>JAWNPP010000004.1:10957500-16370000 GCA_035047445.1 Drosophila siamana | reverse complement strand
GTCTTCGAGGGTCTGCTGAAATGGTTAAAGTACGCAAATTTTTGAGCGGCGAGTTGTGAAATTTGATTTGCTTGAAATACAGCGACAGGTGTGCCAAAAGTTCTGCAGCCAAGCTGATGTCATGCTTTCTAAAATGTGTTTTTGAGTATCTTGAGTAGGAATCAGGAATTCGCTTCGGCTTATTCAAATTATAGTATTTTGATTGAAACCATCTTGTGACTATTTTGTTCTGCATTTTTTGCTGCTTTGCAACAGCTTGTAAAAATTATATTACCTTGATTGAAACAATCATAGGGATATTTTGTAAACTTTATTTATTGGCTATTTGCTGCCGCCCCCGCGTTGTCCCAGTTAAGATATATTCTGTTTATATTTAGTATTCTTATTAGGTATTCTGTAACAGGCAACTGATGGGAATTCTGATTTACAAGAATATATATTTTGTTAGAACGGAATAAAGCAATAAAATCTATATTTCAGCTTTAAAGAAATGTATTGGAATTTATGCTAGAATTGAAAGTATAATTTTAGAATAACAAACTTGCATATGAAATATATAAATTTATGTCACGTTAGCTATTGATTTGGGCTGGAATTTCAACAAAGTGTAATCTTAATTTCTTTATGTTTGATGTACTTTTATTACTTGGCTCTCGGGTATCTGAAAGTCGAGTGTGGCTTGCAGACTTGATTAATGCCACAGAAAAGGATCGGACAGCATTTTACGCCCAGTTTGAAGTGCAGAGCGCCCACTCGGAGTGGCGCTCCTAGTCGAGAAGTTGCCGCCCTGACGCTGCGGCTGGCAACACGCCAACTCTTTTATTGAGCAATTTTGTGGGTCTTGCATCGGCAACGGCAACGGCAACAGAACTGTGATATGCGTATTTATGAGCGTCTTGAGAGTGCAATTCGAGTACTAATGATTGTCGGATCAAAGCCAATTTCGGGGCCGCCTTTTGCAGCCTACGTAAAAAAAAGTCACGCAACGCAGGCCGAGGATGCCGAGCCCAGTTCTTGATACAATAAATATATATTTATATGTATGTACATATGCATACTATATGTACTCAGATGTGTCTGGTACATAATCAATTTGAAGCAAAGCGTGCAGCGCACGTACGAAATAATGATTTCGACAATGATTTGCTGAATGAAAATTACCAAAAATAAGAAACACAGTAATGAACTGCGTGCGAGTTGGAAAAGCTTGAAATGCAAATCAGTGTGCACCAAAAAAGAAAGAAAAAAAGTAAAAAGCAGTTTTCTGCGGTCGCTGGTCGTGGACAAAGTTGTTGGAAATTGAACATGAAACTGATCCGCTTAACAATAACAATGAGCGGCTGATGATACAGCCAGCACACACAGCATAAGCAATTTGTTCGGCCCTGACCGGAAAGTGCATTAAACAAGCTGACCACACAGGCATTCATTGGCTTTGTTAACAATGCCAGCGGCTCAAGTGCGCGCCTAAATATATTCAAAAGGTTAAGCGCTCTCTCTCTCGGGGCAGTCGTAAAATAAACAACGCGCACCCCGCACCCCGCACCGCGCTTGCAGTCTCGATTCTAATGCAATTAAAAAAAAACTTTTTCATAAGTCAAATGCGAATCGAAGCAGTCAAGCGACTTGCGAAGTGTTTGTTTAGTCGCGGTCAGTTGGGTTAGCTGAAAAGGATGAAGAAGGAATCGCGTCGGTTACTTGTAACCGATCCCATTTGCACACGAGGGGTCAAGACGAAATCTTGTTAGGCCATCAAAATGCTGAAATTAAGCGTTAAATAGAAAAACAAAGGCTTAATCTTAAGAACGGGGCAATCAAAAGACAAACTAAACTCGGCGCTGCACAAAGGAAATTTAATTAGGCCAGCCAAAGGGTCACAGTTTGCAATAGTTTAGGGGTTGCATTTATTACATCACCCCATCGAGTTGGGGTGGTCACTTCAACCTCGTCGCATTTATGAGGTCCTGTCTGGTCAAGCAGCTTTCCGTTACTCTTTTCTGTTTTTTTATTGTTGTTGTGGTTATTCGGCGAGTTTTGACGCTGTACGCGTAATGATGATAAACGATTTACAATCAAATTTTTATTATTCTTACCACCATCAGAGTTTTCGCTGCACCGTTTGCAGCCCATGGCGAGTCAAGGACACGATGTGCATTATTAATGATTTGGCTGACCAGCACCATTAGAAGAGTCCTTGTTCAAGACGCTGATGTCCTTTGGGCGTAGCGAATGCAATGCGGGATTCGTGTCGCCTGCTCGTCTTCGATGTGCATTAATCAATTTGCGCGCCGGGACTGCAAAATGCTACCAGCAGTGAGGAAATTGCTCCTTAGGGAGAGATTGAAACCCATGTGAGTATTACGCAATTTTCTTATTCATGTATTGCTTCCTGTGAATATTTTAAACTTTTAAATCTTCATTCACTGTATACGTTTTTTTAAATTATATACTCTTGAAATTGTATCGTTTTGAAATTGTATTGATACATATTTCTTAAATTTCGCTCATTTGTCTTTCTGTTACAATCGTCACGACGCTCATTTTGAATTTAACGCTTAATAGGGTGGAAACGAAATACTTACAGTTTTAGTGTCACTGAGTTTAGCGGTAGATTTATTCGTGGTTCTGAAATTTGCTAAGGTGGAGTAAATCGTTAAGTGTGGAGCTAAGCGCAGAAATGCACCAGAGCTTTTTTTTTAATGGGTAGCACTGAAAATTAGCACAATTCGTTGGCTTGGCAGCACTGGTAATTTGAATTTAAACTTTAACGTTTTACGTAACGTTTCCGTTTTGATTCGTTCAGAGTAAAGTAACTGTAAAGGTTTTGTAACGGGACTTTCAAATTAAAAGTATGTCGCAGTAAAGTAAATATGAAATTAAATTAAATACTTTGGTATCCAACTATGATTCGAAATTTATTTGGTAACATTGAAGCCATAACATGTTGAATAACTGTGAGGTCAATTTAACTTATTGAAGAAAATATTAAAAACTGTTGTTCAGATTCTTAATTTAATGTTAGTTAAAATTTAATATTTTTTATATCTGCATTGTATATTAACAAACTTGCATTATCGATTTCATTTTTACATGTTTGCCACTATTAAATTAAAAAAATTATTAAAACAAATAGTTTTGCACATTTTGAAAATTATTTACTGCTTTAATTGTTGCTACCTTAGAGATAATTTCTTAAATTAACCACATACAACAAACTGCGCAATTCAAATTAGGAAAAGCTTGACAACTTTAAGCAAACACAAACCCGTCCCAAATGTCTGTGGACTCAAACACAATTTAATTAAATTTGACATTTCAGTCGTGGAATTTATCAGAAGTAAACGTAAAGAGTTATAAGCTCAATTAACCTTGCGAACCCTCGAATTGTTTGGTAATTGAGTTAGAGTCAATGGACAGTCATTAGGAACGTTTAAATATGTAAACCTGCTTAAATAACGAAAGCCACTTCTAATTGGATAAAATCCTGTGACCCCAGAAATGCAAGAGATAGAATAGTATCCCCCCTAAAGTTGAGCGATTTATTCAAGTGAAAAATGGCTATTGCAGTGGGGAATACGACGATAATCGTTGCACGAAATCAATAGAAGCAATATCGAAGGGAAATAAATCGCATAAAAGCGTTATTAGTGTCATGCCCTGGCGAGTATTCAAAAACCAATTTATTTTTATGATTTTTTATCTTTGGTCTGTGCACTCGACTAATCTTTATGATGAAATCGAGCCTGCAATGTGCCACAATTAATTCGCAGTCAGAAATTCTCTTCGTGCTTGCTAGTAGTTGAAATCAGATAAACGGAACAATTTAATTGCACGGAACTTGCCAAAAATCGCTAGAATGGGCTTCCTAATCCGACCATGCACAGATGCGGGAGTAGATTTTCCAACCCTCGGGAGCAACCCCAACTTGTGCAGCAAGCACATTGCACATGGTGGCGTGGCACTTTTGCTTACGCATCGATTGCCATATGCGAGTGACTTCAATAAGTTGAAATGCTGGTGGCTCCACTGCCAGCTGGGGAGTCCCTGAAGTGGGCGGAGAAGTGGAGTGGGGGAGGTCGTTTTGCTGACCCCACAGCCTAAAAATGTTCCAACTAATTCTACTTAAAGCGCTCACTCGGAAGTCCGCCGTTTTGTGGAGTATATTTTGTTGTTGTTTGTGTTTTTTGGGGACGTCGTCTAGACCTGCTGCTGAATGTTTATTGTCTGCTTGAAGGGTTCAAAGCCTTGACAACAACAACAACGACATGAATGGAAAAACATTTTTATTAAAATTATAATGCTTACGCATGGCAAAACTGTTGGTTTGGGCCACACACTCGCCACCCAGCAGCCGTCGTAATTGCAACCACAGCGAGAGAGCCCTTCGAGGTTTTCGGGCTGTCTATGAAATACGGCTGTGATTCCCATACTTTGAGATTCAGTCATGTTATTTTAATATGCAGCGACGTCTCTAACCGCAGTCAGCACAAAAATGTTAATCCTTTTAAGTGCGTCCTCAATGCCGACGAACGCTATCGGGCCAGACATCAGGGAACGCCCAGCGTCGAATGCAACCCATTTAATCTTTTGTGCTGGAAAATGTCTCCGGATTGGTAATAGACGGAATTGCTCCGCACATCTGTTGGCGGCCATAAATCTAATTTGAATGCAAAGTATTTTGCAATCCCATCACACATAAATACACACACACACACACACGCACACACATACACACATGTGTGTGTTGAGTCTTGTATTTGGGCTGTCATAACAATTTCATTAACAATTGCCCTTTGCCTTTATGGCCACGAACTGTCTGGCTTGGCATATTTATGGGAATAGGAAATTGAATTAAAAAGCCCCAAGTCGATCAGTATTGGCGAAAATTAAAGATGTTTTTTTTTTCTTTAAGGGAATCCATTCAATTTGTATTCAAATCTAGCAAGATTTTTCCGCATCTATTGATGGCACTTTATCGCCATTGTGCAATCGAAATGTTGTGCGAAATAAATTTTCTAAAAACCACAAACATGCAACATCGACATCGGCGTCGCGTTGGTTTGCCGCTTGGCGTTGCATGCACCGCGAAGCATAAATCCAATTCGAATCTGATTTGGTCGTCGCCCTCACAATTTTCAATCACATTTACAAGGGTTTGACATTTAAATTAACACATTACAGTGGTGGAGCCAGGCCCAGCGGCTGTCGGTGGTTGGAATCAAGCAGATTGCACGACGATTGGCAGCTGGTCGCTGGGGCTGGTTAGTCGCTTGGTCCTTCCGGGTTGTGTCGCTTGGGCAACGGATGTTGTTCTATTGTGAAAATTGAAATAATTATTTGTATAGTCTGGTTGTTTGTTTGTTCTTTTTTCGACATTCAGTTTTATTTGACGCTGACACTGTAGCTTTTTCATTGTTACAAACGAACCAAATGAAATTTGTATATAACTAGCGTATTCATAAATTTCGTTTAAATTACATAATATTAAACTAGATGTTTCCCTTTTTCTCATTCTCTACTGGAGTACGTATCGCTTATTGGTTGCATTTATCATCATTGTTTCCCACATTTGTCTAGTTTACTTTCGTTTTTGCTTGTATTTGTTTTTTCTTATAATTTCGATCTCATTGGAGAGTTAAGAAAGCACACAAATGAAAGAGAAACGAGACTATTTTGAACGAAAATAGAAGTAGGAATACAACAAATACGAGGAGAAATATAACGAAATACGTTGATAATACAGAAGAAAACTAAACCGAAACGAACCACATAAACTAGTTTATTAAATTAGCAGCTGTATGTGATATCAACTGTGGAACTACCAACAAACGGTTTTGGTATGAGGCATCATGCTGAATCCGTGAATCGTGGGTGTTACGCGATTTTTTGCTGAACTGACTGCGTATGTATTTGTGTTTCTATGGGAGTGTGTGTGTGTGTATGTCTGTATGTTAATGAATTGCTAAACATGACAAGCTGTTGGTACACTCTCTTTGTTTGCTTCCCTTTCTAGTTAGTTTTTAGTTTTTCATTTTTTTTTTCAATTGCATTTTGGAATTAGGTTAAGTTTCAAGTAAGTGTGAATGAACTCGAGCCGCTGCTGCTGCTGATTCGATTGCATCTCACTTCTAATCCTTGCGCACCGTGCGTTTGCGAGTGGACTTCGTAGTGGATTCCTGTAGAAAAAGTCGTGGATTAATATGTAATATGCTTCAAGTTTAGAGCTTTTAGAGGCCGTGAACTTACCTCAGTCTGTGTGGGCTCGTCGCTGTTCTCTTCCTGCTTCGCTTGCTCTTTAATATCTAAATCAGACTTATTCTTTTTGGGGCTACTGCTGCTGCTCTCACCGGCCACCTGGGCCGACGAATCCTCCTCGCTCTCATCCTCTTCGCCAGCTGGCTCATTCTCATCATCGGGCTGCGGTTCGTCTGTCTTCTTGGCCTGCGCAGCGGCCGCCGAAGCTGCAGAGTCCTGCAAATTCATTCCCCACAAAATATTAGCATTCGTTTTAAATGCGACTTGAGGCTGCACAAACTGTCGATGGCTAGCGAAACATTACCTGAGTCTTGGGCTTGCCAAATCTACAGTAGACACCGATGACGGACAGCGCAATGAATGCTACCAAGCCAATGCCCCAAACTGTGGGATGGGTCTTGGCTAGCTCAAGCACCTTATTCACGAATGAGTCCTACAAGAAAGCAAATACCAGATAGCAATAAGGGTGCGAATCTCGTGCAAGTAGCAATAGCAAATGTGATGTGTTCTATTTGTACGTGTGAGTGTGTGCAGCTAATAGATACAGATACAACATAGATGGCAGCCTGCTTGTCTCAACCTCTTTGGCTCGTCGGTACAAGTAGAAGACGTAGCAGCTGGCGGGGATCAGCAAGTAGAGGAAATACAAAGCCCACCAGCCGGGCTTGTAGTTCATGTGGCGCATCAGTCGATGCCACAGCGTTTTCTTCCGTTTTGCAGCGCAATTCACATGGTTAATTTTGTTTGCTCTTTGTTTGTTGTGGTGTTGGTTGTGTGTGTATAAAATTATTGCTTGGAAAGGACAAAACTTACCGACTCCTTGTCAATGTAACGACGCTTGATGTCAAAGCTGTTGGCGGCAAAGTCGCGTGCCACATCCACATCGTCCGTAATGATCAGATTGTCGAACAGTATCTCATTGGACATGGACCACAGCTCCAGGCCAACAGCACTCTGAAAATGCAGCGAATTCATCATTAATTCAACTGGGACTAAGATAAATTAAGCTGTCTTACAATGGGCGTCATTTGGAATGGCATGAGGTCCTCAAAGAAGTCGGGATTGGCAATCTTGCGTGGCGCCCACTTGCCCTGGTAGTTGGGATTCTCGATCATCGGTGCCCGCCACTTGCCCTTGTACTCTGGATTGGGAATGTGCGGTGCCTTCCATTTGCCGCAGCCTGGCGCCTTTTCGCAAGCTGGATTATCGACCAGTGGTGCCTCCCATTCGCCATCGATTTCGGTGTCCCAATCATCGGGCTTCTCGGCCGAGGGATCGGCAATCATATCGGGCTCATCCTCCAGCCAACCGTCGGGCATGACGGCGGTAACGTCGGGTATCTGCGGCAAAGCATCGTCGTTCCAATCGTCGGGTTTCTGGGAAGAGGGATCGGGTATCTTTTCGCGCTCATCCCAATCGGCTGGCTTCTGATCAGAGGGATCATCAATTTCAGCTGGAGGATTGACGGCTGGCTTGAAGTCAGTCAGCAGCGAGCCCTCGTTGATGATTTTGTGATCCAAGCGTATCTCAAAGCTGTTGTCGGGACGCACCACCAGCTGATACAGATGGGGCAGCTTGTCCTTGAAGGGCTCCTCCAAGCGATTCCTGCAAAGAGCGCAGCACACACAACAAGTGAAAAAGTGCGAACAAAAGTGAATGACCGCGGCAATCAACAAATCAACCACCACCATCAGCAACACCAACAACAGCAGCAACTGTTGCGCTTGGGGTAAATGCTTCGAGTTGATGCGCGCTGGCTTATCTGCAAACACTGTCGCAGGCTAATGGGGGGAAGGGCGGCGGGGACGCGACGCACACTTACTTTGGTTTGTTACAGTGCTTCTCAGTTATGGTGCCGTTAATTGGATTTACATGGCGGAATATGAAGTGCATTTTCACATCGTTGCCGCACTTGTCCGGTCCAAACATAATGGTGTAGGGTGTCTTGTCATTGAACTACACGAATAACAAATAGAAATAATAGCCACAAATATAGAGGACGACAGATAGTAAATAATATGCTATTCGCTTTACCGTGGTCAGATCATCGGTTTCCTTGCCCGCCGACAACAGTTTGATGTACGAGCCACCGCACTCTTGGCCCTCCTGTAAGCACACACAGAAAAAAGAGAACATGGTCCGAAATTTGGGTCGATTAGTAGCGGCTATTAATTGGATTAGCCAAGTTTATACTACTGGCCGTTCGGCTGATGCAATCTGCATAGCCTTTACAGTAGGGAGGGGAATGAAAATAGAAGTAAACACACCTGCATGGTGACCTCATATTGCACCACCAGCGGTTTGTTCGCCTTGAAGTCGAACTGCTTGGTGAGACGCGATGAGATGGCGGCATGTTTTGCCTTCGATTTCAGCACCAATCCCTTGTCCTTGGGCCACACGATGCGCTGTGGCGACTCCCAGTTCCAGATGCCATCGTACTTGGCAATCTCCTCGGCAATGTCGTCCTTCTTCGCCTGCGAGTGAACCCATTGTTTGCGTGATGCTTCCACATCATCGAAGTGATCCGCGAAATGGAATTTTCTAGGTTCAATGACGGGACTCTCATAGACTAGCTCTTCGCCGGCTACGTCAGCAGACTCTTCCTAATAGGCATAACAACAACAACAACAACAAATCACATAATGTTAAAACATTCAAATTAACCACGCTTAGATAAGCGAGAAAGATACGATAAATAGACGAGACCGAAAAAAACACGCGGCTGACACAGTTTTCAAGGCAAAAGAGAGAGAGAGAGAGACGGTAGCAGAAAGAGAGGGAGATGGGTGGAGAGCGAGGGGGGCTTGCGTAAGTGGGTTTAATGTATGCAAAGAGAGATGCATGTCGAAAATGTAAAATGTAGTGCAAACGCAAATATAACGGGTCAAAGCATGAACAATAATCACACATGCAAATTTAGCTGTGTATGTATGTATGTGTGAATGAACCCCTCCCACTCCAGCCGCGTACTGTGTTCCGCCCCTGTCGAGAACAGATGTTGCTACTGACGTGTACTTTCAGTGCGCCGGTGGTAACCGGCCGCCAATCAACACATATTCACACACACAAGCACATGTATGCATGCTGTTTGTATGACTGAGCATTGGAAAATATGTATGTATTTGTGTAACTCACCTGCACATCTTCAACGATGCCGTCGTCGAAATCATCAATTTCTGCTGTTGTGCCCACGAGTAGGCAGCAGGCTAACAGCAAAGCCAGCGCTGTTTGGCCCCGGCAAAATATTTTCTGCATTTTTTGTTATTTATTTTCCTTTTTTTTTTTTGGTTCTGGTTTTGGTTTTGGTCTCCAAACCAACCACACACACTCTTCTTCCTCTCTCTTCACACGCCCGCTCCGCGTTTGTGTGTGTGTGCGTGTGTGTGTGTTTGTAAAAACTGTGTGTGTTTTCTGCCGCTTGATTTTCGCTTTTTCGTTTTCCCTTTGCTTGGCTGCGTAGCTTTGCAACGATTACTGCGTACTGTTGTGGGCGCTGTGGAAAAACGAAAAATGAAATCTAGCGCGGCCAACTACTAATTGTAATTAAGTTAAATTAAATTATACATTCTCACTGCGCCTACTGCTTGCTTGCTTGCTGCTGTTTTGCTTCTTCTTTTTTCGCTCTCTCTACTCTCTCTCCGCTGACAGCAACCCTAATGCGGTTCATTTGGCACTAAAAAATACCAACGCAGCGTGAGTCTTTTTAGTGTTGTGCAGTGCGCATGATCGCCATGTTTGTTGACGTCACAGCTGGCGAGCGCAGCGAATAATTTGAATTTAATTGTTAGTAACGGACATTGGCCAATTAGGCAAATGGAAGATGAAAATTTTGAAATTAATAATGAATTATAGTGTATAGTGGAAGAAGATTAGCGGAAAAAAGCAAAATAATTGGATGAACTTGGCAAATTGATTAATTTTGTATTATTAAGACAAGATTCGATTTACTTTATTGACATATTTTAGTCTCTGAGGGAATACCAGATCAAAATTTAGTAAATTAATATACAATAAAAGCGTAAATGAAATTGATAAGGAAATAACTGCATAAAATTAGTAGAAAGTTAGTACGCTACAGCTAGATTAAAAAGTTTGCTTTAATTCGTTGATACCATTTAATTACTAGATATATTGCTTAATTCCTCAATGACTTTATTAATCGAAGCCCCAGGATAAAATCGATTTTCTATGCCTGCAATTATTTTAAAAGCTTGTCCGTTCAATTAATGCATATCTCCGTCATCTGCTTTTAAACTTCGCAGCGAAGTCGACTGGGACGGCAGAACTTTTCAATATGCATGCATATAAAATGTGCATTTAAACATAAAATTATCATAAAAAACAAAAAAAAGAAGGGGAAAATAGTGGAAAGAGAATCGCTGTTAGTGTTCCGTGTCCGCATTCAAAGGACTTGTGCTAACCATTCAATTTATCTGCTCAGGCATTGCCAATGTGGCTGTGACTGTTGCAGCTGCAGTTGCAGGTTGCAAACAACAAAAAAAGCTTTCTGTTTAATGGAATATTTAACACAATTTACAAAAGTTTCTAAAGACAAACAATGGCTCAGACACTTGCTTACACAATCAGGCAGAACTTTTATTGCAACAAGCTAAGGCAAGCTGAGCCTTGCCGCACGCACTTGTTGTGCTTGTTGTTGCTGCTGTTGTTGTTGTTGTTGTTGTTGTTGTTGTTTATGGAAATTGCGTAATGACAGTTAATGACGGCACTACACCTAGATATGTACACTGCACTACACACTGTGTCTACCTTAGCTTATGGCACAGCGGCGCATAATTAGTTTGAAGTGTCAGTGTTGGTAAGTGTTTTATTAGCTCAAGCAAGAACCAGGACGCCTACAAACACTTGTGCTCGATTTACGTTGTTGTTCTTGTTCTTGTTCTTGTTCTTGTTGCTGTCCCACTAAAGCGGCTGCATAATAGACAGACAGCACAATGGCAGCTGACTTCAAAGGCAGATGGGAGACAAATGTATGCTATTACATAGTTTAGCTCCAGTTCTCAATGATGACATAAGTTCAGGCGGTCTATTAAATCACCATCTTATAGATGACAGATGTGAAAGTCTATTTAGAGACTTTCCCCGACAAAATTTGGTTAAAATGTCTCCTAAAATGTTGAGTTTGTAACTAAATATGTATATTATTTTAAACAATGTTAAAAATGCAAAAAATACAAGGAATTCCTTCTGAGTTTAATTAACTATAGTTTTGGTTTGTATAAACTCTGCAATTGCAAGATTGTCAACTTTAATAATTGATTTACTATAAATCATAATGTTTATTAAAATATAATTATTAAGCTTAAGAAAATAGAGCAAACATTAATACAAGGATTTCAAAGCAGCATCTTTCAAATTGTTTGTCCATCGTTGAGCGTATAATAAGTATACACTGCATTTCAGCGTTGAATATATGCAAAAATAGCTTCGTTTATTGCAATAATATTGCATGATTTTCACCCATTGTGCAGCATAAACACGAATTACTTGTGCAAAACGTACTTAACACCATAAACATAAGTACACGGCAGAAAGATTGAAAATGTTGCATGTAAAGCAGACACACACACACACAGACACGCACGAACTTGCATAGACATGCACGGACATGCAAACTAACATTGGCAGCAGCTCATCAGCAGCGTCCTCGTCCTCGTCCGCCGCTAGTGTCGCCCCCTGTGCTGCCCAAAAAGTAATGCGCAGGAGCAGCGGCAACGATGTCGACATTAATTTTGACGCCGTGGTGCAAAAGTTTTGTTTTAAGCCTTTGGACAGCGCTCAACAGACACACAACAGCACACACAAAAAAAAAAAGAAAAGAAAAAAAGAATGAAAAATACTCAAACATTTTCACCTGCTGGCCAAGAGCAGCAAATGCAGCGGAAGGGGGCAGCGAGTGTGTATGTGTGTGTGTGTGTGTGTGTGAGGTGTGATGGTGTGTGTGTGTCGAGTATCAAAAAACATATGAAGGAAGCGTCGTTACAAGCGCACGAGTTCAACTTAGTGTGTACTTAACTTCCGTTACATGGACTCCACACACACACTTACACACACACTAGCTGCGCCCATTCACACGCATGGGTAGCTGCATATGTGTGTGTGCGGTGTTTGTTTGTTTATGCCAAAAGTGTTGTAAAGTGCGGCGCTTTGTCGGCAGGAAACGCTGAAAATTTATTACCGGACAATTTTGCCATGGCATAAAAAAGAGAGACAAGCAGCCTAGCAAGCGAGTGAGACAAAGAGGGAGACAGCGAGAGAGAGAGTAGCCCCTCACACACACACACACACACACACACACAGAGACATGCACAACCATTCATATGCATATGCATAGTTTGCTGGGCGTAAGTGTATGCAAACATGCCTAAAAAAAAAGTGGAGCAACACGACATCAAGCAGCCGAGTTGCAGATGCGAGAGAGCGATAGAGATGGATAGAGAGAGAGAGAGAGAGAGAGAGAGAGAGAGAGAGAGCGAGAGATGAAGAGTGGGTTGGCAACCTAAGCAGGCGGGCGGAATGCATTAAAAATTCAAAATACCCGACGCCCAGCGGACAAAGGCTGCCTGCCATTAACACCGAACTATGCGGCAACACACACAGACGCCGCACACACACTAGCGGAGATACAACACGGACCCAACAGCAACAGCAGCAGCAACACACACTTAGGTACACACATTTGTTTGGCGGCCTCTTAAGCACCATCCTTTATGTGTGCGGCGGCGACTTTACTTTGCTTTTGCTTTGCTTTCCTCGCCTTTCAACAGTTCGTTTTCGCACCTTTCAAATGAGTCTTGTTCCTGTGTGTGTGTGTGTGTGTGTGTGTGCAAGCGGGGGCATCAAGAATTTGCGCCGACGTTAAAAGTGAATTGATTTGTTATTCATGTTTGCTGACTTATGGCCAACACTTTTGGCGTTGCGCCTACCATTCAACGAATCTGGCCCTGGCGCCAAGTTGCCTCCTTTACGAGTATTTCTCACTTTGCTTGTATTTTATTTACATGCGCCTTCCCTCCCCCCTCCCCTTCTCATCCTGCCTCTTTGGTGTGTGTGTGTGTTTTTTTTTGTCCATTTTCATTTATTTCTTTCGTCAGTGAATAGTGAAAATTTAATGCACGCAGCGCGCGCATTCACCTGAAATGGCGCTGTATGATTGTGTGTGTTTGTGTGTGTGTTTGGGGGGCGGGGTTGGGGTTTGCTGGAGGGGGAGGTGCGGGGGAGGGGGAGCAAGAGGAGACGCAGAGGGCACTCTGAAGTTGCCGCTTGGCTTTTATTTTTATTAAATTGCCGCAAGGGGAACATTTAGCGCATGTTTTAATACAACAAATACAACAACAAAAAAGCGTGAGTTGCGGCCCATGAATTGCCAATGGTAGCTTGAGTGGCCCAAACTGAATGAAGGGATTCACTGAATGAGGGGCGGAGAAAAAAAACAAAAATAACAGCGATAATATAATGTTAAAGGACGCTCAAATGAATTACAATTTATATGAAAAGCATTTTTAATTAAGGCTGCCAGTACTTTGGCCACTCGACTCGAGTTGTGTCTCCGCACAGCTCGAAAAATGTGCAAAATGTAATATTATCAACAGATTCGTTGCGCTGAGCCACTGACTGAATTTGAATTAGCTAAAAGGCTGCAGCGTAGTTGGCGACATTTCAATTATAATTGTGAATGCAAATTGATCCTAGAAATTAAAGCTAAACTTAAACCATAGCAAGCATTTCAACCCGTGCTTATCGAAGACACGAACCAGTTGCAGCAAAGTGAGTTGAGCTGCCTAGTCTTAAAGATAACAAAAGCAGTTTGAATTAGCAAAAGATTTAAAGGCAAAAAACTCATTTTGATTTGGGTGCTGCTTATGGCATCATCCACTGTTGTGTTGAGCACAAAAGGTGTATAATTTGGCAAAAAATTGTATGCATTCTCTGGCGGTTAGACTCGAATGCCAGCACCAAGTTTTAATCACCTCGGCTGGCAAAGACAAGACGAATAAAATTGGCTTCAGTCACATCTTTTGTTTGCTCAGGCGTGAAACCAGCCAAACCACGCCCCTTCCCTCCACATTCCTCAACCCCAATCGAAAACCGACATGAAAAAATAAATGCAGACAATAAATCAGGGCATAGAAAATATTTAAATTTAAATGTTTGAAGCGGGATGGAAGGAAAAGCGGAACTGAGTGCGGTGGTTAGTCACTTTCATTATTGAAAATATAAATCACATTCATTTGGCTGCAAAACAACAACAAGACAACACAACAACGAGAACAGAAAACAGCCGGGAGCGGAGCAGAGTTCTCTATATACCCTTTGAGAGCGAAGCGTGCTGCAAGTGAAGCCGAGAAACAGGAGTTGGGTCAGGCTTGGGACGATTTTGTTGTTTGTTTGTATTTTGCGGCTGCTCTGCGGTGGGTTTTACGATAAAAACAAACAAATTCATAGCTAATAAAATTGCTAATAAATAAACGAGAATGGCGTAAGCGCAAAAAAGGGACACGAGCCAAAACAAAGCAGCCGCAAAGTAAAAATGAAACTGAAAAAATATACAAAAAAAAAAACACACACACACACACAGAAAAACAAAAGAAAAATAATGAAAAGCACGGCGACGCCAACCTGGCCACATTGACCAACAGCCGGCGGCCATTTTAGGGGGGCGGCGAACGCTGTGCGGTGGGCGGTGGCAAGCGGTGCATTAACCAGGTGTGGTTGTGTGGTGGTGGCCAACGCTGGGCGTGGCAGTCGTTCGTTCGCGTGCCTCAACTGCCAACAATTGCCACCAATTCCGTGTTCTCATTCTATGGTGTCCTTTTTTTTTTTTGTTTTTTGTTGATACGTATATATTTATGTACTATATGTATTTGTTGTTGTTGTTGTCCGTTGTGGGTTTTTTAAATTTATTACCGACACGTTGAGCGGAGTATGCGACTGCAATATACCCAATGTCCCATAATAAACGGGCGGGCGGGCATCTCGTGAAGCACATCGAAGAAATCAATAATTTTCTAGAGCTGACCACAGTGCGAAATTGCTAAAGAAACTGGGAACATCATAAAGTTCTTTATAACTTTATAGAGTATACATAAAGCGGACATGTTTAATGCAGAGACACTGAGCGAGTAGAGTGTGTTTTTAACATTATTGTTTTCTTTAACGTTCGGTTTGTTCGTTCGTTCGTTGGTTCGTTGGTTCGTTCTGTTTGTTATTGTGCAGCAATTTTAATCAAATGATTGTTGGCGACGCGCTGTCGTCGCCTACATTCAGCGAAACTGCGCCGTGGCCGTGTGGAGAGAAGACGGAGATGAAGAACTGAAATCCAATTACCTTTTGATGAAAATGGCTAGGCAATGGCAGCATTTGGCTTTATGTAAATCAGTTGGCAAACTGTATTCAAGTTTATTAGCCCTTTTCAAACTGACCGCAGGTGCTGGACCATAAAAAGTGCCCAAGCAGCACAAAACGAGCGAACAGCGCTCGCCGAATGAAAAGATCAGGAAAAACACAGAGCGCGCACAACGTGGGTCATCATTTCATGTCTCAGCTCATAAATCTGCAGCATAAAAACCGCTGAGTGCGCTGCAAAAGCAGCTAAAGTTGCCGTCGCCACTTAGAGCAAAGATCCCACAACAGTCTGACCCAACTCCTGATTCAACTGTCAGACTCATAGAGGTCATAATTCTCATGCAATTTGATTTTCTTTGTTTCCCTTTCCCTTTCCCGTTCCCGTTCCTTTTTCTTTTTGGCTGTGTGTTAAAGTTGCTTTTACGCTTTCGCTCGTACTATTTGCATTTTTATTAGGGCCGTCTTGGAATTGAGCCATTTAATGAGTGCGCTAAAGATATTTAAGCATCTCACGGCCCAGAGATTGACGGCGGGATATGAGAGACGATTTAATGCGTATATAAAGCTTGTCAGATGGATTCTAGATCAACGTTTCATGCGCTCAAGTTTCATAGGCATAACAGATTCTACGCTCGCCATGGCGACAAAATGCGACAGATTTTCTTGTTTTTTGTGAGTGATTTTTTTTTGATATTTTCTTCTTCGTTTTTTGGTTGGGGCACTGGGAAATAATGTTGCACACTTTAATGCGAAATTAATAAAGCAAAAACAGCTGCTAAGCCATAAAGCAAACTAACTGAGCTGCTCTGGCGCCAGAGTGTTGGGCCCAGCTCTCTAATCTTGGCCTGAAATTCGACCTAAATAAACACACACATACACACAAACAGAGACTGGGAGTCTCACACACACACACACACACAGACATAGAGCTATATAGAGATAGATAAGCGAGCACAGATAGAAATCCAAGGTCGTGCTATGAGACGCACTCGCTGATAAACTCGAGGGTCCAACCGCAAGGCAGCTAACGAAATGTTGAGGCGCCGGCAAAACAAACCAACACACACAGAACATGCACAGAGTCAAAGGAATAAACGAAGCAAATAATCCTTTGGCTTACATACAAAAAAACAACGAATACAAAAAACGACAAACGAAAAAAAAGAAAATACAAAATAAACTGGGAAAAGTGAAAAACAAAACAAAACGAGAAACGAAACCAAACAAAATTCTAAACGAAACGACAGCCAAAAAAAAAAATACAAAACCTCCGACTGACAAGTGAGGCAAAGTGTGGCCTGGTGTGGCTTGGTGTGGCAAGGTGAAGGGGTGTCCTGTGGCAAGAAGAAAGCCGCCAAAATTGTGCCGACGTCTATTTGGCTGCTTTGGCCTGAACCCCATCATCGTTCTGCTGCCTAGATACACACAGAGAGACAGAGCGTCAGACAGACATGTATTTGTTTGCTCGTGGATCTGAGATACTTTTTAGATTCAGATTTTAAAGGAGGAGCGCCAAGGAATCTACACGGCGCGGCCGCATTGTCCTTTTGCTTATCGCGATGCTCGTGATGCCTGCCTGGCAAGCCGCCCTTAAATCCCCCTTCCCTGCCCTGCCCCTGTCACGTCTCGTCCCCGCCCCGCCCTGCTTTCAAGTCGAGTCTGTGCGGCGACATTTTGAACTCTGTTTTTTGATTTTGATTTGGCCTCATCATTCACTCTTGTCGGGCCGTGTTGTTTGTTGTTGTTTGTTGAAGTTGTTGCCTGTTTTCGGCGCTGTATTTTCTTGGTATTAATTTGCTTAAGTGTTGTCCTTGTTGGCGGGTTAAGATTTCAGCCGGCGATAAGCGGGCTAATTTTGTGTAATGAAATAAATTAAAATCCAGAAATAGGTGCTGCTCTGCAACAACTCCGCAACTCGAGCGTAATTTTGCCTCGTCATTGTGAAACTCAACAAATTGCCTTGATAATGCGTCATTACGCATACGCCCTGTTGTTGTCCGACAAACAACAACACCAACGACATTCTCCTATACCCCCGAGAAAAGGGGAAAATGAAATTACACGTTTGTAGATATTATTGAAAGATACGATGCTCTTGACTTGTAATTTGAATTGTTATAAGTTATGGGCATAAGCAAAACGATTTCCCATTTTATTGAGGCATTTCAGTAATTCTTATTATTGGTTGTGTATGTTATTCGTTTGTCTTCCATTCACTTTCTGGCCAACTTACACAGAATATTCGAATATAAATGAATTATTATTGTGCAGAGGGGCCAGAGAGAAAAGCTTAAAACTTGCGAAAATGCTAAATACAAATACAAAAGGTTTTATGCCGTCTGCCGTCTGCCCTTTGGCATTGTCGATTGTCGACAAATTGCTGTACGCCCTTTTTTGGCGGACATTTTATGAGGTTGAGTCTCTCATCCCCTCAACAACTGGGCTAATTCGATGCCAAAACTATAAAATTTGTTGGCTTTTGGCATATATGTGAAAGCATTTATTTCAATATGTGGGCGTTTGACTATTCGAAACTTTGCCCAAGCTGCGTGCGACGCATGTGTGAGTGTGTGAGTATGTGTGTGGTGTGGTTGAGAACGAACTGTGTCTGACTGTGTTTGTTTAGGCCAGAGCTTAGCATATGGCAGCTGACACAGTGGCCCACTCAACGACAGGCGACTCAAGTGGCCAATCTGTTCTGACCGTCGACTGCCTGCCCGTCTGTCTGTCTGTCTATCCGGTCTGTGGGCAATCTGCGTGTGTGTACGTGGCACTTGGCATGCTTTGGATCTCATCTGTGACACTCGTTAAACTTGTCGCCATTTAGTTAAATCAACTAAACCGAATTCAACTACCCTCTGAGCTCAGGGTATAAACTAATGCTCCCCCTTTCTCTCCCCTTTCTTACTGTATGTATGTACTTCATGTAGGCTCACGTTCGCTCGACCGGATGCAGAGTCGGAAGTCGTGCATATCTCTCTGGTTGGCGTGACTTTTTATCAGCATAATTTAGCTGACCATAAACCGTTCCACGGCGGTCCAACTGCATTAGTTAGGGGCGCACTTTGTGTAAGCATTTGGCCAGATTAGCACGCCCATTGCTCGGCTTTAATTAAGCCGCAGTTGCTCAGCTGCGGCCACTTGAATTATTAAACTGTAGCACGCCAAAAATCATAACAAATTTCTTTACATGCGCGTTTCTCTAATTTACATCCGCTATGCTCGGCTTCTCGCTCTGTTTGCTTATTAAGCTCCGAAGCTCCGCACTTTGTAACTTTGTATTTTTTGAAGCAGTTCATAAAGCTGACCGAGGCAGGCGCAGGTAACTCAACTCTTGGTCTATTGCCTATGGGGGTGTTAAGTGCAGAGAACTTTGGAAGCGAAAAAGATGCCCGCCGAAATCTTTCACAAAGATTGTGCAGTCTGAACTGCACTTGAACTCGGCGCAGTGTAGGACGGAGTGTTTGCTGTCGGCCATGAAAGTTAACGTGCTGCAAAAGTTGGTTAATCAATTTAGAGTTGAGTGTTGATAATAGCCATAATCTTGCTAGAATTTCAATGCATCGCTCGAGGGACAGGCAAGACAAGCTGCTGGCTTGAGTTGTTATCAGTGCCCGATGCTGGTGCTTGTCATTGCCGCAGAATTTAATCC
Organism: Drosophila siamana; assembly: GCA_035047445.1. Classification (NCBI taxonomy): domain Eukaryota; kingdom Metazoa; phylum Arthropoda; class Insecta; order Diptera; family Drosophilidae; genus Drosophila; species Drosophila siamana. The sequence continues at coordinate 16,350,730 of JAWNPP010000004.1, read as the reverse complement.
TGACAAGCTCGTGGTTGGCGCAACTGCACGCCTTATTAAATGTTTTTGCCTGTGGCCAAAATCTTAGCAGCTCCAGCTCCGGCTCCAGCCTCGGTCATGACTTTGAGTGCAAGCCAGGCCAGGCCAGGCCAGGACAGGTTTTTGCGTTGGCCGCAACGACAACGAGTCAACGGTTTTGCGCCAACTTCGTGCGCTTCATGCAGTTGGCTGTCAAAGCCAAAACTGCGCGGCTCAGCCGCTTTTCGCGTAATTAAAAAGTGTGGCCAGCCTGCCGCTCTCCCTGTCTCTTCTCTCTCTCTTTCTCTCTCTTGCCTCTTGGCCATACTTATACCTACTGGCCAAATGGGCACCCATCTGGGCACTCGCTTCACTTCACAGCTTTGTCAGCTGCGGGCGGCAAGCGGCGGGAGGACGGCTGGATGGAAGGACTGGCAACCTGCGTCTGCTGTGGTCCATTTTTGCTGATGCCGGCGTAAAATGCGCTTTGAGTTTTAGACGCAGCCAGCGTAAGAGGTTTCATCCTGCCTGTTTAATTTGCGTGAGCAATGGACGAGAGCGAGCGAGCGAGAGAAAGATAGAGAGAGAGAGAGTGAGAGAGAGCGAGAGCGAAAGCGACAGCGGATGAGTGAGTGCGAAAAAAAACGTGCATATTTCAAATTAATTAACGCTAATGAAAATGTTTAAAACTCGCAAGTTGTAGTTGTAGCCACGGCTGGATTTTTGCAGCAACTCTCCCTTGGCTCCTTCGCTCTTTTGCTGTTTGTCGACTTGCACAAAACTAGCAAACTCGCCCCAGCTACTCGCAACTCACTTCATTTTTCTGTGTTGCAACTTTAGAAGTCTCGCTCTCTCTAACAACTCGACAAAATTGTCAGTAGAACCACAAAAGCTAACTCTCCCACTTGCTATCCCTTTGCATCGCTCGCTGCAGTTTTGTTGTCCTTGTCGTGTATGGGGCGCTGATTTCCGTTTCCGCTGGCAACTCTTTCGGCCAGAGTGCAAACAAAGCGGCTGCCAAACTTAGTTGTTCCCCACAAACTGTTGCACAAACAAGCACAATGCAATTTCAATCAATTTTATGGCACATTTATTTGCCAAGCACCTGAGCACATGCCTCCGCCCCCCTCCCCCACCGCACGCCCTCTCTCTGTTTTCTTCGTTCTTCTCTATCTCTCTATCTCTAACTATTGATATGCTGCAAACTGTAAATTACTTGCAAGTGCATTTTCATCGCATAGAAAATGTTATAATAAATTATGGCCAACTTGTTCGACTTCCTTTGTTTTGAGGTGAAACAAAAGAAGCTTTTTGCATAGAACTTTGCCATCGGGAAGATTGTTTGCCATCGTTGCCAAAGCACAAAACTTTCCATTGAGTTTTCAATATGATGATGCATAATGCATGCGCTCCACACAGCTCCAGACACATCAAGTAACACTCACACACATGGCGAGCGCACTTCTTTGAGAAGTGCATTTAATTGAGTTTTTCAGTGCATTTAAGAGAGTCACCTTTTAAGTCACATTTTCGTCACATTTTCCAATACGCTTCGACAATTGTGCTATTGACAATCGACGATAAGGCCAACTGCAAAGGGGTTTGTCAAATTAAGAGCAGAGACAATCACAGACTGACTGTCAGCAGGACCTGTGCGCAATATAGCTTGGGTAATCCTTGTGTTCCGGCTTGTCATGTTGACAAAACATAACTTTCGGTACCCAAAACGCAAAACTATGACAAACAGCTACAGCAACGCTGCGATGGCATAAACAACAACAACGAGCGAAGAGTTGCAACATACGTCAACGTTTTTGAGACAAGCGAACAACTGAACAATTGCAGAAGTGGAGAGATAGTCAGAGGACCAAGGATGCGGAGTAACAATACGGCTGGCTGGCTGCTAAAGCCAACATATGCGTCGCATGAAAACGATGTCGCCGCCTTTCAGTTGTCAACTAGACGTGCGTGTGTGTGTGCTTGCCTCTGCACTATGCACCATGGCCAGTTGGCTGCCACCCGCCAGCCAGTTGCTGCCACCCCTTTTTGGCCGCCTGCCGTTGTTGTTTACTGCCGCAGTTGACGTCTGTGGTGACATTTGAAGTGGCGCATACATGCAGCGCCAACGCAGGCGGCAACAGCGGCAACGGCAGCGGCGGCTTCGTCATCGGGCATCCAAATAAATGCCGGCAGCATAATATGAGAGCACTGAACACAGCACTGAGCCACTGACTGTGACTAGCATGTCTGCAGGCAGCAAGGAGTAAGGAGCAAGAAGCATTGCATGCCTCGGCTGAGTGCAGCATGAGCTTGCCACTTGCTGCTTGTGGCGCTGGCCACTTGATTGCTGCCTGTGTCCGACATTTAAATGGCTAACGCCAAATGCATAATCATGTAATTGTGCTGTTTGTTTTAGTGCTGCAATTGCACCTGAGCCAAAGTCAGAGCTGAAGCATTGCGCATACGCAACGTAAGCCAAGCTAGCTAGTTGTGTTCAGGCTGTATTTGTACTGGGATGTTTTGTTTTTTTTTTTTGTTTTTGTGGCCTTCCGTTTGATTTAATGCCCCGCTTAGTAACCGACAATTGTGCACAACACTTTGTTGGCATTCTTTTTGCGTAGCCTGACACTTAACTGTGAAAAATTGTGAATTATTATGGCAGCACTTGGCTCAAAGCCGCCCTCGTTCCCGTCACCGTCCCCAACCCCATCCCTTGACTTTGCCGTAAGTAGGCAGCAGTCAACATCGCCATGGTTGCCTTTAACAGTTTATGGCTGCGATTTGTTACGCACCATTGTGCATGGTAGCCACAAAAGCAGCGCCAACAACCAGCAAGCAGCCGCCGTGTAGCCGTGTAGCTGGAGACTCTAGAACGAAGCTGTAGCTGTAGCTGTAGATGTTGCTGTGGCGGTGGCTGATGCTAGGGCAGCAGGTAAACAAATAATTCAAAGTCATTTCTGGGTGACGTGGGCCGGGCAGCTGCTCAGCTTAGCGCCAGCGACTGTCAAGTGTGGAAAAAATGTCAGCTCCTTTTGCTATGTGGGTGATTATGACACTAAAGAGGGGCGCCCTCTTTGGCTTTGACTCCGGCTATAGGGCTAAGGTTGTTCTCCTGCTCGTCTGGCAGCAAAGGTGTCAACAATGCTTTACGCATTCGCTTACCAAGACAGCATAAGAAGCAAATCTCAAGCGCACCCTAGAAACTCAGAGGTTTGGGGTATGTCAAGAAGTTCTCTTTGCTTTGAATAGTCACTTAGTAGTGCATTAACATTAACATACAAATTGTCATTGAATAGGTAATTATATATAGCAAATTGTAATTTGATAAATACATACATTTTCAGTAGTTTTAAATATGTAATTCCCCTTTCAAATCAAGCTTTACACGAAGGCTTTTCAGAGCAGATTTGTTGTTTATCCTAGTTAGAATTAATAGAAAATTAAACTAAAATAAATATGTATATATTTCAGCTTTATTTTGAATAATATCATCTAGTCTTTCTTATTAAATATTTCTTTATAGTTTTTAGTTATTCAGGTATTATTTTAATAGATATAGGGTAATTTCTAGTTCATCATTCTGAAGTGTAGCTTAGTTTTTATATGTTTTGCTAGTTTTTACAAAGTGTCCGTTTTAAAGAAATATATTTATGTGTTTCCAAAAAACTGCAAATAACTCAAAAGCTTCCAAAAGTAATTGCGGTGTTAGCTGGCAGGATAAACTGTGTGAAAATCAAACAATTTGGAATGGTAATTAATTCTATGAAATGGAATTAATTTTAAACGAAAATGCAGCTTGTTAGGCGAATCAAATTCCATTAGACTTAGCAGATATTAAAGCAATTACTTAAAGCTTAGCAAGATAAATTTTAAAACCTATTTTACTCTTAGCAAACTTGTAACCTAAAAACCGTCTTTGCTTTTGCATTTTGCACCTTTGCACATAAAATGTGTTTACCCAAAGAAGCACACAAAAAAAAAAAACGGAAAAACGGAAAAAAAGAAAACACAAGACGTGAAAGAAAAACGAAGCGACCTTCGTCTCTGCCCCACGTTTGCCTAGGCGCCGAGCCAAGATGTTGGCTTTGGCAAACAAAAAATCTCATTAATCCATTAAGTAAATGCGAAGAAAAAGTTCAAAGCGGCTGCTGCACAGAAGCAGCACACATACACATATAAGGACATCTACAAATGCAGAGGAATGTGTATATAAGTGAGTGTGTGTGTGTGTGTGTGTGTACTGCTTGGCGACACTGTAAAAGAAAGCCTTTTGGGAGCACTAATGAGTTTGACATTGTTTCCTACTAACAAGCGCCAAAGTTAGACGAGGCCCAAGCAGCCGCCAGGTGGCAGGCAACAGCTTCTGCCTCGCCAGACATTCACCTCGCCTGCCTGCCTGCCTGCCTGGCCTTAACTTGGCGCCTCGACGTCCTCTGGCATTTCTATTACGATTTCGCCAGATGCTGGTTCCAGTCTCTGTTTCTGTCTCTCTCTGTTCGCACTGTTTCTCTTTAATGAATTTCCTTGAAATTCGCACTTTTCTGCACTAATTAAAACAGTGTTGATAGCATTTTGCAATTTGGTGGCGTTAAAGCGCCTTAAAGCCCAGCGAAATGTTGCATATCGATGACTTTCTGACTGTCTGACTGTTTGACTGTTTGAGTGTGTAGCATTCTATGGCTATGGAGTTTCCTGCAAGCCAGCCATATTTCTGGCATGACTAATGTTTCCCTTTTGACTCATTTGGCTTCACACACATGCACACACAGTACGGTGAGATGGCTAAAACTACGTTTTTGTGCGCCGGTTCATACTCGCGTTGTGTGTGCGCGCAATTTCAGCTTTCGCCAGCGCCGATTGTAAATTACGCCATAATGCGCCCATTTGTATGCTACAAAAATTGCCGCCTATTGAATATTTAGCAAGGAGCACGAGGAAGAACTTCACCTGATAGCAGTCGCTGGTGTGGTGCGCTGTTTTTTAAATGAACTCATTTGGGATTTCGTATGCGTGTTTTTGGTCGCAGCAGCAAGTAAAGAAAAAACACAAACCACCCAAACTTTTGCCACTTTAAATAATTAAGCAAAGTTTCAGGTGGGGAGCGGAGCGGGTTGTGAAGATGTACTTCCAAGTCGGAGCTCATCGTATTTGCCAGTCACAGTCGAACTCGCTAGCTACTACTAGCGCTGTGGTAATCTGTTGGCATTGATAGGCCAACGTCAACAATGAGTGACAGTCCCAGTGACTGCCTTGGGGCCAGACGGGGCCAAATATCCGATAAGAGCTAAACAAGCAAATGAAATTCGAAGTCTGCCCACGGCAACCAACCAAGCAAATACAATGGGCAACATACTGCAATATACAAATGGCTGTGAGGTCACAGCTCTTGAGCTACTCTCGGGCGCACAACTGAGTTGAGTTGAGCTGATGATGTTGATGTTGTGGGGGGTATTTGGCAGATCATTGAAATTCATATGCAAATTTTTGTCAATTGCGCTCCACTGTGGCATCTTTTGCAAATGTCATTTTAAAATGCCTTTCAATTCGGTCCATGCCACCAAAGCCAACCCAACGCAACTAAAGTCAGCCAAGTTGGCCTGAGCAACGACAACGACAACGACGACGACGACGACGGCGACGAGGGCGAGAAGGTAGTTGAAAGGAGCACAGGATTTGGAGCTGTAGCTGCCTTTTGGTGGCGTTGGCAATGACGCAATCGATACTTCATTAAGATATCGTGTTTTTGTGCCTAGACGCTTTCCGTTTACGTTTCCTTGATTACTTTACATAGTTGTTCCTTTCTGTCGGCTCAATTGCTTTGGCTTTCGCTTTGGCTTTGGCCCCTGCTATCTTATCTGCATTTTGGGCCTACACTCCAAAGCATTTGCCTTGGCTGACTTGGTTAGCTAGCTGGCTGGCTTTTGTTGTTGCCCAAGTTGACTGTTTGCCTCTTTGTCTTTTACACTTGGCAAATAAATCGCAAAATCCCATCAGAGAGCGAGCAGAGGGCTCCCAACATTATTTGCCGCCGGATGTATGCATGGAGGCGTCATGTGCCCATTTTAATCGTGGGCCCAGATGAGTCCGTTAGACCGATGTCTGTTTATCGCACGAACACAATCAAATTAGCGCACATCGAGTACAAATAGCTAAAGATAGGCAAACAATTGCCACATCGCCATCGCCACATCGCCACAACGCCAGCTGTGCTTGTCTTTTTGGCTTCTCGACTCCCTCTCGACTGCAGTTGGCGTATGAGCAGCTAAGTAGCCGTGGCCCAATGCAACATTGTGTCTGCTGTCAGCTGGAACATTTTTGAGTCCTTGCTTGCATCGTGTCTTCGTCGACTTGAGGTGCCCGCCTGCTGAGCGCACGTCTTTCAGGGCCGGGCAGGGCGGGTTTTTGTGAACTGCCAAATGAACTTCTGGGTCTTTAGGGGCTCTGGGGGTGACTGGAACAATTGCACTTTGTACTTTGCTTGCCACTGCCACTGCCACTGCCACTGCCACTGTTGCTGCCACTGTTGTTGTCACATTGTCAGGACTTTTGTTGTGCTGTCAACGGCGCTGCAAGAAAACTTTGTTCATATCGTCACATGACAGCCAGCTCAAAAAATATGAGCAAAGGGTCCGCAGCACCACACACATGCCGCGTATAAGTAGCTACCTATTACCTCTGCCCCTCGACTCCCCCGCTCCATCCATAGATTGCACGGTGCATGTCAGGCTTACCACAATGTTGCAGGCTTGTTGTCGTTGCCATATCAACCGCCACAAGCCAGCGTGCACGCACGCCTTTCCACCCATTTAATCAACATTACTTGTGCTTAAATCAATTACAACTAATTACATTTTATGCCCCGTTGAAGTCAACTTTGTGGCTCCCTCTTTACGCACTGCGTCTCTCCCATCTCACTCGCTCTGCTCTTCGCTGTGTCTGTCTCGCTCTTTTGTGTCACCAAAAAGTATGCAACGTTTCGCCAACAAAGGAGAACTATCCTTTGAGTCTGCCGAGTTGCTGCTGCTGCTCAACGTCAGCTCGAATGCGTTAGTAGAAACTGACGCTGCTGTGACCCCTAACAGCTCCCCGCACACACACACACATGGTTTAGCTTTGTGCCATTTGTAAAATTGCCGCCGACTTCGTTTGCTTTTTGACATGTTGCAAACATTACATGACAAATCAAATACAGCTTGATTGTGCGATAACTCTTTTTGTTGCTGCTACAATCTCGACGAATAGAAATTGTCTATGTATAAGTGAATAAATCAAGTATACTTCAGAATATATAATTGTAATACCTTGTATATTATATGCAGAATATGACTTCAAAATTGAATAGCACCATTTTTACTCAATGAAAAGATTTTCTGTAATTTCGGCTGTATTAAAACGATGTATTCTGAAGTATACTCGATATATTTACTTATACGTTGCAACAACAAACTTATTCATCGAGTTTGTTTATTTATGTTTCTAAATTAGTTCAATTAAATCTGTAGTACCTAACAGTAAACTAATCAGAAAATCGTGACGTGCATTTTGCCAAAACTATTATCGTTAGTGTTCACCAAATATGCTTTGAAATTAAATCTAAATCTCTCGTCCACATTAATATAATTATAGTAAACATAAAGATGTTTCCCGTTAATGTATTAAATCAAAATATAACACAGCCAATTTTGTGTCGATGGAAAGTGTTAAGCTGTCCATGCAACAACTTTGCTTTCTCGATAATCTGGGCAACTTTGTGCTCACTTGGCATTCCTTGAACTACTTGTTGTAACTCATGTTTCGACCATTTAGCTTACCATATAATAATGGTCTTTAGTCTAACAGCGCACTGAACTTTCAATGTGGCGATAGAGAGAGAGGGAGAGAGTGGGAGCGAGGCAGGGAGCTAGAGTTAAAGTTAATAACAGTGCAGAAGCAGACTGACTGCAGGATTTTGAGTAGCTCATAAATATGCATTTGCGCTTTGCCTTTGTGCCGAGTACTTCCCATATTAATTTTTAATATGCCAACGCAGTCGGTTGGGGTTGCCTGGCTACCTGGCTGGCTGGCTAGTTGACCAACGGAGCGAGGAGCGGGGAGCGGGGAGCGGAAGGGGAGGGAAAGCAACACAGAACTAAAAGCGTTGGCTAATTAGCGCTCTCGCTCAATGGTCGATTGCCACGCGAAATCAGCGACATGACCGAGGACTAAACACAGCGTTTAAAGCCAAAAAATAAACAACAATTTAGTGCAGATTAGCGCACTGTCCTTTTGTTTGTGCTTTTGTGCCATTGTTTCTAAGCCGGAAAGCAGGCAAAGCAGCGCACAGAGTCACTACTGTGGCATGGCAGGTGGCTGCTGACATTTAGGCTTGAATAGAGTCGCTGCTCGCTGCTTACATGGACGTCGACGACGACGACATTGCCACTGTTTGGCTAATTGTGCGGCGCACACACAAAACAATAGCGTCCGTCGACTCTCGAACAAGACGACGGGTACAAGGTAAACTTCTGCTGGCATTGTGAGTGTCAGGCTGAATGGTGGTGGATGGTTGGATGGCAGGCAGCAAACTAATTAGATTCGTGCGCCTCATTTGGCCACTTTTTGATTTGTGTTTGTGTGCCAAGCAGTTGAGTTGGCCAAGAAACTTTCTGGCCCCCCAAAATGTTTTTATCTTACAGCTGTTTCTCAGTCGCCAGCTGCAGCAGCAGCAGCAGCAGCACCAGCAGCTGCATTACTTTCCTCTGCTCTGCTGCATATTTGGTTCAAGTTCGGCATGCAATTTTTCATCAAATGAAAAGTAGAAGCGTCGAGATGAGGAAGAGACGACACGAGGTGAGGCGAAGCTGAGAGAAACTGCGCCAAAACAACAAATGCTGGCAAATGCGACATGTGGCGGGCAAAGTTGAGCCAAGCCGCAAAAACAAAAACTTTTTCAAAAAGTAAACGAAAGCGCATCTTCCAACAACAACAACAACAACAACAACAACAGCAACAATGACAAAATTATGCGAAATTTAATTTGACTTTTTCGATGTTGTTGCTGTGCTTGCTTGGCAGCAACTCTTGCACTTTTCTTTTTAGTTTCTCTGCGGTTCCCATCGACGCTCCCTCTTTGTTCCCTCCCTTGTTTTGGCTGTCTCCCTCCCTGACTTACTGTAGTTGCTGTTGTTGTTCCTGTTGCTGTTGTTAGTTGCACTGCCAGCTGGCAAGTGCTGCATAAGGATACGCAGCTCGTAATTTGCCAGCTTGGCTTGTACATATTTTATATTATTTAGTTGGAAATTGTTGTGCGACAAACAGCAAAAAAAAAAAAAAAAAAAAAAAACACATACACATGCACACGTAAAAAACAAACAACATACGAGTGCATGTGCAGTGTAGAGGCGAGCTGTGCAAGTGACGAAGAAATATGATAATCTCATACGGCACTGCAGTGCCAGGACATCAGGACATGTCGGTGTCTGTGTGCGTGTGTGTGTGTGTGTGTGTGTTTACAACTCGTGTCAGTTTAGGTCATATACTTAGTGTGCATGCTCTGAATCTGAAAAGCAATCAAGCGGAGTGATCTCTAATTAAATTGAATGCACGCATTCACGACTTAAATTCCACTCTCAAAAAACTCAGTAAACTTGCGAATACCATTGGATTAAAGTCTCTGAATTATGACAACAATTTTACTAGCTAAATATATTTAATGGCATTGGAAATTGATATATCAAATCCAGTGTGTAGAAAAGCAATAAAAGGATGTCGAAACATGCTAATTCTTTGACAGCGTGAAGGCCAAACTTGCAGCTGCTGTGTCCGTGTCCTGTCACTGTCCTTGCCGTTGAGAGTGTGAAACGTATTTGGATATGCTTGTGTCTCAGCTTGAATTACTCAAGGTAACAAACACTTGGGCTAGAGAGTGATTTCTTATGTTTAGTTGTGCTTGGAATTTATTGTGTTTATTTATACTTATAGTTGCCGTAATTGACTTTTCGTGTCACATTTTGCTGCTTATTGTCGGGTAGTGAAGTCAAAATAGATTTCGCATTACTGCGACAATTTGCACATGAGTTCGAGACTTTGTTGCAGGCACGAGACCCCGAGAGCGTGTGGCATCGAATTTGCCAAACAGTCAGACAAGAGTGAAGTGAAGTGAATTAATAATTTATGGACACGTTGCTGCCGTTGCTGCTGCTTCTGTGGCTGTTGTTGCATATTAGAAATCCAGCAGGCAACCGCTGTGGGTGCCACCTGGGGGTGCCATGGGGCACGAGGCATGGGGCATGCAATATGCATAATGTGTTCCCTTTGATTTGCGTTTGCGAGCACATTTATTTATATTTTATTTCGCACTCCAACCCACTGCTTTTTTTTGCTCGCTGCTGCCGTTTTTATTTCGATTTTTTTTTTTTCTTCTTTTGCTTCATTCGGAGATTTAGTTTTGCATTTTTTATTCAAAGGGGGCAATGGGGTTAAAAGGGTGGCAGCGACTGCTGGCTAAACACTTTCGCATTTTGCAATGTGCTTAGCTTACACAAAATTCACAGAACTTGACTCAAACACACACACACACACAGACACACACACCTAATCGCACTCATATCAGGGTTATTATGTACATAAGTTGTTGTTCCTGTTGTTTTGCTCTCTCGCTTACACCGCTCGCCTTTTTTCTCCGGCTGCTTGTCTTGCCAAAAAACTACACAAACTAGCAGAAAACAAGCAGCGTCAGCTCCAGCTCCAGCTTCAGCTTCAGCGTCAACTACAGCGCTTAATATTAAAAGCCAAACCGCAACAAGAACAACAAAAGCAACAGCTCTGGCGAATGCCATAAGAGTGCAAAAAAAAAAAGAGAAAGAAAAGAAAAGAAGAAAAAAAGAATTAAGTATGTGTATGTATGTGTATAATATAATATGTGTATTCACATGTATATATACATATATATATGCTTGCCTTTAGCTGATACAAACAGCATTTGACTGGTAAGCTGCATTGCAGTATCTACTTAGACTCTCTCTGCTTTCCCACCCACCCACATGCTTTGCACCATCCTGGTGTTCTGGACACTCTCGTGAATTCTCATGTTTTTCTAATTTGTGCTCTCACTCTTTCGCTCGTCGTCGGTGGTATTTTGTTTGGTTTTATTCGCAGCTCATACGCTTCTGACTTTTAGCCTTCTTTTCTCTCTTCTGGTTTTCATTTTCGCTTAGTGTATTTAACATTTTTCTCAAATGATACTCGACACAAGTGGCATTTGTTTGTCTGTCCTCTCCTGTCCCGTCTTCGCCTGTCTGTCCTGGCCGTGTGCCGGTTGCTGTCTTTCTCTAGCTGAGAGCCACATAAGCTTGTGCACCGTTAAATGGGGCTGCAAGTTGCGGTAACAGTTGTCAAAGTGACCTCAAAGCAGCGGCACACAACAACCACAGCAAAAACAATAAGTCGACGCCAAAGGGCGCTCTGTATTCATGACGTCTCACATACTCTGCTCTCAGTTCCAAAATTTCCGGGTTTTCATACTAATTTAAATGAGTGATGGTGAGAGTAGGAATTTTGAGATACTTCCTCTCTAATTTCTTTCTGCTTGTACTTTTGCTTTTAAATTATTTTTATTTTATTAAGATTATGCATTTCCATTACTTTAACTATCTCCTTTTTTATCTCCATTACTTTAAACTTTTTTTTTGACGGTCTAGTCTTGGCTTTGTTTCCTCTTACAAATCTGTTACGCTTTTCATGATGAACTCATATAGCTCTCGTTCAGGGTATTAATTGTACATGCATTTTTGTCTGTTTCCAGTTTGGCTAAAGAGCTCAACTCGAACAGTTTATGCATGCATACAACTAAGTGTATGTAATTGTGTGAACGAGGTAGACAAGGGCAGAGAGAGAGGCAGAGGGAGACAGAGAGCGATAAAGTTGTTGAGTGAGATAGAGTTAATGTATTTGTTGTTGCGTTTGTTTGCCTGTTCATTTTGCTGCTTTAATGAGCCTCAAACATGGCCTGCTTAAGGGCAAAGTACGCTTCACATTTTTTTCAATTACACACAACATGCTCTGCCTTGCAACACAAAATTTAATTATGTTTATTGTACAACTGCATGCGTGCGTATGTGGGTAAGATGTCTTGTAATTTGTGGTCATAATGAGCATACTTTTTCAACAAAATATTTGATTATGTTGAAAATTATTTAGCATTAAGCTCGACGACGTTTGCAAACATAGCGACTTAAAGCACAGCTGGCAGATTGCGTATTCGGTATTGCATGAATGTTGCATGTGGCCCAGTTTTCAGTGTTGGCGCGTGGTTGCAACACCGTCAGCCTTGAGTCTTGCTCAAGCACATGCTTGCTGCACGCTGACAGTGCGCAGTTGATGTGGCAACTGTGCGTGTGTGACGTGAACGGACAGCGCTTATCAAGTGTGCGCCATTGTCAGTAACTTATTTGATTTACTTTTCATTTCCGGCTGCCAAGTGCTGCCTTTCGTCTGTCTGTTCGTCTGCCTGTCCGTCTGCCTGTCTGTCTGTCTGTCCGCGTTTTCTACCTCTTTTTCTCGACGCCGCCTAAGGAGACGTGTACGCTTGACACCTCCAACTCTTTTCCCAACTACAACAGCGACAACATAAAGATGGCACCACTCATGTGTCGTTGTCGCCGTTGCCGTTGCCTCGTCGCCGTGTTTGGTCCTCCAGGTTGAGCGTTATGCAATTATAACTTTTGTCATTAGCAACTTAAAATGCAAATTGCTGCAATGAAGCGTCGTTGTCGTTTTTCGGCAGTGTTCGCAACGAAACGCAACGCAACCCAAGGAGATGATTTGTACGATAGTTGTCGTTATTTAAAGTGTTATGACTTAAGTTACCGTCGCCGCCGTTTAAACGTTATCTAAGTAGCTATCCTCCAGCTAGCTGGCAGCCTGCTATCAGCCGCCATATGGAGAGATGACACACACACACACACACACAAACGTGAGGCTTGCAGTTGACACATGTCGAGCGGACAAAAGTCAACATGTTACGACGGGGGTTGGGGATATGGGGTGTGGGGCGGGGGGGACAGCCAATTAGTGCCTGTCGCCAGTTAATTTGGTTGCGCTGCACTGCACTAAAGTTGGCAACATGAAATGGCAAGCAACAAAGTTGCAGACTGACACGAAAAAGCCACAAAAGAAGTAACCATAAATGTAAGTGTATTTCTGCAGCTGTCTGAGCTGAGAGCTCAACTCAACGGAACTCAACACAACTCAGCCACATATTCCGTCGTTTTCTGCTTGCTGCTATCCTTTCATTTATACCCCGTCCGTTGGCCAAGGCACGTCCGAAAAATTAAATAGTTAAGCTGCTTCTGTTTTTCTCTTTCTTCTCTTTTTTTTTTTAATGCAATTTCCAGGTGGGGGATTTGCAGTCTCTGTTTTTGCTGTGTGTAGTTAAATCATTAAGCATCAAGTGGATGTGTGTCGATAAAGTTGCCAATGTAATTGCCGGGCAAAAATACTTCTACTACAGCAACAGAGCAGAACAGAAACAAAAAAAAAACAAAAAACAAGGTAGACAGCAATTTTGAGCAGTCTTGATTCGATTTGATTGAATTGAATCTGTCGCCCGTGTGTTGCTTGAACTTGTTCTAAAAGCCGACACATGTTATGGATGAGGGGGAATGTGTCTGATTGCTGTTGTTGAGTTGATTAAATTGGTGTTAAAAAGTTGAAGTGGCTGTCAGTACAATGTAAGCCACTAAAATTTCATAGCCTACTTTGCAGCGCAGCGACTTTGTGCTTCTCCCGTTGCCGTTGCCGTTGCCGTTGCCATTTGGGCCATAAAATGCCTGTTAAGAGCGACGCTAACGTGTATAGTTGAAGTGCGCACTTACCCACTTAGATCAACGAGAGCAACCCTCGTTCCCCCCCTGAACTCTTGGCTTGTATTTACCCCTTGGTTAACGGTTATCGGTTAACGGCTAAGGCTTGTAAGCTGACGGAAATCCTCAATCGTCTGCCCCCCCCCCCCCCATCCTCGCACAGTGCGCTTTTCGTCTCGATGAATTATAGCTCGTTGCGGATATACGCATAAGGCACGTGTCTGCGCTGTCTAATTGGCAAAGCGAATGAATCTCTTGCTGACCGCTGCCGCTGCCGCTGCCCTCGTTGCCTTTTTCGCCACCAACTCAAGGGGGGCAGGAGCGGAGGGAGAGGGGAGAAGGAGGGAGGTCGGCCAACTAATGCCGCAGCATTTTCAATTAGACGCTGCGAGTTTTCGATTTGCGTATTATTTATGGCGCTCGCAAATCGTGCGCATTATTCATAAGCCGAAAGGCAGCTTAATGGCCATGCCCCTGGACTTTGGCCCTCGAGACGTGCGAGCGAGTCTGCGAGTGTGGGTGTGTGTGTGTGTGTGTGTTGCAAGCAGGGGTTGCAACATTGGGCGGTCTGCTTATTGAGTGCAGCACACAGAGCCTTAAAGTGTACAAACGCGCAATTCCCAGGCCAGAGAGTTGAGTTTGTTTGATATTGTGTTCGTTGCATGAAGCGACGCTAATGTGACGCGTGCATCTTGCGGTTGCACATGCCACCCAGCCGAACTTCTAGCAACATTGCGCCATTTCACCTGCTGCTGCTCAAGCTGCTGCTCAAGCTGCTACTCCTCCAGCTGCTGTCTGGCAATAAACGTTTGTCTTTGCCACCAGCAGAAACCAAATAAACCAAATGCCACAAAGGCAGGCGCGTCCAGGCTGCGAGGCATGAGAGGCACGAGACATGAGACACGAGGCAACAGGCAGCAGGCAGCAGGCAGGTAACAGACAGAGTCTGTGACTGTAACCCTTCAAGCACTTAAGGCGACCGCATAACCAACGCAAGTGAGCACATGATGCGCGCCCACTTTCCGCTCCCCTCGCTTCCCCCTCGACTACACGTCACTTGACTGAGATGTGAACGCCGTTTGTGGTGGCTTGTCTTTGTCTTGCGCTGATCTTGGTTGTCGGGGGCATCTGAATGTGAGCTGCGGCAAGCGATTTAGCGGAAGCAGGCGAATTTGCTGCATGCCTCTGCCTGCATGGCAAGTAAAGTTAAATAAATTACATAGTATATTCTCTCTGACTAACAAATGCATAGTTAAAATTTGAAAAGTACTTGTTTAATTCTCATTAATAAATTCGTGTTTAATTTGCACTCGTTTTGTACTCTTTAATTTTGATTTGCTCCAATTTTAAAATGTTAACAGCACACTGTTAACAGCGTTCTTAACAGCACTGCAGCTGCGCAGTCGAGAGTAGAATGCTCTTAAATGTTAAGGCGCTGTTAAGTGCGCTGCTTGATCTGTTCAACTGAGCTCGCGTGTTCCAATTCCAAGGCATTCCTCAAGCACATTTCCGGGTGCAGGGCTCGCCTGGCTCTTGCACATGCCGAGGCATGCATAAAATATGCGTCTACTGGTGGCGCCTTGATTGCGCCTATGCCACACACACACACACACACAGGACTTGTCGATGTGCCTCAAAAATATATGAGTTGCCATTCGATTGGCACCTGTTGAAAGTGCGCCTCGAGTGCAGTGTTGATTTATTAGGGGGGAGGCTGCGTCTGCTGACAATATTTTAATTAAAAAATCTTTCATCTTTCGATCGCCACAACAGATGCCAGCGAGGTCTTTTTGGAATGGACGCCGCCCACCTGAGCGAAGCCTGTCGCCAACTGTCGTGCAATTGCTCGGTGCGCTGAAGTGTGTTCCCTGAAGTAATTTTGTAAGAGCAGACGGAATATTGGCAGAAAGTGCAGACACCTAATAAAAGTTTTGCGACAAGGAGCAAACTCGAGTGTAACGAAAACAAAAACAATAATTTTGGAGTTTATTTCGGACCTGAAACCAGGAGTTCAGCAGACACTCAAGGGCGTGGGCGGATGTCGATGGCGATGGCGTTGTCGATGTCGATGCCATTGTAGATGTCGATGTGGTTGCTTTTTATCTGACGCCAACCATCGCCCACTCAAAGACAGAAAGAAGCAGCGTCACAAGCAGAAGTAGAAGCAGAGTCAGATGCCCAGACTCAGACTCAGTCAGTGGGACATTTGCAGTTTTCCATTTGCTGTCGTTGTTGCTTTAGCTGTTGGAAAACTATTTGCCATCTCGACAATTTCTTGCACGTGCAGAGCATCGCAATGCCTGACGACGACAAAACGAGGCGAGCATCGGGGAGGACCTCGAGAGAGGGCAGCAACAGGAGGAGCAGGAGCAGCAGGAGCAGCTCATGAGTGTCAGGTACAATATTTCAATAAAATACATTTACGTAAGGTAAAGCAGAAAGAAAACTTTTGATGATTTCATATTTGTCGATTCATTCAAATGAGCCACTTGGCAATGTTTTCATTTTCATTTCCACTTCCATTTGCATTTGCATTTGCATTTGCGTTTCCCATTTAAATTTCATCGTTGCTGCTTCCATCCAGTGCAGCTTGACCCCGTTTCGATATATATACATATATAGTTTTTTGTGGTCCGACATTATTCAGCTTGGGGCGCAGCTTATCGAACGATTTTTGGGGATAACAATTAATAACAATTAGAAGCGGCGCCGCGATCTAAGCCTAATTGTAGATAAAATCTATGTTGCCTATGCGAATATATATAGTATATATATTCGTGTGTATGTGTGTGTGTGTGTGTGTGTTGGAGTGTTGGTGTCGGCTGCCAACTATTTCTGGTGGTACATTGTCGAATAATTTATGCCAAAAGCGTAATTAAATTAATTAGGATTAACTTTGGCGGCGCACGCATTAAACTAGCTTTGATTAGCTTATGTTTCCACGCACACACACACACACACACGCTCACATACTAATCGACTAAGACATGCATAAATCCATATATTTATGTGTGTCTGTGTGGCGCACACATGTGGCATGTGCTATTTAATCTAAATGTTGGCTTTTGGGTCGCTTCGCTAATCATAAAGATGGCATAAGCGATGAGCCCGTTCATAGCATGTGCCAATTTGGCAAAGGTTTCTTCTCTCCATCACCATCTCCATCTCCATCTCCATCTCGCATGTTCGTCTAATGCTTTAAGTAATAACAGTTTAGGTTTCGCTTTTCAAGAGCTGCTTTAATGCGATTTACTTGACTCTGCCATACTGAATTTGTTGCCAATAAAATAACAGAATTTTATTATTATTGAGCCAAGTTATGGCTAGCATGACCCTCTCGGCAAAAAGGCAGCTTCCACAGCAGTTGCTTGAGCAGCATTGTTATGAGTAACTTTAAGCAACGAATATTTAAACAAGCAAACCCTGAGTTCTTTTTTGCCTAAAGTTCTCCTAAGCGTACACAGGGGAAAATGGGGCCTAGAGTTTTAATACAATTATCGTGTGGCTTTAATTTGAAAATTTAAATCAAGTTGGTTAGTTAGTTGAATGTGTGGCAAATGTCAAAATGTCCTTTGTGGTCAGTTGACCAATCGCTTGGTTGGACATTGTCTAATTTATATTGCGAATAAATGTGTCGCAAATCATTATGCGGAACATTTTTTCCATTTTTTGTTGTGCTTCCATTTTTTGTTTTTTTTTTTTGTTTTTGCTGTGAGTGTTGGACGCTTTATTTAATGGCTTGGAAATGGAAAAAAATAAACAAAGCAACTGGCTCAAGCCATGACGGAAACAATGCCAACCACAAGCAACAATGATGTGACGTTGGGGCTTCAGATGAACGAACCATCTAAATATAGACACAAATCACAAAAAACTCGAAAGCAAAACACAAGACCAGAGCTGCTGCTGCTGCTGTTGTGGTGTCTCGGCGGTAGCTGGGAATGAGCATATTAAATCAAAAGTGGTGCATAACACTGGCAGAGGTGGAAGGCAAAGTCGAGGCGAAGCCAGTCGCCTGCATAAAGCAAAAGTTGAGTGGAGCCAAGGATTAAAGGCGGCACATGATGATGACGACGGCGACGACGACGACGACGACGACGACGACGACGACGACGACGTCGAAAACGATGTGAACGTTTAACGCCTGCAGGATATTTATGATCATGAATTTTCTTATTGTGTGCTGCTGGCTGCCTGGCCCCATTCCGACTAGAACTTGGTCTCTGCCTCTGCCTCTGACTCTCGAGCCGGGTTGAGTTTCAGGGGCAGCTACTAACGTGGCTCTAACGTTGCTGCTGCTCTTGTAAGCGATTTATTAAAATGTGCAGCAACACGAAAACGAAAACGAAAACGAAAACTGAAAGGCGCCCAAAGGACAGCTGTCTGGAGAAGCACGTCGACTGCTCACGACGTCCTGGTCGTCCTGGCCCCGCGTGGAGCGTATCGAATGTGCGCCCATTTATTTATACACATCGCTGGCCGCGCCCACCAATCGACAGAAATGAGTTATAAAACTTCAATAATCTCGGCGAAATGTTTATTTATGTTTAGCACGAGAATGAGCGAATGCGAATACGATTGGGGATTGGGGATGAGGCTCCTTCTGGATTGTGGATTTGCGCCACTGGGGCATTGTGGGGATGGGGGTATGCAAAGGAGCGCGAATGCCTTGAGCTGCCATTACATTATTTGCATCATATCCAGCGGGTCGCAGGAGACGAACGAGCGGCACTTACAGCGAATCAATAACAAAATAAATCGTTTTACAACCGCAGGACATTGTATTGTGTTACACAAAAGATTGGCAGCGCCACGGCGGGCTGCATGCGGCGACCCCAGGATACGCCAGGAAGCCTCTGGAGCCAGTCCAAGTCCAATTCAGGCAGCGAAAGCGAAAGAAACGAAACGAAACCAAACGAAACGAACCGAAAGCAAAGGAAAATGCACAACAACAAAAACAGTCATAAGAATAAGAATAACACAAAGCAGAATAAAGTAAAAAAAAAAAACACAAAATACAAAAAGCAAAAGAAAATACAGCAAAAAAAAAAACTAGCTTGAAGTACAAGTACAGCAAACAATGCCAGGCACTTGCAGTGAAAACAAGCAATGAAAGGATATTATAGTAAAAGTATTTACAAGATGAAAGAGGACAAAGGCGAGAGCCGAGCGAGCACAGGACACAGGACACAGGACACAGCGGAGCAGAGCAGAGCAGAGCACCCAGCAAGGATGAAAATGTACTCGCATTCGGTAAGGCGATGGTATAAAGTGAAAGGAAGTAGAAAGTATAAATCGTTGCAATCAATTTTTGCTATGTGGTACGAATTGATAAACTGCCCCAGCCACATGTTGTTGTTGTTGTTGTTGTTGCATCCGCAGCTGTTGGTGCTCTTATTTTCTGTGTGTGTGTGTGTGTGTTGTAAGACGATACGGCAGGTAGAGAGTGGCGCGGAGCAACAAGAGCAGCAAGCTCCAGCTCCTTGCTAGCTGTCAGGTGCAAGCTCTTATTTGGGTTACCTACATTGCAACCAGCTCTTAAAGTGAGAGCTTATGGCTGCTGCTTTGTTTGGGGATTATTTTGCACTGCAGCTGGCGCAGCAGCCGCTTTGCGCGCCACGTCACGCGATACTTTATGAATTGCAGAGCATTTAATTTGTGCTGTGATAAATGCAATGCAACCCGATAAGCAACAATGGCCGGCCAGCCAGGATTAATCTCATTATGGACTTGTTTAATTATTTATTGCGCACGCTGTTTGTTGTTAAGCATAGCCCACATAGACAAAGTTATCGTAGCCGTGCTTCTGCCGGAACCTTTGCGCTGCCTCGCCCGGCAAACATCCGTTTTTGCAGTGGCTGCCACGGCCGCACCAGGTGCCGACGACGCCGTCCCCGTTGCCGCAGATTTTCTTCTGGCACGTCTCATGGCCGTGGCGCTTGCCACCGAATGTGGCGCAGTTGGTGCCATGGCCACGGTCGGCCAGCTTGTACAGAATTTTCGAGGGCTTACAGCAATCTGCAGTCGCTGTCGATGCCGGGCAGCACAGCCAGATGGCCAGGGAAGCGGCGACGATCACGTGCAACTTCATGTTGACGACAGTGAACACAATGGGGGCAAATGTGCATACTTAAAGCCTTCCAGCCACTTATCGATGGAGTTCAATGAACAAGCAAACAACATGGTTTATAATTGCATTTAATTTGATAATGTTCGACGCTAATCAACCACGTTTTTAGTTGGGTTCACTGAACAAGAACATAAAGAACATTGTTTGCATTAGCTTTTAATTCGCGAATGCAGGCCAAAAAAAAGGAGGTTAAGGAAATTAAACTTGCTGCTCAGCGATAAGCTGACACCATTAGTTGGTAACGACAACATTTGTGGCGCCATTCCCATTAGATTAAACGAACATCTCGTATGTTCATCTCGTCGTAGAACTCGCCAAACTTCTTTACAGCATTGCCGGTACGACAGCCGCCCTCGCAATTGCAACCAAATATGTTGCACGGTCCATGGCCACAATAACTGCCAATCACGTGGGTGCCATCGAGACAAACCTTCAGTTTGCAAATTCCATTGGCATGTGAATCGGCCTCGTAGGAGCTGCAATCGTCATTGTCCTCAATCAATCGAAATGCGAGTGTCTTCGATCGACAGCAGACACCTTCGCCAGTCTGCGCTAGCATCATCAAGAGCACCAGTGTAGCAATGCAGCTGAGTAGGGAGTATGTTCTTTTCCCCATAATCTGCTGATGAATGCTTCGAAAATATTGTGTAAAGAAATTCCAATTGTTACTTTATAATGCCCGAAGTTGTTGGCTTATTTTACTTGACAAAATATGCAAATAATAGCTATATTGAAATAAATATCAGAATAACAAATAGAGAATTAAATAAATATTATTAGAGAAGTGCGTACACAAAGAAATTAGGGCTGCTAAGTGGGCGTGGTTAGACAGGAGCGCTTCACAAAGATTGTCTCATCAAATGCTATTGTATTTCATCAGATTCTCTTCCAATTTAATATTGATGCTGGAAGCATTTGAGTCTTAGGCTGGGTAATTGTGGGCGGTAAATAGATTGGAAATGATGTGATTAAATGGAGTTCAGTCGACTGCCGCAGCACACACACAGTATTGAAATATGAACTGAGGTGATTTCATAAACTACACAGCAATTGTGGGCGATTTAACATATTCAGGATGTTATGTTAAGTATACGTCGCGTTGGCTGCTGCCTCGGCGTTGGCACACTAAAAATAAAATTTATATACAGCAGAGACACTGTGGCAGCATTGGGCTAGTAAATATTTTATAATTTAATCAACATAAAAGCAACAAAGCAATGACAATGGAGCTGTATGAGTATCGCGCCGCCTCTGTGGTTAACGGGGACAATAAAAACAGGCAGCAACGACAACTGAAGTGAAGCAGCGGCAGTTGTGGCAGTGGCAGCAACAGTGAAGACGCCAAAACGAATGTCAAATACGTTGCGCGATAATGTTTAATGATAAGCAGCGAGTCGGGCCAACTTGAAATACAGTCGGCAATAGTCGAAGATGTTTATCGTGCGAGTGCGACAATAAAAGCGAAGACAGCCGCCATGTGGCGAAGCCGCATTTTTTTCGGGGAAACGAAGAACGAGAAAAAGGCGAATGAAACCGAGAGGGACGAAACAATGAGCGAGACTTTGGGGGGCAAACTTGGGGAGCTGGCGCTGACAAATGGACCGTGTCTGACAGGCGACGGGCCCGTTGTCATCTAAACAATGGACAAGTTTATATTTGCATTTATTTCTATTAGGCACACATTTGTCAAAAGCTGTTTATGTGCTCGCCGAGATGAGATCTTGATCTCTTGGCCAGACACACAATGTGACTTTAACTTTGTGCCGCACATCTCAAGTCAAAAAAGTAGGCAAATGCTCTCTTTAACATCCCTACTTGATTTGCTTTTTTCGGGGGGCGTTTTGTCTTTTTTTTGTTTTTTTTTTTTGTCGACACCATGGCAATAAAATATTTATTCGGTATTGTCGTGCACTTTTATTTGACATCATAAACAAAAGCCACGAAAGTGTAAACACAACTTTGCTCAACGGCAAAGTTATTTGCACTGCTGCCTTTCACCTTCGTCACCCCGTCCTTGTTAACGTTGCTGCTGCTGCTGCTGCTGCTGTCAATGATGTTGTTGCTGTTGCTGTCGATGTTGTTGTTGGCCATGTTGTTGACTTATTTAAGCCATAAAGTTCTTTTGCACACTTCCACACTCGCACGGCACTCGCCCACGTATACTTGAATATTGACATGAGCACGTGTGGGTGTGTGCCAAATTTAACGCCGTTCTACGCACGTTCATAGACGGAGACAATGGCAACGGCAACGGCAACGGCAACGGCAAATGCCACCAAATATAGGAATAAAAAAAGAACAACGAACAAAAAACAGAACACGCATAAGACGTTTACTAATCAAATCCGACTCGCATATACTCTTATGGCCACATTTCAAGCCTTTCAATTTAATAGTCATAAATCGATCGTTGCGCTGCTGCTTTCCAGCTGGTAATGTCAGTAAATATTTTATGGTATTATGCATTCATCTTCATTTAGTGCGCGTTACGCGCTTTACGATATAGCCGGCATATCCCTTCTTTTGCCCATTAAAATGGCCGGCAGCAATTGAAAAGCGCATAAATTCTTTTTGGGGCTCCCACAACAACAACAACAACAAGTTTGTTTGCGAGTGTGTGTGTTTGAGATTGGGTTGTGTTACTAGGTCTTGACGTGCTTTGCTTTCACTTTGCTTTCCTTTTTTTTTGTCTGTTAGTTTCCTTGTGCGTTGCCTACTTTTGAGCGCAACCCTTAATCTCAGAGTGCCACAAGTGGCAAGGGATTTGGCTTATATCGGCGGCCATCGGAATGGTCTCAAAAATCTAATTGATCACCGACTGGGTGACAGTTCATTATGCAGCTGTTGTCGTGGTCAAGCGCAGCAGCCACATCGCATTTGCTTTTGCTTTTGCTGGGCCATAACAATTTGTATTTATGTGCCACACTGACACTGCTTTCTCGCCACTCTCTTGCTGACTTTTTCTCTGTCGTGTTGTTGCTCCGTCCGCTTATCGCCACATCGCATATGCCCCACACGCAACACGGGACAGCGGCAATGGCAACGACTGGTGGGGCGAGTGGCAGCATCTCCCTTCTCCATTCGCCATTTGCCTCGACGAGCTTTAGTCGCAATTTTTGTTTACGTTTAACGCTGCTGGCGGCGCTCCTTGGACGGTCACCTTGCCGTTTACGTGCCACGCATATAAATTATTGTATCTCGGGCGTATTAAAAATGTACGAGTGCTCATCTTGTTATCCTGTTGTGTAAGCGGATTATGTCGGGCATAAATGTCATGCGTTGTGCGGCTGTTGAAACCACGCTCCACGCTCCACGCTCCACTCTCCGCCTCCACAGCGTCGTCAAGTCGAGATGCTGGCAGATACCCTGCCCCGCTTCGCCCCAAGCATCCCGCCAGGACTCCATGTCTTTTGCGCTCTTTGTCGCACTCTATCTTCCTCTCTTTCTTGTCATACACTAGTCGAGAACACACCGATTTTATGAGGCAATAAGTAACAGCTTAAAACGATTTATGGTATTTTTCAATGACAATTTATTGAAAGGATTTTATTTTTGGTTTCAATTTTAAAGAGATAATACAAATATTTATTTTTAAATTAGTGTTGATTAATTATATTTGAAGGTTGTATTCTCTACTCTCAATCAATGCTTAATGAATAATATGAACTATATAAAAAAGAGTGCAAATTGTTAATTAAAAAGTCTTTTGTTTTGTTGGGATATTAGTATTCTTTCTGTATTTCCAAGAGCCTAAAAAACTATTTTAATTTATTATTTATTTTTCAGTCTTTTCCTTAAGTTTTGTGAATGGGAACTTAAATGCAAGACGATCATTGGAGATTAAATCACTGCTACACAATTCTGCTCCTTAACATTTCTGAATTCTTTATAATTCTACAAATTTACGAGGAATTCAATGATTATTTGGGGTAAGTGTATTTCACATTTCGTACAAGTTTTTGGCAGCGAACTACGCTTTCTTGTTTTTTCTTCGCATTTGTATGTGGCAGCGATTTGTGTGCCACTGTTTTTCTGTCATTTCGTATTAAGCATTACGCAGTGCCATGCACGTGCCGCCCCCTGCCACCACCGCCGCCGCCCTCTCCCCGCCGAAATGGACCGCAATCCCTCGAAAAGTGCCGCAACACACGTCGCTCTCGCTCTCGCGCTCACATTGGCAATATTTTGATTTTCATTTTATTGAAATTTAAACCGCAGTCCGTCGGCAAGAATCGATGGTTGGCAATGAAACGCAATTCGCACATAACTTTGGCTTTAAACTGTTAACCGATCACAAACAGGTTGTGAATTGGGCCGCATCGACGGTGGTGGGAAGGGGTTGGAGGGGAGGGGAAACGAATACATTGGCATTGGAGGCAAACACAAATTCGCGGACAGCGACTGCAGCAGTCGTTGTTAATGGCAGTTTCCGATTTCATTTCAGCATTTTGGTCACATTTTGTGCGCGTTGTGCGGCGCACAAAAAAAGCGTTCTATGCAAATAATACGAGTGGCTTTTGCAGCAATGTTTGCATTAGCCCAAATTTTATTGGATGCGAAATTGCGAACGTTGCATTGCCACATAGAGTGTCGAGTGTCGAGTGTCGAGCGTTGAGCGTTAAGCGTTGAGTGTGTTGTGGCAGCTTATCGCATGGAATGCGGCAACAATTTTATTCGCTCCACAAGATGCAAGTAATGTAATGTAATGCAATGCTGATATGTAAATCCAAACTTCATATGATAACGTCTGCCTCGGCAAAATCGTGAAAATATCTCGCTTGCTGTGAATGAATGAATACCTTGCAACAAAAGGGGAATTAACGCTGCAGTTCTCTCATTCGAGGCATGTGGTATCGCTCTAATGAGCTTAGTATGATTATTTTTCGCCGAATTTCTGGATCGCTGAGAATCATTTGTCAATTAGATGTGTGAAACTGGCGCACGCAACACTAGGAAATTTCCATAATTAGGCTAATTAACGAATTCTGCGAAATAATCTCGAGCTGCGAACATTTTTGGCATTTTATACGCACTCATATAATTGCAATTAATTTGCTTTCAGAGTAGGTTGCTTGGTTTTCCATTGAAATACTGCCTAATGTTGCACTTACGATAGATAAACTTCCTTAACATTCGCATAAGCTTCAGATATGTTTCACTTGGCAGAGCTGGACAGACTGGTCAGTTTGAGTGACTGGCTGGGCTGGATAGCTGGCCAATCTTTCAGCTGGCATCAGTTGGCCTATTATGACCTTAGAGATATGACAGCACATAAAACCTTAACAACCATATATAGCCACCCACACTCTGCAGCTGAGCGACATTTGGCCAGAATGTTTTGTTTGGTTTTGTTTTTGTGAAGCGCGCCTTTGATATTGATGCTTTTGTCCATGTTTCATCTCGCTTCTCGTTCGCTCTCCCATACAAATTATTTGCAGCTTATCAGCGCGTTGTGCTGTTGTCCATTTTATGGGCATTTGCCTTTTGTTGTCGTTGTTTTAGTTACTTATGTAGCACGGTCCAGACGAGGCGAGTTCCGAGCCACTCCACTTCACTCCACAGCTCGGGGATTTGCCGCTGTTCAAGTGATGTGTGTGTGTGAGTGTGAGTGTGTGTGTGAGTGTGTGTGTAACCACAAATGCTCGACACACTCGCCATCCACAGAGGGACAGTGAAGCACACTTATCGCAACCGACAGAGAGAAGGACATCACTTGAAAATTGCCTAAGCAGTTTTCCTAACCACTTTTTTTTTTGTTTTTGTTTTTTTGCAATGTGAAGTGCGCGCTTCTCGTTTTGTTTTTACGATGCCCTCAAATGGCCGGGCATAGATTTTGTTGTTGCTGTTTGTTGTTTTGTTTTGTCATGCTTTTTGTTGTTGGCCAAATGAAATGTCGAAAACATGGGCAAAGCCAATGAGAAGTTTGGGACAGACAACAAATATTTACCACAACGCTTTTTCCAGCATATCTCGTAGCCCAAAACTTTTACCACACATAGACATAGACATAGAAAACTGCCAACATATTCAAAAAGCTATCAACCGTTAACCGCAAATATGTTGAGCCAGATTTTCAAATGACTCACAATCAACGAAAACATGCTCAATGAGAGAGGGAGAGATGCATAAGATATGAATAAAAGAAGCGTACAAGCCTTTGGCAACAAATTGCAGTTATGACTCGACTGCTCTCCGTATGCAAGACTGCAATTTAATCATAATAAATTAATAATAATTGAAGTCATCCAACTTGCAGCTGACAACGTGCATAATTCACAGCACAAAGCGAACGGCGAGCGGCAAGCGGCAAGCGGCAAGCGGTGAGCGGTCAGTTAAACAGTTGATATTGCGGTTGTGGTATCATTGATTGAATCCATAGACGACTGACTGTCCGGGCCAGACGAGAGTTCAGCAACAAGCCGGGTCAATAAATCCTCAACTGATTGCCGTCATCGTCCTCGTCCTCGTCGCCGTCGTCGCCGTCGTCGTTGTCGTTGTTGTCGTGGATATTGTTTAAATCCACCGCTGACCGTTGACTACTGAACTGTCATTAAATGCGACCACAGGTTGAGCAGCAGATCAGACCAAAAGCACTGGCCAAAGAGACAGAGAGACAGAGAGAGAGCGCGCAGGTTATAATTAAGCAGTGACTATTTGGGCAACTCGTAACGTATAGAGAAAAGCGCCTCAAGGCTTCCAATTTTTATTTTTAATGCATTTATTGTCGCGTAAATTAATTAAGAACGTTAAGTGACAGCGCAAATTCCTGAAGTGCATTTCATTATAATGCATTAAGGTTCTTAACTTTTTAATAAGCTGCCCAACTCCAACGTACTTGTGGCCATAATGTGTTTTAATTGCATAACTACACTAAAGTGCGCGAATACGAGTGCAATTTCGATTGCGTATGTACACAATCACGAGTGCCCGCAAATAAGTCAGAGCTCAAAAAGCGCTTAAGCGTCATCATAAAATTAACAGTGAAAAAAAGTATATTCGAAATGCATTTATGCGAAGCGTGAGCGTGCTATAAAAAGTAAATGAATATTATATATTTCAAAGATTTGCTTTGCAGGCGGCATTAAAATGCTTTTATACATTTTATAAATTTGTGCTTCCTCAAGGCATTTGAAGTATGTATAATTCATAATTTGAATATTGTGCTCGAGTTTTGCATCGTGGAACCTCCCTCCATTTGAATCTGGAGATTACACGGGGCTTACAATCTTTTGAGTAGCTGCTGCTGTCTGCTAAGTGTCTGCAGCTATTTGGTTCTCTGTTTTCTTCCGGCTTTGGCATAAGTAAATATTAATTTCTAATGGGTCAAAGCGCAAATTGTTTTTTAATGGTTGCAACGTGCGCAGCCGCCAAATGCTGCGATTAGGCACTCGCTAAGACACGTGTCCAGAGTCTCATAAAATTATGTAGAGCACACATCATTACGAATGGAAAAGCTCTCGCTAGGCTTGCCCCATGCCCCATGCCCCATGTCCCATGCCCCATACCCCATGTTACCCCAATGTTGCGTCGTTTGTGTGTTGCGTGTCGCATCGCATGCTTTTGTTGCCACACAAGCCGCTCTTAGCTGAAATGCTGTGGTTTTGATTTTTAATTTATGTTAATTAACAGCAGACTCGGCAAATAATTGAAAGCATTTCGGCGGCCGTTGTCGGGGCAACGGTGCGGCGAAGACGTCGAGCGGCTTACGACTAAGTGCAAAGGACTTTGCCATAAGAGTCTGCCAGAAAATCTATTTCCTTTTTCTGTTTGTTTTGTCGCACCGAAACCGCCGGCAAGGTAAACACACAAAGGATGCGTTAAGGCGGATTTAATACGCGAATCTCTCTTGGGCTCGGGTTGCCCGAGACCGAGACGGAGACCGAGACCGGCGCTTAGATAAGCAGGATGTGGGTTGTGTAGAATATGATGCAGGATATGCGGATGCGGGTCGTCTGCAGCTCTTTGTAGAACGTGCGAGTCTAGTGCACAGTCGTAGACGCACTCTTAATTAGTTTTCCAAATAAGCGAAATACACACGACGCACGCCACACGCTGACTTCAAGCTGCGTTGTGTTTGGCTTTAATTTATTGATAAAACTCTCAGTTTCTGAGTAATTCAATGTATGAAATCTGTCATCATTTTATTCACTTAATGCGAGCTGTCGAGGTTGCCTCGCCGAATAATTAATAAATAAATGCTTAACAAAAACAAACAGAAACACACCGAACACTTTGCATCGAACTATGATCGACTACCAAATGCCACATATTCATTTAAAGTATCGTTGCAGGGATAACATTGCTGATTCATTTTATCATACCCTTTCACTCCAACACTGCGTGCTGCAGAAAAAGTGATGGAAATTTTTCAATAAAGAGGATTTACGCCCAAAATGGTTTTGGCCATTGGCCATTTAAATGTTCCTTCCTGCTTTATTTTGCAACTTTTCATTAAACATACATTTTTAAAAAGTTGTAATAATTTGACAATATGCGATTCTCAGCCCATTCAACGCGTAATGAAAAACAAAAATATTGCCAAAAAATATTGACAAAATGATGCATGATATTGATAAAAAATAAAAAGCAAAAGTCCTCCCCATTGTCACAATCTTTGTTCATTGTCACTACAATTTTTTCGCTGCTTGCGCCTTTACATTGATTAAATATTTCGCGTACTTCATCACACAAAAAAGAAAAGAAGAAGGAACAGATAAATAAATACATAGTTGTGAAAGGGTTTTGCAGATTCCATGCTTAAATATTTAACAATGTAGTGAGAGTTATTATCGAAACTTCAGCGACAGATCAACAATTCATTGTCGCATCTTTCGAAAAGCGAATTCAAAAGGATCATTTTGTTGCAATAAATATATTATTTTTGGGTTGCAAAAGTTGAACAAAATGCAAATAACTGCTATATAGAAAACATTTGCTTTAGCATCATTCAGGTTATATCTGTTTGAATAGCTTGAATAGTTCAATACATTGCGCTCGACTGCTTATCCTCTTAAATTCGTTTACTGCAGTATCAGAAATATGCAATTACATTTTTTACCATTACCACTATAAGCTACTTGAGTAAGTATCAAGCAAGAACTCGTTGTAAACATATCGGGGGTCTTTAGCGTAACTTTTTTAAATGCCTTATTCATTGTTGCTGCTGCCTTTTTATACGTGGGAAGCTGAAACTTTCTGCCATAGGAATTTGCAAATTAAATGTTAAATAAATTCCAATTTAAAGTGATGAAACAGCACTCTCACATACACACTCACATACTCAGTGAAGTAGCCTGATTGTGGCATGAGTCGGCGGGGGAGGGGAGTCAGGGAGGCATGTGTTAAGAATTTGCGAGTTATTAAAAGTACAGTCCGTTGACGCAGGCACTTTAAGTGGAGACGGAACTGGAAGTGGAAGTGCAAGTGCAAGTGGAGTACTTAAGATTTAATTTATTTTATTAACAAGTTGCAGAACTGCAACAACAACAACAGCAAAAAAAAAAACAAAATACACCCGCTAAAACAAACTTTGCGCTGGCTGTGCAACGCAATGAAAATGAAACTGAAGTCTTTGAATTACAGTTTGTTGTTGCTGCAAAATAGCTGAGCGTTGTTTGTTGGTTTTTTAATTAAATTAATATCTGTTGTCGTCGACTGCGACTGACTGCAGCGTCTCTCTCTCTCTCTCTCTCTCTCTCTCTCTCTCTCTCTCTCATTCTCTCTCAGTCTCGACTCTTATGAGAGCAGGCAATGCTTAGAGCGCCAACTTAAAGCAAGCAAGAATCTGCCCGAAATTGTGACACCGAAATGAATTTGTAGCAATTCATTAACATTCAAGTAGCCGGGCAGCATAAATTGCTCATATAAGCCAACAATAACAACAATAACAACGATGGCAACAAGAGCAACAACAAGGATATCTATCAGAGCAGCATATATCTTTTCTTTTATACCCTTTCAACCCGAGCAGACGAGTTGGGTTATAAATAAGCGCAGCAACAGCAGCAACATCAGCAGCGGCAACAACACGACGCCATTTTCAAGGACATTTTGTGCAGGAACAAGAGCAAGAACAACTCTGACAGAGCGTCGGCCAGCGTCGTCGCTTCCTTGCCCAGCTGGCCACTGCCGCTTTGGCATTTCTTATTTATTTTTTTGTTTTTTGTTTTTGCCGCTTTTGTTATTGTTTTTGTCTTTGTGTTTTTGCTTTTCTGTGCTTCTCTCTCGCCTGCGAAAATTTATACGACTTGCTAAAATTGCACATAAATTAAATTTATGTTTTATGAGCGTTGTCCTCCTGTTTGTTGTCTTCAGTTCTGTTTCAGTTTTGCCTCCGTTCTGTTTCAATTCAGAGCGCCTTCAGTTTGGCTGTATTTCAGCTTCCATTTCGTTTAGTTTCTGCTTTTGTCCAACTGTGTTGTAACAGCATTTGGAAGCTGTTTTAGCCGTGATCTCTCGACAACGGCGCATTCACGTGCCGGAAAAATCGCATTTATTTAATACGCACAGTAAATTTTCAACACTTGGAACTAAATAGACGCACATTTAGTGTCATTTCGATAGCCAGGCAGCAGGCAGGATTCAGCAGGATCTGTTCGTCTTCATCGTAACTAAGGACTGTGCCAGCCCACATGACATTAATAATTCACTTTGCGCAGTCAATTTGGCCAAATCGCTCGGCTATTCAGCCTGCCGCCTCCTTTCCTCTTTTATTTTTTTTTTGTTTGTTGTATTTTTATTTTATTATTTTCTGCTCTCTTTTTTTGTGTGTTGTGTCTGTCTGACTTTGCTGTTCATTATTTTTAAACGTCGCTGACAGTTGTAAATCTGTCAGGCTTATTAACCGTTAAATGTCACTTAACTGTCATGCGCTTGGTCAACAACATCAGCAGCAATAGCTTTGGCAGGCGGCGGAGGCTGCAAATGAAGTCCCAAATATGCGCATAATACAAAAATTGTATAAAATTCGCTGATGGCAGCAGCAAATAATACTCGTAATAAAGCATCCATTTCAGCAATTGTAATTATTTTTCATGTCTTTATTACATTTAAATGCCAATTTATTGCCTTCGATTAAATTACCAGCATGCATTCATAATGAATCGCCATTTCCGGCGAGGTGGCGTTGTAAACTCGACTCGATGCGACCCGAGTCGACTCCGCTACACAGCTGCAAAACAATTGAGCAATGGGCTTTATAAGCAATATATTTTATAATTTGATTTATGTACAGTGCTTTGGCTGACCAACTACTAACTGCTCAGAGACAACACACAAAAACATCTATTGGCCCAATGATTAAATGCGAGCAGCAAACATGGAAGTAGCTAAAGCTCCATGTTGATGGTAGAGACTTTTAGCCAGATTTTAAATTGGCATTAAGTGGAACGTAAATTGTAATATTGCCAGGATTGTGTTAAAAAATTGATGATCAAATAATCTGCCAGGTGACTTTATTAATAAATCTGATAAATAGACGAAATCCGTTTGAATATCTGTTGGCTTTCAACAAAAATGCAAAATGCGCTTCAAAGGCGAAAGCCGCCTAACCGAGATTGAGATGGAGGCTGAGCCGAATGCAAATACATTTTCATAAATCTGGCAGCACTTTAATAATTTCCGTTTATCTCTCGTACTTGCAACGGCTGTGGCACAATGCCTCTGCGTCTCCGTTTGTTATTTTTATGGCTGTTACTTCTACGGTCTCTCTTTGCTGCTTGGCATTTTATAAATCGCTTGACATAGCAGCAACAACGACAACAACAACAACAACTAATACAACAATGATGCCAAGTGAAAGTACAAAACTAAACAATGCAGTCAGAGTCAGAGTCAGAGCTCAGCTCAGAGTGGGGCAGTGAGAATGCGAGCTGTAAGGCTACTTTGTAGCAATGGCAAGCAAAAAAGTATCTACGAATATGAAACATGGCAATAAATATTGTGCAGGCATTAAACGTTTGGCTTATTGTACTTGCAACTGATGTCTATTCGGGCCAAGCCCAAGCGGAGGGCGGATCGGGGGCGTTGCCAGCACTGAGCGTCTTCTAACTGCCTTAGTTAGCACTCGGCTTAGCTCTGTGTTTGCTTTGTTTATGCGTGTGCTCCAAGCCTGTGTCTGTATCTGTGTCTGTGTCTGTGTCTGTGTCTGGGCTAGTGTTTGTTTCTGTGTCGGCGTCGGCGTTGGCATTGGCGTTGGCGTTTCTGTGTTTCTGTGCTTAGAGTCTTGCCAACAGCTTTTCTCGGGGCTGCCTTTAGTTTTGTGTTCCAGTAAAGCATTTCCACACCATTAAATTGACAATGCAATAAAATGCCAAGTCCTTTCGGCCAGCTGCTCTTCAGTTTACGCTTACGTGCTGCATATTTCATGGCAGCGGCATTTATTAAACGACACCAGCAATCGTTTTGCGCCTGTTCACAAAATTTGACCTCTCCTAACTCAGACGCAGCCTTCTTACATTTGACCAACAAATTTGTTTCGTATGCCATCGACTACATGCCGTATACGCAATGTGTAAAAGAGACTAGGCAGATATCTTCATTTTAAAGCGTAATGTAACTGGTCAATCGGTTTAAATATTTCAGCAAACGAAACAAGCAAATCGTTTAGTGCACTTAGCTTCCGTTTCACGAAAGCAACGGAAGCATTGGCCAGGCCCACACACAGGCTATCGCCAAAGCAGTCGACAGCCAACAGCAGACTGTAGACAACAGACAAGAGACTACAAAACACATATATACATACGTACAATTGCAACACTCAGCGTATAATCGCAGCTAGCTGCCCATTCAGCCAAATGCAATATGTCTGACTGTGAAACTGGCAGGCCAAGATACGACTGGAAACCTTCATGGATCAAAGCAGCACACGGTCAACACACAGCAACAAAAGCAACTCAAGCCAATGCGCGTTTATGCTGTGTGTCGGTGTGTGTGGAGGTGTTGAAAGCAATTGGCGTTGCAAAAATATAGACTAGCAACCACACGTTAAATGCGGGGGCAGGGCAGGACAGAATGGAGCAAAAGACACAGTAGACGCCAGACAAACACATCCAGACGAGACGAAACAAGACGAGAGAAGACAGCAGACAGGAGACGTGGGAAAACGTGCCTAAAAATGTGAACATTTTCTAGACTGCAAAGCGTGAAAAGGCAGCAGAAACAGCAGCGGCAGCAGCAGCTGCAGAAAGGGTCTTTAAATGCTGCTGCCGTGTAGGCGTGTCTGACTTAAAAGGGGTTGCGACTATAAGCTGCTGAAAAGGTAATTTCTCTTTGAGTCGAGCCGAGTCGAGCCTCGGCTAGCTGAGGCCAAAATGAATTGCGCCGAACACACGTGAGGTTGCAGCCACCAAGTTTTTCGGCTGCAACCCAAAATGTTTGCCCATGTGTGTGTGTGTGTGTGTGTGAGTGGCATAATAAACTTTGCATATGCAATTTGTGCGCTCGATAAGCGGAATATGCAAAGTAGCTGCCACTTGAAGAGGCCAAATGTGCTTCAACTGTAACGAATTGACCGTGTGCCGTTCGTTTGCAGTTAGTTTGCCGTTTGCCGCTCGCCTTATGCCAATTGTGGGATTTGAAAAGCCTTTGGTTCTGTTTTTAAAGTCTGGCAAACTTGAATGGCCTGGCTGTAATAGACGAAAGCATCAACTAAGGCTATTGTCAACAACTGTTCCCCATACAAGAATTAACTCTCATAATCGAAATGCGTGGCCCAGACACATTTTTTGCTCTTTCGTTTTTCCGTTCTATTTTTCATAGCATACCCTCAGGCGTCGTTGTCAAAAATACCAACGCAAGTCAACTGCCAAAAAAGCAAAAACAAAACAACTAGAATAACAAGAGAACAAGCAAAACAACAAGAGTCCGGGAGAGAGAGAGAGAGAGAGAGAGTGGGAGTGAGA
The DNA here is from genome assembly GCA_035047445.1 of Drosophila siamana. Classification (NCBI taxonomy): domain Eukaryota; kingdom Metazoa; phylum Arthropoda; class Insecta; order Diptera; family Drosophilidae; genus Drosophila; species Drosophila siamana. Next base: position 16,316,861 of record JAWNPP010000004.1, on the reverse strand, counting down.
GAGAAGCGATGAGCAGCACTACGAGTAAATTACAAATTAAATCATAAAACGCAAGTGACAGCGCACAGGGCACAGATTTAGATTTATTACGTGACTGGAAACATTAAACGCTTTTGCCATTAACACACGCGCCAGGACTGGGATACAGGATACAAGCCCGTCGACGGGGCCGAAGAGAAGGGCAGAGGGAGAGGGAGAGGAGAGGGAGACGAAAGCACATGGCATGCGTATCTTTAGCCGTGCATCTAATGTTGCTATTTGTATCCGACTTTCTATCTTTGAACTGTTTATGACTGTTAAATTATTAAGCGTTTAATTGTCGCACAAAAAGCAAGTTGTGTGTCTGTGAGTGTGTGTGTGTGTGTGTGTGTGTGTGTGTGTGTGTGCATATTGTGTGCGTTCATAAATGTCTGATTGCATTTGATTGTCACGCACGAGTGCGCATTGATGAGCGGTCATTTATGGATCAATTGATGGCGAGATTTCAATAAATTAATTAGCAATTTACACGTTAATTGTAATTAGAATGATGAATTATGTATGTACATACATAGCATGTATTTTGGCCGTGTTTGTTGTGTCTGTCACCTTCCACAGTTTTGCCGCTTACCATTCAGCATGTGGTTTTTGTTGACGCCTCAGCTGTCTTATCAATAAGGCCAATTAACTTGGTCGTTTGCGTGAAAGACGCATATTCACTCAATGTCATTGCTAATTTCAATATTATGCGGCTAACGTGTGTGTGTGAGTGTGTGTGTATGTGTGTGTCGACACACTCAAGTCCATCGAGTGTAGAGTCGGATTTGGTTGAAGCAAAGTGCTTGTAGAAAGTAATTTTCGTTTAATTGACATAATTGCACACACTGTGCATATGTAATCAATTGTCGCCGTAAAATGCGACACCGACTCGAACTCTGGCAGCCACTGCAAACAGCCCAAGTGACAAACGGCATTTCATCACAACCACACACACACACATGCGCAAACGCACACACACACACACACTGTGTAGACACTATCATTTGTTGTTCACTTTGCTGTTAAGCTGACAATGACAGCAATGGCAATTTTATTGGCAGGCACTGGCAAAATGGCCACTGGCATAGATAAATATTTGTTGGCTTACCATTGCATTCTCTACCTCCTGCCTCCCTTCGCCCCTCCCCACCACAGACACACAGAGTAACTGCCACGCCTCAATATTCAAAGCCAAAGCTTTCACTCAAATGCCACTTAGCTCCACACCGTCATTGACGCCAAACTTCACCACACAAATGCAACGGAATGTCAGGCACTTCAACATCTGTTTACCATTTATGTAGCCATCTCTTTCTCCCTCTCTCTCTCCCTCTCTCTCTATCTCTCTCTCTATGTGTGTGTGTTTGTTTTCAGCGTTTTTGACTTCGTTTTAGTTACTAATGATATACAATCGACAAGTTTTGAAAGCGAAGTTCAGTTCAATGAATTTCCCAAATTAACATAAAGAAAATCAACTTGAAATGTTTCCCGGGGGAGCCACAAACCAGCGACTATTTATTCAATAAGAAATTTTAAGAATAACTTCATTTGAAGTACACAAACATCATCAAGTAAATTAATTCGGTCTTTAAGGGCAGCAGTTCGAAGAAATTTCGTTTTTATTTTTATTTATTTATTTTTTTTTTTTTTTGATATCTTCACACTGAGCTGTGTTAAAGCTTACGGCAAGTTGAATGGAAAATATTCGCTTTTAATAAAGAATATTTTTAAGTAGTGGAGAAAATGAGGAGAATTTCGCATCTTCGGTCTGACCTGTGACATTATTGTTGCGTTGCATAATTTACAGTAAGCTGACAATGCCAGCCGCTTGATATAATTATGCATTAATGTTAATTATCGCGGCCATTGTTCTCTGGCATCACGCCCACGGCTTAAGAACAAAGGCGCTGCCGCTGTCGCTGTTGCTGCTGCAATTTAAGATCCAATCACAGAGACCACAACCGAAAAGGGAAGAAGGACCTGCCACAATGCAGAAAATGATTTTAATTACAATTAATTAATGACTGTTTAAATGTCCTGCATATTGCGTTTGTTGTCTTCCAATGTCGCATTAAACGTTGCCGAATGCCCCGATGGATTTTGTCCCCACCACATTGTGTATTGCAACAGGCTTACCTTTGACGCAATTAATTTGCCTTAATGATTGCTGCACACACGCACACACTATAGCCAGACCCACAAAGGATATGCAACATTAAGTTGCTCGAGAGTTGCGCGCGACAAAAGTCGTGAAAGTCGTCGTGAAAAATGATCAAAATGCTGTCAATGGCATATGGAAAAGTTGCCGTCAATTGGCGTCGCTGTCCAGAGCAGAGATGGGCGCGCCACTTGAAGGATCAAGGACCCGAAAAACTAACCGAAAACTAAATTTCAAGGCTCATTGCGTGCGAATAATGTGGCCAATGTTTGAGTAGGCAAAGGGACAACTCGCTGAAGCCCAGTCACTTGTGTGTTGGGTCTTCGTTGTGCACTCAACCTCACTAATGCTGCGGTCATACGGCAACAGACGAACACACATACTTATGTCTACACATACACATACACTTACATATATAGAAAAGTTTGACTTTCCTTGGACGGATATGTCTGCGGCGGCTCCAACAATGGCAATTTGCATATGAAACACAAAAACGTTAATGATGCATAAAATGATTTTGTTAGCTTGTAAAATTCTTTCGATGTGTGTGTGTAGTATATAGAAATGAATGAGCAGCCAATGCCGGGCGTGGCAGTCGGTGGCCAATCCGCCCACTCGTTAGCACCCCAGACAGCTGTTAAGCTGCTTGTTAACCTGTTGATAAATATTTAGTCGCAGCTCGCATGAAAGGCGCGATTTTTCAAACAAACAAAAAAAAAAAAGAGAAAGAAAAACGCTTTACATATCGATTTTTAGCGCATAACGCAAAAATAAAAAAGCGAACACAAAACTCCAACTCAAATCACATGTAAAATTATGAAAAATGAGCAAAAAACGAGAGGTCCCCGGAGAATTTGCGTTTGCAGGTGTAAAAAAAAAAACACACTCCGAACTCTGTAGCATAAAGTGAATGAGTCAGTCGGGGAACATAAATCATTTGAATGCGAAAATCAGTTAAAGCATAATTCGGAATAACGACTCAAATGTGTTTTATGCAAAGCTTTTTGCTTTTTTTCCTTCTGTGTTTTGCTTCTTGTGTTCTCTCTCTCTCTCTGTTTTTTTTTATTTAAAACAGCAACCAGGGACATAAACCAATAAATAAACGAACTGCAGACGGCAGCAAAAATGTTCTGAAATATATTCAAAGTGCTGCACAACATATTCAATATGCTGCGGTCTAATCGACCACATTAAAGTTGTGTGCTTGCTACCTGTAAGATCTAAACTGATTTCTGGATTAGCTTTTGGTTTGAAGCGCGTGTATAGAGTGAAGGGCATGTTAATTTATTCTGCGCTGAAAAGTATGCTATAGAAAAGTGTAAACGCGTGGCATAAAATATTAAGCAGGGCCTCACATTATTGATGACCTTAACACCGCTTGCGTATGAATATTTCAAACGAAAATTGTTGTTCGAGGTCAAAAGTCTATGGATTAATTAAAGTCACACTTGTGTGTCATGCGTTTGTCAAACTATAATGTGGAATAAATGATTACTTGGAACTAATTATTTAGCTAATTTCGTTTTACGCACAAGCATTTTAAAGTGAACGTATTACGAATAACAAACATATATTTGAATGAATTTTCAATTAATAGGCATTTATTCCAGAGTCAGTCACGCCTCTTTTCAGCGCTTTGGTGTGAGGCATAAAAGAGATGCAATCAATTTTCTCACTTCACACTAGAGCATACTCAAATGCACACGCACAGTTCGCAGCTGAGATGCAGCTGTGCGATTAAATTAATAACTGCAAAGGATTAAAAAACTAACTGGCATGGCAAGGACATGCGCGTCACCAGCCAGCTGTGCTGCCCTAAAACTTTCGCTGCATTCCCACAGCCGAAGGGGTAAACTAAGCAGTTCACTACCCACTCATTCCCTTCGTTGCCTTCGCTTGCCATAGTTGGGGTTTTTTCTTTGGCACCAGAGCCCCAGGCACTCATTTGCATAATATTTGCTTGTGAGCCATTGCCGCTGCTGCTGCTGCTGCTCCTCCTCCGTCCGTCCGTGTGGAAGAAAATAATTTGCTAAATTATGTCTTAAATAGTTAACAAAGTTTGCACGAAATTTTGCGAAGCTTTTGTTTGGCAGCAGACAGCAGCAGATTTGCCGAGCAGGTAACCCGAAGAACTGTTGCATGTTTGTAGTTGTTAAGCTGCCAGTTAATTCACTCGGACATCAGGGGTGCGATTGGAATTGTGCACAGAAACATCAAAACGACATTAAACGATTGTAAACGATGTGCGAACGCAGTTGACGGCATTTGTGGGAGAGCGAGAGATCAGCTTCAGCTTGAAGTCAGGCGCTGGCAAAACTAATTCACTTAAAGCCAAAATATCCGATGGCTGCCCCGACCCACCTTGACTGTGACTACTTATCTTCACATGACGCCGGTTGGCGACTGGCGGACCTTGGCATATCGTAAATTTCGCCCAAAAACTTTCCATTAAGAAGCTCAAAAACAGATACGCCGAAACTTCCAAGTGCTCATCCGCTTGGCTGGCGTTGGTCTGTGAGGCAGCGTCTGATGCGGGGGGCGGAAGGGAATGAGCAGAGGTCGGTTTGTGGTAGTGGAGGCGCGACGAACGCCGCGCAACAAATCACGCGGGCCAAATGGAAATGCCGACACTCCAACTGCTGCCCACAGAAAGTAAGAGAGAGAGTGAGCGAAAAATGAGGCAGGAAGTGCACGCAGTCTGTTAGTCGGGAAACGAATATCATAATTTACTTTGTCACCCGCTGCGAATTAGCATCGCGTGTGTGTGTGTGTGTGTGCATTTGTGTGTCTGTGTGTGTGTGGTCTGCCACGCCCACATTTGACTGCTCAGCAGGCGGAACATTTTAAACAAAGCGACGTCATTTGAACGCCACTGCAAAAACTTTCTACAAAGCACTTAAAAATTTTGCATGAACGCTGACTTTAACATACGATAAAGAAGCAAATATACTAAGAGCTAGAGCGAGTGAAGAGTGTGCGACAGAGACAGAGCGAGGGCGCGTGTAGTTGGGGCCAGACAAATAAGTGTAGTTGCAGCCAAAAGCTAGAGCGGACTCAGCCTTCAGACTCAGATTGCAGCCAATGAATGAGAGCTGATTGTCGCGGTTGTTGGCTCTCTCTCTCTCTCTCTCTCTCTCTCCGCCCGACACTTTCAGTCCACCGCAACTTTTCGCACATCCTCGGGTGTGTGTTGGTGTGTGTGTTTGGCCGCAAGACAAATTAATAAAAAAGCATTTGAGGCTGAAAATGTTCAACTGCAGCGCTAATAAATAACGCGACGCCGACAGCTTCATTTGTTTAAGTGCCAGCCCCGAGATGGCTGGGGGGATCGTATTTTATTTCCCATTCTCGTCTCTTTTTTTTAACCAGAAAGAGTAAAACTTAATTTGGGGTTTATCACGCGAGTGAAGAAGAAGAGCGCAAGCGTGGAGAAGAAAGACACTTTCACTAAATGGGATCAATGGGCAAAGTCGAAGGCTCTATTCAATTACTAAACGAAATCATATCCGGCTGAGCATTAGCAGGAAACAAATTACCGAAATTACATTTGTGTTATCGGTGCTACGTCGTATTCCTTATGGTCATCGAATACAACGAATATAACGCATATCACACACACAACACACAGCAGCAGCAGCAGCAGCAGCAGACATACAGCATACACTTTTATGCGCTCAGCTTTCAATATGATTGCCCCCCAATGCTATTTGCAAAGTCATCACGTATACGCCACCGCACAGCAGGGAGTGGTGGGCGGATGTAACACACACAGTCGTTTGGTGAGTTGCTTAGATATGAGCATCACACACAGACACACAGACAGTTAGATTGCTTCATTGCCTGATTTCATTTTCTGTTAGGTCATTATTTCCGTTGTTATTTGCCATTATGACAATTTGGTTAGTGAAATTCGTTACGAGCTTAAAACTAATTTCAGATTAAGTTCACAGATTTGCAAAAACGAAATCTCCGAGAAGCGACAGCAAAAGCAAAATTTGCGTCAATAAACATGGCATCGAACACCGGCCAGCAGCGAGACAGAGACTAGATTGCAAAAGCATCGCATCGACTCGAATCGTATCGAAGCGAGAAAGAAACGAATGTAATAAGTGATTTACATGACTCGCAGGAATTTCGCCACAAGGCGCACACAAAAAAAAAGAAAAAGGAGAAGAGATAGCAAAGGAAAATCGAGAATGCGAGAAATCGATACTTCATTAAGATACCAAACGTGGCTAAAGCAGTCCAATGCGTTGATTGTCAAACGACACTGCCTGTCTCTCAGTCTCCCAATACGTCTGTCTGTCTGTCTGTCTGTCTATCTGCCTGCCTGCCTATCTGTTTGTCTGTGTGTCTAACGACTACGCCTCGTTTTGGTGTCTTTGCCGAGGCCTATCTAAATTGATAGATGAGTGAAATGATAGACGGAATCGCGTCGTTTCACCGCTGACTTGACATTTCAACACTGTCGTCGTCGTCGACATACGCAATATGCAGACTTAGTCAACAAACGCAATCGTATTAAAGCCCAGCAGCATTTGCGAGCCCATTTTATTGACCATCAATGTTTTAATTTCAACTAAATTGGCAGTCTTGTTTATGTAGCCTGATTAAGTGCACCGCGCCCATATAATTTGCCCAGCGGCGCAGGAACTCGATTTATGACATTGCTCACATTATTGAATGCGATAAATCAAGTAATTACCAACAACACACACACACACACACACACAAGAGTGTGTAAGTATCTGAGCATTCGATACGGAGCGTTGTTTTGGATTGCAGTCGAAGCGCTTGAATATTTCATGTGCAAATTTTAATAGGGGTCGCGATCAATTGAACACGACTGAACAACAATTGAAATGTTGTCGTCGTCATAAATTATTAAAATATTTTGCCAAAGCACGACGCGAACAGACGCTCGAAATGCGAGAGGTTGGAGGGGGGGGCGGCCACATTATGTTGAGGGCCAGAGCAAGCTGAATTAAAACCTGACCAAAATATTGTGAGCTCGTCATGACCATAATGACGACAGGTTGTCACTACATGCTACAGCTTGATGCAAATACTATGTATAATATTTGTACATATAATTTGAATTATTTAAGCTGACTGTGGTCGGGGGGGGAGGGTGAGAGTGAGGGTGAGGGGGAGTAGCGTTGACATAAATAAACAGACCAACAACTAGTAATTGCAACGGAAATTGAAATTATGTTTTGCTTGGCCTCATTTTGGATTTTACAGTTGGTGTAAATTAAATGATGAGCGCTGCTGAAACATTTCTCTCTCCTATTTTATTTATTTTTTTTATATTATTTGTGTTGGTTGTTACACCGATTTAGAAATTAACACGAGAGTTGCATTTAATTTCCATTCAAAATGCAAATGCAAATTATGTATGTACGGCATATTCATCGTTTGGCAATAGTAAATGTCTGCCTGCTATTCAGATAGACATATGAACGAACACGCACACACACACACACGCACACACACACACACATATATATATATATACATGAAGCTAGATTGCTGTTCAGACTTTGATAAGCCGATTTGCTGCCTCTGCCTCTGCCTCATTCATAGTATAATCTTAAGGGCATATGCCGATGCTGGGCAGCTGGGCAGCTGTGTATAAATGTTGCTTAATGTGGCTATTTGCTCTCCAGCTACGTTGAAATTCATTGGCAAATGCATTTAAATGCTACGCACACTGCAAACTTCTCTGAAGTTCTCCGATTTTACATTTCCATTTGCCGGAATATTTGTGTTTCATACGTATATTGCTTTTTAATAATAATTAGGCAAGCAAAACATTCTAAATTCTAATATTGAGCTTACGAATTTTCATCTGCTTTAGATTGTTGAATTTCCCTTAGGGCAGACCCCCTTCGAAAAAACAATATTTTGTATGTTTTGGTATAATTATGGGGCCTGGTGTTTGCTCGCTTATTATGCAAAACTCAATTAAATATGACAATTTAGTCGAGTTTGAGAGAGAAATCAAATTACTCAACTCCCACAGCGTTAATTGAAGAATTCTCAATCAAAAAGAATGCCAACTCGTTAGGCCATTACTTAAAACGAATTTCTGCATGCGCCCAACAACGCCGACAACGCCAACAGCCCCGGCAACCCTTCAATCATCCCAAACGCCAGGCCACCATGTCTCACACTGAGATTATCCCAAAGTTAAGCTTGACGCCACAAAAAAAGGGAGAGAGAGGCGAAAAAAAACGGCGCATAAAAGGAAAACTCCGCATACCATCGAGCGTAGAGCGGAAATAGAATGGCAACATCAAAAGCGACGCAGCGTGTGCGAAAGACAGCAAAAGTGAAGAATAATGTGCGGAAAAGAAAGAACACAGAGAGAGGGAGAGATAGAGGCAGAGAAAGAGGAGAAAAAGGAGTGCAGAAAACACGCACGCCCAGTTTTCTGCTTTATATATTTTTTTTTTTGGGGCACACACAACGAAGGGCTATTAAGACGTTAAACATTTTTAACACCTTCTTGTAACGCCTCCCGCAACTGGAACTGGACTGAGCGCTGAGGACTGAGGTGGCATGCCGCTGTTGCGGAAACGAAGCAAGACGCACGACGCTCGACGCTCGACGAGGAGGCGAAACGAAAATGTAGTTGTAAAAATGAAATGAAATGCTTCTAATTCAGCGCAACGCATTTAAAAGTAATGAAAATGGGAAAAGGAATTGACGCGCGTTCACCTCCCACTTGCCCACTCCCCTCACCACTTGCTGCGTGCTGTTGACACTTTCGCACGGACTGAATGAAAAGACAGCGAGACAAGCAGGCAACTGGCAACTGGCAACTGGCAGTCGGCAGTCGGCAGTCGGCAGGACATGCGTTTTGGGTGTGTCACATCCGTCATTGCCCTGCTCGCCAGCAGCAAGGACGCGCAACATTTTCCGCTTTTATTTATAATATGAACAATTTCCTGCATCGCTTTCCCTTGGCGCACAAAACTATACAATGAATGCTGCCACTTTCACGAAAAATGCACTTCCCATAAACTTTTCAATTTCGGTAGCCGCCGGAGATTCGTCGCTTGATGTCGCTGTCGTTGTCGACGTCGTCGCTGCGATGTCTCGTCCTTGTCGCTAATGACAATACACTTGTGTGCTTGCTACCGCCAAGGGAATGAGTGTGAGAGTCTCTGCATGTGTGTGTAAGTGTAAGTGTGTGTGTGTGTGTGTGTGTGCGTGTAGCGCGCATTTACGCTTCTTACTTATTTGATTTACGTTTCATTTCCGGTTGCCATCTGCTGCCTCGCATGCGAATGCCAGCAATGGCGGCATTTTAGTTAGTTGCAACTGCGCGCATACACGTGTGTGTGAGAGTGAGTGTGTGTGCCACTTCACTCTGCCTGTCCCACCTCGTGAGCACGTTATGCAATTATAACTTTTGTCGTTAGCAACTTTAAGTAACTTTAAACGTAAATTGCAGTCATGAAGTAGCTTTTGGCGCACACTCTAAAGCAATGGCGCACACTACACACACACACACACCCTAACACACACACACACCAACACACAAACACACCAACACACAGACACACACACACACACCAACACACAGACACACACTTACACTCAAACACTAAATGTTATAGTTTGTTGTCGGCTTTAGCGCCAAGTGTGCGAAAGGTGTTTTATTGAATTAAGTGGGTTTAACGGGATTTCTATAATGCCAACGATGAGCACGACGAGCACGAGGATGAGCCCAAGAACAAGCACGAGGCTGCCGCCAACTCTCTGTAGCTGCATATGTATTTATTGTCACCACCTCCCCCCCATGTGTGTTGTGTGTTGTGTGTGTGGGACGCTGCATAGAAATGAGCTTGGCAGGCGAGTAGCAACAACAACGACGACGACAACTACAACAGTTGACAGTGGCGCACTTTTAGTTAAACTTTTTGTACATAATGCATATTTTATTTAATTTTTATGATTTCGCAACCGAAAGTGGAAATGATGAGCAGCAGTTTTGCAGAGCTTTTACTGAAATGCTAAAATTGTTTGCCAACATTTAAGTGGTGTTCAGTAATAATGCGACACACAGAGACACAGAGAGAGGCAGAGACAGAAAAAGAGAATTATGAAATGCACAATGAGCAGTTGTCAAGCATTAACGACTAACAACATAAATCTGAATAATCCACGCTCCGTATTTGCCATGAATGATTTGCGCATTATGTTGACTACTCACAAATGCAGAAAAAAGTGCACTTCGTTAGTCAAATAGTTGTTTTATTTAGTTTTAATAAGTTCCATCTTATGAGGACAGAAAGAGAGAGAGAGAGAGAGAGAGAGAGAGAGAGAGAGAGAGAGAGAGAGAGAGCGCAAAGGAATCGTCAAATGGAACTCATATTTATTTGGCATAACAAATTGCATTTAAATCTATGCTTTTTTCTTCGCAACTTTCAATTAATATTTTTTCAAATGATCACGTATGTAAACCTCGCTGGCCTTAGCCCACTAATTGAATGCTTTCACAAGTTTTTGTGGGGTCGCATCTGACAGGGACAGCGGGAAAGTAAAGCATACATTTCAAAGGTTGCCAGTGACAGGAGCAGAAGTGCTTTCATTCCGGGAATTTTTTTCGTAGCCCACTTAATACTTAAACACGACCACATTTTTTTTAGTACTTTGATTTCGTTAGTGTTTCACATGAAGTGCATATGAACATAAATATTTCGACAGACGAATATACATAGAGAATGCCCCATATGAATAGGAAGAAGAAAAAAAAAAAAAAAAGAAAAAAGAAAAACGTGCGCGTGTTGCATGCAAAGCTGAAGCTGAAACTGAAACTCATTTCCCCTGACGAGCACTTAAAAGCCCGCACAACTGCAGTTATTTACCATGTTTTGCTCAGCTCAGAGCTCGATTTCTCTGTCTGCACTGGACATGCAATAGCCACAGCCACAGCCGCAGCGATGGCGACAGCGTTGCATGCCCCTAGCCATGTCCATGTCCTTGCTGCAGTCCGTCAAATTGACTTCCTCGTGAAATTAGGCAAATGGGGGACAATTAAACATGTGATGTGGATTCTTCAGGTCGTTGTGGGACTTGCGACATGCGGCATGTTGCGTTTGAGCTTAATTTATTTGAGGTGTTTCTTTTCATTTTTTTGCTGTTGTTGTTGTGTTTGTTGTAAATGGTCGTTAAATATTAATAAGCCATTTAACTGCCACAACACGTTGATGCATGGACCTCAATTAGGCTGCAAATAGCTCGAATTGTTTACTTAATAAACGCCATTCATCAAATCGACACGTTTTTTCGATGGTCCTCCCTTTCCCCTTTGCTTTTTATATTTTTTTTTTTTGCTTTGCGCCCGGAGAACACGCAAAGTTCACTAGCATTTAACCCCACATTTTGTAGGTGCTTTGCCAATACGGGTCAAATGGCAGGCGTGACAAGGCCAAGACATTTTCGAGGAGCTTATTATTATTGAAAGCAAACCGATTTCGTGCTGAGGTTCGGGGCAAGCGATTGCAATTTGAAATTGAAACTGAAAACGAGTTTGGAATCAAAATGATGAATAAGTAATGAGCGCCTGCCTGTGCTTGCATCGAAAGCGGCCTAATTTGCCACATGCGGCGTCTGCAAATGCGCCACTTACGCAATATTTGCATTCAAGCACTGAATCCCTTCAGCGAAAGCGCCGCAATTGACGGTGACGTTAACGGCGACGTCAACATTGCACCCCTTGGCAAAAAACAATATAAATATTAATGCTATTTGATTAACGTTTCAATCGAATGAGGGTTCGAGGGCTTTAAAGGTGGCAACACTCGGTCGCTTCACACGCCAGCAACAGGAACAGCCAGCCGCCATTGTGGATGACAACGGGGCGTCGCATATTAATCAGAGCAGAGCAGAGCTGAGGAGAGCAAAGAAAGGTACGAGTGCGATTCATATAGTCGCTCCATGCATGTATGTATAATAAAAAAGAAAGTGCTCGCCGCATGAATGTTTCATCTGCAGTTGCTACGGGGGGGTTGCTGCTGCATGCTACACTCGTGTTAGGGTGTAAGTCGACGCAAATACTTTAATCCACTTCAGAGTGACAGCGAAATTAACGCGCACACAACGCAACGTGAAAGATACGCGAACGATGCAACAGTGACATCGACAACCCCCGAAAATTTTGGTCAGCCTGCAATTCGTTGGCCAGCAGAGCACAGAAAGAAAACGAGAGATAGAGGGGAAGAGGGAGAGAGAGAGAGATTGCTCGGTCTGAATGCTATCGCAGTGGCATTCAAATTGGCTGCTATAGCAATTATTCATATGGCGGCGACACTCATAAAATGTCGCGCAAGTGGCGGCGAGACGGCCAGACTGCCAGTCGACCGACCTGTTCCATTTCGACGTTATATACCCTCACACACACATACACACACACACACACACTCTAGTGAGCTGACGTCCTTTTGACAGACGAAACACAAATGCAATTATCACTTTATTTTAAACGATTTATGTGCAACACAACAGTGTCCTGGCAAACACGACAACAGTACAACGGAACATGTAGACATGAAGCCGACAGTGGCGAACCGGAAACGGAAATGGCAACAAGCACTCGCCTCCTCCCCCATCCCCCCCCTTCCTTAAACAATTGGCGGCACTGTGTGCGTAGGTGAAACAAATAGCCAACGCGCCAAGTGAAAATATAAATTAACCATAAACGCAACCGACTCCAAAAGTCTTTAGTTACACTTGCCAATATATTAGATCGAATTATTTGCTGACTTCATATAGGAAACACTGTTTAAAATTAAATTATGAAGAGTAAAAACAATATGTGGCATTGATTTAATGAGAAGTGGATTCTAAAAGTCTTTGGTTAAATTTGGCAATAATGGATTCAAATAATCGTTTATTTTACATAGAAATTAATAAATGTTAAAACTATATGAGTTATTGGTTGCATGAAAAGCCGTCTCCAAAAGTCTTTCATTACATTTGGCAATAATAGATTAAATTATTCGTTTATCTTACATAGAGCTTGTTGAACATATTCTTTAAAATATAATTAATTAACGTAAAAACAATATGAGGAATTGGTTTAATGAAAAGCCGACTCAATGTCGAATTATCATTTATTTTATATAGAAAACTGTATTTAAAAATAAATTCAGAAGGGTAGAGACGTTAAAAGGCGTTTGTTAAATGAATAGTCGCCTTAGTTATAATTGCCAAAAAAAAAGCATAAAAAACATATGCTGCATTGGCTTAATTAAAATCGATGCAAGTAAATGTGCCGCTCTTCAGCAAAAAATAAAAAAAAGGAACGTCGCACTGTCAATCGTTGTGAAGCGATCCATTTAATATGATCTATAATTCAAGAGAACTTCACGTGCAGCTGCAATTTGTGCACCATAATGTGACACAAGTTGAAAGCCGCGTTGGCTGAATGAAGTGTGCATACGATATGTGGCAGATTTATCGGCAACATCTTGACAATGGGCTGTCAGTGGATGCCTAATGCGTTTTGTGCTTCACTTGCAACAGATTTGCGATATAGTTTTCATTTTTTTTTTGTGTGTTATATTTGTGCCTTATTGAAATTGACAGAAGGTTAATGGCATCGCATCGGGGGGTGGGGGGTAGAGAGAGAGGGGATGAGAGGCTGGTCGCGAGGCTGGCAATTTAACACCCCGCTGGGCAGGCCAGATTTTGGGCAGGGCTCGAGCTGTAAAGTATTGGGTCGGCTCAGCAACCGCACCACATGACGACGGCGATTCGTAACAGCCGCTTAGATCTTGGGCGGGAGATTTGCGATAAAAAATGATTGCACATGTGAGCGTTTTGGCTCAAAATTACAGCATTTGCGGCATGAAACTACTTGAGGCCCCGAAGAGAACACAACACACACAAGAGAGAAAGAGAGAGAGGGAGAGATTGGCCGAAACGGGGGATGCGAGTGTAAGTCAACAGGGGAAGGGAGGAGCGGGAGTGAGAGAATCAGAGCAGTACTTACCCGCCTTACCGCTCGCCGCTTCGACCCAGATTTGCACTTGCCGCTCAGTTTAGTCGGGTTATCAGTGACCTCGGCCATAAATCACTGTCAAGTGTCATTCGCCCTCGTCCTCGTCGTCGTAGAAGTTGCAGCAGAAGCAGCAGCAGCAGCAGCAGCAGCATCCTTTATCCTGGCTTGGCATCGACAGCAAGTTTTTTAACACAATCACACACATGGTGCACAGACACAGAGCGAAGGAGTCGAGCTATCAGCTTACAACGACCACGAACCATGTGCATTCGCCCGGGAGCCAAAAGGTGCATCACCGGAAACTGCAGCATCGACAGCAGCAGCAGGAACGACAGCAACGGCAGCAACGTCAGCGACAGCAGCAACCACTCAACGCGAGCAACAAACAAAAAAGTTGCTAATTAAACTTTGCGCTTGGCGGGAGCCATGAACTTTGGCCCGCCGGGCAAGCCGCCATTTCCCGTTGCAGCGAAAGTGTTGCCCCCAAATGGCAGTCGATGTTGCTGCCGTTGTTGCCGTTGCTCTCACAGTCACAGTCGCCAATCTGAGTTGCGTCGCTTCCCTTTGGCAGCACGCGCACATTCGTTACGCTTTGGTTAACGTTTCGTTGCGCTGTCAATGCCGAGCCAAGTCGTCCTGCCACCAGTGACTTCTGCTTCTACTTCTGCTTCTGCTGCTGTCTATCCGCCCTTGCTGTATCACTATCCTGTTGTATCCCTCTGTGTGTGCAGGCCTGTGGCATGCCTAATTTCCGCTATTGTTCATAATTTTTATTGCGCTTGTTGCGAATTAGTTTCGGTTACGCCTGATGTACGACGATCCCCGCCCCACATCCCTAGACTCGACTGCTTGCTTGCCACTTGCATTGTTGCAATTTTTTGCAATTTAAAATTTCGCTCTAATTGCCGCTGTCTTCATTTAGGGGTTGACTTTATCTTCTCTTCCTCCATCCGCCGTCCAACGTCCCCCCTCCCTTGTGACTCTTGCTACAAAGGCGTTGACAGCGGTTTTACTTGTAGTACGACACGACAGCAGCAGCAGCAGCAGCAGCAGCGTCAGCAACAGCCTGTGATTAACATGACTGCAAACATGTTCGAGTAAATGCAACGCAAGGGCGGGAGGGTTGAGAGCGCGCCGGGGAGGGTGGCATTTATTGGTGGGTGTAAACGCATTTTGTATTTACGTTACAGCTCATTGCAATTAAATTGTCGGCGAGGGGGCGTCGGCTAGTCTAGGGGCGTCGCTAACGTTTGCTCTTGGCTGTTGTGGCAGGAAGCAGGTGCTCGTTACGGAATGCCAAATAGTTCCTGTAATAGCCGTGCTGTTAGCCTCTGCTGTCGTTTACAGAGTGTTGCGTATACTTTATGTCAATAAGCATTGCTCCTTAATGTGCTGTGCTGTCTTGTTATCTAGACGGTTTGCCTTAACATAACACTGTTGTGTGGGGAAACGGTAATAACAGAATGTTGAATTAACACAGGCAGCGCTTTCCTAAATCTTCCTCTGTATTCTGTTGTTGGTTTACAGAGCAAATGAATGTAGAATACTTAACAGGAATTGAATGCTAACAGACTTCCATCAAAGCAATAAGCATATATCTCAATCTGTTAGGAGATACATATACTAATCAAAAAGGACCCACTGCTTGTAGAATGATATAGTGTGAATTTTAATTTAATACGACTACTTTACCATTGCAATTATATAGTTATTTTATTTCAATATGTTTCTTATCGTCCTTAATCAATCTAAAGTGATTTATTATTTTAATTCATTACATTATTTAAGAGCCTTTGAAAAATTGTTAAAAACTCCATGACTCGAATTTAAGGCCTTCTGTTATAACGACTTCTTAGAAGTCGAATTAAAGGTTTCCATACAAAGTGGGGTAGAATTCACAACATAAATCTTTTCGAAATCACAACGTTAAATTTAACATGACAGCATAGAAAATGCTACAACAGAATTGTGACCCCTCAAGAATAACATGCGATTTTAACAACAGCAAAGGAAAATTCGAATTTCGAATTCGTCTTAATAACAGTTAACAGAGCCAGTCGAATTAGTTCTTCAGCCATGGCTGTAATGTTATGCTCGGCACTGAATAACACGACGGGGTAGCAAACAGAAAATGACTGTTAGTGAAGGGGTCGTTTTTCGATAGTCGAAAACACTGTAGCAGCAGCAACATTACACAGCTCTGTTAATGTTAAGCGCTCTGGGCAAGTTGTGTCTGTTATGCACAACATTGACTGCTAACTGCTCGAAGGCAGTTTCGTGTATTCGAAATCCCTGCAGTGGTAACAGCAGCTACACACATAACAGTGCTATGTTATGTTAAGAGCTCAGGTCACGTTTAGTTGGGTGGGCTTAAGATTCGAGGGCAAACTGTTAGAACTCAACGCCTAACAGATTTCAGAGCTCGAAATGGGAAAAATTCCGATTGTACATCATGTTTCTGTAGATGGTTACTGTAATGTTAAATTTATCAAGCTAAAATAGAGTTGAGGAGAAAAGTTTGAGTCAGGACAACAGGTGTTTAGTTGACAAACTATACATAAATATAATTTTGATATTTTATTGCTAGAAAAGTCGAACCATTAATTGCATTATTAGAGATAATAAAATGTATTTGAGATAAATATTATTAACAATATTAATACATATAAATATTTGAATTTAGATTGATTTTCTCAAAGTTTCAAGTAATTGGAAAATTCCAAATATACGACATTAATTACTATATCTAAAAAAGAGACAGTCTCTTACTACTGAACACTAAACACGGCTGCTGCTTTGAACACTTGCCAGCCTGAAAATGTTTGTGTAGGTCGCGAGCGAATCGTGTGTTAAGAGAGTTCTTATCAGTCGTCGCCTTATCAGAGTTGTGTGCGTGTGTTTTTCGGAAAACGTGGTGTATTTCGGAATCGACAAAGCGCGCGCTCTCTGCTGCTCTCGCTCTCGTCAAGGAGCGGACCGAGCAGGAAGCGAAACACGCGCGCAGAAAAATCAAGGCAAACGAAACGAAGTGCAGCAACAGCAACAGCAGCAGCAGCAGCGGTTAAGCTGCTGTCGTCGTCGTCGTCGCCGTCGTCGTTGTCGTTGTCGCTGTTGTCGTCGTTGTTGTCGGCATCGTCGTGGTGGGAACGCACTTCGTTCGGCTCGCGGTGG
Organism: Drosophila siamana; assembly: GCA_035047445.1. Lineage (NCBI taxonomy): Eukaryota > Metazoa > Arthropoda > Insecta > Diptera > Drosophilidae > Drosophila > Drosophila siamana. Next base: position 16,299,498 of record JAWNPP010000004.1, on the reverse strand, counting down.
GTCGTGGCCGAAGTTCGAGCTGTGCTTCGACGCTGAGGCTGATGAGCTGAGAATTTATTAGCGCAAAAACCGAGCGTGCTTCAGTTTCGTGTTTGTTGTGCGCTCGTAAGGATGTGTCCGCAACCGCTGACGGACCTCGTGCGTTCGCGTCGCGTGTGTGCGCGTCCAGGACGCTGAACGTTCAGCAAGTTGCGTTTAGCGTTTGCAACGCTCCTCCATAACGGTGGCAACGCCAAAAGCCGAAGTTAAAGGCGACCAAGCCAAGCAAATATTTGAAGGCCTCGTGCCTGAGAGTGTCTCAAGTGTGTATGATTGAATGAATACCGCGAAAAAGAAAAGAAATATATAAATCCATGTGATTTCTTGCCAACAACAAAAATACACAAAGAAAAAAATGAAAAGAAAAAGCCTACGCAGCAATGCAGTTAAATGTGAACGCGCCAGTGTTTTTTGTGCCCCAACCGGCGACCGACGACAGCCGCAATCAGCCCGTGTGGCAATCAGGGGAACCACAGCATAAGGTGTGCCCCACAGTCAAACTGACTGACCCACAATCAGCACTCATAGCTCATCTCGTTGAGGCGAGTATGTAAATCAGGCGCCATCACCTCCCCTGCCCTTCTTTCGCCTCCACTTGAATGCCACGTGGAATGAATGCAAATTTCAGCCGCGCTGCAGACGAAACAAACTTGTGTCTGAGGGCTCAATAATTTAGCGCTTAGCGCTGGCCAAAAATTCGAGCATTCTGGGCTCGTAACCAGGCCAAGTCGAGCGGGAAGCAAATGCGATTTTTTTTTTAGTTTGGTTTTGTTGTTGTTGCCCGCCAGCATATTTTGCATATCCTTTTGGCGGCCAAAGTTGTGTGCAGCCTTCGCCATTCCGCGCGATTGACCCACTTTGGGGTGATTTTCATAATCAATTTGTTTAAATAACCTTTCAAAAGTCTTGGCTTGCTCTGCTGCCATTTGCTGCCTGCTGCCCGCTCCTCAATTAATTAGTTTAATTAGTGGCTGTTGGCGCTTTGACTTAACCAAAAAATTGTTTTGGCATTTCGTAAACGACTTTCGAAACTTTCAAATGTGCGGACCCAAGATTCAGTCCGGCGTTCGGCTAATAGCCTAGGCATTAACGAAATGGGTGCGTTTTGCAAAACGAACACACTGTGCTGACAAAAAAGGACCTCGATCAACTGTGCATGTGCCATTTAACAAACACCAAGAGCGAAGCAGAAAACAACCGATTTCGAAGCGAACCCTTTGCGTCCATTTTTCTTAATTTCGCTCGCATTTCTTTTGCTGGCCGTTGCCGTTGCCGGAGCCGTGGCTCATTCAATTGCTGTACATATTTTGTGTGCTGGCATTTCGGCCATTCGAGCAATAAAAGCCAGCCAGCGACTTAAGACATTTCGTGGCCCTAAATGGCGCAGCAACAACAACAACAGCAACATGAGCAGTGGCAACAATATCCACAACGACAACGACGACATCAAGTGAAAGCAAACTAAAAGAAATTTATTTACTTTGCCACTAAATTTGCGCTGATTTTTGTTGCTGCCGGCCAGTCGGCCAGTGGCCAGTGGGCATTGCCTCATGCCGCCTGCCACATGCCGCATGCCACATGGCCATTGCTCGATTGCCTCATTTGATGTTTGCCCTACTCAAAAATGTTTGTCAACAAACGCAACGAAGCATAAAAATGGTCCAAAACTAAGTTGAAGGCAGCTTGAGACGTTCGCACACTTTCTATGTCTATCTCTCTCTCTCCCCCTGCCTTTCTCTCGCTTTTTCTCTATGTGTTCGTGTGTGCGTGTATTCGCCATATTTTTGCTCAAGTGTGCCACGTCCGACGCTGCCTTGATCCAACTATGAGTATTTTAAAATTTGTGGCACGTGCCCCAAATAGCAAACATCAGCAAATAATAAATTCATTGTAAGCCGCCTCACGACGCGTTTGCAAGCGTTGCTTGACGCCAGCATATGCGGTGCGATGCCATCGTTTGGGGCAAGTGGGGCAGGCAGCGGCGGGGCAGTCGACAGTTGTGCAACCAAATTAGCTGGCTGCCTTTTTCGGCAGCTGGCTAAGCGCAGTTTATGGCACGCTTAGGTAGCCATTAAAGTATGTGAGTGGCATGCCACAAATCCAGCAAACCAACAGAACAACAGACCAACAATCCAAAGTAGCTCACAGACACACAGGCGAGGAAATGTGTTCTCGCCTTGCTGTGTTGCTGCAACAAAACAGCAATTGACGTGCCACTCGAAATTGCAACGGTGTTTCTTTTTATTTTCTGCGTGACGCAACACTTGTGGCCACTCTGCAGCCTCAGCTCTCTGCCTGCCTTGTGGCAACAATGTGTACACACTGAAGGCGCTGCAGTTGCACTTGGCGCTATTCTTGTTGCAATGTAAGCGGCCTATTGTGCGACAACTGCTTGCAGCCAGTGACATCATAATCCACATTCAGCGCCATTGTTTTGTGGCAAGAATGCTGCACAAATGTGTACTTTACATTTAAATAATTAATGCGATTGTTGTTCGAAATTTGTTTGAATTTAATATGAATATTTGGAGTTAGCTAAAACCTAAATAATTTATGGCATTTTTCAATTAACTTCAACACACGAAATTCATTATTTAAGATACCTGTTCAATTTCATTTTTATCCGCCAGTTAATTTCAATGCAATTTGATAGATAAATATTTGCCTGGCTAAATATTTTGCACCTCCATCTGCACTTGCCCCGTGTTAACGCAATTAGCGAACGCAGCGAATTTGCGAGATTGCAAAACGTTGTTAATACTAAAGCGCTTCGTCTATTTATGTGAATGCATTTCTTTCATGTCAAAACATTTAATTTTTATCTGCAGCTTATTTGCAGCCATTTCTGCTGCTTTCATTTATTTATGCATTTTTTTCTTCCAACTTTTCTTTTCGCTGGCTTAATTCATTTTTTATTTCAAACGTAAATAAGCAGTAAATTACAACAGCAACTGTTGCTGCCATCGTTGCTGCTGTTGCTGTTGGCATGTCGTTTGTGCTGTGCATATTTCTTTCATTCTATTTTTTTGTTGCTGTGCAGCTCTTTATTTTCTGCTTTAGCTATATATGTATATCATTGCTGTTGGCTTCCGCTGCTCAAAGTTCCCTCGCCCAACAGGCACTTCTGCATCAAATTGCAGCGCTCAGTGCTATTCATTAGCAAGCTGCCCATTGCCGCTGTTGCCGCTGTTGCCGTTGCTGGTACAGCAATTTAAGTTTCATGTTTGCAACTTGAAATAGCGTTTCGTTCTTCATTATGTGGCTGGCGAACTCTTGAAGTCGATTGGCTTTGTCATAACTGCCGAGCTGGACTGCTTACCAATTACCCTCCAGTTCACCTGCTGTTCGCTGCTTCTGAACGCATTCGCCCATAAAGCGCCACCCAACGGCGGGGGCGACAAGTAGGAAATGACAAGTGCGAGGCAGCGGTTGGAATTATGTTGAAAAAAAAAAAAAAATAAAATAAAATAGAAATTGTAAAACCTGCTGAACTGAAGAACTGTGCTCCTCTGGCAGTCACTTTAATTGCTCGACGTCAACTACAAGTGGTCATTAGCCTAGAGGCAGGTGCCGCATGGCTGATAGACGACGGATGGTTGGATGGTCGAATGGTTGGCTGGCTGGGTGTGTTGGATGGTGAACTTGTTGAGCGGTGGACAGTTGGCAACCAGTTGCCATCCATCGGTTGATGAGTGCTCGCCCCTTGGTCGTTAAGGTGCTTAGCAAAAGACGTTTCCTTGGCTGACAACGGACGGAGACTTTGAGTCGAGCTGTAACTGTTGCCATTATTAGGGCTTCTCTAAGTATTAGGATTAGGTGGAGAACTCTGTCGTTAAATGTCGGCTCGTAAACACCTGCGCCCATTCACGTACCCAGCCTACCCAGCCAGCCAACGATAGAAGTAGGGTCATTACAATGCCCATGCTGTGGCCAATATTCATCAGGATGCAGGCACGATATTAACTGAAACAATAACGTTCTCAATAAAGGTTAACGCAGATTTTCTCAGAGCACCCATTGGCTGTAACGAAAGCAATTTGTTTAGGCATTTAAATGTTTTTCTCTTTCGAACATTCGTTATTTAACAAGTAGTCGAAACTATGCTGAAATTTCGATAACAATTTAAGCAGGATTATTCAATTAAAGTTATTCTGACTCTGCTTCAGTTGCAATGCAAAGGAAAATATTTTAATACATTTTACACCAAAGTTTGCAAATTTAATTAAAAAAGAAACAAAAAAAAAACGAAAGGGAAATGTTGAAAAATCGTTTTGATATCATTGCCAGTTACCTGTATATTATGATTGTAACATGTTCAACTTTTTGTGCGCAAAGTTTTTGTTTCAATGTTACCTGAAAAATAATACTTGGTTGCAGAGCAGTTGGACTCAAATTCATATATAAATATATTTTTTTTGTATACTGTATATACATGAGTTTATATGCATTTGTTTTTTCATACTTGTGCCAGGTTCCTGGGTCTAGACGTGTGCTTTAACATATACACAAAAAGCAAGCCAAAAAACAAAAATAAAAGGATGCTGCTGTAAAATTGTTTGTGTGCCTGACAATATGGTCAGATATGTAAATATGTAGAGAGTGTTGCTTGTACACGTTGAAAGCCAGAAAATGCAGCAAGTTTTTCCCCATACACAACGCATGAAATGAAAGGGCGTGTAATATGTTAAAATAACTTTAGTTACCAGCTACGTGATGGAAACAAGCTAAAAAATAAAAAATAATGCAAAGCAAAACCCAACAATTTCGGTTGCCAAGTTACTGGCTTAAATTAAAGAGCCAACCCGAATCATTTCTATGTAATTACACATGTTAGTTCCACATAGATTGAATGCAATTCAAAAGTTCTGCTCAAAGGAAAGAGGTTTGCTATATGCGTTATTAAAATCCATGAAACTTAATTGCAACTCACCATTTTTTTTGTGTTTTTCTCTCTCAATTCAGACTTTGATTAAGCTGCACATTTGTCCTGCACTTGTCAAAGCAGAGCCATCAAATATTTTTGCTTCAATTTTGGCAGTTAATAATAAACTCTAAGCTTCACTGCTGCAAATGTTGCAGCTTTAAAGTTGCATGTACAGAGACAGCATGATAGCGCCTTCCTACGTACAGCAATCAATAGTGCTGAATTATTGGCAACTCCGCCGTTCGAAGTTGAGCCGTATCAATGGCACCTTTTGCCCCCTCCCCTCCACTGCCCTTTGCGCCATTTGGCACCCAACGGGTGTTGGGGATTAAAAGGTAGGAGGGCGAAAGTTTCGTTTCAGTTTTCATTTCACATTAAAACAAAGTTTTTAAAAGCAACCGCAGCATTTACGTCATGTGTGGCAGGTAGCGTTGTTTGTTTGTTTGTGTTGTTGATTTCGCTGTTGTTGGTGATTTTGCTGTTGCTGTTGCTGCTGCTGTTGTGGCTGAAGTTGAAGTTGTAGTTAATGTTAAAGTTGCTGTGTGTGGTGTGTTGCATCAAAGTGGCAGCTTTAAGGTGCTTACCGCCGCTCAGTTGGCAGTTTTTATAGTCAAAAGGCAACACGCCAAGTTGCTTAAACAGCAGCAGCAACAACGGCACCAACTACAACAATACGCGCCATTTGTTGCCACATGTTGTAACTGTTGCCGCATTAAATGTGCACCCCCAGCTGCGTGTGGTTCATGTTGCCGTTGTTGTTGCAGTTTCTGCTGCTGCTGCTGCTGCTGCAGTTGCGTCGGGCGAATTTCACTTTTATGTTGGCGGATCTACGGCACTTTTATACTGTTGCAACCGACAGTTGCCCCAGCTGCAGCCGCCATTAGTTCACTGGGCACCACCAGCAGAGATTTCACTTCATTTTATGTTGTCAGACTTCCGAGTGCGCCGTTCTTGTTATAAAAAAGCCAAATTCATTTTGCACATATAACTTTTATACTCGCACACAAATGCAGTGTGCACAATATATATAAATATATACATACATATATATATACTTACATATATATGTGTGTGTGTGTTATGTTTATGTTCCCCGCTGCTCTGGCTTGACATCTTTGGTTAATTTTGCAGCCGCAACTCTAAAATGCCAGCAGTCGCACACACAGAGTTCTGTGACGGAGCGAAAATGATTTATTGACTGCATTTATGCTTATAATTAAATTTACACTGTTCGTAATCTAATGTATTTCAAACAATTTACAACTTTACTTGTTTTGATTTTTTTCTTTGCAGCTCAAACAAAATGATCACCTAGGGCAAGGCCTAAATGCAAACAAATAAACAGCAAAAAAAAAAAATAAAATAACAGCTAGAGAGAGAGAGAGAGATTGGAAAAACGAGCAAGAAATTAACTCGGTAACAAATTGGCTTGAAAAGTAAACAAAAGTATAATTCAATTTGATGGCCGATGGGCGAATGATAGAACAAAACTAAAACTAAAACGTAAACTAAAATTGAAACCAAAACCAAAAGCGAAAATTCGAAATCGAGAACACAACCAAAAATCCCAAGCAAATCAAACAAAAACCAAACTATTATACCAAAAAGTAACGTAAACCACCGCAAAACAATTGCTTTAAACAACAACAACTACAACAACAACAAGAACAAGAACAAGAACAACAACATTCACAAAATGACGCTGCGCATATCGGGCAAATCGAGAAATCATCTTGGACTCATTATTTACGGCTTTGTGTTGCTGCTAACAACATCAATGCCATCCATCGAGGCGGGACGCATTTTCGGTAAGTCACAAAAATTGCCAAGTTTCTGTTTCCCGGAAATCGTTAAGTGAAAGTGAAAGTGAATCTATGAACACAGTTGAGCCGAGCAAAGCGGCGCCAACCAACAACAGTCGATGATGTTGATGCTTGACTCGCTGCCACTTGGTTCAGTTAGCTAATTTAGCATCCAATGCCGGGGCTAATTAATGCGCGCAGTTTGCAGCTAATGGAATTTTTAATGCAATGAAGACGCAATGTGGACACGTTCCACAGATTGCAGAATAAAGGGGCAGCTACAACAAATTGGCATCCCTTCTGTGGATGCTGCGCTACCCTCTGTCTGCCTCTAGACTCTGGTTAGTGAAATACTTTTGCGAGGGTATGTGTGAGTTGGCCCGCTTGGCAGTCGGCGTTGGCTGCTTACTTATCTTTTATTGGTTTTGCAGCATATCGCTGCTGGCGCGGCTACACGTTATTTTCGTATTAATTAGAATTACAAAAGGCTGCTTCTACATGCTCCTTGACGTCATTTGCGTTAATGAAGTTCCCTAATTCAAAAACACGCACACACACACACACATTCCACGTTGGCAGTGTCAAAGTCAATTGTTGTGTGTGAGTTTTGTAAAAAATAATTAAAAATAATTACATTTCTTGGAAAAAGGTTCCCGATTGTTGCCGTGCAAGTCGTGTTGTTTGTGAGTTGTGTGGCCTAATTGAGCATAAAATTAATAAATGAACAAACAGTTTTGGTCATGTGGTTGTAATTTACATGTAATTATGGCAGGCACAACAACTAGTTTCGACCCAAGTCAAACGGGTTGTGTAAATACCGTTTAAAGGGCTGACAACAACAACCACAACAACAATAACACAGAAACTACAGCAGACCAGTCGGCGAGCTAATTGCAATTTTATCTGGCTGGCCGCACTTGAAAAAAGGGCTGCTGCTAGTTTTCAATGGGCCTGCCAGCAGCTCTCATTTATGGCAGCAATGGCCACAAACAATGCAAAACAAAACAAAACATTGGCAACAAGAGCCACTAGGAAACATATATAAACGCCGTTGCCGTCGCCGTCGCCGTTGCCGTCGACTTTAGTTGACACACATTTTGTTTTGCGGCCTAGCCCCAAAAAGTATGCTGCGAAAATGTTCACGCAAATGAGAGAATTTGCGCACCATCAGTGAACGGGGAAAATAAAAACCATTCTTGATATTCGGCGACTGTAAATGCAACAAACACAAAAAAAGCGAGGCACACTTAATGCCCAATGTCGAATCGGTGTCTGTGTGTATATCTGTGTGTTTGTATTGGTATTAGGCTGCCAGTTTTGCTGGCGCTTTTTGGCGAGCAATTTAAATGCCGCTGTGGCGGCAACCAGCAGTAGCAGGCAAACACCGTAGCCGCAACAGCCGCAACAGCCGCACCAACAATAGCAAAGCAATAAAACTGCAGCCAGGCGAATATTCACACACAAACACACACACACACACACACATAGACAGAGACACATTCTCACACATGGCGAAGTGAAAGCGTAAAGTTTACGCGCTTGTTTGCTATAATTTCGATTGTTTTCCCTGCAACGCAGCAGCAGCCGATGCTGTTGCTGTCGCTGCCGCCGACGATGACGCCCCTCCAGCCACGCCCATTGTCAGGCAAACAACTTCCCTCTCTGCCTCACCGCCCTCGCCCGTCGCTGGTCGTCGCGACAATTTTGCTGCAATTTTCGTTTTATTGATGTGCGACCAGCTCAGCTGTTCAGTTGTTGTTCTTCTCGTTGTTGTCGTTGTGGCGCACAACTTTGCCAGCATCCAGCCAGCACTTACAACAACAGTAAACACAGCAACAGCAGCAGCAACAACGGCAGCAACAGCAACAACAACTATAAAATATGCCCCATAAGTAGCACACTTTTGCATTTGAGATTCGTTGTGTTTTTTTTTGGTGTTCGTCTTCAGCTTTTTGTGCAGCTCTGTGTTTCGGTTAAGTGCGAGCAAATTTATGAAAAACTTTTCCAAATGTTGTGCAATTGAAGTTGGCCCAAAACAAAAGACGCAGCACAAAGACAGACGACGACAACGACAGCGAAGATATAAAGCGAAATACCGGAAATGACACTTAATGCCACGCCCATATTTAAGCGCCTTTAGTTAAGTGTGCGTAATGGAAGCATATGTAAATTTTGGAGAAGGAGCAAAGTTTCGACCGTGCCGCCAATGATATCGCATTTCTCATTCACTGCTGTTTATCTTGCTCAATATTTTCCACTTTCCCATTCGCGTTCGTGCTGTTGAAAATGCCAAATATTTGTTAAGCTATTCGATCTCTGTCAATTTGTGCTAAGTCAGCAAAAAGCTAAAACAATGTCGCCGAGCAACCAACCAACCACGTTTCAGGCAGGGAACAAAAGTTTACTTAGCCGCTTTCGGCCATCAGATTGTAGTATTTTTATAGTGTCAACAAATGGCACGTGTGGCACATGAAGAATCACTTTCTCCCACCCACACACACCCACACACACACACACACACACATAGCCCATCACATTTTCATGGCCCTGGCAACATAATTGGCTTTTCGGCCAGCTCCACACAATAACGGTCATTACGCGTAAATTAGTAAGTCGAACGATTAATGCCCTTTAGCAAAGCTGCGTGGGCCAGGAGAACAAGAGAACAAGTCACAGCACCTTGGAAGCACATTTTGCTTGGCTATGCAATACCCTTTATAAGCACAACTCATTTGTATGGGGAACAAAAGTATTTGTGCAGAGTATTTAATCGTCGACCCAAACAGTTTTGAGTGGCAAACTGTTATTTGCTTTACATGTTGTTTTTGTAACAATAAACAATTTTGTAGTCTGCTTAAGACGCACTTTATATTCAGCTCATTACATTAAAGCCAAACAATTGGCGACATCCTCAAAAAGAACAACAACAACAACAGCATCTACACGCTTTCAGTTTGATAAGACGATGTCCTTGGTCGGAGCACAGAGTCGGGTGTAATTTCTTTATTAGATTCATTGCGTCCTCAAGCAAATTTTCACTTGGCATTGCCATGGCCACTGGCGGCCGCCAAGGAAGCTAAAAACAATTACATAAATTAGCTTTGACTTTTGTGTAAGGAATTGCTGTGTCAATAAGTCAGAACTTTAACTATTTGCCTGATAAATATTGCGATAATTAAAAACGTTCTTTTGGGTCTTCAAATATACAAGGTTTAATTTCGTTACAACTTTTATGCTAGAAATAATAAATTATAGTTTCCAATCTTCAGCTTTCAAAACTACAAAAACTAATTAAAAATCAATTTGAAGAGAGCAGTTGTTATTTTAATTTCTATTCCGAGTAAAATTGTTGTCTTCGTATTTGCGAAATATCGTAGATAATGACAATCACATGTCAATCTCATCAAATGTTTTTTTTTGGCAACCAACAATTTAACTATTTTGTAATTGAATTATGCTGGTTGCTTTTTGGAATATTTCCATGCTGTAAAAATGAATATAAACGAAAATGCCAGAATCAGTTGGGCAGCAATAATTCGTGAGACAGTTTGAGCAGATTGTGTGAATAATGTCTTTGTGTCCTGGCTTAAGAGTCGTTTTTGTTGTCGTTACTGTTATTGTTGTTTTTTGTTATTGTATTTGTTCTTCGAATAAATTTTGTTATACATTTGCTGGTTATTAAATTGTAAATCCCTTTGACAGGCATTGCATGAAAGCAAAAGTATTGTTTTATTTGAATCCAAAGCAAGATTCAGAGCATATCTCGACAATATAATTGAAAATAATTCGCATGTTTAACGCATCATCTGACCTGTATTTCGGTCTATCGATTTGCCTGGCATTCAAACCAAACTGCCAAACTCCACATTTATCCGCTGCGAAAAATGCCAATTACTCCCATGGGATTCTTTGGCCAAAAAGTGCAGTTTATGCAATAGATAAATATAAATGCAAATTGTTATTGTTGTTATTTTGATTTTATTGAAGCAAATAAATTGCTGTTGCTGTTGCATGTGGGCCATTAGGCTGTTTAATTGAATCTAGTGTTTGTTTTGCTGCATTTTATTTAAATACACAACAACAATTGATTAGAAACTTATTACCATAAATATTGATAATTTATACAGTAGCCCCAACGGGAATGATTAGATTGAGTCGCAATATAATCATAATTAATACAAATTCCAATTTGTTTGCCATTATTGAAATTTAATGACTGCACTGCGTCGAATACCCATGAAATCATCCATACGACATGTGTTTCTGAAAAGGAAAAAAAAAACAGGAGAAAATTGAATGTGCAATTGTTGTACGTAAGAAATTCTTATTAAAGTTGAAGCTCGTTGGATGAGCTTAAAGCGTAATCAGAAATGCAAACTATGTGGCAAATGCGAACGGACCACAAAAGGTCTCACCTGGTTCATTATCCTGGCTGCTGGCTGCTGGCTGCTGGCTACTGGGCGAGTGCCTATTATAATCCCAGCTAAGCCGCTGCGATTATTGTCTACAAAATTCATGTATTTCATTATTAGGCAGCGTTACAGGCAGCCAGGACAACGGCTCAGCGTTTCCGGCTCAGCCCCATGCTTGTTAGAGATGATGTCTGCAACCTCTCGCTGCCAGTCAGAATGGCAGCCGCCTGACTACTGCTGCCGCTGTTTCTGCTGCTCATCGTCGGTTGTTCATTTGCTGTCATAATTTAATTTTTACCACCGGCCATGGCGACTCGCACACAGAGAGACTGAGAGAGCGAAAGACAGACGGACAGACAGACAGACAGACCGACAGTCAGCTAGACAGACGGACAGACGGATAGGCAGCACATCCTGTGGAGCTTGCGCTGGCAGCCTGCGGCCTCTGGCTGACTGAGTTTTTGTCCATGCGCCGGTCATGCAAAGCGCCTGGCATGCAAACGTGGTCGTGGTAGAAAAAAAGCCAACGTGATTTCAAATGGACAGGCCTCAAAAATCCCAATGTGGTTGCTGCTGTGGCTCATTAATCCGTGCAGTTGAACGGCAGTCGACAACGACGGCGACGACCACGACGACGACGACGAGGATGATGACGATGACGACCCACAACCTTTTGCAGCTTTGTTTTGCTTCAGCTTCGCTCCGATCAGAGCCACACATAAATCAGCTGCCTCTGGGCACTTTATCATCGTCATCGTTCTCGTCCTCATCCTCGTCCTCGCTTCCATCCGCAACTGCAGCATCATTATCATCATCTGCTTCTTCAGCAGCAGCAGCAGCAACAGCAGCAGCTCAGCTGCCAACTGGGACACCAATTTAGTTACTCACTCGCTCTCTCTCTCTCTCTTTCTCTCTCTTTCTCTCTCTTTCTCTCTCTCTCTATCGGTCTTTCTATCTGCTCTTTCTCTCGCATGAATGTCACAATTTTTGTCGCTCAATTTGCTACGCAAATTATAAACACCGAATGGAAACTGTAATAAAAACCAAGAACCAGCATCTGCATTAAACCAACTTCAACTTGAGCAGCGTGAAGCATTTTGGCCAGAAATTGAAATGCCTCAAGCTGATTTCAACATTTATGCGCTAGCCACGTCAACGCCGAAAGTCAATAATGAAAATTTCAACGGGCCATGGCTTTAAAAGGCCTCCCACAAAAAAACCAAAAGAGCCGAAAAACCAAAAAGAAGCGAGAAACCCCTAAACACAGCAACAACATCAAGAGTAATTCGGTCTGGGGCAGGCCAAGCGCAGCGGGGGCAGCAACTAAATGTAATAAAATTCGCATAAAAACATTTCACAGGCTTTAGACCCGCCACAGTTGCTAAACTTGTGCCGTCCGCCCGGAGCCGCTGCTGCGCCCAAGTAGCAGCCAAACTGGTAGACAGAGAGATAGCGAGAGAGAGAGAGAGGGAAAGAGATCATGTGACAGCAGGAGAAATTAAAGCAAGCTGCTTAAAAGTTGTGCAACTTCCGGACGAGAGGCCGCATCCGAGTTGGTGGCAGCAACAGCTCTGAGCCGACTCACAAGCCAGCTCGCTGCAGCTGACAGTGAACAGTGGACAGTGGACAGCTGAGAATTTATTGTGGACGCTCGTCTGTTGGATAATTTGTCAGCTGCAGCTTGTTGGGAAATTGTTATGAGTTGTTTAGTTAAATTAGGAGCAGTTGCTTGATTTTCATTAGACAAGCACAGCTAGCCGAACAACCACAACGACGACGATGACAGGAAACAACAACTGAAGTAATTTCATTCGCTTTTCCGCTAGTTTCGCCCATTGTGCTACCAATTTTGTGACTATGTCAATGCCGCCTGCAGTTGGCAGTGCGCCCAAGTTGGTTTTTCCGGGCAGTTCCGTGATGTTGCGCCTATCACAACCAATTTACTAACGAAGCAGATAAATCCAATTTCTGGCCAGCTCGGGCGTCTCACTCAGACTCGCTATAATAACAACAAAAATAACAATGAAAGTGGCAAGTTAAGACGACGAAGATGACGACTAAGACGACGACGACGATGACGACGACGACGACGAGGGGAAAAATGAAAAGCAGAGAACAACAAAAAGAAGTCGCTTGAATTGTCGTGTTTTTGTTGCCAGCGACAATTTCCGCTTCCGCTCGACTGAGCGGCCATCTCAAAAATTACTAACTTCTGACCCTCCGCCGAGGGTTACGTTTAGTTTATTAGGCTTATCAGCGGTTAGCGCAGACACGAGAGTTTATTAGACTGTTTAAGCATTCACTTAGCTCCGACTTCTGCACAGCATTCAGGTCAAGGCGCCAGCTGGACAACTTTAACTGAGTGTTGCAAAAAAAGAAAACAGAGGAAACTGCCAGGCATCTGCTGTGAATACCTGCGAAGCGAAAGCAAAATGCAAGTCAATTCTCACTTCCTCCCGGAGATTGAACATCTGTACGGGGCGAGTGCATTTGACACGTCTTACTTTGCGGTCTGAGCAACTGATTTTTCCTCGTCTCACTTTAATGAAACCACAGCAAGTCAGGGACAGCAAAGGAGATTTTAAAGATGTTTATGGGACAGTTATGGGACGGCTTCACACTCTGTCCGTTAGATTCAAATTTAAGTGAGTTTTAATGCAAGCTGTAAATAAAGGAGAAAACTATAAGAAAGTCGTAAGCAAATGCATGCACAGCATAGCACAACACAACACAGCGCAGCACAGCACAGCACATGTGCTAAGCCTGCATTATTGTTGGCTTTGTCCAGTACAAGTATCCTTTGAAATACGCATTTATTTATGCTCCCAAGAATGAGCAAAAGTTTTAAATTAAATTTTATGTACGGGCAGTCGAGCAGTCGAGCAGTCCAAGGCAATGTAAATAGAAATGTAAGCTTTGACCCAAATAGCAGAGCAAAGGCGAGCACAGAATGCACAAGATGCCATACGGCAGCTCTCTCTCTCTCTCTCTTGCTCTCTCTCTATCTTTCTGTCTCTCCTTCTCGTTCGCTTTAACTATTATGTGTGTGTATTTCTGCCATTGTCTTTGCCATGCATCTTGGCCCGGGTGTGTTGTCAGTCTCAGTTAGGTGAGGCCAGCGGCAGAAGCAGCAGCAGCAGCAGAAGCAGCAGCAGCAGCAGTAGAACAGTGGTTAGGCGTGCTTTGCCAGCTTTCTGACAATGGCACAGCAAACATGGCGCCAATTAAGCCACTGTCGAAGTCCTTGAGTGCCCCAGGTTTTGCCTTCATTTCTTTCTCTCGTTCTCTCGTTCGTTCGCTTGCTCGCTTTCTTTTCTTTTAAAGCATACTTTTGTGCGCACATAAAATTCGATTATGCATCGCTTTCACTCAATGCGCGCGGCGTGTGAATATAATAAGATTTTTATAATTTAATCAAGCAGAATGCTGCCGAGCTCTCTCTCACTCTCTCTCACTCGCCCTCGCTCTCCCTCACCTCATGGTCTCGCCTTCTCGCTTGCTCTATCTGTGTGTCTCTTACGGGCTCTTGATCTGTGTCCATTTGAGTCGATGGCGTGCGTGGCAATAAAAATAAGTACAACAATAAAACAAGAGCTGGCAAACGCGCATCCGCATGTCGAGATTAACTGCGACGGCAGGTTTTACGAGCCACGCATTTGTCATACACTTTTCAGGCCATAAAACGAGACTCTTGAAGGGTTGCCACCGCCACCGTCGCCGCCAGCCAAACGCCACCCGCCGCCCACCGCCCTGCGCCCTCCGCCCTCCGTTCGCTGCCCACCCTCTAGGAATTTAGCGGCATCTATAGCTTAATATGTGGGGCGTCAATCGAACGATTGACCTGCTTTAAAGGCATTAAAGCAATGCTTATGACTTGCAGCTATGTATGGATGGCACTCCAATCAACTGGCTTACGACCGACCACCTTTGCAGTTTGTCAATTTATCAATTTATTGGCTGATACAATTACCACAGCAGCACGTGAAAAGAGCAATGTGTTCTCTTGTTAATTA
This sequence comes from Drosophila siamana, assembly GCA_035047445.1. Classification (NCBI taxonomy): domain Eukaryota; kingdom Metazoa; phylum Arthropoda; class Insecta; order Diptera; family Drosophilidae; genus Drosophila; species Drosophila siamana. The sequence goes on along the minus strand of JAWNPP010000004.1, from coordinate 16,284,308 downwards.
CCAGCGTAACACAGACTGCGAACACAATGAACGTGATCAATCAATTGGCTGTTGGGCAAGTACACAAGAGCAGTCAGTATACACATATACATATGTACATCTATATGTACATAGATGCGATAAGTAGTCGATGCCTCTATTTGGGTCACAGTATCTTGACATTCATGTACAATATGCCTGATTTATGGGGATGTGTGTGTGTGTGTGTGTGTGTGGTGCGCATCATGTCGACAGCTCTAATGAATAATTTGATCAATTTAATAGGCTGCAGCACACAAGCTACGTATGTACATAACATATATGATATGGCTCTAAATGAATATTGATTCAGTTGGACTCTCACAGCATTTGACTTAAAATTTGGAAGGGCTTATATGATCACTGGCTTCGGCAACAAATGTTTATCTCTGTAGGCCATGAATATTTTACGAGTGCTTAAAAATTGTCAACGAAACGTACGTACTCAACAGCAACAGCAGCAAAAGCAACAATTGTGTAAATAAATGCAATACAATTTGAATAAACAGGCTTACATACATTTAAATAAATGCACGACTGATTTTCGTATTCATGTAAGTTTGTGTGTGTGTGTGTGTGTGTGTGTGTGTGTGTGTGTGGTTGTGTGTGTAGAGCTTGTCAACCACTTGTTATGCCTGGCATGCAAATATATGTGTGTGTGTGTGTGTGCGTGTGTTTCGAAACAATTTATATCCGATTTTAATATTGAATCTCTCAAGCGTAAATCGAAATCCCTTGGAAAAGCAAATCTTTTGGGTGGGATGTTGCCCACATCATCAACATATTTACACACTAGCTAAGTTTCCAGGCAACCCCAAACAGGAAGTGGAATGTCCAATTAAAGCTTGTCAGACAATTCTCGGATTTGTGCGTGTGCATAAAATAAGCAATAAACTTGCACAAAATTGAGCAGTTTAGGAATTGAAAAATGCAAAAGCCATTATTCGCTATATCGCATATTCACTCCTAATCAAGACACAGTCGAAAAACGCTGCCAGGCGCCGTATTTCCTGTCAAATTGAACTAATTAGGTTGGACCGACCTACAACACAGAACAAAGCAGTGACTACACTTAAGCAGAACCAACTGTGTGTGTGTGTTCGGTGTGTGTTTGGGGAAGGCGTGCGTCGAAGTCAAAGAGTGTGGGTAGCGTGAGCTCAGTAATTGGAGAAGCGGCGGCAAATGTAATCAGGACTTTTGATGATAGCATTTTGGGGCAGCAAGTCATGCGTATGCCAGACATACACTTGCGATATATATAGATTATGAGCAAGAGGGTGATACAGCAACAGCAATAACAAACGGAGAAAATAACAACATGACTATGGCGCTCTCATGCACAAACAAAAAATACATAAATCAAATTGCTGGAAATTGGTAACCAAGCAGAGATAAACTCGCATTATTATGCCGCCTCTTTGGTTAAGACTCTGCCTGGCAACGTCTCTGTTCAAATAAGGAAACACGCTACGTGTTCCCCTTATCAGCCATCCATCAATCAATTGATATGGGCCAGAGCTATTCGCAATATTAATAGCTCTTCGCACTCAACGCTGATAATGCCAAAGACGACCGAACTGATTTGCAAGTTATGCCCGCAAAACTTGGCCAATAATTTATTGGACAAAAATGAAAAGTTTCCCAACTGGGTCAATTGAGTGAGTGAGTTGAGCTCGAGAACACATTGCTCGAGAGTTGAGATGGAAATTCAATTTAAATGCATCGCAATTGCTGCGTGGAACACCGCGATTTGCTGGCCACATTTGAGGTTCTTAATTAGTGAAATAATTGATTGGCACACACAAGTTTACTATCCAATTAATGCAGACTAACGCATGTGTGTGTGTGCGTGTGTGTGGGTGTGTGTGTGTGTGTGGGTGGTCTGCAATTGATTGAGCCAAAGTCAAATCCCACAAGAGCAACGTTGAAACGGGCTTCGCTTTGCCTGCAGACAATTGAAAGGGCTTGGCCCTCTAAGTAGGTAATAACTGACAGAGCTTTAGACGAAATGCTCTCCCGTTCAAAGGATGAACCGAGTCAGCATTCGAGAATACATGGTAACTGCCTCAAATTTCCATAAATTTATGCCGATGTACGGCTGAAAGGCTGCAAAGAGTGTTCCACAGGGAGCCAGGGAGCGACAGAACGACAGAGCGACAGAGAGCGAGTGTCTTGAAATTGTTGCCCAGTTGGGCCAAGTTGAAGAAGCAACACAACAAAGGCGACCGCAGTAAATTATGCAAATGCAAAAGGCAAGCCAATTTAGCGCACAATTTGCACGTTGACCGCAACATTTGCTGGTTCACCAGCCTGTTGTCGTCCAATGGCCACTCAACTTCCTGAGTCACAGTTGGCGGCCAGCGATGAGTGTGGACCGGGTCCACTAGTTACTTCACCACTTCAAGGCGCATTGGGGGCGGGGCCTAAACAGCTGGTGGCCCGCAGTAAATGTATACCGCATGATTTGTATCACAAATAGGCCACAAATGGACGGAGCTGCTGTCCGAAACACACACACGGTGTTAGGCAATGCAAACATTTATTGCTAATTGCTGAAAGGACATTTGCATAAACTTAACAAAACCCCAAAACTCTCTTACAAGCAGGCAAATAAACGACAAAATGACCAGACTTACACACACACACGCACACACACGCAGAGTAACCGTTCAGTGATGTGAGTGGCAGGCAAGTAAACGTCTTGGTTATTGCACAGTTCATTCTGGCCTTTAGACTGTGGTCAAATCACAGTATGCCACTGGGGGTCGCCCTCCCAATTTGCAGGCCAGTTGACCAGTTAACAAACAATGCGGCACTGTGGCTGCAACTGCACTTGCAACCAACAAACAGCAACGAGCAACGAGCAACAGCAACAAAATGCATAAACATAAATCAATTTGCGTTACCTGACAATTTGTGAGGCAACGAGCAGGTCGTTCAATTAACAATTTATAATTGATTTCAGTGCACGATACGACTTTACAGACAAGCCACGAACAACGACTGGCAAATTGATTAACACACACACACACACACACACACACACATTTATTTTTGTTTGGTCGGTGTGAAATGTCATTCGAGTCGTTTTGAGCTGCACAAGTGCAACTAATTAGTGTGCAGCACTTGTGCATTTCATTAGCTCTCAAGCAGACCACGTAACACACGCGGCGTATGCGTGATGTGCCCTTGTGGCGTGTGGCAACGGGCAAGTAAAGTTGTGGTAGGCAAAACGAAAGCGTTTAGTATGCCAGCGATGCTCTGGCCCATTTAAGGCAGTTGCAAATTGTAACAACATGCCAAGGACAACAGCAGGCCGTTAAACATTTGGCGTGTCAATTCATTTGCTCGAACGCATAAATTGACCAAATTAATGTGAATACTCTGCACGCGCTGTCAATGCCTTTGAATTGATCACGGACTCGACTGAAGATGCCAATGAAGATGGCCAGCCATTGCCATATTGTGAGCTGTATGGTTAGATGTTTTCTTTTTTTTTTTGTTCTCTCTGTAGGCCTTTTGCTTTCGCTTTTGCTTTTGACTTTTGCCTTTTGCCTTTGCCACTCCGGCGAAAAGAAGAGAGAAGAACGACAACGATTTGTTGAATTGCCCTCATCAAAGCAACATCAGGCGCAGGCATGCACATGGCCATTCCTTTGATTACTCCTTCACTTTGCTCTCTGCTTGTGAATTCCTTGCTGTCCTCTGTGTTGCCTTGAATGCTGCCAGAGTCACGCTGCGCTTCGTAATTTGCATTGTCCTGCGACCTATGATTTTGTCATTCGCACAGCATCCTTTGATTGCTTAGCAGTTGTCAACACTTATGGCAAAAGCCAGTTCAATGCAGTCACATAACGCACCAGCAACAGCCAAAGCCATAAAAAGAAACTCAACTGTAAGTGCGTGGGCGTGGTTTTATTGATAAAACTTTTTTGCAACTTTTACCTGTTTTCCAAAACTACAAAAGCCTTGCATTGCAGTGCCAATTGCTGTGGTTCAGCCACGAACCGAAAACAGTAAAAAAAAAAAACAATGGGAGAGCAAGACAAAAGATGGCAACGGATTTCTTGTGCCAATGCAAGTGCCAAAAAAATTCCAAATAGACATCCCAAAAGTCAGCAAGGAAATAACACCGAACAGTGTTGCAGACAGACAGACAGATAGACAGAGAGAGAGAGAGAGAGAGAGAGAGAGAGACAGACAAGCTGCTAGACTTGCTGTCTTTTAGCATCAGGCCAAAGCATCTTCCATTCTGGTTGTATAAAGCAACGGAAATTGTGCTGCATTGGCGCCAAGAGACATAAGAATTGAAGTTAACTTTGTGCTGGGCGTCGAGAAACGAAATTAAAGTCCGTTTATAAAGTCATTGTCCTACCATGTTGCACAGTTTGCTGCGGTCGAAGGAATTTTGCTGCCACTTTGCAGCGTTTCGCAGTTCATCGTTCGCATTTCTTCTCTGCTGGTTCGTATTTAAATGCTGCACTCGGAGTGAATGCGAGTGGCATTTAGCAAACAAAACGTGGCCAAAAACCCAACGGCGAGTGGGTGAAAATGAGCCAGCCAACGGCAGCAGCAAAAGCAAAAGCAAAAGCAAAGGCAATGGCAACGGCAGCCGCAGCTCAACCAAACGGTCCAAGGACGACGAGAGCTGTGTCTACAATTTTTGCAATTACAAGACGGCAGGCAGGCAGGCAGCTTCATTGTTATGGCTATAATGAAAATCGTAGTGCATTCATTTTTGGCTTAGCTTGGGCATTTTATATTAATTAATGTTAAGCATACGAACCGTTGGCTGGCGGACGCTGGCAAATTTGCATATGACATGGCAATTTGATTGATTAAAAATGTAATTGCACGTCTGCGAACTGAAAGTTGCAAAGTAATGCCATATTTTGTTCAATGAAAGAAAACCCAGTTGGCAATTAAATTCAGCACATTAGAGCAGCAGAACTAATAGAAGCCAAGAGTGGCAGCCACAATGTCGTCAAGTGGCTTTAAATGATTTGTGACGCTGGGGACCAAACTGCACTTGAATCGTTGCAAAACTCTCCCGCTGCGAGTGGCAAGCACAAGTAGTCGAAACATTTGTTTACTTCTTGCGCCAACTTCAATGTCAGTCTGCTTGCTGCCGTTGCTGCTGCCGTCGCTGCTGCTGCTGCTGCCAGAGGCGAAGTAGATTGTATGGCTGCAGAGGGGCAGCCAATCAGTTGACTTTGCACTCTCTCGCACTGTGTTTGCCTCGCTCCCACTTGACAACTCGAAGGCAGCAGCAAAACGATGACAGACACAAATTCAGAGCTGCAATATTTTTCACTTTTCGTTCGTTTCATTTGCTGTTTTCCATTTTGTTGCTTTTTCAGTTTCTTTTTTTTTTTTTTTTTTGTTTTTCGTGCCATTTTGGCATTTCATTTTGATAAATTGCCCGCCAAGCTTTAAAGCAACCTCCTTTCCTTCCCGTTCCCCATGGAGCTGTCGCTCAATTTGAGGACATTAAATAACGCGACTCCACTAACCCAAACTTTGCTTTCGTACTTTTGCTTCACTGCCACTGTTTCGGTTCCAGTAACCTCGTTTTTGGTTGTGTCAAGCGGACAATTTAATTTGCCACGAAAATTTTGTATTCACATCTCGATCGTTTCATTGCTGTTTATGCAAAATAATCATTAGTTTTGCTTAATTAAGCGTCACTCTGCGTAATGACAATAATTTCAACCTATTTTCGAGCACGTCAATTGCAGTTCCAGTTGCAGTTGCAGTTGCAGTTGGCAATAAGCAATAAGCGACACCTCAAATTGAATTGGAATTGCATCAAATGCGCATAAATTATGCAGATGAAGCAATTAGCAGGATGTATGTGTGCAGTTTTTGCCACCACGTGCAAATGCGTCTCCCAATTTAACATTGTCACCTGACAGTTGCCAATGCCAAATCCAAATTCAAATCCAAAGCATTCCCCAACATTTACATACACAATTTCTCTATGCTCATTTGTAAAATTCACAAATTAATTGCCATCACACTCACATACATACATACATTCCCCTAAAATACAAATTACACACATACTCTGGCAGAAGGACACTCGGGGCATCATTCAAATTAGTATAACTCGAATGCAATTCGAATTTTCGAGTGCCTAACGAGCCAATGACCAGAACAACCGCAGTTCGATAGTTAATCGATAGATAATAAAACAAATGCTAAGCACTCAATTGATATATGGCTTCTAGTCGAGTTTAGTTAGGTATTCATTCGTTCATTCAATCGTCAGAGTATTCAAATATCCTCCACCTGAGCAAGCCGAGCAAATTGCGTAAACATTTTAAGCCGATTGACGCACTCACTAAAAGCGTAATTTCCTGAGAATCGAAATTAATTCCATAATTTCGATTGAACATATTAAAAATGTGAAAAATAAACAGAGAGGCAGGCGCATTTATTTATAAAGTCTATATAGAGACGGCCAAGAATTGGGAGCGATTTGCGATTGCTCAGTCGGTCAGATGATTCCCAAGTGTAACACGCTGGATGTCTTCGCTTTATGTTAATAAAATGACAAAAATATACTCGTAATGTGTATGTTTGTATGTGTCTTCTGCATTATATGCGCACATAAATACATAAGTAAGTGAAATGAAATGAATTTCCATGGCGTATGCAAATGTCGTTACATGGGCGCGAATAATACAATTTCGATGGCATTCATAAAAACAATTTTAATAATTGAAGCAAAAACATCCAGCGAGCCGTACACAAATTTACATAACAACAACAAACCAAGCCAGCGAGTAGCTTAACATTTAAGTACAAAAAAAAAAAAAAACACGAAAATAACACAAATGAAATTCTCTTTTTCTCCACTTATTTTATTTTGCGAGTCTTTTTCTTTTTTTTTTTTTTTTTTTGTATTTCATACTCTGCGCTACTTTGCTCTCGTTTTTCTCTTGTTATGCTTGCGCTCGAAAATTGTGTTTGCAGCTTTGTGATTCATAAAACAGTCAAACGAATACGAAATAAAAAAAAAAAAACAAAACCTTTTCGCCACCTGCCGCCGTGTGGCACTTGAAATTTCGTGCAATACTCGAGCATCGACGCGGCGCAAAAGTTTCCAGACGACTATCGAATGGGATTAGAAGTCCGCGCGTCCAACCGTCCGAATCCGAATGACGCTAACTGCAGCTCATTGGCGTTTATGGCCGCTTAGCCGTAATTTTTATTATTTAGCAGAGCCGGCCGCGGCACACTTGAAAAATCAACAATTAAAAGCGTAGACTGTGCCCGCGGGCGTGCTGCTCACAAATTGAGGTCAGCAAAGGGCTACGAAGCGGTTCTCAAACTGAAACAGCAGCAGCAGCAGCAGCAGCAACAGTAACAGCAACTGATTCGCAAAGAGCAGCAGCAAAAAGAGAAACCCCAAACAACTGTTAAAAGAAAATTGGCTGCTGCTCCTGCTACAGGCAACCACAAATGAAGGCAACTGGCACTGGCAACAACACAGGCGATGCCAAGGAGGGGGGGGATAGCAAAGGGGTTAAAATGGAACCGGATGTGAATCTGGCACTTGGCCGTGGCGTAGGGCCAGACTCTTGTTTTCGCTGGGGCCATAAAAGCAACACAAAATTGTGCTAATTAACCCTAAAAGCATGTCTATGTGTATATATATATGTGTGTGTGTGTGTGTGTGTGTTTGTGTTTTCTGTGTGATTTTCAACAACAAATTTCTGCTCGCACACTCTCTGTCTTTGGCTTGCTCTATAAGTGCACGTTTAAAAATTATTATGCACATTATTGTTGTTCATTGTTTTTATAACCCAATTATTACAACAGCAGCAGCAGGGGCTGCTCCTTTTTGGTGGTGGCTGCACTTCCCCATTCGTCTGTTTAGATAAACGCCTAGGCTTACAGTCGATGCCCGTTGAAATCGGTGCTTGCCTGTTATTCGTGTTTGCGGCCGGAATGCAGAAACAGTTTTATTGCGCGGCCATCAAGTGGCAATATCACGCATGCGACCCATCGACCAACAAACAAAAAAAAATATATATATGTATGTAAATATGAGTAATTAGTTGTTAAAGGCAAACAACATATTTAGCATGTTATTATTGTCATCATTATTGTCATATTGTTATTACTGGCGCTGGCTGTCGATGGCGCTCTACACGCTGCTCGCTGCTCGCTGCTTGCTGCTCACTGTTTGGTTGCCATGCACCGCAAAAATTAAACGCAAACATTTGTTAACAACTCTCCATGTGTGTGAATGTTTTTGTTGGCAGTAGGCGGCGGCAGTAGGTCGCACAACAAATAAAGCAAACAGCAAATGTTTTGCCTTGCGGAAGTGACAAACCCACAATCGTTCTGCCAAAGCAAACAAAACGCACGAAAGGTCCTGCCAATAACTAACCACACAACGCAATCCAATCGATGGCCAACGACTTTTATTTTTTCCATGGGGCGGCAGCCCCATCAACAACACTAAACAGAGGACAAAACTTTACTAAATTTATTTATTATAACAGAGACTTGAGATATATGCAATATATGTGTATGACTAGAAGTTATATGCTAACTTAAAGCACGAAATATGCTCACAGTGCAAATGATTATCGAAAAACCATTAGGCACATGGGGCTACACATAAAAGGACGATAGAATAAGAATGAGGCGTGCTAACGACGGGGTGAAGGGGGAATGGGAGATGTTAAGCTGGGAGGGGGGGGGTGCAAAATGTTAAGATTAACGGGCAAAAGGAGTCATCCTGCCTGTCGGCGGCGGCGAATGTCAGCAGGCAAATTTAAATTTAAGCGACAGTCGCTAATGTGAGCGGTTGCCAAGCACAATAACAAACGACGAGGCTGGCAAAGCGGGCAAACAGGCAGCCAGGGAGGCGGGCAGGACGACCGACAGTCAGACAGGAAGACAGGAAGACAGGTGTATAGATACGAGTACCCTCAAAAAACATGCTCGCACCGGATGTGCGTGTTTCGGGCTGCTGCCTGGCTGCATGCCTAATGCCACAAAGTCATTTGGCGGCTTACGCTGCGACTTAGATGTGGCCCAACAGCAAGCAGGCAGGAAAGCAAAAAAAAAAACAAAAAAAGGCCAAGCTAAAGGTAAAACATGCGCAAACAACGAAAAGGAAAAGCACCGTAACAAGGCAGATCATTTATATCAGCCGTGTGTGTGCCTGTAGTTGTGTGTGTGTGTGTGTGTGTGTGTGTAGGCGTGCACAACGTTGCGTATGAGTAACATGTCTTTCCACTACCAGCACAACAGTTTGCCACTGTTGCTCTGGGTAATGGTGTTTGGCTAGCTACTTGCTACTTCTTACTTGCTTCACTTCAGCTATCGTTCTTGTTGTCATTGTCGCTGTTGTCGTCGTTGTTGTTGTTGTTGTTGTTGTGGCTTCCGTTGCCTGTCGTTGCTGCGTGCGCTGTTGTCATTACAGTTACTTCGTTTAACGCCTTTTGCCTGCGCACTTTCGCCACCGGAGTTTAACAACTTTTCGCCCCACAATGTCACACTCAATCTTTGCTGCGTGGCAAAGAGTATTTACGGTGCGGCATCTTGTTGGCCGCCGAAGTTAACTAACAGTATCTCAAACATTGTGTTTATGTGCTTTTGTGCAAGAGCTCTTTAATAGACACATTGCCATCGCCGGCTTGAAGTTCACTTCTCACTCACTCACTCGAGTTCGCTGTCTGTCTGAGACGATGATATATTAATTGGTTTTTTATTTATGATGCCGAGGCATTGCCACTTTGGCCACAAGGACGTTGACTGTCGTTCAGTTCTGTTTGTGTTTGCGCCTTGTTCGCACTCTTTGCAAATTGCTGCCGTTCACATCTCTCTCTCTCTGTCTCCCCCTATGCTTTTTTCGCACTTTCCAATAATTGATTTTCACCAATAGTCACACATTCAATCGAATAGTGAACAGTTCAATAAACTACTGACGATTTGGCGCCAATGTTTGGGATCAAATTTGGCAGTGACCCACAAGGACCTCTGAGTATGTAAGAGAGAGAGAGAGAGCGAGCACATGTTGTCCTGTGCGGAGATTTGTTCTGTGGCTACGACAATTTATTAGTAGCTGTAATGAGCAGAGTTTATTGAGGTCTCGTGTGTTTATGATTTAAATTTACATGCACACGACTGAGCTCGGAGACACACACACACACAGGGTGTGTGGCATGCAACTAGCAAATGCAATTGCTGTCTATGGGGTAATGCAAACACTTGTCATCATTAAAATAACTGCAGATACTGCAACAGCTGTTGTTGCTGTGTGCAGCTAAACAATAAATAAAGGCAATTTGCAGCTGCAATTATTATGAAAGCTGATAACAACAGTTAGCCAGTCAACTACCCACACACAAAAACACACAAACACACACACACACACACTTATACACACAGAGAGTTGCACATCTATTTACTATGAAGAGCGTATGCTTGGGTTTATAACATTCTGTCGAAATATTTACACATTGATGGCCGCACTCTGGTTGCCCACTTTGCGGTGTAGCCGAATAAATGTTTAAACTACATTATAACTAAATCCCCTAGTTATGCCCTGGATTGAAATATGCAATTTAAGCAATGTACAATCATATTTCATCGATGGGCTTGAAGAGATTCCAGGCTAGGCATCAAGTGATTCCAACTGTTTGGATCATATATTCAATGCATGTGCTTACATTGTAATTAAACCATAAATTATTGAAGCTAACTTTCGTCTTGCAAATAGGGCAGATAAATTGAAGCAATATTTTGCAGAAACTCAGCTCGAATCTTGCTTAAATTTAACTTAATTATCGCCCACATATACACACCCATCCACACACGGAGACACACACACACACACACACGTACACACACACGGAGACACAGTGATGAAATTAGACTAATGAAAACAAATGCATATCGAAATTAATCAAATAATGTCGCCTTTATTTATAGACAACAGTCAGCAGCAGAAGTGGCAAATGAGCTGAGTCATTACAGTCATTACTCGTTAGATGTTGCAAAGGGGGGCGTGGCCAGCGCCCACTTCGCTTAGGGTAAAGCAGACTAGATAGAGCAACGAGAATTGCAGATTCATTGTGAAACAGAGCTTAAATCGAAACCAAGACCCCAGCTATTGTCATTATTTGATCTGCACGCAAGCGTTAACACACATATACAAATACACAGAAAGACATAGAGACAGACAGACAGATGGATGGATAAAATAGGAACAGATGACGCCATAATGAAATGGCTGATGATGAAACTATTCCAGGCTGAGACTGCGACTGAGACTGAGACTCTCTGTCTGAACACCGAGTACAGCTCATAAACAAATAATCATGATGCACTTTAATTAGTAAACCGAGCGCTTAATAGTTAATTTTATGTGACAGAGCGGGGAAGGAGCGAAAAAGCGAGTGGGGAAGATGAACAGACGACAGCAATTTGCATTAGGAGACATTTAAGTTTTGCCAGCTTGTAATTAAAATAATAAACACGCACAAAATGCATTAGAAAATTTAGCTGAGATCTGCGCAAAGAGACTGCAGAGTAGCGACTTTTGGTGCTGCTGTTGATGCTGATGCTGCTGTTGCTGCTGCTGTCGTTGAGTGGTTGTGGCAATACTCACTCTCACACATACAGACATACAATTTACAAGTCAAGCAATGCGAGAGCGCCTGGCAAGCTAGACAATGGGCCACGTTGCGTATACGCAACGCTTGACATTTGTTTGCACAGCCAAAGCGCCATGTTTCATGCTCGCTATATACATACATACATACATACGTATATGTAAGCTATGTAAGTGTGCGTCTGCTGTGTGTTTGTGGGGCAAACGTGTGCTATTTGTGTTGGCTGTTTCACTTAGTGCGTTACTGACTTCAGGCCTCAGGTGAGTCTTGTGGGCAGCCTTACGTTGCGCTGCTGCGTTGAGACGCAGGGGGCAAAGGCCGTTGTGTCCATTGTTGTGCTGTGGCACACGCTACGCACTTGACCTGCAAAGCGCTCACAATGGCCGCAACACAATCAACTGGGCCAAGAGCTGCAAATGTGAAAATCAGGCATAAGATGTCCTTTACTTCTTGGCACAGCTCAGCTCCCCAACAGACGGCAACAAATCAACAAAACAAATTAGATTTGATACAAGCGAGCTGTTGGCTAATAGTCAACTGTACGTATACTTGTTATTGTCGAGCACTCAATGCTTATTAACGAACATTTCTATTCAAATGAGCTCAGCTAGCCTAAGAGCGAGAAAGAGAGAGAGAGAGCTCGGTGTGCTGACGGAAGGTAGAGACAGACTAAGTACAAACAATTTATGTTGGCCACAATCAACATTTAAACGCTTGCAACTAAGTACTTGGCAGTATTTTGATGGCCGGCTTGGCACAATGAGACACTCTTGCCTTTCCGCCACTCACACACTCAAAACTGTTGGCTAAACACTGTAACAGCAACAGCAGCAGCAAAAAAATTACAAATGACAACAATGAGTTAGGGGGGCGGGTGGCGGATGGCGCTGGGGCGTTGGGCGATGTGCGATGTGCGGTTCTGAGGTTGACTGAGTGCCTGCCCGACTGCATTACAGATCTAGACGTCAACTGTGTCAGACTGTTGTTGCTTGTTGCAGTTCATATTGTTGCTGCTGCTGCTGCTGTTGTTGCTGAGTGCGTCTGTCGACGCTTGAGTGTATCAAGCCCAACGCTACATCAGCTGCATACTTTTAGCGCTGCATCTGTGTGTGTGTGTGTGCGCACTTAAGTGTCATGGTGTCAGTGAGCGACTGACCCACTTTGCGATAAGCACCACGTCACCAACACCAACAAGAATGCAACCAACCAACCAACAGCAGCACAGCAACATCCACAGCAATAGCAGCGGACGCAACAGACGCAACAGCAGCAGCAGTAAATAACAATTCACTGTGGACTAAATTTCTCGTTTTCCAGAGAGAAACAAGTCAATTTTTAAATGATTTAAATTAGAATCGTTTTCTTCAACAAATTGATTTTCTTTTCATTATCTCTAAAAGGAAGAATTACAAAAAATACATTCATGTTCACGGACTTTATTTTATGATAACATTTACAGAACACATAAATCTGTTGGATTCAGTCAATTATTTGTATTTATATGTGGAATTATATTTATTAAAACTGGCTTTTTGTAAGCCTTGCGGGAGTTTTATTTAGTTTTCATTTATTTTAAAATTTGAACTTCAGCATATCAATTAGTTGCTCGATTTATTATGTTGCATACTTCAGGGCCATATTTAAATAAAGCTGCTGTATTGTGTCAAAAAAAAATACTGTTTTCATTTGATTTGCATTTGCATTGCCATTGTTGCGGTTGTATGGAAAATATCGAAAAATTCAACGGCATAAACCAAACATTTCCACTTTCGGCTTTGTCAATTTGTTAGCGCTAATATAATGTTGATTATCTCACACATACAGAGCCCCCCTCGCCCCCTCCTGCCCCCCGCTGCCACTGACACATTTGCAGATAGATTATGTTACTTTGCCTGGGCTCCACTTTGGCCATCGCTATCTCACTCTCACTCTCAATCTTGTTCACTTTCGTTTTCATTCTGGTTGCGCGTTTTCGTTTTGTAAGCAATTTGCCGTTGACAATTAAATGAAAGTAAGATAAATTGTCGCGTTTGTTTACAGTTCAACTTGTCGTTTTCCTTTCGTTTCGTTTCGTTTCCTTGCTGTGTTCAATTCAAAGGCACATTCCGACTGTAGGCGGGCCAATCTATAGTGCCAGCTTACTCGTGCTCTCTCTCTCTCTCTCTCTCTCGCTATCTGCCTCTCTATTGGTGTCGCCATCCCTGTCTCTTTGGCTGCCACATTGTATCGCCTCTAATTTATTAGATGTGTTCCTCTTGCCGCAAGTATTTCTGCGAGATAAATACCTAAATGTCATGTCATTTGTTGTAGGCTCTGCTTCGCCCCCCCCCTAAAGCCAAGGCATGCGATGCCACGGCTCGGCCTCTTCGGGGCGTGGCAGCATTGACAGGCGACGCATACTTAGCCATGCTTAGTTTATAGCTTGATAGGTGCTTCCAGCGAGCTGTGCTAAGCTTTGAAATTAATGAGCATAAATGTTCACTTTAATGTGCGCATTTTCCAATGAAACTGCAAATGATATTAAAATGAAAAGCAACTACTCTCAACGCATAATGTGCAGTTAACGCCTTGTGGCAACATGGTGTTGACAATCGCATGACAACTGTGCAACACCTGATTCCACACACAGTTGCAACAAAAAAGAGAGCATAGCAAAGCGAAACGAAGAGTGAGAATATGCGGCTAAGTCGTTTTCTGTGTACACGACAGACAGAGCATCACAGAAGGGCCGTGGGGCAAGTGCGCGTGTCGTTGCCACAGGTGCAGTGCTGCAGTGACAGTGAGCAGCTGTTTTTGCTGCAACTGCTGCGTATTTGTCGTCGTCGAGTTTGGTTGAGTGGTCAAATGGACTTGGGATGGAACCTGCTTCGTTTTCTACTTCAGCGAAATGTAAATTTGATTATCCCAGGAACAAATATTTGCGCTGCCCCGCTATTGACCCAGTCCCATGCATATGCAGCCCAAAGTTGGGGTCTGAGCACCGAGGGCTGTCACAGAAAATGGCCGCCTGGCAGCTCAGCGGTTAGATGGGGGAGAATGGAGAGGGGGATGGGACGCGTATTTTGTCGTTGACATATTTATCTAGACGTTTGTTGTTCACATTGCCTGCCTGTCGCGTTGTGTCGTTGTTGTTTACCAAATACGTATTTCTAGACTCGATTTGACGCCTCTGCTTTGACGACGCCCGTCCGCCGCGATATCCGCTGGCAGCTTGACTTTTGTTTAGCCAGGCAATGATTAATTAAAACATGAACGCTTTATTGTTGCTATTGTTGGTTGCTATTGCTGTTATTGTTGTTGTCGCTGTCGTCCGGCACAACATTTATATAGAATGTACTTTATTCGTAGCATGCCAGCTTTTAAACAAATTACACAAACAACATGCCAGCCGTTGATGGCCTGCCAGCCAGCCTTGTCACCATCAGCAGCGCTTTTTTCTATCGCTCTCAGTTGTTGTTGTTGTTGTTGCTGTTGCTGCTGCCTTTTGTTTCTGCTGTGTTGCTGTGTTGTCGTCCACTGACATTAGCTCAAATAAAGCACACCCCCAGTTGTGCCCATTCACATCCCTATGCCCCAGTGTCCTTGCAGTGTGCGGGCGTCGGATTTGGACTCATTAGGCAGCTTCAGCTGCTGGTGTCAAAATTGCTTTGGCCATGCGCCTCACTCTCTTTCTCTGTGTGTGTGTGTGTGTGTGTGTGTGTGAGGGTGTATAGGTGTGTGTGGGTAAACATGACGCCTAATGAGAAAGAAACTTACTCTACTATTTGAGTTTGTTTTTCGGCATTGTTGGGTCTTCTGTTTGCCAAGTCGCGAGGTGCAGGGGCATGCGGCATGCGGCATATGGAATGGGGCGTGAGGCGTGAGGCAGGTTGCGAGGAGCACACAAACAAACAGATTGTTTACGGCCGGGATCTCATTGTGGGTAACCTAATATCTGCTTCCCAGCCAGCCAGCTAGCAATCTGCTGCTTAGCCTATAATCAAAGGCAGTATTAAAATTAGAATTCAAATGAATTCAATTTGATATTTGCGTCTTTGCCATTTGCATTAAAGCAAATGAAACTTATCCCGCAAGTTAAATATATAAACCGACCATAAATAGTTAAATACGTATTTGGCATTTTTAATTAATAGCAGCTGATGAGATATTTAATTTCACATTTCCATACCTCACACGCCATTACGTTTTTGGGGGCGGGCCGTGGAAAAGGTCCTGGAAATTCAACAATAAGGACATCTATTCACTGAGTTTCGGCCAAGTGGCGTAATTATAATTTTTATGTGATTTTTATGCAATTATTGCTGCTGTTGTTATTGTTATTCTTTAATACACCAAAGATTAACAATTAATTATCATAAATAGCAGCAGAATGTTATTGAAGAGCAATCGAAATAACAGCGAAATGGGAGAAACCAAATTAATTAAAATGCATCAATTCAATGAACGCATAACGGGAGTCAAGGATTTGTTCCACGTGTAATCAGAGACGAGAACAATTCTGATTTTCAACAGAAATATGCAAATTACACAATTTTGAGATCATAGCTTACCGAGCTTTGAGCAATAAGCATTTGCCTGCCTGCCACTGGGACACTAGGGGCAAAAATGGTAGAAGAGCCGCAGCCAACGCAACCAAAGCAAAGGAGCATCAGCATCAGCATCGGCAGACACGTAATGACAGCGGGCGCAGGACACTGTGCACAGCATCGAGTGGAGCGTACAACGTAGGACATGGCAAACTGGTGGCAAAAGCATCGCTAATTACTTGCTCATTATGTCGGCTATTTAGCTTTAATTACGCCAAGCGCCATCCATGACAAGGGCGACAACGAGACACACTCGCACACTGACACACATCCACACACACACACACACACATACACTCAAAGCGGTATTCAGCGGCAAAAACTCGCTAAAATTTGCCTGGCAAAAGCAAAAGCAAAAGCAGCAACAAACATGGAAACCTTTCACTTTTCACCTGCTGTCGCCGCGCCGTTGGCCTCTTACATCGTGCACCCCTCCCCGCTTCCCCCTCCTCGGTCGTGTCCTGTACTTAGTCCTTAAATGTGCAACGTTTTCTATTCAAGTGCCGCAATAGCAATGGCAATAGCAGGGCCGAGTGGTTACCGAGCGTTGGACGCGGGGAGCGAACTGCGATGGGGTTATTGGGGGGAGGATGCTGGGGCATTGCGATGCTGCGCCAATTTTGCAGGCATTCATAGAGAATTCACCCCGGCTGTGGGGTGATAATGTGCACGGTGTGAAAGTAATATCCTTTAGTCGTATTTTAAAAGCGCTTTTGATAATTTTCATATACTACCGAATGCCGCAAAGCTTAGCAAATCGATTATTAGGATACTTCCCTTTAATTAACTTTAATTTACACAATCATTTTGTGCTCGACTGATGGGTATTTTTTTTGTTTAAGTAATCCGACCAACAAGCAGCTGATAATTTTTAAATGAATTATGCCGCACATATTTATATGCTTTTTTCCTTTCTTTTTTTTTTTTGGGTTTGAAAACTTATTTTAATCCGCATTTGTGTAATGAGTTGGAAGCACTTAATGCTGGCCGTCAAACAATTACGCCCCCCCCCCCCCCCCTCCCAACCAACCAACTTGGCATTCGCTCAGCCATTCAATCATTCACGTCATATTACTGAAGATGAAGTTAAGCGAAATTGAAAAACAAAACCAACCCCGTCCGTCCTCAGCACCTACCCAAAAACGAAGCGAAAACACATGAGTTTGAGTTGGAGTGCGTTTGGGTTGACAGCGGCGTCAGCTTGCCTTCAAAATGATGTCAGCATTAGTGACTGATCCATGATGGGGGCCCGAGCAAGAAATTTTCATAAGCCAAGCACTTGATGCCGCGTCCCATGTGTGCGTGTGTTCACCTGCATGCGCAGCAGAAATGATTGTGGCGCTGTCTATATGGCGTTGAGATGCCACATGCCACATGCCACTCGTCAGGTTTTATCTTCGCCGCAAAACGTTAACAACACAAATATTTGCAAAGGTCGAGGTCACCAAAATCGCACTACTCACAAAATATCCGCAAAATTGGAGTTGTTTAGTCGCTGCAGAAACTGTGTATGTTTTTAGAGGGTATTTGCAAGTGCAGCATTTGGTGCTGTTTACAGCTTTACATAGGCCTGAGTGGGTAGAAGGTGGTTGTATTGTAATTTCATTATTTGCAGCGTTCAGGCATAAAAAAGGGATATCTTGTCGCCATGTGAACGAGCCGCTGTTGCTGCTGTTGCTGCTGCTGCCCTCGTCATGAGCTGCTGGACCGTTGTCTGTGTCTGGCTGAGTTTGTGTGTGGGTCTGCTTAAGCATTTACTTACAGTGGAGCGACAACCACCGCTTCCAGCGGAGATGACAGACTGTCTATTCAATCAGCGGGCCAGTCAGCCATTCAGCCAACCAGACGCATAGACCGAAAGACTGAAAGACTGACAGCCAGTCAGCCACACAGACAAGCAGACAAACAGACGACGAATGGAGTGGGACAGACGCACACACGTCCTTTGCAGTCGCTGTCCTTGGCACGTGGCTTAAGCAATTGTAAAGTAAAATAAAAATAAAACAAAAACACACATTTTTATGAGATGCATTAAGAGCGAAATCGAAAGGCCAAGCTGACGTACGACGGCGGATTCATCATATTAAATTGGATAATTATTCGAGCACTTCAATCGATGCTGAAGCTGAAATTAATGCGTAAAAATTGCGGTGGCGGTGGCCAACAGCAGAAGTGGTCGAAGCAGTTTGTGGTTAAGGCAACTGCAACAGCAAATAAATGATAAATGCATTAAATTGTCCGCAGATAGGGCAATCACTGACCGCTGTTGTTGCAGACGCAGCAGACGCAACAACGCCAAGTGTTGAGCCGTACAAAATGCGTTTCCAGCGTGGCAGCTGGAGTGGAAATGGAATGCCAGTGAGTTCAACCTAAGTCCATCAGCGAAAGAGACAGAGAGAGAGAGAGAGAGAGAGAGGGGAGGGGGAGAAAGAGTGCTTGCCGTTTGTGCCGATTCCATGTTAATGCGACTGGCACTAAAACGGTTCGCATTGAGTCCGCAGGACACCAAATTGTATGGCAATGATTTCATAAATGGCCTTTTCCAAAAATTGCATAGAGCAGCCGCGCACAGACGACGACGACGACGACGACGACGCAACTTGTTGGCGCTTTTCAAAATGCACTCGAAATGGCAGCCAAAATGAACTGCGCTCAATTGCAGCGAGGAGACAGACAGACAGACAGACAGATGGACAGCAGGACAACAGTCCGACAGACAGTGAGTTGATCTGTGGGTAGCTTGAATATTTGAGCGCCCAGCGAAATACGCGCAGGAAGGAGGCAAAACAGCAAAAGCCTTTTGCTAGGCGATTGCCAGCGAGTTGCAGGTCAAAAGGCAACAGCAGAAGGATTAAAAAGCAATTGCCTCGCACAGAAAACAGAACGCATACGATGCTGATGCTGTTGCTGTTGCTGATGCTGATGCCATTGCAGTTGCAGTTGCAGTTGCTGTTGCTGTTTGCTGTTTGCTGCGGGGCAACCAATGTCAATTTCGTGGAATTTGGTGCAACTACCCCCGCCCCCAACCCACTCTACTCTACAGCCCAGCATGATTCGGTTTCTGAATTGCGCTTCTTGAACTCGATGCAGCAGAGCAAACAATATGCGTTAGAGCAGACGATATGCGAGCAGATATTTTGGAGAATTCAAGCATAATCGACAGACAGACACTAACTATCACTTGATATTTATACGTCACATTTATTGCGAAAGCAGCACAGACTTAATCGACTGCAGCCACGCCCTTAAGTACACGACTAGCTATGCACTTTGTGGCTGGCAAAATGCTTTTCGTGTAGCAGCAAATTGTTAATGCTGTTTGGTAATCTGAACAACGCAACGCCAACGTTGACCTCCCCAACCTCCCTCCTTCCACACACACACATAATAGCTGCGCAGAGCAGTTACATTGAGTGGCAGTGACCCAGGACTAACTGCAGTGCTCCTCGCTGCCGCCATCTAATGATAGTTGCAACTGGATTCTCTTGAGAGCCATTGCCAGGCTCAGCCGTGCAGAGCAGCACGATTTCGTACGTTTATGCTTCGCTTACTGTCAGGATCTCAATGTGAAATGTGTGTGTGTGTTTGCCTTCGTCCTTGCTATTGACTTGACTGGTCAGAGGTGCTTGCGACCTGTTGGCCAATCGGACACGTCTAAATATACTAATAACAATAATGTTTGACACACGCCTGTGGACGCAACGGACGCATGGATTCAATTTTAATTCGCAGACACGACAGCAAAACGAACGAAAAACCGACTGACGGACGGCGATTGTTCAACGGATAAAAAATGAAAATTAAGATGGACAGATTGCCATAGTAGCAGACGCCACGAGAGGCGGCAGCGGCGGCGACAGAGAAAATGTTTTTCGTTGATTAGAATCAACATAAATAAAATTAATTGTTGCCGCTTCGTCTGCTGTCGCTTTATGCTTTTGAGGGTTGCATTCAATTTGATTATTAGCCCTGGCCCAAAAGCCAGTCAAGTGAACCGCAGGCCAAGTGCAGTCGCTGTCTCCCCTAAGGGGGTGACTTTGGGCCAATTTTGCAATTGCTTTCGCTTTGGCTTTGGCTCTGGCTCTGGTTGTGCGCGTCCCCTGGGCACTCGAGCAGACATCCAAATATTCGTAATTATAATTTATTTACACAACCGGGCGCCGTCTGCTTCACTGCATAATTTGGGCTTGTTGTTTCATTTCGAATATTTGCTTTCTTTTTTTCGCCGTTTTTAATTGTAAAACGCAACTGGGACTGGGTACGAACCGGCAGAACTTGTATCATTCATTACGATTTCATGTTATTCAATTCATGGCCTGAACTCCAACTCGACTCGAACGAACGAACGTTTGCCACTGTCGCATAAATTGAGCGCAATTGTTTCCTGAGTTATAGCAGGGCTGTCATTACTGTGAAGTATGTCGGAGGTTGGCAGCTGCAGCTGCAGCTGGGCTGCGAAATGTGGGTGAATTGGATGGGTTTGCTCCTGGCCACCGGCGTCGCGATTTTGCATCGAAAAATGATCAGGAAATTAAACACTCGACCCTCGGGGGCCGCAGTTGCGCTGCTGCTGTTGCTGCCGCTGCTGCTGGTGCTGCTCTTTGGGCTCACTCATCAGCATGCGGTTGGCATAATAAGTATGCAAAATCTCTGGCAGTTGCAGTGGTCCCACTCCCGGCAGTCGTATCCTGGTGCCGAAAGCCATAAATTACACAAAACTGACCACCACGCCAGAGCCACAGCAAGCAGTATTAGAGCCAGCATGCAGGCAGCTACTGTGTTGTTGTTCCACAGTCGTTCTGCAGGAAGGCAGGCGGGCAAGGCAAAGAGATGGCAGCCAGTGGCCAGCTGGGACCATGGTCAGCAGCTTATAATATGCAAAATATGCGTACGGCTCCCAAGCCGATCCCCATGATGTCTGTGGCAAGAGAGACAATTACACAGATGCCGCTGGCAGGCGCTGCCAAAAACTACAGCAAGCCAAAATCAGAGCACATAGCCCAGAGAGATAGAGCGAGAGCCGAGTAATTAAGCGCGCTTGGGCTGAGTTTGCATTTGCCTACCACGACCCCCCTCCCCGCCCTTGGATAAAAAATAAATGAAAAAACCATGTCCCAGAGGTGCCATCTACATTAGAATCGACTGCGACAATTGTTGTGCTTTCAGAAGCTCGACACAAATCAAGCTAAACTCAATGCCAAACTCGTTGCGATAAATTCGACAGCAGTCGTCGAGCTTCTCCAGTGCAACCAACGCTAGCAATTGAATGCGAATGCAACCACTAAGCCACTGCCACCTGTCATTGCTGCTGGCTGGCTGCTGGCTGACTGCTGGCAATGCCACTTTCTCGACACAGACAGAGCCATAGACATTGTCCCGAAAATCAGGTGAAAGCCATGGCCATCCCAGAAACTGGCCAAGAGTGTTGAAAGGCATGTTGCCGAAACACGCCAGCTGCAAATTGCAGGAAAGCTGATTGCAGTTGGGCTTATCTCATTGTTGTTGTTGTTGTTGATGCTGCAACTAGTTGCTGGGCCGCTGGCAATTGTTTTGCAGCATGATTTTTCAATTGATTCACCATAACGAAAGGCACAACAAGCCCCACTCCTAATGCTTATTACAAACACACTTGGACGCTTACAAATTTATGCGTCACAAACAGAGTGCGGCAACTGCATGGGGCAGGGACCAAACTGCGCAGACAGACTGCAGTTGCCCGGTGGGTAGCCATAATCAATTTGTTGTTTTTATAATTTTAATTGAGGCTCCGATGCTTAGGCTACTACAGAGAATAGAGAGTCTGGGCTTTCAACTCTGTGCGAAAGTGGCACAAACTCTGTTGAGAGACTTAATGCTGAAATGCGTTTTGGCAATTTCCTAAACAAATATTGCTCAGTCGGATCAAAGGTAGAAGAGAGTTTGTGCTGCTGTCTCTGGAATGTGGCAACACACACACACACACACACACACATAGGCAATGAGTTGAAGCTGGCCAACTAGGAAAGTCTTTGCCGGCCATGCTCAATAGCCGGGCTGCATGAAATTGCATTCTGAAGGCAGCTTTATAATCTCAACCAAAGCATTTTGTGTAATTAAAATGCCTGCTAGATATTTTGCCAACATTTTCGTACATAACTTAAGCGCCTTTTGTGGCTGCCCAACGGAATCGAATCGAGTGTGGCCCCAACTAATTTCTCTCCCCCTTTGCAGACGTCACGAATGTGGACTACGTCAAGGTAAATGCTGAGGCCGGCAAGAACGTGACCATACCATGTCCTGGCGTCACCGAGCACTCGCTGGTCGACACGCTGGTGTGGAAGACCGCCTCGACGACAATCGCACAGTTCGCCAATCGGATTCCGCTGCTGCACAGTCCGCGGGTAAGTTGAGATTTATCAGTTTAGCAAATGCGTTTATTGTTTATTTTCGCTGATCAATTATGTATAGCAATACTCGAAAGACGAGAGGAGGAGCTCTGTCCCCAAAGTAGTGCAGAGCTCGACGACTATCGTGTCATATTAGAATTCATTACCCACTTGCCGCACTCGTTGGCCCGACTGTCTGGCACTTTATGGCCCGGCCAAAGGCACTTGAGTTTGGCCATTAAATATTTTTGGTTCTTAGCTGCTGTTGCTGTCTCGCTAGACACTAAAAACAAAAAAAAACTACAAAAGGAAGGGGGAAAAAACGTAGCTGTTAAAATAATTGATAGCCAGTTAGTTTCAAGGCGGCTGTTTGAACTTTGCCACCGCCAAAGCGAAGGAAGAGCACTGAAGGAAAGTGCAGCAAAAGTCACAAGAACTAAGTGGCTATCAGTGTGGGAGTTGCTCGACTCTCTGTGTGCTGTGCAAGGCAAAGGCAAACTGCAGACAGTGCAGCGGCCAATATATATTTTTAATGTTTGATAGTTGCACTAAAATAAAAAATAAAAAACAAAAACGACGACGAGGCGCAAAAATGGTTTAAGTGGCTGCCAGGCTGCACGGACACGGCGCCAGCAAACGGCTTTAAACGCACTCGAGGGGCCACTGAGGCGGGCAAACAAGATGATGAAGAAGTTCCAGCTGCAGCAGCAGCAGCAGCAGCAGGAGCAACTGAATGTGGATGATGGCACAATGGCTGGGGATAAGAAACTGCCGTTGCCATCGCTGCTCCGCCGCCATGCCTCACTTTTGTGTTAAATGGCAAACTGGGACACTTGAGCTGCAGCCAAAGTTGGCGCCAAGCTAAACTAAGCAGAGCTGAGCAGAGCTGAGCAGACTGGAGCAGAGGTTGCTACCTGCGCCAGACTTTCGCTCATATTTCTTGGCCATTTTGGCCTTTGGCATTGCTCAATGTGCGACGGCTGCGTCGTCGTGTGCTTTATGCTTGGCTATTATGTGTATTAAAACTTTTTCACCCCAGTAGCTGCTTCATTTTATTACAACTGACACTACATACGCTCCACACCCACACACACACACACAAACTTAATCTGAAGCATCTATTAACTTTTGTTTTATGGTCGGAGCATAGAAATGATTCATGTTCCTGTCGCTGAGTGTTGCCAACTTAAAAGTGCTTAACTGGTCTTCGTCTTGCATTCAGTTGAGTGATTCCTCGCTGTCCAAATAGACACATAAAAGTAAATAGAAATACACACATACATATACATTTATGTATGTAAGTAAATGCATAGCATAGCAGATAGATAACTCTGGAAATGCAATCAAGTTGCCAGGCAGTTTGGCAATAATTTGTTGCATGTAATTAAAATCTAGTTGCAAGTTCTTGCTTCACTGCAGGCACTGCAATGTAAATTGAAAATCCGACTAGAAAAATTGGAAAATTGTTTGCGGCCAGCAGCAGTTGGTTGGTTGGTTGGTTATTGCTTAATAATAAAATCCAATCGAGCAACAAACTGCAGCTAAACTTCACCAGCCGTCTGATGATGCTGATGCCGATGCCGATGCTGATGCTGATGCTGATGCTGATGATGCCTGGGCAATTTGCCATAGAATTCTGTGCAAAAAACAAAACACAGATGCCTGCACACATGTTTCAGATTACACAGTGTATAAAATATGGTTAGATAAACGAGGTTGCCTCAGAGTGGACAGCCAAAAGCACTCAACGGGCGTATACAAATAATTCATCTTGCTTGCTGCTGGAAAGTGTTGTTGCCGCCCTCGCAAACGTCTAGCTAACCAGACAGTGCTTAAGTCTTTAAAGCGTTGAGTCCTTCAGTCCTCCGACAGTTGGCTATACATATAATCTGTATTGGATTTCGTCGGCATAATGGTCAAGTACATCACAGTCGTTGTGCTGGCAAAGGATATTAAATGTCATGAATTTATAAATGTTTCTAAATACGTTCAAGTAAAACTAACAAATCTAAAAGCCATTTACGAGCATTGCCTCAAACCCAATTTCCCCAGCTCAATTATGAGCACAAAAAGATTTTTACCAGCAGCAGGCATGAAATTTAGCATTTGCATTCGAAAGTTTTGCCGGATACGGCAACAAATTGTCGCCAGAGTCAAATGCTGGCCTCACACACACACACACACACACACACTATATACATGCACATGGTCGGCCCTATCTGGTCAGTTTAAGTGCTGACCGTGCAGCCAACTGACATCGCATAGGCTCCACGAATAGATAGCAATGTGTGGCAGAGAGGAAGAGAGGAAAATGGGCGGATAGGTGGTCATGCAGCAAACTTGCTCATGGTAACTTATTTGTCTTTTGTATTAAAAAGTTTGCGGAGCCTAAAGTAGAAACTCGTGTTGTCCACATTGTTGTCAGGCACTGTCAACATCTCTATGTCCGTTTGTTTTCGACTCTCTCTCCCTCTCCCTGCCGCTGTCCCTGCCCCTGGCGCTGGCCATTCCATTGGAGTCTCTCCTTCGGTTTTTTGGTTTTTTCAACCTACTTTGACTGCACTTGTTTTGCACACGTTAAGGCAAATTTGTTTGTTATGCCAATTGATGGCAACCCAAAATAGATTAGGCTCCAAAGAGCAACGAACACTGTTCATTCGTTTCGAATTGCACTCGAACTCGAAGTATGCGTTGCGAAAGGGATGTAATAATTACACTGAGTTATCCACTGGCATTTGACCCAAATACTTTTCCAATTGCAGATACAACTTCTATCGGATAACTTTGGTCTGCAGTTCTCACCGGCGATGGCCAGCGACACCACAGAGTACATCTGTCTGGTCAACGATCGCCACATACCCGAGGCCATTGTGGATCTGCTGGTGCAAGGTAAATTACAAATATATATATTCAACGAAAAAACTCGGAGAACTACATTAAATACTTTCTGTTAGTTTAAAGGGGGAGCGCGCAAACCGACGTCACCGACACGTATCTTTTGCTCATTATCTCTGTTTGCTTTTCGCACACTCGATACATTTGGCTTGGTTTGGCTTTTCTCGTTTAATAAACGCCATAACTACATTATTGATTTATCCGGTTTCCTTACATTTTGGTGATTTCATTTCCAGATACGTGTGTGTGTTCACTTTTGAACATTTTCTTTCGTTCACTGTCCGCGTCTCGTTTCACTTCGTGTCATGATTTCCATTTGCATTTCACTGATAGCTCGCATTGCGCTCATGTGCTGATTTTCTCTTACTTTTTTCTTTCGTGCAGATGTGCCCGATCCACCGGAGCGTCCTTTGTTAATAAGTTTCACGTCACGCTCGGTGAACTTATCCTGGGCTCACTCGCAGCATCCCCGGAATGCACCCGTGACGCATTTCGTTATTGAAACTCGGTAAGTGTTCAATGCATTCGCTGCGGCCATCAACGAGATATCATTATTAATATATATATGTGTATATATAATTATAGTATAAGTAAAGCTGTGTTTAGTTGGGCTGGGCTGGGCTGGGCTGGTCATTGCCATTTACTCATTGGGATGCATTGCAAAGACAAAGACGAAGACGGACGGACATTCAATTAAAATCATTCTTCATTTATTGCTTTCGCCAACAACTGTCTTGCGCTTGTCGATTGTAAATCGCAGTGCGCGCCCCTTGCATTGCACAGTTGTCACTGCCACGCCCACGCCGCCCACGCCGCTTATGCGTCCAGGCGCCCACAGAGTCATGCTGGGCACTTTAATTAATATGTGAAGCGATAACGGTACGCGAACACCAGAGTACTTTGTGTATGTGAAAGGATACGCACTTCACTTGTGCTCCATTTAAATAGAAAAGAAAACACGCACACAAGTGCAGCGCAGCGTGCAGCATGCAACACACACAGACGCACGCGCGCACGCACGCTTGAAGGACAGCCCATGCAGAGGCGTTCTTGCAGCGGCTATTTTCCGAATAACTTGAACTCAATGCGGAGCATGAAATAAAAACGATTGCCGCCAGTGCAATACAAAGGCCAGCAGCGCAGAGAATGCAAAAGAACTGAAAAGCGAAACTTTTTCAATAAATTCCCATCATCAGCAGCAGCAGCGGCAGCGCCAGAGTATCGCACAGTCAGCCGCTGGGCCTGTGGCGAGGTGGAGGTGGCATGAGGAACACAGCGCATTTGCGGCGTGCTGTCGACCTGCAGAAGACATCGGGGCCGGCAATCGATGACAGGCAACTGGAAAGCAAAGCCTGTGGTGCATTTATGCAAAATAAGAAATAACCGCACACAGGCACGCGTTGTACACACAGCCACACAGACAAACACACACACAAACACACACACATTCACACCCACACTGGCACAAAAGTCGAACATGCGCGAGTGCTCGCGATGTGAGCTATATATGTAGCATACTTTTTTGGGCGTGCGCTCAATGCACCGCTCAATGAAGCCAACGACGCGACAGCAACGGCGACAGCGACGCCGACTGTATTTTATGTAAATTCCCATCGATGTGAAGTGATGTGAAGTGGGAGGTTGAGTTGTTGCCATTGTTGTTGTTGTTGTTGTTGTTGTTGGCATAGCACGCCTCTTATTTACATTTTCGCTTGATTCGGTTTATTTGCGCATATGCATACAACTGCACCACACGTGTACGTGTGTGTGTGTGTGTGTGTGTGGGCACTGATATGGCGAATGTCTTTCGGTTTGCCTGCAAATTGAAAGACGATGACAACGACATGCTTCAGCAGAAATCTCGCTTCGCAAATCCACACTGAATGGCAATGCAATTGAAATAAGTTGAGGCGGTTGTGAAGTCGGCCCCAAAGCATGATTCCACACATTAATACGACCCCATAAACAACACACCCACACACACACACACAGAGATGTGTACGATGTGTGCATTTGTGTGCTGTTGTGATTTGACATTAAAAGTTTATTGTGGCTTTTATGCAAACATATACTTACTTATAGCTGAGCACCTGCATCTGTTTAAGTGGGACAGACAAACAGACAGACAGACAGATGGACAGAGAAACAGAGATTGACAGATACTTCTGCTTATATTGACCGATTGTTGTTGATTTTTGGCTGCCATTCAGTCAACACACACACAAACACTCAGGCACTCGGTCAATTTACAGACTGACAACAACGAGTAAAATCAATCATAATTTAAAGTGCAATACTGATTTATTCGCATTTGCGAATCAAGTGGGAATCTATGCTGATTTCATCAATTATTTTCCCTATTATTTTACGTTTAATTCATTTCCCCCATTGCAGAATTAATTAATTAAACATAACAGTGCACGAATTCGATTTTTTCTTTCTGGCTGCAAAACACGATTGTTATCGAATTACGTTTGTTGTAAATAACTAATAATAATAACAAAAAGAAAATACCACTACAATAATGCGGATTCGGGTATCAAACTTAGTTTCTCATTATAATTTAAATGTTTATTGTCTAATTATTATGTGCATTCAAATAGTACATCCATACATATATATTTTATTTATAAGCGCCGTGGTAATAAACTGAAGCACTGGCAATTGTAAAGTTATTAGAAACTTGTACAGCGTGTGTTTGAAATATAAAATGCGAGTATTTTGCATTTATTGCATTTATCCGGGCATTATCTATGCAGTTCAATGTACTTTTATATTTTATATAGTTGTTCAACCACAAATAAATTTGCATCTTTAAACAACTCGTGCGTGAACTTTGTCCTTACACACACACACACACACACACAGACACGTGTGCGCAAAACACGCGTTCACATATCGGGCCATAAGCCATATGCTAAAAGCAGCAACAAATTTTAAGCGGCTTACAAAAAATGTTGTCTGCTTATGCGCGTGAATGTGCGAGTGTGTGCGTGTGTGTGTGTGTGTGTGTGTGTGTGTATTTTATACCGATTTAAACGCACAACCATACACCCATGATGTTGTGCGGGAATGGCCGCAAATTTATTTGCCATTGCGGTTACTTTGCTGTTTATTTTCTTGTTGTTCGCCGCCTGTCGCAGCGCGCTGTTTTTAGGCCCACAACATTTTTCAAAAGTTTTTGCCGCCCATTTTTCATGAAGTCGCCAAGACTTTTTTGAACTCTCACCCCCCCACTCGCCTATCGAATAAACACATACGTACATTACGTATACGTATGCATATGCGCCTCGCTCGGCGCTGGCAGAAACAGCTTGTGTTCGCTTCTGCAAAATGCGCATTGAGAACACAGTCACATCTGTTAAACACCCACCCACAAACACATGGGCGGCAAGCTGGCCACACGCATTTATTAATTTTAATGCTTTTCCATGCAAACTTAAAAAAAATGTTTACCATTTTTTATTGGCAGTCAAATATTTTGTTATTTTATTCGCTTTTTCACTTTTATTTTTGTTGCGTTGGTTTTATTTTGTATTTCTTTTTTTCTGTTCCTTTTCGCTTTCGGCGTCGTCGACGGCGACATCTCATATTTAATGCATTTTTAATCACACATAAAAGCCGCCCATTCATCCCAAACTCGTTCAGCTGATGTTGTGCATAAGCCCTAATAACATAATGTGAGCATTTTCAGCAGCCAACAACAACAATTCACATATATATATATAAATATTCGTACGTAACGTGCGTGAAATTTATGCAACCCAAAAGAAAAAATAAATAAAAAACGATGCTAAATTTTTGCAAGTTTAAACAAAATTTACTGCACTTTGATATTGGTCATGAAAAATGCTCATTGGGTCGCTCTCACTGTCTCAGCCTCTGCTGCAAATTTATGCGACAAAGCAGACCCCAATTTCCCCAACCAAATTTGTTGCTCTAAAATGGGGCAGCTTTCCTTGTGTGTGAGAGTGTGTGTGTGTGTGTTTGTTTGGTTGAAATCGCATAAATATTTTAGTGCCTATGTGCACCACAAACACCCACACGCCCCGTGCCCCGTGCCCCGTGCCCCATGCCCCAGACGCTCCACGCTCAACCGCACACATATTGTGCCATTGTGCTGAACGCCCAAAGCTTGCCACGCCCCCGCATTTCCATAATGCATCCACAGCCTAGGCTTTATACACACAATAGGCATCCGTTTTGTTGATTGCTCTACAGTCGACCAAAAAAAAAGAAAAAGTATATAAAGAGACCAGTTAAATTGCACTCTCAGGTGGCAATTGAGAAGAATGTGAATTATGCGATTAATTTATAGGCACCAACTGTCGAATAGAATATTAAAATATAGTTTCCACTGCGCTACAAATTGCGATATGAAAATGTAAATTCTAATCGCAAATTGAGCTATGGCATTTTGAGTTAATTAAACTAAGTCCAATGCAAAGCTTATACATTAAAATTTCAGCTGAAATATGTGTATTTAAATCGACGCTTTAGAGGCTACTTTGGGTATATATTAATCTCTGGCAATGTCTTCCTATTTTACAGCGAGGGCGAGGACGGCATTTGGGATCAGGTGGCGCGCATATATACGAGAACCAATGCAACATCATATCAGGTGACCGGCCTGACGCCCTTCACCGTCTACAGCTTTCGCCTGCTGGCCGTGAACAAGCTGGGCGTCAGTCCGCCCAGCAAGGAGTCGTACTATATTGTGACGCTGCGTGAGGGTAAGTACCGAAGTGATCCTGGCACGTGTAGTTTGCTCGCTACGCTATCGTTATTTTATGGCAGTGAGTCACATTAATTGCCCGACAGACACTGACATGATACTTTTTACAATCGCATTAAATTTTCATTTGAATTTTATGCCGACTACAACTCCCCGACACTGAACTGAACTGAACTGAACTGTACTGAACTGTACTGAACTGAGCTGCGTTTTACCTTTTAAGTGCTGCCTATGAAAAGCGGGCGGGCCCATAAAGAACGATACATGCTGCCTGCCGTTAAGCCTGCCATATACACGTTTAATTATTTTTACGTTTAACTCGGCCTCGCTTGTATGTGACATTTGCCAAACGACATCAAACTACAACTTAACGGCCCGTTTACGAGATGTACTCTCAGCTTCAGTGAACGCGAACTGAGCAATTTCTACCGCTGCTGCTGCTGCTGCTGCTGCTGAACTATTAAAGTCGTGAGCCGAAATTAACATGCCACAAATTGATAAATATTGATGGCAGCTGAACATAAAGACGCCTGCCGCTGCTTGCAGCATTTAATGCAACTTGGCATATTGATTCAGCAGCCTGTCGTTGTTTAGGCATTGACATTCCACCTGCTGCTGCTGCTGCTGCTGCTGTTGCTGCTACTGCTTGTCTTTTTGCGGCTGCGACTGCCACGGACAATGATTAATCATCGCCGCATACTTTTTGGGGCAAACTGACCCCACAGAAGTCACAGAAGTTTTCATAGGCTTTATTTAAGTGTGCATTGCGTACATTAATCACAGTGTCGTAAGAGGCAACAACGCCCCTTTCTGTGTGCCCTTTCGGTTCTGGCTTGCCACCACTGCTTGAGTCTCGGCTCCAGTGTTTTGGCCATACATCCAACGGCGACAGCGACAAGCTATTAGCAACACATTTGTCTTAGGAGCAGCACTCAAAGTGACGTTGCCAGCGTCCGTTCAGGGACGCCGAAATTGGCGTGAAATTCCATTTATGCCACAGCATATTGGAATGCGTGCAACATGCTGTACAACGAGTACATATGTGGCTGTTGCTGTTGCTGCAAATTAGTCAATAGTCTGCGGCCCACAGCTCATTAAGAGCGAGCATCGCAGGCGTTTCGGGTTTGCTCTGCTGGGCTGTGCAGATGGCTAAGAGCTAATGTCTCGAATGCCGCGCATAGCGTTTGCGGCTTTTGGCAATTTGTATAAATTAAGCTTGTCGCATGCATAAATTAGGGGCACCAAGTGCTGGCGCACCGCGACGCGGTTGTAGAAGTTTTCAATTTTTGGCTGATTCGATGTCAAAGTCAAAAGAAAATATCATTTAATTTATTTATACGTAGCGCAATTTTAGTTGCCAGGTGACAAGCAGGCAAGTGGGCGCTAACGCCCACGTCCCGCCGATTGCTTCCCGAACTCGCCGTCAATTTAGCTCACCTGCCCATCAGACCGTCAGGCCATCCGACCATCAGACGGCGTGAGGCACACGCACCATTTAACTTGATGCGACAGTCGAGGAGCCAACGTTGGGAGCAGGGAGCAAATCTCATGGCCGCCCGTGAGCTCACGGCTCACAGCTCACAGCTCACGGCTCGTGGCTTAGGCGCGGGGCACTTGCAACTTATGTTGCGTGACAGTGACAACTTGACAATGCCACAGACAACGAACGGGCGAATGAACGAATGAACGAATGAACGAACGCAACGTCGACTTGACGACCCGCAAACTCTGCTGTGAGAGCCTAACTTTTTGTGCGGCATTTTTAATTTGAAATTTTTGAGTTTCCGCCAAGTTTTTGGCAGCCAAAAACTTTATGCTCAAGCACCTACTCATCTCTATCTCTGTCTCTCCATCCCTCCATCTGTCTCTTTCGCTTTACAGCGCCCACGGGCAAACCGATACCAACGACAGCGCACAACACTTCGTCCACGTCGGTGTACATCTCATGGAAGCCACCGTCGCCGGATACCATATTGGGCGAGTTTCTTGGCTATCGCATTACATATCGGCCACGCGATCGCAGTCCCAACGACACCAAGGAAATCTATATACGTGACAATACCGTCGAGGTAAGCGCAACGTGGCAACACACACACACACTCACACACTCACACAGTATAATTGAATTTCCACCATTTCTGACACTTTGCCGTATTGAAAATGCCACAGCAGGCGACGCCAAAATCGTGCACCCTATTGATTTCCCTTAAATTTCGCGAAGTCTGTGAATCTGCCAGCACAACTGTCTGCCAGTCTGTCTGACTGTCTGTTGGCCAACCATGCATGCAACGAGACTCATACAATAGCATTTCGGAATTGGACTTGAAGTATGCTAAAATATTCGTCCGTGTTTTTCATATATTGTCATTCGACGGCTTTGGGCCACGTCAGCAACGCGTCGCGACGTATTAAAAAGTAATTTACACCTGCTGCCAAAAGGTGCTTTTCTCACAGCCACGCCCACCGAACTCAACCCAGCCCACAGTCATCAGCCACACATGTGGCAAGCAGGCAGCCAGGCAGCCAGGCAGCGAGGCAGGCACGAAAAACGCTTGTTGTTGTGCCTCAGCCTGTCAGGTATCAGTTCTGCCAAGGGGCTCATTTACCATATCTTGTAGTGGTCGCTATCACAAGCAATTTGTTAACGATTAGTTGAGAGCGAGGCTTACGTTACGGCGTCTGTGTGTGTAGGTGGCATTTCTATCTTTCAGATATCGCCACACACACGCGACGCACAGGCCACTAATGAAGTGTGGGAATGTGGCATTGATACTACGAGTATGCGGGCTGGTTGCCCCAAAAGTGGCACGTGCACGTACTGGAAACATGCCGCATGGGAATAACTTTAATATCAGAAAAAGCGTTGTCTTAGACCCGAAAGCAAGGTAACACCTAATAGCCAAGGGGTTTGGAAACTTGCGAGACCTAGATATGCGCCCAACTACTATTTAAATTGTAGGCCTCGGGGGCATAAAGTGAAATTAGCTAATGACTGGCAACGTGGGTCAAACATAATGTTTTCCGCCACACAGATTTCTCGATTTACAGCCTTTTCATGTGTGTGTGTGTGTGTGTGCTTGGGGCTTTGCCAATTAAATTGGCCAAAAAGGGTTTTCGCAAATGCAAGTGACAGGCAATTAGATTGCAGAACAGTTCTATTTTCGATATGTTGCCTTCTAAAAATATGGGGAAGGTAAACAGCCAGCTGACTGCCTGTGAATGTGTTTAGATTCGGTAATTAAATTAAATAGGACTTTAAACGCAATTCAAAGAATTCGGCGAGAATTTCACAAATTTGCCCATCTATTTTTATGGCCATCATTAGAAACGTATTAAATGAATAAATTGTGTGCAACGCATCGATTAAAGCTTTTGCCAAATTTACAATTTAAGCTGCACCCGCTCGACGGCGACTTTTATTCTATTTAGCGCAATAATATGCAGGGCATGTAATGCATTTTTCGGAATTTGCAGTATTTTCAATGCTTTGGCTATGACAACGCAGCTGTGGGCGGAGTGGAGGGGCTAAAAATATGCAAAAATTATTAGCGATAATGCTCACGTACGACACTCGACGCGACGTAGTTGCCTAAAATGCCAAAAAAAACTATGCGACGCCGCTTGAAGTGTGTCGTAGAGCAGGGAACGAGGGGGGAGTGGAGGGAGGGGGCAGGAGGGGACAGGAGGGGCAGCGTGTTCCGCTGATAGCAACGTGGCACGCTTTTGTGCTTGAGTGCATATTTTGCAGTTATCTAGACGCTGGCCCCGCAGGCTAAAAATAAAAAAAGCAAGAAAAACAAAAAAAAAAAAAGACGAAGCACGCAAAAACTGAGAGCTGAGCGCTGAGCTGGTTGAACTGGCTGACGCTTTTCTATTCTTTTTGCATGTCAGTTGCATGTTGAAATATTATCCTTGCAGGCAGAAACGTGCGACTTCATTTTTTGAGTCGCTCTGCGAACTCGAGGGCATGGCTTTCTGTATTCCCATATCACACCAAAAGTCCCGTTCCCCCTGCACCCCAAACGTCAAGCTGCGGCCCTTAACCACGCCTAGTTGGACAGCAGCAGCAGCAGCAGCAGCAGCATAGCGTTGGCTACATTGAGCTGTCACGTGTGAAAGGACCTCGGGGCGCGAGAGGCGGACGGACGCTGAAGCTGCGCTAAATTTGCCAATTTTCTAATTAAAATTTCTGCGCCGTAAAGCATAAATTTCTCGCGCTTAACGTGGCTAAAAGTGTAACACAAAAGCCAGCCGTAGTGAAACTACTACCAAACACTCCCAAAAACTTCCAGCGATGGCGACAAACACACACAGATTGTGCAAAATTTTGTTTGTTGATTGCTTCACTCTACTCTGGCTGCGATGTGGCTAATTGTTGTGTGGCACATTCCATTTCTCATGGTTGCTGACAAGCAAAGCAAATGGCTACATTTGAATAAACCGTAGTTTCAGTTACAGTTACAGTTACAGTGAGCAACATCATCTCTTGGGCACTAATTACGAGATTTCCATCAGATCGAATCGGAAAGTATGCAGCATTTGTGAAGCAATTTATCATACTTTTAGTTAAGCGCCCTCAGCTCTGTTCAGCTCAGCTCAGCGTTGCCATCTTGTGCTGCTGCTCGTCTCGGGCTCCATCAATTACAGTATATCAATTAACTGTGCTGGCCTTGGGCATTGCCAACTTTTGGTGACCATAAAACTGGCAGCAGTTGTAAATTTCTGGGCTCATTTACTGGTCACACACTCGTCCGGCGACTACATAAAATGAAATTATATAGTGGCATTAGCGTTGCCCGGGCAACTAAGACCTCGCCTATTCACACACACACACACACACGCAGACACACACAGATAGAAGATATGTGTGTGTTGTCGCTTGTTAAATCAAAGCGCTCGTTGGCCAACTCAGGCGCCCAACAGCCACTTAAGCTTTTGGCATGGCAGTCAATCCGTTTCTAAGCACAGGCTTTGAGCCGTTCCGGGCACACTGGCGAACCAACCGCTTTGTGGTCACAGCCGACGACCAGCAACAACAACAACAACAACACTGACAACAAAAAAGGCACAGCATAGCGAGCGCTTGAAGGCGACGCTCTAATGTATGCAACATAAATTGTGTGCTTGTGTTTTGTTGTAACAGCAGCAGCAGCAGCCATTTTTGGTTTACCCTCCCCTACCTACCCCTAACATCCATGCGAGTCCAAATTGCGAACTACTGAAAGCCAGCGGCTTGTTTTATGGTTTCGCACTGCCTTCTGACCTTTCGTTAAATTTTAATAAGCCGCATACAGGATGTGCTCGGAGCACCTAAGTAGTTTTTTCCCTGGCTTCGATGGGGCCACTTCGAGTGCATCTTCAGTGATTGCTTTTGCACCCACTTAAAGTACCATGTACTATATATAAATACCTATATATGTATATACGATATGTATATATATTTATTTTGTATGCTGGCTGGCACAATTAAGCAGGCAATGCTCGCTCGCTTGCTTGCTGGCTGGCCGTGCAACTCAATTTCCTTTTTGCGGCACACTCACCGCTGCCGCAGCAAATACATTTTTAACGGCCGCCATTTTTTTGTGCTTATTTGCCAACAACGCACAAAAGTATGCAATGCGCAATTTCCGTTTCAAGAAGCAACAGCAGCAGCATCAGCAGCAGCAGCATAAGCAGCAAAAAGGAAGTCTCAAGAATGCCGCATGCCACGAAGTTTACTCATTCAATATTATAAAGTATTATGTGGAATTCTTAAGCACATTCACATTGCATTTTCTCATTCTTTCGTTGTTGTGCTCCTCTCATTTGCAGAGCCACGAGATACAGAACCTGGAGACCTACACCCAGTACAAGGTGACGGTGCAGGTGTTCAATCCGGAGGGTCTTGGACCCGAGACAACGATACTGGTGATGACCGATGAAGGAGGTGAGTACCGCAATCAAATGGCCAGTAAATTAAGATTAGTTCGAAATTCGAGCAGACTTTGTGTCTTTCTGCTCAACTGTTCAAAGTCAAGAGCAGAGCAGTTGTGAGCTAGAAAGAACACGTGGCATGTTCATGTTAATGCACTCAAGTTTGACTTCAACTCGTGTTCCTTTGACGAAGCCGCTTTAAAGCATGTGTGGTTTGAAACGAAAGGTTGGACAAGTGTAAGCTGAATATGCCACTATGCCACACATGAGCACAGAGTGTGGCCACATGGCCACTTGAATAGACAGTCAAAGCTGATTCTCAGATATTTGATTTATATTTATATTTATTTTTTTTTGAGCCAACACTGCAACTATTTCGCACATGTGGAAAATGCAGATGTGCAACTGCTTATTGGAATACCAAGTGACCAGAAATTGACCAAGATACACATTCTGCTCATATTCTGGTCAATACTCGTGCACAGTAGCAATAACAACTGCTAAAAAGAAGTGCCACAACAAACAAATTCGGCTTTGTGTGCAGTTTTTTTCATTCACAATTTCTCAATTTAAATGGAGAAAAGAGCTCAGGCTTTGACTCGCTCGACCGCAAAATGTCTGTGCAATGCAATGAAGCAAACAAATAAAAGTTGAGCTAGACCAACAGCAGCAAAATATGGTACAATTTCTCATATTTCTCTTTTCACCAGCTGCAACAGCAAGCAACCAGACTCACTACAAATACTATTTACCAGAGCAAGACAAACCGACACAGAGAGAGCGGGGGGAGCGCGAGTGAGGCAGAATGTGCTTTGGTGTGGAATATAAATAAAAATTGCTTACTTAAACTTTTACCATATGCTGCACATTCAGCAGCAAATCGAGGCAAGAACTGTTCAGGCATATCTTTTACGCGCCACGTAGCCACGATCTTCATACCCCCCAAACCCCCTCAAATTCTACTTCCATTTCCATTGCCATTCACATTTTTTTTTTTCCAGCGAAAAATTCGGTATTTTGTTTTGTTTGGTTGCCGCGGTCTAACTTGGACTTCCGCTGCCGTTTCAGTCTGAGGCACAGACGCCGCCATTAACGGAAGTCCTCAGACTGACTGCCGACGCCGGCCAGTGTCGTCAACTTCTTAGGGGCGGAATGGTTAAGTAAATAATAACCATCGCACAATTCATTCATTTTATATTTTGTCTTACTTTAATTTCTGGCAAAGTCTTTGGCTAAGCTGTTTACTCTAGGGCAACTTCAGGGCCAACTCTTTGATGCTGAATCTTTGGGAAAAGTTGAGAGCTTAGCGCATAATTAGCATATAATTCAGTGGAAAATCCGCTCAGTTCAAGATGATTTCGTGGCAATACAAAAGAAACCTTTACGACAAACAACAGGAAGGTAGCATGGAAATGCAACTTTTTAATGCGCATTTCTCATTAAAATACAAGCAGAGATAGAGAGAGAGAGAGAGGGAGAGAGCGGGGTATGTGTGAAATGTGGAATTTATGAAATACTCACAATTTTGAAATGACAGGTTAGCTGATACATATATACAATATATACATACTACTTGGACGGTTTGCCTGTTGTACTTCTTTGCCAGATTTGTTGTTGTTTGCTTTCGGTCTTTGGCACATTTTCATAAGCGCCTTTGACTTGGACGAGCTGCTTTCGTTTAGGCTTCTGCCTTCTGCGTTCGGCGTTCTGTGAACTTCTGCAGAATGTTCGCATCTGGCATAATTTTGTAATTTCATTTCATTTTTATTTTCCATCAGCTGGCTGGCTGAAATTTTTTCTTTTTTTTTTCGTTTTTTGTTCAATTCGCATTTATTCTACGCTTTCGGGCTGCCAGGTGCAGACAGGCAAGGCTTTCAAGGGATTTGCAGCAGCTTAGTCGACAAGTTTAAACAGCTGCGGATGCGACTGTAGATGAGACGATGATGTCGACATGGACGTGGGGTAGAGGGCCAAGGATGTAGCTGCCGGATACACGAATGCGAATGCGACTGCGACTGCTGTGGCTGTGGCTGTGGCTGCCGCTGCCGCTGCGGCCTGATGATGAGATTGGCAACGTGTAGGCAATGCCTTTGACAGTCTTGATTAATTAGCAGTTAGAAGGCCCTCAAAACTCAAATCAGACTTAATGAATTTCATTTCTATCTCACTCGCTTCACTCTTTGCCAGCGCCATGCGGCAGTCTGTTGCGTTTTGGGTTACATGCTGTGCGGCGTGTGCGGCAAGTGCGGCGAGGCA
This sequence comes from Drosophila siamana, assembly GCA_035047445.1. Taxonomy (NCBI): domain Eukaryota; kingdom Metazoa; phylum Arthropoda; class Insecta; order Diptera; family Drosophilidae; genus Drosophila; species Drosophila siamana. The sequence goes on along the minus strand of JAWNPP010000004.1, from coordinate 16,245,901 downwards.
GCAGTGGCCGCATGTGGCGAACATTATGAGAGAAGCCCTGCAGCAGCCAGCCCCTCATTTAAGCACCGCACAGTGTCCTTTGAGCGCAGGACTTGAGCCCAAGCAACTGATAATGTCTTTAGCTCTAACGACGCGAGCTTAGCTAACATGAAAATATAAAGAGAAGAGAAACAAAGCAAAAAAAAACAGAAAAGCAAAAGACACGAAAGGAGCTGTGGCAATTGCTAAGCAATTCTAAGGCTTCACATGTTTTGCCTTTATTCAATATTCCTTCAGTTGTTGCTTGTTATTGTTATTACTGTTTTGCCGACTGTTAAGTCCTGTCCTTGTGCCTGCACTTTGACTTGAGCAGCCAGCTCGCCAGGCCGTCTTTGATTAAAATTTTGCCACTTGCCTTCTACGGTTGCGTTTTAACTTTTGACATTGACCCGAAGACACTGCCGACTCTTGGCTATAGCTCTCTATCTCTGGCTTTAGCTTTAGCTTCAGTTTCAGCTCTGTTTCTGCTGTTGCTGTTGCTGTCTCTGGTTCCGGCTTTGACTGTGATTCCCGTCCCGTCTCCGGATCGGCTTTGGATCGCCTTGCACTTTAGCTGGCTGGCACGCACTCTAGAATTTCATTTGGACCTTTGGCATGTGCTTTGTGGCTGCCTGCCTCCTGTCATGCAGTCTGCCTCCTCCTGTGCACTGTCCAGCCCTGAAACACTTATCCCGCCAAGAGATAAGAGAGGCGGCAGACGGGGCACGGAAGGCAGCAGTAATAGCCATGTGTCTTGACTCAAGATAACTTCGTTTCGGTTTGTTGCGTTTGGTTTTCGTTTCGTTTCGTTTCGTTTTCATTTCGCTTGCGCAGCTTTACTTTCGGCCTGTCATACTCTTCAGTTGTGCCACTTGATGGCCCTGCTTCGTGTTGCTGCAACAACTTTTAACTTTAACGCGTCAAGTTTCAAGCAATGACAGTAACATTTTCTTTTCGACATGGCCTTAGGATGTCTCCGCCTGCGAGGTCACAACAACCAAAGGCCAGACGAAACAGGTGAATAAACAACAAGAACAACAACAACAACAGTTGGCAGATTGTCGCAGTGTTTGTCGATGACCTAATGTCTTGACTCTTGGTGTGCTGTTCAACTAAGTTCTATTTAGAAAAACGCGCTGCTGCTTTCGCTTTTGTGCTGAGATAATCTGTCAAGCGAACTTTCCAGGAAGCGCAGAGTCCTTGAAACAGCTTAAATATTTCCGAAACAATTTCAAAGGAAGTCTCGTATTAATAATTGCGTATTTATACGCCTTCAAACTATATACAAGAGTGTAGCCAGCTATTTTCAGAGGAAGCACATATTTGATAATTGAATTTAACGTCTCGACGAGCACATCAATTTAGCTTTGTTGCAAGAATCAGCGTCATCACTTCAACTGCTTCATTAGACGCTTTGTTCGTTCGCCTTTCGCCTCGCAAGTCATTTATCAGCTCCGGGCTGGGGCTGTGGCTGTCAACGCCCTCAACATTTCCGTAGGAAGGGGGAGGCGTGGGTGCTGAAATTAATAGACATATGCAGGCAAAGTGCAGCAGCAGCAGCAGCTGCTTAAGTTTTGACGAAAAACCCAAAGCGAAAAGGAAACGCATAAAATTGCGGCCACTCATTCTAAATGGGGACGAAAGTAAATGGTGAAATCCATTTGCACCAAAGCACTGTCGAAGGCTGCCGGCGATGCAACGACGACGACGACGTCACCTGGCTCCTTACGAAACGAAACTAAACTCAACTAAGCGCTGAGGAGTCGAGCAGAGAGTTGAGAGTTGAGCTGAGAGTTTCGCGGTTTAATGGTACGCGCTGCTGTTTGCCGTCAGCTGAAAGAGGATGGCGCAAAACCAGCGACTCCACATAAAACTTGCAGCAACAAAATTAATTACCTTTGGCTACTTTCAACTAGTTGCGGCAGCAGCGAGCGCTGTTTGCATGCCCGGCCAAAAAGGTGGCCCAACATCCGCCGACTGCTTTTAAAGCGCCAGCCGCAAAAGCTGCGCCAGAAAAACAGCGAGAGATAGAAAAGCATCAAACAGTGGACAGCGAAACTGTGAGCAGCGAACAAGTTTTTGCCAGTGAGAAAGTGCGGGCGGTTAACGGATGTGACAAAACAACAACAACAACACAACGAGAACAACCAGAAAAGTAGCAAAGCAGCAAAAACATGGCGCAAGGACAACAGGGCAAATAAAAAGATGGTTGCAGTTAAAGAAGCACACAGAACGACTCCTGGACTCTCGCAACGGATGAGATACAACGCGAAAAGTATGTTTTAATAAAAGCGGAAATGAAGCAGCGTTACCGTTATTTCCTGTTTGCACACACACACACACAAACCGTTTTGTTTGAAGCCGCCGCCATCTCGAGTAGCGAGCAGCTGCTGACCTGCTGCATTTCATTTTACCTCCGCCGCCCCCTTAAAAACCACACAAAAAGTTGCCAGGGAAGTGAAACAGAAAGAAAATCTGCTGCTGTAAACAGATGAAATTAATGGGCGGCAACCGAAAATTTTGAAATAGAGGAAATTGATGCGCCAAACTGAGGTGTATTGATTTCAACAGAAGTTTAATTGAATTTCCAGCGAGAGCAGCAAACGAACATGCAAATAATTGATGTTACCACACACACACACAGCATAAATTTGTTAATTAACACAATCGAACCCCAATGCAATACAATATTACGGCAATATTTCGGAGTGAACGCATGATTAGTTTACAGTTTAATTAATATGTTATGTACAGCGTCGCAGTAAGTGGTTCAATAGCCCAGTTAACCTTATTTGCATTGTTATTAAATGCAGCCATACGAATAGTGCAAATATGTGCTGGCGAATTGACTTACAGCTGCTGGGGGAATCCAAATTTCGGGGTAGAGAGAGAGAGAGAGAGAGAGAGAGAGAGAGAGAGAGAGAGAGCTTATCGGATCGCACAACTATTGCCACAATATTGCCACATATCTTATCCACACATTTGTACAGCCAACCGCAATGCAAGCAACGCTGTTATTCTTGTCTCCCACCGCCAATGCTGCCCCAAATAGTAAGCTAATAAAACATTTGAAAGCAATCACAACTTTTGCGCTCCACTTCGATGGCTGTCATTGCATGTCTGCACCGCTTGGCATGCAATTCCAACGACCCAAAAGTAACAAAATGAAAAAAAAATGAAAAGTTATAGAATGAAAGAATCCTATAGAATCGAAACTGAAACTGAAACTGAAACAGAAACAGCGACAGCAACACGAAATGCAAAATGTGAAAGTAAGAAGCAATCTCGCCCAGCAGCGAGACCGCAAGCCAAAAAAAAAATGAAAATGCTGCCTTGCCGCATGCCAAGTGAATGAAAACGAAATGAAATGTTGCAAAAGTTGTTGAAAATGGCGTTGACAAATAATTTCATATCATGTCTGCGCATTTTGGCAATGCGCCTGGTATTATTTGCCTCTGCTTAGATTTCCTTTTGATTTGATTCGCTGTTCGCTTTCTCCCTCTCTCGTTCACTCTCGACGTGTCTATGCCAGGATCAGTTTCATTTGATTTTGGTGAAGCTCTCTGCCTGCCGTCTCGTCCTCGTACGGACAACGTGCGGGAATGCGAGGTGGGCGCAGCTCATCCACCTGTCTGACGCTGTAGCTCACAATGACTCCATTGAACTTTTTGACAAATTTACCCTCCGGCTTACGACACACACACACAGACACACACTCAATCACTTTATCGACGCAGGATTTTTAAGTCTTTAACTTGTCTTTTGACTTTCGTTGTGTTGCGCAACAATGAGGAAAAAATGCGAACAGAAAAAATGAGACGACAGCAGTAAAGTTCATAGCCAAAAGGATTGGAGTTTCGGGCGTCGTCAAACAAACGCACAGGAAATCTTTTGAGGCCACCTCGCATCCTCGCCTCGCATCCTCGCATCTCCTTTTTGGATGTGTGGGTGTCCTCTAGCCTGTCCGTCCTTCGGTCCGTTTGTCTATCCTTTCGTGCGTATGGCAGCCTGAACCTCTTTTTGTCTCTCTCTCTGTAAGTGTGTTTTGTCGTCTGGTCTCCTCTGGGTCTTTGCTGTTTCGCCGCCTGCCGCTTTTTGGCTTGGCAAAAGTGCAGAAAATTTGTGCAAGTTACGTGCTTGATTACATTTTTTTCCCCAACTTTTCAGTCGCCTTTTTTTTCGATTCTGTGTTTTTCTTTTCCCTTTTTTTTTGGTCGAGAGGGGGGTGTGAGGAGCACAAGTACTAGCACTCGATAAGGTTAAGGTTCAATCTAGATAGTTGTGTGTGTTTGATCTGCCTGCTGGCGACGTTGTTCTTTTGATTGTCTGGCTTCCCTTGGAGGCAGCAAGCAGCAGAGAGCATTGATAGACAGACAGTCAGACAGAGTGAACGCCGACCCGACCGACTGATTGCATTGCATGTCTGGCGATTACCATAATTGAGCAAACACCTGTCCGACCACAAGGAAAAGCTTTTAACAAATTGTGGTCAGCTGTAATCGGCTTAAACTAAACAAATCTCAGCAATTAAGTAACAAACAATACTTAATCAAATGGATTCGAGACCCATCAACTGTCAACTAACTGCACACATTATGATGGACACTTGCCACAGCTCACACGAGTCTGGAACACACACACACACACAGACAGCATAATACTGTTATAATATTACAACTACTCCACTTGTCTATTTATGTGCATAAAGTCTATTTGCGAAATGCTTTTCATTTATCAGTGCGACAACAACAATCGATGGCAATGCAATTTAAAGGCAGCCAACACAAAACGAATACAAAATGCAACGCAACGCAACGCAGCGCAGTCGGTTGAGTGTCAGTGGAGTGTGGCAATTGCCCGGCAACATGACGTATGATAGATTTCTCTTTAAGCTTGTTCCAGTAACTGCTTCGGGCATGTCCAATGCTCACACACACACACACGCACTCAGCATGTTGCCAGGACTCCGTGACTCTTCAGGCTGTTGCGCATTTGTCTCCGCTTGCCTCCATTGCTGCTGTTGTTGCTGCTGCTGCCACTGCTGCTGCAAGCTACACTCTGTAAAATTAGTTTTGCACTTTGTACATTGTCAGTGGCATTCTTTACACTTCTTGCTCTTGGTCACATGCCGTCTCTCTCTACTCCTTCCCTATTGTGCGGCACTTTTAGCTGTTTGTCTCCACCTAACTCGGTTAAGGTTTTGCCAGCCGACTGTGGCTCAGGCGTGGCCCCAAAGTGTGTGTGTGTGTGTGTGTGTGTGTGTGTCTGTGTGTGTCTCCAGTGGTTGTCTCGCTGCATGTCTCTTTCTACCCCTCCCCCTGCCCCTCGCCATCTCTCTTCCACTCTCTTGCTCTCCTTGTGTGCCACTCAACTTCAGCTTGTCATGTTGCACATATGCATTTGTGTGCTTGCCTGTGTAGTTGTAACTAAAACGACTTTCATGTGGTTAGTTTGCTGGCCCACACAAAACTCTGCACATTTAACGCTAAATGGGCGTGCCCAAGCCTCCCCCTTTGTCCTCCGCCCTCCCCCTACTTCCCCTGAAGCGTCGTGGCTTTAGCAAATCAGCTTTGAAATTTATCTAAATGCCTAAAGCTCGTTATAAAATGAGCCCGGACAGGCGTAGATTTATGCAACATGTGCCAAGTGGCAAGTGCCAGTTGCCAGTTGCCAGTTGCGGGTTGCCGACCAAAGTTGTGCAAGCTGGCAACAGAATCTAGCTTAGGCCTAGGCTAGACAACGCTTTGAACTGATTGCCCCATAGAGCTAGAGCAACTGACACTCTCGAATTGCGACAAGCTGAAGCACAGAAGCAGCACCACATTCGCATTCACTCTCATTTGCAGCACTCAGTTGTCGACACGGCCGTCGCTCGTCCTTGCCGCCTGCTCGCCTCAAACGCACTTAGCCAAATTGCATTGCTTGGCAATGTCTTCGCGCAGACGCCGTCGCCGTTGCCGTCGCTGTTGCCGTTGCTGTTGTCGCAATCGTAAAGCGTTAAAACCGCATTTGCAAAACCAAGAGTTCTTCGTCGCATCCCAATGTGCATTCCCTGCCCTCGGTTTTCTCTACTGACTGCGCTGCGTTTTTAAAATGTAAATCCAGCAAATTTTATGCACATTGTGTAGACGAAACGTATCGCTCTCTCTCTCTCTCTCTCTCCCACTGGCTGCCACTTTTTATGTCTGTCTGTGTCCGCTCGGCTATATAAAATATTTTGTAAAACTGCATTTACACCACAAACACATTTGCATTTGAAATGTGCCGGTTGCTGGCTGCTGGTATTACAACTACAACTGTCTCGATGACACGCCCACAAATCCAATGCATTCACAGTGGAGCCAACTTGAAAGTCAGACTGCAAGCGGCCTTTACCGAAAGTCCTTAAAGACTGCAACGCCACTGTGCCACGTCTGGAGAGTTGCTGCTGTTGGATTTGTTTAGTGCTGTTGTCATTTCGTTTTTGCAACATTTTGTGTAAATGCCTTGTTGCCTGGAAATCCTGTTTAGCAATATATATGTATATACGGGTACATCCAGCCAGCCTCCCAGCCTCCGCCCCTCCCTCTCGATGTTGCCGATGTGTGCACAAGATGGCAGCTGTTGCACATGTTTGTTGCAGCTGCAGTCGCCTGCCTCTTGGCCACCAGCTAAAGCTCGTGTCTCTCATCACAATCAAACACAAATTAAAGCTCAACAGCTGCAGGCCATGCTTAAGTAGGCGCCTCTCTCGGGCAAACAACTTTGGGGGGCGTCAATAGAGCTGAGGCTAATGAATGACCTACTTAATGACACCCATTAAGCATTATCAGCTTGCATTTTGGCGACCAGCAGAAGAAGCAGATTCTTTGCCACAAGTCTGTTGCTGTTGTTGTCGTTTATCGTTGTAGTTGTTCTTGTTGTTGTTGTTGCAGTCAAGGTGCGTTAATTTGATTTAAGGGTTTATGGCATGCGGTCGCCGACACTGTGGCAATATTCAAAACTGCTGCGCGCTTAGCGCCAACAGCCACAATAACCACAACAGCAACAGCAACGGCGACATTATGAAGCAGATGACATGGTCGCCGTAGCGTGTCACAGTTTAGCACAAAAAGAGAGAGAGAGAGAGAGTGGAGAGCGGAGAACTGAGAGCGAGCGAGGACCGTGACAAGCAACGCCTTTTGTTATCCTTGTCGAGACGCAGCCTTTGAAAAGTTGGCCATCAACAATAAAATGCAGTGAAATAAGAAAAATAATACTATAGCATAATATTAAAGTCAGCCCACAGAATGCACAACAACAGTTTTCGAGTGAACAATAAAGCAGCGCAAACCATAAAATTTTGCATTCTGCGGCCGGAAGGCGTGGCATGGCAGCGGCGCCACTTTATGTGACTGCCACGCGAAGCCGCCCGCCTTTCGTCGCCGCGACCACATAAAGCTTTAAGCGAAACCATTCTCTCGTTTTTTGTTTTTCATTAAAATTACATAAAACAAAAAAAAAAAAGGAAACACATTAGAATATTGCACAGAGCTTGGGATGAAAGCAAGTGAGTTTTAAGCTCGGCATTAAAGCAGCGTGCGAATCGTAAATTCGCTGTCGCTGTCTGCTAAACATAACTGCGTTGCTGTAAATCGAATTAAAATGCAACTTGCTGCAGCAGACCGCACCGTGCACACGCAGTTCTTTTGGGCATTTAACAGCCACACACGGAATGACCTTCGCACATATCCGAACTGTGTGGCATGCTTTACCTTGCAACACAACCTCTGCATCCTGTGCTACGCTGTGCTGTGCTGGGGAAATGCTACGTAAATTTTTCGCCTTTCTCTTTTGGTTTCCTGTGTGCGGTTGCACGTTCGTACGCCGCATCACACACACACACACACACACACACACACAGAGCCTGTGACAGCCGTGCGGAGGCGTAGAGTGCGAGGCACATAAATTTTATTCAATTTCTGTCATTTCCCGAAATGTATAAACACATCACTCGATGCCGACGACGACGTCGACGCTGGCAGCATGTGTTTGACAGGCGGCTGCCGCATTTGCCACACAGCCGCAGGGACGTCTCCGCATGCCGCACACCTGAGCGGTGTCCTGCATATGCGAAGCGCTGCGGTCTCGATTGGCGGGCCTCTGTTTTGCCAATGCTTAAAACTGCGCAAGTACGTATACGACGCGTTGAACAGCGAGCAGCACTGAGCAGAGCAGCGCAGCGCAGCCAAAACGGCACGCGTGCCAAATATTATTTTCAACATTTTGCTTGCCCTCTGCCAGCAGCTGCCGCGTTTGCCGTTTTGCCATTTTGCCATTTTGCCGTTTTGCCGCTTTGTCAGTTGAGCAGCGGAAAATATTTTGCGCTTAAAGAAACGCCAGGAAACAGCAACGGATGTGGCACACGGAATGCAAATAAAGTAGGGCCAAGAACTGAGCTTGCAAAAAGAAAAAAAAAACAAATACAAAATAAAATCTACATACGCAGAGCAGAGAGTCAACAACAAGACGAGCAAAAGCTGGGCGCTGTCGAGTGGCAAACCAGAAATAAGAAACCAGGCAATAGCCAAGTAAATTCCTACAACATTTCACTTCGCCTCCGCCGCGCTGCGCTTTTGTCGCATTAGTGTACGTGATGTTGTGGCAGGCACAACAACGCTGTCAAATTAGCACAGATCTCCGCACTCAGTATCGATTTTTGCTCCCTCCCATTGTCGTATATGTTTCTCTGTTTTTTTTAGGGAGAGCACAGCTAATTGACGGCTGCTGGCAATGATATTGAAGAACTGTTTTGTTGCAAGCAACATAACAATTTTCTCTATGCTCCTTTTGACTTGAGCTTAGCTCGTAAAATCAGACTTTAAGCAGCTTAAAGTGAAAATTAAACAGAACGCTGTGTAGTTGAGCAGCTATTTAAACACACACACACACACATAAACTCTTTCCCCTTTTTATGGATTGTATGGCAAATCAATGTAAATGGAATGCATGCATTACTCATACGCAATGTTGTCTGGCAGCCGCACTAAAAGCTTGGCAGCTAATGATCCTTCAATTGCTGTTTCATATGAGTTGCAAAACGTTGAATGAATGAGCCCCATTGAATTGAATGACACAAGCTTTTGCAGCAAGCACAGCATCCTGCTAGGGTTGCTTGCCTCAACGGCAACAGCAAGCGGCAAGCAGCAACACTAAGTAAGTGCCTCGAGAGGTCGAGGGGAGAGGGGAGCGAGTGGGAGTGAACTCTGTCGACGATGTTGATAATGATGCATGTTTCAAATCAATTTTGTTGTATTGTGCCAAAAATGTGCACGCTCTCGAGTGCGGTGAAAGTGCAGCAGCAACAGCAACAGCAGCAACAGCAGCAACACGAACAGCTGCAACAACTGTTGGGGCGCATTAGCAGCTAGTGTTGCTGCTGCGATGCCATGACGTCGCGTCGCATCGTGTAGTGTCGTGTCGTGGTGCGGGCTTTGGGTTCCACCCAAGCGCTCAGCTTTTATGTTGCCGCTCGTTGAATGATTTCCAGCAATTCTTTTTCAGCAGCTCAGCTCGTACTTGCTCTTGCTTCAGCTTCAGCTTCAGCTTCAGCAGCTTGCTTACGTTTTATGTGGCACGCCCCCCAGTTGGCCCCATTGCAATGCTTGCATTACTTTCGCCATTTTATGTCGCAATACTTTGCAGCCATGTGGCATGTTGTGAAGTTCTCACCAGTCCCCGCCCCACGCTCTCAGTGCGTTGGCGTGGAGGGGAGCGGAAAATGTTGTTGCCAGGCTCTTCTGCTGGTACTTCAATTTTTCAGCATCCGCGTGTTCTTTGCTTGCTTGAGAATTAGTGTTATTGGCTTAAGATACACACACTTACACACACTCACACACACACACAGTCGCTTTCTCGGCGCTGAGTGCAGACAAACAAACACTTGTATCTTTGTGTAGTTTCCTCATGTTTGTTGACTTAAACACATCGCATTGTAAATAATTGTCTTCAAGTCCATTTATTTCCGCCACTCATTTTTCAACAACCTTTTATATAACTCGCCCCATTTATTGCCCCGTTGCCTTGACGTTTTTCGGACATTTAATTAATTTCTTTAATAAGTAAACCTTGCCCTGGTCGCTCGCTTCGTGGAATTCGGCGGCACAGATAGAATACAATGAAATATATGATTATGTTTTGCAAAGTGCTTAATTACTTTTCTGCTCCCGTAATGTTTCTAGGAATTGCCTCATAAAGATTTCCATTTAATATACAACACTCTTTATTTATTCACGTTGGCATCAACATCATTTTATTGATTTAGAAACTTAAGAAACTTTCTTGTCGAAAATGCCGCCCTCGATGCATGGGACGTGGCAAAACTATAGAAAAGAAAAGTAAAAAGATAACAGACGACTTTTGGTGGCAATTTTCGCACATCGTTTTCAATTCTTGTGATGCGTTTTCTTCCTTCACGTTTTTTTTTTTTGTAGTATTTCTCGTGCACAGTGAAAAGGAAAAACTGTTACGACATTTTCATTTTAATCTTATTAAAATGTTACACGCTTTGTGCCGCTTTCGTTGTGGGTGTTGCGTTGCCTTCAGCTTTTGCTTTTACTGAGGCTGATGCTGATGCTGATGCCGTTGCTGTTGCTGTTGCTTTGGCTTTGGCCTCTACTTTGGGCCCACTTTGATATTGAAATAAGTTTTTAAATTAATTTTTTGTTAGTCAAAGTTGGCCAAAGTGAACTCAACTCAACTGGACTGAACCGAACGGAACTGAACTGAACTGGCATCGACTGCCCTGAAGTGGACAGCAGCAACCAATAGTGAAGAACCAAGGGCAAGGACAGCCGCAGGGCAGGGGCAGGGGAAGAGGCAGCAACATCACAGCGGGGTCAAAAAAAGGCGCTAAAGCCTGTGAGTTGCCAAATGGGCGTGTGAATGGACCAATTGTGTTCCATATTGATTGAATCGGCTATAGTATAGTATATATAAACAGCCATTGTTAGCTATTTGTTGCTGCAAAATTGAAAAACTTTTGCTCGCTCCCATTGATTGACAGAAAGTTGAGGGAAAAAACTTGTAATTAAAATATAAACGCCCCCACTGACCAGTTCAAGTTACGAGTAGGTTTTGTCCAGTTAGCCAACAAATATACTACTACTATATATACAAGCATATAGCATATGGCATATATGCAACAAACAACATTTTCCATTTTGCAATTCCCCGTGCGTTTCCCCAATTGTGTGTTTATTTATGAAAGTGCCTTCTGCACTGCCAGCAACAAACAGCAGCTGTGGGAGGATTTGCTTTGCTTTTCTTCTTTTTTTTTTGGAATTGAGCTGTCCATCAGAGTGTCAGTGGGTTAAAAGTGCACTCGGCACAAAACACGAGCACACGAGCTGTTTGCAACAAAGGTGGCGCGTTGCACGAGTATCACGTCGCCTGTTTGACTTTTATGCGCATTTCATTTGGCAGAAACACTTTTCATATGCTTCATGCGGGAATTTGCAACTGCCAAAGGGTCGCATAGACACCTTCAACCATCTACGAATAATACTATTCACCTCCCTCCCTCTCCCGTTTCGCAACCGTGGCGCATAAATCACATAAACAACATTCTGATTTTTCGCGCATGATATTTGTGCCTTCCGTTAAACGAAAATAACACAAACAACTGCTACAAAAAAGAAAACTAGTAACGAATAGAGACCGAATGCGGCGATTTGTGGGTTGTACGAGGTGAGCACAAAACAAATATCGAAATACGGAAGCGCATAAAACGAGATAAAAAAAAGTAACAACAGATAGAATGAAGCAGCGAACAACAACATCGAACGGACAGTAACGGACCGAACGGAACCGCAATGCGCATGATGAGCAATAAAATGGAGTATAAAAATGAGAATACAATGAGACAGACGACCGTTGAGTTATTACTTGCATTTTTTGGCACTGATTTGTTATGTTTGCTCCCTTTGTGCGCATTCGATTGCAACTTTTGCTGCAACAATGCAATGATTTTTATGCTGCCATCAAATTTGTAGCGCGACGATTCATTGTTTCCACTTCCCGGCAAACACACTGTGCAAAACAAACAAACAAGGGGCAGCCCCCAAAATGATGCACATACATAGTAACTACAATCGAGAACTTGCTCCCCTCTCGACAAAATATAGAAATATTAATAAACTGTTTAAAGCAGATGCTAGCTCAAGGGTCGCCACAATAATTTGCAATACAACATTCTTCATTGTTGCCTCTCAGCCACATTCAGCACATCAAACACTTTTCCCTCAAGTGGAAGAAAGAAAAAAAAAGGGAAACGACGTGAAGCTGAGGCTGGCTTAAGTTCGTATTCGTTATATTGCGCCCAATGCACATCTCGTATATCTCTTGTCATTTGCCGTTTTTATTTAATTTGCAACACTTTTCTCCATTTTTACAATGCGCTACATTTTTCAATTTACTTGTGACACACACAAACACAAACATTCGCACACACACACCCAAAAAAACACACACACACGCAGAGTAGAGAGACAGCGACTTTTCTCTCTTGCTTCGACGTAATTTACACATTTTTCTGCCACATTAAGCGACGTTTTGCCTTACACAAGGCAAAACCAAGTCGAGACGAGGCGAGGCAAGTTGAGTTGTTGGGCTCGCTTGGGTTGGGTCAGGAGTGATATTCCCCAAAGTGCAATAAACATGCGCGCTACTGACACACAAACACACAAACACACACACACACACACACACACAGACACATATACCTATATGCTATATCGTGGCACACTTAAATTTTGCAAGACAGTCGCAAAAAAAACGAGAGAGAAAAAAGTTTGCCGAATATAAATGCAGACTAAAGAAGAAATAAACTTCAAATAAGCGAGTGAACCATTTCCAAGATGGCTTACAGCACACACACACACACAGACACATATACAGTCAGCTGTGTGTGTGTGTGTGCTTAGTGGCAGTTGCTGGCACTCAAAGCTATGGCAGGGTTGCCATTTAAAGCGCCGCCTCTAAAGCTGAGTCCCTAGACAAGCCAGAAGACCCCATCTACTCTATATAAATAACTATAAATATATATATATCGTATGTATACTACAATATATGTATATGCAATGCAGCCCACAACATACACTCAGTATGGTATATCTGCTTATCCGTCTATATATCAGAGAGCCTCTTGGTCTTCTTGTTGCGCAGCACAGCCTTAAACACTCGAAGCTTAAGCGTTGCACAAATATTTATTGTGTCATTGATTTTGCCGCTAAGCCGCCAAGACTTGGCGCTCAACTTACCCGAGATACTTTTTCTTTTGCCGTCCTTCGTTCCCTTTTGCTTATTTGCCCAACGCATTGCTTTCTTTGTATTGTGTATAGTGTCTCTGTCTCGGCAACACAAATATTAAATTTCACACATTCTCTCCATGGAATGAAAAGGGACACACTTTGTGCTTGTGCGAATTCGCCAGGGAGGCGACCAAAAAACCGACGACGCTGATTGAAATTGAAAATATATATTATTTCAAATGTCCTTTCAAATTGCGCAAAGGTCGCGCTTCCTGAGACACAACTTATGAATTCCTTTCTCTTTTCGCCTTTTCGCTCTTTCAAACTGGCCCAAGGGCTGCCAGGACAATCAAGACTGAATTGCGCATTTGCCCCAAATGGAAACCGACTCCATCCTCGACAGCATGTAGATTAGGTTCAAGTCTGAAAGTAAAGCAAAGTTTTCAAAGTTCACATATCAATCGATTGTTTACGTATTCATATATATGTTAAATCAAACGAAAGAAATGAACTATTATTCTACACGTATAAATCATCAATCTTGTGGCTTAATTACTTAATCGTAACTTCTTTTATTTGCTCGCTTTTCATTGCAGGTAAGTCAAGCAGTCAATTACGCGTCGCTTTTTTATGGTTTCATGTGAGTTACAACAACTGAGTAATTTTTAATTGAAATGAACTGCAAACACACACACACAGACTGTGTGAATGTGTTGTGTAAATCCAACTAATCCCCGGTCGAGCGACCGCATAAATCAACCACAAATAAAAGGGGGGCACAACGAGTCTATTATACTACTTACTCTCTACTATATATACACGCTGTTCAATGCAATATAAAAAATATATTCCTGGCCATAATTGCCTAAGCATTCGCAGGGAAATAGAGAGAGAGAGAGAGAGAGAGAAAGAGAGTTGGGGGCATCGTGTTGTATACAAAAGCCAGGTCATTTTAGCTGAATATGCATCAATAATTCATAAAATTAAATAGCAGCATATTAATATTGCATACATACATGCGTATGAATGCAAACAGAAAGAGAGCGCGACTCGTGACGTGCTGCTGTGTTGCGGTGTTGCGTTATGGTGAGAAGTACAATGTGTAAACATTGATTGACTAGATAGCAAACTGACAAGCTGCTACTACTACCACCATGCCACACGTCACACGAGTGTCACACGCCACGCGATGCGACGCGATGCTACGCGACGCGATGAACTTGCAACATCAACATAATAATAATAAATTAAAATATTAGCGCTTAATTAAAATTACCAATCGACTCACACCCCAAATTCGGCCGAGTTGTCATTGAGCTGGCAGCACGCCTCAACGCCCCAACGCCCCAACGCCCCAATGCCGCCCCTGCAATCGATGGTGTTTTTGAGCGGAACGAGAAAAGGCATTAAATCAACAACACGCATCCGCCCCATTGGACCGCAGGCAAATATTTGCAAATTAGCCAGCATCTGATAGATTGAGTTTGCGCTCCGAATCGCAAATACTTTAACTAAATACATAATTATTTGATGCGATGCATTAAATATGGAATTCGCATGCACACTTTAATGCGCATGAGAAGACAGCACAACTATATTTATTCAAAACTGCCAGCAATAATATTGATGTTGAGCGCGATTTTGACGCACATTAAATGCTTAAATTGAATATATATATACTAGATATAGAAAAGATGCGTGCGAAATCTCTGCAGCTTTTAAATTATATGCTGAGCTCGCCCTTGCGAGCAGTTGACAAGATTTTGCCAGTTCGTCTCTCAGCTCATTTAACTGGGGAACGATAACGAGAACGAGGCGGTAACGGAGACAGAGATGATGCAAAGCCAGCCACATCGAACTGTGGATGATGGGTGTGCCATAAAGCAGACGCGTGCCAATGTCAAAGCATCACACATAAATCAATCAAGCAGCGCAACTTTGCAGTTGCACAATCGACTAATCACAATCAGCTGAGCGAGCTCATCTCTTGCGTCATGTGTGTGTGTGTGCGCCACTGTCAGTGGCAGTTGCATCAAGTCAATGACATCAATTTCCGTTGTCAGTAATTCAACTTCAGAATGCAATTTAATCTACCTGAACGTGTCCCTCGACAGTTGTCGTTGTCGTCGCTTTTGCTTGTTGCCTGTTGCATTTGCAGCTTCTACTTCTAGTTTTTTTTTTTGTTTTTATTTCAATCAAACTAACCGAAGCCAAAAGTGTGCGTTCACATACCTTTACAAGTGTTTACCATTATTAATCATATTACAGTTAACGTGGCACAGCAAATGCTGCAGATCAAGAGCCCCCAAAGGGGGAGGAAGGGGCGGCAGAGATATTGAAAGACGGCGATAAAAGTTGCAGACGTAGCCGGGGCAACAACGAACGTTCAGTCGACTTGCTTACTTCTTGGAAGGATTCCCCCAACTTGCGCACATTTCATTTGAAACTTTTCAAGTGCCCATATATGTAATGGCATATCAGTCAGACGACTGTGAGTGTGTGTGAGTGTGTGTGAGTGTGTGTGTGTTTGTGTGTGCGGGCGAATGTCATGACAGTCTTGTGCCAATTGACAGCTTGACAAGTGAGCAACATGAGAATTCAACTCGTATGTCAAACTCGCAACTCGCAAAAGAATATGTAAAGTGAAAACAAAAAGCCAAAAATATTTGTTATAAAAACTTTTTAGCTGTGACAACTTTTGCTCAACTTTGCCCAGCAAATGTGCAACTGTCTGTGTTTGTATGCGTGTGTGTGTCTCTCTGTCTGTGTTTCTCAGTCTATAAGTATGTGTGTCGCATTCTAGACCAGAGATTTAATTAATCAATTATAACGATAGCAACTTTTCGACCAGCATCCCGAATACAGTCCAGCATATAAATCTAAATGTCAAAAGCTGTTGAACAATTTAACATGCAACTAGGCTTTGGTTTTGGGCTGCAGCAGCTGCAGCTGCAAATTCAAATCGGAAAATGAAAAGTTAAAGCATACTTTTTTGGGCGTGTCATTTGTGTATTGTTTTTTTTTTGATGCGGTTGCATAAAAATCTATATAAATATGCATTTGACAATTGCATTTTAATGGAAAACGAATACTTGTAATATTCCATTTATTGTTGTACAAATTGTCAACGCAAATACGGTTGAGCTTTGCATAAACTTTTGTATTTTGAATTGATTCGAACAATAATAAATTTATGCTGATTGCATCGTGGTCCTCAAATGGCAATTATCAATTAATTGCATAACCCAAAAATGGTTGTGTTTTGAGCTTAAGCTGCTGCGGCTGACAGCAGTATAGTTGTTGTGGCTGGCCAACAACGACAACGACAACGACAACGAAATCCCCATAAAGAGTTAATTGAAAAATTGACAAAACTAGGACACATCGAATGGCCAGCGCCCCTCACCCCTCCACACACTTCTTTCGCAGGTGCCCGAGGGCTGGAAAGCTTCAAGCAGCAAGCTGCAAGCTGCAAGCTGCAAGTGTCTTTTGTGGTAAAAGCATGCATAAAACATGCCAATGTATATACCCTCAATGCTGCACACAGTTCCCAGTTCCCAGCAGCACACACGACGCATTCATCTCCATTTGCTTAAAGCGACGAGCGACGAGCGACGCACACACACTGTGAAATTCTTCCGAGGCATACCCCATTGGAACTTCAATTCATCCATAGTGCACAATTTCTAACACTCATACGCCCAGTTGCCAGCCAGAGATGGCAACACTTTACAATGCACAGTGCTCAGTGCTCAGTGCTCACAGTGTAACTCTGTATGTAGTATTTTGTCATATTTCTCCTCTACTTGTTTTGTTCAATGTAAGTGTGCTGTTGTGTTGCTGTTGCAGTTGCTTCTGCTGCTGCTGTTGTTGTTGTTGTTGTCTTTTAAGGTTCATCAAAGCTTCAACATTGTTTGGTCACAGTTGTTGGCTTCGCTGCCAATCCAACAGCCCCTTTGTCCCTCCCATCTGCCCTTCTGGCCGCTGCCTCAACTGCTGCTTCGGCACTCGACATGTTCGTCATAGCTTCTAAACTGTCTTGTGAAATTTTTCCTGTGGGAGTTAAAATATGCACAGACTGGCTGGCTCCATGACGGCTTGTCCTGCCCGCCCCTTGCCTCGATAGCTGACTTTTTTGCTCTGCCATCCTGGGCCACAGACACAAACACACACACAACCACACACACACACACACACTCAAACATGTGCATTTTTCGCATGGTGCTGTAACGGGTAGTTATGCTCTAGTGCATGTGCAACTTGTCTGTTGTTTATGACACCCCCAGCTCTTTATCCCCAGCCAAGCCATCAACTATGTGTGTGTGTGTGTGTGTGAGGATCTGCGTGTTGTTGCCGGCGACGTCAACGTCGATGTCGACGTTCGTTGTCGTCGTCAACATCATCATACGTCTCGGTTTCGTGCTCCAATCACAAGCATATCATCACACACACACCCTCACATGCAAAATGAGCTCAACACTTGTGCACAACGCTGGCTGCGCAGGACTTGTGCTGTTGTCTAAGGGCATCCAGAGGATACACATTTGAATTTAGTCTTTGGTTTCAGCTTCGTGACCCCATTATCGAATATTTTTGTAATCTTGCGCATCGATGGCACAAAAATGCATTAGATTCTTACGCATATTTCCCCATACGATATGCTAAGCATTGAAGCAAGCTTTGGCAATGCAATTTATAAAATTATAAATTTAAAGTAATATTTCTTTTCATTTTAATCAGCTGCGTCGTTCATCCTTCTTCCCAGTTGCCTTTTTTAGCCTTTGGCTGTTGTTACAAGTCGGACTAATTACAGACTTTGCCGCACATTTTCGCAGTAACTTCAGAAAGGTGTAAAGCTTAAAAAGTCAGCACCAATCGCTGTCGGCTATTGACGCAGTTGAAACAGTTCAAAAACAGCGTGATATATTAATGGGAAATTACAAAATCCAATTAAGCAAGCTCTGCTTTAGAGCTAAATGATAACCTACATGCAGTTTATCGTCGCTTTTCAGTTTGATAAACTCGATTCTGATTCGTCGAGAAAACAGCTGAGAATATCTTTCAATAAAAATGCGCTTCCCTTGGAATTTATTGGAGCTGCAGTAAACTGCAAGAGCTCAAATGTGTATGATAGAAGGCAGCTGAATGTGGAGATTGCCACTGTGAGTAATGGCCCAGACAAATGGCAAGGCAGTCGACAGTTTCTATAGTCATCGCTCCCCAGCCCCCCTTGCCCCTTGCCCCTCCAGATACTAGTCACCCAACCAGTCATTCATCCATTCATTCATTCAGTCAGTCAGTCAGTCAGCAAGTCTGGCAGTCATTTGGTTGTGAGTGCAACAGCACTTGAAGTGGGTGGGAAGTGGAGTGGAGAAGCGTGGGCATGGCATGCAGATCATCGCAGCAACAAAAATATTATTATGTCAGCATTATGTTCACAATGTCGTCTGCCATTAAGTCAACGACAACACCAACCAGCAACGAGAGCCTGAGAGAGGAACGAACGAACGAACACACAACCATAACAATGGGAATGCGAGTGACATATGAAAATGTGCAGACAGTTGGTTTGCATAATAGAAAACATAAATTTTTCAGTTGCACAGTTTGTGTTTCTATGCCCCACGCCCCCGCCCTCTATTCCGTATTATTATCCTGGGGCAGTGGCAGCAGCAGCAGCAGCAGCGGTCAACGGATATTAAGTGAGAGAGCGAGATGTGCATGTTGATCATTAAAAGCCTTGAATGCTTTGAATTAGAGAATACGTCCGCATATTGTTCTATGCAACAGCAACAGCAGCAGTAAAAACCGTTTGAGGCAAACTGCTTTGTTTCGCCATACGTTACAGTGTCCTTAATTCGATTGCGTTGCACGCCAAACGCAAAACGCAAAACGAGCAAAATTATCATTTGTAATTTCCTTGAGCTGCACAACTTGCAAATGAATTTTTACTTTTCGTGCACGCAACAAACGAACCCACAATTTGAAGCAAATGCGTTTGATGCATTTATTTCTTCTATCCTGCGGCTATTTAAGGTCATATTTAAATACTTGCAAATTACACGCAACTGGGATTTTCTTTAAATACCCCATTTCACTTTCTTTGCACAGTTGCGGACAGAAAGAAGGTAGATAAATTACATTGTTATTTAGCACAGGATATTCTGCTCGTTGCGCACGCTGCAAGGACACACATTTCTGGCTGCCTTTTACTTATTTTTGGTTGCACTTAACGCATAATTTCCCCTATTTTGCTGCTGGTTGGCAAAGAAACGATGCCAGCAAACGTCTCTCTTGTTCACTTCCACTCTCTTCCCCACTCTCTCTCTCTGTCTCTGCGTATTTTCTATGTGCGTGTGTGTGTCTGTGTGAGCATGAAATTAAATTCCATGTCAAAAACAATAACCGGCAACTGGCAAGCAACGCAGAGCGCAACGTTTCACTTGAAAATCGCAGCGATGCTGCAGCCGCTGGCCAAAAGGGCGGCAAATAAATTGAATCGAATTTAATGTCAAAAGTGCAGCATATAATTGGCTTCATGTTGTTGTTGTTGTTGTTGTTGCTGCTGCTGTTGCAGCTTTGGCTGCTGCTATTGCTGCCGCTCCTGCTGCTGCTGTTGGTGCTGCTGTTGTGGTAGCAGCAATTGGTCTGATAGCAGCCGCCAGAGCAAAGGCTAAAAACTGCATTAAATGTGCGTGTGTCACACAAACACACACACACCTGCGAATGCGCCATTATCCACGCCTTCCATTCGACTCACCCCCTCCCCCGGCCAGCCAACGGTTATAGCCTTTGTGCGTTTGCCATTAAAAGCGCAAAATTCAATTTCGTTTTATTGTTCGTTGGTTAAACAGCAGCTCAGCAAGGGGGCAAAGGGGGGCGTTAAATATCATGGCATCATATAGTAGTAACATGCTGGCGTTGGGGCGTGGCAATTGTATTACGCCCACCTGTGACTCGTGGCTATTTTTCTCACACACACACAGCGAACACGGTGCGTATGAGTAATGTTTGTTTAGAACTACGAACTCGCGACTCACGCGGGCTACGGCAGGGCGAAGAGGAAGGAAGATTTGCGCTGACGCTGCTATTATTGCAACTGCTGTCGCTGTCGTTGTCCTTGCTGCTGATGTAATGCAACTAATTTTGTTTTTGGTCAACGGACCGCACTTTTCGCCTGGGGATTAAAAGCAACGGCCAAATTGTGTTATGAGCAGCCTTTGACATCGAGACATGAGAGCAGCACCTACAAATAAATGGCAACCTAGCAATTCGATAGTGGATAGAATGAAGTGCAAGCCACAATCAAAGGCAGCCAGCTCTAAAAGCCCAAGCAAAGAGAGCAAATGAGACTGAGACTCAACCTGCGGCTGAAGCTGAGGCCGAGACTCGTCAGTTGCCAAATTGCAATATGGGTTGCCCAGCCGCAAATATGATTGCGTTCAGAGCGACTGCAATTAGATTATTAAACACATAGCAATTGCTGCCATCGACTCGACTCGCCTCGACTCGTCTCGCATAATTTGGCATTGCGAAAGGCACACACGTATTTGCCAGGATATAGACGCTCGAACGTAGGCAATATTGGCAGCTGCTGCTGAGTGCGAGTATCTTGTAATTAAATACTTGATTACCGATTCAATTCGAGCTCAGCAAGGCTTTTGTTTGATTGAGGAGCAAGCGAAAGGATCCATTCAAGCAACGTTTATCACATGACGCAATTTTATTTTCATAAATATTGCGAGACTACCTTCAAGCATTTTGCACAGCAATTTTCCAGCATTTTTGTCACAATTTCTTATCTCATGAGCATAAAATTAACAACCCAACAAAATGGCGCCAAAATCAACGAAAAATCTTGCACATTATTATTTGCCTGAACTGGCAACAGGACGGCAAAAGAATGAAGAAAAAAAAAAACGGACGTGAAAGCCAAAAAGTACGAAAAGTAGAATGCGAAAGAAAGCATTATTTAAAATCGACGCCTGCGGCATTTGCTATAAAAATTTGTGCGCGATAAAATGGAATTATGAGGACGACAAGCAACGTGAAACGTGAGACGACGATGCTGAGGACGATGTCTGAGGACGACGTCTGAACGCCCAACGACACGTGTTCTTATTAATTTTAATGCATATTAAAAATCACAGCCTGCGGGACTCCCGACCAACAGCAGCAGCAGCAGCAGCAGCTAAAAAGCTTGTCTCGAAGTTGTAACTTCTGAGGAGCGTATCAATAAAAGTACGAAACGACGGAGCCAGAGCTGGAAAATCTTACGGGTTTGAAGCCGACTCATAAAATGCCAAAACCACAACACAATACACAATACACAATATACAATACACACACATGCTTGTGTGTGTGTGTGTGTGTGTGGCTGGCAGTGACTTATGTTTATTAGATTTTATGGGCGCTCATCTGAGCTCGACGAGCAGCTCTGTGTGGTTTGCTCGCCAGATTTCGGTTCTGCATTAAAATATCTTAATAGAAAAGAGATAAGTCATAAAATATTAAATGAGTGGCTACCACACACACACACACACGCCCGCACACATAGACAAAAGCTCATAATCAGACGAACAGAAGGTGGAATGCGGAGCAGAGGGCAAGTGGCACACAGCGGTTTCATCTGCTGCTGGCAAGCGGCTTTCTTCTGCCTTAGTCCACCAGTCTGCCGCAGTGCTGCGGTTATGATTTGCCATACCCTGTGCTCCAAAAGCACCACAAAAGCGGGAGGCATCGCAGCGACATGCGATTTAATACCGAAATATTTACAGTAGTCGAGAGTCTATCATTTAATATGCTGTTGATTGCTCAACTGCAGCCCAATAGGCTGGCGCAGGCAAATGATGTAGACAAGTGCCCCAAGTAGCGCTGAAGAAGCACTTGAGGAGTATTTGGCAGTCGTCGCTTAAATGCGGCAAACGATCTTGTTTGTTCTTAGTGCTCATGTTTTCATTTTGCAGATAAATAATGCACAAAAGTTGTTCATTTAACTTTGCTTGTTTGTTTCGTTTCGTTTCACTTTTTGTTTGTTTGCTCGTCGGCTGCCTACAAGACTGTCAGATTGCCAGACAGCCGTCCTGACTACCGTCCTGACTACCATTCTGGCAGTCTTCCTGCCTGCCATGTGCCAGATATAAATCTTGAGAGCCTAAAACCGACCGGGGGCAACTTTTTTTTGTATTGCTGGCTTGCTTGCTAACCGTGTTGTTGCGGCGAAGCCTATAGAAAGAACAGTTTCACAACCAAAAATAAGTTAAGAAACTCATTCACATAATTTTCGAGTTTATTGTTAGCTGGCTGCTGCCGCTGTTGTTGCTGCCACTGCTGCTGTGGCATGATATACACCTGGCAGGCAAAGGCATAAACCTGCTCTAATTACCAGCCCCCGAAAAAGAGACCATAAAATATAAATAAAAATCATTCATTTTCACTGCATGCTGGAGGAGAGTTGCCTAACCTAACCTAAGGCGCCAACATTTTCTCCGACCATTGCCACTGGCTGCTCCTTAAGGTCCTTTAGATGATGACGATGTTGCTGCTGTTGCTGGCACTGCGTTTGCGGCTGCCTTTTGTGCGTAAAATTTTTATAGCCTACACTTGGGCGCCCGAGCAAGTTACTGCTACTTAATGAATTAACATTATTTTGATGGGTTTTATGATTTTGTTCATACTTGCCCACACACAAATAGGCCACAACCGCAGCGGCAACAGCAGCAGCAACACCTCGAACTGTTTTTTAACTTTTTAATAAGCCACAAAAATATAAAGCCAACACACACAAACAAAAAAAAAAAGAAAACAAAATAAGGAATAAAAAATTAAGTAGATTCGTGCATAAGCGCAACTCCACTCAAATCATTTCATTAATATTTGGGCGTGAGCTTGGACCACAGCAGCGGCAACAGCAGCAGCAGCAGCAGCAGCCCTTTTTATGCTTGGCCCGCATGGAAATTGCTTTTTAAGTACTTGGCTTCAATGCAGCGCAAAAGTTTTAGCTGCAGCGCCACACAAAAAAGCAAAAAAAAAAAAATTGAAAGAAAATCCAAAAACCGAAAGCAGCAACAACGGTGGAAAAAGAAAAAAAATAAGCGGGAAAACGTTGAGGAAAATGCGAACGCTGAAGTGAAAGTTTTTATTAAATGCATAAAACGAGTCGAAGTCGTGACTATGTGTGTGTGTGTGTGTGTGAGACAGAGAGAGAGAGTGAGAGTGTGTGTGTGCGTGTGTATCGGGCGACATAAATCTAAGTGCTTTAACGCCCCTGAGGCAGCTTGTAGAGCGCCTACTTTTGTGGCCAATGGTGCAAACTGTTTTACCCGTTATAGCCACCTCGCAATGTCCTTTTGCTCGTGTGTGTGTGTGTGTGCGTTTGTGTGTGTGTGAGTTTATATTACGAGTACAATGTGTATGTGATGTAACACTTTGTGTGGCGCTTTTGTAATGAGTTTTCAAGTGGTTTTATGCATAGGCAGGTAATTTTAACATAATGCCTAATGATGTATCTCTTGTCGGAGGCTTACGGAATGGCCAAAAAATGTGCCAGGTTACGGTTAACACTCACACACACACACGCATACACACAGTTAAGCATCCCTTTAGTTATTGTGCATATAAAGTGGTCCAAGCACGTCAAATTTCATTTTAAAGTTTCCAGTTTAGTCACTTAAAACGACTAAAAGTTACCAAAAAAAAAAAAATATCGTCCAAGTTGCGAACTCTCGTGCATAACATAGTAAAGTTTATAACGTGTAAAACTAGTTGATACCCATATTACTTTAGCTCTAATCACATATTTAATTACATTGCTGGCCACTTCAACTTGACTTGGGGTCGGCTATCGCTAATGTTGATTTATTTTATCAATGTGAGCCTATGATACAAACTAATTACACTCCTTATCGCTGACGTACATATTAGGTAGGTTATTGATAAACAAACATTGCGCTTACACATTGTTTGTTTTCGCTGTCAGTAAGTGAAATGCGAATTAGTCACAAATTAATTCGTGCACTCTGAACAGCTGTTATCGATACACGTGCATTTCCCACATTTCAAATGCGCGCCCAGCACAAAATTCCCTAACGACACAATTTCCCTTTTGCACTCGCATTTTGTTTTGTTGGCGAGTCGCTCGCACACACACACACACACGCATACACAAACGCTCTCTCACTCTCTTGCTCATGACAGCAGCTGCCGCAAATGCCGCTGCCGCACCACGGCGAATTGGCGAACAAGCCAACAAACGGCAAGGACGGCGAATTCATCAGTGTATCTGACAGCAGCAGCAGCAGTCGCCCGTGTGTTTGTCTGTCTCTGTCATCATAGTCGCCGTCGTCGTCGTCGCCGCCGTCTCGTTGCTGTAGTTTTTCTGATTGTGGCCCATGCAAAAAGAGGCAAAATATTTTAAAATATTATAATATTTCACAAAAATTCTCAATGAAAACCACACCGAATGCAAAATATATTTGCTGACATATAAACAAATGGAGTGAATAACTAATTGCAAAAACCCAAATGACGTGAACGCGAAAGAAACATTCTGTGAGATTTTCGTGTGTAGTGCGTTTAGCCTGAAAAATTCTCTGCGCAGCAGCCGCCTTTTTTTTCGGCAGCTGCGGACAGTTTGGTACAAAGCATATAATGAAGAATATCGCAAAATAAAGCAACAAAATTGAGCCAATAAAATGGACAACAATATACTACTTGGCACGTCTATGGCAACAGTCTGGAAATATTAATGATATACATACATAATTATAAGCATATACTTATTATGTTTCCGTGCGTGTGCAGTGCATACCAACAGTGGTCGTCTTGAAAACAATTGGGAAAATGTGTATTTTTAAACAACAACAAAAAATTATGTACGAACCCAATTTACGAATGGAACAAACTATAAATATGTGACCATAAACAATACGCATGAAATATATAGTTGCCCATAGCGCGTGCAGTGTTCAACTTGCTGCCGTTGTTGTTGTCGTTGTTGTTGTTCTTGCGCCTTTGTTCGTTGCGTTTGCTCCTTATGTTGCTGTTGTCGTTCTTGTTGTTGTTATTCGCATTTTGTGTACCTTTCAAGAAATCAATAAAAAAGCAGAACGCAACCCAAAGGCCAGGCAAATTCGCTCAAAACGAGTCTCGCCAAAGAGACACAGAGAGAGAGAGTGTGTGTGTTGAGAAAGAGCGTGTAACACAAAGAGAGCGAGTTTCCAACTCTCTCAGAGCTCTCGCCGAGTTTTGTTGACATTCTGCCGCAGCCGCGCTTTGAATGTTTTGCGTCTATGGAACGCGACGAAGAAGTTCAGCTTTATTTCTTTAACAAACGACGCCACAATTTAGCATATTTAGCAAAAAAAAAAAAAAGAAAAGAGCACAAAGCGAAAAAGAAAACAAATGGATTTTGTTGTTTGTTTATCGTCTTTCGAATTGCTGTGAAAAAGAAGACAACAAAATACATCATGATAAGCACGCTCAATTCTCAATTCTCAGCTCGCAGTTCGCAGTTCGGTTCTTTGACAGTTAAGTGACACAATTTCAGTATTTTTGGAGCAGTGTCTGTGTGCCAGTTCCCTGGGATCTGGATCTGTACGGTATGCGATGCGATGCGATGCGATAGTCTGTCTCTCAGAAATATCTCTGATTATCGTCTCTCTCGCTGATGTAGACGAGAACTCGCACGTTATCGTCGACGTCGTTGTCGACACCACGTGCACTTTTGCTCAGCCCAGCCCGGTTCTATTGATTTTTCGCCACCAAAGTCCTGTGTGTGTGTGTGTGTGTGTGTGTGGCGCCAATGTCCTTTGGCGCTATGTGTGCATGCGCATCTTTCGCAACGGCCCATTTCAGTGCACTGACCTTAGCCATCCATGCAATTGAGTCGGCAATTCACATTGCATTCACTGTTCCCAACGCTCCACTCTGATTTATTTCCCTTTCAAATTAACGCCATTCGAAGAGTCGGCTAAAATAACAAACAAACAAACGCAAACGCCCCGATTTCCTCGTGTCCACACACACACACACACAATATGGGCCATTCATAAAGAGCATAAAAAGTGCGCCTTGTTTGGTTCGAAACAAATAAACAAAATACACAACATTTCCCCCTCATCTGGATGTGTAACGCGTGTTGTCTGTCGTCTGTCGTCGGTCTTCGGTCGTCTGTCGTCTATCGCCTGCATAGAGAGGCTGAAATTCAAGTCGGGAATTTCTCCAAGTGGATGTGGGTTCTCCTAGGGTTCTCACACCAATTATAAACTGTGAGAAAACTGAGCCAACACTTCAATAATCCATTAAACTCTCGCGCATAGTTTGTAGATTTGTCAGCCGAGCTTTTATTGAGCCAAAGCTCACTAATACACACTCACAACAAAAGCTTAAGATCAGTTGCTTTACGGGGGATTCACCAAGAAGAGCATTGATAGCTGTTGTGTTGACTGAACGAGTCTCAATTAGCTGATGTTTATTGACACTTGAGACACTTTAACACACTTTCACAAGTCGTTCTCAGCTCCGGCACCCACACATTGTCAGCTGCCGATCGTTATTGCCCCCTATAAACTACGAGCTGCGCTTCGAAAAGAAACCAAATGAAAATCGGCTTAGGCTTATTTTGGCCAAGTTGTCTATTTTGGGGGGGCGGTAGAGGGGGTCAGGCCAAGTCGCTTCGACTTCCGTTCCCAGCAAAAGTCAATGAATTTTTTTTTTGTTACCTGTCAGAACGGTAATTTGTTCACTTTTTATCAATAGCACACACAGACAGACAGAGGAGAAGAGTAGCTTATTATTTATGTATATGACAAGCATAATGGAGCTTATCTGAACAAGAGTGGGCTCCATAAAAAAGTCGTCACGATGCCTATTTGTGAGTGTGTGTGTGTGTGCGTGTTTGTGTGTGTGTGTGTATTTGATTGCTATTTATGGGTCATGTGCAGATGTATGCGTATTATGCCCATTGCGTCTCATCCGCTCTGCACTTGACAGCGAACAGTGGGCAATTTTTCAATTACGTTTGCCAATTGCCGGTCGCACATGTCAAAGGCCAGCTACACAAAAATCTGCTAATCAAATTGTTTGGGGGGCCCCTCAAGTCCGCTGACCCCGATTCGATTATTAAATATTGACTGAGACAGTCGGATAGACAGACACGACAGTTGGGGACAGATGGGAGCGCGTTCTCCCTACGAGTGTTATTACCCTGGTTATTGCCATTATTTTTACGACCCCTCTTTCTCTCTCTCTCTCGCCCTGTGCCTGTGTCTCTGTCTCTGCTGCTGTGTTATCGTATTTGCCGCCAGCTGACTGCGTCAACGCAGACAACATTTTCCCGGCCATAAATGGCCAACAATTGTCGCTTGATTGACCAATTTTCAAAGCGCGTCGTCGTCGTCGTCGTCAACTCGTTCTCCAATATCGTTTTATAACTATAGATGAGTGCTCTTCCTCCTCCACTCCTCGCCACTCTCCACTCTCTATTATGTCGTTCCCATTCTGTCTGTCTGTCAGCCGTTATGTGTGTGTGTGTGTGTGTGTCACAATTTCGTATGCATTTCTTTCGTTCTGATTGGGGGTTACGTCTCCAAGCATTATAATCGGCCCTTCCGTAGTTGGTTAAGCCTTTTCCCATTTGCTTTTTGCATGTGGCTGCAGTTTGATGAGCCGCTAATTAGCACCGGCTGCGCTCATCCAGCGAGTCACGAGAAACACTTTGTTTTTTGTTCTTCTTGTTATTTTATTTTTTTTTTTTTTTTTTTTTTTGTGGCCTCAGCACATGGCGTGCCAAAGCAGGCAGAGTGCAGTCAGTGAATGTAGTGAATGAATCAGCACGAGCGCACTGTAATTTTGCACTTTGCTCACACCGTCCCATCCCGCTTTGGCTGTAAACCGCAACTGCGCTGCAATTACTGGGTTAGGCGAGGTATATTAGTTTCAGCACCACGATGATTGGCAGTTTTGTTCGTTTCGGGGCAATTAGTCAAGTTCGATTGGCAGCTTGAGCGACAGCCAACAAGGTTTCCCTTTTTTTTGTGAGTGAGTTGTTCTCTTCCAATTCACACATTTATTTTTGTAGCGCACTATTGTGTTCGTTGTGACCGCAGCGACGACATCGAATCGCTGGGCACAAGACACACTCAGCTTCAAGCGACCAGCTGCTGCACACATGTCAACGCAACAGCGGAGGTGGGGAGAGGGGAGCAAAGGAAGATGAGGTGGACGGACTTTGGGGTCGCCAATTTGCGGCAAGCTCGCTCATATTTTAGCTGGCCACATTTCTACATATGTATGTATGTAATTGTGTTACTTTTTATGTGGTCGCCTGGTCACACATGAGCACAATTCTGCAGACACGCCTCTGCAGTTGGCGCAACCTGAACCTCGTTGAACTCTGCGCTCTTCGCTCTGCGAATGAGCTTTGCAAAGAAAGCGCAGGCAGAGAACAAAGGGGGCGAGCGAAAGAGCGAAGACTGAAACAATGGCAGAATATCGACAACAAAAATGCAATAAATTATCGTAAAAAGTGACAGCGCTCGTTGGGTTTTGTTTTTTTTGTTTATCATTTACAATTTAGTACGCAAACAGCGCAAAAACCACAGCAACAACAACAACACGTGATCAAGCGTTGAAATTCTCCAGCGCCTTTTAATTAACAAACAACAACGCAAGATTTGTGAGCCAGTTACTCATTTTTACCGTATTTTGTGACAGTGCCAAAATGGAAATCATTTAAGCAGCAAAAAAACAACAAAAACTATAGCCATAAATTAGACGTTAAACAAATTGCACAAGAAAGTGAAAAAAAAAAAACAAAAAAAACACAACGCGCCACAATAAATTGCACAAAAATGATGTTGTAATCAAACCGCTCAACGAGCTAAACCCAAAAACCCAAGCGACGTAAGTCCAAAACGCGTGCACAGTGGGACAAAAGCGCACTCGAAGCACACACAAAACAACGGAAGAAGAGGCAAGAGAGAGAGAGAGAGAGGAAGAAACGCAACGCACTGCAACGCACAAAGCAAAAGCAAATTGATCGAGTCTGCAAAGCACAACGAATATATAGCATTAAACTAGGCACAATGCCACGCCCCATGCCACAGCAGCTGCCCCTGGCACTGCGTGCCCTGCTGCAGCTGTTGCTCTTCAGCAGCATTGCCCAGCAGCATCTAAGCAATGCGCTGCCAGCCAGCACAACGCCAGTGCCACCAGCTGTGGCAAGCAGCAGCACTGAACTGCCCACGGTCAGCACAGCGTCGGACCGGAATATAATGGATCTGGTGAATGCCGATGGACACGCTGGCTCCGGCTGGGAAACCCTTGAGACTGAATTCCATTTAGCCACCCAGAGTCCAGCACAAAAAGAACAGGCGGCAACTCCGCCCACCTCGATTGAGCAGCAAGATCAACCGCCCGCCGTTCCGGCCACAACGTTGGCCTTCGCCAATGCCGTCGCCGTCGCCATTGCTGGCGACACAATGGACGCCACAATGGGCGGCATGGCCCACAGCGATGCCACGCCTCCCTATGCCGCCGTCGATGATAATTATGGTAAATGTTTTCATAGTATTAAATGATTCATTCATGCAACACACTCGTGGGATTGCAGCAATTGACCCGAGCTCAGCTCAGCTCAACTCAATTGATTCATTGCGTTTGCTGTGACTCAATGAATAATGATGATAAAAGCTGCTCTCAATTAATATTGCGGATAGAGCACAAGCAAATTTGTGCCAAATTGAGTTAGAAAACAGTGTTTCAAGAATATTCATCATTATCAAAGTTGCTAAATGAAATGCATATTTTGGTAGACTTTTTTTTTGAAATAACCAATAATTGTAAATTTATGACACTCCGAATGGGAAAAGATCTGAAAACTAAATGAATATTAACGATGCAAAGGCAAAGATATAAATATTTATTTCACTCAAACTTGAAAGAATCTAAATGATAATTTAATTTAAGAAATGCACATTTATTTCAATGTTTCCGAATGATTAATTATTTCCAGTAATATATATGCACTTTATTCACAAACAATTAATCTCAAGCTTGCAAATCTAAATTGACAAACGAACCTAAGTGCTAAACAAAAAATTAGAAATTTATATTCATTCGGCTCGTTCTTTATGAAATGAACAGCTAATTTCAACTATATTTAAATATTGCTAAATATGGTTTTCTCCCAGCAATCTATACAAATTTAGTGTACATTTAAGCCCCACTTCTGAATAGAAAACCAATCGTGTTTAAGCACCAGTAACCAGCTGCAACAAAGGACCTTTAGTTCATTCAGTCAGTTAGCTCATTAAAAGTCTACAAATTGCTTCAATGGACTCACTTACTTACAAGACTTTGCCATTATGGCCATGTTTGCCCGAGGCGCCCAAACCGCGGTTCATTGACATCACAAAAGTTTGCTGCGCACAAAACTTGTGCCCGAAGGTGGTGGCGCCATTAGATAGTAGATGTAGTTAACCTAGGCCCAGCTGAAGAGTCGACAGTTCAGCTGTTCGGTTCTTATCGATAGCGAATACAAAAAAAAAGAAGAAGAAAAGAAAGAACAATAACAACATGAATGGAACTATGGCAATTCTCTGCATACTTCAAGGCAATTAACTGAGTTTTCATTTCCGGCTTAACACGCAGCAAACGCTGCTGTCGAGCCTCCCCAGTTTTGTGTGTGGGCCCAGCCGTGTAATATGGCTAAATTCTCACGCAAAACTTTCAGCCTGCCGAATGAATTATTTAACATTGTTTTTGCGGGACAAGTTTTTTTCGCAAGGGAGACGAAGGCTCGGCTCCACTTCGCTCGGGACGATGTTTAATGAAATATGCCCAAGGATTGACACCCACAAAAACAACAACAACAACAACAACAACAACTGAACTGAACTGAATGGCAACTCGTCAAAAGTTTCGGGCGCAAAACATTCATCGAAACGCGCGCATCACGCGACGGCAACCAGTGAATATAGATGGGTGGGAACTGGAAGTCGCGAGTGTGGAAGTAACTGACGATGTAACCGGCCAAACTGAGCAATTAACAACTTAACTTTTATGGCCCACAATTATTTGGTATTTATTGTTAAGCTCTAACTAACTGTGCACCACAATCTTTATGGCCTGGCTTTAAATTCTCTGGCTGCTGCCGCTGCCCGTTGCCCGCTGACTTCCTTCGCAAGCAACGAGTTTGGGGGCATGCGGCGTATGTGCAATTTGCATGTCGTTGGGCTCATTGCGTGCTGCCAAGCATTTTACAAGTCCACACCATATCGAGAGCAGACTGACAGCTGGCAAATTGCATGTGGCACTAGCCACTGGCCACTGTGGGCGTGGCCAAGAAGGCTGGGGCGCTGATTTAGCGGTCACACGCAAAACTTCAATTAAAATGCATTTAAGCTGTTGTTGTTTAGTTGTTTTTATCAACACACTTTTTGCTGCGGCTCTCTCTGCACTTGCTCCCAATACAAATCAATGTAAATAAAGGGCTATATAGTTCAGGGCACAGCGCACACATCATATATCATTCCGAATGTAAACCAAATACTCGAAATAACTTCCTTTTGGACAGCCTTGAACCATTAAACGACACTGTACACAAAAAGTAAAAGAATACTATATAAGTGGAGACTTGTGCAATTCCAATCAATTGTTGTTATCATTTTATATAAATTTCTAATGCGATAGAATAACCTTGACTATAATACCAGCCAGCACTTAGATCATTTATTCGCAACGTAACCCTCCAGTATTTCTATAAAAATTTATGCAAATTACGTGACAGACGACGACGCAGTTTGCAAATTAAACAAGTTGTCAGCTCTCCGCTATGAAATTAGCTGAGCACTACTGTTGATTATTATCATTATTATTTGAGTTAAACCTATTCATTTGTTTTTCACTTGAGCGAAAGATGAAAAGGCATTTCAATCAACATTTACTTGTCGCATTTTAATGGACTTTTCCAGACACAACCCAGCAGCAAGCAGTTAATACAAGTCTTAAACTTGAGCTTACGGCGGCTTACGATAGTGAATTAATTAAGTAGAGCATTTGCTGAGCAGCTTAGGCGATGCTAAAGCTAATTGACAGCTCAATGGCAAATAAAAAGTAAAAAACAGAAAATCATCGATAAGCAAATTCGAACGTTTTATAAAATTTTCTATCAAGTCATTAATGTAATTAATTGCTATGCACAACTTAATTTCTGTGTGAATGCATTTGGCAACACTTTCGGCTTCATTGCTGACAAGAGTCACAACTTGCCTCAGTCGCGGCGCTAATTTTGTTGAGAACTGTCGTCAGCTTCCCTTGAGTGAGTGGCACTTGCGAGGCGACGAGTGGCATGAAATTGGAATTGGTTGCAGCAGAGACGCAATTCGCAATTAAATGCACTCGAGTATCTGTCAGTTTGCGACGACTGCTGCTGCAAGTCTGTTGACGACATAATGACAAACAACAGTTGACAAAAAGTTGCACAGCTCGAAGTTTGCGCCGAAGAATTACTTGTATAATTAATTTCGGCGCAGTGCCATGTGTAACTGTCATAGCGACAGACTACTGTACTGTCTGTGTGTGTGTAAATTAAAGCGCTAAGATGTTTCAAATTAACGCAATGACTAAAGACTAGTTTGCGCCTCGCAAAACGAACCGCAAACCACTCAAGCAGGCGAATGTGGGAGAAACCTAACCACTGGGCGGATATAGGAAAAAGATTTAAAGCGTCTTTTATTTTTGGTATATCATCATCTTCGATGGGATAGCGCCAGAGCTGAATCTGGCCACTCAAAGTTTTTTGCAGCCAGGGAAAAAGTTGCTAATACAAATTGACGTAACTTTTGGCTTGTCAACAGCAAACAGCCAAAGTTTTGGTGCGTTTTTTGACAAATGATTTGCCATGCACGAAATAAACAAAAACACACACAAACACACACTCACACTTACTTGTATAGAGAAGAGTGTGGGTTCTAAACGAAAAATAACTAAAAAGCGGCCAACACAAACTTTGGACTTTAACTTTTGCTGCAAAACTTTCAAAAGCTGCTGCCGCTGTTGTTGCATTGGGTTTGGGGTGTCTTTTTGGACTATGAGGCGTCACTCATAGAAATTTTACAGGACACTGAGTTATGAACATGACTTGTCAAAAAATACATTAAAAGTGCAAAGTAGTGGAAGGCAGCATGAAGAAAACAATCATTTAGTAGCCGGCAAATTTTCACAACTAAGTGAAAAGCATAAATCATTGAACTTTTCCTTCACTTCAGCTCTAGCTGCCATCTCTCTCTCGCTCTCTCTCACTCTCTGCCTTTCTCTCTCTGTCTGCCAGGCATTTTGCAAAACAGCCATCAATCATTTTTCTAGCTGCTGTCTTGATTTTAATTTGCGACATGACCACACACACACACACTCACACACACACGCATAGGGGCTTACACAAAAAAGTGTTGCATACCCAACAGGCGCAAGGCAAACGTGCTCAAGGCGTTGCGGCTCCAGCGCCGATAAGCGCAGCCTTGAGTCTAGACTCGAGGCTTGACTTCACACACACATCAAGTGGACACCCACGTCAATTACAGCACATTGAGTATTTCGCTTATCGCTGAAAAAACTGCCACATTGTTGTGCGTTAATTTATGAAGCGCGCCGCCCACCTGCCTGACCAAAAGAGCGAACGAACAATGCCAACGACAACAAATCTGAGGAGATAAACACTTTCTGCATGCCACCAAAAATGACTGGCAGGGCAAATGCAGACGCCATCAGCGCGACAATCTATGTTGTAAAGTACAACAACCCTGCTGAATGGCAGCAGCAAGAAGAGCATCATTTACCTCCCCGACTGATGTGTTGCTGCCTTTTTGCACTTGAAAGTCACTTGTGTAGGCGGACGCCTTTTGTCTGCCCACACAGACTTCATCATCACACACACACACACACACATGATGGCTGTGTGCGCTGCTTAAAGTCATAAACACCTTGTTAGTGCTGCAGCTCACAAACTCGACACGTTGAACGTGACATTGATGCCTTCTTTTGTAGCCGAGCCCGAGGTAGATACATCTGACGAGCCCTCCCGAACAGTTTCCGCGTCTCAAGTGCGACTCGTGCGGCGTAGCGTTGCCGTCAACCGGAAGGTAATGGCCGCCACACAGCATTATGATGCTGCCATGTGCAACTTCCTGTCGATAACCTTTGGGGTCCCTCCTGTCAGAAGCCGGCGCCAGTTGAATTTATCGCACAATTGTTGGCTTGAGCGAGGCTTAATTAGCCAGCGCGATTTAAAGCTGGCCAAACTTGCCAAATAGCAAAAACCAACTGCTAACTGACTTGACTAGGTAAATACAAGCAAGTTACCTGTCGATCCTTTGTTTTGTGCCAAGTTAATGACCACATCGGACACATGTCAGCCAGTTTAGCAGCAGCTCGCAAATTTGCGGACATTGTCAGCCGCAGACAAGACAAGAGTTTACCCGAAGCGAGCACAGCAATCAAAGAAGAGTAAATGACATGTGCCAGGACAAATGGGGCCAGGACACAATCTAACGACATTTGCCTGTAAAAGGGTTTATTTGCCCTCGAACGCTGTGTGTTGTGCATTGTGTGCTGTTGAGTGTGCATTTGAATGTCTTATAAATGCGACTAGATGGCACATTAACTTGAATAATCGCTCGAAGGCATGTCGACTGCTATGACAGCAAACACCGGGCTATAACTCTCAACTTAGATTCGGAAATGTCCTCTTGATTACTTGCAAATGATAACTTTAAATTCAACTGAGAGCTGTGCAAATTTGCGTAAGCACTTTAAAGGACGACACGCCCACCTCGCAAACTTTTTCATTTACTTATTTTTTTTATTTTTTTGGGCTCTGTTTTGCGCATAATGCTTTGGAGCTTGCTGTGAACTTCGGGCGGCGGACAGGACACATGGCGAGCCTTTGACGGCGGCCATTGAAAGGCAGCCGACCGCGCAGCGTTCACATGCCAAATTGCATGTGAATCGGGATGTGTGTAGGTGTGTGTGTGTGTGTGTGTGCCCTTAACACATCTCTACACTCTGCTGCATTAATTGTTTGTTTGCCCTGCCTCTGTGTCTGTCACATCCTCCCCGCTCCCCCCACACAGACTCGCATATAAAACACACACACTTCGCCTCTTTGGCGCTTTGCCTTTTGTTTAGTTTTTACGTCTGGCTTAATGCGAAAGCAGCTCGTAAACTTCAGCGACAACAACAATAACACACAGCGCCCAAAGGACAACAACTAAATAAAGCACACGCGTAACAATAGCAAAGACTTGTTGTGTCCTCTATACCCTAACGCTGAGCCCCTCGACTACTCACTTCAG
Organism: Drosophila siamana; assembly: GCA_035047445.1. Lineage (NCBI taxonomy): Eukaryota > Metazoa > Arthropoda > Insecta > Diptera > Drosophilidae > Drosophila > Drosophila siamana. The sequence goes on along the minus strand of JAWNPP010000004.1, from coordinate 16,210,263 downwards.
TTGCGTCTGCAGCGCATTTAAATGGAAATAAAATTAATTTCGTAGAGCATTCAGCTGTCGCTGTGCCAACAAATTTCCGCTTGACTTTATTTTTAGCGTAGTTTTTTTTTTTTTAGGCTCAGACAACTTAATGCTATTTGCTTTACACTCACACACACACACACAGACACCGACGCACACACACAGTTGAGCGCACCTTACAGTGGCAGCAACTGCGCTTACACTACGTTCCCCCCCGCTTTCCCTGCCCGGCCACAGCCTTTGTTTGCCTTTCTTAACAACTTAAGCACGTCGTCTATATTGGTTTTCGGGCGTTACTCTTTAAAAAAAAAAAAAAAAAAAACAGAGGAAAAAAGATTTTGCTTCCTGCTTGCGCCTTTGCTTTGTGAAAATAATCACGCGCAGCTTTGAGACGTTTTTATTTTCTTTTATTTTTTTTTTGCTCTGCACAGCTTTTCTTTTGCTTTTCACACTTGGCTTCTTCCGCTTGTGCCCGCTCTCTATTGTTTTCTTTTAATTTGTAGCTCTCTCTCTCTCGCCCTGCCATGGCAATTCCTTAAAACTGCTGCAAGCAAACACTAGAAAAAGTTGTGCAGCATTTAATTTGTTGGAGCCAGCAGCTTAATGCCAGGCATCTCAATGGCTCTTTCAATTTGTGTTATTAATCAGTTGCGTCTAGTTGGTCATTCAGAGGAGCGCATGCAAATCAATTTACAGTCAACTAACGACAAACAAAAGCCGCTGCACATGATTGCCAACGATATGGCGAAAACCAATTAGAAGCACTTAAGAAAGAGTGGGGGGGGGGAAGGGGGGGACTATAGAGGGTAGTGATTAAGATAGTCGACAAAGAAAATGTACGGCCAACTGTCTGTGGCATCTGTCAATGCTATTAACTTTGCGTCGTGCCACTGCTCGGTGCACCTTCGACGACATTTATCCTTTGGCGCCCGAGTGTATGCAGCACTTTGTTGCTTAATTGATTTTAATGCCACGCGCACGGGGCCTACAATTTGCCATGGCCATAGCTTGCCCTACCTGTACTCCGCCCCTCAACCTCCCTCCCTCCCTCCCTCTCTCACTATATATATATACACACATATATATGGCAGCACTTGCTGTTGGCTTTCATAGTTGGGAGTCTATAAATTGGCTTTTTCCTTTGCCGTTGCCGTTGCTGCTGCCATTGCTGCTGCTGCTGCTGCTGCTGCTGCTTCTGCTTCTGCTCGTCTGCCCATTTCCCATTTCCATTTCCGTTTTCAATTGCAAAGAGCCATAACAAGAGGAAGAGGAAGCAGCACAAGCAGCAGCAACAGCAACAGCCAAAGTGGAGCAAAAAGAGAAATGCCATTTATTGAATTGTATAAATTTCTGCACATTGACAGCGACTGTTTATTTTACACCCACACACACACACACACACACCAAAGATTTGTGTGTGTAAGGGTGTGTGTGTGGGTGTCTGAGAATGTGTGTTGTGTTTTGTTAAGCTTTATCGCATTTGCATGGCACAGTCAGAAGACAGCGACGACGACGACGCCGACGACGAAGGCGACAGCGACAAAGACAGAGAGCGGAGTGTCAGGTCAAGTGCTGGGAGCGCCCTCGGGTCACTCATTTGTTCTTTTGATTGCTGCCAAACGCAAAACGTTTTTGCCTTTGCCCTTTTGTGTGCATGCCCATTTGCCATTTGCCCTTTTGCTTTTGTTGTATTAGCAAAATAAATTACCATTTAGTGCTTTTTGCCACTTACACACATACACACAAATATATCGGACTCGCACTCAACTCCCGTCTTCCATCTGCCGTCCCCCTCATCTCCCCGCTCCCCTCCTCGCAGCCCGATCGTCACACATGGTCGACTGTCGTCCTTTGGCTGCCAAATGAAATTATTGCTGCAGCTTTGCATCCTTTGGTTTGCTTTGTTGGATTATAACCAGTTCCATACACACAACAGTGTGTCTGTGTGTGTGTGTGTGTGTGTGTGTTGGGAACTTAGAGAGTCTCACAATTGCAGCCATAATAAATTGCTCGCAATCGCATTTCCGTTTCTTTATGCGCTTCGATTACTTTGCGCTTGGCTTGTGCCACTTCTTTTTTTCCTCTTGCTTTCGCTCTTGCTCTCCTCCACTCTATTCTAGTATCCGTATCTTCTGCTTCTTCAGCCCGCACTCCTGCGCTTCGTAATTGAATATATAATTTTATTGTACCTCCTTACAAACACACACACACACACATGAATAGATGTGAGTGGCATTTGAATATAAATTGTTTCGTCTGCTTGCAAAATATTCATTTCAATTTATTTGACTTGCCATTATTCTCTTTCCTTCTCTCTCTCTCGCTCTCTGTCGCGCTTGCAACTTTTATATTTGTTTGTTATTTAATAAATTATTTATATGCGCTCGCATGTACATTACTCTGGTGTCTTCTGCTGTCCTCGTCGTCGTTGTTGTAGCACTTCCGGCTTGGCTCTCATTATGCGCTTCCGCCGCAAAGTATGCTACGACAACGCTGCGACTTTGGGGACTATGATTGTCGTCAACTGCGACGCCTTTGATAAAGCAAATTTAACTTTTTCTTCCTTGCGGAGGGCGGTGGGGACAAGACGAACTTTGTATCTGTCGAATGACAGACAGCTACAACTAAGCTTCTGATTCGATGACAACATTTTTTATCTATACATGTGTTTTTCCTCTGTTCTTGTTCCCTTTGCAGTGCCAAGCAAACCTCAGAATCTCACCGTTCTCGATGTATCCGCTAATAGTATTACAATGTCCTGGCATCCGCCAAAGAATCAGAACGGTGCCATCGCCGGCTATCATGTTTTCCACATACACGACAATCAAACTGGCGTCGAGATTGTTAAGAATTCCCGCAACTCCGCCGAAACGCTGATACACTTTGAGCTCCAGAGTCTGAGTAAGTACACAAAAATAAAAAACATTCTGCAAATTGTCGAGCGCCTAATTTTAGAACGTAATTTCGAAATTTAACTTGAGCCCCGTTTCAAGTTTGCATTTTCGACGTGAACTTGACGAAGCGTTGAACGCCATTAAGCAATTTATTCAAATGTAAAATGTAATGCCCGCCAGCTGCCAGCACTTAAAACGCCATTTTAATTGCCTTTTATTGGCCGGCCATCAAGGCTGTCAATACCTGATGCCCGATATGTTCACGAGTGCGCGCTGCTGTCAGCTCGGTGGCCCTTGTTGTTTTGTTGGTCTCTTACCTTTCAGCGGGAGCCGCGCGACTTAATTGTAGCGCCAGCGTCGATTGTTTGGCTGCCGCTGCCGCCGCCGCTTTGTAATTAAATAGTTTCAAGTGCTTTCCGCTGGCCACTTTTTGTTGTTAACAACTTTGACGCCTGTAATTATGAGCCAGCAGCCAGTAGCTTAACCGAAGCGAATTATTTGCCAGTCACCAGGAGACGCCCTGCGCATAATTCCCTAGCATACTTTTAGACGGGGCGTAAGGTTGGATGACGAAGGAAGGCAAAGGAAGGCAACTGTGCAGCATTATTAGCATGGCAGCCAAAACTGTTGCATAGTTTCAGCATTACGCTGAATTATTAGAAACGGCAGCAGCTAAGACTGGTGGCAAGGAAAGAAGCAAACGCACCTCAGCCTGACTGCAATTAACTTAGCTGCAAGCTGCATTCCACGTTGCTCATACGCAGCGTGAGCCCTCATGTCAAAGAAGAAGCAGAAGAAGAAGTCGTTGCTACCGCCCACATTGTTTAATTAATTACGCGCATCAGGTGCCCCAGGCAGCGAGTTGCTAGCGTTCTTAATGTTTGCAGTTTGTTGCTTTGGTTGCCTGCAATTTGCAAAAGACTCGCGGAATGCGTCCTTTTTGCTCAAAATTTCGGCATATTGCGAAGGCTACAGTTTAAAACTGTTTGCAAATTTAATAACCATATACAACAGCGCATTTCACAGTCGAAACACGCCAGCGTTGTTGCACTAATTAAAAACACAGAGCACAACACATAAATGTAATCAACCCACGAGCTGAACGCTGAACAATTTCTCATTTTGTCACTGCATATTAAATCAAATTTCGTGTGTGTTGCCCGCACAGACATTATTAACGCACGACACTTTGTCAAGCGAAACGCTGCTTGCCACAATCAATAGTTGCGGCATCCGCTGCATGCTCGTATTTCAGCATGTTTAATTATTGGCAGCAAAGTAAACTGTGACTTTGACCACAATAAATATGACAGCAAACAGTTGATGGAAATTCGAAGAGAGTTGTAATTGCAATTCGATTAGAGAGAGAGAGAGAGAGAATGAGATATTACAGGCCAATTGAAATTAAATTCAATTTCTGCATTTAAATTTCGTTATTCTTGAAGTTCAACACTGACAACGTTATGATAAAAGCCAAGCCCACACAATCTAATTGTTTTTTTGGTGTTCGTCTCGCCCTCGGCTTTTTCTTTTTGTTTATCCCCACAGAACCCTTCACCGACTACCGCGTCATTGTCAAAGCGTTCACCACAAAGAACGAGGGCGAACCCTCCGATCAGATCGCCCAGCGCACGGATGTGGGCGGACCGAGTGCACCGGCGATTGTAAATCTAACATGTCATTCGCAGGAGTCAATCACGATACGCTGGAAGCGACCCTACGAGTTCTACAACACCATCGATTTTTACATCATTAAAACGCGACTGGCCGGCCAGGATACGCACCGCGATATACGCATCAATGCATCTGCCAAGGAGCTGGAAACGGCGGTAAGTGCGTCACTGGGCGGAAATGGGGGAACGGAAAACTCTGTCTGACGGCATTGTTTTAAGGCCAGACCATTGGGCTTTATAAGCCAACAATTTATCATGCATTCGAGGGGACTTTGCTGTTTCTGTTTTCTCTGTTCGCACTTTTATCGTGCAGCTGGAAAAAAGAGGCAGCGACACACACACACACACACAATGAAACCTTTTGGTATTGCTGGCAAATTGTGCTGGGCGAATTTTATTTGGTTTTTGTGTGTCTGTGTTTGTCGCTTCGCAAACGCTTTTTTCTACATTCGCAGAAACAAAATGTTGATTGTTAGCAGCTTTACGATGATATTCTCATATTCCTTTTGCTTTTGTTTCTTCCATTGGTTAGTTTTTGGTTTATATTTTTATTTTCTGGTACACACCGACCGAAAGGTATGCTTTGATAAACAAGCTACGGGCGGAGTAAGAGGCATAGCGCATTTTGTGCCCAACAACTGCAAACAATAATTGCATTTTTATGCCACAAACAGCATAAATAACCACAGACTATCTGCACAAATGCCTGACGATACCCCAGCGTTCAACTAGGACACCGAAATGAGTGTGCAAAAAATGTAAAAATAATTGATTTCGCAAGGGAACCAAAGCTGGCAAAAACCAAATGTATAATTTCCAGCAAACAATTCGAAAATACAGAAAATAGTAAATAGTAAAATAGTAAACTCCTACAATTTTAATGAAGATATTTCTCCACAAAATGCCAAAAGTAAAAACTTTGCCACCAGCTTTGACTAGCTGCACAGATACACAGATACACTATATATATTATAGTGTTGTTGGTCGATCCTTTTGAGCGGAGTTATGAAAAGCAAACCACTAAAAATATCGCGGTTCTGCGGTGCGATTCATGTAAATATTTTACAAATGTTTATCTGCAGTAACGCCCACACACGAGACGAGTGCGTTCTCGGGCGTTCGCTTTGCCTTTGGCTGGCTTTGTGCAGCATAAATTCTTGGCCAAAATAATACAAACACACACACACACAGCAGGACAGCAGGACAGCTGGCACACCTGTATGGTTTGGCAGAGAAAATAAATTAAATTTATGCTGTTTTTGCCGCTGCTGCTTCTGTTTTTAGTGTGTTGCTTTGTTCGCCGTCGTTTTGTTTTTTTGTTAGAAAGCAACCAAATATATAAAACTCCGGCGAAACAAGTTGGCCAACAAAATATATCGCAACAATAAAATTCTACTATAATACCCGCACCACAGCATCCACAGAAGTCGGACTTTTTTCCATTTACAGCCAGCCGAAAGGTATTCTATTGTATTTGTTTGTTGTTTTCCCTATTTATTTATTTTTTTTTGTTCTGTGTAGTGTTACTTCAGTTCCGTTCCTATTTGTAATATGAGCTCATCCTCAATCCATCCCCCCTCCATCCAATCTCCTACATTCCACAAACCCGTGTTTTGTCGCGCATTTTTCATTGTTTTCGGTGAGAACTATTTTTCTAATTGAAATATTTTTTAGCGCTATGAAATGCAGTAATTTTTGTTCTCCCCTTTTTGGGTGTGTTGTGCACAAACAAAAAACAGCGAAGGAAAGACAATTAAATAAATAAATAAAATGGTAAAACAATACGCCGAAAATAGCAAACAAAGCGACGTAAATTATTGTAATCAGCGTGTTATGCATAGTTTTTTTGTTTTGTTTTTTGTTAGCATTGCATAAATTTCACGAATTTTATCATTTCATTTCTTTTTTGGCATATTTTTGCAGATGATATTACAAAATCTGACGACAAATTCCTACTATGAAGTCAAGGTGGCAGCGGCCACATTCAGCGTTATAAATCCCAAGAAAATTGTGGTCGGCAAGTTTTCGGATCCGCGAATCGTAAGTATCCATCCACCAATCCAATGCATTCCATAAACATAACTGAAATACACCTGCCACACACACGGCCAACAAATTTCCAGAGTTGACACTTGATTATCCAACGGAAAAATGCAATGTCAGTGTTAAAGCCAGCCATAAAGTTGCCAGTAATATTACCATTGACTTTTGGCAGCTCAGCGAAGTGAAGAGTAAACAGAGCCGATGTTTAGCGTGGCAACCGCGGCGTATACGTAATATGCCCAGTTAATGGCACTTTGTCAACAATAAGGAATCGAGACGCCTATCGTTTATTGACTTTTAAACTGTGTCGCAAGACATTCAAAACATCCTTAATGACGGCATTTCGAGCGCAGAGTGAAACTTTTTTTTACTTGGTGGCATGCATAAAATATGCCGGGGCAACCGTGACAAAATATACCCATTTAGTTGACCTCGTTGCCCATTGTTGGGGATACGCCGCCGCCGCTGCTGCTGCTGCTGCTGCTGGGGATGCCAAAATGTCATGCCCTCATAATTTTTGCAGTCTCTGCTCTTTATGCTCGAGCATGTGTGCCATGTGTGTGTTTATGTTTGTTGTTTTTTGTTAACCATTTGCTGTGCCTTTTGCTGTGCGCTATGTGCTGTGTGCATTTACATATAATTCATTGCTGGCGTTGTGTGTACGCCTGAATTTCAAGTGGCTGCACCTTTTGGCCACATTTACATGCTACACTTCCGTTGCGACTTCCGCTTAGGCGCTCCTCTAGCTCACCAAAGGGAACCCACCCAAACACATACACACACACACACACACTCCCATCGCAAATGGCTTTTAAATAAATATAATTTATGCAGCAACAATGCATGGAAAACAAATGTTTAATTTCTGCACAGCAGCAACAAAAATATGAAATTCCATTTTGCTGTAACAACAAGGAAGGTGGTGCAAAAAAAGCATGAAAACAACAACAAGGCAGGGGGAAGTGTAGCATACGCCCAGGCGCCACACACACACACACAGGCAACACACCGCTCAAGTGTGGCAACTGCTGCTGCCAAAGACATAAATCTCAGCAGGTCAACTATACTAGATTTGTTTGTTTTGTGGGCAACCACCCCAAATGATTTAGCTACATTTTGCTTTCGCTTTCATTACACGCTTTCAATTCCCTTTGCTTTGCCATTTCAGATACAATTGCAACCGAACTGCGAGAAGATTCAACCGCTGCTGCGTCAATCGCACAACGACTACAACTTGGCCGTGCTTGTGGGCATTATTTTCAGCTGCTTTGGCATCGTGCTGATCGTCATGGCCTTCTTCTTGTGGAGGTAAGTGGCGATCCTTGTCACCATCTGTACATATGTATGTCCCCTGCCTCCCCCCTCAAAGCCGCAAGGCAAGTGCAGCTGCAACGTCGTCGGCACGTGCAGCCGCCATAAATAAAACACGCCCAGTTCGTTGTGCGTGCTCGTTTGAGATGCCAACCCCTCCACCGCACACCCCCGCAGCGCAATATATGTATATGTATGTATATATACAGATATAGATGTAAAGAAAAAGACAACAAATCAAACGAGCAACTGGGCAGACGGCATAGAAACTTATGCGGAATCCAATGCACAGCAGGCGACGCAGCGAGCGAACTATTTTGGTGCGTGCGGCGATGAAAATGTTTTTATTTTCCATTTGATTTCCCTAAACCAACACATTGCATATACATATAAAAACATATATAATCAAATATATATGTATATATATATATATATATGTCTGCAAGTGGCACAGAAAGTGTTTTGAACTGTGCAGCTGATTGGTCTGGGGCTAGACAAAAGAAAGAATTTTACAAGTGCACCGTTCTTCGAGAATCCAAATATCCAAATAATCATTTAAGTGTTTACATTTAAATGCAATGTTTTAATGATTTTGTAACCCAATTAGCCGCATCTAAAAAGGGTTTCAATTGAAATTTGCTCAATAGAAACATTGTAGCGACTGAATCAATTTCTTCACTCATCCACAATTCAAACTTCATAAACGCCAACTGGCGTTTCATCCTTTGAAAATGAAACTGTGCACTCCGTGGGTGAGATGGGCCGAAAGCAGAGAGCAAACAGCAAACAGCAAACGGCAAACAGCAAAAGGCAGATCAGAATTGAAATGTGCCAGAGCAACATAGGAGGAGAAGGGTTTGGGCCACTCGTTTGCCCGTCCGCCCGCATATTCATTAGAAATGTTAATTAAAATTCAAATCACAAAAAACATAAACCCGTCAGGGAAAACGAACGAACGAACGAACAAACGTAGAGAAAAGGAACCGAACGGAAAGGAAAGCAAAGTAAAAGTAAAGGAACGAAAAGACAAGCAAACAGTTTTAAGTTACTTAAAGTCTTTATTATGTGTAAGAGTGGTTAACCCATTGCCGTAAAGTTGCTCAATCTGCAGGAAACAAAGGCCCCAGGCAACATTATTGCCGGCACAGACCCACATCCTGCATCCTGCATCCCACATCCCACATCGCACATCCTACATCCTACATTCTTCAACCAGCTTCTCCACGCGGCACAACATAAAGAAAATGCGAAACATTTTTAAACTTCAATGAAAAATTTTAACTCTTTTCTTGGTGTTTTTTTTTTTTTTGTTATTCTGTTGTTGTGCGCTTTCTATGCCATTTTTCATGCTCCCGCGAATATGTCAAATAAAAGTTGCCACTCCCCCCAGCGTCCCTCACGCTATCCATCGCCATAGCCTCACACCAGGCAATAGCTCGTGTTTTCTAACAAATTAATGCCATTTTTATTTATTTTTTACAAATACGCCGGCAAGTTAAGGGACATCACTCAACGCGGAATGGGGTATAGTAGAATAAATACAACAAAAAAAAAGGGGAGAAAAGCGCTTTTTAAAAGCTTACCATTTCTCAACTTGCCAAAGTTTTCGTTCAACAGCAGGAAAAAAAGAGAGAAAAAATTAAATGTATTTTTTTGTATTTGCCAAACAAAATAAATTTCGACAATTTCCCTTTCAATGCAAACAAATAAAAGATCCTAAATGAGAATGAAAGGGTTCGGTTTATGAGTAGGGTAAATGCCAGTCAAACAATATGGCTAAAAAGCAACTTGAAATTAACTTTCGACTGTAAACTAAATTGAAATATATTTAGAATTCCACGAGAGTCTCTAATGCAATCAAGGTGTAGCCTTTCCCGTTGACTTTCTCAAGCATACATACATATAAATATTACATATTTCATCATGCTCTCAATTCCAGCCTACACTCACACACACACACACAAACACCCACAGCATATGTGTGGCCTAGAATATATATTTATAGCTCAACTCAATTGCTTGTGGGAAATTCCTTGGGTTCGATAGTTAAGTTACGTCCTACAAGGACCCCAATTTATGCTGGCAAAACTTTTATGCTGATGTCACACAAAATACTCAAAGAATTTATATTGGAACAATTTGCCGGTTAGAATACTTACAAAAATATGTCAACGATAACAACAATTTTTATTTACATTTTGACGCCAAGTGAACGTAACAAAAAAAAGCCGAAAAAAAAAACATATGAAGAAGAAGCGCAGCTAACAAAAATGGAAAAACTTTGTGCGCTGTGTATCTGTCCTTATCTAAGCGCACATCTGTCCTTGTCGCTCGCTGTTATTACGAGTGTGTACTCATCGTAGTCGTATGTAGAGTATGTTGGTAGTTTCGTATTTCATGCAGTTTGGCAACATTGTTTCGCGGCAATGGCTTTCTGTGCCAGCCTTATGGATACGCGTGTGTGTGTAACAGACTTTACATGTGTGTACGGGAGGGTGTTTGTTGTGTCAGAGAATTTTGCTGCCAACTTTTGCTTTTGCCCAAAAATAAAACAACAATGCTGGCAAGAAATTGTTTTGGCTTCGTATGCGCAACTTTTGCCAACGTGCCATTGTTGCCCCCCGACAGCGACTAAAGGCAACTGAAATATTAGAAGCACGTGTGCCCGATGGACCAAAGCGGGCGGGTCAAAGTGTGTGTGTGCGAGAGCAAGGCCCTTGGCATCAACAGCAGCACCATCAAAAACAAAATAGAAGAAATTTGAAGGCTGCCGTAAAGTGAACCTGAAAAAGTGTATATTGTGCATATGTATATGTAAGATTTCACTTCATCAGTTTTGCCCGCTTTGTTATTGTTGCTGGCTGCCGTTCATCCTGCTGGCAGCTACAAAAGTTTTCCAACTTGAAACTTTAATATCTGTGCAGCATCATCGACAGCCAGACATGATTTGGCCTCTCACTTTCCATGCCTTTTGCATATCGAGTGCCAAGTCAGTGAATTTCTGTTCTGTTCTAGTTTTCTTTCTTGTCTTTATCAACAGTTGTGGCGAAACTTTTAGAAATGCTATGCAATTGTTATTCTTACTGCCAATTAGGCGATTAATCTGTCTGTGCTGATAATACGACGACGACTCTATAGAAAGTTTCCGCAATAAGAAAAGGGTTTTGTTCTTAGGTGCGAGTGACATAGCTTGCACTTAAGCTCTGGATATTCAATGTACACATATGCTTGTCTTATCTCACAGCTGATTGATATGACAGCGGCAAAAGCTCGCTCACTTACAGATCGAGAGAGCGAGGCGAGTACTTCACATGCTCATGTTAAGTTTAACATAAGCATTTACAGCGTGTAAATAACATGGGGGCACGCTGTTGAGCCGACCGCAGCATTTTATGCCAATTGAGATTTCAGTTTCGTTTTGATAATCGACGGCTCGTGATCAACAAGTGAGCGAAGGGCGGGCACGAACACGACTTTATGTGAGAGCCCAACGAGAGAGAATATCAAATGCACGTTTGACGAACAGCGTGTGGGCAGGGGATACAAGAGAACAGCGAGCATTTGCTTATCAAATCAGAGAAATAGCGAAAACCCGATAAGCAGACAGCCGAATTACTTTTGTTGTTTTGCCGTCAAAACATACGAACAAAAAAAAAAAAAAAGAACTGCGTGCGTGTTTGTGTCGCGGTGTGTATGTGTGTTTATTGCGTACTTCACAATTTTGCAAGTGCTTGGCGACAGAGCGGCTGCCCCTGCGCTGCCTGCGGCTGTCGCAGTCGCTGCCTGTGACTCGGAACGCGCCTTGCAATTGTCAATATGACGTAATTCGTGTAAATAAAAGTGCGCAAACAGCAGCAGCAGCAGCAACAACAACAACAACCACAACAAAGGCCAGCAACAAGTGCAATGCAATTTGGCTGGTAGGCAACAAAAGCTTTGCCCCCGCCACCGCGACACCCACCTCCACACTTCCATAGAGATCGCCGCCAAAAGCGCGAGCTGAGCAGAGCAGAGCATGTCAGCTGGAGGGGAAAAGCGGCGCAGCAGCTCAACGCTAACGTCGGCATCGGCAGCAGCATCGACGCCGCTCGCACGCCGAAAATCGCAACGTGGAAATTGGTTTACGTAAGTTTCTCGCTGCTTGCCGCAACCAAGCGGCCAAGCGGCCAAATGGCAAAGTGGCGAAGTGGGCCATTTAGTTGCTCGCTCACGTGTATGATGGGGGCGGGCGGGGGTCAAGTGGGGGAAACAACGTAAACAGAATCTTCCGATCAACTTTATGACAAAAACAATCAACAGCAGAATGCATAGCAAATGAGCACAGCAGCAGCAACAACAACAACAACAACAACAACTTTTAAACTGCTGCCAAAAGCATAAGAAATAAATAAACAAAACGGAAGTTGACAAAGAAAACAAGACCGAGAAAGAGATCAACACGCACCAAATAGTCGAAGCTTGGATACCCTAACAGCAGCTGATGCTGTTATACAATAGACAGACGGTCGGGGAGAATAAATGTTTTACATAAGCCACATTTATCATTTCCAGGGAAATTATCTAGCTGTTGTTTTTTTTCTCCTGATTACAAAACACATTTAAATAGGAAAGAAAAAACGCGCTGTAATAAAGTGTGTGTGTGTGTGTGTTGTGCACTTACTTTATAGGGTCGTAAATGTCTCGCTCTATGATTTACAAACGTCGTGACCAAGTTTATAATAAATGTATTTTGCTACAATAAATATTTGGTGCGTAATAGCAGCCCATAAGCAATAACACAACACAACTCAACAACAACAACAACAACAAAAAGCAGTCGAATAGAAAAACAACACAGACATTATATATGTGTGTGAATATTAACTATGCATAGGAAATAAAGCAAAGACTTGTGTATAAACTTGTCTCAGTTTGTTGTCGTCGTCGATAAAGAAACTCAACTGTCAGTTGCTTTTAGATCAATTTTTTCTTTCTTCCTTTTTTTTCCTTTACTTTTTTTTTTTAAAGAAAACATTCTGCGCATATCGCATCCAATAAATTCCAATTGAAAGAAAAGCTTGTGCAAACACACGATATGCTAACAAAGAACATGAGAACATTGCGCTCTCTGTGCCCAAGAAATTGTATCTATAGAGACTATAGAGACACAGCCACAGACACAGCTACAAACACTACTCGGTAAATAACATAAAGTATTATCAGCCGGGCTGAAAGAGGCCGATAACGTTGGGAGCCTAATCAGCAAGCACTTCGCACCATGAGCACAAACAAAGACAGCGCTGGCTAAAATTTCTGATTAGCTTGCATCCCTGCAACTCTCAAAAGAATGCAACGAACCGCAGCTAAGAACAGAGAGAGAGAGTGCAGCGATAGCATAGAGAGTGAAATAGTAAAAGTTTACGCAGTTGCGTTGAATGGCAAAACTGGGCGTCCAAGTTTTGTGCTCCTTGCAATCGTATAAGCCAATTACAAAAACTTAACCTCGATTCCGCAAGTAGCTGCCATTCAAAGTGCAAGAAGTTCTCCGAGGCAGCGGCGCACTGTTGTCACTCATTTGTTTACGCAAAAACTTCCATACCAAAAAATAAATAAAATGAAAAATGCTTTTCCGTTTCCTGTTTATGCCTGGATGCCACTAAATACCTGTTAATGCTGACCACCTGTCCCACTTGGGCCTCTCACTCACTCACTTACACTTTTGCGTCCTTCAATGGTCAACCAGCTGTCTACTTTCCCTTTCCCCTCCCCACTGCTGCTCCTGCTCCTGCTACCACTCCAGCGCCTGACAGCTCTCATTATTAATGCATTTTGATTTTGTTAAAAGCAGACCTGCACATTGAATGTCGTCTCCCACGGCTCCCACACTTGTGACACCTGGCAGCGTTTCATCAACACAATTTCCATTTAATACTCAAAAGTGGAATTATGTTTTTGCGCCGCACTTTTCTTACGCTAGATGATGGGCAGCATAGAAAACACGATTTGCTTTCAACTGCAACAACGCGACCAAGTTGCTTATTATTCATGAGCCACTGATTGCAAATACACGTTTCACATCTGCTTGTCGCAGAATCAACGCATCGACTAATTAATTAGCATTGCAATTTTAAATTTCCAAATCTAAATCCCAACCGTTGTTTAACACATGAACATTTTGTTGCTTCGCTAATTCCAGCAGAAAGTGCTTCCATGCCGCCTACTACTATCTGGACGATCCGCCGCATCATCCCAATGCGCCCCAGGTCGACTGGGAGGTGCCCGTCAAGATTGGCGATGAAATCCGTGCCGCGGTGCCCGTGAATGAGTTTGCCAAGCATGTGGCATCGTTGCACGCCGATGGTGACATCGGCTTCAGTCGCGAATACGAGGCCATACAGAACGAATGCATCACCGATGATCTGGCCTGCGAGCACTCGCAGCATCCGGAGAACAAACGCAAGAATCGCTACCTCAACATTACAGCCTGTGAGTGAGACGAAAACGAAGACGAAGACGAAGACGAAGTGTTTACTAGCGCACACGACGTATACTTAATATGCTTTTTTGTGTTTGCCCGCAGATGATCACAGTCGCGTGCACTTGCATCCCACGCCCGGGCAGAAGAAGAACCTGGACTACATCAATGCCAACTTCATCGATGGCTACCAGAAGTCGCACGCCTTCATCGGCACCCAAGGACCGCTGCCCGACACCTTCGACTGCTTCTGGCGCATGATCTGGGAGCAGCGTGTGGCGATCATTGTGATGATCACCAATCTGGTGGAGCGCGGCAGACGCAAGTGCGACATGTACTGGCCCAAGGACGGTGTCGAGACCTATGGCGTTATACAGGTTAAGCTGGTCGAGGAGGAGGTCATGTCCACCTACACGGTGCGCACGCTGCAGATCAAGCATCTGAAGGTGAGTTGCGAGTGGCAAAGAATTCGTATTGTATGATCAACTAATTCAACTCGCTTCTCGCTTGCAGCTCAAGAAGAAGAAGCAGTGCAATATGGAGAAAATTGTCTATCAATACCACTACACCAACTGGCCGGATCACGGCACTCCCGACCACCCGCTGCCCGTGCTGAACTTCATCAAGAAATCCTCCGCCGCCAATCCCGCCGAGGCGGGTCCCATCGTCGTCCACTGCAGGTGAGTGGCAGACACAGAAGCCTCAGACACAGTTGTGGCAACTAACTGACCATCTATCTATCTATCTATCTATCTATGCAGCGCTGGCGTTGGACGCACTGGCACCTACATTGTGCTGGACGCGATGCTGAAGCAGATCCAGCAGAAGAACATCGTCAATGTCTTTGGCTTTCTGCGACACATTCGCGCCCAGCGCAACTTCCTCGTCCAGACCGAGGAGCAGTACATCTTCCTGCACGACGCTCTGGTCGAGGCGATCGCCTCCGGCGAGACCAATCTGCCCACCGAGCAGATCGAGGAGCTAAAGAACTGCACACCCTACTTGGAGCAACAGTACAAGAACATCATACAATTCCAGACCAAGGACATACACATTGCGTCGGCCATGAAGCAGGTGAACTCGATCAAGAATCGCGGCGCCATCTTCCCCATCGAGGGCAGTCGCGTCCACCTCACCCCGAAGCCCGGCGAGGATGGCAGCGATTACATCAACGCCTCCTGGCTGCACGGTTTCAGGCGTCTGCGCGACTTCATTGTCACCCAGCATCCCATGACGCACACGATAAAGGACTTCTGGCAGATGGTCTGGGACCACAATGCCCAGACCATTGTGCTGCTCTCATCGCTGGATGATATTGTAAGTAACTGCTCTGAATATTTGGCTTGCAAAAACATCTAAATTTGCCACATGACTTGGTCAAAAATTCGCCTCAAGGGAATTTCGTAATTGGTTTAACTCAACCAGAAAATTCATCCAAATTCTCTTTCATCTGTTCAAATATTGATTGCTCATATAGTAAACAATATTAAATTATTTGCTATTATTCTAAAAAAAATTGTTAAAAAATTCGTGCGGAAATTGATTTCAGAAGAATTTTTCTCTTTCCTTGATTTGAATGTGTTCATAATTTATGTGCTTATATTAAGTAGAAATACATAAAGTAATGTAGCTTTCTTTCATAACAATTCCCTGGGAACCAAATGCTATATATATACAGCAATATACTATACTTAAACCATTCAGCTTATCTGAAAAACTAAACGAAACTCTTTTGCCCTGCAGAACTTTGCGCAGTTCTGGCCTGACGAGGCCGCGCCCATCGAGAGCGATTACTATCGCGTCAAATTCCTGAACAAGACGAACAAGAGCGACTACGTGAGTCGCGACTTCGTCATCCAGTCCATACAGGACGACTACGAGCTCAGTGTCAAGATGCTGCACTGCCCCAGCTGGCCGGAGATGTCGAACCCCAACAGCATCTACGACTTCATTGTCGATGTGCACGAGCGCTGCAACGATTATCGCAACGGACCCATCGTCATTGTGGACAGGTGAGTGTGGAGACAACAACCGCTAGTAGCCTATTAATAAACTCTCACCGCCCTTTGTGTAGATATGGCGGAGCACAGGCGTGCACCTTCTGCGCCATCTCGTCGCTGGCCATTGAGATGGAGTATTGCAATACGGCGAACGTGTATCAGTATGCGAAGCTGTATCACAATAAGCGTCCGGGGGTCTGGACCTCCAGCGAGGATATACGTCTCATCTACAACATTCTGTCCTATTTGCCTGGCAATTTGAATTTACTGAAGCGCACGGCGTTGCGCACGGAATTCGAGGATGTGACAACGGCCACGCCGGATCTCTATAGCAAAATCTGCAGCAACGGTAATGTTCCACACCTACAACTACAACAGCAACAGCAACAGCAGCAACAGTTGCTGCTGGCTCAGCAGCAACAACATCTGCTGCAGCTGCAAATGCAACATGAAACACAACAGCAACTACATCAGCAACAACAACAACAACAACAACAGCAGCAGCTACAACAACTGCAACAGCAGCAGCAGCAGCAGCAACAACAACAGTCACAGTCACAATCACAACAAAATCTCATTAGCCATAATAGTCATCAATCAGAAGTAGGAGCCATAATAACAAAATCAAAATCAGACACAGATTCAAATCACACAAATACAAATCCTAATCCAAATACAGTCACAGACACAGAGTTAGGAACAGCAGCTGCAACAGCAACCGAATCAGCATCAACAACAAATACTAATTCTTCCTTATTACCCATCTCATCATTGTTACCACCCACAGTTGCTCCATCATCCATCACACCCACACCATCATCAACAACGTCCAACAGCTCCGACAACAACATGCCCAACAACCAAACAACAACAACAACAACAGTCCCAAACAATCTAACAACTCCAACTACAACTCAATCATCATCAACTACAACTACAACTACAATAACACCAACCACACCTACAACAAATGCAACACCTCTAAATGATCTAACCCATACTAATGCTAATCTTACCACTGTTACTACTAATAATGCTGCTAACCTGGTCTCTGGTGATGGGTCGACGCTGCTGCCTGTTGCTGCCTGCGATGACGTCCACCTGGCCCAACATCAACAACAACAAATGCTGGCGCTGATGCAACAACAAACCCAACTGCAACAACAATACAACACGCATCAACCGCAATCGCAATCGCAACTGCAACCACAACCGGATAATGCCAATTGCCTGCTGGCCGTGTCGAATGTTGATGAATTGCTCAATCCCTCGATCAATCCAATGAACCACATGAACAACAACAAAAACAACAATAACCTGCAACAACAACAACTTCATGCAGCAGTCACAGATGCTCAAAACCTAGATATTGTAGGCTAAACACACACACAGACACACACAACAAAACCCAGAACACACAACAACAAAAATATGAATAATTTTATATGTATGTAAAGGCTAAGATATGATACATCTAAATATAAATACATTAAATATAAATATAAATATAAATATATAAATATAAATTAAAATTAAAATTAAAGCTAATTAAATTTAATTATGTATACACTTGAATGTATTTAAGCGAGTGAACTAAGCGTTTAGCGCAATGTCCTTCAACTATTATTATGATTATTTATGATTTTATTTATTGACACCCCAATTTGCTTTCGCTATTCGATTGACGCTCCTTACCCCATCCAGCGGGGAATATCCCTAAACTATGTTTAACTTACTTAGTCACAAACTAACACATAGTCAAGCAAAATAAACAATTAGAAACATAGCAAAACAAGGCACAGGATTAAATAACGATACGAGTATGTAGCTTAACGCACAAAACTGATTGCAAAAGTTCCCCACACAAATAATACTAATAATAATAATAATAACGATAACCATAATAAAAACGAGTATATGATAATATTACTTATTTGTATCCCACATTCTGTTAATATTCGTTACACTTAATGCTGAAAAATTGTTGTCCTTTTGTGCCATGGTCTAATATTTAGTTGATATCAGGTCTTTAAACGCCACTTAACCAAACCGTTAATTATCGAACGTAATTTTATTGTTTGCTAAATTCAATTGATTCAATGTCCGTCCTAGAATCTGTTATTGCTACTGTTTTCAGCTCGCATTTTTATCGATTACTTGTTGAACTTGAAATTGAAAAATACAAAAAAAATGAAAAACGAACAAAAAAAATGAAAGAACAATTGCAAAATCTTAGTGAAAATTACGCGAATTTAATAGACGAGATGAGAAAGTGAACAAAAAAAAGTTACACAAACATATTCAAGAATTTACGAATACGATTTAATGTCAAATATGTATTTTCCCAGGCACGTACACGAGATATTTTTCAAATTAACTTAAAACACTTAAATCAAGCACTTAACGAGCACATCACTGTAAATCCTATATAAAAAAATAAATAAACAATACTTGAACTAATCACACAAACCCCAGGCGCATCGCAACTGTAAATACATTAAACATAAATTACGTAAATACAAAACAAACGAAAATTTGCATGAAAGAATCGGAAAAATAAGTAACGTTTAAGACAATGATATAAATATTGTAAAAAATACACATAAATAAATATAAATATATACGATACGATAAAGGAGATAACAACTGCTTAGCGTCTAATGTTTAAGAACTAATTATTTGTAAAGCAAACCGCAAGCAAAGTATTACTAAAATATAAATTCATGTGGAAAAAGCGAAAGAAAAAAAGCGCAAAAGTATTCAAAATTGTTTTTCTCACTTGTGGAATATGGCAAAGCAAAGCAGAAAATCACATTTGTTAATGTTTTCCGAAATGAGATTTGAGATTCGAGCGAAATTCAAGATTTAGCATGCAAAGATTCCCAGCTTCATGATAAAAAACTAGGTATTCCCCCAGTCCCATATCCGCCATTAAAAACGAACCCCGCTTCCCCATCCAACTTGTACAGAATAACTTAACATCTAATTTAGTTCTGCACTCTTGAATTGCCATGGCTAAATATAAATATAATTCTAAGTATACTTATATAATGAATCAACGGATTGTGCATGTACAAGTTTTTCAATGTAATCGGTATAAGCATATAAATAGTATTAATTGCAAACGAGCAGGGTGCTAAAAATACGATGATCACTTGGGTTCTGAACAGCACAGTACAATTCCCAATACAACAACATATGCTTGAGTCAGTTTTGTGCCCTGTTCCATAATTGGCTCAACAGTTAAGCGAATTAGAAAGTAATCGATTTACACGTTTGTAAGTAAATAATGTATGTATTTACTGATACAACAAAAATGTTTTAAAGACTGGTTTTTTGTACACTTTATCTTAAGCAGGTATACTGATTATGATTACAATGTATTATTGCATCTAACCCTTTACCTTTAACTTTAACTTTAACTCTGAATGTACGTCTCTTGGTTTTGTCCATGTCGACCAGATTTGCTTTTCATTTCGAATGCTACAAAGGTATACCAAAAGTTCATGTCTGTTAATTGATTCAGTTTGCTTTAGATCTAAATGTGTTTATTCTTGTCTGGCGATATCAGCATAGTTAAATGTAGAGTGAACTTGGTGAGGAAATGTGAATGCAAATAGGTTTTTTTTTAGCCAAAACGATCTTAAATTATTGCATTTCTTTATTCGAACAATCCACACAAGTGAAAGTGAAAAATGAACATTTGAACCTAACGACCAATTTTGAAATTATGTTTATTGAAAAGGAGAATGAAACTCTAAGCCCTTTTTACCGTTAAGTGAATAAGAAATCATTTATGTGTATGTACTTATATCCCGAAGGCTTGTAAATTCTCATACTAAAAGGCAAAGTAGAATGCTTCATCTGTAATATAAAGACCATATTATTTCCACTAAACGATAACTAAAGCATTTTAACTATTATAAAAACGAACAAATATGAATTACAGAAAACAAAAAGAGAGAGTAGCTATTAGATATACATAATTGTATGTAATACTATAAAAAAAAAAACAAGAAATTGTATTGAATGAGTGAATGAAAATTAATATTTGTAAATGACAGCCAAACAACCTTGACGATTCTGGCCGGGGAAATTCCCACAGCCAATGTGAAGAACACAAGATCCGAAACACAAGAAAATCGAAACAAAATAGAACACTGCACACACTTCTCGAGCAAGGAAACCTTTCCAAGACTAACTACCTTCACAAATCATATATAATTAAATATAAATATTATCTAATTGACGGTGTTATGCAATTTATAAATGTGATGAATGTCAAACTTAAGCGTATGGAAACTAAAAACTTACAAAAAACACAAAAAAATGTAAACAATACAAAACAAAATACGAGAGATTAGTAAGAAAGCTGAATGTAGCGACAACTTAAGTAAGCATAACCGACGATTTTAGAGCTAAGCAAATGAAAAACAAGCGAATGGATACAAAAGAGCAGCCCATAGTTTTTAAAAGGGAATTACAGAGTAGCAGCAAAGAACAAAAAAAAAAACAAAATTACCAAAAACAGATAAAGAAACAAAAGGAACCCAGTGAAAAAGTAAAGTAGAAGAGCAGCCAGATCGAATCACAAATCGAAAGTAAAGTAAAACGCATGATTTGGCAAATAGAAAACTTTGGTAAACGCTTCAAGTGTAGTGCACGAGGAAAGCATAGAATGGTGAAAAACCGATGCATAAGAACAGAAAATGAATGTATCTCGATATGCAAAATGACGAAAATAAGTTTATGTATGTATACCTAAGTTATTGATAAGCCAATGGAAAAGTTGATATGGATGCAAAACAAAAACAAGAAAAACTTATAAAACTAAAGAGAATGCAAATAAAAATAAAGAACATCTGATTACTCACCGTTGAGCACATTTAACTTGGCGCACGCATTTGCAGCATAAACTCCACTTCCATCAAACCGAACTGACTGCGCGGCAACACATCCGGCGTCCAGCTCAAGAGCAAGCCGCTCTTGGGCTGCTGCTCGCTCTCGAAGAGCATTTGCACCATATAAAGTCGAAGCCTAGTATAGACAACGCGTTGCTTGGACGCCTGCTGCACTGACGTCTGACGCACATAGGGCTCGAAGTGGCCATCGGGCTGGCGTTCGAAGGAGCGCTGTAGTTGCAGGCTCAGATTGCGGCTGCTGAAGATGCGCTTGACGGTGTGCGAGGCGCTGAAGTGCCACTCGTACTTGGTGCGACCCTTGTGCTTTCCACTCGCTATGACAGCGACCTTGTGCAGCGGACGACGCTTGATGCCAGCGCTAAAGCTCTTGCTGAAGTGCGAGAATGTTTCCTGCAAATAAAAGAGCATTTGGTCCAAGCTATCCGCAACTATCTGAAGCACTTACCTTGTGCACATGCAAGCTGTGCTGCACAAGACGCGTGCTTAGCTCCGCCTGCTCAGCCATGGGCTCAACGGAATCGTTTATTAGCTCTATCACATAGTCCAGCCACGCCTCATACGCCAAGGCGGGCTGCACTGCCACACCCACAGCTTCCACAGCCGTTGAGCTGGCTTCGTTTACAATCAGCGTACGCTTGGCAGGCAGTGGCGGCTGCTTGCGTGTCTTGACTTCTTTGACAATATCGGAAGCCTTGATGGCCGATTCTTTAACCACCGAAATGGTGGGCAGTTCAATAGCGGGCAATTGATTGGTTGGCGCTGGCGGCGGCGCCAATATGTTGAAGGGTTCGCTGACCAGCGGCAACTCAATGTCATCGCTGCACAGATCGATTTGATCGGTCAGCTGATATTGATCCATCAGCTCAATGTTGCAGTCGGTTAGCTCGAGATGCTGATTGTGCTGCTCGGCATAAACGTCATAGTTGGACAGCAGCTGGGCATCGTTGGCATAGCGCACCACAGTATTGTGGCTGGCGCTGTTCTGTGTGGGTGTCGCGTCCACGTTATAGATGACATCGGCGAGATCCACCGGCAAAGGCAGCAACTGTAAAATCAAGAATAAATAAATATATTCCTCTGGCTTTAAGTAGCTCCCAAACTCACGTCGGTGGCTGTTTGGCAGTGCTCGTCATCGAAGATGTAAATGTCCTCTGGCGACTCAATGCCGCCGCCAATATTGATGCTCAGTCCCAGACCGAAATCGTCGTGGGTGACCTCGCCCAGCGGCGTCTCCAGCTTGGCGGGCATCCAAAACGATTGCAGGCCCTTCGTAAAGTTGCCATAAACCGTTTTGCCCTGCGGTGAACTTAAAATGCCCGCCAACACCAGCAGCAAATGATCACAGATCTCGTCCTGCATGACCAGCGAGTTGTCGGGCTCCACAATAATCTTCAGTTTGCGACAGGCGCAGGCATAGGTGCCCTTTTTGGTGGACAACCCATTGGCCAGCGCCGTTACATGCAACAGCGCCGCCGGAAACGTATTCGAGCGCTCGCACTTCACCACAAATGTGGTGGCACTCAAGCGTTGTACGGCGGGCAGCTGATCCTGCTCCTCGGCCGCTTTGTATTGCTGCCAGAGTTGTTGCTTCTGCTCCAGGCTAATGTTAAGATTCCACAGCACTTCCCGGGAAACGCTGTAAACTGTTGCCTTGGGCATCTGCTCGCTGCACTCGCGACACGCTTTGATGTGCTTGCATTGATTAGTATCGTCATTCTTGCAGGCATCCGCATAGCAGCTGCCCTTGCTGGACACCACGGCGGCATTGGGCTGCAGCGACAACGTCACGTCCTCGATGCACACAAAGTTCCGCGGCTGTGCATCCTGTTGTCGGGGTTCCTTAGTGCGCAGCGAATAAATCGCACAGCCGCTGCGATGGCAAATCAATTGTACGCCGTCGAGCACGTTTTTATTTTGCGGACAGATGGGATTGCGACAAAGCAGCGCACGATTGCCGTTGATGGCGCCACAACTTGAACACTTGCGAAGACCGCGCAGTGTTGTAGGCTGATGATGATTTTGTTTTGAATCGAGTGGCATGATAGCCGCCTTTTTCGCTTCAGTAGGGCAGCAGCACCACACACCAGGCGCAAAATATTAGTGGTGATTGCACTGTTATTAACAGCGATAACTTTAATACAACTCTTGAATACTAGCTTTCACACTATTAAACACCTTTAAATAGCTTAAACAAATTAGTTTAGCATACTCTAGATAAATTCGTATTAGATTGCCTAGTGCTTCCAATTCGCCACAATTTGCATAACAGCACTGTGGAGGCTGTTCCTGATATCGATTTATCGAGCGCCTATCGATAAGTTTTACCGTTTTAATTGCCGCGCTTATTAAAAGCTTAACCACTTTACGATTACATTCTATGTTACGCGTTACATTTTACACTTTAAGAAAACACTAAGTGGTCAAAATTTAACAGCCCAGATTAGCTTATTAACTTGAGAATCGCCGAGAAAGTAGTTAAGCGTTAACATTAGAAATTAGAAGCAATCTCATTCCATACAGCGAAGCCGACTAAAAGTATTGCATTAGAACAACTTGGTTTCTGAATTTATTTTAATGTAATTGTCAATCAATTTGCATGTCGCTGTAAACAATCCAAGCTGTCGAATCCGACTTGCGCCTCTATCCAGCGTGCAACTGTCAGCAGCAATTGCTCATTGAAGCTGTTGCTCATCAATTGCAGACTGAGTGGCAATCCGGCTTTAGACAGGCGTATAGGAATTGAAACCGCGGGAATGCCAGCCATATTGGCGGGCTGAGTGCAAAAGTCTTGCACAGCGCACTGATCCCGATTGCTGAGCGTTACAAAGTCCTTGTAGAGTGGAGCATCGCTCAGAGTTGTAGGAGTCAACAGTATGTCCACTTTGTCCGCATCTTGCTGCGCTTCAAATACCTTAAGGAAGTCTTCGGCAATCAGGCGGCGCACACGCAATGCCTTCTCAAAGTAGTGATCATAATTCTTGCGCAAAAGCAGAAAATTACCCGTCAGAATGCGAGTCTTCACCACCTGATTAAACCCCTCTGCCCGAGATTGGGCATAAAGCTGTTCCGTGCTCCGCTCATCGGCGGCACGATGTCCATATTCGATGCCATCATAGCGTGCCATATTACTGGCCACTTCGCACTGATTTAGTATGGTATAAACGAATATGCTCGCGGCTGTATTGGGCAGCGACACTTGACGCACCTTAGCGCCTGTACTCTCCAGTAGATCTGCCACCTTGGTCCAGGTTTCCAGCACATCGACCGAGAGGCCGTCGCAGTGATATTCCTTTGGTATGCCAATCCTTAAGGAGCGCAAATCAATGTGCTCGACATCTGGTAGCTGTAACTTTGTATATGGCCGCTGCACGCTTGTGGAGTCCAAAGAATCTGGTCCTGCCACTGCATTTAGCACTTGAACGCAATCGCCGACGGAACGTGTCAATATGCCAGGCACGTCCATGGAGTTGACCAAAGGAATTAAGCCATGACGGGAGCAAAGACCGTATGTGGGCTTTAGGCCCACAACGCCGCAATAGGAGGCAGGATTTCTAGTTGAACCGCCCGTATCTGATCCAATTGCACTGTAAGTCAAAGCAAAATGGTTTTGGCGCCTTCATATTTTAGTAAAACGATAAATCGATTGTTACAACTAGGCTAACAGCTGACATTTAAAATAACAGCACGATTTCACTCTGCGTCGTTCGATAAAACTAAAAGTCGTAGGAACTTAAAAAAAATTGCTTAATAAACGACGATAATGTCCACGCTTTTCACTTAATCACCAAAGCCGAATTTGGAAGAGCTTCAGCGTCAAAATTTAAAAAATTAGCAACGATATATCGTAAAATCGATTATTACAAATGTTAAACTCAGCACAGCTGACTTTTTAAACAGCACGGTCACTCTGCACCAAAGCAACGAAACTAAAAAACATCTACGAAAATTTGCTAAATAATTTGGCATTCTGAAGCGACAATGTCTGCGCTTTTCCGCCTAACTAGCCGCGCCGTGGCCCTGCAACGTTCGGTAGCATTTAATGCGTGCCGCAGCATCAAAACATCGCCCAAGAAGGACGAGACGGTTGCAGCACCCGCCAGCGTTACAACCGAAGATTTTGCCAATCCCAGCCCCAAAAACTGGATAAGCTATGGATTCGATTACAAAACTGAAGCCGACGATCGCAAAGCAACCAAATCAACATTCTTCGTTGCCGTAACCCTGTGTATTGTGTGGGGAACATTCTACTGGGCATATTTGCCGGACGTGAAGTTTCGCGACTGGGCACAACGCGAAGGTTTCCTGGAGCTACGACGCCGCGAGAAGGCAGGTCAGGATCTAGTCAGCCCCGACTATGTGGACAAGGCGAGCATAGTACTGCCATCGGACGAGGATCTCGGCGAGACGGACATTATTATTTAAAGAACACAATCCCTTTTTAGTTTTGTTTTGTAAGCGAATGTTATGTAATGGAATGAAGTGGTGGACATAGCTGTGTGTGGCGCTTGGCTGCTAGCAAATAAAATTGCATATATTGATCGTGATCGTGCTGTAGAGAAATTGATCAAAAAAATGCAACAAGAAATATATCTTATTCGACTTTTGTTTCGCGCACTGGCGTGTCAATTGAGGTTAGGGAGAGTACGTAACAGTAAAATGTAAACAACATGAAATCCAACTTACGCATAACACAAACCAGCGGCAACAGCTGATGCGGAGCCCCCCGAACTGCCGCCCGCTATGCGCCAGTTGTCGCCATGGGACGTCAAATCCTCGCTCCAAATATTCTTGGTGGGACCGTAAATGGAATCCACCGTGCCGGCGCCCATGGCAAACTGATCCATGTTTGTTTTACCCACCAAAACAGCACCTGCTTGACGTAATCGAGCGCTCATTGTTGCATCGTAGGGCGGCACAAAATCCTGCAGCATGCTGCAAAATAATATAGAATTAGTATTATTATGGGAAATTCATGTAAAAGACATTTTAGTGCAGCTAGTTACCGGGAAGCACAAGTTGTGTGCACATTGGCAGTGCAGAAATTATCCTTTATTGCCACAGTGATCCCATCCAGCTCTCCAATAGGTTGTTTCTTTGCGTAGCGTTCTGTGGACTCCTGAGCCTGCTGGCGAGCCAAATCTGGTGTCACACGCACCAGTGCATTCAGTGTCTTTAATTTGGCGGCATCCTCCAGTGCCTGCTCTGCGACAGACAGCGGAGAGAGTTGGCCATTGATGTAACTCGCAGTCAACTGCAGTTTGTGGATTTTAAGAACTAATTCAAAACATTTAATTAAATTCCCCAACCTGTTTGATGCTCAGCTGAACGTGACGTCGCATAGTTAATTTAATGCTGAAATTAATATTTTCTATTTCATACACAAAACTCTTTTAATTAAAACAAATGCATTCTATAAACAATTTATCCCATAGCTTTTATATTTTACCATCAACAACTGTTGCCGGCACACTCTTGACTAGCGATGAGCGCAATATCGATAAAATCAAATTTTATTGGCAGTGTCTGGTTGGCGCGGTCTCCAATGACTATTGGTCAATAGATTGATTTCTAATGACCTTACATTATTGTAAACATTTTATTAAAAAACGTAAAAAATACATTTAGATTCAAATTGTTTGGACACGCACTACAGCTTTTAACTCAATTGAACACCGTTGCTACTAAAGTGTAACCAAGCTTTTTAATTAAATGGTTTATTTTAGCATATTTCTTGATTCCAAGTTCAAGTCACGTCGTCAATTTCGCGCGGTCTTCAATTCGAACGAACACATAAAGTAAAATATTAAAAGCATGTATGTCTGACTAACAAGCGATCATATGAACATATATTTAAAAAAAAAACCATTCGACATTTTTTAACGATTTGTACTACACATTAAGGTTTAAAATCTATACATGGTACATGAATTAATTTTTCTTTTTACTCTTCGGAGTCTCCTCCCCATGCGCTGTGGTTGTATTTAGAGATCTGTTTGCATCTGGCTCTTCTTGCTTTATCTCCCTCTTAATGTTGCTACCAGACGATGGTTCGTCGTCTTCGGTCTCAGATTCGCATTTCTGAAGATGAGAAACATATACAGTAATTAATTAAAAGTGTAACTAAAATAAATAAAAGTGCAAAATTAGTGAGAATGGGATTTTGTACATGCAGCGGAATGATTTGATTTGATTAGAATTTATTGCAGTAGTGAATCGAACCAAGGCATTTCGTCGATGCCAGCGAGAATATTCATAATTTCATCTTCGACTTGATTGAAATCAAAGTTCGGTTCGATTGGAACGTCATTTAAGCTCGCAAGTGCTTGATCTTGATGTCCAACTTCTTCCTCATGATCTAGAATTAAGCCATTCCCATCGTCGAGCCCCAGCTCCAGTCCATTGTAGTCCATGTCAAGCAACATGGCATAGTTCTCATCAATGGTATTGGCCAGCTCATCGACTGTTTCATTATTTAAATTAAATATACCGTTTGTGAGATCCGACATATTGCCAACATCATCATTAGGTTGAACGACGTTAACGTCTCCTTCATTCTCATCGTCACTGGCATAACAGCTATCATCCGCACTTGGGCGGCTTGAGGCAAATACACTTTCGATCTTCGGTGTGTTTGGCACACCATAAAACTATGAGGTGGAAGGAGGAGGAGGGGGGATGAGAGGTCGGTCTTTTATTCATCATTTTTGTTTTTTTCTTTTTGTTTGATCACAAGCTTGTTCATTTAAACGCTACGCTAAATACGAATACTTATGTAAGCGTGTAGTATTTCTAGCTAGGACTATAAAACAGCACTACCAACTAATTGAGGTATGTTTACGCCGTATATAGTGTATATATATATATAGTATATATGTAAATGTCAGTATGATAATATGTAGTGTATGCATTCGATGTATGTATACAAAATGTAAGCGCGTAGTGTTTGGCTTAATTAAGGTGCTATGGTAGTGTGGTTGTGGTTGAGGTTGTGGTTGGTGGTAGTTGGTAGTTGGTAGTAGTAGTAGTAGTTAGGCACAGCCTCTGTTTAACGCACCTTTTGTATGTACTGGCGTTTGGCCGGCGCCACGTTCAAATGCAGCACACATGTCGAATCCTCAAGTATGCTGGCCACCGGCTCTTGGCACACAACTCCACTACGTTCGACGCCACAGGCGCGATACAGCACCTGTCGCTTATCCTCGAGTATGTGCTTGCGACAATGCTTGCAACAGGGCAGTGTGCGTTCACCACACTTAACGCCACCCTCGGTGAAGATGCATTTGGGCTGGCTGGAAGCTTTTGCAGATAGCAGAGTATCGCGCGAACGTTTCTCCTTCATCTTTTTGTAGAGCACCGCTTCCATGCCCTGTCGGCGATGGTACCCGTTAAGCGCCTTCAGTTGCTCATACTGTTTGCGCTCATGCGGCGTGTCCTTCAGTTGATCATGAATGCTGCCTGGAATTGAAACGTATAATTCAGAAACATGTCTATTCTGCAATTGCAATTGAACATTTACAGTATGTCTCGCGCTCGCGGCGTATATCATGCAAATAGCTGCGACGACGCTGCTTGAACACGTGCTGTAAGTGTGTAATCTGCTCACGATACAAGCCCTGTAGCTTGATCAGCTTCAGCTCCGACAGACGTACTGCCTCTGCTCTGGTGTAGACGCCAGCATGTCTGTAATTACATTAGTTATATGAAAGGCCATTAATCATAGGTTTTCTTGGCTCACTTGAGCGGATCATCCTCCTCGGAATCGACACTTTCGTAGTCCGATTCATAGAACTCTACATCACGTGCTGTATTACGGAGGCACGGCGGATCCTCATCGTTACTAGAACTGTCCGAAGCATAATCTAAGATGCGACGACGCTTGCGCACGCTGGACACCACCTGCCCAATGGTATTTGTGTGATCCTGATTGACTGCAGCACAAAAATGATAATTAATAACGATTTGTTATCAGTGGAAAATACAAACTTACCAAATGGCGTCACGTGCGGTGAGACAACATCGATTTCATCGTCGTCTGGCTCGTGCTTGGGCACCTCCGGTTTAATGTCCTCCACATTGATGTGATGCGACAGGCTGTTCAGCAGTGTTTCATTGGTTTCAACACGACTGCGCAGGCGACCCACCGATAAATGTGTCTTTTGCAATTGTGTTTGGCGATTGTGCTCAAAGCACAACGTGGTTAATATTTGTTCCTTTTTAGTGTCCAGCTTGGGCACCGCATTCGTGCACTTGCGCCCATTGGAATAGACGTGGGAGCATTGGCGGTAATTGGCGCGCGGATCGCGTAAAATGTGACGAATACAATATTCATAGCCATCAATGCGCATTAAACTGCATTCGTATGTGGGATTGCTACAGTATTTAATTTTGGCCAGCTCGCTGTGTATTTGATCGCGTAGTTTTTGCTCCTTTTCCGGAGTGCAAGCAGTGCCCGTAAATCTGGCACATTGCCGCAATTGGTTTGGCGAAAAACTTGCCATTTTTCACAAAATACTCAACAGATTTTCGACACAATAGAAAAATGCTACTCAACTCGCTGGCGATGTACCTTATACTGCTGTTATCGAGGCCGGTGATGTGACTCTTAACGATACTTTAGTTATCGAAGCGGCTATCGTACTGCCAACGCTGGTAACGATTATTGGCACACATTACATTGATAAGTAACTTGGATATTTTAAGCGTAGTCAATTTAACATTTATTCAAATTTATTATGCTTAATAAAGTTGATTAATTTTATACAAAGGCTGTTAGCAGTTGCATTGGTTTGTAAGTGGCTTTGGAACCAGTTATCGAAATTGGTTGCTTTACCAGTCGATATATTTTGACTATATTGCCAAAGCCATAGATAATGAACGAGGGAAAACTGAAATTGAGATGTAAGTATAATTTTGAATTATATTTGAAACGTTTATTAATGCAATGCGTTGCAGATGAAGTGTCCGAAGACAGCGATGCCATGGCAGACAACGATCCCGACGAACAGCTGGAAACTACGCACATAATTCCCCACCCCATGAAGCATAAGCGTCGCAGCTACGTTTGGAGATACTTTAGTCCAGTGCCCGACCACTCTGAAGTCTACAGATGTCAGATATGCAGTGAAACGTTTGGAAACAAGACTGCCAATCTTGGACGGCACCTGCAAACAGTGCACGGCATCAATGATGTTGTAAGTGGACATTACGTACAATGTAATCAATGATAGAAATCGTTGTCGTCCAATTACAGCAGCCAGAGGACGCAGTAAAAAAGGGGCGGCCGAATCGCAGCATCGTGTGGAATTTTTGCACCAAGCTGGACCATAAGCGGGCGCTATGTCATCTCTGCAAGAAAGTACTGTATTTTGGCGGCGGCAACACTTCCAATATCACCAAGCATCTTAAGCGAATGCACGCAGAGAAGATCGATGAAGTGGTAAGAATAGTCGACCATAATCTTTAGCAAACAAATCTCCTAAATTGTGTAATTTGCAGGCAAATCAATTGCCACGCAATGTGCAATTTGGCGCTGATGCGTCTTCACCCTTCAAAAAAGAACGCAAGGGCTCCAGCTATGTGTGGAACTATTGCGAGAAGCTCTCGAAAAACACGGTGCTTTGCAAGCTGTGCAATAGACGTATGCGTTTCCATGGCACCGCCAATGTGATCACGCATCTACAGCGTCGACACGACATCATGGACGAGACTAGCGTGGTCAAAGTGGAGTCAACCGACAATGTACAAGAAGTGGCCACATCCAGCACAAATGAGCAGGGATTGCCGTCGATTCGGAGAAACAGCCTGGTTGGCAGCGTGGTTTGGAAGTACATAACAAGGATCTCAGAGGACACTGTGCGTTGTCGCGTCTGCCTGAAGAACTTGTCGTATCAGGGGACCAGTAATCTGCAACGACATCTTCATCGCATGCACAACATAATATGGAATCTCCAGGATGTCAGTCAAGCTGGCTTCAAATTGGAGGCGCAGGATGCGAACAGAGATAGTTCGTTCTTTGACTTCTGTGAAGCAACCAGCGATAGCGCGGTATGGAAATGTCAAATGTGTGCGGAGCTCTTTGAGGACAACGACAACATGCATGAAACGATCAGCAGGCATATGATTAAGATTCATGGTGCAGCAATGCGTAGCGAATGTGATGATGTAAGTACTTGGCAAATGGTACAAATAATGTGTTGCTTTCCTAAGAAAATATAAAATACGATTACAGTCATCCTTAAATCCCTTTACATTGTGGTAATAATATTTCTCTTACTTTTTTTTAGGATTTTGTTGTTGTGGAGCAAGAGGAGGAAGAGTTGGGCACACTTTACTCCACGGTCATCAGTGAGGAGGGCAGCAACTCAAACAGCGGCGAGCGAGCTGTTGAGCAATTAGAGATAGCAGCGCCCATAACCGATGAAGCGCTCTATAACGATATCATCGAGGTAGAGGAGGATCTCAATGACGTCGAGGAGATTGGCGCAGATTTATACGAAAGCGCCGCAGATGAAAATTCACCCTCACTTCCAGACGCTGATAATGTTTACTCCGATCTGAGCAATGATAGCAACGATGCCCAGCTGGTGACTACAACAATACAGGCGGACGATACGCCGCTGATGAGGGAACTGAAAGAGGATCTGCTGCGACAGCAGGCGATGTATTTCAGTGAAAAGGCTGGCTTCTATCGCATGCAAAAGTTTCTGGTGGCGCAACAGGTGCGCAAAGAGCGTTTGGAATTCGAGAAGCTGAAAGCGCTGGGCAAAAGCGAAGAATTTGTTAATACAACCATAACATAATAAATATATAGTCGCTAATTAAGTGTAGTGTATAATTTTAAGTTCAAACTGTTACAATTTGTAGACCAACTTAACATTAATGTTTACATAATCTATAAAACAAGCAAATTACTTAATTGTTTTTTTTTTTATCAATTGCCATCAACGACATTCATGTCCAGTAACAGTTTCTTGGTCTGCAGATCAATAAGTCGCCTTTTCGCTCTGGCCAATTCGGCCATTTCATTGTAGTAAATGGTCTCCGCCTTCAGCTTTTCATCCAGTTGCGTTGTGGCTTCTGCTAGCGAATTCGTGTCGACCTGATGATCCACGGAATTGTTCATATTCGGGGGTTCCTCATCACAGTGTCGTGGTGCCATCACATCCGAACTGTCCACCACATACTCATAGAATGGCTCCTGTTCCAAAATCGAGTTAAACTACAAAATCAATAATGCCAAGAAAGTCCCAACTACTTCAGCATGCTTACCTCATCGTCCATGTGATCCGTGACCTTCTCAATAATGCTGTCGACATCATCGAAATCCACCTTTTCCAGCGGATCCACTTGACGTCGCTCATCGGCATTTAAGATCTCCTTCTTCGGTGATATCAGGCTGTGTTGGGAGTAGCTCAGATTCTTTGAGAAATTGTGATGACGCCGGATAATGTGTCGCATTAGATTGGACGACGAGTGTTTCGATGAAAGCGTTTTGCTACAGTGTTTGCACTTTGCCATGAACTCTGAGATGCGCACAAAATGTGCCCACAGTTTGTTATTCTTCCCAATAACTTTGTTGCGCATCTCAGGATGATGATGATGCTGCTCTTGACGCTGCTGCTGATTGTCAATAATGGTGCGTACTGCAGATTTTGTTTCCCGCTCTCCCATATTGGCGTCTCCCAAATGGACGTCGGGCTCGGGGTCGGGCGCGTTAAGTTCCTCGCGGAGTTCCGCAAGCATTTTACCTTCGTCGCCGGCGAATATGGCTCGAGCAAGTAGCTTGTGGTTTCGGATTAGATGGCGCGTTAGATTCGATGAGGTATGTTTGGATGACAGTGTTTTATCGCAGTGTTTGCATTGCACAATATATTCGGTGAGACGGTGAAAATGCGATAATGCTTTGGCATTCCTGCCAACCATATTTTCGTCTTTCACGTTCGTTTAGCAAGCCTTTGCTGTTTTGTTTACGCACAAAACAATTTTGTGCTCTGGGTTGCGTTCGTTTCTGGTTCGTTTGCTGCGTATTTTTGATTGGGCGAATCGCTCCGAATTCAGTTCTGCGAACAACTTCAATAATCCTGAACGACAAATTGTATTTTTAGTTCGTGTACAGTTGGGATAGAGAAACCCTCGAATGTATCGACAACATCGATTGGCATTTTGCTAGTTATGGCACAAAATGTTTATTTATCGATATATATGAACTGCAAATGATTTAATTGTTCAATTCAACTATTAATAATTATAAGATCGCCAACACTCAACTTTAAATGTGTTTTAATAAAAACTAGTCTATAATTATTTTAATTTTTTCTCTTTTATGTCTTAGAATTAAATTCAACATTAAAATACATATATGCCTGTGGCCCGAATGCAGAGCTAAAAAAACATAATTTAATCAAATTGATATCCAATTTTTTTGTGTTTGCATGAAACGTTAATTTGATAAAGTAATTGACATACTTTGTAAGTAATGTTTTCATTATTAAAGAAATATTGATTCTTATATTTTGATGATAATAAGAAATATCGATACGTTTTAACATAGGTTGGCAGTAATTTCACAAAAAGCAACCCTGCGTAAGTGCTACCCATCGCTGTCAAATGGCCTAAGTACTGCCAATTCGATAACCTAAAAATTTTTGACACGAGGTTGTGCGTGTCTTTTCCTTTCTTTCTCGCTTTTTACTCGAACATGGGTGAGTCGTCGGCTTGATGAAAATGTGTTAAAATATCAAGAAAATCGCCTGTGACATGCTTAAAAATACTATAAAAGTGCAAATAATAGATGACTACAAGCGTTGCAATTAAGGAATATGTGAAAAATGTAAAATTAACAGCATATTTGTTCATTTTAGAAGTTGAACAGCAGACGGCACCGCGTGCTGCTTGCAGTGTTGTATGTGTATGTGTGTGTGTTTGTGCGATTTTCTTGATCTTTGACAAAATATGACTGAAATTGAATTGAATTGTAATTTGTATTTGTGCTAATTTAAGGTATTAGCCGTGATAGTGCACACAAGCGTCGCGCCACTGGTGGCAAGCGTAAGTCGCTCCGCAAGAAGCGCAAGTTCGAGTTGGGCCGCCCCGCCGCCAACACTAAGGTGAGTTTACCCTGTCACTGTGAGCAGCCGCCATTATTGTTTTTATCCAAATGATGTTAACGCGTGTCAACTGCAAACGCACGCGACTTGTTCGTGAGCAATATATCTTTGATGATTAAAAAGCATTATGTTCGGACTACTGATAATCATGCAGTTATCCACATGTTGTTTGTGGTATGTTCGATATGTACTCATTAAGTTTCTTTTCTCTTGCAGCTTGGCTCTTCCCGCGTGCACAGCGTGCGCACTCGTGGTGGCAACACCAAGCTGCGTGCCCTGCGTCTGGAGAACGGTAACTTTGCGTGGGCCTCTGAGGGTGTTGCCCGCAAAACCCGTATCGCCGATGTTGTGTACAATGCCTCCAACAACGAGCTGGTGCGCACCAAGACGCTGGTGAAGAACAGCATTGTGGTCATCGATGCCACGCCATTCCGTCAATGGTACGAGTCACACTATGTGCTGCCTTTGGGACGCAAGCGTAATCCCAAGCACGCACAGAAGGAGGATGAGAACGATGTGCTGACCAAGAAGCGCAGCGACAAGGTCATGAAGAAGTATCTGGAGCGTCAAAAGTACGGCAAGGTCGAACAGGCTCTAGAGGACCAGTTCACCTCTGGTCGCATCTTGGGTACGTTTCAATTCCCCCTTCTCGCGTTTAATGTTAGTTTGTTAGTCGATGATGAAAGAACTCTAGCGATCCAGCTACATTTATGCAACAATCTTGTTTTAAGTGCGTTGCAGCCAGCTGGGTGTGATTTTTGCTTGTCATAGTTACTCTGATGACATTTGCTAAATAGATATGCTAATTTCGCTTGTTTTGTTTGAGCCTCGTTTCTCTAATGTGTCTCCTCTCTTTATTTCTGACAGCTTGCATCTCGTCCCGCCCCGGACAGTGCGGTCGCTCCGATGGCTACATTCTGGAAGGCAAGGAATTGGAATTCTACCTTAAGAAGATCAAGTCTAAGAAATAAAGGCACTAGATAAGAATGCAAAACAACAACTGATTTGCAAACAGAAACAAAAATAAAACGGCTTGTTTTTTTATAAGAAAAACATTTACAACATTTTACTAATTGATCGTGCAAACAACTCAACTATGTTCAATAGTTCATGTTTATAATATAACTTAAATTTCTATTAAAATCAAAACCAGTATAGAAAGCACTTTCCATGGGGATTATATTAATCTACCAACGCTGAATATATAATTATTTTAGCAGAAATCGAGTCAATTGTATTCTTTAATGTTTCAATTAACCGTCAAATGCATTGTTTTTGTAAAAGGCTAATAACTTTACCTGATAGACTTCAATGTGTTATCGTTATATAACTTTTAGTAATTGTTTTACCCAACACGAGGTATTTGTTGGGTCAGTGTTTGGAGTTGTCATCTATTGTTTATGGTTGCAAATACGATATAAGTGTCGTTAAGCATCAGAAGCAGTCTGAACACTTCCGATTCAAAGAATTATGATAGCAAGAACTTTAATTCCAGGGACTATGGGTATAAAAGGCTTTAGGAGAGACGTGACCAATATCATGAGCTTCTTATTGTTGATCAGGGTGACAAACAGGGTAAAAATTCCTTTCTATCGATTAGTTTTCTATACTTTGATTGAATACGATTTAATTAGTTCAGTTTTCTTAAATCAAAATGCACAAGAGAGGCTTTCGTTCGTGATCTAACCATGCTTATTAATTTCTTTGTCGAATTGTAATTGTTTAGTTGATCCATTATATCACTTAATTGATCGTTGAACAATGCAATTAATTTTTCTAATCTGTTGCATTTACCAAAATGAGACGTGACCGACAACATGGGGATAGGATATCGGTAATAGGTAGCTATAAAATATATATTCCTTCCTACAGATTAGCTTTGAAGAACAGAAGTCATCATTTAGTCATTCGAATCTGAATCAGCCAAAAAGTTTCCATATTCTCAATAATTGAAGATCATAAATAGACATTGATTACTTAAATATACACTATCAATTAGTCATAAAGTATATAAAAAGCCAGTATTTTTTGAAAATACAACAACATAAAAGGGTGCTTATAAGGATTGCATAAAAAATTAATAATTTAAATATATCAAGGTTTTTTACGATTAAAATCTGCCTCCAGAGACAATATTTTTGGCAATCTCCTGCCAAAACTAAAAGCCCACAAAGTAATGACACTAGGATTAAGTCAACCAAATAGTTTCCCAATTGTTGTATAAGTTGCTTCTTGTTAATAAGTTTCCTCTAACTAACTCGGTGCCTTAACTAATTTTTGTCGACGTGTGAAACAAGCCAGTGGACAAGGAAAACAACAACAGATTCTTGCTTAAATGAGAAGTATATTTATGTATACATATATTTTTTGCTTGTTTCTATGCAATTTTAATTCATACAGTTATGGTACAAAAGATATACGTAATCAATAACAATAGTTCAAATATCATTCGTATTTAGTTGGCTATAATTACAATAACACAAACAGGGCCAGTCATTCGTAGCGTGGAGTTCTATTCTAATCGAATAACTGGCAATTTGTACTGCCAATGAAAAATTTTTGGAATTTTGCAGAGGCTGCGAAGATAACAGAAAATTTTTTAGAGCAACTTTCTTTCTATCCAAATAGCTAGTTGCTGTTGTTTGCTGGCGATCGTTGATGGTGGTGGGGAGAGCATCTCACTCGCTCAGTGCTCGAATAGCATTGTCATGAGTGCCATTAAAGCGATGCCAAAGACCAAAGCCAGCAGCTGTTTGACCGACTCCACGCGCTCCTCCTCCTTCAAGAGATCTGGTAATACTGTGACCAACGAAATGTGCAGAAATCCGCCAGCGGTGAATGGCATTATCCAGGATGTGCGCGCCTCTGCAAAGAGTAGTATATATCGTTCAATAAATGAGCAGGCTGAAGCAGCAAGATGGACTTACCCATTGCTGAAGTCACACCGGAACCGCCAATGGCCACAAGGGCGCCCAATAGTCCGGCGCCGGCGGTCAGCAATTGTGCGCGTGCCGCATCCCAGCGACTGAAACCGGACTTCAGCAGTATGGCAAAGTCGCCCACTTCGTGTGGAATTTCATGGACTGCAAACAACATGAATTAGCGACGAAAGGGGCGGCAGAGTAGATCGATTTACTCACGCAGAATGGCAAAAGTGGCCAGCACACCGTGCCGGAACGAGACCAGGAATGAGCCGGCCACTGCGAGGCCGTGTGTAAAGTTATCAATGGAATTGGCCAGCAGATTCAAGTAGCCGGCCACCTTCTTGGGCTGCTCCTTTTGCACCTTGGCCTTCTCCTCGCGTTCACGCAGAAAGCACACCTTGTCCACATCTTCAATGTCACAGGCGCCACCGCAACTGTCCACTGTCTGGCCCTCGGGCAGTTTGCCGCCATGGCGACGCAACAGACAGTTGGCAATCTCAACGCACTTAGGCTGTGGATTCTCCTCGTCGGCGCTCGTGTAGCCCGAGAAGATTTTCTCTACAATCGTAAAGATGAGTATTCCGGAAAGCACCCATAAGCCCGAGCGCAAAGATGGATGACCATCGGAGCCTGCCATAAAAAAAAAAAAACAACGACATCGTGGGGAAATTACCTTATCTGCAATTATATTGCATCGAAAGAAAGAGATTACTCACTCTGGTTATCGCCCTCCCAGGCTTCTGGCAGTAAATGTAGGAAAACATCACCCAACAGTCCGCCCACCGCAAAACTGAGCAGCACCCGCAAAAACTTTGACTCAGACGCTGAAACAAACGAAATAATATATAGAATTGCATTTTCTGTGGTGAAATTTAAAATGCGACAACTCACGATCTTTATAGCCCTCCTTGGCTAGCTTCTCGTTTGTGGGTATGATGAGCAATGGAAAGATGCCGCTGAGACCGATCACAACGGAGCCGAGCAGCGAAAATACCCACGGTGTGTACTCCATGCTCTTTATATATTCTGGCACATACTGATTCACCAGGTTAGCGTATATCATGCCGAAGTGTTCGTCGAAAAAACTACTGCTCGCATTCATTGTGGAGTCTTCCGCTTGAGTGTTTTTAATCTGTTGGCTTTGTTTTTCTGGGATTATTTAATTTTTTTTTCGGTTAGGTGGTGTGTCTTTGGTATTTCGCTATGGCGCAATCAGATCCTTGTCATGTCCTCCAGTTGTGCAAACAATTTCTTTATGAAAATCTGCATGAAACAAAAAACAATGTTAACATTTTTTTTTTTGATTTTCAATTGAATAAATTTCTTGTTTTTAGTTCTTTTTTTGATTTGCCTTTAACAAACAGAAATTTCCCAGCCAAGTCGCCTAGCAACCAACACGAGTAATGCAACAATATAATATTGCTAATACCAGATTGATGTCCAAATCCTCTCAATGCACGTCACAGCCTGGCCAACAGCCGATAGCCAACTGAGCTGGCCACAAGCTGCTTCATTCATTCTTGATTGGCACCGCGATCGATAAGATCGGGCTACATAGTGTAACACTCGAGTAGCATAGCTTATATACTTATGACTAGATAACTGATAACCGTGTAAAAAGTGACAGTTTATCAAGAATCGTCTAATGTCCAGCAGTGAGTTCAACTTTGCTGGTTAGCTACAAACTTGAATTGAAGTCACTTCAAAGCATTTACTGCACATTACTAATTGCAGCTTTTAACTATATTTATCAACAAAGTAGACAATATAAATGTTGTATTACTAGTATCTCATATTTTGAGCACAGCTCCAAGTTGCCACTATAAATATAATATTAATACGATATTAATGCTCCAAGAGCGCCTAAGCTTCAATTGCAATTTGCCAATTTATTTCGATTTATTTTCTAATCACTTTAAGAATTAATATCGCACATTTTAAGCATAGCTCAAAAGTGGCACCATAGAAATTATATGAAAGCCAAATTAGTACTATTAGTTATTAATTAAAATGCGCTTAAGTCTGGTATGCAATTCTCGGGGAATATTTTGATATCATTTATAATCAATTTGGAATTTATATGGCATAATTTTGAGAGTTTATTTAGATTCCATTTTTTAATCATATTCA
Source organism: Drosophila siamana (assembly GCA_035047445.1). Lineage (NCBI taxonomy): Eukaryota > Metazoa > Arthropoda > Insecta > Diptera > Drosophilidae > Drosophila > Drosophila siamana. Next base: position 16,170,785 of record JAWNPP010000004.1, on the reverse strand, counting down.
GAATTTAATCACGACATTAATGTTATTGATTTTTATGAAATTGCAAACATGTTTTAATTTATTTAGCAATCACTTTCAGATCTCATATAAAGTTTGTTTTCATAGTTTCATAGGCGCAAAACTGGCCTGAATTCTGTAATGTGATCCCACAACAGCAGCTATCGAGTTGTGCTCAAGGAAAACCAGCAATTTAATTCAAATTAACACAAATTCAAACACATTATCAAGCTCATACTTTGTGGAAAGTCTGGAACAACAACGCGTTGACGCAAAGAAACACAATCTGATACTGAATCCGTATCCGAATCACAATCTGATCAATCTGAATCAGTTGGCGAGCACAAGGAGACTGAACGCTGGGCGAAAAAATTCTGGCTGGCATTTTGGTTAGTTGGTGAGCCGAAGAACTGTGTGCACCTGTGATTTACGACACACTTTGAATCAGTTCGCTTTGCTATAGCTATTGTTTTGTTTTTGTGCCGATTTGATGTGCACAGCACAATGCAGCTTAAATTGTTCAATTTCTGGGGCGATAAGATACATAAGTATAAGTATAAATAGACGACGCCGCTCAAAATGGCAATAGGCGAGCATGGCAGATATAGGTACTTAGTGGCCGTGATTAACTTGGAGCCTAGCGGCGCGACTTCGCGGTGTCTGCGACCCGTCAACTAAGGGATAAATATCGAGAAACGTGTGGTCTCCCTTACTCTCTTCTGATTGTGATTGATCACTCTGTGGGTGGGGGCTTCGCAATTGGGGAAGGCAGGGATGACTGTTCGTTCGAATATCACGTATACGTACATCAATGCCAAATTGGTATGGCAAATGCGTTTAAACGGTTTCTATTAACAAACACAGCGGTACCAGCTGACAACCAACTGCTAACTGAGCAGTCGTCGTCGACCTCTCAGCAGCCTATCAAGCGACTGCGGTTTGCTTATCAGAATGAAAACGAAAAAAAAAACATTCGGAATAGTTGTAGTTGTTTTTGGCCTTACATTGGCAAGCTAATCAGCAGCAGCAGCGGCAGAGACGCGGTTTGTTTGTTAGTAAATAAATGCACTGCTCGCTATGCTTACCGATCTATCAGTCGGTGCGGTGTGTGTTTAATATTTAAAGTGTACAAATTATGTACAATTTGGGTACTTTTGTACGCTAATGTAATGTCAATTAAACTATTTTACGTCAGCAGACGAAACTTTTGTAGAACACATGTGTTTTGGAGTCGGCGAAACAGTTGTGCACATAGTTCAAGCTAACGTGAAGAACGAGGTGGCCACGACTAATACCAGTTTATAAAAGTCAGACATAAATATGTATATTGCTTGAGGCGCTAACGCCGAAACACAGCACGTAAATCAGAAAGAAATAGTCATCTCTAGATGCTCTGATATCACTGAGAGAGACAGCGAGATACTTTATATACTCGACACAGCGAAAAGAACGTTACGCACAACAACAAAGCATTTCAATTAAAAGAATTGACACTCCTACCTAGCTACACATACAAATTTTGTAGTATAGTACACCAGATCTACATACATATGTACTTGCATAGATATGGAGGACAAAAGACTGAAATACGCCAGCAACTGTTTGTTGCCTATTGAAAATTGACAAGTGCTGCTCTCTCGGGCTCCGACTGCGGTTGCCGGTGCTTTGAACTTGATTTGTGGTATCCGTAAGCGCGCGCGTGTTCTTGTGTGCGTATGTGTGTATGGATGCGAATGTACAATATTTCGTTTATCTTCAAAAATACACAAATACGTAGACACTACAATTTTTTTGCTGGCACTCACTCGTTGACTGCTACTAATGCGGAAATTTACAATCGTTGCCCGTCTTATCACGCCAGCGACTTTGCTCGATATGAAGGCAGAGATGCGTTGTCCCGTCTTGTTATAATACGCAAATGTCCAAGCGATCTGCAGAAATAGCAATTACAGGGGGTTCCATCGACTAGCCACAGCGTTTATCGTAAAAAAGTACAAATGCAATATATGTTGTATATGATACACACACGTATTAGCATGAATCAGCTGCATTTGTGGCTGCTGGCGATCAATTGTTTTGAAGTTTTTTACATTATTTGAAATGGCGCAGATTATTTTGCACGCTGCACTCCACAAGTAGTCGCAATGGCAGACAGAGTGAGAGCGAGACAGAGATATGTATACACTACTATCGATCGGAACGTGCCATTCCAGCAACGTTTTAATGAGAATGTGTCACTTGAAGACAAATATAGTGTGTGTAATTACAAATGTTTGCACAGGCATAGCTTTTATTTGTGTAGGGTAGCCAGAAACACAGTTGATGAGTGACGAAATGATAAGAGCGGACCGCGTGAGACGATCAGCTGTGCCAGAGAGAGAGAGAGAGGGAGAGAGAGTACGACATTGAGAGCAAAAGTGGCAACATGGCGTCGTTCGCTCTCTCTACCATATGTGCATTCCAATAAATACATGCAAAGAAATGCATAACATAGTATAAAATATGTGACAATGGGTTGTGAAATCGCAAAACAATGTTTCAGCATTAGCACTATGTCTTACCATCGACACCGTACATATTTTATCATTGCGACGCAATTGTGATCTGGGCCAAAAACCGGTTTATCAATATGACGGCCTATTATTTGTTGGCCGTTGTTTTGTATTTCGGCTGTGTTATCGCCTCGATTATCAGCCAGTCATTCGGCCATATTCAAGTGCTGCTGCTCAGCGTAGAGATTCCCCTTAATAAACTTTAGTGCTGCTCGCAAAAATAATAAATATGGCCACAGTGACGTTTTATCACTACTTCAAACTTAACTGTATACAAATACATGTACATACACATTCATACATACAGACATATTTTGGTTGTGTAGGTTAGTTATGCAGTGTTTCCGTCTTACCGTTTTTTTTTGCAGTTAATTCGCTGAACTGCTGGTTTGGCTTGCCTTTGTCTTCATTATTAATGCTTATACGTAAAACCGACTTTTGATCACAAGCGCCTGAACTTCTTTGTTGTAGTTGTTGGGTCTAATATGCAAACAGATTCTTAATGCGCAGTATCGATCAATTTTTGCCAGGCCACTAATCTACACTGAGACTGAGTAACTGGATTTTATTCGAGATGCTTACAAGCTTTTAAATTCGTATTTGTATTACACTTTTTATTCAATTTACAGGGATAGTGACCCAGTTATTAAGCTGTCGAGAATGTTTTCAAGTCTCCGGCTCTTTTGTCGCGGGCTATTGCAGCTGAAATGAAGCAGGTATGCCTTATGTGCGCACTTTTTGTTTTGTTTTGGGCCGTGCGAAAAACAAACATGGCTACACGAACAGCTGAGTGGTTCAGCATGAGCGCGGTCACCGTGACCGCAAGTTCAATTTAAAAATGTACCTTATTACGTTGAAAAAAATACCAAATTGTGTCTGACCACATAGATAAACGCAATTGCTATTAAAATGAAAAACCGTTCAGAAACTATGTAAACCTTTCATTTTTTATTTATCTTATTGTATTTTTTTAATTTAATTTTAAATAGAAGCATAATATTATAATCCACATGTTTAACAACAAAATTGTCGCTTGCTGTTAATAACATTACAGTAACATGTTAAAATGTCAAAACACTCGCTTTTAAGTGGGGAGGGGTTGTCCGCATGCAACAGCTGTTTCAGTTGTATTATAATTTTGGTGTCGGGCTTTGTTTATGTTTGTTTTGTGAAATACTACAATAATTAAGTGCAGTGCTTATTATTCAATCAATGCAAATTGGGCAGTGCACAGTGAATGTTGAGTGAAAACGTGTGTGTGCCTATTGTGTGCCAAGCAAAATGAGTACAGACGATTTGTTGGTACGTCACGAAAAAAACGACGATTCGACGTCGAGTTCCCCAGCTACTCCAACGCCTGCGCCCAGTTCATCATTGAATCGCCTGCGCGACACCTTTCGTCGCACCGAATCTATTTCTTCGCATATTTTTAATCAAATCTCAACACAATTCTCCAATGCCGCTGCCGCGGCTGCCAACTCTGAAATTATTGATGGGACTACAACATACCCCGAAGTACCACAGACGGTCCCTACAACAACAACGCCCACATTGCCTGCTGGCAAACGCAAAAAGCCCGGTGAGTACATAAAACTATTTAACTTTTTATTACCGCGAAATTGTTTTGAATATAAAAGTGCCAAAAGCACTTGTGCAATTTAAAAAATTCCGAAAATGTTATCGTGAACACCCCTTATAGAAAGCTCTCACAAAGCTGCATTTCCAAGCGCGCTTGACAAATCAATAGAGAGCTTTTGCCTCAGTCATTTGCAACGCAACAACAGGATAACTCATAGCAGCGAGCAAAAAAAAAAAAAAACTAGGAAATTGTTAATTTTGAAGCATATTTCCACAAATATAAATAGTATAAGATATTTATAAAGTGTTTAGTGGAGCATCTGTGAACATTAGACACGCAGGCAAACGCTGGATTAACTTTGGATTCAATTTACGTATGTTGTGTGTGTAGCAGCTTTTTTAAGCATTCAATGCGCTCATTTTTGGATATATATTTTTATTGCTTCTTCCACCTGAATTCGGGATACAGTAAGTGCAAAGCACAATGCGTGGATTAGTCGAGGATGCGAAAAAGACAAAGCTCAACAACAACAACAACAACAGTGTGGCCAGAGCAAAGTCTAGCATGGCATCGACGACAAGTGCAGCGGCAAGTTCTTCGTCCAGGCAATTAAAAGGCGTTACTAAAACGCCAACAGCACCAACGACAACAGCAACGTCCGTTGGCGTAAAGAAAACGCCACAAAGTATGCAACAACAAGTCGGCAAGTCCACGAAGTCGGCTGCGTCATCAACTGCAACGCAGGCAGTAGTAGCAACAACAACGGCAGGAGCAATAACAACTGCAAGCAGTTCAAATGCAAAGACAGCGACAGCAAAAGCACAAAAGGGTCAGAATCAACCCCAACAGCAAGCGCAGCCAACATCCACAGTGAGCACAGTGACAGTGACACCCACACCCGCCCCCGCCCCCACACAGTCACAGTCATCGCAATCACAACAACAACAACAACAGCAGCTGCAGCCGTACAACAACAACAGCAATACAATTGCTCTGCCAAAGGCATCGCATGCCAATAGCAACGAGGAGCTGGCTGGCGGCGTTCAGGACACGATTTATCTGTGCAATTTCCGTGTCTCGGTTGACGGCGAATGGCTGTGCCTCAAGGAGCTGCAGGACATCGATGTGGCTGGCGGTGTGAAGACAGTTGGCGGCGGTGCCGCAGCGTTGAATGTAACTGCTCCCAGTGGTGGCAATTCGATTGCTGGTGGTGGCAGCTCTGTTGGCATTTCCAGTGTGCAGTCATCGCGTCATCAGTCGAATCATCAGTTCGGGCAGCGGAATAAACGTTACTCCGGCCTGTCAACGGCGGCAGCCAGCAGCACACTCGAGGATAATGGTATTATGGCAATTGAAAATCTAATCGGTCGTCGTCTGTGCGACGTTGTCGGCTCAAATGCACTCGCGGCACCACCGCATCAGCAACACAAGAATGTGGGCCTCATCGGTGGCACACTTGCTGAGTGGTCGCATCTCTGTAGGTTGCTTCTTGTCCTTTCCTCATTTGCAAGCATCTTTCTTTCGTGTTCGTATTCTGCATCTTCTTTTGTAGTGTGTAGCTATTGCTGTTTATTAGTTAATCACTGTGCGTAACCTAATTAAATTTGATTTGTTAGCATTGCCAGACTGCTCACTGGATTGGTCTGGTAACACTGCAAATTAATTGCGTAAACACGCTAAGTTGGCTGCGCCTGACAAGTGCAAGCACAGTTGTCAATTGTACTTTGCAAATATAAATGTACGCTTTTTTAAAAGGGTACGTTTCGAGTGATAATGGTACATTTTGTGCAAACATTGTACACTTTTGTTTCTTATTTATGTACACTTTTGAAAGTGGTACAGATTGTATGAATTATATTTATATTTTATGGCACAATTGGCAATCGTGATTGCATTTAAAAGCAGTCTGTACACCTTACACTCATACATTTTAACTGTAAAATGCTGCAAAGTGAGAGCACGCCATGGATGTAGTATTAGTTCTTGAAACCATTTTAACAGATAATCTTCAGTTGGCATGTTACAGCATTATTACGCTTTGTACACTCATTTTTGTCTCGTCCCCTCCTATGGCTCAAGTGGGATTCCCCTAATCTTAGATCAGTGTGTAGACACAGGCAGCTTAAACAGACAATGAACTTTATTAAGCAAATATATTTGTAAACATTGTAACAAGTAACAAAAGGGGTGACAGGCGAATGCAAATGCACTTCACTTGCTGTCCTCATCAAAGGTAGTTTCCCAGCCAGCCGCATTCGACTAAATTGGATTCAGATAAGATATAAGAGACAGTAGTAGACACTAGACACTGTAATGTGCTAATTAAATTACCTCTCGGCCTGCGCTTGAGTCTGCTGTTGACGAGCAGGGTATCAATGCAGCTTCCTCCGCAACGGGTGGCAAGACTGTTGGCTGAACGTTTTGGCTGCTGGGAAGGGGTGCTGTAGATGAGGCTTAGGTTGAATTGGAACACTGTCGACAATAATCTGCTTGTTAGGAATTTAAATACCCGAACTCTGACTTTTATGCCTGTCATTAAACTCCTCTTTTCTTCTGTCAGGACTTCGACAGCTACTGCTATGACTAGTTGAAGCATTATCACAGATTTTAGACTCAATCTTCTCCCTCTCCTCCTCACTTACGTCTCTCTCAGTTCGGTTTAGCCCTCCCTCTTGTCTTTTAAACTGGCTACCATGACTAAAGAGTTGCCGAACACCGTTATCCTCCTTAGGGACAGGGTTCTTCCCAAACGACTCTTGCTGCTCCTTCGGCTGTTCTCTTTGAAGTCTCTGCTCCTTGTTCGACTGTTTAGTGACAGGCTTGGGACGATGTTTTCTCTCTGATTTAGTGTAATATTCGTCCCGTCTCTCCCGAGTCGTGCGTAGCGGAATGAATTTCCTTTGGAACTGGTAGCCCAACGATGAGGTCGACGTCATTGAGCCCAGCTCATAATTATGCTCCGTGGTTGAAGCTAAATTTTGAAGAGTTTAGTAGAGTGCTCGCGGTTTATGCAAAGTCTTACCTTTCGTGCGGGGAAGATACTTTTCCAAGTTGACAAGTTTCATGGATGGGCTGCCAACTACAGACATGCCAGGATTCGCAGCAGGCTTGGCTTCTGGGGGATTGTTTCGTTTTTGCCGTTCTTTCTTGCGTTGCTTTTTGCGACTGCGGAACAAAGTGCTCCAGCAGCTGTGTTCCTCAGGAGGCTTGGGCTCTGGCGGAGCCTCCGCATCTTGCACTTTCTTATCGGACGTTTTCTCGACTGGTTTGTCTTTCGGTTTTTGCGGCTGTTTCCTTACGACAATGGAACCCTTGTGGCGTTTTTGCAAGCAACAACAAATTATTAGGATGAGCAGCAACAGCAGCAGGGCCAAGAATGCAGCAATGTAGCCAATGTAGCTCTCTTCTTCGCACTCAATGCAGTCCTCTTCGTTTGGTGGAGGCTCCTTGGGACTCTTGCTGTCAGGTCCCTCAACGCTAGCATCGCTTACCGCCGCACGACTTTGCTTACGGGAAGCGGCATCCTCCTTATCCTTTTTCACCTTCTTTTGCTGTCTGCCACAGTTTTCCTCATCACTAGACAATTGATAGTCCCTGGAGTCCTCTTCATTCAGACAAGGCTCCTCGTTCTCTTCTGTTTGCTCTTTTGACTTCACTGCGCTGCCAAGAGATTCGTAGACTCGCAGCACACCGCCCAGGCCAGGATAGAATACCTCATCGCGATAGTGAACCTGCAGATTCTCTCTGATCCAGTTGCGCAGCTTCTGGTTGTAAGTCTTGGAACTGATGCCCTGAAACCGATAGCAACTGTGCAGCGTTTTGTAGAACTTGACCAGTATGAAGGCAGATTCGGGTGAGCGCAAATTGTAGATGCGTCGATGCTTGAAGGGCAGGAAGATGTTGCTCAGATAGCCATCGCTATCCTCCGCCTCCAGATGCGGCAGCGGCACAATCATCTGCTCCCGCTGCGCATCCTCGTTGACGCAGCTCTGATCGAGCAGAGCACAACTTGCCGCATCGTTCTCGCTGCCTTGCTCCTCGTTCAGTCGAATGGGTTTGATGCGCACCCCTTTCAGTTGGCTGAGCACATCGGCCACCGGCGTTTTCCAGCCATTGCCATTCGTGTTGAGCACCTGTCGACACTGGCGATACAGCGCCACCAGACGCTCCACGGTGCAGAGCTTCAGGCGTCCCGCATAGTAGGAGACCTGTGCCACAGGCACCAGATAGAAGCGCAGATAGCCGCCCAGGGCATCGTAGAAGGCACGTTGAAGCAGACGTCGCGTCTCCACATCAGACATCCGTTTCACCAGCTGATTGACGCTGTTGAAGTACTTCATGAGCGTGTAGACAATGTTGTCGTGCAGCAGACACTGTGGATAGGATTTGGGCACCAGCATCTCGAAGTCCTTGCGTGCCGACATGAGCGCAATATCCTCGGTCGAGAAGCATTTCTTGGGGTAGCTGCCAAAGAGGTTGGTGCCCAGAAAGGCGTCCTCATCGTTGGCGCTGCGATAGAACTTGTTGCTGCTCGACTCTTGTTGCTGCTCAGCACCCACGTCGGCCACGTCGGCCACATCGGCCACATCCTGTTCATCCGGCGAGGCTGCCGCATAGTAGGTGGCCTTGATGCGATCCTCAATGCTGCGCATCAGCTCGCCGCGATCAAAGGGATTGTCCTCGGCCTGCGGATGCGCCTGCTCAAAATGCTGAGCGGCCGTCAGTTCGTTGAGCTTGGCGTTCGAGTTGAGCTTGTTGCGATACTGATGCATTTCGGAGCTGAGCATCGATTGCAGTGTTAGCTCATTTTGAAAGTCATTGGGCACCTCGAGTGTGGACAGATCGATGCTATAGATGGGACAACCGCCGGGCGCCAGGAACAACAGCAACGAGAACAGCACATAAATGTTCATAATTTCTATAGAGATTTCATTGTTTCATTTGTTTTTGAAGCTCAATGCTCCGGTTGCGACAGTTAAACTCCTACAATTTAACACAAATTACCACAACAATTACAACAGACAATTACAATTACAATTAAGCGTTCGCTATGTTAGTTTAAAAACCAAAAATGCTCACCACAATTCGCCGCATCGCTAAACCATCGATTTCGGGCCGAAATCGTTTCATTCCTTGCAGCACGCGACACTGCGGAAATCGAACGCAGCAATCTGGTGAACATCTGTAAGCTGGTGGTGAAGGAGCTGCTGGAGCAATCGCTGCGCTACGGACGCATGCTCGACTCGGATCATCTCCCTCTGCAGCACTTCTTCATTGTCATCGAGCACGTGCTGGGCCATGGCCTGAGGCCCAAGAAGGGTCTGCTTGGGCCGCGCAAAGAGCTCTGGGATCTGCTGCAGAGCGTCGAGAACTATTGCCCCGAGGCGCAGGACATTACGGCCAGTGTCCGGGATCTGCCCACGGTGCGCACCCACATTGGACGTGCTCGCGCCTGGCTGCGCATTGCGCTGATGCAAAAGAAGCTATCCGATTACCTGCAGGCGCTGATCGAGCACCGCGACGACTCGCTCTACGATTACTACGAGCCGCATGCGCTCATGATGAGCGATGAGGTCTGTTGATGTGACGACGGAGATTCTTGCCGGGGATTTGTTGTGTAATCATTGCCGTATTGCAGATTGTGGTGATCATGGGCATACTCGTCGGTCTCAATGTCATCGACTGCAATCTGTGCGTCAAGGAGGAGGATCTGGACTCGCAGCAGGGCGTCATCGATTTCTCGCTCTATTTGCGCTCCAGTTCACGCAATGCGGAGGCCAACGAGGAGTCCTCTGCTCCGCCTGCTCCGCTCGATGCGACCGGACAGGGCAATATGATAGCGGTGCTGGATCAGAAGAACTACATCGAGGAGCTCAATCGTCATCTCAAGTGCGTTTTGGGTCTGCTTTCGTTGCCCGGCAGCCGCAGCAATTTCGAGTAATCTATTCACATTTCAGTGCAACTGTGGCCAATCTGCAGGCCAAGGTGGAGTCGCTGACCACCACGAATGCGCTGATGAAGGAGGACCTCGCGATTGCCCGCAACAGTCTGCTGGCGCTGCAGGCCGAGAATCAGGCCATGCGACAGTCGGCCAGCCAGTCTGGGCAATCGGACAACAGCTCGAATGGCAGCAGCAGTGACAAGGAGAAGCAACAACAGGTGGAGGCGGCTAATGCCGAGCTGGCGGAGGAGCGCAAGAAGAGCGCCGAGCTGGACAAGGAGCTCAAGCTGCAGGTGTCGTTGAAGGCCGAGTCCGATATGGCCATGAAGCTGCTGGAGAAGGACATACATGAGAAGCAGGACACGATTGTGTCGCTGCGCCGCCAGTTGGACGACATCAAACAGATCAATCTGGAGATGTATCGCAAGCTGCAGGTGCGTATAAGCTCATCCTCATCCCCAATGAACATCAGCATAACACAACATAACTCATCTGATCACATTCATCAACTTCATCATCATGAACTCATTTGGTCGCTAGTTATTGGTTTGTTTGCTGTCTTTGGTTTAATCTTTCAACAAATTCGACCCAAGTTGTAACCGTTACTTGACCTAGTTTGTCACGAACAAGAACAACAACAACTAAAAAAGAGAAGAAAAACAAAATATAATTTCCCTCGTTTAAAATTCAATTAGGAATGTGAAGATGAACTCACACAGAAAGGCGAGATGGTCTCTCGTTTGCAAACGAAAGCCTCACAAATTGGTAACATTTTACAATCGCTAGAAAAGAAATACGAATCCAAGCTCGTCGAACAGCAGCAGGTGAGCGCCGGCTGCGGCTCCTCATCATCCGGCGGAGGCGGAGGCGGCGGCGATCGATCTCCCAACACCCGACGTCAGCAGAATCTGCAAAAGTTCGAGGCACTCACCAAGAAGCACAAACAGGACACTGGGCCGCCCATGAAGCGACTGCATCTCAAAATGGACGGCATACCGCCCTTCAATCCCAACAATTATCGCAAGTCCCCGGCGAACCCTGCTCCCTCTCTCCCCACGGCACAGCAGCCGCAGTTGTTGGGAGGAGATGCTGCTGCTGTCGCTGCCGTCAAGACGCCCACATCCGCTAAATCGTTGAACGATGAACTGGCCGAGGCTGCTGCCGCTGTGACACAGCATTTCAAGATGGGCGGCGATGGATCTCGCAGTGACTATGCGTTGTCCCAGGATCAGGAGACGACGCTGGGCAACACTTAAGAGAGTCGCTTGTCGACCTGTAGTTATTACTATGATTAATTGTTGAGAAGGCATTTACTTAAGTTCTACGAGTATTAATCTATAATCATTACTGGATGCGTGGTGACATCATGTGTGTATATATATATATATATACAACCGACATATATACAAGTACTATTTACGTTATGGTTCCTGATTCGATCTGGCGACCTGCTGTCACCTGCTGTAGAGTTACAAACAACCTAAATCGGAACACAACCGTGCAACCTGCTTAACAATAAATGTTATTAGCGAGTCTATATGTTTTATATATATACAATATTACTTGAATGTACGATGCCTTCAATGCTTAGAGAAACTCCCTAGTCATACTATAAATATTATATAGAAATACGCATGTATAATCGTATCAAGTTGTTGATGATTCTAAAACAAATTATAAGCTGTTAGCTGAATTCCCTTCCTATATCCGCGCCCCCAAAAGAATAAAGAATTCCAAATCATATTATGATTATTACGATGTATGTATAGTTATAGAGCTGAATTATAACATTATATTTACTGGATACTCGAAACGCATATGTACTTTCTTTCAACTTGCTTTACTAACGATGTAATTATATAAATATGTATCTATACTAACAATGTTAATGGGACTACATTCACACATACTCGTACTACTAATTACTCTAGCTAAACCAAACTAAAACCAAACAAATAAAACTTATCTTAACTCAAGTCTTTCATTTCGAACTAACAACCTGACAGCATTGGTTAAAGATTGATGCTTCCCAAGAGCTTGTACAAAAGATTCTCGTATCTTCTCTTTATCGACAGGATTGCAATGCTTCGCTGAACCACAAAACCGAGTTAATGACCAAATTAGAATGCCAAAAGGAAGACATGGCGAGCACAATTGAACAATTAGAGAAAAAGTAAGCCTGCGTTAATTGATAATACTAAAATCGATTAGCCAAGTAGTCTTAAGTTTGTGTTGTTTAGTGGGGCTGTCTCTTTTAATGTAGGGATTTGTTGATCTTAGTGAAAGTTTAGGATGACAATAATTTTTGATATTTAATATTAATTTTATTATTGTTATAAATTTGTAAAGTTCCTATTACCTATAAAATTCTAATGGACTGTCGGCAATTCGAAACTGATCAATGTTTAGATTCAGTTTATATTTTAGAAAGAAGTTTTATAGTAGAGAGTAATTTCAGTAAATGGAATTAAGTATAGAAAGGCGTTGCATATAGCTAAAATAAATTATCAAATCAAATACAAGATAGTTTCACATTAAAGCAACGTGTTCCCCTCACTCCCAGATGGACAAATGACAAGAGCAACTTGGGAGAGATACTGAAGAGTACATCGCAGACGTTATCCACCCAAGTGACCGCGAGCGAAGAACGGGCTGCTAGGGCCGAGGCAGAGAGTCGAATTGAACGCGAATGGCGCACCTCTTTGCAGGAGAAGGAGCTGAAGTTGAAGGAAAAGATCACAACGCTACAAAGCTGCGTCAAAGAGCTCAACGAGGAGAAACAGAAGAACGACAAGCTGAAGCTCGACTTGGAGAAGGTGCGCACTCAATGGACCGAGGCACAGACGACCCTCGAGGAGCTGGGCATTCAGCTGAGTGTCAGCAAGTTGAAGATATCCGAGTTCCAGGACAACGAACGGCGCCAACAGCAGCTACTCTCCGGCTCTTCGCAGTCCCTGCAGACGGTACCCGACACGGTCAGCAGTCCCGGCATCTGGGCGCCCGATTCCATTGCTACCCACTGCACAGCCTGCACGAGAGAGTTCAACTTGACCAGGAGGAAACATCACTGCCGCAGCTGTGGCGAGATCTTCTGCAAGGCGTGCTCTGAGCACACACTGCCGCTGCTCAATGCCCAGGGACAGCCTGGGCGACCTGTTCGAGTTTGTGATGCATGCTATGCTTCCACTGGCAAATGATCAACTATAATGGTTCTATATATACATATTTAGTACGTTTATACATACAGAATATACATTTGCCAATAATTGTTATACATAAATAAATATTGTTTTTGAGTCTATGTAAATTCAAGTTCCATTTATTGACTAATTGCCACGCACACCCATTCCCAATTGGCAATTGCATTTAACGAATTAATTTTAATTATTGATTTAAAGCTTGTTCAAAATTAAATAAATATTATATTTCAAATTATTTTCACAATGTTTGTTCAAGGGGTGATGAAACACCAATGGATTGGATCGGATTGGACATTAATTTTAGTTAATTATTTTAATTTATTGTGTTTCGTTTGCTATCTCATAGTTTTCCATAATTACGCAAAATTCAAAATTTCCTATAGTTCGTTTACCCATTGCAATTTAAAGCTGTTAACACAATTCCTGACTGTTAACTTAACAGGTTGTGGTTGGTCACTTTACAGATTTGTATTTTTAGTATATTTCAAATTTATCGATAAGTATTTACGATAACCGCCAATGCCGCCAACATTCAAATGACATTGAAATGCAATTAAATAGAGGTGTGTTTATTAAACAAACTACGTAGCATTGATGCGCAGTAAAAGAGGACATACACTTCGGACGCACTCGAAACCGAGAGTCTGTCAATTCGACGGCCATTATGTATCGCCATTCATGCTGTCTTTTTAATTAAATCAAATAAAATTCACAGCTGGCAGCGTCTATAACTAAATACAGCCCACGGGCGTTCGAGAGTTGTCATTAACATAACTTAAGCGAGTGAATTCATATAAACCCGAAGTTTGGCTGGGAAACACGCGCCCTTGTCCAGGCAAGCAGACAGGCAGGCATATGTGCTGATTCAACTAATAACAGTTACCTCACCTCGTTGTCAAAGGGGCGTTTTTTACGCGCTCCTAACTGAGGGTTAGATAACCGGGTTGGGTAATCGCAACGCAGAGAAGTAGTTGCGGGGTAGCTCATGGAAATCGGAAACAGTGTTTGTGTAGCCAAACACAATGGCTGTGAAATTTTGAGAGCCAGGCTAAAGGGCGTTGCCTCGTCGTGTTCTTGTGATTGTTATTAAAAAAAATTATACAAAACTGTGCACAATATTGTATTATTATATTAACACCCGAGAGCGTGTCATAGCCAAAGTCACAGCCAAAAGAGCTGAAAGAGTCCTTGCTTGTTTTGAGCAAATGTGGCCAGCTCAAATTACGGGTTCACGCATACAACATGGGCTTGATAATCCCATAGTAGTGCCTTTTGCGAGCGATGCTAACGATCCTATAATGGACCATTTACGTCAGGGTGTCGAATTTGATTTTGTGCCGGAATTCGCAATATTGTATAAAATGTGAAAATGTTTGCTGCTTGAGCCACTTTTGTGCCCCGGCAAATTGTTTGAAATGCGAGCATCCGGTTTTGGTGTTATTTTTGCCAGATTGTAGTGCCAATCTCAGTGCTAATTTCCAAGGAATGCTTTTGGCGTGTGTCAAGTAACAGGGCAAAGACACATTGCATATGCAACAAATAGCTGGCCAAATTCGATTACAATTACAAATGGGAAAAATTGCCTGCGCTCATATGTATTGGATCTGCATATGACACCAGACCATCTTGCAGCAAGATTAAGATAGAGAGGGAGATAAAGGGAGGAAAACGAGGAAACTGAGCTAACAACTTTGGCAGCAACAGGAAAACAACAAACAGCACAAAAGTTTCTGTGAACTTTTAACAAAATTTCACGTTTCCTTGAATTCACGATGCGAGCATAGTATATGGTAGGGAGTATACTACTCGGTATTTTGTGTTTGTTTGTTTCGTCCTTCGCTAGCCAGCAGCACGTGGAAGATGAAAATGGCTTCCGACTTGCACGGCACTCCACCAGGCCCCTTTCCCCCTCTCTGTCCCCACTCAGTGCAATATATTATCGTCGAAGGCGGAAGAAAAGCAAAATGTAATTTCATGGCTCGCTGAGCGACGAGAACGAAATACAAGAGAGTTCAAAGTTTCAGCTTGTAGCTAACAGCTTTCTAGATGCTGGCAGGACCTCGTCCCGTTGCACACAGGACTTGAAAGACGCCGGAAGTTATTTAATGAGATTTCTTTATGTCAAAGATAAGTCGAAGAAGACTCTCTCTCTCTTGTGGGTGCGTGGTTGTGTGTGTGTGTGTTAACTGTTTTGCAACTAAGAAAGCAGAAACAATATGCTAAAAGGCGACAAAAACAAACGTGGCACAGAGAACACGAGGGTTGTGGCTTTATTAACATGACGATGATACGACGACGGCGGCAACACGGCTGAAAAGGATAAGCGCAGACCGACAATTGTTGCACACACTTGAAATTAAATTAACTTTTTTCTCGCCCCTTGTCCACTTTGGAGTGGCTGCGTCGTCGCTATTGTTCAAATGCCTGCCGCTGACAGTTCCAAATGGAAAGCGTTTCAGAGCTGGTCCACAACCTGGAGCTGTGTAGCCGTAGCTGGAGCTGGGCTCTGTTCGCTTTGGTTGGCTGCTGTACCGAGCTACCAAAAGAAGACCTTTCAAAATAGAGACAATGTTCGGTCGACAGCAGTCTGATGCGTTTCCTCTTCGATGATTGCTCAAATATTGGCTTTGGTCGCGGTGCAAGACGCAAAAACATAAAACACAAGTTCAACTGCGCAACAACACACACACATAACAACAACAATAGCAGAAGCAGCCACAACTACAATCATAATCATAAAACGTAAAACAAACAAATCGCAATCGGAATGAATGAATGAGGCAATGACGCAAGGAAATCTCATTAGCCGCGTGTCTTCAAGTTTCATTTTTAATTTTGTACAATTTTTTTTGGAGTTTGAGTTTTTTATTTTCTGTTTTCGTTATCTCTCTACCTTCAGCCACAAAGATCTTTGTATACAGCCAGTATATATGTGTTTTTTCGGTGGTCTTGATCAAATAATTTTGCGGCCAATGCATGGCAAATATTTGTCAACATTTTAAGGCACTTTTCTTTTGTCTCTCCATCTGTCTGTCTGGTGTCGCGATTGTATGGTAAGTGCCCCTCCAAGCCCCTATTGCATACCGCTGCCAGATTCACCTTTTGTATCTGTCACTGTCTCGACATCAACATCTGAATCAGAAGCAGTTCATCGTAACTTGCAGGCTGCTGCTCACTTGAGCACTTGAGCCGAGCCGGGTCTCGGTCTTCGCCCCTACGTCGGAGGCATCAAAAGCAAAGAGACATGGTCAACAGACAGGCAAGTAAGCAAAGTAGCAAGTAGCAATGATCTCCAAGTGATTTCGACTTTCGTCACCAGCCGCAGACAACCTTCTCCAAGAGCATCTTCGTCATCAGCACTTTGCATTTAAAGCAACTACAAGTAACGGCTACTTATATTTGTGTTACACTGTGATGCAAAGCCAGTTGCCATTCACTTCTAACCATCTTAAAGACGATCAAGTTTAACCACACGATGTTTGTTACCTCAAATGAAAGGCATGTGTGGCGATACTCTACTCGTGATCTGAGAGCAGAGAACTAGTTTGTGATAGACTTGGCGACAGGAATGCAATTGGAGAGTCGAAATTTAATATATGTGAATAATGACTATTATAATATCGTCTATATATTATTAAAGCAAGTTTTTCCCTTAACACTATTTATAAACTCTTTGTAAAATTGGCTTCTAAACCAATTCTTTCATATTTTCCCTCATGTAACATTCTAACACAATGCCTAGTATTAAAATAAATGTTTGGGATTACAATTACTTAATATATGTAAATATTGTAAATACCTATATATTCATACATAATTATTAAAAAACAAACATTTTTAAGCTTCTATGTAGCTAATTTTGTGTAGAATTTTACTAAGTATTAGTTTATTTCCGAAACTCCCATTTCTAAGTAACAGAAAGACATCTAAATTATAATAATTACTCAAAACTAGTTTTAAAATCCAAATTTTGCGAATATACCTTGGAATTTAAACCTTTAGAAGTAAACAATTAATTGCTGGTCATATTTTCAAGTTTCTACTTTAGCTCAGCTTGCCACTCTAAGGGCATATCAGATTCATCTTTAGTTTTTTGTGTATCACTGAGTTCAGTTGTTGCTGTTATTTATTGTTGTTAAACACAGTTTGTTGTTGTGGTGTACTCGCTACTGGTTACTGATTGATGCCTTGACTCGACGGCAGTCGATGATGATTACGAGTTGTTTGTATTGGACGACGAAGCCGCCGCTGTCGCTTAGACGCCCCTCGTAGTTACCGCCATGGGGCTCTGTGGTGGGGACTAGAGCTCATGCATGAAGAGTGGCGGCCGAGTCGACGACATAATGGACATGTTTCAGCTTTTGTTGGCTGAAGAAGTTGTCAGTGCGGTCCAACTGATTTGCATATTTGGCCCCCAGTAAAAACACTTTTTAAGTGGCCACCCAGCAGCACATAACACATTTCTATCTGCGCGTGTGTGTGTATGCTGTGTGTGTGAGCGTGCGGACTTTAAACAAAGTTAAAAACATGAGAAATAGGCTCCGCGCTGGAAACAACCAACAACAGCAACAACAACCGATTCTAGCCATTTACAGTTGCCAACTAGATTATGTGCGCGAGACCAGGAAAGCGAGAGTCGGTGAGCGAGACAGCAAGACAGTTGTCCTTATGCTGCTCTCACACACACACAGCCAGCATACAGCTTTGCTGCTCCTCTCTTCAGTTTGGAAACTTGTTTCTTTTGCGCCAGCTGCCAAATACAACATTGTAGCCGCTTTATGTTTTCATTGTGTGCGTAGTTGTGTGCGAGCCAGTGTGCGTGTATGTGTGCGTGAATTTTGTGTGAGCAGTAGCTCCGCCTCTGCGTGTAGGCGGAGTCTGTACGAGAAGAGCACGAAACGTGCAGCGCACAACAGAGAGCGAGAGAATGAGAGCGCACAACGTGCGCAGAGCTTTTAAAATGTCGCCGATTCTGTCGCACACGAGACTTTAGCTTGAGTGTTTGTTGTTTGTTGCTGCTCCGTTTTGCCGCAGCTGCTGGCGTCGCCGTCGCAGTTTGTTTCAATTGCAATAATTTTGTAACATTCTAATAGGCCAATACGACCCACTGGCGCCGCCATTGCCCCCACACTGCCCCCACCAAGGGTCGTCTTATGTACAAGCAACTTTAAGTTATGCGTTATGGCAGCCCTAAAACAATCGATGCAACGATAATTATCGGGAACTATCGAAAGGAACAGAATATGAATATTAAATACATACAAATAATTACTAAGATATTTACTGATTTAAAACTAAATTTTGAACGAAACCTGTTACACATTTTATTAAAAATGAAATTAATATTAATAATGTTGTTAATAAAAAATATGTGCTGTGTATAAGTGGGGAAGGAGTGAGGCCTGTGCTCTTGTGCTGAGTTTTAATTTTATTAAACAAAAATATGTGTACATTCAATTTAAATGAATATATATTTAGTATATTAAATTATATTGTAATATACTGGACTTGTTAATGATTAGCTACTAAATGCAAATTAAAACTTTCCACTATAACCCAATATTGCTAAAATAAGTGCATATCAAAGACTTCTCCTTCCTGTAGCTAGCGTTATTCACATCAAATGATAATTTGTGGCGTGTGATCTAAAGTCTTTTAGGGGCGTTTAGTCGCTGAGTGAACATTTCTTAATTATAAACAATAAACAATCTGGTCGGATGCCATTTCCTTTCTGAGCAGCTGCAAATGAATAGCAAGTGGCAACATGCCAAAAACCAAAGCAGCTTTAAAACATTGCGACCCAGCAGCTGCCTGCACAATGATTCAGACGTCCCTTCGACTCTCTGCGTTGACCTCCTAAGTTTCTACAGCTCCGTTCCAAATCTTTCGCTCTCTCTCTCTCCCCAGAGCCGTAATTCCCTTTCCGCCCAAGGCTCTTATACATAAGCAAAAGGAAGCAACAAATACAGTGTATGCCAACTGTGTCAGTTGTGTCTCACAGTGTGTGTGTGTGCGTGTGTGTGTGTATGTGTGTGTGTGTATGTGTATCGCCTACGCTGCCATGCCAACCAGCAGCGAGGTCGCAACGCAGCTGAGACGCAACAACGTTTTTGGTTGGCTGTTCCATTAACGAAGCTCTCACACACACGCACACACACACACACATCACACACAGCTAAAGCTAAACAAAAAGTATAAAAGAAAAACAACAACGGTAGCAGCAAAAAAGAAATTGTGAAACAAAAGCAACAAAGAAAATGAAAGAAACCTCAAACAACCACCAGCCGCTGAGGCAATAATATGAGCCACAACACCACCACCACCACCACCAACAGCACGACTGCCACCAGCATCAACGGCAACAGCAGCAATCGCCGCACAAAACAAGCACAGCCAACCAGACTCACGTTGCTCATACGCCGCGTCTGCCGCAGTCGTCGTCGTCGTCGTCGTCGCTCGCCTCGAGTGCACAAATTTGTATACAGTACCAAATTAGATTTTGAAACTTTTTTCTTAATTGCTGCTGCTGCTGCGGCTGCTTCCAGCGTCGACGCGTCGACGTCGGCAGCGAACGCCAACGCAGGCAGCAGCGCACACATACAAAAGGTGGTGGCAACAAAACACTCTCTGAATGTCGTCCCATTTACGCAGTGTGCATGTATTTGCAACCCTCGTTGTGTCTCTCGCCATGTGTGTGTGTGTGCGGCTTTTGTATTGGTAAATGTTGCCGCTTGCCGCCATTTGCCCTGATGCTGCCTGCTGCCTGCTGGCTGCTATTTCTCCTGCTGTCGCTGTCGCTGTTGCTGTCAGGGCTGTGTAGTCGCTGCTTGCTTTAGATTTAAGCCAACTTGATTCAGTTGCAATCGAGTGCTCCGCCTGACATGGTCGTCAATGCGCGCGCGTCTCTTCAATCGCAATCGTGAACGTTAACGAGATCGTTACAGTTGTTGCTCTCATCATTCGTGCAACGCATGCGATGCATAAAAGCAAACGCAATTCTTTATGACAAATATACACACTTCACAAAAATATATATACTCAAGCAAATCGAAACACTTAAAGAGCACATTGTGTATTGTGTGTGTGTGTGAGTGAGTGAGTGCGAGTGTGGGTGTGAAAGTGTTCCAAGTCGTGTTGTGTGATGAGTTTGCCGTCGGGTGTGGACATGCAGAACCTAATGTCCCAGCATCCAGTGCTGGGCGCCTTGCCGCCCGCCTTCTTCTTGCGCGCCGCCTCCGAGCGCTATCAGCGCACTCCCAAATGCGCCCGCTGTCGCAATCACGGCGTGGTAAGTGTTAAGCTATATGCTTGCCCCACTCTCAGGACTGTCAACTAACGATATCGTTGACATTTTCATTGGCAGGTCAGCGCCTTGAAGGGCCACAAGCGCTATTGCCGCTGGCGGGACTGCGTCTGTGCCAAGTGCACGCTGATCGCGGAGCGTCAACGTGTGATGGCCGCACAGGTGGGTGGTAGACAGCTAGACTGGACGCGTCAAGCGCATAGTCATCTAATCCGCTAGTTTTCCGCTTCCATTGGTTTGCAGGTCGCCCTGCGACGCCAGCAGGCGCAGGAGGAGAACGAGGCGCGTGAACTGGGACTGCTGTACACCTCGGTGCCCGGCTCTGGCCAGCAGAACGGCAGCGACAGTGTCACGCCCACCTCACACAGTCCACAGTCGCATCATGGCGGTGGCAATGCAGCCGCCGGCGCTGCTCCCACACAGAATGGCGTCTTTCACGGTGGCATTCCGTCGCCACCCAGCGATGGCTACGAGGCGAGTTCGACGCCCAGCCATCACCAGCAGCAGCAGCAACAGCAGCATCAGCATCAGCATCAGCAGCAGCAACAGCACCAACAGCAGCAGCAGCAGCGTCAGTCGTCGTCGTCGTCACAGCATTACAATGGCAATGAATCCGACACGGATGGACGCACACGATCCGAGCACCTGAGCGTGGGCTTCTCGCCGACGCGCACCGAGCTGGACGAGAGTCCCGGTAAGTCCTTGCACGCAAATATGAAATTATTATGTTTATGTCCCGTTGCCGTTTGCCACACAAAACACAGCAACACGGCCACTTCACAGCCGCAGCTGATGTGTGACATTTCAACGCTCTTACCCCAAACTCCGTCGCAAGCGCTTGAAAAAAGTCTTGGAAAAATACCAGCATAATTTTTTATGTTTTATTTTCAATTGTCAAAAGCGCAACGGCGCATAAAGTGCCACACTCCTCGTAAGCATGTGTGTGTGTGTGTGCTTGACTCGTTAAGTGTGTGTGTGTGTGTGTGGCGTCTAGGTGTTGGTAACACAAAGGTTTGCCAGCCAAGGCGCTGCCTCGCGCTTTGCCAAAGCAACGCTTGCTAAGGGTCTGATTTAAGTTCGAGTGAAAGGGGAAAAGTTGCAACAATTAAAGGGAAGCCTGAAAAGGTGGCAGTAACTGTTGTGTGGTCTTTAAAAGGTTTATTTTCTACTAATATGTTCGTTCATTGCGCTGCATCCTTTATTAAATTTAAATTCAATTTTAACAGCTTTCGTCTACAGCTCTGTTGATCATCTTAACAGACTGTTATCGTTTCTGTTATGTTATCGACTATGCTGCCCATCATTATAGCTTTTTGTTAGAACTTATTAGCCAATAATATTTAAATTATTATTCCTTAAAAATCGCCCCGTTATGCTTAAATTCTTGGCTTTCTTAATGCATAATTAATGTTTGCATATGCCAGCAAAATACTTGCAAAACATGCACCATAATTCAAACTGATCTTGAGTGCTTAACTCGCTTTTTTTCCAAGTTAATAATAATAAAATCAAATTTTACAATAGGGTATAAAGTGCAGATATCTTTTCAATGTTCTTCAATTAAAATATTTTGATCTCTGACTCCGATTTCAATGAACTACTCACCCCGAAAGTGCAGCCTCGTTTATGCGGGCTCGACTCGACTTTGAATATTCAGGCAAAGCAAACTCAAGCTCAAACTCAAACGCATAAGTTGACAGCCTTTCAGAGCTGTTGTAATAACAACATTAGACGACCTTAAAGACACATATTAGCAACCTTCAGATGTCGCTGTACAACATCATCCCCCAATGCGAACAGTTTCAAAGCCTATCAATAGAGCTGCTTAGCCAGTCAATGGGCCAATTTGGATGCAGATTACATCGCCAGGTCTTGTAAGACAATTCGAAGCTGAGGGCGTAATACGAGACTCACAGTGCTCGGTGGACTCCTTTATGTTTTTTTTTTGTTCTTGTTGATTTGCTTGCCTTTATTGTTTCGAGAAAGGAAAACACGCAAGGATTCTCACGCGAATCAATCGAACCTGTCCATTAAAGTGGTACACTGTTTATTTGCACTGAAATCCAAGACGATTTTACGCTTGAGTTTTCATCAAAAATATATATGAAAAAAAAACGGAGTCGGAGTCGTAGCCTTGGTTGTAGAGTGGAGCAGCAGCGGAGCCAGGTGTCCGTTTTGTGCCGGAATGTATCGGAATACCGAGGGTTACACAAACACACCGAAACACAGAGACACAGAAACAGAGAAACACCGAAAAACACCGAAACACACACTCACATCTCGACAGGGCGCAACTTAATTAAATTTTCACTGCGGCTTCTCGTCAACTGCAAATCAAATAGACAACACAGCGCAGAACAAAAAAATATCGTATAACTTGTTTCATTTCGGGGCACAGGTTACTTTCCAGGGGTTCGGGGTTGGCATGTCAACGCACCCTCTCCACCGTTTAGCATCAAACATTCAGTCGTGATTACATTTTGCTTGTGTTTATTTGATTATACATTTCTGCTTTCTACAATTCGATACTTTTATTTGCTGTGCGCCATCAAGTGGAAAACCGCACAGTTTTCCCACAACTACCTGTGCTCGCTCGCTAACCTCGTCACGCTGTCTATCTCTATTTGTTCTTCCCCTTGCAGTCTCGAAGCGTGGCGCTGCGCTCTCAAATGAAACCGATCAGGACACGGGCTCCGAGTCCGGTTCGCCCAGCAGTCCCAGGCCCAAGGTGGCCGGCCTCTTCAATCTGACAGCCAGCCTCTCGCCCGCTCGTACCGGACCTCCCAGCTCGCCGGAGTCGGATCTGGACGTGGACTCGGCGCCCGACGAGGCCACCCCCGAGAATCTCAGCCTGAAGAAGGAGGACAGCAACTCGCCACCGAACACACCCGCCGAGAATCTGCATTTGTTGCGCTCCTTTGGCAACGGCCACGCGCAGGGCTTCATGCCCTACCACCACACGCAGTTCCTGGCCGCTGCCGGTCTGCCCGCTCACCATCCGGCCGCGCAGACGCAGTTGCAGCAGCAGCAGCAACAGCAGCAGCAGCATCTGGCGCAACATCCGCAGCAGCAGCAGCAGCAGCAACGCTCCCCGATCGATGTGCTGATGCGTGTGTTTCCCAACCGCCGGCGCAGCGATGTGGAGCAGCTGATGCAGCGCTTCCGCGGCGACGTGCTGCAGGCCATGGAGTGCATGCTGGCCGGGGAGGATTTGACGCAGACGCCGCCGCCGCCGCAGGTGCCGCCTTCGCCGCCGTTCCCCATGAAGTCCGCCTTCTCGCCGCTGGTGCCGCCCGCCGTCTTTGGCTCGCCCACGCATCCGCATCGCTACCATCCGTTCATGCAGGCGCACGCCAAGCGCTTCCTGTCCGCCCCCTACGCTGGCACCGGCTATCTGCCCGGCGTGCTCAGCACGGCGGACATCGAGCAGTCGGAGTCGAACGGCGCCGGCGGCATTGCCATGGATCGCAGCAGCAACGCTGGCGACTCTCAGGATTGAGGCTCTGGCGAAGCTACTGCCAGCGGTGTTGCCGTCTTCCGGCCCTTTGAGCCATAGCTCCGCTGCATGCCCCCCCCCCCAAGACACATGTCAGTTGCCATATGCATTAGGTTTTATAAATGTAAACATTCGTTTTTTTAGGGAAATCGAACAGAACCGAACCGAATCGTAGCCTAGCAATTGGTTTTCTTTAGTTCGTAAGCATCGTAAAACTGGCTATACTCGTATCGCCCCCTCAACCCCCATCTCCCTATGTAAGTGTCCCCCTCCCCCCCTGGCCCACACTCTAAGCATAACTGTAAATTGCAGCTGCGGCTTGTTTATCACCCCAGAAGTATTGTACCATACGTTAAGAGCAGCTCTAAGATACGATTAGATCAAATTAACATTACTATTATTATTGAGATTATTGTGTAAAGTACCACATACCAACTACTATATATATATATATATATACCTATTGAAATACCTATGTATATGTACCATATACCACACATAGACACACATATATATACATATACTATGTAGGAATACATATATCGTACTATGTATTAGATAATACATTTCAAACACTGTGTTAAAGTATTTAATAAATTCAACAAACAAATTCAATAAATCGAATTACAAGAATTCTTTTGTTTTGCGTTGGTGGCGTTTCAATTTCAGGATGTGGGAAATGAAAAAAGTCGAAAAATTTTACGATAATGGTCAAATAATTACGATCACTTGTGGTGTATCAGTTTCAGGATGTGAGCGTCGAATAAAGTCGAAATATTTTATGATAATGATGGACAAATTGTAATCAATGGTGTCTCAGTTACAGGATGTGAGCATCAGATAAAGTCGACAAATTGAAAAATAATGCACGAATTTCCGTTTTAATTGTTGCTCCATTTACTAATCGGGAAAAATGTTCAGATGCTGGTTGGTGGACTCGACAGTATATTTACTAAATTATATTGAAGAACTTTAAAGCAACGTTGATATAGAAAGCATAAAAAACAGCTATAAAGAATCATCATTGGACTGGTTTTCTGTCAAGCCAATTATTGTTTGCAATAAAGCCCAACTGACATGTCGCATTTACCTCAGCCTTAAAGCTGTTCCATTAATGAATAGAAATATGACTTACCCTTCAAGCAATTTAAGCAACAGGACGCAGTTAATTGAAATCCACTAGAAATATACAAAACACATCAGGGATTAAATAAGCGTAAGTCAAAGTAAAGCATAAAGCATTCTGGGAAGTCATCGGAATACCCCTGAATGGGATTAATAAGTGTGCAAATTAATGAGTTTCCAGTGGTAAATCAATAAACTCAACTGGTATTAACCAGACCAGAGGTCAATTTTAATTGCACTCGGAACTGTTTGCATTAATCATAGCGTAATTGAAAAGTGTGGGAAATAAATACACACAAAGAATAAATGCAGAGAAATCGCCAGCAATTTAATGTGTGATATTTTCAATTTGGCAGTTGACAATTATGGGTTATTATAAGTGTGGAATATGATGAGCAACGAGGAGTAATTGTGAAGCGTTAAGCCATGGCAATATTATCTATTCGCCACTATAAAACTATGTGTTATTATCAAAGCTGACGGCACACGACCACAGAACTCAATAGCGACCCCGACCCCCGACCCCCGCCCCAATCCCAACTTAGTGCTGTAGCATGAAAACTGTAAACTGTGCGGAAAAGTGTGAAAACCTTTTTCACACAAATGGTTTCGCTTGTTTGCTTTTCGGCCACATAAACACACGACACATAAACAAATTATAATAAAACTAATGCCCAACGCTGCTGGGGAGGATTAGAGAGCGGAGTCGGGGAAACTGACCAGCAGCATGGCGGGCATGTGGTTAAGAATACTTTACAATGGAACAGGGCAGAAAGGACTCGCAGGCAGTGGATGACAATAATATCGGTTACACGCATGCCGGAGTGCAAATTACAAAACTATTTTCCGACATGGACCTGCAAATGGAAATGGATAACAAAATTAAATTATTGGATATCAATTTGTCCAATACGCTGTGCTGTTGTGTTGTGTTGTGTTGTGTTGTGTTGTGTGCTGCTGTGTGGCATTGTGTGCGATGCCAAACTCGAAAAGTCAACGACAACAAAACCAACATTGTAGTGTTTGCTGTGTGTGTGTATATTTATGCACCATGTGTGTGTGTGTTTTGCTGGCAACAGGGGCACACAATGCCGCTCGATGACTCTGTGTGCTCTCTGCACCATTGTCAGGGCCCTAACAATGACGGGGTGGTCCAACTCGAGCCCACAGAGCGAGCATCCACCAATCGCTTCAGTGGACAATGGAAGTGGAAGGCACAGGCTACCAGTTGACTGGCCGTTTGCCGTGTGGTCGCCTGGACAATCCTAGTCCTGGCTCTGCTTCTGGTGCTGGGCTTGTTATTGTCAATGGACGAGCTGTCGATAATATCTTAGAGTATCGCTCCATGTAGGCCAAACAATGGATAGAGCAGACAACATGCATGATGCTGCTGCTGCTGCTGCTGCTGCTGCGGTTTGCTGCTGGAGTGGCCAACAAAATGCATACAATGTCAGGCAAGAAACTGCCTTGGATAATAGACAATGAATTAATAGCAGGCGATTACGCCAACTGAAGCCAAACAAACAAAAACAACACACACACAAACAAACAGACAGAGAGACTCAGAGACGGACAGACAACGTATCAACGAGAATAATGCCAAACAAATAGATATTTAGATGCGATAGATACTCGCAGCTAAAGATTGCTTGATATGCCATTAGAATGTGCCCTCTGGCCTCTGGCTTCTGGCTGCTGCTGCTGCTGCTGCAGATGCCATGCATGGCTCTTTGCGGCTTCCCATAAGTGCCGTCGAGCTCAATTAAAACCCCCCGCTCCCAAGAAAAAACACAAAGCTTGAGCTGCTCTGGCGAAAAGAAGAATGGCACATGCCCGCTGGAACATCTTGAAGAGCAGCCAGCCCCTTTGGCTACCAGCAAGCAGCAAACAGCAACCAGCGAGCAATCGAAACCTTGCCAAAGGGTTACTTAACGGCTTAGATAACCTCGGCCATATGTTTCGCCTTAGCCTTAGCCCAATCAAATGAGGGTGGTCCCATCTCCCGGCTACCGTCGCTGCGGCACGGCATTAGTTTCATTTATTTGTTATTATTTGCTTTGCCAGATTTCAAATGCGTTTTCCCTCATGTTATTACAAGACAAACATTAAAGACACAGCGACTCATTGGCCCATTGGGTAACCCAATCTGTGGCTTGTCAAGCACCGGGTCATAAGGCTACATACATAGCAACTAATTTGGCAGGTTCCCTCCAAAATATTGTTTTGTTTTTCCAACACACACAGTCACACAGACAGACGAAGACAAAAAAACGACGGAGAGAGAGGGAGCGAAGAAACATCCATGAAAAGACAACAAATGCCATTTCAAGTAGCCAACGTGTAAACTAGGTGGCCCAGACCTTTTGCCGCACCAAGCGACACCGCCACTGTGGCGCACAGTGGTGCAGGACATCTACAAATGTTAATCAAAACAAAGCGATTTATTAGGCTGCGAGTCAATGTGCTGTAAATTGCATTTCTTAGTCTGTATATATAAAATGCTATGCACAGACTGACTGACTGAATAATTAATGTGTAACTAATGCTTTAGACAGCAGTTCAGTGCCTCAAAATTTCTACTCTAACTATTTGAATTCACTCTCTAAAAGTTAGTACGAAAAGTCAAGTTGTTTTCCAGCTTTAAGCTTGAGTTCACACGCCCCTAATTTGTTCATCTGCTTCATTTTAAATAGTTTCGAATGTACTTGTTTATGCCATTTAGTTTCCTCCCGTTTGCCCCACGGTGCGACGTCAATGGGGCTAGTTCAGTCAGCTAATAAGCAGAGTGTCCATACGGAAACCCAACCTGACTGCCTGTTGAGCAACTGACGCGATGAGAAATCAATTTTTATGCCGCCCAAGCAGACAGCAACGCACAGCACACAGCAGAGATGATAGGATCCATTCGCCGTGTTTGTGCAGTACTCGACTATATGATTCTCTGATTTAATACAGTAGCTGGGCTCGCTGGCTAATGGCTCTGTTCATTCCCGCTTCCCCCCCGCTCTGTTCTTTGATGCACTCTCTTTGCCGTTGCGCGCTTTGTTTACACAAAATTCATAATTTACATATTGTGTTTTCTGTTTTTTTTTTCTTGTGTCTTGTGTTTGTTGTGTGTGTCTTTCAAATGATTTTTTACATTTGTCTGGCTCTGCTTTCTTTTCGTTGGGGCAGCAAGCAAGCTGCTTTCCTTCGCTCGTCTTTTATCCCAGCCGCCGTGTCATTTTGATTATGTTGTATTTCATATTGTGCCGTTCGATGTGTGATTAATGCATGTAAATGCAATGGCGGGCAACTGTACGCCACGTTAGTAGTTTATTTTTTATGTGTGCACTTATGCTAAATAAACGATCAGATCACTTTTGAGAGTTGGGGGAGGGCAGGGTGGTTTCCTTTGGCTCTGCCCATTGTTTTGCCATCAGCCGCCGCGTCCTCGTCCTCATCACCATCATCATCATCATCTGCATCCGCATCAAACGTCGTTCGTCAAAGTCCTACGGATTTTTCAGCTCGGCACAAAAGTCACGTGTTGTCTCTGCGGTTGACATCGCGTGAGAGCCGCAAAGAGCGGCAACAAGGGGCAAGGGCAACTAGCTGAGCCAAGTGCGATAAATATCTAAATGCAACGCTTTGCGGGGTGTTCATGTTTAGCCAACAGAGCTGATTGGGGTTTGAGAGGTTGTGCGTGTTATGTTCTGTTCTGTTCTGTTCTGTTGTGTTGTGTTGTGTGCGGTAATTGACAACAAATCGCGTCGTGAGTCGAGCACTTTGTGCAGGACCTGGACACGTGGACACGTGGGTCAGATTGGCATTGTGTTAATTGGCACACGGCTGCGAGCATATGCAAATTACAGTCAACAATTCAGAGCACAAGCGATGATTAGATGATCGAGGATCACTTAGATATTAAGCGGCGATCATTGAAATGCAGTATTTATTTCCCAGAGTTGAGTTTGTCTAAACATGGCTTATTATGAAAGTTATTTCAGTGAAGCTGTATACAAATGCTTATTTTTTAGCCCATGTAACAAATTTTATTTATTTATTTACTGCTATAGCTACAATAGTTCATGGCTTCAGTGAAACCTTTCACACATCCTTCTTTTTACCCTATGTATCAAATTCTATTAATATTTTATATAGTTGCTACAATAGTTCATGGCTTCAGTGAAACTTTGCACACATCCTTCTTTTTACCCTATGTATCAAATTCTATTAATATTTTATATACTTCCAATAGCAACAACCGCTCAAAAATAGCTCATAGCTTCGCTATTCGTCTTTCCATTTGTTTTTAGTTAGCATTTAGTTACTCTCGCATTCTGATGCTCTTTGACTTATCACCAGCGTCAAATGTTAAACACTAGCAAGAAAAACAAAGGCCAAAAAAGCACACAACATACACAAAAAGAAAAACAATAACAAAAGTCCCCACTATTGGACACTTAAGGGACAAAGGCAGCAACAAAAGGCGTGTAAAAAAACGAAAACATAAAATACAATATGCAAAATAAATGCTCAAATAATAAAGAGCGAAACGCACACAAAAATGGCAACGTACCTCAAGAGCTACTCCAAAAAATAAAAAAAAAATAAAAGCGAGGAGGGAAAGAACAAAAGAGGAGCAGCCCGAGCAATGTCGGCTACAGGCCAAAAAGAGGGAGGCGCGGAGGGAGAGGGTTATAACAATAAAACGGGGAGGTGGGGGGCAAAGAGAGAAATGTAAAGTTTATAAAAGCAATATTAAAATAAATTGAAAGCCAGCTATGCTATAAAAATAGTCAAAGGAATTATATGACTGAAATTGGTAGCGGCCGAAGTGGGAGACGGAGGGGGGAGTGGAGGGGGAGGAGGTGATAGAGCTAAAGTGGACAGAAATAAAATAAATAAGTAGATGGAACAATGCAAGAAATACATTTTATTTCGCAGCTTTTGAACTGGACATGAGCCGGCCAACAGGCATCAAGCATCAGGCAACAGGATCGAGGAGCAGCAGCAGCAGCAGCAGCCAGGGGGGCGGAGAGGCAAAGAGGGAGAGGAACAGGAGCTGGCAGCCCTATGCGAGCTACCTACCCCTTGTGCCCTGCGAGCATTGACAGCGCAGCGCAGAGCGAAAGGAGCATAAAGGATTCTCTCGTCGTCGTCAGTTGTCCTTTGTGCGCATTGTTGATCGAGTAGTTTTTGTATTTATATATGTGTCTGTACATATGTATGTATATATTTATATGTATATATGTATATTATTCATTTGTCCGTGTGCTGCGACCTCAAAGGAAATACAGTTGGTGTGTTTTTTGTATTTTTCGGAATAAAGTTTTAATCAAAATGTAGTTGAGTGTTGAAGGGTTGTTCTTCAGTTCTCCCTCCCGTTAAATATGTGTAGATATGTGAATAATTCCGTGTGTATGCGAGTGTGTGTGTGAGTGTGTGTGAATTGTTTCTGTCAATCAGCAGCTCCTTTTGTTGCAGCTGAAGGATACAACGTGATATTGATTTCGAGTTGCGGCACACACACAATGGCTGCGCACTCAATTGAGAGGGGCGGCGACCGCAACCAATGAGAAAAGTTTCAAAGATACGAGTGCCTCACACACACACACACACACATGGACTGAGCTACAGTGGCAGGCACATAAAAGCGCATGTGGCATGCTTAAATGGCAGCCGGAAACACACACACACACACACATATCACATGCACGCTCATTGCATAGTTTCATAATTACAAACTGCTGCAATGGCGCAGCATAGTCCAGTGGCAAGCCAAGCTCTGACCACTTGGCATCGCAACGCCCCCTGGCATGCAACACACACACACACACATACAGACACAGACACAGAGTTGAGTTTGCCATGCTTTATGTGCCTTCAACTTCGCCTTGTGTGCGGCATGCGACATGTACAACTTTATCCCTCGCTCTCTCTCTCTCTCTCTCGCTCTGTCTTTCGCCCTGCCAGCTGGTGGCAAATTTCATTTAAATGTGGTTAAACGCTTGTTGGCATTGCACGCCAACGGGGGGTTATGCCACCCTGCCTCCTTTCATCCCCCCTCGTATCTCCCCTCTTGCTCTGCTGCCCGTTAAAACTCAATTAAAACGGCATTTAAATCATGCAAATTTCTCGTTTTGCCATCCAAAAACGTTGCAATGAAATTCTTTGGCAACACCCCCAAACACACACAGTGCGAGAGAGAGAGAGAGAGAGACAGAGAGACCCCCCGTCGCGGGGGGTGGGGGGTCTTAAGAGTTTACGAGCTTGGCATTTGTTCTTGAGCTTCGAATTGTTAACACTTTGTTATGTGTCGCCTCGTCGCGTCTCGTCGCGTCTCCTCGCATTGAGTCGCATCGAGGCAAACAAGCGAAAGCAATCGAATCGAATCAGTTCATCCTTTGTTCAATTCAATTCTTTGCTCTACCAAACCGTTCATGTCTGCAATTTACGCACATTTTTATTCAAATTTTGCCTAGTGTACAAATTGCTGTAGCAAATAGCAAACGCCCTCGATAATGTGCGTCCAAAAAACGAATACAACCCAAAAAATGTCATATAAAAATTCAGCGCAAAGATTATTGAGAAAAAGGAGTGCAACGAATTCGAAATGCGCTAATAATTGAAAAGAGTTGAAAACAGAAATTTGTATTGTACTACAACAAAAAGTAAGCAACGAATTGGAATTTGATATTTGAACTATACAGAAGAAAAAAAGGGTTAAAAGAATCTCAAACGAAGTCGTCGAATTCGAAATACTTTAGGTATTGAACTAAATTTATAATAAAGAATTCAAAATATATAAATAGAAAAACGTCATTGTATTAAGCAAAGAAGTTAGCAACGCATTAGAAATTTATAATTGAGTTACACACAAAAATGAATGGGTTACAAGCTTTGATCTTACAATGTCTACACTAAAACAACAGATCTTTGCTAAACACAAATTTGGGAAACGACTAGAGTTTAATAGAGAATTTTCGAAGGCAACTAAATTAATTAATCTACTTCTTTAAGATGCTGATATTTAATCGAGTAAAGAAAGAAGTTAACAGAGAATTTCTTTTGTTTCAATTTGCCAAAACAAATCATAATTTCGTTAAGTTGTCGTCATAGTTCGCATTCTAATATAAGATCTATTTACAATGGTTGCTGATATGCTAACTCTACGTCCCACCAATTCAATTGTGCCCGCAGCATACCCCATTATTTAGGTATCATAAAAAAAAGGAAAAAATCGCTATCATCTAGCACATTAACGACTTCATATCAAGTCGGCAACTATGCCGCAGCCACATTTGCATATTTATGTTTATTTATTTCTATTTTCTTTTTTTCTGCTTTCGTTTTCGGTTATATTCTCTAAGAAGCGGGCAGAACATTAGCATTTCTTGCAAAGGATAATGCGCGACTAGCTTCCCCAATGACCCCCCCCCCACTCCCCCAAACCGCAAAAAAGGCGACACAACGCGTCGTCCTCCCGCTCTCTCCTTCGCCCTCTCCCTCTCCATTGATGCTTTCAGCAGTCAGCAGAGTTGTTTGGCATTCTTCAGCTGACATATTCACGTACTTTTTATACGCTGCCATTTGCGAGTGTGTTTGTGGGGACATGTGTGTGTGTGAGTGTTGCTTGGTGTGCGTGCGTGTGCTTAAGAGCCTCGTTAACAAAGTTATTTTGTCTTTTATAACACACACACACACACACACAGACTATTCACTGTTCGGGCTGTCAAACATAATTCGCCATGTGCCATATGAGCGGACATTAAGTTATACAAATTATAAGTTGTACATCGCATACTACTTCGATTCGCTTGACGTCATGCGGTGGCATGACATAGTTCCGAGTTCCCAGTTCCGAGTTCTCAGTGTGTTGCTTGTTGCTGTGAGGTACGAACGCAGTACACACGTACTACACTTTATACCATGTTCGAGCGCAACGTGCTGGCATCCGGGGCGTATGAGCAATACTAATGGCTAGTTCAGAGCAGAGAGAGCACGAGGACGAGCCCAACACACATTTTTGGCTTTGTCATTGTGTTGCAGAACGTCAGAACGTCTCGCATTTATTGGCACGCCCAATACGCACAATTAATCTTTTGTCGAAGCACTTAATTGAATTACGCTTCGCAAATATCAATTACAACCGCAATTAACGTGAACAATGGGCCGTGCACTATTCACAGTCTTCCTGCGTAGGACGTACCAAGTGTTCCACATTTAATTGAATTACAATTTCACCAAAATCCAATAAAGCAGATTGCTCGCAGTTCGCAGAAGCAAACTAGAACTTGGGTGCAGGATGCGCTGTCGGAAATCTAAGACGCATTGCACGCATGCGCAGCCGCTGCTCTGGCTCGTCAGTCAGTCAGCCAGTTAGGCAGTTCGGCAGTTCGGCAGTTAGGCAGCTGAGGGGATCCCTCGATCTCGGGAGTGCTTACAACGTTTTAACACATTGCACAATGGCGAACAATGGCGGAGAGCGATTTCAGCGCGCTCTTTGTGCGCTCTCCAAACGGGCCACTCGCGTGTTCATTGTGCGCGCGTAAACGAACCTTCATTTGTATATTGTATTCGATATATATCCATTGCCCAAGTACTGCCCCCGCCCCGCCTCGCCCCGCCCCGTCTCGATTCCCATTCGCATTCCCTCGTCGATTATTGAAATGCGCACATAATGCCAACAATTGGAAGTTATGTGTAAAGTATACATATACAATACATAAGTTTATATGTTCAAGTGATTCGCATCGGTTTCCATTGTGTGCTTTCATTATTTCTCTTGAATCGCTCGCGCAGTCGCTGTCTCTGTCGCTGTCGCTGCTTCTGCCGCTGCCTCAGTCGACGTCGCACGTCGAGCGTCGCTATCAACGTCAACGTCGCAATGGCGTCGTTAAGCGCTGGACCCTAACCGAAGCTTTTGCCTGAGCAAAGCCCACTTAATTCCAGGAAATTTAGTCTTTAAATGCTGCACATAATTGTGCCCCTTGAGTTCTGTGGCCACTTAGGACCGCCAGCCAGGAGACTGCGGCCTCAAGGCACAGGAAAAAACGTCTTATGTTGCCAAATGAGATTTGCCTAAAACCCGAGTTATATTACAGTAGCTTAGGCTGCACGGCGACAGTTAGTTTCTTCAGTTATTGAGAAATATATATAATACAATAATTATTTCGTAAGAACTACAAGTTAAACATATAAATAGATTATTGAAGTGCAATTACCAAAAGGCAACTTTGATTCTGCTTAACCAAAGTATTCAGTGATGAATTCATTCTGTTTCTAGTAAATTAATTCAATAAGGATTCAATAATAATTCAGTAAGATTTATAATCGAAATTATAATTTAGCTTATACTCAATAATTATTTTTCTAAGCCTCTAAATAATATGAACACCTTGTAACAATTTGATATAATTAAAAAACGCGTTGGAAATTGAAATATTCTTGATTTGCTGTAGACTGCAGAATTTATGAAATTATATTCATGGTGAATAATAACATTTCAATCAGCTCTCAGCAGATGCAATTAAAATGAGTAATGAACATTTCTGGGCTGAAAAACATTCTTCCTTATTTTAAGGACTGCTGAAATACTTCTCCAGAAATCCTCACCTACCACCGAAACTCACAAAATAACTTTAACTTCAGCTGAACTTGTTGACTTCGCACTCCCCTCCAAGGATTTCCTTGGCTGGCGCACTGTCACAATTTTATTTATCAATAGCCCAAATACTCGAATCATAAGATAATTTTCAATTTTCAATGAAATGTCAACAGCTGAAGCACAGGCGACCAATAAACTTCCCGCCCGCTGCTTGGAGCACTTCAATATAATTCAAATGCCAGCAAAACATATTCTTTGCTTTTGCCACGACAATGCGCCAAAGGACAAGGACAAGGACGAGGGGCTGAGGGCTGTGCAAAAGCATTTCAAGCGAAGTATCACACTTTGACATTGTCTGTGGGCCGTGGCAACTGGAGACCCGCAAGGATCGCTGGGGTTGCTTGCGCCCGCCGTTTGCCTCTGTATTGCCAATAAACGTCGCGCCCCAAACCCACAAAGAGTACGCCCTTTTTGGACGCAACGCGGCGGGTGCAAAAACACTTTGTAATACATATTTATCCACGCAAGGTGAGGAGCTGCTGCTGCTGAATGCTGCGAGCTGGCAACTGGGGAGGTGGAAGCTGGGAGCTGGATCTGTGGCAACATCGCGTGTCAAAAGGCAAGCCAAACAATGGGGTTGCTGACGGGCAGCCGGTGGCAGTTTTTCTGCCCGATGACTGGTGGCTTTTCGAGGTGGAGGAGGGCGATGTCTGTGTGTGACATTCCGCACACCAAATACAAATTTCATTTGCTAACGCTCTGCTCAACCGCAAGCGCCCATCACATTGAGGCACGCAAAGTGTGTAAATAACTTCATTATGTGCAAATCAATTTGATTGAGAGCCCGGCTCCGGCTCCAGCTCCAGCTTGTGGCCAGGTGGAAGCGGCTACAAGCAGCTCGGCTACAATTGGCAATTAAAATCATCGAGAACAAAATAATGTTGTGGGTAACAAACAGTTTAATTCAATTTGTTTGTTACGCTCAAGCGATTTGCCAAACACAAATCAAATGTTGGAAAAATTCTCCCCGTTCGCAGCACAAAAAAAAGGATGCTGGGCATCATCATCATCATCATCGTCGTCATCATGTGCATTGTGTGCTTGCGCTCGACTGCCAAGGATAACTGTCTCTCTGTCTGATCTCTGGTCGCTGCTAGGGCAAGACAAATGGGGGTGCAAATCGTTTACGGAACACTCACAACTCGCACTCACACTCACACTCACATTCGCATTCACATTCACTCATCACCGCACTGAGTCAAGCTGTAACGGATGCATTTAATTTATTATTAGAATTATTTATGACAAACGACTGGAATGGGGTGATAAAAAAGCCGTTATTGTTAAGTTTATTAGAGCAGCCAAGCGAAGGGCCCAAAAGGGGTGCAACAGTGGTTGACAGCGCATCTCGAAGTGCTCAAAAGTGAGGAAATGTAATGAAGGCTACATCGATTAAGAGTAATAAGTAATTAACTCACAAGCAAACATCGTTAACCAAAACTAATTCAAAAGAAAACTCTACAAAAAAACACTCTTACTTTAGTTGCCAATTGTAAGCCAATTTGGCCCACTGTAGCGTGCACATAAAGTTTCAAAGTTGTGGGCAGACGGCCACACAAGAAAAAAAGCAGAGTTCGAATGGACCTGGCAAAAATGATCAAAAACAGCCAAAACGCATAATTCATGCATCAGCAACAAGGCAACACAACAGAGACAAGGCAAGAGGCAGCGGCAGAGTCAGAGGTCCTAGCCGGAAAAGGACACTTCAAATAAATTGCAGGCCAGCCGAACGGGCCAGCGAGTGACCAGTAAACCACAAAATACGCATACAATAACAACTGGGACGACGGACGCACACTTGAGCACATAAAAGGATAACAATTTAGTGGCATACAAATATTTTTGTAACTTGCCAAGAACGCAGGCAGGCAAATCCCCCCGAACTCAAAGCGTAAAATGAAAATTTGTTTTCAATTCGAAAGTGAAATATGTTTTGGTGACATTAAGCCCTTGGAATCAGGATTAGACGCAGCCGCCCTCAGCGGACGGACAATGCAGCCAAAGGATGTGGACGAAGAGAGCACAATGTAGTGTAGTGATTATGCACGGCACGTGCTCATCATTTTCATTGGATTGCGGAGGCTGCTGCACTGCTCGCTTTGCTTGCCGTTTTTTAATAAGTAGCAAATTTTTCCAAACATTTGGAAATGTTGTTATCCTCGACACTGCGCCGCGAACAGGACAATGGGCGGGCCGGGGAATGGCGGCGTGTCAATCGCATGCGAGAAGAGGAGAAAAAAATTGTTCAAAATTTAATTTGGCACGTTGATGACGTTGCTTCGTGTGGCGCTGGCATCTGGCATCATTTTGCTTGGCGAGGCCAAAGGATTAGAGCAGAGTCTGTCTCTAAGCGCGTCGCTGGCTGTTGTCACCTTCGAACTTTGGCAAGGAGCAACTTTCGTTTCGGCTACAAACAGCCAAGACATATTTATGCAAATTTTTCTCATTACGTTGTCGCCGGCTTCATTGTGCGTCGCTGCCGTCGATGCTGTTGATGTTGCTGTTGCTGTTGCTGTCGCTTGTTTAATTCAAAGTTATTTTCCAAGTGAATTTAATTAAATTAAATATTCAACACACGCTTGAGCGGAGAGCGAGCTCCACTCCCCTCGTTTGGCACCTTTCGGGGCCTGATTTTATTTTATTTTAATTAATATTTGCGCCTTCAAAGCTTGCAATTCTTACACGTTTCAAGCAACGCTCCAAGATGGCAGTAATTAAACAGGAACTCAATGAATGCGAGATATAATGAATGCTTAAAAAGTAAAGCAGGGTTCTCTTATGGATATTCAAAACTAAATGTTAAATATTGCTAATCATTATTATATTATTATGGTTATTTTATAAAGAACTAGGATTCTTCTAAACTGAACAAATTAGTCGAAGCTTGAGAGAATGTCTAGAAATATTTAATACTTTTCATATTTTAAGCCAACTTCACTAATGGTTCTCAGCAATCCGCAATAAATTGCTTTGTGAACTGCAAGCTTGAGCGTCTTTGAGCCACGATTAGAGCACCTAGCAGTGGCAACAGCTGCCAGCGAACCACACAGAAGCAAAAGTCCTTCGATGAGCGCAGCAATTATGTTGCACAAAGGAATAATTTGGTTTATTTGACACAGGGCATATCTTTAAATTACAAATAATTCAAAGCTGGCACCAGAAGCGAAAGCGAGAAAGCGCAAATGAGCGAGAGAGTGAAAAGGATAACGAGGCGCTGGGTACGGTAAGAAGTCGGCCATTTTGTTTATGCGTCGCGCACAAAGGAAAGCAACAGCAGCAATAACAAACTCAACACGAGCAGCAGCAGCAACAGCAACAACAACAACAATAAATAATAACAACAATAAAAGCCGCAGCAAGTCAAGAGGCGCCGGAAAAGCCCAAAGACCAAAGGAAATTTTTTGAAGCAGCACGAGAGAGATGGAGAGCGGCAGAGGGAGGGCGAGGGGCAGACAGGAACGCGGACTGAGGTGCGTTTTTAGTGTGAAAATAATTGTGAAATCCGCAAAAGGTTTTATGTATTTATTTTTACACAAGGCTACACAAAGGCTACACAATGGCTCCTCGTGCTCTTGAGCGGCTTTGTGCGAAATTTGCCTCCTTCGCACAAGCGAATCCCGCTGGCAATGTGTGTGGCACAAGAAAATTGCAATTTAATTGCAGTTAAATTGCTGGCGATTTGCCAAAATCAAGACCAAATACATTACTCGCAAATAATGATAGAAACACAAATAGAAATGTGGAAAAGCAACGAGGGAAATGAAGCGAAGCCACAACTCGAGTGGTTGGAGTTTCGCAGGCCATGCGCTCAAGTGGAAAAAAAGGTTCAGAAATGTATCTAAAGAATACACGCAGTCGCTGTGTATCTGTATCTACAACTAGCATAGCTCTGCATCTGTCCTGTGTGTGTGTGGGAAGATTGTTAGCCGGCAGGTTGCACTCGAGAGAGTGCCCAGAGAAACTCGCATGTCTATCTCATTATTTGTTTGCCATTTGAGGGCAACGCATGAGAATGTCCTTGGGGCACTTATTTCTAGACGAATAAACGCAAATAAATAAATAAATGCATATCAAAATCAGAGCGTTATACACAGGAGGACGAGACAATTTCAGTACACAATCAGGATGCGCTCAAGTGCCTGTTATTGTTGTCAATAAAATTGTGGATAAGTATCTTTTCGTAGCTCGGCTAATTGCAGCTACAGCTTTAATCTTAACCCCATGGCACGGCAGATGCATCACCTTGGTTATTTAATTTGGTTATTGTATTCATTGACACAAAAGCCAAACAGCCAAACAGCCAGCCGCCTGCTGTGCTCGGCATTTACCTCGTGTTTTTTGAGGCTGGTGTCCTGCCAACTGCCAACAGACAGACAGACAGACAGACAACTTCGCCTGGGAGTCGGGTAAAACAATGCCACCAGCGCCAAGTGGGAGGGCAGCCTAAGCTGCGCCAGCAATGTGTTTTAGTCGAGTTTATGAATAAAATTACACGGGATTCGCAGGCGGCAGGTCACAGAGGCCCGGGGCCTGGGCGGCACATATCAACGCCAACGAAGGATGAAGGATAATAAGCGTATCCACTTAATGGTTGCCAGGAGAGAGTGCCAAACACGCGGTCGGTCAAATGCAAGCGAACAATGCTCGCTGCTCGCCCACCATTCC
The DNA here is from genome assembly GCA_035047445.1 of Drosophila siamana. Taxonomy (NCBI): domain Eukaryota; kingdom Metazoa; phylum Arthropoda; class Insecta; order Diptera; family Drosophilidae; genus Drosophila; species Drosophila siamana. The sequence continues at coordinate 16,131,275 of JAWNPP010000004.1, read as the reverse complement.
AATTGTGTCGGTGAGGATGCGAGTGTGGTCGGTTGTGCGCCAAAAAGCCTTTGGCAGTAATCAAGCGTAAAATAGTACAATGAATATATCTACAATAAATTTATAACAATGGCCACCAAGCAGCAGCAGCAGCAGCGGCAACAGCGGCAGCAACGACTGCGGCATGGGAAAACTCCCGATTGTCAGTTGGCAAACAAAAGGTTTTCGCAGCGCACGCAGGTTAATGAGTTCTCCGGCTAACAGAGCTCCACACACAGCACTCCGAGTGTGTGCACAAGAGAGAGGGACAGAGGGAGATGGTGTGAGTGTGAAAGAGAGCGGGAATTTGCGTAGTGTGTGTGTGTAACTTGCCAATTGTCGATGCCAAAGCCAAGCGGGCAAAACAGATGCTGGTCGGGGGCAGGGGAGATGGCCACACATTGCTTACATGCAAAACAGATAAAAGTAACAAGAAGCAGACAGGATACAGGATGCAGGAGAGACAACGGGAATGCGCAAATATGTATGTGACTTGACTGCCAGCCAGCTGAGAGGGCAGCCCGACAAATTTCTAAAGTCAAGAGATCTAATCTAAGAAGCGTCAAGGTAGGAAAACATTACAGTTCATTTAGTCAATTATCAATAGAAGAGCAAATAACTGTTATTACATTTAGCATACTAAACAAATTTGTGGACTTAATCCTAGTCTAGCAATATGTTTAATTGAAATCATTAGAATATTAACTATGACTATTACTCCTAAGATTCTAAGCATAGAAATAATTATGAACTCCTTCAAAAAGGCGACAGGCGATTAAACTTGTCTATTCATTTCAGATAATTAATGTAGTAAATATCAAGCATACAGCTGCTTAGCTTTTTGTCACTGCAAATCAAATACCTGGCTTAGCTTTTCGCCCACAAGTGCAGTAAGTACAAACAATTATGTGGCAAATACTTTGCGTAAACTTGCGAATCAACCCAGGCGATGCTGAAATGTCAATAAGTTGCAGACAGAGTTTCGCTATCTCGCTCTCTATCTCTCTGGGAGCCACACCCAAAGCAACAAACGTTTATCTAAGTTGTATCTTTCTCTCTTTCCTGCAGACCTTCGGTCTCACTCTGCCGTGCGCTCAGTTTGTGTACTTGACATTGCGCATACGCCGTGTGTGACCAGCAGCAATTGTTGCCTTTGTTCACGCTCATCGCGATAGCAGCGAATTGCAAAAAGATAAATGAATAACGATTTAATTGCAACTAACAATGCAAATCGATGCGAGTCTGCAGCGCAGTTCTCTGGCCGCCTTAAGACCTTGGCTGAGATGATAGCGGGCTAATGGCGCCTTTTGACCCCGCACTAATTGCTGGTGAACGCTAATGAGTGCAGGGAACAGGGAAGCGGGAACTCTATGGGATCTGGGCACGCCCTCTATTGCCAACTGCCATTTGCGGCAACTAAGCGCAATTAATTAACGCTGCTGTCCACTTTGCAAATGAAGAGAATAGAAAAAAATTATATAAAATGTAGGCACTTCACTCCACGACACGAGAGGGGAGAGGGGGCGAGAGAGTTGGCTAAAGAAATGCAGCTTAATGCTAAATTAATTCCAATTACCACCAACCAACTGCAGTCGCAGTCGCAGTCGCAGTCGCTGTCCGCTTATCCGAGTCAGCTGCCGACAAGTGGACAAGTGGACACTCGACCTGGGCCACCCAGGCAACGCCCCCAGCCCGGACTCCAGTAATTTAGCAACGCTAATGCGCGGCCTGTGGTCAACAAAAGCCGCCGCACGCGCTGCTTCCCCCCCCCCCGCCCCTGCCTAGCTACCCACCAGCCCAGAGCAGACCAACCCGGCGCAGAGTCGAGAGCCAAGTCGGGGAGGTCCCTTTAAAATAAGTCTGTATATACTACATATTTTTTTCCAATTTCTCAGGCTGCCCGCACTGAACTTGTTTGGCTTTGTGCCTGTTCGAAAGATACGCTAATTAATAATTAATTAAGCTTACAAATCGCCATGCCCACAATGCGCTGTTCCCTTCAAGTCGAGTGTAAGAAAAAAAAAGAGGAAGGAAAATGCGAGCCAAGAACTTTGCACTTTCGAAAGTATTCCAATTTTCTAGCATTTCTTTTGCTGCTCGCCAGCAGAAAGCAGAGCCAGCATCGTGAGCAGCAGCAGCAGCAAAAACAGAAGTTGGCTAACTTTTTGGCTGGCCCAACTTTTGGCACAATGTGTCGCCTAGGCTGTGCTGTGGCCTCCACCGTAGGACCAGCAAAGTTTTTACTGTCGCATTTGTTGCCAGCAACTCTGCTCTGCCCAACTCGACACGACTCGACTCTGGCCAAGTTTGGCGCACTAAAATGCAGACGCACGCTTTGCTGCACATGAGCCTGGTCGAGTGGGGCCATCGTTGGCAGGTCCTTGTAAGGATTTCCCGCTGCTTCAAAACAAAACGCACGTGTGCCCCAAACCACCCAACCACCAAAGCACTCGCTGCCCATTCAACATCATGGAGCTGCAGCTGAAACTGAGGCTGACCTTTCGCCTGCCCCCTTCGCCGCCGCCAAAGTGAACACAGTTCCTTTTTATTCCATCTTTTTTTCACTCTGAGTGTGCATATAAACTGTGTATTTTGCGAATGTGAAAAACAGAAACTGAAAAGCGCAAAACATTTTACATTTAATTGGTGAGTGTATGACGAGTGTGCGAATATGTGTGTGTGTGTGTGTATATAGTATACATATGTATATATGATTTGTATTTGTAGCTTCGTCTGCTGCACCCATTGCGCCCATCCAATTGAGTTTCAAAGTTGCAATTAGAGCAGCTTCAATGAGCGGCCCGCCACTGACCCATTGGGGCGTTCATGCCGCACAATGGAAACAGTTGAGACTGAGCGTCGAACGCCAAAAGGACGAACGAATGCGCTGTGAGCAACTGAAACAATGCGTTTCAAAAGAAACATATCGCAGACCATTAAACTGCAAAGCCAACCTTGCACAATCAAATACAAAAGACTCAAATTGAAATAAAGAGAAGTGCTGCGAAGGTGCAGAAAGTGGAAATGTGGAAATGTGTGTGTGTCCTGAGACTTAGAAACAAACAGCGTAGAGGGAGAATGCAGCATTAAGTGAGTAGCCGCAGAGCTTGTGCTCAACTCGTCAAAGCCACCAATTAGGAAGATCCTTCAAATAATCCCAGCAATTATGGATTTCTGATAGAAATAAGAGGCTTTACAACGATTAACATTAACCGCAGACGGAATTGAAGTTGCCTATCATATCGGTATTATTATATAAATTAAACAATTAGAGCTTAAACTGCATATTTTTAAATTTATAACAATAGTATACATAACTATATATATATAGAGCTAGTTGACCTGATTTATGACTATTGGCCAAACGGTCAAACACAGATGATTTATTTCTTTATTCCTTATATTTTTTGAAAAAGAAAATAGCTACATCGCTTATAGAACACGCGAAACTGATGTAAAACAATAAACATAAATAAAAGTAACTAATTAATTTGTTGTACTTTGTGTAATTGTTAGCAATTCAAATTACTTAAAAATATTACACTTAACTGAAATATACAAAAGCCTATGTAAATTAACAAACAATCTTTAATTCTACTCTGACATTTACTGAACTCATGGATTTAAATAAACCTTTTCAACTATTTAATGCAGTGTCCAAATAAATCTAGACATATTTATAAATTACATTGTTATATAAAAATATTTGTTATCCACTTTACTCGAGCCATGTTTCTAACAGACTTTGTTGTGTTTTCATTTGTTGATGCCACGTTGATTGGGGCACAACAATCGAGGCAATTCAGTGGGATCTTTGAAACTACGTCTGCACGAGAAACTAAGCGAACCGAATGCAAATCGAATGAAAAACCAAATTGAAATCACTTTGCCTTTGACTGGTGAGTATTATGCGAGTACGCCCAAAGCTCTGTCGCCACGCCCCCTCGCATACCGCGCCGCCCTCGCCTTGATGCACGAAAAGTGTCAAGTGTTTATCGATGGTACGAAGGATGATGATGATGATGATGACGATGCCGATGATGATGATGGGGATGGTGATGGAGATGGAGATGGAGATGGAGATGGGGATGGGATGGAGGGAGGAGGATGACGGCAACGTCGTTGATTTCTTTACACGACATTTAATTGAGAAATAATTGAATAGGTCGTGTGAAGTGTTTGTTTGGCGTTTGCGGTCTTTCGTGTCGCTAAGCCCGGTTCGCCAGCTGAGCCCGTCGCAATGAAATTAGCTTTGTCAAACGGCGGCTGACATATGCACGGGTTGAAGTTGAATGGTGCGGAAAGATGTATTGCAGCGTGAAAACGACACAGCGAGTTTGTTAATGAAGTAGTCACAAGTCACAGTCCCAGGAGAAAGTCTCAGCACACAACCTCTCTACGCTCTCTACGAGCACATGCATAATGTGCTGCCATTAGGAGCAGGTCTGTGTGCTTTGGCGAGACAAAAACAAAGTCAAATCAAGAAAATCCCCACGTCAAAGGCACGACAACAACAACAACAGAACAAGTGAGAATTCACGTTTGATTGCAACCTCGAAATGTGCAATCAATCGTACGCTTATAATTGCAGTTGCAATTTAGACAAGTTCATTGTGGGAGAGGTGCAGGAGTTTTGCGACAAGAAGTTGCAGCTACTAAGCAGGAGTTAAGCGCATTAAAATGTTTAGTAGCTCCTCAAAACAGTTTTAAATTGATTGATTAAAATGTATACATATTTAAAACACATTTAAGTTAAGCGCATTAAAATGTTTAGTAGCTCCTCAAAACAGTTTTAAATTGATTGATTAAAATGTATATATATTTAAAACACATTTAAGTTAAGAGCATTAAAATGTTTAGTAGCTCCTCAAAACAGTTTTCAATTGATTGATTAAAATGTATACATATTTAAAACACATTTGTCTAATATTTATTAGCAACATAGACCGCATATTTATTTTAAGTTTGTCGGAATTGAAAATGTTACAACGATGACTATGCAAAGTTATGCTGATCTGTTTTAATGTGATTTTGTGAAATAAGAGATACTCTAGAGGCAAGCAGTGTTTGGCAAATTAAAGGCAGATTTAATGGCTACCGCTTTAAACTACTTTCGATTCTGATAAAGTCGACTGCTGACAATAAAGCTAAACAACCTAAAGGGTACACAGTTCATAACGATGTAGCCAAAAGTCGGAGGCATGTCCGACAATTACGTGAGCAACATCGAGTCCGACTCTCGACGCGATGAGAGCGCAATTAGAATCACGGCATGGACTTCCATGAATTGTGGGTTAATGTCAATGCCAAACGCGTTAATCGAAACTGGTTTCCCAGCTGCCAGATTCGACATATAAGAGATGTGCGTTGCGGCCGCCGCGATTCACAAAGTGTTGACAATTCAAATGTATCTGTGGCTGCTACTACTATGCTACTGCTCTCTCCTGGGCCAGACGACAGCCCAGGCAGCGCTGCAGTCCGGCTGGCAGCTGCCCACATTGGACGAGATGCAGGTCAGCCTGGCGAGCTGTCGGTTTGAAGGTGCTCGCATCGATGCCGAGACGCTGCGCTGCCTGGTGGAGCAGCTGGGACTCTGGACCGACGAGCAGGGCTACAACGCCGCGCGCATAGCAAAGATATTTGCAGCACAAAACCAAATGCAGGAGCTGATGCTGGTCATTGAGCACTGCAACAATAAGGAGCGACGTGAGCAGCAGCCGGCAGAGTGGGCCTTTGAGGCATACAAGTGCGCCACCTCGGGTCGATTCGGCAGATGGGTGCAGGATTATGTGGAGCAACAACGACAGTTGAGAGATGCAGTTGCGAATACAAATACAGATACAAAATAAAGCATCACGTCATTATTTTATTCCACAAAAATTGAACTTGTGCGCAGTTATCAGGGTTCTGTCTGGCTTGGCGGGGTTCTCTTTACGCCTGGACGCTGTGCTTCACCAGCTGCAGATTGGAGCGCATGAAGCACATGCCGCCGCGATAGGCCCAAGTGCAGGCATCGCTGCCCTGCGAATTGTTGTCCGCACAGGCGGCAATCTTCTGGTGCGTGTCGTCCGAGTGATCGACGGCATGGCCACCGCCCAGCTGCTCGTGTATCTTGTGCACATCGAAGCCGTGCTCGGCATCGAAGAAGCCAAAGTGCTCGAACACACACTTCAGATAGCAACGACTCTTCTCCTCATCGGCGAACTCCCACTTGACGAACTTGGCCACATCTTCGGGTGTGGCGTGCACCTTCTCGGAGCAGACGCTGCGGAACCTAACCAGATCATCGTGCGTCTTCACCACATAGGCAGTGCCGTGCTCGTGATGATGATGGTGGTGCTCGTGCTCATCGGCCAGAGCGACGGCGAGCGTCAGCAAAAGAATGAAAACTTTCATATTTGGACTTGGACTTGAATAAAGAAGATGCCCCGATTGCAAACTGCAATATTAGCTGCGATTGCATTTATATTTATAGGTTAGCGCATAGAGACGAAACAGCTAGAAGTCACCTTCTAAGGTCTACACACAATTGACTGACTGCTTTATTGATTACCTTATCATCGGGTCGAAGGGCACACATTAATTGTGAGGGTTCACTGCGACCAGTTCGAGATAAAGACGCATCTGTAACTCAAGCCCAGCATCCACCACTCCTATCAATAGCATATGAAAGTAAACAAGCTTAGAAGTATACAATAGGTATACATAACTAAACATGGCAATCAAATAAATAACTAAGGATAATGCTTTCGAAAGATCAACCAATATTTGCTACGTTGAAGAAACTATTTTGAAGTTTATATCCTTTCAATAAAGGGTATGTATTAGTCGAGTTTACTCACTTAGATCACACGAGCACTCTCACTTATTATTGATATTTGCTATTTCACAACAGTATTTGCTGATAAGTTTCAAATTAAAATTAACTGTCAATAATGTAGCCATCTATCGTTGAAATTCATTTACGCCATCTATTGTTAGCAAACTGCCGCTATATGGCGTAAAGTTACGTAGTGCCGCCATCTGCTGTTGAAGTACGCTACTATCGCCATCTATTTGCCGATTGCCAAATACACGGAAAGCTATCAGCTCTTGTAAGTAGACACACTTTAGTATTTTTATGCATTTGAAACGAAAAGTATTTAATTCGTTACAATTTTGAATCGCAAACTGTCGAAAATTCGATTTTTTTTGTTATTAATCAAATAATGTGGCAACTCTTACAAACCAATAATCTAAGCTACCCACTTACAATACTCAAAACGGATGTTGTGCCCGCAACTGCAGTTTATTCAGCTTCTTGATCCGTAGAAAGCATTGCGGCCATAATTCATAGCATTTTAATCGCGATGATAACACACATCTGGCACACCATAATGAAGTATTACTACCTGACAGAGCGAGATGCCACGAAAAGTTCAAAGACTCATTATGCCAATCAAACAGGCAGCAAACGTAAAAAGGGAAAGCGAAAGTTCATGCAATAAAGAAAACGCAACAGGAGGCAGCCCCAGCAACAACAAAACCAGCAACTGCAAACTACTAACAACAACAACAAATATCTTCAAATTGTTGATTGACCCCAAGAGCTGTCGGCATATCTACATAGACGAGTGTGGGTGGGGAGCACAGCTGACAGACCGACACTTATCACCTTTTGTCAGTGAACGTGACTCCAGCACGGACGACATACAGGAAGAAGACTAACTGTAAGATACCCTGTAAGCAGGATACTAAAAAGCTTACCCCTATTGCGAGTACTAATTAATAATAGCTTATGTTGTTGTACAGCATAACGATAATTTAATTTATATGAATTACATACAATATACCTTTCTAGCTCATAGCTTAACAGAGTATATCGAGCTTGCAATTGAGCAGGCGGTCACAAAGTGTGGGGCGGACAGCGGGGCAATATAATAGCTGTTTTGAAAACAAAGTGTGGGGCGTGCGGTAACAGAAATAGCCACAATATGAATAGCAGCAATTCTTGGACATTGCAACGAAAGTGAAACTAGCTAAGCTCATTTGTTATGGGCTAGAATGGAACGCGTGACTGGGCAGGTCGCGATGCGGACTGGGCTGGATACCCGACTGTCTATGATCAATAGCTGGTCAATCTCTCGCTCATTATTCTAGACTTTCGCTCAGTTAACTGCAGCCAATTGATTGCGATGCCAAAGCAATTAAACCAGAAGTAATCAAAATGCAACAAAAGGCATTTTACTGATTAATTGAGGCAGATCAGATTGCACTTTGAATACCCTAACTATTGCTTTTAATCTTTTTTAAATATGCTGGAATTCAGAGCACTTAAAGAATGGCTTATCGGTAATTGTAAATCATAAATTAGTGAATTATAATCTAAGTAATAAATATGGGATATGTTTTGCTCAATCAATATGACTAATTAAGAATTAAGAAAATTATTCATATACGATTCATATATTCATATCGTATTAAATATTCAATGTAAAAATAGCATAATTGAATATTGTTCCCATAACTAAATAAAATACAACTAAATAAAAACGAACTGATCGACTGCACTGTGCTACCCCACAGCAGTGTTCGCGAAACTAGGCCAAATGCAAGAAGTTCCTGCAGAGTGCCATAAAGCTCCACTGCCAAAGGCAACGCTACAACAACTTTGGCTGCGACGCAAAGTCGCAACGGCAACGGCGACGACTTCGTTGCCAGACGCTGGCGTCGCTGCTGCCGGTGAAGGTATAAAAGGTAGGAGACCGCCCAGTTGCTCGCTCAAATCCAATAAGAAACGCGCGTGCGCAGCCGCCGTCAGTTGAACGTCAGCAGCCTCTGTGGCAACAACAACACTCGCGTATCTCGCACTCAAGCTAAGTTCGTGTATCTCAGTATCTCTGTCTTTGCAATGCTTAAGTGTAAAGCAGCTAAAGTGTCAGTGCGATTTAGTTGCATTTAGTTTATTTTGCATGTGCAATATAATTTATTGCAACTTGTTTTCAAAGTCATTACGTGTCGTGCGGTAGCCTCAACGTCAACGTTAACCACAACATCGGCGCTGCAGCTCTACAAATTGTGCATTTTAAAAGTAAACACATAAACTGTACGAAAATAAACATATTGCATCCACATAAGACCAACAACAACAAAAAAATAAAAGAATTACCCAGTGAAGTTGGCGATTTATGCATTAATTTTGTTTCGGGCATTTCTTGAGCTTCCTGCGAACACAACTTGCATACGTAAAACACAAAAAGAGACAGCAAAGCAATGCGAATGACAAAGGTAAATGATGTCTTGATTGGGCAATGATGAAACAATATTGGTGTCGGGCATTTGGTGTGAGTATTTGATTTAGATCCCACGCTCCCCCATTTCGAGCAGCACTTTCACTTTTTGTGTGGGGCCAGGTTTAAGGTTGCATTAGTGACCATTTTATTGCCTTTGAACTGGTCTGATCTCTTTAGCCATGACTCTGAGTGCTGTGGCACAGCTGGCTGACTCAGACTCCACCTCTGCTTCAGCCTCAGCCTCACAGTCTCTAACATGCAAAACTGGCCAACAAAGTAACAAGCAATGCAAGTCAAAAGAACGACAGCGAATTGGCCAAGCGGATAAAATGACAAATTGCAAAGCAATCAAGAAAGGCTACTATCGACTGAGAAATACCCGAACAATATCAAATCAATATAACTACCCAAACAATATCAAATCAATATAACTATAGTTATAAAATATTTTGGCAAAATTACATTTGTATCTTTTAAGTTAAGTAACTAATTTTTAAGATACTTGTGGGTACACCCTAATTCAAGATACAAAATTACTAAAATAGGAAACACTTTTCTAAACGCAAATCACTTATTTTGTTTAATTCCCTCAATTAATCAAATTAAATTCTGAAACGTAGTTAGCAACAATTTAAAGCGTTCGTGTTCTTATGACTTTCACATTTAGCTTTTTAAGGGACAGATGAAAATATATAATAATAATGAAATAATGCCATTGAAATTTATGTATTTTAAGCGTGAAGGAGTTGCAGAAGTTTTCCCCATTAGCAACATTTGTCAGTGACTAAGAGCATTACCCCAACAAAGACTCGACTCATTGTAATTATAGACCACCTTTAAATTTGTCAGAGTAGAGTGTAGTCAGCACATTGTTGTTCGTCTAACTGTAGTAGGTTGCAATTGATTTTCCAATGCTCGGCTGGCACACCCACATCGACAAGCTGATAATCAGCAATTGGAGCTTAAACTTTAAAGCCTAAGCATATCCAGGGCCAAGAGCGTGATCTTCAAAGGCGACCCGCAGCATCTCGTGCATCATTTTCAGCTAAAGTCTGTGTTGTTGTTTTAAACAAGCCACAAAAACTCGTAGTTTTGGCACTTAAGCTGCCCCAATTTTGAGCATTGAAGTGCACTTACACTTCATCATCATCATAGCATGGTGTTCATGATCATGATACGTTCATGATCGGCACGAGCTGAGCAATTGCTCTATGTATGTGTGTGTATGAGTCTATGAGTGTGTGTCTGTCTGCAGTAAGTTGTGTGTTGTGCTGTGCTGTGCTGTTTGTTGATTCAATTTCAAACAATTCGATTCATTTCACAAAAGCCAAAAGGAAAAGCGTTGAAAATTGGTCTCTGATCTTTCAATTGATGTGCGGCACGGCTCGTTTTGAAAGCCAGTCTGCGACTCAGACACTCAGAGACACCCAGCGACAGTTAGACAGCGAGGGCGCAGGCGCAATCACGAGCTGGTGCGTGGGTGGAGAATGCTTTTCTTTCTAGCCGTGTCCATGGAGCAAGGAAAGTCAAAGTGAAATGAATGGAAAGCAAAGCCAATTACTAGCCCAACAGTCTCTCTCTCTCTCTCTGCCTGGTTGGTAATCTGAGTACAGCGACGTCGCGGATTACAACAGCAATTGAGAGTGGCAGGCGTGCGCAAATGCAAAGATCAAGATCAAGAGTGGAAACTCGGTCACAGATCACACAGTTTGCTGCATGTGAGTGTATTTTGTACATATGTACATATACTCGTCACTTCATGGGCTGGCGCATTTCCATGCCAAGCGGCTAACCAAGTGTTGTCCACAACTGGTCGACTTGTCTAACCGGACCTATGACAAAGCTCCAGATCTCAATGTATGTTTCTATGGAGTCTGCCTGCCTAAGGAAAGGCTCAAAATTCCATTGCTCAGCCCATGCTATCTATCTATCGGCTTGCCCCGCCGTCCGTCCGGTTTGCTCGGCGTCGGCATCGCCATCGCCATCGACATCGGCTTCACATAGAGTAATCCAATTAAAGGAACAATCTACATTTCAATTCAAAACTAATGAACTGTAGTTAATTCTCAACAATGGCAGCTCACATGTGTGTTGATTGTTGTTGTTATTGCTGTTGTTTTTGTTTTTGTTTCTGTTATAGTTTAACTATATTGGACCACGTTTTTTGAATGCAATAGCTTAGAGATCGTAGCGAATCGATCTCTCAATCGCTTAACTGGCATTTGAAAGTCATGAGCGCTGCTGCCGTCGCTGACGATGACGTCGAATCTCTGGCAAAACGCGAAACGCCAAAGCGCTTCTAGTATTACTAAGAAATTCAAGTCGTAGTCGACTTCGCCGGCTTCCTTGTCGATAGTCCCCGACTTCCGTCAAGGTTCGCTGCCCCAAAAAAAAAAGAACTCTGTACAATTGTTAACAATTCATTGATTGATGATCGACATGGCGATCAATTAAGCAGCGTTAAATGGCTTAGTGACAAATCATGGACTCGCCACACAATGCCCGTGAAGTCCAAGCTATGTAAATAAAGCCTCTCCATTCCGTTTTCACAGTACGTCTTAGCCATATTGCTGTTGGCGCTGGCGCTGTGCGTCAATTCCACACACGGAGCGCGTCGTCTGCGCAAGAAGCCAAAGGTCTACAATGCGCTCATCACCACGGACGACAATCTGACCTCGAGTCGCGCCTATCCTGTTATACAGCCAACCATACACGAGCCGGGCTATGCGCCCTTCGGACCCTACAATCCCTTCGGCTTCTACAGCCCGCCGCTGGTGAGATTTGGCCAACCGCTGGTGCCCGGATTGCCGCCCAACGAACGCGTGAGTTGTCATTAATGTCTTCTGTAAACTATGACTAAACTTTCTACCTTGCAGCTGCCTTATCCACTGCCCACTGCCACCCAGTTTCCGCCCATTTATGCGCAATACGATCCCAATCAGCCCAGCATCGTGCCAGACGAACGACAGCCAGCCCAACCACAACCCGAGTTGGCACCACAAACTCCGGCCGCAGACGAAACAGATCCCAAGGAGATTACGACTAAGGATCAGTTGCCATTGCCACTCAACGAACAAGGACTGCCGCCAGTGCTGATTCCACTTAACTCCCAATACAATGGTCAGTCGATGCAGCTGCCGCCCTATCCCTATAGCCAATATCCGGTGATCTATGATCAGCAGGGCTTTCTGCGACAACGTGAGAATTATCTGCCGCCCTACGATTACTATCCTAGCCAAGGCTATCCCACACGTAGTCCTGCACAGTCCATGCAGGCTGCAGAACAGCCAGCACAGCCAGAAGTGCAACCGCTGCCACTGGATAGCTTGGACTCCACGCCCAGCTTTGAGGACATCAAAAATGGCTCGGAGAACAAGAATAGCGATGTGCCCGACGTGCCGCCACCTCCAATACCTTCGGGTCCAAAGCGTCCCAGACCAGTAGATAATTGATTGAGGTGTTATGATGCCTTTCAGAATACTCGTATACACACGTATTTATTACCATTTTTCTTAAGCATTTCTAATTTGATGATGTTTTGTGCGATGTCGTTTAACCCATAAGTATTTTTTTGTAAGTGTTCATCAAAGATAATTAAATAAATTAATAAAATAACCGCAGAAGCGGTGAATGAACTTTGGGTAGACTGCACTGCACTCTGGGGAAATGGTTCGCTGTGCTCTAGATGGCTTTCACTCTGCACCACGTACCCTGGGGATTTGATTTGATTATCTTTAGAGCAAATGGGCCTATAAATGCAGTGCCAATCGTAGGAAAGGCCACAGTTTGCACTGAGAACATTTGTAAAATGAAATTCACATTGCTGTTGATTCTGTGTTTTTGCCTTTTCAATTTGGGTAAGTATAATATATATGTATATGTAGTTTTTATATCAATTTTTAAGATGAAATTTCGCAAATCAGCCTATGGCACTGCTATGATCGCCACTAAACCACCCTTCGTGCGCAGCCGTTACAGTCTCCGCTGGCGTAAGACAACGACAACTATTAACCCACCTATTAGCACAACAGGTCGTGTCATGGAGCTGGCAACATCAACCCAGCATCCAGCAACCAAGCTGGGCACTTCAACTGCCAGTCCAGATTACGACTATTATGGTGCCGGGGAAGCTGCCGACAACTTGGTGCATAAATAAATAAATATCATTCTTACTGTCAAAGTGACAAGCAAAATCTACATATACTCAATTATGTAACATGCATAAAATGTCAATAAAATTTAAATATATGTGCATTTGTAATTTTCGAAATTCGAGTTCAAAACCATTCAGCGGCGCTAACTACAATTTTGAATAAAGAATTGAACAGAATGCTGTTAGTTAACATAACAGCATGTATGTCTGTGAGACCATAAACATTGTAAAATATACTTGTCAATACATAAATACTGAAGTCACATCTATACGCAGGCATAAGATTAAAACACAAATTCTAAAAAATAATAACATTTTACGTTGTAAATTTTAAAACAACATTTAAATCTCTAAAGAAATCCGATAGAAAATGCTTATTTTGCCCTCATTTACTTTCAGCCAACTTTTATGAACAGCGTACTAGGCGTCGGACAGATTCATTGCATTTTAACAGAAATTGGTATTTTGCAAACCAGTTTTCAGAATGTTATTAACAAATAAGTGCGGACTGGGTTTAGGCTTCGGCGTTCAAAAAGTTGCAAGTCTGCTTAATAAGCGAACATTTTCTTGGGTGGTAACAACAGCCGCCGGTTTAAAGCTAACAACAAAAACATTGAATGCCGCTGAATGGTCGACGCGGGAAGGGAGCGGACGTTTGTGGTGGTGAGTACTGTGTGAGCTGAGATTTACGCCAAGCAGATTGAGCAGCTTTGTTTGCGCGCAGCAGCAGCAACAGCAAAAGATATGCGAGCTCAGTTCTCTACCCGACATCAACGAGAGCAGCAGCAGCAACTGGTGTTGTTGGCAATTGGCGGTTTTACAATATACAACAAGCACACACATTGACCACAAAAGCAGCTACAAAACGCAAAATGGTGGTAAGTTAATATCTGGTTCATTTTAAACAAATAACCATAAAAGAAACAAAAAATGTCGGTACCCCAACTTGAATCATGATTATCACTTCGAGGGGGCCACTCGAGGTCACCATCAGTCGATTAGAAGGCCAGCGAAAGTCTCAGCAAAACACTAAATACACTTGTTGCTTTTTCAATGCAGGCCAAGCTGACAGAACAAGAACGTGTTGAGAAACTGCAGCCACTGCTAAATGCTGGCTGGACATTGGTTGAGGGACGCGATGCCATTTACAAGGAGTTTATGCTGAAGGACTTCAATCAAGCCTTCAGCCTCATGACTGGCGTTGCCTTGTTGGCCGAGAAAATGAATCATCATCCTGAATGGTTCAACTGCTACAACAAAGTGCAGGTTACTTTCAGTACTCATGACGTTGGTGGCCTCAGCAGCCAAGACATTCGCATGGCCAACTATTTGGAGGCCCAGGCCAAGTTGTTGATTCAGTAATTCTTAACCTAAATTGTTAAAGTATATATGTATTTGTATCCTAACGAGCAAAATTGTTTATATGCCTGTTTATTGAAATAAATATTTAGCCCAATGTGGACTTACTTAATATTTGATACTCCTCCTGTTTCAACACATCTGGGGAAGTTTCATCCGTGACAAAGCCGATGGTCTTAAAGAACTTTAACGAGTTTTCATTATTATTTAACACGGTGAGCATTACTTTTTCCAATTTCCAATGACGGGCGCATGCTTCCAACGTTTGCATCATAAATTTTCCTAAGCCTTTTCGTCGATACTCTGGCGATATTTGTATCTCATAGCTTATGCATGAAATTAAAATATTACAATTTATTAGAAAGGCCACAATTACTATTTCCATAGTTGCCGTTACCAATAGAGCACGCAATCGCCGTCATCCATGTCGAAGCGAAACATCGTGTACGCCACAGGTTGATTCTGTTGATTCAATGCAACCAAGAAACGTGCCCAATTCTTGTTCAGTTCCGATTGCTTTATTTTGGGTTTCCAGCCCATCTTAAGCTGTTTGTAGAAAGGACCAACATTCTGTTCTGCCAATTTGAATGCCCACTTAAGGGTCTTATCATCCATGTCTCCCTTGGTGCGACAATACAGTTTAAACGTCTCCGCTGCACCAGATTTGTAGCTATCAAATGGCAGAGTTTCAAGTGGATTCTTTTCCCGCGCAGCTGCCTGAATTAATTTGTGCTTTGCACTGGCAGTGAGCTCATCACGATTGGCCATTATATTTTATATCACTGTTTAACAGCAATTCAAAATTGTTAAAGTGATTGCTAAGAAAGCAAATTGTCCACTAAAAAGCGGGAAACCAGTGTTGACAGTTCCTTATAGTTCAACGCAACTCTGAAAATATTAGTCAACACTAATTACATTATTTCACATCTGTATATCGATAGAGCTTATTAAATGTAAACAACACACAGCTGTGTAGTCTGTCTGTTAATAAATATAATATAAATAAGCACGTATAAATAACTAGGTCAGTTCTATAGTGATTGTCGAAAGTGAAGGAGTGAGGAGCTAAAAAGTAAGTATTTGTTCAAAAAGTGTAGAATTTATGTATTTCATTATTTTCAATCACATAGTTAAAGTTTCAAACATTATTGCTGACGTTGTCGTTTCGTTTGCAGAACGCTAATCAAACTAAATTGGCGAAATGTTCAGGAAGTCAAAACCGCAAGTGGCACCACCCCCGGCAGCCCCCACAGTGGATGAAATGCTTGCCGATATTGAAACATTTGAAATCTCCCAGCCAGGAACAACAAATTTTGGTACCAGCGCAGCATTTGAACACGCACTGTTGACAGAACCTGAGAATTTGGCTCTGGAAACATGGTGGCAGGTATTCGACGAGTATGATCAAAAAGTCAGGAAACTCGAGGCTATGGAGGGCACATTGGACACACAAAAGGAAAAGTTATTAGAATGTAAACAAAATCTTGAAGAAAGTGCTAAAAACTTGCGCGAAGGTATTAACAAGCAGCAGGTATTAATAAAAGAAGTGCTTGGTTCTTAAACAATTATAAACTGATTATTTATAACAAACGTGAACCTTTTTCAGAGTCACACATTAAAATAGTTCTGTGTTACATATTTTATTAAATAAAAAGCTAGTAGCAGTTTCCTTGGCCACTTGTGTTGAAGTGTGACTGCATGCTAAATATCTATAATATACTTTTAAAGTAAATAAATCTTTTAGTCCGGTCACACTGTATACCACACAGCTACTGTTATCGAGTATATAGCCAGGCAGCGCTCAGAAAGTATCGATACTAGTTGCCTGCAGCCGTTTTATATGTGGGGAAAAATAAAATATTTGTTTTTAAAAGCATTGCATTAAATTGCAAGCGTTTAATTGAATTATATGTAAGTTTCATATATTCAAGCGACAATTTAAATGAAAAGTGTGAGTGTGCGAAACTCAAGAACATAATTGCTATTTTCGTCCCGTCAATAAGCCAGGGAACAGGTTTAGGCCAGAAAAAAACTTGGCTGGCTTACCATTTACGCCACAACGTTAATGGCAATACAGCAACGAGCGGAGGTCGATTGTTTATGTGTGTGTGCGTGTGTGTGTATCGTGTGGTTGTTTTAATATTTTGCCTGTGAGTTTAGCCTAAATCCAATTATCAAAACGAAAAAAGTGCAACAATTGCTATGGGTAAAAAATAACCCTTGAGCTGACTAATTGAATTTTCCGTGTTTTATTTTGACTACCAACAACAATAACAGAAACAGCGAGTGAGCAGCAGTAACAACACACACTTAAGGAATACACACACAAATAAAATAGTCAAAGCTAAGGATTATTATCCAATTAAATAGTTGTCTATATAGAAAAATAATGCAATTCATTTAATGACTAAATAGAAATGTGTGCAAAATAAGAAAACAACAACTTAGCGACTAACAGTAATTTTTCACGGGCACACAACACAAGCAAAGCATTCGTATAAATGTGTATGTGTTGTTTATGCCTTTTCATACATGTGTGCGTGTATGAGACAGTATGTGTGTGATTCGTGTGTGAACAAAGTGCTAATGAGATGCTGATGCTGAGCTGCTGTGCTGCTTCTTGATAGCAGTTTGTTGCTTTTGCCATTTATGCAAAAATACGTAAATTTTGAACAAAAGATGTACACACATATTTTATTGTTTTTGAACTGTTGCGAATTTCGCTTTGCTAACGAACTCACTGCAAAAGGTGAAAGCAACTTTTTTTAGCCTGCCGTGTTTGCTTTTGCTGACTGAGAGACGATGCTGATGATGCTGTGTGATTTGTATGAATTACACATATGTATGAATGTACACGTCGTATACGTATTTTGAAGTGCAAGCAACAAGCTCTTTGTTGTGCTTGGTTGGTCCACCGTTATTGCAATCAACTCTCGATTAAACTCATTCTCGCATTCATTCTATTGCAGCAGCTAAGCGTGAGATGTCACATGCAATTCGCAGCGCGGCTGTAACGGATTTTTTCCCACTTTGGCAATTCGTATTGGCATAACAACAACAACTACTGCAATAATGTAAGAGGCGGAGGGAGGCTAACAAAGGTCAATCTAAGCCAACAAAAAACCCAGCCTAGAACTAGTTAGGTTTCCACACACAAACACACTTTTACACTTACACATTCACAGACAAAACGTAGTCGGAATTAAGCAATGGGCTGGTTGCTAGCGCTCCTGGCGCTGCTGTCCGCAATCAACGAGTTTCTGGCAGTTCCAACTCCGCTCAAGCTACCAGGTGAGTCCAATCAGACTTTCGCTAGTTCTCTTTAATGCTAAATCTCAATCACACCATAGGCTACACACACAAACTGACACCATACATCAAGCACTGGGAGGCAGCGAACTTTGATCGCTCTGTGCTGCAGGTGGCACAACAGCGGCACTTGGAGCAGGCGCGTGCTCGCCGAAAACGTCAAGTGGAGCCGCCGTCAAGTGGCCTGGGATTGGCGCACACAATACGCCTGAATTTCTCTGCACACGACAGGTGAGTGAAATGCAGTTGAGTGCGTGGGCGAGCCTCAATTGAACTTCTCAATTAACATATTCACATTGTGATTCTTTTGTTTACAGAGACTTTCTTCTTGTGCTGCGTCAGCAGCCAAATTCGGTGTTCGCAAATGATGTCGAAATCGAAAATACACTGGGACCCATCGATTACGATGTGTCACGCATTTACACGGGAAGCCTGGAGGATGACGAGGCTGCCCATGTCCAGGCGATACTCACAAGTGATAATTTGCTCGATGGCACGATTGAGACGCAAGCTGAACATTACTATATTGAGCCAGCGCAGCGCTACTCGCAGCAATTGGCCGAGAGTGGCGTTCATAGCATTGTCTATAAGCTAAGTGATGTAAATATGCACCAACATAATTCATTTGCCAGCGGTTTGTCATCGAAGTCGCCCATTAAGACGCATTGCGCCAGTGAACGATTGAGGCAGAAACGTTGGCTGCCCGAGGAGGAGGTAAGTAGCTTTTGTCAGTTTATGCAGTGAATTCAAACAAAAAACATTTCTTAATTATTATTTATTTTTTGCAGCACGTCACAGCTCCAACTTATAATCGTAATCCTCCGCTGCCGTTGGATCTTGAGGTCCCCTATAACGATGATTTTCGCGTACTGGCCTCGGAGGAGGATCGAAGTGATGAAGAACCGAGGAAATTCACCACTACATCAACGACTGTGCGCAGCACGGAAAGCTTTCTGGCGACGCTAACGAAGCCCACACCCAATCGAAATATACTTGTAAATAACTTTAGTCCCTCCAATGTTGGCGATACCAGTCGCAGCTATAATGGCAACTCCAACACGAATTCAAATTCCAACAACAACAGTAATAACGTACGCAAATTGTACACGAAGCATAAAAACATCATTGTTAGCACCTACAATCGGCCCATCGAGCCAGAGTTTGGCACACCCTACGAAGAGCCCAATGCCAACAGTAGCAACAGCCTGCCAAATAACTTTTTCAATGCCAATTGGACGACGCTCTCCTTGGGTAATAGCAACGGTGCCAATGATCGCCCTAGTCATAAGACGCATGTGGAGATCATCACGAAGAATGGCGCCACTAAGAAACCCAATATTATTGTAAACAATTACAATCCGGAGATAATATTCGCGCCCAACCCACACAATCCCAGCTTCAACACAATGCTGATGACGAACCTGCTAAGTGGTCGTGGCGAAGATATACACAGCTCGCCGCGTCTGCTTTATGATCGTAAGACCACTTGCATGCTTTACTTGCAAGCAGATCACACATTCTTCCAGAAGATGGGCAGTGATGAAGCCTCAATTGAGGCCATCACACGTCATGTTCAACGCGCCAATTCCATATATCGAAATACAGACTTTAATAACGATGGCAAGCCTGACAATATTACATTTATGATCAAACGTATTAAGGTCCACAACATGAATGCCATGAAGGATCCGAGCTATCGATTTCCTGGCAATTATGGCGTTGAAAAATTCTTGGAATTGTTTTCAGGTGAGTCACTCGATAAATTCATTTATTTTATTGATTTATTTATTATTTTTTATATTTCATTCAACAGAGGAGGATTACGATGCCTTTTGTCTGGCCTATATGTTCACCTATCGAGATTTTGAGATGGGGACTTTGGGTCTGGCTTGGACAGGAGATCTAAAAAATGCCGGTGGCGTTTGTGAAAAGAACGGTCACTACCGAGGATCGCTAAAATCGTTGAATACTGGCATTGTGACGCTCTTGAATTATGGCAAACATGTTCCGCCTGCTGTTTCGCATGTGACGCTTGCACACGAGATTGGCCACAACTTTGGTTCACCTGTAAATACAACTTGAATTCTGCTCAATTTAGGTAAATACTAATGTTTCCAAATTTTACCCAACAGCACGATCCGGAGCTGTGCACGCCAGGTGGTGAGGATGGCAATTTTATAATGTTTGCAAGAGCCACTTCCGGCGATAAAAAGAACAACAACAAGTTCAGCGCGTGCTCCTTAAAGTCCATAGAACCTGTTCTTAATGCCAAGGCGCGTTCAATGAAAGGCTGCTTTACGGAACCTCAGTCGTCAATTTGCGGCAATGGCGTTGTCGAGCCAGGGGAACAGTGTGACTGCGGCTGGGAAGAAGACTGCAAGGATTCCTGCTGTTTCCCCATGTCGCGACAGCCTCATATCGATGAAACGCCCTGCACATTGACACCACATGCACGCTGTAGTCCATCGCAAGGACCTTGCTGCACGACCGATTGCAAAGTGAAGTTCGGTGATAAGTGTCGCGACGACAATGGCTGTCGTGATCCCTCGTTTTGTGATGGCCGTGTACCACAATGCCCGCCGTCAGTGAACAAACCCAACAAGACCATTTGCAACAAGGAGTTTGTCTGCTACATGGGCGACTGCACAGGCAGCATTTGCTTGGCATATGGCCTTGAGTCATGCCAATGCATACCGGGACCTGAGGATGATCGCATCAAGTCATGTGAGCTGTGTTGCAAGCTGCCCGGCGAGAATAACCCGTGTCGCAGTTCGTTTGAATGGAATGAAGCGCCATTTGATGTGCCTGACATGTACTCCAAGCCGGGAACACCTTGCAATGACTACAATGGGTATTTAAAGAAAGTTTACTAAAGTATTCAGTTCACTAACTGGGTTTTTTTTATAGCTACTGTGATGTGTTTCAAAAGTGCCGTGAAGTGGATCCCTCTGGGCCTTTAGCTACGTTGCGTAAATTGCTACTCTCTGAGGAGAGCATTGCGACATTCAAAAAATGGATGCAGCATCATTGGTACACAGTGGCACTGGCTGCAATTGGAGTCTTTTTACTGCTGGTATGTGAAACAACAGAAGTTTACTTTTTGACAGAATTATTGAATTGCGGGGATTGCATTTAAAATGTATTTTATTTTGATATATATTTATTTTCCTATTGTTTCTAATATTAATAACCTTTTATTTGAAAAGATAATGCGTGTGGTCACAAATATGTTAAAAGATCAGTATGAGGCTGAATCGCACTCCATGGGAGAGGGTGAGCCCCAAATATGAACCCAAAACGTGAAAGATCCTATTAATAACCGCTCATCTGCCAATTAAAATAAGGGCTATTTTAGAACGCATTTTAGGGCTATTTTGTACTCACAAAACCATAATTAATCCTAATTGCAATTATTTTATTTGTTCATTCAGTAATTAATTCGTTTGCTCTTTCTGTAGATACTGAGCACAAAGCTGCTGGCGAAACGCTCGAATCTGAAGCTTAAGTCGGTGACCATCATTCATAGTGCCACCACGGAAACTGTGCGATTGCCAGAGAACAATAACGGCGTCATCGTACACACGGCTGTGCGCACCAAAGTTCCATTTAAGAAGAAGGTTCGTGGTGAGCGCAGCAAGAAATCGGGCACCGGCGTAGGAGCAACACCAGGAGTACGCTCTAGTGGCGTAACCAAAGCCACTACCAGCGCAGAGCCAAAGAAAACATCGAGAGCACAGGGACTGGCAAAGAAGAAGGTCAAAACGAATGCAACTGACGACGATCAGGCCAAGAAATCCAACAAAAAGCTGGGCAAGCATATGAAGGAAATCATTGATTATTCGCAACGCAACAATGGCAATGGCGACGATGGCTCCAATCTATCGACTACCAACAATCACAGCAACACGTTTGGAAAAGTGCAAAAATGGTTGCTGGAGTCGCCCATTGTGGCACAGCCACTGTCGCACATTGAGCATAGCTCACGAGTGCGCAATGTGATGAGTAAGTCGCAGTCAACGCCCGAGCGACTGGTGCAGAAAACACCACAAAAAACCAAGTCCATGGGCAATTTGTCCAATGAGAAGGTTAAGCTACAGGTTGTCTATAAGCCGCCATTCAAGTTCTCGCTGCGGCTGTCCAAGAAACCCAAGGTGAAAACGCACGTTGTGGGCGTTAGCGCTGGCGCACGTCCAAAGCGCACACAGAAGAGCAATGCACGCTCCAGTGGACAGCCAACGACGTCCAAGGGACCATATACGGAGCGTGCTAAGCGCACTGCGTTGCTCTTGTGCAACGAAGCAGAGGACGATAATCAAATTCTGACGCTCAACGAGCCCAACTACGAGACACTGAAGCCACCAACGCGCAACAGCACCAGCACCGACCACTGCTATGAGAACGTTGATTTGCCCACCGGCAGCGCGGCGGCAATCGATACAAAGCCAAGCAGCAGCAGTAGCGGTGGCAAAATTGCGCCCAGCTCAACACGTGGCAGCCCGGAGGGCGCGGCAACAGCAGCAGCCGTTGCAGGGCAACGTAGCTCTTATCGTCGCTCAAATTCTTTGTCTACACACAATCCGTTTGCGGTGGCGCCGCGCCGCAGCAGCAGCAAGGTGGGCAAGAATGAAGCACACACCTCTGGTGGCTCCATAAATTTAACGCGCAATTTTGGCAGCACGCAGAATCTCATCAATCTGAGCCAAAATATGGCCAAGTCCAAGAAGCGCAGCAGTCTTAATCTTAAAGCCAGTGCTGCCAAAAACGGTAAGGATCCGCCTATAACAGGAGCAACAGCAGCTCCAGCTGCGACGCCACAGCGTCGTTCAACATCCAATGCCAATCTGCGCAGAAACAGCAGCGTTTCCAATACGCCGCCACAGACAGCGCCGGTGCCGCCGACTCGCAACTCGCGCAACAGCTTCAGCAACATTCCACGCGCCAGTCTCAATGGTCAAAGTGGCTCCTCTTCCTCAGTAGCAGCGGCGACGACGTCTCAAGCGCCGCCTAGCTTCTCCCGCCAATCGTCGAGCAGCACAACGACCACATCGTCCAGTGTTGCAACGCCTGCACTGCCACACCATGCATTGCAGCAGTCTGCCTCCACAAGCGCCGTGACCAGCAGCCAGCGTCAAGTTGTGCAGCCCATGCGACGCAGTCTTCACAATTTCCGATCACGCTCAACGACAGCCTCCGCAGCTGGAGCAGCAACGCCAGCATTACCCACGACGTCAATAGACAATGGTTTGCCATCGGATCTAGAGGTGGTTGTCTCCGACATTGAGAATTTGGTTAGCTAAGAGCAGCGCCATTCCTTTTCATTTCAAACCAACCAAGTGAAAGTGATAAGTCCTAAAGTTAGTTATACAAAAAATTGTCGCATAGGTTTAAATGCATATATATATATATACATATATATATATATATATATAAATTTAGATTTGTATATATATATTAACAATATATACATATTAATGATATGTATGTACTTTACACTGCCTTAAACTTGCCGTTTCTGCTGAATATGTGAATGCCACGCCAATACATCCCCTCCACACCCTTGCACACCAAATACCAAGTACCAAAACGACCACAAAAATCATTAATTAAACGCTAACAACGCTCGTGCTTATGGCTTTATCAACACACAACCAAAACACCTAACTTAATGCTTCAAAAACCATAAATGCTCACCCATCCAAAGCCAAAATGCCAATGCCAATGCCACAACAACGACACCACAACCACCACCACACACATCACCACACCACCGCCGAAGCCAGCCGCACTCACCGCACATTGTACCTTTTACTACTTAACTGTTGTATTGTATTCGTGATCTGTAACTATATCCTGTAAACTGTATTTTAATCTAATGCTATAACCCACATTGTGTGCAGTTCTCGAAATACGATCGTTTTGTATATTCGACACACTTCACAATATTGTCCTAATATCACACTGTTCAGAAGCATAATCAAATTAATTTTTATAACCGAAACATAACTCAGTGGTCTCAAGCATCGATCCATAGTTAATTTTACACTAGAACGCTGTGTTTGTATATACAAACAATCGCAATTCCGATCGCTGCACGCAGTAACACTATTCTTATACTATTTTTATTGGCCTGTTAATATTGTTTTCTACAGAGAGTATTATGTTTTGTTAGATTTCTATTTCTATATAAGTATCGCTATCTGTTTCTCTTAACAACCATTGTCATCTGTAAACTTCGACACACAGAACAGAACAACAATACAAGGTGCTATTTTATTAACGAATGTTTAAGATCAAGAAATTAACCAACAAATTTTAAAACTTATTAAAACATATTTTCCAAGAAGATCAAAAGATGATATTAAGAACTGTAGTTGAGAATGGATGGATGAGGAGAAAAGTGTAGCCAAGTAGACTGGTAGCCAGGGGAAGTTGCAAATTAATGATACTTAATAACAATAAAATCTAACCAACGATAACTGTCAATAAATCAAAAGTAAAATGCATCGAACGTAGTTTTTAGTAGTCGCAAGGAAAATCAAATAGAGAAGTTAATACTAATCCCCCAGGTACACAATCCCATATATACTCACCACAACGACACACACAGGACAGACTTGAAAGCCTGCGCCATTCTTAGTAGTAGTGTATATAAGAAATCAAAGCGAAATATATACATACAATAATAGTTTTTATATGCAATAACAAAATAGAGCAATGAAAAACGAACACCTAACGATATTCATAGACACTCACAACACTCACTCATATACACACGAATATAGTCACGTAGCGTATCGAATCACAAAGCAAACGGCTTGCAAAATAAAAACCCCAATAATTAACGATTTGTAGTCGTAAGATAATTGGAAACCCTATACATATAGTTATAGCTACTAATTGTAATAATGTGTTGAAAATCGGCGTTTAAGATTGCGTATAGTTCTGATATGTATTTGCATTTGTACGATGGGGTGGTACAATAGTTACACGGGGAGTGCAATTTTATGAGCATTTGCGTATATTTTTTTTGGAATATACAATGCATTATAGACAGATAGACATACTACTTATGCTCAGCTCAAAAATTACCGACCCACGTAGAAATGGGACATGGGACAGAAAGTTAACGTTAACGCGTAGGCAAGCTATGAAACGGAATAACGATAAAGTACGCGACAATCGCTTTGAAATGCTTAATGAACAAAAAGAAAAACAAAATCGAATTTTAGCTCTAAGTTCGTCTTAATAATTCGACAGACAAGAATATGCTACGATAAACTATTTAAATATGAAACTATACAAGGCGCAGATTCTTTTTTAACGTCAAACTATCGGCAATATCTTAAACTTACCAAAAAAAAAAAAAAAACATAAATTAAACAAACAAAGAAAACCAAGAAAAAAAAAGAATTGCCAATGTTTATGTACTGTATATATAATAAAATGCAAAGAAGTATGATCTAAACTGAGGATCGGCTGATGGACCGATAAAAGTATTTTGAGCGTGGAAGAAAAGACTATTTAACGCGAAATTAACCATTTTTGTGTATTGTACATAAGAAATTCATTGATTTTAAACTATATACATATGTATGTAATAATTTAGTCGTAAAACTGCAAAACAGATTTTAAAATCTTTGTGTGTACCTCAATTGTAATTATTTTATTTTGGTGTGTATTTTCATCAAGGTTTTGCACTCACTACACCTGGAATGATTACAACTATTGTTTTGTATAATTTAGATAAATGAATTTTAACACGTATTCAAGACTCCTCGCAGAGATCCGTACCCCTAGTTAATAACAAGATTTCAATGTTGTCAAAGACCGTATCAAATATGAAATATTTTGTCAATTAATAACTCGTGAATGGAATGCCGAAATGAAAACAATTGTGTATGTATCACCACTTAAGAACAATAATTATTAAGAATATAAGTTGCGAACAAAATGACGAAACTGAGAAATATGTGAACACCTAAGTTGTACTTAATTTTAATGATATGATTACAGTAATTATTTAATTTATTAATATTATGATTAAACGATTATGCAAATGTAACTAATTTTTAACACTGCACATGCATCGCGATATTTTATAATTTTTCATTCAATGCAAAATTCAAATAACAATAAAAATGAAACTAAAACTTAACTGTAACTCAAAAAGTTTACTTAATTCGACTTCTTAGAAGCTTTCTCCAATTTCAAGGCACGTTTAGCCATGATCCAAAAATATACGGACGGCATCAAATGACGCAAATGATACGCAATCTTTGCTTGTATATCGCTAACGATAATGTCGGGTTCCTTTCGCATAATGCACTGTAAAATGCGTTCTGCTAACTTTTCTGGCGACATTCCCCTGGCTGTCGTTTCATCCATTTCTAGATTTAGTCATATGTCGTATGAGTAATGTGCAGATAGCATTTCAAATGTGTGTACTTACTGCCATAGCTTGTGCCTGTGCCAGTCAATGCATTCATCGAGAGCTGGGTGCGTATGTAGCCAGGACTGACGCACGATACATTGATCTTCTTGCTGGCTACCTCAGCACGCAGACAATCGGCAAATGCCTGCAATGCATGTTTAGATGCGGAGTAAGCAGCACGCTGTGGTATGGCGAATTTTCCTTGTACGGAGCTAATAAAGCAAATGTGGCCAATCTGACGTTTAACCATGGAAGGCAACAAAGCTGCAAGCGAATAATTATTATTTAAGGGTATACATATTGTCTATTAATATAGTCTACCTTTTGTCAAGGCCACAGTGCCGAAGTAGTTAACAACCATCACCTTAAGATCCACATCGACAGCAGTAGCGGTAACATCAGCTCGCACACTTATGCCCCCATTGTTTATGAGTATATCGACTTGGTTATAGACAGCCAAGGCGCGTGCTACGAAATCAGGAATGGAATTGAGTTCAGACAGATCCAATGGTAGAACAGTAGGAGGATATGCGGGTTCCTGCAATCAGTGTTGATGAAACAATTTTATATAGTATTAGGCAGCTGGGCATCACCTACCACGTCAAGTGCCATCAGGTCTTTCTTAACGCGCTCCAACTCGTCGACGCGACGAGCAGCCAGAATAACCTTACAGCCAGCACGATAGAATACATGTGCCAGAGACTCGCCAAGGCCAGAACTGGCGCCGGTAATGAGCACAACCTAAAAGTAATTGTAAGTGAACACTAAAAAACTAATTATTTCTCTACACTCGCATCCTTACCTTGCCAGGCAACTGATTACGGTATTTTTGAGCGCGGAACCGCTGCCATAAATTGATGACGGCCAGTGGCAAAGCTATCGGCATAAGAATACTACCGATTACCCAGTAAAGCACATTCCAATCACTGGAAGGTGAGCACTTTTCCATTTCTTGTAATTTCATTGTAAAATTGATATTTGCAAACTCTTAAGAACTTTGCACTTTACTTGCCGCGGCTGTAAAACAAAAACAAAAGCAAATGCCATTCACAACGAACTGTTGTATCTAGCAGCTGTTTGCGTTGCGCTGTGAATACGAAAATCATAGCTATCAGCTGATAGCGTTACGTTGTTGCGCTCTCTTCGTCTTCCAAAATTCATAGTAGTCAGTTTGCGGTTATAAAATATGTTATAATGTATTCCCTGGTGCGACAAACAAGCCGCTTAAGGTGCTGGCTGCCAGCTGCACGAATTCACACCACAGCCGTGCAGCAGACATTCTGGGAACGGGAAAAGAAATCGGGCTACAAGACCAAACTGCCAGAGCCCTCGAAAAAGGAACAAATCATTCAGGGATTTCGTGACTTGAAAGCAGAACTTAAACTCTGGCAACAGGAGGTGAAGGAAAAGCTGGAAAGTGACCCCATCTTAGTATTTCGACCCGGTGAAACGGACATAGTCTTCGATTTCAAAGCACCCGATGTGCTCGACAAGTGGACGGTGACGACAGATGCTGATCATGGGGAAGGTAAGAGCAACGCCACTCTCGAATTAAGCGCAGCTGGTGCTGGACTCTTTCACGGCGAGGTTAGCTCTCAGCATACTAAAGACGGCATCATCAAACGAACTGGATATGCAAACATAAGGACAAAGCGAGTGCGAGTGAGTACAATGCATAATAATAATAATACAATATAACAATTAAATTATTATCTCCAACAGAAATCCTTTAAACGGGAGACTACCTACGACTGGACACAGTATAATATGCTGATACTAAAAGTGCGCGGCGATGGACGGAGCTATCTGATTAATCTGCACACCGAGGGATATTTTGATCTGATGTGGAATGATATTTATCATTATGTTTTGTATACTCGAGGTGGTCCACATTGGCAAATAGCGAAGATACCCTTCTCCAAGTTCTTCCTGTCTTCCAAGGGTCGTGTACAGGATCGACAGAATGCCATTCATTTAAATTGTGTAACGCATTTTGGTTTCTCTGTGGCGGCCAAGAAGGGCATGGATGGACCGTTTGGTCTGGAGATTGATTATGTTGGCTTAGAGTATGATCCTAGTCATCGCGAGGAGTTTGCTTACGAAATGTACCGGACACCCAAGTATATTGTTGCGACGTAAATCCCACACAAATTATTATTTAAGGCAGAAATTGTAACAGTTACTTTTATGAAAAAATAAAACAAAAAGTAATTTATAATCAAAAATATTTTATAATGTTTAATTCATAATATATGTAATATCGTATATGTACATTTGACAATAGAAATAGCAACACTTTTATTTAAAACCTTGCTGGTAGCACTCTCTCTTCGCTCTCTCTCTCTCCCTGCACGTCTTTCAAATCAGCTGTTTAAATGTTTACATTCGCTCGCCTTCAGGGTCATGTCGTATTTCTTTACAATTCGACGGACACTGCAATTGGCATTTTGCTTTTATACAATTTACCGTTCACTTTGAAAGCTGGTTCGTCGCTTTCGTCACTCCTCAGTTGCCAATTAGAATCTCACGAACAATGCTCGCGCTCTCCTCTTTTCACGCTTAGTTTACAGTCTTCATTCAGTCTCGCTTCATCGCTTGCTCCTGTAAGTTGTAGAGATAACATAGCGGAAAAAACTTCCGCCTTTTAAGGTTGTGCGTGGGTGTTGTTGTTGTTTATACCACTATCAGACGTAAATATTAGATAAAAATAATGGTGAGTATTTTTTGGTCTTGCATTTTAAATAGAATTCCAAGCAGCAAAACCAACAACGTGGCCATGTGATACTTAAATTGGCTGTGGCGACCTTGAATCGACTTGGCGGATTGCGAATTAAATCCTGCTGTCCACATAGCACAAGCACAACAAAATAAACTGAAATCAATAATACAATAAGACTCGCCAACTATGTACGCATTTTACCGGTTTGCGATTGACGCTGACGCTGAAATTTATGCGCAAAAAAGAAAAGAAAAACATGTTACCACAACGACAAGCCCAAAAACCAGTCAGAGCGGCCATCGAAAGTGATTGAAACCAGTTACCAGTTACCATTTATTAAGCGTTCCTCTGTTATCTATCTGTTGTCATTCTGTCGAGCCACAGCGTCAACTGCTGACGTTGGCCCTTTTCTTCTTGTCGCGCTTTAAAATGGTGCAATTTACGGTAGCGCCGATTTTTCATCTATTCTAATTATACACTATATACTAATTAAAACGATCTCTTCTATTGTGTACAGCAAGAAACTTATTTGTACGATCCAAAAGTGCTGCTGCAGCTCGACTTTCATCGCAGTCCAGCCAAGTTTACGCCATTCATCTCGGCTGCCAATCCGGGAGAGCCCTGGATGAAGGTGCGTCCCTTGAAGGATACGGATTATGATCGTGGTTTCCTGCAGCTGTTGTCCCAGCTCACACATGTGGGCAATGTTACACGCACACAGTTTCTTAGTAAGTTACTTCAACACCAGCTGCAAATTCCAGACCCAACCAATTTTCTTTATTTCTTCTTGCAGCGCGCTTTTCACAGATGAAGGCAAGCGGGGATTACTATGTCACAGTTATTGAGGACACCCGCAAGGGCGAGATCATTGGTGCTGCTTCGCTGATCATTGAGCGCAAGTTCATACACAACTGTGCAGTGGTAAGTGGCGCTGTTAATGCTATATAATTCAATATTGATGATATGTTTTTTATATTTTAGCGTGGACGTCTGGAAGATGTTGTGGTTAATGACACCTATCGTGGCAAGCAGCTGGGAAAACTGTGAGCACCATGAATTTAAAACAAATTCTCAATTTTAATTTCCAATTTTGCCTACTTCACAGCATTGTG
Organism: Drosophila siamana; assembly: GCA_035047445.1. Lineage (NCBI taxonomy): Eukaryota > Metazoa > Arthropoda > Insecta > Diptera > Drosophilidae > Drosophila > Drosophila siamana. The sequence continues at coordinate 16,100,902 of JAWNPP010000004.1, read as the reverse complement.
GTGACCGTGTCGCTGCTGGCCGAGCAATTGGGCTGCTATAAAATGTCGCTGGATTGCAAGGATAAGCTGATCAAGTTCTATGAGACTCTGGGCTATGTGTTGATACCCGGCAACTCCAATTCAATGACAATTCGCTACGATGAAGAGGCGCCCACGAAACGCAATGTTACCTCAGCCTCGGCCGTTGTTAGCGGCGATGCTTGCCAAACTGTGAGCCTTGATTTTGCCTCTTGACAATTAGCCGCCAACGCTCCTCCAAAATCCAAGCTTTAAGTGATTCCACACTTAAAGCGACAACTGCGCGAGGCGCAATGTTAAAAACTCGAAAGAAATGGACTCCGCGAATATATACAAATTAAGTTCATTTCATTGCTGCATTTACTAAAATCACTTTTGCACAAATTGCATTGCACTTGGCGCATGGATTTTTGGACAGCGCTGGCAGGCGGTGGTGTCCTTTGTGGTTGTTTTCTCCTCCCTCAACCATAAGGGCATACAATTAGTTAGATGGCTAAGGCAACCGCAATATGGTTGTTTTCTATTTTTAATTCTTACAGAACTCTCAATTTTATAATTTTTTCTCTCCTTTCTGCTACTGAATGCGAAAAAGGTTGTTGTTATAATGCCCTTCAAGAGTACGTTCATCAAGTAGCTTTTTAACAATCTGCAAATATATGTTTGTATGTAAATATATACAGTAATTTCTAATCAACAAGTCTATGGCTAACACATTTTGTTTTATATACAATGCCATTAGCTGGTGTTTAATGGCGTCCAATCCAATTAAGACATGACTTAAGGTTCTTCCTCGTCTCATGAGTACGAACACAAGTGTCCACATTTAGGGCACTTCGAGTGCTTGGCGAAGTATTGCTGCATATGCTCGATATGCCCACCGTGCGAGCAGCCCTGACACCAGGCATAGACGCCACGCACAATCAGGCCACAGACACTGCATTTGGCCGACTGCATGGACTTGCATTTGTCACAATACCAGCCAACATTGCCGCCCAGGGGACGACCACATTCGCCGCAATTCGTATGCATCACAGTGGAGTGCTGATTCAACTGTCGAACCGAACGCACCCAGGCACGATTGATCACCTCGCAGGCTTCGTTCCACAGCTCGTAGCGCTGCAGCTGATCGACATAGGTGTGAAACCAATGTTCCTGCAAGAGATTACAAGTTTTAAGCCGGAAATCTTTCTACTTTTATCGTGGAAAGCTTACCACAACAGCATCTTCGATTGGCAGCAACTTACGTGCCTCGCCTAAGACTATAAGCACAATTAAAGCAGTTTGCACATCCCCCACATCGTTCTGCAGCATTAGAGCATCCGCCACGAATTGATGTGGCTCCCACATGGGTATCGGTGGCACATGACTCACTTTTAGGATGCTCGGAACATGCGGTGGCTAGAAAGAATATATAAATAAATTAGTTCATATTTTTCAGCTATGTTCAACTCGCTGCTCACCGGTGACTTCTCATGATCGGAAGCTTTCAAATCCAACTGCGGTCGCGCCGCTTGCACATCATGATGTAGCGCCGTATCAGGCAAAGCCAACGCTTTGGTTACATCTGCTGGACCCACATATATAAAGCCATTGCGCAACAGTTCAAAGTTGTCAAACGTAATCTCGCTAATGATTTGCGTTTCAGAGAGTATCACTGAACTGGTTGGAGGTGGTTGCTGTTTGCCCCCGCCACCCAGTTCATCGCCATCTTCACTTGCATCGGCGGTTTCATGTGTCACCTCTTGGCTGTTTCCGTTGAGATCTTGACCCAGTTCATGGGGTGCCCAATCGCTAGCCACTTGTGTGGCACGACGCGAACTCATGGGATTCTTTTGATTGGAGAAAGACGAGCGATGCTCGAAGGGTGGTTCAAAGTGATTGCTACCATAAAATAGCTTCACAAAATTCCATAAAGTGGTGGCCTAAAATATAATATAATAGTGCTGAATACTTATTATGTTTGATAACGTTGAAGTTCGCTTACATTATGCTTGCCGTATTTCTTGGACACATTGGCGTTGTGCTCGCACAGCTCGGCCAGTTTCTTGCCACTTAACAACAATTCCTTGGCACAGCCAATAAAGCATTCATGCACCCGCAACTCGGTTGTGGTATCCTGAGCCGGATAACCAGTGCCAGAGTCAAGGTTCTGTAATTGTTAAGAATTCATTAGTTAACTCACAAATAGTGTTAAGTGATGGAAATACCATGCTTTTGAGCATAAACATGTACATCTTGGAATGGTCCAAATGAAATTGCATGTTACCGGGCTGATTCGATTTGCGGCGACTTCTAAAAGAAATAAATAAATCATACATTTGGATAAATGCATTATAAATCAATGCCTTTTAGGTATTTGAGTATTGATTGGTGTATGGTGTTGGTGTACGGTTGATTTTATATTTAAAACTTACATAAAGTTGGTGGTTTTGGTATTGGAGGCGCCACTTGATTTCGTAGCATATTCCTTGATCTTGTTGGCAAACGAGATGTCACCGTGTCTACCCAAACTGGCACCCTGAGCGTTGGCCTTCAGAGCCGGTCGCGTGGCATCCTTAAAGGCATGCTTATAAATGCTGGAATCCTTGCTGGTGGAGAGCAAACAATGCGAATCGCTGCCCTGCCACGCAATGCCCGTGGTGACATTGGTGTGTTCATTGAAAGAGGCAAATGGTATGTAAGGACGCCGAATGTCCCACACATGGACACTGTAATCCACGACAAGAGCGCAGCTAGCAATGTGGTAACTACAAAGAATATCCAATTTAGCTAGAGATTATTATTAATGCTTTGTTTGACTTACGTGCGCTCGGGTCGCCACTTGACACGACCCACCACAGCGATGGTGTGAATGGTATACTCAAGACTGGCACGTCCATCCATATTCCACACCTTGATCTGTTTGTCACGGCTGCCGGTAGCCAACCAGTTGCGCGTGGGATGCCAATCGCAAGTGTAAATGGGACCACTGTGCGCCGTGAACTGCACCATGCATTTGTCCCACTTGCGCATGTCCCATAGCTGAACGGTACCATTCTCCGAGACCGCGGAGAACACATTCTGCGAGTGCGGCGAGAACTTAAGATCGCGCACCGATTCCGAGTTACTGAAATATGTGTTCACCGATTTATCGGAGCGTATGTCGAAGCATTTGATGGTGCCATCCTGTGAGCCCGATATCAATATGTTTGGTTCACTGCTATGAAAGGTCACTGTATGTGCGGTGCGCTCGTGCTCATTGTAGACCAGCAGCTGCTTTTGTCGTCCGAACTTAGACAGATCCCAGACCGAGACGACGCCATTGGTGGCAGCCGTGGCCAATATATTGCTATCCAGTGTGCTCCAGGCCACGTCGTTAGAGGAATAGCTGAGATTTTGGTTTTTGCCACCGCGCATATTGCACACTTCCGTGAATCCATCGCTGTCAATCGAATAAACCTTAAGTACTGGAACAGGATTTATAAAATGTATTTGAAATTGCAAGCCGAATAATTGTTGTACTTACAACTGCGCCCGGCCACTGCAATTTGATTGTGATCCTTGTTCAGCGCCAAAGCATTGGCATGGCCTTCTAAGCATATTCGCATTGATATCGTAGAAGGATCTGAGTCCTCCAAAGAATCTGGCATTTTAACAAATATGAAAATCCGCTCAAATATCGCTGACCAATTGCTGCTTCTTCTTCTCAATCGCAAACAATAACATTGCTAAACATTAACTGTTAGTAGCAGCACGATTGGAATATTCTTTTGTAGGCACTTAAAAAATGCTTGAGTTTTTAAACAATCGCAAATCCCAAAATATATCAATTGCTTAAATATATATAAAACAATGAAAAGTAATCTAAACATTTGCTAAATCACATAAGTTGCGCTTTTTGCTAGTTGGCAACTACTCCTCACTTAACAGTTAACATTGCTCAACATGCGGAACAGCTGTTAGGATTAACAACAGCTGTGTGTTATCACAACATATAACGACCATTCCAATGGCGTAATTTAGTACATCTTCAGCAATTCATAGTTATATTTGGTAATACATACTGCGGCCACACTGCATTGTATTTCATCTACATGAGAATTCTTATAATTGAAAATCATTCGCCAACGAAATGCCGGACATCAAAATAACCCCGCTGGGCGCCGGCCAGGACGTCGGCCGTAGTTGTCTGCTACTCTCAATGGGCGGCAAGAATATTATGCTCGACTGCGGAATGCATATGGGCTATAACGATGAGCGACGCTTTCCCGACTTCTCGTACATTGTGCCCGAAGGACCCATCACCAGTCACATTGACTGCGTGATCATTTCGCACTTTCACTTGGGTAAGTCTGGCTCACTAACTAACATTCCCCGTAATCACTTCAACTTTAAACTGTAGATCACTGTGGTGCGTTGCCCTACATGTCGGAAATCGTTGGTTACACCGGTCCCATCTACATGACGCATCCAACCAAGGCAATAGCTCCAATTTTGCTGGAGGACATGCGTAAGGTGGCCGTGGAACGGAAGGGTGAGTCCAATTTCTTTACCACGCAGATGATCAAGGACTGCATGAAGAAGGTAATCCCCGTGACACTGCACCAGAGCATGATGGTCGATGCCGATTTGGAGATCAAGGCATATTACGCTGGTCACGTGCTTGGCGCTGCAATGTTTTGGATTAAAGTTGGCTCACAAAGTGTCGTATACACCGGCGATTATAATATGACGCCAGATCGACATTTGGGGGCTGCCTGGATCGATAAATGTCGGCCGGATTTGCTGATCTCCGAGAGCACATATGCAACAACAATACGGGACTCGAAGCGATGTCGCGAACGTGATTTCCTCAAAAAAGTGCACGAATGTGTGGCCAAGGGCGGCAAAGTCTTGATACCCGTCTTCGCTTTGGGTCGTGCACAGGAATTGTGCATCCTGCTGGAGACGTATTGGGAGCGCATGAACCTCAAGTATCCAATCTACTTTGCCCTGGGTCTAACGGAAAAAGCGAATACGTACTATAAAATGTTCATCACCTGGACAAATCAAAAGATACGCAAAACCTTTGTGCATCGCAACATGTTCGATTTCAAGCATATAAAACCATTTGATAAGGCGTATATTGATAACCCGGGTGCTATGGTCGTGTTTGCCACGCCCGGCATGTTGCACGCCGGCCTCTCGTTGCAAATCTTCAAGAAGTGGGCGCCCAACGAGAACAACATGGTCATTATGCCGGGCTATTGTGTTCAGGGCACCGTTGGCAATAAGATTTTAAGTGGCGCCAAAAAAGTCGAATTCGAAAATCGACAAGTGGTCGAGGTTAAAATGGCCGTAGAATACATGAGCTTTTCTGCGCATGCCGATGCCAAAGGTAACTAATCTTGCTAAATGAATATGGGTTAAAATAAATAATTATATTTATATTTGCAGGCATTATGCAGCTTATACAGAACTGTGAACCCAAAAACGTGATGCTCGTGCACGGAGAGGCGGAAAAGATGAAATTCCTGCGCACTAAAATTCGCGACGAATTCAATCTTGAAACATATATGCCGGCCAATGGCGAGACATGTGTGATTTCCACACCAGTTAAAATTCCAGTTGATGCCTCCGTTACACTGCTGAAAGCTGAAGCACGCTCCTACAATGCTCAGCCACCAGATCCTAAGCGACGACGCCTCATCCATGGCGTTCTGGTGATGAAGGACAATCGAATTATGTTGCAAAATTTAACAGATGCCCTCAAGGAGATCGGCATTAATCGCCATGTCATGCGCTTCACATCAAAGGTCAAAATGGATGATCCAGGACCAAAGTTGCGCACTATCGAAAAGCTGAAAATGCTGTTGGAGGATAAGCTAACCGGGTGGACGGTGACGTTGCAACAGACGGGCGCCATAGCTATAGAAACCGTAGAGATCAATGTCGAAGAGGATGAAAAGGATCCAAAACACAAGACTATATTGATTACATGGACCAATCAAGATGAAGACATTGGCGCATACATTTTGAATGTCTTGCAGAATATGTGCTAGCATTATGCAATTCTATAAAAAGGAAGGCCACTCTTTTATCTATTATGAGGTCTGATCTGATTCCATAGTTGTTAAGTAAACCGTTTTGATTTGAATTTGAACTGTGCTTATTGAAGTTGTGCTTAAATACATTTTTCAACTTTTTTTAAAGTAAGTTTAAAGGATATTTCTTCTTGAACTGAAGTTGTGGAGTAATTTAAAAAAAATTTAACGAAGATTGGGTCTTTATAAAAACAACTTGGACTGCATGAAGCTGTAGAGCTTAAATACATATTGCAACTTATTGTGGAACAGGTCTTGAAAGAAGTTATGGAGCGTATTCACGAAACTAATTATTTAACAGCGTCGTTTCCGATCGTTACTTAAAATTCAGTTAATTCGTTCCACGATATTTATTCAGATAATTATAATTAATCATTTTAAATACGCAGCTCTGGCGTTTTCGAATCGTAATTGAAGAATCGATTGGTTGGTTGGTTAGTGTTTTTTATTGGAGCTACGCCTGCAAACCTGGAGTGTGACAGTCGAACACACACACACTTCTTATGTCAGGGCAGCGGCACCGGAGATGATCTCAATCAACTCGCGAGTGATGACGGCCTGTCGGGTACGATTGAATGTGAGCGTGAGCTTCTCAATCATCTCACCGGCGTTCTTTGAAGCGTTGTCCATGGCAGTCATGCGGGACGATTGCTCGGAGCAAGCGCCCTCCTTCATGGTGTAGAAGATGAGCGAGGCCAGCGAGAACTCCAAATAGCTCTTGATGACATCGCTGTCAATTGAATCGTAGACGGACAGCTTCTCCGACTTCTCCACAGTGGGACCGCTGTAGATGGGCAATGAAGTGCACTGGTACGACACAACGGACTTGAACCTGTTGTACACGATCTTGCCCTCGGTGTATTCGTAGCCGGTCGACAGCACTTCATGTGCAATCTTAGAGGCATCCAGGAAAGTGGGTGGCAGACGGCCAACTTCATTGGCCACCATTAGGATGTTCTTGCCATAGAGACGCGCCAGAATGGAACGCGACTTGTCGCCTACGCAGAACACCTTGGTGTTCACATCGTCCTGCTGCAGCTCGCCGCGAATCTGGCGGGCAACGCCAGTGTGAACAGCGCCGCACAGGCCACGATCGGAAGTCACGGCGATGAGGAGTTTCTTGGGCTCGGTAGCACCGTCAGCCTTGAGCTCGGTCTTCTCGAAAAATTGCTGTGCACCGACACCATAGGGACGCGCTGCCTTCAAATCACGCTCGGCACGGGCGTATTTGGCCGCGGACACCATCTTCATTGATTGCGTAATTTTCTGAATATTCTTCACGGATTTGAGGCGAATGGAGATGGCCTTCAATGTGGCCATGCCACGCTGCTGTTGGGCCACAATCGTGGCTTCAACAGCCAGTGGCAACAAGAGCTGAGAACGTTGCATCATCATCCTGTGAGCTGTTGAAGTTCCTGCACGATAAAAATTAGCACACAAAAATTCGACGAGCAGCCAGCGAAAATTTACCTGCGTGAAGTTGGCAGCGAGACGTATGTTATAACACAGAGCGACGTTGCCACATTTTGCAACTGTCAGCGACATGTTGTGAATGCCTGCGGCCGGCTGTGAATGCCATGCCTGTTTAGGCTTTTTGAGTAACAAATACGCCAAAATGGCATTCAAATTAAATACACGGACAATAAGAAATAATTTTTTTAGTGAAGTAAACAAATTCAAAGTGCTGTGGGGCAGATCGTTGATTAATCGATTACAGACTCCAAGTCAGCTGCTCAGATATTCGATAGTGCAGCCCTTGTGTTGAGTGCCATCGCTAAAGTAACCAAAAGGAAGAAGAAGCAAAAGCTGACGTACTCGGGGAAAAGATTAGAAATAATAAAGAAATTATTTAACATTTAACACATTGGGCACAACGTAATAGCTATAATGTAACATTGTGTATATCAGCAAACGCGTTAGTCTTTAATTTCGTCTTAAGCCTTTCAATCACACTCAATTGAAAGACCCGAAAGTATGTTGGAAAATTGTTGCTCGTCGTCGTTATAGATTTCGAACGTACGTGCAAAAAAAAAAAGTAAAAGTGGGAGGAAGGCCAAGCGATTTGTTGATAAATTCATATGTGTGTGGAGATAAATCTGAAGTGTAACATCAGACACGTTTACAACAGCTGCTGTGCAAAATAAAAGGAATACGCGATAAATACAAAAACGGCTGCAAAAGTAGGTAGCAGTATGATGATGATGTTGATGGTGTTGTTTTTGCTGGTGGTGGTAGTGGTGTACACGCATTAATGTTAATGCCTCTTTATCTCACTCTCTCACTCGCCAGGCCAGCCAGCCCAATCAGCGCCTCTCTTCCTCGCCTTCAACACAATAGTCAACAGCCAAACATAACAGCGAGCGAACAGCAACAGCTGTGTGTGTGTGTCTGTGTGCGCAAGAGTGTGTGCGTGCGTGTGCGTGTGTTGTGTTGTGCAGTTGTTGTTTGTCGCATTTTTTGGGTGTTTGTCGGACGTAACAAAATATTGAGCCGTCGAGCAAAACACATGATGTGGTCGTTCTTCTCGCGCGACTCCTCCAAAGATTTTCCATATGACATTGGCGAACCCGTAGCTGGCTTCGACAACTATTCCATATGGACACTGCACAAGGCCAAACGCAAGGCCACCCAAGAGGAGGTCTCCGTCTTCGTCTACGACATTCGCAGCGGCTCCGATACGAAATGTGAGCTGGCCAAGGCGGCATTGAAACGCCTGAAGACGTTGCGTCACCCAAGCATATTGCAATATCTGGATTCACTGGAAACTGATAAAATGCTGTATGTGGCCACCGAGGCTGTGGAGCCGCTTGGCACATTTTTCACCAAATTGGCCACAGACAATGTACAAAAGGGCCTCTACTTGGCCTGGGGCATCTTCCAAATCACAGTGAGTCATTATTGAATTAATGAGTTTTAGAAAAATATACTAAATATTTTATACTTATTTGCAGCGCGCGCTTTCCTTTCTCAATAACGATGGAAACTTGCGACACAACAATGTCTCGGCCTGGTCGGTGTTTGTCAATGCCTCCGGCGAATGGAAGCTGGGCAGCTTGGAGTATGTGGCAGCTGCGGATGGCAATCCGATGCCGCCAGTCAAGATACCAGTCACACTGGAAGTGTACGATGCACCTGAGAAGAATGACCAGAGCAAGCTAAAGGCAGCCACCAAATGGTAAATAGACAAAATCATTACATGCCTTATTTGCTAATACTATTTGTTGTAGCTCTGTGGACATGTGGGGCTTGGGCTGCCTTGTGTGGGAGGCCTTCAATGGCGTGCTGCGGCAACGTTCGAATCTCAAGGATATTGAACACATACCCAAGTCGCTGCAGTCGCTCTATTGCGAACTCGTTGGCGCATCGCCTTCAAATCGACCAAATCCAGCTGATATTATTACACGCTGTCGCAAACCGGGTGGTTTCTTTAAGAACGATTTGGTGGATACGCTGCTTTTCCTCGAGGAAATTCAAATCAAAGACAAGGCGGAGAAGAATCGTTTCTTTAGCGGCCTGACCACACATTTGGAGAACTTCCCGGACAATGTGTGCAAACACAAAATACTTCCACAACTGATAACCGCTTACGAGTATGGAGACGCCGGCTCAGCAGTGTTGGCGCCCATGTTTAAGGTAAAGTTTGTTTAATGTTTGCAATTTACTAGTACTAAACGTTTATGCTTTCGTTCTATGATAGCTGGGCAAGCTGCTGGATGAGGTGGAGTACCAGAAGCGCATTGTGCCATGCGTTGTCAAGTTGTTTGCCTCAACGGATCGTGTGACACGTTCGCGTCTGCTCCAGCAGCTGGAGTTGTTCATTGCGCATCTGCAGCCACCGGTGGTCAATGAACAGATATTTCCTCAAGTGGCCCATGGCTTCCTCGACACGAATGCCACCATTCGTGAGCAGACGGTCAAGTCGATCATTCACTTGGCACCCAAACTAAACTACAACAATCTGAATGTGGAAGTTTTGCGGCATTTTGCGCGTCTGCAGGCGCGCGATGATCAGGGCGGCATTCGCACCAATACAACAGTGTGTCTGGGCAAGATTGCGCCCCATCTGCATCCACAGGTGCGCCAGCGTGTGCTGGTCTCTGCATTCATACGTGCCATGCGAGATCCTTTCCCGCCGGCGCGCGTAGCTGGCGTTTTAGCGCTGGCAGCCACACAGCAATATTTTCTGCTCAATGAGGTGGCCAATCGTGTCTTACCATCATTGTGTTCGCTAACTGTGGATCCCGAGAAGACGGTGCGCGAGCCAGCCTTCAAAACAATACGCGGTTTTCTGGGCAAGCTCGAGAAGGTCTCCGAGGATCCAAGTTTGCGCGAGACAATGGGTAAGTGGATCGTTAAAACAATTGGAAATTGACAATCTAAATTTTGAATTTCTAACTTGCAGAAGCGGATGTGCATACCGCAACGCCTTCAATTGGAAATGCGGCCGCCACCTGGGCGGGCTGGGCAGTGACTGCAGTGACTGCCAAGTTCTATCGCAGTCAAAGCGATTCATCTAGACCAAGACCGCCACTAACAGGCCGTAATCTCTCCAAGCCAGCGTCACTGGGTAAGCTATAGACGTTTGCCTAATCTACGGCTGGGTTTTATTATTTTTATGGCGTTACAGAGCAACCATCGAGCAGCAGCTTATCGACCACAACAAGTAGCGTCACCTCCATGACCTCGTTGGAGCACGAAAGCAATGATACTTCCGCCTCGGCCTCGGACTACGGCAACAACGATTGGGATAATGAAAACTGGGGAGAAATGGATGTAAGTTGATCGAGAAGACTTAGGTATATGTTTCTATAAATAATTGCAATTATGCAGACTTCGCAGGATCCGAGCAGTCCGCTGGCAGCTTCTTCCAACAATGGCCAACTGGTTACAGCCAACGCGCTCAACGAAGTGCGCGATGGCTGGGACAATGAGGAGTGGGGCAGCCTGGAAGAGGATCCGGTAAACTATAGAAAGCACTAAGATAATTGCCACATCATTCTCGATTTATCTCTTTCTTTCTCTTTTGGCAGTGTGAAGAGGAAGAACAAGCGGAACAGGAGCAGCAGCAGCAACAGATGGCCAGACAATCGATATCCTCAACAACATCATCCAGTCAGCAGCAGCAGAGACCGTTGGTGCCGCACCAGCATCAACAGCAGTTGCAGCAGCATGAGCTCAACGATCTAATTGAACCACTTGCCAAGCTAAACTCGCACATCACAACATCGCCATCGAGACAACACCAGCAGCAGCAACAGTCGACGCTGCGGCCAAAGGAACTGGCCAATCTGTCGAGCAGTGCTACCACATCGCCAACAACGCCGGGTGCACTGACCAATTGCAATAATATTAGTCCGCCTTCATCGCATTTAAACAACTCGATGCATAATGCCAATTGGAACAGCGATTCGTGGGCCGACGGCGAATTTGAGCCCTTCGACGAGCCGGGCATGGGTAAGTGGACAACGTAATGCCAGCGAGACATTGTTATTAACTAACTGATGGCCCAACTTGTAGGCAACAGCAAGCTGGACGAGGCGCGACGCAAGCGCGAGGAGAAGAAGCTGCAGCGTCAGCGGGAATTGGAGGCGCGACGAGCGCAACGCGCCACTGGCCCATTGAAACTGGGCGCCAAAAAGCTTTAAAAGGATTTACCCCAGCAAAAGTGCTTGCAAATTTCTACGATTGTATATTTATTAGCTCTTATTCCAAAACTAAGCCTAAAGTGTATGCGTGTCATCTGTGTATATCTGTGTGCGTGTGTATTATCTCTCTCCCTCTCTGCTGCGACTGCGTCTGTGTGTCTGTGTGAGTATGAGTGTGAGTGTGAGTGAGTGAATGAATGTTTGTTTCTTGCATTCAATGCAGTCTCGATGTTTAAGCCTCCATTTCGATTTTTTGCCCATAGGCGCAATAAAAAAATAACGCATACTTAACACATTAGTATAAAGCTGGAACGATATTATTTAAGCATTGGAATCCTCGTAACACACACTCAATCTTTACACAACTAAACGAATCTTAGTTAACGGCATGAAAACCAACAACTAGCTAGTAAATAATTTCAAATTTATAGCAATCCCTAAAATGGATATTCCCTCGAAAGATGTTGATGAAAGTATCGTCATCATGCGATATCTTTTTGGATAAAATACACGTGTGCTAATATCAAAAAGCATTATCTCTCTTTGTGTATCTATATATATATATATATATATGTATGTTTGATCGTGTGTCTGTGTGAGTGTTTGCTTGTCTGTTTTCAAATTCAGTCTGCCTGCTGTTGTGTGTATGTGTGTGTGTTGTAAGGAAAAGTCCCTAAGATATTTGCTCAGCCATTTTCCAGAGTTTAAACGAATTAGTATTCCAGATTTGACTTTCTAGGAGCGCTGTACAAGAAAAATGTAAAACGCGTATAGCAAAACTAAAGTAAACCAAATGTGAATTTTAATAAATATATGTATACATATATATATAAATATATATATTGTATTTTTATATAGTACCTAAACACAATAAACAAACAAACAACACATGACAACAACAACCAAATGATAAAAAGGATACGACATAACATAACAACCGCAAGCAATTATCAAACGAAATAATTTGTAAGCTTTTTCATATTACAATTTGTACGTAGTAACAATTGCACCTGTTATTCCCTATGTTGCTATATAGGAACAAGATACTAAAGCCGACTACCGAACACACACACACACACACACACACACACAGTGAATCAAATTGGTCAAGTAACAAGTAAATGCAATTTTTAAATGTGAACTTTCCCACTAACTGCACCAAGCGCAACCATTTTTTGCATCTCAAAGTTACATAAACAATAACTAAAAAATACCTTTTACCTTACCTTACCTTATAATATAGCCTGTATATAACATGCCATACGAGTACATAAGTACACACATGCATTCACAAACATATAACTATATATATATATATATACATATATATATGTTTATATATATAAATAACATATACGCCGATTTTTTCCAATACCTCAATATCAGTGTACAATTTCTCCATATATATTTTTTAATACCCAAAAACTAAAGAAAACTTGAAGGAAACCGATAACCGATGAAAGTAAAAATCAAAACCAAAAACAAAAATATTGAAGTCGGAGTAATGTTGAATTTTGAAATCTGATTGTTGTCGCCGCGTCAGTTGTTTATGAATTGGTACATATTGCAATTTATCTCGCAAACAAAAAAAAAAAAAAAAAAAAGTAAAAAACAAAAAAAAAATCAACATAATGCTACCTAGTCCTAGAGAAACGAGAAACCTATTTGTGGCATTCATTTTAAATAACATTTCTAGAAAATACAATTTTCAGAGCAACATTAAATTAGTGAATGAAATTTATTACAACTAAAACATGACAAATTCATTGTTTAGACAAATTTTAAAGACTGCAAAGAATTCATTGAAAGTGGTAATGATAGAAAAACAAAAAATAAAAAAAATTAAATACAACAAACGATGAGAAGAAACAAAGCAAAAATGATGAAGAAAAACAAAACGAAACAAAATTAACAAATTATTTAGTACTAATCATCAGTAAAAATACATTTTGAAAAATTTAACACATACGAATTATTGGAGTCTTTTGTCGAATTGGAATTTGACTACTGTTTTACAGCGAACAAATTCTGTATTTATAATGGACATCTGGACATAGAAACTTAGACTGTAGCATCGGTCTACTATATACTATATACATAAATATATATATATTTTGCATTAACATATACTTAGCCGCAGCTGACGGAATTCTTTTGTTCAGCCACCCTCAACACAAATGGTCAGGCAATTCTGAAAATTGGTTTCACAACTGTTTCGCATTGTTTGCTAATTGCAACAATTAAACCAATGGCATTAACCGCTTCGGATATTGTGTTTAAATGCCTGTTTAGACAGCTGTTTTAGGCTGCGCCCAAGGACTACACAGATGCAGCCAACGCCAAAGCCAAAGAAGTGCCACATATAGATCACAAACTTGCCACACAGATAGCTAAGATCGGCAGCACAGTTGCTTGTTTTGCGCTCTCGATAAGAGTTTTTCATATGCTGCGGGTTGTAAGTGCTGGATTATTTTCTGTCACCAGAAGGGCAGCTAATTACAGACTTCTGATTTCAGATTGACAGCTAGCCAAGTTTATGCCGGCAGCACCCCATATTATATGCACAATAACCGCATTATGGGGATTATGGGGGTGTGGATTGGAGTCTGGTTTATTGGTTCTTCAATTATTACAGATCGTTTCACAGCGTCACGCCATTCTGAGGCGCTCCACTTACTTATTTATAGGTAAGACCAAGCCACAAACTGTGCTAATTTGATTGGCTGCTTTTCTCACGCGCTCGTTTCGCATTCATTTTCTCGTTGGTGTTGTTGTTGCACTTGAATGTTGGAGCTGCCCTTGCCATGAGTCAATCACTCATTACAGAGTATACTTGTGTACACTTGAGTCTTGCATTCGTTGCTCCATTCCCACTCCGCGCCATTGCGTTTAGTTTGTTTTTTCCTCGTGCTGTGCAGTTCCGAAATAGTTTCGATTCGTTTAGCACAAATCTGAAATGTCTTTGGAGTGTATTTTTAGGTTGCTGAAGTCATTGCTAAGAAACAATCTCAATTTGCAAGTGCGAGCGAGCGGGTGGTTGACAAGCAACAACGGCAACAACAGCAATGCCAATAATCATAGCATTAACAATGCTGCACTTGCATTACTCATACGCCCTGCCTATGGGAGAACAGAGATCGCGTGTCTAATTGCATATACTGCTGGCTGGTGTTGTCGCTGATTCGTATAATTAAATGGTTGGTCGTGATAAAGCTGTGCAAATATTGAGATCATTATGTTAATAATCAATGCAGCCTCAGCCTCTTGGCCAAAATCACAAATGCCACCCATATTGCGCATACGTACGAGTGTACGAAGGATGAACGAGGGAGGGGGGACTCGCAGCATGCATTAAACTTGAAATATACATTTATATTTCTGTTTGTCACCGATGCGGGCCAATTGGGCACGCAGGTGTGCGGTAATACCAACAAATCAACAATTCTACAAAATGCACAAAATTCACATCATTTTCTCGCTTCAAGCGTGCGCAAAATGCATTAAATGCTTTGTATCGCTGATGTCGCGTCAATCGCAATTATTTCATGATAGCCGCGTGGATGCCCTGTAAAAGGGGAAACGTTTTAAGCTTTTAAAGTATTAGCATTTTGTTTTAAGAGATAACAATACTTTTTTTTTAAGTTTTCTTTATTTCCAACAATAGTAAACAGTTCCTCGCTTATAATCTTATTCACATCTTATCTTTTATAACGCAAATTTAATGTATTTAAATTACGCATTACGCACTGTCAACTTTGCTGCTACAGCGTATTCTTCAGGTCGTGCAAACTTTTGCGAAATTCCCATGTTATTTAGCGATTATGACTTCGACTCTAAAGTCTACGTCTCGCATTCAATTCAATCAAAGCGCAACGTGCCGCTGCCTTTGGCTTTGGCTTCGGATTTGTTTTCGGCATCGTTTGTTCTTGTTGTTGTTGTAAAAATTGTTTAAAATTTCAAATTAGCTGCAGTTTGCATTGGTTTAATGTTCATGTTTTGTTTTTCTATTTTTTTTTTTGTTTTGTTGCACTTTTAGGAGCGGTTCGAAAATATTTCATAGCGATTTGCTGTCATCGCCTGGTTTCTGCCTGTTTACTTACCTTCAGTGTTGCTGTCGCTAACCTTGTGAAGTTCTCCAGAACAGCCATCATATTTTATCGCCCCACCAGCCGACTGACGTCTATGAATACAATTTCTATGTAAGAATTATTTGATTTGTTCCGCTTTTATGGGGGCAATTACATCAGTTTGCCCCCATGTTGAGCAAAACTGTCAGGCATCTCTTATATGTTATTATAAATATTTGTAGAGCTATTAGTTTCAAAGTGGATCTCAGCTACTTGGGTCTTATCGTCGACAGCCAAACGAACAGGCATCATAATCAGGCTTCACGTAGAACAGCAAATAATTTTCATATACATAAAAACTTCAAAGTGTTTGCTTTCAAGCGTCAGTAAAGCTAAAGATGACGAAACGAACAGATGACCGTCTATCTTTGCGTTATCTTAAAGTAACTCTGGGTTTTTTCCCATAAGCAGCTGCTAAGCTGAAATTAACTAGGGACATTGCATTGTGTATGTCTAAAAATAATCCAAAAGTTTCAATACAACAAATGCATATTCGCTTTAAGCAGTTAAAGTGCTAAATCATATAAATGTAAATTGATATTAACAAAACTTGCAAGCGATTAACTTAAATTAGGATGCAACGCTTAAAACTTCTTTAGAAGTCTGAATTATTTATTTGTGAATTTAGCCAAATGTTGCCAATGAATTAAGTAAACTCTGCCAGGGTATTTGGTCTTCTAGCATTGCAGTGCTTACGTGCTTCGGATTATAGTACAATTGCTCGCTGCTGGGGAAGTATTGCTCATCTAGGGATTTCCCCAATGGCCACAGAGCATGCGCAGAGCATACAAAAGATGGAACTGCTGCTCGTAGCATATCGCCAAATGTCTGTAGTTTCCGTTGTTGCCGGTCGAGACCATCAAGGGGTGCGTGTTTCTTGCCTTGGGGCCAGAACACACACACACAGCTCGTATTGCTAAATGGACAAACCCCCAAAGCAAATAGGCGACAAATAGTATATGCAAATATAGAGTAATACTCGGCGATCTGCGTGTGTTGTTTTTGTTGCGTCCTAAACGAGCTGAGCTTGAATAGAAAAAGCTGGCGAAACCGCAAAAGAGCGATAAACGCTGAATGCGTGTTGCGTATGATAATAACGCGAGACTGATCTGCGAAACGGCGACCACAACAAAAGCCAGCACGACGATGACTCATGCGACTCAGGCGGCGACAACGACGACGACGCGTGGACATTGAGACGCCAAGTGTGCCACGAGTGGCACGAGTGGCCAAAATAAAATAAGAAACGAAAACAAAATTAAGTTTACAACTGCTGCTGCTGCTGCTGGTGGCCTGTTGACGGTTTTCTTTTTTCTCTCCTTTTTGTTTGTTGCATGCAACAGTTGTGCTGCCGATGAATGAAAACGTGCAGCGTGGCGCGCACACGCGGAGCAGGGCTTGGGGCTGAGCTGGGGGATGGCTAGGTGAATACAGCACAATTAGAGCGCCTGCAAACAGGTTTCGAGCTCAAGCTGTGGGGCTTGGCTTTGGCTTTGGCTTGACTTGGTTTGGTTTGGGAGCTGCACACGTGTTGAACTCGCTTGAGTTGCTGCAGTTGCGGCAAGCTTTGCAGTTGCAGCTTTGCCATTGCCAGACGCTGCATAAAGTTCATGCCTCGTGCCGTCGTCGTCGCTGTTGCCGTCGCCTGCAGCCACCCGCATCCTCGGCCTCCTCGGTAAGTGGGTCAATTACAGGCTGCCATTGTCGCGCGACTTAAAAGGCGATTTACGAATGTACAACTGTGCGTATGTGTGCTTTGTTGAGTTGCGAAATGATAAATTGAATTTCACAAAAACGAGCAAAAGAAACTAAACTGAAACAAGCCAAAAACAGCAACAGCAACAGCGGCAATAAAAGTTACAACAACAAGAACACCACAACGGCAAACAACAGTTAAAAACGCGTTGAAAATGGATTGTGAAATTCTAGGAACTGTCGTCAACGTCGCTGCCAGCGCCGCAGTCGCGGTCGCCGTCGCTGCCTCAGCCGCCATTGACGTCGCCGTCGACTTTGTAGCTGCGCTGCGCACTCGGTAGTCAAATTTTACGCTACATTTGTGTAGCCACATAACAAAAACCACACAGCTGTGCTCCATGCCAGGCTGCGCCGATCTTGGCTCCTATTCCCTCTCCTCTCTCTCTCTCTCTCTCTCTGCTCGCACCCTTCTCCGGCACCACAACACAGCTTGCTGTTCCTGGCTGCTTTGCTTTGCGCTGCTTTCTACACCTCTTTCGTCTCCTTTGCCTGCAGCGCCAGTTTCTGCTGTTGATGTTATGGCGACAGCAACGACGGCGAACTTTTTATTTATTGTACTTACGCTTTGAGATACACTACCATGCGGCATATTAGCTAAAGACTACAAGTGGTAATAAATTTGAATTATAATTACATTAATTTATTTGCTCTTCCTATATTATTTTGTCGTATACGTAACGTCTTGTTTTTGCCAGAGCAAATCAGAAAGAAATTCTTTCCCAAAAAAATCGGGATTTGATGATTACATAAAATGAATGTATTTAAATTATTTTTTTAATGCAATATGATTGCTTTTATAGCAACTATAATTTTATTTTTAAGTAAATACTGACTTTTCTTGCAACCATAGCTTATTTGGGCCTACAAGTAACATTTGACGTCTTGATTTTATTTTTTGCAGATATGTAAGTGTATATAAAATTTGCCATCTTATTGCCCGTTTTATGTTAAAGTTTCATATTGTTATTGTAGCCCTGTTATTGCCGACATGCTCTCCATTTTTAAGGTGTGTGCAGTTTTAATTTTTCGTATTTTTTTTTAAATTTGGAAATCTTTTATCTGCCACACTCGCGCATTGCGTCTCTTCGTCTCTGTCTCTCCTTGGCACGCGCTATCTCTTTTCAATTTATTTGATTTGCAGCTTTCATGGATTTGCAACTTGAGCATTGTTTAAATTGACTCCCAAATGTATGCTATATATGCAATTGTTTGATTTGCTGACTAAATTGAAAACCTCTAATCTATTCTAGATTTGAAAAATATTTGTAGAGCACTTGCAAAAAAAAATTTATATTCAAATTGCACTGACATAATGACAATTATGTTTTTTATTTGCCAGCCCTCGTTGCGGCTCTTTTATTTTTGGAGATTGCTCCGACTTAGGGGTTTTGTATGTTCTGTCTCGGTCTTGATCTCGGTCTCGGATTCAGCGTCTTCCGAGACGTCTTTCATTGTACGCGACTGGCTGGCAGTGTCGATTAATTACTCAGGGATTTCAGATTTAGCTTTACGAGCCTTTTTCGCTTGACAAGTTGGAATTGAAATATGCGTCGGAGTCCGGACACTTTCGCGCAGAGGGCATAAAAATACCAGAGTCACAGCCCGGCTGATTTTTATAGTTCTTTTTTTTCTCTTTTTTTTTTTTGCTCTGCGCTTTGTGCTTTGCTGTTTTGCTTTTGTATTTGGGTAAACATTTAGTGTTTTCGCTTTGTTCGCCTGCCTGATTGGACTTTTTTATGGCAGTACTCGTATCAAAATAATAATCGCATAGAATGGAGAGATTTTAATTGTACTACCAGCGATTTGGAATATTTCCCATACATAAATACGTATAGTACGTTGGCATGTGTTGTCTGTGTTGTCCACTCACTTGTAGACCTAGGTCCGAAAATGAGCGAGCGACAGAGAGAGAGAGAGAGAGAGAGACCATATTAAGTCAGCTGCGCATACGAAATTGAAATCTGCGTTGACGTCGACGGCGACGTAAACGTTGGCGACGCGTCGTCACTTAATGTAGGTTAGAAATCGAAAACGACTAGCAACGCGGGTGCTCTCCCAATGAGTCATGCGATTGCTTCGTCGGCTATCAAGCACGAGTTCGATTGAGAACTGTTCAGTTAGTAAAAATTGGAAAAAGGAGACGTCACGCCACGGGTTTAGGTAAGTTTATGCGATAAGGATGTCGAACACGTCATTCTCATGACGGACACAGTTCTGTGCCCCAATGCAGAGTTCAATGTCCAGGGCTACGTCAAATATGTGGGGGCCACACCTGTTGCCGAAACCCCATGCGAAGAAAACTACAATAAAAGCTGCGACGCAGTAAAATAACAACAACAAAAACAACAGGTATAGCGTAGAAATCACGCTACGATCATAAAAGCAAAACGTGCTAATAAAAACAATAACAACAACAACAAATCGCAACAAAAAGATAACAACAACAAGGGCAACAGCATTTACAGCAACGGTAAAGCTCCTAGGTTCATTTGAACTTGGAAGAAAGCAGTCAGGAAAAGCTTTAAACGTCTGGAAACCCTGGAATGTGAAGCACTTCCTCAAACAGGCAGCACTTCGTTTGACCACCACAAGAATTGTCGCTGTCTCTTTCGCTCGCACTTGAGTGGAGAGTGAAGAGCGAAATGGGGCCAAGGCAAACGACAGCAACAGCAACGGCATGATGATGGTGGTGGCGATACGACCTCGTCTTCCTCCTCTTCGTCTCTGAAAGTAGTAGCGTATTTTAAAATGCCCGCGGCGATGACAGCAATTCCACTTCTGTTCTTTCACCGCCAAATTGCTGCGTGTTTGTGCTTTTGTTTTGGTTCTACACATTCGCCAATTTGGATTGCGTTCGCTTGTGTGTGCGTAATAAAAGGAAAAAGCTTTTGCTTTCCTTACTCGTGCTCTGCTGCTGCTCTGATCGCGTCATTGTTTCGAACATTTTGGCCGGGCCAACAAAAAATAAATTAAAAATTTGTTACAGCGCACGCGCTCGCTTCGAGTTCACTGTACTCGTTACCTTTGTGCAGCGGGCGAACATACATACATCTGCATATATTATTAATTTAAATTTATATTAATACGCATGTATGTATTGGTTAACGTAATTATGTAAGTAAGCACAACAACAAATAAGAGTCGTATATCAAAATGTGTTTAAATCTCGTGAACTCAATGGAAGTAATGCATTATGTACATACATGTATTTCGTGAACCGCGACCGCTCCCTTTGCCAATAAAAAGTGAGCGCGAACTGGCAAAGCGTTTTGTTGTTGGCAAAATTCTCATCGCTTACCGCTCCGCTTCTTCTCTTCGCACTGCTCCATTAATAAAGCGAAATGCTGCATCCGCCTTTGTTGTTGTTGTTGCTGCTGTTGCTTGTGA
Source organism: Drosophila siamana (assembly GCA_035047445.1). Taxonomy (NCBI): domain Eukaryota; kingdom Metazoa; phylum Arthropoda; class Insecta; order Diptera; family Drosophilidae; genus Drosophila; species Drosophila siamana. The sequence goes on along the minus strand of JAWNPP010000004.1, from coordinate 16,079,908 downwards.
GCGTACGCATTATAAAAATGTCATTAACATGTCAACGGGGCTGCAAAAGTTCGCAATGTGCTTTTGGGGGAGTGACTTCGATATGCACTCGAAAATACATTTCGATAAATTATGAGTATGAACTTGCGATAATTCTAGTCAGGTGACGGTGATATGAACTCCAAAATACATTTCGATAAATTTGAAGATGAGCTTGCGATTGCATTAACTTCGATATGCATTTCCAAAAGCATTTCGATAACAGTGAACTTGAGATAACTCTAACTATTAGTATTACCTAAATATATACACATATTCGCGTGCAAATGTATTTACGATATCCCGCGTGTAGCGTATGCAAAAGCCCAGCAACAGCAGCGAGCAAATTTTAAAGGCCAGCCGAAATTTGTAAAAACAAAAACAAAATGTGAGCAGCGGAGGCGGCAGCGCGCCGCAATTCGACGCAAAAGTCAATGATCGCCTCGTCGTCGCCGCTGCTGCGCTGCTGCCGCTGTCGTTGTTGCTGTTTCTGTCATAATTAAACGCGACAAATACAAATACAATTTGAAGAAAAGAAAAAAGAGCCGCCGTCGTCGTCGTTGTTACCGACATCGTCGCCAGGCCAGCGCCAGCCATAAACACAACAACAATGAGACAACAATAAATTCTTCAATTAACATTTGTGTCCAGGTAAAAAGCGTCGAGAGCTGGCGGCATGGCAAATTTCAGTAAGTGTGTGTGTCTGTGTGAGGCGAGCTGGCGTGAGAATGAGAGGGTGAGAGAGAGAGAGTGAGAGTAAGCAAAGAGCGTGACAAGCAACGACTGTGAATGTGTGTGTGTGTTAGTGCAAGGATCATTTGCATTTGAGGCGACGCAAGGTGTCGCAAAAAAACTGATTAAAATGCATTTACACACACACACACACTTGCTCAAATTGAACAAAGTTGCTCTTGTTGTTGTTGCTCAAAAAGTGGGCACGTCGCGCATATTTTACCATGTTGTTGTTGCATAGATTCTGAATCGGCAAAAAAAAACTAAAAACTAAAAAAAAAATTCAGCTCTTAGCAGGGCTCTCGCACTTGTTGTTGTTGCCGCCGCTGCTGCTGCTGCTGCTGCTGTTCTACATATTTTGTTTTTGTAGTTGGAGCTACAGCCGCGTGCCTGGCAGCGTTAGTCATCCACATAGGCAACGCTGGCGTCGACGTCGACGGCAGCGTTAAGCGTCATCGCAGGCAGGCAATAGCAGCCAAGAAGACGACAACGCGTTGCGCGTTGTGAGTTGTGAGTGATCTATGAGCCAGCAACGCGAACGGAACTACAAAAATAATAAAAACGGAACGGTGCCGTGAGAAGGGTCTCCCCTGCCAAAAATATCTAAATGCGAAAAAATACACGCGGCCAATTGGTAAAAATTGGCGCCACAAAAAGGTGTTTGCAACATTTTTTATTTTTATTTTTATTTTTTGCTGGACATTGAGGCGAGCGACCACCAAACGCGATTAGTCACAACAACAACAAAAAGCGAAATAAAACGCGACTTGTGTTTTTTGTTTTCGGCTTGTGCATTTTTGACAATTTTTCGCTCGCGTTTTTAGCCTTCCAGCGCAGTTTGAGCCCAGAACCCGGTCAGAGCAGAGCAGAGCACAGTAGAGCAGCCAACAAACAGAGCCCAAAAGGCAGCCGAAAGTAAACGAAACGAAGCGAATTGAAAACGATCGCGAACCGAAACCGAACATTCGTCGTTTTCGTTGCCGTTGCCGTCGTCGCCCCGTCGTCAGCGCCGTCGGCTGTCGCCGCTGTCTGTGTATCGTGTCCGTGTCTCGTGCGTGTGTGTGAGTGTGTGTGCTGTTTTGCCTTCTGAGCGCAGGTTTATCAAAATTCGATTTTCATTTTGTGTTTTAATACAAATTGTGCCTTGCTGCCGTGTGGAAGTCACAGGAGGAGTCGCCAAAACAGAAAACAAATAAAGAAAAAATAAAAATCTAAGTCAGCAACGAGAGTGCAAAAGACGTGAGTGCGACAATAAAAAAAATCAAATCAAATAAAAGTGGAAACTTATTAAAAATAATAAACAAACTGCGTCTGCGATCGTCGCTGTTTGAATGTGTGTGTGTTTGTGTATGTTTATAGCAAAGAATCACGTAATTTAATCCGTGCGCGCAGTGGAGGAGTCGTAAAAATAAAAAAAAAGAGCATAGAAATTGAACAGAACAACTTCCAGCGCTTGCTATCTCGCTCATTCTCTCGTTCACTCCACCAGCCGCCCGCCGCCCGTTTTGCGAAACTTCTGCACACTTCAATTTGCTGTTTTCTGCAGTTGCAGTTGCTTGTGTGTTTGTTTGGTGTTTGTTTACGCGCCGTTACTGTTACGGTTACATTTGCCTGACACGTGTGCGCCTAACCAGTCCCTGTCCCTGTCCCTGTCGCTCTCCCTGTCAGGGGGCGGCGGTGATGGTGATGTTGGTGGTGCCATTTACTGCTCTCCCGCTCGTACGTGGAGTCGAAAATAAAAGCATGAATATCGAGGCAAAGAAACCAACAGCAGCAGCCACAACAACAACAAAAACAAATTGAATAAAATATAATTTACATATTGCGCGAGCAACTAAAAAGTTCATACTACAAACACATATGCATATAAGTGTGTAGTGTATTATTAATAAGCAAGTCAAGTGAAAAGTTGACTCATCGTTACAAACTTTGTTTTCTTTCATTTCTTACTCGACGTATTGCACAATATGCAAATAAGTATTAAATAATAAGTGACGTCCCCCCCACCCAAAAAAAAGAAAGAAGAAACAAAGATCTAACCAAATTCTTCGGAAATTTTCTTTAGCAGACGCACACGCAGCAATCCATAAATATTCATAAAATTAACTCGCTCTAATTGACTCCCAAAAAGTGACCAAATATTGTTTAGTATAGAGAAAATAAGAAATTTGCCACAATAAATTCGCGTAAACAACAAGTTGAAGAAACCCCCCGTAAAGCGATAAAAACGCAACCAAAAATATCAAAAAAAAGAAAAGCAGAGAAAAGGAAACAAAATAAAGACACAACAAAACTTATAAGAAAAAACCTTGTGATAAACACTGATAATTTGTTGTGTTGTTGATGATTGCCTTAAAATCCATTAAAATGCAACACAACAGCAATCTGCAACAACAACAGCTGCAACTGCTGCAACAACAACACCAACAGCAGCAGCAGCAACAACAGCAGCAGCAACACAATTTAAACGATAATTATGTTGTTTGGGCCAATAACAATAACGCGGGCAACAACAACAACAACAGCAGCGGCAACAACAACAACAACAACAACAGTGGCAGCAACAATGCAATGCAATTGCAGCAGCAACAACATCGCGCTTCTTTGTGGATAGCGGAGAGCAATAAACAGCAGCAACAGTGCCACAACAATAACAATAACAACAGCATGAATGTCAATTATAATCAGCACTTGTTGCAACATCAGCAGCCACAGCAGCAACCTCAGCAATACATGCAACAAGCGTACGCCAACTACACGCAACAACTAACGGTTGCAACAACATCGCCAGTCAGCAGTTGCTACTACGCCAACCTGCAACAACAGCACCAACAACAGCAGCATCAACAACAGCAACAGCAGCAGCAGCAACAACAACACTTGCAACAACAGGCACAGCAACAACAATTCCTGGCACCAGCAAATCGACACTTGCAGCAGCTGCCGCAGGACACAAGGAGACGTCAACAGCAATGCGTGAGTAAAAAAAAAAAGTTAAAGTTAAAAAATATACTTACAATATTACAATATATATGAAAACCAAACAATGAGCATTAATTGCCTGTTGCTGTCTCGCTTTATGCGCTGATGCGCTGCTCTTTCTCCACGCAAGCGCTTTCTGATTTGTTGTTTGTCGTCGCCTTTCAATTTGCGGTTTTGTGGGCGGCGCCTGCGCCATGTAGAAGGAGGAGTTAATGCCACACTGTGTGCTCTTGTGTGTGTGAATTGCGTTTTTGTTATTAGTAAGTAGATAATTTTTACTTGACACGATAGACGGGGCGTATGCGCAATGCACATGCTTTGTACGGCACATTACGCATACGCAGTGTTGCAGCAGGCGGGAAATGCGGAACGCGTTGCCAAAATTTCCAATTTATTTGCTGTTTGTGTGTGGCAAATATTTGCAGTTCGCGCGCCGTGGGAATGCCGCGCCCCATCACAAAAAAAAGAAAAATACATACATTTAAATTTTAAGTAATTTAATTTGTTTCAACTTGAAACTGGGGGAGCTGAACAAAGCGCCTGTATGTTTATGTCTGTGTCTGTATGTATGTGTGTGTTTTGTTTGTTTAAATTAAGCCAACAGACAGTTATAAAAAAATATAAGTCAGGTTTAATGCACTTTTCAATATCCAAAGCGGACAGCCGTACGTCATTCATTTGCAAGCCAAAAGCAACGCAACCATTGGCCAAACTAATCTCTTATCGCGCCACATATTAGCGGCAACAACAACGACATCAACGACAACAACGTCCCGTGTGTCGGGGCTGAGCTTGTGCAGATAAGATGACATTTGTCAAGTCACGAAGCGCTCGCGCAATGAGCTAACCCTTCAGGCCAGGCCAGGAAGTCGAAAGCTGTAAAAATTCGCTCGAAAATAGCGTAACGGAAATGCCACAAAACACAACGCAACACAACTCAAACCGAGACATGCCCATATTTGACCAACTGTGCGGCGGCATCAGCCTTGGTCGCTTATCTACAGTCCCAGCCTAGACGTGGGCTCTGTTAAGCACTTAACATTATGTTAACCACGAAGTTGCAATGCAGGCACGTTTAGCCCACTGTTAAGTTTAGCAGCAAGTGGAGCAAGCAAACAATATATATTTCAATATTTATTATCGAGCATAAACAGATAGTAAAATTTGTTCGAGAACGCGATAGGGATTGGTACATGTCTTTTTTTTCATTTTATGTTCTATTTGTTCTTCTCCAAAATATATTTCTTATTTGCTAGTAAATTGTCAGTCAGATCATTTCTTTATATCGTTGTAGTTCTTTACCATATTAATACTATTCATAATCGATGGCGCCTTTACCTTTGTTTTAATTTCTACTATCAATGGTAAATTGATTCTTCATTTTACTCGCATTGTACTCGTAGTAATGTTTAATAAGCAAATCATACGATTTGTCTAATTTTAGCTGGTGAGCGCGCTTGACTTTAGACTCTTGATTACAATTTTAATCACACATAAATTTAGAGAACTGTGGATAGTTGGTGAGAGCGAGAAATCCACTCACTTGATAAGCCGTGCAAAGAATGTGATACTGTGTGTGTATCATCGCTTTTGCCGTCGTCCAAGACAAGGTGACCTTTACAAAAGCCAAGAGTCTAACGACATGCAAAGCAATGAAAAAGAAAGTGGAATTAACACATATTATTTGACGACCTATTGTCGGCATTATGGAAACAAGTTTAGAACCAAATAGGAACTGGAACCACAGATTAATTGTTAATTTCGACTTGTCACTGTGATTGTCGCAAACATTAATCTTACTTTTAACTGCCGTTACCAAAAGTGTATGAAGTTATTTTGCACATTGATTAAATGTCAATAAGAATGAATGTGTCGAAATGAAGAATAGATGGAGGCGACATTCGAACCAATTCCAAATGATTTAACGTAATGGACAAAAGTGAAAGCAATTGGGAATAAAACTTCTTTATAGTTATTGGATTTGACTTCATATATTTGGCATATGAAAATAATGCTAATTTTGCTTGTTAGCGGAGTTTGTAACTTGGAATGAATCTTCAATTTGGAGCAAGTTAACTAGATGTGTAGAAAATGCTGTTCCTAATCTAAGTCAAGACTTCTTATCTGGTTCCTTTGCTGTCTATCTTTCTTATCTAAGATCTCGCGCTTTTGCATTGTGTGAGCGACTGTTAATGTTATTGTTACAGTTCCGCCTTGCATGCTAATTTGTTGCTATATTTTTCGCTTTTCGCTTTTTTTTTGCAATGAGATTCTCTCTGTTAAGCGCCGCCTGTCGCTGGTCCTTGAACTTTGCATTGTTAGTGTTGTTGCAGTTACTGTTGCTGCTGTTGCTGTGGCTTTTGTGGTAATACCTGGCTTTTGTTGTTAATTATTACAAAAACAATTAAGCGCTCGAAATGAACAATTTTAAATTGCAGTCGTTTAACTGTTGTTGTTGTTGCTGTTGTTGGTGTTTTGCTGTTGTTATTATATCGTATGCTTAATTTTAATGAGCGTCACATTTGAGTTGAGATTTTTGTGTTTGCTGCCATTTGCTTCTTAGTGCACAACGATTCTACAACAAACTCATTAAATTCGTTAATCATTTATTGCGTCGCAAAGTGTTGCAGCCACGCCCAGCGCTGCAACGCCCCCTTTTTAACGCGAAAATCAGCTGTTTTCCTCAAGGTCTCTTCGCCGCTTGGCGTTCGAAATTTAATTTTAATTTCAATTCGAATTTGTTTAATAGCTGCCTGCGAAAGTCCGTCCGCAAAGCAATCTCAGGTCTGGCTGGCGGCCCATTTGTATTTGTCCATGAAACACATTTGTGCTTTGCAACTAATCAATAGCCGCGACAGCCAGAAAACAATCAACAATCGACAATCAACAATTGCGACAACAATTATTCCAACTTTCCGTTTGCACTTAGCACTGTTACTTTTCTCCCCCGAATCGAAATGATTCATTACCATTCGATCTGATTGCTATCGGAAATACTGAACAACTCGTAAATGACTTGATTTACCGAAACCGTATTATTATTAGTTGTAATTCCTATTTGCATACTGGAAAAGGTTTTGAAAATCCCTATTAAAGCTGAAACTCACAAGTTCCGTCCGGAAATGCCGGCCGTAGACCAAGTGGCGTGATGAAGACATCGGTTCCACGAAATTCAATCGAAATTCTAGGAAACTGTTGAGGTAATATTTAATATAAAATACTAGCGTTACTCACAAACGCTTTTGTATGACATAAACGCGGCAAAGATCGTGACAAGCAGTAAACAAATACTTTCGAAAGATAGAAGCGTATCTTTAAAGCACCAATTAGACTATCTCAACCGTCGGAAGCAGGTGGAAAAAAGCCGGAAATTATAATACTATAATATTGCCTTTTAAATATATGTACTTGAGATCAAAGCTGAGGCCTAACATTTTGTAATAAAAGTTAATATTTATAAGCGAACGGTTCTTAAGTTTTAGCTAACTTAAATTTCATGCTTAAATTATCTTCGAAATGGTTTTTAAGGTTAAGACCCCGCTTAATTATGGTTGGGGGAAAATCACCCAAATTTAATTGATCTTGAAAGCTTTTTGTATAACAACAACGTTAACATTTTACAACAGTTCTTATTGTTTTGTAGTCCACTCATTGAACATTCATATTTGTTATTGTGTAAATAAATATTGAGATATCAATGCCTGTGAATGCAGAAGGTTTGCACACAAAGTGTACTTCCGAAGTTGGTCGATTGAGAAGCATATTTTATTACTGCAAATAGTGCCAAGGGCCGTGCGCATATCTTTGCTATGAATTTCCAAGAATTCAAATATCACCGTTTCCTCACTTCGCTCAAAATGCAAAACTTTATCGCCTTAGTTCCTATTTGGCGCAATGGGAAAGGGAAGTAAGTGCACACTGCATGTGGCAAAGAGTGTAGATAGGTCAACTTCCGTTCCAAGTGGGCAGCGATTGGAAGTGTCCGAGTTGAGTTGAGTTGAGCTCAACCCTGATCCGCTCGGCACACGTAATGGGTTCAGTTCAGTTGGGTAAATTGAGACGGCGTCTCTTTTGCGTGAACCAAGCAACCCTCGACGACGACGACTCGACGGCCTTGACACTGTCATCGCTTGGGCTGCACTCCGGTTATCTAATTGAGTGCGTTAAGGGCCAGACAATTGGAAGTGCCAGCGACGCCAGCGACGTCAGTTGCACTCAGACCAGCTTATCGCGGTCGTTGCTGCTGTTGTTGTTGGTTGCCTAATGGCTGGCCAGAGAGATTTAGACACTGCACTTGGTGGCCTGTGGCTTGGCTACCTGTGCTGTGTGGCTGCCTAATGGCTGGCAACGACGGCGGCCTAATAGGCGCATTTAGCACGCGTTCAAATGTATCTGAGAGATACAAGTCGTAAACAAAAGCCAGCGCGCAACAAATGGCTGCTAATACGCGCCAATTGACGTTGCATGGAACCTGTCGATGCCACCACACAGACAAATCTCGGTGCCTGCGACTGTGTGTGTGTGTGTGTGTGTTTGTGTGTGTGTGTGTAGAAACCCCGATGAGTCATCGACATGAGAGCTGAGTATGAGGTGCGTGGGCTGCTGCCACCATGGCATACATAATCCACAACAACATGTGCACAGGCCAGTGGCAAGAGGGACAGAGACAGGCGATCGGGCGTGAGAGCGAGCGAGAGGGGACACCCAGCCGCAGTGAAAATCAAAACAAAACGCGGCCAACAGCCGAGCAGCCATGTAGAAAATGTCAACAAACGACGAGCTGCCCGCCAAATTCACAATTTGAGTTCAAGCACTCACACTTTGAGCGAGCTGACGAGCTAACATTGAATTTGAGTGAGTTAGAAGAGAGACCCGACAAATGTGCTGAGATAGAATGACAGCGAGCGAGCGTCAGTGGAGAATTCACTCAAACATTTGTATCGCATGCGAGAAAATTGTTTGCGCCAAGATTCTGTCTCTGGTATGTGGCTTGCCTGATGTTTCTCTTTTGCCTCTCGTAGTGTTTTTGTGTGTGTGTATGTGTGTGTTAGTGCGTGCACTCTCATTGCTGTGTGCCTTTTGTGTCGCTATTCTGACAGTCATCGTGCGCTCCGCTTGTGCGCAGTCATTCGTCAGGGTGGCACGAAAGCAGAGAGCGGAGCTTGCGAACTTGGTTCGGAGCGCAAAAATGAATTGGAACTGCAAGGAGTAAATAATACTTCAATTAATCTATTCTATATCGCACTAGTTTTTCAAAAAAAAAAATACAAATATTAATATTAATGCCTGAATATTATTTATTATATTAATACGCATGCATAATTTTTATTTTAATTCAAATTGAACATACCCGAATCTACGTAAACAATTTTACTAAACTAATAATCATTAAATAAAATACAAGTTTAGTTATTGAGCATTATATAGAATATATAGAAGACTATTAATTATTCTAAAATGTTATAATTAATTGAAAACAAACATTTGGGGGTTTTTTATTGTTGGTATACAAATGTAATAATGCGCAAATTCACAATACATTTTTATAATTAGTTTGAAAATATTGCGCAGCTTTTCTGTACATTATTTAAAGTGGATTTCAAGGATTGTGAAATATCACAGTATTTTAGCTGGTTCCGTAGAGCTAGTGCAGCCCTGGCTATCAAAAGTCTTCAATTTCCAGCATAAGCGCGTGCTTGTGTTAGTGCGTATCTGTGTGTTGACAGAATGTATCTGTGTCTGTGGCTGGCAATGGCTAAAACGTCACGAGAGCGTATGGATGACGATGGCGGTCTGGTTGGGAGCTACTAGCTCAGTTATTTTTCGCTTTTTGTTAAGGCAACGCGACTGCAACGGCAACGGAAAGCCACGCGGCTGCGTCCCCAGTCTCTGTCTCTGTCTCTCCGTGTAGAAAATCCCCCCTCGCATCGCTCTCTCTCTCTCTCTCTCTCTCACACACTCCGTCTCCGTCTCTCTCTCACTTTGTCAGTTTACTATCAATCACAAGCAGTAGCAGCAGCCCACTGTGAACAAGGCGCGGATCGCGGAACAGACAAACGTTTTGTGTGTTGTGAACACTTTGTTCATGTGATTATTTGTTGTTGTTGCTCGTGTTGTTTTTTGTTTTGCCCCCATCCCCAAGTTCTTGTTACGTTTGTTCACAAGTGCTTGCAAAACAACGCAACGCAACAGACACGTTTAACACCCGCCACACCACACAACAAAAACGCTCAAAAGATCCACAGTTAAGTTCGGTAATTTTATCCAGCAAAGTAAAACCCATTGCGTTTGTGTTGGTGCCGTTGTCGCTGGTGTTTGTGCCGCTTATCGCACCATAATAAGTATTTGTGACAACGTCAGAAACGTCACAAAAGTTGGTGTTAAATTGCGACAGACGACAGACGTCGAGAAAACGCGTAGTCAACAACGCCAGTCACAAGCGGACGTAACGTTAACGTCGTTTTGGAACTTTCAATTCGCTGTACGAAGTTCACAGCGAAACACAACACACAGCCATAAGAAAAAAGACGTTGCCAGTGCGGGTGCGGTTAACGTTTTAACGGGTAACGGGTGTGCGGGGCGTTGCCAGTTAATCTAGAAAATTCTTTCTGTGCGAGCGGAGGCACAGTTAACAATTTTTAACATTTACACACAGACAACAACAACGAAAGCAACCAGCAACAGCAGTAGTAGCAGCAACAATTTGACAGCTGGAAAAGCGAACTGCAAGCCAAAAGCGAGAGCGCAAAAATCATCATACAACCAGAGAGAGCGGGCCAAAGAGAGCGCGCCCTGTTGTCTGTGTACGAAGTGAGCGAAAGAGAGTCGACGAAACAACAACGGTCGCACATGTAAATTTTTGTGTGTGGCTGCATTGTGTACGAAATATCAAACGAAACGTAACGAAATTAGTGCAAAACAATGAAAGTTAAAGTCGAACGCACAACAAAAACGCAACCAACAACAACACCAGCCAACACTGCAGCGACATTGACAAAGGCGGCAGCAACAACAACGACGACGGCAACAACAACAACATCGTTTAAGCCCGCCCCAGAGGATGATGAGGTGACGACAAAAACAACAGCAATAACAACAACAGCAGCAACGACAACGGCGCAAGAATTGGATTTTTTGCCCGATATGTCCACAACGATTTCGACAACGACGGCAGCGACAATAACAACATCGGGGACAGCAGCGCGCAATCTTATCGTAAGTGTGACTCTCGTTTTTTTATGATCGTCGTCCGTGTCCGCTGTGGGTGCTTTGGTACTCAAGTACAATCGGATGGTGCAATTGCTAACTCGATTGCTCGATTGCTCGATAGCCGGATTGCTCGGTTGGCAGGGTTGCATGTGGTGCATAGAACGCAATAAATTCTCAACACCACCCCCCACCCCACCGACTTTCAATAATAACAAAGGCAGTGCAAAAACTGTTCACTAAATTAATAGCAGCAGCAGCAGCAACAACTCACTTTAGTCCCAACGCAATATACGTACAAACATATTTTTTTATAGCAACAAAGTCAAAAAACTTGTTTAAAAAATATATATGTATTTGCTTTGTTTTTTTTTATTTTATTTTTCGCCGAATTGTATTGTGCGCAATTTTATTGTATCTTTCCACAGTGTCTCTTTTGTTGTTGCTGTTGTTGTTGTTGTTGTTCGCAGTTTAGCAGTTGTTGGGGTTTTTTTTTTTGTTGTATTCGCGTTTATTTTGTCGACATCTTTGGAATTTCAATTCACACTTTTGTTGTTGTTCCTCCATTTGCCTTCAAACAGCGCGCTCTCGCTCTCTCCCACACACACATGCACACATACCTCGACACACAGATACGTACATGCTCTCGCACACGTACGCAAATGTGTTGACTCGTTTTTCTCGCATGCGAGATGTTCGTATCTCGCACTCAGACGTTCACTCTTTCTCTCTGTCTCTCACTGACTGCTGCAGTCGCCTGAATTTGTACTCAGTTTTTGCGATTTCGCCATGTGGCGTCAATTCAAGGCTGGTCGCTGGCTGCTTCATTTGATTCCGTTTGCCATTTCAGCATTTCAGCATTTTCGCATTTTCTTCGCAATGCGCTCTTGTTACCCCGTCCGTCCCCCACTGATGTCATTTACTTTGCGTGGGCGCCGCTGACTTCTTGCTGCACACAGCACACAGCATACAGCATACGACTTACTTCGTTGTCATTTGCAGCACGTGCGATTCCCGGTTATTCATCAGTATTGTTTTTCTTTTTTCGTCAATTGCAACGATTACTCTTTACTTAGCCATCATTTTGGTTTCTCTTAAGGTCAAGGCTAGGCCAACAGAAGCGTGATTTGACCTGCAGATGGATGCTTAGTCATGCGACAGATTCGAAAGCAGCCATAAGATGTTAATTCCAGACTTAGAAGAAGATTATGTTTGTCTAAGCGGCTTTCAATAAACCCAATTTACAGCGCGCTAGAAGTCAACTTTGTCATTTAATTGCACTTATATCGAAATCAAGGTTTAAATATCCAAAACATTTAAAGATCGTAGAGAGCCTAAAAGGATTATATGAATCTTAAGCAATCAGCAATTAATGGCAAGTTTATGTTCATTTTATATTGACAATTAATTGGCCATTAACTATAGTATTTAATCTGAGATGTTTCTAGAAATATCTGCAAACAGAAATTAAAAACAAACAATGCAGAATTCTGCAGAGTTCTAAGTGAATAAAATAAAAGCTCACACTCAGGCTGATTGATAATTGATTGAGAACCTACAGCAGTTTAATTTATGCTGATTGAAATCAATAAAAACTTTACAAAAATGGAGTTGCGTATCGCTCGGCGATTTAATATTTGCGCCTTTCAAGCAGCGTTCATTTGTATTATTAAGCATTTATGTATTGTATGTTGCCATGAATTTCACAACGAAATTAAATACAATGCCAAGGTCAAGTGGCAAACACAGGTGCTGCTGCTTGTGGCTGTTGCAATTGGAATGTCAAACGGCTCACGCGTTTTGTCGTGGATGGATTTGGATGTGAGTTCTCGGCGTGTGTTGTGAATTGTTGGATGCGTCTCGCCAATGGCCCGTAAATGGCGTGTTGCACTTGAAGTGCACACAAATGGCTATTTTAGTTGATTGCTTTCGTTGTTGTTGCTGCTGGTTGCTGCTCGCTGTTGCATAAAATATGCGCGACTTGTATACATGCATAAATATTAAAGCATTAAAAGCCAATGCATTAAAAAGTCAGTCCCACAGGTGATAACCTTTTTTTTACGATGCTCGCACGGCCGAGAGTCCTTTATTTCGTTTTATTTAAATATTAAAACTGTCCACTAAATTTCCCCAACGAAACTGAAAAGATGTGCGACAAAGATGCACACATACAGCTAGAGATACAGATACAGATACAGATACAGATAGAGGTAGAGATCCAGATACTCGCGGGGCGCGTGCTGCCAGCAAGCAGCGAGCGAGCGACAGAAATTGGCCACTTAATGCGCGCATCGACTAAAAATAAATAAAAACTGCCAATGCAGCGTCGACGACGTTTAGTAAACACCAATAAATATCTACAATTAAGCATTAATTGTTATTGTTGCTGTTCTTTTTGGTTGTCTTCTTCTTTATAGGCGTTTCAGCGCTAAGTTTACGACTCGACAACTTGCGCCGACTTTTCTTGTCCTCCAACTAAAAATATGGAATGAGCAGCGTCAATTCCGGGAATCCCTTTCGATTTGTATCGTAATTGAGCAAAGAACAAACGTGCAATCTAAACGTTTGCCATGCACTTGAAAGCACCTTCGAGTGGCCATAAAACAGTTTATTTTTTACTTAGTATACATTTAATCGAGTTATTAACGAAACGAAACCAATAATGATTTAAAATAATCTCGCTGGCAATCATAAAACTTATAATTTAAACCACTTTGACGCTTAATCGCCCGAAATAGAGATATTAAACACAATGAAAATTTCGACACTTTCTTCAAAGAATTTATTTCGTAAAGAGAAGTAATTCATTTGAATAATAAATACGCAATTGAGAGGGAAATCCCCGTTTAGTTTCTCACCACTTATCACACGTTTATTGCAATGCATAAAAAAAAACGAACTCTACCCAATAAACATGATTTATTCGGTTCCCTTTGCCACAAAATCAACCAAAGAAATGAAATCGCAAGCGCTAATAAAACACACATCATTAGAAGGGGAACCCCCAATGAATTGATTTTCCTTTGGCTCAACAATTTGTTTAGTTTGGGTTAAAGTGTTTTCTTTATCGCTCATAGCGTGTGACAACTGTACTCGATGGTTAGTGACGTCAATGGGTCGTCGCATCGACTTCCAAACTTTTATGTCGCGTTTCGTCGCGACGCGTCTAGTCTTTGAAACTTGGTGATAAGCCGGTTTTTCTGTTGTTGTTGTAGTTTCTTGATTTTTGTGTGTATGATTCGAGGCGAGATCGTTGGTATTGTGTTTGCCAAATTAGGTAGTAAATATTATAGGCTGACGTCACAAGACGTGTGGAGAGCGCTGAGTGTACGTTGCGTTGCGTATACGCAACGTTAGCCACACAACACAACACAAACTACATTGGCCCTGTCCCCCTCCTCCATCCCCGCCCCCAGACGAAATGAAAATGCTAAATATTGGAATTATGTCATGTTGTATTTTCAACTGCCAACAAAATGTCAAATGTTGCGTGTTTTCACTTTCGATTTTCACGTTCTCTTGTTGCCAGCAGGCGTTGCCCCCCAAATCGTTGCGGGGGGCCTGAGAGCGTCCGAAAATTCTACGAATCCATTTGGAACTTGTGCGCTGCGTTTGTTGAACTGCTTTCGGTGGCCACAACAATAGCCTATGACTAAAGTGTGTTTTGGTCTAAATGCCAGTTGACGGCTGCTCAAATAAACCCAATTAAGTTGCACATTTACATTTGCCCCACACACACGACGAAGGGGGGAAATTTGGAGGGGGAACTCGCACATCTGTATTGCGGAGAGTGCTGGAGGATTGAAAGATTTACACGCATGAGATTTATACACTCTTCTGTGTTGTGGCCCGTGCCACCAAGGCTGTGGGGGGGGATTTGTTTGCTTACGAGACGCGTCATGGCGCCGAATTCCAAGAAAAAGAGGCGCAGCATTCCGTTGCAGCAGCAGCGTTGCAACCACTTGGAGAAGTGCGAAAAATGCCGAGATAAGTAACAGCAATTGGGGGAAGTTGAGGCTGAGGCTGAGGCTGACACCGCGTTTGCCTCAATGCGAAATGTTGCCTCCAAATGTGGCATGACGTGGCAGCTCCTTCGACATGGCAAATTGCTGTTGTTGCTGTTGTTGTTGCCTTGGCTTAAAATATGTTGGGGATTTCCGTCGTCAGCTCTGCGCTCAGCATTCTGCACTTGCCTGCACCACACTCCGTCTCTCACTCTCTTTCTGTCTCTGTCTCTGTCTCTGCTCTCTCTCTGCAGCTCTCACTCATTTGCTCTCTCTTGAGTGCTTTGCACTTAACTTGTTTTTGCCGAGTGCCATTTTTTTTCCGTTGTTGTTGTCGGTCTTTTGTTGAGTTTGCGCTCGCGGCTATAGCGTAGGAGCTCGCTCCCTCTTCTCTCTCTCTCTGCCTCTCTGCCCCTCGCTGCTAACTGGGCTTAAAGAAGCGCATGAATTCTGACTAAATTGCGGGTGAGTCATCACCAAGCGTAGTGGCATGTTGTATAGCTGCGGCGTCTACTAGTTGTAGCCATCGCCACAACACACTCGCTTCCATTCATTTCACGCTTCGGGTATGAATGAATTTTACGTTGTTATCGCCAGCGACTCTTTTTTTTCCTGCTTTTTTAAGTTAACTTGTTTCGTTGATAGGCTTGCAAATATTTGCACTAACACCTCTGCACCTCCGCCACAGCAGCTGCTAACTCACACATTTCAAACTCTTTGGCTGGCCAAATGAAATACAATTGCTAACTTGAACTGCAAGCTAGATGGGGGGAATGATAGATTGTTAGCATTGTTACCTGCTCCTCACGCTATTACTTTATTGCCGTAATTTCTAAATCGAACGCTGAGCCAACGAACAGATCAGCTAATTAATTAATGCTGTGATGCAAACAGATATATGTAGAAAGTCCCTGACGCTATGTGCATCTAGTGATAGTTTCTCTACATTCTCGCCTAGTTCCCAACTCTATTAAAAGTCACTGACCCTATGTGATTGTCCCTCCAGATTGTCGCCTACTTCTCTATTAAAAGTCCTGGATGATGTGTGCATCAAGTGATTGTCTCTCTAGATTCTCGCCTACTTTGTCAACTCTATTCAAAGTCCTTGAAGATTATGAATCAAGTGATCGTCCCTCTAGATTTTCGTCTACTTTTCAACTCTACTAAAAGTCCTCAAAGATGTGTGAATCAAGTGATTGTCTCGCTAGATTGTCGCCTACTTCTCTATTAAAAGTCCTTGACGATATGTGAATCAAGATCTCTAGATTCCCGCCTACTTTCCCAACCCTAATGAATCCCTCTTCGCCCATTTGAAGAACAACATCTGCCGGTTTATTCACTGAAAACGCGTAGCTTAAAATGAAATACATCTCTATTGTCTGCCTGTGTGTGTGTGTGACGGTGTGCTGGTCCCTACTACGACTAGCAATCAATGCCTGGGCACCGCAACGCTGGCCAGAATGAGCGTGATGTCGTCGGGCTTGCCGCCGCTGCTGTAGTTCATGTTGTTCGCCCTGGCCTTCATGGCGAACGGCGACTGGTAGCTGGCGTTGTGCGACAGACTCCTGGCGAGTGACACCAGTTTGTTGGCCACCACCTGCAGCCGCTCCGCACGCGTCTCGCCCTGCGAATTGCTCAGCTGCCGCACCAGGAGGCTCTCGGCCACATTGTCGAAGAGGCCGTCGGTGGCCGTCAGCACAAGATCGCCCTCCTGCAGCGGCATGTGCGTCGCAATCGCCAGCTCGGGCTCGTCGCCGCTCTGGTGCTTATTGAGCGGCACGGTCAGCTGGTAGGGCGTGTTGAAGCTGTGCTGCTGGCCGTAGGAGCGATGCACGACCTTGCCGCCGCGCAGCACCAGGAAGCCGCTGTCGCCCAGATTGGCGGTGTGCAGGGTGCAGTCGGAGCGCTTGAGGGCCACCAGGCAGGCGGTGCTGCTGCCGCGGACCTTGGTCGTCTTCGCCTTCAGCTGGTTGAAGCTCTTGATGAGCAGCTGGCGCGGATTACGGCCATCGAATTCGGGTCGCTGTGCATTGTTGGAGCAACAGTACATCAGCTCTTTGGCAAACACGCCCGAATCGATGCCCAAGCTACGCCAGCCGCCCACGCCATCTGCCACACCCATAACCTCAGCCTTTGGTGTGCTGCTGATGAACCAACTGTCCTCGCCATACCGATTGCAGCCCGTCGACGACCTCTGGTATTGGGGCTGCGGCAGCTTGGCGCTGCCCTGCACCACCTTCACCAGGAACGCGTAATCCTTGGCCTTCCCCACCGCCGAGCTGCCGCAGCGAACGGTGAGCGCTGCTAGCGGCACACAGCGTATTAACGTGCAACTTCGCAATGCGGAGAACATTTTCTAATTTTACAATTTTCACTTTTTCAATTTTTTTTTTTCACTTTTCAAATTTATTCACTGAGTTTTGGTTATAGAATTGCTTGACAGTAAAGTGCGGAGTTTATTGAACAGAGTCTTCGACTCGCTGTTTTTCAGTCAATAGTTTGAGGCTTATAAAATTGTGTCTTAAACGAAAAATGCCATCCGTCAACTTGTCCATCAACATATTTTCAATTATGTGTAGGTGTCTTTATGTCGAAATATTAGCTGTTCTTTCTTTAAAATAAAATATACTCCTCTGTCATTAAAATAGCTGAAATTTCTGATATAAACTATATTTCAAGTCTACTTTATTTATATTGTGGTATTCTCAATGCAATTTCTATTATTGTAATTAAACAAACTGTTTCCTTATTACAAGTCTGAGTGTCTTTGTGTCGAAATATGAGCTGTTCTTTCTTTAAAATAAAATATACTCCTCTGTCATTAAAATAACCGAAATTTCTAGTCTACTTTATTTTTATATTGTGGTATTCTAAATGCAATTTCTATTATTACAATTAAGCAAACTGTTTCCTTAGGTGTTCTGCCCTTAAAACATATTTAAAATTTCTCAAATAATGTATGCTTCTCATATTATTTAGTCTGCCATTAGAATAGCTTAAAATGCTGATATAAAATACATTTCAAATATTATTCAGTGGACTTTATTTTGTGGTGTTATAGCTGCAAATTTCTTTAATTGCAATTACGCCAACTGTTTCTTTATTTCAAGTATTTGCAGCACTCGCGTTGACGAGCATTTTGATCTATTAGTTACGAAAGTGTATTCATTTCATTCACTTACTCATACTGATGCGGCCTTTGTGTGGCGTGATATCTGTAAATGTAAACAAATCGTGCATCATCCAATTCACCTTATGGACTCGCCTTATCTGTAGCTTCCATATAATAATAATCGTAATTTCTAGAGTATTTGATTTGCTGCGCGTATTTCTTGTATATTACCTACCAATTGCTTTTTTTTGTTTTTTCTTTTGAACAACACGCTCATTCAGTTCTTCGGTTTGGCTTTTGCCGTTCCGACTAATTCCCATTGTAATCTTATCGTGTTCACCTGGAGGTCCGTTCCTGGTCTGGGACTACGACACAGTCTTAATTCACATTGGCACTTTTCTTCATACTAAGTGTATTGTTGGTTTTTGATAAATCATCACCGGAAGTGCTGGGCACGCAACGGATCCGAATCGTATCGCGTTATCGCAGTGGGACAACAACTTCAGTAAATGCACAAATGGCGAATTTATTTTTAAACAACTGATGTAAACTGTCCTATCGCAGGCTTATCAATTTGCAGGTGTGGTCTATTAAATTCAGTCGAAATTGTCCATTATTCATGATTGATCGTCGTCCCGACTTGAAGCTTGCACTTCCTACAGATGTACGTCAGTGAAATTCGCTGTATCTCCGAAGTAATATATTGAAATGTTATTATTAGATGTTACCAAGTATTCATAATTTCGATTACACAGAAGTATTTTTGTTACTTCCGTTCAATTGACAAGCACTTCCGACTCTTTATCAATTGGGCAATGACGTCAAATCAAGATTTTGAGAAACTATCCACGAAGTCGTCGAAGGATTACAAATAATTCCTAATCTTAATGTGGGTGCCCTACAGGTTGCGCTTTAAATAAAGACCCGCATCGGCCTTCGTGCTAGCGGTCAACCTCAAACTTATGTTCTCCGCATGGCAAGGTTCGGTCAATGTCTAATTTCGTTTCGCAGATGCGGGTAAAATGACGATAAAACGGGAAACAAGAAAAAAAACAAATCAAATATATAAAATATATTTATTAGCTCGGCTATGGCAAAGATCGATATGCGCACACTCACTATACAAGTATTATTGTTATAGCTATAATTATTATTATTGTAATTATTGCGACTAAAACACAAATTCCATTCTATTTATCTTTGCAGGTAAGTAAATCCAAGGGTTACTGCAAATCAATTACCACAACTGTTCAGTGTCACATGGCCCAGTTCCAGTTGCAGTAAGTGTCCAAAAACAAGGTCAGTGCGGCCTCTGAATACTCTACAAAGCCCAGCACTCAAAGGGGTTTGTTGGCAGCTGAGAAAAGTAAACTATTCTAGTGGAATACTTATTACATTTTGGTCGATTTCAAAATATTTGTATTTGAAACGTTTTGTGAACGAAATCAATTTTATAGAGCCTCTATCATAGGTACAAAATGTTTAGCATTTAAGAAATTTTAGTGCTATTTTGTGGCTTGCATCATTTCTGCTTGTTTGCTAGCACATGCAACTGCACTTCCTCGCTTCACGGGGTATTTTGTCTATACGCATTGAATTCGGAATTTCGTATAGAGCGCGTACAGTTGCAGGGCCCATCATGGCTTGTGCAAAGGTCTGATAAGGGCCACAACGGCGGCGTAGTGTAAACAAACACCTGCCACACACCTGTGTGCGCTGGGGCAGCTACAAATACGAAACTTGACAACAGAAACTGTATCAAATCGTATCGCATCGAATAAGAATCGACCTATTTTGCAGTTAGCAATGAGATGATAAGACTAAAGCCTTCCTTTCACACTCGTCGCTGTTTGTTTGGGGCCTGCGAATGGGGGAGGGTGGGGGGTTTGTCACAAAGCCAAGCCATTGTAATTATGTATGTAGGTAGGTGGGCTTTTTGGGGTACTTTACCTAGGTCTTTAAATTTAGTTGCTTATGTCATAACCATATTGTCTGGCGATAAGATAAAAAGGCGAGCTAGAAGTCGCTCGTTGTCGTCGCAATCGCAATGGCAAACGTAGCCAAGAAAATTGGACGCTTGCCTGCCTGGGCGTGGGCACGTGAGTGCAATCCCAAGCGGCGACGACGGCAGCGACAGTGGGGCTAAACCCAAAAGCGACACACATACATTCGCATGCAGAAACAAGTCTTGTGCTCAGTGCCAAAGCTTCGCTCAGGAAATGACAATCGCCAAAAACGTTCGACTCACTCACAAATTGAGTCGCGCTCTCCTCTCAGCAATTGGCTCTCGCCATTTGGCTCACTCACTCTCGCCGCCGCTGCCTGCCGGCTGTGTATGGTGCCGCCCGCTCGCTCTCTCTCTCTCTCTCTTTGGCGCTGTGGAATGCGATAAGCACTCAAAAGTCAACGGCGCTGCCAGCTGGCGTATAAAAGTCGTCGGCGCAACGATGACGCATTTAGTTGAAACCCGTTGGCCGTCCGATACGTTTCGGCAAGTGCAGAAAACGAACAGTTTAGTGCTGTAAAACGCGAGTAGCAAAAAGCGCAAAAACAATAACGGCAAAGAGACAGAAAATATACAGGCAAATAGAATAAATTGAAACAGTGTGTAAACTTTTTTTCGCAAATAACTTTCGGTATCTGGCGAGTGAGTGAGAACGCGCAAAAATTCTCGGAAAAACTGAAAAACACCACAAATTCGCACCATATAAAAGCGATTAACAGACACCAACTACAAATACAAAGACAATAGCACAGATCCACAAATACGTTTAAGTGCGCGCGGCGCTCAATACAAAAACACAAAAGCAATAACAAAATCAAACAATACTAAAGGCGAATTTCGCCAGAATTTGCATTCGTCATCGCCAAAACAAAAAAAGACGCTGCCTGTTGCGCGTCTTTCTGCCTGACACAGCAAAATCGGCAGTCGGCTACTGGTCCGACCAAATAATAATAAATACACTTAGAAGATATATCTCAAATAATTCACAAACATGACGCTGGACAACTATAACATCTTTGGCGATGAATATCCATTGTTCAACATGCCGCTATCGCCATTGCCCAAAGTGGTAAGCAATAAACACTTGAATATACAAAAAATATATACAATATACAAAAATCCCCCAAAACAAAAAAAAAACTTCTGCTAAAGATACAAGCAGGCAACATGCTTATCAGAGCGCGGCCCAGCTCTGAAAATTCCAGAAGTGTCGAACAGTTGTTCCGAGCATTGCAGTTTTACAAAAACAACAATATTTTATGAAAACACTTATTTACAGTTGTGTTTCTATCGCATTTTCATTTAATAATGCACTGTGCGCGCGCTTATCGTGGCGAAATTCTTGGAAATTCTACATGTGAACCCTTTGACTCCTCCTCCGTCTCCGTCTCCGCCTTCGCCCCATCCTCCTACTATCGCGCCCCGTATTCGCCCCCATTATACGCATTATATCGTACTATATTGTGATTTGCTGTTTTGCAATTGAATTTGTTTATTTAATGATTAAATGGCGGTGTCGCCGCCTTATCAGCGTTCCGATTTATGTTCACTTTTTTCTATACCCCATTTTGTTTCCCCCTGTTGTTGTAGTATTATTATGATTTCTCTATTCGGCATTCGACTGTGTTTGTGTTCAATTTTCTGTACTGCCGCAATTTATGTGGACTTATTTCTAGCGTTCTGCGATAATAATGCTAATAATTATTATTGAGTATGGCAAGTGCACAAATTCCTGCTAGACCCATCCCCATGAGTTCGCCTGAAATATTTCAAATATTTGCGTAGTTATGTGTGTCCGACCTTCCACTTTAGACGTGCCTGATATGCCTGATATGGGGCGCGACTAAAAGACCAAAAACCCACAAAAAAAAAATTGTTATGCTAAACAATTATTGATTATGTTATCAGATACATTTAAACAATACATATGTATGTATATATTTACACGATAACTGCACGCTTGATAGAAAAACTTCGAGTTCGATTGCGAGTACGAGTTCTACTGTACAATATGAAGACAAAAAAGAAAAATGCATTGAGTTAAAATGGGAACTCAGCTAGCTGGTTAACTGCGTCACCCCCTAAAAGCCAAACAGAAAATCACGTTGCCAAGTCATGAGAGTCCACAACTTCGTTGTTGTTCGCCAAGACTTCTTTGTTGTTGTTTTTGGGTGGTAATTTTGTTGTGTTGTGTTGTGTTGTGTTTGTTGGGTGCGCAGTTTTTCTGTTTTTGTTTTTTGCATACTACGTCCATTGCATTTCACAGTCCAGTGATCGCGTCGTCTGGAACCGGCGCCATTTGACGTTAATCGCACACGTGCGATTTTCGTGGTAATTTATCAAGTTTTATGCACAACTCTTGCCGTATATCAAATGTACTGACTGTCTGTCTGTCTGTCTGTCTGTCACCTTCCGTTTTCGGGGCGATATTACTACTGCTCATAATCGTGGTATCAAATGTATTATATGTAGTACTGTGGGGTTCAATGTTCAAAACGTAGAAAGTGAATTGTAAAATGGTACAACATTGCATGACCCTTCTCGACCAGAAGCCGGTCGGTCATTCGCGTGACACTTGAAACTGAGCGCATACTTAGTTTCATAAGTATGCACACACACACACACACACGCTAACACACAGATACATGCATGCATGCATGTGTCCACATACTTATTGCCACAATTAGGGCGGTTCAAAGTAGCATGCTTCAAGTCAAACACTTGCGACTTCTGACTTTCTGATGAGCGTCAGACAAGCGCTCAAATTGTTTAATTAAAGGCGCTTAAGTACGACTGCACTTAGGTTCATGTTCATGTTTGCAAAGAGTTGAAAAACCATAAAAATCAATAATTTCGTCGAGCTTCCGAGAAACCGAGAAGAAAAAAAAACATCAGACTCGCCAGACTCGTAATTAAATGTACTTTATTGTCAGCTAAGTAGTTTCTCTCAGCGAGCGAGGGAGTTACAAGGGCATTTCATTGAAAAAAAACTCTTTAAAAATGCGCTCCCCACGCGAAAGACAATTTCGACTTTCTTTCGACAACAGCGAACGCAAAGCCATAAGAAACAAAAAACATGAAACACTTTTAATTAACTGAATATGGACAAAGTACACAGGCGATTTACTATATTCGATGGTCCATTGAAATTTCAGATTTATTTGACTTATTTCTTTCATTTTTGAGTAGTTGTGGGCGCCCAACGTGGGCTACGCCAGCAAAAGTAAAAAGCTTAAGAAAGCCCACTTGACGTATACGTGACAAGTTGGAGTACGCAAAGCGGCAAAGAGAGAGAGAGAGATAGATAGAAGAATATGCTCGGCAGACGAGAGCGACTTGAAGCGCCGTTATAATTGATGTTGGCCAACAAGCCAACAGGGCAGCGAGCGCAGCTTGTTTAAAGATTGTGTCTGTTTACACGTATAAATCAAGTTAATTGCAGCGTGAAGCCGCGTGAACATTGCACATTGCACACTCACTTAACTGGCGGCAAGACAAGTGAGCTGTTCACTTGCCAATTGCAATTTAATTTTGTGCTAACTTCAGACTGCAGTCTGCTGTCTGCTTGAGTTGCTTGAGTTGCTCTCACTCTCTCAGTCCGCTTCAATTTTGGCCAAGATAATTTGATCGGGCTTTGCTCTGTCATTTAACCCAAAAAGCACAACGTGAGCGAGGACAATGACGTGTGTCCTGTCGTCTAGCATAATTCTCATGCCCGGCGTAATTGGATAAGCTAGCCACAAACGCTGCCAACTGGTCAAGAACGACCGCAACGACCGACTGCACACATTGCACACTTGATTGTGTCCTTCCCCATTCCCACTCCTCCCCTTTGTCGCATTGTCCTTATTCTTGGAATTGGCCAAGCCCAAAAGAGCAGCCAGCCAGCGAAGCAGACGTGGAATGCGAAAAGTGAAAACAACTTTTACTACTTGTCTGTCTGTCGTATGGTCGTAGTTGCCTCCTCTAGTTGCAATGTCGCTTGCACTTTACGTGGCTCGTCGTTCGTGGTTCGGGGTCCTGTCGTCCTCGACGGCGCCTTGCAGACGCGTCGTTTGTTTGCCATTTCCTCGAAACCGAAAACTTTGCCATAAATTCGTAAACTCCCCCAAAAAATCGTTGTTATTGTTTTTATTGCAGTTGCCGCTTTGGCTGATTGTTTGTGTTGTTGTCATGTCGCGACAAAATGCATTTAAATAAATTATTCGCAGACCAATGTCGCGTCATTTTATTAGCCGTCATTTTGTGTCTGTATTGCGGGTATTTCCCCAATTTGTGGCTATATATACATATATATATATCTATATGAATATGCATGTAGATGAGTGCGATCGCCCCTGGACACAATTTAATTACAAGCTAATGACACTAGCGCTAAAGTGCAATGCAAATAGTTCGAACATTGTGAACATTGTGCATTATTAAGTGCAGCGCGCTTATCAGCGTTTTAGTTCTTTATCATTTTATGGTATTCCACAGAAATGCGAGGTGCAGTGTTTGTGTTTATATAATAAATACATTAACAAAACTATGGCTGCAATTAAATCTCCTTTTCACTGGAATCGATAGAACTGTGGTCTACGATTCAAATCCACTGAATTACTTCCAATCGCTGTCCATATATCAATATTTGTGTTTAAGTTAAGGAAACCACACTTTAATCTCCTTTTCACTGGAAACGATAGAACTGTCTTTGGTCTACGATTCGTAGCCTCTGAATTACTTCCAATCGCTATCCATATATATATCTATGTACATCGATCGCTATTGCGTGCTAACCTCAGTCTGCATTTTGAGGACGGGCCACATCAGTGGCGTTTGTTGTAGTTATCTCCCCGAATCGTCGACCCATTGCGAAACTCACACCTTTGCCAAATATTTTGGAATAGAGGTGTGTTTACTAAAAGTCAGCTTATAATACAATACAGGCATATTCATTAGCCAAGTTCAATGCACTGCTTAAAGGCAGGCGACACACACACACACATATTTTTCTTGTTGAACATCACATGTAAATTTGACAAATGTGTTTGTTGTTGTTGTTGTTGCTGCGGTGTTCACCCTAATGGCACAGGCCCGAACAAAGTCTGATTAATTTGACACTGAACTTAAAAGCCTGGCACGAAAGGAAACCCGACCGAAGACCGCAACCCGAAACCCGATAAACAGAAAAAAAAAAGCCACCGCTTGAAATTGAGTTAAAATTTATACGCCGCGATATTGACATTTTTTGGGACGCTTGCTGCACTTTTTGGCAAATTTTTGAATTATGGCTGCAAAATGTTTAATTCAATTGCCGGCAGACGGCAAGGGGAGAAGGGGGAAGGGAGTCAGCAGATCGCGTGGGCGTTCCAAAAATGGACAAACACCAAGTGATTTTAATGGCGGCCGCCGTTTTGCTCAGCTACACATACTTTCATACTTTCAGACAGTACATATATTGTGCTGTGCTGGATATATGGACATATGGTATATGGTCAAGCGGCGTTTGCGTGCCCAAAAAAAGGCCGGCAAACTTCGCCGATGCTTCGCCGGGCGTTGACTCTGCTGCCTCAAGTCTGTCTGCCTTGGTCTGGGCGCATTGGGCGCGGAAGCGCGACCGGGGATCGCCGCGCCATCAACACATCTGGAGAGGGGCGAGCAGGGGACGCAGGGGTGCAGGCAGCGAAACAGTTTTATCAAAAGCCCAAGCAAAGCACTCACAGAGCCCGAGCCAACAGCAGCCCACTCCATACAATTTCACTCTGGCATTGCGGTCACGTTCTCCTTCCCAGCGCAAAAATGACGAAAAAATACGAAAAAAGAAGGAGAAGCAAACACAAATAAGTCAAATGCGACAGCGAGAAGAAAAAAAATGTATTTTCTGCTTCTCCTTTTCATTAATTGTTTTATTCGCAGAAATTTGCTTATGCAAAATAATGAAAACAAAAATAATAAAAGAAAGAAAAATATTATTTTAAGTGCTGTGTGTGTGTTTGTGTGTGCGTATGCTTATCGCGAAAGGGAAGTGCAAACTGTACACACACACAAACACACACACAAACACACACACACACACATGCACACATATGTCGCCAGTGCACATGGCAACTCTGCTCGCTTGGCTTGGCCTACTAACAGCAAGGCAGAGGCAGCGAGCGCACTTGAACTTGTCAACTCTAGTGCTGACATTGCAACAACTTTGACTGCAGTCACGACAGCCCCAACAACAACAACCACAACAACAGCAACAATCAAATCAAATAAAATGAATGCCTGTGTACATATAGATATATATGTATATTGTATCTGTGCTTTTGTGGCAACTCTTTGCCAATTAGAAATCAAAATTGCATTTTATTCGCAAATAATGCGCATTTCTAATAAGCCGCCCGAGCGGCAATCGAGCCTTTGTTGCAACCTTCACTCCAGCCGTCAATTGGCAATAGTGTCTAAATGTGTAAATGTAGCTTGTAAGCTAATTTATGCAATTGCACATCGAGTGGCAAATAAATAATAGGCATTAAGTTAAAACAGGCGTTGAATTAAACGCAAACTTGCGGCATTGCGACGGCATTGACATCGCCTCAGATACCCTTTAAATGCAATTAACACTCGCTTAACAGCGCATTAACAGCCGCCGTTTAGTCTGACTGTCGTTGCTGATCGTCGGGCTGTTAGTTGAAAAACGTTTTATTTTTTGCGTTTTTTTTTTTTTGGCGTGTTCGCAACTTTTGATATAAACAATGAAATTGTCATCGTTTTTAGCGTTTGGTGCTTGCCTTTGAGGTTGCCAAGTTGTTTGTGTTTTCATTTGTATTTGCTTCATTACGTCATTGTCTGGCTAAAATTGGCTTAAAAATAACCCAACACGTCAGCTACACACAACTACAAAAACGATTCGTTGTCGTCGTCGTCGTCGTCGTCGTCGCTGTCGCCGTTGTCGTTGTCGTGTCTTTTGCTTTCAACTTGTCGCTCCGCTGTCAACCCCCCTCCACTCGGGTTTAAGTATTTGACAAATAAATACAAAAAATAAATAAATAAATAAAAGCAACAACAACTACAACAACAACAAGAAGAAAAAACAGTGCGAATTCGATAAAGAGAACTAATTAAAGTCAAGGGCATCACAACTTTCGCTTACACATATAAAGCATCTTGAAATTGATTTCCATGAATAATCCAATAATGAATATTCAAAAATGATTATTATTCAACTGTTTGCCTTCGACAAATCGCGACTGTGTAACTGTAGCGTCTGTCAGTGCGCCGCTGATGCTGCGACGAGTTTAACTTGTGCTTATCAAGTGCAACTAAATAATCACATTTTCTTCGAAACTCTCATGTGTCAATTGACTTTGTGGCTCATTAGTCAACAATTTGCATGCTCCCCGAGTGTGTGAACGACCCGCAAATACCCTGCCCCACTGTGTTAGCATTGAGTCGAGTGAGACAGGCAATCGACCCGTTCACTAGTCCATAGAGAGAGAGAGAGTATCACAGTTTGACGACGTCAGTTTCGTTCATGTTTTTTCTGTACTCTGCTCAATTGACCCGTCGCACTGAACTTTGCCGGGCTGTCTGATAAGGCTAGTGGCTCTCAGTCCACTGAGCTCGTTTCAATTTAGACAATTACACGCAAGTGTACTATATAGTACTATATATATACATACATACATTGTGTGAGTGTTTTACTGCTGCTGCTACTACACATTATTATGATGATTATTATATATTTTTAATTCAACTAAATTGGCTGATTCATCTCGAGTTCTGCGAAAAGTATTCACTGCTCTGCTCGCATTGTTTATTTTCGTGTCGAGTATTTTGTTCATTTTTCTTCATTTCAAAATTGAGCCGACAAAACTGGGAAAGTGGGTTAAAACGAAAGTCGCATATGTTTAAACATTTAAGTCAACAGCAAGACGGCGGTTCACATCAAAGCGCACAAATTTATTAACAAATGTGCAAAGAATCAATTTGATTGTTTGCCGTGTGTCGCAAGGCCGCAAAAAATAAAAGCAGAAACATGAAGAAACAAAAGTAAATACAAGTTAAGGAAACGCGGCGCGATAAGTCAAAGTCAAAAGGATCAACGCCCGTCACATCACATGTCATAACAATAACAAACATCAGCGAGCAATTTCACCGAGCAACAACAACACTTGAACACTTGAGAAATTAACGCATTTGCTAATTTCGAACGGGCCAGCAGCAAGTTGCTCGTACTTTGCTGTCTAGTTGGACGCGCCTGAGATCTTGAAACAACAATAATTGTTATTGTTAATGTTAATGCTGTTTGTTGTTGCTGTTGTTGTTGTTGTTGTTCTTGGTGTTGCTGCTGACAAGACACCTGCTCACAGCCCTTCATGTTACGCATGTGATTGTTGCCTCTTCTCCTGCGAATGCGACAGCTCTCAATGCTATAAATACAAAGGCACAAAGCATGCAGCTACAGATACAGATACAGATACATTCACTCATAGATACGCGCTTGCCATAACTCTTGCTAAACGCTCTCGCCTGACAGCCCGAAATAGGCGTATTGAGTTATTGGCTGATAATTTATGACAGAACACGAAGCGCAGAAAGGCCACAGTAAACGTTTAGCCAAATGCCGAAGAGAGCGCGACTACAAGATACCCTAAAGAGTAATTTGATTAGCTGTGCAGTCTCTAAGCAAACAGCTTGCTTATTACTGGGTATTCGTGGTGAAATTAACTAGAAATTCGCAGGGCCGTACGCAACTTTATGGCAAACTTATGGCAGCAACTGTTGCTGCTGCTTAGCGTGGGATGTTGCTGCTGCTGTTGCTGCTAGCTCTTCTTGCTGCCGCTGCTGCTGTTGCTGTGGTTGCTGCTGCTGGTCGTGTGGGCTGTGCGCTGGCTCAATTAAGAGCACGGGCACGGGGCACATTTTAAATTTATTCGATTTGCTTAGCAGCTAAATGCTGTTATTGTTGCTATTGTCGTCGTGGTCGTCTAATTTGCTCAGCAAGACACTCAGGAGAACACAAGCGAACGAGCGCACACACAAACATCATTATTCTCTCGATATTGTTCTCTTCGCTTGTTTTATTTTTTATTGCAATATACATTTTAGGCATATACACAGACACACATCTATGTTTGTATATATCCAAAGTGAGCAACCATCTCAATCTGAAAAAGTCGTTGCCAATTTCAATTTCTTTCGCTCAGTCGCAAACGAACAACGAACCATCGAAGTTTAGAATTTGAAAAAAACGCAAAGGGAAAAACTTCCGAGCGATCGCGCGCGCGCTCCCCGAACACAATATATCGAAAACGAAAATAAATTGAAATTGAAAATAAATATATACACATACATATATATAAAAATAACAAAATAAGAAATCAAGCCATAAAACGGGGAAAGCAAAAAATCACGAAACGAAATTGCAAAAATACAACAACGGCAACAAGAAAATATATAAAAGCAAAAAAATATAAAGTGTTACTTGCTCAGCGCGTGCATTGCCAAACGAATTTGAAACAACGAAACAGCATCACATAAAGAAAAATAAAGCAATAAAATTAAGGAAACAACAGCAACATCTGCAACAACAACAACAACGACAACGACGCGCACAATTTTATTGTAGTTTTTATATATATTTTATATTTTAGTTGCATGCCGCGTGGATTTAAGAGCAGCAACAGCAACAGCAGCAACAGCTCCGCACAGCATTAAAAGATATAAATACATATAAGTACTATATTTATTTGTATATGAATTAGAGGCGAATTGTTGGCCAAAGTAGAGGCAAAACCAACTGCTAAAAATTCCCATTTAGAGGCGTTGCCGCTGCTGCTGCTGCTGCAGCAGAAAAACAAAAAAATACAACCAAAATAAATAAAAAAAAAAAAAATAACGCGCTTAAAACTAAATCGTAAAAATTAATTAAACATAAATTAAGCACAAGTGTAATTATTGCTGGGCCAAACACAAAACTAGCGCAAGGCAGCCACACACATACAAGCATAAATACATACCTTATGTACATATATAGTTCAGCATATCGTTCATTCATACATAATTATATAATCTCAGCAATTTTTCGCAATCAAAATTGTTTTTAGCATGCCAGAAATTGCAATGCACTCAGCGAGACCTTAGCAATGGGTTTATAATGAATACATAATAATAATAATCTTATTACAATTGCTGTTATTGTTATTATTATTATTATTATTATTGCTATTATATTATACTATTACTTTGTACAATTGCGAAGGCGTTGTGAGGCAGCTGTGAGAAAACACACGTGCTTTTATAGAATTGCGTCTATTCGATCGATCAAATTTATTATGTTTGCATTGACAAAGTTGCACTCACATTTCGAACCCTTGCGAAATTGGCAAACGCTGCTCGTGAAGCGCTTGAAGCCGCCGGAAGGTGGACACAACCAAGAAGAAGAAGAAGAAGGAAACGAGGCAAACGCATAAAGTAAACGCGAAAAACCAAAACACAAAACGAACGAACAAAATAAAATCAACGAAAGGCAAAAGAAGCTAAAGCAAATGCGAAACGAACGAACTATTTGGCGCCCCAACAAAAGGAACAAGAACTAAGACAAACAACAACAACAACGAGATTCTCATCGACCAGCAACAAGAAGAAGAAGAAGAACAACAACAACAACACTGTGAAGAGAAGGAACAACAATAATATTACATAGCACTCGACTGAATATCGCGGTGTGCGAAATTTGCAGCTTTTCCAAGAAAAGTTCGCTGTTGTAAACATTTATTTATTTTTACGAATTTCTATTCGCCAACTTCCTGTTGTTAATTGCATATAAACATTAACTGTAAATTAATATACGTACACACATACATATATTTATATTTAATTATTTATCATTGTTGTCCAATATAAAAAAAGAAATTGTTTTGTTGTGTTTAGGATTAGTAAAAGATTCTAATTTTAAGAGCCAAAACGAATTTAAAACTAGTCACAAAAAAAAAATAAGAAGCAGAAAAGAGTACGCATTGTTATTGTTAGTATACGTAATAAATCGGTGCGTATACTTGATATTTATACTCTAAGTTCAGTCGATAGTTTGTAAGAAGCGCGCGTTATGATGAAAAATCTAAATGGTAGAGCGCATAATGCGTGCTACCATCCCTATTATCAGCAACAGCTGCAACAGCAGCGCCATCAGCAACTGTTGCAGGAACAACAACTGCAGCAACACCACCAGCAGCAGCAACAGCAACAACAACAGCACCAGCAGCAGCAACAACACCAACTCCATCAGCAACAATTGCAACAGCAGTTGCCTTATGCGACTCAATACAACCAGCTGCAGCAGCAACAGCAGCAGCAGCTACAACAATACAACAATCAGCAGTACTACAATCAACAGCTGCAGCAACAGCAAGAGCAATTGTTACGTCAGCAGCAACAACATCAGCAACAGCTGCCCACGCTGCCAACCTACCAGCAACAGCAACAACAACAACAACACTCGAAGCAATCATATGGCAATAGCAACAACAATGCCGCCAACATGGCAATGTCTGCACGCAGCAACTTGCACGCAACAGCGACGACTAACAGCAATATTAACCGCAATGGCAACAACAACAACAACAGCAGCAGCAGCAGCAACAACGCCAACACCGCCAACGCCAACACAGCGAGCGCCGCAATGGCCGCCATGTGCCAAATGCAAAGCTTTTTAAATCAGCAGCAACAACAACACCAGCAACAGCAGCAGCAGCAGCAGCAATACAACAATAATTGTGCTCAAATAAATTATAATCAACACCAACAACAGCAGCCAGAACTGCCAACAACAACGAATGGCGACAAGTTAGCATTGGATGCCAGCGAAATTGCAAATATTTTGGCCAGTGAGCTATTTATGCAGCAGGTACGCTGGATCGAACTAGGAATTTTGAATTCGCATCAAGCTGTATAAGCTTTTTTCCCCCATCAAAACTGACTGTTTCAAATTGCTAGCTTAACAGTCTGTTATGGCTTCGTAACAGCGTCAGTGGAGCGTAACAGAGGCTTAACGGCATACCCTTAACAGTGGTCGCAAAGTGACAGTTTTTATTATCGATAACTCAGAGTAATCGAAAACAAGCAACTGTCTTTTGTATATTTACTTGCTTGAATTACCTTAGAAGGGCGGCAGCAGGAGGAGGAGCAATTGTATTTAGCCTGTAGTTGGGTCACTGATGACACAATAATTATTGCTTTTTGTGGTTTAAGTGTTGTTTTGTTAATCGCGAATTTGACCTTTGTTTTGTATTTGCAGCTCGTTTCATTTGACGGCATGCAGAGCGTGCCGACGCTGACAACGCCAACGCTGACGCCAACCACGCTGCGCACCATTGAGGAGACCATCTTCGAGCTGACATCGGAGCCACAGAATGTGCCCTACCAGGCGGGCTTCAAGCCGCCGCCACTGACCACCCCAGTGAACAGCAGCAGCGGTGGCAGCAACACAGGAACGCCCACATCGGTCTCCGGCAGCGGCACACTGGCCACCGTGGTCAATGTGAATCCCAATCCGATTGTCAGCCAGCAGCAGTTCGATCTGATGAGCTTGAACTGCAGCAGTGTGCCCGGCAGCGATTCAGAGGACTCCAACGGTTCCTGGAACGATGGCCAGCTGAACGACGACCAAAGCACAACCGATACTTGTAAGTCTCGAAAGCATATAACCAGCAATGTAGTCAGCTGCTAATGGCAAATCTATTTACAGCAAGTGCCGCCACAGACAGCACCTCGTATCAGAATGGTGGAATGCTGGGCAATGGCTCGAACGGCGTGGCCAACAATTTCACAGCCGCTCTGGCGGCTGTCAACAGCGGCGCCGGCCGCAACAGTGCCACAGGCCTGGCCGGCGGCAGCAACTCTAATACCTCAAATAGTGCCACACCAGCGCGTCGCGGCGGCGGTCGACGTCCCAACAAGGCCGCCAACATGTCGCCCGAGGAGGAGGAGAAGCGTAGGATACGCCGCGAACGCAACAAATTGGCGGCGGCCCGTTGCCGCAAGCGACGCGTCGACCAGACCAACGAGCTGTCCGAGGAGGTCGAGATGCTGCAGAAGAAGGGCGAGACGCTGAAGAAGGAGATCGAGAAATTGAATGCCCAAAAGAATGAGCTGGAATATGTGATCAAATCACACCGTCCCACATGCCAGAAGGTCCGCGACGATCTGCTCAGCGTGGCCACCTGCAACGGGCTGATTGGACCCGCCGCACTGCTCAGCGCCGGCAGCTGTAGTGGCAGCAGCGTGCACAACAACAGCAACAGCAATGACAGCAACGACATCGGCACCATCACCGGCTTCGATGCCACGCTCAATTCCACCGGGCGCAGCAATTCGCCGCTCGATCTCAAGCCGGTGCTAACCAGCGAACAGATACTGCAGCACATCAAGCACGAGCCGCAGGATGGGGCCCTCGAGTCGGGCTCCTCGCTGGACCAGGACGGACCGCCGCCGGCCAAACGCGGTGCGCTGCCCAACATGGCCACGCTGAACGCCTCGCTGACAACGCCGACGGGCCCCGGCTCGCTGAACACACCGCTGGGCTGTGCGCCGCCCGGCAGCTTTAGCGCCTTCGCTGGCAACATTTGCAACATGAGCAGCCCCACGCTGAACGCCCTCAACAAGCTGCCCAAGGCGCGTCCCAACACCCTGAACGTGCAGCGACCATTCGGCGCCCACATGCATCCCGGCGTCGACGGCAAGGCGCCCATGCAGATACAGGGCGTGCCCATCCAGACACCGTCGACGGGCACCTTCAACTTTGATTCGCTGATGGATGGCGGCACCGGGCTGACGCCGGTGTCGGGACCGCTGGTGCCCACCTGCTCGTCGCAGAACAAGCATCCGCTGGAGCTGCCAACGCCCACGAGTGAGCCGTCCAAGCTGGTCAGCTTATAACCAGTGTAGGGGGGCGTGGCGGCGCGAACACGAGCGCGCATCGCTAACAAAGTCAACAATACATTTAGTTTTATATACGTGTATGTAGTATGCGCAAGCATGCCACAAGAATTATGATTACGAAGCAAACGCTAATTAATTAGTTGCTAAGATTTCTACACATTAATGTGTTGCTCTTTTTTGTATCGATTATTCATTTGTAATTGTAAAGCAACCAACAACTGAACCGCAACTTGGCTGCCACACCAGGGGCCGCATCCCATCCCATTGAGCATCTCACGGTGCTCCAGTCGTGCGACGGTCTGGCGCCTCGGATGTGCGAGATGCGGTGGCAAACCAAATGCTGTGCGGTGGCGGTGGCGGCAGCCAGCTTGCAGTTCGTTCTTATTTAATGTTATATTGTTTTCCGATGTAAACTGTAA
The DNA here is from genome assembly GCA_035047445.1 of Drosophila siamana. Lineage (NCBI taxonomy): Eukaryota > Metazoa > Arthropoda > Insecta > Diptera > Drosophilidae > Drosophila > Drosophila siamana. The sequence continues at coordinate 16,045,519 of JAWNPP010000004.1, read as the reverse complement.
AGCGTTTTGTATTATTATCTCTATTACGTTTAATTTATGATTTTTTTATCAATTATTATGCTATTCTACTTTCTGTCATTATATCAATCTGAACGATATATTTACTTGTATTTTTGTGCAATTTTTAAACCATTTCATTTGCGTGTGTTATATTTTCAAAAAATATACATAGAAATATTTATGCCTACAAAAAAAAAACATTTGCGACTTGATCGCGAGCGAACGAGTCGCAAATGTTGCATGAAATGGGAGTTTGTAATGTGAATGAAAGGACATTGAAGGATGCGTTGTGATATTTATTATTAAAAGAAAACAAAACAAAAAAAAAAAAAACAAAACCAACAAAAGTTAAATAAACTGAAACAAAATATTAACAGAGCGTGTAATGAAAGGAACTAAGCCGGTTTTAAAATTGTACATTTAAACACAGACACACACAAAAAGAAATATTATTAATATAAAATTACACAAATTATATAAAACAAAATAATACAAAACTAAATGCGATGCCTTGATAATGAGAAATAGGGACAACACATGAGAGAAAGAATATGTTAAATACTATACTTATACTATTTACTATTTAAGCCGCAGTAGAAAAACCCAAATATATTTTTACTAAACGCAAAATGCGCTATTTTCTAAAAACAATTTTTAAGAAATGACAAAAACGCAAAGCAATTATTTAATATGTAATTACGTGTATTATGCAATAATAAAACAATTATGACAAAACCAATCAGGCCAACCATATTTAAAAGCCTTTCGGAATGAAACGAGTAAAAACCCCCCTCTACCCTCCTCTTTATTGCTTAAGCAACACAGCCGAAATTATCGAAAACTAATACAAAAAAAAAATTAAAAACAAAAACAAAAAACATTTGCGCAAAACTATCGAAACAAGATCAAAAATTTCAACAAATCAACAAAATTGTAAAACAGTAACTACATAAATAAACTGCACTTTCATGGGCAAGAAAATGCCAAGATTTGTAAAGAGAAATAAATATAATACAGAACAACCTAAAACCGAACTCTGTACTCACTGCTCAATCTTAAAACTCACAAACAGATGCATCGATGTTCCATTATTATTATTATGGGTACATCTACGGTCTATGGATCTATCGCTACCTGACCTTATGTAGCGGTGAGAAGAAATCTGGCAGCACAAAGACAATTGAAACTCGTATAAAATTACTTATTCGCTGTCTCATCCGGCGATAAGGCAAGCAGGTAAATTAGGCTGAACCCAAACAGCGAATAGCACCTGGTAAATAAACTGATGAGTCGAACATTTTCGGATGGTCAGGTTCCATTTTTTAGCGAAATATAACAAGAGCGAATTTTCAATGCCCTAAAGATTGGCTTATAAGGCATAGTTAGTCAATAAGTAATTGGGTAAAATTTAAGGGAATTCAGAGTTTTAAGGGAGCTCTGAGTTTTAAGTTTTATACGTGAGCTCACATACCAAAAACAATGGAATTAATATTTGATGGTTTGATGACTTACCATTCTCTTTGGAACTCCCACATAATCCTGGCTTACCGATCCGTTTAAGACGTTGCATATTTCTTAATAAAGTGAGGAAACTCTCAGCAAGGGTGGATTTATAAAGACAGTTAAATAAACCAGCTGGACGACTGTGTCATGGATTTTTGTTGGCACCAGTCTAATCTGCAGGTAAGACTTGACTCTTGCGCGCGCCACAAAAAAAGGGAGTATATATAGATAATGTATACAGGTAGATATAGCGACACATATGTTTTATATGCACATACATCTGTATGTGTTTACAGCGTATACATGCATGATTTTCGGTCTGGGTTTGCATTTTATTTTGGGGGGCCTCGCTTCAGTCGATCTACAACCTCCGATATGGCAAGCTGTAGACATTTTCTGCGCGCCCTCAAGCGCTCTCTAGGATTGGGACGACGACAGCTGAGTGTGGGCGAACGTCAAGTGGTGCTCGTGACTGGCTGTGATTCGGGATTGGGGTAAGACCACACACACAATCAAAGGTGCAGCAGGTGCTAATGAGCGATTATTCAAATAGCCACTCACTGGCCGTTTACTGCCACCAAACGCTGAACATGACGGTCATCTCGTGCTGTCATAATCTGCAGTCCCAGGGAGCCCAATTGCTACAGCAGCTAAATGGTGGAGCTGGAGCACAACAGCAACGCATGCTCACCTGGCAACTGGATCTGCTGCAACCCGACTCCATACAGCAGTTGCACGAGAAGCTGCAGCAGCTGCTGAGCAACAGCGATTACCAGTTGATGGCGCTGGTCAACAATGCGGGCGTGATGTGCTTTGGTGAATTCGAATGGCAGTTGCCATCGCAGATTGAGCTGCAGATCAACTGCAATCTGCTGGGCACCATGCGCCTGACGCGCCAACTGTTGCCGCTGCTGCGGCTGCATCGTGGACGCATCATCAACGTGACCAGCCACTGTGGACTGCATGCGTTGCCCGCTCTGGCGCCCTACGCTGCCTCGAAGGCAGCGCTGCGCAGCTGGACGGACGCACTGCGCATGGAGCTGCAACAGTATGGCATGGAAGTGGTTAACTTCATACCCGGCTCCTTTGTAATGGACAGCAATATTGCGGCACGTCAGCAGCAGCACGCACAGCAGATGCTCGAGGGATTTAGCGAGGAACAGGCGTCATACTACGGCCGCTACTTCAGCAAGTTCAACGAATACCTCAGCATACTGTCCGGCTTCAAGGCGCCCAACAAGCTGCGCGACGACGAATTGCTGGCGAAGTTTAGAGATGCGCTGACCAACACGCAGCCTGCTGCCATCTATATACACGAACCATGGCGCTACAGGATCTATCGCTGGCTGTTCGGCGTCTGTCCGGCGCCTCTGACGGATTGGCTGGCTGTGCAGTTCTGTGCGATGCCCACTTACGAATCCACAAAGGGCTGACAACGTGCATCCTATTGTTAGCATCTATACATAGTCTATAGTTTTATTTGAACTGCATTGAAATGGTACTATTTGGCTGTGGCTGGGCATAGCATTAAATACACTGGGCGGCGCACAGGCGTTTTGTGTGTTGTGTTGTGTTGTGTAGCCTTCAGTTTGGCACACATCGATCCTAAGTTGGCAGTTGCCAGTTGGCAGTTGGCTCAATAGCCGGTGCTGCGACAACGCTCGTAGACCGCATCGTTGAGCAGCTGGAACCATTCGGTGGCGTAGGTAGAATCTTCGGCGGCACGAAACAGCAGCAGCTTGTCCTGGGCTGACAATGTGGCACATAGATAGTAACTGATGGCCGTCTCCGTGAGCTCGGCATGATAGTTCTTCAACGCCCATTCCAGCAGACGCAGGCAGTTGTGTGAGTCGAGGAACTCGATGAGACGCTCGTGCAGCAGCGTCTCCAGTTCCGGTATTATATAGACGCGCGACATCTCGAAGGCCTGCAGCAGGGCCGCATAGTCGGGCATGCTCAGATGTCGCGCGTGGCAGCTGATCAAATGCAGAAAGTAACGCAAACCGTTGGCCGTATAATCGCGCAGCTGAATCTCGCCTTTGTGGCCCTCGCGAAAGTCGCTGTTGAGCATCTTGTTGAAAACTTCGCTGGTTTCACACAGCAGCTGCTTGTTAAAGCCAATACTGAGCGTCATTGATGACTCCTCATCATCTCCGCCGGTCGCCGCATCTTCTTCACTGTGAACCAGGAAACGCATGTCGCAGTTCTCGTGCAGCGGCGTTGTCGATGATTTCATTTGATTGGAACAAATGCCGCTTGTGTCTTCCTCGACATCGAACTCGGGCAGCGTGATGCCCAGCGTGAAACGTGACATGGCAGTGACGGCATCGGCAGCCTCATCCGCATACAGATTGTCGCTCTTCTTGCGCAGCAGCATGTCAAAGAGCAGCGTCAATGCGTTGCCATCGTAGAGGAACTGATAGAGCAGGCGGTGGCTTTTGATGATGTATGCCACCGAAATGGCAGCACGTTGCTGGGCATTGAGATCGGCCTCGGAACGCAGGAGCCGCACCAGCTCCTCCTTGCCGTAATTGGATTCGCCGACGTTCGTCAGCGTTTCCAGGAAAGCAAAGCCATCCTTGCGCATCTTAAAGAAGAGTAGTGTTGATTAGTTGAAGCAACATTTGAGTGTTAAGTGTATTGCATACCTCATCCACCTTGGTGAGCTGATAGAGCTGATGCACAACGCCATGCTTGATAATCTGGGCAAAGAACTGGCTCTCACTGCAAGCAGAAAGATATTTATTAAATGTGGAATACGAAAGACTAGCTAAAACTTACAGCAATATGTTGGTCAGCGCATTGGCAAAGTTATTGTTAGCACCAAATATGTTAATGGCCCGGATGAGCGTATCCAAGGTCTCCGGTTTGCCCAACTCGGGGCGTTTGTTAATCATTAGCGTAATGCGATAAATTAGATTCTCAATAATGTCAATAGTGTCGCCCGACTGATTCCGCAACTGCGCCAACTTGGGGGGCACATCGGAGCTCAGCTCTTCGAGATCCTCCTTGTCGGACAAGGTGTCGTCAATGGTTTCGGTGCCCTCATCAATTAGCTTCAATATGTCCATAACATTGGCGGGCTGTGCCCGATTTGTGGCTATGCGCGCTTCACGCGTATCATTGTTGCTTGCGGCTGTCTTGATCTCATCATCATCGTCATCATCGTCACTGCAGGCAGGCGAATAGTTTTCATCATCATCGTTGGCAATGAGATTCGAGCACACGGGCGACATGCTTCTGGAGCTGCACGGACTTGTGGTACGATAAGAGCGCGGCGAGCTGCTAGGCGACTCAAAGTCCGAGTTAAGCGTGTCCTGCGTTTTCGAAAACTGAAAAAAGAAGGGATTAATGTCAGTATAACCATTATTACTAAAATTGTTTACCTTGCTCAGTGTCTCTGGCGTCGTGGGATCCGTCAATTTGCGCTTCTTGCCGCCCTGCATGCGTTCCTCACGTCGCCGCCTGTGATGATCCTCATCGCTGGTCAGATAGTCATTCAGCTCGCGCACCAACATGGGCACCAATCCCTCATAGAGCAGCAGTTCCATGCTTATGTTGTCATACTGAAAGTTGTTCAATATGTGGAATAGCTAAAAAGAAATATATGTTAGTTCATGGTCAGATTGAGCACTTTCAGCACTCACCGAAGACCGTTCGCTTTGCGAGTGCGATTCACGTATCATGGCCACCAGTTTGCGCAAGGCGCCACAGCGTCGTATCTTGGAGCGACTGCAGGCATCTGCCGAGAGTGTGGATATTATGTTGACGCAATGCCTGCACTCGCTCTCCGACAGCGGCTTGGCCATGTTGACGGCCATGAGCAGCTCGCAGGCCGCTACAATGGCATCCGCTGTGCTGAGCATATAAAAGGCGCAGGGATCCTTGCAGAAATTGGAAAGTATTTTGAGTGCTGTAGCACGTTGTTCGCTGTCTTCCTTGACGAAATAAACAATCGGTGCAAAGGAACTGTTACGGGAAAGTGCCTCCCAAGCTCTCACGCCAATCTGCTGGGCGGACAAGAGAAGCAGACACTTTAAAATCTCTGAAGCCAGCTCGACGGCCTCGTGTTCCTTGGGCAGCGCATACTCATTGTTGCGCGTCGAGTTCTTAAGCATTTGGTAGTCGAAGATGTCGCTGCGCACGCCTTCCAAATTGCGGGCCACCTCCTCGAAATACTTTTCGCGATGCTGATTACGTTTGAGGCCAATCAGAGCTGAGACTTCGATGTCCTGCGTTGGTGGCTCCTTGGGCGCCTCGTTGTTCTTCATGACCGCCATGAATATGCGCATTAGCTGCAGAAACCCGTTGGAAGCCAAGAAATGCTTGTAGAACTGGCTGCTGACCAGCAGGAAGCGACAAACGCGAAAGGCCATAATCCTGGTTTGCACAGCACTTGTTGACTCGATAATGTGGCAAATGGCAGGAGCAATGGCGCTATAATGAGCATTCAGACAGAGTGAAGCCTTTTTGCATTTGGCCAGATTGCCCAGCATGCGGCAGGCACGACATTGTATTAAAGGATTGGGAATAGTCTTCAATATGGTGAGCAACGGTAAGATCACTTTGAATTCTACGGCCTAGCAAAAAAATTAAATTAATTTATGAATGCAGATTAATGTATTTCTCAACTTACCTCAATGCAAGCCTGTTCGTCCGTGCAGCAGTTGCCCAGTATGCTGAGTACAACCTCCATTATCTTTTCGTTGAGTTTGCTAATCAGGCGAACCATTACCGGAACACCCCCCGCAGTACGAAACAACACAATTCCATCTTTGTCTTTTACGAGATCGGTGCGCAGCTTTACCAGGCATTTGTATATTACTGTTTTGTCTGTGGATGTTTTAAGGACACTTAACATGCCCTCCACCTGCTCTAATGACCAAAACATTATAAGATTAATTTTGTGTTTTTACACACTATTTTTTTTTGTTGCATTTGCAAACACAAAACGCAAAAACACAAAACAAAAAGGTGTCACTGCCAGCTGGTTGGACTAGAATACCCAAAACTCAACTATCAGCTGCTCTATGAAATACTGAAAAATACTAATTGCATGGGCGCGACTTTTAAAAGGTTTTAGTTTTCAACATTTTCTTTTGTTTTTAACGAGTTGCACAGAACAGGATTGTTAAACGCGTAATATGGTCGTCTGAAACTGGTTTGTTATGTGTTATTAAAATGGCTTCTTAAATTGTCGGAAATAAGAAATTTACGCTGTAGAAACTACTGTATGCAGCACACTTAAATTATTCGGCTGGTTCTTGGCGATGTATGGAACATTATCTTTTATATTTGCTAAATTTCGAAGTTATCTTCAAAAAACAATATTTATACACTAAACAAGTAAAGAAAATTTATTAAACACAATTTAACAGTAAATTAATGAGAACATGAATTGAGGCCGATGAGCGTGAATGAATGAAACATTTTTACACCACTAATACAGTGTGACCAATTAAAAAACTTGGTATTTTTGCCATTCAACTGCGGTCACGCCGAACAACTACCCATCACATGACAGTGAGAGCGTAGTAGGTTTTTCTCTGTGCAGTTTGTTCGTCATATGATTGAAAGCCTGGCAGAAAATTGAAAATGTTGCAAAACGTCGTCGTTTTCTCGCTGTTCATTGCAGCTAGTAAGTAAATTCATCAAATTATACATAGAATAAATATTATCCCATGTGAGATGTGCCGGAAATGTTCAAAATAATCTCTATCTTGGAGTCGCATCGATTCTAGTGTCTGAGGGGTGGTGGTTGGAGCCCCAATCATTTTTAAGCTCCGCGCAGAATCTTAGCAAGTTTATATTAGCACAATACTGAAGTGTTTTACAATGTCCAATAAATTTCATATATATAACCAAATGTAATTCTTCCATTAACAGTCCATGCCGCAGGCGAGTTCACAGTGCTGAACAGCCCCAAGTCGATTAGCTTCAAGGGTAACGATCCACTGAACAGTCACTATGTCGGCGATGTATTGTTCGCTGCCATGGGCAATGCCGTCGTTGGTGATTCAGACTGGAGCGGCCTCACCATCAACGATCCCTTCAACCTGGCCAAGGGCGTGATTGCCGTCCATGTTGAGGGTCTCAGCCATGTCACCACGGCTGGCAATGTCAAGTCCTACGAGCTGCTTGGCTCCAACACTGACCATTCGCTCAATGCTCTGGCTGCTGAGTTGGAAGCCGCCAACGAGCCCGTGTGCGACATCAACTTTGGACAGTACGACGAGGGCGTAAGTTATTGCAATTGCAGCTTATCACAAGTTGCCGAGAGTTATATAAAATTAATCGTGTTTTTGTTTTAAGGTTCAATCATTCAAGGCCTGTTTCGGTGCTTTCGATGCGCCAGCTGCCAAACCCACCAAGCACTTGAATCCCGCTCTGCACAATGCCGACAAACAGTTCCTGCAGGAGATTGGTTACATCAACACTGCCTCCGAGAACTTGGCTGAGATGCTCAAGCCATCGAACGTGCTCATCATTCGTCTGTCAGTTGATGGCATTGCCAAGGCGCATGGCGAGAAGTCTGTTGCTCTTGATGAGGCCAACAAACTGCTGTCGGCTGCCATTGGTCGTCTGCTCGCTGCCGCACAAAAATCCAGCGATTCGGTGCTCTTTGTGCAATCCACGGACAAGGATGCCGCTCTCTCGCGTTCTAAGCGTGATGCCATCCCGTCCGATAAGACGAACAAGTTCAACCTGGCCACCTACTATGACGAAGATTATCCAGTCATTTTCAACATCATTCTCTGGTTCATGGTCATCTTCGGCCTGTCCCTGCTGGCCATCTGCTACGCCATTGCAGTCATGGATCCTGGCAGGGATTCCATCATCTACCGCATGACCTCCACAAGAATGAAGAAGGACAACTAAGTTGTTGGTAAAGAACAAAAAGATACCTACAAACTTCTTTGTTATCTCGCCCCATTTCTATGTAGCGAAGAGTCAACTAAAACTTTATTACGAATGTACTGTTCTATTTCAATTCAAATTCAAATTAGCGGAAAAATTGTGTGTATGCGTGTGTGGAGCAGTTGTGTGGCGGTGTAGTTGACTTGATATGAATGACATCCCATATTAGAGCTATAAATAAGTATTAAAAAACTTATTATTTTTAAATGCAGTTCAGTAATTCCATTATATCAGCTATAATAATTTGTTATATTTTTTGTGTTTGTTGCGCTTTTTAGGTTCGAGTCATTTCTGTATATCAAACTATGTAAATTATCACATGTAAAATGTTAATAACTTACCGTTAAATAAATATAACCTAAAAAGTCCATACACTGACTGAGTTATCTTGGTAAATCGAGCTTATCTTTCAGGGGTTTCCAGTAACACTTCTAGTCATCATTGAAAGTACGTACATATATACATTTTTCCAACGTGATAAACGCTTAATATAATTGTAAGTGCATTCAAGCTCGTTGACAATTGAAGATTCAAAGGTGTTGAACATAAAGGGCTACGTATTTCAACGTTCCGTGTCTGTCCTCAATGAATCATTCCCTTTATCCTAACACTTTCGGCAGCTGTTCAGCAGTTTTTCTTATAAGACTTTTTATTTAGGTATAGAAAACATAAATTTTCCAAAATCAACACAATTGTAACTGCATCCTAGTTCTTTGGCAATCGAACACGTAACTGTGCTGACCCACAACAGCTACGTATTCCAATGATCCTTGGCATTCGTTTCATAACTGGGGGAGCCGCTGCTGCCACCGCTCCAGTTGCAACCGTTCTGGGAAGATGTTGCAGCCGAAGCGCTGTTATCGTAGTCATAGCTTGCGCCATGATGATGATGGGACTGCACATCGTAGTGAACGGCGCTGCTGCTGCTGCATTTGAATGAAGCCAAATCCGTTTCGGGCATCACATGATTCTCCCGCAACATGGCCTGCAGATGGTTGATATAGTTGATGGCAATGCTGTGCACAACGAAACGATGTTCAGTTATTTGTTATTCGTGATTAAAGCCTGCTTCGCTTACCGCAAACTCTCGATCTTGGAGTACTTCTTGCCGTTGGGCTTGGAAATGGGCAGCTTGGAGCGCAGCAGATCAAAGGCCTTGTTCATGTCCCGCATCCGGGTGCGTTCCCGATCACAGGCGGTGCGTCGATAGTCCTTCTCCATTTGCAGGGCCTTCTCACGCCATGCGGGATTCTGTTCCTTGGCGATCTCCACTTCGATGGCACCGCTAGCGCTGTAGGTCATATAGGTGGGCGGCGGCACCGAGACGAGCTCGCTGCGCTTGCCATCAACAGGCTGAGCACCGTTGCTCCCTCCGCCTGGCCACATGGAGACAGTCTGTGGAATACTTATGCTGTACGTGGGCGTCATCAAGTGCTGAGGATGTGGATGCGAATGCGTTGGCTTCTCGTAGCTAGTCATCAGAGTGGGCGAATAAGAGATGCTGTGTGGCGTCGAATAGGTCAACAAACCGCCCCCATCAGGCGCCAGCGTGTAATTCAAACTGGCTGTTGGCGTGGCGGCGCCAAGCTCGAGCAGCACCGGCTGCTCGCTGGGCTCAGCATCCACATAGGGGCTGGGCAGTGTGACGGGCGTGGGCAGCAGCGTCGCTGGAGGATCGTCCGCGGCAGCGCTGAGCAGTTGATCACTCATCGCTTAAGCCGATTTCGTTACGTTGCGACTCGACCGACTGCTGACGATGACTCGTCGCTGGCCAATGATCCCTGGACTCGACGCGTTGCAATGGGAGCACTTTCGATTGCGTATTTCGGTTTGTGTGGCTGTGTGTGTGTCGTTTACCTGTTTCCACTGTTTATAGTGTGCATTAGAAAAAAGTTTTCCCTTGCCGGCCGCTTGCTTGATAAATGACGGCTCACCAATCTCATTCATCATCACCTCAAATGGAGCATAGTGATCGTGGCGTCAAGTCAACTAGTACTTGTGAATTCCTCGGTTGACAAGTGCCCTTTGTACGTGTGTCAACACAGCACTTGTTGTTGTCGAGGATCGCTCGGTCGTTCGATCTGTCGGCTTTTCCTTTTGTATACCTGCCCAGCGACGACGAGAACACCACGATAATAACAAAAGACGTTGCGGCTTAATTCCCTTATATTGTTGCAAGCGGCAGAGTTGAAGATGAGCGCGTGTGCAAAGTTGGAGTCGCGTCTGGCTTATGGGCTGCCTTGTGGATCGTCGTCGTCTCGATCGCCACAACTTCACTTTGAGTTTTTCTTTGCAGCAGCATTCTTCTTCGTGTGTCGCACAGTCGAGCTCAGTACATAGGAGTTGCTATAGCTATATCTATAGGTATGTACAATATGCACACATATACGATATATGTACTATTTTCAACGCGTGTAAACACAAGTGTTTTGGCTTAATTAAAAAAAATATGTATATATCCACACACATATGGATATATACTATGTTCGTTCATACATATTTCAATAGGAAAGACTTGGCTGTATTGGGTATTCCAGCTTAGCTGAAAGTGTTAGCCCAAGAGGGCTATAACTTAACGTCATAGGCTCTCAATTTTCATTTCAAATCATTTGTTACTTTATTAAAAACAAACTGTATTAGAAGGCTACACTCCACGGCGATATACCTGATAGTCAGATCTAATCCCAATATGTTAATCAACTGAAACGATTTACTTAATATGTTAATAGGTTAACTCATTTAACTATCACTTTCTGAATCAAAAAATCATAATTTTTATAATTCTTTGCACATAGTGAAAATATCTTAACAACTTTAAGGGAGAGCATGAATGATTTCGTTCTTTAAAGAAAAAACTAAAAAATATTTTATATACATTGATTGCCACGGAGTCATTAAACCCATCTGTACTTTAGTGATCGGGTATTATGTAAGCTTTACTTGACAGCCCAAAATAGAAGCTTAGTGCAATGAAACCCTTTCAATAGCTCTCAGATTACACGGAAATTATTACATTTTTGCGAAGCTACGTACAGCTCTTGTTGACTTAGCTGTATTTCCAGCTGCCCCCACCTTAGTTGTCTTGAATAGGAAGTAAATAATAAATAGTACGAGTACATGTGCTACTCACTCCATATAGCCTCCAGCTTCAGCTTCCCAGTCTGACGCGGCCGGTCAAGCGAACGGCTTGAGGAGTTTTACAGCATTTTTACAACAAACCAAAAGTGGGTCAGACGTTAGCGTTTGAAAATCGGAGACGTTTATTGTTTAGTGCGTATAAAAGTAATCAAACGATATTTTTGTTTTGCTTAGTAAATAAATAGCGAGCGCAACGAGGCTTCAAAAAGCGTAACAAGCTTTCAGCTGTGACAAACGTTCACATATAATTCAATAAATATATTTATTTTTTTTAGACTTGTTCACTTCTGACAAAGTAAAAATATCTATTTGCATTGTTTGAACCGTACGATATCACGTGAAAGAAGTCAATATTATTACTATTGAATAAGTAGCATTTTTAATGAATTACGTTAAACTTTGTTTTATTAATCTTTTTGTACATATTGGCTATGTACTTTTAACTGCCAAATTTGAGAGCTCGCAGCTCAAAGTATTTGTCCAGTACTTCGTCCGTTACCAGTTTACGAGCAGCCTGATGTTGCTCCACAATGGGACTAACAGTCTGCAGAAAGAAACAATATATATATATACCAATGTCCCAACTCGAATTGGCTAATATATGACAGTATCTTACCTCAATAGCTAGCTTCTTGATTTCACCGGTTAGCATTTCACCTTTGCTGTAGGCCTGGCGCACTTCCTCCAGCTTGGCGTCATCCTCGAGGAAGAATTTCAGCAGCTGATAGGCCACATCGATGTCGGGAATACCGCCCAGTTGACGATGCTCCTCCACTGTGGTGCGTCCGCCAGAAAATGCGTACTTATTGATTTTGTTTTTGATTTGCTTCGGTGTGTCGGTAAGGAACACAGCCGAGTTTTGCTCGCTGGCCGACATTTTCGTCTTGGCACCTTGCAGCGCCGGAAAGAAGGTGGAGTGCAATAGCGCACACTTGGGGAAACCGAGACGTGGCGCCACATCGCGCGTCATGCGGAAATAGGGATCCTGATCGATGGCGCAGGGTATCAAACAATGCACCTTCTTGTTGCCAAAAATGAAAGGAAATGTGCTGGACAGCGCCGGCGCTGCTTGCGCGGCGGGAAAGCCGATCTTGCCAATAATATCCGAATCGCCAAAGCCGAAGATGCCTTTCACCTGGTTAAAGGTGACGCACTTCTGAATGCGTATAATGTTCTGATACAAAGCCGGGCATTTGCTGCAAAAGAAAACAAATATAATTAGGTTGAATTCCTTTTAGTCAAATTGCTTACTTACCCCATGAACTCAAGATTATTGAATATGAAAGTCTTGTTCAGATCGAAGCCCATTGCAACAATATCTTTGGCATTCTCGCGTGCCAATTTAATCGCATCCTCGATTTTAAGATCTTTCCATAGCGTCTTCTCGTCGTCAGTGAGTTGAATGATCAGCGGTACATCAAATGTCTCCTGCAGCCATTTGGACATAATAAACGGCACCAAATGACCAATGTGCAAGGAACCAGAGCTGGGGCCGCGACCGGTGTACAAATAGAAAGGTTTGCCCTGCTCCCGTAGTGTGAGTATCGTGTGGAGATCGCGATGCGAAAAGAATATGCCACGCCTGATAAGGTGATGAGCTGGCTTCCCGCTGATTTTTTCAAATCGTGCGATAAGTTCCTCATCGATTTTGCTTGAACCAAAGCGCTCTGCAACGTGTCAACACAAAAACATGCACACATTCTACTGGTAAATACCAACTTCACATTGCATACTTATTAGCTTGTCATAGTCAACGCCTGCATCGTTGCTGCTAGCGACGTTCCATGGATCTACAACATCGTCCGCATTTGTTGTTGTCTCCTGTGCCTGTGCATCGGTTGCCGTTTCCACAGTGTCAGCGTCCGATTTGCCGTTCAATGTCAGGGCATCGACGCCCTCTACAACAGTTTGCTTAACATCCGCCATTTATCTATATTGTAATTAAGTTATTTTCGTCGTTTTAGACGTATTTTTTTAGCGAATAATACTGGCTGTTAAAAATTTGCCTTTCACATGTGCAAGAAACAGCACTAAAGTAATTAGAAGTTCACACACGTATCGTTTGTCTGAGACTTGAGTTTGTCATGCGTCATGCCAGTTGAAATTAAATTATTTCGAAAATTCTATAAATTGCCATAAGACATAAATATTTTTAATTTTAAAATTCATTTAAAAGAATTTGAAACTATGTTATTTATGTTTATTTATAATGTTACATATTTTAACAAATAATAAGTGAAATCGCAACGTGTGTGTGCTATTCATAACAACGTTAGATATGCGCAGTATGAGAATAAGTGACATATATATATATATAAAATATATTTAATCTTACTTAAAAAATGCAATGAACTAAAATAATAAATGAGTGTCACATGCAAAATGAATTTAATTCGTGTTTTATTGTATGGCTTTCAATAAGAATATATGAATAAGTGATGAGCAGTTTATGTTCACAGTGACTTTGCTATTTGTAAACAGTGACAAGTCACAGTTACGCCAGCACTATGAGTTCTCTGCCACCACCAAACAAAAGACATATGAAAAAAATGCACTGCGTTTATTTGTTGTTCTGGTGCATTTAATGTTTAAATAAATCTTGTCAATATGCCGATTATGTATAATACTGGAGAATGGTTCAAGGTGCGACCAGATTACTACAGGTAACGAACTCATGAAAATAATATACAAAAAACATTGCAAATTTGTAAATATAATTTTGCTATTCGACGCCCACAGAAAAGTGGAGCTGGCGACACCCGAGTGGCCATTCGATATCGATTTGGAATATATGCAAGTAGTTCCAGCTCCATATGGTGGTCCCTTGGCTATCATGCGGGATCCAATGAAACTTCAGAGTAATTCCAGGCCAATGATAAGGATTTTTGATACCACCGGAAATGAGACAGGTCACATATTGGTAAGCACCGGGAAGACTTGAGTATTTCGAAGTTCAAATAACGGTTTTAATAATTGCAGTGGAATCATGGCAAACTTGTCTCCATGGGTTGGTCAGACACTGAGCAGCTCATCTGTGTGCTGGAGAATGCCAAAGTCTTTGTGTTCGACATGTTTGGCAATGAGAAAGACTCTTACAGTATTAGCGGCGAGGCGAGCGTAATCAAGATCGTGGAGGCCAAAGTCTTTCAATCAGCTGCTGGCACTGGAGTCGCCGTTATGACCACATCTGGTCGCATCTTCTTAAAGCAGAATAGCAACAAACAGGAGCGCAAGCTGCCCGACATACCAAGTAAGCACAACTATTTAATATCAATTTCAATTATTAAATATGATGAGACGCTAATTAGAAGTTAGGATAATTTACAAATTTTTATTTTCGTTGCTTGTAATTAAAAATTATCACCTTAATTTTAGATTCGAACGAAAGTTGTACCTGTTGGGAAATTGTTACAGAGGGACGCAATAGCTATTGTTTGCTAGGACGCGAACGGGAAGTGATCAAGCTAATGCATGGTCAGACAGTTGGCACTATACATACGAAATTGTTTGAGAAGCCACATGATCGCATCATTAAAATATCAGTGTCTTACAATCATCAGCATTTGGCTCTGTACACAAACAATGGATTGCTTTGGCTTGGTAGCGTCGATATGCGACAAAAATACTGTGAATTTGATACTGGTCGAAAGGATATGCCACTGCAAATTGAATGGATCATGAATACGCATAATACAGATGCCGATGCTGTCGTCATTTCCTATCCATCGTATCTGCTTATTGTAAATCGGAATGCGGATAGAAGTGAGTTCCCCTACGATCCCATCATGTTCCTAGTTGCCGAAATGGATGGAGTGCGCATTATAACGCAGAGTTCACATGAAATGATTCAACGTCTACCGAAATGTGTGGAGAATATCTTTGCCGTGAATAGCCAAGCACCGGCCAGCTATTTATTTGAGGCCCAAAAGAAATTCGAAGAGAAATCCTATAAAGCAGATGAATATCTGAGTATGTGTCGCTCAAATATGGAATTGGCTGTCAACGAGTGCATCGAAGCGGCAGCATATGAATTCTGTCCCGATACACAGAAGAGTCTAATGAGGGTATGCTAAATTTAGCTTTGCTAATTCTACATATAATTAAAATATGCCATTGCAGACCGCATACTTTGGCAAGGGCTTTATAGCGTCACATAATCCTGAAGAGTATTTGCGTATCTTAAGGATATTGAGAGTTTTGAATACATTGCGTCACGAGAAAATTGCCATGCCGTTAACTTACAAGCAGTAAATTTATATAATGTCTAGAATTTCTAGCAGTACTGATCCAGATTACTTCCAGATTCTCGCATCTCAATCCTGAAGTCATACTTAGCCGATTGGTCTTTCGTAAGCATTATGCTGTGGCCATCCAAGTTGCTAAGCATCTGAAGCTACCTGAATCTTGGATTTTGGAGCACTGGGCCTTTCATAAAGTTATGCATGATCAAAGTAAGAGCTGCTCGTCTTATTTCACATTCATAGTATACTAGTAAGTTATCCCAATTTTGCAGATGACAATGAGGTCGCTCGTAAAATTACAGAGAAGTTCAAAAATCCATCCGTTGAGGGCATTTCCTACTGCAATATCGCTGAGAAAGCCTATCAAAACGGGCGCGACGAGTTGGCCATCAAACTGTTGGAGCTAGAGCCACGTGCCTCACTACAGGTGCCATTGCTGCTGAAGATGGGCAAGTTTGATCGCGCTGTTGCCAGCGCAACACAATCTGGAGACACCGAATTGGTCACGTCGGTGCTCCTAGAAATAAAGAACACAATGACGCACTCCGAATCCCATGTAAGTTCACAGTTGTTGTTAATCATCTGCACTATTAATAAAATTACTCATTTTCTAGCGAATGACGCTCTCTGAATTCTATGTAAGTTCACAGTTTTTTCTGATCTTCTACATTATAATTTAAACTGTTCACTTCTTAGCTGACCATACGAGAGTATCCTCTGGCGTTAAATATCTACAAGAAGATTATGTCAGAGTCGAACCGAATTGCACTATACGATATTTATAAAACTGAGGACGATCACAAATCAATTGCTGAGTACCACTTCAATAATGCTATTGATAGTGAGGGACTCGAATCCAATCTATCGCTAATTTTCGATAGCTATTCAAAGGGCAGATGCACCGTGGAGGCTGAACTATGCGCCGACACGTCGCGAATCTTGAAATACCAGAAAGCATATGCCAGTAAACTTAATGGTACCGCGTCAATGAGCGGCCTTTCTATACACGATACCATGGTCCAGCTGCTGCAAATGGGCGAAATTAGGGAAGCTGAGGAAATAAAAAAAGATTATAAGGTGCCGGATCGACGTTTCTGGTGGATGCGTATACTTACGTTATCCGAGAAGCTCAACTGGACGGAACTTGAAAAGTTCTCAAAGAGCAAAAAGAGCCCCATCGGCTATGAACCCTTTGTAGAGGTTTGTATACAACAGGAAAATTCACGTGAAGCACGGAAATATATTGCACGATGTCCGGATAAACGCAAGGTGCATTGGTATATGCGAGCCAAGTGAGTTGAAGAGATATATTTTGATATATATATATATATTTGATCACTAAAATATATTCATTTTTAGTTTGTACGACGAGGCCATTGATTGCGCCCTCGAGCAGCGAGACTTACACTGCTTGTATGAACTGCAGACGAAGATTCGATTGAACAGGGATCAAGTACTGCTCGAAAAGATTTGTAATGCCATTGCCATGCTTGAAGCCAGAAGATGAACAATACATTCCCCAAACATTAAGATGACTATTATACCATTGATTGCTATAGTTTTATTAACTGAGTTTGGGTTGCTCAGATTTCATAATTGTGTAACGAATGCTAAACCCAAATATATTGTTAATATTGAAACATTGTATAATTAAATCATTCTATCGTATAATATAATCACAACAACCAATAAAATAAAACCAGTAACTTGTTCAAGGACATTTTTTATTGTACACATAGTATTTGACATACATATGTATATGTAGTTATGTATATGTATAATAGATCACATAAAGCAAAAGAGAACATTTTACTACTTGTTTGTTGAGTGGATGATGATGATAATGATGTCGTTTTGTGTAAATGTAGGTTATTTGATATTAAACCCGTTATATTTCAAGTCTCTACAACTTTAGCCCTTGTTACAATATATATATATAGATATATAAGTTGATTTTATGGTTACATACGCGTATGCATCAATTATTTCTCTACATATACATTGTTATGAATTTTAGTAAATTACAGTACATAATATTTGTAGTTATGTATATAGTATAGTACATAATTAATCGTATGCATGTAGGTAGAGTATGAATACATTAATTATTCATGTAGCTTAAATCATTCATTTTTTTTTTTTTTGTTTTCTTTTTATTTTCAAATTTTTTTTGTTTATATTTTGTATGTATGTTTTTTCGTTAATTATAATATATATTAAATATATTTACGAACATAACAGCAGTCTTATATAAGATGAAATACATTTAAATATAGAAATAGGTATATTCAATTTATTGTTTTCATTAGAGGGTTTTGAGTTGTTTTCCAAATTTGCATTTTGCCTATTTCCATTTTCATTTTGTAGCGCAAAAGTATGGACTATTTATTCATTTCTTCACTTTTACCCTGGCAGATATACAGACAATAAACAATTATGTGATTAGATTGCCCATTGGGCGTCTTCTTTAACTATTGAGCAAAGATAATACACACTTCTTTGATATACTTAATTGGGATCTGCAAGGGTATAAAAGCCTCGGCGCGCCGAAGATACTTTCTTTCATTTCTCTTTTGTTGATATAAAAGTTGATAGCTAAACTATGGCGACTGACTTAAGCCGCATAAGCGTGTGTTCTTAGAGATAATTCATGTAAGTTTAGGGGCGCACATTAATGTAGTATTTATTATTGTAGTCTAATTTTAGACGCTGGGCGTCTGCAAATGCGCTTCAAAATTTGTTTGGCGGTTGGCGGCTTTAGGTAAACTAATTAATCTTTATGTATGTTTTGTATGTATGTATATATATTTATGTTTACGCTTTTGTATATGTAGTATGTAGGTATGTAAGTATGTATGTATATTAAAAATTTCAATTAGTTTGTTCTGTTTCGTTTCAAATTATTTTAATTTTATGCATTATTCGTACATAAGGAACCCAATTGCATATTTTAAGATTTATTGTTGGGAGGGAAAGACGATATAACGCTTTCATATTTAATAGTTTTCTTTCATTTCAATTGTTTAATCATCGCTAATAGTTAATGTTAATTTTGTATGCATGCATAAAATACTTTGAATATGACTCACTTCATAGAAATCGAACATACACTTATTTAATTGTTAAATATATATGTATGTATGTATGTATATATTACAATTAAGGACGATCAAAATTTGAATTAGACATTACTTTAATTTCATAATCGAACACACACACAGACATTGACATGCACGCATAAATAGAACATATTATTATCTAATAATTTGCAAGTATAAATTAAATGTACACATATCTATATATATATATTATACCATATAATACTATAACTACTACAGAGTTATTGTGGGTTCTAATCGGAAACGGAAACGGCGAAGCATTAACACTTCTCTATATTTTTATTCCTTCGATTTTAAATTATGTTTTTGTTTTCTTCTGTTGTTTTTTCCATTTGTAGCTAGCTAATACATTTGCTTGCATATTCGATTTAATCATTTTTTTTGCATATCATTTCAATTACGTTCGACACGAATCTCTTAGCAAGATCCACTTCCTCCTCGTGTCTACCGAAAAATTTAGCTAATGTGAAGAACATGGTTCGTTTTATGATTGTTTATGTTTTTCATTTTGTTTGCCAATCGATGAATTTTTAATGAAAATTATTGTTACCAACTACAACGAAAAGATTTACTAGCTCAAAGTAGCTGGTAGCCCAAATTTGTGTGTGGTAAATCAAAAAATTTAATTTAACTACGATAATGACTAGTTGAAGAAACACCTTCAAAAATTTATTTACTAAATTTTACGGTTATTTTTAATGATTTCCTTGATTTGTATTTTCTTTCTTCTTTTGTTTTTGAATAATTTTCTAATGCAGTGTTCAGATAAGCAGGATTTTCATGTGGGGGTTTATGTTGCCAATTGCATAATTTATGTTAGTTGATTTCTTTCTTTTTTTTTTTTTGTTTAATTTTGGAGATATGCTTTTTTGGATAGCTTTTGAAATGTGTAGAAATGTGGATTTTACATTCAAGTATACATACTGTAATTATTGTTTTCTTTTTGTATGTGTGTGTGTGTTATTCTTCTGTTTTTTTTTTTGTTTTTCTTTTCTGTTTTTTTTTTGTTTTCTATAAAATATTAAACTGCTACAATCTTGCGCCCTTGTCTTCTTTTCTGCCTATTCCTCATCTGCCATATTGACAAATCCTCTTGCTCCGCATTTCTTAAGTGCTCCATATATGAACATACTTCATCACAGCCAACTCTATGCGGCACTGAGCGCGTCCGATCTAATCTCTCTCAATTGATTGTTTTCTTGAAAAGATTTTGATGAATGTGCTCGTTCTGCAGCGCGCACATTTGGCCCACAGCAACAGCGCGCAACATATTACCCGCGTTGGCGCCGCTGCCACCACCTGTGTGTGTTGCATCCGCAACACTGCCGGATGCCGCAGCCAGATTGTCGCCATTGGACGATGCTGATGCGTTACGGGTAGCGCGTAAATTCGAAAAGAATTTCTCTTTGATGGCCAGGGCGGAATATTTGTGCTCAATAAAAGTTGGCGAGATTTGCATGGGCGTGGTCGCTGACGATTTGATGGCAGCTGTTGTTGCCGCTATTGTAGCTGCTGCTGTGGGCCTGGAGTATTTTGCAGTAGTCACCGCGGTTGCTGCAGTTGCAGTTTGCCTGCTGCTGCTGTCGCTGCTGTTGTTGCTATTGCTGCTGTTGATGATGTGTGAGCAGGAGTAAGAGGTTTCTGCAATAGGTAGAGAGAAAAGGAAAAGAAGTAACGAAATCATAAAATAAAAACGAAAATGCTAACAAACCGAAAAGACAATAACAAAATTTTGGTAAAAGTTGCAAGATGAGAAATATACGGGGAAAAAATATTGCACTAGAGGTGGAAAGTATTGAAATACGATTTCAGTTGTGTTGTGTTCAACTTAAATATAATGAGAGAGGTCTGTGGCTAATTCTAGGTTCCAATGTTTTCGCATAAAAAGTATTAAATTTAATTAAATATATTTATGTAGTAAATGTAAAGTGTGTCTCTATATGAAATTCATTTTCCTAATGCTAAAATCATAAATAATACTTTTCTTTTGCAATTTCTATTTGCCTCTGACAATAAAAGTTTCATCTTCAAATTGAAAATTAAATTACAAATTTTTGCATTTTATTACAATTGATGCTTGTTCTTTGTTTTGTTTTTTTTTTGTTTTGTTTTTCGATTAACTTCCGTATATTTAATTTTTTTTGTTTTTCAATCGTTTCGTCTATATGCGGTTTTACACATGTCTAATTAAATTAAGAGGAGATCAACCGTTAATCGCTAACTAAAAAATGTTGTATACAAAATCATATTGCACAATCTTTACGATTCGTGTTTTCATAATACATAATACAGAGTAAGAGAAAAGTAAAATTCTCTGGTCTATAAGAAAAAAGCAGTCTACGAAATGTTTTCCAATGGGTTTTGGTGAGTGACTTCAATCGCCGCTTGCCAGGCGAGGACGTCTCTTAAAGTTAGAATAATTAAAAAAAATAATATGAGTAAACTAAGCAGTGCGAACAAAGATGTTCAATTACAGTATACAGCTAATTGTTAGAATGTTTCGTTTTTGTTCAGAATCTGGTTCGTATACGAGAAACGGCGCATGGATTTTGTTTTAAAGTGGTTGATTGGCCGCAGCCGGTTCTAGAGCGCACTCTCGACGCAGCAGTAGCTTCTTGAGTATAGGCTACGTTTCGGTGTTGACAACGCCAGCGCCGACAACTTCAATGGCCGCCACGGTGATGGTGCCCGAAGTGACAGCCGCAGCTATGGAAGACGGCATATCCTTGCTATCAACAGCACCAGCCACAACCGAAGCATGACTGTTGTCAGCAAGCGCATCTTTAGCTGACACAATTGGCAATTCGTCTGTTTCCATTGGCTCGACACTGGAAGCACTTGTTGCCTGTTGTATCGCAATGTTGTTGGTCATGACATGCTTCTGCTTTAAAGCAACTGTGGCGGCGCTCTTGGTCAACTGATGGTGCTGCTGTTGATGTTGCTGTTGTGTGGGTGTTGGTGAGCTGCTCTTGCTGCTGCTAATGCTGCTTGTGGGACTAATAGGCAGCACGTGCTGCTGCTGCTGCTGTTGTTGCTGCGGTGGCGATTGAATCAGATGTGTGGTAACCGTGTTGGGCTCCTGCAATAGCAGTATGTTGGTCTTGGTAACGTTGGGAAGCTTCTGCTGCTGCTGCTGCAGCATGTTGCTTGTGAGCGAGGCCACCAGAGCCTGTTGTTGCTGCTGCTGCTGTTGAAGGTTGCCGGCCGTTGTGGTGAAAGTCAATGTCTGAGTGTTCTTGGTGGGCGAGGTGGCCGGCGTCAGTATGCCAAGGTTAACCAAATTGGGCAGCGTGATTTTAGTGGGTGTGTTGTTGTTGCTGCTGTTGACAACGGCTGTTGTTGCAACACTGTTGCCGTTAGCCTTGGTCAAGTTGTCAACCAACTTATGCTGCTGAGCAATGTCCACGCCATTGGCCACATTAGTGGCCAGTTTGAGTATTTTGTTGGCCGTTGCATTGGCAGCTATTAAATTGCTAACGGACTTTGTATTATTGTTACTGCCAGCAACAGCGGCAACGGTATTGTTGTTGTGATTGTTGTTGGCTTTAATGGATACTAAACCGAGTGTGCTGCGCATTAAACTGTTGTTGCTGTTACCTGTTGTTGTTGTTGACGCCGTTGTCGGTGCGTTTGCGTTTTGCGATTGTGTGTTGATGTTCATTTGCTGTGACTGCTGCTGCTGCTGTTGGGGCAGCGCTTGTTGCTGCTGCTGTGGCGGCACATTCGTCACCGTTACAATGTTGCCATTGCTGAGCTGTTGCAACATGTTGCTGGCCGTAGCAGCATTGCTGGACAAGCTATTGCTGCCCAAGCTGCCAGCACCGAGGCCACTAGTGCTGGTGCTGCTCGACATGTTGCTGCTTGATGGGCTCAGCGAGCCGACCGACTGCGAAGGTGAATTGCTGCGCTGGATCAAACCATTAGCGTTGCCATTGCTTGGCACGTTGCTGTTGTTACTTCCGACCAGGCCATTGCTGACCGCAGGTTTGGATAGACGGGTCACTGGCTCAGTTTCGGCCGATGCGGCAGCCAAATTGGCAAGCTGCTGGGTGGTGAGCACGCTCTCCGGCTGTGTGTTGTGTGTGAGGAGCGCATGGTTTTTCAGGCCCTGTGCCGTTTTATAGCTCTTGCCACAGTGACACTTATAGCCCTTGCGCACTCTGTGGGATTCGTGGGTGAATGGATTAAATGAGTATCGAGTGTGATTACATTTTCCAAAGAATGCTCACTCACCTGCCGTCCTTTTTGTGTCCGTTTTTCGAATGGTATTTGATACCATTCACGTTCTTGTAGCGCTTCTTACAGCCAGGCACAGGACACGCAAACGGTTTCTCATTGCCTGGCGTGCCATTGCTGCCGCCACCGGAATGCCTGTAAAGGGGCATGAGTGCATTTAATATTGCATTTAACAGGGAGAGAGAAAAAGATAGTGAAATGGGTCAACGCACCTGCTGCCATAACGCATAATAAACTCTGAGCTGAACTCCTCGGTGGTCCAAGAGTCATTGCTATCTTCCGATTCCGTAACGACCATTTCATCCTCGTCCATTTCACTGCCTGCAAAACAAAGATTATATATATCGCCTTCAACATCTGCCGGAATTACTCTGCACTTACCAGTGGGCGTATTACTGCGATTGGACGATGACATACTATAGCTATGATGCTTAATGGCCAGCTTACGTTTGAGCTCTGCATTGCCTGTGCTGCCGCTGCCTGTGTTAGTGGCGGTGCTGTTGTTAGTGCTGCTGCTGGTGTTGGACAAAAATGTGGAAGCCTCCTTGCGCGCATCATCGGAGATGAAACGCAGCACATAGCTTAACGGCAGCGATGCGGGCTGAGCCAGCTCCTTCTGCTCGACCACCTTAGGATCATAGTCTGTAAAGAATCAAGTTACAAAAAACACAATTAGAAAATTTCAATTAATCTACACAATAATTACAGAAAAGTATTCTGGTTCTTCATATATTCAATGCAATAATTAAATACAATTTCCAGGCGCAATGCGGGCTAACAAATGAACCTGCAACTCAAAAGGCATTTCAAACTGGCCATAAATTATGTGATTTTTTTTATATTATTTATTTATATGTTAAGTATGCAAATAAATAATGAGTGTACAGTGAAACAAGTTTAGTCAGTCAGTGTAGACGGCATTAGCGATGAGAGCATGACACGACACACCTTCTACACACAAGCACGACATTTGGTAGCCGCATATTGATCTCTGTTTATCATTTACAATGTGACGCCAACAAGCACGATTGATATATCTCATCTCTATACAGTGTAAACACACCCGGAGGGAGGCACAGCATTATTTATTATTGAAATGTTAAAATAAAATAAATAAATAAATGAGCGTATGTGAAATTGTATATGTGCAGAGCGTACAGTTTTTAATGCGGTTTCTGACGCATTTTATAGGGGTCTTATGGGTGTATATAGGGGTGTGTGTGTGGAGGGATGGTACGCAGTTGCTCCACTGACGAGCAAGCACATGTCTGACTATCTTATCGAGCAGCCGCTAACAAGCGACAAGCATAAGCTCGTCGCCACCGGTGCTTGCTTAATCACTCAGTGCATAATAACAGCTCACAGGTGATGATGGAATGGATGTACATAAGCCTAAAGCTGCCCTATATACTGTATAAGAATGCTTGTTTGCACATTTGTGTAACATAACCTGCTTGAATGCATTTACTTATAGATTCCAAAATGGACTTGAGTCACCCTGCGCTGACATTCAATCGATAGGCATGCAACAGGTAATCGAAAATATCTCTCCTATCCTGTTATCGCTGTTGCTGACTTCGCATCACCCGTACACCACCCACTTAGTCATCGCACACGATAACAACACACAACTAAATCGATAACAATGGGCGACTGCACACTTTAATTGTGAAACATATGCTGCAAATTAGAAACTATATCAATACAGGTATAGTCGGTATTAACAAATCATATGTGCGTATTGCTATCTGTTGCTATTATTAAAATAACCCTGTACAATATTATAAGCACTATATGCAATCCATCGATGACACATTCACACGTACTAGCAATAATATTTTAGAGTGTTATTCAATAATTTATTGCCCACACAAACGTGTTTTGGCTGATGAAATATCTACATACAAATGCAGTCTTATCACCACTGTCCCTCTCCCTCTTTCACTCTCTCGGTTTGAGCCTCTCTACCGTCTTTAAGAAACTATAGAGTAGTAAACGTCGTCATTTGCTACGCTCAAATCAGTTTACAATATGTATGTATGTATTTTTCACATTCATTATTGTTATGATTTGTTAGTGTTGCTACTGTTATAGTTGATAACCTCAGACGGTCTCGCGCTTATTGTTTCTCTCACATGTCTGGCTAGGTGACAATATTTAAACTGATTCGACTTGTTTATCAAATTATCGAGCACTCAAGAATCAGCTGAGAGGCTGGCGGGTTCCGCCTTTAAACAAATTTGATCTAGCTATAGCCAATATATACTAGAAGCCAAACATAAAAACAAAAATATATAGACTCCAAATACATATAATCCACCATATATAATACATTTGTATACAGTATTCAATGCATTCACATTTTAAAAACAAAATAAACACAAACGTCGACACGCAGCGGCGTTGTTGTTATTCTTGTTATTCTTATTGCTTTCGCGTTGTCATCTGAGTCATTCACTTGTTGCAGAATTTTGTACCAGATAATATAATAATTATACACACACAAAATGTGTGTAAATATGCAAATTTGTGTGTGTTCAAGTTGTTTTCAACGTTCAAAAATATTCCAATCAAAAAGTCAACATATCGAAATTTGATAAAAGGGCCAAATGTCATTGACTGAGAGAATTATCAACTTTACAAAAAAAAAAAAAAAAAAAAAAAAAAACTGAATTGTTAAATTGCAATAATAATCGAGTTTTGTGCCGGCTTGTGCCAAGTATATAATAAGACTAATCATATTGCAAATGCGAAAAAAGGAAAAACATTGCAGTTGTCAGTTGGCTGTGTGCGCACATGTTATCGATAAAATTACATGGCTTGTGTAACGCTTCCTCACTTGTACGTGTGTGAGTCTGTGTATGTGTGCACAACAGGTGCCTGGCAACTGTGCAAAGGACAAACTTGAAGGTCTCTCTCGTCTGCTGAACGTTGCCATGCCAGCAAAAAGGAAACAGCAAGCAGTAAAAGAATCGAAAAAAAGCTTGCAGCTCCCGCTCCCGTTAACCAAATAGAACATGTGAAGGTTGTTGATGCGATAATCACGAGATAACCGGGCAACTGGGACATATATACAGGAAAATATATAGTTACGTATATTACATATACATACATGTATGTGCGTATATGTACATATATATAATGGGCTACAGACATTTCAAGTAAATGCGCACGCAGCACAAATCCTGCGTAATGATAAAATGTTGGGCAAAGCTCATAGATTTATTCTAAATGTGGATATAGATGTGTGTTGTTGTTCCCGTGGCTTTGGGCGTTGCGTGTGGGCGTGGAAACCATTAGCATTGCCAACTTTATGTAATGTCAAACACCCTTTCCACCCAACCATCAACAACGTCGCCATTTACTATTGACCGTTATCACAACAGCAGCAGCAACAACAACAAGAATAACAAACAGCTGCTGCTAACGCACCACCAGTGTTACCACCACCACCATTTCCATCACCACTGCAAGCAACACCCCTACACACACATAACACTCTTCCATCTTCGCCGCATTGAAGCCAAGTGGCAACACTGAGCTTAATTTTATTGATTTTCCACCCCCTCATTGATGTGCACACACTGACAACGACGCGCTCTCTCTCTCTCTCTCTTTACCTGGGCACAGCAACGATGCTAAATTTAGAAGACACATTTGCTGTTTTTGTTGTTGCTTACGAAGCCCAGCCGGCTTCAGTTCACGTAACTTGATTAATTGCCCGCCCTCTCCAACAAAAATCGAAATATAGGTAATCGGACACGTGCATTAGAGGCAGCTATAGACAAGAATTGATTAACTGTTGTAGTTAAATAGCTAAATTAGCAGCAGCATCAGCTGCACCTGCAAGCGACGCGCTCAAAAATCTCAAGCCCAAAGTAAGGTCACACACAAAAAAGGGCGCTCACTTGCCGTTCGTTGCCGGTTGTGTGTGGTACAGATGTTGCTACGCTGGCGGCTTACGCATACACTTACACGCTCACACACATACACATATACACTTGAGGCAACATATTCGTGTTGTTGTTTAATGGATCACCGGCTTTTTACTTGTTTTTGTTTGCCACTCAATTGGCCTCTCACTCGCACCCATGTCGCTTGCCAATCTACATCAAGCACATACACACACATACGTATTTATATGCGCTGCTCTGTATGTAATTGTGTAGAATGCTGTACATGCTAGTGTGTGTGTGAGCACAGGTAATTCAGCTTGGCTTGTCGCCTATTGTGAATGCGTTCGCTTGTTTCTTCAATTGAAGGCGACGACGCGTACGCATTAAAAACGTGCGTGCGTATTTAAGACCTGGCCATATTGATTTTCCATGGCACACTTTAATATATTGCACTGCAGATTTGCTGCAGCGCACTAACAAATTCATTTGTTTGTCGAGCTAAAATTGATTTCAGGGCTGCAGTGCAACAACAATTTGATTCACTCACAAATTTGTATTTTTTTGTTGTATTTTTACCTATTATTCATTTGCGGCTATACGTATATACACATATGCGTGCCTATGTGCGTGTACGTGTATAAATAAATAAAATAAACAAAACACACAGTGATGCCGCCCCGCGACAACATCACGCGACTAATTAATGTTGTCTGTCATTGATATTTTGAGCACTTTTGCACTTGTTAATGGGTCAGTTGTTGTTGTGGTTGTTGATGCGGTGCACTTACCTATATGTGTGTCCTCAATGTGTGATATTAAGTCGCTTAGACTTGGAAATGTTTTAAAACAGCCATTAAATTTGCAGATGTTGATCAGAAACACGGCCATATCACACGACGCACTCGACTGACTGAATACAGACTGCGAGTTTATGTAATGTGTCACTGTTAGTTTTCTGTTATTGTTTTGGCATCTAACTTAACAGTCTGCTGAACTGTTATCAACAGCAAGCATTAATTAATTCATCAAAGTGATGGCGTTATTTCCTTACTTTCCAACAACCAAATCAAATTATTGAATTTGTTTTTGCACAATCGTGTAAATGACGCGTTCAATAAGTTGTTTTAGCCGGCTTTTTAGACTTGGCAGATAAACATTGAATACTCGAAATCGACTTTAACAGCAGTTGGCAATTGACTCCGTGTTGTGTCTAATAATCGATAACACAGCTATGACAGAAGTTGTGGTTATGAATACTGTTAACTATCGATATATAGTTGCAACCAAATAATTTTGCGGCTTCATCAGTCAATAACGATATGAATTACTGTTTTGCATATAACACCGCAATAATGCACTATGACTGCAGCTATTTGGATTCGGATTTGTTTAATGTTATGATTTGTAGAGCCAGCCGTGCTATGAAGCGATCCGCCGATTAGTATGTATTTGTGTGATTCCTCCCTGGCTTGTCGACACTCACGCACACTTATGCAAAAATGCTGTTATGCAATTGAGGGCTGCAATGACAATTAAACGAATTTAGACGGTTTCCATAGTGCAAATTACTTTTGAGAAGGTGGCAATGATTAATACAAATGTATTGACTACTCACAGCATCCTGTTTTGGCTGTGCCGGGCTTAAAGTATCTCAAATTCCCAGACGATGTGACGACACCACGACGCGTGGCTGTATGTGGACCAGGGCTGAATGCATATTCGATATGCAACCGATAAAAAAAGATGGACGAATGCTAATTGTTTGATGAAAGTTATTTCATTTTTAAACATTTATGATAATATTAGATAAAAATCTATAGTTACAAGAATATAAATACCACACTTTTTAAACATAATTTAAATTTTAGACATTTAATTATTTTTTAAATTTTCGCGCCCAAATTTGTCAGTTAAGCTCGTCTCACTCAAATTGTCGTGACATTAGAATCTGTCATAAAAATAAATTGTTCAAAGCTGCAAGCTGCCAGTATCAATAGAAACAGTGTCGGAATATATTACAATAAAATATTGTTAAAACGTATAGTTCAAGAGCTGTTAACATTTGCCGGCATCGGTTTCCAAAGCTATTTCCAATTCACCACACTACAGGCTTGCATTCAAAGAATTGCATCGGATTATATAAAATATTGTAATAATAAGTAAGTTTTGATGACAAAGTTCACATATTATTAGGAAAGTATATTAAACATTTCTGCTTGCGAATTTAAATTAATCACTATATATTAAGTAGAACATATATAAATGGTTATTGGTATTTTGCATGAATTATTTATGAATATAACTTTAATGTAAGCAATTATAAAACTATGTATTTGGACAATAGTTCATTATTAAAATGTTATTTCTTCTTGGTGGTAATACCATTATTATAGGTTTTCAAATCGATAAATATTCAATTATCGAAAAACGTTCATGCGCGCGCAGCAAATGTAGATTTCTTTCCAATTCACCACGATTGGACCTCTTGCATGGCGATTGTAGGGTAAAACGAAAATTCGCGTTTAATACGGTTCCACTGTTGTTAAGGGTTTGTTCGAAGTGAGTTCTGCGGACATTTTTCGCCTAAAATATGGATCACCACCCCCGCCCTGCCTGCCGCCGCTGGTTGAATAATCACTCTAATGGAAAATGCAGAAAATTCTTTTACATCTCAACTCTGAATAATTGATAAAAGTGATAATGTGTAATCAGTGAATATATTTTTCTCCTAAACGTGTTCAATGTCGCCATCTTGCGGCACATGCACACACACACACATTAAATGTCACACGCCCGTGTGAAGAGAACTGTCAGTGTCATAGTATGTGTGTGTGTGCAGATTCGTTGCGTCACAGAAAAGTTTTGATTGAACTAAAAAATTAGTGAAAATCTTGAGCAAACCAAGTGAAAAGTAATTGCACATATTTTAAACAAATTCAAATAGTGCGTCTGCGGTGTTTGAACAACTGAAAATTCAAATAGTCAGACAGCTATTATATAAATTACGTAACCAACAGCAAGTTGCGAGCAGGCAGCGGCATTTGGAGCACCAAACTAAATTGCAACAATGATTAATTTACTTATATTTACAACAAATCCAAATCTATATCTATTTTTGCAGAGCTCCGTGCGCTTGCTTCAATTTTGTGCGAAACGCCGATTAAAATTCAATTCAAAATGTTCGTGTCGACAGTCTCTCGCATTGCCCCCGTTGCCAGGACCGTGGTAAGTGTATTTCATTTTCTATGTTCTTTGTTTCGTTGGAGATAAAATAAGTTGTGCTGTTTTAGTTACATAATATTCCTCTGCCGCATAGATTTTCATTGTAACGAAAGAAAAAAACCTTTTCTTCGACGTGTGTGGTGACTTTGAATTCCAATGGAAAACACATACAGTTACATAAGTTCGATGGCGACTTTTGAGGTTATGGGCGACCGATTAATAGCAATGCAATTGCAAACTATTTTAAACTAATTTAATTTGTTTTTTAAGGTTATTGCTATTTAATTTGGAAATTTACAGTAAATGTTAAGCGGTCATTGAGCGTTGTATAATCGTCAGTTGTGTTCAGAAACATTTCACAGTTTGTAGTGAGGTTAGAACCGGTAAAAGCTTTCCAATACATTTTCTGTATACATATTGTGCAAGATACTTTTTAAACATAAATTGTTGCAGTAATAAGTAAAATTGAATAAAGTTCAACATAATTAGGGGAATAGAGAAACGTGCTTAATGCTGCCATGTAAAATGACAACAACAACAAATTGCTTAACGCATTGCATAACTTGGCAATTGATGCAAATATTAGACAACAACTTTTTTTATCTCATGTGAGACTCGAACTGCTTTTGTGTAAAATACACATAAATTACATAATTTAATATTATTTTTGTTTATTTTTCAGCTCCTCGCCAACACCAAGCAATACTTGCGACCATTGAGCAGCGCCGTTATCAGCCAGAGCCAAACTTTGGCCGCTCAGAACACAACCCCCGTTGCATTACTGCCACAGATCAGGTCATTCCAGACCTCGCCAGTCACGCGTGACATTGATTCGGCTGCCAAATTCATTGGTGCTGGTGCTGCAACAGTCGGCGTCGCTGGTTCCGGTTCGTATTTGGTTAAAATTGTCGCATTTTGTCCGTCTTTTTGTTAAATCATTGTGATTTAAACTATTTCGTCGCCAGTCAGTTACAATCTAGCATCTGGGGCACACATAACGGGTATCTGATTACTCTAAAATACGCCTCGGGAAGGTCTGAGATTTGGTCAAAGCTATCCATTTTTGTTTGAGCTTCATTTCCTAGCAGGAAACTTGTGTAATCACAAGGCGAAAGTACCAGAAATTCTGCAATTCGTTATCTTAAATGCATTGCATTGAAATCTTTCGTGACCAGCAATTTAAGTGCGATGTGCTTGCTGCAAACCTTGTACGAGGTGCGCAGAACTCAATTCAGACTAATCTGTGACTGACTACAGAGGAAAGGTTCAAAGCCACAAATGATTCCCATTGCAATTTTCAGTGAATTTGCAATACCTTAAATTCGGCACTTGTCGAAGTTTAAAGAACTCCCATCTAACTTTTATCTGAGCATTTTCATTAACTTATTTCTTTGTCTTTTTCTAATTTCTATATCTTCGCTTCGCTTCGACAATAACAACCAATACGACAGGTGCTGGTATCGGATCAGTATTCGGTTCCCTCATCATCGGTTATGCCAGAAACCCATCGTTGAAACAGCAGCTGTTCTCTTATGCCATCTTGGGTTTCGCCCTGTCTGAGGCTATGGGTCTGTTCTGTCTTATGATGGCTTTCCTGCTGCTCTTCGCCTTCTAAGCGTCGCTCCTCGTCTTTTTTTCGTGCTTGAATTGTTTCCAATTCGTGTGGCAACAACGACGGCAACGAGAAAGCAAAGTATAGAAGAAGAAACAACAACCAACATCAACGTTCGTTTTTCGATTATTAATGATAAAAAAATAATGAATGATTGGTAGCCACCACAATAACATCTTGTGTACAATCTAATTATAAAATAACAAACAACATAATATATGTAATTTTGTTTTTAAAAAACATTCGAAATTGTAGTAATCGCCTACCAAGCAACAAACCCCCAACATCGCGGGCGAAGAAAACACTTTGTTTTAAGTTAGAAAATCAAAAAAGCAACAACTTGCTAATAAAAAACAAACTGGAAAACACTCGGCTAAAGTGAGCAACAGAAAAGAAAAACTCAATACGATACGACTTGAACGATATTATGTAGTGAGTGTCGAGCAAAAAGTTGCAATCGATTGAAAACAATTTGTAAAATTTAGATTTTAATTAAAATGCCAGCTTTAGGTTCACACACAGCCCCCCTACAAAAAAAAATCTACGAATCGACGACATTCACTGCCACTCTACGGCTTCCTTCTAACGAAAGTGTGAGCGGGTTGAGCGTGTTATCCAACTCTCTCTCTCTGTGCTATCAACAACGGCAATGTGTAGCACGTGCAACTTTCTTACACAACCATTAAACGGAGGTCGTGGCGTGTATGCACCTGTGTGTTTTTGCTAGTTTTTTAGTTTTTTTGTGGCGCGTACTGATAACGTTTCATTATAATATTTAAATCTGTTTTTATTTTTTTTGTAACATTTATATTGCCACTTAATGCAGTTTAATTTTCACGTTGTTTAATAAAATTTAGTGTTTTCTTGGCTAGAACAACACGAAGTAAAAGGAATCTAAAAGATTGTGAAATAAACAAAATATGAATGCTATAAAGTAACAAACTGCATTTTTATTGGTCTGTGAACTTTCGTTAGCGGAGATCGTTTGTATATTCTTTTATGGCGCGTTAATTGCAACTCTGCGTTCTTTGCAAAAAATCGCAAATTCAACCCTGTTTTTACTTGACATTCACAGGCTATCGTGACAGCAGCATGCTGTTACTTGTTATCGATAAATTTAAATGTTTTGTTAGCGATAACAAAACACATTGTTAAATGGACTTTGCAAAGAAAATATTAAGCAAGTATGGATGGAAAGAAGGCGATGGATTGGGCAAAAACAACACAGGCATTGCGGCGCCCCTGAAGGCTAGCTTAAAATTTGATAACGCCGGTCTGGGCGTTGATAGGGCCACAGAATTCAATGACCACTGGTGGGAACGTTGTTTCAACGAGGCAGCCTCCAATGTGACCGTTCAAGTGGAGCAGAATGGCAAAGTGAGCACAGCTCGCAAGGAGGGCGAGGAAGCTGTCGAGATCTCGACGAAAGGCTACTCTGCGCGTAAGCTAAAGAAGGCGAAGGAGCAGCAGCAACGGGATGCAGATGGAGGCGCCGTCTACGAGCACTTTCTTAAATCAGCGTTGCTTACCCAAGAGGGCGGTGAAGTAGCCAACGAAGAACGCATTAAGGCCGAGGATATTGCTGTCTCCAAGGTGCACGTAATGACGGATGAGGAACTCTTCAAGGCTTGCGGCGGCCGGACCGCACACAAAGGAGCACGACACGGACTTAAATTAAGTGGGAAACTGGCGCGCGTGGAGCAACAGGAGCGAGAGATGCTCGAAAAGTTGCAGGCGAAGCAAAAGCAGCCTGAAGAAGAGGAACATACGAAAACAAAAAAGAAGAAACACAAAAAGGATAAAGTGGAGATAACAGGAGAGACGGATGAGGTTGAAACAGCGACTCCAGTTAAATTGAAGAAGCGCAAACAAGTCGAAGATGTATCTGATGAGCATTGCGAGCCCCTCAAGTCCAAAAAGAAGAAAAAGAAGCACAAAGAATAGCTAAAACATTACAGTTATCAAATGTACATACAAAGTGTATTTAGTTTGTAATAAATCTAATAAATCTACTTGGCTCACTTAATCATAACTCAAATCATTATCATTTATTTATTTTCTGCCCTTAGCTTTCATGCGACGCGATTTGCCCATTCGTTTATTCACCGAAGCGCCCGCTTTGACGCCGCGCTGTCGCCGTGTGGACTTCTCTGACTCAAGACCTGCTGCCGATGCTTTTGTGTTGCGCTTCAGACCCTTCTTTTTGCCACCGAAGCCGAACTTTTTGTTGCGCAGTTTGCGCTTGTCTGCAGATTGTTTTTGTTTGGACTCCAACGCCTTGGCATCCTCCAAGAAGTCCAGATTCTTCAGCTTGCCCTTGCGGAACTTCTTCAATTTATCCAGCATCTCTTTCTTTTCCGCCTCACGCTGAACCTTCGTCTGTTTGGCTAGCATTTTGCCCATTTTACGCTGTTCGCGTATCTGTTTAATGCGCTCCGATTTCGCTTGTCCCTGTTGTTTGGCCATTAGGTTGGCACGCACCTTCTGCATGTGCTCATCGGACTTTGCCATTTCAGCAAAATAGTCATCGGGACGGCGAGTCTTAATGCCCAGCTTGTGTAGTCGCTGGATTCCTTCGATTACGGCGCTCTGAGCTTGACGATGGAACAACATTTCACGCTTAAAGTCATTCAACACGGGATCTTCTTCTGGGCGTACATAGGGTATTTTGGCGTTGCCCTTAAACTGATTAGCGCGCTTCTGTTCGTGTTTCTCCAGCTGCACAGCCAACTCAGGCGCCAAGGGAGCGAGATCGTTCACCATATCTAGTCGCTCCTCCCATGGCAGCTCTAGGCGTATGGCTTGCGCTTTGGCCAGCAGTTTTGTCTGTAAATACACTCTACATATAGTATCATGAAAAAATGCTCGTGTGCTCACTTACGATATCATTGATTTTAGCGCGTTGTCCGCCAAATTCCACATTGAGACCGGGTTTCAAATCGCCACGCTCGAATGCAGCTTGCAGCTATAAATTGAAGTGTTATTTGGATTGCCGCTATGCGCTAATTACATACCTCTGCATCAGAATTGTCATCTGAGTCGAATTCAGAGCCACTATCTTGTAATTCAAAGTCAGACATGATGTTAAACTATTTAATTCACGATATTTGTCATATGAAAACAATATCAACACGTGCGATGTGATGACCAGTGTGACCGCGAATAATATTTAAAAATATACCGATATCTATTACATTGTATGGTCACACCTGTCAAAATAATCGATGAATGCTGTTGATTTGTGTGGTATCGCGGGGCTATTTTAGTAGTGGGGTAGCAATCAGCTTTTTATTGGGATGTATTTAGATAAACGATTAAGTTATAAATAAGGTGTTTGCAATAAATAAACAGAACTAAATAAAAGCAAGTTATTAATATGGAATTAAGGATTGGTCAGACCTGGACTCTATTGAATATTAGATAATGCAAAATAAATAATAAAATCAATTGCTGTAGTCTTGCAATTTGAAAATAATTCAACGGTGTTAATAACACTTTGATGTGTTTCGATATGATTGACAAAATGTGAAGAAGAAGAATTCCCGAACAATTCAATTTGAGTTGCAAAAAGTTTACTGTGTGTGTTTTCTTATTTTAATTTTGATCAATTTATTTATATTAAGTTTGCTGCACAAAATGTCTCATTTAGCGAATATATACGCAGAATTACTACGTAAATATGGTGATCACTATACAATCACCTACAGCCCGCCACCAAGTTATTTAGTTCGATTAATTGGCGCGCGCGAAGCTGCTGGTAAAATGATTTATATCTACAACGAGAACCGCAAAGGCGCCGCAGCAACGACGCCAACCAAATTAACATTGCCATCCGAGCGTCGACCTGCTGCTCCCGGGGAACTGGATCTCACAGGCAGCCCATTGAAGGACGATTGCATCGTGGATGCCATTGGTGATCTATCGCTTGAGGACTTGAACATTGCCAATCATAATCCTTGGCGCCAGGACGAGGAATATCATCGGGGACAGCCGGCAGACAAAGCACGCGCTATCATCTGCACTGAATACTTTCAGCAGGGCGATGGCCAAGGATCTGTCTGGTTGTTGTGCAACGGAAGCGATGGCAACCAAACATTGCTGCTGCAATACGAGTTTAATGCAACGCATTTCTCGCGCGGTATCATTACGTATACGGGCGTTATTCCCTCGTATATGGTGACATCACAGTCTCTGGTGCGACAGCATGGCATGACAGGACCACTCGAGACATACATTGAGAACTGCTACCAAGTGAATCCGTCGATGATGCTGTGCTTCAATTGGTCCACGACGGCGGCGTTACCGCTGCTGGTTGATCTGAGTGCTGGCAATGTGGTGTTGCACCAAACATTTCGCGTCAGTGACTGCGGCCCCTTGACGGATGACTTTATGATTCAGTTGAGGATTTTAGTTTACATTCGAGAGGACATTCTCAACTATCATAGCGATGAAAAGGCGGGCAGAATGCGTGATCCTGTCTATCGTTGTGGCAGCGGCATTGATATGGACGAGCTGCGCGAGTCGATCAACAAGACTATGACTGAAGTATCGGGCTTCACGGACGTCTTTACGGATGGTCATGCCGAAAACGATATAGAGGAAGTGGTTCAGCAGGCCAAGCTACGACGCGTTACTGATTTAACCGACAAGCTCTGGGAGTTGCTTAAATGTAAGTATTTCGCTTTTTTCAAATAATATTGGCTGTTTGCGAAAAAATGATGGAGTAAGCTGGCATATTTACATACATATTTTACATATTTAGGTTGCTCTTCATACAAGGATTTGAAGATCGCCTTCAACATGCTCTTTCAATGCGCTGTGCGCTGCAATATTGTGGTAACAATTTTACAAAGTACAAGCCTAGTCAAGTTTTAACTTTTGTCTCTTTTGCCGATTTACAGAATATGCCGACTAACAAAAATCGTTTGGCTGAAATCATTTCAAATCTGGCCAACAGTCGCCTGGCGATGCCTTGTCTGAGTGGCGCCGAGCCCCTGGAATTATTGCTGGAGATTGGACTGGAGAAAGTCTACAAGGATTACGAGTTTATCTTTACGGAAAGCAAAGTCTGTAGTACCAGTTTGTTAAAGGGCAGCGTCACTACAGCATCCGAACCTGAATCAACCAATGAACTGCCCAAGCTGCGCAAGTCGCTGCACAACGCGGTTCGCGGTGATGCTGCTGCAACAAATGGCGGAGCTGGCATGCGAAAAACGTTGCTGCATCACAGTGCAGACAGCAAGCAAGCGGGCAAGTTTCAGAATGGCGATGATGCGGGTGGCTTTAAGAACAGCACTTTCGATGAGAAGGACAGTCTGATGGCCATTTCGAAACTATTTCAAATACATTGCACGCTGGAGCACATATTGATGATACACATCAACCTAAATTTGCCAAGTGGTGAGCAAGAAGTAAAGGTATTATTAATTGTAAATGGTATTTAATCTTTTATCTTTTTGATAGTTTATGCGGATGTCTGCACGCAGCTGCTCAATAAATCACCTCGTCCATTGGAGTGCATTGATGAAAAGTTGAGCGACGTTGTGGACATTCAGCTGTCAGCCCATTATGTGCGTGAACACTTGGACGGCAAGGATCCACATTCACGGCAAATAACTATGAAGTCGAGCAATAAGTTTAGAGAACTAACAACCACATTCTATTTCAATCTGGAGAACATTTGTCCGCCCGACTTGGCGCAGTGCTTCCAATGTGATGGTGAGTTAACAGCGCATTTAAATATTTTGGTCAAATTAAGTGTAAAATATTAAATTTGCAGAAAAGGAAATGGTCAAAGAACGCACCTATCATTCATGGCTGTATCGGAAAATTCGCACACTTAAATAAATAAAATGAAATGGAATGGAAAGTTGACATTGCAAATGTTCACATGATATTAAAGTATTTCGTGCGTAATAGAATTATAAACAATTTGTACCACCAATTGTCGGTTAGCTTGTTTTACAACCTGCTTTTCACACGGCACGGACATGACGATGGCCCAAAATCATGCTGAATGCGAATTCCTACAAGTTCTAAGCTGTGCTGTTCTCTGCTGTGCTGCGTGGAGAACTCATGTACTTTGACTGGGTATCAGTCATGCATGAGTATTGCCTTGGATAGCTCAAGGCTTGGAATCTTTTGGATTTGGATAGTAAGCACCTGGCCGCCGTTCGCCGTTTGCCGTTTGCCATTTGTGTGTGTTTTGCTTACCATATTCTAAACAAAATGTAAAAGCGAGGAAATGAGCAGCCAATCAGGCGTAAAGTAATGTTATAAATCAGACCACATTTGTGTCTCTGCCCCAATGGCCAAGATGAGAGAAGGTGCAAAATACTGGTGGTGGCCATAGCGAATATCCACGAAATGTTACAATCCAATTAGGCGTCTTGCGCCACTTTACTGTGGGAAACTCGACGACTTTCTCTGGCCAAAATTAATAACTGGAGAACAGAGCAAGGTATTCAACTTTGTTCTTTTGCATTGGGCTAACATAACAGATAGCTATTAGAGTTGTAGAAATTTTTGACAAGGCTTCTCTCCGTCTTACTAAAGTTGCTAAATCAGACGCATTGTATTTGAGCTGATATCTTTGCAATTATGCCATTTATGGGAATTTGTGGTACGTAGCATTGAAGATCGATCTTTGTTGAATGCGTTACATTTAAAAATATTACGAATGTCCTGACTTGGTTTTTGGTCACAGTAAGTGTTTAAATTTCCCATAGTGCGCTTGTGCCACTTGTGCTTGAGCGAATTGCCGTTGAATGCTTAACCCGATTGATTTCCAAGTCTCAGACGTGCGTGGAACACGCTGCGGTTCGGACGTGTTTAGTGGTTGTCGTAGCCAATACTTGGCCATTAACGAAAGAGCCGAGAAAAGGAATAAGGAATATTCGAAGTGTTTGAAGCCTTTAAAGTGACGCGCATCCTGCGTAGAAGACACAATTGAATTTGGACGTCGCGCAGCAGTTTCCGCAGTCTTTAAGCTAACTAAATTGAATTAAACTTGTTCTAAATGCCAATTATCGCGTGTGGATAATCCAATTAACAAAATGGTGTGTGAGATATATAAATTTAAATACTTGACTCAATACTTTCGGTATCTTGCAAAAGGATTAAGGATATTTGATACTAGCAAGGAAACAACCTTAAAAGTGCAAGGATTAAAACCAAATAATGAAATGAAACCCACAGCCAAGTCATGTGAAACCCCACAAAAAACCTTTGTTCTGATAATGTTTCCAGTTTTAGCCAGTGCCGAGTAATATTTTCTTGGAATTTTATTTTTGGGGTCTTGCAGGGTCTAGAATTCTTCTTTAAATTTGGCTATGCCTTCCTCACCATTACGCTGATCATCATGATCTGGATGTCCTTGGCACGTGCCTCGCTCTTTAGTCGAGAAATGGAGGAAACTCGCTATCCGCCCTGTACTTACAATGTGATGTGTACGTGCTCCAAGTCCTCCACAGATCTCGGCATTGTGCACTGCAAGAATGTGCCCTTTCCCGCATTGCCACGCATGGTCAACCAGTCCAAGGTGAGTAGGAACAACGAAGGCGTGACCACTTTGGTTAGGCGCTGACGGTCCATCGTCCTAGGTTTTCATGCTGCACATGGAGAATACGGGATTGCGCGAGATCGAACCATATTTCCTGCAGTCGACGGGCATGTACCGCCTGAAGGTGTCGGGCAATCATTTGACTGAAATACCGGATGACGCCTTCACCGGCTTGGAGCGATCGCTGTGGGAATTGATACTGCCGCAAAACGATCTCGTCGAGATACCCTCAAAATCGTTGCGTCA
The DNA here is from genome assembly GCA_035047445.1 of Drosophila siamana. Taxonomy (NCBI): domain Eukaryota; kingdom Metazoa; phylum Arthropoda; class Insecta; order Diptera; family Drosophilidae; genus Drosophila; species Drosophila siamana. Next base: position 16,005,827 of record JAWNPP010000004.1, on the reverse strand, counting down.
TCTGCAAAAGCTGCGTATTCTAGATCTATCCGATAATCACATCACAGCCATACACCACGATTCGTTTCGCGGCCTGGAGGATTCATTGCAGAGCCTCATACTGGGCGGGAACTGCATCTCCATGCTGCAGTCGCATAGTTTCTCGGGGCTACTCAATCTCGAGACATTGGATCTAAGTGGGAACAGTCTGTTTGAGATAGATCCCAATGTGTTTATCGACGGCATGCCGCGCCTAACGCGTTTGCTGCTCACGGACAACATTCTGTCGGAGATACCCTATGATGCCTTGGGACCGCTGAAAAGTCTGCGCACTTTGGACATTTCCCACAATGTCATCTGGTCGCTGAGTGGCAATGAGACGTCCGACATTAAGGCAAACACCAAATTAAATTTGGACAATCTGCACATGGAGTACAATCATATTGAAGTCTTGCCACCGAATTCGTTCAAGTATTTCGATACCGTCAATCGCACCTTCTTCGATGGCAATCCCATACACACACTACGGGTAAGTGCGCTATATAAGCTTGGGGCGATACCTAAGTAATTATGTACTTGATTCGAACGTAGGATGATGCCTTTAAGCCGGCTCGCATTCGCGAGATCTATATGCGGTATTGTGGACTGACGAATATCTCGCCAGTGGCCTTTGATAGCCTCGTGAACAGTCTGCAGATTTTGGATCTGTCGGGCAACAATCTAACCAAGTTGCACCACAAGCTCTTCAATAATTTCGATGTCTTGAGGTAAGTGGTTGTAGACTCAACCCTAATCGGATTGCTGGCGCCCAGCCTGCAATGTGGGGCTTCTGTTAAGTGTGTGACCTGCTTTCGAAACCGAAACAGAAACGGAAACGTGACGAAAAGGGGCAGCAAGCACATAAGCAGCTAACCAGCATTTGCTTTTCCTCTTTAAACCTCTCCTCTCTTTAAACAGGGTCATCAGCATGCGTGACAATAAGATCAAAATCCCGAAGCCAACGGAAACCTTTAATGCCATGCATTATACGCTGCTTAAACTGGATCTCAGTGGCGATCGCAATGATCCCACCAATCTGCAGACGTTACGCAAGTAAGTGACCCCAGCACAAAACAAGCCCCGCACACCCCTTATCCCATCAAATCGTTTTTGTATTTATTTGCAAAAAGTATGACCAGAATGCGGAACATGCGATCGCTGTCCATATCGCGCATGGGCGCCTCCTCGGTGGGACCGGACGACTTCAAGGACTTTGGCGTCGAACTGGAGGATCTGCAGATAACACGAGCGAGTCTCTCGGGCATCCAGTCGCATGCCTTCAAGCATGTGCGGGGCTTGAAGCGCCTGGACTTTAGTGAGAACGGCATTTCCAACATTGAGAATGATGCCTTCCATGAAGTGCGTTTAGCTGAAAGTTGAGTTTTGAGGGGAGTTTAATTGTGGCATTCGTTTTGTAGATTGGACACTCGCTGATTTCGTTGAAGATGTCGCACGGCTACTCGGGCAGCGCGTTGCCAGCGGAGGCATTGAGGCATCTCACGTCGCTGCAGGAGCTGGACTTTAGCAACAATCACATTAGCAGCATGAGCGATACGAGTTTCCATTTCCTAAAGAATCTCAGACTGCTGGAGCTGCACGATAATCGAATCGAGCAGGTGCTGAAGGGCACCTTCCAAGGTGATATACACTCGAAGCTGGAGGAGATTTCGCTGCGTTTCAATCACTTGACATCGGTGTCGCAACACACTTTCTTCGACTTGGAAGCCCTGCGTAAACTGCAGTTGGATGACAATAAAATCGACAAGGTCGAGCGTCGTGCCTTTATGAATCTGGATGAATTGGAATACCTCAGTTTGCGCGGCAATAAACTCAACAACTTGGCCGACGAATCGTTCCAAAATCTGCCGAAACTCGAGATTTTGGACATGGCTTTCAATCAGCTGCCCAACTTTAATTTCGACTACTTTGATCAAGTGGGCACGCTGTCAAATTTAAATGTGAACGTTAGCCACAATCAAATACGGCAGCTGATGTACAATTCCTCCTGGAGTGGACGCAATGAGCATGGTACAAAGATTTACGCAGAGTTTGTCATATGGAGTTCTAAATAATCTCTGCTTTCAGGCGGCATGTATCACTCGAATATCAAGATCCTGGATCTGTCCCACAATAACATCTCTATTATATATCCTGGCTATTTCCGGCCTGCCGAGATCTCTTTGACCCACCTGCATTTGGGTTATAATTCTCTAATGGTGCGTCCTCAGAGTCGACTACTTTTTAGTTTACTAAGTGACATTTCTTTAATTAGAACACCACACGAGATGTGTTTGGCAATATGCCGCATCTGCAGTGGCTTGATCTGAGCTACAATTGGATACATGAGCTGGACTTTGATGCCTTCAAGAATACCAAACAGTTGCAGCTGGTCTTCTTTGATCACAACTACTTAACCGACATACCACAGGACATCTTTAGACCCGTGCAAGCTTTGCGCATTGTGGACTTCTCGCACAACAAACTGCGCGGCTTGCCCGACAATCTCTTCCCCAATGGCGGCATGGAAAAGTGAGTAAGCGATAATTTTATGAGTATATCCTAATTATGTTTTTGTATTTCCAGAATGGATGTCTCGCACAATATGCTCCTGAAGATTCCATCCTCTTCGCTCTCCAGTTTGGCTGCTTTGACGCTCTGCGAGCTGCACTTGTCCAACAACTTCATTTCCACCATACACAGCATGGATCTGTCAAATAAGTTTAGAGTAAGTCATAACAATGCCTGCCTTTAATGCATGATCTTTACTCAATTCTATATATTCTGTAGTCCCTTCGCTATTTGGATATTTCGTACAATTATTTGCTGCGCATCGATGACGCCGTCTTTGCCACAATGCCCAAGCTGGCGGTGCTCGATCTCTCCCACAATCGTGATCTTAAGATCATGGATAAATCATTTATGGGCCTGGAAACGTCATTGATTAAGCTCGGCTTGGAGAACGTTTCGCTCAGCACAGTGCCGGAGATACGTTTGAAGTATCTGCGAGAGTTCCGACTGGGCTACAATGAACTGCCTTCCATTCCCCAGGAGCTGGCGCATAACATGAGCAATCTGCGCATGTTGGATCTCTCCAACAACGACTTGACCAATGTTCCTCTAATGACGCAATCGCTGCCACATTTACGGTAAGTTTGGAGAACTCCATATAATCGCAAATATTCTAATTGATAACCGTTTTTTCTGCAGTCGTTTAATGCTCTCAGGAAACCCGATTACCTCGCTGAACAACAACAGCTTCGATGGCGTCAATGAGGATCTCGAAATGCTGGATATCTCGAACTTCCGCTTGCATTATTTCGAGTATGGCTGCCTCGACTCGCTGCCGCATTTGCGTTCCCTTAAGCTGACTGCCTATTCGCATCTGGAGCACTTTAACATTCCCCACTTGCTGCGCCATCATCACAACATCCGAGAACTGTGGATCGAGGCACCGCAACCATTCACACGCATTGTCAAGAAGGGTTCGGGACCCACACAGGAGATGCAGACACTGCAGCTGGGCATGCCGACGGATCTGCTGCGTGAAATGGAGGGACAGCTGCCCTCAAAGTTGACAAACATTACATTTAGTGGGCCGCAGTTTACGAATCTCAACGAGCGCATACTGAGGGTAAAATTGCCTACAAGATTGATATTGGAATTAGTTATTAAGCGATTGTCTCTTTTAATTTAGGGCATGCGCTCTCCTTACCTCTACATGCAATTGTTCAACACTTCGCTGCAAGCGTTGCCACCAAACTTCTTCAAGCACATGGGGCGGGTACGCAATATTTCGCTAGACATACGTTATCACAATCGCAATCTGAAGAAGATTCCCAATCCGAACACTGGCGCTGTGCCTTACCTGCCCAACAGCGTGTTTCTCACCGATCTCAAGATGTCGCACACGGATCTCAACTGCGATTGCGACTTGGGGTAAGTTTCTTATTGAATTCATAATTCTCAAATGCTCATTTTATGTTCAATTTTCAGTTGGGTGGAGTTCTGGCAACGCAAGCGCAGGCAATACATCTGCTCCTCGCAGACCTGGACCGATACAGTTTTCCGCACGTTCATGAACTCACCGTGCCAGGTGTACGGACGCCACAATTGCGATGATCACGACGACGATCTTCGCGAGACGCGTTGTGATAACAAAGGCGGTCAACAGCTCTTGGAAGTGAGTACACTCAAGTGATAATGAACTGCTTGACCTCCTATAATGTTTATCCGTTTGCAGGCGTTGAAATTTGATCTGGAGTGCGGTTGGGACAACGCCAATTGTAAAGAGACAGCCCTGGTTGTAATTGCCGTATGCCTGGGCTTCGTGTTGTGGATGTGACTTCTGTACTTTGCATATAAGACGTCCACCGACTTTTACGATATTCTAGAGCGAGTCTATGGCAGGCAGGTTGTCTAAGTGGGTTAGTTCCTGGCAACTGGCCTAGTTTATGAATTGTGCCTGACCATCTAGTAATTAAGCGTGATGATGAGACTTTTTCTTACCTTTCTTGCCTTTTATGTTCTTCGTCGACTCCCTTCTAGCACTGAACACCCAGCGAAGTTGCTTTAGAGTCCACTCTTTAGAGTCCTTGGTAACGCCTTATATGTAGGAATCCTCACCTCACCTCACCTCACCTCACCGCACCGCACCGCATACCTCATGCCATTTCTATTTTATATACCATTCGTAGCACTTAAAAGATTTGATATTGCTTAAATACTTGAATTACTTGTTTTTTGTATTTTATTGTTCAAATCTCTGTCTATGTTAACCACGTACGTTAATCCTCCGATTTATAACTATATACATTACTTAAGTTAGGTCACTTCGCCGCTTAAACAATTCCAATTGAAAGTCTGTAAAATGTTTCACAAAACATAATAAATATTTACGGTAGGTTAAACTGACTTTTCTTTACATTATTATTTCATTTTTACTCGCTCTCACAAATTGTCTAGCATTAAACCTTGCAGTTTGTTTATTATGGCCACGAGCGCAGCATGAGCAAATGATGTGCCCAGGACATTGTGGCAACAAACAATTAAAAACTTTGCCATAAAGTTTTGACTTTTCTTCCTTTTTTTTCCATACGATAAATTATTATGTAATGCCACATTGAACTTTTCGCTGTCCGCCTTCCAGGCCTTGTACACATTTATTTTCTCCTGCTTTTTTCCCCTCGTTGTTGTTTTTTTTTGTTTTTTTTCGGCAGTTTTATTGAGCTAAAGTACTTTGTGATATATGCTGAGGAAGTGGCGCAGGGTAGGAGGGGAGGAGGACACTAAACTTCAAAGGGGGCGACCACAACCTCAGCAGCTTCCTGTTTATGCACTTTGCCAATGCCGGTGGCCGGAGTTGGTGCCTCAGAGCGACCGCAGTACTGGAGCTGTGTGTTGTGTTGGGAGAGTGAGATGTTGTCGGTTATATAGTCAGTGTGTGTTTGTGTTTGTGCTTGTCCTACCTGCTGGCCAATTAAATTTTCAAAGCGTGGCCGCACAAATGACCAGGCGCCCATGTTGCGATGCTCCTCCTGGCTCCAAATGAACGCTGTTTAAAGCAAAGAGTGTAAAGTGTACGTTGTAAGTTTATGTTGCCCACTTACATTGCACGTTGCCGTATTGCGCCAGCTGCGCCTGCAGCTCCTGCACGGGGAAGGGACACAGCGATTCCAGACGCACAATGGCCGTATCGTGAGCCTGACGCTTCTGCCGCTCCTCGGCCAGGTTGTAATAGTGCTTGCCGCTGCACAAGATGACCTTGCGCACCAGTTCAGGCTGCACGGTGCTATCGCCTGAAAGAGCGAGAGAGAGAGAGAGAGAGAGAGAGAGTGAGAGGCAGCTAAGAAAGGGAAGCCATAAAAACGAGCGGCTGTAATTGTGTACCTAGCACATTGTGGAACATGGTGCCCGGCTGGAAGTCCTCGTGCGTTGAGGTGGCTGCCGAAAGACGCAGCAGAGTCTTGGGCGCAATCACCACCAATGGCTTGCGGAAGTTACGGGCCAGCTGGCGACGCAGCACATGATAGTATTGGGCTGGTGTTGTCGGGTTAACCACATGCACGTTGACGGCATCGCCGTCGGGCGCAGTTTCCTTCGAGTCGCACAGCTGCAGGAAGCGTTCGATGCGGCACGAGCTGTGCTCGGAGGCAACGCCATCGTAGCCATGTGGCAGCAGCATGACCAGTGCATTTGAGTCCATCCATTTGGCTAAAGGATTGCAGAAATTGTGGGCATTCAGCAAGTCACTCGCAGCTCATTTCTCTTAGCCAGTTTGTTACTCACTCTCGCCCGAGACTATGAAGGCGTCAATTATGATTTGGGCGCCGTTGGCAAAGTCGCCGAATTGCGCCTCCCAGATAATCAGATTCTGCGGGTTATCAATGGCCATGCCATACTCGAAGCCCAGCACGGCCTCCTCCGATAAAATGCTGTGCGCCAGCTCCAATTTGCCGCCGTTGCCGCCCTCGATGTGGTTGAGTGGAATGTGCATTTCGTTGGTCTTCTGATCGACCAGCATGGCGTGGCGATGCGAGAAGGTGCCGCGTCCCACATCCTCGCCACTGATGCGCACATTGTGGCCCTGGTACATCAGGCTACCAATGGCCAATGCCTCGGCTGTGGCCCAGTCGATTTTGTTGCCTGCCTCCAGCTTCTTTAAACGTCCCTGTATGTGGGTCTTCAGCAGGTGCGGATGCACGTTCTATTGGCCGAAAGGAAACAAGCAAGTTAGCGAAAGTCGAGTGTAGTCAACTTTGAGATACCTGCTACTCATTTGTGTGAAAGAAAATTAAATAAAGTGAAGCCAAGTTGCTGCGATAATCTCTTAAATAACTGCCATGACTACCTTAAGCAAACTTTATGAAATAAAGATGATAAGTTCGAGTGTGCTCGGCTGTGTGATACTCGCTACTTATATATTGAGATATAGAATAATAATAGTTTGACGAAAGCAGTTCCCTGTGAACTATAATTTTAATTCCTAATTCCCAGTTTGTTTTCAATTGGTCTCTATAGCTGTTGTAGTTGCTGAGATTATGAAGTTTTACGGACGAACAGATGCTTAGGCATCATTCTACTCACAAAGTCCCCGGGGTAGGCCACACTCTGTTGGCCGATCCAGTGCAGCAGACTGTAGTCCAAGCCAGTGTCCCAGTAGGTGAGCTCGTTGGCGGGCGCCGAGGTCAGTCCAGCCCACTGTTTCTCAAAGAACGAGGGCGCCGGCTGATAGGTGGGCGCCAGCGCCAGCTCCTCGCCCAGATGAGCCATGTATTTCTCACGCAGCTGATTGGCAGCCTCTTTGCTTAAGACACCTTCGCTGGCCAGCTGGGCGGCATAGAGATCGGGCACCGACTGACGCTGATGAATGATCTGATAGATGAGCGGATTGGTGAACGTGGGATCGTCCACCTCATTGTGGCCCCAGCGCCGGAAGCAGTTCATATCGATGAACACGTCCTTGCGGAACTCGCGCTGATAGCGGAATGCCAAGTTGGTGACGCGTGCCACAGCCTCGGGATCATCGCCGTTGACATGGAAGACAGGCGCCTGTATCGACTTGGCCAGATCGGAGGAGTAGGCAGTGGAGCGTCCACGTTCAGCGGGCGTGGTGAAGCCCACCTGGTTGTTGACAATCAGATGCACGCTGCCGCCGACTTCAAAGTGCGGCACGTAGGCCATGTTGAGGCACTCCTGATTGATGCCCTGGCCGGCAAAGGCGGCATCGCCATGGAGTATCACATTGAGCACATGCTGGCCAAATGGTTGAGCTTGAGCCTCGCTGCTGCTGCTGAAGGCGCCTTCGCCGCGAGTCTGCTGCTTGGAACGTGTCTTGCCCATGGCCACGGGATTAGCTGCCTATTTCAATGGAATGAATGAGCGTAATCCTTTGCTAAATCGCTCTTTGGGCAAAGTTGGGCAAGGAAAGACTCACCTCCAGATGTGAGGGATTGCGAATCATGCTAAAGTTGATGCTCTTGCCAAGCACTTGCAGCTGCTCCGAAACATCTGCACACAAGATGTGAGTTTTGATTAAATTACGCATACGCAGCGTGTGTGCGCCAAAATAAAAAAAAAAACAAAACAAAAAGCAAAAATAGAAGCGTGCGGGGAGCTAAGAAAGTTTCACTTACGGAAGTGACTTATGACGTCCGACATGGCCTCGATGTCGTCGGCAAACTCTGATGTGCCGCTTAGTTTGCGAAAAACTTTCGCCGGTCGCATGTTGAACATGGCCGCTTGCAGCGAGGTGCGTCCTCGGTGGGGCATGGCCAGCACCACGTGCTCGACGTTCGCTGTTGTCATCGGTGGCGCCATAGGTGGTCATGCGGTGGGGAAAACATTATTTTTGGGGGTAGAAAATCATCGTAAGTGCACGCTGAGCGTAAGTTTACCAACTCAATAGAATAATATAACAACTATATTTAGTGCCATAGACAAGAAGCAAAGAAGCTCACCTTGCACACTGTCGCGCAGCAGCTGCCAGAAGAAGGCCAACATGGACTCGGCGCCTTCGCCGCTATAACGTTTGACTGTGGGAAATTTGAGGGCCATGAAATTGTCCCATGCCTGTGACTTAATTAGCAGTTCGGCAATTTCGCAGCGCTCCGTCGACTGCAGCTGATGTTCGCCGAGCATCTCGAAGTTGCGAGCCAGCCATTCGCGCTCCTCAACGTCCTGCAGCGTCGCGGGTCGGGAGGTGGGGAGTGGGGTGCGAGAGGGGTGCGTGGGTCAGCTATTTATGTACTTATTATATGGCTGCTTACCTCGATATAGGCAAACTCGGCGCTCGCTGCGCTGCCGCAGTAAATGTCCCGCAGCAGCTGCTCCAACTGCGCCACATTTTGGACATCGCTGACTGCTGCCGTGGCTGGAGCACTCAAGAGGTTGGCGGTGCGCACCGCTTGCTGCGTCTGCAGTCCATAAAATGCGGGATTTAATTCCTGCAGCTCGCTGCTGTCCAAAACGGGCAAAAAGTACACGTGCACAGCGCACAGTTGACAACACAAAAGAATGGAAAATATAAATATAAATTATATGTTTCTGCTGCTGCTGCTGCTGCTGTTGCTGGGATTGCTGGGATACTTTGCTGGGTGTGGGTGGGCGAAGATTGCGCTGGGGTTTGGGTCGTTTGGGTGGTTAAGCTGTTATTTACCTTTCGCTGTTGGGCTCTTTGATGCTGATGGGATTTACGGCCGCCAATTTGTGTCCGTGCTGGCGAAAGGCCTCGACCCAGCGATAGACATTGCCCTGAGAGTTCCTTGCCAGTTTCGCTTCTTCCGCAACTGGAAGAAAAAACACATGCGTAAACAATATAAATTTTCTCTCGCAGTTATAAATTATTAAAAAAAAAAAACAAAAAAATACGAAGCAAAGAAATACGAATTCTTGTTGTGCATTGCCACATTGTGCGGCCCTTTGAATTTATTGGCATTTCACTTTTTATGGCATATACATTTTGGGCTAAGCTTTAGGTCCAGTGCTTGACCTCAGCTCGTTGGGCATGTGGACAGTTCCTGTTGTTGTGTGACTACTGTGCGAAACAGCCTTAAATTGTGCTTACTATTATCAGATTTTTGTCGATTATTTAGCCATTAATTTGGTTATTGTTGTGCTGGGCAATCCTGAATTGTTCTATGATTTAAAAGGGTATTTGGGGTTCGTTGGCAAGAAGCCCACAATACAATATATATTTGATATGTGCTTGTATGTGTGAGATATGGTTCTGTTCGTTTTATTGGGTTTTTTATGGTCTTTTATTTTTTTGCTGGTTTGTTGTCGGACTAAAACCGTTGATAGCTCGCTTCTGCTGAGGTGTTAATGTGCCAAACGTATTATATCCTGCCTTAAAGGATGTGCAGTCGATTACGCATTGCTTCTGTGTGCACACAAAAATACACATAACTCCAAGGATCATTGGCACTTTCTTAGCCAGCTTACTTGGAAATGCATTAAAACTTGATTTGCTTAACAATTTATGCAATTTCGTTGACAACATTTTGGTGATAAATCAATTGAAGGTCATGGATGCTCCCTCTGCTGCTGGGACACACACGAATGATGTATTATATTTGTGGCGAAATATTTCAGCTCGAGCGTGTAAATATTATTGAACCGGCGACGCAAATACCCAAAGAATAATGGCCAGCGGACAGTTACAGCATGACCAAGGGCGACGCTGAGGGGAAGTGCACAGGAAGGATGTGACTGAAATCAAAAGAGCGCCAGCAGTTGAGGGCAATGCCAGCCTGATTGGTATGTCAAGTGAATTAAAACGGCACAATGGTCCAGCAGCACACAACTCACATCTGATGACATTCAATACACTGGCAACAGCTCGACAAAAACAGGGGGGGAAAAAAGGAGAAATGAATTCATGTCGAAGCCGGAGGATAAGTCTTCAAAGGGACTGGCAAACAAGTGTCTCTAGTGCAGTCCACATCGCACCCTAGGTGAGCTCATCTTCAATCCCACTCCATCTGCCTGGCATGTTAATCGAGCAGGCGACATGCTTCCTGTCGATAAGTCTCCCAACCTGTTTGTGCTGCTGCTGCTTCTTGCCGATTTGTGTGGCCTGCTAAGTCATAAATCCAATTTGCGTAGTCGGTCTTTTCGTTCACTTGGCTTTATCATACAACTTTAATTTTAATTTCCAGCTAACCGAAAAGAACATTTTAAATTGCGTTACCAACTAACGTATTGCGACTCCAACAGGTTGCTTCAGACATGTTGCAAGTGCGTGTGTAAATAGTTTGATAACTGCAGGCATCGAACATGTTCGAGTGCGGCTGCTGTGGTTGCTGCTTGTTCTCAGTAATTTATTTTGTTTAGTTGTTATTGTTATTGTTGTGGGTGAAGGGTTTTGCGGCTTCACTCAAATACGCATTGATAAACTGCACAGCGGCAACAAGAGAAGCTGCTCTATCCATTGATTTACAGCTACACTTGCTTCATTCCGCTTTAAACATTTCCACTGTTCGACTTATCAGAACAGAGCAGTTTCTGTTTTGTTAATAATGATTGTTATCTCAGCGACAGGAAATTTTATAATATTAGATTAACTTTGCACAGATTAAACGACTACATTTAGCAGCGCTCAGCGTTCACTTTCAGGTACACATTTATTAATAGTATTTGTTTTTGTTGTTGCACTACCTTCAAAGACGCGCTTGGCGACCGGTCTATAGCCCCAGACGCCCTTCTTTGTGTGATAGCCGCGTTGTGGGACTGTCTGGGCGCCCACCAGGCCGGCGAATTTTCTTTCCGAATTCACAAAGTGACGCAGCATTTCTTAACTTTTTAGTTCAATTGTTATTTAATATATATTTTTTATTTGATACACAGCTGATCCTCCACTCAGAAATTTTGCCGTTGTCAACTGCAGCTGCTCGCGCTCGACCCAGAACTGAAACTCATTCCGAACGCCTTCAATTTAGACCCCCTGGACTTAGCTCTGCTGATAACAAGCTGATCAGCAGACCAAATTGAGACAAACATTCGCAATTTCGCTCTCTTTTGAATGCTCTTCCTATGTGTACATACAAATGTCTTGAGTAAAAAGTTCTCTTAGCTTCTTTACGCGTAGCAATAGTATGGTCATTACTCGCAGTTGTGTGTCCAGACGCTCTCATTTATTATTTCATTCTCATTCTCCTTTCATATGTTTGAGTGCGACTTTAATGACCTGGTGTGGTCTTGTTCGATGCAACCTTAAACGAATATGGCACTTGAATAAATGTAGTGCATACTTTTAGGCTGTTACTGATTAATGACCACTTATAAAATCATATTTGCTGGCGCATTATGCATTTCAAACTTAAAACGTTTTTTTATAAACTTAATGATTGATAATAATTGTATTCTATATATAAACATGAATTTTTAAAGATGTATGCATGTGTTCTAAATATAAATGTTTTGCATGTTTTGTAAGTGTATGTGAACCATAAAAATAAATCTTTGTCGTGAATTTTCGAGATATACTACAAATATTTGTTTTCTTTTCCTATTTATATTTTTAGCTATTAATTTCGAATTCAATAATTTAAAAACTTAATAACGAAACTAAAAGAGAACTTTGCATATGGTTTCGATTCCTTATATTTTTATTATATTTTGTATTATTTATATTTTCAATCATCATTTTTTGTGTGTAATAAAGATTGCACTTTTTAATTTATCTTTTCTTTATTTCAACAATCCTAAAATTTGAAATTTTCAAGCAATTAAGACAGAGACTTTCTCTTTGCCGTATTCGATGCATGATTTTGAAAGTAATATGCTTAGCCAAGTCTTAAAGCAAACACGCTAACCCTGAACTCATTATTTCATGCGACCCGTTCGCGACTCACTCTTTGTGGTGACAAATTTTCATTTCAAAGCGAAATTTATGAAAATTTTTGTAGCGATTTTCGCCGTTTGTCGAAATTAAGTGAATTGAAGTGAAGTGTGTTGTTTCCATTCATAAACTGAATTTAGAAGCGGAAATGCTGCCTTGTTGAAAATGATGGCTCATTGTCTATAATTATAATTGGTCTCTGTTGTGGCAAAAGGCTTTTGGAGCCCTGCCCATTGAATTGACGACAAGGAAGAATGGTGATTAACTGTAATGGAAATGAATCACAAATCGTAATGTAGCCAAAGTTAACAAAAGCTGCGAGCACAGATAACACAGAGGATAGAGAGTGAGAAATCGTGAGCGACAAGAAGTGGGAGAGAATTGAATAAACAATTGAGTTTAGAAACTGGCTACTTGCACAATACACGCAACAAACCGCAACCAAATCGACTCGAGACCTGGCCAACAATATGTGGAGCGCCAAAAGGAATGCGTTATCAGTGCGTGGTGGTTAACGTGATAAGATTAAAGTATGGAGCATAAAACAGATAACGGCGACGTTTCACAATCGAGAAAACACTGAAACAGTGACAGGTGTAGGCAGTCGGCAGGTTTTGCCAACGCCCCAACTTCAGTCCTAACTGAGCGTGGCGCTGAATCGAACGTATTTTCTGGCTCTTAAGGTTGGTAAAGTGGTCAACGATGGTGAAGCAATAGTGTTGAGTGCGATAAGAATAATGAAATACTGATAAGACGCATGAATTGATGATGTCATCAAGTGAAAAACGCTGCGATTGCTCAATTCGCAAGTGAAAAACTGAAAAGCAAATTCATTTCTAGTGTCCTTTGGCATAATTTGCATTCTTTTCTTGTGTTATTTTACAGTGCGCCACACAGAAATACGTAATAAAAAACGAATCCGAATCGAAAAAAAAAATACAAATACAATACAAATTAGATATAGGTGATAAGAGGAAAAGTGAGAATGCGCTTTAAACTGTTTGTGGTCTGTGCGCTGGCCTGCGGCTTCATGGCCTACGTGCTGGCCAACGAGAATGTCTCAACGGAAGTGGAAGATCAAATTGTGAACGCCGTGCCCGCGAACAAAGCGTCCAAAATCGCACAAGCTGTTGAATTTGTCGAGATTCCCGAGGAGCCCAAAACGGCACCCGCTGTCAAAAAGGTCGAAAAAGTGTCGCCACAGCCCGCAGCAGCAGCATCAGCAGCAGCAGCAGCTCCAGCGCCAGCGCCAGCGAAACCAGCAGCTCCTGCACCCACCGCGGCTAAGCCACAGGCCAAGCCAATTGTGCAGGCAGCGGCGGCGGCGGCGCCCATGAAGCTGTTGCCCGTTGCCTCGAGTCGCGACACAGATGATATTCTAACCGTGGCTGGGCTGAAGCCACAGGCGAAATCGGGGGCACTCGTCATGCCCTTTGAATACCTTGGCGAGCTGTACGATGTGGATAGCAGTGGCTACAATTGGGGTGAGTGGAAAAGACGTTCGACTGAGCGCTGAATCAGTTCACAATATTACTCATACGCTGTGTGGAGCTGTGCTTGCTTATCTTATCAGCGATAATTGTGCGCTCACTTGCTCGCTTGCTGGCTTTGCCCGCTTACCAATATTTGCTCGATAACTTGTTCGACTTTTGGCAACGCAATCCCAGCAGGTGGAGAGTTTGCTTGACTCTGCGTAAGTTGTCGTTAGCTCTCGTAACTCACAATGCCAGCGTTTGATAAGATAAAGCTAACGAATGTTTTTGTTTTTGTTTTGCAAACAAAACAAGTGACACTCACCAAGAGAGAGCGAGAGTGTGCGATCATTGGCAATATGATATATAGTTAACGGGGTTTTATTGCCTGCATTCAAAGTATGATTCAGTCTACAGCAATTCTGATAAACTCATTTAGCTGCCCTGTAAAAAAAGGGTTTCGTTTAGGCATTAGTCAGTGCGCTGATTACGCACCCTGATTAAATATTTGTTATATAAAGGCTTTCGACTTGAATTCCAAGTTATTCTAGCTATTTTTAGTTATTCATCAATTGTCAATATTCTTATCAACTTCGCCCCAGAAAAGGCAGTGTTTGTTTTTTGCTCTTTCATTTTATTATTGGTCGAATTCAATTATCTTATGTTAAACACGGCGTATGACTAATTCTAATAGTTAGGGTATCCTTGGGAGCTGCTACTAAATAATTAATGCTGAATGCTGCACACATGCATATTTATGCACCCATGGAGATGCGTTGCTCGTACTCGGCAATGCGCAGCCGAACAGGGACCACCAGACTCAGGTCCTCCATCATGGCATGGCGTTGTGGTCGCAGAGTGGCTGCATTCGAGTTCTGACGCGAGATGGTGGCTCTTGATTTCTCCATGGAGGGCTTGCGACGCAGCGAGCATTTGCGCTGCACTCCATTGTTGCCATAGGCTGTGGCCGGCTTGGCGCTGGGTGTGGCGAACTGATAGCCGGCTGCATCACTGCTGCCGGCTGTTGTGGCTGCCAAACGCTTGGGCTTTGGCGGCGGCACTAGACCGTTGCCATAGCTGTTGCTGTTGCCGTAGCTGTTGCCATTGCCAGCGCTTGTGGTGGCCACACCCATGGGCCGGCTGGAGCGTAGAAGCGAGATAAAACGATTGGCGTTGTTGTTGTTGTTGATGGTGTTTTGTGCAGTGCTGCGAGCGGATTCAAAGGTGTTGGTCAGCTTGTTGAAGAAGTTGATTTTGTCGCTGACACTGCGTGCGGTTTCATCGTGACACGCGGCCACAGCATCATCATCAGCAACATTGCTGGAAGTGAATGTGGCATTGCAATCATGCTCCTGTTGCTCCTGCTGCTGTTGCTTCTGAGTGACCTGAATGTTTTCCTCGGACCCGTTGTTGCGCTTCGACATTTCCAGCACTTTTTCGCGCAGCTCCATGGACCAGCGCTTCTGGCTCTTGTAGAGCTGCGGTCGCAGCTCCTGCAGTGGCTTCGCCATAGGTTTCGGTGTCGCCGTTGCAGTCGCTTCTGGTCCGGTAATTGCCAATGCCAGTTCGCTGGTGAAGCGTGGCGTGGGCGGGCGCGGCAACTGTTTGCCGGCAGCCGGCAATGGCGTCGACGTAATGGGCGCTGCTGCAGTCGTTGTCATTTCCTCATCGATGTCCATTTCAAGCTCGCTGAAGCTTGTCGCGGCCATTACCGGCATTGCTGCTGCGGGCAATTTGTAGTTGTAGAACTGAAAGTTGAATGTGCTGATGCTCATTTCGATCGAGTGTTGACGCTCTGACGTTTGCTAACTGAATGTCTGCCACTCGAAGGACTCGCCGCGCTTATATAGCTCAAGCCTCGTCCTGGCTACCTGAGTGCATCGTGTGCAGGTCAATTTACCTGCTGTTGTTCGACTGTGTGTGCAGGTAGTTGTCAATGACGATGCGGTGGCCTAAAAAGTTGCCCGGATTAATGCGACATAAATCCTTGCCCCGAACTTGACTTGTCATCGTTGCGTATTCCACGAAATTGAAGCGTGTCCCGATATGGCAAAGAAAAGGAATGGAAAAAATTGCAAAGGTTTCCAACGAACTGCTGCAGCCGAGCTGCCGAGCTGCGACAACCCGAGCACGCGAATTTTGCGTATTTTCCGCGCACCAATTTACCCGAACCGCGATGGGCAGGACCATAAATCAGCCAAATGCCGCGGTAGTTTTGCCGGCTAATCCCTGTATTCGAGTACAGTCTGTTCCTCGCACATCTAACATATCTGCATGCTGCATAGATGGGTAGTTTGGTGAAACTGTTTTTGCCGTTGCTCACATTATGCTGTTACCCAAAAAGGATTAGCGTGCCGTGATAATATTTTATGGCCTGACAAACGCGACGCTGATTCATAAATAGATTATAAACTCTCAAAAACTGATCCGCGAATGTGACAGCTGTCGTTTTGGAAAAAATATAAAACACAGTTTGAGACTTTATGGCTAAATCTCTGCCGCACTCTTGTCACATTTTAGAAACTCACAATTGGCCCTGTCGGGGAGAGAATCAACAGACTATTAATTAGCCAACTGCTGTCAACGACAATTATGGCGCATTATGAACACTCGCGCATTCACAATTGAAAGCCACTCTCAATACACGTAATTGACGGCCAAAAGAGTTCAGTTCAGTTTAATGGATAAAAAATGATGCTTCATTGCGAATTGATGCATTAATTGCTGCCTCGATGGACATGCTTGTCGCAGCAGCAAATGCTATTGTCATAAGGACATTAATGAAATATTAAGTACGCAATTAAATCACAATATTTCATTGTGCAAGACAATGCCCAGTTGTGGGCTTGATTTTCATAAGTTTCAAGCTGCAAATTGATTTGTGCAAAAGAAGTATATACGTTTTTTTTTAAGCTCGTATTATAAATAGTATCCATTCGTATTCTAAAAAATATAATGGCCACTGAGTCGTTATTAACGACTATTTATAATTGAAGGTCGCAATTAATTAATTGGCTTATTGAAATCAGAGAGTTATTGATGCTTTCACTTCTGATTAATAAGAATTGCTGTTCGAAATATCGTTTAAATATTTGATTCACAGAGACGTTAATTAAAGAGTTAAAATCAGCACTTAACTGCGTGATAATATTATAAACATTTCTTCATTTGCAAGTGCGTGCAATTTTTAAGCCACAAGTTTACCACAATCTTGAAGCACAATTGCAATTTATGGCACTAAACTTGCCTTGTTGTTTGTGTCGCTCGACAATTGGCCAGCTTAAATTGCCTTTAAAAAGGCAACGCCACAAACAGCAGCAAAAAGAAATTAGAAAGAAAAATGTGTGGCAACAAAAAATGGGAGAGTGTGGCACGAAAAAAAAAGTAAAAACGAGAAAGGGGCAAGGCAAAGAGAACACACGGAAAATTGTAGCTGGCAAGTTGGCAAAACTGAAATGAATATTAACTGTGACCTTTAATAGCTAAGTGCACGAGCAGAAGTCGGGGGTAGAGAAAGAGGGGAAGGGATGGGGCAGTGTGCGGAGTTGCAAGCACGAGGCAGCAATTTTGTAAGTGAGTCAGCAGGAAGCTGCAAGAACTTAAGATGTGGGGAGGTGCAAAGAAGATAGAAGACAGAGCAGGCTTGTGGCAGGCAGGCAGGCAGCATGTAGCATGTAGCTGAACATTGTGCAGGCAACTGCAAAGTTTTAAGTTTATGTGCCGCCCACAGAATGCATCCGGCCTAAATTGAAACGCAGTGTGGGGGAAAAAAGTGTTGCTATGTAACGTCGCTGGGTTGGCTGAATTGAATACGTAATCTCTGAGGATTAGGTGTTGAAATTTGAAATTATTACGTGTATAATTGCGCCTTGCCCCGTCCGCTGTTGACTTGACTTTAATGTGTACTTATCGTTACGTGTTGCAGATCCCAACAACAATGTGGCGCCACCGGATACGCCCTCGACCGCAGCCGGCGGTTACACAATTACCCCCGCTCGCCTCGCCGAGCTGCGCAGCAATTTCATGTACTGGTTCTTCGACAAGGACAACTATGGCGGTCGTGGCGACTATCAGTTTGACATTCATGCCTCGATGACGCAGCTACACAAGAATCTGAACTTCCAGATGCCCTTCTACGGTTTCCGTTTCAACTATACACGCGTAAGTCTCTCGCTCGCCATCCCATCCCATCGCATCTCATCCCATTGGCCACCTAAAAGCTTCCGTTTCATCGAGGATGACTCACAAATTAAATTCACTCTTGATTACAGCTTTCGCTTAATGGCTACTTGGAGTTCTCCGACCCCCCCGAGTACCTCACCTACCCCCTGGTCTTCCCCATCAAGGACTGGCCGGTCAAACGGGATCCCTCCTTCATGGGCATTTTCTTCAGCAAGTGCCGCGTGGGCCGCATCTATCCCTCCGATCTCGACCAGCGCACACCCGGCGTTTACTGGCGGTGAGTTAGACTAGCTCAATTCGCTTCCGACATGTGCTGCTCGTTTGCATTTATAATCACAATTATTGTTAGCTCCTTTCGCCATTTGCATATTTAAAATCACTTCAAGCATCGCACACACACATTCACATGTTTTTTTTTTGTCTTCAGTGTTTTTGTTTAGTTGCAGGATTTCAGTTGCACACATCGTGCAGCATGTTTGCAACGGTCGAGCTCCATTTCCGCTTGCACATTGTGTGCGAGTATTCTCGACTCTTGCATTCACATGCGCATCGCATAGCCGTTGTTATTGTTTCTGACTAGTTACTGTCATTTATTGCCACAGCATTTCTGCATTGTTTGCACGACAAACCACCTGGCTCCCTTTCCCTCCTTCTTCTTCTTTTCCCCGCTCTCGCTCCGGCTTCAGTTCCGACCTGGGGCCTGGGTTTTGTGCAACGTTCCGCTATCTGCCTCGCATTTGTTACCCACTGAGCTGTCAGTGTTGCTGATTTCAGCAACAGTCATTTATGCGTGCATTCATTTCGAAATGGCGCCACACGAGCGTGTGACGGCCAACAGAGCTGGCTAGCTAGCTAAATGGCCCACAAGAAAAAGGCTAATTATCAAAGTGGCAAAGCCAAATCGACTTTTAAGTTCAACTTTTTTGTGAAATCTCTTGAGAATTTGCTGAAAAAACTCGTGTTTTCCCTGCAATTGATTGGAGAACTTCTTCGAATCCCCGAACAAGAAATCCAGCTGTTGCATTGTAAAGCTGGCTAGATTTGGCTTAAATAAATACCCACATTCGACTGCACTGCTGTCAGTTGATATCGATGTCAGCTCGAGCCCATCACGTGCGAGTCGACGAGGCAATTTCATTATGTCGACGCCATCGGGAGCTTGGGGCTTTGGTTGGCTCTGCTGCTCGGGCTCAGTCAGGCTCTAGCGGAGGCTAGTGCATTTTTCATTGCCGTGAAACTGGAGCATCATTGGCAGGCCAAATGGATGAGTAAATTGGATATTCAACGCCCAAATGCCTCGCATGCTCTTCCGTTATGCAGCGTCAAGCTGGATATTTTACATAAAGCTCGTTTCAAATTTTGTTTTTACTAATTTTTAGGAATAATTAAATTCACTTGTGACTGCACATTTGCGCACAAAACATCATGGCACATGCACATAATTATGCGTTCAACTTTTTGTTTAGCTGTTTATGCAAATGAATATTCCACGCCGTTGGCCTTGCTCACCACAAAATATATCCTTTCAACTTTCACCACGGTCAGCTTTGTATTGTAATTACCCAAAAAAAAAAAAAAACATAATATATGTATAGAGAACAGAGACCGCTGGCAAAGTGGTAGAGAGAAATTGCATTAATTAGCCGCACCGTTGTCAACATCTCAAATCCACTTAAAGTTTTGTGTCGAGACCGAGACCGAGATCGAGACTGAGACCGAGACCATTGCCATGTTGTTGGCGCATTTCTTTTGGCTTTTATTTGCTTGATGCCTCAGCGCATTTAACACATTGAAAACATGGAACAATTCAGCGGATTCTGCTGCTATGATTTATTTGCTTTTGGCTTTAGTTAAACTCCCGAAAATGGTCTAAAAAACACGACAGATGGCCCATAAATAACATTGAATTGTTGTGTGCGAGAAAGGCGAACTGGAGAATGAATGCCAGCAAAAATATGGTTTAAAATAGCGCCATAATCCATTCTTATTCGGTTTAATAAAGATCTTATAAAATGCTCTTGGAATGGCATAAACAAAAGCACAGCTCACGCCGCCATCTCTAGCCGCACGCTGGCGCAGTCTCAGGGGCCGAGTTGCCCCGAGTTGCGAGTGTCCAGCTGTCGACAAATTGGTGCGACAAAGCAATTAACGGTCTGTAAAGCGCATTTGTTGAGAGAGCGCATTCTAGTGAGAAAAAAACTGAGCGAAAAGCGAGCGGGACGAGGCGAGACAATATGACAATTGTAGTAGTAGCCACGGCACGTCCAATGCATTTTCATTTCCATTGCCATTTCCATTTCCATTTTCATAGTTTTCATTTAGATGTGAACAATATGTCAAACTAGCAAACGCCGACGCGCAGCCCTTTAAAAATGTTTGAAGGGCAGTGAATTGGTTGGGCGTTGGCCAGTTTTGGTGGTTGGGTTCACATTCTGCCATTTAATTGTGTTCGCAAAAATGCTGCTCGAAACTTTGATGTGTATGCATGTTTGTATGTGCGTGTGTGTGTGTGTGTGTGGGCAGGCATTGGCTGGAATTTAATTTAAATAACTTGGCTTGGAGCAAAGCGGGGGAATTCCCAAAAGCTGAACAACAAGGCATTGTAATGGAAGGAAGCTGTTTAAATTCCAGTTACTGCGCAGCATTAACCCCATCGCATTTCCCAGCACACGCATCAATTTAATTACACGCTTATTGTTAACAATGCTTCCTGGATTAGCCAAAGCATCGCAGGGCGGCGCAGGGCGGGGGAAAGTCGATTGGCAGCTGCATTACGCATACGCCATGTGGCTTCGCGAAGTTTGTTTGCACACTTCCCTTTGCTGGCCTCGCATGCCATGTACGAGTTGACCATTAAATGCGCGATGAGTGCACGATTAATTTGCACGCGCCTGCGAAATAATAAAGCACACAACAATGATTCGAAGTCGAAGTTTTGATGCTCTGCCAGGAAGTTGTTGTATATTGCATTGAATTTGCAATTACTTGCTCTTCGATAGGCGTTTGTAGACGTCAACACTTTTTTGTTGTGGAATGTTTGGTACTCTCTGGGTGAGAGTATGCGGCATTATGGCCCTTGCTAGCGAAACTTTCTCAAAAGTGTTTGTTAAGCGTTCAAGTGTGTAAATCAGCGGCGTTGAGCTTTTAATTGTTGTTTGCCAAGGGCAAGCGGCACAACGCTGCTGGGAATTTCAGCCCTGTGGGCGTGGCGCAATTAAAACATTATGTTGAGGGGCGTTGCACGTTCACTCCGCGTTGAATGCTCAGCACAATTAGACTGGTCAACACAGTTATTCTTGTACTCGTCTTGAGTTGATCTCTCTGACTTCTTCTGTCTGCATTGCTTTAAAGTTCATGCTGTGCATTCGACACAACACTTAAGTTGATCAACTTTTAGCTATCTGCGCTGCTGGCCTATTTTGTTGAACTATTTTCTTTTACGATAGCGAGTACTACTTTTGCTGCGAACTCAAAGACGAACGAAGCACATTCCGTGCAGCGTATATGCAATTTTCGCCATTTTCTTTAAGTACGGCCATTGTTTCACTTTCATTTACACACAGAAAGAGATGAAATTGGGCCAAAAGTAAAAGAAAAGTTAGACAGAGACGTCGAGAGCGATGTGAGAGTGAGAGAAAGCGGTTCGTTGGGGATGTCGGACGGTTTTCATGCAAAACTGTGAAAAAGGCATTTTAACCCAAAATGCAGACAAAACTGCGGCGGCGGCAACGGCAACGGCGACGTCGACGGCGCCCGAATGTATGCAATAAAGTACATAATGGCGTAGTTCAAGAACTGGCACGCCAACTGCGAGCAGGAGAGGGAGGGAGGCCGGAGGAGACTCGAAGGGGAAGGGGTTGGGAAGGTGGTCTTGCCTGAAAGAGACGCTGGCTGACGACTGGCGAAACGAGCAGCTCGACGTTGTTATATATGAGCCTTGTGAATTTCCATTACTTTTGTTGCTCTGCCTCTCTGTCTGTGTTTGCTTCTGTCAGTGTGTGTTTGTGTGTGTCTCAGAGTGTATATTTAGCTTTTAGCTTACTTGCACGTGGAACTCGTTGGCTTGACTTGGCTGCTGCGCGCGCATTTTTAGGCTGTGTGACAATTTTGCCTGCTTTTCCATTTTCTGTCTGTTTTTTTTTGTCTATTTTGGCTTGAATGTCAATTGCAGACATTTAAAGTTTCATGGCAAAGGCAGCTGAGCCCCGAGTTAAGGTTGTTGTGGGCGGGGGCAAACAAATGATAAACTATGCAAGTGCATGTGCATGTGGGCGCTTGTATTTGTATGTGTTCAGTCCCTTGTCCCATTGTGGCATGAGGTTTTCACTATGCGGTTTTTGTGCTCTTCCTTTATGCACACATTTCTACCCAGCAAAACATGGGCATGAATAGCAACCCCCGCATTATCATTGGCAATCTATCAAAACTGTAAAGTGTTTACTTGATTAAAATTTTAACTTATTTGCTGGCCAATAAAAATTGGGACATAACAAATATTGAGCATAATTTTTTTAGGGTATATTCCAGTCGTGTGCCTCTAATATTCGCTTGAGCTGTTTATTTGCGCTGTATGTCTTCTATTTTAACATCATGTTGGCACTTTTTGCGGCTGTATGCTGGCCTTTTTTGGCTGTTGGTTGCGCTAACAATGCGGACAGCATGTGTTTTCAGTCTGTTGAGGCCAAAATGCAATTTATTTTCGATTGCCAGCTGCTGTCAGTTATAATTTATGAGGGCCCTAATTGCATCAAAATGCCGAGCAGGACGTGTAGCTGTTAACTAGCAAACGGCCTGGCGTGGTGGGGGCAAAAAGTGTTTTCCGATTTAGTTTACAACCTAATGTGATGGCAATTTTGTATTTTGTCTGCATTTACTGTAAATATATTTGCATATGATTTGCGCGTTGAATTGTAAATAAATAAATGTTGCTCATACGCCGCGTGGAGCGCAGCTGTGCGATGAATGCACATCATGAATATACTGCAATGTTTTCCACTTTGCTGTGCACTTCGGTAGCGGCAACAGTGACTGCTGCTGTTGCTGCTGCTGCTGTGTTTGCTTTACTCGTAGTTTTTACCATGGGAATCAATAAATTGTTGCATGGCTGCATAAATGCAAATAGCGCACAGACTCAAACATTTATCAATGTTGCAACTTACACTCAGCACATGCTGCACAAATAACAAACATTTCGATTTTTTCGTTCGCTTCGACTGCCATAAATATTTGCAATTTCATTTAATTGCAAAACTCTTTGTTTGTCAGCTTTGTGCCGAAAATGCATCAAAGAACTATAGAACGAAAAGCGTTTTAAGTACATATTTCACTGTCATCATAAATTATTTGATACAATACTATGTTTTTGAATAATTAATTCTGAAACTATAAATAAAACACTTATCGTTGAGTCGAGTATTAAAGTCTTTAGCAATACTTCAGACAGCCAGCCCAAAGCCGTTAGACAATAATGTCAAGCTGTTGATAAATAGCTTTAATATCCACAGGATATAAAAGGATTTGCCAATCGACTTTAATTTTTGAACAAAAGCCATCGCAATGATATCTTGGAACTGTAATCAGTTCATTCTGCATGCAACAAATGGCAAAATGAAAATTGAGCAAGACAGCAAAGGCAAAGGGCAAACTTTGCCTGCGTGCGTTGTGTGCAATGAATAATTAAGGAAAATAAATCATACGCAACGTTGTCAGAAGCCACTTGAAAGTGTGTACGCAGCGTGCGAGCGAACAGCGTAAAATACACTAAGAATAAAGAATCTGTATTAAAAATATGGCCAAAAAAACATGCTAAAATAAAATCAGCAGTCTGGCTGTGTGCTGATTTATATGCCAAACATCAAATCCATTTATCTTCATACAGAGCCAGAACTCCTGACGCCCCAGAGCACATTCCCTGCCAATGATTTGATTTCGCATTAGACTCATACTTATATTACTCTGCGTATCTGCATATTTCCAGTGTGGTACGTGATCTGATGGGACGCACGGACCGTTTTGGTGTCGAGGTGCGAGAGCGCACCATGTGGGATATTCGCACCGGCGTCGTCGGCGCCGATACCTTTGTGCCTAAGCACGTGGTGATCGGCACCTGGAAGAATGTGTCCTTTGCTGGCGGCATTGATAACTCGCTGTTCACCGTAAGTCGTCAAGTGGCAAACTCTTGAAACTTTACGCTGGCTACTTAATTAATTACAATTTCCCCTCCCTGCTTGCAGACGAACACATTCCAAATGGTTTTGGCCACCGATGAAGTCTACACTTATGCCATCTGGAACTATGCGGTGCTTAATTGGCTGTCGCACACTGAAGCCGGCGGTGATACGACCAAAGGCGAGGGTGGCACTCCAGCATATGTAAGTCACATAATTAAAGTTCTGTCTCTGCTTCTGCTTCTGGCTTCTGTTGCTTAGGTAAAGTCTTCCCACTCAGCATCGCACTTACAATCGTACTCTCCACAGCAGTCGCAGTCACAGTCGCAGTCGCAGTCGCACTCGCACTTAATTAAACACTTTACACAAAAGGGAAATTCACTTACATATCTCTCTTGTGCGCGCTCGCAGAGTGGAGGACGAGCTCAAAAGCACGCGAGCAAAACAAAACGGCGCAATTTTCATTAATGGTTGCCGCGCAACGGCAAAGTTTTCTTCTGCACTGCGTTTCACAGTTTCGGGTTGCGAATCACTTTCCAGTTGTGCCATTTAATGCATTAGTTGCATGTTATAATTTGTGTTACAAAACTGAAAATGAACTCAACAAGAGTAGATGCTTGGAAATATGCAATGCCATTTTCATTCACATATTGTCTGTGTCTTGTAGCTCTGCGGCAGCTGACGAGTCGTGATCTGTGCCCAGATGTGCAGACATGACAGAGCAATGTCAACAGCATTGCTCAAGCGTATTAAGAGTTGCTGCTTACATAAATGCTGTGTGCAATAAGATAATATTGAATGTGCCCAACAAAAGGAATAGCTTAATCAAGTATTCTACTACATGATTACTACACTTGGGGGCTATTGCTCTTTGCTTCTAATTAATTACTCTTCATTTTACGATATATTGTAGTTAAAGGGTATCATGTGGTCTGATTGTCGCTTGTTGCGCGTTTGCGTTTCGGTTATGACAACTTGTATTAATTAAGCGTCCAGTTGCAACTTTGCCTACGTGATTGCAAATTGTTTTGCAAATGAAATTTGCAATTTATAACATTCGGTCAAAAGCTGCAAATTGCACAGACCGCCCGACCACTTGTTTAAAAATTAATTACAATTCAAATTTATTGCATATGCAATTACATAAATAGTGCCACAGACACTTGTGTGCTCATCCAAATTGTTTGTTTCATTTGGCAGGTTGGCTTCAACGCTGGCAACGGCACTCAGGCCTATGAGTACAAGCCGTACAGCCAGAACATGGTTATCAGGGACTTGGCGAATCGCGGTTGGGGCAACGGCTTCCCTGGCCGACACATTTTCCGTATCGATGAACAAATTCTAATTGGTTCCTGCAACAAGGATATAGGTGCGTATACTTGACGGCGCTTGATTGATTAAATTGTGAAATATTGTAAAAATGTTCCATCAACAGATGCTGCGCTTCTGCCGCTGACATTTGCCCCCGAGTCGGGCAACATGCTGGGCGGCCAGGTGGTCAACATAACGGGCCCCTGTTTCGATCCCAATATCCGTGTAACCTGTCACTTTGACACTGAATCCGTGCTGGGCACGTACGTGGATCGCAATCGTGTGATTTGTGTGCAGCCCTTCCTCAAGGCCGAAGGCTACATACGCTTCCAGATCTCGGTGGGCACCCAGCGCTTCAAGTGGCGCGGCAAGTACTTTGTGGAGACACCGGCGGCGGCCACCGAGAAGATTTTCTTCGCCACCGACGATGTGCACAAGAAGAACCCCAGCGAGATTCGCATCACCTGGAGTGCCTTCAATTTGACGTCGAATGCCAATGCCAATGTCATGATTTCGCTGTGGGGCTATCGTGAGACGAAAATCGAACCGCAACTCGAGTACATTGATGTCATCGAGGCGAGTCTGACAAACACCGGCAGCTACGTGATCACGCCCTCCAATTACCTCACTCGCCACAACATCAACAATGACATGCAGTTTGGCTTCCTGCAGATCAATCTGACCCAGCCCGAACAATACTCCAACCTGGCGATTAGTCCGTAAGTACACAAAGTGCTGATATTATCCATCATACGCCACGTTGACCAGCACTCGGTTGCTCGCTCGCTGGCTTGCTCCGGTTTGGTCTTTATTATGTTTTAATTGACTTTTAGTTGTGTCAGCTGCCCAGCCCCCTTGTGTCGTTCATATTTTTATTCAATTTGCCGCAGCAATTTCAAAGAGCTGCCTGTGTGTCAGCTTTAGCCATCGACCTTCGGGCATTGGGGAGCAATCAGTTTACACACTGACTCTCTGCCTCTGTCTCTGCCTCTGTCGTAGACGACAGTTTCTAATTACAGGCACTGGCTAATCAATAGCTTAGCGAAATGTGTTTTCGATGGCCACAGCTACTTGCCACTTAACTCAAAGTGTTGCGCTACTGTCCTCATTTGCATAGATTGGCTTAAACCCTTTTTCTTATTTAACTTTACAACCTTTCTGCATACCCTAGATAAAGTAAGAATAGCTCATAGCCTTGCTACATAATGTAGCACACATCGCGCTTATTATTAGAATTAATGATTTCTCTAATTGAGTTTGAATTGATTTAAAAACTCACAAATTTAATTTTACATCTTAGCAAATTATTTTTGTGCTTCTCATGGGTATATTATCGTCGAGCTTTTCCATTTGTTTTGTATTTTACTGCGCTTTTGTAATTATTTCGCACTTAAACTCGAAGTATTTGAAGCTCCTCAAGGCTCACAATGAACGACTATAATAAAAATAACAAGCTGCTGAGCAAATGCTTTCCCAAACTGCAATATAAATGCTGCGAATAATAGAAATAGCTTTGGCATGTTTTTCCCAGTTATCCCCCTTATAATCGAGTAGCTGCATAAAAGTTTTACTGAATTTTTAATGACCATTTTTTTTGCGCAGACTTACATATTAAATTAAATGCGATGCAAAATTTAAGTTCGCTGGCGTATTTCTATTTCTGTTTTTGCGAAAATTGGCCCAATTGGCAGCTGTGCTAGCAGCGGGCTAAAACTCCGATGTTTGGGATTTAAGTTTATGATACCTTTGGGTGTCGTTACTTTTTACTTGAAGCCACGTGGCTGCCTAGATGGCTGGTTGACTGGCTGGTTGGTTGGTTGGCTGCCACCAATGTAGTATTTCATTCAGTTATAGTATTTAATTTGTATTTGATGAGAAACACGCGCCGCAGCCCGAACGCAGGCGAATGCACTTCAAAATGTTTTCATTTGACGAGCAAATATTAGTTTAATTCGGCCCACCGTGCGTATGCTTGTTGTCGATAGAAAATTGTAACTAGAGTTCTTGTTTGTGTTAATTCCACAGCATCCTGTGGTCACGACCCATTCCACTGGCCTGGTATATGGCGCCCCAGTGGGAGCAGAAGCACGGCA
This sequence comes from Drosophila siamana, assembly GCA_035047445.1. Classification (NCBI taxonomy): domain Eukaryota; kingdom Metazoa; phylum Arthropoda; class Insecta; order Diptera; family Drosophilidae; genus Drosophila; species Drosophila siamana. The sequence continues at coordinate 15,978,247 of JAWNPP010000004.1, read as the reverse complement.
AACGCTGGCCCCGCGCTCTATGTGATAATTGGATCCGTGCCGACCGATTCCTCCGGTAAGTCAAGGTCCTGCGGCAACTGCTGAGGCACAACAACCAGGTGTGCCCTGTGCTCTGCCCGGTGGCTGCATTTACATTTTCTGCTAATTAAAACCTGCCTTCTACTGTCCCCAAACGCGGGCTGCCTAATTAGACAGACAGCTCGGCCGCACAGAGAAAAATAATCTGAATTATTCGAATTTTTAATACAGAAACTTCGCCGCCGACTTGCCGCTGTGTCCCTGCACCCTGGAGCAAGCTGTGCTCGACAAGGGTCGCTTCCGGCCGGATCGTGAGTGTGACAAGGACTCGAATCCCAGCTGCCTGCGTCATCGCGGCGCCATTCATTGTGTGGTCAGCGGAACGCCAGTGTAAGTTAAAACCCCCTCCTCCCTAATTTGCAACCTTTGTAATCATATTTTTTGTGCAAACAGTGCCCAGGGTGCTGAGCAACAGTGTTGCTATGATCGCTACGGCTTCCTGATGCTGACCTACGATCAAATGTGGGGCTCACGGCCACGTCGTATTCACAACCTGGGCAAGATGCCCTGGAACGAGGCCAGCAAGGTGCCCTCGCTGTCCATGTGGTTCCACGACATGCGTCCCTTCTACTCCTGCTGCTTCTGGCAGGAGGAACAGGCCGTCGGCTGTGAGACGTATCGCTTCGAGCGTCGCCCCTCCCAGGATTGTGTTGCCTATCAGGCACCCGGCGTCGCCGGCGTCTTTGGTGACCCCCATCTGATCACCTTCGACGGCACGCAGTACACGTTCAATGGCCTCGGTGAATTTGTGCTGGCGCGCAGCACAGATCAAAGCGAACGCTTTGAGGTGCAGGGTCGCTTCCAGCAGATGCCGCCCAATTACTACGGCCAGGTGATGGCCACCCAGCTGACGTCGGTGGCCATGCGCGGCAATACGACCACCACAATCGAGGTGCGTCTGCGTCCGCTGCACGCGCGCTGGCGCTATCGTCTGGACGTGCTGGCCGATGGACGCAAGGTGTACTTTGATCGCGAGAGCTTGAAGTTCCAGCACTTCGATGGTGTCAGCGTGTATACGCCCACCTATCTGCTGAATCAGTCGCAGGTTGTGGTGCAGTTCGATGCTGGTGTTGGTGTGGAGATCGTGGAGAACGAGGGCTTCATGACGGGTCGCGTCTTTCTGCCCTGGAAGTTTATTGTAAGTGGCTTGGAGTCTTATAGAGTTGGCCGTAGATTAACTCTCTTTTCTGCAGAATAAAACTGCTGGCCTGTTTGGCAATTGGAGCTACAACAAGATGGATGACTTCACGCTGCCCAATGGCCAGGTGGCCTCTATTAACACCAACGACATGCGCAGCCTGTACTACAACTTTGGCCTCAAATGGATGCTCACGGATCGCGATGTGCCCAATGTGGGTGCAGCGCTTTTCACGCGTGAATTCGGACGCATGGCCAGCTACTATTCGAATGCCTCGTTCGTGCCCAACTTTGTGATGAACCCCGTGGACTTCCTGCCCGCCAATCGCAGCTACGATGTGGACCGTGCCGACGAGCTGTGCGGCGAGTGTTTGCAGTGTGAATACGATTATGCGATGACGCTCGATCGAGACTTGGCGCATTTCACAAAGAACTATTACGAGAGTCTGGTCAACATGCAGGCGGAGAATGCACAGTAAGTAAAGAAAGGTCTTTATTTGGTTCAGCTCTTAAACTTTCACGCCTTTTGCAGACGTGTCGTGTCCTGTGGCGTGCTGCAAACACCGCGCTTTGGTCGCAAGCTCAGCTTTGACTTCATGCCGGGCGCCAAGGTCGCGTTTGAGTGCAACGAAGGCTTCATTTTGGTGGGCGATCAGCGTCGCGAATGCTTGTCGAACGGCCTGTGGAATCTGCCCGAATATGGCTACACGGAGTGTCTGCGTAAGTTGTGCCAACAGTGTATTGTGTTCAGTCCTTTTTTCGTGTCCTTGTTGTGGCCCTTTTGCTCACCGTCAGCTACCGTGCTGCCCGTTTGTTGTTGTTCTCTGTTGACCACGTACAGGTGAAGTTTATTACACGCGTCGGGTCGCTTTCATTGCAATTGGCATTATTCTGCTGGTTATATGTCCCCTGATGCTGTGCATCGTTTGCGGCGTCTATCGCTATCGTCAGAAGCAGCTGAAGGAGGATCCGCACTGGCAGATGCCCGTGTTGCCGCGTTCGCGTGCCGGCTCCGCGCGCAATCTGCGTGTGCTGAACTATGACCCCGAGGACGATAGCGATACAGATGCGAGCACGCTGAAAAAAAGTAGGTCCTACGATAAAGTATATCGCACGAACGAACCATTACCGGGCAAACCGCAAATTGATTTTCCAGCTAAGAAATGGGATCTGGATATGAACGACGAGGATGTGACATCATCGGAAGGTAGTGATAATAGAACTAGCACAAAACTTGCCAAGGACATTTCCTACATTAATAAAACTAACGTTGCCCACGCAACAGGTGAGAAACCCAAGCAGACCGGTCGTCGCTCCCTACGCTCTGGCTCCAATCCCGAACTGGATCACGACGCCGTCCCGGCTGCCGGTGGCCATCACGATGACGACGACGACGACGAGTTCGATGAGGGCGATGTGCACACGGGCACCCTGCATCCAGCCGGCTACCATCAGCCGCTGTCGCCCGAGGAGGCTGACCACTTGCATCAGCAGCAATACAGCCCGACGTTCAGCGGCGTCGACAGTCGCACAAGTGGCGCCAGCTCCATCAACTACACACCTCAGGCAGCGGCACAGAATCGCTTTGGAGGCGTGCCCGTGCTGCCCAGCAATACGCAATACTACAACAGGCCGCCGTCCGGCGTGCCACAGCCTGTGGCAGCAACGGCGACGCCTATGCGCATTGCGCCCACGTTGCCGGGCACACAGCTGACGCAGGACAGCGGGCTGCCCTCGCCGCCGCCACATGCCACATCGCCTACGCCGTCGGTGCAGAAGTCCACAGAGGTTTAGGACTCGACACTTTGAATATGCAACAAACTCATGCAATGCACACACACACAAACACACATTTGCCATTCACCCCATACGACATTTGCCTAATACGCACAGGCTAGAAAGTTCAAATTTGTATAACTAATTTCATACATACACACATTCTACGACGTATCTGCTATACTACCTAATAATTATTGTACTTGTATTGTATTGTTTAACTTTGCTAATTGAGCTCCCTTTCCACCCCACCTGTCATCGTGTTTAGTACTCGTAATTGTTGCTGTTCGCCTTCGACCATGACTCTTGCAATTATCACCTCTTACAAGAATACTATATACTATATAGTCATACCATATTGTATAACCAAATAGCCCAAGAATATCAACTCTACTGTGTACATTTTATTATTTAAATAACTCATGCGACACCAAGAATTTCTTGACATTTTGTACATTCCCACTGATTACGAGTTCTTTTGTTCTTCAATTGTAAAGTACTACATCATTTAATAAATAATAAATAATTTGTTAACACTATTGTATGTACTTTAATACGTTTGTCCCCCAGCATTTTCAGCGTGCTCAAATAATGCCAATTGTTACATGAAAGTTGACACCTCGCACAGTTTTGCCAAGTAAATTGAAAGTTTTCTCAGTACCTGCTTCAAAGATATCCAGCGAATGCCTGTCAATTTTCTGTAATAATTTGCATAACGAGCAAAACCAAATTGCATTCGCAATTTACACTATGCAACATGCTTAAGCGCACGACACACATAAACTAGTTTGTCGAGTTAATTCACATAAATATAAACTAATATATTTATCAATATGAAGTTCATCTTATTATATATTTCAAAATTGACTTTAGTAAAGTCAGAGTTAATTCGTTGCTTTACTTTGTTGCGTAGTGTAATGTGCACTGCAGTGCCAAGTGAATGCCACGAAATGTTCGAAGAAGCAATAGGGCCAAAGCCAGAGACATTAATCTTGAGCTAACTGTCACGTGTTTCCCCGCCTTGGACACGCCCCACGCCTCCGCACTATGGCGCGTCCTGGGAGCCGAGCAAATGTATTGTGTGCATTACGCTGTTGTCAATCAATCTTGAGCAAATTGATGGACAAGTTGCCGTTACCGATGTGAGTATGCGTGTGTGTCTGTGTGTGTGTGTGGGGCGTTGTCTGTCATGGTTTGAAAATTTCGTTGAATGACGATGCGCTCAAAAGTAGGCAACTAGTTTGATGCTCTCGATGCTGAAACGGATGGCCATGAATGGCTGTGTAGCGAAATGAAGAGTCGAGTGCTTGATTAATTTATGAATATCATTTCTCAACTGGCAAAACACGTGGCCAACCAAAAACATTTGTTCGCATTCCACATTCCCTTCAATTCCTTTCACTTTTTTTGTTGTATACGCCAACTGCACCTTTCACTCACACGCCCTTGCAGGTCACGAAGAGCATTCGGCCCGCGTTGCGAGCATTTCCCTGGGCATGGTGCTGCTTATTGTGATTCCCTGTCTGCTGTTGCTCGTTTGCGGTGCAAATTATTGGATACGCGAGCGAATTGCCAAGGAGGAGGCCGAAGCAGCTGCGGCGTTGCTGCCAAAGCCCAAATGGAAGCGACCTCTGCGAGTGGAGAATGTCGAGACCGAGAAGGCGAACGTGGAGTCTTGATTATCACGTTAATGAGGCGAATAATGCGAATCATGTGATGGGATTTAACTGCTGTGTGCCTGCGAGAAGTGCTCGTTGTGCCATTAGCGAAGACATAAATTATATGCAGTTTAACTGCATTCACTGTGCTGTATGTACGTAACTATTTATTATCAGTAACAATAAAAAGAAATCAAACCATTTTCTTTCCTTCCATAAATTAGCAGAAAATTCTTTTTCAGGGTTCAATAAGATATTTTATTTATTTATACTTTTAGGTTACATGTATGTTTATATATATATATATTTTTATCGTAAATTTAACATATTTAACATTTACAAATTACATAGAGCAGGATAGATAGAAAGAGGTAGAGAGAGAGAGAGAGAGACAGAGAGAAAGAAGAGGGGGTGAAAGAGAAGAAGAATGCAATTTTAGCTTAACGTTTGGTAATTTACTATACATCTTATGAACTCTCAATCATCTCCCGACTCTATTAACACTTTCAACTGATTCTATCCAACTATGCAAACAGCTTTCTTTATTTATGTTTTGTTTGCATCTTAAGCTAAACACATACAAGTGACTTACAAGAACTTTCAGCTGAACAGTTAAGTATCTAATAGATTGCAGTTATCGTATTCGTATTCGTATCTTATTGTGTTTCTTTTTTTGTTTTTTTTTTTTTTGTTGTATAGCGACATACAATACAGTTGATATCATGTGGTTATAATGCTCTGGAAATTACCTTTCGAAATGTGATGGCTTAAGAACTATAAAGCTATTTTCAGTTTAAGTATAGTACTCATAGAGATTTGTCATCATAATTCTTACTTACGTACGTATATATTGCCGATAATTCAAATAGATGTTCATTAAATTTCACAAGCGAATACACATACTGTTTGTTATATTGTTGGATCCCTTTGTGGTTTTTGGATGAACTTTTGTTTGCTTAATATACTTAGTTGATTTTCGGATGCTGTCGTTACAATCATTACTTTGGTTCATTCATATATTTGATATTTATCTGAGTATTTGGTTATTCTGGTTATTATTACTTTTATTATTATTTACTTTGTTTGAGTGTAGTTCTTGGTGCAGTTGAGTTGCTACATTTGTGTTTCCTTCGAGTTGTTCTTGTTGTGGTCAATTGCCCTGTATATTAGTTAGTTGTGCGAAAGTTATCTGCGATTTGCCAGAAGTAGTTCAACCTCCTGCTAACTTCTAGATTCTCTCATCCATGCACCATACATAAGTATCTATTTATGTCTGGTTTGTTTGGTGCCGGTTGTGGTATACTTAGGTATAGTTTACGATTTCTGCTTAATTAACTTTTGTGGATTAGAATATTTGCCTTACATCGTTTGCTCATAGATATTTGTACAGTTCTTGTTCATATGAGTATTTTGTTGCTTTTTTTTTGTTTGAAAAGAATCTTTAGTGTATTATGAGTATAATTATAGTTGTATAATTAGAATTATGTGTGTAGTGCCTACGTAAATTACATCTATAGTACAAAGCACAAAAAGTTCAGCCTAAGAAACCATCACAAAGTAGAAAAATAAATATTAACACATTTAGTTTTATTCACAAACATTCGAAAAGCTTCACGAATAATTATTAAACTCATTTGTTTTATACAGGTAAACACATTCACACTCACTCATTCATTCAATATTTTGGTTGCTAATTGCTAATTACTAAATACAACATACGAGTAGTTACAATTTGGGGATCCTTTTCGTCCTGGCTTCATAGCTGCTTTCTGAAAAATAAGTGAAGAATTTTATAGAAATTACGAAACCATTCCCAACATATGCTACAGATAATGGTATGCTTCAAAGTCTTATTTCCTAGCACCAATGATAGCCAGATAGGAAGTTACTTATTCAAATACTGTAAATAGGGCATTATGTAAATGAAAAGTTCATTAAGTTTTCAGCTTGAGTGTCTCACACAGCCAGCCATAAAATGCGGTTAAATAAAAAATCAAAGTCCAAAGCTGGCGACGCCTTACGGTTGCGCACCATTGAGTTTTGTTTGTTTGGGTTTTGGTTTTGGGCCAGCTTTCAGTTTTCAGTTTTCAGTGCTCAGTGTTCAGTATTCAGTTTTCAGTTTACATTTTTATTTTCTTGGCTACGCTGCGCATGCAATTCAATTTAAACCCTTTACGGGCAATTACGCTGCCAAGCCGAGCTGGCTGTGCTAACAGTGTCAATGTCAAAGCCTGAAACCTGGCCGCATTGTGGCAACTTTTGCTAGCTCCGCTTTGTATGCCAACTGCGTGGGCCAAAAAAACAAACTACAAAGGCGCAAAACAACTTTTGATTGCCAAAAAAAAAAAAAACAGCTCACCGTTATCTGCCCTCTGGGTCTCCGACTCCAATGGAAAATTAAAAATTGCAATCACGTAAGCATCTAGAAAGCTCAAAGGTCTGCCAAAGGACGATTATTTATAACGAAAGCGCAAGTTGAAGATTTTTATGGGTTTCCCCTATGTTATCAGTCTCTTTCTCTCTCTTGCACGTGCGGTCAGCGAGGCCAAATGCTAAATACTGCATATAAATTGAATTTGCCATAAAGCATACAGGGCACACATCTTTACGTTCGTGTACATGTGTGTGTGTGTGTGTGTGTGTGTGTGGGGGAGGAATAAATAACTTATTTAAAGCTTGACAATCGCTAAAATTGAAATTTGGGGCGTGGTTTTGGAATGTCAGGGTGCAGGCGGTGTGTTGATCGTAATTGCACTTGCATGTAAACCGTAAGCCGTTGACAGGCACCTACACCCACAAAGCTATCAAGCAAACATACACAGACACAGGCAGAGCAGAACAGACACGAGCTCACACAGTGACACGCTAAGCAATTTAACAATTTTACAGACAATTAAACAACAACATGCTGCCCCGCTCGAGCTGCTCACAGGTCACTGTAAACTCGGACTTTGTGTGCCAGCTGTATCGCTTTGGCTGTGGGGCCTGTCATTGAATTGGCTGCTGCTCAACAAAATGGCTTAAATGTACTTGCAGCCAGAGCCTGGCGTCTCTACATAAACTATCGATTAGTTTAATGCGCAAAAATACGAGCCAACTTCGAGCAGCGTGGGCAAGCACAAAGCTATCCTTAGTTTCGCCAGTTGGGCTTGCCAGCGGGCAGAGTATATAACAAATTGAATTAAAATTGTAAATATCACAACATTCGGGCGCGAACTTTATGGCCCACAAATCAAATGCACGAGCTTTGTGACTGCACTGGGCGTTAGCCAGGCCGAATGTTGCTCATACGCTCCGTTGCGCCCTCGCTGTGTGACAATCAAGCGATGTTTGCCTGCACAGCTGTAACCGTTGTGCATGTCGTGACAAAATGTGGCGCAAAAGGACAACAATAGCTGCCCTCAATGTTTTTGCTGATGTTGGGGGCGTACAGTTTTTGTAGCTTTTTTTTTGTTTTTTTTTTGCCATTCCCTTTCATTTTGCATTGTTTGTGGCCATGAAACAAAGGCCAGTGAATGGAGACAATGCATTTTACGGCAAATTCTCGAAATTGTTATATTGTTAGCAGAACTGTGTTGCAATTAGAATTGTGCTATACACAAACGAAAGCGTATACCCGTATTTGTAATTAAATACTTTGCAGTCGAATGGATCTCAGCTCAATTTGTAGCAGAGTGTAACGCATATTGGGCAGAGCCAATAACAAATTGCATGAGAGCTCAATTTAATATGCTAAGCTCCGAATCGAATTGATTTGTTGTAGGCAACATTTGTGGCATTAGGAACTGGATTTGCTTGCAGCCAGCTGCAGCTGTGGCTGCATGAAGTGGTGGCAAGCGAGCGGCGTGCCCAAGGTTGAGTGCGGTGCATCGCCTGTGCACTGCTGCAATGTATGCAAATGAAAGGCGTCTGTTTGCCAACGCTGTCATCTGTCTTTCTACGCTGTCTGCTCTGTCTGTTTGCTTTTCTGCCTCTCTGGCTGTTTGTGTGTCTATCCGACAATGTCGAGGGGCTTGCGTGGGGTGTGTGTGGACGTTTAGTTAATGTTGTTGTTAAATTGCGCATTGTATGTTTGTGTTTACAGGCGTTTCCGCTTTAATTGAAATTAGTGCCTAGTTTTCGATTAACTTGACTCGCCTGGATTGTTTAGAGAAGCGGTTCAGTTCGACAGAAGCAAATGTTTGTGCATGTGTTCGGCTTGTGGCTTCATTGAAATTCTCGTAACTTAGTGGGCAATTGCATTGGGGACCTTTTCTCAACTATTCTTTTAATGGCACTGCTGCCTCACAGGCCTCCCAGATGACAGCAGTATATGATGCTTGTATCATTTATTAATAAAGCAACAGAGAATATCTAACTTTTTTCAACACATAGAAGTTCACTCAAAAAAAAGATCAAATAGGAAAAGTTCTATGATGCTAAAGCTCAAAAACTAACGACGTTGGCAAAAGTTTTTCGATGTTTGGAATGAGCAAAGGGACAACCCGTTTGTCAAAGCCCTGCACAGCACATTACAACATTACACAGCACAGCACATGGTCGCAAAGTAAACCAGAAGAGCCTGCGCTTCTGTAGTTTTTGTTTGCTTAAGGTAAGCAAATGACACAAGTTGTGGTATGTCGGGTCCTCACAGCAACAAGATGAAATAATTCAATAATAATACAACAAAAAAAAAAGTTTCTTTGAGCTGCCATCGTTGCTGTTGCCGTTGCTGTCGCTTGTTTGTTGAGCTTTTGACCTTAGAATTTGAAGTGTGCCAACGTGCGAGTAATTTCTATTAAAATGCGCAACACATGTCAGAGAAGTTTGTCGCCACTTTACGGATGCGAAACCCTTTTAGGTCCCCAACTAATTTTGCATTACACACACGGCGTATGCGTAATTTTTCCTGCTGCCTGCTGACATATAACATGTCACGCCTGAAAGTATGCTATGCAGGCAGCACCGGAAGCAACAGCGGCCAGGCACATTGCGATTATCATCATCATTGACGTCGGCGTTGTCATCAGCATTAACGTTAGACGTATTATTATCTGGCTAAACTTTTTGCCTTCCCTTTTTTTTTTGCAAACGTTTTTTTAAGCATCTGTCACAAGCATTAAATGCTGAAAGAGCATATTAGCTTTTTCAAGCAATATGAAGGTGCTGACAACAAGATTTTGTAGCTTTTTAATGTTATTTGCCAAAGTGAAACGAATAGAACTTGCGGGAATAAATTTAAATTTATTGATTGATTGCCTGATAACGTAGTTAATATTGAAAACTGAACAAGATTTTCACGAACAATGCGTTTAATGCCGCAGGGTATGCGAAATTCTGCGGAGCCTTGTGACTGCTTTTTGTTCTCTTTGCCGAGTTGTTCGGGCTTTGCCTAGCGATATAAGCTCACGACTAGCGGCAGCAGTGCTTTGCGTCTGACATTTTGTCGTCGGCGGCTCATCGCAATCATAATTTCCATCTTTATGAATTTTTAATGAGAAAAAACCAACTCGAACTGGAAGAAGCCGCTTAGCTCAGCCAGAGCAGTGCCTGTCACTTGCAATTTCAACTAAATTTTTTATAAGGCTGACACGCAATGGCCTTGAAAAGGACAGGATGCCCAAGCCCAAGACCAGGCCCAAGCCCAGGCCCAAGCCCAGGCCCAGACCTACAACGAATCCCAGACACGGTGCCGGGCTGAGAGACACAGATCCAGGTCACGCCTTAAGCCTGCGCAGCCAAAAGCATCAAGTTTATGTTGTATTTAGTTAGGCAAATATTTATTTGATTGGTTTTGCGATTTGCATTTGCGTATTTGTGATGTAAGCGATGCGAACAGAAAAGGAAATTGTGCGAGGACAAATGAAAAATACAAAAAAATCCAAAGGCAAAAGAAATATACTTGTATAGTATACTGATGGATCTGCTTGAATTAGGTGCAAGCATCGCTGGGTATGGAAATGTAAAGAAAAAGAGACGTATAAACAGACAGCAAATGATTGAATGAGGCGCCACATGATAAATGAGGCAATAGACAGAGATGGGGCATTCGCATTGACAGAAGTTGCACTTTGCAGGATGGTGGGGGGTGGAGGCAGCACAGGAAAACTCTTTAAAAAGGCAGTCGAGCAGACCTAATTAAGAGCTCATTAAAGTTGATTCAGTTGCATTACTATTGAGAAAACTGAGTGCATTCATTACTTGCAACTAACCCAAGCCAGCTAAAATAGTTAAAAAATGAGTCCAATGGTAAAACTGAGTCTTGCCCGTATCAAATTCTAATTAAATTGCTAGCTGCGTAATTATATCTCAAATATCAATTACAAATGCTGTGCAATTACAATATTAAAGCGTACGGTCAGCATTAAATTTCAAAGTACGACTGGATATTGAAAAAAATTGCGAATTGCGTAAAAAAGGCAACAAACCTGCGGCAACATCCTGTACAAATAAGCCGGATGCGAAGAATAAATAAAAGCCAAATAGAAGAAATGAAGAAAAATTATAAGGGAAATCTGAGAGATGCAAAGTCGGAGGTGGAGTTGAAGCTGCTGCTGGCGAATGGAGATAGGGAGATTTAGGTATGAGATGTGGAAACCGGATGCCCACAGCAGACAGTGGCGAAAGTGTTGCCGGAACTTGACCAACCCAGTGAGGCATGCTCGCATTTAATTTTGTCTCTGATAGAAAGGACAGCGAATTGTGTTTGCCAACAACAATATTTCTGTAATGACCCGAATATCTTGGCCTTCGTTATAAATTCAAATCAGCTGATGTGATTTATTTAAATTTGCAAAATGTGCCTAACCAGCAATTTTTTCACCCTTTTAATTATTACAATTTGTTTGAGTGAAATGAAAGCATTGCATATTTCTTTATACGAACGACTGTGGCAGCTAATCAATGTTAATCCATTTCTAACGAGGCATCGTTAGGTACACATATATATTTATATACATATATATATATGCACTTGAATGGCAGCATCATCAAAATGCCTTCCAACTTTGAAGTCATCAAATTGCAATGTTGTTGTTATTGTTATTGTTGTTATTGTTATGGTTGGCATTGTTGGCATTTAACGATAATGTGCACATATCGAGGCCATAAACAGACATTGAGAGCCAATATAAAATGTCTGGCAAGCAGGCCAAAAACAGAGCCAAACCAAATCTGTATGCAAGTCTACAACTCTCTCCGAATTTGTATCCGTATTTATATCTGTATCTCTGTGTCTCTGTGCACGGGTCGATGTGTGTGGGCGTTTAATGCGATTCGCTTCGCCCCAATGTCATATACATTAACAAAGTTTCGGGCTAAAGATAAACTTGAGTTACATTGTTACGAGGGTCACTTCTCAATTGTTAGCAGAGCTTGACCTTCCACTAGAAAACGATTAGAGTATTGATACTGTGGTGACCTAAAAACTGCTTTAAACTTTCTAAATGATCGACAACCATAGTGAAAGTTAATTTTAGCAGGACAAACTTATTTGGATTAAGCTGAAATGGCCAGAACGTCAGGTAATTTTGCAGTCACCTCTACTTTAGAAGCTGCCCTCGCATACTTCTATATATATTTATACATATCTGTCGCAGTTTGTCGGGAAGCCTTTCTGCTTCTGCGGTTGTTTGTTTATGCCAAATATTTGATACGAAAATATGTGTTAAATTCCATCGTTCGTTCCTGCCCCTTTTCTTTGGGGCACTTTCTGCTTTACTCTCTGCTCGTTTTGTTGTGGTTTCTGAAATTTATATATATAACTCGCTTGCAGCAGTTCGGCTAGCCGAACTTTTGTAAACAAAAAGCACACACACACAAAGCAAATGCAAACATTTCGCTGGGCTCCAGCGGCTTGCTTGCGAGCTGTTGACAATCCTTTTGCAGCCCAGCAAAGTATGCTACAAAATGTGTTGAACAAAACGGGGTAAACGGGAGCCTGCATTGGGCTGCTGTTGGTGCTGTTGCTGTTGCTGTTGTTGAAGGAGATATATTTAACTGTTTGCCATATTATGGCTTTTATATTGAGTTGTTTTGGACTTATCTAGTTTACTGTCAACTGGCAACGACGAGCGGATTGTGCAAACATCGTTCCAAGTGGCATGAAAGTTCTGCCAGAACAGCGTTTACTTTTTATGGCCGTTATCAAATCTTGTTTGGAGTTTGAACACGAGCACGCCACTCTGCCTAATGGCAGTTCCTAGAAAGGGGCTAAAAAACCATACATAACATAATGCTAATTTTCCAAAGCACTGATACACTGTGACTTTGATTTATGCAGTACAAATAAGCGTTTGTAAATATGCCATAAATTACGTATACGCAGCGCAAATGGCTGAAGAAATGTAAATCATTTGTAAAATACTTTAGACACAAGTGGGGCGTGTCTTCGACCCACTCTGGTTTGAACAAAAGTCACTTGAATGCCGGCTGAGTGGTTACAGATAGAAAAGCATTAACATAAATTACCTTGCACAACGATCCAACGATGCTGATGCCAACTCCTGCTGCCACCGACGTCCAACCGCCGACCGCCGACATCCAACCTCCGACCTCCAACCTCGAGCCTCCAACCTCCAACCTCAATGTGCTCGCTCGCACCGCAGCAACAATCACACACAGATGCACACAGCACAAATGCAGGCCAAGATAGGACAAGTACAAAGTCATAGCAATGAAGTGGCTAAGTGGCCGACCCACACACAAAGCCAGACAGACAGACAGACATACAAGCATATAACAAACACACAAACATACAAACACACACACAGAGATAGATAGACAGTCACATGGCTGCTGAAGGAGTCTGGAGTCCACATAGATTTGCAGCGGCAACTTTTCACTATATTTCCACACAGCAGCAGCCAGTTGAATCCTCACGCGGTTCTTATGCATCCAAGGGAGCGGTTGGACCCTTTGCGGCTGCATTTCCCCCTCCTCCAGCACCTCCGCCACTGCCACTAGCTGTGACACCGCCGCCGCCGCCGCCGCTTGCAGAGGAGGTACGTGAGACGCTGGCATGTCCCATGACCAGGCGCGGTGTTGTTGTTGGCGTTGTAGGCTGCAGCAGCGGCGAGTCTAGGCTACCATTGCCACTGGCATTTGCAACGCTGGTGGCACGTGTCAGGAACCAGCAGTCCATGGGCGTTGGCTTGCCTTTCATAATGACTGGGCCGCGGTACTCCAAATGAAATGAATCGTCCTGGTTGATCTCTTGGCACAGCAGGCTGTAAAAATGCAAGCGAAAAGAGGATTGTGTAGCATTAGTATACTTATTCTCGGATATGATTTAAGACTGTTGCGTGCTGCTGGCGCAAAGTGCACAGTTCTTTTGTGAATTATGAGCCATTCTTACTGCCAATGGCGGGTCACACAGAGGTGGGAGTTACTTCTAAGCTCCAATTGACAGCATGTATAGCAATGATATATGCACCAAGTGTTCGGTATAAAGTAGTCTTATTTCTATTGAATAATCACTTGGCTAGCAATGATATATGCACCAAGTGTTCGGTATAAAGTAGTCTTATTTCTATTGAATAATCACTCGGCTAACTGCTATATTTTAATAAAATTATATGCACTCTGTCTTGTTCTCCTGGTCTCTTTTTAAGTTAAGTTTATGACCATAACATGTAGGTACAAATTATTTACTCCTATTGACTTTTGACACCATGTTGACATGCCATCTTCTCAATGAAAATGTTATTGCATAATAACATACATTGTTGAATTGTTGTTGTCGTCGAGATTAAAGTGAAAAAAGATTATCAAATACATTTTATTGAAAAAGTTATTGTGTCACTTTTTCCAGCTGTGTTGATTGTGGCTTCATTTCACATTTATTTTTTTTAAATTGCAACATAGTATTTGCATTTTTTGCTGACAATTTGCTATTTGTACTTATTTCCTGTCATAAAATTAAGCGAATTTCTGTATTGTGTGCTTTGCAATCAAAAGTTTCACACATTTACGCCTTTCATATTTTTTTTTTGTTGCTGAGCATAATATTAAATTTGTCTGGCTGCTGGATTGCGTTGCGCTTGTTGCGGTCGCATTTCCGTTTCCGTTTCGTGCTGCCACAACATTTTATGTAAATACGCCATTAAATGTGTGTGGGTTTGAGTGCATATGTGCATCGCATACTATTCGAGCTGCAGTTTGTAGTGTTCAGCAACTGATTGCATATACATTTAACTCAATTTATTCGCAGTAATTCCCAGGACTCGGCCCGAATATTGGCCACAATTCTGATGCCACTGTGCGCCTTTTTAATTATTGTTGTGTTGGCCAATGGAAATGCGATGTGTATGTGAAATGGGTAATTTGCATATGTATATCTTACAAACTTAATAAAGTGCTTTCCACTAGCCTTAAACGCCTATTAATTTGCTCTCTCTCTTTCTGTCTCTGTTGTTCCATTGTTTATCCAACTGATTAAAGAGTGAAATCCAACCGTAAACTGACAATCAAGATATCGCGTCAGGTTAATGTGTTTAATTAATGTCTTCATTCCAATGCAGACTTACTCAATGCGTAATTGCCAAGGCAAATATTTAAGACATTGTGTAAATATGAAGCATGGCGCATGAATATTTAATCAGCCAATTTAAATGCAAATCAATAAAAAAACAATACAGAGCCAACAAGTAAACATTTGAAGGCGCTTTACATTTTATACAATAGTAATAAGCTTAATTTAATGCAATAAATTTCACATGGATTGCTGAACAATTAAAACTTTTAATTATTCGGGAATTGTAATTACAGACAAATGAGTGCGCTGCAGAAGCGCGATATGATAGCGTTCTTAATAATATTAAATATTATTGAAACATCAGAAATGCTTTTGGGCTGTTATAATTATATGTCTGTGCCTTCTTTACCTCGATACCTGTGCATAATTAAATAAAAACAAACAATTAAGTTGAAATCTACTGACGGATAAAGCGAAGGAAAATTATTGTTTGCAGCTGCTGATGCGCTTATTTGAAAGTAGGAAGCTCCATTTTGTGGTAATTTGATAATTAAGTGCAATTAGCACAGTAAATTGCATTGAATAATTCATTAATGCATTTCTT
The DNA here is from genome assembly GCA_035047445.1 of Drosophila siamana. Taxonomy (NCBI): domain Eukaryota; kingdom Metazoa; phylum Arthropoda; class Insecta; order Diptera; family Drosophilidae; genus Drosophila; species Drosophila siamana. Next base: position 15,962,541 of record JAWNPP010000004.1, on the reverse strand, counting down.
TCATTTTAAATTTCAATTAAATTCCGCTGATATGATAACTGCAATTTATAGAGTTGTGAAGGAGTTTTCTTAAATAAATACAATTTTCCATTCAAACAATTTATTTAAATTAAAAGAAAATTTAAGTGTTAATCACTGATATAGTCAAAAATATAATTGTATTTAATTAAATTATCAATTTTCTATAGTGGCATATTCAACGAAGTAAATTTGTTGAAGCTAATATGACAATGGATGAATATCAAGAGAGCATCAGAATAAGCGAGAGTGGGTGGAAGAGTCGAGAGCGAAAGCAGCTGGAAGAAAAATGTACACAGAGAGCGAGAGAGTAAGGGAGAGTCGATACAGGTGAACAGCTGAGCGATTTGTATGAAAATTTGGGTTCTGTTTTGTTGCGGCTTCTCAGTTGGCTGACGGCAGTTGAACAGCGTGAATTTCTCAACTTGAATGCGTGGGTCGAAAGTGCTGTTTAATTGAACGCATTATGCAAAAATAAAGTGTGCTAAGTGCAGGCAAGTTTAATCAAAATAAACAGATGAAATTGTATTCGAAAATCTACGCCTCCGGCTAGTCAACATTTCACACAGCCAGACACCTGTTTGATGGCTAAAACGGCAGAAAAAAAAACACAAAAATAATAAAAGCAAATGAAAATAAATATATATCACGCGATGTAACGAAAACATGACATTTGCAATGGTAAATTGATATTGCCACTTGTAAATTGATTTAGTTTATTGAATTTTCAGTAAATGAATTAATCAAAGGCAAATATTGCGTGATGTGTTTGTTTACAATATTGCATTGGAAGTGTTTTGTTTTTGTTACTCGCCCGTATCGTTGCCAGCATGAAAAAATCAATAAAGAGAGCCCAGAGGAAGAGCAAGTGAAATATTTGGAACGCTCTTTTTCTCTGCCACTGTTCGGTTGCTCCCTTATCGCTTGCTCACCCTCAATCGTTGAACTCTCTCTCTCTCTCTCTCATTGACGGTTTCTTTGATGGTCAACAAAAATTCATTCACTTCCTCGCGCGCAACTTTGTTCAACGCTTTGTGTTCAGCTGTTGTTTGTGGCGAGTTCATTTGTTCTGTGTGTGTGTGTGATATTCAGTTTGATTTTTGTGGCATTATTATTATTGCATTTATATTGGGAAATTGAATTGTTTGAAATGTTTTTGCAGTTGTTGCAGACATTGCAGCGGCTTGTAAGTCAATTAAAACGCCAATTGGCTTCACTGCTGTGGTGGCTGTCATTGCCACGACACTTCTACGGCTTCCGGCCATTGGACGGCACACGAGCCAGCTCCCGAGCGAGCCATCAGCGCTGTGGTCGAGCGCCACGCCGCCAATTGGTCATGGACTACATATTCGAGTGCTTCTTCAATGACACCTTCGAGCACATCACTCGCAACGGGCTGCAGGATCGGCAATCGCGTCGCGATATCCTCGATCACCTCAGCTCGATCATCAAGGGCTGCAGCGAGGGCCAGAATGTGCAGACCGATGAGGTGGCCAGCTTGGCTGTTGTCGCCGCTATGCGGTACCATCAACTGGCCAAGGATGGCAATGGACAGGTATGCAATGAAATAATCTAATTTATATGCCACATTTTGCTGATTAATATGCATTTTGATGGCACATATTAATCCTGGCGAAACGAGAAAGCAAAACGCCTAGGCCAGCCAGGCAGCTAGGCAGCTAGGCAGGCAACGCATTTAATTTGAAATGTGCTCGATGCAGGAGAAGTTTGCTAAACGTCCACGCGTATCTCGCACACAGGTCTGCCTCATGGGGAAGTATCACAACATTTTGTATATTGCTCTGCGCACCTGTTGGGATTGGGGTGTGCGCGACTCGGAGGTGGTCGTTCAACTGTTGGGTAAGTCAAAGGCACAGAAACTTAATAATTTAATACCCACACACATGCACGTACATATTTCTGCACGTATGTCCGGGTGTGTGTGCGAGTGTGAGTGTGAGTGTGTGCGTGTGTGAGTGAGACGTGTGCTTTGGGGCATGGCCTTTTGTTTTGCATATTTTAATGAATTTTATGACATCGCATCAGATTATAACGCCCGTAAGCTGGCGGGATTCAAGATCTCATTTAATCACGTGTTTCTGCTAATTGCCAGCTGAAATTGCGTTAAGGAACGAGAGAAAGTGTTGCTAATGCCGCTTGCCACCGCTGCTTGCTGCTTGCTGCTTGCCGTTGAAAGTGTAGTTCGGCATGTTGCATCGTAAAACGTGAAACTTGTAAAGTGCCTTAAAGTGTTGCATGTTATTTGGGCCATGTCTCTGAGCTCTCGTTCTCGCTCTCGCTCTCGCTCTCGTTTGGCTGCCTGTGCGTGTTGCCTCTAATTAAAACGCTGCGTAAATTTGCCAGCCTGAAGACCAAGTTAATGGTATGCCAAGGCTCTACGTGTTTGCCTCTCTCTCTCCATCTCTCTCTCTTTTTCTCTCACACACTCTTCTGCTCTCTCTCGCTCTGTCCGTGTGGATTTTGCTGTGTGTACTTTCTCACTTTTTGCCAGTGTGCGTGGCATGGCATGGCGATGAAAATTTTCGTTTTTTGATCGCGCGATTTTCAGCACTGCACAGCCAGAGTTTTCATTCCTCCACCCTTCTCTCTTCCACGTCTTCCATTCAGTTATGATTGCCAAAAGCTATGCACAGTGCGCCTCTTGCTTTTACAAACAATTTCTGGCTGCTGACATTTTGGAAGTTTCCGCTTCCCGTTTTGCCACTGACTCCATTTTGTGGCTGTCGCTGACGCTGCAGGCAGCCACTTTTTAGCATGCATGTGTGCGTGTGTGTTGCCAAAAAAAAAAAAAATAATCTGAGAGCGTCGGCAACAAGTGCAGCTGCCTAATTGGCTGCCCTTAAAAATGCTGTCCTCCTCTTTGGAATATATTGTAACAGCTTGACTTCTGTTTTGTGCTCCACAGTGGCCATTTACGAGTGCGAGAAGACGTTCGAGCGCATCTTTCTGGGCGCCTTGTTTGGTCCACATGCGCCGCACTTCATTGCTGGATGGCGCAGCGACTTTCAGGATCAGGTAAGCCATATTGTCTTTTTCCGGCATACAGTTAAAAGTAAGGCAGCTGCTTCTTTACTCCGTTTCCGACAGCATGAGAATGTGCGGGCCATGGTCTACTTTCTGAAGCATGCAACACGCGAACAACTCATGCTGCCCGTGTGGATACCACGCTTCGAGCAGGAACGTCAGCTTAGGTGAGTTGACAGCATGCCGAATTTATGGCTGCCATTTGCGTGCCAAAATTTGCGCAAACATTTTCTCTGGGTTTTCTATGTGCGGTATAAAACGGCAAAAGTTCTCATAGACGAATGATTCTGCCCACAGTTGACAATAGCAACAACATTTTGTTGCTTGTTATTTTTTGACTCTGTGTGTGTGAGTGTGTGCTGTTCTCGTCTGTATGTTATTTTGGTTTTTTGACAGCCTGCGGCTGCAAAAGTTCTGTCATATGTTCTAATTGGAAAGCCAACAACAAACCCCCTTTCGCTTTAAATGCTATTTTCGGAGAACATTTCACAAATATATACGATTTACGCAGACTTTAGTTGGAAAGTTTTCTTTTTTCGAGCAAAATTTAATGCGCGCTTGATTAAATTGGGACAGCAATCAATTGCAATTAAATTGCGCTATACCTACATGCAAATTGCGAGTGGACGACCTTGAGAATTTTAATAAATATATTTTAGTTGTAGTGCACGCAAAGAATGCGGCAGGCCCTTGGGAAATTACGAGAGAAACGAGGGAAGGAAAGAAAAGGAAATTGCAAATAAAAGGATTTTAATTAAATTAATACATATGGCATTGTTTGCTCGCCGTGCCTGTTTGTCAGACATAATTGAGTAAAGGATGGCGACACTTTACAAGCGCATATAAACACACGTGCACACACACACACACACACACACACAGAGACATTCAGTTAAACAATGGCCGCTGTGGCTTTCAATCTCAGCTGCTTGTTCCTTGGGCTGCTGTTGGTGTCATGTATAATTAAGATTTTCACTTCTAACACGAGCTCAGCTCGTTGGTTGTCTCATTTTTTAGCTGCTGAGAGATTTATGAACATCTGTATGTGTGTGTGTCTGTGTGAGTGTGTCCCACAGTCTGTTTGAGTGTGTTGCGATAAGCTGAAAACCAACAGCCAGCGATGTAAACCTTTGTTATTTTGGCTTTGTTTGCCAGCACTCCGGAGGATTAAAGTCAAAAATGCGTGTAATAAGCGCACAAAGCTGCTGCCAGGCTAACACTCAAGCCTTGATACATGCTTACCCCCATAACAGACACACACACACATGCACATATATATATGTACATGCTTGGGTAAGTAGTATAAAAGAAGCTCACTGACAAACATTAGGAGTACATTTATGACGCCCTCTCTCTCGCTTGAGTCTTCAGCCAGGGCAACACAAATGAATAAGCATTAATAGCTGCTCTGTCTCTGTGAGCGCAAGAAAGTAAAAAAGTATGCAATGTGATAATAAACACAAATCAACGCCACGAGCTCCCAACGAGTCCGTCTCCTTCTCATCCGTTTCGCTTGCCAAATCTATCAGAGAACGTGTCGAAAAAAGGGCACAGCATTCACTCATATTGCTGTTCATGGAATTACCACATTGTCGTGTACTGAGTGTTCATGAGAGAACTTGAGCTGAACTGAGCTGAGCTGAGCTTTTTCAATGAAATTTGCAGGTGATTTGCGCCAGTTAAATACGGTTGAGACAACTAATGAAATGCTCGTGAAAAAATGGTTGTTGTAAATTTACAATGGGCTCTGGCAACTGTCATTCTACATAAATAACTGGGACTTGTCTAATAAACTCTAATTTAATTTGTCGAAATATTTACAACGGGACTTGAAAATGCGCTTATCGCCTGCCCAGCAGAGCAGTTGAGCGTGTGTTGTCTGTGTGCCTGTGTGACAGCAAATCACCTGCCTAGGAGCGTGCGTAGTGGTCGGATGTGTGTTGATGTGTCGCTTTATTGTGGTTTTTAGGCTTTTATTTGCCTACTTTTATGCGTAGACATAAAAGCCAGCAGAAGCACAACAATGACACACACCATTTCCATATGTGGGCGTGTGTGTGTGGGCGAGTGTGTGTGGGCGAGTGTGTGTGTGTGTGTGCGACTATGGCTCGAACGTGCCGCAAAGCGTTTCAAGTGCATACATACTGTGTACATGCTACATGCTAATGCCTCAATGGAGGTAAACGCCTAACAACTTGGCGTATACGCAATATTGAAGCACTCTGTCCTACCACACTACTACATTCTACCGACTGGGGCTTATGGCATATGGAAAACTTACAAAAACCAGCCAACAAGCCAACCAGCTGTGGCAACAGATAGCACAAAGCAACAAGCAGAAAGCCGAGAGCTGTGAGCAAAAAGCAACAAGCCGACAGTTTAATTTGATTTTGGCACTATTCCCTACTCCAGATTACAACGGCAACTTGCCGGCAACTCGTTGCCTGGCTCCTACGTTCAGCTAATGTATCCTTGCCATTTGGTCGCCATTTAAGCACAGCTTTGTGGGCGTCCATTAAAGCAAACAAAGTGTGGCCTAAAAGCACAAAGCATTTTGCGCAACTTTTCGCATTTGGCAACGAAATACTTAACCCACTTAGGCGCTCATCGCTGACTGACAACGATTTTAACCTTCTCATTATCCGGTGTGTTTTTTTCTTGCAGATTCATTGATGTGCCCATCGAGTCCTGTGGCTGCTCGTCCCCGTTACGTATTGCACTGCAAGCGAATGCCCCAGAATTGCTGCTAATCTTGCTCAGGTAAGAGCTTCCGCTTGAGAGATAGTGCTGGGCACTGCAAGCAACGTGGCACTTCAATTAGTGCAGAAAACTATGTTAAGCGAGCGGCACTTGACGGCGGCGGTGGCGGTGGCGGTGGCGGTGGCGACGTCGACGACGACGCCGTAATATATGCAACATAAAACTCTGCGCATCGCTTAGCATAATCAAGAGGTCCGACTGACAATGCCACGACCCCGGCTCTCAAACACCTCCCTTAGTTGTCTGCCTCTTGAGCGACGCAAATATTAACATTAAATATAAAAGTCGCTGCCAAAGCGAATTTGCATGACAAGGCGACGTCTCCACTGTGTCTCATGGCCGCCAAGCAGCTTGACACAACTTATGAGTGTGCACTCAGCAACAACTACAACTGCAGCAGCAGCAGCAGCAACAGCAAAATGCTGCAACCAAAGCAACAACTAAAATTCATAAAATTTATATGTAAACGCTTGCAGTTTCGAATAGTTCTCAACCACTCAGTCACCGTCCTTGGCTCTGCGTCTGGCGATGGCACTGAGAACTGAGAGCAGCGACTGCAACAACGACTGCGACTGCGACTGCCAGAGTCGCCGCTGGCTTTCTCTGCGGTCGGCAATTTATTGTTTTATAACTTGATATTGCCCCGATGTGCTTTTCCTATATTTGTGTGTTCTTGTGGCTTCGCACACAGTCCACACAGCAACCACGCCTCATTGCTTGCACAGCTTTTTGGCAAGCGCTGGGTTGCTTTCAATTTTTGATGCAGCGCCAGAAAGAATACTTTTGCATAAAATGCGAATATTGATTGTGAGCCAAAAAAATGGCGATTCCAATCAAATCAGAACAGCACAAAAATAAAGAAGAAATTCAATTCCATGCTCAAGAAGGCGAATCCTAAATGCTCTGATATCGCTGCCATAAAATGCCACAAAATATAGGCATTCGCCATAAGGATAATGGAAATTTGTTGAACAGTTTTATTTTTATAACACGAAACATAGTTTCAGCTGGATAGTTTTTATAGCATTCGAGTTGCTTGCACAGCAGAGTTAAGTACCTTGAAGCGTCGTCAGCTGCCTTGATTGCAATAGATACGATCGATAGGGGAGAGAGGAGGCCGAGTGCGGATGCCAAGAATGAGAATGAAGGCCAAGTGGGTGGGCGGGGTAGAGTCTCATTGGGCCGCCTGTCAGTGGGGCCAATGCTGCTTCTGCATCGACGCCTTGTTGCCTGATTACCTTTTGATTTCGCTGCTGATGTGGCCATAAATTGTCGATATTGTTTACGCTTTTGATTTGAGTTTAGCATCTCTCGCTTTGTTGCATTTGTTCATTTAAAATTGGCCATAAAATATGCAAATTTTGTGGCCATACACTTTTATTATTTGTTTTGTTTGCTCGCGTATAATTTTTGTGGCATATCCGGGGTAATTTAACATGCCACAGGCAATTCCAATATTTGCAAATTATGCAACAAATACAAAGTCGAATCGGTCTGCAATGCAAATTTCTTATATCGCTGCTTACACGCCTGCTTAGCGAGCTGAAATGCAAATGCTATGCGCTATGGAGAGCGAATTGAAACTTGTACAGCGTATTTTGACATACATTTTCAATTTAAAATGTGACAACGCTTGTGCCATTTGCAATTTGCCATTTGCCATTTGCGAGTAGCCAGTTACTGTCAGCAGACGTCATGCACAATTTTCACTTCATTTGCAAATTCGCCATAGCACATAGAACACACACACAGACACACATACGCCCCGTTGGCCAGCTTCTGTGGGGAGTGCGGGTGCTTTGTGGGCGTGTCATGTGTGCTTATGACAGGACGACGACTGCCGCGACCCGTGTTCTGTTCATTATTTCATTTGCACATTGTGTTTATCAGCGCCTCAAACATTTATTACCCCACTCACTACCTGCCGCACCACCGTCAGACCAGTTTGCTATCGCAATCGCAGTGGTTCTAGTCGCAGTCGACAACCCCGAAAGTGAACCCAACCCCAAAAGCAGCAGCGCAAATTCAACCCAACTCAGTTCGGCGCTGCCTCAGCAATGTCGTCTACAAATTACTGTTAACAACCGCAGAACATTTGCCCAGCTCTTTGCTCTCCTCTGACCGCAAGCTAACCAACTACGTGCTCCAGCGGCAGCAGCAGCAGCAGCGGCAGCTGGTTGCTGGCATCTGGCAGCTGGTAGCTTGTAACTGGCAACTGGCAACTGGCAACTGGCAGGTCGTTGCACGTAGCCAACAGTTAGCCGCATTCGTGACCGCTTATCATTGCAGATATGGTGCCGCACCACAACCGCCCGATGGAGGCACCTCCGTGATTATTGCACTGCTCGACAAACTCATCGAAAATGGACGCAATTACAGCTATGAACTGGTGCTGTGCCTCAAGATACTGCTGCGCAATGTGCCCATGATCGAAATGCCATTCAAGGTGAGTGCGTAAATGAGCCCGACACAAACGAAAGCTTAAGCAAATGGGTAAAACTGTTTTACTCACATGCGGGACATCAACTGTCAGTCTTTATTAACATGCTCTTGATCTCGTTCTCGTTCTTTTCGTTTGCAGCCAATTGTGTATGCATCACGACGTGAAATGTTTTTCGAGCGATACGGCCGTCTCTTAATGGACAAAATTATTGGCAAGGAACAGGTCTATGGCGTGCCCACCTTGCGTCATTTGTGCCGGTAATTATCAACTCGTAGTGAACTAAGAAGCGAGCTCCAGAACTTTTGCTATGGGCTCAAAGGCAGTTGCCAGCTGTCCACTTGTCTTTGATGTCTCGACGACAATGAGCCAGCGATGGGGCTATGGAAAGTTGATAGGCTGATAGGAGACTGAAGCTGAGGATGGAGATGGGGATGGGGATGGGGATGAGATGATGGTTGCGAGCTTACTGTCATCGTATGACAGCTAAAGCACATGGCTGCTGACGTTGCCAACAAGTTTAACTTTTTTTATTCAATTACTTTGGCTAAGATTGCTGCTGGTTCGCAACGCTTGCTTGACTTTCTACGGGTCTCTTCCAGTTTTCTGATAAGCCGGAAAATTTAATAAGTATAAAAGTCGCAGCAACTCCCTGACTAGTTGACAAGACTCTCTTGTCTGGCTGTCTGGCTGTCTGCCTGTTTGGCTGTCTAAATGGCCGACTGCCGACTGCCTGTCGGCCTAAAAGTCTGATTGACAGACAGTTTGACAAACCATTTTGTTGACGCTCCCGTTGTGGCAGCCAACAACTGCCAACTCACAACTGGCGACTGGCAACGGCCTTTAATTTCGGTGTTGGCTTTTTGTTTTGGCCATGGCCGCCAACACGCCGTTGCTTTTATTATTATGCGGCTTACTTTCTCTTTTGTGCCCTTTGTGCCACTGTCTAGGCTTTCTTATAATAATAGCTGCCTGCCTCTACTTTGTCACAGTTTAAGCAAATGTCTGATATCAAATATCGGGGGAATAAACGCTCAACGCCCCCTGCCCCACTGCTCCACCAGCTGTTGGCTTAATTTAATTGAATTTCCTACAAATTTGATTAGTGCTCGAATTTAATCGATAAGCTGTCAGGCCATTGACTAATTTGATAAGTTAGCAGAAAAACTTTCTCTGCGGTTACCGATGCGCCGCCCGTTGTCACCCTGGTCAGTTCGATAGGATTTCACTTGGACACTTGGAGTTGGCCCCCAACTTGTTGTACGTCGAGTATTTGCTACGTATGTTTGCCGTTTGCCAACTCACGTCGTCCATAAAATTCGCAACGACTTTGTGCGCCGTTCACGCTTCGCTCGTGTTTACCAATACCCTAGAGATTCAATAATACTTAATGATGTATTTTTGATAAGCAAAAATATATATTAAAAGACCAGAGCAAATAAGTAAGCCTATTATTTAAGGAGCAAATCCCTTTTGCTATCAAATAATTGAGAAGTGTCTATGCACTTTTAGGGTATACTCCAGTCAAGCATACTTGCGACTTCATTCTATTTGCTTGCTTCCCAGCTTGTTTTTCTTGGGCCAATGTTAGTTTAACCGCGTACTTGCATATCAGAGCGCAACTGGACATGTATATACATATATAGTATATGCAGGGTGTGTATAGTATAAATACTTGTGTATATATGTATTGAGTCAATATGTTTGCATGTAATTGCATTGATACCCACACGAACAACCCGCAGCACAGTTTGCGATTGCCAATCTGATTTCGATTGCTGTTGCCGCTGCTTGGCATTTTATATATGCATATTTGTTGTGGCAGCTTTCTTTTCACATTTCGCATTTCACATTTCACAAATGCAAGTTGAATTTATTTCTTTCAGTCTGCCAGCCGCTGATTTCAATTTGTGCTTATTAATGCCACTCATAATGGCTCTGGTTGTTCTGGCAACACAGGCGTATACTTGACATTGCGTATACGCCACCAAGTGGCCGCACAAATAGGCAATGCTTGGTTTTTACGGCCGTCGGTCGCATAGGGAGCTGCTTCATTGATTGCTGAACTGCCTTGGAGGACCATAAAAGCGCACTTCATTTGCCACCTCAATAATGTTGACACGACAAATTAACAAGTACATAAAAAGTTGTCTCAAGTGCAACTGCCTCGTTGCGGCGGCCAGCTTAAACGCCCGATTAGCATTTCGTTTTCTTTCAACCTCGGGCCGTGCTTTATAAACCCAATTTAGGCATGGGAAACGTTCGAGTTTTGCACACCTCTTAAGGCATTCTTGTGAAATTTTGAGTTTGGCTTCGTCGTGCGCCACACATTCGGAAGTATTACAAAGTTTGGTCTGGCCATCTGAAGCGTTTACTATGCTTCACAGAAGCTTGATTGCTCGCGAATCAAGCGAGAAAGTAAGAGCATAGGAGGAAGAAAAAAAAATCAGCTCACAATTTCCGGCACTTGAACTTCTCTTCTTCGGTTTTTGTTTTGCTCTGCCGTTTGCTGTGTGCCGCAAAAAAGCGTAACTTTTGAGTAAAAGTAAAGTTTATAGAAAATTTCTTACAACAAAAGTTTTAAGCACATGAACTTTGGCATGCCGCTGCCGTTTCTTTTGCGTTCAATGTGAGCTTATTATGTGAAACTTAAATTAATTTATGAAATATGTTGTGAAGATTGACAGACAACTGGCTGAGAAATGGTAAACAGAATGTAGCAGCTATTGCTTTTGTGGAGACTTTGAGCAAAAGTTTTGTCTTTGTCGTTCAATGTTCAAGATTGGATGCTAATATAAGTTTCTCTTTTATCTGCATTGCACAGCTGTCGCATTCGTGATATACTGCGGGACCATAATCAGCTGCCGAATGGGATCGATACACTTAGGTTGCCCAAACGCCTGCAGCGCTACATTGACCTCACTGAAGAGCTCGAAGGGCCCGAGTTGCAGCATCAGCAGCAGCATCAGCAGCAGTCACAGTCATTAGAGAAGCCCATGCAGAGGCTGGCAAATGCCATGCAGAGACTGGAGACGATAAGCAGCGGCGGCAGCCAGAGCGAGAGCGAGGATGAGAGTGAGAATCATGTGCAGTTGCTGGAGGCGGTCACAGATGCTGAAAAGGCAGCTGTCGCAGCCTTTGTGGAAACCGGCAATGGCGCCATAACCGATGAGGCCAAACAGGCGGCAATTGCCGCCTATATGCAGGCCAACGAAACCAATACCGTTGGCCACAATCCCAACGAGCACTCCTCCCCCTTTGAGCTTAGTTAGCTATTAAACTACTGCTGTCCACTCACCGATAAGTCTCCTCGCTGATGTTGATGCGGCCGGGCACCCCGGTGGTCTCTGTGCGACTCGTGAGGTTCACCGTGTTGCCAAAGAGGCAATAGCGTGGCACACGATTTCCAATGACACCGGTGACCACCTCGCCCGAGTGGATGCCGATGGTGATTTGCTGTGGGAATAGATAGATATAAGTTATATACATATACATATAAATATAAATATATTATTGTCTCTAGTGTAACAATTTCTAATCGAATTTATTTACTGAATAAAATGTTAGTTAACACGTCGTCAGGCGAAGATTCCATTCATTCACCGCAGATTACATAGAGTCCAACACTTCATTGTGCTAATAAACTTTCGCCTGGCTAAGTAAGCCTGGCAAGAGACTAAGGCCAAGTTCTAAAAACTAAAATCCTGCCGAGTTACCAGCAACCGACGAAAAGTTGCCACAATTACTTTGAAAAAGTTGCTGCTGCTGCGGTACCGAAACTTTTCTTTAATTAAATTTGAAACGAAATGAGCTGCGGCTGCGGCTTTGCCTTTAGTGGCGGCGAATGTGACTGCAACTGCAACTGTGGCAAGCACCAAACGCCAAGAGGCAATACTCCCCACTAGCTGACGCATGCAATATGTGGCAGCAACACGCAGGCGACTGTGTGTGTGAAAACACTTGGAATTTGGCTGAACTTTAAGTTAGTTGCCAGCAGCATATTTACTGGGCCAACAATCTAAGCTATAGTAATGCAACGAGCTGTTCTCAGGATATAAAAAGGCATTACGATCCACTGATTACATATCCTTGTTTTAGTTTTGTCAATAAAAGAGACGAGCGAGTAGCGCAAAAGTAAATCGCAACATTTAAAAGCAAGACACATAGTTGCAATAAGTGATTTTTGAGTTTTAGCCATCTGGATGAATGCGAAAATTGCGAGCGAGTAAATCAAATCAACGCTTGACCATGTGGCCAGAAAATACAATTTCAGTAAGTGAACTGAAACTGACAGAAGACTCAACCGGTTAGTTTTTTATCTCGTGTGCTGCAAAAAAAAAAAAAAAAAAAAAAAACAAACCGGCAGAGTATCGAGCAAAAAGTGTTTGTGTATTAACTTGGAATTTCAGTATTGATTTGTAGTACTTTTTGCTTTATTTATATCTTGTATCTTCTCGAATAGAAGACAGCTACTTTTTGGCATGAAGCTCGCTAAGTGTAGTTTTATGTATTTCATTTAGTTGAAGTTTTATTTTCGGCACAGTTTGATCAAAATAGCCCATGGACTTCAATTAGCGCGTCTCTAGTTTGTTGAAATTATGCAAGCAAAGTTTGTTTGAACAATTGTGGCAATATTTATTGATTGCAGCACCGAAAGTGGCCAACAGCAGGCGAGTGAGGGAAAGCAAAAAGTTTTGGCCTGGAAAATAACTGTGCATAATTGGCTGCTTGAAGTGGCTGCCACAGCAGTAAAAACTGTGGAATGGCAAGTAGTTATTTTTGTGCGCTCTTTTTATTTTTTTTTGTTATCAGCAGCTAATGAAGCGCGAAATGGTTGTGGAATATGGTGAGTTGCCTGTGGGGGATTGTTAATTGCATTTCCAGCTAACTGTCAAGTTGCGGCTGTCGATGGGGAGGGGTGCAAAGATATTTCTCTGTCCGTCTGTCTGTCTATTTTATTCTTTTTTTTCGCAGTCGTTCGTGCACATCAGAAGGTTGCACATGCATCAAAGCTTACGTGCAACTGTTGGCCTGAACATTGGTTCACTACTCTGATGACAACGCGTATAACTCGGTTTTCAGTAGGACGATGAAACTGGAGGAAGTAAGGAAGGAGGGAGGAAGGAGGGAGGAAGGAGGGAGGAAGGAGGGAGGAAGGAGGGAGGAAGGAGGGAGGAAGGAGGGAGGAAGGAGGGTTCAGTAACCGTACGTGTTTCCGGCTACATTACCAAAAGCAATCAGTCAAATATGAAATACTGGCAGCCGCAGTAGTTGACTGCAGCGTTGGTGGCATGCAGCTGGAGAGTGAGTTGGATGAATGGCTTAAGACACAGTTGCCTCTAAAGTGTGTGTGCGTGCGGTTGTAGTTGTGTATGCGTGTGTGTGTGGGTATAAGACGAAATGGCAACGGTATTCGAGCAAAAACAACTTTGACAATAAAGCCAAGCGACATGAGCTGAGCATTCGAGGACGAGTTGTCATCTCTTTCTATCGCCCGCTCTTGCTCTCTTTATATACATAGTTATGGCTTGTTGCACGTACACCTACACACACCCACATCCACACACACACACATACACACACTCACACAGATACAGACAAAGGACAAACGCTCACACATATACACAATGTGACTGACAAGCCACAAGCATTGTCCACATGAAGTACAACGAGGCTGACGCCGGCGTCGACGTCGACGTTGGCGTCGGCGTCGGCGTCGCTGTCGCCGTTGCCAGTTGGCTGCTGTAATTGTGAAGGATGTCATCAAGTGGGCAACCCCCCGTTATGTCTGTGTGCGAATCAAGCATATGTACATACATACATACGTATATGTATCTGACGTATATTTTAAGCTCAGGCACTCAAAGGCAAAGTGTTTAAGCCCGAAGAAGAGAAGAAAAAACCGCAGCAGGCTGCCAGCTGCCTGCTGCCCGCTGCCCGGTGCCTAGGCAGAAGGCAGAAGACGGAAAGCATCAAGCCGTAGCACGTCGGCTCAGCTGACGGTTGATGGTCAAGTGGCCAGGAAGCCAAGGTCCACACTGAGACCGAGGAAGCACAAAAAAGGGAGTGTGAGAGAGAGGGAGAGAGTGTGAGAGCTTGTCACACAACTTGATGCTCGTCCTTTGATATCGTGTCAACAATTTCGAATTAATTTTCGCAATTTTCACAAATTTCCCCAAGTTTTCTAGCAACTTTGAAGTTAGTTTCATGTTCTCAACGTCAACTTTTTCGTGCACCGTTGTTAATATTCTACGTGTTGCCATTTGCCAGTTGGCTGTTGCAAGTTAGCAGCGCTAGCCAACAGTTGGTAGGCAATCCATGGTTCAATGCTGTCTGTGCCCCATTGAAGTTTATGCACCATTGAGCCGTTGTTGCCACTCGCTGCTTAAATGCATTCAGCAACAAATTGTGCGAACTTGTTCAAGATGCAGCTTGCAGCTTGCAGCTTCACACGAATGCGCCCGGCAATGGGACAACTTTCAAATGCATTCATTGCGCACAATTAGAATGGAGGCCAGACGGCGGGTGGCGCGGGTGTGTGAGTGGCAGACAGTCGTCTGCTACGTCTGCTACATGCCCCGCCCTTTCAGACTCCACTTGAGAACTTGTACATTAGTTGTGCATACAATTTTCAGCATTCATTTAATACTCTCATGACAGGCCAAGTGTGCAACAGACAGGCGAGCAGACGGACAGAAATATGAAATATGTTTCAACAACATTTTGCTTTAATGAAAAGTGATAGAATTCTGGCGTTCACTTACCACGGGATTGGAGCCCATTTTGACGTTCTTGGCCATATCCATCATGTCGAGCGCCACTCTCGCCATGCACCTGGCGTGATCCTCACAGTGGTCGGGCAACCCAGAGACAGCCATGTACTTATCGCCAACAGTTTCCACCTGCGGGCAATATTGAAAATAGAAAATTTATGTCCATCCGGTAAACGTTTGACAGCTGCCCCAAACAGCTAAAAGCTAAAAGGGGCTTGGGCCAGGCAACTTTTGCGGCCAAGCCAAAAATTGTAATTAAGTTTCTGGCTTGATGGCAACGTTTTGACAGGCATTAAGAGCGGCCGTCGATCCAAGAGCCATCGAATGGATATTTATAATACTACATGTATAAATAGCATTCAGACATTTGCACACTCACCTTGTAAACGTTCAGGTTGCGCTTTGAGTCGGTGAGGGCGTCGAAGACCGTATAGAGCTCGTTAAGCATTTTAACAATTTTCATGGCGCCCTCGGGATCCGTGTTGGCCGCACAGTATTGCCCAAAGCCAACAATGCCGGAGAACATAAGCGTTACGGAGTCGTAGCTGTCAAAATATGTACAATAAATAATTGTAGCAAATAGCAAATTGTTTGTATTTATGGCCATTGGGATCGACCTATGGCTACGGCTATGGCATCGACGATGGCTTACCGTTTGGGTGGCACTGGACGCTGATGTCGTAACTCATTTGCCACAGACTTGGGCAGCACTGAGTAAAGCAACCTGGCGATGAATACACCGAGCGGTGGATAGAAGGTGGCAGCAGCAGCAGCAGAAATGAATGACAAACAAATGGAAAGAAAATGTTGAAGTAATTTTAATTTCGCGCCTGAAAGCATGCAACGATTTTTGTTCCTCTTCGTTTTGGTTTCCAGCGTCCCACAGTCAGTGGAGACAGACTGAAGCTTAATGTGTTTCTATTTTCGTATTGCCTCGCATCATTTTTCTTACCTGTCTGTTTTCTGCTTCTCACTCTCCAGATCGCGAAACGTTTGCTGCAGCTTATCCGTCAGCATTTCCAGATTCTTGGTCAACTTGTATTCCGCCTCGAATTTCTCAGACAGCAGCACCAAATCTCTGGCCGCATCGTGCAGCGGCACATCAGAGATGTAGAGTCCCTTCCTAGTTGTGTGCGCGCGGAATCAAAACAAAACAACATATAGAAAAGTAAGAGAAATGACACGCATTTCATTTTACTTAAGTCTATTTAAATTTGCTTGGCTTCTGAACCAGCGAAATAGCAAATAAAATAAAATATGTACAAACGCCAGACGCCAAAAAAAAAAAAGAAAAGAAAAACAAAAAAAAAGGAAAAATAGAAACGACACACTAAGGACTGACTGTATGTCTGGGTTTCTGGCCAGGTGTGGCGAAAACATTTTTACTGTCACCAATAAATTTCGCTGGGTATTTGCAATTTCTTTCAATTTATATGCAGAAATAATAAACAGCAGCCCATAAACAGTCAGCAGCTTCGCTACTATAAATCCACGTTCAAATAAACGGCAGTAAATTTTAAAGCCTTGACAACTACTATTTGATACAGTTGAAGTGCTAAATTATTGTTAAAGTATTTCCACTCACTTTGTTAGATCATCCAAATTCATGACACTGGGATAGCATTGAAAGAGTATGCGATCGGTTTCTGGTATATACATCATTTGGCCCTTTTTGGATCACAAAAAGATGGGTTGGAATAAAAGATAAAGTTAAGCGAAGCGTTCACATTTCACAATTATAATAAAGTCGGTTTTTATGCGGGGTTTTTGTGGCAAGCCGAATTAAATTTTATGCACAATTTCAATTCCAATACCATTCCCAATGGCGGCGGCTGTTCGTAATCGGCCATTTTGTTTATTCATTTCATTATGTTGCCGACTCTGGTTGCATGCATATGTATGTGTGTATGTGTGTGTGTGAGTGGTTGGCCACATATTGAAATCAATGCGGCTGATTGCAGACAGACGGAGCATGACAGCTAAACAGCTGAACAGCAGAACAGTTGTTGGCTGTTTTGGTTGTTGGCTGTCGGCTGTTGCCTGTTTCGGGCCAGAACTTACCTTCAGTCTCAGAAAGCGTTGCTCGTGCCGGCTACTCATGGCGCCCTGTCTCGTCTGCAGCACATAGATGGTGTTTATGTGCGACAGAATGTTCTCGAATGTGAGCTGCAGGTGTGGTCGGATGGCCTCCACCACCTCTATCAGTGAGCAGTTCTCCTCGGCCACTCTGAGAAAAACAGAGACGAGCGAAAAAAAAAGAATGGTTAGTCGCCTGAATGCCCAAGCGATGCCGAAGGACAGCCCTAATGGCTAATCGCAAAACAACAACAGCAACTTTGGTCATTACACAGCAGAAGAAGCAAAAGTAGATGACGGCAACGACGACGACGACGACGACGACGACGTCGATAATGATGGGGAAAATGAAAGCAACTTACCTGGGTATTACGCGGGATACGGCCTTGCCGGCCTGCACGACTTTCATTTGTCTATCGAACATTAAATGGAAGGGAAACACCTTACAGAATGTGGCGGGCGAGATGAGAGGCGCTGTAAGAGTGGAAGTAAAGAGAAATGGGGGCAACGAGTTTGCCGATTAGCCTTGGCAATTAGCCAAATTAATGCACAATGTTGTCGCCTTGATACCTTCGCACAGAAACTCCATATCATCGCTGGCGGCCGCTTGTTCGTCCTTTTTGGCATCCGCCTGGGATTTGGCGGCCACATTGATTTCGCGTATGAGAAACTGCACATGGTCGTAGCGCTCGATGTCATCGCTTTTGTTTTTCAACAGACGCAGGCACTTCTGCTCCTTGTCGCCGTCGCAGTCAAAGCTATCCTGTACAAGCGGTCCACTCGGCGGTGTGGCCTTCGATGTGGCCGGCAATTGCTCAGCTGCCAGAGTGGGAGATGGGAAACAAAATGCAAGAAGATAACAATTGAAGATTAACAACAAACAGAGGAGAGCAGAAATAAAGGTGCCACAAAGCTTACAGGCTCAGGCTTGTAATAAAAATCCCTAAAGTCGGATTGTGATTGGTTTGCCGGTTAGCAAACTTGTTAGATTTTATAACTGGCCAACCGAAGAGATTAGACTCGACATATAAATGAAGGCCGTAGCCTGGAAGAGGGTCAGGTGCTGTTCGCTTTGAGCCGAAATGGGCAAATCATCAAAGTGGCCAAGTTGGCTGAGCAAGCGATTATACTGTTGTGTTAATAGGGTGGTGTCTGTAAGCGTAATGAGCCTAAAGCAATTTGTTTGCCTCAATTGATGCTTACCCAGCTCACTGGCAATCTGCTGACCATCGTTGTTGTTGTTGTTCACATTGCTGTTGCCGATGCCATTGTTGTTGCTCGCATTGTGATTATTGTTCTGCTCCGAATTTACTGAGGCGACTGCGGATGTGGACGCAGAGGCAGACGCAGACGCTGAAGCGGAGGTGGATGAGGTGCCCGGTGCTGCTGCCGTTGCCGTTGCAGCACCAGGTAAAACTGAAGCATCCAAGCCCACAACTGGCGTGTCTGTGTCCAATTGCTGCTGCTCGCGTGCCAGAGCACGTTCCTTCTCCGCCTCGTCGATGGGCTCGCCTTTGCGCTTCACAATGTCGATTTCCACCTCGACTCCGTGCAGCTTCGATGCAACGGCCTGTGAAAGATAAGCGAGTGCACGAGAGAGAGAGAGAGAGAGAGAGAGAGAGAGAGAGAGAGAATGGCAGACGCCGTTGGCAAACACACAATGCTCTTACCTTGACTATGCCGATGACAATGTGCTCCAGGCCCGGCCGTTCCGAGTAGTAATGCAACAGCAATTCGCCATCTTTCTCGGTGCACCGAAATGAGGGTGCTCGCATGCCAGGATACAGGGTGCCCAGATGGTCGTGTAAGGCGTCCAGATTCTACGGTTGTGTGTTGTTGTGTTGTTCATTTGTGTGTATTTGTGTGGTATTTTTATTTGTATTCAATGAAAATGCAGCAAAAATTCAATTTCATTTTTCATTATGACTAAGGAATGGGCAACGAATGGATGACTGGATGACGATGTCGATGCTGATGCTGATGCTGTTGCTGATGTCGATGCTGATGCTGATGCTGATACTGATGGGGATGATGATGGTAATGGTGGTGGCTTGATGTCGATGGTTTGATGGTTATGTCGATGTCGATGCTGATGTGGATGGTGGTGAGGTGAAAAGTGTGGAAAATTGAAAATAAATCGAATGTGAGTGCAACAAAAGACGGGGCGCACAGGCAACCGCATTTAAGTGGGCGGCGTTGGGCGTGTCGGCGTGTAAGCTTGTGTGCGCATTCAAGCAAAATAATGCTTATCAATGTGCACGAGAGGGAGAGGTCTAAGACCGCGTGAGGATTGGAGGAGCGAGAACGAACATCGATTCGATGGTTACTTGAAAAATGACTCAGTGCGAAATTGGCGAATGGCGAATGGCAAATGGCAAATGCGATGGCTTGTGTGTGTGTGTGGCTCGCAGATCATCTGCGCTGAGATGCATGTGAAATGAGCGTAAAATGCGGAATGTGCTTTAATTAAAAAAACAAAAAAAAAAAAATGCTGGGGTCTCATGTGTCGCTTCACCTGCAAAAAGTCACGGGGCGTTGCACCCAACACCTGTAGTATTTTATCGTAGCCCGAATCCTGGCAGAACTCAAAGAATGTCTTGCCAAACAGTTCCAGTATGTCGTCAGCCGGTATATCTGTGGTGGTCGAGCATATATAATATATAATATGGTACTACACAGGAATGTGCAGAATGTTAATGGCCAGGTTCTTTATGTGGCACGCACACATACATAACATATACATACATACACATATAAGCACACTCGCAGAAAATAATAAAAAGAATAACAACAATTGGCCAGCTACTTACTGAGTATCTCAACAGCTGCTCCAATTAGATTGTATGTTATTTCGTCATCGTAAATTTGCCGCACCAGAAATTGTCCTTCCATGCTGACCATGGCTTTTTTTCTGTTTGTGTTTCATTGTCGTTGTCGTTGTTGTCGTTATTGTTGTTGTTGTTGATGTCGTTGTTGATGTCGAGGCAAGTGTAGCAGTGTAGAACGTTGAATCGTGGCAGGAGTGTTTGGTTGCAGCATCAGCGTCAACGCCAAGTCGAAATATGAAGAGAGCGTGCGAGCAACAGGAGGAGAAGAGCACAAAATACATACATTAATTTTAATTAAATTGCTTTTGTGCTTCAATTTATGAGTGTGTGTACTTTTGTACATATGTATGTACGTATATACAAGTTCATTTGTTTGCTTTTGCGTATTTTTGGCCCGAATGCCAAACACTTGGCACACGGCATCTTCAAAATATTCGGCATATAATTTCGCATACTTTTCATTACGAGCACGTTGCCGAATGCTTCTCAACTTCCTTGTCGCAACTTCTTAAGAGGTTTTGCGAGCAACTTTAAATAAGATCCGTGAAGTATTTACGTTGAATAACGAAAAGCGCGAAAAGCAACAAAATCAACTAGATGAACATTGTGCAAATCGACTTTATTATTTAATAGAACTTGTGCCAAGCTGTTGCCAAAACAAATTGAATACAACGTGCCAAACAGTGAGCACGGCAAGGAAAAAAATTGAAAGAATAAAACAAAATGCAAACGTCGCAGAACTGAGAGAAAGAATGTAGCAGAACATAGCAGAAATCAGATAGAAAAAAGTAATAGAAAAGTAGATGTTATACGTGCGAAAGTTTTTCCATTTTCCCATCCACCCCAAAGCGGAGCATACCTGGAGCATTCCACCTCGCAACTCACAGCTTTGCACCGCAAAGAGTATTACAGGTGGTCGGAGGCGTCAACGAGGGCGGCAACAACACTTCGTTATTGCTCATTTCAAATGTGCGTCGAGCTGTGAGCTCTGCAGCGGGTGCAGTTAAAGCAGCTGTCAAATTGCAAATTGCAAATGATATTAGCAGCTGACGCTGGCGAATGCGATTAAATGAAATACAAATGCCATTCCACTATAAACATTATTCGCTTCATAATGTGATTGAATGCCACACTTTGGAGAAAATCTTTAATTGGATTTCTGAGGGAAATTCTTAGACAATAGACTAAACAATCAAGTGTTCAAGTTTAATGTTAATTTCCTGCACTGGGAAAATCGGCAAAAAAGAAGCTGTAAATGAAGCTACGCAAACTTCGCACTTTGCACTACAGGACTCAGTGGAAATTGATTTTCAGCTGCAATTTATTATTCTCTGAAACATTGCATGCACTTCTATGCTTTCGTGTATCTATGCGTGTGCATGTGTGTGGCAGGAAATTCAAAATTAAACTAGAATTTATGCAGGCGATGTTGA
The DNA here is from genome assembly GCA_035047445.1 of Drosophila siamana. Lineage (NCBI taxonomy): Eukaryota > Metazoa > Arthropoda > Insecta > Diptera > Drosophilidae > Drosophila > Drosophila siamana. The sequence continues at coordinate 15,941,168 of JAWNPP010000004.1, read as the reverse complement.
GCATCGTTATTGCGATTCACTAAATTTCATTTAAGTTTGATAGTTTTCTATCATACATTCGCTTAAAATGGCAAATGGTAAATTTAAATATGCTATGCCATAAATTTAACTAACTGAATTTGCTAAGAGTTGCCTCTGGGCTCATTGGGTGCGTTGCGCATTTTATTTGCTTGCTCCAGCTCGAAGCCAACAAAGTTTCTATCGTTTGGATTGTGCACCGACAAATTTGGGTGAAAATTAAATTAAGGGCGTACATTTTAGGGCTACCCAAGAGACGACACACCTGTCTACGTTGCGTATGATTGATTTTTATTGATTTAAATGTGCGGGTGTGAGGCTCAGTGTATATATATGTCTCTGTGTGTGTGTGTGTGTGTGTGTGTGTTTGTGGCGCCTTTTGATCGACTACTTAATTGAAAAAGTTAATGTGTGTTCGCACACGTAACAAAGTGAGATATCAAATTGGCCATTTTGATTTTGATTCCTTTTGGGGTGCTTTATGTTGGCACGCGTTTATCAGCTAATCAAAAATGTTGCGATAAATAAAAAAAAGTTTTTTTATATGCTCTCTGGCAGAAAGTCAACATTAATTTTCGACATTCTCGGCAGCGTTTAAGCTAATTTATGCTGTACAAATTAATTATACAGCAGGCAATTTATCACCTTGTTATTTGCAGCTCCTCACGACATTAAGTATACGCCATGTAAGCGGAGCGTAACAAATGCAAGGCGACATTTAGTAGCTCTCTTTCTCTGCTCGCCTGTCTGTCTCTTAGCTGCTTACAAATTCAATTTCCGCTCGCAGCTCAAATAAATATTTTTGGCTCTCTGCTCTCGCTCATTTAAATATTGTGAGTACGTCCAGCGAGTGCGGACGTAGGACAGAGGAATGAAGAGGATGGCGAACTAAGTGGCCTAATCTGGCAAATGGCGCTGGCCATTGCACGACGAATAATATGAAAACATTTCGCGGCCAAATGGCCTTGTCCAATGGCCCGGCAATAATGTACTTTATAGTAGTGTTTGTGTTCTCCTCGTTTTTGTTTTGACTTTCGTTTTTCACCTGTTATCTAGCTGCACGTGAATTGGATAACAAATTTTTGCAAAGGGATTTCAGCAAATTTTCAGGGGTGACGGGAAGCCATTTGGCAATTAGATATTTGCAGTCTGAACAGCCGGCGGCGGACATGGGCATGATTTTGTTATTGACGCTCTCGCGTGTAAATATTATTGTTTAATATGCCATAAGGCAAACGTTTTACCCACAAATACACAAACACGCTCACTTCACCCACACTCACACACACCTAAACTTTCATATATGGATGGGTAGACTGAAAATGCGCAGCCTGGGGATTTTATGTGACTCAGACACGCAGCTTTGCCTCTGCCTCTGCCTCTGTCCCTGCTTCAGTCGGTGGCGCTGGCGCTGGCGCTGTCGGAGCTGTCATGTGGGGGCTCTCAATTTAATGGCGGGCCACTAAATCTCTTTATTATGAACTACTTGTTGGCTTTTGGCCGCTCAAACTTTAAGTTGGCTTTACAAAGTTGTTCGCAAGAGCACCGCAATTGATATAAAATCAATTAGCTAATTTGATTTGTTCTTTGCGGCTTTTAGCCGATTTCGCTCCTCCATCCGTCAAAAGGCCATTGTGAATCTTTAATGAGGTTGTTGTGTCGCATTTGTGGATTTGTATTTAGTGCCAATCGGTTCGGCTGCGTTCAGCATTAACCATCCATCTGTCGACCTCTGCTGGCAGCATTGGCTTATGAACTTTCATTCCATGCCAATGATGACAAAGTTGCTTCATTTTGTGGGCGGCTCAAAACTTAAGACTTAAGACTGTGTGTGTGTGTGTTTGTGTGTTTGCTGCTTTCATCTCTCTTCTACAGCCCACACAGCCAGCGCAAAAGTAGCGCATTTCAATGGCTGAGACACTTGGCTGAAGAGCGCGCCGACTCGGCTCTGCTCAGCTAAATATAAAACACATTCAGCTTGCCTTTGGGTAACTGACAGTGGGGTACTTTCATTTTGTGGTGCACAATGTGACCAAAGGATAAACTATTTATAGATGCGGTAGCAGATTTATTGAGCTTAATTCTGTCTATTTATAAGCTGTACATTTGGCCTCTCGTACTTGCAGCCAAGTCTTTAGCAGGTGCTTAGCTAGTCGTCTATTCACGAAGGCAGCGTTCTTGGCCAGGATTTGTAAGTGGCTGCTGCCTCGTTTTGCAGCGACCCCTCCGAGGAACAAGTGCAAAGCTGCAGCGAAGAAACGGAAACGAAATAAGGTTAAAAGCCACTTAAGACTTGTGCAAGTTAATGTGGCACATAACTCAAGTGAGTCACATATTTTATTGTGCGCACAGAGCAGCAGAAACAACGTGAAAACATTGCACATGCTCACGCATACATCCATACACACACGGTTTTATGTGTGCGTGTGTGACTAAAGTTGGGCCATGGCCAGGGCCGGGTCATACATTAGCATTGGTAATAAGAAACGCATTCTTGTTGCTCTAATTCCTTGCCAGCAATGCCAAATTGTAGTCAAGGCAGAGAAAACAGAGAAGGAGACTCAGAGAGGGAGGCGAAGCGCAGGGAGCGAGGCGAGACGGTGCGAGGCGGGCAATCAAATAAAATCGTAATGATACAATCGATAATACTTACTGTGGCAATTGAGATAAGATTGCAAAACGATTTTTAAGAGTCTGGTAGCGCAAATAGCTGCAATTGGCCACAAACGTTGCCCGCACTAAAATGGCCAACAAATTAACATTGAAATTACATTCGATATAAAGCACATTTGCTTTGCTGGGCAGGTTAAGTTAGAATGGCTATTATTCAGGCTTTACAGAGTATTTGCCTTTCATTATTTATTTATTTTGCTGACTTGGTAGCACAAATGCTACTCAAATCAGACAGGCGAGCAGTTTGCTTGTGCTTAGCATAAGAGCTGCGAACTGCGTTTGATGTTGTCTCGCCTTTGTAAGTGATTAGCGTTAAATTGATGCAACGCATCAGCTTACAGACGTGATGTGATGTAAGTTTTTAATGATAAAAGTGAAAGCATTTCGTTGTCGCTCTCAGACGCTCATCATCATTATCGTCATGATTGTCAATGTCATTGTCATTGCCATTGCGATTAGCTGAACTGAGTCAATTTAGCTATGGCTTAGCCTAGTTCCCATGGCCACGGGGCGTATGATTAACCTTTACCGCAGCCCCCAGTGTATACAGAGGCAGAACTTAATCTGTCTCACTCGCAAATCGGTTGAGGCGATAAAAAATCAAAGAGCACAAACCGAAGAAGCAGTTGCTTCACTTGCTCTTCTTGCTGTTCTTCTTGTTGTGGTTGGTCAGCCAAATTAATGAATCCCACTTTTGTCCGAGAGCTCATTAATAACTGTCCACATGCGTGGCAAGCGCAACTTTGTCACGGGAACCTGCCAGGCTGCCAAGTTGCTTGGTTGCCTGACTGCCTGGCTGCCTGGCTGCCAGTTTTGCCAGTCTGACAAGGCCCCCAAGCACACCAAATCGAAATCCACTCGTCCATTTGTTATGCCACCAAAACCATTCTGTGGCTGCTCATCGATTGAGTTTATCCTGTCCTATCCTGTCCTGTCCTGTTCTGTCTTGTCTTTTCTTTTACTTTTCCTACGCTACACTTCTAGCATTTTCTGTTTTTCGTGTTCAGTTTTTTTTCCCGCTTTGCCTGGCCAAATTTATCTATGCGCGCACTGTGACATCTCGAAATTAGGACATCATTAGCAACTGTCGATGAGCGCTGATAAATGCGGTACTCGGCCTTTTGCCGCCGCTCCCAGTTAATGCCTAAAGGCTGCTTTTGCAGTTGACTGAACCTCTCAGACAGCCTGCTGGGCTGAGCCTTTAATTTGTGTTTAGTTTTGAAGGCAAACTTAACTGCTTAACTTGTTATCAGCGAAATTCATGCAAATTACAAACACAATTCCTTTTCCAGAACTTTTTCAAAGTGAAGTGATTAAAAGTGTGTAAGGATCAGCTACTATCTATTTAATTTGATAGAGGCCAAGGATGCGACAAGACAAGCTTTGTTATGCATGGCAGACTTCGCACTCATCGATTGAATTTCACACTGACGCATTCAGCATAGAAAATATAACTGAAGTAAGTATATGACAGTTGAGAAATATTCTGCAAAGTGCTTAAAACGATATAGTGTTTTATCTTCATAATTAAAATAAAAAGTTGTCTATGGCTCTTATGGCTTCTATTAAATAATTGTTATGTTCGATTTGGACGGTTTTACAAAAGTTAGCAAGCGCATTTGGCATAATGATGCCCAACGGCCGATACGCCCCACATACAAAGCAATGCAAAATTTGAAGTGACACAAACGAGGCAGCTACAAAATGTCGCAAATTGACAGTGGCACAAGGCAAACACTTCCGGTTTGACATGCCACTACACTATGGGCAAAATTCCTCAATTTCGCGAATTATGTAATTTTTTGAAGGAACTAATTGCAATTAGTGATTTAAATTTATAAGAATCACTGATCGCTTTGAAGTAAAATGTGAGAACAAGTAATTGTTGTTTGCGTTGTAATTGAACTCACAGTTTAGCTCAAGTTTTCAATAAATAGTCGTTTAGTCCACAGTGCACAGTGCACAGTGCAGTTAACAGTTCTACAGTTGCAATGCTGCCGCAGGCAGTTGGATTTCTGTCCCCGTTGTCCTCGTTTTTTTGCTGCTGTTGTTGTTGTTGCTGTTATCGTTGAATGTAGTTTGTCGTTGTTGCTGTCGTTGTCGTTGTCGCTGTGCTATGTGTGCTGTTTTGTAAGGGGCGGAAGTAAACACTCGCCGATATGTTCGCCAATGTCTTGTTGGTATATGCAAATCAAGAGAAAATTTCTTTCATAGCAGTGCTATGCTGTTGCTGCTGCTGCTGCTCGGTCAACACCATCGATTTGCATGTCATCAGCTGAAAGTAGGAACTGCAGGCACAAGCAAATACGTTAGGCACAAATAGAGTAGCTTAGCTTTACTTTGAGCTCTATTGTCTGCGACAGTTGCTGCTGGAATTGCTGTCAAGAGGCATCTGTTTGCTGCTCGTTGCACACTGCACAATGCAGTTGGAAATGAAAAGTTTGTGTTGTTGCCGTTTTTGGCAGTGGCCAATGACAGTTTCATTGCAATCTGAATGAGTTCCGTTAGTTAAATTTGCAACAGTAAGTGAAGCGAAGTGAAAAAAAACAGCAAAAAAAGCAGTTGAGGCTATGCTTCGCTGATCCGTTGAACGCGCACAAAATAAATTGCATTTGAGCCGTGCGTTTGCTGTGTGTTGCGTCCCACACAGAAGGCCTTTTGGCTGCATGTGATGCGCTTAACACAAATTCCGCAGATGCATTCGAGCGTAAAGCAAAGCTTCAGTTGCGGATAAAGTGAATTTTTGAGCCCACAGTGCGTATGATTAACCTAATATGTATTGCGTATACGCACCATCCGCGAACTTTCAATTCGACCAGCATATTTCACTTATTTAATTAATATTTGTTGCCTACCCGCAGGCGCCGCTGTCAATCGCGAATTGTCTGAGGGTGGCTTTTCCTCAGACGCTCTGTCGCTGTTGTTGTATGTTGGTTGGCTTGTATCAAGTTATTATTATGAATTAATGGGCTTTGTGTGGTCTTTAGTTTGGCACAAAAGTCGATAAATTTATAATTAGCTTTTGGCGTTAAATGAGATGGAAATAACTTAAGAGCAGGCTACAAAAAGCTTTGACTTTGGCCGCGTTCAACTTGAATACATAAGAACGCGGTCCGATAAATTGCCAGCCATGAGCTGAGGGCTTAGTTCCTTTCTCAGTTGAGCTCTATCCACTTACAAAGTTGAGCTGAACTGAGTGAGGCAATTCGCCTTATTTATTTATGTAGAATTGTCAGCATTTAATTTATTTTGATTAAAAAGAAACGCAACTTTTTTGCACTGCTCATTAAATATTAATCGAGTTAGAGTTATGCTAGTTGAGGCACTTGGGCAGCCATTTGATTTGGATTATGGCACTTCATTGGAGTTGAACGCACGAATGGACACTTGGTCAAATGACTGCTATTGAAGTGCCATAACAGGCGATAATGCGAGCACTGGCGTTACACATTACGTATGCGTCGCGTTGCCAGTTTGGAGCGCACGCACGCGACGCGTAATTCATAAAGCGATAAAACGAGCTGAACATAAAACGCGAACTTACAAACATAAAATGTGGGCGTAGAACTTTTGTTGGGTGTTCGTTCGATGGATGAGCAGCAGGTTGGGTGGAAAGAAGCTAAGAATATGAAGCAATCAAACGCACAATAAATGAAGAAACCAACAGAAAAGAAATGAAAAGAAACGAAAATGTCGAGGTGGTGTCGCCGAAAGGAAATGCAATCAAAGCTAAAAGTAATCTCAGCGATAAGTGCGAAAACGTGTCAATATTGCAGGTACTAAGCGGGTGTCAAAGGGGGGCACATGGCATTGGAAGGGAGGGAGGGGCGGTGGAGCAAATACCTGCACACGACACTCGATATACATATTGAGATGTCAAAACAATTGACAAACAGCCGGCGACAGTTTTGTTTGTGCAGAGATATGAAAATATGACACATTCCCCACGAAATGCAAAAAGTTGAAGACAAACTAACAACACACCAAGTTTTTTGGGGGAAGGATTGTTTGTTCATGCTCTCGGGACGACCCCTCGCATGTTTATTTGTCTTGGTAAGCGACACACCAACACACACAAACACCACACACACACACACATGAAGAGACACCGCAGACAACTTTTGTGTTCTTTTTGTACTTAAAACTAGAAGAAGTTCGCAGGAAAATGAACGCCTTGGCTGGGATTGAAACTTTAGACGCATCAACGCACATTTGTTGACGCATTCCAACACACACACACAAGCACACACGCCCTCGCAGTCACACAGACTGGCACACATGCTGACTAACACACTCAACTCGTTACATGCCTGAGAAATGCCATTTCCGACACTCACACAGACAAACACTTGAATAGCGACTCGAATTTCCATAATGTCTGCCATGAAAATGCGATCGATTTTCGTGTGGCACAACCAAAAAAAAAAAAAAAAAAAAAAAGAAAAAACAAAAACAAAAATGAAAGGAAAGAAGAAAAAAACCAGCATAATGCTGCGGGCTAGGATGTGGCAGGAGGTGTGGTCTTTTTGTATACACATGGCTCATGTTGTCTGCGTGTGAGTGTGTGTGTGTGTGTGTGTGTATGAATTTCTAAAGAGTAGCAGGAGAGCCGCAAATGGTAAGCTAAAATAAAACCAGTAATATGAAGCTTGGACATGGGCATGAGTATAAATCTGCCGTCTAATGGCCCAAAGCGACCCCCAAAAAAAAATTGTTGTTCGCGGTTTTTAAGCGGCACTTAGTGAATGGCTTCCGAATTAACATGAACATCAAAATGCGTTTTTAATGGCAAAAGAAGTCGACTGAGCACTCCTATGGCACACCATACGTATTTCTGGATGTGTGTGTGTGTGTGTGAGTGAGCCGCGGAATCAAATAAAATCTGTGCCTATGCTCTAGCACGGTTGAGTGACAAAACGCTCGCTGATAGCCCGCCATCGGCATCCTTTTGCTGTGCTTGTGCTGCCTCCTGGCACAGCACAGCTCGTTACTAGCTCAAGCTGAGCCACACGGAATGAAGATTGATGATTCCCTCGCATTTGTCAGCAGTTGGCCCAGCTGCTTTTGCCGTCGCTTTGCCGCTTTGCTGCTGACTGCTTGCCGCTTATTCAAAGTTAATAAGTCGCAAAATGTTTTTTTTTTTAGCAAAGAGAAAAAAAGCCATTGAAACGTGTTCTGCAAAATTCGCACAAATTTGCATTTAATATGGCCCCAACAACGACAACAAGTAGAAGTAGCTCAGTACTATGCGGCGTATGCGCAATAAGTGAAGCGAAGATTTGGCCCATGCAAATGTAGGCGTGAAGCTAATCCTATGCTTGGTGGCTCATCGTTCCACCCATTATATATCACATTTTCCATCCCACTAGCTGCGCCCCAATAAAGACAGAGGCGGGTCACGCAAAAATTAGGGCCAGTTCAGCTAAAGCTAAGGCTGAAGCTTTAGGACACAAAAAAAAAGAACAACAGCCAAAAACATTCTAATCAAATTCTAGGCAAAGTTACGCATTCCGCGCAATCTTGGCAAAGTTCTAATAATGTTTTTGGTTTATACAATATTTATTATTAGTTTTTGTTGGCTTAAAACGGATTCCGTTAGCTGCAACACTTGCCGGGTTTATATTTACTTTCCAGCATAACGTGTGCATAATCAATCGTCTCATGCCCCAATTGTGTTGGGAGCAGCATGTTGGGGGCAGCAGAGCATTAACAGTGAATTTTTGGCAGTAAACGCAGCAGCAGCTCATCTCAGTGATGTGTGCGAAATATATATATGGGGTATACAAACATACAAACATATCCAGCTGACTGACATATTGACAAACAGGCAGACAGCCAGCGAGGACGTTGGACTAAGCGACAGACGGGCGACGAGCAGAAGTGGGTGAGAACCTTGAGGGATAGACGCCATTCCGGCCCATGCAGCTCGTCCTTATTGTGGTCGGTCTAAGCGTGTGTGTGTGTGTGTGTGTGTGTTATTGTGTGTGTGATGTAAAACATTTTATAGGCAAATCGATTTTTGTCTAAAGTGCCACAAACACGCACACTGGCGGCAACAGCAACAGCAACAGCAGTAGCAACAGCAACAGCAGCAGTAGCGATAACAATAACAAGGACTTTCGCAACAATAACAATAAAGCGGCACTGCGGCAGCTTAGAGAGATAGAAACAGCACGCGGTGGGGGAGAAGGGAGGTGTATATTTCCGGTCTGTGTATTAGTTAGAACAACAAGAACAACAACAATTACTGACACATTGACCGTGGCCAACTGTGTCTCAAGAGTTAATGTCAAGCGTTTCAGCCTTAGTCTCAGCCTCAGCCTCAGCCTCAGGCGAGAGAAAGTGGCAATGGTTATCTGTATCTCATCTGATCCTTGCTGCACATCAAAGTCAAAGTCAAGTCGCCGGAAAAAGTAGACAAAATTCATACTTAAATTGTCAGGCAGCTTTAAGGCTTAATACACTCCTATTGGGGGGCAGATTAATGAGGCTCATTTGCAGATTGATGTGCTGCAATTATGCGGCAACAACAGCAACACAGCCGACACCAACAATGTGCCCATAAAACACTTAGCGCACAGATTCTGATTAAGTGGAGGCGACTCCGCAAAGGAGGCAGCAGAGAGACTGTGTTTTTGAGTTGGCTTTAAAGCTGAGCACAAAGCAAAGAAACTGCTGCTGTTTACTGTTGCTTTAAAAGCAATCAACTTGAGGCTGAACGACAACTTTCATTCTCATTTATTCGTTTTGCGGTCAGCAGTGTGTCAATCAAGGCAAATGCCATTGCCATTCATATTGAAGGCACAGACAGGCAGCGAGACAGACAGACTGACTGACAGAGAGACTGCGACTGAGACGAGACGAGACAAAGGCAGACAGAGCAAGCAGTCAGCACAGTAACGGCACGCACGTATGCGCGCTCTGCTCCTCGTATCCTGTCAATGGTATTCGCCTTTGGTCTTGCCTTCTTTTTAATGAACGCTTTGACAATGCCTTCGAGTGCAACAGAACGAGAGGCTAACGAGGACAATTGCCGTCTCCGTCTGCGTCTGCTATGTATTTCAATGTGTATGTGGATGGCTCAAGCATAGGGCAACGTGAACGTCAATGCCAATGCCTGGCCTGGCCGCCTCAAGTGGAAGGATAATGAGTGTCTCTCTTGCCACTGCCAGCGGCCACATTGCCACACCAACAACTGCCATTGCTGTGTTGCACTGATTGCTCACTGTCAATGCCAACTGGCAACTGGCTGCAATGTAATTAAAGTCATGTCATTGACAGCCTCATTGGCAGTTGGTGCTTTAAACTAAGTAAGGGTCAAGTGAAAGAAATCAGAAACCTTACGAGAAGTTGCTTATCGCGTTGCCATTGTTACGACGGCAAATGAGAAAAGTTGCCTCTCCCTCTTTTGTGTTTTGTGTGTGTGTGTGTGTTTTTTTTTAATTCCTATGTAGATAATTAAAAGGGTTCTCCGAGCGTGCACATCTGGCAAGTTAATGCTCGACTTTTTGGCAGCTGACTTGCGGTTAAGCAATCAAAAAACATAAATCATGGTCAATTAGTGAAAGCAGCTCTGACGTCATGGTAGCCTGCGTTGTCCGGGAAGCCTGGAATGCCTTGCCACAGAGAGCGGAGAGAGAGAGAGAGAGTGGGGAGGAGATCAGCAAATGACTTAGGCAAAGCCAAATGGAATGGACGAGGAAGAACACACACAAGCAAGAGGCAGAACTACAAATGGTGGTTAAGCAAATACACACGCAATATCAATAACTTAATTAAGATAAATGCGAATTGTATTTAGTCATAGACCATATACACATATAACAACAATAGACACACACACACACACACACACACTCGCACTCGCAGTCGCAGTCGCACATAAAGGGGGCACGTGCCGGGTGCCATTTGGGGCTGGTATTTTTGCCCGGATATCCGTTAATTCTTGCGCTGCATTCGGTGTGTGGGAACTGGCGCAGAACTGGCAGCGAAATCTTTGTTAACATTAATGCGACGCGTGTTTTGCTTGTTTATGTGCCACTAACATCACACACACCAGCACACACACAATTAATTTATGTACTTTGGGCGTAGTTTGGTGGCTTGGGGTCTTTGGGGCTTGGGCGTGGCAGTGCGTGCCAATGTGAAAAATGGATAATTAGTTAATTGCAGTTCATGGTAACTGCCGTGGTAGACAAATGTGCATAAATATGTGTATTTTACTTATTATTAATTAATTGCGCCACATTGTTAAATTGCCAGGCACCTGCAACTGAAATTGGAGCAGCCAACAAATTGCCAACGAACACCTATGGCAATTGTTGGGCCCATTTCCCAGGAATTCGTTATACAATACTCGTTTGCTGATGCCCTGCCCTCCTAGTCAGGGAGTATACTTAAAGCCGACCGACTGTTGCCTTTAGCTGCGCAACTTAATCATACACTTTCTCAACTTGAATTGCGCCACGAGTTTCGGTAGTTTCGGGTAAAGTTAGTTGCACATTAACTTACTTGTTATTCTGTTTAACTTGGCTATGACTTTTCTTTGTTACTTACTTTATTTTCTCCCATATTTCCTCGCCGAAATGTTTGAGCACCAGCAACTCCAAGGCGTAGTTAACAAAGCCATACTGCAAGTAAAGTGAATGATGGTGAAACATAACCAAGAGTGATTAGTTTTCTGTGTAGGTGGAATGAAAAATATGATAACTACTTATGTAAAATACATTATTTATTTAACGCCTAATATTTAGTTTATTTGTTTTTTACATATGTCTTTTCGCTTCTCAAGAACAGGGCGAGTTTGAAGTGGCCAAAGCGGCAATTACAGAAACATTTTTATGACCACTCAAATGAAATCATAAAAACGGCAGCTAAAATTGAATGCTCGCACATTTTAATTACATTTGCAAGCGAAATACGAGCACTCCGTAAGTGATAATAAAATAGCGTCCAGCGAGTGAAGGATGCTGCGATGGCCGGAGAACTCTTTGGACTTCATTGCCAATTCTTTTGAGGGGGAGATGCGCGGTATGCGCTGCGTTTAACGTTTTGCTGGGCTGTGTTGTGTTATGTTGGTATTGTAAATGTGAAAAATGTGAAATCAATAACGATTGCGCATTTCATTTCTTTCAAATGTATCCGATAAGCAATCAATTTGATTTGTTATGCGAAATCAAACCCAGGCACACTCGCAGACACACGGATAAACACACAGCCACAGACACAGACACAGACGCAGGCAGATACTTGAATGCCCATAGAGCTTGCCTGCAAGATGGCGCACAATCAATCGTTTCCGCCGGAAGTAATACTAAACAAGCAAAATACTTGAAATATATTTACATACATTACGCATACGTCTAGTGGGCCCCAAACCTGCTGCTGCTGTTTTCTTCAGCTCGGCTGCCTGATGAAGATGTATCTAACAGATACTTGATGTTTATTGCCTTTGTTGTGCACATGGAAATGATGCAACAACAACAACAAGCCCCGTCTTCAGCTAACCGTGTAAGGTAGGCGCTCTACGCTCTACGCTCTGGGTAATTTCCAAATAGAAAACATGTGAAATGTGCCATCATTAGATACAACATTTCGTACATGTACTTGTCGTTTCCTTTTTGCATCTATACTCGCCAAAAAAGGAATTTATTTACTTAATTTACGATTTGTTTTCGCAACCCACAATCTGCGACCTGGAGTTATATTTTTAGTATGGAGAGTCGATTTAATTTAAATTCATGAGTTGCAATTTAAATTTGTTTATTTTTATGGCAGGATTAAAATAAATATTTTTATAAATGTGCACATCTATTTGTAATCGATTTGCACTTTTGATTATAACTGTCACTTATGGGGATAATATTTATATAAATTCTATTATTGATGCTATGCTTTCATTCGGTGCATCTTTGTTTCATACCCAATTATTTGTCACCAAGGAAACTTACCATTTTCGCAGATTGTTTTCGTTGCCGCTGTTGGAATGATATAGTACGTTATCGATACTTTAAATCCACTTTCACATATGTATGCACATTGATAAATATGTCTAACAAATGCAAATCATAGCTTTGTGTTTGATTTCAATATTTAATCTTGTTGCATTTCACTTTGACATTTTCATTAGAAATTGATTTAGTTTTATTTTTTCGTACCGTCGAAGTTGAGTTTTTGGCTTAACTGTGAAATAGTCGAAAAAATAAAATATGGCAAATAAATTTAAAATAAACAAAACTATTGCGAATATGAAAAGTGTGTGTTGAGTTCACGTTTTGGGTCCCACTGATGCCATTGATGGAGAATCAGAAATGCCACAAAGGACATGAATATTTCATGAGTTTTTACATTGAAATCGGCTTAACTTTGCTTCCATCTCTACGCTCTCGTTCTCTCGTTCCTGTTTCGCTTTAAATTCTGCCCGCCCGCTTTGGCTTTTTTTTGTGTTGTATTTATATTCCGTGTATTTGTAAGGGAGCCTTCGTAGCCTTGTTTTAAGGATGGCTGCTAATCAAATATTCCAATGAGAGCAAGTGACTGAAGGAGCCCTAAGCTTTGGCCCAACAGTTGCTGCTATTTGTAGTGCCATTTGCTGGCGGCTTATTGCAGCTGTTATTGCATTCTTGCATGTTTGTTGCATGCCACATGCAACACGTGCAAAAGCCAAAGGCGCTTTTCCACCGCTCAGGCACACAAATTGCACCAGCAGCAGCAAAAGCAACAGCAGCAACAGCAGCAACAGCAGCAGCTCAGCCATCAACTGGGTCACAATGGAGGCAGGGCAGCAGTCAGAAGGCAACAAAGGATGCATGAGGCTGGTTAATTACACACACTTGTACGTGCACGAATGTGTATGTGTGAGTGTGTGTGTGTGTGTGTGTGTTATTGCATGCGTGTGCATGGTTCCAAATTTATGCTACCCCTGAAGTGTGCAGCAATTAAGGCGTCGCCATTTTGAGCCAAGCAAGCAAAGCAAAGCCAAGCCATTGAAAGTGAGCAATAGAGCTGAAAGTGTTTCCAACTTAGAATCAAAAGAGTTAACAGTCGAGTCGAGTCGAGTCAAGTCAGCTGAGCCTAGTCTTAAGGCGAATACTCGACAGTATTGCTCGACTTGCCACAAAGTTTTAAAGCCTCCTGACCCCAACTGAAATATCGATTTTCATCTTGTATATGAGTGTATTTGTGTGTGTGTGTGTGTGTTTGTGTGTCGGTTGCTGGCGTTTCTTGTTGCTGTTTCATTGCCCATTAGCGCGCTCGCGAAGGTGCATAACCCGGGACTCCCCATGCCACATTTGTGCTTTATATACATAAATTTATATACGTATGTATATGCATAAGTAAGCTTTACATAAGTGTGGCTGGCATTGCTTAACTTTTGCCGCAGCCAGCCACATTTATCGCTTATCGCTGTCAACCTACATCGCGCTTCTGTTTGCTCAGAGCTTTTCCCAACTGATTTTCCGTTTATTGCATATTAATCAGACGAATTTAGCAGATAAATAAGCTCACGGAGGTCGCGTTACTGCTGGCGGCCACTTTGGACATCGGACATCGGCCATCGGCCATCAGCCATCGGCCACTTTGCCTTCACAGTTGTGTTCAAGTGGCTTCCAATTCAACGAATTTTAATTACGTGCAACATTTGACATTTTCGTAATGGGTCCGTCGCTTGTCGCAACGCAACGCAACTCAACGCAGGTTGTCGCTTGTCCTTACAAAGTGTAAATAAGGGTCGAGGGTCATAAGGGCGCTTCACACGCTGTTTGCCGTGGCTTAAGAAAGGATGTCGACTTACGACAATTTGTTTAAGTCCACGCTCACAATTCATGACCTTAATGAACGTTTGGCATGTCGTGCACGCAATTGCCAAAATGGTGACAAAATTATGGCCAGCTATCTAACTGAAAACTAAATGATATTTCCTCGTTGTGGGTGTATATGTGTTTGCACAAATTGTCTGTCAATTTGGCACTAAACGTACAATAACTGAGTAAACGATGAGTCGGTCATTAAGTGGGCTCATAGTCGTTTCATAATGAGCCGCCACGTTCGGCTGGTGGCTCCGCAGGAATTGGGCGAATATATATGTATATTCAGCTCGGTTACTGACTGCTTTGTTGGCTACTGGCCAGCCGGGAACATTTATCAAATATAATGGACGTTTACTATCGTTCAGACAAAAGACAAAACAACAAAAACAAAATAAAAAAATGTTAGTCGTACAACAACTAGAACAACTCGAAACAACTGTCCACAAATTGCCGTGGGCACGCAAAGCCAAATGTCTAATAAACTTTGACATATTGAGGCAGTTATTTCTATCTGCTGGTCTAGTGTACACTTCTCTTTCCCTCTCCTCCCCATTTGCAATTAGTTCGTTTCTGCTGCTTCCTTTTTTGTTGGCAGTTTTGTAATTTTTTTGCAAACACCAAAAACCAAAGACATAAATTATTGCACACCCTTGATGACAGAGAGTAGGAGACAACAAGGAGACCGAAATATGCGCATGGAAATAAACTAGAGCCCTCGAAATTATGCTTTAATATTTCGTGAAGCGCTGAGAAAAAGCGTTGCGCATACGCCACATTGGTCCAGCATTCACAAGCATCCGACTTGTCTTGGCGGGTTTCTTTTTGTATAGTATTGTAGTAGGTTTGTTTTGAACGCGAGATTGTTTTTATTGAACGATTTGCGCCGCCTTTCAGCCGAGTTCTTTTCTTATGTTTTTCTCGTTATTTCTTGTTTTTATTTTCACGTTTTGTGCTTGTTGTTGTCGCTGGTGTTTCTTTGGCGTGTGATTTATTTGCTTTGTATTTTAGATTTGACTTTCACTTCAGTTTCACTACCAACATCCTGGCACACACAAAAACACATTCGTACACACGTTCACACTCAGCAGACGGCACACACAATTTCATACGCAGTGTATTAGTGTATGTGTGTGTGTGTGTGTGTGATTGTGTTTGCGTTTGTTCGGCTAACTTTTGATAAGCGAAGCGAAGTGAAGCGCGCGCGAGCCTATTGAAGAGTCTCGGCTCACTGTATGAGCACAATGTGAATGAACAGTTCGCTTGAAAGAGCCATCGACGACTGAGCAGCCGCCGTTGCGTGCGTGTGGTATTAAAGGCGAACTCGGCAGTAACCGTCAGGACACTTGTGCGCTTTCCTTAGTGCCACTGGTTGGTTGGCTGCCCTGCTGGCTGGCTGTGGCAGCTCCTGTCGCCTTTCTGCTGCCAGCTGCCAGCCGCTTGCCAATTGCCTGGCGTGCTCAGCTGTTTGCCGAAAGCTGCGAGCCCAAAAGCTCTCTCTTTCGCGTGATTTCCGAGAGAGAGAGCTAGACAGACAGAGAGAGAGAGTGTGTGTCAGTGGTTGCAGCTACTGGCCCATAGATGGCCATGCACTTACTAAGATGAACTTGTCACCAAACAATTTAAATATAATTTTTGTATACGTAAAGTTTCGATCGAATGCTGTGCATTGTTATTTTAGTTTATTTTAATTGTCAGCAATTGTTTGTTGCACCTGTTTACAAGCACATCCATCAGTTGGTAAATTATTTTAATGCGTTGCCTCCTTCAAATAATGGAAGACAAAGACACAATGAAATGGCTTGTGGCGTTGGTTTGATATTGTCACAACGCTGGTTTTGTTTAATTCAACTTTTATTTGACTCACGGTCAAAGACTGAAAGTGCAGCCACAACAACCACAACAAAATTCCGCTGTGTTGCCTGATAAATGTCAGCATTGGGCCAGCGGGAGAACTGACGCTGACAGCTCCAACAATGCCGCTGACGCTGACACTGATGGAACGCAGTTTTCGCAGAGAATGGGCAATCAGGTAGCTGGCCAATGGCGACGCCAGCGGCAGATACCAGACTATTAAAATCACAGCCCACCGACCACGCACAAATGAAGTCCGAGTGGAAAGTATTAAGTAAGTAAATACCCTGACTGATCCAATATATGTTAGTGTAGACAGGCAGCAAGGTCAGTGCAGTGAACGCATAGTCGATAGACAGCATTATTCTTCTGGTGAATGAAGGCGTTTTGGGTTGCAGGGTTTCTAATCAACTTCGTAGCTCACAGATGACTATCGGGCTGACATTTAATTAACAACGAGGCAAGCGACTTCGACAAAAAGCGTAGGTTCCGCACAAACACAATGCAACTGGTCGCTGAATGGTAACGGAAAGTGTCTGTGTCCTGTGTCTGTGTGCCCAGTGCGCGTATCTTGCACTAGAAGCAATGGACAAGTGCAGCAGGATAATCGCATCACACTTGAGTAAATAAATTCCTGAAGTGGAAGCAGTCAAGCAGAGAGCCAAACTTGTAGCCAGCTGTCTATCTGAGATGCACAGCCTAACAGACAGCTCGCTCTCGACAGTGGACATGGCGAAGAGAGAGAAGAGAGGGGACTCCATAGATGAATATCGAAGAACCGTCCTGACGCTCTGTGCAATGCAATTCCAGTTAATGTGAAACATTGTACAAAACTTTTCGCTGTCTGCACGTTACAGGGCCATAATCAGTTGTTGTTGTGATAAAGCGGAATGTACACAAGTTTCACTTGAATGGCTAAGTTGTTGTGTCCCTAATTTCAACATTTAATCAAGCATCCAGCTGGGCAGCAGCTTGATAATCATTGAACCATTGCGGCAATCAATCAAACGGTGTGTATCAATTTGTGCAAATACTCGTAGTACAAGGAAATCATCTTACAATAGACACAACTGGCCAACGATTGGCACTTCAATCTGCAATTATGGCATCAATACTCCATTAGAAATCGTTATAAATTTCAAAATCAATTGAGCTAAGTGCAGCTGCTGGAATGTAGCAAAGAGAAATAAATTAATTGATTAAATTACTTACTTATTTTACAGCTTGACATGTTGCACAAATTAAATTCTTTAGCTAAGATATAAAACGTGTAGCAGTCAGTAATTTATTCTTATCACCTTTCAATGTTCATTAGTTTTATAAGTCCATCCGAAAATCGATTCGTTTATGGAGAAAATCTAACAAGGAGGTAGTTTAATAGTAGTTCAAATGGTATATTTTACTTTTAGTGTTGAACTTTATTATTATCATAGGAAACCTTTCTGCATAAAATCACTTTGCTGAACAGAATTGCAGCGTAGTTGTTAAGCTCACGAGCGTCATTAGATAAAAAAAAACATTTTGAAGGCACTTTACTATTTTTATTGAAATTTAATGCACACCTTTGCGCTTTTATAGTCTGTTATTGCATAAATATTTGATTTTGCATACCAAGGATACGGATGGATTTCAAAGACCGCCAAGGGAGGCAAGGCGAACAAGCTGCAGTTGACCGAAACTACACAAATATGCATTGGCAGCAGAATGCCAAAAGGCATCTGAGCCAACTACAACATACGATATGCATGTGCATCATTAGTTGTGCCAATGTATAACATGGCTAACATACGAGCAAAATGTTTCGCCGGAATTGAACTGAGCCAAAAACTGCAGTTAGTGACTTTTGCTAGCGAATAGCTTTAGTAATTTAAATAACTTTAAGAGTTGCTCTCAATAAACTTAGCTAACGTTTCATTCATTTTAAAAAGCAGTCAATTGGATGTTAATCTTATTGTTTAAATATTAGCAATTAGATACTTGAGTAGAAAGAGTCAAAACGTCCAGTTTATTAATATTTTCTACATTTCTTGCAATTCTTATTTCATTCATTTAAGCACTCCAAAGTCTTATAAAAATTGGTCCATCAAATGAAGTAGTTTGAGCGAACCAAATCACTTGACCGCCACACACCGCCAGTTGGCCAATGGAAAACAAAACTCCAAAAGCGAAAACGAAATCGAAATCGAAATCAAAATCCAAATGATCTGCCCTGACAGGCAGCGCAACGCGCCAATCTCAAGAGGCTGTCGACAACTTCAGAGACCCGTTTCTCATTGTACACAATTTCTGTTTCATTGTTGTTAATCGACAGATAAATACTCGCCCTCAGTTAAGTAGAGGAGCGAGAGGCGACAGAGTTCAGCTGGGCCAGAGTTAATTGTCTTGACATAGAACAGCTACCGATCGAACTTGCACTTGAATCTCCAATAGAACAGTCGACAGAGAGTTGAAAGATGAGAGGCGAAGTGTGCTCAACTATCTGCCTTCTAATAGGGTATTATTGTTCTGTGTAAATGTTTGTAACGGAAGGAAGATTAATAAATTATATCAGCAGACGATTTAACTGGAATTATTTGCTTAAGTTTAAACCGTTGTTAGTAGACGTATGAAAATATTTGATGCACACAATTGAGTAACATTTATCATAGTTTACACTCTACCCTTTTTATATTTCTTTGTGAACGAGAGTAAGCAAACAATTTCTGCTCAGATAAGCGCATCTCTTCATATGTACGAATATTTATCGCATTTAATGCCAAAGTCGTGCGACGGTTCGTGATTGTTAGCTCTGGCGATGTTGTGTCAGTTGAGCGTGAATCTTGGTGGCGGCAACAACGTGGCGGTCCAACGTCTTAACGGATTAGCCGGTTAATCAATTAACCGTACTTATCAAAGCTAAACATTAACTCACAACCTCTAGCGTAATGCGTTGCCTGTTATGGCTGCTATTCAGTCTTTCGCTGGCCCTGCAAGTGCTGGCGCATGTAAGACTGGCGAAGATTGTGTCGAACGAGACAAGCTCGGAGAGACCATGGCCAATATACACTTCTACTTGGAATCCTGTACAATATTGTGCAGCTGAAGATTTTGAACACACATACCTCACGAAGGGAGAAAACGGCAGCTTGATTATAGAGCGTCATGTGAACCTATTTAGAAGAACCCTAATGGGTAAAAACGCCACAATGCGGGACCTTTGTCTAGACAACAGTGGACTTCCAGTGCGACGCCTATGCGAAGACAATTATGGAATTGCCACCTGGGAAGAGCTGAAAAATGTGAGCTGCCAAGAAAGTAACAGCCTCAGCTGGGACCTCAATCAGCTGCATGAAGAATTGCTTAGAGGGGATGACCAGCAAGTCATCTTGGCTAAACTCAGGCAGTCTCTGAATGAGGCTCGTGGCCAGCTGACACCTGTTGATGTCTACATTGCTGCGCAAATCTTGACATCGCTCGTGGAGCAACAACAATACAATCAAGCTGTGAGTGCGAACTTGATAAGCATCTGCAGTGAACTCATGAACATTGATGCAAATGTGCTGTGGCTATCTGCTGAGCTGAATGCAACTAACGCGTTTCTCTACAATTTTGAAAAATACATGGATGCACTCTCTGAGCATTTAGTGCCCGAGGAGAGATGTGGCAATGTGATTATCGAGGCAGCCAGAGAGTCAGTTGAAGCTGACGTAGAATTAGTTAACTACGCTGATTATGGTGTGTTTGGTCTGATAAGCAGTAATCTCAGCGTTTTCTATGTGAATCCCAATTGTGAAAATATCACTGGTGTGGCTATTTATTCTGCTGATGGCCCAGGACGTAGATCGTCTACTGGCAACTATTGGTATCGTTTTCTGCATGCCAACGAGAGTCTTGACGACTTGAAGCTTGAATCGGATCTGGAGACAGCAGTTTACTTGCCTGAGCAGCTTTGGAAGAAACTTCATATCGACAATGTATCCAACCTCGTGCTCAAGGTATACGCCAATGATGCGCTCTTCGTGGACAGGTCGCATAAGTACAATCGGCGAGCCAGGAGTGAAGTTTGGTCTGTAACCATTCCAGGATTAGAAGGTAAGTCAATAGAATTCTCGCTGCAATATGGCGCTACAAATGAAAGTGTTTTTAGGTACTTCTTTGCAAGTGGGAATCCCGTTTTTACTAAGCAAGCCGAAAGAATTGAGTGTGGCTTGCAGACAATGGAACTATAAGAGGTGGCAATATGGTAGAGTTCGCACCAACAATGTAAGGGACACAATTGTTATTTGCGAGGTCCATTACTTTGGACAGTTTGTCGACCGCGTGCTGCATCCCAATGTCCAGCTGCAATGGCAAGATCAAGAATACACCCCAACCCAAAAAATAATTCAATATTGTTCAGCTGAAGATTTTGAGCACATCTACGAAATTGAGGGAGGCTTGATTTCCGAGCCGCATGTGAACCACTTCAGCAGAACTCAAATGGGATACTTTGCGACAATGCTGGATCCTTGTATTGACGGCAATGGGCTGCCAGTGCGTCGCCTTTGTGAGGACAACAACGGAGCTGCCACCTGGCAACAGCTGCAAAATGTTAGCTGCCATGCAGGCAGTTATACCAGCCAGCAGCTTAACCAGTTATATAAGCATCTTTTCATAGGAGAAAAGAGCGCTGAAGTTGTCTTAAATGAAGTCATGCTTTCAATTCTGTATGCAGACCAAAATCTGGCACCTTTTGATGTCGATACCATTGCCCAAATCTTTAGTTTTCTCGTAGAGGATGCGGAGGTGTTTGATGCAGCTCTGGCTGCCAAATTGATAACCATCTGTAGTGAAATTATGAATCTTGATACTGAAGTGCTGCGACTCTCCGCTAAAATCAATGCAACCAACGTGCTTCTGGACAATTTTGAAAGATATATAAATGAACTGTCCGAATATTTTGTGCCCATGGAGAGTTGTGGCAATGTGGCAATAGAGGAAGAAAACCAATTCGCCGATTTAGATTTGAAATCATTTAATAATGCGGATATTGGGGCGCATGCTCTAATAAGAGGCAATCTCGGTATATTTTATGTGAAGCCCCTTTGCGCCAACATAACTGGAATTGCTATTTATTCCGATGCTAGTGGCTTCGACTTTCGTTATGTTTATGCCAATGTAAGTGTAGCAGATTTGAGCCGCACACCAAATTTTGAGGTTGTAGCCTACTTACCGGAAAATCTGTGGAATGGAGTTCCATTTAATATCGTGCTTAAGGTCTACGCCAACGACGCACTTTTCATGGACAATTCGGAGCATCCCAATCGACGCTACATTGACAAAGTGTTATCCTTAGTTATAAATGCGCAAGGTGAGTCAAATGAATTTACAAAGTGCGCAGCACGATTTAAAGATACATTTCTTTAGGTTTCAATTTTGAAAACATCGTGCCTTTTTTTGTTCGAAATCAGCTGGGTGGTGACTGTCCCGCCTGGAACTTTGACACTTGGGTGCACAGTCGAATCTCCACTAGCATTGTGAACGACATCCTTGTTCTCTGTCAAGTTCAATATTTGGCGCTGTACTCCCCAGAACTTGGAGAAACTAGTGAGACAACTGAATATAATTCACTTCAGTATTGTGCGGCTGAAGAATTTGAGCACACGTACATGATAAAGGCAGAGAATGGAAGCTTAAGTACAGAGAGGCATGTGAACCACTTCAAGAAAACCAGCCTGGATACGCTCGCCACAATGCAGGACCTTTGTCTGGACAACGATGGACTCCCAGTGCAGCGACTATGCGAAGACAACAACGGAACTGCCGCCTGGCAACAGCTTCAAAACGTAAGCTGTCATGCTGGCAGTGCTATAAGCCAGGAACTTATGACGCTATATGAAGAGCTATTCAGTGGAGAACAGAGCCAAGAGGCCATCTTAAGTCAAGTCGAAAAATCAGTATACCAGACACGTCTTCCGCTCGATCCTGTTGATGTCTACAACACGGCGAACATTTTTACTTTGCTCGACGCGAACAAAGTCGACTCGAACTCGACAACGATGGGCACCAATTTAATCAACGTCTGTCGTGGGATCATGAAGACCAATGAGAGTGTGCTGTGGCTATCTGCGAAACTCAATGCGACCAACGTGCTGCTGGACAACTTCGAGAAAAACATGGATGCACTCTCCAGACATCTGGTGCCCAAGGAGAACTGTGGCAAAGTGATTGAAGAAGCAGCAAGGAAATCAGCTCAAGCTGGCGTCGAATTAATCAACAACGCTGACCTCGGTGTGCAAGCTTTGTTAAGCAGTAATCTGAGCGTATTCTATGTGAATCCAGCATGTAGCAACATCACGGGCATGGCTATTTTCTCTGCGGCCGGTCCAGGGCGTAGGGCATCGAGTGGCAACTTCTGGTATAGTTTTCTGAATGCCAGCCAGAGCGTGTCGAGTTTGAAGAGGCAGGACCAACTTGAGACTGCAGCTTACTTGTCGAGTCAGCTTTGGAGGCAGTTGCAACATAGAGGTGCATCCTACTTTGTGCTCAAGGTCTACGCCAACAGTGCACTCTTCGTGGAAACGTCAGAGCAGACGAATCCAAGTGGCAAAGTGCTATCCATAACCTTACCAGGATTCACTCGTAAGTCATCTAAATTCTATTCTATAATATGTAGTATGATTTCGTTCAATTAATTTGTTCACAGATCAATTGCCTGGTGCCGTGAAATTCTTGATGCGCAAGCCGCAAGATGTTCACGTGGACTGCGCCTACTGGAGCTATCAGACGTGGCTTAAGACGGGCATCTCCACCAGCCGCAATATACTTGACGACATTGTGCTGTGCCAAACAGATCACCTGACACAGTTCTCCATCCTGTTGGGCGACTACTATTTGTCGGACAAACATGCGACCATTCTGTCACATGCCACATATGTGGGCTGTGGCCTGTCGCTATTTGGCATGCTAAGCATCTTTCTAACTGCCATCCTGGTCAGCAGGTGGCGAGAACAGGCGTCTACCAAGGTTCTGTTGAATCTATGCTTTGCCCTGTCCCTGCAATTGGTCTTGTTCCTATTCCTAACCAGCGGTCATAGGGCCAACGCAGAGAACTGTTGGATCGTAGGCGCTGTTCTGCAGTACTCCGTCCTGGTCATCTTCAGCTGGATGCTCATCATCTCTCTGCTGCAGTACCAACGTTACGTCACAGTACTTGGCGTGGATCGACCACAGCACTACATATTCATTTCTGCGGTTGTGGCCTGGACGCTGCCGTTGGTCCCCACATTACTGGTCGAGTTTATCGATAACAAGTCCTACAAGCTAATTGAACAAACCGTTTGTTATCCCTCGGGCAATGGCTTGTTGCTAGGCGTTGTGTTACCCATTGCTCTGGTGACTGTTGCAAATGCTTTCATGATGATTCGAATTGTCCACAGCGTCAATCAGGCGTTGAGTCCTCGACGTAAACTTGTTTTCCAACGGTTGCGACTATTTGTGCTGCTCTTTTTCTTGCTGGGAATTTCTTGGCTATTTGGTCTATGCACCTATTTAAACCTGGGAATTGTATTTTCTTATCTTTTCTGTCTGACAACCACTCTACAGGGATTTGTGCTGTTTTTGTACTTTGTGGTTTTTAATGCGACACATCGACATGCTTGGCTCAAATTCATCTGTCCAAAGTTGGTGGAAAAGGATGTGCCGAAGAAAAGAACGCAGATGCAGTCCACCACATTTTCAACAAGCTCTTCCAAAAAAAATACCGTAAAAGTAAACTAATTGCTTATGTATTTAGATATTGTATTATAAAAAAATCTATAAATATATAATTGTTGGTTCTCACTGTTCTACTTACTTATTAAATATGTTGTGCATTTTGTTGGCCACTAAGACAAGCTGCAAAGCTTCACAAAGCTTGGCCAGCAGCTGAGATGTGTATCTTTATCTATTTGAGATCAGATGCTGTTTGCGAGGACATAAACTTTGAACTGCTTTACAAAACTGCAGACATGCTTGGCTCAAATTCATCTGTCCAAAGTTGGTGAAAAAGGATGTGCCGAAGCACAGAACGCAGATGCAGTCCACCACATTTTCAACAAGCTCTTCCAAAAAAAAATACCGTAAAAGTAAACTAATTGCTTAATTATTTAGATACTGTATTATAAAAATATCTATAAATACATAATTGTTGGTTCTCACTGTTCTACTTACTTATTAAATATGTTGTGCATTTCGTTGGCCACTAAGACAAGCTGCAAAGCTTCACAAAGCTTGGCCAGCAGCTGAGATGTGTATCTTTATCTATTTAAGATCAGATGCTGTTTGCGAGGACTTCAACTTTGAACTGCTTTACAAAACTGCAGAACACTATAGAAAGCAGTCGAACATGCTGGTTTGTTGTGTAGCTTAGCAGGGAAACACACTCTATCGTATTTAGCGAAGCCATACTTATATCGTTTGTAATTGGCAGTGCTTAGCAAAGACACGCTCCACATCGCACAGTTTGGGTGTTACTGGCCTCGCAGCACAGAAACACACCAACAAGCGCGCATTTCAAACGTAGCAAAGACACAGTACGTGAACCGGTTTTGAAGTTTTGAAAGCAATGCATAAACTAACAAAGCGTTTTGTGTGAATTATGATTAGCAGCGTAGCTCATACGAACTGTTGACCTCAGTCACAATCAAGATCTGATATCTTGGCAGAAATGTTAAATGGTTTCATATTGCACATTTGGCATGGAGAGATAGTTGTACTCATAAATGAATAAAAGAGGAAATTTTGAGGTATAGCACATAAAAATTTAACGATGCTGCTGGTCTTTTTAGGCCCACGCTTCCGAGAGCACGACCTTATACGGTAATTTGGTGCAATTCTACGCTAGGCTTGCTTATTGGCTTGTCCGGTTGTCGCGCCGTTTTCCGTACCTTTTAATTTATGGCTTCTAAATTATGTAAATGATATGACAAAGTTAATTTTTAGTGAATGTGTTTCTGTATTTTTTTGAATAGTCTGCGATTATTACGAGTGGTGCGTGGCTTCACCTTTTGTCTCTCATTCCGCGTGCGTCGAGGCTGAAACTAAAAAGGCCGTAACTCACAGTTCTACATACTTATTTACGTGTATTTTGGGTATTTGTTGTGTATTTGTGAATTTGTATTCGTGTGGCACAAATTAGCTTAGACTTAAATTAGAATACCGACTTTATTGCATAATGAAGAATTAAAATATCATTAAATTATATAACCAGCAGTAGGATTATAACAAATTAAACTCATTTACTAGTTCCCGCTGCCGCCTCAGTTGTCGCTTCAGCTGTCGCTGCTCGCCGCGAACGGCATTCCGCAAACCGAACCCTCATTTGAATAACACACGATGCCGACGCCGCTGTCTCAGCCGCTGCCAATGCCGACGACAATGTTGATGGTTACCGGTGACGCCTCGAAGTCAGCGTATCAACAGCAACCGCAGCGGGATGTACGAGGTTCCGGGTGCGACATCCCTGCCCTCCGGCAAGAAATTCATCGCATAATTCTTCGGCGTTGGCGTATTGGGCGGCACAGCGTAGTCCAAGCTGCTTTGCGATGCAGCAGCAACGACGCCGACAGGCTGCCGATAAGGTTGACGCTGCACTTCCACCCTGACTGGCTGCATCAGCAACGAGCGCTTTCTGTCCGCCTCCTGGAAGCGTTGCAGGTGTCCCAAAACGATGCGACGCAATGCCGCCATCGTGCTTGCACTGGGCGCATTATAATAATACGCCTGACCCTGTGACTGTGGCTGCAACTGCTTCTGTGACTGGGACTGTGCCTGGGTCGGCGTGTGGCGCGGCAAGTAGCCCTGGCTGGCGGCACAGACGACGCTCAGCACAGATATCAGCTGGAAGACAAATTACAGACGAAACGCTGACAAATCGTTCGGCTCAGTTACAGTTGCAGAACTTACACAAAAGCACGTTCCATGCATGACTCACTCGCTGCCGCTTGTTGTGATTGTGAAATGTCAGGAACACTCTGGTTTCGGTGCTCGACAGTCGACGCTCGACACTCGACACACGATAGACGCGACTGTTTCGGCAGACTCGTTGGCTCAACCGCCGTTAGGTGACTGAAACTTGGGCTCCGGATGCCAACTCGTTTCAAGTTCAGGGGCCCAGAGCAGCGGCAAATGCATTTACATAAATTTCTAAACTGGCCAGTGCTAGACACCAACCATCTCCATCTCCATCTTCTGCTCAAAGTTGTTCAGATAGTTGCTGTCGTTTTATTTTTAAAAGTTAATTCTTTTTCTTGGCCTGCCAACACGTCACGTGATTTATGCAAATATCCCCCTCACGAACATTTTTAGAGTGTATATATTTTTTGCTAGCTTCCACATTGATTTGATCTTGTTTTGCCATTGTTTTTGTTATTGTTTGTGGTGCGGTTCGTGTTTGCCGTTCGTTCATGTTGTTATTATTATTTTCGGACTTTATCAATTGAGTTTAATCGATCGATGCGCGTAGATGACTCCCAGGTCGCAAAACATAATTCGCATCAAACAAAAGACAATGGAAACGATACGATCACAATGGCAATCGTCCAAATTTCACAGCTAACGTGTTGAGATTTTGTGGAGATTTGCACAATCTGCAGATCTATTTTGGCAATTCTCGCAAAACTTTAATGTTTCAGTGAGCTCAGACAACGGGGCGACGGCATTATAATTATGCAAATTTCATGTGATGTTTCAGCATATATCATTTTTGTGGCTTTGTGGCATTATCACGCCCATGTACGTATTAATTTTTCAACATTTAATTAACATAATATTCGGTTTCCAAGAGGCGTGTGGCCGGCGGTGAACACTCCCTTTGTCGATGTACAATGGAGATCGATCGGTGAACAAACATATGTAGTTTTATATTGATTTTTAATCGCTGCTTCTTTGTATTGTCGATCGAGCTGCCAAAAGCCATTCGGCTCGATACCAATAACATCGACTCGATCTGAATTCGAGGCACTTTATTCACTATTCAGCGAGCGACTAAGTTGTCATTCGAGACGATCGCTTGACAACTCAACTAAAATATGATTGTGTTTTGCCAATTTCGGTTTTAACTCGCTTATAAATGGTAATCATATGCCACATAATAATAGGGTATACACATATTTATATTCATTACCAAGTTGTTTGCTTAAACATTATTGATTGTTTTACTTTAAAGTGGGCTAAACATTGGTTCCATGTGGTCACAGTTGTTCTATTGTCACAATGAAATTTGATATATATATTGTTGCGGCTGTTCGCATAAGTGTTTTCGCTTTTCAACTCTAATTTATTTAGCTTCATTTAAATCGAATAAAATGGAAATGCAAATTTTTATTCAATTAGCCAAACGATTTGGGCGAC
Organism: Drosophila siamana; assembly: GCA_035047445.1. NCBI lineage: Eukaryota > Metazoa > Arthropoda > Insecta > Diptera > Drosophilidae > Drosophila > Drosophila siamana. The sequence goes on along the minus strand of JAWNPP010000004.1, from coordinate 15,913,467 downwards.
TGTTCTTAATTATGGCACCATAAAATGCATATAAGGTAATCAACTGGCTTGTTAAGTAGTTTATGACATCCAATTGTAATTCAAAGTTGAGCTTTAAAATGCTGTAATCGGATTTGAGCATGAAATGCTTGAATTTATTGATGCCACAGATTGCAATGCCACACATTGCAAATACAATTACCTAATAGCATTTCGTCCAAATTGGTAGCAATCTCTTCGGGTGTTTCTCATTCATTTCATTCTTTGTTGGCTTTCGGAATGGGGGTATCCGCAAATGAATACCCACGCTTGCCACAGACGCTTTGTCTGTCTATCGATCCATTGTCCTATTCTCATTAAATGCCACAGACGCACTAACTGTGCGAGGTGTCAGTCTTTGTCGCCGTTGAAAACCAGTGGGCAAAAAGGCGGGCAGAGAGCGAAAAGGGTCCAGAGGGAAGTGGGAAACGGAAATGATGCGCAACGTTGGCGTCAGCCATGACACTTAATTAAAGCGCTGCATTGGAATTGATTTAAGCAAGTGTATTACGTCGTAATTAGAATTTGCCATCATCTAGATTGTGTGTTTCGTTTAACATGCAAACTACTTTCATCTGCTCAACCGCTCAGCTGCTCAGCGGCTGAGCAGCGACGCGTTCTCGTAAGTATGCAATGAATTGTGGAAAGTGTTATGAGAGCGATCAAACGCACTTAATTACTATGTAAATTATTTGTGCAATTAATTTAACGGCTGCCAAGTAACCAGGCATCAGCACCCCGACATCCAGCAGCGCGTTCGTGTGTGTTCGTGTGTGGGTGTGTGTGGGTGTGTGTGTGTCATATTGACGAGGGTCCTTTCTGGCCAAACACGCAGCTCGATAGCCAAGGCGAAACTCATACAAATTTCATATGATACGCAAAGGGCGTATCATAATCATCATAAAGCTGAAGCTGCTAGCCCCGAAATATCATTTTGTTTTTTTTTTGTCGTTTTATCTCAACTGATGGCCGTCCAGCTGGTCGGCGGTCTGAAATCTGTAATTGCTGTGCTAAGGGGAAACTCCTTCGAATGGACTGGCTGATTGTGATGTAATGAGTTTAATGGGCTTTTGAACTAAAGCCAATTGTGGAGAGGCATTTTATTTTATACGGATTTGCTCGAAATGATGAGGGCCTTAAGGATGATGTGGCGAGTGGACACTCTACGCATATGAACGTGTGGTAAGGAGCAAAAACAAAAGTGTTGTTGCTGTTGTTGTTGTTGTTGTTGCTTAGTTATGCCTGACAGGCAGCTTCAGCACGCTCATATTTTATGCATGACCAGCTCTTGCTGGGCTGTCAGCCATCTCGCCTGTCAGTGGATGGGCTGGGCGAATTGCTTTCCAATTGACTAAGCACACTACTCAGCCAAGTACTCACGTGCAACGTCTTCAGACGGCGCAGACGGCGACTAAAAAGGCCGGCCAAGCTGGGCGCGGTCAAGTTGCGATTGCCATTTGTTGGGCGCGCCGGGACGCGTCCTAATAAACTTCAAGTTATCGGGTTAATCAAATGGATCATCGATTTTATGTTACAACGACACGAAATCCCGCACAGACAAAACTCATTATTTTCGTCGGCTCTGACGTGCGATATTTGCCCCCCCTAAAAGGTAGACAACGCAACTCTGAAAAGTCGATAAGCTAATTAAAATAGTTGCAACAACTCAATTGGACTGTCGAATCGACTGAGTGCCTTGTGGCGCAGATTTACCTTTGACCCCACGAGCCGGGGCATAATTAATGATGTTGCCAGGTAAATATCATTCATCAAAATGCTGACTTTAAGTTAAGGTCTTGGCGTTTTCATTTCGATTGTGTCTGGCGAAATTCAAGAGCTCCCCATGGATGGATGATGCGTTTTGTGCAACATTTAAATATAAATAGAGAGAGAGTATGCGAATATATATCGTATATGTATATAAATATGAATATTACGCTAGTCTCTGCTCGGCCCCTGATGTATGCAAATGCTGCTCATTCATTTTTGACGCAGTTCCCAAGGGTCATGTTAATGCGGCATTTGTTGCCCTCGGCTCAAAGCACTCACTTGGCTTTTAGCGATTCTCGACTCTCAACTCTCGACTCTCATCTCTCATCCGTCGACTCTCCACTGCCGGCTTATGCATAAATACATGAAATATGCAAATCCGGCATACTCGCAACAACAGCTTATCTATGTGTTGTGTATCATGTACTATTTGGCAATTTTGTTTTTGCACACACACTTCCAGCATGAATCAAACCGTGGGGCAGCTAGCAGTTAACAGCTAGACCGAGCCGTAGCTGCTACTTGCTGCTTGCAACTTGCTACCGAAAGTCCCACAGGTTGATGGCACTCTTGTGTATTTGGATTTGGATTCAGTTTTAGTTTGCTTCGAAACTTGTCCCTCCCGAAATTGCTAAAGTTTTTCACTGAATGTAATAAACTTCTTCGTGTGCATGATTCTATTGATATTGTTCTGCTCACCTGCGGCAGTGCTTTCAGCTTACACAAGGAATTCGTATTCTTAAAGCTGGCACAAATAATTTAAATGGACTTTCTCTTGTCTCTAATAAATGTGTACAACGAAAAGAAATCAAAAGTTGCATAAATATACAATTTAATCCTTTCTGGCCGGCCAATTGTTTCTGGTTTCTGGTTTCTGGTTCAAAAATGATGTGAGACAAAGAGCCTAAAACTGGCTTCATTGAGTTCGTATTATGTCGGGGCGTAAACAATCGCACGTGGCACGCAGCTAGAATTTCAATCGAGTCGAGCTGAGAGCACTGGGCACAGACAAAACTCAAACACAAAACTGGCAAGAATTAAAAGTCAATCGTAAGAGCAATGCACTTTGCGTAAAATTGAAATAAAGCTGAGCTGAAAAAGTTGGCATTGCTTATTTATAGACTACGAGAATACTGTGTCAATGTCTGATTAAAGATTGCGGATAAGGATACCAGTGAATTTACATAAAATGCCTTCGACATCGACAACGGCAACAAGAACGAGAACGTCAACGACAGCTGTGCTGGAAGCTGCTAACCAAGTGTATTCACTTGGTCATAATCGTCATGCAGTGGCACATAAAAGTATGCAACATGCTAGCCCGTAGCCTGTGGACTTGAGCGTAATCAAATTAATATCATGCTCGCACTTCAGCAAATAACAGTAATATGCTCTTGGTCTCTCGAAATTATAGCACTTATGAAGCACCACTTTAGCAATGCGTACAGCCAGACAGACAGATAGACGGACCAACGAGACGAAAAGGCGAGAGTCGGAGAGTCGGAAGGGTAGACGGATGGGCAAGCAGCAGGCTGGGCTCTTCTTTTTTGTAATATGTATTTATCTCGTGTTGAAAACCTCATCAGGCTTAAGCACAGCGCTTAATTACCCACAGCCAGAGCCACAGCAGCAGCAGCAGCAGCGGCGTGTCCTTGCTGTAGACAGTAGTCTGACTGCCAGATATGTGTTAGTGTGTGTTTGCGTGTGTATGTATTTGTGTGCGTGCTATATTACTTCATTTGCCTACCCATTCGTCACGTAGGCAAACAGTGAACAGAGAACGAGACGTCGTTGAAACCGCAGCAACACATAGCCAAAAAAGAAAGAAGTGAAACACAACAAATTTAATAAATTATTTAATATCAACAATATTGCCAGCAGGCATAGTAAATTTCAGCCATTACCTGCTTAAAGCGTGTGCGAGAAAACAACGCAGATGAGCTTTAAATAAGCTCACGTGTGTGGGGCCCATTAATAGGCAAGTTTTTTTTGTTGTTATATTCTGGCTACCATCGCGTGCATAATTAAAACGTTGACCTTTCGCCACGACAGGTGCAAAAGGAAAACGAAGATATCGCTATAATTCTATTTGCAGTGTCAACAGTGGGCTATTTTTAGCAATCACAAATCGCTTATAGGTGTGTGTGTCTCTCTGTATTAGTGTTCAGGTCATTGCTTTCCTTGTGCAGCATTTGAATCTCCTCGTGGCATGTAAATGATGCTGCTGCTGCTGCTGCTGCTGCTGATCTTCCCTTGCCGCATCCAGCCTGGTGATAAAACATTTTTATACGGATGCCAGGTGTGACCCTTGGCATAAGTCTTGCCAAGCCATTTACCATTTAGCATTCACCATTCACCTTGGCTCCGCTTTAGCTTTTTAATTAATGCGACAGCTGTTGTGCTGTGCTTTAATGGTATTTTTATACAGAATGCGAATAAATTCAAGTATACAAAATGAAACATTGAAGATGTGGAAATGCTTAGAAATTTGCTTTGCCTTGGCTTTTGTCCGAACTGAACAAATTTATATGCGGAATGTCCCTTTGATTCGCTCAGTGAATCCCAGCAGATTCCTCTTTAATGAATACACACATACCTGTCTCAATGAGTGTGTGTGCGTGTGTGTGTGTCATTCTTTATTCAATAAAAGCCGGGGGGGCAAAGCACATTTTGCACACAGACCCATAAAGTCCTTATGGTTGACGAGGCGTTTAAGTGCTTAAAAGTCAGCGCAACTTTTCCAATTTTTATCGAGCAAATATAATGTGTGTGTGCTTAATATAAACGACATGAGTATGTGTGACACTCACTGTGCATCCTCATGTGTGTGTGTGTGTGTGTGTGTTGGAGTCGTTAAAAGTGCTTAAATACCGATACGGATCATTGAATGGCAGTGACAGTTAAATTTGATCCGTGCTCAGGCCCCAGAACACTTGCGTTTTGTTGAACTTTGCTATTGCCGCTGATGTTTGCTGGAACTTGGCACTCGGCACTCCGCTCTCAGCGCTCGGCATTCATCACATCGCAATCGGCACTCGGCATTTGAAACATTGTCCCGGGTAGTCGCTACTCAGTACTTGCTTTTAGCCCCAAGTTATGCTGAAAATCTACCCTAATCACATTTACTCGGCCATCTAGCTTTTAACCTTGTCCAGCGGCCTAAGCGAGGCATTGCAACAATGCAGCAAGTCAGTCAACGTTGTGGTTAAGGGCTCGGGCAAAATTTATTACTATCGCTGGCTGTAGTTGCTCGAGGCCCGTGTCCTTTGCCGACCACTCAAACCTCAAGCCGGCGACAGTCAGAGGTTAGTTGAGTGATTTTCTTGGTCGCGCAACATCAACTTGTTTGAGCAACGTAAATGAGTGGAGTGGGGGCATTTTGGTGAAGTGTCGGGCAGCCGGAAACTTGTTGCTCCCTCTCCACGTTTGATGGTTAGGGTTTAGAAGGAGGTCGACATAGTTTGTTGACTCGATGGCTTTGCAATCTCAAAGTTTTGGTCCATTGTCGCCATCACAAATTGGCATTTGGCTCTGCACTAATTACAAATTTAACAATTTGCTGTTTGGTTTAATGTGGGTCTGCAATTAAATATATTCTATTGTTCTCCGCTTACGATCGGCATACTTGTGGATATTTATTTTGGTTTCGCTCGTGTATATTAAAGATATTAGAATTCATGGACTAACCTGTGCATTGATGGCATTCAAAGCGGACGAAGCCAAAAAATTGTATAATTCGCTTCGCTTTTGCACGTCTGTCACGTGGCAATTTTCTCTGTGTGGACGTGTGTGCGTGTAAACGTGTGTGTGTGCGTGTGTGTGTGTGTCAGCCATAAAGCAATAAAGAAAGTGAAAATGCCGAGCAATGAATGTGACACTTTTGATTGAAAGCAACGACTTGGGCACATAACCGTATGCGTAAGGGGACTGGATGATGGACTGCTCTGCTTGCACCTCAAACAAATTCATACACAGAATAATATAATACACGTCTGTGCGGATATACAAATATAGCATAGAAAACTCTCGACTAGTCTGTTGTGAATTCGTCAACGGCATTTGACTGATAATTGAAAACGTGTCAACAAGTTAACAAGTTCCGCATATAGAAAACGTTCCGAACTGCTTTTATATCCTTGAGAAAAACGTGACACGAGACGGTGCTATAAAGATTATTGAATCCTCATTCTTCTCCGCTTCCCCCCAAAAAAGACAACACTGCAGTTTTGCAGGTCACGAAAAAAAAAAATACAAAATAGAAATGTTACAATAAATTGTAAATAATTTGAAATTGAATGTGCGTAATATTTGAACTAGTTTTTACATTTACCTTATGTGAATTGTTTGTTCAATTAAGCATTTGAGCAAACTCTCCTCCCCCCGCTTTGCTGAGGGGGGATTGTAAGCGTGTAGTTGCGTCTACCGTGGAAATTGGCGGCCCCGTGCTAATGACAAATCAAACAAACGATTCGAACTCGTTTGAAGTTCGTACAAAGCGTTATCATCGTCCGAGATAATACCGCAAACCGCGAGACATTTGTAGAATTGAATTAGTAATGTTCGAAAGTATTTACGTGCGAACACGATAAGAGTTCGCTTCGACCGGGCGATATTGTTGTTGATAACAAACAAAACGCAAACGATCTACAGCTCTGCGATTGAGTTTCGCACCAGGTAGACAGTTGAGTGTGATATTCGCTGGGAGTCGGACGCGGAAGAAATAGAACACGTTACGCTAGGTCGAGCTGGAAATTCCAGAGAGTTGAGCATTTGTCAGAGTCTGAGTCACATTCGGACAATGAATGTTGTTTGGTTTGCCGTGACGCTGATCGTATTGGCGACGACCCAGCAAATTGCGGCGGGTAGCCAAGAGAGCACTGACAGCTGTGAGCAATGTGATCAATGTCTAGATGAGCAAAAACTCTGTCGCTTGGGTGATCCAACACATTCTGTACTGGCTTGTGCGATGCAACCACAAAAAACACCGATTCGAGGGCTGGTGTTTTGCAATCATACGCACTGTGAGCCGGAAGTGTTCGAGCATGATTACATTGTGAAGAATCACGACCAGACGCCGCACACCAACAAATGGAAGCGCACCAGAGCTGGTGAATCGGGCACTCTACACGATGTGTGTCTACTCAGCAATGGTCTACCAGTGACGCGCAAGTGCCTGCTGAAAGACATGCGCGCCCAGTGGGAGCCCATTGATCAATGGCAGCGCGTTGTGTGCATGCGACGCTTCCGACAGCATTCGATCAGCGTGGAGCTGAACAGTCTGCACGATGACATCCTGGAGGGCAGGCGGCTCACCAACAACACGCAGGGACGGCGCAGCACAACGGCGCTGATGCGGAATATGTTTCGGCAGCGTGATAGAACTATGCTGCCAGCCGATATTCATGTGACGGGTCAAGTGTTTGGTGAGCTCTTGGAGCAGCCGAGCGATGGCGCATTGAGTGCAGATTTGGTTAGCATTTGTCGCGACATCATGGCCACAGATGCAACTGTGCTGCGACTATCGGCGAAACTGAATGCCACCAACAATCTGCTGAACAAGTTTGAAGACTATATGGATGCACTGCCTCACCGGGCGCCTTGTGGCCAATCGATAGTCCAGGCGGCAAGTGAAGGAGATGAACCAGCTGAAACAGACGTCGAAATGGTGAACTTCCTCGACAAGGGCGTGCAGGCTTTGCTCAGCAGCAATCTGAGTGTGTTTTACTTGGATGCCTCATGTAGCGACATCACGGGCTTGGCTGTTTATTCAGCTGCAAGTGCAGACCGACAGCACGCCAGCAGCGGGTTTTGGTATCGCTTTCTGCACGCCAACGAAAGTGTGGATAAGCTCAAGCAGGAGTCGGATCTGGAGGCTGCAACGTTTGTGCCGCAGCAGCTGTGGCAAAGCATCTCATTCGGCATTGCCCCCCTCATCATACTGAAGATCTACGGCCACGATGCGCTCTTTGTGGAAACGTCGCTGCAACGCAGTCGGCGACCACGCAGCAAAGTGTTATCCATATCGATTCCCGGACTTGAGGGTAAGTGAATCAGTAATTTGCCGCTTTCCCTTCACTCACAAACAATTATTCTCGGCCAGCTGGGAAGCTGCCCCAGCCACTGCCGCTGCTGTTACGCAACGAGAATCAACGTCAGCCGGATGCGCGAGCCAGTCGAACGGGCAGCGGCTGTGGCTATTGGAACTATCAGACGTGGCTGAGTGACGGGATTACGACTGCTGACACAACGGATGTGCTACGGGATCCAATTATCGTTTGCCAGACAAGACATCTGACACAGTTCTCGTTTCTGGTGGGCGGCAGTTATCGCACCAATGACTTGGGCGACGAAGTCCTCGTCAGCCCCATCAATGAGCGTGTGCTTGACATAATATCCCTCGTGGGCTGTTGCCTGTCCCTCTTTGGGGTGCTGGCCATCTTTCTGACTGCGGCGCTCTTCAAGAGCTGGCGCAATCAAGCCTCCACCAAGGTGCTGCTGCATCTCTGCCTGGCCATGCTGCTGCAAATGGTGCTGTTTGTGTTCATCAATACGGACGATTTGTCCGAGCATTTAGTTGAGGCGGGCGACAACATTCGCTGCGTTTTGCTGGGCGCCACTCTACAATACGCCACTCTGGTGCTCTTCTGCTGGATGCTCATCATTGCCTTTCTGCAATTCCAACGCTATGTCACAGTGATTGGCATCGAACGGCCCAAGCATTACATACTGAAAGCCGCCTTAGTTGCCTGGCTATTGCCGCTGTTGCCCACGCTACTGGTGGCCTGCATCGATCCGAAAAGTTATTTGCCAACCCAAGCCCAGCTCAACACAGATACGGGCATATGTTATCCCTCGGGCTATGGCCTCACGTTTGGCCTTGTGCTGCCCATCACGCTCATCATTGTCGCCAACCTTGTCATCTTTGTCTATGTGTTCTACAGTATTTCCCATTCACTCAGCCAGAGCATTCATCGGGCCGAGCGTAAGATGGTCTACAAACAGATTCGCCTCTCCATATTGCTCTTCTTCCTGTTGGGCCTCACGTGGATCTTTGGCATTTTTACCTTTATGCATGCGGGCATAGCGTTCTCATATCTCTTCTGCCTGACCGCCACAGTGCAGGGCTTTGTGCTGTTTATCTATTTTGTGCTATTGGATGAGGTCAATCGACGGGCCTGGCTCGCATTGTTGTGCCCAACCAAGAGGAAATTGGATGTGCAGAAGCGCACCACAGAACTGCAGTCGATAACGACAACATCCACAAACTTCACAGGCAGATCGGGGAATTAGGAATTATAGTTTGTCAATTATTTATTACAATTACTTTAATGTTAAATATATACATCTTAATGATAAGTTTAAGTATGTGTTAAATCTGTCACGTTATACACGTTTCACCTTCAATTATGGTGTTTATAAAGCATTTACGTACTCGCTGAATGAGGTGTGTAATTGAACCTGTGAAAGCTTTCTGTTTGATTAGCTGAGTGTGGCATAGTTGCCGGGCAAGTGATTGATAGTTCAACGTCATGATTGTTGGATGAGCCATAGTGGGCGAGTAAGTGGCAGACGGGCAGCAGACACGTTTCCAGTTCCGAGAGTGTGCACAAATAGCAGCATGAACATTTCATATTTCACTCTTTATGTATTTTCCTATTTACTGCTGGAGATAGCGACAGCTGCTTTATGGCCGAGAGGACATGCAGGCAGGCAACGGCAACGGCAACGGCAATGGCAGCGTGAACGGCGACGGCGACGGCATTTTAGCATAACATGCAAAGTACATTTAATGCACTTTCGTAAACTTTTCTTTTTGACAAATGGGCATATCTTATCGCGATGTCAAGGCCGACATATGGAACAATATGCGCCACTGAAAAGCTGGCAAGCGACAGCCTGTTAAATGTTTATTTTAATATGTGCCTTCAAATTACCTGCTTGTTTGGGTTTAAAGATAAGGATAATGTGTGTGTGTGTGTGTGTGCGCTTGGATGACATTTTGTGGAAATCTTTGCAGCCAAAAATGTCAACAAACTTGGCAGGGAAAGCAAAGCACTGGACAAGTCAAGTCGAGCAAAAATTGGCAACAAGTCAACAGCGAACAAACAATGTCTTAGATGTGTGCATTAAAAGTCAACGACTCGGCAAATGAATTGCAGGCCAAACAAATTAAATTTACCCTCACATAGCAACCATCAGGCAAGCAACAAGGCAACAAGGCAACAAACTTTCCCTGAAGTCACAATCTTTTGCTATCTAATTACATTTCATTTTGATGGCGACCCCTGGTGAACGCTGCGTATGAGTTATTTTGACGACAAGGCTCATTTTATTATCAGACTAAGTTTCGACTTGCCCTTTTTTTCTCTGAATTTTCAGGTTATTCCTTTGCCGTTCGTTCACATTAATTTTGCTAATTGTGCGATTTATACGTCATTTGGGATAGAACCAAACACTTTGATTGACTCTATACCTCTATACCAACGACCGAAGCGAAGCTGTGTTTAATGCTCGTTCGTGCATCGGTTTAATTAGCCAATTAATATAAATAATTCTGCTGATACCTCTCTGCCTGAGGCAAGTAAAATTGTTTATATAGTTTTCTGACGTTAACTTAGCACATTAAATATTTATGTTCGCCCACATAGATCAAACTTTTTGCCAGATCTCGGTTTCAGTTTGATATTTGAGTGATGCTCCTCTGGGTGGCGAATGCCAGACTATGGCTTCATTCAAATTTATTCTGTGGGTGGAGAACAACACACACAGCTAGATTATTTGGCCTTGCTCCCAAAGGCAGCTCGAATCGCAGAGTTCTCTAAGCATCTTAATTGCACCTTTGAGTTTAAGTGTGCCCGCTCACGTATGAAAATGTAGCGCTTGTCCACAAACTTGGCCTTACGCCTGTTGTGCTATCCGAATCAACTGATTACATTTTGCAATTCGCAAAGAGAATGCAAGTGTGCCTAAGAGCGAAGTCTTTGTTAGCTGGCGACACTTTCGATTAAATGCGCATGCGTTTCGCTCTCTTAAGGTCCCTATGCCCCGCCTGCATTTCATTACGACAAACTGTGACGTTAAGTATACGAGACGTAGTCGGTGCGCCGAGCGCCAGACAACAGTTTGCACCGACCAACTCATTTTCACGGTACTAGAGCGGAAGTGCGAGCCTCAATAGTCAAATCAGGCAGCCAGGGAACCAGGCAAAAAGGCGAGACGGTATTCTCAGAAGAAGAAGGAGTGACTGATGTTGCTTTTGCACTAAGGTCAGCTAATGGCACAACTTAATCGCCGTCTATGGGTATGCCTAGATGCAATAATTTTGCATAAATGTCGAGGTAGCACCACAAGTCTTGTCTGGCTGGCCTTCTGCGAAGCAAATAAATTGCTTTCGACATCGCTTTAATGTGCTCACAAATTCCTCAATTAGTCCTACGCATCTCACTCAGGTTGCTTTGCAGCTTTCAGCTGATTTCAGCAGTGAAAAACGGCAGAAAACCACATTACACATTACATCCCCCTGAAACGTCAGCATCCAGAAATGCCATCTCGTTGCCTTCACCATGCCAATCGCACTAAAGGAATTCGTTTCGCCCCGTGGCTCAGTTAAATTGAAATCTTTTGGTGGCATCGCTTTAGGTGCCTTCTCAGACAACAGGTTGCCGAAATTTAATGAAATTAGCCATCTTCCCAGTCGTACGAGCAGCAGCTGCTCCCGTCCCCATTCGGTTACAGGGTTATGCATAAGTAAACAGCTAAACAGTCACATGAGCAGACTTTTGATAGTCTCCAGCTCAGACATGTAACGTAAGCATTTATTTTGCTACTTAAAATTGCAAAGTTTCCTTTTGACTCACTTCTGACAAGATAAACACCTCATCCGACAGGTTTTCGTATCAAGTATTTACAACTACTTACTCGGATCACTTGCAAGGCTATTAATAATAAATGCGTTCATATCACTTTTGATTCGTCGACTCAAATTTTGATATGCAATGATTTATATATATTTCCGTTTAGTATGAGAAGAGCGTGTCAGTCAGTCTGGGAATTGTATGAATTAAATAATAATCAGCAGGAAATGCAGATATCCAAATGTTTTAAACGCAAATCGATATTTGTTGAATATAGAAGCAGGATCACATATAAAATCCTTGCACATTACGAGACAATTTAGCAGGTGGCCACGTCAGTTAGCTCTAATTAGATTTACGTTGGCTACGTTGGGCCACCCTGTATAAATGTTGGATTATGCTCATATGGGTTTTACAATTTTTAGCTGCTTTAATTTCGCACAATTTGCATGGCAACAGACATTATTTACACACATGAAACGCGAACTCTGACACAGAGGCAGAAGCAAAAACAGAAGCAACAGCAACAGCAGGAGGTCGTATAGCAGGAGCAACAAAGGTGGCATGAAGCTCTCAGTACACATGCGGCCAGTCAGTACATGCACAGATATCTGTGTGTCAGTGTCTGTGTCTGTATGTGTGTGTGTGTGGGGAATGTGTGTATTTTGGTAAGAGTTGTGCTAACTTTATACAGTTTAATTTAATTAGAGCGTCTGTCAGCGTGGCTGCTTCGGCTCCTACAAAACCTAATTTTATTTGATAAAGAGACCAGGCGCAGCAGTTGCTGTACTTCGACTGACATATGATGCTGTTTGCATAAAGTCTTAACTGGATTAGCTAGCTTATTCAAACTGCAGAGACTGCACGCCACAGCATTTGCATAGACTTGACTGCCGCTTTTGATTTATGAGCTGCTTAGGTTACATCTGAATCAAGGTTTTTTTTCCCCATTTTACATCGGCTTCTTGTAGTTTGCTAACCAACTGTAATTCCTTTTGGAATTTGTGCAGCTATAAGAGAACATCACGGAGATATATCTTACGGGGATAGTGGCTGATTGAAATGGGAATTGTGGCCCTTGATGCTTGTTTGATTCACTGCAATTTAATTAATTTTGCGGAGGCCTTGAACTGTTGTTCATCAGACACTCGCATATCTCTCGCATGCTCTATATCCAAAGACGCAACGATTTCAATTACAAATTCGTTTTGCGTGTTTTCTGTTACAATTCCCCGCACTGAGAGTAAAAAGTTTTGCAGTGGAGACTGCAGACTGTAAAGCAAAGTTGGCGAAATACAAGAACTTCGACAGCAAATGCTGCAGAAACATTTCCAATGAAAAACCACTTAGACGAAGACAAAGAATTCTACTTGAAAATACTGCAATGCCGGACGATAAGTTTATCTCCCGTTTTGGGTTGACTTTCTAATGGCAATATAAAAGCCGACTGGTCAGTGTTTCCACTCGGCGTCTTGAAGCCCAGGATAAACTTTGATGGCTGCACATGCATTTTGTAGCTTGTTTAACGACAGAAAAATAGGTAAAACGAGCAACTCAAGATTGATACGTGTGGTCACGTAGCCTGATTTACAATTTGTTGTGGCCACAGCGCGTAAGCCTCGGACAACAAGTTCTCAACACAGTCGAACATCCGCCGACACGATTTAGATTAAAAATATGAGCTTTGTATTTTAAATAATGCCAAGCTCTTGGGGATTTATTTAATAAACATATTAAATATATATTTATTTAACGCTCTTAAATGTGGGTTCTATGGTTCGTTAACCAGCAGTACTACTGTACATAATTTTCCTCTCAAGCATACGTGACGCTTTATGATGTTGCTTGACTTGTTCTACACGTTTCATGTTAAACTTATTTTTACTTGGCCGACATGTCGTATGCATAATGTGATTCCCCTTGCATATGCGAGCATATTGAACAATCGTTTGATGACTGTTTTTATGGCTGCTGATGGCCAATTAAATATCAATGATATGCAGCCATTACAATTACGCATTCGCAACTCTGATCGATTTTATTTACTTATTATTAACCACTTTTTAATGAGAATTTATGATGCGTGTGCTTCGTGCGTATTTTGCGAAAAGCAAACGCATGTCCCTCCTACTGTAAATAACAATAATTGACACGTGACGCGTGCATAATTGATACAAAATAAAATGTTTAATGGCTGACTTTGTCAGCGTCGGAAATTGTCAAGAGCAGCGGGCAACCCTTTTCATCATAGACTAATTAAACAAAACGGAAAGGGAAGTGTCATCTATCTTTTGGAAAAATGTTCATTATTTGCTTAAGCTGTAGAGTATCCCAAGGGTGACTATATATTAAAATGAATGTGTATAATTTGTTTGAGTTTTTCCATGTATAAATGTTAAATGCAGCAAATTGTTAATGTTTTCTCTGCTTAATTTCGAACGACCACATTTCCGTTTCCCTCAACGAGTACACAATCCGAAAATTAATTTATATGAGTCCCGAGAAGGGCTTTAAAATTAAATACCAAATTGAATGGTTGAAAACATGCTCGTAATGTCTTAAGAGCCTTTCGCATGCTGGCTGAACTTTGACTGCTCTGCAACATCAACGAGCAACTGATGCATTTTTTATGTAAAAGCATTTCATGGTGTGCGTGTGTGTGAGTGTGTTTGAGTGTGGGTGGGGGTGTGTCTGAAAGTGTGTATGTGTTCGTGGCATGTGTGCAACTTTTATCACTTGTTTCCTTCGCATTTTACGAGCATTTAAATACAATGAAAATGAACGAGAGCCGAGCGATGGGAGAGACAAAAGTAAAACCAGATTGCAAGGTACACACCTTGTGGAATGAAAAGGTGAAAATAACTCACGTTACCAAAGTTTATATTGCGGATGTGCAATACATTCGCCATTCACTACTTTTCTCATTAGCTGTTTGTTGTTGGTGTTTTTGATGCTGCACTAATTGGAGACTTGCTCGCTTGCCTAATTAGACGAGCAGCAATCGGACGGCAACTGTGTAATAAAAGACACCTTTGCCAGTTGCATGTCAAATTAAAATAAATACAACTCACCAACTCAATTGTATTGGCAAACCTCGTACGAAGAGTCATTATGCAAATTGGTTACTTTTATTGCAAGTTCATGACCGATACTCCAACAAGAACAAGACAACGGCAAACGAAAATACAAAATTGCCAACGAGCCACTCAGGCCAATTACTTAATCAAATGAAGGACTATTTGCAAATTTATAACAGCAACGTACACATATCAGTTCATAGGTCCAAATAGCAATCATGCCGCCCCACTCAGATATTTGCTGGGTTTTGTGTGCAGCGCTGTTGTATAATGTAATGTGGTGTGGTGCTCTTTATAATATGTATGTGTTGCACGTAGCACGCGTAGTTTGACTGACCAAAGTTTTGCATATTTAAGCTCCAAACAGATTTATTTGGCATGTGCAATGGCTGATATATCCAAACACAACTCGCATGCGCTATGCAAATAATTCATAAAATTAGTTGAATGTTTTTGCCAGTGCTGCAAATGAACTACCGAGTAGCTACTATCGTAAATAGCTGAAACAATGTTGAGAATTCTATTTATGATGATACTGAGCTCCACAATTTCGCATACTTAAAATGTAATAATTTAATAGGGACTAATGGGTAAAATACCGGAAATTCACAAGTTGAGCCCATACCATAGCAGACAAGCACTAAAGCCATAAACATTAATATTGTGTCTGCATCAGCTTGAGCACAAATTTGCGAAGGTTACTCAAAAGCTAATAGCAACTGTCGGCAACAGCTTTTTTTCCCATTTCTTTTTTTTTTTTGCAGGGCACAAGTTTGAAATGTCAATCCTTTTTATGTACAAGGACATTGCGGAATGGAAACAACAGTTGGTTCATTAATTTTTGAGCACTTTTTCGCCGTTTGACTTGCGGCAAGTCAATAAGAATACTCCTCGCAAATAGCTTATGAAAAATAATGACAACAACAAAATGTTTATACTTGACTTCTGTTTCAGTTCTTATATTTACTTTAGTACTGTCTCTTTATTGACATCAAAATGCTTGTTACATGAATAATATAGCTTCAGCTCACGCAAACCAGCCAAAACAGTGGCATATTTATTGGTACAACAATAATATTTGTGAGAACATTAAAGGGTATCTGCGCGCCCAGTACACAATTCATTCTTTGCTTGTTTTCATGCTGTTTGTGTACTTACTTTCGCATACACCATGCATGCTAAGTCCTTTCCGTGCTCTTTGCATCCCACTACGAATGTATATATGTATATTGCTTTGTTTTTGTCTGCCTGTAGCCAAAAAACCAAAACAACTTTGGCATTCATTTTTTACTGTGCTCTTGTGGCTGTTTAACTCAAACATTGCAGAGTGAGTTGCAGCTGCTATATGCTGAGGAATTCATTTCAGTTTCGACATTTACTTATTTAACTGTATGCCAAAAGCAGTATATAAATATTGATTTTAGTCGTAGTTTTTACAAAACAGAAAAAAAGCCAAACAATGCGAACCAGAGAAATTGTTTGACTTACTTTGTCTCTGAGTAAAATGATTAAGCTGCATCAGCTTTTCGCCTGGGAGCGAAATCAAGTCTGAAAGGCAATTGAACAGATAAATCCTATCAGCCCGCATGCCACTGCAGAACCGAATAGGATTTGCGGCAGGCCAAGTTACACAATGTGAATCGAATTCGCATCCATTTGAGTGTGTGCAACACCCCCTCCACACAGTCCCCTCAGCACATACGGTGCTGACAATGCGAATGACAATGTGAAAGATGAAGCAGCAATATGCAGTATGCAATATACGAACAAAGCAGGTGACTGCAGCCGGATGGAGAAGCGGAAATGTAAACGGAAATGGCGAACACTTAACCTGAATGTACTCACTTTGCCAACGTAAGCCTCTGAGCTTGGATTTGCGGTTGACCAATGGCAGCTTTTGCATGTGTGATCAGCACTTCAATATTGCATTCAAATTTGTCACGTCCCCCGGCACGAACAAAGTTCTAATTGCCCATTAGCACTTTGTACTCTGCTGCCAAATGATCGTCGCGTGGCCTTAGCTAGCCCAACTAGCTAGTTTATGTTGTAGTAGTTGTATACAAAGTTATTTTTGAAACAAGTATTAAACATTTAAACGCAATTGTCGCTGGTCACGAAAGCCTTTTTGCGTTTGCTCAGCTGTTTTGCTGCTGTTTGGTCAATACTCAATTACGACAGCTGCACACCTGCCATACAAATTTGCGCCTTTGCGTGTCTGTCAAATGGGCAACACGCCCAAAGGTTAAGCTGCAAATCTGTCAACTGACGATGCGATGTTGCTGTCGAAATGCCGTGTACCTTGTGGTCTTTTATTTATTCTATTTATTTTGCTTTTATTATTATTGTGTGTGCAGGGGTGGAAAACGCTTAATGTTGCGTGAAAAGCGCGTGAAAGCAAATGAATGGGAGAAAAATCAACTTGCAAAATGCTGCCGAGGCAATGCCTTTGACAGCATCATTTGCACATCTCACTGAGCCGCATCAATAATTCAGTCGATAATTTATTTCATTTTATTTTTTTTTTCTGCCATTTGCTTTCACATTTTCTCCATTTCTCGAACTACAGAAAATTGGCTTTTAATTTGGCATGCCAACTTTTCCCAACTGAGTTTGGCTACCTTTTTCGCCGTACTGAATAAGTCAACAATTTGTTGACCAACTAGCACGAAATCCCAATTAATATGCAAATTTTAATGCGGTACTCGATAATATTCGATTTAAAAATTCAGTTTGTAGTCGACGAGAGATTGCGATGTTTTCGCCTTTTAATTATTTGATAATTGGAACGAAAATCGAATTGAAATGAGCTGCCAAAAGTGAACGGCTTGAAAAAGATTAAATTATGTAAGTTTAATGCAGCTACAAATTGTATCTGCAGCCTGAATCGATTGTGAACTTCGACGTCGATTTGCCGTGGCTTTTAGGCTCGATTGTGAAAAAGAAATTGGCTTACTTGACGAGCAATTGTTTTGTGCTTAGCCTAAAGCTGTCGTGACAGATCTTTCGTGAAAACAAAGATCAACACTTAAAATAATTTGGCAGTGAATTGAGTTAGCCGCATGGAACAATTAACATTATGCTTTGAGAGACAGTCAAGTTGATGCCAAAACCAGACAATTTCTGTCAGTCATGCCATGGAAACATGCGAACCACAAGCCCAAATGAAATCCAAGTAATTTCCTTTTATCGCCCACATTTTCAATTACCTCGAGTGGCGCCCACAAAATACAAAAAGCAAGTTGTAGAAGAAGCAGTTGTGGTCCTCTGTGAAAATCTTTATTTGCCATAAGTCTCGGCAAACGCCAAAATCGAACTCGTGACAAATGTCTGTGGTGGCACCGAAATAGATTTCCATGGTCGTATATCAAAAACAAAAGACGCTGAGTTGGCTCCTGGTACCTGAAATGACGAGGCGATAAGCTGCCTGGCTACGCCCAACTCGACACTCTCTCGTGCCCCGTTGACTGCGTCGCAAAAGTTTGATGTAGCCATTTTGTAAGGATACTTTGTGGCAGCTTTATGCTGACTGTTGAATTCACGTAGGTCACTTTATTGTTGTCCATTTTGCTCCGCCGAAATCTGTGTGTTGCGCATATTTAATGTATTATGCAAATGCGATGAGACCCAAAAACGAGCCGTGGTCATGTGAAAGGCTTACTTATTTATTTACATTTATGTGAACCACTCACTATGAGTATATAACAACATGCGGATGACAATACCAAAATATTCTTAACTGTGCACTTTCATCGTGTTCTCGGATGCGAAGCAAAGTTGAAAGTTCGCCCTGATTGGGAGCACATTCGTGGTGTCCCATTATGTACACGAATATCAAAAGAATGGCAACCTTTTTGGCCCAACCATTTATTTCGCATTGATTAGGAATAAGGCTAAACTTAAAGACTTGAGCTCTTGAATCGAATTGCGCTTTTAGGTTGACAAGCGCAAAAACGAACGAGGCCCAGACGCCCCATCGCATAATAGATGGATGGGCTTCTCAGTGGCCTGTTTGATATCAAAGCGCGTCTCGGTTACACGCCATGGGATAAGCCGTTTGTTATCCCGGGACAACTGCCGTTTCTCATTTAAAATGCGAATGCGAATGTGAATTCCTATCAAATTACTCGTACACTGCCTGTAGCAGAAAGATGATATTTCAGCTATGAATTCGCATTATTCGGCTCACTTGCAATTAAGTGGAGTGTGCAGAGCATGGACCAAATTCAAAACCTCAAAAAACAAATACTCGGCCACCAACAGTTGTTGTTCAAATCAATCGATATTCGACTCAGCACATGGAATTTACAGTTTAAATAAATTAATTGATTTTTCTCTTCATGCTGGCTTTCGACACACTTGTGCACACGCTCGCACACAAAAGCATTTCAATCGCAATCAATCATGAATTTGAGAACCCACTCAGGTCCTGGCAACTAAAAGTTTGCATCCTGAGACAAAACCCCAAGGCCATGTCCAGGGCGACTGCAAAAGCAATGCGGGCAAAATGCAATTTGAGTGCTTCGATATCAAGTTTATCGTGCTTTCCCTTTCTCTTTGCCTCTTTCTCTCTATCACTCTCTCGTTGCCTCTATCTGTATCCTTTGCCTGCAGTTGATGCAATAAATTCTATTGACATTGACTCTTGTTAAAGTGCATAAAGTAAGCTACTGAATAATGCTGAGCACCTGGTAGCTTGCAGCAGCCATTAAAACTTTAAGCAAAAATTGAAGCCTCAGAATTTTACTCAAATATTTGTACTTTAAATGGACAATTTGTGGTTGATTTCTTATTTATTGTGTTTTGTTAAAAGTTTGTCGCAATTGAAATTATGTGCACGACTGCTAGTTGTTATTTGACCCCTTGGTGAGCTGGTTTAGTGGCAAGTGGTGCTCGACAATCCTAATCCATTTGCAACAGCAAATTGCACTCCCAGTTGAGCTCTTAAGCCGCTTACAGTGCGCACAAAATCGTAGCATACTTTTCAGCGCACACCATTTCATGTTTTACAGCTCAGACTAGCGGCAAATAAGAGTAAACTGAGAATTGAACCATCATTGAATCATTGTTTTCCTTGCGATATATTTTTCTTATTTTCCTTAAAAGAAATAACAATAAAGAATATAAGAACTTTTAAAATTTCTCCCCCTCTCTCGCTGGGTATCCTTTAAGAATATGAAATAAAAATGTGATGGGAAAAGTATTTGCTTGTTTACGAGATGCAGCACACATTTCGCTACGATGTATGTACGTGTGAAATATTTCGGAGTTAGAAACGTGGAAAAAAGTTGGCATCACATATGTACATAGGTATAGGTAAGTATTCGTTTTCCAGATATTTTGTACGTGCTCTCACAACATGAACTCATAAATATGTATTGATTTTCCATTCGCCAATTTCGTTTCATGTTCTATACAAGCGAACACACATCGGAGTGCCTGCAATAAGTGCTTTCACGTGCTGGAGATATCAGTAAGGAGTATGTGAAAATTGAACACAGCGTGAAATGCCAGACAATGGAAATAAATAATGGCGAAAGACGACAGAGTTATGATTATGAAAAGTTTGCAATGCTACAGAACAGCTCGAATACTTGAACTTCTACTCGCATTCGCAAACACTCACACGCATGTGTGAATATGCAAATTCAAAAACAAATACGAAGGATTTGCCGCAATTTGCGACGCATTGTACAGTCAGTGAACTGTATGAATGTTATTTATAAAATATTTATCAGAATTTTGCAAAAGTAAACACCATTTCCCAGTTACACTCCAAGTAGCAAATTGCATCGAAACATGCAAACCGAATGCAGCCAACTTTGCTCAACTTCTAGCAAAAACAAAGACAAGAATTATTGCCCTCAATCAAGCCTAGACATGTTAACAGCATGAGTTCATTAATTCAGCCCCAAAGTGTATATATTTCTGATGACGCTAGGCTAAAAACCATGTTCGTATGTATGGCTCTGTCACATTTGCTTTGATTAATGAGCAGTCAGCGAGTTGTGCGTGTGCAATCTGCCAAAAATTGTGAAAACGTTCATAACAAATTTGTTAAATGTAACGAAATTTGTCAGGCTAAAACGAAATCAGCTAGCAAAATGGCGTTCTATTCTACTACTATTGCAGACTATATGTATATTCTTGATGTGGAGTAAATTTGTTAACAGTACTTGATTGGCATTATGTATTTAACATAAGAGTATAATTTTATAATTCAAATGTCCCCAGTTGTATAAGTTCACAGACAGGCAGCACGGTTTTGTGTAATGATAATCATTATAATTAGACACCCCATATGATGTTACACATAATTATCGGAAATGAACTGAAAATCGAATAAATCAAACTTTAGCATAAATTAGTTGTCATTAAATAAAAGTTACATGGTCTCGTTGCTACTATGATATTACTCACTCTATCAATTCTCATTAGTTTCAGACACTCGCCGGGGCCATTAGTGGAGCCCAACACATAAGCCACCGCAAAATGCAGCTAGCAATTTGGGGCCGTCATTTAGGGGGCTTATGGGTCGCATCCAGTGGCCCATTTCAACAATTAGCTAACGAAATCAAAAACAACAACTAAAAAAATATAGATACTCATGATAAACTCCCAAAATACTCGCATAGCACCAATCTACGCCACACGCCAATTAAAAAGGCTGTCAGTGATATAAAAGGTTTGAGTGCCAAACTGAAATTTATAATTTAATGGAACCGTAGCAGCTGCAATGGCTTAAAGCGGCTTATAAACTTTGAGCCTGTTGATCCCCTTGCGCTAATTGCAAAATATTCGCCGGAAAACCCACTTCAAAAGGGTTTTTAATGTTTCGAATTTGCAAAAAAGACTACGGAAAATTGAAATTGCTGTCAAAGGCAATTTAATTATTTAAATGCAATTTTATGTCCCTCAACGTCCCTCGCCAATTCTCATAGCAAATAAAAGAGTAATGTGTACAAAAAATCGTCCTAGAAATTAATTTCTTGGGACTTGTTCTGACAGACTGCGCGGCAACCACAATTGAAGGGTCTGAGCAGATTGTCAGCTGCTCGAAATGAGGTATTGTCTTGTAAATTTGGCTAAGGAGCAAATCCTTCACATTGTTGTCGACTTTAGAGATTTATCTACTTAACAAATACGAAATAATATACAGTGTACTTAATTTCCCCAATCCTTAGCTGCAGACTAAAGATAACTGTCCAGACATGCTTAATTAAAGTTTATAGAATTTTTAGGATAACAGCCTAATTTCTTGTTAAAAAATATGAGGCACAGTATGTTTTATTAAAGAATGGGAATATGATAAGAATGCAAATGATAAAAAAGTAAAGCACATAAAGTGAAAATGGACCCGCATCGTGTTATTTACGGCATGCTGACAAGGACGGGGAATTTAATTTAAATTCTAAAGCAGGTGCCCAAGCAAAGTAAAGAAAAAGAGAAACTAAACAATTGTCGGCCACTTTTTGCACTTGTGGCCTTTTCGTCATTTCAGTTCGAAATAATTAAGGCTAACAAAAATGAATTTAGGCACGTGCTGCGCTAAAGAAATTGCTTTTCCTTCATCCCTTCCGCCACTTGGCTCGTTTCGTCTTTGACCTTTTATGTTATGCCAGCCTTTTTGTTTTGATACCTTGCACCCATAAAATTAGGTGAAGAGGTATGCGAAAACTAAGGAAAACAGCACTTAGTTCTTTCAACTTATGATTATGATTTTTTCACCATATTGTCTAAGAATTACCTTCAAATCGACGAAAGTTAAGGTAAGCATTTAATCCAAGATAAATCTCTAGGGTATCTTGATGACAATCATCGCAGTTGTACTTGTTTTGTTTAATTTACTCATGCCGTTTTGACTGTTTCTGTTGTCGGCTTGTGTCAACAACACAAAAGCCACACACAAGGCAAACATTCGCAATGGAACATTCCTGTTTCATGTTGCTCAACGCTATCCAAAGACAAGTGCCCCTTAGACAATGGCTGCTGCATGAACTTGTTTCATATCTGCAGCATATATTTTGCTTAAATACCGAGAATATCCTTTAAAATACCAACTTGGCTCAAGTGGGCTCTCTCTTTTGTTAGTCAGACACAATGGAAAGCTGGCGGAAAAGTTTACAATTAGCTTGTCAACAAATGGGGGCAGCAAACGCCGCGTATGCGTGATGTGCGTCTTGTGGTAAGCAATTTTGCAAATTATAACAACGCTGGAAAGCAGTTCATAAAAACCTCAATTCAGCGCTGTGATATCTTCATCACTGCCATGAGACTTCAACCCTCCAACCCAAATCCAAACCCCCAACTTCAATCCCCACTTGAAGCTGGCTTCCGCGAAAAAATAATTACAAAATTATTTTGGTAAACTGTTAGCCACAGCACAAACTGGGAATTAAAGTTGCCGGAAAAGGCAGTTAAAATCTGTAATGCATATTTTACATGTTGGTGCACAGCAAAGGGCAAAGCATAATAGACGTGGAAAGTGCGGTTTGCTTACGCTGTGAAATGTGCTGAAGAGGAATGAAAAACTATTGCATAAAAACCAAAACCACGATAGCATGAAATAGCAAAAAACCTTCACACAGTTAATATTCTGACGAATTATCTCGCACTTCAATTGCTCAATTTATTCGCACAGCAATGATTGTAGAAGTAAATTAAATCTTACGGCGACTACTGGCCGAGGGGGATTCCCTGACCTTACTACTTGGATCATCTTTAGATACATACGAAATTTCGCTGATTTTGAATAACTCACTTCAAGCATATAATTCTTAAAATAAATATTTGCTTAACCAGTTCTTACTAAATGGTAGCTATATATATAATCAGCTTGACTATAGTATGGGCGTTCAGCAGCGAAAGTTTGCTTAATAACATTTACTTGAGTGAATTTGATAGAATTGAAAAACGTAAATTGGAGGGTATGTGATTCGCACATGTTAATTCAGATTTTCGATAAATACTGCTAAATGACAACGAGTTTTATATCGCGTTTTCAAAAAAAAAAAATCCCCTAATAGCAAAGAATAAAAAGTTTGCTCGAACGTTGCTATGTATATATGAACAGCGACCTAAGTTCGACTATTCATTCCGTGATTGAATCTCGACCGAGAAACGTGTGCGATCAGTTGACGGTACTTCGTTCGTGTCAGTTCAGTGATTTATCCAGAGAGCATGCGGAACAAGTTAATTGAACTAGCCAAGCGATAACACAATTATTTGAGTGGATACTATTGTATAACAAACATACTTTAATAATTAACTTGCTGATACAAATCAGTCAAGGTTAAAAAACAAAATAATTTGCTAAAAATTAAGCAATTTATATGCTCAAAGTCTAACTTAATAATAATTAAAGAAAATAAATTTCACTTAAATGGTGCAAAAAACGTTTATTTCTGATGGTGTTGAGCACGTGAAGAATCTACCATGGCAAAAAATATTCTATATGTTTTATATAGAACCGATTGTGTTCACGCTGATTTTTTCACACATGCTCACAGGTGAGAATTCTATCGAATTATGTGCACACTTCATGTTGAGTTAAGGTAAACATCCAAATTTATTGTTTTGCAGGCACTGTAATGCGAAATGAGATTATATATCAAACATGCAAGGTTATTTTCCATTACAATGAGACAGATTGCAAGCGCTTGGATGACAAAGAAGCTGGCCCTGAGATACATGTATGTAATTTCTGGCGGGTGCAAGCAGCCCATGCGTGAAAATTTTTTTTTAATTTCATTAGGTTTCCAGGCCATTGAAACTGAGATACAGGCATATGTTGCCGATATGTTTCTCACCCGCATGTTAATTGAAAGTATTGTTCCAGCCATATGCGGCATATTCTCTGGATCATGGTCCGATCACTATGGCCGCAAGCCCCTTTTGATTGCTGCGATGATTGGTATTTAGCAACGTCACTGACTTTGACTGCCTTGCCTTGATTCACACACCTTTTCTTGAAGGCTTTTCTGGTTCTGCTGTAATATCAACCATAATATGCGCTCTATCCAGAACATACGAGATCAATCCCTGGTGGTATACAATCGCTGCGATCCCTCACTCGTTTTTGGGTGGTATGTGCGTCTTCACAGTGGCTGCAATGTGCTTTATTACCGATATTACCGATGTGGAATCCAGGCCCTACAGGTCAGCGTATACTAGAGAAATTTTGTATGCTGTATTAATAACTTTGACAATATATTACAGAATGATATTTATCGAGATGCTGATCTTTATAGCTCTCAGCAGCGGCTCCTTGTTGTCGAGCTATGTGTACGAAGCCACAAATGCAGCTGTAACCCAAGGAATCTCCGCTTCGCTTGTCACATTGGTAACTGTCTATATCGTGTGCTATTTGCCAGAGAGCTTGCACATTCGACAGGAACAAGAAGCAAGAGAAGCTGAATTAAAAAAAGTATCCATAGAAAGCTCCGATAAACAAGCCAATGATGAAAAGCAAGAGGTCACTAAAAATGAGTTGAACGAGATGGATGAGAAAAAGCCTGTTGATTCTGAAAAGCTCGAAGTCGAGGCGGAAGCAAAGAAAGCAGGACTGTTTAGTCTGACGCACTTGAAAGAGATGCTGATAACTTGCTGGAAGCCGCGTGAATATAATGCACGAGGCATAATTTGGCTTGTGACATTGGCCATGTTTATGACCATGTTCGTAGTGGGTGAGTTGCTTAAGATTATCGTAGAATAAGCTCTTGAATAATCGAAATTTTTGCAGATGGTGTCATGACTGTTATGTATTTGTTTGTGCGTCAAAAGTTTCATTGGTCCATTAGAGAGTATACATTCTTTGAGACTATCAGTCAATTGGTGCCCATGGTTGGAGCGATGCTTGGTATTGTTGTACTACGCAAGGTAGCCATAAAATACATTGATTACCTATGTAAAAATGGTTGCTCAGATTTTCTTACTATTTGCAGCTTTTTGGCTTATCGGTGGTAATGTTGGCACTCTTATCCCTCATTTCGGAGATACTCAGTAATGTTGCCAAGGGCTTTGCTCATTTAAATTGGCACATGTATTTATCCATTGCTCTAGGCATATTTAGGTCCATTGGTGGTCCCATGTGCCGCACAATTGTCTCCAATATTGTACCTGCTTCAGATTTGGGTAATTAATGCCAATTAAAATGACATCCTCCTTTATTTGACTAATTAAAATTTTGATGTGCAGGAAAAATATACTCTATTAAAAATGTCCTTCAATCGTTTGCCCCTTTTGGTATGTGCAAGTAGAATTGTTTATTATAAAAACTAAAGCGAAATTTGTTTCATTCTCACAGTTGCTGGTCCGCTCTACACATTTATCTATCAACAGACATTGTCATTTTGTCCAGGTCTCTTCAATTTCATCAGTGCAGCGCTGTTTTTAGTGGCATTCGCGGCCATTGGGTAAGTTATTTACATATCGCTTGTAATTTCTACTTTTTGACTAAATAATCATGTATTTCAGCGGTGTTCTACACATTAAACTTAAGCACAAAAATCATTACGAGGAGCTGCTTAAGTAGACCATATGAATACATAACTATCTTTGTAAATTAACACAAAGTAAATAAAAAAAATACACTTACTTCCTGATGAAATAAATATATACGCATTGTTCGTGCTCAAAGCAGTGCAAAAATTTATTAAAGTGACATAAGGTGACAATAAAACATTTAATTTCTTCTTTTATAATTGCTTATACTATTATAACATTAACATAATTATTCTGACGCTTGTACCAGTATCCATAGATACATTCAAATAGCAGAACAATCCCGCTCAGTAATATCCCGCCACCATAAAGTTGAAATAGAATTGTGAAAAACGGTAGCGATAATGGCTTCAATGTAGATGCGTCATACGGAGCTTGTCGACTTATATTTGCCTGCTGTGTCTGCTCTAATCCCATTCGCATCCATTTCGTAAATATTCCTGTCTCTTCTGCATGATCGACAAAGAGCCTCAAAGCAACTACTAAAGAGATTTCCTGTCGCACTGGTAATCGTAGATAATGATCGAGATCGCACAATGGTTCAGAAGCTAATTTTAATTTGGGTTGCGGTAAACGTTGTTGAATAAAGTCAATTTGTGGAAATCTGTGCGTCTCCATTAAGTATACGTAACTATCATTAAGCGAATTCAAATGCTGAATAAGTATTTCATGATCCACAGAAAACATACGATCCATAAATTTGGCAGGCAGTCTTCCCGTTTCCAAGACTTCTTTCATTTGATTTTCAGTCACCATGATGCTTATATCATTTGCAATAAATGACTCCAAATCTACAATTTCAGGCATGTGGACGCCCGTGGTAAGGATCGTAGTGAAGATACTACCAATAACTGCTGTTAAAAGTAGATTATAGATCAAGGCACATACTGTGAGTATCTTTCCGGGGTTACTCATAAGTCTGAAAGCTCTGCTTGAAAGCGACTGTCCCCAAGCAACTTGTAAAAGCGTAAGAATTATATCAGTTATTGACTTGCGCGGACTTATAAATTTTTCGATTAGCATTGCGGCCAAATAATAATATGCCGAAAACGTAAATAATGCTGGACTATCACAAAAAACTGTGAAATATTTTGATAGAGGCACCTCACGTTGAAAGGGCACAACCATACAATATTTTGTTGGTATCGCCACAGGGGATAATACTACGGCTTCTGTATTAGGTACCAGATTGGCATTAATATCAATATCGTCGATTCCGTAGTATGTAAGATTAACACAATCGTCACCCTCTGATCGTAAAAAGATATCCATAGTACCTCCAATAAAGCGCACAAACTCAGCCAACATAATGCCAATTGGCCCTCCAATGCTAACATTTCTTCCAGTTATATCACGTTGATCACTTGAGTTTACCTAAACAGAAAAAATATTTTCAATTAGTTCAATAAAAAAATTCATTTTGTTCAAATTTACCACAAAAACATGCGGCGGATTTTCACAAATTGCAACCTTCAGATGACGTTGATTAAATAATTTATAGTCATTCGATTTGGTATATTGTAAATAGGATTCTGTTAATCTATATATCACAATACCATCGTCTACCTTATATTTCCATAATTCCAGGATATTGTTGCTTTTAAAAGATAGCACCAAATTTTCAAAATTGTGTTTCGAACACCAATCAAAAAATTCATAAATTTCAGCGTGTGAAAGTGGAATATTATCTTCTGATTTGTATACGGCAAAAATCGGAGTCGTTATTTTAATCAATGTTTTTAATACCACATTAAGAACTGGATCGTGCATGCCACTAAAGAGAACCACAACTAAGTTGAAAGGATTGATATCAATAAGAGGACCAGTTTCAGTTCCTAGAGAAATTATCGGGCGCCCGAAATCGTCCATTAAAAGGCGATGCAGAGATGGAGCAATTATGGTATCTTTAGTCACATTAAAATCTCCCACAAATAACACAAAGTCACTGAAGTGTACAATTTTATCGAACACTCTTATTACTTCAAGTATGCTATCATATTCTATGTCACTTTCTTCTAGTGGGTTCAACAAATTTTGACTTCCAATAATTGTTGCCAAAATACAGCAGCACCAGAAATAGAAGCTAACACTCAGCATGATGGCGCTTTTTCAACTATCGCCTCTTCATTCAGGATACGTGGCATTGTTATTTTTGTTTGTATTGCAATTTAAAACCAACAAAAAAAATCAACGTGTGCTTGAAATCGTAAAGAAACTCATTAGAAATTATTGACAATTATATTGAAGGACAGTCGCAATTTTTATACCCGCTACGAAGGGTAGAAGGGTATTATAACTTTGTGACTTCAGAAAATGTGTGTAACAGGCAGAAGGAAGCATCTCCGACCCCATAAAGTATAAAAAAAAAGTTATTCAAGAAACAGTTTTGTACGAGGAAATCCATAGGCAGCTGCACGTGGCTTGTTTCTGGTGGACAATACTTTTTGGTATATTTGAGTATATTTCGGGTGGGTAGCGGGTATATCACAGTCGAGCACACTCGACTGTAGCTTTCGGACTTGTTTATTTTCGAATGTATAACCCTATTACAGGTCGCTAGCGGCAAATATGCATATTCCTTCGCTTTGTATACAAAACAATGAGCAGTGTTTGATATAAAGCAATGTAGCATTTATTTAAAATGACACCAAGCCAATAATAAATTGAATGTGATACAATACATTGATATTCAAATGATGTCCTTCCCATGATGCAAGACCGTCAATCTTTGTTTAAACTGTCATTATAGGACATTTGAGTAACTATTTAGCGAATCCTTGGTTTAGCATAAAATATAATAGCCTAGCAAGCCTACATTCAAATTTTTTAGTGAAAAATTTGATCATCGTTATCTCATTTCACTAATAGGTTTTAGAAATATTAATACATATTAGTGCTATAATAAAATATTTTTTAAAGTGCTTTTAACAAACAACAAGATAATATAAATAACGCTGTATTGTGCTTATACTACTATTACATTGTTATTATTATTTAAATATTTGCGCCAGCGCATTACGATGCATTCAAGGAGAAACACGACTAAGCTGAGGAACAAACCAACTGCTAGAGTTTTAAAGGGACTTTCGTAGAATTTCAAACACAATGGCATCTCAATTCGGGGATTGTATGATGGTTGTTCGATCAAGTTGGCTTTCTTCATCTGCTGCAATCCGATTCGCATCCATTTCTCGGAGAGTCCTGTCTCAAATGTCTGTTTGATGAAGTTAACTAAATTATATTCTAAACACAACTGCGGGCGAACATGAATGACACGAAAACGTTTTGCCCCGCATAAGGAGCTGGGTGCCAGTTTCAGTTTGGGTTCTCGTAGACGTTTTTGAACGAACTTGTATTGAGGCCAATGAGATGCATCAATAATATAAACGAAACTGTTATTCAGTGAATTCAAATGCTGATCTCTTATATCTTGATCTACATAAATTATGTGGTCTAATATTTCATTAGGGACTGTTTGGGAATCCAGAATTTCATTCTTTTCAGAATGAGAAATCATGATGCGTATATCATTCGCTAAAAAGGATTTGACGTCTACAATGTCTGGCATATAAACACCATTAACAAATTTAGTTGTTAGACTTCCACATAATAAAGTTACTATAACCAAATTGTAAAACATCATGGAAATCATCATAATCTTTTCCGCTAGTTTCATCTTTCGAACAATTCGATTAGGTATGGCTTGAAGCGTACACAATTCAAGTGACCTAAACAAAACTACATCCAGACGCATATGCCTATTAGACAATTTCTTAATCGCAGCATTAACAATAATATAAAAGAAAAAAAACACGATCATTGACCAATGCTCAGCCATTAATTCGTAGCCGTAATTCACACGACGCCTATAAGGGACAACCATACAATAATGGGTTATTTGAACGGGAGAACTATAAACACCTACACTAGTCTTCAATTCCATATTTGCTGCAATATGAATCGTCATATTGGCAACAGAATCCTGCGAACCTTCGAGTGATCTATTGCTATTAGAAATTTGAAGAATTCTCATAGTCCCGTTGACATAGCGCACAAATTCTGATATCATAATGCCAATTTGACCACCAAGTCTTAAATCGCCCCTCATTGTATGACGCTGGTCTGTTGATTTGTACTGAAAGTATATTAGAAATTAGATTATATTTGCGTTGATTTTGATTTTAACGTACCACAAACACCTCTGGCACACATTGATAAACAGACACAGTTAATTGATGGCGTTGCATTTGTCCAATAACCATTCGATTAAAATCACGTATGTCCTGTTTTGTGATTGGAATTATAGTTAAGTTGGACTTTGCTTCATACCTCCAAATCTCTATTTTTTTGTTACGTTCGAAAATAAGTTCTGCATAATACAAATGCGATTTCCAGCACCAATTAAAAAAGGCTTCAATTTCAGCATCATCAAATTGTAAATTATGATTCAACATGTCAACAAATTGGATGGGCAAATATGGGAGTCGACTCAGAGTCTTCCGAACGACATCGAGTAGCGGATCAAATTTGCCAATAAAGAAAACTATTGCATAATTCTGAATATTGATTAGATTATGCAGAGAAACTGTTTCATTTCCTGCGTTAATCACTGGTCTTCCAAATGTCTCCATTATTCGTAGGGCGAATGATACATTTCCTTCTTCTAAATCCCAGTTGCCATATATGATAAAGTTGTTATAGTGAAATATGTTGTCGTACATTGTTAGTACTTTAAGAACACTCGTATAATATTTATCGCTCTGCTCTATTGGCTTTAACTGGCCACTCACTAAGGCCAAAAGGCAGCAGCACCAGATGTAGAGGCTAACACACCTCATGGTTGCACTTTTCCAACTGAAGTCCTTGCTACCCAGGACAGCAAACCACAACACCTGCAAGCCTTGTTTGCACAGTAATTAGATGATATTACGCGGGAGCTCTAAACTATCCCCAAAGTGGCATCAAATATAATACGTCGTAAAGTTTCATTGTGGAAGAAATCCAGAAAATTACCCAAAAGTAACCATCGTAAATCCAACATTAAAAACTTTGCTATCTAATTTTATTGTTTTGGTTTAAAGCTTTTATGATATCATATTAATAGCTTAACCCTTGAAAAAAATCTATACTTATGGTTGACATTTTTAATTTCATAAGTGTAGCCAAATAATATCGATTGGTAGGTAGCATTTTTTAGGGTTTTAAATGAAATAAAATTACATATACATATACTAGTTAACTCTACCCGCATGGTCAAGAGCAAAAAAAAGCATAATTATTGAACCAATATAATTTACCGACAAGATACAATAGGTAGCAAAGTCGAGTTTGGGCAACTGCTAACTAAGGTAAGTAGATATTTAATCGATGGACTTCGCGGCAGTAGTGAAATTGAAAGTTGTTTATTTGCTGAATAAATCAGAGATTGGTGGTCGTTATGGCTGATGCAGTTTCAGCTATGAACTTTGTTGTTGTTGGCTGTATGGGATATGCATAAGCCATGAGTATTTCGTGTTAAAAAAAACACGATAAAATTGCTGGAATATAGCCAATATACTCGTTTATTATTTACCATTAGATATCCATGAGGTTGACTGTTTGACTTTGGCACGCAGAATATGAATATTTTATATATTCGATGTCAAAATACATATGTTAAATTTATGGTAATTTAGACCAGCAAAGTACTATATGATTGACGCATGGTAAAACGCAAAACTTAGTTTTCGCACTAATTTAACTAATTGCTAAAAACATGAATTTAGTGTATGTATGTATGTTTTGTAGGTTTAATATTGCTTATTAAACCTCGCATTAAAGTTTCAATTGATACTCATAAAATAGGCCGGTAAACGAGAAGAGAATAAAGGTTAAGACTAGCAAAACTTCGGTTGAGTTTATATAGTATTTCGGCAAAACATGAAATTTCTGCTTTGAAGGGACAAACTGACTCGTTAACCACTTCCCTTTCCAAAGTACGAATCGTAATTTGGAAATATCAAGTTACGCTGCGGAACTGCAAAAAAATCGTGCAATTTCAGACTCTGTCATCAAAGCGTTGTCTTTGACGTTGACGTTGGCATTTGAGGTTGCTGTATAATTTGTGCTGCGCTGGTATTAAAGTCGCCGATGTGGAATCGTTCACAAAGTGCAACTGAAAGCGACAGTTTACAGGGCAAGAAGCTAGGACAGTTGAACTTGCACTTGGCAAACATGTGGCTGAGCTGGATGTGTTGCTAGCGCTTAAGTTTTATGAGAACGCAGACTTCAGCGTCATAATGGACGAGTCATGGTGCGTGGGAATATGGCAAGCGAACAGACAAGCTTAAACGCTGTTGACGGCAGTATACGAACTTCCGGGTCATGATTGATGGACATTTTAGTGCAGGCGGTTAAGTTTAAAGCCCCATTTACCAAAATGTTAACACGGCTCGGATAGACAATCGCTGCAGCGAATTAAGGAGGTGAACAAAATAAAATTATAAAAAATTCAGTGAATAATCGGTGGCACTAAGAACATGCAACTGTTGGCGAAGGTCAAGTTCAGCGTTTAGCATACGAAGACAAGCTGCAGCAAGTGGCAGAAGTGGCAGAAGTAGCGACCACGAGAACGACTCCCAAATGAGCAGTGCAAAGTGCTGGACTACGTTACGTTACGTTACGCTAACAGAGTACGTAAGGTTCACTCTCACACGCTCTCTCTCTCTCTCGCGCTCTTGGTCTCTCTTTATGTCCCTTTACGTGGACTATAAAACGACAGCGCCAATGCCAGCAACAGCCAGTTTGCTGCAGACGACGCGTCGACACGGAACAGTCAACCAGCAGCTTTTTGGGCATCGCTTTTTATCCTTGTCGCTCGCTCGTATTCGTAATCGCAGTCGCATTCACATTCGCGTGCGTTTTATGTTGCCTGCTTATCAGCATTCGCGCTGAAATGCCGTCGCTGCGTTGCGAATAGTTTACTGCGTTAACGAACAACAAAAACCAACCTGCACATATCACACTTGAAGAAAAAGAACAACAAGACTTTAAACATGTTTTGGATTTTACGTCGCACTGGCGCTGCCAATTTTTTCAATTCCTTGAACAACAATTGCAGCTTCAGCAAGGGCAACAACAATGGAGGCGCCGGCGGCAACGGCAACCACAGCAACAACACACAGGGTAAGCTGGATGTCCAGGTGGCAATTATATTATTAAATTTCGGCACAAGGCGGTAATTGATTGGGTTGCCTAATTAGCGAAACATGACTCAGCACTACTACGAGTACGCTCCAACTGAACTGAACGTCCAACTTCTCTAATCACAGAGAACAAGTAACTTGAGCTCAGAATTGACCAAACGTCAAACAGGCTTCATAATCCAAATGAATATAAAATGTGTGTTTGTTGTATGTGTGTGTGTGCGTAGCGTATGTGTGTGTAAACACATAGCTAGGTAAATTTGGAAATGATTTAAACAAAGAAACAATATAGATTCGTAGAAATCGCAAACAATGCCTGAATATTCCACGTGCTGAGACTTCTATCACGTAGCAGGTTGTGCATCGTTATCAAAATCAGTTAATTAAAATTCCCACAATGGTCTCGGAGCATTACATAATATATAACAATATATTGTATACACTCATATACTCAAGTACACACTTATTCGTATTGTTTGCACAAAATCCTCTGGCATATGGCGAGCTGGTGGTGATGGCGAAGTCTGATGGAAGGAAAAATGCGACGATGTTTGGAGTAAAGCAAATACAAGCATTTAGCTCCAGCAACCTCTCTTAATAATAAGCTCGTCCTTATGGCCGTTGTTACGTATACGTATGTGTGCCTACGTGTGAGTAGCTGAGTGTCAATGTACAGCGTGTGTGTCTGTGTGTGCCTGAGTAGGGATGCGTCTGTGTGTGTGTTTCGGGTGTCTCAAACGTGCCACGGATGCGACTGTCGAAAAAAACACTTAAGGCGTTGTCCCAAGATGCTTTTGTCTAAGCGCTAAGCCTCGCGCCAACTCTGACGCCAGGAAATCGTGATAAAGTGAGAAGCAAAAGGATGCCCCAAGCGGAAGCTCAAGATAACAGGCAACAGTAGTTGTTGCTGTACTAGGTAACAATTGGTATTCATACACATGTCTCTGCAACGGAATGAATTTCTATTGTGCAGCCAAACAAGTAGTCGCATTATCAATTTCATTAACAAATTGTAGAGCCCTCCGTCAGAAAGAAAAACAATAATTAAAGACCCATTTTTAATGAAATTTAAGTAAACAGTTAATCTGACAGCAAAACAAATAATTGCATTAAACCCAATTTAAATTTAATTATATTTTTTTTTGTTTTTTTTCTGTTAACCAAACAAAAACGATTTTAAAATTGTATATTGAATTACAAATTAGTTTAAACACAAAAAGTAAAAGTACATGGCTAATTTATGCAGCTCGTAATGGAATTAATCCATGAAATTGTTTTCACTTCGTACTTGTTTGCGTACCATATGAAAACACATTTAAAATTATGCAAATACGCATTGCCTACGGACGCCAATTAAAAACTTAACTCTTTTTTACGCTTTCATTAATAAAACAATAAATTTATGTGGTTTTTTGTTATGCGCATATTTGGCTTTGCAGATTATAGCCGTGTTCGACTGTGAATATGCCTGCATACAGATTGGTGCACATGAATAACTTATTATGCAAATGCAAACATATGTCAGCAGCATTAACCGATAATTATGACAGCCATTTGTCATTGACAATTATACAGTAAACATGTGTGTGAGTGTGTGTGTGTGTGAGTGTAATTTGCATGCAATTTACGACAATGCTGCCATAACTTCAGCAATTAAGCGCACATTATTGGGTGTGTATGTGTCTGCATGTCTGTCTCTAACTGTATCTGTATCTATATCTGTAACCAATTATTTATGTCCCACTTGAAAACACTGCAAATTTAATTCTATTCAACTTTTTGTGCCTTTATTAGCGAGCGAGGGAAACTGGCAAATGGAAATGGGGGGAAAGGAACTTGAACTATAATAATAAATTATGTTTTGGCACATTCCCACTTGGCAGGCAGGTTTTGATTGGGAAAATGCGAACATTTTCTACGGCATGGCAAATTATTGGGCGTTTATCTGGCGTATTAATAAGCACGCCTGATAGCCAGCTTGGCTCTGGCTTTCCTTTTGGCCATGATTTATGTTCGTGTAACCCAACAAGTTGTCTGCCGGCGGCACATCATTTGTAATAATTTGTGTTCGTAATCGGAAAGTACATTGCGAAAAACTTTATCTTTGAATCATTTTGATCAGGAGTCGCAGGCAAACTAAATATTCCAGCGGTTCCAGCAAGCTGCAGGGCATGTTCTCTACTTGCTCTGCCATTTTTGTTCATTTTTTTTGCGCTTTTTGGTGCCATAAATTTCAATCTGTGCATAGAAACGACCAACGGCAGAAGCTGCACCCAAACTCAATCCCACAAACTAACACACACATAAGCAAACATAGTTAAATGCTGGGGACGCAAAACTTCTTGTTGCATACTTTTTGGCGCGTTGCACACACATTCTAGCTATAAAATTGAGTTTTATTCTTGCTTCACGCACTGGCGCGCCCCTTCACGGCAACGCAAACAATTTTTTGCATTCACCCGCAGCATATAAAATGTGTGCGTGTGTGTGTGTGTATGTGTTTGGTTGTGTGCTTGGGTGTTAGATGGGCGTGAGGAGCGTGCTTCGCTTTTAATATGCATGCTCGCTTTTATTTGCCTCGCCTTTGGCTGCAACAACAGAGCACAATACAAACAAATCCAGCAAAGAAAAACGTTTGACATTTTGCTTTCATTTAAACAGTTAGACGACTACTGTTGTTGCCTGATTAGCTTGCTAAACACATACTATTCAGCTAAACGAATTTATAATACGCTTCATTTCGTTATTTATTCTGCGAGCGACGGACGTTGGAATGTATCTTTATTAATTTTCCCAATTGCTAGCCATTTAATATGCCACGTTCACCTTTCATTTGGTAATGAGCACTTAAAAGCAAACTTGGCCAAAATAAATTGTGGCAATGGGCAAACGAAATGCCATAAATTCAGATCGTAAATAAAGCCTTTATAGAATTTTATAGGCAGCGACTATTTATTGTAATCCTTGGCAAGCAGTCTCGAACACACACACACACACACACTCGTAATGACAATGGGCACAATAAATCTCATTTTATCACTTCACGGCTCGAGGACAGCCCGCAAAACTTTTGTGCTGGGCGGTCGCAAGACAAAACCTGAGATCCGAGACAAAGGCTGAAGGCAACACAAAGGCGGTCATAAATTGTCAGCTGCAGTGGAAAACATTTTTTAATTTCGATGTTGCAAAAAGTTTTCTGAAGAAAAAACATGCACACACACACATTCATTTCACACATATTGGGAGGAGGGAAAAGAAAAAGAAAAGTGTTGCGGGTGCCGCTTTAAGCTGTTGCAATTATGAACGAAATGCTTTTCGCCAAATTGGTGGCACTAATGAAATTCCTTCATGCTATTGTTATCCGCACAGACAAATACGTAAAGAGGCCGCCGCGCAAGGCGTATGGAAGGCTCAGCGCCGAGGCCGATGATGCCGTGTCGCTGGGCCATAAAATCGATGATCCATTCGATGAGTTAGACGATTTTGAAATGCTGGCACCAGGTGCCAGCAACAGCAACAGCAACAGCAACGGCAACGGCAATTCCAACCACAACAGCAACACGAACAGCAGCAACCCTAGCAGCAACACAAACACGAATTTGAACGGCAACAGCAACAGCAATGGCAACGGCAATGACGAGGCAAATGGCAATGAGAAGAGCCTAGAGCTGTTTCCATGTACGAACGCTGATTGCCAGGGTAACTTTGTGGTGGAGAACGCGCTGTGTGAGCTGGGGCTGTGCCAAGTTAAAGCCAAATCATCAAAGGAACTGTCGGCGGGTGCCATGTCCACATCCAAGCAGATTAACGAGAGCACAATAAGTCGCCTACACGCACTGGCCATGGCCGACGATGACGATGACTACGGTGAGTGGAAAAAATGTTTGCTCTAAACACTGGAGAACTCATTAAGCTAACCGTTGGTTGGGGTCTCTGCCCCTCTGGGACATGACCATGTTCGAATTTCAGATGAATCGCTCACCTGCAATGTTTGTGATCGGTCCTTCCATTGCCATCGGCAGTTGGCCTCACATCAGCAAAAGAAACGACATTTCGGGTAATGAACTGTGCTTAATTTGTAGTCAACTCCATCCGTATCCTTCCCTCCTTCCTGCTCACCAACCAACTCACAAACTTAAACAAAAACCAACTTCCAATTATTGCCACCAACAGCTGCAGCGGCTGCGATAGTCTGTTTCCGTCGCTGATGCTGCTGGAGCATCACAAGGAGGAGTTTGAGCACTGGAGCGACGAGGAGATTGGGCGACGAGTTTGCTGCCGTCGTAATCGATGCGACGACGACTACTTCACGGACACGGACTCCTACATAAGCGATGCGGAGAGCGAGGACCTGGAGAGATTGTTGTAAACATGCAGCAGCTGCACCTGAAGAGCAGCACAGCTGTGGCTACAAAAAAGGGGAAAGCGTGTGATGGTGCGTATAAACAACAGCGATTTTTATTGTATGTTATTTATCGCCAGCGCATATTTTAAAGCGTTGCCGTCGCTTAAATCACCACGCATCAAACCTAACAGAATCAGAAGCGGCGAATGATGATGAAAATGCAAACGTGTTGAATGAGTTTTCTTTCCATTGTGTTGTTACAGCCAAAGGCAAAGCCTTTGGGAGCTGGCATATTTGTGGCATCGTGCGGCGTCGATTGTAAGGACTAAAGCTGGCTGGAAAACGACGCACCGGAAATTGCGAGAGCACCGAATGAATGTGGCCATAATGAAAATAGATTAAACTGCTTGACAATGGAGCGTCCGCACAACAATGAGAAATGAGTGCTCGACCAAAGTCAAGTCGAGGGACTACACTTTGACCCAGTATTGAGTTGTATAAAATAAAGCAAAACAAAACAAAACAAAAACGGGAGAACAAGCATATTGTACTTTTAGAGTTTAACTGCAGACCCTAGCAATGGTCTTAAAACAAAAACAAAAGCCGACACAAATACACAAGAACACGAGAACACAAATACCAACAAAAGAAACTAAAAGACAAAGCGAAAGTAAAGCATACTATACTATACACACTGTGTCGTATGTGTATGCAAATACTTGTGTGTACATTTAAAAACCAATATTTGTGTAAAAAAGAGCTATAACGAAACACCCTAAAACAAATGAATTCATATCATTCAATGCATATGTGTCAACCAAAGAGAAACTATTTGGGTACGAATCTGTATGTGCATACGATAAAGAAATACATGTATTTTTGAATACAAGTACTCAAATAAATATGTGTAAATCTTTCAAGACCTTCTTTCATTTGGCAATGCAAACAATAGGTGAGTTTTCAAGTGTTGAAGTTCCTTTCTTTTTTTTTTTTTGCATTTATTTTGTGCTCGCACCCAAGTCAATAGACAACAGCAATCTCGCAATCATGAGACCGTAGAAGGCGACACAAGGCTATAAAATACGACAATATATAATATCCCTACGGACATTTGTTAAATTATTCAACGGTGCGAGCTAACTGTCCCCATCATTAAAACTTGATTGACTTCATAAACTTGTCAGTGGGGCAAATCAACGTCGAGCTCAGGGAAAACTTTCTGTTGCTCCTTGCGGCTATTTTTCTATGTGAACAGACGCAAACTCAAACGCAAATTTGTGCCTGCCTTTAAAGTATTTGCACAGCCAGAGACGACTCGGAAATGTTGCCAGGTAAGTTAATTTTCAGGGCAACTGTAACCTCGAGTCTATTTTCACAAAATTATTCATGAACCTTTTTTTCTCTCTATTGCTGGAAATCGAGGCAGGGCATTTGATTACTATAAAAATTATATGGATTGACATTAATTGACAAAGGTTTCATTACAAATACACCAATAAGATAAAATACATTGGCAATTGGCAAAGAGCCTGACGGCAAGTTGGCAATAAATAAAGAGAGAATGCAAGGACACTGGCCAAATGGCGAAATACTGGATTTCTTTAGATATATGTATCCTGTTGGTTTTAGCAGGGAGGCAGGCAAGTGTAAGTAACCGGAAGAGCATAGATTATGAAGGCCAGGGACTACGAAGAGATGAATGATTATTTGAGTTCCTCTTATTTTTCTGTTTTTTTAGAAATATGTAAACATATTTTGTGTTGGGCAAGTAAACATCCGGTTTCATTAGCAAGATGAATTCGAAATGTCAGTTATGCAAGCTGTTACATGGATTAGGCAGCGTCCAGCAGCAAAACAGAAAGGACTGGCATATTCATTTCACGTAATTCATATCCTGATTGCACAAAAGCATCGGGCGACATGTTTTTGATTGATGCGTGTAAAACCAGCAATAGCTGCTCTCGCCCGACATGCAAAAACGGGCAGTGCATGGAGCCGGCCAGTCGGATCCAACCCAAGTGTCCTGCTGTGGACAGCTCATTTGACAATTTGATAGATGCAGGCGTATAAAACCTTATGCGATATACTACTCCCCACTCTCCCTCTCTCTCTCGGGGCCTCGTGGCGAACACACAAAAACATTGAGTGACAAACTGGCCAGCGAGCGTGGGTTGGAGGGGGTGGAATTTGGGCCTGGACATTAAATTCTGTTTTGATTTTATTATGGCACTCGTAAACGCAAGCATTTTATGCGTACATCATACGCACTGTTGACCAGGCCAGGCGCCCATTTACATAAAAGCTCAGCAAAAGAGCAGCCAATAGACAGCGCAGAGCACAGTGAATTGTTTATGTGGCAAGCGCATTAAAAGCCGCTTTCAGAAAGCAATTCAAAAGCAAATTTACATATTTAACATGAAATCGTTGTCCATTGTGTTGGCCAACATATGCTGCGCTGAGGTCTACCAAGGGCAACACAGTTAAATTGCTGGAAACAATTTTGTTTGCCTCAAAATATTTGAAATTGTTGATTTTTCCCCATTCGCTCGCCTATACATATTGCATAAAATAACACACAACTACAGCCAAGGCGAAACGAATGGCAACGCCCATTTGAAGGCTACAGGAGCCGCTGACAGTTTGTGGGCGATTTGTGTGCTTACATCGGTGGCTCAGGATCTTATGGGAGAAATATATTAAAATCGCTCAAAAGGAAGGCTGTCAGGCTGAAAGCGCGGAAAATGTTGCAATATTAAAATGCAGGTGCAGTGAGGATGATGATGAAGATACAGGAGGCTCAAATGGTATCAACGCAATGCGCTGACGTGCTGCGAGCTTCACATCGAAGGGCTGCTGCTGCTGCTACTGCTCGTGCTGCATGCAGCATGCCAATCAGACCAATTTGTCGGCACCAAGCACGAGGCAAATTGAGTTTTCTGATTCGCTGTCAGAATAGGCAAACTCTAAGCCCTGTTTCGTGACTGGCAAGCTCCGCTGCAGCCATTAGCCATTAGCTAATTGAGCCCATGGCATCAGATAGTACGCGTTCGCTAAAAATAAAATCAAGTTAACCACAACACACAAAAGCCGCAACCGAAAGCAGCAGCAAACAAAAAAAAAAATAAAGAAAGTGCAGTAAAGATGCAAAACATTTCACACTTTACACTTAGCACTTGACAGGATGAAAGGAAGAAACTTGAAAACTATTCTCAAACCGCCAAGTGTTCATAAAAAATTCAACGTGGTGCAATTTTATAAACTTTAATTGAGCAGACACTTAAGCTTACATATAGTTGAGGTCTCAGCACAAAAGGGTTTGAATTTAGCATAAGACAAGGTGTATTTATATCGTCTCATTTGAATATGCTTGGGAATTCATTAAATAAAGCCTGAATTACAATGTAAATTCATTTCGCTGGCGCTGTGCTTATATTAAGGATATTTAATTAATGTTTCAATTAAATTTTCAGCACCGTAGGCTCTAATGAGTTAATTAAAAAACTGCTGACTAATGTCAACACTTTGCCAAAGCGAAACCACAGTCTACCCATAATAATATGTTAATGAGCGTATTAAATTCTTGAATTATAAATAGCAGCTGACTCCACAATGCGTTGTAAAATAATTCAATTGAAACAACTGAGCTATTGCTAAATGTAAAGTGACGTTTATCTCGGTTATTATTTTTTGCAATTTCATTGACATCGGCAATCTGATCAAAAACACAATAAAAAAAGAAATAAAAAAAGAAACTGACAAGCTTGTAACAGAGAATCCAAATATCTACATTGTCATGTAAATAAGTAGTTAGGATACCCATTAATTAGCATCGAAATGGGTATATATCGCACATCGATTTAGTAACTGCAGACCGATTAGTTTATCTGCAGCAGTTAAGAAGTATCTCACGGTCTTATATCCCTTCTCATCCTTGTCACTCATGACTGTCAAATGCAAACGTGCTTCAAAGTTGGCTAAGGACACGGAGGACAACTTAACCCAAGCCATTACAAGCAAAAGTTAGTCAACGTTCATTGATGAGCACAACACATCCTGACGCAAACACACACACAGTGGTCCCCCCGCCACCCCCTCGCACCACACTTAAGTGAGGAGCTGTGCGTGCCTCGACGTAGTTGTCGGATAATTGAAAACAAGGTATCCAACGGATTGCAAGAAGTTGGTCAGGCGGGCGCTTGTGCAGCTGATAAAATAGTTGATAACGCTAAAGTTACGCTTCAATATAGAGACGACCATTTTCAGTTAATGTTTTTGCTTGTCTACTTTAAAACAGTTTACCAACTATAGAGTTGATGCTTGAGCAAACACATTTTGTTACGTTTCCTCACCAAATTTTTTAAATGAGTAAAGTTACGCTGTGATTCTTGGAAGCCAACGAACCGAGTTTCTTCCATTCTCTGCTGCAAATTGCAAAATGTATAAGAAACTAAACCAAAAACAAAACGAAACCAACGTACGATAGAGACCAACTTTATTTCTTCTGTATACCGTTTCATGTTGCGTTCGAACGATGGAACTTTTTATGCAGATTCAATAGTTTGTGTGCACAATATTTAAGGTTTCGATAAAACTGCATATTTCCAAGGGAAGCCACTTTCAAAGTTGGCTTTTCAACGCTGCGAGTGTTCGTGGCATCATCATTAATTATATTAACTATTTTACACTGAACTAATTAATTTGACATTTACAAGCTGTTTGGCCAGCTGGCACCTGGACGTGGCGAAGGACATGCAAACAAGCGAAATTACCAAAATGGAATGCGAATATAAATATGCATTTCCAGCTCTTTGGCTGCGGTCGCGTTCACGCTGATGCGTACAACTTCCATTACGTAATTTCCGGCATTAAGGTAAACTTTTTAATTGGCATGCACTCATTAAAAATACAACAGCATGTTAAACAATCATAATTCCGTTGCACTTATAAGCTTTTCCGCATGATTAATGCGCATTTTTAATGAAATTCTCTGAAGGCAGCTCTCAATTTCATTTCGTTATTTTTATAGCCCCCAGTGTGAGTGAAGTCGATGAGGTGCAACAAGTAAAGCACACATTAGTCCATGCTGTATTTATCTTTATTAACATTGAAGATAAGTAAAGCATATGATATTGAGTAGCTGATACTTACTCTACTACTCTTTACTCAAATTTATAGGGTATATAGCTGTCGTATAGTGCAGTCTTCACCATTTGCATGTACTTGGTACGTTCTTCGGGCACCGCAGCACATATTTTGTCATTTTACTTGTAATTTACCGCATGACAGCAAAGTTATTGACAAATAATATCAATTTGATCCATGGCAGCGCCAAGGAGAGTAATGCTTTTTTGGCCACAAACAGTCTTATGTGATGTAAGGATGGATAAGCACACGCTTGACGCTGACTGATGCTGATGGATGACAACAGCCAGTTGCACCACAACTTGGCCATGCTTACGGCAAACAGCAACGCTGGCTACCACCATTTAAATACGCCGGATCATAAAATGGTTGAGAAAATACGAAATTTATGATATTATTTAGAGCTTTGCGCTCTCACTTCCCACTTGCTATTTGCTACTTGAATTCGCTGCTTAATTTCTCTCGAGTTAGTGCCCAGCTGGAGCATCCTTATGGCACAGAAGTACACTAGTCTGCCATCATTTAGTGCAATTTGGTGCAACAAAGTGCTAAAATATTTAAA
Organism: Drosophila siamana; assembly: GCA_035047445.1. Taxonomy (NCBI): domain Eukaryota; kingdom Metazoa; phylum Arthropoda; class Insecta; order Diptera; family Drosophilidae; genus Drosophila; species Drosophila siamana. The sequence continues at coordinate 15,870,016 of JAWNPP010000004.1, read as the reverse complement.
ATGAGAAAAGTTACACTCGAATGTGAATGTGCGCTGCATGCATTTGCTGGTCACACTCTGACCTTTAATTCACTCGCCTGAAAGTATGCTTCAATTATTTAAACCAAATGAGAATGAATATTGAGTATACGAATGGAATATTCTATTTCAACTGCAAAGCTAACACTTAAAAATAACGCGCAGAGCGTTAAAAATTTATAAATTAATTAAAGTAGAGAATGCGAATGAGAGTTCTGTTGAGCATTTAGCAAAAGGTTAGCATCAGGCACATTAAGCATTATTTTGGGTTTCGGCTAGAAACTGAATGAAATTTAAATTACGCATTCTGCACCTCCAGTGCTCGCCATATAATTTCAGTTGCTTTTTGCCGTTTCCCTTTTAAGTCTTATTAAAAAATTGTAATACTTAATATATCTTGACTCTGTTTTGGCCAACACAGCAGGCTCTAATAAACAGCAACGGCAACACGAACTCCACACACTCTTCCCACAGAATTCATAAAAATCAAAAATATAAAATATTGAAATTTATGGCCTTTGCCGTATAAAAGTTACACTTATAAAATGCAGCTTAAATTTAAAAGGTTACCAAGCATTGTTCTTATTAAGCAATATTAATATTGCCGATGCTCAAGCTGGGGGGAAAAAACTTTTACGAGTGTGGCTCAGTTTTACAATCATTGCAACTGGTTCATCTTATGAATTTTGCTAGACACTTCAGCTTGCACAAAGGGTATACAAAAGGCAAGCGAAATTTCAATTTAGTCGAGATGTTGCTGCTGCTGTGGCTTTTACATTACATTTAACTTTTCTCGCCTTATATTTTATTCAAATGTTTTTCCCACAGATAAGTTGCCGCTGCTTGAGCGTCTGACGTTTTCACTTTGCTGCCGTAAAAATGCCAAAAGCAACAAGAAAAAGAGAAAAAGTGTACGAGTATGTGTGTCCTCCATTGCCAAACGCCCGAATGCCCCGTCATTGTCCAAGGACCAACTTGACACGCTGTTTGTACCATCGTTTGGGCTGACTTGTCCTGACTGCTCCTGCCTCGCTGCTGCTACAATTTGAATTTTTATGCTTCACTATTTATGGGTCAACGACGTTGCGCAGCGCGTGAAATGTGCGGCGTAAAATTCTCAATGACCATTAGGAGGATCTTCTAGACCCAATTTCAAAATGCGCCAGCCAGCAAGACGGCCAGCGTTACGCTTTTGTCTCAAGCCTGGGCAGGTGTTAAGAACAGGCTGCTGGTCAGCCTAATGACGGGCAGAAAAGTCAACAGCAAAAGGGAGAAACTCTTGAATGAATTTAAAGTGAACTCAAATAAAGTTTGGGACTGGTTTAAGGGTGCTGCACTCAGGTCATTAATTGAGTTATTAAAGCACAAAGCACACAAAATTTCATTACGCATACGAAGTGTTTGCATGACCAACAAAAAAAAAAAAAAAAAGAATTGCGGCAGTTCGAATGTGAACAACGTGCAGGCTGAGGCCGAACTTGAAGTTGAAGCTATAGCTGAAGCTGAAACTGACAGAGACCCAAGCAAAGTTTGCCGTAAATGTCATTAGTTTTAATAACATTTGCACAAAAACATATATATACACACACACAAATACACCCACGCACAGTCCGGCAGATTGTTAACTTTGTTTGTCACGGCATAAATTAATCCTGGCCAAACATTTGCGGCTTTCACTCCACAGCATTCCTCTGGTATCACTTTAATCGAGATCTAGCACCTCTTAATTGACTTAGCTGCTCAATAAATAATTTTTTGTTGCTGTGCAGCGACTGAAAATTACCTAATCGTTGTTTAAGCGAAATTTTCCTTAACATTGCGAAAGCGTGAAGAAAATAAGGCAAATAATTTAAATGAATGTTGTACATAAATTGTGTGAATAAATAAACAACAGGTCCGGAAATGTGTTAATTTGGCTTAGCACAGCATTTGCCTCAATTTGTTTTTGAACTTTCTAAATGTGTACACATTCGCATGTATTTATTTCTTAATTGTGTAATTTCTGTATACACTTCTGCAAGGCATATAAGCTGAGACAAGTGATTGACCAAGAACTCTCAAAGTGAATAATTGAAAGATTTTAAAAACTAACTAAAAATTTAGTTAATGGGGAACTTTGTGGCACTGCCTTCAAGATAGAGTATCCAATTATCGACACCGCTCGAATAACTGTGACTGCCTTCATTTTTTTATTTATTTTTTTTTTTTTTGTTATACTTCAGCAAACGGCCATTTTGTGTCTTGGGCATTTGCCATTGGTTTGGTTTTGCTAATTCCCGTTTTCATTTGTTTTCTTGCTGTTTGCCCTGTTTGCGCTTCAATTAACAACAACTTGTTACATGCGCAACTTGAACTAAGCTTTAAAAAGCAGCAAAATAAAATATATACATAAATAAATAAATAAATAAACGCGTCGCTAAATGAAAACAACAAAAATCTGTTGACGTCGCCATAGTGTGGGCCCCAGAGCAACGTAAGGTTTACATTTTGGGGCGTTATTTCTTCTTTTTTTTCATATATTTTTGTGTGTTTCTTGTTAGGCTTTTGGCAAAAAAGAAATAATAAAAAGAGGATGAAGAAAGCCGTAAATGGCCCATTTGGGGGAGCGGTGTTAATTTCATTGGAATTTATTTTGGTTTTTACGAAATTTACAGGTGCACACGAGCTGGAGTCGAGTCAATATGTGTTGCGGTTTTGTGGGAAATTGTGAAAGATATGCGCGAGTACAGAATACGTTTGGAATATTTGCCACAAATATGGTAAATTGAATTTATATGCAAACAAATGCAAGTCACACTTCAAAGAATACAAATATAATTTATTAAATACATTTAAAATACATTTGTTTACATAAATATGTATGTATAGAATTATTGTATATATAATACATTTGCTAAAATGCACAAAAGGTTGATAAAGTGAAACAGATAATCGCATGAAAGAGAGAAAGATTAAAGTAATGCTGTATAAACTATCTATGACTAATTCATACTGTTAACGCTCCAGGAGAAGCCAATAATTATACTAAAAGCGAATACACATATGTGTTGGAATAGGAATTGGAATTATATTGTGGAGACCCCATTTTAGTCTATTCTAAAGAATAAATTAACAATATACAAGAAGCATTGAAGCCAGACAAACGATTCAATATAAAGTGCTTCCACTTCGCAGCTAAATATGGCATCAATATCAATGCGATTTCGCAACCCCCTTGTGGCATTTGCAAGCTGAATATATACATATATCTATAGATATTGCAAGCTCAATATGAATGCCGAATGTTGAATAGCTAAGGTTTGGTGGCTTGTGCAGCAGCAGCAGCAGCAGCAATGGGGCTGCATCGATGACTCGACCATAAACGAAAATCGCAGCGATTAGCTTAAATTGCACAATATGGACAAGAGACCCTCCAGCAGACAGTTTACACAAGCGAACGTCTACGCACTGTGGGACGACGCACACATGAAGGAATTGCACAGACAATAAACCAATAAACGAAAGCCATCGACTGACCCATAAAGGTCAACAAAGATAGAGGCGAGCCAGACGAGGACCGTGCGGACAAATGCGCAAATTAAGTAGCTTAGGGATTCACATAAGTGCCCCAAAGATGATGATGTTGCTGCTGGTGCGTCAGCTGTTGCTGCTGCTGCTGCTGCTGTTGATGTTGCTGATGTGGCTGCTGTTGCTGTTGCTGCTGCTGCTGCTGCTGCTGTTGGGCATGTGTGTGGTGCACCTCCTGGTGATGCAGCTCCTGTTGCGGCGCCTCAGTCACGTTGCCATATTGTGCTGCTGCAGCATAACCCGCTGAGCTCTGTGCCTGCGTCGGATAGCTCATGTGCTCGTAGTAGGCGGTGGGCGAGGCCAAGCAGTCGACTGGCTGCGAGCTGGCACTAGAGCAGGCCGAGGACAGCGAGGCAGATGAGTTCAGCGGCGGCGAGTGGTGCGCGGCGACAACAACAGTCGGCACATGGTGATGCTGCGTCAATGGCAGCATTTGATCCATGAGATACTGGTCGATTTCCTTGGGATCAATGTCGACAGCCGCCTTGCTCGGCCCGCTGCCCAAGTAATTTAGCGCTCCACTGGCGTGTGACGCACTTGCTGCCACCGCTGCGGTGGCGGAAGTTGTTGCCGCCGCAGCCGAAACCGTCGAGTGCTCTGCAAAGTTGCCACTGCCATTGCCCTGGTAGCCTCCGTAGTTTGTGTAGCTGCCACGCGTGGCATTGTTCGCATAGCCATAGCCATTTATGCTCTCCAGAAAGTCCATCTCCTGCACCGCCGCACCACCGCCCTGTGCGCTGTAATTGAGCTCGCCCAGCGCTATATACTCCCGCCCAGCGTCGAGCAGCACACCATAATCATTGCTCACAGAGACGGCCACGTTGCTGGGCTCGCTCAGCTGGCGCAGCAACAGACTGGAGTTGGGCAGCGCGGCCAGCGACTGTTGCTTGCCAGCAGCAGCAGCAGCAGCAGCAGCAGCGGCACCACCGCCGCTGTAGGGCGTGGCAGGGGGCGTCAGCGAGGACAGCGAGCTGGCCGTCGAGCAGGGCGAGTCGAGCAGAGCGCGCTCCGTCTCGCTGGCCATGGCCAGGCCCTGTTCCAGCAGACTGGCTGCGCAGGCGCTGTTCAGCGACTTCATGAAGGCCTCGTTGCTGAAGACATCGGGGCTGGAGCTGCTGGCGTTGCACAGAGTGTTGCCATTGGAGCTGCTTGCGCCGCTGCTGCTGCTGCTGCTGTTGTTGTTGTTGGGTTTGGCTGCACGTCGCCCGTTTGCAGTGGAGGCGGAGGAGGAGGAGGAGACATTGCTGCCGCAGCTGCGTCGCGGTGTCGTTGTTGTTGCTGCCTCTGCGGCAGTGGCGACTGTTGCATTGGCAGCGCCCGCTTCGGATTGTTGTTGCATCACTCGCGCCTTCTTGCGGCGTGGCTGATACTTGTAGTCGGGATGTTCCTGCTTGTGCGTCATGCGCAGCTTCTCGGCGAATTCCATGAACGGCTTCTTATCACTATCCTTCAGATTTCTGTGAAGCACAAAGAAACAAAAGAGACGCAGAAAGCTGCGCGTTAATTTATTGTGAGCAGCCGTCAAAAGTTCGCTTATTTATTGGTCTACAAATTGGTCGAAGTCATCGGCGGTGCGGTCTTCTAATTAAACTGAGGCGGATGCTTCGCATCTTCTTCTTATCAGCAACAGCAGCAGCAGCAGCAGCAGCCGCCAACAGCAGCAAAAGCATATTTTCAAGATTCATGTTCTTATCGCTGCATGCGCTGAACTGTGAAATTTTAATTTCAGAACTCGCTGTATTTTATTACAAACAATGCGAAGATGTCGCCGCAATCTGAATACTTTCTCATCGAGAAGGAGAAGGCTGCAGACATGTCAACAAATCGTTGAGCAATCTAGAGCAGCATCGATGCTCGATGAGGAAGTGTTTGCAATTATTTAAAATAATTACTTTAATATGCAAAACAAACTATTTCTGATTGCTCTACTAACTACCGCTTGGTTGGTTTTTACTTATTCATTGGTGCTTTTTTTCTCTGTCACTTCTTTTGCAAACTCACTTCCACAGCTTGCCCAAGGATTTGCTGAGCTCCGAGTTCTGCAGATGCGGATATTGCTTGGACATCACACGACGTGCCGCCTGGGCCCAGACCATGAACGCATTCATTGGCCGCTTGATGTGCTCCTTTTTGCGATCGGAAGGCGCTCTGCAAATAACAAAAGATAAAAACACATTCAAATGGCTTTCGCTATGGAAATTTGTAGTTGGCTCCGTTGACCACTTTTCGCTTGACATTAATTGCAAAAAGGCGTCGGAACACTTTGTTGGCGGCGGCGGCTGCTGCTGCTGCTGCTTCAGCCAACAGCCGCTGGCAATGTGAAATTCGCGAATTATGTCAAACTGAAAATTGCAATTAAAACTTTTATTTGTCTGGGGCGGGGCAAAAGCAACAGAAACTACGCCAGAGGCGAAAAAAGTTCAAGATTGCAGCCAGAACTTTTTACAACATAAAAATACAAATTAAAAAAAAGAGAATAAAAAAAAAAGCAAAATCAACATCAAAAGGAACAGGAAGAAGGCAAGTAGATTCACAACGATTTAGCGGACATCACTTTTATTTAAATATTAAACCTATAAACTGTTGCCAGTCAATGTTTACCATGACATTTCCTGACTACAGCGTCATAATTATTTATTGATATGAGTGAGTCATACATCGAATGCAAAAGATGCTTTTGGCTCGAAGCAGGCACTAAAATTAAATTCTATTTTCGATCAGGTTTTGCGTATATGCTTGTGCATATTTTATTACTCCAAGTATTCGCAAATTGGAATCTCATGTTCCATTGTTGACAACAGGAAAATCACAGTACGCTTTCCATTACTCTAACCTTCCCTTGAATGCCCCCCCCCCCCCCCCCCCCTGCTACTACAGTTTTGTGTGTGTGTGTGTGTGTGTCACTCAGAAATTCAAATAAATAGACGAGGCACATGATAACTTCATGCCCTAAAAGTGCCTACAGTGACATGGAATACGCATCGTATACGCAATCCCAAATTGACACACAATCACACAAACGACTAAGGACAAATTTATTACGATACCCTTTCTGAGATGGCCAATGTCGGGAAACTCATTAAGTATTGTAGTTTAAATATAAACAGGGTTATAGAATATGGCATAATTGTCGCAAATTCGACTTTACTTTTATAGTTTTTTGAATTATTTTGAAGTATAACAGATTAATAGAGAACTCCGCTAAGTTGCTATTTTAAGTAGTATCTAGAAGTCGAGCAAATTGGCATTGCCGGCTGCTTCGTTGTTCCACAGCGTGTTGTGCAACAAAACACTCAGACACAAATTCAATCAAAGACAAGGGCGTGGCAAGTGGGCGTTAGATAAAGGTTGGTTCCATTCGGATTACTTTTATTTTCTCGTTTCTTGTATATTGAATTATTTATCCTAAATAAACATGAACTGTAACAGATTTACCAGTGAAGGCAATGAATTTCGATTGAGGTGGATCGAGATGTGTGTACACCGAGTGTGTGAGTGTGTGTGTGTGTGTGTATACAGGTGGCAATTTGTAGCCAAGAGCATCTATTGTCTGCCCGAGTTGGCTTTAATCAGAGCAATTTTATATGAAAACAGCCCAAGAAATAGTTCTTGAAGTAAATCAAAGCTAAAAGGTAAATAAACAATGCTCATTAAATGTGCACTAAATTCACTTTTAGGCGTTGACTTTAATTGAAAGCGAACACTCGAAAATGTTTTGCCTTCTAAGTTAATGTTGTAATCCAATATTTTTGAAAATGTTGCCAGCATTAAGTGGACTACAGAAGCACATTCTGAAACAAATATTTCACTCTGGCAAATATTTCGTAAAGTTCGCAACTTATGCAGTGTAATCAGAGTAGCAAAGTCTCTTGTAATTTAGATGCTTGAAATTGTATCTCTGCTAGCGATGTGTGTGCCTGAAATTAACAACTAAAGAGCATAGGATTAGCAGTTGGGTTTAAACAACTAATTACTATATATTAGTTGCTTATTTTTTTGTGATTTAAAAGGAGTTGGCACCCTTCGCTGCCTGCGGCTAATTACAAGTCGAGCTCGAGTTCGAGCTTATTAAGCGATTAAAAACGCGACCGCGGGCTAAATGGCGAATCGTCGCACATTGGACATCAAGTTGCTTATCTGTTTGTTGGTATCGTCGTCGTCGGCGTCGTCGTGGGGCAGCTTCCCAAGACCAGCGTCAAACATGACGCACAACAAGTGCATATGCAGGTCTCTCACTCTTTGTGCTTGTGCTTGTGTTTGTGTTCGTAGTCAGCTCTCACGCTTGACAGCACGCTAATCAGAATCAAGTGATGTTCGTTTGCAGCATTCAGTTTACAACCGACAGGGGCAAATCGCGGGGGTGGAGAGGGGGGTGGGGGACGAAGCGGCAACCCCCAATGGCAGTTGCAAGCACTTGGCAACTCGAGCACGTCTTCATTATTTGTTGTCGTTGTAGCTCTTGTTGTTGCTGTTGTTGTTGCAGTTACTCTTGTTGCATCGAGAGATGCGCAAATCTCATTAAGTGATATCTTCAAGTGGCCGTTAGCTACGAATACATTCACGAATACACTTGCATATGAAAAATGAGTACTTTTTTTTTCATCTTGTCTTCGTTTTGCTTTATTTTTTTTTGCATATGCCAAAGTGGTTGTTGGCTGTCGCTGGCTGCATGCACATCGTATTTTTGTTTTTTGTTTTGTTTTTATCAGCAACGGGCCATTTGGCGCTTTTGTTATTAAAAATACGAAATACAGCGCAACAAATTTGAAATTGTAAAGGCGCAAAAGGCTTGGCTTTGGTTCGCTGCGAACCCAACCAAATATTTACAGCTGGGCTGTAAACACAAAATGCCCATTTTCCATTTTCAATTTGTAAGCGCATGTAAAGTTGACTACAAATGCAGCCAATTAGCAGCGGCAACGTCTCAATGATTTTCACAAGTTCATTTCACAAAATACGCGCTTGAAATGTATCTTACAGATGCGCGTGTAAACAAATGACAGCCAACGACGTCGACGGTGGCGACTGCGGTTGCCAGTGCGGTTGCAGTCGCGTGTTTGCTTAGGCAGCGCTGCCCACAAATTTCCCACGCCGCCGTCGAGTGTTTTACGACACTTTTTCATTTGGCTACATGGCATATTTCTCACTTTTTTCTCGCTCTCTTCTCTTCACTTCTCTCCGGTTTTTTGGCCGCTTTTACGCCCCACATTCAAATGCCCAACGGATGCTCTGCCCCCTTTCCGCTGTGCTGCATTGTCTATTTACACTGTCTGCTGCTCTTTTTTATTTCGCTCGAAATACAACAACAACCAAAAAAAAAAAAAAAGAGAAGAAGTTGCTCAAACACTGCTGATAAGCCGATAAGGAAACAGTTGCCCATTTTTTTTTTGTGTTTGACTCTGGGCTACCGTGAGAGTTGCATGCGAGAGAGATGATGTGCACTTTGAATTTGCTCAGCTTTTGTTGTCACAACAGTCGCATTCGAGGCCTTTGTTATTATTGTGTGTCGCTGTCTGTGGCCGCGCTTCTTGTGTTGACATTGAACGCTGTTCCAAGAACGCCGTCGTCGGCGTCTTGAGGCAGGTTGAGGACGCACAATAGTCGCAAACAGACAGACAGACAGCCGCAAAGGAGCAGCGCAAATTAAAATTCATTTGAAATTTATAAACAATGTCATTTCCATTTAAAATAATTTCTGTGAATCCAACTGCCAGGTCCACAAACAAACTAAAGTTCAATAATCACAAATTGGATCGCAAGAATGCATTGCAAGTTGGATTTTCAAAATTGAATAGAGAGAAAATCGCTGTTTATCTGCAATGGCAAATCAGCTAGCTAACCTTGAACCTTTCCATATCATTGAGCCAGAAGCCAATATTCTTAGATTTAATTCCAACAGCTTTTGCTTTTCATACACTCGGCATTAAGCCCCCCTCCGACGGCACTTCATACGCACTTCATGGCCCGCTTTTTTCGCATTTTTTCTCGCTCTTTTTTTTTTCAATTTCCAAGTCAATTTATTTTTACAGCTAGTCGCTGTTGTTGCCGCCGCACTCGACTCGACAAAGAGCCCAAGTGTCGACGAGAGCAGCCCAAGAGGATGCGGCCAGCGACGCACAGCGAAAACCGACTGGGCGGACATCGCTGTGTGTGTGTTTTGTGGGTGTTGGCGGGCAGCTGGTCAACAGCGGAAAGGGGGTGAGGGGGGAGGCAGAGCACTCTCGATGTGCCACTCTCAACCACGCAATGAAGAACGACACTTTAAGTGCCCGGGTTCAGGCCGAAAGCCGAGCAGAACTTGTTAAATGTTGTTGCTGTTGCTGCTGTTGCTGCTGCTGTGGCTTCAATCATTTTGGCAGCGCATAGAATCAATGATATGCGATATGGCTTGATATGTCTCCGACATCGATGTGTTTGCAAGGACAACAACGCTCCGAGAGCAGAGAACCCCTTTTATCCCCGCTCCCCGCGCAACACGAAGAGTACATTAGTTTTGTGTGGCTTTCAAGGGTAAACATGTATTTGGAGAGCTTTTAAATAACATTTCGGGTGCGCTCTTTAATACAAGTGTGGCAAGTTTGTGTAGCATACATAGGTGGTGGCACCGCCAAATGGGGCATAAACGACTCAAATCGAAGTTTTCCGTTCCGAATGACGTTCACATGTTGTGTTGTTGTTGTTTCGTTCGTATTTCGTTTTTCGGAACTTGGCCATGTCATTTTCAACTGCGACATGGCCAATATTTGATGTTAACCAATTTGCCCAGCATCCCCCTCCCCTCCCCGCCGGCTCCACAATCCTTTGCCTGTCGCACTGTCACTCGACATTTTGCCCCTTTTCAAAACTGGCGTATTGACAGCATTTTCTGGGCATGTGCTTAATGCAAAAGTATAAAAAAAAATGTGAACAAAATAAGCCCTCGACCGGATAAAATAAACGCCCCGAACCAAAAATTTGATGTGCAAATTTTGTTAAACATTTTACGCAACGAGGACGCAACGCACAGCGAGCAGGACGAGGAAAAAAAACTGTGGCTGTCAACTCGATATTTCACTTCATTTCCGGCCGTGCGGCAGCTGGATTTTGTTGAGAGTCCTGTCAATGTGCTTAGGCGTGTGCGTGCCCAAATATATGCTATATATATATATATAGATGTTGTGTATATATACATAGGATTCGGGACTCGCAGACCATATGCACATGAAGTCAACGTTTATTGCCTGGTCGCGGCCATTGTCACGCACCTGGCCATAAAAACCGCCAACGCTTTTTTTCTTCTGTTTTTTTTTTTTTGGTGTTGTGGGGCGGGGACGCACATCAAATGACGGGGAAGATTTCTGTAAATTTACTGGCGACTTGCAAAGTCGTTGGGTGTTTGGGCCTGCTTTTGGGCCCAGGCTTTGATAGTCGAATGGGGGGCGGTCCGGCAAAGTATGCAAAAATCTAGACAGACACAACGAACGTGGGCCCTACAAAACTTTTGGACGAGTGCTGTGGTTATGGGCACCGCAACAGCTAACAGACAACAGGCAGCAGAAGAGAGGACAGGCAACAGCCATCAGCATCAGCACCAGCATCGGCATCACCACCGACAGCAATGCCAACATCACCGCCAACAACAACCATACAACCACACAACAACAACAACAACAACTGCAACAAAATCAATATTTGTCTTGTAAGCCGCACGTGTGTCTGTTGTTGGGGAAGGAACTACGAGCAAACTGCCATGAAAATGTTCCTTGACTTGTCAGCATTTGGCAGGTCCTGCGGACCAGTGTGTACACACTGCATTGCATATTCTAGCGTAATGGATGAACATTTGAATAACTAAATCAGGCAGTTTCATTACCATTAGTATTACCAAAAAAATGGATATATTTTTATTCAGAGTGGACACTCGTAAAATGTATCTAAATGTATTGTCAATTAAGCTCTAAATATTTTATTAGTGGCTTATAATTTAAGCTGAAATGTTTTCTAGTTTTTCATGCCTCACTTAAAATCTACCCGTAAAAACTTTATTTGCTGAAAATCGTCAACACACCTTGCTTTCTTTTATCAGCTCTGTCTGGCTTCCAGTTTATTTATTTTCTTCGCATTGCCGCCAATATTGCGGTCTACTTTGATCCTTTTCCACCCTCTTAGCTTCATACTTGGCTTTCTTAGCGGTTTTCCCAACACTTCAATCAACGTAATTGTAAACGGTGCATGGGAAGATTGACAATATGGGAGAGAATATGTAGAATCTGAACAGTTTCGAGTGATAAAACTGTGTCAATGTACGCCGTATTCAATTGAATGTTTTGTGGAACATGTTGGTTGCGCCCATTTTTGGGTCACACACTCAGTCGAATCGAATCGAATCGAATCGAGTCGAGTCGAGTCGAATGTGGAGTCGTGTGTGGAGTGTGTGTTGGTTTAGGTAACCAGAGATCCGATGTCGAGGCATGTAAATTGCCTGGTCTGTAGGTCGGTTCGCTAAGCGCACCCCAAAATACCAAAAAAATAAAAAAAAAGTTTAGTCCACCTTCGATGATATCAGAGCTGACACCCCACCTGGTGGTAGTGGTTGCTTTGATAACCAACCAGAGAGTCAGAGTCAGAACGAGAACGAGAACGAGAACCAGATAAGCAATAAATTATTTATAACGTCGTCGGCGTAGCCTTCTTGCAGTCGACAACGTTTTTCTTATCTAATCTTAGAGCAAATACTTAGAGCAGCGCATAAAATAAAAAGCTGAAGCTATTCCCTCAAGAAGGGGTTCAAATTCAACACTACGAATGGGGTGCATGGGCATGAGCTGATGTCCCAGGCATACAAACATATGTATATGCTATAGTATTAGTAAAGGAATGCATAAGCTGGGGGGAAGAAGAAATTGCGCTTCTGTGATAACCGCAAGCGCCAATCGACAACTTCTCCAAATCATTGTCGCATTTGTTGTTGTTTGTTGACTTCACTTCAATTTGCTATTCGATTATAATTTTTATTTATATTGTTTAAATATACAAAATCGCCTGGTTGACTCATGTCTAATTGATTCAACCAAATTGCATAAATATGTGTTGACACAAATTTGCGCATTTTGCTCGAATGGCCATAAAAACCTACACAGCATTTATCTTTTATGGCGTTTACATTTTGGGCTTTAGTGCAAGTTTAGACAATAGAGCGTTAGTTAGCTTAATTAAAATATGACATATCAAAGCCAAACCGATTGAAAGGAAACCACAAGAAATGTGTGAATTCAAATTAAAAGATTTAAAATCAGAAAAAAAACATAAGTGATTTAAGAGAGAGCAGAATAAGCGTGTGAATAATTAGAATTTATAGCAAACAAATATAGTTTTAGTATTCAGACAATTCATGACTAGCTATTGGCAGTTATCGTCTTCTTAAGCAGAATTTATTATTCAAAAAACTTATCCAATAACTTGAAATTATTATTTAATATAATCAAAGTCGTTATTTTAATTTTGGTTAAATGTTATTGAGGGAATCTTTTAATAAATTATATTTTAATGACACTAAAATGATGAAAAAACTAGGAATATTCTTGCCTATTTCTATGTCTAAAGTTTAAAGTTTTAAAAGAGAGTTTTCTTGGAGGAGAATATCTTAAAGTTTTTCCACGGATTTAATTAAACTTTAAGCAACTAATAGTTACTTTAAATTGACTTAAATTACATGACTTGAGATTCATATTTAATCTAAGTTCTTGTATAATTCAAGCGACTTCAGGCATTTGGTAAAGTTTGCGAAGAGTGGCAAGTTTTTGGAAAATGTTTCCGCAAGTATCTGATTCTCGCCGGATATACCATGGACTCCTCCTCTATGTCGCCTATTGCCCCCTAGACCAGAGGGGGAGGGGGGGGGAAGGCGCGTAGTGCGCTGTGTATGGTTATTTAAAGCTACAATAAACGGGGCACATAAAGCGCTAGGTAAACAGGGTCTAGTGTCGACGAGTGTGCGAAGCATGTGAAGGGGTTGCTGTTGGCTCTGGGGGCAAAGCGTTGTCGGCTGTCGGTTGCTGGCTGCTGGTTTTGCGATGTGAAGATAGAGGAAATGGTGCTCATATCCTTGTGCAAACACACACGTGTTCTTGACAGCGATTGCGCTTTTGCAACAAATAAACACACGGCCATCCAAGGATGTTTGCCTGTGCCCAGCTGAGCGCGCGTTTGGCCTGATAAGCCGCACAAAAGGCCAGCCGAGTCACGAGCATAATTACGCGACAAGCGTGATTCAGCCAAAGGTGTCACAGCAGACATCGAGCACAAAATGGGATGCGATATGAGCCTGGGGGCAGCTTCGATAATCGCTTGGCAAACAGGCGAAAGCCAGCTTTCGAAAGCTGGACGAACGTTGGCTTAAGGATCTGAGCAGCGACGCCGACTGACGTTCTCACGACTGCTGTGGCGCCAAGTTGTCAACTCGTTTGCTCGTTTGCCCGTTTGCTCGCTTGCACTTGCCACACATTTCTCAAGTCAAGTGTCAACGTGCTGCAGGCGGCAGTCGGAAGACGACAAAAGCTGTTGGTAGCGACTGTTGCAAGTAAGATGCTTATTTTAACTGGATTTCGATTTTCTGTTTTCTGTTTCACACACGTCTGCACCTGTGAGACGCCCCACGCCCTCCCTGCCGTGCCCTTCACTTCCCCCTCGCTTCAACGCAGTGTTCAGTGTCTGCACAGCTTGTTAGCAGTTAACATCTTTATGCTAAAAACATATTTATTCGCTTTTTATGCCTGAATTGATTTGTCGTCGTCTTCATTTTCGAACGTGTTTCGCCGCGCACATTTATTGTAGCTTGTCCCATGCACTCATTCGACTATTTCTTCATGTATCTTGGCATCTTGTATCTTTGTATCTCGGTATCTTTGTCTCGCGCATTTTATACGCGCATTGTACTCGCCATCGCACTCCCCGCTCAGCTGGCGGCTTTTGAGCGATTTGTTTGTCTCTCAATCGTTTTGTATAGATGTATCTGGCAGATACATATGTATCTTGTAGGTATGCGTATGTGTCAAAATGTGTAAATTCTGTTATATTTACATATGCCGCTCTACACGTATTACCAATCGCTCTGTGTTCTACTCCCCCCTCGCGCCTCCCACGCTTTCCCCCTTTGCGGTTTGCCAAGTTTGTTTAGCCATTTAAATAAAACAACAAACATAACAAAATAAAATTGTGTTAATCAGCGGAAAGACGGGCGCCACGCTTAGTCATTCCCTCACACATACACACACACACACACACACACTCACACACACACAATTGGAGTAAGTGCGAAGACCCAAGGAGCTCTCTAAGGATTACAGCGGACACAATATTGTAGTTTAGCAATTCATTTACTTCTCTCGGTCTGTCTGTTGCTTTCTTCTGTATTTTCCAGCTACAAGCTTTTACTGTTAACTCAACTTTTTAAATTGCTGTCTTGGAAAAGTTTTTGCATTTAACACGCCATTTGTTTTAGGCGAAATGCCAAACTTAAGTACAGCATAACGAGCATATGAAAGTTACTTATTGAAGCTATATTTGATAATAATAATTATCTCGTATTTTCATGTAAATTTGGAGTTCAAATTGCTACAGAAATTGTAAAGCAAGAAAGAAGTTATAGATTCAAATATAGATTATGAGCACAGATAATTTAACTAATTTCCATTAAATGTAAATTTTGAGTTTAAATTGCTACAGAAATTGTAAAGCAAGAAAGAAGTTATAGATTCAAATATAGATTATGATTATTATTAAATTAAATATTAAATAATTAAATAGCTTATTCACTTTCTAGACTTTTTACAATAAGCTTGACGAGATTACAAAATTTAATAATTGATTTATTATTATAAACTACTTTGAGCAACAATTATTTATATTAATATATATTATATCTAAACTCAGATCGTTTTTAATAAAACTAAACTGAGCTGCACTAATTCAACTCTTTTTGTAATTAAATAAAAATGTAATTGTCAAGAATATGAACATAATCAACCTACTGTTTCTTTAATTGGAAAAAAAAACCTTATATTTTTAGATTACTTCAAATCTTAAGAAATAAGAACTTCCCATGACGAAAGTGGTTAATTTAATTTTATTAAATGATTTGATTACTCGTTAGTATTTACTGTATGCAATCCAATATTTGCCAATGAGAAATTCTATTTTATTTAGATATTTATATTTATTTGAAAGTTCTGTGAAACATTTGAGCTTTGTGACCTCTGTCGAAAAGTTCGAGTCCATTTGAGCATTAAACTAAAGTTGCAAGTAAATAAGGCAAACTTTCACAAAGTTGCCACTCGCCCTGTAGACTACTACAATCTACTTACTTGGCCGATGCCTGCACCAGATTCCAGTCGTATCCCTCGAGCACTTTCATTACAGCGCTCGTGATGCGCTCGTCCTCCTTGCGACCTCCTTGGCCTGCAGCGCGCTTCTGCTCCGCCTTGAGAGCATAGTTGGCCAGCACCAAAGTCTCGACGGGTTTGGCTCGCTCCGTACTCGAATTAGCGCTCATTTTCAAAGCACACTCACACACACACACACACACACACAATCAGATTTTACTTTGTCTTAGTCTAAGCACCGACGGCTAATCGGTTAATCGTCTTAGTCTCAGTCACAGATAGAGATACAGTTTGCAGTTGGCGTTTGAAATGCAGAGACAGAGAGAGAAAGAGAGAACACAAGAAAGTGAAACAACAAACACCCACGACGCGACGAGACTGACAAGCAAACTGCGACTGATCTTTGGGGGACAACTGAAGCAGCGCTCGGCTCTGGATTTCGAGTAGACGGACGATTCGAGTCGTAGCGTCGGCTGCGATCGGCGAAGATAAGCTCAAGACGTCGTTGGTTGGCTGTCTCTATTATGCGTCTCTATCTTGCAACTGGGACTGACGACGATCCGCGGCGGGGGCGCACATAAAAATCGCGGTACGCGTGTAAACATTAACATGTTCATGTGAAATTGGTTGGGTGCCCCCAACGCGAACGGGGGTAACGGGGGCACGGCACAAGCAGCATAGAAATAGAAGACAGCGACAGCGAGCGAGCGAAAGAGAGAGAGAGCGACAGTTGGTAACGAAAACAAAAACAGAAATCAGTAACACTTTACGACCACATGTGGATTTATTACACCTCGAACGAAACGGGGGTGGAATCTTGAGATCTGCATGCAACTTGCCACTTGTTGCAGCTGTATTTTGATGGGCAGCGATAAGGCCCTAATCGTTGTAGGATCCCTCTAATGAGGGTTACGCTGAGATCCCTGTCAAAAAAGGAGTGAATGAAGGGTAGAAGACAAGTAGCTGATAACAAGGATCATAAAGCAGGCAAAGGAATGGATGAAATCGAGCAAATAAATTAATTAACTGAATGCTAATATTTTCAATAATAACTTATAGCAAAAAATCAAATTATTAGCAATATTGTAACATTGTAACAATTAAAGTTACAAACCCAAATATTAAATTTATGATCAATTTGCTGAGTTTACATTTCAGCTGAGAATACTTGCCAAAATTAGCCAAAGAAATTATGGTTTATTTATTAGTTCTATAAATAAACTGGTTCTACAGCAATCACTTAAAGTTATTAATCTTGAGAATCGCAATATCGAAAAGTTGCCAAATTGAACGACTTAACTTTGGTGGATCAGCCAAAGCTTATAGATCGCATTCTTTGCATTCTTTTGAACACAACTTCGGAGACGGTGTTAAACTTGACCATAGAACGAGATACGAGATCGTAAAAAACAAAACGAAATATTAAATCTTAAGAAAAACTCCATCGAAACTAGAGGCTATTCATTTCATGGCAATAAAATGAATCGATGCGTATTTATGTTTGCCTTTTGTTTATTTGATTTCGTTTTTTCGGTTTTTTTTTTTAGCTGGTTCCAACTGGATGTAATTGGAAAACAGAAATGTGACTTTTACCCGTCAGTTTTTTTGTTGGGCTGCTTGGTTTTTCTAACACCGCTTGTTGGTTTTTACAACTTTATAATTTTTACAACTCAATTAACTTTTTACTCAAACGCTGCCGGCACACATAATAACAAATATGTTTCGATCCAAAATTTTAAACAATAAAAAACGAAAAATGCATAAACGGAATCATAAATACCTACTCTATAGGTACTGCGATCCAAGACGTTTGCCAGATGAGCGTTTTATGTGATAAAAATAAAAGAAAAATAACAAAGCAAAATAAAAACAAAACTGAAGTGTCATAAAAAGCATCAAAATGGAAATTATACTCAAAACTCCTTCGCGCTATCTCTCTCTCTCTCTCTCTCTCTCTCTCTCGCTCTCTTTTACACATACTCACACTCTGTTTAGCCACTCTTCATCCGTCTCCCTCTCTCTCGTGCTCTGTCTTTCGTTGAAAATTCAAATCGAGTCTAGCAATTTAATGGCAGCATCTAACAAGTTGCCATCGCTCTTGTCTCGCTCCCCTTTACAATTTTCCTTGTCGGCGAACTTCAAAGCGCAACTTGTTGATAAACAAAGCGCGTAATGCAAAAATATGCAAATAAAAAGCAAAAAAAAAAAATTGAATTAATTAAAAAATATTTTGCTTCTTATAGAAAAAAGTCAAATGAAAATTGTTTTCTCGCCGATTTCGATTTTTGCCATCTCACATTTTTTTCCCCTTTTTTTTTTTGCTGGCTGATTTTTTGTGTCATAATCAAACTGGAGCAGCGCCGAAAGGTCGCGGAAAAATGCAACAGCCGACGACGGATGCGACGACCGCTTGACAATTTGCGACTTGGCATGAAATCAAATTATTTGATCTAAGCCGCCGCCAAGGGACTCGCAGGGGGGAGCCAAGAGGCGGGCGCCCCACGCTGCTCAGCTCAGTTCGCCACTAAACGAAACCAAATGGCGCGATAAACATGACGATGCGAAGCTTCGTCGATGTTAGAAATACATACGTACCCCGCCACTCCCCTCCCGCAACTCTTAGCTGGGCTTGAAGTCAGCGCCAGCCGTGCGACATGTGTTGCGGAAATATTTAGCAAAACAAGAGTCAGGAAATACTTTGATGTCCATCTCGCTCTTACTGCCGCTTTCACCGCCGCGCTCTCGCTCTCGCTGTCGTTGTTGAACAACTCATTTGCATGGCAGGCATAGCAGGAGAGGGAGAGAGAAAAATCACAAAAACAAAGCGTGCGCTGCTCCGTCATTTTGTTTTATTGTTTCTCACCTGATTCTCGTTCGTGCACACATCGTGCGTTTGACCATCGGCTCGGCCTGCCATTCGCCGATCGTTAATTGCATTCGTGTGTTCGAGGGCTTGTGTGTGCGTTTGTAATCGTGTAAGCGTTGTGTGTGTTTGTCCGTGTGTTTGCTTAGCGCAGATCGCAACCGTTGTATGCGTGTTGTTGTTGTTCCATCTCATGCGTTGTTTTGCTTTGTTTTCTTGCAGCCAATCAGCTTCAAAGGGGCGTGAGTTGATTAATTCATTTTTAACATCTAATTTTTATTGATTAGAATGTCAACTGTTGTCAATCGATCAATTTTAGTCACAATCAACATCAATTATATTTGAATTTTTTATTTTTATCAATTAAATATTTTTCTCTAATTATTATTTACAATAAATTCGACTTTAGTGTATGCCGCTTTGTTGTCGGCAATCTACTTATTAATTTTTATATATATAATAAATCACCCTTGAAGTTTAAATAAAATGAAAACAAAAACATTCTTGCAGACAATTTAAAGTTGAGAAAGAATGTTCAGTTATACTTGACAGCTTCTAACATAGAGCAACGCAGAAAAATGGTGCAAGTCTTTACTAACATGCTTATAATAGCTAACTGCTACAAGCAAAAATACCGATAGTTGACCGACCGCCACACCAGAAAATCTGATTGGCAAGTGTGACCTTACCGCAATGAATGCTTTGAGTTAATAGACATATATAGCATATTTATGCCAACTTGGAAATAAGATCGGTAATTTAGAAAATATTAAGAATCTTAATATACACTAATTGACAAAATACTAAAAAATACAATTAGTGCTATATTATTAATTCCATATTATATTTTGTTTGATGCTAGAACATAATGAAAACCATCAATGATTGTAAAACAAACAGTACTTTAAAAGATTTCGACTTTTCATTCATAATTCCTGTAGAGAATTTATTTTATTGTATCACTAGAAAATCACAGCATGTCCTGAACTATTTGGCTTTTCAACTATCCAAAATTAAAATTTTTCCAGAGCACAGCTCACTAACATCGTATAAACGAAATTGTTCGAAAGACAGTTTAAATGCTCTGAACTAATGGTTCCATGACTGTTCAAATGGTTCTCAAACGGAACGGTTGAGCCTGTTGTTGGTGTTGTTGTGTTCCGAAGATTTATTCTAATACATTTTATAAAAGAAATTGACCGATTTCTGTAAAATTGCAACGCAATATATAGAATAAATACATAAAAAGTAAGTGGATGATAAAAGCATATGACCATTGTGCCAAGTGCGCGTGATAAATTGTGAAAATTGTGCGTAACAAAAAGGCAAAAAGACTGCTTTGGCAGTGCCAAGCAGCCAGCAGTGGTGGCTACTTTTTTCGTCTCGCTTTATGTGTGCGTCGTCGTCGTGTTCGTATTCGTATTCGTATTGTCTCTGCGCCGTCATGGTATTGGTGTGAAAACGCTGAAACAGTCAGGCTAGCAACGTGCTCTCTGTAAAATCAACATTAGTGCGAGCGAGACAACTACTGCTCTTGACTGCATGCATGCATGTGTGTACGTGTATGAGTGCCAGGGCAAACGACTCGCTTGTATTTTTTGTATGTCGCCGTCGTCGTCGTAGTCGTCTCAACAAAATCTTAACAAAAATCTTTTAAACATATTTGTGTTTTTGGCGGTTCTCGTTGTCGCAAATACAAACTGTATATAGTGCCAATTAACTGGAGAACGCGAATAAGTGGCTGGCAGATAAGAAATAAAGAAAAGAAAAGCCAGGAAAATCTTTAAACAACACATAATTTGCCAAATGGCCAAAATGGCTTTGGCTTAAATTAGTTAACCAATTAACTAATGCGTTTTGCAATTGTCGTTGAGTCTAGTGAACGTACGTGAGTGAAGCGAGTTAAACAAAACAAAAGAAATATCGCATATGTAAATTTTTTCTCTCTTGTTTCGCTCTTATCAAATGACGTCGTCGTCATCGTCGTAGTCGTTATTGTTCTTGTTCTTGTGAAATTGAAATCCAATTAAACGCTGTGCCCATTATTATGTGTTTGTGTTTTCAGCTGGGAAATTTAAGCAAAAGTCAAGTGCAATCAGCAGCAGCAGCAGCGACGCCAGCAGCGACGGCAGCAGCAGCAGCAGTGGAGCAGTCTGGTCACACAGCAACTCCCAAACGCGCCAAGGTAGGAAAAACATACTCCCCACCTCTGTCCGTCTCTTCAATCCCTCCATCACTCACACTTGATCCAGACAACAAAAAAAAAAAACGAATAAAATGTAACGTTAGTTTTCGCCTCGTCCTCGACGCCGAGGCCAATGACTGCAGCAACGTCGACGGCGACAGCGACGTCGTTGTAGTTGTAGTTGACTTCTAAATTAATTGCATAGATTGTTTTATTATCCATGCATTTTTCGACTTACACTTACTTCGTATGTGTGCGAGTGTGCGTGTGTTGGTTGCACGCTTATTGGGCTGATGTTTGAGCAACTGTTTTTTATTGCTTCTGGTTGTGTTTCTTCTTGATTGCGTTGCTTTTTTGCTTTGTTCGCTGTTGATGCCTGTCGTTGTTTTACGGAAGTCTTTTTTGGCGCCCGCCAACGCAACGTGCCGCTGTTTTGCAATTGTAAAAAGGCCACACAGAAAATATTCTTACAAACCTACGTACATAACATGTATGTACATTTGTATGAATGTGTATATCTATATATACGCACACATGTTTCGAGCGTGTGCTTCTGCTGCGTATGACAAGTTAAGAACAACAACAACGAGAAGAAGAAGCCGTTGACTGCACTCGCACTCCCACCACGATCAGCTGTTGCTCCTCTCACACAACACGAACACCCATACATACACATCAAGTGTGACTGTCTCACTTGCGCACACCTGCTAAACGATAAGAGCAACAAAACTAGAACGTGCATCAAAATTGGCAGCGTTGCTTCTTAATTTTTTTTTATTTTCGGTATGGCGACATGAGCGGAGTGTTAGTATATGAGCCTAAACGAGTGAAGAAAGCGAACAACAATTACAAAGTACACACACACACACACACACACACAAATATACGCATGTGTTTGTAAAACCCGACCAGTTTTGAGGTTAGAATTGGCCCAGCTTCATAGGGCAGAAAGCACACACACATACTTATGCATGTGTATTTTTTTGTTGTCACGCACACACAACGGCACGGCTTCAAAAGAAAGCGCTGCATAGAATAATGCATGGTAATAAGGCGAAGAAGAAAAACCCATAATCATAATAGGCACATTAATAATTATCTTCTATTTGAAGAAAGCAAAATCAACAACAACAAAACATAATTTTGTCATTTATTTTGGGAGCAAACAAGTGAAAATTTCTTCTTGTTGCTGTGTGCGCCTTTTACCTAACAGCTTGAACAGCGACTCCATTTTGTATGTATGTGTGTGTATTGTGCTTTTCACCACTGAAAGTGTCATTTAAATGGCATTTTTTGTTTGTCGCTTCTTTTCTTCAGCCTGTTTCATCTCTAATTGTTTACCTACACTACACACACAAACATACACATTCACACTCACTAAAAGTGTCTTTATCGACGCTAGCAGGTTATTGTTAGGGTTTCTTCAGTCTGTTTGTGGCCGCCTTGCAACTTTTTTTTGTTGTTTTTTGAGCTGATTCATCGCTTAATGCTAATGTTAATGTCGTCATGTCTCGGTGCGCGGTTTATGTTATTTTTAGATAGTATGAGTATTTATTTTCTTTACGTAGAATTGGCGCCGTAAACCCCAAGTTATTATCGCAGGTCTTTTGATTTTTCGTGGGTCTTCAAACTGCAGCGCTTCAACAGCAACAGCTGTTATTTTTGTTGTTGTTTTTTTTTTGTGGTTGAGCGACGTGAGCGACGTTTTGCTTGCTTATCTAATTGTCACATCTTTCGCACGTCGTCACAACAACACAACGACGCCTGTTATCAGCATCTCTCATTGTATTGCATTCAAAGGTGTGCAATCGATAAGTAGAGTCAGTGAGTTGGCTATCGATAAGTATTTCAATGTTTCGTCATGTGCGCGACATTTGCAAATTGCCGATTACAGCTATTTTAGGCGGCAAAGCCAAAAGTGCAAAACAACAATAACTAATAAGTACATTTTCTGTTTTCTCGTGCAGCAGCCGCAGCTCCCGCGACTGGCCAGAAGAAGGAACGACAACGCTTGAGTGCGCATTGAAATTGAATCGGAAGAGCATAAAAAAGAAGCTGAAGAAATACTGACGAAAAAAACTAGCGACAGCAAGTGAAGTTGAAAAGACAAAAAAGGTTTCTAAATTTTGCACATTTGACTTCGATCTATGAGCGTCGCTCTGTAGAATATGTATAATTAATAAGATTTCTTCTCCCAAACAGGCGCGCTTAATATAAATCCTGCAAATAATATAAAAAACAGACCCAATATGGAGCTGCGCGTTGGGAACAAATATCGTCTGGGCCGCAAAATTGGCTCGGGCTCCTTTGGCGACATCTACTTGGGCACAACGATTAACACGGGCGAGGAAGTGGCAATAAAACTGGAATGCATACGCACCAAACATCCACAGCTGCACATCGAGTCCAAGTTCTACAAGACAATGCAGGGCGGCATCGGCATACCGAACATCATTTGGTGCGGCAGCGAAGGAGATTACAATGTTATGGTCATGGAGCTGCTTGGCCCATCGCTGGAGGATTTATTTAACTTTTGCTCGCGCCGCTTCTCGCTGAAAACGGTGCTTTTGCTGGCCGATCAGATGATTTCACGCATTGACTATATACACTCGCGTGACTTCATCCATCGCGACATCAAGCCCGACAACTTCCTGATGGGTCTCGGCAAGAAGGGCAATCTCGTGTACATAATTGACTTTGGCCTGGCCAAAAGGTTTCGCGATGGCCGCACCCTTAAGCACATACAATATAAGGAGAACAAGAATCTGACGGGCACCGCACGCTATGCCTCGATCAACACACATCTGGGCATCGAGCAGTCGCGACGCGACGACTTGGAATCCCTTGGCTATGTGCTGATGTACTTCAATCTGGGTGCGTTGCCGTGGCAGGGCCTGAAGGCGGCCAATAAGCGACAGAAATACGAACGCATATCCGAGAAGAAGCTATCGACATCGATCGTGGTGCTGTGCAAGGGCTTCCCCAGCGAGTTTGTCAATTATCTGAACTTCTGTCGACAGATGCACTTTGACCAGCGCCCCGATTACTGCCACTTGCGCAAACTATTTCGCAATCTGTTCCATCGCCTGGGCTTCACCTATGACTATGTCTTCGACTGGAATTTGCTCAAATTTGGCGGCCCGCGCAATCCCCAGGTCATCCAGCAGGCTCAAGACGGCACCGATGGCCAGGGCGGCCAGGGACAGGATGCAGCTGCCACTGCCGCAGCGGTGGCGGCGGCCGCGTCGCATCAACAGCACAAGGTGAATACGGCAATGGCCACCGCTGGCGGCAGCACACAACAGATGCTGGGCAACAGTTCCGCCGCTGGAACAACGCTCGCCATGCTTGGCGGCGGTGGAAACGGCGGTGCTGGTGGCCAGCTGATTGGCAACGGTGGACTCAACATGGATGACTCGATGGCGGCCACCAATTCGTCGCGACAGCCGTACGATACGCCCGAGCGGCGTCCCTCGATACGCATGCGTCAAGGCGGCGGCTTGCAGGCTGGCGGAGTTGTTGGGGACGTAAGAAATGCTAAATAATATTTTATTGTTTAGAAGCTGTGTGTTTGTGCTGCTTCCGGCGCTGGAGAACACACACAAATTACACCAACAGCAGCTAACCCAGCCACTCTATATGCATATATATATTACAAACAAAAACAAAACACACATTTAGTATATTACGCTGTATAGTACATATATATATCTATATAAATATATGTAAAGGTATCCGTCAGCGACCTGGTCGCTGGCAACATGTTGCAGTAGCAAACAGAGATCGACCACACACACACATACACACAAACACAGACACCAACAACCGAGACACACACACAAACACACGACACACGCAATAAGAAGCAAATAGCTGCGCTTTTCTTTTGTACATTTTTGTTTTTTTTTTTAATTATTATTTTGCGTTTTGCTTTTGATGCTTCGGATGGATGTTGCAAAACCTATTATTAACTTATGCTTAATTTAACTTATAATCTTAGTTGATAATCAATTGCGAGTCGGCGGCAAGAAAGAAAACCTATGCACTACATTTATTTGAAGCCACAGCTCGTACCGCAAATTATTGTAATGCGTTAATCTTAAGCAGAGATGATCATGAACGACCGATGACAGACGACAGTTCCAAGAGAAAGGGAGTGCGACGCTTGCGTTGCATCACCGAGAAAGCCGCCGAGTTATTGGGATGCAAAAAAATTCGAGCACAACATTAAGAACATGCCTGGTGAAAACAAAAATCAAACTCCAAGCGTTCTTTTTCTCTCTGGTTCTGTGTGTTTTGCATTTACACTGCTGAACAAGAGCAACAACATCATAATCATCAACAAACAAATCAAGACGAAGAACATATAAACAAATTACATCAATTTGATTACAAGCATTTTGTTAAATTAACTTTGTATTTTGTGCAAACAAAGAATAGAAAGCAACATCAAGAACAAGAAACAGCAAAAAAAAAGGAAAAGAAAAAATAAAATGAGGATGAGAAACTTATCAACCAACTCAACTGAACAAAGGGCAAAAATTTATATTAAATGAAGGGTATATGAATAAATATTTAAATATTATATTTAAATAATCTGAATGTACGTTGTAAGCTTGAGTGTAAAGTAAACAAAGGACACATTGTGCGCCAGTGTCTCTAACTTTTAGTGTAGAAACTTAGCATTAATACAAATTACCGAGTAGTCTCTAAAAAACGGACATTAACGAGTTTTTTTTGCCACCAACTGAGAAACTCCCAGCATACATCCTCCACGCACACATTCAAACAAACACATACACACGCACACACACAACTTTAACTCAATTGTACCCAACAACAATCAAGAAAACAAAACACACACACCACACATGTATGTTTAAGTGTAGCGTTCATTTTGAAATGGAAGGCAAGAAATGAATATTTGAAATCAGCGGAGAGAGAATCTCCTCACTTCTCTCTCTTCTCCTTCTACTCCTTCTCCTCCTCCCACTCCACCCCTTTAACTTAGCTTTAATCAAATGTCAAACACGAAAAAGAATTATTCATAATTTGTAATTTTTGCTTCATTTATATTTACATTCGCGATTAGCGACTTTGATGGTAATGTACGTATGTGTTCATTATGTTTTGCATTCTCTGTTTCTCCATAATACAAATACAAATACAAATACGATTACAACAAAATTGAAAACGATAAGAAAATTATAAAAAAAATAATGTAACTAATAACATACTGCATATAACAAATACAGTGCATAACATCTACAACAATACACTACATAACAAAAATGTACTTTGCATTAAACATTATATATATTTTCAATTAGTTTGTAAAGTTGTTAAGGGGCGTGAGCTGCGAGCGCGCATTAAAATTAACGCTAGCTAATAAATTGTAGCTATAATATGAAATTTGTTTATAAGTAATACCAAACCGTAAAAAAATAAAACTACAAAACAAAACAAAAAAAAAGCAACAAAAAAAATATTCTAATTGTGCAAGTCAAGAGTATGGATTATATAAAACCAGAAATAAATACAAAACGAAACACAAAATAAAGTCGTGCAAAACAAAATACAAAAGTTTAATCTTATGAAGTGCATATGAAACACATAAATTTATGTCAAACTACGAAACGAGCCGATATGCCGTTTATATAGAAGTAAACAGTAAACTATAAAATACAAACAAAGTAAACCATACAACATATACATAAATATATGTTTAAAAACAGGCGAGTAAACGTAAAAAGTAAAAATCAGAAAGTTAAATAAAAATGCATTACGTGATATTTCTTACAAATTGTTTTATTTCCATTTTTGTTCATTGCTTTTTCCTTTACTTGGTTCCGTACTCATTATAATCCCAATTGGAATGGCGTTCGATATATCAGTACACTAATAACCAATAACACCTAAGAGCCTTCGAGTGGGAGTTTCTTTAGTTGGTTCCAAAAGCGCACGCCTTGCAACTTGACCAAATACAAGTACTTAAACTACGACAAACACACACAAAGAACAAAGAAAAAGAAAAAAAACATTCATATGCAGCAGCAACTAAATAAGGATCACAACAGTCCCCTAGATAGTCTAACCCCATTATGCTGAGCTGTTTAAGGTGTAGTTCGCAAGTTCCACAATGAGATATAAATATATATTAAAACTGAGTGTACATAATTAAACATTATTCAAATAACCTCGTGTGATTTTCCTTTTAACATACTACAAAATACAACTAGCGATTTACTAAACGAAACGAACTAAAATATAATAGTAATGATAACTAAATATAAAACGATTCGAATCGAAACTAAACTAAAACTACATAATTGATAATGATAAATGTATGAGAAGTCCATACGCCATAAGCGAAATAGATCATGTAACAAATTTAAAAAGCAAAAACAAACAAAAACTAATGAGTAAATTAAATTTTGAAAATTTTGTAAAATTTAATGTATATGTATATGAGAATAGAAATTTTGATCTAATTGACACTAAATCGAGTACGAATAAATACATATGTATGTGTGTATAATATGCGAAATGAACATTAACAAACCACCAACAGTGATATGAGATACAAAAAAAAAAAAAATAAAATAAATAATAAAAAAAACAGAGGAAATAAATTCGATCAAGTTCATCGGAATATTTAATAATGAAACAAAAAGTAAAAACAAATTTAAAATTAGTCGTAAACCGCACGCGCCATTCACATAAGTAACAACAATAAAATCACAAGAAGAAGAAAACAATGTTTCCATAACAACCGACATATTTATTCTAAATGTATATTATATTATTATTATTATAATTATCATATTGAAAATGTCGAAACTAAGCTGCAGTCAGCAATTCTCCGAAGCAGCTAAGAATAATGTAGAACTCCATTATTTGAAACACACACACAACCATACACCAAGTTCAATGAAGGACATTTCACAAGAAATGCTCATCGTCTACTTACATACTATGTATATGTATGTATGAATGACAAGTTGATGTACTTGTAGTTGTAGCAGAAGCAAAAAGGGTAAAAGTATAAACATTAAGTAATCGAAGAATTAACAAATTGCAAAAATATTAGATACAACAAATACAAATAATAAATAATTACAATAACGATGACGAAATAAATTGAGCAAAGGACATTTTCTCATATGTAATTGTATGTAATTAATTGTCGAAAAGAAAACACGAGACAGCGCTAAAATGAAATAAAATCTATGATTTTGAAAACAGTTTAAGTGAACTTTCAATTTATTTATGAACTACGATTAATGCCAAGAAGAAAAACTATGGGATGGGAATACGTCCTTATAAGCGGATTTAATGAACATTTACTGGGTGATGTTTAGTATTTTTTAAAAAGAATAAATAATGGCACAAGACAAACAAATGTTGCATTTAAAATTTCTCGAATGCAAAAACTTTCTAAGCTTTTCTTTGCCATAAAGTTTTGTCGCTCATTTGTAAACTAATTAAACGCCAATTAATAATAAAATAGATGCAGGTGCAACACAAACGGATATAAAAGAGCGTTTTACAGATATATGCTTGCAATTCTAAGTCACAAGTCTATATAGCTCAGTCGTAACGATGAGGTTCCAACCACGGCTAAGAAACGGAGAACTTGTGAAATTAAACTGGTCATTGAATATGTTCAGTCGAGGCAATTCTGTGTTGTGGCCCAGAGACGATGATATAACTGATAGAGATCGTTATATTAACTATTCTCTAATTGTGTTCGCGTTTTCGATGCACTGCTTCCAGGCTGAACTGGACGCGCATTATTTGCTGAACAATCTGAACGATATTGACGACTTCTCCGCAGGATTACCAACCATTCTTCTGCAGACTGAAGTGATTATTCGGTACATGGATGCGGTTAAACACAGGGACGACTTGAAGAATTTGCTTAAGCGCTTCTACAAAAATATCTATGTGTCGCGGGAATCAGATCAGCGGACTTTTTCACGGATTTCCCGACAGTTGATTGGACCGCGTTTGATTACCGTCTTCTATGTGACGACGATGTTGAACTATTTCCAGGAGTTTGTGGTGAACATCCTGGCTGGGCGCAGAGAAATGATTTACAAGCAGGATTACTTCTTCGAAAATACCAAGATGCCCATGTATTTAATACTGATTGCAATTAATTTTTGGGTGGGTCTATTGATCATTACAATGCTCTTTGGTGATCTTAATATGCTGGGCGAGCTTTTGATGCATCTGAACGCTTGCTATTTGCAACTGGGCAAAGATTTGCGATCGGCTGCAGCGCGCTTACTGGAATCGGATGACACTACGAATATTGCCGCAGATTATCGTAGGGAACTAATCAAAGTATTACAACGCAACATGGATCTAAATGATTTTGCTGCAAGCCTTGAGAAACTCTTCACTTTCCGGCTTTTTATTAGCTTTGCTGCCAGTGCTTTAATTCTTTGTGTTCTCCTTTTCATTTCATACAAAGTGCGTTGCTTTTATGTGTTTATCATATGCTATTCATTATACAATTAATGTTTTTTACAGGCTCCATCAGAAAACATGGTTTTCATCTTCTGGTTCATCTCCAAATTTATTGAACAATTCTCGTTTGGTTATCTTGGATCAGTTATATATGAAACAGTGAGTGGTTTTTTAATATTATTATTAAGTTTACTAATAAATTAGTTGGCTTAGACAAACGATTTGGACAAAATGTACTACTGCGGTGAATGGGAGCAGATTGTTTACAGGTCGGAAAACGTTGAGGAGAATGTAAAACTTATGAAGCTTGTCGTTTTATCTATTGAACTCAATTCAACACCATTTTCCCTAACTGGTTTGAAGTATTTCAGCGTTAGTCTAACATCTGTTGTTAAGGTAAATAATAATTATTTTTAATATGATTTAATATGTATTAATTAATTATATTTCCAAAGATTGTGCAAGGTGCTTTTTCCTACTTCACTTTCCTTACTTCGATGAGCAACTAAATTTATTGCGGACATCACAGACAATTTATTATTATTGCCACAAGAATCACAATTTAAAATGTTACAAAGATATTCACAAAACGCAAAATTAAGAAATATGTAACTCACTAGCAAATCCAATAAATAAAATATTTATTATATTTAGACATATTGATTTGCTTCTTAACAAGCTTTTTAAAATAAACGCGCCTACATGGGCTTCAAAATAGTTCCTCATGGTTCAGTAATCAATCGATTTTTAAATTTTAAAAACATCGATTAGACGAAAGTGTTATCGATGATTCTCTACCCCTAGCGAACAGAAACTAGTTCAGCTCAGTGAATCGTTTGAACGAACTCATTCCGAACGACGCAGATTTGCAAACGAAAAGGTTTATATTTATTTATTATTTAACAATTGTGATTAGCTGTGCAGTGCTACTAATCGAAATAATGACTTTGCATACTAATCTTGTATTTGCCCCGCAGTGTGCGCCATAGAAAGGGGCCAACTACAACAACAAACAGAGCAGCAAAGCAAACATGGGCGCAAAACAGTCGCGTGAGCCACGTTCCGTCTCAATGGAAAATCCTGCTGGCGTCCTAGACATATCCGATGATGTGGTCAAGCGCCTGAAACAGGGCATCTCACAGCAGGGTAATGTTCAAATGAAAATACCAACATTTGTATTTCGCTGGCCAGCCGCTGAAAATTTGTTTTGGCCAAGAGTGTTATGCAACAATTGTCAAATGGCAATTTATTTATACTTTGAATATATAAATTAATCCAATCTTCATTGCTTACAGCACGTGAAAATGCCGCCGTTGCCCAGGACTCAAAACCGGCGTCAAAGGCACAGGAGCCGGCCAAGAAGGCGCCCGTCAAAGCCGCTGACGGTGTTGCAGTTGCTGCGATTCCACCACCAACAGTTGTCTATCAGAGTCCCACGCCCATTTATGTGCAGGGCGGCGGCCACACAATCAGCGCTGCCGATGTGCAGCGCCAGATGAACCAGGAGCTGCAGAAGAACGATGAACTGTGGCGCCAGCGCATGACAAAGCTGGAGGAGAATCTGAAGAAGACAAACACCATCATGGAGAAAGAGTATGCGAATGCTGTGGAGGGTGTGCATAAGCGTTTTGTGAGCACTGCAGCTGCGCATAAGACGCCACCATGCCAAGACCTCAAAGCCCAGCTGCTGGCCTGCTACCGTGCGAATCCCGGCGAGACGCTCAGATGCATCGATGAAGTCGCTCAGTTCAAGCAGTGCGTGGACTTGCATCGCATCAAGAAGCTGGACGGCGTACCAGAAGCGCCCAAGACGCCAGCTGGCGACAAGAAGGCGGCTGTTGCGGTTCCAAAGGCTGCTTAAAGACTCTTTGTGTAGAGTAATTATGATTTGTTTTATTATTATTTGATTGCTCCGACTAAATGCGTCCTTAAGCCTTCAGAGAGCTGTGTCAAGATCAGCGCAACTTGCTGCGAAACGAGCGTGTAATTGTGAACAATAGTGAATTAATTTAATATATGAAGAAAGATGTGGTTATCTATTGCCTAAATGCGCATTTAGTGTTGATTCTTTGTACGGTTTCGCCACCTTTAAGTTAAAAACATTGTTTTTAATGTTGGCTTTAACTTAAACATGGGAAAACCTTCCCCTAGTTGAAGTAAGTGCCTCTGTCTTTTGTTAAACTAAATCATTTTTATTAGCTCGTTAAGCTGTAGTTAACTACAAAACCCGTAAATACTAGACAACGACATATATATGCAGAAGCAATATATGTAAGGAATCGTGTGGAATGCTCACAGCAGCCTGGCGATCACAACGGCGACCAGAGCCACGATTGAAAGTCTCACAGCGACGGAGCTGCTTGTGGTATTCTCATGCTGCAGCAAACGCTGCTTGCAGGAATCATCGTAGCTCTTGGCCGGACCCATGCAGCCCGCATAGCTCATCACATAGGCCAAATAATTCTGCTCGAAGGCGCCACGCACCAAACTGGCACCCGGCCCACTGGCAAAGACAATGACATCCTCGCCACCATGCGTTTCGTCCTTGAGCGCCACCGTGGCCATATGTCTGTAGGTGGGCGACTCCATTTCCTCTTTGCTGAACTGCTTGAGCGCCATCCAGACGTTGGAGCTGTTCACGGGCTTCGTCTCATTGGCCAGATGATCAAAGTAGCCGGGCCCATTGGCATACGTAATGGTCTCGTACACCATGGGATCCTTGGGCTTGTGCAGGTTGGCTGCGCCCAAGATATCGGCGCCACGCTGCGGATAACCATTGAACGTCACCGAATGCGAATGATCCGCTGTGACCAGTATCAAAGTCTCATCCGAATCGGTCATCTTAAGCGCCGCCTGCACAGCCAAGTCCAGTTCGTAGACCTCATGCAGAGCAGCGCGTGCGTAGTTCTGATGATGTCCCTGATCGATGCGACCGCCCTCGACGAGCAGCACATAGCCGGCGGACTTGTCGCCACGCTCCAGCACACCAATGGCCGCCTCGGTCATCTCCTGCAGCGTTGGCTCGCCCTCCTCCCTGGCGATGGCATAGGTAATGTGATTGTTACGGAACAAGCCCATCAAGTAATCCGTCTCCTTCACATTCACACCCAATAGCTCCTCACGCTTGGTGACCAGCGCAGCGGGCACGCTGTCATTGACATGCCGCTGCAGCCACTCCTGGGCCAGATTGCGTTGATCGCCACGCGTGCAAATGGTCTCGGTGCCGCCCTCAAACTGCACAGTGCGCACCTCGCTCGCGTTGAGCGCGCCCATGGGCGAGAGGCCGCCGCCCAGAATGACGTTCAACTTGTTGCCGGGCGCATTCTCCACCAGCTGACGCGCAATGTCGGCGTGTATGCCAACGGACTCCTTGGGCACCTCCGTGTCGCATTCCCAGTCCCGGTGATAGATGCGAGCAAAGGTGGCGGCTGGTGTGGCATGCGTTATGCGTGTGGTGGTCACGACACCGGTGCGTTTGCCTTCGCTTTGGGCCCAGTCCATGATGGAATCGAGTCGCCCCTGGCTGGCGTTCACCTTGGAGCGTGTGGTGTCCATGCCAATGGCGCCATAGTCGCTCTTCACGCCCGTAAATATGGCTGTGGCTGTGCCCGCCGAGTCCGGAACTTGTTTATCCACATTGTATGTCTGGCGAAAATAGTGCACAAGTTGTGGGTTTAAGATTCGAACCGAATCGAACTTGTTATCGCTTGATCACGTACCTTGGCCAAACCGGTGTAGGGGAAGTCATCGAATGCCAGCGTCTCCTCCTCGCCGTGGCCGTGCTTCAGGTACTGCCCCTTGTAGATGCGTCCAGCGCTAATCGTCGACAATCCCATGCCATCGCCAATAAATATGATGATGTTCTTCGCCTTCCGCCTATACGAATTCTCCTTTGCCTTCTGCGCCTGTCCGATGATTTTCTTCAGCTGCTTGAAGCCTACCCGACGCCAAAACTGCGCATCTGTGGATATGGAAATTATACAAACAAAAATATTGAGTAAGTCACGGTCAAAGCTACTGCTGTATATAAGTACCTTTAGCTAGATACTTATTCATGACATGTCGATGTCGATGTCGATGTGGATGTCGCTTTTTAATTACTTCTAGTGAGACCCACTTGACACTCGCCTATTCCACTGATCATTACCGGTATAAACCGCTCTTGCTAATTATTTAGATTTATTTTTTTTACTTGCCTGCTATATGTGGAAGTCGCTCGTTGAGCACACAAGGCCCATTAGAAGCGTTTCCACAATTCGGTTTGGGGCCTAGAAGTACAACGCGCTACCTTTGCGGTGAACCGATGTTAGCTTAAATATATTCCATTTCTCTCTATTCTAGACAGTCTATTTGTGGACTGGGGTTTACTTAGCTGCGACTCTGCTTAAATTAACTGGGATTGCCGCTTTTTGCAATTTATGGATTATAGCTTTAGTTAGATAAACAGCAGCGGCAATTACTCTCTACTGACAATTCAACATTCATATATTGTTCATATTATTTGGACGAAATGACAAACGATGCGAAGCTATTTTGAATGCTAGATAATGAAATGCGAGCTCCAGTAGCACTCGCGACAGATCTGTCGAAATTTCACAATTAATTTGGAGTCATATTTATTCCGTTTCATATATAATTGCATATAGCTAATCTCTCAGTCTGTCAGCCCTCTCCACATTCGATAGCCATATTTTGAACATTACTTCTTTAATATTCACAGCGTGCAGTCGGTATTGTCGTGTCCCCCCCTCGTTCCCTGCCTGCGCCGCCGAGAAGCCCAGAAACCTCGACACTGACGCACGTTACAGTTAAGCCGCGTTGCTTGACTGTTAATTTGCATTGTCAATGAAATCGAAATAAATAATTAGAGGTTTTTGTGATATACTTATAGTAGTGTTAAGTTCTTGCCGCAATTAACACTATAATTGCTAGAATGTGATCTTACCTACGTAGCGTTTAACACCTGTGAAACTGTTTAACGCGTTCTAATTAATTGCTATTTGTACTATTCGATTGCGAAGTGTTTGGCATTTGGTTAACACGCAATTCGGCGATTTGTTGTCTTAATTAGAAATTTGTTGTTGCCAAAATTGAAATGCTGTCATAGCACAGAACTTTTGACTACGCGTCGGCTACGTAATCTGCGAAATTCCATTGTAATTGAAGTTATCTGCTAACAACAGGAAGATGCAGAACTAATTAAGTTAATTTATGTGCAATTTAATTTTTAGAGCAGTTTCACTTCATATGCATATTCGTATAATTAAAGGGATTTCCCCGGGGCTGTACTTTGTTTCATTCTAAGTTGGCTGTACTTAGTTGCATCTGCGATAATCTCTATAATTGTCTATCACGACTGTATCTCAAACTGGATAGGTTGAACAATAATGCAGCATTGAATATAAATTTTGAAATGCTTGACATCATTATTATAGGCTATGTTAAGTACTGAAGCTTGTTCTATAAAAACAATCATTAATTGCGATTGTAAATTATTTTGCTAGCTGATAGTTATGCAAATAATTTAAGATCTGCACTTGTCACAAGGTCTTCACTCGACATAGACCTTGAAAATATTTGTAGAAGCATTTAGGTTGCGGTTTTTTTTTCGCTTTATATCTTTTTGTCGTTCAGATTGCATAATTGAACTTAAATAGTTGAACTGGAACTAACACGTAGTAAATATAACAGCCGAATGCGCCATAAATCAACACGTGCACGCAAGTGCTCGATCTATTATTATATATATATATGTTCTATAAGTAGGAATTTCACAACGCACCTTCCAAGCCGCTGTCTTTGTCCTCTTTGTCTTTTGTCGAATCGAGCTTGAATTCCGGTCCAATGTCGCCGCCAGCGCTTAGGGTTTGAATCAATGGAGGCGGCTGCACTGTGGCCGCCCAGGTGCCGATGAAGAGGCCGCAGACAATCAAGAGCACAACGGGATGCATCTTCCTGAACTTGGTTAATTGAGCTGCCGACCGAAGATAAGTTTTATTTATATCACAGTTTCGCTTTGTGGATTCGACGGAATGCGCTGTCGACTGTCAGCAGTCCATTAAACTGAGAATGCGCACAACGATTATGGATCAGCGAATTAAATATAACCGAGCTCCCGAGTCTACTGTGGATTGTCACAATTAGCGACTGACGTCTCAGTAAGCCCTGAAGCGCCGTTATATGGAAGTACGATCTATTGGCTGCCGCCTACGATCATCGGTCGGGCACGAAGTTGACACACGACCACCTCAACGACCACGACGACGACGTCGACGACGACGACGACGATATCGCGAATCGGTTGTACGAGTTCTCAGACTCGTGCACATGCAATAGCTTTACCTCCATTTCGAATTGCAGCGCTGATAAAGCCATTAAATAGCAACTTATTGTCTGGCACATTGACGGGCTTGAGGAGCCCACCGTCAGCGTTCAGCCAGCGTTCAGTTGACGGCATAAATCTTTATATGTTGTTTGGACTGGGGTTTACGACTCTCAGATTTAGCATGTGCCAATCCGGTGAATTACGGCTTCAATTGCACGTGAATCTGTTGTCGTCGGCTGCTGCGCGTTGACTGATTTCTGTTTGTTTTTATCAGTTGGCCAGAGCGGATGCCGTATCTCGCATTCGTGATGCAGATGAATTTATTGCTTGCTTAGAGTTTCGTTCTGTGAATTGATAAAACTTTTCTTTATGACGGGCGCAGCATGAAACAAAAAACACCCGAAAAACACATTGCGTATGCGTATTGTTTGCTCTATCCGAATATTGGGCAACATCTGTGCTTATCTCCCATCTGCAGCCCGAAATCACAGAATCTTTGAATGGCAGTTCAACCTCGGTCAATGTCGTACAATTGTCATTCGTTTAAAGCAGGCACCAATTGTGATCGCAAGTGTTGCACGACTTTTGACTTGAATTCTTTATAACCTCAAGCATAATAAAAGGTTACAGCATTTCCAGTTGAATGGAATTATAAAAGTCGTCTTACAATTAGAACAATTCTTCTATTGTTGAGTAATGTTTGTGTTGTAGACGCTGGGCTGCTATTTTAGTTCAACTCTTCTGCAGAAGTAAGTTGTTAGTAACTAATTCATAAATCGCTCAGTTGTCGGCTAGTTTCTTTTTTAGTTTGTTTGCAAACGTGATGCTTATGCTGAAATTTTGTTGTGTCTCAGTCTTATCTGAAATGCCGGAATTTTACACAGAAGCTAATTTGCATAATTTGTGTGCAAATATTTTGATCTTTTTGGCCAATACTTACTGCGACTTTAGTTTATTTTGGTGCCTACAACGAATTGGTTTCTAAGATATGTTCATTTCAAATTCCATAATCACATAACACATACAACACTTTCTTTTGCTGATGATAAAGATAATAATTACGAGTTGGGTCAACGATTGCCCGAGCGCACTGCTGTTTTTGAAGGGCTTTCTCATTATCTGTGTTCTGATTGCGCACGTTTTTAATGTGCACTATAAAAGCTGAGCACAAAAAGAGCAAAAAAAAAAACGAGCATGGAAAACTTCAATTCGAATTGACGTTAAGCAATGACAATTATGGTGATTGTCGTTTACTCTTAGTTAATTATTACAGTGTAGTGTTTTATGACTAGCGTTTTTCTTTTGTTGATCTGCTACGCTTGACTTGTGCTGCTGTCAAGTCGACAGCTGTATTTGACATTGCTTTGACGTCTCTCCCCCGCCCTCAATGCGCGATTCGCATTCGAACAATTCAAATGTCTAAAACGCAGCCCCCTCGGCATTTGTATCTTTGGTACGAGTTTGGCTTAGAAGCTGTTTAAATAGATATGTATATATATGTGTATAATTTTTGTTCGCTATTTGCTGTCAGGTTTATTAAAAATTATTCATGTCACGTATAAATTTTCACTAGTATAAGTATTGTATTGTATTGTGTATATGTATTGCATATGATTCCACGAGAGTTCTACACTTTTGAAATGAAGTCGTTTATACAATTTGTGCTAAAAACAGAAACAAATTTTTTTCGGGGGGAGTGGGGTAGGGCAATACAGTTAAAGTAAATCAAGTGAATTGAACTAAACTGAGAGAGAGAAAAAACTAACTAAAAAACACTTTCGCAATGACTAATCCAGTTGATCCAGTCGACTATGAGAAGCGCTTCGATGTGTAAGCGCTGCGCACGTTGCTCGTGGTCGCCGATCTAACGGTAGTTCGGGACGTTTTGGTCACACTGGCATCGCTGCTGGCCGAGTTGCCATTGCTGTTGTTATTCTTTGTTGTGCTATTGTTGTTGTTGTTGCTGGTTGTGCTGATTGTGGTGATGCTGCTGCTGCTGGCACTCATCGTTAGGGGTCGACGTGGCGGCATTCGCTCATTAACGGCATCCAAACCCTTCGCCTCGGCAAAGGAGTGAATATGTGAGGCTGCGGTCAGTCCTTGCAGAGCTGAGCAGCAGAAACAGCAAAGAAAAGCAGTCATTAAAGTATGTACTAGTCTCAAACGTCTCAGAGTAAGAGTAACATCTATGCACTCATCATTCAATTATCAATTCGTCGCTAATTGAATGATAATAATCCCATGAAGCCACTTACCCTCCTTGAGCGAGTCACGTCCACGAGAAAGTGCGCCCACTGGCAACGCGCCCGTTGGCGTCAGACCCTTTAGCTGCAGCACGCTCTCCGACTCTTCCCTGCAAAGGTGCAACAGTTTGAAATGCTTAATATGCTCGTATCATGCATTGAATCTCTGCTCACCTCAGCACCGAGAATACACGCGACATTTTGCCTATAGCGCGTATCTTGTTGCGAATAATCTCCTTGCGCAGCGCCGACATTGAAGCTGTGTGCGAATACATCGAAACTCAATTAGTTTGAATGCCTCCATTCTGCTATTCAGCTTGATATGCATCTGTTTAACAAGTTGGCAACACTGGCCGCTGCTGTTGGCGTGCTGTGTGTGTGTGAGTGTGTTTGTGTTTTTGTGTTTAGGCAAAGCTCTACCAAAAAGCAGATCAAAGCTGTGCAAAGCTCTCGTTAAGCTCTGGCAGATGCGCTACGCTGCGGTTCAACACTGAGCTTACCTGGCTTACTGGGCGTATTATTGTTATTGTTATTATTCACGTTCGCCGGCACGAGCACAATTTTCTTTCGCAGCTCTATTACGCACAGTTTTGTAGTGAGTGGGAGATTGTGTGGGATAGTTGTGGTTGTTGTTGTGGTTTTTTGTTGTTGTTGTTGTAGTTGTAGTTGTAGTAAATACATTTACAGTTGTTGTTTTGTTATTACATATTTTGTGTGCAAATTCAGAAAATAGTAAGTCGTTTTAATAGAAGATTAAGTTGTAATTTTGTGTGTTGTACCTTTGTTACGTATACGACACCAACACATACACAAAGAGACAAGGATTCTCTACATACACATCAACTATATAGTACATACCTTCCTCGAGCTCATCGTCGGGACCCGCGACCAGCTCATCGTCCGAGCAAATGTTGAGCACATTAACCAACATCTCAGTCACCTAGCGAAGCGAAAGGACATAAAGATAACTCTGCCATTAAGCTTGAATCATTTTGGGCTGCATCGCCGGCGCGTTTTACCTTCTCGCCGACAAAGGGCAGCGACCAGGTGAAGACATCCATGAAATTGGGCAGCCAGTAGGGATGTGGCGAGCAGTTGAATTGTCTTATGTTCATCACGTTGTTCTCATACTTGAGCACAGCTGCCTTTTGTCAAATGTTCGACAATGGGGGGTTTTGACAATATTTTTCGTGCACGCATCCATCGTATCGCATCGCAGCAAAAAGCATGAAAAACAAAAAGGGAAAAGAAATATTTACGGAAAATGTTCGCACGCGTGCAGCAAGCAGTTGGTGCAGCAAAAATGATTTGCGTATGGAAATGTTTAAAAATAGATAGATAGACGCGTTACAAAATATGTATGTATGTATGTTCTGTTTCAATACACAATTGTGCAAAAATTAAAGTTGATCGCATTGGCCAACTCATACCTTGTTGTTGTAAACATCCAAATAGTTTGGCGCCGAAAAGATGGTGATCAGTGATGGGAAGCCGGTTACTTGATTCTTGCGATACATGCGATAGCTGCAAGTGAGAAATACTTAATTAATCCAAACTATCCTGGACTTCTGGGCGATAAGTACAGCTTACCCAGCATCCTGTGCCTCGTGGGCGCGCACTATGGACAACAGATTGTTCTTCTGCAGGAACTCACAGCAGGCCGCATAGCTGAAGAAGTAGGAGCAGCCGCGCACCGAGTTGTGCGAGAAGAAATCGTTGCTCTTCTCATTACCAAAGTCCTCCAACGGATCGGACCACAGCAGATCACACATGGGCCCATAGGCGGGTGGCTCCCTGAAGCGATTCAGCTGCCAAAAACAAAAGCGAAAAACAAAAAAGCCAAAAGGCGAAAAAGGAAAACGAAAATGAAATGAACAAAAACAACATTGACAGACGATTGTAAACATTTCAGCGAGACATTCGCCTGCCAAATTTATTACCGTCTTGATGTCGTCGAGTGTGAAAATCTCTGGCGATAGACCGCCGTGTATGCACAGAAACTGCTGGTTGAGCAGCGCGGCGAGGGGCAGGCAGTCGAACGCTTCCATGCATGCATCGTAAATACTTTCCGAATATTTAATAATGCCTGCAACAGACAAGCAAACAACACGCAGACCAAGTGAGATAGAGAAAGCGGGACAGAAACCAACAAAAGGTGGTTGCCTTTAATGCACTTCTTGCGGCACTCAAAAGAGCCTTAAACAAATAATTATCCACCGAGTGTTGGTTGGGGTTATCTTAATCGTTGTGTATATTTCTGGTATTGCTCAAAAGCAATAGCAAAAACATTTCGCTTACACTCCTGTTTGAAGGTGAAGTATTCGGTTAGATGACGACACTCGTGATTGCCGCGCAGCAGCGACAATGTGTCCGGATAGGTGATCTTCAAGGACCACAGATAGAGTACACACTACACAAAGAGACGCAGAGAGGTGAGAGTTGATGAAAAGCGTAGGCTACACAGTTTGCCACTCACTCACCTCTATGCTGAAGTAGCCTCTGTCCACGTAGTCGCCCAGAAAGAGATATCGTGTGGTTGCTGGCGGACCGCCCACCTCGAACAGTTTGACCAGGTCAAAGAACTGTCCGTGAATGTCGCCGCACACGGTGATGGGCGCCTCGACATCGATCATGTTCTTCTCCTCGCGCAGCAGGTTGGCGCCCTCGTCGATGATGCGCAGCGCGACGGATTCTTCGATGCGGCCCTCGAGCAGAAAATGCTGGCGCAGCACATCGAAGTTGGGCTTGCCCGTCTTGGGGTCGTCGTACACCTCGGACATGGTCAATTTGTGTGTGGGCGGCAGGGGAACATCTGGAACATCGACAAGATAACAGCTTCATTTACATTCTGAATGCATGCATGCTGTGATTGCGTATACGCAGCGTGCAACGTCTCTGTTGTTGAGTTAACGAGCTGCTGCAACTTAACGCCAATTCTATTCGATTTGGCCTAGCTTGGTTAGATTTATGAGGTACGCAGCAAATATGCCCCATGTGGCATGTGCCAGCGAATGCACATGAATCTTTACGCTAATTACGAAAATTTGAATGAGTGAATATAAAAGTCGAAAATTGATTGGCACACACAAAAACAAACACACAGACAGACGGTCAGATAGTCGGACAGAGGGACGGACGGATGGACGGACGATTAAAACGACGGTCTGCGCACATTTGGATTGTCATAATCTCTGGGGAAATGTTCAAATTTCAGCGCAATACGCCAATAAAAGTGTAATATATAAGACAAATGCTGTTTATTATAGCTGCTTAAATCTAATTTAAATTCAATTTTATCAAGCAATAAACTGCGATTATAACAGTCAATGCAGCCGAATGATGGCATAAATAGCGCAACCTCCCAAAAGTCCATTTGCTTGATTATAAATCTATCAATTGGGTCAAGGTCAATCCTGCACATTTGCTGTGAAATTGCCAATTACCCCATTCAAATTTGACATAACATATGATAGTAAATGTGTTAATTCTTGGCTGTAATTGAAAGTCTGCTTGTGATTTGAAACTCAAAGTAAGAGACAATATTTGAAGTACTTTAAAAAATAATTTGAAATTAAAAAGAGACATTGATAAGGCACTGTGAATTTGTCATAAATGTTTAGTATTTTATATAGGATGCAATATGCAATAATCTGGTTAGTTATGGAAAAAGGGACATCGCTTTATCAAGGTCACAATTTCACAAGTTTTCGGAATTCAAAAGTGTCGTTCATTAAAAAGTATAATTTTGTTTAGTAATTTTAACTTCAGTCGATTTCTTGCTCTTCACTTTTTACTGTTTGCAAGATAAATATGTCATTAAAATCTGATGTAATGCAAAACCAACGAAGCAATCAAAAAATCGATGATTCTGGTTAGCATCATGTCTTTTTAATCACACAATTCAAGTGTCTTAAATGTGATTTTGCGAGTAGATATCAAACTGTACCGTCGACGATGCGCTCCCTGGTTTTTGTGTATTGCATTTTCTGTTTGCTCCCGCTCCCCGTCGCGTCTGATTTCGTTGTTGCAGCTGTGTTGGAGGAGGCCTTTGTTGACGATGATGATGATGATGATGACGATTTGCTTGTTGCTTTGTCCGTGCTGCCACTTTTGGCCAGCGACGATTTTCTCGTGAGCGAACTTCGCGTTGAAGTGGACATGTTGTTGATCTATTTATTTATCTGGTTTCTGTTTTTATTAATTTCTTATTTCTTTTTTAGTTTTTCTTTTTTTTATGTATATGTGCTTAACTGCCCGCTGAAATTCACGAAGAATTTGTTTTTATTTTTCGTCGTTTATTTTCTTTTTTTTTTTTTGTATTTGTGCCTTGTGTTAAATTTCTACTGCTTGTTTTTTATTACTTTTTTAATATAAATTTTATGAGACGAAATTTTTGTTGTTGCTTTAGTGCTGCAAAAAAAAAGTTAGTAGCGCTAAAAATTAGAAAATTATTTGCCTTTGGCCGAGACAGAGAGACACACAAACATGTGTGTAAGCATATATTGGGCAATAAATAAAATTTGTTGTTATTTGGTATATGTATCTTTTTATTTATTTATTTTTAGCCAGGCACTAGCAACACTAATAGAGACAGTTCCTCGGACAATGTGTATTAACACACATACACACACACACACTGATGGGCACTGAATCACAAACACACACACACACATACACAATCAGAAGTACCCTCAATATAAATGCCAAGCAATTAATATTTCAATTTTGTGCAATTATTCACAAGTTTATTAACTTTTCAGTTGGCAAAGGGCAACACTTTAGCTGAGCCGAAAAACGCTTTGACACTTTCTGCTAATTAGGTGGAACAACACAATGTAATATTATTTATTTTTATAGAATTTATTTATAAATTAATTGAATTTATTTATGCGCTTGGTCACACACACTTTGCACGGTTGCAGCTGTAGCTGTAGCAGCAGCAGCGTCGTATCCTTGTGGGCTTTATTTGACGCGAACGCGGACTGGCATTTCCACCAAGTTGGCGCGTCGTGATTTCCCTCGATACTGAAAACTGAGCGAACAAATTTCGAATACAATTTTTCGCAAAACGACTCGCCAGAGCTAGACAACATCAAAGACACATTAAAAACAACGATCAACGCATCGACAAACGGCAAACGGCGAACAGCGAACGATTCGGCTCCTCGCTCTTCGCTTTCGCTCATGCGATTTTCGATCTCCGATCTGCGATCTGCGTTCTGCGTTCTGCGATCTCTGATCTGCTGAGACCTCTATGCTGATTTAACGCTCTAGCGCCGAGAGTCCAGTCTTTCCCTTTTGCCTCTGCCCTTGACTTAAAAATACAAATATAATACTCTCGCCAATCTCTCGCAAAGTTCGCTGCTGGCTGCTGGCAGCATAACAATCTCATCTAGTGGTACCAACTGTTTATTTATTGGGTTAATGTGACACACATGCGATTATTGGCTGTTGTTGTTATTGTTCTTGCTGTTGTCGGTGTGTTAACTTGGCCTCCATAAACATAACCACCTCGAAAGCAACATCCGTTGCAAACAGTCGACGCTCTCAATGTTTTTCAACTTGACCATGAGTGAGACATCTCCGGCGTAGTCGCCGTCGTCCGTCGCTCTTTTGTCCAATGTCCGTTTGTCGGTT
Source organism: Drosophila siamana (assembly GCA_035047445.1). NCBI lineage: Eukaryota > Metazoa > Arthropoda > Insecta > Diptera > Drosophilidae > Drosophila > Drosophila siamana. The sequence goes on along the minus strand of JAWNPP010000004.1, from coordinate 15,826,344 downwards.
GTCCGTGATATTGTGTATGCTTGCTCGGCCAGAAATTGGGCGCCAATAGGTGGGTGTCGCTATAATTATACATAGTCTTGACTTTGTGCGCGCCTCGTGCAAAAATATATATCCTAAATGCATACATACAGACGCGTACTACGAGTATGCTGTCTCTCGTCGATTTCTCCAACAGATCGGCTCGATTCTGCGGGTTAATTGCCCATCGGGCATTAGAAACGCGTGTAGACAACCTACAAGAATATACTTTTAAAGTCCATTGTACTATTTATGAGACCAAAGAGCTTTCGGAAACAACAAAAATAATTTTACTACGAATGCTTTCGGAATGTTGAATTTTAATATTCTCGTCTGCAGTCCTGTTTAACACTTAAAAAAGTGACAGAAATTTGCGATAAATAATTTCACAAAACAAATATTCAAAGTGATGCTGCAATAAATTGGAATTTCTTAGTACTGTTATAAATCTTATATAATTATTTAGCAAATTGAAATAATAGGGTATCGGCAGTTCGATTTCTATTCGATTTAGTTATTAGGATAGATTCATACAACTTTTTTGAAGAGAGACAACATAAGCTGAGAAAGCGTGGCAATATTTTAATAACAATTTGTGAGGGGGAACTTGTTGTTGTCGCTGTCTCAGTCATTGATGTCGTTCGTTGTTGTTATTTTTGTAGCTACTGATGACAGTTCTTGATGGTCAATTAATATGTATTTATCTTAAATGAATATATTGTATTTTCTCGTGATATGTGCATTCATTTGAGCGATCTTCGCTGACGAGCACAGAACTAGCACCTGCTCAGATCACCATAGAATTCGGTTAGAATTCTTTGTGCATTCCAAGGGTCTGAACCTGAACATGACATTGGGATTTGGCCAAGACCACGCCCACAGCCTGTACTCGATTATCGATAGACAAAGGCAAGTCACCCGAGAAACACATACTTGTATGTATGTACTATATTAACATATAATGAGACAGAGATGGAACCATCCATCCAGGAGAGATGCATCGATACTTATTTTTTTTTTTCTTGGCACTGCGCTGACAGCAAAGTCAGTCCAATGGTCTGTCTGTCTGCCGGTCTGTTGTCCATTTTGGCTTTGTCTACACATCTGCACTTATTATGATTCGTTATATCGATGAACACCGAACTGCGCGAAAAGCGAGCGGCAAGTGGAGGGTGCTGGGTTGCTTTGGCAATGCTCACTGTTTTATATACTTTACTTATTTATAAGTATTTATTTTTATAACCGCAAAATCGTTGCCAGCATTTCTTAAACGCAATTAGAAGGGGCCCCCAATGCCGTTGCCACTGCCGTTTGCCGTTTGCTGTTTGCTTTTTGCCGTTTGCCATTTGTCGTTGTTGTTTTTTGTCGTTTGTTGGGCCGATCTGACCAATGGTCAACGCTGCGCACTTGAAGATTCATCTTTAAATCATCTGTATGTGATTAATTTGAACACGCGCTAAATTGATTAGAAAAATGTTTTGTTTGGGCTGCTGCCATTTTCTCAATGTACTCTTCGAGTGCGAGTACTCAACGGCCGTTCGTTTTGTTTACCCACAGAGATTGTATGCTAAAGATACATACATGCTACATGTCAACGATGCTGTTGGGTGCTAATTTTGTTGCCTAATTTTGTGCAAAATGCTGCCGTAAGTATTTCTAGTCAAGTTGAGTCAAGTCGCTCGCATATCAAAGTTGACACTTGTACATTCATTTCAGCACATGTTTGCATTTCAATTTGAATTTCAATTTGTATTTTATTTTTATCATATTTCCCCCCACGAAATTTCAAGCGTACAATGAACAGAGCAGAGCGTACGCTACACTAAAGTGTGTGCACTTATTTATAAAACAATGTTTTTTACGGTTCGCCGCTGATTCAGTTTCGGCTTCCTGGCCTATAAACAAACGCAAAGCAAAAAGCAAACAAATAGAAAATAGAAAAAAAAAAACAATATTGACACGTAGCAAAAACAATTCATTCATTGTTTGAACTTTTTGTTTTGGTTTAAATATATCTTTATTTTTTGGCACTTGAATATTACGTAGCCGAATGGCTTCATTTCAATTAGAATTATGCATATAGTTTCACATGGATGCCGTTGTGCAAGTTCTGCTAAATAAAATATATTTCAATAACCTATAGACTTTATTGAGTCGTACAGAATGTGATCAGATAATATATGGAATTTGTTTTGATTTGCTTGGGGGCTGGAAATTCTAGTGAGAGCTTTTGCCACTGTGCTTAGCGAGTGCCGCAACCCACCGAGGCGAGCTTTCTGTTAACTTAACAGAAATGTAATGGCGGCGCACTGTTAACGTTCGTCGGCATTTCAATGTTAGCTCTGTGTTTAGGCACTTCATTTTTTGCCGGTTCTGTGTCGTCAGCAGCCATTTTATAAATTGATAAACTTTGCAGTTATCATTGTTTATGTATCTTTTGCCCATGTGTACCAATCTCTTGACTTGCCTGCTATCATTGTTTTACCCCATCCAGAAAACGTTTCGACTGCTGCTGCTGCCAAACATTTGGCAAATGTTTTTCTTTGCCTCTTGTTTGTTTGGGATTTGCCGAGCATCCGAAAACAATAAGAAAATGCTTCAGATATACGAGTATAAAAAATCAACGCAAAATTATGTCGAATTGATTTATTGACTTAGTTATTTAGGCTCTCATAGGCAGACGTTGTAGTTGTTGCTGTTGTTGTTGTTGTTGTCGTTGTTGTTATTCTTGTTGTCTGCGGCAGAATGAGTTTTTTGGGGAGGTCAAAACCTTTTCTTGTGCTGCTTTTGTTTAGCTGCTGTCAGTTGCCAGCAAAATAACAAGGCTCTGAAAAGCCAGTGCAAATATTTAGTTTTCATTTATGCGTTTTTCTTTTGAATGTTTTCCTCGTTAGGCCCATTTTGAGTTTAACTCGATTTGTACTACCAAGCAAATACCCATAGATATAAAAATGCTCCTAATTGAAAAGTATCTGAGTGCTAAAGAGAGCTTTTGGGTTTTTCAATTCGTTGGGTCCTGGCCCATAAAAGTATGCTAGCCTTTTTTGTGTGCTAGCTGTGTGTGTGTGAGTGTGTTTTATTTCAGACTGTTTTGGGAAATTGTGTTTAGGTCAGGTTCCGGTTTCCCGGCAATCGTTACATTAACATAACTCTAGCAGAAAACACTTGTTGTTTAACTTGAACAGAATTCCAGCAATTACAGTCGCAGTTAAAAACAGAAAGAAAGTGAGAATGGGTAATTTGTACACAATCTAAATAATTTAAAGATGCTGTCGGCAATCTGTATTGCTACAATGCAGAATCATTAACTGACCAGTTCAAATTATCACTGAAAGCTGATGACTTGACTTTGATTTCCATTCGATTTATTATGCACTGCACGTTGCCGCATTAATTGACACACACGCGATTCATTGGCCCACGCTGTCTGACACTACATCGTCCTCCCCCCGCCGCCGCTGTTTGTTGCTCGCTGCTGCGTGTCTGATCTCTTTGCAGCCTACCCTTGGCAACACACACACACACACAACCAGTTTGCCTTCTTTGTGTATATTTCTGCTAGATTTGATTTATATGGGCTGCAAATTGACGGTCCGCTATCGACGCACGTAAATGATTTTCATTTTCCAATCATAACATTACGCGTGCTTGCACTGCCAAATGCTCAGCTGGTAATGTGCCCCATGCCGCAATCGACTCGCCGTCAAATCTATAACAAACTTGTGGGTGGCGCCTCTCTCTCGCTTTGGCTTTGGCGTTGCCCTTTTCTTTTTTTTTTTTGCTTTTTTTTATTGCAATCAAGCAAATTGAATTAACATATTGGGCCGACGGGCGAATTTAAGGGCAAAAGCGAGCGGGGCAAATACAGGGGCAGGATGTGGCAGGATGTTGATTGTGTGCGTCGTTTTTGTTGCTGTTGCTGTTGCTGTTATTGTTGTAGCTGTCGCTTAAATTGTGATGGCAGATGGGGCGTCATTTCAATTATTTATGGCCTCATGCGCGACTTGTTTGCCTTTGTTAATGACGAGGCGAAAGTAAAAAGCACAAAGTGCCAGCAATCGGTAACTGCAGCCAAGAATTGCAACAGCAGCAGCAGCAACAGCAGCCGGCAGCAGCCATCTCACAAAAAAAGTTAATTAAAAGTGCAATCAAGCAACGATGAGGACCTGAACCAGAACCAGAACCAGGACAACGACAACGACAACAGCGACGACGGCGACGACGACGACGATTGCAACGACATTTTGCTGCACCGACAAAAAGGCCATTCAAGGGTGAACTTCAAAACGAGCCAAAACTTGTACAGTCTCACCCGACCCCCCCACATGGAACGATGTGTCAGGAACTGGTTGGGTGTGCGACATAAGCTTCAGCGCAAATACGGCCAAGCTTTTCCTTATACACACATTGACGCGCCCGCACACACACATAAATTGCTGCAATTATAGGCGTCATAAATTATAAAACGTCGACGGCAAACGGCGATTGAAAGCATGGCGAAGAGCAGACGAAGAAGACGCTGCTCACAAGATGGGAAATGCTTTTAATTGATTTCCTTGGCTGTTGCCCTTGTACCTTTTTGTTCTTTGTTTCCTTGCCAAGATAAGTATTTCCTATCCGTTTACGTTTTCTCTCTCTCTCTCTCTTCTCATCTGTCGTTCGTTTTCTTTGAGTTTTTTTTCACTTTATTTTCGGTAGCTACATCATTCCATCATTGATAATGCATAGTTTTTTTCCTTCTGATTTCTCAGGAGTTTAAAGCAAAGTTGCTAAGATAAATTAATTAAAAATGCGCTTCAGAGTTTTTCACTCTGTCGTTTTTGCATCTTTGATCGTGATTTTGATTGACGTCGTAGAAACTACGATAACTACGCATAAAACTTCCTTGGCAGAAGCATTTTCCTGACACGCTACTAATTAGCAAACAAAGGGAGAGATTTTTAATTGTTTGAAATTTAAAGCAGCATTCATTTCTAATCCTATTAACTGCTTAAAGTTGTTTATGCCCGTCGATATTCGAGTACGCTGTTGAGTACACATTGTCTCGCCAGGCCACAATAATTATTCAACTTATCGTTCAGCTGTCAACAATATAATTAATTACATGTTGAACTTTTCAACTTGATCCATCATCAAATTGATTGGTTTGCGGTTATTGCAAACCAAAAGCATCCGTCAAATACTAAACAAAGTCGTCAGAGGGACTCAAGCTCAAGTCCAAAGAAGCCCAAAGATACATTTGTTAACGAGAATTCGCTGACAACGTCAGCCAAACATAATATGGAGTAATTAGGAACTATGACCTGCAGCCTTTTTCAACAGGAGTGGCCCACGTCTGCGGTCACGGCCTTTGACATGGCCGGGGACAAACGCTTGGCGATGGCGCGCGTGCATTGGACGCGCTTTTCAAATTCTGATTTAATTTCACCTCCGGGTGCTTCAAGCCGCTTTGCGCTTCAGCCAATTAAAAATAAGTTAAATGCGCGTTACACAAATTTCATTTCAAATTGCTGGCCCGACAAATTGAATGCCCCCACTTTACTGCCCGCCTTCTTCGTCCCACGCTGTTCCCCCATCCAATTTGTACGTCCAACACATTTCCCTCGCCTCTCATGCTGTGGCCTTTCTATTAGTTGGCAAATCATATTTATTTATTAATTGTAATTACATTGGACAGCTGGAATACGAGCGGTTACTAGTCGTCGACAACTGTTACAGTAGCGTAACAGATATTTCTGTTTGTACATTTCAAAATCATTTGCTTGACTTGTTTGTAGGCAGTCAGTCCCCTTCCACCTACTGTAGCCAGCATCTTCTACGATTTCTTCGCTTCAGCTAAGTCGAGCAACTCTCACTAGCACTTGAGAGCATATGATGAGGTTCTGGGAGTGCGATATTTAGCTTGGTCTCGAATGACAGCACAGCTTAGATGATGGCTACAATTTCTAGCAGTACTTGACCAGGCTCAGTTAGAGTGAGTTCCAGACACGATACTCTTCTTACTTGAGTTTCGCACGCACATTATTAAAGTTGAGCTACAGATGGTGTAATTTAAAAATCTCGTATTGCTTCTCAACGTTTAGATTATTTGTTGGTGTTCGTACTTGAAATTGAGTAAAGTGCATTGCGACTTCGTGGCAATGCAATTAGAAATTTATCGTGTTTTTCCAATTTCGTTTTGGTCTACTTAAGCATATCTGTGTGAACTACTCGGTGTGTATGTGTTTGGCTGTGTGTGCTGTGCACTCAAGTAACAGCTGCAGATGAAAATTGCAAATGAAACTCAACTCAACTCAACTCAACTCGGCCAGAGGGAAAGAGGATGAACTAAAAGTGGGGTTAGTGAAGGGCAAGCGGCTGGCAAGTGCTGTTCGACTGGTCGCTTCTACGCTGCACTGTTCTGTTCTGGTCAGGAGGCATGAGGTCCTTTGCTCGTTGCACAAATCAACATTAAGTACATGTAACTCCTGTAGCTCACACACACACACACACACACATGCAACACATACGTGCTGTGCTCACTTGGAACTGTTCTTGCTTGGCCTTTTGGCCTGACGCAGCAAGTGCTGCTGGTGTCAAAGTTGCATGTTATTGCATCAACATTATTTTCTCTATGTCTATCCCTATCTCTATCTTCGTCGCTATATCCTCCATCTGTGCCATAAAAGTGTCAAACTTGAACAGTGCATATGTGCATATGTGTGTGTGTGTGTTTGTGTTTGACAGTTCTTTGCGGTGAATTTTGTTATCGTCGTGCAAAGCTGCAGTCTGCAATTTACACTGATTAATTGCATTTCAAATGCTTTGGCCTTGGAGTTGGCAGCTGCGGCAGCTACGCAATTGCCTTAAATGGGTCAGCGGTTGGTTTGCTGGCTTTGGCTTTGGCTTCGTGTTTCGCTCAGCCACAGCGTTCAAACAAACACAAGCGGCTTCATTAGCAAAGCTCAAAAACAAAATCAAATTATCGAAAACTAAACGACTTTCGGATTAGCTCAAAATGTAAGCCAGCTAGCTTCATAAATTCAACTTCAAATCAAAAACGAAACTTTTTCAATTTCGTATGCGTTTTTCGAGAATAGAGCAGCGAGAAAAAAACACAACCCGAGCATGAAATGGGCGCAGAGGGCAAAAGAAGTGAACGGTTCGAGTGGAAAGTGTACACACATAACCCACATTGAAGTGCTGGCAAGTGGATTGGTGGGTTCGTTGAGTTGATTGCTAGGTTGTTGGGCTGACAAAGTGTAACTTTTGCCACTGTGTACATTGAAACAATTTTATGCGCTCTGCGTGCCCTGGCTACATGAAAAGCAAATCGAAGATGAAGTGGAACTGCTGGACTGCTTCCAGGCTGCCTGGCTGCCTGGCTCCCAGTCTGCCGGGCTGTCAGGGTGCGGGGGTGCAAACAGTTAGAGCATACCAGAAGTTAACCGCTGGCCACATCGAGACACAGTAGTCCCCAGCCAAAACAGAAAAAGTTGGGCTGCACACGCGGGGCTGGGGGGAGAAACACAAAAGTCAATTGGGCCAATCTCTGGCACCATCATCGGGGTATGAGCTGCACTGTCATTGAAACCTGATTTATCGCAGACACTGTGTGAGCTAACCACAAAAATTACACAAAATTTGCTAGTTACAGCTACAGCTAAAAATTGTGAAATCCATATTTGCAAATATTTCTGCTGCTTGCATTTCTATGAATTTTAAATTCAATAGTTTATGCCATTTAATTTCCTTGCCTTTGAGAGGTACATTTTCATAGATGTCTGAATTTAATTTGCAATAAATTTTGTTGTGGTTTTTGCCGTCTGCAATGCCAATTAGAGAAAGTATTGCACTTCTGCAAAAGGCGTAGATGTCGATGCTAATGAATGAAGAATTTTATTCGCCTTGTTTTTATGGCTATTTTATGCAGTGTTAGACAGTGTTCAATTTCAATTGGTCTATCGCTGATCAGGCTGATTGCAAAGTCATTTAAGTCATCCCCAGAGTTGCCAACAGGCGGCAGGCAGCAGGCAGCTGGTGGATACAAACTCGCACTCGTATATGAATATATATAGCCTGATAACCTACTCTGAGTGGCGGCTATGATGTCGTGGCAAGTAACCTTAATGCTACACACCTTTACCATGTGCCACATCCTGGGCTTTTGATGGGAAAAGTTTAATAGCTTTCGACAATAAAACTTCAACTATTATGTAACAAAGCACCAGCATTTGCCCCTCGATCGACTCGCCGAGCGACCGAGTGAGTGAGTGAAGCAACTCACCGCCTCCTGTATTGTTGAGCACCGAGCACGATTGCAGGACTTTATTGGCAGCCACAGTGGCTGTGCCTCGCACACTTGGCGAGGAGTTGGCCATAGACAAACAGACAAACCAGGCAGCCGCATTGCCAACGCGGCACATGAGGCAACTGCCTGTGGTACAGTGCTGACTAGTCATGGTCCTGCCACTCGCCCCCTACACCCCACCCCAAACCTTGTTCTCATCGTCCTCATCTTCGTGCTTGTGCCCGCCTTCGGCTCGTGGGTTTTGGCTTTTATTGCGCCCTGGCTCATTGCCTTCCAATATTAAATTTCAGCTTAGCTCTAGCTGGGTTAAGGTTCCCTTTTCCTTTGGGTGTGTTTGTGTCTCTGTGTGTGTATATCATGCGTGTATTTGTGTGTGTGTACTGATGTCTACTTATCTGACTTTGCATCTGGTTATGTTTATTTTGCGCCTTTTCGATGGCTCTATTTCCCATAATACTGAATGCCCCCATGCATATAATTAAATTTTTGCGCATGTTTATTAAAATTGTTTGGCCAAACTTTCAAAACTCTCTCTTAGCGCAAAATATTTGTTGGACTCGTAATATACCTTAAGTGCTTCCTTCTTCCATTTGCTTGCTGCTCGCTGCTCTTCTGTTTTAATGAAAAAATTGTTCATGGGCAAAAGGGAGAGATAGTCGAGAGAAAACTTTTTTTTTCTGCAACGTCACTAACGTAACGTTCCATTCGCTTTCTTTTATTATTCACGCTTCTATTTTTTTCGTATTTCTTTACATTAAAATACTTTTGCGTTACTTTTTCGCTGACGAGGGAAATGGCAACAATTTACAATGCTAAAGAAAACGCAGCAGCAAAATGTCAAATTGATTATAATTGTAAATTGTTTCAAATAGCAATTCGAAAATATTCCTGCAAATTTATTCTATGCAATTTCTCAAAAAGAAGAAACTACGTTTGCCAGAAACAGATTCAAGTGCAGCCGACGTCGCAAACTTTTCTTCTGAGTCGAGAAAATTACAATATTTTGCAAAGATTTTTTTAGTTATTATTTTAAGATTAAGTTTTTCACGCACATTTTAATATAATTGTTCAATTATTCATAAAATGTTCTGAATAAATTGCATAGCAAGAGCCAAGTTGAATAGGACATCGAGAGCTGCCACCATGAGAGCAGACGAAGAGCTCTTTATTTGGCTTGCGGCTCTTTTTGTTTCAGTGGTGCAGCCAGTGTCATTTCAATTTTACTGTCACTTTGAGTCAAGCATTGTTGTTGACATCAAATATGCAGCGAGCGTTGCGTAAATTCTCGGCGAGCAGCCAGAAAATCGCACAAAAGCACTGCAATATCAGCATCAGCAGCGGCGTCAGCAGCAGCATAAGAATCAGTAAGAGCATCAGCCGGAACAGCAGCCAAAGCGGGAGTCTGAAGCAGAGTCAGAGCCGGAGCCGCCATCCGGACATATCCTTTTAACCCATTTAAGTTATCCTTGGCTCGCAGCTGTCACAGTCTAGCAATTTGGTGTCTTTTGTGCCTTTTGCACCCCCGAATCCTGCCAATGTCGAAGGTCATTTGCTGTCGGACGTGCACACAGACATTGGCAGCGACTCGCAGACTCCCATGCTCTGGGAAATGGAAACGCCCACACAGCAACAGCAACGGCAACAGCAACAGCAACACACACACACATTGCTGTAAAATTTATTGTTTCCCAATATATGCAAAATTTTTGGCAGCTTCTACAGTCCCCCAGTTGCGAATGCCATTGCGGTTGCCGCAATTGAATATTGTTGACTGTGTGTGTGTGTGCGAGTGTGTTGTATTTGTTGCCACATTTGTTGGCTGATCGTCTGTCAGTCACTGGGGAAATTTCACTTGTGCTGTTCAGCTTACAAACAGAACGAACAGAGAGACAGACAGAGAAAGACACACGGACATGGACGGAATGACAGAATGAAAGGCTGAGGAACAGGTCCTCAGTGTGCCACAAGTGTGATGTCGATGCTGATGTTTGTAATACTGTTTGGCGCATTGCTGCTTCTAACAATGACAAACATATTCAAAGCAAGCTGTCCCTCACACACACACACACACACACACATCGAGACGAACACGAACACATCAACAGCAGTGCCACAGCAATGTGAACAAGGAGAAGAGACAGAGAGAGGCATGGAGAGAGAAAACTTTACACATTTGCCGCTTTATTTATAGCGTTTGCATACGTAACATCGGCAAAAGTCTGTTTATTTATTTATTTTCCTTTTTTTGATTTCCAGCTACGTTTATGCGTACAGCATAACATGATGCATAGAAAGAAGTTCGTGTATGGCATTTAATAATGTAATCTGTAGTCCGGCAAACAACATATGCAGCTTTGATTTTGTCCCAGCTGATGTAAATGACGTTCTGCAATTGAGTAAACAAAAGCACAGACGTCGTATTGAACTAACAATTCAGCAAGATTTACGTGCCACAGCTAATCACGATTTGTGCAGACTTCGTGAAATGCTGCACTGCATCTATCGGTTTCGTTGTTATCATTTTCGCAACGAATCGAAATTGGTTTAGCGTTACTTTTCTGGCAATGCGAATGCAGATGCCGAATGGCTGCGAATGCCGGATGGCAGAATGTGATATGATTAGAGATGGATGAAATTACATTTGTACTCTTGTTGTCTGCCATTTGAACTGTTCATGTTGCTTTTATTTGTGCGCCATAAAGTGGCAATCGTTTTATGTAAATGGCGAATCCAAATGCCAAAGCCAATGCGAATGCGAATGCCAGTGTGCTTTAATGGCCAACGACACTGCGCGTGTGTCTGGTATTGGCTTACTAATTGTTGGCGCTGGCCAAGGGCAAGCCGGGCAAGCAGCTTGTTAATAAGAAGGGTATAGAATTGGAAATGGGCCATGTCAGTTGGCTGTAGACAAAGTGACAGTCGGCAGACGGCAAACGACAGAAACGACAGTCGAACGAACCTTTTGTCTTAAGTAACTTTTAAAGTATTTGGCCAGAAAATGTCAAAGCCCTGCAGGAAAACGAAATCCAATTTATTTTCAGACAATTGTAAGCTGGTCAAAGGGATCAATTGCTATGTATAGTTATACATATGTATATGTATATGTATATGTATGTGAATGGATATCGATGCTGTGTGCTGTGTGTGTTCCGAGCTCGAATTGCAGATGTGTCTTTTGCTTTCAACCGGATGGCGAGTTGTTTGTTTTAAATTTGGTAGCTGTCTTTTCAAAGGGGGAAGTTCATTTTACGCTTTGTCAACTACAATTTGCCTATCAATATGGTTATCCACTCACAGCATTGCTTGCCAGCGTATCCAATTTCAGTTGTGTTATTCAATTTAAACGCTCCGCATTTAAAAGTTTAAATCAAGCGCTTTTATGACACCAATTTTATTATTGTTAGCGCACATTTTGCTAAGCGGCTTAAACGTATTTCCCAACACTTTTTGTGTCTGCCACTGAACCGGAGCGACCAAGTTCTTAGACCTCCTTGACTCACGCATACGACGAAACAAATTTCAAACTATGTATTTACTTATAGCATCAAGCCATTGTTATTTCTTAGCGCTCCTTTTCAAAGAAATAAGTTGACACATTTTCTGATTGTTTACAAATTTTGGGCAGTCATCCAGGCCGGCTGGCAGAAGAGACACCGAAGCGGCCTCATCGCTTAAAGTCTGGCCCTGTTGGGCTTGTTCTGCCCTACGTTGGTCTCAGGCCGGCAACATGAGCGCCAAAAACTTAATCCTAACTTTGCATAACAGGCATGTGACTCGGATTTATATGCCCTAGTACACGAGTATGCAGGTTTTTTGTTATGTGAGAAAACTTGGCCCATTCCCAGTTTTAGTTTTTCGACCCGACCAAACAAAAAGCTCGACATGAAAGCAAAGATTTAGTGCGTGCTGGCATGAACTTGGATCCTCTACCGACTTAGAGCATTGTTGCAGCAAACAGCAGCTACAGATTTGGGCCATGATATGCCTACGAGTTAAGCAAACAAAACATTTCCACTTAGCATGAACATTGTCGGCAGCCTCTAAAGAGTTGCGCTGCGATTGAATTTAAGATTTATTAATAAATCTCAAAGCTTACGCACTAAATGAATACATTAGAATTTATTGGCAGGCTTTCTTGGTTCAATTTAGGCAATTTCAGCTGTACGTTCCATCATTAAAGTCATACGCTCCGTACACATTTGCATAAGGCAGCCGCAAAATGGTTTGATTTCAAAGATTATCAGAGATTGCTGGAGCTTAGGCCGGGGCTATTCATAGACATCTAATGCCAGACAAGCTGTAGCCAAAGCCGGTATCATATAATCAAATATCAATTTGTATTTAATTGCAAATTGAAGGCGACCCCCGAAAGTAGGCAACACATTTGGCTGCGAAGGCAACGAACTCATGCGAGAACGCAATCAAGGCATCCATTTTCACACCTACGTTTATGACATTGATTGCCAGCACGCACAACACACTTGTTCACGCATACAGCAGACAGCTCGGCGATACAAACGGAGACGCACACGATGAACGCACACATAGTGGGAAAACTCTTGGTTCTCTGGTTCGAGTGTGTGCAGCCAATAAACCCAAAAGGGATTAATTAAATAATTTATATGTGCTTTTGTTTAGTCGTAAGTTGATTAAGCAATGCCGCCATACACTCAAACACACTCACTCCCCACACACTCACATACTCAAAAGCGCATTAAACGTGCGTGTGACAGCCTCCGCCGTAGGGATTCGGTGGATGCCTTTTACGGCGTTCTGACACAAATTGTTTAGCTCTTAATGATAGACAAACGTTGACGCCACGCTTGACAGCAGCGGCTTTTGACAGGGCAACGACAAAGCGAAAGCGTTGCACATGGATGGGGCACAGTGATGATGGGGCATGATGTGCCAACACTTTTGAGCAAACTGACAGCTCAGCAGACTGCAGACAGCAGACCGTAGACAGAGTATAGAGACACAGGCATGACCGAGTTGCGCGCTCGATTTGTCGCGATAACACGTGCCAATTAGCAGATCACTGCACCTATCTCAATGTCTCTGTCTCTCTGTGTTCGTGTGTGAGTGAGTCTGTTTGTTCAGGCATTGTTGTGCGACTGGCTAATTGACGCAAATTGGCCGAAGAGACATGGCCAAATTAATACAAATGACAATTTGCAGTGAATTGTAGCCAAGATTGTTGTCCGCCACCTGTTCAATTTAATTTAAATGCATCTAATTAACAGTCATTGAATTCGCCTATGATTTCAACCTGATTGCTCGCCCAATTCACGCGTTTACATTCAGCAATTGTCTTCTAATTTGTGCTATTAGTTTATTGTGCGTCCCCAAGTCAAGTCAACATACCATCGGCTAATAGCAAAGCAGTTACATAAATTAACTCCCTGTGACTGTCAGCCAGCAATTGTCAAGATGCTTAAACAAATTTCTGTTTTTTTCTTGTTGTAAACAAGTAATTGAAAATAATTAAATAAATCACTCTCTCTATCAGTCGCCGCAGTTGAGTAACTTTATGGGGTATCGCTGAGTCAGTCAGTCAACATTTAGCTGGCGCTAAATTGCCATCGGGACATTAGTGAAACGTTGTGTTAATTAAATTTTAATCAATTTTAATGTTGAAACCAGCAGCTGACACTGCGTTCGGCATCCGCAAGCACATCAGCTGTACGCTACGAGGACCTAATTGAGAGGCACAATGTGGCATTGAAATGTTTGAAAATAGTAGTAGTAGTAGAAGTAGTCAGTGAAGTGGCGAAACAATTGCTGTACAGTGTGTACTCGTAAGTGCGACAAGCGGATATCCGCTTGCCACGCAAATGGAACAAGACAAACAATAACAAAGGCAAATGTAAATACAAAAGTGGGCCGGCAAAGTGCCTGGGATGGTCCGCTTTTGAAGTGCCTCCCTGAATGAAAATGACAAAACACGATTTGAAATTTGACGTAGCCTTCATCTCGTTCTCGTCCTGGTCGTCGTCCTCGCCCTCGCCCTCGTCCTTATCCGTGGGCTGGCCGTCGCCGTCACCGTCTCCGCCGCCGTCTCCATTTCCTGACCAGCAAAGAATCCACACAGAGGCAACATTGTTTTTAATATCCGCTAAAATTGTTGTTTATACAATGTCGCATGGAATGAGCTGCATAGTTGGCGGTATTTTCCCCTCTTTTGTTGCTGGTGGTTGCGGCTTTGGGGTTTGCGGCAACTTTGGATGCCTTTGCTGCTGCTGTTGCTGGTATTTGGAGCTTGCTGTTTAGCTGCAATAATGCAAATTGTAGTTTATTGCTCGACAGTTTGTAATAGAAAAACATTGCATTTGGCTTTATGTGACGATAACAATTTTACATGTGCCATAGGAGTATAATAGATTTAGTAACTTTAATGCCAAAATAATCTGCCACTAGATGCACTTGCAACCTGGTTAGTTTCCCAGGATTAAGATCACTTGAGAGACGCTGTAATGCAACCTTAAAGCCAGCCAACCGTATCACAACAAGTGCCTTAAATTCGGGTAATACCTGGGTGGCACTTGAAACTGACTTTTGGCCCAGCTCGGCACATCTATTCTCTTCCTCTGTAAGGCAAGCCAAAGAAGTTCCTTAAACAGCTGCTGCTAGTTGTAAAACTTTTGATTTTCGGTTTTCTCTTTTTGCCGTCGTTTGGAGTGCGGGCGCTTTCCAAAGGGAAAACTCAACGGTGATTTATATGCAAGTTGCTCGGTAATTGAGTATAATGTTGCATTAATTATTTACAGTTGTTTTCAATTCAAGAGCAACAGCAACAGCAAAAGCAAAAGGCAACAAAAGGCAACGAGCAGAATAGTAGTGTAGTTAAAGAACTACAAACAAAAGTTATAAATACTTTCAAGATTAATTAGACACTGCGGCATCAGGATAGGCGACCAACTGGAATTCTTATCCGCCTCGACGCGGGAGAACGATGTTGGGGCGTTCGACAGCTGACTGCGAAAGTTGCCAAGTTTTCGTGCTAGTAAAGTGATTTTTCACAGCTATCACAAAAGAGAAATGAAAGGGTGCTCTTTTGGCCTCCACTTCCTTTCAATTGTAATGCTAATTTAATAAAATTTTCATGGCGTTAATGAGTTTTCCAGTTGCTTTTCATTAAAAATCTATCAATTTGTAATGCTCTCCCTATCGCAAAGCACTCGTGCTCTTCATTGTGAATGGGTAAATCAGATAACGAATATTGTTTTTCAAGTTTCTTCATTTGCAAAGGGGCAAATATTTCAGTATGCAAACACATTTGAATATTTTGTTTTATTTGTGGTAATTAAAGCATACTTTAAAATATGCATTGGTCTCTTTTTAAGTTTTCTGAATTTTGTTAGACATTTATTAGATTTATTTGCCCACGGCAAGGGCTGAAAAGACCTACGTAAACTTACCAAGCAATGCAAAGTGAGAAAGTTAAAATACTTCCATTGTTAGTAGAGTATGTGTGACTAATGCATTGGCTTTGTCTACTTAAAACGAATGCAGTGTAACAAATGCATTATACGGTATAATGTAGTCGGGATTTCAGTTGAATTCTTTCTATGTGTTCTTAGGCAGCCGCCTCTGATGTTCGTAAAATAAAAATACTTTCAAATACAATTTACATATGCTGAAAACTGAGTTTGCCCATTTCGTTAACTGGTATTTAACTTGAAATATTTTATGGGCAACAACTACATTTGTGTGCTAGAAAGAAGAAGCGCAAGAGTACGAGTAAATAAAGCAAAAACCAAAAGCTTCTGGCAATTTATGCAAAGTCAGCAAAAACTAAACGAGTTGGGCAAATTGGCAGCGAAGCGTGCACAGGCTTCGGTGCGTATACTTAATTAACTACAAGTTGAACATGTGCACAAGAACCCAAAACAAAAGTCCAAAAGTTGGGTTCATTCTGCAAGCTAATTTTTGTAAATATTTAATTAGGTTGAGTATTGAGTTACGAGACACTTGGATTCTCTGGAACTTATTCAGTATGCAGTTTGTTTTTTGCCAGTGACTGGCCTCAAAATGTATCAGAAATTGAATGAGCTCCTTTAAATGCAATACCAAAACATACATACATCTCCAGATGAGAAATCTCTTTATTTGCCAACATCGGAGATTGAAACACATTCCAGAGAGCAAAAGCGCAATGCATAAATACAAACACACAAAAACGAAACTTGACTGTAAAGAATGGAGAATACAATTGAATTGAAGTGAATACCTGGCCCCTAGGCAAATACTCGCACCGACCACAAAGTAATCAAATTTTACAGATAGTCCCAGACAAACATTGCCTGTTAAAGCTTGCGATGGTAGTGCATGATGCACAGAGAGGTGAGAAAGGGAGAGACAGACAGACAGAGATAGAGAGAGACATTTCTATTTGTCACTTGCCGGCCCTAAGGCTCCTCTATGTTTCTATAATTCTATCGCAGTGTGTTTGCTTGGCCAACACGACGCATACGTAATATTGATTTACACCACATTTGCATGTAAATATAAACGGGCTTTTATTGCAGACAACGTGCTCGGGCCATGAATATATCAATTCATTTGAATTTCCTTTCTGCTCTCAGCTTGAACTGCAATGTTTAATTACTCCCAGCATCCTCTGAAGGTCTGCCTAATTAATATTGATTATGAACACTGTTAAGCCCTTCCCGGCTCCATATTCATTTTCCATTTTATTTCATGTTTTTTTGTGGTGCCCCTTTCGCTTTGGCCATTCGATTTGCAAGCTAATGCATATGGAGATTAATTACCAGCAGACACTTTGAGCCCAGATAAAGCAAGGCATAGCAGGCTAAATCTGCTGCCTTGATTGACCATTAAGTTTTCCAATTTTAAATAAAAATTGCAAAAGGAAAGAAACATCCAACGACGGCGAGTGTGGGGCCAATAAAGTAAATGGCATTTACATCGCTTCAGAGTACTCGTATCAAAATGCCTTATTCAGCTATGTAAACTAGCATCTAATTTGATTTGGTGCAATCTAAGTGAAATACCTCAAACTGATTTCGAACTGCTCTTGTACATGACTTTGAGTGGCTGTGTGTGTGTGTGTGTGTGTGTGTGTGCAAATGTTTGTGTGTGAATTTGGTGTTTGCTGTTCGGTCTGCTCGGGCATCATGTGGCCAGCTGTCCAATGACTCATTTTTCATGATTTGCAGCTCTCTGTTGTTTGAATAGCGTCCCATTTGGCTTCGAAGTTTTTTTCTTTTTTTTTGGTTTTTGTGTTTCGGCTCGACTCCGACGGTGTTCGATTTTTTGAAAGGAAAATCATGTCGGGTAGAGCGTGTATCGTTAGCCATGCCATTTGTTCAAATAACATATTCGACATGTTGGTGTGCGCAATTCAATAAAATGTCCTTTTGCATTTTATTGCCCGATATTTGGAGCACATCAAACGCCATTTGAAAGATTGCCACTGTGTATTGCTAGGCGCCGTTAAGCGAATAGACCGCAATTTGCCACAGGATACAGGATACAATTCGCATTGAGGCCAGCAAGCGGCCGGCTAATTAACTTGCTCATTAAAGCCATAAATCGGCAACTCAGCATGACATGACATGCAACACCTGGATTTGTGTTTCGACTTTTTGCCGGCCGGCAGATCGAAAATGCTAGAGAATTTCGGACACATGAAATGTGTCATTAGGCAGAATTGCCTTCTCCTGTAATGCTGCTTGACTTTGGGACTTTTGTTGTTGGCTTTCAAGTGTTGTTTCTCTCTGATACCCAGCACTAGCAGTTTTGAACAGGGGCAAATTTAAATATTTAATTTGCTTACTCAACTGAAAACCGATTCATTTTTGTGCCGAATCGTGGCAAACGTTTTAACAGCACCTTTGAGTTATGTGTAAAGTTCAGTTCGAAAATCAAGAGCATACTTTCTCAGAGACATCACTTAACATTAGTCTTAAATACCATCAATTTATGTCAATTCGATTTGCCAACTGACTTTCAATGAGTGCGGCCAAGGCAAACAAATTTCATAATATTTGGTGAAATTTGTGCTGCTCGCTTTATGGGCTGTTATTATGTTGCTCGTTGTTGTTGCCGCTCGTGTTATTGTTGTATCTATTGATGCGTGAAAATTCAATCACTATGCGGCTGTTGCTGTTGCCGCTGCTTTGATGGTAGCTGCAATTTGTGTTTTCTTTTGCTTCTGTTTAGTTACAGTGCTTTTTTATAGCTCGAATTTGGCATACACTCTCTGCAAACGGTTTAGTTGGGGAAATTGCGTTATCGTCAAGTGTTGACGCTGTGCATTTGTAACAAAGAGTTCTATTGATAAATAAACTTGATTTCCTTGCCGCTGTCAGCGCATTCAATAGTCGGTTATTTGGACAATTATGTGCAGCAATATAGATTGCTCTTAGTTCGATTTGTCTGGCGATGTATGTCTGTTGCTCTCTGATAGCAGATCACCCTACAACTCTTGGCTACATTCATTTGTAAACGAGATTGACACAAACTATATTTTCTGAAATTCATCAAGCCAAATTTCCAAATGTTATCTAATTGTGTATACGCAATGTTATCACTTCACATTAACATTTCGTGAGTAGCGTATTAGGTGTAGGAGTGCGGCCGATTACAATGTTTTGCTTATTTGTGTTTTTTTTTTGCTTTGTCGTATTTTTACTACTGTCGCAATTTTCTCCACTTCTGCCAGTGGCGATTGCGGTTGGCCAACGTTATGAATGTTTTTTATTCAATTTGCGTTCTGCGTCTTTTTTTTTGTGTGTATATATTTTTGTTGCCTGTATTTTGACGACTGCGTGGGCGTTGGTGACGTCGCGAGTGGGACGTGGGCGGGTAGCTAGTGTAGATGGCTTTTGGAATTTAAGACAGTAAATTAACTTGCGGAGAATTCAAGTAGCCGCTACATAGATAGACGCCCGGGCACACGGCCACGTGTCGCTTTTAGCCACGAACCGTTGCGGCTTAAACTTAAACTCAACTCGAAAGTTTTTTATGGCTGTCGAATGAAAGAGCGTGGAGCGCTAAACGATGAACGTCGAGAGCAGCGCATAAAAGGCGTCATTCAAATTCAAGCCATTATATCTGCGAGAGCACTCCACACTGATTCCCTTGCCCTTTCCACTTTTTCTTTTATGTCTATCCGCCTTCCCTTCGCCCCTTCTCTAACTATATATGTATATACGTTTGCCAATGCTGTTGGAAATGCGCAACGCTTCGACTACCTGACTACCTGGTTTGTGTCTCTGCTCCACTTTCTCACACTCCGCCACACTGTATAGCTATCTTTAATTGCAGCGCATACGAGATGTGACTATGTGTGTATGTGTGTGTGAGTGTGTGTATGTATGTGTGTGCGCGTGTTAATACGATTTCACATTTGGCACTTTAACTTTCTTTTTATACGTCCTACTTATGCAATTCGTTCATTTTCATTTATCGCCGACCTTTTTGTATGCTAAATGCGCTTGGCATTTGCATTTTGTTGTGCCCTCGTCTGTTTATTGGCGCTGTCACGTTTGCTTTGCATACTTTGAAGCGTTCGTCTTGACGTATACGTAATGTTTAGCATACGCAGCAGCGCTGTCGTTACCTTTTGGCCTCGCGTCGCATTTGTTTAATTGAATTGGCATGAGTTGGCGCATTTTTCAGTCAGTCTTTAATTCTTTAAATGAAAGGTGAGCACAACCCCAAAAAGATCTGCTTTGATCTGTCACTCACAGCCGCATGTCTGTCCTTCTGTCTGTCTGCCGTTCTGTCCGCCTGCTTCGCACGTTTTCGGTTTCTGTCCATTTGTAGTTTTTCGCCTGTTTCTCTTATCAATTGGCAGCAATCAAGCAAGTGAGTAGGCGCCGTGTCAGCAAATGTCGACAGTGAAAACAACATTTCAACATTTTTTGGCCGTCCGGTGGGTTGTGCGGGGCTCACAGCTTCGCGTGAAATTTAATCAAATAAATTAGCTATAAAGTTTTATTTTCGCTGTCACCAGCCCAACTTGAACACGGCAGTCGGCAGTCAGCGTGATGCGCATTGCGCGACGCGTATACGCAATGTGTTTTTATTGCTGTCAGCCTTTGGAGCTTTATAGGACTTCTTCTTATTTTTACTTTCGTGCGCATCAATTAACATTGACAGCTTGATGTGTTTGCCTTAAATAAAATAAAACACCAACTGAAACCAAAACCGAAGCAGCGACAGCACAAGCCGAAAAGCAACAAAGAATGGATTTAAAACAAAGAGCAAAAGAGGCGTGGCCTTTCCCCCCGTCTGCCCTTTGAGCTCGGTTCAATTAAATTAGACTGGATTTGTGACTTGATATGTGGACGTGGGCGTTCAATTGGACGGTTGTTTTTTTTTTATTTTAAGGTAACAACTTCTATTCTATCAAAGCTATTTTTGTGTGGATTACGACTTTACACACACATGTGTATTTGTGGGCACGTGTATGTGTGTGTGAGTATGTGTTTGAGTGTGTTAGCACATATTTGGTACTTAATTAAATGGCTCCTCCCTTGCCATTTTACACTGTCAACTGAAGCAAAAGCAGAAGTTAATTAAAATTTGTTTTGCTTTACTTTTGGCTTATGCTGCGGGCTCTTCTATGATGAAACTTCTGATTGTGTTGATACTACATTCACTTTAATCCTGATTGTGTGAATAATTTTTGCTACTGCCTAATAAAAGGTCTCCGCCTTGGGGCAGCGACAGACAATGGGTCCCAAATCACAGTGGCAAATCAAATTCACTTAATTTGTTAATCGAAACAAGGGACTGAGTTCTTTCTTACTCACCCTCCCGACACTCGATTGATAAATCCGTTCGAGCTGCTTGGCCATTTTCATCGATTAAGGATACAATTTAGCAAATTTTCAAATCGAAATTTGTTCAAGCTGCAAACAACAATGGAGTGCGTTGTATTTTTGGCTTGAATGTCTGTGAAACTAACATGTGAAAATATGCAAAACAAGAAAAGGTTATTCATATTTGCCGCAGACGATGGCAAATAAATAAATAAATAAATACAAAGAAACCTAAGGAATATAAAAATTCAGTGTATAACAACACATGAACGCGAGCCAAATGGCGCCCACAAAAGTAGGCAGCAGATTTTAAGCTCATGACGTGGGCAATTTATATGCACGAAAGGGGAATCGACAGAAAATTGAATATTGCGAAGCTGACGCTTATATTTGAGCAAACCCGAAAGTATTTCAGCGAAATGAAAAATTGAATAATGCCAAATGCGAAGGCGAAAGCAAAATTCGAAAAGCGAAATGCGATTTCTCGATTTGCGGTCGCCGACAATGCCAATGCGCTGATGCCAATGATGCCGATGATGCTGATCAGCTTAGACTCTGGACACCATGAAAAAATGTGCGTTCAAAGGGCATAAATCATTGCGAATTTATCATAAATCACATTCAATTTTATTTAGCTGCCAATGCCACGCCCCCGCCGCCCCAATCGCCCAGCTGGGGGGTGCTTGTGCGTCCACCCATTGCCCTGTTGCTGTTGCTTCATGCCATGGTATTTGTTTAGCGTAAATATTTTATTTATGATTGTTTCCAGTTGACTAGCGAATCAGTTGGGTTTCAATGGCGCCTTCGAATCGCTATTAGGACCGCCATTTTAAGCGAAATATTTTTGTTCTCAGAAATCAAGTGAAGAGAGAAAAGGATTTGCTGACATTGGACAATCGCGTGTCATTATAAGTGCTGCAAACTGTTAATATTCGTTTCAACTACAAATGATAAACGTTTGATATTAACAAAGGTCAACAGCGGCCAAAAACCTTTTATTCATTTAATAAATGTAACCCATTTCTCAGCATTTGATTGATTTGTGCTTTCTGATTCAGATCTTTGGAACTAAAGGGTAACGAAATAACTCAATGTACGAAAGTGCATAATTAGCAGTAAGTTATGAATCTCGCCTTTTTCACTCTGCTGCTCATAAAATTAATCCGCATTACGTGATATCAACCGTGCGAGTAGTATAACCGCTTATCTTTTCATACGCCATCACGAGATACGTGTAAATTGGCCGTAACACTGGCCGATCGATGAGATGAGGGACACGAGGGTAGACGAGTAGCCGTTTGATAGCCCTTGGTAAGCCGACAATGTGTCATCTGGTCTATTGGCCGTTTCCATTTCTATTTCCATTTCGTCAGCTAAACTGACAAACTGACAACCTTTCAGACTCATAAAAAACTTTTATGCGCTGTTCGGTTGATTGTGCATTTCGGTTCAACATATCTGCTAATTGAATCGCCTGTGTCTGTCTCATAAAAAGCAAATACGCTAGAACATAATTCCATACAGAAGCGAACTCAGACTAAATATGTCAAGCCGATTCCATCCATCATTCCAACTTTTACAGGTATATAAAAGTATTTATATGTTTGATTTGGATACAGCACATACGCTTCTTATTGACTATTTTCACTGTATTTTTGTATTTTTTTGTTGGTGTCGCCTTTGTTTGATACCTTGGAGCAAATGCGTAAATGGGCATATTCAATAAATTTTATGGATTCAAATTCAAATATTTATGGTCCGAATTTATTAGATCGAAATTCTCGCACATCACAAATTACAATCATTTTAGCTGAGATTGCTGAATAAAATCACATGCTATACAAAAAGTCAGAGGGTATTTTTGTATCTAAATGCAATTCACATTTTTCTCTTTTTCCAAATCAAAAGATATTCATTAATGTTGATTGCACAAACTGCCCAAATATTTTAAACCATTTTATATGTTTTCCATTTTATTGAGTATACAGTTTTCCATTTTATTGAATATACAGTAGGGTATTTCAGTTATCGAGCACATTCGCAGAATGAATAGTCACATTTGTTTCTTTTTCGATGTATTTTCACTTGTGGCACTTTCATTGAACACGAAGCTGCATTAAAAAAACATATTTTATCGCACCAAGTCTTCTTGTTGCGACTCATGCGCTTGTGGTTTTTGTTGTTATTGATGTTTTACATTGTCCGAACATGTGTGCAGGGTATATAAGTTACAACATACCCTCTAAATCGATGAAGAAAGAGTTGATAGCAGAATGTTTTCTTATTTTTTTCTGCCACCTTTTAAGAGGGACTTCCCAAGACGTTGGGACTTTTGTGCAAAAATAAACATTTGCTTTATTATATGTACTATGTACCGGCAAAGGTGTGAATTCATCCGACGATGGAGAGTGCATTCTGTCTGACCATCCGGCAAGTTGCTTTATGTTTTTGCTTTTGCACGTTTGTCTATTCAATGAAATTTTATTTTTAATGAATGAACAACATTTTTCCGTTAGCATTTTTTTTGTTTCGTTTTATTTTATTTTACTATTAGTGTTGGGTGTTCAGCGTTCAGGGTTTGGTGTTCAGAGTTCGATGTTCTGTGTTCTGTGTTCGCATATGAGCTTTTATTAGTTTCTTTTTGCCAATTGATTGGAAATATTTCTTTTCATGTTTTCCAAATTGAAAAGCCGCAAATAAAAACAAAGAAAAATGCTCAATAAATACACAGAACCATGCACTCAATACGTTTCCAGCACTACACAACACAAGTGCTCTTTAGCGATGGCATATGAATGCCCCTCTGTTTAGATAATAATAATTCCAAGTATTTTATTAGAGTCCGGCGCGCGTGAGTTTTTGGCCTAAAGATTTATGTATGTTCTCTAGCCCTCTGACAGCTGATGTTTAGCTTATAAAGCTTTAATTTATTTTGTTTTGATTATTGGTTATTATTATGCGCAAATCCATATGGGAATCCATATGAAACACATTGAAAGTACGAGGCTTTCAGCGAGTAATCGTCTTGGGAATTCCTGATTTATGAAATGACTAACTTTACTTTTGTGCTTTGCACATATTTTTTTCAGTTTATAAGCTAAGATTTCTTTGCTGGTAGTAATTTGTAGTAATAATCTTTATAATTTTTACATATTTATTTATCCTGTCTTATGAATTCAATGATTTCTTTTAAATCCCTTAGTTGTGTTTTGAAAAAGCATTGCACTGTTAATGTGAGCAGAGCACTGTTAACTTATTGACTTAACATATTTCGGTTTTCTCTCTCACCATGTTCTTATAATCAGCACAGGGCTCACATATTGGGCGCCATATTCGATTTGCAAGTGTTTCTCATTCAGTACCCAAAATTAAAAAGCTGCAGAATTATAATTACAAACTGTTTGGAATCAGAGAATAGTACGTTTGGGTATATCACAACAAATTCTTCTTATTTTGACTTTAGATGGTTTTTAAGTATCTGTCATTAAAAATGTCTGATATATGCCAATGTTCAACTCAGTTTATCGCATGCGATAAATGTATGAGGCGCTCTCGGTGCGTGGCGCTGAATAAAGCAAGAGAAAACATACGAATGCGGGAGAGAGAGAAAGGTTGTAGAATACGAAGCTCGCTCTCGATGCCAAACAGCAGCGGCAGGGGCCCGAACGACCCACTGACACAGTGATACTGTTACACCGACGACAATGTTGTGACTTCGGCTGCTGATAACAGTGTGAGACTGTGTGAGTGAGCAGCGCTCTGAGAGCGGGCAACTCTTTTTTGGAGCTGTTAATGTTCTGCTGTTGTTGCTGCTGGTGCTGCTGCTGCTGCTGATGATGTTGTTGGTTAGGCTACTGCTGTTACGCCGACACAGGTACGAGGCGTGCTGGCGCCTCTGCTGCTCCCCATCTTTGCCTTGGCTGCTGCTCGCCTGCTGTTGGCTGCCGACGCTGTTGTCGCCTGCTATCTGCTGACTCTGCCGCTGTCGCTGTCGCCGTTGCCGTTGCCGTCGCTGCTGCTGCTCGCTCACTCGCTCGGTCGGTCGGTCGGTCGGTTGGATTCCGAATTTACAGTTAAACTTTCAACGTGCGCGCATCAGGGCAGCGACAAGTGAATAGGCGGACGGGAACTGCGACGCGTCCGCAATTTCCACGCGCTCAACTCACGTTCCTCTGGATTTTTGAATATCTCGACTGCGCGTAACGGTCAGCCAAAAACGCGTAACTAAACTAAATCGCAGCAAAATAATTACAGAAAAATAGACAGCGAAAAGCTGCAAAGTGCGTGAGAATTTCAAATTGCTGAATTAAATAAATAGAAAAGTGCGAAAAAAAAAATAGAATTTGAAACGGAAAAACGGAAATTATTGAAACCAAAACAATTTTCGCTGTCTACGAAAAATTGTTTGTGCTACTTCCAATTGAAACAAAATTAAATCTTATTGTTTCTGTTGGTACGCGTCATAAATTCGAAAACATCGCAACTGAAAATGTTTCATGGAAAAGTGCTTTATACAAATACTAAATAAATTGACCAGAGAAGCAAGAAAAATATTGGCAGAATCGTGAAAAATGCTTGAAAAATATATGTTTTTGGTGATGTACGACCATGTTTTGCTACAAATGAACATTTAAAAAACAATTAATAATATGAAGGCAAAAAACTATAGTTAGCTTAATGATTTCTTCATAAAAGTGTTGAACGAACTGGACAAAACTTTGACACACCTCTACACATAGCATTTGGATGTTTTTTATTTTCAATTTATTTTAATTTTCCGGCGCGTCTTTATTATTTGTGCGTTAAGCGTAGCGCGACAGTTGGCACCTGTTCAGCAACTTTTTAAAAAGCATTTAAAAAATCGTTTCAAGTTATTTATGCAAACGACGCCGAGCAGCCAAACGAGTGAGATAAATACGTAGATAGGTAGGGATAGAGATAGAGCGATAGAGAAAAGGCAAGAGGAGTGGGAGGAGCTTTTTCTAAGCAGCCGTTGACCTAATGTAAGTATCTGAATGCTTGTTATTAGATTAAGATTCGCTTGTTTAGTACTTAAGACTTTCCACTTGTTCACTTGTATGTACATACATGTGTATATATATATGTTCACTCGACCATTTACCGCTGTCGCTATTCGTAATCAAATCGTTTGACAACTTGAGATCCACGCTGAGAGCGTGTCAACACCTCAACTTATCATGACATTTTCTATCTCTTACGAAATTTTCATCGCACTTCGTATATATAGAATGTACTTGATGCTCGCTC
This sequence comes from Drosophila siamana, assembly GCA_035047445.1. Taxonomy (NCBI): domain Eukaryota; kingdom Metazoa; phylum Arthropoda; class Insecta; order Diptera; family Drosophilidae; genus Drosophila; species Drosophila siamana. Next base: position 15,799,974 of record JAWNPP010000004.1, on the reverse strand, counting down.
ACTCTCTACTTATCAGCTCTGTTGGGAATTGACGCAGCTTTTGCAATTGACCTATCCAAATGCATCTAAAGTCAACTCAAGACTCGACTCGGGGTCCTTGAGTAATTGCAGTTTGCTCAAAGATTTGAATGCGCTTGGCTAGGTCACAAAATCTATTTCTGCAATTCCAATAATTTGAGGTATCTGCTCGAGTGTTCAAAGACTAAAGTATAGTACATAGCATTCCATTTTCTGCATTCGCAAATCATGAAGCGGTTCATTAAGTATCAGCTTTTGTGGAATCAAGTGAATATTCGCTTGATTTATGCTTAAATATGAGTCTATTGCCTGGCATTTGATACGCCTCGTTTATCCGACAATTGCAGATACAAATGTATCTTTGAAGTTGCAGAAATTACCCATACAAGTGCACTTAGTGCGCTCGCCTGTTTGTATACATTTACACTTAACTGCAAAACAACAAACTTAATTGCCCAAAAACCAAATAAAACTCAACATGGCGGCAAGAGCGTCTCACTCACTGCCAGACAGACAGAGAGACGGACAGAGAGACTGACTGACTGAGTGCCACACGGCCTGACTCACTGACTCGCAGCAGAGACTGTGCCGTTGTGTTGAAATGATGCCAACAATAATAGCGGCAACAACTGCACAACAGCCTTGAACATGAAAAGTGAAAAGAACGTTGCCAAGAGATGTAAAACAATTCATGTGGGCACTTACACTAATTGCAGCTGATGTGCAGATTATTATAGCTGGGAGTGTCGCTCGTACCTGAAACTCTTTTCCATTTCACTCAGTCTCACTCTTTCTTCTTTTTTTATGGGAAGCCACATGTGTGCTTAAGTGGTGCAACATCGTTTTGATGTACTCAAAAACCGCTTTAATGATGATTTTAGCATAACACTCAGACATAGATGCCATTTATGTGGTTTTACAAGTATATTCTACGCGCAGCAATGGCAAACTCCTCTCAAACAACTTTTATCACAATTTATTGCGCAAAATAAATTGTATGCAATTTGAAAGCTTTATAAATTATGCATTTGATAGCTACCAAAACAAATTCTGTTCTGGGGATAAAAATATTTTCTAAATTCCATTCACCATAACAAGTCAATTCATTTCTCAACCAAACTATTCATATTGCTATATTATATTTGCAAGCACAGTTGTTTGTCATGTTTATAATCTACATTTTGATTTAATGAAATTTTATCTCTGTGTTGGCTTAATTGCTTTATTATACAAAGAGAATTCAAATGCGATATATTATCTATCTACTGGGACAGCCATTGTTTTAACAAAACGAATAGTAGTATGAACTATAATTGCTGCTATGACGAGTAGTCCTTTGCCAATTGTCAATTGAGCACAGACAAAAGGGCAAAGGTAGGCAGGACAATGGGTCGTATGCGTAATAAAGTTGATAGACACCTCCGACGCACTTCACTCTAGCTAGCATTGTTTGCTTTGTGCACTGATTTCATAGCAGCGGTATGTGTCTCATGCTGTTCGCCGTTGTGATCCTTTGTCGCACCGCTGTGCTTGTCATAGACAAAGGTGAAAACCTGAATGAATGACATATAAAACAAAAAAAAAAAATAAAAAGAAAATGTGGCAAAGAAAAGCACTGCTGAAGTGGCAGGAATGTGACGGAAATGTAATTGAAGCGTGGGCTTGGCTCATTGTTTGCCCAACTAGCGGGCGTTTATTTTGCCAAATATTGCGCATACGCCACCGAAATCGGGCCGCAGCTTAACGTTCGCCAAATGAGCAAAATAAACGTTTTGCTATTCGTAAAAAGGAACAACAAAATATAGAACCTAATGACAACTAAGCTCTGAAAAGCTCTTAATTAATTAATAATTAATCACAGCAAAGCCGCCATGCAGCCAACGCAAAAAGATATCGAAATCGCTTCAAATTTACCCCCGCTTCGACGCCGTCCAATTGCTAAATATCAAACACAACTATTGAGAGAGGTCACTAGAGCTTCTCGTGTCATTCACATTCACACATCACAAACTGAGTCTTATGAGTATACTCACACTCATTCTCATTCGCGTGCTCGTTCCCATTGTCATTGCCAATGTCCAGGCGAGCTGCCTGTTAGCCACGGCGCTTATCATAATGACCGAAATGCTCTAATCGGGGGCAATTAACGTGACCAAATTTAATTTCCGCCCAGGTCGCTATCGTGGACGGCAACAGCGACGACGACGACGGCGACGGCGACAGCGACGGTGACAGCGCCAGCAAAGTTGTCGCTGGCAGAAGCGTCGCAATATTATTTACAAAATATCATTTGCTGGATGGCATCTAATGCCATTGGAAATCCATCATGTAAGCCACCGGTTTTTTTTTTGCGGTGCTTCTTTTCTTTTTGTCTCTTTGTTTTGTGTTTGTGTTTGCGTTCGTTTGCGTTTTGTGCGCTTGTCATTTGCGGCTTTCTTTTGTGTTTATTCGCGCCAAAAGATAAATGAGTGAACCACACGAAACACCCACCTACTTTCGCTGTGATTAGCTAGCTGCCAGCCAGGTACGTGAACGACGTTGCGGTGGTGCGCTGAGGATGAGGTTTCCGTTTCAGCGTTTAAACTGTTTGGCATCTGTGTCCGCCATTGCTGTCGGGTCGCGCCTCCATTTAGAGCTCGCGAAATGTGCGTTCTGGGTGTAATTCTTGTTATCCCCCGAAGTCCTTACAATGGCAGTGGTTGCCAATTCCTGGGCGAACATCAAGCAAATTACTTATGTTAATTAGTTGCTGCTGCTAATGAGAAACCGCGCAGATCTCCATCAATCCATCCATCACGATTCCAATAAACCGAATGCCTGCAGTCATAATTCCAGTTTAAGGTCCAATTGAGTCCTTGATTACACACAAACATAGTTATTTACCATCTCTTTTCTCTTTCTCACTCGCTTTGTCTCTGTCTCTCTCTCTCTGCCTCTTGTTGATTTCTGGCCGGAAATTTACTCAAGTAATATTCGAAGTCAATTAAAATGCGATACTTGAGCTCACAGCTGCACCCAAACTTCAATAGTAAATACACAATTGAAATGCATGAATAAATTGTGCTTGTCTGCATTTGAATTTATAATAGGATTATAGAATTAAATTGCAATACGAGCTAAATTTTACTTTCAAAGTTTTAATTATTGCATGTTATTATGTACGGTTTAGATACAGTTTAGTATTATGTTATTATGACTTTAATAGATAGATACTTCTGTGAATCTGTATTGTCCGCTCACATTCACTTCACATTTTAATGAACTTAATTACAAGTTAATTAGGAGCTCGCAAATTCCAGCTTTGACGAGATAAGGTGCCAGGATAATAGCTCATTAGGATAATAAACTCTTTGTATCCGCACGTTTTTTTGGGTTTACTTTTCTCTTTATTCGGGACTTCAACTATGCCTCTCTTTTTTGACTGCGTATCGAATGAATCGACGATAACTTAATATTGTTGACTCGAATATAAAACCAGAATTTCGTAATAAATATAATGGCGTTACAACAATATGTCGATATTAGGGTTGAATGAACATCGCCATCGATACTCATTGAAGTTAATTATGTTTATATTAACTGGATTTAATTTCATATATTTGGAAATAATTAAAATCCGTTGAGCTGCTTTCGATTAAATGCATCATTTGATTTGCTCTTTAAGCCAATAAATAATTAAATTTTAATTCGCTTTGTGCAATTTCCATAATTAATAAAAACAGCAAACAAAAATATTATTACCAGAAGGCAATCGATTCAACCAATTCATTGAAATCAAATTGATTGGGTAAAACTGCAACAGCGACAGCAACAATAACATTAACAGCAACAGCAACAGCAACATCGACATGCGCAGCCATCGCCTGGGGGCGTGGCATTAAGGTCAGCTTAACGAGAACTCCATGTGAAGAATGACCTGGGCGGCAATTGCAACAGCGAGCGGTTGCTTAATTGAAACGTTGGTTTTTATTATTTAATATTGACATAACGAATTGAAAAAAAAGAATACCTTTATAGATATTATGAAAAACTAATTAACCCAGCACTTTTTGCGTAACATTTTAAATTGATTAATTCAAATTGCAACGCTGGTTTGCTGAGGTACTACGACCGCAGGCATAATAAACTTTCCAGCGTTCATAATATATCTTAATTTTGCGCATAATTAATGTCTGCCATTAAGCTCCATGGAATGGACTGGCTTCTGACTCGCTGCGAGCTGTGCGCGGTGAGCTGCTGGCTGACTGGCTCATCGGCTAGCTTTGTGGCTTGTGGAAGGCGCCCACAATGGGCATAATTAAAACACCACACGCACACACACACACATACACACGCGTACGCATAATAATAAGAAGGACACGTAAACACTCCACTTAACATGCTGCGCTATACCATTTGATCCTGCTATCAATCTCAAAACTCAAGCACGCCACAGACTGTGCGGTATCCACACATTGCGTATACGTAGCGTGTTCGCTTTCGGCAACAATGTGTCACACACCCAGACAATATTGATGGTCTGCCGCAATTTTGAATTCTACCACTGCCAATGCCAGGGCATCTGTCTACCGACAACAACAGGCGAGCAGGAGAGCAGTATGCAGAACGAAAGCAACAGTCGACAGCGGCAACACGACCAAAGGCGATAAGCAACGAGCACCGAGCAACGGGCAACAGGCAGCAGTTACAGAATTGCCAATTACGGCTCGTCAGTGTATTAAAATGCCATAATTGCGAATTTAAGCGTTGTTCTCTGCGGTCGCCCTGACAACTGCTCACCGTCAGCCCGGCAGCTGACAAAGTTGATCATTGTCAGATGTCGCTAACGTCCTTCGAGTGCTGTTTGTCTCCTCCTGCGTCCTGCTTGGCTGCGAATGAGTTAAATGTTTGGCAAAAGTTTACTTCAAACCATACTGCCGAATCAGCTTTAAAAGTTTTCCCTATTGGGTTAGCTGCAAAGTGCGGTCAATTGGACAAGCTGACACACTTATTGGCTGAACAAATTTCTAGTCAATTTAAATATTCGTAATCAATTATGTTTAATCACCTGCAATTAAAGCAAACTTCAAGCTCTGACGGTCTTAAGCGACACGCTTGACTCAAACTATTCCCAATGCGTTTGCTCCATTGAGCTGTAAAATTCATTAATTTTCGATAGATAATTTTAAATACATGCAATTTTCTGGCCAATTTCTGTAAATTGCTTTAACTTTTTTGCTGTAGCATTTCTAAGCAGTTACAATTAATAAATAAAATGAAATGGCTATTAAAGCGGACAGTAGACAAAAGTTTGATGATCAACTTCAGGCACATTTAGACCACAGACACATTTAGTTTGTTCGATACGAATGCAGACGAAGTGAGGCAAAGTTTCTTAAATATATGTTGAGGTATCCTTGGTAAAATAATGGCACTTGCATTCTTCAAGTGTTTGGTTTCTCATTAATTAAATTGCCAATTTGCAGCTTACTACAATTGTGAGCTGGCTATTTGACCAGTGAATGTTTTATGTTTTGATTAGACATTAGTAGAGACCAAAACCAAACCAAAGCAAACCGAAACATGTTGGAATTAAGTGCCCAGAAATCTCAGGCTGCACTTACCCCACGCTCCAGCCCAACTCTACCCATTACCGTCTTGGCTTCAATGAATTGGCCAGGTCTCAAGGGTGCATTATATATGTAAAATGTTCATGTGTGTGTGACGGGCTTTTAATGTACGCCTAACTGCCTGAGTGGTCATACATTGTACAAGCTACTTTATGTGCTTCTATGTGTGTATTACCTGTGTGTGAGTGTGCGTGTGTGTGGTGCTCAGCTCCTTGTTGCCATTAATCAAAGCCAATGTCTGGCCAGACATTCGCGAGAGGCGCTACTCCATTCTCTTGGCTAATTGCATATATGGCCGCCAGCCAGCCAGCCAGCCAGCCAGTCAGAGGTGGTGGGCGGAGTTGGCGGGGCTGCACTAATTGTAGACATCTTTCACCTGATTGTATAATTGCCATGAACGATGCAAAAGTTGGAGCGCCCGCTAATTGAATGTAATCAGCTTTAGCTATTAATTAGCGGCCTGTAAACAAACCGAATTCAAAGTCAAAGTCTTATACTCTACATGTGAAAACTCGATTATCGACTTCGAACCATTTTAAATGTTACTATTTGTGGCGATTAGTGAATATCTTTGTAACATGCATTTTACTTCCCGATATTCGCAATGATTGACTTACAGTCGAGTTAAAAAGTCACATATCATCTCTCGATTGCAGTGTGATAGAGCTCTGCAAATATTTATTAATCGCATGTATTGTTGTTTGAACAACAGAGTAATCAAATGCAGCAGGCAATTAAAAGCTTTTCCGTTATTATGATGATTAGCAATAGTTTTTGCTTCATATCGTATTTATTGTTATTGTTGTTGTCGTTGTTGTAAAACCACTTGTGACCACTTGTTAAAATAAAAAGCTTGGGGATCGATTCGCCATTAGAGGCAAATAGCCGCAGTTGCTGTTGTTGCATGACAACAAATGCAGCTGCTGCTGCTATTGCTGCTACTGTTACTTCTGCTGCCTGCCATTGACAATGACCATGCAATTTAATGAGAACATGAAGTATAATTTGAGTTTGAATTTGAATTTGAATTCGCTGTTTATGCAACCGCTGATAGGCCAGCGACCACAACAAGAACAAACATACGACACTTTTGAACAGCGAATTGTTTGAAAGCTACGCACATAATGGGGTTAACCTTAGAGTGGATTATGTTCTCACGTTGCATAGTGCAGCAGACGAGGCGTATGCGTAATCCGCACCTGATACCCCAAATAAAACACTTTAAGTGGCTTTAGAAGTGCTATCGTTGCACATGCAAATAAGTTTACCCAGAATATTGGTCAATCAATTTCGTGAGCTGCTTCTGTCTTCACTACAGACCCAGTTGATGATATCGAGGTGTCTGTTATCTTATCGACCACCATTTGTTTGTCATGGTTTGGCGATTGATCGATTCGTTTCGGCCTTATTATGCTGATGGAAAAGCGAAAAAATGCTACGGCTTAAATTAAGTATGTTAAGCTTAGTTTACGTCGACAGCTTTAATTCTTTTTTCGCTACTGAACAACTTTCCATTGTTGTCGCTATCTCAAAGTGTAAAAGTTTTCAAACACTTTTTAACAAGCGGAATATTTCTACGTGGGAATTGAAGAAGTTCTTGACCAATAATAGTAATCTCTATTTTCATTGTCTGGGAAAGTTTATATACTCAAAACTCGTTTAGTTGCTGCGCGTCTATTCATTGACTTGCGCTCCTACGTTTTTAATTTCTCCAAGTATCATCTAAGTATTTAGTAATCTGAAACGATATTGGTTTGTCATAAGCAGCAGATGTTTAGTCACCTATTGAATGACTAAATCATTTAACTTTATTCATTGACTCGCCGCCCTAAATAAACATATAGCCGTCTCTCATATATATATATATATTTGGCAGTGTAAATAAATTAAATTCAAATCTAAATTGATATTACCATCGGACATATCACAGTGTTTGTATTTGTGTCTGTGTAAATATTAAGACGGCCTGTACTTATCAGCAAACCTCACGCACACTCATAGAATCCAAATAGCGGCGCCGGTTGGCGGTTCCATGTGTGGTTCACGGTGTGGGGGATGGATGGAGGGGGCGTGGTTGTGACTTTATCACTTCTTAATTACGTTACTGATAAGCTGATTTCACTTTTTCTTTTTCTTTTGTTTTGGCTAGGCCGTCGCTGGCCGTTCCGTGATATCAGAAGTCAACGGGTTTCTTTATTTATTTTTTCGGCATTTTTCTTTCTTTTCTTTTGGTTGCGTGGAGCCAGCTCGTTGAAGCGCTCTACAAGTGCACAGTTGAGATTTAGTTAATAAAAATTAATAGCCATGTGATTTGTTTGGCCTTTAGTGCCAAAGAAAACACATTTTGTTTTGTGTTTTATGAGTAGCCGGTTGAGATTGTGTACAAAATACGGGTATCTCGATTGTAAATTGATGTGTTATTCCACGTATAATGGCTGCATTCGGTACATACTTGTACTTGGCTCGCCAGTACACCCACCAGCACGTCATTGGAATGTTTGCCTAATTATTTATTTGACGCTTTAATTACGCATTTATTGCCTGCGGCCAGCAGTTCGTATACGTAATATCAACAATGCCTGCCGCACAGTAACAGCTAGTGCCGCAGCGAGCGCGAGCACGACCGCAATTCATAAAAGTCATTGACACGGTAACAAAATGATAAAAATAAATGTCATATTCATTTATTTGTCCACGTAAATATTTTATTAATAATTCTTGCTGTTCCGAAAAAAACTGAAATATTCATTACATTCATTTGTAGTTGTTCTTTTATTTGACTCTCTTGACCTAGACGGACGTTCAACCTGATCTGTAATCTTGCCTATTTCAGATACTCTACTATCGCTTATTCGGCACTGATAAAACTGTTGCCCACTTGTACTTGTCAAGGCCGTTCATTAGGTGTTTCTTGTAGATAAATCAAGACACGAATAGATCTAGAAAGTCATTTTTATTTATAACATAAAAGCCCAATTAATCATGCAATTACCGAAACTGAGAGTGAAACGATTTATTCTAGAATACGAGCAAATATTGCAGCATTTGCAAAAAATGCTGTTTATGCCTCTGCAATGTGCATTGAATGCCACGATATGCCCGATATTAGCAACGCAATTTTTCCAATTTTCATTTGCAGTTTGCAGCTAGTAGTTGGTGGTAATTAAAGGAAATTGATTGCCTGGCAAAGTTGCAAACTTGGTGTAATTTTCGTTTGAAATAACCTTAACCATATTTCGTTTAAAGTTTGTTCAACTATGAAAATGATGACCTGCATAAAAGATACATAAATTTATCACAATTGCTGTCTCCATAATAGTTGCTCTAATTGTCATTTATCGTTCGATATTAATAAATGTATTATACCATTATAGGACACTACAATGTGCACAAAACATTAATGCAAAAGTATGTCAAACATAAACAATGGGAAAACTGTTATCAGAGTGCAAGGGGTTGATTTAGCATCATATGCAAATGAGCTGCATATATTCTCATGAATGATTGATGCGCTGCACAAATAGGAAACTGCATACGCAATTGCAATTTATATTTAAACGAATTCGACTAACACGCAATGCTAATTGGCTTTAATTATTTACCATTTGAATGAAGTTTGTGCATTGCAGGCGCACATCTATTTCCCAATATTCGACAATTGTATTCACTTCTGCATTTATTTACACATATGTATGTATAAAGTAAGTGAATTTACTTTTTAATGTGCACTATTTTTCACTTTTTTTTCTGTATTTTCACGAGTTTTGTTGTCGACCTCGTTCGCCGTCGACTAATTGCACTTCGCTGTGCTGTCAGCATACTTCGAGCGACACCTCCAGCAATGAATTGCAGCTGGAGCTGCTCTAGTCGTGGGTGCTGCAAGCATACAGACATACATACAGACAGACACCCCCGCACACCCCACACGAGAGAAGAGCACATGCACTTACTAGATAATATGAGTACAAATGCTTTTCGGTGCCGGCAACGCCATTCACATAAATCTTATGGTGAATTTAGCATCAGATTTGGGTTTATGTGTGGGCAGCCACACTTTCAGCGATTTCGCGCAGCCCCATTGCCATGTCTATCGTCCCCCGCCTTATGACATGTCATAAATTCGCTGTTTTTTTTTTCATCGCCATTTGTCCTCGACCTTGTTAAATGGCACGCGTTGCGTTTTGGCATTGATCAGGAAACTAAACAACGATTTTGCTAGTTCCACTTTAGCCCTGGGCTGCTATTTATGGGTGATTTTTTTATTTTTTTTCGTCGTAATATCTACAATGGGTGCAAGTGCAGCGCCTAAGCAAATCCGCGTCTTGCACGCAACTCATATTCGCATATTTAAGGTCCTTTTATAACCTATAACCTTGCTGCTTGAACTTAACATTCTATTGCATCACAGCCTTCCATGCAACCGTCGTTTAGTACATAATTTTTTTTTTCCTGGGCTGCATTTTAATGGCCATTATTGATTTTCAGTCTTTATTCCACAGACCCATCGCTGCCACATCGCCGCCACCTCCCATCTCCCAGCACCACCTCCTTTGTTATGAGTAGGGCCCATCAATTGGGGCGTGCTAATGGCTCCGAACCATGGCATCCAGCAAACCCGCAGGTCCAAAGGTTCGTCTTAGCTGACATTTCACTCGCGGCATTGCCTTTGCCCCCCATTGACCTAAACGTAATTTCTGCTCTTTCTCATACCTCGCCAACGTTTAGTTGGAGTTGAATGACAATCTCAAAAACCAGGACAGCTTAAAGTTAGCGAACATGGAAATGTTTGGCTGTAATTAAATGAACTGTGCGATACTTCTATTGAAATATATTTTTATTACTACTTAAGCGACCTTCATTTTCTTAAAGCGTTTCGGGCACATGCGACCAAAAATACATATTATTCTCCATAAATTACTTTGCTGTCAGATTTTGGCTATCTTCGGTTTTCAGATACTTCGATTCTCCCTCAAAGGTTGTCGCATGTGCTATGAAAGCACACAGCAAGTTGTCTGAAAATATGTTAAAGACCCAGCTTAAGTTCTTCAAAAACCTCGAATTGAATAATAAAGTAGACAGTTTGAAGTTTACGTTAGGGTATGCGACTTTCGTCTAGTGGAAATATTGTTTTGCAGACGTTTTTCCTTACTTCCTCTTGTTGGTGTGCCACATTTTGTTTCCCTTGGGTTGTGTTCTTGCTTCCGGTGTGCACTCTCCTCGCTTATCAGCGCATTTGCAGTTGCCCGACTCGTCTCAGTCGCATTCTCAGTCTGAGGAGGCTAAGACCAAGGCACAAGCTGAGTCTGAGTCTGAGAATGGGAGCGACTTGTGCTAGTCCTTTGGTTGTTAGGTTGTTGTTTGCCTGTTGTGTTTTCTGTATAATATTTTTTTTTTTTTTGCATGTCATGCGCTTGTTTGTTCTGTGCTTCCTTCCGTTTTCAATTTCTTGTTACTTGCCAACGTTGTACTCGAACCCTCTTTTTGCACTTTTTTCCGTATTCCTTTGAGTTGTTGGTGTTTTTATTATTTTTATTCTGGTACATGCATATATTTTGTACATATTGTACATGTGACATTTTACCTCATGTTGTGCCAAACTTCCCCCTCTGTCTGCATCCAGTGAAGACTGCTTGTTGCTTACAGACCAGAAGTCTGTGGCTGGCAAGTAGCAGGGAAAGGAGGCAAGTGTCTTGGGTTTCTAACCCATTGCTGCCGCCTTTATGTGTGCCAAGGCTTTGTCTTTTGTTGCTTCCAATTACTTTTCACTAGCACAAGAAATTAATTTCTTAGTGATCCGCTTTGTTTCAGCTATTTGTCAAATTGCAGCAGAGTGTGTGCAACAGCGTCTGCTGCTTGGTGTGGCTTTAAAATTCAAGAGACGTGTCCGTTGATTTAATGCTCTGTTTATTTGTGGCACATTTGTTATGCCTCGGCTTAATTGAAATCTAATTTAATTTATGGCTACAACATAAGCGCACAACTACAACAACAGACGTTGCCTGTCCCCCAAGACACAAATAATAAATATTTGCTTATTGCCTACGGCACATCTGCACACATACGAACATATTCAGGCTTTACTTCCATTATAGACGCGCCTGTGTGTGTGTGTGTGTATATATGGCATTTTAATTGAAATGCCAAAACACATTGTCTACTTTAAGGCAGGGGCGCATCCAAGTCACCGCAAGTCACGCGGAAATAATACGAAATCATTTAAGGTACATGTATTAAATACATTAACTTATTGATTTTCCATGCATCAACAAATATGCCCCAAACACACACACACAAGCAAACAAGCAAACACACATCCTAGCTCCCTTTCAAGTGAATGTCTGGCTGACTTCCGCTTTGTTTGCGCTGTGCCAGTCCAGATCATATCAATAAAAAAAATATGCATGGAACTTTGTTATGTCCTCATGGTCGACATGGAGGAACAGTCCATAGCATAACATAACAAATTCATAATAATTGGAACGACCATCAGGAGCAGCCCGCCCGCAGTGAGTCCGCACAGGAAATAGGAATGAACACGTGATTTGTGCCCCCAAAAACCAATACAAAAATGAAAGAACTACGAGAATATAAAATTATATGTAGTCTGAAACTCACTAAGGACCTTATTAAAGGCGATTGGCTGAGATACGTTTTAGTGCCAATTAAATTACTGTAGAACGTGGAACCTGAACACTGGAATCATATACATAGTAACTTGTGGGACCATTTGTGATTCTCTTGATGGTTTCGTGCTCACGATGCCATCTCAGCAGCCACAAGAGTCAAGTGATTGACGTAACCACAGGCGGCATCGGTCAGTGGAGAGGCAAAGGCCAGTCAATGTCTTCATAATGGACCATTGACAATTATAAGGCTACTAAATCGTGTGAATAGCACTCATTCTCATACTGAGTGAAGGCGAAGGACATGATGGCAAAACAAACTCGGCAATGTCATGTGCACAAATCGTATTCAATGGGGAAACTTGAAGCTATTTCCAGCAAGCCAGCAAAGAGGGAAGTCGGATAGACGACAGGGATTGTTTGTTGTTTGTGTTGTTGTTGTTGTCGGTATAACGATTGCATATTATTCAATTAAAATCGCACTATTAAGAGTATTAAACTTGTTGGGACAACTGTCAGACACACGCACAGGCGCACGCACATGCAATCAATGTCAACAAAAGCACAAGCACATATTCATACACGCATCGACTATATAGCACACATTTAGTCTCTCATGCAGCTGTAGTCACGGGAACGTAACACACACATACATATACTGTGTACATAGCATGAGTGCGGACTACACTCGGTCCTTGTCCTTGGCCAACACATTAAGACTTGCCGTAGTAAGACACACATAAATGTCAGCTACAAGATTTGATAGCCTCGGGTTAAGACTAAGCATTAAGCGTATGCGTGTCATAGCTCTGGGCAAACGGGACGGTGGGACGGAGGAGTCGCCAGTTAGAAAAAGGGGCATATGTGAGAGTATGTGTCTGTGTTTGTTTAGGTTAATGTACAGACAGTTGCCAGGCATGTGCCCAGCTTCACAAAGTCTACACAGTTCTTTGTTTTCCTTGTGTCTTGCCTCGTGTCCCCTAAAAGTATGCTACAGAAAGTTCAAATCGTTTGTTCACTTAAATGTTGCGTTTAGAAAATTGGAAACTAAACGTTTATGCCATCCCAGTACAAAAACAATCAGTCAAAAAATAAGAGAAGAAAAGAAAAGAGAAGCGGGCAAACATAAAAATTGCTCAGCTTGACTTTATGCCTTTCTATATTATATTATTTAGAAATAGTTTCGCCAGGCAGCTGCAAAATTGGCCGGCAGTGTCCATGTGCACAATGTCTGCAACAAATTAGAGAGTGTGCTTCAAGAATACTATACATGCCACATACACCCACAATCCAGCACACTGGGCACTCGGATAATGGCAACTCTTGGTCGTTGGTTGGATGCTGACGTTGCCTCATCTGGCGCGGCGCTAAGAGGTCCGCATGTGATGGCGAAACTTGCTGCTACACAAAAGTTGCCCAAAAACGAAAAACTGTTCTGCTGGCCCCAATGAACTTTTGCATGTAAGATGTGTTGTTGCTACTACTGCTGCTGCTGCTGCTGCTGCTGCTGCCTGCCGCTTGCTGGTGCAGCTGTGCGCCACTGGCGCTAAGTGGCACCCAGCCAAGGCGCGGCATCAGCAACTCGGAGTCCACCTTCCGCCATTACCACACAGCAGACGCTCAGCAGAAGGGCATGGCTGCCTCGTTGCCTTGCTGCCTGCTGATATTATATGGGGGTCATGCCTACCCCAATGTTGCCTTCTTTTTTTACGGCTACCGTTTCAATTTTTATGGCTAAAGTTGTTGTAAATTTTGCTGGTTGCTGTCAGTATTTGTATTTGGTGTTCTGGCGCGGTCTCGAAGCGCAATTTTCCCCAGAATTTTCACAGAGTTTTCGACTGCGCTGTGTCGCGTGCCTTGTAATCGATATTTGTGGCTGGACAGCAGCCAGCTGCGTGTCTGTTTGCTCTTTATTAGTTACCTAGCTCGCCCATCTAGCAGCAAATTCAATATCGTTTATTTACACAATTTTCCAGCTGCCTCGCTGTCCTTTTACTCGCTTCATCGCGGACCCTTCGTTTACTTCTGTCCGCATTTAAAGTTACGTAATGTTTGCATTAATGGTGTTTTCTATAGTTTTAGCCATCTGGCCCACAAACGGTCTGTACAACTTTTTTTTCTACTTAGTAAAAGTCCCACGTTGGGTGCTGCTTTAAGCCACATATAGACACTCACAATTCCATTCACACTTTGTCACTGGGCGGTGTGAAAAATACGGCTTAACAGTACATTTACTTGAGAATTTATGTGTTTATAAAGAGTGTGTGCATGCGGACTCAGTGGAAATCATTTTTAGAGAGTTCCTAGAATGCGAACAACGAACAAGCAGATTAAAACTTCCATATATTATTCCATTTGCACAACGGGCAACTTTGGGTTAGCCCAACGACTTAAAAAACAAATACAATAAGTAATGTATTATGTGGAAAATCTATTGTTAATTGACGGAAAATACCAGTCTTTATTTCGTTTGAAGCTGTTTAAGCTGCACTTTAACGCGCAGTCAGATAATGGCTTGCTAGTTGAGCTTTACTCAGTGTGAATGCACTTAAATATGTATTATCGGCTTTCGATTTTTCGCTACATTCCGCAGCATTTACTTGAGCGACTTTGTCGGAACGAATCGGGAATTTGGCATTAATTATTGAACATTTACGTTGGCGCGTTAGCAACTGCGCCCTTTTAATATATACTTACTATATATAAATATAAAGAATATACACTACGTAGAGAACGTTTTACGAGAGAGTTTTTGGTGTGCGGCGATGCAATTTATGCAAAATCACGTATGCCATGACATAAAAACAATAAATAATGCAACAGCCGAAATGCATTGGGGTTGTCAGTGGATGACTGTGGATAACGGGGAAGACCGAATTTGTATGTATGTATGTACACATTCGTATCGCATGTGAGTGGGCGAAAGTGTATGCCAGTTGAGATGCATTGCATATTGCGCTGCTGCAAGTGCTGCAAGTGAAACAGAAATCCAATTCAAAATGGGGGCCAAAGTGGTCGCCTTCGGGGCACCTTCCACTATTCCTCAAGCTGATTTCATTCAGCATACATATGGCTACGTACAAACTATATATACCATGCTATATATACCATGTGTATATGAAAGATGCAAAGCCATTTACTTCGACATTTCAGTCCAGTTGTGTGCGAGTGTGCGTTACCGGCTGAGCATATTTACTTTTTGTCGAGTGTGGATCAACGTCATGACTGCTGTCATCCCAAAGAACATTTAGCACTTTCCAAGAACACAAACAGTTCACACACACACACACAAATATAAACGAATACTCCAATTCACACATACATCCACTATGACCCATTACTGAGGCCTTTTGCTAATCTTTTTTATGCGCACTCCCACCCTTCGACCTCCAGTTACAAGTTATTCGACTTGTTTGGGTTACCGAGATTCAATAAAAGATATTTTTGAATTGCCGCCTACGTCGACAACGGCAACGGGAACGCCAACAGCAACAACGATGGTAACGACAACGGCTGAGGGCTACAAATGTATCTGGTACTTCAATTTTATTTAACATTTTGGCTGCCGGCATCTGAGCCCTGAGTGGCACTTCGTTCAGAGTTTATTAGGTTCATCAACTGCCGTCAGCAGTCAACATATGCGACTTTATTTGGGGTCGTACTCATAGCAACCAAGTGGCCCTCGGTCATCAACATTTAGCCCATAGCTCACTGGGGACTGCTACGTAGCATTTGTAAATGAATGTTTTGAACTAACCACAATATGCTGTATATTAAATAGAGTATTGAATGTAATCACCAACTGTGAAAGTATGCTAAATTCATTTTTGAAATTTATGGGCTACATTCCCTCTATTACATTTTCAAATAATTATTTCTGTGCATACCAAAACAATATATATGTATATACGTTTATAAATAATATTCCCTTCTTTTTAAATTCTTTTCACAGACCATTTAAACTCAATTGAAACGTAAATTGCACTTCAGAGACTTGAGGTAAGTTTAAAACAAGACATTTTGTTAACCATTTTTGGCAATAGATATTTCAATAATTTCACAAAAGAAAGAAACCAGAGGAAAGTCGACTCTAGATTAGGCGATAAAAATGCGCATTAAGCTGTCTGGAAGAGATAACTTCATATGAATTTATTGACGTTTATATGCTGCCCCCAGGCTGCTGGTCAGTGGTCAGTTCTCTGGGGTTCCATCCACTTGTTTGCTCATGTTTCTACGACTGTGGTCTTTTCCTTTTTTTTTTTTGTTCTTTTGTTTTTTTTTTTTGGACCAAGTGAGCGAGCAGTCAGGCATGAAAAGGCCAACATCCGCTGCGGCTAATGTGCTGTCATTTGTATTGGCAACAGAGAGGGGCATGGTAGGGCAGTAGAAGTGGATTCCGTACCTTTGTATGTATAAATGTGGCATGAAAAAATACATAAATAAATGAGCTACGTGCAGAGGATTTGCAATCGCTGCCTTTTCTTTTGTCATAATCAATCGTTGCCCATGATTTATGCAAAAGAAAATGTTGTCTCTCATCGGTAGGAGAACTGCTGAAAAAAAAATAAAACTGTGTTGAATTTAAATCAAAGCCAGAGCCGGAGCCAGAGTCATAGCCAGAGCCTGAGCGTAGAGTGGAGCGTTTAAGCTTGCGGTTTGCGCTTCATAAATTTGTTTATTCATATTGTTTATTTTGTCATTGTTTTCTGGTTGTCCTTTTGCTGGCGCTTTGCTGTGGTCGGGCGCCGTTTTTTGGTTAATTATGCAAACCGAAGCGAGTGCTGCAGGCCAAGCGGTTGCGGTTTATGCAAGCAGACCACGAAAAAGCGGAGGGATAACGTTTAAATGGCTTACAGAATGCGGCACTAGCTGTGCACCTAGCAAAATGTGTACAAAAATTGTTGCTCACTTTTCTGCGAGGTTTTTGCCATCAACAGGTCTGAGCAACATTGAGATGCTGAGATGAATGTTGAAAGCTACGGCAAGTTCATTATGCGCCTGGATTTGTTTATGCTGGTCCTTCTTTCCCTTTGGTATATGCATGTATATATATCTCAATGCTTCTGCGTGTGTCTGTGTTTGTGCTGTGCGGCTGTTTACAAAGGTGTCTGTCATTCAGACGGTCGTTGGTACGGTCATTGGTCACCCGCTTGCAGCCCGCACTAGACAAGCTCCTCGCATCCTGTGACCACATCCTGTCGCCGGCAGCTCGACTGTTTGCCTGCCTTTCTGAGTGACAAGCGTACTTTACAGCCTCCTTAGAGCCCTATCCCTTTTTGCGGAGCTTTCAACGTTGTTGTCCCCCTGCACCATCGCATCCCTCTGGTGCCATTTCCCGCTACATTGTTCTCTTATGGCGCGCCTGAGCATTCATATGACTGCTCATGCTGGGCTCTCAGACAAGGCATTTTGACGCCACGACGAAGCCGTGTCAGCCGTCCAAGCTGCCTAACGAAGCATAAAGTAAGCGCTCTTTTAATCTATGACTTTGCTGCTGCTGCTACAGTGTGTTTGCATGTGTGGGTGTGCTGCAGTTCACGAGAAATCAAGTGTAATGAAGCCCACGAACACGCCAAGCCGCACTTATTCAGCAAAATTGCAAAGCTGGCGTAAGTTCAAGTTTATGTGTATGTTCATCCGCTTTGCTCTTGTTGCTATTGTTGCTGATGCTGTTCACCTATCTCATGCTGTTCGCCACAACTCTTGAGCGCTTAACAATAGATACACATTTAAGCAACAACATGCTCGTCCACGCAAAGAGTTTGACTTGTCGATTGGGCTCTTAAAGCGAGTGAGGTAAGCTACTCGATGTCTAATTAACGCGCTTAACTCGCCTTAGGGCTGTTTATTCGCAATCAAAAGTATGCTCGAATTGTATTCAACGAGGATGCTCGGTTTACAGCTGTAATTGGTTTTTCAATGGGCTACAAAAACAGCACAAATGGCAGTGGATTTTTCGCAAGTCAAATTTCAAAAGAATCGCAATAATGCTGAGATTAAATTTAAAAGATTTGCAGAATGAAAATCCAAACACTTTACCTTTTGTCTGCGCACACTGAATAACTCCAATTTGCTTGACAGAATTTATATTAAATTTGCAAACATTTTATTTGCTTTCGCTTTCATTCGACACCCAAACTTCTGCTTAATGTTAATAACATAGTTATTTGATGGCCACATGGCCTCTTTAATAGTCATTCTGTTTACATTCCCAGCGCATGAATAACACAAGCAGAGCGCCATTAAATAAAAGTACAACGGGGCGTATGTGTATTATAATGATGTGCATTATGAGTTTACAGCAATAACAGCATGAAAATCAGCGTCTAATTGCCATAAAAAAAGTACGAGAAACATTTTAAGCGACTGTCCGATAAATATTACCTTTTAAAGAATGAAAACAAGAACCAGAAGCACAAGCAAAATCAAAATCAAAAGCAGGGTCAGAACAAGAGGAATCAAAAGCAAGACATAAAATGGCTGCAGGAAATGACGTGACGCGCGGCTTTTGTTTATTTTTGCTGCTGTTTCTGCCCTTTTCTGTCCACAACAATAATGGCAATACAGCAGAACCACAATAACAACAATCTTAATAGCAATAACAACATAACTTTTACAACAAATATCAACAAAGGGGAGCAACGACGCAACGTCATTGAAATTGACTTCATTATTATTTTATAACCTTCAGAAGTTGCTCTGCCTCGCTCAGAGTTTAGTTTTTGTTTTTGTTCGTTTTTCCCCTGTCTTTTTAGTGCTTTTTTTTATCAAATCTTACATTGCGGTGCTTCTGGCACGTTCTCAAATGTTATCCTGCCATATCTCCGCTTGTTGTCCGCAACCTGAAACTGACTATGCTTATTAAAAGCAAGCTTCAGGCTCTACAGATATCTATATGAGTTTTTCTGCATAAATACTCGTACTTATGATGATATGCAAATGCTCACAAAAAAAAAACATAAACTTTCAGATAATGCATTTCAAAGCTAAGAGAATGACAGTGACTGGGCAGTAGGAAATACAATCCAGGACAGCTTGTCAGCAAGAACTCAGCTCTTGGCAAAAAGTTCTTTCCCAAGACCATTAAAAAAAATTATTTTTTTTTTCCCATAATGCAGGAAGAAGGAAATAGCTGGAAATATAATAAACGTCTGAAAATGGGATTCCTATCAGCGTTGGCCTCTTCACATAATTACTCAGATTTAATTATAGTTTATTACGAGTATTGAGATTATGACTCAAGTCTCTGACTCCTTGTGTTATAATCTGTCGTATTAAGCTTATCATTATAATTCTTATCAACTGATTGCGAGTGGGTCATCAAGCAGTTTAATTGGCTTTAAATTTTCTCAATGAAAGTCTGTTATGATTCGCACTGAGTGCAACCCCGTTATCAAAGCAATACAACTTTTGGGTTTTTTTATTTGTGTAAAAAGAAAAGTCTGGCGACGTTCTAAGTTGCAAGTACTTAGCATAGATTGTAAACTTTACACCTTTATGGCATTATATATGCTTTGATCGGCATTTCGTTTGAGGCATTAATCGTATAAGCGGCTTTCCCAGTGGAGTGTGGAGACCACAATTGTTTTTCTGGGTCATTTTCAAAGCTCTTGACAATCGCGAGAGATTTTAATGCACACTCGAAATAAATTTGTTAAATTTGTGGGAGCCACACTCTGCTGTAACGTGCGCCGGAGTATTTGTGTGTGTGTGAGTGTTCGTTATCAAAGCGATTGAAAAACAATTACACTTCTGACATTAATGGCGCATGCTCTTGACGGCACCGGCAGTAACAGCAACAGCAACAACAAGCATAAAAACAAGATTCCAAATATCAGCGTTTTTATGTAAAAACTTTTGCACTTTTTTACACATGCACACACACACACATACACGCAGACGCACAATGAGTGCGAATGCACGAGGGCGAACGGGCTAAGCGAGTGAAAGAGAGGTGAATACTTTCGCATCTGTCGATGTCAGCAGCATAAAAGTTTCATTTGTTTACACGGCGGCATTGCCTGCTGCCCGGATAACCACATCAAAAATAAACAGCAGAAAATTGTAAATTGATTTTCCAAAAAATTTTAAATAAACAAAACGATTCGCACCGCGTATTTACTTACCATACAACATTTCTTTTTTTGCTTTAGACTTTTTTATTTTCAATTTAGAAGTTTGTGCGGCGCGCTTGAGTTTACTTTAAAGGCGAATGCCTTTAATGCCAGTCATGGCCAAGGCAAATGGTCGGCATTATTAACATGATTGCCACGCCCACGACTCTCCAAGGAAAGTGACAGAGACAGAGAGAGCCAGTAAGAGACAATAGAAGGAAGCTTGTAAAGCTAGGGGCGAAGCTTATCAATGAATCACCAAAGCATGTGATTGATGATTGGATGTGATGAGTACGTGTGTGTTTGCTTGCTTCTGTTATGTGGGAGTAAGTAAGCATATACTTATCTGAGTAACTGTGTGATTGTCTGTGTATGTATGTATGTGTGGCAGACTCAAAATGTGGCTTCCGTAGCAGGGATTAGGCGCTCGGAGCTGCCTAACAGGCTGCCTGACAGTCTCCATATGCCTACAAGTGCTGTTGTGTGTTGTATATGTTGTGTGTATGGCTGCCCTCATCAGCTGGCACAAGACAGATTAAAAGTGAAGAGCTTGCAAAAACGTTGCCAACCGAAGCCGCGTAGTGTGCCTCACGTCCGCATCGACAATACTCTTACATTTTGGGAGGATGTGTCAGTGATATTGTTGTCTTTGATTAAGTACACGAGCTCAAGGAAGAGAGTAAGCTATATATGTATACTAATTCATCAGTGATTTGATCTTTTCGCTGCAAGTGAAGTACTTGATTGATTTCGCCCAGTAATCAACGCTCATCTTTTCCACAAAAGTGTGCATATTTGTTTAAATTGAATACAATTACAATGTGCCCATATGTGTGGCGCAGCATTAACCATTTGCCGCCTGACAATTTATTCTGCGCGACTTAAGGTACTATCACAAAATTAAATGAATTGTAATTCTAGTTAACAAGAGAATTTCCGGTTCGTTGGCCCGTCGTGTTCTTGTTGTTTGTTATACCTGTTTGCCAACAGGCAACACACAGCAGGCAGGCAGGCAGGCAAGCAGGCATCATCAATGGCAGCTGGTTTCCTCGTTGCCAGCCATTTCCATGCCGTTCCCCCGGCCTGCTCTGCCCTGGCCCGAGCATAGACCAAAATGTTTACACATACGCGCGATTTTCTTTTAACAATTCATCAAATGCGCTAAGCGCACACAAAAAACTTTGACACTCGACGTTTGTGTTTGGATATATCTGTGTGTGTGTGTGTGTGTGTGTGCGAACCGTGTGAGCACGACAATCGATGCGGGGTGCGAGGCGTGTGGGTGGCATGTGCAAAGTTTGACAACGTCTCGTCCGTCTGGTCGCCCACGTTGCGCATCCGGCGATGGCATATCAATCATCGACAAAACTGCATGAGTGTCGTTCAACGCCTCCAATTCCCATTCGTGTGCTCGTCTCTGTCTGTTCGGTTGTGTGTGTGTGTGTGTGTGTGTGCGTGCGCATAGCTTTAAAATATTTATTTTACTTTGCGCTTTGGCCGGGCCATATTGAAGGCTAAATACAATAACTCAAATTGATTTCCCAGGTAGCAGGAGCACGATATGTTATTTGCATGTCTTGTCATGCTTTATTTACGTGTTAGCTGAGGCACCAAGGGGGTAAGCCAGGCAGGCAATTAGTTAAAGTTCTTTGTGCCAAGACCTACACATGCCCTGTCAGCCAGTTGAAGAGCCTTAAATTCATTTGCTATTTTGCATAAATTACACATCGTTTGAAAATTTAAATATCAATACATAGCACAGAGTTAGTTGCTCTATGGATAAAAATGAGAAACCTACACTGAGAGTGAGCCAGCGGGAAAATCTGATCTCATTCACATGCTGGCATAATCAATAATCACATGTTATCCGATACATATGTTTGCTGTGTTTCGACCACAATAGAAAAACACACAATTATAATTAAAAGCGTATTAAATGAATGGAATTAGGCTTTTAATTACGTATCGTGCACAGTACGAAGCTTAAACTAAAACGAAAATCCATCCGCTTTCTCTCCCTCTCCTGTCCACTCATTGTGTTGATTGTGTATTATAAACTTATTAGTGAAATGCATTGATATGTATTTACAATGCTGAAGGCTTTGTATTCTGGTTTATGCATGTCCGGCAATTAAATGCACACCTGTGGCTTCTTGCCACATCACAGCTTCTTGTAACAAGCAAATAACTTTCTATTACAAACGTTAAGCTGAAGGAAGACAATAGATCAATTGTGCTACGTCTATGCGCTAATTTAACTCTTAGATATGTTGCCGCTCAAGTGTCGGGTGGCTGTGATTTATAGAGTACCGGGCATCCATAAATTTTCACTGGTTCAGTGGGCAATATAAATCGGAGCTGGGAATAGTTGAGTGCCTGGGATTGCCGGGTAGCCGGATTCTTGGGTACCCGAGTTGCTTGTATGCCGAGCCCACTGAGAGTTCTCTTGCCGTGCTCTTGCGTCTGTAGGCGAGTCAAGAGTGTGCATGATTTATTTACATTCGAAACTTCTGCAAAGGCTTCTTAAGCACACAATTTGCGCCGCGAACTGGCGAAAAGACGCCGCAAAAGTTGCCCATGAAAAACTCGAAAGAGATGAAGATGAAGAAAAGTAGCAAACTCAGCGCAAATTTTTAATCTGCACATTACAAAGTTTCGAAAAATGAGAAAGTGAAGCCCGAACAAAGAAGCTGCCTGCCCGCTGCTCGCCTGCTGCATCCTTTCGGCGCCTCACTCGAAAATGCAGTCATTAATTTGCAGCTTAGACCGAGAGTAGCAATAGCAACAGCAGCCGCCTCTAAGGCGTGGCCAAAGCATAATATGCAAAAAATGTAAATATAATTAAGACGCCGTTTTAATGGTTACGGGCAGCGCTGACTTGGCCAGCGTAAAGCTTAAAAAATGACTCCCCCTTTAAGCCTTGGCCTTCGCTTGAGACAGAAGCGTTCTGCGTTCTCCCTATCTGTACTTCTGCCTGTCGTGGGCAATATTTTATGTCGGGCCGCTGAAATCCGCAATTTCATTTGTTTGCCTGCCTGCTAGCCTGTGCTGTCCTTTTGCAGTAACTTACTCGCTTCAACTGCGCCTGTGGGGCAGCTCCCCCGTTGACATTCTTCGCTGATTGTCCAAATGGCAGTTTGCCATTGCATTGGCACGCGATCATTAGTCAAGGCAACTGCGCCACCAACTGCTGCAAATGCAGCTGCAGAATGCAGGGAAAGTTACAGCTCCTTCCTTCACTTGTCACTTGATGAAAGCTCAACATGGCAAATGAATTCGCCACCTGCAACTCGATGGACATTTCGTTTCTTGCCTCTGCTTTAACTGTATTATAAAAGTACTTATAACAAATACTGCCGCAAATACTAAAGTTGTTAATATTTAAAAGCATTTTTAAAGTTACTTCAAAAGTACTTTTCAGAACTCTTTTGATTGCGTCTCGTAGATATGTTGAGGATACTTCTAGCTGCGTGTGCTGTTATAGCACCAGCAAATTAAAAGTTTTCCTCTATTCGACTTTATTGTCATGATAAAGTGTGTTTTATATAAATGCGTTGTTGAAACGGCAGTTTGCTAATTAGAGACAGGTAAAAGTTGTGAGCTCGACCAACTTTTGACCAAAGCAAAGGCAAATCAAACCAAAAGTTTGCTTATCCAACTGCCGCACACTGCTTGTTGTTCTTGTAATCCCACTCGAATTCTATTATACTCGTATTGCGCCGGGGCCAGCGACATAATTATGTGCCAGCAATTTGCATTGCGCCCACAACACACGACACACAACACAAACGCCATAAAAGGCCATAACAATTGAAGCACACGGCAACGCAACGGCAAGCGGCTACAATGAACAACAACATGCGCAGTCGTAGACGACGAAATACCCTAGCTAGAGATCAACTTGTTTGAACCCAAACACTGCAGAAGGTGGGAAAACTCTTGCCAATTGCCAAACAACATTTTCGAATCAAGTGACTGCATCATTAATCAATAAATCAAACGATTCTGCACTTTTGTCTCAGCGAATGCCTTTTTTAAGGAGTGACATGCTGTGAATGATAACACTTCTCTCATGTGTACTGTAAGGTAGTTATTTCAACACCTTTATGGTGCTGCAACATTTGTGGCCTGCCACAAAACACACACATACACACAAAATTTGAAGGGGCGAATCGGTGAGAAATAGAGAGCGAGGGGAAGACGTAGGTACTTACCACAATGGCTTTGGCCAATGACCATTGCTGGCTACGTCCGTGGCAGGTGGCACAGAACGTTGCACGGAGGTGCCGCAGTAGCATGCAAAACAAACCGACAGAAACGCCGACGCCACATTTACAAAACCCATAGATAGAAATCTAAAGATAAAGCAAATTGCTGTGCTACAAAATCGTTAACTGTAATTTACCGCATTCGAAACGTGGCCCATTCTTTGCCATTCTCATTCTCATTCTCTTCCTCTTTCCCATTCTCATTGGGGCGATTCTAAAAATTGCATGCGGTTATGAATGAAGGATACATCGTCCTGGCCTCGGTCTTCAGCCCGCAATCCAAATTTAATTGCATTTTTCTCTTTACTTTTGGCCGCCAGCCGCCAGTTAAACATATTTGCCATTTTACCATTTTCTACAACCGCAAAACTTCAGCCAAATTGCGCTTATAATTGAGGAATTGAATTATGCATGATGTTGTGCCACTTGCAGTGTTCTATTACAGCGGCAATTGTGGTATTTGCTGACTGACACTATTAAGTTTGATCAGCTATTCGCCAGCCGTGCTAAAGGCCAATTAATATCAATCATGCAGGCATTAGCTCACGTTTGCGGGCAAAGCGACTGAGGTGCATTCTTTTCAAGTATAACAAACTGTGCAATCTAATTGAAATGCCATCACACAGAAACTCTTACTCTGTTGCTACAACAATGTTTGTCAAAAGTTATCTGAGAGCGCATACAAACTTTGTAATTGATGCTGAAACTAAAGGAAACTGAAATAATTGACTGCTTTGAAGCAAACTTAGTTGAAAAGAAAAGCGAAAAAACTATTGCTCATTATAATAAACGTATTTTGTGTTTTGCATACTTTGGCAGTCGATCTAATATATTATACACCTCAATCACTTGTTTATGCTTCAGTGTGCTTACCGATTTGTTAGCGCCTCAATTGTCTATGCAAAAAACACCAAAGCATTCCACAGTATCGATCATACGCAGCGTGGGCCAAACGAAAACACACTTTAAATTAGTGCTTTGTCTTCCCGCATCTTCCCACTTAACAAAATCTACAGTTAGCTGAAGTCTATCCATCTTGGTGCAGGGCCAGCAGTCGAAAAAGGTTTCGACGCGTTATTGATGTTGATTGATTTATAAACATTTCAGCACCGCAGACAGGCAAATTAAATTGTAGCCAAAACAATAAACAAAATGAAATTAGCATTTGAGCCCCAGATGGATATTTTGCTTCTATCCCCAACAGTGGCAACAGCAAAAGCAACGTCAACAGCGGCAACACCAATTGCTGCCGCTGTCACAACCATTCACATGGCAGCTGCAGACAGCAAGCCGCAAACAGAAACGCGCCATTTTCCGTGTAGCAAAACATAATTTGCTTAAATATTCATAACAGAGTGAGTGAAAATTGTACGAGTACTCGTATACCGCTGATTAACATGGTCGTATCGAATGGCTGGCTGCTTGTTTTCCTCCCTGACTGACTGGCTGACTGGTTGGGATGGGAGGGAGGTGAAAGTATTTGGGGCTTCTACATTTGCTGCTGATGCTGATGGTGCTGCAGCATCAATCAAGCGGCATTTGCAGCCCCCCGTTTGCGGTTGGCAATAATTTAATGAAATATTCTGTTTGCCACGTTAGCTCATACACATGTCACTGGAAAACCGCCACCCACTGACTGACGCCACCCCTGCCAAATAAGCAATCCGCTGTGTAATTTGAATTACACTTCACATTTTCGGCTGACAGTTTGGCTAATTTAAGCCATGTATTTTCATTACTGGCAGTCCCAAGAATAGAAGAACGGAGCACATTTTGCATGTGCTGCGGTAATTAAAGCACTTCCGTTGCATTTCAAAGAGGGGTTAAATTTCCGCGAACGAATAAAAAGCAGCAATTCGGATGGGTAGACGCCAGTTAGGTACTTCAACGCAAAGCCAGAGCAGCAAAAATCTTGATTTAATACATGATTTATGCTGATTCCAGCGAACTTATCCCATTGCCCAATTAAGCTAAGCTGCGCTTATCAAACTGATGACCCCGGGGAGTAATGTAGATGACAAAAAAGTCTACAGTGCAGAGTTTTCATTTTTTATGCTTTGAAATTTCCCGACAAAATTCATTATTTTGACTTTGTGCTCTCTTATTAGTGTGGAAAACGAAATAAAACTACGAAATTGCCGTCTCTCTCTCTCTCTCTCTCGTTGCCCGTTGCGAGCGAAATTGCCAAGGGTAAAACAACAGCTGCCACTAGCTGCCGCCAGGTGGCGCCTCGAGCGTGCACATTGGCAATTAACTGTTTTGAGCTTTACCCATTTTGAAGCGGTACCCTGCCAATGTTATATAAATTAGTTGATGGTTAAAAAGCTGACAAAGGCCAAATACAAGTCCTTGGGGAAAATGCGAGCGCATATGTGTATGTGTGTGTGTGTGTGTGTGTGTGTATAATACTTGTTTGTGAATTTCAAATAACGAAAGCTGCAGTAAGCAAACAAAGCTGGCGTCGGCTTTAAATTCAGTTGATGTCGGAATAAAAACTTGTATTAGATATTCGAAATTATGCTCTCAAACTGAAATCGCCACAAGTTAACTGGTTTACTTAATTCGCTAGTATAGACACAATTATTTGCTGAAATTAAAGGAGCCATGCCGCGTCAGAGGTCAAGTAAACCAACAGCCGGGGGTGGACGTCATGGCGGCGGCACCACTCGAAGCAGTAGCAGCAGCAACCGCGCTCCATTCACTCGCAAATCGTCCAGCAACTTGCCAACTGTGCAACCCAAAGCTGAGACAAAACCAGCAACAGTTCCAACTCCAGCCGCTCCTAGTTCTGGACGTTCCGCTGGAGATGTTATGAAGGACATGGCAGCCACGGCAGCAGGTGTTGCTGTTGGCTCAGCTGTGGGCCATGCCGTCGGCGCTGGCATAACAGGTGCGTTCAGTGGCGGCGGCAGCAGTAACGCAGCTGTGCAGGCGGCACCAGAGAAAACAGCGCAGCATGATGAGAAAAAGAGGAGTGAACTGGTCGAGGAGGGACCTTGTGCCTACGAGATACGCCAGTTTCTCAAATGCAGCGAGGAGAATAGCGATCTGTCAGTTTGCCAGGGCTTTAATGAGGCACTGCGACAATGTCGGCAACGCTACAATTTGTAGAGCAACCAGAAATGCGTTTTAGGACAACACGAAATAATTTTATCAACAAAATATTACCTTGACTACACACATAGCTATGGTCAACTGCAAGTTGTTTGGCATAATAAATTTTGGAGTAGCCTATTAGAAAACCGTTCGAGTGGTTTCGGGGCATAAGCAAATAGTTGTGAATTCTTAACTTTGGCACTGACCTTAAAGTTCAGCCCAAAGGTCTGATCTGGCCGGTCCTCACATCGTATACATCATATAAAAGCCAAGGGTTAGCAATTAAAATATTTTATGTGTCGTACACGCACACGCAGTGCGTGCCCTCTTCACTGTCATGCGCCCAGCCATCGCAATTTATTTTTAACACTTTCTAACTGACTGCTGCACATCCTTGACGTCCTTTGTTTCGTTTTCATATGCCGCAGCTGTCTTCTGCCGCCGCTTTCATCCATTGTGAAGCGAGGGTATTATGATTTAGCTATCAAATGTGCAACGCATTGAAGTAGACAAGAATATACTCTTTACGATGTATAAGGATTATCTGCTGAGTGCATAGATAACGCCATGAACGATGTTCATTATCTACAAAAAGAACCATCAACCCAACAATTAAGCGTATTGCATTTAAAATGAAGCAGTAATCGTAATTGTTTAATAATTCAGTAGTTGAATAGAACGATTTATACATTTAGTACTTGTTCATTATTCTATTTCATTGGTAAGGGTATTTTCTAATCGACCTCTCTTGAATATCCCGTTTATCCTCGTTGTTTTTTGACATTCTTAGTTAATTGTGATTTTGTTTACTGTCATCCCCGACGCTCACCGTTCGCTCCCTCATTGGGCTTTTGTTTGTGTTGCTACTTTGTCTGAGCTGTGGCGCATATTTACTTAAATTTTGTTGTTTCGTTTTTCTAACGATTTTCGCGTTCAACGCGCTTTTCAAAGCACTTCATGTCGTTTCGGTCTCTTGGAGAGTGAAACTTTTTCATTAGGTTTTCCCCATCGTTCTTTCTTCTTTCCTTTTTTTATCTGCTTGGCTTGTGCACAATTAAGCTCGTGAAATGTTTTCGCAACGGCAGCGTCGCTTGCCCCCCAGAGACGACACCCTTTTTAATTTTAGGCGCATTTACGCGTTTCGCGTATGTTTAAGAACAGCATAAACCGGCGACTGGAGAAATGTTTTAAGCACATATTTGCTCATTGGCCTAAACGCTTTGTCTGTGCTGATGAAAACAAATTTAATTTTTGGCAACAGCAGCACAGCTAATAAATATTTATTATGCTCTTACAAATGCCCAACGCAATTTAAATTAGCCAATGGCAACTGCAACTCGCCCTTAGTAGACCAAAATTATGACTCTATAGCCCAATCAGCACAAAAATTCTGCTTTTTATTTATTTAGTCACCATTTGAATGCCATAAATTTTCATTCATTTCTATATTTGTGTAATGCCACATCATATTTGTTCGAATTTATATGCAGGAAATTGATTTAAAAGTTGGCTTTAAGTCGGGGATAAATGTGAAGCATTTAATGTTATTTACAGATTTTTGTTCAAATAGTTGTTGGCTCAGAAGCTTAAAGCCATTTTTTATGGTAATAAAACGCGAACGTAAATCCAATAAAAGAACTCTCAGCCAGTCAGGTGCAATATCTGCGTTGGGAGGTGTCATTAATAGCCTTAAAAGGACGATGCCAACGATATCAGGTGAAGTCTCGCGCTGAAATTTTCCGTGTGCGCGTTGTCCACGCAATATGAAAAAGAATGAAAATGAAAATGGATGCACTGCTGGAGCATGGCGAAAATATAAAAAGGCAATCAGGCGCGAACTTTTTTGTTGTGTACACAAACACCCATACGGCCAGTGCTGAGTGTGAAATATGATGTGGCAAACACACGGCGCAATCAAAGGACAATGCAGAGTCCTGAGTTCGGTTTTATTGCGGCGCCTTTTGTGCGCCAAGTGGTAGGCGGGACCGCAAAGCAGGCAAACAGTGAAAAACAGTTTTGGTGTGGACAAAAAGAAAGAGTTTCATTTGATTGCCTTGGCAAGCTGGCAAGCAACACTTTAAAATGAAAATGAGAATTTAGTATTTAATTCGATTTGTCAATGTTGAATGCAAGTACTTTATCCCACTTTTGTTAAGGCCTGTCACGGATAGAAGTGGGATTGTCATGCACTCTATAATCAATCAGCATGAATATGCTAATGAAAATCAAATCAAATGAAATCCAATAAATTTCAAAGTGGGCAGCCAACTGAGGCGTGCAATGCAATAAATTGCATCAAAATTGTGTAACCAAATTGGTTGAATGACCAATAAGTGCATTTGACGTGAATAGATATTGCGTGACTTTATCTGTGTAGGCTGTCGGTCTGTCCGCCTGTCCGTCTGTCTGCCTGTTCATCTGTCCAGCTGTTTGATTGTGTATAACACGAGTCACTTTGGCATTTTAGTCAAACTGAAATTTATGTGTGGCCGAGTTTGCAATGGCGAAACTTTGTCAGCGCCGGCGGAAACGGAAATGCATTTCCGAAAACCGGAAATGTACTTTCCATGCGTATTGCAAATGGCGTTTCCACCTAGCCCAACCACCTCCTCTCCCCTGCCCTTGCACAAAGCGAAAAAAGTTTACCAGCTTCAACATTTATGAACTGTCCACTTCTGAGCTGGCCAATCTCCGAGCCATGCGTATGCAATCAACAGGGGCAGAAGGAGGTTCAAAAGAGATTGAAAGTAAAAGACAGAGGAAATATAGGAAGGAGGTAACTTAATAAATATGAGCATACATATGCAAAAGGCCAAGCAAGCAATACGGCAAAGGGTTCTCAACTCTCTACTCTCAAGTACCAGACATTTTATAATTTCTTCTGCTATCCGCAGTCACTCATCCACTCAGACTGCTGGCAGCAGCAAGAGTTGAAAGTTGAAAATGAATATGGAAATATGGAAAACTCTGCGTTGGCCGAGCTGCCAGTGTGTTTGACCACACACAAATTTAGCAGGTTGTGGTCCAAAACGAAGCAACGCTGGGATGGCAAGGCAGCCGGCGACAAAGAGCAAAGTTAAATATTCAATAAATATTTTAGAGTTGCACAATTCGCACGAACTTTAACTGGTTTGGGTCAGTTGCAAAATGAAACTTCACCGACTGTTTAATTTGTTAGCATCACGCATACGTAGTGTGTGCCCAGCTATAGTGGTTTAGTTTTGTAATGAAGCGTCTTAATTAAATAGCGAGCTAGGGTAAGCTGAACTAAATTCAACTCCCCTCAATTCTCGCACCGCGCTTGTTGTCGTGTTCACAATCATTTGCATATTAATTAAACCTTTTAGCCAAAAGAACGCAACGGGCAACGGCAAGCAGCGAAGCAGGCAAGCCTTGAAGCCAAAAGGTCAAATACCAGCACCTCGTCTAAACCGCAAGCATTAGCTGACCAAAAGCACCCACACACATATACGCTGAGCAAGGTCGCAATTTGCTGCTAGACACCTCATTAGATTGTGTGGCATACTTTTGGGAGCGGTCATCGGACAATGCAACAACCTCGGCTCAACTGAGCTGAGCGTCTTTGCCACGTGGCAAAGTCACAAACTTTATCGCCGCTCCATAAGACAGCTAAGCAGCCTTTGAGCTCATAAAATTTTCAATAGAATTGTGGCTAAAAAATTTGTCGTCAACATTGTTGTGGTTGCTGCCTGAAATTTATCCGTGTCACTTAAATATCAATTTAATTTCCATAATAGGTCCCTTAAAAGCTCACGCACATTCAGACACAAAGGGCGAACCAATTTATTGTTATCGGCCAACTGACAGCGCATTCTCTAGGGATTTGGTTTGTGATTGACACTTGCCTAAGAATAGCAACCAAGCAACGAAGCCTCCAAGCAGCAACAGTAGTAGCAATTGGGTGTTGGAGAGGCGCAAAAGTTTTGGTTTTTGATCAAATATTATAATGGCAGACAACAATCAAATCCAAAAAGACTTGGGCTAAGTGCAACTATTGTTAATTCTATTTGCCAAGCGCTTGGCACATGAAACTTGGGACAAAAGTGCTGTTAAAACAAACCAAACACTAAACAAACTGCGAAAGTAAACTACTTTCAGGGCACCGAACTTCACACACCCTTAAGTGCATGTGCATAAAGATTATTAATCGCTTAATGGAATTGCTACTTTATGCGTAAGTCCCAATTGAAACTTTTTCCATCAAAGCCAAACTATGAAATTGCACTTAAATAAAAGATTATTGAATTTATGCTACGCACGACGATACGCAGCCCCATCATCTATTTAGTTATACTTTAAACGTGTCCAACTAAATCTATTTAAGTGCAAACATTGCACACTGAATACCCCCGTCAAACTTTGCCAACTAAATCAATAATTTTATTATTCGATTGTTAGATATTGCTTCAGTTCAGTTGGGAGCTAGAATCGACAAGTAAGCCGATTACTTATCGAGTTACGACTTCAACTTTACCCAATGCCATTAAATGTCTGACGCAGCCAAGATAACCGCAGCGAGTGTATTAATAGCGAGAACATTTATATCCATATAGATGGCTAGATGGGAAAATAGTGTGGTGACGACAACAACTAAACCCGAACGAACGCCCATGCTCGTATGCACGAGTATGCAAACAAATAACAATAAAAGCAAACTTAAAAGTCCATTAAAAATGCTCGAGTGACATTGTGAAATTGGCAAACCGCGTCGAGTTAGTCACGTATCCATCGTATCATCCTCCTCTCGGATGCGCCCGCCGCGCGCTCTCATCATATCGCGCTTGCAGCTGCTGGACTGCCAGATATTTGAGCTAGAGATGGGCGTCTGCCCGTTGTCGTGGTGTTGCTGCTGCTGCTGATGCTGCTGTGGTGGTCGTCGCATCACCAAAGTCGCTAACAATAAATAGAAATCTCAATTTACGACGCGTTAGTCCTGCGCCCCATGGCACCAGGCAGCAGGCAGCAGGCACCAAGCAGCAGGCGGCAGGCGGCAGGCGACATTGGACAGGAGGAGCTATTCTTGCCGTTGTTGCTTTTGTTGTTGCTGCTGGCTGGTGGCTGGTGGCTGGTATTCCCGGCTTGACTGCCTCTCTAATGGCATTTCTGATGGCTGTGGTTATAGTCGCCATTGCCATTGGCGACGCATTTGACGATGATGTTGATGTTGATTGGCGATTCGCTGGCCCTTGCATGGTTGTCTCTCAGTTCCTCCGCATCATGAGTGCTTTTTTGTTTGCCCAGCGTCAATACCAACAGCAACAAGAACAAGGGAAACAGCAGTCGAAGTGCAAAGTGTGTCTATATTGGCAGTCGCAACTTTCAGTGCTTTTTTTTTTGTTTTTGCTCTCTCATTCGCTCGATCGACCAACCAAACAAAACAAAACCAAACCAAACCAAACTCAGCAGAGCAGAGCGGAACCTTTTACTTCGGCTACAGCATAAACTTAAGCCCTTTAAAAGTTTCTGACCAACTTGGTACGTGACATAATTTGTGCTAATGTCAAATGAGTGACAGTCAACACGCCAGCTGTGCTTCCCTGCGGGCTTATCCCTACACTAGACTACTACAGCCAACGAACCGAAACTATATTGTAGCTTGCCAAATAGGGCGGCTTCCATAATGAATTAGTCGCCAGTCGTGTTCTGTGCCTGCTTGTGAAACAGAGTTGCTGTGGTTGCAACCAGCAACATGTTGTACAGTTTTCATTTGACCTACAATCGAGTTGCAAGCCAAGCAAAACCCCTTTGACCCCCTAGAGGTGTTTCAATTAAAGCGTTTCCGTCCAGTCCAGAAGCCGAACTAATTACCTAGATGCAGATACAGCTGCAAGTGCAACTTATTGCGGTTTACGTTATGAGTGACGGAAATTGTGTTTGCTGATCAGCTGGGGGGGAAAAAAAAACTGTAGTACGGTTTGCACATTTGGCAAGGCTTGGAGCTAATGACAAGGATGGTCGCAGGTTAGTTGAGTCAATTGCCGGGATTAAGTGAACTGAACTCATGCTTGCCATTGTTTGTCCAAGATGAGCACTTTATATAGTCAGCCATCCATTAGACCAGTGAGTCAGCCAGCCAGTCACTGTGGAGCCCCAAGCACTCTGAGTGTGGGGCAATGTTCTCCAGCTCCACTTGATGTCGAACAAAACGCAGCCTCACTCAGCCGCGCTTCAAATGAAACCTCGACTAATTGGTACTTGAATACAAATACTAACTCAATTGGACTCAGTGGATTGTGGCCAAGTGAGTTCTGTTGGGTTCCATTCTCGACTTGGTAGTTTAATTTGGCTTTTCACTATTTACGCAGCCATTGTAATTTTGGCGCACCACCGCCCCGTCGTCATTCTTGCCATCTTCAGGCAACAGCGGTTGCTTATCTTGTGGTTCGTTTGCTGCTGCGCTGCTTTTGCTGTTGCTGCTGCTGTTGTTGCCATTTCAAGTACCCGTCTCTCACAAGTCCTTGGTCTACTATTAACCTTTATTGTGGTTCTCGCTGTCAATAGGTTTGAGGCAGTGTTTCTTATGAGGCTCGCCATAACGTGGGCCAACACGGCGTATACGCATACAAATTTGTGTTTACTCAATATTTCATAAAGCTCGTGGCTTTGGGCTTCTGGCTTTTGGCTTTCGCCTACGCAGAATTCACGCAAAGACGCCAGCTACGGCAACAATGTGCAATTTTTCAAGTGCTTGTCGTAAAACTTTTATAAATTGCAACGTCATTCGTTCGTTACGGATTTGGAGGCAGAGGCGAACGTAAAATTGTGTATACGCCGCGTAGACCGTGTACTCCTGGCATCACGAAATTTACATGGCACTAAAACCAGGCAAAACCCACTGGCAACTATTGTTGCAACAAAGTTGCTTTTACAAACACAACACTCACGCACATAGGCACACAAGTTTCCACCGGGCGCAGTTAGATGGCTGCCTTGGTTCATTGTTGCTGGCCCGCTGGTCTGCCTGTTGTTGTGGTTATTGTTAGTGGAACGCAAAAAGTTTTTAATTAAATTCCCGCACCAGCAGCATCGGCCATTTCCTTTCTTTCTCTTTTTGTTTTTTTATTTTACGTTTTTGTGTCTTGGGGCATTGTTTTGCTGACAAGTTTGCACACAGTTGCGAGATGATATTTTTCGTTGTTAAGTTGCTAAGAGGTTGTCCGAATTGTCATATTTCAATGAGTCCACAAATACAAATTCTCATTATTTTACAGTCGCTTTCCCTTTCCTAGCAGTCAGGCAAACTTCGCGCGCGTAACCTTTGTTATTACCTTTTTAAATCTGCTTAGCGCTAATGAAATTGCATACTCCAGTGGCAGAGCATTTTGCATATTTTGCTACAGTGCGTAGAAGCAACAGTTGCTGCGTTCCTTACAGCATTTCGCTCCTCTGATGCAACAGGCAACTTGTGCCTCCGCAACAGGTTTCTATTGGCTGTGGGGTTCCAACAAAGCCGCTGCAATTTCTGCCCCGAGTCGAGTTTCTCTGGCTCGATACGCTTCACACGGCGGCCTCCACAGCCTCAGAACTTTCGATACTGTTCACATTTTTATGGTATTTTTACGTATATATATACAAGTATATAGCCAAAGGTAGTCAAACATTCTGCGTGCCAATGAAACCGCATGGAGGCGGACGTGGGAGCCATTGAAAATGCATGCAGTCAGTGCTCGATAAGGAAATCAATTAAAAGGGCAAATGGAAATGCGAAAATATTTTTTGCTACCGCAGGTATTACATAACATGTGTAGGCAAAAGCGTTGCGCTGCAATAATTCGCGGAATTCTATCTCATTAATTAATAATCCACCAGGTCTCAGTTGGTGGCTGGCAAAGTGCCTTCTGGTTTATTTATAGCTACGCAAGGCCGCATGACAAGTTGAAAAGTTTCTGTCTGCAGACAATTACGAAAAGTGGTCAGAGGGTACCAGGCTACTCAGCCATCAACGATGACTAAAA
The DNA here is from genome assembly GCA_035047445.1 of Drosophila siamana. Classification (NCBI taxonomy): domain Eukaryota; kingdom Metazoa; phylum Arthropoda; class Insecta; order Diptera; family Drosophilidae; genus Drosophila; species Drosophila siamana. The sequence goes on along the minus strand of JAWNPP010000004.1, from coordinate 15,764,270 downwards.
CATTGCTCAAGTTCTGCCGGCAAATTGCGTGACCCGACGATGACATTTGCACCTGTCACCGAATATATGTTTTACTCGCTATCTTTGCCACTTTTTCCAGACACAAGACGAATAAGCATTTGGCGTGAATGTCGAATGTTTATTCAGACTTCTGAAGGAAAAATCGTTAATATGGCTTTCATGTATTTTGCTTTTACTTTGACACTGATCACATTTGAATTTTTTTCTTTTTGATTTTCTGGACTGACTTTCATTTTAAATGGGGTGTTCATTCAATATATTTGTTGGCTATGCGAGTGTATTTTGTCTTATTAATGCTTTCACTACCAAGCGAATTCTTCAAACGATTTTCATTAATTTTTTTGTCGGGGTTTCTGCTCTGCTCTATATTTAGATGCGTTCCATTTTTTCGTTTGTCACGACATAAAGTAAAATCTTAAACCGATTTCATGGAAGCCAAACCAAATGTGAAAAATATCCAAATTCAATATAAACGTCACATTCGCGCGTCATAAAAAATCCAAATTCTGCTAAATCTTGTCTTCCGCGTCCGTGTGTGTGTTTGAGGGTGTGCGTGTTGTGGCCATGTGTGTAGGGTTGTGTGATATTCAATGCAAAAAACGTGTCTGTCAGATCTCACGAAATTTGGCAAATGTCAGACAGCTTGTCAGAAAGCCGCCAACAGGCAGCGTGCGCATTGTGAATGGGATGTAAATCTTATGAATGAATCGACAACCAACTCAGCGGTTTACCTTCTCAAACAGGATACCAATAGTCAGCAGAGTGAATGCATTTACGATTTACCATTTGGCAGCTGTCAACGATTTGTATACCATTTGACAGTCGCAAATTGCCACTTTCTTATTCTCATATGCTAGTTAGCTATTTGAATAGTTTTGCACATTTCTGTTTGAATCTCTGCTTTTCCTGTTTACTTTTGCACTCATTTTCAGCAAGGAAATATTTAAGCAACGCCTGTAGAGATTTCAAAGCAATTTGTTACAAATTTTATTACCTATCGTTTTCCGTGTCCAAATTAAATCGCATTTCAATCTGTTCGGTTCAATGGGCGTTCTCAAATTTCAATCAAAAGGCAATATTTACATTTTCCATTTTGTCGAAAAAGGAAAAACGAGAAGAAAAAACAGAATGAAGTTTTACGTTGCCAAAGCAAATCGATATAAATCAAAACCTACAAAAAGATTATTAAAAAAGGCTTGATTGGAATTGAGTTAATAGAAGCTATAATATAGATGTGTATTCTCCATTTATGTACAGCAGTTATTATCTAATACGCTATTAGTCATCATTCTCGATCCATAAAAATATAACTTCAAACTGCTGCTGAGAAAATAAAGAAATCGATACTAGAGCAGTAATTCAAATAACCTTGGAGCTGCTATTTCGAACTCTGCCTGGCAGCTGGAAAAGAATTAAACTAATATTTATCAAAGAGATGAGCAAGACGTGCTTCAAAACTGAACAAAAGCAGTGCCGGCGCCAAAGCAAAGTGGCCGGAAAGAACAGAAGTGAGACCCAGAAATACGAGACGTCAGCCTCAAGATGGCGACGGGGCTGAAGACGGGAACAAAAGAGCAGAACTGCAGCGTCATGAAAGCAGAGTCAGAAAACTGACGCTGTCAAGTTTCGTTTGAAATAAATGGGCATGTCTTCGCCGCTCGTAGCGGAGAGTATTCAACCATTTGTAGGTCCTTCGAGAAGGCAAGTTTATGTTTTATACCTGACTGAAAACTTAGCCAACTTTATGCTAATTAGCAGCTGCAAATAAATTAGCTGCAGCCAGCTACAGTCCTAATGTTTAGCACCTGCGGACTACACTATATACAATTCGTACAGCAGCTAAGCTTTATGAGTGACACATATAGCATGCATAGCATTATGCAGTTCGGTGTTATCCTTATGCATTCACAACTTCAGTGCTCATTCAAAATGCTGGCGTTGAGTGCATTTTGAGCCGGCACAGCTGTTTTGATGGCTTAGCGACACTGACGCCCCATTCTGCCCTGTTTGTTGTTGTTTCCGGAATATATAATACAAAAAAATTGTGCTTTGTGTAGCAGTCGTCTAATATATGCGAAATTGCGTTGAAATGGCAAAATAAAACGACAATAAATATGGCCATTGTGCAACTCAGCTTTGCGCTCAACTGCTGGCTGCCTGAATGCTGAACAATGCCCGCCCATAAATTACCTAAATTGAAAACCATTCTGCTCCATTTTGGGGCAACGTTTCCAACGCTTACGCTCCCCCTTCTCAACAATTGAGCAGACACACGCTCCACACTTTTATATTCATTACATTTCATATAGAACGCCAGTCTCACTATACACTGCACTAATGAAATTCACAAATAGAGTACAACGACTTTTCGAATAGAAATGATGCTGCTCGTATATGCAAATTGAAAAACATGCATAAATCTTGCAAGCTGATAAAACCGTTTTGCTTTCAAAGAATATCAGTTCATAATTTGATTGAAATCCCCATTAAAATAATCCTATTCGCCCCTATAGTGTATTATATATTTGCCAATCGTTTGCTATTTTATTCTTTTTTGTAACGTTTTTCTTTTGCTAGCTGCGCGCATAAATATGCAATAGAAACTTTTCTCACGTTTTTGATTGCATTTTTTTGTGCAGCGTCATAAATATTTAATGTTTACTTTTAGCAGTGGCAGCAGCCTTTAAGCGTCTCTTCAATCCAGATCTCTGTACATTTATCTTTGTAATGTACATTTAAAAGAGCGGACTAGAGAGAGACTGCGAAAAAAAAAGGAATCGCTTTTATGGCTTTTCCATTTATGTGAAGTTGCCAGTTGCCACTTTTATCAGTTTGCCAGTAAAAACTGTAAACAAAAAAGGCAATGCGGCAGCTGCTTGTATATCGAAACTCGAAACTCGCAGCTCGCTATTCGCTTCTTTTGAGTGGTAGTATCAGTGAACTGGCAGCAATTTTCAATAAGCCACAGTCAATGCAGCTGCCACAGAGCACATTCAATGGTGTGCATCAAATTGTCGTCATTATGAGAAAGATGATTCCTTGCTTTCTCTTTCTCTCTGGTTGCATGGTGGCCAAAAACCGCATGATGCACTTCATTAACTTAATTAAAAATCCTTGTGGCATCCAGTAGCAAATAGTCATCTTCATCATCATCAGCAGTACTATCATCATCATCATCTGCAACAACAACAGTAGCAGCATCAGCACTCTCATTGTCGCGGTTTATTCATGTTGAGTTGAGTCGAGTCGCGAGTATGTCGAGTGTGTGAATCGTAAGCGCAAGAACCGCAAAGCGAGTCACTTCCAGCTGAGTTCCCATGCAAGTATGTGGAGCAATAAGCGAGCGTCCTGCATGAAGTTGCCAAGTCTTCTGAGTGTCGTACTGTGGGAGTGCCACTCGTCGCCTGGCCACATTCATAACGCTCACGTTGCGTGCCGCCCCCCCCCCCCCCCCCCCCCCCCCCGCGACCGCTGCCGTAGTGCCGTCTCACACGAAGCGTAAACTCAATTAAAAACTGTCGAGTAGTTGCCGACACACCGCACTCACCCGATGACAGAGGTTGATTATCCTTATCCAGTGCCTGGGTCCGTTACACATCCTGGCGCACAATTCGCTTAGTTCGCCGCTGCGTGCAAAATGCATTTGTTTGTTCTATTTTCCTTTTATTTTTTTTTTTGTGTCCTTATTTTTCTCTTTTTGCTATCTTAACACCACCCGCACATTTGCTGCTGCTGCTGCTGCAGCCTTTTCATCATTGCGAATGCAGTCTGGGCTTGTGCATTTTTATGCAAAACTCATGGACGCCATTATTATTATAATTTGTAGACTTTCGTTGTGCTATTCTAAAGGTACCTTTAGATTAGCTGTACTGTTTCTACAACTAGAACTGCAACTTATTTTCCTAGCTGTCGGCAAACTAGTTTGAAAGCAATTTTCTGTCTGTACACTGTGGCAAATGAATGTGTAGTCTTTATGCAGATGGCTGGTAGGCTAATGTGAGCAATAAATACGTTTAGAAATTTAATAGGGCAAGCAGAGCAACGAAAACTAATTGAAGTGAAATTAAAAATACTGAACAGGGTAATCAAGTAAGGAAACAGTGCAGGTTATATTGCAATCTATGAAAATATTCAATTGAAAAATCCATTTAAATACATTTATATAGAATGCTCCCCATTACCATGCCATTCTATTTATATTCAATTGCCTTGAGGTATCATCTACCGTCTAGACTGATAATAGGAAATCCACAGCAAGGACATATGTAAATTCCAGATAATTGCTTAATGCTGTTGAGCTCTCGATGCTGCCAAGTGGCAAGTGTAGGGTGCATAGACAATCTCTGTAAATTGAGAGTTTGTTTATTGAGGCGACTGTAATGCGAGCAATAGAACAAGTTGATGTGCAGCTGACAGTTGTTGCTCCAATTGCTGCAGTTGTTGACAGTCAGAGGGAGCCTTTTTCTGTTGAGTGCAGCATGCCGTAAAGTTCACACACACAGCCCCCACACAGCCCGGTCTACTCGGCTGCTTCGTTGCATATCCTATGCCTACAATGTCTCAAATGCGGCTAAGCGTGACGTTGACGAAGCGCATGCAACAGCTCAACTCTGTGCGGAGAAGGGGAAGGCGCAGCGTGTGGCCCCCTGCGCGGTGACATGATGGTTTGACGTTGTGCAGTTGCAGCTCAGTTGTTGTTTCTAATGTTGTTGTCCCTTGCAAATTTGTTGCTGACAATTTCTTGTTAACGCTGCTCATGCTGTGGCTCCACACTCTTCATGTGTTCGTCACACTTGCCTCGTCGCCTTTCTCGCTCTGTTTTTCTCTGTCGGTGTGTGTGTGTGTGTGCGTTCTAGTCGATAAATTTTCAATTTTGCAACACACACAAGTTTTGCGAGTGTGTGTTTGTGCGCTTGTGTTGCCTTTAACATTTCCGCATTTTAGCCACACTTCAGCGCAGCACAACATGGCGTATGATTGATGCCGTCTACAGACTTTTCCCTTCTAAGCACACAACACAGCAACAAACACGCACATATATATGTATATATAACGATGGCAGACAACTTATTATATTAACATAAAAACAAAATTCTGCTGCCTAAGTGTGTGTGAAGAAAAACGCCGAGGTGAGACTGAGCAGAGCAGCAAACAAGTTAAAGAGGCCTAAGGTGGGCGTGAGATTTTATGCTAAAATATTATCTTGGGGAGTGCTCGTAGGAGTCGAGTGTGTTATGTGCTGAGATATATGGAAAAGTGTGTGTAATTTTCTTAATATCTCGAGTTTCTTTAATTGTGCGACTCGCTTTTCCATTGCAGCTTACAGTCTTACACCATTGACGAAGTTGAGAAAACCCAGACGGAAAGCATAAGAAGCAGGTGAGCATGCAATCTGATTTTGATCATCTTTAAGTTAAGCATACTTATTACTTTGACGAGCTTAATATTTAAGCTTTCTCGTGTTGGCAGAGATTGCACTTTGATACGCAGACTTCATTTTTGCCTTATTATTTCTGTTCATAAACTGGGAAAAATGCTGCAAGTTTGTTAGTGAAGTGAAATAGTTGCCAGGCGAGTAACAATTCAATTAGCAGTGTGAATTTAGCTTGGCGCATAAAACGACTTTATGACTCACTCTTCAATCTTATCGTGTCCAACATTGCACTGAAAACACTCACATAAAATCCTGCAAGTTTATTGAGTGAAAAATTGTCGGCAACAAAAAATGCACTATTTGTGTGCAGCTGCAGCTGCAGCTGCATCTGCAGATATTGCATAATACGAGATATTGTATGTGCGCGAGCAACAAAAGCAGCTCAGCTCATTCAAGGAAATGGCTGAACATGGTGACAGCAAGGACTTATCGATGAAAGACTGAAGACCGAGCACTGAAACAGCAATGTCAATGTTGAAAGACACCGTACATAATGCTGCCTCGCTTGTTTCCTTGACTGCTGTCGCGCTCGATAAGAAATGACTTGTCTATTGATATTGCTCGCAATCAGTTTAATTTAAATTTATTTTTATACTCTGCAAAGTTGACAATACCCTCCACTTGCTATAGCGATATTTATCTATGTGTTTTGAAAAGCAATTCCGTAACTCATACATAACATATATGTTTGTGTACGTTGATGTTGTCGCAGCGCATATTAGTAATGATTTAAAAGCGTATAAATATCTGTGCCAAAATATTTTTGGACCGCATAAAATATGAGATCTGTCTAGCTTGAGCATGGTAAATTAACATTTATGCTTTTGGCTATCAACAAAGAAGCACACATAAATTTCTAATAAAAGCACAAGTGGAAATCATCAGCACAGTCGCGATTCCTTAGCTTTTCCACAAAGTCGCCATCATAAATAATCACATAAAATGAGCAAGAATGTTATTGGCGGGAGTGCTGTACTGAGAAATACTCTCTGCTTCAAGAAATCAGAAAATCAGGAGCCATTTCGCAATAATAGCGAAAATATGTATAAAGAAAATTTTAAAAATTTCTTGTCTGTTTTATTTTCCCTTTTGACGTTGGCTGAGGTTTGTACGTTTGAACGCATGATTATACTCTTTCGTCAGGGCTACAGGGTAATGTGAACAACATACAAAACATTTGAGCACTTGCCTCTACTCCAGGCGTCCTTGCAAAGGAAACGCAAATGCGTGTGCGTAAATACATTTTTTTTCTCGGCGGCAGGAAGCTTCCAAACTGTACCCGCAATTTATGTAAAATTTAATGGTTTATTACAGCACACACGCACTGTCAGAACGCCCCACACACACACACGACACATACAGACAGACATATGCAAATCATATCAGTCAGACGCATACGCGACGCATTATCAAAAATGAAACACCAATGAAAATGTCAGGCAAGAAACAAACACAGCAACAAAGATAACCGTAAAGATAAGCAATTTCCTCGTTTCCAAATGTTTTCACCGTTAGGCGTCTCTCTACACATGTTTTGTACACAAATTTTATTATGCACACAAATTCAGCACGCACACAGCGACAAGCACACAAATGCTCACATATGTCACTCTGCAGGCATTTCAAGCCAGAACTTGTACTACACTGTCGAACAAGTAAGAAGGGTTTCGACTGTGCAAACTTGAATATTAATATCTCTCCAGCTGCTCATGCAAATTGTTGTAAATTACCTACATATATATTCTGTATTTGTATTTCATACTTGAAGAAATCATTTTTGAGAAGAACTCTATATTTACAAATTCATTTGAAGGCGTTCATATTTTGGCAGAACTTTCACATAAATTTGACTTGCATCTTCCTCAATCTCATCTTCTAATCGTGCGCCTAAAAGCGACGCGAACTTTTATAAATACAAATTGTTTCACTCCAAGTTGTCACCTGGTTGGCTTGTGTAAGTGAGCTGGCATTAATGTATGATTCAAAATCAACGTATTCATTATTTAGAGCCCTGTGCCAACAAGGAAACAAAATAAACCAGCAGCTGCTTGACACATAAACATCAAGTGCGCAACACGCCCTTAACGTAAAAAAAAAAAATATTTAAAAAAAGAAGCGAATTCGTCGGCATTTCGTCGAAGGACGATGAGCTGCTGGTGGCTGTCAGGCAGAGACTGCTGGCAAAAGGGCGCCAGCGTCAACAGTGGCAATTTAAAATTGCTGGCTTTTTAACTCGCATCCATTTACAGCAATTTTGCGTGATCCCCGTGCCTAACTCCCCCCCACTCTCACCATCGCACCCCGTCTTCGGCACACCGTAATACCCGCACTGCCTACAATTTGCCCTCATGTGTATCTGTGTCTCGTCCCTCGTGTGACGTGTCAGATTGAAATTACATCAGGCACTTGCCAAATGGCGACTGGCGAATGACGAGAAATGTTCCAAGGATAAGGAATAACGAATAACATAAATAAGCAACATGCCAAAAAATTGAAAAAAGGTTGCAGACATGTTAAAGAAATCAAATTTGATGACTCAATAATTGAAATTCGCGCACGAGCATACGAAATGAGCAGACAACGCAGAGCACACGATCAACGAGCCAACGTTTCGTATACGCCACGTTGACTGCTGTGATTCTCAGTGATTTTTTGGGTTACTGCTTAATTGACGTAATAGCTTGCCTCGTTGGCCTCTCAACGGCACTGATAGCTGTTTTTCAACTCGACTCGACTTACGAGCGGCAATGTGGTCTTATCTTCCCCATGGGTTGATTGCTTATTTCATGCATTTTGCGCTGCAGCCACAAATCCGCGCCATTTTAAAAAGCTTTTTGCAGCAAAAGGGCGAGAAAAAAAAAACGACGAAAGTTTAATGTATTGCATGAAGAGGCGAAGCGCTGCGGTCCAAAGTGAGCGCAATGCGCAGCAGACCATGAACCAGCAACCCAACCAACTGCAATGCATTCTTCTCTCTTGGTGTTTATCCCTTCGAGGGGATTTTGTGTTGTTGAAACAATTGCTTGGCATATCGGGAAAAATTAAGTTTACGCTTACTGAGTTTATATAAAGTTGATGGCATTTTTTGCCATTACTTAAAACGCAGCTGCAAACAGCGTGAGATACGCTAAGCTTACTACGTACTATGTTGGCTTTAAGTCAAGTGCAGCTAAGTCAACACTCGAGATATTTCCAGTGAACAAACACGCTTTAATTTTATTATTTTCCAAGACACAAGCTCGACCATTTGCCGTTGCTATTTACAACACAACAACGCTTTGTGTTTATTATTGCTTTATGGCATTAATTAAATGAGAGAAATACGCTGGAATATTCGGTACTCAGACTGAAGACATTGACAATTGGTGAATAATACAAGGATTTCGGATTACAGTCTTTGCATTCACACGTAATTACGACATGCGGTTCCAGTTAAATTAAATCACCATGGTTTCAGTCTAATGAATTTCTCATTCTTTGAGCTACGCAAGTTTGGTAAAGTAAAGAAGGAACATACACCATAAGCCAGATTATCATAGTAATATTATGTGAGAGAAGTTCCATAAATAGATATTCGAAAGTCCCAGTAGTTTGCCCTTGAGCTTTGCTCAATTTATTCGTGTTGCTATTGCAAAGTTTGAGCCCACTGTCCTGCACTTAACTGCGCCAACAGAATAGTTTACAAACCAAGAACAGAACTTGTCTTTTCTACTTTTGCGTCTCTGCTGTCTGCAGCAAAAGCCACAGCCACAGCCACATTCAGTTTTTCGAATAAACTGCAAGTCGCAACTGGTAACTGTACTTATTTAGCAAGAGGAGGTCCTTCCTCTGTCCTCGCAGCATTTTCGCTGCAATTGCGCTGCCTGCTGCGTGTTTTTTGGCCGTAAAGAACGCTGAGAGACAAGAAAACTTTTCAAGCGACTGCGGCAAGCCCCAAGACGATGCCGCGACTTGGGGTTTTAGAGAAAACCAGGGAAAACTACTAAATATTTGAAAAGTTCTGCAGAGCCGAGGTTGCTACCCAAAATGTCAAACAGTGTAAGACTTGCGGTAAATTACACGGGGCGTGGTCGACAAGCCAAATGTTTAGACAGTCAGGTAAAAGCGACAGGCGAAAATATAGCTCATACGCCGTCGCCTTTGTCACCACAGCTAAAACGTGAAAAACCAAATTATTTATGGCCTACTGGAGGCGCCTTATGAGCTTTAAGTCTTAGAGCATATTTTGTTTACCGGGGGACGAAATGAAATAATCATTGCGAGCAACATTTGAAACGCATAATTAAATTAAATTATTTATGTGCTGTTCCTCTGACAGTCAGATCCAAATGGAAGCCAACATTTTGGGGGACTGGACTTATGAGCTGTCCACAAACGCTTAAAGCGGCTTACAGTTTGTTTGTTGACCAAATAATTGCACCATTTTCTGGCTCGCCGGCCTTCCAACAGTCTGCTTCAATCTAACGCTCAATGCTCGACTGTCTGCTCCTAGTTGATTAGCATAATCAACTAGCCGAGTTATTCTAGCGAATATTAGTGCAACAATATATTTACAGACTCTATCTACTATGTGTTTAACTGAACTGAATTGAGCTGAACTGAACCACATCAGTTCACGTATTTCAATTTAATATTCAATGTCAGCACATGCAAACAAGAGCAAAACAAACGCTTGGCATAATCTCTGATATTAAAATTCACTTGGAAATTATTTAAAAACAACAGATAATAATTACACCTTCAGCCAAAATAAATAAATAAATAGATATTTGTGTGTGTGTTTTATTATCATATCAAAACACACGCACAATTTGTTTTCATCCAATTTGCCTGCACAGTTATTCTGGTGTTTTCAGTATGCTCGCCGCAAATATTTTGCCACATTTTGTCGACATAGTACATAGTATCAATTTATATTTATTAAGGACATTTTAAATGTAATTTCAATAATTGCGACAGTGAAATATAATACAGAAAATTGATTACTCTATCAATATTGCCGATAATATAAACTGTTGTTATTTATATATTTTTTTTTCAATTTCATATTGCATGAAGCAGGGTATATTGAAAATAGGGCATTTTCAAGCCGGTTTCTAATTTTTCGCATAGTATTGTGTGGTTGTTTAGTTATTTTTAGTAACTACATAAATATTTGTTTAGTTTAATTGAAATATTCCCTGTTCACTCTGAGTCTCCCATAAGTGGAATTATTTTCAATTCGTCAGAATTGCTCCAATAGAATTTCACGTGGCCACATTGCTGGTTGCCAGGCACTTGTCTAATGTGAATTTAAAAATCCTGGCACATTGACATGCTCAGCCTTTGCTTCACCCCTAACGACCAGATGGGTAGTTTTCAGACTGTTTGAAAAAGTGGCAGCTGCAGGTGTGACACCGGCACCCGCATCGACATCTAGAGCCACCATTGGCAGCGTCTGGCCGTCTAGACGCGCATTTGAGCGTCGTCATGTTGCTCAACTGCCGCTTGTAGACTTTAATAAATTTGAAGGAGACACGTGAGACTAAATTTTCTTCTTTTTTTTCACAGCCACTTGCCACAATTGGTGGCACAGCGGCCACGTGGCAATGGTAATGGAATTCAATTAAGAGCAGAATGCATAAATTTTATTTTCGCTCGCGGTTTTTCTCCGACTTCCATGTCGGCAATTGACCACACAAAAGGGCGACAATCATCAAATTTACAAGCAAAGAACGGAAGCTTCGTACCAGAGGCCAAGAACAACAACTTTGTATACTCACGAACAACAAAGACATGCTCGCTGCCATTTTGGCTGCCTTTTGTTTATTTGCAACGCATTTTCAAGTGCTTTGGCCAAGGGCATGGACCTGATCGCAGTCGTGGTGGCGGGCAGCCATCGTCTTAAGGCCATTGGGCCAAACAAGGCAAACAATTCAATAATGGGAAGAAGTATAAGAATTAATACAAAGGGAAGCCGCCGCCGCATCGAATGCGGTCGCCTTCTGTTTCACTTGCTTTATATGCGTTCAAGGCGTTCACGAAAATGAAGACGATGAGGCAAGTAATGATGATGATGGAGATTATGATGATAAACGCAAGAAAAAAAAAAAACTGCCATATAAAACATCTGCTTATAGCCGCCAGGGTCTTTGAAATTCATGTGGTCCCTGAATTTCTTTCTCTTTGCTTTGTATTGTTTTAAATTTCCTTGGAAATTGAAACAACTGTGACCACCAGCTGGGAAACGTTGGGCGAAAAGTCTAAACAGTGTGCGTGTTTGCCAGACAAAAAGAAATCTTCAACAATAGACAGTCAAGCATAGTAAACCACATACATTATACAGTGAAATCCCCATTGGCCAGAGATTGTTTGAATTTATTTTATTGCATATTGACCCCATAAAGCATACAACATTTTCTTAATTAGCGTTCTGTAATTGTTAAAGCTAATTTATATCAATATCAGCTTAATTCAACTCGCCATTTTAATTTGGTATAGTTTTTTTAGACTAAAGGCATATAAAAGTCAGTCCAAAAGAGCTAAAAATAACTCAAAAAGAAATTTCACTATATCTTTTGGCGCAAACTAATGCAAGAATTTTACACTCTCTTTGCAGCAATCAAGCAAGCGACAATCACAGCAAAGCAGAGCGGTTTCAAGTAACACTCTAACGGATTCAACACAGATCGAGCTACCTGTCAGTCAATCTACCTAACCATTCATTGCTTCGTTATCAGCTGTTTAAAATACAGTAGAAAAATAATCTTAAAGATCAACGGCACTAACGACAACTGAAGCTGCAGCAGCAACAAAAGGAACAACAACAGCAGCAACAACAACAATAATAATCGCCCGAGAGCACAAAACATTTATTAGGCTGGCCGCAAATAGAGCTTTATTAAGCATACGCTCCGTTAGCCTGCGGCAGACGGACTGTCAGTGGGACAGACTCACATCAAATTAGTAATCAAGCGTCACAAAAGCAACGCCGACGGGGGCGCACACAGCTCACGCCGTAAGCCGTAGCTGAGCCGGACTGAGCCCGGCTGGGCAAACCAGAAGCGCAAGCAGCAGCCGGAGAGGGCGGGGCAGAGGAGAGAGCAGGCCTGGCAAGGCAGACAAACTAATAAGACGACTTTATTTTTATTGAAATTATGATTAATGACAGGAATATTGCACGACAGCGATGTGGAATCAACGCGCTTTAAGCATTGCAACGAATTAAGGGCAAAGCCCATGTTAATCATCGAGCTGTGCTCATAATGACGTTGACGCCGATGCCGGTGACGATTATGATATGATTCTGCGATGGCACAATTTCTGATGCGATTATCATTCCATCTTAACAGTGCCATGGAACACGCAGTCGCCACGCTGCTGCCGTTCAAAATGATAACATTGATTATGTTGATGATGAAAATGATGATGACGATGTCGATTCAAGGCAGGTCAGTGGGTGTCATTGCTGTCGCCGCTGTGCCGCTGCCGCACGACTGCCAAGCCAATTGAAAGTCATCACACATACGACACGTTGCACAAAGCAAAAGAATAAGTTACGAAAATCGTAGGCGGAAACTAATTGATAAGCAAGTGTGTTACAAAAAGCAAAGCAATTGACAATTTGATGGCTTCAATCGGGCAAGATTGCGCAGCAGCCGCAGCCCGCAAACGACGCCATCAGACACCGCCATCACCACCGCAAAACAGCAGCAAACACAGCAACAACAAACTGATCTCCACCGCAACCCTAACGCTGTTCATTCTCTCCCTGAGCAGCTGGATAGCCTACGCAACAGCGACGGCAACGGCAACAGCCACAGCCACAGCTGCAACCACGGCAACATCTGCGACAGCCGCCACAACCACAGCAGCAACCTCACCGGCCGCATCATCCACTACCACAGCCCAAGCCACGATCACAATAATCACGGAACAGGCTGCAACCCGAAGCAGCGGCGGTGGCGGCGATTTGGGCGATTTGGACTTCAACAGCAGCAACGCCTTCTTGGGAGCCATCGCTGCCGTTGGCGGCGTCAACAGCAGCCCCATCGCCATTGTCAGCTACCAGGGCATCACGAGCAGCACTCCAAATGGCAGCAGCACCCACGTCTCCATGTCCGACACGCCACGGCTGCTCGACGAGCTGTCAGCAGACGATGAGGAATTCGAGCTGCCAGCGCTGCAATCGGTCATTGTGAGCATCATCCTACTGATTGTCATCCTGGGCACCGTGGTGGGCAATGTGCTTGTCTGCATCGCAGTGTGCATGGTGCGTAAGCTGCGACGACCCTGCAATTACCTGCTCGTCTCGCTGGCGTTATCCGATCTCTGTGTGGCGCTACTCGTCATGCCGATGGCGCTGCTCTACGAGGTGCTCGAGCGCTGGAGCTTTGGCACCCTGCTCTGCGACATTTGGGTGTCGTTCGATGTGCTCTGCTGCACCGCCTCCATACTGAATCTGTGCGCCATCTCCGTGGACAGATACCTGGCCATCACGAAGCCACTGGAGTACGGTGTGAAGCGCACGCCACGTCGCATGATGCTGTGTGTGGGCATTGTTTGGTTGGCAGCCGCCTGCATCTCGCTGCCGCCGCTGCTGATACTGGGCAACGAGCACGAGGACGAGGATGGCCAGCCCATTTGCACGGTGTGCCAAAACTTTGCATATCAGATCTATGCCACGCTGGGCTCCTTCTACATCCCACTGTCCGTGATGCTGTTCGTCTACTATCAGATCTTTCGAGCCGCCCGCCGCATCGTGCTGGAGGAGAAGCGTGCCCAGACGCACCTGCAACAGGCACTCAACGGCACCGGGTCACCGCAGGCGGCCACAGCGCCAGCTCTGGGCCACACGGATCTGGGCAGCGGCAACGGCACCGGACACGGTCATCGACACAGCAGCGTGGGCAACACATCGCTCACCTACTCCACTTGCGGCGGCCTCAGCACCAGTGGTGGCGGCGGTGGCGGTGTGGTAGGCATACCGCACGGTCATCATGGCAGCGGTGGTGGCGTGAGTGGCTCCACTGGACTGCTGGGTTCGCCGCACCACAAGAAGCTGCGCTTTCAGCTGGCCAAAGAGAAGAAGGCGTCGACCACGCTGGGCATTATAATGTCCGCATTTACCATCTGCTGGCTGCCGTTCTTCATACTAGCACTGATCCGGCCGTTTGAGACGATGCATGTGCCACCATCGCTGTCGTCGCTCTTCTTGTGGCTGGGCTATGCCAACTCACTGCTGAACCCGATCATCTATGCTACGCTAAATCGTGATTTTCGCAAGCCCTTCCAGGAGATACTATTCTTCCGTTGCTCCAGCCTGAACAGCATGATGCGAGAGAACTACTATCAGGATCAGTATGGCGAGCCGCCCTCGCAGCGTGTCATGCTTGGCGATGAGCGTCATGGGGCACGCGAGAGCTTTCTGTGAAGCCAATGAGGCATTCACTGAATGGCTCCTTGAATCGTCTGCTATCAACTGTCCCACACACACACACACACTTACATAACATCCTCACACACACACACATACATAGTCACACCAATGAGTATTTTTTGAATGTAGTAGTGTTGCAAGCGCATGCTGCAAATCCATATGATACAATATATGATATGATATGATATGATATACTATATATATAAATATATATGTAGACGACTTCTCTAAGTGTAAAACTAAACGTTGTAATTTTTAAATGTAGCGCTAAGCAATGAAGTGGGCCGAAGCTAAGGGAACCCCTCACTCCCCACACACACACACACACATTTACACAAACACACACACACACCCACCCAAGCAAAGCAACACACACATACATAGAAAGACGGTTGTAATAATACTGTAAACCCAGGACAGGTTTTCACGGTTCCTTTTCCGATCACAATCACAATCGATATCGAATCTATTGAGCCCACTGCGAGCGCAGTTCATTTGCGATACTCAAAACTGAGCCAACAACTATAATTGAATTAAATAAAAAAAAACAAGTAAAAATATATATATGAAAAAAAACAAAAAACAAAAATTAAAGATATTGTGTCACCTAATTTACATATGCAAATACATATACATCTACATATATGTATGTAAGTGTATACATATACAATAAATATAGATCTTAAAGCATGACAAAACAAAATTGAAACATAAGGAAGGGTCCTCAACCCATCGAACTGTAAATAAGCGCTAGAAACCAAAGCAAACATAAGATATGCAGCTCGAAACTGTCTCAAAAAAAATCGTATATTTATTATACTCGTATGGCGAAGGCTACAGCTAAAGCTCAAGTCTAATACAAAATATGTATGGATGTATTTATTAAAAAAAAAACAAAAACCTAAACAAAAGATAACACAAAACAAATTAAGAAACTTTCTGCATTATTAATTTTGTATTTTGTATTGGTTTTTTTTATTGTATTTGTATAAAAGTCACGCCTCTCTGTGATACCAAACATTAAGCATTAATTTTATGTTTAGAACAACAAAACAAACTACATTAATATACATATAATGCTAACAACTAATTACTATTAACTACATGTAGTATATACGAGTACTACCTAAATATACATGCATATATATACATATATATACACACACATATATATATATATATATCTATAGATATATGCCTAGTCTATTAAGTCTACTAAGTGTGCGTGTTTTTAATGTACGTATGTCTACGGCTAAGCACATGATATTCAAAACAAATAAGCTGAGTTACATTTGAATGTGTAATTTAATGTTGAACAAAACGGGAGAAAAATAACTAAAGTTAATCCCCTCGTCCCTCCCCAGAAAAACGTCCCCCACTATCCACAAACAAAGCTAAAAATAAAACTGAGAAAAAAAAACCAAACGAAATAAATAAACAAAGAAAAGAGCATGACAAACTAAGCGCATCTAATGCTATGCAACATAGAACTAAAGTTCAGTAAGTAAACCAAATATGGAAAAGATATACACACAAAAACAAAAGAAAAGAGAATGAAATATATAGATAAAACTCAACCGAGTGAAGCTTACAAACTGTAAACGGTAAACTGTAAACTGCATTTGAATTCCGTTTCCCACAGCTGGAAGTGCAAGTGTAAAATGAAAATACACACAAAATACATACAAACATCAAAAAAGAGCAGAAATTAAAGCATAAAATAAAAGGCAAACATATAAATGTAATCCCAAATGTTTTCTTCATTATGTACTTGTTCTCCGTATTTCACAGCATCAGCTCTTCTTTCCCTGCACTTCGTCCCTGCCAGCAACTGTCAAGTGCAACAAATTATCTCATCATCGTCATGTGCAACTTTTACTAACTTTTATCAAAATTATGCATTCCACAACAGACTAAGCTTATGCAGGAAAATTCCTCGCAAGTTTTTTAAGCACTTAATTCTTGGCATGTCCCTCAACATACTTGATGTTGTTGCTCCTGTGTAGTTGGTAAACTTATTGAAGCTTTGACATTACCACGAAAACTGCTGAGTTTAATTATAGTTGATCTTTAAGCATCCTCATCGGCTTACAGGAAAGCTGTTCAAGAGAAATTATTTAGCTACTTATTTCAGCATGCATAGTAAGCAGAAAGAATCACTAGTGCATTTTGATAGTATTTAGGGAATATCTTTTGGTAAAACGCAAAAAGCAAATACAGAAGTGTTGCAGCTTTTACGTGTCACAGAAGTGTCCAGATGTCAGCGCATAGTTTCACAGACTCTAAAGTTAAGCACAAGTAGAAAAAACCCGAAATGCATTTGCAAATATATAGCGCATATTTGTTAGCAAGCCTGACAAGTTGAGCGAACGTGCAAAACTGCACGGAAACGGAAGCGAAACTAAGTGAAACATGGTGAAAAATATTTAAAGGCAAACTGGAATAACAAATACTCGTCGTTGGTCCAAAGCAAACACACAAAACACCCACGCGAAGCGAACAGAACAGCATGCAAATACGTATACATATGTTCCCATGCTTGCAACTTGTGTATCGCAGTAAGTATCGCAGATTTGTATGTGTGTGTACACACATCTGTGTAAACTGCCAGCCAGCTAAGTTAAGAGCGGAGCGAGTGGTAGCTACAGCCAGCAGCTTGGCTGAGATTCTTTCGTATATAGTATGTACAATATTTTTGGATGGTTGCAGCTGCCTGCTTGTAGGTGGAGCCGCACTCTAAAAGGGTATGACAATGACAAAGTGATCTTCCGGCGCCGGCTCCAGCTCCTGTCTCCCGATGCTGCTCTTCCTTCTGAGTTGCTTGCTTGCCGCTTACAGCTTACTGCTGACTGCCTGCTGCCTTCTGATAAATGATGATTTTACGTTCGCTCGTTGTTTGTTGGCCAGCCCCAGCCATGTTAGAATCACACTTTATGAGCTGCTACGGCTGGCAGACTGAATGGCGACAATGCCAAGGACATGCAGCACAACGCATGCCATGGCAACTATATATAGTACAACTATCAAGGGATGGAAGCATGTGTGCTTCTTTTTTTGACTGCTCTGCCCTGCAGCTAAGCAGATTTTATATTCAAATAGCAATGCCAGCTACTCGCTGGAAAAGCGGAGACAAAAACGAACTGACGATTGCAGCAAAATTACCGTCCTTCTTTTTTACACTTAGCTTCATATCGTAAGCCCTAAACTCTGCAGTTTTATGAACACTTTTGGTTTCGATTTTTTGTTTTTTATTTTGTGCGCTTTCTTTTTTGACACTAATGCGACGTTTATAAAACAGCGCAACAGCGAATTGTCGTCGTCCCAGGCAACCTGCAGACGATTGAAAAACAAGAAGGAAACACCAACTGTTTGCCAGTTTGGAAAAATGCGCTTATGAATGCTGTCTGCTGTTGTCACAGGAGCCACAGACACATTCAGCTAACAAATATCGCATCATAAATCAGCAGACAAAAGTTGTCTGAGTATAAAAACACACACGATATGCCCTTCGTTATATACTATTGGTGAAATCAAATCACCGAAACTTTAAAGGGAAAATAATAAAAAAAAAAAATAAATTGTCTGCACTTGCAGTAACGATGTATAGATGCAGTGGTGCAGAATTGATTAAAGTGGCGACTTTGATTAAAGATGCTGCATGTAAAAGTCCTTATAATCGAGAGTCAGAATATTCCTACATTTTTTTGCAAGTTGCCTTAGTAAAGTATGGTAAGGCAACTCTTTGTACATACTGATATCGATTGCAATCAAAGATATATGTTTAGTGATGACATCTACCGATATCGAGGCATTTAACCACACTTAAACGAATCGTGAACGTATACTTAATGGGGTCAGAGAGTAGCCCATTTGCCCGTTACACAACTTGCCGGCATCGACAACGGCAACGAGAGCATAAAACGGCAAGCGTCACGTAACAGAGACCCAATTGAGCTAAGTTCGTGTGTGCCAATTTGGCAACAAAATGTTGCATGACAAGGGCACGCTCAAATGACTGATAACACACACATTCGATAATCGATACACTGTTGAAAGTGGCAACTGCGATGAATTACTGCGAATATCGAAAAGTAAAAAGCACTTTCAAGCTGAAATTGGCCGAACGAGATGAGCTTGAATTTCAGCATTCGGCTAGTCAGCAATTGCTTTGGGGGCCACTCAATTATATTTCGAGCAATGCTCTCTGGTTACATTTTAAATTCAATAAATATAAGAGCAGCAGGTCAGACGAGTTGCAATTTGATATTTTGTGAAATTCAATTACTCAACAGAAAGTGAATGTATTGCTAAGTATTTGATCCAACGCACAATGATTATTTGGTGTTTACTTCAAATAAAACAAGACCGAACTCTGCTCTTAAGCGAAATCTACTGTTATTGCAGAGCAGAAATTAATATTTAGAGACTTTATTTATCATATAATTGATTGAATTGGCTAAACTGTACAAACTAACAATTATCGAATGTAACTTAATTTCATTTTCATTCTCTTCTCATGGCTACAATCAAACAATTCGATCGTTTGCATAATTATACGTTTATCATTTATCATACTATAGACCAAATATTTGCAAAATGAAAACATATTTATGCCGCAATTACAGGGCACAATAGAGTGCAATTCTTCAAATGAAAATGTAACCGAATATTGCGTATACGCAGCGAGTGACAACAATACTCCAAAATGTATGCAACATTGAAATGCTAAACTGAGTGCCATAAACACGCACACGCACACCCACACTCGAAATGTAGTCAAAACGAATTATGTAAAATATTTGAAGCGCTAACAACTTTATTTCAACAGCGATTGAAATCAACATCAGCTACACGTACCTGGGCATTAGCTATCCCACCCCAGCACACCGAGCCCGAACCCGAACTCGAGCTCGAAACCACCTCTGTCACCCATCGCCCATCGCCCTTCGCCTGCTTTCAGTAATTGTGAAAATATTTTATTAAATGTGCCTTCAACCCACGGGGCTTGCGTCACCCAAAAAAAGCAAACCAAAATAAAAATAAAAAAGAAAAAATGAGAAAGAAATACGGGAGACGAAGTGAAATATCTGAGAATTTGTACAAAATTAAGTTGATTAAATGGACTTAGCAGCGCGATTACACGCAAGACTGAGGCGCACGTGGGAAGTGAAAAGTGGGGCGAACTGCGGCTGCTTTTTTTGGTTCTGAAACGCTATGCGTGTTGTCTGGCTTCATGCGCTTACGAGAGTGTTCTTTTCATGGCAAAAGTCCCAACAGCACAACAAGAAAAACGTATTTTTCATTTCATTCCCTTTTCATCATTGTGGCCATTGACAGACGGCCAAGTGAACAACTAAACATCTGAAGAGCTGAACAAGGGAACGACAACAACTCCAACAGCGGCAACAGCAACGGCAACGGCAACAAGGCGAAACTTTGACCATTGAAATCTCAGTCTCATGGGAATCGTGGGCCTTAGAGCCATTAAATGCCGCATGATTAACGCTTTGCTCTACAAGACAATTGATAAAGAATAGAACAGCAGCTGCCCATGAAAAGACGGACTTCGAAATGAAGGCGAAACTCGTCTCTCGCTCTCATTATCCGAACACTGGACAGAGACAATGGCAATGCAGCTCAGCACTAAATGCGCATCGCAAGCCAGCAAAAGACAAAGCGAAACTTGCAGAGGAAATTTGTAAGCGACACCAAGATGAATGTCTGGTCATTTATTTGTATTAAGACAGCAACTTCATTATGATTATGATATCAGCATTTACTGAGCGAAACCCAAGATAATTGAACTATATTTAATATCTTATATATATATATATTTATATATATGGTATCTGTATTGTATTGTCAACCCTTTTGGCTGAAGCTTAGCTTAGAGTATTTAGTCGTTTGTTTCCCTAATAGCTTTGTTTTCCATGCCTCCTCCCTTGACAATTAAGCGGTGACGGAAACGGAAACCCTCGAGCAGCCATAGAAAAAGAGCATTTAATGCAGCGTTTACAATGTTTTTTGTGCTCCTCTCGTTTTCATTCTTGTTATTCTTTTAGTTGGCAGCAGGTTTCGCATTGTTTTAGTCAGTTCAAAAATATGCTGCTGCGGCTACTGTTGTTGCTGTTGCTGTTGCTGTGGCTGTGGCTGTCGCTGTGACTCCAGCTCATTCCCATCGCTTAAGGGGAATGGCTTGGTGCAGGCGTGCAGAATGATTAATGTGGCCCAGCGCCAAGCACAGTCGCTGCTCGCACGGTCACGGGACGAAAGAGACAAGCATTAATGGGTGGTCAGTGGAATGCAAGCCAGTTGGGATGCCCGGCGTTTGGCGCTCATTTTTTACGTGCTGTTTTTGCACAAAGACGGCGCGTCGTACTGCGAGCCTGCGAGTGCTGTGAAAGTTCCAAAACTCTAGCAAATTGCGGCACTTAACGAGTACAGGCAAATACTTAAGATGCCTGCACGTTCAGTGCAAAAGTCGTATTCAACAATCGGCGGTAGGACGAAAGACACATAAATTAACGCGCAGCACGCAGTATGCCGCTCAACACGGCGTATGATTAATCTGTTGTATTACACAATCTAATGGCCAGCTCGTGCGCCATTTGAAGTGAGCTGTCAGAGATGTGGAGTGAGGTGAAGTGAAGTGAAGCTTGCCAGCAGCTCGACCAACTTAATTTTAAGGCACAAGATCCTCCATTGCTTAAATCTTTATTAATATGCATGGAGCCATAGCTCGTCCTGTTCGCAAGTGAACCAAAATGAAAAATAGCCTCCATTAGGACCAGCAAATTTCGCTTGCCTTCTGCCACAGCATCCTGTCACAGCATCAACGGCATCGGCATCAGCAACAACAACCGCAGCCGCAGTAACTGCATTGATTTGCAGCACGTGGTTGCTGCCCCCACTCCCTCTCCTCTGCGCCACAAGCAGATTCCATTTATGTTAATGATTTGCCAGGCATTTCGCCATCGCCATTGCCATCCGCATTAGAATTTCATGTTGCCAACAAATTGCGGCTCGTCTCCTGACTGCGAGGCCATAAATTCAACACTGATTGGCGAGACTCAATTTTGCAGACTGGCAAAATAATGCTGATTGCATCCGCATGATAAGTAAGTAGATATGCATGTTGGACTTATTTACCTTAATAAACTAAGTCAACTGACTCAATTCACTTGTATTTAATTAGAACTTCAAGAATTCCTCACTCTTCTGGAGTTATTTAAATAAGGAAACGATATTTGAAAGCACTAAAAATGTCGTCCTCAAGTTGAGAAATGAACAGAGTACTCAGTATTATGTTTATCATTTGTAATTTTGTTAAAACGCTCTTTCAAAATTCTGATTGACAGTTTTGTAGTGTTTATGTGTTTCCGAAAAAAAAACAGGCAATTAATTGTTGAATTTATGACGCATCTATAAGCGATATAGATCTAGATACTACTTCATGGATTTGCATTATAATGTAGTCGAAATCGATAATCCATACACACGCCAGGTGCGGCAGCATGATCATCACCATGGCTCCAAGGACACCGAATCCACAAGCGAAAGATCCTCGGAAGAAGAGAGCAGTGGAATGGCTATGTACTTTCATTTCAGCGAATTTGAAACGATTCTATTCAAGTGCTGTAAAACAGACTCAGCTCTCACGATTGCGATCGCATGCTTGATCGTTTTTATTGTCGCTGTGCTGTACGAGCTGCTAAAATTCTACCGGGAATGGCTGCGACGGAGGGAGAGCAAACGTCGACTCGAGGGAGGCGCCCATCGACGTCGTCGCTCCCGGCGCAGACGCCATCGCGCATCCTCGCTAAGCGCTCCGTCCGCAGATCAGCTGTCTTTGCCCATGTCCACGACATCGGCAGCGGTGCCCAATGACGGACGAAACACTCTGCGTTTGCCGTGGCTAGCACCCATGCATTTTTACCAGACTTTGCTGCATATGCTCCAGGTTACCATATCATTCATGCTGATGCTCGTATTCATGACGTTCAACGTCTGGCTGTGTATGGCTGTTGTTTTAGGCGCGGGATTGGGATATTTCATATTTTTTGTGCGAGAGGAGAGCGTCACGGAGCACTGCAACTGACGCTGGCGTTCAGCTTCCATCTCGGAATTAAGCAGCATCTTAACATGCGCTCCGTATTTGTGTTTTTCTAATTAAACTGTGTTATATACGAATTATAACAAAACACAACAGAACAAACAACAGGCCGCCAGCCTAATTGTTCATGTTTATGGCTCGTAAAACAATGACTGCACATACTACTCGCAGCCATTTCGAATACATCTGCAAAGTGGCCAAAAGGATATAGAACAGTTGTTTCACTCTATCACCCAACTAGGCGTATACGTAATATGCGAGGGCGAGCATTAGACATAAGGGTCTATCCCTGATGACGACAAGACAGGCATTTCCTGTCCTGTTTCTGTTGGGTATGCGCAATTCGTTCAATTTCCACCGTGGCATATCCGCACATTATCTTTGTTTTCGTTTATCTGTGGCTTTATAGCTGTTTTACGAGCCAGCCCACATATTTACCTGCGAACAGCCGGACAGGCGCACAGACTCACGGACACAAAGACGGATAGACGGATAGACGAGTAGACAGAGAGACAGGTAAGCGACCGGACCCCCATTGTTGATGTTATTTTGTTTGTTGTTTGCCGGTGTCTGGCCATTTTCATAATGCCACAATTATGAGGGTGATAAACCTTGGGCCGACCAGGTTGTTCGCGATTTCAGTGGCCAGTTATCAGCGTTGACCAACATTCAATTAATATTTTAATAAGCCGCCTTTATGCCGTTTGCCAAGCGGATAACGCAATTTGGCTTTAATACGCCACGTTGCACATGAATTCTCGAAGCGCAGTCGCAGTCGCAATCGCAGTCGCACTCGTAGTTCGTCCAACTCAAATCGAACCACACAAAATCAGCTTTAATAATTCACACATGTGTGCATGAGTCTGCGAGGACTGCGAGGACTCGAGTAGGCCGTAAAACTTGACCCTTGGGAAAAGCCATGCGGTGGGCCCAAAGCGAAAGCGGAAGCGGAAATGCGTTCATGCATAACAATTTCACTCGTCATCGAGACTCACTGACGAACAAGAGAATACAGCTGGCCTCGTTGTCTCTCATTGAGACTGCCCAAAATGACGATACGCAGACGTCTATATCTCCCATCTCTATAAGGCTATTATGAATCATGCGATAGTGAATTATGCGTGTTTAATGAACGTGAAACATGAATTTGTAAAATTAAAACAAGCTCACATATACATGTAACTAAACGAAATCATTTCAACGATAGTTCATTGCTTTCATTGCTTTCAGCAGCCTCGTCTCGTACAATTGCATGGCCCCTCCCTGCGTCGGTTGATCGATGGCATTATCCGACTGAAGTGCACATCCCGAAAATGAGCTGGCATGTAGGCATAATAAGTAGATTTAGAAGAGCCCCAATCACCGTGCATGGTGGTTAGAAAAACGCGTCCCAATTCCATTATGGAGATAACAAAATATTTCATAAAGCGCACCCAATATTGTTTCAGCAAGCGACTCTTCTTGATCTGTTGTTGAATGTTAAATAGTGTATTGACCGGATATATAGGTCTGTGACATTCTCGTCGCACTAAGTCTTTTCTTAGTATAATATTCAAATGGGCCATAAGGACATTCGATTGGTTCAAACAGCGCCTGCGTTCGGCTGCCGAATATAGTTTGCCATAACGCGCAGATATCCATTCGATGAGCAGCGGCACAGTGTGGACATTGGGCAGCGTGGCAGCCACCATGCGACGATCCTGTGCTATGCGTTCCAGGCCCAGTTTGAGCATTGCCTTCATTTGCTCGGTGTTGTCCGCATCGTAATACTTTTGACCAAAATCCATGCGATGACTTTTTGGGGTTATTTTTGATTGTTCGTCTAACATCTTCTCGTATTCCTCTTGAAACAGTGTTCTGCCTTCTTCGAACATGCGCTGCATTGAGCGATCTACAAGCTCCGATATCGACCAACTCTCTTTGCCTTCCAATACCGCATTCAGATAATCAATATCTTCGCCCAGCGCATTGATAATCTGTTTTTTTAGCCATGCATTTTCGGGGTCCGGTTTCGCAGCATCGCTGAGCTCAAAGAGCTTCTGAAAGTTGAAGCTGTAAATGTTGCCCTTCTTGTTAAAGTATTCCTGACAATCTCCGCAATCGTTGCACTGAGACAGAGAAGGCAGCAGATCCTTGCCCTTCTTCGTTTCAGTGCAATTTGCCAGCGGTTGCGGCTTCAGAGTTTGCTTTGCGGCACATTCATTCTTCGAATGCTTCGTGTATATATTTCTGCACCGGACTTCCGACGGCGTATTATCCGAACAAGTGGGCGGCAAAGGGTTGTCTCCCGAGAGTATGCAGCAAGTCTGCTTTTCCGATTCGTTGAGCACACGTTCCGCGAATAGAAAATCCGGAATTTCCTTTTTTCCACAGAGCCGCTTGCAAGTAGAAGTCATTTCTGGCCTGTTGGCCATGTCGTGGAACTGTGCCTGATAATACTTAGTCAGTTTATTGAGTTGCCTAAGTGTGCGCTGACGACTTTGCTCTCTGGCATTGTAACCGACGTTCAGCAACTTCATAAGCCTATCTTGCTTGATTTTCTCCAAATTTACGCGCAGTGAAAGCTCCATCTGTTGAATTTTCTTATGGTGCACACACATGGGCTCCCCATTGCTGTAGTTAACTTTGCTCTCAGGCAAAGCTGACACAATGTTTGTGATTTCCCTACGCAGCACAGGGTCAGCGATAATCTGACTATTGTCGAAGTTAATTTCACCGAACCAACGCGATTTGAGACACGCATGTGCTTTTTTTCTTTTCAAAATGGGGAGAGTCGATGCCGATGCCTTCGGTTTAAAGGCAAGCAGATTCTGACGCCGGAATTTAAACTTGACTGGTTCCACGAAGTACGGGAATTCTGCATACGAAGATACTTTGGATTCCAATTTGGCTTCGTTTTGTTTAAGCTTTATGCCCTGCGCCTGCTTGTTGCGCTTTGCCGTCGCCTGCGCCTCTTTGCGCCGCGTCTCCGCTGAGGCATGCGGCAGTGGCAACACGCGGTCCAGCGCAAATAGCGTGGGTTGAAGATCCAGCCAGAAGATGGATGACATTATAAGTTGCTCATTGCTGCCATAGATATTCTCTTGATGGTCCGACACATAATACGTTTCCATCAGAAACCATAGAAAGGCCATCTCGTTGGCTCGACTCATTCGAATCAGCTTGGAAAGATCGCTTCTCGATGGGATGGGATGCAATCCAATACGACGCAAGACGTAATGCACCCGATAAGCGGTGCCCTGCAATAGATCGTCCGCCAAGACGGGTGGCAAAGTCTTCAGCGCATTCATTTGCACATCGG
This sequence comes from Drosophila siamana, assembly GCA_035047445.1. Lineage (NCBI taxonomy): Eukaryota > Metazoa > Arthropoda > Insecta > Diptera > Drosophilidae > Drosophila > Drosophila siamana. Next base: position 15,737,983 of record JAWNPP010000004.1, on the reverse strand, counting down.
ACAGTCCACGATACCACAATGGCTGCAGGCTGTTCTTTGTGGCCTCGTCGCCAATGCGCTCCCTGATAAGCCTATGGATGTACAGTATCTGACCCACAGTTTCTGCATCATCTGAGTATTGCATTTCGTCTGGCAAGTCAATTAGTTTTATTAAATCAAATCACAAAAATTTCAAATGCTGTCACACTGGATTAATTACAAAAAAAAAATTGAATGTGCTAGACTCTGCGATACCCTGTGCTGTGGCACTTATTGTCAATTTATATACACTTTTTACAAATATCTATTGTTTTCATCCTTATTTGTGTTAAGTTAATTTCGCAGACTACAAAATAAACATAATTATTATAATCTATGTGATAATCTTGCCTGGAACATGCAGAAGCTGCAGTAAGAGACGGAAATTGTAGAGTAAATCTTTGAGTGGCTAACAACATAAACAATAATGTCTGCAAACCAATTGCACTTGTTTGTGAGCACAGCCTCACAAAATGTATAGTAAACAGCAATGTGGACCAACTGAATTACCAGGCGAACAGAAAAGAGAAACAAGTGGAAGTATTTTATATGACCTCCTCATGACGTCACTTTGCAGAAGGGACATTTGAGTCAGCTTGCAGCTAATTTATATTTACATGTATGCTTCTCTAGACGTAGGGCCGAGAAATTAAGAGCAGCAGAGCTTCACAACGATTGCCCAGCATAAGTGTGCATTTGTGAGTGTAAGTGAGGACTTGTGATCAAATGTTGTTGCTGTTGAATAACATAAGAAACTATGATCAAACTTAGCCCTTGCTTTCCCCCTGGACATTTAGCCAGTAGTAATCAATACAGACAAACAATTCTCTGTGATATACAAACAAATAAGACTTGACAAAGTCATCATTATTTCTTACTGCTCAAAGACATTATTTAAGCGTTTTCCTAAAAGCTTTTAATCGTAATTAAAGCTAGTTAGAATGATGGGTTTGAGAAAAGCGCGCCTATAGCACGAGCGATTTTCACTGAAGACGAGAACGTCACGGAATTCTGCAATTCAGGCTAGCGTTGAGTTCCCATCTCGGAAATAAGCACCATCTTAACATGCGCTCCGTTAATGTGTTTTTCTAATTAAACAATGTTATAAAAAATTATAACACAACGCAGCAAAACAGACTACAGGCCGCCAGCCTAATTGTTCATGTTTATGGCTCGTAAAACAATGACTGCATATACTACTCGCAGCCATTGCGAATACATCTGCAAATTGGCCAAAAAGGATGCCGAATGGCTAACTAGGCGTATGCGTAATATGCGCTGGCGAGCATTAGGCATAAGGGTCTCTCCCTAGTGGCGACAGACAGGCATTTCCTGTTCTGCATCCTTCAATGGCCGCATCTGTTTTGCTGGGTATACGCAATTCGTTCAATTTCCACCGTGGCATATCCGCACATTATCTTTGTTTTCGTTTATATGTGGCTTTATAGCTGTTTTACGAGCCAGCCCACATATTTACCTGCGAACAGCCGGACAGGCGCACAGACTCACAGACACAAAGACGGATAGACGGAGAGACGAGTAGACAGAGAGACAGGTAAGCGACCGGACCCCCATTGTTGATGTTATTTTGTTTGTTGTTTGCCGGTGTCTGGCCATTTTCATAATGCCACAATTATGAGGGTGATAAACCTTGGGCCGACCAGGTTGTTCGCGATTTCAGTGGCCAGTTATCAGCGTTGACCAACATTCAATTAATATTTTAATAAGCCGCCTTTATGCCGTTTGCCAAGCGGATAACGCAATTTGGCTTTAATACGCCACGTTGCACATGAATTCTCGAAGCGCAGTCGCAGTCGCAATCGCAGTCGCAGTCGCACTCGTAGTTCGTCCAACTCAAATCGAACCACACAAAATCAGCTTTAATAATTCACACATGTGTGCATGAGTCTGCGAGGACTGCGAGGACTCGAGTGGGCCGTAAAACTTGACCCTTGGGAAAAGCCATGCGGTGGGCCCAAAGCGAAAGCGGAAGCGGAAATGCGCCCATGCATAACAATTTCACTGGTCATCGAGACTCACTGACGAACAAGAGAATACAACTGGCCTCGTTGTCTCTCATTGAGACTGACGATACGCAGACGTCTATATCTCCTATCTTTATAAGGCTATTATGAATCATGCGATAGTGAATTATGCGTATTTAATGAACGCGAAACGTGAATCTGTCCAATTGAAACAATCTCACACATACAAGCTCGCGCATGCAACAAAACGAAATGATTTGAACGATAATTGGAATTTATTCCTGTCAACAGCCTTGTTTTGTACAATTGCATGGCCACTTCCTGCGCCGCTTGATCGATGGCATTATCCGACTGAAGTGCACATCCCGAATATGAGCTGGCATGTAGGCATAATAAGTGGAGACAGAAGAGACGCCGTAATCAATTTGCATGTTGGTTTGAAAAATGCGTCCCAATTCCATCATAGAGACCACAAAGTATTTCATAAAACGCACCCAATATTGTTTCAGCAAGCGATGCATCTCGTTTTGCACACCAAAGTCTAAAAATTTATCCATCGTATATTTAGGTCTGTGGCATTCTCGTCGCACAACTTCCTTTTTAAGTATGAGATGCAAATTGGTCATAATCACATTCGAATGTTCGAAACTGCGCCTGCGATCAGCTGCCGAATATAGTTTGCCATAACGCGCAGATATCCATTCGATGAGCAGCGGCACAGTGTGGACATTGGGCAGCGTGGCAGCCACCATGCGACGATCCTGTGCTATGCGTTCCAGGCCCAGTTTGAGCATCGCCGTCATTTGCTCGGTGTTATAAGCATCATAGTATTTCTGCCCAAAATTCATGCGTTGATCTGTTAATGGTTTTGAATGTTCGGCCGTAAATTTCTCGTATTCCTTTTCAAACAGTGTTTTGCCTTTCTCGAACATATACTTTGTTTTGTGATCCACAAGCTCGGTCATTGATGCACTCTCTTTGCCTTCCAATACCGCTTTCAGAAAATCGGGATCGATGTCCAGCGCCTTGATAAACTTATTTTTTAGCCGAACATTTTCTGGTTCTGGTTTCCCAGCCTTGTGAGGGTCAAAGAGCTTCTGAAAGTTGAAGTTGTAACTGTTGCCTTTTGCGTTGAAGAAGTCATGGGACTTGCCGCAATCGTTGCACTGAGGCAGAGAAGGCAGCAGATCCTTGTCCGTCTTTGTCTCAATGCAACCCTTTGGCGGCTGCGGCTTCAGAACATCCTTTTCGGCACATGTATTCGTTGCAGGTTTTATGTATACAAGTTTGCCCTCGACTTCCGGTGGCGTGTTGTCCCGACAACTGGGCGGGAAAGGTTCTTTTCCCGCGAGTATGCGACAAATCTCGTCCTCTGACTTATTGCCACATTCTGCAAGTATGAAATCCGGAGCTTGGCTGCTTGCACAAAGCCGCTTGCAAGTGGAAGTCATTTCTGGCTTGTTGGCCATGGCGTGGAACTGTGCCCGATAATACTCAGTCAGTTTATCGAGCTGCTCCAACGTGCGTTGGCGACTGCGTTGTTTGGCCTTGTAATTGATGTCCATAAGCTGCTCAAGTTTTTCCTGCTTCAGTTTCTCCAAATCTTTGCGCAGCGAATGCTTCATTTCTTCAATATGCCTATGGTGCGTACACATTGGCTTCCCATCGCTTTTGGTATGAGATCTATGTTTGCCCACAGACAATGTTTTCAAAAGGAGTTTGACTTCCTTGCGCAGCATTGGATCGGCGATAAGCTTACCATCTTTGACATCTGGCTCGCCAAACCAGCGCGACTTGAGATTCTTATTTGCTTCTGGCCTCAGATGGGGCATTGATGCAGGCAATTTCGGTTCGAAGGCAAGCAGATTGTTGCGCCGGAATTTAAACTTGACTGGCCTCGCGAAGTACGGCGATGTTTCATACGAAGATTCGGTTGGTTTCGATTTAGCTTGGTGTTGTTTTCGCTTTTCGCGCTGCGCCTGCTTGTTGCGCTTTGCCGTCGCCTGCGCCTCTTTGCGCCGCGTCTCCGCTGAGGCATGCGGCAGTGGCAACACGCGGTCCAGCGCAAATAGCGTGGGATGAAGATCCAGCCAGAAGATGGATGACATTATAAGTTGCTCATTGCAGCCATAGATTTTCTCGTGGTGGTCCGACATATAATACGTTTCCATCAGAAACCATAGAAAGGCCATCTCGTTGGCTCGACTCATGCGAATCAGTTTCCTAAGACTGCTTTTCGATGGCATCGGATGTAACCCAAGGCGATCCAAGGCGTAATGCACCCGATATCCGGTTCCCTGTAATAGATCGTCCGCCAAGGCAGCCCGCAACGAATGAAGTGCCCCCATTTGAGCATCAGACAGTCCACGATACCACAAAGGCTGCAGGATGGTGGACTTGCTGCCAATGCGATCCCTGATAAGCTTATGGATGTGCAGCATCTGATCCACTGTTTCTGCATCTTCCGAGTAAAGCATATCGTCTAGCAAGCCAATTATTTTTTTTTAAAATTAATCACTAAAATTTAAAAGGCTGTCACAATGAATTAAGAATCAAAAGGTTGAGAGTGCTAGACTATGCTTTACTCTGTGCTTCCAAATTTCGATATAGCAGGATTTAAAAAGTTGTTGCTGATTAAAAGTTTCTGGCAATTTATATATTATCTATTTTTTCAACTGCTGTCAATGACCATTATATTTCAATTTCTATCTCTATTTCTGTACAAATAATAATAATATACATATATCTAATACGCCCTGATTAAAGAAAGGCTTGTATATATCATCAATTTAATAAGTTTAATTTCTATATTTTGATTTCAATTTTAATTTCATTTCTCGCTACTTTTGCTTGAGTCTAAGTAATTTTATTTTTTATCTCCAAGTTAAATTCAGGCCCAAAAGTTTGGTTTTTTTAATAATTCGATCTCCGCTTTAAGAATTTAATAGTCAGCCACAAACGCGAGCAGTGGACAAGCGTTGATTTGTCATGCGACATCGTCCATTTTTGGTCAGGACGAACTCTTAATGGGCTTGGCCGCGGCGCTAACCAATGTGTGTTTGTTGCCAAGTGTTGTTTGGTAGCAATTTGCTGGCCCCTTTCGCATGGTCGTTGTCATTTCTTTGGCCCGCAGAAGTACATCATTAATTTATTAGCAAACCAAATAGGCGACAACAATCAGGCTCAGACTCCGACTCTGACGCCGAGGCTGACGACAACGGCAGCAGCAGCGACGACGCCGACTCAGTCAGCAGTTTGTTTACAGGACACGCAGGTCACACGTGCCGTGTTGGTTCTGTTGTCCTTTCGATGCGTGTGTCGAGTGTATCCGTGTATGTGTGTGTGTGTGTGTGTTTGCGAGTATGTTTGCTGTTGCCAGCGGCTATTTTTGCTGTTTTGTGATTTAGCAAGTTTGCCACGCGGCCGCAAAGGGAAAGTTTACAATTAACTTGGCATAAAGCGACTAACGGCGGCTAACGAGATTGTTGCCGATGCTCGGCCAATAATTTATGACTTTCTACATTCCACTGTCAATTAAATTCTTTAGAAAATGACAGCTCTGCCAGTCGGCTGAGATCACGAGCGGCCTCATCGGGTGGCCCCAAATGATTTATGCGCTGCCTGGTTGACAGTTTTTGGCCACCATTCATATGCCAGCCATCTGCCCCGTCCCGCCCCGCTTCCCACGATGCCGCTCGCTCTGTGGAATGGTGTGCGTGAAGTGCTTTTGCTAGTTTTCTTTTCGTTTCCCTGTCACTTTCTGCTCACGACACGTGCCTGACGCCTGCAGAGATGTTTATGTTAATGGCTCGAACCCAAAAGCTGAATCCGGACCCGGCTTAGATCTGCTATCCATACCCCTAGAACTCCGCCAAACAATAGGACAATTGGCATGTGTTTCAGCCCATTTTCATTCGTGTTGGCCTTTTGCATGTGACAAGCAGCCGGGTGTGAGATCTTAATAATAGATACGACTGCTCGCATTGTCAGGTAAACTTATCGCAGTTCCCATATATCAAGGAAATTAAAGTGGGGCACAATCGAATGCCGCTAGTTGTAGTTGTGGCAACCTCTGAAATGCGTTGCCTACGGCGCGATGTACTTTTTGCTATCCTCTGTGTTCCCAGAAGAAAGTATTCAACGTATTTGCACTTTTTCTGTTTCCATGGGCTCAATATAAATGCCATAGTTTCATTTTTTTTTTGTGAGTCGTCAAAGATAAACAAACGAATTCGAATATATAGAGAAAATATAACGATAAGTTAATACACTTTCTGCCAGGGATAATAAATATGGAGTGCTAAAAGTATCTCAGCCAATTTTCTATACAAAATTCAACCATTTTCATTCAGCGTCACCTGAAGTGTGCTGCAATTTAATTTTAAAGTATTCTTTACTCGTTTACTAACAAAAACAAAGGAGAAAACTTCAAGCCATCAAATAACTACTTAGTTATTTGACCAATTTGCATTTTTAAGTAGTTCAAAGTTATAAAAACATTGTGTATATCAACAAATTAACTACTTTGTGCATAAGAACATTGTTTTTTTAGTACCTCCTTTTATATAGCTCATCTAGTAACTTTATCTTCATTTATTTTAAATGCGCAATTCCCAAATTTCTCAAATACTCTCGAACTATAGAGCACAACGCGCGGAATTGGCCCACATGTTGTGCAGTTTTAATTAAAATACATATGTTAAAAAAATTGTGTGGGTTGAACATGTTGAACATATGATATTGTTTTTAATGCCTGACCGAACCTACAAAGGATGAGCGACGACTGCACTGCGAGCGATTGAAATGAACATGAATGAATATACATATTTATGTTACATGATGAGTGAGAAGGATTGAGGTACTGGTAGTGGGAAACGGGGTGCGTCAGTTCCAGCTTCTGATCTGTCCACCTAGAAGTGACACGAGCCGACGCGGGATTTGTGAAGTTAATGTGCCAAACTGTTTGTGGGCCTTTTCAAGTTATCCTTTCTGTCTTTTGCGCCTGAACGCGTTCGTTTGTTTTGCTTGTTCCTGTTTGCCTCCTAACGATTTGCGCTCCACTGACTCAGCAACATTGCGACTGCTACAAAACAGGAATGAATATACGAGGATAGGCAGCATCTCTCGTTGGTTTGGTTCGGTTTTCATTGACTTTCCGCAAGCTAGGCTTATGCTAAGGAAGCCTCAGTTAAATCGTTTTGTGGGCGTCTTCCCTTGAGGTTATGGCGTCACGTTCGCCCAAATTTGTACACACACACACACAGAAAAGTAAATGGGGATTATCAAGTACATGTAGCCATAGTCACTTGAGTTATATTCGCAGCTCGACCAGCTTCAGTCTGAGCGAAACTGTTGCATGACAACTTTAAAATTCGTTTTAAAAAATGTATATCGCCGCACAGCGAATCCGATGCTAAAAGTGAAAGCTTGTTGTGCGTATCCGGTACCTGTTCATATTGTTTAGTACGTGTATCTGTGTATCTGGGTATCTGGGTGTATCTGTTCCTTCACTTCGTGCACCTGTATCTTTCAGTTTACCTTTACCCCTTGGCGGAATTTAACGAGCTTCTAACTTTATGTTTGCTTGTCATGTACACATTTTGTTTTTATTGCAGCTCCAGTAACTCATCTCGCCTCCCCCACCGCGCCATGCCTCTATAATGCTGTTTAAGTGAAACATTTTTAAGGCATTCTTGGAGGCGTACACAGGGATCACACACACAAGCCAGCACACGCATCATTCAACAGTTTTTGGTTAATATTAATGCACAAAAAACAAAAACAGCGGAATAACCCCTGAAACGGGCATAAGAAAACGACTGACATGTGCTCACAGTATGCCTGTCTGTAAATGTTGTTGTTGTTGCTGTTGTACTTGTTGGTTAGCATGTTGATAAGTACGAGAGACCCCGAAGGCACCTTAGGCACAAGCTAAAGCAAACTTTTCAGCTGGCTTCTGTTTGCCGAGCGCCATTTGTTTATAAATTTAATTTGTCTTAGGCAAAAGTCTGTCGACTTCTTGTTGACTTGCTCAGCAGAAAAGTTCCATGTTCCTTTTTTCCTGGGCTAAATATATTTTGCATATTTGGTTAATATTTCGAGACAGGCAGAGCAACAGATAAGCCCAAGGATTTCCACATTTGAAGTAAGGATTATGCTAAGAACCAATTAAATCACTAAATGCGCCACACACTTTGCGAGAAAAAGAAAACTGCGAACCCAATTATGAAAACTTGCCTTACGTATGCGTAAACGTCTTAGAAGTTCGCCACAAAATTTCCAAGAACTTGCCATAAATCTCAGCCAGGCCAACAAGAGGCAACAATCAAAATGTGAGCAGCTAGCTAATTTGAGAGACGCTTCAGAAACTTACAAATTGTGGACATACTTTGAGGCCAAACAATAATTTCAAATATGTATGAAAATGCTTAAATACTCACTTATATACACCGCAGACGGACGCCGAATTGGTCTCTTATATACACGAGAAGTGTACTTATGTATGCTAGTTGAGCCCACAGTGCGTATGAGTGTTTCGCCTTGAATCCTTGGCCTCTGAATCCTTGCTCTGTTTAAGCATAAACTGAGGCGTGGGTTTAGTGACTTGCTATTTTATGCGTTATTGAATTTCACTTAACAGCAACTGTAGTCGACTCCAAGAGAGTGTTTGTGTGTGTGTGTGTGTGTTGTGTGTGTGCTCTTACCCACACTTGAGTGCCCAGCACTGAAAAACGCCACTTGAGTTAAGCCCTGAGCTTTGGCTGCTTTGTGGGTTAGTTCTTCCCATCTTCTCCTTTTGTTTTTATACCCTGTAACAACAAGAGCAAAAAGGCCATAGATGACACCATCAATATAAAGCGTCTCTGTCCATGCGTGAGCATATTTATGTTGCCAGAGCATGCTTTACATCAACCAAAAGAGAAAAGCAAAAAACCGAGGGTATTTGGAGTAGACAATGGCAGTGCGAAAATTATGAGCAAATATTTTTGCAGCTGCGAGCATGCGAAGTGAAAGGAAAATGTTACGGAAAACAATATTTTAGCAGGACAAATACGAATACATAACTGAAAAAAGCTAAGAGAATATAAGCTTTAAATGATTTAATCTTTTGTTAAACTTAAATGGCAATTATAGCAAGCAATTTCTATGCAATGCCACGCATGCTTTCTGAAGAAGTTATGTGGCCCCTTTATAAATTGATTTGCATATTTGTTTGGCAACCAAGTAATTTGTTTAATAGAAGTGCTTTGGTTGCACAAAGAACCAATTTATTAGTGCTAGAAAATACCAAAGCAATTTGCTTTGATATCTCAGAGCACTTTGCGAAAGTTTTTACTTCCCAATTGACAGACAAGTTGCAAGTGAGTACAAATGCGTTTCTCCAGAGATTTCTCTACTTCAATGGCGCGCACACACACACACACCTTTGCTCTGCTCTGCTCTGGCAAATAGGCAACAACAAGTTGCAACAGTTACAGCAACAACGAAACAAGCTGCAAACACGAAGCACTAACACCACACAAAGCGCATACGCAATGGTGGCCCATTGATAGCTGCAACACAACTGACACGACTCCGGCCAAGGGGCAACAATTGCCAAAAACAAGCATCCGCTCACCTTGCCACCCACGCAGCTACACCAACAAATACGTGCACTAATACAGATAAAACTATATGTACTGCCAGCTGACTGAGCGCCAAAAGTTATGCCACGGATGTTGCCGGCAGCGTTAGAGCGGCACACGGCGCGCACTAACTGAAATTAAACATGAAATATGCACCAGCTGACAGTTGTTGCTGTCGTTGCTGGTGTTGTTACTCTTGCTGCTCTTGCTGATACTGTGGCAGTTGCACTGCCAATTGGCAGCCTCCAAAACGGCAAATGGCCACCGAGAGTAAGAGCGAACACAGAGTGGCAACTAAAGTTTGCTCACCCATCCCATTCCATCCCTTGGTCGTGGGCGCAGGTGAGCATCTGAAATATGCAGGCAGCCAAATTTGAAATGCAAACAAGGCTGAAAGATTTAGCACGCCCAGTTGGCCAATTCACTGCATGTTTCTGTTGGCCATCCGCTTCCGGCAGCTGCAACTTGCCCAACTAAATCCAAAATCTATTTCTAGGTCACATTTCAACTACAATACTTTTGAAGTATTGTGACGCTTTGTAATTAATGAAATGGATTTTTGTGAAATAATTAAGATTTGTTGTTATGTGCAATATTATATAGTGGAATATACAAAAGTGCCATTTATTCTGATATTTGGCATGATTTTAACTTTGCTAGCTTTATAAGCCTTTTAACCATTGCATTCATTTTAAGCCGTTGGCAAAACATTCGTGCGGCATTCAATAAGTGGACGCCGTGTTGCAGCATGTGGAGAAAATGTCTGCGTGGCATATTAGCAGCGGGCAACAGCTTGTGGCAGCAGGTGGTGCAAGATTGCCTCCGTTGCGCTCATGTCCGTCTGCTGATGTGCACATAATTGCCACCAAATGCACATTAATGCGCTTTTCATCTATCTCCTGTGGCAAGCAACTTCCATTCGCCACGGGTCGTCCGCCAGCAATGCCACTTAAATTATCTGCATGCAAATGTGTGTTGGTGTGTGGTTGTGCTTTTTGACTGCTTTTGTTTCATTTCCGCTGCACAACGTTGTATTTGACTCGCATATTTTGGCAAGCTGGTTGCATTTGTTGCAATTGCTGCTGCTGCTTTTGCTGCTGTTGCCACTGAATCCACTTGCGGCATTAGCATTGCGAGTAAAAACGAGAAAAGTTAGATAAGGTCGTGGAAGTGGCTCATTAGTGGCAACAGAGTCAAGTTGGCCACTTAATTAGCACAAAGGGATTATTGTTGCAGCTGCGAAAGCATTTAATTACAGCAAAATGATAGAACATTAGCCATACCATCCCACTTCTCACAGTTGCTTAAATGGAAACCAAACTTCTGACTTGGCAATAAATAAATACAAAAAATACCCGCTTCAGTAATAAATTGTGAAAGTTTTCAACACAATTGAAAACAAATGGAAAAAGAACCGAAACGCTGTCAACAAGCAAACATTGCAGAAGTCTTTAAACTAACAAGAAAAAGTTCCCCAAAAAAAAAGAGCCCCACATAAAGTTGCGCTACAGCAGCATAAAAAGTGTGATGCATTTGCAGTCAACGTTGTATACTTTTCTCTCAGGGTGAAAGGGTAAAGAATATGAAAAGCTGCAAAGGCAAAGTCTGGACAATGGGACCAGCTGTTGCCACTGCGGCAAACATAAACAAAATTTTAAATACAAACTCCGTGGTAACAATGCATAATGGAAACAAAAGTTAGTCGGGGCAAAGCAAATATCATAAATTTGAATATATACTCGTGTCCTGTAAAACAGCGATGCTTAGTCATTTAAAACACTCACTGCGCACACAAAATGGTCAGCAAATGTATTCTTAAAGCCTTTGCCTGCAAATATGTGCTGAAGGTGGCTGTGGCTTCAAAAGGCAAACTTCGAGCACACTATATACCATGCACTTACGCCCAGAGTTGACAAAGGATAAAAAAAGGAACACAGGGAACGGGCGAGGAGAGAATGTGCAACATGTGCTCAGCTCACAAAGAGTCAAAGCGTCAAAGAGGCTGAAAATTGCTAAGGCTGCACACAAACGCACACACACTTATTACACACTTTCTCTCTCTCTCTCTCGTGACATAACAAAGGGCACTTGCAGCTGAAACTGCAAAAAGAGGGGAGGGGAACTTGAATGAAGTGTTTGGGGAAGACTTGTTTGTGGACTCCATGGATCAGGTGTTGAGCTAGTTAAGTGCAATTGACTGCTGCCCTAAAGCATCAACAGCTACATCACTGAGTACACGCTGCGTATGCGCAATTGACGGTGATATTAAAGTGTATCTTAATTTGTTGTGGCGACGACTGGAGCGGAGCTGTTGGGAATGTTTTTAATGCATTTGCAGCAAAGTTATTTGTGAATGTTGCACAAATATTTAACACACGCGCCAGGCGCCACAAACTTCTGGGGCATGCTGCGGCAGTGGGGCAGCCAACAAAAGTAGCCCAGCCACAACAATAAAAGCAACAATGTTGGCACAATGAAATGTCCTTTCGTTCACACACCAACAGCGAGCGACACCAACACTGGCACACATACACTGCCCTACAAAAGTGGCAAACTGGAGAGAATGTTGACCGCCTCCTGCGCTGTTCAAGTGTAAACAAGTTTGTGGTATGCGCTGCTGCTGCTGCTGCTTTTCCTAGTTCTTCTCCCCCAGTTTTGTGCCTTCCATTCCTATTCTTCTTGTGCTGACAGCTGCCCCATCCTGTTTTTATTTGTTTTGCTTTCGTTGTCGCTGCTCGAAATCCAAGTAAAATCAAAAGTAGCTGCTAGTCCTGCACATAAAAGGACACATGTCCCTTGGCAAAATGTTTCGCTTTTAAAAGCATTTGTCTGCGCTGCGAACGAAACGAAACCAAACCAAACCAAACCAAACAAAACAACAAGAAAAAACTCCTGTTAATTTTGAAAAGTGCCACCCAAAATTTTATTATTGTGCTTTTAATGTTTTTCTGTCGCCCAAATGAGCTGCTTATAAGATTAGCGACAGTTCAGACAGGACTTACATCCCCTGCTCCAACGATTTTTTTTGTAGGCGTCATATGTCTGTGTAAATTGTTGAAAGCATAATTCATTCAAATGAAAACATTTTGTGTTACATTTTAATTGCAAATTAATTGCAAAGTTTAATGTCCTAATAAATAGAAATACTGTGCAAAGGCTTTACGCATGATTCTATTAGCGACAAAATGATTAATTGAGTTTAAGACAATACAAAACTCCGACACAACATAGCATATGACTTGCTAATACCCTGTATAAGCTATTCAGACCTGAAACTCCCAATATTACGTATACGTATTATGTGAAATGAAATATTTTAATTAGGCAATGCTAAATACCATAAACAGAGGTGATTACATGCGGTTACATAAATTGCAGCATCATTCTATTGCTTCGCTTAGGGTATAATTATTTGTTATGCTTGCGCACTCTTCCGTTCGCATGTATAATTCAATTATGAATTTTTCAATGCAGCAATTTGTAATTATCCGCTTAATGCCGCAAAGAATGCGCATTAATTACGGCAAATAATTTATTGATTATCACCGGGCTACCTTAACCTCCAGAGCCACAGGAATCCGAGAGTGCAGCTGGCGCCCGTGTAGAAAGTTATGCCTTCAACTACCTCAGGTGGGCAAAGTTAAAGCTGCAGTTGCAGAACAGAATGGACAAGAAGAAAAAACAAACACCTTGCGCTTGCTGAATATGAAATGAAGACAGCGATGCAAGTGGAAGCGAGATGGGCAAGAGGATTGAGGAGAGCGAGAGAGAGAGAGACAAAGAGAAACGTTAGCGTGCGTGTCGGCATGTTAGACCGAGCGATGCCATCAATTCAATGGATCTCCGTCAAGTGTATCTTAATGCGTTGAGAGGGCCAGGAGAGAACAAAAGTCCAGTGCTAAAATTTGCTATAAATGCGGAAGTGTGCGCTTTCCCTGAAACTTTTGCCACACACCCCCAACACACACACACACATAGGCACACACACGTATACAGCAGGCTGCCAGGGTTGCTGTTTTGTTGCAAAAGTTTTGGCTTTTAAATGGCTTTTACTTTTTTGCCGTATGGCTCCCAGTGGCATCATAAAAAACGAAGGTAAATCGAAGTAGAAGCTGCCACAACATCGACACAACAGCGACACAACAGCCACAACAGGACAAGGGAAGAAAGCTTGCATTCTTATAAAACATTAAATTTCATGGCTTCAAGTGGACGAAGCATCATAAGCATTCTGGTCTCAGCTGTCGAAAAGATGCCAACAGTCAACGAGAACTTCACTTCAGACTCTTTACATAAGTAGTAGCCAACTTTTGTTGCCAAATTGTTATTAATTGAGCTTTATAGTTTATCGAACGGCTGCTGGTCAGCGCTGGTTTATTAAACAATACACGATGTCCCACGATAGTTCAGCTAAATGCATTTACTTCTGCGCAGTTTCTGGTTCATCGGGCCGGTTAAATAGCTCGGCCATTCTGTGGCTAAAAATATCATCTAATCTTTATTCTTTGGCACCGCCCAAAAGGCTCATCAACCAGTTACTGTTCTCCGCTTTTGCGGGGCCAGCAAAAGGTGCGTGTTTCGGGCCAACATTCTGCTAGAGTTGTGGTCGCATTGTGACGTTTAACAATGGACGCAAGTCACACAAAAGCCGAGCGTTGTGTATTAACCAGATGAAGGTTATTTCATTTGCTTTTAATTTAGTCCCAACTCGAGCAAACGCAGGCAATCAGCCACAGAGGCTGAGGTCCTTTTGTGGGTCCGCACCTGGCTGAAGTTCGGGGAGTTTGGGGAGGGTGGCAACTTGTTGCAGCGGCAGGTTTGTTTGGCTTACGTGTAATCCTTTCGGATTTCTTAAGACCCAGCCCGCACATAAACTAATTTTTTAATACACCAACAGCCGAAGGCAAACACACTAAGATGTGTGGCATGTGGCAAACACAATGGATATAAATTGTATTTCGGGGTTTTGTACTCCGATCTGGCATCTTTATGGAGGAAGGCGGCCACCTTCAATTGGAATTAGAGGCGTGCCAAATTGCGCAAAACTCATTAGTTGAAATGCGAACACAATGGGCCAGGGCAGGCAGCTTGCCAAGTCGCTCGCAAAATGGCACAATGAAGTAGTCTAATTAGCCGCACCAGTGGAAGGAAGTTCCCGGACATCCGGCACATTGTGCTCGTGTAGTTTGAATTGTGGTGAATTGTCGTGCTAATCCAGGAGACACGAACCGAATTCGTGAAAAACGCTGCAACCCAAACGCTAATCTGGTAGCCAAATTATTTTTAGCTCAAGCGAACCTTGACCCTCAGTCGGGCAGTGCAAAAGAAAGAAATTCCTGCTAACCAAATTTTCGCTTTTAGGTGATTGCCAAATGGAATTGGAATTCGGAACAGAGCACCCAACTGCCAATCAACACAGAGCATGTAAATGCTCCTATCTCGGATAGCCAAGCAGAGCACATCGATTGCCCTTTGACTGGCTTCGAAAAAGAGATTCGATCGTCGTGGTAATGGACAGACGTTCGAATAGCTGCCTAAATGTCCAACAGTCCGACCATCATTATTCAGAGCTCAATCCTTAAAGTGTTTTAAGTGCCAATCGGTGTCCATAATCAATCACAGAGTCGTTTCTTATTCCTTGTTCCTTGTCCCGAGTTTCTGTCGCATTCATTTGTTCGTTCTTTTGCCACATTTTGGAGTGACAGCCTACTGATTACTGCAGGCTTTCAACATTTCTCGCCGCAAGCACTTGAACACTTTTTTGTATTTTAATTAAAATTTAATTAAGGCAAAATAAAGTTTTTTATTTCAACAAATTAGCACACTGCCAAGTGAAGTGAAAGAACAATATATTTTGGTTTTACGGTGTGTTTGAAATAGTTTTTAAATTAAACACATTAAAAACACTTGGCCACTGTCGGAGGCAGCAAGCACAAAGTTGCATCCACCCAATTAGGACACAAAGTTGCCGCAAAAAACAAACTCAAAACTCCGACCTCAGCACTTGAGATAATAACTTGGCTGCTGTAGCCAGCTAACCAGTTGGTTGCCAGGACACAACCGAGGACGAAGTCAGTCAAACCAACAGGGTGCAATCAATGGCCCAACAGTGTTGCATTCCCAGGATCCGAGCTCATAAAACATTTTACCCAGGGAACGTGCACACCGCTAAGTGGACAAAGAAAGTGGCTAGTAAATGTTGTTGGCCAAAGCCGAGCTTGAGTCAAGCTCAAGCCCGAGCAATTTTGGACTTGCGAGAGGAGCCATGCGAGCATAAAGCGTAATTTATTATGATCATTTCGTGGAAGTACAAGCTCATGGCTGTCAGTTATTTATCAGTTAGCTATGCTAGGAAACCAGTTACCAGTTACCAGTTACCGGTTACCGGTTAGCTGTAACAGTAAGTGTGACTGTAACTGTATTAGATGGAGCTCAGCAGAAATGCAAAAAGGGTTCGCACACGTTGTGTCGTCCTTTGTCGGCATCCGCATGACAAGTTAAGCCACCAAGGACCAATATCACTTTGCCAGGCAACTTGGCAAGCAACAAGGAGCAAACCCAGCTCCCAAACAACAGCAACAAAATAACAAACAATAACAAAATATCTAACTGAATTTGTGCCATCCCAGCACAGTTCATAAATGTATGCTGCTTCTATATATGCATGTGTGGCTGTGTGTATAAGTGTGTGTGAGTGTGGTTGCATCCTTTTTGTGACTTGTGTATTGTGTACAAAAAGAAGCGAATGAAATATGTGGCTATCTCCGAAGATTTAATACCCTCAACTCGACAGCAACGATAAGCCCAAAACAAACAGGAATTCAAGGATAACTCTACAAATGCTTGACTATTTAATACCTTACTTAAATTTACTAAAACTTGAATTCAGTTCTTTAAACATCAAATGAGGTCAAATCAATTATACCCGTTGTGTATAGTCTATATTCACCACACTCTTCTCATGGAGTTTTTAATTTTAATTAAAATATTAAAGCTCTGGGAAGCTGGGTTGGGTAAAGTGAGATATTTGAAAAAAAACATGTGCAATCGTTTGCCCATCGTTTGCCCAGGATTGCCCAAGAACAGTTTCGTTTGCCCACCTTTAGTTTCAAAATTACAAAAATTTCGAAAATTTTCGAAAATTCAAAAAAATTTTTTTTTGAATTTTTTCAATTGAAATCCCTAAATAATCGTTTGCCCACGTTTGCCCACCTTTTAGAATTTTGAAAAAATTTTCATTTTTAAAGATATTCAACATTGAAAATTTTGTCATTTCTCACCTCATAAAAATTCAAAATCTAAAAATTTTCACGATTTTTCAATTCAAATCGTTTGCCCATCGTTCGTCTTCGTTTGCCCACCCCATAAAATTTGAAAATTTTGCAAAATAAAAGTTTTAAACGATTTTTTCACTAAAACCCTTTGCCCACTGCAGCCCAGCCAAAAAATTTTCGAAAATCTCCAAATTTCTAACGATTTTTGAACTCAAATCGATTGCCCATCGTTTGCCCACGTTTGCCCACCCCATAAAATTTGAAAATTTTGCAAAATAAAAATTTTTCACAAAAATCGTTTGCCCACGTAGCCCACCCAAAAAAAATTTTCGAAAATCTCAAAAAAAATTTTCACGATTTTTCAATTCAAATCGTTTGCCCATCGTTCGTCTTCGTTTGCCCACCCCATAAAATTTGAAAATTTTGCAAAATAAAAGTTTTAAACGATTTTTTCACTAAAACCCTTTGCCCACTGCAGCCCAGCCAAAAAATTTTCGAAAATCTCCAAATTTCTAACGATTTTTGAACTCAAATCGATTGCCCATCGTTTGCCCACGTTTGCCCACCCCATAAAATTTGAAAATTTTGCAAAATAAAAATTTTTCACAAAAATCGTTTGCCCACGTTTGCCCACCTAATAAAATTTCCTTTTTGTCTTTGATAAATCGGTCAAATTATGACAGGGAGTGATTTATGGCTTGAATTTCCTGACATTCAAGAAATCTACCAAAACTGATTCCATTCTTAAAACTATTCTTGTCTTTTACCACAAAGTCATAAAACAGGTGCGTCCATAAAACCAGTTATAGATATTCCTTAAAACATCTACCATTGAAATGTTACAATAATGGGTTAAACCAAAACAGGTAGATTTTATTCACAAGTATTTGGGTATTCCATTTTCTGAGTTTTCCCAATTTTAAAACTAAGGAACTTAGGTGTGAATGGGGGTTTCCATTTATTTTATCGATGCTCACAGATTAGGTAAAAATTAAATTTCAATTTTCTGAATCTGTGGTATAGTAACTTAGGTAAGAATAGATGTAGGTCAATAAAGTCCCAAACACCCTCTTCCCATTGGTTAATTCATAATTTTCATAATTCTACCTATATGTATTTATGCAATTTTTTGCTTTAACACGATAACCCCAATAAAAAATACATGTACTTGTTGTTCAACAGTGGTATATAAGTCGTTGACAATCCTTACTTCGTTAGTTCGATTGATGCATTACGTGTGATCGGTTATCTCTGCAGCATAAAAATTAATATTACAATTTTTAAAACGTGATTGTCATTACGAATATTAATTATTTAACGTGTTGTGAACGGTCTTTAATATACAAATTAATATTGAAATTTTTAAAACGTAATTTTCATTACGAATATTAATTTGTTAACGTATTGTGAATCTGTTTGATAATTTCTCAATATTCTGAGCGATTTGTGTTGTGCCAAAACAAAGTGAAAAAGTGTTAAAAACGTTTACTGAGACGATGCCATCAATTCCGAAATTTGAGGTCGCTGAGTTAGTGGATGCACTCTGCTCTGCCAATATTTTTATAAATGAGTCCGGAATTCTAAAGCCTCGGACCGATATTGTGTGGATAGAAGTTAGTGACCGTTTAGGAGGAATTATTAGTGCGAAGACTATAAACTTCTACGTCAGGATAAATCGTAACAACATCTTGACTGAAATAAAACAACGATGTGGTATTGCGGACAGCCAGGCTAATTATAGCCAAAATTCCACACTACCCGAAGATGACCCAGAATACAGCATTAACGAAGCTACGAAAAACGGACCTTTGCCAATGTTGTATTTTTCTTTGGAACTGGACGATGAAATGTGGAAATCGATTGCGCCCAATAAAGAAAATGATGACACCGGAAAAGGCTTGCGATCGAAGAACTACTTACAACAGGATTGGACGGATATTATTGCACGGGAGGTGTACAAAAAAATTCCCCTTCCATGTGCCTTCAATTTTAAGAAAGCAAAAATTTCGGACAAGGAAGACAATATCTGGCTCCGGATTGAGGCATACTGCAATGAATGCAGTTCTATTCTTAAAGGACATTGTCTGGTGGAACCTGATGCTGATTGTGGAATTAGCATTTCAGTTACAGTACCAGACACACGCGGTATACCACATCAGGAAAAACGGCGATGCACAGGAAAAAGACGACAGGAAATCGGCAACGAACTGTGCTATAAAAAAGCATCATTATGGAGGAAGGAAGCCACAAAGGATATGAAAGATGACGACCCCGAACCAAGTTTCATCCCAAAATTGCCAACGTTGAGGAAATTACGAGAAGAGGCCATAAATAGAAATCTTGGAATCACCACAGACCATGACCCAATTTCTTCTTTATACCTCAAGAAATATGACGGCGACTTGGCAGGATACATTTTGGACATTGGGCTGGATGAGTTTTATTGTATTTACTGTACTGGCGCTCAATTAAAGATGTATCTTTCTTTAATTAAAAAAATTAGGAAAATTTCTGTGGATGCCACTGGATCTGTTGTTTTACCAATAATGAAGCCCAACGGAGATACAAGCTATGTCTTTTTGTACCAAATTGTGATGAAAGGTGATGACGGCATCCTGCCAGTATTTCAAATGCTATCCGCCAAGCATGATACGGCCAGCATTCAATTCTGGCTTAGCAGATTTATCACAAAGTCTGGATACTTTCCCTTAGAGATTGTATGCGATTTTTCGTTGGCTCTACTAAATGCAATAAGTTTGAGCTTTAACGAATGTCGCCTTAACACATACTTATCTTCGTGCTTCAAGTGTCTAACAAATCGGGAATCGGAATTGCCACGATGCTTCATACGCCTGGACATTGCACATCTAATAAAAATGATGTGTCGCAAAAATGTGTTCAGAGGAAAGCTGCCAAGTGTCAAGGACTTTTACATAAGATGCATTGGAGTAGCCACTACATGCGATTCAAAGGACAGTTTCGGGAAAATGCTTCGCTCCATGCTGATTGTTGCAATGAGTGAATCGTCTGGGCAAACGGAAACAGGTGAATATCTGAAAAGTCAGCAAGAGGAGAACTATTTACTGCACAAAATTGCAACATTTTCAGCTCCACAATGTGAAGACAATGATGAAACTTTAAATGAGTGGCCATCAAAAGAGGCGGACGAAGTTGAGGAGGATATTCAAAATTTCATCAACGATATTAAAATATCCGCCGAGAAGGAAGCCGCAACATGCAAGTCCGTAAAGCATCGTCCAAATCCATATTTTCTTCCGGAATTTACTGATCCTCTTCTAAAGTTGTCTCGATATTTTGTATTGTGGACTAATGTTGTTAAAGAACAATTCGGCTCGACATACGATGTTGGATCTTCTGCTTTAGTCGAAGCCTATTTTAAAGATCTTAAAAGCTCTGACCTAAGCATATTCAACAGGCCTGTGCGAGCGGATAAGTTTGTGGTGCAACATATTCGATGCATCGAAGCAGCCTGCAAACTGGAGCAGGCTTCTATGAAACGTCGTACCAACAAAGTCCCGAGTTTTATTAAGGAAAAAGCAATGAAGATTAATGAAAAGGAAACAAATTATAAAGAGACAACGGAATTGGAAACAGAAAATAGTGTGGAATACCTCACTAACGAAGAAAATTGGAAAATTAAAAACAACACAATGCTGAACTATATGGATATGAACGCCGGAACACAAGAAAGTCATCACAAGGCCGTTTGGAGCGAGGGACCCGACGGATCTAAACTGGATAAAAAAACCAGGGGGAAGTATTTAAAAAAATGCCCCAACATTGAGATGATCCATAACCGACCCCATAGACGAAGGAAGGACGCAATACTACAAAATGGCGGTGCAGTTGGACCAGTCTACATCGGAAAAAAACTTATACAACTTAAGAACACTTGCCCATTCGACTCGCTTGTTGAAATACTTTCGACAGCATATATAGACAACATGCACTACAAGGAGCACCTTGATAGTAATTACACTGACAACTTGACAGTGTGTCTAATAAAAAAATATGCTGTTGAGGGTATTTCTAGGAGTTTGTATCATGAGAGAGCTTTAATTTTGATAAGTTTATTTTCAGAGGAGGACTCAATTGTGAGCTGCCATGCCAATATTGGAAATTTTATTGGTCAAGTCTTGTGTGGAATACCCAGCTTCAAAAGGACCACGATGCATAACAAATGTGAAGGAAAAGAATATTCACGGGAACGGATGGAATTGGTGGATGGCACAAAGGTTATCAATCTCGGCATACATGATGCAATTTTGGATTTTAGTGCAACATTTTTTGAAGATAAAAAAGAAATTTGCAAAAAATGTGGAGCCGCAACAACTGTGGAAACACATCCAGGACCGCATATAATTATGGATACAGAATTTGTTATTGATACCCAATTCAATAAGCAAAATTCTTCGGATCCCCTAGGATGTGCAACTTTACAGCAATTGCCCTCAGAAATTATCGTTAAAAATACGAAATACATTTTAAGTGGGGCGATAGAATATGTGCCATCTGCCTCTTCGTCTGGAATTGGACATTATATTCCTTACTGCCGCCGAATTACTGGACGTTGGGAAGTTCACAATGATCTTTGCAAACAATGGAAAACATGTTCATCTTTAAATACTCATTTAAAAATTCATATTGTAATATATACACAGACAATAGAGCAATAAAAGACGCAAGTAAGTGTAACACCCACAAATGTAAATATTTACCTGTTCACTTCAATAAATATTAAAAATGATAAGAAAAGGATTTACCTGTTTTATGACTTTGTGGTAAAAGACAAGAATAGTTTTAAGAATGGAATCAGTTTTGGTAGATTTCTTGAATGTCAGGAAATTCAAGCCATAAATCACTCCCTGTCATAATTTGACCGATTTATCAAAGACAAAAAGGAAATTTTATTAGGTGGGCAAACGTGGGCAAACGATTTTTGTGAACAATTTTTATTTTGCAAAATTTTCAAATTTTATGGGGTGGGCAAACGTGGGCAAACGATGGGCAATCGATTTGAGTTCAAAAATCGTTAGAAATTTGGAGATTTTCGAAAATTTTTTGGCTGGGCTGCAGTGGGCAAAGGGTTTTAGTGAAAAAATCGTTTAAAACTTTTATTTTGCAAAATTTTCAAATTTTATGGGGTGGGCAAACGAAGACGAACGATGGGCAAACGATTTGAATTGAAAAATCGTGAAAATTTTTTTTGAGATTTTCGAAAATTTTTTTTGGGTGGGCTACGTGGGCAAACGATTTTTGTGAAAAATTTTTATTTTGCAAAATTTTCAAATTTTATGGGGTGGGCAAACGTGGGCAAACGATGGGCAATCGATTTGAGTTCAAAAATCGTTAGAAATTTGGAGATTTTCGAAAATTTTTTGGCTGGGCTGCAGTGGGCAAAGGGTTTTAGTGAAAAAATCGTTTAAAACTTTTATTTTGCAAAATTTTCAAATTTTATGGGGTGGGCAAACGAAGACGAACGATGGGCAAACGATTTGAATTGAAAAATCGTGAAAATTTTTTTTGAGATTTTCGAAAATTTTTTTTGGGTGGGCTACGTGGGCAAACGATTTTTGTGAAAAATTTTTATTTTGCAAAATTTTCAAATTTTATGGGGTGGGCAAACGTGGGCAAACGATGGGCAATCGATTTGAGTTCAAAAATCGTTAGAAATTTGGAGATTTTCGAAAATTTTTTGGCTGGGCTGCAGTGGGCAAAGGGTTTTAGTGAAAAAATCGTTTAAAACTTTTATTTTGCAAAATTTTCAAATTTTATGGGGTGGGCAAACGAAGACGAACGATGGGCAAACGATTTGAATTGAAAAATCGTGAAAATTTTTTTTGAGATTTTCGAAAATTTTTTTTGGGTGGGCTACGTGGGCAAACGATTTTTGTGAAAAATTTTTATTTTGCAAAATTTTCAAATTTTATGGGGTGGGCAAACGTGGGCAAACGATGGGCAATCGATTTGAGTTCAAAAATCGTTAGAAATTTGGAGATTTTCGAAAATTTTTTGGCTGGGCTGCAGTGGGCAAAGGGTTTTAGTGAAAAAATCGTTTAAAACTTTTATTTTGCAAAATTTTCAAATTTTATGGGGTGGGCAAACGAAGACGAACGATGGGCAAACGATTTGAATTGAAAAATCGTGAAAATTTTTTTTGAGATTTTCGAAAATTTTTTTTGGGTGGGCTACGTGGGCAAACGATTTTTGTGAAAAATTTTTATTTTGCAAAATTTTCAAATTTTATGGGGTGGGCAAACGTGGGCAAACGATGGGCAATCGATTTGAGTTCAAAAATCGTTAGAAATTTGGAGATTTTCGAAAATTTTTTGGCTGGGCTGCAGTGGGCAAAGGGTTTTAGTGAAAAAATCGTTTAAAACTTTTATTTTGCAAAATTTTCAAATTTTATGGGGTGGGCAAACGAAGACGAACGATGGGCAAACGATTTGAATTGAAAAATCGTGAAAATTTTTAGATTTTGAATTTTTATGAGGTGAGAAATGACAAAATTTTCAATGTTGAATATCTTTAAAAATGAAAATTTTTTCAAAATTCTAAAAGGTGGGCAAACGTGGGCAAACGATTATTTAGGGATTTCAATTGAAAAAATTCAAAAAAAAAATTTTTTGAATTTTCGAAAATTTTCGAAATTTTTGTAATTTTGAAACTAAAGGTGGGCAAACGAAACTGTTCTTGGGCAATCCTGGGCAAACGATGGGCAAACGATTGCACATGTTTTTTTTCAAATATCTCACTTTACCCAACCCAGCTTCTCAGAGCTAAATATTAATTGGTGTCATATTAATTAATATGATAATTGAAGTTGCAAATCAATTCATTAAGACTTTTATAACAATTGAATAGCATTAAATAAATTAATAAACGAATTGTATGCAAAAATATGGAAGGCTATTCATAAAATCTATCTCATTGAGATTCATTGATCCAATAATCTATTATGGGAGCGTTAAAAATTTTAATCAACTCACCCTGACTGCTCTCGTTTTCAAGGGGTATCTGCCAGTCGATCAGGCTTCATTTTCCAGGACTCGAGTGGATTCATTTTGCGGATTTATGATGAAGATGCTTTTAAAATGTTTTGGCTCTGCTGCGTTAGGTTGCGTTGCGTCCTGGTGTACCGATGTCACCTTGGATTTGGGCCAAGGGGTTTTCCATTTTTATTTTTTGTTTTTGTTTTTTTTTTTGCAGTTTCTTCTTCTTCTACGGGTATACTTTAGTGTAGCCGCAAAAACATCCAAAATGAAAACTGCGCTGAAATCTAATTTGTGGCTCTTGCCAGCCAATGTCTGCTGTCTCAGGGGCGTGCCGAGAGCACGACTAAAGTCAAAATGGGTTTTAGCGAACGATTTGTGGCCAGAACGAAACCCAAAGCCATAGCCAAAGCCGTAGTCCTCGTCGACGTCGACGTCGACATCGTTGTTGTTGTAGATGGAGTCTATTGCAAATACTAGTGAACTACATCCTGACACACACCTACGCTTCCTTCCCACCAGAGGCTTCAATTCGCTACCAGTTTTCCGGAACGTTGCTCCAGTCGAAGTTGATTGTCCAGCATGTTGTTGTTGCTGTTGCTTTTTGTTGATACGGTTGTTCGTGTTCTTGTTGTTGTTGCTGTTGGTGGTGGTATTTTGGAAAGCGGATTATGACCCTGATCTGGTCAGGTGCGTTCGTAGCACTCTCATGTATGTCCTGTATGTAGCTTAAGTTTCACTTTAGCAACTGCATGCCAATGCCACCTGGGGCACCCTCTTCCCCTTGCCGTTTCAAGCTCCATGTGCGTGTCCAGTCGGTGCGTCGTTGGTTTGTTTGTTCGTTGCTGTGTTTGCCAACTTTGTGGTGGCTCTCGTTATTGGTTTATGTGCCGCATGTGGCTGTCGTCTCGGTGTGTCATTAATATCAGTTTGTTTTTTCTCCTTTTTTCGATTTCTGCACTTGCCAAACTAAGCTTTACGCGGAACACGCGGAATATTTCGGCAATTAGAGACGAGCTAAATCATGGGAATTGTTATCGATTTGCGCATAATAAACCGATAACAGCTGTTGTGATAACATTACATTCAATTGAATAGTGCTGTTAATAGCAAACACAGAATTAATTGCGTAAACAAAACACTAAGCACAATTCTTATTGTTTTCTAACACTGAGAACAACGAGAAGAGAAGCGCTCTTCTCATTCATGGGCTTCGTCTTTATGCTGTTTCTAATAATTGAGCAAACCGCAAAAATCAAAACAAAACGGCAGCTAACAGCAAGGCGGCGCCAGGGGGCGTGGCAGCCTTTTCAGTAACTCCACTTGCCTTATCTGATTAATGCGGTTCAGGCGCAAGCAACAAAGGCGACGACAGCACAAAGTGAAAGTGGCGAGAGGCGTACGAACACTGAAGCAAGCGAGTGAGAAGGAGACAGGGAATGAAAGCGAGGCAGACATGCGAAAGAAAATGTCTACCTTGTCTTTGCTGGTAATTGTGTGCATGAGTTACACACATTTACGTACTTTCGCGCATGTATGTGTGTGCGTATGCGTGTGTATGTGCGTGTGAATAATGTAATATGTACAATGCTAAGAGGCGCACACGGCTCAAGCAGCTGTAAGAACTAATTAAAATTACATTACAGTGTTGAAAACTGACTTTTATAATTCACAATAATGTCTGCAGCAAAGAATAACAACAAGAGAAACAGAATACAAAGCAAATAATTCTTGACGTTGCTTCGTCGTTTTTTCGTATATCCTGTATTCGTAGGTTAATCTACCCCCAGTATATAAATAATTTAAATTTCCAGCCTTCATTCAAGTGAAAAAACATTTTCAAAACATTTATACATTATCAAAAGAGGCGTTATTTTAAAAAGGTTTTTGTACGCATTTTGAAGAACAGAGTTCCGATAATAAGAAAGTGTAAAATTAAATCGATTGACGCCATATTTTTTTAGGTGAATGAATCGAAAGTTTATTCATACGCCATGCAGACTTATTAGCGCCATCTGTTGTTTGTTGACTTATCAATATTTCAAGTGAGCTACACTTGTAACGATATTTCGGACTCAACGAAGACATCAATTGAACGATGATTGTTTAACATTTTGTGCTCCACCTGTAACAGATTAGCGCCATATTAATACAAATACCACGTCGAAATTTTTCATTTTCGGAATTGCCTAATATAAAATATATGCTCTAATCATTAATTGTATAATAAATGTAAAATTTATAAAAATAAGTGTTGACAAGAAATTATACGTTCGCGCAAACGTTTACAACTTGGAATGACTGGGTAACAGTGCCATTTTGAGTTTAATAGTAAGTTGGCAGCGCCAAATGTTAACTTAACATAGTCACATACTGTTCCCATGTAAAGACTGAGGCAACTGTAATATTGTTATTGTAGAATTTCTTGTCGGAGCGTGCGGTCGGTCGTGCGGTTCAAGAAGTTGGAAAAAACAAAAAGTTGTAGCACAAGAAAAATTTTTCGAGAAATATGTGCGCTAAGTTCGGAAATGTGCCAATAAAACAGAAAGCATAACAAGAAACAAAAGTAAATGAAATACGCGCTGCAATCAAATTGGATAGTTTGTCGATCGTTGAGTTTTTTCTGCCGCACTTCGGACTCGAAAAACCAGAAGCTGGATTATTTTTTAATTTGTTTTAATTAAAGCAAGCGAATAAACAGCATTTCAATTTTCAATTGCACTAATTTCTGTGTGACTTGTAAGTGAAGAAGAAGCAGCAATAAAAACACCACCAGCAGCAGCAGCAACAACAACTACAAAAATCCAACAATAAAGCGATCGTCGTATGGCGCGTCGTGCGCGAGAGTCTCTGTCTGTGTGCGAGTGTGACTTGTGCGTGTGCGTCTGCCTGTGTGTGTGTGTTGGAATGGAATGCAGTTATGAAAAAATAAATAAATAATTGAGAGCGCGCGCCCGCGCCTTGCTAGCTGCTGCCTCTCTGTCTCCATCTCTCTTACTCTCTCTCACTCGCTCGTCTGCTCGTTGGCTTTATCTCTCTGGCTCGCTTCCTCTCGCGCTTATCGTCGTATATCGCGTCCGTGGAATTATGTTGTTGTTGTACTCGCATGTAGTACATTGCACAAGAAGACAAAGCAAATAGCATAAACAAGAGAAACCGATACGTAAAATACACCAACAACGAGAAAAACGCGCGCCAAGTGACTGAGACAAGTTTTTTTGTGTGTTTTGCCAAAATGTCGAATCAACAACAACAGCAGCAGCAACAACAACAGCAACAGCAGCAGCAACAACAACAGCAACCGCGACATCCACCTCAAATACATCATCATCAGCTGCAGCATCACTTCCATCATCAACATGGACAGCACAGCGAATTCCCATTGCCCGATGGCTGGGATATTGCCAGGGATTTTGATGGCAAGACCTACTACATAGATCATATCAACAAAAAGACCACATGGCTGGATCCCCGAGATCGGTAAGTGTACCAAGTAGATGTAAACTATATTAAAACACGCACACATACGGATGCACACACACGGCGAGACGAGAAAGCCTGAAAGACAAAAAAAGAGAGAAAAAACCCATATAAATTCCAACTCAAGTGATCCAACTCCAACCGGAAAGAAAAGGTGCGTCGTGCATCTGCCTGTGTGCATGTTTGTGTGTGTGTGTGTGCAATGGAATGCGGGAAGAAGAAGCAGCGGCGAAGGCAGCTGCAGCCACAAAACGGGAGACGCAGCAAAGCGACAACAATAAAAGCAAAATAAATTACATATTTTAACAGGGGCAGCAAAACAAAATACAAAACAACAACTACAACTTTAAGTATGTAAACATTCCAATGCGATGATTAAGACTCCAAGTATAACTGAACCAAACGAACGAACGAACGGCAGCAGCAGCAACAGCAACAGCAACAAACAAAAACTGACTGAAATGTAAAACAACACCAACAACAAATGTACAGCAAAGCGAACGGCAAAGAGAGCGAGTGAGAGAGCGCAGCGAGCGGGCAGCGGGGCAATGAAACGGTGGGGGCCAAGCTGAGAGAGCAAAAGTTAAATAAAGCTCAGCAAATGATCTGCAAAAAAAACCAAAAAAAAAAGCGTACAACTCAAAAATTTAAGGCGAGCAAACTAAAAACCTCTCATACGTAATGTGTACACACAAACACACACATACAGCGCTAATAGAGAGATAGAGAGACGACAGACAGACATACACACACAAACACACACAGCGAGAGAGGGAGAGCGAGCGAGTGAGCGAGCTGCAATGGGTAGAAAAGGGGAGCGCAGCGCAAGTGCGGCGGCGTCCACATCAGGCCATGTATCGCATAGATACATTTTAGTTTGCCCCACGAGCGTTTTGCCGTTTGCCGTTTGTCGTTTTCGCCTCAACGTTCGCTCACATATTTCTGCTGCTGCTGCTTTTATTTTTTCCTCGTTTTGTGGCTCGCCTTCTCTCTCGCTCTCTCGAGCAGTGTGTGTGTCTCTCTCGCTCTCGCTCTCTCACGCTGTCTATCTTTTTACCATAAACAATTGCAAATGTATGTAGGAATTTTGCAGTTTCGAAATAATTGATTTCTCAAATTCTTCTGTTGTATCTACCACACACTGACACTCACACTCACACTCACATTCAGCTACAGACATTGGTGTTGTATGTGCATGTGGCTGTGTGTGCGCTTCACGCTTTCAATTAACACAAACATTCCCTTTGTTTGTTTCAAATTGCATGGACATTGTTCAAAATGTTTCACTGAATTAAACAAACTGAAAGCGTTGAGGAATTTCGTTCGTTCGCTCGTTCGTTCGCTAGCTCGATCGTTTCATTTTGTTTCGTTTTTGCTTCGAAATAAAACGAAACATCTGCGCATTTGTTAGGGTTATGCATCAACTAGATTTTGCTCGGCAAGTGGGAGAAGGCCAAGATACAATGTACGCGGCATATGGATGGATAAGTAAACAACAAAGCAGCTAGTCCTTGAAACCGTCAATCTGTAAATCTGGCGTTTACAGATCTCCATCTCATGAGATAGATGAGTCCTTGAACACACAGCCTACAATCACTGATCTACAGCAACTATCTCCCTACCCTCTTCTTCACTGATCTATTATAAACTTTTATTTATATTTATTGGCATTTCGAATGTTCAGCGACGACGACGACGACGACGACGATGATGACGATGAAGCATATTTCGACCACACAATTATTTTGTGGGCAATTCTCTCTCACTTTGGGCCATATCTCTATCACGAGTATCGCTTTCTCGCTCCGCCCGGCATGCGAGCTGTTATTGAATTTTAAAAATTGCTGCCGGTAGCGCGCAAAAATTCCAATAAGCCATAAATAAATTTCTACCATCAGGCGAGGCGAGGCGAAGCGAGCCAGGCCTCGGGGTCTTTTTGGGGGTCTCGACGCATTTGGAAGCGAGCAAATATTTCAGCAGTCACAAAAGCCACAAATCAAGGCCGAAGCCTGCATACCCTTGACAGCTACACGTGTTTTACTTGCCATTACAGTGCTCTTAATTATCTGTGGGCATTTCAATAAATGTTATTTACAAAATCAGCGCAAAATCAAAGTTACCAACGCATCGGCTGAGTGAAGCGACTTTTTCGCTGAGTGTATGGGTTGGCATGCTTATGTTCGAGTATTTCACTTGTCTGTACAACTTTTCGACGGGCGTTATTTTTGTTTTGTTTTTATTATGTTTTTTCTTTTATTTTTGGTTTTTTTTTTTGTATTTTTGCGTTAACAAAAGTCAACGGCGGCGGCAACAGCGCTGCTGTTGGCCATGCTAACAGCGATTTTGGCCAGTTTTGGCCAATTGTTTGCCATAACCCAGCGACACAGTGGAATTTTTTATTTTGTTTAGTCTGATGTCTGAAGTTTCAGACGCATACATAAGTATGATATGACGAAAATAAACTGTCGAGCGTTAAAGAGTTGAGGGTCTTTGTGTGTGCGTGTTTGGTGACAGTTTCTCGATTCATCCATCGATCATTGTGAAAAGCGTAAATAATTATGCATATCGCAGATGCGAACTGCGAAAGGCGAACTGCGAATACAACGAATACAACTTCTAACATATCTGGCAGCCAAAGCACAAATCTGCTGATGCCTGCCAAAGACTTCACATCTGCGCGTATTGTAATCAGAGCTATTGTAACTACAGCTACCAAAGCAGCTACCGGTTGTGATATGTTAGCTCGCAACTCTAACATCAAAAACGTATGGCCAAGAGCTCGCAAGCGCACAAGCGCACAACTCACGGCTCGAACGAACTCGTTTGTTTTACATAAAAATCGTTGTTGACTGAACCGCCAAAATGGGCCTAGCGAAAGCGGCCATTGCTGTGATAAGTCGAACGCTGTGGCGCCAGCGGCGGGGGCCGATCTAGCCGTTCCAACCATGGCCAATCTGTGGCCAGCGAGCTGCGTCCATTATCTGATCGATATGCGTATCTGTATCTCTCGAATGGGCGAAACTGGCGAGTCGTCGTTATGAGGCGTGTTCTAATTCAAGTCGTGCCATTTATCCATCGTATCCGTTGCCAATTGCCAACTGCCAATTGCATAAAACCCGCTAAATGCTAATGTTATATGTGCGCTATATACACGACACTATGTACATGTATGTGTATCTGTGTGTGTTGCATGCGTGCCATTATACATTAGATGTGGTGATTTTTTGCCAAAGCAGAAACAGTAAAATTTGCATAAAATTCAATTTGGCTGCTGCGAGAGATGCCAACGAATGTATAGACATACTTAAGCTTATACATACACACATACACACACCCATACAGACACACACACACAGAGGCAATGCAACTTGGAAAGCTGCAAAACGGCATTTTTCATTTAATAAATTGCACAAGGCAAATGCAACAACAACAGCAACAAAATCAAGAAAAAGTAAAACTATCTTCGCAACGTCGAATCTCAGATACACTTGAAATTGGCCGCAGCAATCGAAAACTATTCCAACGAAGCAGCCAAACGAAGATCGATTGCAGAATGTGTTGAAAGGGTATTCGCATTGCGAAATTTGAAAGAGGAGCAACTTAAATATTACTTTCGAGACTTGTTATGGAATTAAACTAATGATCGTGAAGATTGCAAATAATAAATATGTGTCTGCTGCATAAACTATAATCTAAATGCCAGTTGTACTTAACAGAGCTTCACTGTAGCACGGCAGATATGCAGCAGCAGCCGCAGCAGCCTGCATTGCATTTGTGCAACAAGTATTTCCACTTAACAACAGCAACACAAGAAAAAGCTGCTGTTGCTGGTGTTGCCTGCTGCTGGAGTTGCAAGTTGCTGTTGCAGTTGCAGTGGCTGTGGCTGTGGCTGTTGCTGGTTTCGTCCAGGCGGTGATTACAATTTGATTACGCGCATGAATGCAACGCGACGTCGCCAGCAGCAACATTTTCTAGTTTGCACCGGCCCAAAGCGTCAAAAAATATTTTCTTTGCACTTGCTGGCAGCAGCAGCAGCAGCAGCAACGGCAGCGACACTTCACAGCGTAAGCCCGATGCCACATACATGGATACATTATGTATCTGGCAGATACATAAGCTCTGCTGGTCGCACTGCATGTTTTGCCCATTTTAGCGGCTGTTTTTCCACATCCACATCCACATTGCCAGTTGCAAACTGTGAGCTGTTGCAGGTTGCAAGTTGTGCGAACTGCCAACAAGCCGAACTGCGATCTGAGTTTTGCGATCTGTGAGTTTTTCCTGTCAACTCTCTCGCACTTGCTGCCAACTTTTTAACTCTTTGCCCGTTTGGCTGATGGCGCAGCTTGTCGCCACGTCTCCCCTCCCCATCTCAGCAGTCTCAGCAGCAGCAATCAACACTTGTGATTTTTATCAAGCATAATGATTTCCTCTTCAACATGTGCTAATTAAGAACGGCGCTGCAGGGCCGCCACATCGCAATTGCATACCCTTGAAAACATGGCCAACTTGGCCAAAGCAAACAGCAAACAAGAACAGCAACAGTAAAAGCAAATAATGTTGCCTATTGCTTGATCTGCACTGAATTCCTTGGGCCCTGCGACGCAACGTCTCAGCCCCCTTTGCCATATCGATTTATAATAATTCAGCTGTCATTCTCGCAGCTGGGCAATTTTTCACTCGCCAAACTGCAAACGTGAGCAGAAAATTAAGTTGCCCCTTCTGCTGGGGCCCAGGGCTTGGACACTACAGCAACATATGGGCCCGTCTCCTATATCTATAAAGTACGAGTAGCTCCAACTTCAGCTTGGACTCTTGGCTCTGCTTCGTCTGTGTTTCTGTTTCTGTTTCTCGCTCCAAGTGCAGCCCTCTGTGTGGATTTGGATTTGGATTTCGAGCTGCCTGAATGCGCGTTCCGCAGGCGTTTTCTTCTTGCTTGCTGTATTTTGCTTCTTTTTCTTTTATTTTATTTTTTTTTTTTTTGTACTCGTCTGCATTGCTGATCGTCGTCGACGTTTTGGGTCGCCATCGCCATGTGCTGAGCTGGCTCTTGAGTGATCGTGATATATGCGTTTGTGTGCCCGCAGCTCGGCCTGCAAAGGTAGCAATTTTCCATGCATGCGATGAAAAATAATAAACCAAAGCAACAGACAAACAAAATACATACCAAAAACAAAACACAAAACGCAAAACGCAAAAAAAAAAAAAAACTCAAGTGAAATGAAACGAAACAAGCGCAGGAATGTGCATACTCAAGATAAATTGCTGTGAGATACTTTTGCATTGTTTATGCTTGTTGCCGTTCCCGTTGCTATGCCATTTCTGAAGCGGAAGGAGACAGACAGGCCCAAAAAAAAAAAAAAAAATGCAACGATCGACTTCGAATTACATATGGTATGAACACATCTCCCTCTCTCTCTCTCTCCCTCTCTCGCTCTTTCTCTGTGTGTGTTGTTGTGCTTAAGCATTTCCTGATTTCGTAATCAAAACTAAGTGAACTCATTACAGCAGATACTTTCGGTTGTGATCCTTATTTTTGTTGGTCACTCTTTCAGCCTCCTCAATGCAGCGCTGCCCTTGCGCTGACCCAACCCACAAGACCTCAAGCGTAAACCAAACCCAAGCTGCATGCCACAGCATACGATGCCTTCCTTGCCTGCCATACCATGACATACCATGCCAGAATTGGCATGTGTGCCATGTGTTGCAGCTGCTTGGTATGTTATTGCCTTGTTGGTCGGTCGTTGCCTGTTGCCTGTTGCCCGTTGGCTGCCTGTTGTCGTGGCTATTGGTAACTAGTCGCTGGTGGAGTCCCTGTTTGGCATCTGCATTCCAATCGCTGGCAATTAATTGCCCTAATCAGGCACTGGCCACAATGCGCGATGTTCGTTGCAATCAGCTGTTCCAAGAGTCTGCGATGTCCAAACACTTTATGAGATCCCCAAAGACCATGAGCACGAGAGCAGTAGCCGAAGCCTAAGAGGCAACAGACGGTGAGGAGGGGGCGGGGAGAAGGGTAGCGAGCGAATGCTGCAGCTTAAAGTCATTCCAAAAGAGCTCAGACTGCAGTGTGGTGTTGGTTGCTCTTCAACTCCCGCCCTTGTTTGTCTCGATGTCTCGTTGTCTTTTTCTTTTGTTGCCTGCACGAAACTTGTATTATTTTTCAGTAGCACTTTCCGAATGCCATTTGAGTGCGCATAACATATTCTTAAGTCGGCCCCAAGAAGACGAACCTGAAGATCGTGGCGATGCGCAGCAGACAACAGTCAGGCTTATGGCCTCTGCGCACGCGTATTCGTATTCGTCGTAGTCGTATTTGTATCTGTATCTTTTGGATGCATGGACCGAATGCTGCATAATTAACGTGACTGCCCGGGAGGGGGGGAGTTGGCGGAGAGGCAGAACTTTACCACGAAGTATCTGCAGCGGCATCGGCATCGACATCAGCATCTGCATCGACTGCGACTGAGGCTGCGGCTGCGGCATCGGCATCTGCATCTGCATCTGTAACTGTGCATCTGTTATGTAGGTGCTTGAGAGTTGTGCCTGCTGCTGCTGCTGCTGCTGCTGGCTGCTACTCAATAAAAAGCGCTGTGGAATTTTCATGTTGCTTTTTGTGCTCATGTTTTGTTGTCGAATTTATGGCCTAATGAAGTGATAAGGCAAACCAGACAGAGGTCGTCTCTTGGCTGCATTCCCCAAATGCCACAACATTGTGTATTTGTGTGTTCCTGTCTTGTGTATCTGTATCTGTATCTCTGTGCCTGTAGTTGTGGTTGTGTCTTTAGCTTTGCCAATGCATCGGCTGCGTGTGCTGTCAAAATGTTTAGCACAGAGCGCATAATTCATTTTGTGTCCGATCTTCTTGTTCTCGTTGATTTTTGATTCTTCTCGTTTCGATTCGACTTTTTTTTTTTGGTGTGTTTTTTTTTGTTCGTTTCTTAGCTGCATTCCACGGATACTCGAGCTGGAATTTATTGGTTTGTGGGTCAGCATTGCAACACTTTCGGCGCAACTGCGCCATGCTCATGTTTTTGGTGCAAAGTTGAGAAAAGTGCAATCACATTTGAACGTTGCATAGAATTCGCGACGTGCCACAACCGACAGCGACGACACACAGCTTCACATACTCACAGCCACATATATGTGAGTGTATGTAGATACATAGATACTCGCGGCATTAGCTATAGCAACAGATACAGATGCATGCAGTCAAGTGAAGCACATAGAATGCCATGCGCTGGGGAGATGTTGGCATGGCATGGCATGGCCTGAGTGGAGTTGGGGAATGGGAAGGCGAAGGCGAAGGGGATGGGGAAATGCATGCATGAAATGGCCAAGAAACCGGCTCCGGTTCTCTGGCAGACTCGCGTCTTAGAAGACAGCCAAGCAAGCTGCAGGCAGCAGCTACAAACGACAGCAGAATAAGGAATAAAAAAAAAAATGTTGATTAAACTGCTTAAATGCGCAAAGCTGACATTCATGTCAAAGCAACTCTGTTGCATCTACCTCCCCCCAGACCGTTCTCTTGTGGCAGTGGCAACAGCAGCCGCAGCAGCAGCAGTCTCTTTTCTCAGCCTCAGTCGCTGTCGCTGTCGTGTGCAGCTTTGCAGAATATAAACATACTTACTACACACAAGCTGCATACATACATAAATAAGAACATTTTATAGCCGTTTGGAATGTTTGCCAAATACAAAAGGCAGTAACGGCAGCAACAACAAAAAGCTGGGCGTAGCGTAGTATGGCAGCAAAAGCAACAACAACGACAACGGCAGCAGCGGCAGAAATAGTAGTAAGTTGGCATTTAAGGCAATGCGCGCATTGCTTCAATAAATGCATCCACACACACACAAATGCACACAGATACTCACACACAGGCACACAAATTGCATTCAATTGGTGCCGCGTTTGCTGCGAGTTCACTGCAACTTTGAAATATTTTCCAACAACAGCAGTTGCTGCCAATGTTGCTGCCGTTGTTGTTGTTGCTGTTGCTGTTAGTGGGCTTGCCTCAAGCAGCTTGCTGCGCACACTCTTTGTCTCTGTCTCAATCTCATGATGCCGTTCCCGCTCCCACTGCTGCCGACTGATAGTTTCCATACCCTGTACTCCACGGCCACAGCATGGGCAATGCTAGGCATGCGAAACATTGTTGCAACAATGTAGATACAAAAAGAATTTTAAATGTATCTTTTTGTTGGCTGTTGGCTGAAGTGGATGGATGTGACGCTACGACTATTTGCAGGGTATCGGAGCTGTGTGGGCCACCCGATTGCTGCATTCTTGGCTGTTCTGCTTTCCGCGCTCCTTCGCACACTCGCCAGCTCTCGTCGTCGTCGTCGTCGTTGTAGTTGTTGTCGTTTCATAGCGTAAATAGCAAAGTTGCTCGTACAATTTTAGAAGAACTTGTCAAAACCGCATTCCTGAGTCGCTGCCGCTGCGCAGTCGACTGCTAGCGCGACGTCGCTGCTGCCAGTATTTCGTTGTATCTGTGTTTCAGAGTGTGTGTGTGTGTGTGTGTGAGTTGCTTTGCTGGAGGCAAGAGTCGCTGCCGCTGATGTTGCTGTTGCATTTTTGTTGTGTTGCTGCAACTGCAACGAGTTATAGTTATTTATGCATGTTTGTGCGTTTGTTTATTTGTTTGCTTTGGAGTAAATGATCGCGTACACACAGTCACATACGCACATACACATTTTAGATACATAGATACACGCATACATACAACTCACGTACACAGCGTAAGTATTAAGCGAGTACATCTGCTCTTGCTGTTTTGAAATATGCATGTACTTTGTGTCATTTGTCGTGCACTTTTGCTCGATCAACAGCAACAGCAACGGCAACAACAACACGACTATCTCAATTGACAGACGGCACATACGCAGCGAAAATGTATCTGATAGATGCGTAATTAGAGTCCCTCTATTGCAGCTGCAGCAGCGTCGCATGCTTTATAGTATGCAGTGTGTAATGCAGCTCGATCACATTTGGCTTATTTCTAATTTGCTTTCAGTTTTCTCCATCCTATACGTATACACAATTTAGCTACTGTGCTTAGCGTTTTGTATTCGCATAACGCAAATCAATTGGTTATACTATGCATTCCTCAGACTGCCACGAGCGTTGACCATAAAATTGGAAATCTTTCACGTTCTTTGTGTGTGTGTGTGTGTGTTTGTGCGAGTGTAGTGGAAAAGATAAACAAAACAACAGCGAAAAATGGAAAACAATCATTTTGGAATTTTTGGTATTTGGGATTTTTGAATTCTGTTTGGGTTTAGCTTCGATCACATTTTTATATAGAAATTATTTGTGGAGGAGAATAAGCCAGCAGTGAGGGAGCCAAGAAAAAGCACACAGAAAAAAAAGAAAAAAAAACTGTTGCTATCAAAATGCATGCATAATTTATTTATTTATGATCTGGCGTTAAAAATAACAGCGCACAAATATTTTGCATACAACAACAGCAAACGAAACTTAAACAAAACATTTTTGTTATTTATAAACAAAAGACACGAAAAATAAAAACAAAAGCAACAAATAACAGAAATGTTAATTGGCCCATTTGACATGCGGCATTTAAAGCAAAAACAAAACAAAAAGAATTTATTATTTATTTTGTTTTATTTTTGCCTTTTGGTCAGCAGCTTTCATACTTTTTTTTTCGCTGTGTTGTAGTTGTCGAAAAGTATTTTCATGCCTCTTTGCTGTCTTGCCGTTGACGTTGTTCTTATTGTTGTTGCTGCGGCATGTAAAGCCAAATGACAAGACACATACACATCTATACGAAATATATTTAATGAATAAATATTTGAAATAATTTTGGCCGTGATGCGAATAGCCAAACTGTCTACAAAGTGTGCGAAAAGAAAAAGAAAATCACCGAAATAAAAACATATTTGAGAAATGCTTTGGTCGTGCAGAGAATTTCCAAACTGTCTGCAGCAGAAATCTCGATGTCTATAAATAATTTTAATATTCTATGCGAACACGAATAACGCGATGTTCATTTCATTTCGAATACACTTTGGTTTAGTATTCGCTTCGAAAATACATCGTGCGAAATGCACTTTAATCTATTATTTTCCAAATTATTGCTCAAATACCGAACGCATTTGAAATATTGAATTATTTTCGTTGGCCGTAAATTATGAAATCGAAAATTTCACAATGAGAAAACACACACAGAGCGCAATTGGAATTCAAAAACAATAAATAAATAAAGCAAAGCTATTCCCAAAAACGAAATACATAATTTGTGTATTTTCAACTGCGAACTGAGTATAAAAATGATTCCACAGAAATTTTCATTCGTTTCCTTTTTGGAATTTCACTGCAAAATTGCTAAGAAATTTTTGTCAGACGTTACCCATGGCCGGATTCTCAGCAAAAAGTAACGCTTGCTTCCAGCGAATTCTCAGCGTATACAATTTGTCTGTCTGTGCATACATTATGTACATATACAGCGATATACTTGTACATACGTTAATAGTTCCCCCAGTTATACGCTCGACCTTATGCAAGGAATGCGCCCCCAGTTGAACTTAAAGCGTTCGTCATATTTACAATGCAACTTCCCTTTTTCAGCGCACTTGCACATTATTCCGAGCATATTCTATCAGATACAGATACATACACACACACACACACACACACACACCCATGAATGTAAAAATATACATCTTATAACAAATTTCTGCTGTCGACTGCTGTCTGAGGCTTTGACGTCGTCGTCGTCGTCGTCAATTCGCGTTTCGCATTCGCATTCACGTTTTTCAGTCGGATTTTTCGCCTTATTATTATTTCAATATGCGACATACATAAGTACACACATATCAGATGTTTGAGTGTGTGTATGTACATATATATAAGTATCTGAGTATCTACGTATGTGCACATGCGCGTTGCTCACTGCTCGCTACTCACTCGGCGCACAGTCGCTTGGTTGCTCTGGTATGTGAAGGTCGCAACAGTTGTTTTGTTAATGACAGAGTACAACGACGACTACAACTACAACTACAACTACAACGACGCGATGGCGATGGCAATGGTGATGGGGCAACTGGGGCGGGAGGTGGCAAGGAGGCGATTCGAGGCGCACGATCGCGCCTACTAAACTCATGTTATTGCACTGGCCAGCCACAGCCTCAGCAGCAGCAGCAGCAACAGCGACAGTATATCATTTACTGCAACTGCAAATGCGCACAGTGCTTGGTATAGTACTCAAAGTATCTATTGCCTGGAGAACAGCCTCCTAAGTATGGCACAGCGCAGTGCTTGACAGCTACTTTAAGAATTCCGGGAACTAGCTAATGTCAGCCAAAAGAGACTGCACAGGTGGACACTTTGCAATCCAAGAAGTTCAAAGCAAACTTTGCACTTGTTTGTTTTTTATTTGGTGTATGTTTGTATTTGCTCTTGACGTTGTCAAGGTTTCTTTGTTTTCTTTTTTTATAGAGCAATCGCACATATCTATACATATGTACATACATACATTTGTATATATTTTTTGTATTTGTATGTACGTAGCATTTAGCAGGAATTTTGTGTGAAATATTTATTCGAGTAGATGTATCTATGCATACGTATCTCTGTATCTATCTTGGCGTGTTCCATGTGGGCGTCTCGAACAACACACGAAAATGTTTCCGAGTTGTCGTGTCGAATTTAAAGCTTTATAATGCGCATACCACGAATTTTTGTTGACGTACCGAATACCGTTTGCATATTTCCCCAAAATGAACAACAGTCGCAAATACAACAAATAGACGAGAAACGAGAATTTCAAAACCAATTTCGTATGCTTGTTACAGTAAAATATTGGCATACATACGATATACGAGTATACTACATTCTTCTTCAGATGCTTGCCAATTAGCATATGTATGGGGGCAAGCAGAACCACATGCACATACTTGTAGATACAAATGTATCTCAAAAGACGTCAAACGCTCATCGATCAATGGCACAACGATGAAGGCATTAAAGTTCGCCCTGTCTATTTGCCCGCATAACTTGGCAGCACTCATTCCCTGTTCTACGATTAAGACGAAGGGTATATACGTAATCGATTGACTTTGGTTTTGTGCGAGCTGCCAGGGTATCTTGGATTCGTGTAGCTTTCTATTTCTGGAGAATTTCGCCGGGCAATTCACATAGATCTTGGTTTTCTATTCTTTGCCAGTTTTTGGAATTTCAAACAGTGCCTGCTGAAAGTAAACAAGCGCTTTTCCAAATCTACACGCGCACAGACCGAAAAAATGCCCGTCAACAAGTCATAAAATATCATAAATTTCAATTTAAGTTTATTTTGCCTTTGCATTGAGCCCCTGGCAGGGGGATGCGGAACAGTGCGGGGCCAAGGGGATCGTACTCCACCAAGTGGGCGCTTTTGTTGCCTCGCACATATGTTTGTGTGTTCGAGTATTGCCTAGCCATTGAGCGAGTGTGTGTGTGAGTCTGTGAGCGTGTGTGATTGTGTATAAATTCTATAAATTTTTTAATAGTTCATTTGTATGCAGTTGGCATTGCGCATGGCGCAAAAATTTATTTCAATTGTTCACTTTGGAATTTATGGTAGACATTTTGTGATTTCGAAATGAGCGCTAAAAGCTGAAGAGCCACCAGCCAGCACTACAAGCGGCAATTTGGCTCTTACGAGACTTTGTCTTGTGTCTCTTGGGCTCTTGGGCTCTTGGCACTATTCGACAAGAGCTTCAATTTGGATCTTCCACAGCTCCCATCGCTGCTGTGACTAATGTCATCGGCCCACGCCATGCAAATGGCCCCCGAGCTTCAGGCTCAGCTTCAGACTCTTTGGATACTTTGGGCTGAGGTCGAACTCTATTCACACACACATTCATACATTGAATGGGCGATCTTAACGCTGTAATTGACACCCACTTACGAAACTAAGATATCGAGACTCGGAAAGAAAGGCGTACACATATTTATTTCATAGACGGTTGACACACAAAAACCCTCGCTTTTTACCCCGCACGCCTTCCCCTCGCTCGCTGAGTTTATTCTGTTAAAAATTGTGAAATACCTTTCATAGATAATGAACAGCCAGAAAATGCCTTGGGCTTATCTCGAATAGCGTCTGGAGACATGGAAACAATAAAAAATGAAAAGAGAAAAATATTTTGTAAAAGAAAAAATGAAAGAAAACAAAATAAAACTTTGACGCTTGCGCAGTTCATTGACTTTGGCTGTGAAATTATTTAAAATGCACATAGAGCCGGGCCATAAAATGCATTTGATAAGCTCCACACCAAATTGCTGTAGTGTTGTAGTGTTTCCGTTTTTATCAGTCAGACCCTCCCCCTCGGTCCCTTCTGCCTGTGCATACTCCCCTCGTGTTTGGAAAATTATGAAAAGTGCGCCGGAAGGAAGTTGAAGTGTGAGATAGTCATGGGGACGGGAAATGCAGTTAATATCTTTTTAATTTGCCACAGCCACAGGCCCCCCAACGACAACAGCAACGAACGATAGAGCAACAGAGCTTTAGCCATACTCAACACGAGAAATACGAGCACTATTTCAATGTGAACGACACTTGAAATAAGTTGAAAATCATAACGCTATCATATTTTTATTTTTTACACATCAACACGAACTTCACGACAACAAGAACGACGTCGACGACGCATGGCGATAAGATAAAACGACGTACGACCTTTATAGCTTAATTTGATTAAGCTCTTAAATATTTGTGACCGATGTCTGATAAGAGAAACCAAGCAACCAACTATCCAACAATGAGCCACATTCTGCGACAGAAATATGTGATAATAACACAAAACAATTGTTTCTTTTTTTAATCAGTAAATGAAAAAAGTATTATTTCTGGTTATGGTTTAGCCAAGAAAGTACTCTATTTATTTGATATACTATTTAAAGCCAACAGAAAACTTATGTGGGTCAACGTCGAGATAATCAAATGCTTTGACAAATTCGTATTTTTATCTAGTATCTACGAGGGTGATAAGTTAAACGAGAGTTACGTATCTGGCATCTTGAAAATGCATTCAGCGCGAGTTTTTCCCGACTGCCAAACACTTCCTATACCCTACATGATGATCTTA
This sequence comes from Drosophila siamana, assembly GCA_035047445.1. Lineage (NCBI taxonomy): Eukaryota > Metazoa > Arthropoda > Insecta > Diptera > Drosophilidae > Drosophila > Drosophila siamana. The sequence continues at coordinate 15,696,501 of JAWNPP010000004.1, read as the reverse complement.
GCGTAATACACACGCATCCATTGCGAATAGAATCGAGTCAGACAATTGCGTCAACTGTTTGTTTATTGACTCGAACTTATAAATACATGTAGGTATGTCAAGGTGATGTGATGATTGCCTGATAAATTGGCTCTAATGTTTATGTAGATACGAGAAAATGTGGCTTGATTTTTTATTTTTTGCATAAATAACTAAGTGTTTTTGCTGGCTGTTTTGAATGCTGGCTGTGGTTGTTGTTGTTGGGGTTCTGAGCTTAGCTGCCAAGCTGAGGCCAAGTGGGCCATGCGATTGGGTATATACGTAGATTTTAAAATTTTATTTTTATATAAACCGGAAATCGTTGTCTTTGTCGCGTTCTAAGAGTGGAAGAGTGGAGCGTGTGTTGATTATCTGAGTTCCGTTAAAAACAAAACAAGCGTAGAAATAGAGTAAACAATTAGAGCAGAACTTGACAGCCATCGCGACAGTGACTACGTGATTTGGACGAGCTTAGGCCGACCGGCCACTCTTGGCGATTGGCCAGCGATTTATGGAATTTTTTAAAACCGGCCTTAACATTTCTATGATTCTTGATTGAATTTGAATTGCTAAATGATCTGCCCGTTGTCTCGGCTCGACAATGAATGGCCGGCCGATCAAATTGAAATTCTTCAACTGAATTAATGATTGACTATTAAAGTGGTAGATGAAAGAAAAACAGAACTTGGAAGACGCGACTTGAGATTTGTTTTTGTCACAAGGTTGCCGAAAACAAAAGTTTAGCTTGGCCTGTAAGAAAGAATGTGTGCTCGAAACTGGCTTCAAAATTTACCATTTACATATGGTATCTAAAAATACACCCAAAGTCAGCTATCAAAATATGTACGAAATGATTCCCCGCAAGCAAAGACGAGACAAGAAAGAAGAAACACATTTTATGATCGCCAATTAGCATAAAACGCGTCGTAAACAGTTAAATAATATTGTTTATACAAATGTATCTATGCTATACTGTGGCCTGCCTAGATATCTGTTTCTGTATCTGTATCTGTATCTGCATATATGTATCTCTATACAAATGTGTATCTGTGTGCATTTCATTTAAGTGCTGCCTAATGACAACTTCGAAGTTGCGACGCGTCGCGTTGTCGTCACCATCAATGGCCACATTTTAGGTTTTTTTTTTTTTGAGAGATATGTATGTACAACAACCATGTCTATGCCGCACTCTCGACGGTGTCGCTGCTGCTGTTGTTGTTGTTGTTGTTGTCGCTATTGTGACAACGAAATTCATGCTGAAATATTTTTTGGCCCAAAACAGGTTTTTGGGCCTCTTTTTTATTAAAGCGCGAATTTATTACAGCGTCGGCATCGGGCCATAAATATTTTGTTTACAATTTTTGTAATTTATGCAGATTTCTTGACCGCTCTTACAGTATGCATATAAAATACGAGTAAAACGCCACGTTTATTGTGGCCAATCAGTTAGCCAGTTAGCCAGTTAGCCAGTTGACCAGTTCGCCAGTCAGCCAAAGAGCCAGTTAGCCAGTTAGCCAGTTAGCCAGTTGAACAGTTGACCAGTTAGTTAAGCCAACAACTGGTCGCTTGGTCGGTTCGTTCATTCGTTCATTGTGCCTCCATCAGCAATACTAACCATGGGCCATGGCATGGCATGAAGGAAGCCCTATCTATTACTTGATGTCACACCCACACATCCACTTGAGTCGAGTGTGTGTATTCATTGATTTTTGATTTGCTCAGGTCTCGCTCGCAGCCTGACTGAGGTCAAAGTGAGTCAAGTCGAACGCGATGCACTAATGGAAAACCATAAAAATTTGCATACGCTTTTCTTATTGTGCTCATTAAAGTCAGCGGGCAACAGGCAACACAGGCCACAGTGAACGATCCGTTTATTACCAGCTGCGATTGCCACACTCGACACCTGTTCAAACTTCCGCGTCAATAATTGTAATTATCGTCCCCAGTCAAAAAGAAAGGCGAAACAGAGAACTCTGATCTGATCCTAAGCACTAAAAGTACGTATAATAATAACATCCGATGTATTGTTTCATTGCATTTCGTTAGAAACATCTAGATATCACTTGCAATACTGAGTACCGAGTGCTGAGCACCGTTTTCTAGCAGTCGAGTACATAATGGTATTGTAGTGATGTCTCAGTTGGGTTGCGCGATCATTATTTATTATTTACACAATAAGTTCGAATGCAAATAAACAAAGACGAATCGTAATTCAAGCAGATAGCAACTGTGCCATTGCCTAACGTTCTCTAACGCTCCAACAAACGCTAGAAAAGCCAATGAAAATAAATACAAAACTTGTCGATTTCAAATTATGAATCGCCGTTACCACCGTTCTCCTCGCCCCCCAATTGGTGCCCAGTTGCCCCTCTATTTCATTTTTTTCTTCACCTTTTGTTGACATCAACGTCATGTTCTGTCTTCAGTCGCTGCCTTTGCCGATCGCCCGATCGTTTTCTATGTCAAAACGTACGTACAACTTAGACTTGGGACTGTCGGTCTGACAGACTGTCTGCCTGTCTGACTGAGACTGAGACTGAGATTGGGATTGGGACATGTCTTTAGCTACGTTTTCTGTTTATTTATTACAGCTGCAGCGATTTTGTTGTTGTGCCATTTTCCGCTGTCTTTCTCGATACTGTTGCTTTTATCTAAACAAAGCTGTTGTACTATATATGGGTCTTCAAGTGCAATTCGTGTAGAGCCTTTGTTTCGCTTGATAGAACCATAAGCAAATCGATCCACAATAATACACGAAAAAGCCACATGCATTACGAACGCTCTGTTATCGGCAAAAGACTAAGCAATCGGTTGTGTCCCTGACCAAGTGCACGTCGTCCCCCAGACACGTCATAACTAGCAGTTAATTAATTAATCAATTATATACGGTAGATGATTATAGTTTGTAGTGGTTGTTAAACCCATTGTTTAAATGCGCCGATGCTCTGATTGAATTTAAATTGCCCCGCGATTCGCTTAGTCAGCTTAGCGGGTATATAAAAAAAAACATACGATTGCTCTATTTTGTTTATGGTGATCTTGGGGCATCGATGATCGCATTAGCAATACGATCGATATGTAAACGTTAATAGCTTCCAGCATATTCTTGCTAAATTAGTACAATTCAAAATTACCCCGAAGAGATACGAAAACAAGTACGATATGTACATACATATGTACATATGTGATCATATCTCTTGGCGTAGTTGCAGCAGCAGCTTCTGCGGCAAGTTTATTCTTGGAAAATTCCCATTGAATGCGCAACTGTCGGACAGTTGAGCCACCATAGATACAGATACTTGTGTATCTATATCTGAGTAAGAGTTGTGTCTGCATGTATCCAGCGAATCTGTGAGTGTGTGTGTGTGTGTGTGTTTGTGTGCCGATATCTGGCGCATATGGCGAACATTTTATTATCGTAGCGGGCAGCCTTTGCGTTGCTTTTTAATGGCCGCGCGAATTCCATAGCAATGATTAATTAACAAATCATATAAATATGCCAGCCTTAAGGAAAACAAAAATATTTTTTCAATTGAAGCACATTATCTCTGCTGTGATGTGCTGTGTGACTGTGTTACTGTGTGTTGGCGGATTGGAGTGAAGTGTTTGTATTGGTGTGTTTTTGTGTGTGTGTGCATATACCTACTTCGAATTCGAGCAATTAATTTATGAAGATTAGTAATTATCATTGGAATGCGAAAATGTTGTTGTCTGCGCTGATATTGAAATTGAATTTCGCAAACAAATAACTGGTCAAAATATGAAGTAAAAAGCTCAGCCGTTGCGACGACAACGACGACAGCAATGACAACGTCATCGTCATTAGCTCTGTTTTTTTCTTTTTTTTTTGGTCTTTTTTGTTTTTTGCCGCACTCGGCAAATGCGACCTCGATAAGATTAGACATATGGCATATGGGGCTATGTCGTATATGTCGTATGGCAACAACAAGAGCGCTGATAGACATTCCATTGCTGCATGGCAAATATTTGAGAGTCTAAGAAACATTTTTCTTATTTTCGTTAGCTTTTGTGTGTTTTTGTTTTTTTTTTTTTTTTTTTGCTCACTTTTTACCGAAAAAATGCACACAGGAAATACCAGACAAAGCTGTCGCTAATCTTATCGAATGGGCTCAGAGAAACGCTTCCAATTAGCTGGCGTGGGAACAGTTGGCCACATACGGTAAACAGGTTACGATACATCTTAGATAGGGCCAAAAACAACAGGAACAACAACAACTACATGGACTACGACTACATCAACAGCAACCAGCCAAATCTTCTCGACGGAAATTCATTAGCGATTTGTTGTCTCTATGCAAACTAGCTGATAAGCCAACAAGATACTTTGCCAACCAACAAACAATGCTAACCTGTATCTATCTATGTTGTTCTTCTTACAGATACACAAAGCCACAATCTTTTGAGGACTGTGTGGGCGATGAGCTGCCCGTGGGCTGGGAGGAGGCATACGACTCGAATATTGGTCGCTACTACATCAATCACATTGCACAGAGCACACAGCTCGAGGATCCGCGCCAGGAGTGGAAGAGTGTGCAGGAGCAAATGCTCAGCGACTATCTGTCCGCGGCACAGGATCAGCTGGAGAACAAGCGCGAGATGTTTGACGTCAAACAGCAGCGTCTACTTCTGGCACAAGAGGAATACAATTACCTAAACAAATTGGTAGCAAGTCGCAGCAGCTGTAAGTATTTCAAGTCGATTTCTAAGGTCTGATAATTGCTGTCGTTTCTGTCGAACAGCAGTGATAAGAGAATTCTCAGTTATTTAATAGCAATCAATAAAAGTATGTACAAGTGGTAAACACTTCTCATTTTAACTGTCCATTTGTTAATCTTTGCAGTGTGCTCGTCGTCCAGCTCCATGAGCCGACACGATCCCGAACTACTGCGTGCCGATCTGATGCTGGCTCGCGAACGCGTGCGCCAACTCAAACAGGAGCTGACCCACATTACCAATGACATCTCGTACACACAGCGGGGCATGAACACACTCTACTCCGTGGGCGAGAAGATCAATGCACGCCAGAATGGCTGCTACGACATTGCCGAGGTCCAAGCGATACGCGAGGAGATGCTCAAGGTGCACAAGTCTCTGGTCTCGGGCGAGAAGGTGCGTGAGGAACTCATGCGCAGCCTGGTGCAGATCAAGAACGAGCTGAGCCGACAGCAGATCAACGAAGAGAACGCCGACCTCCTGAACGCTGCCTCGCCCTTCGATCGCGTCTGCGTCGCCAGCCAAACAGATCTGTGCGGTGCCGGCGAGCATCTGAATGGCGGTGCACGTTTCGCCGAGATGGCCAAGACGAAGCTACAGTACGCCGAGTGGCGTAAGCACATCAAGAAACTGCAGCAGCAGCTGGCGGATCATGTGGAACGCATTGAGCCAGGTCAGCTGGAGTCCGACAAGGATCGCATACTGCTCATACAGGAGAAGGAGAAGCTGTTGAATGACTTGAATAGCATTTCACTGAAGTCGCGCAGTCTGGAGGAGAAGCAGGTCATACAGCAGACACGCCACAAACTGGAGGAGGACCTCAAGGAGGCGTACGAGGCCACCAACACATGCATTGCGAATCGCCTGCGCTTCCACGAGGAGAAGCAGCATCTGCTCGACAAGCTGCAGGAAGCACTCAAGTCCACCAAGCTGCTGGAGGAGCGCCTCAAGTCATTCTCGTCGGAGAGCACGTTCTCGATTAGCAGCGGCAGCAGCCTCGGCTCCCTGTCCACCGCCAGCAGCAAGAGCGCGCTCAGCTTTACGGACATTTACATTGATCCCTTTGCAGTGGACTCGCCCATCGATGTGATCGATCTGCAGCGACGATCGCAGCGTCTATTCCAGCAGCAGCAGCGGCTGCCGCCCGTGCATCCCGCCCTGCCGCAACAACAGCAGCAACAGCAGCACCAGCAGCAGCTGCAGCAGCAGCAACAGTCAGCCTCAGAGGTGTCGCTGTCGCCGCGCAGCAGCCTCTCCATGGAAACGCCGCCCGCCTCGCCGATGAAGTACAATGCGAACGCCGATCAGCCAGGCAGCAACGCTCACGTGCTCAAGGAGGAGCCAACGTACGCCAATGCATTACCCGCTCTACCCACGCTACCCGCACCGCCCGCCTATGCGGCTACGCCAGCGGTTCCAGTGCCCAGTGGTGTGCGTGCGCATCCCTATGACCTGGACTCCACAGTGCTGGACTGCATGATGCTGGAGGCGAAACTGCAGAAGCTCAACATGAGCTCGCCCCTCAATCTGAACGCACCCCTGTCGCCCATTCACGAGAAGCCCTCGCTGCTGGATCTGCCGCAAGAGATGCTCAGTCGTTCCTCGTCCACCTCGAACACGCGCTCGGTTTCGGCGGCCGTCAGCAATGAATCTGTGGCCGGTGACTCCGGTGTCTTTGAGGCATCGCGTGCCCACTTGCCGCGCAAGGAGTTGGCTCAGGTGCAGATTGGCCTCAAGTACATGAAGCCAGAGGGCGTGCTCGTCGTGTCGCTGGAGCGTGCCAACAACTTGTCCACCTTGTGGACCGCCACCACCGACAACTCACAAGTGTAGGTGTTACTTTTACCCAACAGTTGTTTAGTTGAAACTTATGCTAATCTCTTGTTTCTTCTGCAGTTATCTGCGCGCCGCTTTGCTGCCCAATTCACTGACCTCCATACGCACCAAGGCGTTGGGTGATTTCCAGAAGCCCGTGTTCAACGACACCTTCGCGGTGCCCATTTCGCTGGACAAACTGCTGACCAAGAGCCTGCAGGTCACCGTGGTCAGCATGACTGGACAGAAGGAGGAGATAATCGTAAGTGTTTGCAGTTGATGTTGTAATTCGAATTGTTTTAATCAATGTCTATTTCACTTGCAGGGCACTGTGCAGATCAGCATGGCCGAGTTCAATCCGGAAGACTCCACACTCAAGTGGTACAACGTGCTCAGTTCGAAGTTCATGCCCAGCTTTGAGCCGCTGGATCTGCCCTCCACAAGCGCAGCAGCTGCTGCCGCCGCTGTTGCCGTCGCCGCCGCCGCTCACAACAGTAACAACAACAACAGAGAGGAATCGTCGGATGAGTCAACCATAACATCCTCGCAAACCTCAACGCTAACACGCAACCAGGCGCCGCCCTTGGAGCTGCAGGCCCAAATCGCCGAAGAACTGCCCGAGCATGTGCGCCTCAATGAGCAGCAATGCAGCGACGACGATGATGACGACGATGAGGAGGAGGACGAGCAGCAATTGGTCAGCACCATTGGCCTAACGCATTGTGAGTAACCAAATTATTGCCATTCGATGGAGCCTTCAACTAAATGATATGCATTTGTATGCATTAACAGCAAGCTGCATGCTGGATGCCTACCTAGAGAACATGAAGCAAGAGTACGCCGACAAGGAGACCAACACGGATTGCGCTTTCCCACCAGAGAAATTGCGCAGCCAGTCGCAACTGTTGGACGACAGACCCGTGAAGCGCTCACAAACGTTCACACCCTCGGCAGCGATCAGTAAGAATCGCTACAACTGCCGCCTCAATCGCAGTGATTCTGATTCGGCCATGCACTTTGGTGTCACTCCACACACCTTCCATCGCGGCGCCGTGGAGCGGCGTTCGCTGCGCTTCCACACCAAGGCGACCAAGTCAGTCACAAGTAAGTAAACTCATTCTTCGAACTTCCACGATTGTGTCTAAATGGCATATTTTATATCGTAGAACTGCATCATACTCACATACCGCGCACCAGCTTAGACTTGGAGCTGGACCTGCAGGCGCAGCACAGCAAGCTCTTCTTTCTCAACGATGAAATCTCCAAGTTGCAGAACCTTAAGGAAGTGTAAGTAATTGAATTAGTTGAATCATTGAGTTTTTTTCTAATAGATTGTTTTATTATTGATAATAGACTTCAGAAGGCCTGCGAAAACAAGGATCCGCTCATCGCGGCTTGGGCCATTGAGAATGAGGAGTTCCAACGTTTGGTGGCACGTGCCGACCCCGCCAAGTGTCCCGAAGAGCGTCAACTGCAGAAGCTGCTGATGAAGACCGCCAAAGAAATTCATAAACTACGCAAAACAAAGGTGCCCAAAGGCTGCCCAGATTTGGTGTCATTCAAGTAAGTACTGCGAACAGTGCAAACAATATTACATATGCTAATGGCCCAACTCTTGTTTCACAGAGAGAAAATCTCTTTCTTCACTCGCAAGGGATTCTCCGTGCCGGAGTTACCAAGCGAATTCATACTACCCGATGCAGATGCTATAGAGGAGGAGGAGGAGGAAGAGGATGATGATGAGGAGGACAACGTGGCCGAGACAGCCATTGCCATTAACACGGCTCTGGTGGCCAGCAGCAACAGGAATAAGAATCTCAGTGAGCATCACCATCGAGTAACAACCAGCCAAGCTATCGCCACAGCCGCGGCCGCAGCCGCAGCCGTAGCCCCAGCGGCAGCTGCGTCCACTGTGCCAACGCCACAGGCTGACGCCAATACAGAACAGCAGCGCTACGACTATGTTGTCGATCGCAACTATGGCGTGGAGGTGTAGTCCCTGTTCTGCTGGCAACGCTTTCCCACCTACGCTGTACATATTTGTAATTATTTTCTGGTATTTATTTTCAATAAGCGAAAAGTATTTATGTGTATAAAAGATGAGAAACTAGGTAGATGAAACTAATGTAACAAAAATCTGTGCCTTATAGAGAACGTTGGACAGTTGGAGAAACCAACGAATGCAACAAAAAGCAAAACAATAATACTAGTAATGATATGAACACTTTTAGAACGGATAACTTAGATTTACGTATTTAGTTATGTATAGTATTAGCTTACAAATAGGTCCATAGACAATTAATACTAATTGACCCCGCAAATGAGAAATGAAATGTCTTAAACTTCGCAAGGCCTCGATTGGCACCGACCCCGCCTCCGCCTCCGCCCCCGCCCCTGCCCCTAAAAAACCCAAGAACAACGCGCACATTGCGCGTTCTAAACTGTCAAATTCATATTGAAACCAACTGTATTCTTAAGACTTGAGCAAATTATACGAATGTAGTGGAATATTTTTTATATGCATATAGAGGATAGTGATAATGTTTATCTTAGTGTAGTTCAAAGAAGTAACAAACACAACTATAACAAAATATATTTATTAAATGTGTACTGATGCAATAGTGCATGTTACTCCAATCTGTTTAATTAGTTTAATTAGCTTGCGTTTTTGTTAAGCTCAAAACGAATTCTATTAATTTTTTTTATAAAAAAAACCTATAAAAATACACAAAAAAAAAGAAAGAAAACATGAGCATCTACCATATTAGTTGAACTCATATGCCGAATTAGGTATATGCCATTGCTAAGAAAGCTCACAAACAAATACTGAGTAGCGACACTTTGTTATGTTTTATCGAGCGAGCCTGTTGAAATTGTTAAACTATTGCCCTGGGAGCTATGAATTTGAAGAAATTAAAACAAAATATTAACTCTTAAGATTGTAACTTTAGAATTAGTTTTAGTTTCTGCCTTCTCAGCTCTTTGTAAGCATCGCTGTTGTTTTGTTAACATTAACCGCGTCCCCTGCTCCACCCAACTCAGTAATAGTATAACAAAAAGAGAACCCCACATATTTTTTATATATACATATACTATAAATTATAGGAATTTAGATGTAATAAATTATATGAATGAGAACATGTATATTGTAATTGTGCAATAAACAACAACAAAATTCTACTGACATAATTGAAATATATTTATGTGTTTTATTTAATATTAGTTTATATTGTTGAATACTAAATTAAATTAACTTAAATTTAATGCGACATACGAAATGCAATTGAAAAACCCATTATTTTCCAAATTAGGAAAGAAGCTGGCGAAACATTCATAGTATTCTTAAAAAATTAAATTTTTAATTATTTAATTTGTTGTTAAAATACCGAACTTTTTCGGCTATTTGTGAACAATTTACAAGGCCAGCCTAAAAGTAGGCAAATATTTAAAATAAAGTCAATTAAGCGCCATCTATGAGGCGGTAGCATCGTTCGCTAAATTGCATAAAGCCCAAAAGTATGCTATAGTTGCTCACTAGCACCACTGACTATGAAAATATAGTTACAAAACTTTTGAAATTCCTTCCTCTGCGCTTCTCAGAATGTTAACGAATCAAATGTGCATTGCGTTTTTCCGGCTATAATTAATTTTCAAATTGATATTACCATTAACTTTTCAAATCTCTTCTCTGCTATTTTCAAGTGAATATAGGTATATTCACTGAGATTCAATGGCTAGGTTTTTGAGGCTTTCTTTTATTTTTTTAATTTTTCTTTTCAGGTCAGACCGGGAGTCAGAATGATTCCAGATTAGTAAACATTAGCGAAGTGGTTGTGTTAATAATAGTGAGTTTGTTGTACTTTAACATAAACTTTATTCACATAAAAAATAAATAATTATTACATTTGACAATTAGCTTTTCGCAAGCTTCGCATAAAATCGCAACGGTCGCCCCTATCTGTAGTCTGCGTAGTTTCTCCGTCTTCTTCGGCTGTCCTCATGGTGTTTGTGTACTTTATCAATATGCTTATGCCTTAAGGTGCGTATTTACAGAGATGTTGCAGGAAGGCTTAATTAAGTGGCAGAAGTTTCTATAAAATGGCTGAAGTCCGGCCGTAGAGGATTGATTGAGAATAGTGTGCTGGTTTGATGGTATATTGGATGTGCATATGTTTTGGGAGTTGAGGATGTTGGTACTGGCTCAGAAGAGATGGTGGAGTTGGTGCTTGGTACTTGGTGGTTGGTGGTGCAGTTGCAGTTGCTGGTGCTCAAAAGGCGCCATTGAAGTGCAGGTTTTGTGATGCGAATTGCGGGATGCCATGGTTGAGAGCTAAAACTTTACTAATTACTTTCAATTCTTCAAGATTTCTTAAACTGTTAAATTGACTTAAATGATTAGTGGGTCTATTTACTCTATGGTTTGCATTACCTGAGCTCACGCTGGACGTGCCCGCTGCTGCCGCTGACGATGTGGATTGCTGCAGCAGTTGCTGCTGCTGGTGCTGTTGATATTGCTGGGCATTTTGCTGCAGACGGCTGCTTAGCTGAGGCGTCAAGTGCTGTCTATAGAAATTTTGATTGTCCAGATTGTTTTGTTGGCTGACAATCGTGGTGGCAAATGAGCTGCTTGGATGGATCTCAATATTGGCATTATTCAGGCCAAAGTTTCCAGTGCCCGATTCCTGACGAAACAGACGCGATCGATGCTGTTGCTGCTGCTGTTGTTGAAGCTGTTGTTGTTGCTGCTGCTGCTGCTGTTGATAGACCGCATTTGTGACGTAGCTTGGCAAAAGCAATTGTTGCTGCTGCTGTTGGAATTGTTGGTAATTATTTTGGGGCAGGGCCTGCAAGAGCGATGCCTCCGCGGGCGCAAAGTTGAACTGATTGTTGTTGTTGCTGCTGCCGCTGGCAATGCTATTGGTATTTTGTGCATTGCTGACAGCGTTTTCCGCTGTTTTTTGCAAATTTTGTTGCAAATTTTGGAAAATTTGTTGCACTGCATTCGTTGGTGTCGGCAATTTCTGATAGTTGTTATTGTTGTTGTTCGTGTTGCCGTTAACATTACTGTTGTGTACGGCAAATTTATGAGCCGCAACGGCATCGCGCGACGGCAATTGTTGCTCGATTGGATATGTGGGATAGATAATGGTCTTTGTGTGTGTGCTGGGTATAAATTCGACTGAAGGTCTGATCGAATAACCTGGCGAAGGAGGCTGCAACGTTTGAATTGCCTCCAGTGATGCATGCTGCAATTGTTGCTGCTGCTGTTGCTGCAGTTGCTGTTGCTGAAGAGACTGCTGCTGTTGCTGCTGCTGCTGGAGTGGCTGCAACGTGCTGGATTGCGCAATCGGTGAGGCTTGGTAACGACTTTGACTCTGTTCCTCCAGCAGCTGCAGTTGCCGCAAGATCAATGCCTGTTGCTGCTGTGCCTGCAATTTCAACTGATAGATCTGCTGTTCCAATGCACGCTGACGTTCGATGATGTAGTTATTCACGCTGGGCGGCGCCTGCACCGTCAGACTTGGACTCTGCAGTGGCTCCTGGCAAGGGGATAATTAATTTAGCGTGTCATACGATCAATTGCTGGCTTACCTTGATGTAGTTGTTGGTGGTGGTGGTGCTGCTGCTGCTGCTGATAAATGCCGGCGTTGTGGAGTAGCTGGCATGGCTGATGCTCGTCTGGGTGGTGCTAGCGGTGCTGGTGGGACTCTGTGTGGTGAGTGGCGGTGCTCCCAGCTCCGACTCCAGCACGCTCAGCTTGGTGATGGTGGGTCCAACGTGGGGCAAGGGCAGAGCCACCTGCTGCTGCGGGAAACTGTGCTGGCCCTGCAACAAGGGACGAAACTTCTGCGCTGTGCCACGCTCATCGAGGTCGACAGTGAATGCGGTGACGAGTGGCGCCTCCTGTATGCGTATGTCTTGCTTGTCCACGAGCTCAATGTTCTCGCCATCTTCGTTGTGGGTGGGACGTGGTGTGGTTGTCGTTGTGGTTGTCGTCGTCGTTGTGGTGCGACGTCTTGTGGTGCGCGGACGCGGCGTTGTTGTGGTTGTGGTTGTGGTCGTTGCAGGTGCGGCTGTTGTTGTTGCCTTCTTCACATTGCGTATCTCGAACTTGATCTCATTGCTGCCGTCGTGAGCAATCTCATTGCTGCCCAAAGAGCTGTCCACGCTGCGTGTGAGCTGCCGAGAGTCTGGCCCTGAATGCGCATCCGATTTGGACTCGAGATTGAGGGCTGCATCGGCTGCATTCTGCTTGCGCACCGTTGTGGTCTTCTTCCACAGCTTGGAGCGATCAATGAAGGACGAGAGCAACTGCTCCTGTGCATTGCGCTCATCGAAGGTTGCCGTATAGAATTGCACAGTGGGCACCACAGTCTCGGCTGCATTGGTGCTCTCCTCCAGTATCTCTTCGCGTTCACGGTGTGCTGTGGCCTGTGTGGTGATCTTCAATGGCGCCGCAGTACTCACCAGCTCTTGAGCAACACTTGAGGAGGTGGCCTCCTCTCGCTCCAGCTTATCGATGGCTCGCAGCAGCGCCTGACGTACGGAAAAGTCTAGCTTCTGAATTGCTTCACGTGGTATTATCTCATTGCTTTCGGTGCTGACATTCTCGGCCGCTGTGGCTGTCTCATCCTCGGCAGCTGCCAATTGGAGCATGAGGGCGGCCAACAGCAGTGCCACCAGCAACGCCCAGGGCAGCGTGTTGAAATGTCTCTGTGAATGGGGAGAGGGCAGAAGACGGTAAAGCGTGGAGTTAATATCAAAGCAGCATTAGGGCCTATAATAATTAGCATTAAAACCCATGATGCCGCTTGTAATTGAGGTGTCTGCCTAGCCTTGGTGGCTTAATAATCCTCAACCTTCCCTCTTATCATGTATAAGTCGTGTGCATTTGCCCGCAGCACGGAAGACTGCGTAGTTCAAGCCTCATTTGAGATAATGGCAAGAGATGCCGCGGGTTAGTTTACAATAGCCCTGAGAGACAGTAAATAGAGCGAGACTCGAATAATCTCTCAATCTTTGAAGCTTTGCTTATTAAAACAGGTAGCACTAATTGTTGCTAAATGCTGTTTGCTTGTCCAACTAGTGCTTTGAAGAGACTCGAGGTGGTTGAGCTAAAAGCGGATGCTGCCAGCATGTGGAAGGGAAAATACGCAAAGAGAAGTTATCCATATGTGTGTTGGATGTAATGATTAAGTGTTTCTGTTTGGTGGTATTAAAGGTTATAGTCTTGCAAATGAAAATATGGAATGCACTTTTCCGTATTGTTTATTTTAATCAGTACTCTGAATATGTTCTCTGAGCTGTATTTAGCCCCTAACGATTTCTACATGAATTCGCATCGAAATGATTGCTGCTGTGTTTAAAACTCTGGTTAGCTGTGACCCTAACTTAGCCTATAGCAAGAAAAGTGAAAAAAACACTTAAGTTACTCCGCCTAAACGTTTTTTTGAGAGTTTGCTGTGTGGCTGCAATGTCTGGTAATGCTTAGGATCGGTAATCTGTGCATGTTCATCTTTCCGGCATTTGCAAAGACGGCAAATCATAACGCATTAAGCCTTGCAAGCCGCCAGCTAGTGAGTGTGGCTTGACTATTGCTTTGTGGAATGCGAGATGTTGAATGGTGAATGCTGAAAGCTGAACGCTGAATGTTGCGTTGCTTTTGCACAATTTGCGATTTTCAACAGCTTGACGATTGATTTCAGACCCTGGCTCTGACTCCGACTGTAATTCGAACTCTGGCTGCAGTTTGTGGCTGGAAAATGCTTTTATAAATTGGCTTGTTGCTGAAAGTTTAGTCTAATTGTTGGCTCAACAAGTGGTGCTGCGATCATGCCAGGCCAAAGCAAACTAATCTGACCACCTGTTGTTTTCTGCGAGTCTGGCCTGGTCTAGGCACAGTTAGCATTGGGTTTGCGCCACAGGATTTGGCAGTCACGTTTCTGCCACTTGGCACTTTGCCTATGTTTGTGGTAATTTTTTTTTTTGTACAATTGTTGCCCGATATGGTTGCGCATTCATTCATTTCGCTTTAAGAGCACTCAAATTATTTAGTCAACAATGCGGAATGAAATGGCAAAAGTAGCTCGTTATACTTATATCGGACTGGCAACGAATGGAGGCGATTATCCTTAATAGGATATTTCTGATGAGCTTTAATTTTTCGGATGGTATGTAAAGCTATCCATTCATTATATCATCAGCTCGTCAACAATTTTGTCTGCCTGATTAGACGCAACTTTCTATCTATTGTGTTGTGGCATCAACTGCAATATCAATCAAATTTCAAATTTCAACATGACTTTGCTATTTATTCACAATAGCTGTTTCATCTAAAGTAACAATAATAACAATAATTTTCCAGATTTTTAACGAAAGTGTTTGTACCTTCCGCCCCAAGACGCAAGACAGCGCAAGGCTAAGGTTCAAGTTCTGCAAAAGGCCAAAGTGGAGAGAAAACCTGAAAGCCAACAACAACTGCCCTCGAAGTTGTGCCAACCATGGGAAACCATTGGCAGTCAAATAAATATTACTCGTTGTTTTACTTGTTGCTCTACCACAAATTTATTGCCGTCTTTGAGTCGGTTGCTCGATTCGCTTTTTTCCACATGTTTTTACTGTTTTTGCTTTCTGGGCAAATAAAAAGCCGCAAAATCAATAGTTTCACTATGGAAATCACCGCTGGCCGCAAGTCCAAGTCTTCCAGTCATTCAGTTGCCTGACTGTTGCCTCTTCGCTAATCAAGTTACCTGCCTGATAGTCTTCGCGTTGCCTGACCAACCCAGCCCAGCCCAACTTGCATGTCTCAAACCCAAAAATGGTAATCATCATAAATTGTAATGCTCATGTCGAGTCAGTGGGAAATCTAACGGCTATGTTACGTCTTAAAACTAAACGTGGGCTATCCCCGAAGTAAGATACTCGTAGTATGGTGTTTTTTACTTTTCATTAGCTTTTTTTTTTTCACAGTATAAATATTTGAAATGCTTGCGGAAGCATAACGTTTATAAAGGCCTATATTTCCTCTTCATTTGCTCAACTCATTGGGTCTGAGTTTTCATTTCGTCTTCTACCCCAAAAGCAAAACGGAAAGTTCACAAAAAACAAAAAAATTATAAAATACTGAAGACAACAATAATCATTAAAGTTAGATCACATCAATATAAAGTTATAAAAAAAATCTTTACGACATTTGACCGTAAAAAATCATATTTATGCTTTTTCAAATCCAAATCAACGAGATTATCTCATTTTATGAATGTTTGTAATTCCATTCGCGTGCTGCACTTACATTCAACTATTGAATAAAATGCTCAATAAATTTTTTATAATTACTCTTCATTTTTAAGAGGGGCCGCTGCTGAGTTCCGCAAGAGCGGCAACTTGTGGCAAAGTGTAATAATGAATTAACAATCGAGCCGACGTCAATAAATTAGCAATAAATCAATGAATCAATGCACAAAAGCTCTGCTGTCTATATTGTTTTATTGTCTATTATGTGGGTTGAAATTGTTGTAGACATTGTTGATGTGTTTTTGTTTTTTATTTTTTTATTATTTCTCATTTTACACTTTTAACGCCAGCGGCGAAAGAAGCTAAAATTAAAGCCAAAAAAAATATATACAAAAAAAAAAGAAAACAACGCGAATGAGTGAAAAGTACATCTTGGCTTACATAACAACAACTTGGCCAAATTGAAACTTCACTTTCGATGGCTCCCCATTCATGTGCGCAACTTACGACTGGGTTACCCAGTTCCATTCAAAAAATGGCACATCATATACAGACAGACAGACATATCGTATGTGGCAGTAATTCGAGCTGACACCCTGGGAG
The DNA here is from genome assembly GCA_035047445.1 of Drosophila siamana. Taxonomy (NCBI): domain Eukaryota; kingdom Metazoa; phylum Arthropoda; class Insecta; order Diptera; family Drosophilidae; genus Drosophila; species Drosophila siamana. The sequence goes on along the minus strand of JAWNPP010000004.1, from coordinate 15,680,097 downwards.
GGGGAAGCTTACGTTATTGGACTCTCACTGATTAATTTCACGCCCGTTGATCGCCGCTCGACCAACGCCATCGCCATCTCGTACTTTGCATTTGAACAGCTGCAAATGCATGTTGCATACTGTATGTATTGTATGTTGCACATTTGCACTTTTGCATTTTGGGCACTTGGCCAATGCGATTGCTCAAGCCTGGAGGCACCGTCCAGAGGCATCTACAATCCGCAATCCACGCACTATTAAGCAGTCATGCCAGCTGGGATCTCGCTGAAGTAACAGAAACCGGCTGAATGGCTTGGTGTGAGCTATAAGCTGTTTATCTGGTAACGCAATCTTCGACCAATGGCCAATGGCCAATTGGCAGATGTCTTTGCGAATTTTGATGCTTGTTTATGTTTTATGTAGGCCAGCATAAATATTAATATTCGTCTTGTTTGGTAAGCGTCGTTAAATCAATGCCATAAAATGCAACCAAATGGCAATAAAAATGGCCATAAATAGCAATCATTGGGGTTGTACACACCCAATAATGTGATTTTAATAATTGTAATCTAATAAGTTACCCAACAAATGATAGCAACAGTAGAAGTTTTTTTTGTTTTTTAACAAAGAGTTCTCTACTTTAAACTGTTGCACGACCGATGTTGATATCTTGTCGGTCAGCGTCACAGCTTGAGGTTGCCCAATAAATTTGTTACCGTATTTTATGAGCTTTTAACTGTCTTTGTTGCTACCATGTTTTGTAGTCGAACCAAAGCGCAGTCCAATAAACTGCCACATAATTGTGTGTGCGTGTGTGTGTTTTGTGTTTGTCGTCTGTAGCTGTGTGCACCTGTCCCACCCATATCTATAACAAGCTCAGGGGATTTGCATAATTTCACACTAAAAAACTGAAGCTGAGCCGAGGCTGATGCGCCCTTCCACTTCCTCTGTTGTGAGCAGTCTTTTGGGTTGGCATTTGGGCCTAAGATCAACGTTGTTTTGACATGCATTCGAGCTTTTGATTGGCGTTGATGGGCGGTGCGTGTGCGTGTGTGTGTGTTTGTGTTTGTGTTGTTGGGTAATCGCTTTATCGATATGCGATCTATTCATATTCATTGCTTGTTACAATTCATTTAGCATCCATTATGCTACCTTCATTTGCATATTTATGTGCATTTAATTGAGTTTTGGTTTCGTTTTGCTCATTTAGCTATGGCCACAGATTCGAATGGATCGATAGATGGTTAGATGTGGATATGGCCCATCATTTCTGCCACTCTGCGCTCGTATTGTTTTTATGTTAAGCACCTAACAAGCTGTTAGACAAAGCTGAGCTTTTGTTAATTGGACAGAGGTCAGCCTGGGATGTTGATAGACCGATAACGAGCTGAAGTTCAAGTTGAACCTTGTCACATTTGACATGTTTTCAACAAATTGAATATGAATAATCTAAACAACAAAATCGATTGATAATGCTTTAATCAAATTTGCTCATCGATAACGCTGGCTGTAAAAACTGGAAATTTGATGGAGAAAATCTCCTAATCATAACCTGCCTCAACGATTGGCCAAGGCGAATTTTATGCCATTTATTTATCCGCACAGCATTTCATAATCATAATAAAATAAAAATAGAAATAGAAATAATAGCCATAATACAAAATAATACAAAATTACCAATGGGCGCGTATTACAATAAATTTTCATAGAGAGAGAAGAGAAAAAAAAAAAACAAAACAAACAACAAGTTGCAAGACAAAAACAAAACTTGTGTTGTGTATGCGTTTTGTTGTTGCTTTTGAATATATATTTTTTCGCTGCTTCTTTTTTTTTTTGCGCCGGGCAAAACTCGCGTAATGGCCTGCCCATTGTTTGCACATCTTCGAGGAGGCCGTTGAATGATCAACAGTTGGAGGAGGCAAATCTTTTCTTTATTTTCGCTATCGCTGTTGTTGTCGTTGTCGCTGTGGCTGTGGCTGTGGCTGTTGTTGATGTTTTTGTTTTTGCTATTTGCTGTTCGCTGTTTGCTGTTTGCATCTAATGACGCGCTGAGGTAAAAATGCAATGTCAATGGCACTCGGCACTCAGTATTCGGAACTCGGTACTGGGTACTCAGTACTCGGCACATGGGCAATTTCGGTTTCACTTTTATCGACGCTAAAGCATCTGGCTGAAGCAGACGCCGTCGCAGCGGCAGCGGCAGCAGATGAAGATGATCGAGTCGACGTCATTTGCCCACCTAAAGTGGTAACGGCTTTGCGCATGTTGTTGTTGTTGTTGTCGTTGTTGTTGTTGCTGTTGCCCGGCTGCTGAGTTTTCATCTTTGACTGCTGTCACTGCCACTGCCACCGCTGTTGCTTTGTTTTGCTATATTGTTGCATATTATTATGTATTATGTAAAATCGCTTATATTGTGTGCAACGAACGCGGCAGCGTCGTGTGCCACTTAAGTGTATTTTAACGTGTACTTTTGTGGGGCTTTTGCTGGAGATCTTGGACTTGCTGTTGACCTTTCGGCAATAGTAATAGCCCGCTCGGAAAGCCATCAAAACGTTTAGCGTTATATGAAAGGGTCAGACAAAACAAAAGACTTAGGCAACGAACTTGCCACCAATCCTCCATTGTTGCGTGCTCACAATTATGCAGCGTACTTATTCAAGATTTATTTACGCGCACTGTCAACTACATTTCAACAAGTACAATTCATGCCAGTCGAAGCCAGCCAAAGCTGCAACGCTGCCTCAACAATACTCGCATGGATATGTACGACATCGGCTTTGTATCAGGTGTCGCAGTCTAAGACTACGTCGAAGATGAAGTCGAAGTTGAGGCTGGTGTCGATGTCGGTGTCGAAGCATGCGCTGTCGTCTCATTATGATTTATGTGCTCGACGTGTTTGTGTGGAAAAGCGACCTTTTTAGTATGGTAAATTGTTATTTTGACAGTTGCACAATATCGTGCAAAGCCTGTGCATGGATACAGATCTATGGACACGATACTCGCTGGCTGGCTGTGCGGGCGTTTCTTGCTGAGGTCTCATGAATTGAAATCGAGTGTGCCTTGTGAATGAACTGATCGTGAGTGTGCATGGTGCTTTTACTTTTGTTTCATTTCAATTAACATATTTTTAAAATGTTTGTAAGCGAATAATCGTATGCGCTCCAATGATGATATCGTATTATTTAATCACGAATACGAATCCACTTGTGGCACGAGTGTAAAGGGCAACTGTAATTGGTTTCTTTGAACTAGCGACAAATCTCTGGACAGCGGTTTCTTTAGGCATGATTTATGTTGCAGATTGCTGATTTTGGCTGGGAGAAATCAGCTTGCCAAGGAAGTTTGCCAGATGCAAACCGCGCAAAAAAAAATAACGTAAAGAAACCAAAAGACAGGTACATAATCAATTTTAAGCATTGTCAAACTGCAATTATGCAACGGTGAAAAGTGAAATTTTTATTGCATGTCAACAGCAGGCGGCAGGCAGCCAGTCGCCAGTCAGCCAGGCAGACAGCAGATGCACACATCTCTGCGTCTTTGCGCGTTTGGGGACGTCTTCACTGATGACTTGCCGCCTTGTCAGCGGTGGCCAGCCGCATGACTACCCAGTTGGTCAGAGTTGCGGTCCAGTGGAAAAGCCCAGTGCCAACTCTCAACTTTGCAACAGGTCGCCAGACAGCAAAGACATTTTGTTTGGCTTGCATAAGACGAAATTGGATACACCAAACTCAGTCGCATGCGGGATTGGCATGATATTGTAACGATAATGAAAGTGGCGAGCCAAAGAACCAGAAACCAGATCTGCAACCTTCACGGCATAGTAGTTACTCAATTCGATAAACTTGATTGGTGCGTAAACTGCTTCATTTAGTTTAATGTCCAGCCAACTGCCACTCAACAACAACAACATCGGTAACGACATCACTTCTCATTAATCAGACATAAGGGGTCTCTAGCCAATTTAGATTTGTATCCATTTAGCCCTGAGATCAAATGCCATCTAGTGTTTTTTTATGATCTTAATCTGCAACACGAGTTCGCTGTCTGCGATCAAAGAGAAATGCATCTGTGAACCAAATGGATCTCAGATGTCACTAATTGAATTGTTTTATGGTCTGTTCGCCATCGCTTCGAAATGAAATCATTAAAAAGCCATTACACAAATGACTATCCATAATTTGATGTGCCAAAAAAAAAAAAGAAAAAGAAGAAACGAGAAAACCAAAGCAAAATATGCATATGTATGATCGATCGATTGATCGACAGATCATCAAAACTCCCACACTCTTCAGCATGACTTTCAAAGTGCCAAAATTGGGCTTTGCTGAATACGAAGTTTTGCTAATTGATTATATTTATTTTTTTAATTTGATTAGCAAACCTCATGTAGACGCGCCCCAGACAAATATCCAACTTTCCACTGACCATAAAACTTTCTATAGCATAACCATGGAATAGAGGGGAATGATTCTTCGTTTGTTTGATGGCTGTTGAATAACATACTTACCACAGACATGTTTCCTGCTATAATCCAACTGGTTCCTAGAGGCTTACACAATCCGTGTTGTTATCTCAATCAAAAACAAATCAAATGCAAATTAGCTGCTAATGTTGCACAGTTTCATTTATGGCCAGAAATAATCATTTATTTCTTTATTTGATTTTGGTTTTTTTTTTTTTGTTTTTGGAGCCGAAAGCCTTTAACGACTCTTCCCCGTTGCTTGCACTTTATTGGCGGCGTGTTAATTTCGATTAATTGCAAAATTTCGAATCGTTTCTTTCAAATTAGCGCACAGTTCACACCAAGCAAATCAACCGCCGGTCGATAGGTCGATTATTAGATGTATCTCTCGCGTTTGTTTTTATTTGCTTTGTTTTGTTTAACTTTTTGCTTTTCGGGTGGTTTCTGGGGGGAGCTGAAGGCGGCTCAATGCGACCGTTGGCGAACAACAACTGAACAACTGAACCAAACCGTCTGAACGCTCGCTGCAGACTGAAACTGAAGCGCAAGCGTTCAATTTTTGAGGTTTCCCTCGACTGCCCCAACGGACCAGACCAGGCTGAAGCTAAAGCTGTAGCTATAGCTGAAGCTGAAGCTGAAGATGCTGCCGCAATGTTGCCGCAGCGTTGGCGTCGCTGCTGCTGTCGCTGCTGCGGTCGACGTCGACGTTAGCATCAATGTTGCCAACTGTTGATCACGGTTGTGGCTCTGACTGGCTTCGACTATAGCTACTCGCTGGCGGCGGCCTAATGAATGAAAGCTGCGTTATTTGCAGTCATTGTTGTTGTTGTTGTTGTTGTTGTTGTTGTTGTTGTTGTTATAACACAAGTGGCCCTTATGGGCTTTTTGAACTTGGCTTTGGAGTGCAACTATTGCGAATTAAATGCGTTTCGGCCCAATATGATGCAATATTACGAAGGTTGCGATTAATTCTACCCAAAAAAAAACCTGGTCTGTTATTCAATTAAGCTTTTCATTTGTGTCTTATGCGTGTCTCATTTTGACAACTTGGCAGACGTCGCGTTATTGGACACTTTCCAATTCGCTTTGGCTCTGTTTTATGACGCTTTCAAGTTATTTAACAACCACGGAGCATCTTCGGTTTCGCGTGGCAATGGCAACAGCAACAGCAACAGCAACGGCCATGGCAACTGGTTTTAGCCATGCCACAATCCTTGCCTGCAGCGGTCGCTAAAATCTTAATGAGCCACAGCCACAACCACACAATACAGTCGTAGTCACAGTCGCAGTCACACTCACAGTCGAAGCTCAGCCAAAAGGCCAGCGGCAACACGCGTCACAGATCTGGCCGTGTCCAGGCTTTGACTTCCGCCTGCATTTTCGGACCATTTCGCGGTAAAAATTTCTCATTTCTTTCAAATTAGCGCCATTTGTGCATGCAAATTAGTTTAGCTTTCGAGTACGCACAATGTCCATTTGCTGATTTCCGTTTGTTAGCCATTTCCTCTCGACTTCGACCTCGATTTAAGTGCAAAAAACAGTGCAAATAATAATGCTGCACACACTTTTGTTTTCTTTTGCCAGATAATTGTGCGCTTCTTCAGCTGATGGAGAAAGAAGACAATTGCATTGATGAGCGATGAGCTGACCACTGATTGATCGACACACTGCGCGACGCAGTAAACGCACTTAAAGTCACACTGAATATCGCATGCTCTATGTGGCATGACCCCCCATGTGTTGCACAGCCGTAAACACAGCCAAAACAGCCATTACCACAACATGTTGGATTTGAGCAACCGCAAAGCTGTGAAGTCAGCATATGCAGCTCTCTTCCGCAGTCGACCCCGCCAGGCAGATGGAGAAACAGACTTAGAGTCGGTGAAAATCGTCGACAAGTTGCCACTTGAAGTCGCTGGCACACAGGCACATCAATTGCCGCATAATATTATTCGTATTTTCGTACTTGCGAAATGTATTGAAAGGCGCAGCCTGCGCCCAAAACGCTAGGCCAACGAAACCTGCTTTCTTCGGCGTGACTTTTGATATTTAAACATTGCAGAGCCGCCTCTTCCAATGCCTTGTGCGCTTTTGAACCCGTTTGCACCCTTTTCCGTTTTGGCAAACGTGTCGTATACGTGTCGTGTGTATGCGTTTCTCTCCAGCATCAAGCACATTTACAATTTGACTTTTGGCCAAACAGGCAGGCAGCAGATAAACGAGCTTTTTGGCATTTTGTTCATTGAACAAATTTTGATCAGAATCGCCAGGTGACTGCAACCGCACATGGCTGCAAGCTGCAGGTTGAACGTGCGCGTCTCGCTGTCAAGTTTTTCGAATTTTTGGCTACCAGTTTGGCAGCGTTTGAAATTACCTTTGATAATTCCTTAATGAAATTTTGTGGTTTGCAGTTTTGTTACATTTTGCAACTGGTTGAGGCGAAAGACATTATCTGGCTGCGAAATCATGCCATTTAACTGTGGTTTGCTTGCCATAGCTCATTTGCTTCATCTTCAAGTTTATCTTATCTCGATGTGGCTTCCATATACCACGCCCAGTAATAACCACTTCCGCTTAACTGGGCCCGGACACGTGTATGCATAATCGACTAATCAACGAACCCTCAATCACAGTCGCAGTATTATGACATGACCCTGTCCAAACGCCTCATCCAGTCACTCACTCACGCAGTCAGTCAGGCAGACATTTATGTTTATTAGTGGCAAATTAAACAAGAGATCAACAACTGGTTGGCAGTCTTGGGTCAATAAAATAGCACACCAAAAAATGCGATTCAGAGACGAGAGATGAAAACAATTGAGAAATTTGTTGAAAATACATATATATATGGATATAAATATAAATATAAATATGATATGCAGGTTCAGCTTATGCCTCGATGTGCATAAAATATAATCGTACGTGAGACAAAGGTCTTTGTGTGCCACGAGTATAAAATAAACATGTCAATAAGAGTGCCAAGCAATAATTTAAAATGCAAATAGAGAAAGAAATAGCAATGGATCCATTGATCTACCCGTTTAAGGTGTGAAATATAGATGGATTGGCCCAGAGGAACATACTCCAATCCGCACAGCCACAACAACAGCAACAGCAACAGCAACAGCAACAACTCTAACTCACATCATTTGCCAACGCACTTTTGGAGACTTATTTGCATTCGCGTTTTAGTTTTGGGGTTTGCGTTTGCGTTTGGAGGTCAGCATAACGATCAGATAGATATACGAATAGACATTTGATACGGATCTTCAGCTACGGTTTGGAAGCTATCACTGCAAAGGTTTTTTTTTTGGGTTTCAGCTTTGGGTTCGCTTTCAGTTTCGCTGGAAGTGAGCATCATCTACGAAATGAGTTTTTAAATAAGCTAAATCAATCATTTGACTGCCGCCTAATTGTGCGTCATACTGTGGTCACACCCGCAAGGGCAGATTGAGATTCAGATTGACTTTTGATGCCTCCACATTGTCTTCTTGTTAGGGCTACTGACATGGTAGGCATTATGGCATTGTTTGACCACATGCATGAACTCCTGTACCATCTATTGACCGTCCATTGTCTGCTGCTTAATGTCATGCCCAGACATTTTTCTTCACTCCGCTGTCATTTCTCAAGCCGCCTCTGCGCACACCGAAATTGTTGAAATACCCAAAAAGGGCGCTGCATGGGGCACTTGGACTTTGATTGAATGGCCGACACCGAGACGAAAATAAAAGCTTAATTCACTTACAGAAAATGCTGAAATAACGTTGTCAACTTTCTAGAGAGAACAACTTATCGATTGCGCAAATCGAATCGGGTAACGTGATGCCAAGAATTTCACTTTGCTTACCCGCATTTATCTTCTACTGACACCTGAAACAATTATAATTATTCATATAACAAGCAGTCCATAAACAACAAAATGCTAAGTGGTATCCATTAATTATATGGACGCAGCCCAGCCCAACTCAGCCCAGCCTAGCCACGAAATTGACCTGTTTGGTTTTTATGTAACAAAGTGTCGATATAGCTGGGGCTAATAAAATCATAAATCTTGTCAATAATTTCGCCTCTACGCTGTCGTCTGTTGCAATAACTTTGCGCACTTTGCTTCACATAATTAAAAACGATGGAAAAAAAGCCAAACAAAATAAATTTGTTTTCTTTAACGTTTTGCTGGCCAATGGGTGATTAACATTTTGTTGGTCCAATCTTTAGTGGGTGATGACTGCATCGAGGCAAACGTAGAACGCCCACGTGTGACTGACTGCGTGTGAAAACTCTTAAGCCAGAAACAAAAGGTTTAAATTTAACGTTTCCTTGCCTTGCCTCAATATATTTTGCGTTAAGCAGATCTTTTGTTATGCTGGCACATCATTTGTCATATATTGTTGGCAGTTCGCTGTCAGCCGACTGATGGACAAGGCCAACAGGCTGAGCCATGGATGACAGTTTGTGCGGATATCGTTTATCGTTGGCTTTTATTAGCTTTGAAAATACTTGTACATACATTGTGAAAACTCTCTACGCATACACACATTTATAAAAATCCATACAAATCATTACACTACCATATTAAAATGCAAACTGAAACACACAAATATATATTAACTCTTCTAATCATTCTATTCTCTCTGTCCTCCGCTTAAAGTTGGCTATTGGCGAGATGATTGTCGATGACCACTTGAATGATTCGCATGCAGTCACGTTGCCTGGCAATCGTGTTATCGATGAGCTGCTCAATAAACTGACTCGCCTTTATGTTCGTATTGGGTGGTATGTCCTGAGTGCAGCTGATGTATTTGTTGAAAATCTCCGTGTTCAGTGATGTGGCCAAATAACGTTCGCTCTCATCCTGCTGCAACAGTTTATTGAGCACCTGGGCAGCAGATAGCAGTTGCTCTTTGGTTTTGTGGTAAGCCCGCATCTCCTGCAAGCTGCCGTAATCGGCACTATTCAACTGCACCGACCTATTGCCATCAACGTCCACAGTGCCATCTCCGCCTCCGCCCTTAATTGCCTTTTTTGTGAGCAACTGGCGTATGTGATATTTGCGTTCCGTCACGAAATTGCCCAGCAAATAGCCTGGAAAAGCAAACAAATGACTCATTAGTTCAGTCATCCATATAGCCGCATATCCTTGGCGCCCTCTCCCACCTGAGATGAGCATGAAGAAGCCAATTGTCAAGAGCAGCGAGGCGCAAGTGCGCTTTGATATGAAATCGCGATAGTCACGACTGCTGTTGGCCCTCACAGCCGTCTCATAGCTGACACCTGAAACAATTATAATTATTCATATAACAAGCAGTCCATAAACAACAAAATGCTAAGTGGTATCCATTAATTATATGGACGCAGCCCAGCCCAACTCAGCCCAGCCTAGCCACGAAATTGACCTGTTTGGTTTTTATGTAACAAAGTGTCGATATAGCTGGGGCTAATAAAATCATAAATCTTGTCAATAATTTCGCCTCTACGCTGTCGTCTGTTGCAATAACTTTGCGCACTTTGCTTCACATAATTAAAAACGATGGAAAAAAAGCCAAACAAAATAAATTTGTTTTCTTTAACGTTTTGCTGGCCAATGGGTGATTAACATTTTGTTGGTCCAATCTTTAGTGGGTGATGACTGCATCGAGGCAAACGTAGAACGCCCACGTGTGACTGACTGCGTGTGAAAACTCTTAAGCCAGAAACAAAAGGTTTAAATTTAACGTTTCCTTGCCTTGCCTCAATATATTTTGCGTTAAGCAGATCTTTTGTTATGCTGGCACATCATTTGTCATATATTGTTGGCAGTTCGCTGTCAGCCGACTGATGGACAAGGCCAACAGGCTGAGCCATGGATGACAGTTTGTGCGGATATCGTTTATCGTTGGCTTTTATTAGCTTTGAAAATACTTGTACATACATTGTGAAAACTCTCTACGCATACACACATTTATAAAAATCCATACAAATCATTACACTACCATATTAAAATGCAAACTGAAACACACAAATATATATTAACTCTTCTAATCATTCTATTCTCTCTGTCCTCCGCTTAAAGTTGGCTATTGGCGAGATGATTGTCGATGACCACTTGAATGATTCGCATGCAGTCACGTTGCCTGGCAATCGTGTTATCGATGAGCTGCTCAATAAACTGACTCGCCTTTATGTTCGTATTGGGTGGTATGTCCTGAGTGCAGCTGATGTATTTGTTGAAAATCTCCGTGTTCAGTGATGTGGCCAAATAACGTTCGCTCTCATCCTGCTGCAACAGTTTATTGAGCACCTGGGCAGCAGATAGCAGTTGCTCTTTGGTTTTGTGGTAAGCCCGCATCTCCTGCAAGCTGCCGTAATCGGCACTATTCAACTGCACCGACCTATTGCCATCAACGTCCACAGTGCCATCTCCGCCTCCGCCCTTAATTGCCTTTTTTGTGAGCAACTGGCGTATGTGATATTTGCGTTCCGTCACGAAATTGCCCAGCAAATAGCCTGGAAAAGCAAACAAATGACTCATTAGTTCAGTCATCCATATAGCCGCATATCCTTGGCGCCCTCTCCCACCTGAGATGAGCATGAAGAAGCCAATTGTCAAGAGCAGCGAGGCGCAAGTGCGCTTTGATATGAAATCGCGATAGTCACGACTGCTGTTGGCCCTCACAGCCGTCTCATAGCTGAGCACCTGATGCATTTTGGGTTCGCTTTACTTTGGTTTTGCCTCTGTTATTAGTTACTTATATTTAACTGGAATTTATTGACGGCATCCTGCTTGATTTTGTTATATCAATTTCAATTTCTTCCTATGTATATTCCTTTCAATTTCAATCCTATGCTTAATAACTGTAAAGAGAAAACGAAAATTTGGTATTTTCATTTATTAAATTTATCCTAAATACGCAATTAAAGTCTTTCCATACGTTTACACCACGTCACATACAGGAATTTTAATAAAATTTCGTGCAAAATATCTGCAGACAATTTTTTGTTGTGAAATATTTGACAGATCCCCGTATTTAGCGAATTGCGGAATTTCAGCAAGTTGAAGGCTCGCCCACGCATTCTCTAAACTGTGAGCTGTTACAGGCAAAAAACGAGTGTGAGATGACAATAAATAATAACACGTATTTACCGGCATTACAAACACAACCGAATATAAAAGTAATTTGGACAAGTTTAGCTAACTGTGCGTATGAGTAATAATAATATTTTTGACGACACTCACAGAAGAATAATTAATATGCTGATAGCAGCTTCACACAAAGTCAAAACTTTCACTTTCACGCAATTTTAGCTCGTTCAGCTGCTCTTGAATATCCTAGTTGCAAATGCTGCCGTTTGTCGCGTTTGTACTTTATAGCTCGATGCTCTTCGATTATGTATATATTACATAGATAATGTTCTAACTTAATTAATCACATCACATGTATGTAAATTCAATAATAAAAAGCTTATGTATCTAAGATTTAATAGATTTAAATGGCCCGGAAGATTCTGACTGCGGTTTATGCCGTGCGCTTATTATCCTTCGGTTTGGTGTGTTCGCCTTGCCACCAAGTTGTGCACTGAGCGCCGCATCGAGCCTGACATCGGCTTTAATAGCCGACACCAAGGCACCGAGATGGTGGTGAATTTCTCGTTGTCTTGCTCCTGTATAGAGTTGCAATTGTGGGTGGGCCATGAGCATACTTTTCCCTATTGCCAACGTTTGGGTCAAGTTGAAAAGCGACGATATGTCGATGTCGATGTGTCGTTTAAAAATAGAATAGCCGCAATAATTTCATGATTAACGGGCATTTTAACTTTATCACACGTTTGTTTGAAGTCGTATTGATTTACAAGCAGCTGGCAATAGCGAAGGCGCGCTTTAGTTTTACAGTGTTAATCCTCATCCGGACTTTTGTTGTTTGCAATGCGCTTACTTCAAGAATATCATATGAAACCCGGACATAGGAATCTGATTAGCTAACTCTTTCAGTATATGTTATTTGTTGTGCATTCTGCTTTTGATGTTGTCGCTTGTTCGCTTGGTATTTTAGACACCTCAGTTAATTAAAAATGACACGCAAGTGGGTGAATGTTTACAAGCATGAAAATCGTGTAAATTGCCGTAAAATTATAAAGTTAAGACTATGAGGCAATGTTGACAGCGCGATAAGTGGTTTAGATCTATTGTTAGTTCAGTAGTAATCAATTAGATATACATCACTCATACGCAGCATTGGCTTAATATCAGAGTTAAGCAAAGCCAGGTTCGTGTTGAAAACGAAATGTGGCAAGGAAAAGTTAGTGCTGCCTCTAAAGTAGCCTCATGCACAACATATTGTAATGGTCGCTGTATTCGTTGGCAGCGCTCGAGTCAGTGAAAGTGCAACTTGCGCTGAGAAGCAGCAAAACGTCCTCTTCTTGTCAAGGGCTGACAGATACATTTCGCTCGCTCACAAGTGTCTGCTGAAGCGAAAGCCGTGGCAACTTGAACTCCGGCCGGGCGCTGGAGGGGATGGTGTTCTTGTGGAGGCCAATGTTTCATTAAGTGTAACGGCTTTTACCACGCTCTATGCGCACTGCACACGCAAATGGCCACCTATGTTGATGGGGACTACTCTTGTACTTGTATGCGACTCTTGCGAGTTGTTTGCCGTGCAACAACTGTGCACGGCATTCCTGTGCTAGCTACTAGTTCGGCCCACAGCCTGGTGCAATCCTTATAGCTAAATGAACATAGCTTACAAACTTTAGTAGGGCTCTCAGGTATTGACATGAATAGTATTCCTTCCTATACGTAAATGTCGAAATGCAAAACTGTTAGATATATTAATTGCACATGCTGCTCGTGTCGAGTGCGCAGTTGCAATTACTCCAAGTTACTTCAACAACTATGCACACTAATTAATTCACATTTAATTAATTCGCATTCGCCCGTCCGCATTGCACTCGCTCGCATTCGTAACTTTAATTTCAAAATTCCATTTCGAACTGCACACAGAAATGTCAGCGAAGTGCATTGCACTCTGCACTCCACAACTTGAACACGTACGACGCCATTTTTGCTGCCACCCACGAAACGTGTGTGCGGCCACACACCACTCTCCGATACGTATATCCATATCAAAGGATGCCCCTTTCCGTGTCCCATCCGTGCTGGCAGCGCATTAATTTCCAAGTGCATTGACATAGAAACACGCACTTCGGACGCACAAAAGTAGGCAACGTGCAACATGCGGTGCACTCAAGGATTGCAACGTGCAACAATTGTTGGCCCTTGTTTATTGTTTACAATTCTTTATTATATACGATTTTATTTGAAATAAAGTTTTCGCTTTAATCAATTAATTTTCTTAATCACAATTAGCGCCATGCAAGAACTTTGAATGTTTTGCACAACTGTCTATTATTCTGGCAATTATTGCATGCTACTTGTTGCTGGAATTCATTAAATCTACTTACACAGCTAAATTTATGCACTTGCTCTCATAGACACTTCAAATATGTCTCCATTCAAAAGAGTTGGCTTAAAGCTTCAGAGCTGCAAGCTGAAAGCTGCCAAAAAGCTTTCGTTGTCTCGTTACTGTTATACGTATAAGTTTGAATCTGAACTTTACTGATTGTTATACTAGCGTGTTAGCAATGGCTTAGCAACTGTAAACTTTACTGTCAAATATTATTATTCAAACAGCGACCACTTGAAAAATGTTTACTTATACTTTTAGAAAAAGTTTAACATTACTTCTATAATTTATTGTTGCATAAAAATGTATGAATATAGTTTAATATAAATATTATGCAAATAAGTATACGTAAGTTACGTATACGCAAATGTTACTTAAATAAAATGTTGGTATCAAATTTAGGCTTAGCACAAATGAACAATTCTTTTTGTTTTTATTTGTTGACCAAGTTCATTTACCTCACTGGGCTAATCTGTGCGTTTTCGTGTTCCATGAAACCCTATAAATATCAAAGCGAGCTTAAAGTCTAAGTTAGGCAGCAGACTGCAGCAATAGAATATGCTTTATTTATGTATACACTGCTTTGCTTATATTATTTTTTCAAAGACATATGAAATAATACTTTTGTCTATTTCATTCACTATTACATTTTTAACGTCTGCAATTAATATGAGTCTATTAACGATTACAGAGATATAGTCGTATGCGAATATCACATTTTTGTGAACGAGTCCCAGCCGTTGTTTTCTAGGGCTTCGTAAATCGAAAATCGAACATAATTTGTCTCACATTTTTGCATTGTTTCCTTGCATTTTTCACGTGCTGCGGCAGCCAGACTCGCCATCGAGCACCATATGGATTTGTTCTATTCGCTTTCTTTTGCAATCAGAGAACTGAAGTCAATTGGCGATTAGCATAGGGCCCTGAGGTGCCCATTGACTTGTTTTCCATACGCATTGACCGACTTTTCGCCCAGACACTAATGTAATTAGCGCCATATACCAAGTCGAACTGGCCACTTGCCCAGCAGTTCAACGTGGCTAACTGGAGACTCAACATCGTGCTAATACCAAGGAATACAGTGACCAAGGAAGAGTAAAAGAAACTCAAAGGATTAAGTGAACGAGAGTCCTGTGGCAAATGGTGCAAGTGTATTTGGTGTAGTGCGGTGATAATTGAGTGAGATGTGAACACATTTAAATCTGTTATCGGTTGCTTTGATTCAGTGCTAACAAAGGCCTCACCATGACGGAAACGGACACTGAGAAGGCGCTTGGCTCGCGCCTCGACTACGATCTGATGATGGCCGAGGAGTATATGCTCAGTGATGTGGAGAAGAACTTCATCTTGTCCTGTGAACGCGGTGATTTGCCGGGTGTCAAGAAGTCAGTATTATTGTGCCAATGTCCTTGCAACAAAGTGTTATTCGTTTGCTCTTAGGATTCTCGAGGAATATAATGACACGCCCTCCGACAAGTTCAACATCAACTGCACGGATCCCATGAATCGCTCCGCCCTCATTGCGGCCATTGAGAATGAGAACTTCGATCTGATGGTCATATTGCTGGAGAACAATATTGATGTGGGCGATGCTCTGTTGCATGCCATTTCTGAGGAGTATGTGGAGGCTGTGGAGGAGCTCTTGCAATGGGAGGAGACACACCACAAGGAAGGAGACCCCTATGTGAGTTGACTTAGTTCTAATACGATTCCGTATTAAAATGTTTGTTGACTTCCAAAAGAGCTGGGAGTCAGTGGATCGCTCGAAGTCCACATTTACCATTGACATAACGCCATTGATTCTGGCTGCACATCGCAACAATTATGAGATACTTAAGATCCTGTTGGACCGTGGTGCAACGCTGCCCATGCCGCACGATGTCAAGTAAGTAAGCAGCCACATTACAATATATTGATTAAATGTCTTATTCCCGTGCCTCTCCAGGTGCGGCTGTGATGAGTGTGTGACCTCTCAGACCACAGACTCGCTGCGTCATTCTCAGTCACGTATCAATGCCTATCGAGCTCTTTCGGCCAGTTCGCTAATTGCCCTCAGCTCGCGTGACCCAGTGCTGACCGCCTTTCAACTGTCCTGGGAACTGAAGCGTCTGCAGGCCATGGAATCGGAGTTTCGTGCTGAGTACACGGTAAGGCTGAGCACCATTTGGATAACTGGGAGCTAAATTGAATTGTTTCGATTCGTTTAGGAAATGCGTCAAGCAGTGCAGGATTTTGTCACGTCATTGTTGGACCATGCACGCACGTCCATGGAGCTGGAGGTGATGCTGAATTTCAATCATGAACCCTCGCATGAGATTTGGTGTCCCGGCCAGCGACAGACGCTGGAACGCCTTAAACTAGCCATTCGCTACAAGCAGAAGACGGTGAGCATATAACTAAAAGATTTAGCTCTTCTAGTTAGAAGAACCATTAATAAATCATTCAACTTCTCTGTGTATTTACCTATTGATCTATTTGTATACCTTACTATCTAATAGTCTGTTCTTTTTTTCTACTCCTTCTACAGTTTGTGGCACATCCGAATGTGCAACAGCTGCTGGCTGCCATTTGGTATGAGGGTCTGCCTGGCTTTCGACGCAAGCAGGCCTCGCAGCAGCTCATGGATGTCATCAAACTAGGCTGCAGCTTTCCCATCTATAGTTTAAAATATATTCTGGCACCGGAATCAGATGGTGCCAAGTTCATGCGCAAGCCGTTTGTCAAGTTCATCACACACTCCTGTTCCTACATGTTCTTTCTGAGTAAGTTAGTAATATATCTTCAATAAGTAATATCTCCAACTTCTTTCGCAGTGCTCTTGGGTGCTGCTTCATTGCGTGTGGTGCAGATTACATTTGAATTGCTGGCTTTTCCTTGGATGCTGTCCATGTTGGACGATTGGCGGAAACACGAACGCGGCTCACTACCAGGACCCATTGAGTTGGCTATAATTATGTACATAGCCGCTCTTATATTTGAGGAACTCAAGTCTTTATACGCCGATGGCTTATTCGAGTACATAATGGATCTGTGGAATATAGTGGACTACATATCGAATATGTTCTATGTCACATGGATACTTTGTCGAGCCACCGCCTGGGTTATAGTGCATGTAAGTTTAAATCTATGCGCACCAAGTATTCAATTTTATATTGTATTCATGTGCAGCGCGACTTGTGGTTCCGAGGCATCGATCCGTATTTTCCACGTGAGCATTGGCATCCTTTCGATCCCATGCTGCTCTCCGAGGGCGCATTTGCAGCCGGCATGGTCTTCTCCTACTTGAAGCTGGTGCACATCTTCTCAATCAATCCGCATTTGGGACCGCTGCAAGTCTCGCTGGGACGCATGATCATCGATATTATCAAATTCTTCTTCATCTACACGCTGGTCTTGTTTGCCTTTGGCTGCGGCTTGAACCAACTGCTCTGGTATTATGCAGAGTTGGAGAAGAACAAATGCTATCACTTGCATCCCGATGTGGCGGACTTCGATGACCAGGAAAAAGCATGCACCATTTGGCGTCGTTTCTCCAAGTAAATCACCATAAGCTATTGAGCTTAACGCACCGCTAAATATTTTTGTGCCTTGCAGTTTGTTTGAGACATCGCAATCGCTATTTTGGGCCTCCTTTGGTCTGGTGGATTTGGTTTCTTTCGATTTGGCTGGCATTAAGAGCTTCACACGCTTCTGGGCGCTGCTGATGTTCGGATCGTATTCAGTAATCAACATTATTGTGTTGCTCAACATGTTGATTGCCATGATGTCAAATTCGTATCAAATTATTTCGGAGCGCGCCGACACTGAGTGGAAATTTGCACGCTCGCAGCTGTGGATGAGCTACTTTGAGGATGGCGGCACCATTCCGCCACCCTTCAATCTCTGCCCCAATATGAAAATGTTGCGCAAAACTCTTGGCCGCAAGCGACCATCTCGCACCAAGAGTTTCATGGTAGGTGAATTGAATCGCAGCCAACCCCAACCACAAGTTAGACCATCAACAACAAATCCTTTGGCAAATCAGTTTCAATAAAGCTCCTGTGGCTAGCTTTGCGTCAACGCTGATTCTCACAGCCCCCCTTCCCGTCTCGTTTCTCTCTGTAGCGCAAGTCCATGGATAAGGCACAGACGCTGCATGACAAAGTGATGAAGCTGCTGGTGAGACGCTATATTACTGCCGAGCAGCGACGCCGTGACGATTACGGCATCACCGAGGATGATATCATTGAGGTGCGCCAGGACATTAGCTCCCTGCGTTTCGAGCTGCTGGAGATTTTTACCAATAACAGCTGGGATGTGCCCGACATTGAGAAGAAGACACATGGTACAGAGCAATCTTGAGGAACATGTTGCTAAGCCAAATATTTGAACTCTCTTACTCCACTTGCAGCCGCTGCCCGCACCACCAAGGGCAAGGTAATGGAGCGTCGTATTCTGAAGGACTTCCAGATCGGCTTCGTGGAGAATCTGAAACAGGAAATGAACGAGAGCGAGAGCGGTCGCGATATATTCTCCTCCCTGGCTAAAGTTATCGGCCGAAAGAAAACTCAAAAGGGGTAAGACATTGAGTAGATCGAACTGAACTCAGGGTAAACTATAAGCTATGCTTGACTTTGCAGTGACAAGGACTGGAATGCAATTGCCAGGAAGAACACATTCACTGCCGATCCCATTGGCTCGAAGCGCTCTTCCATGCAGCGTCACAGCCAGCGCAGCTTGAGGCGCAAGATCATAGAGCAGGCCAACGAGGGTCTCCAAATGGATCAGAATCAACTGATTGGTATGTTTGTGTCTTTGTAATTTACGCGACAACTACTAAAAGTGTCGTATGCATTTACAGAATTCAATCCGAACTTGGGCGATGTGACGCGAGCTACACGAGTTGCCTACGTCAAGTTTATGCGCAAGAAGATGGCGGCTGATGAAGTGTCACTGGGTGACGACGAGGACAAGCCCAAGGACGAGGAGCAGAAGAAACCAACAGAAACTACCGGAGTAAGTCTTTCTAATATCTTGAACATATTGTTAACTAAGCCATAAGCTTTTTGTTGCAGTCGAAAAAGGCAGCTAGTGGAGCAGGTGGAGGGGTTTCGATGATGGCAGCTGCTGCAATGCGCGCATCTGTTAAAAACGTTGATGAGAAACCTGGCGAAGGTGGCAAAAAAGATGACAAGAAACCCGGCGACGACAAGGGCAAGGACAAGGATGCGGATAAAGAAAAGGATAAGAAGCCCACAGATGATAAGAAGTCAACTGATGCTAAGAAATCAACAGATGACAAAAAACCTACCGACGCTAATAAACCGAATGGAAAGCCTCAACAGCAACAACAACCCGGTGGTGTTAAGCCGGCTGACCAGAAGCCAATGCCGCCAGCCAACAAGCCACCCACAGCAACAAATGGCGCCAAATCCAACGGCGAACAGAAACCCAACGATGCTGCTAAGCCCAATGCACCAGCTCCACCCAGCAAGCCCACAGATGCGAAGCCCGCAGCACCGAAGCCAAATGAAACTGCTAAGCCAGACGCAGCTGCCAAGAAGGAGGAGGCAGCAAAGTCCGAGGCTGCAAAGCCCCCAACAGCTGGTGGAGCAGCGACCAAGAGTGCAGCGCCTTCGACACCCGCAGATGCCAAGCCGGACACAACAACAAAAGCTACAGCCACCACAACGCCCAGCGGCAACAAGGCGGCCAATGAAAGCAGCGGTGGAGCGAGTCAGCCGGCCAAGGCGGACGATAAGAAGAATGGACAGGAACAGAAGGCAGGCGACGATAAGAAGGAAAAGGACGGCAAGGGCAATGGCAATGGCAAACCGGGCGAGTCCAAGTCCAAGGAAGAGGGCAGCAAGCCAGCCGATGGAAAGCCACCGAGTGATGCTAAGACAGATGACAAAAAAGAAGATAAGAAGCCAGGCGATGATAAGAAACCGGCTGCTGCGCCACTCAAACCAGCCATCAAGGTGGGTCAGAGCAGTGCAGCGGCGGGCGGTGAGCGGGGCAAATCCACGGTCACGGGCCGCATGATTTCGGGTTGGCTGTAGATCGAGAGCAAGCCAAGGATCAATTATGACTAGATTTTATAGTAGAGATTACTTATGCAAGTAAATGAAATTTGTGTGAACAATAAAAGCGACTTTTAAACAAGCACGACAAATATTAATTTACTTCATACATTTCTACTTCATTCTTCATACTTCATACTTCATCTACCAATAAATTTATGAGCCATTTAAAAATATACCAGGTCTAAAGGCAAAATCATTTTGAGCTCATATTATTTTATATATTTTAATAAATGTCTTAAATGTTTCTCAACTAATTTAATCGCGAGACACCAACAATTTTCGCTAACCGAAGCGTAAGCTAATCTTTCTGTTATTTATGTTTCATTTAGCCATTCGTTTTAGCGCCTGCAACAAGTGCCGGGGTTTGGCAACATATTCACTTATACATGTTGCCACCCACAGGTAGTTGGTTGCTAGCGACAACAAGTGTTGCGTTCAACGCCTGCCAGGCGCGACAATATAAAAGGACGACGATTCAGGCTAGTAGCAAGCATTACACCCAACGTCGTCAAGGAGCAAACAACAAGTGCCATCTACAATTTTGAAAAGTTCCTTCATTTGCAAATTAGTTAGAGACATGAAGTCGTTTTTGTGTGCCATTAACATTGCCTACACAATTATGTTGCTCGTTTTACTCACAAAATTCAGTTACGCAGGTGAGTTACACAATATTGTTGACGAGACGCGAAGAGATTTGTAAAGCTCAGCATTGTGGCCAAGGGGCATTTAATCCCAAGCCATAAATCTCCCATCCTGTGGGAATTGTAGTCGGTTTTCACAATTTGTTTCCATTACGATGTTAAGCCGAGTTGCAAGTTGAATTTGTATAATTTAGATGCCACTTGCGGCAGATGGGCCAACGAAAGTGCTTGAATGAAAACACTGTGTATAATTAATTGAAGTTTTAAAAGATTCAAGCTTTGAATAGCAGAGAACAGTTATATTTAAAGTATATTAAAGTATCTACTTACAATTTTATTCAAAAATAAAGCCAACTTCAAATCCCTCACTGCAGACCAAGACAACACTAAGATCCGTCGTGGAGCCAACTTGGGACTTTACACATTTCCAAGAGTTGGACGCAGTGATCCCAGCCTAGCCAGCAATATGCATGATGCTGGCGAAGCGTTGGCTTACGAGAGCATCTATGGCCTAAACGATGCATCCCCAGAGGATTTCGATGGTGAGACCACATTACCATCATTTTTAGTTGTTTAAATTAATATTGTGTTTTCGCAGACTATCAGAAACGTGGCGGTTTCGTGACATTTCCTCACATGGGACGCAACGAAGCTGAACTTAGGAAATTTGCACATCTCTTGGCTTTGCAGCAAGCTCTGGACAAGCGCACTGGACCAAGTGCATCATCTGGCTTGTGGTTTGGACCTCGTCTAGGCAAGCGTAGCGTTGATGCCAAGGATTATCCTGCCACCGCTGCCGCTAAAGGGCAAAAGGAAATGTTCTAAACGATTAAGCATGCTCACACTCAATAGCTCTGTTAGGATGACACGCTAAGACCAACAAAGGAATCGCACTTGTATATGATAAATTTTTTAAATTGTAGCCACATTATTATTGATTTTAAGAGATCAACTCACAACAAACAAAATATTTTAATGGGAACATAATACGTAATTATAATTCATGGGCTGGTAAGAACTTTCACTGTCTTTATAAAATGTAAATGTAAACTCTTCGAAACGCTTCATAATATGTAAATACTCGTATTATTATATTAATGACAAATGCTGCAAATGTGAATTAAAATGAAATGCAAAAACGGTTCAACTGCAAAGCATTGCTACTTGGAATTTATTTCACAATGAATCTCAGATTTACTTGTACAATGGGATAGCTGATAGCAAAAAGTATCTAAATGTTGTGAATCTCTATGCTAATGATGTCGAAAAAGATTACGGTGATATGCAATTGATTGTAGATTAATCCTCCTGCGCCTTGAACTTGCGCAATTCACTTTGAATGGCCTCAATAAGCGGCGCTGCTGATGCAGACGATGGCGACTTTCGGTCACGTCCCGGCGTGTTGGCTGCAGAGCTAGCTAAGGCTCCCCTTGAGATCGCCAAGATGGTGTCGTGTTGCTGAAAGTTCCCTGCACTCAAGGGTCGCACTAGCGGCGAGTGAGAGCCGTGCATGCTGCTGCCCCAGGCGCTGTACGTCGGCGACGGCGGCTGCGTCGACTGCGCTGATTTCGGTGTCTTCTCCGGCTGTGCGGTGGCCGGACGCTCGGCAGTATTGTATGTCTTGGGCGGAAAGCTGCAAGCAAAAAGGAGCACATAAAAACAAATGCTTTCATTCAAATAACGCATCTCATACCTGGGCAGTCCGGCGGAGGAGCCGCGATGCTCGCGCTTTGTGGTGCGTCGCTTGTTGGTGAAGTCGCGCGAAGGCAATGGCATGGGTAGATCGTCCTGGCTGGCGTACATCTGGATGGCGCCCTCCAGCAGGCCCTCGTAATGGTTGCGTATGGCTGAGGCATCGTGCATGGGGCTGGGGCTAAAGTCTGCATAGCTCCGGGCCTCTGCGGAAGATTGTTGGAGGAAGTTGAGTGGTGTTGAGTTGGTTTTGCTAAATGTACCTGGCAGCAAGTTGATTTTGGTTCTATCTGGCTCTAACTAATTACGGTTTACAGTAGCAACTTTACAGATCTAGTTTACATTTTCAAGATTCAAGTTTCAAGTTTACAGTTTACAGTTTCAAGTTGATAGTTTACAGTTTTGTGTGAGTTGTGTGCATGCAACCACAAGGACTACGAGTGGCCAGTTAGTAACGTGATCGTTCCCCAATCTGAACATCATCATCATCATCATCATCATGATTGTGTCCACCCGCCTCACCCTGGTTGTCGGCGCTGCCCAAACGCTTCTTGTGCCGCTCCCAGACAATGGGTCCCACAAAGCCCGGATCAGGATTATCGCTGTGCGACGCGGAACGCACATTCCGTATGGGCGGCGGCGCCTTCGGACTGGGAAAACTGGCTATCGTTGCTATGGTGCTCTCCCTACTTCCCACCGACTTGTGCGACTTTAGCGATCGCGTCGAGCTCTGCGTTGCCGTTGGCTGCGGGGCCACAGCATTCACGTTGTCATAGTAGGTGACAAAGACCGGATCAAGCACACGATTCAGCGGCTCGGGCAATGCGCTCTTGGGAAAGGCACGCACCGATGCCATGGACAGAAACGAACCCACGCTGGCCGTATCCGAGGACTTTTCGGAGGGCTGAACGCCACGTGAGCGCACAACTTCCTTATTGATGGCCTGCGGTGAGGCAACAACGACGTCGTCGGGGAATTCCTTGTCCGTAAAAACTGTCTGCTGCTGCTGTTGCTGCAACAACTTGTTGCGATGATAGTTATTGTGTGGATTGTAGGCTTCGTTGCGCTGGAAGTTCTCGTAGCTGCGTCGCGTGGTTGCCGGTGAGTTGCCCTCCTCCGTCGAGGAGTTGCTCTGCGCCAACGAACCCTGCACAGGACTCGTCTCGAGTGAACCTACGCGATTCTCATTGATATAGCGCCGCTTCGACTTGTGCCGCGACTTGTCGTTCTTCTTCTCCGACACCACTGAGGCATAGATGGTGTCGTCGGCACCGCCCTCGGCACGATCGTACTGATGACGCCGTCGCTTGTGGCCGTCAAAGAGTCGCGCCGCCTTCTCGTCCAGAATACGCTGCACATCGGCGCTGGGCGGATTGATGGGACAGTAAACCGAGGAGTCCGATGTGTTGTCGGTGGATGAAATGGAATCACGGCGGGCACGCGTGTGTGTGTGCGTCTCAGCCGGTGGAGCTGGAAAACTGATGCGTGCCTGCCGCTCATACGAGAAGTTCTGCACGCCCACGTCCCGAGAGCGAGTCGTGCTCTGATCGAGGCCGTTGCCAGCGGAGCCACCAACAGCGCTGTCCAGCAAAGTGCCACGCGAGCTGGGACGCATGGACTGGCCCTCGGACAGCAGCTCGTTGCGGGAAGATGTTCTGCAAAAACAAAAGACATTAATTTGTTATTGACTGCGACAATAAAGGGAAGAGAAAGGCGCTAAAATTTAGAGGTGAATTCTAAGCTAATTGCTGAAGTTATTTGCAATTAGAATGTTTATTTCTTTAATTTTTAAGTAAATGAAGCAAACTTCAACCATATGAAAGTTAAATTCCTTTAGCAAAAAAAAAAATACGAAATGGTATAAACTAAATGAGAAAGTTCCGCGATCTCTCACCTGTTCACCTCGCTCAGCTCTTGCTGGCGAGCTCGTGTGCGTCCCAGCAGCAGAATTGCGACCAGCAGCAGCATCAACAGCAAGATGGCCAAGGAGCTGATTACCACTAAGGCCACATTGTTCTTGACCGAGTTGAAGAAGCCCGCCTGACTGCTGCGTGGCACGGGCGCCAAAGCCGTTGCCGTTGGCTCTCGTATATATGCTGTGGATGGCAGAAAGCTTTGAGATACTCTCTGTTGTGGATCACAAATTCAACTTACGCTCCGATTTCATATAGATGGCCTTGCCCAAAGTGCCAACAGCTTCAGCCTCGCTAACTAGCTCCATATCCTTGGCAGCTGTGGTGGCCAAAACGGGACGTCCATTCACGAGCACCGTGTAGATGAGTTCCGTCTGATTGGCAACGGGGCGTTCATTGCTGTCAGGTATTGGACTGGTTATTAGTATTGGGAATAGAACTTCGTAATTGTATCGTTTGTTGTGCTTACAATTTGAGGTTAACATAAGAGTCGCTGGCATCGACTTCGTTGCCAGCAGTGTTGTTCCACTTTTGCACATCAGACTCGCTGATTTGCGTGATGTTGTGTATGACAACTCGAACTCGTTCCTCCCTATAGATTGTTTGCTGTAGTTGTTCCCGTTCCCGTTCCTGTTGCTGTCGTTGCTGTTGTTGCTGTTGCTGTTGCTGTTGACTTAACAACGCTTCACGCATTTCCTGTAACTTCTCCGACTTGCCATTCTGCTGTATAAGTTCCCAGGGGATAAGCGTAACATATGCGCTATAGTCTATGGACTCGCTGCTCGTGCTGGTTGTTGTCGTTGTCGCTGTTGTTGCCCCTCTGGAGCTGCTTAGCGATTCGCCCGACTCTTCCCAGTGAGTCTCCCATTCGGGTCTTTCGGCCGCCGCCCAAACTGTTTTGATTTGGTGCTCACTATCCACATCCATATCCAGTATTTCGACATCATCGCTTGGCCAGGAGGTCGTTGTTGCTGCTGGCCTGGATGTTGATGTGGCTGGAGTTGCTGGTTGGCGACGCTCACGTGGCGTGTAGACCGAAACGCCTGCAATTTGCTGTGCCCCATTTATGCCCAGGTGGCGTGTTTGTTGTCTGCAACGTTCAATTGGTGGGTTAATCAATCGCGAACTCTGCTTGCAAACTGTCTCACCTGGTGAATGCCAAGCGATAGAGTCGCGCAAGCTTCTCTTCGAGCATTGGATTATCCTTGGCGGTATAGAAACCGGACATGACTGTGAGTAACCAATAGCGACGATCAGTGGAAGAGTAATTGAGAGGTGGCATTCCAGGCGCACCCAAGTCCCAGTTGCCACCACCATCATCAGGCTGACAGTCTAGACAAATAGGTATCTCGATTTCCTAAACGATGGAAATCTTAGCATATATCATTATATAGATAGTTCTACAAACACTTACATTGTTGCCATCCACATAGACTGTGGCAACTACAGTTTCGGTCTTGACTATCACATCCTTGCCCTTGCTTATGCCCGTGTGCACCTTCTTCAAGTAGTCGGGCGGACCGTCGCCTGAGCCGGTCCAAAAGAAATCCTCCAAATGCACCTCATCTTTAATTTCCGGGTAATTATCATCTAAATCATCATCTGCGAATTGCGTGTCAAGAGCTGTGAGTCAAGTCGTCGCATAGTTCTTTATTCTGAATTGTTTATTTGCAATTTTGTGGGTTGTTATTTTGGAGTTTCTTGAACCTTTACGATGTTACTATAGCAATAAATACCGTGATGGGTGCAAGAAACTTTATAGACACTTTTGAGTTTCAGCTTTTTGAATATTCAGGGGTTAATGGATTATTATTGTAGTTAAATAAAATTATCAGTTACAGCTTTAACTAAGCGCCATAGCTTCTGAGTTTAATAAAAATTTAATATACTGCCCAATCAAATATTAATACAACATAGTAGAGTATCTGGAAGCCGCTTAGTTGAAATGCGTGATTTGCTGGTGTTCAATTTATCGACAAATCGTGAACACTGGTTACCTACCCAACGTAGTCAGCACTTGTAGCCCATTCGTTTGCATTATGTTTATATTCCTTATTTTAATGTAGTATTTGGAGTTTGTTTGATCAATTGCAGGTGACTGCAACAGCTGCCAACACATTATGCTGTGTTCCTTGCGGAGCGAACCCTTTCTCTTCCTCTCTCTCTCTCTCTTCTCGGCATTTCCCTTTATTGTTTTATGTTTTTTTGTTCTCTCCCAAACCCTGAACAACGGGCAATGCTTTAAAGTAGCCCCATCATCATGATGGCCTGGCCTCAATGATGATGACCGGGTGCCAACAATTCCAACATTACTCAGCTAGACAACAATAATTTTATCGATTAGCACTTGGGCTTTGCTCCCAAAAAAAAAGAAAAAAATACATACAACAACTACGTAGACCAAATAAATGTAACACCCGTGTCAGAGTTGACCAATTTGTGTGCGTGTTGGCGGGGCAATTAAGTTGAACGCATAGCATATTTGTGCACCTGTTTGGATTTGCCAGCAGCAATTGTTTTCTTGCAATTACTCGTAAATGATGTATATTGATTGTCCCAAATTTTGATTTTTTTGTTGGCCAATTTCTTTGCTGTCCGTGTAATGGCCAAGGCACTGACGCGGAAATCTAAAGGTCGAATCACTTGTACTAGCCACACATATACGCAAGAACAAAAGACTGAGGGTCAGTTCATCCAGTGACCACAACTAAAAATATTTTTTAACATTCCGAATGCACCATGAATAATACTAGTAGTGTTCCTCACTGAGTTTTTGTATTTCGAAATAATTTCACTGGCTTGTTGCTCAACTTACCGTGACTTAATTGTATCAATGGTTGTTCAACCAGCTCCCCTGCTCTGCCCATACACTTGTGTAGAACGTCCAAAAGCAATAAAATTGACACAGCACTTAATAGTTTTGCTTTCATTTTCTTCTCTTATTAACTTTGTAGTTTCATTGGTTAAAAACATTTAAAAAGTATTCACTGACATCAAACGTAACGCTTTTCAACAATATTTTGTTGCAGTATAATGCTATTTTACATTGCATTTTATTTTATAATAATCACATCGATTGAGAATGTTGCTGCGGCGCGTTCTCGCATCGTTGAAAGTTGCCCGGGAACTGAGCGCTACATTCTAATCCAAACTTAGGGGCGTACTCAGGCTGTGGCCTGGTCTGGTCTGGTGGTTGTTGTTACATGTACAGAATATACATATGCCCCATTGATGTTGACGTTTGTTTGCTTACTCACGGCTCTCTGTTTGGGCCGCTTTGTGCCTGGTCAGTTACCTGTGGCAACAATCAAACAATCAAATTACGCGCCAAGCAAGCTTGCATCTAATAAACAATTCAAAGTTTCCACCGCTTCCACCGTTTTTTTGTTGGCTTTCCACACACACACACATAAACTGCCGCTAGCTTTGGCTTTTGTTTTCCCCTCATTGTTTTGGGCCATGTTTCAGCTGTAGCTTTTTAGACCACCTATTCGTTTTACTATAAAAGTATGATACATTTTGAGCTCGTGTTTCCTCCAAGCTCGATGCAGTAACATCTGAATATTGTTAACTGTGAGTGCGTGTGTGTAAAGCTAAAAGCTCTTTTTATTAACTTGCAAACTTTGTTTGGTACGAAAATTCAAAAACTCGTTTGAATTTAGATTTTTAAGAAAAATGACCAAATTTCAAAGATTCTAAAATTAAAGTCTCAATTAAATTTTTAAATATTATATTTTTCAATCATTTTTGGGTACTGTTCAGATATTATGTTTGGATTTCGTGTTTTTTCAATCGTTTTGTATATGTGAAATGCTATAACATAAAGTTAGAAGCTTTATGCTCACTAAAAAGCTTTCAATTCACTTACAAAGACTGACTGATATCGCATTCGAAGGTCACTTACGAAGAGAAACACAGCAACAAAGTTGCTAAATTGAAATCCGGATTTCGTCTTACCAAAAATCCCCGAATCAAGTTATGAAACCGTAACCTTGAAAAACCTTTGAATTACCAAAAGGCAAATAATATTTTTTATGTTGGAAACAAATATTAATCAATCGTATATAGCTTAGCATATGAAATAGACATTTGGCTTTGGGCTATTATCACTCTGTATGCCATTATCTAAATTCATAAAGATATAAATGTTTTTGGCTTAAGTTCTCTTAAAATGTCTTTCAAAATTCTTTATACCAAAGCACTTACTTAAATAATACAAATTACAATAAAATTACAAAAGCCGGTTTATTTACTTGCCTCATTCATAAAAGTTCTTACTATAGACATTGCCAATTCTAGGGTTATCTCATTAATCAGTAGCTGCATTTCCTTTCGTGTAGTTAATCTATCATCTTGAATGTTTGCAAATATTCACGCCGAATAATTGACGTGACTAAAAATCAATTAAATATGTCAAGATTCTTAATTATGCTAATTAACATGCAAATCATGCAGAAAACTTGTTGGTTGCATTTGAACAAACAAATTGGATAAGGTCGAAACATTCTTGACATGCGATGATTGGCCAAAAGAATTCTGCAATTGGAATTGGTGTTAGGCAAACATCAAGTTTTGTAATTTTTAAGAATTTTAAAGGTCACACAATATTACGCAATATGAAAAAACTCGTCTTTCCAGATGACCACATGATAATGAAACGCACCAACTTGATCTTGACAAAACACCAAACTAATCTTACTGGCAAGGTCCATTCCATTCCATGAAACCAGTTTAAAACGTACTATGTTACTATCAATAAAAATGTACTATACAAGTGGATACTGTTATTACTTTGTTTCATTTTATATATATTTGCAATCTTAACCAGCCAAAGATTTCAGACTACCACCCGCCAGTTTGCGATTCTTAATCATATAACGTGGCTTGTAACCATCCTTGTCAGCCGTGTACATAGTGATGGTTTCGGTATCTGTTTTCTCATCGTAGGTGGTATAGGAACCCATAACAACCAGTTGCTCGTCTGGAGTATCCGGATTCATGATAACGCCCACTTCCTCCCGAGAACTGCCATTGGGTTCCTTCAATCTGGTAGATGATAACAAATACATATAAAAATTCCAAAAACTGAATTAATAAGGTTTGTTGGTGCTTACTCATAACGATAGCCATCTTTGGTAGGCTGCTGGCTATAGAATTCACCTAAAAGTAAAGGATAGAAGTAGTCTCCAATGCCAGCTGAGCAGCTGGAGGCCAAGATAGCCATAAGAGCGGAGAAAAGTATCTGTAGGTAAGATTAGAAAATACAAATGAATGAAATACATAAATAAATAGCAAAGCTATTCAAAATTAAACCACAGGTGTTCTTGCTCTATCTAAAATAACAGCCAGTGTGTAATTGTCAATAATTTATCGGTTTTGATTACTAAGACCGCAGCTGCAGTAGCTCAACAATCTAACATTTTAATAATTATTATTCAATGGGAATGTTTACACTTTGAATGCCATTGCAAAATGTTAGATTTCTCTTGCAAAATCTCGACGATGTAGCCTTTGAAAAACTAAAATACTCACCAATTTAGCAGCCGACATGTTGATTCGTGATGAAGTTCCCAATCGAGACTGAGTTGGACTCATCTCGCGATCCACCAGCAGAGATCTGCATAGAATTTTTCAGCGAGGCGTCGACTGGCAATAGCGACGTCGACGGTGACGACCAACCGTAGAAGCGTCGTATACTTAATATTTTTTAATTTATCGTAGCTACTATTAAGTCAAACCGGTCCCACATAAGACTAGTGCAGCCAACTTGAGCTAAAGGTGCTTCGTATTGTTTTCTTCTTGTCTGAGCGTCATTCGGTGAGCTCCAAATTAATTAATGACGAATGAGCTACTAGCTAAGGCTAATGATCGTTACGAGGGAGGAATCATAAATAATGATAAACGTAAATGTCTAAACTTCTCGGAGGCTACAAGAGGAGTGGACTAATTGCAATAAATGTTTGTCATTAAGATCTGTATGCTAGCAAGAGACATCTTTGAAACTATGATGCAGTATTCGGCATTAAAGTTTGTGATTTTAGAAACTTAAATGTTTGCATTTTTTATACCTACAATCTAAATTTTAAGATTATTAAAAAGTTTAAAATTATGCTAATATATATCTCGTCGTAATGGATACAGCTACTAGAAACAAAAACATTTTGTTATCATTGTATGTTTAATGGTAAGATACTATATTTTAATGTTTGCCCTCGCTATTTTCTGATTTAGTTCGAGATTTTCGCAAACCTGTGTTCATTTTAATCAGTGTTAAATAAATCATACGTTATTTTTTGTGCTATTTTTGATAGATTTTGGAACTGGACTCCTTTTTGTTGTGAAGTCTTCGTCGATAAGAAATTTATGGAGCTTGACTTAACAAGTTGTTTTTATTGCAACTTGCTTAAATTATATAATAGTCACTTGACCTTGTCGCATAGTTATATCATAATGAAATGGAAGTTTTGAATGTATTTTTTAAGAAGACAAAACTACTTTTTATTTAACTATATCTCATGCTATAAATCAATTTATTAATTCACAAATTAATTGAATATAACCTATACCAGTCACAATCTCAATGGCTTAAACCAATCACGCACATAAAAAAAAACTCTTCTATCAGATTTGACAAGTCATATAAAAAGAAAGAAAACGTCAGCTTTATTACTAGACTTTAAATTTAAATTAAAATTATAATTTCATATTTTATAATTAAGCTAAGATTGTATGTTTCTAAAATGTTTCATGTTTCATGTTTCGTGATTTAGACAAAATATTTCAAATGATACATTTGCATTAAAAGTATGCTTTGAATTTCCGCTGTGTTTGCAACTAACCATTGCATACTATACGGCATATGTCAAAATTATCACTTTCATTATATAAAGAGCACAATGCAAATATCGACATTAGATTAGAGGAAAATATTTAATAATCTTCTGTTACATTTTTAAAAGGACTTTACAAAATATTGATTAATTAGATGTATAATTTGCGATTTACAAATTAGCTACTGTAAATTCATTTGTCTTCTCACATTGCGAATTTAATGTTTTCTTGTCTTTATTTTATACTTTAATATCTGTCAAGACCTTGACATTTAAAGGTCATAAAATTTAAAATGTATTACATAAATAACAATAAATGGAATTTTATGGTATTAATTCGTTGAACGCAAAGCATTAAATGCATGTTAAATAATTAGTAACCGTGTGTCACCGAATCGATTTATTTGTCAATTAATTAGTAACATTTATAACAATATGTACATTACCAGAATAAAAAACACAAAACATTCAATCTTTTCTCAATATTAATATATATTAACAATTGCATGTTGTATCCAAGGATTGTAAATATTTAAAGTATTTAGCATTACTATTTTTATTGCAAAAGGCAACCATTGTTTTCGTAATTTACAGAAATTCATAGAGAGAGAGATAGAGAGGATAGATAGAGAAAAATTTAAGTCATTTTTTGTCTATAACGCAACAAATCAATATGGGTGAAAACCATTGAAAAAAATATTATATGCACGGAAATTATTTAATAACATTTTTATATAATTTTCTACTGAGGAATAGTAAACATTTATAACAGTCTCAATTGAAACATTGTTTTTGCGTTAACAGATTTCCAAAAATAGTAAGATTTGTAAACTAAAAATTAAACAAAGCAACATAATTATATTTTATTCTGTGTATTATTACAGATCTTAGTTTTCATCCCATTGGTGACACTTCTTCTTACATTGAACGGTCTTCCTGATTACGCCAACTCCCTAGACGATATTATAGATTTTTAAAAATAATATATATAGACTAATATGAATGGATACTAGAAATAGTCTTTATTTTAATTGAAGTAAATTGTTAATACCATTGTTATTTTGATCATATTTAGAAATGTTTTTCATCATTATGCTAATAAATACGCACATTTGCTCAAAATACATTATTCCTTTTACTTTCCTAATCTGAAACAAGAATTCTTTCATGCCCAAATTAACGCTTAAGAATTTTTCTAAATTTAAAGTTCGAGCTAAAGTATCATTAAGCCGTGCTGCATTTGTTCCTATTATCTGAACCATTTAAGATCTATATACTAGATGAAAACCCAAAGAATATCTAAACACAAGATGCTGACCAATTATGTGTCGTATGTATATTACTTAAAAAATAAGTTACCACTCCACAAAACAAAAAAAAAATATAGAGATTTGAAAAAAACGTGGTTGATGCAGGTGCAATATTTCCACACGAATAGAGCTGAAGCGACGAATCAATTTTCCACTTACAATTATATTACATTTCATACTTATTACGAAACAAATGATATAGCTCTATTTTGAGGTTTCCTTTCGAATCGTGAAACTCGAATTGAGTAGTTCAAATTGAAACCTTGTTCTTACAGCAACATGAAAACCTTTTCCAATCTGGTAAGTGTCCAAAAATAATTAAACAGGCATTTTACTTATAAATGGCAATATAAATGTTAATAAATTTTTACATTTTATGTATAATATTAACTTATTTTCAGTTTGTTTTCGCCGCAATGATGATGCTCCTAGTATCTTCTGCGTACGCCGGAAAGCCAAAATCAGAAAAAAATGATGCTTGAAGATCAATAACTTTATAGACAACAACTACTGTCTAAAATGAGCATAAAAAATTTCAATAAATTGCATTAATGAAATACAACTTTTTGTGTAAGACTGCTTTCTTTCTATAATACATTTATTTTTTACAGTAATGTTTTAACTATGGGAATGGCATAAAGTATGAAATGCACACACATGGTCACATTGTCCACCAGAAACAAGCCACGTGCAGCTGCTTTTGGATTTTCCCATACAAAACTGTTTCTTAAATAACTTCCAAGTTTTTCATTCGAGCGCGACCAAATTTTCGGGAATCATGGAGACTGTTATTATCTTCGGAGGCGCTATCTTTAAAATTGCGCTAGTAAATCGTTTTTTTCGATTTTAGGTATTCATATAGACAGACAGACGGACATGGCTATATCGACTCGGCTGGTGACCCTGACCAAATTATATATACTTCCTTCTGCCTGTTACATACATTTCCTGAAGTCACAAAGCTATAATACCCTTCTACCCTATGGGTAGCGGGTAGAAAAATAAAAAATTCTTCAAATATTGTTTTTTTTTTGTATTAGTGGAATATACGAAATATATTTCAGACAGTTTTCAACGTTTTAAATCTTCATGTGGTCACCTTTTAGTGGGTAACTACTTAGGACCACCCGATTTCGTAAATAGCCTATGTAAAAAATCTGAAATTTCTATTACTTACACTTTAAATAACATTTGAATGTGTTTTGTGCGATTTTATAGTATATACTGTAACATTTAAATGGGATTAGTAAATGTGTAAAGTGGTTAACTTCTTTAAACATATTCAATATTATTTTATCTTTTTGAGGTTTTTGGTGTTTTACGCAAATAATCAATATTTAGATTAAAATTTACCAATGTAAATGCTTCTAATAAAAATTTGAAAACATGACTTAATTTGACTTTCTTTTGATCTGAATATCTTTTCGGTTTTTAAAATGTTAAAATTGTAGATAGCAATCGTACACAAATAGTTTTATTTCATGAATGCAATTTATTTAAATTAATTAAGTTCATTTTGGACAGTAGTTGTTGAATGTAACGTTATTGCTCTTCATTGATCATTTTTAGCTGGACTTGCTACCTTTCCGGCGTATGCAGAAGATACTAGCAGCATCATCATTGCGGCGAAAACAAACTGAAAATAAATTAATATTATACTTAAATGCCAGTTTATTTATTTTTGGGCACTTACCAGATTGGAAAAAGCGTTCATGTTGCT
The DNA here is from genome assembly GCA_035047445.1 of Drosophila siamana. NCBI lineage: Eukaryota > Metazoa > Arthropoda > Insecta > Diptera > Drosophilidae > Drosophila > Drosophila siamana. Next base: position 15,646,045 of record JAWNPP010000004.1, on the reverse strand, counting down.
GTAAGAACAAGGTTTCAATTTGAACTACTCAATTCGAGATTTAAGATTCAAAAGGAAACCTTAAAATAGAGCCACATATGTTAATTTGTTTCGCAATAAGCATACATAATAATATAATTTTATTTAGAGAATTTGATTCGGTTCAGCTTTTTCCACGTCATTGCAGACTACCATCGTCAAATTCATTTACGTAATCCAATCTAAATAAATCCTATTAGAAAAAGACTTATAGTTGAATATTAAAAAGCCTTCTTATATTATCTTTCACATATACGAAAATATTTGAGACAGTTTTCACTAATATAATGGCTCATGTTATCGTCTTTTAGTGGGTACCTACTTAGGACTATGCGATTTCGTAACTAACCTGTTTAAATAAACTGAAATTTCTTTTAATTACATTTAAATTTCAAGAAATATTAAAATGTATTTCGTGAGATTTAATATATTGGAATATTGAAATGGGAGTAGTAAATTGATATAACTATTATTTTTTTTAAAGATCTTAAATATTATTTCAACTTGGTTACTTGGACTCATCAGACGAATAATAAATGGAAAATAATGTATTTGAACCAATGTAAACTTAAAACGTGAATTCCATTAAAAAAAAAAGTTCTTTAAATGTTGTATTCTATTGATATATGTATATTTTCCAGCATTACGCTATAAAATACGTACGGCATAATTAAGATGGACTGTTTTCTAATCTTTAAACTAATGAACTGTTTAATAATATTAATATTAATTTTTAAAATAAACTACACGTTTATCTTAACAAGAAAATCAGTGAAGTAAAGTGAAAAAAACAAGCAACTAACTTTAACGTAATTTATTCAATATTTTGTATGTTGTAAATAGTATTAATACATCTACAATATAATTCTATTCTTTTTCGTATTCTTGTTAGTTTCGTTTGCACTAGAGTGTCATAAAACCACGGAACGTATGTACGTGCGGATTCTATAACGATTTACATAAGATACATATACTAGGTAATAATCAATTGAAATACTTCTACAAATGTAGTACCAATCCACAAAAAAAATATATAAAAGTTAAAATAAGTGTGGTAAAACTGGAGTTACATTTTTATGCATGCGTTTCCCTAAGGCTCAAAATAAGTGTTACGTCTGTCATATTGAAGCAGGTGCAATATTTCCACACGAATAGAATTAAAGCGACAAATCAATTTTCTACTTACAATTATATTATATTCCATGCTTATTGCGAAACTAATTATATGGCTCTATTTTGAGGTTTCCTTTCGAATCGTGAAACTTGAATTGAGTAGTTCAAATTGAAACTTTGGTTTTACAGCAACATGAACACTTTTTCCAATCTGGTAAGTGCCCAAAAATAATTAAACAGCCATTTAAGTATAATGTTAATTTATTTTCAGTTTGTTTTCGCCGGAATGATGGTGCTGCTAGTATCTTCTGCGTACGCCGGAAAGGTAGCAAGTCCAGCTAAAAATGATCAATGAAGAGCAATAACTTTTCAGGCAACAACTACTATCTAAAATGAACTTAATTATTTTCAATAAATTGCATTAATGAAATTAAACTATTTGTGTAAGATTGCTGACTTTCTACAATACTAATATTTTAAAAACAAAAAGATATTGAGATCAAAAGAAAGCCAAAAAATTTCAACATTTTCTTAGAAGCATTTACATTCGAAAATTTTAATAGAAATATTTATTATTTGCCTATAACCCCAAAAAGATAAAAATACTTTTGAATATATTTAAAGAAGTTAATTACTATACACATTTACTAATCCCATTTAAATTTTACATTATATTAAATATCACAAAACTCATATTAATTATATTTAAAATCTAAATATATGTAAAAGACATTTCAGTTTTTTACATAGGCTATTTACGAAAACGCATAGTCCATAGTAGCTAGCCATTAAAAGGTGATGCCATGAGCCATTATTTCGGTGAAAACTGTCTTAAATATATTTCATTTATTCCACTAATTGCAAAGATCAATACTTGAATACTTTTCGATATTGATTATTCAACTTTAAGTTTTGTTTTAATTATATTGGTGACACTTTATTTATTTAGATTGGATTACGTAAATGAATTTGACGATGGTGGTCTGCAATGATGTGGAAAAAGCTGAACCAAATCAATTTTCTAAATAAAATTATATTGTTTTTTATGCTTATTGCGAAACTAATTATATGGCTCTATTTTGAGGTTTCCTTTTGAATCGTAAATCTCGAATTGAGTAGTTCAAATTGAAACCTTGTTCTTACAGCAACATGAAAACTTTTTCCAATCTGGTAAGTGCCCAAAAATAATTAAACAGGCATTCTGCCTATAAATTACATTTTATGAATAATATTAATTTATTTTCAGTTTGCTTTCGCCGCAATGATGATGCTGCTAGTATCTTCTGCATACGCCGGAAAGGTAGCAAGTCCAGCTAAAAATGATCAATGAAGAGCAACAAATTTAAAGGGAACGACTACTGTCTAAACTGAAGTTAATTAATTTAAATAAATTGCATTCATGAAATAAAACTATTTGTGTAAGATTACTTAATTTCTACAATATTAACATTTTAACAAACAAAAATATATTGAGATCAAAAGAAAGCCAAAATATGTCATACTTTCAAATTTTCTTAAAAACATTTACATTGGTAAATTTTAATAGAAATATTGATTGCGTAGAAACCCCCAAAATAATCAAAAATTATTGAATATATTTAAAGAAGTTAATTATTATACACATCTACTAATCCCATTTAAATTTTACAATATATAAAATATCACACAACACATTTTGATGTTATTTTGAAATCTAAATATAAGTAAATAAAACTCAGTTTTTTACAAAGGCTACGAAATTGCGTAGTCCAAAGTAGCTAGCCAATAAAAGGTTATCACATGAGTCATTAAAACGGTGAAAACTGTCTCAAATAGTTTGTATATATATTACACTAATTGCAAAAAACTATATTTGAAGACTTTTTTTTTTATTCAACTTTAAGTATTTTTTATAATTGCATTGGTGATACTTTATTTATTAAGATTTTATTACGTAAATGAATTTGATGATGGCGGTCTGTCTGATGACGTGGAAAAAGCTGAAACGAATCCATTTCCTAAATAAAGTTATATTGTTTTTTATGCTTATTGCGAAACTAATTATATGGCTCTATTTTGAGGTTTCCTTTTGAATCTTAAATCTCGAATTGAGTAGTTCAAATTGAAACCTTGTTCTTACAGCAACATGAAAACTTTTTCCAATCTGGTAAGTGCCCAAAAATAATTAAACAGGCATTCCGCCTATAAATTACATTTTATGAATAATATTAATTTATTTTCAGTTTGCTTTCGCCGCAATGATGATGCTGCTAGTATCTTCTGCGTACGCCGGAAAGGTAGCAAGTCCAGCTAAAAATGATCAATGAAGAGCAATAACGTTACATTCAACAAATACTGTCTAAAATGAACATCATTAATTTAAATAAATTGCATTCATGAAATAAAACTATTTGTGTAAGATTTCTGCAATATTAACATTTTAAAAACCAAAAAGATATTCAGATCAAAAGAAAGTAAAAATATGCCATTTTTCAATTTTTTCTTAGAATCATTTTTATTGGCAAATTTTAATAGAAATATTGATTATTTGCGTAAAAACCCAAAAACCCTCAAATAGATCAAATAAATTTGAATATGTTTAAAGAAGTTAATCATTATATACATTTACTAATCCTATTTAAATTTTACCATATTTAAAATATCACAAAACGTATTTTAATGTTTTTTGAAATCGCGTAGTCCTAAAAAGCTATCCACTAAAAGGTTATCACATGAGTCATTAATATGGTGCAAACTGTTTCAAATAGTTTTTATATATTCCACTAATTGCAAAAAACAATATTCGAAGACTTTTTTTTTATTACTCAACTTTAAATATTTTTTTTTAATTGCATTGGTGATACTTTATTTATTAAGATTTTATTACGTAAATGAATTTGATGATGGCGGTCTGTCTGATGACGTGGAAAAAGCTGAAACGAATCAATTTTCTAAATAAAGTTATATTGTTTTTTATGCTTATTGCGAAACTAATTATGTGGCTCTATTTTGAGGTTTCCTTTTGAGTCGTGGAACTCGAATTTAGTAGTTCAAATTGAAACCTTGTTCTTACAGCAACATGAAAACTTTTTCCAATCTGGTAAGTGCCCAAAAATAATTAAACAGGCATTCCGCCTATAAATTACATTTTATGAATAATATTAATTTATTTTCAGTTTGCTTTCGCCGCAATGATGATGCTGCTAGTATCTTCTGCGTACGCCGGAAAGGTAGCAAGTCCAGCTAAAAATGATCAATGAAGAGCAATAACGTTACATTCAACAAATACTGTCTAAAATGAACATCATTAATTTAAATAAATTGCATTCATGAAATAAAACTATTTGTGTAAGATTTCTGCAATATTAACATTTTAAAAACCAAAAAGATATTCAGATCAAAAGAAAGTAAAAATATGCCATTTTTCAATTTTTTCTTAGAATCATTTTTATTGGCAAATTTTAATAGAAATATTGATTATTTGCGTAAAAACCCAAAAACCCTCAAATAGATCAAATAAATTTGAATATGTTTAAAGAAGTTAATCATTATATACATTTACTAATCCTATTTAAATTTTACCATATTTAAAATATCACAAAACGTATTTTAATGTTTTTTGAAATCGCGTAGTCCTAAAAAGCTATCCACTAAAAGGTTATCACATGAGTCATTAATATGGTGCAAACTGTTTCAAATAGTTTTTATATATTCCACTAATTGCAAAAAACAATATTCGAAGACTTTTTTTTTTATTACTCAACTTTAAATATTTTTTTTTAATTGCATTGGTGATACTTTATTTATTAAGATTTTATTACGTAAATGAATTTGATGATGGCGGTCTGTCTGATGACGTGGAAAAAGCTGAAACGAATCAATTTTCTAAATAAAGTTATATTGTTTTTTATGCTTATTGCGAAACTAATTATGTGGCTCTATTTTGAGGTTTCCTTTTGAGTCGTGGAACTCGAATTTAGTAGTTCAAATTGAAACCTTGTTCTTACAGCAACATGAAAACTTTTTCCAATCTGGTAAGTGCCCAAAAATAATTAAACAGGCATTCTGCCTATAAATTACATTTTATGAATAATATTAATTTATTTTCAGTTTGCTTTCGCCGCAATGATGATGCTGCTAGTATCTTCTGCGTACGCCGGAAAGGTAGCAAGTCCAGCTAAAAATGATCAATGAAGAGCAATAACTTTACAGGCAACGACTACTGTCTAAAATGAACTTAATTAATTTAAATAAATTGCATTCATGAAATAAAACTATTTGTGTAAGATTACTTACTTTCTACAATATTAATATTTTAACAAACAAAAAGATATTGAGATCAAAAGAAAGCCAAAAAAAGTCATATTTTTAAATTTTCATAAAAGCATTTATATTGGAAAATTTTAATAGAAATATTGATTGCGTAGAAACCCCCAAACATATCAAATAAAATTGAAAATGTTTAAAGAAGTTAATCATTATACATATTTACTAAACCCATTTAAATTTAATAATATATAAAATCTCACAAAACACATTTTAATGCTATTTGAAATCTAAATATAATAGAAATTTCAGTTTTTTATATAGGCTATTTATGAAATCGCGTAGTCCTAAGTAGCTATCCACTAAAAGGTTATCACATGAGTCATTAAAACGGCGAAAACTGTCTCAAATAGTTTTTATTTATTGCAATAATTGCAAAAAACTATATTTGAAGTCTTTTTTTTATTTTTATTGTTAAACTTAAAGATTTTTTTAATTGCATTGGTGACATTTTATTTGTTTAGATTGCATTACGTAAATGAATTTGCCGGTGGTCTGCATTGACGTGGAAAAAGCTGAACCAAATCAATTTTCCAAATAAAATTATATTGATTTGCATGCTTATTTCGAAACTAATTATTTGGCTCTATTTTGAGGTTTCCTTTTGAATCTTAAATCTCGAATTGAGTAGTTCAAATTGAAACCTTGTTCTTACAGCAACATGAACGCTTTTTCCAATCTGGTAAGTGCCCAAAAATAATTAATCAGGCATTTAAGTATAATATTAATTTATTTTCAGTTTGCCTTCGCCGCAATGATGATGCTGCTAGTATCTTCTGCGTACGCCGGAAAGGTAGCAAGTCCAGCTAAAAATGATCAATGAAGAGCAATAACGTTACATTCAACAAATACTGTCTAAAATGAACATCATTAATTTGAATAAATTGCATTCATGAAATAAAACTATTTGTGTACGATTGCTATCTACAATTTTAACATTTTAAAAACCGAAAAGATATTCAGATCAAAAGAAAGTCAAATTAAGTCATGTTTTCAAATTTTTATTAGAAGCATTTACATTGGTAAATTTTAATCTAAATATTGATTATTTGCGTAAAAACCCAAAAGCACCAAACATATCAAATATGCAATATGTTTAAAGAAGTTAATTATTCTATACATTTACTAGTCCCATTTAAATTTTACAATATATAAATAATCACAAAACACATTTTAATGTTATTTGAAAACTAAATATAGGTAATAGAAATTTCAGTTTTTTATATAGGCTATTTACGAAATCGCGTAGTCCTAAGTAGCTATCCACTAGAAGGATATCACATGAGTCATTATTATGGTGAAAACTTTCTTAAATATATTTCATATATTCCACTAATTGCAAAAAACAATATTGGAAGACTTTTTATTTAATTTTAATTTTTTTTTAATTTCATTGGTGACACTTTATTTATTTAGATTAGATAACGCAAATTAATTTGACGATGGCGATCAGCCTGATGACGTGGACAAATCTGAACCGAATCAATTTTCTAAATAAAATTAGATTGTTTTTTATGCTTATTGCGAAACTAATTATGTGGCTCTATTTTGAGGTTTCCTTTTGAATCTTAAATCTCGAATTGAGTAGTTCAAATTGAAGCCTTGTTCTTACAGCAACATGAAAACTTTTTCCAATCTGGTAAGTGCCCAAGAATGATTAAACAGGCATTTAAGTATAATATTAATTTATTTTCAGTTTGCCTTCGCCGCAATGATGATGCTGCTAGTATCTTCTGCGTACGCCGGAAAGGTAGCAAGTCCAGCTAAAAATGATCAATGAAGAGCAATAACGTTACATTCAACAAATACTGTCTAAAATGAACATCATTAATTTGAATAAATTGCATTCATGAAATAAAACTATTTGTGTACGATTGCTATCTACAATTTTAACATTTTAAAAACCGAAAAGATATTCAGATCAAAAGAAAGTCAAATTAAGTCATGTTTTCAAATTTTTATTAGAAGCATTTACATTGGTAAATTTTAATCTAAATATTGATTATTTGCGTAAAAACCCAAAAGCACCAAACATATCAAATATGCAATATGTTTAAAGAAGTTAATTATTCTATACATTTACTAGTCCCATTTAAATTTTACAATATATAAATAATCACAAAACACATTTTAATGTTATTTGAAAACTAAATATAGGTAATAGAAATTTCAGTTTTTTATATAGGCTATTTACGAAATCGCGTAGTCCTAAGTAGCTATCCACTAGAAGGATATCACATGAGTCATTATTATGGTGAAAACTTTCTTAAATATATTTCATATATTCCACTAATTGCAAAAAACAATATTGGAAGACTTTTTATTTAATTTTAATTTTTTTTTAATTTCATTGGTGACACTTTATTTATTTAGATTAGATAACGCAAATTAATTTGACGATGGCGATCAGCCTGATGACGTGGACAAATCTGAACCGAATCAATTTTCTAAATAAAATTAGATTGTTTTTTATGCTTATTGCGAAACTAATTATGTGGCTCTATTTTGAGGTTTCCTTTTGAATCTTAAATCTCGAATTGAGTAGTTCAAATTGAAGCCTTGTTCTTACAGCAACATGAAAACTTTTTCCAATCTGGTAAGTGCCCAAGAATGATTAAACAGGCATTTAAGTATAATATTAATTTATTTTCAGTTTGCTTTCGCCGCAATGATGATGCTGCTAGTATCGTCTGCGTACGCCGGAAAGGTAGCAAGTCCAGCTAAAAATGATCAATGAAGAGCAATAACTTTACAGGCAACGACTACTGTCTAAAATGAACTTAATTAATTTGAATAAATTGCATTCATGAAATAAAACTATTTGTGTAAGATTACTTACTTTCTACAATATTAATATTTTAAAAAACAAAAAGATATTGAGATCAAAAGAAAGCCAAAAAAAGTCATATTTTCAAATTTTCTTAAAAGCATTTACATTGGTAAGTTTTAATAGAAATATTGATTATTTGCGTAAAAAACCCCAAATAGATCAAATAATATTGAATATGTTTAAAGAAGTTAATTATTATAACCAGTTACTAAGTCTATTTAAATTACGTAAATGAATTTGACGATTGCGGTCTGCCTGATGACGTTGAAAAAGCTGAAACGAATCAATTTTCCAAATAAAATTATATTTTTTTCTATGCTGATTGCGAAACATATCATATGGCTTTGTTTTGAGGTTTCCTTTCGAGTCGTGGAACTCGAATTTAGTAGTTCAAATTGAAACCTTGTTCTTACAGCAACATGAAAACTTTTTCCAATCTGGTAAGTGCCCAAAAATAATTTAACAGGCATTCTGCCTATAAATTACATTTTATGAATAATATTAATTTATTTTCAGTTTGTTTTCGCCGCAATGATGATGCTGCTAGTATCTTCTGCGTACGCCGGAAAGCCAAGATCAGAAAAAAATGATGCATAAAGATCAATAACTTTACAGGCGACAACTACTGTCTGAAATGAACACAATTAATTTCAATAAATATCTTTATTAAAATAAAACTATTTGTATAAGATTGGTATATTTTTCAATTATTAGCATTTTAGAAACTAAAAACATATTCAGATTAAAAGAAAGCACAAATATGCCATAATACGTGCTAGAACTCCTGCCTGAAATGAAAATATATTATCATATATATCAACAACATCGTATTAAATGTTTGGGTATGTTTGGGATTCTAGAACTTAATCAGTTCGGAATCAATTAAAACTTTTTATGAAAGTAACATATTTTTTGAATTGTTTGATTACATTGAAATATTATTTTATTGAAATGAAAATATACCTTATAATATTTTGTATTCTTACTCAAATCTACATACAAAATTAATACTTCTATAGAGTTCTTTAAAAAAATATGGATATCACGATTATTAATGTAGTAAAAACTTTTACAAATATATTATATATATTAAATTAAATTCACAAGCAAAAACTGTGAACATTTTTGACACGAATTCCCATATTACACTTATATATACATACAATATATGTACATATATATATAAATATATATATATATTGCATCAATACATATATATTTATATTGTGTATATAGAACTAATTATTTAACATGCACATAGTGAATGTATTTGTATGGTCTTGCTCAGCTAGAAACAGTTATAATCAAATTACTGTGACTGAAGTAAGACTAATTGTATTCAAGGTCAATCGAGATTCTAGATCATTCCATTAGCATTTTGATATTATTATTATGAGGATAAATATTTACACTTTATGTATGTATAATCAATTTGTAAGGTTTGAAATGAATATAAACAAAAAAACGCACAATTTGCATACTCCAAGTATTAGGCACATACATTTGACTTTAATTGTATTACATACTTTTAGGCATTGATTGAACTTTTTGTTAATTTGTAAGATTTACTTAATTACCCTTGAACCCGCCAAAATGTATGTGAACTAAATGATCCATTCAGTACATTAATTTAATTACGTCAATATAAAAATTGTGATTATATGAATTGTGATAAAAGGCTATAATAGTTCAATTTCAAAAACAAAACGTACCTTCTCAGTTAATAATCGGTTAGTTTGGTGGCACGTGCCATTGAAACATCAGTTTAGCTAGTGCTATGGAATTCTTTCCTAATATAAACCTGGGCAAACAATGGCCTTTAATCGCTTTACTATTAGCAATAGTTGGGTGTCTCGACAGCTCGGCAATTGCGCAGGCGGCCTCGTCTGACGCCAGTCAGGATTTCATCTCGTTCAAATCAAAATGCAACTGTTCGCTAACCATGGCTTGCAGTTGCTGCCAAACTGCTGTGGTAAACGCCATGAACCTAACCAAGTCGGGTAAACTATAGTAATAATCAAAATAAATTTGCAAATAATAAGCTTCTTTTGATTTCCCCATGTCAGTGTGTGTGACTTTCAAAATTAATTTGCTCAAATCCTCTGTGGATGTGACCATTAGTGTGGAAGGCGAAGCAGTGAGTAAGTTTACGCTCGATAGCAAATCTCCACTCAGTCTCTGCATGCCAGTGATTTCGGATATAACCCCGCTTGCTGTGTGCCTTAAGACGAGCACTAAATTGTCTGGTTTGACAAATCTTATCATCTGCCCAAGTTTCTACAGCACCTTCAATGCGAATCAAATCTTAGCCTCCGACTTTCCATGCATAAAGATTGGTCTGGATGGCTTCAGTCTTGCTTAGATTTGTATTGGGAATCTGAAAAAAGTAATTGAATAAACACAAATGCAAATGCTTCGTTTGGATTGTTTATTTTCGCTTCTCGTTAGACATATTGTTTATTTGCAGTGGCAGCAAAGCCAAAGAGAGTTATAGCGCAGGTTGTTTAGTGACAGCTCTATATACAAGTAGTGCAGTTCTTATCTTAAGTCTACATCAACTTTTTAGTCAATAATTATTGTTAGCTTTAGAGTTAAGAGCTAGGATTAAAGTTATTTAAGTATGTCTCTATGCTGTGGTCGGAGATACGATAAACGAGTACAGATAGAGAGATAAAAGCAAACTAAGAAAGAGACAGATGTTAGAGAGAGAGAGAGAGAGAGATGGAGAGACAAAATAGGGTTTGATTGAATTTTGTTCATATTTAGCATAAAACAGAATATATTATAAACATAAAGTGTACATTTCGAAGGTAATATGCAATATTAAATGTAGCTGAACCCGTCGTGCCTAACTAATGATGAAAAAACCCCAAAGTAGCCCCCAAATAGTAGCAGCGGGGCCAACAGAAAAAAACAATTTACAATAAACTTACAACTGAAGATCACACAAAGGACTGCTAAGCTTAAAGGCTACACGGCTTACGACTAAGTAAGTAGCATATGCATATGCATAGTTAAATAGATAGATTATCCCTAATCGATTGTCGAATCGCGATGATCGTCGTTCATCGATCGAATATCGATTATCGATTATTGGTTATATCAATTATCGTATATCGTTTATGTAAACTATCTAGGGATGGTGCATGCCACACTTTCGAGTTGCCCAAACAACGTTCGTGATCCGACTAACTTCCAACGCCATTGCCAAATGCTGTACTGTACTCGCGTTCCAGTTCCAAAATACAGCTCCAGCTCCAGCTCCAAATGCTCAAATGCTGCCCAACGATGTCGTCGACTCGGGCGCCGAAGGCATCGTTGACGGCGGCGGCGGCACATCGCTCACAATCGCCTTGCACATGACCATCCTGACTCCGGCGAGGAAGTCGGTTAGGTAACATCATGTGGGTCGTGGTGGTGCCGCCGCCTTGCGCGCTGTGCACATCAATGCTGCGGGTGGTGGTGGCGGTGGTGCACTGCGCATCCTTGGCACCGGTTTCATATCCAACTTCAATTGCTGTTGCTGCTGCTGTAACTGCTTTGGCTGCGTCGTGATGACCTTTGGTATGGTGCCCAGACGCTTTGCCTTGGCCTGCATTACAAGATCCGCTTCGGCGCCACCCTCGGAGCTGACCGAATCATACGACGAGGGCGTCGGTGAATGTCGACGATTGCCCTGCTCATCCAATTCGCCATCTTCATCGTCCTCCTCATCGTCCTGATCCTCGATCATCGTGCGAAACTCCTGTATGGAGTCATTCAGCGCCCACAATTGTGACAGCAGTGAGAGATCCAATTGACGCAAACCGTACTGAAAGTAGGCAAAACAAACACACGTATTTATTAGCAAAGCAAAGCAAACGTCAGACATAATTAATATGCAACATGTACATATTCTTGACGCGGCCACCAACGCGCTCTAATGCTCCACCATGCAACTTTCAAAACCCAAGGCAAGCCAAGCGACCAGCAACCGAACCAACTAACTGGCTCTAACTGACTCACTGACTTAGTGCTGTTAATGCTGTTGCCATTGTTGTTGTGTTTTACATTGCATTGATTGACAGCGCCACACAAGCAACTAAGGCTGACTGCGTCGAAGACTAAAACTGCCTATCGAGGCACACCCACAGACCCATAGAAAGGTTTGCCGTTCGACTGTCTATAACCGTAGAATCCGTAGACGGTACAAAGAGCTACGACTTCCTCATCAAGTTTGACGTCAATAGAAATTCATAAAGATATTTTCTTTCAATTTTTATCACAAAGTCTTCCAAATCTATAGTATACTATATAACCTTCTAATTTTTGTGTTTACTACAGGCATAGCATCTCTTAATTATAATTAAGTCTATTTTTGTGAGGGGTCTTGGACTAGTTAGAGTATTCGTGTGTTTAAGAGCCATTCCATTTTCGATTTGAATTTTCCATTCTTTTTGCATTTCGCCGTTGCATATTTATGCCTTGACAGCGTTCATCAATCTGCCGGGTGCTATCATGGCTTGACATTTAACAGTTCAGCGGCCCGTCGAGATGACGTGACGCACAATACGTGTGTTGTATGGTTGTATCTGTGAGTGTGAGTGTGTGTGTGTGTGTGTGTTTTGTTTGATGTGTTGAGGGGAGACAGGGTTTTAACCTAGCTTGTCTCCTGGCCACATAAAGCGGCCGTCGTGCATTCGCAAACCGCATTTATGGCATTAAGTAACTTGACAAGAGTTCGCGGCGCGTTTGATAGCGCCAGACAGTTGGCGTTAACCCAAACAGCAGCCCCGTCTTTGGCTTCGTTTACGGCTCCAGCTGCAGCTTGAACGACGATCCATCTAAGCATATGCCATAGCCAGCCACAGATACGCGGCGAGTCCGTATGCACATTGCCTTGGCCTGCATTTCGTGGGCTTGAGCTTGACTTGCAGTTTGGAGTTTTTGCAGTTGAGCCGAGCTGAGCTGAGCTGAGCTGAGCTGACAACAAGATGCTTGTGGTCAAAATGAAAGTTCCCCGTTTCGCTGTCGAGTCGGAAGGAAAAATCTCATTTGTCAATTAATATCGCCGCATAATATCTTGTGCGCAAAAAGAAAAGCAGCACAACTTTCTGCATCGCTGCCATATAGCGCCCGCCATTAAGTAAATCCGCTCAAGACACAAAAAGAAAAAAAAAACCCGCTCAAGCGGTCACCCCCAAACGTCGGTTTGTAGATTGCGAGGATTGTGGATTGCGGATTGCGGATTGCGGATTGCGGATCACCGACCCAATCCACCCCGCCCACTCACACACTCTTTGGACGGGGCCGCTAACACGGATCGACGCCAGCAGCATCAACGTCTCGACATCTCTCTGGCTGGCAATCTGATAGCCATGAACTGTTGTTGTTGCTGCTACCACAGCTGCCAACTGGCCAACTGCTTAGCCTGTCACACAGCGTTTAATCCTGACGTATCCAGCCCACGCATTAGCCTTCGCGGCGCTTTCCTAATCATTATTATTTCCCATGATCGATATTAACAGCGGCACTCTCATCAATGTTCCCAGTAATGGCAATTTGATTAGCCTTATTTTGCATATTTCAGCAGGTCAGCCAGTTTGCATTTGCACAGTTTCAATTGGCACAACCACACACATTTCTCACCCGCCCTTGTCTCCCAGATACACACAAGAGACTTATTTAAGTATTTAGCTGCAGTTCATGTATGTTAATTAACGCTTAATTGGCATTAGACACAAAGGCGACAAGTGGAGCAGGTTTGGCAATTGCCACCCACAATGCAAAAACACAGAAGCATCCTCCATTTACAACTAGAACTTGCACTGCGGCACTGGCACAGTTTACACGCCCACAAGATCTGCGAGTAGGTATACGTATTTCTTTTTATATTTACTGAAAAGGCTGATAGATATTTCCGCATTACTTTGCCTGCTATGCGCCCACACGTTGCACGCAAATCGAAGGCAAATCCATTGGCAAATATAGCAAGCACTGTGTAATCAAATGCGGCGAAATACGTCGAGAACAAAGTTGAAAAGCAATATTGGAAAAGTCGCAGACCACGCCCCGAAAAGAACACAGTTCGAAGCGAGTGTGGTAAATCTGTTTGCGGAAGACAAATAGTCGACGGCTTTGCTTTTGCTTGTGGCGTGGCCGAAGCGAAGTTCTGTGGCTTCGCGGCGCGATATGAAATATGTATTGTGAAATCGCAAAACCACAATAAGAACATCGAAAAGCACGCTCAAGGTACCGTTATGGCACGGTATAACAAAAGCTGATATTGCTTTTGCCTAGCTACAGAGTGAACTTTGTGCCCACCTGGCGTATGCGTAATACTCAATCTTGCATCATTTCGCTCAATGTCAGTGAAGCAGCGCAATGCATCTTCATCTCCCTCTCTCTATCGCGCTACGTCTATTTTGTAATTAACAAAACACTCAACTGGTTTGCTTATAAGTCTGCCTAATTAGCGTCATCTTTTTGTCCGACATTGAAAAAACGGTGACGGGGGCAATGCAATTGCCGCTGTCGACGACTTGCAATCTGTTTAGTTGAATAACAGAGATTGCGAATTCAATTATTCGCCCACATACTCAGTATATGCTTGATTGTCGATCTTTAAATATAGAAATTATTCCCGCACTTTTCCTCTTCTTCGTGTTAAGATTTACTAAAGAGCTGGCAACTATTACAATCGTTAGCTGCCAAAGTTACTACTGCGAAGTTATGTGAAATCTTAACATTGATTTACAGTTCAAGCAGCGCTCGTTGGAACCTTTAGAGGATGTGTCACAGTTATTTATATACAACAAGTATAGTATATTCGTCGAGTGCTTAAGTCAGCACCATGAACTTCACGGATGGAAAGGCATAAGTATTAGATCGTAAATTGCAAGTCATTTGGCTGGAGAGACTGAGAGAATGAGACGAGACGACAACATCGTGGCAAAACAGTGGTGTGCCCAGTGCCCCGCCTGTGCCACAAAAGTCGCATTAATGAGTTTTTAAAGCGACTGTTCTTGAAGTGTTTTTTGTTTTTCATTCATTCGTTTTTTGTTGTATATGCAACCGAAAGGCAGGTGGCGTGTGGCATGTGGCACGCGGCGTCAAAGCTGCTGCAGGGCCCACGTTGATTACTCGCGGCAATCAGTGGCAGTGGTAGACAACAGATTGCCAAGAGTGTAATTAAGCCCAACATATGGCGACATTAGCCTCTAAAGAACAACTTTCGCTTGAGTGTCATAAAATGCAATCGATAATGTTGAAAATTTAATTAGCCCCCAGCGCTTACAAATGCTGTAAAGCGCACAGAACAACAGAACACTATAATAGTATTGTTATGAACATTAGTTGTGACAATGCGACGATGCGGCAATGCGACGCGTTGAGAGAAACCCTTAAAGTACATGTACATGTATCTCATGGAGGCAAAGACAACGGCAATAAACCAGAGGCAAACACGGCACGGCTGCACATGCGGCCCAAAGTTGTTGCATGCATGCATTATGCATGCGTCTATCTTTAGCCAGTGCAACAGAGACAGGGACAGGGACAGAGATAGAGTGAGTAGCAGTTGTGAGTTGAACGCGAATGCAGCTGGGAGGGATGCCTTGGGGCGTCGGCTGCACTTCAAACATTTGTGCGTCTGTTGCAACGTGAACTTTGGTGACCGCTGAGAATGCGCTGCAAATGCGGAAGCGCCTCCCCAGAGATAAGCTGGCCAAAAGTTTTGCAGCAGCCATTGTCACAGTTCTAGTCGACAACAACATTCACTTTAACAGCTGTTGCCGCTGTTGCTGTTGTGTTCCTTGCCTTAACTTAATTTAGCCAACTTTGTTGCTCTCGTCGATTTTTAGCGACAGCTAACAACGCGACTAAAACAACAACAACAACAACAACCACGACAACAACTTTTTGGCATTTGCATCGCAGGCTGGCGACAAGGCAAGACAAGGCAGTCACGCCTTTCAACTTTAGCGCCAACTGCCAACAGAGACAAAGCTATAGAGATACTCGAGATGCAGCTACAGATACAGCAATACAGATACTCGTAACATACACACTGCATATAGTTGTTGGCGACATTTTGACGTGCCCAGAACATTGTCAACTGTGGAATTTTTGCACTTGGCGCCCTCCCTGCATGGGAACAAAGTGTACACCGAGTTGTAAACGAGTATATTTAGACACGTTGCATATTTATTGCTATTCACTCTCCGTTTTGCATTTCACGCCATTCATTGGCCATTCATTCGCAGCCAAAACCAAAGGCATCCACTCAACCCAGCTCTACTCGACTCGACTCCATTTTACGCCAAACACAGCTCGGCACGTACGCTCCGATAAAATGTCAACGATACTTGCATTCACATCCCTTTGCATGTAACTCCACAAGCTCGTAGACCGTTCATCTAACGGGCTCATAAAGTGGCTAAGGTATACTCTCATACTAGCTGCCAATAGACGATGCATTGGTATGTCCAAAGCCACTCAAATCCGATTGAATCCGTTTACAGCCATACATAGTTCATTTTATATGCAAAGCGTCCCTTTTGTGAGGCGCCATTTGGACGCATTCGAATCATAGTACTTTAACTTGTATCTGCCTATAATATCGATAGTTTTATTGGATCGTCGTCGACATAACCCAGCTTTCTTTCATCTCCAATGTGCAGCGTTCAAAGCCTTTGCCTAGTGGCATTAAAACACACATATTCCCCTAATGCAAGCAGCATCTCCAACGAGTTTCAAATCCACACGCAGCTGCCACAGCAAAAAAAAGCAATAGTAACAACAACAAACTGTCACTGGGGCTGCAACATAAAAGTTGCTTGGCCAAAACGGTAGCCAAAAACTGCTATACAGCCATAAATAAAACGCTCTATACAACTTTTTCTCAAGTTGTTTAGTTTTGTTGTTTGTTTTTCTTTTTTTGTCTGTTATTTTTTTTTTTTGCCAGCAATGCAAAATTACGCAACATTTCTGTGTCTCATTCCGCACTGATTGATAAGCCAAACAAACAAACAAACAAAAACAAGACAGACAGCGAGACAAACAAAAAACTACAAGAGTATTCGACAAGAAAAAATCCCGAAACTAAACAATTTCAATAGTCAACGCTGCAGTTTTTAGGAACTGCAGCAGCGGGCTCAACTCAACGCACAGCTCATTAAAATATCTGGCTGCTCGGGGTGTTGATAGTTTTCCAGCAGTAAACAGATTTTAAAAGAGTGCGAACATTTCCAGAGTATACTATATGGCTATATAAAGACTATTAAATGTTGGGGTAATTAAATACTATCAAGCATCGAACGTAGAATAGCTTGAAGAGAGAACTAGTCTGAGTTGCAATCGTTGAATGCAGAAAAATAAGAGCGACTATGGTAAAAGATAATATATTGATCTTTCTTGATTAAATCAAGAAATCATAAAATATGACAAAATAATATTAAAAGTTAAAGAAAATAATTCACAACGAATCTTTTCGAAGAATCTGCTACATAAAAAGAGAAAGATCACATAATTTGTATGCTGTCCAATATATAAAGCGATTTGTCACTGCGTGTATGTGATTTATCTAATGAATTGTTTAGTGCTGCGCTCGCAGTTGCAATTGCGTTTGCGCTGGGGCAAACAGTAAATTTCCATTGCAAAATATTGGCAAACTTAGCTTTGGGTTGCAACCCGCTCACTGCAATGGCCGAAACTGAAGCTGGCGTTGAGCTGAAGCTGGAGTCGAAGTCGAAGTCGAAGCCGGGGCCGGAGCCAAAGCCGAGGGCAAATTAAGTGCTGTGCTGTGGGTATGTTAATCTATGGACTTGACTCGTGTACGAGTATGTAAAGCCCCCATCATGTGAGCAGCAATTGTGCGAGTACGAGTTGTTGTTGCTGTTTGTCGCTGTTGTTGCATGCCCCCATTTGGCATTTGCCATTTTCTAATTGCACAAATGCGCCCCAGAAGCGCAAGCGCGACCCAAACGAACAACAACTGTAGCTAAAAGACAATCGCATCTTAGTTGGAGCGAGCTGGAGCTGGAGTTGGAGGTGGAAGTGGAAGAGTTTGGCGCTGTTGCAGATCGTGAAGATTAAGGAGGCATCCACTGCAGCCACTGCTGCGTCGCATGTGAGCGCTAATTTTTGTAATTTGTGTGCAACTGTCAACGCAAGCCAAGCCACGGGCTCGAACTGCAGCTGAAGTTGAAGTTGGAGCTGAAGTTGGAGCTGAAGCTGGAGCTTGGACCCGTAGTCAAAATCGAACTTTCACTTGGAGGTAATGGCAGGCTGACTGGATGCAGCAGCTCCTTTGCGCCAATGAGAGTCTGTTTTGACTCTGTTTTGATTGCAAGCTCAGCGAATGTTTATTTGTTTGTTTATTGGCCCGAGCAACATTTAATTTCAGTCAATTGAAAACGTAATCGCCTTGTGCCCCTCCAGCCAACCGCTCGCAACCCTCCCCCTTCCATCCCACATCCCTAGCAGCTGGCCAAATCTGTAGTGTAGTCTGTATTGTGTCCACTTTGCATGTCACGGAGCTGTTTGGCTTGTGCATTGCATTTGTCAGCTTCCCATGTGCTATAAATTTGTATTAATTTTTTATGGCAGTTTTACGTGCCGAGACACGCTTTCATCTCGATCCGCAGCACGGAGACAAATACATATATATGCATTCAGATAAACATTTATATATATTTATAAACATATTTTTGTTGTTCGTATTTATTTATTTATTTATACTTGATGTGCTTGGACTGTGGCCTGTGTGACACACCTCATAAACGTGGCTCGTTGCTGCAATTGTCGGGCATGCACAGAGCATATAGCACCCGCAATACAATTTGCATATTATAACCATAATATATATTATAAGCTCATTGCGCCATGACGTTTATTTCGATATGTTTTAGCCCCCCCAACGGAACTGGGCTTCAGTGACTCGCACATAATTAGCCACGACGCGGGGTCCGTGTCAAGTGGAATCGCCCCCAAAAAGAGGGGTCTATTGTTGATATCCCGCGACTCGCCTCCAACTCCGACTCCACTCGATTCTGTATGCTTTTCAATTAGCCAACTGAACCTTCGCTTAACGCTATTCTTTGCGCCAGAGCGCAAAATAAAAACCAAAAAAAAGCTACAAAATAAAATGTATATCGCAAGGTTTTAAACTTTAAACACAACTTTAAACCGAAAGGCCAATATTAAAACTGTATAGAATTGGCGGCTGGCATTGCTGGCATTTAGCCAGATCAAATAATGGGCAGAAAGCATTGATAAATCTGGCAATACAATAAAGTAACATTTAAAGAAATAACTGCTTGCAAATAACCGTTGCCAATCGCAGCAGGTTGCCGGCTTTTTGTTTACACTGTACTACAGCGAATGTGAATTATTTGCTCACACTCACAAAAGAGCAAGGCAAACAAACAATCAGGGGCGTAGTCGACACAAGTATTAAAACGGAAGACAAGATATTACTTTCAATATTAAAGTACATCGTCTGTTGAAAAAGTTTTCCTAATTGCGAATATTCCATACAGCAATTACATCATAATTGGATGTTCTTGAAGATTTTACGACTGCTTCTTCTGGCCAACTAGAAGTGTGTATGTGTGTGTGTGTGTGTGTGTGCTGCTCTCGAAAGTTATTGTAGCGTTTCGAATGGCAGCAAATAAAATGAAAATGATGTTTAAAGTGTTTATATGTTTTTGTGCTTTTTGTTAAGCAGCAAATAAAAAGAGATACCCAAGAAAAAGAAGAGCGAAACAAATTTAAAAGTGAATTTCACACTCAGCTGAACAAGAAGTTGGCTAAGTTGGCAAACTTGTGATGCATTAGCCAGGCGTTACAAGTATGTGTATAACCAAAAAAAAAACAATGAAAAAAACAACAAAATACAACAAAATCCAAAGAGCTGTTGGCGCTGATGTCGAATGTAAGACAAGATAGCAGCAATCTGTCGTCGTATTGCAACCTGTTTCCTGGCAACAACATTTTTGGGCTGTTGCCTCAATTAGCGTCGCCTCCAACACTTGTCGCGCAATTATTAACAAACTTATTGAGCGTAAAATGATATAACCACAATGCAGTGACAATTTACTACAAGACCCAGAGTACATAAGAGTACTTGCACATTTCCCAAGCAATTTACACACGACTTTCGCTTTCATTTGCTGCCTCTTTTATTGTGGCTGTCAAGAGCTTCCTGTGTGAAAGGGCAGGAATGCCACATTCTACGCATACGCATGCAACAGCATCGACTATGCGTGTATATCTTTTGTGGCTAATTCTGTTCGGAGCTGAAAGAACTTCCCCATTTGGCTGGCAAGCTGGCTGGCTGGCTGGCTGGCAATTCCTCATTCTGCAAAGGGCATTTACATTAATCCGTTTTATTTATAGACGAGAACTTCTATAGTTTATTTTTGCAGGTGCCAGGCAACCAGGCAGCCAGACAGCCAGACAGCCCGCGACTGGGCGCCCGCATTGATCATTAGCGTGGCTGCCATGACAGCCAACAGCAACACCATCCAACAGCCAACAAAACAGCCAGCCAACAACAGTCAACAACAAAGTGCAACACAGACAGCAAAACACACAAACAGCAGACGCAATCGCAGTTGTTTAATGCTGATTCAATCCCATTGAGTCCACCCGCTGTGGCCAGCTTTTGATTCGGACTCTGTGCCAATGTCAGTGTCCAATTCGTATTGTTATTAATTATGCATGCCACAAAGGCTGTGGCAACGAAATGCTCCTGCTCTCCATAAAGTTGCCACAAAGTCAAGCGTCCATGTGATATAATCGCAGCCGGACTTGAACCGAGACTGACATTGGTTCCGTTCGCTGATTTTTGCATGATGCATGCCACACACAAATACAAACACAGACACAGAAAGCGTTGCGGGGGAACTGAGTTTAAAGGTGGCGTTGACCCCAGCAGAGAAGAATCGTGAATGAGTAACGCCACCGGAAGGTGAATTTTGAAAGAAAGGTGTACAGCAAGTACTGGTAAATGACGGCATCACTGTAAAAAGACTTCAAGCGTGGAAGAGAAGTGGAAAAGAAGAGAAGAACCAAAGAACCAAACAGCGGAAGCCGGAGAAACAGCAACGGAAGCGGCGAAAGAACACAAATAATTAATAATAAAAATGTAAACTTATATAAACACTTTAACAACTTATCGGGAAAACTCTTTAATGACCAACAAATAGCATAATGTACAATGCTACGATAGCATAAGGGAAAAAAAAAAAAGGGAAGACATAATTCTAAGAAATTATAGACATGGACAGTAAAGAAATAAATTACTGTTATTGAATCAACACAACAATCTGTAATGTCTATTATACAATTAAATCAACAACTACACTGAACTATAGATTCGTTGAACAGTCAGCGACAAGTTTTACACTTACTAATAAAAACCATTTCAGCGCGTAATGAGGAAAATCTCTTTCGGAAATTCGGTTGCAATTTTACATGGCTTGGAGGGAAAGCTGAACCACAACTTGTTAATTTTTACATCCACAATTTCAGCAATAAAAACAAATTAGCGATGCATTCAAATTAATATTCTACATGATTGTCATGTGGCAACTGTGGTTTCTCTTCAGACTTGTGCGAAATGTATAAAGAAACAATAGAGACGCCGTTGGAATATATGGCCTAGGGAGAAAATGAAAGAAAACAGCAAGAAATGAAATGAAAGAACGTCCAAGAGCTAAGAGCAACAGCAACAGCAACAGCAACTGCAAAGCCAAAGCGTTCAAGGCCGTTTTATGAAAGCCATAAAAAATCATTTCATGCCTTGATGCATTTCTTCTACTCAGCAACTGGCCCTGGGCTTGGTCTGTTCGTTAGCTGCTTGGCTAATGCGATGGCAGCTGCTTTTGCCGCATTTTTTGTTGTTCATAAATTTAATTTGCAGCCGCAAGACAGTGAAGGTAGAAAAGCAAAGCACAAAACAACAAAAAAAAAAAAAAAAAAGAGCAACAAAGACGCACCGCTCTGCACTGCCATAAAGCCAACTTATAAATTAGTTGGCTCAATTCGCCGACTCGACTGGGGCTTAATGGGTGCGCATGCGCTGATTAGTTGAACTCCTGATTTTCTCCTATTGTTGCCAGCTGGATGGCAGTTGAGTATTTCTATGCATTACACCAATGTTTATTGCTTAATCTACATCGCGCACACATTAAGCGACAACAAAAGGCCCAACCAACAGGCAATAATTGGGTGCAATCCGGATTGGTAATTGCAGAGTCAAGAAGCTCTTGACAGGCCCCCTTATTATTATGGAATGCATGGGGTTCTCCAAAGGGCCCATCCTAACGCAGCCGATCCCATATAAACTGCCCAGAGGTGGCTAAACATCAAGGCGAATGCAGGCTAGGCCAAGAAATCAATCAGAGCTATAAAAATAATGGAATAGATAATTAACAACAACACGTCATAACTATCAGATCTTTGGCAATTTGCATGCCAAGTTTCTACTTTCTCAACAGCACAAAACCGTTGCTCTACTTTAAAATAACTAGTTATTGTTTAGATCGGGACAAAAGAACTTCCGGCTGATCTTTTAATCAATATGTTCACGTCAATCTGGCATGTAGTCATTTATCAATTTGGCATAACCTGAAGCTTGCATAATAATTTGTCTCTGGCATTTTTTGAAAGCTGATCTAATAACTTTAACGGCCTCACTGACCTTCAGCAAATGTTTACTTTCAGTTTTCATAATTGAACTAGGTGAATGAAAACGACATAAGTAATAAAATAGCAAATGACAGATTGCAAAAATAATAATGAGAAAAAGCTATAAATAAATACGACTACGAATATGAATACGAATACGAGTATTTCTATGAAGGGTATCAATTTCTTTGCGCTTTAACGTTGCCGCCTGCTGAACAATTGAACAATTGAAAGCCAAAGCGGCCAACTAACATAATTGCAGCACACACACTGATAGAGTTATGTGTTTGAGTGTGTGTCTGTGTGTGATACACACCCACCAACAGTTCACAGCTTGAATCGTTAATCATTCAACCGCAACATTTGCAAAAACAAAGGAAAACTAACCCAAGCCTCAGTACGAGGCCCGGCGACAGGCGGCGCGTAATTGTAAGCGAGTAAATTTAAATGTTTATCCATGAGCCACTAACACTAGCGACCACTAAACGACACTCCGCATACTCTTACTCAATTCATAATTTATGATAATTAAAATTTATTTACCGCTCAGTGCGATAATGCAGAAAGTAATTGCTGCAAAACGGAATGTTGTGCATTCATCATTGCACATGCATGGTACCACAGTTTAGTTGTAGGGTATTTGCAAATGGTTGGGCAAAAACAATGACCAATTACTGTGTCATTGGGTGCGCAAGCGTTGGCGTTGGCGTTGTCCAGCGTTGTGTTGTGTTGTGTGTGTTTTGTGTTTTTGTTTTCTTGCCTTTAACTTCGAATTGACTTTGAGCGCGTGAAATTAGTTGAAACAGCAGCGGCAACTACAACAACTGGAGCGTAATTGGTAACAAGACACATAGCAGCGATTGTAATTTAATTGTATCGGCCAACAGGTAACAGGCAACAGGTAAAAACGTTTAACTCAATGTAAGTGATAGTGCCAGGGGTCCAAGGGGCAGGCGGGTGTTTCAGCTAGTGATCTGCAAAATGGCAGCCCAGCCCACAGATGAGGCCTGACCCAAAAACACTAAAATCGAAATCGAAAATAAAGCGAAAGAAAAAAAGAGCAAAGCGACAAAGTTAGCCGCAAATGTGCAAAAATGTGTATTGCACAACCGGCATGCAAATTGCCAAATGGCTTAAATGCTTAATGTACTCGTAGTCGTACTTGCCAAACAAAATTGGCGCCCAAAACGGAGCACAAAAAAAGGCCAAAATCTATTGCAGCTAACAACGAAATGCTCGCTCTGTTGTCAGAAGTCTAGATGTATTTGGAGCCTACGAATCGAGCCAAATCGTGGCCGCTCCTAGCCTACACACTAGCACAGCACCACCGCACCACGGCACTGCCATAGTGCACCACTGCACCACTGCACCAATGAACCACAGTCGCGCCACAATTGCAGTTTTGTTTTAGTTTTACACCTACGCCTACTAAGCGAAGCATTAAACAGGTTCTTTTGTAAAAGGTCGCCACAGCATAGCACAAAATGTGAAAGGTTCGGCCAGCTTCGAGTTTAGACCCCAGATTTGCCAAGCCTCAGCAGTTAGTTGGTTAGCAGTTGGCAGTTAGCAGTTGGCAGCAGGCCGGGTGCTAGCTAAATAAAATGTGTTACCAAAAGTCTATTCGACTTGCAATTAAAAACAAGTCACAGTCGCATTACAAATGTGAAATTATTACACAATCGCAGACAAAATTTTAATTTATTTAATTGCTGCAGACGGCCAAATTACAAATCAACTGTCAACAACAACACCAACAACAGCAGCAACAACAACAATTATTATGATGAAGCTGAGGCTTGGTCAAGAGCAAGACATCAACAAAACGTTTGGCAAGCCAACAGTTGGCCACAGGTGGCAGGCAGCCTCAAAAACGTGTCACAATTCACCAGCCAACACAAACAAAGCATGTGCGAATCGTGAGCACAATCGTGATCGGAGTATCAGCTTAAAGCTGTAAACTGGAAATCCATGCGCATGTGAACAATTTTAACTATCCGCAGAGCGAAAAACGGATGCGTTCAAGTAGCGCTACAGATACAAATTGCCTTGACTGTCTCAAATATCATACGACATGAATTCCAAATCAGTTGAGATACCGCAAAAGATCTTATCTAAGCTAATTTCAGAATGTTTTCATGAGTCTGTCTCTGAAATGGGTTCACTTCTTAAATATTCATTGGATTATCTTAATGATCAGACAGATTCTAAATTGATTATGCCAGCTGCCGTAACGTGTATCTGATCTCTGTCTCACTCCAATGAATGTTTCTTTCTAATTTTTTTTTTTTTTTGGGGTGCAGAGAAGCCACTTTGGTGTTGGATTTTCCCTCGTTGTCGGTTAAATTTCTATTTTATTGTTGATGCATTGCAATTATAAAAGTGACTTAAAACGACATTTGCTCATCAAAGTATTCACCCCGCGCGTTCGCCCCCTTCTTAATACCCCAACCCTGATGACGGCAAGTCAGATGAATACATTTCTTGGGGAGCCTATCGCCGAAATGAGCGTTGTGCTTGCGCTTTCAACTTTGACAAAGTGTTTGGCACCGTGGCTAAATGTCAGCTCCTCTCTGCCCCTCCCCGCCTCCGCCTTCGCCTTCTCCTTCTCCATTTCATCGGTCTTCTCCCCCAAAACAAAGAAGAAAAAACAGTCAGAAACAACTTTAAAGCCAAAGGCCGACACATTGCCGGGGGGCAATCTGAGGGGCTGACTTTGAATGTTGTTGTTGGCTTTTGAAATGCTAAGATAATTGCTTTGCCAATTTGACTTAATGAATTAAAGCTGCATTTACATTTCGCTTTGTTGACCCAACGCGCTGACCATTTGAATGCTTTATGGCCATTTATATCAGCTTAGATGGGCGACAATGTCAAAGTTTAGAGTGGGGTGAGCTTATTTAATGCCCTGAAATATTCATGAACTCACTTCGCTTCGCGGTCGCCGCAAACCGAAAGTTGTTTTCACATCGAGGGATTTACTTTCTTTTCCCCCAGTTACAACAATGCTTGTGCTCGCATAGAAGTGCATGTTATGTTGTTCGCATTACAATCACACAAATGTGATAGACACATTTTTGCTGCAGCTGGTCAGAAAGACGATCACGTGCAAAAAAGAATCGTATCTGGGTGGGGTCTACAGCGGCATTTGGGGCTCAGTCTCAGTCGGTCTTGTCTATTTCTGTGTGTGTATGTGCCATCATCATCATCAGTCAAGTCGAAGCCAACAAATTCGTAGAAAGCTGCGCCCAAAATGCAATATTGTTGTTAAGTATAATGTGAAAAATGAACCAACAAAAGATTCCAAGTGCACACACAGACACACGAGTATCTATGAAAAATGTGCAACCGAATTGTGAAGAATTTTCAACAGTCAATTTAATTTTATTTTGTGAAATTGCTTTTGGAATTCAAGTGCCAACCGACAGCCGACACATACAAATTCAAATATTCATATATCAAAAACTATATATGTATATATTGAATTTATCATCAAATGTGAACCCCTCAAATCATTTCCGTTGTTGTATTCGTATTTTCACTTTGATTGTATGCTTGGCTTGCCGGCTGCCAGCAACGGGTAACAGAATTTCTTGGCTTCATTTCCAATGCAAATGACGCGCCCGAAAGTGTGGAGTAGCGCAATACCGATATACTGTGATCAAAAGAAGACTGGCAAACTAAGACTATCGAGTAGTCGACATTCAAATACTCTGCTACGTTCGTATTAAAATTCTATTAAAGTCAAGTACCTCATAGATTGAATCTGACTTTCGTCTAAATTGAATTGTTTAGCAAATCAAATTATAGTATAGTTTGTAGAATTATTATGATAACTACCACGCTTAAGGTTAATCATAATCTAGTCAAACCGGCTTTCCCAGAATTATGACTACGATTTTCCTCCTTTCATCGAACTCAACTTATGAAGCTTAAAGAACGAGAGTCTCGATAGTCTCTGCCAGCTGGCTGCTTAATTCATGTTGTTCGCTTTTATCATAGAGTATACATAGATATTATATCCCCAATTGCAGGTGGGCAATCAACTTACCATTTCCTTTCGCAGCGTCGCTATCTGCGCGTCCAAAGTGCTGCCCGTTACATTGATTTTTGCAGGTGAGCTTGTCACAGTTGTTGTTGCTGTTGCTTTCGTGTTGTTTTCCTTTTCATTTGCATTGGAAGTCACCGTTGTTGCTGTCGTTGTGTTTGCTGTTGTTGCTGCTGCTGCTGCTGCTGATGTTGCTGTCGATGTTGCTGTTGTTGTAGCTGTTGCTGCTGCTGGGTCTGCTGAGTCTGCTAAAGTTGAAGCTGATTTATCGTTTGCATTCTCTTTCGATGTCTGCTTATCGCTGCTGTTAATGTTGGTGTTGGTGTTATTGTTGTTGTTGTTGTTGTTGTTGTTACCACTGCTGCTGATGTTATTGTTGCTGTTGCTGTTTTTGTTATCACTAACTTTTTGGCTTGCTAATTTGTTGCCGCTCTCGTTCTCCTTATTGTCGTTATTATTATTGATGCTCTCCAGCTCCTGCTGCACTTCCACATCACTCAATAGTCCCGAATCGGAGCCGAGCAGCTTATTGAAGCCGCTGAGAGATTTGGGCAAAGGCGGCAGACCGCTTATCGACATTCCGCTGTTCGTGGAAGATAAATCAGAGAGAAACAAGGAAAATCAGTAAAGCGTAAATGTCAGGGGGTAGATCACTTAAGATTAGAGCAGATCCTTGCATACCTACGCTTGCCACCCAAATAGCCATAGCCGTGCCAATAACTAATAACGGGCCCATCACCAAGTTCACCATCATCATCAACATCATCACCATCACCAGCGTCACCACGATGAGCAAAATCATCGTCGCTATAACTAGCCTGATACCCCACATCACGCAAGACAAGTGGCAATGTGTCGCTGACGGAGTCGTCATCAGCATCATTGTCATTATGATCATTGTAATCACTGCATGTGGTGGGCGTTTGGCCACGCCCCTGGCCCGCACACCATTCCTCATCGTGCTCGTCGAAAGTGAAGAAACCATCTTGATATCTCTGATACCATTTGGCCACATACTGCGCACTCGGCGCAAACGGCCCAAACGCACTGCGGCATTCCTCGAGTATCTGGCTGGGATAGAGGCGCCGTCGGAAGCCAAACAAGATGCACTGCTGCAGCTCGACGGGCGTTGGACCCGGTATCGGCGATAGGAACAGTTCGTCCAGATCTTCGGACATTCGAATTGCTGTCGCTGCTGTTGTTGTTAATTTGCGTTTGAAACGACTTAAGACATTAGCTGTGAATTGCAGTAGCAGTGAACGTTGTAAAAGTCTATTTCAAAACATATTTTTATACAATTCATACAAATGAGAGAAAGCCAGATGGAGAGCGAGAGA
Organism: Drosophila siamana; assembly: GCA_035047445.1. NCBI lineage: Eukaryota > Metazoa > Arthropoda > Insecta > Diptera > Drosophilidae > Drosophila > Drosophila siamana. The sequence continues at coordinate 15,617,724 of JAWNPP010000004.1, read as the reverse complement.
CAGACAGTGAACACTTTGAGATCGTAATCAAAACACAATAACGAGTAACAGCAACAAAACGAAAACACAATAAAAAAAATTTGAGAAAAAAAAGGAACGGAGCATAGAACAATTTTAGGTGTTAGCAAAAGTGTGAAAATTGTGGCCAAAAAGCGAATATTGCGGCTGTAGTTACTCGGGTCGGGCATTAATTCAAACGATAAGCTGACAACAATGACATTTCAATCTCTGCTATTAGGCACAGCAACAATCAGATACACACTCACACAGTCACACACTCATACATGTATATACATACATAAACAAAAATATACGAGACACTTAACTCGACTTAGAAACCAGTAACCAAGGCCAGCAGCTATTTGTGAAGTAGATCTCTGCCACTGGCAGCAAAGCTGGTAACGTATCAAAGCCAGCGCTGACAATAAGCCACTTGCATATGGCCAGTTTTGGGCTGGTTTCTGGTTGGAGGAAGCAGAGGGGAAATTATATTTCAAAATTCAATCACATGTGTGATGTTATAGATACATATCTTGTGGCTTGTTATTAAATCTACCACAGTAGAATACCAACAACTTTATGTTGCATTGTCGCCAGTTGCATTCCACTTGAGAATGCCAACAAACAAGTCCGCAACAAGTTGCATCAAAGGCCATAAAGTCAGTCGACGCACACAAACAAACTGCAGAAAGCTAGATATGTACATAGATGCATTGTCAATGCACGAAACGTTTAGTTTGAGATACTTTGATTGTTGCCACGCAGCCAACTGCTCGGAAGCTGACCCAATTGCTGGGCCAATCGAAATTGGCAGTTAGAACAGCGTTTAAGCACTTAAACGGCCAATAGACAAGACAATCTCGATTAACGGTAATCGCTGCCTTTTTACTACTTGCATAGATCAACTGCAAATTGGCGCTACCAATAGACGCAGTTCGGGTTCACTCAATATTTCATTGGCGGAGCAGCCACAATCCAATGTAATCATTTTTCGCCATCATTTCGAGATTTATCGGTCACGGTGCGGCTTTAAATATTTGCTGCGGTTGCTGCGGCTAACTGACTAAGCTCAACGCTTGGCTGCCTCTTGAGCCTCATTTGTGGCCAAGTTAAGACGTACTCGTAAACAGTGACAGCCGGACTAGCAGCCGGCAAACCAACGAACAACACCAGCAGTGCCTCCAGTGGCTCTTGGCCGGCGATGGAGATGCGAGTCTATAAAAGTGCGAGGCGTAAGCTGAGGCGCAGACAAATGCATTATGTATTTAACTTGGCTAATTGCTTGCTACGCTGCGCTGTGTAATCAGTAAGCAGGTACGCTTTACCAATTGCTAATTTGTGTGAACAGCAGAGTATCTGCTATTTGCGAAAGATACTTTGTATCTTTGTATACATACTGTCGGTATACGCCGACCATATAGCCAGCATTTTCTTGGCTGGTTGAATGCCCGATTTCACCTGAAATACGCCGCGGCCAAACAACAGCGGTCTAAAGCTCTCACAATGCGATATTTATGTTAAAAATTCTGCAATACAGGAAGCAATAATCACAAAAGAGTTAAGAGCTGCGTGCCTTAGCAATTGCCGTCCCATTTTATCTGCGACTATTTATTTTTGTTCGATATTCTTTAACGGCAACATTTATAATGACACTCTTGGCCACATATATTCGCACATAAATACATACATAACATACATACATCCAATACAAATATAAATATAAATAAAAATATCTTTATTTTTATATTCATGTATTTATGAACAGCTGCCAGCGGACATTCCTATCCGACAGCAGCAATCTCAAACGGCGGCCTGGCCCGGCTCTGCTCGGCCTGACCGGGTCCGCAACTTGAAGATCTGAAGACCTTTTTTGCAACTCGCCGTCGCCATTAACTCGAATAATAATCACCAACAAAAACAATGCATAAAGGCAAAAAATTAAGTGCAAATACATATTTAGCACGTTCGAAGCGTTGAAAATACAAAACAATAAACAAAATCAAACACACTAAAGTCAACTTTTTTGTTTAGCGAAAAAAAAATAAATGAAAAGGGCAAAAACAAGAAACGTAAAAAAACAGCCAACAAAATGGTAGTCAAATGAATAGTGTCTAATTTTTTTGTTAGTGCTGCACTAAACAGTGATCGATCACCGTGATTGACGATGTAAATAAAATGAGATTTGTTTAGTGAATTATACAACAGTTTTGCAATGATGTGATTGTGAAGGTGAAGATATTTGTAATGACAATAAACATATAGTAATTTTGTAAAATAGTGTGATTACTTTTCAGCCCAGCTCCCCAATGTCTGCTTATCTAATTGTATTCTAAAAATATCTATTGAATCACTATTGTTGAGATTTGTTTTGGATGCACTTGTAATCGCTTAGGTTAAGCAATTTAGTTCATGGCTTTGCTCGTAAAGATAGCAATGAGGTTTTCTTTATATTATATATATTATAAATATTTTAATTATTTTTGCAATCTCAGCTGCGATAAAAAACAACTACAAAGTGATTTATTCTGCATCTATCCAATAAGGAAATACTTATGGCAAATGAATCAGGCATCGTTTTACAATTTTAATTTCAGCTTGCAATTTACGGCTGGAGGTGCAGCTTCAGCTTGTCAGCAAACTGGCCAAATACATACACAAGCATATAGTCATATACATATGTATAAGATAAGTACAAAATAAATACTGCGCATGCCCGCCCTAGTCAGCTTGATTAGCAAAACCTGCTGTGCTGAGCTCTGCATGAGATGCAAACAATCTGCAGTTAATTTGGCAGCTGCTGGCGCCGGCCGCTCTCTGAGTAACTAAAAATTTCACCGACTTGGACCATCAACTATAGGCAAAGTGCACATAATTATGGTAAAAGCATTTTTCAGCTACAGCTACAGCTACATCCACATTTGCGGCCGGAGATTCATTTGCATTTGGTTTGCTCTTGTTCAGGCCAAAAAAAAACAAAAACTAAAAAAAAAATGAAATATATGAAAGACTCCGCTGCACTGTTATTAATTAAGCCAAAAATGAAAACATACCTTAAATACTCCTATATGTAAGAGCAAATTTAGTTTTTCTTGTTGTTGCTGCTGCTGCTGCTGTTGTTGTTCTCTCTGTTGTTGTAATTATTTATGGTTTGTTCGACTGTCTGATTGCTTCATATGCATATGGCAAGTTCATTAGCCCGACAATCGCATTGTAACCGAGCCAGCACTACTACACAAGGTACAAGTTTACTAAATACTATATGTACATATGTGTAGTTTGTAGACGTATAGAGGAGTATTTATCTTGATTTATCTGATATATGTAATCAGTTTATAATCGCTCTATATGGCATTTCTTTGTTTCTAAATGAAGATTTTTGCTTTGATATCACCTGTTGGCAACGCTTTTATGGCAACGGCGACGCCTTTTCGCAGTTTGCAACCTACGCATTATATTTTTAAATATTTTAATTAATTAGTTGAAGCATTCAGAAATGGCTTAACCCAAAGTGGGCTGAGCTGGACGCGACTTGACTTGGCTTGACTTCTCTTGACTTGACTTGACTTGACTCGACTCGACTTGACTGCCTGATGACTGCTTGTTGAAGCTAATTTAGCGTGGGTGTGGCTAAAAGGCAAACAGATACGAGCTTCACCGAAATATGCATTTAAAGAAGAAAGCTAATATTTGCATATAGAATATAGTTTCAACTTTCAGCGGTATTTTCTATATGATGTCACCGAAAGTTATTCAACAGAAAAAAGTATACAAACATAACTATGAACAAAACTAGAGCTTCTTTCTGGCATCAGTAAATAGTCGCTGGGAAACTATTGCTACTGCTAACCTAGACTACACAAGTAATGGTTTTTCTCACTTTATATGTCCGAAAGTAAGAGGAAACAAAAGAATGTAATGTTGGGAATGTGTATGAGCTCCATTTTAAACTCAATAGAATTTTCCTCCCGTCACTCTTTTCTCTTCATTACCAGAGAACATGACAGAAAGGGCTAAGGCAAAGTAAAGTCCTAAGATTTAAACACAAATGCTTTCGGCAAGCATAAATACGAGTATGTAAGTTTTCCACGTGCAAGCGTAAGGTCAACACAAATAACTTTGGCTAGAAGTATGTATCGCACAGCTGAATGTACGTATGTATGTTTTTCAAATACATATATATTGAAGCAGTTCTATAGGTAACAAAAGCACATTCAAAAATAAACATATGTACACACATGTATGTTATGTATGTATGTTTGTATGCGAGTGAGTTTTGTGTACGTGAGTAGGCACAGCTTTCAATTGCTATTGTTGAACAAAAAAAATGCTTTTGTTATTAATTAAGAAAAACACACATTGAAACTAAACGGCGGCTATAATTTTACAGATCTTTATTCAGAACTTGCACACAACTTTTTGCTATGTTCTTTGCCGCATTTTGAGGCATAGCAACATTTTTATTGTTTTTCTTTACGTTTTTTTTTCATATACAACATAATTATTTTTAATTGTTATGCAGCCTCGTTTTGTTTTTAGAACATACACACACATGCACACACACATTCACACACAACTATACACACATATATACGGCGAATATTGAAGAAAAAACACAAGACAAGCTGCGTAAATTTGCTGTTTTTTGGGATGTCGGGTTGAGGCGCTGTGCCTCTGACGCGTACTCACTAATTATTATTTTTACAAACAATATGGGAATTATAAACATATAATTTAGTTTTGTAATCCCGCTAGCCACACTGTACACTGTTGTATAGTATTTTGTTTTGGCCTGTGAATTGTTGGCTCGCTTTGATAGCGCTGAGAAATTCGCGTGCTACTAAAAGTCAAACGTTGGCGACTTTTTGCCACGTTCAATATCTCATCCCCAGCGTCAGTCTCTCCAAGAGCGGAAGAGATACAAAAGCCAAAAGCTACAAAAGGCGCACTGCTCTATCTATCTATCTATCACATGCAATACAGATGCAGAGCAAAGCACACTGCAAATGGAACGATGAGACAGCGTCAGAGACAGAGTGAAAGAGATGAGAAAATTAGAAAACAAGACAAAGATAAAAATATATAAGAAATGCGTGTATTGATTTAATAAAAATAAAATACGAAACAGGGTGGCTCATTTCATGCACTAAAATATAAATATTCAAATTCCATTCCAAAAAAAAGGGAATGAAAAGTGCATCAGAGAAGTTATAAATGTCGTGCTTTCGACGACTAAAGCACCCTGTATTGCGCTTCCACAGCCGCCTTAGCTGCTATTAATAGAGATAATAACAAAATAACACGTTGTTTCTCTATGTAGTACATCATATTTGCCTCCGCCTGCTCCTCAATGAGCCAGCCGATGAAGGAAAGGGTGAAACCTCACGCCCGACACTGGGCCGAGAATTTCGGGCACAACGCGTTGCTCATTCAGAAAAATTCGAACATGATGACGACGGGGACTAGGATGCCGTCAAATTTGTTTTTGGACCCCAAACTGCGTAAGAATACAACAAAAAACAACACATTCGACCATTACCCTTGCCCCGTGCGAGAACGAACACTAAACGACGAATTGGGAGCGTCGATTGTCGATTGTCGTCGTGTCGCATTTTAAAAATAAACTCGGAAAAGCGCTCCACGCACCGCCAGCGACAACTATGTAGTGTGTAGGCATGCACCACAGCACGAGCACCACAGCAGCGCACCACCACCGAAAATAGTGCAGGCAGCCAGCCAGCAGGCAATCGCGCAGGTGGCAAATGGGAGCATGAACGGGAAGCGCTGCGACTCTGTGGAATGCAACGACGACGCGTCGACAGCAGCGCCATTTTGTTGGCATCGTCGACGTTGTCATAAATCTTGAAATGCCTTTTCAGAAGACACACACTGGCGACTCAACTTGAGGCGATTTCTCGCAAAAAAAAAGCAACAATACCAACAACAACAAGAATCTACGTGATCATAATATCAATAGTTGACCCACAAAACGAGAAGTTTACTTAATAAAGGTTTCAGTTTTTCTTTTTCACATACATAAATATATATACATATTTTTTTTTGGCAAATAAACTGAATGGGGTCGGGTCGTTTCGGGTTTATTGTGTGATCGACTTAAAGAACTGCTCGCATTGTTAAGATTTGAATAAGAACGAGAGATTTTCAAAAGATACAAAATGAAAGAGGCGATTTCTATTTGTACTAAAGAGGGGCACCGACTACCGAGATAATCGAAAACATTCTAAAACTTGTTAACAGACTCATGGTGTGTTGAATACTTAGGAGTACCTACAGGGTATGCGGGCATGTCATTGAAAATTCAAGTCTTTCAATGCCAGTTTGCTTGTGGCACTCTAATGGGTCATAATTTTCCCATTGTCTTCGCAAAGTTATCAGCTATGTAGCGCTAATTAACTGAGAAGTCGCCTAATAATTGTTGGCCGCAACGAACATAATTTTTTTTTTTTTTGTTGGTAGGTACATAATTTTCCGAAACCTTGCCCATAACAAAAGCCAAATGACGAGTGCGTTAAATGACGAAAACGCAAGAGAAAAAAAACGCAACAACGAGAAAGACAATAACAATCACAAAGCAAGACGATAAACGACTGACAGAAAGAGGGTCAAGCTCAGTTGGTGTCTGGAATTGTATGCGCTTTCATAGCCATAAATAAAATGATATCAGTAGCTTTATATGCAGGGCCTCTCACGTTTAACGTTCAACGTTCAACACACAACGCGCAACGCACAACGTACAACGCCCCCACCTTTCTTTCTACACAATTCGAATCATTTTCGCTTTCATTTCAAATGGGCAATGGGACTCAAACAGCGAACCGCTTTGGATCTACACACAGGTTTCTTTGGGGCCGGGCTCTGATCTGGTCATTTGTGAAATTTCTAAATAAATAAACTAAGTAATCATATGCAAATAAGACAAATAGAAATACAAGAAGCAGACGAAGTAGAAACCGATGAAACAGAAGAAGAAGAGAAACAGAAAAAGAAGCAGAAACGTATGGCCGAGAGCTAAGGCGATCCATGATCATTTCACGTAGTCGGTGCGATCGTTGGTACGTTGGCTCGGTTTGGTTACCCAAATAAATTTCGTTTAGTCTTGTGACCTGCGTTCCATACGATTAGTCTCGGGTTTCTCTTTCGAGTCCAACGAAAAGCGAAATTTGATTTCGGTTTTCTGATTAGTAGAACCAACAAACAAGAGACTAACTTTTGAGACTGTCGCTCTCCCTCTCGCTCGCTCTCCCGTTCCGTTGGTTCGATCGATGCCTTTGCAAATAGCATTTCTGGGGTCTCTTAATTTATGCAGCTTGTCATCGCTGAGTTTTTAACGATGGGTCGATGCTTTTGGCTTAGAAACTACCTGGCATTGGTTACGACAGTTACTTTGCTTGTTGTTTTGTTTTTTGCTCAAGCTCTAACCATACAAAAGCGAAAGTCGTCTGGTAATATATCAAATGTGTAAGGTGAATTATTTACGTTTATTTATGCATAGTTTTTTTTTAAAATAAAACACCAAAAATATAGAAAAAAGCACACATGCCTCGGAAGGGCTTAAGGTGAAGCAACCAAGACTGAGAGATTAACATAGCTTTTACAGCGAAGTTTTTGCGGATTTCCTTATAGACTGTATGTGTTCTTAAAGATTTTCAGTACGTACTGCCAAATGTGAAGTGCTTCAATCATGCAGAGTTTGCCAACGCTCTCTGCACAAATTTGGTTAATAATAACAACAGATTTTTGTGGCCAGACGGCGAGTAAGTGAAATTCCTCATTTGCATTGGGCAAACGGAGCCGCAGACGAGTACACGAGATAAAAGTCAATCCACTCGGCCAGTGGCGAATGGTTTGGAGCAGGAAACTTGAGCAATCCGCGCACTTGACTGCATAGTTTCGTTTTGTAGCCATAAGATACAAATCAGCAGCAACTGCTATTTTTGGGCAATACACAACAAACGCAAACTCATAAAGTTCAATTGCGCCAAAACACTTGAGATACATACACTAAAAGCTATATAAGAGAGCCCCTAATAAAATGAAGAAAACGACGCCAAAAAACGAAAAAAAAATGGTTAAAGCAAAAGGTGAAACAAGTGCGCAAGATACAAACTTTTGGACCCAATTGCTACTGGTCGGTCGTAAATTTGATTAGATTCCGTAGATGCAAAGATACATACGTGATACGGGATCAGTGAATGGTCAGTGTGTGAGATGTCAGCCAGGAATCTACTTGCCACATAGCAACCATAGCGACCATAGCGACCAAACCGGCTGCCTAAACAAACCAGTGAACAGTGAGCAGTGAGCAGAGAGCAGTCAACGAGTGGAACAGCTGGACCAAAGCCGGAATCTAAGTTGGCCAAAAAACAAACTTTGAAAATTTGAAATTTAAATTTGTGCTTTTGGTGCAAAACTCAGCTCAAGTGCAGCTTAAGTGGCGAATTGCTTCCGGTAGCTGGTCGCGTCTCATGAATTTGTTCAGGTCCAGCCACAACCACAGATTCAGACTTGGCTTCGATTGGAGTCGCGTTGAGTTGAGTCGCGTCGAATCGAGTTGACTCGTGATTGTTGCAGTTCCAATGGCCCACACTTGAAGTGGCCAAGTGGTTTTGTGGCTCGTCACAAGTCTGCGCATGTCGTAAGCGGCTTCAGTTTTCTTACAATTTTCTTTTCGCTTCATTTTTGGGCAGCCTAACACACGGCTAATGTTATAAATTAACGCAACCCAACAAGCAAAAATCATACCAAAAGCAAAAACAACGCAAACTGTATCGTCATGTGGGTTTATGTAAGCCACCCGGCCAACTAGCCAACTAGCCAACTTGCTAGCCAACCAGCCAGCCAGTCAGCCGGCCAGGTAAATAGACAGACATAGTGGCAGCCTACGCGCATGTGCGTCCAGATCCACATCCACTTCCAGGTCGCCTCAGTCAACAGCTCACTGGACCCGCTCACTGCGTCAATGTTGGCCAATTTTTCCGCATCTGCGACTGTTGGCTGTTTGCTGTTGCTTTTGTTTGGCTTTCGGTTTTGTTTTCGTCACAAATTTACAGTTTCTATTATTTTGTAGTTTTTCTCACGTCGATGACTTTGCATAAAATTAGCACACTTTGGCCGAAAAGTCGCCTAATTAGCCACAAGTTTAATTCAGAAAGAAATAGGGAAGTTATGGGGCCAAATAAATTAATTAATCGCCTGTCCACAGTAATTTAAATTGCGTTTGTTTTCACCTTGTGAGAATGACAATCGAATCGACGACCGTTAACCAGACGAAAGATTCGGATTCTCAAAATAAAAACCACAATTCATTAATAGTAAAACAAAATAGAAACTATAATAACTCTTGGGAGCGCAACAATAACATTTAACGGACACTAGAACAATTTGAAATAACAATTCCGAGTTAAGAAGCGTCAAATGAGCTGAAAGAGCCAACAAAGTTTATGAATGACATTGAAACGAAGTTTATTAACTTTAAGCTCTCTAGGTCAAATTTGTTCTACGGAAAGAAAATTGTATAGCTCATTTTGGGTTTGAGTTTGTAGTTAGCACTGCTTTTCACAAGCTTTTCAGAAAGGTTTCAAAACATTTTTTATTACAATAATTATTTCTGTTTCTGTAGAGTTCTTTTCTCATATAGAAAGTTATATGGGCTCACACTTGACCCACAGCTAATACAAAGCCAAATATTTGTACAGCTGGAAAAGTTCAAGAGAACAGAGCTCCAACAAAGAGCAAAGTACCGTTGCGCACTGACATCTTGAAGAATCAGAAAACTGTTGTTGTTATTGTTGTTGTTGGCTCACACAATTCCCAAGCAAAACCTGGCCATAGGCCCAACCTCTCCAACAGCGCTTGGGCCGTAAAACAGATCAACGAATCCGGCAGTCGCTGTCACAGACCATCTAAGAGTTACAATCAGTTACAGTAAAGTGTCAAGATGCTTAGCAATTACGAGTATGATGATTACTAGGGACTACTACCACAACAACGACAACCACACTACATTCATTCGCAGGCCTCAGTTTTTGGCCAAGAAGTGAGTGTTGACTTCAGTTTAAAGCACTTTGCTCACGCAGTCTTGAGATTGACGGAATGACTGACTAACTAACTAACTGGCTGACTGGCTGACTGACTGACTGAATGACTGAGTGACTGACTTTAGACGACATAACCCATAACCGTAACCAGACTTCGAGTTGAACACTCTGCGCACTTTGTGCTACTTAATGTGAGTTGGCTTTTGGGTTTCGGCGCGTTCAACCTGCCTTTGTGTCGCATCATCTAAAACTATTTGGTAGCTGGCCCAACACTTGTCAGCCAGACATTCAGTCAGTTTGTCAGTTTGTCATTCCGTCAGTCGCGCAGTTGTTCAGTTAAAGTCGCTTTGCCATACTTTAACGGTTCTCACACTCTCAGCAACCGAATCTGGCGTGTGTATCTTTGGCAGCGAGTGGCACTCATCATAATTACAACGCTGCGGCCTCACTGACTGCCTGCCTGCCTGGCTGCCTGGATTGCTGACTGAGTGAATGACAGCCACATGAGGCAAGCACAACGTCGACGTCTTGAGGTTTGGTTTCCATCTAGCTTGCAGCTCGCAGCTCACAGCTCACAGTTCCATACCAATCCACAGCTTTGTGACTGACTCTAGTGTTTATAATTTATGATTGCTTTGCGTGATTTTTACATTTCTGTGTTATTAGTCTAAACTTGGCTTCAGCATCAGACAATCTACGATCTGCGATCGTGCCTATGTCGTGTCTATGCCTAGGAAAACACCTACGATTTGGGGCTCTCAGCCCAACTGAGGCCAGCCCACACATTTGCTTTGGCAAGACGCTTGGTGGGGGGAGGGGGGAGTTGGCTGAGAATTGCACGTTGCTGCCAAATTGTGTTTGGTGTTTTGAATGCTCTTTGGCTCCCTTGCTGGTCATTAAATCAAATCAATTCTGATTCATTAGTTCAATGCTGTTTTTTTCTTTTTTTTGTAATAAGCGCCACTCAAATGATCCCGACTACAGTGGCAGACTGTGGGATTCCAAGAAATCAATAAATTATTGTGTAGTCGAATTGTTTCACTTGTAGTACCATGGATGCTGTTGTACAAGACGATATCTGATAAAGAGACGGACACAGAGCGCGCTAATCGTTGGTTTGCTTTTGGCTTAATTTAAATGTTTCAAATTAAGGCAACAGAAATCTTAAGGTCGATCTCGAATTTGTCAAAACCTCGCCTTGAGACAAGCAATTTAATGATTTTGAAATAAACATAACTATGCTCTGCTCTGCTCTGCTTTGCGTTGCTTTGCTAGTCGGTGCGTAAATAAATCGAGGCAATTATTTCCAGCTCATCATCAATCATGCGACCAAATAAAATAAACAAACAAATGGTAGAAGAACACAACACCAACTGCTGACCAGCTGTCAACAATTTTTGACCTATTGCATTATGTGCTCTACTGGGTCGATTGTCACAGTTTGTTTAGGAAACGATTGAAATATTGTTAGTTTAGCTGTCTACTACCTACGGATGCCCGATGCTCGATGCCCATTTGCCCGCATGGCGAGGGGAAACTCGCACTCATGTGTTCACTTCCGGTTAAGCATGAACACGTTGGTGATGGATGCATATCCAAATGGCTAGGGCTGCAGTTATGAGCCAAGAATTTCCATGAAAATCAACAGATATGCAAATGATATCAGCACAAACATAGAGAGGCAAATAAACCAACTGCAACTGACTGCATTCGGTTAAAGGCATTTTCGATTGCCGTTGTTGCCGTTGTTGCCGCTGTTGCTCTTGCTGTTGCAATTCCCAGAAAATTATGCTCGGAAATTGAGAGTCTCTAGAGGCGCTGCAGTTAGAGAGCTGGAGTTGTGCCTTTTGCATCGTTTGTCGTCGCTATTACGACACAGTTTTCGTTTCGTTTTTAATAATCATTTGCAAATGTCTATTAAGCCGCCCCCTCCAGTCGAATCCATCTCCCTCTTCGTCTCCCTTCCCGCACTTGATATGCCTCCTCGGTTTGGTGTTGTGTCAGCGTCTGTCTCTGTTTCCGTCCCTGTTGCGCATGCGCAGCGCATTTCAAAGGAAACAAATCGCAAAAGCCAAACGAAACTGAAAATTGCAGAGAAAAACAAACTCAAGGCATGCCAAGGCAATGGCCATGGAAATGTTTGCAGCATGTAAATTAAGACTTTTAGCTCAAATTATAGCAAGCAAAACACGGGCATGGCTGCAGGGCGGGACGTGCCCAGTCTTTTTGACAATAGATTTGAACATATATATTTTTTGTGTGCCGTCAGTGCAGATCAGTGCAGATCAGCCCACCACCACAAACTAGATATAGCTGTTGAAAAGTAAAAGTTCAACTCAAGAAATGTTACGATTGGCGACAAACTTGAGAAAACTTAGAAACCCACATAAGATTACATTACAAAACTACTTCTAAGAAAGCTATTGTATTTGGCATTTCGTAAACAATTTGAAAGCCTACAAATAAACCAAGTTGGTTCTATTGAAGATGACGAACGATAATGAGAATTGTAACCGCATTAAAGATATAATTGTAATACTCGGCAGTGAGCATTACGGAAATGCTTTGCGATTCTTGACAACGGACAACTGTTACTCAGTTATGCAATTAAATTAAAATAAAGTTGCAGTAACTACAACAACTACACCGACAATACACAATACAACTGCGGCAACAACAATGACAATAGCAATAACAGCAGGCAGTCGACAGAGTCGGGTGACCGCATTGCAGTTGCAGTTGTTGCCACTGCCGCTGCCGCTGCTGCTGCTGCTGCTGCCAGTTGCGAGTGTTGCAATTGCTTTCGCTTTGATTGAATTTATTTTATAATCCACGATGCCAACTGCTTAGTCAACTGTCTGCGTGCCTGTGTGTGTGTGTGTGTAACTACATTTATGCTTATAAGAAAACTGCATCTGTAAGATGCAATTTCCAATTTGCATTTTACCCACTGAGCGAACATAGGAAACGACGCGTCCGACAAGCGGCCGGCACTCGGCATGAGAGATATGATAAATTATATTATTGGCATAATAATATATTTACGAGGTATAACGATCACCCCACCGCCCAGTGGAGCAGCGGAGTCGGCTGCAAGTTACATTTAAAAATCATTCGATTTCATATTTCAAAATGCGCATTAGCTGCTTCCTTCCATTTGAGCGATTGCCGATAACAACAAATGCAAATAGTAAGAAAAAAAGCGCAATAAAAAGCAAAACAGACAAAAGAAAGAAATAAAGAAAAAGCAAACGCAAATGAAAACTGGCAAATTGCAATAAATAAATAGAAAACTGTGACTGCTGCTGGTTACACGTACATAGTATGAACATGCATACAAACATATGTATATATACATATATACATTGTGTACATACTCGTGAATGTTGTGCCTTTATCTCGACTATGGATTTGCTTTGCAAATTGGATTATGTCTTATTGTGTTATTGTTATTATTGTGGCTGCTGTGCCACATCCTCCAGCCAGCGGCAATAAAAATGTCGGCGCATGCGTCGCTGCCAGTCGTTTATAATTACAGCCCCACAGTGCACAGCGCACAGTGGTCGCCATCCACAAACTCCACAAATGGCAGTTGGCAGCAGGCAGCAGGCAGCCCCTTTAATTATTTGCACGAATTCGGTTTGTTAATCGCCCCATTGACGTGCCGCATCGATCGGCCAAAGACATCTCTACTGCACACAACACTCATAGATATACACATAAGTATCTATCTATCCATCTATTTGACTATCTGTGGCTGTGGTAAAAGTGCAATGAAAGCCAACAAAAGGCACTTCAATTAAGGGGGACGGTTCGCAGCGACTGTCGACATCAACATCGACCACGGTTTGCATTCAGTTAGATAAACAAACTGCTCGCCAAATTACAGCATTGTTATCGGGGGCATACATAAATTTATGATTGAATTCACTCACCATTTTCACGTTTGTTTTTTCCTTAATGGGCAAATGAAAAGCCGCCTGCCAAACAACGCAGCACAACACAGCAAAACACAAACAACCCGGGAGACAGAGGGAGAGAAAGACAGCCCATCAATTGCCAAATGAAATGAAGTCAAGAAGAAAATGCATTGTATGTGCGAGTGTGTGAGAGTGCGAGTTTAAATGCCAATGACCGACATGAGTTGCACTTAGTTCAAATGAAGAGCCCCATTTTGCCACAAAACGTGTAATGAAAAGAGAAAACTAATGATAGAATTGCTCTAATGGGGAGTCATTCAGTACAGTGATCAGCGCAAGGGAAAATCAACGGCAGAATTGATGCCAAAATAGAAACGATAACAATCCTCACGCTCACTTTAACTACCATCTGATTTAATGTTCTAGCTTTAGCAAAGCAAACTAATTCTTTGCTGTAAGCACAGCAATAACAACAAGCGAAGCTTGCCAGCTGTGTCTGCTACAATTATCTGAAACTGGTTTACTCATCATACTCGTATTGTACTTTCGGGCATGCAGACTCCAAATTACTTTATATAGACTCGTTACATTAAATCATGCCCCAAAAACCAAAAACCAAAAAAAAAAAAGAAACAAAAAACTTGAGCCAGCAGCATATCATTTAATCAAAAGCTCGTTAGTCTGCACACAGTTTGCGCTTGAATTTTTAATGGCTTAATCAGTTTCTTTTATACATATATTGTGCTTTTTTGGGGGGTTGGGGAAGAAGCCACAAGGAAATTGCATTGGAAAGCAATACAAAAGAAGCACATCAAGAGTTTTTCCTCATATGCATGTGTGTTTGCATGCTTTAACTTATGTGTGTGTGTATGAGTATTTTGTGGCCGCACACAAATTGATTTGGTATGTGAAGACGGATAATTGGTTTTCGACTACGGACTGCGGACTGCAGGGCTGCCTGCAATAGGAAAGTTTTCACGGCTTTTGCTAAGCGCATCCACCACAGACGTAAGTTTCATTAACAAGTCAATTAGAGCGCCCCGTCGATAGCCAATTGGCATTTTTAATTAACTACGACAAACCAAAAACATGAAGGGAAAATGCCTCAAGAATGAACTCATATCACCGTCAATTAGTTTATACTCTAATCAAATTGTTATAATTACGGTTTATGCTTATTGGCTGCATTTCTTAACAATTAATCAAAGCTGGCCGTCGGAAATTGGCCAGTTAAGAACTTTATCAACGAATTCGAAAACCTCAAATCTGACAGCAACGTTGGAATTTATTTAAATTGAGCACAGACGATACAAGTGTGTGAAATAGAAGTATTACTCATCAAATTACAAAGTGTAAGTTTGCAATTTTCTACCAGCTTGCGTGTAAATTGATCAGCTGCTTTGGGTGGCGAGTTCTAAAAAGATTTTCACAGCTTTCTCCACATGTCAATTTATATGAGCATGCTAAAAGCTTGATGCAACATAATTGCCAACACCATTGCTTGGGAAGACTCTATCGGCTAGTATTTGGCTCATTGCGGAGCACGTAAAATGTATGACTAATCAATGGCTCTGGCAGAGCGAAGACTCTCCGGGAGACGCGCTACGCTTGGGCGAGTTTCACAAGCTTCAAGCGACGTCGTTTGTAGTATACGATGAGTATGAGAGCTTTTCGTATGACTCTTAACGAGTATACCGATTGTATTTGCATTTATATTGAATATTATAGTGGTACATGTGAGTGTGTGTGTGTGTGTGTGTATATATCGTAGTTATGTGTGCGATCGCACAAATGCCAAACAATGTGAGTCACGATAATCAGCGTTGAGCGCACCGCAAACACGTCCATATGTCTGAGTACAGGGTACGAAAACGCGAGGGTGGAGCTGTAAATACGTATTCGAAAACTCCCCCAAAGGAAATTTCCCATAAAAAGTAGAATCATAAATTCATCAGCTTAAAAGATTAAACAATTCTTTTGGGATTATCCAGCTTTGAGATGTGTATGTGAAAATTCTAACATTTTCAATACGATTAGTTAGGGACAGAACGTTTAACAAATAAAAATTAATTAGACCATAAATCATAGAAGGTATTTTAAAAGATTTACCGAATTGCTTTTTAAAATAAAACAATTAGAATTAATTGATATCAAATTCTGCAAAACGTAGAGCTTTAATTACACATTGAACTGCCCTCGTTCATTAAAATACTCACATATTTATGTGCGCAGTTATAATAACAACGCTTCGAATATCGTACAGCGACTGAGAAAAACGAGTTTTGATTTGTTGAAATAAGCATTTACTTATGAAAAATGCATACAACAAAATTATTTAAACACACAACAATGTACTCGGTACATGCTTATGAGACATAAGTAGACGTTGTTGTAAATATTGCAAGATGTTGCAGTTGCCGTTTGCTGTTGCTGTTGTTGCTATTGCAGTTGCAGTTGCAGTTGCGGCAACTACTGCAATCGAGCGTAATGCGCATACATGCAACGTGCCACAACAGCGCCAAACAGCAGCAACAACAAACACCTTTGAAATGGTGTCAGCAATAATTTATCAAAAAAAACAAAAACAACAGAAAAATTTACAAAAGCATAAATAAACCAGGCAAGCTGTTCAAACCGCATCTAACACTGAAGAGAACCCGAGTTGGCAGCAATTTGCATGAACAGCCAAAGACAAAACAATGGGCCAAGAGTACAGCATGTGCAAACGTGTCGGTGTGCGAGTATCTGTGAGATACGAGATACAAGTGGTGCGCCCTGGGCATGTAAAGCGTGTCAGCAAAGCTCAGTGAAACTCGGTGAAATAATTGCGGTAAGCGCATAAATAAAATTACACATGTTGGGAATTTGCAAGCAGTTTTCGCCAGGCGACACACACACACACAGCTCGACAGTGGGAGACGCGACACGCCCCACACCCATCCACATGCCCCTGACACCTCACAGGTAGCCGGATAACCAGGCTGGTTGGCCTGTGTTACCTGCGAACGCGTATCTGTCGGTAGCATCTTCATATCTGTCAGATAACTGTCCTATCTTATCGCACGCTCCCTTTGCAATGATGTTTATGGTGAGGCCACAGCATTTTATTGATTTTTCCTACATCCGCTGATAATGCAAGTGGCAAAAACAATTTTACGACCCGTCGAGGGAGTCAACGACAGCGACTGCAGCAGCGGCATAGAAAGGGTCTGTCAATGTCCCGTTTTGGGCTGACATCAGCCGCAACTAATTAAGGAAAATGACGTTGACAATGGGAATTACTCTCAGCGCCTCAGGACACGCGTGCCCTTTGGCTCTTTAGTGGTAGTAGCAGCGAAATAAAAAGGGAAGGTCCAGAGGGCAAAACCATTTAGCTGTCAACAAATGCAATGCCATTTGAGAAGAGTTCCAGGAACTGAGAGCAATATAAATTGAGCAGGGTAGCAGCATCAAATGCTGCCCGCTAGCGACGAAAGATTTTCAGGAATCTGTTTTTCTAGCGAGTTTTTTGAAAAGTCACGAATATTTTTGAATCGAATTGTTCTTGAAATATGCCATAAAGTCACGATTCGCCGCAAACAATCACAATACCTTAATATTCGCAATACTTGGCACTCAGGATCAACTTGTTTCGAAACCTTTTCACGCGATACTGGGGGTAATATTTTCCAATGGCCGTGACAAAGGAAAAGCCAACTGTTCAATCGTATGAATCACATGGGATTCTGCAAATAGGTTTATCGTGTAAGCAGTTCTGACTAATGTCTATAAATAATTTATGGATCGTAATACAGATCTGTCATATGCACACATTTTTATAATTCATAAAAATTAAATTTATGTAATATGCCAATAAAAAATATTACATCTAACACAACTGTTAGGAATAATTAGCGAACTTGATTACTTCAAATTATTGCTTGAACAAGTTGAACGGCATTCAAAAGTCATGACCGCCATAACAAACCGATTATATAGCGACGACTTTATCTATAGTAGGTATTGCAGGTATTACAATCTACCCATAAAAGCCCACATATTTGCATGGTTGACTCACCGCTTGACGTTGCGACAGCGCTTCTCGTTCTCTGCCTCCTTGACGCTATCCCAGCTATCGCCCACGCCCGACGACGACATATCGTCGAGCCGCTCCTCATCCTCCATGCCCGAGTCCTCGAGACTGATGTGACAACTGGTCAACGTCACCTGCTTGCCATTGTCGCCCACCTCGATCCAATCCGAGGTGCGAATGCGCTGCGAGCGTTCCGTGCCGTATGGCGACGAGTCCGACGAGCAGCCGGAGGGGCAACGTTTGCGTGGCGTCGAGTTGCCATTCAAATTGGCGGCGTTCTCCTTGAGCGACTTGTTGACCGCATAGGTGAGCGTGTCCTCCTCATCGCCATCGGCGTCCTCCACATTGTCGGCATCCACGTCCTCCGTGTCGGCGTCATCAATGGAGTTGTAGCGTTGGCGCGACAACGATTTACTGGGCGTCAACTTGGCCACGGACAGCGATCGCATGGTGGGCAACTGTTCCAGCGAGCACGAGCGATTGCGCATCGCCGCCAGCTCCGAGATGAGCAGCTCGTGGAAGGTATGCTTCTTTTCCGGTGTATTGCCCGCACTCACCGAGCACTTGATGGCATTCACCTGGGGCTTGGCATGCGGCTCAGCGTTGCTGGCATTGATGTTGATGCGCGTGCAATTTCCTGCCGCCTCAATGGTCACCTGCTCGGCCTGACGTTCCCGTTCTCTGGCCCGTTCCCGCTCCCTCTCCAGCTGCAAGCGTGTGTGCCGCTCTTGGGCCAGTTCCTGCTCCAGCAGTGCCTGGTGCTGTATGGCGCGCTCGTGCTTCGTGATGATGGTGGTGTCCGCTGCCGTTTGCTTCTGAGACTGGCTGATAATGATCTCGGAGAATAAACGCTCCGCGGCGTTCTTCAAATTGTTCTTGATCTCCACCGTCTTGCCGCTCAGAAAACTGCCTCCGCCGCCGCCGCCGTTGCCATTGCCAAATGATCCCGACAACGGACTGTCCAGCGTGGTCTTGGAGCGCCGAAAGATGCTGGTGGCCGGTGTGGCTGGTGGCGCCACAAACGCGGCCACTTCGTCCATATCGAGCGTGGCCACCGGCATCTGGACAATCTTGCGTGGCTTGGGCAACGGCTGCTTGGCCAGATGCAAGCCGGCACGCTCGAAGTCCACTTTGCCGAGACTGAGACGTGTATCCTTGATGGGTGTGCTGCTCTGCGACTGCTGGGCGCTGAGCGAATTGGCGCGATTGACGCTGATGACGGCGCCACCAATGGATTCCCTGGGCTTGGCGGTGGGCACATCCGGCGCTTTGCGCAGCTTGAGCGGCGGCTTTGGCGCCGTTGCTGGTGCGGCACTGGCTGTGCCAGCTGCGGTGGCACTGCCAACTAGCGCCATGGTGGGCGTCTGTGTTTGCGCCTGCTTCTTTTGCAGATTCAGCGAGGGCGACTTGTAGACCAAAGTGCGTCCCACGGCGCTCAGCTGGCTCACAAATGTGGGCTTCTTTTGTATGATTGGCGGTGAAGTTGGCGATGTGGCAGCAGCAGCAGAAGTTGGGGCAGCTGCTGCTGCAGTTGCTGTTGCTGTTGCTGTTTTGGGCCTGGGCGGCACTGGCGGACCCGGCCGCTTAACCGCAACCGTTGACTGCATTTCGATTGCTGTTGCTGTTGCTGTTGTGGCTGCTGTGGCCATTATTGCTGCACGTTCTCACGCGGAGTTGCTTGGCCCCACTGAAAACCAGTATTTGTAGGTCACTTTTTTCTTGTCGTTGGTTGCTTTTGTTGTTTTTGCCTGGGCAACTTGGCGACTTGGCGACTTGTCGACTGCAACTTCGACTTCGACTTCGACTTCAACTTAGAGTGCAACTGCTCCGCGTGTCTTTTTGGTATTGCGACGCGTTTATTTATTATTATTATTTAGCATAAAGGCGCAAATGGAAACTTGTTTCTCTTTTTCGCTCTCCGTGTTCTCAGGCGGCTGCGGCTGTTGTTGCCGACGTTGCTGTTGCTGTTGCTGTTGCTGTTGCTGTTGCTGTTGCTGCTTGCATTTTGACAGCGGCGCTGCTGCTGCTGCTTTTGCTGCTGATCTATTTTGAATATAGGCCACGGCGGCGCACTAACGGGCCTAGTTGCTGATATTTTTGTTGTTGGTTTTGTTGCTTTTGCTTATTGGTTATTGGTTTATTGGCTTATTGAAACTCGTTTCGCTTGTTGCTTTAGCTGCACTTCGGATTCTCTGACGTGAGTTTGTCGTTTTTGTTTTTCAAGTGAAAGGGTTGCGGTTTTTTAGTATACTTTTCGATTCGTAGATTCCCTATACTAAATTGCACACCATTTGGGATCGTTGTTGTTTATAGCTGATTTTCATTTCATTTCATTCCGTTGTGTTTTTTCTAGTATTTATTGATATTGTTTCGTTTTTTTCTGTAAATATGACGTTAATTAGCGATTGGCTTTGTTGTTGTTGTTGTTGCTGCTGCTTTTTTGAAAGTGTTACAATAATTGTTTCGCTGTTGTTGTGTGGCTTTATCTTTGGCTTTGCACGATTTTTGTGCTTTGTTGCGGGCGTGTAAAAACAGACATCATAATGAAGTTTCATGTTAGAAAGCTCAATTAAGCCAATAGCCACATAAAAAAAAACTAATAAAAATACGGCAACAATGCGCTCAGAATAAATTGAAGTTTAATGAAGCGTTTAGGCCGCAACAAATTTTGTTGGTAGAGGAGAAGACCATTGAAAGATCGTTTAAAAACGATTTCAGAATGATTTTATGTTTAAATCAATTGGCTTCAGCGTCTTTTCCCACCGCGTTACGCTGTAACTCCGTTACTTCCAACTAATAAAAATAAACAACAAAAAACTACAATTAATTATGGAAATGTGGGGAGTTAAAAATGAAAATAACGTAAACAAACACTTTAGAATGAATGCAGGCTTTAATGATTTTTAATACTATTTTGGTCGAATCAAATTCAAACTGATCGACGCATCTTCAAAAGTTTTCAAAATTCCACTGTATAAATGCAATTAGAACTGTGTGGCAACACTGAATGAGGTCATCATTGGAGTTAAACACACACAAAATGATAATTGATCGACGCGAATCGATAATCGATGCATGTGTAGCCGATAAATATAACGGTGAGCTTCAAAACTTTTTCTCATTGCAGGCAGGGGCAACAACAACAACTTGGTCACATACACACACACGTACACACACACTGATGCCCAAGCTCCTTGTGCACTTTGAGCTTTGGGTCGTTTGTGAATTTTTTCAATTGAATTTTGTTTAATTTAATTAAGTGCTAAAGTGCTGCACAGAGGCCAAAGAATTGACACCCACTCGCACACGCACGCACACACAGAATCGTACAATATGCATCACGCGCCACACTCAGAGACATGCACTCAAAACCAAACACCAAAGTTTTCTGGCTATTTTTGACCAAACTAAATTCTTTCTTAAAATTTTTATAAATATAAAAATACATAATTATGTAAATGCATTTTCGTTACACTGTATTTGTATTTGTGTGTTGTTGCATTCATTTGCAGTTGTCAACCAAAAAACACGAAAAACACCGAAAACGAAACCGACACCGACACACAACATGGGGCGAACACCGAGCGACCGTACCGAGCCGTCCGTTACGACGTTGCGCTTTGCACGAGAGCCAGAAATAAACTGAGAGCACGAAAGAGCTAAGCGCACCTTGCCTCAATCTCGGCGCATTGTGTCTATATTTGTATGTGTGCGTGCGAGTGTTCGTGTGGGTGTGCCTGTGTGCACGCCAACGATGTGCGCGTGACAAAAACAAATCAAACGGCTCACGAAGCACGAACTCTTAACTCGTTTGGAGAGCAGCAATAAATGAGTATGTTATAGTGTGCAGCTCTATCACTATATATCTTGTGTGTTTCTTACAATTATTTATTTAACTGCCGCTCTCCAAAGCTTAAATTTATCAGCGCAAACTCAGCTCGTGTCTACACGAGCAGCACATTGCTCACGCCGTTATAGAGAGCGCATCACTCATTGCATACGCTCTGTTGTCAAGCATAACTGGTCCGGCTCTCTTAGCACTTTAAGCCCGCTGTTACGAGCTTCTGTTAATTAACAGTTTCGTTGTTTACGACGTTTAAACGACTTAGTATCAACTTTAGAAGCTTTTAACCTAACTGTCTTTGTCACCACAGACTAATGCCAACATGTTTCATTAATAGTCATGTTAATAAGAGACAACATTTGCCTCCTTTCAGGTGTGAGTCTAAGAGCAAAGCTCTTATGAGAACTAAACTTTTTAAGAGAATGTAATGCTGAACACGTTGTTTGCTCTTTTGACGCAAAGAGCAACTTGGCACATGGCCAAAAGTGCATTGATTGGCATTTGGAACGGTGACGATGATGAGGGCCGGCATCAGCCTCTCCGTTGTTGTCGGCGTCTGGCTGCTGTGGTCTGGCTGGCATTGCAACAGCTGTTGTTGCCGCATTGGCACGCAACGCGAGACGGCACGCCACGCCCGCTCCACCCACAACAACAACAACAAGAACCACAATGTAAATATGTACGTAAATCTTTATTGATTGCATGTTGCAATCGTAGCTAGAAAAGAACACACACAATCGTCGCTAATCGTCTTTGGACTGACTTTGCTGTCTGACTAAACAATTATTTAGCCGGCACATTCATTGCCGCCAACTCAACAACATGCCAACCTTCCACCTCCCCACCCCCAGGCAATAATGCAGCGAAGCAAACGAAAGTCAAAACAGCACATAGATAAAGTACATATATATTTATGTATTGCAGCATACATATAAATCTTCCTCTTTTTGGGGTTGCTGGGGCTCGTCGTTTCGTTGTCGCTACTTCAAATTACCGTATTTGTATTTGTCGTGCCTTTGCTTCTGCCTCTGCCTTTGGTAGGCAACCCGCAGTCCAGAACCGCCCCAAAAGAAGAGACGAGAGACGCCTAGGCTAGGAGGACATGGCTCTTTGTCTGGGGAAGCTCCCCCTGCTTCACACTCGCCACTCGAAATGATTTCCATGGCACTCAGGAAGTTGCCTCTTCCGGCCCGAAAAAAAAGAAATTGAGTGCGGTGCCGACGGCCCCTCCCCCTACCGCGTTTTCATTTCCTTGTTCTTCGACACTTTTTGTTGATTTTTCCTTTTGTTTCTTGCATTTGGCGCAGCGAATATATATAACGAATATTGCTGGATTTCTTTTGAGCCGCATTTGGGGAAGTCTGGCATTTTTGTCGCAGCCGGGAATTGGCAGACCACCAACTGCAATTACAACATACAGCATTGGGAGCAGCGTGTAAAGCACCAATTGACAAAACACCCATTTCATTTTTTAAATCACACACAAAAGGATTATCCCTGAAACACACACTCTCGCATTCGCATTCGCACTCGCACTCAAACTCACACACGCAGCAGTTTCTTCTACTTGAATGAGTTTTTGTACGCACCCCCAAGCATTGGCCATTAGGAAGCCCCAACAATGAAGGTTAAACTTACGCTAAATAGCTGTCGTCGCCAGGAGCACTCCAACCGACCAGGCAGGCAGCCAGCCAGCGAGCCACTTCTAATCCTTGGCTGCCGCAGCACAGCTTGAAGTGCTTCCGCCTCTAACAGTTACAACATTCCGGACGAGCACAAAATCAATAGAAAAATTTTATGAAAAAGGGGGAAAAAATATGAGAAAGCTTTAAAATTACGCACGCAATACTAAATTCTTAGATGTAAAAAAAGAGCCATAGAGGAGGACGATATGGAAAACAAACTTCATGGCTATACCAGTGAATTTGGTACATCTAATAATCCCTTGTCTTCTAGATCCGAGAATTGATGCAGCCTAGTAAAGGATATATTATATACTCCAAAGTTTATAGGGTCGCGAATTTCGTCGAAAAACTTAACTGGTTTCTACCTTTTCCATTTAATGCATATTTTTCAAGTTTCTTATTTTCAAATTATAAAATTCAAAGTTGTTGCATTAAAGGTTTTTGAAATTTGTTTTCTGCATCAATTTTTGGAGTAATCAATAATTCAGCGGCGGCAATAATTTCTTTTTCAATCAACTTTTATACCCTTCTACTCACAAGTAGCGGGTACACAGGAATAAAGAGAACTGCTTAAAGTGCACATTGGCAGCCCTTGAGGGTTGCACATTTCTTTACTTTTACACAAAATATCATAAGTATATTAAATAATTACCACAAGCTAATTATCATTAAGTATTTGTCACATACATGAGTGTGCATGTGTGTGTGTGTGTGTGTGAGTGTGTTAGTCTGTTTGTGTGTGTGATGTGTTTGTGTGTGTAGTTTTAAATAATTGTAATTGGCATAATAGTAATAGTGAAAATATATATATACAATACAATTGCATTTTTTATAAAATTTAAATAAATTATTAACTAGAGCACACACACGCACACACACACCCCTGCCATACACTCACACCCACAAACACACAACCGCGCCACACACACAAACATACACAGCTGTCATTAGAAAATAATCAACATTTGAAAAACACTCGCGCGCTGGCCACAATTAACAATTTGACATGATCATAGGACATAAAATACAATACAATACACAATACACAATACAATACAATATACGATACAATACACAGGCGTTGATACATATTACGACCTTAAGAGTTAGGCGAAGTATGATAGGTTTAAAAACACATTCATAAATAAGCGTTAATGCTATCAATTAGTCAGTAATTCGTAATCCGTAAGCCGTATAAAATACATACACATTTCTCATAAATACAGTACAAAAAGAAGAGAAAGAAAGAAACAAAGGAATCAAATGTAAAGTAGAGAAGCAACTGCTATTTTCAGCATTATTCCCACAACTTTTTCTTATTTTTGCCACACAATCATTGATCGTTTAATCCGCAATGGCCGTGTACGGCAAACTACTGTGCTTCGGCTTTGTTTTGTTGATGAACACCTTGATGGCGCCATTGAAATCGGCGCTGACCAGCACATAGCCACAACCTTTCTTATGCTGCTCGACCAACGGATCCGGCTGGTTGTTGGGCAACTAAAATCATATAGTTATTGAATAATACAAAACAAATAGTTGCATCTCTGCTTACCTTGTCGTTGGACACTTCATCCGGTTCCGGCTTGATGATGGCCTCCGGATGTGGCGCGAATATGGCACAGGTGACAGTCGCATTGTGTGCTTTGATGCCCTCCCAGAAATCGCTTCGATCGCGACGCACCTGCAAATTAAACAAATTGTCAGCAATAATCACAATTAACTGGACGACTGACCTCCGTCACTTACCGAGCTCAGCTTGGAGTAGTCATGATTGGTTTTCCAGATGTAGATGCACTGATTCTCGGAGCCAGCAATAATGTACTTGCCATCGTGACTAAACGAGCCCTTAATCTGCGAGGAGACATTCAAGTAGCCCTTGTACTTGCACGACAAATTCAAGTCGCGCAGATCGTAGAGACGCACACGACTGTCGTTCGAAGTAACCAAGATCTTATCCTCACCAGGCATCGGTTCAATGCCGCTAATCTTGCGACCAATGCGATTCTTGCCGCGCGTCGAACGCACATGGATTTGCGTGTGATATTTCAGCTGGTCCGTGTTGTAGAAGATGCAACGTCCATCGTAGCTGCCGACAACAGCAAATTGCCCATTCTGACAGAAGTTCGCTGCCGTTATAAGCTTCGTCTGGCCATCGACCTCGTTCCACAGCGCCACCTTCTTGTCGGGTATGTTCCATAGACGCAGCTTGCCATCCAGACTGCCGCTCAGGAAGTAACGATCATCGCGCGGATGAAAGGCAATCGCAGTGACGAAATCAATGTGCTGGAAGCAGCAAAGGCATTCCTTTCGCGAGATGTGCCACAGTCGCACAGTTTTGTCCATGCTGCTGGAGAGAATGAAGTAGTTCTTGGACCAGCTGACATCGAGCAGATCCGAGGTGTGACCCACGTAGGTGCAGAAGGGCTTCGGCATAAAGGGGCCCGTGCACTTCTCGGCGGCGGTGGCCATGGCGATGGCCTCCTCGGCCGAATGCTGCGACACCAGCGACTCCTGCGACGGCGTGGGCGAAGACTTTTGATCGGCATTGTACTTGTTACGCATATCCTGCAAAAACCAGACAATTTAGCAAATGTCAACGATAGTTCAAACGTGTTTCTTGCTTACCTGGAAGTAGGGATAGGCATCCTTGAGCACCCAAATGCGCAGCACCTTGTCCTGTCCAGCGGTGGCCAACAGTCGTCCACACGAACTGAACTTCATGCACCAGACAGCGCTGGTGTCCTCGCCACTCAAGTCCTGGACGTGCTGCAGCTTGGTGAACTCATAGGGGCCCTTGTTGGAGGACGACGCCTTGATTTTGATATTCTGCTCGGGATTCATGGCATCGACAATGTCGGCAACGTCCTCTTTGTGGCGCGCATGCGACACCTCCGATGCAATCGACTTGGCCTTGTCCACCGTCTTGCGCATTGTGCTGCCGAAGAAGCGTTTGAGTCGCGCCGTCTTCTTCTTCAGGCGACTGCCATCCTCCGTTTCCAGCTCATCCTCGTCGGGCTGCTGTCCCTCAATGCTGGGCGGTATGCCAATGACGCTCTCCTCATCCGACTCCTTTTGTATGACCTCCAGGTGGGAGGTGAGCTTCAGTATATGCAGCGAGAGCGGATTCCAGCCCTCAGGCACTGGCGGTGAACGCACTTCGGATAGCGGCATATTCTCGCCCGTATCCAGATTCTTGACCGGCACCTGTTCGAGTATCTCGAAGTCGGTCAACTGTTTGCCCGAATTGGTGCGTGTGCGCACATAAATGTTCATTTGCCGCAGCACATCCTCGTCCCCGGCGGACTTGCGACGCTCCTTGTCGTTCATGCCGCGATACAACGCCGTGTAGCTATAAATAGCAAAGTAATGAATTAGCTGACATTTCATTTGAAGGCATGTTGTCAACTACATGAACTTTAGCGATACGCGACTAGCAATACAGACAGTAATACAATGCATAAGTACAATTGTTCAACTAACTTGAGGCACATTCGCCAAGTTCTGTACACAATGAATAGATCGTAAGGACCGCTGCAAACGAAGTCACAGTTCGATTTGAGGCTAAAGTTCATGTGAGTGCAGACAGTCGTTTTGGTGAGGCATTTGCTTACCGTGTCGCGCTGCCCAGGCTGTTGGAACCGCTGCCCGCGAGCTTGGGTCGACTAGCGCTCTCCATTAGCATCTTCTCGATGCGCTCGATCTCGTCCTGCGACGGTCCCTGCGCCTTGTTGCTGGCCTCGTCGCGGGGCTTCACCACATAGCCACCCTGTATGGCCTTGAACAGATTGAGGCCCTGATTGGGATCAATGGAACTGCAAAGAATGCCATGATTAGTTTAATTTAAATTGAAATACATCAACGTCAACGCTTACCTTACGCGCCCTGGTGCTGAGTTGCTCTTGGCAGAGTTTGAAGGACTTGGCTTCGAGTACACGGACGTGACGCTGTTGCCCAGCGAATGCGATGGCTTCATAACAATACCAGACGCTGACATCGGTCGCACATGCATCACAGCGGTGGCATGACTGCTCGCGGCGGCGATTTGGGCAAGTGACGAGGGCGTCGTTGTGGTCGACGCGGAGGCCGAAACAATTGTGCTGGTTGAGGAACATGTTAGCGTTATATTCGACGCCTTGGCGCTGACATCATTCAGCGAACTCTCAAACTCCTTGACAATGTCGTCACGCAACTTTTGCTGCACATCACGCACACTTTTCACCGAACGCGTATCGCTATCGGTGTCCTCAGTGTCGCCCGGCGGCAAACGCATGCCCTCGTTCATGTTGAATTGCTCGGAACTGCTGCTCGAGAATTTGCGTGATTTCTTTTTGCGTCGCGGCGGCGCCACCGGACCACTCGAGGTGATGGAATCTGTGGTCTTCGAGTGCGCCAGCTTTGTGCTTGCTATCACATCCGGTTCCTGCAGCATTATGGCACCGTCACTTGCCGTAATGGACGCTGCAGTTGCTCCACTGTTGGCTGCACTCGAGCTGGCGGTCACAGCTTGTGTTTGCTTGGCAGTTCCTGCTGCTATGGCATTTGCTGTTGCTGTCGTCGTCGTCGTCGCCGTTGTTGACGGTGGCGGCGTCTGACGTTGTTGCTGTTGTTGTGGCTGCTGTTGCGCTTGCTGCTGCTGCTGTTGTTGTTGCTGCTGCTGCTGTTGTTGGTGTTGTTGTTGTTGGGCGTTCATTGAAGCCAGCGATTCACGATCAATGCTGATTGCTGTATGAATTCGAAATGAGAACAAACATTGAAATGGCTTGCTTTGCAAAGTGTTTGAAATACTCACCCGATGGGTCGATGCTGCCCGCTAAGATGCGTCCCACGCGACCCAATGATGTCATGCTCTGAATGCTCATCGTATCGCTTTCAATCACCTTAAACGGATGTGTGGGCCGGTTGGTGAACACGCCGTCCATCGAGCTGTTCTGTGTTATTCAAGAGAAGTGTAGAAAAACAGTGCGAAATTAGAGCAAACAAAATCCAAAATCAAACTGCATGCTTTTGCAGGCTCACGAGATACAGAAATGAAACACAGACTAGGCAGCATAATTGCAAAAAAAAAGAAAAAAAAAAATAGTAGAGTATAAAAGTGAAACTAAAGCTTGTGTGTTACGGTTACAAAAAAGGTATGTGCAGGTGTGTGTGTGAAGTGTGTGTGGTAGATAAGTGACGTGTGTAAGCTAAATATTCTACATTGGATTGAAAAGAGATTTAGTACCTGAGAATCAGGTGTGAGTGTATTTCCTGGATTATCATCTTCATCATTTTGCATGCATTGACGTAGTTCTTGAAAGCGTTGTCTACCAGACTATTTACGATTTACGATTCATTTTTTGTTTTTTTTTTTTTTGGTTTTTTATATATACATACATATATATTATATAAGTACAAACATTTGGGTTGAAGTTTTAGGCCGTATCCATGTAAGTTATTTTATCAAATTTTTATATATATATAGAGATTTATCGTTGAATGTTACGAAATGAGCAGAAGAGCACAAAATATGAAAATAAAGAGCAAACATGTTTACAAATAAATTAAAAACAATTTCGTAGCGTCTTTTATCATCAACACAATCATCAACAAATCATAAAAATGGTTTAAACAAATCGAAAACTGGGAAGCGATCAGCGATCAAGAAGAATTTACACTTCTCTTATCAGCAACAACAGAAAAAAATAATATAAAAGAGTACTTGGAGAGGTAGTATTCCCTATCAGACGCCTCGACTGTCACTGATAACAACGGATGTGCCATGAATGGGAAACCATCCAGAATGATCAACGGCCAATTTCAGCTATTTATAGGTCAGCACTAGACCTTGACCAACAACAATTATCATAGGCATAAATGTAGCGCTCTTTTTTTTATTGTCGTTGCTTTGATAATAAAGCCGAAAGTAAATGCTGTTAACAATAATTGGAGCGGCGACTATTAGAGATAGCTAGAACGGCATACCTATTTTATTTATTTCTTTTTTTTTTTTTGTTTGATAATCAGCGCAAGGCAACATCGAATAAATGAAATACAAAATGCGTAATGCATACGACGACAATGTTAATGATTTTAATTCAACAATTGCATGGGTTGAAATAAAATTTGATTGATTGTTTGTTTGCTACTCTGTTGCCAGGCGATAAAACGGACATAAAAACATATAGCATCTGAATTTTGCAACATAAAAAGTGTCTCAACAAGTGGAAATTAGAATGCCAAAATAAACAAAATGTCTTAATAAAATTGTTTTCAATTCAGCGAGGGTTGTTCAAGGCCCACAACTAAATCACAAAGAGAGCAATTATAAGACTTGTGGCAGCCCTCGCAGAGCATATATTAGTTGATTTCATGCTGACTGACCGCTGATGACTCTTCTGCGAAACCTTTCACAATACCGAGGGCAACAAATAAAAACAACAACGCAGACATAAATTATAAAAACAAATAAAGCAAATGCTGTGCTTAGCTAATAGAGAAAACCATATGACGAGCCGTTGGATGACAGGGAGTCAAGGGGTGGGAGGAATTAATTTGCTTTGTGTGCTTCTCATTTTTTTTGTTTGCTTTAATTTGGGATCCGCAGTGAAATCGGCACAAAGAAATTTGCATTGATTTTTTGCACAAAAGCACAACACACAACAAAGCACTCGACCAGAAAAGGGAAAACGGAAAACGTGCACTGAATGCTGGCTAGGAATATAATAATAATAATAATAACAACAATCTCTGCTCGCTGGGAACGTGGCAACGACTTCTATAACAAATTCTATAATAGAACTGCAATTAAATGAAATTGAAACTGAAAGCAGAAATCACACAAAATATATGGTTGGGAACGTATACGTAACGCATCGGAAAAGTGCATGCAAGCATTAAATCAACTCAATCAAAAATCTATAAAAGAAAAATTATTGAACGCAAACGCAACCAGCACAAAAAACGTTGTTCTTTTCTTCTTCGCTTTTGCCCACTTGCCGCCCACACACTTACCACGCCCTTCACTGGCTTCGGCTCCACAAAGACATGTGCGGTGTTGGCGTTGACGTTGGCGGTGACGGTGGCAGCAGCAGCGCCGGCGGCTTCGGCAGCAGCTGCATCCTGTTGCTTAAGACGGGCGCCCAAACTGTTGGTGGGACTGCGGGTGGCGGGGGTGCCAGCGCCAATGGGTGTT
Source organism: Drosophila siamana (assembly GCA_035047445.1). Taxonomy (NCBI): domain Eukaryota; kingdom Metazoa; phylum Arthropoda; class Insecta; order Diptera; family Drosophilidae; genus Drosophila; species Drosophila siamana. Next base: position 15,586,974 of record JAWNPP010000004.1, on the reverse strand, counting down.
GCATCGCTGTCGGACGAGGCAGCCGCATTAACGCGCACCGCTGGCTCCGGAAAGATGAATTCCTGTGCTCCGCACTCAGCTGCCAATTTGCTACGACTGCAAAACCAAAAAAAAAAAAAAAACAAACGGAAAAAAACACAAAAAAGAAACGAGAACAACAACAAGAAGAACATGCGTGTCAATAATAGTCTAGTACATTGGGGTGAGTCACTAGCAGGTTGAGGTGCCTGTTCCACCTACCCAAGAGTTGAATGGCGATTGGGTGTTGTGTCTTCGGCATCGAAAAATTCCTCTGAACTGTCCGAATCGGTTTCCAGTTTGCTCATTTTTTCCGTGTGTTTTGTGCGTGGAATTACCTAATCTACTTTCCACTCGAAGACGTCTATGCAAATTGACCAAATTATGTTTTCGTTTCGTATTTCTGTTTTTTTTTTTTTGCTTTTCGCTTGTGTGTGTGTGAATGGTTGTGATTTGTTGTTGTCTAGTTGCTGCTGCAGCAGGGCTGTTCCCTGGTTTTTGTTGTTGTCCCCGCTTGTGTGTTAGTCGTCCAAATTGCTGTTGTGTTTCGTCATATCCTCGTGCTGCTTGAGCGCAACAAGCGGGTCATTCAGCATTTTGCACACATCCGTGTTTAAGTTAAATATTACTACACAATTTAATAATTAATTTCGTTTTACGACCCGACGACGACAGAAGGTCCGCTCAGTTGCATTGACTACTTTTTGCTGACGATGCTCAACACTGAACTGCCGCTCGGCAGCGTTGCCATCTGGTCTATTTTCGATAGTTATCGAATAAATGTAATTGCTGTTACTCATGTCATTCACAGCCGCATGAAAGAAGAAGCACGATTCGTGTCCATTTATCGAGCTCCCGCCAAAAACAGTACTGCTGGTCAAGTTGATTTAGTTTATTTACAACGCTGCCTCAAATGGACGCGGAACTGAAGCAACAATTCGACGAAATGGGCGTGGAGCCCACTGCCCCCGTGCTGGACAAATGCGTGGAACTGGCCATATCCTACAACATCGACGACGCCACCGAATTTGTGGAGCAATGGATGGCTTTCAGTTTGTCGAATCTGCAAGGCGAGGAACCCACAGTAGCGAATCTGGGTGAATTCGAGCGCAAGGTGTTGCAAACGCGTCGCGAAAAAGGCGGCTCCAAGAAGGCAACACATCAAACAAAACCTAAGAGTTCCATGGAAACGAACTCTTTAGCCAGCTATGGTTTAATCGAAGATGAGCCCATGATGGATGACTATGTGGATGAAGCTAGCACCACGGCGTCCTCGCTGCCAAACACACCCAAGGCAGCCAAAGATCGCAACCGACCATCGGCGCTCAAAGGTGGTGTCCTCTTCAGCCCCGCCAGCTTCTCGCCACAGTCCGCCAAACGAACGGCAGTTCAGTCAGCAGGCGTTGATGGCAAACCAGGCGATATAGTCGACTCCTTTGGTCATCCCAAGCTGCTGACCGCCTCCAGCTGGCAATCACAAGTGGAGCACTCGCTGCCCGTTGTCCAGAAGCTGCTCCACAATGATGCACCACTCACCATGTCCAATTTGCGCTACATGAACGATCTGCTGCACGAGCGTTGCGATGATCTGCAGGATCGCCTTGTGGACATTGGCCAGGCGTTGGTCGAGAAGAAACTGGGCGCCAAGGGCGCCGCTGAATGCAGCTGGTATCCACAGGATCGTCATTCGCTGGACGCGCTGCACATGCTGCATGCCGTGGGCATGATACATTCCGATGACGATGGTCCGCTGGATGCGCACTCGACGCTGCTCGCCGTGCTGGACACGGAGGACAAATTGCTGCCGCTCAACTTCTCGCAGATCAAATCCGCCAGCATATTTCCGGGTCAAGTTGTGTTGGCCAAGGGTTTCATGCCACGCGCCGACACCTTTGTGGTGGAGGAGCTGCACACGGATCGCAAGCTGACGCCGCCACCTCCACTCAAAGTGGACCGCGAACTGCAGTTCGTAGTGGCCGCCGGTCCCTACACAAACAGCTCGGATATGTGCTATGAACAGCTCAACGAGCTGCTCACATACCTGAAGGAACATCGACCCGATGTGCTGCTGCTGACGGGTCCGTTTGTGGAGGCAGATCACACACAGATTGGCGAGTTGCCAGAGACTTTCGACTCGTTCTTTGAGAAGATGATTGCTGGCATCATGGATGTGGTGGGCAGCAACAGCAGCGTGCTGTTGGTCAGCAGTCAAAAGGATGCCATGGCGCCGTCTGTTTATCCCACGCCCGCTTACACGCTGCGCAGAACATATCCCAATCTGCATCTGCTGCCGGATCCCTCGCTCATTGATCTCGATGGCATTACGCTGGGTGTGAGCTCCACGGATGTGCTGGATCATTTGCTGAGCCATGAGTTCGCCGCCAATGCCGGGGAACGCATGCATCGTGCTATTAACCATCTGTTTCATCAGGGCTCCTTTTATCCACTGTGTCCGCCTGGGGATGAGAACATGTGCTACGATTCGCAGTTGGCGCAGAAGTATGCGCAGTTAAAGCAGCTGCCCAATGTGCTGATTCTGCCCAGCGATCAGCGGCATTTTGTACGTGTGGTCAACGATTGTCTGGTGATCAATCCGGGTCGTTTGGTGGACAGCAAAGGGGGCACTTTTGCGCGCTTTCTGTTGGCGCCAACAGCGCCAACGGCGACGTCAAAGGCGCCCAACATGTTCTCCAGCGTCGCCTGTCAAATTCGGCGCATTTAACAGCTAATAAATATTAAAAATAGAAATCGTTTTTAAAGCGTTTATTCATTTAGGTTTTTGTTTTGTAGTTTTACAGCTAAACAGTAGGAAATGATTTCTAAACGTACTCGTATTATCTCTCTAATTATATATATAGTCTAGGATGTGTAGGTGTATCTATGTGTGTGTGGCTGTAGCTGTGTGTTGTCCAGCAGATCGAACTCAATTCGAGATGCTCGCATAAAACTAAAAACTTTATTGTATATATTTCAACTATACAAAAAATACTGCATGAAACGTTTACAATAATATTATAATTATAATAATAATAATAATCTAACCTCGTCGCAAACTTGCCACAATTTGCGTTAATTAATTCCTGTTTTTCTTTATTTTTTTTCAATATTTATTTTAAATCGTTCTTTAAGTATCTGCGCGCCACATTCTCTTTTTAAGTTATTTACGCCCGCCCGCCCCGTTGTTGTGTTTTGTAGTGGAGCTGCTCAACCTCGACGTCCAACAACCTCGACGCTCAGTTGTTGGGCTCCTGCTTGTATTGTTATTGCCTATTGTTGACACCCTCAGGATTGTGGAGGCCACCACCACCGGGACCACCGCCTCCCATGCTATGCTCCATGTTCTTGACAATCACATAGTTGGTCATGTGATTGATGGCCTCGTCCTGCAGCCGTTCCGGCCAGCGTTTCATGTACGATTTGATAAAGTCACTAAACGTGTCCACCTTGTCCGGCGTGCTCTTGTGTGTGTCGACAATGTTTTTCACAATATCAACGAACTTATCATAATCTTCGTGGGATTTTTTGATTTTATTATAGTTTGGCACACCGCCATTTGTGTTTCCCCCGGGCCCACCAGCTCCACTGGCGCCCGCTGCATTCTGCATCTGCTGCTCCATATTGCTGTCGGCGAGACGCGCCGACGCTGCAGCAGCAACGGCCGCCACCGCCGCCGAGGAGGCCATGAAATTGTCAACATTGCCCGCATTCGGAGGCGGCTGGGAGTGGTCCATAAAGTGGCGATGCATGCCGTACTCCGTTCTGCAAAGAGACGCGCTTGTTACATAAGGATCGTGTAGGTGAAGAAGTTTGAGAGACTCACTTGTAGAACCCCTCCGCGTTGTTGCTGTTGAACTCTTGCTGAGACATTTGATTTTTCCAGACTGGTGACTCGGATGTGGAAGGTAAACTGCTGGCATTCGAGGAGCTCGTCATGCGTTTATCTCTGTGTGATATTCGACTTTACAATTTGCCCATTTAATTGCTATTTTCATTTGCTACTCACTTGTACCCGGTGTGAGCGGCAAGGCTCTTAAACACATCATCCACTTGGCTGTAGAACTTCCACGTGCTGATTATGCCCGTTGTTTCAAATGTCTTTTGCTCCTGTCGGTAGCGCTGTGTGAGATTATTCACCTTGAAGTGTACTTCCAGAGCGGTAACGGGGACGCCAAGACCCGTCAACTGCAATAAAATGATAATTAATCAATGTCATACAAAACATTTCTAATTACTACAGTTAATTACTATTTAATCTTCAACATAAATTTATTTTATTTACGTTTAATCAGATATTTCATTCAGAAAAGTGATTATTATCGACTGCCAAATTACAAGTTGACTTCCGTAATTAATTATGAAAGTTTATTCATTATTTCATTTCTATCAGCAACATTATTTCATTATTATTTTGCAATGGTCGATAAAAAATGTTTCCGTTTTAAACCGCCAAATCTTTTGATGTGTTTTCATGATTTTCGCAAAAATTAAACGTTTTTCAGAGAGATTAAAATGTTCATATGATAAACTAAATATTCATTTATTCAAGTTTACTACTTGAATGTTGACCTATTTAAAACTACTTTGGGACTAAATATAATAATAAAGTAGTTTATTACATACAGGATGAGTTACTTACTTGCTTTGCCATAGCCACATAAAGGTGCCCATTTCGTTTAATTGTGCGCAATTCATAGGCGCAGACTTTCCATAGTTTAATTAGCTCTAATACTCCACTATCCTCCCATTGTCGGCGTTTTTTGTTGAATTTTTCATACTACGAGAGATGGGATTTGACATTAATTTAGGGATCTGCAGTAAAGGATTGTATTGCATACTCACAGGCATTTCACATGGGTCTCACTCGCGACAAACGGTTGCCCAACAAAATTCGGCTGCCAATTGGAGTTGGACATGGAGCAAGCTAATCAGTATGGGAACATTATTGTACCTGGCACCCGCGCCTGTAATTTAATTAATTATGAATTTATTAATACATAAAAGTTAGTCTGCACTCGAAGTAAAATTAAATCAGGAACAAATGAGGGACGTTATAAAAATTACAGGGCATGTAGAAGTCTTGCATACACACGAATTCAGCACTAACATATGTTTACTTTTAGTAGAGGCCAAACAACAGTTGAAGTCGCAAGGTTTACAGTTTTTATGCAAAAAGTACTTAATCGATAAAAGCACTTAAAGGGAATTGCAAACAGCACCTGTTTGATTAATAATGAAATTAATATGCGCTTTAATTATCTACTAACACACACAATGTGTATATTACAAGTTTTGCCGGGCAACAAATACGAACACAAACACGGCTTAGATTTACGCACACGTAAACATCATAATAGAGAGTGTTGTTTGCAAGTATGTCTTGTGTGTGTGTGTGTGTTTGCATGTATTTATATTATCATTAAGCTGCAAATACACCGGCAAGCATAAACGCACTCACACACACGTACGGTAGTAAACAAAAATGCGAATGCAAGGTGTAAAACAATGGGAACGATGTGAAGCTAACACGACGGCGACTAAAGTTGTACTGAAGCGGTATTTCAAGTATACAAAAGCTGCGACCACAGTACAAATGAAGATGCTACAACAACATCAAGAGCGACGACAGCAGCAGCGACTGCGACGTCGACAGTCAAACCGCCGACGCGGTCGCTGCTACTTTGGCACTTGCTGCCCCTCAATTGATGGGGCCAGCAACAGCAACAACAACACCAACACCAACGATGTGGGGCGAGAGATGGTTACTTTTCTTGAATACACACACGCGTACAATATTTTTTTCCTTTTGCGAGAAATGAAGATACAAATATGTGTATGTATTACAACCACACACACACACACACGCAGGTACATACTTTTCCTTTTGCTATGCGATTACAGCAAATGCAATTTCGATACTCATGGACAGACACAGCAACAGCAGCAGCTGGGCGCGCAACACAGTCAACACACCGCACAACACAAGCAAACACTCAACTTAATAATAAGTTAAATAATTTAATTTTAATTATCTTCTTAAAGAACACACACACTCGAAAAACGTAGTTAGCAGCTCAGCTCGAGATATTTACCAACACTATAATGATGGCAAAACGTACACGGCCATAATGATGTTGTTCGAGCGAGACAGCAGCAGCGCGCGCAACATGGTGTGAGCAGCACAGCTGGAGTTTGATTTTTGCAGCGAGCGTTGCCAGCTAGTCGCAAAATGTGCAAGGAAAATTCAAAATGTGTAGAAAACGAAGAAAAGTTATAAATCTAGCGCCAAGTGCCGGTAAGGTAAGTAAAGTTTGTATTATATTAGATGAATTACTTTCGCCTAGAGATTCTTATATATGTACATATTTTGAAAAAAGCCTGCCTAGTGGTGTTATCAAAAATATGGCACTGCCACGCCCACAGCAGGCTTAAATGAGTAATGATGTTAGCTCTCTAGCTTTATATTCAGACTTCAACATGACCATGTAATTTATCTTAAGCGCGCCCGCCACTTGGTGGCAGCAACAGCAACAGCAGCAGCTCGTTAAGGCGAGCAAACCAAACGCATTATCATCATCATCAACTGCGACTGTAGCAACTGTATGTGTGTGTATTTGTGTGAGCTCCCTCTCCAACACAATGATGCGCGACTGCTTTTGTTGGCGCGCGCATTCACAAGCACACACACACACATGCACGCACATGCCGTACGGTCATCATCATTAGGTTGGTGTACAGTAAGAGCAGCGGCAACCCCCCAAAAACCAACACTACACACACATACACACATACACAACCACACTAAATGCGAACGTCATTAGCGTCGGCTAAATAACAAAAAATGATAATGTGGCTCTTTCTGTCGTTCGTTGTCGTTGCCGGCGTTGGTAATCATCATTATATTTTACATAGAATGAACTTTGTTGAGAACGCCCCCCACTTTTCCGTCTGTCCGCCAGTCCGCCAGTTGCGTTGCAAGTTAAAAAGGTCAATCGCTGCGGCATATTGAGTTTCTGTTTTTATTGCACCACATTTCGCTAGTCGGAGATAAGGCTAAAGGGCGATCCCGGAATGTGCTGCTCGCCCCACTTGACCACCAGATGATAGTTGCCAGGATCTCGCACCTGGTACATGACACGATAGACATGTCTGCCCAGATGCCTGATCGAGATCTCCTCGCTGGGCCCTTGGGGACCCACGATGGCCACAAACAACATGTTACTGCCCGCTCCACTGGCGTCCACGGTGAACTCATTGCGTTCGAGCAGATTGATGTGACTCAGACCCAGTCCACGGCTCTGCACTTGGCTGGCATCTGACTGAAAGACGGGAACTGCAAGCAAAATGTATTATTCAAGGGCTACCAAATGAAACACAAGGGTTTTCTTACTTGCGGCACTAGCAGCAGCTGATTCAGCGGTTGCTTCAGCTGCTGTGCCACCTGCTATGGTCACAATGATGAAGGGCGACTTAGGCAGCGGCACCGAGTTGCACTTGATGTGCACCTTATAGAGACCCGCCTGGTTGAGCTGGCACTGCACTTGAAAGCGTTCCGGGTCCAGCTGTTCGAGGGGCAGAGCAGCGCCGTGCTGTCCGCTGGGCGTCTCGAGACGCACATCAAAGTTGCCCTTCACCCCGTTCCGTTTGATGACGAAGCTCACCGTGGAATTGATGCGCACGGCGCCGCTGGGCAAGTGCAACAGCTGCACCTTGCCAGCATCGGTCAGCTCGGGTGCAACGTAGACGTGTGGCGGCTCTGTGGGGTAAGCATCTGCGGAGCAGTGTTTACGGTGTTATAAATAGACTCGCATAGGAACTTTGACCCCGCGTTTGACCCAATTGCGGATGGTTAATTGATAGTTCAGTCAGTTAGTCTGTCAGGCAGTCAGTCAGTCAGGACAATGTATTTATTTATAGCTTTTGTGACTTCCGCATAGGAAATAGCGACTCACCCGCGTCTGGTGTGCGCTGGTATCTGCCAAAGATACAAACTGAACTCTCTGAACTGTTGCCATCGCCGCCGTCGCTTGTGGAGCGGTCGAGCAAACTAGTCGCGTTTGTGTTTAAACGCATCTCCTGCGACACTTTAAACATGCCGCACGCCGAAACCACAAATCACTTAAAACGTCACTTGAAATGTTTTTCCAAATATTTCCGTAAAAATTCGATATTTTCGTAAATTGCTCGTGCAGTCTGTGGACTGTATCGTCTCTATTCCTTGGCCAGACTGAGAATAGTGTTCGGCTCTCTTTTTTCAATAGAGAAAAACACTCTTAATATTCTCAATTATGTGCATATGTAGATAAGGCGGCGATGGCCACATAAGCTCCACGATGAAAATGTTTATGATCTTCAGCTTCGATGGGCAGCATGCCAAACAACTACATACATATCTCCGTTGAAATGAATAGAGAGCAATTTCTGAATATAAAGCAAGTGAGTGATGTACATACTCATAGGTCACGATTATAATAAAATCTAATTGGACTCCGAGATGAGATGAGAAATAATTTCCATCTATATTATCATAATTATAAATTATTGTGGCTCCTCAGTGAATAAATTAGTTAGTGTATTGACATTGTTATCAAACAATTGCATCTAAGTTGACGCTTCAGAAACATAAATTAATGTTATGGTAAACCAATTAAATTATTCTATTTTTATGGTACTTTATCAACTATTTTTAAATCAATATAACGACTATAAAAGAATGTTATGCATTTTATTATTGTACTCCGATTTGTTAAACTTTCTGGAACCATTATTAAAGTACTTTTATTAACTCATAACATCGGACTGTTATTTCTTTAAAGTAAATCACACATTTATTGAATTCTGGAAATTTTTTATTTTTACAAAAACATGAACATAATGGAGTCGCGATTACAAACGCAATTAGCTTTTCAGAATTTATGAAATTTTTTTTGAAGTCCCCCATCTGAGGTCTGTCTGTGATTATATCTAAACGCAAAAACGTGGAAGACTAATTCTCTGATCATACTGTCAATTTTCTAATATGTTTACTGCATCTGTTGCATGCCGCATATTGCAGAAGTAAAATTTAAAATATATATAATGAATTTAAAACTACACACAAAATGTATGCCACATATATATTTATAACACAAATATATATATGGCAACATCAAAGCTTTCTAAGAGCGACTATTAAATGGGGCTGAAATTGCTCATCAGTCAAATAACAAATCCGTGCTCATGTGGCGCCCTTGATGTCGTAACCAATTTGCAAGCAATGATATAAGCTTGGAAAGACCGTGATATCGGTGTTGCTCAGATGACCCAACTCATAGAGCAGTGCGTAGATCTGAAAAGAAGAAAGATTATTTACGAAACATAATATAATATTCCAATCAAAATAAAGCTGGATTTAACGTGCATCCTATATGTCATTAAATGTTGTGGTCCTAGCTTGTATTATCTGGAATCTGGACTAAAACATACAAAATAATTTCCTAGATAAAAGTTATAAATCGTCTAAAATTGTCATCATATTTTTGAGTCTAGCTCGAAGATCTAGGCGTCTGAGAATTACAACTTACATTCTCGGTGATTTTCAGATTCTTGATGGCCTCGGTGCGCATCTGCTGCCAGGTGTGGCGCAGACGCTCCTCCGCCTCCGAGACGAATCCGGGTGTCCAGTTCTCCTTCAGACGATACATGTATTGACGATGCTTCTCCCGCACCGACCGCGGCTGGATGAGACGCTTTCGCTTGCTGCTGGCCAGCAGCATTTGCTCGGCCTTGGCGCGCTTCTCCTCGAGCTGCAGACGCATCTTGCGCGCCAGATCCTCGCGCTTCTTGCTCGCGGCAGTCTCCTGGAAGATGGACACCTGATTGGACTGCGCATAGAACTTGCTGTAGTAGCCAAGGCGACTGGGATCTGGTGGTGGCATGATTCTTCTAAAATTGCCCAGATGACTCTCCTCCCAGGCCACTTGCTGGGACAATGAGCTGACTTCCTGTGGCGCCGCTGCAGGATTAGTCTCGTTGCTCGCTGGCTTCGCAGCACCGGCCACTGGACGCGGACGCAGCACGCTGTGGAATTGAATGCTGCCGGTTATTCTAATCAACATTAGGGTGGGAAACTCACGTGTCGCCCTTCGACTTGAGCAGACGCTGCTTGACACGCTTCCGATCCTCGCGCAGGATCAGCTTCTTGTCCGCCAGCACTGTGCTGACCAGCGTCAGAGTGTCGCGGATGAGTGGCCGCTTGACCTCGCGATCCACCTGCTCGTTGGTGTGAAAACTGGGCGAGTGATTCACCTCGAGTATGTAGGGTTTGAGCTTCCAGTCCACCAAGATGTCGAAGCCCAAGATCTCGAAGCAGGCCTGAATCGTGTCGTGGCCCGGAAAACAGGCGTGATAATTATGCTTGAGCACTGGCCAAGCACTCAGCACGGTCTTGATGATGACATCGTCCACGTTCGACCAGAATTCGGCCACGTCATAGTTGTGTCTGGTCATCCAAGTGTTGATCGCACTCAACTTGCGCTTGCTGCCGCAATCATCGTTGTCACACAGATCGTATTGCGAATTGCGCTTGTTCACCGAGTAGTTGGTCAGATGCATGTACAGATCGTTGGCGTTTCCCGGCGTGGGCTCCACATACTTGTTGGTGGCGAAGCGCGCCAATCCCTCGTTATACACATAGATGCGCAACGGATCCACGGATGTGATCAGCGTGTAAACGCGCAAATCGAACTTGTAGCCATCGATGAGCAGCGGCTGCAACACGAACACATGTGATTAATAAATGAATTCTCAAAGCACTCGAGACGTTCCACTTACACGATAGATATACGTCTGACAGATCAGACGCTCGTTGGCCCCGATGGACTTCAGATCGTTGGTCAACCAAATACCACGTCCCTGGGCGCCCGAATCGGGCTTCAGGATGAACGTATGCTTGTGACTGAGCGCATAGTGCATGGCATCCCCATAACTACAACGTTGGAAGTGGAAGCCACTAAATATTGAAATGTTTGGCAAACTAGATGAGATCACTCACTCGGCTGGCAGCATCCAGGTCTTGGGAAAGATCTTGTAGTCGTGTGGATACAGCTTGAGCATGCGATTCAGATTGCGGGAGAGCAGATCCTTGCGACATATCTCAATCATGCCCGGAAAATGGTTGATCTGCTGAAAGCGTTTCATGTTCTTGAAGAGCTCGACGCCGGGAAATGAGTCGGACCACAGAATGTTCCACAATTTCGATTCCTTCACGAGCTTATAGCCGAGCAGCTTGGAGATGCGACCGATCATGGCGTAGCGCGAGTTGGACACACAAATGGTGCTCTTGGATTCGCTGCGGAACGGCACAGGAATTAATGAAGCAACCGAGAACGTGATCATCATTGACTTTACACAAAGATCGGTCCTTCGGGCGGGCGAACGGCGGACGCATCCGTGCGTCCTGTACAGGCGACACGATAGCGACACTTATTTAACTCAATGTAACCATTAACCTCACCACCATCCTTATTCTCCTCAACAGCTGCCGCCTGGACGGGCTTGAATCCCTTCTCCCGGGCTCGCGGCGAACTGTCCGCTTTCTTTTTAATCATCTTGCATTTGGCGGCGCCGGCGGCGGATCGTGGGGATTTGCGACGGGATGCCGAGGATGAGGGTTGCGACCAGGCGACATCCGTGTCGGGATTGCATTGCGACTCGGATAGAGCCATTTCAACGCCACGCAGAGCAGGAGTTCGTAAACTCCGTTGCTCTCGCTCTTTTAGGATTTTCTCTTTTGAGAAATGACGCAGCGTTTGAATTCGTTTGTAGAACTTGGAATTTTTTAAATTCATTGTATTTTTTTATCAGTTGAGGAGGGGGGGAGGTCGAACAGAAAGAAATTGAACGGATCCTGTGTTCAATATAAAATGAAGTCGGTTAACTAAATACATATATTTAAGCACGTTCAGTATTTTCTATTATTTTTTCTGGGAGACAGGCACAAGTGACAGCAATGACGCTAGACTCAAAAATCGATTCCCAAATAACCGACAAATCTTAATTGTAAAAAAACAATATGAGTGTATATATTGTGCGTGTGTATTTTGTATTTTGTTCAACAATTGCTTAGACATATTTAACGTAAAACCTGTACAAAACATTTTGGAATGTTCAAATGAATGCTTTAAAGTGTGTGACGACCTGATCCATTGACGGTCTCTGCTGCACATTGAATGCCGTGCACTTGAGTCCAAAATCTATGGCACACAGACATTTATCCAGTTCCTCGCCCATTGGCGTCACCAGATTCTTGTCGAAGATTTCGCTGCGATTCTGAAGATCCGATTGCTGACAGCTCTTCTTAATCGACTTGAGCAACAGTTGCTGATCAGCTTGATGCGTACACTCGGCCATCAGGCGACCCGTAAACAATTCGAGCAGCACAACGCCGAAGCTGTAGATGTCGACGCCGGTGCTCAGCTCCTTGGAGCTGAGAAACTCGGGTGGCAGGTAGATGCGGGTGCCAAACACTTTGTTCACCTTCGTCACATCATTGATGAACTTGGGTCCCTCGCGGGCCAAGCCAAAGTCGCCAATCTTAGCATTCTCCTTGTCGTCCAGCAGTATGTTGGCGGGCTTAATGTCACCATGTATCAGAGGAATATCGCGTGCTTTATGCAGAAAATAGATGCCTCTGTAAGTAGGAGAAGAGCACAAATTACAGCAAGCTGATAAATCATCTTAATATATATATCAAATTCTTTGTGCTGACTGACTGAACTATCAAAACAGCACAAACAATGATTTTTACACATCATAATGCATTTCTTCGACAAGTTTAGTTGAGATACAAACCATAGCAGGGTTTTCTACCAGTGCTTATTGGAATTGGAAATACGAATGTGTCGCAACTTTCATTCATATTGAACGCCTATTTTAAGCTATAATTTAAATTAGCAAACTTACTTGGCAGTGTCTAGAGCAATAACCAAGCGCTGTTGCCACGTCAGCGGCGCCTTGCGTGGCTTCGAATGCTGTGCTCTTAGTCGGGAGTCAAGCGAGCCGCCCGCCATCAGCTCGTACACCAAGCAAGGCTTCTCCCCATTGATGCTGTAGGCGTAAATGGCCAGAATGTTGTCGTGTCGCAACGTATTTAGATACTTCAACTCATTGTAGCTCTGCTGCAGATGCACTTTCGTTTTGTTGTTGTGCTTGTGCACATAGTTCATCACTTTGATGGCCATGAACGTGTTCATAATTTCGCCCTTATAGACCTCACCAAAGCCACCGTTGCCCAGTTTGTTCTCTGGATTCCAGTTGTCCGTGGCAGCCACCAACTCGGCGTAGTCGATTTGCAGCAGCGATTCAGCAGCACGTTGCACGCTGCTCACGCGTATATCATCTGAAGATTCCAAGTTGTTATTGCGATTGTGAGGCGCATCGATCGCGCCAGATTCGCTGGCATTGTTATTGGAGCGTGTATTGGGCACCTCTCGCGTGTTGGGCACATGCTCCGCCGTTTTGGAAATATATTTGTGCAGCTTCACATCCACATAGTCCTTAATGATCAACATTGCACTGCGCAGTTTATTACTGAAATACACGAAAAAAATAGCTTTGATCGTTAAAGAAAATCATAAACCTCGAAGTCATGACAGCATTCGACTGATTTTTGTGCAATTTATTTGCATCATTTTTTTGAAGCCATTTTAAATGCCAAGTTGACAACTCTTGTGACTCACTTGTGGAAGAGCGCAAAGAGGCTGTGCATCTTTTGATTGTATTGCCCGCCCCAGATGTTGAGGAATTCGTTGGCGGGCGACTGTCCACGTAGGATCTGCTTTTCTATGTATTGCACATCTTGGGGATAGAGTTTGACGAACGTGGCCAGCTGTTTCCACACGTCCAACGTGTCCAAATGGTCGCAAAGCTCTTGGCGCACGGGAACTGGCAACAGTGAAATGGGCAACGAGTTGTCCCCCTCTGCTGCAGTACGTTTGGAGCCAGCTTGCTCGCCTGGCGCTGCTGCGCTCATCTTTCTTCAACCTGTTTCTAATTTTGTATAACGAGTAAGTTAATCCTTGGAAGCGCAATGTTTGGAATGCGATTGACTAAACATTAGTGATATGCAGGGTAAAACCCAATTGGAACAACTGGAGATATTGTTAATGGGGTTGCCAGATCGGTATAAAATGTACGGCTTTTTTGCTATAAAAAATGTTAAGAAATTAAAATTCAAACACTTATTTTCATCAAAAATAAAAAATTATTATATTAAAGTTGCTTTTCAAACTGATCAGTAATCAAAAAATTATTAATATGTCAGGGATGAGTTGCTAGCAACCGCAGCTCACAGTTTGATGTGCACTATAGAAGTATAAACACACCAGGGCCGTACAACCAAGTTGTTAACAAGTGCGGCTTACAGTTTGACGTGATTCGTATATCAAAACAAGACTTAAACTCCATTTTATATTCTTCTCAATGAGACACATTTCAATGATCTTGATTAGACATACGTATACGTATTATATTAATACATGCTGAATCCTTCATCCGTATCCTCTGCCGGCTTATGATCGATATTAGCACATTTCGCTGCCTCGCCTCCACGAACTTTTACATTGTAGCACACATTCTCGGCCTTTAGCATGCTCTGGCGCATTGTGGTGATCTTGCGCCACAATTCCCGCGCACGTTGACAGTTCAAACTAATATATCTGCAATTGGAACGAATTAGTGTTTGATTCATATTAGAATTTAATAGAGTACGCACCCGGTATAAATGTGTTGCAATGCCTTGCATGTTTCCATGCATGTCTCAGTGTCCCCGCTGCCCAATGAGTTGATGCAGCGACGCATCAATTCGCCAGTTAAATCGGAAACTCCCAAAATATATTCGGTGGGATCAACGAAAAATTGAAATTTGCAACCAACTTGATCGCCCGATTCATCAGCATTTTCTTCAGTTTTTTTGGCGTCATCTTCGTACTGCATAGTCGCCTGTAGGTCCGCCCAACTGGACACTGACTTCAATTCTTCGCTGTCCTTTTCTTCGTTGCTCAAATACTCCATGTAAGTGTAGGCCTCAATGAACTCTTGTAATCCTGGTGAATATGCAGCTTTGAATTGGTAAACATCCTGATCCCGTAGTTCCTGGGCAATGGCACGAAAGTTGACTTCGATGAGCTTGTTCAGACGCTGCTTTGCCTCCTCCAACACTTTGGCCTTATTCTGCTTGCGTGAATCAATGGAATGCAAGAAGAATATGATGCGCTTCGATTCGATGGTAATGTCGCGACTCAGCTTCAAAATGCGCTCATGGCGATCATGTTTGCCGTCCAATTCGGCTGCATAGTTACGGAATGCTTGCACAACGGGATTCTGCTCATCCAGCTGCAGTTGACGCTTGCGAGGCGCATTGTTATTGTGACGGTATCCTGCTGCTTTTGGCATTATTAATATTTTTATCGCTGCGACTTTGGCTATCAGCTGAAGAAGACAAGATAAAATGCCGGCAATTTGCGTTGCCGGCTGAGCGTTGCCACAATTTTTACATCAATGGTTAAATTTTATCGCTTAACGTTTATCGATTATTATTATTTAAATACTTTAATTAGGTTACTACAATTTTACAAGTTTTTTAATATATTTTAAAAAAGATATTAAGCAAGAATACCACCGCTGGCATCGATAATGTTCGTTCTTAGCGTTGCCGCATTTTCGATTGTCCTTAAAATATCAGCTGTAAAAATGTATCGTAGACGCTTATCGATTATTACTATGGTTGATGAGTTTACCTGCAGCAATTTGGTCGTGGCAAGTTTTTGAAGTTTATGAATTTGTTTATTTTTAATGATTGCGAAGCAATATGCATGAGCCAACAAGGAAGCCATCGGTGTCTGCGGGCACCACAAGCACAGCGGAGAAGCTTTGTTTTGACAAAAATGAGTTTATGAAGGTAAACTTTACAATTACACGCCAACAACTTTTTATTGCACTTTGTGTAATTTGTAGGAAAACTTCTCCGTGGATGAGTTTCTTCATAAGAATCGCAATGCTCCTAGTCTGGAACTGTTGCGTGACAACCTAGGCCTTTATTTAAAAGGTTTACGCTCGGCAATGATTGATCTAATCAACGAGGACTACGCCGACTTTGTTAATCTGAGTGCCAATTTGGTTGGTCTCGATCAGTCCATTGAGACGATACAGCGGCCATTGGAGCAGTTTCGTAGTGAGATTGAGAGCATACATAGCCTGATCGAGGACAATGTGGTTGAGTTACGTGCAGAGCTGGAGCAGAAACGTCAATTGCGAGATTGTCAACGCAGTTTGCAAAGCCTCAAAAAGGTTTATGAGGTCAGCACCAAGCTGGAAGAGCTAATTGCTCTAAAGCTGGTTGGCGATCAGAGTCCACAGGCTGTAGATTTGGAACGTGCCGCTCTCGACTTAATACAGTTAAAATTTCATGAGAAACATTGCACCCCGCATCTAAACGATCAACACAAGGCGAAAATCCAGCAACTGGAGGACGATGTGCATCAACACTTGCGTCGGTTCTTCAATGATTCACTGCAGCAGGCACGCAACTCGGCCGCTGAGCACTTAGAACGTTGTCTACGCATCTACATAACGCTGGATGCCTGTGGACATGCAGAGCGCGCGTTTCGTGAAGATGTTGTGGCGCCCTACATGAGCGGTATAATTAGCGAGCAGCAGCTGCAGAATTCACCGCAAGGATTGGCAGGCATTTACAGCAAGATATTGAACTTTATATCGCTGCACATGACAGATCTGTTACGTCTAACGCTATACTCAGATAAGCTGAATGGTTTCAACTTTGTGGTCAACAGCTTTTGGGCCGATGTTGAGATGCGTCTGGAGTTGCACATGAATTCCATTTTCGCACCTGGTAATTCAGAGGTCTTCTATGTGAAGTACAAGTGTACACGCGATTTCCTCAGCAAGATTGAAGAGTTGCTGACCAATAGCAATGCACAAGCTGTCGCTCTTTATCGCCAGCATAAACAGACTAAGAGTTTTGAGGCACGCTGGAATCTACCCGTTTACTTTCAGATATGTTTTCAGGTACATTGCATTTATTGTTTTTAATTCCTTTAATAACCAATACTTTCCAGGAAATCTCGGGCAAATTTGAAGCACAATTGGAGCCATTGCTCAAGGATGACACGCTGAACACAAGTTCGGAATTGAATGCTCATCAATTAGCGCCTTTTAATGCAGCCAAAGAGGCCTTGACTCGTTGCTGGGCTGATGGCATCTATTTGCCCGAAGTATTTCCCAAATTCTACAAGCTAAATCTGCAGATTATATTGCGATTGTCCCGCTGGATCAGTGATGTGATCGACGCCTCCAAATCCAGTCAGAGCTTCACTAAGGTCTACACGAGAAATCAATTGTTGATCTCCCTGCATGCTGATACACGCAAACTGCAAGCCTATTTGCCAGAACTGCAAAAGATTATCGTGCAGGCGGCGCCCAAAACGAAAAACACAGCATTATTCAAAAATGTACTGAGCAAATCCATGGCTGACTTGGACGATACACTTGCCGTGCACTTAAGCAGCATACAGACGACTTTGAAAGAACTGCTGATCACCGAATGTGGCACAGAGAATGTGCGACAGGTCAATGACTTGCCACGCTTGTATCGTAAAACTAATCGTGAGGTGCCCAACCGTTGTTCCGGGTACGTTGAGCAAATGCTACGACCTCTGAAATCGTTTGTGGCGCAGCACGAATCACAGCTCGGAGCTCTGGTTGTGGAGCAAATACTAACCGAGGTCTGCAGCAATATTACCAAGGCGTATGTATTAAATGTAATTTTTAATCGGTTTGATTTTTAATTTATCTTTTGCTTGGCAGCTACTTTAATGTGGTCAGCGATGTCCTGACTTCGGTGCAGAAAACGGAAGAATCTTTGCGGCGATTGCGGAATCTGAAGAGCGGCGCCGCGTCCAATGCGCCGTCGAGCAGCAGTTCAACTGCTGCCGTATCGGATGACGACAAGATTCGGCTGCAGTTGCGTGTCGATGTGGCTGCCTGGACACTGGAGTTGTCCAAGCTCAACTTTCAGCCGACGCAAATTGAAAAGTTACTGGAGCTGTCGAAGATGGTGGAGGAGAGCATTAAGTCGAAAGAATTAAATGCTTAAATTCAAATTTATTGATTATTTGTTAACCGATTACTAAAAATTTCTCTCGTTAGGCACAATTAGTTTCATAGCGTTAAATATATATATATATATCGTATATAAATGCATCAAATTTCACGTACGGATTTTGTAATTCCCCTTTTGAGTTGTTTTAGTCGCTGTTCGGAAAAAAAGATAGAAGAGATTACATAGAGACGTTTAGTTAACCTGTCATATTATAGTGGCGGGGAGGGCGGCAAACTCTTAAGGTATAATTTTGGTTTAACTCAAGCAAAATGCATGCTCAAAAAAATCGAATGTTGTCAGTTGCAGGGTGTTTCAGTGTTCGGTGTTCGGTTGCAGGATAACAAAGAACTTGGAGCAGGTAATAAGTGCGGCCAATAACTAAGCAAGCTTTTTGCCATTAGCATCAGCTACATTACAATTTCAGCTCCTCGGTGTCGGGCAACTTGTTGAAGAACCATTGCACATGCTCCTCGGTGACCTCGGCCAACGTGGCTGGCTTCCACTTGGGGTTCTGATCCTTATCAATGAGCAGAGCACGCACGCCCTCCTTGAAGTCCGCACGCGGTTCCAGATGACGCACAGCCAGACGATACTCCATGATCAGGCACTGGGCCAATGACAACTGTGAGCCCAGCTCCAGTTGGCGATAGGTGACCTTCAGTGATGTGGGCGACATCTTACAAAGGATCTGTGCAAATACGATATGAAGAGTTGCTAATTTATGATCGTGCTTTGTGTCTGGGCAATAAGGTGCTAATTCAAAACAAAATCTCACACAATTGCGATTCAAATATTTATGCGCTTTTAGCGCGTGGCTTACGATTGACCCAGCCAATTAGCAGCTGACGGCGTTCTACTGACCTCCAACGTTTTCTTTGCCCAATCGCTGCCGTCGTTCTTCAGGTTTTCGAGTATGCCCTCCACGGAGCTAGCCGCAAAATTCTTGTTGATCTGCTCCAGCACAGGCTGCAGTGAGAACGCCTTTTCTGGCTTCGTGTGGAACTTCTGCAGCAACTCAGGCACATCATCGGCGTCGGGACAGTTGAGCAGCGCTGTCTCCAATTCGGGGATCTTGCAGCTGTCACAATAGTGTGTCGCAATGCCCGCGTGAAAGACATCAGCGCCACGTAAGCGATAACCCGTCAACCCCAGATAAAGACCAAGTTTGCCCTGCAGCCGTGGCAAGAAATATGAACCGCCCACATCGGGGAAGAGTCCAATAGCCGTCTCGGGCATGGCGAAGAGCGTGCGATCCGTGGCCACTCGATATTTGCCGTGCACACTGAGTCCAACACCGCCGCCCATCGTGATGCCATCGATGATGGCAATGTAAGGTATCTTGTAGTTACCAATCAGAGCATTTGTCGTGTACTCCTCGCGGAAGAAACTCTTCGACTCATCGGTTGGACCTGCGTCCACTAAGGCACGGACATCACCACCTGCACAAAACGCTTTGTCGCCGGTGCCCTTGATGATCATCAGGGATTTGGATTTTTCACATTTCTTCAAATGCTTGTAGATTTTGCGTACCATTTCTAAATTGATGGCATTGAGCGCCTTAGGCCGATTGATAATGATCATGCCCTTGTTGGATGACTCTGTGGCCAGCACAGAGGAGGAGGAAAGGCGCGTGGAATTGAAATTAGCCATGAGGAATTTTGTTGTAATATCTGTTGCTTTAACTCCAGCGCCGCAGAGCAGTGGCAAGTGGTGGTTGACGGTGTAGACGAACCTTTGAATTGGATTTTGCTGTCATGGTAGGGTGTTAGTGTTTGTACTTTTGTTAATTGGCGTTTTAATTATGTGTGTTCATTTGAATTACTTACCATTTTGGATTCTTCGTTTTTTGGACTTCACTAGGAGTTGCGCAATAACAAAAACAGCCGTCTAACAGAGTTGCCACACAGCTAGCTGACCACAATTAATTTTTATTGCTTTTTTAAGCAGTTGCTCTCCTTAGCTTCTGCGACCACAAACTAATTGTTATTGCGAATTATTCATAGCCGTTGACTGGGTTAAATAGTATGTGCATCAGATGGGAATAATCCCATCCCATAGAGTTGCATTCCAAAGCTAATGATCTGGCAACGCCGCATAGCAACAGAACAATGCAACGACACATAATACGTTTACACCCTGCTGCTTGTGGTGAAGAGATTACAAATATATTTTAAATCGTTTCATTTAAATAACGTTGCTAATATTTTGTTATTGATTATTTCATTTTACATTACATAAAGTATATTGATAAGTGTTCTTCTATTATTTAATTGATTAAAAAAAAAGGCATTCACTTGCGTGCTCGTTTATCGCGTAACTTGTATTTGTGTACACAAGACTAACGCGTTATTGCAGCGCATAAACATATGAATACGAATACAAACACGCAGAAAACTAAAGCTTAACTTTATCATTCTCATATTTTTAAACAAATAAACGGTAAGTAAACATCGATAATCACACACACACACGGCACAGCCACAAGCAGCAAAATGCCCATGATCATGATTCAGTGGTGTCAGAACCAGCAAGTCGCCAACATTGGAGCATTGGGAGCATTGTTTGTGTCTGTGCCATGCCCCTGTTTTTGAAATTCACCAAATTACGACGAACAAAGCGTCGTCGACGCTCCTCTACCACATCCCCCAAACAGATGAACTATGATGGACTGCTCTCTCAGCTGACCGATGACAAGCTAGTGCTATTCGAGACCACTGGTGGCCACTTGGCCATCGATGGCAGTGTCGAGGATGGCGCCATCGAGGAGGAGCAAGCGGCGCCAATACAAACCATACCACATCACACGATGATGGCTGCTTCTGCTTCGGCTGTTGCTGCGTCAGCTGCAAGCCAAAACCCCAAATTGGAGTCGACACCTCAGCGCAAAATATCGACGTCATCACGTTTCATGAATGCGTTTAGTCAGCTTTATGGCGGCAACAACAGCAACAGTCACAGTCACAGCCACAGCAATAGTCATAGCAATTGTTCGGCTGGTCACGTGGAGCAGCAGCATAATGAGGACGCTGAGCTGGCGGCGAATCGCACGCCAACCAAAGGCATGGAGTCCAAACTAGTGGCCATGTGGCACAATGTTAAGTACGGTTGGAGTGGCAAAATGCGTCAGACGAGCTTATCGAAGGAGCAGCCAGTTTGGTTGCTAGGTCGCTGCTACCATCGTCGTTTCACGCCACCCGTCAGCCTGGAGAGCTCCATTACAGAGCTGCCAAGTGGCGCTGACACGACGCCTGATAATGCAACCTCGGCGTACGATGATAGCATGCAAGCAACGTCCTCCTCCTCCGCCTCAGCCTCAGCCATGTATCCCACGCTCAATCCCCAACAAATCGATGAAATTGTGGTGCCTCAAGAGCTGGGCATGGATGCCGCAGAGAATCAGCTGGCCGAAAGTCCCTGGGAGGAAGGCATCGAAGGATTCAGACGTGATTTTTACAGTCGCATTTGGATGACGTATCGTCGTGAGTTCCCCACCATGAACGGCTCGAATTATACGTCGGATTGTGGCTGGGGCTGCATGCTGCGCAGTGGGCAAATGCTGCTAGCCCAAGGACTCATCTGCCACTTTCTAGGACGCAGTAAGTTACAGTGGATATAATTAATATCAATTTATGCCAAGCTATTTAACTTTGATCAAGGCTGGCGTTATGATTCGGACTCGCAGCTGCATTCGACGTATGAGGACAACATGCATAAGAAGGTCATCAAATGGTTCGGTGACAGCTCCTCGAAAAGCAGCCCCTTCTCCATACACGCGCTGGTGCGTCTGGGCGAGCAGCTGGGCAAGAAACCAGGCGACTGGTATGGTCCTGCCTCGGTGTCTTATCTCCTAAAGTAAGTGCTTAAAGCTGACCATATGAAACGAAATTTCTAATGAATGAATTTACAGACACGCATTAGAGCTCGCCGCTCAAGAGAATGCCGACTTTGACAATATCTGCGTTTACGTGGCCAAGGACTGCACCAGTAAGCAACCAATTAAATGAAACCAAATTGCCATAAAGCAATTATCTCTTCTCTTAATAGTTTACATGCAAGACGTGGAGGAGCTGTGCAGCATACCAGAGCCAGCGCCCAAACCCAATGTGCCTTGGCAGCAATCGAAGCGTTGCAACAGCGCCGCCAGTAACAACAAGCCGGATCAACAGCACTGGAAATCCTTGATTGTGCTGATACCATTGCGTCTTGGCACCGACAAACTCAATCCTGTCTATGCGCATTGTTTGAAGTTGCTGCTGAGCACGGAACATTGTCTGGGCATCATTGGTGGCAAGCCGAAGCATTCGCTGTATTTTGTAGGTTTCCAGGAGGACAAACTGATTCATCTGGATCCGCATTACTGCCAGGAGATGGTGGATGTGAATCAGGAGACGTTCTCCATGCACTCGTTTCACTGCAAGTCGCCGCGCAAACTGAAATCCAGCAAAATGGATCCCAGCTGCTGCATTGGCTTCTATTGTGCTACCAAAACCGATTTCGACAGCTTTGTGGAGAGTGTGCAACTGGTAAAAACTGAAACCTTAGATTAATATAAATATCAACTAAATATGTTTGTATAACTTTGCAGTATTTGCATCCCATGCGCTGTGCCTCCGGCGCCACTGTGGACAAATCCAACTTGCCACAACCGCAACCCCAGCAGCTGCTGCCGCAACAAGCAGATTGCATCGAAATGAATTATCCACTATTTACTTTCTCTCGTGGCCGCTGCATGGATCATGCACGCGATGAGATGAGCGATTCACTCTACAAGCCACTCATACGACAAGTGGCAACATTAACTCAAGAGCTGGAGGGTTCCACATTGCCGCCGCTCAACAGCTACGAGCATGATCCCGATGACAGTGAAAGCGAGGAGTTTGTGCTGCTCTAAGTTAGCAGTTCAGACAAATCGAATAATGAAATATAAGCCATGATTTTGCCCCGCCCGCCCACGCTCCTCTATTACAAATTATCCTTCCCTTCAATTTGCATTCGTCGTTGCTGTGCAAACACTGTGTTATATATATTTTCGTTCATTATATATTATTTGTAATTGTAGATCATAAGTTGTATCGCCGTTGCTCGCTCGCTAGCTCGCCCAAAACTAAACAGACGTGCATCTCAACATCAAAGACTTTTTTGTTATACATTTACACGCATACACATTTTGTATATTTCAAATATTTTCATTGTTTATCATTGCTTATCATTGTTAACATTGTGATTACTTTACAAAAAACGCAACCCTTTGTTCAATTTGTATTCAATTTACTTCGATTTGTGTCTCTTTTGTGTTCCCCTTGTGTGGATCGTCTGATGATGTGTTGTATATTCCTATACATATATATATATATAGTTTATAAATAGTTCATGTAATTCTCGGTATTATTATTTGTAGTAATGCGAATACTGTAATGGAATTGATTTGATTTCGAATCGATGCAAGAATTGTTTCGCTGCTCTCGAAAGTATTTTTGTGTAGTTTTTATGTCTTAGATTAATATTTTATTAACTTATGTTTGTCGTCTAGTTGGATCAATCATTATTTAGTTCTAATCTTAATTGTACATACCCTCGAGTAAATAAATAAATATAAAATATACATAGCTTTGACTTAACAGCTAAAAAATGTGGATGCATAAATTGTTTCAAAGTTATTCACAAGTATTTTCAATCTCGTCGAAGGGAGAGATCGGTGCTAATTAAGATGTATTTCGCAGGTTTTATTGGATGTTGTAGGTGGGAACGGACACAACCAAATAATCAATTAGTTTATATTGCGGCAGTCAATTATTACTGTTTGGAGATTCAATTAAAAGTTAAATTATGAGCTAAACTAACCTACGATATATTCTCAGTTAAAAGTTGATTAGAGAATGGCAGATTGTTGTTAATTGGGAGCGGTTTCACAGGTTTTATTATATTCGACGTTGTAGGTGGAAACGGACTCAGCAAAGTAAATTGTAATTATTTTATATTGCAGCAGTTAATCATTACTGTTAGGAGTGTCAATAATAAGTTAAACTAACCTACGATAGATTCTCAGTTGACGGTTGCTTAGACTAATGACCAGATTTAAGAAAATAAACATTTATAGTAGATGCAGTACATAGTCTCAATTTTGTCTGTTTACTGCTCATTGATAGCTTCCCGCTCCATGCGCTTCAGCAGCTTACCCAGATTATCCCGTGCGGTCGTCGATCGTGCGGCATTAATGCTGATAGCGGTTTTATATGCATCTATAGCCTCTTGAACTTTGTCCCAGCGATGGTAGAGCACACCTAGATTCGTGTGATACAGCATATTGTGTGGATCGAGCTCAATAACCTGCTTATAGAGTGACTCCGCCTCGACGTAATGCTTCATTTTGCCCAGCACATTGGCGCGTATAAACATTATGCTTGGCTCGTGCGGCAGCTGCTGTAAGCCCTGTTCAGAAAGACGCAATGCGTCCTCGTACATGGCGCGATTATCGAGCATCGTTAGAATATTGGCCCATGCCTTTGGTTGACGTGGATTCACGGCGACAGCATGCTGCCAATGATGCAAAGCCTCTGCATAACGCTGCGTTTCCAGAAACAAATTGCCCATATTATAATAACAGACAGCATAATCCGAGCGATACTTGAGCGCCTGCTTATAGCTGTCCAATGCCTCGCTGTATTTCTTTTGCGCCGACTGCACAATCCCCAGATTCATCCAGGCGACGGGAAAAGCGGGATAAGCCACGAGTGCAGCACGTATATACTTCTCAGCCGTCTCCAGCGCGCCATGCTCACGATACAGATTCCCCAGATTCATCAGCGCCGACTCGTACTCCGGGTAGAGCTCGATGGCCCGGTGATAGTGCTGAAATGCTCGCGAGCTGTTCCCTGTATCCGTCGCCAATCGTGCTATGTTGTAGTGCACCTTGGCATTGTTGGGACACACTTGCAGCGCCGAGCTGAAGAGCTGCTCTTCGTTCAGCCAGTCGGCAGCCCGCTGACGTGTGCGTAGCATCAAAACGGCAAAGAGCAGCATGAGCATCGTTTGGAGAAAATGCCGCCAAAACGACTTATCCGCCAGGTAATTGTAGCAGTAGAGGAAGCCATAGACAGACAGCAAACAGAAGCCAATTGACGGTACGTAGAGTGTGCGCTCTGCAATGACGAATCCCACACGTATGATGCCCGATGCGGGTAGAAAGGGGATCACCATCAATGCCAGCCCAATCATAAGACCAGCGAGACGACGAAAGTTCATCAGGGAGACGAGTATAAAGCTGTAGAAGGCAATTACAGCCTGCAGTCGCATATCCCAAATGCTGGTCACCAGATTGACGCAGCCCAGCGCCCAATCGAAGCACAGCCATTGCGGGCACAGCAACAGCCAGAAATTCATCACGTACAGATATTGTTGGGACAATCCTCGTGTCAGCAGCTGCTCACTATGGGCAATGGGATTGTCGACGGGTTTAAATTCAGGGGCTTCAAAGTTTTGCCACCAGAGACGCAGCAGTAGCAGCAGCCCCGTGCCGCCCAGGTAACATAGATAGCGCAGGCGTGTGGTGATCACTCGGTACTGCAGTTTCAGTGGCAGCATGTAGCTGCCATTTTGAAAGTAGTCGAGCATAGCGCAGGACAGCGGTATGGTGACAGCTGACTCTTTGAATAACATTCCGAGGGCAGTGAGCAGTAGTATTGAGATGACGCTGTTGCAGCCATGCTTATCCACACTGGCAACCGTTAGCAGTAAGCACAACAAATGGATGAGGCCAAACATCAGCTCCGCGCGCCCGACAACACCGGATACGGCTTCCACATGAATTGGATGGGCGGCAAAGAGTGCGGCTGAGATGGTGGCCCAGCGTTCAATGTCAACGTCCTCGACGTATAGCGAGCGCACCAGTCGCCACATGAGCAGCGTGTTGAGACAGTGTAGCAGCAGATTGAGGAACTTCATGTGAGCGGCGTTTAAATGCAAGAGCGCGTACTCATAGTGAAACATTAGCGTTGTCAGCGGCCGAAAGGACTTGTGTGAGTCTGCACTCAAGAGTGGCGCACCCCAAAAGTCGTGGCTGAATATGGCAGTCCAGTTGGTGGGCAATGTGTAAACATTTTTGTTTTTAACAATGGCCACGGTGTCATCAAACACAAACTTGGCGCCGCTTAAGCCGCCGTAGCCGAAGCAAATCAAGCAGATTAAAACTAATATAGACTGGCACACCAAGCTGTGCAGCATCGACGTCTGGCGGAGATCTATGCTCACCATTTTTGCACTTTACACTTATTTTTTACTAAATTTCTTACACTTGCTCACTTTGTATACATTTTTCTGCCGACTTCAAGTTGAGCCTGACGCCATTCGCTTGACGACGTAGCAATCAGCTGTTGAAGTTACCGAGTTACCGAGCAGTCCCACCTGGGAAACTATTTAGCACTTGTTAGCTTCGCGCTATAACACACTACCGCGCAGGAGGCAACGAAAAATGAATACGCACTTTACAAGAACACTTATAAGTTTACAGTCATGTAAACAGCTTTCATTCGATGGCAACATCGATAACTTTAAACTACGGTAACAAACGCGCGCCGACGTCTTTGCCAGCTGTTGGAGTGATTGCACACCGATAACTTCAAATGGCCCGCCATTCGCGTGTAAACGTCGCTGTCAGCTGTTGAAGTTAACTGCGAATGCAGGTCGCGAAAAATAAACAGCAGAAATATTTCATAAAATGTCTGAGGAAATAGTTTTCGACTGCCTGCATGCCGAAATAGTCAACTATTGTCTAGATGCCAGCAAAGTAAGTGCACAATAAGGTGACTACAATTTTTAACATCTTACTCTTGAAGGATCAACATGATTTGGCCACCCTGGAGTACATTGGCTTCACCACCGGATATCGCTTGATTGAACGCCTTACCAGGGATGGCACACGTTTTAAGGATGAACTGGAGACCATGAAGTTCATATGCACTGATTTCTGGACACTCATCTACAAGAAGCAAGTGGACAATTTGCGTACAAACAATCATGGCATGTATGTGGTGCAGGACAAAGCTTTCCGTTTTCTGACCCGCATTTCACCGGGCGACAAGCAACTTGAGCAAGCACCTAAATTTGTGGCCTTTACGTGTGGGTTGGTGCGCGGTGCCCTCAGCAATCTGGGCATTAATAGCACCGTCACAGCGGAGGTGCAAACAATACCAGCTTGCAGATTTCACATCGAGGTCAATAGAAATTAAATCTTATTTATAATATTATTATTATTAAAGTACATGTATAGTGTATAGCTATATTTTATGCTAATTTCTTATACAATGCCACCACATTGTGTTCAGTCCAATTGATTAAGCTATGTAACGCCCACCGATTGCTGGGCAACTCGGGCTGCAATGGATTCGGATCCGTGTGGATGCCGCGAGTTGGTTGTGGGCCTATTATTATAAGCCAGCTGCCAGCAAACGCCTTTAGATATTCGAGAAAGGCCACACGATTATTAAAGTAACAGAAGAGCAGCGCCTGAGGCGGGAAACAAGAGCAACACTTCCTCAGAAAGTCGCCATCCAATTGGCAGTCGGACGCAGATTCGATGTAGTTGAGCGGAATAAAGCTGCGCATCGCATACTTGCTGTGCCACCAGTTTGGATCCCTTTCCAGGCCATAGATGCGCAACGAATCCTCGTTTCCCACTGCTGTCAGCAACCACTCGAGTAGTCCACTGCCACAGCCAATGCTCAGCAGGTGTTGGATGCCCAGCTGGGATAGTTTGAGTTGAAATTGCAGCAAGTTCTTGGCTGTTGGCCAAATCCAAAGCAGCTTGCGCTTAAGCTGCTCATCCAAAGTCTCACCCAGTGTCAGCAATTTACGCCAATTTCGCTTGGAAGCGGCTCCCTGGGTCAAACTATAGACCGCCTGCAATGCGTCGATGTCTGATTGTGCGTCCCGCATATTGAAGACTACTTAAGAACATCATCATTACGGCTATCGACGCGGCCCCTTGGCATTGACGTCGATGGGCTGCAGACAGAAAATATGGCAAACAGCCAGACTTGTCTATATATAAATCTAAAGAGTGTGACGTCTTTCTGATCTGGTTATGTTAAAAAGGCATGACCAGTTCATTAGGTTGCCACATTTGCCACCTCTCTATCTATCCCTTTGTTTAATCTGTGTGCTCGTTTTCGTAGAAATTCTTGTAGTTTTTGCGCCAATGACGTTCGCTAAAATTGGAACTGCCATGGCCGGGCAGACGTTGATGCAACGGCTGCTGCAGCGACACTTGATGCACATGCTCAGGTGCGATATCATGGTCCAGATCCAGTACTGAGCTCAGTTCATTTGAGTACTCTTCGTTGTCCAAATCTAAAATGATTTTGCGATAAAGCTTCACATTCTCCTTTTGCATTTTGTCGGGCAACGTTGGCGATATTCGTGGTGCTACTGGCGCCACAATTGGCGGCTCAGGGTCTGGCTCAGGTGGCAGCCAAGCTGCTACATCCACTGGCTGCACATTGCCCACACTCATAATGACGCTGTTATATCTGGGTTGTGAGGTTTGCGTTGCTTCCGCTGCTGCTGCAGCTGCTGGAACTTCAGGATTGGGCGGTTCAGCGCCAATGATTTCGACGAGCGCATCGAACTGCTCGCCGGGATGCATGGCGCGCAAATGGCGCATCATGTTGTCCCTGCGATTGACGGTGACCTCGCAGTCCGTGCAGCGATAACGTAGCGTTGTGGCATGCTGTTTCTTGTGACGCGCCAGCGCATCCAAATCGTTGAAGGTTTTGTAGCATTGCGGACACGAGTGCCGCGGTCGTTGGCTGTGCCGCGCCTGATGGAGACGCAGCGTTGTCTGGCGCAGAAAGGACTTTTGACACACGGGGCAACTGTAGCGGGTGCTGTTCTGATCGTGCTTCAGGCGATGCTGCTTCAAATTCGCTTTGGTCAAATAGTGTTTGCCGCAAATCTCGCATTTGTATGGCAAACTCTGCCCGCTGTGGACTTGACTGTGGGTGTTGAGTGCGCTCTGGGTGCGGAATTGTTTTTGGCATTGCGGGCAAGTAAATTTGTCAGTCTTGTGGACGTGCAGGTGACGCTGCAGCACGAGCTGTTGCTGGAAGACTTTGCTACAAACATGGCATTTGTGCTGTTCGCTGCTGTCATGACTGTTCAGATGATACTTGAGATGGGAGCGTGAAGCGAAGCGCTGTCAACAAAATGAGGATCTTATAAAGTCTATAGTGTTTTTGGGAAGTGAAAGTTGAACTTACTCGATTGCATTGTGTGCAGCTGAATTTCTTGAGTGCATCATTGCCGCAGGCGCGATGATAATATTGCTGGGTGCGACTGCGAAAGGATTTGTTGCACACGCTGCAGTGGTAGCCCTGCTCTGTGATTATTATATGATTGCCAGGCGTAGTGCTACAAGACTCCGTTGCAGGCGCATCTGCTGCAGCCTCTTGAGGCAGCTCGATGCTGCTGCCCTTTGTTGCCTTGCATTCCAAGCAGTCGGCGACGTCGTTTAACAGGCACTGGCGACATTTGCTGTGACCGCAGCTGTCGATGACCAAACGATGTTTTCCAGTTGCCTCGCAGTTGCAACGAGGGCACCGGCTGCTCATATTCAGCGGGATGACTCAATAAAAGACAAAGCGACGCCAGCAACTTGTTATTGTCCTGTTGAATGTCATTCACATAATTACGTATTTGCCATTCGCAACGACACGCAGACATGGGTCGAGCGGGTGGTTTGAAAGACGCTTACGGTTTACTTAATTCAATTTTTATTTACAAATTGAGTTATTTCTACGCAGAAAACATTAAATACACTAGTTAATTGTGTGTACGAGACTTTACTCCGCCCAGTTTTCCAAATCTAAGGCTGCCACATGACCGGGAAACAAGTGTGCTTTTTCCATTGGAACTTGAACAAAATAACGATCGCAGAACTTGGGATTGCGCCGACTTAGAATTTCAGTAAGTATACTTTCAAAGCCGATTTTCTTGGTGATTAATAACCGTCGGGATTCACCCACGCCATAGCTACTGGAGCGCAGACCGAATCTACTAGCAATCCTTGAAAAAAACACAGAGATATAAATACAAATAGCTCATTATATGTATGGGTAACATACTGATGGAGAGTGGCGCGTTCTTCCTTGGAGAAGTTGGGTTCAAACTGCATGTCCCGCACATCATCCGAGCTTACATAATTCTCAATTAGTTTACGATAATCGGCTAATTTGGCACGTGGATCATTGGAGCCCAACCCCAAACGATTATTCTTAAACAGATAACTGAAAGCGATTAAAGAATACATAAGTATCATAACTAAAAGCAGAACGGCTTTAATAACTCACCCCACTGGCTCCTCTCGACCCTGCTTGGATCGACCCAAGCCACCGCCAGTCCAGCCCATTAGACGCATCATGTGGTAGCCTTTGTTATTACTGTCCAACTTTGGTTCGCCCAAATTGTCAGCCGACTCCTTGGTGACATTAATTTTCACACCATTTAAGGTCTTCTCCACTTTGATGGTCTCACGCGTGGCATTCAACTTGAATATATCAATATGTCGTTAATGTGGGGACTGTAATCCTCAAATGTTTTTTTTTTTTTTAAATTCACGCGGATATGATTATGCTTTGATTTTAAATGTTTTTCTTTAACGATCATAAAAGTTGTCACTTAATACATAATTATTTAATGAATTATAGACCAGAATAATAATAAAGAATTATAGACATAGAATAACTTTAAGTAAAAAAAATAGCTTTTTAATTCAACAAATAAATTTGTATGTTGAATAAGAGTTGAGAAGTTTTTCGATTCTTTAATATATCAAACATGCAAAAATAGTGGAATAAAGCCAAATGTGATGTCGTATATATTAGTTATGAACAAAGCTAAGTTCAAATTAAAATCAATGAAATTATATATGAAAAGTTAGTGCAAAAAGAATGATTCGCGTGTATTTAATAGCATTCTAAGCCTACGTAATGTGTAATGTTTTTCCATTAAAAACAAAATATTACAAATAATCGTCATTCGCGGTACCTTGATACTATAGCAATGGGTCTGCAGCAGGAAGATGGCTTGTTTGTAGGCATCCAGCTTGGCAAACTTTAAATTCTCGCCGCTGCCAGTTGCGATGACCTGATCGTTGATCAGAATCTCTGCCGTTTTGGATACACCATCCTCTGGTTGTATCTCGCACTGACGTTCTTCGTATTTCATTTTTGCGGTGTTGCAAGAGTTGCGCAGTGAAGAGCGTCCGCCAGCGAGATAGATGACAAGACTCGCAAAGCGTAATCCATCAAAGAGACTGATTGGCTCACCGCCGCCGAAACGCAGTCGATCTCGTTTAGTTGATTGCAAGGATTGCACCTCGGACCTGGCAGCACCAGTTCCAGTTTTGCGCCCTAATTTTGGTTTTGAGAATAATAAGTAGGTTGGAGGTAGTCTTTGTGGTCTCAACTTCATAATTTACTAGTGTTTTTTAATCATTTTCTGCCGTCTTAATACATATAACTTTATTTATTTGTTGTTGTTCCTTCTACCTTTGGCGCGCTGTTCGGCTGCATCCGAGGCGGAGACAAATGTGCGCTTCAAACGCAAGGCACGATTTTTCCGGAACTCTTCGGCAATATCTTTGGACAGTTCGGCGACCAATACCATCGTTTCATTGGGATATTTGCAGCCCATGAATTCTACGTTGATGAATGTTTGTGCCAAGCACACTAAGCGGTCCTCGGTGAAGCTATCCTTGTGGGCAAGCATAAAGTCACGACGTAATTCCCACTGCTCCTCGCTCTCGTATTCTGTTTTATAGTCGTCCACATCCCAATCGCCAGAAATTTCAGCGGTATTCTCAGCGCGTGGGGATTTTTTTGATTTTTTGTGCTTTTTGCTGCTCTGCTGTGGTGCGGCCACTGTCTCGACATCTTCAACTTTTTGTCGCTTAGCTATTGTTGCCATTATTACAAAGCGTTTGTTAATTTATTTTATGATTTACTTTTTTCTTAAACAAATCGAATCTAGCACGCTCTTTACACACAACACACACGATTGAACGCCATTAATCGGCATTCACAGGTAAGCGTGCAATTTTTTCGGCTTATCGATAACAGATGTGAACAGAGTTGTTCTCTTTGCCAGCGTTCGCGTATCGCCCGTGTTGTGTAGCGCTTCGATATCGCCTGCCGCCCGTGTTGTGTGTGTGTGTTTTAATTTCCTGGTTTATTCATGATTTTTTGTTAATTTTAATTTACTGCTGAAGCACTAGTAACAACACAACGTTGAAGGCGTCTCTTCCTTGCCAAATCGCCTCACAGAACGGTCTAAACGCAGCGCAGAACCAGCAGTAGGAACTGCCAACATCATGAGCATACCCAACGAATACATTGCAAAAACGGAAGATGTGGCTGAACAGGTAATTTTGGTCTCTTAGGATCGCAAATAAACGTGAAAGTAGCATACGATTTCGCACACATAATGTAGATAGAAGCATTTCGTGGTATTTGCAAATGGCCATGCACCATTTATGGCCATTGAAACGGTCTAAAGTTGGTATATAACTGAAGCAAAAAGCGATAGAAAACTGCCAACGTCATCCAAACGCGGCAAAAGTTCGAAGCTCAAGTGCAGCGAAAGCAATGTCTACACTGACCCCCAAAAATAAATAAATACGCTAGCAAGATCAGCTAGCTTAATATTTTGGGCTGCCACCTTGTGAAAGAAATGCAGCTGTCAAGTTAGAAATTCATATCTAATTGGCAATTGTTGGGACTACGCCATATGCGCCTACTCTAGGTGTGTGTGCGTGTGATTGTCTGTGCGTGTGTGTATGTGAGGCCTATACAAGTGAAAGTGGTGAGAGTGAGCGGCATCAACGTCAAGTTCGAGTTCCGTAATATGTTTTTGGGGAATGGAAAATGTTTCAACTGCTAACTCGCTTTTCATGCATTCACACGCACGCACATATGCATGCGCTCACATGTATTTGCGCATTTACATATATTCAAATTATGCCATGAACGATCGAACTAGACAACATCACAAAACCCGTTACAAATATTAAAAGAGAGCGCACAGATAACGAATATTGCGGTAGAAGACACTCTGAGAGGCTGAGAGATGTGAGAGACACGTCATTCCCCTATTCCCCATTCTCCATTCATTCAGCGCTTTCATCTTACGTCTTGCGTCTTGCCAAATCAACACTGTCTTTTGAAAAAAGCCACGCTCTACGAGTATTGTAAATTTCAAGCTCTTATCATAATCAAATTGAGTGGATGTCCATCTTATCGATACTCGTCGAGTCTGTTGCTCTCTTATCAATAAACCAACTACACCACTGCACACGCATACTTCCATTGTATTGAATTTCTATTATCTTTATTTTAGAAATCTCTCAATTTAATTGAAAGCAAAAATAGTTTCATCAGACTCTATAATTTAAGCCTAGTAATGGGGAAATTCGTCTAGCGAACGCGCTCAGCCGGGTTTTTATAATAAAGTGTATGCATTATTGATCAACGTCTGTATTAACAGAAAGACCTTAAAGACCTTACGACCGAAAGTATATTAGTATAAGGTTGTTTATTACAACTACTGCACGTAAATTATACATATTGTATTATTGATCAGTTTGTTAGTCTGGTAGAAACACAGAGATCTCAGAGATAATGAGAAATAATTGCATACTAAAAAAAAACGCTTTGCGGGGGATTGTCCGTATTATTGTTCAGCGTCTCTCTGTTTGTCTAAAGATGAACTCTAAGACGATTGGAATTAAGAGGTTTCAAATTCAAGAAATATAGTTCCGAGTTATATTTATTTTTTTTTTTAAAGTTATTTGGGTTATTGAGAATATGATATTTAATATAATAATATATTTGTATAATTAAAATCCATATAAATGGAGAGCAGGTATTTTCAGTTTATTATTTGTTGCTTGCTTTGGTTATAAGAGTTTTATTACTAACTTGGATATTTTCCACATTTAAACAGGTGATCAAGCGCGGCAAAAATGTGCTGCCCACGGTGGCACGGCTGTGTCTTATTGCCACATTCTTCGAGGATGGCCTGCGCATGTATTTCCAGTGGAACGAGCAGCGGGAGTACATGGACATGAGCTGGGGCTGTGGAAAGTTCTTGGCCACGGTCTTTGTGCTGACCAATCTGCTTGGACAACTGGGCGGCTGTGGTATGGTGATGGCCAGATTCAAGGTTGACATTGCAGTTGGTCTGCTCTTTTTCATTGTAGTGCTACAGGTTAGTCTGGCAATGGCATTCAATAGACAATCAACTAAATTTCCCTTTTACCTTTGTAGACAATTGCGTACTCGATTCTGTGGGATTTCCAGTTCTTGCTGCGTAACTTTGCGTTAATTGGCGCCCTGCTCCTGGTGCTTGCCGAGGCGAGAATCGAGGGACGCAGTTTATTTGCTGGTGTGCCATCCCTGGGTGACAATAAGCCCAAGAACTTCATGCAATTGGCTGGCCGCATCTTGTTGGCATTCATGTTCATTACGCTGATTCGTTTCGAGTTGAGTGTGTGGAATGTGATTCAGGACATTATTGGCTCCACATTGATGGTACTGGTTGTGCTTGGCTATAAGACCAAGTTGTCAGCGTTAATTCTGGTTGCTTTGCTCACCGTACTGAATTTGTACCACAATGCTTGGTGGACTATTCCGTCATACAAACCGCTCAGAGATTTTCTCAAATACGACTTTTTCCAGGTAGAATTTGGCATTACAACTGCTTATTTATTTGGTTGCTAATTAATGAATATTTCATTTATTGCAGACACTATCCGTCATTGGTGGTCTACTCATGATAGTATCCTTGGGACCCGGCGGTGTTTCGATGGATGAACATAAGAAGAAGTGGTAGAAGTGGCGCCTATAAAGATCGCTAAAAACAAAAGCATCGACTTTTATTGCGATTAATTTTTACTGAAAAGAAAAAAAGATTTAGTTAGAATTACCATAAAATGGAACAACAGGAGCAACAAACAGCACAACAACAACACGACACATAAAATACTTGACTTATTGATAAAAATGAAATGAAAGGGACTTCCGCAATATCCAGGCTTATCCATTACGGCCCACCAAACAAAC
The DNA here is from genome assembly GCA_035047445.1 of Drosophila siamana. Classification (NCBI taxonomy): domain Eukaryota; kingdom Metazoa; phylum Arthropoda; class Insecta; order Diptera; family Drosophilidae; genus Drosophila; species Drosophila siamana. The sequence continues at coordinate 15,551,691 of JAWNPP010000004.1, read as the reverse complement.
AAAACATTCGCGCACGTTCAACGACAAACTTCGTATATACTTATAAGAGACATTTCGTTTTGTACATAAAAAACATGGCGATTTATGCCCCTAATGAGAGACATTAACTGACTTTTATATTCATTATCTGTCCACCTGCACATACATAACTTTTGCAATTCTTTTAGTGTTTTTTTTTGTAATTTTTTACATGTTCTCGCCCTCTCCATGAGTTATTACAAATTGTGTTTGCGATTGTTGTTTGATAGAAGTTCGGTGTATAAAATATGATGAATTGTACCAATTGACGATAATTTGTTTCTTTCGTTTATAAGCAAAAGTGTAATAGCATTAAATTGTAACGTTTTAATAAAGAAAAAACAAAAAACGAGTAAAATACAAAAACAGCGTCACATACATATATTTGAAAATAGCGCCTAAGAACACCACTCAGTTAAATTATCGCGCTGTGAATGGTCGGTAGACGAAAAGCAACAATTTATCGATAAACCTGTTGAACAGCTGTACATTCACCGGCAAAATGCTTGCTCAAAAGATTCCCGCAAAAGTAAATTTAAATAAAAAAAAGAATACGCATAAATTAATTGTGATTTCCCCACAGATAACACCAATTACAGTGCCTGTGTATGAACTGCCACAATATGTGCTGGTGGACACGATAATTATAACCGAGAAGTTCGCCAGGGACAACAACATTTCAGTGGCATCCACAATTAGCAAAAGCCTTGCGAATAAACTGCAGATTTGGAAAACTGACGATGTAAACAACACTCAACCAGCGCGAGCCTCCAATTCTAATGTCCATCATGCAGTTGTACCGCCAAAGCAAATGATAGAGCGTGGCACAATGACAAATCCGACGGACAACAGTTTTCCAACTCGATCGCGATCGTTGCAAACGGACACGAGGACAACAGTTGATGTGGCCATCCAATGTGCACGCGATCTGAACGATGACTGGGAACTGGTGCTCGCGGAGCCGCCAGAAAAGTCAACTGATGACGACCATGAACGCAAGTTTCTAGCATTTGTCAGCGAGAATACGAGCATGTTTCCCAATGGAATGCTTGAGTGTCGCACCTGTGGCGAAGTTGCGAGCGTGTTGCAGGAGCATCAAAGTCACATGGCTATGCACTTTGCGCCGCGAGTGCTTTGTGCCGCGTGTGGCAAGATGGTGCGCAACGAAAGCTGCATGCAGCACCATAACTTATCTTGCCCGGCTCGACGTTCCAACAAAACGAAAATCAGAAGGTGCCTTAAGCGCATCAAATGTCCACATATTCAATGCGAAGTCATGTTGAGGACAAAGCGGGAACTGGTTAAGCACATAGAGACGCATTTGGGGAAAAGTTTATATTGTTGCCTGCAATGCCGAAAGAGATTCACTACGTCGGCACACTTCCTGGTGCATCGCTTGATGGAAGCTGCATGTAGTCAAGCTAAGCACATTTATCTGGGCAGGAGAGTGTCGCGGCATAGCAGGAGCGTTGCAGCAAAACGCTGCACGGTCTGCAGGCGACAATTTAACAGCTCCAGCGATGCGGCTTGGCACAATAGACGTTGCATCTTGGTCTATCAGCAGCGTTTGACGCAGCTCTTGACATAGTTGGAATTGGAATAAGTATAAAGTTGGGACTATTTTGTATTTAATTAGTAAGTACTAAAAGTGATTTGTTCTCTAAATATTTAAATATACCCTCATTAAGATGGAGTTAATAGTTAACAGTGAGTGAATGCCTTGACGATTAGCTTATTCTGGGTTTATTTTTCGTGTTTTAGTAGGTGAAATAACAATAATAAAAAGCTTCTGTTTATGCAGTCTGTACGCCGTGGGCTTTCTTCAATCCTTGGTACAGCTGCAGCTTCTCCAGGTTGAGCTCCTTCAATGTCTGAACTGCCAGTTCCAGCTGCACCTTCTTCAGCGAATGCTCGCTGCCAATGTATTGCTCAATGAATTGCAAACTGATCTCGTCGGCCTGGAAATCTGCTTCGTTTTTGCCTATCGCCGTTTGAATCTCATCCTGTATGTCCTTCTCATGGTGTTTCCTAAGACCGCTGCGCAGTTGCTCAAGTGCTTTGTCCGCGGGCGACGGTTGCAGTGCATCCAATTGTTGCAGAGTTTGCTGATAATCTAGCGGCACCTGATGCAGCTTGTAGCTCAATGCAATCAACTGGACGGCATTTAATAGATAATCACGGCGTATCATATCGTAGAGCAGATCGTCGATGCAGCGATGCCAGGCGTAGAAGAATGCCATGGGTCCGAAGTGACGCGTGGAGCGCAACAAGTCAAATTGCTTGGATTCGTTGAGATGCTCAAAAACTTTGGCTGAAATATTGTGGAATTCGACCTCGTAAGGCTCGTACTGCACGGTCAGACGATCGAGTATATATTCGTAGTTGTGTGCCTCGAGGCACCGCTGGAACAGTTGCTCATCGGAGAACATGCGTGGCGTGTAGAACTTGCGTCCATCGAGCGGGAAGTACAATTGATTCATACGTTTCGTGATGTCTAACGAGGCGTAGGCTAAGGTGCCGTCCACATCACGCACAACAACCTTGCGCTGCGACTGCTGCAGTCCGAAGGTGATGTCCGTAAACACATATTTCGTGGAGGCAAAATCTTTAAGCGCGGGATCCTTGGAAATTATGCGTTCTGTGTCTTCTTTGATCTTGACAACCGGCGGCATTTGCAGCAATGTTTTGGCCTTCTCAATTGTGAGCAGAAACTCCTTTTCCATCTGGGCAGTGGTCATGAACTGGGTGTGTGTGCTATTATCTGGCACGGTCCGTTTGCGGAACACTTTGTCCAGCTGCAGTTGCGTCATGGACTGCAGCAGTCGCTGTGTTTCGGCATCTGTGAACTGCGGCTGCGGATCCTTCTCGTATTGTAGAGTGCTGGTTTTCAGTCCCGCGGTGGAAAGTTGTCGCACAGTTGACTGCAGGCGTTGCAATGCATTGAGCTTGCGGAGATGCCGCATTAAATACATTTTTATTCGATATTTCTGCAAAACAGCAAAACACACGAGACGAGAAACAGCGCTGAAGGTGACCACAATTGCCACACTAAAATGTGCTAAAATACACCAAAACATATCGCTTTCAAAATGACAGCAAAAGAGCGCAATTTTCAAGCAGCTATGCTATACATAATAATACTTTTGTAAGTCGAACAACTTGTTTAGACTGTTATGATCTTCGAAAATAAGCTTTCTTAAGAAAGTACAAAAACCATTGTAGCATTAAAATACCAAAAGTGGGCCAGTGCTGATAAATGATAACGAAAACCGCGATCTATCGATAGGTCAACAGGTTTGTGGATGGTTCAACAGCTGTTTACGCGTCCCTGGGAATAGCAAATGAAGAAGAATTTCGGGCAGGTTTTACGTGCTGTTTTCGTTTTTCTTTTCGGCAAAAAGACAAAAACTTTTTAAAAATCAAGCTTTCACGTTAGACGGAAAAATATGAATAATGTACATAGCGCTTTTGTTGCGGGGCAAAAGCGACGACTGTCGGAAAATGAATGCAAGCAAGCGGACGCGCCCCTGCAAACGCAGCAGGGAGAAGTGCAGCAGGAGCAGCCGGAAAGGAAACAACGCAAAAGAGAGCAACAGACAACAGAGCATCATGATCAAGACGGCCATGATCACTACCTGCTTGACATCTGCGATGAGTTGCTGTACGAGATATTCAAGTATCTCGACTCATCGTCCATCATGGCGATGATGCAGTAAGAAGACCGCAACAACAACTTGACCCCAACATTTTCTTATTAATTGTTGTTCGTTTGTTTTTGGTGCAGTTGCTCACCTCGTTTTGAGAGTTTACTCTTGGATCATCGATTCTGGCACAACATTGATCTCAGCAATGCACCGCTACCCTTAGGCATTCTGGAGGAGATTCTTGGCCGCGCCACCGAAAAGACGCACACCATAAAAATCTGTGGTCCGCCTTCGTCGCAACATGTCGCTGGCGAATTTAAGCAATTTACATGCACTCTGACGTCCGTCTTTCCCAAGGTTGCAACACATTTGCAGGTATTGGAGCTGGTGGGCGTTAGCTTGGATTTTGAATATGTAAGCGTTATCAGCAAACGTTGTTATCACTGCTATGATTGATGAGAATTTAATTTGAATTTTGTGAACTCCTGGTCATAGATTCATATATCGGAATTCCCTGCATCATTGAAGCGTTTAACTCTAAAAGATTGTAGCGTAAAAGTTGGAGACCACGTGAAGAGCATATTTCATACGATAGAGAAACATTTGGTTGTCTTGGAGGTTAGTGCAATTGGAAATTGGAATTGGAATTGTATATGAATGGCAAACCAATCCCCTCTGCTACTTATAGGATCTGAGCATTGAAGATAACAATTGGTTTGAACCCTACTACATTATGGCGTTGTCGAAGTTGCCCGCATTGCGTCGACTGAGTCTCAAAGGCTGCCAGATGATGTGCAAATTTGTACCTTATGGCAGCATGGCTGCACGGTTTGGATTCTCCAATTTAGAGGTTCGATTTATGTCCAATTGCAGTTTTGAACTGTTCATCTAACGCCCAGCATTCTTTAGGTGCTTGACCTGCGCTTGACGCCCATCAACAATGGTGATCTGCAATGCTTCAGTGCTGTGGAAACGCTAAGGGAACTACTGCTAGAATCGCCACCCAATATGCCACAAGGACCGCCCGTGCCGCTGAAAACGACGAATGACACCTGCAAGGCAGATGGGGCAAGCACCTCACAGCCCGATCCTCACAAGGCCCTAAGCGATGACGAGCCCTCCACCTCACGGGCGGCCATGGAACATTTACGCAAATTGGCGCAGTGCAATGAAAACTCAACAGCAACAGCAGCAACACCAGCAACAGCAGCAACAGATGCGGCGAAGCCAGCCAGCGATACATTTACGTCGGACAACTGCAACGAGCGACGGGACGATGCGATACCAACGTCGCGCTCAACAATGCGCTTAATGCATTGCGTCATATCCGAGTCCGATGATGAGGATACATCGTCAACGTCAGCGTCTTCCTCCGATAAATCTGATAATACGGCAACGCAAAGCAACGGGCATAGCTCGGATGCCAGTTTATCGGTACAGCCACCGAATCTGGTGGTTATAGCGCTGCCCAGTCTTGAGCGAGCGGCTCGATCGGCAGCCAACCCTGAGAACGCCGAGCAGCCAGAGAATGTAGCCGGAGGTGCGGCAATATCGCGTGCGTTCATACGTGCTGGGAATAATCCGCCGGGGGAGGCGGCGCGGGAGCCGACAATCGCTTCGTTGCTGGAGCATGTGGCGGAGCGAATACAAATACAAATACACGGCAACAATCCGGCGATTAGCCGATTTTTACCGCGTCGCGATCAAGTGATCTACATGAATCCGCACCTTATGACCGAACCAGGTGCCAATGGCAATGGGAACGGCAATGGCGGTGGGGTTGGCGGTGGCGGTGGTGTTGGTGCCGCTGGAGTTTCTATTCCGCGTCGTCACCGCTTCCAGCCACGCGGCAATTTCGAGCAGGTTGTGGGACATCCCATGTTTTGGAACGTCCTGGATCCGCTCGATAGAGACTACGCACGACGCTTGCGCACTCGACCGCAAGGACCAACCATGACGCTGCCCAACTACATTTCAGATCGTGCTGTCTACAGTTTTGGTCGCGCCGCAAATCCCGTGCAGCCCGATGTCGTTTGGATACGCAATTCAAATCGATCGCCCAACACTCGACTGGAACGCATCTCGCTGCGCAATTATACGCACATCACCAACTATACGCTAGAGCATTTGGTGCAGTGCGCGCCGAATCTGCAGTACATCGATGTGAGCGGCACGGGCGTCACGATGTTGGGTGTGCGCATCTTTAAGAGCCACAAGCCCAACTGTCAGGTGATTGCAACGCATTTAACGGCTGCAGGCGAGCAGACTGTCAACGAAGCAGCTCCTGAGCCGGAGGTCGAGCAAGATGTGAAAGATCAAGCGCTGCGAGAGATCGCTGCGAATCTTTTTAATGATGAGCAGCAGCAGCAGGAGGTTGACCATCAGCAGCAGCCGGAGGATGAGGAAGAAGAGCAGCAGCAGCACGAGAAGGAGCAGCAGCATCAGAAGGAAGAGGAAGAGGAAGAGGAGCAGCAGCAGCATCATCATCATCATCATCAGAAGGAAGAGGAGGAGGACGTATTGTCTCTGTTGGACAAGCAGGAACGACAGCCGGAGGAAGAGCAGGAATTGTCTCTGCCTTCCCAGCCACAGTAAAAATCTCCGCAATACTTTGTGTGCACGGTACCCGATCCTTACATTTTAAATCATGAAATATCCCACGCTTAACGAATGATTCTCTACCATGATGTGGAACGAATAATTATGAAAGGTCGCCATTTTTTGGCCGCCCTTTGAGCTTGCTGTCTTGATGCCAAGGTTGCAGCTGCAGAGTTAGTATTATGTTATATAAATACAATATATATATATATATGTATGTGTGTATGTCTGCTTAATGAATTGTAAAAAAAAATCCCCCCCCCAATGTACTTGTTAAGAACATAAACGATAAACCATTTTTTGGAATTGAAAATTGATGAAATGTTTATTTGGTAGCTTGTGTGGTTAGACAGAGTAGAATAAACAATTGTTCAATTTCGTCTTCCATTTAAATGCACTTGCAAAACTTGAAGGTGTGTCCAAAAAAATATCCGATTAGTTACGAGAAATATATATATATACATACATGAACATATATGTATATATGCCATCATATTTAGTGTTATTTGTTTTCATTGGTCGATGACTCCTCCTCACCATCCACATCCGATTCGTCCTCGCTATCCGAGTCGCTCTCTGAAGCATCTGTGCTCTGACAATCGGCAATCTCGCCAGTGAAGAAAATGACGGCCTTGGGAATGACGCGCTCCTTCAGATAGAAGCCCAGCTCAAAGTCATTCTGCAGTATGGCCTGTGGAAATGAAGGAGAATTTTACGAACAATCATCGAATTTCATAGAGTAGAGAGAGTGGCTAACATTGATATCACAAAAGTTGGGATCCTCCGGATCGTCAGGCAGAGTGGGTGGCGAGAAGAAGTCAAAGAATGTTGGTTGATCTGAGTGGGAAAAGAATTGGGCGGATGATTAAAATGAAAATAGAGCTCAGAACGGACCTTTCTTATCGCGATTGAGCGACTGCTTCCAATCAATGTGGCAGCCCTCACAACGCACAATCTCGGCGCCGTCGTAGGACAAAGGATCATCCACCTCGGGTACACAGTTCAAGATGTAAGTTTTGGTAAGCACGCGATTCTTGAAATAATCGTTCTTATCAAAGTGAAACTCGATCACGAACTTGACAATGTCGTCGTTGTAGTGCTTAGTGCGTATATCAGAAAGATACTGAAAGATCATCTCGGGTATCGGTTAGTATCACAATTTTCCGATATTCCAAATTGGATACTCACAGAAAGTATTCGCTCGTCTTCTTTGCCAATGAATTCGGTGTAAGAGGCTTTCAGCACCTTTAGCCAGAAGGTGGAAACATTCTCGTTGCGAGTGGAATCACCATGATTTTGTTTCTTAAAGTCACTGATGGATAAAAATTGACTATAGGATAGAAATCTTGGATAGTTCAGCTGAACTTACTCGAGTATCTTTTTGCGTTTCTCAAAAATCTCGTTGTGCTTCACCTCGTATTGTTTTTCCATATTGTAAATTTCACGTTGCATCTTGACATCCAGGTTGATGGTCTCCAGATACAGTTGCTTCAGCTCCCCAATAATCTTTTTCTCATCCTCTGTAAAGTTCTGCAAAGTGTTCCACAATTAGATGGTAGTGTGTGTGAAGCATCAATTAAGTGGACTGACTCACATTCTTTTCAGTCTGCAAGATTTGATGGGGCATGCCGACCTTAAGCTTGTTAGCGTTGGGATTGCGACAAGATTCCATCTCCTGTCTTATTTTGTTAAACTACTAAAATTAAAAAGTTATTGATGAAATATTCTCCAAAAATTTATAATATTTTAGATTTGACGGATATGTTCTGTGAACTGGCGAAGCACAAATGAAATGACTATATAGTAAAGCCGAAATGTACTCAAAACTCATCGCTCACTTTCTGTTTTCACCAATCTGTTTTTCCCCCAAACACTTCAACATGGCATTACATATTTTTTTTTCAAACCAATAACTTAAATTTCACAATAAATAGTTGAAATTGTATCTATTGTTTTGCAATTGGCGTCGATAAATAAAAATCTTGTTTTTTATTGACACTTTTTTTTTTTTGCTAATGCTGCTGTCAATGAGAAAAAATTTGTTGTATTTTTTATAAATAGCTATAAATAATCCAGCATATAGAGTTTCTGCTATCAGACAAACTAGAAAGTTTAAAGTTACAATTGCGCCACATCTGTGAAAAAAGTCGAGTTATTTATATTATCGTCTGTATATATGCATATAAAAAAAGAGCATCATCGATGATTGGCGTCATTAAGTGAGTGACCCCTTTTGCTATGCTATGCTGTTTATTTATACAAAAATTGCATTCTAAGGACTATTTTAGCGGCCATTAAAATGCTGGCCATGTCTATTCACAATTTAACGCACATTTAATTTTTGGTTTTCCCGCATTCTTTTTCCTTACTTTTCATTTGGCATGCAATTAAGTTCGGCACTCGGAACCATCCCCTGTCCGATGTCCTTTTGCTTGCTGCCTACAAGTTGCTGCGGTTTTCTTGTATGCAAATCACGTGCTGTTGTTCAAGGGTTCCCGCTGCTGTTGTTGTTGTTGTTGTTGTTGGTTGGCTCATTTTGCGAGCTTGTTAAATGAGCCGCGCAGTACAAGTTGCCGGTTTTGGCCAGTTTACCAGTTTGGCCACCGACTGGAAGTTGCCAGTTGCCCCATGTAGCAAGTTTAATAATGTGACAGGCTTAGCGCCATATGTCAGGGACAGAAAAGTTTTCGGCGTCGTTGCCGCCGTCGTCGTCGTTCCTCTTTGTCGCGTTCCATGCGAGCATACGACAAACATTTCAAAATGAAATTATGAGTGGGCAGCACAGTGGACACAAAAAGTGTAAACAAATTTGGCCAAGCCGAAACCTAGACAAGCACACACCAACACACAGACACACACATACACACCAATACACACACAAGCGGCGCTTGCAGTAAATGTGTGTTTGCCAACAAATACATATGAAATAACATGTACGCATGTCCTGGGCCTGGGCGCGGTCTGCTGAGTGCCCAGCGTGCCTCGCGAGTCCCGTGTCCAGAGTGTCCTGTGTGTCCTGTGTCCAGTTGTGGCCAGCGCTCGGCGTCACATTTGTTATTATTAAATTTTTTCTAAATACCTTGGGGAAATTAAAAAAGAAATCATAAAGCAAATAGCAGAATGACGAGTGTTCTCGTCTAAGTCTGACAGCCAGCCAAGATGAATGATGATGATTCAATTGCTCGGCTTAAAGCTGCGCTCGCCTCTTAAAGCTGCTCTCCCCAGTTTTTTTTTTCATTTTTGGTTTTAGGCCGACTTTCTATTAACAGTTTCGGCTACTCAATTAGCAGGTGCATCAAAATTCTGCTACATAAGTGAGATGTGATGCCGGTGATGGCGATGAGGTCGTCAAACGCCAGCAGCGCGTCAACATAGTTTGAATTTAATTAAAATCAAAATTAGTAAAACTCCAACCCCCTTTCAGATGCCAGCCCGACTTGGATGCGGAGCAACAGTTACTTGGCAGGGGATTAGAGCTCTGTGCTCCGGTAAAAGTGCATGTCTGCAGAAAATCGAATCAGCAGCTCAACCTGGCCACGCTTGGAGGTTGGAGGTGGGTAAGGCAAATGGGGACACATGGCAGCAAACGGCAAGGGCGCCAAACAGGTAGACAGCAGCATTTCTATGCCAAAAATCTACTACAAAAGCATAAGACGAAGTGCAGCATTTGATGATGAAACGACGTGTTAATTAAGGTCATAATAATTCAACCTAAATTGAAAACTTGCCCGGCCATGCCTGTCAGCCAGTCCGGAGAGAGAGCCACCAGCCACCAGCCCAGTTGCTGTTAGCTGGTAGCAGCATCCTTCAGTAGCTGGCAGTTTTGCCCCAGCTTTCTGCTAAGCTGATTGCAACAAATTATTTTGCACCTTGACTGAACTTTCCTTACGCTGCAGACATCGTTGGCGTTGATAAACGAATTTTGTTAGTTTACTTTGCTTATTTTAATGCTAAGGATGCAATGCATTGCTTCACACTGTTGCTGCTGCTGCTGGTGGGGCATGCCCCATCTCCAAGCCCATCGCCATCGCCTGGTCGTCGACCAGAATTCGTCTTGGTCATTGTTGTTTTTGGTTTTGCATACTTCTATCTAATAGGTTGCAGCTGTTGTTCCCATACCCAGAGAGATTTGAATATAATAATATACATAATCTACCGCCTTCACTGCATTCACTCTTCCTCTTCCCATTTATATGTTGTGCATTCCGTTGCAACATTCTATTCGTAAATATGCATATTCGCAAAAAAATGAATTTTTTTTTCTTTTTTTTGCATAACATGGCCATATATATTTTGAATGTTGATAAGCTTAGCAAAAAGCATGATTTTGCTTGCTTTTGTTGTTGAGTTCTGCTCGGCAACCTTGAAAATTGATTATTTATACATGAAACGTCAATTTTGTTGTGTTTTCTAAAACATTCTTTTAAATTTCTCATTTAATTTTTAAAAAATATGGTAAATTCTCATTTATTATTTATGTGCATTTCACTTCACAAGCTTATTTGCTTTTATTATCAAAATGCATTTTGTTTATTACCATTTCACACTGTAAATACATTTTTCAAGGCGTAAATTTTTAACGAAGTTTGTAAATACTCAGATTTTAGTTATTTCCGATTAGTATTTGATCTCTCATGTATTCATTTAACATGGACTTTAACAAAATAACTATTGCAAAATGTGTCGAAAATGCGTTTTTATGGGATTAATATTCAATATGTGTAGGGTATTTGCTGTTGAGGTCGTTGAAATCGTAAATGTAACCATTTTTTCTTGATTATTCGCTTCTCAGCTGTCTGCCAGTTGTCGTGGTTGTTGTTGTTGTTGCTGGCATCGTTGCCGGCAATTTTAAATAGCGATAAAACTTGCATAAAGTGGGAAATTGTGTTGGCCATTAGAAATTATTAGTTATAGTAAAGAGCAATTGAGTGTAGTACTTAAAAGTTGCATAATGCCTCGCCTCATTTGCATATTGTTGTTACTAATTGGCTTAGTCGGTCATTGCTCAAAGAGAATTGTGTCGGCAGTTGCCAATTGCTGGCTTCGCTTGGCTCCAGAGATTGCTCATAATTATCACGAATACACGCACACACACGCACACACACACGCGGATTATACACCTGCTATGTATTCTAATTCGAACGCTATTCATATCCTTTCAAAAACACACACACACACACAAGGTATACATATATATAAAGAGAGAGAGAGAGAGATCCTTGGTTGCCGCAGGTTAGCTCTGATGCGCTTCCTTTCTCCATGCGAACGCGGGCTACATGAAAACTTTTTACTAATTTACATTCATTACACACATTTGCAATAAAACTAGCAGCCCAACTCGACTCAATACACAAACACATGCACACCAACAGATTGCTATACATACATACACACATAAATATATATGTATATATATATATGTGAAGTACTTCTACACACAACTACATTGACATTTTACATGCTTCATTAGCGTGTAAGCGCGGTAATAATGAAATTTCCTTATGGCTGCATATCCAACTTCATGTGTGCTGCGCTGCGGTGCGATGCGATGTAATGTGGGTCGACTGTGAGAGAACTGGCTGCATATTGATGCAAAGTTTTGAGCCAGTTGCAAAACTTGAGGCGTTACACAATTTATGTTTTGCTTGTGGCAACAGCAACAACAACAACAACGACCAAGAACAAGACGAGCCATGACAAAAGCGGTCCACACTGCGTTCGATGGAGTTTTAAGAAGGTGCATCTACTTGGAATTTCCGCCGAGAGCTGATTGGGGAATGATCAACTTCAAAGAGAGCTCGACAATCGAAATGCTGCTGCTGCTGCTCGACAATCAAATGGGCAAACAAAGCGGCACATAAACATAAAGCAGAACCTAAACACACACACACACAAACACAAGCACAACACTTCAGCAGTCAGTCAAAAAATGAGCAGCGGAAATGATGGCGCAGCAGGCGGAAACGAAGCGCGCAACGATGATGGCGACGTTGGCGACGTTGGCTACATTGGAAAGGATGCTGCTTAGCTGTCGCCTGCTGTGCTGAAGAAATTAAAATTGCATTACGACACGAGGCGGCAACCTAACTGCAGACAGTCTCCTCCTCCTCTCGCCCCTCGCCCTCTCTCACACTCACGCTCTTTAGCGCTCTCTTTATCTCTGTGCGAATATGTGTGCGAGTGTGTGTGTGTGTGTGTGTGTGTGTGTGTTTTGTCAAAGTGTGTGTGCCATAAATATTTCAATATTTGTGCACATTTGAAGCTGCTTAGTTACGCCCTTGCCATGATGGCATGTCGTCCAGTCAGGAAATAGTTTAATTAAAATGCCTTGGCATAGTCATTAAGGAAAGGTATTTGCACAGAGTGCCAAGTTGAGGCCGAGCAGCTGCAGGGACAGAAGCGGCAGCGGCAGCAGCAGCAGCAGCTCAGCAATTCAATGGGTTTCTGCTTAAGTAGGTTGCCCTCAGCCTGACCATTTTCATTGTTTTCGCATGCAAATTTGCTTAAGAAAAAGCAAAACAATAGACGCACATAAAAGGCGAAAGTTAAAGAGCATCGGCCAGTGTGGAGCCTTTAAAATGGCCGCAACACAAATAATAATAATAATAATAATAACAACAAAAGAAAGACAACCAAAAAAAAAAAAAAAAAAACAAAAAAAGAAAAGACGGAATGGCAGCATATAAAACATGCAAATTTGTGAACACGCCCCATGGATGATGTTGTTAAGCGTCGAGTCCTTTCCTGATAAAAAACCAAAAAACAAATAAAAAACGAAATAATAAAAAACCAAAAATACAAAAAGAAAAAAAAAAGAAGAGCATAAAAAGTAAATGCAAATACCCGCTTGCTATTCGAAATAAGAAAAATACACAATGAACGAGCGCAAACAGAAACACAAAAACGAATAAAAAAAAAAGAACGCGAAAATATATAGGAAAATGTAAAACAATAAGATTAACATGAAAACAATCATGACAATCAGAAACCGCAAATGTCAAATTAAATTATCAATAAATTGACGCGAAGACCTGAAGTGGCAGTGGAAGTGGAATTGGACGGAACAGGAAGAGCAGCGACATAGAGCTGTAGTAGCTATGGACACAAATTTGTCGCTTGATGCTGAAGCGCAGCCACATGAAGTATACGACCCGCATGCTGGCTGGTCATGACCACGAGGCGACACATAATCAAATCATTTACAAAATGAAAACAACAACAGTGAAACAAAGAGAGAGAGAGAGAGAGTGAGGGAGAGAGAGGGAGCATCGTACACATGCATACATATATATTTAAATTGTTTTCCCTCGGCTAAGCAGGAAAGTTCAGCGACGTCGTCATCCACTTGAGGATATTGTCCATCAGGAGCAACTTCGCACGCCATTGAATTGTAGGTGCTGGCAAAAATGACAGAGAGTGGGAATAATAATACAAGCGCCAGGGATGGAGTCGGGAGAGCGGCACACTTGCAAATCATAAAACAACAGAGGCGAAGAAAATGTTTTTTAAATCTTCATAAATATTCATTATGGGAGCTGAGCAGTGCGGGCGCATGGCAAATAGTTTGAGGCAGCTGCGAATCTTTCATTCCTTCCAAGTATGTACGCCGCTTCCCACATTCTTTGCTCTGTAATGTGCTACGAATAGCTATGTGTGTGTGTGTTGTGTGTGTGTGTGTGTGTGTGTGCGTATGATGGCCATTGGACTGTGGCCAGCAGCAGGCTGGCTATTGGATGTGGCTGCGAAGAGTCCTCCGCATGATGCGAACAGTCGCTAAATTTAATTTTACAGATGGCTCTAAACGAAGTTGCCAGCAAAACAAAATAACAATAAAGTGGCCAACAGCAACAAGAACAACAATGGCCCAGCGTCGAATGAAATATAGAAAAAACAAAATACTTAATAGAAAGCAACCTCTTCAAACGGAAGTGTCCGGCGGCCTTGAAGTTGCCGGATGTCCAGCGGTCCTCGTGGTTGACCGATCTGCGATGAGTTCTAGCCAACAGAAAGAGAAAATTTCCCCAATCAAGAGGGGAAGTCGCACGGACAAAAAGTACCGAGCAACGCTTGAGTTAAGCGTAATCGCAAAGCTGCAAAGCTTTGAAAGCTTTTCCCCTAATGCGGTTAATATGCTGAAGTACAAAAGGACATTGGCAAATTAAAATGGCTGAAACGATTATAATTCGTTGCCTTGATTGAACAATCAAAATGAGAGATACACAAATTATTAACTGCAAGCATTATAAATAATTTAATTGAGTAATATAGAAATTATATAGTAAATATAATTTTCCAAATAGGGCGACTAATTTCAAAATACGTTGCCTTGAATGAATAATGTATGAATAATTTAACTATGCATCACAACAGTATGATTATCTTTTACTTTTCATGTTAAATCTACTTCGGCTCTCTGTAATTATTGTAATGATATGCGTGACTGAAAATTCTACAAGCAGCTTTACAAACATTATTAGCTTAACTTATTTATCTGAATACAATTTTTTCGATGTGTTAGATAGAATATCAACACGCACTAAGTTACATTTTTTGGACTTAAAAGAGTATTGAAGTTATTTATTTAACTCATCTGTGTTGTTATTTCTTTAATGCTATTTTGATGAAGTTTGTATTCTGCTTTTAAATGCGTGTAACTCCTTCAGTTTAATTTGATATTTAGCATATCAGAGAAAAGGTCAAAAGCCAACAAGTCAAATATCAAAAGTCGAATAGCAGCCAAATGCAAATATCAAAGGCTATTAAGAAAATGGAAATTAAAATGGTGTGTTTTTTAGACATTTTGATTTAATATTGTCTTATATACTTTGCAATATTCAAATGAGTTTGGTGATTACCTTAACGCTCAAAGTAAGCTATACTGCTCATAAATTAAGTCTACTAAATTCCTATAAAGTGTTCTGTCAGATGTCTTACCACTATGAATAAATAAATGCTCAGAGCATTTTTCAGTTGGAAACTGAACAAGGATTGCTTATATCTTTATTTTGTCCAATGTATTAATGTCAGCCTGAAGTTCAAATTCGACTGTTCAATTACCAGTCACTAGAAATAAACGAAATAAATAATAATTCAACTTTATTGTGTTTACTATCAAACGATTCCGATAGCTTGCCACGTGTGCGACTGTTTTTTGCTGCAATTGCCACTCTCCTGTGCTCGACAAGTTCCACGGGCAAATGTCAATTGTGCGCGAGGGAAATTCTCTCTTTTGTGGAACGCGTTCGCTTCGCATTGAGTTCCAAGCAAAAAGAGCAAGCATGCGGCAGCATCGTAATGACAATTACATTGGGTTAGTCTCAGTCTCAGAGTTCGCGGTTCGTGTTACACAGCCCACACCAGGGCTGTTCGGCAAACTGCTCTGCCACCTTGGCGCCCGTACTCGCATCATCCCTCCGAGGGCAGTGTGCTTCGTGTGGTGGCGTTGTTGGTTCGTGCTAACTGTTGAATCAACGAGTGGTTGCCGAAGATTGTGGCGCATTCGTTCACAACGAGGACGCAACGCAGTCTTCATCCAAACGCGTAGCGAGACGGTTCTGTGCATCTCCGTTGTGTCAGTCGACGTACAAAGTAGTTCACATTTGTTGCAAACACCAAATATCTCGAATTTGAAAATTGAAATTAGAAGGAAAAAATTTTGATAAAGGGGATTGTGTGAATAATTTTCAATCTTGGTGTGAAAGTAAATCCAAGTGAATTTCTGGAACCCGCTAAGAGTGAAAGATTAACACGTTGAGCACAGAGTGCGAGAGTGTGTGCGTGTTTGCCTGTGTGTGTTATTGTGGATGCTTCTTATCCGTGTTTGGAGGTGCCAATGCGTTTCGTTGATTTCGGCAACGTTCCTGCTGCTGATTCGATTTTGCCTCTCGCGGCGCCGACTTTGCACTCGGCTCGGTGCTCTCAATTTTGCGGCCAGTTTTGTGACATAGAAAATTTGGCAAAACCGTGAATACATATATTTTATATTGTATATTGTATCCGTGCTTCACGCCACTTACCTTAGAGACTGCGCCACGGTTCTTAACTTTGCCTCCTGTCGCATATTTAAGACGCAGCCTCGAGTGAACGAGTCAACAACTTCGACAACAACCACAACTCTGAAGTGCGAAAGTCAACAAATACAATATAGGAAAACAACAACAGGAATTTAAATTCAATTTGAAAATTGTGCCACACACACACACACACACACACATTTTGAAGTGGTTTATTTTGCTTTTTATGTGCGTGTCTGCGCGTGTTCGTTCGTGTTGCATTAGCGAAGCAAGTGCGTTACCCAGTGTGCTGCGTTTCTGAGTGCCGCTGTACTCCAAAGGACTTTACGAACTTCATCTAGAGCGTGTGGCATCTAAAGTGGGATTTCCATACGTATTAGCAAGGCGAGGGCACACAGCACACAGCACACAGCTGATAACTTGGCCGAGAAATAACAATAACAAGAACACGCTAGCCCAGCTACACAATAGGTAAGTCGGTCACCTGTTGAAGGTTCGTCCTTCATACAAAATATTCATGCCCACGCGATTTCATTGTTTTATGAGCACTCCCAAAATTATAGATGCAGCTGTTAACCTTTATCTTTATATCAATAATTGTAAAGCTTTTGCTGGCGTTCTCGACGCTTACAATAAAGTAACGCTTCAATTGACGCAACACTATAATAATATTAAAATGGAAAATGCATTGAATAGTCATTAACAGGAGCAGCTAGAGTGTACAACTTTCGTTTTATGTTGCGTTAATCAGTCAATTGTTTTCCCCCATTTTTTGATATATATTTCTGGTTTTATTGTTTTTTTTTTTTGCATGCACATTAAACGCATGAATTGCAATCATTCAGCTGAATAATTAATATGAAATAAATCTGTGAGATTTCCACAATCACTTCAACTTATTTTATGTATTCATTTTTTATTTCGCCATCAATTAATTATAAATATTATACACATATGAATTTTCCTCATCAGTTTAACCTTTTTTTTTTTGTTTTTGCTGCCATGTTGCCAACAAATTGCCATTTACTGAGCTGCTTTTCTGGTGAATTGAAAAGCAGCTATTGACGGTGTAATATAAAATCATTTAAAATATTAAGTTTAAATAGATAGATGTAACTGCTCTTTGTGTTTTCCTCATGGCTCCGACATTTGTGCAAAGAGCTATTAAAAAGCATTGAAAAAATGATTCGTTGTATTATGTTTCGATTAAATTCATAAAGCTTTCAGTTGATTGCTTTATCTTTTGCTGCGCAAACGTATTAATGAACAAACAGAGATGTGTGTAATAGAAACAACGCTTTTTAAAGTATAGAAATCCTTTTAATTGACAGTCAACTTGTTCGTAATTAAAAGAGTAATTAAAAGTAGAACTGCAAGCTTTCCACTTTCGAATCCTTGCGTTTTGTTTTTTTTTTTTGGTGAATGTGTCGCAACCAAATTATCAGCCTCTTTTTATATACTATCTGAATAATGTTGCGAAAATGCATTCATTAAAATAAGGAATTATTGGCATACATATGCGAGAATGTTCGTTTGTGCTATTAAATGTGCAAGTAAATATTATAAATCAAGTCGAAATGCACAGTCCAATCAGCGATACACTAAATGATCATGCATATGTTGCCGGATGGGGAATTATGTAGCTGCCACGGCCACATACATGCTGCATGCGCTGTTGTTGCACATTGGCAGCTGCATTATAAATGCTTATACTACATATTCAGCCTTTAATTTCCGCTTAAACGCTGCGGTTGCTCGTTTTAAAATGAAAGTCACATCAATAAATAAACGCTGCCCGCACACGGCCGCGGGCGGTTTGTGTATGGATCGAAAAGAAATACATGCATTTATGAACGGACTGTTTGAAATTCTTATACATATGTAAATATACACTTACTGCACTGCACAATACTTGCCTCAATTGAAGTTTATTGCGGCAAATAGCTTGCAGCCTGCGACACTTAATTAGTCGTGTACTCCGAACTCCAGAACTGCGGCTGATTTGCAAGCGACACTCGCTTTATTAAGTTGCAAGTCTGAATGCAATTGGCAGAATTGTTTGTCAGTGTGTGTGAGGCTAGCGGGTGTGGTAATTGTTTTAAAGCATTCAAACATGAATTTTGCTAATTAAACATGCCCGCAAATGATTTTCTGCAAAATGTACCATAATAATGACAAAATGTAAATAATTGCAGCGAGTAGCTGTGGCCAACGAGCAATTGGCCACCAAATGCCAACACCCAAAATGCCAGCACACACACACACACACACATACATACATACATACACACACTCATATATGCACTCGGTCAGTCAAATACATTTGCAAGACACACACGCAAACAAGCCACATGAATGTGTTGAACAAAGCGCGGCAATTGAAATCAATAATGGTTGCACAATGAGATGCTCATTAGTTTATCATCAGCTGAATCACTCTTGATGCGTTTTCGATTATAGCTAATGTGTTAAATAAAATTTTGATTTGTCAATAGCAGCTAAAGATAAAGCATAGTCTCTGTATGTAGAAAAAGAGATTGTAAAAAAAGAGAACACCAAACCGAAAGCGCTAAACAAATAAATACTTTGTCTAATTATATTATTACAACTATCAACTAGTATTGACTATTTTCATAATTATACCACAGCTAGCAAAACAAATAAAATTTACAATTAAGTACACAAATTGAATATTTTAATTATGTGTATAATTATCCCACAAATATACTTTTCAATTATGTCATTCAGCAAACATCCGATAACAAAGTTGTAGCTTTAAATTATCATATTCTATTTAAATATTCGATGCTCCCCCGTTACTCATTTAATTTCTAGGGTATTAACGAGTCTGGCATATGGCAAAAGGGGGCGAATGCCATTAGTTCAATTC
Source organism: Drosophila siamana (assembly GCA_035047445.1). Lineage (NCBI taxonomy): Eukaryota > Metazoa > Arthropoda > Insecta > Diptera > Drosophilidae > Drosophila > Drosophila siamana. The sequence goes on along the minus strand of JAWNPP010000004.1, from coordinate 15,532,528 downwards.
AGTGAGTTTGAACTGCGAGTATAGCCGTTGGCTATTGCTAAAATTGGTGCATTATGCGCGTTGCCAGGCAATTAATAAACCATTGGCATAACAAAGCCGGAGCCAATGTTAATTGCAATTTAACATTGGCGTTAATAATAAATAATTCATCAAAATTGCGCGCAGGCGAATTGTGTAATGCTCCAAAATGGCAGCTGGCGCCCTCCATTTAACCGTTTGGCCATTTCAGCTATTCAGTTATTCTGCTATTCAGCTATTCTGCTATTCAGCTATTTCAACTGGCCATCATCATCATTATTATTATGGCCATTATTATTGTTATTATTCCAACGATTCGCATTATAAGTGAGTGTACAATACTTTCTTCGCAAGCAACTCTATAACATTGCCATGGCAATTCATTTCGACGCGTGCACTTTTCACTTCACAGCTCATTTTCATTTTCAGTCTTTCCACCAACACAAACACACTTATAATTGCGAGGATTTTTCCAACTACTCGGCCGTTTCTTATCGAGCATTCCATTTCGACTATTGACTAATTAAAAAACAGCAGAGCTTCTAGCTAGATGACATAATAAGCAACTGCTGCTGTTTCTTCTTGCTGTGGCTCTGTTATTTTTTTTTTTGCTACTGTTTACTTCTTACGAAAATATAGTAGAATGCGAGAAGAACTTGGAGAAACATCGGAAGAGGAGAACGAAAGAAAAGCAAACGTAAAGCGAAGCTGAAATAAAAATAACAAACGCTAAAGTAGATTTTCACTCGTACTTATTTTCCAAATGACCTAATAAATTTGCTCTCATTATGACGCCGTGCCACGAACGTCGTCGTTTTGTTTGTGGCCAGCTGAAAAAGCAAAAGGACCTCATGGCTGAAAGTAGAATAAATGTTCCTGGAATCGCATAGTACAAATAAAAACCCATTCTGCGTCACCCTCCCTCCCTTCGCCCGCCTCGCCCCATCACCAACCATATCCAAACGAACCATTGCCTGGTAGCAAAGCAGCAAGCACCAAGCAGCAACTCCTCCTAACTGCCAGGTAATTGCGCTAAGCGGCATTGAGAGCAGACCAGCGCATAATGAGCGTGAAAATACTTACGTTGTGCGAATATGAAAACCTCTTTAGGGCTGTGCGGAAAATGGGAAATCTTGATTTGACTTTCTTCGCAGCGGGCGGCAACAATGCTCGATTTAATTGAAACTGAATTGGAATTGGTTCATTTGTGATATATACTATTTCATAGCTGCAGATCTTAATTTCAACTGTGCGCTGATAAGCATATAATTATGAAAAGCATATAGTTTTCTAGATATAATTTGATTCTGAAGCTTTCTTCCATTCAATGCTTGGCCTCCACTCACTTTTATCGATGGCGCTTGATCTTGGTTTCGTTGATGCCCACCATGAATTTGGCACATTTTGGTGCTAGAACTTGCTGCTCCAATTAGTTACACGTCAGTTGTAGGTTAATGCTAATCCTTGGCCAGGAAAGTGAATGCAGATCGATAAAACTCATGTGCTGTCTGCTCGGAATCTATGACCAGTCGCTTAATTATGCTTAATTAGTCGTGCCGGTTTGCTGGTTGCAGTTGCATTCAAACTAAGACCAACACATGCACATCCAGGCACTCAAAATCCTCTGGCCCCTGCCCAAGCACACACACGCAGTCACATACTTGCACACCACTCATCCCTTCAGCCCATTCTCTTGGCCTCTACGTGCTGCGCTTCTGTTTAGTGATTCAAATGCCGCACATTTTGAATAATTAATTAGTGTTCTGCTAATTTACACGCTGGTTGACTGGCTTTTTGGTTAGTATTTCGGCCGTGAGGCTTTTGCTTGCAAATGACCGGGGCTGGGCTGGGGCAGAAGTAGGGGCAGGGGCAAGTACCATGTGTCTCCATGTGCTGCATGTTATTTGATTATTTTGTCATTGCATTTCTCCCACTCTCTCTCTATCTCTGTCTCTGTCTCTGCCTCTCGCTCGTTCCGCAAGTCCATCTCTTTCTATTCGTGTGTGTGTTGTGTGGTCTGGCATATTTATGACACTGGTAATTAAATTTAATTGTTGCACTTTTGGAGCACGAGCACACAGCGCCTCGTTAAGCTGCGGCCGGGGCGTCATAACCTTAACCCACCTCCTCCCTGAAGGCTCACACCTCCCACAAGTCTGGCCACAAAAGCTGGCCAAGCACGCAAGTACCTTTGTACTTGTGCTGCTTAACCTTTTGTTGCTTTTAATACCCTGCAGCTAAGCAAATAGATCGCGTTGGCATATCCAACTGCATATTGGCATAATTCAATTTCGGGAGACTACAAAAAATGTGAGACATTCTGTTACACTGACTTTTGAGAGCAATCTCTTTGTTTGTCCACCATTTTCACAGGGTATTCTGCGAGTCTTGCGTGCCTGCGTGTTAATTCGCTCTCGTCAGCTTTTAGTTGAGTTGTCGCATTTCGTCGCCATCCTAATTTGGCATACTTCAGTTTAGTTGCGTGCAGCCTTTGATATGATAAGCCTTTCCTCTTCTTTCATTCTTTCGCTGCCTGCTTGGCCTTTCTCCACTTCTGAGTTGCGACCCATTCCCTTGTTATATCGCACGCAGAGCTCCTTTAATTGCAATGCTAAACGCTAAATCATAGCCTCACGTGTACCACGTAATTAGCTTAAGTTGTTAGCCCCTGTTATAGAATTTCACTCGTCTCATTACAATGGTGTCCACATCTAATGACCACACACACTCTCACATACACGCATACACGCATACATGTGCGTATACGTAATAATACCATATGTAGGTGGACTTACATGTGAATAAATATTTACACATAGCATGGCTTAACGTGCTGATTTACTTGAACAGTAGCCATTATTCTTTGTCTACACGTATTATTAACTTTCCAGATTAAAAATACTAATTGGTTTTCTATATTTAGTTAGTATCTCAATTGAATAACATTTTAAAATTGTTAGTAGAAACATATAAACGATAATAAAAACTGGCAAGTCTAAGCAAAGAACAGCAAAATAATTATTTTTACAATAGCTTAAACAAATAAACAATTAATTATGTTTCAATGTGGGGAGCATAAAGAATGTAATCCATATTATTAATTGAATGTCGGAGCAAAATAATTGAACTAAGCTTAACTGAAAATCTAGCTCAATTATTTGACAATTTAATTATTTGACTCTTAATGGCAATTGTGATTTGTATTGCATAAATCATAATGTGGATAACAAACCAATATCGTGTTGTATGAAGAACTTTTAGTGCGAGCAAAGAATTTAATTTGTTCATTTTATGTTTTCATACATTTTACGTTAATAACCACAAATTTGATTATGGCGAAAACATTTTTGATTTTGAGTGCGATAATGCGAGCTTTATAATATGGTCGACTCAATAGAGATATTTATTTATTCGAAACGCATTTATTAATTCCAATAAATTTGATGGCCAGCCATTCGTAGTCGAACATATTCGCATTAAATGACAATTATTTTCACACACATACACAACGTACTCAGACATGCAGACACAAAACAAAATAATAATAAATATTTAATGACTCGCGCGGTGAAATGGCAAGTTGAACAAACTGAAAATGCAAATGGCAAATCTAAATAAAAATGAAAAGCCAAATGAAAACAGTTTCGCTGCGTGAAAACCCCAAAAATTATTTGCCACTAGCCAGCGGAAAAAGAATCATATAAAACGAAAAGACACATAAAAGGAAAACTCCTCGACGGCACAACAAAAAACAACAACAACAACAATAACAAGAAAGTGAACAGAACAGAACAGAAACGAAAAGTGAATGAAACTGGCACCCGTCGTTTTTGACGATATCCTTGACTTTTGTTACTTTTACTTGGCGTTTAAAGACTCCGCCTCCGATACAGCTACCGACTCCGACTCCGACTCCGTCACCGACGCCGACGCCGACTTCTGACTCCAAGTTCGGCTCTGACACTGAATTGCTGTCGCCCAGGATGGTAATGAAAAACGCGCCCTTTGTTCGTTCCCTTAATGGGGCGTGTGGGCGTTTTGCCAGAAATTTTTGTCATGCCATGGTATAGCGGTATTCCAGCGCTTGTTGTTGTTGTTCTTGTTACAATACCCTGTTATTCATAGGGCGAGTCAATGGGGCATATGCAAATTTAATTAACAAAAGTAGTGAAGTTGCTGGAAATTTCTGCTATTTTAACAAGTGATTGAATTAATTATAAAAGGGCATACACTAATAATAGTCTGGGTAGCTGCTTATAGCGTATCTGAAATTCGCCTAACGCTTAATCTGTTAATTGCCGCTGCTGTTGTTGTTGTTGTTGTTGTTGTTGTTGTTCTTGTTGCTGCTGTTGCAGTTAGCCAGCAGGGTTGCCTTCTATTTTGCGCCGGCAAACTTTTTGAGTAAATGTCTTTGTCAGCAGGTGTAGCCGAGCAGGTGCTGGCCTTCCATTCCCCCTTACCTCCCCTCCCCACTTTGGTGTCCCTCTTCCTGAATGGGCGACTTTGCCATCCTGTTTGCCTGTCGCCCTTGTCGTCCTTGGGTTGCCTTTTGCAGTTTCATTACCATGAAAAGAGATTTTTATTTAAAGTTGTTTGTGAAAAAATGCCATGTAGCATTTATGCGGTCTTTTGCTTAGTTGTTGTTGTTGCTGTTGTCGTTATTATTGTAGTTGTTGTTGCTGTCGCTGCCGTTGCTGTTGCTGCTGCTGCTGCTGTTGACTGCTGCGGCTGCTTTTAATGCTAAAAGTTTTACGCCCCTTTTGCCAGTTGACCTGTTTGCTTGCGAGATGGCTAATGCCAAACACTTGAATTATTTGGGCTTGAGTCGAATGCGAATCTACAAGTACAAGTATATTTGGAATTATTCCATGCATTCATAAAATACGCTGCTTAGACACATTTTTGGTCCTGGACATTGATGGGCCTTTTGTTTTCCGATGTTTCCCATTGTGCAGACGCTGCGTAAAATTTAGCACTCAATTACGAAGCAGCGATAAGTCGTCGTTGGAGGCCAAAGGCGATGCTAGAAGCTGACATTAATGAAATGAGCCTCATTAAAATGCAACGAAATGTCACTTATCTCAAATTGAAATTGAAGTACAATCTCAGCCAATTATAGCAGCAGCAACAGCAGCAGCAACAACAACAACCGTTGCCAGTTACAACAGTTGATTCGACACAGCGTAAATTTACCGATAACCATCAAAGTGGCTGCAACACGGAGAACGTGCTAAATTAGAGTGCAAGCTTGTTAACGGCAAAAGATTGCTCATAGAGCCCAGATACCGAGAGTACTATACTAACGTTGTACATGCGAGCATGCTGAAATGCTAGAGCAACTCCTCCAACTTTCACAACTCTGTGTTTGAGTTCGCTCTTTCTCTCTCTGTCTCTCTCCGGTTTGCTCTTTGGCAGTCAGGTTTATGTGGGTCAGTTCAGTCTCAGACGCTTGCATAATGTAAGAAATCTACATTGCTTGCGTTGTTGGTTGCTATTGTTGTTGTGCTTGTGTGTAGACGGTAGTAGACCAATGGCAAAGTCATATTAAATGGCCAGCAGAACGAGGGCCATGCGATACAAGTAATGGCAATGAGAATACTCGTACTCTGCCTGCCGAAAATGTATAGAATGTTGGTTTGTATGCCAGCTGGCAAGGAGCTGAAGCTGAAGCTGAAGCTGTGGCTGTAGCTGTGGCAGGCACTTCAGCAGGACGGTCCTTTTGCCGTGGCTCCATCTTTGGTTAACTGCAAAACATAAGCCGGTCGCAGTAGCATTCATGAAAAGCGATAAAAATGGCCTGCCATTGTGTGTATGTGTATTTTGTTGTTGTCGTTGTTGCCTTCAGTGCCATATTGTCCAGAGTCACTTGCTTCCCCCACACCGCCAGCCAGCCACTCCACGCCACTCCACTGTCCTCTAGTCTGGCAGCCAGCTCCTTTTGTCTGTGTGTACGCAAAGTGAGGAAAAATTGTGGGAAATTACATTTCGAGCTGTATGCGTAAGCCATCAAGAGAGGGGAGCTGGAGAGCTGGGAGCGGGAGCGGGAGACAGGAAGCTGAGCAGAAATCCAGACTTAGCCTATTAGCATTCATATTAAAACGAAAGTGAAACCATATTGCGTATACGTAGCATGCTACTCGTACTCGTACTCGCACAACGCACAACGTACAATCTGCCGTATGCGCAATGTCTTTGTGTATGCCATGCCGAGCTAAGCCATGATGCCACGTTGTGCGTATATGGGTGTTTGAGGCTGGGCCCTGGCTAAGGCAAACAATCTGTTTTTTTGTTGCCGGCTCTCTAGCACTTGGGCAGATTTAAGGATTAACGTGCACGGCCCAATAACGAGCGACAACAACAACAACGGCAACAAATGCCGTAAGTCCTAGCTACTTTTTGATTTGGCTTTGCCCACTGCCCATGTACATACTTTTGGCCCACTGTGTTTTGTGGCCGCCGCGCTCGCAGTTAATTCCTTTTTGAGTAATACGCGTGTCCCTTCAATAGACAAGACAAAATTGCATTCGTTGCCCGTCGTTTGCTTTTATTTTTATGTGCGCAGCTTAGATCCTTTTTGCGTTTATTAAAACCTATAACTTTGACTCTGACTCAGAGCCAAATTAATTAGATGACAGAATATACGACTGCAGCAAAAGTCGCCGCAAAGATAAAGATAGCAGCCGCAGCAAGTAGCACAAAAAGTGTGTGCGACTGTCATTTGTCGTTAATTGAGCGCAACGACGCCACAACGACAACGTACAAATGCCTCGGTAAGCAAGTTTGCTGTCCATTGTTCAAAACATTAACGAACAAGCCCCCAAAATAGCCTACCAAAAACCAAAAAAAAAAAAAAGAGACAAAGACAAAGACACCACGACATGTTGGCCCCAAGGGCGGAGAGAATGAGCAACAGCAGCAGCAACAGCAGCAGCAGCAGCAGCAGCAGCAGGTGGCGATAAGCTGAGCAGCGCTTGTCTTTTAATCGATTGAATGAAAGCGCACGCTAATGTCCAGCAGCTAGGTAACACCATGAGCAACGAGAACAACGACATGAACATCGAGGACAGTACAATCGAGTGCGCTTGTTGTTTGCGTGTTTTCTAGGTGTTGGCGTTTATGTGGCTTTGTCAATGCCACTGCCGCCGCAGCATGTAATGCCACACAGATCCCCAGGCACTTAAGGGCACTTTAGACGTGTGCTAAACACACACACACATAGACACACATGCGCAGACAGCATTGGTCAGCAGCTGGCAGCCCATTACTGTGTTCAACGTGCTTATCTTGGCAGTTCTTGTTGCTGCTGCTGTCGTTGTTGTTCTTGTTGTTGTTGTTGGCCAGGCGAAACTAAATAATGCGCTTAATTGTGCAGCCCACCTAAAGCAAGAACAACAACAACAACAACAACAGCAGCCTCGACATAGGCTGGTGCGCGTTTTTGCCATTTGCTGTGCTTTGTCTTGGCCATTAAGCAAAAAAGCTGCCCAAAACAAACGAGCGAGATGAGGAGACAGAGAGAGAGAGAGAGAGAGACTCGGAGGCAGGTCACGTGTTGGACGTTGACGAGGATATTGCAAAAGGGGCAACACGTTGCCTTTGTTCGATTAGCATATCAATACACACGTACACGCACACACACACGCACACACACACGCTCACACGCTGACATAAAAGACACTTCATTATGGTGGCTGATAAACATGGTCGTCTAGGCGGCACGTTGCGCATACGCCACCGTTGCATGCCATGTCGCAACTTCAAGGGTTTGTGCGTAGCTTAATGAAATCAAGTGGATTGAATAGTTTGCCTTTCCCAACACACACACGCGCACAGACCCATGGCAGGCATTGCGTTTTATTATATTAGATCTTCGTTTGCATTTCGCCATTGTTATGTGCGCCATCAGGCACAACACATGCCGCCATCGCTATTTCACTGGCAAAATATCAAATTACATGGCGTTGTCTACCCGCAGCTGTGTGAGTGCGTGTGCGTGTGTTGCCCGTATGTGGCACACTTTTATTGCTCCACTTGCTGCCACACCTTGTCTGTATGCGATTCCCTGGCTTGAGTCTGCTGCCTGCCTCTCTTTCTCTCTGTCTCTCTGTGTAAACTACTTAATGGTGTGTAAATTTGCCATGCGCTGCGTCGCAGCTCGGTTTCAATTTTGCGGCTGGAGAAAAATTAATTTTGCTGCTGTTGCTGGTGGCCTTATTCTGCTTTTTGCGTTGTGTTTGGCACTTTACAATTTCATTTTCTGGTCGACAATGCAACGCTCCACAGAGCGTATACGTAATGGCTGTGCGCAATTAAACAGAAAACAAGAAGTGCACACAAATTTAATAAACCTAAAATGCATGAAGCCAGTGGCTAACCAATGCACACAACATCAACAACAGCAACAACAACCAAACCAAATGTCTGTTGCCAACAGAGAAACAGAGCCACACACAGAGGCAGAGGGAGAGTGAAAGGCAGTCTGATAGACAGAAAGAAGTAAGACAGTGAGTCAGATATGCAGTCGTAGTTAGATAGTTAGTCAATATCAAAGCCAAAGGGCTGCAGCAGGCAGGCAGCCACAGCAGCAGAGCTTTATTATTAGCCAAAGCTCGCTTGGCTTATCGACTGCATGGTAAATGGTAACTGCTAACTGCTAACTGCTAAATGGGTAACTGGGTAAATGCAATTTTGTGCTGTTCGCAAAACTTTTGCACTGACAGCCAAATCAGAACGTGGCTCTGACTGATGTTCGTCGAGTGCCTCCTTTTTCGACTCTGGTGGCAGGTATTGAACAGATTTTGCTAGAGATGAAACCCTTAACCGTAACCAAAATAGAAACACAATCTGAAACTGAAACTGATGCTGATTTGTGTGCTGAAATCGAGTTTGTGGCGGGCAACGGGGGGAGTGAGGGGAAAATATGTTTGCATTGCAAATAAATTTGGCATTAGAAAAGAGGAGAAATTTACACGCCTTTCGTGCGGCAGCAGCACATAAACAATGCAGTTGCCAGTTTGTCCAACTGGCTGAGTGACATTCAAGTCGTTTGCCTGCTGGCGGCTGTCTGGGGGCTGGAGCGAGAGTAATGTAACGAGAATTTACGATGGGTACACAATGAAATTGCCACATCGACAGGACCTGCACCTGGCTAGCTAGTCAGCCGAACAGCCTGCCTGACTGCCTGCCAGCCTGTTTGGTATCTCATCGAGTGGCAAGATGCTGGCTGCTGGGGTAAAAATTGAAAATGCTGTCTGCCTGTTGTATTGACTATAAATTTTCACTTACACTTGCAATGCTTGCGAGGCTTGGCATTGTCAATGCACTGCCGGCCCACTATACGTATACGTAATGCGCACACATACGCAGAGCGGCTGCAAATACATGTACAAATAAAATGGCAAAGGCTAAAGGGTTAAGAGCCAAGGCAAGCAGCCACACATTGCATAGTTGCGTTGCCTGCCGGGCAACATTTTAAATGCCAACATAAATTTCACCCTCTCTGTGTGCTTTGACTGTGTGTGTGTGTGCTAGAATACTGCAGGCAATCGTTTATAATCAGAAAACCAGAAAATTTCATGTTGTTGGGGCTGTTGCCTGGCCCCAAAAGTGGCCACGGCTTTTCGTGTCTACACCCCTTCCCCCTCCCCCATCTGCCTCTCCCCCAAGTTTTCAGCTTTCTGCTTTCCTCCTGCTTTCATTCTGCCAATCTGTGAATCTCGTCTTTCTTCCTGCTCTCGCGCAATGTATGTGTTTTGTGTGCTAGCTGAAAATCTTTGAACTATGAAAAATTGATATTAGCTAAAAATACTTTTAGTCCTTGTGCTTATAAGTATGTGAGCCCGGCATATGTGCGGGGCAAACTCAGTGTTGTCCTTTGCCTCCTCCGGCCGGCCCTTTTGTGTTTGTGCACCCATTCCAAGCGGCTCCATGCTGTCCAATGGTCTGTTTCTGTTTGCCCGGGCCCCAGTTGGAGTGTGTGCACAATGATTAGGACTGAATGCCCGACCACAGCGACATCGTACACACATTGTACAATTTACTCGGACTGTGATTATATATATATATATCTATATATATGTGTGTGTTTTTTTGTTGCTTTTTGTTTTTTGTTTGCCGCCTGGGGACTGTCCATTGGAGTGTGTGTCCTTTTTGGCCAGTTTATATGCTTACTTTGGCTGCGTTTTATTTAATAAAGCAATTTACGCTTGACTAACATAAGTTATTGTCCAAACGCACTTACTCGTTTTTCTCACACCGGCCCACACACAACTGGCCGACACAGATAATTTGTGGCATTTGGACGCAATTCCCCCATTCTATGCACTGCCCCAAAGAGCATCCCTGGCTATTTCTTTTTGGTAGGGAGCTATGCGTGGGAGTTTCCGTTCTTTGTTTGGCCTACCACCACTTGTTACAAGTTGCCCAAATTAATTTACATAATAAAAAATAAATTAGTTGCAAGTATGCGCAGTAGTTGGCTTCCTTCCGTTCGTCTTTTTGTGGCACACACACTAATTGCGTGTGGACAGACAGACGGTCTTGTAATAAAGTCATCAGATGCTAATGTCGGTCATCTCTCAAGCTGTTCGCCTTATAAACTGCGCGATGTGCCCATGATTGATGAAGATTAATTTCGATTTAGTTGACATTTTGGCAAGCAGTATGCTATAAGTCCATATGAGTCGGTAAGCTAATGATTATTCACCCACAGAATGATGGAGAATGCGCCAAACATTCTAACCTAACGGCGTATTGTTGTCTGTATATTTGTTATACAAACATTAGCAGAAGGAGCATGAAATGTAAACTTTTTTAAGCTAAATAAATACGCCAGCAAAATAGAAGGTACTCATAAAATTGATTTAGTTATTATTGCAAATATTGACACTGATTGTATCACAAAATCAATGCAATTTTGCTGAATGCTTTTCCTCGTCGATTTATCTCTGCGTTCATAAAGCAATCTTGATATTTCGTGCTCTAATTGTCGCTGACAGCGAGCAGGACATGCGGCCACTTTCTGCTCCTTTTTGCCGCCTCTGGTGGCCACGTCAAGCAGCTGACTGCAACACTCGCTGAAGGTGTTTGGAAATCACATAGCGCCAATCAAGCCAATTAGTTTTGCGTAGAAAAGTCGGCAGGATGCTTTGAGGCAACACTATCAGGCAGGCACCAAGGCAAGCTGCCTGTCAATGTGCACCCCCCTCCATCCCCCACAACCCCCCGGGCTGCTGCGTCTTTGGCTGACGGTATCAACCGCTGCCGCCGTCATCGCCGCGGGCAACGCTTGCACCTTTCTGCATTACAAATGAACGCTGACAACGCCGACAATGCCGACAACGATTTTTTTGCGCCACGCTTAGGCGACAACGAACGCAGTTTTGTTTCTTTTTGGGGGGAATATTCTTTTTGCATTCTTTGCCAGCCCCGATCTTTTTTTTTTTTTGCTTGCCATTTTTGTGTTTGTTGCAACATCCGCAACTGTAACGCCTGCAGCTCGACACGGATGAGCTGCTGCGCTCTGCTGATGTTCCTGTTCCTGGGCGTCCTGCTGCTATTTTATGCGTTTTGCCAAACTGTCAATCAATAGAATTCTCCCTCTTCGCGAGTGTGTGTGTGTGTGTTTGTGGTTGTGTGTGGTTGTTCTTTTTGCGGTGCGCTGACTGTGCGAAGTATTGTTGGCAGTGCATGCAACGCGTTGGGGGCGTGTTCACGCTCTGCTGTGCTACGTCAAAGTTAACGTGCATCAACGTGGCGTGCACCTAAAGTGCTGCAATGTTATTTTTCGCTTTGTGGCTGCGCTTTCCGTGGCGACATTTGCATGGCGGCCAAAAAGAGGCCGAATAGCCAACGTCATAAAAACTGCGAGTGTTTCTGTGTGTGTTTGTGTGTGTGTGTGTTGGCAAAAACCTGAGCCCAACAAGTGGCGTTGATGTATGGCACGTCAGTTGGTCAACGTTGAAGTCGACGCCAAATATTTTGGCAATAATTTAAAAGGTTTGCTGCCGCTGCTGCTGCGTCGCCTTCAATAGGACCAATTGTGGTCAACGAGCAAAAAACATCCAGGCAAAAGTGCATTTTCTGCTTTTCCATCGACATCATGGGTGTGTGAAGGTTTTTTTTTTGTGTTATGCCTTGTTAGCGATGGCTAAAGGGAAAAACCTCAAGTGAATGCGTTTTGCATGTGGCTCGGATTTTGTTGGTCTCTTCTTTTGCGCTTCATTGTCGTCCTTGACGTTGTCAGCTTGGCATCTCCCCATAGCCGAAATCAATATATATATCTGATGGATATACTGCCGTGCGGCTTTTGCTGTGAGCTGAGTTTTATTCTCTGGCATGGCTCGAGTTTCGAGGACAGCCGACTGACGGCAGTTTGCTTGACTGTCTGCTTGCTTAGGCATGCAATCGAGACTCAGACACCGAGAGACACCAACCAACACACGAGAATGGATGTGTGTGTGTGTGTGTGGGAAAGTCATGATTACGTCTAATAGATGTCCAAGTCAATCGATGTTCAAACACTTGACACTTGAACTCTTGCCTTTGGACGTGCCAAAGTCGACTCCCCGCCGGCCCACTTAAAGCTGCAACTGTTAAATTTCTAGCAAAAAAAGTAAGTAAGTTGAAAAATTGCGAAACCTATTTGTATAATAAATGAGTGGGGACTTAATTATATGTTTAGTAAAATGTATAACTAATGAGCTGAAACTGTTTGCCTTCGATGCGACCGCAGAGAGGAAACAGAGACTGAACACAGAACCGAGAACCCGAGTCGAGAACAACAGAGCACTAAAAATACGCCATTTGCGACAATCAAAATGATTAAGTGCGTTGGACACGAAGCAGCGAAAACCGAAAAGCGAAAAATTGTAAAAAAAAAGAGGAGAGCATATTGCGTATACGCAACGTTGGTCGTAGCTCGTAGCTTGTAGCTCGTTGCGCAATAAACACACAAAATGCTGGCCGGGCTAAAGAAATATGACCGTTGCGTCGCTTAAAACAATTTAAAGCATTGCATGTTCATCTGTGTGTGTGTGAGGGGCTGATTTCTGGCAATGGGCGCATCTTAAAAATACGCTTTAACTGCCTGCCAGCAGCAACAATAACAATAACACCCCGGGGAGTGATTAAAATATAATAAATTTAAGTTGAAAAACGAAGAAAAGCTGCGGCACAAACCGTAAGAGATTAAGTGATACCCACAGCATAAAACCGCACATGCAAACGCCCTCATTCCTCATTTCCCCATTCCCCATTCCCCATTCCTTATTCCTCATTCCTCAGTTTCAGTTACAGTTTTGGTTCTCAGCTCGCACTTCTTCTTTCTCATCCACACACAAACTTACATACTATATACTTTTTACCTCACCACACCACATTGCCGCTACTCAGCCCACGTTGAGCGGGCTGTTGGCCACATGAAGCTCTTTGGTCCGGCTGCGGCCCAAAGTGTGAACATAATTTAACATGCAGCAACGCGGCAGTTGCCGGTTTGCCAGTTGCCAGTTGCCAGTTGGTTGCTGGTTAGACGATGTTCAAGTCTTGGCCATGCGAGTGAGTGTTTTAAAGCCTTATGCGAATTTGATTTGCGGCATTTTAATTTATGAACTGAATTGTGAAAGAGGCGCCGTCAAGTTGCCAAACATTTTGCCAAAACATTTCCTCTAACACGAACTCAGCACATGCCCCTTGGGGTTGGGGGTGTATTTTGGCCATTTTGGTGGCTCATTCGACATCCTTTGCATGAGCCGCAGCTGTCGGCAGCGTCGCTTTTATGCTGAATGCCAAATCAAGCAGCTGCCTCCCTTCTTTTTTTTTTGTTTCTTCTTCGTTTTTTTTTTTGTTTTTTTTTTGTGGCTTTTCTGTATTTTAATTTTTTTTTTCTCTCCGTTGCTGTGGTAGCATCAACGTCAGGCAGGCAAGCGAACTGAATGCCAGGAGATCTGCCTCCGAATTTGGTACTTGGTATTCCACCCTACAGAATTTTGTTTTGTTGCTCAGTTTATCTGTCTATCAGCCTCGCCTCCGCATGTGTGTGTGTGTGTGTGTGTGTGAGTGTGTGTGTGTGGGCGTTTGTCGGGTTATCAGCGGTGGCATAAATCTTTTATCTACCAGCCACAGCTGGTGCCGTCTGGAGGTTGGGGGTATTCCTTTTCCTAATGAATACGCACAAAGTTGCTAATGAAGCAACCAGTCGAAAGTCGTGGGGCAGGGCAACGTCGCGACGAGCACCGAGCGCCGAGCACCGAGCAGAGAGCACCACATAACGACGCATACATATTTATGGCTGAGTGTATGTACAGACATGAATATGTATGTGTGTACATAAGAGTGCATAGCTTTTGCATAAGATTGACAGATTGAATAATTACACCCAGGAGAGTAACATAATAACTTTCTACTTTGCCACAATGAAAAATGATAATATAATGATATTAAACTTTTAAAGAAATGCTCCCACATGTGATGCAACTATTTATAGCTTGCCATTCGACTGCATTCCCCACAATCGACAGACGATATTCTCTGGACTCGAGCACAAAATCAATAAAGCAAATCTAAATAGTTGCTAAATATATTTCTATATGCCAATCTTGGTAAACTTTCACCTGTCTGGTTGGAAAGTATTTTAAGAAGAGGTGATGCTAAAAATGAATCTAAAGTTTTTAGCTTACAAAATGTTTTTCACTTTATATGCTCCTATTATATTTTCGTCTACTTTTAAAGTAATTTATTCATGTGCTTTTTAAAGTAATGACTTGACGTTAAACGCATTGTGTTAATCCAAAAATGGATTACAACTATTTGTATTTCAATTGATTGAATCAGCCTGAAAGTTGAGAGTCCTTGCTGCACTTAATTAAGAAGTACGTCGCTAGCAAAGTTGCAGCTTTTTGCAGCCACTGAATTGCAATTGTTTGGGCAAGGTAAATTGATTTCAAGCCTTTATTTTTTTGCATTGGATTAGGGCTGTTCTGCTTATCGTCGTACTTGCGCTTAAGAGTTCCACTTTGGAGAGCAAAAAAAAAAAAGAAAAAGGGAAGCAAATTGAAAGCAGAGGATGGCAGTTGTGGCAGTTGAAATGCTTATTGCGGACCACGGCGCGGTCGTTATCGGGCCAAGCCAAAGCCATAGCCAAAGCCAAAGCCAAAACCAAAGCAAATGCCGAAGCCAAATCCAAAGCGAAAGCAGCAGAGCCCACAAATGGTAAATAACGATAAATAGGAAAAAGTTGTTGGAAAATTGCTTGACCAAACGCAAAGTCAATGACGTTTCGACGTTGCAGGGCCACTTCACAGCAGTGACTGCAGCACAACACAACGGCGGCGGCAACAACAACAACAACAACGACGATCAAATTAACAACAAGAACAGCAACAAAAGTCGAGTCTCGTGGTAGTTGTTGCGTGCTTAAAGCGTAAAATTGTTTGTTATAAAATTCAATTGCTGCCGTGGTTGTTGTTCTTGTTTGGTTTAATGCGCCAATGCAATAGACCCCAACACCCTCAACCCCCCCCCCCCCCCCAAAAAAAAAGGAGTAAAACAGAGCGAACGCCAAGAAAGTTTCGTTTCAAAGTAGAGTTTCGTTCTTTTGTGCAATGCTGAGATTCGCGATTCACAACGAGTTGCAGTATCAGTTACGTCTTTCTCTGGACCCGCCGACGCCGAAGCGGGGGCAAGCAGGCGATGTCTTTACATTCTTTTATGTATGCATGATTTGTTGAGCAATTTGCTAGTTAGTTGAAATATGATGCTTGTGCTGTAGTACCTGCTGATTAAGTTATATAAGCGCCGAGTGTCTTAACGTAACACAACGCACAGCACACACAACACACAGCACATAACCGAGTTGTCAGGCATCGTCGTCGTATTAGCTTTTATGATGTGCCATCCGGGCTTTGCCCTGTGTATCCTCGTTTGTCCTGGTTGCCATGGCGCGGTGCTGGAGTGGCATAAAAGTGCGTGGCAAGGCAGCGGGCAACGGGCAACGGGCAACGGGCAACGAGCAAATCGGGCAACAGGTTGCCTGGCAGTATTCTACGCGCTCTATAGTTATAGATCGTGCCCGACGTCGTTTGACAACAAATTGCGCATATCAAATTTACGGAATTGTCTACGCAATGCGCGCTGTGGTGTCGTGCCGTGTGGTGCGATGCGGTGCTACGGTGTGGTGCGGTGTGGTTCGCATATTTCGGTGAAGCCTTGACAAACTAATAGAATTTGTTGCCTGACTGCCTGCCAGGCTTGACGGCGGTGGCGTCGTCTGCCTCGCGTCGTCTCGCCTTGCGTCGCACCGCATCGCATCGCATCGCAAATGTGTGGCACACAAAGTGTTTGGTAATGGCTTCAAATTGTGGGCGTTGTCAAAGGACTGACTGTTCGTTGCTTTTGGCTGCCAGCTGGTCTAATGTCGCAATTTCGCGCTTTATACGCGGTTTGCGTGACAAACACTCAGCCTAATATGCGCCACACACACACATAGACTACATGCTTCATACATATAGTACATATACATATATACTTGCTGTTTACATTGGCACTTGTCTATGCGAGTGTCTTATGGTGCTAATAAAGAGTCGCTCCCCCCAAAGCGCCCATCAGCCCGTATTTAAATATTTGTGCCATTAGAGGGGCTATATTAATGATTTTTATGAGATAATAATACGTTATCACGCTGTAGTTTGTTCAGAGGAGCCTCGAGAACTTTGACTTTGTAGATATGGCCAAATAATACATTTGTTTACGCCATTTTCTATTCTGTTTTTCTGTTTTCATTTCGTTAACATTTGCCAGGACAGCTCTATTTGCATACGAGGATGCGTGCCTCTGTGTGTGTGTTAGTGTGTGTGTGTGAGCTTGTTTGTGATATTTTGAATTTTGATTGAGTTGTTGCACATAATTTATGGGAAAGGCCTCGCACAGTAGTAGCTCTGGCGTTGTTTTGCTATAGATTTTCAACAGAGTGTGCATTAATAAACATTTTGTGTTTTCTGATTTGTTGTCATGCATTATGCAAATTATTGCCGCGCATAAATTGCACTAATTATTGTGCTGTCTGCCTGCCTGCTTAATTAAATGGCAAACAAAAATTAAAGCTTCAACAATAGACAAACGTTTCGGGTATTTCAAAGCAATAAATTAAATAAATGACCGGAACGTAAATGAGTTTTGTCAGCCATCTAACTGACGTGGCTGGGGCATTCAAAATACCAATAAACTGCCGATACAAATAAATGCGAAAAAGAAAAACACAAAAAAACAATTAGACGTAGACATAAACAAAAATTAAATTTAATATGCAGATTAAAGGGCCTCTGACCCCTGCCTAGTTCACAATTCGTTTGCCAAATGAGGGCAGTGTGATAGATTTCAAAAATGAAATGTTTGCGCACTTGCTTTTGTTTATAAGAATAACTAGCCAACAACTGGTTCGCCAATTAATTTCCATAATCCGATTTTTGCTGAACCAAATGTAATCTAAGGGAGCCTTTTTTTGGTGTTGTAATGAATGCAGCTTTTATAAATACGAATACGAATACGCATTGCAATTGCAATTGCATAGAGATCTGCTATTTTATCTAAGTATTGTAAGCTTGTGAAATAAGCTTCTCTTCTTTTATGCTCGTAATTGCTGTAATCTACAGAAATGGGTTGCGAGTGAAATGGCATTTTTGGCTATTTGAGAAATTGTATTCAACGAGATTTAAATGCCAGCAACCACTGGCTTTTCATTTCCAGTTTTCAGTTCTAATTCCCATCAGTTTTTGTTGGTAACTTGGCGAATACATATTTCTGGGCTGGTCCATACAATTTGATGATGTTTTCCGTCCTGTACCTTTTTCGCACTCATCGTTATTTATAAATTTGCCAGCGCGTGATTAGTACATAATATTTTACGCTTTTAATCAAAAAATCTCAACGCCATAATGATAAATGTTGTGGTGGTCGGCCAGGGCGAGCAAATATTCATAATTCAATGTTTAAACCGCAATTCATATTCGTCGTTTTTCATGTCGGTTCATTTGGTTGGTTTGCTGCCAGCTTTGCTTTTTGACTGTTTTTGTTGTTTTTGCTCTTGCTCTCCCGGTACTATTCATATTAAAATTGGTGGTGATGTTGAAGCAACGGCAACGGCAACGGCGCTGGCTGCTTCGTGTTGCACAAGCTTACCTGGGGTAAACCGTAAAAACGCTTTTGCATTTTCATAAATTTTTGGCTTTCCCCAGGATATCTGCACACTCCCGCACTTCCGCAAACTCGCACTCACACTCCTGCACTCGGAGCATAACCGACTGCATAATTTAGCCTTTGCCGTAGTACCGACCTATGCCTTGAGTTTTATTTTACATGCTGCAAGGACGCTTAAACCTACCACCCGCCAACTTCCCACCTCCCAATGCCCAACTCCCAACTCCCAGCTCGTCGTTGGTTATCCCTGGCCATTTGGTGCTGCCACGCTGCCACACTCGTTTACAGTTCATGTTCCACATTTGGAGCGGCAGGCTGCAGAACGAACCCGCAGCAGTCTGGTGTTTCTGTTGCTTTATGCAATAAAATTGAAATTAATTTTTAGTGATTGCGGATGCGGTTCAATGTTGTTGGCCCACCGTTAACCGAACGCATAATTTTCGCCCGCCCCGTTCGGTCAGCGGCGGTTTGACGCCGCATGTTGTTAAGACCGCAATTGAATTGTAAATTTTCTTGGCCGGCATATGGTTAAATATTGTTATTATTATTTATTTACATACATACATGCCGCATACATACAAGCTTGCAACAATTGTGCGCATCGAAACAAAAACAAAACCAACAATTTGCGTACATTTTATAATTAATGCGTATTTTTCTTGCAATTTTTTTCACATTTTAGGGCTCTTCACATCAAACCCAATTAGCATAGACGACAACGCTGAATGCATAAACAACCAACAGGTAATTAAATTATCATTTGTTTCAATTTCAACCGCACATTTATCGAATGACCTAACCGAAAATTGACGCTTGTCATCCGAATATGAGGACGAGTGCGTTTTAAATTAAGTTCACTGTATTAATTACATTTTCGTGTCATCAAATGTTTTATTAATGCCGCCGACGGTTGACAGACGACGACGCCACAAAGTATATTGCGATATGTAAGAGTATTAGTTAAAGATAAGCGAATTCGGATATCACTCATCATGGCATATCGACAGCTTACAAGGAAATATCATTTAAGGCTCTCAAGTGTCATTTGAGTGATTTGTTAATTGCGTAATCGAGTTAAAATGCTTGAGTTAAAACACTCGAATACCTCTGCCTCACTCACTTCATCAATGCTTTGGCAAAAACTTTGCAAATATTTGTAGTTGAAACTGCTTCTGTGATATTCCTGAAGCACATCAACTATGCAGTACATGCAGCTCAATGTGTGGTAAAGAAAATATTCTACGACTCCCAGTAGAATTTTATACTCAATTCAAACAAATCAAATTTAATTGGAAAATTCAGACTTAATGTGCAATTTTGGTTTGGTTATGGCGAGGCAGCTTATCCTTAATTATCTAGCAATTAACTCAATTAGTTTGGCCACAAAATTTGCTCAGCACAATCAACAGGAGATGGAAATATCTTCGAATATTTGTCATTATTTTTGGAGTCGTACAACATAAAATTCGCCTTAAGCAAATAGTGCGCTGCCAAAGCAGTTGAGGTCAGAAGGGTATGATTAAAGCCAAACAAGGTTTACACTCGGATCAAATAAATTTCAAACAAAAGTGTCGTTTATCTTTTGGGGCACTGTTCTCAAATTGTGCGCTTCAATTAGCTGCAGCTGCCGTTGCCGTAGCCATGGTAATGCTCGAACTTTTGGGCCAAGTTTCTCAGTCTGAGGTTGTCAGGTTGAGTGACCAACCAACCCTCAAATTCAAATGTAAATTGCGTTTTCTTACTGTTGTCATTGCTGTTATTGTTGTTGTTGTTGTTGTTGTGCTGGTAACCCCATTGTTCTTTTTGTCATTCTTGCTAATTGAAACATTTATAATAAAACTTAATTGTGTTTGTTGTTGTCGCTTGTCTTCAACTTTGTGAACGTTTGTTGGCTGTTATTCACATTTTGGCTCATGTGTTTGTCTAAGCGATCTCGTTGCTGTTGTAGTTGTTGTAATTAAACTTCCTTCACATTGTCACGTAGCAGGAGTTGAACATTCTCGTAAAATGTTTGTTGACTAATGCAAAAATTGGCAGCAACGCAAATATTTGACAAGTTAAATGCACTTGACATAAACTTCATTTAGTATCAACATTTGCTAACTTGAGTGCTCTAACACTCATTTATCTGCACTTTGCGAATACTTTAATCCTTCAATGTTCTTGCACAACAACAGCACGAATGCAATGAGACCATCAATCAATTTAACTGGCTGACAACGGACAAGGGAATTTCTTGTTGAAGCTTGTTTCTTGTAGTTGACGAGAGTTTATAGATCAACGACGACGATACTTCTGATATTTATTAAATAAAGTCAAGTGTGTTGAAATTAACTTTTAAATATAGACATCGTATGCAATAATATTGTTAAACTTATGGCAACTTATACAAATACCATTTATTTTACTTATAACATAATTAAATTATGCAAGCTTCATTATTACTTTTGTGGAGTACACTTCTATCGAGTGTCAGCTTAAATTATCCAATTTTATGTTTCTTATTGTTTGTGCTATTTTTCTCTGGCTATTTTCAACAGCTTTTATTTATTTCTCTACCGAGTTGCTTGCACTTGCTCTAGAATTTTACTCCAGTGTTTATTGTAGTTTACACTTGATTTACTACTTTGCAGTATTTTTTTTATTAGTTGTAAAATGTTCGCTGGATTCGCTGCTCCGTTTTCCGTCGTAGCTTTGTTTCATTTTGTTGCTTCGTTTCCATTTCATTGGCGATTTTATTTGCCTGTTTGCCGCGCAATTAGCTGTAATTTTTCGTCTCTTTTATTTACTCAACATGTTCCTCCTCCTGCCTCATGGTGTTTGTATAGATTGCAATTAAGCACAACATTTTTCCATTAATCAAACTAATTTTTTTTTCTATCGCTTTGCAAATGTTGAACTTTGTTAAAGCCAGGATATAACATTCATTGCACCATAATTTTAGGGGTATAAACCGAGCACTTAATTAAAAGATTAGTTGTGAAAACTTTCGGTAGCAAACTTAAGATCAACAACCAACAAAACTGAGCGCAGTGTTTGCCCCAAAAACTTTAAGCAAATAAATGAAAATTGCAAAAGTAAACACATTTAAACACACTCACACACATACACACATATATATATAGACTGAGTCAAGTTTAAGTTAGCGTAGCTTGAATGAGAAATGTTGAACTTTAATGATTTGTATGTTAGTGTGGTGATGGCAAGCAACCAGGTTTGCACTTTAAGGCCATCACTTAATGCAACACTCGACGTACATTATACACTGTGCTACAGAGCTCAACATTTAATGTGGTACGTGTCAGGCATTCGCTTAAACTTCCGTCCAAAATGACAAATAGCTGAAAAAACTTGATGCAACTGAAAGTTGCAAGTGGAAAGATATACCGCACTCCTTTCAGGTTCTCTGCCTCTCGCTCTCTATACCTCCCTCTCTGTCTCTCTTTCCACTTTGCAGCAACTTGCGAGGGTAGCCCGATGATTTTGTTTTAAATTGAGATTGTTGAAGTGTTGCTAGATGGTAATGTGTTGCAAGCACATTGAGCTGCCCTCGCATGTGACTCTTGTTGGCTTTGTTTGTTTGACAAATACTGCCAATTTGCAGCTGCTATAAACAGGCCTTCACTTCCACCTTTTATTTATTTTTACCTCGCTGAAAAAAAGTTTTTTTTTCATGTCTGCCGGCGTTGGCAAACCATTTTATAAAGTTTAATATGACGTTAATAATTTTCTGTTTTCTGTTTTTTTTTTCTATTTGTGTTATATATTTTTATTTAAAAATTAATTTCATATGACAAAGTTAGGTGCGGCTGTTGAACTTACAAACACACACACACACACACACACATTATGCACACATTATTTGTAATAATTATTTGCATTTTTTTGCACTTATTTGTAGCGAACTTTGAGCTCAAAGGTAACACACACTTCAGATTTCATTACCAAGTTAATGCTCAGCTATGTGAACATTATGTGTGTGTGTGTGGATATGTGTGTCTGTGTTTTAGGAATTTAATTGGTTTTTGAAAAAGTTCAACAAGCCATGCTAATTAGTTGCATGTGGCTTTGCCTTTGATTGTGCTGCATGTTTAACTTGGCAAGTGGTTCGCGCTCTAAAGCCGGAGAGTTTAAGCTTAATCCTCAGTAACTTTTCAATCGCATAAACGGTCTGAAAACAAATACGAGTTTGAGCGCAAACTTCATATGCTTCTTTCTAATTTATATAATTAATTTGTGGTGAGCAGCCACGATGAAAAGCGCTCAGAATATTTTGCAATTATCAAAGACAAGAAAAGATGCCACATCAGCTTTGAGCTTACAACATAAGGTGAAATTTAAAGTGGGCGCTGCACAGAAGAAGTCAAAAATGTTTGTGCATGACTGGTCGCAAAAATACACGAGAATATCTGGAGCAATTACTGATTTGTGATGTGCGTGGTATTGCCAAGTCGGGCATATTGACTTTTGTAACAACTTAAGTTTCTTTTGCTTGCATGAAGTAATCGCAGCATGTGGCACAATAAATGCCAGCGCAAAAGTCTTGCAATGTTGCTATTTTGGCACATGTTTTTGTCAGCGCCGAGCAAGAGGGGATTCTTGGGGAATTGGCGGGGAGTCGACAGTCGACAGTCGACAGTCGACAGTAGTAATGGTTGTATATTGTTACATTCAAGGCAGCCAAGCATTGTGTATCGCACATATAGTGTAATGTGCAAAAAATTGGACCCGCGTGCCCCAAGAAGTTGCAGCTGAACTGCAAAATAATTAAATTCCATCGCCAAGTTTATGCCGAGACTTTAGCCTTCTTCGAGTGTCTTGGGGTAATTTCATGCAAAATGTTATGTAGTGCAGTGTTTGCGAGACACTGTGACTGTCTCTGTCTCTGCCTTTGTCTCTGTGTAAAAGTGTGTGGCAGAAAAAGTTATGCCCTTAGCTTATTGCTGTTTCCCGCTGTGCATTTTGTTTTTGTTAGTTGCGTTCATCTGTTGTTGTTGTTGCTGCTGTTGTTGCTGTTGTTTGCTTTCTTACGGCTTGTCAGTGGCTCAGCGGCTCAGTGGTGCAGCACTGGGAATTATTTCGTTTGACTCTATGCGTTTTGTTGTTCCTGTCTCTGTTACAGCTATGAGTCGTCTTGTTGTTGCACTTTTCTTACCCAAGCCGGAAGGAAATGAGCAGAAATGACAAAGTTAACGGATGTGCACAAAACACAGCACACACTCCTATATAGTATGTGTGTAGAGAGCACACGAGGATCATGGATAGACTCTGTCCCTCCTGATGGTGTGTGTGTGTGTGTGTGTGTGTGTGAGCTCTCTGCCCAATGCCCCGTTGCACAGGATATGTGTGCGGAAAGTACAAAATTTTACATGTATTTGATTTATGTTCGCTCTCAACTCTCACGCAACACCACGCTGTGTGTGACCTGTCAGTGTGTGTGCAGCCCACAAACACACACAAACACACACACACACACACACTGGCACATATTTCAGCACTTTTGCGAGCAAATGTTCTGGCAATGTCCTGGAAAGTAAGCAAATCATAGCCTACATTTCCGTTGTTGTTTTAACAAGCCAAATGCAACTTTTTATGTTTCTGCAAATTTCTCCTTTTTGCTATTTTTCTTCTGTTTTTTTGTTTTGTGTTGCTATTCTCCATCATTTCTATTCCCTTTGGGCTGCACTTGAAAGGGAGCTTACATAGTTCACTATTACTTCGAGTAGTGTTTGCAAAAGTTTATGCTTAAAATTCACATAAATTTTGCCAAGTATTTTGCAATCGGTTTGCACTGTCATGCGGCCAAGTCGTGTATTGCTCTTGCCAAAGGCTTCAACTGTTCACAGTGTGCTTTAAGTGCTTTAGGCGATTTCACAGCACATAAATGCCTTTTACTGCTATCGATCAGCAATGGAAACTTTCGTCTACTTAATATGTCCAACGTAATGAACTGATTTATTTATGAAACAAAGAAGAGAAAAAAAACAATGCTATATAGTGTGGTTGGAACAATCGGTGGGCGGCAGAGACAAAGAAAGCGTACAAAACTTGTTTTTTTTTGGTGGAATGGGAAGCGCAAGAAGCGCTAGGTTTGGCCTCTTTTGTTTTACATTGTTTTGCTTTGCCGTTCGTTTTGAAATTTCATTTATCAGCGCCATAAAACGTTACCATTTGCCAGGACCTCCCCCGCCCCTGGCGCCGCTTCGTTTTCCACACCTTCTGCGGCCAACAAAATGCCGACGACACCCAAACTCGGCCCATGCGCCGCCGTGTCCCGTGTCAACAGGCAATTATTATAAAAGCCTGGGACTGAGTCCGAAACGCGGACGAAGCCAGCACCGAGTGGGTTGACTGCTTGGTTCAACTGTTGCCGACATGAAATGGCCGCGAAGTGCGAGCCGTTGTAGTACCTGACTCTGGGACACACTGGGAGTCAAGGTATGGCAAACGAACGAACGAACGAATACAATTACGAGTATGCTAAATGTCTGGCGACTGAAAAATGTGGCTTTAAATTGCATGAAATCATCGCCGCATTCCGCAAGTAATGAAATTAGCAACAGGATTTCGGCTATACAGGTCAAATGCGTGCCAGCCAACGACAGAACTCGCCGGCCAGACTAACGAGGTCAATAATTTTCAAGTCGAAAGGGGAGGAGTGCCGGGTGCTCGCCGGGCAATAAAATGTCAGCAAGTGAACCTTTTTAGTTGCCTCCCAAGTCCCCGGGGGCAGTTGGCCAACAAAACGAGCCTGTTGTCGGTGGATTCTCTTTTTAGGCAGCGATAGGTCGCAATAGATTTGCTTATCATGTCAACGACAACAAATTTGTCAGTATGACTTTTCCTTTTCGTATTCTAAATTGGTTGATTTTGTGGATTGTGGCGGTAAGTTGGATCGTCAGCACGGCACAGACAATTCGCTCAACTACAAATATACCCCGTAAAGGTTTTGGAAATAGTTGCTCTCGTCTATCTGATTAAGGTGCTCTACTCGCACTGCGTGCTGGGTGGCGAGTATGGCGTCTCGGTGTGGTTCTTCATTTATTTTCTGCCTGGCATTGCTGCCCACAGCGTGGTGTTAGCCCTGTTCCGTGGCTGCTGGTGCACTGTTGGCCTGGATCCAATTGTGTGTATTGTAACTAGTTGGTAATTGCGCCTACTTATGTGTCCTTATATATGTATATATCTAGGCTGTTGCATCGAATCTCTTTAGCGGAATTATGTTAATTATCGCATCGTCTATATTGCTGGTTGCGATGTGGGAGCATTGCGGCAACGAGTTTAACTACATGTTTTATATAGCGGCTATATGCGGGCTGGTTGCTGGAATTTTGCATGTGATCAATGCCGTCATGTGCCTGGTTTTTATGCCCTCGGAGGAGGCGTACGTATTGGCATTTTTCTTTAACAATTTATTGATCATCTATTGGTTTTTCTATTCCCGATTGCAGTCAATATATGAAACCTTCGAAGAGCCGAATGAAAAGCGTCTATTAATGATCAATGACCCAAAATGCTTCAACAACTACATAGTGAATATTCTTGTAAAACTTATATACAGTTTTGTATTAAAATCAATTTGGTCGAACTTCTTTCAAGTCTTTCGAATTTACAATTCAGTTCACATTTAATTGAGACTCAATAAAGTTGATTAAATTACATAGCAAGCAAGTATTTGGATTGTATACATTTCATTTATTTATTTGCATTTATTTTATTCATGAGATGCCACAAATATTTTCAGGCTGCTTCGTTTAGAACTTACCTTTTTGAACCCTTTCATTGAATGACGCTCCTTGTGCGTCCCCGAGACGCACCTGGTATTTGTAGTATTATTGCCGAGCGTCTAGCCAGGGGCAATAAATAATCAATATTAAGTATACGTCGACCTTTGCGTGTTATTTAATAGTTCGAATATCAAAACTGGACAAAACTATTGTCGGGGCAGCTCAGCGAAATTGATGTGAATTCAACTGTGTACTAAAATGAGTTGCGTTCAGTTGAGCTGAGTTGTGTTTTCAGTTGAGCGAAGCTGAGCTGAAATGTGCTTATCGTTTACTTAGCGGCAAATCAATAAAAAGCTTTGTGCCAATCATCATTGAGGTCCTTAAGTCCTTGAGCGAGTGTGTGGCATAATTGCTTGGTATTTTAATTAAATTGTCAGTTGATATTAGAGCTGATGCCTCAATGACAGTATCTTCACTCAATGCGGTAGCTGGCAATCATCATCTGATTCAATGCCATCACGCGCATATTCATAAGCATAAAGGATTTCCTGCTGGCAATCAAATAGAAGTGCTCAGAGAGACACCGAGAGAACGAGTGAAAGGAATGAAGGGCGACATAGAGAGCATGTGTCATGGTGACAGTCTCTAATACATGCAAACCAGCTGCAAGCGAATCAAATGAATGTGAATGAGTCAAACAACACAATAGAAACTGCAAAACTGGTACATGTAAATCAGATCCAGATAGAAAACTGCCGTGACTGCTGTTGCAGTTGCTGTTGCTGTTGCAGCTCCTGCTTTTGATAACGATGATGGTGATGGTGATGATGATGATTATGACGATGATGACGCCGCTGTTGCGGCTGCTGTCAGTCAATTGCCATTAGTGATGACGAATGCAAAACAGGAAAAGCCACTTTCCATTTATTGCATCTACATAGCACTTTTGCCAGCTTTCTCAATTTGATGACTTTCCCCGGCCCATCAATATTAAATTGTCGATGTAACGCAAACTAACAGCTAACAAGTAGAAGTTGCGGTCACTTAATTAAATACTTGTTCGCTTGATTAACTACAGCGACAGCTGCTGCTAGCTCGTACATTTGACTGCCTCTGATTTCGGCACTTGGTCTAATTAGTGGAACTGGACAAGTCATAAATTTGATAGCAGGCACTTGGCACTGACTCTGCTCACTCCTCGCTTCTCGCCCCTCCCAAAAATCCAGGCACACAAATAAAAGCATGCGTCATTTGTCAAAATGTGTGTGGTGCACTGCATGCAAAATGGCAAATGTCAGCGGCAGCAGCAGCAGCAGCAGCATCAACAGCAGTTCTACATAGTGGAAGCAGAAGCAGGAGCTGGAACAACAATGGCAACAAACCAGTAAACAAATGTAAAAATATTTGGCACTTAAAGTGCTGCCAGACAAATACGACAAACGTTGAAGAGTCATTTACAAGAAGTGCAACAGCAACAGTCGGCAGCCAACAGCAGCAACATCAGCAGCGGCAACAACAACAATGCTGAGGACAAGGGGTCTTGCAAGTCAAGCGCGTGGGTGAAAAATGGCGGATAATGCCGGCAAACAGAGAAGAGCAGACAGCGTACGTCATCGGTGCAAACAAAGCGCATGATGATCACAATCATCACGACGACGACGACGATGATGACGATGAGCAGCCAGCGAGCGAACAAACTGTGGAAAAGGAAGAAGGCAAAGCCAGATAAGCGCTGGATGCGTTGAGTGGCAGTCAAAGAGTCAGTCAGCACAGTGAGTGCAGTCAGTTGGACAACGGCAGAGTCAACTCGCGTTGGCGTTGACAACAATTGTACAATTCATAATAGGCAACTTGATGCACACACACACACACACTTCTCGAGCGAGATTGAACGTGTTAGCTATTTAACGTGTGTGCTGCATCAGCGTCTCTGCTGTTGCATGGCCCCTGTCTCTCAGTCTTTAGCCCTGTCAGACTGCCAGGCTGCCAGGCTGCCAGGCTGCAAGCCTGCCACTCACATTGCACCCTTTGTTTATTTGCAATGTTTTCCAACACTTGCTATAATGTGCAACATCACAAAGTGCGTCGTTGCCATCGTTGCCGTTGCCGCTGCCGTTGCTGGTGCTGCTGCTGATTGCAAATTGCATGCAACAAAATGAACAAGCAGCTCTTTCACAGCTTCCAACTCCGCCCAGCGGAGTAAATTACTCGCCTAATAAGCATTATGCAGAGCGTCTGTACGTCAGCCTGTGGCCGTTGTCAGTGTCAAATTAGTTTGGCGGTTACCATACGACCCCCCAGAGACTTCAGTTCTCATAAACTTGATGCTCTCTTGACCTCTTGGTCGGCTTGAGGTTCGCTTTGATGCCTGGCATTTTCATTAAAGTCGCATCAAATTTGCTTTGTTTTGTCAACTTTCGCATTACAGATTATTGTGCGTTCTCAGTCTTTGATGTTTTGCGGCGCCTTATCAAGTCGTGAAATTAAGAAACCCAATGAACTGTCTGCGGCCCCAAAAAGGAAGAGGACAAAGAACGCAATCGACTGTGACTAATACACAAATGTGACTCAAAAGAGTTAATATACAAGTGGGTTACGTGTAAACACACAAACACACACACACACACACGCACTCACACAACTCTCACAATCACATACATATGCTTCAGGTAATTTACGAGCGCGGCGCCCCTAAAATTATGCTATACAAATAATTAAAATGTTGTGCAGGGCTGGAGCTGGAGGCATTGCGTATACGCCATGTCTGTTAGCTAGCTGGCTAGTTGTTAGCTTTAATGGCTGAAAATTAGTGCAGTAAAGTTGTCATGGAATTGGTAACGCAACAAATGCCAACAGTTGGGCTCCTGGGGATTGGCCAAGTGACCAGCCGCTTGGCCCGGGCATTAAAAATGGCAATAAAAAGCTCGTAAAACCCATACACCAACAATAACAAACATTAAAACAGTGAGCAGAGGAGCAACAACAACAGCAAACGATGGCAGCACACTCGAATATTAGCTTAAATGCAATACACATTAAATTACTCGTGCCAACAATAAAGCAAGCAAATAAAACAGATTTTCTGCTAGTAAAGTAATAAAAATGAATCGACAGGCGGCCGACGTCTACATCCACCGGCTGCAGATGGTAGACTTCGTTTAACTGGATCACAGGATATGTCACCGACAGCAACAACAACAACAACAGTCACAACAACATAAAATTGAGCAAAATGAGTTTTTAATTCGATTTAAGAGCGTTTCGGCATTCGAATGTGGCACGTGTTGGCCTACAAGTTGGCCAAGACCAAGTGAAATATGTCAAGTCAAATTTGCAACATACACCCGAATGTGTGTGTCATGCCCTGGTCATGCACTGAAATATGATGTTGGGATATGTGTATAAAAAGTAAAGAAGAAAATTATATTTGCCCGTCAAGTGGCTTCACAAACTCATAGATACAGACGCACACTACACACTACGGCCTGGGGTGTCTGAGCTTATCAGTTGGCTGTCTCGCTGTCTCGTCGTCTCTCCAAAAGGCCGAAGCTTGTCCACGACGAAATATGAAATTCAATTTGGCCCAGATCTTCCCTCCGCTCGAATAGGTATAAGTATGAGTGAGAATAAAAAAAGGAAAAGTGACGACAGCCCAAAAATTGAGTGTGACTGCGTGTGAGTCACGGCTCGCTTTTTGTGTGCCACAAGTGCCGCTTATTGTGGCTTGCCTCGCCTAACATTCCACAGCATTTTGAAGTTTCGCCCGGCACGAGTCACAGTTGAGTATCTAAAAAAAAAAAAAAGAAGTATATATATAAATATATATGTATATGTGTGTATTTGCGCCTTTTGCTGTAAAAACTTTAGTTTACACAATGGTTCCGAGTCGGATGCGAAGTCGACGAAGTCCTGGCTCAGTGTTGATGCTAATGCTGTTCGTGATGTTGCACAGAATGGCGCGTGATGATGATGACGACACTGATGATGATGGGGCGGTTGGGGGACGGGGATGGGGACAAGACAAGTGTGCGTGGACATGAAATATGCGTGAAAGAGACTGAGACGCTTAATTAAATTTCAGTTCATTTACAAAGCAGGTTCCCAAACGAGAGTCCTTCGAAAATGATATAAAGCATTTTGCGGCAGCTCTTGTGAATTCTTTTCTTCTTTTTTTACTAGCTGTGTCCCTTCTTTGACTTGTTGCGGCATTGGCCCTCACCCACACAAACACATGTGCCACACACACACACACCCACCCGTTGAAAAGTGTCCTTTGTTCTGGGCCAGATGGCACATGTTGCCATTAAGTGCTTGGGTGCAGTCGAAAGGGATGCGGGAACTGCTCGCTGGCCCAGTCTGATTGCAGCCGATAAAGTTTTGTAATTGTTTCATTTCCGGGATTTAAATTGCAAATATGAGTCGCAACTAAATTATGCTGAATGGCACAACCGAAACACGACCAACAACAACACATACATAGCGGGCAGATGGGCAACCGCTTCGTAGCCGGATATGTATCCCTTTACGAGAACTGTGCGACACAGTAGATTTAACCTAATTAAGAATGTTCAGCAGGACACAATGATTCGAATACAAATGAAATGACAGGGTATGACCAAGAGAAAGGCGAACGCGCGCTGGCCACGAGGACTCCGGGCAGGGTGAAAGGCGAAGGCGAAAGCGAAGGCGACGGCGAAGGCGACGGCGAAGGCGACGGCGAAGGCGAAGGCAGTCTGACAGGCAGCGTAAAATGAATGAGCTGCCAAGTAAATCTGCTGTCATGTTTTTGTTGTAAGCAAAAGGTTCACAGGACTCTCGAGCTGTGCGTGTGGGGGCTATACAGCTTGTTGTTGCTGTTGCTATTGTTGCTGCTGCTGTTGCTAGCAAGACGAATGTTAATTCTATTTAAACGCACACACAAATACATATATACATATATATATATATATAGATACACCTACAGGGGGCAAGCTGCTGCCGTTTGGGTTGGTTTCAAAGTCACAAAGATTGTCAACGTTTTCATTTTAATTCAAACAAATGTTACTAATGTTTTCATTGTTGCTGCTGTCGCTGCTGATGCTGGGCGGCGCTTGTTGAATATTTTATGGTTTGACTTGGCTCCTTGGCAACATTTGGCTCCGTAATTTTCTCTAAAATCCTTTTTCATCATTTGCCAACAGTCTTAAGGTGACGACTCTGCGCCATCCCTTTATTTTTATTCCTCATTTCCAGGCGACGCGACTGGTAGAGTACAGTTTGTGCTCATTAAATGGCCGGAAAAACCCTGTCAAATACTCGTATTTCATTTGCAATATTTTCGGTCTGATATCGCCGTCTTTCTCCCAAGCGCCAAAGTCATTTATGCAATTGCAAATTTTCAGTTGATTCATTAACAAACGAGCAGCAACATTGCCAAAGGCGACGAGACAGCGCAGCACCAGCAACTGTCCCGTGTAAATATTATCTTTATTGTCATTGTTTTTTTTTTTTTTGTTTTGTTGCCTCCCATTGTTGTTTTTGTTCTCGTTTTATTTTTTATTATTCTTTGTTGTTATTGTTTGTGCTGGTGCTGACACACCTGCGTTGCGTGCGGAAGTTTTCCATTGCGATACGGTGACAATTGTTGCAAAGAGTTTTCCTTTTTGTTCGCATTTTGAGCTGAGCTCTCAGCTCAGTTCAGTTCACTCTACTTTCGCATCGTTGTTGCTGCTGTTTGCTTGTTGTTTTTGCATTTTATTTCGTTATTTTATTTTCGTTACTTATTTTCTTGGCAACATTTGCTTAAACAGCGTCAACAATTTGCACACTATTGTCGTCGTGGGCAGCATAGGTTCCAAGATAAAAGTATCTTCCACTCGTATCTTTTGCTGTATGAATTTAAATGGTTTTACGACTCCGTCGAGGGGCGGAGCAATTGTACTCGTTTCATGCTGCCATGCGAAAATTCTACGTTGGCTGCTTAAAAGCAACTTTAAATATCTGTCGTCTATCCGGTCTGTTTGCAAAATACATGGCAAAAGGACAAAAGTATTCTTTGCGTAAGATACTTTCTAAAAGTTTCTTTTACTAAGAATACTTTACTATATTTATATTTTTCTGTCGAGATTCTGGATGTGTTTATGATGGCATGCACTTGCATTTTATGTCGCTCAAAAAACAAGAAGAAAATAAATAAAGTATTGCAAATTCTGTGTACACAACCTCGCTGCCCTAACTCGTCAGTTTCATTTGCATATTTGAATTCTGATAGCTTGCTTGCTGGTTTTATCATTAAAATTGGCGAATACTAAAAGCTTTTTGCTTTTGTATTCCTATATTCCCAAAATACATATCTGGCGCACTCGTTTAGCATATCTAACAGCCAACTCATGTTTGTCATATGCTCAGCCTAAACAATTTCCAGCAAGCTTGTGTGTGTGAGCGTGAAACGGAACTGTTTTTGGTCTCCAATGAAATCCAATTAGATTTTTGGTGGATTTAACAACACGTTTACTGTTGCTGTCGGCAACAAACATTGAGCTGAGTCGCCGAAATACTAGCTGACATTTGATTGTCTTTCCTCAGCAGCAGCCGTGTTTCATTCCTCTTGCTGCGTCTTGTTATTGTTGCTGTTATTTCTGACTGACCAACAGCTCACATGATGAACTTTGAGCCTGGAAACCAACAGAGAATAAAAAAGAGCAGAGATGAGCCTATTTTCCAAACTGGAGGCCACTCCAAATGTAAACGTGTCTGTCAGCGTTGGCTGCAAAAAACTTGTGTGCTATCATTCTCGGTTTACAGACGAATGTTTCTTCTACAGCGCATAGTTGTCTGTATGCGAATCTCTGTGTGTGCTAGTGTGTGCGTGTGTGCGTTTTGTTTGTTGTTTATGCCCTGGCCTATCTGGGCGACCATATCTGTAGCTGTGCGGCATTCAATGCTGCCAGCCAGACCAGTTGCATCCTGTTGCTGCCACTGCTGCGTAGTATCTCTTACGCTTCGTTTATTTAATTTGGCGCATATACATATATATGTTTTCTTTTTTTTTTTTTTTGTTCTGCCGTTGTTTCCTCGACACACATATCCTGTCAGGCTTTTTGTTTGGTTGGAGTGCTTTTTATCGCCTGCGCTGTGGATTTCACAGACTGCCAGCGATTGCGACGCAGCTAGCGGCAGTGTCAGGACTCGAAAACGCCATAGGCAAAAGCGAATAATTTGATTAAACAACAGCTGGTAAAAAGCTTGAAAATGATTTGAAGCAAATTTTAATTAATGCCGCCCACAAAAACCGGCTGACTGAAGAGAGAGGGACAGAGAGGTGGAGAGAGGGGGAGACCAAGTGATGTTGCTGGCCAGCCCGATGGCGCTTTCGACCGCATAACAACAACATTTGGCCAGGGAGCGAGAGGATGCGAGGATTGGCGACGTCAGCGATGGCGCTGAAGACCGCAACACGGTGTAAATCCCTTTATCAAATTAATGAGCTCATTAAAATTCGTTTAGCAATTACAGTTTTAACAATTTCCGCCCGCTGCCTCTGCCCCCAACGCTGCCGGCAGCAACATGACCGAAACGACCAAAGCAAACCGATGGCAGGAGCTGGAAAAATATGCTGAGCCAGCGCAGTTGGCAATCGCACAGGTGACGGCTCTTTGTGGCTGGAACTTCAGCTTCAGTTACAGGTGCTTCAGCGCAGCGAGTAGCAGTGGCAAGTAGCGAGTGGCAAATGGCAACTGCCACGTGGCAACTCACAACTGGCACTTGCCACATGCCACACAGCACAGTGATTGTTGGCCCGAGCCTATGTAATATGTAACTGCGAGCAAGCAGAATAAAGAGAAACCAGAGCTGGAGATGGATGTAGAGAGGGAGAGAATGCGCTATGCAGACTCGGATTGTTAATAGCGAAATCGTGTGGCCAGGAAATAAGTAAGAGCACATAAAAAATGCTTTAAAAGTAATAATAATTGCGTTTAGGCTCGTTGGCAGGCTTTCATCGTTGGCGGCGCCGAACCTTTCGGTGTGCGCTCTGCTCAATCGCGGGTGAAACAATAAAAAACCAAATAGCAATCTAATAATTTATGATGGCATCATTAAAGCCGCTCGCTCGCTCGCACTCCACACAAATGAAACAAACAACAAACAGAAACAACGAAACAAAAAAAAAAGAACAAAACAAAAAACGGAAACAAAAAACTTTTGCCATTCGAAGGTATTGAAAGCTGAAGGCAACGCGTCCTGCGTCCTTTCTTCACATCGATGTGGGGCAATAAAAATGTTATTATTTCATTTTATTTATTGCGCTTTTACCTAAATTTATGATCCGCGCATATTTTGATACATTTTTAAATGTGCGAGTAAGAAACGCACTTTTTTGTTCTCGTTCTCTCTTCGTTTTGGCTTTTTAATTTTCATAAAATGCCGAAATGCTGCGACATTAACAACTGATTAATTTGTGTAAAAAATGTGCTTTGTGTTTGCGTCCTTTTAATACACAAACACGAGCACAATACAATCGCAAACGCAAACACAAACATAAACAGAAACACAATGTACAAAGCAATGACGGAGGGACAAAGAAGCCATAACTGACAAATTTATATTTTATTTGACATCCGGCTTAATGCCGAAATATTTCGCACACTTTATATAGGTTGTCCTTCATTCTGTATGTATACCGTTCAGCGTTCTCCGTTCTTCGCTCGTCTTGTGCACCGGCTTACATTGTACTCGTCCATTTTTGGCTGGAAGCTATTGATTTCTCATGCCGTCATCCTTTGTCATTTGTCCTTTGGCGGCCGCTTCCCTTTTGCCGATGCCGTCTTTGCTGCCTGTTCAGCTGTGCTCGCGTTCCGTTCCCTTTGTATTATTTTGCCATTTATTGTACATTATGCAGGCGCCTAATATTGACATCGCTTCGCCCTTGCTACACTTCCTTGCGTAAATCCTTTTTAACGCTCGCTTTATCGTTGAAGCGCTGCCAAAAACTCAACTATTGATTTGTCGTCTACTCGTTGGATATTATTACCTTGACTCCAAAAGCGTGCACATGCATTTGCAGTATGCTAAATAAGTGGTGAGCTTAGGTCAAGTTTGAGTTCAAGGGTCAAGTTCTGGCCAATTGTGCTGGGGGCCGACAATGCGCGCAGAGCCCAGAGGCGGCAGAACATAGACTGTGTTTGTTTGTCTTTTGCAATTTATGTTGTTATTTATTTTATGCGCTGACATATGGCTGGCGTTTTGTATGCTCATTTTTCTAACCATTGCCCGCCTGCCTCTTGACCTGGCCCATACATCAGCCGCCAGCTGGACGCGGTCAGAGACGAGCCTCCAACACATGTGTTGTGTATGTGTATGTGTGTGTGTGTGAGTATTCGCAGATTACAGCCAGGACATGGCGCTGATGTCAAAAATACTGCGTTATTTGCTCTGTTTGCTGCCGAGTGCTGCATGCGTCGTGTGTTGTATGGTGGGTGCTGAAAGTTGTTGTGTGTTGAATGCTGTCGGCATGAGTCTGCATTTCATTTGATATGACGGGCGCACACAATGATGTATTACAGTGGCCAAAGGTGACTTTCATATTATACACGAGCATTCGTCGCATGCAGTTTTCCATGTATCAGACTTATCTATGCAGAAAATTGAATTTCATATATACGAAACGATGGGATTTGTGAGTCTGCCATCTATTGTTGTGTGTGGGCGTGTGTTCGCAATGGCAATAATAATGCGCTGTCACGTGTATGTTGCTCATGTCCTTCTCAGTCCACAAATTGATTGTATAGATTTGATATTACGGATTAGAAATCATCACGGAGCCACAGCTGCACATCCTTTGCAATCATTGTTCGTCTCTATCTCTCGCTCGTTCTCTTTCCCGCACTCACTCACTATTTTCTGTCACTTCCTGTGTTTGGGGTTTGTTTGAGAGTAATACGCTTTCAATGCGGTTTCCTGCTTGTCTATTTTCTCTGTCTGCTCATATATTTCAAGTCATATTTCATGCTACAAATTGCGCTCAAACTGCGCCCCAATGTTTCGTATTTTCTATTATATTTTCTGCAATTTTGCGCAGTTTGTATTCAATTTTAAGTCACGCTGGAGTTAAGTTGGCCCAGTGCGACTGTCGAGAGACTGTGCGAAGTTAGGCCTCTGTTCTATATGAGCACAACAAAATACTATATAACATAAGGACATACATTTATTTTGTTAGGTTTATTTTGTTGGATGCTGTCGCCTGGGCTTTGATGGAGGTCCTGAAGGGAAAGAGCAGGACAAGCCTTGCAAAAAGGCAATTTTCGTAGTTGCATCTTTTATATTAAACAACTCTAAGATACAAACACAAACACACACACACACACAATCAACTCTTCAATGTTCAACAAAATTGAATTTTTAAAAACTGTCCTAGCTGTGGAAGCAACCGGAGATGTGAAAGCGCCTCTAGTGCTAACTTGCCCCGCCACACTTCTCTGCCACATGCTCCGCTACACTTTGCCCCAACATACACACACACACACACACATATATAGCAACTAACAGTTTCTTTGGCTGTTGCACATCATCAACATCTTCGTTTCGGCACTACACAAAATCGATGCAACTATAAAAGTGCCTTTTTATTTCTACCCTGCAGTTCAAGGCGAATGGGCAAAGGTTGTTTCAATTCACCCAAAATAATTTATCTCAATTTATGAAATAAGAACTTACGTAAAATATAGAAAATCAATTAAAATTAATGCGGAATGTTTGAAGTTGTTGAATAGCACATATGATAGATATTTGAGCTCTAAAGAACTAAATAATTTCATTTCAGTATTGAAGAAAAGTTTTTCATGTTGTTTGTTGAGATTTAAAATTGCGCAATAATTTAAACATCATTTCTGCCTGCATCTGAAAGACGAACACTCTCAGTTGAAACTTTTTTATTCGAATTTCTTTTCTTTTTACTGGATTTGTTGCACTTCATTGCTTTTGCCCTGAGCTGAGAGAACTTTTTATGCACACACACACACACATATATATATATATATATATATATACAGATTATGTTGCGTATGTGTGTGTGTGTGAGTTGCCAGTTGGATTTTGTTTAATTCGTTGTCAAAAATGCAGGGCCATTGTTTGTCTGTCTAACTGTCTGTCCATGCGAATGTTTCGGGCTGTTGCTGCAAATGTTGCAGCTCCAGTTACTGTTGCATTAGACTTCGCTTCTAATATCTGTTGCAATTTGTTAACCGAGTATATGTGTTTTTTTTATAGCTGCTGTTTTTTGTTTTCCATCTTTTTTTGCGCGTTGGCTGTTTTTCAATTTATTTTCATGTTTTACGCTCTTTTGTTGCATATTTCATTTCGCGCCTTTTAGTTATTGCCATTTGCAATGGCATTGTTATTGTTGTTGCCGCTGTTGCCTCGTTGCCTGGCTGCCTGCTTTGCTGCTGTGGGTGTGTTGGCGGTGGTGTTGCTTTTACAATTGTTGTTGGCACTCTGTAAAATATGCAACATATTTTGCATGTTGATTTTGTTTGTTGTTTTCTTTTTTGTAGCTGCTGCGTGGCAAGCGGCAGCAAAAGTGCTAATAAAAAATAAATTGCACATACGGGCGCGCCACAGACACCTACATGCGGACACACACACACACACACACACACTTGCACACCACTGAGATAACAAAACGGAGCAACAAAAACATATGCATAAGTTGGGTGGTGTGTAGTTAAAGACATGCTGTGGTTACCCGTAATAACATGTGTCAAACTTTAAGGGCAAGTGTTAAAGCATTTAAGGTTCTAAGCCGAGGAGTGAGTGCAGCTTAATTTGGCTACCTTTCGAGCCTCTCGGCCACAGGTCGTAATTTCGGATTTGACTCAATTATGCAATGGGTTCCGTTTCATTAAATCTACACACACACAGACTCACACGCACACCGTATATGTACATAGGGCTTAAACAGGGCAGCCTAGAGTTACAAATATCAACACCCACTTCTACATACGGCCCTGAGCAATGGCACTTAATCGCTTAAAGTTGTTCAACAAAAACGGCAGTTCAACTTGTGCCTAGCAGACGCCTGGCAACAGCAACGGCAAACAGCAACAACAAACGGCTTGTTAAGTGCTCTAAGTACACACATACACATACACACTCACACATGTGTACACCCACATAGAACCAAACACACACACACACACTCACACACTCAGCACGTTGCGGCATGTGCAGCAAATGCAAATGGGCGTAAAATTTTAATTGAGGCTCTGCCCTCAAAAGTATGCTATGGCTTTTTATATTGCCCAGCACAACGACACAGAGCAACTGCAAAAACAAGAAGAACAACAAAAACAAGTGAATCAACCTTGAAAATGCAATTGCGGCAAAACTCAATAGATTCCCGGCAACAGCAAAAGGGCAAATCAATCAATGTGGTTGTGTGCACACACATCTGTGCATAAAGAGAGTGTGTTGAAGAGTTGTTGTCACCCTTTTTGTTAAGACCGCACACGATTGCTGTCGCTGTTGTCGTTGCTGCTGCTGCTGCTGCTGTTGCTGCAAGGCTGAGCACATTGCACATCTATTATTTATATTCAATTTGTTGTTTTCGATTAGATTACTTTCATGTCGCATTCATAACAGCAGTGAGCTAGCTCTAAATAAATGAATGTCTGAGTGATTGAATGAATGGCTGAATGTATGACACAGCATGGACACAGAACAGCCTAGATGCGCTGCATTCGTGTTTGATTGGCACAATTCTGTCGCTCTTCACAAATTTCTGCCCCACACATACACACACACACACACAGAAAAGTCACAAAAGAACAGCGCTTGAGTTTCTGCATCGTGGGCTCGTTTCACTTTTCTTTTTTATTTTTTGTTTTAATGCTTTTTGCATCACCATAATTTGTTTGCAACGCACAAAAGCGTGCAAAGAAAAGTGGAGCATGTGTCGCTTTTCTTGCAGCGTGTCCTTGTCAGGTTCACGCGTGAGCAAGTGTTCCTTGGCAGGATATGGCCTCAGCTCGGGCGCATAATCGCTGCGAAATTGCATTCTGTGGTTGTGCAACCAATCCGATGTTTTTGTTTTTGCTGCTGTTATTGTGTACTCTTGGCGATAAAATAAACAATAATATTTTTGCTATTCTTTGTTATTATTTTGCTGTCAACCAAAATATTTACTTTTGTCCTGGCTTTCTTTTTTTCCTTTGATTTAAATTAAAAAATGCATAGGCAGTGCTTTGGTTTTATTATCAGCTCTGCATAAAATTAAATTTAATTAAAATCTTTGTATCTATGAGCAATCTGAAATTACGAACAAATCCATTAGACAAAAAAGCGCAATTTCAATTGCAGTCAAAGAATTATCGGCTAATTTTGTTAAACAATTTACTTTGAGGTTAAGAATTGAATTTAAATCCAATTCAAAACAGTTCGTCTGTTGTCTTTTAACCCACAAAATTATATAATTTTATTTGCGATTAAAGTGGCCCGAATAAAACAGAACAAAGTTGCAACTTCTTTATCGCTCTTATGGCGGAAATTTTAATTTAAAGTGAAAACTACTGTTGATTATGGACTTGAGATAAGTACTTGCCTGGGGTTGTTTTATTGATTTCATGGCTTGGCTGCACTCTGATAAGCCCTAAGAGCTGTACACCTTGGCGAGAAACGTGTCCTGATTAAAGTTATACTGCCTCGGTTCGCATTCTGTGCGTCCTTATTTTCTATGGCGCAACTGAAAACGCTGTTATCTTGCCGGCCTGACTTGGCCTGTCCCTGCATTGCATTCAATTTTGTGCTGGTATTAAGTTTTCAAGCTGCAGCTTGAAACTTGATAAATAAATTACTTGCCAGCCTGGCTAACTCAACGGGGTGGTAGGTGGGGCATCAGGTTAGACGGACAGCTGCAGCAGCAGAAGCAGGAGGAGTAGGAGGAGGAGCAGTAGCAGCAGCCTTCGCACTTGCACTTTACACTATTCTTAGAATTATTGCAGTCAATTGAAGATGGACGCGTTGCAAAAGACCAGCCCGAGGGGCATTCACTGGGACAGATGGCCCATGAAAAGGCATTGAGGAATGAAGAGAAATGCGATTTGTATTTCTTTCTTACTGCTGCTGCAGTTTGCAATTGCAGCTCTATGTATATTTGTGTTTCTTACCAACGGCGTGGATATCAAATCGAACTCCAACTCGAGCGCTTTGTGCCCGCTGCCCCTAGGCGGACGTCCTGATGTCCTTGTTCGCCATCACTTGGGCCGCGTCGCGTGATTTAAGCTCAGGTTGCCACATTGCACATTGACTGACTTTGACGAAGGACAACAGCTAATACTCGCACTCCGCTGCTGTTCCGTCGCGGCAGCGACCGGAGTTGACTGTGCAACAGTTTTTTTATTGATTTTATGGCGTGGATTGATTTTATGCCATGATTCAGTGCGACGCGTTGTCGGGGCTAAAATGTGCGAACTGACTTTCAATCAATTTAACGCATAATTCCTGATGGATTTAATCGTAATTGATGATTGATTACTGCTTGAAACTTTGCCTGTTTTCCCCTGCTGAAAGTCTCAGTGTGTGTGTATGAGTGTGTGTATGTATGTGTTATGCATAGCATGTGTGTGTGTGAGTATATCCTTTGGGCTCTTCAAAACAAATTGCTCGATGCTCGCAAACCAACTGCGTCGCACACTTTTATCGGCCATTTAGCCGTAATATTGTGTAATTTATTTTCGCTTAGCTTAATCGAACTTAACTCGCAAAATCTACAGCTACCTGGGGGCGTGGCCTGACGCTGGCTTAACTCCTGCCCGCCCTCCTTTCATCTCCCCTCCCATTCTCGCCACAGCGGGCAGCAGCTGCCCGTTGCCCAAATGTTGGGCTTTTCATTATGTCCTCCGCATAAATCAATGTCGAACTCCCAGTTACGAGTGGCAAGCAGCAAGCAGCAAGCGGCGAGTTACGAGCTGCGAGCTGCGGTATCTGTGACCGCCAGTTGCCAGATGAAATGTCTGATGTGCATGCATTGTGGCTCCTGGACGGTTACAACGGTCTGTCGACATCAAAGCTGCACTCGATTTTAATTAAATGTATGACGTGGCCCGCCTCTTGTTGCTATCTCGTCCCTCGCCGCTTATTTGATAGCGACATTTTCAATTGCTGTGCAATTTCTTAATGCTTTGGCTTTTTTTTTCTTGTTCGCTTAGATGTTGTCGCCGGGATGTAAATAAAATGCACAGCTCTGGCATTTGCTATGAATGCGAAAGCATTTTATGTAACTTACGAGCATTTTGGCCGCTTCAAAGGCCAATGCGACACACTAGCAAAGATTCTTTTTACACTGACTGCGAGAATGCTGCTTAAAGCAGAAGCTTTGAACATATCAATTGGAATAGTAAATATTTAAAATAAACTAAAGTAATAATCGACTTTACACTATTTTGACTACTTAACGAATCAATTCGTATTTCTCTACTATTCCAAGTTTTCTACAAGTGTATAAAATCTTCGTTCTCATGTTGGACACAATTTTCTGTCGGACTTCTTTTCGTTTTTTCCTGCTTTTTTTTTATAATTTTAAGCTTTTTGCCGGCAACAGCTTTTGTGTGCATTTTTCTACAGAGTCTGTTGAAATCAATGTGAGCTGCGTGGACTCCGTTGCCTTAACACCCTGCCCCCTACCCTTTTCTGACCCTCTTCACGCACGCCTTTTGCCCAGCTGGCAGTCTGTGATTTTGCAAAGTGCGGCAATGTCCTGCTTGACGCAAAAACGTTTTATTTAAACACATGTACATAAGTATAAATAAATATATGTACATATGTATATACTTGTATAAATGTCTGTCTGTGTGTTGTGTATAAGTATCCATCTGGTTGGTGTCAGGTAAACCGTAACGGTTTAAATCTGCTTGTCCAAGTGCCACCAGTTTGCCCGTCGATGCTTCGTCGTTGGCCCTTTTCCGCTTCCCGTTTTGCCGTTTCTCGCCTCTGTTGCTCTGTTCGCTTGGCTTTCTATTTGACTGTGTGAGGATGCGCAGATCGCTTACATTTGGCATAAAAAGGATTCGCGTCGGCATAAAAAACAAGCAGCTGGCAACGGCAACGGGAACGAGCAAAACAAGAACAAGAGCAACAAACAGCATGTTAAAATTGTTTTATACACTGCCAGAACGAGCTGAAATAAAATAAATGCTCTGGCTGACACTCAGTCTGCCTGGTTGGTTTGGTGCTTGGTTGAATGCCTGAATGGCTGGCTGGCTGACTGGCTGGTCGGTCTTTTAGTTGTTCGCTTTGCTCTGCTCTGAATGGAAAACGCAAAAGTGCGCACGCTTCAATGCGTGATATCTCGTCAACTGTCGTCGGACCAGAAACAGCTTTAAAAACTGATTTTAACACGCGCTCCTAAAAAAAAATATATATAAAACAAACAATTCTCAACGCCTTCTCCTCCCCCACATTGCCGCCCCTTCCCGTCGGCTTCATGCCCTGACAGCGTTAGGTGAATATAAAGAAAGCAAAACAATTTTGGTGTCGGAATAGAAAGCCGTTGGCAGTTTACTTTTTGAGTGCACCCCATGGTTCGACATACTCTTGCAAATTAAGTTTTTCAATCACGCTGCAGAGCAGAAAAAATATATATAGTTTTTGGTGGTTCTTAGTTTTTCTTCACGGCATTCCAAAATTACTAATTCTAGCTCATTAAGGGGTAAATTTATTTTAATTACAGTTGTCAGTGGTGCATGCGAATTTGTGTATTTTTTTTTGCAGTGTAGCTGTGCTCGATTTGCAGATTTGCAATTTCCAACACTCGGTCAAAGCGTTTGAGTTAATGAATTGAGGCTGTTTGTCCTGCCTGCCTTTTAGTTCATTTTTTGATTTTCGGCTTTACTTTTTCAGCTTGCTTTTTTTTTGTTGTTTGCTGAATGCCGGCAATTGATGTTGATTGAGTTTTCTTTATTGATTAATTGATTGATTGAGTTCCAGTGCGCTTGTGTACACTAAGTGTTCGCATATGCTCATGTGTGTGTGTGTGTGTGTGTGTGTGTTTGTCTGACGTTGCTGCTGGCAAAATGTTAAAAACTAATCAAAATGCAGCGAAGCTTAATTGAAAGAGCTAACTGGTAAATATTGCTGCGGTTAGGCCTCAAAACGCGAGCTTGCCATCGTGCTACCTTTATTTGGCCTACCTGTGGGAATTCTTGCAATTACGCTAAAAGCAATTTACAAAAAAAAAACCCTAAAGAAGAGCGTAGAGAAAAAATAGAAAGAAAAGGGAAAAGAAAAAAGAAACGAGCAAGCAGACCGACTAAGTCATTTTAACACAAAGAGTTGCCGAGCCACATTACGCTCCCCACACACACACACACATACAGGCAAACAAATACGCATACACGTGAACTGCCTGGCAGGCTGTCATATACAGAAATACTTAACCGCTAGAAGGGTATATTTGCCCCCAAAATGCCTCTCAAAATATGCTTGTCTAGCATACCGCAACAGCGTTGCGGTAAGTCCTGAAATGCTCTCCGCAAACCACATAAGCCAACCAATTATATTTCGGTGTAACTCTCAAGGCATTCAAATTTCAATTGATATTATGCATATCGTATTCGAACACCTCACAGAGGGCATCTCATCGTCGTTCACTTAGAGAGTTCTTCATGGTTTTGTTTTTTTTTTTATTTGTGTCTGGCTGAGTGTTCTACAATCAACTTAAACTAAGATTACACGAGCGGCTCCGCTAAGCTCTGTTAAAAATGTGTGCCAGACGCCTGAAACGCAACAGCGGCGGGACGCCGGCAAACCACACAGCGCGAGTGGCATGCCCCCAGGCAGAGTGTTGCGGAGTGTCAACGCCTGGCATGGGGCATGGGCCGCGGCAGTTTGCTATTTGTATTTAAAATAGGATTTACCTGGGGTTTTGTCACTTTGCGCACTTCGCATTTAGCGCGCTTTTAATTTGATTTAATGCGTCTACGCGTGACGCACCAGCGACTATTTCCTGCTCCCTCACACATTCGCACATATGTATGTATGTGCACACTTGCTTTCTCTCACCTTTTGTCTGTGTCTGGGCCGCACTGTAACTCTATACGTTTTTTGCCGTCTGGGGTGTTTGCAATGCGCCTTGGGTAAATGTGAGATGCGTGTTATGTTCTTTGGGCCATTTGTGTGAATTAAATTTGGCGCCCGAAAGTAGGCAACAGCTTTCGGCTCTCCCCCAGTGAATTGGCCAAGTGAAAACTTGTGTTCCGGCCACAGCCAACAAACAACACAAGACTTGCGGCTATATAACTACAAGTTCTATCTGAAAACTAAGCAATCCAGCTGTGGCAAGTTTCTTCGAGTATTTTTCGTAGTCTGTAAAAAATCGCTGTGTCTGTGTGTGTGGTATGAGCACATTAAATTTAGCAAATTGTGAATTGTAACGAGGCGACGTCTTCTTCGAATTTTATGCTAAGTATTGCTATTGGGGGCGCTGCGGCTTGCGTCTTGTAAATGCCACGCTCTATGTCGGTCTGCACACTGCGGCTGCCTGCCAATGGTGCACATCAAAGCCAGCAACATTGACGCCAGCGGCAACAC
Organism: Drosophila siamana; assembly: GCA_035047445.1. Taxonomy (NCBI): domain Eukaryota; kingdom Metazoa; phylum Arthropoda; class Insecta; order Diptera; family Drosophilidae; genus Drosophila; species Drosophila siamana. The sequence continues at coordinate 15,488,036 of JAWNPP010000004.1, read as the reverse complement.
TTTGAACTTGCGTCTTGTTTGGGCTGTCTTTGCTTTTGGCCCAGCCGCAATTAAAACAGATTTCTTGTTGATGTTGATGTTGTCTTTGGTAAATTTGTGTAAATCAATTGTATGGGTAGTTTAAGCAATTAATTTTGTCGAATTTAAATTAAATTATGCCCCCATGCAACTTGTTTGCCTTAACAGCTTTAACGACTTGCCACTAAACTCTCATAATTCTTTTCAACTTTCTCAGCTCACTGGAAAGTCGAGTTTTTCAAATTTGAAGACTTGAACTTAAGAAGACGTTTGCCTCGACATAATTAGGAATACACTCAATACTGGTTGTGCTAATTCTTTTGATGAATTTTCGCCTGTTTTACAACAATTTCTAATTTTAGCATTTGATACAATTACCTAATACTTCGAAATTAGGAAAAACTTGAAGTGAACCCGGAATTTGAGAACATTTCGTTAGCGTCCCTTTGACCTAAGATGCCTGCCTAATCGATATTCCAGCCGAATTCCATTTAAATGGGCCACCAGATAACGCCGCCAAGCTGGACAGCTCATTAGTGGCAACGAGCGTATTGTCAGTGTTTTAGGAGTCGACTGGCCCCAAATAAGTAGGCAATTGTTCTGCACATTTCAGAATATGCGCTCGCTTTGCTGCATGATTAATATGCTTTCAGTGTATGTGTGTGAGTTTGTACTCGTAGCATCTACGTACGCCTCTGCAGAGACTAAGTCGAGCATGTTTAGCACTGTCTGCCGTCGTATGCGAGTTAATTTATAGACTTATCAACACTTAATCACCGGAAAAATGGAAACGGAACGCATGTGTGTAAAATGCACACACACTGCGAGTATATATCCAGACGTTACTGCCACGCATGTTGATTACTTGCCAGAGACACAGGCTTAATAGTTGTTAGTTAGTTGTGCGTGTGCGTTGTCCGCCTCCCCGCCGCTTCCCGCAGCCCGCGCGCCATCGCAGTTGCCTTGTCTCCCTGCTGTCTCCATCTTTCACTGGGTCGCATTCGCTTTTGGCTTGGCACCAGGCATTTGCCGTAATTTATACTTTATAGCCTACCAAGATATGAAAAGTCACACAACCACACACGCAATCTCACACACACACACACACACACGTACACGGGCACAAATACACACACGCACAATATCAGAGGCTATATTTTTTCAGCCGCCGTTCAACATGTTGACTTTTATGCCATTTGCTGCGGTCTCCAAGCTAACTGTGGTCAGACATTTGCTGTTGCTGCCGTTGTTGGTCTGGCTGTTGTTGTTGCTGATATTTATGCGTGCATATAAATAACATGGTGACTGTATGCGGGTTTATATTATTAGATTTACTGTGATGTTGCTCTATAAACATGCTGCCACATGCCAAAATATTTAAATGTATCTACCACAAAGAGTTGACTGCATAATTTAAGCGACCTTCAATCATACTTGGCAACTTGCAAAGTTCATAACACGCATTTGTCATAAACTGTCCAGCACAAACACATCACACACACACACACGTATATATATTGATGTCTACCAATTGGCCTGGACAATTGCTGACGATTTGCTAGCCGCATCAATTTCCTAGCCATTTCTTATATACAGATACAGATATCTTAAATGTCCTTCGCCATCTTCCTTCCCCATCTCCTGCTAGGGCAATTGCACGCGTGCTCAATCTGTGACATATGAGTACAGCGAGTGCGAAGCCTGTATTTGCTGATTCGTAGCACAAGCTCAAACACACACGCAGACAGCTAGACTCTTTTTCTATTTGTGTGCCGCTCTTGTCTCTGTTTGCCTAATGATTGCAACAACGTGACGCATGGGTATTTTTATACCCTGCACTCAACTAGAAGCGAGCAGCCAAGGATCGCTGGAAAAGTTTAACAACATGCTTAACACTTAAGATTTCAACAAAAGAGCTGCAATCTTATGTGGTCAAGTGGAATTGCTAAGCATATTTATTTAACAATTCGTCAAAATTGATTGCCAAACACAATGAAAATATTCAATTAATTGCATGTGCAGAGTAGCGTTCAGTTGGGTTCGAATTTTCTTGTTGGGGTTTGCGCAATATTCTTTTGGTGTATTGCATTTGGCCTGATCCTTATTGTTGGCCGTTTGGCAAACATGTGCGTTACTCGTTTTGTGTGTGTGCGATGGCAGCTTGATGAAGTATTGTTTATGAATCATAAACTGATTTGCTTATTCGTAAAGGCGCGTCTGCCGCCTGCCAATTCGCTTGACGTGTTTTGCATGCAAGTCGCACAGTTTTTGGTTATTGAATTTCTTTTCTATGTTTATTTTTTTTCTATTTTCTCGGTTGCTCTTCTATTTGCGTTGGCGTCATATTGAATTTAGGCTCCCTCTCAAAAAAAAAAAACACGCAATGTTTTGACGCTACTAATTTGTGCGCTAATTGCTTTAAGCCGAAAGCAACCCACAACGCTTGAAGAGCCGAACCGCACCCGGTTGCCGCATTTGCAACCCCCAGCCGCAGAACGCAACAAAAGAGCAACAAATAGTACACGTTGTAGTCGAGCAGTCGAGCAGCAGAGCAGTAGTTGCCTCTCTCTCGCGCGGCTTTCAAAAAGGCCATTAAAAATTGATTTATTTTTAATTATCAGTGACGTGCCGCAAAACAATAAATATACGTGAAAATTTATTGCAACGTCAACGGGCGACAACCCGAAAGCGACCCAAACAATCGCCGTTCGTTGCGGCTCAGCGCAAAAATGTGTGCTCGCGTGCGTGGGATCCCCCTGGATGATACTGTGGCGTATACGTTATACACTCACATGCCATAGAAAATATTTTGCATACATACCGGAAGCGACAGGGAACGCGATAGGGTGTGAGAGAGCGAGAGGCACACACAAGTTGGCGGCGTATTTTTAACAAGCGCATTGCAAATTCTAATGGGCCTATAACATAATTTTGGTGAATCGACTGCGTGTTGTTGCAGCTGTCGCCTGCAACCGAAAGTGGCACGAGTATGCATTCAAAATTATATTATCATAGCTGTTGTCGCGCCTGTTGCCCGATTCCCGTTGCCCGTTGCCCGTGGCTAGTTGCCTGTTGCCGTTGCCTTCGCCTGTTTACCGACATTTTACTAATTTATTAACTAAACCAAACAATGGAAACGCCAACACGCAAATATTTGACCAGCCGTCCACATGCTTTCCCCCTTGTTCTCTTTTGTATGAATCACCCATAGACCATAGACAGCCGCTTGTGCCGGAGCCTTTAAATATTTTCATAACGTGTAAAAAATAATTTCTAAAAATGAACTCGACTATTGTGTATTCACAGGGTATTAATAGCATGTTTATATGAGCGCTTTTATAATTGTGTGTGCATCGCATTAAATGATATCGCCAAATCTCTTGGTGTAATTTAAGCTTCAGCAAAATTTAATTTTTGCGCAATTCTAGCGAGTACCATGCAATCTTTTTGGAGCGATGCAAGTTTGAAAATATGAACTGCAATTTGCCAAAATTGCATTGCGAATGGAAATGAAAATGGACACTCGACTGCAATTCTGTGGAGTTTATAGTTTATACAATGACCACACATGGCATAGATATGTATGGGAAAATTCTTTTTGTGGCTTGACGCATTTAATGAATTTTTCATGTCGTCGTCATTTGGTTCCGTTGCGTTTCGGTGCGATTTTAAATAATTTAACGCTCAACTTTGCTTACCGCATTGCCATTCAAATCAATTTTTGATTCGGCAGTTTCAATTGCCAGGCGCTGCCGCATTTGATGAGAAACTCAAATGCAACGAGCAAAAACAATTGTTGCAAATTGTTGTGTGATGCATTTAAATTTATACTTTTTTCCAGCCCATGAGTGGGCTGGCAAACTGCAACTGTAACTGCAATGCTATCATTCTCACCCGCCGGCCCTTTCCACTGATGGCGCATTCAAACATGTGGAATAATAATTTATTTACAGGCTTTTTTTTGCCAGCTTGTGGCTGAATGGCGCCGTAATTGATACGCTAAACTGCATAACGCTGATTATTACATTTACATGGAAATGCATAAATGAAAAGCATCCTGGAAATACACAAATTTGTTGATTTATCAAAGCCTGCATTCACATCTATTGAATTGACAAAAGGATTGCGTTGTATTCGCTGCGTAGCCAGCGAACTTTGTGCAACACCTGATGTGTGGCATGCTGCAGCAGCGGATTTTTGAATAGTAGTAGTTGTGCACGGCTTTGTTGCGAAATTAATTATTAACAATGCGAGCTAATTTTTGATTTGGTTTCATTTTATGACATTTTATTATTTACTCAATTTATGGTTTATTGCATGGATAAATTTAAGCGCAACTTAATGTGTTTGAAATCTTTGAAAATGTAATTTAAAATTTTTGTAATTTATGAATTGTGTGCACATAAAATGCAAAAATGCCAAATGCCAAGTGCCGCTTGCAAACGAAAAAAAAGGTAATTAGAATTCATGACACGTGCTATGAAATATCACACATACGCAGTGTGTGCTGTGCGCACGAGAGTGAGTGCGACGAAGAGGCAAAGTCACAGCTAGCTAAATGTGTGCCAACTTGATTTACGATTTTCAGATACACACACACACACACACATATACACGTTCTTATACACAAATACATGAAGAAAAGAAGCAAAGGAGCAAAGGAGCAGTGGCAAGTAATTTATGACAATGCGCTAGCCGCAAAAACTCCGAGCTGCAATCAAAGCCAAATGGCTAAGGCCAAGCCAGAAATCCCATATAAATGTCAAGCATCTAACGATGGATGCTTCAAGCAGCAGCGGCAGCCGCAGCAGCAGCGGCAGCAACGGCAGATGCATTAGTTGTTGCTGCTCTCAAGACGGCTGCAGTTGCATTAGTAATCCTGGTGCTGCTACTAAGGTCTAAACAAGCCACAACTCCAATGAGGCAGCTCGAGCAAAGGCAAAAAGTGTCACATTGTTGTTGTGGCGAAAATTTATGCAGCCTTTGCAGCATGTAAAATGTGTGAGTTCGTTGTGTTGTGTTGCGCTGTGTTGTGTTGGGCTGTGTGTGTAGGTTGTGCCGTGGCTTTTAATGGCGTGAAGTCAGCGGCGCGTAAAACAGTCATGAAGCATCTTAATAAATTACTTTGGGGATTTTGGTGCACAATTTTTAATATTGCTGCAAACTGAACACGGGCCAAAGGCAACACCAACAGCCTCAGTCGCGCAGCGCCAGACGACGTCATTGCTCACAACAACACAGACACTGAAGGGTATGCATGCAGTATGTAAAGCGAATGAGAGAGAGAGAGCGAGTGAGAGAGAGAGCGAGAGAGAGTGAGAGAGAGGAAGCAGGCAGACAGGTCGAGGGTGCACGACAGTTGCTTGACATTTCGAATTTAATGAAATTTATGCAATTTTTCTTATTTGCCAAATGCACTTCGGCCGCGTCGCCGCCAACGTTGACGTCAGCGTCGACATCGTCAGCGGCGACAATGCGGCAATGTGCAAAGCAATGCATCAAACGGGTGGCACGTTGCATGCTCCCTGTTGCACTAACAGTCGCAACAACTCTAGCAGTGGGTGGCCTCTTTGGCTTGAATATAGACAGGCTTGACAGTTATATATGACAAATGCAACACATTCAATGCATATAACTCCTCGAGCTGCTTTCAGCTAATCAGTTACTGCTTTTCCGAGTGTCACCGCTTGGGGTTGCAAGCTACTATAATCGACTCACACATCGATGGTTTCAGTTGCCAACAGGTTTGCAGCAATGTTTTACTGTTGCTCCACATTTAGTTGTTGTTATTCTTTTGAAAATGCAGCCAAAATGTTTATTAAAGCAAATCGAATTTTACAAATTCAAGAATGCTTTCGAATATTTTCGTTTTTTCGTAGCAAAATATTGCTATAAAATTGCCACTCTATTTGCTATATCCAAAGGAGAGTTGAGGTTAATATAAATTCTAATAAAATTCTACGAATTACTCAAGAGCAAGGCATAATAATCGTTTCAAAAATATATATGTAGCTCAGAATACATTTGATTTGTCTAGAGAGTCTATGCAAAATTCCTAATTCTAGTAGGTTTCTCTTGAGAGCATTTAGTTATTATGTTTCCATTGAAAATTTCGCATTTATAGAATTCAGGCATGAAATATTACGTATACGCATATGCATTTCTGTTGTTTTTGTGTACGTTTTTTTTTTTTTTTTGGCTTACTTGCGAATGGGGTTTATTAAATAAGTTTGTATGCGCGTTGAGAGTTTGTTTGATGTTGGAAACTTTTGCGACTGTCAGAGCGGCGAAAACAAAAAAGTTTTGCAGTTGCGGCAAATTTAAAGTGAGGTACAAATTAAGTGTAGTATATAATTGGAGGCTGGCAAGGTGAACAAGGATCCGAAAACTTGTTGCTTAAGCCAGAGCCAGCGAGTTGCTCCAAAAGGTGGTTGGGTCGTGCCTAATGATGATTATTTCTAGTCCATTCCCATTTAGCGGGAGTTTAGAGAGAGACATGGAGGGAAAGAGAAAGCGAGAACGCGTCTGAGGGAGGAAGCTGAACATTACATTTTCATTGTTGGCCAGCCAAGCGCAATGGCTTTGGCTTTCCCTTTGCCTTCGGCTTTCGCTTTGGCGATGGCTTTGGTTCTGGCCGATGGCTGTTGGCCGTTTTGGCTGTTGTGTTTCTTTTTCTTTGGCTTATGCTATCAACGGATTTTGGTCAGGCTGTCGCACAGCGAAAATGTCGTCCTGGTGTCATTTGGAATCGACACAAAAAAACAGAAAAAATAGCAGCTTACTTCAGAGCAAGGACAACGACAACGACAACGAGAACGAAAGCAAGGACGAGAACAACAGGCAGCGGCAGCGGCAGCGGCAGTGGCTAATGTGCTCGTTGCTGCTAAAGACTCGCTAGCCAAGTTAATGAAACCAATAAATTAATTTTAATGATTGCACACAGATACTCGGACACTCACACTGTATTTGTGTGTGTGTGAGTGTTGAAAGCGAGGATAGACATGTTGAATCCCCTATTTGGTTTAGTTGGCCGCGTGCAGTTTGAGCTGCGTCAGCGTTAACCCCTCCACCCTCCGGCTGACCAACGAATTGGGTTGGGAGGCGTGGCACTTGCCATAAGTAATTGACAAAATCTTAATTAGTGCTTGGCATGTCCATTGAATGGCTACCGTCCGTCTAGTTGTTGAGTTTAATTAGCAGCTGCTGTTTGAGTTTAATCAAATTAAAAATGCCAAAAGCCTCTTGCAATTTTCTCAATGTTACGTGTCCGCAAAAATACACAGTGCATATTTAAGTGCAAGGGCCTAAATTGAATTAACTTTTGATTAACTAATATGCATGCCAATTAAGTTTTCTACATTCCCATCGACTGCGCCTGTCTGTGAGTGAGTGAGGGAGTAAATGGATGGAGTGTCAGTGTCAACTTAATCAATTCAACTCAAACCTATTTCTTGCCCGGCCAATGCGTGTGTATTTGGCTAGTGTGTGTATGTGTGTGTGTGTGGTTGTGCTTGCATAGAAAACAAACTGCAAGCAGTTGACGCTCTGGAATTTTCCACTTGCACTTGCCAACTGCCACTTGAAGCTATAAACTGTGAAGAGCTCTTCCGGCTGCAGCAGCAGTAGCAGCATCGGATGAGGCAGCTGCCCCATTGAGTGTCCTTGAAATCGACTACAGCTGCCACTGCAAGCAGCCTTGTCTATACTCGCATACTCCTATCGACACTCTGTGCCTGCAGATGTGTCTGTGTCTGTGCCTGAGTCTGTGTGTAACGTTTATCCACTCAGCCAGCTGGCCGCCTCTTTGGTGCTGAGGTCTAGAAAAATGTGTGTATAATTCACAGCAAACCAATTTGTAGACATTTATCGCACTGCTCGAGGTCGCTTCAATTCGATTCTCGAATTTAATTAGTGGCCCGCCAGAGTAGCAGTTGAAAATTTGCACATTTAATAATTAAATAAATGGTTTGGGCAAAGTTTTTGCTTGTCTTGTTATATTTCGGGGGGTCCTTCCGGCTTAAGTCCACTATTGTCAAAGTGTCAAAGTAATCCTTCTTTGTGCGAAAGGGTTTAAATTAAATTAATTGACGAACACTTGTAAAGTAAATTAAAATTGCTCGACTCGCTGACTGACTGACTGACTGTCTGGCTGACTGAGTGTCTGGTTGACTGGTCCAGTCACCGTTTGTCGCTGTGTCCTTGTTGCTATTGACATCGTTAAAGAGATTACAAAGGGTCAAAGGGATGGCAGCGATTTCTCATAATTGCCAGTTGCCTGCGGCCAGCCGAAAATTCTTTCCATTGATGTTTTGTCTGCCCTCTGTCCTTTTCAACACACACACACACACAAACACACACACGCACCTCATATACATTTTGAGGGGGCAGTTCTGCTGACATTTGGTTGTCAAACTAATTAAATTTTGCTGGCCATGCTGTGGCAACGGCAACGGCCAAATTGGCGCCTCAAATTGGTAATTACTCGGTCTGAAGTGCAACTCAAACACGTAAAAGAAAACGAGCCAGTGTCGCGTGGACCAATGTCGCTCGCCCCCTTTTCCCCCCTCGCCCCCCTCGCCCCCCTCGCCCCTTTGTCACATCAACTGGTGCTGCACATTGTGCAATTAGCCAACAGTCGTACTGACAATCAAGCAAACGGCAAGTGGCAAGCAGCAAGTGGAAAGTGGAAAGTGGCAGAGCAGAGCGGAGCCGAGCGAATGGCGCCAACGCGGCCAACGACGCGTATGTCCTTTGTGTGTGCATTCTCTAGTCGCAGATTGGGGTCGCTGAGGGGCGGCGAGGAGGGGGGGGAGACTGCAGTTGAGCTGCCTAATTACTTGTAAGTTGGCGAATTTGTGGCAAGGCGTTTTGTACTGCTTCAGCCAAATTCAATTTGTCCCACACTGCGGTCAATTCGCAGCCAGTGCTAGTGAGCAACGAGCGACGAGCGACGAGCGACGCCCACGTCACGCCGGGTGCTGACATCGCGTACTATGCATGCACATCCGTATCCGGTTTCCTGTAGTGACAACGATAACGACGCCTTCTTGATTGCCAGCGCGCGCGTAATTATTTTTTAAGCACTCTGTCTGCCTGCGAAATTAGACTTAACTAAGCCAATTTTTTTGTGTCGACTCTGGCGAAATTTGAATAGCTCGCCAATGCCAATGTGCTCCCCAGTCCCCGAGGGTCGTACACCCAAAAATACACAGACACACACACACACACACAGACACACACTTTTGTATATTGGGGTATTCTCCAGTTGGTTCTCTTGGTTTCCACAATTTTTTCGTCTTTTCAGTTGCCGTCGCCGTTGTTGTTGTTTGGCTGCTTTGTCCAATTAGTAACAGTTTGGGTTACGATTTCATTTCTTTTATTGTGCTCGTTATCCTTTTTATTTTGGCCTCTGCTGCTGCTGCTGCTGCCGCCGCTGCTGCCGCTGCTTCTGCTGGCATTGCGCAAATTTGATATCCTTGTTATGGCAAATTGCCGCATGTACTCGGTACAATTATTTTGCTGGCATTGCGTGAGACGTAACCCTCTCCGTTTTCATATTGAATCGCATCTATATGTACTTATGTATATATAAATATATATCTTTATGTATTTATGTTACTTTCAGCGACGTCAGTGCACTCGATGCCGTTGCCGCTGCCGCTGTCGATGTGGATGGCATAGCCTTGGTCCTTGCGCGCTTGCTCATTGTCCTAGCGTTCAATATTGTCGCCCCTTCGATTATTTATGATGCTCGCTTGCAGCTCGCCATGTGCCATGTCGCATTCCCGACGGGCCTGTGGCCAAGTTTTAGTAGTCATCGTTTGCCCAGTAATAAATTTATGCTTTTTTATTTCCTCCTGTCATAATTTTACCCTCAAACACACACGCACCAGCTTATAAAGTGCTTGAGCATTTTTCTTTCCTCTTTCCCTTCTGCCTTTTCTCTTTTCTCCTCTCTCCGTTCTCTCCTTTCGCCTTTCCTGTTTCCCTTTTCTCTTTGCTACTTGCGAAGCTGTCTAAAAATTTTTCCAATTGATAAATTATTTTATGGCAAATACACAAATTTTCCCATACGCATGTGTGTGCGTGTGTGGTTTATTTTTTTCTATCGTTGTTGTTGTTGTGGTTTGCTTTTCGATTTTCCCTTTGGGTTGCCAGGAATTGGCTCCCCACATTCGAGGCGCTCTTTGCTTATTTCCTTGAGCATAAAAAAAGCCCTGTACGACTTATGCGGAGTATGTGTACATAAGTAATATCCCTGTGTATTCTTGCATATTTCCGGCTATATCCTTTAGGCCATGCCTGCAGACGTGGTCGTCACAGCCGTCGCAGCCGTCGTTGCTTGTCATTGGCACGGACTTTATCTAACCATCAGACTCCCCACTCGACTCTCACTCAGACAGCAGCTCAAACACATAAAATCAATCATATTTGCTTCGTTTTTTTTTTCTTTCATTCTCTCTCTCCCTCCCTTTGCTCTCGTTATGCGCCTCTTTAGCTTTCCGTAATCTTTTTTGTTTGCTTGCGCTTCAATTTGTTGCTTCGTCTGTCTGCTTCAGTTGATTCTATCCTAGGGCGAATGAATGCTGTCTAATGATATATTATAGGGTATTTAGTAGTTCGTCTTGCTGGTCATTTTGTGCACCATTACGCAAGCTTATAACAAATTTGAATCAATTTGTAAAACATTTAAGTTTTTTCTCTTCTCAAAAATATGCAACATTAATTTTAATAGAATTGTTTATGGACCGCATATGGGCGAGTGGGCGAAGAAGGCGGGAGGCAGGAGGTGGGAGGTGGGAGGTGGGAGGCGGAGTTGGCGCAAATGATGCGCAGTTTATTTATTTTTTCTCGTTTTTTGTTTGCTGCTTGCTCGCCTATTGTTTGCTCTATTTTGTGTGTCATGCATGCACAACTGCCATGTCATATTAAGTTGAGAGGTTGCTAAACAAAAAAAAAAAAAAGAAATGCAGAACGCAAAAAAAAAAAAAAAAACGTTGGAAAAAAGTTATAATAAAAGCCGAGCGAAAGGCAGCGCCAAATCAAAGCCAACAATATTTTTCAGGATTATTTCAGTTGGCTTGCCGTTGAGTGCACATAAAAAGCAAAGAGAACACTAGAGAGATATGCTAGTTGCAACTAGAAAGACAGAGAGAAAGTGAGGCAGAGAGAGGGAAAATTAGGTCTGCGTTCTGGTGACACACACAAAAAAAAAGGAAGAAAAATGTTGCGCTACGCTCCAAAATTTCTGTTAATTTGGCAGCGAGTTCTGTGTTTTTGCCAGACTTGTGCCTCGGCAACGTTTAGATTTTTTTACGCTTTACTTGAGTTTTATTTTTGTGCGGCAGTTTTGCCAAAAAAAAAAAAAACAAATGAAATTGTAGTACCCCTCTTTGGTTTATGGGGCTCCCCGCACGTCGCCAGCCATTGGCTGTGTGCAGATATGCAAAACGCAGCGTGCACATAAATTTCAGTGTTTGGTCTACGCTTATTTGCATAGGAATTATGTATTTGGGCACGATGGCTTAGCAGCATTAAACAACAAACACATCCACAAATACACACAGCATTGCGAGGGGAGGGGTGGGGAGGGGGCTGAAGAGGACTCTGTGGTTATGCAGAAAACTAACGCATATCGTTTTTACTTCTATTTTGCAGCTATAAATTTACAACGCCCCAGGAAAATGCATTGCAGCAGAACAAGCAATTAAAACAGAGACCGAGGTCCTGCACGAGTCCTGCCACAATACCTACGACTACCGAGTACTGAGTCACAACGTAGACTGCCTAGACTGCTGCTGTGTCTGTCGTCGGTGGGTTTTGGGCTCGCCTCTGCACGCTGTGCTAAAAACCTATTTTGAATAATTAAAATTCCGTAAGTGCTGCAGTTGACGACGACAACGACGACGACGCCGACGACGACGACGACTGCAAAACTTTTGCAACAATCTGCGGCTAGGCAACAAGGTGTGCAACAATGAAATAATTAATTCAATGCACCTGAATACGCCAGCTTACACACAGAGCTCCTTCAAATCCAATTGAGAGCAATAGCCACAAGCAAAAGCAAAAGCAAAGGCAAAACAACAAGTGCACAGATCGCACAGAGCAGAAGCAGTGCAACAACAATTAAAACAAATACCGAAAACCAACTAACCAATCAAGTGGAACAGAGAAAAGAGGCAGCAGCTGCAAAATGGCGGAACACAGGCCAATGTCAACAATTAGCCAATGCAAGGATAACCAAAGACATATCCGCAAGAGGACAGGACAGCTACAACCACCTGTCCTGCCGCGAACACTGTCCATTGTCATCGCATTGATGCTGCTATCGCAGCAGCTCTGGGAGAACGGTAAGTGGATGTTGGACGTTTTGTTGCTGTACAGTACAGTTGAATTGAAATACAATCGCGAGGCTGCAAAGTTAATCAGCAATTCCAAGTGAGCGAAGTAACCGCTAAGACAACCCATTCAATTGACAAGTCCGCAAATTGTGCATGGCAGAGCAATATCCTTGCTTTCGCTATTGCCATTGTGGCCTGGACGCCGTGGCCGTTGAATTAATCTCATTCTTGTAGATAAATATTTCAAAAGCGAAACTTAAGCAATTAATTTCGCTAATTGCTTTTCTTCGCTTCGTTTTTGTTTCGAGAATCTCCGTCGACTTCTTCGTCTGCCTCGCCGTCGCCATCGCCAATGCGTTCCTTGGCAGCTCGCGAATGGCCCCGAGTTTTGCATTTAAATGCATTGCCCGTCTTGCTGTTGGTGCATTTCAAGGACTCAACTTTGCCGCCGCACAAAACTCAATCTGACATTTATGCGAATGTCCACGGAATCAAATAAGAGTAATGACATTGCCAGCGAATAAACGAAAGGCACCCAAACCAAACCAAACCAAACCAAGCTGTGCTGTGCTGCACTGAGCCAAACATCCTGGGAGCCAGAGCACAGACAGTGCAATGTCCTTTGGCTACTCAAACATTCCAGTGGCTATTAGTATTCATATCTTGACTGAACTAAACTGAAAGCTTAAACTTCTTCTGCCTTTCGCCTTTTGCCTTCTGCATGATGTCTGCTGCCTGCTGCCTGCTGCAACTCGCAATGGGTTCAGGTTCGAGTTTTTAAGTCCCGCTCGTTTTCTCTCTCGCTCTCCCTCTCTCTCTATCTGACTCTGGTATTAGCATGCATTTTCATTTCGTGCTACAATTGCTGAAAAAGATGCAATTAAATTTTAGAACAAGGACTGCTCGAGTCCTTACTCGTTCGTCAGTCCCCAGTTGGTGCCATTTATACCCTCGCTGGGCACAACTCTGATTTTGCTGTGACAAGCGTTATTAACTATGACTTAATCTAAAGACATTGTGATAATCATTCAACAAATAAAATAATAATTTTTGGTATTAATCGAAAACCATTTCAATTACTATTAACGGACATTCAATTACTTTCGGTCATTCGATTAGATTGTACAACTTTCGCGATACGTTTGTTTGACTTGCTGTAATTAAATTAACACAAGCTGAAGGGTATTTTGTCTTCGGCACTTTGCACAACTATCGATCTTTCTCTACTTTCTTCCTTTTTCTATTTCATTTCTTTTTTTTTTTGTTGGTTTTTCCGAGTCAGTCTCTCTATTACTTAGTTTTTCCTTTGCCAACTCGCTTTAGTATGCGGTTGCAGCTGCTGTCAGTGGCAAAAACGCATTATTAATTTATTTTTCAACTTGCAAGATGAATAAGCAAAGAGCAAAAATTTCCTCCAACTGACAGTGGCAAGCTAAAATTTTCTATTTAAATGTCGCTATGCAACTACTCCCCAAACTGCTGCCGTTTTTATTCGAATTCCCGTTGCCATCGTCTCCCCTCTTTCACTTTTGTTTCATCCGCATCCGCGTTTAGCATTGCCAAGTCATGTTGCATGTCGTTGAGCATTCGAAGAGAAGTTAACAAACGGTGGCAGCATCGACGTGCTGCTCTGGACGGGCTTCAATCTGCTGTCCATCACTTGTTTCGATCGTGATGCCTTCACAGCAGCAGCAGCAGCAGCAGCAGCAGCAGCAGCTGCAGAAGTTGCAGTCGCAGTCGCAGTCATAGCTGTCTGAGTGCACCGCAAGGAAATAAAATCCAAAAGTGAATAATGAACCGCAAATAACTTTACTTTGTGTTGACAAGTTTACACAGCACAACCACTGCGCCACTCACTCTCCCCGTCCCTCTGTCCCACTGCCTCCGTCGCCCAGTTGCCACCCTACAAACATTGACTGGCAGTGCATCTCTCTAACCAAATCTCCAACTATCTAGCCCGCCTTTCGCTGTTGTTTCAATTGCTGCGGGACGTTTGTCTGCGCTATCAGCTAGCAGCAACAGCAGCAGCAGCAACAGCAGCAACAGCAGCAGCAGCAACAACAACAGCAACAGAAGTTGTGTCAGTGTCAGTAACAATTATTTCGGTTTTGTAGTTAGTTGAGTTGAGTTTGGTTTGTTTTTTTCTATCCCCCGGCAGCTTTTTGCTGATGCTTCAAATATTTGCATTTGCGGTTACACCCACTACCCACCTCCCCCACTCCGCCCACAGCACAACCATCCGCCGTTCCCTTTTGGGGCTTATCATACTGTCTGCGATGAAGTGCAAATCGTTTTATGAAACCAAAGCTAATCTAACTGATTCCTTTTCTTGTTGTTATTGTAGTAGTGTTTCCGTTAATATTTGTGTCAGAAATCACACGAGTATTATTACTATCTGGGTCCCAGTGGCGCATAGGGTTATAAAACAAAGACAAGAAAATTATTTGGGTCTTATCGAAAGCTGTCTTCCAGCTTGGCTAATCAACTTGACGCAGGTATGTGCGATTGGCCTGGCGAAAACTTTGCCAGAAACTTTCGATTTTCAAAAACTTTCCATACCTGTCTGAGATAACAGTTCAATGTAACTGAAATTTATTAACTGCTTGCCAAAGCAAATGCAAATAAATCAGGTAAAAGGCTGCCAAAAGAGCCGAAAGTCAAGCAAAAAAATATGATAAACTTGAAACTTTGCGAGGGCGTGGCTGAGCAGGGACTGCGACGATAAGCCAAGTCAAGCGTTAAAGCGTTACGCCCACAGAAAGCTGAAGAAAAAAACAGCAAAGCCTTCAAAAAGGATATTGACATATGACTAAAATGCCAACAAATGGAAATTCAAAGGCTTCGCATAGATGGCTGGAGACGCCTAACAGCTGCACCTCTTACAATAACTCTGCATGGAAGGGAGGACTTTGAATAAAAATAACTCTAAATGCATATGAAGACAAATGGGACTAGAGGGTATCTGTTAGTTCTACTTGACTTGCGCAACTTGGAACGTTTAATGCGCTTAGCTTGAAGGACTCTGTGGATTGTGTTTTTTTTGTTTTGGTTGGAAGTGCTGGTGCTTACAGGGCATCTGCTGGTCTGGCATTTGTGCGGCACATGATATCCACTTGTTGTAGGTGCGGCTGTGTCAAGTATTTGCACTTGCGCTAAGCAAAATTTACGCGCATTTGTTTGTACGACTCCAGAGAATTGCTTGGCAGCGTTTCTCGCTCAAGTGAAAATCGATGAGCTGTATTCCAAGTGTGTGTGTGTGTGTGTGTGTGACGAAGTATGTGTGAAGTGTGCGTGGCGCTGTTGGCATTGTTGTTTGGCCACAATGTTTTCTTTTTCCGCTTCGCATGGCTTTTTATTGCTTTTCTTCTTTTTTCATTCTTTTTTTTCTTTTTTCTATTGCCGTCGCTGCTGCTGCCGTTGCCGTTGCCGTTGCTGTTGCCGTTGCTGGTGCCTGGTGTCATGAGCAAACGAGCGGCATTTGAGCAAATAAACTAGACCTGCCAGCACACGCACACACGCATATGAAACTACAACAACTCGCAGAAGAGCACTACAACAACAGTGAAGCCCTAAGCCCTTGGCATCCTGTGGTTGCCCAGTTTCCAACGAAACTCTCAACCTCAGCCTCCATCTCCGTCTCCGTCTCCGTCTCTCGGTCGGCGCTTCAGCCTGTGGATGTCGGTGCCATCTCAGCGTCAACATCTCAACGTCATCATCTTTGGCCACGTCCGTACTCCCTTGGCTGCTCCTCGTAGCCAGGACGTCGACGTCGACTTGAATCATTATGGGCTCGTTCTGCCACTTCACAAAATGCACACAAAAATCTTCAACTTTATCTCGTCAATAACTTGAAGAGCAGCCCTCAAGCTGTGCCCCAGCTTCCTTGACGGCTCCTGCTGCTCCTCCAGCTGCTTCGGCTCAACTCTTACGAGCTGCCTGTGGCTTTTACTCTCTGAAACTTCAGTTTCCGCCCTCTATCACCCCCTCCATTTGGTTTCACGCCCAAGCATTTCATATACCACAGCGCTCAATCATTTATTGATAAAAATTTGCCGCTTTACATATTTTGTGCTTGTATTTTCGGCACGTGCTGCGGTTGCAGTTGCAAAATGTTTGCAAATGATTATTTTATTGACAATTAAAGCCGGAGCATAAAACGAAGCCACACAAATCTACTAAAGACATCACTCGAATGCCAGACAACAACAAAGTCGGCGACAGAGGAGGCAAGGAGACAAGAGCAGAGAGTATGCAATTTGACACGCTGTAAGGAGTAAAATTTTATTGCCATGAATGTGAAGACCTGACATTAGTCGCACTGAGCAAGACTCCACTGTCTTCGTTCATTCGCTTTCTCGTACTCTTTCGCCCTTTGCCAATCTGAATGGAAATCCTGTGCTATATGTGGATGTGGTGTAAACGATTCAAGTTTATTGCTGCACTCAACAGCAGACAATGCTGTGGCCCATGGCTCTGCTCTGTTCCGCTCTGTTCTGTTCTGCTCATTGGCCATCTACTGCATGTGGCAACGCATGGCAAAAACTCATTTTATATTTGTTCGAGCAACAGTCACAACAGCAGCAAAAGCAACAACAACAACAACAACAATAACGGCTATGGCAACTGGGTCAAAGCTGCTTTGTGGCTGCCTAGCAACGGCAAACCTATCGTCGGACCCTTGCTAAGTAGTCCTTCGGTTCTTAGTCTTGACCACAGCTTTTGATGTGCTACACACTTTTTTGATGCTTCTGCCCTTTCCATGCCTTGTCCTTCACGGGTCGGCTCTGACAAATCCATTCTTTTCGTGTGCACCAAGTTCACAGATTAGATCAATGCAGGAAGCTGTAATTACATCCATTGTTCATCGATTAATTGTTTGCAAACTGACTTTATTGATTACAGTTTTCTATCAGATCTTTAAGGATCAACAAGTCACTGAGTCTCCTAATCCAATTATAAACGTATGTATTAGGCTGCCCAAACTTTGGCCAATGAGTTTACATATATATTAGCAATCTATCTTAATATATATTCAGCAAATAAGTCGGGTTTGTTCAATGAGTCGCTGATTGCATAATTTAGTAGCTTAAATGGTTAAATTGTGTTACCTCGGCCAAGTTAAATGCTATAATTGAATTTTTACTCATCAGCTGCCGCAAAGAAGCACATTTAGTTTGTCGAGCAAAAAAGCCGAGCCAACAAGTTGCTAATAAAATAAAGTAACTCTCATTGCCGTACAGCCTGACAGATGACTCTCCAACTGACTGCCTGACAGACTGCGTGACTGACGGACTGACGGACTGGATAACTGACTGCAGCAGTAGCAATTCATTAGAATTTTTGTGCGTCGAGCACTTTCATTTTGTTTTCCGACTGTGAGCCTGCTTCAAAAAAGCCATTTCATTACGAGCCGAGAGTCCGAGAGCCCGTAGTCGCAGAGATTTGGCTACAATGCGGCCCTAACTAAGTAACTGCGACGACTTTTACTCTTAATGTTGGCTAACGGCATAGTAATTTTAATTTGCAGCAAATTATCATTGGATTTGTCAGCTGGCCCTTCAGAGCACGAGTGGGAGAAGCACTTCGTCTAGTTGGCCAAATTGACATGGACAGCAAACGGGACAAGCAGAAAAACCAAAGAAGCGGGCCAACAAAAAAATACAAAAAAAAAATGAAAAAGAAAACACATATATATATAACAAGTGCAACTATTTTGTGGCCAATTTTTTCGTTGGCTGGAAAGCTTGCTCTCTGTTTTTCCGACAGCTCTCAACTCGTTCATAAAATATGAAAATTTCTCACACAAAGACTTTGTTTAGTGCAGGTTGAGCTGCGGCTGCTGGACCCACTTACTAACCAGACACAGCAACAACAGACGCACTGCATCTGTGGTTCTGGCTGTGGTGTGGGTGTGGACAGACCATTCTGTGCCCTGGATGGCGATGCGGATTACGTACGAATGGGGAATGGGGAATGGGGAATGGGGACGGCGAGGAGGGATGCGCCGGCATGTTGCCAAAGGATGTTAAAATATTTTTGCAGCTTTATCTTTAGACATTTGTCGAGGCAAGATGAGGTGAGGCGGCGAGAATAGAGTTGGGTTGAGAGGTTGTCGTAAAGCAGCGTCGGGATTTAACTGACATTGAGTGCAGCTTGGATGGCCCCAAGCCCACTGGGCAAGCAAATAGATTACCTTCATTTTTGCTAGCTACTCAGCCCCCGCCGTCCCATCGAGTCGTTGTTGCCGTGTCGGGTCGAGTGCAGTCGAGCTGAGCTGGGTGGGGTCGAGTGTGGCCCATGGGATGTGGCCATTTTGTGGCTGCCCTGAAGTTTGCAGTTGAAAGCAGCTTGGAGACAGCTGCATTGGCCAGGTAGCAACCTGATCTATGCAATCTCCCAAGTCGCACTATTCCCCCATGCTCGCTAGCTGCTTTGTGCCTGCTGGCGAGCACTTGGCAAATGTTTCAAATTAATTTCACCGCATGCGGAATTGCTTGACATTATTTTCGGGGACATTCAGCGGCAAATCGTAAATCAAAATACAAGAAAGCTGCCGTCCTGGGAGTGGGCGACAGCTGAGCTCTCAGTCTCAGCTTATCGGCGTTTAATCTCTTTATGATAAAATGTTTATTTTGGCGACAGTATCAAAACACTTGGCCCACCATCCTCTCTGTCCGTTTGTCTGTCGGCCGCCTGTTCGCCTGTTTGTGGTTGCAATAAATTGTCCAATGCAAAGTAATTCACGTCCGCAAAGCAGTTGCCACCGAGCTCTCGCCACTCGGCGTGGCACTCAGAAGTTTTGCATTGCCATATGAAAGATAAATTCGCTGATAAGAACTTTGGCTGGCCGCTGTGAAAAGAGGATTGTGTGTACAGGCTAATTTAAGTTCAACGCCAGCTGTCGCACAATGGGCGTAAACGATGTGGGCGGAACAGAGAAGGACTCACAGCTGCTGTTGCTGCCACACCACCACCAGCACAATCAGCACCACCAACGCCAACAACGCCAACAACGCCAACAACGCTAACGTCAATGCCACGTTCAGCGTTAAGGCGAGGCGACTTTATTATTATTATCCTCGGCACAAAGTGGCAATGGAGCAATGGAGCAAACAGTTTGGAGGGCCCGAGTGAAGGGGAGAAAGAGATAGAGAGAGCGAGAGACACACAGAGAATTGGAGAGACAGACGGACAAAAGCAGGCTGGAAGACGACGACATTTGTCCAGCTGCTTCATTTCATATTCAGGAGATATTTTTATCATCATTACAATTCAGTGGAACTCTATGAAAAGGCGAGCAATCATTAATGTATTCCTTTCAGATTTAAGGAGTACAACACAAAAGGATTGTGCAATTCGAGTTATCTTTAATCGAACTAAAATTTGTTCTCTAGCTACACATTTTTGTCGCTCGAAATGTGCTAACTATATGTAGTCTATAGAGTATTTGGCAGTCGAAGGGTCTTTTGTAATGCGAGTAATTTTTGATTCTTTATTCCTTTATTCGCTGTCAACGAGAAACAAAAGACAAGTGCAAAGTTTGGCCATTGCTGATGGACTGCGTCGTCAGTGCGCGTTTCTCGCCTTGGACAGCGGAGTGGTCGCCTCATCAGTAGCTCATCAACGAAGGCATCTAAATTTGTTTCTTATCCAGCATTTTTTTTGCCAAGTTCTTTTGGTTTTTATTTTCTTTTTTTTTGTTTTTTTTTTGTCTGCGCGTTCACCATAAATGACTTTAAAAATGCCTAACAAAGTTTTGAAATTACTTCTTGAGTGGGACAGGCGGCGAAAATGAAATTACGTATAAAAGGGATTTTGTCAACGTCCTACACAGTTGCCCCACTCCATCGCAGCCATCCTTGCGGACTGAGTGAGAGCTGCAGCTGTCGCCGTTCGGCGTTCGGCGTTCGCCTTTCGTTTTTCGCTTTTCCTTGCGACGAAGTTTCCCCTCGACTTATTAACATTGAAAGCTCATTATTAGTTTTTCGCAGCCAAACCTTGTTGGCGGCCAACTCTGGGCAAACTCTTTTTTAACTCATTCATAAAACTTTCCTTTATTTTTCTGGTACATTTTCATTGCATTAATTTGGCACGCAGGTGTCGATTTTTGTGCTGTCAGTACAAAGCCTTTAATGAGGCATGACCTGGCATACTAAATTGCGCCAGCAGCGCTTCATTCTCACACAATGGTCAATTGCAGCAGATTTGTCAAATAGACGGCATGTTTTATTTATTTATGCTTGTTGTGCTGAGCCCGGGAACCCGTGTTTAGCTTAGCAATTTGCAGCAGCAAATATTTGCCAAGTGTCAGCGCTGACAGTTTAGGCGGCAGATGAGAATGACGTGGATGCGAATGCGGAACACATTGCAATTGGTTGACAAACTGCAGCGAGCTGAAGTGCTGAAGTGGTGAAGTGGTAGAGTGGTGGTGGGTTATCTTGCCATCTTAGCATATGGGTGCACACTTAATGATATTGACATTAAGTGTTGGAAATGTGCAACAACCCCTAATCCCCGTTTGACGCAGCTGCTACCCTCTGTAGACGTGTGTGTAGGCGAATGTGACAGACACGATTCGCGGCGCATGATATATACACATCGACTGTAAACTCAGCTCACTGGCATTGTCCTTGTCGCTGTCGTCGTTGCTGTTGTCTTCTCTGTTGATGTTGTTGTTGTTGTTGTTGGTGTTGTCTATAACCGGCACCGCCTCGCACTCGATGGGCCTAATGAACCATAACGCTTTATCGCCGTTTGTCGCTACCCAAGTTCCCCGTCTATGTCTATCTAAGTGTGCGATTGGGATTTAATTTGATTGCTTCAATGCCCGCCAAGCCTGTGTGTGCGAGTGTGTGTGAGGCATTAGCTTGTGATTTACTGTATTATTTAGTCTTACTTTGTTTTACCGCTTATTACTTTACGCGCCACGTCCTCATGTGTGCGAGTGAGTGAGTCTGGGTGTGTTTGATTGTGCTTTGTCATAGTCGAGAGCAGACTGGCGAGTGTTGAGAGCAGAGGCATGGCGTCCTTCCCATTCCCTCGACGAGGCGTTGACATAAAAGAAACTTCGACTAAATCCTTTCTGCATTGATTGATAAAGTGCCTTATGTGCGGATTATTGCGACATTGATTTACTACGCGCCAAAGGATTTACGTTTTTTTTTTGTATTTTTTTTATAGCTAAAGAACGATTGCTGTTGCGGGGAGGGGATTACAAACATTGAACCTGCGCAACGTCTCATTAAGTGCGAAAGCCTTGGCCAAATTGAAATTGAAACTGATGCAGCTGGCGAGCTTATTAAAAGTATTTAAAAAGTGTAAAAGCAACCTAGGCGAAGGTGTTGAGTTTCATTCGAAAACTTTTCATTGAGGTCTCGGTTTGAAATGCAAAATTGTTGTTTTCCATTGCTTGTTGCCCCCTTCCTGCTGCCCGCTGCCCGTTGCCAGTTCACTTACATTTTGAGGCAGCCAATTGTGTTAGCAAGTTTGGCTCTTCGCCCGCCTTTTGTTTTGTTTTGTTTTGTAGCATTTTGTTTGGCCAACCGTTGTCCTGTCGTCCTTCGGTGGCTGCTGCTGCGGCGTCTGCGGCTGTGGTTGTGTCAATTAACGCCTAAGTTGTAAACAAATTTCAGTTCAGTTGCCACTGTGCAACTTGCACTTGCACTCACAGTGGCACTCATAAATCGCACTTAGAAGCTCGCAGTCAAAGTTTCCCTGGGCCCAGTCGGTGGAACAAGTTGCCCAAGTTGGCAAAGCCAAGCAGCCAGCAAGCGAGCTCGTTGGCTAGCTGGTTGGCCAGCTAGCTGGCTGGTAAGCGAAAGTACGAAATGCTATTAGCAGCAGTTGCACTAAACAGCCAGCTGCTGTTTACTTAACTTGGCGTGATTAATTAGCCAAAGGAGCCAAGTTTACACTACTGCAAAACGGCAAATGGAGCGAAACTTCTCTGCAGGCAATCTTGTCGACCCTTTCGGTGACCTGCTTTATTTAGCATCAGCTTCATAACAACTTTTGTATGCGCTTATGAGTTATGAAGATTTAATCAGAGCTGATGTTGAAGTGGAAGCTGCTAAGCCACTTTCGAGTTGGCTCAAACGACAGGAGATCAATGCTTATTTGAATAGAGCTGCAGCTCAGCTGCAAATCTAAGCAATTAACTTTGAGTGTCCAGCGATATCCTTTGCCAATCCTCTAAACAACTTTATGCTGTGCTTAGAAAAGTCCGAAAACTTTGACACGATTTCAAGTTTGTTGCAAATTTTCAAATCAAATCGACTGCACGATTGGCGAGCAGGAGAAACTGGAGGTGCAGGGGCGACGAGATTATGTAGCAAATAATACTTATGAACTTATTATCTTGTTTGTGCTTTATGCTACACCCAACTCTGACCCAGCTCTGACCTCGAGCCTCTGTCATGCCACGGCATGGTGTGTGGCATGCCCCCTGCTAGCTTTGCCAGCTGCCTGGCTGGCTGGCTGCCGCTGTTGCTGTTGCTGATGCTGTGCTGATGCTGTTTAGCATACAGAGCACGTGGCATGTGGCAGGGGGCAAGAGACAACTTTCATGCACTGGGGATAGAAATTTAGAAGCACAACTTGGCGCAGTATTTTGGCCCGATATTGGTCTTTGGTCTCTGTTCTGCTGTCGTTGTTGTTGCTGTTGATTTTGTGTGTGTTTTTTTCTTTTGCGGTGAATGCTGCTTGTTGCCATTGTGCCAACTTCAATGTTGATTCTGTGTGGCATAAACTCTGTAAATAAATTTCAACAAAATTGTGTAACAATACGCCAAACAGGCCTCAGGGGTGAATGCGACGTTTGGTCTAAAGCTCTGCCACACTGCCACACTGGGAAAAACGGCCAATGGTTCAACAGAGAGCTAGCTTCGAGAGGCAGCTGCAAAACAAATACTACTCGCAACTTGACGTGGCCCAAACAATAAAACCCACCAATGGGGCAAGCAACAAAAAAAAAATTTATATATATATACGAAAACCCAAAGAAACGAACTCTGAGCGTGGCTGCGAAAATATTTCGGCTCAAACTCGACAAAACGGCAAACAAAAACTTGGTCAAGACTCAAGGAACTTAAAAATATGCGCTCGCTTTAAAGATATTACAGAGATGTCCGCATTTGATGGCTGGCCTGCAGCCCGGATGCTCTCGGATGCTGTAGAAATTATAAAAGAGCCGCTGGTAATTGTGCGTTGAAAGATCTGAAACGCTTTTCGGTCGCCTCTTTTTGCCCGGCTACCTAATCCAATAAGCCAACAACAGTTTTCTTAAGTAATTTGCTACCCCTTTTGCACGTCTGTGCACCTACCCCTCCCTCCCTCTCCTCACTGCCGACCGCTAGTCGTACTTTTACTTCCACTCTCTCTCGACGTCCCGTTGATGTTTTGCTTTGTTACGCCGTTTAGTCTGGTAAATGGCGAACAATGTTGCTGCGTTCAACTGGCCAAGGGGCTGGAAGCCTGTGGAAGCCTGGGGGCGGGGAGGGGGATAGGGCATACAGGGTGCTCGTAGCACAACATCCTCGGCATAGTTGCGTCAAGTATTTTGTAGCTTTTGTTTGTCTTTCAGGCTGCTGGCAGCCTTCCTCTCTCTCTGTGTCTACCACGAAGGCTGGCTAGCCACGCCCGGTATCCACTTAACCGCAACTCTCAGCCAACAGCAGGCGAGGCTAACAACGGGAAAAGCTTCAAGAACTTTGCCAGCGTTTTGCTGAAACTTGTAGCGAATCAATCAAACGTCTGCTTCAATATCAAAATTTTAATTAGGAAATTTTCGGCAAGCACTCGCCACATTATCAATTTGCTGGCCATTAACAAATTATTTGATTTTTTTGTCTACGCTTTCTTCTCCCTCATCTTTGGTTTTTTTTTAGTTGTTGTTGTGTTTTTGAATTCAATTTAAAATAGAAAGAACAATAGAAACAACAATGGCAAATGGCATTACTCACATAAAAGTTAAGAGAGCTGAGCTGAGCTGTGGCAAAGACTACAAATTGTTTTCAGTTATTTCATTTCGTGGTGGATGCCCCTTGAGTCGAATCGAGTCGAATCGCGTCGAGTCGAGTTGCGTTGCGTTGCGTTGAGTCGAGTCGACTTGGCTTTTATTATTGCTTTTTTATTGCGTATTAATTTTGCGTGCTTAATTTGCCGTCTCTGTGTGGCAAATGGGCGTGGCCACGCCTCAATTGCTCTTGCTA
This sequence comes from Drosophila siamana, assembly GCA_035047445.1. Lineage (NCBI taxonomy): Eukaryota > Metazoa > Arthropoda > Insecta > Diptera > Drosophilidae > Drosophila > Drosophila siamana. Next base: position 15,463,465 of record JAWNPP010000004.1, on the reverse strand, counting down.
TTACTGTGTTCTGTGTATCCGGTGCGAAGGGTTTTCGCTTGTAATTGACGCTGTAGCAGCTGCTCTTGTTGCTGTTGTTGTTGTTGTTGCTGCTGTTGTTGTGTTGTTGTTTTCCTGGCCTGGCTCTTGTCGTCGCCGCAGCTCATTTTAATGGCAAGAAATTGAATTTTAATTAGTAACGAGGAATCTGTTACGCATCAGTTTGTATTTAATTTAATTTCTTAATTAAAATGCGTGGGCATGTCTGCATAAAATCCAACGACTGGCCAAGCCCAGCCGACTCCAGCTCCAGCTCTAGCTCCGGCCATAGCTATAGCTCTGTTCTTTATCATCAAAGGCGGAAATAACCAAAATAAAAATAAATAAAAAAGGAAATGGAATTATAGGCGCACACAGTTTTTCTCTTCTCCATTTTAATATGTAAAAGTGGAGGGTATTAAACACATTGTTAGTTCACTGGGCTCAGCTCGGTTTGGCTTGGCTTTGGCTGACCTGTCGATCAATTTGCATACGAATATATACATTTTGTACTCTTTTGTTGGTTGCCAGCCAATTTCAGCAATCTCAGGGCTGTTTAAACCTCACACTCTGGCACTTGCACTTTTGCAATGTCTGCTTTAACATTTTTTGTTGCCTACTTTTTGGGGCGTGAGTGCGCTGTGATTTTTTGTGTGCTAGATTTATGCAAGGGCAAGAGTGCAGCACAGTTTCCTTTGCCAGTTCGTTGGCTTTGTGGCAGCCAAAACTGAAGTGCCACAATGCTCTAAGCTGCTGCTGCTGCTGCTGCTGCTTCTTCGTTTGCTACAAGCAGCAGCTGGCTGAGCAAGAGAAGCAAGTGAAAAAAAATGGAAAGAAAACTGCATACATATAGACATGCATATTACAAGTGCCTTAGTGTCTGGCACAGCACATTTCTTTATGCGGTTCACATAAATTGCATTATTTATGTAGCGTTTATGTGTAACTTCCGTGCACCCTCTGACTTCCCTCATGTTCTTTTCCTGCTGCTGCTCAAATGTCGGCGACAGTTGAAAATTTGCTGACAATTCAGCAGTCGACTCGCAATTTAAACTCAGTTTGAAAGTAAAGCACACAAATTAAGTTTAATTAAGTCGGTTATTTAAGGCTGGCTCGTGCTCGTGCTCGAGCTCGAAATCAGGTTGGCTTCAACAAAACGTGCGGATTGTGTGTGGCACGCTAAGAGATACGAGGCCACTAATTTTTGGGTTCTCACGCCGCAGTGTGTTGTCGTTACGGTTGCCGTTGTTGTTGCCGTCGCCGTTACTGTTGCAGTTGCAGTTACAGTTTTGTGACGCCAACTTTGTTTGCCAAACTTTTTATTGGCACATATCCTGCAGTCCTGTCGACGTCACTGCTGCTGTTGCTTGTTTGAGCTGCCGCCATTGTTGTAGTTGCTGCTGGCTTCTTTCTGCCTTGTTTTGTGACAACAAACTAGGCTAAAATTAAAATGTGCATTGTTTTCGCTCAGTGCGCGCTCACGACGAGTTTTTGGGAAAACAACATTTGCATATTTGGTGCAGGCATCGTCATATACTCAGTGTGCGGCTTTAAAGCCCATCAGCCTGAGTACTTTTGCTCTATGCGCCACCAACTGCTGTGTCAACGAGTCAGTGAGTCAGTGAGCCTGTCGGATAGTCGAACAGTTTGTCAGAGCTGCCAATCTGTCAGGCATTGTTGGCAGCTACGGCTTCAGTTGATGCTGATGCAAACATCCTTGCACGCATCAAAGGTCATAGACTGGTCGATATCCGGCTCGTCGACGTTGGGCAATTTGTGCGCACATTAGTCGCGTTGCGTTCTCTGCTGGCTAGCGAATTATACTCTTGAGCATCATTTAACAGAGAAAACAATAAATTAAATTATCCGGGCCTCCGACAGCCAACAAATTTGGCCTTTCCTCTTTACTTCACTTCACTTTACTACTCGCCTCGACTCGCCGCCTACATTGTGGGAATCTCTCTGCTTTTTCCTTAGCTTTTCTCTGTCGTTTCTTGTGCTCTGGGTTTTGTGGCCTGCCTTGGCCTGGCCGTAAAACGCATAAGTAAGATCTACACACTTGATAAGCGTTTGAACTTAACATCCGAGCCGAATTTCTAAAACACTAACTCACACAAATAGACACGTACTTGCCGCCTGCACACACACACACACACACACACATGCACACAAACACGCGCGCACATTGATTCACATACTTGTTTCCGGCAACATATCCGCTTTATTTTGGTGGTGAGCTGCCAACGTTCGAGTATTCCAATTCATTTGTTTTCGATGTGCCTTTTAACTGTGTTCCCACTCACTCATACACACACACACACACACACACACACACAGCGCCACACGCGCTCACACATGCATGAAGCACTCTTGACTTGTGTGTGGCAAGGAGAGCGTGTAGCTGCTTGGCCTGGCATCAAAAATTTATAACATCGATTATTTCCTTTTACACTAAATACTAATAAATTAAATTGTTTTTTATTTCTCAATAAATTTTTATTATTCTGCTACTTTTATACTTCATTTCGCCCGGCTATCCGTTCTAGGTGTCGATTTAATGGCCCAGACTCGTCTAACTGCTTTTGCCGTTTGCCCCGTTGCCCCAGCTCCCCTCCCTCCCTGTTCACGACTCCGGCGCCCTCGCGCTCCATCCTTTTGCCCCATTCAGCGTTGGGGGCTTAAGGTCAATTTTTGATTTCCGTTTTCAAATTGCTCAACGCACACGCATCCGTTTCCGACAGCGATTACACCTCGCTCTGCCTGCGTGTGAAAGAGTGTGGATATATGCTTGTGTGTGTGTGTGTGTGGGATGCTGTGTCTATGTGTGTGTGTGCACGATTCTGAGCTGTGACTTTGATTTGTTTTGCGTGCTTCATTTGATGCCAGTTGGGTTTGTGTAGTTTCAGACAGCAGTTTAATGAGTTGACGCTTTGAATATGAAAAGTTTTCGTTTTGTGCCGCCGCCTTTCGCTCAGCCAATTTATTGCCAGTCAGCCGCTCGCTTCCCCGCACCGCCCGTTGGCCTCCTGCAGTTTTAGTGTGATTGCTAATTTGTAATTTACGTAGTCTACCCACGGGCGCTCTTTCCTGTTTTACTACTCAAACCGATGCCAGACATTTCCGAATGCTCTGCAAAAGTTGTTCAGTTTGTTTCTGTAGTTGTAGTTGTTGCTGCTGGCTCTCTCTCTCTCTCTCTCCCACTCTCTTTTTCACTCTCCATCTGGTTGTTGTTGGCCGTTTGTTGTATAGCTGCCAAATGACCGTAAGTGATTCATTTTGTGCTCGGGCACTATTTAGGCTTTTTGCTGTTGCTGCTTCTGTTGCTGTCGGAGCTGTTGAGTTTTTTGGCACCGCCCTTTTGCACGTAGGTCATCAGCAAATAATAAACATAAACAGTTTATTGTCGGCGCTGCTAATAAAAGCGAAAAGCGCCTCATAAAATTACGCACTCAAGTGCAGGGCATAAAATACACATCCAGTCAGTTGGCCTCCCCCTCCCCCCACTTGATTCTCTCTATCACTCGCCACCTTTGGCTGGCGATAGATGCTTCATGGAGTGCCGGATTCAGGTTCAGTCTCAGGTTGCCCGCCGTCTGTTGTTATAGTAGTAGTTGACCGGTGCTTAACTTTGAATTGCCGACCAATTGACGCTGCCGTCGTCACTTGTGTCCTGGACAGTCAATTACACCAGCGCTAGCGCACTGAATGAATGAATACTGCACCGTGGATGCTGTCCTGCTGGCCAAGTATTTCGTCAAGTTCAAATTGCGAGATTAGCATAAATCGAAAGCAGTTGCTGCGCACTTTTATACATTTTGCAACGCTTTGCAACAACATTTTACGCTATTTACACAGCGAAGTATGCATAAAATTGACGTTTATGCACACGTTGCTGTTGCTGTTGCCGTTGCTGTTGCCTTTGACGTCAGGGAAACGGCCGCACTTCCCCCTTTTGTGGCCCCGCTTAGACCAGGCTTAAAAACTCGTAAACATGCACAACTAACAGATTTATTTATATGCGGCATAAAAATGCACAACATAACAACAACAACAACAACAGCAATGGCAACAACTGGAGCAACAACATCACAAAAGGGAACGAAAAGCGCGCGTATAATAAAATTGGCTGTGAAAGTGTTTCAGGGAGACGCAAGGATAAAAACGTAATCCGCGTCGAGCTACCAAAATGACTAAGAGAAACGAGAGAATGCGACGCGGCGCGACGCGACCCGCGAGTAACGTTGGAGATGGTTGGATGGGAGGGGGTCCAAATGGTGGCAGGACATGTGCCCCAATACACACAGATCCCGTTTGTACGTTGTCAGTGGCTGTCACTTGGCTGCAAAAATCTTAAACTGACTTAAAAAGCATCACAACGAACGATGTCAAACCGCTTGCCAGAGTTTAAAGCCCCTGGCATGGGAATGGGAAGAAAGGAGCCCAGTTGGCTGCTGGAAATTGTCACCCCAGAAGTCTCCCATTCACACTCACACTCACACTTACACTCACACCAACATGCACACAGCAGCTTCCCCTACACTCGCTCGCTTGTTGGCGCTGCTTAGCTTAATGGTGACAAGTGTCAAAACAGCGTCCGTCTCCTCGCCTGCCTGCGCCCTGCGCCCTGCGCCCAGCAGGCGGAGGAACAACCCTTGTTGGCTGGCTCCTACCCTCGTTCGCGCCGCCTCGCATTTGAGTAAATCGCCTCAAATCGCACATTTCAATCTTTTTAACGAACTTTATCGATATTCCCAAATAGGCGTCCGCCACGCAATATGCTAATGAGACAGTGTCGAGGCGGACTACAGCCGAGCTTTGGAACATAAACCATGCCATGCTATTGTTAATAGCTTTTTGCATGTGCTGAAATACAACAGGCATTATATTATATATACACACATATACATGTATAGAAGTCTATGTGTGTACGACGAATAACATAGATCATCTGGGCTGTGCATAAACTATGAAATATCATGAAATTTGTATGTCGCTCATGTTGATTTTTCATGTTGTTCCTGTAAACACGCACACATGCCGCACGTTCAATGGCCTTGTGCAACTAAATTTTTTACTAGCGTAAATTTACGGCTGCAAGCAAACAATTCGCTAAATGAAATTTTGCAAAAAGCCGAAGTGCAAACTCTGCGCCTCGACTCGCACGCAAATTACCCTGCAGCTCAACTGAAATAAAAACAATGCAAATTGTTTTCAGCCAAAAAAAAAAAGAAAAAGAAAACCTTAACAAGTTAAATTCACTTTCAGTTCAATTCAATCGCAAATGGTACGTGACATAATACCTCACTGGGCTTACAATTTTACAGGGTATGCACAATTGTGCCATCTGTTATTGTAATATATGCATATTTTTTATAAATGATTTTTTCGATTGAAGCGAAATGATTTGCCCACGCATAAAACGGGCGGCTCTATAAAAATATTGCGCAAACGCCGCCGTATATGATCCGATATTTTCACATATATTTACTTTACATTTCGCAGCGTTTTAATGAAAATACGTGAAGTGCACTTAAAAATATAGTAGCGAAAGCCTCAAATTGATTGAGCACATCGCAAGAAAACAAAGAGAGCGAGAGTCGCCAGTAAGCGGGTCAGAAGGGCAGAGAAGCTTTTGCAGCCATTAGCTGCAGCTGGAGCTTACCTGGCGTCCATTAAAGCAGCAACAGGAACCAGAAAGCAGCACGGACAACTGACTAAGAGTAACGCCAGCCACTGCTGGCCATCATCTTTGCCATAATACTAAGCGTCATTACCATTGCCAGCCATCCATATTCATATATGCGAGTTGAGGAGCTGAGAGCACGCATGTCGAGACAGGAGGCGGGGAAGCTGGAAGTTTTACTTTCGTGTCCTGTTTGAGTCCCTGCTCTGTTCTGTGGCTTTGTAAGTGGCGCGTCCGCAGTCCTTCGTCATTCGTTTTGCGGCCAACTAATGAGACTTTGCTGTTGCGACGCGTGCTCGGAAGGGAGGGAGCTCGGTTTGGCCGTTGGAGTTGCCAGTTGGCAGGCAGTTAGCAGCTGGAGTTGGGCACTGCGAGGCTATGGGGGCCAAGGGGCAAGGGGCAAGGGGTTTTCTTGTAATTGCCACATGTGGTAATGGCCGTAATTGGTTTTCCTTTTTGAGATTTAGTGACTTTTGTATTGGCCGCCGTTGCACATACTTCGCCACACTGCTGCGTATGTGTGGCGAGTGATAGAGCGCAAAGCGAACAAGACGCACGAGGCGGAGTTAGAGGAGAGCTGCCGGTCGGGGGCTGAGGGGAGTTGGGGTGTTGGGTGTCGGACACGGATGGTGTTATGAAATGTTTTGCTGGCAAGTCTTAAATGTCACTTTGCAGCATACACCGAATACGTTTTAGGCATTACTTAACAGTGGCAACCGTTAACAAGCGCCAAAGTCGCAAATTCTAACACGTGACTTCGTGTCATTTACAACATTAAAGCGGGCTGTGTGAAAATGCTGTGAGAAAAGCACTGGCCGCCGGCATTTTCAGCCTTCGCTGGCCCAGTCTCTTGAGCGCTGTGAAATGCTATATATAGATAAATCGGCAACAGCTTAAACAATATATATTTGTCAGCTTTAATTAAACGAACTCTGCGATTGTTTCCAATAAATTGGCCAATGATTTTTCATTAGCGTTCGTTATGCGTTCCAGCGGAAACGGAAGTGCAAATAGTTGATTGCTTGGTGCACAATTTATTATCGCTGCCGTTCGAATTGCTCGTTGGGGCGTTAAGTTTGTAACAGTTTTATGAAATTAAGCTCGAATTTAGTTTATTAAGCACACGCTTTCACTTAGACTATATTAATTGGCATCCATATGCAACGAAACTTTTCTCAACTTTCAGCAACAAATTGAATTACAAAGACCACCACCCACCCGCACAAATACACATACACACACACACACACACACTGTGCCGCATAATGCTGAAGGGAAATTTTGCAACTTTACTTGCAGCACTTTTGTCGAGTTTTGAGTTTTGAGGCCAAGCCAAAATGCTTAAAGTATGGGTGTGTATGTGTGTGTGTGTGTCCTTGTAGCCTGGGCCATTGTCGTCGCTTAGGCGAAACCTAATAAAATTCAATAGAATTAATTTAATTTTACATTTTTGCCGTCCAAAGTCAAGTGCACGACTTCAACACTGGCTACGTGCCTTCAGACAAACATTTCTGTCTTGACTTTCCAACCAATTCAAAGCAGCCAAGCGAAAGCGATACATCCACACACGGCGCACCGAAGGCGGCATGTCCTTCTAGCATTTTAATTGATGCATTTGTTGTGTTAGGTTTGCAATTAAAATATGACAAATTGGTTTGGCAAATTAATTAATAATTGCCGCAAGCTTAAACAAATGTGTGTTTGAAAAAACCTAAAGTAGTTGCGACTAATAAAATAATTGAAATCTTATAATTTGTTCTATAATATTTAGTTGTTCAACCATCTGATCTATAGTAAAATCGAATTGGTTTCTTGTACGCCATGTAGTGATCAAGTATACGTCACAGTGTTCTACGAAAAATATCTACGAGTTTCTTCGGGTTTAGAAGATTTGCGCAACTCTTGGCTAGAGTATTTTCGTAGCAGCAACTTGCGAGTAATTTGCTGTGGCACACTTAATGCTCCAGGCATTTGGCAAAACACATACGCAGACATTTACATGTACATATGTATATATATATATTTGAAGTATGCACACACAAGCAACCAACACATGTGCATAGATAAAAGCGTTCTTGTCGTCTGGTTTTATACGGTTTGGTATGACTCGGTTTTGGGGTTTTGTCTGAGCCGGCATACGGGTGGAGCGTAAAAGCAAATTGAAAATTTAACCTGAGGTTAAAAGCGTTAGCGACAGTTGAGTTAAACAGCATTAAGGCTGTGTTAAGCTGTCTGTGGCATACACACACACGCACACACACATGCATGCATATACAAATAGATGTACATGTGCAGACTTCAAGCTCACACCTGGCTGAGATTGAGAAGCGACGCCACGCCTTTGCCAGAGGCAACGCCCACATGCGATTCGGTTTTGTCACCAACCGGTGGCTGTGAATTTGCTTAGCAATTGTTCTTCAGCTTTTTGCTAGGCCCTGTCAGCTTTAATGTCAAAATCGTGTAGTTCATTACAAGGACAGAGTCAGGCCGAGCAGGAAAGAGAGATAGGGAGCATGAGAGAGAGAGAGAGAGAGTAAGAGAGAGTGGGATAGAGTGAAGAATGCGTGGGTGCGTTTGCTGGTAGGAGACCAAATACGCTATAAATTTTAACAGCCATCAAGATGATTACTTCCTGCCATGTAGCGCAAACATAAAAATAAGTTGCAGCTCCGAAAGACGCACGCAAAATAAACAACATCAGCAGCAGCAGCAGCAATAACAACAACAGCAACAATGCGAAGAGGAGGAACAACAAAAGTGACGGCAACAACTACGATGTATGGCTGTAAAAGTGGCTCATATCCTGCACGCATCCGGAACCCAGAACGCATATGAGTCGAAGTCGAGCTGAAATTATCACATAAATCAGGCAACAATAACAGCAACTGGCAACAGGCAGCTGGCAACTGGCAACTGGCAGCAGAATTGCTGTTGCTTCAGCAGCGGGAGCAGCAGAAGCAGAAAAACAATGAGCTGACAGGGCATGAGAGTGTCTGGATGGCGGGGCGGGGCAAGCGCTGAAACGAGAGGCCAACTTACAAAAGAACAGCATTAAAACTTTTACAATCGCGTAATGAGAATCTGCTTTAAAACTTGCGACAACGACAGACGGCAACAACAAATACAAATACAACTATAACTACGGCTACAACAACAACAACAACAACTACAACGGAAACACAGATTCAGGCAAGAACAACAAACGGGAACGCGAACGCCAGCGACAACGACAACAAGTTGAGCGGAGTATCTGAGAGCTGAAACTTAATTGACGCTAAAAATATACAAACTTACGCACGTATTACGTTGCAATTAAGTTTGGCGGCGCGGAGGCGGCAGCCATGCCCATCTGACACTGCCAACGCCATCGCCATAGTCATCGCCATCGCCATTGCCATTGCCAACGCAACGCGTACTTGCAACGCTCACCTGCAACCCATGCAACCTGTTTACGAACACACACTATACTAACATTGTGTGTAGGCGAAACTTTTATTTGCTGTGAAATCCATTCAATTGTTGTTGCTGTTGTTCTTTTGTTGTCCACTCCTGACGTTGTTGCTGCTGTTGTTGTTGCTGCCGACATGGGCGTGGAAAGTTAGAAAACGCTTCGCTCTGCCTCTGTCTACATAAACATGATAATTAAATGCAAAATATTTGATATTATTTTCAAAGCTTATGCAAATAAAGTTTTAAGCCGAGGCCCGGACTGAGTTGGGTTCGAGATAATGAAAACTGCAGACGCAGCTTCAGCTTCAGTTCCAGCTCCAGCTCCTCGTCGGTTTCCAACTACAGCGACAGCTGCTCCAGCTGCTCTTTCATAATATTTGCATACATTTTCCCGGGGCCGGAGCTACAAAGTTAACAGTTAACACAGTTGATAAAAAGTATTAGTAAGTAGCTAAAGCCTAAGAGTCAAACAAAACTCTGTGGCAGTTTCTGATGTTGCTGCTGCTGCTGCTGTTGCTGTTACTGTTGCTGTTGGTGCGGCTGGTCTTAAAAACAAACTTGAGCATCAATAAAAATCACACTTTGCAACTTGAGCGATAAATTGAAAGTGGCAATTCGATGCTTTAATCCCATGGACATACTCGTAATGTCAGCCTGATGACGACGTGATTTCATGCAAAGCATGTAGCCAATTCCTATCAAGCCCAAAAGCTGTAAACAATTGCTGCTCGGGTCGTCTAAATAACAACGCCCAACAGGACACAGGACAGTGGCATGGGAAGCAAAAATAAAGTAGAAGAAGAAGACGAAGTAGAGGAAAAAAAGACGCAACCCTGCCGAAGGATGAAACAAAAAAATGTGGCTCAATAAAATCAAACAACAAACGTGATGCCAAGTTGCTGAGTGTTGTCGTTGTGCCCGTTGGTCCGTTGTCCCGTCGTCCCGTCGTCCCGTCGTCCCATTTTTGCCTTTCCCTATGCCTATTTCCAGTCCAGCAAAGAGGTTCAGGTCCAAAAGTGCGAGAATCAATTGTGTGTTGACATTTTTATCAGTTTTTCCAGCCCTTAAGTGTGGGCCACATCACGCATAGGCATGTTGTCGTCGTCGTCGTCGTCGTCGTCGTCGGTGTCGTCGTAAGCTAAAATTTTAATAGAAAGAAATCAGTGCCAAGGCGGCCATCACAATGCTGACCCTTTTTTCTCCATCGCTTGCCGGGCATCACGATGGGGTTGGGCCCCAGGCAAGGTGTGTCGTGTCGTGCCAAATTAAATATGTAAACAACGGCTGTTGCAGCTTGTTGTTTATTGTGTTTTCGCACCCGTTCTCCTCCGCAGTCGCCACGTTTTGCCATTGGCCAAATGTTAATGCGCATCACACGTGGCGTCTGCGTATACGGAGAATACAAATACAAAAAAAAGGCCGCTTTAAAGCGCAGTCAGGCAGCCCGAAGACATCCATTTAATTATGCAACAAAAGCCGCGCATTTAATTATGCCAAGTGACTATGAACTCAACACTTTAATGGCTCTTCATCTGCCGCCATCGCTTTCCGCATCACTTTCGCTGACAAATACAGCAAGTAAATGAATTCAATTAAACTGCCAATAAACTTCAGCATCTAAGGAATCTTAGGCCCGGCAGCAATAATGAGCAACTTCTACGACCACGAGTTTGTAGTTGAGTGTGTATTTGTGTGTGTGCAAGGATAAGGGCATTAGTGTCAAAGGTAACCGTAGCAAGCTCTTGCTGTGTGCGAGAATTTAAACCGACCTCAGCAACATTAGCAGCTGCGTCAGTGACGACGACGACGCCGCCGCCGCCGCCACCGCCGATTGTTGCCGCTGTTGCGGTTGCCGTTAACTTAATAGTAAACAATTACAATGTACACACACACACAGACACACTCATAGACATATAGAAGCAGCCATACACTTACACACACAGAGACACACTTAGGAACATTGCGACAAAACGCAGACACTGATAGTGGCAGTGAAACAGAGAACTAGAGCGAAGCGACAGCCGCAGGGTTTTGCGGCTTCCGTCGCTGTTTCTGTCTCAGTCGCAGACATTTCCATTTGTGTGAATGCGAGTGTGTTAGTGAACACAACTCTGTGTGTGTGTGTGTGTTTGAGTGTGTATGTTGTGCCACCGCTTTGTGCTTGTTGTCCTTGTAACACTTAAAATTTAACACCAAGGCTGTTTGTCTGCTTATCTCACTTTGCATCTCATTTCATCACTCTACACAGCCTCACAGCGGCGCAGCTCATGTGTAGTTCACTCTTTCACCCTCTCTGTGTCGTCTCTCCCTCTCTTTCTTGCTCTGCCATAGATTCGTTTTCGCTTTTGATTCGTTATTGTGTTGCCTTTCTCTCACTCGCTTCAACTTCCGCCCATTTGCGCACTCTTAAGTGGGGAAGCTTTGATGAGTTTTCATGCATTTGCCCTGTCGCATTACAAGGTTAATTTCGGCTCAAAGTCAGCAAACGACATTCGTTCATTCATTCATTCATGCTCGTTGTTATGTCGGTGCTTTGTGGCTAGTTGCATGCCACACTCGCTTTGCTGGCTTTTAAAAATGAGTGAATGCTCCTTGTACGCATATCGATCGACTCGATGAACTGAATCGAACAAAGACTTTCGTGATAGTGATCCTAATTGATAGAGACTTGCGTATTAATATCTGTATCGTTTATGCGACGGTGTCCTCGGCGTGTTTTCCATTTGCTCGTCTTTGTTTCAGCATTTTCTCTATATGCAAAACTATCAGGACGTGAAGCACGTAACACAAACACACACACACACACACACACACTCATTTTGTCCGCAATTCCGCTTCCGTAATCGGATTTGTTTCTCTTTGTGCTGCTTTTTCGCAGCTTTTTCACACTTTATGCACTCGCCACACCACGAACATTTCGCCACATTCACTTGACGGGCCAACTAATGCAATGAAACACGCCTCGAACTTTCAAGTAAATACGAGTAGTTTCGCTATGCGCTGTGTGTGTGGCCTGGAAACAGCGGCGAAAAGGTATTCAACTGCACACAAGCTGCCTAATTAACAACATGCCACAGAACGCAATCCTGCTGGCCACCTTCCCACATCTCCACATCGTATATATATTGCGTATGCGTATGCGTATCTGTCATTCGTTAGACTTTGCCTTTGCCCTCAGCCAAACATGTTTTTGAACACTGCAGACATGCCGCTTGAAAACTGTGCCAACAGAAGCGTGGCACCCGCACCACACACATGACTTGCCCTTATCCTGTTCGTTCCTTCCGCTCTTTTTATTCACAGTGTCGTTTCTGTTCTTTTTTGTTGTTGTTGTTTCTTTTGGTTTGGGCAAGCAATGTTTTCTACCTCGCAAGTGAATGGATATTTGCATACACGCATTTGGCAGACGACAGAGCCACAGCCAGAAACCAGAGCCAGAAAATTGTGGGCCACAAGTCCGGCATTTATGCAGCGACTTCCAACAATTTTTCGTAGATTTTTTCTACAACATTTATTTTGCAATTCCCTCGACCTGCACAGCCTGTGAAACACATACATACATATATAGATAGATAGAGTGAGAGAGCGAGATGGAGACTTGGAGAGAATTTTGCAAATAGAGTTTGCGAAATTCTCTTGGCTTGGTAAATTAGTTTGCAGCTTTATTTTTAACCTTATTTCACATGCACTCGCTTTTCTGACTCGGCCGAGGCGCAAATTGTGTAGATTACATTTGACGCTGCCTCAAAATGTCATTTGATACGCACAAATATTTAATGCCAACAGAGAGAGAGAGAAAGAAAATATGTGTGCACTCGTATGCTTGCTGGAAATATCATGGCAAATTCAAATCGCAAGCAAATAGCAGACAGAGAAAGCATGGAATTTGCTGGATTTTATTCTGGCTTTGGTTTGCTGCTGCATAACTTATCAGTGAGATTTTCATCATTCTGTTAGCCGAATTCAATTTCACTTTTTATCGCTGGCAATTTACATGCTGCTGTCCATTCTGACATCATGATTGATGTCGCATGCTGGCGACACTCAATTATCGTCAATCACTGGCCAAGAGCTCATCGTTTTGTTGCTCTGTTTCTGTTTTAGCCATCGCTGCTGCTGTTGCTGCTTCAAAGTTCTGCTGAGTTGCAGGAAGCGACGTTACAGCATCAGCGAAACAAATGTAAAACGTGTGCACATTACTCATACGCACCGTCGCACGTAGCAAAAATGAACTCTTAATAATGCAACACTCAGAACGAAGGCAACGTAACAAACGTATCAGCCAAACAACAGACAAAGTAAACCCAAACCCCATGGCTAATACTCACACTCGTTCTATTCGTTTTACGACTCAATTCCGGGTTGAATAAAACTCGCAAAATTCTAGACTTAAAGCTTTTGCGTTGCGTTGCGTTGCGTTGCGTTGCGTTGCGTTTCGTTTCGTTCCGTTATCAAGGCCAAGCAAGGCTCACTCCCTCTGGTTTGGGCTTTTTTTCTTTTATCGCGAAATTGAAATCATTGCCGTCATTTGGTAACCATTATGTATGATATATGCGCTAATCTGATATGCAGGCACAACACATACACTCCAACACACACACATACACACTCCCGCACACTTACAGCGAGTGAATAAAAATGTCACCGAAAGCGGCAGCAACAATCAAAACAAAAAAATACAATTTCTACATAAGTCGCTGCACAAAAGGCGCACAAAAAAGGCATCGCAAACTGGCGAAAAAGGAAACTAAAATCGCTGCCTAAAAGCACTTCAGGCTCAGCCAATGTCCTTGACACACACACACACACACATACACACACTTGCTCACAGACACGTGTGTGAGTGTGCTTGCTTTGTGGCAGTGCCATCACAGTTGCCACACAAACGAGGGGCGAACGTTGGCAGGCACTCGAGAGTGCTGCTGCCGCGTCGTGTTGTATGCAACACATACGCTAAGTAGCTAACTGGCTGACTGGCTGGCTGGCTCGCAGGCTGACAGGATGGCTGGCAGGATGGCGGGCTACAAATGCGATTTGTGGGTGGTGCCGTGACGCGTGATCCTGTGAAAAGGTTGCCAGGCAATTGAGTGTGAAAAATGTTGAAGGCGTGAGCCGTTGCCGCTTTCCAGAGTCCGCATCCGCGTCCATATCGCGCCTAAAGTCAGCCAGCATAACCTTTGACTAATGCACGAGCAGGCAGTCAAATGCCGTAGCCAGGCTAGCTGCTGCTGCTGTTCGCGCCCGAGTATGTAACACTTGTATGATGCGGCAAAAGATGCCCTGACAGCTTATGAGTCGGGTCAAAGGGCAGGGCAAAAGCAAAGGCGTCGACAAGTCAATAAATATGCTTTGAGATATTCATGTGCTGGGCCATGGGAAATGGAAATGGAAATGGGATAACGATTGAGACTGGGACTGGTGACTGGGGTTGCGACCCGGTGCGTTGAACTGCCCAAGTCAATCACTTGGCGACAGTTAAACACCGTTTTCTACATTGTTATATACATACGCCATATGCGGAGGTCGTTCCGGCATTGACATTGATTTGTTTTGCACGTTTCTAGTCGCAACGAGCACAAAATGAAATACAAAAAAAAAAAAAATAAAAAAAAGAGCGAGCAGAGAAGAAACTTTGCGCCATTGCGTCTCACTTATTTTGGGCTTGTGTAATACGCTTTTGATTTGGACGAAATTCCATTTTTCACAATTTAATGCGCATCTCGCTACGTGTTGTCGTCACTGGCGTCTACGGCGTGGCACGTGCTTGTTCCCGAGGCTCATCGAAACGGACACACGCACACACACAGCCATACACACATATACACATCTATCATTACATTTGTCACGTGAGGGACAACGTGATTTCATTTTCCTGTCGCCATAAAGGTGACACATTGCATTTGTGTGTTGTCTGGCCATTTGTTCGTTTCAGTTTTGTGTTAGCTAAAGCCTGGAGTCGGAGTTGGAGATGGCAACTGGCTGTTCAGAGTTTTGGAGTGGGGGGGGCGACGCTTGTTTTGCCTGCTCATCAGTGCGTATGCGTAACATGTTAAACGCTAGTCACGGATACCTCCCCCACCCCCATCTCTCTTCCCCTCCCTCGCTAGCAAAAAAAAAAAAAGATGAGAACAAGAAATATGCGTAATTTATTCAAAAAGCCATGCAAAAACTTTTATTGATTTTCAGCGAACTCAGCGAATAGCGAGCGCAGCGAGCAGAGCAGAGTACAGCGAACACGCTGGTTAAACCGCAGCTACACTGCCAAACAAATTTCCGACAGCTGCTGGCCAACAATTTTCAACATACATAACTTCAGATTTTATGACCCACATGTGAGCCCGACTTTCGGCCATATACTACCATCGTGGTTGTAGTTGTAGGGCAACTCAGTTTACTATCAATTTGGCATTTTCGCTCGCTTTTTTGCTGCTGCTGTTGCTGCTGCTGCTGCTGCTGCCGCTGCTCCCGCCGTCCGAACACTGAAATTAGCGATTCTCAGCGCACTTCACCACTCACTCCACACACTCCGCGTGCCATCCGCAAAAACCGAAGGGTAAGCACACAAACACCTTTGGTTTCGCCATTTGCTGTTGCCGTTGCAGTTGCATTGGCGTTGTCTACGGCTCGCCAAAGTTGCAAGTCTGAAGTACACCTCATGAATATTTCACTTGCAATCACATTGTTTTCCCGCTAACTTTTAAGATTGTTTTAGCATGTGGCGGAAATGGGCGTGGGCGTGGCATTGTCGGTTAGTGGGCGTTGCGGTGGCAAGGCGCTGAGGTGGCAAGATGGCAAGCTGGTGAGCTGGTGAGCTGGTGAGCTGGTCGTTTTGCTCGTGCCTTCGCTGCCCGATGCCACACGTAAAGTTGCAACAACAAACTTTGGCTTTCACTCAATTTCGCTTGCTGCTGGCATGCCGGAAAAGCAGTTTGAAAGCATGCACAAGTGTATGCATGTATCTGTGTGTTTGTTGCGAGTGTGTGCTCGGTGTGTGTGTGTGTGCTTGAG
The DNA here is from genome assembly GCA_035047445.1 of Drosophila siamana. Taxonomy (NCBI): domain Eukaryota; kingdom Metazoa; phylum Arthropoda; class Insecta; order Diptera; family Drosophilidae; genus Drosophila; species Drosophila siamana. The sequence goes on along the minus strand of JAWNPP010000004.1, from coordinate 15,447,306 downwards.
TGTTTGCGTATGCGTGTAGCAGAAGGTAATCCTTGATTCCGCTGCATTTGGTGGCTCATTTTCCTGTCGTTCGCCGGCCGTGCCTCCACTGCATGCTCTGCCTGCTTTAATAGTTGATGCAGTTTTCTTCTTTCTCACCGACTTTCGACTGCCCGAATTATGGGAGATTTATGCAGTCGTCTGGGGCATTGCCCATTTGCCCAAGCCAACTAGTCAAGAATGGGTTGCCAACGAGAAAGATGGCCAGATATCGAGAGACCGACACACATGCACAGAGCGAAGAGAGTGAGAGAGATAGAGAAGTATATGTTGAGAGGGAAGGTGAAGGGAGTCAAACGCGGTAAGTGGCCACTCAAAAGAAATTACGTGTTGGTTTTCCAAGTGGCATGAGATAAACTTGTGCTGCACATTTTTTCGTAGCATACTTTTTAGCGCTTTTCTTTTTCTCCTCTTTTTGCTGGCAGCAGCGCGCTAGAGCGCAGTTAAGAGAGAGAGAGAGAGAGAGCGAAAGAGCGAGAGAGAGAGACAGAGAATGAGAACGCGTCTTTTGCAAATGTGCGTGGATTAAAGTTTTCCATGCTTTTAGTTAGTTTCTCAACTCGCTGCGGCGTTTAATGAAATTTTTCTGCTGTCTTGCAGCATACTCCATCCCAAAAGCAGATCCCCGGCCCAATTCCGCACCGTCCAATGCTTCTCCCAATCCCCAATGCCATTGCAAGTATGCCGAAAGGCAAATGCTCAGCCAGCTGCTTCACTCGACGACCCACAGTTTCTCTCTCTCTCTTACTTGCTGATGATGATAGTAGCCTTGGTCGCAGCAAGGTTTTGTTTTCATGTTGCCGAGCACACTGCACACGGCACACGGTACACTGAGGCACGCGGCACAGCAGGTGCCGTACTTGCAGCTGCCACGCGGCGACTGCAACTACAATTGCAACCATTTTCATATTTTATGTACTTTGCGTGCTTAAAAATGTTTCAATTTCCCCCCCTTCCAATCCCCGGCCTGCACTTACCATAGTTTTTAATGGGCGGATGGGGCAGGAGGGGCTGGAGGGGCATTGCAACCACGTGCTATTTCAATTTCATGAAGGTCAGCGAGCAAAGCAAAGCGAATAACTGCTGAGGTGCATATATAACAAAAAAAAAAAAAAACTTGTTTGATAATTTCCTACTCAAATTGAATTTTTGCAATTGTATGAGTATTTCGTGTCTGTGTGTGTGCGTGTGTGTGAGTGTGCCAAAAGTTTTCTTATTCTCTGTGAATAACTTTAATGGAAAAACTTTGAATATCAAACCGCAAAAAACAAAAAACTCGACTAGGTCCAGTCCGGTCACAGTCACTGTACAAGCTCCAACTCCTGGCCAATGCACTCAACTTGAAAATTAAAATTGAATAGTCATTTCATACACTCACACACACACACACATACGCACGCTTACATAAATTCGAGTTCAATTCGAAAAATGTGAAACAAAACTGCTACGAGTATGTATGAAAAACCAAACTTTGCATATCGAGTTTTGTTTTAGACTTGGTTAGTCGATGAAAACATCGATGGATGAATGTATGTAGCATTTATTTCCAATGGAAACACGAGCAAGATAGGCTAGAGTCAAGTACTGTAAGCGACCTGTTAACTTTTATTTTTGATTTATAGTTGCTATTGAATAATTGAAACTTTTTATTCTTAAAATGTTTGAAATTCTAGTTGCATTTATTTGTGTATCAAGAGAAATTTGCATTCTTAATTATAGTTAACGCAATAGTAAAAAAAAAAGAAGACTTTAAGACTTTCGAATAGTAAGTTATGCCACAAGCGAGAACAATTTGCTTGACAACACAATATGCTGAGATAATCAGAATCTAACAGGATAATAAATATATCCATCTGCACACACACACGCACACATATGCACGGAAGTCCAATTAGTGAGTCTCTGATGTGGCAGGCGGCGTCTGTCTCCCACTTGTGCTTCACTTTTTGGCATGTATCAGGACCCAAGTGACAGAAAGTCATTTGGGTTATTAGCAGTCGAGTGTTGCAGAGGACGACACAGAAACAGAAACAGCAGCAAAAGCAGCAGAAGCAGCAGAAGGAGAAGCCAAAGCCGAAACAGAACAGGAAGAGTCGAGAGACGCTTTTGGCCGGAAACCCTTCTAAGGCGAACATCAAAAGCAAAAGACGCCATAAGAAATAAGTTTCTTTAGCTGACATTATTTCGTTATTATCCGCATCAAGGATTCGATTGACAGGCGGTGGCGCAGTCACAGACGATGCGGAGTTAGAGTCAAGCAGAAGCACGGCACAGGCACAGGCACGTGCTGCCAACGCCTTTATCCTTGCGAAAATATTGTCACAAGCAACGAGCAAGGACAACAACTGACAGCCGCACTGAGGCGCAGCAGATACAAAAGAAATTATATTTACTGCCGTGCTGGCTACGAAGGCGAAGCGAGGGGGCAAAAAACAGTGAAAACAAAACACAAATAGGCGACGGTCGGGGGCACGGGAAAAGAATCCGACTCAGAATCAGAATCAGAATCAGAATCCGAATCAGAAGCACAGGCTTGCGAAATCAAATAAAATGCCGGAAACATGGCATTCAGGGTCGAGAGCCAAGTCATGTCATGGGCCTCAAGTGAGCTCTGGCGACTTTTGCTTACCTACTCGTACTCGTCCCTGTACTTTCCTTTTCGTTTTTCTCTCCACATTCTGGTCGTCCCTGGCCCGGCTTGCTGGCCTTTTTCACTATTCACTCTTCACGAATGTTTTCGCAGCAGATAAATACAACATTTGACACTTCATTATTGTGCCCGCAGCGTAATCGAATCAATTCCAGCTCCAACACCAGCCTCAGCAGCTTCAAGTCCACGTTCACGTCCATGTCTTGTGCTGGTGTCAAAAGTGCTTGGACATTCGTCGTTTGCCAAGCCATCGAATCGTCTGCTCTGCTCTGCTCTGTTCTGCTCAGCTCTGCTCTGCTTTGGCTCTCTGCTCTTTGCTCTTGGCACAGGGCTCAAGCCAGCTTGGCCTGTTGACACATTCGCTTAAACGTATTAAATTGTTTGCCATCACTGCTCGGCCATTGTTGTTGCTATTGTTGCTGTTGTTGCTACTGGCCAGCAGGCAAAGCTTGGCATTTTATTTATACGCACTTTGTTGTTGTTCGAGGAGCTCCCTGATGGCTTTTTTTCATCGTCGGCGTCGTCGTTGTCGTCGTTGTTGTTGTTTGCGTGCGGAAGTGCGCCGAGTCTCGTCCACTCATTTTGCAGTGTCATTCGAAGAGCAATCGATTACTTGGGGCCAGACCCCAAACCTCAGGTCGTGTCGCAATGCCTGTAACCGGATATGTTCGTTTCCGCTTTTGTATTTGACGGACTTCACAGAAAGCGCTACAAATGATGATGCAAGCCAGCTGATTTGCTAATAATAATAATAACGCCTAATTGCAAAAGTCAAAGTTGAAAACGAAGCACAAACTCATGTCAAGCGCAATATAATTTAAGCACTTAAATAAAGATGCACAATCAAATTACGACCTACAAACAGAACCGCCCACAACAGAGCCGTTGAGCATCGATCCAAAAGTATTAATATTTAAGTGCATTTTAACACTTTAGCTCACTGTTTTTAGAGGGAACGAGAGCTAAAGCATTTTAAGTGAAGACACAAACATAAATACACACATCCACTCATGCATTATGCAAATTGACATTTAAAATTGATTGGCAAATCAACAGCCAATGCACTAAATAATTTCTGTGTAAACGCTCCAGCTACTGGGTTTGCCTGCGAGCATGGCAAGACGACAAGGATGCGGACACGAGGACATGCAGGACATCAGGGCAACACATATCACACATCGGACATTAGATGCTGTATCTTGTCGTTGCTGTCTGTCCAAACGCAAATTTGACAACTTTCATTAGCTGGGCATAATAAAGTGCACTTTATGAACTTTGCAACATTTGACAAATTTTCTTGAATGCCCTAAACCAATTAGCCACACACGCACATGCACACACACACCCTCATATTGTTGTTGATGATGATGAGGATGATGATGGTTTATGCTGATGGCCATAAACCTAAAGTGCGTGACGTGTGGATGTGCGTGTGTGTGTGCAGTAATAATATTTTGAGTAATTTAGTTGATATTTTAAACCGACAAGGAATTTCATATTTAATATTTGCATTTCTTTAACCATACTCTTTCAGCATCCGCCCAGGGTCTTATGGCCAAGCACGAGCCGATGTTCATATCACGTTCGGAGACATTTAAATTCATTGCCGGAGACATCATAGTGCTGCCCTGCGAAGTGGCCAATACGGGTGAGTAGAATATTCCAAGTATACATGATCTAAATGTGGTTGTGTTTGTGCGTGTTTCGCTCTTGTTTTTTCTGTTTTGCCTTAACTCAGTTGGCATTCACATTTTGCGGTCTGGGCATTCTCATGCATATGTATAATTAACCCTACACCATGTGATGCCGCCCAACTGACCGCAACTATACATTAATCCTGGATCTAGCCGGGAGCACCACACTCACGTCCAATCGCAATGGCCACTGGTTGCCATGGGTTGAGCAGTTGACAGGCATATTACACTCATGTGTCCAAGATATGGCCAGACGAAATGTAGTTTGTGTTTCTTTCGTTCGTTCGCTGTATTTGTGCTGGGCCCCCAGCTCAAATGTTTTGGTGGCATGTGGCATGTGGCATGTACGTTTTTCAATTTAAATGCGGTCGTGTGTGCGAGATTATTTGTACATAACAAGGATTTAGCGTAAGCAACAGCGGCCCGCGTCCAATAAGGACAACACAATTGGTCGACATTGGACGTCTGGCCATCTTGGCCAAGTTCCTTTTTATGCTACAAAATGCCACATAAAACCTCTGACCCACACACGATATGGGCAAGTTTTACATACGTCTCTGTATGTATATATATATATATACACATTTGTATATAGAGTCACATCCAGCGACATCGCAGTGTGTGTGTATAAATATAAACTTGTAAGTGGTTGTGGTCACATCATCCGTTTATTAGAACCAGCATGCAGAACAAAGAACATGGAATTTCCTTGGCATATCTCATGCACTTCATTGCCCCAAGAAGAAGAAGAAGCAGAAGGACGAAGACGATACATACTCATAGAACATTTTTGCAACGAAATTATAGCCCCAGGCATTTGGGTAATAATAAAAACGAAGATGAAGCTGAAGCTGAAGCTGAAGCTGCGGCTGAAGAAAGTAAAAAGGAAGCATGCAGACCGCAAACCTCTGTAAATGGCAATGAAAAAGAAACAGCAAACGCGAGAGGAACAAAAAAAGAAAATATATACATATATATACGTACTTATATATGCGATATATATGTGAATGAAGTAAGCAAAATTGTAGATACTACGTTCTGATTCTGAAGTCTGTGCAGGTTAATGCCACTTTATGCTAATAAAAAGCCTCCCATACGACAGTTTAATTAGAGTAATTTTTTTTTGCTCTTGCTCAGCGCGAGTCTTAAATGCAATAATTAAAATTAAGCCGCTTATTTTCTGTGGATGCGCTCATAAGGCGTGCTTTATGGGACTTCGGAAAAAGATGTTTAGAGAGCAGCTGGCTCTTTTTATGTGCCGGCTATAAAGTTAAAAATGTAATTGATAGAATTTTTAAAACCACACTAAACAAAAGACAGCGAATGACTCCACCGTACAATCTCCACACACTTGCGCCCACACTCAATGAATGTGAGTGATGATGAGCCGAACGCTACAACACAAAATTTATGCCCATTTTCATTTCATTTTATGACGAAAACCCATAAAATTCGAAAGAAAATCACATGAAAATGAGCCAAAAGGATGAGTTTTCTCCCTCTGTCGCCGTTTCGTCACCCATCGTACGCCCTCACATGATTGCTCTGCCTCTCTTTCTCACTCCACATCGCTCACTTTTTCTCTCTTTCTCTCTTTCTCTGTCTTGCGGCGAGTGTGTGCGCAAGTGCTTATTTGCATATTATATGAAAATTCCTTTAAATACTTATTGCGGTGCTTCGCACTTTTCAAAAGTAATCTCATGTCTTTGAAGAGAAAAAAAATGATAAGAGCAGTCGCCATATAAGAAATAGAGTGACGCACTGCGCCCGAATAAATGAAAGAGAAACAGAAAGAGCGAAACGGGGAGATGAGTGCAAGTTTTTTAAATAAACATTGAAGCATTTCGTCATTATCATTTTGTCATGTTGTTTGAATTTTTTTTCCACATGTGCATAGCGATGTGACGACATACGAGGAGGAGGTCTCCTCCACTTCGCCCCACGACCTCTCCGCCCTCTGTCGACGAATAGCTTTGCCGCCTTGCCGTCTTTGTTTGTATGCTAGTCGGCACTTGCGCCTGGGGCTATGCAACGCAAAAGTAATTCCGCTTAGACAAACACGCACAAGGACGCCGCGTTCTTGTAGCCCAGATAACCGCACAACTCATACCCTGCATTAAAAATGCAAATAGTGAGCTAAGGCAAATGAATTACAAGTTTTTTGGCAATAAATTCGGAAAGACAACTTTCTTTTTTAAGAATAAAAGTGCTCAAGTAAGTTCTATGAAGTCCATTATACTCCATTCCATTCAGAATGGGGGAAAAACAAGGCAGGGAAACATTGTAGTCGGACAGCGTGGCTTTATCACTTGCTTGTGTAATTTTTCCATGAATTATATATTTAAAATTATATATACTCAAAGGCTTATAATCAACTTGTACTTGTATGTACTTCGTTTTATTAAAACTCCATTCCGTAGGCATATTTGAATATTTGCGAACTCATCAAATGTATCAAATGGAAAGTCCTTGGTCTGTCGCCTGCCTCTGACTTTCCAAGGATGTTTGTGGATGTTTGCGCGCATGTGTGTATGTGTGTGTGTGTGTGTGTGTGCTTGTGTGTGGTGCGTTGCGTCCTTTGACAATTTATATTCAATTTGCAATTTGGAATGTTGCAAAAGGAAGTAATCTCTAATTTCATTACCAAAAGTTAAGTAATAAGAGAATTTAATAATGAATGAATGCTTTTATCAGCTTGTCGGCTGCAAAACCACGTTATCCCTTAGAAATGCTTGTGGTTTGTTCAATCAAATAATTAATTGTTGTTGCAGTTCTGTGCTGCTTTTTCTATGTTGTTTTTTTTTTTTTGTATTGTTCGTCTTCCGTTGTGAGCTTGTGTTTTACCCAAGGCCGGTGCTTAACTTGTCAGCAGGCATAAGACCTATAGCTGTTAATGCCTGAGTGCGGCATGCATTGCTTCCTTACTCATTCTCGCCAGCTGCGGGTCGTTGTGGGGCAACAAGCAAACAAACAAAAAAGCCAAACAAAGTACAACTGGGCAAACTCGAATGCAATAAAATGCAAAAAGGCACAAAAACCTCGGTCACTGCGGCTACAGAAAACGCTCATTACGCTTTGATGGAGCGCCAGCGCTTGAAACTATTACCGAGAAGCGGAAATGGAATCGTGCCGCAAAAGTTGAAGTTGTGCAAACAGCCAGGCGGCCAGCCAGGCAACCAGGGGACTGGCAACAGGACAGGACAGGAGGCGAGAATGTAGCAGGGCAACAAAGTTTCAATATTAATGCCATTTACAGTTCTAATTTCGCTTTTTACGTACGCGCACAACACTTAACACACACATACATACACGAAAGTTGTGCAAGAAGTTGCAGAATAATGCCATATTGAGGGTCCTTGCGCTAAGCTCCCCTTACACTCTCCATCTGTGTGTGTGTGTGTGTGTGTGCTAGTGTGTACATGCGGCAGCTTAGCCGCAACATCGTTTATCTTCGGGGGTCATCATCTTATAATATTGGCCTTTCCGACATGCAATAAATTGCGCTCAGACAAACAACATGTCGGTTGGCTGCTCTTGTTGCAAGAATAGCTGCTTGCCTCCCTAGCTGGCTGGCAGACAGGCTCAACGGCAAATTGCGCATACGCACCGTGCGGCCAGGGCAAACAAACAGAGCTCGACAACAAAGCGAATGTTGGCCATATTTGAATAGTCTCTCTATCTCTCGCTCTCTCTCGTGTTCTCTGCATTTATGCCTCTGCCTCTCTGTCTGTCTGTGTGTAGTTCGTGTGCGAAGTGTAGAAAACTAAAATTTAGTTCTGCCTCTAAACAAACGCTCAGGCCAACATGCGGCTAGGCATGGCCAGCAATTTGTCCAGATCTAACAGAAGCACCAGGAACAACAGCAGCAGTAGCAGCAGGCAGGCTGAGTTTATGTGAATGTTGTGAGCCTGACATACAAAAACCGAAATGCTTTTACTGTGTTTCCGCCTTAACGGATAGCCTCATCCTGTCCAGAGTTGCTCACAACTGAATCAATGCATGTAAAACGTGTGAATGCATGTGCATGTATGTGTGTGTGTGTGCCTGTATTTCTATTTAGTTTAGAACACTTAAACCGGAAATTGAGGCGTTTTGTGTTTTGCTTGTTTTCGTTAGATTGTTGTTATTTTAGTTAACAATTTATTTAGTTACTGCCACCACTCGCACACAATAACACAAATACACACAAATACACACACACACTTGACGGACACACATTCACAGAATTTATATGAGCTTGTGCATTATTTGTGCGTTGCGTGTTTTGTGCAAGTGACTGACCACACTTTAAAGCTCATTGCAAACCCAACAACACCAGACACGCTATCCATGTTTGTTGGCCTCAGGACCAGCAAACAGCCATAATCTAATACTCTTATGCTCAGACATTCTCAGCTTCATAGTAATTTCCTGGTTAGCTTCTCTTCAAAACCAAGCATTATCTTGTGGTTTCTCAAAACTGACTTTCGACAGATAACTTTAACGCTTGGCGTTCCCTTTATTTGAGTTTATTGAGTCTATCGGGATTGATCTGTTATTATTTGGTTATTGTGAAGAAATTTGCTGCTATTACCCAACTTGGTTACCTATTTAAGCTGTGTGTTAAGGAAAATTTAGAAATGCATAGAGCGAAAATAATAATTACATTTCAAATCGTATCTTACATCGTACCAGGAGGTATAAATTTGTAAACTCACTGTTAGCTGATTATTATGAATAGATTAATGGATAGATGGATTTTCGAGTCCAGCCGAGACTACGATTATATGTTTTCATTAAGAGTAATTTTTTAAAAAACGAAATACACATTTCACGTTTTTCTTTACTTAAAAATTTAAATTTTTGTAAGCATCACATACAAATACTTGGTGGTGGTATACTTGATAAAATAAGTGTACTACAACATAGAACTAATAGTGTACACTAGTGGTATACTTGATATAATAAGTATACAACAGCTTAGAGCTTTAAGCAGAGAAATACGAAGCTATTAGCAGAGCGAGCATGATTTACTCGAGCGATTTATTCCTAAGTTATAATTAAAAAAATGCGATGGAAAACTCTTTTGTGAAATATAATTATGTGACATTTGGCTGGCAGCAAAGCCAATCAACTGCATTGAGTTTAACTAGTCGTGACACATAGTATTGAAAAGAAATGGCGAAATAATAGTCATAGTATTATGGCATTATTATTTTTAGTGTTACTGTAGCATCACACAAGCCATACAAGGTATACACCTTACTCGAATGACTTCACAAAGGCTGGCAAATGCGCGTTGGCAACTGACAGAGCTAAAGAAGCCAAACTACACAAAACTCCATCGTGCACGATGAAGACGATGATGCTCTCCTCTTGCTCCTCGTGGTCCTGGCCAGACCACGACGAATTATGTTTTCCGCTCTAAAGGCAGTTTGCGTCGAGGACGAGGGCTTCAGTTTCAGTTCCATGTTCCATGTTCATAGTGCACGCTAACGACAGCAGGTGGCGCTAGTTTATTTATTTGCTCGCGTGAAAGTGACTGCAAATGTGTGAGTGCGAATGCGAATGCGAATGCGAATGTGTGTTTGTGTGTGTGAATGTTTGAATGTTTGAGTCTGAGTGTTGCACAACACACTTTGCTTGCCTGCTGCGTCGCCCTGGTCGACTCTCCAGGCCGGAAGGCGTCCTGGCTGCCTGCCGTCCTGCTTGCCTGGTTGGTTGGTTGCTTGGTTGGTAACTTGCTCGGCTTGTTGATGTTGTTGAACTCATTGCAAATAAATACGCTTTTTGAATGCGCATGTAAATGACTTCATAAGCATTTTATTACCACCAAGCAACACAGTGAGTGTGTGTTTGTGTGTTTCTCTGACTGTTTGTCTGTCTGTCTGTCTGTCTGTGTGTCTGCCTCTCCGACTGAATGTCTGCATAAAGTTCTAAGCTGCGTGAACACTAACACAGCACATATGAAAGCAGCTGTTGAGGCTGTGTGCTTCTTTTGAAATCAATTGATTTCCCTCGCGTTCTCGCTCTCTGTCTGTGTCTGTGTCTGTGTCGGTGCCTGTGTCGGTTGCGTCCTCTGCTTCCATCTCCATCTTGTTCGCCTATGTGCCTCATTTACGACGCACAGCGTCAGTAATGAGCTATAGCAGCAACTGGAGGTTTTTCTCCCGAAATACTCATGCGAGCTGCCAATCCGGGTAGCGTCGAAAATGTTGTTTTAATTTTTAATGAGCGTCGCTCGCGGAAGTCATACATCATTAGTAGCAAATCCGGCAACTTCAATTTCAATTTTAATATGCGTACAAGGGCCTCGCTCCAGTGCGAGCATCGCATATTGCAAATAGCACGTGCTTGCCGCCGCGGCTATTTACAGTCAGGCGAACAACGAGCAACACTGAGCACACAGACAACACTCATGCACACACACACACTCGCACACACACACACACAGAGAACACGAACATAAATTGAAAAGGAATCACAATTAATGAGTTCGATGAATGCGCCATCGAGTGTTGCGCTGCCTGCCACCGCCTGGCATCCGTTGCCTGTTGAAAGCGTCTCTGCACACACAACACACACACACACACACACATCTATAGGCAACTCCCGCCATTGCTTCCTTTGCCCTTCCTCGTACCATAACCATTTCCATGCGCTTTCCTGTTCCCATATCGAGTGCCTAGCATATGATTGCAAATGCCGCACATTAGCGGATATCAAGTGGGTGTTACTGAGTATCTGTCGCCCACTTCGATGCCCCCACACGGCCATCCCTCTGTCTCGCTCTCTCTCGCTCTCTGTGCTTGTGGGGTTGAAGTTGTGTGTGTGTGTGCGAGTCCATGGCAAATTGAATTTCTAGCCTTTTAGATCTTTTGAAATGCCTTGTAATTGAGTCATTTGAATTCTGACTTTTCAATTTACGTTGCGAACACACAGCGTACGTTTCTGTGTGTTTGTCTGCGTTTGATTCAATCTTTTCATCGTAATTTAAGTGATTGCCTTGTCGCGTTTACCAATTAAGTTGCATCGGGCCAGATAAGATTATAACCTCGAACTGTTGTATTCATTTTACAGAACCATATGTGGTCGCCTGGAAACGCGGCATCGCCATCCTCACCGCCGGCTCCGTCAAGGTGACACCCGATCCGCGCGTGCGTCTGGTTAGCGGCTTCAATCTGCAGATACGTGATGCTGTGCCACAGGATGCCGGCGATTATATTTGCCAAATTGCCACTATGGAACCGCGCGAAATTACACATACCGTCGAGATACTGGGTAAGTGCTGGCTTCGACTCGTCTCAATAGGGAGCGCTTTTTATTTTCCCGTATTTTTTTTTTTTTTATACGCCTTCTTCGCTTTTTGTTATGCAAAGTTTGAGGCATCGTCACATATCAAATGCGGGAATGGGATCGGGAATGGATTTTTATTATGTGTAAATTTATGCGGCTTTCACAAATCACTTGGGTCCATTGTTGAGTGGGCCGCATCATTTGGACACCTCCATAGACTGTGCTGTGTGTCTATGTGACTATGTGTGTGTGCCTGAGTGTGTTTGCGGCTCAAATTAACATATCCTTAGATCCTTGGCGTATTATGCGCTCGGGCCACTCAAATATGCAAAGTAGATGCGCTGCAATTTGGCGGCTTTATGACCACAGATTCAATAGGGTGAATTTTCCCGGCCAACGGAAAAATCAAAACTAATCTGCCATTTTGGCCCCTTTAAATTCAAGTTGCCTCGTGTTGCGTTGCATTGTGGCAGATACTTTAGCTCCAGCCAGTGGGGTCGACGTGTCCGTCCGTCTGTCCGTTGGTCGGTCGCTTGGTCGGATGCAAATTGCCCCTTCCTCTCGATTGCCTCTCGGGTCCTTAACTACTTCCTGTCGACAACGCATTGTGTCTAACAAGCGTGCGTTTCTCCTCCTTCCAGCTCTCCCAGTTGCCAACCACTCTTTGTGTCTCTGTCTCTCGCTGTAGTCAGCTTTTGCTTTTAAATCTCCTGGCTCCTTCCTCTCGGCGTCTTCCCCTTGGCCCCGGCTTGTCATCGCTTTTGGTGGTGCGTCTTCTAATCAGCAATGATGAATAATTTGCATATATTTCCCCCAATTACAATGTTGCCTTTTTATTTGCATACACTTGGCTAACGGGCCTCTGTGCATGCGCTTCTCTCCGTCCCTCTCTCTCTCTTGCTCTCCCGCTCTCTCGCTCTCTCTGCATTTGCTAACACTTTTCCTGACTCCTCCAGCAGCGTGGTGTGAGTGAGTGTGTGTGTGTGGTGCATGCAAATTGCGATACAATTCCCAAAATCTCCAAAGTGAAGCCGACTCATCTCTCATCGCTGGGCTCAGCGTCCTGTGTGTGTCTGCTTCGAAACGAAACGTGGAGCGAGAAATGATTGAAAAATAGTTTAGGTCATGTCCTTAAAGATCTCGTCTCGCACGCGTACATACTTTAAAGCATTACTCGCGTTTCTTAGCCTATAAAAATTGCGTATTTATTTTAGCAGCAATGGCACCAAAAAACAGCAGCAACAACACCAACAACAACACCAACAATGACAACAAAATGGAATCGTCGAATCCAACTTTTTTCATTTGTCATTGAAACTTGGTCCTGATGCTGAAATACTCTGCACCAGGACAGAGGTTCTGATCCTGATGCGGCGTCGCCACAAACAAACATTAAACAAAGACTGGTCTGGCAAGCCGAAAGCAGAGCACAAAAAAATAAAGGGAGAGAGGAGAGGAGAGAAAAAAAGTCGATTATTGAAAAGTTTTGTTTATTTTATGTGTTTATTATGCGCTCCGTTTGCCAAATAATGATCATGGCCAGAAATATTTCGTTTATTGAACTTTAGCAGCGCACGTAAATTGTTGCCCCGCCCCGAATAAGAAAGAAAGAACGAACGAACCAACCAAAACCAAAAAAAAAAAAAACCAAAACGAAACGAATCCAAACTCGACACCAACTCCAAGCGGGGTCCGGGTCCGATTCCGCATTGTTGTCAAAGGAGAAACAAGCAAAATAATGCGCTGTCGAAGTTTTTATAGGCTCAACAGCAGACACCCGAACCAGCAGCATCTCCTCCGCCTCCTTCTATTTTGCGCCCCCAACCCAGCTATCATCACACACACACACAAACACACACACACACACAGAAGAGTCTGGCAGTCAAGCAGTGGAAGGCAGCTCCTCCCCTTCGGCATCGTTCGTCCATTTGCTTCGACATGCTCGAATATAAATTTCATAAAGTTTGCTGTGCTCTGGCATTTTGGCTCGCCAGCTTTTACGAGCGTAAATTACTTTCAGTTTGGGCCACACTAAAGATGAAAAAATAATGTGCGCTTGCCAAACTTTTGCACTTGCCCCGACATCGGCATCGGCTCCGACACCGACTCCCAACTCCGACTCCCGACTTCGGCGCACTTACAAAGACATTAGCCCAACGTTCCGGCCAAGTGGAGCAGCAATCAGCATCCAGTTCCAGTGCCCCATTCGGCTCCAACGCCAGCTCCAGCCCAAGCTCCAGTTGCGAAGAGCGCCTTCGGCCCGAATCCAAAACTTTGTCCAGTTTGACAAATCTTTTAATGCTCATCGCAATCTCGCAACTCCTGCGCTGCTCCCTTGCTCTGATGGCTGCCACATATTTATTTACACGGTACACATAGTGTGCAACATTATTTGATGCAGGCATGTTGCATGCCACATGCCCAGCTCTCTTTAAACAATGAACTACTGCCCTTGGCTAATCCGTTGACTGTCCGCCTATCCGACCATCCGGCTTTCGGGCTATTGTTCCATTTTATTGACCAATTTGTGGATAATGGTCGAAACTCTTTGCTGCATATCGTAGCTGCAGGATGTGTTCGTGGCTTTAAACTGGCAACTGGCAACTGGCAACTGGCAACTGGCAACTGGCAACTGGCAGCTGGCTGCATTTTTGTTGTTTGCCCGTGTTGTTTGTTCGCGCATTTAAAGCGCATTCATTGTGGACGTTGTTGCGTTTAATAAACCAATGTGGCATTGACATCTGCCAACCAAAACATCCATTAGCCGGTTCTATGCGCCCAACTCGAACGTCCCTCGACACGCTGCGGTCGACCACAATCAGACCGCAAAACATTAAGTTACGTAGCCGCCGTGTGGGCAGCCATTGTGGTCATTACGTCATTTTTATTGTCACCGACAAAACGCCGATGCCGATGACATTTTAACGGCAGCGGCAGCGGCAGCGGCAAATGATTAAAGCATTCAGCTCGTGCATTAACCTGTCGTACAATGATGCCTAATAAGCTGGAAACATCTATTCATAACACTCCCATACTTAAGTTGAAATATCAGAGTGAACGAGAAACCTTAACATATGTATTCAATTGGAAACCATAATTATTATGGTAGCCACACAAAATTGTAAATTATATGGCCAATATGCCAGCAGCAATTGCAGGCAACTGTGTGTGCAACACAACTGCAGCAGCGGCGTGCGGTGAGGCGATGAGGCGGGGAGTATCTGGTAGGCAGTCGAGTAGCATTTAATTATGTGCAGCAGCATAACAATAGTTGGCACACAAACAATAACAACAATGGAGCGTCGAGGCGAGTGAGTGAGAGGCAGAGAGGGAGCTGGTGAGAATTGTGGCACAATCTCGTGTATGCCACAATACTCGTATGCAATAAACAAATGTGGAGCCAAAACAAGCTGGCAGCCTGGCAGACTGGATGTTAGGAAAGGCCACTTTCTTTGGGTACTTGAGACAAATTACCAACACAGGGAAAGGCAAATTGCAAGGCAATGTGCATCGGGCAACTCTCGCACCAGGATACTCGGCCAAGTGAACCGACAATTAAACGCAAGAAAATGCCAAGCACTTGCAAAGCCGTTTAAGTTTTCGCACTAAACTTTGCCCAACTAACTATGTATTTAAATTACCAGACGCTGTAGCCACGCTGCACAAAGTTATGTGTGCGTCTCAGTTCGAGTCCAGTTTGAAGTACGTAACTTTAAAAGCCGCAAACCAAACTCTGAAGTTTCCTCCATAGCCACATTGCGAAATAAGGCATAAAATCAATATGTACAATATGTCAGTGTGTATGTCTGCCTGTCCGTCCGTCTCTTCTGTGTGTCTGTATGTGTGCGAGAGTATATACATGACATAAGTAGAAGTAGATGGGGTTGATGAGATGGTGCTTGTAAATGGCCGCAAGTTGCATCAAAAGTTGCTGCCGCCTCTGCGGATATTGTGGCAACTGCGGCATCGTTTGCCTTGAAAGAGCTCGCTTATTAAAATTGCTGAGTGCTGGCCACACCACTCTCCTCGCCCTTCGCCTCCGCCATCATTCATTTAGCCACCACCTTCGACTAGCCAGCGATCAGATCAGCCATCTATTGGCGTCGCATTAGTCGTCATCTGCATGACATTACATGCCGCAATCCACGTATTACATGCCACCCAAGCGGCAAAGTCGAAATCAACTGCTTGCTCCATGCTCGTAAGTCGTCAACTGCCGCACACAGTTATGACCAAGTATTCGAGCATTTATTGAATTCAATATTCGACTCAATCCCCGCCACTCCACACCTCTCACCGCTCGCTTTTCTCTTTCTGCTGTGGGGCATGAAGTCCCACCAAAGCGTGAAATTATTGAAAATATTTCGGCAGTGCCCCTAGCTGCCATATAGATAGATATATATACACACACACACTCGCACAGCACACGTTGAGAGCGAGTCCTTTGGCAGTCCTTGCCAGTGCTGGGCATGAGCAAACAGACAACTTCATTGTGAGCTCTCAATCTCCTGGTCGGAATGTCTTTTTAGTTCAGTTTTGGCTGGGAGCCACAGTCCCATGATTTATTATAGTCGAATGCAGATTTTGCAACCATATCATTCCTAGTTCAACAAACACACATTCATGCTGCGTGTGTGTGTGTGTGTGAAAATGCTCCGCACATTGATATAGATAAAGATGCATATTTATTTATATATTTGTTATTCGCTTTCGCCCTGCGCTTGTTGTTTGTGCTCCCCCCATGATCAATTGTAATTTTCTTTCAAATGCAAATACGCTTCATCGTTCCATCGCATCCATCGGTTGGCCACTTCCACTTTCTCCCCGTTCCCTCCTCTCTGTTCGCATTCTCTTTGTACTCTTATTTGTTTTGGGTAAAGTACTGACATTCATTCATTCGTAGTCATAACCTAATATATACATGAATGTAGACGAGCATTATATTGTGAATCGAATGTTTGCCATGTTTCGGCACATGTATCAATAAAATGCACTTTGATATGCAGGTAACTGTTTTTTACAATGCTTATTTTCATTTCAACTGCTCCTCTCCATTGATATTATTATGGGATTGTTCAGTCTAAATCAGTCAGATTAATAAATAAATAAGCAAAGTACATATAAACAAACTATTTTCTCTGAGATTTATTTAGACAACAGCTCAATTAATTACGAGCTGACATACAATTTATGTTATTTTTTGAAATACTTAAAACTTATATAAATTTCGCCATAAATTGAACTAACTGAATGCCTGATAAATCTACTCGTGCAAATATTTATATTACGTATTTCATCAACAAATAAATGCCCATGCCCATTTTAAATACTGCCTTAATAGATGAGAGTAAACAAATCTATAAAGCCCCAAAATAAATAACATAAAATGCAAAAGCCGCATAACCTTGTCACAAGCAGCAAGTTTGTCCCGCTGGGTGAGATCAGAGACCATTGCAATCGCCCTTGATTCCGGCCGGCTCAGAGTAGACATAGTCGCAGTTGTGCTGGTAATTTCTTTTACTTTACTTTATTTTTTTTTCTTTGTTAAACAGCTGTAAAATAATTCAGCCGCAAATATAAATAAATTGGAGGGGTGAATTAAATAAAATTGCCCAATGCTGGTGGACAAGGCAAATTGGCAGATGCGTCGCTCCCAGCGACAACCACCAGCTTCATCTCCAGATCGGCATCCGCATCCGCAGCCGCAGCCGGCAACATCGCCCAACTTTCCCAACAATCCTCGCTTATCCTCGCTGTGGGAGTGAGCCGACTTCGTTTCTCCACACGCGTAAATGCCATTTTGCACTCATTCAATTTGCATTTGTGCGCATATTTATTCAAATTGTTTGGCGTCCATGGTCCTTGATCCTTGGCCAGAACTCGCCTGGACTTTGCATACATTTTGTACTGAATTTTGTATATGTACATTTGGTGGACGCGACGCTGGGCGGTCATTGTTTTTGGAATAGAGACTAGTGGCCATTTCTAATGTGTTTTTTTTTTTCGTTTCGTTTTTTTTTTTTTGTGTTGGTCTTTGTTTCGTTCTCGCTTTTTGTTTTGTGTTTATTTGCTTGCGTCCTTTGCAGTGCCACCAAGGATTCATCACATTAGCACCGGCGGACATTTGCAAGTCAAAAAAGGTTCATCAGTGCGCATTGAGTGCTCGGCCTCTGGTAATCCAACGCCAAATGTGACTTGGAGCCGCAAAAATAACGTTTTGCCCAATGGTAAGATTTTGCATAAACAGGCGACCAAGCAAACGAAAGGATCCAACCAGTCAACTGACCAACTGTTCAACTGCCCAACTGTTCATCTGTTTAACTGTCCAACTGTTCAACTGTCCAACTGTTCAACTGGCCAACAGTTGAAGCAGTCAACTGGCCAACAGGCGACGCAAATTAAAAGCATAAAGAATAACAAAAAGATGCCAGCGACGCGGCGGACGAGCAAAACAAAATAAATGAATATATAAAAAATATAAAAAACACACACACAAAAAAGGAACCTCAACAATTTCCATAAAAATGAAAAGTCAAAGAAATTATTTTGAGCAGCATGCCCAACGCCCTTGCAGGCGCCTCTCCTTTATTATTAAATACAATGCGCACTGGAGCAGCAATCCTGACCCTGCTCCTGCTCCTGCTTCTGTTCCTGCTGCTGTTGTCGTCGTCTGACTGGCAGGCTGGGGTTGCTCTGTTTGAATTGTTTGCATGAGCAGTTGGTTGGTTGGATGGTTGGATGGTGGACTGATTCGTTGGCTGGTTGAACTCTTGTAATTGCCTCTGTCATTTCTTCGATGGCCGCCTTTATTGACCTGGCTGTCGTTGTGCTCATTTTGCAGGAGACGACAAGCTGCACTCGCACGTCCTGTCCATCGAGAATGTGGATCGTCATAAGGGCGGCGTCTACATATGCACCGCCAACAATGGTGTCGGCCAGCCCGCATCCAGTCAAGTCGTCCTGCACGTCTTATGTAAGTATTGAGCCAACCAACAAGTATATATATATTCTCTTGTGTGTGTAAATGCCAAAGTTCAGTGTCTGCAAGCGAAACAAATTAATTTTAAGCCAATTGGCAGCACCAATTGGTAGACACTTCAATTTATTTGAAAACTGATTTTAATGGTTATTGGTCTGAATGCAACTCACGAGCACAAGTCGATTGAACCCAAAATAGACGTGTGCTTGGCATTTACACACACACAAACACACACACACACACAAACTGAGTTCAAAATATGTGTGTAAGTAGACCACAGTCAATGGCTTACAATTATGGAAGTGATTGTTCGACATTTATTTAAAATTTATTTGCAATTTCGATGAATGCCCGCCGCTGAAAGGGGTCTGAGTAGTTGGCCATGTCAACAACTAATTATATGGCAACTGTACGCTGTTCACACCCCGCATTGCCGGTAGCCATTGAGTTTTCTTTGTTTTGTTTTGTTTTTATGTAGTGTGCTTGCTGTTTGTGTGCCTGCCATGTTGTTTACTAATTTCTTAATATTCACAAACCCACACAGACCCACCAGAAATCTCCGTGGAGCGTCCCGTTGTCTTCTCCGGCGAGGGGCATGAGGCCATGCTCGTCTGCATCGTGCACGGCGAAACACAGCCTGAGGTATGTTTTAATTAAATTTCGTGCATAAATTTTCATTTACGCGCTGGACATAAAACAGCTGAATGAACAATACCTATTAATATACTCACACACACATACACATACCTACAAATATACACATACTTATTTACAGCACTGTACTCTGTTGTACTCTGTTTAACAATCGAATCAATTTCACAAATTGTGATCTATTACTTACATTACCTCTTGGGGCTTACCATTTGGCAATCAGTTTAAGATATTCACAAAGTTCTGTTCACAGCTGGATTGTGCAACCAAAAATAGTCTGCACTGCAGAGCTCTCAATATCTCCCAGCTGGCAACACATTAATTAAAAGTCTGCAAAGGCAAATTGAAAAGCTGGACAAAGCATAATTTTAATCAAACATAAAACGAATGTCACACAATGACAATGGTTCTATTTTGTGGTTTCGTAAAGTGAGCAGAATATGGAATACGCTATCAAAGAGTTTTTATACTCCTAGCATCCAGAGAGCTAAAATATTGCGAGTGTCACTTGATTTGATTTTTATATACAAAATTAAATGAAAAACAACTATTAATTCAAGGGGTATATTTTGATTTCTATACTATAACTATTATTGTAGGCTTATCCTTGCAATCCAAATTCTAGCAAACTGTGCAAAAAAACTTAAATGCTCTCGGAAAGTGTATGGAAATAGAGGGAGAATATCTATTTTTTGGGAACACACACATATTTAGCTGGTTTCTTTTCTTATAGAGTAGTATTTATTTTTGTGCTGTGCGCCTTTGTCGACATTTAAATTAATACGCTTGGCTATAATTCAAAGTAAAATTGCGGAAGTTGCCAAAGCGGAAGTGTGAAGCGGCGAGCAGCCAAAGAGGAAAAATACCAGTGAGAGAGTGAAAGAGAGTTGGAAAAAATGTTACACAGACACACACACACACACATGCATACACAAAATAAAAGGGGGGAGAAACAGTGAGTGAGACCAACACAAAGTTAGTGCGCCAAATAATGACTGGCAACCGCAAATGTCAATGCTTAAAATTATACAGCGTTGGTTCAGTTCGCTTAGGTTGGACTGTACTTTGAGCTGAGTTCTGTACTACGTGGAGTTTGGGGCTTCGCTTTGGTCAGACTCTGGGCAGCCAGAGAAAGAGAGAGAGACGGAGAGAGAGCATGGACCTCGGACGTTGGACCGCCCGCCAGTTCCTCGAATTATTTGGGGCGTTGCATTACGTTTTTATGCTATTTAATTTTTCACATTTTTTGCTGGCACTTTTTGAGCTCGTTTTGCAACCGCAAAGAGTTGACTGCTTTTCCAGGAAAAGCCCCAACTACTTATTTATTTGCCAACTGGCCACGGGTTGCTATTACTGCTTCTCTGCGGCTGTTGCTGTTGCTGTTGCTGCTGCAGTTGCAGCTCTTTGTTTGTTCTGTTGGACATACATTTCATTACACGACGAGTCATACGCCTTGCGCCTGCTCGACTGCTTGACTGCTTTGCATTGTGCTTGACAGAAAGGGGCCGTGGCAAATGACGGTCTGAGTGCTAGGCATGGCATTTGTATTCTTTGAGAACGGCATTTCCTCATGCAATTTATACTCACCAGCTGACTGACCCCCAGCGCCTTCGCCATCGCCATCGCACTATTCTCTCTTTTGTTTGTGTCATTGCCATTTTATGACTCTAGTTAAATGTATACAATTTAACGCTTCGTTTTCGTTCGTCTCGGCAGTTAGCTGTTACTGCCACACAGCCGTGGCACGCTAACGAGCCTGCAACTTGCAACCACTGCGCAAGTATCTGGCTTTATTGTTTTATATTTCAAATGAAGTTTTCAGCATTCGTGGCGGCTCAGTTTTCAAATTGCTTTTTAGCGTCTAGATTTGGCAATCACGGGTTAGATAAACAAAAAAAAAAAAGAAACAGGTTTGTTTAATCGAGAAATATAAATTGGGGGCACAACTCAAAGTAGTTCAAGCCAATTAATTCGATTAAAAAGAGTTGTACGAGAAGTTGGGAACGTAATTTAAATGTTATGCTTAAACCAAACATTGAACTAGTAATTATATATAATATCTTGAATTGCTATCCACTAATGCATAGTTTGGTTTGCACTTTCCCATGATATTGATTAGAATTTTGTGGCGTGTTGCATGTCGATTGGTATTGCAATGCGGCGTTGCACATTTTTAATTATGCGTTGACAATGGAGACCGCACTAATAGGTAAATGCGGCAAAGTTGCAGAAAGCCTCGCATAATATGTCTGTGCAGTCCTATAAATTATTGAGCATGCTTTGAAAGGACTTACTAATAGACATTATATGCCGACACACCGAGTCACAGATGGAGCTGAGTGTGAGTGCGAGTGTGAGTTTGAGTGTAAAGTGACATTCACGTGCACTTACATGAGTGCATACATATTTGCATATTAATTAGGGATTGCAGCAGAAGTCTGGCATATTCATAATCCATTGAATTGTTGATTTGTTGCATAATGAATAGCATAAACAAGCACTAAGCTCTCTGCCACCCATGTGGCAGGCCATCAGCGACAGGCGCTGCAACTGCAACGGCAGCGGCAACTGCAATTGGGCCGCAACGGCTGCAACATTGTCATTAGAGCAATTGTCATTAACATGAGCGACAGCAATGAGACAACATCATTATCAACGTCATCGAGTGTGGCCATTGTCAGCGATATTGTTGTCGTTGTCGTTGTTGTTTGTCAGATGCTGCTGTTGTTGTTGCTGTTGTCGGCGTCATCAATGTCATCGATGTTGATGTCAGACGCATTAAACATGCAGCAGCATTTGACAGAGTTATCAACAGCTAACAACATTAATGGGTGTTGCCTGGACAGTAACAGCGGCAGCAACAGCGACAGCACTTGCCCCACTTAGGAGCATGCAGCTTAATGTGCTGTCATCGTTCGGCTCGCATCCTGACGTTGTCATTGCTTTTAATTATTTTGCAAATTAATTTCCAAATTGGTAATTTTCTTCACATTTGCACAAAAACTCACACACTCACACACACGCAAAATACTCGAGCTACACACGCACACACACACACAAATTTGTAGCCGAGCACATCCTGCCATAATGAGTTTTTATGTTGGGGCGCATTGGCATCGACATCGGCAGCTGCTGCTGCTGCTGTTGTAATTGACTAAAAGTTGGCCTATTTGCAATTGAGCGCCAAAGGAGTATATTGTCATTTAGGATTGGGAGCATCGATAAGCTTGCCACTCAATTACTGTGATTTTATTACGTTTAATTGAACTCTGCTCAAAATCCATTTAATGTTGTGATTTGCCATCCGTTGGCATTATTCGGAATCCAAGAATAATAATTAATGAGATGCAAACTGCAACTGGCAGTTATACAAATAATGATAATCGTCTCGGCTTTAAGTTTTCACTGACATCGATGGGAAAACTGATTAATTCAGATTTAAAGACATAGCTGATATTTCGGTCCAAGGTAATGTGAAATTTATTGCAACTTTATTGAATACATTTTTATGAATAATATCGAATGGTTCGTTCGCTCGTATTCTGTTGACATTTCCGCAATAATTATAATTTAAATCAACAGATAATTATGTTGACGTTTTGTAATGATGTTAACGGTAATGAAGTGGAGCCCTTAAAATTAAATGAAGCGAATACTTCACTCGCTGCCATCGCTGTTTGGCTTTTAATTAGAGTTCCAGCGAATGTGTTGGCTGCTGAAGAGCTGTGCCATGATTATTGTTTGGATTATGCGGAAATTGACAGGCGGTTTGAATGATTGCTGTTCAATTGTAAATTGCTGACGTGCAATTAATTACGACAAATTATTTATTGTTCAATTTCTGTAAGAGTTTCTCGCGCTGAATGGGAAATGTGCTTGTGTTGAGAGTCTCATCGTCTCATCAACCACCTGCCAGCAACTTAAGTCAATCGCTAGCCATTAGTGGCGACACTAGCGCCACCCAGACAACACACGCAATTTGCTGCCCCTTCTTCTGGCGTCGTCATATATGAATGTGCGTGCTACCCGCATACGCTGCGTATGCGTAATTATTTGCTTTTTGGCCCAACAGGCTGGCTGACTGGCTGGCTGCGAGCTTTGGTTACTTCGAACAAAAGCGAGCCCTCGACACGCAGCTGCGTCGCTGCCTGCTGCCTGCTGCCTGCCGCACACCTAACAACACGTTTCCGTTAACAATTTCCGCCATGCCAGCGTCAAGTGGGGATTGCATCATTGAGTGCCAGTCAAAGGGAGAAATGAATAAAGCAAAAGGGGAAGCCCAAAGAGGCCAACAAAGAAAAAAGCCAAAAAGAAAAGAGAAAAGACGAGAAGCAATTCACGCAAATTTTGTTCTTCTCTTTTGGCTGATTAGTGTTGATTGGCATTTTTCGCTTTGCTGCTCATCAATGCTAATTTTTTTGTTCACCCACTTCTTATTTCTGCGTTTTCTATTGCCCTTCCTTCTTCACTCCTACGGCTCCTTCGACTCCTTCGCACTCCACCTTGACTGCAAAGTTGTCCAAGTTGTTGCTGGCTCTCCGCTGACGCACTCTTCAAAATGTAGCGCAAGTGCGAAAGATTGATTGACGCAACATTTGCGTAGATGTTGATATTGATGAAGTGCGCCGAGCGTTTGGCCAATCAATCGCCTGTCTACGAACGCCACCCGCCACCATTCACATCGACAGCAATCAATGAGCACATTTAATAAAGCAAAGTAATTAATGCGCTTAACAGTCTTGCCGCAAAACACAACAAAGCACACAGCACGGATACACACACATCAGCCAACACACTCGCATACAAATGGAGATAGAAATATGGAATACAATAATTTTTTGGGCATTTTTCTGCCATGTCAACACTTACGCCTCGTTACGCACGGCTGAGCGAAACATGGGCTGGGATATCCTGATCCTGATGCTTTGCCATTGCTGCCATTGCTGCCATCGCAGCTCCTGATGCTCCTGAAGCTGCTGATGATGTTGGCCATGCTGATGAGCATGGCTTAAATAAGGGGAAAAGCGTAAAATCAACAACAGCAGACGCAACACCAACAGCTACAGACAGAGCAGAGCCTAACAAAAGGCATGGAAAAAGCAAACATCAACATTTTGCACAAATAATAACAAACATTTATGGCACAACAGCATAACTCTAACTACACACGTTCTCCCAACAATATCTATATAGTCTCGTACTATATATGTGTGCATATATCTCTGTCTGTGTGTGTGTGTGTGCGTGTGTTTGATATTTATGACAACACATGTGTGCACTGTTGACAGCCATTTTAATGGAATAAGCGCCAGAGCAACAACGCTGGCTGAGCGGTCAAAATGACACCACGAGATGTGTTTGCCTTTGCTTCCCATCCATTGCCAACCATATCTAAACTAATCTGTGGGAAACTCGAACTGTCATCTTATCATTTACTACAATAATAACAAGAGATGATTTTTTGTGTATTTATTTTTTTATTTTGCGTTCCCTTTTTGTCGTCGGTTCATTTTGTTGCTTTAAATTGTTGTCCAAATTTCCATACTCAACATCGAGTGTGTTTGGTTAAAGAACACAGTTAAGCCCGTCGTACTACGAAAACTCTGCACGTCTAGAGTTCTATATTTACTTTGCGCTTAGTTATACTTTTCTATATGTTTTCGTTCTATTTGAGCATTGTATTTTCTTGTTAAAGTTGTTATTGTCGGATTTTTGTTATGTGAGTCATGCGTGGAGCACCTGCTGCTACCCGTTCCGTTCTTCTGTGTTAATTCGTGCGTTCTGTCCCGGCGGTCTATCTGCCTAGCTGCCTCGCTGCCTGCCTGGCTGCCTGTCTGAATCCTGTCAAAGCCGCCGTAACAGCGCACACATGCAGGCGACCGGCAAAACCGGCAACCGGCTGTTGGCTGTTAGCTGTTGGTTGCTGGATGTGCGCTATTCGTTTGCTGGCTGTTGGCAGTCGGCAAGCAGCTGAGTTGCTAAAAACAATTTCTTTTTTTTTCTCTTTTTGGGCCTAGAGCACGACTCGTTGGCAAAACACGCACACGTCTGTCAGCCGAGCACCGCAATACTAGTTAGTCCTGGGACGAGTCGAGATCTGGGTTTTGGGCTCTGTTTACAGAGGATATGAGCACACTTGACATACGAAACAAGCTGTTGAAATATTCCTGCAGTTGTCAAAATATTCAACCAAATTAAGAATGCGGTGAATGGAGGCAAAGCGAGAGAGAGGGGAAGGGAGAGGAAGACTCACGAGAGGTTGAATTTAATTTGAGCGCGTGAAAAATCAATGTTCAAGTGAAGCTCGAGTGGCTGCTATGCGATCCATCTAACAGCATTTGCCGTAAATCACTTCGACAACAACTTTCTCGCACCTCACACCACAAAGCCACAAGACCGCCCACACACACACACCCACACACATACACACACACACACACAGAGTTGAGGGGAGACACGCCAATTTTGCAGTTGCTCAGAGTCAGACTAACACTCAATGAGTTTGAAGTTGAAAGTTTTGAAGTTGGCAGTTTGGTGGTTCGTGTTCGCTTCGATTGACCAAGTTTTCAATTATTTACAGGTAATTTGGTTCAAAGATACCATGCAATTGGACACCACAGAGCGCCACATCATGGAGAATCGCGGCTCACGTCACACGCTGATTATACGCAAAGTGCATCCGCAGGACTTCGGCAACTACTCCTGCGTGGCTGAGAATCAACTTGGCAAGTCACGCAAAACTTTACAGCTCAGCGGAAAACCGAATGTTGCCGTTTTTAATTCACCAGCAATCAGTCAATACAAGGACAGGTAAGTGAACACACACAAACACACTAACACACACATTCACTCATGTCTTCACGTTCCACTCGCTGCTCAGTTGGCAGCCGTATCGAGTGGCAGCTGAACTGAGACCGAGACCAGACACGTGCCCACGTGCCACACACTGATGGCCATGTTAGACAATTTGTAGAGTGCTTGACCTCAGTTAAGTTGAATTTACTCCAGTTCAATAGAGTTGGCCTCGCTCTTTTTAGGGCGTCTAATTAGCGCGAAACAGTTCTGAGATTTCGCCCGCTGTTTTATGGGTATTTTACGTTGCGTATACGCAGCGTAACGGAGTATCAAATTCAAAAACCTAAAACCTGAAATAACAACTGTCAGTTTTTCGACAATGCGGCAGATACAGAGACAGAATAGATATAGATAGAGATAGAGAGCGGCTTTATTAGATTAATTTCATTGAATGACAAACGGACAATGGGACAATGGGACAACGGGACAGTTGGGATAGCGAAGCAGCGCAGTGGGAGAGACAACTAGTCGCATACGTAACAAATAAAACTTTTAATTGGATTAGCTGTCATCAGACGCACACATGAACAGACGGACACACATGGCTGAGAGAACAGGCAGCCAACCGACAAACAAGCTCACATCTCACTGTCAAATACACACACACACACACACACACACACACACGCATTGCTGAAGCAGCAGCAGAAGCAGAAGCAGACGACAGTGAGACATATGGACAGCAGGCAGTGAGACAGACATGGCAGACGAACACTCAGATAGCTATAGACCCGACAAATTGCCAGTGAGTGGCATTGACACCTTTCAATAATTCAACTTGAATTAAGTTCAATAAACTAGAGCAGAAAATAAAATAAAAAAATAAAAAAAGAAAATTACAAATTGGCATTGGAGATGTGTTGAAATTGAAAATGCTAGAAATAGTCGAGAGAACATCAAATACGAATTGTTCGCATATGAAATTCCAATGTCATTTTACCAAATAATTCTATTTCGGGCAAGCCGCATTGCGCATACGTCCTGTATAACAAAGTTTACCAAACAAATATTACTAACTCGCTCTCTGATATTGCCAATCGGACTGCGAATGGCAATGGCAATGCCAATGCCAATAGCAATGTCAACAGGGAATCGAGAATCGGTAAAGGGCGATGTCAACGCAGCAGCAGCAGCGCTGATTTCATTTTGTGATTTTGCCGGAAACTGCTGCCGGCAATTAAGCTGGCAATTGGTCCCCATCGAGCTACACCAATCGACTGGCGCCAGTCGCCAGCTCTTCAATTGTTCATAATCATTTTTATTGCTTACTTTACTTTGATGCCACGAGCCATGAGCCATGAGCACCACAACGAGTATATGTATATGCGAAAAGTTTTCTGATTGGCGTTTTATGTTTTTATTGAGGCACAGGACTTCAGGTTATTAGTTCATATGGCCCAATAAGCATACAAAAAACATAGAGCGAAGCCCAGCTAGATGCTCCAAATGCTCCAAAACAAACTACCATCTACTTATATACACAAAGTAATATCGTCGGAGAAGGAAGGGCTGCTGCCATCTTTTCATTCCTCATGCCACATGCCCCATGCTCCAGTTCTATAAGTTGGCTTGTTTATGACTTCAACAACGCTCCCCTCAGCTGATTAGCATTCAAATTGTGTGCCGAGTTTATCGCAAAGCAATGAAGTAGCGCCTTTGTAATGTATTTGCGAGTGCCATATCGAGTGGATGGAGAGCGCCAGCAAGGACAACAACTAGGACAACCGCTTCCTTCTAATTAGTTGTTTACTTGAATAGTTTTTCGCCCCTCGAGTAGCGCTATAAATACTTGCAAATCTGCCTTTGTTGTTAATATTAATGCGATTGTTAATGAGCTTCAGCGTTCGCAACGTTTTGTCGCTGCCAGCTTAAAGTCGCTGGCAATTCATTCACCTTTTAAAGCGACAGCTCGGCCAATGGCCCAAAAACTGCATTCTGTCGATTGGACGAGCATTAAGTAAACGCTCTGTGGGCGTGGCGCAGTTAGTGTTTCGGTTGAATGAACGGACGCATTGTATGATGTTGAGCATTGCGAAGGGCAAACAAAGGGTCAATAACAAAAGCAAGCGGCAACAACACACAAGGGCAACAAAGGCGACAGCAGCATCGGCAGCTACAGAATTTCGAACAGCAACGCATGGAGTCAGCTTCAAATTCTGTATCTTAGCCCGGCCATTGTCGTCAGCAGCGTCAGCATTGATTATGTTGTTGCCATGATGATGATTGTTGTTGCTGTCGCTGTCGCTGTCGCTGTCACAGTTGCCTCGCATTGCTTGCGTTGCGTGCCAGATAACAGCCTGACTGCCTGACTGTCTGACTGCTTGACTCGCTGGCTGACTAACTGCAGCGCAGAGCTTTATACGAAATTTACCAATTACATATTGATTGAGTTCGCCTTAAAATAAATCCGGCGCCAACTGTTGCACGCAAACTTTAGCACATTCTCTCCGGCGCTGTCGCTCTCTAACTATCCTCCACTATTTCATGTTCAACACATAGATACAACATCTCGTGGGCAGTGGACTCGCATACACCCATCGAGGAGTACAAGTTGTCCTTCCGCAAGCTGCCACAAG
Source organism: Drosophila siamana (assembly GCA_035047445.1). Taxonomy (NCBI): domain Eukaryota; kingdom Metazoa; phylum Arthropoda; class Insecta; order Diptera; family Drosophilidae; genus Drosophila; species Drosophila siamana. Next base: position 15,418,587 of record JAWNPP010000004.1, on the reverse strand, counting down.
GACATGAGGTCGTTGACAATGCCATTGACTCGCAATCCTCGCTGTCGTTATCATCATCATCGTCGTCCTCCTCGTCGTCGTCGCTGTCCTCCCAAATGTACGGCTCGGCCACCCACAATCATCGCATTGGCGGCAACTTGGCCAACTACGGTGGCTATGGCAATCTGATGCGCTGGGGCCACAATGATTGGCGCGATGTTGTTCTCCCCGCTGTCCCCCTCTCGCACCACTACACGCAAGGCATGAGCTACATGGTGCGCGGACTTGATCCCGATCAACAGTACGAGGCCACGGTGCAGTCCCGGTAAGTGTGTCTTTAAATGCAACGCAACGCAACGCAACGCAACGCAACTCAGCTGAACTTAACGCAAACTAGCCGAAATCCAAACACAAGTTGCCAGCGAACCGCAGCGTGGTTAGTTTGGATCATTAGCTTGCAACATATTTGCATATTATTGCCGCACAATTAGCTGCAGCTGCATAATTAATTTCCCCATTTCCATTTCCACAGCAATCGCTACGGCTGGAGCGAGTTGACCAACAGTTTTTTCTTCTCCACGTCATCAAATGGTGAGTCCTTGTTCATTTAATTCGCATCTGTAAAAAAAAACGAAGAGTCTCTCAATGAATATGGCATAAATATGTATAAACGTGATATCAGAACTTAAGCCCGGCGCATGTTCCTCCCCTACCCCCAAAAATAAACGTAGTATCTGTGTGCGTGCAAATTGTATAAGCTGCTCCCAATCTCCCTCAAACACACACACACACACACACGCAGCTCACACAGTTTATGCATGCGCCTCGCGCTTATGCAACACTTTTTGTATTCTTCTTTTCTGCCGTTTCCTTTTCACAAACCCAAAAGACAGTTTCATCAAAATGTCCAGTTGATATTGAAAGAATTAAAAGTTAAGGATACCATTAAAGAATGCCATTGAATTGGTATTTTAAAGCGGGCCACCAATTAACAACAGCTGCTCTCTTTACATCAAGTACTCTTCGCCTTCTCGTGCTTCTGTCGGGCGTTTAATCTTTTTCATTTCATTTTTTTTGTTGTTGTGCTGTGTTGTGTTGTTACTGGCTGCATGCATAATAATTTGGTATTAAATGCTGCTTTTGCCTGATACTCGTAATCCACAAAAATCACAGTGCAGCAGCAAAAGCAAAGGCAGCAGCAGCAGCGGCTCAGTGAAAAGCGCTTTACATGTCAGGGACGAATCAAGCGGCATAAAAACTGCAAATTGCGCACTTTAAAGCGCTGTTCTACAATACCTACTATGTAGTTGTATTTACAAAATAAATGTGAAGTAAACTACTTTTGCATATTTGCATAACCTCATTAAGCAATTAAATGATAATTCTTGGTGCACATCAAGTATACGCAGCATTTAGTTTCTGCCATAAATGGTTGACTAATTGCAACGCTGGAAATTTGATTTAGTTTAATAAGGCGGCAAAATCAAATAATCACACGCACACACACACACACAAGCTAACACTAATTGGATGCATAGAGCGATAGAAGGAACTCGCACATTTCTTAAGAATCGTCGTTGCGGCTATAAATAAACAAAGATGCGGGGCGTCGATTGGGTTCTGCATTTGCCAGTTGCGCCATGGCAGGTAGACGCGAAAGCAGCAGCAGAAGCAGGCAGGTGGATTGCATTTAAATGCGCAAACGAAAACCATTTATATGCAAAACTATTGTTGCATTGCATACCGAATGAATGCCGCATTGCCAGCCATGCAGCGTTGCAACGAGGGGCGCCTCGACTGCGGACCAGCGTCGCCGTGTGCCAAATGTGGAGCGCGCTCGCGGAAAAGCGTTTTTCCATGCAAATGACGCATATTTGCCAGCGCCCGTGCTCGTGCCCGTGCCCAAGTCTGTGGCAGTGTCAGTGCTGGCGACGACTCCGTGGGTTGCCATCGCCACCACCATCAGGGCCCGCTCCCTTTTGGCCAGCTGCATCTTTAGACCGTTGTGCGAAATGCATGCAAATGCAAACGCAGCGCCATTCAATGCCGTCGGTTGGCAAACAAACGAATAAATATGCATACGAGCCAAGAGAAATGCGCAATAAACACGCAGCCACACACACAAGCAAAGAAAGAGAAAGAGAGACTTGCAGACTGGCAGGCAGGCAGGCAGGCAGGACAGAAGCGAAACTGTAAAATTAAATCAAGTAAAACGTGCATGCCACACAGACATACCATCAAAGGAAGGGCTGCAGCTGCAGCTGCAGTATCGATGTCACTTGTAGAAGACGTTTTGCCTTTGACAGGTGCACACACAATTCCGCTCTACACACAACAACTTCATTAAGGACTATTGTGAGGTGGCTGCTTCTTTTCCTCCCCAGCCATAAGTATATTTGCGGCGACAGCAGTTCCCTTGGCCATGTTGCGGCAATTGCAACGCGTTTCGTGGCAAGTCATTGCCGTGCATTGTGCTAATGGAAATTACTTCATTATATTTTCGAAACGTAAACAATTTACGCAATTAGCGACATGGAGGGTTAGGGGCAGGGGTGGAGCAGGGACACGAACACGGGACACGGGATACGAGACACGGGAATGAAATGCAGCAGTAGCAACAGCAGCAACAGCACCAACAACAACGACAGCGACAACGACAACGACAACGACAGTAATACTGCCTGGCTGGCAATCGGGCCAAGCGCCAACTAATGAGCCTAGAGTGTCATAACTACAGCAACCACAGCAACAACGGCAACGACAACAACAATGGCAATAACAGCGGTTATAGCCACAATGTCAACAATAATGCCAGCCATTGCCATACACGACGGCAACAACACTAGCACTAAAGGACAACAAGCGCACTCGACCAGACTGTAGCAAGCACTTGGACACAACACATGCAGCACACAGACACACACACACACTTGTACATATTAGCAGTTCATTTACCTAGTCGACGTGCGCTGCAAGTAGACCAGGTTGGACAGTGCCTGGTTGTGCTTCAGCTTCTGGCTGTGGCAAGTTTGCTGGTCACATGCCACTGAAAGAAAACTCCAAATAATAATAAAAAAAAAGGAATGTATATAATAGCAACAGTTCACATATGTGTCCTTGAGCTGGGGCACAGACACAGACACATTTACATACTTCAATGAGTGTAAGTGCTTGGTCGTTGGATTCCTGCAATTGCAAATTACATTTTCGTAAGCCAAACTAAAGTTTGCGGTGCGCCGAGTCAGCATTTTGGGCCAAAGACAATTGCGAGCAACAAGTTGAGTTGAGCGCTCAAAATAAATGCCAATTTTAATAAGAGTTTCGATAAGATCTTGCGACTTCAACAGAAACTGAACTTCTGTAGTTTCTATTATTATTATGGTTTCCTTTCAGCTCGCAACGCAATTTCTAATTTTAAATTATATATAATATATATTATAGCAGAATAGACATTTGTAAGTAGGAATATTTGTAGTTATTAAAGCCTATATATGTTGTTAAATATGCAATTCTTTCAAATTACCTTTATTTTGTTAAGTGCATATAAAACTTGTTAAGTTTCCATTACGAAACACATTAAAGGCCATGATAAAATCAAAAGTTAAACGTCCCAAATTCAGCAGAAACATCGAATAAAAAACATGCGCAACGCTTCGCGCTGAGCTTTACAGTTTATTGATTCACTTTTACTTAATACAAAATTCACAATTTTTTATAACCAATTACATCATATGGATTCGCATGTGTACAACAGAAACTCCCCCCTGGGGCATATCCACTTCGATTTGCTGCTGGATACGTTGCCAGCATTTAGATCGTCCTTAAAGGGCATTTAATTTTTATGGCACTTTTTTAATGTACTCGCAGTGCGCTATTTTTATGGCCATGACTGTTTGTTGTTGTTTTGTTTTGCGATGCGATGCGATGCGATGCGTAATGTGTGAGCGAGCCAACAACAGATGGGGTGTGAGAGTGGGAGCGTGGCAGAGAGAGAGAGAGAGATGGGCGAGAATGGTATGCAACTATTTACACATAGCACACTAGTAGCTAGCTAACGCCCAATATACACGCTTAGCTTAACCTTAGTGTAATATTAGAGATATGGATGGCGAGGGGTCAGAGGGCAGCGTACGGACAACACTCCTAACGGGACATGGAGACATAAAAAATAATGCATTTTGTGCACGCGAAAAAATACTCGACATAAAGCACAAAAAATACGAAAGAAAAAAAGAACGAAACGTAGCGAAGTTAAATAAAATTACAACATAAAGTAAGGCAACGAGTGTTATGTGTGTGGACAGGCGGTCTGCAGTTATATTAGGAGTTGTTAGTGGCGTGGCGGACGGGGAAGATGGGAGGTTGGGGAGGGAGAAGGTGAAGAAGGCTAGAAGAAATATCAGAAAATGAAAGACTCGTTGAAACTTGCGTAAAACTTGCTGAAACTGCCAACTGAGGACCAGTCAGCAATAGCAATAGCAATAGTATTCACGACAACAGCAACAGCAACAGCGACAGCAACAGCAACAACAACGCGACACATTCAAAGGATGACAAAGTGGACTCTTAGTCTAGAAGGAAGAGGCGACGACGAGGACGCGACTGCCGTCTACCGTCTGTTGAGCGCAGCTCAAACTTTCAATTTACTTGTCCATCGTCTCTCCATCTCTTTTACTCAGCAGGCCAGCGAGCTCCTTACTCAACATCGCGCCTCCCCCCGCTGCACAACGTCCCTATTATGTTGCGTCTCTGTGTGCGTTTGAAGCTTTTGTGTTGCCGCTGGGAATGCTTTACCAAAGGCCCCAAACAACTGCAGCAACATCGCTTTTTGCTTGCCTGCAACTCGCAAAGTTTACCAAGTCACACACACACACACACATACAGATATACAGCGCGTAGTTGCAGTGTGCGCAAGTTTTGTAGTTGCAGCGTAATAAGCACATGGCAAAAGAGGAAAAAATATATATACGTTTAAAAATATATATAATATGTACTTATGTACATATGTCTACGTGGTGTCTGTGTGTGTGTGTGTGTGCAACACGCTGCTGTTGCACGATGTGTAATGCGAATTCTCAACGTGAATGTTATGTTTATGTAAAGTGCTGCTCCCACAATGTACGTGAGACGGGCGACGGGAGGCAGAAGAACGAAGACAGATCGCGGTGGGACGCAATGTTGTTTGGCTCCAGCTGAAGTTTGCCTCAAGTGCTGCGTATGTACAAAAGAAGCAACTGCATTATTATAAGTATAACACTCACGCCACAAACACACTGCTCTGTGTGTGTCTGTGTGTGTGATGGGCAAGCTTAAAGCCGAACTTTAAGTGGCTAACACAATCGTCGTTAGTTATTTCTGGCCATCTTGCGCACAAGTTAACTACACTTTGCAACAGCACCCCAAAACAAACACAAAAAAATACAAATGGCTGCAACAATTGTGGCGGCAACTAGTTGCGACCTGCAACCTGCAACAATGTTGGCGAAAATCGCCAAATACGCGCTAAATCCGTGCAACCACTGCACCACAGGCATTGCCAACTATTCGACGAGTGTAGCTACACAGCTCCACAGCTTCAGGGCGACTAAAATCATTGCTCTACACTGCATACACTGCACCAAATTACTCTGGCTGCCAGCGAATGTATTTTGAAGTAATAAATCGAAGCTTGAAAACAAACATAAATAATTGAACAAAAAATAAGCTCAATGCTCATGCTAATCTACTCAAAAACCAAGTCTCTGTTCAAGCAATCACACTTCGATAGCTCTCCCTATAACTACCACCCAAACTTTTGCGAGTGCAGCACGTAGCCAGCTGAGTGATGTAGCTGGCATTTGGCAATCTGCATTGGCCACTGCAATGGCGCCCATCGCCTGCACTCCAGTGCCGAATCGTTGAGGCGATTCCAGTTTAGTAAGCTGCTTGTTACTGTTGCTGTTTCTATTGCACTTGTAAATGCGCTCAACGAAAACAAAAACCGAACAACAACAACAGCAACAGAAAAAATGCATCAAAAATGCTTCGCTTAAAAATCGGATTTATCTGATGCACCTATCAGCAAACGCGCTTGTGTCTCTATGTGTGTGTTGTGTGTGGGGTGGGGCGGGGGGCTGTGAGTGAGTGGGTGATGTGTGTATTTGTCACCACACCGCAATGCTATTACGAGAATAGTGCGTTCGTCCGGTGCTTCGGACCAGTTTGAGCATAAAACCCTATTTCAGTTTAGAATAGAACCAAAACCCGGCAGGTGCTGAAAGGCGGACACTGCGGTAAGTTGGACAGCGGCAACGCCATCGATGACGATGGCTGCCGGTTGTTTAGCTACACAAAATGCTGAACACGAAATCACAAGTGACGTTATGGTTTTGTGCCACCAAACCGCAGGCAATAAAAGACGCAACGACAGTCGATGGGCAGCAGCAGCAGCAGCAGCAGCGGCAGCATAAACATCAGAGGCAGCAGCAGCGGCAAACGGTGGCAACATTAGCAGCATTAGCCGCATGGGGAGTGGGAACAGTGGATGTGGATGAGCACAACGACAACGACAGCGACAGCGGCAACGACGTGATGCACACTTGCTGTCGCGTCCGCTGGTCGATTTCGTCTGTTTTCATTATAAAATTGTTTGGCATTTCGCTGGCGCCACAATCGACAATTTGCTTGTAGTTTATGTTGACAGCATTTGAATTTATATGGTAATTCGATGCGTTGGCAACTTTTCGTAAGTCGTTTTATGTGGCGACTACTAAACGGCCCAATGAATGCGGCTCGCAACTCGGAACGATCGAGTAACTAGCAGAGGCAGGCAACGATTTGTGGTGCGGTGAGAGTGCAACTGCATTTCTAAATTGAACGTGTCATGTTTGGAGGCGCTGCCAGCACAGATGCCTCAATAGATTAGCTGTCCTGTCTGCCAGCAGCGGGACATGTGCAACATACAACGTCAAGCAGACACACAGACTTGCACACAGAACATTTAATGTCAAACAACATCCGATGTCTCAGGTCCCATGTCCGATGTCCGCCGTCTGCGGTCCGATGTTTTCTATCTATTAAAAGTGTCAGCTATGAGTTGAACACCAACAGCAACAACAACGCCAAGCTGAGGAACAGCATCAGCTGCAAATGAGAACACATCAAGGATGTCAATGCCTTGTGCGGAGTTTGTCGACAGTCGGATGCTATCTTTGCCTTTGACAGCAGCAGAAACGTTTGAATGAATTCTGGCCAACTTTTCCATGCGATTTGTGTGTTTTAAATAATGCCGAAGCGTTTCCCAGACAGCCCAACTAACTGGCAGGCGCATCAAATATGAATAAGTTTTGCTGCCCCCTAGCACATCGCTCATTGGCAGCTGGCAGCTGGCAGCTGGCAGCTGTTTGTGCAACAGTTTTGCTATAAATATATACGTGGTGTATATACAGACAGACAGCTGGGGAGCCGGTCAATTGGGAGCAACACATCCTTGGAGTTTCATTAAAATCAACAGCGCTGCCTTCGCTATCTGGCATTCGCTTTTGAGTCGGCCCATTTAACCGCCTGCTGCTTACGCTCTACTTTGTCGCCGATGCAGTTGAGATTGCAATTGCAATTACCATTGAATGTTGGCCAAAAAGCGAGCAGGTGTCGTTGCCAGCGATTGCGATATCGATGGATAGCTGACTGCCTGCCTGCCCGCCTGTCTCTCTCTCTCTCTGTCTGTCTGCTTGTCCGGTTGGCTGACTGCAGAGCTCTGCTCTACGTGGCTTTAATGGCAAAATGTTCATTTGTCATTATTGACAGATGTCGCACGTTTGCCATTTTAATTGGCGGCTTACACAAAATGAGCTGCTCGCCGGGATATGACCTCGCTTGTACATCCGCCTCTCGTCCATCTGTCCGGTTGCTCAGCTGTCCGGTTATCCGGCTGCCCGGTTTGCCTTTCTGCCGGGCAGCCATTCGTCTGCGCTTGAGCGGGCAAAGTAAACTTTTCCTGATTGTGCATTGCAATTAAAGCGTTAATGATTTATGTATTTGCGGCCATGGATTTGATTTAAATGTCAATTCGCAATCGCATTGCGGATGCCCATTAAATTATTGCCTGGCAACTCAAAAACAACTCACAATACATGCAAACACAACTCATCCTATTGTTCAAGTCTTCAATTCAAATGCACTTGCTTTAAACACTTTGCTGAGTCTCGCTATCGCTGTCACACGTATTGTTTAATTTCGTCCTACTTTCAATGACTGATCCACGTATCAATTGCAGATGTACTTGTCGATCTGTCAACATTCTTAAATCACGGTCAGTCAGGTTAGTCTTCGTCTACTCTACTCTCTTTCTCTCTCTCTCTCTCTCTCTCTCTCTTTACCTGTCTCTCTCTTTCTCTGTCAGTCTATTTTTTCCTATTTTCAAAATCATTTAATCGTCCTAAGCGCTTTCTCTTTTTCCCTCTCTCTATCTTTCTCTCTCTCTCTCTCTATCTCTACATTTGCATGTTTTTATCCGCATGTTTATTTTCTTCATTTCAAATGCATTGAATAAAGACTCAATATTTGCCTACAGCTGCTAAAACTAAATAAATAAACAACATTCCTAAAACTGCCAAATATTCATGCAAACAACATTGCATATGTGTTTTATTGCAGTTTACCAAGCATTTTGTGAAAAACACTATTCATGAAAAGCTTTCAAGAAAAAACCAACCAAACATAATGGTGGTAGTGAAATGAACTCTTTAAAAGAATAACTGGAATATTTCAATTTATATATATGTATATATACCGAAATACCGCTACGCATATCACTTCGACAGCATCTAAATCGATTCAAATTGCATGAATAAAAATATCTTTTGTGACCATGAAACTCAAACAAATTCATTCAATTCGATGCGTATGTATTCGATTGTGATTATGAAACTATTGAATGGTTTTTGAATAATTCCACTTTTGCTGACATATTGCCAATTTAATAAAAATTCGTTTCGTTCTTCCTTTTTCTTGTTTTTTTTCCAAATCCATTTCAGATAACGAGATGCGAGACCTGAGTGTGACATTCTATGGCAGCGGCGCTGTCAACCGGCAGAAACTGAGCCTCATCACATTAAGTGGCGCCACGCTGTTGCTGCGACTAATCCTGGCTTAGGTCAACCATTTACAACTAGTTTAATTTTGCGTTAAGTAACGAATTTCACCGCCAATAGCATTAAAGTGGATGGTTATGATTTGATCAGTTTTTGAACGATGAAAGAGTCAGTCAGTCAGTCGAGTTGTAACTAGCTTAAGACATAATACATACGAGTATGTGCAACATTATTTCTCTCAAGCTCTCAAGTTTGCATTTTCATCACAGATTCCATAAGCAAAACTTTATTCGAAACGAAAACCGAAGGAAAGAAAAACTAAAGCAAGTGACATTTAAACGGAACCATATAAGTATATAATTACTTACGATACAATCAATGTAATAGCATAAGACATAGGGGACAACGTGCATTCTAGATGGCACTCACTGTGCATATGAGATCATAATTACCAATACATAACAAACATTTCAACATTTCAGCACTCAACAAGAAACTCAAATTAAGTGTAAATAGATTTTATTGCATACTTTTAGGAGTAGGCATCAATTGCACCAAGAAAGTCTAATCGACACAGCCACAGAAACCTAATGAAGAGCGACGATGATTTAATTGACATAAATAAAAAAAAAACGCACACACACACGGACACACACACACACACACTCACTTTCTTGCATAGTTTGTATTTATAATAATGTTTAGTCAAACAACAGACAGATAGCAATGCTTTAGTCTGCTGCTGTGTCTGTATGTGTGTGTGTGTGTGGGTGTGTATGTGTGTGCAGCAAAGTACGAGTACGAGTCGTAAGCATACTGTATCTGGTATCTTGTATATGTTAATTTAATTAACATTCCAGAGCATAGCCAATTATTCATACTTACACAAAAGCTGCGCAACTAAGTGTATTAGTTCACATTCATTTCCATAATTTAAGATGAAATTGCAACTGAAACAATTTCGGTTTGAATTTCAATTACGAAATGCTAAACGCAAAGTCGCAGTTTTAAAGCTTTTTGCTATTTTGATGTCTGCATGTAGAACGACTATGTCTGTAATTAAGTAGCATAATTAGCAACGAGTAACCAAATACACTTTAATTTCTATTTGTAAATTACATAAATACACCCAACACCCACACACACACACACACTCAAATAAACACACCCACAAACACTTCAAAACACTCACTCTTAGTATAAAGCTTTGTATTACAATTAGGGAATAAGTGTAAATAACACGATTTGAAATTGGAAATGCAGCTTAAATGGCCAAGTAATGGATATATATATATATTTAGCAAATTGATATTTATGCAAACTTCAAAGCATTAAACTATAATATTGAATGGGGTGTTGCGGTCACGTTGGTTTTCCTTCCAATACTCCAGTATTTCTTTTGTAAATAAATTGCACCCACTCAATGTACTCAAATCTTCTTAAATGTACTTTTTTAGATAAGAATCTACACAAAATGTTGCTTTATAAGGCAGAGGCACCATTCTCGCATTTGGTTACCGAAAGCTGGCAACTGACCGAGCACCCTGTATTATCAGTTTTAGCAAATTTAAAGCTAGGTAAAATATTCACTTTAGTCAAATGCATAAGTAAATCATATGAAGTATATAATAAAATAAATGGTAAAATTAAAGAAATGTATGTAAACACGTAAATTGATTTAAGAAGAAGCGTAAGCAAACAAAGCGAAAAGAAGAACAAGAACACAAATAAACAATTTACTCAAACAGCTTTTAAAACATTTAATTAAAACGAAACAAAAAGTCATTTGAATGCACAAAGGGCTGCCCATAAAAAACAAAGTCGAAAAATACAAAAAAAGAAAAAAAAACACATATATACATATAAATTGGAAAGAAAAGAAAAGATACCCCAAATAGGGTATAAAATTGTATGTTTACTTAAATCTCAAGGCCAAATGAAGAACGAGCAAGGCAAGCGTATTTATAATTATATTAATATATAGTGCGTCACAGATATATATGTATATAAATATATATATATATATATATATATATATTAATTATTCGTACATACATACATATATACATTCTTGCGAACAAAAAAATCGATGGAATGAAATCGACATATGAACAAAGAGAACATTTTAATATTATTAAATAAACCGATGCAAGTCTGCAAGACATTTTTTGCCATTCTCAACATAATAATTGCGATTTCGTTTCCCATTCCCGAATATCCCTCTTCTTGACTTCTCGATATCCCGTTGACCCCACCCCGTGTCCCACGCGCCCAATTCCGTTGCTTGGGCCCTACCCAAAGATAGGTAAATACAATTGATGAAATAAAGATGTTCTAGTCTATATATATATATGAAAATAAATATATGTGCGTTTGTATGTGTAATTTACAGAATTTAGTTATATGTAAACTTAAACTTAATTGTATTTAGTTAATGCAATAATAAACCAAACCAAACGAAATCTGTGTACAACTCTACTTTCCGAAATCAATAGTTGATTATGACGATGAGGTGAAGAGCACGATGAATATGATGATGATGATGATAACCCACAAAACGAACATTTTTCTGCATTCGATGTATATGTATATGTGACTAGAAGCGTACTCGTATGTGTATGTATATGTATATTTGATTATTTTGTAAACATTTTTCAAACAACTACAAATAAATAAAGTCTATATTAACATATAAATGTACTCACACGTCTTTCACTCTATTTTTAAAGTCCACCTTATGCGCAGCTCAAATTAAATCGAATATCTAATGCATTTGCTGCATATGCATATCTGTGTGTATGCATTATACGATTGTGGCATGTGCAACATACAGTGGCAAGGCGACAGTGGCTATGGGACAGTTGCAAAAAAAATGCCACTTTCTTTTATTTACTCAACCTGCCGGATCTCGCAGATATCCTTGTAGCTGCTCCCGTTGCTGCCTCACCTTTTTTATGTCGCTCTGTGGCCATGTAGACATGTAAGAAAGGGAGCGGGGAGGGCGGCAGAGGTGAACCGAGCTCGCAGCGGGGATAAACCAAGCGATATGGAAATGAAAATGGAAAAGTTTGCATGCCGAAGACTTGTACACGTTGTGCATGGGGCGTGCCTCCAATCTAGGCTACGCGGACACAACAGCAAGAGGCAGGGCAGGGGAGGGCAGGGCAACAATCAGAGTGTGCCAACACGACGCAATGCCAAAACTTTAAATGAAAAATTTGACAGGCAAGTATAACGGGTAACGGGTATTTAAATAAATGTATATACGCATACGCTTGCATCGAAATGCTGGAGATGTAGATGTAACACATAAATATGCCCCGGTGGTTCACTTTACATTTTGAACAGTTCCGGCTAGACGAGAGGCAGCAGAGAAATGCTTGTATTTACATAACACACACTCACACACCTGCCGAAAACTAAATACATGCTGAGCAGTCTGGCAAATTGAAAAGTTATACCCCATTTCAGACCATTTCCCGGATTTAAGCAGAGAACAAAACAACCAAAAAAACAGAAAACAACATGCATTCATTTCGCAAGTGGCCATAACCAAAATTTTGTAGGCATAATATTATTGCCAGGCTAATTTGCTCCCTCCAAGCTTAGCCGGAGAGGCGGAGGATGCGAGGAAAGAGGGGCACAAGGTGCAAATGGCATAAAATTGCTGCAATAATAGGCGACCCGAAAGCGACAACAAGCCAAAACTGAACTCGAACCCCCCAAAATGCTGCACTCTTGTGCTCTACGTGCTACGTACGTGACGCAGCGCCCAAGCGAATGCGAGCCAGTTTTGTTCAGAGAATGGCAGAAACATGCCGACGCCATGTCACCACTACAACTACAAATGAAACGCGTGTGTGTGTGTGTGTGCTTGTGTGCGTGAGGCTTTGTTTGTGTGCGTGCATGCACCTCATTTCCGGGCATTGTTTTGGCGGCTCGTCTCCCGTTACCTCAGCTCGTGTTGTTGTTACCTGCATTTACCTTATGAGCTACTTGTTGTCCCCTTGCTCACGCTTCCATGTGTGAGTTCCGTGTGTGTGTGAGTGTGTGTGTGTGTGTTTGGCACAAAGTCTTTTGCAGCTTCAAATGCATTATGGCAACACGAACGCCACTCGACAGCTTGTGTTTATCACGGCAGTGTGTATGCTGCAATGAGCACACACAAACACACAGCTACAGACACACACACACAGACACACACATGCTTAGAGTGAGACCACTACATAAATATTTGCATATGAAATTTATTATGCTAAAAATAAGCCAAGATTTAAAAATGAGTGAAATGGCAACGCGACAACGCAGAATGGAGAAAGGCAAACTGCAAAATAAGGCCAACTTTGGAGACCCAGGCGTGTCTGCATAATGAAGTCAGAGCCGGCTCGCAACAAATGTCATGATAACTTGCCCTCATCTGCTGCCTCTGACAGCCGTGCAGCAGCAGCAGCAGCAGCAGCAGCAACCGCATTCACACCTCGCAGTGTGTCGGCGCCGTCACTAAGCCTATTTATGTGACACGGCAAACCGACGATGATGTCGCCTCCATCGTCATCGTCATCGTCATCGTCTCCATCTCCATCGTCGCCGTTATTGTCGCCTTCGTCGTCGTCGTCGTCGTCGTCTTCCTTGCAATTTGAGCCCCTTTGTGCGGCCGGAAGTGGGTCATACATGCACCTAAGTTCCAATTCCACCTTTCAGGCCAAGATAAAACCAGCTGGCTGTAATTAAGCCCACGAAATGAAAACCCCCTCGTCTTTCAAATGGGCACAACATTTGTGTGCAACTCGAGCACCATTTGCACACACAAAACTGTGTTTGTGCTCACATTTCAGCTGCCCCAGCGCAATATCCGCATAAATTAACTTGAACTTTAAGCGGCTTCTTGGCACTGCTTGATACTGTTCGCTTGCCAAGCATCTGAGCCGCTGGCTAATTTCTATATCGACGCATCCGAACATTTGGCCAACAAATAGCAGTTCAACCTACATATATTCTGCTCAACCAGCCAATCAACTCTAGGGGAAACTCTTGGTGCGCCATAACAGCATAAAATACTCATAGCTTCAACAGTTGTTAATGCTAGATGCGGTATAAGTCGCGACATAACAATAGCGGCAACAATCCAAAAGGATATCGCCCCGCAGGGAAGTTGGCTGACAGCTTAGTTGCTCCCCCCCCCCCCCCTCCCCGTCGCTCTGCTGACCCCCGCCTGGGGGGCTTAAAGCCAAAGCGCGTAGCAAGTGCCACTCAACATGTGGGCACGCCCCTAAGCACAAAAGGTGAGTGGCAGAATGTGGTGAAGACGGTTTTGTTTTAAGTTACCACGGGCGTGTTGCCAAGCAACACTTTTCACTCAAGTGTTCAGCAGGATATTTGTGTCTATGCATGAAATGGCAAATGATGATCCTTTTATGCTGGCAAATTTAACTAACTAATAACAGTTGCATTGGCGTCTCTTGTTTTATGCATTATTTGTGGCAATATAAGCTGAAAATAAATTGAATTGCAAATCCTTTGGTGAATACTGTTTGCCAGTTGCAAGTTAATTAAACTGGGTAATTAAATTCGTCCTTCGTCCATTGTCCTTTGTCGTCGCCGGACATTGCAATGACAGCAAAGTTGCAAAAGCTTGCATTGATTATTTTGCTCTTTGATTGGAGAGACGAAAGCAGATTTGAAAATAGTTTTGTCAATTATTGCTAATGTTGCAATTGCCATTCCTGCATGTGGACATGTGGTATCATTTCACCGATTGTTTGTTTGCCTTTAAAATTAGAGCATTTGTTAGGTTACGTATACGTAATAACATTTATAAATACGCCTAACAACATGCGCTTTGCTCCTTGGCTCGCTGCTCACACACACACACACAGACACATACACACAGATATTCGTACGTATTGATGTGCAGCTAATGCGACCCAGGAGAATGGCCAGGCAACAGAAGCATCAGCATCAGCATCAGCATCCGCAGCAGCAGGAGGAGTAGAAACTGTAGCTGAAGCTTGAAGCCAGCGGCGCTAACGAGCAGTGCCTTGGAGAGGACCCGCCGCTTGGCTGCAATTGTTGCCAAAGCTGAATGCCAAAGCAAATAACAGCACAGGGACATGGCAGCAGCAACTACAGGGTAGACGCGAGCAGACTGAGCGGACGACGAGGTTGGGCAGCTGAAACTAAATGGAAATGCACAAAATAAAAAACAGCACGGAAAAAGCAAAAAAAAAATGGGAAAAATAACAACAACAACACAAAATTGTAACGTAAAAATGTTGCAGCAAGAGCAAGAGCAAGAGCAACACAGCAGCCAAATCACAAAATCCGATTTGCATGGATTTGTTGGTTTCTTTTGTTGTCGTTGGGATCCTTGCCGCTGACTGGTGGCAATGCTGTTGCTATTATGCTGCAGAGCATTCATATTGTTGCCGTTGATGTTGTCGTTGTTGCCATTGTTGCCTGTTGACTTTGTTATTTTTTCTTAATGTCTGCTCAATAAAAAGTGCTGCCATCGTTTTCTATTCCCTCTCACTCTCAGTGGTCTCTGGTTTTTAGCTTTCTGGCTGTCCTTGTTACTCTTTTTGATTTGTTTGTATGTTTGTTTCTGCTAAATTGTGTTTTCCCTGTTCATTCATTCGTTGGTTGGCCACCACCACACGCCCCTCTACCCTGGCCAGCTGCCACTAAGTTGCAGCTACAGAATTTCTCAGTGATTTTACATGTAAGCATACTTGTGAGCTGCGGCATGTCCGCAATTGAAGCAGCCACTGCCATTCAGCCATCCTCCTGTTCCTGTCCTCCTGTTATCCTTGCCTCGCCTCACATTGCCTCTCCTTCCTGCCTGTCCTGCAACAGCCACTCGCCAGTATGTTCGTCCATGTTCTGAGTATGTGTGTGTGTGTGTTGTTGTTGTTTTTTTTTTCATGTATGTTTATTCGATTTGTTGTTTTTTTTCCTGTTCGTTTTGTTTTTCGTCGTTCGCTTTTTATGCTGGCCCCAAGCTACTCGTATTGCTTGTCCATTGCAATGAAGCTAGCGTCAACGAAGTTGTCATTTTCGAGTGCTACATGCTGCATGCCACCCATACACGAGTACGGGCGAGTATCCAATATGTATGTGTAGCATGTAGACGTCTGCTTGCAGGATGTCAGCGCACCAGAAATCTCCCACGATGATCTCCACTTGCCAATTGTTCGATTTCATTGCACATTGTTGCGCATTTTTGCGCTAACTCTCCTGTGTTTTGTGTGCTTCGGTCCTTGGTCCTTGCTGCTTGAGCGTCCTGTGTCCTGCTTCCTGCTTGTCCTTACAAGAGTTTCCGTTGTACAATAACGTAATCTACATAATTCTCTTTTCAGTTTGATTTCTCTCATGTTTCTCATGTCAACATTTCCCACAGAGTTTGGCTGCCTCGCTCCTCATCGCAGCTGGATGTGGCCAGAATTTGGCTTCACTTTAACTCGTCCACCTTGACCCGCCCACATTCGGGTTGCGCTCGACGGCTGCTTGTCGTCCTTGCTGTGCCCTCCAGTTACTTACTTCACTTGTTGCCTGTTATCATTGCCGCCAAGTGGCAGCCTCAGCCGCAACCGCAGCCGCAACTTGGCCCCCAAAAAAACACACACACACACACACACACATACACTCATCTGATGGTGCAGTCAGTCTGTTGTACCTCTCTGTTGGTCGGCATGTGTTTGCCATCCGGCAGCAGGCCGTAGCCAAGTCAAGTCGCTACCCCGAGTCTGAGCCCCGCCAGGTCTTGGTCCTTTTCAATGAGTTAATGCGTGTGTTTTGATTGCTGCAGCTGTTATGCTGTGCTGTGCTGGTCATGGTTGTCGGCTCCGTTTCTGGGTCGGACGCATGGCCAAGGGGACAAGCTGGCAATTGCATTATTATGCAGTGTGCTGGCTTGCTGGCATTATGGCCAACACTGAGTGCTGCGGCGTATCAATGTGAACAAACTGCAACCAGGACGCAAACAATACTCGTTGCACTACGAGCGCACGATAACGGAACCATAATCCATCATAAGTTGAAACGCCCTGGCTGCCCGGTGGACGGGGAGCCGTCAGCCCGGCTCATTTGCAGCATGGCATGGTGTCCAGCCGCCCAGCCCAGCCCCGACTACTTTCAATCCCAGCTAGGCTTTTGTTTACCGCAGCCGAGGGCAGCCTGCATGCATATGTGTGTGTGTGTGTGTGTGTGTAAGCCAATTGTTGAATGAAAATCCATTTCATTTTAACATGTTGGCCACAATTAGTGCACATCCAGCAGGGCTTACTTAGCCACAAGGGCTACTCCCCAGTGCCTGCCAGGCAGCCAGCCAACCAAGTGAATGCCTCCCTTGAACCGCCTGAATGCCTGTCAAGCGCTGCTTTTCCAGCCCCAGCACATGGCATGCATGCAACATCGTCGTCGTTGTCGTTGTCATCCTCATCGTTGTCGTCGTTGTTGGCGACGCAGAGTCGTGGCCTGCTTGTTTTGCACGAGTATCTGGACGCTGTCAGACAGCTGCCAGCTGAAGTGGCATTAAGATCCTTTCGACCATCTTCCCAGTTCCCAGCGCCCAGTTCGCCGCTTGCACAGATTCTCGCCCGTTGCATTAAGTTCTTTCAGATTATTGCCGCTGGATTTGCTGCTTTAATTTGCCTTCATTCTGGCTGCCTCCAAAGCAGAATCTAAGCCCACTCGAACTGCTCGTAAATGGCTTAATTAAGCAGCTATGAAAACTGCATAGCTCGTCAGCTGCAGCTCGCCACACAAGCAGAGTGCAACAATTTTCTAATTACACTGTGTGTGTGCGTCTCTATACGCGTTCGCGTTCGCGTTTGCGTTTGCGTGTTGTCGTTTTGCGGTGCACGCAATCAAAATGGAGAGACGGCCCCTAAAAGTATGCAATGCGCAGCGAGAAGCGCGCAAAACTGGCGCATTAAATTAATTAAAAAAATACAAAATAAATAAGGAGCAAGCGTAAAGAGTAAATAAACGCCGCGCAAGGGACAGCCAAGGCAGTCGAGGCAGCCAGCCAGCCAGCCAGCCAACTGGCAGCCTGGGTGGGGCGACCAAAAACTGCAAATTAAGAAAATGCTGCACACGACAAAATCGAATAAACAGCTCCGCAACGTGCAGCTCCCCACCCCGCACCTTCCGCTAGCAGCCAGGCGAAAGTGCATGCAACTGCAAATTGAAACGATGTCAGAGCTATGCCCCCCATCTCTCCCCATCTACTCCGCCTTGCACTCTTAATCCTCGCCCGCCACGGGGGCTGCCGAGCTGGTGCAGTGCAGGCCATGGCAAAACACGTGAGGTCAGGTCGCTCGTTCATTAATCAAAACAATTAACGAGGCCGCATTTGCGCGACGTTTCCGTTTTTTGTGAAGTGCCAGCACGTAGCCAAAAATAATGAGCAGACTTATTAAGCGCGTCGACCTAATACGACAACGCCAAACCCCCCCCCCCCCCCCCATACCATACACGTATAAGTCTATATGTTACGCTTATCGGCCAAATGCCAAATGGAGGCCAAGTGAGAGAAAGAGAGGAAGAGAGAGATCGCAGCTATATCAAACCGCAGCTTAACGAGACGCCAGCAAAAACCATAACAATAAGCAATTTGTCAAGCACATTGACCACATCCACAAATTCCGGGCGAATCGTCGCCACGCCGCGCCACTTATGCCAGGAAAACATAAATTTTACGCCAAGAAGCTCAACCAAGTGCCATCGCCATCGTTGTCGTTGTCGTTGTCGCCATCGCCATCGGCCATGGCACATCCCAAGCGTACAGCGCACCGGCGACGACCATTTGGTTAGCCATTGGGGGTCTGCTTTCTGTCTCCTGCCCGGCTGCGCATGAGAAATGGCCGCCTGTCAGCCATGCATTTCTCTCGCTACTCAGCTCTCAATTTTTGCCTAGCTACGAGTAATGTCTTTGCCACAGTATTAACCCCATATTGAGTCGAATGCCAGAAGAACTAGGCAACTTATTGAACACACACAGTGTCAATTAATGATGCAAATGCTCAGTCAGTCAGTCAGTCAGTCAGTCAGTCAGTCAATCTTAAATCGGAATGTTCTCCATATAAGATCTGTTCGCTGCGCTGATTCAGTTGCTCTGTCGCCCTTTATTCAATTCGCTCTCCACTCGCGTTCTGATTGCAGTTGATAATCAAAGAGAATTGTGCTTCCCGCACATCCTCCTCCCACACGCTGTTGTCTGTTGTTATTTTTCATCGTCCGCTTCCTTCGTCCGCTTCGTTTATGCAACAATTAAAATGAGCATGATTGTAAATTAAAAAGATTAAAAAATGCGTGACATATGCGTGCGGTCTACATATTTGGCTCGCTTTTTGTCTGAGGCTCGAGGACTCCTGCGAATTACAGGTGGGCAGATCCGACTCTCAAATACCTGCACTCAGTTGTTTGCAGCATGCAGAAATTATACTGAAGCAATAAAGTTCGTTGCACCCTTCGAGCTCCTTGAAGTTCTTTACACCTTCCACTTTCGCTGCTGTCCAACTGCAATCTATTTATTTGCTGTCGCTCGCAATGCATGTCAGGATGCCACCCCTCACGCGTGCTCTCTGCAGAAGGGCTTCATACGTTTTCCACTTGATATACCCCATGGGTATCGGGTGCTAAAGCTGCCAGCGGCATCGCATGATATATGCACAGAGTTTTATTTATGATTTCCGTTGATAAATGCGCACGGCCGCAGCACCAATGCCCCAATCATGGCGAGCATGTGATGTTGCTCTGTTATTAAAAACGGGACCTTATCGAAAAACATGCAAACATGAAGCCGACTCGGACTACAGCGTTGCTGTTGCTGTTGCTGTTGCTGTTGCACTCAAAGCGTAGCCTTGACACCTGCCGGCCGTCAAGTGGAAACTTTGCAATTAACTGCACCAATGCAGCTAGAAACTGGCAACTGGCAACTGGCAACTTTGTCCTCAACTGATGCTTAGGCACCCGGGTGCTTGTGTTTTGGTCCTTTGGTCCCTTTGGGCGACGTGCTGGAGAGCGAACTTCTTTAACTTTAATTATTTTTCAAAAAATGCGAAAAACGAAAATTGGATTTCGACGCAGCGACGTCTTCTATTTTATTTACACTGCAACATCCAATCTCAGCTAGCTGCCCTTGTAAATCAGTCAGCGCAAAGAGCACTGCCAGCGAGGGAGGATCCAAAAGCAGTCGAGGGGCTTTGAAAGCGAGGAAGGCAGGAGTTTGCCGTGTCCGCGTGCTTGCTGCTAAGGTAAGGGTAAAACTCCAGTTGTTGCTCCGGCCAGCATATTTGTTTTGTTGTAAATCACAAGCAGCAGCAACGAAAATGTTGCTGTTGCGCGTTGCGAGTTGCTTGTTGCCACTGCAGCAGCAGCAGCAGCAACACGGCACCACTACACATGCCACTTTACACCCAGCGCAAACACGATTTTCATTTGTATCACATAGCTGAGAGTGGCGAAGAGAGAGAGAGGGAGGGGAATGCTGCGTTATTTATGCACACCCAGCCACGCCCACTCGCCCAGCCTTCTTATGCAGCGTGCGGCATGGCCGGAGAGGGGGCGAGGGGTGCAAGTATCCGCCGCATAGCTGTTACATTTTTTTCGCCATATTTTTTTGCTCTCCTTTAGCTGTTGTTGCTGTTTAACAAAGCGCATAAATTCGCTTGCAACTGTGTCCTCGGGCGCAGCACACTGACTGACCTGCCCCATGCCACCGCCATGCCACCGCCTTGCCACCGTGCAACCATGCCAGAGTGCCACACCAGCACTTACCCGCCTAGTTGCCCGTCCGATCCCCTCGTGCATTCGCTCAAAGTGTTCGTTTCGGCTTGCTGCGCTTTCTCGCATCTGCCTTTCGCCTGTTTCGTTTGCGTTTTTTGTTTGTTTCTTTCACTGTTTGTTTGCTTGTTTGTTTGTGAGCTGGTCAAAACGATTTTACCCCCCAACTCCCTGCCCGCTGCCCGCAGCCCGCGACGTTCGCTCTTCGCTGTCCGCGCTATAAGCATATGCAAAATGTTATATTTTGCCCCCTTATCTGGCCAACATGCGACTGGCGAGCAACCTCCGCCCTCTTCCCACTGTTTGCTGCGACCCCGCGGTAAATATAATAAAAAGTAACGCTTGCAACTTAATCTCTGACAGCTCGTTACCCGTTTGCATGAGCACAATATTCATGAGCTGCTAAGCTCAAGTTACACTCGCATGACCCCAAGTCCCGAGCACCCAACCCAAGCTCGACCTTTTTTGTGTGTGAGTAGCGGGGCGGGGGGAAGTGATGTGATAGAGAGAGAGAGAGGTAGATTACTTCACCTGACATTTTTGAGCAATTTATTTATGCATTTCCACAATTTTGCAGCTTTTGTGTGACTTTGACAATTCGATTGAATTACCAGCTTAGCCCAACTGAGCCGTGGCTATGGCTGCGTTGTGGTGATTACGCCCTCAGCCCATTGATACACGCATGTTGCGCGTATGCATGAGTTTGTGGGGCAATATACACACACCTAATTACCAATTCACCATGGGATCAATTGACATTCTTTCGAAATTAACTCATTTTATCTATAATGGTTTTTCAACGAAATTATTCAAAGTTATCTCAGTTACACAACCAAAGAACATTTAAATTAAGACAACTGTGGCAAATGTTGCTGAGAAATTGTCAAACAAATATAATATTATTCATTTCGTAACTTAAAATCAAATTTCGAAACATATTTTATACAGCAAATTAATCAAACGATTAAATTTAGAAATGTGCTGCATATATAGAAATCGTTTATCAAATTTAGGAATTCAGTTATCACTTCTAGATTAAGAATAACATAACAATAAATTCTGTATAACTGTTGTTAATTTTCTTGTAAGCTTACAAAATTTCGAAAGTATTAATCAACGATACAAAAAAATTACGCACGCGCCCCATGGTCCATCGGTGACCGCGCCAAGGGCTCAAATGTGCCCGATAAGCGAACTTCTGACGCGCACGGACGCTGATAAGCAGCTGACACACACGCACACACCCAGCGCACACCCATCACTCGCACACACACTGGCACACACACACAATTAGCTGTGGCTAATGCCCACAGCAGAGCGAAGGACTGAGCAGAGAGCCCACACATTAAGCATTCATTGGTCAGCAGGGACAAGTGTTGCTGGGTTCGGTTAGGTTGAGTTCGGTTCGGTTTGGTCTCGCTGTTAGCAGCTGCGTGCTGCCAAAAGCAAATGAGCAATTGACTTCCCGCCACGCCCCACAATCCACAATCCACAATGGGCCGCGCAGCTTGGTGGCTGGGGAACGGGAGTGGGGTGAACGGTATCGGATCGGACCCGGTCATCGCGGAAACTCGTATGGGCATTATCTTTGTGTTTTAATGTGTCGGTTTATAAATAATTGCAAATGCACATAAATTATGCATTTTAATTTACATTTATTTACACAGTATTCAAGTCGATCCGCATCGAATCGCATCGCATCGCACAGCATCGGAACGCAACGCAACGCAGCTCATTTTGCCATTGATTTATTGGTTTGCATTTATTGCCCCGGGTCCGAGGACATTAAATAATTGTGCATTTATATGATTTAATTTGTGGCCAAGGGCAGCCAGGCGGCAAAACTGTGCCACGAGCGTTGACTAATTGCAAATACTTGCGAGTACAATTTAATGCCCGGGCAGATCTCTCTCTCTCTCTCTCTCTCTCTCTCTATCTATCTCTTTCTCGCTGTTGTCTCACTCTGTTTCTCACTCCCGCTGGTATCGAGGTTACTAGGCTACCAGTGGATGTGTATGGTCGGTGATACGCACCGGAAATCGGTTGAAACACTGTCACATAGCCAGAAGGGCGGGCGTGGGAAGCGGAGGGCGGTGGGCGGTGGGCTGTCGAGTTGTCATTGGGCTACATAAATAGATGATGAATGTGTGACCGCACTCGCATATCCGTTGCTTACTCTGTCTCATTCACTCTGTTTGTGTATTTATATTGCTCATAGCTCTGTGTGTTGGTTAAGCATTATAAATTATGTCCAAATTTAATTTGAAACCTTGTTGAAAGTGCCACATGTTTGGTTTCTGCTTACCCTGTGCGTCGTCAGGCATTATTTCAGGAGGTATTCACAAGTTATTATTCACGATATTCACCGATGCAATAAGCATTAAATGTGTGTTGATAGCAAGAGCAATAATTAGAAAATCATCGATATGTTATGTCAATCGGGATTTCATTTAAATTTCATAGTGTTGGTAAGTGTCGATATTTACAATTGTTCTCGATTGCAACAGCTGTTCGTAAATACTTGCCCATTTCTACAAGTTTTACAGTTAATTACTTGCAGAGTATTAGAGAGTCGAGCGTGGTTCGTTGCCAACTAGAGATGTTTTGTTTAGTGGCCAAGACGCTTGGCCCACTTTGACCTGGTTGCAAACACTGAGCATTTATGCGGCATTTAGCATGGACTCTGATGAGACTGCAAGTTATCCAGGCGCTCAATGGAGCGCTATCAATGTGCTGACGACAGCCCGAGAGGGGAGGGGGAGTGGAAGCAGCAGGTGTGGGGGTGGGGGGACGGAGGCAGCCAATCGACGCTGAAATGAAGCGAACTCAAGTGCAGCATTCGCTGACATCGTAGAACGCTGGATGCTGACGAAAGGCGATCTAAGTAAATGGCCAAATAAGAAGAAAAGCAAGAGAAGTGGACGCTGGAGAGCAAGAGCAAGAGGAAAAAGTGTAAGAAGACTGCAAAATTACTTATAAGTAGAAAGTTGTACAAGTTTCTGCTCTTTCGTATACTTTTTTATTTTATTTTTTGCTTGCTGTTGCTGCTGCTGCTGCTGCCGCTGCACATGTAAGACATTTTGAGCTATGACAGCAGAGGCAAAAGTCGTTAAAACTTTATGAAAGTCAAACAGATGAGCGTGCAAGGACGCAAAAATAAAATAAAAACAAAACACAACAAAAACGAAATATACAAAAAATATATGTATTAGAGCAAAAACAAAAAAAATAGAGGAAAAATAACTAAGGGCAACGAGACGTGGCGACTTGGCCCAGCGGATGCGCTGGTCAACTGCCGTAGCTGCCATCACTTCCAACTATCCTCCGTCCTGATTATGCTGGCAAGTGTGTCTGTGTGTGTGTGTGTGTGTATATAGAATTTTTTCTGCATTGTATATGCACAACAATATTTTTTGCAGTGTCTTTGGTTTGTTGTGCATTATTTGGTTTTTGCTTTGCATTTTGCAATTCGCTCATTTTTTTTTTATACAGCGCCATAAATGCTGCCAATGGCGGACAACAGCCGCAGCTCACCAGCAATGACAATGGCACCCACACTCATTGATGCCCCCACTTCGAGGGCGGCACGAGTCACATGCTCCATCTTACCGTGGCAAGCGCCTGTCAAGCGCTTTTTCCGCCAGCAAAATGATTTGATGGCAGCACATCCGCACCAAGTGGAGCAGCGGCGAGGCAGAGACGGAGGCGCAGGCGGATTGATGGTGAGCTGGTTCCGCGCTGTTTGCGATGTTGCTTGACGCCACTGCTTGATGCTTGCTGCTTGCTGCTTGCTGCCTGCTGTCTGCCGCCTGCTGCATAACATAATCTTTCATATTGTGCGCTCTCTGCCATGTCATTTTTTGCATTATGCGACAGTTTCCCCCAGGATGAGTTAGTCGCAAGTTCTAGTCCTAACCCAAGCTGGAAGCTCAGGTCTCGGACCAACGTTATCAATTTGCGCACTGAAGTTTTGTATTTAACTTTTGACTTTCCACTTTTCTTTTCTTGCCCGACCATCTCTCGCATCTCACGGCTCGCATCTCGGATCGCCCATCGTCCATTGCCCTGGTCACCTGCCAAGCATTTGCGAGTGTGCCCGCCCCCTTGCCCCTTGCCACCATCCCCACCACCACCCCCCATTTTAATTTTAACTGTCACAGCCGAGCGTTGAAATCATAAATTTTATTAAGCGCAACCAGGCGGCCATTTTGGAAATTGACCCGACTCCAGGCGCTGCCACAGCTCTCGCAGCAGCTTTGCTCTGCTCTCAGTTCTCAGTTCTCAGTTCTATTAGCGCAGTTTAATAAAAAAGTTTGAGCGTCGCTTAAGTGGGTAGGCCAATGGGTGAAAGAGACAGCGAGCGGTAAAGAGAGAGAGGGAGCGAGAGAACGAGAAAGGCGAAGAGTACTCCAAGCGACCAGAGACCACTGTGGTTAATATACATATATACATATATAAAGTAGATGCGTATGTATAGGTGGGTATAAATATGTTTGCCAAACTTTTTTAATGCTCTGCCCCAGCAGCAGCAGCAGCAACAGCAGCAACAGCAACGACAGCGGCATTTTTATGATGTGCTTCCTTTTCGGTTTTGGTTTCGGTTTCGGTTTCAGCCACAGCTTCTGTTCTTTCGACCTGCGCGCGGGTTTTGGGTTTGGGTTTAGGTTTTGAGCATGGAGATGAAGAGAGAAAGGGAGGGGAAGAGGGAGACAGAGTTGGAGATGGGCTCGCTGGCTGCTTCTAATAAAGTCATCATAATAACTTCATCATTATTGACGCATAAAACAAAATTTATTTCTTTCACTTTTATGCATTAAGCAAGCAAAGTACAAAGTAAAAGACAAAATAAATGCCTTTATGTGCCGCAAGTTTTGCAGCCCCTGTCTTATCAGAGGGCAGCATCTAAGACTGCTCCAATACCTTGTCCAGCCCCATATACATCAGCATTATGCCCAATGCTTATGTGTGTGAGGCGTATTTTTCCTCGTATTTCTCATTTTTATTTTTTTTTTTTTCGGTTGTATTTTATGCGTTTACGCATTTAATGAACTATGATGAGGGTCAGAGACAGACAATCGAACGGTTCTCGTTCCCTTGGCGCCATCAAAATCGGCACCCTTTTTGATTTTATTGAACCTTTTTATTAACTTTTCCATCGCAGACGCAATTTATTGCCATATTTTCCCATCTCGTTTCATTTCGCCTCTCTCTCTCTCATTCTCTTAGTTGGTTGTTGGTGTTGTGATATGCTCGCTGCTGCTATGCATGATTTTTCAATAATTTTTAAATAATTTTAAAATATTTCAACAGCTTTACCACTGAAATTGTAATAGAGCGATGCCAATGACAAAATGGCAAACGTTTTATTTATGCATATTTTTAAACGAACAAAGAAATGCACTCACACTTTCAAACACTCGTAGGTGTGGGAAATAAATTGCGAAACGAGTTGATGCTGCAGCTGCAACAACAACAACAGCTGCACTGACAACAGCAGCAGCAGCAGCAAAACCCCCAACAAGACAAACTTAACTAACTGTAAAATTTCTTATTGTGATTGCGTTTGTCATTGCGTTAGTTTACAACTCTGCACACACAGGTAGCACGCCCACACACCCACACACACTCGCACACACACACACATATGTCACAGAAGTTTCGCATTGTTCGCTGCGCGAACATCTGAAAATCTAAGTTATGAAAATCTGTGCGAAAATGCTTGCAGCTTCGCAGCTAAAGCGCATTGAACTGTGCAAATTGCGAGCAATTTAATTTTTCTCCTTTTTTTTTGCTTTTGGTGCACTGTGCGCTGCTTCTCTTTCTATATTTTCTTTTATTCCAGAAATCAGCTGGCAGCTACCGACGCCCCCTTGCCTCCCCCTCGCTAATTCCCCGCTTGCCCCGAGGGTGCGCAGAAACTTTGCGTAATACCAAAAAGTGCTCGCAGCACATTTCGAGTGCAAACTTTATATTAGAGTTGAAGTGCCACAAACACCCACCCGCATATACTATATAGTACACACACACACACACACACACACACAGTCATGTAAGTAGAGTAAGAGGCAAAGTACAAGTACGTGCGTCCGCCACTCGCCTTGCCCTTGTAGCAACTACTGCCGTCTCTGTCTCTCTGTCTCTCTCTCATCTTGGATTGAGTTCAGTTGCATTGGCCTCAGTCGCGTTATTTATGAGTTGCTTATGCTATAACGAACTGCAGCTGCAACTGCAAAACTGCAAACTGCAAACTGCAACTGCTGCAACACAAAAGCGCAGCAGCACAATGCAACGAGCCAATGCGACAATGCGTGGTTGGCAAGACGTTTGGTTCACGAAGTGCAGCTCAACGCACCGCAAGTCGTCGTCCTTTGGGCAAAGTTCATGCAACTCACTCGAATCGCCCCCATTTGCCGCAGCAAGTTGCCGCAGCCAGCGCGTATTTTGCGTATTTTCGTGTAATTTGAAAAATATCTCATAAGTAGTTGAATCTCGGTAGCAAGCGTGCCACAATTGGTTGTCAGTTAAAGAGGCGCCGCAATCGTTGCTGCTGCAACTTTGCCATTCGTCTTACATGTAGCGTATTAAGCTCTTCTTTCTTAACTTCTTCCCTCTCACTTCTTGCTGCTTCTGCAGACAGTTTGCACTGCTTAACGTCCACCTGCCACATTCAGCTTTACGCACACATAACTTTGGGTTTGCGTAAATGAAATAAGTACAAGTATTTTTATCATTACAACACTGTCGCTTCAGGGGTTTTATTATTGCACGAGTTCGCCCGCAGGACGCGCCAATTTAATTGCATAATTTCAGATTTATTATTAATTCAACTAGTTTCGCAGTTTTGGCTCGCAGTTGAAATTGTTGCTCAAATGTTTGTTGCTGCGAGTGTTGTGCACATTAATGGTGCAACAAACTCACACACACACACACACACACACTACAAAGTGTTGGAAATCTCACAATGCGGGCGACCGGGGAACAAGTCAATAAAAATAAAAAATAATTTTGCAAATTGCGCGCACTTAATGAGTTTCATATGTGCGCGATTTTGCGTGTTTTTTTTTTGTGTTTTGCAAATTTTAATTAATGCCAAAGCGCACTCACACTTACACACTTATACTTTTACTCGCTCACACTAACGTGCATCTGTTGGAATAAAAAATAATTATAATTCCCCAGTATTATGTGTTGGATTTAAGCAAATGCGTTTTCTCCCATAGTCGTTCAACTTTGAGATACCCCTAATAAGCGGCTTTAGGGACTTTCACATCAGCCACGAGACGAAAGCAAAACGAATGCATTGAATGCAGCTCGAATTTCGCATAGTTTAATTGAAATTATAAAGCTAGGGGCACAGGGGAATGAATGTGTTTAAAACTGCGTTGAGTGGCCAAGCCAATTGAACTGCTTAAAGTGATTGAAAGTTATGCAAAAGCAGCATACAATTTAATTTAATGTGAAGTGAGTAATTCAATCCAATTTATATTCATGTCAATTTTATATGTTGTAAGCGTTGAGGAAAGGGTATGCAGGCGTCGGGCTGTGTCGCCTCGTTCCCAGGAGGCGTTATGTGGCAAAGGTTGCAAAATCAAAACTAATTTAATCATGTTAATATAATTACAAAAATTAAGCCGTAATCATCGTACACACACCATATATACAGGGACGGAGACGGAGACGCAGACGGAGACGGAGACAGAGATAGAGGCTAACACCTGGCGGCAGCAGCAAACGCACAGCAAAACGACCCAAATTATTTTTAATTCCCCGCAGTATAAACGCACACACACACACACAGAACGAGCCGAGGAGACGCTCAGGACCTTAGCTTTGACTCCTGCCGCTACTGCAATTTATTCCAAGCGCCCCAACAACGCGTCGCGTGCTGCGCATATTAACAAAATGATTATGAAATTCATAATTACAGCTCTGTACTAGATGTGCGCGTGTGTGTGTCGATGTGTGTGTGAGTGAGTGAGTAAGTGAGTGTTGTGTATGTGCTGGGCCCATTGTGTATTGTAAACTGCGTCAACACATTTGCCAGCCAGCCGACGCCTACAACACAGCAGTACAACTGCCTTTTCCTCTGCCCCGTTTTGGGCCAAAAGCGACCAGTTCCCAGTAGAGCGACGGAAGGAGGCAGAGGCTCAGTCAGACTGAGGCGCTGGGCGGGGGCCACATGCTGGATACGCAATTTTCAATGCTGCTTAAATATTTGACGCTTACGGCACGTGATTAAATTAAATGCGCTGCCAAGCACATTGCGACACAACTAATTAAAAACGCCCAGCAATGCGACCAACACAACATAGCACAGCACAGCACAATCCTGATCCCAGTCAGGCCTCTAACATAGTTCGCTGGCTACCAAATCGATTTGAATTTTTCGTGCTGAACTCGTGATCAGATTCGGGGCCATTGACCAATTGAACTGAACTACGTTTTCATACATATGTGTGCACACGCAATCCCCACGGTGCTGGTCATCTGATAAAGCCGCATAATGCGGTTATTGTCTCTGGCATTAAGGATACGCATTGCATGTAGATGTATGTATATTGTGTATACTTGTATATATAGAGATAGCTCACTGGGGTTTTTGCTGCTTAATCCAATAAATTGCAACTCAGTTTGCTGGCATTACGCGCGCTGTTAACCTGTGTCGAGGGGCCTTTCCCCCAAAATCAAATGCACTTAACTAAATGCTGCGCTCAAAAGTAGGCAACGGAATTTCGAAATACCGAAAAAGTGAAGCATAAAAATTGAGCTGAAGGAAATTGTTTCAATTGGTGGTCGGGGAGAATGGGTCAATGCTGAACGGGACGATTTTGCTCCCTATAGGCGACCCAGAAGCTTGTGTATATATTTTAAGTTAATTGAAAAGTGGCAAAAAGAAGAGAGAAAAAGGTTTTTTCTTTGGGCTTAGGACGGACGAACGGACGAACGAACGGTTGTTGCTCGTTTCTTGGATGATATTTATGATTGTGCGTAGGTTGTTTTAGCCCAAAACTTGTTGAATGTATGTCTGTGTTTGTGTGTGTAGGAGTGTTTGTGTGTATGTGTGTGTGTGTGGTCGAGATTTTAGACACTTACTGTGCAATGTGCTTAAACCTCATTTATATTTCATGACTTGGCCAACACAAAAAAAAATTGTAATTGCATTACCACAAAACAAGAGCAAGAAGTTAGCTCGGCCAGACAGCCAGATGAACAGTTGAATGGTTCCAGTTCGGACAGCTGAACTGATCAGGTTAGGCAGGCAGGCAGGCAGGCAGCAGCTTTTAGCTGAACTGAAATTGAAACACACCTTTGAAAAATGAAGTAGCCAACGTGTATACACTTTGCTGACCACCAAAACGACCCCCATCTCTTCCATGGCTTTCATCTACTCCGTCTTTGGCTGCTCCGCTGCTGGGCTGCAGCAACATTTTTATGAATTTTTAAAATTGTTGCTGCTTTGGCGGCGTCGACGCTGATTTCGCAGTCATGGGCAGACGTGGACGTGAACGTGTGGGGCCCGCAGCCTGTCGTAGACCCAAATGTCTGGCCACTTGTTACCTATTTTACGTGGCCACAAACGATGCCGGCCCAACGCCTGACCAACAACGGCTTGTGTGTGAGTGTGTGTGTGTGTGTGTGTGTGTGTGTGTGTGTGGGCGGGCGGGCAACGAGAATGGGAATGGGAGAGAGTCCTGTGGCCGAGGTACTTAAGTTAAATGGCATATACTTACTTGGCTTGGCTTCTGCCTCGTCCTTGGGCCAGTCGACATCAATTTAAATTGAATTTTCACTTACCACGTTTGGTATGCGGCACAGCTGGCCAGCAATTTGTACCTTGTATTAGCCTAATGTAAAATTTACACATCAAACTTGCCGAATGCCGTTCGCCAGCCAGTGAAACACCGAAGCACCGAGCAACAACAAACCACTGCTCCAGTGGCTGCCCAAAATGCTGGAAATTCTTAATTGATTAGGCGCCACATTTAATTAGCAGCGAATATCGAAAATTTGCCATGGAATTTCGGACGTATCTTACACAGACGCAGTTGACTCGTGAGTATTACCAATTATGCTAATTAAAGGCCACGACCAACAACAATAAAGGTACAAAGTTCATCAATGCGTGCAAAATGCGAGGCTATTTTTAAGCATTCAAAATTGGCTGGCAACGCGACGACAAAGTCTGCGACGAAGGGGGAGCCAAAGTGACAACTGACAAGTGGCAAGTCGCAACTGGTGAGGGGCAATCAAAGGCTTAGTAGACAAGGTCCCAAAAAAAGGGCTGACTGGCTGGATGGCTTGAACAATTGGCAACCCAAGCGTAATTATCAGCATTTACCAGCAAAACACTGTTTTTGGGTGGTCGGACTTAGGCTTGGGCTGCATTTGACAAATTAACATGAGAATTGCGTGGCTTGCTGGCGCTGTTGCCCAGGGTGAGTCCTGTAACGGGGATCTTAACGAACCTGTTGATGAATCAAAAACACAATATTCAAATTCGACAGACAGACAGAGAGACTCACAGTCAGATAGATAGGTGGGCGGTCGATGTGGGCGTGGGCGTGGCCTTGCCTTGCATTGTCTGCTTAACGCTTGCTGCACTAATTCAATTAAATATTTGTCTTTGTAGTTTCACTGTAAAGAAAAAAAACACACACACACACACAGGGAGAGTACAACAAAAAACTGAAGATAAAAACCAAACGAGCGTATGACAAAGACAAAGACTGGGGACAAAAGACAATGCCAGGATGTCTAAGGATATACATAGCGTCATAGTGGCCCACCCCAAAAAGCAGCCAGGCAGCCAGGCAGGCAGGCAGGCAACAAGGCAACCATCCAGCGAGCAGCAATCCAGGCAGCCAGCCAGTCAGTGGGGCTGAAAGCTATAATGCAAATATTGTATAACGTAAGCACTATACATAAGGCTTTCGCTCAAGAAAAGTGAGAGCAGTGACAGACGACTCGGGCATAAGACGAGCAGGCGACGCTGGCTGAGGATGTGAATGAGGATGCGGATGTGGATGTGGATGTGGATGTGGATGCTGCTCCTGCTGGAGCAGCGGATGAGGAGAGAACTGGGCGTGATCGTGGACTGTGCAGCAAGCAATAAATTTATTGCTTTTGGGAATTTTCCACTTGATGGCATTTAATGCGATTTAGTATTTAAATGAAGCAGCCCACGGGCGACAAGCGACGAGCACAACGTCCGCATTCGCGCTGGGAATGATGTGGACAACAAGGACGATAAACTCATTGAAGCGCATTAAAATAATCTTAGCCAAGGCAAGGCAAGGCAAGGCAAGGCAAGCCAAGCCAAGGCACGGCATAAACATACTCGTACATATTTGCTAACTAAGCTTCAAAATATCTGCTTAACCGTACAAAGTAATATACAACAAGCAAACTCCCCGTTCTAATGAGCAATTCCAAACTTCCAAAATACCAACCTCATCGACTAAATAAGTCTTTGCGCCTGCAATTGATTCGGCCGATGTTAAATTTGTAGCTGCATATTGAACAACACTTCACGTATTTCCCGAGTATCGCCCTTCTGCGCTGACTGGATCCTGGCAAATAGCCCCTGAGGCGCACCCTTGACTCGCCGCCGTTGAAACGTTGTTGGCACAGCTTGCTTTGAAAATAGCTGATTGAAAATTCGCTGGCTGCATGGAAATAGTCTCCGCCCTGGATGGAGTCACACACGAGTGCAATGCCCCAATCGACTGACAGGGTAATCTAAAAAGCTTTTGCAGCACACGGACTTGCACGAGGGTGGCATTTAAAGTTGACTGTGGCTTTAAAAGTGAGTACGACAAGATATCTAAATTAATAAGAGTTGCGCTAATTGACGAGCAGAGCGACAGGGGGACGAATGAAAGACTTCCTGAAAAGCAGCGAAACGTAATCGGAAATACAAAACAAATAACATTTACTGAAATGCGCCTCACATTTAATCTGCTTGCAACATTGAATGATTTCAACTTGTCAACAACTCTGTGAATACCTTGAAAAAAGTATCGACGAAAACATAAAAGTTTTAATAATTTACAAGGCAAAGAGCTTACCTCGTGTTGCTGTAAAAAACGTTCGATTTCACGTTTAAAGAGCTGTTTAATTTAAGAGTGGCATTAAATGCGATTTAAAGGATTTGATAAAGCGCCTCACCGACTGTCGAGGAATAATGCATATATCTTTGTTTTTGGGCGCTTGTGTTTTTCTGTGATTTTTATTTAAACTTGTTTTTTTTGCTGTTTTAGATTTTATTGTTGGAATATTCGAGAATGACAATATGTTAGTTAAATAAATAAATAAATAGTTTGCATCTCATAAATATGCACGATGTACAATAAAAATGAACGTAAATCTTACAAATGTATCTGTATCTGTATCTGTATCTGTGTCTCTAAATGTATTTGTATCTATGTGTCTATGTGTATGTGTGTGGAAGCGAAAACGTTCAAACAATATCATAATTATACCTATATCAATAACTACTGTGTATATCTGTGTGTGCATCTGCATATTTGTTTTGCATTTATTCTATATAAATTGCATGTAATGCATGCGATATTAATGCGAAAGAAATTACACAAACAACTAAGCCAAACCGCCGGTTAAATAATTCAATGAAAACTGTAAAATTAATGAGCAAATGCAAATCGTGTGTGCTGCGAATTCACATTTGCATTTGCCAAACGCGAAATGTAAAATACAAATAATTAGAAGCATAACAATTGACTTTGCCGCATTATGTAACAATAATGCGATTTGTTTACCTTTTTACATCGCGCTTAAAGCATTAACAAAAAATAAATAATAAAATTAACTTAACTGATTTCTATTCGCGTCACACACACACACACACACACACTCTGTGTACCAACACCGCAAATAACAAATAAAAATAATAAATAATTATATATTAATGTTGCGAACGAAAAGTTTCAACTACGTATTGTGTTATCGATGCATCGAAAATTTTTTCACTTTTCACCCCCCGCTTGGGGATTGGGGGTGGGGGAAGTGAAAAAATTTTCGAGAGCCCTTGAAGTATGGACAACATAAACTAAAGAACTAGAAATTGGAGTAATATAAGAGTACTTGTGTGTGTTTTTTCTTTCTTTTTTGTGCTTATCAACAAACTAAATCGTATTCGTTACAAAAATTGTTTTCGTTTTGTTTTGTGTTTTGTTGTTCATAGAACTTACTTTTGATATATCATAGATATATGGTTCCTAAAATTACCACAACACCTTCATGCTGCTAACGACTGCTGCCTCGTTCCCTTTGTGTGTGATTCCCCGTGTCCCTCTCCCCCCTGCGTTCGCCGCGTGTTCGCCTGTTGTCATTGTTGTTAGGCTGTTGTGTCATTGTTATCGTTGTATGTGTGCGTGTGACCTTTGGCCAAGTTCGCAACAGGCTACTAATGGCGGTCAGCACGCCAACAATAACAGCAGCACTTACAGCACAATGACAATCGAAGACGGTCGCAGTTCGTTGGCGAAGGGGGGAGGTTAGACGGGAGATCAGAGTTCAGAGGCGCACAGACAACATTTGAATAAAGATGCCGCCGGTAAGTCAAACTCATGCAGTTCGAGGGGCCCACAAATGCCACGCCCACACGTGCAATTAAAATGATTGATTGGGTGGAGAGGTGGTGGGGTGAAGTAACTTAAAGCCAACGACACGACGAACTTACCTTCGCCAGTTGCCATCGGCTTTAGCCTAATCAACTCCAGGGTCGAGCCGAGTGCGTTTGGGGAGACGCAGTCTCCAACATTCGCCAACGCTCGCCGAAGTTGAACTAATGCACGAACTTACCTTCGTGCTAGAGAATTATGTACAGAGAACTAAGACTCGCTAAATCCTCGGGACTAGTCGAGCATAGTTACCGAGAGTGGGAGATTTCAGGGGCGGCGTTGAGTGCTTACGCTTACGACTACGAAACAAAAATAAATACACTTAGAACTAGTCAACCAGACTCCCCGTTCATCTCCCGCTTTTGCTTGTGCTTTGCTTACTGATGGTACGGCTGACAGAACTGATAGACCAGGCGCTGGGATCGCTCCGTCTTCTTCATGATGCCCTTCTTGTAGTACTGGCGTATCGAGCGCGACAGCTTGTCGTAGTTCATGGCCGGCCGGTTCTTGCGTCTGCCCCACAACTTGGCCACACGCACCGAGTCCTCGATCTTGAAGATGCCCTTGCTGCGATCAATCCAGCGTATGGCGGTGCCGTTCACCTGCGGCGCCGCCAGCAGCTCCTTGAGGAACTGCCACAGATGTATGTGCGAGCCGCCGCCATTGCGAGCTCCCGCCGATCGCTTGGTGGGCGTGGCAGTTGGGTTCGCTGTGGCTGTGGCTGTGGCCGTTGCTGTAGCTGTGGCTGTGGCTGTGACTGTGGCGGGCGTCACACTGACCTCCATATCATCATCGTCTGCGGAGAGAAATAAAATACACAGATAGTTATAGATAGAGCATCGCTTGGAGCTTGCCAATTGCGCACCTTCGCTGTCCTCGTGATCGAGACTCGTCTGCGCCGCGTAGTCAAGTGTGGGCCACATAACGTGCGCTGGCTGTGCGGATTCGATGGCATGATTGTGATTGCTAGTGCCCAGCTGATCGGCATAGGCCATCTTCCATATCTCCAACTGTGCGTGCAGTGTGCTGCCACTCTAAAAAGCGCCAAGAAAGAAAGAAAGCAGATAAGTTTCAATTCAATTCAATTGAGCCCAAGTGAGTTGCGCATAAATCTCAATCGCAGTATCAATTCGAATTCTATCTGCTAACTGCACGCATAAATTATGCCTACGTTGCAGTTGTTGCTGTGCTTGCACTCGCTATTTGCCAACAACAAGAGAGGCACAGCAAACGCCAGCGACTTACTTTCACCTTGCAATGTCGTTGCTGGTCGTTGGCTCAATTCAAGTGCCACCGTCGCTGTCATCTGAGCTGTTGCTGTTGCTGTAGCTGTGGTTGCTCGCTGTGACTTTGGCTTTGGCTGGAACTGGCATCAGCAACGGCAACGGCAACCACAACGGCAACAGCAACAACAACAGCAGCAACGGCTCGCAATCAACCAAGAGCTGTGCAGTTTCACCAAACAACCTTCACACATTCTTTCACCTTTACAGCCATGACCACGGTTACTAATTTTTCGACTTTGCTCTCCCTCTCTCTCTCTCTCTCTCTCTCTCTCTCTCTCTCTGTCTGTCGCTTGCGCGCTCTTTGGACTCTTTGGTCGCGTTTGTTGCTCAAGTCTTTTGTTATCATTTTGTTGCACTCACAACATTCACAACAACAACAACAACACCAGCCACTTTGATGCGACGCCATTTCACCAAATGGCAAATGTAATCATTGATATATTTTTGGCAAAGTGCTGACTGGCACTTTGAGCTGTAGCATCACTCCGAAGGGGGGCAGATTGTTTAAGAGGGGGGAGGGGGAACGCATTTGGAGTAGTTTTTGATGCCGCAAGCTTTTTGCCTAATTGTTGGCAACAGGTTTGTCGTTTTGGCGTTTGCTTTCCGATTTGGTTGGGCCTGCTACCGATCGATCGATCGATGTTGTTGTGCTTGTGGTTGTTGTGTTGTTGTCGCTCTAGTCTGGGCCATGACGTCAACGTCAGTTACGAAACTTGTTTCTTTTTAAGTTTTGGTTTTGGTTGTGTTATTATTTTTGTTTTTGTTTCTCTCTTTTCTCACCTTAAGTTTAACTCAAGTCAAGTCAGTTGGTTTTGGGTTCGCACGCGAAATTCAATTCAATTCAATCGCATCGATTGGTATTGCTTGTTTTTGTTCCCCCCTTTTGCTTTTTCTGCGGCTTCGCTTGGCTCTCTTGCTTTTTGCTTTTTACTTTTTGCCTTTTGCTTTTGCTTTTGGCATTTGCATTGTCTTCTTGTATTATGCTTATTAGCTACCCCATTTCGATTTTGTAATCGTCGACAAGTTGAGTCAGTCACATGGCCAGAATATATCACAATATATATATATATATATATGTATGTATACTCGCACTCACCTCGGGCAGACGACGCGTGAATTCCTCCTCGCTGAGTAATGCGAGTGCGGCGCCATCTTCGCTGAACTGCAGCTCCAAATTCAAAGCCGGCGGCAGCTTAAACTGCGCCAAGGTGGATCGCAGCCATGCATGCACCTGGGCGGACGTCCAAGCATTGGGATCTGCAGACGGCGCAAAAGAAAACCATAAATCAATTGCAATCGCAATAGCAGGGTACAACTTTTCGTGGACTCACCCTGCGATATCTGCAGCTCCGCACAAATGGCGTCCGCCTCGCGCTTGGCATGCTCCAGGGCCAGCGAAATGACCGGCTCAAAGTCACCACGCACCTCGGCTAGGCCGCCAATGAAGGACTCCAGTGCCAGTGGCTTCAGGTTGTGCTTCTTCTGGAACGTTGTGTCCTCGAGGCACTCGCGCAACAGCTGATGACTCGGTTTCGAGTCCGCTGCCAGCTGCTGTTGCTGCTGCTGTTGCAGCAGTGAGTTCAAATCAATGTAGCTTTCGACGTCCGCATCCAGGGGCTCCGCCTTGATGCTGCTGCTGTCGCTGCAACCCGAACGCGGCGACGGTGTCTCGCAGTTGGACTCTGGCGGCGATGGCGGCAGTATGTGCAGCTCCTGCTTGATGCTGCTGGCGTCCAGTGAGGGGCAGGGACTGCTCAGGCAGTCGTAGCTGCCGTTGAACTTGCCGTACGCGAACGAGGCAAACTCCGACTGCTGCGGACTGGACTGTGGCGAGGGGTAGGCGCTGTGCGGATAGGCTGGCGGTGGCGGTATTAGCTGATGACAGCTGCTGCCGTTGCTGCTGCCGTTGCTGCTGCTGCTGCTGCTACTGCTGATGGTGGCTGCCACTGGGGCGAGCTGTTCGTGGATGTCGCCAACGCTGGAGCAATCCCAGGCACTCTCGATCTTGATCTGCGGTGCGTTGTACTGATAGACTGTGGTCGGTATGCCGGCGTCCTCCGGCAGCAGAGACAGATCGAAGTTGTCCGCATAGGAGTAGGCCGAGTATTGATCCGGCGGCGTCTGGCTCTGGAATTGTTCTGTGTTCACGACGGCGCCAAGTTTGAACTGTGAATTGTGCGGCATCTGGAGAGAGAGGGGGGAGAAGAGTGGATTTGGTTAAACTGTTAATTGAGCAACAGCCTCAATAATTTCATTTTGTATTCGTCGCACTAATTAATTAAAGTATTTCAGTCGGTTTAATTAGCACGTCTCTGCAAAGACCGCAGATTTTTCACTCTCCTATTGTTTGTTTTTCCACTCATTTTATTTTATTTTATTTGATGTGTTTATTTTTTTTTCATACTGTTGCTGCTGCCTTTCTAATTCCAACTGGTCGGCACCTACCTGCCCCAAAAATGTTACAACAGCAGCAGCAGCAGCAGCAGCACTAGTAACAAAAGCCGCTGCATATGGCAATATTACGATTTCGATTTGTATTTTGTAGTTTTGTTTTTTTTTTTTTGTGTTAACCTTTAGTTTCCAAGCGTTTCGCTGCGGTATCCAAATGTTAAGCCGCTGTCGACAAAGGCAAGATTCGTACTAAGCTCAAAGCCCCATTGATTTACTCATTTATCAACTTAAAGTCGAGCTGAATTGTGAGCTGTGTGCGCTGTGTGAGCTCAAGTGCTGTACTATGACTATGACCGAGTCTGTGACGCCATGAAAACTGATTGCAAAAAAACCCAGAGCCCAACTGAGCCTTAGACCGCCATCTATCTATCTACGATGTCGCGGCGAAGGCGGAGGCGGAGTCGAAGTCGGGCTGAGAGGCAATTTAAACTAATATAGCAACAAACCCCAAGTAGCGTGTGCTTTTTGTGTGTGCTTTGGGCCGCAGAACAATGACTAGATCAATATCGAAAGCATTCTCTGAGAACTCTCTTCTGTACCCTTAACGCGAACAGAACAGAACAGAACAAATACAAATACGAAGACAATTCATATTCTATACTTAGCCCTGCACGCTCTTGATTAGTTTGTATTTAGAGTTAAAGGCGTCATTACAACATGCAATGCAATAAATATAAATTTTCGCTTTCTGTGCAGCTGCCATTGGCTTCGACTGTGGCTGTGGCTTTGGCTGTTTGATTTTTATGATCATCTACACTTTTTGCCTCTGAGTGAATGCTGGGTAAACTGGTTTTTCATTAAGCTCTCACAGCCAGCAGTCACCAGAGCAGGCCAGGCCAGTCCTAGCGGGTGGTAGAGGGAAGCGAAAAATGTAAGAGGTGGGGAGAGCAGAGGAGAGCGGTGGAGAGCTGTGGAGAGCGGTGGAGTGAGGTGGAGAGCGGTGAAGAGCTATGTAGCTGACAGTGTCTTTGTGCTGTGCTTTGCGCTTATTATTAATTTAACAGCTCATTCTGGATTTTCCGATTTGCAGTTTTAACTCGAGAGCGCAGCGCGAGACCCAGTTGCGAGGGGGC
Organism: Drosophila siamana; assembly: GCA_035047445.1. Taxonomy (NCBI): domain Eukaryota; kingdom Metazoa; phylum Arthropoda; class Insecta; order Diptera; family Drosophilidae; genus Drosophila; species Drosophila siamana. Next base: position 15,379,300 of record JAWNPP010000004.1, on the reverse strand, counting down.
GGCGACAAAAGGGGGGCGTGTGTCAATACGATATTGACGTCGTCGTCGTTTGTTTAGTTTTTCTACCAGTCACGATGGTAATACAATTTTTATGTTTTAATTGTACGAACACTGGGCGTATGAGTGATTTTCGTTGTTAGCTTTTCTCAGCTTGCTGTTAATTGGCAGCGCTAAAACTTAGTTTAAACATTGCCCAGCCGTACAATCCCATTGTTATTATTATCAGCATGTACTTTTTCTTAGACCCAGAAGGGTGCTTCACCCGACTTTCCTTTGGGTGGCGATCGATCCCACTAAAAAAAAAAACAAGTGTGGGGCGAACAACTGGTCAAGTGATTCAACAGACTTGGCTTGCACAGCTGCCGGCCAGCAGCAAGTGACTCAATAAAAATAACCATTAAATCTGTTAAGAGTGCTAAGCAAAGTGCATATTTATTAGCCCCGATTAGGGGGTGGCGAGAGGCAGAGGGTATGCCTCACACTTGCTGCTATTTATAGACCATAAACAATCTCAGTCGCAGTCTACATTTTTATGGGCAGGCAATTCCTTTCCCTTAACTGAGGCCATCATAAATTGCTCCGAAAAGAAATCGAAAAGCCTTAATTGGTTATTGGGAAAAAGACGTATTTTTCTCTCGCCTCTCTTCCTTCCTGCCAGCGTCGAGAAACCAGCAAAAATTGGCATTTATTTTCAATATATAAATATTGATTTATTTGGGTTCGCTTGACCATTAAGTACCCGAAACACAATGCCCACATTCTGAGAGGCTTGTGGCAATTAGATCACTCGGGTTATTCCGTCTTATATTTCCTGCTATTCACTTTGTGCAAACAAACAAACAGCAACAGCAGCAACAACAACTAGCGTAGTCCGTAAATTTTAATTAAATGTTTCAATACATGCTCAGATTCTGACGGAGTTTCCAATAGGCTACAAAATACGAAATTTTATTACAATATCTGAGCAAACAAAAGGCTTTTTGTGCCGCATTTAGCCAACTTGCTGTCGAGCGATTCGAGACCATATTTCACTGGCAACACTGACATGACACGCCTGTCAATAAACCTATCAGTTCAGATTTAAATAAAGACAGACTACAAGCACACTGTACATACTTGTTGGCGTTAGAATATCTATATATTTATATATACATATATACATACACACATATGTATGCATTATGCGACTGACTCGTTCACATAGCACCCACAATAAACGTCACAAATTGGTAATTTGAAAAATAATATGATATGGTTGTTGCTCTTGTTATTCCTGTTGTTGTTCCTGTTGCTATTTATTTCCAACGAAAAACACTCACACAAAATATCCCAACAACAAATTCTGAATGCCAGCGGCTTTGGTGTCAAAGTTGGCACAACAATGTATAAAACTAACAACAGCAGCAACAACAAAAGCATTTTAACCACAACGGCAATTGAGAATGTGAATTGAACCGACAGAATGGCAGGCAGGTATTTTTGTATTTCTGTAGCCGCCGATGTGTATTTTTAGAAAAGCCACAAACTTTTAATAGATCCATTTAACTGACAGGTCTATTTTTAAAGACATTTACAAAGTGCAAAAACACAAATCGTTCCACAACAATGCTGTGCAATGTGTCAAACAACTTTAAACTTTTACAACTAACCCGATGGCGCACTTGATCAATCGCTATACGAAAAGATTAAAGGCTATGCGAATGGCGAATGAATGGAAAAAAACGAACAGCAAAATAACAACGCATAAAATATAACTATATCAACTTTGAATTGAAATCTCTTCGAACAAAACAAGGTATTTTTTAGTCGAATACTTTTGCGATTTCATATTTCTCAGAAATAATTCAGCAACTCCATAAAGAATGAAAACTGTGCCTTTGTCTTGATTCTATAACACTTTTATGAACTGACGAATATAAACTGGCACAACTGAATACACTCATAATATTCAAACGAGTGCGTTTTTATTCACCGTGCCTGTGTCTGTGTGTGTTTGAAATTTTTGCTGAAATATTTATCTTAAAGTGATTGTTTTAAATCTTTCAGCTTTATGCTTCAGTTCGCTGATTAAAATCTTAAAGCAGTCTATAAAATTTAGCAAAACAGAAATGAAATCATAACTGAGTCATGCTAGGCAAACACACACACACACACACACACTCATACACTCGCAGTAATTTTATTAAAAGTCGAACATAAGAAAAACAACACAAAATGTAAATAAAGAAGAAGCGTAGGCCAAAAATTCAGAGCAAGCTTCAACGCTGTACGTGGTACAGACAATATATAGATATTTTTTTAGAGCTATGACAATACGAGCGAGCAGTAGCAGCATTTGATAAAACTTTGTTACTTCAGTGCCAAGGGAAGGAAACACACAGAAAATTCAAATACCAAAACAAAAAAAAACAAAAAAAAACAAAAAAAGAACAAATGAAAAAGAACTCTTAAAAAATTAGCAACAATAATATTCAACAATCTGGATAAGTAATAAATTGAAATATGCTGGCGAACCAGAAACAAGTTTAACAATTTGTATGACTTTGGGCCAATAGCAACAAAATAACAAAATTCATTAGAACAATTCACAGACAGACTCAAGAATGTGGCATAGTAGTTGAATGAGTCTATGTATGTGTGTGTGTGGTGTTTGTGTGTGTGCGTGCGTGTTTTTGTGTGGTGTGTGCTATGCTTTGCCTAATAATAAAATCAAGTTTACGTTTACGTTGTCAGAACGTTCCTTTTAGCAGCGACAAAAGCTTTAATAAAGCGACGATCAGATAAGAAGCTGTGGCCAAAAGAACTCGCCGAAAGCGTATAGAAAGAACAACAACACTCGTAGCTGAGCTGTTGTTGTTGTTGCTGTTTGTAGTTCTTAATGTTGTCCAGGTTAATAATAAATGAAATGGCCAACGCCTAAGGCAAGCGCACGATCTATATAAATAAATTAAGCATGGCTTTACACGGGGCGCGCCCAGGCCATGCCGAGGCATGCTACCGAGCCAGGTAGAGACAAAGAAAACCATTTGCCAACCTTGGGCCCGTCGGCAGCAGCATTGCGCATACGACAAAAGGTTGCGCTCAACCCCACCCCTCCTCCCTCGAGCAGTAAAGTGAAGGGTAGCAAGAGCAGCAGCAACAGAGCCAGTTGGCCATTGCAATTGCAGCAGCCTTGAAATCATGATGTGGCTGTGCTGATGTTGAATTATTGCCAAGTGTTATTTAAATTAATTTGTATTTATCTGTTGCTTTTGAACTAAATATAACAAACTATGCAAATGTGCAAAAGCCAGCCTCAGGTGTTCACCAACGAACTGACTGTCGGACTGTTGAACTGTTGGACTGTCAGGCTGAGTGACTGACTGACTGAGTGAACTGGCTGAACGGCTGATTGCCTGGGTGACTGGGGGACAATTGTCAGGTAATCTGTTCTAATCGCATTATGACTATGGAAGCGCAACAATACGAAAAACGAAAAACACACGAAAAGCGTAGAAGCCAACGGCGAGCGGGCAAACATAAAGACAAACCTCGAAAGCCGTTCGTCGCGCAAGCGCAAAAATTTTTAATTAATTACGAGGAGGGCAGAAGGCAGCGTGTGTGCGGTGCGGGCCACGTTAAGAGTGTTGAGCCGCTGTCAGCAAACAGAAACAAACAGCAGAGACACAGCGGACGACAGACGGCAGACAGAAGACAGCAGGCAACAGGCAGGCAACAGACAAACAGACAAACAGACAATAGACAACAACAGAAAAGAGTCAAGAGCATAAGTGCACAAATCCACGTATGTACACAGATACGAGCACAAGTAGATACTCAGATATTCGTACTCGCAGATACTTAGACACAACTTGTATGCGTGGGTTAAGCTGTCACTGAGACAAGAATTATTTCTGCTTATTTTTACATCGCTCGTCGTTAGTTGTTGTTGCTCGCTTTGCTGTGCTTTGCTTTTAGTACGAATGGATCGCGCAGTTCGTGACAGCGCAATTTTTAATTGTGTTCTCTTTGGATAATGTCGTTTGCATTGCATTTAATTGTCGACATTTCATGCAACTATAAATTGTTGCAACGAGTGCACAAGGTGAAACACTTCTCGGTCGTCATCGTCGTCGTCGTCGCCGTCGTCGCTACAGCAAATCTTGTTTAGCCAGCCTTCAAGTGATCACTGCATTTCAATTATGCTTCAAGCCTGGCCATAACATTGCATTAGAGCATGGCTAAAGGTATCTGCAGTTGTTAGATAACCAAACACACACACACACACACACACACACATAGACACACCGTGAACTATTTATGCAAAATAGAAATGCAAATGCTTCGGTGGCTCTGTTAGCCAAACTGTTCCGGGATATTGCAAAGGTTTACATATTTCAATAAATGCACACAAAATTCCAGCTTATTGAAGAATTCATTTAAATATTCATTAGAGTATCGAGATACTTTATGAGTCAACATCCTGCAGTACAATTCAGTTGGCAACATAAGGAAAGACCCTTTCAACTTCATAAAGTGCTACCATAAATATTCATTAGATCTGAGTCAACATCCTGCCATTGGCAGCACTACTCGGTTTAATAATTGACCCTTATAAAATAATGCAAAAATAAAAAGAAAAACTAACATTCCCTAATGTAATTCACAGTATCGACGGCTGCGAGTTTGAAGACAATGCGACATTCCAACGGAGTGAATGCAAATTGGCTCTCAATCAAAGTTGGTAGCACATTCTGTGGAGTCGACGAGCTGCTTACAATGTGTGATAATATTTATCCAGAAAGCACATACCAATAATCCATTGCACTAACTCATTTGAGTTATGCCCGAACTACGGCAATTTACCAATGGCCCATTGCTGTTTAGGCGCCTCAAACAGGTAAGCACACACAATTCCCACCGAGAGTAATGTAACCACTCACACTTGCACTCACACTCACACCCACATCCACAATAAGCCAGAGCACTCATGGCAAGCAGTTGGCAGACGCTGCCCATCCCATATCAATGTCTAGGCACTGAACCCGACCCGAGCAACTGGCGGGCAGGCTTGGCTGATGGGTTGATGGCTTGCTTTACTTAGCTTCAGCTTGGCCAATGACTTGCTCGGTCTGCCTGCCACAAAGTAAGTAAATGGCCATTGCCATTGGAGTCTTCAGCGGGGCTGTTGCTCATTATGCAACGCACGCATGGACAATTATTCTGTGGAAAAGACATTGCGCCAGCCAACTCATTTCAATTTGCATAAGAGCCCGGCGACATCTTCAATGTTCGCTTAGTGCGCGATTTGCAAATCAACAGACAGCCATAATGTGCTATAGTAATCGTAAGTACAAGTTTATTTCTCTACGCAGGTATGTATAGCAAACTATTCGAATTCGCTTAGCCACACCCAAAATGCCAACGAATTACATTGTGTAATAAATATGAATTTGATTGATATGCAGCAACAACAACAGCTGTGCTCGACAATGGCCAGAAGGGCTTTGCTTAACTTGGCTATTTGCTGTTGCTTGGCTGTACCTCGGGTCGAATAGTTCTTGGGGCTTGTGAAAACAGTCAGAGACTGAGACTGAGATTGAGATTGAGACTGAGGCTGCAACAACTTGTCAGCAACACTTGAGAAATATTTATGTCATGTCAGTTTTTCTTTCTTTGCCTTTTCTTTTTCTGCTTTTTGTTTTTAGCTGCTTTTTGCTTTGCTGCTGCGAAAGCGGCAATGCGCTTGCATTTTTAATTGTTGGCCGTAGTATTTATTTTATTATGTCCATAAATATAATGAGGCATAAGAGTGTTTGTTGCCCCACTGGCAGCAAACGCCGCACAACCGTTGCAACTTCAATGTGCAGTTGTGCGATTGCAATTGCAAAACGTTGTTGGCTGCGTCTGCCGTCTGCCTTCAGCCTTCTGCTTCTGTGTCAGCGATTGGAAACGCGCGAAGAAGACGCGTCTGCATCTGTGTCTCTAGTTGCAACTGCGACTGCCACTCGCTAGAAAGATTGACAACGACAACGACGACAACGGCAACAGCGACAACAGCGACAACGACAACGACGTGCAAAATCGCAGTAGACACATTTCCATCAAATCAATCAAAAATGGTAAATACAAGTTTTTTTTTCCTACTGCTGCTGCTGCTTTTTGCGTCAAGCTCAGTGTATAGCATATATAGAGCTTAAGTAGGTCCAACAAAAGTATCTGATGCCTGTTGTCCGTCTGTCTCTAGCTGTCCATCTGCCTCTCTAAGCTGCTGCTGCTGCTGCTGATGTTGCATTGGAATGCACTTTCCGAGTGAAATGCCAGCTTGACATTGTTGCTGCTGTTGGTATTTGGTGTTGTTATTGTTGCCGTGCCATAGTTGACAATCATTTAGAATCACTTCTTGCAAAATGAAAGCATCTTTTGAAAGTTGCTGCCATCGTTTGATGCCTCCACGTCGCTACTGCTGCTGTTGTTGTTGTAATTAAAACGAAATGCCATAAGACAAATGGAAAATGTAACTGGCAAGTGTAGCAACAACAACAGCAACAACAGCAAACACCAAACACCAGCAGCAGCACAAGTAACATTAACGTGTATGGCAGACAATGCGACGCAGTGCGACTCTCACCTAGTGACACTCATTTGTGCCTGTCTACCTTTGAGATACACACACACTAACACACACAGCAGCATACATATCTTATGGGTGTGTGTGTGTGGTTGTATGCTCGTACTTTTGCTAATTAAAAGTCAGATGATGGCAGGCTCCTAAAGTTAATAAGCATCGCTATGGCTGCCAAAAACATTATCTGCCATATGCTGGGGCAATTGCGCAAATTATTTGAGCATACGAACAGCACACGTCGAGGTGCAGATACATACAAAACTCGCATGAGTGTGTATGGGTGTGTGTGTGTTTACATTTAGCTATTTTCACTGTTGATAAGAGCATGCGAATAGGTTATCAGCTGTCAGCTATCAACTGCTTGACTTGTAGTTACTATAAACTCAAAAGCACCCACTCGCGACCCACACACACATCGCACACACATCACACCCAGACACACCGCTCGCCACTTCCAGACAGACAGAGCGATAGATACTTTGTATATGTATATAGTTGTGAATATGATTACAATGCGGATAGATTATATATAACGCCTTTCGACTTACCTCAGCGCTTGGCATGTACATCATTTTCTCATACTCCATTTTTGCACTTCTTGTTTTGCACTTCTTGTTAATCAGCGATTCGCGCTTGTCTCTGCCTTAGCTATGAGCTATATTTTGTATCTGTATCTTAAGCTGCTGAGCTGCTGCTGATGCTGCTGTGTCTCAGCTTGTTATTTTTCACAGCGCTTGGCGTGTGCGTGCAAAATTCAAACGTTCGCTGCGAAAGTCTAGCGCTGTCTCTCTTTCTTTATGGCGCACTCACTGGCTGGCTCTCTTTCTGTCTTTCACTTGACTGTTTTTTTGTTGGTGTTGTTGTTGTTGTTGCTGTTATATTCAAATGTTTTGCTTTTGTTGATTCAGTTTTTGATTCAAATTGTTGTCGTTGTCGTCGCTGCTGTTGCTTCAACACTTTTGTTCATTATAATGTGCAGTAAATATTTGAAAATTTTACGTCTTTAATGTTTTCCCTTTGCATATTTGATTCGAAATTGCGCTGTTTTTGTTATTAGTATATCTTTTCTCGACGATTTGATGTTGCTTTTGTGTTGTTTCGTTTCGTTTGGTTTTTATTTATTTTATTATTATTTTTTTTTTTTTGGAACACTGGCGTTGCCTTGAGGATGAGGCCAGTTTAATGTATTTCACAGCATTTTATTGTTAAAATTTCCACTTGCAAACTCGTTGCTCTCTTTCACACACATTCTTTCGGCTCACACTGTTCCTCACTCGCTCGCTCACACACTCGGTCTCTCGCTCTCTCTCTCTCGCTCTTTCTCACTCGTTGCCACTCTCTTTCTCTCTGTCTGTTGAACACTTTTATTTGGCTTTCGTTCAAATCGTCCGCTGTGAACCGTTCACAAAGTCTTCACGCTCATTTCTGTGCGCTGCGATCGCATCGATCGTGCTGCTTACCTCATACGCCGCCAAGCTTTTGAGCTGCAAACCGGTTTCACAAGCTCTCGCCGCAGCTTTCGGCACGCCAAGAGCTTTTATTTCCCAACAGCAGCTTTGCTGCTGTTAATGTCTTTCGCCGTCGTCATCTGCTGCTGCTGCGACGTATCATTAAATCGATGAATTGCGAGAAGCAGGCAATTGATTGTTTGCGCTTTAAGTCACAGCACAACACAACGCAATGCGTGGGCTGGCAGCCACAAGTGCCACGCCCATAGCTCGACATGCATGTGCAACATGAGTTGGCTTTTCAGCGGGGCTGGAGGTGCTTGAAGCCAGTCAGAAGTCACTCAGTGCAGTCAGCTGTGTGGATTTGGTTTGCGGGTGTTCGCCGTGGGCTTCTTAGGACTTGAAGCCGACTTGAAGGCTCACGCGCAATGTGCCTGCCTGTGTTTGATTGTGTGTATGTGTGTGCAGTATTATCGTTTCCGCTTCCGCTGCATAACACACACAAAGACAAGGAGAACGAGAACGAGAACGACAACGACTGCAATGGCGGAAACAGCAAAACACAATTTCACAAAGACTCTTTGACATTTATTTATCATTGTGCAATGACAATTCTGCTATTTTTTTTGACAAGTCATAAAAAGCACATGACAACTGCAATGATGACAGCCCCAAATGCAACTGCACCACAGCCAACTTCACTCCCATCTCGACTTTGACTGCCCCACGGGCCAATGTCTGGGCCGGACAATGACTTCAAATGCCGGCGGCTGCTGGTCGCGGGAGACGAGCGAGAGCATCGAAATCAAATTATGCTCTCCTCCTCCACGTTTCGATGTTTTGCTGTTTTTCCCCATTAAATTTTAAGCTGTCTTTCAGTTTTGGCGCGCCATCTTGCAGCCAAGTATTTGACGAGAACGCGCAGCAGCTGGAACGTCAGCAAAACAATGGCCAACAGCAGACCCAGCACATCCAGGGAATAGTAGCTAAGGAAACTGGAAGACGAAGGTAAAATAGTTGTACAATTTATTGTCAATAAATAATAAGCTATAAACAAGAGCGCAAGCTATTCATTTTTCATCAACCCAGCGAATTGTGATGCGCTAAAGACCAAACTGCATCAGCAACCAAGAGAGTAATCAGTTTATGAAAAGTAATCAGTAAGTGCGCATCAAATGCGCCGCTGCAGGTCTAGGCAATAATTAGCAGCATCCAGACACAAAAGCGCCAACTCGCCAACTCACCTCATGTGCCGCGCCGGTGACTGCAGATGCCTTGCACCTTTGTGCCTGATGACGTACTCGGTCCAGAACAAAGCCTGGCGCAGCGGCGAAGCCAATTGGTCGAGCAGCAGAGCCCGTCGACGTCTGCAAGCGTTGCATGATGAACGAAATGCAATTGAATTGAAATAGCAGATAGCAGCTAGCAGATAGTAGATTGCATACCTAACGGAACGCAGATAGCCATCATTATGCAGGACATCGTAGACGGCACGATAAAGGGATTCCTCGGTAAGCTGGGCCAACTCCAGCCGCCTCGCATAGCCGTCATGCAGGGCCTGGGCGGCGTTGGCATCGTGATCGCAGAACACGGGCAGCATCAGCAGCGGCACGCCGTGGAAGACGGCCTCGTGTTGGCTCAGCAGTCCGCCATGTGTAATGAATAGCTGCAGCCGACGATGGCCAAGGATATCCTGCTGCGGCAGCCAGTCGCGCACGAGAACGTTCGGTGGCAGCGGTGACAGCAGCAGCTCGCTTGCGTTGCCCGCCCACGTCCAGAGGACGTGATGGCGCGGCAGGCGCGCAAAGACCGCGACAAACAGTTGGCACAACGCCGCCGGCAGCCGTGCCGAGCGCACCGACGAGCCCATCGATAGGTAAATGACGCCAGCTGGCGCAGCGTCCATAAAGTGAGCCAACGCCGCGTCCAGCTGGCTTAGATTGCCAGCCGGACGACAGTGGAGGCATGCCACACCGGCCACATTGGGCAGCTGGGCGCTGGGCGGCGACACGCTGAAGTGACCGTTTTGCAGTATGAAGGCAACCTCACTGGCCATCACGTAGGGATGTGGCACCGACTCGCCCAGATGGTGGCGCATCAGGTGATGCACACGTTGCATGCACAGCTGCAATGGCAGTGGCTTAGACAAGACCACACACACACACAGACAGAGACAGAGACAGAGAAACAGAGAGAGATACGAGCAGCGAGCACACACAACGTCAGCCACTAAGCATCATTTAATCAGTCTGATGCATGATAAATCAGGAGCCAATCATGGTCAGAGTTGAGGCGGGCATCGACTGAAATTGGTCTTAAATCAAGGAGCAGCCAGACGAGGCAGGGATTAATGCGTTTGTTAGTCGAGTGCAGACCACGGCAGACGCAAGAGTTGAATGCAATAGGCTGTCTATAGGCTGACAATGTGCGCAGCTCGGTCAGCACGACCCAACGAACGGTGGGGCGAAGAGACGAGAGACAGATACTCACCCAGTGCAGCAAGTCGGCAAAAACATGAGTTAAACAATTTGCCACACGCTGCACGATGTGCATCGGCAATGTCCAGGAGGCAAAGACATGAGGCGTGACAGCATACGCAACCGGATTGCCGGCCAACGAGAGACTTCCGGTGTAGAAGGCCACCGTATTGATGTACATGAATGCCGTTACATTTAAACTATGGACAATGCCCAGGGCGCACTCCGGAAATGCGCCATCTACAATCGCCAATTGATAGTGGCCGCCATCGTCGCTCGCCTCGCCTCCTCGATGCCGCCTTAGCAGACGATGTGTGGCAGGGTCGCTGAGCAAACTGTTGCATGCCTGTCGGCCATTGAGTAATAAACGTCAGCCACAAGCTTATCCTACTCCTCATATACATACACATCTATATATCTCTGTTTGTAACGTGTCGTGCTGTGTATTTGTGTGCGTGTGCGTGTGTGTGTTCTTTGATGTGGCACAGCAGTTACCTCAATTGGATATCGCATCGCATCGAGCATTGAGAGCGGCGCTTGACCAGCGTAGCGTGCACCCACCAAATCCCAATCAGTATAGTTGCGTATATATTGAACGAGCCGCTTTGGTGTCACTTCAACCAGCCCATCCACATGGAAATCCGCTTGGAAGCCATTCACAAACGTAATCCGATGGCCGCTGCAAGGGATCAGCATCGTTGTGGGGCATTAGTATCAGCGATGCCAATGGACCAATGGACTTGCTGATACTGTGAGACTGCGAGACTGTGTGGGACACTCACCGTTTGATAAGCGCTCGACCCAATGCCCAGAAGGGTATTTTGTGCGATTTCGTGCCGCCCATGGTAATCATCAGAATGTTGGAGCCTCTCGACGACCCAGACGACCCCAAACAACAGCAGCAGCAGCAGCGGCAGCAGCATATCGTCAAAAGTATCAACAGACAGCACTTATTTGGCCAGGACATTCGAGAAGGATATGGTGTTTGCTTCTTGTTTACCGTTCAACCACACTCAGCACTCAGCACTCAGGCTACAACTGCCAGCGGGCAAACGAATCAAATGGGCCAAATGGAGCTATGGGCCAATAGCTGGCTGCCCAATGAGCCGTCCAGCGTTATTTTCAAATAAATAAAAATGTTAATTTTAAAATTCTCTCGCTCTCGCTCTCGCTCTCTCCACTTCCCCTCTCTTTCACTCTCTCGCGCGCGCTGTTGGAGCCGCTGTGTTGCGTGTTGCCGTGACTGGAAATTACAGTTATTCGTTGTACGTGTTTAATTATTTTTAAATCACACGCAAAACGTTACAAGGAAACCGCTTCAGCGGCCAGGACTCAGCTGGGATTATTTTGGTAGCCGAGTCACGTGCCAATTGCCCCAGCTCAAGATATTTTAACGGACTGCGTCCGTTCCGTCCATACGCATTTGACTTCTGACCCCCCCTTTCCCTCTGCCCCCTGCCTCCTTCGTCCACCCACCAAAAACTGCCCACTTAAAGTGTTATTTCCGTGTGGCGGCGACGACGGGCCTCTCTTAATTACACGGCCTGCTTCGCTTGTTCCTTCATTGCCCCATTGTATTTGGCATTGATTTAACAACAAATTATAAATAACAAAACTTGAAATAGTCTTGAACAAATTGTTGGCTCTCACACCTTTGCTATTCTGGGACTAAGACAATGAAATAATGGCTGAGAAACTCAATTGCCATAATTGCTGTAATTTCAAATGTATTAATAAAATGGCTTCACAGTCCATCAAGTGTTTTAGCCAATTGCTTGACAACTTAGCCTCGACAGCAGCGTCTGCAAGCGCCTTAAGCCTAGTTCAAACTATTTTATTGGCTTACCTCAGTTTCTTAATGTCTTTAAAGTGGATAGACACTTAGATTGATTGGCAATTTGAGGCCTTTTAGTATTTACAGCATATACTCAAGTCGAGCAGACACAATAAGTTTGCTTGTTTAACTTTCACGGTTGATCAAACAGACAACTTCACTTTCGATACAGTTTTCTATTTTTGTAAACGCCTCAAACATAATTACAAGTTTTTCTTTGAAACGCCCACACACACACACTCATACACACTCACAGTCACACTGACACGTATGCAGTTTGAGGAAACTTTCAATGCATAATAAATAAAGCAAATAATAATGTTGCTGATGTGAGGGAAGCTGGCAGCAATGTCTTGCATTCATTTATGCTGTTTGTACAGCTCAAGCTAAACTGAAAAGCTGACAAGCCGCTCCACTGAAGAGCAGTCAATAAGTCAAAGGTCACAGGATACACACACACACACACACACACATACAGAGAGAAACATTCGTGTGCATTGTTGTTTACTTAAGCAAAAATGTATATTTTATCAAGTAAAACAAAAAGGATGCCAGCGCTGACGACGTTGCAGTTGAGTTTACGTTGAATTATAAATTCAGGAAGTGTGTCCTGTTTTGGTCGTGCACACACACACACATAGAAAGTTGATTAATTTGTCACAATTTGTTCTTTGTTCTGTTGTTCTATTTGTTGTTGCTTTTAAGCTGCATTCCCCAAAAACCCATTGAGAAGTTATTTTGCGGTTGCTCTATTGCTATGTTGTTTTTATTGTCGTTGGCATTTATTAATTAAAGCAAAAGGTTTGCCAAAAGGTCATCATGAAAATGAAATTTATTTCATTTATTTGTACGCCAACAAAAGTTCACCAAAAAATATGTAAATTGCTTGGCTTGCTGCGGGGCGAATGCAACAAATGGGTTATTGGAAAACTTTGCGAAAATCCTCTTGTTAAATGAAATGCGGCCACAGGCGAACGAAATGCTCTCCAATTACGATTCATTTTGTAAAATGAAAAAGTAAATATGACAAAGGATAAACCAACAAAATAAACCAACAAACAATAACCTGCTGTCCGCAGGGCCTCCCGAAAATTTCAATACCTACCACGATCCTTCTAGCTAAGTAGTTTTTGTAAAGTGCCAAATCACTTGCATATTTCATTTATTCTAATATGTGTTTCGTGCTAACTAAACTTCCGATTCCCACACACGATTCCATCGAGGACACTGAGCGCAAATTGAGGAGGCGCTTGCAATGTCTTGAGCAAATCATGTGCGCTTGCGAAGGCTTCGAAGAGCCTGCGATGACGTCAATGAGGAGCACTTGACATAAAACGTAATAATATAGAGCTCATTTGTCCCGCAGCTCAAGTGCATGCCATTGAAAAAGGCTTACAGCATGTCGAATATACAGTAAGTACGTACTGTTTGTCTCCTCGCACTAGATGGGCTGAATGGTGGAGAGCAGGGAAGGTGGGAAGACTTTTGGAATGGATGGTTATTGCCGGCGATAAACATGCAGAGCATTTCGTACATAATGTTGCCAGGAATCAATTGAATTATGGCACACAAAGAGTGGGCGAGATCCGTCGTCGCTGTCGTCGTCGTCGTCGTCGTCGTTGCCAAGACAATTGAGCAGCAAATTGTGTAGCTCGACAAATGCCGAAACGGAATGGTAAATATGGATGACTGCGCCGTTGCCTGACTGAATGGCTCTGGGCACGGCTCTGAGTTGGCCCTGTGCAAGTGACAAAAGCTTATTGAACAATTTTGAGAGCATCTTCAGGCATCGTCACAGCATTGTCATCGCTTCCTTTTCTAACTCCCGCCCCTGCTCCCGATCCTGCTGTGCAAAGTGCCATGTGTATGAGTATTTGCATTCCTGCCCCGGTGTGCGCTTCATTGGCCATGTCCTCGTCTCTCCCGCTCTCTATCCCTCTGTCGCTAAGTCTCGGCATGCATTTGGAATCCTTTTTGTGCTGCAACTCAATTGTGCTTGCGCAATATTTGTTTGAAGCCCGATATCAAATGCTTTATGCGATTATAAAAATGCAGAAAAGAGCTGGCACGAGAATCTGCCTGATTGCACATTTCAGCGTCCGGTTAAAGCCCTTAAGGTCCTTAAAGTTGCGTGCCACTGATTAACGACTGCAGTCAACAGCAGCAGCAGCAGCAGCTTCTCCATCCTCGAACAGGATGTGCGCGTGTGAATATCCTTTGCTACAGTCAATTAAACTTGAAGCAGGGAACAAACTGCGCCCGCTGGCAAATAAAATGAAATCTAAATAAATAGCTAAGAGTGGCTGCTTCAAATGAAACTAATAAAAAAGAGTGTGTTGCACGCACGCCGGGGAATTGCAGCCCCTTCATCTGATGCAACTGCTGTTGGTGCTGTTGCTGCTGTGGCTGCTCTCCATGTCATTGCACGCGTTATCCTTCAAGCCAAGGAGCAACAGCAGCAGCTGCATGCGCGTAAGAAAATTAAATAGAAAAATTGTACATAGACAAGTTTCTCAGTGCGAGCGGGTGTCAGGGCTGTCAGGGTGCGCCAGAGAGAGTGTGTGTGCTAGTGTGTGTGCTAGTGAGTGTGCCATTGTTGCCAGCGAAGGTCCTTGCAAAGGCAAAGGGACATTGCTCTGCGCATTGAACTATGGCTAAGTAGTTGCCAGCCATCCCCCGACTTTCTCGCTGCTCAGCTGGCTGCCGTGGCGCCTCTTGAGGCGCTTGTGTCCGTTATGGCAAATGACAAATGCTGCCGCTGCCGCTGCTGTTGCCGCTTATAATTAGAATATGCAAATGTTGTCAGTGGCAGCCACATGTAAATATTTATGCAGCCGCTGCTCCATGCCATTGCATCCACATTTTATGGTTCACAGTTCTCGCATAATTTGCATGTAAACGTGCCATTTTTCTTGCGGCTTCAGTTGCAACAGTCGTCGGTCGTATTTAATCGTCGTCGTCGTTGTTGCTGTTGTTGTTGCTGCCACTGTTGCTGTTGTTGCCATTTAATTATTTTGTTTTTCGTCTGCGCACTATTTATGCAAATGTTTTCACATCAATTTTCAAGTCTGCACCGCACTGAACTGAACTGAACTTCTGCCAGTTGCCGCCTCCAAGATTATAATTGAGTTTGCCAAACTCTTTTGATGCTCCATTGATTGCGCATACGCAGCGTTGGCCACCATAAATCTACCTTTAAGCGCACACAGCTACAAGCGGTTGTTTTTTTCGTCTTTTTGCTGCTGTTGTTGTTGGACTTAATAACTTTACACTTCGCACGCAAATGAGTGGACATGTAAATCAAATTAACCAGTGAGCATGTAAATTAACTTTTCATATTAATTGCAATTTAATTAATTAGCAGCAAACATGAATGTAGCAATCTGTTTTCATACCCTGTCGCCCTCAACGTGTCTGGGGTACCATGATGCTGTGCAAATAGCGGTGACAGTAGGTGGAAACTATTAAGAATACAAATATATATTCTGGGTTCACCGCATTAATATTGATTTTAATGGTAATTATATTAATATTTGGCATACATCACGGGCGTTTGAAAGTGAATGAATATTTAATTTTTGTGGCTTTCGATTCAATAAAGATATATTTAATACTTAATATTTGCGCACGCATAAATAAGTAACTAATTTGATGATTTATAAATTAACGAATATATATATAATATTGATATTGATATTGTAGGCAACAAACTTCTTAACACTGACATAAATTAATATTTAGTTCAGTGATATTAAACTTAACATTTGGGCAACAAATTTCTTAACAATGACACAAAGTAATATTTAATTAAAGGAGATTAACTTAATATTTAGGCAACAAATTTCTTAGCTATGACATAAATTTATATATTTATTTATATTGAACAACAAGTTTCTTAACAAGAATATTAATTAATATGTAATAAAGTGTTCTGGGCATTTGTCAGTCGATTGGACTCGACGAGAACTTTTACTTGTTGTTGAACAATGTTGTTTAACGTGCAGCGAATATTACACCTAGACTGATTGCAATCCAAGTGTCCTTCTCTGCTTCCTCATTTCCTGCTGCTGCCCAGCGAAGAGTGTTAAATCTTCGGCACGCTGCAGTTCACTTTTTTTTGCCGTGTTTTTTTGTTTCTTCGCGTACCAGGGCCTAGCGCGAAAAGTCATTAAGGCAGCGAACGCAGTGCAGCGCAACGAGTCAACTAGGCAAACCGGGGGCTCATCTCAAGAATGGGATGAAGATGCTCGGCGCTGGCCAACGCCGACGTCGACGTCGACGCTGACGCCGCCACCAACTTGAGCGGCAAACACCTTTAGCTGGACGTGCGGGCAGCGGTACGTGAACGTAAATTACAATTAATTACATTTTAATGACGCTTGTTTAATTCAGCGTTTACAATTACATACACAATTATGGCGCCAGCAAAAGAAGAGACAAACACGGCAAAAGCAAGCGATAGAGACAGCCGAAAGAGAGAGAGAGAGAGATAAGTGCTGCACAACACTGACGCTCGTTACGGCGTTTTCTCCCGGCCCGGGCCACAACGAACTGGCCAAGGACACGCTGCACTGAGACATTTTTATGCACTCGCTAGCAATGGCTTTAACAAATTTCACCTCGCTTTCATGCTGACCTCGCAGCCATATTAATGGCCAGAGCATTTTTTGGCGTAATTAACTGGCTGCACAACAAGTTCGCCCCTCGGTGCGCTTCGCCACGCCTCGCTTCGCCCTCGCCCTCGCCCTGCGGCTTGTATCAAAGTGAAATTCAGAGAGACAAAAGCGAAAAACGAACATTTATGCTGAAATATAAGCACATTAATTCGAAAAGCAGCAGCTGCTACAGTTGCTGTTGTTTCTGTCTGTTCGCTTGGGAAGTGGGGGGGGGGGGGAGGTGCGGTGGAAATGTCGGTGAAGCGCCGGAAAATCAGACAACAGGCAAATTGAGGTGCGAATCCATAAACACACAAGTGAGAAGCTATAAAATTAAAATGAGGCAGCGCAGTGAAAAGTATGCTACGAGTACGTTTGCCACGCGCTATCTGCGACTACGACTACGAGTTTTGAGTACGCGTTCAGTGGCCAATGGAGCGTATGCGCAATGCAACACAGTCAGCTGCCAGCTGCCTGCTGTCCGAGTCCGAGTGTGAATTGTGGCAACAGCAACAGCAACAGCAACAGCGGCAGCGGCAGTTGCCGGGTAAAGTGCCTGATGACAATAAATATGCTTCAACTATTTGGCAGCAGGCGGCGAATTTAAAAGGTCTGCAGCAACAACAACAACAACAACAGGAGCAACAACGAGTGGAGGGACAACAAGAGTTCTTCTGGAGGCCAAACAAGCAGCCAGACATTAAATTGCAATTTATGCCAATGAGTTCTTAATGTACAAGCGGCAACAACAATTGCTCAATGCCTTCTAATGGACCCCTAACGGCGGCATCCGCCAAACTTGACTGTAATTTATTTGCAAATTATTATTAAAACTTTTGCTTGGCCAAAAGCACAGTCAGTGGTGGAAGAACTGTGGGTGCTTCCTGCCTGTCGGCCTGCTTCCCCAGTCTCGTACAGTCCATAAATGATTCGCACTTAGTTTGCTGTCAGCCACAACAACAATAACGACAGCGAGAGGCGCACAAAAACATAGCCGTAAAGTCGCGCCTATAAATCAAGTGGCTTTTTGTTGCTTTCTCCGGGGTCAGCTCGTTGTGTTAATATCTGAAAATGTGAATAATATTCCGTTTGGTTTCCAATGGCCTTGGCCCACTGGGCAGACAGTTCTCGCATTAACTGGATCTCAATTAGTTGGCAATTAGTTGGCACATGTCATCAGCGCATGAAAGGGGAAAGGAGGAAGGGGTATATGCGAATATTCGTTGGGATTCGATAAATACTCTCGTCTGTGCGCCACATGAATGAGTTTGGTGCGCTGATATATGCGATGCGTTTGCCGACAGCTGCCGTTCTGCTTATTCAATTAAATGCTCTGCGCCAACTCAATTTCAAAATCTCATTTATCAAGCCATTAGAGTCAAATAATCGGGCAGCCATCCACACACACACCCACACACACACACCTACACAATGCAAGCCAGAGAAATAGAGAAAGAGAGAGAGAGAGAGAGAGAGAGAGAGAGAGAGAATGCTGTCTGGCTGTCTGAATATCTGGGAAGCACTCACATTAAAAGCAGCCGCCGTTAGCTGATAACGGAATTTGCCTACCATTAGAATCAGCAATGCCTTTTGCATCTCCTTGCCTTGCCCCTCCTGGTCCTCCTCCTCCTTCTCGGCTGTGTCTGCCACAGCGGTTGCCTTCAAGTGGAGCGCTCATTGAGTGCATCACGGCACACGGCACACGAACCGATGAGAGCACTCGAGGGGCGCCGGGCACGCGGCACAAGCCAGCAACAGCAGCAGCAGCAGCGGCAGCAGTAGGTGGCATAAGATGATGACAACGACTTCGAGCTGAGCTTAACAAAGCCCAATTGTTGGCATAGATAGATAGCTGGCAGCAGGTGAGGAGTTGGGAGTTGGGGCAGGAAGATGGAGAGAATTGGATGCGACCGTAATGCACGGCAGCAATCGCATTAGAAATAGTTGAGAAATCAAAAAGATTATAGACTGTGCACCAGGCGTAGGCGAAGAATGGGGCCAAGAGGCAAGTAACTCCTACCAGCTACACAATGGAAATCAACTTGAATGCAGCCAACAAAAAAAAAAAAAAAAAAATTCAGAACAGCCGAGTACAAAATCCTTAGAATTCACGTTGTATCTTTTTATACCAAGAAGAAATGCATATTGCATGAGACGCCAGCAGATTGCTATAAATGGCTGAGAGGTCTTCAAGGTGTCATTACACGACGCACAATAACTAAAAAAAAAAACGCACTTCAAGCAGTTATATAATCCAAAGATAAATTGATCTCAAATAGAGTTCTTAAAATAAACAAATTTACTTTATGCACACATAGAATGTTTTCGTCAATATTTTGTTTAATTTGTCGAAAATTAAACCAAACTTAAATTGATTTGCTGCTAAACATGCGTTAATCATTCGCTGCGAATCTGAGCGGGCGGCCGAAATTATAACTTAAATTATTCCAAATGAGGCAATATTGTTATTAATGTTTATTATCTATTTATAGTTGCACAATTTAGCTAAAACGGTGCTAGTATCAATTTAACATTGGGGGCTTCACCTGCAGCTATCATAATTGTGCTTTAACGCCATTATTCAGTTGCATTCAAATTAGATTAGAAACCTTTTACCACAAAATTGCATTCGTTGTCATTGTGTGGCGACGCCAATGCCATTGCCACTGCAATTGTGACTGCGACGGCGATGGCGACGGCGACTGCGATTGCTATTGGCCCGGACAGCGAGTTCCATTATGATAAATGGGCAAAGAATCAAATGAGGTTGAAAGGAATGCCATGGTTTAGCAGCCGAATCAGCCGAAAAGAACGTCGAGACGACACGACTTCAGGCCGTTCAATTGCCTGACTCGCTCTCGCTCTCACTTTCGCCCTCTCACACTTCCCCCCCTCTCTCGCTCTCTCACTCTCTCTCTGGCTGCCTGTCCGTCTGTGTGTGTGTGTGTGGCGTGCTGGAAGCTGGCGCACTTTATGCCGATGGCACTACGAATTAGCGCCGTAAATCGCATTTAAATCGTAAAATTCTCACAGCCAGCCAGTCACTTTGCCTTTGCATATAGAGTGCCGGCAACAGGCCCCAGCGGAGGAAAGCCAAAGACAATTTCATAGCCAAGGCGTGCGGGGGTGGATGGCAGTCGGCGTGAGAGGGGTGAGAGGGAATGACAAAGCGCCAGGACGCCAGGGAGGTCCTTTAGTATGCTCAAAGATTTTGATCCTATCAACTAAATTGCATTTGACAGTTGGCGAAAAAACTTTTGCCTTGCCTCGTTGTCGCAAACGCAGACGCTGGCGATGCCGTTGTCGTTGTCGTTGTCGTTGTCGTTGTCGATGGCGTTGTCGATGTCGATGCCATAATTCCTGGTTCGTTGTAGCTCGTTGAGCGCGCACAAGGAACATGGTAACTGCAAAATACATCAGGGCCAACTACGATAATTCTCTCAATTGCATTTCAATTTAAGCGTGTGTCTGCCTCATTTACCACTTTGAAACTCTCCCTCCCCCGCTGATTTGATTGACTTGCGCCTGCGACAGTAGCCATACACATAGAGAAAGAAACACGGCAAATACAACAAATACATAAGTATGCCATTTAGCTAATTGTATTTGTTGGTAAGCAAACTTCTTTTGCCTTTGACGTGCGTCAAACGCTGTTATCAGCGACGATCACAGCGACTGTTAGACGTAACATGTTCTTGTTTAGAACTTTACAGCGCTCTGTTAAGTGCCCCTTTAGCTCAGTGGTAGAGCGTTGGTCTCGTAAACCAAAGGCCGTGAGTTCAACCCTCACAGGGGGCAACTTGTCTGACAACCATTTTTTTTTAATTTTTAAAAATGCAAAAAGTTAATTTTCATCATTATTGGTGAATATAGTGGAAGAAAAGCAACGAGTTCATCGCATAAGCGACATACTTGCCCGAAAGTCCCCCCCACTGCGACAGCTGTCTCCTACTGCAATTTCCAATCGATTGCGCCATGTTCGCACATCATGCGATAACTTGGAAGTTTTGCAATTTGCGGCATTGGAGAAGAAAGTTGGTCTTAATGCTTCTCGGCTGGCTGCCTAGTTGCCTAGCTGCCTGGGCCAGTACCTCAAGATGTTTGTACTTTTTCAGCTGTTTGCCGAGTTTTTATGATCCCTTTCTGCTGCTGCTGCTTTTCCTTTTCGACTTTGCCCAAGATTTATGCGGCAAAGTCGCGCTGCGAGTTTAAGTGTGCTTGCGCATGTTTCGATAATTTGCGTGATTTCTGCAGTTTTGCATTATTTTTTTTTGCATTTTTCCGGCACAACTTGTAGGTCGTCGCAGTCGTCGTCGTAGACGTCGTCGTAGGTGCATGCGTAAGTGGCACTGCCGTCAGCTGCATCATTAAAAACTTGCCTATTTGCCACTACAGAAATGTGGGCCACGCCCAAGCATAGCATATATTATATATATTTGTGGAAATTGTATAATGATTTTGTATTTATTCTAGCTGGCAATTAAAAGCGGCTTGTGAATTAAATATTTACTTGCAATTAGAGCAACTGCTCAACTCAAGTGCAGCTCAACAGCTTAGCGCATTTCTTCTCCACGTACGCCGAACGATGTTGCATGTGAATGCGTGACTATATGCGCGAGAATGTCTGTGTGTGTGTGTGTGTGTGTGTGTGGAGGTTGTGGCAAGTCTATGTCCCGTGACAGACACTAATTATGGATTTTAGAATTTGCGACTTGCGAGTTGCAGCAAACCACAAGACATGAGACACGAGAGAGCAAGAGAAACAGCAAGAGCGAAAGAGGGAGAGAGAGAGAGCTGCCAGCACATGAAGGAGAAGAAGAAGACGCCGCCACAGGACACACCTCGCGCTGCCATTTTGCGGTTACGCGCAGAGCAAGGGCGACGACGAAGCCAAGGAAGTTGCCTGACATCAGAATTCCACGAGTATCTATGTAAGTTTGTCGCAATGTTATCTGCAATGCCGCACACACACACACACACACATATACAATGAGAGAACTCTACGTGCTGCAAGCATGTGTGGAGCGTGTGGAGGGGCGAGCGGGAAGAACGGGCGCATTGAAATCGCCACCATTAATAAGAAAGTTTTGCCCTGCCTGGCTGCTGGTAATAAGCAAATTGAGATGACAAAGTTTATTGTTGATTTTATGTGCATACACACAACCAGACAGGGAGAGAGAGAGGAGGAGAGAGCGAGAGAGACAGAGAGAGTGAGAGGGAGACAACTCGCACACATTGGCAGGCTCCGGCGGGGATCAAGCGACCTAAATGAGTTATTTAAGTAGCACTCGCGCCCCAGTTTAAATGCGCTCCTAATTTGCCTTTGTGCGAGGCAACTTTTTGTGCCGCAGCGGCAGCCAACATACGTCTCTACAATTACCCGTACATGTGTGACTGCTGCTGCTGCTACAGTGAAGCGTGGCATGGGAGCAACGGCAAACAATCGAAAGCTCCCGTAAACCGCAAACTTATAGTTTAGCTAGACGTTTCTTTTTTTCTCTTCAAATACTACATCATACTCTGTCAATAGTTAAGCGGCTTTTGGGGCATAAAAAGAATGGTAGCTATTTTTATGGCGTGACATTAACAATGGCCAGCACAGCAGTTCATCATAGTGCAGTGACAACTGTATTTGTCTAAGCTATTAATGCGCAATGCTGCCAGGCCAGGCCGGGCCAGGTTTGTGTCTTGTGTGCTGCTTGTTCGACTCGCGGGGGGGCGGCGACGGTGGGGGGCTGTGTACTTTGTGTGTACTTTACTTGGCTAAGTACGTGATTTGATTAGCGCCCGAAAATCCAGTCCGTGTCTGGGCTGAGCTTAGCTTTGTGCCCTGTGCCACACTTATCAAGTATACGCAACGTTGCACAAGCCAAAAGCAGTTTGACAACAATTTTTAAATGCTCTCTCGCTTGCAGTGCTGAATTTAATACAGTTGAGTCGTAAGTAAATACGTGTTTATATGTCTATATATATATTATATATGTATGTGCTGTAAAAATCGCCTGTTGAGGTCAACAAATTATCGCAAGCATTTTTCATTCTCATTTTGGTCTGTTTGGTTGGTTGGTTGGCTCGGTTTGCTCGGTTTTCACTCGCTCGCAATGTCAACAGCAAAATACGTGCACAAACATAGAAATGGCTGCCATTGACAAACTAGGAAGCGGCCAGCAGCAAACGCGCACACACACACACACACATATGTGTTGCGGCACGACGTAAACGAGACATTAATGCTATTATACAAGCATGTGTGTGTGTGAGTGTGTGTGTGTGTGTGGGCGGCACTTGTGTAAAAAGCAACTAATGAAAACGGAAATAAAAACCGCTCGAGGAATGCTGATGACTCTCCAAGGATGGTATTTAATATATGTGTGCGGCTCGTGTGCCAAAGGCTCGACACTGCAAGCTAACAGCTCCCGGCTCCCGGCTCCCGGCGCCCGCTTCAGCTTCAGTTTCTGCTCCATCTCCTTCTCCAGCTCAACCCATTTTGCACGCGCGCCCAAGCACTTAGCATCAATTTGGTGGCTCGTACATAAGCGACAAAGAGAGACACAAGATGTGCCGGCGGTGTCTTCAAACGACATGGAGAGAGAGAGAGAGAGAGAGCGAGGTAGACAGGGAAGGAACGGGACTGAAGCAAGACAACTAAGTAAAAGCATAAGTAATGCACATAAATCAAAAATTCAGTGCTGCTGCCAGCGTAGAGACCCCAACGCTGCCTGTCAGAATGGCACGCACAAATACTCACTCAGCCCGGCAGCCAACAGGAGCCAACAGGAGCCACACAGGAGCCAGCAGCAGCGAAGACCCCCTGAAAATGCTTAACAATGTGCAAGTCCAGTGCTTGCAGGTACAATTACCACCAAGTGCCTGGGCCCAACACAATCGAGAACTTAGCCACCATGAAATATTGAAGTTGCCGCCCGTCCGCTTCGCCCCTCCTTGCACCACACTCGATTATGTGGCGGAGTGTAGACTGGGGCTGACCACGACTGGGGCGTCAATAGTGTGGCATCGACATCGACGACGACGACGACGACGACGACGTCGGTATCTGTTGTGCTGCTTGAGCGTCAGTGGGCAAATGGCACCTGCGGAATGCGCTGCTGGAATCTTTTCAAAAATATTTTCTATATTTTCTCGCCCTTTTCAGCGTTATGCCACAACTCGGCAGCCAAGACAAATATATGTATGTAGGTATATAAATTTGCTGTGGCCAGACAGGTATGTAATTTATTGATTATTCCGCTAGATAAGTTCACACACCCACACACAGAGCGGGAGGCTGGCAGAGTGAGTTGGTGGGTGTGCGAAGCTCTGGCTTGTTTAGACATTTTGTCATCTTCAATTTGTGGCTGTCATGCTGGATGGCAGACAAGCTCTGCCACTGCCACACAGCCACATCTACAGCCACAGCCAACGGCTGCATTTCCAAAAGTGGATTACAAGCTCAAGGCACTTGTAATCGCTGCGTTAAGCCAGCAGCCAACAGCCGACACAGCAGTTACCTGTCCCAGGCTGGCCTGCTATTGAACAGCCCTATTCTTGGCATTCTCCCCTAACGAGAGGCTGCTCTCGGCATTTGCCGGTATCTTCATTTCATTTGGTCGCACCTCCTGGCCGTGTCCTGGGTTAGCGCGTTTATTGAGTTTTAATTGGATAAGTTATAGACGCTCATGTTGCATAAATTCCACAGACATCTTTGTTTTGGCTCCCACACATTCCGGGCACCGAATGTGGCAGTGGCAGTGGCAGGTGGCAGGCAGCTGGCTGCAGCCTTTGAGCAGCTCTTGTTATTCAACGCATTCGTGCGGCAAGTGCTAGAAACGTGCAGCTCATTACTCGATCTGCCAATATATATATATATATATTGACAACTCAAATCGATAAAAGCGGCAATCAATAAAAGCGAAGACAAGCTTGTATTTTTAAATTCAAAGCGCCAAATAAATATGTCAAAATTATTAGTTAAGAAACGTATTTTATATAAGTGTGAAAAGACATATTAATTAAATATTTCATCTGCTCTACAAATATCTATTTGAACAACAACTAAATGTAAAATTTGATAAAATATTTCTATCAGTTAAGTCGACAGACAATTGTCATGACATTTACGCTTAGAATACAAGAAGAAACTTCTTCTACTTTTCCACACAAACTTCAAAAAACATATAGAAATGAATACTTGATATTTCCGCTTCGTGCAACACGTGGCCATCTCTGTAAGAGGCCACGCTCAATTAATAAAAGCTGACAATGAGCATTGTTCGCGTGAGCAATTCATTATAAGCATTTCCGTGAAGCTATAGCGCATATCTGGGCGTATACACAATCCTTTGTTGTGGCAAGTATTGCCTAATCACAGTGGACATTGCGACGTGCAGTTGCCCTTTTCCCAGTTGCAACCTGGAAGCCAGGGAGGGAGGCAGTTGGTTGGTGGAACGTTGGCATCATCAGTCATGCCAGTTCATTATTATCGCTGACATTGCGCTGGTTGCGCCCGCTTCACTTATAATTCATTTCTATTGTGCCAAGCCATGCCTCGGCTTGGCTCGCTATGCCTGAAAGCCCCTTTTGATCCAGATGACTTATTTGTCTTGGGGAAGCTCGCAGTAAAATTGCTTTTCCTACTACGCGCTCACTTCCTGTTCTGTTCTTGTTGTTGTCTGCCGCTTGTTGCGCGTCTTGTCCTGCTGCCACTGCCATTGCCACTAGCAACTGGCTGACGCAACTTTCTCATTGTTTTGCCGCCTTTTGTAGTGCACAAAGTCTGGGGATCGGTGTTAATAGACGCCTGTTGTCTCTTGTCCCTTGTCCCTTGTCCCTTCTACCTCGTCCCTCGTCCCTTGCCCTGGCTTCGTGGCTCGTTTCTTGTCGAGTGTCTAGAGCTGCCATAGCAGCCGTTGGTTCTTCATTTGTCGCTTTGCGCTTATTGTCAACTACGCTGGTCTTCATTTTCTTGTGATTAATGTCGTCATTAACTGCAATTAACTTTTTTAGTTGGCGACCGCGACAAATCTTTGACGTTTTTGCTCCAACTTTTGGCCCAAAAGCCACTCGACTTGCCTGCCATGTTGAGCAATGTCAATTTGTGGATGTCATCGTTGAGTGGATATCCTTCGATAGCCTTCATCCGTCATGTGTATTTGTGTGTGTGTGTTCTTATTGTCTGTCTGCGTTGCCGGCGACAACCTTATATTGGTTGTTTTTGCTCTAATTATTTGTCCAGCATTCAAGTACTAATGGCCTGGGCTGACCTCATGTCCTCCAACTGACAACGCTGGCCAACTGGCAAAGTTTTTACTTCAGTTAACTACAAAATAAAAGCGTCACATGTGTGTGGGTGTCATTCTCTGCCTCTGCGTGTGTGTGTGTGTGTGTTGGGCACAAGGGATGCGCACGTGCACACCCTGTATTGGGATTAGGTTGAGCATCGACTTGA
Source organism: Drosophila siamana (assembly GCA_035047445.1). Classification (NCBI taxonomy): domain Eukaryota; kingdom Metazoa; phylum Arthropoda; class Insecta; order Diptera; family Drosophilidae; genus Drosophila; species Drosophila siamana. The sequence continues at coordinate 15,352,834 of JAWNPP010000004.1, read as the reverse complement.
GTTTTGCGAGTGCAATATGTATCTATTACCAACTTGAGTCTCTGGCGCATGCTGCGCCTCGAAATATGCTACAAATTTTATAATTTTCACAACTTGCGCTGCCCCCAAAACGGAAATGGCTCGTAGAGTTAATTCCAAGTGCCACGGCAAAAGTTTCGTATACTTTCTTTGGCGGCGCCAAAACAACTTTGAGGGTAACGACAACTAGAGACAGCGGTTGGTTTGTTGCGAATGTAAGACTCAATTTATATTGGCATATAGATTGGCAAGGCTCAAAGAAAGTGTAAAGTCAGATATTTAGACATCAAATATTTTTCACAATGAATTCGACATAGGAAAAGAATTGCAAGCGTGTAAAATTTAAAGACCTGGAATATGAACAGAAAAGTCTTTTAACATAGTTTTGAAATATTTTATTTCTAACTTTTACTGGCTTAATATTGTATTTAATATTTATTCATAATCATCTCTTTGCTGCATTTTAATTTTAGCTTATCTACACTTCACTTTCGAGCTTTGGAATTACTCTTCGTATACTTAATATTTATATTAAATCGTATCGTGCTAAGAGTACTCAGCATTCGGCACGCACTCGCATTCGCTTTTGTTAGCTCAATGTGTTGAAATTTTTACTTTTGGCATTTTTTTAAGTGGCTCTGCTCACACACACACATACACACACACACACACACACAGCACAGAGACACGCACAGTGAGATACTAAGACACTCGTTTGCTTGTAGCTGGCACCTTTTTGGGCTATTTGGCTTGCATTTCTGTGTTTTAACTTTCTTACAATAAAGTGATGTTATCTTGCTCCCCCAGCTACTTTGTGGCTTAGGCAACAGGCGAACGCAGCTCACTGGAGTGCGGGCGTCAAGTGGGCGGAGGTAGGCAGTGGGCGGGGGCGTGGTCGTGGCTGTGGAGTTGGGCAGCAGGCGACAGGATCTACGGGAAATTACTCTGTGCTTTATCGTGCATATAAATCTATTTGCTCAGGTGTTTTTCGCTGCTAATATGTTTGTGATGACTTTATTTTGCGCTTACCGCCGGCTTTTCTCGCCTGCTTTGCTTGCCTTTCCATTTTTTCTTTTCTTTCTTACTTTTCTTCTTCTCTTTTTATTTTTTTATTTTTGTTTTTGGGCGCTGCCTTTTGCCGCCTTTATTTATACATCTACAACGCATGTATGTGTATTTTGGAAAGGGGGGCGGACTCTGGAGGCGGCGACGGCGACGGCGACGGTGGAAGCGGCGGCAGCGGCAGCTTAACAGTTTTCTCTAGAAAAGTTGTAAAAAGGTTTTGCAGTACGCCAGCTGGTCTGTCTGCGCTGGCTGCTACGCATTATTTTCGAGCCGCAAATTTGTGCGCTGCTTTAATATATATTTTGAGCGCAGCGCCAATGCGTCGTATGCGCAATTTGCTTAAATAAATACGTGACGTGCGCCCTGAAGCAACGCCCCCTGTCTCGTGCCTCGTGCCACATGCCTCACACAACACACAGTGGCAAGCTGACAGAAAGTGCAAATTAAAAGCCAAAACCGTTAGGCTAAATGCTTTAAGCACTTAACTTGCATGCACACGCTGTTTGGGCTTTGTGTTGTCGCTGGTTAGCTGAAATATTCACGAGTGCACATAAAACGCGACCCAAGGCGCAGGAGCCGACGACACCGACGCAGGACACGACACGACTCACAGGACCCCAAATGATTGTAGGCAAGGCTTTTAAGCCTTTTTTTTTAATGCCCTTAACAACAACTAGACAAGGTATACACAACTACAACTACGATGTGTGTACTACTTGTATCAGCGAGGCCCACACACACACCCCCACACACAAACACACAGGCCCAGGCACACATACGTGAACAAAGGCACAACAATGTCGTCGCGACCACAGAACATTTACTCAAGGGATTAACTGTAAAGATCTTAATGCCTCTATTTCTACGGTCTTAAGTATACTTCCGCCTGGCCAGAGCAGGCCAAATGTGTGACAGGGACAAGTCAAGCAGCGCTGACTTACCCTCCACACCCCCTGCCCCTCTAATCCAGCCACCACATCGACCCCTCCGATCCAAGCTCCCCGCCCGCTTTTTCTAGCGTCTTATTTGTGTTTGTATTTGGGCTTGTGTTTGTTTTGCCACTAGCCCTTGGCTCCTCCCCCTCCTGCTCCCTCTCCCTCTCCTTGCCGCTTGTTCACAGCGCCTGCTGCTGAGCCTCGAGCAGCACTTGCGTGTGTGCTTTCTTTGTTTGCACTGGGTGTGTGTGTGTGCGGTCTTTGGGATTGGGCCACATATGCACATTGTCATTGCCAAGTACCACTAATATTATTTACATTTCGTTAGGTTTTGCTGTTGCTGCTGCTGCTGCTGCTCCTCCTCCACCTTGGACTCGCAATTCCCATCGCCATATCGAGTGGCGTTCCTTGCAGATCTATCTATCTATCTATCTACAGATGTGTTTGTATGTTTTCGGTATCTGTGCCATCTACTTATTCATCAGTTAACCACACGGTTGGTTGACTACCCTTCGATTCGGTGAGCGCTTCATGCCCGGCGGAAACAATTACTGAAAATTACTACGGCATGGCAATAAAAGCACAAAACTTTGTCGGCGTCTTTTTTGGGGTTTTTGTTTTCTCATTCGGTCTTTCGGCTTTTGACTAATAGAATTTCACGCTAAAAAAGTTCAATACGCAAACTTTTGCGACTTTCATAATGAAACTGAAATTATGAAACGGTAAAATTGAAAAACCACACCATGCAAATACTTGTATAACAATTACAATAGCAACAACAACAGCAGCAACAACAAGAACAGGAACTGAAAGAGGAAAAGTAACAACCAGATGTTGCCCCGGGCAACAGCCGTTGTGTTGCCTCATGTACATAATTGAAAAATATGATGTAATATTGCGGCAATCTGATTAAAATTACATTAAAATAATAACAATAACAACAACAACTACCCAACCAACTGCAGAGCAATAGATGCGAAGATGACAGCGAAAAACCGTTACCTTCACCGTGCAAAAACTCAACATTTTTTTCATTTGTGTCCAACTTGGGTAACTGGCAATTTGTGAACAGTTTATGACGTCTGCCAAACAGAACAAGGAAAGCCACAAAACTTTCCAAACACTTATCGGTTTCCCGGAGAAGTTAACAGCACAAAAAAATTCGCAGTTTTTGTTGCCACAATTGCAGCGGACAGCGCAGCAGGCAGTCAATTGCAGACCCCACAAAACAATGCAATTTCTTCATAATTAAAATACTTGCGTTCCAATACGATAATTAAATGTGTTTCTTTACACTTCACTCCTTTTCCGAGATGCTCGACTTATTAAAATGAATTCAAAATTATTAACTGCAATTTCACACAATAAATAAACGTTGCGATTTGTAACTTAAAGTTTATTACATAAATAAGTTATGTTATGGTCTTAAGGCTCACTTATGGGATACGTTTGTTTTGATTCCAATGGGACTACTGGGACTGGGGGCAATAACGCAATATACATATTAACATTAATATGTATTGCGTCAAACTGATGACGGTGTTGATGATGATGGTATAACTATCGCCCCGATCGCAGAACACAGAGTAGTTGTAGGCCATGGAATCAGTTCAGCTTATTTTGTTGCGCAAATAATATTTAATGAGTTGTATACAGACTTCCGCATCCTCAGCGCTGTCGTGGCCGGCCTCTGTCGAAGAAATAACAAAGAAATAAATTAGTAAGCATCATTAATAGTTGTTGTTACTGTTGCTTACCGTTCTCCTGTATAATGCGCTTCAGATTCTCAATGCACAGAGTTTTGAGCGCTCGCTTCTTCGGTGGCCCCATTTTGTGGGGAAACAGCACAGAGGTGTCCACAACAACGTCGTGTATGAGCTTCAGCGCCTTCAGATCGCTCTCCAGGCTGTGGCCGACCAGCACCGTCTTGGCATGAAACATGGACATAAGCACGGCTTGCACGTCACGTAAGGAGCGCGTCTCCTTCGACAGCATAGCTTCCGTTATGCCCGAATAGCTGCAGCAAACAATATTACGCTCATTAGTTTCAAATACAATAATCGGGGCTACTCGCAATGCACATACACGGTATTGTAGTCCACAATTTGATTGTCCGGTTTCACAAGCGCATCGTAGACGCTGCGTCCGTTGATGTCGACAACGGTCACACGCGTCAGCTCGATGCCGTGCGTAGTGTAGCACATTTCACAGTCGAGGGCATAGATGTCCTTTTTGGTGGGCGCACAGCCATCGCTTCTCTCGATCGTCTTCACATAGCAGGTAAGTTTGCTGGGATCATAGTAGTCACTGACATGATAATTGGCATAACTACAGCCCGGCGTGCCCGCCGGCTGCTGGCAGCAACGATGCTGATTGTCCGTGAAGCCACGGCGATAGCCAGTGCTCTTTGGATGGTAGTTGCACATGTCTGTGCACTTCGTTTCATAGATGTTCAGATTGAAGACCTTGCCGCAGCGTGTGCAGTAGCGTTCAGTCTCATTGGGTCGCCGATTGGGACGGCAGGCGCGTATGACAGCTGTGCCACGACTTGGTCCCGGCCGTGGATAGCCATTCTCCACCAGCTGGTCGTCAGTCAGGCGCAGGTCGTACACCATTTTGTAGGCCTTCTCCCCGGGCAGTGCATCAAAGGGTTCGCCACTTGCTGTTGAGCTTAATTTCCTAGACAATGCGATTGTATTATAATTAAAAATGTGTAAATAACTCTAGCAACTTACTCCTTCTTCTCCACGCTCCAGGATGTGGTTAACGCACGCTTGCCACCCAGCATCATTTCGTGCGAAACGGTTTTGTTTGTGGCGCTCGACTGATTGCCCGCCTCGATGGCTTCCTTGCGCAGCTTGTTGACGGCCAGCATGCAGCTGTTTTTGTAGATAGCCACCGTGCTGCACTTCTTAAAGACAGCCAACTCCTCCACCTGCGCCCGCTCCCACGCATCGGCCAGCTGCGGATAAATGATGATGCACTCTTTAACCATCAGCTCGTAATACTGCATCCGAACGTTGTACGATATCTTCGAGCTGCGCGGCTCCAACACAGGCGGCTTCTCAGCGGCAGCGGCTGTCGATGGCGCCACCTTATCCAGTGCTGCCGTCGGCTTGTGGGCCACTCGGCTGCCGCCTTTAAAGGATTGCGCTGCCGTGAACGCCGGCTTCTTCTCAGCCTGCAGCTCTTCGATCTTCTTCTTTGCGCGCGCTATCGCCAACATGTTGGCCACGGGCGCAATGGTGCGTGCTGTGAAGTAAATAACAATAATTCGAGAAGTTAATCTAAGCTTATTGGTGTTATAAATATTTACATTTTTAATTTTAATAATAATGTTTGTTCTTGGAGCTGTGCATTTATTGTGTGCATTTGTTTAAGACGGTATTGTAATTGTTGGTTGATTTAACAACCTGTAGACTTTTATTTATTTTCTCTGGGTTGGCGTTGGTAAGATGATCGATCAGGTTAGTGTTATTAAAATTGTTTTGTATATTTATTGAGCTTCGTGCTGGAAATGTATGTAGTAGGTGATTCTATTAAGCTGATGGTCTTAATACTTCGATTTGAGCGAGCAATATGTATAGCCTGGCAAGCTTGACTTTCGGCTCAACCCGAGTTGCACTTTTAGATATTAAAAATATAGGTTTGTGTATTCGATAAGCACTGGTTGATGAAGTGCATGCTGTAGTTTGTGTCTTAGCTGGTCGAAGAAATATGCACGGAAAGAACAATTTTTATTTATAACTTTAAATATTAAACTTGGAACCAAATGCAACTAAGTTGTATGAAAGTAACAGCGACGTTGTTATATCGATATATAGATAAACTTAAGTTCCAATTCTCACCTGTGCGTGGCGGCGGCGTTAGCGCGCTACGTGAGATGAGCGGCGTCAGCGTCTTCGCCCTTGCCTCACGCAGCTCCTCCTGCGCTATGCGCACTCGCTCCTGTGCCAACCGCAACTGCTCAGCGTCCGCATCGGCACGAATCTTCTCCTGGCGCCGCAGCTCGGCGCGTCTGTCGAAGATCGCCTGCATGGCGTTGCGTATGTGATTGGGCTTGTGCACCGGCTTTGGCGCTTGCGGTTTGCATTTGTCAGCGCCGTCGTGAGCAACGCGACGCTTCTGCAGCGCCGCTGTCGCTGCTTCGGTGTACGCGTCAATGTCTGGCGAGGATGCCTTGCGTTTGCGTGTGTTCTCGGCGCTGTCCGACGACGACGTCGTCTCTGTTTTATGCATTTGTGCGAACTCATGCTCCAGTTCATCGAATATCATTTCGCACTGACGCACAATTTCCGCGTCCGACGTCGCCATATCCACATCAAAGTCAATGTCGAGTTCGTCGGCGGGATCAGCAGGAGTGACTGCTTCAATTTTGGTTTTGCTTTTGCTGCTGCTGCTGTTGGAATTCAAGCTGGTCGAGGAACTTTTCGATCTGCTGCCGTCGGAGCTGTGTGATCTTGATTTAGAACTAGAGCTGGAGCTGCTATGCTGGCGACTCTTAGAAGAAGACGACGACGACGATGCTGTTGTTGATGAGCTGCTCTTGTGTCTTCTACTGGCGTCCTTATCCCTATCTTTCTCCTTGTCTTTGTCCTTATCTTTGTCCTTGTCTTTGTCTTTCTCCTTGTCGTTGCTGCTTGATTTTCGATGTGACGACGACGACGATGAAGAAGACGAAGACTTCTGCTTGGAGCTGGAACTACGATGATCTGAGCGGTCTTTAGTTCTATGTGATGATGACGACGCTGACCTCTTGCGTTCCTTGTCCTCCTCTTTATCCTTTTCTCTATCCCGCGTCCTACTTGATTTGTGTTCACTTTTGCGACTTTCACTGCGCGACGTCGAGGAAGATTTCTTTGTTTCGATGTCCTCCTTTGCCGCTTCCTGCTGCTGCTGCTGTTTATCCTCTTTTACCTCGGCAGTTTCGTCAATATCCATGGGTATTTCTACTTGCAAAATGTCTTCCATTTCGCTGTTGCTCTCGTCATTAGCGCCATTCAATGAGGGTACATATTTGGGCGCAGTCGTGTTGCCATCACCACCTAGTTTCTTGGGCGAGGCATTCAGAGCTGGCTTCTCCGGATGATATTCCAGATTCGGTTTCTTCTTTGGCGCAGAAAGCAGCGTCATTTCGGGCAGCGGCAGCGGCAGTGAAAGCAGCTTCGGCACCGGCGCTGGTTTGTACTCTGGAACCGAGTCTGCGGCTGCATCTACGTCTTCTGCAAGCAAAGCACAACATTAATTGAATATTTCATCACAGATTAGAGCACCACTTACCCTTGCGCAAATGCTTAAAATGGCAGAAAGGACGCTTGCAAGTGGTGAAGGACGGCGAAGACGCTTCATCGATGCCTTCTTCTTTTTTGGTGCTATCATAGTACGGGCAGATGATGGCTTTGAACAGGCCCGTCGACGGCAACATTTTTGGTCACTGATTCGACGCCTCACGCTTTATGTATAGCAGGCGTTTCAAACCAAACCAAAAAAAAAACTATATATAATGTTCTAATTATTTTGTGCCGTGTATTTGCTCATTTCATGAAATGATTGCCAGATATATGCAAAATGTTTGGAGTTGCCAGATCTACGCAAGTGGGTATGGATGGCAACTCTGTCACAACAGCTGAGCGCGTAAACAATATAAAACCAGAGGCCCAGTGGAAAATGTGAAGTGCAGTGCAAAAGTGAAATATAATCAACAAAACACATATACAACTAAAACAAGCAAATTGTTTATGGTGTGCATGGTAAACAAATACAGTGATAACAATGAGATTGCATTAGTATGAATCAGACTTTAACCAAATATCTATAAGTGGGGAGTGGGATATTGTGCGTTTGACTGTGTTTTTGTTTATTTGCGGCGTTGCAGCCCAATAAGTGCAAAGTCCAAACGAAGGTAAATTAGCTTGTTTCATTTAAAAATGCAAATTGGTTGGCGATAATATATACGATCTACATATGTATTGGTACATACAATCACACATGTATGAATATGTGTCAGCTTTAATTTTTACACACATTACTACAATATACCGCATGCTTTCATTCAGACAACCTTTATCTATCTTAATTGTCTGTAATCTTTTTCGCTAGCCCTCAGCCAGACTACGGACTCCACGCCCACCGAACTTTGCTGTGATCCGTGTCAATCGACGAGCATTCAGTTGCTTTCCGGCATTTGGACGCTGCGGTTGACGGAATTAAGCGAGCGACACAACTTGAATTGTTTGGGTACAAAGGTCAGTTAGCCACTAAACAGCTCCCAGTAGTGAAATGATTACCCTTAAGTTCACGATTGTCTATACTACGGCTGACTGCTAGCGAACTCTACACAGACTAGTTGGATTCGCACCCCCACGTGGTTAAAGAAGTCGTAAAGAACTATTACTATAGTTATACTGTAGAGTATTTTATGCATTTTATGAAAAGCTGAATTTTCTTTTGTAGCCTGTAAATTACAAATGTTTATTTGGTATCAATAATTGAAATGTTATACATCGGAGCATCGACCTGCCGTCGACAGCACTTGACTTTGGTACTTTGGACTTGAGTTGGCGCTGTATTGAAATTGAAAATGTTTTACAAACAATGACCAACTGGTTATCAGCTTATCAGTTAGCGACTAACTAGGCATATGTTCCATATTTAGCTTCATTTCGATACCCCGTGCAGATTACTAATGACCCAATTTACTTTTAGACCTTCAAAATGGATCGTGCAAGTCTTTTTGTTGCAAACGAGGATGATGGAGATACCTACGCCTTTGACGAGACACTCCCACCTCTGCCACTGCCCGAGCTGAGCGACACCATGCAACGTTATTATGCCAGCGTTAAGCCCTTTGGAACTAGTGAAGAGCTGGCCGAGACGCGTCGCATTATCGAGGAGTTCCAAAAGGGAGTTGGCGCCGAGTTGCACGCCAAGCTCAAGGAGCGTGCTTCGAAAATGAAGAACTGGTTGGGCACGTGGTGGGAGGATTATGGCTACCATTTGCTGCGCCTGCCTCTTTTGCCATATCAGATAATGGCCATGCCTTGCCAGATGAATCTAGTGGACATTCCGCAGAACAAGGAGTATATGCTGAAGGTGAGCAGCCCCTTAATTAAAGTTCCCTCACTGTTTTTTTTTATCTACTTTCTATACTATTAATAATATACAATCAATATAAATTAAATTAGGTATACGGAAATAATATGGACTAAGCTACAAATTGAATATATAAATAAAATGAATTTTCTATTGCAGAGTCTCGCCCGACAAATCTACCATACGCTCGAGTTCTGGGATCTGACGCGCAAGGGAACAATGAAGCCTCTCTCATCGAATGGCGGCAAGATTAAGTACTCCTCGGCATTGTATAAGCAATTTTATGCCACCACTCGAGTGCCTGGCTTGGAGCAGGATCACATCGAGAAGCATTTCCTGACCAAAGCAGAGGGAAATGGTCCCACACACATCATAATTGGTGCCAAGGGTCGTCAGTTCACCTTCGAGTGTGTGCACGAGGATGACACCATTCTAACAGCCCCAGAGATTTGGGTGGTTCTTCAACGTTTGCGCAGTATTCTCGACTACGAGCCAGATGGTGATGGCGTCTCTGCGCTGACTCACGACGATCGCACCACCTGGGCTAAGAATCGCAACCATTTGTTGGAGATATCAGAGGAGAACAAGCATACGTTGCGGCTTGTGGAGAGTTCGGTTATGATCGTGTGCTGGGATGAACATTGTCCTCAGAATACCGAGGAGGCCTCACAGTTGTCCATCTACGGCGACTATCAATCGCGCTGGGCGGATCGCGGCAGTTGCTTGGTTGCCTTCAAGAATGGTTACTATGTGTACACTGGCGAACATAGTTGCTACGATGGTACGCTCAGTGCCAGCTTTGCCACATATATGCAGCTGAGCTTCTTTGAGGAGCCCGAGCCCGATTGGAGCCAGGCGAACAATACGAAGGTGCTGCCAATCGAAGAGCTCAAGTTCCAGCTTGACGACACACTCAACTCGGAGATTAAACGTGTGCTCAAGGAGGTCGCAGATCGGGTAATTGAAATCGAATTGATTGTGAGCTTAAATTTGATGCTTTTCAATTTACTTAGGGCATTGATGTCACCACCACATTTACTGTGTTCGACGACTTCGGCAAGGAGTTTATGAAAACCATGAAACTGCACCCAGACTCCTTCGTGCAGGTGATCCTGCAGTGGGCCTACTACCAAATGCATCAAGAGTAAGCAAAAGTAGACAAATTCATTTAATTTATTATTAACGCCCGCGTTGCATTTCTTTGCAGAATCGCGCCCACGTACGAAACGGCGTTGATGCGACACTTTTACAATGGACGCACGGAGACATTGCGCTCCTGCTCCAGCGCTGTTCATGACTTCCTCAAGGCTTCGTCCAACAAGTCCACAACTGATGCGCAATTGATTAAATTATTCCGTGCCGCTGTCAATGAGCACAGATATTTGATGGACGAGGCGCGCAAAGGAAATGGCATTGATAGACATCTCTTTGGTCTTTGGTGTGCTGCTTACGAGAATAAATTGGACATTCCGGCGCTCTACGACGATCCCTTGTATGCCAAGAGTGGCGGCGGCGGCAACTTTGTGTTATCCACCAGCACGCTGGGCTTCACACCCAACGTGGGCTTTGTGGCTCCCATGACCTTTGATGGCTATGGTGTCTTCTATGCAATCACATCGGATGCGTAAGTAATAAGTTTAGAACAGCAATTAAAATCCTAATGGTTTTATTTTAAACTTCCAGCATCTACATCAACTCGACTGCCTATCGCGACAGCATCAAGACCAGTGCTCGAAAGTATAACATCATATTTAAGGAGTCCTTCCGTCGCATGAGAAATCTGCTGGAACAGCAGAAGACTGACTCAAATTTGTAAATACAAAGCATTCACTTGACATCCACATTCTGCAGAATCCAACAACTCTAGTCACATGTAACAGTATGCATTCCAAAGAGGATCAGTGTCTTGGAATAGCCTCTTTTAATCTACTGACTGGACAGTACTGCATTTTCTTACTTATAAGATTCAAAGTTCTTTTTTTGTGTGTTTCAAAAAGATCAAAGATCACATCTTTACGTTATTTAATCTAAATCTTGTATACTTTCTGATTGGGGTGAAACCTGTTTACGAGCTGTGTTCCTATCAAAATATCAAAGTTGAAAAAGAGGTTGATGGGTTTTTGATGACAACTTTTATTGAAATTCAATGTCCAATGATTGATTAATTACATTTCACGATAATTCAACTTCAAAATGCAACTATATGTGTAGTATATATATATATATATATATATTTATATGTATATATAGATTTATGAGTAAGCATATTCTGTAAGGACCAGCGTCTCTCCGACTGGCTAAAATTCATGATACATGCTAAATGAGCTGCACGGCTTACGATCCAATTATGCACTACGTACGTGAAGCATTTATGATCAACTCTAGGCTTGATATTACTAGTTTAGTTAGTTCGATTAAGTGCTGCTCTATTTACTAATTACAAATCTCGTACTCCTACTACGCACAAATTCGCGTGAATTGGCTCTGCGCATCTACAAAAAAAAACTTCAGTATCGAGCGAGAAAAGAAAAGGTCACAGACCTTTTCGTTACCGGTAAATTAAAAACAAAAAAAACGATCGTTATTCATTTGCAGCTGCGCTGGGTGAGGATTAAGCTCAATTCGTTGAACTAGTGAGTATGATGATAGTAGCCAACGTGCGACGGCAGCAAGGTGTAGCCACTGCGAAATTGCTGTTGCTGCTGGTGAGGAGGAGGCTGCGGCTGCATCAATTGTTGCTGCCCCAGCTGCTCTTGCTGCCCTCGTTGGTTGGCATAAACCGGCACTCATTCCTGCCCAGGCACCGGAATCCCCTGGTGACCTACCTGCTGCTGTTCGCCAGCTGCTGACTGGCCGCCAGTTATATTGCTATTGGGATCCTCGACAGCCGACTTGCTGGTTGCCTCTGCTCCGGCGCCAGTTGACTGTGCTGTGGGCGGTGGCTGGAACGCCGGCCGTTGCACAAACATGTTGTCAATGATGTGATCAATGTTATCCGAACTGCCGCTGGCCGCCTCATCGTTCTTTGGATTCGCTGAATTGGCACCGCTGCCAACGCTGCGACTCTTGTGCTTCTCCGACGGCGGCAGTATGGGAATCGCATTCGTGGGACGACGCTGGGGCAGCACAGCGGGTCGTGTGGTTGGCTGAGCGGGCGCCACAAAGTATGTGGTGCCACCGACTGTATTGTAGTTCTGATGATAGTTCAACGCGGCCGGCGCCTGTGCTGCTTGTCCCGCTGTCTGTGTCGCCTGTGTCGTTGGCTGTGACTGTTGTTGCGGCTGTGGTTGTTGCTGTGTGGCTGGCGCCTGTGCCTGGGCATAGGCCACAGCTCCCGGCGTGGCTGGCAAATAGCCGGCATTGGCCGCATTCACATAGGGCGCCTGGGGCACAGCAACGGGCACTGAGACCGGCACCGCTTCTCCGCCGCCAGTTACGTAAAACGAGGCGGCAGCTTGTGCCTGTGGATATGCTGTGGCTGGTGGTGCATGCTTCGCCTGGTTGCTGGTGACTGCTGTGGGCGGTGCTGCGCCCAATTGCATTGTCTGCAGCTGCACCTGCAGCTCCTGCTGCTGATACGCCATCTGTAGGCGCAGCAAGTGCTGATCTTGCAGCATTATTTGTGACTGTTGCTGCTGCTGTTGTTGTTGCTGCTGCTGCTGCTGTTGCAGTTGCAATTGCTGCTGCATTTGCTGCTGCTCGGCAAGATGTTGCTGTTGTTGTTGTTGCTGCTGCTGCTGCTGCTGCTGTGTGGCCTCATGCTGCGTGCGCCGCAGACTTGAGTAGCGCTTGGGTCCATTGCGATGCTCGCCAGGCAACTCTTGTTGCTGCTGCTGCTGTTGTTGCAGATGCAATTGCTGCTGCTGTTGCTGTTGTTGTTGCTGTTGCTGCTGCTGTTGGTTCTGTGTGGCGAGTGCATGCATTTGCACGCTGCCTACATGACTTGGATCGTTGCGTTGTTGCACCTGCTGCAGTCTCTGCGACAAATTGGAAGTGACCAATGGCGTCTGTTGCTGCTGCTGCTGTTTGGGTTGATGCGTCATGTGTTTCTGCTGCTGCTGCTGCTGAGGTTGCTGCTGCTGCTGTGGTTGATGCTGCTGCTGTTGTTGCATTTGCTGCTGCTGTGGCTGCCTCTGTTGATGTTGCTGCTGCTGCTGTGATGGCACATCGTTCGATTGCTTGGGCAAACCGTTTGTTCGATTACCGCTTGGTTTCGGATGATGATAATCCCGCTCCGCTCGCTGTTCAGTATAATCGCGCTGCTCGTTGCGCGGCTGCGCTGGACGATTCGATTTCTGTTTGAACTCCATAGGATTCTGGCGATTCGGACCGTTGTGGCCACCAGCTGCACGCTGTCCATAGTTGCGATGCTTCTCCTCTCTGGGCTTGCCTGCCGGCAATGCTCCAGCTGCGTTGCCTGCACCTGCTGGTGTTACACCTAGCTGCTTCTCAGCGCTGCCATTGCTATTACTGTTACCATTCGCCAGACTGCGACGCTCGCCACGATTCTCCTTCTCGTCCCGGGATGTGGAGCTGCGAGGAGCACGCATTTTGTTGCCGCTGCTGCTTGTGCCGCTGCGTTGCTGCTCGTTGAGTGCGGGGAAGTCCTGGGGACGTGGTGGCTTGCGCTCCTTGTTGCTGGCCTTCAGATACGCCTGCTCATCCTCCCAGTTTCTAGAGTATTTGCTCGGGCCACGTCCATAGCGACGACGGCGACGTGCACGCGGCGCTGCATCCTCGTTGCGTATGTCGTAGCCATAGGTCTGCAGCAGCTCGGCCCGTGACTTGGGCGCCTGCTCGCTGGCCTCAAAGCGATCGTGCGACCAACGATCGCCACCCGATGCGGGTTGCCATTTTTTCATTGTCTTGGAGGCCTGCGAAATGGTTGCTGGCTGGCCACCAGCCGGCGTGGTGCCGCCAGTGATACCAATAACCTCGTCGTTGGTCGGCTCTGGAGCACCTTGGCCGCTGTCGCTACCGGCGGCATCGGCAACACCGTCGTTGCCTTCGGTTTCGGCTGTGCGATCGTCGTGCTCGTAGAAGGTGCCACGTTTCGGTATGTATTGTGGATTGCTGCGATCTTCGTCGACTTTCTTTTGCGCCTCGCTGTCAGCGGCAGTGGCCGCATTGCGGTCCAAGCCGTTGCCGCTCACTGTGCCGCTGCCCAAATCATCATCTTCGTCGCCGGTTTCGCTGCCCCCATCATCGTCATCGGTTTCACTTTCATCGTCGGTTGTGCTTTCGTCGTCATCGTCGTCGTCATCATAGTCTTCGCCCCCCTCGAGATCGCTGGCTGTATCGTATTCGGAATCATGTGGATGTGAATTGCTGGAAACGGGCTCCTGGCCGCTGGGCGATGTGCCGAGCTCAGCTGTGGTGCTACTGCTGGCACCGCCCGTTTCGCTAACGTTGTTTGACGATGACACTGCGGTCGGTATATCGGTCGGTGCAGCCGCCGTCATTTTTTCAACATCGGCCATCGCAAGTTGATACTTCGATTTTTTTTTTCTTGCTATAGAATGTAGTGCAAAACTCCTCAAGACACGCACACACACGTAATTGGTACGTGAACCGCTGCGTTATTTGCACTGTTGTGTGTTTTGTAGAGATGATCGGAATAAAGTTTTAATAATGTGCAATAAATTGTGTTAATTTCACCCAGTTTTCTTTTTCCACAACAACGCAATCAGAAAATAGAAAGTGTCTAGAGTTTAGAGGTGGAAAAATATCGTTGTTACTTTCGATGTATCGATTATTTTACACATCGATTATTTACAACAAACATCGATGTTTTCGTTTCTGATATTCTACGTATTCATTTTTAATAGTGTTGAGTTAAAACTTTTTTCAAAATCAAACAGTTTTCTTTAATTTTCTTTTATTAACATCTATTCGAAATCGAAGCGAAAACAAAATTTTCAGATTAATAGTAAAATACTCATACCTCGATGGTTGCCACTTGGTTAATGCAAAATTTCGATGAATTTGCAAAACGTGTGTATTTAGGCGCGTTATTTTAAACAACTTGATGTCGAAAGTGGTACTTAAGCAGCGCTTGTAATCCAATTTTGCTAAATTGTGGCGGAAGTTAAATATTTTTCTTTTACTCTTTCTGTGTCAGTTAATTTCCGTACAACCAACCACAAACCACTCTGTGCAAATTGTATTAAAAAGAACGAGTAACTTGTTGTGATTAATAAAGTAAAGACGACTAATTGCTAACCTCACATCAGTTTTAATTAATTTATCCTCAACCTCCGTATCGAATGCCGTTGGATTTGGATAGTAATTGGCAGAACCTCCAATGTACACAACTTACGATTTTGAGTTAAATTAATGCTTTATAATTAATGACCACATGACATAGACATGATATTATTTTATTTTATAGCCATTCCCCAACCCAATCAAACAATGGTGCATTCTTTTTTTAGACGACTTGGTTATGCTTTATTCCATCAAAGTCATCAACATCATCATCTTCATTGTTATATAAAAACAGTTCTTCATTTTTTATCTTTTTTTTATAATATTTCTGACCGGGTTAAAAAAAAAGATTTTTTAAGTATTTTCTTCTTGCCATATAACTTAATTTATACTGAAGTAAAGATTTCGCATTTAACAACTTGTTGCATATTGAATTAGGTGTTTAGTAATTGTTTGTCCTATTATTTCTTTTATTGTTGTTTGTGTTGTTGTTTTTATTAGTACATAAGAAAATGTGTAAAGTGTTGGTACTAAGTACTAATGATTGTATTGTTATTGCTATATCAAAATTACTAGATATGCATCTCTCTTCTCAATATTTCCTTCGTTTCTCTTGCTTTTCTTTCCCCTTCTCTGGTACTGATGCACACACAATAATTCCTCCCTCTCGGGGGATTGTTCGCTCTTGAAAATTCGTGAGTATATAACGATAATCGCTATAAGCATTGTACAATGATATTGTATCGAATTAAGTGTCGAGCACGCCCGTTAACTTGACCCTTTTTCGAATTGAGATAAATATTTGTATTTATTAATGATCATCATAGCGAATCGGATCGTTTTCATATGGCGAAAGGCCGCCTCCGTTGTAAGGAAATCATAAACGTGAACTCTTCAAAAAATAAAATCAACTTTATCATTTTTTAATAACTTTTCGATACTTTTTGAACGCATAAACTAGAAACACTTTTTGTTAAAACGCTGATAGTTCATAAGCAGAAAATTTGTGATTGGTTAAAAATTATGTAAATTCGCATAAAACAATTTGAGTGAATGAACTTTATAGTTTTCATTTAGGCTAACTCTCAATAACTTTGTATTTTGATATATGTATTTATATATTTGTTATATATTGAAATTGTTTAACGAACGATAGAGATAGATAATAATAAATAATATAATATATTAGTTTTGTAGATATTTTGTTGTTGTATTTAGAAAGATATTTTTATATATTTAGCTCTCAGATGAAATTATTCTAACGAAATTGTATGTCTCTCTCTCCTTAACCTCTGAAATAAAATAACTAACAAATGTGGGCCAAGGCCTAGTCTATGCATCTATATAGCTACCCACTGGGCGTGGCTGTGATGTGATCACCACACCGCCTTTGATTTGCTCATCTTTCTCTGTGGTTCTTCAACGAACAGAAATTAAAATAAACATTAAATTTTCGTTTTGTTTGTTTTTTTTTTAGTTTTTTTTTTTGTTGATTTTTCAGTACTGTTTTTAAATAAAATAGATTTGCAATTATTTATAAATTTTACGTGTAAAATTTAATAATAAATCAACTAGAAAACTAGCTGTCAAGATGGCGCTTTGACATTTGGATTTAAAGTATCCCTAAAATGATACGTGGAACTTGGAACATGGTGAGTGACTACAAGTTGTTGTTGTTGTTGTTTGCTACCAAATAGTTGTTGTTGTTGTTGTTGAAGAAGTTAAGAGTACTTTTTTTTTGGTAATTTGTGGTGGTGGTGTTGTGTCGTGTTTTGGTTAACAAAAAGAGATTATATAAATATTTAAAATTTACATATGTAAAACGAGCATTTCTTTTAATTACGTTTATTATTTTTTTTGACGATTTTAAAAGTTTTTGGTTGTAATATGGATGCTGAGTTAGAGATAGGATGTGTTCGGGGCTGCTGCTGCTTAGGCGGCTTCCTCTTCCTCCTCATCACCCTTGCCAGTGAGCATTTCAATCAGGGAGGCGGTATCGATTTGGTTCTTGTCATCAATGACCATCTGATCGAAGGCATCATCGACCTCCTTCATGGTGAATTTGTCACCGAAGCCCATGAGCATTTCGCGGAATTTATCACCATCGATGAGACCATCGTTATCGAATGTTTTGAAGGCAGCAATAACAACTTCGTCTTCATCGTTGGCACCAGAGGTGGCCATACGGTTGGCGAACAAGGTCAGCAATTGGGTGAAGTTAATTGGACCAGAGGCCTCGCCCAGCATGGAGTCCAACTCCTTGTCGTTGGCGATCTTGCCGACGGAATCGAAGGCAGCGCGCAAATCGTTCTTGCCAATAATACCGTCCTTGTCGGCATCCATAAGTTGGAAGGCCTGATTCACGCACGCAGATTTAGAAAGAGAGAGAGAGAAAGAGACAGAGAGGTGGTTGGTGATTTGGTCGTTGACTTGTGCGAGAAATGTGTTACGATCGATCCATGGTTTCTGGTTTCTGGTTTCTGGTTTATGATTTGTGGCATCATGGCATAGGCATATGTTAGGTATAGGCTTTGGCATGGACACAGGACCAATGGATGGATGTTTGGGGTTTTGTGCTGTTTCGCAACATTGTCAACTTACTTCCTTGAATTCGGCGATCTGCTTCTGGGAGAAGACAGAGAACACCGAGGAGCCAGCACGCTTGGACTTCTTGGAGCCACGCGAGCCGCCCGACGCTCTCTTCGAACCAGTAGCAGAAGCTGGGGCAGGAGTGGCAGCTGGTGCGGGGGTTGCTGCCTCAGACACAGCCTCAGAAGCGGTTTCGGAAGTACCACCCTCTTCCTTGGTCTTCTTCTTCTTAACCTTCTTCTTCTCATCCGCCTAGATTGTCAAGGATTAAAGGAATCAAAGCAAATCATTCATCAGTTAATATTCGTTTCAATTGAAGGAAGTGTTTTTTTTTTTTTTTGTATTTCATATGCATGTTTTCCAATACCATTGTGCAGTGAATTGACTTTCGAAATGATTTCGAAAATAATTTTCAATGAAATTATTCCAATATATTGCATGGCTAAAAATATTCAACGCGTATTACGTAAGTTTCTTCTCAAGTCGTCTATGCATCTCGCTCTAGCTATCAGATTACATTAGCGACGCATAGAATTCCTGCGTTTCGACCGATCCATTTATAGAATTATACACACATGTGTGGATCGTAGGCATTTCGGAATGAAAACTTTTCACACAATTACTTGAGTTTTAAAAATAGTTTCGCTTGAGATCCATTATTGTTCTAGATATATGTTATGTATTTTGAAATACAAAATGCTGATTATATATGCATATGCATATCCATATTCAACTGGCACAATAATCCACATACAGGTGAGGTCATTGAGGTCAGCACACAGTAACATTGATCGAGATTGGTTAATGATTCACTTGCTTTTCTTGTAATATTTCAATAATTGAATTGATTGATTGAGAATAATTTTGAGATTTGGCGAAAAACTACATAATAATTCACTGCACAAATAAACGCGAGTCCTTTTCGACGTATAAGTAATATGTCCATGCATATTGGTATTAATGCTGATCTGTATATCCCGAGTCTCCTTACCATGGTGCTGAACTTTGTTGTGTTGTCTAATCGAGTCGAGCGGTCAGAGCACACTGAATCAATGGCTGATTTTATCGCCAAGACAATGATGTTTTAAGATCTTTTTCGCCTTGTCTTCTTCATTCGCTTTTCGCATTGGACCCGCATACCCGAACACGAACCCCACACGAAATTTGGCATTCGGCAGGCGTCGGCTCGAGGCTCGAGACGCGATGGCGTTCGGCTCGCATTCGCTGTATCTGTATCTGTATCTGCAATATTCGTGCTGCCTTTTTTAGTATCTGCGAGGCGAGGTACGCCTAGGCGCCCGGTGGGGGTGCGGGTGCGGGTGTTGCTGCTGGCCAGGCAGCTACTAGCTCAGTTGGCTTAAATGTTTACTCATCGTGTGCCCCTCTAATCAAAATCTAATTTTAACGGCCACCGAAAATGAGTGCTGTTGTTGTTTTACTTGTTGTTGTCGTTGTTAGGAAATGCGTATATGCATAAGTATGGTATATAAGTTTGTAGATATATATCTGTATGTATGTGTGTTCGAAACTTATGTATATGTTTCATCTCTCTGTGGTTAAATGTTGAAATTTATTTTGTGCTTTTCATGCGATATGAACAGAATTTTCTGCTTGTTCTATATACATACATTTTTCAAAAAAACACCCGAATCTTTTTTGTTTTGTATTATTCATCTTTGCTCTTGAGGCGTCTTCAAAGGTGTCCTCTTGCTCTGAAATCACCTACATTTCCCTTGGCCACAAATACACAGAAGCATATTTTGTGTACGTATTCTCACATACACCATAACATATCGTCAGACACATTCGCGTATAGACATGATCTGGTCGTCGTAGGCTATACCAACCATATAGTATACACGGCGAACATGTTCGTATTTTACCTTGCCTATTTTCAACGACTGGCATTTTCTGTTTTAAAAATGTTTTGCATATTGTGCAATATAAAGAGAGCGAAGAATTCCAAAGCGGTATAGCTTATACAGATTTTGTGTCGCGTATATAACAAACGATACCCGAGTTTTATGTTATTCACCAAAATACATTCATTCACTCGTATGAGAATTTTCCATGTTCCATTGCATAACAATAAGAAATTTGGATTATTTTACTGTTGATAAAGTTAAATGAACTTTACGTATGTTTAGATACATGTTATGGCCTATATCTGGACTCCTCTAATGAATGTCTGATACCTACAAATTAAACTCATAAATATCGATGTGAAATATTTTTTAGAAATTAAATTGATTATGTTGTTTCTAAATTTCGATCGTAAATATTTTTTTGTAATATGCGAATATTGTTTTTCCATTTTGTTATCGAAGTTTCGAGTTTCAACTCAATAAAACTCATACTCAGGCATTGTAATCGAATCATTATTGTTTAACAGGTTTTTAAAATCTATTAACAACAATTATTACTGTATATTACCTACATTTAATATTGAGTATTTAAGAAGAGCCCTCTTATAAATATTCAACTCTTTAATTTGACAAACTAAATTAATTTTTCTGAATAGAACTCTGCGTTAAAATTAATTTATAGAATTGGATATTCAAAACAATGTTTGTTATATACGCATTTAATTTAGGACGTAGTTTATGCATGTAATTCTAATTGAAAAGTAATACTTCAAGAATGAAATTATTATTAAAGAAGTTAAACTATTTCTTTAATGAGATCGAAGAAGTTTCACAATTGTATAATTGATACTTTTGGCCATATTTCTCACTCAAACTCTTTCGTATATGTACATAAATATTTTTGAATATATATGTGTATATTTGTGCATTCGGATCCCTCAATAAAAATATAAATAATTGCCAATTAATTCAAATAAAAATTGAATTCTACATATTCGTAATATTTTGTAATCTTCATATGAATTCTATTATTCTTGTTAATTTGCGCTCTCTTCTTCGAAATGACATTCAAATGTTATCTGTCTCAAAATGATTTGATAAATCATCGACTAGACATAATTGAAATTGAACTTTTAATGGTTGTTCATGCTATTCATATATTGAAAGTGATTTTAATCGAATTTTCACAGCGTTTTAAAATTTGGCATGTAACCAGGAGACATATTGGCTGCAGGCCAAGCTAAAACAGTCCACAACTGCAAGACAATTTTTTATTTTGTATTGCAACTTAAAAATAATGCACTACGCTGCGAAAATCTTAACGGAAAATATAATTTTTTGTCGATCAAGTGTTCTATTTCCCCCACAAGGCAAATGGTCGAATACCATTGTGAAAATCTGACACCATTGTAATGCAGCCAAATCAAATGAAAACAATAAACGGGCCAACGCAATTGTAACAATTAGACAAATGTTTTCCCTTACAAGTAGTATATATGAGTGTATTTATAATTTTTCAATAACAATATAAACAATGTTACACATAGCATTGAATATGTACGAATGTGGTAAAGAAACCACAGCCTACGCATAGTATTTGTTTATCTGTAGATAGTCTAAATATAATAGCCAAATCATTTTCAACAATACATATACAAATCTGATCTTATATACAGCAATATATGGTACATAAACGTACATGGAAGAATTTCATTTGTTGTAGAGCACACGGGCGCTCTTTCAATAACAAATTTTAGTCAGATAGATAGGCCAGTTAGCTGGTAGCTCATTAGTCGCCATAGACGTCATTGGGAAGCAACTGTATTAAGCATAGAAATTAAATTTTGTGCTAGAAATCTACATCTATATCTACAGAAACATCCCATGGCGAGAGCGCTTTTAACACATTCCTCTTCGACAATATACTCAATTTAGCAGGCCTCCGATCGCCTTGGGCTTATGCCTTGGCGGCGCGATATCCAAAAATAGCTGTGCCAACGCGCACTATGGTGCTGCCCATTTCGATCTGTAAGCAAAATATCAACCTCTAGATCTGCTCGGTTAGACTGTTGCCGTACTACGTACCGCTCTGTCATAGTCGTTGGACATTCCCATTGAGACCGCTACCGATTCAGCAGCCAAATCGTTGGCTTGACAAATGGAGCTGTGCACCTTCATAAGTGAAATAAAGTCCGGATTGGGCCCGTTGCTATAATCGAATCCATAGGCGCCAATAGTCATTATGCCCACAGGCTGTAGATTCTTTAGATTTGTCCTAATATATTGATACAATGATGGCGCAGCTTCGGCATCGATTCCGCTTTTCACTGCAAAGATTTAATAACAAGTGGATAATGTATGTTATATTCGACAAAGCATTGATAACTGCATAGATTATTATTATTATTGGCAGTAGTAAGTCTCGTTTTCCGCACTGTATTGTTCTATATAAAATTTTGGTAATCAAGCTAATACGTAAACCAAGACATTAACGACAACAAAATCATTTTTGTTATGTCCCCTCCCTCAGAACATGTTTTAAACACAATAGATCAGTGGACACATAAATATTTTATACAAAACTATAAAATTACAACTTTGGTCGCATCGATTCGCTTCGTATTTAAGTCTCCCACCACTATCCCTAAGTGATTCTTTCATTAACAATTATTATCACCCAAACTTATAAAAATATACTAATTTAAAGTCTTTTAAACCCCACTCAAGAATACTATCAACTTATCTAAGTCCCAAAAAAAAAACCTTACCATTCATAAGCCCTTGCCCCATAAGCTCTATAACTTCACCGTTAATTTTACTTTAGTATATTAGTAAAATATTTACCATCTTCAGCACTAGTGTTAATTTGTATTAGAATTCTTAATGGCTCTTTGGGCTCTGGCTGCAACTTGGACCAGGCTGCATCGAGACTTTTTGCCAATTTCTCGCTATCAACAGTTTGTATCATGTGTAGATTAGGCAGCTTCAGCACCTGTAACAACCACTTTGTTATCAGCAATTAATATAACCTATTGTCTAGACTGCGAAGTTAAGCTTATCATTAACCTTGTTGATTTTGTTGCTTTGCAGATGTCCAATCAAGTGCCACTTGATTTCTGGGCATTGCGCTAGAATATCCGGATGCTGACTCTTCTCCTCCAGTTCCTGCACGTAGTTTTCCCCAAAGTGCCGCTGACCGGCATTGTAGGCCTCGATAATGCACTCGGTCGGCTTTGTTTTGCTAACGGCAACCAAAAGTGGTTTGGGTGCGATGATTTCCTGATAAGAGATTAGATTGCAGCACATGTGAAGGGCTATTTCCCCAGATGACGGTCACCACCGGCTTTAGTCTTACTTTTGGACGTTTCTGTAGGGTCACCTCGATTTGTTTCAACACATGCTGCAGGCCGGCACTTACATCGAATTCTGACATTGTGCGACGCAGCATTTAATTAATATTTCCGTGCAAATTATCTATGTTTATTAGCCAAACTGCCTATCACAATAGTATTTGGACCATCACCTTAATCGATAAGTTATCGGGGCGTTTGCAGCTTTTCCAACACTGATCCCTGCCGGCTGTTGTAATCTAATATTTTGTGCACAAAAAATACTGTCTGCTGCTAAATACGCACAACTTTTGAATATTTGAAATTTTATCGAAATTAAGGGAAAATGTTTTCATCGCAGCAACACATGGCTGTAAAGTATAAAACAGTTTCCTCAATTGAGTCGCACAGACAATGGCTGAAGCTTTAAGGCGGGGTGGTGACGCGGTGAAGGCTGCCGCCGAATACTTACAAGCTTGCAGAATTGCTGAAATACGACAGACGCTTGAACTGTTGGGAGTGCAGCATATTGAGATCATATCTGCAGTGGTACTTTTTGTAATGCTGCAGTTCACCAAATTCACCGCTGTTCTTTTGCTAGCGTGTTCGATAGCTTATGGTATATTCTACATGGTGAGCTCCATATTGGTCTAATATGTGTGTTGGTTCATCATACATATCTTATTATTTGTTATTCCTTTCTTCTTAGTGGGATACTTGGTTTCCGGAGGTGAAAGAGAATTATTCAGGAACTACGCAAAATGCTGAGTATGGCTATCTATATGGCGCTCCTTTTTGGGGTAGTTATGGTCCTAGCTATGGTCCTGGCAATCTCAGTCGAAATAGTATTAACAGTGGCATTAACTCCAATTATGACAATACCTTCGTTACCCCGTATGCAGCCTCAAATCGAGATGCAAGAACATCCGCTTTGTTTCCACCGTTCTCAAACAGCGAAATCGTCGAAACGTTGCCAGGTTCTTATGAATTTCTACTCAATTTACTCCATTGTCCGTCTGCCTAAAACATGGATATCTTTGCAAAAATTTAAACTTAAATAGCGGAGACAATTGATTGCAGGTTAGTTCATTTCTTTTAATTTCAGGAGATCACGTTTACGATTCGGAAGAGAAGCCTATCGACATGAGTCGTCAATACTCCCCGCCGCCAGAAAGGTTTAACCACAGAAAATCAAATGCTTCTGGCGCTGTTACACCTATTGGTCATCGGCTCTCGACTAACGAGGTGCGTCCACAGCGAAGGATCAGTGGTCAGCCCCCTGAAGACAATAGACCAAATCGACGTGATCCCTTAGCTTTTCGCAGACTGATTGCCAATGACTATCGAATGTATAGACCATCAACGTCATTGGACGCCCAGCAGTACTATACTTATCCATTGCCCCCTGTTCCGGAGGAGAGGGCGAGACGGTTGCCAGGTTTCTTTGACGACTACAAGATGAAGGCCCGTCGCACTGATAAGCGACCTTCCTCTCAACGAGGTGGTGGCTATACCAACGAACATCCAATGAACCGCCAAACCGATCGTTACAAAAGTGTTTCCCGTGATAATCTGTTGCACAGATCACGCAATATCCAAGATGGATCTCCTAGTCGCTTTGGCAGTCCTCATGGGCGTTCAAATGCCGGAAATTACTATAATTCGGACAGCTCAAGAAAGAAAGGTCGAAAATAAATCGAAAATTACCAAAAATAATAAAAGGTATGTCCCAAAAATGGCATAGAACTTAGTAAAATACTATTTCTTTAAGCCAGTGTCATTGTGCAAGGAATTATCGCGGCAAAAGAATAGTTTTGGTTTTATCTCAAAGTGATAAGCATAATGAACATTTTAAAGCAATATGGTCATGCAATATATTTAAATACGCAAGACAAACATTATGTAAAATATAAATTGAAAGTAAATAAAAAATTATAAATTGAGGAGACAATTGAAAAGTATTTTCAGTGACAACAACAAGAACAGCCAACAATTTCCAGTTGTTAAAAATACCAACTCGGTGTCTGGTATTTTTGTATTCATACATTCTGGTCACATTAAATGCAATTTGTTTATATTTGCTGTAAGAAGTAATAAATGTCAAATTTACAGCTGACCCAGGAAAAACTGTAAGTGCTCTGCCTATTAAATAACTTCAGCAATAATTCAGCGATCATAACATCAATCATGTGTCTCACACACAGCGATGCATTGCGCTCGGAGTACAGACCACGTCGGCCGTGTGCGCTGCTCAAATATCCGAGACCGAAAACAAAGCCCGAGTATCAGAGTTTATATCCCTGGATCATACTAGATGAAACGGATCCACATTTTGTGTTCTGCGCCGTCTGCGAGTGTCGTCTGAGCGCTAAACGCTCCGATCTGGGCAAGCATGAGGGTAGCATCAAACACTCGGAGAATGCGCAGCGCAAGTCTGTGTTATCTTTGGGCAATGTCAAGGCTGAGGCGTCTGACGCTGTGAAGTGGGAGGAGTACAACGATGACGAAGATGGCATTTTGCCGCTGCGCTTTGGCGCGGATGCTGCCGAGATGTGCAAGACTGAGGAAGACGATGGCGAGGCTGATGGTGGTGAAGACGATGAAGGTGATGGCGACGCCGATGCGGATGGTGAAGCCGACGATGATGATGGAGAAGTTGATGGTGATGGCGAAATGGATTCAGAGTATGAACCAAAATCCAAACGTCGCGTTTCCGAAACAGACTCTCAGAATTCCGGCATGCTAGACTTTTTGCCGCTGCAGGTGACCATCAATGAACTACCTCATGTCCAGCTAACGCCAACAGGAGCTCAGCTCTCAGCACACTGTCAACCTGTGTCCACAACGCCACAACCCTGTCGCATAACCATCAAAAAGGTTACGGCACCGACCTCCAGCACGCCAATGAACAGCAGCCAAATACAACAGGAAATCACCTCAAAGGCGACCATAACGCCCATTGGCAGTGGATGTTATACGCCAACAGCACGCCAGCCGCAACTGCAATCTTATGGTGGTCGGCAACTGCAGTCATATCAACTACAGCACGTTGCCGCACGGGACTCCCTTGATCTCTTCTTTGACAGCATTTGCGCGACTGTGAAAACTTTGCCGCCAAAGCTAGCAACTGAGGGCAAAATCCGTGTAATGCAGCTGATCGGGGAGTTGGAACTGCGCGCCATCAATGAGCGCGAAGCGATTCCAACAGTGAATGCAGTGAGCACGCCTCCAGATGCTACAGCCTCCGCTGGAGCAGCAGATGCGCCGGGTAGCAGTCAGCAGAACGCAACAGTTGCGTCGACAACCAAATGATCGGTGTGAGTGCTGCGTACCCTGGAACCAGTTCAAACCATACTCTTAACGTTAGCGAAAAAGATGAGCGTATGCGGTGTACACTGCATACTGTTATATGATTGTTAATAGCATATATTGTATATCTTAGTATTAGGCTTCATTCACAACCGCAAGCAGCAACGGTTGTTATTTTGACCACGCGCGTCTTATCGCCATTTGCAGCAGCTGTTATCGGTCAAAGATTGATTAAGTAAAAAATATCATTCAATTATTAATTAATTAAAATTTATCAATAACAAAGTCTGACAAAAGCAACAATTATAATTATATTGTACTTAAGATTATGCAAAGTAAATGTAAAGCTTTAGAATAGTGACTTGCAGTCCATCATAGCCTTGGCGCAATAATGTGGGAATTGTACGGCCTGCAGAAGAATTTCGGCAATGTTCTGTACGAACGAAAAAAGTTGCGATTAGGTTGGTTTACTTGGTATGTACATATAACTAAATTGTATGTTATGAAGGATGTTCGGTTTTTTTTTTTGTTTGGTTTTTATCATAAGACTAGTCGGCTTAGTGGCGGGCTGATGGTGTTCAAATACGTATGAGTAATGGTTCAAAAATCTAGGAACTATGATAAGCGCCCGCACTCGGTAACCATAAAAAGATGATGTCATCGAGTTTCTTTTTAAGTACCCCACCCACACTTACCGACAGTCCAGGAATGCATACGACGATTGCATAGACGACGATGTAGAAGAAAGCGCAGAATATCGCAACCGGGAGCGAAATGATCCAGAAGACCAGCAGCCAGAATATGAACCACAGTGGATTGCCCATGTTAATTAGTAGAAGTGTTTATTTTTGTTTAAGCTGAAATATAAGAAAGCAAGTTTGAGAAGTTGGTTGTGGAGCAGTAGAGGAAATTCATTTGAAACAAATTTCAATTTCGGCTTTGAAAATGCATGACAAACATCGTAACGACCTATTTGGAAACGTTGACGTCGTCGACGACCATAAATGTTCACATACATATGTGTTGATTTGGCGATCTACATGCAAGTAAGTCGAGGTAAAGTTGTATAAGTACCCAAGTTAATTGTTAAGTCTACGGGTCGCATACTTTATTCGCTTCGCTAGCATATTTAACCGATTTATTATATGTATATAGATGTATGTAGTCAGTCAACAGCAAATAAATGAAATTAATATAATAATTTAAATATATCCAAAAAGAAAAAGAATTGAACTCCTATTCATTAATTTCAAATGCGTTAACCTTTTGCTTGATCATATTGTTTGTTATTAACTCATCAAGTTATGTAAATTAACATTTTTTTAAAAATTGGGCGTGCCTGCATTCCAAGTCATCGTAAACAAATTTTGCGTGTTTTAACGTAAACAAAACATTATGAATTGTATTTTTATAGATAGACAAGTGACTTTTTACTGTTGCAGCAAATGACGCGAACAATTTGTGTTTCAGTATGCATACAATTTATAAATACATTTTAAAGCGCGCCTACGCCAAGTAATTTCACCAAACAAGAATAACACATAGCCAGATAAACAACGCACAAGTAGAAAATACAGAAGACCCACCTTAAAATGCAGGTCGATCGGCGATGCGACGTTCGAGTGGGACGAACCGTAAACAGCAACTAAACCAAAACTGGCGCAACAAGTTATATGAGAGTGCGCACAAGGTTGCCAGCAGTCCGATTCAGCAGCTTTCGCCAGCCGAAAAGTATGCTACACATTTTATAGCTAGTTGACTTGAAAGCTTTGATCACAACGGCCAAACAATTGCAGACAGCTTTCTTGAATCGTCCAAAATTCATACGACGCGTTGTACATACATAATACCAACAAAGATAAGATACTTTGATTTAATCAAAAGAGTTCCATTATAGTGAATGAATCAAACTAGATTATTTTGAATGAATGCCTTTAGCACAATTTATGAAAAGATTGCTAAAACTTCATGTTTTTTGATCCCAACAGCCAAAGTGCAGACAGCTTTTTTGAATCAACCAAAACTCATATGACTCATCGTAATACAGATAAGATACTTTGATTTAATCAAAAGAATTCAATTATAGTGAATGAATCATATTCGATTACCGTGCAAAAAAGATTGCAAAAATAATGCATTTTCTGCAAAAGAATTCAATGAGTGGCATTTTATTACTATAAATAATTCAATATGAGTCAGTCTACTTCTTAAGTATTCTATAAAAATGAGAGAGGCTTTGTTTTTTTGATCCAATCCCTCTTAATGAAGAGGCCAAAGTAATTTAATTATTATAATAGTTTTTTAACCCATTGTAGAGCAATTTAATTGATGCTTAATATGGATCAAAAGATAAGATTTGTAAGCCTTTACATCAAGGCTTAATTGCTATGCTGCTGTGGAATACTTTCGCAATAATTTACAGCTTTCATTTTAGATAAAAGCTGTCGATACCTAAAAGCTACAACTGCATGCTTAAGCACGCATTTAATAAATACTTGTACATAACGAAAGCCATCCCGAAAAGCTTTTACACACAGCTGAAGGCGCCGAAAGCGCTTCGTCGGCGGCCACCGAATGTTTTTATATGTGTTGTTAGAAGTCGCTTAACAACAT
The DNA here is from genome assembly GCA_035047445.1 of Drosophila siamana. NCBI lineage: Eukaryota > Metazoa > Arthropoda > Insecta > Diptera > Drosophilidae > Drosophila > Drosophila siamana. Next base: position 15,323,812 of record JAWNPP010000004.1, on the reverse strand, counting down.
TTGAAATTTTTGTTGTATGCCGCGGGATAACGACGCGCCGCTGCTGCAGCTGTTGTTTTGGACCAGTTCGTCATTCTGTCGTGAGCCGTCGTCATCGTCTCTTGTGTTGTGTGCGGCATTTTTGTGAGGATTTTGCTATCGGTTTGTTGATTCGATACTAGATGGATTTTTAGCAATAAAATGCTACATCTTGTATATAATTTGCATTAGTTACACTCTCTATCTGTAGTTCATATGTATTTTTAGCGCGTTAATAAGTGCTATTAAAAGCAACAGCTGATAAATCATTTTCTAATTACCTTGCCTAAATCAGCGGCATGAAAACAGCTGCCAGCCAAGGTGTTTGTTTGTGTTAGAAAACGGACTGTGTGCTTGTATGTGTGTGTTTATATGTGTGTGTGTGTGTGTGTGCGAGTGTATGTGTGTACGGTACATATGTTTCTGCATATGCGTGTGTTTGTAATAAAACCGGACAACGTGCGATCGATTTTTGGGGGCCTTACAGTGGTTGCAGTACACACAAGAAACTGTTATGCTTGGCATATCTTAAGCACTCGAAAATACCGAATTTTAGTCAGATTTGTCTGTAGTTCTTTCAATCCATATTGTATTTATTATATTTGTGTGTGTAGAGTGCCGAAAAAGTTTCAATAACATTTGCCGAAGCTTCAATCGAAGGAAATCGTTTGGAGTGAGGTTATCACCTCCTACTTCCGTGGAGCGCAAAATGCTTGACAAATAAATAAACAAACGGCCACTAGAGATAATGAAATTTTGCTAGGCCGAAAGCAGCCAGAGCAAGACAGCGCCAACAACAACATTGATAAATGTGGGCAACAACAACAACAACAAGAACAGAAACAAGAACACGAACACGAACAAGAACAACAGCAAAAGCAAAAGCCGCAAAATTTTGAGGGGCAAAGAGAACCGTGGCGACAGCTACCAAAAGTTGCCAACAAAAACAAACAACAAACACAAAAGAGAGTATGCGAAAAAAAGCTTCTTGGCCATAATACTACTACAGCAAAGGCGCAAAGCTGGATGCCGAAGCAGACACAGACGCAGAAACAGAAACAGCGCAACGACTTGTCGTATAACAGTTTCGAGAGCAGCGCGACCAAGAACAATTTTAGTAGCGACGCTACCGACGCTGCTAATAAGCATGAATGATGATGATGACCACTCGCCGCCACAGCGCACAGTGCTCAAAACTGAAATATGAAACTATTTGTCAACTAAAGTGGCTCGATTATTGCGGCTTCGTTAGTTGACGCTATAAAATATTCAATAATTCAATAATTAATATATAAATTCAATTTGATTAATTCGCAATTTATGGCTAATTTGATATCCATAAGTAAAATATATAGAAATAGAAATTCACTACATATTATTCTAAATAATGAATATATTATATCAAACAAATTGCTTAGAATTTTGACTTACATTAAAAAGGGGACGCGGTCACTGTGCAGCTCGCCGCCTGAGCTGGAAGTCCCGCGCGAGAGAGAAAACCCGAGCAAAGAGAGAAAAACCGAGCACTGGTCGTAATCCGTATGTTTTGTAGCACAGTTTAAAGTACGCATTGCGATGGTTTTTCATTTTAGTTTAGCTAGAGACATCGTCGTGTAACGAACAGAAGCTCTGCGAGCAACTGCAACTCAGCGGCGTATCGACGGCAGAATACAGTGCGCAAAAAGAAATTAAAACAAATAAATTACAACATAAAGAAAAGAGAAAAAAAACAGTATACAATTTGAATTTCTTAACAAGTGTATTTCTGTAATATTTAGAGAAATACACTCCCCACACATCCAAACTCTTCATAAACACACACACACACACACACATACACTCTACACATATTCACACACACACTCACACACAGAACTACACTCAATCACATACGTAGATGTCGCATATGGCATAAAGACAAAACTATATTTAGTTGGTGTTCTTGCGTGTGTTTGAGTCTTAAGTTTTACATTTTTGTGGCAATATTGTGGCTGAGCAAAATATTGAATATTCCCGTGTACTAATTAAAGCAAATTCTAAATTTATCCAATTTCTCCAAAATCAAATAACACAACTCAAAACGGAAGTAGTAAATATAAACAGTGTGATGTAGAAGAAAACTTCGAATCTGAGTTTGTACCAACGCACAAAGCTCAAGGTAAGTACAAAATATTGAAACATCTATACTATACGACTACTTACTATACAATACTATAATACTATGCTATATACTATATACAAGCAAATATTTGCCTGGGGCTGTTGCTGTGCCTAACAAGTGGGCTGCTGGATGCCAGTTATGAAACATCAATTTACGGCTTAAACCCCGTTATTATGTTGCCGATTTTTTGCATTTAACGATTTCTGATGAGTTCCTTGATCCGTAAAGTCTTTAGCAATTTGGAGCTCGCACACACAAACACAAACACAGGCACAGGCACACGTACATATATATTTATATACATATGTATGTAGGTAAACGCTGCTGCCCTCGAAGGGAGCAGGCGAAAGTGTGCTACAAATTCATAATTCGGCTGTTTATGTACACATTGGCAATATGTATGTATATGTAAGGCACACGGAGACATGCAATATATATTTGTGTGCCTGTAGTATAGGAGTCTGCGAGTATTGGTGGTTTATCGAGTGGCGACGCGACGCGTCGTGACGATGGCGGCGGCTGCCTCAATGTCTGCCAGCTTGAGCTACCTGTCTAAAAGCGAGAAGCGAGAAGCGAGAAAAACATCAGCTACAGAGCAGCTGCAGATGCTGAAGCAGCAACAGCGAAAGCGAAATGTGGGATACACACAAACATACAGAATGTACACAGATATTTTATTTTACTTTTTTTGTATTTGCTTTTTTTTTTGTTTGGCACGTAGGCTCCATAACTTCCGCTCGGCCAGCTCACGCGCACACCTGTACTCAGAGCATCTCTAAGCACAAGTTGTACACATACCTGTACAATGTACATACATATGTGAGGAACATTTAAAATTCTGATGAGAAGACACTTTTTATTCGGTATACATTTTTTGGGCTGTTCGCCGTTTACCTTTTATTTTGCCTCCGCCATTCCCCTGTTATGACTGTGTGCAAGCAGCACATACTTGTTTTTATATTTGTACTTTTAGTTAGCCTGCATAAATTGTACATTTTTGTTTAGCTTCTTTTTCATTAGTGCACCGTTCGCACACACTGACGGGCATTTCGTTTAAATTCAACTGTCGATTTATCACACTTAACCTAACACACAACAACAAGAACAACCATAATAATAACTAGCACTAACACATCATTGTCATCATATCATCACTATGATGATCTCGCTGATTACAGAACACTGATTAGTTGCCGAGACTCATGCGATTGCGTGTGCGATTCTATTCAGAACTATTTTGTTCTACTATTTTGTGCTGTGCTGCAAGAACTACGAGTGTGTGTTCCGCACTGAACTACTCTCTGCTCTCTGTCCGCGGTGTTGTCAGTTGTCAGTTGTCTGCGGTCCCAGCTGCAATTAGGGGTCTATTTACATTCTCTGGTCACAGTCACAGATGCAAACATCTGGCCAGCTAATGCCATGTGGTCATCCAGTTGTTGGTTTTACGATACCATCTTTCACATGGATGTGGACTGCATTTTAGATTGAGATTTATGTGGATTTAGGTGGGTGTACACATACAATAAAAATACATGTAAATACCAACCAGCAACGCATTACATTATTTTCATTTTTCATTTTTCATTTGTTCTCGTGACTCTGAAATCAAAATGAATTTATTTTTACAACTCTTTTAATTACGAGACAAAGGAGAGTTTAAAAATTCAAATTTAGAATAATTCATCAGTTATGCCTTATTTTCAATAGTTATTAAAGCCTGCTTGGCAAAGAATTTAAGTCGCAATTTGGATGGAGAAAAAAAGTAAAAGATATTTGCTCTGGGGATTACCACAAAAATGAGATGAAAGAAAAGCGACGTTGAGTTCTGTTTGTTTGTATTTTTTTTTGCCTAATATCCCCTGAGCAGGAATGATGATCCAATCAGAGATGAGAATATGCACTGATATGATTGTCATTCATATCATCATGCTGGAATTGGACTGCAGTTGACTTCCGCTTAGCATCGCATGCGAGAATTTCAAAGGCATTCTGCAGCATGCCACACAATTGCATGCACAATGCAAGCGACGTTCATTCGCACACAATAACCATTTGTTGCACATCCCTCCCAATCAATTCCCATCAGATGGACGACAAAGCCATAGAAATGCGTGCAGACACACAGACAAATCATTTCTGCTCATTCGAAGCTCGCAAATTAAGCGGAGCGGAGATTGCTTCGGGACTGGGGTCTCCTCATTTGTTCGTTCGTTTCGTTGAGACTTTGCCGTGTCATGACATCGGCTGCACTTCCAACTAAGTATGTGCTCTCTCTCTCTATATATACACATACATATATGTGTATATGGTATCATGGTAAGCAACCCATCACCCCTAATGTGGCACATGCAACTGCATGCATGTGTCTGCCCGCAAATGTTGAACGGACCCGAGTTGCCCGATTTAATTGAATCAATTTTAAAATATTAACTTACAATGGAGAACTTTAGCGTGAGAGCGTGGCTTTAAAAATAAAAAATAAGCAAATGCCAAAGTCTCGCCTTCACTCCACTCTTTCCCCCCGTTCTCGGTCTCAGTCCAGTCTATTTTTTCCCCTTTATTATTTCTTACAATGTTGAGAGCCACAAAAAGCGGAGCACAAATCACACAAAATAAAGAGGACAAAGGCACAAAGCTTAAAGCGTGAAACACTTGAGAATTGTTTTGCACTTTTATTTTTGTTTGCTTTTTTCCCTCCTTTTCTTGTTCCTTTCCTTTCCTTTCCTCTCATTTCTTTTATTTTCTTGTATTTGTTCGACGAAAAATGTAGGAAAAATATTTTGCGCTTGCTCGACTCAACGGGATTTCGTTGGCTCAAATATTATATTTTTCTTTGGCTCAGCGTCCCCCTTGGGCCACGGAGCACTTGTGATTGAGTGTGTGTGTGTGTGTGCGATGTGGATTTGTCCTTTTGCTTGGCGTGTTCTGAAATCGAGCAACACATAAAATTCATATTTGGCAAGGAGCACATAAAAAATATGCAAATAAAATGTCATTAAACAATGAACAGGACAAACGAGCAGGCGAGCCAAATAAAAATAAAAGAGAAACAAAACAAAGAAAAAAACAATACTTTACCCTCCTAAATACCCTAACCAAAAACTGTCCAAGTGTTCCACATTCAACTATATTAAAGATTATCGGAGAATCCAGCTATAATCCATGGCTAAAGCTACCATTCGTGGCTTTAAGGCAGCGGAATGGCGTCACATGTATGTTTGGTGTGCACAACAAACAGAGTATTGCAGAAAACGTATCGCTCGACAGTTGGCGCAGCATTAAAACGCAATTTTATTGCATGTCCTTGGGGGGGTATTTGAACGGCGCTGCCATCATTGTCTTAAGGACAACAATGACGGCAGGCGACGACAACCCGAGACCAGCAACGTAGAACCATCGAGGCAGAACTAAAAGGCGCGGGGGTCGGAGCCGGAGATGGAGACGGAGCCAGACAACGAATCCGGGAAAAGAGAACTGTTGTTTAGCATTAGTTTTATGTTTTTTTTTTTTGCTGGTTGGTCCCTTTTATATGTCTCCGCACTGGCTACTTTTATTGTTTCTCTGTTTGTTTTCCCTGCGGCCATTGCCTGGCGATAATAATACGATTTGTTGTCTACTGCAGGCTCATTAGATTTTATTGGTTTTTCTATTGAAATACAGTTGCAGTTTATATGCGTTGCTGGTTTTAAACCGCACCGTATTAAAGGGATAGCGAGTAGTGCAATAATAATTGGTTTAATGTTGCTTAACTGGGTATTCCCGCTCTGCATATTAAAATTATATAATTTTATTTAACTGGCAGTCAAAGAGTACTGCAGGCAGTATGTCATATATGCTCTACATACAGATTATCACTGGCGGATACATACGCGGAGTGCTATGTATGAAATGTTGTTGGCTGTACTCGCGAGTTGTTTGCTGGTGTGCTGGGAATAAACTGCCTGCTTGGGCATAAAAAGTAGCCAAGGGTAAAATAAAAGCAAGCGCCGAATGCCGCATGTGGCAGTCAAAAGGAGAAACCTGAAGTTCTGTTGCGTCTTTGGGAATACGCGGCGTATGCGCGATGTTGTTAGGCTTTTCCACGAAAATCGGGCTCTTGTTCTTATCATATTTGTTGTGTTCGCTTTATACTTTTTAAAGTTAAGCCTACATTAAAGACTCGCTCGATATACTTAACTTGCCCCAAATTTTCGTTTTCACTCTACAGATTTAATTGGGTTGCAACTGCAGAGACACTTAATATTCGATGCTAACACAGATATTTATTACTGCGTATAAATTATTAATTAATAAATCGTGTTGTTTACTCTCCCCTATTTTCATTTTGCTGTTGATTCTGTGGCGTAATTACGTAAATTTGACTAATTGACAAGCGTCAAATAACTATAAATAATAGAGACATAATTGTAATTATCGTTTCAAATGGAAAAAAAAGTACACAAAAAAGAGGGCAGAACACGAGAAATATAATTGCAGCACATGCCAATTAAATTTGCATTTAAAAAACCCACGCGCCTTTTTTTTTTATTTATTTTTTGTTTTGTTTTTGTGGCCATAATCTGCCTGCCGGCTCCAACATTACGCTTTGCTGTAAATTCAATTGAGTAAGTCAGGCAGATGCACACGAGCGAAAGAGTTGACGAGTCAACGAGTAGTCAACGAGTCGATGAGTAGACGCCCGACTGCAATTCAGATTCCAGTTGGCCAGCTCCCCATGCAGAGTGCGTCCCTTAATGCACTGATTATCGTAATAGACAGCCCAATTAAAACGCTTACGCTGCTGTGAACTTAATTATGCCATAACTTCATGATTATCATCATGATTATCATGCGGCAGCTGTTGTTGTTTTAGCTGGCAACCATTGATGCGTAATGTTGATAGTGCATTATTATTCATAACCAAGTCAAATAACTCAAACTGCCGGAACTTAATATAATATAATTTTGCGGCTATGCATGCGGCACGTGGCGTATGCTTGATATTCCTGCCTGCCTGCCAGTCCCGATGCTGATATTTCGAGTAATTAGTCTCAAATGGTGCCTGAAGAACAAACGATGACATTTCGCCAAGTCTTTTGTGTTTGCCGATTTTATGGCCTGGAAGCAACATCTACCACATAGAACAGCTTCCAAGCACATTACAGATTTGATTCGCCTTTTGCTTGGTGCTGTGACGTCACGAGTTGGGTCACTCTTTTGCCTTTGTATGGCTGCCCTTTGGCAGCTGCTTTCATGCTTTCTTGCGTCATTTCATATGAAAGCTGCTTTCACATTTGACATTTCACAGAATCACAAGCAGCATGAGACGATGGAGACGTTGTCCCCGATGGCGACACTTAATAATCGACTTGATGGGCTGGACATAAAACAAAAGCTCAAATGAAACAACAAATTCGGCTTGCCCGACGTGGCGTATACGTTATTTCCTTGGTCTTGTCGATACATCAAGTGCTATTACAAATTATATTCAGGTCATAGCAGAACTTTCTTTCCCAAAAGTTAATATAATCAAGTATTTTGTGGTTGAAAGCGTTGAGTTTAACTATGCAGTTCCTTTAACGCTGTCAAATGCCCGCAATGCATCACATTGCATCCCCATGCATTACTCATTCATCATATATTTGATGCACTTGAATGCCATGAAAGCAGCAACGTCATTTATTCGAGTCAAGAGTTTGGCGCACGTTTTAGGGTCGTGCGTCGCTTATGTACGTGCCTCGTTGGCCCTGCCAGCGCAGCGCATTTACTTAATAAAAAGTTGGGCAGACATATTCGTCCTCTTGGCAGCAGCAGGTAGTGGCAGGTAGCAGGTGGCAGGTGGCAGGTGCCATGTGCCAGGCGCCGGGAGTCGAGAGTCAAGAGTCGGGGTGCCAGGGAAAGTGTCGCGTCAAAAATGGCGGCTGCTGTTGGCAGTTGACTTGTTCACATTTATTTGATTATTGATTTTCACTGGCAGCGTCCTCGGCGATGGCTTTAAGTGCAACACTGCCACTGCCACCGCGAGTAACTCGAGACCCGAGTACATACACAAATATACAGAGAGGGAGAGAGAGGGGAAAGTGGGCACGTGGGTGTTTCAAAGTCGCTCGAGATTCGCATATGTCTTCGACTCGGCAGCTAGAACGGTGATATCATCAAGGTCAGTCCCACAAATGAGCCAAAAGCAAACGGTGCGCAAAAAGCAAAAGCGAAAGCAACGAACAGCAACAACAACAAGAACAACAGCAATCGCCTGAATACCCCTACTCATAGGTCGCACTAAATTGAGCGTCTCAGCGTTAACGAGCGCCAGCGGCGCCGGCAGTGGCGGCGTCGAGCCACTAAAGTCGTGGCCGGACGTAGCCACGCGGCACTTGTTTAATGATGGGTCACATCTCCCTCCCATGCCACCAGCCGTGTCCACATCTGCCACATGCGGCGGTGGCGGCGGTGGCGACGGTGGCGACGGTGGCGCTGTATAGCAGCAATAAACGGCAAGCGCCAAGCGAATTCCTCTGGTTGCCGCCCTCTGCCCCAGCTTTTACCCAGTTGTGTTTCGCGCTGTGTTTGCATATTTCGCATCCTGAAAAATAATCCAGCGCACACTGGGTACATTAAACGCTTAACTCACTCAGATCGCATCATGTTCTCGTTTAAATTTATAATTTGACGCAAGCGTAAAGAATGCGTAAATTACGCAAAACAACGAAGAAGTTGGATTTGTTTTGCTCGTTAGGAAGCATTAAATAGATGCGTTTACGATGTGAGCACATTGCACTCAAATATTGTATTTCGCCGAGTTTTTGATTTAATTTTCATTTGCGCAGTAAATCAATTTTTTGCCGACAGGCTATTTCATTTGCCGAATGTCAAACACACACATTTCTATACCCTATGCCGACAGCGTTGGGTTTGATGAGCGCCAACTGTGGTCGAAAATATGAAATGTGAACGAGTTCAGTGTACAGGATATTTTGCGGGCTGTCAAAGTGTTATTTTTTGGGCTTCCTTTTGTGTGCTTTATTTTATGAGCCGCCGCTCAAAGCGAATAGAAACATTTGTTTCGTGTGCTCGTTTCGATTTGTGCCACGCCTGCGTATTTATTTTATAGTCCGCCTGGCGCCAGGCATTTGGCTAATGGCTGCCTGCAATTTGCCACTGCCTCAAAAGGTCAACTGCAATCCCATCACAGTCGACAAAAATTGTACAAAATAACAAACTGAACTGAACGGAACCGAACCGAAGCGAACCGAGCAACGACAGCCTGCGATTCAATCAGTTTGCTCGAGATAAGATGAAAGCACTTAGAGCAAACACAAGGCAGCGCAAGGCAAGGGCGGGGGGCAAGACGAGGGCGGGATGATGTCTGTTAGATAGTTACACAACAAATCACTTAAAAGTCAACAAAAGACACAATCGTCAGTCACTGATTGGTGCAACGAACGGCAATCAATTATTTTTAGAATTACTGAAATGTTGGCCAAAAGTAAACCATATCCCTGGAAAATTGTATCAAAACTGTAAGCAAGTTCAGCAGGCATCTCTCACTCCCTCGCGGTCTCCACTTGGGCTGAGACACTTTATCGATAGAGTCGCCTCCCCCAACCGCGTGCGCGGCGAACCCTCTTCAACTCATCAATTAAAACTATAGACTTTTATACCAGCTGGGACAACACACTGTCAGAACGTGAAGTTCAGTAAACGAGAACGCAAACACAAACACAAACACAAACAAGGGACATCTCTCCGTTCCCATTGCCATTGCCTTCTCTCCATTTTCCCTTCCATTCTTCTGCCTACCGCGCCCCCCTTCCGCACTCCATCATTCGGTTTTCGCTAACCCAATTGTTTTCGTTGCCGTCGCCTCGTTTACCCTTTGACTTTCAGAGTTCGTTGTAGCTGTTGTGTATCTTTTTGGCAGGCGAAATTCGCAAAATTCTGAAAACGAAAGCAAGCAAAACAAACAAATGGGAGGACAGGTGGAACGGGGTCAGCGAGAAGCCCAACCTTTATTCAGGTGACCTTTGTACACAGCCAACTGACACCCATCAACCCGCCACCCAGTGTCAACCCCCTTCCCCACTCCACTCGTCACCTGTGCGCCAGCGTCCTTGTCATCATCATCATCATAATCATCATCATCGTCGTCCTCGTCAACCCCTCGTTCTCCATCCTTCCCCTTGCCCCGCGCGTCCTGCCAAATGCGCTCTGGCAAACTTTGAAAATTATAATTTAATTTGAATGTCATTAAAATTTGTGCGGCTTGAGCTCAGCCCGCACCTTTCACTCCCCCCTTCCCCTCCACCACCGACTACGCAGTTGGTATCTCTATGATTTCTGCTCCCCACAAAAAAACTAGCATTCCAAATTAATGATATGATATATATACGTGTGTATAAAATAAGATGCTGATTTCAACTCTCTGTGTCTTGCACATTTCTATCCGGAATTATGCTTCTTATTGTGAGTGTCGACAGCGTAATCAAGAGTTTGCTGGCTGTGCTAAAACTGTGGGCATAAAATGTATGTGCCATAAAAATTAAATAAAATAAATGGAACTTAATTTTAACTTGACGCTGCGCTCTCACTCTATACTTTATACGCGTAAAATCCTCCTTCTTCCCTAGGCAGGCAGCTCTGCGACGACTTTCACATAATAAATGCGCATTTTTATGAAAAAAAAGAAAAGAAAAGTTTCGGTGAAGCTGCCAAGTGGAAGCTAAGAAAAAGCAAACGACGCAGAAAAACTGCTGCAACCGCAAGAAATTAAGAAAATATTCACTGAGACTCACTGCGCCTTATCTATAGGTGGCAGTCGCTTTTGCAACTTGGCTAAAAGCACTGACAGCCGGCCGTAGAGCAAAGTGAGAAACTTTTAGAGATGGGCAAACATTTACCCTGGCTGGGGATTGGTCACAAAATGTGCCGCTGTCAAGTTAGAGCTTTGCGCAAGAACTGCAACTGAAATGCAAACACTCTGCAAGTTCTTCAAGTAGAATTTGTTTATAACTTTAAGTAAATTGTTGCCATAAACATTGCACAAAAATATTTCTCTAGTTGTAGATTTCGCAATTAAGAAGCCGTGCACAGCAAAATATTATTTTAATGAAGTTCTAGTGTATTTAAGTAAGGGAAGTCCGAGTGTAATTAATTTCAAGATGTTGTTCTCAAACGTCTTGCTGGAAATTGAGCTAAATTGGCTCAAAGAAATGCAGTAGGAGCCGCATTAGGGCGACTTAATGCCATTTTAATTGTACTGCAAAATAACATTTAAATTAGTGCGGCGCCAGGAAGTACTAGACAGTGGCAAGGAGCAAGTGCTGCCAAGTGGAGTTATTATGCCCAACAAGTGCGGGCAGGAGGAGCAGGACGAGTACGAGAACGACAAGAAGTAAGAATATACGGGCTAATGGGCTGCCATCATGCAAGCCAGTCTGCTCTGAATCGTGTCCTCCGCCGTTGCAGTTGCGGCACAAGCGCCAGAGTACGTCAAGGACAAGGCATGGGAAACTAATAAAAATACACACATATATATTGTATGTATATACATATAGGGGTAATGCGGCTTGCCACGATATATAGCAAAACCCATGAATGCAGCTTCTTGGCTTGAGGCAGGAAATTGAAGTTTTTAGCTGTTGTAAAGAAAATATCATTAAATCATTAATTTCTTAGGTAGTATTTTCTTTTTGCGCTAAGCAAAATGTTTTCTCTTGCGTTTGTGCATTTAAAAAATGTGTTTCCTTGGTGTTTTTGCTTTGATGTTTATGGCTGTTGCAGCTTGCTGTAATTGACAAGTCAAGAGACTCTAAGGCTAAAATATAAGGAAAGTATAAGTATGAAAATATATTTAACGATGTTGTTGCCTGGCAAAGGAAAGGATATGGAAGAAACAGCAACCTTACAAAACGATACTCAGCACTTGAGTGCAGTAGTGAGTGGCCCCGATATGAACATAAATCTCTATGTGTTGGTGTGTATGTGTGTGTGTGTGTGCGTGTGAGTGGTTAGATGAGCGATGTGTGCTGTGAGATGTGGGCTGAGTGGGTTAGGCACTCAGAACTTTGAATACAAACTCAGACCGAGAACGAGGCAGCCTCCAATTTTCTTTGCTTTTCACTATTGCATTTCTGCTCGAGTGGTAAACATGGCACACACACACACACACACACACAAATACACACATCTAGTAGCGCAAACACACCTAAATATTGTAGCATACAAACGGGGGCAACCGACAAGCACCCAAGTCAAGTCAACATGCACTTGTGAAACGGCAACAGCAACAGCAACAGCAAAAGTAATGGGAAAAAAGCAAAAATTAAGCTGACTAGCGAGGCGTACGGCACCAGCTGTGGCAACTGGGGAAACTAAGACAAATAACTTAATGCCTTTTCTATTTGCAGTTCAAACAATAGCGTGGCAGCGGGGCCAGGCCGAGGTAGCGCACAGGAGACGCAACAAAAGTGCAACAGCTGCACAAAACTGAAAACTAAAAACTGAAACAAAAGCCCAAAAGTCAAAGTAAACCCAGACAGGCAAACACAAAAGAGAGACCAGGAGACACAGTGGAACAGGCAGCGACAAGGCGAGCGCTAGTGAGTGAGTGAGCGAGAGAGATAGAGAGAGAGAGAGAGAGAGAGAGAGAAAGCAAGACAGAGAGACAGACAAGCTGCTAGCGTGGAGTGCTGAAAGAATGTGTAGTGCAGAGTCCACACGGCAGCTTAAAGTGGCAACAACAGCAGCAGCATCAGCAGCAGCAGCGGCAGCAACAAACACAACCGGATAATAAGCATCAGGGGCCCAAGAAGAACAGCAACAGCAACAGCAGCAGCAGGAGAATCATCAGCAGCAGCAACTGCAACGAGTGCGACAAGTATTTGCGGTAGGCTGCAGGGTGCGGAGCGCAGGCCGAGCCGACGAGCATTTGTAAAGCCAAAGCCGCCAAGGAAAAGCAATAAGCACAGAAAGCCCCAAATCCGAATCCGAGTCCAAATCCAAAGCCAAAAACCAAAGCAACATACACAGTACACCAGCGGGACGGAATTAAAGCCAACGGGGCCAGTGACAAGCGGCAAGTGGCAAGTGGCAAGTGCAACTGAGTGACGTCACACGCCGCAAAGTAGGACACTCGGGCGGCAAACGCAAATTTCGTTATTTCGTTAGCAGCACTCGCATCCTCCGCATTTGCATTCGCAATCGCGTTCGCACAGCCGCGACATGGTCTCTCGGTTAAGCCTGCATTCGCTGGCCGCGGCGCTGTTCGTGCTGTCGCTGCGACTGTGCTGCGTCTGCGGCGTCATTGATCGCCTGGTGGTGCAAACAACCTCCGGCCCGGTGCGCGGTCGCTCGGTGACGGTGCAGGGACGCGAGGTGCATGTCTACACGGGCATTCCGTACGCCAAGCCGCCCCTCGACGATTTGCGCTTTCGCAAGCCGGTTCCGGCGGAGCCCTGGCATGGCGTTTTGGATGCCACCCGCCTGTCGTCGACCTGCGTTCAGGAGCGGTAAGTGGCGACTCTGGGATATGGCAGGGGGGTTTTTTTTTTTTTTTTGGCTGCGGATTGCAGTTTTGCAGATGTAGTTGACCTAGAATTCGGACCGGCCCCGGACCGGATATGGTAGCTGTTGACCTAACTGTTGCTAGTGACGTCACCGCGACATCCGTGCTGCATTTACGCATGCAAAATGCCGGTCATCGCCTGCAAATTGATAAGCCTTATGCATTTACATAGCAGGCCAAACATGAATTATTTCATGTTGAAATCAATTTCACACAAGAGAACGAAAGACAGACCAAACAAAATAAATTGGCAAGCTAAAATGGAATGCACGCATAAATATTTAAAATGATATCATCGATACTCGAACACACATATTGTATACGCTGCGTATACGCAAAATAATTTCCACAGTCCCCAAACATATTTTGTTGCATACTTCTAGGGGACAAATTTCTAAATGGACAAAATCGTATAAAGTGAATTGTTTAACTCGATTATTTAGCTCTATTGTTACTAGAATTAGACAGTACATTAAATATTTTATGCTTAAGCACTACGAGTAGTTTTTTATTAAAAAAATATCTACACTGTTGAAATGTATTCCAAATTCTACTTTGTTCAGACGATGCGTATACGAAATTTCTCATTTTTCATAAATTTTGATAGCATACTTATGGGGTTGCAATTTCCAATTGGACTCTCTTGATATTCAGTACTAAAATATGTTTATTGACCACTATTGCTACAACAAGTATACACTCCATAAATTATTTTTCACATATGTCTGATGAAATTCAGACCGCTTGCAAAATTCTACTTCGTTGCATACGCAATTCTCTTAAATTTTTGTAGCATACTTCTGGGCTTGCAATTTCCTATTGGACACCATTAATTTGAAGTAGTTTGTTGAAAATTGATTCTTCAGGTTTATTGCTGCTACAATTCAGCGAACTTTTATGAATATTTCAACTCAATATTATACTATAGACACAGCGTTCAGAGCCCTTGCCAAATTCTACTTCGTTTGGTCGATATTTTCGGAATGAATGCATAAACGAGTGGTAAAAGATACCAAAAGTTTTTCGTTTCGAAATGAAGGGTCGTTACTATTAAAATATTTAAGAATTTATTCAGAGTTGAATAAGTTGCGCGTTGAGTTTTATGTCTTTCTGACCGATTGGTGTGAGATACACGTCGATCACTCTTTAAAAGCAGCTTAAAGTTGGTCCGAACAGAAAGCTCAATAATATTGTGAAAATATCTAATTTGCCAGAGACCACACAAAGATATCATTGTCAGTATCTGTGTGTCTGTGTTGTATAACGGAAATTAGACAAATATAGAGATAGAGACAGAGGAGAATCGCCTTTTCCGGTTGGTTATAAATTACTTTTATGCGAAGTGGCAAAGTTAATTTCAATTGACACGAAACCAAACACACCTACATAATGGACACACACATATAACTACATATACTGAACGTGTGTGTGTGTGGGTGTGTGTATATTGATACAGACACATAGAAATATACTAATATTGAGCCATAGAAATGCGTAGCTACAAGTTTCTATGTTTGTGCGAAGCGTATATCGATTCGAGGGATTCAACATTTATAGGGCAAATGAACTACGAGTCGCAGTAGGTGGATGGAGTGGAGGCGCCACACACGGATGTATGTGTCCATATATATATGCATATGTCTGTGTGTGTGTGTGCAAGTTTATGGGCTTGTGTGTCCTCGAAAAATGGCACAGCGAAAGTAAAACAGGCAAATCAGAAGAAAGCAAATAAAAATAAATAACACAGCTGGTTACTTTGTCGTAATTGGCACGACCCGCAATGCTTGTCGTTGCTCTGAACGTCTGAGGGGAACAGGAACAGGGCAGGTGATGGGATGAGAGATAGATAGATAGAGACAGTGAGATAGAGAGAGAGAGAGAGAGGTGGGAAATTTGCATGTGAGTGAAAAATGTCACAAGTTACCTCCAACTAAATGATTTCTCTCCGTTCCCCGTAGCTACGAATACTTTCCGGGCTTCTCTGGCGAAGAGATCTGGAATCCCAACACCAATGTATCCGAGGACTGTCTCTATATAAATGTGTGGGCGCCAGCAAAGGCGCGACTGCGTCACGGACGTGGCACCAACGGAGGCGAGGTTTGCATCTAATATCATTTCGTAATCTGATTGAATTTAATCATGCCCTACTTACAGCACTCGGGCAACAAGCAGGCGGACACTGAGCATCTAATACACAATGGCAATCCCCAGAACATGACCAATGGCCTGCCCATATTGATCTGGATCTATGGCGGCGGCTTTATGACCGGCTCGGCGACACTCGACATCTACAACGCAGACATTATGTCGGCTGTCGGCAATGTGATCGTTGCCTCCTTCCAATATCGCGTGGGTGCCTTTGGTTTTCTGCACTTGGCGCCCGAAATGCCGCCCGAGTTTGCCGAGGAGGCGCCCGGTAATGTGGGCTTGTGGGATCAGGCATTGGCCATACGCTGGCTAAAGGATAATGCACATGCGTTCGGCGGCAATCCCGAGTGGATGACATTGTTTGGCGAGTCGGCTGGATCGAGTTCGGTTAACGCGCAACTCATGTCGCCCGTCACACGGGGCGTCGTGAAGCGCGGTATGATGCAGTCGGGCACCATGAATGCGCCCTGGAGTCACATGACTTCGGCCAAGGCGGTGGAGATTGGCAAGTCGTTGATCAACGATTGCAACTGCAATGCGTCCATGCTGAAGGTGAGAGTTATACTCAGCGTTTTTTCAATCAGTCGGTAATGTCTTGCTTTCCATATGTAGACCAATCCATCGCATGTGATGAGCTGCATGCGTGCAGTCGATGCCAAGACCATATCGGTGCAACAGTGGAACTCCTACTCAGGCATTCTCAGCTTCCCGTCGGCGCCGACCATTGATGGCGCCTTTTTGCCAGCGGATCCCATGACACTGATGAAGACTGCAGATCTAAAGGATTACGACATCCTGATGGGCAACGTGAGAGATGAGGGTAAGTGTATTTTTAGTTTAAAGAACCGCAACGCATCCCTCCAGATTAATTAATGTCGGTTTACTGAAATACTTTTGCGAGTGAGTTGAGATGCTGGCTTGGTTTAGACGTCGGTTAATTTTTCATTATATTCCATGCTTTGAACGTCAACTTTATCAAACTTAACTCGAGCTGTTGTCCAGTGTTTTCTTGTTTTTTGCCCACTTCTGCTCTCTGCGTTTGCATTCTGCTGCCTGCTTTGACCTAACAATAGCCAGCGCAACTCTAGCCCCATTCCCATTCTGCAGTCCTCGTCCATTTCATCCATTGTTGCAGTTTTATTTTTGGCATCGCCTCCAACGCTGACGTCAGCAGTGTGCCAAATTTTACAGTGGCAACTGAGCTTGGCCAAAATGTGTAGCTGCAGCCATGAGAGCATGCTTCATGTTGTTTGTTCTGTTAGTGGCATGCCCCTCGCCCCTTGCCTCACGCCCCGCGCCCCTTGCGATGCTCTCGCTGCCACTTTAACTACTCGTGCCGTCAGCTTTGTTGCAGCTTTTGCTGTTGTGCTGCTGCATCCATTTGTGATTTTATTACTTTTTACTCGTGCTGTTGTAGCAAACTACGAATACATTTTTTCTTTTTTTTTTGCTCTGCGTTTTACTTGGCTGCCACAGCGAAAGCATTTCATTGTTGTCGTTTTATGGGAGCTCTTCTGCAGTGGGCGTGGTCGGGCTACTGACGCTTAGCAGCTTACTCGGATGCCTTTCAAATTTGACTGAGCATAATGCACTCAACTATATATCTCTCGCTCTATATACATATATACGAGTATCTGTGTGTTGGTCTGCGACTCGTGCGCTTATTTTAATGCTTTATTACCCAGGCTTACGACTGGTATATATGTATATACATGTAGTTGTTGTGGACCAAACACACATTTTACGTGGCTTTATTGTCGTTACTGGGAGCCTTACAAAACTGCACTTTGTGTAATGGCCCGGGCTTTGTGACTTTGCCAGTTACTATGCAACTTCTGCACAAATCACAACCTGCAAAATGTTGTTCCCGCACATGGCTAGAGTTCATGCCGGACACAGAAATTCGCTAGACACGTTCACACAAAACGAGCAGCTGGGGGCGCTGCAGGAACACCTCCTGTGCCAGGGGGGCAATGTCAGGCGACTGGGTTTCTCAGCTGTTTAGGGCGACATCATAAATTATTTAAATGTAGCTGCGCGAGGTGCTGGGTGGAGTAGGTGAAATGGAAATAGATGTTCAGCGTATTGCAGGCACTAAATAATGTGTGGCACACGTGCTGCCACAGGACGTTCACAGCGGGCCCAAGAAGGAGATATAATTTTCGCCCTTTAATTCATTCGAAAACTTTAACTCGCACTCCAATTTCAAGTTTCGAAAGCAGCTCCTTTGTTATTAAAACTTTTGCTTGGCGATGATTTATGTGGGACACATTTTCGACTATGCTGAGAATGCGGGAGGGTCGAGAAGGAGATTTATAATAACATGCGCTGTGCATTCATTGATGTTGTATAACCATCTCATTAGGCCTTAAATGCGCCACTGTAGATTAGTGTCCACAGTCATTAGAAGTGTCTGCAAAGCTTGCATGCAATTTACATCTAAATATTCAATTGAAAAGTATGCGACGCTTCTTTACTTTGGCGCCTCACTCGCTGGATGCTCATGATGATGACAATGACGATGATGATGATGCTGTGGCTGCCTCGACAGCTCGGCTTGCGGCGGCGGCGGCTGCAGCGTTTCCCATAATTTATCGCGTCAGCGTGTGTGTGTGTGGTAACGATAATGCTAACGCTTTGTGTGCATTGTGTTCGCGCTATTCGTGCCATGCCGCGCGCCACTTAAAAAATTTCCGTTCGTTTCGCTTTCTCTCCGTTTTTCGCGAGCTGTGCGTTTGTAAACGGCAGCTGTGTAACTGTGTGTTCCTATGTGTGTGTGTGATGTTGGTTGTGGGTTTTTGTTTTCGTATAACAGATTCTCGTGCGCTTTGTGTGCTTTTTCTTTGCTTCGCTTCGCTTTCATTTTTCTTGTTGCCATTGCCATTGCTGCTTCGTCATTTCCAGGCGGCAGGCACCGAAACACACACACACACAGACGCACACTGTGAGGCACTGGCACTGACACAGTCTCGGGGCACTGGCAGCGCTACAGACACGTGCGCATTTCTGCTCACTTTCACTCATTGCTTGCAGCTGCTGCCTTTTCTCTTTTTTTCTGCTCCTTCTCTCTCTTTCGGCTCACTGTGTTGTCTCTCACTCGCTCGCTCACTTGTTCGCTCGCTTGCTCTCTCTGTCTCTCTCTCTCTTTCTCACCCTCTCTTCGGGTTGGTGTTGTTTTTGTTTTTGCTGCAGATTACAGCCAGTGGCGTTGCTGCTGCCACAATTCTCTGCTGCTGCTGCTGCTGCCTCTGCTACTCTTAGTCAAGGTGTGCGTGCCCACAAGGCGACCACAACGATGGCGACGGACCGCATATAACTGTTTCTGTATTTGCGTGTATGTGTGTGTGTGTGTGTGTGAGTTCAAGGTCATCTAGCATTTGAAACAACACAATAGATTACAATGCGCCGCGCACATGAAAACATCTTAATTTTGTTGTTGATTTGCTGTCGGCTTGAAATTTGAAAGCGCTGCTTTAAAGACGCGCACGACTTTAACATAAGCCGCCCCACACAACTCACACATAATACGCATACTAGGTCCCAGAGAGACTTGTTTTAACTTCGCTTTAAACACTGTTATTTAGTTGGCTCACTGCCTGAGTTTTATTAATTTTTAATGCATTAAGTCATATTGCAAATAGTTGATTATTATATCAAAAATTGTATAAACTGGAGCGTAGTATTTCTTATTTAACAACTGTTTATTCACATGACATCAATAGTTAAATAATTCTAGAGTAATTCATATTTATTAAACGTATTGCTGCCTATTAAATTGTCCTCCTTATGAATTTATTGTTCAAGATTCACATTACCGAATAATCTGCGATTTGGTTAATTCTATCAATTAGACAATAATTTGCAATTTAAGCAAAATTGCTTTAAACGTTTCCTGACTCTGATGAAATTCAAAACCAAAAGCAATTTCATGCCACGCTTGTAGATTTGTTTATGTGTGTGTGTGGAATATAACATCATTTGTGCGTGCTTTTCACATCTTAATTTAATGCGAAGACCCAGTTCCTGTGGCGCAACGTTCTTGGAAATCTTGAGTCTTTAATAAAATTAAATCAAACATCAACAAATTGGCTACAGTCAAAACTTGGCTGTGGCAGGAGGTGACACATATTGTCCTGCCCTCTACTCACACACACAGACAAGCACACACACACACTTATTGGCAGTTGGTATTGTCGCTGTTGCCTCATAGACAGCAATTATGGCTCGTTAGTGTGTTCGTATTTGAAGTGTGCAAGAGACAATGCCAACAACAAACAATAACAACGGACGGCAACAACAAGTGCCATAAAAATTAAGTTAATAAAAGGCAACGAGACGCTTTGTTCTTGTCCTCGTTGTCGTTACTCTGCCTTGTTGTTGTTGGTGCTGTTGCTGTTGCTGTTGTTGATTTTGTTTATTCTATTTCACCCTTTGGCCACATTTCACCCACTCGTTGTCGTTGTTGCCGTTGTTGCTGTTGTTGCTGCTGCTGTCATTGTTTTGGTTAATGCAGCGCTTTGTGTCCTTGGCACGGCACGTTGATTGTTCCCCAGGATCTCATATTGGTAATTGTTTTTGGATGTGCCCACAGCTCCACAGCTCCGCACTCTGAACTCTGCACTTAGTACATGAATGATCTATCATCATGCAATTATTTTATAGCGACCACATTGAGTTTCTCAATTAAAATGTCACTCTTTGTTTGCTTTACAGGCACCTACTTTTTGCTGTACGATTTCATCGATTACTTTGATAAGGACGATGCCACCGCATTGCCACGTGACAAGTATCTGGAAATCATGAACAACATCTTTGGCAAAGCCACGCAGGCGGAACGTGAAGCCATTATCTTCCAGGTAATTCGCATTGCGTGAACAGATTTGCATTTGCCACAGCAACGACAACTGCAACTGGCACTTGCCTCAGTGCGTCAGCAGTTTGCACTTGTCAACGACAGCAGAAACAGAAACAGAAACAGAAACAGTAACCGCAAAGCTGCGAGGCACATGCTGTACTGATTTAATGGAATCCTTTCTGCGTAATCGTGTTAAATGCGATGTTGATTTGATAAACTTGCATTTGGAAAACTAGATTATCTTCTATAGACGCCTCGAGGCGCTTTCTTATTAACTTGTCAAATGAGGCTAAAGAGGCTTAGTATTAAATCAAGTCAAGGTCAACTTTCACATCAATTTTAATCATAACTTAATTTGAATATACTTTTGCTTGCAGTACACCAGCTGGGAGGGCAATCCTGGCTACCAGAACCAGCAGCAAATTGGACGAGCTGTGGGCGATCACTTCTTCACCTGCCCCACCAACGAGTACGCACAGGCGCTGGCCGAGCGAGGCGCCTCGGTGCATTACTATTATTTTACACACGTGAGTAGTGGGCGTAGTAGTAGTTGGAGTAGTAGTTGTGGATGGTTGCTGAAAAAGGGCGCCATGGACGCCTTGCCGGCAATTCATTAAATATTTCGCAGTCTTTGACACGTAAGACGGCGTTGAAGCGCGTTTGTCCAATCGAAATGCGGTCAAATGGGGCGCCAAAGGCAAAAAACGAGTGCATACACACGCAGCCACACGAGTCGGTGGGGTGGGGGGGAAAAAACGAAAGTAAACGCAACTAGGTGCAATTTGTTTGTCATTAAAATTGCACACAAGGCTAATGGCGAGTCGAGCCTAAGTGGCAGCAACAACTGCACTGCAACTGCAACAGCGACAGCAGCAGCAGCAGCAACAGCAATGTGAAATGTCAACATCAGCTTCTGCATTATTAATGTCTGCCGCTCGGTTGGAATACCAAAGTCTAGTGAAAAGACAGAAAAAATATAAACTTCATGCGGTGTCAGCCACGAAGTGAATGCAAATAGCACGCGTTGATTTTTAACTGCGATTTAATGGTGCCAATAACTGAAGGGGATTCGTGGTGAAGCCTCAATAAAGCGAAAGTCAATTTGCTGTTTAATTCAGCACATTTACCTTGCAAGCAGATTTAAAGCTTGCATTCAATTACGAATATTGTTTTGCAACATGTAAATTTCTACTTAATACGTATCTAAAGTTAAGTCATTAGTGTACTGAAAAATTTACATGCTTCTCTAGCCTTAATACGCGCACTTAGTAAGAGTTCAAGGTGCTGCTAATGAACTTGACAGTTTTATGTGCTTAAAGCGAAAGAGTTACAAGCTTTCAATCAATATGATTACACCTTGGAGTGTGACACCTAGCAAGTAGCAGGGGAAGTTGTCTTCGGCTTGACAAACAATAATACTGCCTATGCCCCGGCAACCTTGGCCGCCATAATTATGGTAACAAAAAGTTTCGCTCAATACACACCCATAAACCCACACACACATACTGGCGCAAGGACAGCGCCAATTAAACTACACGCACTGCCTACATTGCCGGGCAGTCTGTCTTGTCCTGTTCTCTTGTGTTCTGTGCCTGGGCCTGAGCTTGGACCTGTGCCCGGGACCCAGCCACAGACACGAACACAGACACAGACACAGACACAGACACAGACACAGAAACAAACAGAGGCACACAAACGCATACAAAACGGGCACAGCTAAAGCAGCTGTCGTCGTTACAGGGGCACGAACCGAGCGAGAGCCGTGTCCGGCTGGCTACATTTCGTGGTTGTGGGGGGTTAGGGAATATATAGAGGTTTTGTGGGGAGCGGGGGTAGCGGGGCAGAGGGCTAGTGGCTGCCAGCGGCGGAATGGGGCGGTTGCCTAATGAAACTTCAATTTACGAGGTCACGGCCTGTACGGCCTGCACGTGTGGGGCATAATTTGAGTCAGTTATTTGGTTAAAGGACTGCGGCTGCTGCAGTCCTAATGATTAACAAATAGGAATGCGCAGTGTTAAGCATACGCGGTGTGGTCCTATTGATTTTCTCACAGCGACAATGCGTAAATCTTAATAAGTAATTACAAATGACAGACGATATTGAGTCGTTTCTGTTTGTTAGTCCACGATGTCTGTATGCTATATACTACGATTATAGCAGACGTACGATTGTGGCAGAGTGCTTACGGCAAATTGGAGTTTCGAAAAATCAATAATACGCATACGTCGTGTGGTGCGGCGTGTCTTGAGGCCCACGTTAATGAAGAACTTGCACTGCCTCTGCTTGTTAAGTCATTTAAGGTTGATGAGTTGTTGTTGTTGGCGTTTTCATTTGATAGAGCACACGGCATGAGCAAAGTGCGTGTGAAAAGTTAACGTCCGACCGCTGTGGCCTGGCTTGGTCGTTGCATTGTTCATATCAAATCGCCTGTTAATAATCAAGTCGCCCCCCATGGCAGTGGCAATCGAAGTGGTCGGTGGTTGGCAGTGGCGAGTAGCAAGTGCCAACTGGCAACTGGCAACTGGCAGTGGCAAGTGACCGTGGTAGTAAATAGCTGCCAACAACTGGGGCCCGAAATGAAAAGCAAATAAAATTAGTTTTAATTACAGCCTTCAAGTTGCTGCAACAAAACTCGTAACTCATTTCGCCCATAAACGGGCTGCTGATGATGGCAAAGGCAAAAGCGGCAGGACGACAAGGCGGTGGCCATAGCGACCTTTGGCCACGCGCTTGAGCATCACAAATGGGGTCGCACAGCTGGTAGAGTGCCTGCCTGCCTGCCTGCCTGCCAGATTGTCTATTTCCATGGCTGCCACTGGCGACGCCCTCTTGACAGCTCCTGCTGACTATTGCAGCAACGTGCAACGTGCTTGGCACTTAAATAAGTTTTGATACTCCATTCAGCGCGGCAATGGCATTTCTCATTATTGCCAATTCCTTGTCCTGTTGCCAGCCATTTCAGGACCCCACTCTTGGCCTGACTGCGACTGCTACTGCGACTTGGACCCACAGTCCGAGTTCAAGTCCTGTGCTTAAATCAAAAACAGCAAACAAAACTCTTTTCTCTCTATCGCTCTCACTGCCATGCACAATTCTTCATTATTTGCTATCGAGTTCGAGTACTAGTGTTTGTTGTAGCCTCGAGTCAAGCCAAGCAGCAGTAGCAAAAGCAATGGTGCATATATTTTCAAGAGCTTGACAGCAAATAGCAGTGAGCAAGCAAAGGGACTGAGAGCAACAACATTATCCCTGGCATATCCTGGCTGCAATTCATTAAGTGACTTGGCCAATTGGCTGCCAGGTTGCAGTTGCTCTCAACTGGTAAATTGCTTAAGTGGACAGCTTCCGACAGCTTACAGTGGGCATGGGAGAAACTCCATCTTAACTAACGTATACAACTAACTATTGTCACAATAAAATGGTTGTTAAATTGAAATATTTCGAAATTGCTAATTGTAAATTATAAATGAATGTTACATATTGTTAATGGTTTTTGGTTCATTCTGCCCACTGTGCATTTGTGCTGTCCATCACTGTGGATCCCCGTTCCTGAGCAAATTGCTGTGGTTTACTCCCGTTGTTGCTGCGGCTTTTGTGGTTGCTACGTTGTGGTTGTGGTTAATGAAGAAATTATGTGAGCTGTCATTGTGTGCTGGACATTTTGACTCCAAAACGTACGAGTGTAATAGTCCAACCTAATAATGTCCTAATGGAGATAGCCCAGTTTGTGTCATTTGCCAGTTTCGGTTCGAGGCAGACTCAGGTTGTCTCTAGAATTGTTATACAGACATTCGAATACTACAGCGAATACCCGGACACACATTCGTGTGTAGGGCGCCACCATACGCCAGTTGCCGAGTGTTACAGGCAACCAAACATTTGTTATTTATTCATTTCCTGTGTGTGTGTTTTTTTTTCTTTTGGCGCCACGCGACATGCTGCGACAATATTTACAATTTGCCGAGCGCGCGCGAGCGAGCGAAATCAAATAAATAAATAAAAAGGGTGGATGTTTATCTGCATAATTTCTGGCTAAGTTTACGACAATATCGTCCTGGCGGACTGACAAACCGTGGTCTTGCTCTTCTCTTCAATATGTACATATATATGTATATATGTGTATCTTGTTCTCTATCTACATGGCATCTCATTCTCTCTCTCTCTCTCTTTCTCGCCCTGTCTCTTTTACTTTATAGCGCACCAGCACATCGTTGTGGGGCGAGTGGATGGGCGTGCTGCATGGCGATGAGATTGAGTACTTCTTTGGGCAGCCGTTGAACACATCTCTGCAATATCGACCTGTGGAGCGTGAGCTGGGCAAGCGTATGCTCAACTCAGTCATTGAGTTTGCCAAGACGGGGTAAGTATTGCCAGTAACAGTGAGCTTTCGCTTCGGCCTCTACACACCAAAAGCTTTAAGCTTGACGCTTTGCTGCTGCCATAACGTAGCGAGTTGAGCAACCATTTGCCATTTGCTATAAAAAAAAAGTATTAATTCGAGCTTTCATTTCGAACTTGCAGCAATCCCGCACTAGATGGCGAGGAATGGCCGAACTTTTCGAAGGAGGATCCCGTGTATTATATTTTCAGCACGGACGACAAGATTGAGAAACTGGCACGTGGCCCGCTGGCCGCGCGTTGCTCCTTCTGGAATGATTATTTGCCGAAAGTCAGAAGTTGGGCAGGTGAGTAGCTGTGCTGAACGTATTTATTGTGTATACGTCTGGTTGATACTGTAGATTATATATTCAACGTATGCTTGTCGGACTTTAAGTATTCTCGGTCGTGTGGGGTATTCCACTTTTGCTTCCTTTTTGTGCGCGGCTTTGACATACAATTAACACAAAGCAATACATATTTTTTGCTTATATGCATATTTTTACGACACGCGTCTATAGCCGACGTCTGGTCTGAGAGTGCCGCACCCTAACACAAAGTTGTCTAATCGTAACTTGAGCTTGCCATACCCTGCAATACATATATCAGTTGTCCCATAATATTCGGCGGTTAGAATATTTTTGTAGCTGTTTCGCCATTTAGAAAAACATGCTTGTGAATTATACGCAACACCTTTATAGTCTCGGTTGGCAGCTGCGTCGAGGGGAACCAAGAGATGAAATGCTTCTGATGTACAGAGTACAACGATATTGGGCGATCGCATTCAACTCGATGTGCGAGTTACTGCTTTTTTTCGCATTGAGCCGGCTTCTCGTGTCAATTAACATGACAATTCGTAAGTTCGATGCAGAACATTAAGACGCAACGCGCTCCATTTGCAAGGTAGATTGATTGGGTGTCGCGGCATTACAGTTATGTTACTTATGTATGGGTATATAAGTGGCTTTTGGCAGTTAGTGGTGCGATGGATGAGTCATTTGCAATTTTATTCCGGTGAAAGATTTTTATTTTTTATAGTTTTGCTTTTAATTTATTGCATTTATGCGTAGCAACGTTCGCAATTTTATTTATTGCCATGTCAGTATTTTAAAATGTGCTCATCAATCAGTGAAATGAGTTTCAGGTTCCAGATGTGCGCTGTGAGCTGTGAGTTGTGTGTTGTGAGCTACGAGTTACGAGTCTCAAGCTTCGAGTTGCGGACTGTGTCAAGACGTGAACGGTCAGCGTTGACTAACTGACTAAGTGACAGCCAGCGGACGAGTGACCGAAAA
This sequence comes from Drosophila siamana, assembly GCA_035047445.1. Classification (NCBI taxonomy): domain Eukaryota; kingdom Metazoa; phylum Arthropoda; class Insecta; order Diptera; family Drosophilidae; genus Drosophila; species Drosophila siamana. The sequence continues at coordinate 15,297,419 of JAWNPP010000004.1, read as the reverse complement.
AGAAATTTAAATATAGCGGCCACAGCATGCATATGCATGGGCCTGACAATGATAAATCAACAGTCCGACTATATAAAGCACATAGAGATACAGCCACAGCCACAGCTACAGCTACAGCTATAGATACCGATACCGAAAGATACTTAAGATATTTAGTATATGCATTAGTAATGGTGGGCGTCATCCGATTGTAAAAGTTTTTAAGCTGCTCCATTAAAATGCGTAGACAAGTTTATGGTGTCAGGTGAAAGATGAGTCTCAGTCTCAGCAACAGTCACAGTCACAGTCGCAGTCGATGCTAAAGTCATCGCATTGTAGTTGTTGTCGTTGTCGTTGTCGTTGTCGAAGTCGAAGTCGTTGTAGTTGGTTGTGGAATCGATCTGGTCGCGCCAAGATGTCTGGTATATTCGTTGGTTCGCTTCAACTGATACAAAAGAGAATTAGTGTTTCACAAATTAATAAAATTTAATTTATGCTAATTTCGTGTGTTGTGTGTGCTATGTTGTTTTTTTTTTTTTTTTTTTTCCTTTTCTTTCGTATTTTTTGCTAAACTTTTTGTTGACTTTTAGCGCTTATTTTGTGGCTTATTTGATTTTACATAAAAGCGAGCGAGCGAGCGAGCGATCGATCCAGCGATCGAGTATGCAAATTTATCTGGCGAATTCGACTCCCCTCTGAGCAAATGGGGATGGGATGGGTTGGCAGCAATTGGTTTGGTGCTGGTTAAGGCCAGCAGCCTATTGAATATGCTGTTGATCAATGGATTGTACTGGGCCCAAGTTGTAACTCTCCAGCGTCGTTGAAGTAAAAGCTGAATCCCACCGCTGTCGTTTTGGCCATGGTAATGGTGACGTTGGTCGGCAGCTCTTACTCGTCATGTGGTTACCGGTTCTCTGGTTAATTAATTAATTTGCATTTTGATATGTAGCGGTTTGATTCTTTGTTGCCGAAGCGCTTGCCAACACGCGCCTCATTTACCATAATGACCATTTAAAATTTCACCAAAAACGTCAGCGCTATTTGTGCTAATCCATTAAACGAGAACTGGTCCCGCGATTCGTCCTGAGCGAACGCACCAGACTAGCTGGCACCGTGTATAATCAGATTATCATTATCGCGGCCATTTCAAGTGTCAAGCCAGGCTATATGACTGGGTACAGAAACCGCAACAGCAACAGCGACAGCAACAGTCACAGACGCAAATACAAATACTACAAGACGACAACAAGCACAGAAACAGATACAGATACAGTGGGCGAGGGGCATGAAGGGGAGCTGAGCGAGTGCCATGTCATAATTCACGCGCACGCGTGAATGCCCAACACCCGGCACCCGACACCCGATGGCCGATGGCCGATGCGCGATGCCCGATGCGCGATGCCCGGTGATGTGCGGTGTGCGATGTCCGATGCCCGGCGATGCGAACTGTTGCCATACGAGGCAGTAGCTTTGTGTCTTTGTATCTTTTGCATTTGTATGGAATTAGCTATTATACTGGCCGCTTGGCCTTTTCTCTTTGATTTGCTACGCTGCGCTTAAGCGCGAACTGCGGTTTCGTTTTGTTGATTTGCGCTGCTTTTAGCGACACGTGTTTCAAATGTTCACTTTGTTTGTTTGATTTTTGATTTCTGTATACTCGTATGGCGCGCTTGGCTGTGCCAATTTATTTCTTGATTATCTGCGCATATAATCTACGATTTGGTCAGCCTTTTAAATTCAAATTAGCAAGCATTAAATGCACGCGACAAGCTAACCCCGCTCCTCCCCCCATCCCCGTCTCAGTGCTGCTGTCGAGGTGTCCGCATACAAATTAATATACAATATAGAGATAGATACTCGTAGCCATATTTCAAATTTATGGTGTTAAATCGTTGAAAATTGATTTTGCTTTTGTTACATATTAAACAAAACTTTTCGTATTTCGTATTTCGTATTTGGTTTGCATTATTATTTATTATAAAACCTGCACATGCACTTTAAATAAACACACCACGTAATGAATTCATTTGAAGTCTTTATACGTAGAGGTTAGTGAGGCGGTACTCAACTTCAATGAGAGAAAGATGCCGGCCGGCTTTAGATTGGTCTTTGGTTATGTATAAAATAACAAGTTTGTTATCTTAATATTTAAACAGCAGACTTAAGTTGGCCGACGGGTTTGTTGTCTAGATATTTTGAGGGCAATCTGAGTTCTTTTGTGCCAACTGAAATTCGATCACTTGACAGGCCAAATCTCCTCTGTGTGCCAGTTGAAAGTTATTGTTATTGACGAACGAGTTTCAAATGAATTAGCAAATCGGTTATAAATTTTGTATATGTACTAAATAAATATACGATAAACAGAAAGAAATATATGTATATAAAACGCAAGCCAGACAAATTGCTAGGATTTTTAGTTAAGGTAAGTTCGCGTGAAATTCGTTTAAGTTCTTCTCATTTTGATTTCAATGCACCAAAAACCGCACCAAACGCTAATCTAAAAAATGCTTTCATTTTATTCTGATTTTTCAATTGGATTATTTTGATTGCTTTTGTTTGATTCTCTTTCAAATAGATTCAATATATTAATCGTAGGCATAACGATCAGGAAGTAATTATGATTTTGCTTTAAAGTAGTCGCAGGCCTTAAGGAGTAGCATGCAAATCGAGCCGTGTTGGCAAATATCTTTTTTTTCAGAATCGCCACTTAGTCAAAACAGCTCATTAACTCAATTCAAATCATTTCCCTAGAACTGCTAGTGATCGTGTCATTTGCTAATCATCTATCTCTCTCAATTATTTACAGGTTCAGGCTGCGATGGTGATTCGGGTAGTGCTTCCATATCTCCCAGAGTGCAGCTACTGGGGCTTGGACTGGTGGTCTACATGTGTGTCGCGTTAAGGATCAGAGGAGTTTTCTAAAAGAAAATGTCTGGCAGTGTTAGCACAGCACATTAACAAGGCACTCAGCACACCCTATAAGTAAAAGCGCAAAAAACCCTATATTATAATATTTAGATTGTCAAGTGAAATTGTCGTATGTAAAACGTAGCAAAGAAATTGTGCAAGCCATTGAAGTTTTTTGAGAATTTGAGCCAAGCTTTTGTATATTGGCCATAGCTGAACATTTGTAAATGAATTTAGTGTTGCATGCATCCGCACAAAGGCAGTACGAGAGTAGGATATTGTAGTTGTATTTGGTTAGACTTAAAACTTGCATCGAGCGGACAGTAAGTAGCAAGTTGGCAGCAGGAAGAGAATATGAAATTGACGCTGAATCCTTGCACGCGGCTTGCTACACATATCAACAGAAATTTTGCTGACTTTGGCGGCAACTCAATGTACTCCGGAAATTGCCCAGAGTACTTGTTTTATTTACACACACCCACACACACACACATTCAGAAACCCGTAGACACTCACATACACACACACACATTAGCCACAACAAAATGACACTTTTGTAGAACGCCGCAAATTGTTTCATTTGTATGAAATTGGCCAACAACCCAGGCCCAATCAAATAATAACGAAATCAATCAACAGAAATGATGTTGGTTTTGATAAAGTTGATGTTTGTCATGCCAGCAGGGCATTCAAAATTTTAAATCTCGCTCGGACAACAATTAACACGTACTGCTCCCATTGCAAGTAGTATTTTGCCAGCTGGCATGGGTCCAAGTCTATACCCAGACTGCCCTCCCAATTTTGGAAGTCGAGTTAAATGATTTTGATTTTAAGAACCCTAATGAAACTTGGCCAGATTGCATTGGTTTCATATTTATGTTGGGATATTCATCATTTGGAAATAAAAAAACAAAACAAAACAAAAAATTGGTTAAAACGATGCTTTTTTTTGGTCGCACAAGAAATTTTAACCACAATGTTCTTATGACAAACAAGCGAAAATTTGGTAAACACAAAACAAATTGTATTGTTGAAAGCATGTGACAGTTTTATTGAGCACAGCCCAAGAAAAAAAAAATTACAAATTTTATAATGAGGAGTCCGAGAACTTGTAACTTGTAGAATCGGTCAGAAAAAGAAGTTTGTAGAAAACGTAATGAAACATTTAAATGGCAAAACATATCAGTATATATTATATAAACATATATATACAATAAAAGTAATACATCTATATATAGAATATAGTATATATATGTACATGTATTATTGTATTTGTACTAAACGTTTTACAAATTGGCTTAGTGACAACAAAAAAGATTAAGAAATAACTAAAAGTTTTATACACATAGCAAATTGGAACCAGAAAGAAAAAAACAAAAATACAAAAACTAAGAAAAAATGACAAAAAGTGCTGTATATTAAAGTTTGGTATGTCTATATCTATAAATAAATATTCGAAATATATAAATAAATGGAGAGCATAAAATAAAATAAAATAATAAACGTGTATAATCAAATAATTGTCAAACCGAAATAAATACATTTAGTTCAGTGTACGTATGGAGCAGACTAATTGAGAGCAACTCGTAATTAGAATCATAACTTTAAGGGCATATCAGTACTCCAATGTACTCTCAAATCCAACAAAACTACTCGTATGTATTGAAGGCGAACATTTTGAAATTAATGATCGCAAGCAACACTGATATAAACTAAGTTATTTTTATTAACAATTATTGTAATGAAACACTCATTATTATAACACACTAATACATAATAAACACAGTCACCCACACAGATACTGATAAAGGTAAAAGTATTGGACTTATAAAGAACAAACGAACAATTAATTCATACATACATAGAAAGGAGCAGTAACTGTTTCTGACATTTACGAGAACATAACATTAATTAAATAACTATTTGAGCAAATGAAAATGAATAAGTAAATCAATTAAAATTGAATATTTTATTGTTTTAATTATAAGTACATATGTATGTAATGTGGTCAAGCCTATTTGAGCGATGTTCGCTTTCAACTGTAGCAACTAGGGACAATTCAATGTGAAGTCTAACAAGAATTATAAACAAGTACTAATACTAATACTAAAATATAATACTAATGCTAATACTGATATTACTACCTAGGACTCTAACAATATAACAATATAACTATACAAGGTTGGCTTAACAATGGAAATGCTGGCACTATTAATGGACATATACATGTCTGTATATGTCTGTGCTAATGGAGCTAATGCTCTTGTCGAACCAACCTGCCAAACAAAAGCTGGACTCACACTTAGTATAAGCTTGCAAACTATTCTGTTATCTTCTGACACTATTAGAACACCAAAGATAAGCAACGATAGAAAAGCTCACTTATGAACTCCATGAAGAATACTTATTAATAAATACATTGATAGTTATCGTAAGTAATTCAACATTGCCCTACAAAATCTATGATTATAAACATTGACAAGATTAGACAAGCTAAATCATATTGAGGAGGAGAGCATACTCGAACTCGAACTCGTATTTAACATAAATTAATTAATGGCAAAACCGAAATAAGAACTCATTCCTAATTTATAAATTATCAATCGATTCAATTACTTTTTAAAACGTTTTGATGAAAATGTAAAACTTAAACGATTTTTAAGTATATGTGAACATTTATATTTTTATACCATGCAAGGCAAGCCACAATGAAGATAACTGCATAAAATTACTTATATAAAAACAAAAAACAAATCAAGTTTATAACATGAACATTTTTTACTGCGTATTGAAAACAATGTGTGGCAAGAGTTGAATATATACAAACTAACTTGATGACTCCAAAAATATTAGCTTTAAACGATTAAAGAAGGTCCCATTTCTCCTCCCGTTCAAAATCATTGATCACCCTTAACTCCTTTAACCCTTTGACCATTTTTCACGATAACTCACAATCTTTGTTAAATATTTCAATTTTAATTAACACGAGACTTGCGTTTTAATGGTATTCCCTACAAAACTGAGTGTTCTTGTCGAGAGTTCTCTGGATTTGGAAAATCTTTTGTACTATGTGAATGTTGTACTATTAACCACACTCCAAGCTCTTACTTTATGCAGATCTGCCAATACTGCATTTGATAGAGGCCAATCAATCGGTAAACCTCCAATACCAAGGATTTGGCATTTTGTGCAGTGTGGGCTTGGTCTACATTCATAAGGCGCATAGATTTTAGGTATATGAAATTAAGGAATTTACTGTGTATTACGCCTTTTGCCTTTTGAAATATAAGTAAAGAATTTTAATGCGAGTAATTTACTATTAACATATTTATGCATTGTTTTGTGTTTTCTATTTTCCATTTTCAATATATTGTTTTTGTTTTTTTTATCTTTTCAAACATTTGCATTGATTCCCCCTTCTGAGAAATATATTTTGTCATTTTGCATGGTTTTCGGCTCAAGCCAAAGAATTGACAATATAATATTTCGCCTTAGAAGCAAAAGAGATAACGAAAGAGAGACAAATTCCAAGTGTTATGCTTATAGATCTAAATTTTTATATACACACTTACATACATATATGCACACTCATTCAATTGCATTACTAATTTGGTATACTGAAAGCAGAAATATATATAATAAAATACAATTAATACACAAATACACACACACACACACAAATACAAAATATGATTTAGAAGAATTCGATTTTCTGTTGCCGTTCTTCCAAGCGTCTAAAAATAGTTCATAGAGAAGAGCACTCCAAATATCCACAGTGTGCTTTTGATATTGTAGTCTGCTATTTGTAAAAGAATTTATATATACAGTATAGTGCTAATAGATACTTATACATACTTACATATGATAATTATGCAAATAATCGAAATATGCTGTTTACATTCCGAACTCCAAGACACTTCATAGAAACTAATTACTCGTGTACACCACCCCTCCCCTAAGCGAGTTCCGACTTGAACTAGTTAAGCTGTTAAGAGATTCTATAGGAAGCTTAATAAAACAATTAAAATATAAATCAGTATTTAGGTTCTTGAAGATTTTAGTTCTCCTTTGTGTAATACGAGTATCACACAAATACAATGTTAATTTTTCATTTCGTTGTGTATTAAGAAATGTTACTAATTATATCAGCTACGACATCTGATAATAATAAAATCGCAGTTCTAGATGGTAGACGACAAGTGTACAATGAATGTTAAATGTTGATTGCGATCAATGCAGAAATACTCAAAAAATTTGAAACAAATATAAAAAAAACTAAAATAAATTAAATGAAAATACCACACCAATTACCACACAATGTTAAAAGCCAAGCACAGGAATGCATTTGAAGATTAAACATACCAAATACTCTTATAACAGAACAATACTACTATACATACATACATATATATGATTCACATATAACACGAGTACTATTTACCATAAAGTACTAAAATCAATAAATTTAAAGATAAATCTCAAAGCAAAAATGAATAATGATAAATGAAAAACCACAAAAAAAAATAAATTACTTAAAGTATGAAAACGTATGTTTGGTCAAGTTTGAGCACGGTTTTTTTAAAAGTGTAAAAATCAAATACATATCAATATATGGCCTATTGTTTATTTAGTTTTATTACAATTATTATTATTGAGAATTGTGAAGAGATGATTGAAAACTAAAAAATCGATTAATAATAATACTTAGCTGCAAATTTAAGGCTCTGATTTATGACTTTTTAAGTAGGCAATTTGTAAAAATGAACTCAAATGTACGAATAACTGTAACATTTGAATGTCTGTTGACAGTTGCGTTGATAAACAGTAAAGAAAACAAAACCAAAAACCAAAAAAAAAAGAAAAAAACAAATTGTGGTTAAATATGTGTTCTTACTTGTTAGTGGTAATAAAAGCCAAACAAAACAACAACAAACAAAAAAAAAAAGGAAAAATAAACAAAAACAATGAGAAGAAAAATAAAATAAAAATAATTATTAATGCAAAAAGAACTATGTTGTGTCAACATTCACGACTTAAAAACCTGTAGCTTTTAATCATGCCAAGCATTTCGATATGATTTTTAATTATATTCTGCAACTATTTTCGAGTCTACTCTTGGGTTTCATCGGTCCAACAAACTAACAAAGCAAAACAAACAATTAATCTTGCAATGAAATTAGCTTCTTTTGCCAGTAGTTGCCACTGAAAAGATAACAACAAAATTATTTATTTCTATATCTATTGCAATGAATAATACTTATTAAACACTTACGTGGATGAACCCCTTTCTAAAGTCAGCATAAAAACAAGCAAAATAAGCAAAAAACAAAAAAAAATGAAGAACTATGAAATATGAAAGATAATCTACACAAAAACCAATCAACTTAAATTTTAGATAAAAATCAAACGAATAAATTAGAAGAATTACATACTTACATAGTATACATATATATGTACACATCTACAGATATTATATGGCAGCTCCAATATAGTTTCGAGTATCTTTTGTGAGGCGCTTTAGTGTTCAGCAAAATTGTATTTGTAAGTTAAGAACGTTATGAAATGCATTTGTTTATGTGTCTATAGTCGAACGATGAAATTATAATTATAATTATTATTGTCGCAGAGATTACTTTAAATTTAATGGGAATAGAAAAGACATACTTATATACAGGCACACTACCACTCACACACAATGAGACACACTCAAGAAAATAAGCATAATAAATGTGTTAAGGTATAAACAATGTATACACAAATTACACACATAAATACATATAGAAAATTATGTCATGAGCATACAAAAAGTAGGGATCATTTTACTGAATATATACATATATACATATATTACTATATATATACATATATATATGTACTATATGTAATCTAAAATAAAGAATACACAAACTCTGCAAAATAATAACAACAACAAATAGTAAAGACACAAAATAAACCAATCATGAAAAATTGCTAAATTAAATACGATTTGCTATAATTCAAGGAATAAATCAACAACAAAAAAAAAAAACAAAAAGATGGAAAACTACCAAAAAACTGTAAACAATTAAAAGTAAATTTAAAAATGAACAAAATCTAAGTGAAATTATATTATACGAAATATATTGTATATCGAAAACAAGATGAATATAAGTCAAATAAAACTTATGTATCATGTATTAAACAAACAGCTGATGTCTCATTCCATCGTTGAAAGTGTTTTTATCGATTCCGCACGCATCTGTAATTCATCTTCGCCCACATCAGGTTATTATATTACTTTGTAATATATAATGAATGCCTGCATTTTTAGGTTTATTCAGTATTCTAAAGCAGTCGATGGTACCTGCTGATTGGTGATTACGGCGATGAATGGCATACAATAATGCAGTATTCATTAATTACTCATAATACTCGATTTCACTGCTTTACAGGAAGCTCTCAGTCCAGACGGCTGACAGCTTGAATATCTTAGTTTATTGGCTGCTAATTGCAAAACACTGCAACTTTACATGAAATCAATAAATGCTGAGATGATAAACACCAAATAAAATCGTTTATTTATAGCTGACTTAGGAGCATTTGTGAAGCGTTGAATATTTCATTTAATATGCACATTAATTTATGTGTATTCAGCTTCCGTATGCGGAATGCATATTCGAACTGTTAAGCCCCAATTAATCAAGAGACTTTAAAATGAAAAGCCGCTTTTAAGCAGCTACAGCAGCTAAATGTATCCTGGCCAACCTGTGTAAGGCGGCAATTCAAAGTCAACCAGGACATTTGTCAATTTGTCTCTTGGCTAAGTGCGGACTTTTAGAGTTTGCAATTTCGTTTAGTCGTAATACTCGTAAAACCTGGAAGAGCTTTGCGCCAAGTTAAAGTCGTGTGATGGGTTAATAGATGCATTTTCATTAGGGGTTGTTCAGCGGGTCTCCGAATGTAAATGTAAATTACTTAACATTGCAGTCGTCGGCTTGCTGGTTGACTGGTTGAGTGGTTGAGTGGTTGGCTTTCATTTTATTCTAGCACATAAAAGAGCTTAATCCCGGGCATATCTAATAAAGTTTATATTCTATCTTCTTTTGCAGCATTTGCGCAGCAGATTACACACGTGGCCGCATCGGCATTTGTTTATCTGAAAACCTGGCTCATCAGCGGCTAAATGAAGCGTTGCGTCACTTCCAAGGCCAATAATAATAACTTTCAACTAAAGTAATTGCACATTAAGTGTCCATAGAACACTTCCAAAACACTTCCAAGCTAAGCAACACAAAGTCTGAATTCGAGATGCAGATAGGTAACTTGAGCAGTTCGAACCTGAGATACAAACTGGTACCTTGACAGGATGTGGACAATTGCCAATAAAATTGGCAGGGACAATAAACAGCAGGGCTATAGGCTATAATATCTGGATAATTGCGACATTCAATGTGCTAAGTATGCTAAGATATATTATCGAATTTAAGAACGAGTACTCGTATTCTTGGGTCGCCTTGAGTTGATTGATTGAGTTGAGAGCAGAGTGCTGGACACCCTCACAACAAGATACGAATCATACCTAAACTAAATTACATACTTAAATGAGAAATACTTTTACTATGTGGCTCACTGTAATATGTTAAATATTTATTCTTCATTAAAGCAAATAATTCTTGACACGATTAACAGTGATTTGTGGAATTGTGGAATTAATGAACAGAAAAGTCCCAACTTGTAGAATTTCCGTTTCTAGCCGGTCCCACTCTATTTTAATTGAATCTAAACTTAATCTGACGATCAAATAAGTTGGTTTGATGTATTTACCCGCGAAAGGCTGCACAAGAGTAGCCTTCAACTTGACACATGAATAATTTAAGCTGTTTAAACACCAAGCAAATCGAATCGATAAGCCATAGTCACACAGTCAGAGTCAGAGTCAGAGTCACAGTCATAGTCATAGTCTGAGACACAGAGTCATTGCTAAGCACCGTTCTGTGCTCTCATGTCCATTGACCCAACATTGAAAAACTGACAGCCAGACAAACCGTCAGCAGTCTCATAATATCGCGATGCAGAAAACTTTTAGCCAAATCAAATAATAAAAAAAAAAACACCAACAAAAATAAAAATAATAAAGATAAAAACTCGCACTCGGATCAAAATCTTATTTTTATTTACTTAGACAAATGAGCCAGCATTCGGCGTTCGATGTTCGATGCTCGACGGAGACAACCAGTCACCAGTTGTCGTATTTCTTCGGATCGGACTCGCATTAAAAAAGCAGCCACTTCTACACTAGAACCTGTTTCCAATTATTGTTCCTTTTTTTTGTTTTTGTTTTTGGTTTTTGCTTGTTTTTGCATTTTAGTCAAAGCTTTCGCTCCCGTCCAGTCACATCCATTTGACTGCTGACTGTCGCTTTTGGGCTGCAACTGGGTCTGGCCCTGGCATTGGCACTGGCAACGATTCTGCCAGTGGTTTTCAGTTTGGGTTTGGGTCGGGGTCTGGGTCTGGGCCTGGGACTGGCACTGACACTAAATCTAGAGACTGTTCAATATTTAAATGCCAACTTTTTGTTCGTTCCCTGCTATTGGCGATATTTTGAAGTTTTTAGTATCAATTAACATATTGAATATGACCAGGTGATGTTTTATGGCAGCGACCGCACAGTGGTGCCAACTTGTGAGACCGGCTGGCCCAACCAGTGCCAGAGTGAGGTGTCAAATGTGCCACGCTACAGAGAATGAGCGCTCAACTCTTACCAATTAGCAATCGAAACTGAGGGCTAAATTACGTCTTTTCTAGCGAATAGTAATAAATCGAAATGTCTTTATTTAATATTCCACTTATGGTCCGTACTAATGCTTTCGATTTATGAATGAGCAACGGATTGCAGCTAAATTTGCACACGCGTAACATGAGTAATTTGATAATTTTATTCGGTGGCTAAACCCAAACACAATTCTCTCACTCATTTGTGTAAATAGCTATTTGAAAGGCAATCGAAATTCGCATGAAATTGACAATAGTTCGGGCGCAAATTGTCAATAAAAATTTAATAATATTTTTCGTAAATATTTTGTTGCGACTACCAACGAAGTCTGTTGACTGATGCTATCTGTGAAAACCAAGTTCAATGGAATTGTTTTGTCTGAGTCGGCGGCTTCAATTGAGCGAGATGACGTCGGGCCGATCCACGGTCTCTCCCCCACGCGTCGTCATGTTTTTGTTTCTGGGTCAATATTAACGTTAATAGGCTCTATTTTGAGGTGACTATATGGGGCTGGGGGTCTATCCAAATACAGAGCAGAATTATAGAGCGCGATTCATTGCCAAGTTCGTTGGCACTTGGCTAAGGTCACGAATACTATGTATATTGGGCCAACAAATCAATCTTGGCCATGCAGCTACAGATTATGGCCCAGGGTCGATCTTTTGTCGTTTTCGGGTGTTGACAAAAATCGTTTGTTGCCCCTTTAAGTTTCGTTTGCCTGGCCCTGTAGATAAATGACACATGAATCACATCAATGACATTGCCTTTGATAAACACACTTAATGAATTCTATTTACAGTTTACTATATCATTTCCAATACTTTTGAGTTCTCTTCCACATTAAAAAAAGGACTATGCATTAGTTTAAATTATAAAGTATGCTTTTGTTTAATATTTATTTTTTTATCATGACAGCAAAACCTGTCAATTTTTTTACTAATTATAATATCAGATTTTTTAACCCTTTTTTAGCGGTCTTTAAAATTCTCGCTCAATTTTGGCTAACAAAAATTAATAGAAAATGTTTAAATACATGCCCAGGAACTCCTTGGCGTCATTGCGATATATGGCAACATGGGGACGATCTAGGAATGGCTACCAGATTTTGAGCTCCAGAAAGAACTACTATGATGTGCTCAATGTGCCCACAAACAGCACAGTAACGGAAATCAAAGAAGCCTACATTAAGTTGTCTAAAAAGTATCATCCCGATGTTAATAGCTCGACGAGTGATTCTGATGAGTTTGTCAAAGTCTGTGAGGCTTATAAAGTGCTTTATAAGCGCGCTTCCCGTGAGAATTACGACGACCGTTTAAGGTCACAGTACTATATGGTTCCACCTGTGGATATGACCTTCACTAACCAAAACGTCCACAAGTCCTGGAAGAAATATCAGGCATCAATGCGGAACAAGCAGTTTGGTCGAAATCTTCCCAGTTTTCACGGATCCAGCAGCGTTCAGAAAAAGGCACGCGCCACTAAACCCAAATTCATAAATTCTGCAATTGTAGTTATTCCACCGCTAGTTGATGAAAACATTCGTGTAGATGGGGAGGATGTTTGTATCACATTTCCCGACAACGAAAGCTCGGATTATAGGTGGAATTTAAAATTGATCTATTATTTGATGGGCTATAGCATAGTTGGGGCACTTCTTGTAACTGATTGGATAAAGAGACGCAAGCGGGCCACAAGAATGCTTTCTTTATAAGCTTTCGCTTTAGCTTTGACCCTGTGTGCATGTCCGTAGATCCCATATCAATTTATGAATTCTGGAAGATATTTGAAATTTGATTTTAACTATTTTATGTATAATAGTCTTGCATATTATAAGGACGAATTCTTATAAAATTCATAAGTGTTGTAGAAAAGTTAAAAGTCTTTTATTTGGCATTGGGACTGCTTGTTCCCGCTGATGTGGCAACTTGTCTGCTACAATGAAGAACAATGGATTAACAGGTTTCGGAGACAACTTGTAGTTCAGTTCATTTCGGTTCACAGCGGCAGCTATTAAGAAAAAAAAAAAAAAACAGAAACAACAACTATGAAATTTAGCACAATTTATCTTGGCGTTGCCCTTATCAACTATGATAATAAGTTTGTCACGAGATTTATGAAACATTTTAAAAACTTTTTGTGAGAGCTTGCAGTGGTCTGTGGAATATTTTCTGCATACATATAGTATTTAAACCATATAATCATATACAATGTGTAATTTGGAAACAGATCATTCCAGTTGATAGTTATAATAACTATATATAATTTTATTTGCCTATCTTCTTTTAAAATTAGTAAAATATTTTATGACACAGTCACGCTTCCCTAATGCGAATCTTTTATTAAATTGCTAGAGAAAAACCAGGGCAGCAAGCGTATGTGGGCTTCGGTATATTTTTGTTAGGACTTCTTTTCTATATATTATGATTTCATATCTATATAATGCGATCGGATTGCTTTGGCTAGAACTTCCGCAGAGATTAGGCGAAGCGTGACCTTTCACAGAAGCTTGTAAGTATGTGTGAATGTGCATGTATCTGTTGCCAACGAACAATCAGTTAGATGAAGACGCAGATAATAAATAGATATATTTTAGCTTAAACAGTATGTTGTGTTATTATCATGATATTAATTGGATCGCACAGTGGCAGACGCTATTTCTAAGTTTCAGCGGCGTCTTGTCGACCAGACAGTTTCAAGGCGAGCAACTCCCAAGCGTGTCGACTATCAATAGAAGTTAAGACCGCTCTTTGAGCTCTTACCCAGGTTGGCCAGAGACCCCAGACCACCAGCGAGCGGTCAGTGGAGACCGTTAGTCAGGCGGCAATAATAGTTTGTTAATTTGTGTATTGTATGGTACGGTATGTGTGTATGTCTGTATTATTATGATTATTATTTTGTTAGATGTTGTTTACGAGCATATTTTGCTATGTTTGTTTATCTTTTCCGGCTGACAGCAGTTGATAAATTACGCATGGTGTTTGCTTTGATTAAGTTGTCGAGCCTGTTGCACGAATACCAGTTCATTTCTGGAATACCGCACCAAGGCAGGCTGATCAAATACGCAGTTGCAGATACATCTGATTCAGGTGATTCAACTGATTCAACTGATTCAGTTGATACAGATAGCAAGCAATATTGCGAATCCCAAATGCCACATAAATCAATAATTCTCATCGAATTCAATGTCTCTTTCGGTCGCTGCTGCCAGTGGCGCATGCGCAGCGGCGCGGCGCGATAAAGAGCGTTGAAATTATGTTCTGTCGCCTGTCGCACCACTAAATAAATACATACTGTGAACTCAGCCATAATGAAGCCTACTACATGTATAAATGTATAAAAACTCAACCAAAATCAGCACAGCGAGGCGTAAAAAAACAGAAATAACCACAAATACAACAACTATGTGCACAACAACCACACAGCAAAATACATGGAACATGAAAAAATGGCTCAGAATTTATTGAACGCTGACGGCTTTTTAATGAAAATCACTGGCTACCAAAAGTGAATTAATGAAGGTGTGTGCGTGTGAATATGTCTGTGTGTGCACATGTCTCGATATCGATGTATGTATGCACATACAAGTTCTCTGCCGGTTCGATATCGTTTTCGGATTTCAGTTTTTGGTTTTCAGTTTCTGTGCCGGCATAAGTTCAAAAAAGCAAGCAACAAATCGACACACAAACATATCTTCATATCTGCTTCATATCAGCAACATCAATATGCTAACAATATGTTATGTCTGCTGTGTGTGTGTGTGTGTGTGTGTGTGTGTGTGTGTGTGGTTGCGTGTGTGTGCATATGTCATGCGCAGATTGATCAGCATATGAATTAATTTAGCATAAGAATCAAAACGTTTCTCTAATGAAAATTTGTTTGCTTTATGAACGTTTCATTCATTCATTCATTCAAACATGTTCGACATGGCTTATTTGACTATTTTGATATTTTATCATTTTGCTCGTGTTTTTTTTTTATTCTTTTTTTTAGTCTTATTCATTTAGCTTGAGCTCTTCTTTCAATATTTAATCTCTCTAAGCACTGGGCAAGTGTGAGGCAGCCCAGTTAAATTCGATTTTTATTGCACGGGCTTGGCTATTTATAACAACCAATTCATTTCGATTCCACATTTATATTCAATATATGTGCTCCTACCCTACATGCAGACAGTTTTTGATTCCGATTGAGAGTCAGCTTAAGATACGGATTGAGATTCATATTCAGATTCGGAGTCAACTGTCTCAATTTGTTAATGAGAAACTCTCACGCGCTACAACAACGACAACAACTTCATCATAAGCGCAAACCGTATGACATTTTAATTATGTTGCTGTCAAATTGTTGTTGCGATGGTCGCGGCATCGGCAGCGACAGCGGCTGCGACTGAGACTGAGACGGCGGCTGAGGCAGAGACAGCGACAGCGACGGCGACGACGACGAGTTTCAATTGTAATTAATAATATTTAATAACAGTCGTTGGCATCGCTGCCGTCAAGTGCACAGATTGAAATGTTATGGAAATGTTTTGTCATCGCATGAAATGGAGATGAGTCGCAGTTCCATTGGCTTCGCATTTTAAACTGTGACTGACAGTCAATGTGATTACTTAACCGATTGCTAGATTTTATTTTGTATATGCTCTAAGTAGACAATGTGTAACAGGCAGACCCTATAAACAGCATATATTGCCACGATTTGAAACGAGTTTCTTGCAGCTATTTGGGGATTGTCCTCCCGACTGGCGGGTATTTCCCAATTGAATATTGTCAAGTCTGTTACTCATCCAACTATACGCTAAAGTAACAAGTTTTGTGGCTGCTGCTGCTCATCTCTGAAATGAAAACAAGCAGCTTAAGTGGGTGGGTCAGCTGTGCATTTGTTGGAAGATTGATGGCGCCGGAAGCGCATTGGCAACGGCAGATGCAACGGCAACCGCAACGACAGCGGGGCAGAGAGACAGCGAGGATGCACGGTTGCTTTGAGTGACACTGATGTGGCCACTTGCGGTGCCCACGCCCGGCTGGCAGCCAGCACCCTCACCTATGGATCAACCGGCAATGCAATCGTTGATAAATGACAATATTATAGTTCCGCAAACCGATGTCAGAGATAAACAAAAGTGCGCAAATATTTTGCACATACAAATTGACTGATTAGAGAAATTATCAGCAGGCGACCCTGATGTTCACTTATTGTAACATCAAATGGAAAAATTGTGTATCAAATGACCTTAAAGATATGTGCAAAGTGCGTACTTTGCACATTGTCGAGGATGCTTTTGAATGAAAATAACTGGGGCTTGACTTGATTTTGAAAACTGAGTCAGTTAGCAGGAATCGCGATTAAATGTGTTTTCACTGTAACTGGGTCGTGTGAGTCATTTGACATTATGCAGAGAACTTCCGTAACTTTCAGCAATATCGATTATAAATGGATGTGCAATATGAGCATCTTGACAGGATGATGTTGTAAACAAGTTTTTGCCAACATCGCAAAAACCTTCCGTTATTTAAGACACATGTAGCAACTAAACAGAACAAACGAATATGCGAATGAATGAATGAATGAGTGCTGAGCGTTGAGTGAGTGCTGGTGGGTGGCACCTGAATACGACATGAACAGCACGCGTAGCTCAACAAAGACATTAAATTGAGTCATAAAACAGAACAAAGCAGACAACAACAACAGCAACGATATCAGGCAGATGCCGAGTTGAATGAGGTGCTGTTATTTTATTTTGTTTTCTTGGTATTCTGCTTGCTTAACATGCGCAAAAATGTACGCACTCTACACACGCACAGCTAGCGACTCAGTTGCAGATACAGACGCAACTATAGATACAAATGTAGCCACAGATAGAGAAGATTGAAGCACAGCCACAAATGCAAAAACACTCAGAATCGAAAGATTCCACGGCGTCTTGGGGTGGGAGCGGTAATGTCGGTATCGGCTACATACCACTGGTCAGTTCAGATCGGACAGGCGCCGGCCACGAAGGCCAATAATGTTTGTTTAAATTTCAGTTGTACGAGATTGTGTGTGTGTGTGTGTGTGTCGAACACATATTGCTTAAGCGCAAATAAAACGTAATGAAGTGGATGGTTAAGTAGGAAATGTAAACTAGCATTCAAAAACAACAAGAAGCAACAGCCAAAACAACTTGCAAAAACACAAAGAAGCGAAAAACGAACAACAACTACAACAACAACATCGACGCCGACAACTAAATGTACTAAACTCATCGTACAATATGTGCGATGTGGAGCTAAGGCACAGTCAGCGCTCATACATATGTTTATTTCATATTTTTGTAAAGCATAATTTTTAATATTTATGTAGTTTTTATGAAATAAAATAAATCAGCAGTGCAGCTGAGACGTCATTGGGTGCAACTCCAACCCCAACTCCATCTCCATCTCCATCTACAGTGCGTCGCCGTCTCCATCCGCATCTCAGAGTTGGCCCCTCTACTTGAGGGTCTCTCCGTCGCTGATCACAATCCAAACGTCATGTGTGGCATTCGCGTTGTAAGGACTCGAACCAAACCAGTTGCTTGTTGCCAGTGGCCAAGATCTGCCTCTGGGTCTGGGTCTGGGTCTGGCTGTGGCTCTGGGTTTTGAGTATCGGTCTGTGGCCATGCTCTGGAAGCCGGCGCAATCGTTTGTACTTGTTAATGGCTTTGTACGCGTAATTATTTTGGCAAGAAGCCGTGTCGCCCCGATCACAGCCCGGTGCGAAAATAAGCAAAGCGGAAACGCGAACCCGGTCCAATTTTATGAGTATCTGTTTGTACTCCCGTCTCGTCTGTGTGCATACGACGAGGAATATGTGTACCCCTGTTTGTAGTACGAGTACTCGAACAACTCACTATATGGCCTGTAGCCACTTTATCTGGTCGCTGGTGAAAGGCT
Source organism: Drosophila siamana (assembly GCA_035047445.1). Taxonomy (NCBI): domain Eukaryota; kingdom Metazoa; phylum Arthropoda; class Insecta; order Diptera; family Drosophilidae; genus Drosophila; species Drosophila siamana. Next base: position 15,278,870 of record JAWNPP010000004.1, on the reverse strand, counting down.
CAATTGGGATTTGTTCTGGCGCGTTCAAGTTTTCATTTTCGTTTTTGTTTTTGTTGTTGTTTTTATATTTAATTGGGTGTTTTTATTGGCTTTTAATGATACGCGAAATGATCGAAGCTCCTGGCCGCAGGCCATACGCTGCCCCTTTAAGATTTCTCAGCGCTACCCAATGCCACGCCCCATCTCCTGGCTTGCAGCTCGAGTGATTGTTGCCCAAACTAGGCAGCTGCAGTCTCTTGATCAATATGAAGTTCAATCAATGTCTTTGCCTTGCAATTATCAAAGAACACAATCATTTCCAGCCCGCGGGCAGCATCAACAGGAATTACAATATGCAATTTGAGCGCAGTTTCATTAATTAATTTAATGTATTTTATAAAACATTCGCATTTTTAACTCAATTTGCGAAACTAGCTTTCACTAGCTGTAAAACTGTTAATCTGCCATCAAGCTGCGGCAACATTACTTAGCAACATTTTATGTTAACAGAATGTTGCGGAATTTAACATAAACCCAATGTTATGCTCTTTTTAATGTCGATCCAAAAAAAAAACGCCTCAGGAAAAAATTGTTAAAAATAAAGGAAAGTAGATAGACATTATATAACCAAAGACAATTGACTTGTTAAAGATTTTTATCAATTTTAAGCTAAATCAACGAGAAGTGGTCGATCTACTAACCGCAGAATGCTTCACCAGAATTTTGCCAGCCAGCTGATTGCCGGCTGCGAAAAGTGAGCTGCGTGCTGCGTGTTGTGTGCTCACCTGCTCGCTCTCACCTGAGTGCCGGCGACAGGTTGATCAGCAGCTTCTTTGCGGCGACTGTGTGGCTCTGTTATCTGCTACTGCCGCTGTCTCTGCCGCCGTCACTGCCGCGGCTGCTGCTTTCAGCACTGACGTCGGTATTGGTGGCTGGCTGGTGTTGCTGGCTGGCTCTCGTATATAAGCGAACGCGTCGACCAGCGTCCAATCAAACAGACGACGCCTTCAAGTCTAGCTGCACGCACGAGAGTGGAGTTGGAGTCGTCGGCAAATTTCGTGACGTTTTTTTCGGTTTTTGGACATATTTTTTGAAAGCCTCTTCCGCAACCCCTAAAACTGGTGATTCGCTTTAAGCCAACTCAAATTGTGGCAAACAAAATTTAAATTCTATTCAAATTACACCCAAAGTGTCTGCATTGAGTATAAAGCTGTCGCTTATGAAAAGCTTATATATTTCAATAAATAAATATTAAGTAAAAAGTGTTTAACAAAGTGAAGTTTAACACAATAGTGATCCGCAAGGAAATTAAGAAAATATTAATTATCTGAATAGAAAACAGAAAAGAAAAAAATATATTAATGATGATGCAGCAAAGTGTATTACTTCCTCTGGCCATTGTGCTGATCTCCTGTGGAGTGGCATTTGCTTGCCATGGAAAACTAATCGGTATGTATCCAAAAATGCACTCAACACTCACTTGACCAGCCCCAATTTGAGCTCGTTTTTTTGTCAACTCGTTGATCAATTTGTATTCCAAAAGGGAGATTTGGGGCATTAAAAAATAAAATAAAATACACACTGCCTACATGGCATGCATAAATAGTTCGCGACCAATTAAAGCATTTTATTTTGCATTTTGGCTGCTTTTTTGATATTTGTAGGTTTTGCATTTGTTTGCTGTTGATTTCAGACACGTTTTTGTCATTTGTTTTATGAATGAAATGAAATAAAGTGCGCGCTGTTTATGAGTTGTTCGTCTGTAGAATTTTAGCAAATATTTGCCTATACAATGTTTTGTTTAGTTAGTGTTTAGCGAAAGTCAAAGCAACAGCTTATGCGCACCACACACAGCGGCTCTTAATGCGAGGGGCACCCGAGAACTTTGCCAATTTCACAAAACTTCAAATCCGACGTATTCCTGCTTAGCAACCTGGCATATGAAATCTCTACGAAGCAGCTCATTACATAAATTGTATAATTAATTATTAAGGGGAAGCAGCGAACTAAAGATTCAAGAAAACCGGTTCAAATTTCCAGTTTATATAATATTTTAAATATAACGAAAACTAAATATGTGTAGATATATACATATATATATATATATATATATATGTATATGATGTGAGCACCCGTTTTCGGTCAAACGACAAGCTTCCAGGTGATCTAAGGCCAATCAACTCAAAAAACGAGCCTTTCACGAACAAATATTTGATATTATAATTTCATTGCCGATTTGCCAAGCATACAATTAACAAAACATGTGTATTACAATTATAAAAACTGTGAAATATTCACTAAATGCTTATAGAGGGCTCATTGAACCGACCCGACTGTGAAGGTAAGATTTTAATCCAATAATTGTCCAGTAATTGGAATCAAATGAATTGGCAGAGATAGATCACAGATCGCACAAACGCTTCAAAAATTATAATAGCATTTAATTTGACCGCTTTAAGGCTGTCGGGGCGTGTGTCCCGCTAAGTGGATCAACGAAATGGCCAAAACGATTGCTAAGCAATTTTTTAGTGCTCTTTGTGTTCTGCACACGTTGGCGCCGAATTTTGTTTTTTCTAACTGACGCCAAATTCCAGTTGTTTTGCTTAAATTGGTAATAATAAAAAGAGTTTTATAGTGCGCGTGTGCGTTTTGATTAATGATTGCTTTTACGCTTCGCCGTTAATATAAAATCCCGGGTGTGCGACTATTGAGCGAATCATTTTTAAAGCAATTCCAAACAATGGGGCACACGAGCAGCATAATTCAGTGAAACCGATTTCAATAATAATGGCAAACATTGAAGTTAGCTGACAAATCACACCCAAAGAGCGAGACCCCCATTAGTTATACTACATAGCTAGCTACTGACGAGTATCAGTTTGTGGTCGAAGCGTTTTGCTGCGGCATCCATCAATAGCTTGCCGTGCTAATAATGTAATTAAATATGTAGATGCGCAGGCAACAACAGCCACAACAACTACTTGAACAACGAGGAACACTGGGTGATAATCAGTAAATGATAAATGAAACAAAACATGCTGCGGCCAACATAAAGCATAACTATGAGAATTAACTCCAGCTAAGTGCGTCAGAGGGTCTTCGTTTTATGTTCACTCTTCTTTTCTTCTTCTTTATTTTGTTGTATTTTATTTTTTCGGTCTTTTTGCTTCACTTTGCTCGCAGACGCTACGTGTTGCAGGTTAACTTGAAGCTACTTCCCGTTGCAGCTCTCGCATTGTTCAAGGTGAAGTCAACGCCTGGCCCGAGCTGCAGTTAAGCACTTGTTAACATATTGTTGGCATTTGGCTGCACTCAGTCTGGTCGGTCGAGACGATCTGAGACAGATTCGAGGCTCGAAGTTTGAGCGCGCCAAGTTGACGTCTGAGCGATTGTAGTGCAAAAGTTTGTTGCTTAAGTCTTTCGTTTTGTATGTCGAACGCAAAACGCAGAGTGCAAAAGTTGTTGGAAGCTGTTGACGTTCCGTTGTCAACATTATCTTGATCGCCAGCGGTTGATCATTCGGCTTTTATTGCTGAGCTCAACTCACTTCTGCCAAGAATATGTAAAATAGGCCGTGTTGCGGAAACTGATCGACAGCTTTATGCGCAATTTGTCAGAGAAGGTAGTTCGCAAATTTGCATAGCGCCCCCCAATGCATTGTGTGTGATTGATGCATATTGACTTAAACAAACTGATAGCCTTACGGCAGGCGCATGAGATGTCCGGTGCGTTGATTTACCTACCGGTTTGCCTCAATGCTGCAAACTGATATTTATGTAAATGTACTCGCATGTGAGTGTGTGTGTGTGTGCGGTGTGTGTGTGAGTGTGAGTGTGAGTGTTTGTGTATGTGCGAGTAGCATAACACTAACACGTCTTTAATTTGACAGCTGCGGTTGAGTTTAAAGCTCGACGGGTTCTGCAAAAGCCGCTCGCTCACTGCTATTTTTAGTTACCGCACTAACCTTGACAAAACACACTCACTAAGTTTTTAAGCCGTCGCAAACACGATCGATCGGCGCTATTTCGGCAGCCCGATCTATTGACATCTAGACCCATATTTGTGCGAACACCATTAAAGCGTAGCTGTAAATTTATTTACTCTTTACTCGTTTACTCGTTTACTCGTTTACTGATCGCGTCAAGTTGTCTGACTGCGTCGACGTTGAAGTTGACTGTATTCTCTGACTCTGATTCGGTTGCTTGCTGTTCCGCAGTCTGTGAAGCACGTTGATGCACTTGACCGGCAGAAGCGATGCCATGGCCAACACCGAAGTAGGCGACGCAGTAGACAGTGAAAAGTCCAGAAACGACGACCGCACCCGATTTAAATGCTCTCACGTCTTCCAGTGCAATCAGCGCCCATCGGTTCAGCTATTATTATAATTATTAAAAATTATTAAGCGCGCGTAATTATTTAAATGAAATGCGGCAGCATAAAGCTGCCACGCCCAGCCAGAGCTGTGCAAGGACCAACGTCACCAACGCACAACGCTCAACGCACAACGCGCAACGAGCAACGCGCAACGTTGCAACGTCAGATTCATGGTTTTACCAACTGCCTGTTCATATGATGCTCACGTACGCAGGCCGATGGATCGACTAATTAACACCCTGCGGCATATTCGTATACTGTTTTATATGCCCCGTGATAAGTTAACAATTGTGCGATTCGATAATAAATTAAAGATTAACCGAAAACATGAATTACTCGTGCTCTGAAAGGCTGCAGAGCTATCGACAGTGTTGGCTGCTTTTTAGTGGTGTTGGCCAAACCTATTTATTTAACTGGCTAAGTTGTTGCTGACACACTTCACACTTCACGGCAAAAGTCATGAGTCAGTGTCAGGCGCCGATACCAAAAATAACGAAAATATAGAAAAAAACAAACTCTCAACAATAAAAAACAAAGAATTAGCTAATGGACAAATGTTGGATTTTTAATTGACGCCTTTGAGCAGCACGCGCCGCTTTGAATTTGAATTTTTATTGATTTCTTACTTTTATTTCTATTTGCAAATTATTTTGACTTTTTTTTTTCGTTCTTTGTTTTCACTTCGATTCGTGTTCTATTTGAGCAAACCGGTTGACATTTAAGTGAAGAAAGTAAAGTAATTTCATGCTGTTCGCAATGTTTTATATAAGCAAGATGTAAGATATAATATATAACCGGAATATATGCCTACACGTGCACTTATATAAAAGCTTTAAACAAAAACTAAAAATGTTAATTTTGATAATTCGTTAAAATCCACTAAAATTTCTTTAAATATAAATCAAGCAGACTTGAATGAAATTTCGACAAACTTTAAAACATACGAAAACCGGCTTTTTTTTTGAGAGTTTTGAAGCCCCACCAGAGAGCATCATTAAGCTTAGTCGACATCGACACACAAGACACGCATAAAAAATCACAAAAACTTAATATTTTAAGCATTTCGATTTTGTTACAGCCAAAAATAGAAATGATAGCATGTCCCCAAATCCCATCTACATATTCTAATATATTTTATGCTAATTTCGACCTAATCATTTCAGCATCGGGCATCAGTACGGAGGAGAGATCAATCATCTTGCAGGAACACAATCGCCTGAGGCAACTTGTGGCCACCGGACGCTATCCGGGCCAACCGGGTGCCGAGAATATGCGCGAAATCATCTGGGACGATGAGCTGGCAGCCCGTGCCCAGCAGTGGGCCGACAACTGTCAGTTCCGACACGATCCGCATCGCACAATAAGTAAGTTGTACATTTTCATTCACATTTCGTGAACGTTATGCATGAATCTCCTGGCTTAAGACTCCCACATAGCGCATGATATGCCGACAAATACGACTGCCGGCACTTTGGGCTGAGGTTTGCATGTTTTAGGTTAAGTTTTCGGTAACGTACTCGTCGTTCACTCGTTCACTCGTTCATCTGTGAGTCCTTCACACACTGCTATAAAACACTAATACTAACCTGCCTGCCTTCCCACACCACATTCCCGTTGTACTCCTGTTATATACCTCAGTGTTGTGAGCCTTACAATATTTACTCACCTCTTTGCTTTTCTCAACTAGATCGCTTTACCATGGGCCAAAATCTGGCCATTATTTGGAGCACTGCACCGTTGGATGCTGACGATGGCGATTTTCCCTCTCGCATCCAAAACTGGTTCAACGAGGTGCAAAAGTATTCGTTCGGCGACGCCTGGTCGCCCAAGACTGGTCACTACTCACAGCTCGTTTGGGGTGAGACGAGTCTGGTGGGTTGCGGCTTTGCCGAGTACAAGGACAACATCAAGTACAACAAGCTCTATGTGTGCAACTATGGACCTGGGTAAGCACACGCTATTTGCCTGCCACTCTCAACAAACTGAACTCTCTCTAACTGTTTTGTGTATTGCAACATTTTACAGTGGCAACGTTGTCGGCTATAATCCTTATGAGGTTGGCAAGCCTTCGTGCTCCACGTACGGCATGAAGCCATCGTCCAGATATCAGGGTCTCTGCGCTGCACCCGGTGCATCTCCAGCGGTGTCGAATAGCGTCTACGGCAGCAATACTTTCGAAACGTATGAGTACAGCTACAACACAGCTACTACGCTTAATGGCAACAGCAACCAGCACAATAACAACAACAAGCCGACTAACAACATTAACAAGAGCAACATCAACAACAACCGAAACTACAATAATCCCCACACCCAATTTGCATACTCCTCCCCCAAATTCCCCACACAGGCAGCGGCAGCACCATCTTCAGCATCAGCATCAGCGACGTCGTCCGGCGGCAGCTCCTTTGGTACTAAGACACGCGGCGGTAGCCAGGCCTATACAACGGAGAATAATCAGCAGTCCGGCAAGTACAAGCACAAGCTTGAGGCGTACCGGCCCAGTGCTGCAGAGTTTGAGAAGTCCGTACAGAAGCATACAATACTACGCACCTATATAGAGCAGAATCCGAATGAGCAGCCAGCGGTTGTGGTGTCGGAGCAGCAAGGAGCCGGATCGGAATCATCGAGCACCCAGAAGCCGAGTCGTGGCTGGAGCCTATTGTCTTGGCGCGGCTAAAAAAGCCCACACTGTCATGCCCCATTTTGCCGCAGAATGTATTAGCTCACCGCCCAGTAATAACTACTATGTAGTGTCATTAGAACCATCTTCGATTCTGAGTTTCAAACTACCATCTCTACTTCGTGTACGCACTCGTACTCAGCACCTACTCCCTACTGGCACCTCATTCGAAGCCAGACAGACTATCTCTCTAGCGCATACTCGTATATAGCAAATAATAAATAGCCTCTTATTTAAACATTCAAACATAATGAAATTGCCATATGAAGTAACATACATCTTAGTGCTACGATACATGCTTATTTTGGAAATTAAGGTTCTTTAAATTATTTATATTGTATTATTGTAACCATCAAATGCAACATCAATTGCTATATGTTTTAGCTCTTTTTTTGTATGATTCACACTGCCACACAGATCGAATCATTAGAATATGCATCATCAATTCAAATCACTTCCGAATATTTGTATCAAATGTTTGTACCAAAAATGACAAATCTAAATTTCCATTAATAAGCGCCTAACATCAACTACTTATTGTGTTATAGTATTGTGTTCAAAATAAATAAAACAGCAAGATGATATATTATATGAAAATATTCGAAGGTATTTTGTCGATGGGAGTGGAACTTAAATATTCGGGGGATTTGAAGTTGTCACTTGGAAGATCGCATGTATACTGAATGCTACTCAACAGAAGTGCACAGCAAATTTGACAAAGAAAGCTTTTAGATAAGTGCAAAGTAATAAACATAACAAGCCAAAGTACAGGGAGAAGACACTTGTCTTGGATCGCCTTTATAAAATTGACCAGGTGCACACAATAGAAAATTCATATTTAATGAACACAAAACGATAAACAAAAGTCAATCGATCGCTCAATTGCGTCGTAAGAAAGCTTTGAAGTGGTAAATAAGTAAAAAATAGTAAAGAACATCATATGCGTATGCATGTGAATGAATTGTGATCATGATGAACTTTTTGTACTATTAGCACACATCACCCAACTAGATTATGAGTAAACGTTAGCATAAGATAAAAATTAATCTCACAGTCTGCGTTTATTTTAAAAAAAAATTGTATAATTTTGGTAGTGTCATCAGCAATATCTTAAGCTTATCCACAAGGCATAAAAGTTGATAAGAAATTAAATTCTAAAAATAAGCAATGCACCATCTGCTTGTCGAAGATTCCATTCACTTTCCATTTGACTGAGTAAAGCAACAGCACAGCAATTTTTGCGTGCGTGTTACTTTCATCGAAACATTCATAAGAAGACTGTGATACCCACAGCAAGAGTATATTTTTGATACTATTATTTGTTTACCACAGGTGCACTAAATATAAGCCAAAATATCTTAAGGCTGCGTATCTATACAGAAGGCATTAGGAGAAAGCGCAACTACCACATAGTCAATAATAATAATCGCTTGATATTTATCACTCATATGGGAGCCTTTCTTGTACAGCTGCAAGGAAGATATGAAGAATAAAAGACCATGGATTTCGATCTTTTGGCAGTAGTCTGTGACAAATTCAGCATTCAGTATGATCGCATCATCTCTACGCTCTCTAAGCAATGGAACTTCCTCGTCGGAAGACAAGAGGCTCCCTTATGACATTACCGGTAAGGGATACGGAAAGGATGGGGTTAAACTATTTCATGTGACTCGCGACGGACCCTATCATAGTGTCCATGAGTTTGACATTAAGGTGCACATTAAACTCAGCGGCAACAAGGAGTACACTGAGGGTGAGAACTCAGACATTGTTGACAGTGATGCGCTGAGAAATATGATGTGTGTGCTTGGCAAGAAACATGGCATTGAGGGACCCGAAAAGTTTGCTTTGATGATTATCAAGAAAACTCTTGAGCAATACGCACATGTTGTAGAGATCTCAATGAACGTTGAGACTTACCCTTGGCAGCGCATTAGCCAGGACAAAATTAAGCCAGATGGATCCAGTGAGAGTTATCAGCATAATCACGCTTTTATTTTCGCCCCCACTGCGCTGCGCTATTGCGAAGTGATTATGAAGCGTGGAGGTAAGTTCATCATTAAACTACAATATGAAGGATAATGATAATAACTCAAAATTTAGATTCGAAACCTACTGTTATAAGTGGATTCAAAGGTCTACGCATTTTGAAGACCACCAAGTCATCGTTTAGGCATTTCATTGACGACGAATATCGCACGACCCCCGAACTCCATGATCGCATCTTGTCCACCATTGCGGAAGGAGCTTGGGAGTACACCAATATAGAGAATGTTGATTTCAAAAAGGACTGGGAGACTGTGAGAGATACTGTGACCAAGACCTTTGGTGGTGACCCCATCGTTGGCACGACGTCAACCTCAACGCAGCGAACTGCTTACCTATCAGTAAAGCAGGTGCTAGATGAACTGCCTCATGTGGCAGTTATGTCGCTGACATTGCCAAATCGGCACTACAACAATTTCGACACAAAACCATTCCAGAAACTGGTGCCTGGAGAGAACAACGAGGTATATATTCCTCTCGACAAGCCATACGGCATCGTCTATGCTCAGCTGAGCCGCAAGGATCTTTAAAGTCATTATTAAGAAGATTGTTAAATATATATAAAATCTTTTATAAAGATGTAAACCGTCAGCATTAAGTCTGGCCATTAGGTATTTGATTATAATTTCAATACATATAATACACATTAGAGTTCATCGTGTAAACGCTCAGTTGTAAGCGTTAAGAGCGCCACAAGTCGTTTGCTTCCCCTGCGCATGAGTGAGAACACGTATTTAAGCACTTGGTCTGGGCGTCTGCTGAATGCTTGCTGAATATTTGGGAGAGCAACTGAGAGAGTGAAACTGATAACAGCTTTAGAGACTGTAGAGATATGCTTTGTATTCAGTCAATGCAATAATGAAGTTACGTTCCGGGAACAATTAATGCGGATGTATACCCGCAATAAGATAACAATAATATCACTCAAACGAATACATTGCACAATAGTGTCAATGACATATTATGTATGGCGTATTTATGTATTTGTATCTCACACAGTTAATGGAATTAGCCAATTTCCCTGCTGCTGAATTAATCTTTTGACTGTGTATCTTAAGCCAAACACAAAGGACACCTTGAACATCTTGCACCTGTTCAAGGTCGTTGAGCTATGCAAGTTCAGTTGAGTGCGCGAAAGCATGTCAAATGATGTCAGTGACTGACTGCGTCCTTTGAGAGTTTCACATGCATCGTAAGCTTCAACTGAGCTCACTTTCATTTTCCCTCCACAATGTAATCCTTATGAATCGCACTCGAAAGAGCCATCTGAGCTGTGATTGGACCCGCACCTTATCTAAATACTTTTTGCCAGCATTGTTCTCGTTATAATTGTGCAGTTTATCTGCTTGTTAGCTGTCCCCAATGTGACAGTCCTATGACACTCTTACATATCGCATTCATAAATGGCTATAAATTTTGGCCACATACACAAACAGACTCGTACAATGGGTGTCAATTTCATGTTTGACACGAAATTAAGATAGCAGAGTAATTCTGTCAACTGTTATATCGGTATCATACAATCACATGACAGCTATAAAATATATAAAGGGGTAAGTCATGGCGTCATGTTTTATAACGTTGTTGTATTTACACATACACTCCGAACTCATTTCAGAGCAGTGGGTAACGCAAGGCCGGCGTTTATTGGTGGGCAGAATGTAACTTTCGTAGACCACAATCCACGCACTTCATCATCTTGAGCACTCACAGAGGCTGGCAGCGTGAAATTAACTGCCAGAGTCCTTCTTGGCAGGACAACTTTTATTTATACATCGCCATGGTCATACATTAAATTATGACGCGTACTGTGCCGGACAAAGTGTCGTTTACTGTCACACCAAGATGCCGAGGCTGATGCTGATTCTTATTCTTATTTGGACGCAGCTCTCTGTCCATTCGTTCGCTGTGCACTGTGCAGTCATGAGAGAATGTGAAATCCTTTCTTTTCTTTTAATACAAATGTCAATTTGCTGCAGCTGTCACTCGAGAGTTGCAATATTTGAGCTTTTGCGTGAAAGAGCTCCACATTAAAAAAAATAAAATAAAATGAATCTTTATAATTAAGCGTCTTCAAACAAGCCTCAAGTTGCCAACTTGCCTTGTTGAAAATCCTGTAGAGAGAGGATTGTTGAACCGCATCACTGAGAGCTTATTCATTTTATTTCTTTTAATTAAAAATACTTTGACACTTTTGTTCAATACCTCTTCTTAAATATATCAAGCATTGTTTTTATATTGAATATTGTTTTTATATGGCTTATTGTTACGCATAGAAAGAGACAAAAATATTTTCCATAATTGAATGGACAACATTTATTTTATTTTTGTCTAAAAAACAGTCATACCATTAAAGAATACTATGACGAATAGTTTAATCCCTCTTATTTAATAAGTGAGATATGCTTGCTATAATACTTTGTTCGTAAAGATGTTGCATATATTTAAGAGGATTGCACAAAAGCTTTGCATACTCTTTGGCTGTACATTTAAAAAGTGTATGATAAAATATCCACATCATTGTGCAGTACAAAAATTTAATTTTTCATTAATTATTTATTTATTAAGTGTACATAAGTATATACTACAATAATGTACCATAACCACACAGTGATGTAATTGAATAGGACTAAGCCCCATACAGACGAATGAGGATTAGATGCTAAAATTCATTGTTATTCATTTTCTGACTCTTCCATCACAATTCGTTTTCTTGTTTTTTAATACGAAATATTTATTTATTATAACGTAAAATAAAAAAAATAAATAAATTATAGCGTAAAATACATACAGAAAGTCGTCAAATGTAATAATAAAATTAACGAAAACATCACTGTTAGGTGTTAATCTTATCTTATAATTATTAATAATTTTCTTCAGAACTCGACCCAACGTTGTATAAACCAAGTACTATGTAAGCCTTTTGGCCAAAGTTAGTGAACTTCTGCCCCGACTATCTAAATGATTCTTGTGAAAATATCTAAAAACGTGGCTAATTCTTTTACTCGACAAACAAGATACCAACGGTATTAGCTGATTAACAAGTTACCGACTAGCGGGATAACTTGGGTCTATGCTGTTGTTTCTTTACCGTGGTTCATGCATAATAAAGTAAAGCTGCAATAACTATAGAACGGTTATCTCAAAAGATTGCATTAGTAGAAAATTGTATCACCTCAAGGTTATTTAATAATTATACGACGTGATTAGTGGCGTTGCTCTCGCTTTCGGTAGGTAGTTTGAGATGATACATAAAGACGGTTGGTTGATTCGCTTGGTAATAGTCATTGGATATCTGTTAAATCAGAATGTTTGCAACACCTCTTCGCCAGCCTGCTAGCAGACATCTGCAGCCATCAGCCCCATCACAACTTTACGAGATTACGGACAAGGGATATGGCAAGGATGCAGTTAAATTAATGCACGTCAGTCGCAAGGGGGCTCTACACTCGATTCAAGAATGTGAAGTGGGCACCCATCTTAAACTCTACAGCAACAAGGATTTTCTGCAGGGTGACAACATTGATATTGTAGCCACTGATTCGCAGAAGAACACTGTCTATTTGTTGGCCAAAAAATATGGCTTGGAGAGTCCTGAGAAGTTTGCTCTGATCCTCGCCAGGCATTTTCTGAATAAATACTCACATGTGGAGGAAGCGCATGTGCACATCGAAGCCTATCCTTGGCAACGTATTCGACAGGATTATTCCAGTGCACGCAACGCTGGATCACGTGATAATTACCAGTCGCATAATCACGCTTTTATCTTCACTCCAACCGCGACGCATTTCTGTGACGTGATTGTGAAGCGTCATGGTAAGTAAATTACATAACAATTGTGAAAGAAAATAGCTGAGTAATTGTACATTTGTAGATCCCAAACAAACTGTTATCAGTGGAATTAAAGGGCTACGTGTTCTGAAGACAACCCAATCATCATTTGTGAATTTTGTCGACGATGAGTACCGTACTCTGGCCGATCAGCACGATCGTATCTTCAGCACCGTAGTGGAATGCTCGTGGGAGTATTCGGACATTGAGAATCTAAATTTCATCAACGCTTGGGACTCTGTGAAAGACATTGTGCTGAAGAATTTTGCTGGAGATCCAAAGGTGGGCGTCCCCTCGCCCTCCGTGCAACACACACTCTATCTTACTGAGAAACAAGTTCTGGATTCTCTGCCTCAAGTGGCAGCTATCTCCATGAGTTTGCCCAATAAGCACTACTTTAACTTCGACACGAAACCGTTCCAAAAGTTAGTTCCCGGTGATAATGATGAGGTCTTCATTCCTGTCGACAAACCTCATGGCACAATCTATGCTCAGCTGTCGCGCAAGGACCTGAAAAGTCATCTTTAAGTGAATCAAGAAGTGTTATTGCAGCTATTTGTTGATGTGCAGTAAATGAAAAAAAAAAAAAACTAAACTCTCTTTAACAATTTGAATGACGTTATGCTTAATTATATTAATATACATCTGACGACTGTAAACGAATAAAAATATAAATTTAAAAATTTGAATTTTGTTTTGCTGTCTACTGAGAACATTTTCTGCATATATGGCCTTCGGGCTATTCGACAATTATTATTGATGTAGACGCAGGCACTCAGGGAAATCATAAACGGCTCAGTCTCGCCTCCCAATCAACACACTCGGAATGCAAAAATAAAATAAAATGAATACAAAACTGTGAAATGAAACAATAAAAATATATTTTTATATGTGGGTAGTGTGTACATATATGCGTGAATACTTGTGCAGAGATAAAGAAAAAGTATATATTGAAAAAGTTTTTCAATTTCAGTGAAGCTTTTATTTTACATGCAAAGATATCGCACAGACACCCCCAGAGCTTGGCGATTCTCCCTCCGCCCCTCATAGAATAGCTAGCAGTCAATGCATGCAGCAACCAAAACTATTTTGTTCCTAAAGAGAAACCCTCACACACAAAATTAGAAAAACGAAACCCGGCAACTGAACGCAAATTGTAAGCAATAAGCGAAAATGAAATGAAAAATCATGAATGGCCACAAGCGAAGTGTGGGGGAAAAGAGGAGACTGAGCAAACTGGATGCGGGTTACCAGTGAAATCAAACCAAAAAAGCATTTTGCGAATATTATTGGTGCGATAGCTTGGGCACAAAATGCAGCCAGATCCGAAGTTTTGCATGCTCTGTGCTGTTGGCCGTGAAATGGAAAGCGAAGGGCAACATAAGCTGAAAATTACCAAAACCAAGCGCAGTTGTATAGAATAACCACGCAATTCGCTTTTCCCTGCCCTTCCTCTGTACCGAAATCGAAATAACCAGAGTTGAGCAGGCGAAGCGTGATATGGAGTTTTTCAGCTAACTCTTTTATTTTATTTACAGCGCTCTTTGGTATTTGGTTGAAGTCCTACATACACTATTTTCCATTTCTATTTTTTCCATTCTCACTTTTAAAATGTTGTTATTCAAGTGATTTCGAATTTCATTGGAAAATGCAATTCGTCTATTTACTGTACCATAATATTAGTCATTGTATTTGTCATGAAAAAAAACTACTGTAATTTGAATTAAATCAGCTATATCTAGTTTCTCTCTAGGTAAGATAAGTATGCCATAATAAAATCTCGTCATTCGACAAAGGTGACTAAACGAGAAGCGTGCAAACAATTAACTTACGATAATCATTTAGATTAAAATTGTATACACATCTTTATGGTGTATACATACAAGGCTCACTCTATAGTTCCCATAAAACTTTATTATTTTACAAACATGAGCACTTTTCCTCTTTCGGTAAGTTTACACAGCGTTTAAAACAAATCAATTTTACGAGAGTCAGTAGCATTTTCGCTCCCGTCCCTTACTTAAAGTTAATTTACGGCGGCAAAAATTAATGTCAAGGTTTATATGAGAAATAGAACGCTACGCTTATCAGATTTAATATAGGGTAGGTTAAGAGTTTTATTTTCTTACAGCCCAACAATATACCTGGGTTTAAAACCTACAGCTCTATCACAAATCATGTAAAAATGCAAATTTTAAGCAAACTTGTTTCGATTCATCATATAATCAGACATAAAACTAAATTGAAAGCCAAAGAAAATGAAGCAAATACAAAGCTAAAAAAATCTCCTCAGTCAGAGAATTGCACAATAACCCAAAGGTTTGCAAAGGAAACTGTTAAGCAAATAGGCAACCACCTGACCCAGCCATGACTAGTTTCGTTTGACTTCATTGTGCAAAATGTTTTGAGGGTCCGTTTTCAATGTGAAACTCATCATATTTACATAATTTTTGGCCAGGAAGTGTAGGCCAATCAGTAAGCCAATCAACACTATTATTGTGTCTAATGAAAGCTCAACCACATAGATTGTGTCTATGACTGTGGTATCTTCCCATGAGCTCTATCACATCCATTCACAATCCATCATCAACAATCCCAGCACGTAATCGTATTTGTCGGCGTTAATCAGTGGACAGAGAATTTCGGACGAGTTACCGACATTGGACACAATTTAGAGTCAAACATTTAAAAACTGAGTAATATACATGTTACATAAAAAGGTATGTGTTAAAAATGTTCTTCGGTAATATTTAAAAGAGGTATTCAATAGAAATTTAGATTAGATCTTAGGGCATTCAAGTTATAATCGTTTCGATTGTGTGGCTTGAATAATTAATTATAAAGACATTATTTGTTTGATCTACGAAAATTCACACATTGCTTGTAATAAGGCGACAAATTTGATAACCATAAACTTGGTCCAGACGTACTATTGACTAGTCAAATCCAAGTCCATAAACTACAGCATAGCTGGTAGGAATTCGCCTAATTAACACACTAACATTTGTAGTAGATGTAAATGTTTCCCAAGTTTGAATTATCTGAATGTTAGTCTTAATTATGTGGCATTCATTTGCAATCCTTGATGCTCGCCTACAGTCAGAACATTGTAATTCCAATGCAATTATTGCAAATATCTAAATTGTTGCAAACTTGTTGAATATTAAATAATTTCATTACATTTGTGGTGCATCTGATACAATCATTTTCGTAGAGTGGCTTTTGTTGTTCGTGTGATTTACCAGCCGCAAGTCTGCTGCGGATGTTGCCCCGAGTGCTTCAACAATATGCAACACTTTAGCTCTCCAAGCTCAACTAAACTTTTGTGGCCCTCTTTGTCCGTGTGTGTATTTATGCGAGTATATGTGTGTGCATGTCTGTGTGAGCGAACAATTGGCAAAATGGCGCAAGTGTGCTTGTCATTCCTCTTATTTTCCTATTTATTGTTATTGTTGCTGTGGCTCTTGTTGTTGGAGAATGTGCAGTGGCGTAATTAATTTGAAACGGCGCCAACATCGGATGCGAATGCCTCTGTCCCATATGCTAATTGTGCTCATCCGCATCCACATCCGAATCCGGAGGAATCAAAAATTTTCCGTTACCATTGATGGACTTGTTGTCAGTTGAAAAATGAAAATAATGTACATCGCACAACAATATTCATTTCAATACCAAAAGCAACTTTATTGCTTTTAATATTTGCATTATTTCTCAATTTGCTGTGCAAATTTTTATATTGCAACCATTTCGTGCAGCTGCCGCACACACGAACAAGCGGCACACATACATACATACATACATACACTCACTCACACACATACACAACTCCCCAGAGCAATTGTTGTCACTTTGAACACAGCAGCTGCTTAAAATTCAATAAAAGAAAAAGCGAGTGCGCATGCAAATTGCGCCTAATAAAAGCCTTATTTAGGTATACAGCATGCTGTCAAAATTATATATGCTAAGTATTTTCTTATATGTAACATAGCTATATGTATTAGTTTTAGACTTACTCACTGCTGAGATCTGTACAAATGCTTTCCATTTCACAATAGTCAAATGCTGGGCCAAAATGGACAAAATCCCAAATCCTGCTTAAAGTGTTTCTAGCGAGTTGGTTTTATCGTTCTTTTTTTTTGTTTTTGTTTTTGTAACTCACGTAATGTTGTATAAAGTATTTATATGCATTAGTTGATTTATCATTCAGGTCGCGTTTAGTACATCAACATTTACAGCTACAATAAGACAAAAGACTCACGAATGTCAATGTTACACACATGCGTACACAATGCTGTGTGTGTATGGGTGTGTGTGTGTGTTTGCCTTGTCAATTGTCACTTTTGTTGGCCGACTTTAAAATGTATTTTTTATAAGATTGCGGAACTTGTTGGAGGGTTTTTTTCGGGCGCCCAGCTGAGAGGCTCTGAAAGTGCTGCCCATTTGGGGAGCTACTGATGGCTTTTTGCTCTAATGCTTCGCACTAATGAAAAAGTTTTTATTGCCACCGCACACATGCGTGAACTTTCAAATTCAGAATGCACAATAAGATGCCAACTATGGGGCAGGTCCTGGAACCAGTCGCATAATAAATGAACTGCTAAGAGGCGTGCCCAAGACGCAGATGCCTCTGGAGATTGATGACATTCACCCGAGCCAGCAGGCCGAGGCTTTCACATCTAATTAAAAACACAAGAGCTTCAAATCAAGCATCTCCACCGCCCACTATATACCGTATATACATATGTAGTAGCACTATAGCAGCCCCAGAGGAACCACAAACGACTCGCATTACTCATACGTTATAAACACATTAAAGCAGCTGGCAACTTACGAGTAAAATCTAAACAATAATTACACATGCGACCCGCATACGGCTGGCAACCTCAGTGCAGCTCTACCGTTGTCTGACATATGTTCAGACGATAGCTCCCTGGAGAGGCCAACTGCGAGTTCAAGTCCTTCCAAAGCCCAAGCCGAAGCCAACGCCAACGCCAACGCCGCTGCCGTCGGCATCGCCAGCATTGAGGCTGAAGCGGAGGATGGCCATAAACGTAAGTGAATTAACCATTCAACTAACATTATGGCCATTAAATCATTTTTGCAAGCACCGCATGCGATGGGCCGGCAAAACGAACGGCAACCCCGGGAAACTCCAGGAAATCGTTGAGAGCCGAGCCCTATGCTGCCGCATTTTGGGGCGTGTTGTAAGCGAACATCACACATTCACTTTGGGGCGCAACCACACAAAAAAGAAGAGAACTTGTGAACTAATTTGTTGCGCCTACCCCTACCCCTACCCCACCACAGAGCTGGCCAACCTATCCCCGAAATACCCAAGTGTGCGTGTGTTTTGCAATTGAAGCTCAACTACAAAGTGTATGTGAAGGGAGTGCGGCCTACAAAAAAAGGAAAAAAAAGTGTTTACAGCGTTGCAATTAATGGCGCTGCACACGCAATGTACCCCGCTGGCTTGCCAACACCTCGCTCGGGGTGTGGCCTCACTTTCCAGCACAAAAACAACATGGATTGGATGCATCAGCTAAACCAGGCGAAACTCGAGTGGGGGAATCTCGTAGGTAATCCGCAAACGGCGGCATTAAAAGGCGTGAAACGTTTGGTTTATATCAAGCGATGCCAGACAAAATCAATTTGTGCGGCACGCAGCGCGTATTTGTATCAACTTAGTGGCTGTTTTGTGACACCGTACTGCGGCATTTTATTAAAGTTAATCATAAAGAAGCAACATAAGTTAATTATAGAAAATGCTCAATTCAAAGAAATAATAATGACAATGAAAATTAAATTTTAATCTAAACAGACATTTTCAATTTGTCTATCGAAACCTTTTACAATCAGCTGCCAACTATTTTTCTAAAGAAAAGTGATTGTTAAAGCCAGATTCAGCCAAATTAAAAGTATCGCGCATTATCATATACAGACCCCAGTGGCAGTCAAGACACTGCTTTCACCAGGGTTCTATGTGCTGTTCTTATCTTTACGCAGAACGTAGTCGTATATTTAAATTGCACAAGGTGAGGAGAAATAAATTCTTAACGAGCAGCCAGCGAGCAACAAAATGAGCCGTAAAGCAATCAATTTGCCATGTGTTTTCATCTACTCATCTTGCAAAATATACTTGAACATGCAAATGTATACGAAATCATACAATCTGGGCACATCAGCATCGCAGACACGACCAGGTATATGCATAGATGTGAAGGGACAGGGAGGCGCAGATTTGAACAGATTCATATTTGCATTTTACATTTTTACAATTTCACAATTTTACAACTGAATTGTGCGTGCAAAATAAAAAACGAGTGCAAACAATTATGAAGCAGCTCGAATGTTGCCTTTGATAAATATGATATATAATTGTAAATATTTGCTGGCGCGCACGTATGACAAAATAAATACGCAGCCAAAGCATTGCCATAATACGAGTAAATAAATAATACAAAACACATCTCACACAAGAAACGTGCTGCTGTCAACGTTGGTAATTTTTAATAACAACTTTAATAATTTATGGCCAAACTTTTGGGTGCAATCAACGATTACTACAAGTAGAGACAAGAAAGACAGAAATCGACTCAGCGATACTTTTATACTGACATTTTCTTTTTCTTTTTTTTGTGCACCCCGAAATCCTTTTCTCCCTTTTGAACGGTATTCAGATGTCAGCTGAAATGCGAGGCAATGTGCACATCTCTCAATTTGAACTGTGAATTGATGTTTGAGCTTTCGGTCTACAGGTCACTGTACTAAAAGCAGGGTCACTCTAACGGTACGCAACCCCAAATACACAATAAAAAAAAAACAAGCATGCAAAGAGGGATGTGTACAAATATTTCGCCCTCGGCGAGACTGGAAATTGTCTGAAATTAGTTTGAAGGGTGCATAAAATTATGGAAATGTGAAAACCAAGAGCGCTTTACTAGGCGTCGCCAGAGATGGGGCATATGTTAACTATAAGTATGTGCAGCATATGTTTGGAGAAAATTTAATTGATTACATTAGATGAAGATATTGCTTTTAAATTGAAATGCCCTCAGAGCACATAATATGCAAAAGTAGCTTGCGTTGATTTAACGAGCATTGTTTGCTGGACTATTAGCTATTCTACGTGCAGCTAATTTGAAGTCACACAAACTTAGCTAATGTACTTGACCTGACAAATCATCCATAAACAAGGGTTAAGGATCACATTCAGCCCAAGTTCTTGGCCAAGAAACTTGTTAGCTAGCATGTTTACTGAGGCACTGCCACTGGAAATTGTCTTGTTGTTCAGTTCGCACAAGCACACAATGCGTATACGTATTAGGGCAAAGCCAAAGCAGCACAGCCAACTAATTTGGCCTAGTTGGCCAAGTCAGCCAGTTGGCATAAACAAACATATGTATCTGAACCTTTGGGCTCTGCCAACTGAGGACCATTTTAGATGCCGTTCATTTGCCGTTCATTTGTTAATGTGTGTGCTTTAGGCCAGGCAGCAAGGTGGAGCCTCTTTTGTTGCCTCTAATTAAAAGCCACATGAGTACATATACAAACGAGTATGCGAGTATACTATTGGTAAGATGACTTACAATTTAACACTGTCACGCATCGTTTCGTGTGGGGCCTCAACCTTTTGGCCAAAAGGTAATGCTAATCACGGAGGGTTCAGGCATTCGGTTAACGACTGCGCTGGTGACATGGTGAGCACGCCCATCCAAGACTTACAATTAGACTAATGAACGCCGCATCAGAGCTGCGTAATTTGATGGCCAATTCTCAGTTGAACCACGTCTAGCATATGCAGGCACACAAACGTCAGACAGTCAGACGGGGGGCCAGACGAAGGAAATTCCTTTGAGCGCGCTGTTTGGTTTGTTCTGCTTGTTTTATCGTTGCATTTGCCTTTTGCCAATTAAAATAAATTATAATCCAATTTACCCAGAAAAAGGCAACGCAATACTCTGGCGTTCTTTTCAAGAACTTTACACAATTACGCGCAGATTTATAACGTTTTTCAGCAATGACAACGCAAACAGCAACAACAACAATAATATCATGAAGAAAATCTCCGATTTGCAACGTGCCAGACACGAATAAGTTAGTCCCGCAGCTTCGCAGCCTCTGGAGAATCAAAATGTGGAATGTAAAATAGAAGTATAATGAAATGCGTTCAACCATCGATGGGTTCGTCCAGACTAGGAACAGCTCTGTGTGGCTGTCTCCCTTTTTTTATTTTGTTTGGCGCTGCATTTGACGTTCGGCTTTGTTTTTGTTTCTTTTTTATGCTGAATTTTTTCCTTTTATCGCCGCGAAAGTAGACTCGTTAAAAACATTTTTTGCTTATTGAAATCGACAGGGAGGCTCAACGACAACGACGACCACTTTGATGGATTAAAAGTTAAATGGCTCTTGTAGACGCCCTGGGGAATTTCACAAGCCAGACAATGAGCCAGACATTGGCCACACGTTTTAAATGCCAGCCAACCAAAAAAGTTGACCCAAAAAATGTTGTGTGAACCGCTCGATTGCCATTAAAGCACGTTAGCGTGTCAAAGGTTAAAACACCTCAAAGCATGTGCTAAAAGGTGTCACAAAAAATATTGATTGTTCTCGACGGGAGTCCAGTAGCTACATTAATTTGAAGAATTTAAAATTTATTGTTTCAAGCAAATTGAAATTGCAAGCACATAAAAGATAAATTGCAATGCAGTAAAGTATTTGAGAAACAAAAGTACAGCTTCAATTATTTATGTGGAAAGTAGTTGCTGACCATCTGTGTTAACCTTACTTAGTCTTGTCCGCGGGCTAACAGTCCGTCCATCTAGCATTGAATTACAGCTATTGACATCGTTTATGTGTGCTGGCAATGGCAGAACGTGGTTGTGGCCACGTCAAGCATAACGAGTGCATTGTGTCGGCGAGTGTGAATATTTGGCAGATGCCCTCGGCTATTGGCTGGCTGTTTTAATTGGATAATGCGGAGCATTGAGTGACAGCTAATTGCTGTGCTTAAAGTTGCACCAATTGGTCGGTTAGCCCGCATAACGTATACGCTCTGTGGACACTGACATGTGACTTTTGGCCTTGTAATTAGCAGCATTGCCAATTGAAGTTGCAAACTTTTGGTAAAGCTGCTCGTCACAGATGCTGCTGCTGTAGGATCACATTGTCTGGCTCGCTCGCTATTCACGAATTTAATGGCTCGTTTTTTTAAAGCTTCTTGCAATCCTGGCTGACAGTAAAGTTTGAGTGCTGTCAACGCCAGGCAAAGTCTCCGATGAGGCAAAAACTTTTGCGGTGATAAGCGTCAAGTTGCAATGACTTCGACTGCATCCCTGTGGCCTCTTCGGAGCTTTTGCCCTATCCTGTCCTGTTTCATCCTGTCTGTCGGCGCATAAAAGTGTGCAACAGTTTTTTTTTTTTAGCTTCCGCATTTTAGCCAACTTGTTACTCAACTAGTACTTACAAGGATGTGACTCGTCGTCGTCGTCATCGTCGTCGCCATCGCCATTGCCGTCGTTGCTGGGCTCCATTCTGTTGCATTTTGCATCTGTTTTTGTCGTCATATCAGTTTTCGTCTGAATAGACACGTTATCTATACACAATATGGATTTAAGTGGGCCCTGCCTGCCGCCACACAAAGGTGTTGGCTCCCCGTTGCCAGAGCCGAGAGCCAAGAGCCAAGAGCCGAGAGCTCCGAGTGTTGCAGGTTGCATGTCGTGAATGATATGCTCAGCCGCAACTCGTTAGCTCTGTCAGGCAAATACGACTACGAATGCAAATTCCAATGCTTAAAAATGTATACATGTATGTATAGGTGTGTGTGCCAAGAATATGCATATGTGTGCTGTGTTATGTATTGTGGTAGAGTTCTTTTGTATTTTCTTGCTCAGACGTGCATTGTGTCGACATAATCCATTGCACCCTGTGTTGCTGCGAGCCTCGTTTTTTGCTCTTTCAACTTACAAGTTTTGCTCGTTCGTCTTTTGCCAGCAATTACCGAGCTCAAAGTTTATGGACTCTTGCGGCTGCTCGTTAGCCACATTTGTTTTATGCACGTCCACAATTCCATGTGCAAATTAATCAAGCCAAGTAAATCGAAATTAAAGCACTTAGCACCTTCGCAAACGCAAGGCAATTGAATTTGCAGCAAACAGCAAACCTTCGTATAACTTGATCACATTCGCTGCAGTAAATGTAAATGCCATTCATTAGAGTCAAATGACAGCAAGGATGGTATATGTGATCAGGAGTCCTCACACACTTATGGGACTTCTGTGGTGTGTGTGTGTGTGTTGCAAAACTCAAGTTGCATTGGACACTTTGTTTCTGGAAGGAGTCCAGTAAATATCGACGGACATAAATAATTCATGCTTGATAAATTAAACAATATAGCGAACAGCCATTAGTTATGCATAACGTATACAGCAAGTGCGCCCAACTATGACACCCACACACATACACACACACACATTCCGCAGCATGAGCTCCAGCTGCAGCAACAGAGTAGCAAGCGACAATTGCAACGCCTGCGAAGCCCAAAACCCGGAAACGGAAATGTGCATAGTGCATGCTATTTGCACAAATGTGACAGTGTCTGGGATGAGCAAACCAATGAAGGCGCCATGTTCAGAGAGGGAGCGGATGTAACAGCTGAAACATTGCGAATATATATTTTGACTATTAAAATTCTTCACAGTTATTGCGGGAAGTTAGCTTAACTCCTCTTACGAGAGTGCAGTGAAATATTCTTTAAATCAAGTTATTTGATGTGAATTCAACACTGGTATAATCATCATCACACCACACAGCCACAAATACAAGCTCGTGCACCGACATGATGATGGGGTCTAATTATACTTTTAGCAGCAGCTAAACTAACCCGGACAATAGCTCATCATCAGTGGTAAGTGCCCGAGGCATGTGCCCCAAGAGATTGCTTGCCGCAGTGCAAACACAACTGTAATTATGTAATGCATAAAGGCAACATTTACCGTTGCACCGTCGACGACAGTTTCCTGCAGCGCATCCCCCTCCGTCTGGTTGCCGGTCCGGTGTGTAGACACAAATGGCGACAGATACTGTAATTGAAATGAAAATTGCTGCAGCCGGCAAAGACGAAATGCTGCATTGCTGCATGGGTAACAGAATGTGGCAAGGCGACGACTATTGATAGTTTCGGTGTCAAATTCCTCACAGCCCCCCAATATAATGGTGCGCACACAACGCAAACTGTAATTACGTATACGTCATGTTGGCAGAGTGCATAACTTAGGCAAATAGCTGTCAAAGCTCTACAATTCGGCAGTTAAAAATTACCAAACATGCAAGTAAATGTACTCACTCACCTACAGTACGAATAGTCCTGTGCTCCATTCCATTCGTGGCAAGCAATTTACTTGCGCTTTGTTGTGCAACCTGCGGAAGATTTTAATGACGTTGCAACGGCTGCTGTCGACTCCAGCTGCAAACGTTTCTTCATTTCTGCTTAACATTCACATTTCCTGCTTAAAATTTAAGTCTTAATTATACATTTATGCTGAAAAAAGCTAAGTCTCTGCCTTCCAGCATAATATCACACAGAATTAATTAATTACCTTGATGATTGTTCCTTTGGTAGCCTGAAAGCTACGTTCTTAGATATACGAAATGTGATTTATGGAAAATGGGAAAATACTCATAGAGAACAGAAATATTGTTGAAGTAGATTGAAAATCGTATTTGCCATTTGTTAAGGTTTATCGCAAGATTAAAATTGCAATTAAGTTAAATGCTATTTAATAGTTGCCAGCATAAAGGAAAAGTTATGAGAATGATATATTTTTTCTTGTTTTTTCTTTTTAAATTTAAAGGCTGAAAATGCATTATGGCCATAAGACAACGAGCACATGCATATACAAACCATCACACACAATGGCTACGTAGTTTTTAAGCTGCAATAATAAAACAGCTTCACGGGATGCCTCCTCGGGTCTGCACGTAGCTCGACTCGCTGACTTCCTTCAGTCCGTAATAAGGATTTTATGGAATTCTTTTAATTAATGATAAATATTGAACGGCCAGGACCCGCTGAGAAATCCTTTTTAATGCACCAAGTTGATTGAGCTGCCGATGGAGATTCGTGCTTAAATGCCGCATCATGACAGGGGCGTAACTACATGTTAATAATATTGCATAAATATCAATTGATCGACTTAAAATAACGATTGATGCCGTCCTAACTGACTGCCCTTCAACATATTTCAAAGAAGTTGTACTACACAACTTATTGCTGCGTTTAACTTTCAGCAAAGTTATTCAAAAAGTCAACATTCATCGAAACCACTCTTCGATGTTGTAGTATATTGTTTCAGCTGGTCAGTCGAGCTCCAGTTCTTCAGTCTAACCCACTGTGCATTTCGTAGTGCAAAATTTCGTGTAGTCTCAATTGAGAACTTTGATTTGGCCCTCACTGGTTAGTGTAGAGAAGCATATCATGAAATTAAAATTCACAATACACAAAGTTAACTAGCTAGATTTTTTTATTTCTAGTAAGTATTGTAAATGTGCATGGATTGATTATGAGCAGCTCACAACTAGGATGCTGTTTACAGTCACATTTATTTATTTCTAAAAGCAAGCGATTTGATTAAAATTTGAAGTGAGCCTAAACGCCTCAATTTTGAATAAATATACATGTTTTTGGGTAGGTCCGAGTGATTTACTTCATAGAGCGCAACATATAGGCGCATATTATACACATAACCACAACGCAGAGCAACTCAAACCATTCCAGCATTTTAGTGAAGTACATCAGACGCGGATAGTCCGTATGCATATCACTAACAATCAGCGACAGAACGCGCTCAGACTCCAACGTATCTTCATTTTCATGCAAAGTGAACCAGGTGGGGAATTGCTGATTCTGCAAGTACATTCCTGTCGGTCGCGGCACTCCGCCCGGCTGAGCTACAACAGGGTCAGGAGCAGCGTGAGGTCCTTCGCTCAGAAACGGGAAAATATCTTCATGTAGAATCAATCGTCGTCTGCAGTACGGACATTGAGGCGTCCGATTGCCGGCGAGCTGCGGCCACAGACAAGTCCAGCAGAATAAGTGGCCGCAAATAGTTATGACTCCGCCGCGCATATGATCCTTGCATATATTGCACAGAAACCGGTAGAACATGTGCTTTAGGCGTATCGCTGGTATAGAAATGTTGCTTTTTTGCTGCGACATTTTAGTCGCTTGACAATTGTTCACTGGCTGTAGCTGTAAGCTTATAAAATTTACTGTTCAATTTACATTTCATTACCAATAGTTAATGAACTAACGTTTTTCTGCAGTTTCCACAGATTGAAATCAGTTTTTCAAGACTTGTGAAATTTAATGTCCTTGACTATGTGCGTCGTTGATATTAGACAAATTTGCTTATATAAAAATAAGAGACTAACTATGATTTTAAAAGCTTCGACTACTTGGGCCAAATTTGACAAAAAAAATCAATGAGACATTTTTTTCTTACTGAATTCTATTTCTCACAGTTTCTTATTTAATATCCACTTCAAAGTCCGCCAATTATCTGCATACAAAGCAGAAAGTTACAGCGGGTGCCATTGATTGGCATTTTCTTGATTGATGGCTGCAACAGATTGCATTATATTCAACTTTGTTGCAATTGCGACGGGTTTGGTTGTAAAACTTTAGTGGGGCTCCCACACCACACCATATACTTGTATTTATGCCCGACACTTGGCGTAATGCCAGCGGCAATTAGACAAGAGCTGTTGCAGCCGCCTGTTTCAGGGTTCGCGCTAGCTCGTAAATTCCAACCTACACACTGGCACTTGACAGTCTCCAAGTCCGGCGAAAACGCGAAAAATCAGTGCCGGACACCAGCACAGACAGTGTCTGACATATGGCAGCATAATTTATGCGTACAATGAACCAGTGCAATACGACGACGGCCACAGATTCATTTTGCATTCTCATCTGACGCTGCAGTTGACCTTTTGTTGCATCCATTCAAATTTACGCGTTGCGGCTGCCAATTGTATGGGCGTATATATGCGAACATGTGTGCAGCCATGTGCATGTGCTTGCATGTGTGTGTGTGTGTGTGTGTGTGTATTGTCCTTGACAGGATTGAAAGCTCATTGAATTGCCCTGGTTGTGGCATTGACCAATCGACAGCCTTAACGATCCATGACACGTAACTTAATTGACCCATAATTCGTGCTCTTTTTACATAATTAAAATAAATATAAGGCCAAGCCAAACCATCGAAGCGATATAATCATGTCAGGATTCATATCGATGAAAATACATTCCATTTTAATTACGAATTGAATAACCAATTGTAAAATGCAGCGTTTCATAAAAATTACAAACTATTGCAACCATCTGTGAATTATTTACTCGATTATGTTAATGTGCATGAAGTGTGAAAATTAAAATCTTTCAAAGCGATTGAAGCAACTCAAAAGCTTCAGCCAATAAATAGAGTTGCTGTGCATTAACATCACATACAATTAAACATTTTCTTTCGCATTCGTATTTAATTGCAATTATATTTGATATAAATAATAAATTTATGTATGTGAATTAACTACGTGTTTATGCCTGCAACGCAATTAAAAGTATTATCAGTGTTCTGTAATGGTTAACACGTGATTTTTTAACTTGTCGCAATTGTAACTGGCTCAGCTTTAAAAGTTGCGTGACTGGCAGCAGCAGCAGCGGTCAGTGGCAGTTATTGGCTTCATTTGGCATTTGTCAGTTGGCACTTGGCATTTGGCATTCGCTATTTGGCCGATGTCGTGCCACACCACGGGCATGCCGAGCTGTTCAGTGGTGGTTGTGGTTCATGTGGATCATTTGATTGTTGTAGATGACACTAACTAACCATTTCGGCTCGTTATTTGCATACAAATAGCTGTTGACTCGTAATACACTGCGTATACGCAATAAAAGCGTTAAGCGCACTAAAGTAACACAACGCCAACGCCAGCGCCAACGCCACACAAACAACAATGGCAATAACAAGCACAACCGCATGCGCTGGTCATTAAATGCAACGATAAATTCCGCTCAACGTCCATGAGTCCATAGGTCTCTGGTTCTTCGGTTCTCTGGGCCTCAGTCTACGGCTCCAGCTCCAGCTCCAGCTCCGTCTCCGATTTCCTATCCGCATCGACTGTCATGGCATGCCCGAAATTTAATTAGTTGGCATTTAACATTAAACATTTTGCAGCTGATGTCATTGTTGTTGTTATTTCCGCCCATTGCTGACGCAGCCATTGCCATTGCTTTCGCTTTTTTTACTGCCCTTTCTGAGGGCATTCTAGCAATGGTATAAAAGATGCCTTCTTTGTATTTGCCAAAGAGAATGATGAACACTTCGCAAAGGGTATTAACTCTTCGCCATTTGGCGGCTGGGGTGTTTTGTTTTATTTTTTTGTTTTTCAGTTAATTAAACGCACGCAAACATTTCGTCGTTCTAAATTATACGCAATTAAATTTGAAATTACTTTCGAGTGAGTTTTCAGTGTTGTTTTTGGCAACGGCGCGGCAATAACTTAACTGGAAATTTTACTGTAAGCCCCGCTGCTGCCAAGTGTCACTTTTGATGGGGCCCCTTTCCTCAGCGTCAGTCGAGCATTCTCGGAATTGGTGAACTCACAACTCACAAGTCAGAGCCAGAGCCAGAGCTATGGCATGCCTTTAACTTTTTATGCCTGGCAAGTTGCGAGTCGTCTTTAAGAGAACGCTGCCTTAACTTTGTTTGTCTGGCGCTGAAAATTGCACTGTCTACCAATTTCATTATGCAAAATGCAAGACACATACACAGACCGAGTTACTGTCTCATGTGTACTGTGAGCGGCGTCACCATCTCAGGAGTCGACGAAGTTGCTCGAGGCCTGCCTGACTAAGGGGACTTTCATGCTACACAGAATCCCAGCCATTTCTTTCTTTTATCACCTGCAACTGAATGTATACATATATATATATATATAGGTGGAGCGTGTACGTCATTGTCTGCAGCATAAGCATAATATTTATATGATTGCTGAGACACAGCAGGGCGCCTGACAACACATTGCAACGACACACAATATTTGGCGTGCCAAAGAAACCGAGTTTTACACACAATGCCATCACATCGGCAAAAGCTAAAAAAACAAGTCGCATCTCATACACTGGACTACTTAATGACAAGACAACTATTCTATATTTTCGCGACGACGAACTTGTTCCCTATGCTTCTCAATAGTGATTATACAAAGATATATAAAGACAAATACCAGTAGTGCAATCGTCAAGACGGTCAGAATAAGAGTGATTATTCGGCATGTCATACCATAGCTGCTATGAACCTCAATTATATCAATACTATCATCCACATCGGCGAAGAACTGTTCCATAACAGTCAGTGCAAGTACAGCAATGTGTGCAAGTATCATGAGCAACAGCATAGCTAGAAACTAGGTTTAATATTACGTGAAGAAAGGAACTCGTCTAGTGCATTTTAACCTACCACAATGCGTATGTGCTGTCTTGGCTCCGAGAAATTTGAATGGTAAAACCAAGTGCTCAGTGCATAAATGATACAAAAATATGCTGTGCTTGCGCTCGCCGTCTGTTGGAAAAGCTGACTGTAGCTCGTTGTTGTGGGTACAATATGGCCAAAAGTTGCTGCATTAAGTATACAAATTAACTATCAAAGGCTTTCGATTAGTCGTTCAACCCCGATCAGCTAAGAGTAGCAGATGCAACATACCGCAATCGCAAACAGTAAAATAGCCACAAATTCCTTCTTTGACAACATCGCGAATCCCTATGGTAAAATACCTAAAATTTAGAAAATAAGTTAAAACAACATTTTAAAAGCAAAAATTCAAACTGAAATCATTATGATATTCATTGTTATTTCCATAGTTTGACTAGAAGTGCAAGGTAAGTAATTTATGGCATTTTATTACATTACGATTGAGCAGTTACTTCCAAATCGGTGAATATCAATTTCTCAATAGCTGCATTATTTCTCTTTTTTTTCGCATATAATTTCAATGGCAGCACAGATCGTGAAGCCATCGCATCAAGCCTACTCTGCCATCATTCAGCGCAAATTGAAATTTCTTTCATAAGCCTGACGTCCTTTCGATTGGGCATTGATGGCACTTATCTAACGGCACCAGGCTTGCGTTTGGAGCGCAGCTTCAGCTACGATTCCAACCATATCAAGACCATGCCGGCAGTCAGAAGCCGACAACCGACAGCCGACAGACGACAGCCGGCAGCCGGCGCTAATTCATCAACAGTAAAGGCAATTTAGATACTCATCTAACCGGATATCGACAGGCAGGCAGGCAAGCAGCAGCCATGAAGACAGCAGGACAGAGAGACTGACAGCAGGCAGCCGACGCCAACCAAGTAAGCAGATACCGATACCCTTGTTCTACTCAACATACTACTGCTACTATGTACTCTCGTCCTCCGTCTAGTTTGCGGCTGCGAGATTCGCGACGCGCCGCTGGCCGTCCTGCAGACAGAGTTCCATAAAATATTGATAGACGTGAAGTTGGCAGCGCATATTCGCTTCCTGTTCGTGTCTGCCGCAGCCATAAATAATTTGCTGTAAATGCAATCGTGGGGTTACATGGGGCGTAACCGGGCAGTATTGTTGGCAAAGTGCTGGTGGTTGGGGTGCAGGTGTAGCTGGTATGCATACATACATGGCATTGGCATTGTGGGGCACGGTGGGTGAGAGAGTGGGGCAAAGCAGCGTGATGCTAATGGCAAGGCGGCACGGTGCGAAAGTGTTTTATATGAATTATTCGCTGCGAGCCAATTTGGAGCCACGTTTACGAGCACAATTGAAACCCGACACCGTTTGCCATCGTCGAGGCCATCGAACGGCATCAGGCATCAGGCATCAGGCATCGAGCATCGAGCATCGGGCATCATTGCCGCCATGGAAAATGGCGCTCCTCTTTGCTGTTGCTGTCGAAATGTTGTAATTTGTTATGTCTGTAACTGTTACCAGTGTGCATGAGCGTGGGCGTCAGTCTCTATGTGTGCGTATGCGTGTGTTTCAGCATGTCTTCTCTGTGGTGCTTTTTAATAGCCACTCCGCTCGCTTGACTCACCGACTGTTGCTGCTTATTGTTGCTGCCCGATGCCTTTATCGGCCTCGTCCTCAAACTGCGCATGGTAATGTGTATTTAATGACGCCATATCATGTACAAACTGGCACATAATGCTCGCAACAACTGGGCCTGCTCTGGCGCCCGCTGTCGTCAATGGCCAAGACCAGACGCCCGCTTCTGGTCCCGGTCCGCCAACAGTCATCGCCTAATGTCCAACGTAACCCGTAGCTCGGCTGCCTCAACTTTTGCTGGTGCCAATAAAGCAGCCGAATGCGCCTGTTGGAACGCATTCAAATTTTTTAATATATTTTAAAGTGATGCCATAAAGCATTGCGCCTTAATGGTTCGCCTGGCCTTCGACAACGAACAATGAGTTTCCCCCACTTCTGCATAGCACCTAGAATATGTTAGCATTGCAAATACGATCTTTCTTTTGGAGCTTTAATGTCTGAACCACGCTTCAAATTAGTGCAAGCAAGTGCAGCTCTTACTAAACAATTTATTGAAATATATTCAGATTTTAAAGCTTATTTTGCTGCTTTTGTCTCATGTAGAGACAGAATGTCTGCTCCGCTAGAACTGCACTCATTTCCAATGAACATCAGAGCAGATTTCTGCTTAACAGTTAAAGACGCAAAGCGGCATCATATAAACTAGCTGGTTGCACGGCTGGTTGCCCCGGGCGGGGAGCTCCACTTAAGATTCGACTTTGCGTGGTCGCTTAAGCAGATTGAAACAATCTCCGGTGTGGGTAAAAGCTTCAGTCGCAGCAGCAGTAGATGGAGTCTCAGCATCACAACAATGGCTACGGAAAAATGTGCTCTCTCTCTCTCTCTTCTGAAACTCTGAGGCTGCTTGCTCTCATTGGACGGCGTCAGCCCCGACTCCTGCTACTTGTCAGCTGGGTAATTTATAATGAAGTTGCTTTATTGACAGTGGCAGGCGGGCGTCTCAAGGAAGTTGAAGTCAAATTGGGGGCCACTTCCGCTGCATTGATTTTGGCTGTCATGCATGCAGCTTGGCTGACAATCGGCATAAATTATGGACGCCAAGAAGAGCAGAATTCAACTGTGAGACGCAATAAATAGCTGGTGTGACTCGCGATTGGGGAGCTGCATAAATTGAAAATTACCTAGCGACTGTTGGGTATTGGCAGCAGCTCAGAGCAAGCAAATAACAATCAAAATCACTTTCGACCCCAAGACAATTTATTCTCGTATATGAAAGACCATTAGAGGCAGCTGAAGCTGAAGCTGAAGCTGAAGCTGGCTGGCGAAGTAGTTCGTGTCGTGGGAAGCAGAAATCACAACTATGAGGCCTTAATCGCTAGGGCCAGCCACATCGTCAGATCGTCAGATGTTTTGATTTATTGCTATTTTATTTGCGCATATCCTTATTTGCCTTGCGTCGACTTATACGCCCAGTCCAACCAACTGTCAGCTCCGACTGCCTAAGGCTATTTTATTGTTCGATAAGTTATCAGCGGTCGAGCAAACAAGCAACCCAGAAAAGCAAACTCTGCGGCTAAGACATGCTGTCGACTCTCGGCTCTCAGCTCCTGGTTCGTGGCTCTCGGCTCTGTGGCAGACGATATCATAATTTCACTCGCTCGCTCTCACTCTCTCTCTCTCTCTCTCTCTCTCTCTATTTGCTTGGAGGACAAGCTGTGTTTATGTTTTGTCCTGGTTGCCATCCTGTCAGTATGCCGTGCAGCGCATAAATCTAAATTAAATGCCTTTTGAGCGGCAGCATAAAAAAGAAGCAAACCAACCAAAAAGAAGTAAAACCTTCAGCACGATGTCACTTCAGAAAAAGGACTTGGACGCAGTCCCAGACTCGGACTTGGTCCCGGAATGGGCCTCCTGCTCAGTGGCCAGCTAGCGCAAATAAATATTAATCATTGTGTAATAATTTTCTGCTGTCAGCTAAATTTAAGCAAAGTATTCATAATCCACAAGTGAAAACCACTTTTGACAAATCGTTTTGCGAGAACCGAGCTTCTTATTTATCGTGTATTTATTTGCGCCAACTTTTGCTGGCAGCTCAAATGCTTTTCAAGTGGCCGTCTCTATATCACCAATGCGTATATTTGTTTGCTTACTTTCGTTTATTTTATTTTAATTTTACTTTTCGTCTCTCCTGCTGTAAATCAGTATTATCTGCAGAGCTGCTTGTGTGCTAAGCAAATGGGATTGCAATAATGAAAATGTAATAAGGAGCGATGCCTTCACACGTCGGCCAAACATTTCGTTCCGTTCCGTTTTGTTTCGTTTCGCCCTTCGCCCCTCATCAGACAGAAGAAGCCAACACCCGGAGCCAACTTTTAACTCGTTGGGTCAAACGAAAATGTTGCTTATGCACGGGTCCTGTGTGTGTGAGTGTGTGTGTGTGTGTGTGTGTGTTAAGGGCGAAGGGTCTACGGCTTGGCATTGTCCTTCCGGTAGCTGTTGGCATTCGATGCACGTAACGCATTGTTTGAATTTCATGGTGACTTTATGAGTTTTGTAATCAGGTTTGTGAGTAAACACCCAAATACAAACATCCACACACTCGCATATAGCTGGCTTTAACCTGCACATTAATATTCCTGCAGCTTGTACCCCCACGTGGGCGTATTGACAAGCGTGGCGCTTGTTAATGCTAATGAAGACCGCTGGCCAATGAAATATTAACGCCTTAAACTTGGCTATTTGCTGGCCACGAAGATGCGTGGCCTGAAATTGCAGCCAGCCAGCAGCAGCAGCAGCAGCAGCATCCACTTAAAATGTCTGGCTCACGCAGGTGAAAATATTTTATTGCATACTCTTAGGCGCAGACATTTTCAGGGTGCGCTAGAAAAAAAGGTAGAAGCAACAAAAAACCGCTCACCAATGTGATTTATTTGTGTGCAGCACTTAAAACTAGACACACAATAGACGTTACGCCCACTGGGCGTCAGACGTTAGACTGTCTGTAAATTGAGCGCCTTTGTTTGCAGGCATTTGTGGAGCAGCTTCAAGGCTTAGTCAGCAGACGAGCTGGCAAACAAGCGCAACAAAGGCTGCTTGGCACTCAGGTTGGTCAGAAATTAACTAAGCAACAGTGTTGCCTGAAAGCACCACAACACGATGCAGCCACCCATGACGAAAGCGACCCAACCACCCATTGAACCATACACATCGCCCACAGTGCAAATAACTAAAGCGGTCCGATGGTCTGTTCGTCCTTTGCATGTCCAGACCCGTGTCGTGCGGCTATCGGTGAGCATCTATCGGCCGCCTGTTCAAAAGCATTAAATAAATATTTGCTGTGCTCTGCAGGAATTTTTCAGCATATCGTAAAACGCATAAAGCACAACAATGCCAGCCATGCCACACAAACACACCCACAAAACATATATTGTGGCCCAAAAATATTCTAAATATCATATCATCAGCATTTTTCGATAGAGTCGCTTGTTTATTGAGGGCAGTGAGCGGCTCTGGGGGTTGACTTCGGTGGACACTTCAGTGTTTACCATTTATTTTTGATTTGGGTATTTAAGGTGCGGATAGACACTAATGTTTCTGTGCGGGCAAACGTGCATAAAGAGTGCCCGCCCCTGGGATGAGGGATAAATTCACCACACTGTTGACAGCTTAAGTGGCATTTGGCTGCTCGAGCATTACTAACTCCAATATCTAATATCTTTTAAAAGCAAACAGCCACTGAAAGCATGAAAATGAGCTGTTAAATGTTCATTAATTCCAAATCGTTGGTGAAAAATAAGATAATTATTTAATGTCAATCATTTGCAATAATTTACTACTGCTAATTGATAAATGTAATTGAATTTTAGATGCTATGGTTGTGATATACGAAACAATTGTTAAAGATTGAATTATTAATTTATATCGCCTTCGCGGATTCGAAATAAAACCTAGTGCAATGTTTTTGTGTGTCATGGGTATGGTATTCATGTACGTGACTGGAAAGCCGTTTAATTTATCGATAATTTAGTTATTTGTACAGCATATCTAATCAATACAAACTGTATTATAAACACAGAGCACAGACCCCCAACCAGTCGCACACGCACTCTTCCACAGCCGGGGCAACAATAACAAAATGTGCAACGCGTGCTCAACATTTGAATTCAAAATAATTAACTCACATGCTAATTAGTTGTATTATCGATGCAGAACATTTGTGTGGCGGCTATTTATTGACATTGGCTGATGAGGCGCACTTTGTTTATGCCCCAATGGGCTTAAATGATATGGCTATAAAATCATTTAGGCACATGCGTGTGTATTGTGGGCTTTACAGTCGAACTGATTTTAGAAGTAGACTATTTATAAATGTGGAAAACAGGTGACGGGGTAACAAATGTCTGAAATCTATTTAATTGTATTCTTTAGTTATTTTACCTTAAATTTTAGCTAAAAAGAGAACCACTTAAGTGAAATTGTCACGGTGACAGAGTAAGTCTAACTAGTATCTACAATTTAAAACACATGCATGTGGCGTTGAATAAATAGTTACAAACTTAGAGCATGAAAATGAGCAGAGGCCGGAAATATCCATTCACTCATCACTCTCTTGGAGTGTAATATCAGCAAGTACGTGGCAAGTGTAATTTAAGACTTCAACATAAATCTTGTTGCAAAGCAGCGACAGCGACTGCACACAGGCAATTTTTATGAAAAAAAAAAAAAGTTTCAAGTGTCCTTTCGCAGCTCTAAGGCTGCCTTGGCATGTGCTGAATAAATTTATTGTTGTGCATTATGTTGACTAGATCGTAACTCTTTTATATGCGCATATAAAAATTTCCATTATGAATATAAAAAGCATTGCATTTAAGCACGGCAACTGCACTTGCGGCCCCTTAATAGATAGCCCGCAATGAGTAAATGATGGCAGCGTAGTCGTATAAATGCTAAATGGCCGCGCGGTGGCTGGTGTTGTAATTATGAATATTAATTGAAGTGTAAGCCACGCGACCACGCCCTATAAACCTTCGAGTGGGTGCCAATGCGAGAGTCGTCGTTTAGCAAACAAACGCATAACTAATGGCGCAAAAGCAGAGTCTATGAATAAATCACAGCAGATTAAGTCTCAAATTATGCGAAAAAGGATAAGAGCTCCAATTTGGCAGTCTCTTGTTGGCATATCCTAAACAAACATAGGCATAACCCTACACCAAAAACATCTACAGTCATAGATATACTCATAAATATACTGCTCATATTCGAATGTTCACAATTTGACAAATTTATATTGGCTGCTGTGCAACAGACTTTCTCACAAACACTTCTCCAGAGTATTTATGCATCGAGCAATCGCACTCCTTTTGCATTTCGACTCGTACATCGAACATTTCGAATTTCGAGTAATTATTTGCCAGACGAACATGGAAACTTTACAGCTTTTGTGACTGAGAGCACTTGAAACTCGACGCATCAAGTGCCTTCCGACGTATGCGTGATTTTTCATTTTCCCAACAAGCCACAAATCTGTAGCTATTCATCGTCTGTCATGTTTCTCATGTTCAACTCGTATATTCAATAAGTGCTTGTATAATGTTTAGTTTTTAGACATCTTTGCAAATATATTTGAACTCTATGCAAATTTTAATTGCTTTGGATATTTATGACATGTGTTCCACCAAAAAAAAAACATGATAAATAATAATTTGTTGTTCGCTTTTTAGCTGTGATCTGAGTAATAACATAAGACACTACACATGTTCATATAACTAAAATCACACAAATATGAAACTTCATGGCGTCTACATTTAGTTATTATTAAAATCACCATTTTTAATTTTATGCGAAATTGTCGATTTATTTTGCAGGCTTTAAATTTTATGGCTTTCTTTACTGTAAATTTGTTTGATTAATGGCAAATCATTTACTCAATATTCATTCCGAGCCTGTGATAACGGCGATCATCAAAGACACGGTACCATTTTATCGTCATCAAATTCAGCACTTTATTAATTTACGAGCCAACATAAGTGACTTGGAAAGTTGAGAACCACATCGAATTCAGTTTTATTAGGATATCTTTATTAATTTTTATTGCACTTGTGGGCTTCAAAGAACAAACACAAACAAATAAAATTATTTTTACTGTTGAAAAAATAAATTAGGTGATAAATTCTGAATGGTCTTTAAAATAACAAATATTTGTAGCCTATATACAAAACGATTCGTTTAATTTTAGCGTCAACCAAATAATACTCAATATTACTTAGTATGGCTAAGGAGTGCGGAAGAAACATTATCCAGAACACTTCCAATTTCTTATTAAGTTGACGGGACTGACGTGTTTCCGGAACTTTTATGCATTTGCTGTCGTTGTTATGGGCGTGGTTACACATGAACATGTTTTATGCATGCCTTATATTTTATGTGCATCAATTTCTGCTTTATTGGCAAAATAAGAATTCGTTTTTTACATTTTTTGGCAAAGGAAGTCATAAATAAGCAGGAACTGACGCTGACTGGACAATCAAGCTCGCGTCTTCCTTCTCCATTGTCCATTCCCATTCCTGTTGTTTTTGTTATTCTTGTTGTATCGCAGTATTGCTGACTTCAATGCGGGGCGTGCCCATTTGTGCTGCATCTGCGGCAATTTTGCCCCATTTAGCCACTTGCCCCAACCAATTCACCCGCATTGTGAGAAAATCAAGTTATTACGCCCAATTCCAAGCCCAGAGAGCAGTCTTTGGATGAATTGTATCAGTGTCTGTGTGTGTGTGTGAATGTTTTTGCGAGTGTTGGTCACATATGGCGCGCATAAATAGTTTCAGCATTTTCTATTTTCCATTGACTTTGTCGCGCCATCCACGAGGCGGGACTACAAAGTTTCTTTATGCGCTTTCCATGAACATTTCGTGGCAGGTTTATGTATTTAATGGACTTTGCACAACTTTCTTTTTTCCCTTGTTCTTTTCTCTTCTCGTTGTTGTGGCCGTTTCATGCGCTAAGTTTCTTTTCTTCATGTGCGACTGCATGAAACGCCTTTTGTAGCTGCGGACGGCACAGCAAGGACAACAACAATGATGATGACGACGTCGCATTATGTCCGTTGGCAAAGTTTTGTGACGCCAGCATTTATAACCGCTCCAGCGTCCATTTTGATTATTAGCAGGCGACCAGCCCACATCAGACGGGGCAGATGACTTCACATGCGTTTGGGCAAACAGTGACGCATTTTATTATTCAATTATTTTTGCAGACATCAGAGAGCAACTCATTTGATCAGGGACACCATTAAATGGCTCCAATGCTGTTGGCGACAAAATCAGCTATAAATAGTGCAGTGCAATCTCATCGCTTTGTTATCCTTCAATGAGTTTTAATAACATCGTTGCATAAATTAAACGGGCTCCAAGCCCTGTTTTTGATGGCCTTGACATTTTTCCAGCTAAAGTTCAAGAACACACACACACACACACACACACACACACACACACACACACACACGACCTGAACTTTGGAATGCAAACAAATTTCTTTGAAACGTATATTGTATGCCTCCTTTCATTCCAAAGACAAACCAAATGCCAGAGGTTAAGCAAACGTACTCGCTTTTAACCAGCTGTGGCCTCCGCATACGAGTACAAAAAGTGAGCAAAGTCGGTCTGAAAGTGGAATATGTAGATGATTAAATTGAGGTATGCTCGGAAGAATGATATAAATTTAGTAAAATTCAACTTTAAGCTCTTAACTCCGAATGTGTATGTAATAAGTCAAACGGGGCGTATGCGAAACAAGTATCAAAAATTAATAACCGAGCTTTCGAAATTTTCATACGGTCAGTGCAAAATTCTTCAGCACACTCGTCTAGCACAAGGCGTTGGGCGTCGGGCGTAGGGCGTGGCACTGCATAAATCTTACGAATTCCGCTAGACAAACAGTGCAAAAAGTAGGCAGTCAGACAGGCACTCGGAGAGCGCAATCAAGTTTCCAAGCTGCTCGCCTCCTGTTGCCAGGCATAAAGTGTATCGAGGGGCTGCTTGTCAGACACTTTGACTTCCCGCCCTTTGTCTGGCAGCTGTAATAAAGTGTTGTCATGCATTCCGTGCAAAACAGGATCTCATATTTACTGCAACGGCAATAACAACATTAGAGCAGCTCCTTCGCTTCTCGTTTGTTGGGAAACTGCTGCAAAACCAGATTATGATTACGCTTCGAGCAAGTTGAAAAAATAATGTAATAAAAGTGCATAACTCCATTTCAGGTTTAATACATAAATTTCAAAGCTGTAACAGCTCTGAATAAGATTAGACGACATCAATAAACAAGGTAATATTGCTCGTACATCAAGTAAGTTTAAGTATCACCAAGCAACAGAATGTGCTTTTAAATCATTTATTCCGCAGCTGACAAATTTTTAATTAATTTTTCTCTTTGTTTATCCATTTTAATTGCATATAAAAGTATTACATTAAAGTTTAGCTACTGTAGACGATCTCAAAGGAACATCGGATAGCTAAAATAGTAGCGAGAGAAGCAAATCATTGTTTTGACAATCCAGCATCAAGCTGCCACATCAAATAGAGTCTGCAGTGCACAGGATATTTAGGTATTCAGTGTTTGGCAGCCATCACACCAAACACCAAACACATTCAAGCACACAGACAGACACTCGAACAATGAAGCCTATGTGAAATGCCATTAAATTTGTATGCTCAAACGGAGGCAAAGTAATTTCGCCTGTTGTTTTTGTTGCGGCTGTTGCTGTTGCCATTGCAGCTGCTGCTGTGGTTGCTGCTTGTTATGCTGCACTTGCCAGCAGAAGCAGAAGCAGCAGCAGCAGCAGCAACAGCAGTAGACTTAACATCCGTCTCGGCATTTCCTGTCTGTCGCCAATTTGATTTGTTATTGTTTACGAGCTGACTGAAAAGCGACCAAGTGGCACTCTACTCCCTCGGTCTTTCTGTCTGCCTGTCTATCACTCTCGTGATAAACATTTTGCTGCGCTTAATTGCTGCAATTGTCCACAGCAGATTTGACTTGTGGAATCACTCAACGGATAGCTGTCAGTCGCTTCAGTGATCTAACAGACCATCAGATTGATCAGCAATAGATTGGCTTAAACGAAATACTTTTATTTCTCGTTGTTTTTCTCGCTAGCTATTTAATGTAGAGAAAAGAACTGTATCAACAGTTGAGTGAACATCGGTGGCAATTCAAATCGAATGGGAAATTGATGAGCTAGGCGAATGACAGTCAGGGCACGCCCCTCTCTGCCCACTAACTACCATCAGTCGAAGAACTGGCTATTCTCATCAACGGCAACAACAACAAAAACAACATCATCATCATCACCATCATCGTCGTCAGCA
Organism: Drosophila siamana; assembly: GCA_035047445.1. Taxonomy (NCBI): domain Eukaryota; kingdom Metazoa; phylum Arthropoda; class Insecta; order Diptera; family Drosophilidae; genus Drosophila; species Drosophila siamana. The sequence continues at coordinate 15,238,518 of JAWNPP010000004.1, read as the reverse complement.
GCAGCACCAGCAGCATCCTCATCATCATCTTTGCATAATGAACACGCGGCGAACTGTGTTCGATAAATTGTCGAAATTCGTTTTGACTAAAAGTCAATAAAAGTCCACTTAAGGCTTCATTGTTGCCCGCTGCCAGAGCTGTCCATGTCGCTTTGGGGGGGATGCTCCAAGTTGTCCACTGAATGTTGCTCTTCTTCTGTTTGCTGCTGTGCATAAAAATTGTTTTTTAATGCGCGCACATCAATAGTCAAGCCAAATAGTCCGCAGCAAATTTAACTACCAACATTTTGTTGCTCACTTTTCGCGCTGTTTCGGCGTTTAACATTAAAAAACGGAACAACAACAAATGGCGGCGATAAGGAAGGCAACCTTAGCACAACTGCGGCGCAAAGGTCAAACTCGAGGGTGGTTTTGGACCGACACTCTCCCCACCAGTGACAGCTACATGGAGTGCTCTCAACTTTGCCATTTAAATAGTTTCCAATTATGAAAGGGCATGTTTCGGGTATTTTTCTTTTTTTGTGTGGTCCTAATCCTTTTTCAGTGCTTTAAAAATAGCCCTAATGCAAGCCTTATGGCAGTCTTCTTTTAGACATGTTCAGCAATAAATAACGCCTGGCTTTGAGTGAAGCTCATTAGCCATGTACTCCTACTGTACCTTAAACGGGCTAATGCGACTTTAACAACAAGTTTTCGGCAGCACAAAGTTTACCACATCGGGGTCTGTTGCTGGCTGCAGAGGGGGGGCAAGTGTGGCAAGTGGGGGTGTGAGTGGCATTGGAGAAGCCCGTGTGTGGCTAATTAGAACACATTTCTTCAATTTAACCTCGACAATGGCAAGGGCAACCGGCGCTGACAAAGGAGCAGCGACGGTAACTCGGGGCTCGGTTCGATTTAATGAAAGAGATTACGTTCGCGGGGGGACGGTGGAAGGTGGAAGGTGGAAGTTGGCGGTGGCGGTGGTGGTGATGGTGGCGGGGCTTTTGCCAGTATATGCGGATGTGAATGAGGGATGTTGGCAAACAATATGCGCATTTCTGTTAAATCATTTCCAATGAAAACGCTTAAAACTTTTCGCATGAATGTTATTGTTGTTCCCACCGCCAGTTGCTCTTGTTCTTATTCGTGTTGTTGCTGTTGGATTTAACAAATATTTATGCTAATAAAAGTGCCAACAGTTTGGCTTAGTAACAGTCGAACTTTGTGGCTCCCGATGTTGTTGTTGTCGCCGAGCCACGTGTGTGGCGAAAACTTTACACGTAGTCTACATGGGAGCGAGGGCTGGAGTTTGAACTACCGTCAAAAGCTTAACGACCACTTAAAGCACCACACTGAGGTGAGGTGGGTGATTATGCGCTTTTAGTGGAGTTTATTGTGTACACCAACAGAGTGCTGTGGGTACGAAATCCACCTTCACTCAGTCTCTCGCTTTTTACTTTTCTCATTAAACTTGCCAAATAGTTGTTGGGGGAGCTTAAAATTGCATCAAAAAATTATAGTATGTGAAGAAATCAGACAATCAAATCGCATAAATATAACTTAAATTAAACAATAATCCGATTACAATGTGAAAACAAAGATGAGGCTGGCAGAATATTTAAGTATTTTCCATTCCGAATACATTAACATTAATTCCAGAATGAGTATCCAGCCACATTACCCAGTTATGTCTGAATGCTTCAAAGTCTTGCTCTCAACTTAGCCCAATTAGAAATGCTGCAAAACTCTAACACCAACAACAACACAGCAACTTCGCAGACCCACAGAGAAGCAGAGCCAGGCGAACCGAATTTGACTTTATTAAATTAACGTTTCATGTTCGTTTAATGAACAAAGTAAAGATGAAAATAATGATGCAGTTAGTTAGCCTAGGCAGGGGCGGTGAGTGAGGGTGGGACAAAGGGCCAAGTAAACGTGTCGCTTACACGAGCACACGAAAACAAAAGACGTCAAAGCGAAAAATGCCGCAAGATGTTGCCGCATTTTGTTGCTGGCAACGCGTTGCTGCGGCTTTTTGCGTAACAAGCCACTCTAATGACAATATTGGCACTTACAACAATAACAACAGCAGCCACAGCAGCGACAATGAACGTGGCGGTGTCGAGTGGTGGTAGTGATGGTGTCTGAGCAGCAGCAGGAACAACAGCAGCAACAACAACAATAATAATTTTTGTGGTTATTACCAAGATTACAACGGCAACAGCAATGGCAACTTTTACCCCACACACACGCACACACACACAAACACACATAAACTCACACACTCAAACCCAAACCCAAAAACAGAAGCATGTCGCAGGGCAGTTGACTCTGCAAACCAGCGAGTCACTCACACAAGTCGACGCAGACTCGTCATCACACGTGTACACACGTTTGTATGTACGTACATACATACATACACACATATGTATGAAAGTGTGTGCAGAAACATTTATAGTCTGCCTTAGAATGGGCGACGCTTAGCAGACCGAGGGACGCGGCAAGGGCTGGCGACGAGAATTCAAGTCGAAGGCGGCGCAATGTTTTCATTTTTAATGAAAGCACGTAAAATGCGAAAAATTCTAGTGGAGAAAAAGAGAAAGACAGAGAGAGAGAGAGAGAGAGAGAGGGGGAGAGAGAGTGTGGCGAGAACAACCAAACACACATGTTGTGGCAGACATTCATAGATTTGGTTTAATTATAATTCTAGACGCGTTTATCACATCAACAACAATACAACACACAAAACTCACACTCTCTACGTGCATATAAACATACATTTTTGTCGGAATTCAAAGGCGCACTTGTACTTGAAATATTACACAGTCACACACTCACACTCACATACGCAAACATGGATCCTCAGCACAGACAATGCGCTATTATGTCTGCGTACCCACAAAATGCGTTTTTCATCAGCTAAGCCAAAAGAGACAAAAAGCAAACTAACGAACAAACACACAATTTCACATACTCGCACTCACAAAGGCAAAAGGAACAACATTTTGTTGAAAATTTTGAATATTCGTTAGGCCAAAAGGACGCTTTGTCAAGCACATACAGTCGTTTATGCCTACCCTATAAAAGGTCATTTCACTATTATTATTCAATTAGTTTTACTGAGAAACAGAATTCATTTTAAAAATAGTTTAGATTCCCTTTAGAATCCTTTCTTCACAATTAAACAGAAGACCTCTTTTGACAATGTTTTCCCATAGGTAACGACAATTTGTTTTGTTTAAATGCAGGCCAGGGTATCTAGTGGCCTTGCAAACATATTTGCACAGTCCAACCGCATTATTCTTATTTATTTTTGCAGTTTCGTTGTCATCTCTTGCCATCTTTCTCAAGTTGTTCATGTTATGGCTTTACTTAGTCCTTTGTTCATTTCAAATATTTATGTTTTTGCATGACAACAATTTTCCTACCTTCTTTCTTTTTGTTACATAGGCACTTTGGATTCTTTATGATGTAATTTCTCAGTGCAATCAAAAGCATTCCTCAACAACAACACTTGCACAAATTACAGGCTTAAAAGTTTCAATCCGAGATGACAATACTCAGTTTTGTTAACCAAGTAACTAAATCCAGCAACTGAATTAAATGCCCTAAAGTTGTGCACTTGCAATTGCAATTCAACGATGTCAGGTATATTTTTTTTTTGATTTGATTGAAGCATATTAACTTTTATTATATTTTACAATATTAATTTCAATTAGAACAAAGAAATCACAGCTTTGTATTTTTACTAGCTGAACGTTTCGCTATTTCCTGGCTAATCAGCTTATGCGCTTTTCAAATTATAAATGTATGGAAAAACGTATATGTTATCGTTGTTTTTTTGTCTTTTTTTAACTATATTGTATTGCTGCCATGTTTGCGGCATATTATAAATGTGGCATATGCAACATGAAGCACTAATCCTAATTAAGCTCACTATGAAGCTTATGGCAGCTGTGCTTTTACTCACCCCATTTTGTGTCTCTGCACAGTTTGAATTACAGACTCACATATAATATTTTGTTTTGTTTAGATTACGTATACGTATATTGAATTATTTAACTGTTGAACTGGAGGACTATAAGCACTTGACTTTCAACTGCGCAATCACACACATCATGGTCAACACTTTTGTTCATCCTTGTCACGCTACATCAAGAGGTTAATACTCTCAAAGAAAAAGAAAAAGTTATACAGACAGTCATCGAGGGAAGGAAAGTGGTTAAGTCAAGGCATAGCTGTGCATTGAATTGAAATGCCAAATATGTATGTGGGGTCTGTAGAGAGAATACTTATGCAACGAAAGAAATATGTCAGTGCAGAAAATAATATTTATTTGATGTTTCCGTTATCATCGAGCTTAACAACAACAAGCCCACTGACTGACATCGGTATCCGCCCGGCAAACATTTGTGCAAGTCTCGAGTAGCAAACTAAAGCCAAAGTGCACACAGACGAGGGGCTCAGGAATGGTTGGAATGGGTTGAGTTGCTGTCCAAGTGCCTGAGCAGAGCAACAGAGAGTTTGGGGTAAAGTCGAAGTTGGACTGCATTTCAGAGGATATGCTTAGGCATGCAATAATCTAATGTGTAAATATGAACGGTAAATGGCTGTGGCAGTAGTTGGGGCTATGGCAAGTGGAGGCGTAGCGCACACAACATGTTACATGCCACTAAAATCTAAATAAGTAAAGTGGAAACGGAGATGAAAAGATTTCACTTCGAGTTGGAGTTTCTTCACTTGCTTTTATTGCTTCAATTGCTTCATCACATGCACATGAGGTGGAGACGCAGACCAAACGCAGACCGAGAGAGTCGTCGGGAGGCGGGCAAGTCGCCAACAATTGGGACTCTGACTAGTCGCAGACGAAGGCACGTGCACTTGAGAACGCCAAATGCGGCGAATGCGGCGACGACAGCAACGTTGGGATGCCGACGTCGCCCACAATGACGCCAATGCCACCAACTCCAAAAAGTCGATAATAATAGGTTGAAATTCAGTAAAAAGAATGGGAGAGAAAAATACAAACTACGCAGACAAATTCGTTTGAAAAGGGTAAAGGAATGTAATAATACTTAAAAAGTTGAAATTCGACTAAGGCAAGGCATGCCAAAACAACAACAACAACAACAACAACAGCAACAACAACAACGACAACTCCAACAACGATGCCGACGACGGATATAAGTACAATGCGTGAGGCTCAGACATAGGCAGTCGGAACCACTAGTCGTATGAGTTATATGCGAAGTTCAACAATCATTGTGTGTGTTTTGCCTTTGCATTCGCCTTGCTCCTTGTCTGCGCCTTCTTTGGCTGACTCTTAGTGCTTGCTGCTTGACTTCTAAGTGGTATTTACTCATACTCTTCCTTGTCCTGCCACTCACCACATACATATGCTGAAAGTGTTGTGTTGCAGTCTGTTCGCTTCGATTTGTCATTTTGCTGCCACGACAAGGCGACTGTCATGGCAGAGCAGCAGAAAAAGAAAAAAAAAAGACAACTTCAATTCTTTGCATACTTTTGTGTGCCGAATTTGAATTCAATTTCTGACGCTGAAAGGTTTTTAATCTTGTTATCTGGCGAGTGTTTTGCCCCTTCGTTAAACTCCTTCCATTGAGCCTTGAGCTCAATTTGAGCCGTTTGCATGCTGTTGTTATGTTGATGTTGTTGGCGTATCTGTCACCGTAGCTGGTCGTGGCCCCAAAACAACCCTCGTTATATTTTGGCCAGTTGATTAGCTTAACCATTTTCTGGTATTATGCTATGCGTAATGTGCTATGCGTTATGCGTTCTGACAGCCAGTTTTGTTATTCAAATAATGCGAGTTGAAAAGCCATATCCGCTCTTCAAATTCATTTCAGATATTGCATTAATAACCCTCCTTGCCTCGAGCATGACACTTTAACGGCACTAGCACTGTTAAAAGCAATGATGAATCCCCCTCAACTCATGTCATGCTCTGTACTAGCTTTACAAATGTGGCTATTTCGAGGTTGTCATGCGTCCAAAATGAATTCGTCTGCTCGTTTCGCATTTGGGTAAGAGGATTAAAATGGCCAATGGCCAGATTTTCATGTAGTGTCAAGCGGCTAGAACACGTTTTTAGATTGTTAATTGATTTTTGAACAATACAGGAAACTTGTGATGCTTCACATGGCCATCCAATAACGAAGTACCATTTTACCATGAATTTCGCTGCATTTTTACGTTTCTGCGTTACACCACAAAAAGCAGGCACACACCGAAAAAAAAACAAGAAAAGTGAAAGTAAACGCATGGGTGAAGAATTTTCACTGAAATTCTTTTCGCAGCGATAAAATACAAAAAAAAAAAAAAAGAAAAAAGAAAGAAAATATTCGCGTTGTGTGCTGTTAGTCTGTGCACGCATTTTGCAAATTTACCACAAAGCGGCCCGTCCCCGGCTGCAGATTCAGCTGCGGCATGGCGTGGCATCGGCATTGGCACCAGCTTTGGTGTAGATTATAAAAGTAAACCTACGGCCACGTAGCAGAGGGATATAAAGCGTAAACTCACGCACACATTGCGAACAATAATAAAAAAAAAAAAAAAGAATCTGGTGGGCGAGAGAGTGAGAGGAGGTCGGAACGCCAGCAGCGGACACGTAACGCCCAAAAATCACACGCCCCCAAAAAGCGAGCCAAAGAAAAACACATTAAAAATGGCAAACAAAATGGCAGACATATTTTTCTCAGCCGAAAAGGTGAATGCGAATAAACGTTGCATACTTCTGGGCGAATGCTGCCAGAAAAAAGAATTCACATTTGTTTAGTGCTTAATGCTTTGCATGCGAAGCAGGTGCTACATAACTTATCAGATCGGCTCGTCCTGCAGAACAGCCGAAATGAAACTGATTTATATACTGGAAGTGCCATTGAAAAATGTTTAAGCTACTTGCGATTGCTGTTATTGTTGGTTTACCCTTCGCAGAGGATATTATATTATTATAATTCTGTCACGAAATAACAATAACATGAATTCGCGTACATGTGTAGAAACGATCGAATCAAAGTCATAAGAAATATGCAAATATGCGAGGTTGAGTCTATATTCCATTTGCAGGGGACAGTGTATATTGATCAGGCTGATTAAAATCAATTTGGCAATTAATTGCAACGTCTGCTACATTTTATCAACTTTTGTTTTTCCTTAACATTTTCAGCAACAAATTCGGATAATATGCATTACACGCGTATGTATTTAACTACCTGACACTCTTCCGTCTCTCCATTTGTTCTGGGCAAACAAACAAATTTTTCGAGCTGCAATTTCATTTGGCAGCAATTTAATAAATAAGCCTGCGAAGCCAAATAAAAAGCAGACGCTGATGGCGCCGTCGTAATTTTGGTTTATAGTCGCGGATCTGTTAATGCGCTGACTACCGGTCGCCAGTGCAGTCAATACACCGCTCACAAACACACCCACCCACCCCTCGCCGTGGCCGCCGTCCTGCAAATGACGCACATAAATAAAAATCACTGAGGCTTGAATTTTGCATTCACTTTTTTTGTATTCAGCGAGAAAAAGCGCGTGAAAATTGCCCGTGTATAAATAATGGGCGCCAATGGTCATGCCCATGTCTACGCCCACCACCGCCCACCATCTCTGGCATCAGCCACAACATCGGCAGCTCCACTTGATGCAGCCTCGGCTGCATTATGGCATTTACTGTTGCAATTTGCTAAAGTTATTTATGGCAATGTGAATGCCACGTCTTTATTGGTTTTATGTTAACATCGTGCACCAAGAGTTGTCAAGTTATTTTCGCTTTTTATTTATTTTTTGTTGGCTCTTCGAGACTCCATTATGTTGGAAGTATGTATCTTAAAGATGAAATCTGTTTATCAACTTAAGAGCTGTATAGTTCGACTTAAGCCAGCTTCGCAAGTCGCTTCTCAGTTCGCAGCTCACAGTTATCGGACAAAGACAAAAGTTTCTTTTGCACCGCATGACGCCAATCACCAAAATTACTGCCTCCCTGCGATCTGCCACAGTCAACATCAGAAACCGCATTTTGCCTCTAATAAATCCAGACAAAAGCAGCCTTTTGGCTAGAGCAAATTTATGGCTTGACTTCTTCGAGTCCCTCTCATTCCCCTCTTTTGGCGATTTGTTCGGGCTTATAATTCATAGTTTAATTGGCCAAGTCACTGGCGAAGGCGATGAGAAGGCCCAAACGGCGCGTTTATTTATGTCGCCTTAAATGTAAAATATTTGGCACAAAATCAAAAGACGCGCCGCAGCTAAATCATGCTTGCGTGAGAAATTTATGTGCTTCGTGCAACGCCCACAAAAGTTGCAACAAACAAACAAAACGACTGCAAACTTGGCAGCCATTTGGCTAATTATTGGCCAAAGTTAACGCTCACACAGACGGCCAAACCAAGACCAACAGCAGTAGTAATAGGAGTAGCAAACAGCATTAGCATTCTGTATACTAGTCGTAGTAGTACTCGTTTAATCCCTGGAAACAATCAGCTCTATGCTTGTTGCTGTCAGCTGACGCTGATGCTGATGCTGATGGTGAGCAGAGAATTCAAAGAGACCTCTGGCAGGCGTGCATAAGCAGCAGCTGGACCAATTAGTCGACTTGTGAATGCCTGGACAACCCTCATCAGGGCTTAAACGAAAAACGTCCACAAAGTGTTTCGTAAGCCGCTTCAAGCAAGTGGAGTTAGGTCTATTGGGCGTAACCAAAATCAACGTTCAAATCGTTGCCGAGCATAGTGCAGACAGTATCTGGAACAGTGAAATCATTTCCCTAACAATAATTCATAAGTTTTTTGCGTGCAACAACCGAAAAGTACAGGCAAAGAGCATATGTGTGTCAGAGAGACAGAGAGATTAATCCAAATGGGAAGACACGCAATATACCCTGGAGATAAAATCACTTGTGTGGCTGGCTTTTGAGTTATTACAAGCTTTGCGCATGTGAGATTAAAACTTGAAAACTACGACGTAATAATAAACTCGGTGATTTATTTAAATTTTAATTTCATAAAATCCACCAACTTCAAGAGTGGGCTGTGCCTTCAAGTAGGTCAGATTTGAGCGGTAGCAACAGCACTTCAAAGATATCCTTCGTGTTTTTGTTTTGATTTCCCCAAACGACAGGCTGAAGACAGTGAACTGTTTTGTCACACAGACACACGCCGAGTCAAGCTCTACAGACGAAAGTCAGCAAAGTTTTTGCCCAAGTGTTTTTCTTTCTTTCTTCACACCCAGCACCTCTCGCCCATCGCCCCTCGCGCCTCGAATATCACTCCACCCAGTGCTTATCACACGTCAAAGGCGCTTTTTGTCTTTGCCCAAATCGGCTTCAATTTAAGCTCTGCGATGGCTGTAGCTGCGTGTAAAAAGTTCTGTTATATAAACATTGTGTGATTGTTAGAAAAACATGTGCCGCCGGCATACACAAGCACTTCCACACCCCAACACACACACACACACACACACTGGCGCATTGTTACCGTTCACATGCAAAATTGAGACAAAGACAAACTCATCAAACGGCGCCATCATCTGCATATGCGATTGTCCTCATCGTCATCGTCATTCTTTATGATGAAAAATCACATATTTTTTCAGCACATTTCGCTCTGTATCGCTGCGTCTCTATGTGCTTATGTATGTGTATGCAAACGTGGGGGATGTGGGAATAAAGTCGCCTTTATAGTCCCAAGATTAGGTTAATCCTTTCGCTGTTTGCCATTGCTAACTGTCGTCCTTTGTTCTAATGATGGAAATGCGCAGAGCATGCGTTAAAGAGCGTGTGAAAAGCCTGGCTATAACTCTTTTGCCAACTTAGGGCTGCGTGTTAGCCTAATGAAAGCAGTTACAGTTTATTGTGCGCGCTCGCATACACATACAAAGCTGACACAGACAGAAAAAGCAAAAGCAGCGCCAACAGTGACAGCTAAGCAACACACACGCACGAATACATCCACAGAGATATCCTTAATGAGCTCGTTGGAGAAAAAACGGTTCAGAACTTGATAATCATTTTGAGGCATCCTTAGTCCTCCTGGTGTCAACTTCAAATCCAGCGCATCTTGCGACGCGACTGCCTTTCATACGCCATTCAACCACCGCCACCGCCTGTCTCCCCCCGAAATTGCCTCACCCCGTCGTGCAACAAAGTTCAGCATAATTTACGATGTATTAAGCGATTTTAAACATAAAGTTCCTGTTGTTGCTACTTTTTTGCAACGTCCTTAGACAAGCACATAAGAAGGTGTGGCATATGTACATACATACATACATATAAATATACAGTATAGAAGCACAGCCAGCACCCAGCTCACAGTGCTTCCACCGTCAAGCGAATACTCGTTTTTTTGAGAGGACGCATGCAGTTGACATGTGCGTTAAGGTTGATTAAATTAATGAAATAAATTATGAGCTGCTTTTAAATTGAGTGTGCGCCATCTTGAAATTAATAAAGTGGCTGTCGGCAGTGGGCATGGCAGAGGCTGCTCCATCTTCACCTACACGAGCACCCAACCTTTTGAAGACCCGTTCAATTGAAAGTAAAATGCAGTTGGAAAGAGCCATCTTCGACACAATGAAGTACAACATATTAATATATAACTTAAACTTTAAACTTACTAATCAACAATGATAAAATTAGATATCCTAAATAGTAGGGAGTAAAGTGAACAGGTCTCCTGTCGCCTGTTTAAATTAAACTGAACTCAAAACAAATAAAGCATTTAAGCCGACGACGATAAGCAGGTGACAGGTGACAAGCAGTTGCTGTGTTTGCAATGGCTTTACTTATGCACGCGCCTCAATAGATCTGCATTTTATTACGCATACGCAACGGTGTGCAGCAAAGATAAGCATATATCTTATTATTCAGTTTACTTTCGACTTTGCGTCTGCAGACACATTTCGCATAAGTTTTACTGTTTGTCTTCAAAAGCCATAAATATGAAGGAATTGGATTGGAATTCTATTTGTATTCCATCCTGTTAATGTCATAGTTGTCTACATCAATGCCAATGCTAAAAGCTACGTATTAATTCGAGTTCTTTTCTCGATTTTCGAAGCACACATTTCAGCACAGTGCGCTGTCAGTCCCGCAAGAAATGCAATAAAAACACAATATGCACCCCATTTGCAGAGCATGTCGTAAGTCTAATGCAATGGATTTCAATAGGACAAGAATGCCTGTTTGCTGCTTGCTGCTTGCTGCTAGCCGCTCACTGATGTCCTGTCCTGTCCTGTACTGTGCTGAACTGTGCGCAGTGACCAGAATTGGGAAATTTCCCACACTCAGCCGTAGTTTTGCGCACTTGCAGAGGCTTAGGGCACACGAACCTGACGAGAAATGGGTGCAATGCAATACAATTGCTCCAACAACAACTGCCAACTGCCAACTGCCAGCTGCAACTGCAACTGCAACTGCAATGGCAATGGCAATTGCAGCACACAATAACAACAATGCCAGTTGCATCAACAAAAGCCACCAAATTAGCAGACACACATACGCACTCACAACACAACAGGAAAAGGACTCCAACAGTGGCCTCCTCAACAATGGACCAGCACAAATTGCCAGCCATAGAGCCATAGAGTAAGCGAGGCGGAGACAACAAGAGCAACACAAATTCCCCTCCCGGTCAGTGACTTTTGTTACCTGACGCTGGAGCAGTCTGACATTTCCTGATGCATTTCATAAGGCGCCTTCATAGCATTTACCGAGCTGCCCAAGTCCAGAGGCTCTGAATAGAAATTAGTGTGTGTTTCATTCAAGTGATCAGTACGTGTTTGGACTGTTAATCGCTCCACAACACTCAGTTATCTCACCTCGCACTTCGGTGCACAGATTTTCAATCTCAAAAGTCCGAAAAGTTGGTGAGATTTTCGTTTATTATGCAATTGTTTGACATTGGCTTTAAATTAAAAGAAAGTTGGTTACACGTGAATAATCCCAATAATATTTCAATTAGTTGTTCTCATTATGTAAAGTGACAATTACAAACAGCAGCAGCAGCAGCAGCAGCAACAGCAGCAGCAGTTAAATTAAAGCTGTAACTAAATTATAAGCTAGAAATCATCGTCGTCATCGTCATCATCGATGATGGCCACGCGACGTCGCTTGGCTGGCTCTGTGCTGGCTGGCTTTTTGCGTGCCAGAAAGTTGATATCCTCATCGTCGGTATCTGGCTCATCCTGCTGGCCATCTTGCTCATTGTCACTGCGTGGGCGTTTGTTTGCCTTGTTGGGAGGCATGGCGCCAGCATCAGCATCGTTGTCGCTATCCGAGTCAATTACATTAGCACGACGTGTGCGCTGCAAGGACGACGACGACGTCGACGATGTCTTGATTGTGTTATTTGCCTGCAATATGGCATTCTCTTTGTCGTGATCCGACAGTGAGACCGATTCTTTTTCTCTTTTTTCGTCTTGCTGCTGCTGCTGCTCCTCCTCCTCCTCCAGCTCCAGCAGTCGCGCCCGATAGTCTTCCGAGTTGAAGTTAAATGCATCATCGTCCTGCTCAACCTCATCGTCCTCCTCCTCGGCGGCAGCAGCGTCAGCAGCCTTGGCAGATTCACTCAAAACCATATCGCTCAATTGGATTTTAGTGGCGCGTTTAGCTTTCAATTGTTCAAATAAATCATCCGTGTTGGTCTTCCCACGCTGCTCGGGCTCCGACTCGGGCTCCTCCTCACTGGACACATCGGGCTGACGCTTCTTGCGTGCCAATTTGCGGGCTATTTCATTTACTTCGTGCTCATCCGTCGAGTCCCTTTGTTGCTGCTTAGCTTTCGACTTGCGCTGACGTTTTGCCTTGCTGTCCTTGCTGACGCTGGCTTTCGACAGCGGCTCTCGTTGCTCCACCTCATCATCGCTTTTGCTGTACATCAGGCTGTCCAGCTTGCGCTGCTGTTCAGCCGTTATATTGCTCGTTGCAGCCTGCTGTCGCTGCCTGCTGCATTTGTCCAGATAATCCTCCTCCTCCTCGTCCTCTTCATCTTCCTCTGCGCTTTCATTGTCATCGTCCACTTCCTCACCTGCCACAATTCTGGCGCGTAGCTTTAGATCTGCCGCATTCAGATAGGTGGGAATACGCCAATAGTTTTCCATGCCTACAATGGGCGGCTGCAAGCCAAGAGCGACGAGCATCTTCTGGAACTCGCTCTGTTCCATGGCCTCTTTCTGCACTGCCTGAAGCGGCAAAAGCGGCACGCCGTCCTCATCCTCAGCCGCCTCTTCGATGTCCTCGCTGGCTTCCTCGAGACTCTCCTTAAGCCACTCCATGGCCTGCTGATACTTTTCCATGTCCACCTGCGATATTAAGGCGCGTACAGTGCCACGATCCAGCGGAGTGCGTACGATCTGACGTGGCTTGGCTTTGGCCACTTTTTGCTTGGAGGCCACGTTCTCAAACATCGGCTCCTCCATGAAATCTTCGCCTTCGCCATCGCTTTCGTTGTCGCTCTCCTGCTGATTTTTCGACCTTCCCTTGCCCTTTTTCTCCTTCGCAGGCAGAATCTCCGACTTGTCCGCTATCAAATGGATCTGCAGCATGCGCTTGATGATCTGTTGCTTGTTGCGACGTTCGCCAAACTCCTCCACGATGCGCTTCAGACAGTCTGTGAACGAGAGCCCACAAAACACAGTGTATATGGATTAATCAATTTGCATAAATATTTGCCGACTTCAGTTTGCTATTTGTATTGAATGTGACTAGCCTGAAAGGCAAAGCAATGCAAGCTGGAACTACGCACCTGGCTCCAAGCGATGCTGATCGTATAAGCTGCTTAGCTCCTCATCCTCTTCCGGCTGCCAAAGGTTTTTGCCGCCCAGTGCGGCTTTGGTGGAGCGCTTCGTCGGCGCCTTGAAGTGTATGCCCATGTCCTTGAGCTTCTTCAGTATGCCGCGTCGTGTGCGTGTCTTGTCTACCAAATTGTCCAGAATCCAATCAATCACATCTGAAAGAGCACACAATTGAGTTGCAGTTGCTGCTCGGTTTTCCTTTTTCCGTCCACATTTCTCTCTATTCTTGTTGTCGCTTGTTCCCTCTGATTGCTTTCATTCATTTAGCCTAAATTGGGTTTTAATTTACAGCCAGAGGGACGGACAGACGGACAGACGGACAATGTTGGTCGGTGCTGCTGACCAGTTTCGAGTATTTGTCATAGTTACCCTTATCGGTTTCTGGATTCCGCTGATTCTCCTCGAAAAGGAAACGCAGCTCCACCTCCTGTTCCTCGGTCCAGGCGCCTTTGGTGCCGCTGCAAAACAATAAACAGAACAGTGTACAGAGTGCAGAGAACACAACAGAGCTGAGCAAGTTCCTCAGGCTGCCAGGCAGGCAGGCTGGCTATCATCATTTATCAACTGGTGGAGGTCCCCAAACTAGGAACTAAACGACAGGCGCAGACAGGGCAGCCGACGGCTCAGTCAATCATGTGCCCATTGTGCTGATGGCCCTTTAACCCCAAAGTGACAGAGACCAGCGCCCTCGTCGCCCAGCACTTTGCAACCAGTTGTGTCTGGTTGGGTCGTACTTACGTTTCGTAGACATCACAATAGCCGGTCTCGAGCTCGTTCGCCTCCCGGATGCCTTTGTAAAATAATAACTCTGCATAGATTTTTGGATTAGTTGGTGCTACTTCGACAAATTTGCGCAGCACATAGATGCCCAGACGACGCAGCTCCTCCTGATGGGTGTCACGTTCAACGCTGAAGACTTGTTGAAAGATGCGAAACAGCTTGGCCTGCAAGTTGTGGAGAGGAGGAGGAGTGAAAATGCCACTTCATATATTCATATTCAAATGAAAAGTGCCGACAAAGACACAGCTAGCCACAAGTCGAGTGGTTTGGGTTCTTCAGCTATCCTGCCATCCTGTGGTTGCCGCCTGCGGTTCGCCTGGCTTCTGCCAAAGCAAGATATCATTTGCAGTCGGCAAAACTTTATAAATGCCCGTCTCCCCTACGGTCTCCCTCTCTCTCACACTCTCACTATCACACTCACAGTACAGTCTGCTTTTCGGCGTCAACCCCCGCAGGACTGTCCACTTTTGCGCCCTGTCGGTTTTGTGTATCGTTGTCCTTGCTGCTGGCTGTCGTCCGTATTTGGAATTTAATTTATCCTATGATTGCGCAGACCCATTAGTGGTTTTGACTTTGCATATGATGCTACTTTTGTTTTGCTTGGGGTGCTGACTAACCAACCCACTCTATCCCTTTTTATCCCCACCATCCCATCGCCATCGTTCGCTGCTGCCTTCGCTCCTTCCACGCCGTTTGCATCTTTTGATGGACACCGGACACGACGAGCAATGGCCATCTGTGACTGAGCTGCAGACACTGAGCCGGTTTAGATGGCTCCGATACGAGCATGCGGCTGTCAGACAGACAGACGGATGGACAAGCAGACAGACTGACTGGCTGTCTGGCAGACATGGTTAGTGGATACATTGGAGTCTACTCACATGTCTGCTGCGCTGTTTAGTGCAGAGAATGCGCCATTTTTGGTTGCTTAAGTGATCATCTATGATGCTATGGAGCCTGCTAACAAATTTAAGCCAAAATTACTAAGCGATGGCAATGGCAGGCGGTGGCAGGCGGTGGCAGGCGGTGGCAAGTGGTGGCAAGAGAAGCGGACAGGCCGCAGCAGCCTGGCGCTGAATGTGATTTATGAACTCTGCTCAAAGAAAAGTTTAATTGCCAGCCGTGAAAAGCAGCGGCAACAGCAGCAAGCGCAAACACAAAAGCGCCACATAAAATATATCTAAGCGAAAAGTGAAAGCTGCCTGAAGGAAGCACTTCTGAAGATACTCTCTCCGCATTGGCAGTAGTTAGAATGCTTTGAATGCTCAATCAATTTCATAGCACGAGAGGAATTCAAGTATCTTTAATTGATGTTTCCAGGAAGTTAATTGTTTGCCCTACAAGTGATCAGCCAATTGCAGTGTTTAGACTACCCTATACCCTATGTTTCGAGCAACACAAACGGGCATATTTGAATGCTTGACGCCCCCGCTGCCTCTCGGCGACGCGGCAGCAGTTAAAAAGTAAAACCCAACCAACTCTGCGGCTCAAGGCAACGCGTAAAAGGCTTAAAAAGTTCAAATTCCAGCTGACAGCAGAAGGACTAAAATTGGGACAAAACATCTTCGCATGAGAGGGAGGGGAGCGGCGGGGAGGACTGGCGGGCAACTCGTTGAAAAATATAAAGAACGCGCAGTAAATATCGTTTGTGGTTGCCACAAATAGAAAAAATAAAAAAAGGTTCGCTTAATTTGTACAAATTACCATAAAAATGAAACCAGCGACAGCGAGCATTGAGAGTGAAGGAAGAAGTAGAAAAAATTGGGCGCCTTCAGCGGAGACACGCGGAGCAAGAGACGCTGGGCAGGCTAAGTCGCAGTGTATTTTTTGCATTTGACTTTGATTTATGTGCTCCTGGTGCGGCACGGACACAGGTCCCGACAAAACAGAATTAAAAACAGCAGGCAGGCTAGCAGCCAGCGGATTGGAGTCAGAGTCAGAGTCGGAGTCGGAGGTGGAATTAGAGTGGGAGTCGGTTGGAGTCGGAGCTGGCAGCAAAACAGCAGCGAAATCATTTCGCTGTCGCATTAAGAGGTCAAGGGGTGTGTGTTGTTGTTGTTGGCACTCACCTGGTAGAGCATGCCGGGGCAGGACAAGCCGTAGGCAATGCGATGCAGGATGGTAACAGCCGCTTTTAGCGCCTTTGTTGGTATCTGTGTCCAGTCAGTCAGCACCAGAGTGCAGGCGCGCACAATTTTCGGATGCAGCAATCTGTGGTGTGGAATTTAATCAGGCTCGTAATTCTGTGGAGGGGGGGGGCTTGCTTGGGTGTGGCAATGGCGCACAATTATGGTAAGAACTCCAATTAAATTATGCAAAATTTAACTAATTATGATTTAAGCGTTTATCCGGTACGGCGACACTCACACACACCCAAACACACACACACACAGACAGACAGTCACAGCGGCACACAGAGGGTGAAAAGTTTTAGAAACAATTCAAAACAGCCAGCAAAATAGCAGAACAATTAAAATAAAACCCGCAACGCAAACTTGACGCCATTTTAATATAATTGTTGTAGCACTGACTCTCGCTCGCTTTGTTGTTGCTGTTGTTGCTGCTGTTGTTACTGTGGCCATTTAAACAAACTCCCGCTACCCCCGCTCTGCTCGCACATTCGACAGCTGTAGCTGTGTTGCTGGGTGCGTCAAGTTCGTGGCCATAAAACTTTTGGCACAAGTAATTTCTGACGCTAATCCTTAATTAGTAGCCGGGAGCTGTTACGTTGCGTTTGCGTTGGCGTTGGCGTTGACGATGGCGCTGCCACTTGGCTCGCTTTTTGGTTGCCTTTCAATTAAAATTACAATTACAATTACAATTTTCAACACGGCCATCAATGCAAACCGCCAACAAATGCCCATAGAACTTTTCCAAATAACAGCAATAAAATGTGGCCAAAAAACGAACAAACAAACGAACTTAATACTCAAATGGTCCTCGAACTCTCTTACTTCTCTCCCTCTCTCTCTCTTTCTCTCTCTCTCTCTCTCGCCATCTCCGCTCTCTTTCGGGTTCGGGGCTAATTTACCTGCGAGCGAAATCCTCAAATTTAAACGTTTTCTCTGTCAGTCCATTATCTGTTTAGAAAATGAGAAACGGAAGGGTGAAAGGAAACAGGCAAATGCCATTAGTTCACAAACATTTTCCCCCATTTTTTTTCGGCTTCAACACTTACCCGGCTCTTCATACTCCTCATTGGCCTCATCAGAGTCCTGGTCATCATTCTCGTTGTCATCTGCAATCGGCTCGTCTGCGGCATCAACTGCAAAACAAATCAAAATAAAATGAATTAATTACGGACTTTATTTAGGGGTTAACTTTAAGCTTGACTGCGTGCATAATAATTGGATTGTCCTGAAATTAAATTCCACTGCAGACAAAGGACAAAGGAGTGCATAATTTCTAAACCGATTCTTTGTTCGTTTCATGTTGTGCAGCATTGAGTTTGGAATGGCGTCTAACCAAAGGTTTATTAAGATAGCCGAGCATAGTTAATTGTGCGTATGTCCTTTGTGCACTCACTGCGTTCACCGCTGAAAAGTGAATCATCATTGAGAGCACCGCCAAGCGAGCCCCTCGAAATGAATTTGTTTTGAATGAGTGCAGCCAGCAGCACAACAAGCGCTTGGCAAATGGCCATTAACAATAATTACGATTGCAGCAATGCACAAACAAGTGCACTTCAGCTACAGTTCACAGTCCACACACACACACACACACACACACACGCGCAGACAAACACAGAGCAAGTCAAGAGCGCACTTCAGTGAAATAGAATGAAAGGATCAAAGAGGGGCGTGTAACGGGTCAAGGCATGCGGCAAGGAGACTGAACTAAACACTGCAACAATGCAACACAAATCGCATGCCAACTGACGCGGATGGATGCCAAAGGATGTGCTATTGCAGCAGCTCGTGCTCTAACTGCTTGCTTGCTTGCAGGCTGCACCTGAAGTCTGGCCCCCAAAGTGGCAACAAAGCCAAAAAATGGCACCGAGTTGCAACTTCATTATGCAGTTGCAGCTGGCAACAACGAGCCAAGGTATCTGCTGCGTGTGTCGCTTTATTAACATCTTGAATGGGCGCCGAAACCGACGACAACCTGACAGCGGTATGAAGCGAGCTTGTTGTTGTTCTCGCACTCTCTCTCTCTCTCTCTCTCTCTCTCTCTCTCTGTCTCTTTGTTAGCGACGCTGTGCCCCATCATTAAAATACAATTTTCTGTGTCAGGTTCAAGCTGCAGCCCCAACACACAGAGACAGACAGAGCAAAGGGAAGCAGAGAGAGAGAGAGAGATGGAGGCGCACGGTGACAACGAACATGACTACAGGACTAAAGCGATGTTTGTGAATGTCCTTTTTGGGGCAGCTTTCGGTGTCTTGCAGCCTGCATTTGTTAGGAGGCGCCCAACAGGATACGGGAACAACACGGCCATTAAACATGAACCTCGTTACGGCGTCAATGTTGCCTCTGCTCCTGCTCCTCCCTTAGCTCCTGCTGCTGCCCTTCGTCATGTTGGCGTTGTAGTTGTTTAGCTTTTGTATGCGCCCTGCACTTTCTGGCCACACTTAATGACTTTTAGGCACACACACAGACAGAAACACACACACACACACGCACCTGCCTGACCTTGTCTATGTGCATATATGAAAAGTGTTTGTGTGTGGGTGTGTAGGAGCATGTGATGCTCTTGTATCCTGTGGCATACGTGCTCCTTGTTGAGTTTGCGGTCTGCAACAGACAATCGCCCACTCCGACGATTATAACTATTTTTCGGCAGCAATTAATTTGAAGTTTAACACGCATCGCTGGCCCAAGAGACGCCACACAACACGAGACGGCGACGGCGACGGAGACGCACAAGCGAAACATTATTACATAATGTGGTCTACTGCCACAGGCGACAGGATAGCAAGGACAGCACCCGGGAGCAAAGTCAACGCCGGTTAGCTGCATTTTCACTCTGAACTCTGCCGAGCAGCAGCGGCAGCAGGCAGAGGAGCTGTCCTGATTGTCTACGCAAAGCACACGTTGCCGAGCCGCTGCTTAAGCAACTGTGGCCAAGACATAATCCTGGCGCACCACATGCGTACGAGTAAACAGTTTCAAGGACTCGCAAATGCAAACAGGTGATGACAACGAGGACAGACAAACGCTATAAACAAAATAATAACAAAGCGAAAGCAGCAGCCCACAACACAAAGAGCAACAAACTCGCTGCGAGAGTGTGAGCGAAAATGCAGAGAGCAGCGAACGCAAAGCGCAGACGCGCAAAACATTTTCGAAGTTCGAATTCGAGTGGCAAAGTCGCTTAAAAGCATGTCCTGGCAGCATGCTAAGCTCAGTCTAGTGCTGAATTTATAGACGCAAGGACACGCGAACTGTGTGACCAAAAGTGACTAACTCAGTGATCCTGGTGTTAAGCCGTGTATGTGTCTGTGTCTGTGTATGTGTGTGTGTGTGTGTGTGTATTTGTGTATGAAAATCGTATGAAGGCAAAACGCAACCAATTAGACTGCCTCTGGGCAATTAAAAGGACAATTTCTGGCTAAGACGCAAATGCAAAAGCACAGTCAAATATTTGGTCCGACTCCCGACCACAACTGACACTACCGTACAGCAGCTCTGTGTTGTCGTGTCGTGTTGTCTCCTATGCCGCTCTCTGTGGCCTCTGTGGCCCATGCGTGCCAAGCAAACGTCAAACTTTTTGGCAGACATCAAGGCGTCAATGCTGGCAGCTACTTACATGCTGTGACTTTTGTTGTTATTGCCACAGCCACACAGCGTAGCATCCGTGGACTCAGCTGGCGCTATTTTCGTTTAGTCATTCATATTTATGTAGCATACTTTTGCGGGCTGCTAGTTTTTTGGCTTCTGGCACAAACATTCGTATTTTTAGTTAGCTCTGTGCTTCATTTCCTTTCTTTCGCACACTCACCCACAGCTGCTGAGCGTATGTGTGTGTGTGAAAATAAATATGTAAGAGCGTCAGACAGGCTTTGCTTTGAAAACCTGCTCATTTCCGTTGAACGTCAGCCACGCACAGACGGACAACGCACAACAGCCGACAGCCCAGCTACACAAACGCACACAAAGCGACACAATCACAAACAGATGCGCCCACGAGCAGCTGTTGAGGTTGCTCGGCTGATGAAAATGGCACTTTAACTTCAACTTGCATTTAATTTCAGTGCTGGAAATTTAAAATAAACAGTGAAATCGCCACAAACCAAGCGCAAATAAAGCAAAACCAAAAGCATAAGCGAAAGAAAACACAAAACAAAACAAAAACCAAATCAAAACAAAGCGCAAAAAAACAAAAAAAAAAAATAACGAAAGCAAAAAACGAAAACGAAAACGAAATTTAAACGTCTGCATATTAATCAGTGCTGCCTTCGCGACGCGTCCTTGCGACGACAGCGTAGGTTTGCAGCTTCTAGCCACGAGCTACGAGCATCAAAAGAGGACCTTACAGCGCACCAGAGGACAACTTATCACTAAGGATTTACAGGCGCCGCTCTCGCAAAGCCGCTTAGACGTCAGGGACGACGAGTGGCCAGAGGCAACGCTAATCAACGGTCACAGGACCGGACGCAAAGTGCGCTCCCGTCTAGTTTGCCATCGAGGCTTCGCCCAGCATCAACAAAAAACACAAAAACAAGACCAACCAGTAGCAGCAAGCGTCGCCTCATTTGGACACTGCGGATTATGTTAATTAGGTAATTTTTGCTTTGATTACTCGTACCTTGAACACTGTCAAACTGGCCAATCCCCGCTCCCTGCTCCCTGCTCCCTGCTCCCATCTCCCTCCCTTCCAGCCACAATGAGCAAAGGCAGCGACAGTTTCCCCCCAGCTCCGCTGTCTGTCTGTCCGTCCATGTCGCTTACATATTTATGAAATTTTCATGTAAATCGCGCTAATTCATGCACATTTTGCTGTTGCTGCTGTTGCTGTTGCTCCCTTTGCAGCGTGTCCTGTCGCCCGACAGCAGCGCAGCCTGCTTGTTTTTCTCATTTTTAAATTTTCTTTTTGCCTTAATTGCAAGATAATTTTGAGTTTGCATTGCCCAAGCAAATTATTTTTACATCCAACTAAAAAAGTATAATTAAAATGGAATCCTCAAAAGTTGACGCGTAAATTAGAAAAGTTGCCAAATGATTTTTAAATTATGCATTTCATATTTACCTTGTTGATCAACTTTTCGCCAAGACAAACTCTAAACACATTTGCAATTATATCAAAAAATGTTCATTTAAGTACCTACGAATTTAACTAGTGAAAATATGTTGCATCAATTAGTATTACAAATTTGAGTTAAAGTAGATGTCTTGTATGTTATTTGATGCAATCAATAGTATCAACAATAGTTGCAGCGAATTCACTTAGAATTAATCATCAGGATGATTGTCAACATGGTGCCGAATAAATTTGTGGAATTTAAAACCATGTGCTAAATATATCAGCCAAGCATTGATGAAATTATTATTTTGATTTATTCAATAAACCTCGTTTGACACTTGAATAACATACAATAATAGCATCAAATGGTTCACCTGGCAATCAACAAATGATTTACTCGAAACTATTCAAAAGACCACAGGCTGGGAAATACACAACTTGATTAATTAACGCACACACACACACCGACACACACTCAAATGAAAACAACTGAGCAAAAGTGCACAGAACTAATACAAAACTAATGCAAATGCGAATGCGAATGCACAACGAACTTCGAAACTGAAATGCAAACAAGCAGCTGCTGTAGGCACTGAAAACTTCATGCAGACGGTTTCCTGATAATTTAATTAGAAAGTCATGAGTTTCGCTAGAGAAAAACGAAGGTTGATCCACAGCTAAGAGCTCGAGTTAGATGAAGTGTTAGCTAATAGCTCAATTATGAGCACAGAAAAAATATATAGTCTACATTGGCATTTAGTTGTTGGCATTCGCATCATTTCGCAATGAAAATGAATCATTAAACTTCGGAGAACTTTTTGTATCGCCCTCGCATTGAGCTCGCCTCATGTTGGCACAAATCTTTAAAACTTTTATGCAGCTGCTGCTCGGCATCAGGAGGCGGACCGCATAAGTTCTTGTTTTGTCGTTTGTCGTCCCATTCAGTTTCCTCTCAGCCAGGCCAGGCCAGTTTATGATTTTCAATTTAATTTTATTGATTTTTGCCTTGTTGGTACGTATGTTATGCGTATGGAATTCATACACTCGCATACAAATACGAAAACAAATAGAAACAATATTATACATGCAAAGCTGTTATTCGTGCACATTTCGTGAATACAATTGTGTACGAAAGAATGAAATACTGGGGGGCGTTTTATTTATTAATGAATCGCTAGTAACGCAGCAACAGCAGCAGCAGCTCAGATCGCAAAGCATATAAAATAGAAGTAGTAAGTAGATTAAGCCACGCTAATTTGACTTTTATCTTGGTGGCCCATAAAAACGCGCAGGTGGCACTCGTAAAGTTATAAAGTCCAAGCATTGGGGCAATTAATGCTGCCACAACGTCTAATTAGACGGCGTCAAAAGTGATGCCAGATGGCAGATAACGCACACCCTGCCCATCCCCCCCACAACACGCGCACAAGACACACACCCACCTCTCGGCATGAGGTTGTTTGTAGCTGGCTCAATTAGACATGCTTAGGCGTTGGGCGAGTGCCTCTCAAGCGGCAGCAGCAGCAACAGCGGCAAAAGCGACCGCAACACGGCGTATGAGTTATGCGGTAGCAGCAGTCTCCAGCCCTCGACTCTCAGTCGCCGTCATCGCCCCACTCACACAGCACTCAAGGCAGGTAGTGCAAACAAAGCACAGCAAAAGCAACAGCTACAGCTACAGTCTAGTCGAGGTCTTTGGGGTTGTCCCGCCACTTGAGTTTCATTGTTTACGGTTAGCCTGCTCTCCTGCAATCTGAGCGTCGAGTTATATGCACATAACAATCAAAATCGTTAGCTGCTACCCACTTTGATAATGGGCAGAGGGAGTTGCGGCCTGGCCGGCATATGTGGCAGTTAGCTGAGCAAGTGAACAGCGCTGTGTGGCAGGTAGCATATAATCAAATATTTTTCGTATAGAGGGCCAATTCAACGCACAGGGCGATTGTAATACTCTACCATGGGGTATAATTATTGCTTGCTCTTGCTTTACACGTCTACTGGCAGTTTGTGTTATTTAATGGCAATCATTTCAGTGCTTTCTTAGGGTATGAAAGATTCGCCAATGTGTGGATTCTAATTTTATTTTGGCTTTTTATTTTTGGCAGCAGCCACAGCTACTTTTAGCCCGGGCCAAAGAGGGGGGGGGGAGAAGAACGGTTTGGGGTTAGCGCCTGCAATTTGCATATTTATGAAGAAGCTCAAGCTGCAAGACAAGCGACATCGCTTTAAGCTGCTTCAAATTGAAAAACGCGTTCAGGGAAAAAGATACAAATGCAAATGGCTGTGTGGCTATGGCAAGACAGACTGCCTGCCACTAAAGCACAGAATGAGCGGGGAGTTTTGGGGCGAGGGTACTTTATGTAAGCGCAACAATAATCTGTGCTGATTTACGATTTACAGGCGCGAAATAGACAAGCAGCAAAGGGGAGGCTGACGTCGAGAGACGCTTGCTCCGTTTAAGCAGACAATTTGCGTACGCAATTTGCAGTTCATGGGCGGCACACGCCCTCGCCCTCGCCCTCTCCCTCTCCCTCTCCCGCCCCCCATCCATGTGACATGGCAGCCAGTCAGACGCGTTGTACAACATTTTGGCGAATGCGAACAAAGAAAAAGTAAAACAATAAAACAAAAAATATTACACTGATTTTGATCGCTGGTTTTTGGCTGCCTTTTTGAACATTTTTAAAAGCACTTCAAATGCAAATAGCAAAGCGGGTGGAGGAAATGAAAACAGTCGTTGCTCCGCTCCGCTTCTCTGCGCTATCCGTTCCCCCCATCTCGATGTTATTGTTGCTATTATTTCAACACAATTGTGCATTTGATGAAATATGCGAAGCCAGCAAAAATATGCTACGTTCGTTGAGCAAATAGAGCTAAATAAAGCTCTGTACACAATAAACTAGCAAATTTGTCTGCAATTCCTGTTATTAAAACTCAACAAAACAACTTTTTGAAATAACTCAACAACTATTTTAATTGACTGCAATCCATAGTTTATAGATTTGTGCATTTAGAAAATAGACGCAATGAATGTAAATAAATAGCATTATTTTAAACGACACAATAAAGTTGTACAAATACGAAGAAGCTTAATTTAGATGCGCTACTAAAGTAGTATAAGTAAATAGCACAGAGCAGCAAGCCACATAA
Source organism: Drosophila siamana (assembly GCA_035047445.1). Classification (NCBI taxonomy): domain Eukaryota; kingdom Metazoa; phylum Arthropoda; class Insecta; order Diptera; family Drosophilidae; genus Drosophila; species Drosophila siamana. The sequence goes on along the minus strand of JAWNPP010000004.1, from coordinate 15,213,621 downwards.
TTTCTCTAAGTGTGCTTAAAATATTCAACTATTCCCAAATGTAAGAAACTCGAGACTCGAGTACTATTTTTCTGCCAGCAAAAGTAAAACCAACACCTAAACTGGGTTTGTTACACTTTCTACTTGCCACTTGCCACACACTCCAGCAGTCCGTGACTTAAAATAATTGTATGTGGCATGCATACTCATGTGTGCTTGGAGCTAGGTACAATGCAAATGGCACACAATAAAGGGAACCAGGACACACGCCGGCAAATCTTACGTTAATGCCTAATCCCTGACATTAAAGTGTTGCGCCAACAAAGTGATTTGTTGTAGACAAAGCGACCGCACTATGAGCGTTGAAACATGGAGACGCTGTCGCTCTCGCTGTCGCCGTCGCTGTGCGCCACGCTGGCAACGAGGCATTGCAAATAATCTTTGCAGTAAATACGTAACAACAGCAGCAACGACAACAACAACAGTAACAGCAAAAAAGAAGAAAAGAAACGGCATAGAATGTGTCTGGGGATCATTATTTGCGCAAGTGGGAAACAAAACGTAGGCAAAAAGGCCCCGAACCAAATGTCGCACATGACTGCGACGAATGTGCGGCCGTGTGTGCGTCGTGTGTGTGCGTGCCGGCGTGTATTTGAATGTGTAATTTAAGCATTAGAGATGCGAAAAACCTTAACTCAATCGAAGCAAGCGAGCAGCGAGCAGTGGTAACGACGACGGCAGCAGCAGGAAGCCGGCACATGCCGACTCACCCACACACACACACAGACGCGCATTCGCGCAGACACAGACACGAAAATTGAATAAATTATGCGTGTCATCACATGCCGACAACTGGCTGGGGAGAACGATGGGGCAGGGGAGGGCGGTCGACGTCGCATGGGGGATGCGGAGCAGGCGAAGTCCTTGCCTTATCCATTCAACGGCGTAGCTCGGCAATTTGTGCCCGTCTACAAAGCAGCAAACGACGACGACGACAACAACAGCATTCAGCGGCATTTAATTAAGCATTTTGTATTCATCGGAAATGTCATAAAAATGGCGGCGTTCGGCAACAGCCGCGTTGCTTCACCACACCAAATGCACCACATATGCTGCATAAGCAGCGACAACATGCATATTATGTACAAATCCGGAACAGTCAGCTGCAATGCGACAGCAGCAGATGCACTGTAATTTCAGATAAATAAAGCAGTCATCACCATTGTTTTCCAGACCACTTCAAACGCATTTGACGTCCAATTGTTAGCTAACTCCTGTATTCACATGGTCTTGATTCTATTTCGCAATTACCTTTAAAATTGTCAGTGTAGTGTGCAGCTATGGAAATATCTACACTAATACTTTACACATGGGAATAATAATGAATAAAATATCGAGTATACGTCGAACACTGAATATACACATAAATTGCTAGCGAAACATTGTTTAATTGGGCTCGGCTTGTTCCATAAATTCATAAATAATTAAAATTAGGCTTAAATTACACGACGCAATGTCAGGCGTAAAATTTCCAAAATGCCGTTCGCAACGATTTTGCGTTGATAAAACATAAATTGATAATTTATTTATATTCCGGTGGTAGTTTGTGTCGTGTGTTCTGCGTTGTGGCCCTGTGGCAGTGTCTGCGGCATGCTTGCTCCTTAAGGCCAAGTCACGTATCCTGGCGACCCGTAAAGAGAAATAGTGAAAATATGCAAAGTAGTTGAAAGCTGCGAGGGCGTCTCTGACGTATCCCATTTCAAGGTTCAGCTTCTACAAAAAGCAGCAGCTGAAAAAAAAATAAACAAAATAAAAGGCGAGCCAAATGCCAATCCTTGAAAGTGGCAAACAATAAGCGCTCAAGCGATCCTTGCCACTAAACAAAGTTTTCGGTCGCCCTTACAACTACATTTACACACACACACAACTATTTGTTTGTTTATCAAGTTATCCTTGAAAATATTTAGCAGCCACTCAGTTGCGTTGCGTTGCGTTGCGTATACGCATAGTTAACCTGCCATCATGACGGCGACACCTACGGGGCACCTATGCGACAGCCCGCCCGAGGCTATCCGCCATTTGTGTGCGCTCCGATGCTGGTGTGGTGGTGGGCGTGTGAAAGTTTTCAGCCAACCCGCACTTTGACATCGATTTTTTTTTGCTTTTTTCTAGTTTCCTTTCATTTTGCGCTTGTAGCTTCTAGCTTGCGAGCTGCCTTCAAGCTACTTATGTTTATGTTCACGCTTTGGCGTTGGCTTTCAGTGGCGCACACCTCACTTAAACACACACACACACACAGACACACAGACGAACACACACGCATGTGCAGTCGTCGAACTACCAGCAGCATCATCATTTCGTATTCAACGTAGCATTAAGGTCAGGATATCTGGGATTTATAAGTTTTGTCAGCAGTTTCGCTTTCACATCCTTTTGCTACTACTTATTTATGCAGGCCGAAAGTGTGTTCGGCCTGGGTTTGCACTTTGCCACATCATAACTAGCAGCTGCTTAGGCAAGCAAGCATTTTTGCATTATTTAAATCGAAATTAATTGCCAAACTCAGCACTCACGAGGGGGCAAGGAGAAATGAATTTAATACATCACAATTCGCCACTTGAAATATTCCACATTGCGTTGCACGATCCGCACATAACTTTAGCGCCTGTTGTACAAACTGTTTTCTCGGCTCCCATTGTTGGCCAACAAAAGTTGTAGGCCACGCCCACACAAATGGCTCACGCCTGCCTGCACTTTCGACACTTTTGCGCCTCACGGTCAAATGGTTATGGCTTATAATGAAAGCGGAGCCAACGAAAGCGGCTGAACAATAAGCGCTGAAAATCAAGAACAACATGCAACACCACTTGCAGGAAGCAGGAAGCAGGAAGCGGGGGAGCCGCTGCTGCTGTGGCAGCTGTGTGTAGGCGAGTCCAGGCATGCGGCACAACAAATTAAAAACTTGGACGCCTTTTTCTTTGCCAACAAAATGTTTTCCCATTAAAAAATGAAAAATTGCGCAATAAGTTCCTTCGCCTGGCCCAAAGGCATTTAAAAGTATGCATAGCAGCGAGCAGCTAACTAGTCTCGCTTCAAGCGCCAAGAATTGCAAATTCCAAGTTATTTCCAAGCATATCTTTAAGATACTTTAGTAAAATTATGCTATCAAGGTAGCACATAACGCACAAGTTACTACAGATCTATGGTTGCTTCATCCTGTTGCCTGGATAATAAGATGGACGCTGATAGGTTTCCGAGAATGTTTCACTCAGACAAAACGGGATTAGTTGTAAACCAAATCAATAGTGAACGCATAGAGCTATGAATTGACAATTGTTTTCTGTTCTGTTGCTGCCTGGAATCTGGTCTTAAGTTATAAGAAGCTTAGGGCCAAATCACAATGGCTTCACCCTGTATACGGGCTAATTGCCAGGCCAATCATCAGGAGGCAAACAGAGGCAGAGAGAGAGAGAGAGAGAAAGAGTAGAGAGCACACAAAAGCAGAAATTACCAACATATATCATGATGCTAATGCTTAAAGCGAAAGCGAACCCTTGCCGTTTTGCTTTGCGTGTTGAACTTGTGATTTCCGCCACATTAATTTCAATTTCACAAAAAGACGCCCAAAAATGAAGCTCACCACCGCACCGCCGCACCACCGCCAAGTAAAGACCAGGTTCGAGTGCGGGCCAGTTGAGGACACGGCGCATTTGGTAAATGCCTTAATGGCCTAATTTTTGTTTTCAGACGCGAGGCAAAGGAGCCCAACACAAAAAATACGACAGTTATGCTTGTAATATTTTTTTCTTTTTGTTTTTGCTTTTTTTCTCTGTTGTTGTTGTTGTTGCTTTGTTGCTTTGTTACTCAGGAAGCAGGCGGGGGTCTGGGGTGGAAATTATCATTGAAACTGCGTCTGGCAGTCAGGCTGGCAGGCAATTTTAAGGGTTCAGCAACGTCGCTTGTGGGCCATGAAATGATGTCGTAAATATTTAAAGTTTGTTTGTTGTCTGCCCAAAGGCAGCTGCCTCTGCCTCGTGCCCCATGCTTCTGTTTCCTGTCCCGCTGCTGTGCAATAATTTCCTACTCGAAAAATGAAGCGTAATGTGCGTTAATGTTAATGACGCGTATTACTGACAAGTGCCTGCCTGATAAAAGACCACTTGAAAGTCGCAGCAGATGCGCTAATTGTCAGATACGATTCAACTTTTCGGGGAACCAGCCAAAGTTCCATTGCCATATCGATGGCGCAACTTGTTAGCAAAACTGTCGATGAAAACTCCGTCGGGGGAGCAGATCAACAAACGACCGACCGCCAGCAAACGAAAATTAAAGGACAACAACAGTTGGAAACTAGCAGAAGCAGCAGCAGCAGCATAAAAGAAAACCAAACATAAAGCGCAACGCCGTTGACAACCACAATCAAAATAACAAGCCAGCCAGCAGTGCAATTGGGGGCTCTGAGGAGGCAGCTAAGAGCAACAGCAAAATCTATTCATATTCGATACCACGTAGTTTCAGCAAAAATGCGGCATATGCATTTACCAGTTTCCTTTTCCCATTTATCGTTACACAGTATTTATTTATGCATTTCAAAAGCATTGCAAATGATTCTTTGAATGCTGCTCACAGGGTATTTGAGTCGTCTGCATGCCGAAAGTCATCAATTGTTTTGTTTAAACGTTTTTGATTGTTTTCCATGGCAAGGCACGTAAACAGAGAACAATGCCCCAAAGCAACAGAGCAGCCAAGTCAATGGCACACTGTAAACTCACACTGAAAAGCACTTTTAGTTTGCTTTTTTTTTTTTTGGGAGGGCTTTTTAACTCAATATTTTTGTTGGGCCACGCTTGCAATAGGAAACCACTTGAAGTGCGCAACGTAGCTGGCGAATTATTGATTTTGCACTAGTCCCAGATTTGAGATGTCAGAGATTTGTGCGACGGCAGGCGACGAAGCAACCAAAAACTTTAACTGACAGCTTTAACTGCTTGGCAACTCTCACTCCCGCCATCTTGGTCTCTCTGCTCGCTTCTCTTGACCAGGCTGGGGTTTCAAGTTACGTTCATACTATACTATATATATATGTATGTATATATATCTGGCACTGACAATTTGGAGCACATAATGCTAGTTGTCCTGCCGTTTGTCATACAAGGAGTGTGAGTGTGAGTGTCGCAGTGTGTGTGTGTGTGGTATTGCTTGTGCTTGTGCTAGTCTTTGTGCTTGTCCCTGTCGCTGTGTACATAATCTGGCTATCAGCTTGCCCAGGATACCACAGACCATCACCCTCATATGTCAAGCAGACACGTATCTCAGATTTAATGGCCAGGCAAAGGCAATTTGGCAAATTATTAGAAAATCATTGTGCCACTTTATGGCCTGAGCAAAACAGCAAGAACGTAGAAAAAAAATAAACCCAAACAGCAAACTGAGAATATGAGTGGCCATAACAGGCACTAGTTGGTCTCGCCGGTGTCCACATCTGTCGGGTCCCCCGTAGCCATCAGTCTAGAAGTACTGGTAGCTGAGTGGTCAAGCTGTCAAAATCATTAACCGAAATGCAATTTGCTATTGGCTGACCGAAACAGAAATACGAGTATCTAACAGGCTCAAATTGAAGCCAAGTGGCAGCTGTGAAGCTTGATTTTGTGTCTGTCTGTGTGTGGGGAGCAACAAACGAACGAAATCAGATGAAAATTGTGGCCCAGATAGCCAAGAGATGAAATTAATAAGGCCTAATGCATATAGACTGGCTAAGTGGTTTGGTAAATGGTTGGCCAGCAATTTATGCACATTTATTGAAAAACTTTTTCAATTTCATAAAAAGCTTTGCGAACTAAACCATAACCACAGTAAGGTCGGCGACGTCAAGGGGTTAAGACTGTGAGTAAAACAATAAAAATGACTGCTACCCCTAGCACCAGTCAGTCAGTCAGTCAGTTAGACAGAGCGAGACGGTGAGGCGGAGAGAGAGGGAGAGTGGGAGAGAGCGACTGATGGACAAGAAGAAGACGCAAGCGACCGTCAACATTTTTATTAAAATATCTTTGTGTGGCATCCTCTGGGCTCAAGGCCCCAGTCGAGAAACAACAGCTCCGAGCAACCGAAATTGGGCTACCAAAATAAAGCCAAAGACGAAGCCAACCAGAAAACCCCAAGCAAAAAAAAAATGAAAGAAAAAAATATACGAAGAAACACAAACACACACACATGAGCCGCTGTGGCTCTGTTTCCCAAGGCCTTGAGCGATTTTTCACTACACAATTTAACAAATAAAAGCAAAAAAGAAAAATCATACAACATGAAAATCTACACATAAATAAAACAATAAAAGACACACTCACACACACTCTCGCAGCAACAAAAACAAGAAACAACAACAACAAAAAGACAGAGACACAGACAGAGACTGAGACCGAAGAAATAGAATACAACGAAACAACAATAAAGAAGAAGAACAAGTTTATTACGAATTTTAGTTATGTGTTTTTGGTTGCCTGGCTTGCCGGGCAGCTGGATGTCTAACAATCGAGGGGGAGGGATGAGGGAGCTGGCAGTGTCTTTAGCCGCAGGGCATTAATAAAGACAACAACATGGCATCAAGATATGGGCATAAGTCATAAGCACAAGTTCCCCAAAAATACTTTCGCCTTAGCTTGCCAAATTGTCTGAGTATGTGAACAATGCGAACGATTTGTGGATGTGTTTCGAAGTGCTGTCCAAATGCTCTCAAGTTATTCAAATTCGATGATTACAAAATGTTCTTCGATCTGTGGAATTTATAAATTCGATAGGCAATATTAAATTCCCTGCTGAAACTGAGACAAAATCAACCGAGGAATTCAGTTCAGAAGAAAACACACTCGTCAACAGAAACGTATGCGTGATATCGTGTCGCTATCATCCGCATTCTCGAATAGCCCGCCACATCCGTTTGACAGTCGACAAAGCTGGAAGAAGAAACTTTAATTTGAAAACTTTTACGCGCTTGGGAGAGAAGAAAAAAAAAAAAACGAAAAGCCATCAATGGTTGAAAACGACAAAAGGCATGCTGGCAAATTGTTTGCAAAGTGTTGGACATATCGCTTAAAGATTTCAGCACAGCACAGTTTAAGAGCCACAAGTACAGACAGGCTCGCATAAAAAATGAACAAAAAATAGACGCTTGCACACGTCCTGGCAATGTTGACATTGACACAGATGCTGAAGGATCCTGCATTGCCGCATTGCCTGCCTGCCTGCCTGCCTGCATTGAATGCATGTCAGCTGCAGCAACAGCGGGCGGCAGACTCAATAAAACTTGCACAAAGCGGAAATTTATTAAAACAGCAGTCTTGGGAAAAAGAAAGTGCGCAAGCCTCGTGCATGACAACTAAAATGCCCGAGCCAACGCCAATGAACGACTTCCAGATACCTCATCGTCAGACAGTTCCAAAGTCAGTAAGCTGCTTGAAACTCCCAGCCAAATTGAATAGTATAGAGTAGTAAAATGCAGCAGGAAACGCAGTAAAGCAAAACATGCCGGTCACACAGAGCTAAGCTAACTGAGTAAAAAGCCAGCAGTCATAGCATTTTTACATGAGACTCGAATGCACACACACACAGAGACAACACACACACATCGAGAGAGGGCGAGTGAATGCTGCATAATGTAGACGACAGGAGGGCAGGGAGACACTATTTTGTATTTTGTTGCGCAATTGAGCGCGCAACTGAAGCAAGAAACTGTGCCAAAGTATCTCAAGGAATTGCACGCCAGGCACTCAATGGAATGCATTGGGCGACAGCGTTGTCCTTGCCATCAAATGGCATTTGCATTTTGTTTCACAATGCACTGCACTGATAAAGCCATGCCAGATCGGGCTGGGTTCAGTTTTGGGCATGGAGCGAAGCTTAGTGCTCGTCTGGGATCGCTACCTAAATTTCTATGCAGCGAAAAATAAAACTAGAACTAAAAAAAGAATACTTTGATGCATGGCAGCTGGTTGGTTGCTTTGCTGGCAGTAAAATCCAATTTCAACAGAGCACCGAGTGCACAATGGATTTTATTTAAGCAAGCTTTTTGCAGCAGCACTAACTGAATAGTCGCTGCTTGCTGCGACGCTAGCTTTCCACTAGATATATTTGCATTGGACAAAAGGATGCACTTTAAAGGAGCAAGAGCATCAGCTATTTGCTTTGTCCTGTGCATTTGATTAACTAAGCAAACGGGTAGAGCCAGGGCAAGAGCAAGGAGATGGCTATAAATATTCAATATGCTTGTTGAGGGGGATGGCAAAATTTCGGGTAACAACCCTCGCTAATGTTCAATCATAAAATACAGCCAGGGCTCGTGGCAAAAATATGGCACAGCAATTCGCAAATTATATTCAAGCTGGCATTAAATAAACTGACAAACGCAGGAACCCTCAAAAAAAAAAAAAAACAAAAAAATATTTATATATCTTGTATGTAGAAGCAGCTCGAGAAGCTCTGACTGATGATTGAAGCGAGGGGGAGTCGAGCGGCAGTGGGTGGAGCTGCTTCAATCTTGGCAGCGACAGACAGACAGACAGACAGACGACGACCAGACCGACAGCGGTCCCTGGCCATGTTGTTGTTGTTGCTGCTGTTATTTGTTGCTGGTTTTTTAAATCGACTTTCATGTCAACTGACTGGCGTACAACATCTATCTGGCTGCAAAGTGATGGGGCAGCTGAAGGATGGATGTCAAGGGGGTGGTGTGGTGTGGTGTGGCGATGCCACCGAACTTGTAGCACACATTTTACTGCGTTGCGTAAGCAAACGACAAGTGAAATGAAATGCCAACTTCTTGATAACATTTGTCAATAAATTTAATATAAACCAGCGATGCCTATAAATTTGTTTACTCATGCTCATACGAGTATACGAATGTTTGAGCAGCTAAAACATTTATGTGACTTGCACAAACTCGCCGAAGTGCCGAAGTGCCAATTCCCTAACTCATCTTTATGCACATATGTATGTAGTATATATATTCATACACCAACCAGTCAGTATGTTTGCATTTCTCATAATTTGATGCTAAACTTTTGTGCACATTTTGCGCTTTAATACACACAATTTCATCATATCATTTTAAATTAGACCGAGGACGCACTTCAGGCCCCCTGATAAAACTTGTATGCCCATTGTAGGTTAGCAAATTGGCAACTTTGACTGTAAGTAGACATTGACAAATTAATTTCGAGCCGGATTGATGCTGAAGGAAAAACGCATAGCATAACATTTGAGGGTCATTACATTACAGCGCCAAACAAGGAGTAAATCAAATTTGCGACTGCGGGTTGTCGCTTGTCGTCTGTCGCCTGTCGCTTGACAGTTGTTTGTTGTAGAGTGGCTTTACTGTCATTCTGTCGTAATGTCGCTTGTTTGCAGCGGAAATGAAATGACCCAGTTAAATGATTTATAGCGCACACACATATGCCGGGTTTATAACCAGGGCTTAGTGGCAAGCGGCAGACTCCGCGCGGTCAACAAAGGTGGCTTGTGGCGCGTGGCATGTGGCATGCGGCTTGGTTATGACCCGGCCCGGACTCAGCCCGTATCACGGCATGCCGTTAAGCGTGTTCAAATTATAATTTCATTAGCTGCAATCAGCATAAAAATAACACTTAAGCAAAAGTGCCAAAGCGCTTTCAAGTCGTAAAGCTGAAGCTCAAATTAAAAAACACGACCAAAAACAAAAAAAAAAAATGAAGCATATAAAAAATACGTGTAAGGGGTTTAGGGGGAAAACAAACGCTAGCCAAAGCGCAAAGTCGAACAAAGCAAATGCTGGGCAAATTATAACGAAGTTTACCTTTTCACAGTTTCCTTTGCACTTTTGCATTTAAGTAGCAACAACAAGAGCAAAAAACTGAACCTGAACAATACTACAACAAGCGTAATTACAAATTTTTTCACGTTTTATTACAGATTTTAAGCACGCGACGACGTCAGGGGAACAATTGACGTTGTAATGTGACAACAGTTGGCTGCAACAACACTACAATCAGCGCAAGAACAACAACAACGACAACAACAACAGGTGAAGCGATGCACGCTTTTTAATTGACATTTACTCGAGTCGAACAACGTTGTACAGCAATTAGCCGGCTGCCTGATAAAAGTTAAAGGAGGCGAAAAGCGACGAGAAGCGAGAACGTGAAAGCGTAAAAAGCCCAAAGCGTAAAACAATTGCTAAAGCCAAATTACGAAAAAAAAAAAACAATATATATATATATACAACACAACAATTGAAAAGGTGATGGCCAAGTTTATATTTAATTAAAAATTCAGCATTTTTAGAGGCGTCGCTGCAAAGTAGGCAACGCCTTTCTCGCTCTCTCTGTGTCCGCCATCTAAAAACTCTGCAGAACAATGGCCGCCATTGCGGAAACGATGGCAACGCGAACGTTAAAGCTGTCAAACTGTTGACAGTTGTCACATGGTCGACCAGAGCAGCGCACGTGACGCAAAAATCGTGCCAGAAAAGGGCAACTGGTGAACGTGAGTGAATGAGTGAATGAGTGAATGAATGAATAAATGGCAGGCAAATGAATGAAACGGCCAACGTTCGCCATATTCAAAATTGAGGCAACAACGGCAACGGCAACAGCAACGGCCAACGCGCTAAACATCTGCACGTACAACGCATAAATTTTAAGTGAAATTAAAGGCACTTGCTCGCTTGCCCAAAAAACCAACCAGAAAAACGAAAAAACAAAGTATAGACAATCATTTGCCAACCAGGCATAAGACAGCCGAGTCACACGGCAACCCGACAACCCGGCACCAGCAACATGAAGCATGCGCGCAACTGTGATCAGCCAGCAAGGGCCACAATCGCACTACTGCTGCTGCTGTGCATGGCCACAGTGTGTGCCACACACTCTGGGTCCTTGACGAATGCTGCGGCCGAGCAGCAGGAGCTGCAACTGTCGCTGCACCATCTGAGCTTTAAAAGCGTGCAGCGCATGCTGCGCGATGAGAACGAACCTGCCAACTATAGGAACGATGTGCGTTACTATCAGAAGCGCGAGACGCAGCCGCAGCCGCAGCCGCAACATGAAATGCACAAGCGTGAGATCAGCGTGTCGGCAGCATTGCTGAATCTCACAGCTCAAGGCCTGACCGCATACGACAGCCAAAAGAACTTTCAAGGGCAGTTCGAACTCGTCACGCACATGGATCTGAGCAACAACAAGTTGAGCAGCCTGAAACTGGACAACTTTGTGCAACTGCAACAGCTGGACGTGAGCAACAACTCACTGAGAACGCTGCCCGTGGCCAGCTCAATGCTAGTCACCTTGGATCTATCCTGCAACCAATTGGGTCAACTCTCGGCCGGCTACTTTGCACAACGCATGCCGCAACTCAAGCATCTCAATCTGGCGCACAATCAACTGGGCAATATCTCGCGCCAGGCATTCTACAATTTGAACAGCCTCGAGACGCTGCTGCTAAGCCGCAACAACATCACGGACATCGACTACGAAACGTTTCTGGCATTGCCAAATCTGCAGCACTTGGATTTGTCACACAATCAACTCAGCGGCTCAGCTATACGCGCTCTACAAGGTATTCCGGATCTGGTGAGCCTGTCGATTGCACACAATCCACAAGTGGGCACCGCCATGCAGGAGTTTGTCGCCTCGTGGAGTCTCAAGGAGCTGGACGCCAGCGGCACTGGATTGTGTCAGGTGCCAGCTGCATTGGCGCAATCCGTGCGTACGCTCAAATTGTCGCACAACTGGTTCAAGGTGAGTAAATAAGCATATATGTGGCACATATTTACGAACAAGAAGAAAACAAATATCTAAAATGATGTGGCGCACATTGCGCAATCAATAAATTAGCGAATCCATGAAGCGTATGGCGATTGCTTCGCTCTGGGCCTCTCTGTCTGTTCCTCTGTCTGTTTTGTGCGCGCCCAATGAACCGCAATTTTGACGCTTTTGCCGGCAATTAACGGCACATTCGCTGCCACGAATGCTGTGTAACCGAGGCGGCTTGTCTCGCACTTTTTCGCTGCCTACTTTCTGCTGAATCGCTGAGGGGCATTCGGGTTTTCCCTGTCCCTTGTTCGCTGTTCCGAGCTCCCTGTTCCCTGTTCCCAGTTCCCAGTTCCCAGTTCCCCTTGCTGCCATTAATTAGCATCTGTTTTGCGGCCCTGGGTCGCATCGTTGCTGCGTGCTTAAGTGCGCCTCTGCCTCGGATGTCGAGGCTGTGGCCCACGCAAAAATCTCACCCAGGCGTATGATTTACACTTTGTTATTTTTAAATTTGCGCCGCCATTTTGTTGCCTCCCGGCTGCTGGCAGCAACGCGCACTTCCGGCTCCGACATGCCCGACATTCAGATGTGACGGGAGTCACTGTGGAAGGGCAACTTTGTCGCCGAGCTTTAAATAATTTTTATGTTCCGCAAATTCCAGCAGGGGGATTCATTACGTGAATAGGAAATTTTATCTACAAGTATTATTGATTAAAACGCACTGAATTATAATTAGATTGTCGAATTGCGGCGGCGACAAAAAATAGCAGTTGATAAAATAATTAATGTGCCATGAAAACACATCGAAATTCCATTAATAGGCAATTGTTTTTAGTTATATATTATTTTTTTAGCTGTCATCGATATTAGAATACCTTTTTAATTCAGCGGACGTTTCAAATAATTGTGACGTTCAAAAACAGAAGTGAATCGGCGAAAAAAGTAATCGATATATTAAATTGTGCTTCTGGTTATTTAATTAATAAACAATGCGAGCAAAATAAATAACCTTTTCAATTAACTGTCATAATGTAAACACATTTCTTAATTTAGCTCATAAAGAATGAAATCTTTGTTTAGTCTGTTTACATTTCTGAAGCGTCGCTTAATTCGCCGCATTGTGGTGAATACCACGAGCAGTTAGATAGCTCTTAGCCAGCCACTTAGCCAGTGCTAGACCATAATTAAAATCACAATGCGGCCACACACACACACACAAACAGTAAAATGCACTTTACACTTTTCACAAATGCTCAGGCAACAAAAGCAAAACAAAAGCCGCTTCAAGTCATCATAATAAGTAAAGAGTGTTTGTTTAAACGAACAGACAGTCGGACGGCAGACATTTAGACAGGCAGAAAAAGAGGCGATTAGCGTGTCCAGACAAAGTAAAAGCATTCTGAGCTGCAGCAAAATAAAAACAAATACGACTATAGTGGTAAACAGATTTATGAAAGCGCACAGCAACAACAACAACAACAAGAGCAGCGAACAAACGATTGTATTTGAACATTGCCAACGTTGAGGGGCTTCGCTGGGGGTATTAACGAAAGCTTAAATGGCTTTAAGTACATATAGAACAACAAATGCGGCCCATAAATTGTTGCTGCTATTGCCACCGTTACCGCTGCCGTTTGTCGATTATGGCAAATGCCATAAAAGGTGCAAAAATGCCGTTCATAAGCTGTTCGGGGCAGAAGACAAAAGCGCGCTCGACCCTGGGCATTAATAAAATAAGGATAATTGGCATAAGCATAATCACGTTTAAGCCAACAGCCAACGCAGCCAGCAGCCAGCAGCCAGCAACCAACAGCTGAGACAGGCTAAGACTGCGACAGCCTAACTAGTTGCAATGTCTGCCCGGGAAGCTCTCAGCACCGAGCAGCAAGGATCCCTTTGTTTTCCGACAGCAGGCATTTTAATTTGTCTGCCATTCCTTGTCGCCGCTTCTGCTGCTGCTGCTGCTGCTGCCGTTATGCCTTTATCGGCAGTCAACACGCAGCCTTTTCATGGCAAATTATGGCGTTTAGAGGCAACCGACTTCGTCTTGTACAGTCAACGCTTCCGTCTGTCTGGAGCAACAACGCTCGCAGGCAGCGACTGCCTGTCTGCCAGTCTGCCAGTCGGGATGTCTGGATGACTGGATGACTGGATGACTGGTTGCCTGACTGACTCGTCGGTTGGCTGGCTGACTCGATGGCTGCCTGGCTCCGTGCCTGGCGCTTGTTTCATTTAATGAGTCGCGTCTATGTTTACTTTTGCCCTAGACGAGCAATGCCCCAGGCAAAGGCAACGGCAACGGCGGCGGCGGCGGCAAAGGACAACGACAAAGGCAACGAGCGGCGGCAACTACCAAAAGGAGCAAGCAAGCGTCCGACCAACCAAGCAGCCAACCAGCCTTTGAAGTAATTATAACGGCTGATTCACATTAATTTTTAAACAACGTCAGCAAGTCACTTCTCGCACTAATCAAATTTCCATGGACCAACTTGTGTGGCAGACACAGAGTGCGCTGAATCACAAAATGTCTTTTTGCGCTAGCTGAAGATATATTGCGTATTTGATTTACGGCTCACAATGTCAAACAGCAATCTGTCTGCATCTCTGTTTTATTGCTCAATTCACAGCGCTTTCTTTCTTCCACTTACAGGCGATTAACTGCGGTGATTTGGACAGTTACCCCTTGCTGCAGTATCTGGATCTGTCCTACTCTCACATTGGCCAAGTCGAGGACGACGCACTCGGTCGCCTGGAGCTGCTCGAGTTGCTGTTCCTCGATCACAACAGCTTGATGCGTGTGCCCAGCTCGTTGCCCACTTCGCTGGAGCATCTGTTTGTGCAGCACAATCACATCATGGAGTTGCAGCCGCAGGCCTTTGCAGCGCTGAGCAATTTAAAAACACTGGATCTGTCGGGCAATCGTTTGCTATATTTGCCGGCACTGCCGCTGCCCAAGCTGCTCACACTCAATTTGCAGTCGTCGGGCATTGAGAGCGTCAGTCAGTCGATTGTGCACACGCTGCCGCAGTTGCGGGATCTTTTGCTGGAGGATAATCCCATTAGGTGCAGCGATCTGCTGGGCATCGCCGAGTGGGCGAGTCCTTGCCGCAGCCCCGATATGGGTCAATCGCCGGGTCGCATCGATTTGAAGAGTCGTTTCGTGCAGTCGCAGAACTTTTATGAGCCCTTCAGCAGCCAGTGCGGACGGGGAGGCAAGGAAATGGATGACGTGCAAGATGAATCGGCTAAATCTATGCCGCCCACTTGCGGCCTGGCACCAGCAGCAACAGCAGCAGCAACAGCACCATCAACTATGCCGAAAGTGCACAAGTCAAAGGCAGCAGCAGCAACAACCAGGACAACACTAACAAGTGCAATGCAATCAGGCGGCAACAACATTGTGCTGGTAACCGCAAAAACTTTAGGGCCAGTTGAAACAACTTCGTTAGTGAAACTGCAGCGCCAACAAATGCCTGGCATGCCAACTGCAACAACAAAAACAGCCACAACTCTTAGTCAAACAGCAACAGCCAGTGGCATGCCAAGTTTGTACCGCGCGGTGGCAGCGCCAGCATCTCATGCTGCCAATCGCACAAACGTTTTGGCAGCCCAACCAGCAGCCAGTTCAGTGCCGCCAGCAACAACGGCAGACGTTGTAAATTCGACTGTAGCAACAACGAGAGCGCCACAAAAAAGACTAGCCATGCCAACTCACATTAGCGATGTTGCTGCGGTCGCCACAACGTTACATTCGCCAGCAGTTGAAGCAGTTGAAGCAGTTGGAGCAGTTGAAGCAGCAACAACACAACGCAATGTGCCACAAACAATTTCGACGCTTACAAATGCCGATGGGGAGAGTCGAAAGTCAGCTGACAATGCAGCAAACAGTTTATTAAAACAGACAACCACAAACACAACGCCAAACGAAACTTCCGGTCAAGAGGTGACGTCGACGGCGTCGGTGTCGAAGCTGCAGCATAAGCATGCCACGCTGCAGCTGCATATTAAGAACCGTCATCTAATTGGCACGCCCCTGCTGATGCACAAGGGCGACAACCTGCTCGTGGATGCCGAGCAGTTGCTGCTGCCCGGCACGGCGACTGTGGCGGATGCGGAAACATTGGATGCCAGCCAGCAGCGAGAGGAAGCGACTGATAAGCGACAGCCGGATGCAATAAAGGGCGACACAAAGGCGACAGCGATGGAGACGCCAACGATGACGCCGACTGAGAAGACAGCAGCAGCAGCTGAGACGGCAGCAACAACAATCACAACAGAAGCAGCGACAGCAGCCAAAACGCACAAGAAAAAGAATCCCTCGCTTAGCATCAAAAAGATGACCTACAGCACAAAGCATGCGACAACTATGAAGACAACAGCAACAGCAACTACAACAACAACAACAACTACAACTACAACGCCGACAACAACAGCAACAGCCAGCGAACACCAACAGCATCAACACAGCAGCGTGAATACGCCAAAAGCTGTGCGACAAGAGCTCAGCACATTCGCCCAACTGAAGGCCTTTGTGGAGCTGAAGACGGAAGCCTCGAAGTCGGCGCATCTGCTGGACACACGCCAGGAAACACAACAAACCCTGCCCGGCAGCCACCCGGGCCTGATGCTGTTGCTGGCATGCGTCCTGGTCATTGTCCTGCTTGCGGGACTGGCGCATGTTTATCGCTGTGAGCTTCCGTGGCAGCGCAGCGGACGCGCCGGACAGACGCGGCCGCATCACCAGCGCCAGTTCAACGACAACAGCGACGACGTGCACAGCTTTCTGCACTACCAGGGATCGAGCCACGCGGATCCTGCCCGTCTCCAGGCCTGGCATCACAGCACCAGACGCGAGGCGCCCTACAGCTCGCCGCTGCACAATCTGCAGGCACGCGAATTGCAGCGCGAACAGCAGAAGCTGCAGTTCTACAGTGCCACGCTAGCCGACAGCTCCATTGGCAGCGGCAGTGGCAGCGGCAGCGGCAGTGGCAGTGCCTGCTCCTCGGGCAGCAGTCGCAGCAGTCTGCACTCGCCCAGCAACGAGGATAGTTACTACATTGAGATGGCACCCAGCAGTCCCAATGCGGCGGCCAATTCGCTGTCCAGCCTGCCCATGGAGCTGCTGAGCAGCCGTAGCTCGGGCGGCGCTGTGGCTGCCACAGAGCTGGGCGCTACAGTGACAACGGCCACGACGCTCAGATCGGTGAGCAGCAAACTGATGGCGCCCAGTTCGCGTCGGCTGGGCATCTGGTGACAAACCGTCTTTGGACAGCGACAATATGCACCATTCCAGTAATTGAGCGGCAAATAGAAATCATTATTCATAGTTTTAAGCGTGAGAGGATGAGCGAGGGACAGAGGACAGACAGTCCACACTCAGCCAGCAGCCAGCTGCCAGCTGCCAGCTTCCAACTGTCCGGAAGGGAACGGAAGTGAGTCATAAAGCTAAAAACAGCCGCAGCTGCAATCTAAATAGGGGACTACTTACACATATACACGTATATAAATATATATCTATCTAGACATATATATATGTGCATGTGTGAATACACAGAGCCTAGCTTGATTTATGGCTCTGCCTGGCCACACACGTGGCAGGCCTCTTAGCGTCTAGGTTAGCAGCAACAATTTGTCATAAAGTTGCGTATACGCCAAGTAGTCAAGCAGCCGAATGGCCACCGTGTCCGCCTCCCGGACTGCCTACAACGCGCAGCCACCACGCCAATCGACGGCAACTTTTTATGGGCCATCGGGCACTCTGAGCGAGCCCACCGCCCTTCAATTTCATGTCCATCTTGTGGTCGTATTTGGGTCAGTTTACTTGAGGCCAACGCCGTGCGTTGTCTGTGTGCGTCTGTGTGTGTGTGTGTGTGTGTGTGTGTGCCTGCGTGTGTATGAGTATATAAGTGCCTGTCCGCTGGCCAAGATTAAGTGCTTTGATAGTCGTGCATATAAAAATGAAATATCGATAAAGTATTAAATAACAATTTAGTTTATGACAAGGCTCCAGCTATCAATGCGCATTACAAGTTCAGCAACAGACGCTGAGCAATGCAGATTTAAAGAAAATATATATCCACATAAATAATAACTCAATTTGCTATAAATGTAACTTGTTCCGCTTGATTACCAGAGACTTGATTGAGCTTCGAATAGCATGTCCCAGTTTAATTATCGTTTTGCAGTTTCAGCTATTGCCGCCACTTCAATCCTTTTTGCGTTGCGAAAAGCCAATAGTTGTAATTACATATAGAATTCCACACACACACACACACACATACGTGTGTAAGAAAGTAGGGCAAATAATTTCCGAGTTAATCTAATTGAAGCACAAAGCGTATTTGAAAAGTGAACACAGCTTGCTTTCCACTTGAAATAAAAACTCTAAATAGAATTTCTATCTCAAGCGGCAAGGCGGCAACTCTTTCCCGGAAAAGACCTTTAAAACTTTCAGTGTCCATGTCGGTAGCTTAACCCACTTGCCCAGTTTGCTAAGAAGGCTTTGCCTTCAATTGCAATCTAATTAAAATTTCGACTTTGCCTCTCGTTGAAGCAGGACACTCAACAAAACCCTTCTGGATATTTTCATTTTTATTTTCACTCGTTTGTTGTTGTTGGTGTTGTTGTTGCTTGTATCGACACCCTTCGGAACTAAGGGAATTGCTTTATTTCCCCCATTCTGCACCCCATTTGATGCTGTATTTGGCACTTACCGAGCAACTGAACCAAAACCCGCCCACGCTCCGCCTCCCACTTAACCTCATTTTATAAATTGACCAAGACAGCATATGGTGTAAATCCAGCCAAATGGGCAGACATCTAATCCGCCACGGCAAATGTGAAATGTTGTAAAACTATTTGAAGATATGTGAAAAATGCCAATGCCAATGTCTGGCCCCTGATCTAACAGAGCAGCAACACCAACAGCAACAGCAACAGCAACAACGACAAGCAAAGCTGCTAAGGCCAACATCAAAATAATGTGCCAGCAAATCAAATTACAAGACACGCGGCCCCATTGCCGCACAGCTTTATCTTCACGAGGGTGACGGAGCTGTGGCGGGGGCGGGGTGTCAAGACAGTACAAATACAAAACACAACAATTACATTAAGACACGATAAAAAGTTGTGCAACAATCTTGCGAGCCACAGGAACCACAGCAAACCAACTGAAGGACCAAGGACCACAGTCATTGCACAGTTTTTCAACTTTTTGTGGCTTTGTAATTGGAATACAAGAACAAGGCGCGTGCACACGAGCAACAGGAAGATAGATAAAGCTGCTAAAAGCCACCGAGCGAGCGAGCGAGTGTGTGAGACTGAGACGGGGGACTTCTAACAACAGGCGTTCAAGCGTTCGTCTTAAGCAATTCAGAAGGATTTATTTTCGGCCACAAAAGCGAAATGCCGAGCAAAGCGGGCTAACAACAATTAAAGTAATGCTGACCAACAATCTAGGCCCGATTGGGTGGGATTACCACCGACCAGCGACCGACCAACCGACCAACCGACCGACGGACTGACCGACAGACTATCCGAACCAGAGAAGTGCCAAAGACGCACAAAATCTTAATTAAGGAAGTTCCAAGTGGGCAAGTGTCAGACTATGCGAAACTCGGAGGGTTGAGGCTGCCTTTTTATACTCATTTCGCCAGCACAGCACAAAACTGGACTACAATGGCTCTACAATAGAGACCCCGGCCAACAACGAACAACGAACAACCCACGTGCTCGGTGCTGGGGCATTGTCAAATTTAATGAAGGTTTTCATGCTTATGACATGCGCAGCTGGCCAAGATTTAGTAACTTTTTTAAGATGATGATGACTCCCACCAGTGGTGGCTGGCAGGCAGCTTCCAAAAATTCCGACAAGCAACTCCAATGAGTTAATTCGATATTTGACACTTTTGGGGCACATTCCCCGTACGGAATTTTGGTTGCTCTCTCCCTCTCTTTCTCTCTTACACTGTACTGTGAGAACAGTTAATAAAGTTTTGTTGAGTCCGGCGTAATTATTTGCCTGCTAAATGGCTTTTAGACGACATTTCTGGGCCATAAATGGGGGCGATTCACCGAGTTATGTGAAAATAAGTTGCTTTCTCCTGGCCGCTGGCCATTGGCCATTTATAGTCGACGTTTGGCATTTGGCATTTGGCAGTCGGCAGTTGGCAGTTAGCAGTTGGCTATGGCTGTGGCTAGATCGTAAATAAAGGCACATAATTGGACATTGCCAAAATGTAAAACAATATCCATTGAAGCCAACAATAATTAAACTTAATTGTACTGTACATTTTAAATTCCGAGTGTAAAATAAAACAGAAACAAAACAAAAAAAAAACAAAAAAGGATCACGAATACTATTATGAATGCATGGCGAATAGTTTATACGAATTGCAATTTCAAATATTCTGTGTTGATTGAATAAATATTAAGATTGAAAACAATAAATAAAACGCAAAAGCAAATATTTGCATTTCATTTTGCGCATTTTACCAACTAGTAAATGCCACAAAAAGCAACAGCAAAAATAACAACAGCATCATCAGCAGCAACTAATTGCCAAATATTTGAAAAAACTAAAACGACAGAGAATAAAATAATAATGACCGAATACTTCTAAAATAAATATAGAAAACCAAAAAAAAAGAACAAATTGTAGCATAACGCAGAGAATAAAAAATAATTACACAAAAAAAATTACTTCTATTTACAGTTTGAATATTTACTTATTCAGTTTAGACAAACGCCACGCCCACAGCGTAGGCGACTCCCAAAATTGACATAGACATAAATACGAATAGATCCAAAAAAAGAAAAAATACAAAAACAAAAAAAACACTTGCCAAAGTATTAATACTAATAATTTCTGTGTGTATTTGTAAATAAGTAGATTATTCTAACTATAGAAATTTATGTAGTAGCTCCTCGAAATTGAATTGTTTGCTAGACATTTGCTAATACTAGTGCAGCCAAGATCGTGGCACAAGGCGTTAAATATAAATACAAAGTAAATACAGAAATTGAAGATTAACGGATTAACAGTAAATAATAAATATTATATGTATTATGTATATAGACCATAAGTAATAATAGAAACAGACGAGAAAACGCAGAGAAGCCAACATTTTATGAGAACTTCTCAAAATCAAACATTTTAATGGCATCCACAACAAATGCGAAATAAAAACTGGAAATTATTTAATTACAAAAAAAAAAAAAAGAACTGCGTTATTATTTGAACCAAAAACACTTGGATTGTTATTTTTCAATTGGCTGAACGAAAAATAATAATAAATAAACTGCTGAGCCGGATATAACACAATACTTCCAATTTATGGCACGCATATTAAATGCGTTTACCGCCTTTTTTTAATCGCAATCCAATCAGCCACATCAATGAAAAGCATTTCAAACGCAATGACAACCAGGATATGGAAGGCTTCAATGCGCATTCAGCAGATAAATATAGGTGCAATGACCATCTGCTGGGATATGTCAACAACCACTTTACTTGCCCGAAATTGGGTCACTAAGTCATCCCATCTGCCAAGCAAATGGTGTGACTGCTTTAAGTGTTGAGTGTGGCAAGAACCAATCGAGAATCGGCATCAATAATGAAGATCTGACCAGCTGCAAGTGACAATAAAAGTGAACGTTAAATTAGTGGAGCATGCGACAGTTAAACATGGAATTGTGCATTAAAGCAGACCGACATTACACCAATAAGCACAACGACTCTTATGCGTTCTCTACACACACAGCTGATGGTCGTACAATCGACACACTCTCGGTGAAGTCAAACAGCCCGACTAAACAAAACAGCGAACAATTTTATTTCAAATCCAATTATTTTACATCGAACTGCAATCAGATGATTGTGTCCAGCAACAGGAACAGCACACAAACTGTGTGTGTATTTGTGTGAAGTCATCGCGTATGTGTGTGTGTGTGTGTAAATTGCTGCGCTCGACAAACGACGCTGTGAAAATGGCCGACAAAATGAAAGTCAATTGGCAGTCTTTTTTTTTCCTTCGCCCTTTCTCGCTGCCTTATTGTTTTTTCTTCATGGAAGGAACAGAAGTCGCCGCCACATTGATGGGCCACACACATACAAATACACACATGCGTACGCGTGTATATAAAGATATTTGTATGGATCCATTAATTTGTGGACGAATATATATGTGTGTGAGTGTGTTATGCCAGAGATGAAATATTCAATATTGCAACAAGATGAACGCGGCATTCAATAACATTAAAATTCCCATCCGTTTACGGGCCGGTGGAGGCCAACAAATGTCAACCGAAATGTGCGCAACTGTTGCCAATAAAAAGGTTAATGACAAAAAAATATATAATAATACAAATAAAAATAACGCAATTTGCTGCCGACAGCCACGTGTTGACAGTTCAATAAGATGCTGTTATGATTATGGAATATGTGTGGGAAGCGCAACGAAATAAACTTTTATTAGTGTCAACCAAAGGCAAAGCAAAGGCTGCATTATAATACTAACATTTCTTAGTTCGACACTGAAATAATATGTATTTTTATCATTGTGGTATGCAGGAGAAGTGTTGGAACTCGAATGGAAATTAAATTGCCTAGGGTAATGCAGGAGCAACAATTGAAATGTTAATTTTTTTATTCAATTAACTGGCAGAATGTATCAAAGAGAAATTTAAAATTAACACACGAGCACACACACACACATACACAGATGGTCTGAGTGTTGAGCAAAAACTTTGTCTAATTGATTTTGAAGCTGCGGTGCAGTGCAGGCAAATGGCGTTCCATTAGCGTCAGACAAGTTGAGGGCAAAAAAAAAAAAGAATATGAGGAAAGAGCGCAAGTCAAACTTACGTAATTGTTGCTGTTGTTGTGTAGGTTCTTTTTTTCTGTTTTTTTTTTTTTTGTTATATAAATATGCAAACAATTTTTGTGGCTGTTTGGGCCCGAGTTGAATCCGATGTGCACACTCACACACTCACACACTCGCAAACACACACTCAACTTTAAATTGCATTCATATTTAATGCAGCACCAGCAGCGCCGCCAAAAGCGCGGCAGCATTACGTATACGCAATGTAGTGCTCCATTGGGACACATTGCTTAATTTCTCTGCAACTCAAATGTATGGGGACAGAGCGGTCGGTTGCAAGAGCAACCATGTGTGACACTCACACAGACAAATATAAATATTCGCATGTATGTGTGTGTGTTTGTGTGTGTGTGCATAAAAGCAAATGTCAAATGTGAAGAGCAGCAAACAGCAAAAGGAAGAAAAAATCGCATAATGTATACGGCATTTTTGCTACATTTGCGTGCAGAGAGGGAGCAGAAAAAAAGCAACTGGGTGGCCAAAGGGCGCTGCTGGGGAGGGAGTGTGGTGGTAACGATTTCATTTCATGGTTTTGCACTCGTTATGACTTTTGCCCCATGCCTTATGCTCTGCTTGCTTTTTATTGTCGCTCAGTTGCGATTGCGATGGTGCGTCCCCGAAGTGTGCATCGTTTTATGTTTACTAGAGGTAGAAATCGACTCCCTCCCGCCATTCCCTCGCCACCTTTCTTCGCATACTACTTTTTGACAAATTTTATTCAAACATCGTCCACCCACGAAACACGACGTTGCCGTCGCCGTCGCCGTCGCCGTCGCCGTCGCGTTCCCAAGCGCTGTAAGTTTTGTTTTTCAATTTAAACTTTAAATTTCACATGCTTTTATAACATTATTCTGAATGTCGCAGTCGCCAGCTGTGACCGGGCCGCCTCTCGAGAGAAAGGTGTTTTTTTCCGAGCCGTGCCGGTGAGAGCCTTGAGATTTCGTTTTCAATTTTGGCCAGCGAACATAAAGTTAAAGCACAACGTTGTTTTTTTTTTTTTTTGCGCAAATTTCCACTCACGCTGCCAGCACGAAATGGACAAATAGAAGCAATTAAAAGCTTGCAGTGCATGCAATCAACAAATTAATATGATACAAGCGAGAGATATTCACGATTTGTTGTATAATTACTGCCTTGATTAAAATAGCACAAGTTGAGCTAACGACAGCAGCACCACGACAAGAGCTAACCCAATCATCATAAACAAATTGAAGCTATTAAACAACATGTGAACACGAAAGGACTGAACTCAAACCCAGCTTGGGGGCGAGCGGCAATAAAACTGCAGAAGGGATAAGCCAAACGAAAGGCAAATCAGTGACAAGCTAGAGCCATCGCCATCGCCATCGCCATCGTCGTCGCCATCGCCATCGCCTGTGTCAGTTCGTGTCACCTAATTGAGTAAGTATCCTTAGCCGGACCCAGCGAATGGGGTCCTTGTCTGCTTCACACACATGAGGGTAAGTGGCTTTAGCGCATCCTAACTCAGGCAGCAGCAGCAGCAGCAACAGTAGAAGTTGTGGCCATGTCAAGTTGCAAATGTACTGTGTGTGTGTCGTGTGACTCTGTTGTGTGGATATTTTATTTCATTTTATTGTATTTTATTCGTTTTTTCAACAACACGCGCACTTCTTTCTTTCTGTTGTTCTTGGTGAGCTTTGTTGTGTGCTTTTGTTTTTATTTGTGTTCATAACATAAACTTTGTATTTTTATGCGAGAAGGCAAAAGCAACAAGCAACAAGAGGCAAAACGAAGTGGGAAATGCTGGCTGGGAGACTGGCAGACTGGCAGGACAACCAGGAGACCAAGTTGTTTGTGCTGGGAAATCAGTTAAGAACTTGGCGCACAGACTTGGCTCCAACTGCACACACATACAAAATCCACACACACTCACACACAGAGAGAGAGAGACGTAGATACATATTTATTCAGCGCTGTCCCCGTTAACACTCTGCACTTTTTGTTGTTTTACCACTTGAGTGGATTTTTGTGTTATTTCTCTGCGCTTCTCATTGCTGATTTGACTTGGGCGCAGACGGTGCGGCATGCGGCATGCGGCATGCGGCCGGAGCATCATCATTTATTATGCGCGCCACAAATCGAAATCAGCAAAGCGACTTGATTAAGATTTAACTAAGCGTGCTCATTCACACACACACACACTCTCTCTCTCTCTCTCTCACACACACACCCACACAAACACAGTGTGTGTTGTGTCTCCTCTGCCGCTCGCACTCATGCACACAGACGTATGCGCATATTTAATATTAAATTAAATTGAAATTGAAATTCAAAGTGAAATTGAAACAATACACAGCATACAATAGGCACGCGCCATAAATTATTTTAAATGTCAGTTCAATTTTTGTTGCTTGTCTTGTGACCAACAGCACAATGCGAAAGCAGCACAAAACGAGGATGAACAACAACAACAAAAAAAAAAACGTTAATTAAACGAAAACCACAGGCCACATGCAACATGCAGTTTGTGGTTCCTGGTAATTAATAAAATCCGCAGCAACGAAATTCGAAGAGAACACAGTCTGATCCAAAAGCCACTTTGGGGACTGTTTCATGTTAGGGAATTAGCATAAATATTTAATATTCGCATTAATACCCTCGCTCAAATATGCAGCGATAAAGAGATGTGTTTTTTCACTCGTTTTTTTTTTTTTTTTTTTTTTTTTTGTTGAATTATTTCGACAACTGCAAAACGTTTTCAGCTTTTTAAAGCACTCTTCTAACAAGGCAACGAAAAACGTACAAAGATAATCTAAATCAATAAATATCGTCGGCATGCAGCAATAGGTTGTAGGGTATAGGGTATATAATAGTCGCACCAGGTTGTTTTTTCTCTTTTTTGCGCTGACTTTGTTTTTTGTGACGCATACGTATATTGCACATTGTTATAGCCAGACCACTGTCAACTGGCCATCAATCTATCGACTGTGCGGGGCGAAGGCGTTAAGCTGGCCAGCAAATCCCATGGTTACTGTTAGAATGAGGCGCGGTTTTTGTCTGGGGGCTTAACGAGCTCGACGCTTAAAATGATGACACAGACACAAAAGGGTTGAAACGCTTTGAGCAAATCGGGTTCTCTTTTATCTGGACGCCGGGACGACCATGCGCTGCAAGGCACAGACAGAAGCTGTCTAAACAATCGAAGGGATATTCATTTTTTTTCCAGGCAATGCAATACAAACTATTCCTATTACAGCTTAAACTCGAAAAGATGTGGAAAAATGCAAATTTCTCGTCTTCGATTTAGTGAAAAACTCAACAATTTTGGTGCAATTTACTTTGGCAAAGAAAATCATAAATTACTCGCCGAAAAACTAAGATTGTCTATAAGTTGGCGCAAAGTTGAAACTTCACCGGTGCCAAGGTCTCTTGAACTCTCAATCCCTCTATGTCTTATCTCCATATAGCTATTATTTATATTCGCATATAGTATACACACATTGCGTCTGCTCGTAATTCATAAAAAGACTGTCAAGCGCGGATGTGTTTTAAAAGGCTTGTCAGAAACTTTTGCTAAAATCGTTGCAGGTGAGCAGCTGCAGCAAATATGCGCATAACAGCAACTGCATTGACAGCGATAAGTTATATAGAATACAAACACAAACACCAACACAAACACAAACATGTGCATAATACACACACGTCTGTAGACAGGATATAAGCTGCATATCGTGAGTGTCACGGGAAGCTGCTGGAAAAGCTGCACACAGAAAATAAAATCGCTTGAAAATTGAAAAGTCATGTCAGCGTTGGCACAGGAAGCCAAGGAAAATATATAGATATAGATATATATATATATATATATATATATATATATACTATATTTGCGAAGGAAATGGACAGTAAATTTTAAATGCTGCCGAGACTTTTTATTCAATCGAATGAAGCGACAATGCAAACAACAAATTTTACATGCCAATGCACTTGGCAAAGCAACGAACTCGAAAAAAAAAACAATTACGAGTTTAATATATATTCATTTGGCAGAGCAAAGTCAATCCGCTGTTGCCGCTTTTGACTACTGAATTACAAAGCAGAGCAATGGGCAATGGGCAATGCGCAATGAGCAAACAGCGGGGCGGGGCGGGGCGGGGCAGTGTTCGGGGCGTGTCAGTTGGCCAGTCGTCCTGTAGTCCTGGGCTGCCATTTTTTACTTTTAATGAAGCGCAAGAATTTCTGTTGGATAATTTGTTAAGCGCAGGACAGCCAAAAGGCAAAAAGCCAAAGGAGCCGGAAGCAGAATGGGAGGAAAAAAAAGAGCGAACTTAGACAGCATCAGACGCAGTGCAACAAGAACGAACACAGACAACCAAGTTTATAGCGATGAAAGTTACGCTATAATTTGGCTTATTTCGGCCAGCGAAATTTATAGAGTCGAGATGCAAAATAGAGCGCTAGAATTAGCCCAGGAGCACAGCTGCAGACCAACAAAAAAAGAGCAAGAGAACGAGAGATAGGGAGACAGAGAACGGAAGGGACAGTGCAAGATAAATGACACGCAAATTCCAAGTGGCAGATTTTCATTTTTAATTAAAAGAACAGTCAGACCATGTTGGTGGCTGCTAGCGGCGACCAGGGTGACCCTTCGTAATGCTTTGCAATAAACCATAATTAACTGGAAGACAGCGCACTCACCTGTTGTAATGTTGTGCACGAAAATCTCACGCAAAAGCAGCAATTCATCTTCAGGTGCAGCGGTAATTGAACCAAATACATCGTCCTCCGGCCACACTTCCCTGCAAGAGATTATAAATATGATTAAATGCGATGAGCAAGTAGTCGTAGAACGTTGCCAGGGGCTGCTTCAAATTAAAAATGATAACCGAACTGATAAATCAATTTTCACAGCACAGCATAAACACCGATGCGAAAGCTATCTCTAATTGCTTTATGACTTCAAAAATCATTTGTGCTCCGCGCTCAGGCGCTCAGGTGAAATTTAATGCGGAATTAAAATCAGATTTGATCTTGCTGCATGAGAGAAAAGTTATCTAGATTGATTGAACGGTTTCACAAGCCTTTTCAATTCGCACAATTTCGCAAAGTGAGTAGAAGAAGTCAACTTTTAGCAGTGGCCTATAATGGCACCTGAATCACAACCGCCATGTCATGAGCAACAGGAACAACAGCAACAACAACAGCAATAGGAGCATTGTTAAAGCAACAATAACAAGAGTGCATGTCATGCTGCAAAATCCGGACGCAGCAGATGCAACAAGCGAAGCTTTTAGCTTTCACAAAATGAAATTGATGCGTTTAAAATTGCGTTAAAATTTCTCGTGTTGCTCAGCACAGCAACAGCAACACACACACACACACACACACACTCACTACACACATGCGCGCATACTTGCCCCAAAAACTCAACCCCCAACTGACGGCAATAGAAAACTGCTTGCGCCAACCCGTGTTGCATTTCTGGTTTCATTTTTGGTGCAGCACACAAATAATCCTTGCGTGCTGTTCATGTTGCAAGTCGCCCGTGTGTGTGTGCGTTAGTTTTTGTGTGATGCGTGCGCCAGTTGCAGGCTTTGCGCCATTGCCGTTGCTGCTGTTAATTTAATATTTGAAAGCAGCTTAATATGCAACTCACACACAGACAGAAACCTGTGTGCCTGAGCGAGAACTCATAAAAGCGAGGGAGAGAGAGATGTATGCACCAACAAACACAGCGTCAGAGAGAGAGAGAGAGAGAGAGAGAGAATGAGAAGCAAATACCGGGTGGCAAAAACGCTTGGCATCGAATGCTGCGACTCTGGTCATATCAGTGGCAGCCACGCAGCGCAGTTGCAGATGCAGCTTTGGGCCATTTCGTTTAGTTGCCGCTGTGTGTTTGTGGTGCGATAGTGCAACTTATGTTTTTCGCTGTCAAGCGCCAATAAATTGACAGACATGCCACGTTCCACACCACACTCATACACACCTTCGCACGCGCGCTGCAAACGAGGGCAACAGTTGAAAATAGTTGTAGATTTTTGCATGGCAAATGACAATTCTGCTTCGTACTGGAGGTGTAGAAGTTATGTCATCCTGGGGACCAATTGGATGCTTCCCATTAGTCCGTTGCCAAGGCTAATGCCAGACCCGTAATTACAACTGCATGTGGCACCGATGCTGGTCTGTTTTACTGTTTTGGTCTGCAGCATTCAGTGTTCATTCAAAACTTACACAACATATTTAATGAGCTACTCTTGCGCTTTACGCTTTACCTATTTGCCAGTGGAGCCCGCGATGCAAT
Organism: Drosophila siamana; assembly: GCA_035047445.1. Taxonomy (NCBI): domain Eukaryota; kingdom Metazoa; phylum Arthropoda; class Insecta; order Diptera; family Drosophilidae; genus Drosophila; species Drosophila siamana. The sequence continues at coordinate 15,184,723 of JAWNPP010000004.1, read as the reverse complement.
TAGTGGTTTTTGTGTTGCAGGGCATGAATCAAATATTGGTTAATTATATGCCAGCAAAATCGAATGCAGTGACAAAGCGATTTACAGTGCAACTGGTAATTCAACTAACCCATTTTTGCGGCTACACACCAGGCATTAATGGAAGACCGCCAATTTCTGGTGAAGAAGTATTTATCTATGACAAAATATTTTAATTTCTTCAGATTGACGACGCCCGATAAATTGGTTAAACATAGTCGACAAGTCAGCTTAACCGCTTTAAATACAAAGTACTCAGCGGCAACATTGCAACATCGCTAAATAAGCACAGAGCGACAGAGAAAGCAGACGGTAGCTAAAATAAGCTTAGTTAAGAGTCTGTTGGGCAACTGTAATGCGAAGAGATTGCAAGGGGTAACTACAGCAAGAGAGCGAGAGAAAAGGAACTGAAAGTTGCAGCTAAAATGAAGTTTGAATAAACATTTTTCGCATTTACTTCACTTAAAACTTTTTCAAGCTGACATTTTTGTGCGCTCGGCGCTGCCATTAAGCCGGTGGCGAGAAAGCAAAAACCAAAACGTTTTCAGTCTCCCGACTTCTTCTTTATCCCGTTTGTCCCTTTTTTTGTGCTCTTCATGTTGTTAATAAAATGAAAAGGAGGAAAAAAACACATAATAGTGTGACTTGGCAAGTATTTAAAAATGCTGGCCAGACTCGGGAAGCGTTCATATTCATTTGGCATGGGGATCTGGCTGGAAGGCACTTACATGCCAGGCCAGACACATATGTATGCAAAGCAAACTCGCTTACTGCACTGTATATGAATGTATGTGTATGTTTATTTGTGTGTAAGTATAACTTTAGTTTATTTTCAATATTTTGTTTACCCAAAAATGCTTGGCGAGGACTCAGTGGCAACAAAAAACATAACATACACAGCATAACTCTCCAGACGACGAGTGCAAGGCTACAGGGCGCAAAAAGTTGCAGACAAAAGGCAGATGAAGTGCGAGTGGGCGAAGGATGTATGTATGCATGTAGGGGAGGAGGAAAGCATCGGATGCAGCAGGGTCTATGCATATCGTATTTTAATTTATTAGCACAAAAAGCGTCTAGACCTTTTTAAGCTGCTACTGCAGCAACAGGAACAGCAACTGCCTGCTGCTTTCTATATTTTAATGCAACAAATTTGGTTGGCAGCAATTAAAATGCACATAAATTTAAATGAAGTTACACAATGCTTAAAAAATTGCGTATACGCCATGTAACGTGGCGTAGAAAACATAGAAGACCCAACCCAGCTGCGTCGCAATCAATACAATCTTGAAATATATTCTTACATTTCTATTGTCAATGTCGGTTGTTACATTGCGCATCTGCGACATTATTCAGTGAATATACAATCTAATTGATTGTCAATAAGCCAAGGAGCCAAGAGCATCGTTCCTTAACTCTGCGCTCACTCTTCAGTGTAGTGGCGTTATCAGCTCAGGTAGAAAATTTTAATGATGTTTATAAATAAATGGCTTGGAAATATTTAAGCCCCATTGCGACATTGCTGTGTCTGAGAGAGAGAGAGAGATGCGACAGCCTTTGACAGCACCAACATCTGTTTGGGGGGCGACTCGCCGGCTTGTTTAAATGTTGACGCGCAAGAAGGTAAATTATTTTCACGCAATTTTCCAGCACAAACAATAAACATGGGGCTTTACATAATTGAGCTGGCAATTGAATTGAAACGCAGACGCCTTCAACGGAGCCCTGGCCCACCTAAAGTCAGTGACAGAGTTGATTGCGCTGCAGAGCCTGGGCACATAATGAGGAGCAACAGCAGCAATGGCAGGAGCAGGAGCTGAGGTGCCTGTAGTGCCACCAAACGAAAGGAGCGCACAGAATTCCGTGCACAGCCATTATCTGTAGTTACCACAGCACCTGGCGACCCGACCACCACCTGGCCGGGATGCGGGCGTGCGCTGCTTTAACAATAAATAAAAACTATTTAATTTAAGGACACAGAGCACGCAGAGCTGCTCTCCAGCCAAGGACACAGCAGTCTGTGTGCCAGAAAATCGCTGAGCAAAATATGAAATATAAACAGAAAACGCGAAAACAGATAAAGAGGAAATGCTCAACAAAAGACAAAAAAAATGGAAGTGGTTGTGGATGTGGATGTGAGTGAACAAACTTCAAGTGCTGTCGCCTTGGAGATACCCTCAATTCTCCTCCGCCAGCGGAATCAGTTTTATACTATTGGCAGCGGAATTCGAAGTATTTATTAATTAAGCAGAATTAAGATAAAATATTCTGCAAGTTATTGGACTTATCCCTTTCACGCAGTATACAATACGTACAGGGTATTGAGGCAACAGCACACAACAAAGGCCAGCGAATGCTGCATCGCTCTCATCTCCACTTTTTACCTGGGTTAATTTATTATGCGAATTGCTTTTACACATTTTCTGCGCTGCGAACAATGGGGCACAGAAAGACCTGACCCGCAGCCAGCAACAGTCAATGTCAAGTTATTAAAAGAAGGATTTTCAAAAGGATTACTGCGGCAAGTTGTTGCTCAATTTGAATATTCTCGCCAAGGACAACGTCACTCCACAGTTCTGCGCAATCACAAGGCTAACTCACTCACCTGGCAGATCGTAGCAAGGCAATTCCATGCTCCAATTTCCCGCTACGCAGGAATTTATTTATGCGCATCATACAATCCTCCCTGAAAGTCAAAATATAAAGACATTCACATTATGCACAATGCGTATTATTTCTATAAATAGAAGTAGACGACTCACCGTTGATCATCAATGGACTTCTCCGAAGCAGCATCAAATGGCAATGGCTGTTCATGTTCTGGCAATTGTAATTCGGTCGCCAGCAGCAGGCTTACCTCCGACGCCATTTCGGCCCATTTGGTCGACAGCTCTTCCTGGAATTTATAATTATATGAATTATATTTGTCTTTGGCCACAAAGGCAGATCAAACTGTTCCACAGAATGTAACAGACGTTTGGACAGGCCGCAATTGAAAAAATGACAAACAAATAAAAATGAAATCAGCTTGGCTAACATCGGTTGGTAAACATGAAACATTTTATTATTGATCGGAAAAATAATAAAAAAAAATACTTAACAATGTAGAAGCCATGCACATAATGATTTAAATGGAAACCAAACGTTCCATTTGATTTTATTTTGTATGAAATTCAACCAATAATTGTTCACTTAGTGGATGATTTTCCCACTCCCAAAAGCAATCTACTTGTATTTGCATGTTCGGCCTTATCGGCCTTGTTAACAATGCATATTTTAATTGCACAACGATTGCAGAGACATTGCCATATTTCCGTATTTAAAACTACATATTTTAATATGAATGCAGAACGAAAATCTAAATTTGCAATACCCTGGGACACATTACAGTCTGATATTAGCCAGCTGCTAAACTATTGTATAGCCCTCAAAAAAATATACAAATTTATTGTATTAGTTTATTTGGTGAATTATGTGATTTTAGCAACAATCACAAAAGTCAATTTTAAACTATAATCCGGCAAATAGGATATTTTACAGTCTAGTATTGCACTGATAACCACACACAAACGCTTCTGCATATTTTGAGCTATTGTATTATACATTTTTTCCGCTAATATGTTAACAGATTTTATGAAAAGCCGACCAGACAAAAACATTTTTTGCGCATGTTTTAAATTTACCGTACATATTGACAATGTTATTGGCACTTTAACAAATGCCAAATACTTGAATTTGCAAATGAATTTTTCAAAAATTATCGTACACACAGTGGGCGAGAGGCCTGTGGGTTGAACAAAAAAGTTGGTTACGTGTAGGTCTCACAACAACTGCAACAATGCGCAAAGATGGCAGCAGCTGTGCAAATAAATATGTCAAAAATTAGCACAGTTGAAGGCTTGCAGTAAAAACCAAAAACCAAAAAAATAAATGCGGACATGTTCGTTCGGCCCACATGGGGCACAAAATGGCAGCCACAGAGCTGCACCAAATAGCGGCTGCTGCGGTAAGTGGGGGTTGAAGGTGAACAATTGGCCAAGTGTTGGCGTTTGGCCGGAAATCACGCTTGGCGGTGCAGCCAACGCGCGCAAGTGTTAAAAAAATGAGAGAAACACAAACAGTTATGAAAATTTGTCAAGGGAACTGAATAACTGAAGTGCAAGTAGCCTACGAAATAAGTTTAAAGAACTTCTTGTGCTAGACAAAACACTGCGTTAATTAAAGCCAATTTAAATTTGGCTTTAAAAATTCGCTGGATGACTAGAAATGAAGTGCAGTAAAGTGCTTTAGGAGATGAATGTAAATCAGATTGGGTCGCCGCGGTAGCGTTAATAAATAGTTGAACTAAACAGCACATAAATAAATAAAGAAACGAGCAAATAAATGAGACCAGCGGCCACGTTACTGCCAGCCACGGCGAACTTTATTTTATTTTAACCATATTTTCAGTCAATTAAATTTCACGATCAAACCTATAAATCTTTGGTGCTGGCAATATAGACGACAATTGTTTTTTGACCCAACCGCTGCTGCTTTTGGCTATTTGTTTTAAATTTTATTGCCAATTTAGAGAATATTTTATGGCGCACACAGCGGGTGGCGGACAGCGAATGGTGGACACCGAATGGCGACCGGTGGCCAACACCCGCAGCCCCAAATGATGTCATTTAATGCAGCAATTTATTTATAAGCATTAAAAATTTTCAATTTCATTTTCTCTCGACTCACCTCCGTTGGCTGCGACGCCGACTTCGACTTGGCCGTGGCCGGATGTTGCTTCTTGCCACCGCGCTTGCCACCGCCAGCTCGTCGTTTGTCCTGTACGACAACTGCATCCTGACAGAAGCGTTCCATCATTTTAATAAATACATTTGCCGTCTCCACAACATCCCGCAGATAGACTCTGTTTTGCAGAGGAGAAAAGGGAAGAGAAATAGGTGGAGATAGTAAATAAAATTATTGCATATGCAAGCGGTAATTAAATTCTTTATTGCTACAAATTGAATGAGAACGCTGCAAAATATGACCACACATGCTGAAAATTCAATTAAATCTTCCAAATGGTTCATTATTATTTTTACAACCTTTCACTGCTTCAATAGTACATTTAATTCTATTCCCCAGTTCATTAAATCAAAAATGTTTACATTTATTTATCTATGACTCGCACGCACAACACTTTGTGGTTACCAATGATTAAATATAGTAGCCATTAAAGCGTTATTCGTAGATTTCGTGCCACATATTTTAAGCACACCACAGTCAAGTAATACTACAGACTTTAAAACGATTTATCAACTTAAATACGAGATATTTTATTGCAATCTCTTCTATTAATAGTTGAGAGTATTGTTAGCAAGCCGCTTTATATTTATAAGTTCAAGGGTTATTTCTATTTGTAGCAGAGATTCCAAAAGGAATGCAAAGGTTGCCTTTCAATTTATTGAGACTCATCGAGCACATTAAAAAGGCAACACAAGCGGACCAAGTTTGGCGCAGGGTCCGCCCCCCCAAAACTCTCGCCATTGGGCCAAATTTTGAGCTGAGTTAACTAGCCCAACTCAATTCAAAATACGTCGTTGACTGATGATGTTTCCCCCGCTATTTCTTGCCGTTGCTTCTGACAATGTCGATGCCGTTGCCGTTGCCGATGACGATGACGATGACGCCTCCAATTAGCAAATTAGCCTTAAAAGGGAAAATGGCAAAAAAGCATCCAACAAACTGCCAAAATCAGCTGCCGCGTAGCCAAAAAGCTGGCGCTACCAACTTCCGCATTGTTTTTAACCAAACCAAATCAAGAATGAGAAAAAATGGCGGATAAAAAAGGCAACGTCATTGTGCACGTCAATTTGTTAAAATGATTGATTGCTGTTTGAATAATGAAAATCGCGAGCGTCATAGAAAAGGACAATGCAAACAAGGCCACACAAAATTCACAAATAAATGATAGACAACGCCATGCCCTTTGACTCCCCCAAAAAAACAAAATAAACGCGAAACATTTGAAAATTCACATGGCATGCCAAATATGCAAATGATAATGGAAATGCTAAAAATAGAAGAGGCAACCTAGAGAAATGTTTCAGATTAATCGCTATGCAATGACCACATCCTTTTGTCAAGGATCTTGACTCCCACAAAATCCAGCCAACAAGCACTTTAACAACCCAGCTTCGCACAAACGCTTCGGTCTGCTGGGTATTGAAATTGCCAAATTGCCAAACGTCAAAAAATTATCGCATAAATTCGCTGAATGGCGGCCTATTGTTGAAAACTCTCGCTGTACATGACTCGGCAATATTTGCATACGTGAAAGTGTGCGTATAAAACTGTGTACTATAAGTGCAAATGTGTCTGTGATGTTTGAAGTCCTGAACTCCTGAGCGGACACTCTAATTGCCAAACCTGAACACAGTTCAACTAGCCGCAGAAAAGATATCAAGAAAGAATATTCTACTTGTAGATAGGCTGCACACACACAGCTCACACTGTTCGTAATCGTAGATATTACAATTCTGCGCTTGTTAAACCTTAATTGGCACTTGAGTGCAGGGTATGAAAAACTCTTTTGAAAAGCTTTTCGAAAGTGTTGTGAATGGAAATACAATTCCGAAAGGGTCCCAATCGATGCGACAGCCTCCGAAATTTATGCAAATTCATTGTGAATTTAAATAGGCCCCACTAGCAGCTGACTGCATTTTGCGAAATGCGGTCAATGTGCCGCCCGCCTAGCTTGGGGAAGTTGCGCCAAGGGAAATGCATTCGTAATGAAAATGGTTGTCAGCATGAGCTGCACACCTCAGCGCACACAGGTAGAATACACACAGGTAAAAAAAAAAACAAGACAAATCGAATGCAAAGCCAAGTTGAACTGCAGCCAAATTGCGCCGACAAATCAACCCATTTGCATCGCAGCCTCACTTGATGATATGTGTGTGTTCCCCAAGTGTAGGATATCTTTAAATAATTGCACACATTTTAGAGCATACTTATTTGCGCATTTAGCAGTTGTTCCTGCTACAACTGCAATTTGCTGATAAATCCAGAGGCTAGGCTGATAATGCGGTCGGCTCATCAAAGCCATCAGCCAGCTGCGTGTGCTGCCTGTCTGATAATAATAACTCAACTGCAATGCAAATCATTCGCTGCTATTTCTGCACTTGCCACAACACAGCCAGTCGCTGTGGTCGCAGCAAGTGGCAAGTGAAGCGGAAAAACAGGAAACTACACAATGTACTACAGACAGCACTTGTCTATCGTGGATGCACAGTGATTTCGGATCGCAATGCAATGCAATTTTTCCATTTAATAATTGCTCACTAGCCGTACATTTATATATAAAGTAAATACTTCCACAGTATGGAATATCATGATGAAATGCCATTTAATCAAGTTGAAAGTAAATTTCATATTTTGCGCATAATATGTGTATGAAGTAAATTCAATATTAATTTTCTCACATTTGATGACATCTGAATAACTGTGCCACAGCGTGTGGCAGGGGGCAGGTGTGGTGAGGTCTGGGTGCAACTTCTGGTGTGTGCTGACCGCAACGCTAAGCAACCGCAGTGTAGAATGCGGGTGCAGCACTCGGCAGTGAGGGCGTTGTGTTGTAAGCATGGGCCAGGTAATGGTTGCATAACAAATTGCATGCCACAAACCATTTTACAAGCGCCAGCTAAAGCGACGTCGCCTACCCACTGCTATGTACAACGTTGCAACGATGCGATAATGCCATTTGAGCCACATCCACACACGCACACACACCTCACTCACCCGGTAGAAAGCCACACTTGAGAGCCACTCAAACTCATGTGTTGCCAAATGGGACAAAGATAAATCGTTAATAAATTATTTATAATTAATTTGTATGTGCGCGGTTTGTTGCTTGCCACTCATTGTTGCCACTGCTGTTGCTGTTGCTGTTGCTGCTTCTGCTGCTGCTGGCCATGGTTGATTTGATATTCGCGTTTACGTTGATTAAATGGACAATAGCAACAACAATGACAACGCCGTTGAGCAGCATTCAGAATTAATTAGACGACTTGGGCGTGGCCGGGGAGCATTGTGGGCTGAGACTTGCTCATGCCACTGTTACTGCTGCTGCTGCTGCTGCTTCTCGCTGCTGCTGCCGGTTTGAGCGCATGTTGAATAAATGATAAAATGTAATTGCGACGAGTCTTGGGGCAAATGGTGAGCCGAGTGATGCTCGTTGCCATAAGACGTTTATAATGAAAATATTATTAATTATGACAGCAGCACAGCAACAGCAACAGCAACAGCAACAATAGGAACAGCGACAACCCAAGCAGCATTCTCAACAATCACTGGCCTCACAACGATGAGTGATGGGCGCTGATTGCAGCCCCCCGCGGGCCACAGTCTGCAACCCAACCCCAACCCCAACCCGAGGCTGCTGGAGGCTGTAAATGTGCCCAGGCTCATAAATAATTCATGCGAACGCCGAAAGGCTTCAATCTCTCAAGTGCTCAAATTTTGATTGCAGTTCAAAAGGCAACAGCACTTAGTTACTTTATCGCTAATTGCAAAGATTAATTGAAAGCAATGTCTATGCACAGGTCTCGTATAATTTCCCAGTTAATATTTAATCGATTGATCTGATTTTTGCCAGCCACTGCATGTTCAAGTGGCAATATTATCGCTTCAATGGCGCGCCGATTGCATTGCAGCAACAACTGCTGCGAGTTCACCAAATGCTCCCACACCCTGCAATCAAGGACTGCCACAAAATAGAATGCATTGATTGAAGATGCGTTTAGCTGCTATCTCATCGGTTAAACTTAAAGCCAAAGTATTTGCACTGTGTGCGGAGGATAACTTGCAGTCGTGCAACTGCAAACTCGACGGCAAACTGCAGTTGCAATCGCTTTATTGCCGTATGCTGTCAATTCCATGTTTGCGCGTTAAATTAATTTAGTCAGTGCTTTGAAAATACCGAATGCATTCCCATCCGCCTAATGTCTGTCTATATCTGTGTCCATCTCTTCATTCAACTGGCTGACGCGTTGATATTTGAACCCACGCCTCTGTGTGCCCCATCAGCGTGTGTGTGATGCACTGTGGAACACAGCACACCAGCCAGAGAATGCAATGCTTGATTGCGCAGTGCATATTAACAAGATTGAAGCGATGTGTTAATCAAATAACTAACTCGAATACACTTCTAAATTACAGCAACTTTCGCATTTAGTTGCAATAGCTAAATTTACTCGCATATAATGCTGATTTCCCATGGTAAGCGTTCTGTTTGCCACCACTGGATGTGACACAAAAACACACTTTCAGACATTCAGACATTCATTGCTGGCAGGTACAAGCGGATGAAGAGGTGGCATCCACACCATGTTGCATCAGTTCGTTTGACAGATAAATTTGTGCATTCGTTTAGAAATATTCAAGTGAGTTTTGCTTTCCATGCCTCTCGCATGTGAGCTAAAAAATTGCAATTATCTAAATGGATTTCGATCGAATGCTGCCGCAGCTGCCTGTGAGAAAGGATGAGGGTATCCAAAAAGAAAACTTTTTAAATGCCAATTGAAAGCGCATGCACGTCGTCTGCAATCCTAAGCTTGCCACATGCCACGTCTGACCGAAACTGGATACGGGAAAAGTTAAGCTGCAGCTGCAGCTACAGCTGAGTTATTCTCTTCTGGAGCAGTGCTTAACGAGCTGAAGGTAACTAGGGCTGACTGGATGACTGGATGACTGGGGTAGCAACTAACTGAGGGTAAGTGGGTAAGTGCTGTGTTGTTAATGAGTCTAAAAGCACTGCTGCATGCCAACAGTGTAAGTAGCTATGTAAATCAGTTAAAGGCCACCACAATGTCGGTGCCGTCCCCACCCCAGCAGTAACATGGGTAACATGGCAATTAGAATGCAGCTGGCAAGGTGCAACTCCCCAAATTGCAGTCGATGCTCGACATGCGCTTGCTCTCAACGAGCAGAGGCAGCTCAACATCGCCATCGCCGTCGCCGTCGCCGTCGCCCTCGTCACTCCCGTCTCGCTGCCGTTTGCCCTTGGAGTGCGTTAGTTACCAAATGCTATAATTTTAATGCCAGAGCACGCGTGCCGCACATGCTTGTAAAATCAATTAAAGTTTTCGCCGACTCCGCTGCTCGCTGCTCTGCGTTGGCTGCTCCTCCAAACTCAAAGCGCAACTAGTTCATTTAACATTGGTGCTGCACTCACACACACACACACACACATAGACACACACACACAGACAGACAGACAGCTGTGCAAATAGCCAAACAAACAAGTCTTAAGACAAAAGCATGCCGTCAAGACAAACAATGCCTGATTGTCGATTGGGGCCAGAGGTTTTTGGCCGGACAGGAGCTTAGAATTCAGATGAGTCTGTGTGTGCGTGTCTGCCTCCTTGTCTCTCTCTCTCTCTCTCTCTCTCTCTCTCTCTCTCTCTCTTGGGTCTTGGAAGCAACTCCGCTGGTAATCCTATTAAGCGATAGTCAGCGAGTGTGTTTGCCTTGCTTATTTGTGACCATCAAGCGGACTCAAGTCGCACACAACGCACTCGTTTGCTTGCCCCATGGCACCCGGCAAACCAAGCAAGCAAGCAAGGCATGCAGCATGCGGCATGTGGCATGCGGCATGTGGCATACTGGCTAAGTTATTTCCAATATGATATCATTCGTTGGGCCGAGATAGTAATGTGGTTCGGTGTTAACTGGGGGTTGTACTCACTTTGTGCTATGTGCCTCATTGTAGTTCATTAACAAATGCAGTATTGTCTCCCGATACTCCAGCACATAGCAGACATTGTTTAATAACATATCAAAGAGGCCACGCGCGTTGTCATCATCCTTCAGCTTCTGCAGCCACAGCAAGCTCTGCAGCAATTCGCGGAATGTCTTTAATTAAAAAATTGATAAGCATTAACTTGGCTTGCGCTCGCTTTCGCTCGAATGCGTGAATTGCATTTGAATTAGACTTAAGGCTGATACATTCAATACATATTAATGCTGGAATTTGTGTAATTAATTCATTTCATTATAACGCATGCAAAAAATGAAACAATTGACTGCTTGACAGCAGCTTTTATTTAATCCCCAATTAATTGCGCTTAATTTAATTAAAGTTGCAAGTTAATATTGAGTATCTATATTTGTATAAATAGTTTTTTGTTCTGTCTAGTGATGTGCTATCAAAGTACAGCATAATTCTTAATTTGAACTCGATAATGTGCAGTGCAAAATTAGCCAACATGAGATATTTGGTTTCTTAAGTAATTTATTAATTCACACACACATAAAAACTAAACAAGTTGGGCAATTATTGTAGTCTTAAATTCCAATTTTAATTGAGTTACTTGGCAACAAACTGCGTATGAAACCGCAGGTGAAGCTGTGAATGTAAAAAGCTAATTTCATTAAACTAATAATCACACTTTCGAAGCCAAAAGTAAAGTCATATTATTGCACAATTTATTTAATTTTAGTTGTGGCTTTTAACGCTGTCAATGTGTTTAATATTTTTTCAAGCTCAATCAATTGCGGTCACAATAATGGTTGTGTTCTTGTACTTTCCTAGTTTATGGCTTTTGTTGCTAAAACAAAATGGGTCATTGCCATTTTAAATAGCACGCATTATATGCAATATTCATGTACTATAGGTTCAGAGTATTTCGAACTGACTTTGTTGCTGGCGATGACTCAGAACAAAGCCCGGCCACAGCACGTGAAGTCGGCTTAAGCTCAGTCTTAATTCAGGGGAAGCGTTGCGCTCCAACAAAGTGCACCCAAAAGTGCACTTACAGTGCCAAAGCAAACAACAACAAGCGAACGCACAAGCACACACAAACACACACACATGTAAGACACACACTAACTCACACACACACACATACAATCGCAGTCCGTGTGCTTAAGCTTAGATGGCCCCAATGCATTTACTTACCAGCAGGGCCACATGCAGGCGCTTGGCCCAGAGACGCGCTTGCTTCTTGTCGCACTGAATCATGTCCATGTCATGCTGCATGCGCGTCAGAACCCAGTGGAAACATTGCACGCTCAGCGACTCGCTGCGAAAATAGAGGAGAGAGGGAGCAGCACATTTAAGTACGAATTTAATCTGAGGAACAAGCACATGCTTATAACTAAGTACAAAGAGTATACGAATGGCGAATTAAACTAAAGTGTGCGCAGCGAGTGTCGAGAACACAGGTAAGCAGCTTGCCAGTTGCAAGTTGCAAGTTGCAAGCTTGGAGCTCAGAGGTTGGCAGGAGCTGCCTGTTGAAGCACAGTGAAAAACTCATTAACAAAATTAATTTTTAAGTAGCGCTACAAATGAGTGGCAGCCTAAGTTGCCGCCACCCCGAAAACTTGTCGCCCACACAGCGAGTGGGCGTGGCCAAGCCACACGTTTGTTTGGTTTATGCCAAGCTGTTGCTGTTGCTGTTGCTGTTGTTGCAACTGCAGAAGTTCCTGCATTTGCCTGCAAGTTTGCCAGCAAAATTAGCAACGCGACGTCTGCTGCTTCAGCGGTCATTAAAGTTTCTGCAATTGGCGCAGGGAGTTCGGGACAAGCATTTGAAAAGGCATTAAAATCAAATTAATTACAATTTGCACGACAGCAGCAGCAGCAGCAACAGAAATAGCAGCAGCTCCATCGCAACTCAACTCAACCGAACTGAACTGAACTCAAATAAATAAATTATAAAATCAATAAAATGTTAAATGGCAAATGCTGAATCGTGCCCGGAAACAGGTGCGCAATTAGTACAATCTCCAAACTTCGATCTAACCCTAATAAACGTTTGATATGAATGAATTGCAAACATAAATCGATGAGAGTCATTTAGCTGATTAACATCAAATGAGAACTAGAGAATAATTCAATTGTGTGGTAATAAACGATACATGTCTTTTATCAAGTAAACTATTTATTAACTACTTTGTTTCAAGATTCAAAAACAAATGATGTTTTTTGGAAACATTTTGCCAAAATTGAATACAAGAATTATCCAATGATACAACTTGCCAGAGGTGGAAATCATTTCACCCCGAATGCCACACATAGTTTTCGACTCTGCCACATGATCGTTTGATGGTCAATGCTGCGCTTGAATTCATTTGCTGCAAACTGCAACAAAAACACCTAAACCAAACTGAAAACTTAATTTCACTTTTCTATTTTCTATTTTTGCTTCTCTGCTTTCTATTTTTTTAGTTGTTTTTTTTTTTGGTTTTTTTCCTGCAGAAGTTTGCCGTCTTTTACGGTCATACATTATTGCAATAGCATGCTTTATATAGTGCAAAATCAGTAGAAAATGGCAGACGATAAAGAAAGTTCCGAAGCAGGCGGGCAGCGGCAAATTGCATTTGCGGAAATAAACAGAAACTTTTATGCCCGGCAAGTATATAGTATATCTATGTATATGTATATGTATATGTATATGTCTCTGTGGCAGAAGAGTGCGACAAAAAGGCATGATAAAAGACAGTGGAAAAGCGAGGCTAGAATGAAAAACAGCAGCAGCAAGTAGTAGCTGCTAGCCAGAAACTTTGAATAGTGCGGGTGATGTTTTTGGAATGGGGAGAGTGGGTAGGGGGAGGTGCTTTGGAAGTGGGCGAAATGGGGGGGGGGAGTGGAATTGAAGAAATGGATTGGAGTGGGATGCTGCTAGCTGTGAAAACTTTGCAGCAACGGAATGACAACATTTTTGCAAAGCTTCATTGTTGTCATTCAGAAACTAATTTGAAAGTAACCAAAACAATTTTAAAGAAATTTTCCACCACACAGCAAAACGAAAAGCGACCAAGTTGCCGGGGAGAGAGAGAAAGAGATGAGAGCGTGAGGGTGTTGCCAGAGTGGGAGAGATGACAGCAAAATTTTATTAACAGCATGCTGTATAACAATAAAATAGAGCACAACAATGAACGGGCCGACGAGTGACCAGCGAAATGCTCAAATTGCCGAGTTGACAACTGGACTCTAGGAATAAGGAATATGGCAGCAGATTCGTTAGTCATGGCGGCACTGGGGAAGGAGCCGACGGGGGGAGGAGGGGAGGAAGGGGCGCAAGATTGGTGTTGGACCAACACCCACGCAATTGTCAAGTGACGTAGGTCAACGATTGGCAACATGACTTTGATTTGTGCATGTGTTTGTTGTTTGTTGTTGGCCGCCTTTCACCCTCAAAAAGTTAATGCAATAAAATTGAAGACTCTGTCGCCAAATCAGTGTTGCGGATGCGGATTGCTTGTGCTTTCGTGTCACGAGCCAATAAACAGTCTTATTGTCGAACAGAACTTTTCATTACACCTAAGTATTCTCATTTTCTGGGTCTCACGCAGCCAACTCGATGGCAAAACAAAACAAAACCAATTGTGTTTGTGGCCAACGCAATGTGACACTTTCGATTGGACCATTTTCGTTGGGCTGCCCGGCAAATGGGAATTGTGAGGAAGGACACCGAGTTTATTTACAAAATGCACTCTTCAATCGTTGCCTTTTCTTTTGCTGTGATGCGGGCAAAAAAAAGGTCAGGCGACCAAACAATTTTGGCAGCTCGCGGTTCATCTTCGAATTACTTGTAGCACTTGGGATCACAGAATGTTTTCAATGTTTTCAATGTGCTGCAAGCATTTTTAGCAGCAAACTGCAAAATCGAGTTCAACCAAAATAAATAAACCAGAGTAGAAAAAAGAGAAATTGCCCCTAGTTGGCTCTATCGAAGTGTGGGGCAACTCTGCTAAAGTAATTTGATTAAAAGCCGCCCGTGGGAGCTGTGCTAAAAGATTTGCATATTTGCTGACAAAGCGTTGAGCGTTGGATCAGCTCCAAGTGGACCACCAGGTTATGGCTTTTCATTAGCCACTGGGAAGAGTGCGCTCGTTCATCAACGTCATTTGGTATGAAGCGAGCAGATCTATCTCCCTCTCTTTTGCTGTCCTTGTCAGTCGTTTGGTTATGGGCATTATCAAAACCATTGGCAATTAATTTGAACGCTTTAGTCAACCGGAGAGCTCAGTTCAGTTCAGTTCAGTTCAGCTCAGCTCAGCTCAGCTCAGGACAGATACTTGCAGGCAAACGACGGCAATTGACATTGGTAAATGCAAGTCAGAGACACACACACACTCAGATATATGAGTGCATACCAAAGCATACTCGCAGTATATGTAGCACAAACACAACCCCAACCCCTTTGGCAACGTCAACTTACCTGACTAGCTGCAGTTGTAGACCACTCAAACGATTGAACTCCATGAAAAATCGTATGGCCCACAATAGATAGGAGTCATCGTGACTCGACGAGCCAGCATTGCGTTCCAGGACACGCCGCACCTGCCGCACGAGCGTGTTGTAAGCGGAGCGCAGCACCTCAATGCAATATTCGCGCAGGCACAATCTGCAGTGGAGACATGGATGAAAAATGGTTATACCACAATAATATTGATTGAAAGTCAGACACACACACACATCTGCATACACACACACATACATATATAGTGCAGGGGGTGAGTGTGAGAGTCTATATAACAAATGCGGCCGATGCAACGACGCTTGCCAGCGTTTTATGCAATAAATTTGCCCGGGCCAATTTATTTGAGTATAGCGCTCGAAAAGATGCAGCCAGAGCCATGGCAACAATCTCTGCATCTCCGCAACCGCAGGCCAAACAAATCCATACAAATCCAATGCATCGCTGCCGACATAGATTAATTTATGCCACAAGACAAGAGGATACCAAAAAAAAAAAAAAAAAAAAAAAAACTGCACGCCAAAAAAGAAAGGAGGCCGCTTGTCGACTTATTGCAAACTCACAGCTCACAGCTTGCAATACTCGTTGAATGGCAACAAATTGTTGTACGACCATGTTGAGGGCCGCAACGTGACATTGATGAACTTTGGCTGCTCTTTCTGCCATGCACAACTCTCACTCCTTGGAGACTCTGCTCGCTTATCGGCTGCCAGTAGTTTGGCATTTTCAACCAAATATATTGGCCATCTTTTGCGTACTGCAGTTTTTTTCGATTCGTTTCACTTTGGCCGCCCATTGATAGGACGTTAGGCGAGCGACTTGTCTAATCACAGTCCACAGGCCGGCAATTTATGGCTGCCAACCGATTTGCGTTGCCCATAAACCAGACCAGACCAGAGCAGAGCAGACAAAAGTCAGTCGAACTAACAAGCAAAAATGTTGGCCCACATCGCACATCGGCAAAAATGCTTGCACATTTCTGCAAGGCTCTCGGAGGCTTGCCTCGAATGGCGTTGCTAGTGGCGCCACCAAGATTACGCTGCCACTGCTGCAATTTTATCTTTGCTCGGGTCTTTATGGCCACTGGCCGACAAATCGCAACAACAGCCAGCAGCTCAGACGGCAGCTGGAAGTCGTCGCTCGAATACTCTCTGAAAGGCTGCGTTGTGAATGCGACAATTGAATGCAACTGCTGGGGAAGTTGGAAAGTGATAAAACCCATATCCAAGAGCAGTGTATTACTGCAAATGCATTTTGCTAACCCAAGCAGCTCGAAGCAGCATCCTGGCAACGTTTGGCGCGCGTATCCTTTAAGTAGTTTGTTGGTTAGCAGAAAAATCATAAAATAGCTGCACCTGGTGGCCATTAGGGAACTTTGCGGCACTGCGACAGGCAAGACAGGAGAGTCAGACAGGAAAGACGTTGGCCAAGCGCCGCGGCGTCTTTGTTTCGCTTGCTTCTTGCCTGTTTTCCCCCGACTTTCACTCGCCCAGAAGCCAGAAGCCAGAACACAGACCAATATCGTTTCGAGGCGAATCTATAAAATAACAGCGTGGATTGAGACGAGGCAAAAGGAAATGCCTTCATTTATTATTGAATATTATTTTATACGCTCGCTCGCTCGCCTCGACTGCAGCGTAAAATCGAAAATCAATGACCGGAATGTGGCCTGCCAGCCGAACCATAACAATTCCGATGCTAATGGCAGCAACTATGGCCACACACACAATAGACGGCGGACGGCCAAAGTGCAGGAAGTTGCCACAGACAAATGGATACAACAAATGGATGCGAAGCAATCTCAATCCCAAACCAAATCCCAATCCCAATCCCATTGTCGAGCCAATTGCTGTATTTATGTGTATAGCATGGAATAGTCGGACTTACCTAACGGTGAAGGCGCTGCGACGCGTCACCTGCGCCTGCTCCTTGATGTGCCGATGCGAGCGCTTCTGTGCCTGCTTCTCGCGATCGAAATCGATGGCGGACACACGCTGCAACGCCTGATGGCAGATGATGTCGCGATCCGACACAGATTTCATGTTGCGTATCACGTAGGTGCCGCCGAAGCGCGAATGCCGACCGGAGGGAGGACGCGCCTGACGACGCGCGTGCTCGCGACGCCGGGCAGCGAGCAGCTCCTGTTGATCGCGCTGCTTCTCGCTCAGGCTGCGCTGCAGCGAGGCATCCGCCAAGGACTCGGCGTTCTACGGAGACAGTTGTGTGAACTCTTAACTCGCGATCAATAGTGATTTATTTACCTGTTCGCGGTAGAGCAGACAAATGATTTCGAGGCCGTGTAGATGGAATTGCTCCTCATCCGGCGAGGAGACAATGAACAAGACCAGATCGAGCAGGCCAGTCTGGTGCAGTGCCCAAATCACCTGATCGTGCAGACTGGCATCGTTGTCCGCTCGACATTCCGCCTCCGGATTGGCCGGCACTTGCAGCACATTACGCACCAGCACCAGGATACGTTCAATCAGCAGATTCTGCTCCTCGCTGCGTATGGCAAAAGCCTGCAAGAGGAAGAAACCAATGGGGGACGGGGTGAGTGGTGAGCAGTGAGACAACATTAAAAGTCAAAATAATAAAATGTCTTGCGGCAAAATCCCAGTGTAAAAATCTAAGCGGCAAATCCCGCGAGTCAAGTTAAAATAATCAAATGAAATTAAATTAAATTAAATTGCAAATTTATGTAGCTCAACTGTAAAACGGAAGGACGCCCAGCGCCAAAAGGCAGCCCCGGCAGATGAGATGAGATGAGCAGCTGGCTGGCTGGCTGGCAGCAAGCGATTCCACCACAACAAAGTCAAGATGAAATCAATTTGTGTGTGCGGCGCTCCCGTCGACGAGGAAAGCATGGGAACGAGGAGCAGTTACTGCTGTCGGCTTACAAATAAATACAACTAATGCGGCTTTTGTGCCTACAAGCCAGCTGTGACTCTGCTGCGGCTCCTCCGGTGGACATGGACACCACTCCCCCACTCTCCCCCTGGCAAACACCAAACGCTCGAGCCAAAAAGCCGTTCGAGCGCCTCATTCAAAGGCAAAGTTAATAATGACTTCCGCTTTTGGTTACCCTACGCAACAACAATGTGGGTGAGCGGCTTCTTCCCATTCCGGAGCGTACCCCAGAAAGCTTTCCACCGCCCCCCCGCCCGCTCTGGCTGTCCACTTGGCTGCTCGCCGCGCATACATCAAAGCGTGTAAGTCGGAGCCACGCAAATAAGGAAGTAAAGCATAAAAAGTCAGCAAGCAACCAACAGCCGGCGGCATGCGGCAGTCGGCAGTCGGCAGATGGCAAGTCGGGTAGCCGGGTAGATGGGTGGCCTGGTAGCATGGTAGCATCAATGGTACCAATCCTCCCACACATTCATTATCAACGGCAACAACAACAACAACAACTGGAGGGACGAGGAGACAGCAGCCATATAGAAATTCGCTAGCATTTAAGCTAAAAAAAGAAGAAGGCAAAAAAATACTGTATACAAAAAAAGCGTTAGCTAAAAAATGAAAATCTAAAGAAATCCTCTGGCGACTCTTTGCTGGCAACGCAGCACCATGAAAATCCTTTGGAATTGCTCCCCGGAGTGTTATGAATGTCGATTCAATCGGCTTTAAATGAATTTATTTCGCTTTGCGAACGAAACTTTTTTGCCTCTGTATGCGTGCTTATATAAATGTCTGTGTCTGTGTGTGTGTGTGTGTAAATGAATGGCTGTAAGTGTGTGTGTGTGTGATATGATTATAGTATCAACATCATTTGCAACGCAACTAGAGTTTTTCCTTTCACTGCTTGTAATTGCCAATGAAAGTTGATAAACGCACTCAACTAAGAACATCTAACTCTATTTGCTCTAATTAAATGCTAGCAATTGACAGCACTTGATAGACTAAACTCATTGCTTATATAATACTAGTAAAACGAAGTATAATCCAACTCATAATCTCTCGAAAAAAAGCAGTCAATTATAAAGTACGTGTGAGCTGAAAGGGTTTCTATTCCTGATGCATTTCCTCAAGGAAAATGCAGGCTTGCCTTTCCCATTTCTAATTCCCAGCCGTTAGCCAAATGAGGGCGTACTTTTTCCTTTTTTCTTTTTTGCTTTTGGTATTCATTGCTTTCAGTTACAATTTAGCAATTGAAAACATTTCATTCTCAGACAGTCACCCACACAAAATGTTACAAATTGTACCCAGCATTATTCTTGCTGTTCATGTTGTTGCTGTTGCTGTTTTCTTTCATTTTTTCCCTCAGCTTATCTCTATTTCTGCTGCGGTTTTTGGCCACCAAAGCCTAGCTCCCTGTCCCTCTCCCCCTCCCCGCTCACACGGAAAACTCCCACTTGATTTTGCTATGTGACATTGGGCATGTTGACGACGCCTAGGAAAACCACAGATTTCCTTGTGGGGGCAACAACGTGTTTGATTTCAAGGTGCCTTCGGGCACTTTTCTTTTCTTTGGTTATTTTTTATTTTTTTGCTACACTCCCGCATTCGAGGGGTGTTTATTAAATCGACTTGTTGCGGTTTCGTTACTGGCGTAAAGTTAAAAAGTTTCTAGCGTCGATTTGATTTCGTGTGATTTTTACAAAATTAAATTTTTAGCATTTCGCATTTCCGACACGTTTTGTCGGATGCCAAAGAATGCAACGACTTCAAAGGGTTCCAGATACGAAATCTTGAATTCGTCTTTTTTTGCGCTTCTCAGAAACTCCACAATGATTAACCGAAAGATTCAGGGGAAAAATATAAAATTTGAAAGCTGCTGCTGGGCCAAAAGATGAAACGCAGATAGTAAATGAAGTTCAAATTAGTTATGAAGCAAACACAAAAAAAGGGGAGAAGATGGAGGGAGGGGAAAAGATACGATGAGCAATTCAAAAAAGCCAAGGACCAAAGCTGGAGCGAAAACCAGAGACAAAACAAAAGGCAATCGCAATGGCGATGGTGAAGGAAAATGTGAAAAGCATTTTGCCCAAAAACTTGACTGCTGGCAGCTGGCACGAGAGCCATTAAAAGTTTTACGCGGCCACATCCACAGCCACAGCCAGAGCCAGAGCCAGAGCCACATTAATACTTGCAAGGGCCATAAAGATTACAACAAAAAAAAACCAAAAGAAAATAGTTTTGCAAATGCCAGGCCGATAATTGGCTTGGCTTAAACAGCGCCAATTAACTGCATTTCGCAGAGTACAGTAAGTCTCGCATTACTTACGAATTTATTTAAAACATTTTTGCGCAACCATGGTCGAAAACAGTATTTGAATTCGCCTCCGCCGACTAAAGCGACGACGAGGGCAAATTGACCACATACAAATAAAAGATGATGGCCAACACCATGGCTCGCTGCCACAGCGATGGATTTAGCAAGTACGTGACAGTTGGCACATTTCTATGCTCCACCAGCAGCTCAGCTGGCAGTGGCCGCAGGCGCGGCATTAGCTGTGGCGGATGCTCAGCAATGGCGCCCAGAAACATTGACTCCACCGGCGGTGAAATGTACGTGGTGATCGTCGAATCATAACGATGATCGGCAATCGGCTGACAGCCTGAATAGCTGGTCAGATACGACCTCTTTACGGCAATCAAAGTGTACCTGCTGATGCGCGACTGGCAATAGGGACACTTCGAGCGTATGCCCTGGGTGTGCATCCACTTCATGATGCAGTAGCCGCAGAACATGTGGCCACAGAAGCCCACCAACGGTATACGAGCTGTTCGCATGCATATCAGACATATATACATGTTCAGGGCGGCCGCCACCTCGGCATCAAAGCGCCTGCCACCAACTCTTCTGCGTCGCCTCGTTGTCACTGTCGAAGTTCCCGGTTCTTCGTCGACCGCAACATTTTCATCCTGACTATCGTCGTCCTCAAAGTTTGCGTTCGCGTTCATTTCGAATGCTTTGTGCGTATCAATTTAATTTTTACAAATATATTATGTACAAGGTTCGTTTATCGGAAGTCAGAAGAGTTAACAAAACTGTTGTCATCTAGACCTGCCAGTACTTACAATTTCCAGAGCCTGCTTTAGTTTCTCGAACAATGCCGTCCAGATTTTGTCCCGGGCAAAGGCTGCTTTGTAGCCCTGCAAAATGTCGATGAGCTCCAGGAAGACTTTGCGACCATGATTATCATTGGGCGGTCCCTCGCGATACAGCAGCAGCGTGGGGTTCGTCAATATGACCAATAGGCGAATCAGCAAATCGGACAGTTCTTCATGCTGCACATAGTCGGGCAGCATGTAAACCAAATCGGTTTGCAACACTTTGGCGCGCCCCAAATGCCGACGATACTCGTGATTGTCCAGATCGCGACGCAGTATCCAGATGAGATGCTATAATAAATACGAAGCGTTTTCAAGTTGGCAGTCTTTTGTCGTATTTGTTTTAGCTCCCCGCTCACCTTTAGTCCGTCGGCAGCGTCGGGCTCCGCTTGGTAACGATTTCCATCGCTGACGCCAAGTGCGGCGCACGTGGCATCAATGTCTGCCAACAAAACAGACATAATGCACACAAACACAAACGCTCACAGATTCACTCAATGCACAAGTAATTAATTAAATTTCACGGCAAATACACAAACTTCACAACGCGAAGCACTCACACAATTGGTAAAATTCGCGCGCAAAACAAAACTAAAAACAGCTGTTCGATCGGTGGTCGTTTGCGGCTGCCGCTGATATCGATAGTTGCTCAAAATTGCGTTGCGCACGTTCAATGGTTTGTGTCTCGCATTTTTAAGTTGGTGCTGATGGCTGATATCGATAAGTACTCCAAATTGCGTTACGCACTATTTTAAGTTGGCGCAATTCGTTGAAAGCATTTAGCTTTCTAATCATCAAATTAAAGAACAATCCAATAGGTAAAAATGGTTTGAAAAGTTCAATAATGATGCAGACTTTTACAAAAATTCCATTTTCAGTGAGTGGAGTGCAATGGTCACTGACTCTCTAGTTCATACGAAATCGATTCAATTTGAAATTATTTGCTTGCGTAACCACGCACACAAACAGACACGCATACATGAACACTCACACACACACACAATCACTCAAATAGGATTGTGCTGTAGCTCAAGGATCCCTCGTTGGGAGTTTGGGTTGCCATTGAATGTCAGTTTGCAGGTCCTGCATACGAAGTGCCAGCCGAATATTTGCAAATAGGTGCCAAACAAATGGGAAATTTAAATCTTTGCAAGGCATTGAAGCTTCAAATTACTGAAGCTCGCAACGAGCTGCAATGTGTAAGTCGATGTTGCAGAGAGCAGCGTAAACTAATAATCCGACTTCGATTCAAAATAAAGAACAAAAAATGCAAGATTAAAAGCAAATAGATTTTGTGCTTGCATATTTATCTACTATATGGACAAATAGTAGAGAACGCTGTGCAAACTTTTGGTTGCAAGAACCTGCCCAGCAGACACTTCAATTCACAAGTCGCCCAGGCTCCAACTTCAGCTCCTATTCCAGCAAGGACCACACGTGCAACGTGCCCGACGAGCCCTGCAGCGTGAAAGTGGCTCCAATGCTCGCTGGCTGTCTCTGTTTCTCTGGCTTCTGTCATTCCCTAAAGAAGTTGAATTTAATTAACTAAGTAAATGCTCAGACATGAGTCTCATTCCGCTGCCAAAGCTTCTGCTGGTGCTGCTGGTGGTGCTGCTGCTTATCAGCATCCTCAGCACTGTTGATGAACTCCGGGCGAGGAACAAGGACAACATCTACATCTACATCAACATCAACAAACGCTGAGCAACTTGTACGCTTAGTGACCAAATAAGTAAGCAAAGTCCAAGTTTGATGTCTGCATCTCTTTGCAAAGCGCCTTCGGCTTTCAGCTATCATCTCTCCATCTATCCATCTCTCGCATCAAGCCACCAGTTTCGACGACCACCCATCAACATCATCATCGCCCAGTGCCCATCGCCCAACGCCAAACGCCCAACGCCCTACGCTCAATGTCCTGTCGTCAGCCCTCCTGTGGATTGGGCCCAAAAAGGACCGCCTGTCGAGCAGTTGGCGCTATGCAAACCTGATTATAATGTGTCAAATCCATTATGTGCTGTCAGGATTTTAGGCGCAAAAAGCGACCAGCGTCCTTCGCCCTGCGTCCTGCGTCCTGCGTTCAGTGTACAGGTCAGTGTATGTATTTTGCTGCAACACAACTTTAAGACAACTTTCGGCCAAAGTCCTTCGGTCAGACAAAGTTAATTATAATTTTATGTGTAAGCAAAACTACGTGCCGCAGGCTCAATTAAGACAGTCACAATTTTATAGGGTTTCGCTGCCAATCAGCTTGCCACTCACTCTACTGGTTGCGCTCGTTCTTCAAGACATTGCCGTTGAAGTAGAAATCGAAGGGATATTCAGCTCGATGCTCCCACTCGTCGGGCAGTGCTGGATGATTTGGATATAGCCAAAAGCAGCAATACATTTCCGTGTTATTAGACATCGCACCATTCGTCTCCGTCGGTAATCGTCTCGAGTCCACCAGCGTCTTTCGTGTTCGCCCCATTGTGCGACCAAGCTGCAGGGGGCCGGGGAGCCGTGTATTATGGAATTTCCAAGGACGAGTTGTTATTTCGATTGCATCATTTAAATCTTCAATTGACTGCTGGGAGTTTTTAATCCCTTTGACTGTGCAAAACACAAATGCTGCAACAGCAAATAATTGCCTCAACTTCCGGCACAAAATAAATGCTAATTCGCTTACCTAACAAAATTGTTAGACTCTTCATAATGCTGGCTCACAGGTGAATGAAACTGTCGTCGCTTCTCAACTAGAACTAATCACGTGTTGTGGCTGTTAATTAGCATTTTCTCACGCTACCTTAAAGCAATTAGTTGAGCCAACATTAAAGTACGTATACTTGATTTTTGTCAACCACCATAAAAAGGTTGCATTTTTAATTGTCAGCCAAATGCGAGTTATGCTACGAAAATCCAGTTTCGCCGAATTCTGGTCAAATGTTTGCATATTTAATAAATTTTTTGCGCTGTTTGTCAAACAGTTAACCCGGTTAACCGCTGGCCCCTAAAACGCCAAATATTTTGTAGGTGGAAAGCAAAGCGAAAGGCAATGAAAGCATTCCACAGCTGTGATGGTAAACACAAAAATGGCCAAAAACGCCACTGCAGGACAAAGTGAGCACCAAAGGCGAAAGCACCTAAAAGCGTAATCCGCCAACAGCAAAAGCAAGCGCAACAACAATAACAACAAGAGAACAACTGACGTCTGTCAGCGGCTGTCGGCGGCGCAGCGAACGCGGCGTAGAAACGCATTTGTTGGCTTTTCAGCTTGCGGCCGCCATTTTGTCAACACTCTGTCTCTCTCTCTCTCTCTATTGTTTGGTGAGCCTTCATCTTGCATTCTGATTGCGTGGCTTAATTGCACAGCGGTCGCGACTAGTTACAGCAGCGTCTGTGCCAGATTTCGGGCTGCCAAAGAAAAGTGAAAGCTCAGCTCGCAGCTCTTTTTGTACGGCAGCCCGCATGCAGGGCAAAAGAAACACAAACGGAAGCCAAAAAGGGGCATGCCGAGCACAATGCATAGAGCTTGACTTTGTTTTGTGCGGGCCGACGACGAGAAGAACAACAAAAAAAGCAAAACAAAAGGCACAAAACAATTTTAGAACAAATAAAACTCACACCTGAGACGATGCGGCCGCGTTCCCAGGCGATGGGTCAGCTATGTGGGTCTCGGAGCAGCTGCTCGCAAAATGAATCGTTGTAAATCAATTTGTACAAATTGCGAGAAACAAGAACAATTACACGGTATGCTGAGGCGTGACGCTGCTAGCTGACTGCCAGCGCGTTACCCTGTGAAGCGAGTGAAAGTGTTTTAAAGGCTTTCTGCCTGCACCTGAAACTTTAATAGAATTATATTTGCTGACGAGCTCGTTATAGAAAAAATATATATATAATATATGTATTGATTGTAGGGTATGTGTGGAGAAACGATGAAAGTGAAATCAAAGGCGAGCAACAGGGTCAGTGCTAACAAGAAAGCAATTCAAGCAAAAACTCAACTCCAAACCCTCCCCCGCGTGCGTCACATGCTGCCTTTTGTGGCCCCACCACCACCCGCCACGTTATCCACGGCCCAGCAGCGAGCTCGGGTTCCAGTTCGTCTAGTTGCTGTCGTTCTTTTGAAACAAATCAAAGAGAAATTGCAAACGACAAGTTAATCTTACTTCAAGCATAACCGGAAGCCATTTTATGACCCAATGGACAATGTACAATGTACAATAGCAAGCTCCCCCCTGATAACCATTCCCCCCTCC
The DNA here is from genome assembly GCA_035047445.1 of Drosophila siamana. NCBI lineage: Eukaryota > Metazoa > Arthropoda > Insecta > Diptera > Drosophilidae > Drosophila > Drosophila siamana. The sequence continues at coordinate 15,159,177 of JAWNPP010000004.1, read as the reverse complement.
GCACTTGGTAAAGCTTCCACTTCCTGATCCAATGGCATTCACTTGGCAGCTGCTTACGCGTATTTACAATATATAAAAATCGAAGGAACGACGGAAAGGCGGACATTGGTGCATCCGCAACCGCATTTAAGATCACAATCGCACAAAGTACAACTTAAATAAAGGAATTTATGCGCCACATTTGGGCTGCTGCTGCACGATGAATTAAAGTTCAATAAAAAGTCGAGGCGAATACGAAATTCGCTAAGGAAAAGTTTCACAGCAGCTCCTTCTAGCAGCGCCAATAGCCTTTGGCCTTTGTCTTTGTTGCTTGCGAATTTTTTCTGCTTACTTTTGTTTTTTGTTTTTTTTTTTTTGCTTTCCTTTTTGCGTATTTTGTTGGTGTATTTTTGTGCCTGCGTTTTTCATGATGTTTGCACATTTGCTCCTTGTTGTTGATGTTGCTGGCTGTCGCTATTGTTGTCGTTGTTGCTGTGCTTGTCGATTTTGAGTTACAAAGCCAAAATCACGGCAAGCGCGAAGGAGCGCTACTGGAGAGGAGAGCAGGACGGAGTAGGATGGCGAAGGACAGCATCAGCAACCGGAGAAATCGGCTACGAAAACAGAAATACCTTTTGCATGCTTCATTGGCGTTGCCTTTCTGCTGAGTGAACATCAAATGGGATTTGTCGGCCAACGGGGGCCACGGCCGGACATATGCTCTTCCTTCTTGTGTGCTGCTGTTGCTGTTGTTATTGTTTCGTAACAGTTCAATGGTGTGTTAAGCACACCCACCCACACACACACACACGCAGAGTTTATGTGGCAACATCCAATAACATCGGCCATCGGTTTAGTGCCTGAGATATGTGTGAACTTTTCTCTGTCCAGTCGCTGCAGCTGTGTGATGAGGACTGCACTTATCCAAATTAAGATTGTGTTGAGATTGCCGGTCGCCGAAACCAGCGCAAACATCAAACATTTCACTTCTCTTGTGTTGTGTTCTGTTCTTGGCCAAAAGCAAAGACGCCTATCAGCAACAAAAAAAAAAAAGATGAAGAAAATCCCGACTGCTTTAAGATGGATTTCACCTACACTTTGAAGCACATAATCATTCCATCAGCCGGCGTAGCGAAGCTTCTCAAATCCTTTGAGAAGTAACCCACATTCTAATGGCAGCTCCAACTCTTCCTGTGCCATAAAATCGATATGGATTAGTTTCATTGAAACTTGGCATTTGAAATGCCAAAGTTGTAATAACTTTTTGTTTAAATATATTTGCTTTAAATTCGTTAATACTTCTTGGCGACAATTTGGCCGAACTTCAAGCATAAAGTTCACTTGAATGGAATGAAATGTTTTTTACACTTCACTTCCATAGTGTCAAGTTTTGTGTTTGTGTGTGTGTGTGTGTGTTTGAGAGATACATATTGACTTGTATCTTCTTCCTGGCACGTGTATCCTTGCCAAGATTTGTGTGTGCGAGCGTGAGTGTATCTGTGTGTGTATTTCCTATTTGCCTGCCATTTATTTGTGTATTTATTTTATGTTTTTTGAGCGTCTGCCCGGGCGCATAACTCAAAGTGCTTGAGCATACGATGCCGTGCAGATAATGATGCTAAAAGTGTCGCCTGGTTGGGGAAATCAAGGTAAACCAATGCCGCACACTCCCCCCAAACTCACACACGCAGGGCAGAAAAATAACATATCGAAAAATGATTTTCATTGAGCAAGAAATTCTGGTGGTGGTGGTGGTGGTGGTGATGGTGGGGCAAGAAAAAGGCAAAATAAACGTCAGCGAAATCTGTTTCAATAGCTCTCGCCTGATAGGGATGCGTTGCGAGCTGGGAAAGGGAAGTCATAAAATCGCGAGAAAGCATCACGACATAAAGCACAGCAGCAACAATAAGAGTCACACACTGAGCTGAACTGAACTGAGAAAACGCTGGCGGCAGCTATCCGCATACTCGTAATGATGTAAAATATATCGCTGAGATTTAGTCGAGTTGCGACTGAGAACCGAAAACCAAAAGCCGAAAACCCCGCACCCAAAAAGACAAGACAAGGTCTGTGCGTGTGCTGATAAAGCGCTGAAAGTAAGAAGCGAACAAAAAGTTGAAAAAAGCAAAGGCGAACACAAAAAAAGTGTTGGCTGCTTGTGTGAGAGTGTATTTGTGTGTGCTTCGTATTTGTGCGCACTTCAAAGTCAAACAACAAACAAATGCATAAAGTATCGCGAGCACAGACGAGTATCGAATGTGCCTCGGTTACTCACGCCTTTTGCACCCTGCCCGCCCCCCTAAGCGGAATATTATTCAATTTACTGTAATAGCCGCGCTTAAGTTTGTCCTGGTGCACATGGCGTATGCGCAACGTTTAACGCCAGCTCTCGATGCCTCCAGTTGAGCCGCGTTGAGTGACTGGGCCTTGACTTGACTGCCACACTTAATGGCTGAAGTGTATTGATGATGTCGACGCTTTCCAGTTGCCAATCTTCACCCTCTCTCTTCTCTCTCCTCTCTCCCTCTCCCTCTGCAGCGACATCGCATCACAAATCTGAATCGCCGCATTTGAACTTCAATGACGCGCAATTTTATGCGTAAATCTTTTACATAAATTTTGCAAAACGTTTACGTCTGCACGAAAGGATTTGCCTGGCAAAAAAAAAAAAAGAAAAAAGAAACGGAGGAGTGAAGCTTGCTAGCTTTTGGCTTCGCTTCGTTCGTTGGCTTTTAAGACACTTTGAAGCCCCAATGAACGGCAAAAGTGAAGTGCGTAAAAAACGTTAATACGAGCTTTGCCATCTCTTTGCCATCCCCGCCCCCTTTTTATGACATTTACTGCTACAATTTAGCGAAAAGCCAAAAGCACAAAACACACTTTATGCCTTTTTATGCAGATCAATGTGAATTCAATAAAATTCTTGAATATTTTCTTAATGCATCATAAATCTGCTGCGTTTCATCATTTGATGAGCCATAAATCAAAATCAATTCAATTCGGTTTCCGAATCCATTCGATTCGATTCGATTCGACAAACAAAAAAAAAATCTAATTTCAAAGTTTATAACTACAAAAAGTATTTATTGCGCATCCTTTTAGCCTGAATTTATAAAGGTGCACAAAGAGAGGAACACACAATTTCATTGGATTCGTTTAATCCATTTGCAGAGCTTAAATCTGAAGATCCATAAACATGTTAACCGTTTGCTGTGACAGCTTTAATTTAGCCAGCTTGGAAAATCTATTTCTAGACTTGGTTCAGCTCAACCATTCCAATTACCATTAGAAATAAAAACCAACAAACTGAGAAAAACAAAATTTATTAAGTGATAAATTTGGGACATTGCGCAAATGTCAGGAAAGGTCAATTGAAAAGTGAAAGCTCAAGAAAAGGATGCTAAGCGCCTTTTGGCACCCACACAAGCACAAAGACACCGCCACACACACACACACACACACACTCGCTCTCAATCAGCGTCCGTTGTCAGGCGAGCAAATGTCCGTCGTCATCCTTTGTCAATTCCGTCCGCCCCAACGTCCTTACGTCTGTCCAGCCGTCCTTCCTTCCGATTCTCCGGCTGTAAGTTGGTCAACGAAAAAGGCGCACAAAACAAAAGCCGCTCAGAACAAATTACCAGAGTTGTCTTTTCTACAACTTTGCGGCTCTTTCCTTTGGCTGCCTCATCTTGCCTTTTACTACTTCTCTGCCGGCCAACTATTTTACTACATACTCCAAGTTCTACTCGTATTTGCCAATTGCACTTTTCAACTGGCCCTATTTCGTTTCGTTTCGTTTCGGTTCACTTTAGAGCACGATGCCAGTGACCAGCAAACGGCGTCCATTCGCTCAGCCGCCCATTCGCCCATCCTCCAGGCACTTTAATATAACCGTTAGTTTTCTATTCCAACGGCGGCACTCCCTTGAGTAAAATGTGTGTACAGCTGCGTACAATGAGCTTGGGACTTGGCCAGGACACTGGACACAGGACACAGGAGGACACACGGCAAGAGGGCGAGGGACTTCGTTGCAAGCAATAGAGTTTTGTTGCCAACTATTTGCCCACTTAAACATTTATGTAATAGGCTTGAAATTTTCCATTTGGCAACCACAAAAACTACACAAATGTGGACCACTGCGATGCCAGCTGAAGACAGATAGAGGCAGAGAGGGAGAGTGTGTAAAATAGGGGCATGTAGACTTGTCTGTCTAGCTGCAGGGTGTTGCACCTGCAGCAGACAATCTGTCCGACTGCAGTGTGCAAGTTGCACATATTAAACATTTAAATTGCTTGCTATTTCCGTATCGCAATGTTTCTTCAGCAGCTTAAGTCGCCACTCGTGCTTAACATTTAAATCTGCCTCAATTTCGCAAAGCCCAATTGAAGTATGAGCGCATTGAATGCGAGTCGAGTATTCAATTATTTTATTATTGCTAAATAAGAGTAATAATTTGTTGTTTCCTGCGGTAATTTGAGCTAAACAAAACACAAACTCTAACTAACTTATGCAGCTTGAATATGTATAGCCTATAGAGTGCTCAACTTAAGTGCACAATAAGAAACAATGAAAAAAGAGAATTTTGTTTTATTTTCCTCATTCATAAAGTAGAAAGAATTATATTCAGGTCAGCATAGAGCCAAGTAAAGCGTGTTTCATGCACCTTTGCGCCATATCCGGTCTAAGTTGATCGTATTTAATTTAAGTAGCATACTTTTCAGGGCAGCTGCAAGGCTACACGTTGCCCACTGGTTAGAATGCGTTCGTCGTCCAAGCACGTCGAGTGGGGCAAGAATTTTAAATTAATATCATTTGCACTTGCACTTGGGTGGTGCGTTTAAGTCGAAATTGGGTTTTGCATTTCAGCAACGTACTCGAACTCGATGGCGCAACTTTCATTATTAAAGTGCATTTCGGTTTCTTTGCTGCTGGCCAAAAACCAGAAGGCCAAAAAGCCGCAGAGGAGCAATGGAGCAATGGAAACAGTCCAGCAGTCGAGCAATGGAGCATTCGAGCATTTGAGCAGTTGAGCAGTTGAGCAGTTGAGCAGTTGTTAAGCTCGAGCACAAGCAAACTCCCACATCAGTTATACATTCTTTTTTTTATTTTGTGCGCTTCGGTTTTTACTTTTTGTTCATTTATAATATGACTTCTTTTGCCTTTGGCGCTCGAGTCGTGTCGAGTTGAGTCTGCGTGGCAGCCTGAAAGTTGCGGTTTCGTTGCACTTAAATTATTGCATTAAGGAAAAGTCCTTGAGCAGTGCTATCACCAACAGCAACAGCAGCAGCTGCTGCAGATGCACACAGCGCCATGTTTTGGGGGGCATTGCAATTAAATAATTTGCGGTCTGTGAGCAGTCCAGGCGTAAAACTTTTCGAAAGCTTCGAGGAATAAGTTAGCCATAAGTCAAAGTGAGGCTTCAAATGGTGGAATGGCCATTGGCCAGCCTTTGTTTGTGGTAATTGAAAAAGCACAATTAGCCCCGGCCCAACCCAAGAGGTCAACCCCTTTTATCTGCAGATAGCATATCTCTAAAAAGCCTACTTGCTCAGCACTCACACTCACACACACACACACACGCACACACACAGAGACACACAAATGGCAGGCAATAAATCAATGACGCTCACACAAACAGAGCACAGAGTTACCGCACAGGACATGAACATGTACATGGACAGGAACATGGACACTGGCCAAAGGCGTAAACTGTTTGTTTTGTTGCTGACCAAAATGCCGGTCAAAAACAAACAACATTAAATAAATATCCAAAGTGTTAAAGCGGCCCAAAATCAACCCATTTTCTAAGCTTGCACTGTGCATATGAACTCCAACTTCGTGTTTAGGAATTTAATTAAATTTCAATTCAAAAAATTCAATTGAAATAAAATCGCATAGAATATCTAGTAAAACTTTATTTTATTTTCAAACCAATAACAGTTTTGTGTATTATTTCAAATTGTATTTGAAATCCTTGCAGCATTGCCAACTCAATTCAACGCAGCGCCATCTGTGTGTCATTTGATAATGCTGCCTTATCATTGAAAAAAGGAGTGAAAAGTTGGCAGCAAGGCTTTGCGCAAAAGCTCTGCAAGAAAAGCTTTTTGAGACGGTTGCCACACCACTGAACTAGAAACCCCGGTAAAATTCATAATTCAAATTCAAATTTAAAATTATATGCCGCACTTTTAACACAATGCAGTTCTAAACAAATCAATCAAGACTATCGCAAAATAGAATTCGCAGTTTCCACTTTTATTGTTCACCCACATAATAATTTGTTTATTCAAATTAGAAAAATTTACGATTACAATTAATTATACATGTACAATTATTTATTTTGACTTATGAAGATCTTCATCATATCAGATATCTATGTAAATGGAGAACGAGACTCCTGCCTTATGTACAGTTTATCGCATATTTAACAACATTCCCACCATCAACGTCGTCGTATTTATAAGCAATCGATGCAAAATATGCGATTATTATTATTTGAACGAGCCTAGCAGACACACACAGCAGACGTTGTGTATGTTGTATGAACAGTGTACATCTAGTGCTTACAATTAAACTTTTTAATATATACCATTTGAATCTGCATCTGAATTTGTTTTGTATTTTTGTTAACAATGATTATTTTTGCAAGTTTTTTTTTTTTGTTTTGTTTTCAAATTGCGAAACAAATTAAAATAATAATTATAATAATGTTAGATAATAAATAGATGTGCGATTGAGTTTTACAGAAAATTGAGACAGTGGCTCAGCCACATTTTATAAAATTGCAAAAAAAACTGAGAAACTGAGCAACTGATCAAACTTATAGAGACATTCTCGACGAGTCGATAGATCAATAACATTGCAACAACATTTTGTGTGTGCGTTTTCCATTCGTTTTAGAAACAACAGGGCGTACAGGGTACAATGCTGCTAATGCACAAAATCGTTGGGTATATAATGCTGTGGCTCCACTATGACGCTCGTGTAATGGGGCGTGGATGCCACCGCCACAGCAGCCGCATTCACGTTCTTAAAGTTCTCGGCAAAGTCGTTGACAACGCGCTGTTGTTGCTGCTGCTGTTGTTGTTGCTGCTGTTGCTGTTGTTGTTGTGGATGCATGCCATATTGCTGTTGTTGCTGGTACTGCTGCTGCTGCTGCTGCTGTGGCTGCTGTTGCTGCTGCGTTTGCAGGCGATGCTGCTGCAGATGCTGTTGCTCCATCAGATGTTGCTGGTGCTGCTGGTGTTGCTGCTGCTGCTGGGAACTGTTGTCCGAGAAGTAGCTCAGCTCAAAGTTGTGGCTCAGATCGCTGTAGGTGGTTTGCGACGGCGACGTGCCGTTCACAATCGATGCATTGCCCGTGGACAGCTGGCGATCGCTCTCCGAGCTGCTCGAACAACTGTTCGAATTGGCCGAGAAGGGTCGTATCATCGACGTGGCCACATCCACGGTGGCATCGTAGTCATAGTAGTAGTGATTGTTGTTGTTGTAGTACAGCGTGCCCGTCGTTGTGTCCGGATACTGCATTTCCGTGGAGTAGACGCCCGAGGACGAGGCCGATGCACTGGAGCCGCCGCCAGCGCTCGACGCTGGGCCGCCGCCGCCCACGCTGCTGCTGGAGCTGACCACCAGATCGTTCAACGGCGGATAGAGCTGCGTGTAGTTGAGGCTATCGTGGTCCATGCTGCCCGCTTGCTGCTGCTGCTGATGCAGCTGCTGGGCGTGCTGATGATGCCACACACCTGGATTACTGTTGTTATTATTGTTGTTGTTGTTGTTGTTGGGCACGGGCGTAACGGCGTTTGGTGGCTGCGGCTGCACGGACAGCGGCAGTTCCGGCTCAAAGTAGGGATCCAGCTTGGGACTCACACTCAACGCCGGCGTGCTGGAGGCGGGCAACTGTTGCTGCTGCTGCTGCTGCTGTTGTTGTGGCACACATGAGGCAGCCGCAGCGACGGACTGCGAGGCTGCGGCAGCTGCCACGGCGGCAGCCTGGGCGGCAGGCGAGATGGGCTCACGCTTGACGACGCCCGTCTGTATCTCGTTGAGGACCAAGTCTTTAACCTCTCGTTCGCTGAGCACATAGTTGACGCTGACGATGAACACCTCGCGGGAGGAGCGTGAATTGTGCACCAGCGTCGCATAGGATTGCACCCAGACCCAGCCGCCGCCCTTGGTCAGGAAGCGGTAATATTTGGTGGTAACTTGTCCTTTGTACAGCACTGCAGAGAGCGAGAGGGCGAGGAGGAGGGGGAGAGAGATGTGTGTTAGTTGAGCTCAGTGCACAACGCTTAATGTTATTGTTTTGCTTACGGATTTGATGGGAGCAGCGCATGGCCACGATGTCAGCGGCATGGATGTACTGATAAAGCGTCTTCTCGATGAGGTCCTGCGGCTCGTAGCCGGTTAGCTGCGATACGCTGCAAGTAAATAAAAACAATAAGCGCAAGTTTTACGGCTGTTCTGTGTACACAACAACTGAGGCAGCAGCTTTTTTTTTCTTTTCTTCTCTGCCGCCGCATCGTATTTATTTAAACAATGAAAGGACATTGGTGTTTGGTCGGTTTACTTTTGTCAACTTCAATTCAATTATGCAGCAGCAACAACAACAACATGTAGTCTGAGCGAGAGCGTGCAAGCGAGCGAGAGAGCGAACGAGGGAGCGAGAGGCACATAGGGGCAAAAAAAAAGGGCTGTTTCCCACTTTGGGGTTGCTTCGCAGCGACGCGCGGGCGGGAAAGAGACGGCAGACTGGATCCGCGTCATGGCAACATCATGAGGGTAATTGAGTGACAATAATGTCAGACAAAGTGGTCTGTTGGTCGGACGTTGTGAGCTTGCAGGGGAGCTGGTACAAGCAGGCACTTAAAGGCAACCTCCCCCTGCTCTCCTGCTCTCCTGCCGTCCTGCCGCCCACCACCACAATTTTTGGAGCAGCAAACAACAAAAGCAAAATCAAGCTCAAGAGGGAAATGATTTGTTTTCCTTTTTGTCATTGAGCCCCTCGTTCTCGTCTCTCTCTCTCTCTCGCTTACATTTTTCTTTTTTGTTATATTCTTTTTTATTATCTGCTGGGGGATGTTTGAGTTTTTCTTTTTTTCGTTTTTTTTTTTGTCATTCTTTCTGTTCTGTTTTTTAACATGGTCTTGGAATAGATTCTTTTTGCCTCTGTTGCGGCTCGTTTAAATATTTGTCTAGTGTTTGATTCGGTTTGGCAAAGAAAACTGAGCCTTTTTTATGGCCTGCACCCCCAAGTAGCGTTAAATTTTGTCTCACTTCTCGCTGTGAGGCAGTGACGACTGCTCAATTTTTTGTTTAACGAATTTTGAATATTTTTTTAAAATTATTAAAACAAATATGTTCCCTATACTCTTATGTAAAATTTGGCTAATTTTCTCCTTAGTATAATTTAAGTATCCTCAAAATGTAAACAATCTCAAGTCTCAAGAATCAGCTATAGATTTTTTATAAAATATTGTAACTCCTCCTAGTTTTCTATGATAATATTTACCTATCAGTGTGTTCTATAGATATTATAGTTTGTTCCTTGATTGTCCAAACTTTGAATCAAAAATATGCCCTGTTTTCTAATCAAATTCTTAACTTACCGTGCATCAAAGAAGATCAACTTCATATCGAGCTTGGCGCGAAACATGAACATGTTCTGATGCAGCTTGATTTCCGTGATGGCAGATGAAGGCAGCGAGTGACCGACGGCAACCAGGCCGAGATTCTGTATCAGACTGCCCTGGCCATCGCCGCAGTCCGGATAAATGCGCGCTTTCAAATAGCCGGAGCAATGTATCACCTGCAAAAAGGACGAAGCAATTAATTGATATCAAACATAATAAATATTTAGCTGTTCCTCACCTTAAAGCCGGAGGTTGTGAGGCCCGCGTTGCGCTTGGCCAACACACATTTCATGCGCAGGAAGAAGGTCTTCTCAATCTCGATCGTGTGCGAGCCGCGATCGTGGCCATATGCCGACGGATGTTGCACGCCATTCGGACTGCCGATGGGCGTGTGCGTCTGGGCAAGCTGCGAAGTAAGGTGAAGTGTCAATAAAGTGTGAACTGCAATACGAGAAGCATTCGACTTACTGGATGCTGATGCATGTGCGGGTGCAGTGACAAGATGGCATTCATTTCATCCTGATCGTAGCTGTGTATATACTCGAAGATGGAGTTTCCCGTCAGCTCGACCTGCGACAGATGGAGAGAGACAAGAAGAAGAGCCAAATTAATGCCAGGTCTGCTGCTTGAAAGTGCCAATTAGTGAGCACAGCAATATTCTGCGTCCTTAGCGCCTTTTGACGCCAACGCTGGGCGGCTGCTTGACTTGCAAATGCAAGTGGGCCCGCACAGAAAGGACATTCACAATTTATGCGCATAAATCAACAACAACTCACCTGGCTGAGCCCCAAATGCACCGAGGCGGTCTCTGAGATGTACATGATTTTGCCATCGGGCGCCACAACGAAAATGAAGCCGTCCAGCGTTTGCAGCAGATGTGAGCCCAACTCCTTGATGGTTGCGCCACGCTGCATGGCCGGCGAGGAGCCCCAAGCCTCGCCCAATCCTGCAAAGCGAAATAATGATTTGAATAAACTATTTTTTCCCATGGCTCAACAAAATAAATCACGAGGCGAGATGCTGACGTCTAAATATTATTCCCAATTAAAGTCATCAGCGCCGTAGGTGGCCCATTCACAGGCTGCCACCGGCTTTGGCTTTGGCTTTCTCTTGGTGAATCCTCACGTCGTCACGCCCTCACACCCTCCCGTTCAGCCGTTCAGGCGATATTCGCATATTGCACTCTCGTCTACTTGCGACGCGTACTTCCCGTTGTTGTTTGTTGCCTATTATTAAAATAATTATTTCAATAAAGCCAGCAAAAGAAAAGCACAAAACGCTTCGCACAATGGCAGAGAACCACAGCCGAAGAGCTGCCTTCCCCCTGTCCATTGTGTGGCTGTTGTGCAACCCTCGTAGTCAGCACAAAATCTCTCACACAACGAACGAGAGCGAGCGGGAGAGAGAGTGAGAGAGTGGGTTGTGCCACCCACAGCCACCCACTGACAAACCCACTTCCAGTCTTGTCTCGTCTCTCGTGGCTCTCGCTGCTCGCTGCTTTTTGAGTGAAACAACAGGCCGCCATTGTGTTTTCCTGAATGCTCCCCACCTCCCCCCCTCCTCACTGCTGTCTCCCCCTTGGGCTGCTTGTTTATTGTCTGCCCTGCGTTGTTGAGTGGTTTTTCCTTTAGCATATGCTTTAAGCAAACATCGCCTTTTAAACTTGAAAATTTGTTGTTGATGCTAGAAAATCGTTGTCGCTCGCAAATAACAAAGGCACACGCTGGCTTGCCACTGCTTGCCTGGTGTCCTGCTGTGTGTCCTGGGCGCGGATATGTGCCACCGTAATGAGCGTGTCGGCCGCGTGGCTGTCAAAGATTCCACATCATTTGACATAGCCGCACACGTAATTCACACGCCACATGAAAAGCAAAAGCCAAAGGCAACAAAGCCCGGCGACAAATTGAGCGACATTTAATTGAACTAATTGGCAAAGGCCGAGCCCGAAAGTATCCCCAAAAGCACTCGCGACAAAAGCGTTCGAAGCATGCCAAGCAATTAGCAACAAACAAAGAAAGCTGTGATATGTCAAAATATAAATAGGTTTACTGTGCACTTACCATCGGGAAAGACTTGGCGCATTTTCAAGTAGGATGTGGTCAGGCGAATGACGGAGGCCTTGTCCAGCTGTGACGTAATCGCCGCTGGCAACGGCAATAATTTGGCCAATTCACAGAACTCGGTGTTTTCCTTTTCACGACGCGTGCGTGCAGCATTTTTGCTTTTCTCCTTCATGGCACACGTTTTAGCTATATCTGCAAGCAAGTAAGTAAGTAGGACACATCGGTTAGTCATCGGTCAGTGCAACGGATCGCAGCTTCCAATTAGGCGAGCACCGACCATGTAATCTGCTCTCATAGCAATCCTTGCGCACTTTGCGTTGATTTGTCATTTTGTGAGCAGAGTTCAAACAACAGAAATAAATCAAACAATTTGTAGAATATATCGTATTTTGTGCTGCTGCAGCTTAGGTGTTGCACTTGCTCGTGTCCTGACGATCACCTGTCTGCGACTGAGCCCACAACGGCCACGACCGACAGTTTTAACACATTTCTCGGCCGCCTCGACGATCTATCTGCCTGAGCTGCCATTGGTCCAGACAGATAAAGGTAGAGGCTACCTGCCTGGCTGCCTGCCTGCCTGCCTGCCTGTCGAGGGCTCGCACCAATTGACTTTTCGCAATGTTACTAATTTGCCCTGATCCTCAATGGCAGCCGGAAGCTGCAGCAGCATCTATGTGTGTGTGTGTTTGAGTGTGTGCAACAGGTTGACACAAATAACCGCAGGAGTTTTTGACTTTTGCACATAATAACAAGACAATCTCAGTCTCAACACACACACACACACACACAATCTTATGTACTTTAATGCGTGTTAGGGGCAGAGCAGAGAATTCGCCGTCTTGCCATTGATAAAATAGTTTTCGAACGTGATTTTGGCGCTGTTTCAGCCGGAATGGCTCCTGCTGATTCGTTTTCTGTTTCTTCTTCTTTATGTTTTTTGGCCAACTCCAGGGAACTGCCCAGAGATACATAACGGTTGGTATGCGCTTAAATAGTTGACTTGGCTATTTAGAATTCGCACGTAATTACAAGTTTATTGACATAGGTCACGTAGCTCGGTAAGTTGCAAGTAGGTGCGGCATGATTAGGCAGTCTCGCGCTGACTAGACATGAATGAACTACAACACACATACATGTGTATGTGACACATCGATTTATGGCAAAAATAAATCTATATCATGGCAAAAGTATCTGAAAGTATCTTTAATGGCTGCAGCAAATGGCAGACCGAAAATGGGACATTTGTCAAAAGTCGCGACTCGCACTGGGACAGGGAAGAGACAAGGAACAGGGACTGGGACAGGGACAGGGAAGTCGCAGGGAATTGCAGGCATCCGCCACGCACACGAGGTACTAGCTACAGGAGCAACAGATTTGCTAAATGATCATAATCCTAAAGAGCATCCGCCGCTAATCCGCAACTCAAATGTGACAACATGCGCGTCTGAAGTGCCGCCGAGGTCGTTCATATCCGGCGCTGTTCTCTTCTTGTTGTTTTTATATTACCATTGTTGTGTTGTGTGTCGTGTTGTGTCGCTTGTGCAGAATATTCAGATTGGACCGCGCTACTTGCGGCGCTCTATGGAAAGTAAGGGAAAGTCAATAGTACAAAAGCAAGCAGCTAATGATAGTTTATGACACGCTAAGTGGGTCAAAATGGTCACAGGATATAGCGAATCCATATACTAACCACCATAAATTGGAATCACATAATTTGTTGGCCAGCGGAAATAAGAAAAGTTATTCGCATTAGAACAAGAACTGAATTGGAAAACAAGAATACAAAAAAAAGCCAAGTCAGCCCATTAAATTGAACGCTACGAAAACAAGTTTCTTACTCTGCATAATCCTCAGCTTGTTTTTTAAATAAGAATTACTGTAGCTACAAACTAAGACTCTTTTTTTTAATTAAACATGTAAATAATATAAAACAATGCCGGGCAACATTTCATGCGCCAAGAGCGTAAAGTTAATGCCAGACTCGAGTTGCCGCGTCTCTGTGTAGCATGCCACGTTAGCTTTACGACTACGACTGCCATATTATATGCGACTGTTCTAGGAAAGAGCATTAAAATAACAAGACCCGGTTCTGGCTGCTTGGCCATAACTTGACCTTAATCTTGTTAAAGGCAGCCAGCCAGGCAGGCAGGCAGCAAAAGCCAAAACAAATAGAAAACTTTAAAAATAAATCGAGAAAATATTCACACTGAACTTGAAATTGAAGCGAGCGAGACAAGAAGAGTTCAACAGAGACAGAGACAGAGTCGTGTACATACGGGAAGTGATATTATATTATTGAGTAGGAGTTGCCCAAAAGTTGACAGGTAAGATTCGTTTGATTCCCACGCTGCAAAAAGAAAGACGAAGCTATGGCAGCCATAAAGTAATTAAAGACACATTGGACGCTCGTTTCGCCTCCGCTGGGCGGCTGCCGCTGTTGCAGCTAATGTGGGTGTTGCGGCTACGCGCTGCATGCGTGGCGATGGCCACGGCGCACTTTCGTATGGTATATGGTATATGGAAAACTGGACACGACGGCCAGTTGTCGAGAGGTTCTCACGCTAGCGTCTAGCGGGGATTTCCACTGGACCAATTGATAAACAAGCGGGAAAAACACCACAGCGCACATGTAACGTGCACGCTGCAACGAAGTGTGAGAAAACACGCAGGACTCTCGCACTCTACGCTCAGGTATGGCAGCGCAGATTCCCACACATCCTGGCCGTGTCAGGACAGCACCGTGTGCTGTCCAGGACTCCGGTGCTGTGCACTCGTCGCGCTATCAGGTGACAGGCGGCAGTGGAAAACTCAACATACGTTTTAAATGTGCACAACATATGACAATGCCATTACGATAACGATAAGACAATATCCAGCATATCCTGGGCTCACACTCTTTTTGTTTTTCCGCCGTCCTTGTTTGCGCCCGTCAAATTCCACCCACTCGCAGCAATCGCAGCCACCCAACGACAGATTGCTCGACGCACTCTTTCTGTGTTTTTCCAACGCACATGAAGTTTTATCTTGAAACAACAGCCAACGACGACGCACACAATGATGATCACCAAAGAGGATGATGATGATGATGATGATGCTACGGATGCTGGTGATGTTGGGCAACCCCCGCGATTCGGGGGCGCAAATTTTAATGCTCAGGCCGCGCTTAATTTTCGGATTATAACCCGTAAAGTAAACAGGCAACGCGATGTCCTTAGCCAGCCTGCAGCGTGCCGGCTACCAACAGGAACAACAACAACAACAACCGACGACTGCACATTAACCCAATTCCAATATGCTTTTTGATTTGTTTGTCCGCCACTTTAACATTATCAAACAACGGTTTATGCACCCAAAAGAGGGGCGTGAAATGTTGTGTGCCACTTGCCACTTGCCATGTGGCATGTGGAATGTGGGGTGCGCCTTTTAATTGCCAGCAATAACAAGTAACGTTGGCCATAACAATCACACCAGAAACAGCAGCAACAACAACGAGCGGCTGCTGGGATTTGCTTAAAGTTCGCCCAACAACATCCCAAATCCAAAATCCGCTAATTGCGTCGAGTTTCTGTTGTTGTTTCGGGTTACGGCATTTTGGTTGCCTTTCGCAATCGCTACAATTAGCCCCCAATGGGCCCAAAGAACTGCGTATTGATTAGCATAATTAGCATACATCTCCATAAATCTATATATTTTAGGGAGGTTTCGCTTTTATTTGCCAGACTCGCCGTCTGTTCGCTTGCAGATAGCATCGAATTTCTGAGCATTTTGAAATGGCAACGATTTGAAAAAGGCTCTCTTTAACTTTTGGATAAATTCATATTATTTACACTGAGGCTTAATTCAGTTATTGATCATCAAAAAATATAAATGTTTAGTTCATTTTCAAACTAATATTTAAAAAGAAGTTCAGAAAACTCGGCATTTATTTTCAAAATATTGAAATGAATATTCTGTAATTAATTCTGCCTAATAACTAATAAGAATTTATTTAATACTATATAAGAATTTATTATTGAAGAAATCTGCTAAATTGATTTAAATCGCCAGAATGTTTTCCCTTTTGCAAAATTATTTTTTTAATCGAGATCAGAAAGTTGTTTTTAATCTATATTGTGCTATTGCTTCTGGATATTAGCAAAGTCAGCAGCTTAGGCGCTTTTAAAAATACTTTTCCATTTTTGGCATTAACAATAAATTTCGGTTTTATCACTTGGCCAACAAAAATGGCTTAATGCGAGCATATTGCAATAGAATGGGTAAACGAAACAGCATAAATACCTCAAATATTAACACAGCAAATACTGAGTGAGTGTGTGTGTGTGTGTGTGTGTGCGTGTGTGTGTGCGTGTGTGTGTGTATGTAAATAAGTAAGTACAAATCGTACAAAATATAAATGGCCAAATTGGTGGCTAAACTAAAATCGTTGAGTTGAGTGAAATATTTGATGCTTTTGGAAGCCGAGTGCAAACAGAGAGTGGAATCAAAGTGACGATATAAAGTGAAAATAAACAGTGCGCAAAAAGCTAGACCAGAGGCAGAGTAATAATCATAATAATGATAATCATCAGTATCGGGCAGCAACATCATAATCGTTATGTGCATTACAATATTTTCGAAAATAATTATGCATGTGTTTTATTTGTGTTTGTTAAACAAATATGTAGCGCTCAAATACACAAAGCGCGCTGAGGCGTTCAAAATGCGAAAGTAAACTTTCAAATGAAATAAAAAACAACAACACCAATAACAATAACACACTACAATATACACATCTACATGAGTGTGCGTGTGTGTGTGTGTGTGTGTGTGTGTGTACATACAATAACAATGGCAATGGCAATGGGCAACAACAAATACGGCAGCAGCGAAATGTGTACCACGGGGCAGCAGTGGCAACAGCAGCCAGCTATAAATACGGAAAATCTCGAAAATATCACGTAAAATCGATCAACAATACAAACTTGCAACCAAATGGCCACTGGGCCCCCAATAGAACAGTGGCGACTACCAAAGACCAGCGACCAGCGACCAGTTCTTATTCCACATTCCACATTCCTATTCCCTTTCTCGCTGTCGGAGTTCTAGACCCAGTCTCGGCAAATCAAACAAGTCAAAAGTGCGGCAACGGGCGGCGACGACGACCAAGGGTCAAATCGATAACCATAATTTTATAGCATTGGCCTATGCACACAGGCTGCTGTATTGCTCTACTCATCCTCTGTCTCTCTCTCTCTAGAGAGAGATAGAGAGGTCGCTTGACCGACCTCACCTACGCGTAAATACCCAAACACCTCCATTATCACTTACAGCGCGGTGTACACAATGATGCCGAGCATTGGTTCTCTTATTGTTGTTATTATTGATGCTAATGTTGTTGTTGTCAGTACGTGATGTTCCCTATAAATTTGAATTTGATTTTGAATTTGCTCTAAAACGGCAGCAACAGAAACAACAATAGACAATTGTACCGACTACTGCGCTGATGGCGGACACTGGACTACACTCCACGACCGCCACAAATACAACGACGACTGCGACTCGGAGGGGAAACAGGTAAAGGTAAATAAGCGAGCAGACAACTGACGACGGACCGACAACGTCAAAAGTAAATATGCCACATATTGAGAGGTAAATATCACCAGAAGATTCCAATTTCCAGCTTCACATGCTAGACCAGAAGCTACCTTGAGAATGAATATGTGTTCAAGCATTGAATTACTATTATTATAGATTAAGAATTGCAAATAATTCTGGCATAGAAAGCACAAGAATAACATTTTGCTTTGTTCAATTTAACAACAACTAATTAAACAACTCTCAAAAATATTAATTCATTACATAAATAAATTCGTACAATTTGCTAAATATTCTTTAATTATTTTATTTCAAAATGTATACTTATTATATATTTTTGAACACGCCAAATTAAGAATTTCATAGTCACTAAATGGATTATTTATACAAAAGTTTTATTAACTTTTATCGAAATGTTTAATGTAACTTTAAAAAACTGCTCAACTCAAGGTATTTGTCCCGTATTTAAATATTTCAACAATATGCTTTAATATTTATCCATACATTATTCATAAAAGTTCATCCGAAAAA
The DNA here is from genome assembly GCA_035047445.1 of Drosophila siamana. NCBI lineage: Eukaryota > Metazoa > Arthropoda > Insecta > Diptera > Drosophilidae > Drosophila > Drosophila siamana. Next base: position 15,141,398 of record JAWNPP010000004.1, on the reverse strand, counting down.
CTATTGTTGACAGAATTAAATATAAAACTTCTACGTTATTAAATTAATTGCGCAAATTAAATAAATTGAACTGCGACTCGCGATTTGTTAAAAACTTAAAGACAATTAAATTAATTGAATCACATTAGAGTCTCCTACTGAAATTTAATCTGCTATGAAATGTTATATTCTAGACATCAATTACCAATTATTCAGTAATCGATTTTAAACATTCAATTAAATCGCAAATTGTTCTGAATTTATTGCGTTTTACATTTTATGATATTGGCAACTGCCGCAGCCGTTGCATCAGTAAATGTGCAACAAAAGCAATGGCAACAAAAACACCAACAACAACAACAATAAAAGGCACAACAACTGCAACAACAAGAACAAGAAGAACAAGCACAATAGCAACTCGAACTCAGTCGTAGAATGAAACAAAAATACGGTTGGAAAAAATCAATACAAAGTCACGTTTTAGAGAAAATCACGTTTCATTAGATACCTATACCTATACATATATGTATATATATGTATATACATATGTATATTGTACATGCAGTATACTCGTATGCACTCATATAAATGTGCATATAGACATTAACACAATCACACAACTGGATATATAGAATGAAAATTCCATTGTTGCAACAATTTGGTTTTATGTAAGCGCAAACTATTTCAAATTTCGAAATAAAAATAAAAAGCCATCATGAAACTGCTCCCAAATTCTAAAGCGGCCATTTTGAATGTCTCCATTTCATTTGTTCAATACTTATATACACTCACACTTACATATCTTCATATATATACACGTGTGTGTTTGAATTTTGTTTCCGTTTTTGTGTCTATCGCCTGCTTACCTTGAAATTTACGACAATTTTCACTTTACTATCAAGGTTGACATTTTGTTGGGCGGAGATCTAAATATAGTTTACACCGCGACTGTGGTGTTACATTCTTAGGGGTGTCTAGGGGATGTTTTGTCGCTCCCCACTCGTAAGCCCCACGAAATGCTGAGCAATTTGTTGGGTTTTCCAAAATGGTGTTGACAACTTCAAGATATTTTGGTCTTAAGTAACAGATTAGAAGCGCTTTTCATGGGGTTACGTCGCTGCTCTTAAACTGAATTGCACATCATTAAAATGCGCATCATATGATTTATGTATGCACTACGTTTCCCACTTGTGGCATAATTGATCTTAGGTCTTAAATTGCAACCATATTTTAAGCTGGTCTAATCTTTATTACAACACAAATACTAACTATAAAATTATTGAAATGAATTTTATTTGTATTTAGAAAAGTCTCGTTCTGAAATCATATATTGTTAATCATTAGAGAAATAATTCAATAATATAGACATTGAAAAAATGGAAAGCATTATAAAATGGAGAATTTGAATAGTAAGCGAGATTTATTTTAATTAAAAAATTTAATTTCAGTAAAACACTGAAAATTAAGTTAGGAAATTATTTAACAGTCCGAAATAATAGGAAAATAAAAATCGAGTGAAAATGTAATGATTTGGCGCACAAACTAATTTTAGTTTAGTCAATAAATAGGCTGTATTTATTTAGCTGCACAATCGATATTGAATTCGGTTTATGGAGAACAACAATATTACAGCATTAAGCGGATTTTATCACAAGAAGTCAAACACGAACACTAACGTGTAACATTAATGCCTAACTTCTCACACACACACACAGACACACACTGTCACACAGATATATACAGACAGAGTGACTCAAGCCCCCAGACAAAACTCAGCTTGTACATCAAAAATTTACGAGACAAAAGGAAAAAGCATAAATCCTAGCAGACCAGAAATACAACAACGAGCACAGGAAGCAGCACAACAGCCACGACGACGGCAGCAGCAAAAGCAACAAAAACAAGAGCAACAACAAAAACAACAACAGCAGCAACAAGCACCATAAACTATACAAAACGACAAACAAATCAAAAAGACAAAAAAAAAGAAAAGAAAATGGTGTCTCAGCCAGGTAACATTAGAAAGATATTAGGGCCGACGCACGGTTCATTCACCGACCATTGCAATACGGCTGCGCCGCCGCCGCTGCTGCTGCTGGCAACGGCTGCCAACTGCTGCTTGTCGCTGTAACAGGGAGAAGAACAAAAAAAAAACTGGTTTTCAAATACACGAAACGCACACACATGCCACCCTCTGTCAAACGAGCAGCAGAGAAGCAACAACAGCAGTGAGTGCAAGCGAGAACGGGAGAGCGCAAAAGCATTACACAAATACGAGTACACTGGCAACAACATCTCATTGGCTGTCTCGGCGCGCTTAATACCCCACGAACACACAAACATACAAACAACGCACACACACACACTCGCACACAGACGCGCGCGCGTACAAACACAGCGTGGTACTGGAACGACAAACTGGAACTGGAACTGCCATTGCTGTGTGTGCGTGCGTGCGTGTGTGTGTGTGCGTGCGTGTTTGCGTGTTTGTGTATTGTATCTCGCGGGTCTGTCTGTGTATTTGTATCGCGCCTGGTTCCATCTCCTCCTGCTGCCGACACCGCTCCGCCCACACACACAGACGCATAATTGTTGTGTGTACGTCTGGCAACGCCTTAATAATTGTTATTTGAGTTTCATTTTGTTGCCATCCATGCGTGTGTGTCTGTGTGTGTGTGCGTGTGTATTTTACACTCCATTAGCGAGCATTTGAGGCATTCGAGTGTTAAGCTTTCTCTTTCAGCCCTTTTGGGCAAAAAGATTGTCAGCCTGCTGACGAAATTGTTGATTTTTGGGCCATCACCGAGTGCGTGTGTGTGTTTGTGCTTTTTTGGGGGCGTGTGAATGTGTGGCAGCTTTTCCGGTCCGATCCGCGTGCGCTTCTCGAAATTCAATGTCAGTTCTGGCACTTGCACGTGCATTTGTATTGGTATGTGTGTATAATATATTCATGTGCCTCATGCTTGATTATGAATGTCTCTTTCTATTTACTTGGCCGCCATTTTATATTTGCAATACAATCATAAAGCACACAAATCTTATACAGGCACTCGTAAAACTTTTATTGAGCCTTGACATTTTTAACTGATTATCGCTACTGCTTCCTTTTTATTGAGCACATAAAACATGTAAATAAATTTCTCGCAGCAAAAAAAAATTGTAACAATTTTAACGAGAAATGCGTCTTAAGTGCGTCAATAAAAAACAAAAGGATTTAATTCGATTACATTATGTATTCATAGCTTTCGTAACGACTTATTTGCAATCCGAAGATTGCATCCTTAAAATGTCAAATAATGTCATAACACGTTCAACCTAAATTTCAATGCTTCAAGTCAATGTTCTGACCTTCAAGGTCACTTGCAGTTTGTGAGTGTCCTAGAAAATAAGTGCTGAGAGCATTACATTCAGTTATTTGACACTTCAATGTTATTGGACATTTCAAGTTTATCCTTCACTTCGCACTAAACATTACAATTTGAAACCCAATATTCACAGTCACTGATTTTTTTATAAATACACTTTGCCAATTCAGCGACAACAATTCAGCAAAACAACAAGAACAACAACAGACTACAAATCGGTGGCTCAACGACAGGCGCATGTCCAGACTGAGTGCCGAGAAGAAGAACAACAACAAGTACAGCAAAAACAACAACTACACAACTACAGCAGACTCGTGCCCACCACGTCTGGGGCCAGACAAAACAAATCATTTTCGGGCGGGGGACACTTTGCATGCAAACAAAATATTAAAACAAAAAAAAATGAAATGATGTGTATCCCGAAACACTGTGCAAACAAACAGTTCTAGCTGCTAAATGCAGCAGCTGCAGCTGCACTACGGTTCGTTTTTTTTTATGCTTTGGTATTTTAGTCACTGATTTGATTACTTTTTGGATCCATCTCATAAGCAAGATACTTGGGCTGCAGGCTGCATCGCTCGCTGCGTGCTACTTCTGTTGGGTGTCCGCAAAAACAATAAAAGCAAAACGTTAACGCTCAAATAAAACGTCGCGCGCGCGCGTTGCGTTGACGACACTCAAAGCAGCCACTGGTCACTGGGCGCTGTGCAGTGCGATGACTCTGAACCGAACCGAGCTAAACTGAACCGAACTCGAACCCGTCGATATTCTCGCTGCCGTTTCGCTGCTCTACATCAAAAACTAACTACTAAGGCAGGTGGTGTAAGCGACGTTGCTCAGTTTAACTGAGCTTAACCGTGCTCACTGAGCTTCATGGAGCTGAGCTTTGGCTCACTGCAGCTACTGCAGCTACTGCAGCTGCTGCTCTGCTCTGCTTTTGATTGGCTTGCCAACGTTTTCAATGTCGCCCCAGCGTTACGGACAATGTCATACGGTCTAGGGCGGCGGGGGGAAGAGAAGGGGCGCTCAGAAAAGTAAATAAACAATACTTTAGGCGCGACCGTGACTTGTGCGCAGCTTGCAAAAAAAGCGGTGGCATTTCTCTGGAAACTGCTGCGCTTTCTTCGACTTTCTTTCTTTCGCTGCAAGTGCTGATCTCGGCAGAACAGAAGGCGAAACCCCAAAGTTATTCAAGACATTGCGATTTGACCCCTGACAATTCAACTTGTAGTATACAAACATTAGTGCTTCGCTCAGCAAAGCCAAAGCTTTTTATTGTTATGCTCAGAGCAACAATTATGTTATTGTTGTGGTTGGTTATCTTCGTTTATTTTCGTACACTTTGTACTCCACTTCACGCCGCCCCGTGTGCTATCGTTTTCATTCATTGATCCGACTTATGGTCGATCACGCGTACATATGTTTTGTTTGCCACCTGCCGCTGAGTCCCAGTCCCGTGTGTGGCACGTGTTTTCGATATGTGCAAAGCTTTTGTTTTCTTTTTGTCGCTGTCGCTGTCGCTCTTTCTTATCGTTGTTGTTCCCGATCATTTTTATTGTATATTTTCATTTTTTCGGCTCACCGTCTCTCTCTTTGAATCTTACAATGTTATGGCTCGATTCTTATTATTCTTGTTGCTGTTGCTGTTGTTGTTGTTGTTGTTGTTGTTGTCGATGAGCTAATCGCGTATGACGTCCATCATTTTTTGCACGCGCTGCAGAATTTCGCTCCTCAGCTGTGGCTGTGGCTGATTTGTTGCTGTTGTTGTTGTAATGCTGCCACTTTTACAGCTGCTGTTATTTCTGTCGCCGCTGTTATTGCTGCTTATCACCACAAAACGTGCAAAAATGTAAAGTATGCTATTCCACAGCCACAGCATAGATAACAAACTGAATCATCATGGCGCCGCTCAATTGAGCATCATTTGATAAACTCTTGAATGGCCACTTAAGTTACATTTCATTTTCAAAAATTAACTTTTTATTTCAAAATACACGTAGAAAATTCTGACTTTTATTTTTGATGATAGTCCATAATTTAAGTAAAATAAATTATGAAAATCTGAATTCTTCATCCTGTTAAATAAAAATGCGAACGCCACAATAATCGTCCACATTTTCGTATAAAATCAATTACCTTTTGCACAAATCAAATCGGAAAAAATTAATACTAGAAAATTATCGAATTAAATGGAATATTATTTTCAGTTCATTCTAATAAAATTGTTTCTCAACTAACCCAATGAATTCCCTTTTTGCAAGTTTCCAATCTTAATAAAATCTCTACTCTTTCAACCTGTTTAATATGTAAACTTTAAAAACTAAGAAAATATTAAAGTTTTTTTAACTAACTCATTCGCATCTCGTTTGCTATGGAAAATCTTCATATCACATTGTGAAATTATTAAAGAAGTTCAAAAGCAAATACGCATAATTTTCCCATGCTTACATGGTGGACCATAGATCTATATCAGAAGACGTTCGATCACACACACATCATAATGCACAAGAATCCCATGTTTTTCACACAAAAATCTTTAACCCCTTGTTTTGTAAACACGATGAGAGAAGAGTGAAAAAACTTACAAGTTCTAGTCGTCGCAGTGAGATGCAGATACAAAGTACGGCAAGAATATGAAACGTGGATGCGGGCGCTGTTATCCGATAGCGGAATAGAAGGATACACACATACACAAAGGATACAGCAGACGGCCTGGCAGGAGCTGCATTGAATGTCTTTCACTTAATATTTTTTTTTTCATTTTGCGTTGCGCTGCTCACTTGGAAACAAAGTTGCGGCTCTTAACAGCACTTTTTTTCCAGTTGCAGAGATCGAACAAATTCGATATCGGTGCGATGGTACGTGATCCAAACAATGGACACAACAGGACACCGAACTAAGGACAACTGCGAGCCACAGCAATGGGACCTCAATATGTGTGCCACGAACGCAGTCGAGTCGTGTTAGCGCATAAATTAAGTCATAAACAAATTTGTTGTTAATACGTATATTGCAATTAAGTAGTATAAGAGGTAACTATATTTTTAGAATTTTTCGTGCATCAATTTTTGGATTGTAATTGCCGAACTGTTGCGCCGGCTGCTTAGCACGCTTCACTGCATCCCGCTTGACTCCGCTTAGGCGGAAGCTGTTGTTTTTCCACAACCGGAAAACCCTCCCGGAGCAGCGGCAACCGATTGGATTTGTGGCAGACATTGCGACGGCTGTGCGGCTCAATTACACTCGCGATTGAGCGTAAAATTGTAATGCCTGATTTGATTTCACGTGACAAGGCGACACACATACCCACATACCCACACACACACACACTCGCACACAGTGACACTTCACAGTTCACACATACGCGTACACTGAGAGAAGTGCAACTCCTTTGACTCTTGTCGTCTGACGGTCGTTTCCCAATTGGACACAGCCGCTAATTTGCTTGGCGCGCGACACCTTCAGCCGGATCGGACCGGACTGCGGACCGCGGACCGCGCACTGTGGACTGCGGCTGGTCGCCTTCGCCTGCATTCGAGTGGCCGTCATGGTCACTTCAAAGCGCGCTGGACAACGCATCTCTTCAGGTTGACGACGACGACGACGACGACGATCGTCAGATGTTTGTTTGTGCTTTTGCGCCAGCTCTTTGGTCGGCTCTCTTTTTGCCTTCCTGGAAGTATTATAGTAAATTTCTCGCATATCTCGCAAGCGTCGTTGTCCCCCAAAGTGCGACTGGAACTGCGTTTTGTGTCTTCTCTCGCCAGATTATTAGTTATTATTTTTTGCTTTCTGCCGTAAATGCAAATTAGCTACGCGCAATTTGCATATTCAACATTAAATACACACAGCATAAATAATTTTGTAAGATTTAGTTGTACACACAATACGTATACGCAGTCGTATGTTTTACACATTTGCATAATTGAGATCTACACACATGCGGGGAACATAAATCTCACTAGCAAAATAGCCCAAAACGTTACTTTGAACACAATAGAATAACGAATGAAATACATTTAAATAGTTTTACCAATCCTAAAAAAACAATAATCAAAATTAATTTCTTGCTTAACTCATTTTTAATCCCTAAACCTGTCAAACATTCCAACTTCAAAAAAAAATATACAAAATATTATAAATTAATAAAAAACATAAATCCCGAAAAGAAGGAAAATAACCCAGAGTGCAGCTCATAGCATATAATAATTAAATTCAAAATAATAATTATTATTACTGCTCAATAATTTATAAAAAGCATCTCTAGCTTTACCTTTAACAGATACCGAAATGTCCTCGAAAATTGTAACTCATTAAATAAAATTATTTGAGCTAAAAAGAGGAAAATAATAATTTTTAAGAGATAAAATTAAAAAAGTTTGTATATTTTTCCAAGCGAATCCGAATTTGCCTAAACTTTCTGGTTAACATTTCAAAATTTAAATTAATATGCTCAAGTTTTCTAAAGTGCCGTTGACTTGTAAACATATAGCCATACATATAGTATGTATGCATATAGTATGTGTGTGTATTATTTTATGAGGCTACCAACGGTTTCCGTAGAAAATTAGCCTGATGACCGACATGGTCCATGCAGCCTGCGACTGAGTTTTGAGTCTTGGGTCACAGTCGCAGTTGTCGTTGGAGTCTTGGCTGCAATTCGATTTGCTGTTTTTTCCTTTTCGTTATTATAAAACGGTTTGTTGTTGTTTTTAATATTTGCATTTGGCAGTCAGGCGTTGCGCTTTATGGACTTTTTTTCGGGGGTAGGACGAGGCTTTTAATTTTGCTTTCGTCTTCGCTTTCGTTTTTTGTTGTTTTCTGTTTTATTGTTGCTAAACAATAATTTCTGATTCTTGTGCTCTTTTACGGCGCAAGAGCAGCAGCCCCAGCCGCTGACGGCGTCGTCACCAAACGCCAACGCCAACTGCTCGAGAATCATATTACAATGCTACTACGACTCTGTGACATGCCTTGGACCCTCTAAAACCGACGATGACGATGACGATGTCAATGGCTCTGGGGTTCTTTGTGTTCGCAGCATGATTACAAATGTTTTTCAACTATTTTTCTTTTTTGTGCTCTCTCCTGCGATCGCCTACAACTTTTCGCATTGAATTTCACTTGTAGTGTGTTGGGTTGCTGCAAGTGTAGCCTGGTTAAACAGAAGGTTGCTTTCAATGGAGTTCTATGCAGTCATCGACGAGGGTTTTGGGATCGGGTTCATTGCCGTCGGCAGAATGATACTATAGACATGAACTTTGAATTGGGATTGTTTCGTATGCAAATTATGTCTTTTATCTTTCACAGAATGTGTGAAAATTCCATATACAAACTTTGGCACCTAACTTGTCGAAACTCGAACAAACCAAGCCAAATTTTAACAACTTTGAGGAGTTTAAATTGTAGTCTCCTTACTGCCTTACTGATTATCAAATCAAGAAGAACTTTATTTATGTACTATAACTCACCTTTTGGCAGCTATCCGTTTTGCCGCTGGTTGTTTTATAAAATGGCCGCCGTCGTTAATCCCAAAAAGCTCTCCGAGCAGCGATATTTCGTAATTGGACAGCCAAAGGAATGTTAATTGTTGCTAAAACATTCTCCCCTAGTTATTGTGCCAAATGAATTTCCAATGTGCTGCGGCCGAGCGAGTTTTAATGTTTACGCAAATTATCGAAAAATAATACTACTTTTTTACGAGTGCGCCACTTGGATATTTGATTTTACGGCACTTGAGCGATTGCTGACATCTTTTGTTACATGTGCGAATAGTTTTGCATGTTGTACGAGTACTAAATGAGTATAATATACATATATATAGCTACATATATACATAGATATGTATTTGCTTATGTAGTCGACTATACATATATAAATCTATTGTTAAGCACTGCACTACGGACGAGCCGTCAGGATGTGGACAACGAGGATGACGACAACAACGGCAACGGCAACGATAGCCAACAACGGCAAGACGATAACGACAACGGGCGCTTGAGCGCAGCTGAACCAGCGAGCAGGCGGCGAACGAATGAGTGACTACTCAAATGGACCGAGAGCTCAGCTGCAGTAACCTGGGGGAGACAGCAACAGCAGCAGCAACAGCAACAGCAGCACAAGCACAAGCAGCAGCAGCAGCAGAAGCAGCAGCAGCCGTTGTAGTGACAGCGACAGCGCAGGCAGCAGGCGATGCCCAAAGTGTGTGGAGGCGCAACGAGTGCGCACACGCATACACTCACAGATAGGCAGACTCACGACCACAAACACACACACACTCACACACACAAGCACGCACACATTAACGAGCTGTATTTATGTAAAAACAACTGTTTGCCTGAGGGTGTTGGAAATCGGTGGTGGCTGAGCACATGCAGCATTCCAGTCGCAATCCATATGTATGTGTGTGTATGTGTGTGTGTGTGTGTGTGTACGTGTATTAATGAATGAAACGCCAATGCCGCCAGCCCTCCTCCACCTCTCCTTCTCCACCTCCTGTTGTCTAGAACGAAACACTTATTGCTCACGTTTGCCTGTCGCACGTGAGCAACACAGCCCAGCCAGCGGTCGTCTGCTCCGGAACACAAGCTTCTAATCGTAGTGTGAGTGCGAGTGTGTCTGTATGTGTGTGTGAGACATGCAGTGTTTTGATTGGAAGTGCGTAAATTGAGAGCGACGCTGCGCACGCGCAAGACAAGGTAAGCACCATTTGCTGGTCGAAATCCGTTTTATTATCAGCCAAACATTTCTTCCTGTAGATCTTTATCAAGGATTTAGTTTCTGTATTTTGGCGTTTTATTTATTAAACTGTGAACCACGCAATCACACACAATATTAATGTCACACCATAAAAATTACATTTATAATTAACTTTATTCAAAGTATATGAGGCGCATCTTTAAAAGAGCGCTACGAAACATGCTTACATAGTCTGTCCCACATATTTTATGTGAATGTAGACAGAGACTCTTACCATGCGACAAACCTTTCACCGCCTCATTATATAAAATACTTCAATACACAATCAATTGCTTTCAGATTGCTTTTAGTCACAAAGATCCTGCATGTTCAAATACAAAACACATTTCTTAACGTAGTTCGGCGAGCCGCCCATCAAATTGTTTTGCAGAAGTGTCTTTTATAAATGTATTGGTTTGAGTCACGGTATCGCAATTAAACTTACAAGCAAAAACAAACGGTTATTAATATATGAAGATTTCTGATCTATGTACAGCTAAAGCAGTCCGCCTTAATGCATCCGTGTCAAATCCTCCACAATCTTAATAACATCCTCCACATCTGCACTCTTGCGCTCACCATTTAACGTCAACTGCAGAATATCATAAATTAATATCGAAAAATATGATCATAAGTAGTACACATACCTCAAGTCCTACGACGGCTTCGCGCATCTTTTCACGACCTAAGTCCAAAAAGCTTTCAATTAAATCACCATCAATGAAGCCCTCACTGGGCTCCACCTTCGAGTTGATTTGGTAATTACGATAATATGTGTGGTCAATTTTGCCCACTGATTTGATAATCTTTTTCAGGCGCTCCTCCAGCCCATGCAGAAAATCGTAGAAGTCTTGTGGGATCTGGGTGACAATGCCAATGGCGCCGTTGCAGGTGCCATACAGGACACACCCATTAATGGGAGTTGTACGCTCTCCGACATTCTGCATGACCAAGGAGCCATGGCGAAATACGTTGATAGTATCGCCCAGATGGAAACGCGCCAACTCTGGCAGCAATTGACGCTCCTCATCTGTTGTGGCAGCACTGTAATTAAGCGATACTAATCAGAAAAATAACTACTACGTGAATTAACAGCAGCAGCTTACCTATCCTTCTGGCATACAAAAAGATTGTCGTGTGTCTCGCAGCCAAGGAAAGTGTCGTCGTCGAGTATCTCCACAGCACGCATCCACTTGGGCTCGCAGTCGCGAGCAATCTCCACAAAAATGCCCTCCATCTGCTTGTGCTGCAGCAGTGTGATCGAGCGCATCAAATCGCCGACGAGAATAAAATCACCCTTGGCCTTCAAGAACAATGCTGCAATCATGTTCTGTATGTTGCACTCCATGCGCAACTCCTTCTCATTGGTCCACTCGTAAAGGCGCACAAAGCTACCAATGCCGGCCAGAACTTTGCCATTGAACTCCACAAGGGCGTAGCAAGTGCCATCCATTTTCGACTCGGCCACTTGGGTCAGCTTGTTGTCGTTGTAATGGAAAATGATGATACGACCCACACGCGGCTCGGGTTCATCGGGAAAGACTAAGGAAGTGGCTACCACATAATAGGTATTGGGATCATCGCCCAGTTTGGCAGACATCACGGCTGAAATCGTCTCCGGCGGCAAGAACTGATGCGAATGCAGCACCTCGAACGTATTCTGATCGATTATGAGCAAATTATGGACATCAATCTCTTGGCCAACTTCGGCGTTTGCTGTCGTTGAATTTCCACCGCCAGGTCTGGGCAATATATTGGAACTGAATGTGATATTTTGAGCCTGGGTAGATGCACTGTTACGCAGCGGCTTCGCCCCACCACGTCCATGCACATCAATGCGCAGCGTGGACACAGCGAATGTCTGTGATGCCTCCTGATAGGCAATGCGACGTGGTCCTTCGCCCAGCGGCACAGTGCGAATGTGCAGCTTTTGGATCTCGTCAATGGTACCCAATATAACAGAGTTTTTGGTGGCCAATGCCAAGCTGTCGGGATATGCCTGAGCGTTAAGTGAGCACATGTGATTCACCTCCTTCAAATTGACATTGGAGAAGACAAGCTTATGATTAGACGAGTAAATGACTGTTGGGCGGTCCGAGCATGCAAACACATTGGTTGTGGCAAACGAACGGAACGTGCGCAATGTGGTTGGCTGAGTGCCCAGCGTAACTTTCTTCTTCTCCGACAGCTGGCCGGTTGCCTTGTCCAAAATAAAATAATACATTGAGCCGTCGCCCAAGGCGCACAGTAAATAATGTATATCCTCAAAGGTGGTCATCAATATAGAGCGAGGAATTATCTCTGCAACAAGTCACATTTCATAATTTAAAGCTATTTGCATTTAATTTTATGCACTTACCGCCACTGAGCTTTTCTGTATAAATTGTTTCCAAATCAGGCAGCGATAGAATTACTGCTGAAATGTCTGTCCAAAGGCCCACGGCAACCAAATCCGACTTGGTCTGCTTCTCATCCAGAGGCGTTACGTCCAGGCAAGCCACCTCGTATGGCAGAGTCTTGCGACACTTTTCCACCAGACTGCCATCCTCAATGCAGATATAGAATATCTCGCGAGCGGATGCTACGACCAGCTGTGTGGTGTTGCAGCTCACAACACCAATGGAGCGATCACCGTCGGGCTTCCATTCACCAACCAACGCCTTGGTGGCGCTCTTAACCAAACGCACACTCTCGGCAGTTACTTGAATGAGCTGAAAAAGAGAATAGGGTGTTAATTAAATGCTATATTATCACTACTATAATATTGAGCACTCACCTGATCGTAGTCCACATTGGCACAAAGGAACGATTGGAGATCACTCGCAAAGCCAGGAATATCGGTTTCTTCCACCTCTTCGCCTGAGAGTGTCAAAATACGAGTGTGGCCTACAAATGCCAACACCAGCGTGTTCTCATAGACGCTATCATCAATGCCCACTTTCAGAGACCACATGCCCTTGATGCCCGGCAAATCGATGCACGCGTGCTCCTGAATGCCAATACCAATGCGAATAATGCGCAGCGAACCATCTTTGAAGCTGCCTGAGCAAGTGATAATCTGACCCTGGCCTTGGCGATCCAAATCGACGACGGCAATGTCCAGAATAGGTGCCAAATTAGTAAAGTTCTCCACTGGTATGACATAGGAGCCTTCAATAGCATCTGAACTCAGACGCACCAGCTGCGAATCACCATGACGACTGCCTATGTAGAGGAAGCTGTTGTCCAAATAGGTAATACACTCCGGTATGGAAATCTCGCCGAGCTGCTCCACTTTAATGTCCTTGACGGTAATACTTTTGCCCGAATCTGTGGTGCCCAAGAAGAGCATATACAGCTGGCCATCCATATTGCCGAGCAGATAACGCAATCCCTTGCTGTCTACGCGTGCATAGCAATTGATGGTGCTCTGGCGAAAGGTGAGTGGTGCGACGGCGTGATAGTTGCTGCCATCGTGATAGACAATTGACTCGCGCCCAATGACAATGACGCCGCCAATGGGCGAAGGGACCGGTATTAGCATTGTAGCTTCTGTCTCCACATTGTCCTGCTTCCAGGCCATCTTGATGAACTCTTTGTCACGCAAATTGATCTCGTGCGACTTCACATGTCGACCATCGTTGTCCTTGTGTATGACAATCACTGTGGGATTCAAGCAGCCATGCAGAAACTCTGCATCGTAGACTGTCAGTTCATCCATACTGTAAACAAGAAAAAGAATAACAAACATGAATGACTGATGCAATAAATGGTAAAGCATTGCAACTAACCGCAGATTTGTTGCCTTCAGTTCACTGGCATCTTTGTCCAACGGAATAATGGTAAACAGTCCCTGATAGAGGCACATCCCAATAACGCGAGCCTTTGGATCGATGGCCGCAATGAAACCGCCTTCGGATAGAATGCCAACTGAATCGGAGACATTGCCATTTGCTTTGGTCACCACGGTGATGCTGTCGCCCACCATGCGCGCCTCCAAGATCATCACATTGAAACGACGCGTTAGAATGAACAACAAATCCTTGTTGCTATCCGGTGGCCGAAAGTGTTTCATCACCGTAATCTTGCCATTGATATTGATTTCCTTGAGGGGACGCAAGCCCTCGGGTGTAACCAAATCAATTTCGACTTGATTATTACGTGCAATCACCAAATTCAAGTCTGTCGGCGATGTGAAGTTGCCTACGCAATAACAAAAAGTAAAATTAATTGCCGGCACAAGTTGCAACTACAACAACAGCATATTTTTGGCCGGCCATGCTGTAGTTTTTTTTCTCAACTTACCCGTGAGACAAGCGACAACCGCGGTGGGTTTTTGTGCGGTCACCACATAATGATGCGACATCTTGTCCCAAATTATGCGTATGCAAAATTAGAATAAAACACACACCAATACCGACTCGTTAAGTTATTTTGAAACTATAATCAAAAAATATTCAACCTTGCAACGACAAAACGAGCGAGCAGCAACAAAACGCGCTAAAAAAAACTCATTTCGTTGCGGCGTACCGATTAACATGTATGTTGATCTGGCAGCCCCAGCACACAGAGTTGCACTGATGCCTGTGCTGCAAAAATATCAAATGTCTCTGTCTCGTTACGCAACACTATATATTAATGGCGACCGGACGACTTGCTGAACCCTACATACGTGTTTGAAATTATAGAAAAATCATTTTTGTAGTTGATTTACACAGTAAAGGACACAAGTTTATTGTATAATATATTTCTAAATATACGCTTCAGATATTTGAGTGTGTGTTTGTTGCCACCAAGTGTGTCGTAAAAGTGCCTGAAAGTGCCGTGTCGTTGGTCTTCGAAAGAACATGGCGAGACTAACTAAAGTCTATAATACTGAAGATGATGATTCTAGTTATGTAGGCAGAAGGCATTTGCCTTTGGTAGCAGGCGATAAGCTAATGGTAAGTTTTCGCTGCATGCATTTTGTGCTTATGCTTAAAGATGCACACTCGACGTATATGAAATGTAATAAAAAGTCTTAAAAAATATGACCCCCTTCAACCCACATACTCTTGTATTTGTGGAGTGAGTATGTGTGTGTGAGTTCGTGTGACTGTGTGCACATTGTCAAACTTTCATAACACGTACGCGTGCATCTGTGTGCTATGTTCGAAGTACATATACAAGCATGCATATATATATACATAAGTATGCTCATACTTGCACACATAAATATGTATGTATGGTTGTATCGCTAGATTCGTCGTCGACTGCGCCCATAAATGTAATTGGGCTTTTTAATTAAGACTTTAGCTAAGATTGTCTGTAATGTTTAATGAAATGAGCCGCCTCTGCACCTGTCGTCGCATCCCCCACTGTATGTTCCATTGGGTCGCCATGTTGCTGAAGTGGCAACATCAAAAGTGAAAAACAGGTTTCAAATGCACTTTTCTTTCGCGTTTTATGTGTGTGTGTGTGTGCGTGTGTTTCTCTCTCACTCTACGTGTGTTTGTGTGTGTTCTCTTACTCATTTGATACAACTGATCTGCAATGCTTGTATATTTCAGATGCTAATGGACCTGAACAGCAAAGGACTTGTCATCGACAGCCCACAGATACGAGGTCGCGAACTCGAGGAATTCTCACGCAAATTCAATCTGCTCACAGAGACGGAACGCAAGCAATCCCTTGAGATCGATAGTAGCAGTTTCATTTCGGTGCTAAATCAGTGCGTTCAATGCGTTGGCTGTCGCCGGCGAGTGGAGCGTTTGTTTTATCAGCTAACTGAATCCGGTCATCGAACACTTGATCCTCTCGAACTGCGTTCAAGTTGCACGCTGGGCATAACGGAGGAGAAGCTTAAAACGCCACAGGCGCTGGGCACACTTCTGTATCGACATCACGAAGTGCTCAACAATCTGCTGGACAATAAGCTGCGTAACAAGACGCGCTGTGTGCTGCACTCGCTGGACACGTTCAGGGCCAAACCGTTCTCGGAGACGTGGCGCGAAGTGTGGTCCGCGATGAGTCGCAATTGCCGCACCGAGGTGACCATCATTGAGACCAAGGAACTGCACGAAGTGCTCGACAAGTATCTGAAGAAGCACAAGTTTTGTGCCGGCTGCCGGACAAAGGTAAGTAACAGCGACTTATTTACAGTAGATTCCTTAGTTTATTAACGTTCGCCTCTTGCAGATTGAGCGTGCCTATAAAATACTCATTGGCGAAGTATCCACCAAGGAGAAAGGCTATGCGGCGCAGCTATATGCCCACATACGAAAGTGTGTGCCCGACGAGCATATCCACGTGAGCATGAACAAAATTGAGTTCCTTGATGCGCTCATTAAACGCGCTGAGCCTGAGGTCAACGGCAGCTACTCTAAACTGCGCGAGCGGCACGCCAAAACGCTGGAAATTGCCCAGGAGGAGGTGCTCACATGCGTGGGCATGATAATGTATGAGCGACTGCGTCGCATTTATGTAAGTTTGCGCGAGGAGGAGCGTGCCTGCCAAGTGCTGGCCGCAGTGGGAGTGCATGCACTCTGTCGGAGCTTTCATGAACGTGTCGAGCAGAAGCAGGGCATCAGCAATCTGGAGCTGCTCTATCAGGAGATCAGTCGCGCCGAGAAGGCCAAGGAACTGAAGCGTGAGCAGAAGAAGCTGAAAAAGAAGAAGAAGAAGGACGAGAAAAAGAACATGCATCGTCACCTGTGCGACAACGACGATAACAATAACAACAACAACAACAATAATAGTAATGCGAACGAAGCTGCCGAATCGGACGATGACGACGACGACGAGGAGGAAGATGAGGATGGCGTTAATGTGGAGCCAGAGGCTGAACCCACCATCATCGATGATACAGTGGACGATGGCATCGTTATACTCTGTGCCACTGACACGGAGCCAACAACGCCATCGACGCCAGCGCCAAGTGACAAACCAACGAAATCAAAATCGAAATCGAAGAAGCAACCGAAGAAAAAGAAGCAAAAATCTGCAAGCCAAACGTTAAGCAAAAAGAATGCCAACAAGTTATGCACTTACGACGACGACCTGGACGTGGCCAGTTGCCATGACTTGTCCAAGGCTGGTAAATGCAACGACTGCTTGGCCCCCATGCCCAACTGTCCATGCGAGCAGGATGTGCGTGATTCGGGCTATGGCAGCGATCCACCGACGTCGCACGCCAATTCTCGCATCTCCAGCGCCATCTCGTCGCCAGAGGGCTCGGAAGTTTCGTGCTCGGATGGTCTGTGCAATCACGATGGCCTGCTGCTGGATGAGGAGCAAAGCGTGGCAGATGTTGCGGCACGCAACAGCTACGTCTCAGATTTGCTCTACGGCCAACAGCCAATGCAAATGGACCACAAGTTCTCATTGCTGCAGATGTGGGTAAGTAAAGTCGTCTCACTGATGGACAACGATATAGCATACTAATAACATTTAATGCTTTTGCTTGCAGCACGACTTTGACGACTACGATAAAGACGATGAAAACTGTTGTTACATTCCCCAAGAGGTGGTGCTGGCTTATCAATACCAACATGAGCAAGTGCAGCGTCAGCGCGAACAGCTGCGCGCCACATTACGCCAAAACTTTGAGCGTCTGTGCCTGCAGCGTGGCGTGCATGTGACGGCCACAGCAGCTGCTAATGCCACCGCCACCGCCACCTCTACTGGCCATTAATTTTGCATTAAAACCGTTGTAGTTATTCAGTCGCGCGTTGCGGTTTCAAAGAATCCACGCGCATGCATTCAAAATACATACATATAATTTTTTGTTTTTTCAAATAAATGAAGTATAAAAGTTATGCTTATTAATATGTTGATAATGTAAACTAGTTGGTGTATTGATCCTAGCTATTGCGACACTCCTCGTGGAACGGCTCGAGCGTGCGCAGATCACGCCACGTTGGCGGCAATCCGTTAGCTATGTATTTGCTGCAACGCTTGCAGGGCTCAAGGAATAGCTTGATGTGACTGTTCAGCCAAGTCACATAGCTCTTCACAGCCAGATCTGGCAGTGTGGGTGAGAAGAAGTGCAACATGGCGGAGTGGGCATGTTCTTGCACCTTCCGGAAGACTTCGTAGCGTGACTCAGCCCACAGATCTTCGTGATCCAGCTGCTCATCGTAGCCTTTGATTGTCACCCACTCGATGAGCACGCCTTTAAAGACGATGGCCGCTTTGAGCACGTTGCTGATGGTGACCATGGCAACGGCATTGGAGCCAAACGGTCGAAATACTTTGTAGAACGTGTGCGGCGGATGATTAATCTCACTTAGGAGTTTCTCTATGTGGCTGGAAGAACAAGGAAATAAGAATTCTGTTAATCTATTTTGTTCATCCGCGATTCTATCTAAGAATTTTACTACTACAGGGTCAATTTTATTTGCAATCAACAAAATTTAAGTTGAGCACTTACTCTGGATCATTGGTGAAGGATGAGAAAGGCAAGCGTTGACGCTTTTGGGAGCAATAGTTGTAGGATCGTCGCAGTGTGTTTTGATTTAGATTGTTAAAAGCGAGAAAGCTGTGATCGTGCACCTTGTCAATCCATTTGTAGCTGTTGACTAGCTGCGGATAAAGCGCCTGTCGATCCAGTGTTGTCTCCTGGGCCAGAAACGTTGTGTTGCCCAGATGGTAGGCTGTTGGTGGCACCTGGAGAGCATTTATTAGCTGTTCCACTTCTCTGTACACACATCAAAATCATTAGGAATGCATTAAAACTATAATTTTCTTTATAAACTTACCGCAATTGCGAGTTTATCGCACCGAATCTATCTTGAAAATCGTGGACAAACTTGTTGCGGCTCTCTTCAACGCCTTCGCCGTCGGTGCCGTCGGCCAAGTGCTCAAAGCATTGCCTGACATTGGCACGTAGATTTTTGACCGCCGTTAATGTTAAATTTAGTTTATCCACTTGCATTTCAGCTAAAAAGCCGTTTGTTTTCTCCGCGAAAATTGTTTATATGCCAGACAGCCAATCAGTGTGACCACCTTTGAAATTTGAAAATATACCATAGTTACTTGCAACTGGTATCACTGAAATGTTACACTGCTATTGTATTTCATTTTGGTCTTTCGGACTTGACCTGATATAATTTCGATAGAAAAATTCACATTAAATAAGAGTTATAAGTATTTCATACTTTTTAGACTATCCATTCTCATTATCGACTATACTTGGGCACGATAGTTGGCAACACTAGAACTCTTCAGTTTTTTGAGTATTTAATGACATTTCTAAAACGGTCACACTACGTTCATTCAATTCATTAGAATTATTGTAATTGTGTCGCTCTCACATTGCGTTTTGTTAATTGATCCATAAATAATGGGCAACAAATCGTCGCTCTTCCTGCGACACGAGGAAATTGCCCAAATTCAGAATGAAACCGGCTGTAAGTAGTAACAAACACCATTACCGAATAGCTACAAGATATACGCGCACTTCAAACAAAAAGAGAGCAGTAACCTTGGAGCAAGATTCAATCCATAATTGTCGAAAATAGTTCAAAACAAATACGCAGTTGCTAAAAGCATTCGCAATTCCATTTAATAATAAGATCGCACTCACATGCTAAATGAACATAACAATAGCCATAATAATAGCTTGTTGAAGACTTGGCAAGTACTTAGCCATTAAGATGGGGTCATTAAGAGTCGCATTAATGTTAAAGGCTGTTTTGAAAGTGCATTTGATTTACATAAGGCTGGAAAGGTATGTTCCATATATTGGCAAATGCATTTATGACGTCACCGAATTCATGGCTGACCAGTTGTCGCCCCTTTGGGGCAAAGTTTGCCGTTTCATGTTCCGCATTTATCAGCTGTCCGAACTGCGTGTAATTATTATGCGTGATAAGGTGTTGTATCCAACAACTGCTGTTTTGATAATGGCTGCAAAATGTGTTGTTATCACTGGATTTCATTTCTGATAATTTATTACCCGTTTTACCCTTCTACAGTTACGCCCAATCAAATCGAACGCTTGTACTCACGCTTCACATCGCTCGATCGCAACGATTGCGGCACTCTTTCTCGTGAGGATCTGATGCGCATCCCGGAGCTGGCTATCAATCCACTATGCGAGCGCATCGTTCACTCCTTCTTTGCCGAGAGCACCGATGATCGCGTCAATTTCCGGCAATTCATGAATGTCCTGGCCCATTTTAGGCCGCTGAGAGACAACAAGCAGAGCAAGCTGAATAGCCGCGAGGAGAAACTGAAGTTTGCCTTCAAAATGTACGACCTGGACGATGATGGTGTGATTAGCAGGGATGAGCTGTTGTCCATTCTCCATATGATGGTGGGTGCCAACATTAGCCAGGATCAGTTGATTAGCATTGCGGAACGTACCATTTTGGAGGCGGATCTGTGCTGCCAAGGCAAGATCTCGTTCGAGGACTTTTGCAAGGCGCTGGAGCGTACCGATGTCGATCAGAAGATGTCCATACGATTTCTCAATTAAGGCCAATTGAGAGCAAAATTTTTTAGTCACTGTGTACCAAATAGTTTAGTCAAAATAATGTGAAAGGAGACGCGATGGCACGTTTAACTTGTAATTTGTAGTTTATTATGGAAGCTTAACTATTTAGATTGTATGCAGATATTATTATATTTGTTGCTTTGCTTTTAACGCATAGATTATACATATTTTGTATTAAATGGCCGCTTGCTTTCATTCCGAATTGCGATCTAAACGAAAGAAATTCTTGCATTTTGTCAATACTACAACAGAAACAAACACAAATATTTATTTACTTAATTTTCGTTGGCTCTTTTTTTTTATTTTATTTGTATTAGTCGCATTGCATTCAATAAAAACAAACATTGTAAATACCGATGTATGAATGTAGTTTATTGTATTTGCAGGCGATCAATTGGAATCTATATATGGTTAATGTATGTGTATGGTAACTATAAGTATGTAATTTTTGCCTTTGCCAAGTGTTCTAAACTGTGTTTTTTGAATGCAGCAGCATGGGCTTATTTCTTTTTGTAAAAAAATTACTATACCACACTTATGTGGTCGACGAGACAGCCAGTTTCTTGAGATGCTCCATGAACAGCTGCAGCGACACATCATCCGTGAGCACCGGAGCACCGCCATCCTATTCAAAAAATAGATCGAAAAAGAGTTAGCCAACTGGGAATATGGAATAGATGTAAATGTGGGAAACGCTTGAAGCGAAGAGCCGACACCAAGAGCAAAAAGTAGAAGCAGCAAACCCAAAATTGAAGATTAACCAAAAAATAAAAGTGTTTACTACCGTCGTCTGGCCAATGGGCGGCTGCAACAACAACAACAACGAGAAGAACGAACAACGAACAGGGAACGAGTACGAGAACACAATGAGAAAAGTATATATAAAAAAAATAATACAAAAAACGAAACATAAGTCGCTGAAGAAGTGGCGAGCGGTTTTGCTGTTTGATTTGTGCACCCACCTGGCCATAGGCATACATGTTGTTGTGCGTCTGCGAGGGATTGACTTTGGAGAGCAAGAAACGCGCCTGGGATCCACCGTGCTCGGTATCGATGTAGCGTGGCATGGGGAAACGCGTCTGCAATATTTCCTGGGCATCGTCGACGGGCGCCTGCAGCAGCTGCTTAAAGTTCTCATACTCGGGCATGTCCTGATACTTGAGGGCACGCCATTGGGCAATCGTTTCGCCGTGATAGATGAGTATTTGGAAGAAGGTGTCCATCAGCAGTATGCGATCCGCTTGAATCGATGCCGTGTCCAGCAGCACCGGCTCGGGGGGTCCGTTGAACGAATAGCTGTAAAGTATGGGCTGGATCATGATCAGAGACTGGGTGAGGTCCTCGCGCATCAGCATGTGTCGATAGAATGTGGTCTCGTCGGGCGAATTGTTGAAGACCTGCAGGAACTGCGAGCGGCGCAAGTGATACATAAATTGCGGAAACAGACTGAAGTTTTGCGACAGCCTAAAGCTGTTCGGATCATCCTTGGAGTACTCGCCGAACTTCTGGCACTGCACGGGCGAAAAATGAATTAAAATCAATTGGCAATCGTGTGATCAACTATCAGCTATATACCAAGCGAATCAGCTGGCGATCCACCCAGCGCAAGATGTCGGGTCCCTCATCCGTCTCGGCACGATAGACAACCATGCGCGCCATGAGCACAGCGGCTGCTTCCTGATCGAAGCCAGCGCTGATGTGCTGCACATTTGACGTGGCATCCGCCCAGCTAAATTGAGAAAGTATAGAGAAATTAAATTCGGGAACAAAATACAAATATTAATTTAACATTCCAGCCCTAAAATGTTGGTATTTGTTTCGATTCCCAAGACTTCTATATCTTAAGAGTCTTTGAAAGATATGCGTTCATACAGACAGATAAAGGGATAGACGGATTATCAATAATATATATACGGTCGGAGATGATTCTTTCTGCCCCAAGTAAAAATTGCCCTCTACCCCAGCGAGTGTAAGATAAAATTACTAAGCTAAATCACTTACTTTCTGGCCAGCGTTGTGACACGTATGCGCCGCTGACCGCTTGGATGCTGATACTGTGTGATGAACTGTATGCAACCACGCCCGCCTTGTGGTATCGGCGCCGCATGCTGGTTGACCACCTCAAAGAAGTAGGCAACTGTTGAACTCGGATTTAGAGTGCACAGTTTCCATTGCACCGTATTGCCCATGCCGATCTCCACATCCGACACCGACGGGCTCTTCACATTCAGCGACACACACGAGCCGATGCCACCCGAGATCTTAAGCTCGCGCGAGCACTTCACCTCCAGCGTGGCATTGAATGCCATCTTCAGATCGTTGCGACTGTCGCGCGCAAACACGCGCTGGAATGTCTGCTTGAACAACGACGAATTGAACGAATCACCCATGACCATATGACCACCCGTCGAATTGCACAGCTGCTTCATCTCCATGAGGCCCGTCTGATCCAAAGCACACGAGTATATATCGATGCTATGACCATTGGTCGCTGCACGCAGTGCCAAAGCATCGTAGTGCTTGATCGCCTTCTTCATGAACTTCACGTTGTCCTTGTGTATGTCGTGATGGGAGCGTATGGGATGCTTGAGCTCATCGTCGACCACTTGGCCGGGGCCCTGGGAGCAAGGACCACCGACAAATGTCATAAGGCGACCACCCGTATTGGGGTAGGTGCACTCCAGCAGGCCCACGGCTATCGAAAGCGCTGCGCCTGTGGAGCGCAGATAGCGCTTGCCCTGCGGCACCGGCCAAGGATCGCGTTGCAGCTCGCTGAGCAGATCACCCAGCGCCCTATCGCACTGACTGATCGGCTGCAGGAAGCGATGGGCTGGCGGCAAATGATGTGCCGCAGCGCCACCGACTCCCGCCTGGGCATTGGGTGGCATTTGGCCGTGCTGTTGGTGTTGTTGTGGTGTTGGTGCTACGCCACGTCCAATGCCCAGCATATCCTGCACCTGTTTTGCGGTCAAATCTTTTGTGCCGCGAAACACGTAACTCTTTGAGCAACCATCGGTGCCCAGCTCGTGCACTTGGATCATTTTACCAAAGGTAATGAGGCCAACCAATGCATTAGGCGGCAGCAGACTCAACGACATCTGCAATGAATCCTTAAGCGCATCCAGTTCCTCCTCATCCATGCAGGTGTCCACCAGGAAGATGAAGACGGGCGGCATCGTTGGTGCCCTGGTAATCGTATACTCAATGGTGCTAAAACCTGGTATCAACTCGGCTGGCTGATTTTGCTCCGAAATGGCAGCATATTGCGGCGGAAACTGTGGAATGTGCAAGTGATGACGATGAATCATTAAGAGTCCAAATATCATCGTGAAGCACTTACGGGATTGCGTTGAAAGCAAAAATTGCACACCCAGAGCTTGGCCCGATAGTCCACTTGGCACAGGGGATTGAGTATCGCGCGACAGTTACTGCGAGTGCACAACACGGGCTCATATTGTATCGGTGGCAAGTCGGGGCGTTCTTTAAGTGGCTGATAGAGACACGCAAGCGGCACAACTAAACGACTGGCGTCGATGCGACTTGAGGGCCACACATTCCACGTCAACCGCACACCATCACGATCCTCGTTTTGCTGGATGAACTCCTCGTAGGTAGTCATCGTCGAAAAGAGCCTTTAATGGCAATTTAACTGCTTGTTTTAAGCTTTAAATTAATGCAACTCAAGCGAGACTCTTATTGGAAAAATCGTTTGGCCAGGCCACGTCACGGATTTGACAGTTGGTTGTGTAGCAATCAGCTTCCTAACGTATTCAAGCTGTGTGTGACATGCAAACAGCAACGACTAAAATCGAAATGTAGCATTTCGTTGTAAAATAACTTAGTGGGAGGCATTTTGAATTTTAGACTGAGTAAGGCTTACCAATTTGTGCGTAAAAAAATATTTACAAAATTTATTGATTTAAAAAATATTTATGCAATTCAAAAACACACACACAGAATTTAAAACAAGTGGTTAGCTCTGTTCGCAAATGCAGCCCTGATGCAGCTGTTTGCTCGTCGTCGCCGTAGTATGTGTGTGTGTGTGTATTTTTTTAGAGTTGTTTCTAAGATGGCGACGAAAAAAACGCGTCTTATGTGAATGCAAATGCAATCATAACAACTTTAATTTTATGCCAATAAATGTGCGCTAATTTGACACAAAACTAATTGAAAAACAGTGCTGAACAAGTGCAGAATATTTTACATGTGAAATTTGGTGCGAACGTTTTGTGAAAATGGCCACAAATATGTATCGAGTCGGAGGTGAGAAAATTTTTTTCCATACTCGCTTTTCTATCATCTTTCGTTATCGGCGCCGTCTCACTGTTTCGCCTGCTCGTTTATGTGTGCGTGTGCGTGTATGTGTATGTGTGAGTGAGACTCCAAAAGTAATGAAATAATGAAAGTGCATTAAAATAACCAAATCTTCGTAAAATATTAATGTAAATGGTTCGACACGTTTAAAGCTGTTATCATTAATGATATGGAAAAGCGTTTTTATGCGCCTTAATGTGAACTGTTTCATTTGCCGACTTTCGAGTTTTAACAACGTAGACGATTTTTCAGCAGCGCAAAGCTAGCGAGAAGCGGCAATGGAACATCAAGTCGACCGGTTCGAGGAGTGAAAAAAGTGTGGAGAGGGGGTTATGTGTATGCCAACCAAATTGTCGCAGCTGCAGCAAGTGTTTTTGTATAATGCTCTCCTTATATGTTATTTCCCCGATAAGCATTATGATGATATGCTATATATATATATATATATATATATATATATATATGTGTATGTATGTCCGTGTGTGTAGGGTTGGGGATAGTGATGAAATGAAATTGCATTGACGAAGTTCCGCGCCGATCATCGTGCTTCTGTTGAGTGTGTATGTGTGGCTGTGTGTGCGTTTGTATATGTATGCGTGTGAGTTTGTGTAATTGAAAGTAGATTTCGATACTTTTTCGTGTGCTTTTGTTTTTGACCCATCGTGTTTTCTTATGCTAATGAGTTTGCACATTTTGGCGCAGCATCTATTCGCTTTGAACGGGTTTCCCTTTTTATAAACTCATATTTATGGCCGCTGGCAATTCCAATTAACCAAACGATGACGTTATTTTGTTGTCTTCGCCTGCATCGTGCTTCATCTACTACCAAATGCAAATGAACTGAAAATGCGAATGCCTAATTAAAACAATCAAAATAAATAGTAAAATTTATATCTGAGCGACGCATGCATTAATTAAACTTTTTATACACGCGCTGCCTCAGAATTTTTGACTTCATCAGTGCTTTTGTTAGTCACTTTTAATAGCCGCACGCACACGCACACACACACGCACACACACACGCACACGCACACGCACTTCCACACGCACATATAACAAATATTCAGACGACACTTTCTTTTTCATCTCTTTTTATTTTTTACATCAAGCAAATCCAAGAGATACATTTTCCTGCCTTAAGTTGCGGCTTGATCGCTGCTTTTTATTTTTTTCTTTCTTTTGCGTCATGTTTCGCTCTCCTCTTCTATCGGCTTTCTGCTGTGTTTCTGCCGTGGTCAAAACCCAAGCAACGGTTTCTGCGACAGGTTCCGCACCGTCGCAGCCGGCGCGGTGTGTTCACATTAATGCCCGCCCCCTCCCCTTCTCCTTGCTGCTGTTGCTGCTTCGCCTCGATGGATGGATGGATGCCCACATTTGTATTTAATTGAGCAACGCGCATACTTTTCATTGTACTCTGGCCGCAATTAAGCGGCGTGTCCACCAAGCAGCACACAAGAAATGCTCGCTTTGATTTTACAGCCACTACTCGTGAATATTGTTAATGTTAAACGGTCCAATAGGATTGCAGAATAGTTTTTATTGCCCTATTGGAAATTACCTTATTAGCTTCCAAATGTCTCCAAACATATTTACTTGCAAAACTAAAAGAACTGTTCAGTTTTATTTTACTTCAGAAATTTGTTTAGTTGCCGTAGTCACAGGTAACCTCATTTTTACTCATCTCTAACAGCATGAATGTGAGTATGTGTGTGTGTGTCTGTCTGAATGTTCGTACGCGTTCGCGTGTTTGTGTTTGTGTTGAATGCGTTCGCTTCCAGTTCGGTTTGATAATGAATGATTTGCAGTCAGTTGTGGGGACTGCAATTATTCTTCCACGACAGCAGCAGCACTTCATATTTCAACTGTAATTGTTACTCAATAATGCAACACGCTTGTTTCTTGGTTTTCTTATTTGCAGACTACGTGTACGTCGAGACGGAGCCGAATAGTCCCTTTCTGATACGTCGCATCGAGGAGTTGTATAAAAACCAAACCGGCAATGTGGAAGCGAAGGTCATGTGTTTCTACCGGCGTTGTGATCTGCCCAACCCTCTCGTACAGCTGGCGGATAAGCATCAACGTAAGTACAACTCATCAAAAAAAAAAAACAAACAAGCACAACTATAAACTCCTCTCAATTCAATTCCTCGTATGTGTAAGTTTTGTCTATTCATAAGATTGTTGGTTTTTTGGGAAAGCTAAGTGAGGTTATGATACCAATAGTACTCGTCGCGGCCTTCGAATATGCCTCGTAAGTCAAAACCTAAACCAAAAGCGCCCCCTACAGATCCTGAGCACATTTTCACCACAAAAACCAAAGCTCACGGATGGGGCCGAATACACCACACCCACCATGCCACATTACGCCAAAACCAAAACCGAAGCTGCCTTCTCCCCTCTCCCTCTCCCCCCACTACCCTCAGCATATGCCTGTGTGCAATGTGTCAAAGCATAGCCCACCCAACAACACTCACACACACACCCACTTAGCGGCAGCAGCGCCAACGCTAAAACAACAACAACAACAACAACAACAATAATAAAAGCCGACATCAAGAGCAACAAGAACCGCAATGACAACAACTGTAAAGCATACAGCCAAAGCAAAGAGTAAACGGAATCCGAGCATCCGTAGCTACAAAAACAACAAGAACAACAACATGAAGCACATAAGCATAATATGTGTTGAGCTGCACTGTACTTCGATGTTGCTGTTGTTGTTGCTGTTGTTGTTACCGTTTTTGGTTACTGCTGCTGCTCGGCAGGCGGCGCCAGCCTCAATGTGGGAATACTAGGCAGTGATAGGTAGTAGAGGTAGGTAGACTGAATGTCTACCTCTGTGTGCCTCCCTCGCTTCAACTCCCACTACATTTGTGTGAAAATTTTCATGAGGCTGCAGGAGCATCGGAAGGAGCCGCGCTTTGCATTCCATGCCATTCATGTATACATACACAGAGACGGGGAGTCCGCCCAACAACTAGCAGTCATCAGCTCAGCATGGACAGACCAGACCATACCCCACACCAGTCGCTGTATCTTCCTCGCAAAAAGCAAACACACACACACACACACACACATACAACCCCCAAATCGGTGGGGTTGGTTGGTTTGGTTGGCTTGGCCCACTCGAATTCGATACGTGACCCAACGAAAATGCGTTTTTCCAACGCGGCCTCCACCCCGATCCCTTATTCTGGGGGCCCATGTAGCGTCGACAATGCCCATTAACGCTACCCTTCGTCGCATGCCCCACCCGCCCTCGTGCGACTCCAAGCTATATCTTTTTTTGGCTGTTGCTCCTTTATTTTTATTTTTTGTTGAGCTGCAAATTCTTTCGGCGTGCGCGCCTGTTTGCAGCCTAACTGCTAATCATTCATTTAAAAATTAGCACACCAAACTACACCACAAATAGTATAATATTCAAGCGTGTCAAGAAGCGAGTAAAATGAGAGAAAAAAGAGACAAACAAAAAACTCAAAGCTGTACGCTGGCCACAACGACGGGGCTTCGAGCGTAGTACAACACGAAACGAAAAAAATAACTGAAATACGCGTGGTTGCGGAAGGGGCGGGGTGGGCGCTGAGGGGGTAGAGACAGACAGTGGCAGCAAACAAAACGCACACGCCTCCATCTGACAACCCCTCGTGCCAGACTTTATGTTTCCTATCTATGGCCACCAAACAGTTGCCCTCTCCCTTTCCCATTGAGACCCTCTTCGCTGCTTCTTCTTGCTCCTTAGATATATAGTACACCTACGCTCTTGTAAATTCAGCGATGCACCCACAGCCTTGCGTGGAAAAATAAGATGGGGTGGGGTGGGTTACGGCTCTGCTTCAAACTCCTTAAGAAGCAGCAGCCACCACTACCCGCCTCTCCCTTTAGCATACAGAGACTAAACCACCCGTTACCATCCCTTCATGATGGTTTGTGTGGCGCGGGTATTAAAAATAAATTCAAAAAGTTTTGTATTTATTTTGTTGGGCTTTCGTTTCGGGCCAACGCGACATCTTTTAGTGAAATTACTTTTCGTACTTAACCTCACTTGAAGCTCCGCGCTGCCAACTTGTTTGCAGTTTTGTAGTCAAGTACTATAAATGAAGCTTTGCTCGCCTGCTCGCTTGTTAACACATTCTATCTTTCACATCTAAACATTGTAAATATTATTAAATATATTGTATATGCATATGTATGTTTGTAACATCAACATTTCCCCACAAAAATCACCTCTCACAACACATTGGATAACAAACCATGCTGATGATGACGATAATGATGCAGTGGCAACCGCCGAGGACTCACCGCTGGCAACGAAACTGAAGAAAACCTGGCTTCGAACACCCGTAGGAGAGGAGCAGGCGGCGCAAGCTGTGCTCGATCCTTCAATAGGTACAAACTCACTGGCCAAGCAGCTATTACTAAAACCAATATATCATTCATTCTTACGTTCAACGTAGTTAAATAAGGTCTTTTGGGAATGCATTCACTTCCATTTCAACATTATTTTTTCATCTATCTCTTAATTATCTAATTTTTATGTATTATAATGATTTATTTTTTATTGCCATTATGGTAGAGTAAGCTTGGCACTGACCCGATTTTGTTCATGAACTCAACAAACAAAAAATCACAAATTCAATATATCTAAAATGAACAATTTATGCACATAAAGTATACAAAGTATTTGCTTTTAAAATGTATGCAAATTAAATAGTGTAAACACCATGTTTGCTAGTTCATGAATTGATTTGATGGGTTCCAAGTACCAAGCTGTAATGTTGTGTAGTAGGAACGCCAAATTGGTCATGCAATGGTTGATTGTTTCTAAATTTAGCCCCTATTCGAGTGCTCGTATGTAATATGTCTAGAGCAATCCAAAAGCACGTATTATTAAATACATGGATTGATTTATTTTGCAGCGGCCCTCGAAGCAGAACGCACCAGCCCAACGCAAGCATCCGCCGGTGCCACCACTGGCAATTCCAGCACCAATAATACTAACAACAGCAACGCAGCAAGCGGCGCTGCTGCTGGCGGCGATGGGGAGAAAAGCGAAGCGCTTACCAGCAAACAGCGATACCAGATCAAGCATCGCGAGCTGTTTTTATCGCGACAAGTTGAGACGATACCCGCCACACAGATCCGAGGGAAATGCTCAGTGACGCTGCTCAACGAGACGGAGTCATTACAAAGCTATCTGAATAAAGACGTGAGTTGTAGTGTCATAGCAATAAAATTGCCCCTTTTCAAGTTATTCAATATGCTTATAATTGGTTTTCGTTTTTTCGATCTTTTTCATTTCTAGGACACATTCTTCCATTGTTTGGTCTTCGATCCGAATCAAAAAACATTGCTCGCTGACAAGGGTGAGATACGTGTCGGCAGTCGCTATCAGTGTGATATACCCGCCAAGCTAAAAGACACCGCCACAGATGAGCGTAAGCTGGAGGAGCTGGAGTCACTGGTGTGGACGCCGGAGCACAGTTTGACCGATCGTAAAATCGATCAGTTTCTCGTTGTCTCGCGCTCCATTGGCACCTTTGCCCGCGCCCTTGACTGCAGCAGTTCGGTGAAACAACCCTCGCTGCACATGTCTGCAGCGGCTGCCAGTCGAGACATAACCCTGGTAAGCAAAGAGCACAATGATTTTGACGTTTTGTATGACGTTTCAATGATTTTAGTTTCATGCTATGGACATTCTGCACAAGCACGATTATTCAATTGAGGAGGCCATGTCCTCGCTAGTTCCTTCCACTGGGCCAGTACTCTGTCGCGATGAAATCGAAGATTGGAGCGCCTCAGAAGCAAATCTCTTTGAGGAAGCGCTAGATAAATATGGCAAGGACTTCAATGACATACGACAAGATTTCGTAAGTAACTTCCAGCTGTATTTTCCATATGAAAATATGATGATGTAATTAAACTTTCTGCTCTTGCTTAACAGCTGCCGTGGAAAACGCTAAAACAGATCATTGAATACTACTATATGTGGAAGACCACCGATCGATACGTGCAGCAGAAACGCGTCAAGGCTGTCGAGGCGGAACTCAAGCTCAAACAGGTTTACATACCCCAATATAATAATAATGGCAAAGGCAACGGCGCCAACGTGAAGGCGGGCAGCGGCGGTGGACCAGGTGGTATCTATAATGGCACCACCAATGGTGGCGCTGACTTGTCCAACAATGGTAAACCGTGTGAATCATGCGGAACAACTAAATCATCACAGGTAATATGGTTAATTTAATCATGTTATGAATAATATGCATACCTTATTTCTTCTCATTAACTTCACAGTGGAACTCATTTAACAATGGTCACTTGGCGTGCCGTCTTTGCCAAACATGTTGGGACTATTGGCGAAAGTATGGTAGTATGAAATCGGCGCACAAGGGCGACGCCAACGATGGGGAGACTAAGAAAAAAAATATCAGTGCGACACCAGCGTCAGCGTTATCATCAGCAGGCGCCACAACTGTGGTTGATCTGAACGATGATGAAAAAGTCAGTGATCTAAGCAATCGTCAATTGCACAGGTACCATATAAAATCGCTTAACTCGAAGATCAAATGATATTAACAATTTCACATTATGCAGATGTTCCATCGTCAACTGCGGTAAAGAGTTCAAGCTAAAGACGCATCTGGCACGTCATTACGCGCAAGCGCACGGCATTGCCATCAGCTCCGGCTCGCCGCGGCCAATAATGAAGACGCGCACTGCCTTTTACTTGCACACGAATCCTATGACGCGTGTGGCACGCATTGTCTGTCGAAGCATTGTCAAACCGAAGAAAGCGGCGAGGCAAAGTGCATACGCCATTAATGCGCTGTTGGTCAAACAAGAATGTGAGCAATTTCTATATGTCTACCTGGAACATTGTTTCATAGGGATTCTTTTTCAGTTACGAATCGTATTAGCGGCAAATCACAAGCGGAAATCAAAAAGATGCTTTTGCTCAAGCCCAAGGATCGTGGCAGCGTCACAAAAATTGCAAATCGCTTGGGTGCGCCTGGCAGTGGTCCACACGAGTGGCTGGTGCTAACGCCTAAGGATAAAATACCACAGCCCCTTGTTGTTTCATTCCCAAAGCCGCCTAAAGCTGCAGACGGCAGCTTAGTCTACGATCGCGTACCCAACAAAACTCCAGATGTTGTCGCAGTGCCTGTTACTGCTGACAACAAAGAGCTATCCATAATTCCAGCGCAAGCAACGTCTACGATACGCAAGCGTGCCCACGAGGAACAACAACTGAATGGTACCGAAGGTATATTTTTTTATATGTCATACATCTAGAATTTAAAACTAATATATTGGTTTTCATTTGCAGTAACCATTGTGCCCAGCGGACCACCTGCCAAACGCCCGAACAAGGATCCCATGCCCTCGCACTGCCCCAGTCCGGAACAATTTGCTGCCATGATGGCAGCATCTGGGCAGCCGCTCTCGAGACATCACGTAAGTTTTATTTCATTGATAAAGTTACAGCCCTTTAACTAGTATTTGCTTTTAACATAGCTCAACGGAAAACAAAAGATCGCGCAAATGGCACGTGGTGGCAACGGACGCAAGCAGGTCATTAGTTGGATGGATGCACCGGACGATGTTTACTTTAGAGCCACAGATGTACACAAGTGAGTGATGCTTACAAAAGCTTTAAGTTTATAAATTTACATCTTAATCATTACGTTCATTGCAGAAAAACACGAAAAATACTCTCAGCTGTGGACCTGCGTCGTGCAGCGCGTAAACCATGGCGCTCACTGCCCATCAAGTCAATGGCCCCTGAGCCGAGCAGCAAACCAATTGAATCACAAATCGTAATACTGGACTGACCGTCGCCGGCCGAAACATCAGCGAAAATATCCGCAGCCGCAGCGGCAAAGTTGCTGTCATATTCAGCCAACAGATTCGAACAGCATCAGCAGCATCCGCCATTTCCATATACAATGGATGCATTGCTAAACTAGTGACCCAGATTCTGTCTTTTAGTGGCTTGCCATGTACATACAAACATACATAAACCCCGCATGCATACGTACACACATACAGATCCACAAAACATCCTTACATTTACATACATCTAGTGTAGGCAAGAGTTACAGCATCACTATATGACGTTGGTACCCCCATTTTCACTAAAACAGTAATCCAACCACTGACACCAACAAGAAGAAACACTTTACTAGCGCTTAAATAGATGTCTTTTAATAAAAAAAAACAAATAGTAAGATAATAAGTGTTAAGATCTAAAGCAATAGTAAACACACCGCAAAACAAATCAAATATTTATTCATATTTTACATAATTTTACAATTTTTAAAATCTCAGTATACCGTACACAAAAAAATGCGACATTGGACATGTATGAAACTCAAGGAATAAGTTCATTGATTCTATATTAGATTATGTGTAGGCATTTTTAATAATATTGTTCCCTGCATCGTTCAATTTTTTTTACGTGTATATGTAAAATATTTTAACGTCCTTTCCTAATTTGTAATTTCTGCAGTACGCCTTCAGGAACCAAAATAATTTTTCATTTTGTTAATCTAATGTTTGTTGCATGCTAGCTAAAACCAGATACGTAAATTTGAAAATCCAAGGCCTCCATAATTTTGAAATATTTTTCAACTCTAAATTTGATAATACAAATAGCAGAAGAAAGATATTTTAAAATTGATTTAATGCTTTAAGTATCAAAACAAATTGAAAACTAACCTTGTTAATAAATGTGACGTGCAAGATTATTTAAAAAATTAATTATACGCTGTAACTAAAAAGAAACGGGAAACTACCACAAATTGTACAGTAAATGGGATAAAGTTTATAACTTCGAATACAATTTATTTTCATAATTTATATACAAATTGCAAAATAATACTTTAAAAGCGATACATAATAAACATAGACAGACAGAGACACACATACACACACGAGTATAGCATATTATTTAAGCCTATAAATGCATACATAAGAAAATAAACCACATAATATACATTTATAAATGTATTGAGCATAATATAATATAATAACATAACACATTAACAATTTGGCAAATGACAAGTAAAACCCAAGAGTAGATCAGCATTGAGAACCCAAATGAAAGCAAAAGTAAAGCGAAAAAAATCAGCAACAAAAACATTTATAAATAATGATTATAAAGAAATTCTAATTGTAAGCCACTCTATGTATTTTTAACTTTACAATTTAAGTAATTTTGTAAAATAAAAAATTCTTTAAATTAAAAACATTAAGTGAGAAACACAAAAGGGAAAGAAACCAGCAAATAATGTCAGAAAAACGACCACAACACAAAATCTTTGTTTAGAAAAGCAAGAGCGTATGCGTGCTGCATATGGTGAAAAGTAAATCGAAAGTCAAGCAACAGAAGCAAATCAAACAGAGCTATATACATTATTATATATACATACCTATATATAAATATATACATATATATATATATATATATATATATATAAACAGATATACAGTATAACCGTACGAAATCTGCGTATTGCACGATACAATAGGCATATACATTTTTACAATGCAGGAAGCAAGAGCGCTGGTAGTTTGTCGGGGAGGGAGGGGTGAAGAAACCGAAAAATTTTCCAAATAAAGTTTTAAAACTAAAAATTTTCCTAAAAAAAAATATATTCAAATATTTATTCACACTCATCATGACAATCACTTTACAAATCTATTCTGCAAAACTGGCAATGCAAAGCGAGGCGTTGGTGCCACCAAATCCAAAGGAATTCTTTAAAGCAACGCGCCGAGACTTATCCGTCGACCAATTGCATGTATCTGTCACGACGTTGGCATCCACGTCCAAGTCCTGAATGTTAATCGATGGTGGCAATTTATTTTCGGCACAGGCATGCACCACAAACAGAGCTTCCAGATTACCCGACGAACCCAGTAGGTGACCATGTGCACCTTTCGTGGAGGATACAAAAACGTTGTGCTCGCCAAAGACACGACCAATGGCATGTGCTTCAATGCGATCGCCAGTGGGCGTGGATGTAGCATGAGCATTAACATAGCTAATATCCTGTGGTGTTAAGCATGCATCGGCAATAGCTCGGCGCATAGCAAGCGTGGCACCAGCTCCATCCTCGCTGGGGGAAGTGATGTGATGGGCATCGCCAGATAGGCCATAGCCCAGCAGTTCAGCCAATATGGGAGCTCCACGAGCGCGTGCGTGTTCCAGCTCCTCCAGCACCAATACCGCGGACCCTTCACCCATCACAAAGCCATCGCGTGCTTTATCAAAAGGTCGAGAGGCCACTGCGGGGTTATCATTGAAGGCAGTGCTAAGTGCGCGTAACCTGCAAAAGCCGGCAATCGATAGGGGGTCTATGCAAGCTTCACCACTGCCAGCTAGCATCACATCCGCGTCACCATTCCGTATAAAACGCATAGCATCGCCGATGGCATGAGCACCGGTTGCGCAAGCAGTTGACACGGAATGATTGGGTCCACGCAGGCCATGTCGCATGCTAATGTGACCACACGCCATGTTTGGCAGTAGTCTTGGCACGAAATAGGGGCTGACACGATTATATCCACGCTGCAGTTGCTGAAATGCTCCATACACTTCGGACAAATCGAACATGCCCATGCCGACGCACACCCCGCAACGTTCCCGCTGCTCATCGGTCAGCTCCTTGGGTTGCAGCTTTGCTGCAGCCAGTGCTTCGTCCGCTGCGATGACGGCGAATTGTGTGGCAGGACTCATGAGTTTCAGATCGGTCTTTGTCAGATGTTTGTCGATCTGCAAGCGTTCTCTTGGTATTTGTGCGGCCACTTGGCAAGGCAGTCCCTTGTACTCGGCTCCTAAGCGGGAAATGGCCGATTCCCCTGCCAGTAGACGTTGCCATGACTCGATTGCATTGTTGGCCAGTGGCGTTACGGCTCCAGTACCAGTGATGACCACTCGCCGGCGAGTGGCCTGCGTCGATGCTTTACGAATGTGTGCCAATAAGCGCATGTTGTAACGACAAACGTAACAGAAAATTTGTGCGGATAATAACAGAAAGCAGCTGATGGCTAATGTGGCGTTGCCAGACGTTTATTAATTCCCATATGCTAGCGATGAGTGCGTGTAACGCTTGCTTGCGTATGTACCACATTTGAAAGGTAAAATATGTAGCTTTAGTTAACTCCATATTTTGGGCCAAATTTTATCTAGATTTCGCACCTTACACATAATCACATTACTGTTGCTGCACATTCGAATTTTTTTTTGTAGTAGTAAATGATTCCAGCTTCTCTACACACCTGTCAGATGATGTAGTTTATGGATTCTTTGAGCTTATATATGTTTCATTAATATCGTTTTACCAATAGCAATAATAAGACTTATGGCCATACAATTGGAAAATTGATTTTTTGCCTCATATTGTTTTAGGCTGGAGGTGTTTTTCCAAGTTTTTCCAGATCGCATCAAGTGAGATTGATGATATTTTTTTTAAAGTAGACTAACACTTGGCCAATTTAATTTTGTATTGAAAAAACTTATTATTCAATTTTATACGATCAATATAGTGACGTGGGGTCCAAATTTAATCATTTATTGCTTTTATTGTCGAATAATGTCATCATTCTTGTTAAGCATTAATCTCATATGCTTGATAAGAGATTTCTAATGCGGGCTCAACTCACTGATTACAAAAACTTTCTCTTTGCGTGTTTTAAGAGAAGAGAGAAATATATTTCTCCTGGTATCGCCTGGTACGAATTATGTGATACTGTATAGAGCGATTTATCTGCATACATAAGTGTATATATACTACGCATTTTGGTTTTAGTTGATCAAAACCCTTTTTTTTTGAAAAATTTAAGCAAATGAAGAGAAACGCAAACACTTGATCGCATGGATGAGATGTGTGTAGTTGTTTCGCTACTGAACGGAATGTTTGCTCAAAACCAGGCGATAACAGGCACTTAAAAACAAATACTCATTCGTATGCGACGCAGTATCTCGCTGTGTTTTGATCAGTAACAACGTGCTAAACAGTATAGAGCCATAATGTCGGGAAAATGTAAGAATTCGTTTTTGTATATAGAGATATATGTGATCAAGGTGCAACAAAATTGTAGCTATTGCTGATTAACAATTATTGTATTTTGCAGCCTGTTGCCATGGTCCCGGTTACGCAACTCCATTGGATGCCATGAAAAATGGACCCCGGGAGACTTTACTCTACACAGTGACGATTCAACCCAACTTGGAAGAGGAGCACGGCGATTATCTGGCCACAATTGATGTGGACCCAAATAGCCTCACCTATTGCCAGGTAAACAGATAATAAGCGTGTCACTCGAAAACACTCATTAAACTAAATGATGCATATCTTTTACTAGGTGGTTCACCGCACCTTCACCAATCGCAAGGGAAACGAGTTACATCATTCGGGCTGGAATGCTTGCTCCAGCTGCTACTATGTGGACAAGAATGCCAAGTCTGTGCCGAAGAGAAATCGTCTCGTGTTGCCCGCAATTAATTCGGACTTCATCTACGTACTTGACGTGGCAACCGATCCGCGAAAGCCCGAGATCATCAAGGTCATTGATGGCGATGTCCTGAAGAGTCACGACGTCACTGCTCCGCACACAACTCACTGCTTGGCCAATGGCAACATCATGATATCTGTCTTGGGCGATGCCAAGGGATATGCCAAGGGCGATTTCATTCTCTTTGACTCCGAATTCAATTGCGTCGGTACTTGGACCAAAGGCGATAAGAAGGCACCGTGTGGCTATGATTTCTGGTATCAGCCATATCACGATGTTATGGTCTCAAGCGAATGGGGAGCCCCCAATAAGTTTAGACGGTTTGTATTTACAAATCAATTGCAAACCATGGATACAATGACAATATTTTTTCAGTGGCTGGAAGCCGGAAGATGCCAAGGATTTGACCCAATATGGCTGCAGACTCAATTTCTATAAATGGTCTACGCAAACACTCTACCAAACCGTTGATCTGGGTATGGATGGTTTTACGCCCTTAGAGATTCGTTTCTTACACGATCCTAAGCGTCCCGATGGATTTGTGGGGTGTGCCTTGAATGCCAAGGTGTTCTACTTCAAGAAGAAGTCCGACTCGGATGAGTTTGATGTGAAGAAAGTCATTGACATACCCCAAAAGCTTGTTGACACTGGCAGCGGCACTGCAACCGAGATGGGCGGCATGATATCAGATATTATTATCTCTCTGGATGATAGATTCCTATATGTAAACTGCTGGCGTCACGGTGACGTTCGGCAGTACGATATAACCAATCCAGAGGAACCCAAACTGACTGGTCAATTGTTTTTGGGAGGTGCCATATGCAGTGATCTGCCCAACGTTGTCGTCAAAGAGGATAAAGAATTGACTGTAAGTTGATTGAACGCAAGTTGTAGAGAAATCTTTAAGCTATCTATATGTGCACCTAAAGGAAAGGCCAGCTCCTCGCTATATCAAGGGACGTCGTTTGGAAGGAGGTCCCCAGATGATGCAGCTTTCCCTGGATGGCAAGCGTTTGTATGTCTCCTCCTCGCTCTATTCGCCCTGGGACAAACAGGTGAGCACATCATACGAAGTCTACTCAAAGTCCAGAGAAGTAATTGTTGTATTTTGCATGTAGTTCTATCCCGATATGGTGTCCAAGGGTGGACATGTGTGCCTGATTGACGTCGATGTGGTGAACGGAGGCATGACTCTGAATGAGGACTTCTTCGTGGACTTTGGCAAGGAGCCATATGGACCTAGTCTGCCACATGAGATGCGCTATCCAGGTGGCGATTGTACCTCAGACATTTGGCTGGCCAATGACGCTTGAGTTGTTTTCTATTTCGAATAATACCACAATATATGCAATATATCCAATAGAAAGTGTTTTATTTTTGTTTAAAACCAATTACACTTTCCTATGCCAATTCAAATGAAGAATGGCCTCTCTGGCATTTTCTTGTACATGTTCCGTATTAGTTCCGAAGGTTGCGATAGCGAATTGTATATACGGAGGGCACTATGCAAGTAGATAAGTTTGCATTTCATTATATACACTTGTCGTCATTATCTACTTACTTATGCTCGCATGTGCTCTCGATAAACGACTTTGCCAGCTCGCTTATGATATCTCTTTTGAAGACGTTGATGTGCACCAAGTACGCCAGGCTCGGAGGGATTAAGAGTTTGGCCCACGGCAAGCACTGCAGTCCAGCCAGCACTTGACTTTTCGATGCGTCCAACGCACAGAACTCTCTCCACAGCACCTGGCTGGCAATGACCACAGCATACGACATGATGGTCAATGGCAGTTGCCGCACAAACCAGAAGGAGCTGCCACTTAGGAATGCCGCAATTAAATTTGTGCGCTTTATGTGCATGCGGTCAATCAGCAAACTTTGTAGCAACTAAATGAGATAACAGGTAATTCTTGTTACTATTTTAATGCCTGCACTGGATGAGCTCACCTTAAACATGCCCATGTAACCCAATAGAAAACGTGTTGTCTTCAAATTAAGCGCTTTCAATTTCTTGCTTAGCACCGCATTGAGTAGATCCAAGCCCAAACCAATGCCCAGATACGTGCGAAGTTCCATTAGAGCATCCTTGAGACGCTGCTGCATGGATCGCTTTCGGTAGTCTTGCGGTAATTTCTGTGGCTTGATGAACCAGACATTGGTGTGTTTGTGTGCCTGTTGCCAGCGCAGCACAAAGAGCGAACACAACATGAACACCAAGGTGCGGGCTGCATGTGAATGCACCACCACCAAGTCCAGTTGCCGCAACACAGTCTCCAGCGACTGCATTTGAATGAACAAATGTTGGAAACCTTTAGTGTAGTCGGTTCGAGTAGTTTGCACTTACCGCATGCAGAATGCCATTGGTGTAATATTGCAGCGTCTTGGGGGGCGACAACCATACGATCTGTGATGCCAAGAAGCAGGAAATGAACGGTGTATAGGCGCAAACGAAGCGACCATGCACACGTCTAAAGATGCACATCAAGTAGTAGGTTGTGGCATTTATCATGGCCGATTGAGTCGCCGTTTCCAAATAGTTTCGCACTATGCCCCACACGCGCTTCCGGTTCAGTTGATAGCAATGCAATAGCAACGGACCCTGCAGACAACTATTTAATAGGAATTCAGGCACTCTACACACACACACACACAAACACACACACACACACACAAATTGCTCACCATCAACACGGGTAAATAATATTTGTAACAGCCCACATGGTTGCGATATATGTTCCAGAGATAGTCCTGTGTGCAGCTGTGATGGGGCAAGGAGTGGATAATATCAGCACAATGCAAGCGAGTCAAGGGTTCTTGAAAAATCTTGCTAGGCGCAACCATTGTATTTCATTTGGCAACTACTTGTTTAGATTCCACAATTGGCACTGAGCTGAACCCCCAAGCTAAGCCAATTCAAAACCCAGCCGAACAGCTGCTTGGGAGCTAGGCAAGTTCAAGTTCCAGGTTAAAACGCAAATTTTATTGTATGTTTTCTTTATTGCTAGTATCTATTTGTAAGTGTTAAACTATTAAAGTATATACATAATATAGCTCGTTTGTTTTATTTTGTTGCTGGCAAATTAACATTAAAAATGCTATTTACAAAATGAAAAGTTCTCAAGCATTTGAAAAAATTTCAAATTGTTTATTTTATTGCCCATAAAAACTATCAAACTTGTGGTAATTATTGGATTTATTATAAAGTAAAATGTTATTAAAAGTATGTAAATAATTGTTTTAAAATTTTAGCTAGATCCTACACCTAAATTAAATTTGTGATTCTTAAGAGTTTGCCGCAAAATACGGATAGAGAGTCTGCAAGCGTTTTCTAATGTTGCTGCCGCTGTAAAGCAAGACGTATACATAATAAAAATGTATCTGAAAGTACATTTAGGAAACTTACTAATTGGCTGTGGCGTTATCCACAATGATGCCGCCCAAGCTGCTGATGTGCTTAGGATAGAACACATATGTGTGTATGATATAGGCCAGCACAATTGGGAAGATCACATCGCTGATGCCAAGACGCTTTCTCTTATCACTCTTGTACTTGTTCCAAATGGTGCGACATACCTCAAGCAGCGCATAACTGAAAATGGTCAGCTTGGGGAAGCAAAGGTAGCTGATGCCGCCAAGAAATCCAGCCAACACTCGTAGCTGCGTCTCGCTAATACCCCGTTGATTGCGCAAGCAACATAGCGTGCTCTGCGAATGACAAATTAAAGCATTCCAATGAGAATCGATCTGCAACATTTACCCGATAGATGCCCGAATAGCAGCCAAGCAATGCCGTGGACTCCAAGCGAAAATGCCTCAACTGCCAGTGTGCGCTTTTAATGCAGCCGATGACGCCCTTAAAGCTGTCCAATGCCAAACCAATGAGCAAATACTTTCGCATGCCCTGTAGCACATACAATCCCAAATTGGTAGCATCCTTTGGTGGTACTGCCTCTGGGGTTAAGAACCAGAAGCCATTGTGCCAACGACGTTCTTTGCCCAGCAGAATTACAGCGCTGCTGACCATAAACACCAGCGTTTGTAGTGTCAGCGAGGAAGCCAACAGTTTGGTCACAAAGTTCCCCCGTTGCAGCAGAAAACTCTCTATGAACTGTCGCAAAAAGTTGCAGCCATTAACATGAGGTAGATTCAGTTACTTACAGATTGAAATATTCCTGTGTGCTCCACGTTTTTGACTCGTTCCGGCAAATAGGCGGTGAGGATGCCACCGAGCAGGGAAGGTGCAAACACGAGCGTTGAGTATCGAAACTCACCGAGGAAATTGCTGGAATTATATTTAAGGATACTATATCTCTGACAGCAGCGGATGTAATACAAAACTTGTATTAGCTGCATTAAGAGCATCGGTATTTTTGATTGGATTCATTGAAAGTAGATATTTGAATTCATTGTGTTAATTGTACTTCTTAAATCTGTCCAAACTACTCGAGAAAAGTAAGCAGATTATGCAGTATATTGCACTCTTAAGATATTGTATCTTATGTCTGAGCAAAGTGTTAGAATTGTGTTAATTATGCGGTAATCTTTTTAGGTTCACATATAAAATACAAACATTCCATTAATATCTTTTTCACTTCACAGAAGATACTTTTCTTGTGGACACTTTGAAAGCACCGTCTGAACAAAGTTCTCAAGTGTTTTGTGTTTATTATGATGTAATCTTTTGTTTCACATATCAAATAACGAGACTCGAATCTTCAATCTTTTGCACACCGCCGCAGATACTTTAGAAGTTTGTAGTTCTTCTCACATACCGCATCATACAAATGAATGTAGCTATGAGATAGCCATTCAGCACTCCACCCGACACCAATTGCGCGTAGTACGAGGACGTTTCCTGCAGCAAATTCACATTGAATCCACGCAACACGCGCCGCAACAGATGCAGCACCGCCATGGGCAGATAGTACTTCATATTCGACCAGGTAAAATGAAACAGATTCTGGAGCGCGGCACGCCGACAGCTGTGCGGATGCACCAGATCATTGCAGCTACACTTGCTGACGTGCTGCACAAAGTATTTGCTTAGAGCAGCCATCAAATTACAACTGCAGCAGATACTTTGGAGCGACTCTTTGGATACGGGCTGGTGGGCAAACAAGCGAATTGCTAATTTACAAATTTACATTTATTCCCAAATGCCAAATACATATTCAATTGTATTTTAATTATACAATGTCAAAAATGTTTGCAAGTTGTCAGTCGCAAATCGCCAATCGCCAATCGCCAATCGTCAGTCGTCAGTTATCTAATCAACCTCCTCGACGGTGGGTCCGCCGCTCTGGTTGGACTTCTTGCCCTTTGGTGGCTGGCCAGCGCCGTGCAGCTTGGACATGATGGGACCACAGACACGCTGACACTCCTTCATATGGTGCTCGTACTCGTCCTTCTCGGCCAGCGTGTTGCTGTCCAGCCACGAGCTCTCCTTGGCGCACGAGTCGCGCACCTTGGAGCGATCAGCGTCAGTGAGCGCGCCAGCTGGCGCCTCCTCGACAGCCTGCTTGCAGCCATAGATGTAACCCTCGAGGGTGTTGCGGGCCACGACGCGTTCGCGCTGCTGCTCATCCTCATCCTTGTACTTCTCCGCATCGGAGAGCATGCGATCAATCTCCGCCTTGGACAAACGTCCCTTGTCGTTGGTGATGGTGATCTTCTCCGACTTGCCGGTGCTGCTGTCCTTGGCGCTGACATTCAAGATGCCATCGGCATTCAGATCGAAGGTCACATCGATCTTGGGCACACCGCGCGGCGCGGGCGGAATGCCGGTCAGATTGAAGGTGCCCAGCAGATTGTTGTCCTTGGTCATGGCGCGTTCGCCCTCGTACACCTGAATGGTGACCGCGTTCTGGTTGTCGCTGTAGGTGGTGAACGTTTGCTGCTGCTTGCAGGGAATGCGCGAGTTACGCTCCACCAGCTTGGTCATGACACCGCCCGCC
The DNA here is from genome assembly GCA_035047445.1 of Drosophila siamana. NCBI lineage: Eukaryota > Metazoa > Arthropoda > Insecta > Diptera > Drosophilidae > Drosophila > Drosophila siamana. Next base: position 15,098,070 of record JAWNPP010000004.1, on the reverse strand, counting down.
GTCTCGATGCCCAGCGACAATGGCGCCACATCGACCAGCAGCAGGTCCTGGATCTGTGAGCTGCCCACGCCCGTGAGTATGGCGGCCTGCACAGCCGCTCCATAGGCCACCGCCTCGTCGGGATTGATGGACAAGTTGAGCTGCTTGCCGCCAAAGAAGTCCTGCAGCAGACGCTGAATCTTCGGTATGCGCGTCGAGCCGCCGACGAGCACCACGTCGTGTATGGCCTTTTTCTCCATCTTGGCATCGTTCAGAGCACGCTCCACTGGCTGCAGCGTCGAGCGAAACAGATCCATGTTCAGCTCCTCGAAGCGAGCGCGCGAAATCTTCGAATAGAAATCGATGCCTTCGTGCAGCGCATCAATCTCCAGCGATGCCTCTGTGCTGGACGAGAGCGTGCGCTTGGCCCGCTCACAGGCGGTGCGCAGACGACGCAGTGCGCGCACATTGCTGGTGATGTTGCTCTTGTGCTTGCGCTTGAATTCCTCCACAAAGTGATTGACCAGGCGATTGTCAAAGTCCTCGCCGCCCAGATGTGTGTCGCCCGCGGTGGCCTTCACCTCGAACAGGGAGCCCTCGTCAATGGTGAGTATGGAGACATCAAAGGTGCCACCGCCCAAATCGAAGATCAGCACATTGCGCTCGCCCTTCAGATTCTTGTCCAGGCCATAGGCCAAGGCAGCCGCTGTGGGCTCATTGATGATGCGCAGCACGTTGAGGCCGGCAATGGAGCCAGCATCTTTGGTCGCCTGACGCTGCGAGTCGTTGAAATATGCGGGCACTGTGATGACGGCGTCCTTCACCTTGGCGCCCAGATAAACCTCGGCGATTTCACGCATCTTGGTCAGCACCATGGAGCTGACCTCTTCGGGGGCGAAGCGTTTGCATTCACCCTTGAACTCAACCTCGATTTTGGGCTTGCCGCCATCGTTGATGACCTTGAATGGCCAGTGCTTGAGATCCTCCTGTATCTTCTGGTCATCGTACTTGCGGCCAATCAAACGCTTCGCATCGAAGACCGTGTTCTTGGCATTCATCGCCACCTGCACGACATGGACACAATATATGTATAAGTACAACACATATATATATAAGAAAATGCTATTTTTAGACACCCCAATGGGTGGGGTGTTCCCATAAATATGCTGATGATTCTTTGCGATGATGATGCCAAGCTATAAATATGGTTATATAGCCCAATTAAGTGCGAGACGTACGCATGCGAATATTTTTGTAAATCCATTAATGTTTGTGCACTTATTTGGCACAATTGGTTGCCACAATTGGAGTCGCATGTCAGCCCCGTTTGATGACTCACCTGATTCTTGGCGGCATCGCCAATGAGACGCTCCGTATCGTTGAAGCCGACATAGGATGGTGTGGTGCGATTGCCCTGATCGTTGGCTATGATCTCCACTTTGTTGTTCTGCCAGACACCCACACAGGAATAGGTGGTGCCCAGATCGATGCCAATAGCCGGTGTCTTACCCATGCTGTATGATGATGTGTGATGTTTGCCACAATAATCGAACTGATCCACTTGCTGCTGCTGCTGCTACAGTCGATGCCAAACTAAACAGATTGCGCACACGACACTGTGATTTTATTGCTGCAACTTGCCTTGCACGGCTTTCTGACCAATTCTACAAAACGAGTCGAAATCTTAACATACACACACACATACAGATAGATGTATTGTATATGTTTATTTGCTTGTATTTTTCACACGCCGACAATTTTGATTTTGTTTCGTATTTTTTGGAGATTCTCGATTTTACTTCTAGAAAGTATTTGTTGAGGTTGCTGACGTTTGGCACATTGAGAAATTGAATTTGGACTGAAATTGATGATGACTTGATTTGGCTGATAAAAATAGAAACACGGGTCAAACAAATACATATTTCCTTGAACGCGTTCTAATTGAACTTTAATTGCATACTATATTAAGTTATTCTCATTGTATTCAGTGATTTATTGACTTATTGAATGATTGGAGTAAGTTACTTTCAAACCGCTAAGGATATGTGTTATTATTAGAATACATTTAATCAGCGTTTGCCCTTCTTTTTCTTCTTCTGTCCATCTGGCCAAGGAAAGCCTCGAGATTTTAGCACATCCTGCAATCATATTAATTAAGGGAGTTCTCAAAAAAAGAAGTGAAAGTTTCACCCACCTGAACGTTATGGCACACATAGTAAGCATTCTCCATGGCCGCATCATTGAAAATGTCACAGCCTATGGATTTCCCTACGCCGCCTTTCTTCTTGCTAGCTCCACCGCCATCTTTCTTCTTCTTATCGTCTCCCTCGCCACTGCCAGCATTACTGGATGTCGAATCCTTGCTATTACGTTTCTTTTTACTCTTTGGGGCCATTCAAATTTGAATATGAACTAAACAACTTCCAATGCTGCCGTATCGATTAAACAGCTGCATATTGTAAACAAACGCTGCCTGGCAACTCTCTTCCATCTCATTCCAAGTGGAATGAATAGAGTGCACAAGTCGGACTTGCCAAAGTATCGTTTTTCAAGTATCGTTCTCATATACGACTGCGCAGCTGACTTGCAGTTGGGTTTTAACAGTTATTTTGAACAAGTTCAAATGTTGATAAAAAGCAAACGTATCAACAGCAAATGCAGAAATGCTCATTTGGCTAACATTGGTCCAATTTCAAATACTGTTCTTGGCTCTAGAAATGCACGCACAGAGTGGTAAGCCAATGCAGCTAATACAATGCTTTAACATTTTTATTAAAACGCATTTCTTTTGCAGCGCTCGATACTCTTGAAATAGTCAACTACCAAACAACCAAATACACACTCGCAGAGCACTGGCCACAAGAGGCGTCCGTAGCTGCAGATGATGCGGAACTTGATGACAGTCTGTTGAAATTCGGCAATGACGATGATGATGATGAACCGCCCGCTAGCAGAACGCAATCACTCTTTGAAGGCGCCTTCTGCAGACGCAGCTTCGATGGACGCAGCGGCTACTGCATCTTGGCGTATCAGTGTCTGCACGTCATACGGGAATACCGAGTGCACGGCACCCGCATTGATATATGCACGCATCGCAACAACTTGCCGGTCATTTGTTGCCCACTGGCTGACAAGCATGTCGAAGCACAGCGCATCAGTGCCACAAGTAAGTTAAGCGCAACGACTCAAGGCCAAGAACTGACAGCTCACATTTTATCAAGAATGCCAGGAGTACAATAGTGCAGCGAAAAACTTGCGTCTAAGCGATACGGAACGCGTCTTTTCCGGCAAACAATGCGTGCCCAGTGTGCCACTGATTGTGGGTGGCACCCCGACGCATCAGGCGCTCTTCCCTCACATGACTGCGCTCGGTTGGACTCAAGGCGAGCAGGACATCAAATGGGGCTGCGGCGGCACGCTGGTCAGTGAGCTGTATGTGCTGACGGCGGCACATTGTGCCACATCGGGTAGGTGAGTTGCGACGCCTTTTAAAATACCAACTATATGTATTACTTTCCATTACATGCGAAGCAAACCGCCGGACATGGTGCGACTGGGCGCACAGCAACTGAACGTGACGAGTCCGTGGCAGCAGGACATTAAGATTCTCATCATCATACTACATCCAAAGTATCGCTCGTCGTCCTACTATCACGACATAGCCTTGCTTAAGCTCACCAAACGTGCCAAAATAACGGAACGAGTGCGTCCAGCATGTCTGTGGCAAGTGCCCGATCTGCACATCAAACTCGTGGTAGCCACGGGGTGGGGACGCACCGAGTTCCTCGGCGCCAAGTCGAATGCCTTGCGCCAGGTGAATCTCGATATGATCAGACAGCAGCGTTGCAAGCAAATCTATCGCAAGGAACGCCGTCTACCGAATGGCATCATTGATTCGCAGTTCTGTGCCGGCTACTTGCCCGGCGGCAAAGACACCTGCCAGGGCGACTCGGGCGGACCGCTGCATGCTGTGCTGCCCGAAAACAATTGTGTGGCCTTCGTCGTGGGCATAACGTCATTTGGAAAATTCTGTGCGGCGCCAAATGCGCCAGGCGTGTACACCAAACTCTACTCCTACTTGGATTGGGTTGAGAAGATTGTATTTAAAAAGCATTAGCAACTAGCCACACACATACAACTGTGATCTGACCTCGCATTGATAATGTCTAATAATAAGCGATTTCTACCATAACAAGTAAGTATTTTGTTGACAACAACGTACATATTTTAAACTAGTATTAGCACGTTCCTATGGCACTATATTCCATGGTGTGTAGGTGCCCGCCTTCGGCATCTTAAGCTGCAAGCAAATTAAAAGTGATTAGATTTAGAGTAAGCGCTATCAAGGTATTTATTCACTTACCATATGGGTGAATTTATCCTGGCAAGCCATGCGTATGCGTGCGGAGGTCGCAGGCGCCTCCAGTTCGTAGTGTGCGCTCAATTTCTGCTCCGATCGAGCGGCTGCAATTGCCTCCTTGATGGCAAAGAATGCGGAGCAGCCAATGAACAGCGGAGGCTCACCAACAGCCTGCAAACCAAACACAATCAATTAAGCTCAAGTTGCAGAAGAGTCAACCTACTTTATACACTTACCTTGGAGGAGTAAACGGCGCGTGGATTAGGCGCATTGGTCAGCAGGCTGACATTAAACTCGCCGGGTATATCAGCGAATCCGGGCAGCTTGTACATGCCGGGACCGCGAGAGTAAAGCATGCCTTGTGGCGAGTACATCAGCTCTTCCAGAGTGAACAGCCCGTAGCCCTGCATGAAGGCGCCTTCGATCTGACCAATGTCAATGGCTGGATTGATGCTGGAACCGATGTCCATTACGATGTCAGTGCTGAGCACTTGATGGTCACCCGTCAAGCAGTCAATCTCCACCACCGAGATGCCCACGCCATTTGTAAAGTAGTTGTAGGTGCGTGCATTGGGATTCGTCTCTGGATGGTAGCCAATGTTGGGAATGGCATAGAAGCCCGTGGCCGAGAGACTGACACGATCGAAGTACGCCTTGTTGATCCACTCCTTCCAGCTGCCGTTGGGCAGCGCCTCCTTGATGGGCACCAGGCGCTTGTTGATCTTCTCGCAGGCGTCCAGCACAGCCATGCCATTCAAATCGGATCCCACACTGGCTGCCGTTGGCGACGTATTGGGCACCTTATCCGTGGCCGTCTCCGAGATGTGTATCAGCTCAATGGGAATGCCCAGCGCACGCGCTGCGCACTGAATCATCTTCGTATTCAGGCCCTGGCCGATTTCAACGCCACCGTGCGACAACAACACCGAGCCATCGCCGTAAATGTTGATCAAGGCACCGGCCTGATTCAAGTGCATCACACCGAAGGCCACGCCAAACTTGGTGGGCACCAAGGCAATGCCACGTTTGCGCCAACGATGCTCCGCATTGAATCGCTGAATCTCCGCACGCTTCTCGTGGTAATGCGACTGCTTGAGGCAATCCTGGAAGCAGCGCTCAATGGGAAACCGTTCCAGCTGTTGATTGTAGTGCGTGTAGTCGCCGGTCTTGTAGAAATTCAGTCGCATCACATCCAAAACATCCCGACCCACAACGCGCGCCACGTCCCGTATAATATGCTCCCCGGCGAACATGCCCTGCGGCCCACCGAAGCCCCGGAAGGCTGTGTTCGACGGCAGATTGGTCTTGCAGACCCAGCCGCCCACGCGCACGTTGGGAATGCGATAGCAGTTCTCAAAGTGGCACATGGCACGCTCCAGCACCGAAAAGGATAAGTCCATGGACCAGCCCGCATTGTTGTAGCACTCAATGTCGCAGGCCGTGATGAGGCCCTCGCTGCTGAAGCCCACCTTGTACTTGAAGAGGAACGGATGCCGCGTGCCAGTGATGAGCATGTCCTCATCACGATCCAGCATGCAGCGCACGGGGCGACGCAGTCGATAGGCAGCCAGGGCCACGGGCAGAGCCACGGAGATGCCGCGCGATTCCTTGCCACCAAAACCGCCGCCCAGACGCTTGGCACGGCACACGACGCGATGCGCGGGCACCGAGATCACATGCGAGACCAGTTTCTGCACCTCAGACGGATGCTGCGTGGAGCAGAAGAGCTCCAGCTCGTCGTTGTCGCGTGGCACAGCCACCGCGGCATGTGTCTCCAGGTAGAAGTGCTCCTGGCCACCCATGCGACAGCTGCCCTCGTAGACGTGATCCGCCTCCGCAAAGGCCTGCGTCACGTCGCCCTTGTTGATGTAGCGCGGATAGTCGGGGAAGTAGGACTTGTGCTCGATGGCCTGCTCGATGGTGACAATGACGGGCGTGCGCTCCTCGTACTCGACGCGCACCAGGCGAGCAGCGCGTTGCGCCAGCGTTTGATTGTCCGCCGCAATGGCGCCAATGATCTGGCCAATGCAGTGCACTTCGCCGGCGGCGAAGACGTGCTCGTCGTGGAACACTGGACCCACCTCGTTCTCGTGCTCGGTGATGTCCTTGGCACTGAAGAAGTAGTGCACGCCAGCCAAGGCCAGCGCTTCGCTGGCATCCACCCTGGTCAGCTTGGCGCGTGCCTTGGTGCTGAGCACAAAGCCCAAGTAGAGCTCGCCGTCCATGCGTGGTATGTCATCGGTGTAGATGGCCTCGCCAGTGGCCTGCTTCAGTGCAGCAGCATGAACCTTTGGCTTGCCAACCGGATCGTAGCTGGGCTGATCGCTGGACACGCGCTCAAACAGCTGGGCGCTGCGCAGGGCGGGCGTGTGGAAGCCATCGGCGCCACTGCGCTCATCCCGGGGCACTGCGTCCGGCGGCATGATGCCAGCGTCGCACAGCTTGCGACTGATGGACAGGTAGGACTTGAAGAACAAGCTGACCACCAAGGCGCGTCGATAGGCAATCATGCCACCGGGCGCCGAGGCATCCAAAGGCAACTCCTCGCACAGACTCTCGGTGACGCGCTCGACAAGCGCCTGATTCCAGGTCTGTCCCACCATTAGCTCGGCGGATTTGGGCGCCAGCACCGTGGTGGGTGCCATGCCGCCAAAGGCCATGTGGATGCGCTGCACCACATTGGAGCGTGGCTCAAAGTGCACGTTGACTGCGGCATTGACGATGGCAATGTCATCGTCACGTCGACGCGCCTGCTTGAAGGCCACAAAATGCTGATCGGGCGTGGTCTTCTGGAAGTGTATGCCCAGGAGTACCTCCTGCGGTTGGATGACATTGCGGCGATAGCCCGTGAAGAAGCCGCTGCCCATGTGCACGGAGCGACGGCCACCGTCAAGGCTGGCCACCTCCAGCCTGGCCCCAGCTGCAGTGAGCACCGGGTTCATGTCGGAGATGGGGCTGCCGGTCATGATGTTGCCACCAAGGCAGGCCACATTCCTGATCTGTTTGCCGGCAAAGTAGTGCAGCATGTCGACGGTGCACTGGAAGAAGCGCGTCTGCTCCTCGGGCAGCTCCTCGATGCGGCGTCTCAGATAGGCGTCGATCTCCATCAAGCTGATGGCGGCACCAAAGTAGATGCTCTCATCGGTTTCGCGCAGCTCCAGCAACTCGGGCACTTTGATGGGATTGATGAGCACCGGATAGAGAAAGTGCTTGAACTTCACCTCCACGCCCACCTCGGTGTTGCCCACAATCAGCTTGGCAGCGGGATATTGTGCCTTGAGTTGCAGCAGCTCCTGCAGCGTTGTCGGCCGGTACCAGGACACACGATCCGAGCGGAAATTGAGGCTCTCCTCATCGTAGGACTTGTTCAATTGCAATTCCGGCGGAAAGATGGGCTCCTGGCTGGGATCAAAGGGCTGGAACTCGCTGCGCTCAAAGAGCTTGTCATCGGTGTCTGCGGCGTCGCCACCACAACCATTCCCATTGCCATTCACGCGACAACACTTGTCCCCCATGCCGCAGGCAAATTCCTTGGTGAACGTTTTGTAGCCTTCCAGGATGGGCCGGTAGCCGGTGCAGCGACACAAGTTGCCCTGAAATGCCACCTCCAGATCACGCATCGAGGGCTGTGCTGCATTCCGCAGCAGTGCGTACATGGACATCACAATGCCCGGCGTGCAGAAGCCACACTGCGAGCCGTGCGCCTTGGCCAGACGTTCCTGTGCCGGATGCAGACGCGTTCGTGTGCTGCCAATGCCCTCCACCGTGGTCACCGCACAGCCATGCATGGCACAGACTGGCGTCAGACAGGCGTTGACTGCCAGATGCTTGATCTGGTTGCTGTCACGGTGCAGGCGGGAGATCATCACGGTGCAGGCGCCGCAGCCTCCCTCACCGCAGCCCAGTTTGGTGCCGCATAAACGCAGCTTGTCTCGCAGGTAGGTGAGCAGCGTGCATTCCGGGTCGGGGTTGTCATCAGTTACCTGCAGTCGTAAAGAAAATAGTAGAGGCGTGATTAGCATGGCGCAGGTTAAATGCTCTGGCAGCGAATGATAATTTCAGTCGTTCTACGAATTACATCTACAAATTAACATAAAATATAGCAATCTCTAAAAACAAGCATGTTTATCAAAAGAACTTAACATTTTTCTATCTCTTAAAAGCTTTATTGTGCTACACCATTATGCACAAAATTTTGAATTTGAAAAAAGTAAATTCCGTTACACTCTGCTCTTAAGAACTAGACTTAAAGGTTCTGAGAGAACTTGCTTTAGTTAGACTAGTTTTCCAGCCCTAGTTGTGTAACCCGTTATCTGCTATTATCGGAGGCGGTAGATAACGGGTTACACAACTAGGGCTGGAAAAAGCAAAAATAACAACAAGTATTTGCAAGTCTGTTTACTTGATTATTATTTCTGCACATGTGAACACAAGTAAATAAATGGAAATGTTTGTGTGCGTTTATATGAAGGCGTATTTAGTAAAGCTTGTTCACCGTGTATCAGCAACAATGTAAACAGATAAAGATATTTTATGATTTGAATCGATCGAACAGAAGCATTCTTAATGTACAAAACAAGCATTATTAAATATTGAAAAAATACATGATTAATTTATCTCAGCTTAAAGATGCTTTTGCACAGATATTTTATCCCAGAACAACAGCATTCATACAATTATTCTTTTTATTCCTTTGTCTTGCAAGAAGTGATAACATTTTGTTGTTATCATCTGAATCCTACTCGCTATCTTTATGGTGTGAGCAATTCAGTAGTTTACAAATAAACTAAAAATGCAAATAGATTGAAATAATATATACTTTGGACAATCTTCTACACGCGGTAAATAAAAAGACTTTCTCTTGTCTCTAAGCCAAAGGTAAACTTCTTAGTCAAAAATAGTGTGAATAGTAAAACAATTCATTATCTTAATCATTATCTTTATTATCATCAAAACCTACGCAATATCAGGCAATTTGAAAATTGTTGTTGTTGGCGATGTTGCCCCCAGTAAGCACTGACCCAATATTGTGGGTCAATTGTTATCAGCACCGCAAGCGCAATCAATTTAATACAAATAGCGTGAGCGCGAGTTCAATTGAATGAGAATCGAGGTTTTATTACCGCCAATTACAAAAAAAGGGAAGAGAAACAAATAGCACTAAAGTAGTCAGTAGAAGGCACGTTGTTTTATTAAAATGCAGCCGAGCTGATAGTGAATATATGTAAAATTCCAATTCAAACCATTTTAATTTATAGGCATTCATCTCGGTTGAAAATTCGAACAAGGCCAAAAGAAACTTGCTTGTTAGACTGTTACCTTTTCAAAGGCGTACGCATGGGGTGATATACTTTTGGAATCTAAGAAGTTATGTTATTTTTGCACTAATTTTGTTCTTCCACTTCTAAAATACTCCTACTCTTTTATTATTTTTAATATTTTCACCAACGTATTTATACGTTATGTCACAACCACGTGAAGAAATAAAATGTTTATTTGGGTTTTTTTAAAGACCCCACAGCATCTGTTTGAGCCCTGTGAAAGCGCACGCCTGTGGTGATTTGTTTTTAGAGTTCACAATTTGAAATCGTTTAAAATTCACTCGAAAAACGGGTTTACCTTCTTTCCATTTACAAAAAATACTAAAACTGATGTAGCCGCTTCGTTTTTCGACATTTTCCGGTGATATTTGAAGTGTTTTCTTTTGAATATTCTCTTTTCGTATTTGTAATGCGCCGAGAATAGTACTTAAAGACTAAAACAAAATGAAATAATTAACTGTCTGAGCACAATGCGCACTCTGAAACACAACCGCCACGTCCAAGTCACGAAATCGTTCTGACGCGAGTGCAAAACATTTCTGAGATTAGAGCCCTTGCTGTGTAGTATGTAGAATGGAGCGACTCTTCAGTGCTCTGCGCCGCGAGGCAGTTGATTGATATTGCGTATACTACATTATAAACGAACTCGTATAACAAAGTCGATTATCAGTCAGGTAGTGAATGCAGTTAAATTAAAAATAATTAGACATATAAAAATTCATAATTTCCAGTCATCTTTAACAGCATTTCCTTATCTGGCCAAGAAGGTTCAATAATTTTCGAAATTCTATATTTTTATTATTCTAAAATGTACATACAAACATAACTTTTATTTATATATATATATGCTTATTTGTTTTCGCTTCTCGTCAGCATTGCAAAAAATTTAAAACAATTAAAAATGTGCAATTTAATCTTAACTCTGGATTGTTATAAAGCTGTATAGGCTTTATCTTTGCGACCCGCTTCAAGTGCCAATCAAAGCAGTTCATATGGATCCTACCTAAAACAGGGCAGAGCCTGAAGTGGCACACTTAAGTGAACATTTACTTAGCTTAGGATATTTACATCACAAGTAAACAGCGAAATTGCTTACTTAACATGTGTATAGATAGGGGCTTGGTTAGCGCTATGCCGATTTAAGATCCAAGTCACGCTCTAACTTTGTGCCTTCATACTGCGCTTGGCGACGCATTGCCTCCCTCAGCTGTTGTTGCTCAAATCGACGGGATGACCATTGATATCTGTAAACAATCGACCAACAATATTTAATACTGCCAGAACAACAGCAGTTTAATACTCGAAACTTACCTGCAGGCCATCCAATACACAATTGTGCCGCAAAAGAAGCTGCCGAAGCCAACGTGTGTGGACAGATGCGGCCGGGAGGTGCCCAGAAATGTCAACACTCCGATACCCATTCCTCCGCTGATGCCGTAAAGAAAACTGTTACGAAAGCATGGTATCTGAGCAACATCGCGACCAAATATATAGAAACTCTGAGGGAGATTGAATGAAATACATTTAAATTGATTCAAAAAACGCCACAAAATCTGCAACAATTACCTTGTTTGGATCCTCTGGTTCATCCATAATGGTTTTATCAAACAAAATAATTTAAATTCGTCGAGTAACAAATTTACCAAACGCGGTGTGGAAAACAGCTGTTTATTTCCAGTGTTGCCCTATCACTCAAACTAAATAAATAAATGTTTTTGTAAGTCGACTTGTTTATCGTGCAGTCGATACAATTTGAATTACTTGAAATAATATTTAAATCAACAACATTAGAAATGAATGAATTAATCACTTAATTTATTTTAATTAAACAGCCTTTTTTGCGGCTCTGCCCAGACAAATTAAATTTGTTGCGGGAGTACCATGAATGGTCCCCCAACATAATTATTTTTTTGCTTTATATTTTTCAATGAAATGGGAAACACTGGCCGACGCTAGCAAGAACAAGAGAAAGCTTTATCTCAGTTTGCCACAGTCACAGTTTCATTCTTTAGTTTTTTGGGTTTAATTTAAACAAAAACAAAATATACAAACAACGGAAAAATAATAACAACACAAAATATCCTACCGCTGAAAAATTTGAATGTCAATTAAAAGTCTGTGAGTCGAGTGCATCGCAAAATTTAGACTTTCAGGTAAGCTTGCAACACAATTGATGTGTATTACGATGCTGCATACATATGCATTGTATGCGTATGTGTATGTATGCGTGGATAAGTTTGTGTATGCGCATATGAAGCACTTGTATAAGTAGCTGACGAAAGCAAAACATTTGAGTTGTGGGTGAATACTGATAAGTATCCAAATACCTGCCCGAATAATTGGTTACGATTTATTGAATTCTGTTTATTTGTGAACAAACCTGTCATTGATTTTATAATCAGGAGATATGTACACGTACGCAGAATACATCTTTGAAATTTTAAGTTCGTGATAGGAGGTAGACTCGAATTATCTATTGGTACCGCTAATCGCTCTCCCATTAATTTGATTTTTTTTTGGTTTTACCTTACAGTTATTCTCAGAACACGGCGCTCACTTGAACTGATGTCAGACCGACGTACAGTCACATAATACATACCCCTATATGTATGTAAATACGTAAAACCAACTAAAACCGAATTTCAACCCGTAACCGATTCTTCCAAGTTAGCAGCTGTGCACACACAAACGGCACACACAACAACACGTATACCAAATTACCATCTCCATCTGCAGCATATACATACATATAGCGTACGTAACATCCACCGATTGTGCACAATAATGGATTTATCAGCTTCATCCTCGAATAATTCGCTGTTGCATACGCCCGATCAAAAGAACAAATCATCGTATATTGGAGACAGTACATTGTATGACAGTGCTTTGGATCACCAACTATCAACAACGGCTTTTAAATCATGTAACGGTAAGTGTACAAACTATTATTAATCAGGTAGCCGGGCGGCTTCATTCGTCAGCCTTCACTTGAGCAATTAGTTAATAAAAATCTCAAGTTATGAAGTGCCACAAATCACAAGTCTAAAGAAACATTGCGTGCATCAATTGAACAATATATATCTTAAGGAAAACAGCATGCCCAAACATAAACACGACATGGATATTGAGGGAAAGGATCAAACAGATATGGAGGAAATCAAGAAGCTGAAGAATCAGCATACCTATCAAGTGAATAACTTAAACACGCTGAAGATGCAAATAGCTGCTCTCCGAATCGAGACAGATCATCTGGAGCAACACCATTTAAAATTGCAAGAGCAGAATATGACCAAAAAGAAATTCTATCAGGACTTGAAGAGCTCACTCTTAGAATCTGCCACACAGGCGCTCGACGAACAGAATGCGACGTCATTTCCACGTAAATTTTTAACGCGCATCTTCTCGGTGTTTATTAGTGATCATGATTTTATGAAAAGTTGCTTTCAATCTGATACCATGTTCGAGATGGAGGTACAGGAATTGTTTTTGAAAGAATACCAAGCCCAGAAACTTAATCACAAAGAAAAGGTTGACAAAAAGTTGGAGCGTACGCGAAAACATCTGTCGGAAAAATATGAAGCAAAGTTGGACGAACTGGAAGAAAAGCATAAATCGAATATGGTGGTCTTAAAAAAGAAATGCTATGAATTGTTGCATCAGTTCATGATAGATAACTGCAAAGATGAGGATTATTCGTCATACTTGAACGAACTGAAAGCTTTGTATATGCAGAAAACCCAGGATCTCTAATAGTTTCAATACACACATATATTTTCTAGTTTACTTATATTCAATTCGATTAGTAAATGTATTTCAACTGTTGCATTTGCATCTTTTATATATTTTCTACAGAAAGCCTCATCACCGATTTAAGTCAAAACTCCGAAATATCCAAATACGCACAGAAAATGTCACATGAAAATGATGATTATTCCAACGGCAACAGCAATGGCAGCGAGTCATCTATTCTCAATTCATATGTCCCCCCGCTAGTACCAACGAATAATACAGCGGCGATTAATGCCAGCATGTTGGTAATACAATCTGAGAGCACTGACACGAATACATCGCAGGAAGAAGTGGACCCAAAGTCTCAGCTGGCCAACAAGACAATATTCAAGACCGATAATCCCAATTTGTCAATTATAGAAATTAATGAAAACTCTATTAAAGTCGAAGACCTGGAGAAGAAGGTTGTACTGATCGAAAGTCTGTCAAGTGAAGATAATGATGAGGCAGTGGAAAAAGTGAAGAATATTCTCAGAAAATCACCCAATAAAGCTGCGGATAATACGGTGGATAAACGTCGGCGCAAGGCGGAATCTCTACTTCAGACAAGCAAACAAAAATTGGACATATCCATTGCCGAAGCATCTGCAGCAGCCGATGGGGCTAACGAGACAAGCCTGCAGCTTGCGGAGCCTGCACCACTTGGCGATCATCCGCCAACCAAGCGCGAGATTGTCATCTATGATACTTTGGAGGAATTCGATCAAAATTTGCCGTCGACTGTTACGCTCTTAAACACCCCGTTTGGCAGCAAGGTTTACCTTGTAGGCACGGCACACTTCAGTGAGGAATCACAGGATGATGTGTCTTTTGTAAGTTGTTAAGCTAAGAATGAATTAAATATTCTCTAATCAATTGAACTTATTGTGCAGGTCATTCGCAATGTCCGTCCAGATGTGGTCATGGTTGAGCTATGTCCATCGCGAGTACACATATTGAAGCTTGATGAGAAAACCCTGCTTGAGGAAGCAAAGAACATCAACATACCCAAGGTAACTTCAGACAAGATTCAAGCAAGCAACAAAACTCAGATCATTCATTTTCATTTCAGATACGTGGCATTATTCAAACTCATGGCTACATCAATGGCATCTTCTTCATTTTGCTATTACAAATGAGTGCTCAGATTGCCAAGGATCTGGGCATGGCACCGGGTGGTGAATTTCGACGCGCATTCGAGGAAATCCACAAGTTGCCGGGCTGTATTCTGCATCTCGGTGATCGACCCATACGCATCACACTCTATCGCGCTCTACGCGCATTATCCCTGTGGCAGACTATGAAATTGGTCTATCGTCTGACATTCACGGACAGCATCAGCATCGAGGAGGTGGAAGAGTGCAAGCAGCGTGATTTGTTGGAGAAGCTTATGCAAGAAATGGCTGGCGAATTTCCTGCCTTCTCCGATGTATTTGTGCGTGAGCGCGATCTATATTTGTGTCATTCTCTGCAATTGGCCGCTCTGCCGCAAGCTGCGCCTGGCGCCCATAAGGTCCGTCCCGTGCGTGTCGTTGGCGTTGTAGGCATTGGCCATGCCAACGGCATTGCCAAAATGTGGGGCGAGGTCGATCCCGAGAAGATACCAGCCATACTCGAAATACCACCAGCCAGCCTCAGCCAAAGGGTTTGCAAGAACACCTTCAAGTACGGTCTCATCGGTCTCGGCTTCTATGGGGTCTTTCGTATTATGAGGCCACGTCTGACGCGATTCTTTTAAGTTGATCGTGGACCATATTTTCAATGTTGTTGATTTTATTCTCGTTTTTAAGTAATACGCCCGCACAATTCGATGGGTGTTGACATATTATAAGTATTGTACGAACTTGATGCTTTTGATATAACCTGTTTACACACAACACAAGTGTACAAAAACAAGAAACAAAAAAAAAACAAAACAAAAAGAAAGACATTTAAACATATTCCTGGTTTTAAAAACCCAATACAATACTATTGAAAAGTACAGACATATAAATATACATTTCAACACTTGGGTATCGACTCATATTCAATTGCAGGACTTGATTTACATTGCTGTCCCTGCATAGTTGTTAAAACTGACACTACATTTATACACGATCACACGCAGAAATCCCTGCAGATAATTAGTCATGTGTTTTGACCAGTTAGTTAGGCGCCCCGTATTGTATACACATGGTTTCGCGACAAGCTTAATTCTAGCTCAACAAAATACTTCAATTGTTAATTGTATAGTGTATAACTTTAGCATAACTCTAAATGTGAATGTGCCCCGTGCAACAGATCCAATACTTTATCTTCAACTCGACTCTCATGTAATTGTTGTTCATTCCGTAGTAAAACTCTGAAATTTAGATAGTATCGTTTAAAATTAAGTAAAAACGTGATGGACCTTCGACATTGGAAGAATGGCCGTGTGTTAAATGTTACATATTATATTGGGGAATTTTACAATAAAAAGAAAGAGGAAAAAACGAAAACCAAAACAGAAACCTACCTAAAAACATTATTGAAAGATTTTAATCGTAAACGCAAAAACTGTATTACAAATACAAGCAAATTGTCTTAACGCTGTGTAGTTTGTGCTAATTTAGAACTGGTGTTATGTAGCATTTAAAATAGTATTCCACCCGAAAGAAAACCTTTTGTGTATAACTGACTCAAATAAAAGTTTACATACCTAAAGATACTGATTATTACTGATTACCCGAAGATTCTCAATTGTACTTTCCTTGCGTTACATTTCATGGGATCCCACCGTGAGGCATTCAAATCATTTTACACATGAATGTACACTGCGTTTGTTTTTTATTATGTACTTTAAACGTATCTTAAGCACTAAACGTCTCTCTTGTGTGTTGTTTTTGTATGCCATAAATCTTGTTTTTTTCTCTTTTCTTTTTTAGTTAAAATTTTCCAACATTTTGTGTTTTTGTTTTGTTTTTGCGCTTATATGTAGGTAACATATTTTTATTTTCTCTTACAATTTGCTGCAATACAAATAAAAGTCTTAAATTGTAACTGTAAAATTCTAAATAGTTACAAATTAAATTCTAAATACATACGTAGTTAATTTTGAGGCGTGTTGTGTGTGTTTTCGTTTTGGGGTTCTCATTAGATTTTGTTGTTTTGTTTGTTTTTTTTTTTTTGTAGGGTTGGTAATGCAAATATGTATCGTATTTTAAATTATAACTTAGAAACTTGGAAAAATTCAAATCAAAGGCTGGTGCGCATGAATCTGGCACACAGGAGTCAAACACAGACACAGACAGACAGACAGACTGATAGATGTGGTGGACAGTTACAGATACAGATACAGAAGAGATACAGATGCAGATGATGTGATTGTAGATTGGTTTTACAACAAATGTAAGATCACGTTCGTATGTCTGGCTATGCGAAATGCACAGGTATTAACTTAAGATTCAGTATATGTAGATCTGACTTTCTGACTGCCTGTTTCCTGTCTGCCATCCGTGTGAAGTTCCATAATGTCACTGCCCGTTGCCACACCAGTTTCGACTCCTCCAGCAACGACTCAGCAACCTACGGCGTCTCCGTTGACTCGACCTTTACTTCGGATTTAATGCTCGATGACAGATGATTATTAGGGTCGGGCGCACTCAGGTGCTAAAAACAAGATGTGAAACGATTAGCATACATTCTCAAGACATCACCGTCCACGATAATGATAAGGATATGTGTATATATATTTAAATATGTCTAGATAAATATATAGTATGTATTCATAAAGCATATATCGTATAGTTCTGTTAGTAAAAAACCCTAGCCTAAGCAAACAACAACTAATGACCAATATAAAAGAACAAGAACAAGTGGCAAACAACATCAAGAACAATAACAACAGGCTGGACCACACACATACACACGCACACACACAGATGACTACCACATGAATCTAGCAGGTACGAACGAACGACTTGGACACACATTGCGCACACACAAAACACAACACTGGTAACTTGTGTACCTACCGATTGGCTACTCACAATTCCAAGCGGCAATCCACCAACTTGCGGCGACAAATGTG
The DNA here is from genome assembly GCA_035047445.1 of Drosophila siamana. Taxonomy (NCBI): domain Eukaryota; kingdom Metazoa; phylum Arthropoda; class Insecta; order Diptera; family Drosophilidae; genus Drosophila; species Drosophila siamana. The sequence goes on along the minus strand of JAWNPP010000004.1, from coordinate 15,080,594 downwards.
GCACCGTTGGCACAGCAGCGTTCGGCGGAACCGTCGACGGCAGGAGCGCGGCCGCTGCCGCGGCAACAGCAGCAGCGGCCACGGCCACGGAGTTAGCGCCGGCGGAGGGCGGAGGCGGTGCCAGGGCAGAACTGCTGCTGCCGCCAAGATTTGTTGTACTGTGGGGACCATCATGCGGTGTGGTGCTGTGTGCCCGATGATGCAGTGCGCCTGTATAATAGCCGCCATTTAATCCTGTTTTGTATTTCGATTTTTGTATTGGTATTTTATATTTAGGTATGTTAATAATATGTTGCTGTATTTCTTGTTCTTTTTATAATTTTTTTTTTTTTTTGTTTCTTTTGAGGAGGGGATATAATGTGAGGAAGTTTCGGTTATAGAATAGTTCTCGATTGGTGGTGGCTGCGTGTGGTCTTAAAAGTGGCTAGTGACGAATAGGAAAGATAAACAGCCTTGCGATGGCAGTCAGTATTTGAGAATTTATGATGCGATGAGTTCAGAACAGGCGCCCACAACTGCAGAATTCCCATGGTCCCACAGTGAAATCAATTTAGTAATGTAAATTGTTGCGTTCCTTAGAGCTAAAATTATTAAGCTATCGTCTATGCAATCGATTCCGCTGGCCGACGGTCATAAATTACTGACTTTCTACACGGGGAACGTTTTGCTAAATAGTAATCTATTTATAAATCTATTTATTTGTTCATTTCGTTTTTGTTCATTTAATATTACGCTTGCTCTGCTCTGCACTCAATGATGCCATCATCCCAACAAACAATAAAAAAATTTATATATAAAAAAAACTTGAAAAATAAATTAAGATTTGATTTAAACAATTTTGCAACGAAGCGCCACACAAAAGCAACAATAATTGGTGTTCATTAAAGATTTGGTTTTATTTGTTAATTTTGTTTTCATTTTTCTGCATTTTTGTTTTCTGGAAAGGTTCGGTTCAGTTGGTTGGCTTTGAAATTAACTTGCTCTGGTTTCTTCAATAGTTTTTAATTTTATTTAGCTTTCACAGTTATTAAAAATATTTTTATACATTACAAAATAACAGTATTTTATTTTTTGTCTCTTTACTTTTACGCTTATGCTTATTAATTTCCTCTTTTTTATTTCTGTTTAACTTTATTTTGCTCATTTGTTGTTGCAGCTCGCTATATGCTCGTAGGATCTTGAGTGTGTGTGTGATTGTGTGGATGTGTGTTGTGTTGATGTGTGTGTTGGGATTTTTGAGTGTGTTCTTTTATGCTCCAGTATATATAAATATATATAGATGTTTATTTATGCGGATGTGCGTGTGTTTCTATGCCTATATGTTGTTTTGTGCTTGAAATTTCATAAATTTTGTTTTCAAAACAAAACAAAATATATATTAAAAAAAAAACTCTTGATGACATTATATTTGTTTTATTTAAGGAATATGTTTTGAGTTTTGCTGATATTGGTCTTGAGCGAAAATGAATAAAGAATAAATGTGAAAAACTTGGCGTCAATTGCATTAATTGTTTAATTGTTAACTTAAATTGCGAAAATTTTACAAAATTATACTTTTGCGCCTTTTTTTGTTTTTTCTTTTCTTTATCTTATGTTGTGTTCTGTAAATATTCTTACATTTTTTACGCTAACAATTCTTAAATGTACCGACTACTCGGTTGATCATAATGTGCTGTTTTTTGTATTTTATATTTTTACTTTTTTCTTATCTTCTGGTTTGTTTAACTGCCTTTATCAATAATGTTAATCTAAGTGTTTTAATAGTAATTATTTTGTTTTTGTTTGTTTTGTTTTAATATAATTTCTGTTATATATTTTAAATGTACATAGACTATGCATTAATTTTACTTTTAGTTTTTCTCTTTTTTTTTTTTTTGTTTATTATTATTTATAGATGTGGTTCTACTTCACGCGCCGTGTTTTCAATTCTTCTTCTCAGAGTATAATTGTGTGTAGTTAATTATTATATTGTGGTCTCAGCATGTTACGATCTTTACGCAAGGCGAAAATAAACTTGGATGATGAGATCATTATGCATAATAGAGCAGTGGTAATTGAGCAACATAAATAATGGAATCGCATAATTTAAATAGTTTCAATTATCATTTCATCAGTTTCAGTTGTTTGGCATATTTAAAAGAAAGTCAGTAATTTATGGCGCTGATTCAAACGGTTCTTAAAAATAATACTTTACGTTTGCTTACTACAGCTTTGAGGCATTGCAAGCTACAGGTCTATAAAACTTTGTGCTTGGTTAGTACTATTACAATTATACATTGTACGGTATACTCGTATCAATATAGTAAGTAGCCTTTCATCAAAATGTTTGCATGTATTTTCTTAATTTTTTTTCTTTTTGTATTGACTGAGAGTTGAATAGTTGTTCATGTTTAAAGTAGGTTATATTAAATGTGTGAGGCAGGGTCTCAAAACAATTAACAACAATAACAATCCATCAAATTGTTTACTTTCACCTTTTGCTGTAAATAATTATGAATTATACATATATATGTTAACACATATACATACATATCTACATACGCATATATATATATTATTGTACATTACACAAAACGAAATTATAGTTTTACTCTAACTACAAACGCTGACAAGTTGGGGAGCCTGGGCCAGGAATTTTGGAGGACAATCAATTTGTAAGTACTTTTGCACTTGCGGATGCATTAAATCCTAATCGAACCTATTTGGAATACACAGAGTTAATGTTTTAACAATCATTTTTGAATTAGTGTTGGGAGTTTCTACTGTTTTACTTCAGCCCCAACTAAGTCTCAAATATGTATACACCGCAATCGTTTCTAGTTTTTTCTTTTCGTTTTTAACCATACACATATATAGCAACGGAGTTGTTAGTACAAAGTCGATTCAGTTGTTAAGCGTTTGCAGTTATAAAGCGTACTATGCATGATTTTGATTTGTATATGTATATGTATAATCATTTATAACTTTTGACCCAACAACGGTCGCGCTCTAAACCTCTCCTCATCGTCATCAAACATTCACTTTTCATGTTTGAAATGCGACCCGGAAAGTCGCATCTATGTAATATATATATATATATATTTATAGAGCTTAAACTGTTTAACTTATATATCAACTTTTATAGCACGCGTTCTTTAAAATCTTCATTGAACGCGATTCTCTCTATATCTCTCTCATTTTATATATGTATTTATATGTATGTGTGCTTGCAAATGAATCAGAAGAAGTATATAGAAGTATGTTCGTCGCTGCATAAATGTGTGTGTGTGTGTGTGCATGTGTATTTGAGTGTTAATAAGTATATGTGTGTGTTTGTTTGCTCGTGATTGTGGTGTGTGTATATATATGTGTGTGTATAAACGATTTCTGATTTCTGTTACTGTTTGTGGTTTTTGTTATGTTGTTTGTAACGCTCTCTCCCTGGCATCTGTTTCAGCCTCCCACTACTTTTCTTGATTTGATATCATTTGTAGTTTACCTTCGGGATAAACAGCCGCCGCAACGCCGCCGGCCGCAGCTGTGGGCGGCGTGCGCATGAAGTACTCCTTGTTAACGCAATTCCTCAGCACGTCTGGAATATTGCCGACAATCGCTCGTCGTATTTCTGTGGCTGCCATTTCGCGCAGCTCCGTTGCGGATGCATCGCTGAAGAAGGCGGCGTGTGGTGTGCAAATCAGATTTGGAGCATCTTTCAGTGCACCCTGTAATGTGTAAATAGAAATTTGTTTAGTATGAAACGTGTCAAGCGTGGTCGCGGCGTCATCTCAGATTGCGTAAAATGTTTCGTTTTACAACAATCTCTTACTTGAAATACATTGTATGGTTCGTTCTCGTGCACATCCAATGCGGCTGCTCTTATCCGGCCCTGTTTCAGTGCCAACGCCAAGGTCTCGTCATCAACCAGACCGCCGCGGGCGGTGTTCACCAGAAATGCTCCAGGTCGCATCTAGAATGCACATTAAAACGAAAAATTTATATTTAATACATCAAAAATAAGCATGATCCAACATTTGCATTACCTGTTTAATTGTGAATTCATTGATTAAATGATGATTGTGCTCGTTGAGCGTGCAATGCAGTGAGACGCAGTCTGACTGAAAGAGCAGATCCTGCAGGGTGTAGACGCGTGTGAGGCCGAGCGATTTGTCAATGCCATCGGGTAGGTAGGGATCGTAGAATATAACATTGAAGCCAAATGCTTTTGCCCTCAACGCCACAGCGCTACCAATGCGACCCAATCCAACTAATCCTAAGGTATCGCCACGAATACGTGCGCAGCCCTACAAGAAAAAGAACAGATATTTATTTTTAATTTTATCAGTTGAGACGAACAAATAAAGATTACACTTACATGTGCTGCCTCTCGCACTTGCTCAGGGCCGGTAAACTTCTTGCCCTCTCGCACCATATTCGCCAGCCAATAGGTGCGCCGATATAGGTTCAATATCAAGCACATTGTTGTGTCTGCCACCTCTTCGACACCATAGCCGGGCACATTGCACACAGCAATGCCCAGTTCGCCAGCGGCTTTAACATCGATGTTATCTGTGCCGCTGCCAATGCGCACAATGATGCGTAAAGCTTTAAATTTTTCAAGATCTTCCTTAGTCAAGATGATGGTGTGCCACATCAATGCGCCAACTGCTTCATTCAGCACCTGCAAAAGGCAAAAACCGAAAATATGTGAGCCAATTGAGCCAATTTAATTCCAGCTGTCAAGCAATAATGATTTACCTTCTCGTGTATTTCGGATGTGCTCTGTGCATCGCAGAAGGCCACTGTAGCCACATCCTTCAGTATGGGCATCTCGATCGAACAGTCGCGTCCATCCAGCAGGGCGACCAGTGGTCGCGCCTGCAGTGGGCCATTGGCAAAGTTGGTTTTAACGTCCATGCGCGAACGCTTGGGCATCATCAGATTTTTATCCATGTTTCTTTTGTTTGTTGTTTGTCTGTTCTATTTTGTTGCTTAGTGTTTGTTGATTGATTGCAGGTCTTTGCGGTTGGGTTCGAAAAAATTACTGCACCGTGTTTTCTTCTGGTTGTGCTGCTGGTTTGTTTTTCGGTTCCTCCTTTGTTTCTGTGTATGTGTGTATTTTGTTAATCAGAAATTAATCTTCGTTAGTGTTTAACGTTTCAACTCCTTGTTTTGTTTTGTTTGGTTGTTTCTTTGTTGCGTGTTGCAGTTACTTTAATTTCAATCAACGGAAACAAAACCTTTTCAAGACGACGATTCACACATTTCAATCATTTTTGGCGCTTCATATTGAAATCGAGAAAGAGAATCCTACAAATAAAGAGAATACACAATAGTATGTTACAAATAATGCATAATATAAACACACAGTGCAGCACAGAGTCACATTATTACAACTTGCAAATTTAATGGAAAACATGAAATTTGATGTCAAAGTACAAACAGAGTACAATAATAAAAGCAACCAACAAAAAAAAGAAAAAACGGCTTCGACAAGAGCAACAAATCGCTTACGAATCACTTAACAAATCGCGCCAATGTCAGCACAAAATTCACCGATGACAAGTTTCGTTTGGATTTCGCAATCATCAGCGATAAAGATACTTTTTGATTGCACTACGCTGGTGCCCCCCGCTCGCCCGGCTGCTTCCCCACGCCCAATCACAATCAAAGTCACAGTCACAGATTGCGCAGCTGGCTGAAATGGTATGGAATGGTCTGGAGAGACGGAATGGGGTGCGAGAACATGGAAATTTAACGCTTCACAGTTCGGATCAGAGTATGTTTGTATTTTAGTGGCATTCTGTCGCTCGGTCGGTGTGTCGGTATATGAAAGACATTTCTTGTTGCTATTGTCACATTAACAACACACCACGATATGATACGACGACGAATATGGCATTGCCCCCTCATTCAACGCGTTCCATTGGCCCTCTTATCAACATCGTTTGTCGTTGATTAGACGGACGTTAGACGGACACCAACCAAGTCAGCAAAGTTAGCAAGTCAGCAAGTAACAGCAACAGGCCCCAGCAGCAAATACAGCAAGACAACAAAAGGTATTGCTGTACCGTAGCTAATTTTGGATTAGTTAACGTGTTCACACGCGTATCTTATCAGCCAACAGTCGAGAACAGCAGAATAGAACAATGTTTTATTTGTTGTTGCTGCATCTGGAGCAGCAAGAATGATAAGAGACCACTGATTACCGTGAATTGGAGCACCCCAACAAAAAATAAATAAAAATAGATACGGATACGGAAAGTCTTCCATATTTAAAATGCATTCGACATATAAATGAATTTTGCGGAACAAAAAGAAAAAAAAAACATGTTCGTGTTTAGAATAACAGATTTTGGCTGAGAGAACTATCTGCAATACAGAAACACAGACGACACATTGATAAGGCACACACATCATGTGAATCCACTTTTCTGTCTATCGAGCAAACGACGTCTACAAAAGAGACGCATATTATAAAGTTATAGTATAGCCACATCACTTGTGTGTCACGTATAAGGCGGCAACCCGACTCGAAATCAACTGAATTCAACCGACTACTACAATAATAATAATTATAATCATAATAGCAATGCCAAATAGAAGAAGACAAAATAGACTTGCACAGATGCTCAGCAGATAATAATGACAGCAAACACAGAAATATGTGCGACGCAATTATGACATACACATGCTGCCGTCGTTCCCCCTGTTTGCCGTCTTTTCCTCACCCATTCCATGTTTCCCGGTGCCCGATTAACCAACGATTGTTCACAAACAGCGCGACGCTTTTGTTTATTTTTAAAAACAATTTCTAAATGCATGAGAGATCGCTGGGTGATTATTTTTGATTTTATGTGTGATGTATTATTATTATTTTTAAAACAGCCTACAAAATCGATGGCAAGCAAATAAACATTTGTTAAAACGATGGGGCAACAGTTTTCCAGTGAAAGGAAGCTCACCACAGAGAACAACACATACATAATTTGAAAGCGCGCCAAAAACAAGTTTTGCAACCGATCCAAGGCAGCGGGGCAGCAGTCACTACAACAACAACTACAACTTGAGTTCAGTTTCAATTTATCCACAGGATGCAGCAACGTGTTTTCACGCGCCCACGCAACAAACTCAGCGCGCTCTTTTATTGAGAAAGTTGGAAGCGCAAAATAAAAAACCTGTTGATGTGGATGGTCTTTTCAGTGCAGGCAAATGCGTGTACCAAAGTTTTAAATTGATTCATACATAAATACATACGTACAAGAAATATACATATTTGTAGTTGTTCAGCAAAATCATCACAAAGAGTAAATCACATAGGAAATGATACATACATAATTCACAACTAGCGCCGCCAGAACGATGAGTGTACAGTAAATCTTGGCCGCGTATCTAACAGATACATTTCACTGCTTGACTTTTGCTGCTGCTGCGGCTGTTGTTGTTGTTGCTACCTGAGCCACACCGACTGCTGCCGCCGCCGGCTATCTAACAGCAGCAAAAGTTAAAACTAAGAACACACACACACAACAAACACGAGCAGCAAACGATGGCGAATGGCAGGCAGCACTCGTGTTTTTTGCTTTACAGACAACAGCACAGCCAAAGCCATAGCTATTCCTATAGCCAAACCAAGCCAAGCCACGCCGAGCGATTCCAAGCCAGCAAACCGGTTTATCAACCCGACAACGGCGACGACGACGCACGATAACAGCGCCAGAGTAGCAGACAGCAAAAGTACACTTTTAATGTGTATACACATATATAAACATGCACACACACACACCTATTTATATACATTTATGTATGTATTTTTTCTTTTTGCCACAATTTCTCAGGCAGGAAAAACTCATGTTGGCTTAAATTGTTTGTTGGCTTAATGCCACAATAACGAAAACGAAGCATTGGCTCGAGCCGACTGACGACGTGCGAGTGAGTATAGGTGTGTGTGTGTGTGTGTGAGTGAAACACGTTTAAAATACATATACATATTTACAAGTCATGCGCATTTGTACACTCCAAACACACACACACACACAGACACAAAATCAGACATACTTCGATACGTGTTTGTTTGTGTACGTCTTGGGGCAGGCAAAAAGTTTTAAAGCGCTCTGATGCTGATGACGCCATTGCAGTAGTCAACAGTCATAGGCAGCCAAAAGCGAAAGAGAAAGGGGAAAGAGCTTGAAAGAGAGTGAGCGAGAGCCATATGAGTACTTTCCGCTTGAGTTTTGGGGGGTCATCGTGTATCGGAGTGAGAAGTGAGAGGTGCAATTCAGACGTACAAATTACTAACTACAGCACTTACTACAGCACATTGAACTAACATGACTGATTATGTTTGATTCCACAATACTAAAAGTATTTAACGGAAAAAACAATTATTCCGCTATTTAATGCTTTCCCGAATACATTTTGTTATATACAAGCTGAGCTACTATATTATTCCAAATTGACAAAATTAAAATTAAAATCAATTATTATAAGTTTCCTTTTGGCTTTCACTTTATCTAATGAGTACTGTACCCCAAGTACTACATCTGGTTTGCGAATGCTAATTGTATGTGACTCTGACTCTGGATATCTTGTTGATTTCTTAATGCTCGCACAGCGCGCACTCTTTCTCATTCTGCCCGTTTCCCTCGCACAACTTGTTTTGACTTTGAATTAACGGACTCACAACTCCGTGACGTCGCATTTGGCGCGCTTTTTCCTACCGCTTTCTCGTCCGCTTTATTTGCATTAAAGCCGGCAAATACACACACACACACACAAGCTACTGTTGCCGACGATCGCTTTAAGCAAAGCTTTTTATTTTTGTACATTTGCATAAGTTGCGTTTTATTTTGATTTAGCTATTTTTTGCAAGAGCGTGCCATGCATATACTATGTACTTGTTTTATATTGAATGACGCAAATTGAAATACCAAAAAAAAAAGGAAATAACAGCAAGAAACTGCAAGCATTGCAAGTCACTCGACGGGGCAACAGCAACAACACTCAATATTGGCTCTCGCACGTTCCCAGCTGCTAAATTATTGTTGTTGTTGTTGCGAAAACCATTTGGCACAACAATCAAGTTGTGTACTGTGAGCATTGGGTTGATTTATCTTCTGTTTTTATTTCGATCGATGGCTGATACAAAGCAGCAGCAGCCAATTTTCCCAAAATACATATGTATCTTATATACTGTACTCTTAAATAAATGTATGTTTGTATTTAGGTTTGAATTTGCTTTCATAAGAATTTAAATTTAAACGCGTAGCGTCTATTTTAGTTTGCCTTTTGTTTTCGCTTTGAAAGTGTGAAATTCCTGTCGCAGGTGTGCAGCAATTGTTTCTTTTCTATTTTTCCTCTGCTTGGCAGCAGCTAGCAACAAACAAATAAAAAAATCGACAACAAAAAGTAAATACAACAAACTCATAACGAATGATAAGCACATGACGACGACAACCACGAAAAAAGAGCCACAATGATGAGCTGTGAACTTCAAATTTGCGATTCGAGTACCGGCCTCATATTGATGGCAAAAATCGAGCTAATACAATAAACTATTGTCTTTTATGACTGTGCTAAAGGAAAATTTTCAAGTGGATTTTTCACATTTGAAACGAGCACAAAACGAAAAAGTTAATTCGACTACGACTTGCCTATCGTCCAATCCCCATATCTCTATCAAAATGTATACACAGTTAGATATACACACAATCTTGTATATATATATTTATACACATCGTGATAGACAGAAAAAAAAGAAAGAAAAATCCATAACAATGCAAATATGCGAAATAGACATAAACTCAATAGGGGAAGTGGGGGTGGTACAAAAAAAAAAGAAAATATGATTACACAGCGCAGACGAAGCGAGCACACACACATACACAAGTGTTGTGATTGTGTGAGTATGAGTGTGTGTTCTGCTCTGTGTACTGCAGGGGGCGCCACAACGAGCGAGCGAATGACAGAAAAACATGACAACAAGCGCAAAAAAGAAAAAGAGAAAAAATGTTGTAATAAAACTAGAAACAAGCGCCAATTTCATTGGGCTGCAAGCAAGGGTAAGGGTAAGGTTAGAGGGGGAGGGGATACATTCAGTAATGGGTTCTGTCACCCGTCTCTCTCACTCTCTGTCGCTATCTCGCGCTCGCTAGCTGTGTAAGTAAAATATTTATGGACATTGACAGCAGCAAGTTTTTATAAACTCTTTTTACGTGTGCGCACATTTGTATTTATTTATTTATGTATGCATAAATTGCACAACTACCGAACGGGACTCTGCACTCCCCCTCCCCTCTCCTTAAGTTAACTCTTTATAACCTCCCTTGAAACTAGAAGCTCGAGCTCGGACTCTGTGCACAAGTTTTTCAATCAATATGCAGGCGGCCACTGGGCAAGAAGAGCAAACAAAAAGTAGGAAGCGAGCGAAACGGTCATGTTGCTGTTGCATGCTATTTATAGGACTAAACGAGCTGCTGCTCGCCAAACATTAAAAAGCGGGGGGAACAGAACAGCAACAACTACTGGAACTTTAATGAGCATTCGTTCAACCAGCTTTAACGATTGTGCTCTTTAAAGCAATTGAAGCTTTCTTCACGCACACACACATACGCACGCACTCGAGAGTTGCGCCAAAGTTTCAAGTATGGAAATTGTACAATGCTAAAAAGAAGGCAAACTGCAAATAAACAGTAACAGATACACTTTCACCCTTTAAAGGACTTAAACGGCGAACATGCTAAAAAAAAAAAAAGAAGTCTTGTTGAAATATGTCATTCGCTTGTTGGCGTTGGAAAAACAGGCAGACGACAGGCTCGGCTTTTGCTTCTATTGCTTGCTCCCTCGCACACACATTTGCTTACTCCAACAAAATTGTGGCGGCGGCAAAATAACAACGATGAGCAGCAGAAGCGGCATGTTGCAGTAGTATGAAGTTGATGGGACGGGGGAGTGGCACAGGGGCGTTGCGCAGTGAACCTTGCGTGTATTTTGTCACTCGGCAGAAAGTAGCAAAAAAAAAAATCCTCACACACACACATAACCATTAAAGTGTTGAAGTGAGCGTGTGCTTGTGTGTTGAGTGCGCGTAGTATAGGAAATAAAATTATTGCACAATTTTATTTATGTTTTGCGTATTGGCAACAATAAATGTATATTATATACGTATGTATGTATGTCTCTCGTCACCACTGCTCTCTCTTTCACGCTCGCTCTCTCTCATACACACTCGAAGCACTCCCAAAAATATACACACTCATACATACAGAAGATACAGTTGATGTATAAAGCAAGCGCATGTAAATCGGCTTTAAAAATTCATACGAAATTCTGCACGTTTAAATTTTTTTCTTGTACACGTTTATCGCGCACGCACTCACACATGCACACGATGAGCGTACACATACACATACACACACTGGTTGGTTGGTCGAAAACAAAAAGAAGAAGCAGCAGCAATACTTTTATTCATATTTTGAGATTGGAAGAAAACATTGAAAACCCGCACAAAATGTGTTGTGTTTTACATTGATTGCGTTTATTTCGTTTGTTATTCAGTGCACTAGTTTTCCATTTTTCATATTTCATATATTTTCTTTTCGTTTCGTTTTTCTTCTTTGTGGTAGTAGCGGCGGCGGCGACGACGGTGGCGGCCGCAGCACTCGCGTTTTTTTTGCGATTTTATAATTGCACTAATTCACGTGCTAAACACATTGCTACACGCACAATTAATAGATCAACACTAGCGGAATAGCTTTGTGCTTAATTTGCATGCATTTTTCATAATTTCGGTGTACTTTTTATATATTTTTCAACAATTTTTTTTACCAGCAACGCGTCCAAATTCCACTTTCGACTCGCAGCTTTCAAAATGGCGGAATACGAATACGGCAATTTTTAGTTTTAGTACAGCAATGACGCGATGCTACTCAGTGCGCCGCGATGCTACTCATTTGCCGCGTATTACAAATAAATCATGAAATTCTATATGTACAATAGAATTGTTCATAAAAAACACACACCTGCGAATATTGCGTACTCTATTTTGTACGATATATTTCAAATGACACTATTAACTATTAAATTTTTCTTCTCATCCACTTGCACACAAAATATTCTCTTTTATGCTTCTTCTTGGCATTCGAGCAACCATTCCCGTGTTTGCGCTCCCACGCACACTCACAATAAAACGCAATGCTCAATGACTAAACGAAGTTAGATACTAAGAAAAGCACTTAAAACGGGTGTTTGTCTTACATTTAAAATAACCAGAGACTCGATTAAGTAATTGGCTTCTAAGAAATTCCACTGATTAAGTAAATAAACGGCGAAAACAACAAAAACGCGCAAAACCTTCGTGCGACTTGCGCTGGAGTTCAGCGTGACCGCAAGTTTAATTTGAAAATATACTTTTTGTATGTTGAAAAATATACCGCGTCGATACTACGCGGGTATCGATAAAGATAACTACTCTAATCTTGTTATCGCGTTCAATATTTTACATTGCATTTGTCTTCAGTGTGACCATTATTGATGTATTTGCCGACTTTATAAAGCTTTTTTATAATTACTTTATGATTGTAATGGGATTATATTCCAACATAGATGTTGCTAAATTTAGTCTGCAAGAAAACATTTTTCTAGAAAAAATAGATTACACTTATAAAAAACAGTCATTTCTAAAACATAAATAATTCATTCTAAAATAATTTAAAACATCGATATCTACAAAAATGTTTACAAAACATCGATAGCGCCATCGATGTTTCTGCATTTCTACACCCTGACTGCAATTATATTCGTCACTTTTGCATTGACAAAGAGAGGCACAAAGAGTGCGGGCGTAAAAACTTAAGAAGTTTGCCTGATCTGAAAATTGGCATCAAAAGGGTAATTAATTTATCGTACATAGCAACAGAATCAATATGTCGGCCAGGAGAGCATCGCACGCAGGAAGCTGGTACACAGATTCAGGTAACATCATTGTTTTATGCTGTGTCTTTGACCTTTGGGGCATAACGAACAATAAGATAGAGAAAACGGGACGAATAGGTCGACCAAGGAATTCAAAATTAATGTTTCAAATAAATTGTAATATTAGAGACCTTAACATTAGCGACATTAGTGAGTTTTTGGATCATTCTGAGGATAAAAGACATTTACTTTGAACATTAACCAAAATTCTAGAAATTTGTCTCAGGATTGTCGCCAACCGCATAACGAATTTCTTGCATGCGATTATATGCAATCTCATTGGCCCAACAAAGCCGCTGCTCCAGCTCGCTGCTGCGTTTGCGCTGTTCCTTCAGCGAGTCCAAGCCGTGTTCCAATTGCGCACATGCCTGAAAAAAGCTGCTCAACTCGGGAATGTCGCCAAATTCACCAGGATGACGACGGAAATCATTGCCGACATCTTCGGTAATTTTATCCAAACGATTTTGCAAATAATTTGCTTCAAAGGATTTTTTTAGCTGTGATGTAGTCATCTTGTCCAAATCGTTATTGTTGCTTAAGTGCAAATCACGTATGCGCGTCTTAAGACTACCAAAATTGATGGACTCCAGTTTTTCACCAATGTTTTGGAAGAGTTTATAACTCTCTCCCAATTCCATTTGCATGCGCTTGATGTCCTCATCCATAGTCTTGGAGCTTTGCGATTCCATGAAATCCACAGCCATGCTGCGATCCAAGTTAGAGAGTCGTGAAGAGAGCATTGATGCAGCTGATTGAACACTTGAAATGGACATTGGATCCTCATTGGATTGCTGTTGCCCCCCCGCTGATCGATCAGATGAGGGTTTCATGGTAATTGATTTGCCGCCAACCGCCTGACGAAATGATTGCGGACGTTGGAATACTCCTGAATGTTTCGCTTTAGTCTTGTTTGTTTGCTTTGTGCGATTTTCGAGCTCCACGCTGGGCAATGGCGAGGGCTTCATAATCATCTCATATGAGATCTTTCGATCCGGGTCATTGCTAGCACTAAAAGGGCAGCGAAACTCGAGTATTCAGTTATCTAACAATTAAGAATTGCACTTACTTTTCAGCAAGAATCGCAGTTAGTTCGCTTCGTATGCGGCTAAGTAATTCATCGGTTTGTTTCTCTTTGTTGTTCATCTTTACGAATTACTGAAATTTATTTAACAATACAATATAATCTTACAACTTTTACGTATGTCTTTGGCGCAGCTCTGTTTACATTGAAATGAAAGTTTTGCAATGAAACAAAGCTTGTTTATCCGTTGCTAGACAACTAAATGCCAACTTTGTTTTTCCTTAAATCGATGGAAGAACAATTAAAAATTGTTTATTATTATTTATATTGAATTCATTTTAAATATAGTATTCACAGGTTTTTGGGTGAACTTATGAAATAATGCTGGAACTAAATTTATTTTAGGGGAAATAGACATATTTTATATCACATAATGTCAAGTTAACAAATATTTTTCATTTCTTATTGGCAGGCTCGGATCTCTCGAGGCAATTGGATCGTTGGTTGAGTGCTGCCGATTTGTCCCATGGACCAGCACGTGCTATTATTGCACCGTGAGTATTTAGATAATTCTTGATAATACCTCATATCTACATTTAATGCCCATCAATCCTAGACATGCGGGTTATGCCTATTGCGGTGCCTGTGGCGCGTTTGCCTATCGCCAAGTGAGCCCAGTTGTAGTGTAAGTGGAATGACAGCCAGATCACCGATCATCAAGAACAGTTCTGAGCTGATGTCCCATTTCTTGCATTCTGCAGCAAACGTATTTTCATATTGGGTCCATCACATCATGTCCGGCTTCGTGGTTGCGCGCTTTCGGTGGCGAAAAAGTATAAGACACCGCTGTATGATCTCAAAATTGATAACGAAGGTGTGTGTATTACGAACGAGCCGATAAGAACACTTACTAATCGCACCATCCATTTGCAGTCAACGCGGAGCTGGAAAAGACGGGTCAATTCTCGTGGATGGACATGAAGACGGACGAGGATGAACACTCCATCGAAATGCATTTGCCTTACATAGCTAAAGTCATGGAAGAGTATGTTCTCGAGCTGAACAGTTTAGCAGTTTTTCCACTATTCATTTCGTATGTTTGCTAACAGCTTTAAGGACCAATTCACCATTGTGCCTATATTGGTGGGCTCGCTAAATCCCGATCAGGAGGCCCAATACGGCAGCTTGTTGGCCCCATATTTCATGGATCCAACGAACCTCTTTGTGATATCTTCCGATTTTTGCCACTGGGGCCATCGCTTCAGCTACACATACTATGATCGCTCCTGCGGTGCCATTCACAAGTGCATCGAGCAGCTGGATAAGCAGGGCATGGATATCATCGAGACGCTTAGTCCCAGCGCCTTTACCGAGTACTTGCGTAAATACAATAATACGATATGCGGTCGTCATCCCATTGGCGTCATGTTGGGCGCCGTTAAAGCTCTGCAGGATCAGGGCTTTAAAAATATGAGCTTTAAATTTCTCAAGTATGCACAGAGCAGCCAGTGCATCGATATGGACGATTCCAGCGTTAGCTATGCCTCTGGTTCGCTGATCTTCGAGAATTGAACGAAAAAGTATTTTTTCTACTAGAGTGATTAGTTTCGTGTTGAATTTAAGCTAAAATTTCTCCACACACTATATACATGAAAACATATATGATAATCATGAATTTTTTAGCAACCAATTGAAAGTGAATAAAGTCGATTCGAGTTCCATTTAATTTAATTCGCTTTTATTTATTTTTTTTTCGCTTTTTGAAACATCGAAATTGACCTCTAAGCCATTGTTGTGTGGTATTTTTTTTTTGTTTTTTATTTTGTTTTTGTTTTTTGCCTTATCAATGAAATGTTTGCGTTATGTGGCCGTCACTGGCTCTTGGATGTATATGAAGGATGTGTGGTGAAGTGACGCAACAGTTGTCATGGTCATGGCGGCTCTACCACCAAGTAGCACCAACGCCGCCTGCCGCCGTTGCATCGGCCACGGCTGCGTCTCCAGTGCCAGCAGCGGCCGCAGCAGATCCATTCAAACGCGAGCACTGCTCCGCATCGATCTGCAGAGCGCTCATGTTCTGCACAAACGCCTCGAGCGCCACATTCTCATCTGGACTGTACGGCGAGGTGCGTTGGCTGTGCGGACTGCGGCGCAAAAATTCATTTAGATCACTGGCCACACTCGCTGGCTTCGAACCACCCGCTTGGCCCGGCGGCTCAAAGTCATAGCCAAAGGGATCGGACGCCGCTGGCGATGGTTGTGGTAATCGTGGCAGCATGCTGCCTTGCACAAAAAGGTGGGTGGAATCTGGAAAGACAATCGGCCCTTTAGATTGAATACAATTCAGCAATTTCCATTTGAACATTACCACTGCCATAGTCGGCGGTCACGTTGTCGCAGTAGCTGGCACCGGAGCTGACGCTGACGCTGCCTTGCGATGGCTGCTGTTGTTGTTGCTGCGACTGCTGCTGCTGTTGTTGTTGTTGCTCGTAGGCATTTGTTGGGGCGCATGCGCGACCGCCAAACACGGTTGTAATCTCGACATGGTGTGGCGATGGCGACGTGTTGTTGCGCACAAAGTTGGACTCCGATATGCTGTGTATGGAGACCTGCAATCGAGAAACACAGTGTCAATAACTCAATAATTTATCGATTTGCAAGTGCCAAACAAATGTGTGTCATCATACAATCGATACTAATTATCTATTCATAACTGACATGACTCGAGTGAGTCAGTTAGCTTCTATAACTATAACTATACGTTCTCAACGTTCTCAACATTCGTCAACCATCTAATGGTGTCCGCCCCCATATTAAGCATAAACCAATGTAAAAACATTGCATTTCATTTACGAATAGAACGCAAAATAAGCTGATGACAGTAAACGCTCAAATGACAAATGATCGTTGTTTCGACAAACATTCGTTCGGCTGGGCCACAATGGCTCCATGCAGATGGCACCGACCTCGTTGTTGAGATGCTGGCCCGGTATCAAATTCTTGAGGAACGCCGCATCGTCGTAGCGTATGACACCAGTGTTGGGTATGCCCTCCAGGTAGGAATTGAAACCGGTGATGGTTGGCGGCGGCGAATCGTCGCCACAGTTGTGATGCATGTGGCAATCACCGGGAACGCTCACGCCAACGCCAGTTCCTCCTCCGCCTCCGCCGGCGCTGCCTGCTGCGCCAACCGCCGAGGGAAAGACCTCAAAGCCATTGTAGTAGCTGGACTGCTGGTACTTCTCCTGCAGCGATGACCCGCCCGCAGAGCCAACAAACTCCTGCGGGGCTTGGCCAAAGCTTGACCAATGGCTCGTCGAGGCGGACGAGTGGCTGTGCTCTTTGGTCTTCTGCTTCAGCTCACTGCCGATGGCCGATAAGCATTTCTGGGCATGCTTGGGACGCGCAATGACGGCGGCATCGCCAACCAGCCGGCCAGGGCTGCCCAGGGATACATTTGTGCAGCTAATACTGATATTATTGTGCGTGTCCACGACGCTGCCGCCGGCACTGCCTCCGCTGCCACCGCTGCTACAGCTGCTGCTGCCGCCGCTGGCTGAACCACTGGAGAAATATGAGAAATTAGTGGGTGCCGCAGCAGCTGGGCCGGCGGAAACGTTGCCAACGCCGCCGCCGCCGCCGCCCCCAACGACGCCGACGCTGCCGGGTGTAACAACCATTGGCGGCGGCGATGACTGCTTCTGCTGCGTGGCCCGAGCCGCCTCAGCCACCGCCTCCTGGGGCGTATAGTAGTTGACGTTGCTGCCAAACTGACGATAGCCGCCCATGGCCAAGCCATTGGTCACCGCCTGATGCAGCGCCGGATTGCGTATGGTGAACATGCCGTTCTCATTCTTAATAATCGCGGCCGGTTGATCCATGGGCATCGGTGCAGCAATGGGCAGCGCACCGCCATAGGTGCGAGCTGTAGATAAACGTTGGATTAAATTTTGCTGCTCGTGGGCTCAGTAGTCATAGACTTTACCTGGTGGCATGGGATTCGGATTGGTCAGCATGCTGCCGGGCAGCGGACCATTGTTGACGCCTGCCTGATGGAACATGGGATTGCGCAGCGTGATGATGTTGCCACCAGCACTCGCCTCCATTATGGGCGCCGTCGACATTTGGCTCTGCAGCTGCTGGTTCTCCTGCGCGCAACGTTGCTTGCTGGCCAGACTGGCAACCGATGCAACGGTGGAACTGCTGCTACCCGACTTACCACGATTGCGGCGTCGGCGACGCGACGACTTGCCACTTGCGGTCGCTGCAGCAGCAGCGGCTGCCACGTTGCTGTTGGTTGCTGTGGCCAGCGAAACCGGCTGCTGGCAGTGGCGATTACTGACTGGCGGATTGGCCTCCACCATAATGACGCCCGTGCTGGGATCTATGCCGCCATTGCCTGTGGCATAGTAGCCGCCCATGAGATGTGTGGCCTGCTGCAGCAGATGTTGTGGTGGCGTCGGCTGCTGCTGCTGCAGTTGTTGCTGCTCGGTCAGCGGCTTGGAGAGCTTGCGTATGGATTCACTCTTCTGGCGCAGCTGCTCGCTCTTGGCCGGATCGACCTTGGTCAGCGTGATGCCCGGCGGCAGCGACAGATGCTCCACTTGTACGCCACGATTCAATTGATCCATAATGCTGCAGTTTGGTGGCTGTTGTTGCTGCTGCTTGGATGCTGTGGCGCTGTTGCTGCCAATGCGCAAGTGCTGCATCTGCTGGGCAAGTGTGCTGGCATAGCTGGCAGCATGCGGTGGCAGCTGCGGTGGTATGGCAACTTCGTTGGGATTGAAATAGCCCATGTTGTGGGGTATACCCGAGAGATCCTCTGTGCGAAAAGAGAAGCAGACAAAGTTAATAAATGCTGCTTCAAAATACTGCTTTGTTGAGCTTACCCTGTTTCTGGCCACGATGGCCACGTTTGCCACGCTGCGAACGCTTCGAGGGTTGCGCACTGCCCTCCGAGATGTTCAGGGAGCCGTTGCTATTGCTGTTCGCATGCGGCTGTTGTTGCTGCTGCTGCTGCTGCTGCCCGCCACTTGCCTGCTTGGCGCTGCGACCACTGCCACGTCCCCCTCGTGTTGTCGGCTGCTGCGCTGAGCGATTGCCGCCAGCCACTTGACTGCTCTGCGTCTGCGCCTGTGCCTGGCCAGACTTGGCTTTGCGTCCGCTGGCATTCGACTCTGGCACTCGCTGCGCCTGTTGGCTCTTGGACTGCTGTTGAGCAGCAGACTTGCGCTGGCTATTTGTGGTTGCTGCCGTGGATTTGTTGGCCTGTTGCTGCTGCTGTTGTTGCGCTTGTGACTTCGAGGGCGCCTCGTTCTTGGACTTCTTGACGGGCGCCGTAGCAGTCGCAGCAGCCGCAGCGACTGCGGGCTTTTGCTTGGCATGCGTTACAACTGCCGCTGGTTTGGGAGCCACAGCTGCCTTGGACGGTGGCTTTATGGGCGCCACTTGCGGCTGCTCTGAATCGCTGCCCGACTCCCATTCACCGTCCGAGGAGTCTTGCACATGCAACGACTTGAACGGATTGTTGTCCAACTGTCCTTGGTCCAGTCGCGGCTTCAGGCGTTTGTGTCTTTTTTCGGGCTGTGGCGCTGCTGGTTGCGGCTCCGGCTCGACTTTGGGCAGCACCTTTGGCACCGGCTGCACTTCCACGGCATTTT
This sequence comes from Drosophila siamana, assembly GCA_035047445.1. NCBI lineage: Eukaryota > Metazoa > Arthropoda > Insecta > Diptera > Drosophilidae > Drosophila > Drosophila siamana. The sequence continues at coordinate 15,060,965 of JAWNPP010000004.1, read as the reverse complement.
TCTTCGACTTCTTAGTGGTCGTCGAAGCTGTCGCCTTGGGCTTGATGCTGCACACCGAGTTTTCACGCGTGTTGACCGCGCTGCTTTGCGGCGTCTGCGATTTGGAGCTGCTGGTGCCAGAACTGGAGCTGGAGGCAACAGCTGCGAGCGCAGCCGCTGCCGCCGCCTTCTTTTGCTGCTTCTTGCTCTTGGCCAGGTTCGCCTTCATCTCAAGTTCAGCTGCAGCAGCAGCAGTAGCTGCAGCCGCCGCCGCCGCTCTCTTAGCCTCCTTTTTCTTAGCCTTGGCGCTCTTCTCCGGCACTGCAACAGGCGCTGCTGCTGCCGCAACTGGAGCGACAGCAGCAGGCATGCTCTTTGCCTGGGTCTGAGCCGACTCCACCATGTGACCGTTGACGAAGGTGTAGAGTAACTTGTCCTCATCGGGTGAGCTGCCCTTGGCCACCACAGTCACCTGCTGATCGCCACCAGCGTGTGGCAGCTGCACACGTCGAATGGTCACAATACGCTTGGATGGATCAGCGGTTATGGCATTGGTGGCCATGGCAGCGATCACGTCACGGGGCATTTGCTGATGCTGCTGCTGCAGAGGCGGTGCATAGCACACTGGTGTGTGCGGTGCTCCAAGATGAGGAGGAAAGTAGGCCGCAGAGCTGATATAGTTTGGTATCGGCGCCGTTACGGTCACAGTGGCAGATGGTTGCTGTTGCTGATGCTGTTGTTGCGGTGCTGGTGCTGGCGGCGTTGGCTCTGGCGCCGTCATCCGGCCACCATTTAAAATCTCTTCGAGTTCAGCTAGTTTGGCCAACTGCTGCTCTTTGGTGGGCAGATAGGAGAACTTGAATTCGCTGTTAGCCTGCTTCACGGTCGCAATCAGCTCCAGAATGATCGTCTCCACTTTGCCCTTAGCACGCTGCAGATTCTTAATGTTCGCCTCCAGTTCACCGATGCGTTTCTTTTCCCGCTTGCGGCCGCCAGCAGCCATCAGTGTTTTCATTTCGTATTTGTCAATGAACTCCTTGAAATAAATATCAAGGAATTGACTGCGCAAATCCTCCAGCTCCTTGATGCGTTTCTCCTCCTCCTTGCGTTGCTTTTGCTTCGCCTTTTTAGCCGCCTTTTTGGGATTCGACGTTTGCGGCTGCTGGGGCTTGCCTTCGATGAAGTTGAGTGTCTCGTTGATCCAGCGCTGTTGATCCTGCTCGCGCGTATAGGTGCCCAGAAACTCAGCAAAGTGTTGCATCATCATCTCCTCCTTGCTGTAGTTGCTCAGATCCGGTGGCATACCGTTGCCGTTGCCGTTGCCACCACCGGCTGCTGCCGCCGCTGCTGTGGCATCCGTGTGCATCTGTATGCTCTTGCAGAGGCTGTCCAAACAGAGCAGGCTATTATCGCCGTCCTCGATGTTCTCGCCGATCTCGTTGAGCGCAGCTGCAGCCGCTGCAGCAGCAGCCGCCGCGGCTGCCGCTGGCATTTTGCGTGCTGCTGCCTGCACCTGTGCGGATGCAACCATTTTCAATGTGGGCGGCTGCTGTTGCTGCAAGTGCTGCTGAGTGGCCACCGGCTCTGGCTTCTTGGATGCCGCCGCTGGCGTCGGTTGCGCCTTGGGCACCACTTGAGCCTTCGTTGCGTCCTCGTGGCCGTTTTTGCTCTGCGACAATTTCTTGCGCAGGCGATCACGTGTCTCGTTGAAGCGCGCATGACTGCATTCCTTCTTGACGCGCTTCTTCGAGTGATTCTCCTTGCAGGTCTCACCCATGTCCGCGTAGTCCGCACAACCTGCCGAAAAGGAAAGTATAAGACTTGTGTTCCAATATCTAATTTAGTTGGCACTTACACTTGCGCATCTTCTCTTTGCTCTTCTTGGAGTTGCTGGCATCGTTGCAACCAGCTCCAGTTTGCGTCGTCTCGTTCACTTTAGCCTTGTTGGCGGCCATGCTCGATGTGCTATCTGGTTTGCTTCGCTTGCTGCAAAAATGAATCGAACCCATTATTAGGTGATTCAATTAGATTGTAAAAAAATACCTACATCATTTGTGAGTCGTGCAACATCATTAAATGATCAACTCCAAATTGCATCTTCTCGATATTTGCGTCACCCAACGTAAAACTGTTGACATAAAACAAAAAGCCACAGTTCAATAAAATAAAGGGGAAGCTTCAGTTATGACAATTGATTGTTAATTGCAAAGTGTTAATCGATTATTCACAATTCTCTAATATATCGCACATCACTAATGAAAAGTGAAGAATTTCAGATTAAGCTTACAATGGAACTAAAAGGAATTACAAGCTTTCAACTTACTCATCGGTAATCTTAAAAGGCGAGTATCTGGAAAATTGCAATAAATATAAATTAGGAAATTATATCGAAATAACCAACAATATCAAATACAGACCCAATGACCTGGGCGAGAAATTGTTCGAAGCGACCATCGTCCTTGTCGCCAACAACGCTGTTGGGGCGCAGGCGCAAGTCGCCCTTGAGTAGCTCCAGGTGCTTGAAGTCCGTGGCCGTCGAGTTGAACTTGACAAAGAAGTTGGCATAGATGGACAGCACAAACGTCCAGTAGGTCTTGTACACATAGTGCTGATTCTTAAGCTCCTGCAGCTCGGCGGGACTGGGCGCCAGCTTGCGATTGAAGAACATTAGCGATGGCAGCGTGGAGCGCAGCTCCTCACGCGAGAACGACAGCGGTTGAAAGCAGCGCAGCAAGTGCTTCGTCAGCGGCGGCGACAATTCGTTGGCAAGGATTTTACGCGCCAGCTGGCAAGCAGAGACTCGACAGTTCTCGCCGCAAAAGAACTGCGGCTCAATGCTGTCAAAGCGATAGCGTTTGCGTGTGGTCAGATGCTGGAAGACGGCCCATGCTATGTGATATGTGGTGCGCAGTGCCGTGTCCATCTCCTGCCGTCGCAGCGACATGCTGCCACTGGGCTCGTCGGCTCGCTGGTCGACTGGCTGCTGGTCGCCGCTGCGACGCTGCTGTGCGGCTGCCGCTGCGGCGGCGCTTGTGCTTGCAGCAGCAGACGCCGCATTGTGTCGCGCCTCGTCGTTGGTGCATGTGCTCAGTATCTTTGATTTCATCAGCTTGGCATCTTTCTCGACAATGCCCAGTGTTGTGCACTTGGCACAATGGCCGGCTTGTCGCGGCAACAGAGGTGTCCCAGCAATCGAGCAAGTGATGCATTTGCAGTTCCTAACGGACGAACAGAGGAGTAAATATAAGTAATTGGGTGACCAAGTAAAGTTAATAGTGTCTGCATTTACTCGTTGTGGTGTTCCAGCATTGCGTTACACTTCTTGCAGAGATCCTCGTGCACCAGTTTGTTAGGCGGATCGTAGAAACCGTCGGGCCACTTCAGCTTGGTGAACGCCATGATATTCTTCCAAGCCAGCTGACGATCAACGATGCGTTGGAAATCAATGAACTCATCATCGCTAATGTCTGGCAGCGAAAAAGAGGTGGCATCCATGACGACCTTGTCGAATATGTTATACACATCGAGCAGGCCCATGCGACGATCATGCTCCGTGGGCGACAAGTTGAACTTGTTCAGCTCCATCCAGATGTCCGTCCAGCGGCGCTCAATGGAGTGCATATGCTCGTCGAACAGCATGTAGCGCTTAATCAGCGCCGTTGTCTGCGTGGTGCCATCGCCCTCCTTCAGCGAGAGTATGCAAGCGAGCATGGTGTCGCCCAGCGGATTGAACACATGTTGCTGAAATAGACGCTGGCACAATAGCACCCAGGAGAGTTTGAACTTGCGCAGAAAATCATTCTCGAAAGCAAACAGGCTAAGCGATATCTTCTGTGAGATGCAGTTCAAATCGGAGTAGCCGTCCAGTAAATCTAGATAGAGATGTAGAACAAGTTGTATACAAATTAAAGCCTACGTATCGTAGCAAGCCCTATAAATATTCTATAATTAAGTTAGTTTCATCCATGCAAATGCCAATGATATATCCTAAACCAACGCAAGTTATTTGTGTAATATTGTTAGTGAAGTGCTGCAAAATATGTTGGGTGTTACATGCAAGTGAAATATCCGAAACCATATATTTTAGTGAATTGATTGTTAATGCGATTATAATTGTTTGCTACGTAAGCTGTTATATAGTGTTAATTTGAATATTACATGCAATAAAGATTCCCATAACCAGCTAAAGTAAATTGCGTACTATTTAAGTGCATTAATTACAATATTGTTAGTGGAATGTTGAAGATTATCAAACAATTAAGTACAAAATGGACTATTAATGGTGTTGTATAGAATAATATTGGCTTTATACAAAAAAAAAAGTGATATTCTTAGAGTATTACATGCAATTAAGATTTCCATAGCCAACTAAACTTATTAGTGCATTAAACACAATAATTAAATATGTGTTAAATAAGTGCTTCTTAAGGATCAGCCTCTTAACGTACATGTGAGCATCTTTTCGGCGGAAATCTTTTCGTTCTCCTGCACATTTTGAGCAATTTCGATCATGCCCTCGGAAAATGCCTTGACAATGCACTCAACATTATAGGCGAGTATTTGTAGCAGCAGCATCGGGTTGTTGGCCATCAGTCTGAGCAATTAAATCCAGAATTAGTAATCATTTTCAACGGAACAATTCAAACTGCGACTTACATGGCGCTGAATAGCACTAATATCATATTATCAGAGATCGCAGTATCATCAATAAAATCAAGATATTCGGCATTTTTATCGTAGAGGAAACCGCTGGTAATCCAATAGATTTGTTTGTTTGATTCGAGCAGTTTCTCAAATTTGTTGTAGGCAGCATCGTTTCTAAACGATAAAAACAAGAAAAAAAAAACAACAAAATATTTATACAATGCAGAATAAATAAATGCAAATGGTAATGCTTTGGACTTACTTCAACATTGGACTGTAGGCCTTGATGAGCACATCGAGCAACATGACCACCATGTGAGCAGCCTTGAACTGATCCATCATGATGGCCATGATGGTTTCGCGATATTCGAGACATTCCTTGCAGGAACAAAACGTAAAGAACTCCTCCTTACGATGTTTCACAAATATCAAGGCAAGATTCTGGAAATAAAGCTGCAATGGATTAATTAGGTTTCAGCAAACGACGACTGTCTGAATGTCAGGAATACACACCGTGATTGCACGCAGTTGTCCATCACCATCGCGCAGCGGATTCTTTGGATCCTCCGAAAACAAACGCATATTCTCAATTGCCATCTGCAAATATTTCAATTAGTAAACTCTCTTCAAATTCTAGGAACTTTTGGGCACTAACCAAATATGAACGCGTCTCATCGTTGGGATCCTTGCATGTATTGGACTTGCATTCATGCAGCAGCTTGTCGCTCAGCTCCATCTCAATGACGTTGTCCTCGCGCAGACTCCACTGCATTAGCGAGACCACATCCTTGTAGATCACATCCGATTTGGGCGCTGGAGCGTACGGATCGAAGGGCGGCAAAGCGAGTATCGTGTGCAACGTGTTGATGATGTTGCCCTCCGGGAAATTGAGACGCTCCAGCAGCTGGCACGGTGGTGGTGGGCTGTGTTTGCTATTCGATTGTTGCTGCTGCTGCTTTGAGGAGTTGAGTGGCAACGGTTTGTTGGCGCTAAGCGCCTCTCGCATTGCCGCCAACGCATCGCATTTCAGCGGCATTGTGTCGCCACAAATGCGCGGCGTGGCCGCATCAATGGACATTTTCATGCTGACATGATAGCAAGAGGCCGCATCCAGTTCGCCGTTGACAACAGCTTCGGCGGCGGCCACAACATTGGCATCGATGCTCCCACTGCTGCTCGTTCTGCTCTTCGCTTTGGCTCCCTTGGACTTCGAGGAGCTGGAGCTGGAGCTGCTGCTGCTGCAACTGGAATTGTTGGGACAGGGACTGGGGTCCTCGTCGTTGCTACTGCAATCCATGCAAGTTGTTGCGGCGGCGGCGGCGGCTGCGTCTGTCACCTGTAAGGTGGTCGAAACGGGCATTGTTTTGATATACGCCAATGCCTTTTCCACTTGTTCAGCCATCGTATTTAATTTAATTTTTTTGTATTTATGTATATGTTTTCTTTTTGGTTACACACTTAACAAACCCACTACGTCAATTAGGCAAAAACGCAGCCTGGGCATTTCGTTAATCATTGGCGTAACAAAAATTTGAGTATGCGCGACGCATTATTATACAAATCACAGATGCACTTCCGTGGTGGAGACACTTTCACTCGTCTCGTCGTCTACTCCAACCAACCGTCGTTTTCGTTGCTGGCGAGTGTGTGTGTGTGTATGAAAGTCTATACGTGTATGTGCGTGTGTGTGTGTGTGTTGAGGCGAAGAAGTCTCTCACATACACTAAATGAAAAGAACGCAACGCGTTTTTTCCCAAACGCGCGCGCCGTCAACGAATCGAGCGCGGATCCTTTTAATCTACTATTTGATTTGTTTACCTTTTGGCGTTTCTTTCTAGCCTAATTCGACTGCTCAGCAGCAATGTATTTATGTTTATTAAACAAGTGAATTGTTTGGGGTTTTCGTTTTTGTTTCGCTCGTCGTCCGTTCGGTGCAATTGCAATTTTCTGCCCTGCGCTTGTGTGTGTGTACGTGAGCGTCAGCGTGACCGCAAGTTTCAATTCAAAATATACTAATTTCTTTCGCAAAAATATTCAATTGACAATTGGTAACACTATTGTAGTGGTGGTTGAATGCCTCAAATGCAAGTGCGCGTAAACGCAACATTTTGAATTGGCTTATAAATTTCACTTTTAATATTTTATATAGGGAACAATTATAAAAAGTTAATTTATTTCACTATTCGTGTGATTAAAATTACTTTTTTGCAAAATATATTCAATATTATTTATTTTACATACATTTGATAGGTGTAATCGAAATATAAATAATGTCATTAATGCACACGTTGACCTATCTATAATAAAATAGATTTAATTGGTCACATTTGTTTGAAACATAGTTATAACAGTTGTTTCGATATAAAGCAATAAAACGTTATATTCGATAAACCTGTATTATGTCGAATTTGCCTATAAATAAGGTACCTCATAGCTAACGGAAATGACGGTGTAATAGCATTTTCATAGCATCTTTAAAATATATCTGTTTTAATAACCTAGAAGCGTACTTAAATTGTTCTATTTCTATTATCAAAGTAAAGCCTAAAAGTATGCACTGATATTGACGGTTAAAGAGTGTACATAATAGTTTTTTTAGTACATTTAGTGATAATGTACCTAAACCGTTTAAATTGTTTCTGTTATCTCCAGTCTTAAATCGAAAATTTAAAATAATTTGGTGAAATTAAAGCAATTTATTTGTTTTTGCGAAACTTTAAGTTTCTGCACATTAATCTCAAGTTGATGTGTTAAACGTGTGGCAACAGTATGTTGTGATGAGCATATCGCCTATAATTAATTTTTCTTGCAATTCATTAACTCTTTTATTGCACGATCTAACTAGTTAGCGCACATCCTACTGCGATACTTATAAATATAGCTACTTACTTATGGAGAAGCAGCAAGAAACAGGTTTCCGGCTTGAGTGAGCAAAGCTCACGTAAATCGCTCTTATCAATTGCTTTCGATGCTCAGAGCTCTGAGTTACAAGTTTTTGAATTGTACAGTACTAAGCGCTACTTTTTTTCTAAGGCTGCTTGGCTTCAGTCATCATTTAGTCGTGAATACGGAAAGCCGAAAGCTCCCATTGCAGTTGATAATAAAATGTTGACAAAATCGCTGTTCCTCTTTTCGCTTTTCTTAATATTCGATCTGTCGCTGGGCGATGGCATGATAGAGGTTTTTAAATGGAAACAGATTGATTACTACAATCGCGGCGAGGGTCGCCCTGGTCGAACGCCCAATCCGTCAGGTATACTCAAAGCGTTATCAACATAGAAGTGATCTAACATTTGTGACGCGTAATCAAAATGTTTGTTAATATTCTCGAAACAGCGCCCGTCGTGTTCCCAGGCCGCTATGGCCGCGAGAAGCTGGAACGTGGAAAGCGTGAGGTGCTCACTTCACGAGACACACCTGCTGAGGTCATGTCGCGCAGCAATGCCCCCGCCGACGACAACACAGGTCCATATGTTGCCTACAATAATGTGCCCATGGGTGTTACCCACTTCAAAGGTCGTTTGTTCGTCACCATGCCTCGGAGGCGTGTGGGAATACCATCGACCTTGAATTATATTGATATGCGTAGCGACGGCCAACAGAGCAGTCCCAAGCTGCGCGCCTATCCCAATTTCGAGTTGAACCAGTTTAATGCGAGCGCTCAGAATCTGGTCTCCGTCTACCGCACCACAGTGGATGCGTGCCAAAGATTGTGGTTCATTGACACCGGCATGCTGGAATATCCAAGTAGGTCAATAAATATATCAATGAAACGGCTCGCTTAATTTACACGATCCACTTAGACAATCGTCAGCAAATCCGAAGGCCAAGCATTTGGATTGTTGACCTTCGAAATGATCGTGTTATCAAGCGCTACGAGATTCCCGAGAGCATTGTGGAGACGGGACGCGGCCTGGCCAGCTTAACCATCGATGTGGGCACAAAAAATCAGTGCAGCAAGGCTTACGCCTACATTCCAGATCTGGTTAATAGTCGCCTGTATGTGTACAGCTTGGAGGAGGATCGCATGTGGGTATTTCAGCACAACTATTTCAACTTTGACCCGCTTGCTGGCGATCTGCATATTGGTGGTCAGACATTCCGCTGGGATGATGGCATCTTCTCCACCACTCTGGGACCCAAACAGAGCGACGGCAGTCAAGATGTTTACTTCCATGCCATGGCCAGCAACAATGAGTTCGTTGTCTCCAATCGGGTGCTGCAGCAGGAGTCGAATGCGGCGCGTTCGGATCACGGCAACGACTTTCGCGTGCTGGGCAGTCGAGGCGTGAACAAACAGTCCACAATGCACGACTACGATCCGCGGACTGGCGTCGTCTTCTATGCAGAGATTCAAACGAATGGCGTCGGTTGCTGGAAGACCAGCAGCCCCTTCTCAGCTGACAGTCATGGCGTGGTTGCCTCCGATGCTCAGAATATGATCTATCCAAGTGATTTAACGGTCAGTGGGAATAGAGTTTAATTCCTGGCAGCGCTTTGAACTGAAGCCATCTTCAATTTCATTGCAGATCGATGAGGATGGCGTCATTTGGGTCATGTCTAACTCGATGCCCATATTCATTTACTCGCAGTTGGATCCGGACACGTACAATTTCCGCGTCTGGAAGCAGGATGTTTACGAGGCCAAACACAACACGGTCTGCGAGTAGGAATTTATGTATATGAAATTGCTTTAATGGAGTTTACATAATGATGTTATATGTGTATGTTTAATAATGTAATATATAATATATATTGAAAATATTAACACAAAATTATATGTATATTTAAAACAAATCAAAAAGCATTTACAAATGTACCTTTTTAAAAATTGCCTAAAATTTGAGTACTCAGTTTATCACATCTTCAAGTTACATAGATGTTTTTTTGTCTTTTTCACATGAAAACAAATAAAAAACACAAATACAGAAACAAAATCAGAGGCACTCTAATATTGCATAAGGATACTAAGTTGCACAGGTTTATAATACGCGTGTGTGTGTGTGTATATTCAATTTAATTTATGAATAAAATATATATGTTTTTTTCCTTTTGAGAATCGAGAATACTATAAAATGATCATAAATATTTGATTCCGTTTTTTCTTTTTTTTGTTTTTGTAAATTTGCATAATATCGTTTCTATCATAATATTCAAACAATTTTGACGTGTATATATCTCAAAGTGACTGCTTTACACCGTTATATCTATATATATAACTAGTTCTATAAAATTTGCAAAAATATATGTATATGTTTTGTTCGCTTCCGAACGTTCTCCACGCTCCGCTTCATTCACGCGCAGATTGCGCTCTCTGTTTATAAGTATTTAGTATAAGATTACTACATATGTATAAAAGATGACTATATAGCTTTCTGTCGCTTAAGTAAACATGCAATTTTACTTGAAATTGGAATGGTTATCTGGCTCAGTGTTATACAAAAATATACACGTATAACATAGTATAACAGTTTTGAGTTCCCCTACATAGCTATATATAATTATATATATATATATATATATGTATTTTTTGTTTGTTTTTCCTTTATGTCTATATAAAATAAAAGCGACCACTTTTGAAGTGAGGCGTCTACTGTACTAGATAATCCTTGTAGCCGCGCAACGATTTCAGCTGCTTCTTCAATTTGGTTATCAAATCCGACGGTTGCACCAATATCGATATATCCCTGCCTACCGAATTCAGGCGATCGCGTATCTCTAAATCCTTGAAGAACAGATTCAGCGGTCGTCCATTGATTTCCGTGAGTATCCAAAATGTGAGCGAGGTACCATCACATGACTGCGTCTGAAATATTAATAATAATAATAATAATAACGTCAATCAATCACAATCAACAAACACCGGCACTCAGTGCACTCTTTCGTACTTTAGGCGGCAGTCCATGACGCGCAGCCAAGCTGTTGGGTACCACATCAACAATGGTTGAGGTATTGCCATCGCGTATAAGTCCTAAGCATTGACCCTCGCGATCTCGTCGTATTGCATACGCACGACCAAAGGGGATGCGACGGAGCAGCACTTCGACCTGCAAGCACCACAAACAATTAGAGCTTAATTAATGACATCACTCGAGTAGCAATTATAAAGTATACAAATTTTGAAATGTAATCAATCAGCTTCAGAATAATCAAACATAGTCGGGGAATAAAAATGGCAGACTATAAAAAGTGAATATATACTCACAAATAGCGTGTTTGTATTGCGTATGATTTTATTAGCCTCAGCGGCTGTGCTGATGCTGACTCCCGCTATTGAGAGCAGCTGATCGCCAATGTGCAGCGCATTGTATAGAACCGGATGCTCTTTCTGCTTCCATCCCGCAATCCAGACGCCACCGAAAGCATCCACCCAGGCAATGGAGCCTACACAATCCTTGCGCCGCAAATTCAAACGTACGCCACCAGGGTGCATGATCTCGCGTCGTAGTTGCATCACCTGCTGCTCCCGCAGCGTCAACCGCTTGTTGCCGCTGTTGCTGCTCGCCGCTTGGGATACGACCTGGGGTGGTGATTGTATACGAAAGGCACTCGATGCTACACTGCGGCCTGGCACAAACTCATTGTTGTTGGCGCCGCGCTGACTATTCGTTTGAGTTGAGGCTGTTACGGTGGCGCCGCGCTGCAACGGCGCCTGCGCATCAGAAGTGGATGAGCTGCGCCTGCGCTGCTCAATGCTATCCACAGCAGAGCTCGCCGCAATGTTGCTACTCTGGCCAGAGTTTGCAGTATGCGAGCTGGACGTGGGGACAGCAACAGACTGTTCAATGTTATTGTTGGCATTGGCGCTGGCCGTTTTATGAACCGTCTTCGTTTTGAGCGGTGTATTTAGCATCTTTAGATAGTGGAAATCTCGTCGACTTGGCCGTGTGCTGATGACCAGCTCGGTCAAGCCACGGGTCAGCTGGGGCATAGCACGTCCATTGCTCGGCGTCTGTGCAACAATCGAAATGCCGCGACGTGGCAGCGCAGGACTTCCGTTTACGGGCGTCGGCGTGTTCTCCACGCTCACCACTGCCTGGCTGCTGGTGGGTTGCTCCTCTCGCATAGCCGTGGGACTACTGTGGCTGCTGGAGACGGGTATACTCGACGAAAGGAATATCTTCTCGTAGTGCACATTGCCACTGATGACGTTCGCGTCGTTCGCCTGCTCATTGTTAATGCGTATGTTCGTGATGCCGGAGCTATTGGCGCTGAGTATAATCTTCTTGCCGACCTTTGGTGTCTGCGGTTTATTGGCGCTCGCTTGAGTCCCGCTCGCTGTGGGATAACAGGTGCCATAGACGGCCACAGTGGTTGCCGATGGTGTAGTAGTGGTCATTGCCTCACCATCGGCTAGCACCTGCACCGTTGTGGTATTGGAGGCATTTTGAGTGGTTGTCCCATTGGAAGCATTCGGTTTCAGTGGAATAGTGTAGGGATTGCAGCTGGTGCCGTTGCTGACGCTGCTACTGCTGCTGCTGCTGCTGGGTTGGCTCAGCACCTGTATCGTATTCGAGTTGACGGAGTTGGACGGAATGATTTGCACGTTACTTTTGTAATCGTTTTGTAGTTTTGACTGTGACGGCATCGAAGTTTTCGTCTTGGCCTTCGCATTGATTTCAGGAAAACGAAATATATCCGCTACGATTTTGGTTTTGGGCGGCAATTCGGGCGGCTGCATTGTCTCCACATTGTTGGTATTATTCGTATTGGAGACTTGTATAATAGTGACATTATTGTCTGCCGTCTCTTCGACGGCACTTGAGTTAGTGGCAGCCTGTTGAGCTTTTGGCTGTGGAGATTTACGTAGAGGCCTCTTTGTTTTATCGGCTGCACCAGCTGACATGGAACGTGAAGTTTGTGGCCTAGAGTAGGAATTGAAATTGAAGTATTTATTAGCATGCCACGAAAAAATTGTTGTCAAGTCAACTATATGCATAACGTATTATAAACAAATTAGACTAATTTCTACTTTCATACAGCTAAAAATATCTAAAAATGCTCTCCGACGAGAAACTGGATGAATTGTTTGTCAAACAGATTGTTAGTGTGACGAAAATTGTCCAGAATTTACCAAAGAACCATGACATATTGCCGACATGCACACGCTGGTTTCAAATCTTTCAAAAAGCGCCCCCAGAGGAAAAGTTTGAGCGCAATTGCATATTGTTGTTGTTACATAAACAGCTCAATGATCATGACACACTATGTTTTCCATTCAGCGATGTTCGTCAGAAAGACCTAAAGACGGTCTATCAGATGATGATCAATGATGACATCAGTGACGGTTATTCAAGTAGCAGCTCTGGTAGCATCTCCTCCTCATCCTCCACTGGTCACAAGCATGAAGATTCTTATCAGCAATTGATTCGGCAAAACGCCTCATTGAACAAGGAGTTAGAAGCAGTTCAGTTAAAACTGAATAATTTATCAAAGCGCCGCGAGCTGTGCTTAGCCAACATCGAGGATTTGCAAAAAGTGAATCTAACATATCACAAGGATATTGACTGTATTAAGAACATATTTTCGTGTACATCTGTTACTGCTCTAGAGAAACTGACATTGAGCGAGTGTCCAGAATACTTTAGGGATATGTTTAAAGTGCTGTGTGAAAATGCAAAGGACGGCGAACAATTGCGACAATTGGATAAACGACTTGGGGAAATACTGCGTGAACGCATAAATCACAGCACTCGTGAAGCAATGTCGCAAGAAATGATCAAAGAGTACGATGCACTGCGTGAAAAATTTGACAAACGTTACAAGAAGGTTATTGAGGACCAAGAGTCCACACAATTCCAGGAACTATCTTTCTTTGGCATGAAGTGTCTAACGGTCTTGAAGAAACTCTTCATTGGCTCTTTCCAGGGCGACAGACAATTGAAGACCAAGGTGATTGCATATTTGGACAAGCAATATAAAGCACTACATAAATAGAGATGTAGCTTACCTAGGGATTAGACGTTCGCATTGCAACATTTGTTCGAAATTCATAATTTGATCTGTAATAAAATGTAACAAAAATATATTCATTTGCCGTCTCACAAATATTAGTGACAGAAATAAGCTTACCCGCTGAGATGCGTTGAGCTGATGCAGCGGCCACATCAACTCGGACACCATTTCGTAGTATGGGGGATAGAAACTCATCGTCGGACAGATTGATATCAGAGGCAGCTGCGTTTTGTGGTACAGTAGTAGTGCCTTCCTCGTCCAGCTCCTCGACGGCAGTTGGCGTTAGACTTTCGCTAATCTGTTCGCTGTAGGTGCTGATGGGATCTGACAGCATATTGAGCAAATGCTGTGTTAATGTATTGGACATGGCTGTGGTTGGAGGTGCTACTGTTGCTGTTGACGTTGTTGATTGTGTAGTTGTTGTTGTTGTTGTGGCAGCAATGGCAGCTTCAGTGACTTGTGCTGCACCTGTCGCACTTGGTGCTGGCGCTCTGGACGTATTGCTCTCATGTTGCACGCCTGGCTGCGGCAATTGTTGTTGCTGCTGCTGCTGCTGCTGTTGATGCTGATGGGCCGGAATACGCTCCACACCCGGCACAATAGCAGCGGGAACTGGCGGCGGTGCTGGAAGCGGGGATGTGGGATCGCGCGTTGGCAGCAGTGGAGCGCGCACTTCAGGTAACTTTGTGTAGAGGTTTTCACGTGGCGAAAGAATTTTCATTTCTCGCAGCTTGGAACGCAACGTTTCCACCCATTCTTGCATAATCTCCCTGTTGGCCAACAATCAAATAAAATGAAATGAAATAAAAACACAAGTGCCTCGAACAGAAAGGAGCGTGTGCTCAACTTACCATGACACGGCATGAAAGCGCAACACTTCGTTGCTGAGCGTTACAACAAACTCAAACTCATGGGAATTGGGTATGAGGGCGTGTGATATGTGCAGCGTATCCCGCAGCGAAATGGCCCACTCGGGCATGTGAGCGGCGGCTTGACGTGGCTCCGCATAGCCCTCCAGCAGGGCCTCGGTGTCATCGTGCACACAGAACACCACCCAACTGCATTCGGATTTCTACACAAAATAAAATAAATAAATGTATTTCGATTGCTTAACTTTCTAGTAATTATTTTTAGGGTGGGGTAGCTATAAATTCGATAGGTGCTTACCTTGGGGCCAACGGTTAATTTCTTGCCATCGGCCGTCAGTCTTTTCAGCCAAGTATTTTTATGTATTTCCCGAAACTGTGCCGCGTTGCCGCTTGACGAAGCGATTGCGATTGCAGGTGCATTCGGATGTGTTGCAGGTGATGTCGTTGTTGTTGGGTTTGCAGCTGGCACTGCTGCAGCAGCCGCGGCCATTGCAGTCCCGTCTATCCGATATCGTTTGCAATGCTGCTGCTATTTTGCTCTAATGCACTTTGTTGAATTGCACTTATTATTTCACATTTCACTCGATTTTATTGCAAAATTTTCTGCATGGTTTTTTTGACAACAAAAAATCAGCCCGAAATTGGCGACGACGACGCCATGTTTGCTGTCATCAATGCCAATCGACTATTTTTCGATATTTATCGTTGTCATATTGTGGGCATTACCACTCATTGCTTTTAAGTATCGATAACAAAAGTATTTGAATTGAATAATAGCTAAACAGCTGTATTATTTTTTTCGATTTCTCCAATAACAATGTGAATGAACATAACCAGTTATTTTGAATATCAACGCATCCGCATTTCGTTTATCACAAATAAATATAATTTAAGTGATCTGTTAATTAATATGTGTTTATTTAAACAATTCCGCTTCCTCGTTGATGCCACCTTCAAGTTATCCGTCAAACAGATCAATTGACATTTGATCTTTAGAAATTAAAATGCGTTTATTTATACTATAATACTTCTTTTTATTGGGATTTTAAAAATATTTTTTCATATTTTTTTGATTGGTTTTTTTTATCTTTATATCACACAACGTAAATAAGATCTTTTTAATGCTGTCTTAAACATCTATAACTAACCAAAAGCTATCATTATTTTTCTACACCCGAAACAGAAGTAAAGTTAATTTGTGTATTCTGGGTATTTGCGCCTGGGCAAATAGTCATAAGAAAAATGAATTTTGGCTTAAATTTATAAACAGAATGGTATTGCAGCTTTTAAATTTAACAGTAGATATACAAATACATATATGTTTCGTATATATGTAAGCATCTCGTATAGTTATTACAGATTATTACATAGTATATTATTTAATTTAGTTTATAGTTTTTTTTTTTACTTATTTACAACTGCAAATTACAAGTAGACGAGTGAAAAACAATAGTCAAATTGTGTTAAATAAACAGAACGTATAACGAGTTAACAAACACTCAATGAAAAACTAAAGTAGAAAAAAAACAATGGTACTTAAAGTGAGTTTAGGTCGTGGGCAGGTGCTGTTAACTAATTATTACAATAAAAGTCTTTGAATCGAATTTCAACGTTGACGATTTCAGTTGCTTTTCTAACACAATTGAGTCTTGTAGTTATTATATTCGCTTTATACTGGAAATTTATGATTATAGGGACTAAATAGAAATTGCAATTCACAGTTTAATAGTGTGTAAAAATCAGTAGTTTAAGTTTTTGTACGTTAATATAATAAAGTTTCACTAGCTTTAGCACGGCACGTCTGTACTTCTATCCAGATAGCAAAATTTGTCTTGTTAAACGAGAAATTTGATACGCGTAATTTGAGTTAAGGTATTTCTTAATTTCGTTTCATTTTTTTTTATATTTTACTTTTTTGTATTGGTTTAAATTTTTTTTATAATTTTTTTTTTGTTAATGGTATTCGTTTGCATTTCGGTTGAGTTGGTTAATATAATCTTAACGTGTGTGTGTCTGTGCGCGTTTTTGAAATTTTGTTTTATAGTAGTTTTTTTTTAGTTTTTTTTACACTGTTGCCTGGGTTTGAAGTGGACTATTTTGCAAGACATGGGGGAGGGAGAGAAGAGTTTATCATATAGAAACGTTTATCGAGTTATTGATATTGTGAATTTGAATTGCATAGCGCTTCAGACACCTTAACTGAAACACTGTTGTGTGAGGTTGAATTGTTCAGACTGTTTTGTGGGCCGGGTTTACGAGGCTATAAGCTCTATTTGATGGCAAAGTGGTACGAATTCGTCCGCCATGGGATTAAGAACAGATTTCTCAACATTACATTGGTTTTTCGGCAGTGCAGATAGTGCCGTGTTCTGTTCTTCCGTTCTATAAAGATAAAGTTTATGGTTCATTAAATTTAATACCTTTGCAATTTTAAAAATGTATTTTACTTGGCTTTTTCCCACTCATTTATTTGCTCTTCAAGCTCGTCCTCGATCATTGCCTCAAAGCATTCCTGCATTATTTCTTCCTCCTCTAATCGTTGCAGTTCCTGTTTATATATATTTTTAAAGGGGGGTTATTTATGGAAATTTATGGGATTAAGCATTTTCGACATACATTTTTATCGAACTCTTCCTCATTCTCCATCCACATATATTCTGAAAAATCGGGTTCATCATCAAAGTCCGAAAGTGATTCGTCATCGTCCACCACATAAACTATTTGATCCGTCCAGTCAACAGATGGCACTTTTAATAACATGATAGTGCTATAATAAAATAAATAAAATACATTTCAAAAGAAATCTATATAATATAATGAGCTGTTTCTCAAAAAGATCAACATATGGCACTTCCAATAGCAAGATGTAAAATAGAAACAATTGGTAAATATATATCTATATATATATGACTATGTCGTTGATATTTCTACGATTCATATTTGTTTATTACATTTTAGAAAGATTGGGTAGTTTTCTCAAATTCTGTTCTAGCGTATACAGAATATATTTTTGTTCATTAATATGTATACATTTTTATGGGGTCGGAGATGCCGCTTTGCATTGGTTACATACACTATTTGTGTCACCAAATTAAAATACCCCTTCTACCATATGTGCAACGGGTATAATGAGCTGTACATTTTTGTATGTAAATAGCTGTGCAGTGTCTACAGATGTGTGTGTACAGCTTGTTTATCTGCCGGCAAAAAGCTGCTAGTTGCGTCGTTCTTAAAGAAACCGGTTTGACACCATTGCCAATTGTTGTAGTATTTGAATAAACACCAATCCAAAAAAAAAACCGCAAAACAAAAGTGTTATGAACACCTACATATGTATGCACAAAACATACATATAAAAAATATGTATATACACACACAAACATATATTGTAAAACTTTTGTTTATATAAATAAGTGGACGGTAAACGAAATTTTCTCTTTTATTTTTGCGCAATATTTTGTTTATACGTTAAGCGAAGTCTATTTTTTGCACGGCGCAAATTGAAAAACAGAATGACTAAGCTCAAAGTACAAGAGAAAAAGAGAAGAGCATAAACACACATACAGGCGCATAGTTTACCATGTAGATATGTGTGTGTGTGTAGGCACAGACAAGAAATGAAAACAGCGTCAATTGTTTATAAACAAGTGGAATACATATACATTTATACATATGTTTGATAATCAGTATAAGGCAATTATTAAATCGGACACTTGTCTACATACATGTATGCATGTTATATATACGTATATAATGTATCAGAAATTTCTGTTTTTATGGGAGAGCACAGTACCGTTATCACCTGCTTGGGACGTGAAAAAATTGAAACTAATTTGATGATGACGTCCAATGGTATTTATGAAAAACGCAATAAGGCAAGGAATATACAGCGGAGCACAGCCCAACAAAACGATCGCCTCGGACATTGGGACGTTGTTTGGTTCATGGGCGTCGACAATTGTTTTAGCCCCAAACAAATGGCGCTCTGCTCTAGCTGGCTATGTGTGTGTGTGAGAGACATGTATAGGCGTTCGCGTGTGTACGTGCTTCACAACACACTCACACATTTGAGTCTTGCTCTTGCTACAGTTGCCATATTGCGAAAAATTAAAATGTATTTGCTCTGTGAACTCAACAGATGTACAAGTACATACACATATATATATACATACTTATATATGTATGATTGAATGAACCTCCCTCAACCCAGCAGCACAAACAGCAACAACACAGAGCACTCAAGGTAACAAGTGTTTCGAAAAGCTTGAAACATTCGACAAAAAGAATTAATATACTCGTATTTTGTTGCGTGTGTTATTGCGTCGCCATCAAAATCTGGTTGTCAACACTTGCACGTAGCTCAAAAATAAAATACAAACAAATTAATCCACAGGGCCAGAGATCTGGATCGAACTTGCCCAAGATTACCGAGACGTTTATTGATTTGTCAAGAAGCTTTTTCGGTGAGCGAGCAGTGCTCACGGAAATGCTTGAAATGAGGAAACGCATTGTATGCTTCCGCCTTTCTTTCGTTTTGCACCGACAACAGACAGCAAGCAATATTATTATAAACCATTACTCTACTAGCTACAACAATCCAATGTTTGTTTGCTAGTCGCGGCAGTTTATTGCACTTGAATTGATGTATGTACTCACTTTGAAAATTAGCTTGATGCGCTGCAAAGTTGAAGTCTATTGTTCTGGATTGCTTATATTCCACTGAGAATTTTGTGTTGCAAACGTATTAAAGGGCAAAAAAAACACTGACAATTTATTATTGCATCCAGATAGAAAACACGAAAATTTTTCTATTGCGAAACCAATTCAAATGCTGTGGTGCGGAAACACGTCCATGAACGTCAAGCAAACGAATCGAAAATGATTTATAAATAACAAAAACTGACAAACACAGCGTGACCGCATCTTTAATTTCGAAATGTATTATTTTATTTCGAAAAACTTTACTACATTGGTTACACTTTATTTGAGTGTGGGATAATGTCTTCAAATCATCGATATATTTCCCTCAATATATACAAATTTTCCACAATCGATATATAATTTTCATCTGTTCAAATTAATTTATCGGAGGAGAGCGCGGTCTTTTTGTTAAAGTTATGTGCAAATTAATCAAAATTGTGGAAATTAAATAAAACTGTCCCGTGCAATTAGTTTTTAGTCATGCATGTAGTAATTCCAATGCACAGATAATCAGCAAGCAAGCATAAAGTTGAATTTTGAATAAAAATATGTACAATTTTTAAACCAAACATTTTTACCACAAAGTACTTTTAATTTGGAACAGTATTACAATTTACAAACAGATTGCAATTTACATATAACACTTACATTTACAACAAAAGAGAGACTGAACAAATTAAATATAAATTTATAAAATAGTTGAGTTCTATTTAGCAGGTATTTGTTGATATCCTATTGGATTTGTTTACACCTGATGGTTGTTGCGTACTGCTTTGGCTGCGGGGATCCCATACTTGAAGTTTTGAACTACTAAAAACTCCAAAAACAATCATGGCAAGTGCATTGAAAAATATTAGAGTTAATAGTACGCAATTCCATTCCGACTTGATGCCCTGTGCACAATTATAATGATCGAGTAAACTTAATGTTTTATGTGTCCACTTTCTGTAACTTACGGAATGCACTAATGCAGCAATAAGATGCGGTGTCGCAAATCCTGAGATATGGGCCATGCAGTTGGCCAGACCCGATATGAGACCAGCAAACGAAGGCGCAAAATACAATAATGTCGGCCAATAGCCACCACTAAAGGCCAAGTCTGTGGTGGCGCCCAATAGGAAATACATGAGTAATACAAGTATCTTCTGTTTGCAGCTGGCGAGGATGATGACAACTATCAAAATGATAGTAACACTGCAACCTGCCAAGATGATGAGTTCATAATAGATATTTGTAATTATGGTGAGTACTGTGTAGCTTACATAGGGCATATAAAAGACGCCGCAGATAACAGAGCTGTGAAAAGAGTCGTCTCTCTATATAAGAGCAACTGAGGACGCACAACAGCTTGGAGAAAAAACTGCCAAGAAATGGAGCCGAGGCCAGAAACCCAATCTATGAAGAAGTACTAAGAATTTGCATGGAAATATTAGATAATTCAATTACCTCTTTCATATTGAACTGCATGGCTTCACTCATAAATCGCGGCATATTCAGCGATAGCAGTAGAAAGCCGTAGTTGTGAAAGACATGGGTCAAGACAAAGGCGTAGACGGGCGCCGAGGTCAACAGAGATCTCCACGGAGTGCTAAAATGCTGAAAGTATTGTTAAGAAAGTCCATTTAATACCACAACCTGCGCTCACCTGCGGCGTTTGCGCTAATCCTGTGGGCTGCAAATAAGCACGCTCGTCTGCCGACAGACGAGGATGCTCATCGAGGCTATTGTAAATAAGCCAATTGCAACTTATGCCATATAGCAGTGTAACGCCACCCAGCACAAAGAACGGAACTTGCCAGCCGAAGTCACTCAAGTAGTTGGCCAGCGGATAGATGCAGATGGAGCCCACAATCATGCCACTATATGCAAATGAGAGCATTAAAGTGCGTTCCGTGGGATGCGCCCAGATGACAAATAGCTGATACAAAGGCGGCGCACCACAGCCCTAAGAAAGTCCAAAAAGTTTAACTATTATATTTGCAAGAATTTCATTTCTTTTGCTTACACCAAACATGCCAGCTACCACCAGAGTTGTGACTGCTGCAATATAACTATATTGTGCAATAAATGGCAGCAGTATGAAGGCCGCCGCCTGCAGCGCCAGCGAGCTGATGAAGAGCAGCTTGCCACCAAATCGATCCGCCAAGTGTCCAGCGAGTGGCAATGCTATCACGTAGCCATAGTAAAATGTGCCCGGAAACGTCAGCTCCTGTTTCCGTGTCCACTCCAGATCACCCGTCTGAAAGTAGATAGTGTCGTCTAAATATGGCAATGGCCACTGACAGTAAATTGTTGGTAACACACACTTGCTGGGCGACATCGAAGCGAGCTGTTGGCTCAAACACTTTGTTGCCACAATTTGGAGTTGCTGTCAGATTGTTGAATTGATATTCCGCGGCATAGACGAGTGCGTCCTCTGGACGTGCCTTGACCATACGCAAGATGACCAGGCCCAGCATGTTCCGCAAGGCCATTTGCAGAACATTGGAGAGAAAGGCGCATATTGTGTACGTAAGTCGAACGGAGCCCCATAATCCACATGTGGCTGCTGTCTGAGAGGAGTCACGCTTCAGGCTCGCCAATTGGGGCACGTTCCATGAATTCCGTACCATTTGATAGAGCTGGCGGAATAGTTGAAGCTACTAGTTTGGAAAATAATCTTGTACCGTTTCGTGCTTCTGACTAATTTCAACTGACCAACGGGCGGCGGCGGCGGCTTAAAAGTCAAACGCGAAACTATTTTGCAATTTGTCACGACTTCGCGGTTCGTTTACCAATGCAAAAAGCTCACGATGCGCTGCTTATCTGCTAAAGCATTTTACCGTTCAACCGAATTGGCGTACAATAACAGATTTCCAGATATGCGAAAAATATGCAAAGCGAACGTCGAGATCAGAACAAAGCTAAACACCATCAGCTGTTTGATTTTTCGCTAATACCATCTAAATTTCAACATATGTGGAGGGGTGATATGAGTTTTAAGACGAGTATAAAACGTTGAATAATGGAGCAAAGTAAGTTTTCGATTAAACTGCAAGCGATAAATTTTGTTTGTTATATGAAATATATTTAAGAAATTTTAAACAGCAATTTTAATAGTTAAAACTCAATAGGGAATTCTCTTTATTCTTAAAAGTTGTAGTTTATAATTATTATTATAATGTAGCGAAGTAAGTTTTCGATTAAACTGCAAGCGAATAATTTTGTTTGTTATAAGAAATATATTTAAGAAATTTTAAACAGCAATTTTAATAGTTAAAACTCAATAGGGAACTCAATAGGGGAAAGGCATTTACATGATGTAAATTAGCTCAAATGTCAAGCACATGTTTGTGGCATTTTGGAGCAGCCCCCAATCCACATGGCAAAGGTTTTGACACCGCTTCTAATGCGGCAAGCCCACAAACATTTCGCACATTCCACAAACTCTCTCAACTTACTCATTGTATAACCTGATGCTACACGTCGCAGACATCAGCGGGAAATCTACGTCTACCCACACTATTTGTAAATGCAAATCTAGCAGTAATAATTTTACTCTCTTCTGAGTAGTTTTTCAAATTTCACACTATATCGTTTAGCTAATTAGAGAATCGGAAGCCTTGGGCCCAACGCCTCTCGCATTACGATTTATGAGCCACTAATTTCGTTGCATGCCAAATGACGCAAGGGGGGCAGCGTGGCAAGAACATGAGCCAATCTCACTTGCTGACCGGCGAAAGTGACTAACAATGCAACTGGCTTTCACCTGGGTTGGCTTGTGACCGCGTTTATACCTCAACGTACTGCACACACACTATACTCTATATGCATACCATATGCGACCATATATTGTTATCTGTTTTGCTGCATCGCTAATAGGGACATGATGTTGTACTGCGGGGCAATAGATTCTATTTTTGCCATGGCTCTTTGTTGGCCATGTTCGTTCCGATGTTATTGTTGTGTAGTTGCTGCACTATATTTCGATTAAAATTTTGAATTTTTTATAATGGCCGGGGGGTTTTGTGCTTGTGCACTGAACCCGTGCACACCGAACGCGTGACCAGCGAGAGCGGGGGGGTGGGGGAGCAATCTCCATATCTCCATACTCCATATGTGGCGAGACACACACGTGTAAGCGTTTGTAAATGTCTGTGTAGAGTAGTATATGCATACATACATATATTTACTGACTTTTTGATTGATTTTTTGTTTAGACAACGCATATGTCCTTCTGTTATGGCCTATTTGTTGTAACCATTGTTGTCCGTTCACGTACTCGCCCGTTCCCCGCCCCTTGCTCCGCGCTCTTGACGTGTGTTTGGTAAGTTTGGTGTTGCTGCATTTGAAAATGGCATATGCTAGAGTCTTGAGCTCTCCTGGGTGTTGCACTGTTTGCATTTGCATAGCGCGCGGCTGCTACGTGGAGTCGCGTGTTCTGGCCCCACTAAAGGCCGAACACTTTGCTCTTTGGCCTAAAAATAGCATTGTTGGCTCGCATGGGAACTGGCATTTGCCCGGCGATGTTGATGTTCTTGGGCAATGTCGCAGCAAATGCCTACCTGGCTGGCTGCCTTATAATAATATTTGAACCGAAAAATTAATGAAAAATTTAACACATTCACAATACTCGCTGTCGTAACATCCATCAAGCGCCCAATTTAATGGTCGCCTTGAGACCAGGGTATAAAAATATTTTTATACATACGTTGTGTCCTTCGTGGGAGCTCTCAACTGCATCTGTCGCATTCTGCCACGTGCCGCAACAATATTTATAGTCCGAGTAAATCATTAAATATGCGAAAACTCATATGAGGCCAGCATTGGGCCTACTCTAAAGATTAAATCGTTGGCTGTGTAGTAAAGTGCTGCGAAGTGCCTGCGAAGGCGTAGAAATATCGCTTTCGATCGGAATGTAGCTGGAGTTCTTTCCGCAAATGTGTTAATACTCTAAGCTGTACTTTAGTTCATTTGCATATATTTTATTTTTAATTTAAAGGCTTCCACAGAATTAAATGTTGTGTGTTACTCGCAAGTATGTTTAAAAAATGTCGCGGCTTTGTTTGGCCTTTGTATAGAGTCCTAAGAAGGCGTACTTAAATTACCTTATTATGCAAAGCTTCTATAATTTCTTTATTCTCGCCCTAACAAATTCTATTTCGCGCTATAATGGGCGCATACAAATAATACATTACAGACCGCACACACACATACATGCTTTATACATACATATGTAAATATACTATAGAGAGAAGCGAGACGTTGACTCTGCTGCTGGCCAGCAAAATTAGCCATGACTGGGCAGGCGGGGCGAACAAGCGTATGACTTGGCATTACGACTACGCGTTGGGGCTGTGTAATAATGTGGCCAACACAGACGACTCCATTTCGTGTTCGCTCTTACTTTCGTCATTTTTACTTTCTTCTTTTTGTCGGATTTGTTGCACAGTTTGGTTAGTTGTTTGATGGGCGAGGGGCGAGGGGCGAGACTTAACCAAATACTGTTCGACAACTACATGTGTTAGTTGGGTGTCCTTTCAACTGGTCTCTTGACCCAATTATTCTCACACTGTTCGATTTTACATAGTTTAATAGTTCCCTAAATCCCTTTTTAATATGTAATCAATTTACCATGTATATTTATAGTGCAATCAAGTAGTCTACTTTTTGGGCTGCCTTCAATGCTTAATCGTTCGTTCGTCTGCAACTTGATTTCAATTAGGTTTTTATGATTCTCAAATTACTACCTGCAACGGCAATTTGATGCGACATGTAATAAGCACACTCTCACTCACTCACACACACTCACTCACTCACACACACTAACACACCTAGGAATTTCCATATAAGATAAAAAAAATTGTTGCTTTTTACCACAAACATTTTCAATCGCTGCCGAAGAAAGTCAGAGAGCCATTCGTGTCCGTTTTATTCCTTCCATTCGCCTCTCTCATTCGCTCGCCATCTATTATTTTTCTCTCTCAGGTGTGCGGCATTGGGCGACCAAAAGGCAAAGGTTCAAACAGTCGTGCTGGCGAGCTTCATACGAAAGGATCAAACACAATTTCGGTGCGGAAGAAATTTTATTAACCGACTTGCGCGCAAAAGTATGCAACGATATTTTTTCGTGACAACAAATTTTAATTAAATCTGTGAAATTATCTTCAGTGTTGTGTGAAAATATGTGAATCAAGAACTCGACGCTCTTTGAATTAAATATCAATTCAATACCAAAGAAAGAAAATCCATCGTAAACGTGTCGTTGAGGGCATTTGTGGAATACAACAGCCCCAATTTCGTTTCGAAACAAGTTTTCGGTGCTGTCAGTCGACGCGTCGCTATTGTTAATAATTACAAGTTTTTGGAAAATTTAATGAGTATTGATTGAATAAAAAAATATGTCGTAAGTGGAATAAGAGTGTGTGCTACAATAAAAAAAAGGGTCGCGGAGGTCATTATACGCGGACCGCCGTGGCTCAGCGCATTCCAATTCATTATATCCACCAAAACACCAAAAGCACTATTCCTGCCCCACAAACATACACATGTACATACATATATAAGCATGCGTATGTGTGTGTGTGTGTGCATGACACGGATACGTGCCACAAATATACATATGAACATAATCTCACACCCACAAACCATTAATAAGAGGTCATTTAGTACACAATAAATGTAACTTTGTTTATAATAATCAAGCATGTTCCCAACTTCCATTTCCCCCTTTCGAATCAATTTCACAGCTTGTTTTATGACATGTCTAAGAATTAATGCTCATTCCGCTCTTCAAAGTTAGTCATATTTATGCGGAATTGCTATGAAAGTATTTTTCAGAATAGGCCAAGTTGTTGTTAACTCAAATGTCAGCGCATTTGTATACATGTAAAACGTAATGATGAATTTGTTTAACCAAATTGTATAAGGCGATTAAAAGCTGTACATTCAGAAATCCTCAGCTGACCATGAACTACTTAAGACTGCATGTGGGAGCAGGACCAGCTGTTGGCCAAAATTCTTCGAATTGAATTCCTTTTTTTGTTTTGTGAATTCATTAACATACAAATTGCATTAAAATACTTATCTGTGTGGCTGGCTGCCCTGCACTACAGCAGGCGATTGTGTGTGTTAGTGTGGACGACAACAGAAGGTGGATGGTAAATGGGATGTATGTGTGTTAGATGGCAGGACTTTCCTTGCATGCACCTGCCGTTGGTATTTCCACCTTCATCGCGTGCGTGTCAAAGCATTTTTACAGCCACAAAATGTCTTTTCACGTCGTGTCTGAAACAAAACAGAGACAAAACAGGCCACAAAACTGGGCTAAAAGTCTTGTGGGCCAAGCAAACTAACCGCTCCGTCCGATTCTAGTGGCCAAACAGGCGCAGTCCAGCAAATACATGGGACTTACAAATAGTCTCAGCTGAGTGTTGTTTGAAATGAAATTAAATTCCTGGCATATTGTTTTGCTCTCGAAACTATAAATATTCAATTTCTAGGACAGGCTTTTTAACTATTAGTATCCATTTAAATATTTTGAGCTGAGAGTTGTAACAGTTTGGAGTCTTAACATGTCACCAATTTCATGCTGAAACAATGCAACTCGACGTTAGGGTACAAGTATGTTGTCAAGGATCAGTTAATCAATTAGCAGAGCAATTATGACTTTAGTTCGTGACACTTCACATGCGCACACTCATACACAGACACAGACGCACGCAAACACACACACAAACACACAGACACACACGTCAGTAGTTTACGTTACGTATACGTTGATACATTCCGACTATCATATGTTCTGGTTTCGCCCCCCCCACCACATACGCTTGTGCTATTTCCGACTGCACTGTTTTGTTTACTTAAGAATAACACATGGAATTATAAATAATGAATAACAGTTATCAGTGGAACTTAATGGGAAATTTATTATCAAGGACATTGGAAAGGTTGTATGCATGTAGCATATTTATAAATATATACTACATAGTCATCATTTGCATTAGACACTTCCAACTTTTACTGCCAGTATCGATTTCGGCTTTTTCTTAACTTGTCATTACGGAATCGCCAGACAGCTCCAACATCAGCTTCACTTCAACAAATACAAACATATATAATTTTTTATTTGTGGCCAGCGTATCGTATCGGAAATCATTAAGTAGAGCACTTGGAAAAACTGCTGTTGGGCTTTTGTTGTTGGGGTCGAAAAATTATAAAATTTTTAGTATGTTCAATAAATAAGTGAACAGGTGTCCACAGCCAGGTGTTAGATACCGATAAGTGTTCGTTTTTTTTTTTGGTGCCGGCCTCTTACTGATTAAGACGAATTCGTCAGATTGCAAGATTGGTAAAATGCTTAGCATGAGTAATTACCATTTAATATAGTGTTGGCAACACACAATCTAACAGCCAAATTAAAGCCGAACTTAATGCTGACTGGAAACTATGTGGATTAAACTTAACGATATTGACCATAAATGGCTCAATTGGCATATGGCAAAAGTGCTAAAAACCAAATCGTTGTACATTATTGTTCATTTTGGTACTTCCGATAAGATTAGCGTAATCAAACACTTAATTGAGCTAGCAGTGTCGGCAGTCAAATGGGCTTTCCTTTGGGAAACTTTCAGTAGCGATTTGGTTTGTGGCTCGACGTGCTGTTTCATTACGAATTAATTCGTGAACTGTGCAAATAATGGAAAAACTGAAACTTATTGTAACACTCGGTGTCCTGTGCGCCTTGCTTAATCCACAAGGTATGCGAGTATATACATACATACAATATAAACAAGCAATTTGGAAAGGCCCACAAACAGCTCTAGCTCCCATTCCCCAAAATTGCCAAAAAACTTCCAAAGTATTCAAATCATTGTGGGCAATGGCCGGTAATTGAATTAAAGTCGTCGTCGTTCAGTGCAAAAACAATAAGTGTGAGGCCCATTCAAAGGTCAGGCGAATTGGAATACAAATAATAAAAGGCAAAATACCAAAAACGAAAAAAAAATAGCAAAAAGGCCAGCAAAAAGAAAACAATAACAGTGGCCCAAGTCAGTCATAATATTAAACAACAAAAGTAATTAATGCAAACGCAATCAAGGTCAAGTGCTTTGCCCTATTGACCCAAGCACCCAACCCTCCGACGGCCTAACGCTATTCAGCTTGAGAAATTGTTTCGCAGGCCACGGAAAATGGAAATTAAAGTGCCAAAGTGACGAGCGAATTTCAGCGCTCTTGTTTTTTCATGAAAACTGTTTTGTATGCGGCTTATTTTTTTACCCCCCGTCGCCCCTCTTTGCCGTCGCATTGACGATGTTGTTATTTCTCCTTTCGCTTTCTGCAACAACCGGAAGTTGTTGGCGTATACGTAATACATATTTGCAGGCTGGCTTGCGTGCTGGAAACCGTAACAGCCGCAAAATGCTGCCAACATTAAAGCTGAAAGTTGGATTTTTAATCAGTTAATTAACAGTTGGGCTAGGACTATGAGGTTGACCATAGGCGTGTGGCGAGTCGACAGTAATAAGTAATTGATAAAATCCCCTCTCATTTCAAAGCTTTTCAACTTTCAATTTGAAAAAAAAAACATTGCATACTTTTTAGAGCTGCAAAGAATTGGAACAAAAAATCTTTTGAATTTTTACAAAGTGGAATGGTTTAAGAGAGTTTGTGTATAGTTGATGTATAAACCAGCTAGAGGAATATCCTTTTTTATTTGTGGCCTGTGAAAATCTAGTTTCGCGTGCATGAAGCAGCAAATTGATTTTAATTAGTACTAACCCATTGTCAATAAATAATTAGTGGACGGGTAATAAGTCACTTAGCTGGCCAATTAAATGAACTTTTGACAGAATGGTTTGTCTTATTAAACACGACCACAAATGGTTTGGCCGTCCTTCTCAACTGGCCAACTCACACAACTTTTTGAAGGAATGAATGGGAAAAGTGCTTTCATACTTTTCCTTTCATTCAAGTGGCAATCCAAGAGTAAATTTCATTTACTTGGGATTTTGATAAGTAGAGTAACCCTTTTTGACCCAAATTCTTAAGAAATCAATAATTATCTATACCGTGTAAAACAATTTGATTCGGCTGACCTTTGGCAATGCAATTATATGGCACTTCATTAAATTATTGAAGACAGCAAACTGCGTCAGATAAATATAAATTATTGGTCGATATTAGCGTTGCGTTGGCGTCAACGCATCGAGACAGACAAGCAATCTTAAAATAGATAATTATAATTGTTTCGTTATTTTAGGAGATGGCGGTGCATTGGCTGTGATTTGGCCATGTGAAAGTGACGCAGACTGCACAGCTGATGGCTCCAGCTGTGGCTCCGAAACCAGTCAGTGCGAATGCCCCAGCTTTGATACGGTCTTCTCCGAGAATTTCACGCAATGCTTGAAGAACTCGCAGATTGGTGACGCATGCCAAGACTCCGTTCAATGCAATCTTATGCCAACGGGAGCCAGTTGTAAAACCGGGGTCTGCGATTGCGCCGATGGCCAAACCTATCTGCGAGGCAAATGTAGGCCACTGAACGGACTCAACGAGCCCTGCGAGACGGTAAGGTTTACTAGCTTTATTTTCGACATTCCCGACCAAGAGAACTAAGTACACTTTTATGCTTTAGGACTTGGACTGTTTCTTTGGTTACGATCGAGCATCCGTCAGCTGTCAGGAGAGCGTTTGTGCTTGTGCAAATGGCTATTATCACAGATATGGAAACATATGTCGTCGCAAATCAATGGGTAAGTGCAGGCAACTACTTGAAGCAATCGCTTTTCTTACGCGTTGTTCGCCAACAGAAAAGGACGATGCCTGCGTCGTTGATGCCGACTGCGATGCACTGGGCGCCAGTGCCGCCTGCGTGGGATTAGTGTGCACGGTTGACGATGAGGAGACCACAGCGGAACCTGAGACCACCGCCGGCGACTTGGAGACTACCGAAACTGAGGCCAACACAGAAGAGACAACTGAATTTGATTCCACCACCTTTAGCGTCATTCCCACCACCTCGGCGCCCGCAAGAAAACAGTTTGCCAAGGCATTTGTCCACAGCTCGCCCAAGCACAAGAATGTCGCCGCTCAGGCCACATTGTCGCTGATCAATGGCGATCATGAGCCGCTGCTAACGCCTCGACGATCCCGCGAAATTGCCGTCCAGACGAGCATCGAGAAATACGAGCTTAAAGACCTGGGACGCAGCGTTAAAAATGTGGCCACCGCAACGACCACCGCATCGACCAGTGTCAGCAGTCGTCGCACCTCCACAAATACCCAGAACAATCGCAGACGATTGCCGGCCATCTTCAGGTACGACAATGAGGATATTAAAACGTATTCCACGTTGGGATCGAGCCGCGATGACGACGACGCGGACGACAAGAAGTGTAAGTAGAATCCACAATTTTTGATTGATTAAGCACAACATAACATTTTTTGTCGCCTATTTTCGGCGAGATTAGCAACATGTTTGTTGAGCCAAGAGCCAAGATAACACAATCGTTAACTATTGGAAGCTCAACTAATTATCAGTCATTAATGGAGTGCAATCTTATCTCCAAAGGGCACAATTAGTTTTACATCGAGCATTAATTCGCGGATTAAAAGTAGTTTTTCTTTTTTATTTTTGAAGAATATCAAAGTAATATATGTTGTATTAGAGCACCATGGATTCAGCCAATTTTTATAGTTTCAGTTTAGTTTAGTTGATTAGTCTAGTTTCTTGAACAACAAAAAGTAATTGATGGATTGTTGAATAATATTGAAGTATAGTATCTAGGGGACTGTCTTAGAATCTCCTAATTCCTAGAGTTCTAGTTTAGTTTCTTTAACAGA
This sequence comes from Drosophila siamana, assembly GCA_035047445.1. Classification (NCBI taxonomy): domain Eukaryota; kingdom Metazoa; phylum Arthropoda; class Insecta; order Diptera; family Drosophilidae; genus Drosophila; species Drosophila siamana. Next base: position 15,029,991 of record JAWNPP010000004.1, on the reverse strand, counting down.
GAGTAATTGACGAAAATGATTCCCTTTATAATCAAATAATATTGGAGCATAATATCCAGGCGACTCTCTTCGAATCTCCTAATTTCTAAAGTTCTACTTTAGTTTCTTGAACAACAGAAAGTAATTAACGGATTCAAAAAGTATTCCCTTTCATGTCGAATAATATTCAAGCATAAATACCAAGGGACTCTCTTCGAATCTCCTAATTCCTAGAGTTCTACTTTAGTTTATCTCGCCTACCGGCTTAATGGTCAGCTCATGAATCTGCACGTTTGGCGGCGTCTGAATGCAGTAGCTGATGGCATCGGCCACATCCTCGGAGCGCAGCATGGGGAAATCTTCCACATTCGGAATCAGACTCTTGTCCATAATTTCAGTATCGACGCTGCCCGGACTAACGCTCTGCACACAAGGCAAAAGAGTTAATCACATGTGAAAAGATAGATACGAAAGCAATGCTTACTGTAATCTTGATGTTGGTGCCCTTGTTGAGGAACTCTTGACGCAGCACCTCGGTCATGGCAGTGACAGCGAACTTGGAGGGCGGATACATGTTGAGGCTGACGCCAGGAACCTGTGGAATACCGTGGCCGGCAATGCTGTTGACGATGACCACGTGGCCATCCTTAATCTGGCGTCGTTCCATCGAGAGGAAGGCCTGGCGAGTGCACCACGCCACGCCCAGCACATTGGTGCCCAGAATGTCACGCATATCAGCACTATTGCCCTCATTGGTAATGGCTGTCATACGCATAATGCCCGCATTATTGACCAGCACATCGGCACCGCCGAGCGTCTGATCGATCCAGGCAAATGTCTCGATCACCTGCTGCTCATCGCTGACATCGCATTTGCGGGCATGGAAGCGCGCTGCCTGATCCGCGGGTAGTGAAGCCTTCAGCTCCAACAGGCGCTGCTCGCGTCGTGCCAAGCCCACCACAATCATGCCCTTGGCCACCAGGTCCTTGCAACAGGCAGCGCCGATGCCGGAGCTGGAACCCGTGACCACAGCTACGCGATTCAACCAACGATCCATTATTGAAAATGTGTTAATGTGTTGTTACGCTCGTGTTGCTTGCAACTGATTAACTGATTGAACCTTCTCTGACTTCGAAGCATTTATAAAGCATGGAAAGCTTCGGGTTGTATCGATACATGTGCTTATCTAAAACAATCGACTCATGGTGATACTACCAGAAACAGCTGATTCGCAACCTTGATGAGAGCGCCGGCAAGCTTATCGCATTCGAAATTATAACATTGGTTTTGATAAAAGCTGCAAAAGAGCGTCGAAGAGAGTCTTTCGTAGTATTTCACCAGAACCCAGCATATTGAGTAAAGGTTGTGGGTTTCTTCATTAGCGAAAACCCACAAAACTTCGCTCGCAGTCGTCCAAAAAATTGTGCAAGGTCCGACTTGGGTCAATAACTTTTCAAGTGTTGTTGTAGTTTCAAGTTCCAGGAATTACTGAGATATTTTTGTTTATATTCCCATTTACTTAAACAGAAAACGGTGGGGAATACTGGGAGTTGATGGAAACTTTTCTTAGTGTTCAACTCTATTATTTGCAACCTATTGCATTCTATTTATTATTACCATATCCTTCTATTGTTTGGATAATGGATATAAGCGTTTACTTGTAAGATTCTCTAACTACAACTTACACCACATGTGAAAGTATCTTGTGATTTACTTGTAAGATTCTCTAACTACAACTTACACCACATGTGAAAGTATCTTGTGATTTACTTGTAAGATTCTCTAACTACAACTTACTCCACATGTGAAAGTATCTTGACATTTATAGTAGTGCATAACTAAAAATCGATATTATCTGCATTTCTAGATGGCAGCAGTTGCCTGGAGAACGGCAAGACCTGCACGGGCCTGGCGCACTCGATGTGCACCAACAAGATCTGTCTGTGCCGACAGGGATATTATGCGCGGAATGGCAAATGTTTTGCAGGTAAAATGCCTCAGTTACAAATGAAATATTCGAGATAATACTATGGTCTATTGTTTGCTTGGCAGAGCTGGGCGAGATAGCGGAGAGCAGCGATGAATGCGAATATGAGTTCGATCAGTTGTCCAAGACTTGCATATGCCAAAAGAACTATTTCTACGAACGCGACTTGCGCAACTGCAGAAAACGTGAGCAAGACGAGCGAATTTCAACTAGTTTATTCTCGGGAATAAATCTAGATTTTATTTTGCAGCCATTCAGTATCATTTGTCCTGCACATCGAACAGCCAATGCAGCCCCTTCGGCGCCTCCTATTGCCACTCACAGATCCCCAGACGTTGCACCTGCGAGGAGTATGCGCAGTACAATGAGATCACACAGCTGTGCGAGTACAAGGATGGTCTGGGTGCCGAGTGTGAGTCCAACGACGGCTGTCTGGTGGATCATTCCATTTGCTCAAATCGCTTCTGTGTCTGCCAGGATAACTACTTCGAAAAGGACGAGGCTTGCGTGGCAGGTTAGTTGACGCAGCAGCTTGCAAAGCTGGCAAATATTAATTCACACTCTGCTCTTGCCAGGCATTGGTGCCGACTGCTCAGAGGACGACGAGTGCATTACAGACAATGCGGCCTGTCTGGAGCGCAGCAACAGCACTTCGGTCAAGGACTCGGACCAGGCGCGCTCCTGCCAGTGCCGCAAGGGCTACGTGCACTTCAAGGACGAGTGTCTCAAGGAAGGTGCGTACTGTAGAAATTTAAGCTCTCGATTGCTGGCCGTAGGCTAAACAAATGTACATATCTCTTTAGCTGAGGAGCTGGACGACGACTGCGTCGAGGATGAGCAGTGTAAGCCGCTGCTCGCCAGCTGCGGCGTGAACGGCAAATGCGGCTGCACCGAGGAGCAGCACGAGAAGAACGGAATCTGTGAAACGAAACGCCGTAAGTGAGATGCAGCGTCCAACCCAATAACTTGTATTAACATATTATTTTGGGGACAGTTTTGAGCGAACCTTGCAGCAAGGCCACAGAGTGTTTTGTTGAAAAGGATCCTGAGAATGTGGAATGCCGCAACTCCGTCTGTCAGTGCAAGTTTGGTTTCCAGGCCAACGCTGACCAGAAGCAATGCATCCGTGTGTTGCCCAACAAAAAAAGTAAGCAAGCACTCTAAATTGTGAATTCCAAGTGAGTTATTTTGCTAATCGTTCGCTCGTCATCGCAGATTCTTCCGGTAGGCCCAGCGCTCTAAAAATCATCACGTTCGTATTGATAGGCTCCGCTTTTCTAATTACCAGCGCCGCCATCAAACAGGCGTACTACTAATTGGCGCACATAACCATATTCCCCACTCCAAATTTAACAATACTTGACCCAAAGCTAAACTAATGTAAGATGTAATTGTTAAGCGTTGTGAAAAGAAAAGCAAAAAGCAAATACCAACTCCCTGTATTGATGCCATGTACCTCCAGATCATTGATTGTAGTTCAGTTTTGGGGTGCATGCAGTATTACGAGTACCCAAAATGAATGACGCTTGAGCCAAGTGGCGTCCCATTATCTACATCTATATATATATAATGCCTAGTACCTAGTGTAAGTTAATATCTAGGATTTCAAGCAATACAAATGACGAGAACACAGAATCGCTCGGCGAGTGACGTATTTAGTAGTTATTCGCTTATATCAATAACTACTCCTAAAGCAAAAACCCTACAAATTATGATTAAATTATTATGTTTAAGCTAATACAAGGTTTAACGGCAAATTGTAATATATACTCGTACGCTAATAAAATAAGACTAAAATGCAGTTGTGTTTCAAATTCAACGATTTTTAACTTCAAAATATTGTTTTATACTTTTTTATTGGCAAACTAGCTGAATTATAGTCTTGCTTTGGGGGGGGAGGGGGCTTAATGTGATCGCTCTTTAAGTTGCACCCAGAAATCAGGCGGCGTTATAATCAACCCATTGTTATTCTGGGACAGATCGGGCAGTTTATCGCCTGGCGCTAGAGTGTAGTCAAAGTTCTGCAGCATGGCCGTGGTCATAAGGAATAACATATTCCTGGCGAATGTCTCTCCGGCGCACAGACGCTTTCCAGCTCCAAAGGGCAAGGAGACGTCCAGCTTGAGGCACAATTTACCCGCATCGTCGAGGAAACGCTCCGGCCTGAAATTCTCAGGATCCGTCCAGATGCGCTTGTCCAAGTGGTAGGCATACAAGCTAGGTATCACAATAGTATCCTGCAGATAGATAGAAGTAATTGTAATAAATTGCCGATATAAGCAAATTCAACTCACTTTGGGAATTGTGTAGCCCAGCAGCTTTGTGTCGACCAGCGCCTTGTGGGGAATATCAGATGGCACCAGCGTCTCAATGCGAAGAATCTCGCGAATTACAGCCTCTGAGTAGGGCATATTCTTGCGATCCTCGAGCGTGGGCAGGCGACCACAGCCGACAACTTCGTCGATCTCGCCTTGTATGCGCTTGGGAACGTCGGGATGGAGCAGAAAGTACTGCACCATCAGTGAGAGCTGAACACCGATGGCTGTGAAGGCGGGGAATGAGAAGTCCACGAGGCCCATGATGAACTGTTCGCGATTGAAGCCCAACTCCTGCGGCGGACACTTGTTCATCTCGGCAATGTACATGTCCACAAAGTTGCGTTCACAGCAGTTGTCGTAGCTGCTCAAATAACGATCCACATACTCGGCAAAGTAGCCATGGACAAATTTGTTGGACTCCATCAACTTCCTATAGCCGCTCGCCTCGGGCCAAATGTGTCGTATCCATGGCATGATGCTGAGCAGTCTGCCGTAGTCGTCGGCATTCCGCTGAAACTGCAGCCCCATTTGAACCAGTTGCACCAACTTGGCCATTTCCGCTCGCGATTGCCGCTCGTTGTAGACGATGTGAAAGTGACAGTTGGCTGCGAACGGATTGAAAAACAATGGCAATTGTATGCGGTAACCGGCAGGCTTCACCAGATGATGCTCGTGTGGGTAACGCGGTCCAGAACGTATGAGATCCAGCATATCGGTGATCTCTTCCTTGATGATCAGCTCCAGTTCGTCGAAACGCCGACCGAAGCCAAATTCTCTGAGATACCGCAGAATGAAGCGTCGCTGTTCCTTCCAGAGAACGCCTTCTTGGAAGAATATTCCTAGGAAATTGCGATTAAGAGCGTATTGTATGTGTTCTACTTTATCATCTATAACACAATTAGATATCGATTTGGAGCATTTTAAATCTTATCGCCCCAGACGGCTTTGTGTAGCAATAAAAAAAGAAAGTGCTCAATAAAAACCTATTTAACGAGGAGTGCAATTAATCATTTTGCTGATTTCAATTTGACACTTAATATATAATATTATAACCTTACCCTCGACAAATTGAAAACATGTATTTACAGTGAATACCAAGCGGAAAGACTTTTCTTAATGTTTTAAAAATTACTTCAATTTAAAAGGCAATAAATATGTTCACAAAACACATTAATTAGACTCGAAAGAAATCAGTTGAGAATTTTGAAAATTAAGTAATTAATTTTGAACAAAAATAAAATTTGTTTAATATTTATTATCAACCTTGAAAACAAGGTTAACCGTTAAAAAATCATCAAACGAAAGTTTTGTATAATTAATTGTCAATAGCAAATAAAAACAATTTCTTCCTTCACAAATGAGAATCAAAAATATTATAATTATTATAGCATAAATATAATTATTCCGTCATAAATGAGAATCAAAAATAGTATAATTATTATAGCAAACCTCGAACGCATTCGCCAGGATCACGAATTTGCCCCACAAACAAAGCAGGTCGTCCATCATAGGCCTGGTTGTTTAGAATTTCACGAACACCTTCGGCATTGTGAATAACGGCCACAGGATACTTGCCAACATGTAGACCGATAATGTCCGATTTGTACCATTTGCTTAGGGTCAACGCGGCCTTGTGCAGATACTTGTAATTGATCATCAACAGAAATAGGTAGCTCCCAAAGCCAGGTATACGCGGAGGACCTGATAGTAAATATTCAAATCAGTTGATATTCGAACTTTCACTTTTAATGCGTTGCTTCATTAACCGGGTGGAAAGCCTTTGGGGCGATCAAAGGCGTATTTGTATGATTGATATAGAAATGCGATGGCACATATTGCCAGCAGAAATACGGTTAGCATTTTCGATGCGTTGCAATTGAAGCTTCGGCAAATACTGATCTTTGTGATTTGTCGAACGACCGATTTTCATGCAGGCAATATGCGATAGGAATTGTCGCTCGCTTTCACTATCTGCAGTCTATATAATAAAACAAAATAATTAAAAATAAATTAACGTACATACATATAGAGTTCGAAATACTTGAGGCTAATGAAAACAGAGTACTTTGTTGCCTAGAATCGTTTAAGACCGGAAATACAGCTTCGATTAAGTCAATTTGTAATTACTATATTTAGTATATATTTGTAGCTTAGACTTAAAAATAGATTTATCATATAAATAGCTTTAGCATCGAAATCAATCATTTTTGTTACTGTACTACACTTTGCACATTGATAGCATATTAAACCTAGAACTATAATACACATACAGGAAACAAAACATGTCAATCATCTCTGTGACTGCGGCGAGGTCAAATCTATCTCAATTATAGATGAGGCTGTAACATTCACGTTTTTCTGCTGTTCGTTTTGAGGATTGTCATATGTCATAAGCTGTTGCCACTTATCAGCATGAACGCTCTTGCCTTGCAAGCGATTCGTCAGCATGCTTAGTCCCTTCAAGTCGCTCGTTGCTACGTCGAACGGTAGCCATTCCTCGCCGCTGCTTGAGACAGTGACTCCTTTCATCCTGGCTGGCAATTCGTTGGCGTTCACGTACGTGTTGGTGGCATCGCATAATACGCGTACACTGCAAAAAAAAAAAATGAATATGCTGGGTGAACATCGTATTTACTGCTATTTCAAAATAAGTGCACTTACCATCCTCTGTACTGGCTGTGAACTTGCCTCGCCTCCGCCAAGCGTTCCCGCAAAGCATCATTGCGTTGCTTGCTCGCTGTCACTTGTTCCTGCACAGCTTCGATTAGTGCCTCGCATGCTTCCAGATCTTTGCGCCGCTGGAGCATTAATGTGCTGGCTTTTGCACTTGCACGCTTCTGTTGCTCCACAGTTTCCTTGACCGATGCTGTTATGATAGAATTAATATTTATTCCAGTTACATTCAAAAGTCACACACATACCAATACTGCTGTGAAGTTTTGTGGTTTGTTTTGCAAACGAATTCATTTGTTGTCCTGCTCGTATTTCATTTTTGAGTAACGTCATCAAACGTTTGTTAATATCAAATTGTTGTTGCGCCATTGTTTTATTGTTCGTCGAAATTAATTAAATTTAAAATAAGCGCTTTGCTTGGCTTCCGTCCGTCCATATATAATATGCGAGAGACGCTTCTTAAATGCAGTGCTGCCAGATTTTTATTCAATACGCGTGCTAGAGATGAGCGATGATTGTTTACTAGTTTATTAAAAGTTTGATTTTATCAAGTTGTCAAGAGGTAATATATTTATAGCTTATTATTAATAGTTTTTATTTTGAAAATGGTAATTGAATATATTTATAAGAAATTGTTTTAAAGTGTTGCGTACCAGTGTTGCCGGACATTTAATGTTGTGGTGCCGCGTATTTGTATTAGGAACGGATAACTATCGATTACCGCCATATCGATATTTAAGTCATCCCTATTACATTGATAGCCGGTAAAAATTGCAAGTAAGAAAAATTTGCAAAGCCTTGTGGAAGTGTGTGATTTTATTGTCCGGTATTAAAATTGATGCGTTTGTTGCGCAGCACAAAGGCAATAAGTGCTATAATAAGTCGTAGCTACAGCAATAGCTGTGGTACTGGAAAGGTAAGTGACCTATAGCAAGTACACAAATGCAGATATAATTCGCAAAAAAAAGAAAAACACCGGTGGTGGGGGCGGTTTCATTTTTTTATGCGAACAAAGCGAAAACGTTGTCATTAAGTTTCTAAAAATAAATGAGGCATTTGCATAAACAATCTGCGTTGCTAGTCAAATCCCATTGAGTGCACAAATATGTGTATATACTTATGTATATCATTTACCGTTTGTTGTTGACAAAATGGAGAATAAGTCTAGAAATTCAGCAAGCCAAGTAACCCCCCTCCCTGCGATGTACTCGATACTTGCTTAGCCACTTGTTGGTCTTGTTTGGCTTGCATGACCACAAGGTCACGACGCCGCGTCGCCTTGCGAAGTCATTGCGCTGCGCTGCTGTTTGATGACGTCGCTGCTCAATGCTCACAGTTCGCTTATCAATCTGTGTTATATTCGGCAGCTGAAAGTCCCCCATTATTCCATTTAATTGCCGGTCGGGTCGTAATTGCAGACACTGTACTAAGACTGTGTATGGGATTTTATATTTTATTTATAGATTAGACTATGCGATGTTTTGTGACTAATATTGAACCTAGTGTGAAGAATTTCTTTACAACAAAATTGTCATTTGTTTGTTTTGTATATGGGCACAGAGAATTTCAAAGTCATAAATCTAAATATTTTTTTATTGTAGTTTATTTAGCTTTTATTTTGCAAACAACTGAATGATTAGAACGGGTGTGAAATCAGTTAGTTCAATCAAACTGTGTCATGTGCACAAGTATACGGCACAAAGTCGTCGTTTTGTGCCAATCTGGAGTATCATAAATTCAACGCAATCAACGGCTAAGGTACTCATGTTTCATGTTCATCGATTTAATCCGAATGCGAATCGGAATCCGAATCGTAAACACAATTCACACGACAAAGTTTTACTCTAATTTCCAGATGGCCACGGACATTAAGTTCAATGAATCGTTGACGACCAGCGATCCCCAGTTGCAGCCAGTGTTGATCATTGGCCAGCTGCGTCATCTCAATCTGCTCAAGTTTAGCCACTTGGCCAGCAAACTGGAACCCCGTGTCACCGAGGAGACATTCAAAAGTGCCATCGCCTGCTTGCATCCGGCGCCCACGGACAAGTGTTCGCTCTATCTGGACGTGGCCACTGTGGCCGCACTGCCATTGAAGGCGTCGAGACACAACACGTCATCGCGGGCGCACTCAATTACGCGTCTGGTGAAGAACCATGTGCTCAACGTGAACGAGGAGAACGTGGTGCTGGTCTGCGAGCGAGAGAACATCTTTGCCAGCGCCTGTGCTGTGGTCCGTGCCTTTCCCCTGTACTCCCGTAAAACGGGCAGCGGCAGCAAGACCCCCAATGCTGCCGATGGCGGCGATGCTGACGCCACACGTTCGGTGATAAACGTCGAGTTCGTTGTCATCGATAAGGACGGCTGCATTGAGGAGAAACCGCTGAGCAAGGACGAGCTCAACTGTCTGCACGAGGCGGCGCGTAGCATACGTTTGGCGGCACGCATTGTAGACACACCGTGCAACGAGATGAATGTGGATAATTTCATTGAGAACGTGTGTGAATTTGCCAAAGAACTCTCACTGCAGCCGCAGATCATACGCGGCGAGGAGCTGAAGGAGCGCGGTTTTGGCGGCATCTACGGTGTGGGCGTGGCGGCCGCTGTGCCCCCCGCTCTGGTCGTGCTCTCGCACGAGCCAAAGGGCGCCCAGGAAACCATTGCGCTGGTGGGCAAGGGCATCGTCTACGACACCGGCGGCCTGAGCATCAAGGGCAAAACTGCCATGCCGGGCATGAAGCGGGACTGCGGTGGAGCTGCTGCTATACTGGGTGCCTTCTATACGGCTGTCAAGTGTGGCTTCAAGGATAATTTGCATGCTGTGTTCTGCTTGGCCGAGAACTCTGTGGGCCCAAATGCCACACGGTAAGCTGCTGTTGCACGTTGCACGTTGCGCGTCGCTACTTTCGACCAAGGTTCTATATGTTCTAGTTGTAATGTATGATTTAATCTATTTTCCAGTCCCGATGATATTCATACGCTGTACTCTGGTCGCACCGTGGAAATCAATAATACGGATGCTGAGGGGCGTTTGGTTTTAGCCGATGGCGTCTGTTTTGCCAACAAGGATCTCAAGGCTAACATTATTCTGGATATGGCCACTTTGACTGGTGCTCAAGTGAGTTATTATTGCAACAGCTAATTGCTGTGTCTAATTAGTAGCTACGATTAGAATTTCATAGCAAATTTTTCCAAAATTGCAAAGTGGCAATTGATTGAAATGTTTTTAAGCTTTATTTGAATCAAAATGCGTCCCATAGTGAAGTTATTTCCAACATATTTTTAATAACCACACAATTGTAGTTAACATATTTCTTCTTAATTGCGAGCATAGCTAAATTCTTGTTGAATGATTGCCGTTGCATGTGAGAATTATATGCTTTTAAGGCAAACAATTTATGCTTTGTACTCGCTTTAGTTCGACTAATTAAGACCTTGGAAGTTTTGAATATTTGCGGCGTTAAAGAAACTCATTTTCTTAATGCATTCACTTCTAAACAAATTTACCACAGCAAATGTCTAAAGTAGTTGCGTTAGCTGCCTCTATTCCAGACGAATCGTACACATTTTTGCTCTATACTATGCATTTTTCTAGCGCTCGGTAAATGCAAAATTTATGCCACGCTTTATAAAAGTCACGAGGTTAATTGGCAAAAATAAATTGCAAATTTGGTTTTTTGGCGGCAACTTGGAGTAGCAGCAGCAGCGGCAGCAGCATCAGCAGAAGCAGCCACCACCACCGAGCCTCGTGTGCACAGGAGCAACAACAAAAGGCAGCGAAGCAAACCCGTTTTGCGGTTGCTGCTGGTTTTTGGTGGGGCTGGAAACTGAATTACAGGGCAGAGGGTTTGGGGGAGTTTGCCAATGCAGTAGGCGACGAAGAGAAGAGGGGGGAGGGAAGGCATTGCTGCGATGGCGCACAATTACCATAAATCTTGGATGCAATTTGCTTAAAATATGATGCCAATTTGCGTTATTTGTGGTTCGATGGGAAATAAATCGAAACTGGTCAGGACAGGGACTGGAAAGGACAGGACAGGACAGGACAGGAAAGGACAGGATGCGACAGCGCAGACAAGGGGCCAAAAAGTGAAATAGAAAAGCCATCTACTTTAGCGGCAAACTTTGCAGGGCTGTTAAGTAAAAATAGGCAAACACAGACATTTTTCTATTTCAGGTTTCGGCAAAATTGTTTAGAATTTGTTTTGACGCTTGTTCTGTTTAATTTCATTAAACACGCATACAGAGAGCATCACAGAAACACAGCCAACCCGACGGATATACAAATTGCAGTACACTTCTGCAACATGCAATAATATTAATTGCCAACATTGGCGCAACTGCGACTGCGACAACGCAAACAATAACAACAATAACAACGACAATAAGCAACAAAAGTAAAAACGTGCAAAATGCCAGCGAAAATGCCGACTAACAAATACCTTCTATGAATATTTAGGGGTTCTCATTTTAACTGTGCAAGCATAATACAAATAAATAAATAAAGCAAAAGGCAGGTTTTAGGGAATTTCGAAATCTGAGCAGCGCATGCAATTGCTTGCTGTAATAGCCCAGTGCAAATGCCTGCTGGTCTGGCGAAAGTTTATAGGGTATATTATAACAACCAACAAAACAGCAGCCAACACTTTTGTGCTTTTACATTTTATGTTGCTGCCGCTTGTTGTGCCCGTTGTTGTTGTCGTTGTTGTTGTTGCTGTGTATGTGTTACTTTCATTTGTCCAGCTGCAGTTGAACACGCGCCATGCAGCCAGTGCTTGGCTAGTCCTTGCTCCTGCTTCTGGTCCTGCTCGTGGTCCTGCTGCTGGTTCGGTGTTGCTTGTGCTAAATAACCTTGCACCTTTTTATTGCTGTTGGCGTCGGAAACTTGCAATTTTCGGTGGCAAGCATGCATCGCCGCTTGGCTGCGCCCTGCTGCAACTTTCTGATGTGTAACACATCTCGACCCCCCTCCTCCAGCATCCATCGTGGGGCCAGCGCCAACTTAACATTGTTAGTAGCGTCCTTTTTGTAGTGGCGTTTTATTGTTAGACTTTCGTTGAATATTGCATGTTTTCAATCGCTTGAAATGGCCTCCCATTAAAGGCATATCATTCGCATTCTCGTGTTTTTTGCCTAGCTTTACTCACTTTCTTCAACACTTCTCTACTTCTCTCTTTATTCCGTGTCTTTTTAGGGCATAGCAACAGGCAAATATCATGGTGCCATATTGACAAACTCGGAGCAGTGGGAGGCAAAGGCATTGCAAGCCGGACGCAAATCCGGCGATTTATTGGCGCCCATTATTTATAGTCCCGAATTGCATTTCTCGGAATTTGCATCGGCCGTCGCTGATATGAAAAACTCTGTAGCGGTAAGTACCCTCCCTCCAACAACAACAACAACAACAAAGAGAAAAAAAGAAAACATAAAACGCACAGTTGATAACAAAAACATCCTCCTTCGCACACACACACGGATCAAACAAGTCACCCACACACACATTTACATCCATATTCACGCATACTTTCACACACGCCTCTCTCTCTCTCTCACTCTGTGAAAGTAGTAAAAAAGTCAATTTTTATGCGGAATTTTTTTGTGCTTTTATGTCTGAGTTGGCAGAAAAAAGTGTGGCAGTTGATTGGAAACTAACAGTGGACTGGGAAATAACAGCTAAATGTTCTTTTAAATCGCCCCCAACGTTTTCTTTTTGCAAATTATCATCTATTTCCATTTAATGCAGACTTCTATTTTATTTCTCGTAATTAAGTAAACGTTTACTTCAAGCGAAATGGGCGAAAAATTGTTCAAATGTTAAGAACGGAAAACGTTGACGTTTCTTTAAAATAAAGACATTTACTATAGTTATTTAAAAGGACATTACAATCAAAATGTGCTAAATTCATCAACATTAAATATTTTTTCCACTTACCTATTGCTACGTACATGTTTATTTGAAATTTGCACATAACTCTTTTATGGCAACTGCCATTTTCTTGTCATTTAAATTTATTTAAACTTCTTAATGTGCTTAACAACATTTATCGGCTTTAGCTTGAAATTGTTGTTTGCATATTTCGATGCCACCTTAAGTGCAGTCAGGCAAATTTAATACTCACTTTGACCACCTTCTCTATGCAGACTGCGAAAATCAATAGATGTATTGTGCAGCTTAAGTGTTAAATAACTTGCAACGAAATGTTGTTGATCAATAATGGACACTCATTCACCATGCACACATACTTGCCCACCTAATATATACCCGAAATTCCAACACACAGACAGTAATAGTAGCAACAATGTGTGTGTGTGTGTGTGTGTTTGTTGGTTTTTGCAAATATGCTACACAGATTTTTAATTAACTTTATCAGGGGGGGTCACTCAATGTTTGGGTTTCTTTTTGCCGCCGCAATGTTGCGAAAAATGATGGACGTCATGTTCGGTTTAAAGATTGATTAGTATTACTGTGATTTACTATACCCACGTTGCACACACACACACATACAAAGAGAGAGACTGAGTGAGAAAGAGAGAGAGAGAGGAGTATGCACACACGTGGACTTTGGCACATGTATCAAAAACTTTGGCGTTCAATCTACGTTGGCAGCCATTGGGTAAAAGTAATAGTATAGCACCGGGGTCGGAATTGGTCGCTTTGGTGTTGCTGTTGCTGTGCGTGGGGCGCCTCAAGCTACACCACAACAGCAACCAAATCGAGTTACCTTATTGTACATCTAAAACGCTTCGGATCAATGGTCATTCATCATTGTCACGCCATGGGCCATGGGCGACAGTCGCCTGCCTGTCTCTGCCTGTCCGCCTGCTGCCTGCTGACTGCTGGCTGCTGGCTGCCGTCTGATTGGGGATGCGTAGGTGCTAGGAGAGGTCAAGTGGCGTGGCAGCATTGGCTTGGCCACCTGCCATTACCTGCAGCACTCGTACTCTCCAAAAACTTGCCACTTGACTTCACGCCTGCTGCCTGCTGCCTGCATTGCCTCGCTTCCCACTTCCCGTGTTGGCTGCTGGCTGTTTGATTTTTCGACCACTTTGATGGTCGTTGTTTTTGTCTGCAGTGACAAAAAACAAGTCCCTGCTGCGGCCCAGCCACGCCCTCCGACTGCATTTGATGTGACATCAGCGCTGCGCCGCGCACTTTGTCAATGTGCCTGTGATAAAGTGTTTTTAACTCAAAATGCATTCAACGTTAAATGCGAAAAAGGTGAAGCCAAAAAAAGAAATTGCATATGGGAGCGTGCCAAGAATGCTCGATTACCGTCTACCCTGTACGGTGCGCACTTTGCAATAAAGTCGTTCGTACACGCTTTTCTCTCGCTGCTTAGTGCTGAGTATACAAATTGGAGCTGTGCGCCCACGAGTTGCGCTTAAATTACACGACTTTTTGCTAGTTGCCCACTAAATGGACGGATTATGAGTGTTGTTAGTGGTCGGTGGCTCTTTGTGCGGAGCAGCTTTGTTTTTTGTTCTCATTTTGACGAGCTTCTGGCCACCGTTGTTGGACTGAATGGTTTTTTGGTTTGTTTCGCTATTAGCTAGGCTTCCATTCCAATTTGTTACCGGCCCGAACTGAACTATGGGTTAACTTTTGGGTTTGGCAAGTAAGTAATTAGTATTTGGGAAAGTCCTGCGTGTTGATTGCACAAGTCCGATTCAAAGGGACTGGGTTTCGTTGCTATGGCAACGCAATAAAGCACGAGCTTCGCACAGATTGTAATAAAACAAGAATTTCCATTTGCGCTTCAAAGAATTTAGTTGCTATTTTAGGACGTAAAATGGATTACAAATATATTTCGCAAACAAGCTAAACATAGACAGGCGAACAGACGAACGACAAGCAAGCGAAAGTGAAATAAAATACTGAAATGGTTGAAAACATTTCAAATTGTTTCTCAATTTTTGAGCCGCCTCTGCCAGCGACACCGCCGACACCGTTTCGACGCAGTAATCGTCGTTCGTCGAGTAAGTTACTCAAATTTTATGGCTGTGAAATTTTACCATTGTTGGTAATTGATTTTTATGTTAAATCGTAAAATGCTGCTGCTGGCAGCGTTCAGTTTCGGGCCGGAGAGCATGAATTTTAGATAAACCCAACCCATCGGTGGAGGCGGTGGAGCAACGTGTTGCAATGTCTTTTGTGTGGCTTATGCGGCGTATGCGTAATTGCTTTCTTTCACTTTTTGCGTACGCTTTTGTTTTTTGTTTGAATCGCAGTTGGTAAATTTTTATTAAGCGGCAACATTTTAAATTCAATTGTATGGCGACTTTTTACGCTTTTTAATGAATTAAATTGAACTTTTTATGCGCAAAAGTTTGTTTTTATGCTCGTGTATTTTTATTTTTACGCAGCGACCTCAAGGCGCCAAATATGGCTTTTGTGTTATGCTTTTGTGTTTGTGTTCGCTGTTCGTGTTTGTTGCGCTCTTGATTAAATAATGCCAACAGTTTATAAATAATGCCTCAGCTTAGTGGTTCAGTGGTTTAAATGCAGATTTTAAGTCCCGCCCCCTCCCCGCCTCCCGTCCGTTGACCAGTCCCAGACCTGGCCAGACTAGCCCATAACAGTTGAGAGCAGCCGTAAGTCACGTAATTTGCGCAATGCCCGCGATTTCCGTTGCCTACTTACGGGGGCGGCAACTACGACAACTGCGGCAACTCCTGCAACTCCGGCGACTTTGTTAACACAAATCTTTCCGCTTGTTATGTGTTGGTTTCCGTTCAACTTTTGCACGTCTCTCAAGCAAGAATACCAAGAAAAAAAAAAAACCAAAAGAAGAGGGAAGAGTGGGGAAAAAAAGCAGAACCTGCCGCCGCTCACATTGAATGTTTCTAATATTTTCCTTTTGCTCTTGTGCCATCCACACTCTGTGCGCTTTGGCCCCCGGGTAAAAAGTTTTTAAAGCGCTGCGACATCGGGGGCAAATTGAATAAAAACGGTTGTCGCTCTCAGCAGGCCCAGGCATCGAGTCAGACGGGAACTGTCTGCAAATCCTTGCGACGTTGCCGTACTCGTCTCACGCCCGCCCATTCAATGAATGTGTAATTGATACCGAAACCAGTCAAAGGCAACCAATACATTGATGCCTCGCAGGGCCTCAAGGCGTCAAGGCGTCAAGGCGCCCACTGAACGGGGTACAGCGAAAGCTGGCGTGGCAAGTATTACGCCTGTCAATGATGTAAGCTTCCTCGAGCAGCGTGTTTTGCTTAAGTGTTTGTTGCTGCCTTTAAAGAGCGAAGCAGTTAGACCCATCGGCGGCGTAAACAGCAAGTTAATCGCTCGCAGTTTATGTTCTCAATTGCGACGATTTATCATGTGAAGTCTTTCTTGCTTCACTTTTTTGCTGACTGTATATGATCATAACTTAAAAAGTATAACTCGCAAAATTGTTACAAGCACTTTAGTCAATTAGTATTTGATACATTTTGATAATCATAATTGTGTTGTCTAAAGTTTGCTGCCAATTAATTGAGATCGGATAAGTCTTGTTAGTTGTTTCAATAGTGAAACTATAGATAGGTGAGTGAAGATGCTGGCAGACAGTTGTTGGTGCGATATTCAATTAAGAGCTGATAAATGGCAAATGCTTATGTATTCAGGACAAGTTTCTGATTATAGGCAATGCATGCGCTGCTGCTACTTAATGACAGCTTAAATGTAGGCAACGTAGCGCGATAATTTTGACTGCTAATTAAAATGCACGTTAATCGTAAATGGGACGCGTCGCTTTCAATGGCGGATGGCATCGCATCAAAAATTGCCATCGATTCCCATCGTCGCATGTGTCACACGTGGTGGCGTCGGGTCGCGCTGGTGTTTTGGGGTTTCTGGCTTGGGTTTGGGTTGGGTTGGGTTGGATTGGATTGGGTTGGGTATTGGGTCTGGGTCGGGGTTTTGGGCCTGGTCACGTAGCTAACCGCAATTAGTCGCCGACCCCATTGGCAAACTTGATATGTGGCGATGTGTGCCGAGCTCGTCGCCTATTTACAAAAGGTTCACACAATCAATGCGTCGCGCAATGCAATCAATGCTAATGACATTATGTTGACAAATGTTTGCCATTATTGATGAAAGCGCGTAGGCTCACTCTCTGTTCCGAGAGTCGCTTCAATGAGCTGATTCAAACTGATTCGAATCCATTCGTTAAGTTCCCCTCCCTCCCTCTCTGTCTCTCTCTCTCTCTCTCTTGTTGAGTGAAGGGATCTAAGCCTGAGCATTTACAATGAGCAAATTGTTTAACATTTAATTAGAAACAATTCTTTCGCTTTGCCGTTCGATTAAAAACAAATTTAATAAAATTGTTTGATGTGTTTTGCGGCACTTTGATGTGAACCTTGGGGTTGTAAAATAATGAAGTTAACATGTGTATTATAACTGAAATCCTTTTGTTAATGTACAAAATCCCAAATGCACTTGCAGCTCTTTGATGTTATAGTAATAATATATGTTAATTAGTTGTGTGAGTTGTCTTCGGATTGTAATTGTTAATCTGCAAAACATCAGATTTACTTGCGAGAAATTTGCACATTTAACAATTGAATGCGATTAGTTAGCGAGTTGCTTGTCAATAGAAGTTTGCCAGTAAATAGATTTGCAACTTTTGCAGCGGGCGCTCTCAAGTTTCGCAACAAAAGCAGAACTCAGCTCGTGTTTTCTAAGCGGTAAAACCGCCAAAAGCAGTTGAAACATCATGAAGTACATTTTACAGCAACAGCAACAACACAAATATGTGAATAGAAATCTTTACTTTGCTGCTGCAATGGACTACTAACTTCCGCTGCACGATGAAAGACTTTTCATGTTTTACATGTGTGGGTGTGCATATGCGTGTGTGTGTGTGAGTGTGCGTGTGTCTGTGGGTGTGTGTGAGCACTTGGGAAATTTTCATTTTGGGCATATCGCGTTGTCATGCAATTTTCCTTTCCAAAGCACTGGTTGTCCTGTCCGCTGCTGTTCTCGACGTTCTGCAATATTGACTACGGGGTATTTGAAGTCCACTTTAGACTCAATAGTAGAAGTATTAAATACGTGTTACTGAAAAGTGTGAAGTTTACTTTAATATACATATTTTAATATTTATATTTGAGCTACAAACTGATTTCCTACTCCCTGGATTAGAGTTCATTGTCTAGGGTATTTGTCTGCTGGGCCAATTTTGTGGTGTCTTCACGCTGCTTTTTATATTTGGGCAACTCTCGGCATACGTTCTTTAACATATTACATACGTGTAGGGCTGCATATACATTGGCTTCTTACACATGCATGTAGCTGCCACTGTGCACTATGGGCTGCAACGGCGTATTTCTAGTTTAAATCTGAAGTTTAGCTGTGATTTGCTTTATCATTTAATGTGATAAAGCGCTTTGTTTCAAGGTGAATAACAACAATATAGCATTATCTAAGTGTGTAATTAAATAGAATAAAATATATATGTGTAAAGTATGAAAGAAAAAGCTGAAATCAAAAGCCCTCGGATACAAAGAATAGCTAACAGCTAACAAAGATACAATTTTTCATAAGGCGTTTTTAAGTAAATGCAGTTTATTGTGTGAAATATATTTAAGAAATGCTTTCAGCTGCTTGCCCACTGTCTTGTGGCACTTTATGTTTTCCCATTTAAGCTGTGTAATTTCCGTTCAAGTTAGCAGAGCGACAGCTTCCGTTTCTGGGTAGCTGCCATTGCAAGGCATATAATTTAGGCATTAGCACATTTATATAAGTATTTATCTATCGTATGTGTGAGCATATGTCCGCCATGTACGACACACTGAGTACACATGGAGGATGGCTCCTGGTTGCGCTGCGCTGCGCTGCAGGATGCTTTTTAATAAAACGTCTGTGTCGTGTTGTACTTGTTGCATTTACCATTTTACCATTCAACCATTTGCCATTTTCATTTTGTTTTTTCGTTTTTTTTTTTATATTTCATTTTTATTGTTACCCATTTCACTTTGGCTATCTAACTTTATGCGCCATTTTGCCTTTGCAGGATCGCCAAAATGCGCAGGCTTCGTGCGCCGGCCTCTTTGTGGCCGCTCATCTGGGCTTTGATTATCCAGGGGTCTGGATGCATGTGGATATGGCGACGCCCGTTCATTGTGTAAGTAATTGCATTGCAGCCAGTCGACAGACACACACACACACACATACATATTGAGTGTCATTGTTGTTGTTGTTCTTGTTTATCTGTTGCAGGGCGAACGTGCCACGGGCTACGGTGTCGCATTGCTGCTCACACTCTTTGGCAGCCGCACAAACTGTGCCCTGTTGCAGTCGATTGCACCCACTGATGAGGAGCCGCCATCGAAGCGTATGTGCCGCGATTAGCGTCTAACGGTCGCAGTGTTCAAGCATTTCAATCAAGTTTATACACACACACACACTCACACTCACACACACACCAAGCCAGACAGCAATTATATACGCAGTCCATACAGAAATGTATGCGTGGAAACAGATGCATGCGACAAGCTGAAATAAATGCCAATTAAATTAAGTAGTTGTCAGGCAATAAAAAGAATTAAATAAACGACTTGCCATCGCCGCTTGACTCGACTTCAATATTTCACATGTGAGATCCAGGCGCTGTTCAATTAGGCGACTGTTGTGCTCGCGCATTGCCAAGTGGAGCTTAAGTGGATTCATCGTCATCACCATCATCATCAACATCATCAGGTGGATGCGTCTGCAATTGTGTCGACAGCAGCGGCAATAACAACAATAGATGCAGCGGCGGCAGCAGCAACGTCAACAACAGCATCAACAACAGCTAACAATACAAATTAAATTGCAACATCACCGTGCCACACGGCCACGGAGTCGCGTCTTTGTTGCCTACTTTTGTGACGCGTCCCGCGGGTTTGTTCGCCGTCAGTGTGTGTGTATGTGTGTTAGAGACAGAGACAGGGACTTAGTGCCACGCCTCCGCCTCCGCCCCCACCCGCAACCCCATTTATCTTGGCCTGCGTCTGCACTTCCCCCTTTTACGCTACTGTTTGCTAAATTTAATTTGGACGCGCGCGCATTTCGCCTTTCAATTTGCCTGTCCTTCCTCTACCCTCGCACTCAGCAGGATTGTTGCAGGTATATTATACTCGCAGTGTACGATTTGCCGATCAACGAATGATGGCTGGAGTTACAGGGTATGCATACGTCTGGCAGTTCGGAGTGAAAGAATGCGCACTTCTTACTTGGTTTTTATTATTTCATTTGCTTTCGGGTCTGCGCTCAGGCGCTTTTATTGTTTAATTAGCTTGAAATAAGTTTATTTTCCGTTGCAAGTGGTGTAAACAACGCGCAAGGCGAGTGTACGTGAAAGTGCAGGTGATTTGTTAAAACCTTGAAATGCATCGCAGGTAATGTGCCATTGTGTAAAGCCATAGATTGCAAATCGAAATGGAATGGCTTCCAAGTACATAAAGATATATATATATATACATATATACGAGTGTGTTTACGTCTCTCTGTGCTCTGTGTCTTTCCCTGACTGTCAAAGGCTATTGATTTGCCACTGGTAAATATACTTACGATTTAGTTGCCGCAGCGACGAGTGCTTCGAACAGGCTGAAGTGGATTAGACGGGTGGAGGGGGGAATGGGTAATTTGTTGAACCTGTGCAGCATAACATTAGTCAAGTAAATAAGCTGATTGTACTGAAATAATAATAGATCTGTGCCATCACTTGTCCCAGCACTTCACATTCACAATAAAACAACTGGCAGTCGCCACAGGTAGTAAAAGGTAGCAAAAATAGCTACATTATGCTCTGCGAATATCACTTAATTGACCATGATTTCTGCTGTGTGCTTTAAATTATTTTGTACACAAAATAATAATAGTTGTATGCAACTCGCTTTGGCAGTAAAGTTTCGATGCATAGCATTTATAATTTATTATTAAACAAACTGCACAAATGAAGCATTCACGTGCTAAACATGCGTGTTGTTATTCGGCACTAAATATATCGCAATCCAAAAACATGGTACAAAACATATTTGCAAGCGTTGTTTATTTATTGTATACGCTGTCTGTGTAAAATCGACTTGATGTTGTTGTGGCATATTTGCATGGCGTATTTAAATTGATTTTGTTTGGTTTTTGAACAGCTGCTTTGCGGAGGCTGAGCTGTGGTGTTATCACTCATACGCCACGTTGGCCGCAACAATTGACCCGGCACATGCGTTTGCATCGAAGCGTGTTGAACCTTAAACGGCTTACAATGTCTTCTCAAGGCGATTGGTGCCATCGTCCAGTGGCCAGTGGCCAGTGGCTGCTTGTCCAGTGGCCATTGGCCATAAATATCTTCACACTGCGCACTGAGCATCTCTCCAAGGACCATCGTCTATCGTTCATTGCCTGGCTCCCTATGCAGCAGTTGACTTTTGTCGCATTGGCGCTTGGCCCCAACGGCGCTGACTGAAGTTTATATTCGGTTTGGCTGTTCGCCTCTTCTTTTTTTTTTTTGTTTTATTTCCACCGCTTTCACACAACTCAATTTGGAGTCCACTGTGCACAGTGCGTGTGCCTGTTGTCGTTGCTTGAGCCGGGGACCGAAGGCAAAAAACAATAACAATGACAATATTAGAATTTGTTGCCCTGCCATGCGACTCGACGAGGAGCCTTTGTGGTCATTTTCATTGTTTTCCCTGCGTTGCTGCGTTGTTGCTGCTGGAAAGCTTAACCCCAGCACAGCATTTAAGCTGCACAAGTTGCTTGGTTAGCTTGGTGCGACGACAAATTCCGATGCCGCACAAAATAAATTATTCTTTTTCGCACCTCAAGTGACAGAGATCCTGCTCCTGGCCATGTTTTCTGTCGGCTAGAATGCTCGGATTTGCTTGCTTGCAACTTCTTGAATAATGTACAACTTTCGCTCAACTCTCAGCTGTTGATTTCGATTCCCAAGTCGACTATATGAAAAATAGATAATAATTTCGGCACGCAAAAGTACGAAGGCAACAAAACAAATTGTCAATTTATAAAGTGAAAGTGAAAGTTTCTGGCTTCAATACACAGTGCACAGAAGCAGCAGCAGCAGCAAATAGCAAATAGCAAATAGCAACAGCAGAGTGGCAGCAGTGTCAGCTAATGGATGCCAAAAGTTTAATAAATAAAAAATTAGCTGAATTATGTTGCCTACTTTGTGGCGCAGCAAAAACCTATTGCGAACCCATAGCATAACTTAAGTCGCGGACAGCTCTCAGTGGACCAATAGCTGTCATAAACAAGTAAAACAACTTTAATCATGACTGATTGACTAGCGAGATACCCTGGGCAACTCGAAACTTTTGATAGTCTTCACTAGAAAGCATCAAAGATTATTTCCATTTGGTCCACAATAAAAAATGTGTTTATTCCTATTGCGCAGTGTCGACTTGTAGCGACTGCTTTATACCCTTTAAATACCCTAAGCTTGCCATTTGATTTTGATCCCGATTATGCAAAAAAAGGCACACTGCTGGAATGAGGGCGTGGCCTCAGGGTTGGTCTGTCACAAAGCCACAAACAGCAGCCAAGCAGCCAAACAGCCGCCATGTTGATGTTGGCCATCCCTGCGCGAGCGAATGTCGAGCGTCGAGAGTGTGGGTCGGTGTAGGCCACAGGGCAATAGCTTAAAATTAGCTATAAGCAAAATTACTGTAAAATGGTTTAAATGAGTGTAAAAGCAAAACATAATAAGCCCAAAAAGCAGCGACTAATAAAAAAGGGCAGCGTGGCGCAGCAGCAGAGAGGAGCACGACCGAAAATAAAAAACAATGCGTTGAATGCTGTGGGGCGGCGGGTGGTCGCACCTCCCGCGGGGCAAGCTGTTAAATGAAGAATAAAGCAACAACAACAGCAACAGCAAGAGCAAAAGCAGCGACGCAACGACAAGTAATGTTGTGTCTATGTGTGTGTGTTGCGATGGGAAACATATTTTATGAGCTGCTGTTGTTGCTGTCGTTGCTTCTGTTGCCTCTCAAACGCAGCTGATAATAAAACTTTCCTCTCGGTTGGCTACAGCCCGCTGGGAGCGTAATCGAGGCTGTTACATCTATGCTATGGAGTGCACACAAATACATCTGCGTGTGTATGTGTGTGTGTGTGTTTGTTTGAAGCGAATCATGATTCGCTGTCGGTGAGAATATACTTGTTTAAAATAAATACATAAATATATCAGAACGCATAAAACGGTGTATGATTAAACAAGGCAACAAGCTGCAATATTTATGAATGCAATAGAAGTTGCTCGAACAACAAGCGCTCTTTAAAAAATTTAAACACTTTAAGAGTAAATTGTAGCTTGCTTTTACACCTGCAGGCAACGAATCTAATGAACAATCGCTTAACAGCCCGCAACGTGCAACAGCTGCTGCCAATTTGACTACAGCCAGATGAGCTCGAGATTGCAACTAGACAGAATTATTGGGAACTACGAAATGGTCTCTATCATTATTCTGATTATTATTTTTATTGTTGCCGTTGCCATGGCTTTTGTCGTATGGCTTGTCAGATAATGACATCAACTTATGTTGCAGACCAAAATGCGATGTTGCAAGTATCCTATTTTATTTATTTGGTTTTTTTTTCTCTTTGCTGTTGCTGTTGTGAATTGCTTTGCAAACTGTCATGCGATGTAGGAGAAAAAAATAAATAAAAACGCTTCAGGGCGTTGAAAAAAGGGTCATGCAAAAGGATTGACTAGGACATGAACATATTCAAATTGCTTTTGGGCAGCTAATAAAAAGCTTGTAATCAAATGGGGCGGACCAGGGCGTTTGGCCCGACTTCGGTTGGCCAAAAACTTTGCCTTAACAAAGTCACAGAACTTGGACATGTTCGCCCAAAAATGAAGATAGGAGAAAATATTCTTGTTGGATATGCATGAGCTGGATGCAGCAGCAGCAGCAGCTTATGCATACAGCCGGGGCCAAGACTTTTACAGCCAGTTAGATATTTCGCATTTTGTGCTGTTTGCGCTTTTTGCATTCGAAGATGCTGCCGCCTGCACTTATCCAAGTGGAGAGAGCACAAAAAGTAACTAAGCAAAACACTCGTTGCAGCTACTTAACTTAAAGCTAATTTAAGAGACTTCACATCTATCCCTGTGTGTGTGTGTGTGAGTGTGTGTACTTTGAGTGCGTATCTCCGGGAGGACTTCTACCTGTCCCAAGCATCCTGTAAGCTGATGCTGTTGCTGTTGCTGTTTCGCATCATCAATGAAAATGCTCGTGAATAATGCAAGCCTAAGAAAATAAGCTGCACTCAAGTGCTCTTTTTACTGCCAACAGCAAAGTTGCAGTTGCCATCGCCATTCCCATCCTCATTTCAGCTGTCCCAATGCAATTTCCATTGTACTTGTTTTTGTTGCAATTGTCGTTGTCATTCCGCTTATTTATCCATGATAAGAGCTACCATATATATATATATAGTATAGAAGTACTTACCATTTTAAATTGGATAAACGTGTTACAAGTTCTCTTTAAATTAAGCATCTTATATTTGTTTTTTCTTTTTGTATGATTTTCCAGTTAAATTATTTTTGAGTTACAATAATATGTTGAACATGTTTCGTTTCTTCGTGAACCCTGAAGATATTTTATACACATGTAAAGCGAATACAAAGTAATTACGTGCTTGAAACACAAAATGACAAGAACTTTATTATTATTTACGCTGACGTAGTCTTATGAGATTTTAATAAAATCAGCGCTCGACTCGACATCGGCCACAATTTTAACGAAGGAAAATGAAAAGCCAAGAATTAAGTAAAGTGATTATCGCAGCGAAAAGAGCAAAAATGCAACAAGCTGTAAATAAACAAAAAGCAAAAAGTAAAAAAAAATTAAGGGAAACAAAAATAAATGACAGCGGTTAAGAGACAAAAATAAAAACAACCAAATGAAAATGAAAACTTTAAATTGATATGAACAGGACTCAAGGTAAAGCGACACACACATACACACACACACACACATACACGAGCTCTCACACACGCACAGCGCGTTGAAAGGGAGCTAAAAATTGCAGGCCAAATTAAAACTGAAAATCGTTGCTGGCATTGCAAAAGTAAAAGCAAAAGCAAAAGTTCCACAAGGCGCACCGTAAAAACTTGATACGTAACGATACACACACACTCGCACACACTGTGAAGTCCTCTTGAAAAAGTAGGCGTTACACGGTCGAAAAACTTGGCGCACGTTGAACTTTAGCCTATGGAGTTTTGGCCGCGTTTACCTTGGCCATAAACTTGCCCGGCGACTTGCTGGCAATTAGTGCACCTTTCACGTTGCTTGTATAACACAGTGTGAGTATGTATCTCTCCGTATCTGTGTGTGTGTGTGTGTATGTGTGTGTGTGGTGGGCGTGGCCGTTTAATTCATTTTCACTAGCGGGCTTCGGCGTCGACGTCTTCCCTTCCCCTTGACTGTCGCCTTTGCACACAATTTCTCATTCCGAAGTTTTGTGCACCGCGCGCGCTCGCAAGTTTGTAATTCTTAGTCAGTTAACAAAGTTCATAAATACTTGGGGGGAAGTCAGTTGGTTTCCCTGCAACATCAACAGCAGCAGCAGCAGCAGCAGTGGCAACGGTAACGCTAACAGCGCCTGTTTGCCACATTTCGTTGCCACCATTCTCATTCCTCTGCATATTAATTGCGTTCGCATTTGTGTGCTTCACAGTCGCTGATTGACGAACGTGGCATCGACTGCAGATCTTGCTGCTAATTGTTAGATATATCGTGCGATTTGCTTCAACTTGATACATGTCCTCAACCTGCTGCCTGCAGTAAAGCTGAACATTTCCATTCTTAAATACTAACAAATTGACGGCATTCGTTTTGTGTTGGCAGCAACAATGGGGCAACAGCATACCAAGGTGCAGCTATGCTCGGATTCCTAGTAATGTTTTGGCTAGCTGCAGCAAAAAAAAAAGAAAAGTTGCAAATATGTAAACAAAAAAGCAAGTTAAGAATGCTTGACTGCAATATACCTAATACAACATTTAATTTGATTAAATTCAAATGAAAATATTTAATATTTACGTTGCATAAACTATATTAAATTAATGCATTTAGATTCTTCATCTAGCAGACTGATTTTATCTGCTTTCTTCCATTTGTTACCAACATCACCACTAAATTATTATGCCCTTAAAGACGAGTGTATTGCGAAGAAGCTGCCGTAAACTCTTAAATCTTACCTATGCGATATGGCAAATACTTTGCTGATTAATTTCTGTTCTTAGCACTCGATCGTATTGCATATTTCAGCTGCGTTGCGTATTCGACTAGTTGGACAGAGATTAACTGTTATTTGCCTGCGTTGCGCTGCATGGTCAATAGCTACTGTAGCACTTGATTTCTTTGCGTATTCATTTTACGAGCTGTGTGCATCGTCGGAGCACTTCAGGCATTCCTTTTGAGGCACGTTATCTGGTGGTATGTGGCATGATGGTCGATCAATGCGGCACAGGTAAATGAGAGAGACAAGGAAGTGAGGCGAATGGAGGAGAGGTTTGCGGAAGCACTTGCAGCACTCCAAAAAGTAATTGTTTGCGATTTGGAGAGTGTGGCGTGTGTCAGCACCAGAAGTTGCTGCAGCACATCGAAAGTCGTCTCGAAACGGATGTGGATGAGGATGTGGATGTGGCTGTGGATGTAGATGTGGACGAGGATGTGGCTGTGAATGTGGATGTGGATGTGGATGCAGCCAGCATGGCTGGCAGTGCTCTTGAGACATTTGAGTGGCCGCTCGGGTGCCGAGCCACTAGCAGCAACAGCAACTCAGTTAAAGCTGTCCTGATGATGCCCGAGGCTGATGTGAGCAGCAGTCCATCTCTTTCGCTTACTCTCTCTCTCTCTCTCTCGCTCTCTCTGTGTCCGCCACGAGGCAAAGGGCAATGAGTTTATTTGCAGTCGAAATATGTCCCTAGACGGCAACAATAGCAATTAGTTCATTGTCAATAGTTTGCTTGCTGAAAATTTCATTCTGACAAGGACAATTGCTGCTGCTTGCTGCACGAGAATCAAATTGGGAGTTGGGGTATTGGTGATGCGATGAACTGGCAAAGGGCGGCGGGTAGCGGGGAGCGGGGAGCGAAGGCAACAAATTTAACTAAATTGTAATCGGAATATGCGCATACAAATGGCATTAGCTAGAAATGCAAATTACTTTACGGCATGCCAGTTGAAATTGCGCAACGAAGCAGCAGCAGCGGCAGAAGTTGGAGCTGCAAACGCCGTTGACATCGTCAGCGATGACGACAGAAAGGACGACGGGTCGAGAGCAAGGACATCCAGCCTCTCGGCATTGTTGCAGTCAAATTGCAAGCGATTAAGTGAAGTAAGCTAATTAATTTTGCATTGTGTGCCATACGAAACAGTATCTAAGTGCTGACTCTGGTTGCCTTTGCTGATTGGCAAACACACACTAACACGCACACATACACAGTGAGTGTGTGTGTGTGCACTTTGCTGGCAACTGAGTGTCCTCGGCGCGTCGTCTGTTTGCTTTACATTAATTGAGTTGGCAAAAGTATCCATAATTTCGACGCGGCTGTCGCGGCTTCTGGCCATTATTGGAAACGAGGCCAGACCGAGGCCAGAGCTGGCATTGTTCTTCTTTCATAGGGTTGCTGCCCGCTGCCGACAGGCGCCGCGTTAATAATGTCGTTAAAGATCTTCCTCAATCCAATTCGACGGGGGGCCCTTAATGCACACAACTTGCATTATCTTTGTCTCTGTCTCATCGATTTTGAGGAATTTCGAACTGCACTTATGTGGGGAGTATTCGTTTTAATGCGACTGCAATTTCAGCTTTCGGTTTAATTATATATTTACTCATTTGCTTGTAAATGCCGCCGCTATAGTTGAACATTCATTCCGAATGCATAATATAAGTGATTGCTGAACTCTGTTTACGCTTTAATAAATACGATAAACTTTGTGAATGGGGGAAGACTTGAAAATTATCACAATTATTAATTGGATGTTTACGAGTTGGAAGTTGACATTTAACACTTCAATTATTAATTCGACTGAGCGTCTTCCTTCGCATTGAAACTGAGACGTTTGCAATTTTAATGAGCTCATGATTTTAGTTTGGCTGCGCCACGCAAACACAACTGATTTAGTTGGTTAAACATCTCAGTTATGGAATTTATCATACAAATTGATTAAACGCATTTATTTTGAAGGATGTGTTTTCGTCATTAGAATTTTGAATTGCTTTTCGCTTGTAACTTTATATTGTTGAGTGAATTGAATATCGAACGCATTCAATTCATTTCGGAAGTTTGCGTAATCGATTGTTGTTGATATCCAAATTATGAGCAGCAGTAATATTCATATGTTTGTTGATGTTGTTCTTGCTGCGGCTGCCATTAAATTTGGTAAATGAAAAACAACAGAATGCTCCATATAACATGTGTGTAGTCAAGCATGGATATTTGGCTTGCCATTGGGATTGGAATTGAGCTAGATATTTGTGTGTGTTTTTGGGAGCTGGGGGATGCTGGGGGGGGGGGGGGTCGCGCCCAAGACGACAAATTGAGCGAATGGATGACAATTTCGATTTGTGTCGTAAAAAGTGCAGTAAATGCGCTGCAAGATGCAAAAAACATCAAGCAATGCCATGGCATCAGTTGGGACGGGCAATTGGAGCACAGCTAACTTTACAACAACAACAACAAAATAGAAGCAAAGCAGCCCCAGCGTCTGAGGGAAAGGAACGAGTGGAGGGTGGAGGGGGGTGGCGGGTTGTATGAAAGACATCCATGTGCATAGATTTCTTCTGTATACAAAGCATAAAAATTTTTTGGTAAAGTTTTGTTTTCATTTTATCTGCCATGTTTATTTATTTTTATTTGCTGTTCGTTGCCGCTGGTTGTCCTGTATCCCATCTACCGTGTCCTGCTGTCCCCCTCGTCCCCTGTACCCCGATCCCGATATCCTCGGCTGCTCTGCTGTTTTAGTATTTCACTATCTTCAGCTATTTCTTATAGAATGCTTTTTATTTTATTTCATTCTTTTTTGCTGTTTTTGGTTTTTTTTTTGGTAGTTTTTGTTTGCCTTTTGCTGTTGCTGTTGCTGCTACCATCTCTCTTCACATTATGCTGCTGCCCTTTTTGTTGGGTGTACACCGACCGAGCAAATGAAAAATAAGCTTTCAAAACATTTTGTGCCATTTAAAGAACAACATTTTTGTTTTGTTTTTGTTTTTCTTATATTACAAGTTGCTCTCCGAACTGCTGGACATTGCATTGTTGTAGTTGTTGGGCGCTCGTTCAGCTTGATAAGTGTGTGTGTGTGAAAATCGTTTGTTGTGTGTCCAATTTGATTTTTATACATTCTTTTTTGTTGTTGCCGTTGTTGCTGCTGTCCAGTGTCATAGAAGAAATGAGTTTTTCTTTCCAGTTGATGTGTTTAATGGCGTTTGCTTTTACAACTTTCCTTTTGCTATCCTTTGAGCCACACATTTATGCTAATTTTTATGTGTCAACCAAATAGCTGCTAGCTGCTAGCTGCTAGCTGCCAAGCTCCTTACCGCCAGCTGCCTGCTGCTTCACACAAAAATAAAGAAATGACGGTGCTGCATAATGCCAAGGAGCTGAATCATCTTAACGTGCTGAAGATAACAGCAGCTGCTGTGGCTTTTAGTGTAATTAAAAGTGCAGTCTGCAAATCTGTGTTGCATGCTGCCACGTTGTGTGTGGTTAGCTGATGGTCTTTTTACTTATCCGCCTTAAAGCGTCGCGCCACGCAGCTGACGACGGCGGGTGCGGGAAACGGGTGCAAAGTGAAAATGATTTAATTTGCCGCATTTTGCAATTAACTGCGAGTCCTTGAAATGTACGCAGCAAACACTAATTGCATTTTTTTCACGCCATTTTTGTCACTGATAAAGGGATTTCACCAGCCAGCCAGGGCTGCAAATGAATCTCTCGACAATGGCAGCTGCAAAACCGAACCGACTAAAGCTGCCAGCAAAACTTAATTAAGCCAGCGACAACTACGCCTACGGTAAACAGGACTTCGGAGAGGGCATGCAAGGGGGTTGGCGAGGGGGGGTGGGGACAGAGTAACTGGCGCTGGCTGGCTGGCGGTGGCAGCATCTTTAATAAAGCGTTGCGAACGCCAAGTTGGCCGCAGGTAATGAAAATCCTGATGACAATTTTTAGTTGTTGCAATGAAAACATTTCAATTGCGGTTGCCAGGCGTCGACGCCTGGCGTTGTCCTTGCGGAAGTCGTTGCGCCTGATTGCCTGTCCGGGTCGAGCCATGTCCGAGCCAACAACAACACTCATAAGGAGTCGTAGAAGTGGAGCAACAATAATAGCAGTCACTGCTGCAGCTGCAGCTGCAGCTACAAGCAAAAACGGATGAAGTCAATTCAAGTAAATGCTTTTCTGCTCTTCTGTTATTCTCCACTCCACTTCACTTTCCTTTCCTTTCCTTTCTCTTCCTGCTTCACTCGTTCTTTCTCTCTTTTTTCATGCTCCCTTTCTCATATATTCGCAACAATTGCAATTGTCGTTAGTGTTGTTGTTGTTGCTACTTTGCTTTGCTTTACTCTCTGCTCATTGTTGTAATTGCAGCCCATTCTATGCGGCAGCTTTGTGCGGCCGCTGCTTGTGGCAGGTGACGCCAGCGTTGCCACTGACAATCATCAGCATTTCCTGCTACTACCGGACCAGACACCGTAATGCACTTATGTAGCTCCAGGCATTGCTCGGCAATTAAAAATTGCACCAACTTAATTACATTAATCTGCAAATTTTTCAGATTTTCCACTTCAAATTGAACAAGCTGCTATTAAAGTCCAATATCATAATAATAATTGTTCTGCCTGCATCAAAATAAACTGATTAATATTGATTATATAATTACATATATGTATTTTTTCTTTTATTGTGTTGTAGCTCAATGAAATGGCAGAAAATAAGTAAGATTATATCATTGATGCCGAAAAAGATGAAACAAATCAAAATGAAGTTTGGCAAGTGGGATCAATACACTCAGCATTCAAAATGACATTTGAAGTCGTTTTAAAACAATTCAACTACTAATTGTATTCAACTACTAAAATTTGTAGCATACTTTGCAGCGCAGCGTAATAAGTTCTCGTTCCATAGTTTTTGTACATCCTGAAAGTATGCTATATAAGTTGAAAATAAATTTGATTTTCATTGAAAAATGCAACTAAATATTTAAATACTCTGCTTAACGTACAGCAAATTAGAGTTGAGTTGTGCTGCCTTTTTTTCGAAATTGAAGCACTTTTGAGACTGTTTGCTCTGCGGATCGCGTTGGGGATTTAACGTTATCCTTACTTGCACACATCGCCTGTCAATGCTTCATTAGCTGTGCTGGGCTAAAAAATGTGCTGCCAAAGCAGAATGTATGCAATCTCAGCAAACTTGGCCCATTGCTTCAGGGCACAATTTTTCTTTTCGCTCTGCATGGGATGGCTTGGATGTTGAATGCTAGCGATTCAATGTTGGATGCTGTGTGTTGTTAGTTTTGCTATGTGAAACTTGAATAAATAATGCCAATCTATCTTTGGCAGCAAACGGGCATCATGTGCCGCGCTGCTATGCGTGTGGCTCTTAAAGCCAAACCAAACAAAAAACCTATTTGAACCTATTTGAGTCTTGCAGCAGGAATTTTATTGTCCTGTGTCGTCATCAAGCATATTTGCATAGCAAGCATTATGTGCATATTAAAGAAAATAAAAACAATAAAAGGAGTCAAGTCCGGGAAGTGTGAAAATGCTCATAAAATTCTCGTAACTAGAGCACAAACAGACGGCGAGAGAGAGAGAGAGAGAGTGAAAGGAAGAGCAGGCTGCTGGAATGCTGGTAGGGACCATGGTCATTGCAAATTAATGGCCTTCAAAGTGGTTAAGGAAAAGCAGCAAAACGGAAGTAGAACGCTAAGGGGTTCATTGAGCCCACAAAGAGCAGCAAATTTTATGAGTTTCCACGGTAAAATAAGAAATTTTGCACAAAATAATATTACGCCAGGACG
Source organism: Drosophila siamana (assembly GCA_035047445.1). NCBI lineage: Eukaryota > Metazoa > Arthropoda > Insecta > Diptera > Drosophilidae > Drosophila > Drosophila siamana. The sequence goes on along the minus strand of JAWNPP010000004.1, from coordinate 14,998,014 downwards.
AAGGAGCTGTGAGACAAGAGCAGACAATTTTCAGACTCCAGACTCTGCAAACGTCTGACGGCAGCATGCAGACTACAGACTACTACAGACTACTGCAGAGCAAAGAGCTTCTGGAGCTGCTGCTGCTGCTGCTGATGCCGTTTTCCGTGTTGCCATTAAGTGCAAAAGGATTTTCATTCTTATGCGCATCCTGTGCATAATACAGTCGCATTGGCACACGCAAAACTCATTGGTATTGCATGTGTGTGTGTGTGTGTTTGCTCCTCATCTTTCTCTTCTTGCTTCGCTGTGTGCGTGCTTTGTAAGGATATGCCAATTTATTGCACACACGAGTGCATTAGAGTGCTGGCCCTGTCTTTTGGACTGTGTCTCTCTCTTTCGCTCGCTCTCTCGCTATCTCTTTTGCGCGCTCTCACTCTCTCTGTGCTTGCTGGCAAAGTTTTTGTGTTCATTTGGCGATTGTGGCTGCTGCATGTCTGGCAGAAATTACTTAATCCTTGCGGTTTCTGGAGCAGCTAGTGCAGCAATCTTTGCCTCCTCCTGTCGACTTCTTTGTACGCCCAACTGGCACACATTAAAGCAATTGTAATTGGCATTTGCTGTAGTTATTATCGTTGTTGTTGTGATGTAAGCAGCACTCGAAATTATTTGCCCACTCGCAGCTAAACCCTTTAAGCTGCCCAGAGCCCAGCTGTCCACATTGTCTGCATCAAACAGCCCTCGGCCCTCCACGCTAGACGGCTGCCGTCCACACGGGCGACAGGCTGTTGGAGGGGGCTGGTGGTGTAGGTGAAGGTGAAGGCGGCAAACTGCCAACTGGTCGACTTACCGTTTGCGGCGTCTTTAAATATTTGCGCCGACCAATGGCCGGGCATTGCTGCCGCAGCCGTTTTTATTACCCCAAGAGACGCGCGGAATCCTTTCCACAGCATGCGTCCAGTTTCCTGTTCGCACTGCACTTCTTCGCCTCCCCCACCTCTGTTGCCATCATGCTGCACTGCTGCTGAGTTGCATTCACGTCGCAGATTACAAATAAATTATCGCTTAATAGTCTTTTTACTGGGCTAGCTATTTGCTGCAGTTCTTGTTGGTCTTCGCTTCCTCCGCAGGGATAGCTTGCCAGCAGCTTTGATCCTTCATTTTTATATGAGTGTGTCGATGCACTTGATGCTGTTTTTCCACTGGTTGCCAGCGCGCAGTTGGGGCAGTAATGTTTAAGGATATTTCATAAATTTGCGCAAATCGAAATTCAATGGAAAGTCTAGCACAGAAAATAAGATTTGAATTTCAACTATATTTTCATGCTTATTTTCAAAATACTGATTTTAAATAGACAGCTTTTATTGTTATTTATTTTTTATATTATTTTTATGCAGCTATATATTCATGCTTCTTTTTAAAATATATATTAAAAATATGTATCTTTTCTTACCATTTTATTAATACATGTTTTTTTATGCTTCAAGACTGTGACAATAATTAAAGCAGGTATTGCTTAGAAGCTTTTATATTATATTTTAAGAGCTACATTCTCTGCACAGATTTGCAATATAAACTTTTATCTTTTGTGAGCTGCATTGTGCAGTTGTTGTCTGCTATTAAAGCTTTGCGGACTCGTGTTGAGCTGCAATTATTGAAAAGGTTGGGAGCGACTTAGCAATAAAGCAAAATGCGAAAAATTGGGAGCATTGGCTGCTATAGTCACTAAGCGATTGACCGAAAGCTTTAAGAAAACATTAAAAATGAAAATTGAAATTAAATTTTGAGCCGGGCAGACGCAGGCAGACTTACACACACAGGTCCTTGAAATGCAAACAAAAATCAATCTCAGGCTGTCAGGGGCTGTAATTGATATGCAATCGGCGTGTTTGGGGTTTGGGTTTGGGGCTGTTGCAGCGTGTGTGTGCAAGTGTGTGTGTGTGTGGCCAATTGGGGTGTGAGTGAATTTATTCCGCTGCGGTCGCAAGAGGCGGTCGCAAAGTTTGGGGCCATTAACACATGGCTCAGCACACACAACGACGCCGCACACACATACATACATACATATACATGCTTACATGCCGCAGTCGAAGCGTTGCCGTTGCAGTTGCGCGTATTTTTTGCAGCCACAAACTTGCGTATGCAAAAAGGAATTGCAATTGAATTCATTGAATTCGATTTAAAAGCGAAATGAAAACGAGATGGACGCATAGACGACGCCCGACTACAGGATACCCGTTGTCCTTCGGCGCTTCTGCGTCGCCCCGGCCATGTGGTGGGGCATGCAACCCAATTGGCGTGGTTTTTTTTGCGAAATGCCAATGGCATATTTAACAGCACTTTTGCGGTGGCAAGTGTAGCATGCCACTGCGTTGCCGGGGGGCCAACGATGATGTGAAGGAAGTGAAACTAACGCGTTGCTTGCGATATTTATTGGGTGACTTTTAATTGTATTGCATACTTACAGGCTATTTACACAGTTTGGCTTTTCGCGACGACTTAAGTTAAACTAGATCGAGCGACGAGTGCATATCGCACACATCGCATGTTCTTGTAGTAAGTGGTAAGTTGTAGTTGTATGTTGTTGTAAATTCTCACGTGCATTTCAGTTTGCTTAAAGCTAAAAATGTGTACAAACTAAAAACCGAAAAAACCAAAAAAAAAAAACGATGAACAAACACAGGCATCAAATTGATAAAAACAAACAGAGACAACACAGAAACAAACACCCTAATGGCTGGTTGCAGTCGCTGTCAACCCGGTGACCATTTTGTAGCGTGTCAACTTCCGTCCGCCATATTGCAGTGTCAGTGGCAAAAAGAGCCACTGTGTGCTGATGGCGGCCGCTGTTGCGGTTGCCGCTGCCAGCAGCAATTGGGCGCCGATCAGAGCGACACCTGCAGCCGGGGCAGCTGCAACGATAGAGAGAGCGAGAAGAGAATGACATTTTTATTTGTATTTATTAAAATTGTCCAAATACGCAACCGCTGTCAGTGCGTTCCGATATGCATGCATTTTTATTTTCATTTGCATTTTCATTTTATTTTTAATTAGCAGCCACCACAGTGCAACATGGCCGTAATTGCGGTTGAGCGCTCACCCACTCACTCACCTGACTTGAATGACTTCTGGTTCTTCAGATCGATATCGTCGCGAAACAGCAGCGCCTGCAAACTCGTCTCGCGCACCAGCTGCGGATAACTCTCGATCTCGGCCACGCAGCGCAGATCGAGACCCAGACGCATCGGCGAAATCGGTTTCTGCAGTTGTTGCGTCTGCAGCTGCGGATGGAAACGCGGATCGTTGGCGTAGAAGTTGAGCTGCGAAATGATGCGCCGCAAGTTGTAATCGTGGGCATCAATTGTGGTCTCCACAATGGGCTGCAGATCTTGCAGCGAGGCCTAAGACAAACAGTGTGCTTTAGTACGCAAGTAAATGAGATGATATTGTTGAGTTGTGCTCACCTTGAAGCCATTGATATACCAGGTGATTTTGGTCAAGAGACTGGAGAAGTCAGTGCTGCAGTTGACCTGGACGAAATCATCAAGGCGGTACATGGAGTGAAAGCTGCTGATGAGCGGATTGTTCTGAGGCAGTGCTGCAATTGGCATGAAGATATATAAAAATATGCTTAAATAAACAACTTTAAAACGGGTTTGTCAAAGCCGAATGCAGTCAATTTATTTCTGTATGCTCTCAACGCACATTAATTGGCAAAGAACGCACGTAAACGACTCTAAAGGATGCAGAAACTTTTACGAGTAAGCGTGTGTGTGTTTGTGAGCTTCCGTGACATTTCTCGAGCTAATATTAAATGTGCATTAAAAATGCAAATTGTTCACCTTGTAGCTGTTGTTGCGTCTGTTGCTCGTGTTGTGCGCTTGTATGAACCCAACGCATTGCTTGCTGCTGCTGCCTCTGTTGCTGTTGTTTCTGTTGTTTATTTTACAACTTCTCTATTTGCTTTTGATAAATTTTTAAAAATATTTCAGCAACAGCGGCGGCAGCAGCAGCAGCAGCAGCAGCATCAGCAAGCCCCCATGTACGCAACGTATCTACAAGATATTTATTTTATATCAGCGGAAAAATAGATGATCATAAAACACATGCAGAGAGCGAGCGCAAAGCACACGCTGAAACATCCTGCTGTGTGTGTGTCTATGTATGTGTGGGCAAAAGTAAAAGCGAAAATAAAAAAGAAGAAAAACGAGCACACACACACACACAGACAGACAGACACACATCCGCATATACATGTATGTATATGGATGCAGAACAAGGCGAAAGCTGCGAGGGCAACAGTAGAAGACACGAGGCACTCGGCAGCGAAGCTTTTCATTTTAGCGATATCCTTTTTAAGCATAAAGTGCTGCCGTAAATCACAGAGGCGCACACCAATACACCCACACACACATACGCAGACTCGAAGCAAGCAAGCGCGATTCCTGTTCGCTATTTTAGCGTCCTTGTTGTTGCCCAGTCCACATACTGTGAGCGTGTGTTTGTGTCTGTTCGTTTGTGTTGCTGTGGATGCGAATCACATGCATCTCTTGGTTACATTTTATGAAAACGTTCAGCTTTAGCTGCGATGCTCGCTTGCCGTTTCTTTCGCGAATACATCCTGCTGGCGGACTGCTTGCTTATCCTGCCTGCCTCGCTGTCTGCCTCGTTGCTCTGGCTGCTCTGGCTGTGCGTGTTTGCCGGCCGTTCGACGATGCACCAGCTACTTTGGCCCGCAGTCACAGCGGCATACATACTAAAAAAAAAAATATATATATATATATACGACATCATGCATGTGTATGCAAACGATGCTGCATGTTTCTTGCCGTTTTCTTCCCATGTTGTTTACCATTAAAATATCACGGAAATTACACATTTTACTCGGTTTATGCTGTGCAGCACCGCAGCGGGGATTGCCAATGGATAGCGGCAAAATATTTGCATTACCCACCCACACACACACACACACACACACACACACACACATGCAGTCTCTCGCTACGGTGCAGTTTAATTTAAGACAAACAATTGAAATTATATAACATTACTTTTACGCCCGGTGGGCGTGACTTACCCTCGACACTCATGTTGGCCGAGCGTGCGGTTAGCTTAAAGTGTGGCGCATCGCCGGACACTTCGCACCTGTAGACGCCCGATGATTTGACGCCCAATAAATTAAGCTCCACACGACACGAGGATTCATTGCATTCGTTGCTATCATCGATCAACTGCACGCCCTGCACCGGGAACTTTCGGAACACGGTCTGCATTAGCGGCGCATATCTGTTCGGCGGGTGAAAGAAGCATGTGTAGAATGATGAGAAAATTGCAGAAGCGTTCGCAAAGAAGAGCATGAAAAAGGGTTACGTATTGGTTTCCTTTGAGCGACAGCTAAATGGCCCGCAAATTGGACCAGCTTTCATTTAGTGTCCTTTTTTCGCTTTTTTCGTTTTTTTTTTTTTGAAAATGGTCAGCTGATAATCGGCCCATACGACTGGGCTCTAAAAGCTTTTTCAAGCCATAAACGAATCGAGGCCAGGAAATGGAGATTTTCAGACAAGTGGCTTACATGCACTCAACCTCAACTGACTTCACTCCGCGTCCACGCTAATGTTTCTCTTTCTGTGTGTGTGTGTGTGTGTGTGTTTATGTGCTTGTTGTGCGCTGAGCTCACTTGGGAGATTTCTTCAATTTGTTTTGTATTGTAGATTGTTGCTCATTAATCCCTCAAATACGTATTGAATCGATGTGTATAAAAATCTACAACAAAAGTGTTCAAGTGGAAAACTTGTCCAATACCCAACACATAAATAAACAAGCCCCCATTTCGACTGCATGTGATTGACTTTCGAATACCTCTTACACACTTTGATGGACTGCACTTGACGGACACATAGAAGGTTAAAGTTCTGCGCTTGACTGCTGACATCTATTACCACAATTTGAGCATATATTACGCTCTTAATTTCCAGGGTATAAATAGCTACCCACACAGAGAATATAGAAAAAAACGTTGCCTACTTTTGTGGGCTGTTGTAGTGTTGATAAGTCGCTTTGTGCGCTACTTGTTAATAGCTGTTAGCCGGCCGTTTGTTGCTCGCCTTGGACCGAGGGGCTTCGACGGGGCGGTGTTTACGAATTATTTGCGGCTTAGGCGGCGGCTGCTTCTTCTGCTGCTGCTGCTGCTGTTGCTGCTGTTGCTGCTGCGGCAGCAAATCAACAAATTTGATAAGCAATATAAACGGCAGCTTGGCTGGCTCTCTAGACTTGTGTGTGTGTGTGTGTGTTTGTGAATGCGGCTCGTTACAAGGGATTTTGTGGCATCTATTATAGTCGTCTGTCTGTCTGCGTGTGGTTTTCGTTTTCGTTTTTTTTTTTGGTCTCGCATTTAATGCCTCTTTTTCACTAGCCAGCATTAAGTTTTCGTATATTTGATGTGCAAAGCCTTGCAACAATTCACATTGTTGTAGATAAAACAACGATTCCCTTGGCTTTTATTGCAAAGACATTTCAAAATAATTCGATTTTAATTTATTTCACTAAATGAGGGATTACATACTTGTATTTTTCCTTCCTTCTTTATATTGTGCGCAACTTGTGTTTTTCTGATCAGCTTAAAGTGCTGTCTGAATCTGTTTTGCATTCGCGTCGCAGAGTGAAAGTAAAATTGCAATTGGCTTCAGTTGGTTTTCACGTGCTTTCGCCGTCTAATTAAAACTTGCACTGCGCCAGCATCCTCTTCTATTTCTGCCCCCATAACGCCCCCCAACGACAGTTATAGCGCTCCGTTGCTCGTCTGACTTTTCGCACAGGGGTTGTATCTAAACACTTGAGCGAGCATGTGTCTGTATATGTGTGTGTGTGTGTGCAGTTCACCTAAGCGGCGCTGCTCATTCTCATTTTTAATTAAGCAAAACGCGAAGCAGTCACTTGAGATTTTTCATTAAGTTGAAGCTTATTGCAGTGCAAATACTCGCATATGCCTCGACTTGTTAATGATAATATTGCGCATACGTAGACGTAACGTATACGCAATGTTGGCGAGATGATGAAGTCCGTTTTGGGATCCGCACTTGAAATGGTCAAGTTTGCGGTCAAATGATCATTTAATAATCATTCAGAAGCTACCCATAACCGAATTACAGCTTTTTGGGCAATTAGTTGAGCCTTCTGTTGTTCGTCGCCAGCCTGCTTGACTGCCTACTTGCCTGCTTGTCATCCAGCTGTCGTCTGGTCTGGCCTAACAACTGTGTGCCATAAATATTAAATGGCGCTTAGCAATCAAGTTTGAAATACGGTTGAGTGAGTGAGCATGTTTGCTGTATGTAAGTGAATGATGATGATGCGAGTGATGGCTGGAACAGAGCCGTAAAACCGAACCCGCAGAGCAAATCACCACACAGAGTGTTTTATGTGAGTGTATGGAAGGACATTTAAATTAATTTACCGTAGCATAAACGAACCAACGCAAATTAATTTATTTAATAATTAATTAGGCAAGAAAGTCGCCTGACAATGAACATATTTATGTGCGCTCTGTGTGTGCGAGTGTGTGTGTATGTGTGTGTGTGTGTGTGTGCTGTGCTGGGCTGGGTTGGGCTGTGTTTGAATATCAGAGACAGAGTGAAAGCCTGATCCCGGTCATGGCACAGATTTCGATGCATTTGACAGCTGCGCAACGTCGCGCAGCCTCGCAGCAAAAATAACAAAATAAATATCATAAATTATAAACGCAAACACACACAGAAACAGACAGACAGAGAGATTGAGAGAGAGAGAGTGAGTAGGAAATAAACCCACAGTTGCCCGAAGCATGGAGCCCAGTCAAAACGCAGGCTGTGTGTGGGCGAATACTTACCTAAAAAACTCGCTGTCGTTTTTGTACCACTTAACCGAATTTAACGTGTGACCACTTATGTCATAGCTGCAGGCTAATGTCACGTTATTACGAAAATCAACAATTGGTGGCACTTGGATGTCAGTCACAAGTAGACTCTGACTGCGTCGCATGGCTGCCAAAAATAAAAAGAAAGAGAGCAGAGTGAGAGAACACACAAAAACAGTAAGTGGGGGTGGGGAGGGAAAAAGAGGAGATCGTAGAGTTAGCCGGGGCATCGCAAGATAAAAAACCGTCAGATAAAAATGATTGAAAATGTCATAAAAAAGAATGTGTTGCACGCAACATACACGAAAACAATGCAAATGTTTTCGTATTGCCGCAGATTTAAATGTGTATTTGTGTATTTATTTGCTGGCCGAGCAGAAAATCCTATGTTATTGTAAAATGATTAATTCGTTAGATAAACATATGTAGACTGGGAGTATTTATAACAATAAATATAGAATGCTTATTGCAGCTGTTTAAACAGCTATGAGACTGGCAGTTGATTAAATAAGCTTTGGATTGCACACAATATATGAATGCTTATGTATATGGTATTAAATAATTATGAATAATGTGCAAGTTATTTCAAATGAAACTACATGGTTATTTAAAGTATTTGCAGCATTTAAACTACTTAAACCTTTTAGATAATTACTCGGAACGTAAGTAAGTAAATTAAAGTTGAAGCTGCAGCAAATAAACACGAGTGGAGCGACGACAAATTAACATAAATGGAATTGAAGAAAATGCGCGAAATAAGAGACGCTGCGAAAAAGGGACAAATGAAATGGGACGTTGAGACAATTTGCTGTACAAAAACTGACGCACAACTCCTAATTGAATGAACTTGTAAAAATGCTGAACATCTAAATGACACAGCAGCAACAACTTCAGTTGCTAAACGTTGAAGAAAACCGCGCGTGGGTTTTCTACAAATTTGCAGAACGTTTTTAAGTGCAAGCAGACAGACGAAATGGAATAGGAAATGCCAGAAAAAAGTGGTTAATATCATTAGCTGCATTTGCGTTTTTTTTTGCCCCTCCCTTCTTTTTGCTGCTGCTGTTGCTGCTGAAAGTGGGCCAACTGTTTATTGCACTAAATGCCAAACGCGTCGCTGACTGTGCGTCTGCTTGTCTGTTTGCTGTTGCTGTTGCTGTTGGTTTGTTGTGCGAAAGTTGTGCGAAATTTCCATAATCTTGGCCATGTCGCTGCAGTTGGCAAAATCGGAGTGCTGTGCAACATGATAAGCAACAATTTAAGGCAAGCTTCGGAGCGCACGAAATGGCGCAAGCGAAACGGCACCAAGAGACGACAACTTGCAAGTTGTCTGCATAATTTTTGCTGCTTTACTCGAGTCGAGTCGCCGCGTCTTTGTTGGCGTTGCAAATGGCATTAGACGGCGGCAACAGCGGCAGCAACAAGCAACAAGCGACAAGCAACAAAACACCAGCACTCCGCTGAATTTAATTTGTTGCACTTTACAGTTGAAATAACTCGAGGTGTCTCTCTGTGTGTGTGTGTTTGGGTGTGTGTGGCGGCCACAAAAAGTTAGTGTGTAAGCAGCGACGTTTGCTTTGTGATAAAAGCATGGGAAATGCGCAAAATTAATGCATTGCCAAAGACTTGTGCTTGTGATTACCTTGTGGCAGCAAACATATGCAAATAGCGGGCGACAGATTGCAGACTGCGAAATCGGAGCACTTTGCTTTTGAGCCTGCGGCATTGTCAATGGCACAACAAAAACGCAAACTTGTTTAAAGTTTCAATAGATAAACAAACAAAAGTGCCTGCCAGGCATGTCGCTCTCCCTCTCTCTCTGATAGGTAAGTCTTGCATGTTGCATGTTGCACGCCGCATGCCGCATGATTCTGAGTTTGAGTTTGAGTTTGACATGAGTCTTTTCAAGCGTGTCAAAGCTGTCGACTAGCAGTTGCACAGAACAACAAACATCCGCTGTAACAACAAAAACAACATCGACAATGGCAAACACATTTGCAAATGGCAGCGGCAACCGCAGCTTAATGGCAGCCTCAGAGCACCGAGCACAGAGCACAGAGCGCAGAGAAAACAGAGCAAACAGAGCACGGGGTGAGCTTTGGGAGCATTGGGAAAAGTTCACCTGCAAGACAGCAAAAGGCATGACAGCTGTATCTGTGACCAAGCAGCAAACTGAATGTCTGTGTGTGTATATGTAAATAATAAAAATAAGTACATAAAATACACAGCAGCACAGAGGCAACTTTTTTGCACGGCAATCAACGCACTTGAGCAAAGTTTCTGCCTAACAACGACAACGACAACGAGAACGACAACGACAACAACAACTCCAATGCCAATTCAAGACATCAATTTGGTTTGTCTGCCAGTTGCTGTCTCTGTTTGTTTGTGTGTGTGTTGGTATTACTTACTTATAAGTACGCCTACTTGTCTGGTGCTTTGTCTGTTTGCCTCTTGTCTGAGATTGTTGCACAGCTGTTCGCTTGTGGTTAACAAGGTTGAAAGTTGCACGGAGCGACGTGAAAATGCCTAAAGAAAGTCAAGAGGCACTTTCTGCTTTATTTTGTGTGTGTGTGCTGCTTAAGTTTGGCCAAGACGATGGCGACGCAGATGACGAAGAAGAAGCAGCATAGTTTCTCGTCTTGACTGGATAATGCAAATTGTCTGGCCTGAAACTTACTTTGGCCTCTGATTCAGCATCGTTGCTGCTGCTGCCGCTGCTGCTGCAGCTTAGGCCAATTTAAATCTGGCTAGAAACATTCACTGCTTACTGCTTACGATAAACGCCAGAGCCAGAGTCAGAGCAGACAAATCTGCACAGGCCGAAGAATAAAGAAATGCCAAGCATCTATAATTTGCATATAAATGCGACAACGCTTCCAGCATCGAGCCATACGCAGTCCGAGCTGGCGGCTGTTTGTTTTCCTTTGCGTTTTTCGCTCTGCCTTACTTTGATTTGCTTTAGTTTCGTTGGGGGTTTCTCTGCTTTTTTTTTCGGTTCAACTTGTGGCAGGCGAACACAAATAAAGATGCTAATCTCGGTAAAGCGTAGTTGCGCACCAACAACAACAAAAAAAAAAAAATTGAGCAGCTAAATGGCTCACAAAACGAGGCAGCATCGAGCAACAAAAATACAAAATAAAAAAAAGAGCGCAGCAAAGCAAAAAAAAAAAAAAATAGTAAAATAAAATAAATAGATGCTCCTTCTGCTGCTGCTCTCGTCTGGCAAACTATGCGACGAGCGTAGCTTGAGCAGAAAACCGAGATTCCTCAGCTGGCGATGCTGGGAGTATTGTTGTTTTTAGTTTAAATCGCATGCGGAATGCTGCAGCTCCAGCCATAACAGCAACTATGCAAAACATCGAAGTTTAAGCTTGATTTCCCACATTCGCTGCGGCATGTTGCCTGGTGTCTGACGGCTTTGACTTTGGCTTAGTTGCATGCCACTCCTTTTGGTCTTGCCTTGCTTTGTGTGCCCCAAACTGAGCAGCAGCGTCTTCACATTAGTGTCAGTTTTGGCCACATGACAGTAGACAGTTGAAGTTGGCCAAGCCACCCCAAGCAGCTGCTGATAGCAGATTTCAGGGTTGTAGATGGAGTACATCATTTACTCTGCCACCCAAATCGCACACTTAATAAAATTGAAGACACTTGTAAAATAGGCAATTTGTTTAAATAAACTTTATGGCACTCGAAGCAAACGTCTCTGAGTGCCGCACTGTCAGCTCCGTCAGGCACTTGTAGCCAAATATTTATACTCTTGGCATGTCCTTGCCAGAGAACTGCTGTCGTCGTCTGCGTCTCGACGTTGTGCTCGTGCTCTGTTTGCAGTAAATTTTAAAAGCGTCTATAAATTTTAGAAAAGTGCAAATAAAATATAGCGCAAGTTTTTATGCCTGTTGTGTGGGTAAATCCTTTAAGGCGTACTCCAAAATGAAATTGTCACATTTATGTTTGCTTTATGTAAATTTTCCTGCTTTTTCTTTTGACTTTCGCCGAAAAGAGATTCCGCTTTCGAGACTCGCTCTGATGCTGAGCTGCTGCTTAAATAATGTCAAAGAACTTTATGCTAAAATTCGCCTCAGACAATGTGTGAAAAATTAAGCGTCATTTGTATGCCATAACATTAATGTATAATACTAAAATAAATTGAAAACTTTAATATTACATTCATATGTATGAAATTGATAATCCTCGATCTTGACTCGCATTGAGCTGTGAAGGGATTAAAGACAATGTTGGCCAAAAGTTTGACAAAGGATGAAATAAATAAAAGTAAAATCCAGCAGCAATCAATTTGTGCAGAATAACTAAAAATAACTGCAAGACTACAAGTGAAAATATATTATTTATTTGCTGTTGTGCACATCTAGAAATGGATTTTCATATTTGATTGTGTTCGCTTTTGTCAAATGGCTCTTGAAAAGAAATAGATTTAAATGTTTAGTTGCTGCGCTTGTCCTCTTACACCACTCATTTATATTTTCTCTTTCTATTCCTGCTCTGCTTTCGTTTGCTGTCAGCTTCGTTGCTCGTTGTAGAAGCTGAAAAATTGCACTTGGAAAGTGAAAGATGTTGGGGAAAACAGCAAGTGACATACACCGAAGTGGAATAGAAAATGCAATTACTAATGCATTTTGCGCTAGTTTTTCAGCTTTCATGGAACTTATTTCCATTTCCATTTGCTTCACAAAATAATAACCCAATAGTAATGATAATAATTGTGCAAATTATATATATATATATATATGTATAAGTGTGTGTAGTACATGAAACACAATTGTTATGATTTCAATGTAGCGAGTTGTTGAGTTTCATTTGTTGGCATTTATTGTTGCGTTGTGGTTGGGCAATAATTGAAAGTGTATTTAAAAAACAATTTAGTGGCTCGAAATTTGCATAAATTTATGCGGTTTCTCCGTCAGCCATATTTACACACGCACAGGCGTCCAAACAAAAGGCAACGGCAACAAGCACATTTATTGCTATGCTAATTTTGAGTTTTGGGTCAGGACAGGCGGCAACAAAAGCCAAGTGCACAAAAGCGCAAAGCGGAAACGGAAATGCCTAAATGACTTTTCATGGTGTCGCCGATGAAGGGGCACAGGCCGACGTCGGTCCCCGACATTTCACCCCCCTTTCACCCCGCCTGAATGTGTGTGAGTGTGAGTGTGAGGGGGTGAGGCGACCGCAAAGTTGGCCACGTCGTCGACTTTGTCGTAAAAAGGTTGGCCAGCTTAAAGGGATTAAAAGCAAAAGGCAATAAAATGAAAAGTTTCAAATATTTTTATTATTATTGCCGGCCCCAGCCAAAAGCCAGACTTTAAAGCCTGTCTTCGTCGCCGTCTCCGTCTCCGTCTCCGTTTGCGTCGCCGCAAGCAAAACTTACTTACCCAATAGCATGTGGATGCCCAGCTGCAGCAGCCAACGGGCATAATCCATTGTAGCGCGCCCTTGCTCCTTGAAGGTCCTTGTTGCGCCGCTTCCACCTAAGCCACACGCACAAACTTCGGCTCTGGCATATTTGGGAGCGTGGTGTCTATGCCAACTTTGATCATATTATATTTGCACTATTTTGCGGCTCTTTAGTTGTTTATATTGCATACTGTGTGCGATGTTGTTGTTGTGTAGTTTCGCTGGCGACAAATGTCATTGACATGCCATTGGGAGCCATGTGCGAATTGGCCAAACAACTTCGAATACTTTGGTAAGTGACGAGTCCTTGTTTCAAATAATACGTTATCCGCTGACAGCGATATTTTTTTTGTCCTACTGTGTTTTAAGGTTATTAAATTTGAAAACTTTTTTGGCGTCAAAGACGGGCGTCCAGTGCAGCACACACCCACACAGTTATACACACACAGACACACACACACACACACAGAGCACATCTATCTATTGCCTCGCTTGTGTCCGACTTTTAAAAAGTTTCGCTTTGACTTTTTTATATCCTGCAGCAGGCAATCGAGAGGTATATAACACATGCTTTGTGCAACTAACTTTTGAGCCAGTAATATTGAAATACTTAGCTGACATTTTGCAACTACTTTCAACCAATTTTTTAGTAGCTTTATTGGCAGCAAGGGTTGAAAACAATTCAACAAATATATGGAATAAATGACGTTGGAATAGTGATCTATAATTAATTATACATCCTGTCCTAGCTGTTCACTGAATCGTAGACCATTTTATACACCATCTCATGCCGTTACAGGGTATTTTGCCGCCCATTCTGTAAACATTTTGTCTGCCTGCCATTATTAAAGTTTTTTTTTGTGTTTCTATATTTTCTGGCGGCCAGTGCATTTGTTTATTGTCATTGTCAGCGTTATTTAAACGTTGACAGTTTTTGGAGAAGCGAAAAAAAAGCGAACGAACGAGAAATTGGTGTGGTAAAAATGAAAATGTAGCAGCCGGCAACTTTGTCGGCACTGGGTCCAGTGCCCAGGCGATTGTACTTCTGCCAACTTCCATGGCCACGACTAGTTGTCCCGCGCTTCTGCAGCAACAGCAACAGCAACACACAATGTGAAGCAAGGAACGAAGCCTGTGGCGCTACGGGCTTTGTGGCATAAAGTCCTTTAATGCTCTAATCAAATTGTGGCTTCTTTTTGCGCTGACTTGCCCGTCAACTTTAACTTGTTGTTATCGCTGTTGTTGCCTTTTTTGGTTCTTGTTGTTGTTGTTGGCGCCTTTTGTTGCTTTTGGTGTCCTCATTGTTTTGCTTTCATTGACGCGTTTATTAAAATTGCCGTAGCAAAGTTTCACAGCAGCCGGGCATTATATTTTTAATAAGTAAGAGCAAGCAGTTTGAGTTGCTCTCTCTCTCTGTTACTTAATTTTGTTTGCTGCCTACTAAGAATATTTGCCCACTCCTCTTGGCCGAGTTATTCGCCTGCCTGCCTGGCTGCCAGGCTGTCTTGTGGCTAGACTAATTTAATGTTCAACATTGTTGCCTGGTTAATGTTCGGGACCTCGATAAAAATAAGCTACTCCTTTCAGAGCAACAGCAACATAATTGCCGTAGATAATTGCCATTGATTATTTGCGGAAGTGAGCTTGAGTCGTTCAAACCCAGACGATGAGCTAGTATTATTGATCTGCCAAATAACGAGAGAATATTTTCATTGTCACACAATTATTCAATGCATCTTTTAAATTGCCAATTGTTTTTTGAATTGCCAAATGAATTCAAAGAAGTCTGAGCGCACAATGCACAATTCAATTGCCTTAATTTTGAGTATTAGTTTCTATCTAGCTTTTGTCAACTGACAATTAGGAAAATTTAGAGCGGCCTCTTGTCGAAACACCGAAAACTATTCGCAGCCAGGCCGAGTGCAGTTTATAGAGCACATATTACGTATACGCAACGCATTGCATGCTGCCAAAGCAATGCAGGATTATTTGGAACGAACGAATACAAAAACATGCAGAGACATGGTGGACAGACACACAAACACCTCTCTGATGGGCAGTGCTTCAATCTAAGTTAATTACTTAATGGCAATGTAATGCACAGGCCTGTAAATAATTAACTAGCATTTCATTGACTGGCACACATACACAAGCACACACATCTATATCTATATATATGTATATATATTCGTCAGCATGCACAGACATGTTGACTCTCAAATCTACATTAGGCGCGTGGCACACTTTGCTGCTGCGCTTTGCAATATTTATTTGGACGAGTTCTTGTGCAACAGTCTTTATTGTTGTTTGTTTGCTGTTGCTGTTGCCAAGTTGTTTTTTTCTTTTTTTACATCTGAATTTGCATAAATGCATAGTTACACATATACATACATACACTCACATATACATATGCATAAAGTATATATATATATATATGCATGTGTTTTGTCGAATCGTTTGTATTGTTATTTATTTGGCATTTGGTGGCCTCACGCTTTTTAGCCGCGTCGCTGTCTTGTCGCTGCCACCCGCCCGCACCGCACGCACGCACTATGTCACACAAAAGTTGGCGTCTAACTGACAAGCCGCGGCTACTGCCATCGTCGTCGGCTGCTCTGGCTGGGAGTAGTAAGTCCATGTCCTGGATTTCGTCGGTCGCGTCGCGTCGCTGCCGCTGCTGCTGCTAAAGCTGGCGCTCAAAGAGCTCAGCGAGCGACAGTTTCGTCGGCAACTCTTTGATGCCGGCACTGATGCTGTGAGTCAGCAGCTGATGCTGCTGCTGTTGCTGCTTACGCCGCAGCACTGTTCGCGTGTTCGTTTCCCTTCGGCTGCCGTCGCGCCAACTCGTGTTTGGGAGTGCTGTGAAGAGAACGACGTTTGATTTTGGGCGCGCCTTGTTATTGTTTTGTGCTCTGTGCCAAAGAGAAGCTGTGCAAGGCTTGCAGCGTTTGTCGCTTTGTCGCGCTGTTAACCTACATAGCTGTTAGGCTAACAGCAAGTGGAGACTTTTTGCCATGACTGTTAAGTTAACATTGGCCTGGCTCTTGATGGGTGCACAAGAAATGTATTTATGTTAACATGAGAACAGAGCAGCAAAAATATAAATGTTAACTATTTTAAAATTAAATTATTTATTTAGAAAGATTTTTCATTTACACATTTTGATAAGATTAATTTAGCTTTCGAATTCACGTAATCAAAATTATCATTTCTATCTAAAATATAAAAAATATGTTAAAAGGGGATTAACTTAAGAGTTGCACTACTTACGTTAGCTTGCTTTATTTCTTTGGGGTCTTATCTCCGAGTTATCATGTTCCAATAATTCTATTTAAATTTAATAATATATTTCGTATAAACTACTTCCTATTGAGCTTCGAAATGTCGAAACTATCTGCTAAGGAACTGTAGAATAGTTCTGTCTGTTTGAGAATTTTAATATGCTGCGGAATCGATAATAATTGATCATTTTGTGTTTGTTTTTATGTCTGAAATACCTTTGGTTCCTCTTTTACGTCATGTGCTCTTGTCTGTTGTTGTTTGCATTACATTTTCAGTATCGGAATCAACTGCAACATCAACTGGCAGCACGCTGTGTAGCAAAGGCCTTGTGCACCCAAGTATGCAATTGCAAAATCCTAAGGCATTCTCTGTCATTGTTGCTATTGCTGCTGCTGTGGCTGTTGGTGGTGAAATCCTATTAGCCACATGCCTGTCTTCTGGCACACTTCAGACAGCCCGGGCAGGCAAACACACGAAATGCAATGCAACAAGCGGAAATGTATTTTTCGGCTGAGGCAGCAGCAAAAAGATATTCAACTGCCAAGCCGCTTATCAAAAATAAAAGAGGAGAAAAAAAACAACAGCATAATGGAATAAAAAAAATTTAGTTCGCTCTTCTTGCCGATTTCATTTATTGTGCATGGCACAGACTAAACAAACGTGGACTGTAAATCGCAACTGTATATAGTTTATGCTGGAGTAGCTTATCAGTCACTCGCAGAGATGTAGATGGACCCGTCGACTACCAACAATGGACAATGGACAATGGAACGCAGTTGATCTCAGCTTCCACCGTTTTATCTGACCTCTTGCACTTGACAGCTGGGCTGATTTCAATGGCTTTGTTGTGGCTTCTTGTGGCGCTTGCAACAAAGCATTTGCTTAACTATTTCAGAAGCCATTGGAGGATAATTCGTTGAGTTCGAACATCGTGCAAAACCAGTTGTGATATATTGGCACAAGAAATTAATTAAGTAATCGTTCCAGAAACGTCTTTAAGGTACAAAGACGAATCGAGTTGTGAAATTCATGTTTGATGAAAAATTTTCACATGCTTCATGATATCATGAAACGTATTCAAATGCAAAATTCCAACATTTAATCTGCGTTTTGTGGGTAGCTTTTCAAAAAGTGGGAAAGAGAGGGAGATATCGCGCAATTACCGCACTCTATTATTATATAATATTTCAAACATATCAGCATGATGTCGCTCATTCATGGGAGAGCAGCACTGCTTTAACAAGCTTACGCTCTTGCCGAAGCTTTCGCTCGCTTCAAAAGCTTCGCATGATGCCATCGCTTCGCTATTATCAATTAAGCTTTGACAGCCCGCTACTAATCGCTCTCTCTCTCTCACTCTCTCTCTGTGCTTCGCGCTGATAAACGATCAAGTTAAACGTCAACAGAGAGTCGCAAACAGAGATATCAGCATGACACAGTAATTCGCATCAGTTTGAGCTTTTAGCCGGCTAAGTATAAAAGCTGCCCCGCAAGCAACGCTAGCGTTCAGTGTTTGAGCGCAACGTATACGCAATTAAATCGCAAACAACTTCTACAAAATGAATCGCTGGTTGAATCGTGTGGCTGTCGTGACGGGTTCCAGTTCTGGCATCGGTGCTGCCGTCTGCAAGGATTTGGTGGCCAAGGGCTTGGTTGTTGTGGGCGTGGCACGTCGTGAGGATCGCTTGCAACAGCTGAAGTCTTCCCTGCCCGCCGATCAAGCACGCGCTCACTGCGTTGACGGAGGTGCTGCGTCAAGAGCTGCTGAGCAAGGGCACCCAAACAAAGATCACGGTGAGTTAGAATTCAATTCAAGTTACAGAACAGTTGTATAGTTACTGAATTCCTATTTGTTTGCTACAGAGCATTAGTCCCGGCGCCGTTGATACGGAAATGGTTGACAAGACTTTGGCGCCATTCGATTTTCCTTTCCTGCGCTCCGAGGATGTGGCCGATGCTATCTCATACTGCATATCGACACCGCCAAATGTGCAGATTCACGAGCTGATCATCAAGCCCATTGGGGAGAAGTGTTAAACTCGAGGTAGAAAGTTCTTTGGCCTTGCTTATGTTTGATCAGCAGCTTATATAAAGCAGATTTTTCTGTTTGTATATCTTATAAATTATTATGTTTAATAATGTGCTACTTCTTTACAAAAAATAAATTTCATAAATATGCAATTTGATTTTCTATATATATTTGTTTTGTATTGAAGTTTTCCAAATCAATTACAGTATTTATTTATTGAACTGCACGTAATTTCAGCAGATTGCAAATAATTTGAGACCATTGTGTGGCGGATATTTGTTTCCAAATAATTAATACTACTTTTGGAATGAACAGCAGATTGTATGTACTTAATGTAAGGGAATTAAAAAATAAAATTATGGCATGAAAATGTATTCAATTAAAAGCTCGATTGCGGCCAGTTGCAAAACGGATTATGAGCGGATTGTGAAATTTTCTCGCAAATAACTGTCTCGCTTTACACACACACACAGAGCCCTAGAAGAGGCTTTTCCATTTCCATTTCCAATCCCACTTTTGGGGTACATGAGTATTAGCCAGTTTACTTGAACTTTGCAGCTGTTTAAAAATTGATTAAAATGTGGATAAGAATGTCAATGTTATGTGCCATGAACTGCAAATAAATAACCGCAAGTATTGCAGAAGTTTTCCATGTGTATGTATGTGTATGTGTGTGTTTGTTTGCCTGTGTTGTGTGTGACGCTTTTGCGACAAAGTTTCTGGCAAGCTGCGAATGCGCCACGTGAGTTTTGCTGCAGCCGGTGCATGACTAAAGGAACTAATGGCACAAACACACACACAAACACACAGACACACATAGGTAAAGAGGCTCTCTCTTATACACACGGACATGACACGTGTTTTGACTACAACAAATATGCTAAAAATGTTATGCCAAAAGCCAGCAGCAGCAACACGAAGAACTGTAGGGTTTTTGCATTTTACAGCGCCCGAAACGCCGCGAAGCTGCTAAACTTGGCACCGTTTGTTACCATTTGCGAGAATGTGCGCAAGTATTTTAAAAATGTATTTTTTAGCATGGCAGCTTTACATTTTGGGACACGTCGAACGTGCAAGCCAAGCCAAGCAAACCAAGCGAAGCGAAGCCACTGCAAGCCCAGTCACTATGGCCACCAAAAACTTGCTAAGCGTTTGGCTTGCCAGCGCGAAATAAGCATTCTACTATGTATATAGTTCTTTTTGTTTCTTTGCATACTCCGCATATGTGGGCGGGTGGCACATTGTCTCCCAGCGGGTTAATGGAGTTACAGCAGAGAGAGAGAGAGCGAGAACTAAGCTTATGTAGCTGCCGTTAGTGCGCTACTCTGCCACCGATGCAGCTGAGATGCGCGCGGATAAAACTTCAAATGTGATCCCGCTTAAAATACCATTTTCATTGCGTTTTCGACTCTTGGCATTCGCTTATATCGTTGATTTTATGAACTGCCGTCGCTGCCGTCGCTGCCGTCACTGCCGTCGCCCTGGATGCTTAACTTTTGTTGGCTGCGGCTCATTATGCAGACGACAGACGGAGCCAGAGTGGCAGGGCCCAAAAGTCGCGGCCAGCACTTGGCACACGGCCCCAGACGGCCGAGAGTTTTGGGCTGTTTGTAACATTTTTGCAGGCAAATGCTCGTAAATAAGGATGGCAACAAACGGCCTCAACAGCAGCACTAGGCGCTGCTTCTCTGTTCTCCTCTGTTTGCAATTGCAGTGCGAGACGAGCGCCCGAAAGTATGCAACGAAAAATGCGGCCGGCCAGCGAAACATGGGCGAGTTTATTAAAAATTTTGAGCGCACCCTACGCGCTCGCCTCTTCTATGTTGTTTTATTGTTGTTTTTCGCTTCTCTTCGTCGTTGTTGTTTTGTTGTTTTGTTGCCGACTGATGTTTTCCTTTGGCTGCTTTATTTTTATGAATTTTGCTTTTGGTTTTTTTGTTTTGTTTTGTTTTTGTTATTTGTAGGCACTTGGCCAGCTCTACATGCACTTGAGTTTCATTTGCTTGTTTCGGCAACGACTCCAGCACTCCGGTGCTGAGCAGAGTGCCCATAGTACCGAGAAGTAGTACGAGGCAATGTCAGAGAGTGCATTAAGCATTGTAGTAGTACCTCGAAAAAGTTTTATGTACATTGCGAGAGCGCCAAAAGAAAACCACAACCACAATGAAGTCGAATGTTTGTTGCTGTTGATGCTACAACTACAACAATAACTACAACTACTGTTGCTGCTGCTCCTGCTGCTGTGGCCAACGAGGTTATTATTATTATTGTAGTTGTAGTTGTTGCTGTTGCTGTTGCTGTTGCTGTTGCTAGTGCTGTTTGCTGCAGTTGTTGTTTGTCGGCCAAGTTGTTCACTTTGTTAAATTATGTGCGGTATTGTACGTACAATCGCATATATAGTATACGAGGCAGCAATCTGCCTGCTTTTCTATTTGTATTGTAATCTCTTCAGTTCCAAGTGCTCACATGTTTATTAATTAAAATGCTAGCCCCAAGGTCTGGCTACAATAAATATTTAATAACTGCATACGCTCCGACGACCTGCCTTCATAAATGTTGGGAAAAAAATAGGAAAAAGAACAGTGTGTAAAAATATAGCAAGTTTGACTGTAAAATCATTAATTACATTTTGTTCGTGTTGCACTTTCACATTGCTCTTTATTCTCTGTATTCTTGCATAAATCAGAGGGGATTCTTTAAATTTCATTGTCTATAAATGAAATGCAAAATGGTTTTCATTAAAGAGCTGCATTAAATTGCTTAGCATACGAAATGAGAAATGTACTTTTATTACGATAATTTAAGTTGAAATCCCACATTTATTATGTGTGCTTGTGCGTATGACTTTCATTTAATTATGGATTACAACTACTTAATAAAAACTTTTTCATTTTCATTTCGTTGGCAGGGGACGAATCGTGCTACAGATACGGATACAAATACATGATACAGATGTGAATGTAGATGTAGATGCAGATACGGATACTTTGGCTGTGCGTGGAATTCGTTCACCCGCGCAATGCCAAACAAATGCATGACAAAATCTTAATTAACCTCAGGGTGCTCAGCATAAACCAGCACATTCACACACACACACACCCACACACACACACACACACGTACGCATGCAAAGCGAGAACAGTTTGCCTAATACGCGAACGTTTCAAGTAAATGAAACAAGCTGAGCAAATAAAACTATGTATCCGCATGTGAGTGTGAGTGTGAGTACACACTCATTTTGTATGTTACGCACTTTATTCTAACTCAAAGACAAACCAGCAGCAGCAGCAGCAGTGTCTGCCACACAGACAGTCAACACATGTGAAGCGCAAATTTCGCTGCTCGGGAATTACATTAAGCGTCGGGCATAATAAATTATTCCGTATGATATGATTCTGGTACATGATAAGCGTTTGTAATTTTAACTGTCAGTTAAATGAGTAAATGGGCCCGGAGCCTGCGCACAACGAGTGCGGGGTGGGGGGTGCGGGGGCCACCGGGGCGTGGCATGAGAGACGAGAAGTTTTTCTATGCGCTCGCTACGATTTAGAATTCTTAATATTTATCTTCAGCAGGAAACTTGAACATTAGCGCGCGTAAATAAAAGTCGAGCGTCAATATTTGCCGGCAAACTCTCACACACATACACACACAAGTATATATATATATATGGGTTTGATGCACACACACACACACACACACATAATTACTTTTTGCTCCAGCGAAGTTGGTGCAGAAAGGGCGTTGACATGTACGTGACTATAATCAACGCGCGTTTGGCAATGACTGCGCCACATGATCTGCAATGTCCTCCCACACTCCCCTCCCCGCTACTCTGGGCCTAGCTGACCCAACCTTCCACCCCTCCCCCCCAGTTGTCACTGCCCCTGCCCCTGTCCCATCACTAATAGCAAGCTCGTTATTTGCTTTGAAATTAAAAAAGTTTTGCTCTGTGCGCTGTTAGACGACGCTGGCTCTGCTTTGGCTCTCAGCGTTGATTTACATGTTAAATAATTTTGTGCCTTCGTCCGGCGCAAAATTGTTTCAAACGCGCTGCATGAAAGCCAAATATGACTACGAGTCCATACAGCTGCCTGCTTTGGTGTCCTGTTTGCCGCCAGTAAATATTTATGTGCGCTGCTTTTACCATTTGCCATTGCTTTCAAAAATTGACTCACGCACATTTGGCAAATCGACAGCTCATTAAACTGAACCTTCCTTAAATGCTGCATTCTAAATTAACTTGATTTAGCACATAACTTGCTGCATATTAAACGCTCTAATGTCTATTGATCTCACAGCATTGATCATAGTCTCGCAAATAGCACAACATGTTTGTTGGGGCAAGAGTAATGTGCAACGATGGGTTGCTTTGATTAACAAAAAATGGTCATAGACACAAACGTTTTGTGTTTTGAAAAGTGAATCCCTCAAATCTCTTGCCAGTGGGCATTGGTTTGGTGTTGTTGATGGTTTCTCGTTGCCAGCAGCAGCGGAAAAATATTGAAACAATGCAACAAAATGTTGTGCCCCAAAGTCAAAATGAACAAAGCTCTCGCGTGGATTTGCAGATTTTGAGTTTTTCAGATTTTGCAATTTGAAAGCAAATCAAAGTTGACACAGGATACAATAGGAATCATGTGTGGAGGGGCCAGGAGCTTTGCACATCGTTTCCCCCCCAAGTAGCGCAATGCAAAACAACTTAAAATGTCATATGAAATTTGTAGCGTTTGCTGATTGCGCGTGTTAAACAGACGCCGAGCGCTGCGGAGTGAATCCTGCTCCACACACACACACACACACACTCGCATGCTCGTAAAAGGACAGCGCGTAAATCCAGTCACGCCCACGCCCCCTCCCCGCCCCTGTCACGCCTCAGCTCGCAGGACTACGTGGTGCAGTGCTGTGAACTAAAACAAAAAGCAATGCCGCAGCTGAAGCCGAAAGCAACGTGGCAAATAAAAACGAATGCGAAAAATCACAAATTCCGAAAAAAATCTTTAAATCCCATGGATTTATGCATTTTTACGTTGCACTTGCTGCTGCTGCTGCTGATGCTGCTGCCGCATGTGGGTTGTCTATCGCAACACCGCCTTCTCCGTCACGCCCCCACGCCCCCCTACGTCCCCCACATCCCCACGCCCATTAAGCTCCCCCGTTCACTTATTCTATATGTTTTTGTGATTGTGAAAATGCGGGCAGCGAGCAAGCGAACGTCGTCGACGTTGACGCCTGCGTCGACATTGCCGCTTATGCGATTTCTGCAGTTTGCCAACAGCGCCTCAAGGTGTCGCTGCGCACTTGCCACACACTCTCGCCTGCGACAGTAATGCAGCCAGCACACTTGTTATCAGGCTGGTGCTCACAATTGATGCTGCCCGAAACTAGTGGACACATCAAATATAATGAGAATATCAAGTGATTGCAAGACAATTGTAAACTGCGAGGTAAGAAACATTGATAACAAAATTTCAATGTGGAAAGCTGTGAATAATGTTGTTGTAGAAGTAAGAGATTAATTATAACATAATATATAAAATGTACTACAACCTTAAATCCTAAAAATGCAAAGTAAATTTGTATTTAATCATATACATGTTTATTGCTATAATTTGAAATGTGATGCGTCTAATATATATATTTATCAGCAGTCTTCACTTTTCATATAGCTAAATAAATTACTTACTGTCGACTACATTTATTTATCTGCTGTGATTTAAGATATTTATTTCATTCAACGTTTAAATCCACAATTAAAATCTAAAGCGAAATTTCTTTTGAGTCGCTTCGATAGTGTTCAGACTTTTAAGCACCAGTCTAACAGAGATCCTAGGTTTCATAGAAGGCGCTGCAGCCATTGATGACGTTACTGTCGTTGCCGTTGCTGCCACTGCTGCTGCTGCTGCTGCGGCAGAAGTGTGTCTGGATGCGCTATCTGAACGACGACAGAAGCAGCGGGAGTTCCGCCTTTCCAAAAAGCTGGCCAAGCATCGTCGTTATGGCGGCCCACACTTAACGCCACCGAAAAAGTTCACACAATCGATTGGTGTTTGGTGTTGCCCCCAACTGCTGCCACAATGGTTGCTATTCTTGTTGTTGCTGTTGATTTTATGGCATGCTGCAAACTATCTGTCGCTTTTGTTTTACGATTCCTTTTGCGCTTGATGATCGTCACCGTTGCGGGCGCTGCGTTGCTATATTCGTCCTGCATCCTCAGCAGCGCCTCACCTCGCCTCCCACACAGTCCTCAGCTCAGTGCTGTTGTCATTCCCCGTTGTCGCAACCATTCGCCGTCGTCCCTGTCACTCCCTGCCTGCGCATGGCCGGCAGCGTAATCGTGTTGCTGTTTGCTGCATTGGATGTTTGTTTGTCTCCACAATTCCAAACGAAGCCAGCGACCGTCGAGCCTGGCGACAGGCGGGGAGGGGCGGGTAGCGAACGAGCGAGCCTAGGGCTGGATTTCATTGTTGTTTCTTTTGTTGGTCTGCGCGGCGGCATTCGATTTTTTTTTTGTTCGCACACAGTCGCTGCAATCTCGGTGTAATATTTTATTTTCAATTCGCATTTAGTGCAGCCGTGGCAACGTGGCAAGCGTGGCCAGCGTGGCGCGTGTGGTCGGAGGCGGGGGCAACATCTAAGGGAAGAATAAATTGTATCTGACAATTGGCAATTGGCCTATCCGACCGTTTGATAGTGCGACGGGCCCAGCTCCAAATAGGCAACCAGCCAGGACGAGAGCGAGAGAGAGAGAGAGAGCGGGAGAGCGAGGTGAGGCAGGTGAAGCCAGCTGGGGAGGAGAGCATGCCAATAAATTGAGGGCGTGGGTGTCTGTTGTCGCCGGCGATGCTCGGCATTTTATGCTGAATCACGAATTGCATTAGACAAGGCTCTCTGCGGTTGGGCTTGCCAATTGGATTATCACATGGCCCGACCCCATGGCTGACACTTTTCATTAAAACTTGCGCTCGCACGTTGGACGCAAAGTGCGTTGAACATGCTTTAAACAGCTCCATCAATGACAAAGCCTGACGACGGGGCTGCCTCTGCCTGCTGCTTGCTGCTGGCCAAAACGACGACGAATCGAAGTAATCCAGCAGCTGCACTGATAAATGTCAAATAAGCTTTGAGTGTCCTCGCTGTTCCCGGCGTGAAATGCTTTTTAAGCACTCACACGGCCACACACACACACACACTGACAGACACACACACGCATATACAATCGATGTAAATGTGAATGCGGATGTCGCCATCGCCATCGCCATCGCCATCGCCATCATCATCGCCGTCGATAGCGATGTCCATGTCCGACCATGTCGAGAGCGCATTACGAGCAAACAAAAATTTGCTCTGTCAACTAAATGTCAGAAAAATGGCCGGCAATAGCACTTGCTGTGCTTCAGCTGCTGTTGCCGTTGCCGCTGTCGCCGTTGCCGCTGTCGCCGTTGCTGCTCCTTGATGCTGTCCCTGGCACGCACGCACTTGATCAATCATGCGAGGATGACGACGATGCTGACAAGTGTGTGTGTGTGTGTGTGTGTGCGCTGTATGTTGTATTTGCATTGATGACAACTACATGTCCGCAACCACAGCGCCAGACGCTGACGATTATGGAGCACCTGCGGGAAGCTGCCAACGATTTGGACTGCAGATTGTGCTAAAATGTAGGCAATACTTGTTTAGGCTACCTACCTTCCCCTCTTCCCCCACCCCCCCTCAACATTTGGGCACCACTGTCTATCGTCTACTGTCGGCTGTCGGCTGTCACCTTGCACATGCCGCATATTAATAAGCCCTTTGGCAGGGCCAAAACTAATGGCCTGCCATTCGTTACAGCGAGGCAATCGACAGCCATTAACCACCAGGAACCCACCGGGAGGCAAACAGTCTAAAGTACTCGTAATGGCAAAAAATTATAGAAAACGAATGCTGCAAAATGCTTGAACAAATCCAAACAAATGTTTGTGCTTTTAACTGGGATTATCGACGCGATATTTATGCCCATCATTTTTCTTAAGCTCAAATGCCAGATTTACATCTGTGCGCCAGGACGAACGGCGAACGGCGATTGGCGAGCGGCAAACGCTTTTGTCTGACCACAGAACAGACAGAGCTTAGCGGAAAGCTGCAAAACAAAAAACAAAAAGAAGAAACGATGTGTCTTGTTGTTTAAAATTGCAAATACAAACAGCTAATGGATGAGCTACTCATCTGTGCTGCAATGAAGTGTCTTAATATACATACATAGTAAACACAATGCTTTGGCTTTGTAGGCAGAAGTAATACGAAAATTTGGTTACTGAGATGCTAAGTAAATTAGATCTAAATTGGAAAATACATACATAGAGAAATCAGTTATATTTGTGTGTACAATCTGTAAGATAATTAGATGAGATATAGATATAGAAATTAGTTGGAGTAACGCAATCTAATTAAGTCTACAATGAGTACGAGCTTAGAAGGCGACCTTGCATTTAATACGTATACGTAATATCGTGTGTTCATTATCGTTTTACTGCTGCGAAACTCTGCATATCTAATGCGCTGGTCAGCTGTAAATTGCCATCAAAGTATTGCAATGGGATTAACTGTTTCCACGTCGCTGTTTTGCGGGTTTTTTCCACAGTTGCAGCTTGCTTATTTGCCACGTGCTGGACTTATTTACACACACACATAAACATGGAAACAGACTTACACATGCACACATTGAAAATTAATTAAACCGCAGGTTAAAAGCTTGTTAACAAGATGCTTAAAAGAAAAAGCTTTCGAAAACAAATGCGGCGACTCCTGCCCCATCGTGACGCCTATCGGGAAAGTTGTGCGCATTACGCATACGCAATGTTGCCCGTGTGAAAAATACTTTGTGAAAAAGTTTGCTACCAAATGGAAAAAAAAAACACACACACACACACCCGAAGAAGAAATTTGTTAAGCCTAAGCTAGAAAAAAGTCTTTCGGCTGCCATAAAAGGCAAAGGACCTTTCCTATTAAGGTAAATGCTACAACAAAGGGAAAAGAGTCTGTGAGTTGAGTGGAGCCCAAGACTTGAGCTTTGTTTTGGCGCAACTTTATCAGACACCCAATTAAAAGGGCTTTATAACAATTAGAGCTAATAACACGCTTCAATTGTGCCAGCAATGCCAGCGGGCATTCCCAACTTCCTCCCGCGCTTAGCATTTCATTTTATTTTTATTACACTTTTTTTTTCGGTGGGATTCCTTTTTAGGGAGTGACAAAAAGAGAGCGCGAGAATAGAAATAGAGAGCGTAAGAGAGAGAGAGAGTGAGCGATAGATGCCAGCTTATGGCCTGGTTTTTTATGTGCTGCTATTTGGTTAGAACTGTGGTCACAATTAAAGCGAAAAACCACAGCAATTAGCAAATTGACAAGTGGATTTGTTTTTGCATCTCCATGAGTTTGGCTTTTGTATCTGTAATTGTAGTTACTCTCATAATTAAAAATTGTATGGTCATTGTTTTTTTATTTTTGCCTTTTTTTATTGTTTTTTTTTTTTATTTTTTATGTTGGCATTTAACAGTCATCCAACCGGACATTTTATCAGCCGTAAGCTAAACGGGTTTGTTCTCGCTCACACAAAAACTTCAGTTCA
This sequence comes from Drosophila siamana, assembly GCA_035047445.1. Lineage (NCBI taxonomy): Eukaryota > Metazoa > Arthropoda > Insecta > Diptera > Drosophilidae > Drosophila > Drosophila siamana. Next base: position 14,969,814 of record JAWNPP010000004.1, on the reverse strand, counting down.
AACAAAAAGTGCAGCGTAAATCTCTGAAATTTGATAAATTAGTTGTAGAACTAAAAAAACTTTCTATGGCTGCCAGAGCTTGAGCTGCTTATTCCTCCTCCGACTGACTCTGACGCTGACGCTGATGCTGACTGACTGTCTGTGTGGACGAAGCGAAAAGTTTTCGGCCAAATGCAAAATCCAATTTTTCGAATGAAAAGTCAAACATGAGTTTAACTTTTGATCCGTTTGACTGCCTAAGCAGTCAACAGTCAACATTCAGCATTCAACAGTCAACTTTAGCCCAATTGAAATCTTTTTTTCGCTCTCCCAAATCAATTTGCCAACTGGCGACTATAGTGATAGCTCCCCAAAAAGCCGAGGCATCAAATCGATATTTCAATTTTGCGCACATTTTCAGTAACTAATTTGCAATCATTGCCGTTTTTGTTAATTTTAATTTGATTAGACATATTATGCACAAAATGCCCATCACACAATTGTTGCCAATGGCTGCACAATGGCGAAAATCAATCAAATTGCTCCAAATTCAATTACCGACAACTCTGTTGACGAAATTCAAGATACAAGCAATGGAATTTTACCAAAGCAATTCTACTGGCAGCAACGCATAAAGTAATGAATAATTTCACCTTAATTTAATTATATTAATTTCTACGTTTGTTCTTCGCTTTAGTCATTGCAATGAATTCAAATCGATGATATGCGTTAGCTTTGTTTGTTGAGAGCAGCAAGTAAATTTAGATGTCTTAAGAAAATGCTAATTCCATAACAAAATTAAATGAATTTAAAATACTTTGAATTCGATCCACAGTTGGTGTTATTGTTAGTGTTGAGTCGATGGCCGATGGTGTCTGACTGTGCAGCAGCAACTGACGGCAAGTGCCGCAAATGATTATCATTAAAAGCATTTTCATTTTGCATTTAGGAATATAGAAATAATATTTGCTGATTGGTGCTTGCATATTATGCATGTGGTGCTGTCGTCGCTGTTGAATTCACATTTTATTGATATGCGAACTGAAAATGTGAAAATTCTAAATTCAAATCCAATTAACATTTGGAGCAAAAATGTATAATGTGTAGAGATTGGCAAACGTTGCGATTGACCAAATTTGCATTTTAATGAGCTTCAATTGGTATTAATTGTTGTCCGTTTGTTGTCCGTCTGGTGAGTGCAGCCTTAAAGTGCGAACGAACAATTACGAATGGCTGTTGAATTATTTCTGATCACAATGTACACCTAATATAAAATGCTCGATGTCGGCATTGTATTCATGCGAATACAATCCGAATAGTTTGGCCCAAATCCAGTTGTATTATTGACAAAGTCATCGTATCGGTTACAGTCCTTAAGTGACAATGCAACAAGCGAGGCAGCAACAGCGCAACAATGCCCATGCACAGACACAGGCACACAGACAGAGACACAGACACATGTGGCAGCCACACACACAATAAGTGCAACAACTCATATGTATACACATCGACGATGCAGACAGACGCACTCACGCCCATTCACACACTCACATTCACATTCACACTCGCACTCGCACTCACACTGATGCACACAAACAAGGCATATGCCTCTGCCGTTGCAAACACATGCTCAATTGAATCGAAATTGAATTTGCAATTCTATGTGCTGTAGCTAACGCCATTTTCTTTGGGATGCGGCAAGCCCCAGCAACGAATATACTTTTCTCTTTTTTACCTTCTGCTCTACGCCAGCGACGGAAACTCTGCCTCGAGCATTTCTTTGGCGGCGAACTCAACAATCCTCTAAGCTAAATGTATTGAGCAGCAATCGCTGTGGCAGCGTGTTCGCTGGTCGGCATTGGCAGCCGGCTGAGTTGATCCATGTTTTTTATGCTGCCTCGACGGGCACTTGGCAGCTTCCTTTCGTTGCTATTGCTGTGCTATTCGATTTGCTTTTGCCATAGCCGATCTCTCATGTCGTTGTGCGTATTTGTGTGTTTGCTTTCGCTTTTTTCTTCGTATTTGCATTTCGTTATTGAGATTGAGACAAAGCAGAACAAAAAACTGCTATCGACGCTGGCTTCGAGGCTGCCCCCACCACTTTCACAGATCCTTTTGCTCCTTCGGCTGCTGATGCTGCTGCTGCTGCTGCTTTTGCTGTTGCATTCAATCATCAATGAGTTTTTGCATTTTACACATTTCACTTGGCTCATCTCTGCAGCTGCTGCTGCTGCTGCTGATGCTTTTTGTTGTAAGCATTTTGTTGGTTGACACGCCCCAAAGGCACACAAGAGAAGCCGAGAGAGAGGGAGGAAGGGAGATTCCACTGTAGGGCATAATTGGAACCCACATCTAGGCGCCATCCAGCTACTGATTGGCAATGTGTGCAAAGTCTTTTGATTTATTGATTGATTGTCAAAGCGATTGCAGTGTGCTCGACTAGCTCGCAACTAAATTTGTCCAACAGAATAATTAAAATGCAAATACCTTAGCAAAACCTGGCTTGAGGCAGAAGGCCTGCCACCTCAAATTATTTGAGGTATGCTCGCATGTTGCGTTTGCCGTGTGGCTTGTGGCATGCTGCATATTTGCTCTTTGTTTTCTACTACTTTTGTGTGTGTTTTGACGCCATACTTAAAATATGTTATGTTTCTATTTCAAGTTTGTTCTCGTGCTTACATTAGGACGCTGCTCGTCCACTCGACAAAATGATTTCTATGTCAGACGAGGGAATAGTATTTCAGCACACACACACACACACAGACACAAATACGCACGGTGAAAAGGAAGTGTGAGTCACATATAGCTTATGCTAAGCGCCGCAAAGTATGCCGCACTTTTGTTTGAGTATTGAGGTAAAGTGTGTTGCTTTTGTTGCTGCTGCGGTTTTACTCATGTGCAACTGTGCTTTTGCCAAATGCAAATGGTATTTAACAAGGACAAAAGACTACAAGCAACAGCAGTGTAAACAAAATGGCCACAACAGCTAAAACAGCAAAAACAACAAACCATTCGATGCGATGTATGTTGTTAAAGTTTTTGCTCATTAAAGAAACATCGTTGCAAGTCAATTGAAAAATGAGTTCTCGTTTGCTTGCTGCTTTAACGCTCACATTGTAAAACATAATATGATTAATTGTTAAACTGATTTCATTCACTCTTTATAATATTTGCCATTTTGGGAAAGTGCAATTTACTTGGATAAGCCGCAAGAACTTTTATGACATCCATATGCAGAGCACTTTTAATGGCTGCCATCGCTGGCTGCCATCGTCTTGGCCAAGCCAGCAGGCTGAGTAATGTAATGCAAAGTCCTGACCGGGATATTGCCGTTTTGTGCAAGCCGTTGCAGGGCTGTGGCATCCCATTGCATGCCATCGTCGTGCCATCCTCATTTTCAGCGTTTCTTAGCAAATTTGCAAGGATATTTAAACTGTTGAGAAGTTTTTACGTGCGCCGTCATAGTTTGAAAGCTACTTTGCCATAGCTGGAGGTTTATGCTACTGCATAAATGTTACTTCTACTTACGTAAATTACAAAATAAAGTTATTACGAAAAGTAATTTAAGTTAAAAATTTTTGTGCGCCGCCAAGTTACCCGCGAAATTGTGCAGCCAACTGGCAATGCCACCGTTGCATCGTCTTTATTTCTTTTTTTTTTTTTGTTTTTGGTGTTGCAGCATGTGCAGCAGCAGCCGCATGTGGGCGTGCGGCATGAGAATTCGTGTCTGCTTGCGGTGTCGCCGCTGCTTGAAGAAACTACATAAAATCAGGTAACAACTTGCGCAATAGTTTCGCCTTGGGCGCATTTCTATTTCAACCATTGCCGGACTTAAAGCCACCATTCTAGCTGCGCAGTAAATTAATTTGCATAAAAAATGCATAATCACAACTGTGCGGGGTGAACAACAGAAAGCAGCGAATAAAAGGCATAAAAAATGCAAACTACTGGTCACCAAATCGTATTGCAAACCTTTGGCCTTCGCCTCGCAAACTGTGAGTACTCGACGGCTTGGTCACGCTTAATCAATGGGCCAATAAACAAACAACAATGGCCAACACACACACGTACACACACACGCACAAAGAGAGCTTCAATCATGGCCACACTGAATGCGCAACGACAAAACTGTAAGCAATTGTACAAACCTGTAATGTCAGATGTTTGTTGTCGCTGTCGTTGTTGTTGCCGTTGTTGCTGTTGCTGTTGCTGTTTTTGTTTGGTTCAGTTGTTGCAAAATCAAGTTGAAAGTTCCTGCTGGCAACTTGAGGTGCAAGTGTCGTGTTTTTGTCAACGGGCCAACAGCAGCAATTTCCGTTTCCTGTTGCCCTGCTGATGAAAAAAAAGCACGAGTGGAGCGGCCAGTATAAAAGTTTAGATTACAAATTCACATACGTACAGTGGCCAACAGGGCAGCAGTTGATTTACTGCTCCTGCTCCTGCTCCTGCTCCTGCTGCTTCCTCAACTCCTTCTGTTGCATTTGGGTTATTCCCATTTACTTTTTTTTTTATTTTTTTTTTTGCTCCTCATGGCAAGCCAGGCGCATGTTTTGTGGTCACTCTGTGTGCTGCAATTGGAGCAGTCTCTCAACTGCTATTTTTTGTTGTAGTTGTTGTTGCTCTTGCTGGCTGGCAGTGATGTTATTTCTTTTGTTGTTGTTACCGTTGCTGTGCTGTTGTACTTTTTGCCAGTGCCAGTCATGCGTGCCACGTGCTTCGCTTTGATGTGGTGCCTTCACTCTCTCAGTCTGTGCCTTGCCTAAATAAACTTAAAGTAATAAAAACGAGCAAAAACGAGAAAAGAAAACATCACAAATTCGCACACTGCGAGTGCTACAAATGCTGCTTGTACATTTGGGTAAATTGGACTCAGCGAAAGCCACTGTCACACACACAAATATATATACACACACACACACACACACAGAGAACAACTTTGTAAATATTTTATGCAAAAACACAAACACAGTGAGGCTTCGTTTCAGCCACAGCAGCAGCACATCAGCTACCTGGAAATGTTTTTCGACACATCTGTAGACTCGCATCAAATAATATTTACTTTACCATCTCTTACCCATACACAGACGCAAATAAAAACACCCAAAAGCACACACACACACAAACGCACACAAACACACCTGCATCTGAGGCATACGGTTCATTAGGCGGCTCAAGAAACTCACACAAATTGTAACTCAAAAGTTGTAGCTTAACTTGAGGCAGTTAAATAAATGTCTTAATGTCGGCAGCAACTTGACTTCAAAAAGAAATTACCCAACACTGAGCAGTGCGGCAATCAAAACTACTTATGGCTGCAAATGAACAAACAGATGTTTTCCCAATAAACAAAAAAAAACACAGAGCACCAAATTTAAATCACTTTCTAAGAATTTCAGATACTTGAACACACTATCTCTATAAATGGATCTCTTCCAATTTCTCAAATATTATACTTTAATTTCACTTTAATTATAAAATTCATATTATATTGAAATATGTGGAGCTTAAAGCTGTGAAATTTGCATTGTCAACCAAAATGATTTTGCTTTAGTCCATGGCAAAATGAATAACTGCTGTCGGTCAATGAAAACTGAGATGCTGCAAGAACAGAACAGAAGAGAACACATAAGAGAAAGAGAACATTGTTCCAGCTTCAATACAGCTGGTGCAGAGCGACGAGTCCCATAAATAAACCAGGCTAATCAGCACTGCCATTGGCAGCATTATTGTCACGTATTATTTTACATTTGTCCGCATTTGCATTGGCATTTTGGCATTGTTCATGTCCGTCCTGGCAAGTGCACACATAAATTCAGCCCCCGGCAGCTGAAGAAGGCATTGACATTTTATACCCTTTATTTGAGGTGAGCTTTGCCTTGTGCCAAAGTTTGATATGTGAAATAAGTTCTAACTTTCTGGCGAATTTATTTTAACGAGACTATTATTTGTCACTCATTGAATATTAGTTGTGATATATTTTGTTACTCGGTAGAGCATTCAACGTTTGCTATGCGCTCTTTGGCACATCGTGCTCGTTATTTATTTACTCCTTGTAAGTGAAGTTCACATTTGAGAGATGCGCTGAATGCAAACATATTGCCAACTTCTGTTTGTGTAGTTGCCTGGCTCAAGGACACCACACACACACCTACACAAGAGAGACGCGGTAGACACTCAGCTCAGTGTCTGCATTTGCTATGAAGGCAGCAGGTGCCGCGACATTATTACCACATCGACATGCAATGCACTCGCTAGTCTTGTTCAATTTGTTGCTATTGTTGCACTTAGTGTTGCATTTGGCACATTGTTGGCATTGTGTGTGGAGTTCAATTTGCTTAGATGTTGACTTCTCATGTTGCATTAATCGATTGAAATCAAATCTTCACTTCTAGAAAAACACAGCAAAATATTAAATAGCACAAGTTAAAGTATTGACTATTTATATTTTTAAACTACTTAAAATATTGGTCAAAGCAGAACTTGTCTTTCTTATTATTAAGAACTTGTTCTTCTATTGAAATCACCTTTGTTCACGACCCAGATTTGAATTTAGAAGCTTTGTTTATTTGTTAAAGTAAACATAAATTTAAATTAGTTGAAATATTAATAATTATTAGTAAGGGAAAATTTTGATTTAAGTCTTATTTAAACAATGTTTTTTTTAAATAAATTCTTGTGTGTTGTTGTTTGATGAAAATTTTTTAAGATTTAAATGTTTCAGTCTTAATTGCGTTCTAAAGTTTCCAACGCATTCTTTCTCTCTAACTATTGATTTGTGTATTAAGTTTTCTGCGTGCTGAAGTATTTTAAATTTTCACCTGCTCAAATTGCAAAATTGATAGAGCTTTAGCTTTATATAAAAGCCGTCATGTTACAAGCTCAGATGTATCACATTTGCCACATAAAGCATTAAGGAAGTTGTTTCTGTTGTCAATTTGGAACAAGCGACAACTAAAGATTTACAGATAATGTCTGGTGAGATTTCTTTTGATTTATAAATCGCAACACAAATTGAGCAACAATATAAAACTTTAACGCTCCAAAGTGTGCCTTGCGGAATACTAGCGAGTGTACCCCCCACCCCCACTCCCCCCAAAACACACCTACACGACACAATCACGGTAATTGTGAACTTTTTGGCAGTGGAAACTGCAAAAAAAAAAAAAATTGCGCTTCAGCGGAAAAGTCGACAGAGCCAAGTGAAGATTTACTTCGGTTTGGCAAAGCTCCCACAAAATGCTCCATTGTTTGGACAGCTATATGTATGACTGTAAACCTGAGTGTGTATATGTGTGTGTGTGTGTGTGTCCATAAGAAATATGTGCTGTGGCGCTCAGGAAAGTAAAATAACAGACTCGCGTCATAATTTACACGTATAGTAAATGTGTGAGTGAGTGTGTCACTGTGTGTAAAAAAGGTGGCAGGCCTTTGAGCTCTCGCTGCAAATCCTCCCACGCACACACACACACAGAGACTGCCTGATTGTGGGGTCAGCAGTTGGCAGGCCAGGCTCTTGGCAGCTCTCAGACCAACGTGAGCTGTGCAGAGCTGGCTAAAAAGTGTGAAACGGCGATAAGATACGACTGTGTGTGCCGGGCGTTGTCACACATCCATTAGCCCCAATGCTGGGGGTCCGTTGTTGGGACTCATTAGGCTTGTCTCTTGGTTTATGCAAATTATTCGTTCCTTTCTTTCACTGGCAACTTAATCATGCATGTTTACACGCAAGTACGAAACTCAAACAACAAACAGTAAACAAAGTAAGTACAAGCATAAAAGTATAGGATACAAGCCGACCTGCTGCCTACTGCTGGCAGCCTCAAGCTCAATTCTTTTGGCCCACTGCCACCACCGAAAAACCGAATGATATACATACAGGCTGCGTATTTAATCTCCATATAGACGCAACGTATGGTCCCAGAACAGGCGGGCTAATCAACGCGCGCATGCCGAAACACAAACATTTAACTGAATTAAGTTTGTTTGCAACAATTTTTGCATAGCTAATTAGACGTGCAAGGGGCTAAGACGAGTTCAGCTAGCAAATATCCGGACTCTTCATGCCTCTCCCACTCACGCTCTCGTCCTAAGCAAATGATGTCTGCTAATTTCTTGTTGAGGCCTGTCTTGCTCTGCCATCTTTCATCCACCCTTCCACGCCTTTGATGATGAGACTCTGTAGATGTGTGGCTCCATTATTCTAATGCTCTATAATGTTGCAGGTGCCATAAGCTCTACTTTGCCGTAAAATATGCTATGCAAGTCTATGTTTTTTTTTATTTATTTTGTTGGTTATTTGCTGTTACAGTCAGACCAGCTTTTATGCAAATTCTGAAAGTTTGCTAAAAATAGAAATTTCAACATCTTTAATCCAGGCGAATATATCGATAATCTTGAATTCATGTCTACACAAATAAATGAATAAAGCATCTTCAAGATGTATTTGCTGTCAGAGTCGAGCACATCTTTTTGTCGCTGTGCATCTGAGTTTGGTTTGGCTTTTGGACGACTGTGAATCATTGTATCATTGTTGTGAACTCGTACTCGTAAAAGTTTCATGTTGTTTAGGAATCTACAAAAGTTCTCATAACGAATAACGAAGAAAGTTTGTGAGAGGCTCAGGTGCAGTCGTGGGCACGTAAAATATGGTTGGAAACAATGTGGAAATAGTGGAAAAACTGCCGCTTGTTTTATTTATGCATTTTTAGCAGTTTGTCCTCATGACTCTTGAGTCGAATTCGTGCGGCGCTTCCTTTGGCACTCGTCACTTTTGCAGACTTTGTCTCATTTTTTATTTAAACAAAAAACTTTTGCCCATGCACAAAACTTGAACATTTTTTTGCAAAATTACCTAACGAGTCCAAGTGGGTCGGGGATCGCGAGCTGGTTATAACTTTCAGCGTACATTTTCTCCTCCTCTTTTTTTGCTTGTGCTCTGAGTAGCATAAAGTTTTTCCAAATATTATTAAATAAGCAAGCTCGCGACAGGAGGGCAAAAAAACTGCAATCGCAAGGGTCAAAATGTTGTGAGAGTACAAAAATGATTTTAACAAAAAATAAATGATATTTTTAACTTTTACTTTTTTATGCATTTCTAATTGCATCTCCATGGCAAATGGAATGCAAGACGACTGAAACTGTGCCAGAATCGAAAAACTGTTGGCGTGTTCATCGAACATCAATAAGCTTGTCCTTTTTGAACACAAAGTGCAGAAATTCTCGGTGCATGTTTCTCTCAAAATAATTAAAATAATAGGCATTGAGCGGGCAAAGGGCAATTGAAATTGGGAGGAATTGTGCGCTTGGCGACTCTCGATGCGCGATGCTCAACGCTCGATGTTCGATGCTCGTAAAATGTCCTGACAATGTAGTACACCATCCATCAGCCGTCAATTGTATGCCAACTGCCAACAAATCAAACTGTCATCCAACTCAGCCAGACTGAGACGAGTCAGCAGTTGAGCCAGTGAAGCATTCAACCAGTGCAAAGTATTTCTGGAGCGCCATATTTGAAATTATGCCACATGCATTGGCATTGGGGTTGCCCCACTGCCACACCGCTCACACACTGCTTACACTGTGTTCATTGCTCACTGCTCTGCCACTGAGACTATGTGGCAGCTACTCGTAGCTCATAGCTGAGAGCTGCTTTGTGCCACATACTATTCTATATGCAGGCATCTATCTAACTATCCATCTATCTATCTAGTCCGTGTCTCGTTGCAGCTGTCAGCGCTCTATTTTGCAGTTCATCATCATTGTCATTGACAGTTTCGAGTGGTTACAATGGCAAGCAGCCTGCCACACAGCCTGCCGCACAGCCAGCCTGCCACAGTACCGCGTTGTTACGCTGTCAGGCTGCCAGGCTGCCAGGCTTGTAGGTACTCATCGGGGAATATGGAGAGGAAGAGCTGTATGAGTACTTCAATGGGAAACTGCATTGCTTTCGATTTATTTGTGTCTGAAAGATTTATGCGAATGAAGTATGGCAAATTGCCAAACTGGACATGCTTGTGAAATTAGTTACATTGCTCAATTTGCACAACTTATCTTAAAGACGAGCACTTTTTTTAAGTATTCAAATGTAATTCAGCTGTAATTTGATGAACAGAGGCGAAGCGGAAAATACCAACTTCAAATACACAACATTTGACTGTGAAATGAAAAGTACACTACTTTTTGGAAGGAGCTAATAATAGCTCAGTTGGCATTGCCATGACAAAGTGGAGACGAATTTGAATTTGGGCAGGCGGAAATTGATGAAATTACGGTTTTGTTTGGCGCCTGAGCAGCTGAAGTCGGAAGTTGCTTGAGCTGCAGTTTTATTTAAAGAAAACGCCACTGGCAAAAACAAGTGAAAACGAGCGTGAAAGCCATTGAAAAATGAGAAGAAGCCGACGTTTTCTCGAGCACTCATATAAATACAATATATACCATACAGAGAGCACCGTAGCCGACACTTTTTCAGACAGACGCATACATCAAACTGGGAGGCGGGCCAAAAAACAGACAGACAGGCGTGGCTGGAGAACAGACAGAGATGCCAGTGGCACCCACAACACAACACAACACAACAGAGCGCAACACAACACAACGCAACACAACACAAGAGAACACATCAGTCAATTTATCTCGAATTGTGTGTGCGTGTAAAAATTACGTAGTTTATACAAGTGTACGACGCGACCCATTGAACTTTAACTGAAATCTGGCTACGAGGAATCTACATATTGATAAATGACCCACGTCCCGCCAGGGGCATAAAAATCGATGGCTCGATGGATGTCATTTGACATATTCGAACTGGAACTCGCAGTGAATTTATGCGGCCTTAAAGTTAAGCTGGCGCTATAGTCTCGGTTTTGATTTCATTTAATGGGCTGACGATAATTGTGTATAGCAGTGGCTTTAACAAACATTAAGTGAGTTTTGCCGCAGACGCAACACATGCCACACATGCAACAAATGGCGACAACTGAATGCAACAACAAAAAGTTCATCAAAATGCAGCAAACGATGAACGACAGCAGCAACGAAGTGTAAAATAATTACTCGGCTTTTTGCATTACTTGCACGGCTTTCCAGCCCTCTTCCTCCCCTCCCCCCACGTTGTCAGCTAGCACCTCCCGCTTTTGTCGCCTGCCGCTTGCCACTTGCCACTTATTTTACGTACGAGTAATTAATTAAATAAGCGCCTTGACCCGCAGATATATTGAATTGGTTGCTGTATCTCCACTGATTGACTTTTGGTTTCCCAGCTGCCTCTCTCTCTCTCTCTCTCTGTCTCTGGGCGTTCACTTCACACTTCGTGCTGCCACAATTATTATTCAAGGAGTAGTATGAACAGTTGCAGCATTTTAAACTCAATTTAAATTAAGTTCGACATGCATTCCATTGAGTATTCGCACAAAATTGTATTAAATATGTCACTGCATTTCCAATTTTCCATTTGATTATTTATTATTCTCGCCTTAAATCATTTTATACCCTTTAAAATGTGTCCTCCTTGCCACACATACTATACACTCACATTAATCGTCGTTGCTCATCTAATGGAAATCCCTGTATATTTTCATTTTAAATATGAGCGTCAGTGGAAAGTAAATAAATTACTTTGCAGTGAGATCTGTTTTCGACTGGCTTTTCACAAAATCCTTGATATGCAAAAGTCCATGTAAATAACATTTAAATTGGCTTTTCGCAGAACAAGCTGAACTTTCTAAGTAGTTAGCAACTTTTATTGCCTGACCAACATGATCCAAGCAATGCTGCTACAGTTGGCCTTCAACGCCTGCTTAAACATTGTGTAATCCCGTCTCCCATCGTTTTTTTTTTCTTTATTGCTAAGTTTGTTCGAAAACCATGTCCAGCTGCTAATTGTTCTGTTGTCTACAGAGGCTTTGGCGTTGTAATTGCAATTGAAAGTTTCTTCATAAAGCGTGGCCATAAATGCAACTGGCATTTTGAGCAGTGCAAAGGACCTTTATGATACCCATATGATTATGCCGCACTTGTAGTTTTAATGTCGCCTTCCAATAGTCCTGTCCATGACAGGCTATTGCAATGGATGCTGCAAGGACGAGTGAGTGAGTGTTGCATATTGGGGCTAACCGCACGGCAGCACACATGAAATTATAACATTTAATTTTTAATTATGAGCGCTATTAACATGCCTGAAAGTTTTCGCCACAGGCAAGCGCTGCCAGACAGCTATGAAATTAATGGCAACAAAAATGGCGGAATGGGAAACGGGAATGGGAAGCGAAGAGGAATGCGAAAATAAAAGAAGACACCCGGACAAAGCTGAAATTATTATTTTGCATTTAACATAAGGGACGAAGAAGAAGGCAGATGTGGTCCCTTAAATGGCGAATGCCAACTAATTATGTATAATAAAAATGCAACAATCATGGAAACTGCTTTCTGCAATAATAATGTTTCATGGCGTTTTCATTACTTCTGTAAACTTTAACTTCTTCAACGGCAATTGGTTTGTTGACGATTGTTTATGATACTGCGATATGTAACATATAAATATTCGTACTTTGGCAAATTGTTAGTAGTATGCTGTCGTTTCATTTCACATATTGCATAAATCAATAAATATGATTAACAAACAACCATACAGATGGCTTCTGATTTATGGCCATGGTCACTTTCAGGTCGAATTGCAGCCAACTGCGGTCCGTATTGCTTTTATTTCGATTTGATTATTTATTGATAGTTTTTTTAGTTTCCTCATGTTAATGTAAAACGTGTCTACTCTCAGCTTTTTGTGTTGGTTTACATGTTTGGCTGTGTGCGAGTGTATGCGAGTATGTATTTCTGGTTTTACAGGTGTTGATGCATTATTAATGCCATTTTAAATGCCACATTCAATAACTGCAGGGCTTTGGCTAAAAACTCTTTAATTTGGAATTTAATTTGTAATTTAATTAATGCCAACAGTAAGTGGCGTTCACAGCATGCACATTTCATTTGTAATTTTACGCAAAATATATATATGTACGTATATTGTAATTTACTTAAGAGCATAAGCGTGAGCAGGAGGCGCATTTCATTTGCTTGTTTTATGTTTTTAAATATTTCGATAATTTATTTATGTCGTTTCGTTTAAAACTCAATTCAGCAAATCTAATTATCTTCGACAACGAATTGAAAAATGCACTTAAAGCCACTTTTACCCACCATGTAGAGCACACAAGAATGGCAACTATTTGCCAATTCCCTGGAGTGGCCTAAACTTTCAAATGAACGAGCAGCGAGCAACATGGCGTATGCGCGATGTTCTGGGGAAAAGTTATTGCACAATCATCATTAATGGCAGCTATGAAATCCGAGGCGCAACTTTGCCTTGTCTACAGTTCCATCATCATCTTATCCTCATCATTATTAACATTATAACTACGTTCATTAGTAACGTCAATACTCCGGGGTCTAATTAACTTGAGGAGCGGCGCCTACCTACAACTTACATACCTACCATGATGTAAGTAAGTATATGTTTCGCTTATTCAAGCACATAAATTGCATTATTATCAACGTTATTACGGCGTAAAATTAGCTAACGGACTTATGGTTATCTGGCTACTAAAGACAAAACTGAAATTTCACTTAATATTTTAACAGTTGAAGTCATTGAAAGCATTCATAAAGTCCCTAGCATGATAGAAATAGCTAAACGTAACTATTAATTTTATTTCAATTAATGTCGAACCCTAACCTTGAACTTAAAGGTCAAGAATATTAGGAAAATTCCAAACAAATCAACTCTAGATGCGAGACTTGATAATGAAGTCTATTACACTAAAGTGAAGTTGAACGAAAGGTGTGGAATATTGCAAGACGTTTAATTACGAGTTAAAGTCAAGTTAAAGAAACATTTTGATGGTTATCAGTAAGTCGTGTTGCATTTTGCTGAGCTAATTAAACACAACTATCTATTTACATAAGCAAACACCAAAGTCGACGGCTCAATTTACATAAATTTGAATGCACCTGATATGCTGCTGTCGTATTATGCTCAACACGAGACGAGGCACGAGACGAGACACGAAGGGATTGTGGCAGCGACAAATGCAGTGTAAACATTTTCAGAGGATGCTAACAATTTGACATGCATTAATTAAAATGTTAATTCGTTTATCGAGCCTCGTGATGCGTTGAGGCTTTGTTTTACGAGTAATTGGCAATCAGAAATGGTCTCAGTTGCAGCACTTCAAGCTACGCAAAAGTCAATTAGTCTTTATTAAGCAGCAGCAGCAGCGGCACCAGCAGCAGACACGACTGTCTGCCCAGTAATGCAAATGTTGTGTCTTGTGACTCTGCGACCCATAAAAATGCAGCAGTTGTCAGCGACAGACACAGATACACAGATACACACATACACAGATACAGATACATCTACAAATATACAACAACAGCCAGCGTACGGCGGTACACTGTGCGCAGATACTTATTCAAAGAGACGCGATAAAGCAGCGTTAATAATAAGCAACATTTACAAACAACAAAAGGCCATTTTAATGAAATAACCATGCGATGTGTGCGTGCCACACGCTGTTGCAGTCATTTTGCCAAAAAGAAAAAACAACAACCAAACACACAAACAAGAAGACAACAACAAGGGCAACAAGCAGAACAGAAAAGCACAGCCCCAAATGGGCATCCTGGCCAGGCCAACAACAGCATGCGTACAAGATGAAATCATTAAAGGAAATGAGTTTTTTTCCCCATCGGGTTATGACAAAAAAATGCGTTAAAATAAATTATTTTAATGTAGTTCTCATGTCGACCGACTCGCTGTCTCGCTCTCTCGCTCGCTCGCACTCGACTCGCTCGCCGTCCCTCACACACTCACACTCGGTCGGTTGGGTCCGTGTGCCCCAGTGAGTGCCTGTGTGCGAATGCGCGCTTTTTAAAAATTCATGTAATCACAAAAGTACACATGTTGTAAAAAACTCACAGTGCGCCTGAGTTGTGTGCAAATGTTTGTGCTTTGTCGAGCCTACTACTTGCCACTCTTGGCCCGGGCGGCAAAGCAAAAGTCATGTCACTATATCCTGCACTTTCCCTTAAGCTTAATAAGCCCAGCAACAGCAGCATTGACATGTACATCACGACAGCTGCGCTGCCATTGACTTCCTCCAGCTTAACTAACAGTCGTCTGTCTTACTTGACCAGCCATATTTGATATTTGCCATTACGATTTGTTTACTTCAATCAGGTCCGGCGAACCCGACATCATTTTAGAAAGGTTAAGTGCAATGTACAGCTTCTGATACACACACAGACAATATCGATACAAGCATGTTAGCTGATTATAATGAAGCTTGTTATAGACAGCTTATGCGAAATTGTTTTGTACATTAACTGCCATTGGGAGTCACATTAGTTTTCATTTGATAGAGACGACTGCCTTTAAAGTTGTTTATTTTGCATTAAATTATGTGTTTGTTTGTTCGCTCTTTGTTTACTAAATTTAAACTAGGTGCATTTTAAGTGGAACCAACTGAAAAATCCCTTTGACTGATGGCCGGTGCTTTGAGTGAGAGGCCCATTGTGGCATGCATATAATGCATGAATAAAGTTCTCTCTCTCTCTCTGCGTGTCTCGCCCTTCGCAAACATGAGCGTATATATAGAAAATTATGAATAGCCTGTTGGAGCATGCATTTGATATACGCGACGCGGCTCTAAACTGACAAATTAACGTCAAAGTCAGCGACTCGTGCATTGCAGTTGAAAAACCCCGAAAAGGGGGCAGCCGCAATTATTGAAAGCAACTCATGTTTGTGGTCAGCCGTTGCTGATGCTGGCGACTGACGACTGCACCGAGCACAAAAGTCAAATTTGCATTTACCATTAGTTGTTTACCATATTTTAATTAACATAAAATAATAACAACACCACAACATATTCAACACAGTGTTATGATATGCCAGAAAATGTCATAAAATGGTAAATAGTGTTTTCAAAAAGCAGTGGCAAAATCAAAACCATTGACGGATTTTTGGGGCCACAGTTTAATATTTATTACTAGCAGCTAAGAACAGACTTTATGCAGTTGTGGTTGAGGCTGGCACAGTTCAATCATTAGGTTTGACAAGTTTTTACCCCAAACTCAATTAATTACTAACATAGAAATATGTTCGTTTAAATGATTAAGTGCATGAAAACTACTGTTGTACATTCGATGAACTCTGGTAGCAATTAAATAAATAAAACACAGGTTTATCTGTAACTCCAATATATCAATATTTACCACAAATAATGCCTGTTTAACTAAATTAAATTATATTTAATTTTTGTGAATTTCATTATTTATGGTTCGCTTGGAATTGTGTCGCAATTAATATGCATAAACAGTTTGGAAGTATCTAACAAAGCATTACTGGCAAATTAATTTATGCTTTTTTTGCATTATTTATTTATCATAATTAAACGCGGCTGCAAATCAAAGTGTGCTCTTATTATTGTATTTAACAAATTCCAAAATCATACGAGGTGTCAGACATAATTAGAATTTAAAATGCGTTTTGCCACACCAGATAACCAATTAAAGTTTATTTTTTATTGGCCGAATGACATATTAATTGCTGTGGCTCTGGTTTTTGCCTAATTAAAGATTTCGCATGTGCAATAGATAATTTCATAGGTTTTTCGCTGTCGCTGAGCGAATCCTTTGTGGGGTTGCTAACGTTCTCAGTTATTTGGCAGCTAAGCGTATTATACTTATACATTCGCATTCACATAGATGCGGACGCGGGGCGAAACACCTAGAGACATTAAGCTGCTTGCTGAACTTGTTTATTTTACTCAGGAGTACTTTTGCCAGCGACTCGTTCTCTCCCTTCCACTCTCCCCCCCAACTGAGTTACCGCCCGCTGGCCGTTGGCCGTTGGACGTTGCTTGGACTGTCGGCTGTTGCTTGGACTCATAAATATATTTACTTTCACTTTTTGCAGCTGAAGAAACTTGGCCTTTGGTTGCAGCTACAAATCTTTGGCTGAAACAACAGCGGCTGTGCTAGCCATGAGAATGACATCGACAACAACTTAAATGACAGTTTATAGCTCCCACGTTGAGCACGTGGAGCTGGGCGGACAATGGTTATTAAGCTGCGACTCTGAACAACAGCAGCAACAATAGTGCAAACAATGTGGCCAGTGGCAACGACAACAGCAACAGCAACAGCAACAGCAACAACGACAACAACAGCAACAGCCTGAAATGGCAATGAGCGGATTTGCTGGCCCGAAAAAGCCAGAGCAATTTATTTTCGAAGCCAAAAGCACAAAATGAACAGCAGCAAACGAGTCCGAGCCCAGACCATGTAACAACAACAAAGACCAAACACCCCAACGACGTTGTTGTTGTGTGTGTGTTAGTGCGTCTCTCCATGTGTGTCAGAGTGTGTGTAGTGACGATTTGATGTATCGACGCGTGTGGTTACCTAACGCTGAACAATTGTCCATTTCATTTGCAGTTGATTAGGCGTTGCGCTTGATATTCATCATGCGCCGCATGGACGCCAATAAAACAACGATTGAAGCCTCGACAGGCATCAAACCAAAAACGAAAATCCAAATAAAAAAAAAAAAAGCAAAAATGCGAACAAAAAATACCAAAATAAATAGCTGTCACTGCCATGCTACCACATTTGGGGAAGCTCAAATGGCTCAGCGGCGCTAAATAACTTGAAAATTGAGTTTGGCGTGTTTTTGCTGTGCATCTCCCCAGACGCGCATTGGCGCAGAATAATTGCAAACACTTTGTTGTTGTTGTTGCTGGCGCTGTGCTGTAGTGCTATAGTGGTGAATGGATCCACAAAGATTTGCGATTAACTTGGCCGGGCTTAAAGCAATTGAAGCCTCGACCACCGCCTCTGTAGTACTAGACATCAATTATAATCCAAATGAGCCGCACAACAATTGCCGAGCTTCTCTTATCCGCCTCGGCAATAAAATACAACAAATTTGTGGCCCTCAACCTTACCCCTACCAACCACCAACTACTTGCGTCCCCCCCACCCCCGCCCCGCATATAGCGCCATAGAGAATGTCTCTCTGAGGATGTCGGTCGCACTTGCCTGGCTTAGTTGTACAATCGCTTAATCGGTATGTTATTTATACATCTAATTTGATCTGCAAGCGATGGAGCAACAACGCCCCCAACAACAGCAGCAGCTACAACTAAAAGCGATGTAACTTCAGTTGTAGTTGTAGTTGTTGTTATTCTGCTTGCTGCTTGCTGCTTGCTGCTGTGTCTCTAGCCTCTGTCTCGCTTAAAACATGACACTTGTAAGCTAGTGCCTAGTATACCAAATAAATACGAGTGTGTGCGTGTGTGTGTGTGTGTTGGTTTGTGACAGTAAGCCATGGCCATAAAATGACCAAAAATTATTGAACAACGATTACAAATGTCACAAGAAGTTTTGGATTTTATCCAATCAAATGGTTTTCTTTTCCATTTCCGTTATTTCTGCACAATTGCCATTGTCAGTTGATTGACAATTGGATTGCGGTTTTCATGGGTTATTTGCTTAGCTGCATTGTTTTTAAAATACAACCAGCAAATGGGAACATGTAATGGAATATATTGAAGCATGAGTTTGTTTTTGCATAAATGCAATTGCAAATTATGATCGGGTGGACAGAGAATAACTTGCTTAAAAATCGATTTCTATGCTTTAACTTTACTTCGGGATGGAATTCAATTCCATGTACTTGTAGTTAATTGAAATCATGCCAATTCATTACATGCAGCGAATTGAAGCGATTTACTAGTTACTAGAAGTGGGTGCTGCTGCTGCTGGTGCTGCTAGCACTTAAACGCATAATTCAATAATACGACGACGATAAATGAAGATGCCAGCCGGAAACGCCACCACAGAAACCCCAAATGCAGAGTATTTCGGTATAAAATAATTGAAATCAGCCACAGACAGACAGACAGGCAGATAGACAGACAGACAGACAGTCAGGAAGGCAGCAAGGCAGGCAGGCAGGCAGGCAGAGAAGGCAGAGGGGCGGGCTGTCAGAGAGGCAGACAAAGCACACCTACTACTGTCTTTGGTAACCACATACTCGCACTCAAACTCTGCGGCACGAGCTGGTTTTTGGGTGGAGACACGCACAGCACGCATTTAGCACAACTTCATTTATCTTTTGCATTTTCTTTTAGCATTTAATTAAAAAGACAAGTTCCATTGTCAACGGCAACGACGTCAGCGACGTCGGGGGTAAGCGTCTTGCCAGCCATAGATATCCTGTTGCCCCAAATGTGCTCCTTCTTCCGTGGCAAGCAGACACAACACCAGCAGCAACGTTGGCAAACAACAAAAGCAAAACATATTTGTGGTTTTTACGCCGACATTGTCGCCCATGTGGTTGTGGCTGTCACATATGCCACAACGCCAGCCCGCCAGTTAGACAGGGGGGGCACGAAAGGGGGTGTGGATGGCAGGGCGCTTGCCGCCAGTCAGCCTGGGATTTGGCTCCAGCAGCTGCTCAGCTTCAGCTTGTCTTACTGCCAACGCGGTCGCGGCCGACTGACTTCACCTGCCCATTAAGAGCATAATCATGTAGCTTTGACAAATGCCTAGAGTCGAAACAGATAGCTCTGCACGCTGTGGTGCGGCTTAAAATGAACGGGCTGATTAATTAAAGGTGCAGTCGAATGGCGAGCGCACAAAAGTATGCAACAAAAAAGGGCCCAACGTTGAGTGCTCTCAATGTAAAATTCATAATTCTTTTTCGATGGCGCGTAAAACAGCAATTAAAGCACACACTCGCACACGAAGTGGGCAGCGAAAAGGGCGACAGAGATAGAAAGAGAGACAGAAAGAGAGAGAGAGAGAGAGAGAGAGAGAGAGAGAGCAAAAGAGATTGTGCACGACAGAGTGAAAAGCCTTATTACCATTTATTCAAATCTGACATCGTGCATCTTTGAGTGTGAGTGCGAGAGTCTGTGTGTGTGTGTGTGATTGTATTTAAATGTAAGTGCGAAATTAAATGACAACATATTTGACACTGATTCTTGTCAGATGACAGTGTGCAGCGCATGTCACGGAAATTTATCATCTCTGCCTAAATGCCTTCAGCTCCCTCTCAGCTACGCAACGATCTTACGCTTCAGCGAGAACAACTGCCAGTTCGGTTGTGTAATTTTTTAAAACAAGTGCGATTTGCTGCTTGAAACACAAATGTACGAACAGATACCCTGTGTCATTTATGTTACACTTCCGTTAATTTCCTCTGTTGATTTTACAGCATTTTGCTGTCGGAAATGCTGCTGACCTTTAACACTTTTGTTGCCTATAGGGTATAATGAAACCAGAGAGTGACAAACCTTTCACTCACTCCTTCACTTACATTATTTTAATGAAATTTTACTGATTGTCGCTCTTCATCAACATTTTACGCCCTTATTTCAAGTTTTTCTCCATATGCTCGCAATTTAATCATTCATATTAATCCACTTTAGTGTTGGGAATAATGACAGCCAAAAATTGTTATCTATAGGCATCTAAATAAATTATCTTGAACCCAATTATGATGCAGTTGGTTTTTTGATTAACATTGATGAAATATTCAACACACTAATCCGATTTGCTTCTCAGATACGTCTGAATTTAATTCTAAATGTTTTCTATTTGCTTTATTTAATTTTGCGTCGATTTCAACTTCCGTTTTGCACAACAAACTAAAATCCAGGCACGCACACACACACAGTATTTGTCATTGCTTTGGGGTAGACGAGAGAGCGAGAGAGCAGGAGTAGAGGAGAGCATTGGGCTCAGTATTAAAGCGTACAAGGCACTCTGACTGCTCACAACCCGACATCCTTAGTCGTCTATGTGTGAGTGCGGAAACACCTTAAAACATTTTCGTGCGATTTTGAAAAGATGTCAACAAAATTTATGCAAATGATATGTTAACGCTACTTATATGGAAATTAGTATAAGGAGTCAGAACGCGCCAAAGGCAACTGACGGCGTGGAGCGCACGTCGACGAAGACGGCGCTTGGCATCATCGTCCTGCCACAAACACACACGCACGCTGACAACGAAAGCGAGCGCGACAGCGGAAGGCTGCAGGCGGAGCAGGGGGAGGGCTTGGAGCTTGGAGCTTGGAGAAGACGCACAAGGAAGAGAGGCTCCAACACCTTTTGCACTTTTAGTCAAAGTTTTGATTTCGTGTTACATGTGTCAGAATTTTAATGATGCTGATAAAAGTTGCTCACAAAACGGCTTATTATGTGCCTTAGTGTGCGTTTACATGTGCGATGCGAGTGTGTGGGTGCGTGTGTGTGTGTGTAAATGTGCGCATCTCCGTGTAGGTGTTCCTAAGCATATTATCCTTTGAGCGTATTTCAGACTCATAATGCAAGTTGCTTGCCTCAGCTTTTTAATTACATGGAAACCCCGACACGAGCCACTAACAAAGTTTAAAACCTATAAAATTCGTATTTAATAATAATCTCACTGTGCTTTAAACACTGCATAATAGTTATACGAGTATATTCCCATATGACAAACCAACTATTTTGTGCAGTGAGTTCAAGATTCTTGTGAGATTCGTGTAATATTTTCAAAAGAAATTGAGCAGCGATAACATAACTAAGCATGTGAGTAACATTGCTTGCCAAAACTAATCTCGTGTAATCCGAATCAATTGTTGTTTGCTTGCGCTTTCTTTTGGCAGTAAAACCGTGAAGTTCATGGCGTAAATAAAATGTGAATTTTAGAGTGAATAAACAAGAAGTAATGTTCATGATAATTACCCGAAGCCAAAGCGATTTTAACCAGTTAAATGCCATAATTTAGCATTTCGTTTCAGCAAGGCAAGAAGCGTGTGACATTCGCAGTCAGGACCTCTTGGCTCCACGGTGACCCAGTGGGGTGTCGCCGACGACGACGACGATGACGACGACAATGATGGCGACTATGACGACGTCAGCAGCTAGCTCAAACACTTTACAAAGGGCCAACTGAACAAAGCCACTTGAGGTGCGCTCGAGCACTTTAACGGCTGCATGTCAACACACGGCAGCACACACACACACACACACACACACACACAGATACAGTTAACGCAGTCTGCAGGTGTATGTGTATATATACGTGTATGTGTGTGTGTGTGTGCGTTTAGGACTGTTTTAACACCTTTTAGCCGGCCGGCGACGGGGCGATGGGGCCGTGAACGAGTCTGGGATGGGATGGCAGCGATGGGAGGGGAGGCTAAGGGAATGGCAATGGCAATGTCGTCGCTTTGCGTTGCTGTTTAAAATGTTAATGAGCTTTTAGGGTCGCACAGTTGTGTGGGTGCTGTGAGGTGTTGGGTGTAGGGCGTGGGGCGTGGGGCGTGGGGCGTGGGGCATGGGGCGTGTATTAGACGTTGCCGTCGACCGGATGTGGTGCTGCCAGCTTCCGGTTTGCTGAGTCTTAAGCGCGCGCTACGTGAGTGGTGTGCAAATAGTTTCAATTGCGGCTTTTGCGTCGTTTGCTTTATTTATTTTTATTAAAACATAAAGAGGTGAAACGAGCACTCGTGGAAAAATGGCATTGACTTTGTTAACATTGCGTTAAATTGTGGTACATTCATTAAAACGTGCTGGAATATAATGAAAGCCGGGTAACAGAGCCGACAACGGCCAGCCACTCCACAACAGCACTTCAGTTCTTAAGTTTCTGCGTGTGAATTGCCAAGGGGAAAGCCAAGAAACACTAAACAGACGTACCGAGGGACTCGTAGAGAGAGAGCGAGAGGAGGAGAGAGCGCGAGCGAAGGGACAGAACGACTGCTGGAAATATAGAGAAAGACACTCACTTGCACTTTTTATCAGTAGTAATTCTCGGCTGCCAAGACAATGGCCATGGCTAAAAGTTTTGCCAGGCAACTACATAAAGTTGGCCTGGACCTGGACACAATGCCCAATACTCGAAACTTAAAATGTATGCGCGATAAGCAGCAGAAGCGACAAGTTCCCTTTTGTTTGTTGTCCTCCTAGCTGTTGGCCAAATCAACAAACTGTACAAAAACTAATCAGCGCGGCGAGTAAAACAAAAGCCGCGAACAAAGCGGACCACTGAATGGCAAGGGAAAGACACCGAAGTGCGAACATCAAGTGTGCTCAAAGCATTCGCCTGCCTTAAAGAGTTAAAGAGCGCTGGCCACATTACGCATACGTCACGTGCTCGGCCAGCCCGAAGAGCAGCATGAATAAATTTCAATGTTGCGCAAATGATAATAAATGTAAAATAAACGCAAAATTCTACTGGCTAACAAACACATATTAAAATTAAGAACAAAGTTCTTGCACAAGAAGTCAAAACAATAACAAGGACACATACAATATATTCCAGCTTTGCGAGGGCGGCTTACAAAATTACTTTCCAAGTATATGTAAATATGTACCGACATATAGACTTAATTACGTTGAGAATTCGAATGAAAAGTTTTGTATTTTGTTATTTCTTTTATTGCTATTGTATAAATGGCCATGACATTTAAATCTTAATTTTATCGTTTTTATAATTTTGTATCATTTTAAAGACATTCTATAATTCTATAAAATACTTGCAGATTTAAGGCGTAGCTACGCCAGCTACTTGATACCAATAATGCCTCCAAATAACATGATTTAAGTTTGTTGTTATTTACAAAGTGCATCGGTGCGTATACTTAATAAGTTTGTTAACATTATTGCGTTATGATCTATAGTCTACTACGTTGAGGCGATAAATGATGAATGGTGAAAGATTCGGCATGTCAAACAACTGATCAGCCTTGAATTTCTATTCTACGATATTATTGTCAATTATATTTTGTTTATTTAGATGATATTTAAACTGACTTTTAGCACTTCAGAAACTAACCTCGCAAGTGGACCAATGTTTCGCCTTGCGCTTTTTGCACATGATTTTTACCATTGCCAGTTGTGATAATGTTTATTTTATCGGCCACGACACATTCTGCTGCACTTTTGGCAGCACTTAGTATAGTGCCAGGCCGGGTCACAAAAATAACAAAAGCAAAACAGCAACAGCAACAGCAAACCCAGAGCTATGTATATGGTCTCTACTCGAGCAGAGAAAAAATAACAGAAATAAAATAAAAGAAGAAAACATGGAACAGTTTGCGTATAGTTTGTCCATTAAAAGTTAATATCACTTTGCAAAGTTGCTTGCAACTTGCGCCACGGCCACTGCCGCAGAAACTGCAACGACTCCAACTCCAACTCCAGCTTCGACTGCGACTGCGACTGTCACAGTGACTTTCGGTTTCAGTTTCGTTTAGGGGTTTTGTTTTTTGGGATTGGAACTCGGATTGGGTTTGGGATTGGGTGTCACAACTTTCCGGCAGCGACAATCAACGATTTTCATAGTCAGTTGCACATGTAAAACAAAGAGACTGTGGCATGTACAATTTGCTTATGGCTGCAGGCTGCTAATTTATTGCCGGCCAACTGTTGGGGGGCCAAATGCGTTGGTGTTGCAAGCACAACGAATGGACACACTCACATTTAATTCATTTTTATGGCCATTGACGTTGACATTTATAGCGTTTTCCTTTCGCTCGCTTATAATTCCTATAATCTTTACGCAATGCCCAAGCAAAGCATTACGCCGTCCCAGTCCGCAGCTGCTTCTTGCGACATGAACACCTCTCGCTCAGTGAAAAGGAAGCCATTATACGAGGTCGTCCATGGCGAGTAACCGGACTCCGACGGCGAGTTGGACGCCAACGCGACAGGCGAAAGCGAAGGCCAATGTATGGGGAAAGCTGCCAACAATTTGATGGGTGGGGAGGGGAGGAGAGGGGACGGGTGGTAGGATGAACGTAACTCATACGACGCGTGGTGCACACCGTGCGCAAAGTGAATAATGATAAAGCGCTTTAATGCTTTTATTGCGAACGATTGTACCATAGGAAATCCGTTATAATCCACAGCAAGTGACAATAAACGAAGATGTACGAAGAGGCCCAAGCTCCAGGCTCAGAGCATCCCGGAGCACAGGACGTGGCTCTAGCTCTGGCTCCGCGTCTGCCTCGGCCTCTGTTTCTGCATCGGATTCTCGCACTATCCGGCGACTGCTAAATGAAAAACTATCCGCCTGTCTTAAGCTGTAGCCCAGCTCGCCTCTAAATCCTTGCCAGTGTCAGCCTACAGCAGAGCAATGTTTAGTTGTTTCTGTTGCTCTCACTGTGGCTCTTGTTGTTTCTACTGCTCTTAGCAGTGTCTTGTTAGCCCCCAACCTACCGTTCCACCGACGACTTACTGTGGGTCAAAACAATTGTCTCTATTTCTCCCTCCGTCGCAGTCCTTTGGCTCAGCTTCGGCCTACGACTGCCGGCGTTTATCAAAGAGTTCACAAAAGCCCTCTGTTGATTTCAATCATCTTTTGCATGAATGCCAAGCTCGTAATGAGCTTTTTGGATGCTCAAGTCCAGGGCTTGGGCTAATGGGCGACACTAGCGGGCTGGCTACAAATAGATACAGTTTCTCACAGCATTGCCACACGCACACACTTTAAACAGCTTAAAGAGTAAATGTGTTTGTTATTTGATGCTCTGCGCTCTTGTTTGCCTACGGGTTAGTGCTTGTCTGAGACTTGGCGCACGTCGCTTCGCTCCATTTGGCTTAGCACGTTTTAGCCACCAGCAGAAGGCTATGGAGGCGAGTGGCAGCAGTCGACAGGTTCATGGCTTTATTAGTTCACGCATAATGACAAAAATGGGTCGGCACGTAATGCGTGCGCTTTGTTTATTTTACTTTGCTGCAAGGATTTTTATGCCCGGCAGTCGTAAAAACGCCTTTGGTGCGTTTCTCGGGACATGCAAAAGAACCGTACTCAGTCCAAATCTTAAAGCAAGGCATGCACAAATTAAGTTACTCTAAGGTAAATTAAAGACGGAATACAATTGAGTTCAATTTTCCAATTTAGCCTACAAAGAGTCAAATATTTGGATTTTGAATTTCAATTTGAATTTCAGTCAAAAAAGTAATTCATAATTGCAGTTATGTATTGATTTCTAGAGAATTATTTTTGAATGTGACTCAGTTTGGAATTTACGTTTTATATTTGCATAATTTAACCCTCGACTCCACGCTTTAAATTCTCCCACCTCTTAAGCTAACATAAGCTGCAATACATCTGTTAATTACAGTAGCCGACGTTCAGACACACACATATGATTAACTGCAGCTTCCTCTGTTAATGCCGTGCTGTTCTTTGTAATGTTATTTAACAGCAGCAACAATTGATCTCAAGTAATCACAGATACACATGCACATCTAAGCAGAAAGCTAGAAAGCTACAATTTCCACAGTGATTTAATTAACTCTTCGTATATTTTAAACTTTCAACAAAAATCGCTTATTTGCAAAGCTGTGGAATAAACTAAGAAGTCTTTGTATATTTTAAATAAATCTAAACTAATCTTTCTGCTGCAACAATAAAGAGCTTTACAGTTTTTACAGATTTAACACGAAACAGAGTTCACTTTATGTTTAACGCCTGGCGATGATTTATTGCACATTAAAGTTGCAGCACTTCGTTGGCTTAGAAGCAAATGCTGCAATGGGTCTGAAGTTAACTTGTCCAACGACTCAAAGCAATGGCTGCTTGCAAATCAATGGCTACGACTCTGAAGATGTTGGGAAAAAAGGCAGCTTCGTCATCACTCCGAGCCCATTGCGCATACATCAAGATGTAGCGTGTGTGCTTAAGGTGGAGGTTATGGGTCTGCTTGTGAGTGCGTGTGTGTGAATGTGAGTGTGTGAGTGTGAATACTCCTGTCGAGTTGTTGTTTACGTATGCGTGACGCATCGCGCGGCCGCTAAGCTGCAAATCTCTTTAAGATGATACT
Organism: Drosophila siamana; assembly: GCA_035047445.1. NCBI lineage: Eukaryota > Metazoa > Arthropoda > Insecta > Diptera > Drosophilidae > Drosophila > Drosophila siamana. The sequence continues at coordinate 14,942,959 of JAWNPP010000004.1, read as the reverse complement.
TTGCAACATTTACAAATGTTTTAGTACCCGACTCTCTGTCTCGCTGTCTCTTTCACTCGCTCCCTGATTGGGTGTAGCTGACTGTCTATGTGCGTGTGTGTTGGTGTCTGCGTATGGGTTACGATGCGTCTGTGTTTGTGATTAGCATTCCGGGCATATCTTACATTTATGTTGGATGTTTCCGTTGCAGCAAATGTGTGCCAAAAGGGAGTCCAGATAGAGATTGAGAGAGAGAGAGAAAGAGAGCGAGCGAGTGCGAGCGAGAGTTGCCAAATGGGGAGACTGGGAATCGGGTAATGTTACGGTTACGGCTCGTTATGCTTCTGCCCCCAACATCAAGTTGTTGCCGCTGCCGCTGCCGTTGCCATTGCTCTGTGGCTTTTACTGCTGTAGCAATGACAGTTTGCGTTTGTTTGACTCTCCTCTGCTGGTGTTGGTTTCTCGACTCTGTTGCTTTTGTTCTTGACTTATCCATCTCTATATCATATACACACACACTGTCTGTTGGATATATTATAAATTTACATGGTAGCTTGTTTGCTGTACAGTCTAGCTGTCCACTTATATTTGATGCTCATGTCTGCTGATGTCTAAATGCAGCGCACACACAGTTTATTGGAAAATGTTTACACTACATTGTAGTATGTGTGTGTGTGTGTTGAAATCGTGATTTGATATCCTTGGCAAATGAAGGAGTCAATTGGCAGCACACAAAGCCAGTGAATTTGATTAGACAGTTGCCTGCCAGACATTCCATTTAATTATCCTTAGTGCATTTTGGCCAAAGTAAAGTTAAGCTCACTCACAGGCCACGGCAATATAGGATAACCATTTATACGACTACCATTTGTAGACGTCTCCATTTCTAGCGGCCGTCTTAGACAATATTACTCATACGTACGAGTGCGAGAGAGCGAGCGTATGAGTGTGGGAGCTGTGCTATTATTTTTTTTGTGGCCCTGCATTATGTATGGCAGCTGTGAAGGTGAAGTAGGTAACTGTAACGCCCCCTTTGGAGCGATTCCCGCTGCCAGCTGGCTTTTAACTTTTGGCGCTTTCTTGCGTCCAAAAACCTGTGAAAATGAGATAATGTGTATGTGTGTCACATTTTGCCAGCAAACCTCTCTCTCTCTCCCTCCGTTCCTCTCTCTCACATTTGTTACTGCTCTTTTTGCAGTTGCTGCTGCTGCTCGTTGGCTGTTGTCTGTTGTTCTTGCCAGAGACTTGAAATATGTTAGCTTCACGTTGAGCTCATAAACTAACACTAACACCTTGACACGTGCGCTTTTTGTAGCCAAACATTCATACACACACACACGCAGCCGTACATATAAATGTCATTAAAATTGCAGTAAGAGTTTGGTTTGGCTTGGCTCGGATCGGCACGGCTTGTCCTGACTTGGCAAGGACGAATCTCTACTCGCTTGTGGAGAGTGCACACAGCATCCACACATCCACATCGGTATATTGCCAAAGCTTTGTCCACATAATGTGGTTGCATTAAACTTGAAACTCGCTTCAAATTATATGTGCGTTAAGTTTATAAGCATAAATTATTGATGGCTTATTAACTTTGTTGTCGTTGTGAATATTACAAATTGATACAAAAATAACTTGCTTCAATATATCATAAATAAATGAAAATATTTGTTCTATACTCGAAGGCAGTGTATATTGGTTTCGGGCTTACTTCACCAGCTTTGTTGTACTTTTTTACCTTTTGCGAAGATATATGTTTTCGTGTTGTCGCCCATACAGAGTTATACAGACATTTTATTTCACCTGTTTGTGTGTGGGCGTGTGTGTATGTGTGTGTGTGTGTTTCTTGCCCAGCGAAAGATGCATGAGTGTGTAACAGCTTTTGTTTGTTTTACTCTGCTTGTGTGTGTGTGCGTGTGTGTGTGGGAGCTGGTTTCATAAACGCGCTCGCTGCACCACTTGATTTATTTTCCAGCTAAAAACGTGCTTAATCATATTAGAGTGCATTTGTGTGATTTAGTGTAAAGCGAGAGACAACGAGAAATACGAGCGACTGGCGACTGGAGTGTGGGGAAATTTAAGCTAAGACAGTGAGAAATAAAGATGACAATTGGCTTTTTAAGTAATTCCATCTCACGACTGTGACGACTAAAATGCCATTTTGTGCAGCACAAATCAACTGCACGAATAATTGCTATTTATGCGATTTAGCTCGAACATCAAAATCCAATTCATTATCGAGCCGATTACCTGGTCGAAAAGTCAAGAGACTGTATACAAACAAGACTGGAGCAGGAAGCACTTAAAAGGCAGCTGCAACTAAGTACAAAATACATGCCAGAAGCCAGACAATTTCTAGTTTCTAATGAGCATTATGTTAAGCCAACAAATTGAAGTAATATGTCATTAAAGCTCAATGGACATTTAGTAGTTATCTCATCAAGCGGGGAGGCCTTCAGCTTTGCTGCATTGTCCTCCAATTCCGCACTTCGGCACGGTCAACGTCAGGGCCAGGCAACTCGGTCAACTCTTGTGTCTCTGTATTTGAGTGTCCAGCTGGGAGGTTGAGGGTTCCGCTGAGACTACGGCTGTCAACGTCCAGAACATCAGCATAAGCTTTAGTTATGCTCGGACGGGAGGACAAATGCGGCACAGGGTCCAGCTTGACTGACCACGACCGCACCCAAATACCGCAGCCAACACAGACGCAGACACGTAACGCATGACACGCCCACAACTGGCAGGCGACAGGCTGCAGACGGCGTCAGGAGGGGAAGCGAAGGCGTTTCTTGCACGTTGTGCGCTTGTGGCATGTGTGAATTTTTCATTAAAATTCAAGTGACATCAAAAGGGTTGACTACGGTGAATGGCAACGTTCTCAGATCATGTGGCAAGTGTTGCCCACTGTGTGAGTGTGGGTGTCGATAGTGACAACTGTGATGACATATTTTGCACTTGTACATTGTCACACACACACGCACATGCAGACACACACACGCACACTTCAGCGCACTCGCATATAGACTTGCATAAGTAGTTAGCTGTCAGCACTTAGTCAGTTGTCAACTGCAACTAGGACGTCACTTAACTCATTCCAAGACCGATAATTGTCACACGCTTTAAGGTCGCACTTATTGCAACAATCTGAGGCAACTCTATGCGTGGCGTATGCCCCTTAGAACCAGCTAGGCGCAGATTGCTCTCAGCGCTCATCTATTAATAAGCATAATTTATGGCCAAACATTTAGGAGGTCCCAGCTCTCTCACACACTCTCTGCTCTGCGGCAGCAGTGACTCACGCAAAAATAATTAAATTTAAATATTAAACAGCTTCTACGGCATTTGTCAAGAGAGGTTCCAGTAAATTTCGCACGCAGCGAACATAATTCATACCCAAAAACCGCGATATACTTCACAATGAAGATTGTATCGAGCTGCGAGTCGGGGATTAGATAAATTGACAACTCACGTGCTGCTGCAGGGTTATTTATTAACTGGCTGCCTCCCCCCCCTATCCCCCTCGCTCCACACAACGTTTAAAAAATATATAGACCCTTATTTATGCCGCTTATGTGTGAAATGTTTGCGAAATTAAATATTGACAGTAAAAATATATTTCGACAAGTGCTCATCATTTGGCGTTTCGCAATTGTGAAAACACGCCCAAAAAATAATATTGCAGACAAACGTTATTTAAATGCAGAGACGCTGCTATTGATGAACAAATGTCTCTGACTTCCAAAATTGCGGGGTCAACAAAGTCTCCCCTCACAAAACAGCTGTACAGATAGACTCCAAGTTTGCCCCCAAGTGTGACGCTCAAGCCAAAAAGCTCGACAAGACTCCAAGCTAACCACCATCTGGATTCAGTCAAGGCCAGCCAGCATTGACATCAACAAGAGCAAAAACAATAACAACAACTACGACGACGAGAACAACAACAAGATTGTCAAGCAGGGGGGGAGGAGCAACGGGAAACAAAAACAAATATGCTGGCGAGGATGAAATAGACTTTTGGTTTTTCATCTTTTGGCCAAATTGTTTATGCAAATTTTGAATAAATAAACAAGATTGTTAATTTAGTTAAATATTTCATTTTTGTGCCGTTTTCATCAGCAGAATTTTCGTCGGAGTGCTCCACGTCCACGTCCTCAGCGTCGCACAACAACTGGATGCTACGTGTTTTGTAGGTGTGGCCCGGCCCTCTGGTAGGCTGGGTTGTCGTCGTTGGTTGTTGTCATGAATTTTGATGCCGACACTCATTAGGCGATGCCGGCAAGGATGTCGAGAGTGCTGTGGTGCTCTTCGCAAAGGATTGCGACTAACAGGACGAGGCTGGGATGGCAGGGTGTGTGCCGGAAGCCTGGATGATGCCGATGTTGGCGTTGCCCGATGCCCGATGCCTTCTGCTGTCGCTTTTTGTTGTTTTTTGCCAAAGGCGCAATAAAATATTTTTGTATTTGTTTGTGTATTGCTGGCCCCCTTCTCTCTCTCTCTCACTCTTTCTGTGTGTGTGTCTTTTATGTTTGTATTTCTGCACTTGTACAAACACATGTTAATTGGCTGTAATTGTAAGTCTTGCCAGTTACATAACAAAAACTGCATAGTTTAAGCAGAATTTTAAAGGCAACAACAAGGGCAACGGCAACGGCAACAGCAGCAATGCAAACAAGTGAAATTAACATAAAACTCTTGCCAAATATTTGGCATTCTAATCAAAATTTAAGTAGGGTATGAAAAGTCTCGAAGAGACCATTTTTGGGACCGCTCGACAGTCGACAGTCGCCCGTCGCAATCTCCCAATTGCCTCTCACCTCGGTGCGGGTCGCATGGCATTTATTTATGGCAACGGTCGCCACATGACGTTGAACTATGCGTATGACCGAGTCGGACTGAATCAGGCGACGCCACCCACCGTCGTTCCACGCTTCCCTCGATCCCCAATTGTTGTCGCTCTTCCGTTACTCTTTGCCCTGCCCCGTTCGCCATTTTAATAAACTTCATATGTCGCATGTCGCCATTTTCTTTTTGTTTTTTCTGTTCTTTTTTTTTGCACGTTGCGCTGAGTTTTTCTGGCGTTGCCCGGGCCAGAGCAGCTACAGTCTTGCGGCTTTATTAGTCTGTGATTTATGTAGTCAAAGATAGTGCACAGCTAGTCGGGGCAATGCCAGTGCCAGAGTCAGAGCTGTAGCTGTAGCTGGAGCCCGAAGCCACATTGTTCGCTCTGTGTGGATGTCCTGGCGAGTGAAATTTATACATGTGCTGCAAGTAGTCGGGCGTGGACAAATGAATGACATGGCCACTGCTCGGTTGTCTTCTTTTTAGGCAGTTAAATTGAACTAATCGCCTGGCCAAGATCTTCTCCTTTTGCTGCCGCCAATATGCTATGCAGGTTTATGGCCAACAGGCAATTTAAAAAAAAAAAGAAGAGAAATAGAAGAAGAAAACACCGAATTATTGAGTGCTTTCTATTGAGTGCACATATATTCCGTATACATCTGTTTATAAATGATAGATACATGTTATGTTGTCTGCGTGTATTTTTCACACACACACACACACACACACTTACAGGATGGATGGCCGTGTTTATTTGGCATTATGGTCACGTATTTGACGCAACGTTTGGGCCTTTAATTCGTTCAGCTAAGACGCGGCTCACAGCACGTCGTTGTAATTATTTACAGGAGCGCAGAGTAGCGCAGCACAGCGCAGCGTAAGGGAGAATAAAACATTCTACAATGCGCTTGTAATAACATATCATACGTAATATTTATGATATTTATGGGTATTACGACGAAAACATATTTATTTTATACACGATTTCGCACATCCAGCGATATGAATAAATTTTCAACAAACTGACAAAAAGCGAAATTGGATTGCAAGACAAGAGGGGCACTTATTATATTTTTCTCTTTTTTATTCTTTTGTGACTTTATGGCAATTTATATAAAATTTTAGTTTATTTACTTTTAACTCACATCTTAGTTTATTGATATAGCGACACAATTTCTTGTTGCCTAATATGTTGAACAATAATCATGTAGGTTGTCTGTCGGTTGGAAAAAATATGACTTGATGGTGACTGACAAATATTTGTTCTCAATTAATATAGCCCAACCACAAAACTCATATGCATACAAGCGTCTGTGAATAGGCTGAGACAGACACTCACGCTGTGGCATTTATTCATTTTTCGATCAAAATAATGCCCATGCAAAATTGTGAATGTGCGTATGAGTGTGAATACGAATGTGCATGTGAATGCATTGCTGTTCAAACAGTTGAAATCATGCATAGTCAGACGACAACCAGACAGACAGGCAGACAGACAGACAGAGCGGCAGACAGACGTTGCCCGGGCAGGGTAAATATGGTGAGAGGCCAGAGAAAATATTTTCAATTTCCATTACAAAAGTGGGCAAGGAGTGAGAACGGAGCCGGGAAAATCAGATGGGCTGCTAACGGATTGCACTGTTTTCGAGTATTATGAAAATTAAATTTTTCATTTCAATGCATTCTCGCCCGGCTCAGCACAGCACAGACACACAAACACAAACGACCGACACGGGGGACAGAAACTGTTACTCAACGGCCTGGCAATGAATGCTGGCAGAAGATTGTTGCATATTATTGTGTGGCACATCCATAGCACCCCAGGCACTGGGGGCTAAAGGGACCGAGACTACCCAGATCGGGTTGCCGCCTCTCTATGCTGATGGCAGAGCTTAACTGCGTATCAATGCGCCCAATCGGTAGAAATTTAATAGTCATATAAGTACGATACGCACCACAAGGCATGCACGATGTCGATCATCAAATTGTGGGTATGCGATGAGTCTGAATTTGAGTCTCTCTCTCTTTCTGTCTTTGTGTGTGTGTGTGCAAGCGCATTGGAATTAAATTCCAATTTTACATGTCAGTTAGCCTGTAATGCAACTCGGATTTTCATAACAATTTGCCTCAGCCGCAGCTAAGATGCCTTAACAGGCTACGACGCAGTAGAACAATGTTTTTATTTTTTATTTAATACTTTCGTATCGTTTTGTAGTTACAAACAAATGCGTGGTAATTGCAATGGTTTATGCCTATATTTTGGGATTATTATAATGTCGAATTCATGGAAATTTCGAGTGTCTTTGGCCTTTTGTGTAGTCTGCGTGCTAATTGGTCCATGACATCTGCATATCTATTCAGCTGGAGCATAGGAATTGCCTTTAAGGAAATTACATTTTAATTTAAGCGCGCAGACAAAGCCGAGGCACATTTATGGCGCTGCCACGCCCACACGCCATCACGCCCCTTGGCCCCGTGTCCTACTATATACATATATATATATATTGAGTGCCCTGCAGGCGTGCTGCTTTTATGGAAGCAGCATAAGCCGCGCATTTTATTCGTTCGCAATGTTTATTAATGAAACTGTTTGTGATTTGCATTTTAATTTATGCAAAAACACAAATATATATATATATATATATATATATGCGTATATATCTATGTACTACAGAACGTTGTGTGTGTTTGCAGCTAACACTCGTAGTACAAGTTCAGGAGCATGTACTCGAACTTGTGCAAGGACTGAGAGCGGCTTCAATTGAAATTCAAAAGGAAGCAAACAATTTTTAATGTTCTCAACGCTGGCATTTTATGACGATGACAACGATGGCAGCCAAACTGAATTGATAATTAACAAGGCAAATGCGCGTGTAATTAGCATTCATTGGAGCAACGATTCAGATCGTGAGGCTTCACTCCACTCCACTCCACTCCACTCTGCTCTGCTCTGTTCAGCTCTATTCTGTTCGGGGGCTTCTTCAAAGGACACACACAGAATACAGCTTTTTATTTCTATTCTTAACATTTTTGCATTTGAAGCTCTCTACTCGTAAATGGGCTTTGCTCTGACAGCAACAAATCCCTGACAGCCCAATGGAGAATGATAAGGAACGAGTATAGAGTTTAAACCGAATGCGAACGAATCCAACCAGAGTCCCCTCCATACACAATATGTATTTATTTGCATTTATGTCCTGACTAGAATGCTTGCAGCCTTTGGCCGCTTGTCTTGCCCCATTGTCTGTGTCTAGCTATAATCTCCCAACCTCTGCAGCTTTGTCTAACGGTCTCTCTCTCTTTCTGTCTGTCTGTCTGTCTGTCTGTCAGTCAACCAGTTTCAAAGTCACTCACTGGATGCGCCTGAGCGTAAATTTCATCCGCTCGAATGCATTTCCACATCAGCTAAATAGAGTTTTACAATTTACCTCTGCCCCTCTCCCTGTCTGCCTATCTTTCTTTCGACAAGAGTCCTCCGCCCTCCGCCCTCCGCCTCTCGCTGCGACCATGCGTAATTGCAATTTGCGTTGAGCTTTCTGCCATTGTTATTGTTAATAATTTCAGCTTTTGTTTATGAAATTGCAAGTACAATTTGCTGCCATTGAATTGGCTCTTAAAGCTGTCAATCCTTTGATTTTCATTGTTTCATTTCATTGTTTGACGGTTGCCAATCAAAGTCGAGTCGCAGCATCTGTCACTATCCTCAACCACCGAACTCTTGCTGTTTCGCGCTTTGATCACCTAGAAGTTAATTAAATCGCTCCGTGTGTGCTTTCAACAAACACGCCTCTGATCTCAATGACAAACGTTGCGCATACAAAGTCTGTGTACAGCTCTCGGAAATCCTTTCAGGGACGTAGGGATTTTGTCATAAAAAGCTCATGTTTTGCATACGCTTGACTGATTAAGAGTGTGACTGTAACGAAAAAAATGATGATTAATGCAAATCTGCAAATATTCTTTATCATGGAAATGCAGGTGCCGGTAATAGACTGGTTTGATTTCGGGGGAATCTTTATAGACAGAAGTAAAGAGCAGTTTATGGATGCGTTACAAAACCAGTAAGTTTCCCTCAATTAGGTTTTTCCTTTTTAAATTAGATTTTTAATATTCAAATGCAAAGATAAAAGATTAAAATATTTTGTAAAACATATTTCTTGAGTAAAAATGTTCTTTTTTTAAATTCAGATCGTTAGCATTTTAAAGTCAGCATTCAACGCACAGACCACATAAGTTAAACAGTTCGATGCGGTCAGAAGCCTACGACTTTCTGCCATTTGCTGACGAATTTCCAAGTGTTGGCCGACAGCATGGAAATGCAGCTGAGGTTAAGGGAAATTGTAACACAGATGTCACTTGACGCAGCCGACAATAGAAATTGGCTGGGGATTTTGGGTTTGTGACTGAGTGAGGCATTGCCAATAGCCAAAGTGCATGTGTCCACTGCCAGCGCTCACAATGAGACGTGCAGCATGCGGCACAAAAGGAAAAAATGCCAAACTATTCGTTTACAGCAAGCCAACAACACAAACTCATGTATGGTGGAAGCAGATCACACTATTATGCACACGGGAATGGCTGCGATGCGATGTGCGAGCTAGCGAAATGTGTGCGAAAGTTGCCAAAAAAAAAAAAAAAAAAAAAAACTAGTAGCGTTAACAACTTTTCTGTTGCGAGCCTTGTGCCAACACCCGCCCTGCGGCAGCTGACTGTGGTTATTTATGGCAATTAAAGGACTAATGATGTCCAACTCCGACTCATCCCAACTAACAGCTGAAGCCACAGCTAAAACTATGGCAACAGCTACCATTTTATGCGGTCCCCAGAGTGCAACTATCAAGATACTCTGCCCCCGTGTTTATCGTTAGCCCAACTCGCCAATATTGCGTGGAATCTATAAACAGCGTTGGCGGCACTTCAACACATTTCTCCAGTTGCTCGTTTACTGTGCATAAATTCGCTATAATTTGATAATAATTAACGATCTGCAAGTGTATTTAGCTGTCGATCAGTTGAAAAAGTTTTTTTAATTTTCAAATTATATTTTTTTGTTTGAGAGTATAGCACAAATTATGTTGTTGTTTTGCTGTCATGGCCGCTGGCTCGACTCTTCTTTGACTGCAAAGCGTTATTTTATTTGTTGGTTTTCGCTCGCATCGTAACTTTTCCTATGCTAAACTCTCTAGTAAAGGGTATGCTGGATTTACACTTAAATTGGTAATTCATTAAGTCAAAAATAAACATATTTTTAAAAAGCAAGTTAGTGATAATTAAATCAACAAAAGCTGTAAATTTCGATTTTAATTGTTGAAGAAAGCGTGTTTTGTATTCAGCGTTGCGTGTAATTGTGTATTATAAAAATTTGGCAACAATTTGTGTTGGCCAAGGGAAACTAGCTTAAAATTCAATTAATTTGTATGTTGCACATGAAAAATGTTGCAACTTTAGTGCGTGCCTGAAGAGCGGCTGCTGTATGCAGGATGCGATAACGATAACAACGACGACGACGACGACAACGACAACGCCCAGGACAGAGCACAGCCCTTGTGGACGGGGAGAAGGCACACAAGCACTTCAATGACCGACAGGAAGTTTGCCTCTGCTACCTCTGCAGGCGGCAGCTTTTGAGCTAATTTTGACAGTTTGGCAGCAACTGGGGGCGTGGAAAGGGGATGAGTGGGTGAGTGGCAGCGCCAGTTGCATTTACAGATATCCTGGGCAACCAAAGAAAAGTTCAGAGAGTGACAGAGACAGTAGTAGTAGTAGCTGGATTGAGTGCGACGTCTGAGTGGTCGGGATGAAATGATGGGACGAACAGCATTTCATTGTGTGGCCAGTAATTAGATTCGCATTTCAGCCAGCCACACAGACAGACAGACAGACAGTCAGTCAGTGAGTTCGACAACGCTCTCGTTCTCGCTCTCGTCCCGGCTCCGGCTCAGGAGAGTTAAAGTTTTGAAGCAGCACTAACTGCAGCCAAATTAGTGGCCGAGATCAATTAAACAACTAGAAATTAGATTTTGGCCCGTGGGAGGGGCGGAGAGACTAGGGATGGCGATAGTAATGGCGATGGCGATGGCCATGGCAAATGGCGACCGTTTGTGGCCAGAAGCGATTAAATTAGCAATGTCCATAAAGCCAACTGGCCAACTGGCCAACTGTTAAATCATGAAGCAAGCCACTTGCATCCATAACAACAATAACGATAACTCTCACAATGTCCAACAGCAGGGGGAGGGACCAAGAGGAGAGAGAGAGAGAGAGTGGTGCATCTGGTGCATCTCATGACTGCACGCTCGGATGCTCATTTTAAATTGACTTCAAACGTTGCTGCGTGACGAGCTGCATGAACATGGACACGGACCTCGCAGCAGTCGTCGTTCATAGCCATGGCCAGGATGTCGGTCTGCCCATTCCACAGACATTTCCATTCCCGCTCCCGCTCCCGTTCCCATTGCCATTCCCGTTCCGTTCCGTTCCGTTCGGTTGGGACACTGCAGGCACGCACACATTTTGATGCCGTGACGAACGTGGACAGGCTGCTGGCAGCTGGCTGCCGATTGACGAAGCTCGTAGCGCACCTACTTGGTAAACCACCAACAATATGGTTAACACTTTATGCTACGACTGAACGTGTTGCCAGTGCCTTTAATTGTGGCACATCATTTATGAATGTAGTAGCTCTGTGTCTGTATCTGTATCTGTATCTGGCTGAGTGCGAGTGCATTCAAATGGTCTGCGTAGATAGTTTATCCATGCCGTGTTTCAGAGCCGTCTCGATAAGCAGCTGGCCATCAGTTGAGAAAGCAATTAAGTTACTAATTCCTCACATGAGCACTTCAACTGCGCTTCCAAGTACGTCAATCTCATTGATTTCGCCACATAAATTGCAGTTTTACTGTAGATATTCCAGACAGATAAATGAATCTCGAGTTAATTGGTGAATTGTTATCGAAATTAATTTGCGGAACGCAGCCAACAGCAGCAGCCATTGGTTGGCAAGGCTTCAAGGCTTCAAGGCCAAGCTGCTGCGTCTTTGTGCGAGTGGCAAATGAAAAAAGTTGAAGTAAGACTCACAAGCAAAAGAAATAAAAGAGCAACGAAAAAAAAAATGGCACAGGAAAAAACGTGGCAAGGCAGAGGAAGTGACATGCACCGGGGGCATGTGGCAAAGTGGCATGAGTATGTACAGCAAAGTGTTCAAGAAATGGCAAACTTTTTGATGCTCCCAAAAACTCATTAAAAAGGATTTGACACGTGAAGTGCGAGAAACTTTTTATTTTTATATTATTTCCCTTTTACATTTTTATGGCAACGTGTGATGGACTCCCAAGTGTGTGTGTGTGTGTGTGTGTGAGTGTGAATGTGTGCGTTTGATGTGTGTGCTGATTGCCATTGGCAAAGAGCAAGGCTCACATCAAAATCAAAATCAAACTCGAACAGCTCGCAACTCCAACTCCAACTCCAGCTTCGTCTCCAACTGAAGCTCAACATGTGAGTGTCGCTAGAATTTGTGGATTGAATTTCAATGGCGATTGATGACGACTGCAGGATATATGCATGTGTATGGGTTCTGTGTGCACAGCAATGTCTGTGTGCACACACACACAGCAACACAGAGATCGGAACACGTCAGGTGTGTTAGGAAAGCGTCGAGGCCAAAAACGAGGCTGCGAGTTCCGTTGGCTTTTTGGCTCATTTTATGATAATGTTCAAACCTGGCGTTAATGAGCTCTTAAGCTTAAATAAGAAACGTGATTTAGTTACTAAGTAAACTACCAAATAGTCGGCACCTTCACACGAGCAGAGACCAAAACAGCAAGAGAGAGGGGGACAGAGAGTGGGGGAGAGAGAGAGAGAGGGCCAGAGACAGCACTCAAGTAAGGGGTAGCCGTGCAAGTTTTTGGTAAAATCTGCGCTTAATTTGAAAAGTTGGCTAAAGCAAAAAGACCTCTCTCTATGCTCAGCAGGTGTAATAACTGTTGAAATACAAACTCACACTCACACACACACACACACTGACACTCACAAATACCAACACAACACATTCGAATCGAAGTCAATGGAAACCCGCAACTTTTTGCATACAACTTTGCCCACTTAATTGCCAAATCAGACGAACAGCGAACTAATGAAAAAACTTTTCGATTTATTTGCAGCATTTCTCCGATACGGCAACTAGTGTTTGTTGTCGTTCTTTGTGTTGTTGTTGTTGTCGTTCGTGGCTGTTCGGAACGGTCAGTTAGCAACACGTAATCATTATTCTGACTCATGTCAGTTTTAATAATTTTTGTGGCTGTCAAAAGGCCAAAGTCGAGAGCTAATCAGAATCAGTAGACAGAATTAGTATGGGACACAGACGAACGGACAGAGGCAAGAATAGAGACTGTCAAAGAGACGGGGGCGAAGGCGAAGGCGAAGGTGAAGACGAAGAGACGGAGACGGAGAGTTGACAGTCCAATGTCGAACCCGAAACCCTTTTCATGATATGCAAATCTCTTCGAAATTGAAATATGCAGATGTTCGTTTGAAAATGTATTTTACATTTTATGAAATTTGCAACATAATAAATTCGTTGGGGCGTCTGTCATGTTGCGGGACAACTTAAATTAAGTAATAACTTTTATGCGTCTTGACCTCACACACACACCCAACACACACACACAAACATACTCGAGAATGTTGAGACAGATACAGTCTGAATTTGTATTAGCTCGTTGACATTTTCTTGGCTGGCTTTTGCCTTTGTGGTTGAAAGGTTGGATGTGTGTGTGTGTGTGTGAGTGTGCGACGCACAGGCAGATTTTCTTATTAAACTTATATAGCCGCATTAATGCCTGGCGTGTATGTGAGTGTGAGTGTTGGGGGGATTTTAGGGTTAATTTTCGTGCCAGTCCAAAGGTTAATGTGATTAATGTTTACTTAATGAAATGAAGTTATCAAGTTGATTCTATCAATTTACACACAGGCGCCGCCGCCGCCGCCGTCTCCAGACAAAAGGACCTCTCAGGCCTGTCAGAGTTGGCGCCGGTGACGCTCCGCTGACGAAGGTGCCCAGATGGTATCGTGTCGCTGCTGGTAGTGTGCATAGCTCCGAATGCAAATAGCCAAGTGGTTTATGCTCGACTTGATTCGGTTTTGTGCTGTGTGTAGTTGCCTGTAGCCTGTAGCCTGAAAGGCATATTAGTTAAACGAGTTACACAAACGGCTGCTCAAGTGTTGGCCAGGCAAATATTTGGCATTTTCACTCAAGTTGACGTCGTCGTCGTCGTCGTCGTCGTCGTCGTTGCCGTTGCCACGCTGACTTTGTTGTCAATGCCGAACGTTGAAGTCGTGTGTTGCTGTTGCTGTTGCTGTGGTTTTCGCAATCAGACACCCTTTGCAAAGGAATTTAATAAAAAGCAGTTCAATTAAACGCTCTTCAGTTGGCTTTTCTTGCTCTTTCTCTTGCTCGATTCGTTAATCAATGCGTTTAACGTTTTCAATCAAGCAACTGGCAAAAGGCTACGGGCGACGAGCGGGCAACAGCAGGACGAGGGTTGAAGGAGGTTGCGAGGCAGCTCAAATTCAGTTAAGCATTTCACTTATTTGCATATAAATTGATTAAAAAGAAAATACATACAACCAACGCACACACACACACACACACACACACACACACTCATACACTGATCCACTCGAGCTTCGCCATGTGTCAACGCAGCAAAGGACGAAAGGGTCCTCGTTTCTTTTTCGCCTGCAGTGCGTGTGCGTGTGTGTGTGACTGTGACGATGTCTGGCCTGACACTCGCCTCCATAGCTGTATCTGCATCTGTTACTGTGTCTGTGTGTCTGTGTGTCTGACTTCGCATCTGACTGTCTTTCTGGTTCGCTTTTTTGGGCCATTTCTGACACTTCAAATGCGTATGATTGTTTCCTTTTGATCAGCGAATTGTGAATTGATTCACTGATTGAGTTCAGGTTCAGTTGATGCGACAACAACGTCAGCACACCCAAGAGGACACGTCACTTTCGATGTCACACCGCCGGCATCTTTGTGCGACGACTGTAAGGCTTACAATACACACTCGTTGATACGCTTTTACCAGATATCTGATCAACTGTTTTACCAGCTTTGATTAACGTTTCCAGAGCTGCTCTCTTTCTGGCGTCGCCTTGACACTGATTTTTCAAACTGAAATTCAGTTACAATTTATCGACTGCTTTTCCTTTGAACTGGGTCAACTACGACTCCATTTATGTAAATAGCATAAATTAGTTTGCTTTGAGTTATACTTATTGATTGCTTATAATTAAGTTGTGTGTCGCGACAACACCATATATACTATATATGTATTTATTTTTTTTGCCGGTCAATGGCCGCTTTCTATGTTGTGGCACGATGACCACGAGCTCTGTTGCCTGGTTTCTTTGCTCAAGTACCCTAAATATAAATACGCAGTCAATTGGCAGCGCTTTTTCAGGTTTAGTTTGCTTTCAATTTGAGTGCCGTCATGTTCTTTGAGGCCGTGCGCAAGTCGAGCAGCCGTCGCAGGCGAAAGGTGATTTCAACCAATCAATTAAATATTTAAGAATTGCGGCCAAGTATATTCGCAATACTTAAAGTAGTCGCACATTTATGGCCAAATCGATTCATACTTCCGTCCGCCGGTTGAGCTGCAATTTAAGCAGCAACACCGCAATGCACTCGGCTCGTCCGCACCATTGTCTCCTTAATGAGCAAAGGACATGCAAGCGCACTTCAATCGGTCATTCAATTAAACAGTTGCACGAACTGTGTTCAAACAGTGTCGAGGGAAATTCCAATGCATGTAATTTGCCAAATTACTTAGCCCACTGAAACTTGAACTGACGAAACCATTTTAGTGGCAAGTGCAATAATCACCTCAACTCTGGCTTTAAGATTTAATATGGTTGATGTTGATGTGATTGGAAAATGGATTTTGAAACAGGCGGATATTGTGTGGACTTGTTTTTGTCATTTCGGGATACGCCCTGATCGAGTTGCACAGAGTTCGTGACAAAAGAATAATATTAGAGTTAGGACAAAATGTTGGTGCAGCTTTTGCGGCAGGGCAAGGTTGCAAGGTGCAGTTTGCTGGTGCATGCTTTCAGGTGTTTTCATTTTAATCTACATCAATTTATCAGCGGAGAGAAAATGTTGTATTTATTTGTGTTTCTGGCGCTTCAACGGCGTCACATGTTTGTCTCGGGCAAACATTTGCCAGACCAGGGCACAAAATTGCCCGACTGAGAGACTGAGGACTGACTGAGTGACTAACTGACTGACAGACTGTGCGAGCTAGCAAAGGCAAGCCCGCAACTTTAATTGAAATAAAATGTTTCCACAGCGGCGTAGCACAAAGACGGAACAGGTGGTCAGAAATGAAGGGGAAACAAATAAAGAGCGATAGAGCGGGAGAGTGATATAGAGAGAGGGGAGAGCTAAAGCGGGAGCGCTCGCAATTACGAGAGCGAGCGGGAGAGAGGCAGATGGAAACGAATGAATCAGTCAGACAGTTGGCACGTCTGACCGGGTTTTGTGTCTGTGCGGCCCACTGTCTGCTCCATATGACTATAAATGTTTGTAAGTAAGTAACTAGTTTTGAACGTCGCACCAAACCCCACAGCACACAGCACACAGCACACAGCCCACATTTCATTTCCATTCATTCCATTACGCTCTCCGCTCCGTCTGCCCCGTTCTCACTCTCACACTCTCGCCATCTCGCTCTCCGTCTCTGTCTGTGAGTGCTTAGCTGTTTATTCATTGCCGCCGCTTTATTTTCTCGTATTCAGTTTGCATTTCAAAGCCGCTAAAGTAACAAGTATCTTGGAGCTATCTACGAGTATTCGGTTTAAAAACAAGATACATTCGCAGCAAAAAGCAATCTTTGTGCAAAGTGAAAAGGGCTATAGAAAGAGATATATACAAGTACAAAACTCGCTGCAATGGACGTAAGCTGCTTGGTTATTTTTCCACCCATTTGCCCATCTCCCCATTTCTCCACTTTGCCTTTGTGGTTTTATTTGTGTGGCTAAACTTTACTTTATTCGCACGACCTTCACCTTGGGCTTCAATTAAACAAATTGCACTCAAGTGCTTTTACAAAAATGAAAATAATTTCGCTAAAAGCGGCAAGAGTTAAAACCCAACAAGCCATCGCAAGATCAGCTGAGGCTGTTCGATGATTCATGTGAGCAACATTCGAGTTTCTTTCTCGGCTTCCTCTTCTTGAGCTGCTCTGCCTTGTGACTATTACTGTTTGTTTATTTCTTTACGCTCTTGTTTAGACAATCACTTTAATTATACGGGCTGCCTTGGGTTTCGTCTTAGTCACTTTTTATGCGTATGAAACAGAGAAATAAAAATTATGTGGTATTTTTAGCTACAATAAAACCACAAGTAATAACCCATTACTCGACTCGCAGTTTCCCTGTAAACTTACAAACTTAAACTGCTGCAGCTTGTAATGAATGAATCACGGCTATGGCAATTGAAATGAATACTATATGCAATACTTGAAATATTGATTGGTCTACTTTCTCTCTGCTTCTTCGCAGCCCTCTAATGGAGACCTCTATACACTGGAAGCCAATTTGGTGAGCAAGTCGCTGAGAGAACTGACAGATGGCGCTGACAAGGATCCCATTACCAAGTTGCGTTTGCTTTGCCTGAGTCGTGGCGCAACAGGCATTTTGGGTCTTGGCAGGTGAGTTCTTGTCCTCGATTGATGGACTTTAAGTGACACATACACTCTCTGGTCTACACCAGTTATTTAACTATTCAATGTTCAATTAATTATTTAGAGCTTTTCGCGCCATGGACGACGATGGCAGCAAGGCGCTCAACGAGGAGGAGTTCATCACGGGTATTCGGGACATTGGTCTGGATGTGACTGATGATGAAATTAAAGAGATGTTCAACACGTGAGTTTTGAAATCGTTTACCAACTGAATTCAGCAACTAATTAGCTTGTTATGTATGCACAGCTTCGATGAGGACGGCAGCGGATCCGTGAACATGACTGAGTTCTTGCTCAAGTTGCGCGTAAGTGACAAACCAAATTAATTGTACAAATTCGAAGCTAACTTTCGCAATTGCTTGTGCAGCCTCCAATGCCCCAGTGCCGACTGTCAATCATCGATCAGGCTTTTGACAAGATGGACAAGGATGATGACGGTGTCATTACCATAAACGATCTGAAGAATGTTTACTCAGTGAAGGAGCATCCGAAGTATCAGAGCGGCGAGAAGAGCGAGGATGAGATTTTGACAGATTTCTTGCACAACTTCGAAGGAGGTCGCGGCAATCTCGATGGCAAGGTGCGTTTGTTGAAGAAAGTTACCTTATAAAAATCAGACATTAATTTTAATTGACATTCGCAGATAACTCGAGAGGAGTTCATCAATTATTATGCGACAATCAGCGCCTCAATCGACAATGATATGTACTTTGATCTGATGATGCGTCGTGCCTATGCTATGTAAGGACTTCAACTTTAAGTCGTCCCATCGGCTCAAGCTCAATACAATGTTGATTCTCAAGTGTCTAACTATAAATTTTAACTAGTGTTTAGTCGCTCATGTTTTATTTATAACATACTCTATGCATATTTCATTCAATAAAAAATAATCTTTTATCTGCAGAAACAATATGATCTTGAAATCTTTGAAGTGATACCCCCGAAAGTTGTGTAGCCTTTGTTAAATATGCAAACAAGTTGAAAGTTTTGTCTAAACAACTGTAGCTAGTTTACATACATACGTTTAAGTGCAGTCCGGGCCAGGCCCATAATCAACCGAAAGCTGGCAAATCCAAGACGGCAATCATTGCAACAAACATGGCAGCATTCAGCAGACTCTGAAAATTGTTTGGAATTGTCAGCAGCATTCGGTATATCTCGGCCAGTTATACGAGTGTGTGTGACTGTGTGTGTGTGTGTGTGTGCGTGAGCTGTGATTGTATTGGTGGTGGGGCTGCTGCTGGGGCTGGTGTGCCAGGCATTTATCACACAGTTGTCGCAGTTGGAGCTGAGAGGAAGGTTTGAGCATTCGAGCACTGGCAGCCTAAATGTATGCTTTAAATTATGCAGACACCAGCTGAGATTGTCGCCGCACAAGTGTGTGTGTGTGTGTCATTGAGTCTATGTGTGTGGATGCGTTTGTATAAGTTGTTTGTGCGTGGCACTGGCAACTTGTGCACTGATTGCAAGCAACTCATACGAAATTTTAATTGCCAATGTTGAATTTACGCAGGCAGTGAACAGGGCCAAAAGACTGAGAAGACTGAGAACCAGACAGAGAAGACATGCGAACGGAGCGAGGCGGAGAGGAGGAGAGGTGCAGGGAGACAAACAGACATGGCTAACAAGCTCGCTGCAATCATCTCCACTGTAAATCACAAAGTTACAACTTTGTAGTATGATTTCATTAAATTTTATTTACAGCCTGCAACAATTTCAACTACTTCAGTTCTTTTAATACCCCGCACACATTTCTTATACCGGGTATACTTAGTGTTAAACTCTTTTTTATTCGATTTTATTATGGTTTTATTCTTCATGAAGTGATTGATCTCTGATCTCTGTATTCCATTCAAATTATAAAATGTTTTAAATATAATTATAGTATCTCAATGTTTTGCATTCGAAATCTCTTGTTTTTGTTGTCTGTTGGCTGCTGCAAATTTAACTGCAAATATAAATTTGTAAAGTTTTTGGAAAAGCGAAATGCGTGAACTGTTTAATAAAAAATTTTCAATTGCCATTTATTTGAGCTTGTTGTCGTCTTCAACTCGTTGGCCACACAAAACCAATTTCAATTTCAATTAATTGGCTTCCATATGAGGCCCGAAGGCTCGTTTGCCTCTGCTGCTGTTACGATTGCCATGTGTCGAGTTGTTTTATGCTCTTAGAGCTTGAAAATGCCTTTTATTGGCTTGCAGTTTTCACACTTGGTTGAGTGAAGTGCCTGGAAAATTTGTGGATTTCCCAAAAATACCAAAATTTACTTGTCTAACAGACTCGTTTGTCCGCACTCCTCTAAATCCTTGTTCTCTTATTCTCGTATTTGCTCCGAAATCTATTGAAATGGTTTGTAAATTAGCAGCAGCAGTTGGCTGAAAAAAAACATAAGAAAAAAGCTAACAAATGCCAGACTTCACTCTTTACCCTACTGAGCTAAGCTTTTTAAATCTTCATTAAATTGAATATTTTCAAGCATTTGTCGAATGAATGCGAACTGAATTAATTGTGTCTGTGTGAAGATGAGCGTTATAACAACATCATAAGTTCTGGATCAAATTTATTGTTGCGTATCGAAGGTGGAAAGAAAATAAATTTGTGTTTGTGACTTTTAGCACTTTAAATCGAGTAGCGACTAATGAGAGCTAATGATTAAATTGAACGTGCATTCGTATGTAGATAAGTTGAGGCACAAATGAAATGCAAATTGCAATTGTTGTCAGTCTGACGGCAGCCTGCAGCTGACACTTAACCATTTGGCCGCTGAAAGTCATGAGGTTCTCTGAAATATTTATTCGTCTGTATTGAAAATACTATTGTGGCATTCATCGAACGGACTGTGTGGGCTAATGCATTATTTAAATCTAGTTAACACTTGCCATTTGTTGTTGATTGAAAAAAAAAAAAAAACGAAAAAACTTCTAAAGAAGGGACATGGCACAGAAAGTGGACTCCTGACAAAAGCCAAGCCCAGGACAGTGGCACCAGCACCACGAATAAAAGAGACCAGCACATAAAAATAATAATAAAAGGCTGGCTGGCCCACACTCGAGCCGTTGGCCTCGAGCTGGTTGGTCTTGGTCGGCCACAGGGCACATCATTGAAGGAGTATTGAATAAATTTCATTGCAAGTTGAAAGGCGAAAATGGGTCCTGGGTGGACGGGAGGCGAGCGGACGGGAAGCGGAAAGCGGTATGCGGTAGGCATTGAAGTGTGTAGTGACGACGAGGCTGCAAAATATTTCAGTCACGTTTTAAATGTAAAAATCTCAATCACGTGATCGAAATGCGCGCATTCAAAATATGCACAAGCGAAAACAGAATGCGACCCCAATAGACGGCGAGCGAAAGAGACGCCAAGCTGTCGATGGAGTGCGAAAGAGACGACGAGCTTGAGAGTCACGAATAAACAACAAGTGAGCAAATGGACACGGATGCGGATGCGAATGCGAATGCGGTGCAAGTGTTCTCGGCTTGAGCTCCGGCCCGGGCACTTGGCCAACTCTAAATCGAAATGAAGCCCGAAAATAAAATGCGACCAAAGGCTCTTAACAGGTACTCGTCCTTACAGTATCGATGATTTACGAGAAATGTCGCCGCTGGATGAGACGCTGCATGTTGCGGGCATATCTAATAATAAAACTGTTGATGATGCGCTCATTGTTGTTGTCGTTGATGTTGTGGATGCTGATGATGATGCTGTTGTGGTTGCTGTAGTCACTGTAGTTTACAGATATTTCGTGGGCAGCTGGTGGCATCCGTCGCTCAAATTGCATAAAATATGCAAAAAGTTTAACAAGCTGCGCGCATCGTTGATTGAAATATCGAAATCGCATGCCATTTACAACAGCTCCGAGCACCTGCAAGTTACAGTGGGGTAAATGCTGTTTTCTTTGTGAATTCATAATTCAAACAGAAATGCTAATAAATTATCCAGACTTTTGACTAACATAAATGAAATTCAGTAGTTGGTAGTTTATATCAATTCCCAATTTTTAGCAGTGAATTGTATGTTATAATTATAATGGTTGGCAGTCTCAACAGTATTTCGAAAATATTAGAATAAAAAGCGCTATTTTGAATTATTAAAGCAAAATACGCAATTGTCAATAAATAGCGAATTCAGCCCACAGTGCAATGTACACCAACATGTCATATTCACACCCACCTCGTCATCCACACACACACCCACACACAGACAGACACATACTCAGCGAGCTGGTGCAAGTGCACACAATGCGCTACAATTTCCGTTTCCTCTGCACGCAGCTCGTATAATTTTCACACCTTTGATTGATTGAAATGTTCGTCATGTTCATCATTTGATTTTCATTTTTATGCAATTCAGTTTTCATCCATTCATACGCTGATGCTGCTCTCGTCTTCCATTCCAATATCGCCGCTGTCGCTGCTGCTGCCGTCGCCGTCGCCGCCGTCTACTTCCCAGACTATGTTAATTCTTTTTAATGAATTCTTGTTTAATTTAACTGTCGAATAACTGCTGAGTTTAATTGTCAGTTATCGATTTAAAGCTTAATTGAGGGTAGTTTTATTTAAACGCTGAGCCATCTGTAAGTATCGTTATACTTTCAATTACAATATAAGTAATACTCCATATCCGCTTATGTAAAATTACATTAAATTAAAAATCATCCATCTGAAAGGTAGACCAATATATTTACAAAAATGCCAACTACATAAATGTACGTATACTCGTATGCGTTAATATTTGGCAGCCCCTTTGTTGTGTATCCACATGAGTGTGTGCGAAAGTGTACAAATTTTGCGGTCAGAGGCAACTGACCCATAATTAATCCGCTATAAATGTTGTGGGATTGCGCATACGCAGCGCTGGCATCAAATAAAAATTGTCGATGCATTAAAACACGTTTTAGTGTTCGAATTTGGTAAACTAAGCATCGAATGTTAAATGTTAATTTCCCCACAGCAATGACTGCAGCAGCAGCAGCAACAGCAACAGCAATAGAAATAACAACAGCAGCAGTAACAACAACAACAACAACAACAACAACAAGTGTGCGTCTGCGACTAGTGAAAGAACAACCACAACTAGCGATGACGTAGCAATTTTTAGATTCATTTATTTGCGTTTATGTCGGAACCAAAAATGAACATGCAAATGGCCATTTTATTATGGACATTATATTATTGTGCCAAAATGTGCTATTGAATGCATTAGTTGCATGTATTTTGTATGTGACAGTCGTCCTGTCTGTCTCGATGGCTTTTTTTATCTTTCTGTCTCTCTCTATGTGTGTGAGTGTGAGTGTGTTTGTGTGTGAGCAACTCCCGTTGCGGTCATGTATGGTATTCATATGCAAAAACAGCGGCAACAAAAAATCAATTTGTAAATGTTTTTAGTGCCGTTGCAACTTTGACATTTCACACTGTTCACAGCTGTTGCCGCTGTTGTTGTTGCTGCTGTTGTTGCCACATTTGATGGTGTGTGGGTCTTGTTTTTTTATTTTTTTTGTTGTGAGTTTTTATTTCTCATATTGCTCCGATACACAGAGAACAGAGACAACGGCCAACTGACCCCATTGGCTGCAATGCCCGTTTGTAATTAGCGCTCGCCTGTCAATGCCGCTGGCTGCCGCTATTCGGGGAGTTTTTGACCCCAATTGCTTTGTCACCATTTCAATTTGCAATTTCAGCCATTAACTAGTTACACTCAATGCAATTAAACTTGCACTTCTGCAGCTCAGCTCAGAGTGAAGAGGACGCCAGGTAACCGGAGCAATTGCTATTGCAATTTGCAAGGAGCAAGCGAACTTTGGCCAGTCCTCTTCGACTTGCAGCTCGATTCGCCGCGGCACCTTCTCAATTCTCTCGCTTCTCCTGCTGCTGTCCAATCCGTTTCTGCCATGTTGTCAGCGGTCTGTGCAACCGCAGAATGTTGCTGCTGCTGCTGTTGCTATTGATGTTGTTGCTTTTGTTGTCGCATAGAGTGAAAGTGGCGAGCACTCAACACGCCAAACAAGCAGCACCTGCCATTTGCCACTTGCCACCGATTGCCGTGCATCGACAGTAGTCGCGTAGTTGCATGTGCGTTCCATTGGAATAATTTGAAAATGGCAAAAGGAAAAAATAATAAAAAATTGTATCTTCTCATTGAGTTAATTGCAAATTGGATGAAATTGTAATTTTACACTTCATTTCATGCAATTCATGGCTGATTGACAATTTAGTTTTTCATTAAGGTAGCCCGACGATGATGGCCCAGCATCGAGCATCGAACATCGCTTGGGCCCCCGTTAACTTGATTTCCTTGCTGCGGTGGCATGCAACCAAACACACCACCAAAAGCCGGGGCCAACACTATTTTTGCTTGACTGCACTTGGGCATTCTAGCTATGGAAATATGTATGTCAGTCACTCCGCGCCAGCTTGATAAATATGGACGGAGAAGATTGTGATGTTGTATGAGAAGACACATGATAAGCTCGTAAATATTTTTTGGATAAAAATATGTTGAAAGTTGGGCAACAGAATGGCATTTCATCGTTAACTTTCTTGTTTAATATATTTATGAGAGACTTGCATGTTGAAGTTGTCCGTTTCCTCGCACGCATCAATTATTGACTTCAATGCAGCAACCGCGAAAAGTTTTGTGCATGTGCATTGCAAATGTTGCGCATACGCAGTGTTGTGCCCTCGTAATACACTGTGTAAAAGTGTATAAACAAGAGCCGTGCAGCACAAACTTAAAGTTATGAATTCATAAAATATGTGATTTATTTGTAACGAAACTTTCATTCAAACTCCCAACGTATGTGTGCATCATGAATGTATTAATGCTGTCATGATGGAAGAGCCAGCAGCATCACATTTCTTGTATAATTTCTTGTGAAAAAACAAAAAACCGTCACGTGACTGAAAATATTTACCTAAATAGGAAGAGGGAGAACACAAAGTAGCTGAGCCTGCGGCGGAATAGTTGCATTCGGTGTCTTTATGAGGACACGTGTGCCGAAACGCGTCGGAAATGACAGACTTACTTCCGCTTAACAAAAAAATAAAAATAACCACAGCATATGCGCTGGCGTGTGGATGCTGCTGCTGCTTTTGTTTTAATATTCATATTTTAGCATCAGAAATTATTCGTTGAAATTAAGTTGCTTTATGCACGCACAGCAACTGAAGGGCAGTGGTAAAGAGACGTCGACTGAGAAGCGCAGCGAAGAGAGGAGAAGAGCAGAGAGAGAAAAGCAAAGAAGTGAGCTTAAAAGCGACTACGACGAAAATGCTTTGAATTTAAAATCTGCAATTTTCTGTTGATTGCCGCACCGAAACCAAGCAGCAGCAGCAGCAACAGAGGAAGACAAGTGCTGCTGAAGAGGTGGGTGGGCTAACCAACGTGCAGTTATAGTGTAACAAACAACAGCAACAAAAACAAAGTGCTGGCCTGCGTGTTGGCGGTTGATGTAGCCAGAGTAGAAGCAGCAGCAGCAGCAGCAGCAGAGGCAGCAGCAACAGCAGTAGTAGCAGCATCATCACAACTTTTGCGTAAAATTCCAGTCATGTGTCCCTAACAAATCCCTGCATTATTCATGAAATGATAAGATGACTTTGTGCTGGCTTCGTGGCCATCAACGCTGCTGCTGCCGCTGCTGCTGCTACTATATTTTTTTCTCAGCATCTTTCGCTAGAGCACGTTATATTTTCACATGCAGCTGCAGCAGTGTTGTTAGCCGTATTTAACTACCAGCGATATGCCTTTACTACCTGCACAAATACGCGCTTAAAAGATGCATAAACTAAAGTAAAAGGCAAACCAAAAATGTCACTTCAACCGCATGTCAGACGGTGCAAAAAGTTGCCCTCTGCATAAATATGCTAATAACTATAAATTGATAATACAGTTAGACCACAAAATGCAAAACTTATATGTTATTAGTTGTGCACTAAGGAAGCTACATAGGAAATCTCTTTGCTAAGCAGCTGTTAGGGCGCTAACAGCTTGTGCAGCTGTTAATGTTAACCAGCAGCTGCATAACAGCGACGGTAACTACTGCTAATAACATTACAGTTGCTTTACAGTCAACTACAAAGCTACAATCAGATGCTGTTACTCTCTCTCACGCGTTCTCTTTTCGGCTTGCTCTTTGAAGGGTCGTCGTTCTCTTGGGATTCACGCTTGTAACGTGTCGTGTAAACGAGCGCAGCTGCTCACGAGCCGGATGCTGAGAGAGGCAGGCAACATTACAATTACACGAGAAAGACGTCAACGTCGCCGCCACAACATTAACGACGACCACGACGACAGCGACAACGATGACGACGTCGACGACGACAACGACGACGCTGATGCCGACGACGAGCCGTGTATCTCGCGCTGCGGCTGCAGCTTCAGTCAGTTCGTAAACTTGAAGCCGTGCGGAGATACTTTGAGGCAACGCGTCATTGTCGTCGTCCTAGATTGCCAATCGCTCGAAGTGAAAACAAAACCACAAGAAAAATTAAGAAATTAAATGGAAAATAAACTTTGAAAGTTGGAATTGCATCGCGAAGAGAAATGTGAAGGATGCGCCAACGTGATTATTAAAATGAATGCTATTAATACGTATACGCAGTGTGTGGCGGCTGTGTGAAGCAAGACAGACAGACGAAACGTTAATTTAAATACGCAGCGAGAGGCTTAAAAAAACACAGTTTTTGTGCAGTGAGCAAATGAAGTTAAATAGAAGCTGAGCTGAGCTATGAAGTCGCCGGACAAACTGATTAATTGAGCGCGGAACTTCCGTTTCCGCTGCGTGTTTGTGAGACTCTGTGTGTGTTTATTTGTGTGTGTGTGTGTGTGTCTGTGCTTAACGTTGAGCTAAAATGTAAGCGCGAGCAGTAAGATAAAGAAAATTTTGGTGTGGGTGGTTGGGAGGCATTCTCAAATATTAAACACACGAATTCGCTTGAATTTACCATTTAAATTATTTAAGTTGACAAACGTACGAAGTCGACGGACGATACAGCGCCACGCCCAACTCCCAGCTAGCGCCCTTATTTCCTGTTTTGATGTCGTCTGTTATGCTTTCCCTTTTTCCTTTTGCTTTTCCTCCATTCCCATTCCCATTCCCATTCCCGTTCCCTTTCCCACTGCCATTCCCACTCTCATTCCTGTTGCCACTCTGAATTTCCATTCTCATGCCCAGTCGCTTTCTCTTTTATATGGACGCCACTTGGCTCGTTCTTCCTGCTTTCTTTATTTTCTTCAAATGTTTGTTATTTATTTATAACGACAGAGCCAACGCAGAGCGTATCCTTTGAACTTGCCTGCATGGCTTTGCAACTGTTTTTATGCTATACTCGTATTCGTATCCGTATTCGTATTTGTTTTTATTTTTGTTTTCCCTATATTTTATCCAGTGCTCCAGCTCGCCTTTGACGCTGCATTCAATTAATTTTATATCCATTGAACTCTCTCTCTCTCTCTCTCTCTCTCTCTCTCTTTACTCCAGCACTGCTTGCATCCATCTGTTCACTTACCATTTAGTTGGCTCCTAGCTAGTGAATTCCATTCGGCCTTTGTGCCATCGATTGCCATTGAAATATTCAACTTTCTACTATCGACTCTCATGTTGATAAGTGCAGCTACAAAATAATAATAAATAACTAACGACATCGACAAAGTCAAAACGATTTACATATTGTATTTTTTCCTGTGCAGTGAAGAGACGACAACAAACAACAACACAAACAAATCCAATACTAGCGACAACATCATCAGCAATAATAACAACAACAACAAAATAGCACCAGCTACAAAATCGACAATAACAACAAAAGTGCAACGCGTGCAACGACATATCAATTAATTTTATTCAAACAAATTTCCGAAAGCAACTAACAACAAAAAACATGGATTACGGCTGGCTGCTGTTCCTCATCTGTAGCTCTTTAATTGGTAAGTGAATGTGACTCATTGTTGCTGGTCTCGTTCTCTTGATTGTTTGTATTGCTGTTTCGGTTTAAAATTGTTATTGTGTATTGTGTGCTGCATTGCAGTAATGAAGCATCAACAGGAATTTGTAAGCAGCTTAAATTACAGCCCGATAAATTGATGCTGGGCCCACGGTCCGTATGCGTGATACTCGAATATGTATACTCAAATCGCCTTTGTTTCAATTGATTGTTAAATGTTTTCAGATCGGCTTGCCAGCCGATTAATTTTTTTCCTTTTTTCTGCTCTCTGCTCACTGTGTTTGCCTTCAGTTCAACCGCAAATCAATATTGACAAACTTTTTGCCTGTGGGCCGGCTTCTGGGCTTCTGGGTGCTGCTTGGACGTGGCCAGCAGCCTTCGTGGCTGACTGCTCTTTTAATGACTTTTCCCATAATTTCAACCGCTGGCAGTGCAATTGCACTGCAGTTGCACTTGCCACTCATTCATTTTCACTCGCAGTTTGCTTTTGATGCTGATGCTGATGTTGATGCTGATGCTGACGCTGCCTTTTGGCACTTGGTAATTTGTGCTGCCGCAACTTTTGCTCTGCGCTGAAGCCGCACCATCGAAGACAAGGGGCGGCAGACCTTACGCTGCAGCTGCCGCTGCCTATGCGTCAGAGGGGGAGGGGGAACGTTGGAAGGGGAGGCGAGCGACTGCTGCGCAGTTTGAGTGCAGTTTAAAGTTAAATTGTATTTCGGAAATGTTCGCAATTAGGCAGCCTGCCAAAGGCTTCTCCACCGTCGCCTCCAGCACATAAATTGCCAATGGCAATGGGGCAATTAATTTGCAGCGCATTAAATGAGCTGCCATTTTGCCCAATAGCAACCAAACGTCGAATTTCATTTCTCAACGGCGGTTTTCAGCTATGCGCACAGCAAGTTAACTAAAATGCAGTTGGGTAGTTGTGCAAAACATTTGCTGATTCTTGAATACTCTACGAGTTTTGTTAAAAGTTTTTTGAAATTAAGATTGGACTAGCGACCTGAAGAATTAAAATAAATATTTTATTTATTTAATTAAAAACATACTCATATAATTGCTAAAAATTTTTTTTGACAGACAAAGTAGGCTAGAAACTAGCTAAGAAATCTAGCATTCGCTCTGGATGGGAATAATTTAAAAATGACAAGACAAGTACAATCGCAAACACTCATTTATTTTAATAAACGTTTTGACGACTATTAGAATTTATTACAAAACTTTTTCAGGCACAGCTTAAGCAAATTCATATGCAAATTTCTGTCACCACACAAAAATGAAATGTATTTGTGTGTTTGCTGTTTAAGATTGAAAATGTGCCAAAAAATATGTGTTGGGTAATTACTACTCAATTTGCATATTCTAGATAAGATGAGAATGGGTATAATATGTAAATGCCTTATTGAGATTAGAAAATTTTCTTTCTTGTAGGCAATAAAGTCATAAATTAATACTTGCAACTTGTTGTTACCTTTTAAGATGTTCCACTTGGCTGTATTTGAATGAAAACCCCATTTTTAAATAGTTTGATCAACTATAAGGCATAAATCCGCTTAAATTTCAATTGCTCGCTTTCACTAGTATTCAGAGTCTGCTTCTGTTCGACTATTTAGTAACTGAATGAGAGACTTGCATACTGTGCAAAAACTAAACTTATAACAAGTTCATTGCCATTTGCATCTGCAATTTTGATTGTTTTTTGATGTTTCTATCTAACTTTCTTCTAACAGTCTGTTACTGTCTGGTTATCTTCCGTTCCTGGCCATTCTCCTCTTGGCCACTTGGTTCGGTGCATATTTATAAGTCAGGTTGCTCAATCCCTCACATTGCTCGCTCGGCTCATGAAAATTTATGTTGCTCCACATTGGCAACAGTGTGCAGTCGAGTCGCTTGACATTTTTTGGCTCACATTTCTTATCAATTTTCGGGTGTGTATGTTGCAGCTGCTCTTATCGGTGGCCGGCCTGGCTGCCTTCAGCCACACGCCGCATGCCACAAACATTGCATTTGCCACAGATATACATATGCCAGTTACATGTGGCCACATCCAATGCAGCACTTTGTTGCGCTTAGCTTGCTTTTAAATTCGTATATATCCTGACTGTCGGCCTGCCTGCTCGCCTGTCTCTCTGTCTGTCTGTCTCTGCCTAGCTGCCGTTTGCCTGGCCAACTATTTTGCATATTCATTTCATGAAATTTCAAATTTATTCGATGTCGCTCTGGCTGGCTGTGCCTGCCACAGTGGCTATCAAACTGGCTGCTGGCCCCAACGGACACACAGTTCGCATTTGGCAGCCCAACATTTTGCCCAGTCACCTGTGTGAATTAAGAAATTATGACCCCTTCACCTACTCCTCTTGCTGATACGGTTTGCATTGGCTTCCGCATTTTGTTGCATGTACTAACTGCTCTATTTTTTTGTTGCATTCTCGTATATTGCAGATATACACAGAATCTCGGCGCTGCTAGTTACGAATATCAGTGTGCCGGATATCGTTGATTTCAGAGATAATATCACGCTCTCCTGCAGCTATGATATGAGCGGACACACGCTTAACTCGGTTAAATGGTACAAGGATCGCTTGGAGTTTTTCAGGTACATATTCGAACGCTTAAATTTGCATTGTTTGCCGGCGGCTCGGAAATATTTAATCTGTATTTATTGTATAGGTACTCGCCGTTGATGCGTCCCGTTTACCTCACATTCCCCGTGGCTGGCATTCAAGTGCTCGATGGCAAGTACTTCTGCAACGAGTCCACCTGCCGTGTGGAGCTCAGTCTGCTGGGGGCCAAGTCGACGGGCACCTTCAAGTGCGAGGTGAGCGGCGATGCGCCGCACTTTAAGCTGGCTGCCAAGGAGGACAACATGACGGTGGCAGGTGGGCGCACTTGACTGCTGCAAAGCACTTATACCATTATTAGCTAATTTGTGTCATTTGAACCCAATATCTCCGCAGCCTTGCCACAAAGCGACCCTCTAATCGAGAGCTTCAACTCCATGTACCGCATGGAGGAGTTTCTCAGTGCCACCTGCTCATCGGACTACTCCAGTTTGCCCACAAAGCTCTCGTGGTACATCAATGGCCAGCAGGTTCGAGCACAAAGCACACACACACACTCACACTCTCGCACACACACAATTAACCCTTGCATTGCCATCCTCTCCCTCTCTCTCGGTCTCTCTCACTCTCTTGTTGCAGCCAATGCTGGGGGAACTACAGCCAAGCATTGATACGAGCATACCAGCCCACGATTTCATACTGCGGCGACAGCGACTCCAGGTGCACTTCTATCTGCAGGGACAACGCTTCTACCAGACCGATAATATACTGCAGCTTAAGTGCGTTGCGGAAATTGAGAACTATCCGGATCTGCGTCGCGAGATGACGCTCAGTGCGTCCCTCACGCCATTCGATAATTTGAATAATCTAATGCTGAAGCATTCCATAAGTGCGTATTGCAGTTTCAGCTACAATTGGACACAATATATTAAAAGTACTCATCTGATTTGTACAATCCTTATATCCTTTCGTTTCCATTTCACAGGCGCTGCAAGTACACAGAGACACTGTCATTTGCTATCCGGTTTCTTTGCGGTAATGCTGCTTACGAAATGCTTGCAACGCCAATCATGAGCAGCCACAGCAGCCATGGAGGTGCCTAAGTCTCAAACCCAGCAGGTGGCGGCGACTGCAACGAGAGCGGCAACTTTGGCAAATATATCATCAACACATTAGTTAGTTAGTTAGGTTAAGCATGGTGCAGCTGGCTAATGGTAAGACAACGGGTTGCCCACGAACTGAGCGTAGATGGCGGAAGGAAGGATTATTTAGGTTGTCACTTGTAAATAGTTATGGTAGCGATCGTGCAGCAATGTGAGGCAGAAACTTTAATTTAATATCGAGAGTGCGAACGATGTGCACAATAAATGCAGATATAATATATAAATATATATAATTGTAATTATGCTAAGTGAATATTAGGAATTAAGGCGGAACTGGAGATGAATTCCCCTCAAGCATTTTGGTTGCAACGCAATTCATTCGTCTTTGTTGGATCGTATTCGTATACAGGAAATGTGCAACTAAGTAAATTTACAATTCAATTGCATTGGTTTTTAGAAATATGAAACGTTTATTAAAGCTATTATTTAAATCCTAAAATACATTATATTCGAATTAATTTGTTATTGTTGATAAGCTGTATTTGTTAGATTTTTATATGCTTAACACTTAAAGCTATTATAAACAAAATTGTGGGCATTTCGAGCATTTGCTTCTTTCTCAGGGAAGCCAAATAAATTGATTGCATGTCCTTAATTCAATTATGAACTCAACACACAAATGCAAATACTCGTACAGCATGATAAGTAATACAAGTACAATTAAACTGCACTCGAAGCAAGCAAGTGAAGATGAATGAAAAGGGGGAGGGGGGGATGTTGAAGGTGTTCAACGCAACTTGCTTGCTACTAGCCATGAGCAAACACGAATTTTTAATGTATGTACATGTAAACATTTTCAAAATTAAATAATAAACACAAACTCACTCACACATTTTTGCGCACATCAAGCCCCTTTCGCAACTAAAGCCAGTAAAGGAAAACAAAAAATAAAACAAACAAAAATACAAAAAAAGAAAACAAAAACAAAATACAAAATGCAACATCAAATGTTATCTGTGGAATATGCAAATGTTGTAAAAAATAAATACGGGATTTAGAAAAGCGATATGTATAGGTTAGTTACCATAGAAAGCTGTAAATACAATTTTAAAACTAATGATCAGATATAAAAAGAAACCTGAAAGTATTGCAACAGAAACCAAACAACATCGGGATACCAAAAATCGAGTCGAACATCCAATGTTTGTACTTTAATTTTTGCATGTTAAGCAGACAGAGTTGTCATATTCAGGAAACACCAACGAGTTGTGTCGAGTTACTAACTAAATATGCAGCAAATATTTCATATTTAATGAGCAACTAGAAATGAAAACCAAAATGAACTACGCGCAAAAGAAAAACAAGGCAGAATCAATAAAAACACAAGCAAATTGCATTAACTGCCAAACTGGAGCGTAAATTAAAGCAACAAAACCAATTCCGATCACATAGAAAAAAGAAACATTAATAAATATAAAGAAAAAACGCTTTAAAAAACAATGTAACATGATATATTAAATTGAAAAGGTAAACAAAATACAGTCGGGCACTTGTTAATCACTTTTTGTTAGTCAATACGCAATTAAAACTAAACTGAAGGCCTATAAAAATAATAAACAAGAACGAGTTCGCGTAATATGAAAACAAATGCGAGTATCGCTGCCAAATGTATAAATTGATTCGTCTATTCATTCGCACATCTTTTGGTTGTGAACTTGTTTTATTTGAATTAATATTAATAATAATAATAAAAAAACACAAACAAATAAAAACGATGCCTTTTGTTGCTGTATTCGCGAGTAATCTGCGGTAAAATCGTTTAATACTCTGAACTATTTCCGACGCGATTGCGTTTTTGTGTTTTTCTTTTTTGTTTTGTGAGTTTTCCACATTTCACACAAAAAGAAAAATAATTAATTTATTTAATTTTTTTGATATTTATTTCGCTAATCTGTGAAATTATAGACAGATCGACGTCGGTTTGAAATGTAATACATGCAACACACAAAGGGATTTTTAATTAAGAGGAAACGACTGGAAAATGAGCGTGACGAGTTGTGTGTATGCAATTGGTCTGGGGATGGTCAAACAATTCATCAAATACCAGAAATTCAATAGGAATACTGTATATACATGTTGATGAAGTGGCCATAAACTGCTGCTTACAAAATACACTTGCAGGAGTGCAAAAGTATGAGGAGCACATTCCTTTCATGGCACTTGTGTGTCTTGAGTTCTATTTAACTTCTCCCCTAAAATGCATTTGCATCAAATTCCGACTGTGTTGCCTGCAAAATTCTCCTGAGCTTGTAAGCCCATTGTGCTGGCTGCCAATGATGAAAAGTACTTGCTTAATTTGAAATAATAACTTGTTTAAGTACGTAAATTTGTACAATTAATTATGCTAATAAGGCTTGGCCCGACTGAGACCGAAAGTCGGGCCAAAAAGGCAACGGGTAAAAGCTTAAACAATAAAAAGGGTTAAATAATTAATTTCAATGCTGTTGCAATTAGTTTCCACTAAATTTTTCATGAGTTCTGTCCACTTCGCTTAGAAGAAACGCTAAGATAGGTCCTACAATACACCAAAAAAAAAGGCAACATCAACCCAATGTCAGCAAAAAAATGAGGAGTAACCCAAACAGAAAAACAGCGTACAAAAAAAAAAAAAAAAAGAAAAATTGTGAGCGAACAAAGGCCACTTTTGATGGCCACTTAATGAGGCTGAGCCTTGGCAGCTAATCAAATTAGCTGGCCAAGGACTTTTGATCAAATATGCGAAAAACTTTGGAAAATTGCGCTTCATTTCGTTGAAGTGTCATATGGTGTACGCGTAATTTATGTGATTTTAATTAGCAGGATGTCGTCGTCGTGACGCCTACATCCTTCAGCCTTCAGCCTCCCGCCTGTTTTCAGTTCTCAGTTCTCAGCGCTCTGGCATCTGCCTCCTGTCGAATGCCGCCTGCCACTTATGACTTATGACGCATAGCTGTCATATTCATGTTTCTGCAAGTAATTGAAATTAATTTTGCATTATTTTCTCGTTTTTTTTTTGTATAATATTTTTTTTTTATATTTTTTTTTATGTGCTGTCGCTTATGTTGTAGTTGTTGTTGTTGTCGCTGTTTTGCTGTTGTGACTGCCATTTGTCATGGAATTTTAAACATTTTCAATTAAGTCCCGGCCGGGTGGTGCACATCAGCGCGAGTTTCTTGCTCAGCCCACCAAAGCCGAGCCGAGTTGCCTCTAAGTTACCGAAAAATGCGGCAAAATAAAGTGAAGTGAATTTTTCGCGCTTTGGCATTTGTCAAAGTTTTGCGCGCAATGCTCGAGTGTCCTTTCTTCAAAGTTCTGTAACTGCTGGCGCTGCTGCTTGCTACTTGTGCTGTTGCAGCCATTGCCATTGCCACTTCCATTTCCACTTCCACTGCCATTGCCATCTTCGCCTGTTTGCGTTTCATTAAAATCCATTAAAATGCTGCAAATCAAATTAAAAGTTTCCAATTTTTTTTTCTCTTACAGACTGCCAAGCAGTCGGCATCATTGTCAGTGTCGCGCCCCTTCGTCACGACTACTTTCACGACTCCGCGTATCCTTCTTTGGCACTACGGAGTAGTAGACCGGTTTTCGGTTCGGTTTCATCTGGGGTTCGCACTCGCTTTAGATTTAGCATCGGCTTCATTTGCATGCGCTACATTTTCTAATGACAATTACAAATCTTTTTCTCACTCTTTTTTTGCCCAGCTCGTCGCAAGTTCGCTGCAAGCTGGCCGTTGGCTTTCCTTGAATAGAAATGACTTTTTAATTTCTTTGTTAATTTGCGGCATTTTTGCGTCTTGCAATTCAGTTTAAACTTGATAGACTTTAGTAATTGCAAGTGACAGCAAGTTCCGTCTGTTGGCTGGGTTATTTACTGCATGGAAAGCTGAGTTTGTTGTGACCCATTGACCTATTGACAGCCATGTGACTACGTGCCCCACAATGACTCATTTGTATGTGGCATATGCGGCGGCCTTATCGCCAAACATGTCACGCATAATAAACAGCCAGCCGTTCAATGCAAACGCTCGGTCTCGTGTCTCGAATCTGCCCGTGGCCAGATTGGTATGCAAACAGTAACAGCGAACCACCCAGAAGAGTCTGGATTTCAGCATAATGTCATTATGCGGGGGCAGAGCAGAGATTTCAATTTTGTATCCGAGACTCATCTTGGCTATAATGTTTCCTAATGCATTGTTGACATTTCTGTCGAGTTGTGCTCCCCTCAATGTCATCAGCTTATCAGATTAGCACAATTTCATTTGCAGCATTATATAATAGCAAAAACCGAATAGAAAAACAGTAATGCGTCAAGGGCAAAAGGATCTGATCAGTCAAATGATCAATTTACGAAAAATGTAAGCAACATAAGTACTAACCCAGCAGGTGAAAGGTAAAAGCACAACAGCATCGTCAAGTAGAAAGAAAATGGCATGTAAAGCAGCTTATAAGCCAGCAATTGAAAAGAATTACAAAAAAAAAAAAACAAAAGAACAACCCGCAGACAAACTCCAAATGAGCGACTGCTGGCATTGGGCGCTGAAAAACACATGTGCAAAATGTTTTTGGCAACAACGACTAGCAAAGGAATTCAGACAACACTTGAGGCTGAGGTGGCAAGCCGAGGAAAGGACGAGGGGGCGAGCGGGGAGAGTGGGAAATGGCGAATGGTGAATCGGAGGCTCAGACAGCAAACGTAAACTCTTCAATAATTGAACGTGAAGTCATGAGGAAGCGATAAAATCAAATTGCTTCCTTAATGTGTGAAATTGATACAGGAAACAATTTTCCACATTGTTATGAGGCGCACATGGTGTAAGCGACAGCTTCAACTTCGACGTCCCAGCGTCAGCTTTAGCATCGGCATCGACCATCGCCATCGAGCATCGGCATCGATGTCGATGTCGACATGGAAATATGGAATAGGCATCAGGTCTAACACGGAGGCTCTCATTGCCGGCATTGCTGTTGAGTATTTCGATTACAAACGTAAGCCGGAATGTTTGGGAAGTGATTTTGCCGAAGGCCAAAAAGCAGCAGCCACTAAAACATACAGTTGGCAGGCAGGCTCTTCTGTTCTGTGCTGTTCTGTTCTGTTCAGGTGGGTTGGTGTATTTCACGCCCGCTAACTGACTGACTTCCCAGTTAGGTTCAATATTATATTTCAAGCCCGACACGACAATTCGATACACACGCTCCTCAGCCGAACCTTGGCCCCAATGCGGTGCACGGTCCATCAGCGCATGCAAATATGCTTTTGAATTGGTTTACGGCCATTGGAGCGTGCACACTGGCAACGGGAAATAGAAGAGTCGGAGCATAGAGCAAGTATGATGACGACCACGATGCCACGACCACGACTATAGCTAGGACTGTGGGGCCTGTTTGAAATACGCTTGCTCCTGTTTCAGTCGCTGGCCCTGAGTATCGTCCTTAGGTATACTGAATGGCATGTGCGTTTGTTGTTTGCTCGAGGTCTTGGCCGGCCTTTGCTAATGGCGTGGCTAACACGATTTGTGGCAGACCGCGGCTGGTTATGCGGCCGACTCAATGCCCGGCCATTCAGCTTCACCTTCGCAGATGGGCTTGATGGGCAATGGGCAAATGCAATGCCTGATCAAACATTCCAATTGGTTTCTCTGCTGCCGCTGCTGCTGCTGCTGCTGTTGAGACGTATAGACGTAGTTTCGTTTGCAAATGCTTAAATCAAAACCGAACAAGTGAAGCCGAGTCTGAACCTGGACACTCGGGCTAATGTGCGTCAATTTCAAGCGGCATGCAAGCGAAGAATATTAACAATGCCCAGCAACTACAAGGTGAACAATGTGTACAACGCACCGTGTGCATTTTACGTGGTCCACAGCCATAAAGCGAGAGACAGTGAGAGAGAGGGAGGGAGGGTAGGGAGCTGACAGCGAGGGAATGGAAGCTGAAGCGACAAGCGCCGTTGCGTCAATGGGAAGATGACGTTACGCGACAATTTTCCGC
The DNA here is from genome assembly GCA_035047445.1 of Drosophila siamana. NCBI lineage: Eukaryota > Metazoa > Arthropoda > Insecta > Diptera > Drosophilidae > Drosophila > Drosophila siamana. The sequence goes on along the minus strand of JAWNPP010000004.1, from coordinate 14,905,766 downwards.
TTGAATTACGCTCCCAGTTCATGCTTCGTTTGCACAGGCCAAGAACGAGGGGCACGACGCGAGCGAGAAGGAAAAAATAAATAAACGTTAGCAAATTTCCATTTTACAGCAAAGCCAGCACACGAAAGCAACTGAGACGCGACTCCAGTATCCACATCTCCGTCCCCCATCCACAGCCATGGCCAAAGCGGAGCACGCACCTGTGCGACAGACGACCGACAACAGGCGACAGAGGACGGACGACGGACGACGGACGACGGACGACAGACGACAGACGATGCGACAATCTATGACTGTTGTTGTTGCCGCTCTTGTTGCTGTTGCTTGCCGCGTGCTGCGTCGACTTTTGCCCCCTTGTACCTTGTAGCACGTTGCAGCTGCCTTTGACGCTGCCTTGTTCTTTCTATATTTCTCTTCTCTCTCTCTTTTTTTATACTAATTCTCCCCAGAGATAAGCCCTACGCAAATAATGATAAACTATAAAATCGCATGAAGCGAATAGCAGCCAGAAGCAGCAGCAGCAGCAGCAACAGCAGCAAAGGGAGACGACGCCTGGGAGATGGGGGAGAAAGGGAAGCAAGGGAAATAATATCTGGGAAATAAAAATGTGCAAAAAGGCGGAAAATAATTCAACTAAACAATATACACGTATTTACATAAATGGATATAGCCCGTGATATTCAATTACCATGCTAATGGACAATGGACTGAATAGCCCCGTGCTCAAGGAGTCGTGCACAATGGCTTCTTTTGCCGGCTGAATGCTGGGGAAAACCTATTAAAAATTAAATGGAAACATTGATGTGATATGTTAACAAGTGCACGTCTGGATGAACTGTCCTTGTAATTACAAGTTTCGTTCAATTTCCTTGCCAATTTCGAGAACAAATAAAGTTATGGTATTCAATTCAATTGCCTTTAATTTGGCCAGATCGATTTGTCGAGCATCCGTTGCCGTTGCATCCGCTTGTGGCATGTGGCGTGTAAGTCATGTGATGACCTCTGAAGCGAGCCCTAAATAAGCATGTCAAGTGCTTGGCATGTTTACAAATGTGCACATATAAAATGACTGCAAACATTTACAAATGTATTGGGACTATAAACATTTTAGCAGAAACAAAAGAAAAGCTCAAGTTGAAGCTGAAGCTGAAGCTGAAGCTGATGGTGGAGCTGAAGCAGAAGCCAAGCGGAATCGAAATCTAATAAAATTTTCCATTTTTCTATGCGCAGTTAACTTTATGCGACATTTATGCGTGTGCAAAGTGTTAAGTGCGTACACACACACACACACACACACTCGCACACACACAACATGCAAATGGGCCACATTTGCCACTGCTGCTTGCCACAGGACATGATGCCCTTTTGGGGCATATAAATGCGTCGCTGTAGGCACACAGCAGTAAAATACTTATGAGTATGGTGTAAGTACGCAATATATATGCAGACATACACACACACACACACAGCTACACACACCCGCTCACACACATACACATACACACATATATATATCTTTTATCTTTGGCAAACTTTTAAACTTTTTTTAAATCGCCGAAAATGAAAGAAATGCAGACGAACTTTAGAGGCTTCTTGTTTTAGAATAGGACACCCGATCCCTGGGCCTGGGCCTGGGCCTTTGCCTGTTGAAAGCCATTTTACCAGGCAGCCGCTCCCAGTATTATTTTTGGGGGTAGCAGCAGTGCAGTGGATGGATGCTCCCAGCCAACACCCCCCTGTCGCAGTGGGCGTTGCGGGTGCGGGAGTTGTGTGTGAAAAAGTATGCGCAAACTTTCGTAATTTATGTCATACGAAGTGTTAACCGCATGATGGCTGCACGCCGGATTGGATTTACATTGCTAAAAACTCCGGCAAGCGAAACTTCACCGGCGCCGGTTGCCGGAGCTGTTGGCGTTGCTGCAGCCGAAGTTGCCATAGTTGTTGCTCGGACATAGATCCAACTTTTTTGCCTTTCAAAGTACTTTTTATTGGTGTTAAGTTAGTGGAGCAAACGTTTTTCGTTTCCTCAGCTTGGCCTTGGGCTCGCTCTGCTCTGCTCGGTCTGCTTAATTGTTTTTCGTTTTATGGTCAGTCAAAATATCAAATTAAATTTCGCCTTGCATCCAACTCCTGGTCGAGTTTCTCCAGATCTTTTCCGCTGACCCACCACCATCGTTGAATCTTTTGCGCTTTTGTTGTCCCTCTTCACGGCTCAATGACTAATGAAAGTTATTTAAAATAAATAAATGTTCATTTGGAGCGCCTTTTCAGTGTTCATCTCCGATGTATTTAACTTTTGCCGCTTGCGAATTTTCATTTCATTTCATTTCTTTGCCTTTCGACGTTTTTTTCCCCTGCACTTCCTGAAAGTCATTTAGTGAAAGTCTTGGGCGGGGCGCTTACAAATTTGTATCTCATTTGCAATCGAGCGCCTGTGATTAATTGCCTTTCAATTTTGAAATTATGTACACTTATATATGCAGCATACAAAAGAAAAAAAAAATAAAGGCTCGCTCGACGAGTGGTCCAAATATTTTGAAATATATCTGTATCTGTTCTCGTATTTGTCTGGACAAAGTTTCACCACTGAAGTTGTAATTTCTTAGCTGTTTTTTGTGTAGTGAAATATACAAAAAAAAAAAAAAGGGACTTGATGCCAAATTTAATTAGGCGCAAAGAGCAAAGTGTGAGTTTGGTTGTGCACAAGACAAACGAGCGGTCGGCTTCGATTTGAAACGATGCCAAGAGCTGAAAATCATTTTCGAGGGGGGAGTCCATCTTTGAAAAGGGTTTCCTGTCGACTTTTGCTCCTTTTGCTGTTTTGCTGTTTGCCCGTTTCGCTGGCAGGCCAAAATAAAAATGCATAAGGCGTACATTAATCAAATGCCCAGCTAATTTCAACTGGCTGCAAAGTGGCTGTCTGGCTGTTGGCTGTTGGTTGCTGGCTGTTGGTTGCTGGCTGTTGGCTGCTGTCTGCTGGCGAACAATTAAAGGGACTACAATGTACATTACTCATACGTCACGTGGACTCACGTGCCGAACAATTTGCGTTAATAAAGTCGCAAGTGATGAAATGTGGCATATGAATTGTGAACACTGCCACTAGCATGACGTTGACATATGCAACACGCCGCACACTGCACACAGCATGCCGCACGCCACACACGCCATTCGCCACACGCCACATGGGTGTTGCCGTCCATACCCCCCCTACCCTTGCCTGGTCCATCTATATCCCCATAACAACTGTATTAAATTGCCAGCAATTACGTTTTTATTGTGCTAAAATGCACCTGTGCATATTCCTGATGGCGCAATTTCGAACAAAAATAAACGACATCAGAAAGAACAACATTGCATGCGAATGTGAACACTGTACTACACACTACACTGTACACTACACTGCACTGCCCGCTTTCCTAGCTGCTTTGTGTCTGTGTGTCTGTGTGTGTGTGCTACAAAACCAACAACTGCGGTAACTGTAGAATAACAGTTGAAGGCTGCTCACACAGCTCACCTATTGCATAGAATCCAGACCCGGTCGCCATCGCCGTCGCCGTCGATGCCGTTGTCGTCGTCGCAGTCACAGTCACAGACTGACCGTTCTGCTCTCCTGACCCAACCACATTCAGCCCGCCTGCTACACAGGCGCACTCTGGCAAATGCAAAGTATTAAAAGCTCGTGTGCTGGTGTGAGAGTGAGTGTGAGTGTGTGCTGGCAATATTAGCCCAGGTAAATGTTGAAAATTAACATTGAACTTTGTTCAAATGGTTGCCACAGACAATCGAGTCGAGTCGAGTTGCCTCTTTGCCTCTCTGCCTCTCTGGCTGTCGTCGTGTCACAATGTTATTGCAATTTTCCGGGACCTGCATCGTATGCATTGGTGGTAAACTTAATGCCTAGCTAGACATACGAGGCACAGATAACCGATAACAACGACAACTGCAATAACAACAACACCAGCAGCAACAGCATCGACAGCAGCACTCCTCGTTTAGGCCAACAACATGCATATGCCAACTGACCCCGGCATGCATCGTTGACTGTGCCAACATATAAGTTGACATAGACCGGACTGAGCATCTCGGCATTGCCGTCAAGCCAAGACTCCGGCTAACAACAGTGGGCGTATTTCAAAGTTTCGTCCGAACAGAAATCAAGTGTGCTAAAAATATCTGAAATATTTACTGAGAGTTTGGGTTTATCAAACTCTTTTTCTTTCGTTTGTTTAATTGCACTTACTTCTCATGCTTTGTCGTGTGAGTTTTCTTTTTGTATGCAAAAGCTTTTAAACTCCCACTTCAAAAATAATATGCGTTTAATTGCCTTGGAGTTAACCTTTTGTCTTCTATAATAATTGCAAAAAAAAAATAACACTTTTGTCGACTTTTTTCACTTCGGTTGCCATAGTAGCTAATTGTAATAAATATGTGTGGGTCTGTTTGTGTTTGAATATCTCTGTCCCCAATAATTAACAAGATAATTGAGTGATTGTCCTACTTGATATTTTATTTGATACTCCAACTACTTGCAACAGAGTGTGATGACCCACTGTGCTTCAGTGGCCTCGCGACTTGCTTAATGCTGTCGTTGTCGTTGCAGCAGCAGCAAAAGCGCCAACTGGATAAACAACAACAAAATGCAAATAATCTTGGGACTTCATCAGCAGCTGGCAGTGGCAACGGGCATCGAGCAACTGGGCAACTGACAACAGCTGGCAGCTGTTGATTTTGATTTGCGGTGACGACTCAAGTGGCGCCACAAACAGCGTATTATTATATCATAGTGACCACATACACACACACACGCACACGCACTTTGCACACACATTCAACCCTTTGGGCAACCCCAACGGACACGTCCAACTGTTGCAGGCAAAGCCGCAAAATTAGTTAACATTTGCGGTGTGTTGCGTGGGCGTTAAGTAAGCAAGTAATGCTTAAGGTTTACGTTACAACCTTTTGCGGTTTGTCACTTGCAGCAAACCTCTGACCTCCGTTCACTTGTGTGCTTTTGTGTGTGGTTGATAGGTCATTTATACTTCCAATCCCCTGTGGAATGTGCGTCGCTTAATTTGTTGTTGAATTTACTTGTTTGCATTTAAATATCTCACAAGTTATGGATGCTGCCAATTAAAGCGTATTGATAAATGAGGCAGAAGCGCAGGCAGACAGACATTCAACAACTACATATATACAAATCATATGCTAAATATTTTATGGTCAACTGTGGTCATCTGTGCTGCATCAAATATTTGAAATTAAATCGATTTGCACATTGCAAAGGTTTCAATTAAGACGTTTGCATTAAGTATTAAGCATTCATTAGACTGATTAACAACATTTTGAGTTGCAACACCTGTTAATCATCTGAAAAACTATTTAGATTTAGCAGTCAGATGTCAGCAGCTGAAATTAATTCGATATTGCATGTCTTTGAACTGTGATTGAACGACCACAAGAAGTGATGTAACAAAGAGACTGCGTGGAAATGCTTGAATTGTGATTTGTTGCAGACAACAAACAGCAAGCAGAAGGACAAAAGAGATTATTATTGGCCATTAGGACGTAAAGCACAGATGGCAAACAAGCAGTGACAGGTAGCCACGTTAACAACATGAACCGAGTGCAGTTTAATTAGCTCAAAAATAAAATGAACTTGGCGGAGAGAGAGAGAAAGGAAGTGGTGAAGAGAGTGGTCATTAAAGCGGGCTGTGGTCAGTCAGTAGTAACCTTACATTTTATATTTATTAACCTTTGCGTTGAGGTCCCTTTACTTCGTCTCGCCTTAGGTCGAAATGCCACACAACAATAACTGTAATTTCACTTTATGACTGCAAATCACAACAGAAACATAAAGGCAGCAGCCGTAGATGTAGCTGTATCAGAAGGACAACAAGGACGAACTGTGGCTAGCCACGCACACAACCACACACAGTGTGTATGTAATATGTGTGAGTATTGTGCACTGGATGGTTGTGGGCATTATGAGCCGATCTCACCCCTAGCACGCTGCCAACCCAATGCACTCTCTGCACTCCCCTCTCTCGCAGCCAGAGAACGCACAACGCTGCGTATACGCAACCTTTTCTTATGGACAATTGATGTCTCTGTTCGCTGTGGCTGAAGCTCGGCGTGGATGGAGATGGGGATAAGGATGAGGATGAGGCTGCTGTTGCTTTTGCTGTTGTTGTTGCTGTTGCCAGTTACCGAGCGGCCATTGACGATGCTGTTGTTTTGCCCGCCGGTCGCTGGCCTGGCTCGTTTCAAATGTTGTTGTTAAGTCCGGAACATGACATTAGCCATTAACTCGCTGCTGCATGCACTCGCCTTTGGTTTACATTCGCAAATAAAACACACGCAGGCCCAGAGCCCGAGCGGAGACAGGAGCGAGCACAGAAACAGAAACAGAAACAGAAACAGAATCACTGTTGAAATAAAAATGTATAAAAAAGGACATTTGAATTGGACTTATGGGACCACAACAAGCGTCAGCATTGCCCCACAAACCTCCCCCCCCTGCATCCCCCTCCCATAAACACACACACAGTAACATTTTATTCGTATTATTACAACTGTGTGAGGGAGGAGCAGAAGGTCTGGCTGCAGAGACTACAGTTGCCAGCAACAACAGCAATAACAATATGTCCTTTTGTTGGCCGAGCATTCAGCCAATGGCCAGTGGCTTAACAGGAAGGGGTTCGCATAGCCACTGAGCTGTCAGTCCCTCATCTAGTCTGCAATGTGGACAAGGAATGCCTTGGCATTTCACAGTGAATTCTCCTGATAAGGCTTATGTTCCGAGCTCTAAGCCAAATCGATCTAGAAGTTTTTAATAGAGTGCAATAAGACGAACAAATATTTGGACACAAATATACACACTGCTTAGCAATTGAATTAATAGCTTTTGTTGCCAACTAATAAATCATATTGTTATGTCAAGGTTTTTATATAATTCCAGCAATCACTTTACCCGCGATCACGAGAGTCAGTCACAGTCACAGCCGCACAGCCGAGAGTAACCGAAAACAAAGGATGTGTGTCCTAAATGTAATAACGACTTTACAAATAAAAACCAGCAACAGCAGCCAGAGCAGTTACAACAAAGTACCCGGAGTCCAAAGTGCGTGGGTTGGGCTGTGGATTTCAAGTCCTGCCGGCCAGGGGGTGGGGGGGAGGCAAGCCTGAACATATATACGACAAACACACTCACAACTCACATTCACACTCACACATACGCAAAACGAACTGTGGTAGTTAAGCTAACCAAGATCCAAGACATCGTGTCGACTCTGCTGGAGTTGATTTCTTTTACGTTTGGCTAGCATCGAGCAGAGTCTGGCCGCTGTCGAAGCTGCTGCCGATGGCCGGGGCTGCCTGCCCTGCTTGTTTTATAACCTTTTCACTTTATTTCCCTGGGGGCAGATAAAAAATGAAGAAATCCTTATCACAGCGTGTCAAGGATTTGCTTGTGTCCATTCCATAGGACAAGCGGCTCCATAATACGCTTATTTGTAACGCGTCGTGGGCGCGCCATTCCGATGGGCGGGGCGACGAGCCTGCGGGGCATGGTCAGGCACATGGGGCAGGGAGGTGGGGCAGGGCGACGGGATGTGGGACAATAATGCGACTAGCAACAAAAAGAGCAGCAACAAATAAAAAGTTAACGATGAGTTTGTTATGTTTATATTGCCAGCGAGCAAGCAAATGAAACAACATACGAGCGAGACGGGGCATGCAACATACGTATGTAGCAGCAGCAGCAGCAGCAGCAGGTGTGGCAAGGAGCAAAAGAGACGGCGCATGGTCGCAAAGATCCGGGAAAGTCGAGTCATTGCCGGCCAAGCGGCCAAGCGGCCAACAATCAACGCAAATTTCATGACAAAACGTAAAACTGCGTAAATACATTTGATGTAACTGTCGGCCGTTCGGAGCTGCCCTTTATGGCCCGCAGGTCCTTACAGCCTTACAGGCGAACACACGCCGAGCTAACTGGCTAACAGGCCAGTGAGGCCTGTGAGGCTGATGTTTATTGTTGTATCTGCTGCCCAAGCATTTCAATAAATAATGCAAGAAGCTTGAGCAAAGTCAACTCGAATGCTGACGGCAATTTCACATATGGAAATGTTATCTCCATAAAAGACGCCTCACATTTAAATTAATTCACTTTACTTTGCTTTACTTCATCACTTCACTGAACGTTCTCATCTCGTATTTAGCGTTAGTTCGCTTACACTTGCACTTTCAGCTTTCGGGCCAAATCAATGCACAGCTGCCTAATTAAGCGCAAAATTTGCATAACTGACAACGCAAACATACAGCTGAATGGGGGAAAGGGACAGATTGACGCCCTTCATGCAGGTGGGGAGGGCGACAGGGGGGAAACGTAACCGGAGCCAAGTTATGCCACAGCCTGGGATAATCAGTGGGGGACAATGGACTAAGCTAACATCATCAAGCTTAAAAGCTCTGACAACGTGACCGCAAGAGAGACAATTTACATGCGGGGCTAGCAAAGTTTCAGCTCGCAATTTCAAGAAGCGGCGGGCGGGGAGCGTAGGGCGTAGGCGGTGTGGGTTAAGGTGCGACAATTTCGAGTTCCAGTTGGAGTTTGGAGTTGGAGCTGGAGTCGTCGTCCAGCCGGGTGTCGTGAAAGTTTGCTGTCAAAACTATGCCGCAAAGTATGCTAAGTTATGCGCCTGACGATGCAACCCGAGTACACGAGTGTGCGTGTGTGTGTGTGAGTGCTTGAGCATGTGTGACATTTCAGACGTTGACAGTTGATGCTAACGCTGAAGCTGACGTTGGCGTGGGCGCTGGCGTTGGCGTTGACGTTGATGCTGGCGCTTCCGTCGCTGGCTTTGATTATGCTGCGGCTGCAGACAATGAAGCCAATGACGTCGCCCAGCTGATAAAGATGTCCTTCCGGTTTTTGGCCAGGCGCCTAAAAGTATGCAGAGCATGTCGTTCTTGGCTACTTTCTCCAGCCGGCAAACTTTCACCCTCGGCCAGTCAAAGACACACTCTCACATACACACGCAGTCGTTGGGCCCTTGAGCGGCACATCACGTAGGCATCATTAGGCCATCAGCATCGGGATGTGTGTCTGTGTGTGTGTTTGTGTGCCAACTGCAAAATCGTGGCGTGGAATGGAGCGGACAGCAGCGGGTTAGGCACGCGTCCTGCCGACTACCAACTGTGTGCGACTGGTGCGAAATTTGTTGGTTTTTTGGCGCAGAATGTTGCAAATAAAAACATGTCGCAGGGCAACGCCGCCTCCAACACCCTCCTAATAAAAACACGCCCGTTCTGTCGCCAGCTGCCCCCAAGTTCCTTTTGCTGTCGTCGAAGCCGAGGGCGAAGTCGAGCTGAAGTTGAGGCTGTAGCTGATGACTTCATTAGCGCGCACTATCACTGCAAATGGCCAGCAGCAGACAGCAAGGACATGAGGCATGACCGCAAAAGTCGTCGAGGCCAGAAAGCCAGCAACCATTGGCGAGTGGTCAGTGCATTAGTTGCCGCTTTTGCAGAGTTCATTAGCTTGGATGGAGGTCATTAGAGCAGAGGAGAGAGAGAGCGTGAGCAAGCAGAGAAACGGGGAACAGGCTTAAGATTGAAATGAACTGCAGTTGATGGTTGGATTTAAATGCATATGTGGCGTCTGGCAATCGTAATCCACTTAGCAGCTGAGCAGGAATAAAGCATTTGCCATTTGCCAGTGCTCTGCTCGGTTGCGAGTTTGCAAGTTGTTGCAGCTCAGCAAATTGATTGACTCGCTTCATTGCCAACAACGAATGCACACAGAGAGCGATAGAGAGAGATGAGCTGCATTACCAGCACCCTTGACGTCTCGGAATACCGCTCTGTGTTGCCACAAGCACGTGCGTCTAATACGTCAAACATGCTTACGCCAATAAGTCGTCATCCTGCTGCACACATCCTGCCTTGTTGTATCTATGGCTATGTTGCCGAAATCTTATTGCCAGGCCTTGACTACAACGAGACAGCCAACAGACAGGCATACAGAGGTCACTGGGCAGAAGAGAACAAAGAGAGACACAGATAGCGAGAGACGGAGAGAGCGAGAGAGAGAGAGAGAGGCAGGGATGGAGGGGCTGTCTGGCCAAAAAACCTGCAACATTGAAAGCAATGCCATTGATGCGAATGCTGCCCGAGGCAACGAGTCAACGAGGTAAGCAGGCGGACCATGCACCACTTTTCGATAACTCCTTTATGCAACTCTTTCATTCTTTTTTTTTATCTATTTTGCAGGTACACAGAAGTACACCTCGCGCCCTTCCAACTGTTCTGCAGTTTTTTCAGCACTTTTTTTCAAGCAGAGTTTCGCTGAGAAGTCGAACGCATTACGTAAAAAGCGATAAGGCTTTTCAATGATTTTATTTTTTGCGCATTTGCCATTTCGAGGTAATGAAGGATATTGAAAGAGCTTTTACCATTCGGGTTTTGCGGGCCTTGCTCTGGATGTGAATGTGGATTTGTGATAGCGAATTAAGAGATGAAGAAAAGTGGTAAAAACTGATAAAAAAAAAACACACACACACAAAATCTCTGGTAGCGGTAACATCCTCCTATCGCAGATCTCTTGCCGAACTTTGGACAGGCGAGACTATGGGAAAGTTATGTCAGTATCGGTCGCAGTTAACAAAGTCAACTGAAACTGCGACCGACTATAAAACACACTAGATTAAACTTTAAATTATGTTTAACCTCGAATCGATACTTAAGAAATTTCCAACTAAATTGCAAACTGTATTAAAATTCACTCTAGCGTTGCTTGACTGTGCCACAGTTGCCACGAGACCACGAGTCTAGTGTGAGTGGCTGGCCATTAGAACATGTTGCGGTTGTTGACGTAATGCAATCTGCAAATGCTTCAATGCTGTTGCCTTTTGCTTCGCGAAGCCAATGTGTAGATATAAGTAGCAGCCAAAGAATTTGATGAAATGCTGCAGCAATTATGCTGGATTGGCTGCCCAAAAAGAGTCGACGTTAAAATGTACATACATAGACCAATAGACGCTGCACTCGCTTCAACTTTAAGCAGATACATTTTGAAACATTGCAGAATTTTCAGAAATCAGCATAAATAAAATACGTTCATTGGCTGTATAAATATTTTTTACGCACAGCAATTATTAATCATCTAGTCAGTCAGGCAGAACGGCATTTAGCCAGCACAATTAATAGGTTTTGTTTTTTGTGCAACGCAACGATCATTGTTATTAATTTCAAGCGAGATAATAGCACCAATTATTTATCATTGTATTAGTACAATTGACTAATTGTTAATAATTCGCACTTCCCGAGTATGGGCCACGATGTCTGCGGTGTTCGAGTGCAGTGAATGCTGAAGCAATGCGTTAATGCAAATAGGTTTCTAATTAATTTACAATGCACAAATTTAAAGGATGCGCGACAATAAGGCATGTGGTTGAATAACTTGCGACTTATTGGGCGGGAGAGGTATGTTAATTAATTCAATGGCTGCCAAACATTATTAATTATTCATAATCAAATATGCAATTGCGGCATTTGTCGCTGCCGTTCGATGACAGACCACATGAACGGCGGGGAAATGCATTGTTATCAACGGCCTCCCCTGGGTTGCATAAAAGATGAAGCCAAACATTTGTCGATAATTGTCGAACAGATTAAAGTTGCAACTTCCTTTGCAAATATGTGTAACGCGATCTGGCCGTGAACGATCTAACCGAATAATAAAACTCAGCCCCAGCATCCACATGCAGTTGACCAAAAAACACACACACACACACAGACACACAGTCGATAGTGGCCGAAAATGTCTGGAAATGCATTTCGCTGGCTAGATTCTGCAGTTTGCAATTTATGCAAATTGCTTTCAATTTGCCTTGTCTAGGGCGCCATGTGATTCGATGCACATGCGAACAGTGGCCACCGCCAAATTGCGCATACGACCGGTAGACCCGTGGACCCGTGGACCTGTGAATTGGTGAACCAGTGAACCGGTGGATGCGTTGCTGCTGTTTTAACAGCTCTATATGCATTTTGTTATCTACAGAATGATTTTGATTACCAGTAGATGCCGCACACTTGATGACCCCGCACTGCCCCGTGCACCGTGCACCGTGCACCGTGTTGATTATGGCATCATTGTGAGCTCAAATGTTACTGGCAAAGTGTTGATAGCGATTACCGAAAATGCGACTAAATGCAAAGTTGAATTTCCCCAAAAATTGCCAGTGTGAGCATTTGCTAAACATAATTTCGATCGCCTAGCTCGCCAGCTTGCCTGCTTGCATGCATGTTGCATGTTGTGTGAGTGAGTCCAATTTCCAAAATATGCTTGTCATAAATTATATGCTCGCTGTGCCAAAGGAAATTTGATTTTTCGTTGCTCTCGGATTTTCATTTATATATATATAGGTTTTTTTCGTTCTGGGATTTTCTGCCACAACCCAAAACGCAGATGAAAATATTTGTCCTCCACATTTTAGGCAAAAATGTCAGCTGTATTTGAGAACGCCTACAAAAGCCAACTGCTATGCTGGTCACTCAGGCAATGACAACCCCAAAGAGACGCTGTGCATGTGTGTGTCAGTGTGTGTGCAATTTCACTTTGGTTACAAGTCAAATTTCCGGCACACCTACTGACAACGCAATTGCAGAGCTATGCTGCATTTGAAAACATTCTGTTCTGTTCATACGGCGACAGACATATGAATACAACATGTACGTGTGTGGATCTAAGTACTAATACATACATGAGGCATCACCTTTGCAATGTGGCTGCTTTAATAAAGCCTTCAGCAGCAGACGAGCTACAAAGATAACCATGTGTAAACCCCAACGACAACCAGCCAGCCATCCAGCCAGCCAGGCAGTCAGGGAGCCAGCCAGGCTCAGTCTGCTGCACTGCCCCCGCCATGTGATTACAACAATGGCCGCTGAGCTGCTTCACTGTGGCTGCAGAAAGTATGCGACCCTCGGTGGGGAAAGGCGCAGTGGAAAAATCTAAAAATCCGAAACCAAACCCAACAAATGCTTGACTAGCAGCTACCCTTGTAATTAAAAGCGTATTTTGTATACACAAATTAAAGAAGACAATTTCAATTTGATACTCGGCAAAATGATGTTCGAAAACACATACACACAGTTACAACAGAGGCCACAAGCCAAAGCCAAAGCCAAATCAAATTTGCTGTCCAAAGAGTTGCTGTAAGTCATAACGGAAGTCACACCTTTCACCTCGCTTCCCTTGCTTCAGATGCAGCATACACTGCGAGGACTTGCTGAGCGACTGAGCTGTCCTTTGACGAGCAGTGTCTTTAATAACCCAATGGTTGGCTGACAGCTCCAGCGCCAGCTCCAGCGTACAAACTAGCGGTGGAAAGAAGGCAGCCACTGAACATGGCACACGGAACACGGAACACGGAGCACAGGGCCGACGCCTCGTGCTGATTTTAGCTGGTGCTTCAGCTGGCCGAACAAGTGCAGTCGCAATCATGCACACAGTGGGACTCAGGCGTGGGGCACAAGCCTTTGTCAGAGCCCACAGAGATTTGCCAGTGGCAGCCCTTGGCATATTAACGAACTCACACATTGCATGACAGCACAGATGCAGATACAGATACAGATACAGAGATACAGAGCTATAGAGATACAGAGAGACGGATAGAGCTAAATGGACGCGTTGTGGGTTGCCCCTCAATGATTAATAAAACCTCGAACAGGAATCTGCATATAGACATCAAAAGTGTATGGGAATTTCAGCTGGGAGTGAGTGTGAGTGCAAGTTTGAATGTGTTGGCATGAATGCCAGTGAGTGTGTGGAGCTTCAGCAGCTGCATTTATATTTTGTATCTCCAACGAAGCTCGTCTGCTGCCACTGTGCTGGATGCCATTCAATTTTCCGACTCGCCCATAATTTATTGTTGTAGTCGTAGCCCGTAGTGCTGAGCAGCATATGTCTAGCTTGTTAGCAGGACGACAGGACGACAGGATGACAGACCGGACTCGAGCACTGACAAGAGTATGTTTCAGTTTTGCTTTTCTATTTCTTTTTGCTGTTTGTGTGGCATGAGGTTCTATTGAAATATTTGCAAATTACTGAAGTGCCCATGCCGCACGCTAAGCCGCCATCCTGCAGCGACTCCTCATGATCCTGCCGGCACAAAGGACAATTTCAGCAACAGAATCAGGTATGTCGAATGTCCTGTAAATGGCGCTCTGCCAACCAGCAGCAGTCGGCTGCTGTATTGTTTAGCTTGTGAAGCTGCCGCTCTGCAGCTGTCCGTGGACATAATTTATTATACTCGGTAGTTATTTTAAGGCGCTGCAAAGTGAACACACCGACACACACACACACACTCGACTGCACACATGACTTCAAGCACACACAGACTGTGAAACACACACATTCACACATTCATGGCAGAACATGACAACCATTTTTCCGTATTTCGTATTTTACACTGTATTCGTATATGTATATTTTGTTGTGTGCCATTCATTAAATAAAATTACTTTGGCCTGTCGTAATTGTCAAAGACAGTTTGATGCTTTTGTGAAATATTGCCAGTAAATTGTTTTGCTGTTCCCCCCGTTTTCCCTTCGTTCCGTCGCCTTGGCAATCATGCAGATTTTGTATTACAAATTATTGGATGTTGTATCTTTATTGACAGTGTTGCAATTTGCTAAAGTCGACTACTTCATGCATATCAAATGGCCTGGCTCCATGATGTATGACCCGAGCGAGTTCTTGCATGATTAATGATGCACGACCTGATTTGTAGTTGGAAGTCGCAAAACTTTTGCTAAAACTTCTATTGCGATGCAGAAGAAGCGAGCCAACAACGCCCTGAATCACTTATGTACGCGGCAAGGTCAAAAATCGTAGCAAACTCAATTAATATAAGCGTGGGGTAAACAATCAACACACAGTCATTGCCCCCATTCCTCATGCCCCGCCCAGCACAAACAGCGAGAGCAACATCCAACATCCAACATTCAACACTCAGCGCCATATAAATAGCGTAGCTTTAAAACAGATCCTCTCAACCACTGAATGTCCTTGGTCGACCGTCCTGTTTGCATGCGGCGACAATGATGACGATGACGAGGGCGATGGCTATGGCTATGGCGACTGCCAGGTCCGTCATTTCACTAATTAAGCAAATATTTGCTAGGCGCTCTCTGGCATCGGGCATTTGCTCGTTGTTCCACTGTGCCACGTCACTCGTAAGTTATCTAAAAATTTGCACTCGCAGCGTCCTAAGCTCTTTCTCTGCTCTCTGCCACCCCCACCGAGCCCATCTATGTGCTGCTAAGTCCTCTACTTTCGCCGCACAACGCAGTGTCGCCATAATAAAGACTAAGAATAATTCCATGTCAACACACTCATAAATAATGAACTGGCCAGAGTGCTGGGCGGCAATGCCTTTGTCATTGCCATCGCTACGCATACATTTAGGGACTCAGTCGCCGTCTCCATCTCCAGCTCCAGCTCCCGCTCAGGTACAGACAAAGGCGAAGCCAGCAAAATATTTATCATTTACAATAACAATTTGTGACCAAGTGCTTAAGCCCGCACCAGGGTTACTCTGACAACTGTCTGAGACGAGTAATTAATTTTGTAAAAAATACGATACAATTATGTTATTAATATATTTCATAAGTATTTACATTTCATGCATTTTGTTTGCTTTATAGCTCAACATAAACTTAGTTGTTTGCAAACATTTGTAAGTTTGTTTATTTTTTTATTTGAAACAGTTTGTTTATTGCCGTTTAAATGCTTCAGCTAAAATGCCCACTTGGCAGAGTATTTGAAATTTGTGAAGCATTTTTATGGTCGCCAAATTTATCAGTGCCACAAAATGAGTTCCCGCGGTGCGACGGTGTGCGTCTGGCCCTCCACTACCTGGCGACTATTTGTCATATTTTAAATACCAACAACAACAACAACAACAGCGGGAGCATCAACAGCAGCAACAACTAGAGCAAGTTTCGCCTGCAGGACAACAAAAGACAAGGCAATAATGCGTCGCAGCATAAATTTTATTTATTTTATAAGCGCTCCAAGCACTTGGCGTTGTCCAGGCAAAAAGAGGTATTCAGATCCCCCAGCCCGTAGACTCAACCAGGCGACAAATAGTCAGTTTGATGGCAGGCAACATTGTTGTCTAATGCCCTGGCAGTCGGTTCTCTCACCCCTCTGGCCTTGTTGGTCTGGTTGTGTCCCTGCTCCGCTCTGGCTACCATTTGTGCAGACATGCTCATGCCTCGCTCCACAAATAGGTTTTTAGTAGACCTCCGTGACATTGCAACGCCAGCTTGGATGCTCCGTTATGAATGGTAGTTGCTGGCCAACCCACGGATGCGATTTGCGACTTGCGACTTGTGTGATATCAGTGCCGGGGCGTCTGCCACTTCATGTCAGGCTTTGAGCGTAATTTTTTTGCTTCAAAATGGAAAAAATAAAACAGCGAACTTAGAGGCAACAGCAATACCAGTAGCTGTAACAACATCTCGAGCCGGTGGCAGGGGGCAATGAGCGGAGTTGGGAGTAGCACTAAACGGGATTTTTGCGTGGCAAGGACGCGCTTGTAAAAGTTGAAAGATTTGCATAAGTAATTGGACAAAATGTAGTTGACAGTAAAGTAGGTTGAAGTGCCGGCAAGTCGCACTCACACAGCCACGCATAAAAATAATAGCGACAAAATGATATAGGGACAAAAGCCGGCAAACATAAAGTAAATGTACATATATGAGAAGCTAGAAAAATGTCGTATGATGAAGCAATTTCTCTTACTTATTCTAACAATGCCAGCACACGGCGAAAATGCGAATGGAAATCTTCAAAGTTTTCTATGCCAAGTGCGAAAATGAGTTGTATCGCAAATTTAAAATTTCTGCGAAGACAGATCCTTAAAATGGTTGCTTAGAAAATTGCAAAAAAATAAAGAGTACACAAGCGTCAACCGCAAACAAGCACCTGAGGCGAACTGTGAACTGTAGTTTAATTAGCCCATAAAAATTAATTAGGTAGGAAAGTTAATTGTAAGGATGAGCGTGTGCCCCCCAGGCAACCAGATACATTAACTTGCCGTGCAACAGGCTGTGGAACAATAAAAATATTAGTTTTCGCCAACTCAACCTATTGATAGCAACAGCCTTGAGGCTGTTTTTATATTTAGAATTTTAATGTAAAATACACAAACTTACAAAAGCGACGATTTTGATTTTTCATTCATTCACCCCTAAAAAAAAAACAAAAAAGCAGCAAACACAACGTTTGGCAATCAAATTATCTTCTGCGAAATAATGTCAACGAATACAACTCATAAAGCGCACATCAATTTGGCAAAACGGGGCCATGATATCAGCGTATAAATTTTATGCACTTCGACACCACAAAACGGTAATGATAATGCCGTGTCGCGTCATAAAAAGCAAATCCGCCATAACAACACCAACCAACACCCCGTCATTGTCTCTTTCAATGTCTCGCTTTCTCTCTCTCTCCCTCGCTCTCTCTGCCCTGCAGGTTCACAAGAAGGTGGTAAAAAGGTGCGCAGCAAATGTAGCTAAACAAAAATGCGACAAGGCTCAAAAGCTCACTTGAGAATGTAGCTATGCATTTTGACAATTGGCAGCCAAATGGTTCCAACTAAGCTTTTTTATATACCCTGTACTCATAAAAATAACTCAAACAAAGCGCAGATGACACGTAGTCTTTATGTAAGTCTGATTACTTGACGCACAAGTTCAAAACGTCGGCTATAGCTGTCTGCAGGGTATCTGCTTGTTGAGCTTGCACGACTGAAGCTTTCTCAGTTGTTTTAGCCAGCTGTTGTTGCTTCCGCTGCCGTTGGGCTCGCATTAGTTTTATAAGGATTCCGCTTATGGAGCTGGTTGGGTGGGGCAACAACAGCGGCCACGAGACTGAGAACTACAACTACAACTACAACGATGATATAGATAGCAAGCAATACTATGGTGTGTCGTTGTTGTAGCTGCAACGGCTGACTGGCTGGCTGGCTGGTTGACTGTTCAGCTGGGTGGCACTGTATGTTGCCGCATTCGGTGCCGCATTCGTTGCCAACGCTCGGCACACGCGACACGTGCGAGGTGCGTGCAAAGTTGAATTGTCAGCGGCAAAAGTTGAAACATTTTGGAACAATAAAATAAAATACAACCAGCTGCCAAACGCACAACAAACACACAAAACGGAACACACTCTCCGACTCACATACTCAGTCACCAACAAAAAGAAAAACAGTGACACAACGCACAAAAAAGGTAAATTGTGAGCGCCAAGAAATAATCGACATGTCTGTTAATTATTGTGAAAGTTTTGTGACACACACGCGGATACAAATTGTCAGCCCGTCAGCAGCTCGAGGCTCCAGCGCCAGCTCCAGCTCCAGCTCGAGGCAACGCCAGGCTGCAGGCACCAGGCATCAGCTCCAGCTGCTGCGTTGGCGTTTCTATTCCAGATGACAGCTTGTGGTGTTAGTGACAGGCGCCTGGGAGCTGCTCCCCTTCCCTCCCCCGCAGCACCCCTTCTCTTCCAGCTGGTTGACTTGTTAGCGCGGCAGCTGCTGCTGCTGCAACTGCCGCCAGACACCAGCAACTGTGACTGTAGCCCAAACTGTGTCTGTAGCTGTATCTGTGACTGTGTGACTGTGTGACTGTGTAACTGTGTATCTAGTGTGCGTCCTGGGCGCACACATAAAGTTATTCGCGCGAATGGTGAATGGGGAATGTGTTTCATGTCATAAAGACACGCACAAATCATGCTTAAACTCGGCCAGACTTTGCTGTTTCTTGTGTCCTGCGTTTGCTGTTCGTGGCTGGTGGCTGGTGGCTCGTTGCTTTTTGCTTAACTCGCAATTTATGGTTAATCGATGTTGTCTTTGAACGTGACCTATTTGCTTTATTTCGTCGCGCAGTGTCCTTTGTCCTCGTCCACATCTCCGATATCTCCGTCACCGTCTCCGTCGCAGTCGCCGTCAACGTCCTTGTTATAGCCACACTCAGCATCCTGCTGACGTGTTAAATTGTCTTTTTGTTTACCCCCAATAAAGCAATAATTTATTTTTCATGCTCTGCCGTTCGTTATGTGTCCTCATCTCATTTTTTTTTTTTTGTTTTTTTGTTGCTCTGCCCTTTTTCGCTTCTTCTTTTCTGCTGCCTCTTTTATCCTTCGTTAGCTGGCATTTGTTTTTTGCATACACGTACTCACGTGGTGTATCCATCCGTTCACAAGCTACGTAAGTAGTAAGCAAGTCGTGGGATGGATGCAGCTCTATAGCGTATTTCTTTCTCTTGGGATTTGCCAAAATCGATATGTGGCCGACCTTGAATTTCGGCCAGAGCTTTGCGGCACTGCGTCTGTTGCAGCATCTGAAGAATGCAGCTGCAACAAATGTTGCCAGCCACAAATGTTGTTCACACTTGGCAACCAGCAACTAACAACAGTGCAATGGCAACGTTTTGCAATCATTGCCCCAATGCTCCACAAACTGAAAGTATGACGCATCACTCGGTTGGAAAGTGCCTGCCACCTGGGTATTTTAATTAGGACCATTGTGTACTACTTATCGCAGAACTCGTGACAGCGAGTGACTATCTAATTAGGTCATCAATTCTGTAATGAAACGGACAGTCGCATGGCGCTAACCATCATTGCGAGGTTCTGGGTGCGAGGTGGCAGCTCATCGATTTTATTTGTACGCTTTGTAGGTGAATGAACTGCTTATACACTCAATTGGCATTCCTTGATTCGCAGGCTGTCATTAAAATATGCATTTTAAATTGCGCAGGCCAGAGGATCATTAAGGTATGAATATCAAGTATACGCCACCACAAAAACAAACTGGAAAACAACATTTAGAATTCTGCTCATACCCTATATACCCACTATCTCAAATACGTGTTCAGTCATATAGTTGCGTGACTCGATTTCCGGTGACTTTTTTCCTAATCAATAACCGAAGTAAAAAGCTCAGTTTTGTGTCACAAATTAGAATTAGTTACATGCATTTTCTGTGTCTATCTCTACCCCTACACATCCATCTCTTTTCCTATCGTAATTGCGTGCCTGGAAAGCTGTCTACATATGGGAATCTAGTCAACGAACAGTGGAAACAAGCTGTAATGAAATATTTATGGTCTGGCAATCATTCCCCATTTTCTCGTAGTGCTATTAAGTTGAGTACATACCTACATACCTACAGACATGTATGACAGGAGTCGAGTCGCTGTTTATTGATAACGCAACAGCATGGGCTCAATTGAGCTTTACCTTATGATAGCTAACGTTGCTTGGCAATGAATACGTTCAGATACCTTCCTCTATCCCAATCCCCCTCTCCTTCCACTCATTCTCATGCGCTGCAACTAAGTTTGAGTTGAACACGTTGGTGTACGTGTGTGTGAATCGCAATTGCAATTGTTGTCGTCACCTCATGCATGAAACATTGAGGTGAACGGGCACACTTATGCGTACACCCGCCCGACAACTGAACCACTAATGAACTAGTTGAAGTTCAAGTTGTTCCAGTTCATTGAACAAAGTGCCTGCTTATTGATAGGTGTGTGTGCTGGGGCGAACACTTCTACTTGAATTAAGAGCGCACAATGAGCATGTGCGTTTGCCCACTGAAATAACTTTAGTATTCCAACAAACGGTTTCGTGCTTTAATTAATAATAGCCAATGCTTGCTTTCTCGAGCATCAGTAATGAATTATTTCCATATATTAGAGATACAATGCGATATCATTATCGTTAAAAGCTTTGCGTCGTATGTACCAAGCAATTAAGATAACGGCTCAGCAACCTTATATGTTCGTGCGATCTAAAACTAAGCCAAATGGTCGCAATGAACCGTGAAATACAGCGCCTTCAAATAGCGTAAAGTACATATTTGGATATTTGTGTATTATGTATGTATAACATTCGAAACTGTTGGCGAAGAAAGAAAAATACAAGCATTGGTATTCTTCTCATAACCCCAAAACGATTTTACTCTGGCTCTGCGCATAATTAAAAACAATCTGCCAACATACAGGGGAAATCAATTCTCGCACAATAGCTGCGGGCCATGGCTGTCATAATAGACATAATTATTCGAGGTAACTAAGCAAAGTATTAAACGAAGCTTCGCAGCTCCCCAGGCAAATTGTGCCGGCTTATAAATATGTATAAATGTGAAATTTAATTAGTTTCGCCAGAAGCAAATAGAAGATACTGCATAAAACAAGGAAAAATAATGTACAATATCCAATACAAATAAAGCCCTTCGTCCTGACTCAGACTCAGCGATGAAGACGTGAAAGCAACATAATTACAACATTTAACTCCAACATTGGTGTCAAAAGCAAAAGCGAGAACTTGAAGAAATATGGTATACTTCAGGTTTTGATTAAGATTAGCCCCGTTTTTATATATTTAAGATACCTAATTTCAACAAATCTCACACCAAAATGTGGCGATCTAAGTAGGCCAAGAATTTTCCATATGTGTTATTGCACAGGGTTAGTTAGTTATAATTGAAACTTCTCATATTTACGTTCTATGATTTATATTCAACTATAAGATATTCCAAATTAATTAGAGAAGAGAAGAATATTCTGCTGAAACCGTCAACAAGCTTTTGCGAAGATACATAATCAAGGTAGTGGCGTTGACAAGCATTTACTTTCACAACTCTCCCACATTTTTGCTTCTCTTTCTGGGGCAGATGCCACGTGAGGACTTATTTTCCAAGGAAGCCGCACTGAAGAATCAGGCGAAGCGTGAGCTGGCCAATGGACTCGAAAAGGACTCAATCTACAAATTGCGCTTGCAGTGCTTCAGCCGTGGCGCCACCGGCATCTTGGGCCTTGCGAGGTAAGTTAGTGTACCACAGCAGCAGCAGCAGCAGGCAGAAATCATAAGCGAGACTGCATGTTTGAGCTTGGGTTGAAAGCCGAAACATTCAGCAATGGCATGTTTGCACAACATGGCAACGGTTGGTGGTGCCGTCCAACAACAACAACAACAACAAAATATCCTCTTGGCTGCACGTCTTTTTTTTTATCTGTTACATTTACATACGTGTGCAGCGTAATATTTATTAACAAATGTGCGCGCTGTGGATAGACACTTGTATGTGAGCTGGATGAGATTGTTGGTCAGGCACACACTCTACTCTAGATGCTGGGTGTATTAAAGTGATGAAACTGTTGAGTGCTGGAGATATGTGAAGCACGTGGATAGCGAGAGTTGTTGCCGAAAAAAAAGTGAAGGATGTTTTTCATATCTTCAGCTTTTGCTCGCAGTTGCCAATGTCGACTGCTGCTGATCATGGCAATGATGATGACGTTGTCGATGACGCCGGCAATGCCGATGATGATGCTTATGTGTTCAGTTTGAACTAGGCGCACGCAAATATGTCGAGTGCATGTTGAACTAACATTTGGAAAAGCTCCTCCAAGTGTATGCCAAGCGGCAAAAACTATGCATGCTGCACGTTGCAAGAGACTGGGACTGGGGGCTGGGTCTTTGCCGCTGCCGTGGCGGCGAACGGGCTGCAAGGGGAGTGAGGGGGGGGGGGGGGGCGGGGGCAGGCGACGGCAAAAATCGCTGACTGAATGCAAACAAACATAATTGGATTTCTCTGGTTTCTGGTACCGTTCACCCTAACGCATCAGCACCCAAAAACCTAACCAGTCTCAACAACGACAACAACACGAATAACTACAACAACAACAACAACATCAGTGGCAGCAGTAGCTGCAACGACAGCCGCGCCCCCCTCTTTGCGATGCTTCCTCCTTCCCCTCGTGAGTTTTTATTTCAATTTCAGCTCATCTGTCCAACTGACAGACATTCTGTTAACAATTTTCCGTTTTGAATATATAGACATTTTGAACAAAATCGCAACAAGCAACACACATCCACATCTATATGAGTATGTGTGTGTTCTGTTCGTATGCGTATTGACCAGATGTGTGTGATTTTTATTTGTATTTCTGCAATTTGTTTGTTTGCCAGCTGGAAAATTCAATGCATTGGCAACCGTATTGCGCGTATTTCCAACCGTATTTCCCAATCCCATAACCATTTCAATAGCTTCTCTCGTTTGCATTTGCTCTTTGCTTTTGAGGCCATTAATAGAAACATATTTTTGTTTAGACTGAAATGCATATATATATTGCAACGAAATGGCTATATTCACTTTCGATGAAGCCATGCGCTCAGCTCTATTTCCAATAAATTCCTAAATATTAAATCACTCAGAGCATAATTCAATTCACCCTTAAAGTTGCTCAGAAGTCTTCGATTTGCATTTTTAAAACACTCTTAATGGGTATATCTAAGTCCGTAACACTCAAAATTGAGTTCTATGGCCATTTTTTCCATTTCAGAGCATTTCGTGTGATGGACGATGATGGCAGCAAGACTCTTAATCTGGAAGAGTTCAAAAAGGGCATCAATGATATGGGACTGGACGTTACCGAATCAGATATCGAGGACATGTTCCAGCGGTAAAACGGCTGAATTTCGAATCGAGAACGCGCCACTAATCAATTTATTTGCTTGCAGTTTCGATGCCGATAGCAATGGCACCATTAACATGACTGAATTTCTGGTCAAGCTTCGTGTAAGCATTTAGTAGTATAATTAACACTAGAACTTAACTGATTTCGATCGTATTTTAATAGCCACCCATGAGCGCGTCGCGCTTAGACATCATTGGCAAGGCCTTCGATAAACTGGACAAGAACGGAGATGGACAAATCACTGTAGCCGACTTGAAGAACGTGTATTCGGTGCGCGATCACCCGAAGTATTTGAGTGGCGAAATGACCGAAAACGAGATATTGGTGAACTTCCTCAAGAATTTTGAAGCTGGTGCTCCCAATCCAGATGGCATTGTGACCAAAGAAGAGTTCGACAACTATTATGCGACAATCAGCGCCTCGATTGACAACGATGCATACTTCGATCTGGTCGTGCGTCGTGCCTATAAACTCTAAAATGCCTCTCGCTTTTGCCTCACGTGGATAATGGGCATCCATTCCGGCCTATCGCTAATTAGTGCGACTTTTTAAAATCAAAATAGTTTTAATGGAGACATCTACTAAAATCATTAAATTTCAGTTAGCTATCCAAATGTTTTACTAAATATCCGAATGCAAGCGAAACTTTTAAAAATTGTCTAAACCTCGTCCCGTAATTTGGAACTGCAATCAACAAATAAATGTTAATTCTTTGTTTTTCAACAGCACGCTGTATTTATTTACCCATTTTTTGGCCCCGGTTTTTCTTTGGCAAAATAGAAATTTGAAAAATTGTCTAAATTATTGATACTGTTTTAAGCTGAGCGGAGCCACAACCGTTTACTTTTGGAGCGACTTTCGTTAGAAGCATGAAATGTGGTTATTGCCATGGTCCTTGCGCTGTTTCTATTGTATACTTAATTCCCCTGTTCCGTGTAGTTTTCCCAAAATAATGCGCCATAATAATTTATTAAATTAAAGCCGCGAACTAATTAGCATAAAACTAATTAGATTACTTGTACATGTGCAGCCGCAAAGCGCAGCACACCACACGAAACCAAAGAGAGCAAAAGAAAGAGAGAAAAAGAGTATGTGGGCTAAAGGGGGGGAAAGAGAAGGAAGCAGAGTAAACGAAAGAGAGAGAGAGAGTGGGGTGAAAAGACAGTTAAACATTTGTGGCGTATGCGCAATCGTTTGTTGTTTTCGCCTTTAATAAAACTCATGTTTTGCCAAAAAGTCAAACCACACCCACTCACTCACTCACTCACACACTGATACCCACACATTGGCAAACAAATAAGCCTGATTAGCTGGTGTTTTTTTGTGGTGATTAGGCTGACACTGTCAAATGATATCATCGACGCCTCCGCCGCCGGCAACACAGTGAATGTATTTCCCGGCACAGCCGCATGTGCTGGCCTTCTTTAGAGCGAACAAGGTTAATACCCCGCTAATTAGTAGCTTATTAGAAGAGCGGCAATTGGCAAACTCTAATTACATTCATTTCACATCAATGATAACAACAACAATGCGATGTCGGCAACTGTTGATAAGGCATTGTAGGCAAAAAACAAACAACACAGGATAACCAGCAGGATAACAGGATAATCGGCAGAGCTGTCGATTCGATGAGGACATACACGAGCAATATCATGAACGTCTCACACTTGTGGCCAAGGATTATGCAGCAAAGTTTTAGTATGCCGAATAGACAATGTTAAAAGTTTGCCCAAGTAATTAAATCACTTCGATCTTTGCTAATTACAAGCAAAGAACACGCAGCCAACTACATGTCTGTGTGTGTGTGTGTGAGAGACATGACCATGTACTTCTCTGTGTAGAAGTGTGTGCTGCTCGTTAGATTGTTGCCTGACTGCGGCGGCAACAACAACAAGACCGTTGACAAGTTACCTGCCAAATTAATGCAAACATGAAACGTGCGGCAGCGGGAATATTAATTAACTAACATACACATACTCGTACAAGTCCAAATACGCTCAGCCAGAGGAGAGTGCAACTGCCAGCCGCCCCGTTGCCCCTGCCCCCTGCCCCCTGCCCCCTGCCCCCTGCCACCTGCCACATCCTTTTGCCCATTCCAGGTCAGCAGTGTTGGCAGTTAGCACTTGCCATTGTTGGCTTTGGCGTTCGGCAAAAGCGCGCAAGCGAAATGAATATGTGCAGTGGCATTTTGGCGGCAACATATTTCGCGTTCCAGATCTTCTCACAATCAGCCGCAAGACTCTTTTGCTCAGCGGCGTGCAGCAGTGCGTATGCGCAATTTGCTGCTGTCGGGCGAGCCACGACCACCGTGTATAGCCATATGATTAATGAGCGTTTCATTAGCGCATCTCCCCTCATTATGCTAGTCTTCCTGCTGTGACCTGTGAGCTGCGACCGACGACCGACGACCGACGACTTGACCAGGCCACTCACCGTATTGGACGCCGAGTGGGGAACTCGTTGTTCTATTTGCATTTCGGCAGGTTGCCGAACGTGATCACAATATTATCTCTTCATCAGTCCTTGCAGGACATGCAAACATTCAGCCGACACAAAAAGCGCCCAAAGCCAGATTCTCGTGTGTCTGGCAGTGGCCCCCGTACCCAAGAACACGGCCCCCGGGTGGCTGCTTTTTGCATGGCGCGTGTAGTTGTCGCTGGGAGCGCATGTGTGTGAGCCTGGCCAGGATTCTCGGCGGCCAAGCATCGAGCTCACGTACCTGTCAGCTCGATGGGCGGCGAGCGGAGCGGAGGTGAGGTGCGTGGGCCACAGCGAAACCTAACGAGTTACAATGATTTTCGTGCTAATTAAAATGGTTTTTGCATAGAGTTTACCGCATTAGTATTTCGTTTAGCAGTTGTGCAAACACCTTGGCAGTGTCTGAGCGTGTTGCTAGCAGGGGGGGGGGGGATCGAAGTGGGAGTGGCTCCCAGTGGAATGTTTGTTCTCGGCTGCCAGCTGTCTATGCGCAGGTTAGTGTGTGTGTGTGTGCCGCATAAATTACGCATACGGAGCGTAACCAGCAGCAGCACAACTGAAACGAGAAGCGTTAGCTAAAAAGTGTATTTTTCAACTGACGCAGCTGTGCCTAATGAACTCCCTATGTGGGTTCCCACTAGCCCACGACACCCACAGACGGAGCGAGGAGTTGCCACAGCCATAACCATATCCAAACCCAGGCAGCTCTATCTTTTTGTGGGCAGGAACTGTGTGTACAGTTGTCAGTGCCTTGACTTAATTAGATGTTTGATATGTTGGCAGCTGAACACCGGCAAACTGAGCTCGTTAGTGGCTTCAGTTGGCAGAATGCAACAAACAAATGTTAGTTGAATCCAGAGTTTGGTTTTGTTCCGCACAATACTCGAACGCACTAAGACCTAATATATGTTATATTTGGAATTAGCATTCCGAAGAGTTGAAGCCTAGACAGCTGCAGGCTACATGGGATTTCTGAATTCACACAGCAGTGAGATGTAAATTGAATGCATTATCATTTTGTTGCAATAGCCATAAGATTGCATATAGATATACATATATATATATATAACATACGTGTTGTAAACTTGCACGGCGATACCAAAGTTATTTTGAACCTATAAAAAGCAAATACAAAATGCGATACTTTTGCAACAATTCATTTTATTGTTGCCCGCCTGCGAAGCCGCCGCAATTTTGGACAACTAAGCGACGGCAAGCGATGGAAGGAAACTCAAATGCTGGACACGTGTAAAAGTTCAGTTTTAAACACTTGTACACGAAATGTTGTTTCAATTTGAAACCGTTTTCGTTTCGTTTCGTTTCGTATCGCTTGTGCTATGTTTTATGAATCAGAGCAAAAGTCCTTGTCAATGTGTGTAGCTCGACAAAAATCCCCAAAGCGCTGCAAAACTTTTAGTTTTCGCATTGGCCACGTTTACTGTCAATAAAACTTTACTTGAGCTGGCAAAATGAAAACAGCATAGATTATATAGCACAAAAGGAAGACACAACAAAATAGACTAGATAAAGTGCGCTGGGAGAAAAAAAGAAAAGAGATCGTATAAAACATGCAAATGCAATGAAATTACAAGTTACGTATACGCCGCGTGCTGCAACTGGCAAAACCGAGGCTGAAGTGGCAGCGGCAGCGGCAGCGGCAGTCGAACAGGAGCCATCGCCAAGCAGCCGCACACAAAAGGATTATGCAAAATTATGCAAAAATTGTGGGAGGCAAAATCCACGCACATTAAATTCAAGTGCTTTCTATAACGTCAAATCGTGACTTTTGTGCTAATGATGAACATAAGCTGCTGCCTGCCAGGCATAGAATAGAGTATTTTGTCCGCTCTCGTCGCGGCCCTTGAGAGGTCGTTCCTTTACATCAAAATGAATACCATTTAAGTGTTTTCGTTATTTGACAAATTGACTTGCAAATCATTTTGGCATTTCAGTGTTTCGTTTTAGCTGCTTGTCCGCAAATTTATTGCAATTACGGTTAGTTCATATTTGTGGCTATAAACTGGATAGACGAGTGCTCGTAGCCTATTGCTGATTTGTCAACAATTCGAAAATGTGTCTGTGTGTGAGTTGCATGCATGCCTAAGTGTGTTTGTGTGTGTGAGCGGATGCCACACTAAAAGCGCACTCAGCGCAAAGACAACTAACGGAAATAGTCGAAAAAAGTGCAACAAAGCCGTGCCGAGTACGTGCCACGGGCCAACAAAATGGCGGCACAGACGAATCATAAGCAGCCATTGGCCGACAATGACCCAAGCGCGCGACGGGGGCACGACAAAACCGCAGCCAGACGGCTGTCTCTCCATCCATCCGTCCGACTGTCTGGGGCCAGGGAATGAGCTCTGAGGTTGAGCATCATTTATACTAAATGGATTTGGATTTGGATTTTGGATTTGCGCACAAGATAATGTGCAGCACAGCGCACAGTCTTGCCCTGCCCTGCCCTGCCCTGGTCTGCCCGAGGCTCTAGATCTGAGTCTGAATCGTTGCATGTGAGTGAGCTGCTTTTGGCAGAGTTTGAGGCCAGCGGGGCAAAAGAGAGAGAGAGAGAGAGGGAGGGCGTGTGAGCGGAGCTGGAGGGACGGCGTGAGAGCTAAGCAGCTCGAATGCAACGGAAATAGTTTTGTGTGAGATTTATTACCACTCTGGAGAGTCATAAAACGGAAATTGTACACAAAATCCTTTCGGATGCTCGTTTAAGTTGCAGCATATCCCCGCCAATCCCGCCTTCTCCCTCTCCCTCTGCCCCTCGCTCACTCACACCCTGGGTGTATATCTCTTTCTTGCCCACTTCGAATGTTTAGATTTTTATGGCTTGTGTCATTTCTGTTTACTCTGCTGCGCTGCTCTGTTTGCTTGCCCTTGTCCCAATGTTTATGTAAGTCATCGCTTCGTTTACGACGCCCAGCGCCAGGCAACAACAACAACGTGGCACATCCTATTTTGGAATTATATTTTTGGCCATTTTCTGGAAACTGTCTCTTGTTCGCCTGCTAACTAAAAACTCTTTGCTTTGCAATTTCAGTTTATTTATATTATTTGCCACATTGCAAAAATGCCTTTGCCTGGTGCTCGGTGCCTGGGTCACGACAGTGCCGCAAATGCATTCCATTGTCCCGTCACGCCCTCGTTCCAACCAGTCTAATCCCTTCGCCCCCTGCCACACCTTGGCGGACCGATTGCTGCTTGCCGCTTGCCACTTGCCGCTGGTAGTGCTGAATTCTATACATTTTCAATGGCCATGGCATTTATTTAATGCAATATGAGTTACTAAATGGAACTTTTAATAGACGTTGCCTTTGCCATTTTGCAATATGCAGAGAACATAAAGTTATCTGCTCTACAAATTAAGCAAGTGAATTAAATAGAACTTGCAAACCCAACTCAAGTCAATGACAAGTCTAAGGCTACATTTACATTTCCCCATCACTCATTCATTCATCCAGTCAGTCAGTCAGTCAATTTTTCGAAGTTTATTTGGCCACTCCAAATGCGACGAGAGTTTATTAGAATTTTGCAAGCGAGGCAAAAGTTAAAACCAAAAATGCGAAAATGTTATTTTCATTCATTTCAATTCCAAATTATTTTTGCCCCTTACCCAGATAACTCGCTACCCAACCGAAGCCAAGCCAAGCACTTAGTCATGTAATTTGGCCGAGAACCAAAATCTTACTGAAGTCATTGCCTTTCTGATGACAACCCCAAGATATCGGCTCTATAATAGTCGTAGCAGAGAGTGGCCAACGCCGAAACGATTTTCTATACCCATTGTCATTTATCTAACGAAGTACCGCAATGGAACCCAATTTAACCAGGACTTCTTACAGTCGAAGTCGTCGTCGTTGTCGCTTCTTTGTCATCGCACGTAAACAGCTAGGACTCCATCATCGCAAACTCCGCTGCCTTCGCGTGCCCCTTTTAGTGGTAACTTGCCTCAGTCTGGTCCTTTCCATTTCCGTGGATGAACAATTTTTGGCAACAGATTTTCTGCTTATTTGCCACAAAAGAAAGCGATGTCATGTCAGAGATGAACAGATCGCAAAAACAACACGCAAATCACTGTGACAACTGTGAACTTGTGTTGCTGTTAACACCATTAAAAATGTATTTGTTTGAAATATTAAGTATACGCATTCAATATGGAAATTATAGAGTTTATATCTAATAAACTTTTGATCAGTTGCTATTTTGCAATATTGTATCAAATGGTCATTTTAGTTAATTTAAAGTTATTCTTATGGCTACTTTGATCTTCATGGTTTCTGATAGCATTTCATTTGCAATTATTTTGCCCGCTAAACTTGAGCTTCTTTTAATACTGAAAGCGCAACTATGTTCAGCTCAGACGAGTTAGAATTGCAGACTGGCGGACAGGATAATCATTTTTTTATAACGTCATTATTGTTGTGGCTGCAAAGTCTGAGCCACCACTTGCAACTATTGTTCTCAAGTGTTTGTCGTCGACTGTGGCAAAGCAAAATTATATTGCTGATGGCCAAGACAGCCGCAAGCACAAGGCACAACGTAGCGAGTGGCAAGCGACAAGAGGCACGCGACGCGCGCAGGCAGCAAGAAAACAATTTTCATTTCAGACATTTGCTTTTGGAGTAAACACTTTTTGAAATGTGCCAAGGCGCATTTTCCTTTTACACTGCGGTGACAACGTCAAAGCGAATGATGGAGCATATTCCATTCACCATTCGCCATTCGCCGTTCGCCATTCGCTATGAACCCATTTTCCATTTCCCTCCTACCATATACATCTATTCGCTGTGCGGTTAAGTCGTCGGCGCTATGAATTTGTAGGGACTTTGTCCTTTAAGTGTGCAAGCAATTAACTGGCGGCAGGCTAAGCTAAGAGGCTGACTTTAAGGCTTAGTCAGTTGAATTAATTGATCGCCTCCGCTATATCGTCATATCACATTTCAGCCAATTACACAAAACGTTTAAATTTTTCGAGAGAGCGACTGAGAGAGAGATGGAGATGGAGGTAGAGAG
Source organism: Drosophila siamana (assembly GCA_035047445.1). Taxonomy (NCBI): domain Eukaryota; kingdom Metazoa; phylum Arthropoda; class Insecta; order Diptera; family Drosophilidae; genus Drosophila; species Drosophila siamana. Next base: position 14,874,719 of record JAWNPP010000004.1, on the reverse strand, counting down.
GGAGAGCGATCCAAACTAAATATTCATTTTGACTCATTTGCGACAGTCAAATTGTAATAGGGTCAATTGCAATAATATCATTAGGAAAATTAAACGCGAGCAAGTCGTAGTCAGAGCACCGTGCCCTGCCACACCGTGTCGAGGCAGGACGCCCAACCAAGTCAAGCGTATTATGCCTAATTGGGCGCTGCCAGCATCAGGCACTAGGCACCCAGCCATCAGAATGGAGCCAGACCTACTCAGAGCCCTATCCGGCCACCCTCAGTAGCACTCACACTTGTGCTCGTAGTCGCACTCGCACTCTTCGCTGTGGCTGTGGCTGTGACTGTAGCTGTATCTGTAGCCGTTGCTGTAGCTGTAGTTGTAGCTGTAGCTGTAGTCGATGCTGTCGCCATCAGCAGCGTCTTTGCTGTGCCGCTTTGCACGTTTTGTCTACGCGAGTAATTAACTTTAATTGCGGCCATTAAAATAAATTGGCAGATACCTTTAAATATTGTTATTGTTGCATACTTAGAGGCGCAGCGAACGTGGCGCCAACTGAAGAGCCGCACAGTGTTCATAACACGAAGGTACCGAGCGGACAGACAGACGGACGGACAGACAATGACCAAGCCGTGTTCTTGAGCCTGAGAAGCACTTGGCAAGCCGTGCAGCGAAATTAAAAATATTAAATTGCGCCCACACTTAAATTGCTTTGGCTCGTTGCAATGCTTGAGCACTTCAAGTTTACAGGTAATTTTGATTTGCCTGCAAAACTATAGCTTTCAATTGGAATTATAAAATGTAATTGCTCATCAACTATTGGTAGTTTTAAAATAGTTTGAACATTTCTACTCAATCGCTATATCGTGAATATTAAGAATTGCATATCCAGGAAACTGTCTGTGTGTTTTTTTCTATGGATTGTCAAGCATTTTTCCGTTCTCTTTTGAGTGCCACATGGCATACCGCGATGCTGCATTCCGGTTTTCGTATTCCGCTTCACTCATGTTCAGTTGCTGTCGTGCCTACGACGACGACGAGAAACGGAGCCGTAGGCAAATTGAAAGAACAAAACTTCTTTAATTTTACTGAAACGAAGTCTCTGCGCGCCGACAGTAAAAACTAAAATGTTTGGCCTACAGCAACGAATGGCAAACTAACTTTCAGTGTAGTTACTTATTTTTTCAATTAGAATAAGTAAAAAGGACTGCAGTCAAGTAGTGACTGTAAGATACTTGATCACTTTTGGTTACATGTCGAATTTTTTACGTAAATAAAGTTTATAAAATTGTCAATTCCTCAAAGAATGCAGTTTTCTTGAATTATTATCCAAAGTTATCAAATATATTTTCACACATAATCAAGTCTTGTCATGTATACAAGGCAAGCAATAACAACTACCTAATTAGTCTGCTTAAAAATATATTATTTAGTTCTTCGCTTGCTAGTAGACTCCTTTAACATTTCCGAATAGTAAACAGGTATTAAAATTCTTGCAAATATGATGCGTTCTTGCAGCACCAGCTGCACAACAAGACGGTGTTAAATCAGCTAGAAATTTTCAAGGAACATTCAGTGAGTCTGAAAATGTGTAAAGAAAGTGTTGCAAATACTAAAGCTGCGCAATATTAAGAATCCTTACAGCAAAGTCAATTGGGAATATTATAATAACAAGAAAACCTTTTTGCGGAAGTCACTCGCAAGTCTTGTTTGTTTTGGGCCAGCGAGGCCGAGGAGAGCGACGCTGAAGCGAAACGCATGTGACTCAAAGTCGGACTCGCACTCAAACTCGAACTCGATCTTGGACTCGGATTGATAACAGCAATCAAGCACAAACACGGATGCAAACACAAACACGGGCACAAACATAAACACAAACACAAATACAGATACAGAGAGAGAGATGGGAACACAGTTACGCCCAGTTAGCAGTTAGCAGTTAGCATTTACCACTCGCCACTCGCCATTCGGCATTCGAGATTCGCCATCAAGCAGATACATACGTAACGCACGCTCGCACGCACGCACGCACGCACGCACAATAAGGGCTGCAGCACGTTGGCAAACTTCCGTTTCCGCTTTTAGTTTTCGTGTCCGCTGTTCGAACGGCACTCGAAAGGCAAGTGAATGCCGCAGGCGCTAACTTGATATTTACTTTGTTGCTCTGCCACGCTGTTTACCTATATCCACCAGCCCTTCGCCCCCCGCTCCCTCCCGCCACTAGCCCAACTCAATATCGCATCATTTATATATGTATGTAATAGTAGTCGCACTTCCAGCGAGCCCAAAACGCCAAAGGACTGGCGATGGGTCTCCTCAAAGTTTATCTGCACACTTCCGCCTCTGTCTATCAAACTTGTGGCTCGTCGTTGACGTCGCCGTCGCCGTCGCCGTCGCTTGACCAGCAAACTACTCGCCGCTCGATGCTCTGAAAATGTTTTCGTTGATGAAAAAACTTTGCCTGCCTTCAACACTTCTCAACTTTTGTGTAGTTTGTCTGGTTGCGCTGCCCCCCTCTCTCTGTCTCTCTCTCTCTCTCTCTCTCTCTTATCCTTTCCGCCCGCCGTTCTATTTATCTACATATCTGTCGAGGGTGTGTCCAGTCGAGTAAGAGCCGGGCAAGGGCTCATTTTATCATTTGGTGTTAATTGTTTTCGTTTGCATCACAAAACATCTATCGAAAGGGCATTAATGGACAGTTGGACTAGTTGGACTAGTTTGAATCTTTGTATTGCTCACACACACACACACACACACAGAAACACACTCAACACTCATACGCCGTGTGTTACGCTGCTGCTGTTGCTTGCCGTTGTGGCGCCACCAATAAACTGAAGATGAACTTCCGTTGCCTGGCAACTGCCATACTCTATGCCAACTGTGCTTTTGTGCGACGCACAAATGCTCTTAATCACTTCTAGAGTACAGGGGGGGGGGGAGCGCAGGACGACGCACTTGGCGCTTGCAGCCCGAAGTTCTGCCTCACAGACAAAGAGCCATATGCATGTTTGTTTGTGTAACGCTAGAAATTGAGAGAGACACTAATTGCTTTTCTTTGCAACCAACTCTTTTTCTTTTCTAATTACTCCATGCAAGAGTGTGAGTGTAAGCGTCTCTCTATGTGTGTGTGTGTGTGTGTGTGTGTGTGTGTGTGTGTGAGGCAGACTCTTGGCGACTGGCGACACACATTTGGCTAAGTAGGAAAATGATAGTTTGAATGCTCTTCAGACAACGTTGTCGACAAAAGGACGATAAGGACGACCAAAAGGACGCATTTAAAGCACATAATTCGGTTTTGATTATGTTTTGGTCTTAGCAGCCGTTGCCGTTGCCGTTGCTACCGCACTTCTGAAGTTAGCAACTTCATTATGGCTAAAACCCAAATGTGTTGATATTGCGGCTGAAGTGGTCGCCGTCTCCTCTGGCCCGTCCATTGAAGCTAAATGAGTGGATTTCAATGGTTTAAGCATCTCACATGTGTGTACACAAGTGCGCAAATACCAGCTTATGTGATTATTCGAGACTTCAGCCAAACAACTATATTTACTCATCACAGATACCGACGAGGGCTGGCTGCCCATTTGAACTCCGCAGATTTTACAAATGAAATTCGAGGAATAATCAGCCACATGCGAAAACGTTTCAAACTTTGGTGTCCCTTCAAACGCATTTACCACCGAATTCCAATTTCACCGAACACCAGCTATTACATGTGAAAAATGTTTAATAAATGCCATGTTTCACTTTATCAACAGCTTTCCATTCATACCTTTTCTCGCCATTCATTTTGTTGGTGATTTTCTAATTTGTCCTTTATGTTGTTGCATAATGTTTTTGTTATATTCGTAGGCCAAGGTTATTAGCAACCTGAGCTCTCGAGATCTTGGCACATAATTTAAGCTGTTTATGCACAGGTTTTGCGCTATAAATTATGTACTAAAAGCCAAAGCAGCTATTCAGCACATCGTTCTGGACACACTTAAATGGGAGCTGGGACCCAAGCGGAAGTGCGTAGAAATCGCACAGGAAATCAGTTCAAAAAATAAAAAAAAAAAAAGAGAAAAAGAAAAAGAAAACCAAAAGTCAAAAGCCAACGGAAAAAAGGGTTAGGTTCGCGAGTTGCCACAAATTTGGCCAAAAATGTAACTAAAGCTAAAGTTACGCACCAACTTGGCGCGCTGGCTGGCAGGCAGAAGAAGAAAGGCTGCGATGTGTCCCCAAGCTGACGCAATGACGCTTGGGGAACGTCACAGTGAAACCGACAAACAAGCACAGGGCTAAGTGCGGGCGGTGGCGCAGTTTGGTGGCTGGCAAGAAAGGCAAAAGGCGTAAAGGGAAGCGCAAAGGGTGGGCGGTAATAATCAGCGGCAAGCGAGACTTTAAATATTTTATGCTGCTCAAATTGGCGGCCAAAAGAAAACCGAAAAATACAACAAAACTTGTGGGGCGCGTGGCGTGGCAATAGCTTCTGCTGCCGTTGCTGTTGCTGTTGCTGTTGCTGTGGCTGTCATGGCAGCCAAAAGGGATCCCACTCGCATCCAGGACGTACGACAGGACAACAGCAGTGACCAAGCAGTGAGGGCTGGAGGCTGCTGACTGGATGGCTGGCAACTTGAGCCACTTTGATTTTTGCTCAAGCGTAATTACAAGTTAAATGAGGCCAACAGCGTGGCGAACGTTGGCAGCGTCAGGATACGGCGTCCGCCAAAAACAGTGTCATCATGCGGAAGGATACTGGGCTGCGGTTGCGACTGTGACTGCGACTGGCAATGAAACGGAAGGAAGGGACGACAAGCAGACGGACGGACGCAAAGCGTGCGCAAGGATGATGTACAGGCAGCGATTGCAGGCGGACCGAGCGACCAGCTGCTGGACTAGACTGGACTGGACTGAACTGGACTGGACTGGGTGCAAGGACAGGGCCATGCCGACATTGTAAGTGAAGCAAAGCACTAGTAATGAATGAGCTGGCCCAATGGTGCGCTCGTCTGTGCTCTGCTCCGCTCTGAGAATGAAAAATTGCGATGTGGACGCGGACGCGGACGCGGACGTGGACGTAGATCGTCGACATGGACATGGACATAGACGTGAACGTCGTGGTCGCGGTCTCAGGCTTGTTTGGGTTTGGCAGCCAGGCCGCGTAGTGACATTGTTTGCTCTGCTGCGACATGGATGGCGGATGGCTGCTTGAAGCGAAGCAGCAGATTGCATAAAAAGCGACAGAATTGCAAACAAAACAAAGAAAAAACGAAGCATGCAACAAAAATTGCGAAAACAAACCGCATTAGTGAGCGCAGTGTCAGCGGGGAAATGCAAGCGCACCGAACAGTCGATAGCGAGTGAGAACAGAGGGGGGATAGGGGAGAGGAAGGCTTGACGATGTGGGAGCCCTATGATGGAATGTAACGAAACGGCAACAATGATGACAAGCGAACTGATGACGAGAGGATGCAAGCTGCAGTTGGAGTTGCGATGAAAACATTGTCGCCAGGCGCCGAAATGAAACTGAAGCGGAGGCCGAAGTTGCTGCTGCAGCTGCGACTTGCACTTGGACAGCAGACAGCAGATAGCAGATAGCAGTTGGCGCTCACCCTTGCTTGTCCACTTCAACGGCGCACAGGAAAAGCATCTGCTGTTTGCTCAAGCTGAAGCTGAAGCTGAAGCTGAAGCCTCAGCCTGCTTCTGTCCCTACCCAGCATTATGTGATGCGTCGAGTGCTGTTGCAACGTCAGTGGGAAAGTTCATTTTGCAGTAATTAACTAATTGTAAAACGCATGCGGGGAGAGGGGGTTGAGGGGTGCAAAAGTGCGGGCAGTCTATGCAGAGCTGGTCCGCCAAGCTGTCAACTGAACTCAGTTCAGTTCAGTTGAGTTCAGTACAGTTGTGTCCAAGTTTGTTTGAGCGCAAGGAATTATAGATGCTGATCCCAGTGCCCATCCCCATTCCCATTCCTCGGTGCTGCAAACGTCGTGCAAAGTCCAAGACCGAATCCGGCCGCTTCTAGCTCGATGATAGTCACTTTTGCGAAAGTTCTCTCTGATTATTAATATTTTATTCCATTACACTTTGGCACTGGATCTGCTTGTGAGGCGTCCTTGGCGTCGTCCTCCCCACTCTGTGTTCCACTCCTTCCCATTGTCAGTCGCAGCAGTTGTCGGGCAGAAAAGTCTCGTAGATTGCGAGAGCGGAAACTGCCAAACAAAATGCAACTGATGATTGTACGAGTAGTTAATAAAGTTTTACAAGCAGCCAACGCAAATAATGATTATTCTATGATTACAGGGCACAAAACTCAGCTTAAGTAGCTGGATAAAACTAGACACGGTCCACAAGTCGCCGTCACAAGTCGCCTTCAATAATAGAGCTGATTATTTGCATCGGGGCCAATTGCATGCGTAATCAAGCAGCACAGCTTGCTAATCATCAACTTGCCAACGAAGTTGTAGGTAGACAATAATTACTATAAAATCATTTATTGCTATGGCAATAGCTCAGATACTTGCACTAATTGCAAGTCTATGTGCATGTTAAATGTGTAGAGTTTGTTGCCAGCTCTGGCCTTTTTGGCGACAAGTCAGATTTGTCAACTTAGCGCGAGTGATGTCAAAGTGTCAACTACTTTTTGCCACCTCAAGAGCCACATAATTAAGCGACAAGCTGCAACTGCGAGCGGCAGGCAGAGACTGGCAAATGCCAAAAATTATCTTGCAAAAAAGGAGGCTACGAAATTTTAAATGACAGTCGCTGTCAGCTTAACACATTCTCACTCTGCCTCGCACTCACACGCCCGCACACACGCCACGCCATCGCAGCCTGTAGCTGCCACATATTGGGGCACACTTGTGCTTGCTGGCTGCTGGCAGCACACAACATGTGACATCGGCTGCAACAACGCCGCAGAAGCCATGTCAACAAAAGCCAAAGCAATGGAGGCTGAGAGTGTACTAAAGATGCTGCTCCATTGGCATTTAAAATCGGCGCCAACTCCAATTGGAGCAGGCAAAGCAGTTGGCCGTTTGCTGACAGTGGCAGTCAGAACGTTTGCATTATGGCTATAATTTTATGTGGCTTTCGAGCTGCGTCAGTCGCACTGAACTTGAGGTTGCTGGCATTGTGGTGCCTGTGCTCACAAACCACACACATTTGTAACTGACACTGGCCACCTGAGTTGAGCTTGAAGCCTGTTGTGGTTCACTCCAAGTATCATTTGCACTGCTTAATCAACTTAACATATTAATGAACAAGCAGCATCTCTAAGGCTGCCAACAACGACAATTTCGATATCGTGAAATACTATTCAAAATGATGGACAATAATCAACTGTTTGCAGCGATATTTTGGGATTTGACGCTGCGCAAAAAAGCTTGAAGCACAACTTAAATTTGCATGGCTCCTCCTCACTTGAGTGGCGGCATCTTTATGCAGTTTGCACTTTGGACGCTCCGGTTCGCTGCATAAATAACCCAAAAGCATGACGCAGCTGCTCCAAGCACCCGCAATTCATCTACAACTCCCACTCCAACTCCAACTGGAGCTCAAAGTCCATTCTTATCTGGAACTGAGTGCTAGCATTTTATTGTTGCATGGCATCATTTGCATATATGAGACGAAGGCGATGCGAAGAGCTGAGGGGCATGGGACGAGTAGCAAATCGCTGTATCCGCTAAAGTCTCAGCTGATACACAATCCTAAGCGCAAACAGATTTTTGCTGCAAAGCGAACGTGGCCGGGGCGAACGATAACGACGACAGCAATGCAGCTGAATTTTTCTGCTTGAATCGGCAAGAGTGTCGTAAATTTGTGATTTCATTAAAATGCGTGCCCTGCAATTACAACAACAGCCACATTCTCTCAAGGACAACAACAAGACTCGACGCTGCAGCCAATTGAAGCTTGAAATATGCATTCAACAATCCATGGAATTGGACTTAGAGATAAGTATGCCAATCAGTCTGTTATTGGAAAGCAATCTGACTTAATATGCGACCGTGTTGCATAAATCAAATCTTCCTGCTGCTCGCATATTTTTCAATTATGCCAGGTTTTCCAATTCGATCCATTTTCCCGCATACCGGGTAATCAACTGGAACCTGGGAGCAGAGTAGTCTGAGGGCCGATAAAACATTTGGCAAGACGCGATTGCAGTCGCTTGGCATTGGTTCAAAAGCGTCCCGAAAATGGCCGCTGCAACTTGTTAATCGACAAATAAAACTCGGCAAAGAAATCTAGAAAGTAGATGCGAAATAAATGCGAAAAGCAAAAGCGCCCCAAGTAAATGCAGCATAAAATCAAATATAGAAATTATTTCCCGATTCGGGATTTTCGTTCGTTCTGCCAACTGATTTGCACTTGCTTATCGGCCTGGCACGAGCCATGTGAAATTATGGTGCATGCCACGCCTTGCAACCAGCAGATGGCCGCCCAGTTTTGTTGCGCTTGTTTGGCTTCTTGGCTGCTGACTTGGCCAGCCAACTGCAATGGCAGTGATAAAGATTGACGGCGTTCTAAATTATCTGATTTTGTCACTTCGGAAATTGGGAAAATGTCCGCACTAGGGCAAAGAATTTCCGACTAGCCGCAGTTTGCTTATTTTCTGAATAAATTTAGAGCACACAATATTGATACTTATATTTCTTTCTTTTTTTTTTTTTTTGCGTATGATGTAGTAAATAATAATTCCCACAGCAGACGATGCCAGTATCTTGGTAGAGAGAAAGATGCTAAAATTTGTTAAAGTAATAAGTTTTGCATTATATTCCATATGGTCCAAAACTGGAGGTCTCCTGCGAAAGGACATCCATGAAATATTTAAAAATCTTATGGCAATAAACATAAAAATAAAAGCAAACCAAACCGCAGAAGACACACTAAAGGCAAGGACAATGACAATGCTGCTGCTACGTACGACAAGTAAAATTCCCCAATAGGGAAAAGAGAGCTAACGTATGTTATTCTCTGTTGTTGTGTCTGTTGTGTGGTGTGGCGTGGTTTGGTGTGGCCAAGGCGTCGAGTGTTTGTGCCAAAGTGCAAATGGAACAACAACAATAACAATTGAAAAGAATTTAAATTTGCATTTTGCGCAAATTGTAAGAGTGAGACTAGCACGCTGTCACACTCTCCGCTCTGCTAGCCACTGTGCCTTCTCCTGGCCGTGCCAAATGTATGGGACACGTCGACAGCAACAGCAGCAGGAGCAGGAGCAGCATCATTAAAGCGGTCCAGCCCACAGTCCAGTTCAGTTTTTGGGGCATACAACACGAAACACGAAACACAGCACACAGAGAGCACCACACGCTAGTCTAGAATTTCAAATTTGTATCACATTTTTATCGCCATTTAAATGTAAATTGTTGCTGAAAGGGGAACCACCCCGAGAGAGGAAGGGGAGGCAGTTTATGGGAGTGCGACGACTTCCGACCGCAATTGAATTTTTTAAAAGCGCTGAGCGTTGATAACCAAAACAATAAAACCGGGGCCACAGACTCCACCACAGACTAGCTAACGTAAAAAAGTGGGAAGGAGAGTAACAAATGTTTTAAAACCGCTTAAATATTCAACAAGCCCGAGAACGGCACAGCAACAGCAACAGCAAAAAATGCGATGCCAAAGAGCCCCGCAGAGTGGGGAAGGGGGATGGGGAAAAGGGAGACAACGAGGTCCATATCGGCCTATAACAAAATATGTGCCTCACAGCCAAATATTTAAAGCGCTTGTGTCGCTGTGTTTGTTTTTGTGCCCATCATAGTCGAGCTCAGACCTTTGGCTATAGGACGACTCTTGGGAAGCAGTATCGGCATTATCGTAGTAGAGAGTCGTTAAATTCGATAGCACTTTACAAAATTTTTTAAAATTAACAGTAAAACGTGACCGGGCAAATAATTTGCTGTCGCTGACAAGCGAATATAAAATAAATAAAATAATTTAAGTACCGGCATTCCAATAGTTTATTAAATCCTTAATATTTGCAGCCACATCCACAAAGAACTGAAATTATTATTGTAAATTATATATTATTGAATATTTTAACTGTTCGCAATAATGAAATTAAATTAGCAACGCTTCAACATTACAGTAAATGTTCAATAATTTAACGAAATATTATTTGTAATTGCTACTTTAAGCTACGATTAAGTCTGTAATGTGAGCCAAATAATTGATAATTTCATTCGGGGTGAAAATTATGTTTGGAATCATGCAACATTTGGACAAATCTCTTTTAATTTAATTTATAGATTTTTTTGTTGCATTCGACAACAACAACAACAACAGTTTTAAAAACGATAAGCATATTACAAATCTCAGTTACAAATGAGCTGCCAAAACTGTTGAAAATTAATTATAATAAACAATAATTATGAAAACAATATAAAGCACACCAAAAACCAAACCCACACATACCTTGCGATATCTCTCATAATTTATATAAATATATGGTATATTAAAAAATGAAAATGTAATTGCTATAAATATTCACAACATGCGACTAATGTACACTCTTCGGCAATCATATTAGTTTCAACTCGTCGTATACGTAATATCGCATTTTTTGGGAGCATTTGCGAATTTGAGCAACTTTTTCATACTCTCATTATCCGATTTGTGTTTGAGGGTGTCAAGAGTTTAGTTTATACGATTGCGAGGACGGCAGCCAGGAATTGTTTTAGGGTTTATCGAGCTTGTATTTAATGCGCCGTAAATAATAAATTACAATGCTCGACGGCGGCTTTTGTTTATTTTCAGCATGCATTACATTTAAAATATGCTAATTTGAATTTATGTTATTTTTGCTAATATTAAGTAAAATATTTATTTACTATGCGAGCACAAAGCAAATTAAACGCAAACGACTATGAGATAAATTAAAATTTAAAGAAACAATAAAGAGATATATCCAGCAGTACATAAACAAGCAGTTATATGACGATTCTTGTTTAACATTGAAAGATCCAAGTGACAGTTGCCAAGCATACGAGTAAATTGGTCTCGACAGCTTTTGTCAACTTCCAAGAACTCGAGGATCAAACTTTGCGAAAAGGAAATGATGACGAATTGAAGCAAAGTCATTTCATACGCCATGTTGTACGCTCATAACAATATGTAACTAGTTGTAAATGTTACTATAAAGCTGTGTATTTGAGATGCCCTTTGCTTTGCTTGTCTTTACATTTGAAAGCTGTCAGCGTATTTTATGCTCTTTAACAATAGATGGACACCACGTACGTGGCCTGTAAATGAAATGAAATGACAGCACGGGACACGGAGACGAAGGCAGAGACGGAGGAGAAGGCGGAGATGAAAAGGGTAGGTCCGAGTGGCCAACGGGGCGCCAACGCAATGTTAATTGCTTATCTACGTGATTTCTTACCAAATTAATTTGGCCAAATTGCGAATGGGCAATGGTAAACGGTAAATGGTAAATGGCAGAGACAACGGGTAACAGACAACAGGCAGCAACAGAGGCAACAGCAGCAACAGCAGCATTGCGAATAAATCAGTTAAGTTGCTGTATTAACATTGAATACATTTGCTTAATTAAATGAAGCAAAATATAATAAAATATGCCAGAAGACCAGACCCTCCTTCCTCCTCCCACGTCTCTCCACCCGCACACCGCGCCCCGCTCGTCGACGTGCGCATGGCCGGCATAAAAAAGGGAAAAAGCTTTTCCTTTAATTGAAAATTGCTAAGCTAACACCGCTTAGCCTTTCAAGTGTTGTCCTTGTGCTGACCGGCCTTTACCGTCATTTTACGATGTCATGTTTTCATTTCATGTTTTGGTTTGGCTCGCACGGCTGATGACACATGAGCGCATAAAATGCAAAACCAACAGAACCAAACATTAAAATCAACGTCAACAAACTGCTGCAGCCGTAGGTGGAGTCAGAGTTTACGAGTTGGGCCGTAGATAGCAAGACTGTGAGTGTGAAGGAGAGAGAGAGAGAGCTAGAGAGAATACAATGCGGTCCACATAGATATGTCACACATTTACTATATAGTATATATGTACATAGCTGCATACAGTACTTGTGTGGCATGTGAGAGCAATCGACAGTCAGCCGATACTGCGATATGGTCAAACCGATGCCGATATTGACAAAACATCTAATGAAAACATTCGCTCTGCTGCACGCAACCAGCTGAGCCCAAACAAAAGCAAAACTACAGTACAGAAATTATTATGTTGCCATAAGCCTCATCATCGTCATCACAAGCGAACTATTCCAATGTAACAACTTTAGCGTGCTATTTCTAGTTGGTAATAGAGTTGAGCGCACGTTGTCAAAATAATAGTTTAATTAAACGCTGCACATTGCGTCAAGAACTGCGTAAGTAGCTCATGATCTTAATCAAACATATGCAATTCAACGCTGAATTTTGGACTCTCAGTGCCACAAAGCGACAAAGCTGTTGTGGCTGCTTCATCCGCTCGGTGATGTAAGTAGATCAAGTTTTATTTCACCCTTGCGTAATATGCAGAACAACATAAATACACATGAGCACACACACAGAGCGAGAGACTTGCACAAAAGCTTAGCCCAGTTCGGTGTACAATTTCTATAGCATACTTTGCAGCGCAGCACTTGACACTGATAACACATCGTCTGGCGCATTAAATGGACAAAGGTTTTCGAGTCTATGGCCCGGCATTATGCAGCCAATTACATTTGCAGCTTAGCCGACCCTTTCACCACCAGCTGCACCCCTTGTTGCAACAATAGCAGGCAGCTGGCTACCTTGCATCTAGCCATCGTGCGCCATCTAGAGACTGTGTGGCTTTCTGGCATCCTGTCATTCAAATCCGTGCTGCTTTTGCTATCGTTCTTTATTTGCACTCCCCCTTCTTTTGTGCGGCAGTGCATTCTATGGTTTATTTACTTGCACTTGCAACATTTGCATGCCATTGTGAACTGCGACTGTAACCTAATTTTCTGCACCTAATTGTTTCATTATGGCGCTGCATTAACAAAAGGCCCGCCGGCCCTTCAAGTGGAGCGGCAAAAGAAATGTCGAAAGAAAAAGGCAGACTCATCTGCAGCTACGTGCATGTTGCCTCAACATATGTGAGTCTCTGTGTGTGTGTGGGTTGGCAGTGTGCTGTGGTTGCCTGTGGGGCACGTGGTTTACGTGTACCAAGATTTCAAATACTTTGCTAGTGATGTAACGTACACCGAAGAGAGCGAGAGAGAGGAAGACATAGAGAGAGAGAGAGAGCTCGTAATGCGGCTTTGAGTTGATTGGGGCTGCCTTTTGCAGATGCTGTTGTTGCGACCATTGTGTTGTTGCAGCCCACTTTGTATGGCCATTGTTTGTTTTTAATTAGCCGCAATAAACGGTCACATACACACAAACACACACACACACACACCAACACTCACCCACGCCAGTGTGTGTGTGTGTGTGTGTGTATGCTAGGCCCAATTAAAATAAACAATTGTAAATGGCATTTTGCTAAGCAATTGAATTGGGGCCGAGGCCTTGAAACAATTTGTTATTCTTTTATGGAAATTGACACGCAGCCCCAACATTCCGCACATTCCCCCCTCCCCACCCCCACCACTCGCAGCTTTGGCTTGACGGTAATTAACTCGCACAACATGTTCCTAACTTTGACGCCATTTAAATGCGCCAGCCATGGGAGTCTGCTCAAAATCAAATTAGCAGACAGCCCGACTAAAATATAAATCTGCTGATTTACACACAAAATGAAGGCGCAAAAGTCGCTCGCTCATATGGCAGTCATAAAAACAAATTAAGCCAAACTGTTAAGTAAACAACTTTTGCGGCTCCGCTGACAGTCACAAGGCAACCAAGCAAGCAGCCAACCAGTCAATTCTCTCGTTCATATACTCGTAAACTTATCTTATTAATTCCTCGACAGACTCAGAGTCAGTCAGGGGAGAGACGGACAATGTGAATGGCCTGCGTACGGCTCACTAAACATTCGGTTAATACGCGCAATCGAATGCGATAAATATAACGAAATATTGTAGCATAATTTCAGGCAACTAAGCTGACAGAAATAACACTTAAGCAAATATTCCAATAGCCTTGAATCACATTTTTAGCCACCCTCCCCCCTGCTTTTATCCCTGTGCTTTGTTTAGCCATTTTTGGCTGCCTATTAAGCAATGTTTGTTGTACCGAATTGAGTGCGCAGAGCGTCCAAAAACGAAGGCAAAAGAGAGATGGGGAGAGAGCTGAAGAAGGAGAAGGAGTCATCTATGTATGAGTAATCGCTTTCCTTGTTGATGGCCAAAATGATTAATAGCCCTTGGGCATTGGCCCAAGTCCAAGATTAAACGCAACAGTTTCGAGTGATGATCATTTGTTATACACACACACTCACACATACTCACACACTTGTACTTATTTGAGCATGTATCATATTTTAAGGGTCTACAAAGGACTGGTTGCTAAGCCCTTTTGTATGGGCCAAGTAATCGCAAACTACGCGTACTCGTAAATTATGTAAAGGTTTTATCAAAATATACAAAATAAAAATACAACGAATGCAACTTTCCAAAAATTAACCTACGAAAAGACAATTTCGATTTCATGCTTGTTAATCTGTCTATCGCCGAGAAGTCATTCTCCTCGTTCCCAAAATGGAAACTTTTGCCAGTTTTGCAAGCAGATGACAAAAATAAATGCTTTATCTCATGCACGAATCAACAAGCCATAAACAAGCCAAACAACCAGAGCCAAAGACTTGGCACAATGCAAGAAATCTGCGAATTTCTTGCTGCAATTCTCCTTGTTGCGTTTCAAAAGTTTTCGTCAGTTTTTCTCTGTTGTCTTTTTTCTTTCCTTATATACATATATACATATTTCTCTTTCTTTTTTCAGTTGCCGTTGCTCTGGCTGATGATGTCTGGTTCAGTGGCATTTGCTCTGGCTAGCTGGTCAATTTGAATATGCCATAGAGCACCCACTGCAAGTGTGGCCGAGAGATGCAAACAATTTCACGCGAGTTGAGCCAACTCCACAGATTCAACGAGTATATCAATTTGGCTTGCCATTCCCAAAAAACTTTGGCCGACAACTTAAAGCCGCTTCAAGCTGCCGGCTCGTCGAGTTTTTCACGCACATCGTCAACACGCAACCGAGAAAAAACATGAGATAAAGACGAACGACGACAAATTCAACATGTCAGCTGGGAGCGAAGCGAGCACAAAGGTGGACTGGGAATAGGCAAAGGATGTGGGTGTCTTGTGGTCGCTGTCGCTGTCGCAGTCGCAGTCGCAGTCACAGTCACGAAGATGAAACTATTATCCACGGAAATTAGCGCGCTCCAATGGCAAAAACACATGAAATGCAAAAAGTTTTTGCGTCCTGCTTCAAGCGCAATTTCTAAATTGTTGTTGACATAGTTTAGTTGTTGCTGCTGTAACTGCTCTTGCTGTTGTTGCCATGTAGTTGAGTACGTTTACCCCACAGTGAGCTTTTTGTTTTCCCAAGAAACTTACTTAATGCGTATTTAAGTTCAACCATCACAACAGACACGCACTCTGTGTATCTCTCATTCTCTGAGCTATCGTCGTATACGCAATATACATTTTTTTTATACACATAAATTGCTAGATGGGATTGGGGAATAATTTTGATATTTCGTTAATGATTAGTCAAACAGTCAAAGTTGCAAGAGCACTGAAATTATATCAACTCCACTTGAGGGTATTGTGGAGTCGACAGTCCTTAGACATGTTCAAGTTCTATATTCGTTTTGTGTGTTCCACATATAGAATAAAAAGCCAGTCAACATTTTGGCACATAAAATATGCTTAAAATATACGCGCAAATAGTTGAGATAGCGATAGCGTTCGTCCAAAGGGGCGAAACGAAACGAAACGTTGCGAAATGAAATGAAATTGTACGCCTTGGTCAGCTAATAGCAAAAGCAAGTCAAAGATAATTGCTGCTGGACTACTTTGTTGTACTTTGCTTTGAATTTGCTGCTCAGCCGCCTCAAAGAAGATACACTCAAAATTTTACGAGCGCAGAGGCCATTAAATATCCAAACGAATCTACATGACGCGACTTTCTTGGCTACGTGAAGCGCCTCAGACCCATCGCCCATCGACCATGGCTGGCGAAATGTGTAAGGCACGCGTTTGCTATATACTCCGGGTTAACACTAGCGCCTGCCTAGTCGAGTGGCTATTCGACCTGCTTTTATTGCCGGTCATCAAAAAATTGTCGAAAGCACGAATTCCATACCCATTGTCTGAGTCTGGTAATTGCAACATGTCTGAGGCTCGGCACTTAAACGGGAGGCACACAGCCAACAACATGTCGACTGTTATGTTAATCGCCCCTAACATGGCATGTTAACGCTTAAGCTCTGTTATGTTTGCCTTAACATTCAGCTCTGCAGCGGCTTAGCAGTGCACTTACATTTTGTAGAGTTTTAACAGACTGTTAGCACAACAGACTGTTAGCTGAATACCGCTTGGAAGCATTTTGTGAATTGAGTTATTAATTCAGAGCAGTAGATATTAATTTATTACTATAACAAAAGTCATTAATACAAATTGCATCTTAATTCCTCTCATAGACGTTAGTTATTTTTAGTTAGTTAGCGTTTGTTTATGTGAAGCGATGCCGGCAACATTGAATGCTGACCCAGAAACGAGTCTCGCTTGTAAGAGAGTCGTGTGGCGGCTGGCGACAAAGCGACAAAAGAGTAACAGCCTGAGTGCAGCGGTCCATGGAACAATGAGTCGAACATTATTGAGGCAGGTGACGAAGTGTTCAGCTTCGTCCTTGATACGACAATATGTTACGCTGGTGAGTGCTGCTGCCTGTGTCCTGGCATGACGCTGTCTCAGCTGCGACAGCCAGAAAAGACAACAAGCCACGGCTGCTGCTGTGGCGTCTTCGTCTCAGGACGCGTCTCAACAGGACGAAGAGTGCTCGACACACAAAAAAAAAATACAAGAACGACGACAACTACGACGTCGACGGAGACGACGACGACGACGATGATGATGAAAAAGTTACCTCTGCTGGCGCTGGCGTCGCTGCCGCTTTGTTCACACGCTGTGCGCGTCGAGCAGCTCGCCAGCATCAGTCTCGAAAAGCCTTCTGTGCGTGCAGAGGTTAAACGCGTGCCACACACGGCGTATACGCAACGTGGGCCAAACAGCAAAAAGACGTAACGCAAACGCCACGTGAAGTGAGTGCCACAAACCGAGAGAGTATCTGTGTCTACCGTACGTACGTATGTGTCGCAGTCTGAGTTCGAGGCGAGTGTTTATCCTTGCTGCGCCAGGTGGGCATTTGCCGGCCCAACGAACCGTGCCAGAGGCATTGAACTGTGGCACGCCATGACTGGACATGCTCAGGGCAAGGAGGTGTGCGCAGTCAGATGCTATTGCTGCTGCTGCCTCAGCTGTTCGTGTTTTTGTTATTGTTGTTGTTGTGGGGGGCTATTAAAAATTGATGGCCATTGAAAAGTCTTAACAAGTGTGAAAGGCTGACTGGCCAAGTCGGAACTCGGCGCTTTGTTATTGTTGCCTCGCATGTTTTTGACAGTTTGAGTTTTGGTCGCCAGTTGACGCCGCCCGCATTGGCGACTCAGACTCAGGTCAAAGTTGAGCAGCCGAATTGAAATTGCCGAACGAGGCAAACGGTTAACGGCGTGTTCACTTGACTTCTCGAGTGCTTCCAAATTAATTAACATGACAATGACGAAGGTGAATTGCGTGTTTCACTCTTTTTAGTCGCAAAGGGTTGCGAGTACCGCTTTTAAGACACTCGCCGCCTCGCCGCCTCGTCGCTTTTCATTTGCACCGAGAACTCAAATCAGTTATCACCAGCGACAGCAGCAAATATCTGCCTAAGTTGATTTTTTCCACGTTCTGTTTCGCTTTTTTTTTACTTTCGAAGCATTTACAAATTTTTAATTAGCCTCTTTTGTGGTGTGAAGGGTTTGACAGTAAAACTGGAAGGGGATGTTGTGAAAACGCCTTGTAATTAATTGTTTATTGTTAGCGATTTTCAAGCACGTCGAACGCGCTGGAATTCGTATCACTTGGACGCGATTGAAGTCCTTTGATTTTGTGTGTAGGCGTGGCAATGTTTAATTTATAGCTCAAACACAGAGTCTATAATTAAGTGTTAAGTGGAAGAGGGTGAATTCCGCGTTAAGCCTGAAGTACACCTGATACTCGAGAGTACAAGCAAAGCCACACTTTGCAATAGATTGCAAACGAAATTCTTGCCGGAAATATGCAGAACTTTAATGTGTAAACTTTGGAGACATTTAAGCAAATTAGTTAAATAAGCACAACATGTAGTATTAGCAATATTTAATCTTTTGAAATAACATCTCCAACTCCTGTAAATCAGTCGCCGTTTACAGTTGACTTTGCTGTCGTGCTCCATTTGCATTTCAATATCGCATATGAGAATCAGCAACAAATCAATATACAATTTCCATCTCAATAGGCTAATGAAATGAGAGACAGAAATAGCAGCAATGAGCAGGAAGAAAGTATGAGTCTCGGTGTGTGGAGCGAGCGTTCTTAAAGTCGTGTGCATATCATTACTTTAATATTATTCAGTTAGACGTATAAGTTCCTCGTCACGTTCCTAAAGCAACCCCCTTTCTTTTAGCTTTGCCTAGCATTATGGGGGATGGCTGCCAGCTGCTGCTGTTGCTGTTGTCGCTGCTGCCTTAGTCTCGGCTTCAACTGCTGCTGGTTCAAGAGCAGGCACTTAAACCCTTTTGACAATGTCACAGGGGGAACATCAAGTTGACAGGGCTGATGGTTGCGCCCGATCATCATGATGATTATGTCGATGACGATGATGATGAGGTGGCTGAATTCAAAAAGAATTCAACGAACATTTTTTAAAGGCATAACATTATTGGAAAGAATTACCAGTACCCAAAATAGCATCGAGAATAACTCATACGTGAAGTTCAAGCTGGAAGTGAATCCCTTTGAGTTCAAGGAGTCTTCAATGGAGGGTAATGACTGCCTACTCAAGTACTGACATGTGCATAAATGTTTTATATTATAAGCGAAGGCTGTTCAACTTCCCAGGCTCTTGACTTTCACCTCACTCACTCTCTCGCTCTCTCCACTTAAGCAGGCAGATTTATACGCAGTGGGCTAATTTATTTGCCATACGAGCTGGGGGTAAAGTCATTAAATCATAAATTTTTTAAATAAATATGCAATGTTTTATGTTTCATTCCTCTTTTTTTTCGCCCGTATAGGCCAGAAATTGAAAATGCAAAGCACTCGAAGTGACACACAACTCACAGCTCGTTGCTACAAATATATACACACATACATACGTATAAGTATAGTATATAAAGCCGAGTATAAATATAAGTGTGCTTAGAGGGCATGAGAACTCTGGCAACAATAATTTATAAATGAATGAATAAAGGGCCCAGGCACAGGCACAGGCCAGGCGATGGCGATGGCAATGGCAAATAAAAATAAATAAATAAAAATGGCAATGCGGCATAAAATGTGCCGAGGAGCTGCGAACAAACGGAAATGTAACTGCGATGGCTGCGGCGCGTTTATTTTATTGCGTATACGCGTCCCCCTAAAGTAGGCAACAAATTCTCTCACTCTCACTCCTTCCTTCCCTCTGTCTCTGTCTCTGTTTCTCGCTTGCCATGTGTGTGATTCGTTCGTGTGCGTGTGTGTGTGTGTGTGTGAGAGAGAGTGTGTGTTATATGGCCACAGCAGCAGCCACGCAGCGGCTCAACTTATTTTCCACAAAATTAAACCATCAAAAATTTGCCAACAACAATGCTGGGGTAATTTATTTGACTCATGGCATTTTGCTGGGTTGTTTAGAAAGCGCCAGCCGCAGCCGCAGCAGCAACAACAACACCACAACCAACAATGTGCTGCAGTGTACAACGTAGCCTACAAAAAAAAAAATAACATAAAATGAGACCAAACACACTCACACACTCACACACACACGCATAGGGAGAGAAAGAGTATTTAAAGCAAACACACACAACGGCGAATTGTGCATGTGAGGAAGCCGCAACACAACAACAGCTTTGGCTGCGACTGCGGCCGTGCTGGTGACGGGGCAAAGCAATGGATACGAGGCCGAGCTTAAGCCCAACCAAACTGGTTGACTTGATGTACACGAGGCATACATCAACAGTGCCCCAGCAACATAACATTTTTTGGCTTGCGGCCTTTTGACGGGCCGCACTTTTTTCGCTGCTCAAAATTAAACAAACTGCAGATAGACACAGTGAGCGAGAGAGCGGGAGAGAGAGAGAGAGGAGGAGGCAGACAACAGCAGTGGCAACAGCAGCAACTGCGCCGCACTGTGATGATGAATTGATGATAATGCCGGCGGGGATTTAGCCAAATACTCGTAATGTCTGCGCTCCCCAGAGTCAGCGTCAGCGCCAGCGCCAGTCGCGTTTTTATGGCTGCACGAACTTGGCTTTGAAAGAGTTAAGCGTTTATTTATTTACATACGTTTTTTGCTTTTTTGTTGCTCGCTCAATTTGTTGTTTTTGTTTTGCCCGCTGTCATTTTGCTTTTTTCTATTTTTTTCCTTTTTTTTTGTTGTTGCTGCCCGTTGTTTTTGCACTGGCGGCCGGCGGGCGCAGTTTATTAAGTCTCAAGTGGCGAGTCGTCGTCTCGTAGTTGGTTGGCCTCCAATCCTCCTATCACTCCTCGCTTTGTGCTTACAGCCAATTTCATGCAAAGCTGCGCTCGCCTAAAGCTGTCGTCCTTGATGGATGGCCTTTGACGCGAGGGCGGCCAATTTGATTTGCGCCGCATCCGCAAACTCACTTGGCCGAGGCAGCCAGCAAGCCAGCCAGCAATCGGTGAGTGCTGCCTGCAGGCAGTTCCCCAACTGTCGATTTGTCCGCAGTTGGGAAGCAGTTGCTCACTGAATTACAGTTGGCTGTAGCTTGTATCGAATGGTTGGCTTTCTGAGGGCCAACTTAGATAGATCGCTTGGCACTCGCATGGCATTTTGGGCGATCAAGGTGAAGGCAAGAGAACGTAACAACAGCTTGATAAAGCAGCAGATAAAATGGCAAAACGAGTTGCAAAGTTATTGTACGAAATGAAATCAAGTTGGCGGGGGTGAGGGAATGTGGGAGGTAGATTTACATATATTTTACTGTCAATATAAGCTTAATATGAACTGCATCAAGTGTGCGATAACAAGGTTTACTCTCTTTCTGTCATAGAGCAACAACAAAGGCAATCCACATGACGTATACGCCCCGCGGGTCGCAAAAGTGCAACAATCAACTTTATGCTTTCCAGCTCGAGCGTGTCTGTCTAGACTTTAAGCCAATGCTAAAGCAGGTCTTTGCCCATGTCTGAAAGTCGACGAAACGGATATAAATTCTGAAAGATAACAGCAGCAGCCACAGCCACAACAAACAGCAACGGCAACAACAAGAAGCAAAACAACAGAGACTGGCGGCGATAAATCTTTAGCATGGATTTGGCCAATAAGCCAACAAAAGAGCTACCTTCTGCGACGATGATGTACTGCGAATGCACTAAAGAAATTTAATACTGTTCAAGCTAAATGCAAATTGCAAATATTCCAGGCAATTATTTCGTGCTTAAACTGCATTGTGAATGCTTAAAGAGCAAAAACTAATTCAAGGCCTAAACAAATGTTGATAGAAATTACAACAGCTGTGTGCTGTGTGTTTGTGTGTTGCGTAGACTTCAACCGAGCCATAAATATTATCAGCAGCTCAGCTCTGCTGGCATAAAGTTGACAAGCCAAAAAGGAAGAGGCCCCCAAAAAAGAAGACGAAAATCGTAAAAAAAAGAGGACGAAGGAAAGCCAGCAGAGAAACCGGCGAATTTAGCAGCAGGCAAACTGGCAGCAAACTGCCAGCCAACGGGTGCGCATCCTGCTCCAACTGATGCGTCGCCTTTTGTGCCAGGCGCGCGCATTTCCGTTTGTTATCGCGGCAATGTAAAAGCCTTTCCGCTTAATGCTCCTACACGACATCGTCCACATCAGCAGCCGCAACAGCAGCAACGCCAGCAGCAGCAACTAAGCACCACATTCAAGTTGAAGCCCGTCTGGATTACGGGCTAAATTGGAAATAAAAAAAAAGAAAACGAAAGGATTTAAAATGAGCAACCCGCCGATGTCACACTCAACGTCGCTGCTGACGCTGCCGATGCCGCCGCCGCCGCTGCTGCTGCTGGGCGCTCAATTGATGATCATGAGCATCCTTAATGGTAAGTAAAATAAAAGATCCATTTGTCAAATATTTATGAACGTGATTAAGCGTAAACTGTTGCCGGGGTCCTTCATAAATGTCATAAATGTGCACCTATCATGCGAGCCGCGATTTATTTTCGTTTGCCAATTTATTTGCATAACTATTTACGAGCGTTGCCAATGGCAACACAACGGCAACAGCTACAGCAATTGCAAGAGCAAAATGCACAGCAAGAACAACAATTCAATAAATGCTACAATTTGCATCGACAACAGTCATAAATTTATCTTAAATGAACAAATATTTTCTTGCTGCCTTGCTATCCAGGCAAATAAAATGCGATATGGATATACAAAAAGCTTATCGATGCCGCAAAAGGCTGCAACAATGCCGACAACAAATGCAAAAACAGAAACAGAAACAGAAACAAGAACAACAAACAACAAACAAACAGCAGCAACAATAAGAATAAATGCATGCAGAATGTGTTTGTGTGTGTGTGGAAGCATGGTTCAAATTTGACAATGCATTTCAATTTGTAATGCATTAAAGACAAAGTGCATACAGAATCAGAATCACTATCTGAAAATACAAAATACTCGCACATAATGCACATATACTTATATTTTATATTCACACACACAACTGTCCTTTATCCTTCACATACATACTGGCTTTGGGGTCAAATGAAATGTATCTCGATGAAGCATGTAAATTTGTATTTTGCATCCTTACTGCACTCAGCCACTGCATTATATTTTGTATGGTATTTTATTGATTTCTGTGGCATATTTATTGAGAACGACAACTTATTGTGAGTTGACATTAATGAGCTTTCCTAATGTGTCCATAAATTTAACATTAATACTATTTTCTATATACAATACAGTATGCATTTACTTTCCGTTCTGCCCTCGCTTGGCTTCAATCAATTGCGTGCACATCGTCAACAAGCATTTAACAACAGCTGTAAGAATCATTTAATTGATCCCTTTATAATATCCAATATGCATTTTTGTACTCGTTACGAGTGTACTCGCATTTGATTATTCATACTTCAACCCATTCCTTGGGCATGATATGTACTTATGTTTTGTTACATGCGAGCATAAATGCGAAATATCATATTCGAATTTTGATTTCTCTCCCCCTCTCTCTCTCCGTCTCTCTCTGTTGACTTTGCGAACACCATAAAAATATGTCAAATGCAAATTATGCGCATAAATATAAATAAATATATGAATCAACAAATAAATATGTCACATGAAACGATATGTGGTTGGTCCCGCCACGACCCAATATTGCCACTTTGCCACAGCATCGTGCCCCGGCATCTTCATCGTGCAAAAGTCAATTTGCTGTTGCTGTTGCTGTCGCTGTCGCCCAAAAGTCGCAAGTGTCATAAACATGGCCGAAATGGCGTGCGGTCGTCGAGTAAATAAAAAGCCAAAGCCATATCAAAAGTTGAAGGCGGAGCGCACTTGTGGCAAATGCAAAATAATTGCATATTTATATGGGCAATCGGAACAGCTTCCTTTTTGACTACACACACACACCACACTCCGCTCCTCTCTTGCCTCTTGCCGCTTGCCACACAAGGCCGTAAATATAAATCAGCATTGACGCGTCTTTTAATGACGCCTCAAATGCGCAAATATATAACAGCGTTGCACAAAGTGAAAATGTTTTCAATTAAATAAATATGCACATATGCACTCTTGCAATTTTATACTTTAATTCCACTTGAAGTCTAATTTGCAATATGATTGCGTTACGAATATGATTGCATATGCAAACGATTCTTAGCTTCATCAGAAATTTCAATTAAGCATATGATTATGCTTGGGTAAGTGAGATTAGAGCTTTGCGTTTGATTCTTCTATCGATTTAGTTTATTTGTCATGATTTAGATACGCAAGATTTAATTGAGACACTCGGGAGTTGAACAAAAGCTTAACAAATGGCTTAATTTGCTACGCACATTGATGCGACGATATATAACCCTGAACAGGGCGTATTAATTATTACCTTTGGGCCAGAGATGATTGACGGCTTTTACGAGTAACTCGATCGATTGCCCTCATTGTTTCGCAAAATAACAAAGAAACTTTAAGTTCGTTATATATGCATGCATGGATATAGTTATAAGAGAAACAGACAGAAATGACACGAATCAGGGGTGGGAGAGGGCAAAGCAAAGCAACCAAAGGAAATCAACTTAAAATCACTCAAGAGCATGAATGGCAGCGTTTTATCTCGCCGTTTGCTTTTGTTCTCTCTGCTGCGGAAAAGGAAGCGCGTTGATAATAATAATGCCAACACTTGGCTTTTGTTTTAGTCACCGCAGCAACAACACGAACCAAAACAACAGCAACAACAACAACGTCGACAGTGAGAACAACAAAAACATGACACTTTAATAGCATAAATGCGGCACTAAACAAAACCAAAATCAACGAAAATGAGTATGGAATGGGAGTGGAAATGGAGCTGGGCCAGAGGAACAGGAATAGTGAAGGGAATGAAAGTGGGGAACGGAAAGCGGGAACTGGGAAACGCGAGTGGGAAGCGGGGAGCACAGACAGCGCCAGCTGTCATAATGAAACAGTCAAGGACAATGGCGGCCAGCGGAAGTACAAAGTGTACGTGTTCCGCGCAGGCCTCGGTGACCTCACCCCAGAGGCCTCCCTCCCCGCGCTGCCGCTGCCGCCTAACACCCAATCGACTCGTACCGCCGACACTGCCCTAGAGCTGTCGCACCGACGCGATAAAAGCGACAAACGAAATGTTGTCTGACGGGGACGGCCATTTATAAGAGCATCAGTTACAATAATATAGCGCGCGCATTGTGGGCGTGGAGTGGCCTGCTGTGGTGTGGCGTGGTGCGGCAACGACAACAATAGCCACGCCATTGTCATAAATTAAAAATGAGGAAGTATATGAAATTTAACAAAAACAAACGGCCCGCGGAACAACAGCAGGCAGCAGGCAGCGCCAACGACCAGCAGCGGAAATACAAGAAGCGTTGATAAATAAATTCCTAAAATAAAAAAAAAAAACGAGAAAAAAACACACCACGCAAAACAAAACAAAAATCCTGCATAAAGTATAAAAATAACAAAAACGACGCAGAAAATGAAAAGCACATGGCAAAAGTCTGAATTTTGGTCTGGCCCAAACCAACGCATCAGGCCCTGAAGTCAAGCGTCGCAGCTGGAAACGAAAACAGCGAAGAACAAAACAAAACACAAGGCCAACATTATGTGTGTATGAATAGGTGTAGGTGTAATACGCTAACTTGCAGACGGGCTAGGTCAAGATCCCACACCAAGCCTCAAAATAGCCACTTAATTTGCTTGCTCTACCTCGCTTCCTCTGTTCCTCACAACAGTCCCACGCACTGTGTCTATATACTTGGTCTTAAAGCCGATTTGGGCAATCGCTAAAATGTTGCCAGCTCCGAATTCAACGCGTGCCGCAAATTTCTCAGTCTCGCGTATGTCAGATATGTGCTTTAGTGTCGTATGCCCGACATGCCGCTGCAGTCCAGTCGAGTCCAGCCACAGCGGAAATCCACTTGCAAGGTCGTCTCTCTGGACAGAGACGATGTCTGCGAGTATGTTCAAGGCGCAATGACTTTGATGGAATTTATAAAGCACAGCAGACAAAAGAAAACCGAAAGCCAGAAAAAGCAGCTAGCACAAAGTAACCGAAGACGCAAATACGCTTACAGACTTTCTCTCATATCATACCGAACATAGAAATTATCTGAGAATTTGTCTTAAGGAAATGATTTGTTGACATTTCACAACTTCTTTTGCCATTTCAAGCAGTTCATTTTACGCTTAAAGTCATTTGAGTTATTACGTTATTAATTTGTTTTGACGTCTATGAAATTTATTGAAAATAACACTAGCAAATTTTTCACTTTAATTTATTGAAGTGTTTTACATTTACTGTCTGCACTTTTAAGCAGTTCATCTTACCCCTAGAAACGAGTTTGTTGCTCTGCAAATCAATTTTCTCAAGTGAAATTAAATTGAAATTATTTGAACAAACATCTGAACGGGTTTGTTAGGGTATAAGCAACAATGGAGAAATGCGGTTATTGTCAATGACAGCTCAAGTTTGCCCTACACTCTGGGCACTGGAGCCAGGACTTGTGATATTTTCCAGCATTTTCCTTTATTTTATGTACACATTTTCTTTTATTATTATTTTTAAGCTGATTTGCTCGCACAGCACGTTTCATTTTTAGTTTAGCTCGGTGTAGATTTTTGGCCAGACTCTCTTCCTCTTTTATTCCGCTCTCTCTTTGTTTTCTCTCTCCGTTTCACTCTCAACCTCGCTCTATTTTTTACGTCATCTTTAGCTTTATTTTTGGCTTTGGGCATTTGTTTAAATTAAAGATTATGCACAAGTTAAAAACAAAAAAAAGCACACACACAAAATTGTGTGGACCCCAACAAAATGTCCATTTAAAATTTAAATATGTGCGCAGGGCTTAAGTCCGTAGCCACGTGGCGCATGATGAGTTTCCGCTGTGACGTCATATAGAAATTGGCCAACCTAGCGAGCTTAACCATTTCTTCGAGTCGTGTAAACAAGCAACAGCAGCGTGCGGCACACAAAAACCGAGCTTGCAACAAAACAGTGTGGGCAAGACGAAGAGCGAAACACAAAGCACAATTACAAATGAAAATATTCGTAATAATAAGCCATTTAGCACTTACTTTTGTCCGTCACTGCCTTTTATATAATTTATATTGTTAATTCTTAGTGTTGTCGCCCAGCAACCCGCTCCCCCCCCTCACTCTCTCCAAATGCCCAACTCGCCCCGCCAGCCGCACATCAGCGGCTCTCATAAAAGCTTCATAAACATTTTACAGCTTGCAGTTGTTGCAGGAAACTGCGCCAGGGCCATAATTGCTGCCAGCCATTTCCCAGTTTAGCCAGCTAGAAAGCCAACTAGCAAAATGATGGCATAGTCGGAGCACAGAGAGTGAGAAGGGGAGAGATAGAGGGAGAGAGAGCGAGATTGTGCCTTTATGACATTGTCAAAATGTCGCTGTGCAAAAAGAAACTTTTATGGTACTCGCTTTTAAAGTGGATGCGATCCTTTTGTCCGCTAAACCAGCGAAATCACATTACTACAATACTGTTGGTCAAAGGACTTAATAAAAGCAGTGACCATCAAATTAGAAGTAGAGATTCAATCAAAATTCTCTTTGTAAAATATTGGAAATATATTGAAAATTTAGTTTTAGAAACCCGACGTATTTGTAGCTTGTTACGCGTCTAATTACCAGGACGAGAGTTAATATTAAGCTTTCATCAGGCCAGAGGAAAACGTCTAGTTGTTCATTATAACAAGCTGGATTGGGGTTCCATTGTTCACCTGGCGGTGGCCTCAGGTGTGAATTACAAATCTGAGGGGCGCATAATGAATGAAGCAGTCGACTGGCCGAAAACTGGGCAAAACGGATGGCTAAATGAAATGAAATCGCAGTGAAAATGCTTTCATTAGGCACACTAAGGCGTGGACAAAAGTTTTAGGGGATGGCGCGACAAACTGTGGCGGCCAACTTGATTAGAAAGCGGTGGCAGGCGACACGGCGCGTCGCCTGGGACTTTATTCGCAAGCGGGCCTAATGAGAAACTTGAAAATTTACGGTCAACGAGTTGTCAAAGTTCCGGCACCGGGGCATAGTTTTAGCTGCCAAGTCAAACAATTAAGCGCTGCTATGTTCCAATGAATTCCAGTTTAAATAAATAATTGCCAACGAAATTAAGCAATGGACGGCAGGAGAATGAAAGCCCCTAGTTGTCGGCGGTAGCCATGGCCATGTAATCTCAGTGTTCATGGCATCAGGGTCGAAGAGGGGAGCGAGAGGTCGCGGGTCATCGACAATGTAATGTGCGCACACGGAAGCGGCACAGGGCACTGGGCGATAGCTGAAGTAATGACAGGAAAAGCCGTTAAAAGCGACTGAGCAAAAGCAGAAAGAAAAGGAACGAAACGAAACGA
This sequence comes from Drosophila siamana, assembly GCA_035047445.1. NCBI lineage: Eukaryota > Metazoa > Arthropoda > Insecta > Diptera > Drosophilidae > Drosophila > Drosophila siamana. Next base: position 14,846,496 of record JAWNPP010000004.1, on the reverse strand, counting down.
AACGAAACGAAAAAAATGGCAAAAAAGGAAAACGCATGCATTAATATTGATAAGAAGCGGGTGCTGAGCAGAAGGCCGAAATCTCTAACAAAATGTTCATTAGCGCTGATCGGAAGCGGAAACGAACGTGGAACCAAATGACCGCACAGATACGACGCATCCCAGTGCCTCCCAGAACCACCCTCCCCTCCCCCCTTCCTTCTTTCTGCTCTGCTCGAGGCTGCGTCGTGTGGTCGTCGTGTGGCTGGCGGAAGTCACACGCCCGATTTGCATGTCACATGAAACAGCAAAACAGAACTCAGAGCTCAGAAAACATAAAACATGAAATGCTACGTTTGCAGGCTCATTAATAATTTACAGCGAGCAAATGGGAATCGAGCAAAATGCGAATGGTAGACAACAAAAAGTTAAAGTGCAATCAAATGCTTCTTCAAATTAAGGACACACCGTTAGATAAACCAACCGCAAAAGCTTTTAAGTCCAGTCCAGAGCAGCTCGCAGCAGTCGGGCAAGAGCAAAGCAATGCGAAAATAAAATAAAATAGAATGACAAAAGTTAATGCGAGCGCCACACTCAAGTGAAGCAATCCATTAGAGATGGGCATATGGGAGCAATCCATTTATAGCAGCAAGAAACTATAGAAATTCCGACCGGCAAACTAAAAGCAATTGATTCCGCCAGGATGCTGAATATTAAATACTCTCTCTTTGTAACACTCACTCTAATCCGGACATATGCGGCAAATGCGACATTACAGCAAGTTAACTAATTATAAATCAATTACATTTTATGCCACAAACATTTACATTAGCGAAGAAATGCGAAAATATCACGTTGCAGCTCATGAGCTAATTGACAAAACGTGATCTCGATATTCGTGCTGGTTTTTTGCCTTGTCGGTCTCTTGCACGTGTCCATCTCTAGCCGACATTTGGCGTGGGTCAACGTTGCGTATGTGTGCTATTGTTGTCGGTGTCGGCGTGTATGTGTGCGTATGTGTGTGTGCGAAAGTGTGCGAAGCATTTTGGCGACCCAACTTGATGCTATCATCAATTGTCAAATAACCAACTGTGTGAGATTTGTGCACCAGCTGTGGCCAAAAACCCGAGCCCGTGTCCGTGTCTGTGTCCGTGTCCGTGCTCGACCCGGAGCTCAAGCGTTGAAGCATTCATGGCATTGCAAATCAACGCACACATTCCAAACTACAAACAGACACAAGAGCCAGAGACAGAGGCAGAGACAGAAACAGAGCAGACAAACATGCATATGGTATACCCATAGAACAACTCACTTTGTGGGCTATTTGTTTTGGTCATACGCTCATTTGGCTTTGGCCAGGAAAATCGAATGCGGGAAACGGCATCAGCTACTATGAAATGAAAAGCGCACAAACAAAAAACACCAAAAAAAAAAAAGGAATGGGAAAAGGCAAAAGGTTTCGCAAATTCGCATCCTTGGATGGGACGGAATCGGAAAGTGCGCAAAAATCAAGCGAGCCCCAGCGCAGCGCAAAACAAACAAACGATTTAAGCTATCGAAAAGGAAAGGAGATGCAGAAGGATGCTCTACAGCGGAACCGCAAATGTACAACCGAATCATTTGGCCAAAGCTTGCGACTGCCCCAGCTAAAGCTGCTTCTGCTTCTGCTGCTGATGCCGATGCTGCTGATGTTGATGCTGATGCTGCTGGTGATGGTGAAGCTGATGCCAAAAACCGAGCGCCAAGCATCGAGCTGAGCAATCGTAAATCTTCTTATGTGCAGCAGCATTTTAACGATAATTTGCTTTATTGGAGCAGTTTAGATTTGGGCAGCGGACCGGGCACACAACTCCAGCGACAACTAGAGTGAGGTTCACAAGTCTGATTGTGTGTGTGTGTGTTTGTAACTGTGTGCAAGATTATGTGTATATGTGTTAAGGGGGTTAGCTCACTAGTTTTTGGCACCGAGCAAACCGGGGTGGTTGCCTTTTGCCTTTTGAATGTTTCAACGTTTCCGTTTAAATGGTTTTTATAGCAAATTTATGTAGAGGAAAAACACTTCTAAGGTTGACCAAAAGACCAAACGCAGCAATTCGAATCCATAAAAATGGCTCACCAGCACATGTGACCAAACACCGTTTAGTCTAGACTCTAGAGCACTGCTCTCCTGCGCCTGGTCCTTCGGTGTCCTTGCTCTCTCTCTCTCTCTCTCTCTCTCTCTCTCTCTCTCTGTCTCCATTGTTGAGGTGTGAACAAAGATTTGCCACTTTTGCTGGTCATTTGGCTTCGCTTGGCCACATGCCTCAATACGTAGTACCATGAATAATGACCCTACAAATTGCCACCTGCCCCAAAACTGTATCTGCTGTTTACCTTGCATTGCGTTGTCCTTGTCCTTGCAGCAGCCACACTGCAACTAGACTTCTGTATTCTGTTGTCCCTGTCGTTTCAAGCTAACCACATGCTTTCGTGCAATTACTTAGTCATTTAACAGTTGACAATCAATTGGCATATGGTTGACACAGCTAACAATGGAGTTAATAGTTCACAACCACACACACACACACATTCAACATTATGTGAAAATTTATCGCGGAAATGATCAAAGAAGTGAGATAAAAATTGACCAATATTATTTATGAAAGCTTTATAAAGTCGTGGTTTCTTAGTTTGCTTGTTTAAATTGTGCAAAATAAATGAATATTGCTTTTAGTATTAATTGCCAACAATTGCTTGGCCTGGCCTCACTTAATTAAAATATTTTCCTTGTGTATGACGCATTCAGAGACCGGAAATATGAAAAATAACCGTGAAATTGCCAGCAACTTTCAACCAGTAGCAAGAAAATAAATCTGTTAATAAATACGCCTGAGTTGCCATTGGCCCACAATTTAAAGGTCATTATTCAAATTAATAAATTAATTGCAATTTTAAATTATGCTCAAAGAGAATGAACGCCTGCATTTTCATTACTATAGAGTATGCATGACACAGTTGTGCGAATGGCTGCGACATTGCGTATACGCCTGGGTGTTTCATTTGCATTTTGTTGATGGCTGATTTAAAGCGGAAGCTTGCCAGACTTTAAGAAGATTCGCATGCCAACTGATCCGCTGGTGGCATAATCCCTGTAATTTCCTGCAACACACGGCAAACGCTTTATGAACGCATATATCCTGCTCAGTCGCAGTCGCTGTCGCTGCCGCTGTTGCTGTCGCAGTCGCAATTGCAATCGTGAGTTTGCATCCATCACTTTCCTTGCACACATTTCTTTCATAATACAGAAATTTCCTTATTTATGTGCAACACACACACACACACACACGTAAAGTCTTCGCTCTGTTATGCATGTGCGAGAGTGTGTGTGAGTTGCATTCGCTTTTCTCATAATGTGCGCTGCACATTCTCCGCTTGCTGCTGCATTTTTCCCCATTTTTTTATATTTTCTTCACTCTGTCGGATGTGGACGACAGAGCCCCGTAGGCCTTTGAATTATGTTAAGCTTTGTGCCAGCAGTACTTATAATCACACACTCACTCTCACTCTCACACTCACACTCGCACACAACAGGCGAGCAGGCACACTCCAACACACCTGTCGTGCCTTGAGGCTGGATTGCTGGCTGCAAGTGACATTTGCTGGCATAAGAGTCAACAACTGTTTGTTGTTACCCTGTTGCCAGTTGCCAGTTGCCAGTTGTTGCTGCCTCTGCCGTTGCAAGTGCGGCTTTGACTGTCAACAATGCTGAGGTGGCGGCTTTCTGCCGCTAACTTTAATGCTGAGAGCCACTCACAAGTTATTCACATTCACCTGTTACGCATACGACGCGTTGCCCAGTTTGCTTGCATTGCTTGCGCAATTATTCCAGTTAAGCCTAATTTGCAGATACACACAAATGTACATTAATATTTATGCCGCACAGCTGTCGACGCGTCAACGATTTCGACGGACTACCCACAAAACACACGACAAAAGGCATTTGTGAAATTTCTGCTTGATTGGCATCGGGTGAAGGATAATTATATTCAGCTATAAGCTGCCTCTGCCATTGCCACGGCTCTTAAGCTCCAACTTTGCACATAAAACGAATAGTTATCGCAATAATAATAATAATAATAATAATAATACGAATATCAAGACCATTATTTGGCAATAGTTGAGCGCTACATAAAAACCAAATGTTAACGGTCCCCACAATGCATAAAGCGAATAGAAGAGAACAAAAAACAAAATGGGAAACAAATAAATATCTTGTTTAAAGCGTCTGGGTCTGGTCATAAACTGCACATCAGCCAAATGCTAATGACCCAAAATAGCCGTAAAATATTTAACCCAAAAATTTAACGAGGCGACTGTCGCAAATTGATACATAAACAATTAGTTGATCGTCAAAATTGACAAACTGTTGCCAGCAATTATAAAAGTCGCAAAGAGATATCGATATAAACGACTAAACTTTACTGAAGTATTAAATTGACTAATTTCAAGACTGAGTTGAGACTGCATATATTGTGATTGAATGGCTAACGAACTTTGCTTCAAGTATTGTGCGATGGAAGCGCAGCCTTAAGTTTCACAGATTTATGCGAGACAATGTGATGTAACTTTAAGTAGCCATAATATGCAAGGTTCAGCTTTAAGTCGTCGTCTTTGCTTATCCGATTCATGCATATCAATAATAACCAGCAGCTCATCCACGCACCATTTGAAATATGATTTATGTGGCCAATAGCATTTGAGCCAAGACGATGACTTGTTTTCCCATTCGCACTCTCTGTGTTCTGCTCGCTGGTTGCGGGTAAAACTGTCGAAACTTGCAAGTGTTGCCAGGGTGATTTACTTGCGTCTAAACGAAATCGAATGCCGCCTTAATAGCCCCAGGACAGACAACTCGCATAATTTTACACGCAGACAGGCAAAAATTGGACAGAAGACAGACCAAATGGGAATGCGAATGGAGTCGTTGTCGTCGTTTGAGTCGTTGTCGTTTCTTATTAGCAGTCATGGAATTTGAAATTATAATGGCAGTCGACAAATCGGTAAAGTTTCGTTGGCCTCAGTTAGCGGGCGTTTGCTTTCTGCTGGCCATAAATTTAAATTTGATTTTTATGCTGCGCTTTGATATGTGAGGCAACACTTTAAGCCGCATTCAATTCAGCGGCATAAAACACAAAAAGTTTGTTTGTTTTTTTTTTCCTGATGCGGCATATAATATAAGTTCAGTGAAGCTTCAAATATGGATTTTAATAACATTTACGCAAACTTTGGCAACGATAATAAAACAAAGTGCTGAAATTTAAAACACCATTAATTCTTTTTTGTGTCTTTGATTCACTATAAAAACTAAGGATTTCCCTTAAATGGACATAAAAAACTATTTAATTTCAAGTTTTACGTCATCAATTGCTACACAAAAAAAGATGATTTTAAATGCTATATATCTATATAGAAATAAGCTGACAGAATCTTAATTTAAGCCACCTTTAGTTATGATAAGATCAGCGTATTTTGATTATAATCCAAACGTTGGCCATGATTTGCGTACGACGCAAACTTTTAATAGAAACGAAATATATTTAGGGATGCGAGGCGAGGACATAAGGATGCTGCGATGGCAGGCATTTCGACATCGCATAAAGTGAGTCAGCCAAGACGCCAAACTTTTTCATTACGCAATTTTTGTGCTTTGCTTATGTCATGCTTATAGTTGTAGTGCACATACTGACACACACACATACAGTCACTGGCCCACACACATATCCATAAAGACGCACTTTTTAACAAAATCACACTCACACATCGAGACTTATATACATATTTCCATGCGTATGTGTATATTTAGATCTATGTATATTCAGCTTGGCTTTTGCTTAAAAACTTTTCTAATTCCATTAACGTAACGCACATGCGAGAATCTGGCTGAAGGTCCTTTTTGCTGTTGCTACGTTTTGTTTGGCTGGCTAAAGTTTCTGCCCCAGTTGCCACATGCATTGGCCAAGGCGGCAGCAGTTAGCAGTCACCAAGCAGCAGGCAGCAGGCACAAGGCACCAGGAATCTGCGTGACTTCTCAAATTGACTGGAGCTGACTTTGTGCTCAGCTTGGCTCGGCTGCCCACATAATTTTCACTTTAAAATAAATAAAGGCCCACAAAAACTCTGACTACGACTCAAACTCAAACCCAAACTCATCTGCAGTTGGAGTCAAGGAGACGGTCTGTGACTTGGACTTGGTCAGCTTTAATGAGCTGTAGTTGTGTACAGATTTCCATAGCTCGTCATCCGCAGGCCAGTTTCATGCTTGAGCAGAGTCCTCGCTTTGCGGTTCGCTTCAAATTGTTAATGAAATGAAATTTAAATTTTGTATCATTTTTATTTTTATTTTGATTCCTCATCCCACCCCTCCTACGTCGTACAGGACACGCTATGCTAATGCTTTCGATTGCTATGGTGAGTTCGCTTTCTTATTTTTTTTTTTGTATTTGCTCTTCTCCATTTGCTGGTGTAGTTGTTGTTATTTGTGTTAGCTGCCTGCCTGCCTTCGTTTGCGTTGCGTCGCTTTATGTTGCGTTCGTTGTTGGGCCCGCTGTAATTTGGTTTAATTTCAGTTAATAATTATTTTCACATTTTCGGCATTGCTTGCGGTTGGCGTTGCCTTGGCGCAGGGATCACAGTTAATTAGTTTGTAATTATTATAAATTGAGGATGAATGCTTGTGGCAAGTTTAATTGGATATTTGATGTTTTTAAATTACGCAAAAATGAGCGTGAAATATTAGCGCGAGTGGCGCATACTTTGTGGCATGTGGCATAAGCTCAGCCAAAGCCAGCGAAAGCCAGCTAGGCAGTTAGTCATGTTGCAAGTAAATTAATTTTTAATGCCCTCGCAATGTCACTCAGCTTCATATTTATGTGGCAAGCGTGGCAGCATCGAGCTGCCTGCCTCTCCCAGTGTCGCACTCTTTCTTCTGCAAACTCTGCTCTGCTGCACACTCGTGTCGTTGACCGTTGCGCTTTGTCACACGTGCCACGCCCACAGTGCGCCCCCAACCGCCCATGCATACACAACAATTAATCATAATCTCATGTAGCTGCCAGGCAGAGTACTTCGGCCACGTAGCAGCTTCAGCTACACAGCACTTTTTCACCAGAGCCAACAATAAATTTTACATTCTGCAACTGCGACTTGAGGCAGCCATAAGTTCGAATCAAGATGCCGCCTCCTGCCGCCTCCAGCCGCCCATTGCACGTAGCATCTATTCCCTTAGTACTCCTAAAATATGCTTCAGTTTTGCAACTATTGTTATTGTATTCCCATCAACTTGTGCGCCACCGTGGCTCACGTGCTACGGTAATAATTTAATATGAAATATGCCTTTAACGGCACACACACACTTTGTAGCAAAGGACACACCTTGGGGTCGTCCTTATTGGCCCGATAAACGCAAATCGATTAGGACTGATAAAAAGCACTGCAGCTGCTATAAAAGCACTTGGTAATTAATATATATATATATAGTATATGTAAGCATAAATAATGACAACAACAATGTAGTCATATAATTAATGTAATGAAACTAGCTGATTGTAGATTCTTAGAGCAATCATCCTCTGGCCAAAAACAAGTAATTTACTTGGTCTATTATATCATTTGCTTAACAGGTGAAAATATGCCACAGGTTGCCACATTACTTGATGAGAAAGGTCTTTACGCAGTTTGGAATTACGACCAGCGAATGACCATACAAAATCCACATAGTGTTTCAATTAAATTCTTCGTTGAACATATTATTTTACACACAAGCGATTTATGTGGCAAACTTAAGCATTCCCCAGGGCAAAGTTTCTTTGGACTAACTGATAATAATAGTCTGCTCGCACAGTTGCATAAGCTAAGTACATTTAGCCATCCTTCTTCTTATGCTCGGTGCAAAAACAGTTTGCCAGCTAAAACAACAGACATTTATCTGTCTTTTGTGCTCTGCGCTCTGCTGTGCTGCAAACTGGAAACTTTAACCCTTAGCATTTGTATTATTGCCAATAATATATACTACTTGCCTCCAAACCGTGACTGTGACTGTAACTGTAACTGTAAATGTGAGTTCCAGCATGTGCAGTTAAGACAACTCAAGGCCACTCACACCGCATCCGTTTGTCTGCTGCCCATTGCCCTTTTGGCCCGGCTGAGTGCGTGCTTCGGCTCGACCAGGACGTCGACCAGGACTAGGACTAGGAACAGAAGCAGCAGCAGCAGCAGCAGGACGAGTACCACAGCAATGTGCTGGCATTGCGGGCTCCTTTTGTTGCTCTTGTTTTCGGGGTGGGGGGAGGTTGTGGACCAAAATTGATTCCATTGGCTTTGTTGTGATAAGGTCAAAAGTTAATGTAAATGTTGTGGCTGCCACAACTGAGACAGTTTCCAAGGGCAGCGCGGGGGTTTTTTAAATTAAAAGTTGCAAGTTTTCGATGTGGCATGGTGGCAAACAGTGATAAAAGTTCAACTTTGATATACTGCACACTACTGGATGGCTTCCCAGTCGCTTCCCAGCCGCTTGTCCTCTCACTCTCTTCCTCCCTGTTGCTCCCTGGGGGTGCCTAAAATTTAAATAGCCAACTAACAGCGACTCGGAAATGCCTTACGAAAATATATTATATAGAAAATGATTTTCACACTTTATTGAGAATCAAACTGAGCATTTTTTATGGGCCAATCCGTTATGGCAAACTCATGTGCAATTAACCCCTTAATTTAATGATTATTAAAGACTTCGTTTCTGGCTCGTATTCGCATTCGCATTCGCATTCGCACTCGTTTTCGCATTTGCCAGCAGCAAGCCAGCAGCATGACGATGTTTTAGTCTCCATTATCCCATGGCAAGATTTTCAGTGGAGTTGCCATCTCGTTCCCACATCGCCAGCCACATCTTTCGCCATAAAAAGCAATGCCTGGCTGGCTGCCGAGCAGGGCAAAGTTTGTGCGTAACATGAAAAACTTCGATAAATTCACAGTTGAAACAATTACCATGAATTTTATCAAAAATGATACGCGCAGTTCGTATCCGACCATGCAGCAACAATATTTTTTAATGCACTTTGGGGGAAACTGAAACGCGTGGCAAGAGACGCTGCGGCAGCATCAGAGCCTGAACCAGAGCAAAAGCAAAGAAAAGAACTGAAACGAAACGAAACGAAACGAAACGAAAAGCGATGGCAAAAAGAAAACCGACAGTGGCAGACGTTCAGAAAACTAACTAGATAAGAATCGAGGGGCAGAGGGGCAGAAATGAGGGAAATGCCAACAGCATTCCGTCTGCTGACAGATAGACCAGGAGCAGGACCAAGCAGCAGCTCCATGGCCACGACAAGCCAGGACCTGAGCCAAAGCTGGGAACCAGGACCAACACCAGGAGCAGGCAGCCTTCGAGCTGTCGCTTTTCGTGCTGCTGATGCTGCTGCTGATGCTGTTGCTCCTGCTAAAATGTAAGCGAAAAATTGCTTGAGAAAACTTTCTCAACTTTTCAGCTAATATTTGACTTTTGCAAAATAAGGAGACGATGTGGAAAAACAACGCTGCACAGCATAGCATCGAATGAATATAATATATACCACACACACTCACACACACATCCATCTAAATTTATATATATTTTCCTTTCTTAAACATTATGCGTGACATTTGCGCTGATGTGAAAAGAATGAAAAATATTCGCACAGACATGTGTAAAGCTGCTTTAAAAGCATAAGGATGTGTAGAGCAGCAGCAACAGCAGCAGCATTGACATGCCCCAGGAAGCACAAACTCTAAATCAATTACATTCCCGTAGTGCAAGCAGAAAATAAGTAAAGTTAAGTAAATATGACAACAGTTTGTTGGTGTAACTTCAATTGATTTCGTTGCAGCGAAAATTGCAACAAACTTTTTGGCCTAAACACGGCGCCGCAATTGAAAATGTAAATTGATATTTGCCCGTTTTCTACGCATTGTGCAAGGCCAACTTTAATGGGTTGTCAATGAGAAACTTTGTTGTTATTTTATTCTGTCGAATTTCGTTTAAACTTAATATTTTGTCATTACTCGCACTTGTCTCGGACTCGCACTCGTAAGTGTCCAATGTTTTTCGCATTTTTCCCACACCCGAGCGCAACTCAAATAGATTTTGAGTAGCTTTTTAGTTTGCCCCAGCGTTAAATGAGAAAAGTTTCTCAAGTGCTTGTTGCACTTTTCTCTCGCTCTGTTGCCACTTTTCCTTCCTTTCTCGCCGTCACAGAAACTCTCAGGTAAAGTATTCCGATAACTGGCCAAGGATTTCTGTTATTTTTTTTTTTTTATTTTTGCTCTGCCGTTAATGATCTTTTGTTAACTGGTTTGCTTTGGTTTTCCAAGCGTTTAGTTTACCATTTAAAGCATAAGTTTCAGGCTAGTTTTAGTTGTGCCTCAAGCTGCATTGCTTTCATTTAATTGTCAAATTTAATTGCTGGGATAATTTGCTTTCTCCACACATTCCTTTGAATGCTTAAAGCACACTGAAACAATGCGGAACTTGGCTCTCAGAGGAGCTAATAACTCCTGCAATTGGCACACTTTTTCAAAGAGTTGTGTTAGGTTTATATTTTTGTAGGACACATCAGCTGTGCAAACCCCATTTTACTAATTTTAGTTTGCAACTTTTGCTGTTGAAATTCACAATAAATAAACACAAGCGTCTGCGGGGACTAAAGGAACAACAAAAAACTACAACGAGCGCAACAACGTGTCCCGACGAGACGTGGGAAATCTAACAAAAGACACGCCAACAAAAACAGCGAGAGAAAACAGTAAAAAAAAGCAAGAGGAGAACTCGCAAAAAATTATCAGCAAACAAAAAAGGCAAACGAAGCTTGGATGCCCTTCTCTTGGGTCCAGGCCGCCGCATGGTCGGGCATATTGTATTGAGAGTTCGTTTTAATTAAAAGAAAAAGGAAAAGCGAAAATAGAGGCAGCTAAAGGAGGAGCCAGAATGAAAAAGGTTACTGGGCGTTGCCTATTCAAAAATTTCGCAACAACTTTTTGTTGTTGGGCGAATGCAACTGTGGAAATTTATAAAAATGATTAAAAAAAAAAAACGAGAAACTTGCAAGCCCTTCAACAATAGGAAACAATTACAAAATTGCCAAAAAAAAAGAAGCTGAAAACGAAGTCGTGGCAAAATTGTGAGACAGCGGAAAACAGAAACAAAATATAAACAATGCATTTGCTGCATATCTGCGCAGCGACTACGGCGTGTGCAAATATTGCGTATACGCCATGTAATAAATAAAAGAAGCAACGAATGGGCGATGCAGAGAAAACTGCTGTTACTCGCCGTGGTGCTGGTGGTGGTGGCGGAAGTGATGGTGAAGGTGGTGGTGGAAGTGGTTATACTGCTGCTGCTGCTGCTGCTGCTGCAAGTACTTGAGCCTTTTGCTGGCTTGGCACTGGCAAACAGTTTCCAACTCAATGACTTTATATCTACGACTCGAGCTACATTTGCCACAGATGCCTTGGATATCGAGCATCCGCACCGTTGCCCTTACTGTTGCCCCCTCCACGAATAGCAGCAGCAGCAGCAGAAGCAGCTTCGACAGCGGCGGCATCATCATCAGCATTCAGCTTGCTGCTCGTTTGTGCCAGTTTGCTCGTTTACAGGCTTTTACCTGAAACTATTACCCACTTGCCGACTCAGTTGGTCGGTCTGTCTCTCGCTGTCTGCCTCACTGTCCATTCTGTCAGATGCTGCTGCTGCTGCTGCTGCTGCTTGGCTGTATTATATAGCTAGGATGCGGATGCAGAGTCCTTATGCAATCAACTGTCGACTCGTTACAACTTTTTCTTGCAAATCTGTTAAGGTATAATATTTCGTAGAGCATCTGTAGCTAGTTGCTCATCTGATTACATATTTATCTACAATTTATACATAATTTTGCTGCAGCTTCCATCAGACACTGCAAAATACTTTAAGCATTTTAGCTTCACATTAACTTGCAGCCAGGATATGCAGCTCTCCCAGTGTCTGGGTGAGCAACAGTAACAAGGCAAGGTAACATAGCTCTGGTCCCCAAAACAATCCATCAGCATAGCGTAGCATGCAGCATGTAGTATATCTGCTGCTGCTCACAAAACTGTCAAAAACTTGTGATGAGAGCACAAATCTCACACGCAAATACTCGTAACTAACAAAAGTTTTGCAGCCTTAAAGTTGCTCCCTTTAATTTTCCGGCAAAAGCTGTCAAGAGCCCACGACGACCAAGCCACACAAAAAAAAACTATGATGAATTTTCTCAGAAAGCCCCTGAAAATGTTTACCCAAATACTGAATGAGTATGTGGCCCAGGATAAAAGTGAAAGTGCGTTACCAGCCAGCTTTGTGTGTATGATGAAATGCGGTTCATTTTTCTTACAATAACATGCAGAACTTAAGATAGGCGCTAGTAAAAGCATTGACAAGTCCAAGCATGAGCAAATACGAATTCTGCACACCCTTGAAAGAAAGTAAAAGAACTATGAAATAATCAAAGGCAATTGCAGAGTAGACAATCAAATTTATCATTGATGTGGCGGGCTGTAGATTATTTGTAAATATAATTTCCATTGTTTTTGAGAGATTGTGCAGCAAGCACCCTTGGAAAATGAAGTCGAAGCGGCAATGCGAACTATCATCTCAAGGCTTACATAACGACGACGTCTTAGACCAAGTGGAGGAGTCGACAAAAACTGAACCACATGTCAATGTCAATGGCGATGACAAAGACAAATTCGGTGCTCGGCGAGTGTGTGTGTGTGTGTGTGTGTGTGTTGTGGATACATGAGCTCAGGCACAAGCGTAAGGATATGGATAAGGCTAAGGATACTGTGGTAAACTGATACCTGGGTCAGATATACGAGTATTGCCATGAAGTTAATATGGTGAGCGCACGTGAAGCACTTGGCGTTTAAAAATTTAAATACGAAATGCTCGTTTTCGGCTGTATTCTTTAATCGAAAATTCCGAGCATGCTGATGGTGCTGTGCAAATTTAATGCGCCGTTTGACAAAGACACAACACACACACCCACATACAAATGGCGCCAAATTCCGTCCGGCAATCAAGTAAATTCAAAGCAAATTGCCCGCACTGTGAGTTTTGGGACATGGTGTGTGTGTGTGTGTGTGTGTGACTGAAGACGAAGAACGGAGGCTAAGGGCAAGCAAACGCCTCATTATTTTGCGCTTGAGAAGTTTCTGTCTCGTCACTAATTCATCATTGTTTCGGCACATTAAATGCTTGAACGTCAACGCATTCATTATCTCATAGCCGTATGGGGCTGGACACGGCTGGCAGTTGGCCGTTGGCTGTTGGCTGTTGGCTGCTGCTGGCTTTTGGCCAACTCATCGCCTGCTCACATGGCCAGCTGGGCTGAGCTATCTGTCAGCGGGCGTCGCCAAGGCAGCTCTCATGCTTGAGTGATATTAACTGACCGACAATCAGTCAGCAAGTGGAGCCAAAAGAAAGCCAAAACAAACGCACGACTTGCCCCGAGACCGGCGACCATGGAAGGCCGATGACTTAAGCCAGATTTAGGCTGAGCATATTACCACATACTACAAACTACATACATACTTGTGGGCCACAAATCACCTCGTCATTTGCCCAGAAATCCTTTTTAATTTCTTTCAGCCAGTAGTTGCCATCTGTACGAGTATGTGTGTTGTGTCTGTGTGTGTGTGTTTATGCTTAGCATGTTAATTGCTTTCTAAGCTAATCGAATTTTTTGCTCGTCATTATGAGTAATGTGCATTGGCATGGCTAAACATAAAGCAATTTGTCGGCCAACTTTCCGAGTGGCAAATTGCGTTAAGTCCGAGAGGACTTAAATTTATCAATATTAAAGCCGCATTAATGCTCAGCAGCCGCAACACAAAAATAAATACTTAATCGCATACGTCAAGCGTACTTAATTTTCCATGCAAACAATACAAAATATTGTAAACAAATAATGCAAAAAATGATTGCGTGAAATTAATGCACCAAAAAAAAAAATAAATAAAATGAGGTAAATACTTGTAAATACACATGTACATATAATAATAAACATATTTAATATTTATCGTTTAGCACCTTCATTTGCATATTTGATCATGCGATTGCATTTAAATGTCTCTACGCCATTCGCATACGAAATATCATGCTAATAATAATACTTATGTACTCCTATGAATGAATATTAACAATTATTATTTGCATTTCACATCGAAGTATATAAACTATAGTGGATACGATAACAAGTCCTCGAACTCATAATCTAATCTCTCATCTCTATACAATGTTTCGGCGTGCACTGAATTTGATTTAATTATAATTCCGCAAAGTTTATGAACAAGTTATCAGCAGCACTATATGTCAAGACACTGCCGGCAAAAAGTTATATTACTTGGCTGATTTATGGAGCACATAAGTTAATTTTTGTTTGTCTGCTGTTTTGTTGTAATTAGCCGTCGTTCAAGCCGTTGGCCAGGACCATTAAATCCGACCCTGTAAACGGAACTCGGACATAAACAAATGAAAAACTGTTGCTTCCGCAGTCAGTGTTGCTCTCAAAAGGCAAAAACGCGGCAGCGAAAATGTGTGCGAAAGGCGACGGGGAGGGAGGACGAAGAGAGGGAGAGAGGGAGAGAGGGAGAGAGCGAGCGAAAGCGAGAGATGGACCATGCTAATTATTTTGTCGGTTGGCAAAAGTTCATAGTTCAGATATAAAACATACAACAACAGGAATAACAACAATAATGACTGCAATACCACAACCACATCAGCACGCCGACTCTCCCCTCTCTCTCTCTCTCTCTCTCTCTCTCTCTTTGTGGGCCTCTCTCCTCTTTTCGCCAGCCTCGCACTCATTTCAGTAATTTTTATTATCAAGCCAAGTAAAATAAACTTAATTAAAACCCACGTTGGGCGCGAGGTCGGCCATTTGATTCATGGCCTTTGCATTTGGGAAATGCTCGCTTAAATGCAATAATAAATGTGGAAAAATAACAGCGGCTGCCCTTTCGGCAAGTGTGAAACAGAGAATCCTTGCAAATATTTTTGACCCTTGAATATGATCAAAGGCAAGCAACGAGTTCAAGGCAAGCCAGAGAGTGAACTCGACGGCATTTAAGAGCCTTGAGGCGAAATTGCACAATTAATTAGACATGAGTAAAATTGTATAAATTAAAGTCAATTATTAAATACCTTAAATATATTATCTAAGTGTATAAGTGGCTCCGAAGTTAAAGTAACTTAAATAACTAGACATGTACAATTTAAGTAAAAGTCTTTTATAAATCTTTAAGCACATCAAACATTTTATTATTGAAGTGAATAAGCATCTAATTTGAAAGTTTCGTACTTTGTGCATTAAGTCTTTTATTAAGTACTTCAACCATTTTATCATCCATCAAGGAGGGAGAGAAAGAGGAAGGGAGCTGAAGTCATTGAAAGTTTGTTGATTAATACGGCAATCACTGCACGCATTTCATTGCAGCTGTGGCGCCCATTGACGCACTGCATCTATCGAGCCTCTCCGTCCCGCGCATTATCGATGTCGCACAAAAGGCCAAACTGTTCTGCAGCTATGAAATGGGCAATCGGACCCTCAACTCAGTCAAATGGTACAAGGATGGCCAGGAGTTTTTCAGGTAAGCTTACCAACTACCGACTACCGAGTGCTGTGCTGTGCTGTGCCGTGCTGTGGCTGCGGCTGTAAAACAAATAAAAAAGTGTCATAAAAATATTTTCGGCTCTCGGCTCGATATAATAAAATGGCCCGGCGAGTGTGTTGGCGCATTCATGCAGATTTTATGGTGTAAATTGAAAACGTCATGAAATTGCAACACTGTCCGCAACAAAGTGATGCCAGCTGGGTCCATGGGGCATGGGGCATGGGGCATGGGGCAGGTACACGTAGGTGTGCACTGTACAGTATACACTCGAACGCTTGAAAGTGTCGCGACTAATTTAAATGCTTAATTGAAATGGATTTTTATGGGCGCCAGCAATTGCGCTCAGATGACGTTGCCATTTCGGCAGTCAAACAGTCCCATAGTCGCCCCCCTCCCACACCTACTCCCCCACCACCTTCTCCCCACAATGTGCTGCAATGTGGAACACTCTTCATAACGTCCCCTTAACGGCTCGCGTTCAAATATGTGTGAAGAGCACTTTTTATTTAACTGGCTTAATTGCTGGTCATTGGTTGGGCTTAATCGAGCGCAAAATTTTTCCAGTATTTTGTGTGCCACACACAGACACACAGACACACACACACAAATCCGTTCTAGGCCACGTTTGTTATTGATTTTAAAGCCCTATTAATATCGCCAGTCAAGCAATTAGTTTAATGGATTATATCGATTCAAGGACTCTTCCAAATAAAATAAACCCCATAATGTATTATACACAACGTTGTTTCGAAAATGTCTATTTAATCTTTGTTAACCACATGCGATTTGAATCGCTTTCCGATGGAGCTTATTGTTTTTGACACATCATGTTCTATTTTATTTTCATTTTTATTGCCAATTACCAACTGCATTTGACATTGTGGTTTTATTGGAAATGTCTTTGAAAAATAGATACATGTGGCACGAAAAATGAATATGCATCAACAGCTGACAGTAATTACAATACTTACAATTTTAAATGTTTTTTTTTTTTTGTTTTGGTATTATCTACAAAATTAGCAAACGCATTATCAACTGATTGCATGCAACTATTAAGGGATGACAGTTAAATGGAATGGAATTTTAAACAATGCGTGATATTTTATAAAAAGCTGTTGCAAAAAATAATTCAATTACTTGATTGACTTTCCCCAAGGCAAACTGAAACCGTGTTCAGATGAAAATTGTATTACACAACGGTTAGATTATATAATTTTTTACTATAGATTTGTGGAAAAGCAGTGACAGCATTTCGAGCAGAGTTTTGAAGTTTTTCATCACCATATATAACAATTTTTAATGACTGCAGGGTATTAGCTGATAGACTACTCGCTATAGAAAAAACAGAAACTGGTTTTTCTATGAAAAATGTAAAGCAATTGTAAAACTATCCTTTTGTTAAAAGTATTTATTGAATATTTATTTGAAATTGAACTGTTCAAGTAATATATACTTGAACTATTAAACCAAAAAAAAAACAAAATGAATTGACATCTCCTGGGGTTGGCATTTATGGTCAAACGAATTCGATGGCAATGTTTGCCAAACGAAATACTTCAATTTGCGATAACAAAATGCAAATAATAAATATGCTCGAGAGTGGTTACAAAGATAATCAAGACTATCAATTTTGGTTTAGCCTGCACAAGTTTCTTATAGTATTTACGGGCACACAACCAAAAGCAGAATTTCAAATGGAAACTCCGAGCTGGAAAATTTCGAATCGCACAAATTATTCGCAGATTACAGCGATGGTATGTTATATGCATATATCTGAATACATATAAGGGGAGGGCAATGCAATTTGAATTCTATTGTCGTTTTTAGGTTTTGTTTTTTTTTTTTTTGTTATATTTTATTTTTTGGAAACTGATGGAGTTGAAAAGACTAAGCCTCAAGCAGAAAATGCAGCAGAGGCGAAACCATTGAAAACTGCATAATATTCGATATTCGCAATCGTCAGACTATCCGGGGTGACGGGGGGATTCATAATAAAAAGAAAAATCGTGAAGCGGCAACGCGAAATGCGGCTACAAATCGGCAAATCGATGGATTTTTATTTGCACGCCATTTGCGGCAACGTTGCCGCAAAATGCAGAAATCGAAAACCTTTTTGCATGCGCTCATAAATATTTCATGGATTCGATTTTTGCGCAGCACTCGAAGTCGCTCTCTCTGTCGAGTTCTCTGTAGCTCTCGCTCTCTCTCTCTCTCTCTCTGTCTGTTTCTCTGTCGCTGTGAAATGTCTCTTTATCTGCCTGTTTTTACGGTCTATGTCTTGTCTCTCTCTCTCTCTCTATCTCTGTGTCTTTGTCTCACTCTCTTTCTGTTTGCAGATATTCGCCGCTAACACCGCCGACAACAAATTGGTTTCCCGTCAAAGGTGTCACCATCGCCGACGGCTCGTCGCATTGCAATCAATTCATCTGCAACGTGGAGCTGGAGAAACTAAATGTGCACTCGTCCGGCCAATACCGCTGCGAGGTATCTGGCGATGCGCCCGAGTTCAAGCTGATCGATAAGTCGGCCAATATGACCGTCGGCGGTACGTACTAAATGTCATTCCCCTGACCCCGCTATCTCTATTACACACTCTCTCTCTCTATCTCTCTCTGTCTCTATCTCTGAAGTCTATTTCGAACAGACTTTCCAGTCTCTATCTCGCTTGTAATTTTTGCTGTTTACTCGTATGATTTATGTGTGTGCTTCGCACAAAGACAACAAATTATGTGCAATTTTGCAAACACTTAATAAAATTATAAATGGTCTTTGCACGGGTCGTCGCCCGCGGGGTGAGCTCAACTCCTTTTCATTTATCATTGGCATTGGCAGACAGTAGGCAGTAGAACGCATAAACTGCCAAACGGACAGAATGAACGAATGGATGGATGGGAGGATGGGAGGATGGATGGAAGGAGGCGCGTACACAGTTCAAAGGCTGCCGCATAAATGCTGCAAAATTGTGACACGCGTCAGCCATTTGTATGAGTAATGATTGTTAATAAATCCTGGCCGCCCACAGTGCCCACGTCGCTCCCTGCGCCCTCCGTGCACCACCTGCCAACAAATTCAACTCAATTGTGAGCTTCGTACGAATCAATTTATAATCTTCCAAAAGCAGCATCTCCGTTGTCACGTGCATGGCCTAGGCAACAGGAATAAGCGAGCGCGAAACAACACAAGAACGACGCCAACTCGTTTGTGGCATTTGGGGAACTGTAGTTGGGGCTTGTTAATGTCAACGCCGCTGCCGCTGCCGCCGCCAATGCCGCTGGCCACGTTGGGCGCCATTTTGAACTCGCACTCGCCTTGATTGGCAGCGTACATGATGCCGCGACGCTGCGGTTGGCGGTGGCTCGCTTCTCCCTCCGTGCTGCTGATTGTGGCCCAGTGTGGTGTGTGCGCTGGGCCAGCGACGCTTTGAAATTCAAATCAATTGATTCTAGCCCAATGTCATTTGACGCAAATGAAAATGGCCCGCTTATGTCTTTTGTTGCACGACGACGACGGGCTCAAAATGATTTATTTGTCGCAATTTTCCTGCTCAGCGATTTGTTTCTCGGTTGCCTGGTACTTCTACTTCTACTTCTACTTCTACTTCAGTTCGTGGACGTTGACGGGGAGCGGGGTTTTTATTTATTGACGCTACTTTAAGAGTATTGATTTGCATAATGCGCACTTAAGCATTTGTTTACGCGTAACAATCAAATTTGAATTCGCATTTTCGTATTTGAATTTCGCCTTTAATTGGATGTTTTCTTCTTGTTTGGTTGTCGTCTGCTCCTCCTTCTGACAACTTGTCGTCTGCGATATTTGCATGTCAATTCGGTCTTTTATCTATTGTACTTATTATAGGTAGGCAAGTAAGCCACGCTTAACTTGTTCAACATGCAAATAACAAAGACCAAATTAGATCCAAATCGCATTCCAAATTTAACCATCAAAAAGCTGCCAAGTAAATGGAATTCTCTGCTCTATATTGAGTATTCCAAAGACGGGAATTATTCACATGACTACATTATGGCATTAAATTGATGTCCACAACATTTCGCTGACACTATTCAATTTAAGTTTTTGCCCGCGATGTAATCATATTTTTACGGCCAACTGATATTGTGACATTCGACTAATGTTTTACACATATTATATATTATTGTGTTTAATTTTGTGCGCCGTTTTCGCTTAGTTTGTGTCGTAAAAAGAATGTTCAATAACAAACAAGGGACTCATAAACTGACCGCCATATAACAAAATGACTGAATTTCGCCCCCAATGCTGAAGCGAAAGCAGCCATTTTTGGCATATGCCACCTTCAATTCGCCATTTTAATTTTATGTGCATGTGTGTGTGTGTGTGTGAGGGACATAAAAAACACAATCCAAGCCACACATACATATATGAAATGAGGAGCTGAAGCATTACGAATATAAAAGCCAACCAAGCAGTCCCGGCATCAAACTTCATCAACGAGCTGGCGACAAAGTTTAAGCACCACCGCAACCCGGACACCACCGCACCGCACTCTTGATGTTGCAGCTGCTGCATGGGGCAACATGAGTGCGTCTCTATGTGTGTGTGTGCCGCATGTCCAGTGCAGCACGTAGTTTCAAGTTAATGCCATGCCTTGCAGCAGAGTGTTGTGTACTCTGGTGTAGCGCGCTGTGTTGTGGATTGTGTAGCCAGTTTTTTGTTTCAATGCTTTTGCGAAGCTGTTGACAGACCAACAATCAACTTGGGAATTTTGTCACTAAAGTGCCATCGCCATCGTCCTCGACGTCACCGTCGCCGTCGCTGTCGCCAAGCTTCAGTTATCCCACCTAACCCACCTGTAAAAACTTTGACAAAACGTGCAAAGTGTGGATCGCTGCGAGGGCCTCGGACCGAAGAGAATGACTTTGTGTCGATTTTCCAAACGGCAATCACCTTCTGTGCGCTCTTTGATGATGCTCGAAAAGCGCTCGCTGCTGCTAAAGTTTACAGTGCAAATATTTTTCCGCTTAGTTGCGTGCCATGTGTCGCCACCTAACCACCCGCCCCCCTCAACGCCAGCCCACTGATTAACTTTCGAAAGTTTGTTCAGGATGTGATCTGTGTGTACAACAAAAGCGTGGACAAGCCTGCGCCACACCTAATTACTTCAGAGATTTCCAGCCGCGTTTTCTCAGCTGCCAACTAGCAACTGGCAAACTGGCAACTGGCGAACTCAAGCCACAAACATTTACCCTTAGCCTGTCCACTTTTGACTTTTTAATATGGGGTCATCATTTGTGATGTGGCGCTCCTCCCCAACCGGACACCGCATTGGCCCCAAAGAGCTACACCTGCTTTGGCATGCTGTGCTCGAGCTTCACCTCAGTTTCCTCGGCTCTGACTTCATCTTATTGTCGATGTCGATGTCGATGTTCTTGTTGTTGTTGTTTGGCATCTCGTTTAGCATTCAAGCTGGCGGAGAGCAATTTCCCCAACTGCCTATGGAGTCGTTTGTTTCCTTTCTTTATTTTTTGTTTGTTTTGAGTTGCTGCTGCTGTTGCCGCAGCTCTTGTTGTTTTTCTTGTTGCTGCTCTGTGTTTTACTGGTACTTTGGTATTTTTGGTTTATTTATCCGAGTTGATTGCTTTGTTTTCGTACCAAATTTTCGTACACTCGTTGCTGCTGCTGCTGCTGCGTGTTGTTGCCAATTCCAGTCACAGTTCAGCTTACCGCAACTCCACTTTTTGTTGTTTTGTTTTTTTTTGTGGGTGGGTGCGGAGGGTAACAACGGTCACACACCTGTGTACACTCTGTGTACACACTGTGTACACCTGTGGACTGTACACCGAATGCATTTGGTCCACACACAGATGCCACCAAGCGACACAACATGGCCGCAATCATCAACTTCAGCTGTAGAAGAGGCAGCAACAGCAGCAACACCATCGCCATCGTCAGCGCCATCGCCTCTGTAAGTTTTACTTGAAACAGGTCAGAAACTTTCCACCAAAGTGGTTTGTATTAAGTCAATTAAAAAGTTTATAGTACTGCTGACTGCCTGACTTTTGATGGCCCCTGGCACCCCACACCCCCGCCTGCCTACCGCGCTTTGTTGTTCCACTCCACCTACAACGTCGCCTGCTTTGCCTCTCAACATATTTCACAAATTTTCAGCAGTAGCAGCAACAACAACAATTCCGGCAGTCGGCATTCATTTGACTGAAACTCAACTTGTTATTCCTCTTGTTGTTGTTGTTGTTGTTGGTGTCCTGCCCACTGTTTTGTGGTCGTCCTCGAGGTTGCTCGTTGTTGTTGTTCTTGTTGCTGGCGTTGTTTCTGGTTACTTCTGCTGCTCAGGCTCTTGGTGGTGACGGATACCTTGTTTTCACTGCTTCCATCTCACTCTCACTCTCACTCCATCTCTCTCTTTCTCTCTCTAGATGTGTGTGTCGACGACGCAATAAACCAAATTATTCTTGCTTTCATCAAAAAAGTTTGTCCTGGGCAATTATTTGTAAAGATTAATTAACACTTTGAATAAATATTTAGACTGTTGGCGGGTTGATAATTACCTAAGTGGTTGGGTGCTTGTTTGGCTTGGCCAATTGGTTGCCTCTGCCCCGGTGCGCCTGGCTTTGCCTTGAGCACACACAACACTTTGCAACCCAGCCGCATTTCTCTTAGATCATCATCCAAAATAATCAAGCACTTCCTGCTGATAGATAGCTAGAGAGAGAGTTAGAGAGCTTAAAGTGACAATAAATATAAATTAGTCGAAGAACTCACTTTGCAATCGCTTGATATGAACGCGGATTGAACTCATTCAACCCAATCTGAATAAATTATGATTGCAGTGCTGCCGAAATTCGATCCATTCATCACTGGCGTGCGACACTCTTACATATATCGAGATGTGCTGCTCGCCAACTGCAGTTCGGAGTGGTCGAGTCCTGCGGCGAGGCTGACATGGTACATCAACAACAAGACTGTAAGTAGATTCACACACACACACATCACACATACGCAACGTTGTCCCATTGCCCATTAGATATTTGCGGCCAACGCATGCAGGTTAACCTGATTTCATATTTGCGGCAAAGTGCAAAATGCAACGTTGACAGCAGCAGTTGCCGTGTGTGTTTGTGTGTGGAGCAAAAAGCCGCAGCACCCATAAATGCAAATCGCAAATTATATGTGGCATGTGTGGCAAGTGGCAAGCTGCATGTAGCCATGACCAATGCTTGTCGCAGCACATCAGCAGCCTTTGCAGTTTCGTTTTCGCTTTCAACTCACATTTCGCACTCGTTCTCAGGCACCGCAGAGCAGCCTGCAACCGCAAATCAATGAGATCACACGCAACATCGAAGGCTTTCCGCTGTATGCGAGCAACCTGCAGCTGCGTATCCACATTGATGACCAGCGCTTCATTAGCAAGAGCGAGGTGCTCGAGCTGCGCTGCAGCGCCGATATCATGGCTCTGACCAATCTGCGGCGCGAGAGTCGAGTGCGTACCACGATTCTGGCGCTCAAGGACAACGGCTACAATCAACGCTTCACCGAGAACGGCGCCTGTGCCAGTGTGCGAGCAGGTGAGTACAACTCTCGCTCTCTCTCTCTCTCTCTCTTTTGCACACTGTTGAATTACTGCCATGTTTTTTGTTTGCTTGTTGCAGCCACCTTTGCCGCCTGGCTGTTGTGCGTGGCCTCGTTGCTGCCCTGGCGCTGCAGTTTAAGTTAGTAGCTATCCCTTTTGGCCGCTTTCATTTTAGCCTAATAATTTCTTAGTCCACAAGAATGGCGGCGAATGGTCCCTGGAGTGTCTGTCTGCCCACAGCGCCACAAATGAAAAAGTTAACAAGGTAAACACGTTGAATTTGTATATAGTACTCTCTATTGATTAACCTAGTAATCGAAGCAGCCGCTAATCGAGTTCTCCCCTCGATATTTGTAATGCCAAAAACTCTGTGTGCAACACACATACACAAAAAACAAAAAAATGAATTAAACGAAAACCTAATATTAATAACACTAAACAAATGAAATTTGAAATAGTTGCAAGCGCAGTTTATTTGTATGTAAGGCAAGCCAAGAAAATCGTAAAATAAAATTGCACATACTCGAATGTATTTGCACGCAAAGGAAAAAAAAACCAAAAACAAAACAATGAAAAACAATCAAAGGCAACTAAAAGTAAACTTAATTATTGTATGTGAAATGTTACTGTATTTGTATTAAACGATGTATGAGAAATAACAATAAATGGTAAAGCACAACTATAATTCTTTTTTTTTCTTTTTTTTCTTAAATTGGGAGCAAAATTTAAAGCTCAATTTGTAAACCAAAAAAAAGGGAGAAAATAATGACAACTGATAACTAAATCGTAAGCTAATAAAATATTCTGTTGCGGCTTCTTTTTCTGCTTCTGCGTTTTTTTATCAGTCGATGGCAGCAATGAATAGTCCCTCTTTTGGTTCACTTCGCTTCCTTTTTAATCTCCAGCTATGAGCCCCACTTCCCACTCAAAAGCCCAGAGCCAGAGCCTATGCTATAGATTTCCTGTACGCCCATCTAATTCGTTTACCCTGCTTATGGCCCGGTGATAAAGGCGACTCCGACACAACAAAAACAACCCAGATTCGATTTAGCATTGCCAACAATACAGCAACAACAACAACAACAACAACACAACACAAACACTTTGCACGCCAGGCGCCAAACACTTCTATCGCCTTGGTGTGGCGACCCATTTTGAGAGAAAAATATTCAACGCATTATGACAAATCCGGCTAAAATATGCAAGGGCCAATGGCCGCAGGTAAAAATGGTGGACAATAAGAGCCAAAGCCGGCGTGGCTCGAAAAATTATGCATAAAATGGCTTCGGGACTGTGAGAAAAAGCAAAAAAAAAAAAAATTGGAAAAAGAGAAAACCAGGAGCCGACAACGAAAAACCAAAAGCAGCAAAAAAAAAGTAAACGCAAAAGCAAACAAAGATAAATTCGGCTGTCGTGGGTGAGAGTGGGTGAGAGTGTTTGCTGTGTTTGCGGGGGGGAGGTGGGAAGGGGGGTCGTCCAGCCGCTGTCAATGTGCCGCGGGCCCATTAAATGACGGAAGTAAATAAGCTTGACAAATTTCCACTCATCATTTTTGCATTAATTCAGGCTTCTTTAACGCATCAACAAAAAAATGTCCTTTGATTAATCAAAAAATTTGCCATGCCCGCGGGCAGCGGACTGAAAAAGGCAGCCCAAGACAAACACAACAAATTACCCAAAGAGGCGCCATCGGCAATCGTCGTGGTGGCTTTTGTGGCAACGGCGCCAAAACAACACATGGGGCATGCCTCCACCTCCCCCGTCCCCCGTCTCCCTCTCCCTCCCTACCTGCTGCTCCTCCTCCTCCTCCACAGCAGCTAAGACTGGAAGACCGGAAGAGGCAAGCGAAACAGCAGCAGCATTCAAAACTGAGCGCCAAAGACAAGAACGCAAAAAAAAAAAAAGAAACAGTGAAGAAGATTTCACAGATTTTTGCACGCGATTTGTCAAACTGACATTTCCAACGTTTTGCTGCCCGCCCAGACGACGTCACCAGGCGTCATCCAAGAATTAGACTTTGTGTTTTTGGTGTTCGTTTTGGTTTTGGTTTTTTTTTTTGTTGTGTTTTGTTGTCGCTCGCCGCAAACAAACTTCAACTTCAAAAAGCCGGCGAGCGACAGCGGCAAGTTGATTTAGTAAGTCACGTGGCCGCGTAACTGTAAATTGCCTGCTCCTACAGAGCACCTCCAGCTCCCCCCGCTCCCCCCGCTCCCCCAGCACCTCCCCTGATCTAATGCGGGGTGGTCGCTGTGTTTTTCTGGGTTCGAGTTCTATCAGTCCCAGCGCGTGCGAAATAAACTGTCTGCCTTCGTTTTTGTTACCTTTTTTTTTTTGTGTTCTTTGGAGCCAGGCATTTTACGTGGTCGAAAAACGGCTTGGCACTCAATTTAAGCCGCAGGCTAACCGAGAGCACAGCTCTCTCGCCACAGACAGGATGTGGAGCCGCAGCGACATTCGGGCCGATAAAAGATAAGCCCAACGAACGACGCCAGGCCCCAAAAACTGAACTGACTGATGTCTTACATACATATTGTACATACATAATATGAATTTGTAATTTAAGCTAAGAAAATGTTTCAAATTAAATGAAAACATGCAAAAGGTACTTGACGTCGACATGTATTGTAGTTTTTGGCAAATGAAACAATAGCAAAGCCTGCTCACGCTTCTTAACCCCCCCTCAACTCAGGTGACATTATAACGAAAAGATTATTTCCTCTTCATCCATGCCCACAATTTAGCCTGCAGCGCTGCAACGAGAACGACAACGAGAACCTATTTGAAAAGTGCTGCCAGTGTTGGGTTTAATTTATGTGTTGGTTTTTCGGTTGGCAAAAAGAACAAAATCTTGAGAACTAAGTTTGACAAGC
The DNA here is from genome assembly GCA_035047445.1 of Drosophila siamana. Classification (NCBI taxonomy): domain Eukaryota; kingdom Metazoa; phylum Arthropoda; class Insecta; order Diptera; family Drosophilidae; genus Drosophila; species Drosophila siamana. The sequence goes on along the minus strand of JAWNPP010000004.1, from coordinate 14,820,390 downwards.
ACATATTTTATTTGCATTTAAATACTTTCAACAGCTGCGACTGGACGACACATATTAGTGACAATTCAGTCTGTGATCCGCAGATGGTCAGAGCAAAAATTGCCTAATGGCCAGTGACACTGATTTAAATTAAATATTTGAGCCAGCACAGCGTTGTCATGCTGTGATGCTGTGATGCTGTGATGCTGTGATGCTGTCATGCCATCATTCTGTCAACATGAGTGGCAAACAAACATGAAATTCATTCGACATTGTCGCCGTTTGTTGTTAAAATAACTAAAATGAAATCCACTTAAAACTGAACGGTTAGTTAACCACGCAACTCTACAAATAATTTGCTAAAATACGCAAAAAGCAAAAAAAAAAGGCAAAAAGAGATTTCAAAATATATGTGCACGGACATTACAACAGTCCTGGCATATCAGATGACCTGCAGGATACACATGTGAATACATTATTAGCAGCATATACAGAGCAGTATTTGCAAAGAATATATATGCATATACATATATATATATATATGTATATTCATATGGTGGAGCTAATTGAAACAATTTATATTTGATACACACACTGAGCGGCTGCATTTGTTTTAATGCGCTAATTGTCGCGTGCAGAATCTGCGGCAGATCTTTAATTATGACAGGAATAATGCAACATTTGTCTTTACTGCTCATAAATAAATGAAAATCTCTCATTTGTCATGATAATATACATTTTGAGTTTGTTGTAACTTTGGCCCAATTTGGGTTTCTATTCTAAAATGCCGACTGAAATCAGAGAAGCGCCTGTCATGGCTTCGCGGAAATGAGTCAAGTCACGGCGACTAACGGGACTAGCGCATTGATTTTCCATTTTGAGCCGCGGCTGTCAGTCAAAGTGTCGCATCGCATGGCAGACATGCAACACAAACAGTGACTGCCTCACACTCCGCGCTCCGCACTCCAGAAAGAAAAAAAACTGAACATGACATGCGTTCAACGTGATGATGGCAATTTAAACAAGCGCAACATTTCCGTTTCGTGTTTTCCATACCCTGCACAGAGGCCACTAAGCAGGTAGCTTAGTGCACTCGCCACTCAACAATATCAAATCCTTTCTTTCAATATTTTTGCCTGCAACTATTTTATAGCATATCTCTCGGGCGTTGCCAAGCAAATGGGCGCCCTCAGTTTGCTTTTTCTATTCTTTACTCCAGTGCCGATTGCCAATGCATTTTGAAGCGGCTGCCGCCGTTGATGGTGATGGCCGTTGTGTCAGTCGGATCAGGGCCTAATTGGTCCGAGGTTTAGGTGCTGTCCAGTGCTTTGTTGTAATTAAAAACGCAGTCGTCAAAGAAGCGCACGTTTTAGCCGCCAACTGGGACAAGTGGCAAGTGCAATTTACCAAACGTCGACTTGTCGATTGAATTTTGACTGTTCGCCTCGTTCTCGCTGCGGGCCAAAGCTGGGCTCCAGGCTTTAGCGGCCTTCAATCTGTCTCTCTCTCTCTCTCTCTCTGTGTTTTGCGCTCCCTTTTCTTGCTCTCCGCTCGCTTCGCGGCTTCTCTGTGTTTTTGGCCATATCATTGGCATTGGCAATTGCATTGACATATTGTTGCTATCGGCCTTCTGCCTTGTGACTGTCAAAATGCCACATCACGATGCCATGACGCCAACACTGGCTACAAAAGGCAATCAGGCGCGTGCCTATCTTCCATCTTTCTCACACTTGCACAATGCCCCTCTCTCGCTCTCTGCCACACTTCATTTCTATCTGTTTGTCTTGCGCTCGCTCTATCTCTCTGTGTCGAGTTTTAACGGCAATTGTCGGCAGTAAAGCCTTTGGCTTTATGTTGGGCATTAAGTGAACTTATAATTAAACGATTTGGCCATTTAATCGCATGTGTTTATCGTCCACTGAGCGCCCGGCCCAACGAGTCACAAACTGAATTCCTCTTGGCCACATGTTGGCCTGTCCTGCCCATCATTGTTGTCGTTCTCATTATTCCAGTTTGCTCTTCCGATAGCCATGTGACAGTTTAGAGCAGCACAATTGCAGCATTGATAACGCCAATTACACTGTGCTGCATCAACGAAATACGCTTTCAAATTGACGACCTTCTAAATAAATAACACCCATAAATTGAGGTTAAATATTTTATATTTGTTAAGACTTAAAAAAATGTATTTAATTTTAGCTGCATTCATGGATTTATTAAGTTTAAATAAAGTGGTATCCATTTAATTCTAATAAATGCCACTTGAAATCACATTTTTTAACTATAACTTTACTCATTTATTGCATAACATAAAATGGTTATTTTTAACGCCAATTAAATGTGCAAGATTTATTACTTTATTTTATGTGCTCTACAGTTTAATTTGTTCAAAATAAATACTTTGTAGATTTTTTTGTTCAAAATAAAAACATATTTTTGCTAATAATAATTCAAGCTGAAGCTTATTTTAATTTCCTTTTTTTGTAGCTCTGTGAAGTGCATCGGAATTCAGTTTTAAAGACAGATTGAGGCACATTGGCATCTATCGATTAATTTCGAGGACTGCCAGCCGTCTTTCGTTGTGCACTACAGACACACTGAGAGCCGTTGTGACCATTCCGATTACGTTTAAATCACTTACCAATTATGTTTTAATGCAGCCTCAGACAACTACCCGCCCCATCCAGACCATTTTTTCTTACGCTTCAATATCCCACATGGGCCCCATTTAAGCAATATGTCATAAGGTCGCCAAGATGTTAAGCTTTCCCGATATCGTGTCCTTTTGTCTCCCTTTTATGACAAGCCACGACAAGGACTCGCACCACTTACCGCCGCTGCCGCTCCAACTCAATTCAAACTCGTATCTGTCGACTGTCCTGCAAGTAAATGGGCCAAGCAAAAAAGGGGCGTGCCAAATTGTAGGCTTGGGTCTGGGCGAAACTGAAAGATGACGACGTGTAGTTATAAAAATTTTTATCTTAAAGCGACTGTCAGTTTTTCCCCTCACTGTGTGTGTGTGCGCGTGTGTGTGTCCTGTCGTCCTGTCTGCTGATGAAAACGAAGTTGACAATGCGAATGAGTTTCTTATAACAAACAGCAAAAAGCAACAACAACAACAGAATCGAGCGAAGTGAAAACAAAATGAAGCGACAGCAAAAAGTAAGAACGTGATGCTACGGTTGGATTTGGATATATGACAAGGAGGGGGGAAGGCGTGTAGTCAAGGGAAAGTGAACCAGCTACGAGGCTGGGCAAAGGGCTAAGGTTAAGCACTTGGGCTGCAAGAGCCTAAAAAACCTTTTTGCAAATGTCGCAGACGCAAACACAACATTTATGCGAATGTGTGGAATAAGTTTGTCAGCTGTAGATGTGTTTGTTCGCCTCCCCTTCCCCCTCCCAACCCCCCCAACCCCGAGTGAGTCCTGTCTGTGAGTCCTGTAGCTGTCGCTGTCGCTGTCGCTGTTGCTGTCGGTGTCTCTGCTATGTGTGTGTTTTGCTAACGTTTAATAAATCAAAATTACTTTTCATTTCTATGACAGTCATAATGGGGCGTTACTTGACATTTCGCTTTTCATTTTTGTGGCAACGCCACCACATTCGACTCTGTTGCTGTTGTTGTTGCGGTGGCTGTGTCGCGATTGTTGTCCTTTCGTGGATGTTGCCCTTCCGTCTATCTGTCTGTTCATTTGCGCAGTTTGCAGCTTGTTTCCAGATGAAATCTCGGCGTTAAGAATTTTTGCCACATGCTCATGCTTAAAGCTTATCCTTATCGCGTACTTTGACACACCCTCTCACACACACACACACACACACACACAGAGACTGAGCAAAACACAACATACTCACACATTGTTGATTTTTATATTGGGTGCTAAATTCAATGCGCTAACTTCCCCGCCCATCGAGCAGCCACACACAGCCCCCCATCCACAAAAGACAACAATAGCAGCAGCAGCAGCAGCAAGAAGAAATGTCATTTAATTTCGTTCATTTCGCCACACGCCGCAAGGGGCGTTGGCAATGTCCTTGCACAGGATAACACCAATTTCGCTTATGACAGTTATTACAAATGCTGCTTGTCTGCCTTCCGCCTGCTGCCTTCTCTGCCTGCTGCCCTGCTGCCTTCTGCCCCTCTCCACCTCCCGCTGCCATCGGCAATCTCAGCGAAATGAGCAGCAGCAGAAATGCTGCCACTTTGCGCTTATCCTTCAAATGAAAAGTTATTGTAGGGACTTTTCAGCTCCCTCAACGCTGCCATTCTTATTGATGCCTTGAGAATCGATTGTCGCTGCTTCCCAGCAACAACAATAATACACAAATACAACAGCAAAACCAAAAGCACATTAGTGCAAAAGCAACGACGTTGACTTATGCTGCCATCTTGTTGCTCTGCGTCTGTCTAAATGTTTGCCCATGTATTTAAATACCCTCTAATTTGATGCGTCAACTGCACGAACTTAAGCTCAGCAAATAAACTTGAATGCAGATAACGAAGCGATTCAATGTGAAGTGTTCTCTAAAACTGTATTGCAATCGATTGCGGAAATAAATTAAACAATTATTGGGTGCAGTAAAAGCGGATCACGTACAATCGGAGTGTACTAAGTGCTGAGTATCTGCCCGTCAAGCACTCACGACTCGGGAGTTTTTACTTGTTTCATGTACTTTCATTCAATTCGTCTATATATATATCTATACATTTTTTCTATTCGATTTTGATTTTTTGCGAGTGCTGCTTCGTTGGCTCTGTTGCAATTCGCGTTGAATATCGATGTGGAAGAAAAACTCAGAGACAGTAAATTAATTTTTCAAAAATTGGCATTCATTTCATTTTTATCATTTGCTTCTCTTCGAGGGGCTGCCGCTGAGCGCTGAACAATTCAAACTTTGTGTTGTTGCTCATTGGGAGCGCATTAAGCGTAGATTTCTATTTGGGCCTTCTTCATTTATTATGATTGTTATTTATTGTCACATTGTATGGCTATTACGATGTCTGTTTCTATTCAACTCAATTATTGACTCGCTACAATTGATAATTTTGAAGCCCCAACATCTGCAATCAATACAAAGTTAACAAGTCCTTGAGACCAAATTCATAGGAAATTTGTTTAATTCTAGATTGGCAGCAAAATAGATTTCTTGCTTCACGCTTTTGAATTGATAATTATAATTTGAATGCTGAATTTCCCTTGAATTGAACAAGCTCTGTTTACAATAATTCGAATTGTTAAACTAACGCTCATATTTTTCTTTCTCGTTACTCTTAAATGCTGTGTTTGGGGTGAGTAATTAAGAATACTTATTATTAACCCGCCAATTTGCTCCACTTTGCCTCTTATTTCCTAACTCTCATTAAGCAGCGTCTTAAAATGTTCCACTTCTCTTTTTTTTATTGGCAAATTGCATTAAAGCTGCCGCTGAATACCTCATCAGACGCTTTGGCATCCACGAAGCTCGCCAAAGATTCGCCCACTAAATATGCAAGCAAATGAAATTACAAGCAAAGCACCTTGCCACCCCCCTTCCCTCCCCCTCCTACGCTCCTCGCCCCGATAGCATTGCAAGCAGCCTTTTGTTAAGCTCAGCAGCGAGTTTCCCTCGGCTTTGTTGTTGTTGTTGGAGCGCGCGCTTCGCTTTAGGGGCGTATTACGTATACGTAATACGAATTTCGTCTTTCGTGTAAACCAAAAATAGCATCACGTTTTAAATTGCTGCTTATCAAAACATGTTCTTGAACTGTAATCTGTTTTTGCGCTCGCGCGCACGCCAATCCAGGGCGGCGCCTTGCCTTCCCCTTCCCTCTCCTGCCTCACCTGAGCACGACGTTTGCGACGAAGGTTAACGAAGGAGGTTTTTGAAACCACAAAACCAAAAGCCGGCAAAGTGTCGTCGTCGTCGTCGTCGTCGTCAAGTGAGCAGCGGCGCTGAAGCATAAAATGAGTGAAAGCGAGTCGGAAATAAAAACGCAGCAGGCAACGCAAACTGACACATCATTTATATAGCAACACAAGAGGCAAAAAAAACAAACAAGAAAAGGGAAGGGAGAGATTAAAGGGAAAGGGAATGCCGAATAAGGACGAGCGGACGGCGTCGAGTCGTATGCAAATTGAAACGAGAAATCTGCCAGTGCTAGAGCGTCTCACCTGCCGGGATCTTACTTATCAGCGGCGAGCATAAAAAAATTTACATTAGCACGAATGACTAAACGAGAGATAGGAAGAGGAACGGAAACTGGAGCTGGGCTGGCGTTGGAGTTGGAGCTGGCGTTGGCGTTGGCGTCGCCTCTGGCAGGCGACATATGGACATAGATCCTGTGAGAAGGAGCGTGTGCTCCTTCGGGTTAGTGGCAACGCATCCGCATCCGCATCCGCAGCAATCTGTCATCTGTGCTTGGCGCTGTCGGCGCTCCATAAATTTGTGACACTTTTCTGCGAATTTATTACTTGAGTATAAATCGCTGGCATCCTGTTTGAAAATTCTACATACACGCGTAGCTAGCTGATGTCCTCATTTGGTATTCATTAGAGCTGCTCGACCCGTCACTGCTTGGCCAAGTTAATTAATCGAACAAAAGCTCATTGGGCACAGAGACTGACTCTGACTCACTCTGACTCTCGACCGGTTTGCCTGTGACGACTTCTAAATGGATTGGCTTCTGTTTTCCTTTCCTGTGCCAGCTAGTCTGTCTACCTGTCATGTAGAGCTCGACAACGTTGCCCTTGGTGTTTTGCTCGTGTTGATTTTTGAAATTGTTTGGCACTTGAGTGGCAAAGTGCTCCCTGGCGTGGCATCCGACTCGCAATCCTCCCGCCTCCTCAATGTCAGTTGATGATGAAGCGGCCATCAGAGCAGCAGACCAAACACAGCCAGGCAAAGGGCATGAGAAATTGCAGCTGCATTCCTGAAATAGTAACAGCAAATTATGATGAAACCCAAGCAGAGAGAGAGAGAGAGAGAGCGTTGGAATGGCAGGAAAACCAACATTGGTTGCACTGACCAACCTTGGCCAGCTGTTAACGAAATGCAAATAGATTATGGGCGCAATTCGCATTAGGATTCGTACGGCGCTCGAACATGAAAGTGAATTAATATTTCAATTATTTTTCGACTCGCATTTAAAGAGCGTTCGAGTTGAATGTTTGAATTAAATGTCTCTCGCATTTAACTGCAAAATCAACACACACAAAGTGCATTTACCTCAATTATCATTTGGCTTTGGGCCGCAGTTTTAATTGTCGCACAATTAGTTGAGCAAATCATTGCCTGATGTCAATAGTTTGATAATTTAATTGCAAAGCAAAAACTTCCAGCTCATCGCACTCCACCCGCCCCTCTCTGCCTCTGCCTCTGCGTCTGTCGCTGTCTCTGCCACTCATTTCTAATTCAATCAATATTTATGCTGCCAAATTAAAGTTCGGTTTGTTGCTGTCACAACAAATCCAATTTGATTGGCCATACATTTCAAGGAGTGTGGTGCATGGCGCCTTTTTTTATGCCCATTACGTATACGCAGCGTGGGGTGGCAGTTGCTGGCATTCAAGTCATAAGTAAGGTCATCATTATGGATAAACGCAATGTATGCGGGGGTTTTATGTACTTAACACTTCAGCTCGGCGCGCTCTGATGACACACAGAGTCACAGTTGGGCAAGAAACCAAGCGAGCTTTATCTCTGCCTCCCTCTACCGCTCTCCCACTCTCGCTCGCACTCTTTGGCCCTGGGGGGGCGGCGAGGTCGAGCAGATGAGCAATTTATCTCGCAGCTGTTTACTGTTTCACTTGGACCAAAGCGAACACACAGATGAGCAGGCGGAGCCGTCACGCTTGGCTAAAGCAAGACACACACACACACACAGAGAAAGAGACAGACACATGCATGTATGATTTATGTGTTGGTGTAAATACATAAACCCATCAAAATAAAAAAGAGCCTGCGAGCCAAATGCCGAGTGTCCTTGTGGCCAACGCACGTATGCATTAAATGAGCAAAAAGCGCTCGAGTCTCGAGTCTGAGGGGGCGACGACGACGGCGACGGCGAAAGCGAAAGTGAAATTAAAACTAAATTTCAGTCAAAGGGCGTGGCCGTCAATTGAAAGGCGACGTCGTCACGGCGACGTTGACGCTGCTGTCGTTGCTGTTGCTGTTTGCATTTCATTTGGAGCCAGCAGCCAGAAAGTGCAAATAGAAGCAGAACCAGAAGCAGAAGCTGAAGCCTGACGCTGCGATTGTGGGCGGTTCTTCAGTTTTTGCAGTCACTGCTCGTGTCCTTTGCACGCATGGCATGTCAATGTGTGAGTGTGTGTGTGTGAGTGTGTAATCTTGAGTATGTAAATGTGGCAGCCCCAACGCTGAGTTTATTTGAATACCCTTTAATTATGAAAGCCATAAATCTGTTAATTAACCGAGCAGTGAGAACTCTAAACCAGCAAAATGCTCAACATCTGCGAGAGATCGCCAAAGAATAATAATAGTGCCACTTTCACGTTTTTACAGGGTATTCGCTCATCTGGAGCGTGCTTCATTCAGTCGTTTGTTTGCTTGTTTTTTGTCTATTTCGAGACCATTTTTTAGCCATTGCTTTTATAAGCGTAAAGTGCTCTTCATTATGCACATCAAGTGAAAGGATAAGTGCAGCGACTACACACACACACGCACACACACATACAGCGCCATCATATCAAATGTTATGCTTTTTATGCTTGTGAAACGCCAGAAAAAAGTGCTGCGAAATTGCCTTCAATTGCAGCCAGCTTTTGACTCGCAAACAAAAACAAGAGGCAGGAAGAAAAAAGAACGCCACACGAGATGTTGCACAAATTTGCGTTAGTTTCTGCAAGCAATGGGGGGGAAAATGGATTCAAAATGCAGAAGCGCATAGTAGGATTTTGTCACCCGCTCATGTCAACTCTAAAGAATGAACAAAACAGCTGAGCTAGCGACTAAGAAATGTGAAAATGTTATGCACGTCTGATGTATAATTAACAATCTTAAAGCCCTATTTTACTACTAGCACTAAAAGTGTCTGCAATGCAGGAATAAAATAACTTTGACTTCATCTATAACCGAATTATTTATTTTTGCTCACTACAGTTTGCTTTAAATTTGATTTGTTTTACATGATTTAATTAATTGTAAATAGAAAAGTGTGCGCTTCTACTATGTGTTCCAACTCATATCGAACACGTGAATGTTGTAGCCGCTATTGACACTGATGAAGCTATCCTTCCAATTGCCGGTGATGCAGCCTTTTTTGCAGGCGCAGCCGAAGAGGTTGCACGATCCTCGGCCACAGAAGGTGCCCACCTGCGGCTTGCCATCGGCACAAATTGTAATCTTGCAGCCTTTTGGGCCAGTTTTGCCGCCGACATCGCCACAAGTGCCGCCTTCCACCGTGTAGGCTATGCTTAAGGACGCCCGACAGCAATCGGCCTGAGCCTGGCTGATGTAGGCCAGGAAGCAGGCAAGGAGCACAATTATTCCAAATGATCTCATTGTTACACGTCGACTGTGAACGTTGAACTACTGGCAAATAAGCTGCGCACCTCACTTTTTATACAGGGAAGCAGACTGTGAAAATCGTAGATACGATTCTACAGCACTTCAGAAATACTTCTGCATTACAACAGTGTCAAGTAGGGACTTATAGCCCTGTTGTTGTTTAAGTACTTGAAGTGTCTTTGCGCTGATAAAATTGAATTGGAAAATGCACTCATAAAAGACGAAGCTTTCAAACAATAAAAAGTACATTTTGTGATACAAATTAAACCTAAACTTAATTTAATTTCGTAGATGCTAATACCTTCGACATTGAAACGCACAAAGTAATCGAGGTGTAAACTCTTTGTCTGCTTTACAAATAAAGATCGCAATCGCAACTCGCTGCGTAGATGTCTTTAAAGTAATCTAATCGCGAATGAGATGCGAATGCACTTGATGATAAGAATGCTTATATTGAATTGCGTTTAATGCGTTCTACCCAACATCGAGGGTATTTACTTACCTACTTATTGTCTTTCAGTGGAATTTACTCAACATTTATAATAAGAAGCGTATTTGTAGAATATTTATTGTGTTTTAATAAAGTGCTATTGACATATGATTGATTTGATGACGCAGTTCTCTTATGAGTTCCATTTCAAACCGGTCACAATGATTTGGCGACCGCTGTTCACGCTTAAGAAACTATTCAGCCAGTCACCGGTGATGCAGCCACCGCGGCAGGCACAGCCAAAGATGTTGCACGATCCACGGCCACAGTATGTGCCCACCTGAGCTTTGCCATCGGCGCAAATTGTAATCGTGCAGCCCTTGGAGCCGCCGTGGCCCCCAGCGTCGGCGCAATGGCCACCAACCACACGATACGAGATCGTCAAGGATGCTCGACAGCACGCTCCTTGGACGGCACCAATGTAGGCCAAGGCACAGGCGACCAGCAGCACAATTGCAATTAGTTTCATTGTTCGGATGCTGTTAAAGAACTGCAAGATCAGTTGAGCCATAGACTATTTATACTCGTCTGTCATGCACGTTATTATCTGGCATCTTATCTGTGGATTTATCTGCGCTTCCGCATGAGAGAAGTGGACTCAACACATGTGTTAACACATAAAATTCTCATTTTATTTGCAGACATAAGCTACAGTCAGTCGTCTGGCCGAATAATTGGGATTTACAACATTGACATTATGATAGCGGTGAAATTCGGCAGAAACGATGATTGCTCCAAGAAGCCAAGTCAAAGGGGTTACGCAATAATCCAGCACAAGTCGAGCCCTGCGATCAACCCTATTAACCCGAGTGTTCCCCCCGACTTGGCTGTGAAATTCCAATTCAAGTGACACAGTTGGTAAAATCCTGAGGGTTCTGCAAATCGATTGGTCGTCAGGGTCAACGCAGACACAGCAGAGAGCTTAGCTTCTGGCCCCCGCCTGAAAATCGGGCCCATTGTTGTCCAAAATGCCTTACCGGGCTTAAATTATGTCTGACATAACCGGCAAGCAAATGTGCCAAAGAGCTGCCAACGCCAAAGCGATTTGAATTTTTCACACAATTTTCCTCCCCCCGCCGCTCGGAGTCCTTCGCTGGCTGTGTGAGGCTGTGGGCGTTAAGGTCTGGCAAACGAAAGGAGCGACAAGAGGTTGCTTAACAAAGTCTTTGCTGGTTTTTTGGCACACTTTGGCTGTTGTCATTGACAGGCGGAAGACAAGCAGACAAAAGGCCCCTGACACCTTTTGTGTGTGTGTGTGTGTGGGTGTGTGTGTGAGTGTTTGTGAGCGGCAAATTATAATACGAATGCGTCAGTCAGTCCCCAGCCTGCCGCCCTTTCCTCTCCCCGCTGTCTTAGGCAAAGTCTGTTGCTAACAAGGCCTAAAGCACTGATGCATAACATTTAATGGGGAGCAGAGCTTGCAAATTAAAAGTATTTTTAAAGTCGCCTGCGAACCGAGTAAAATAATTCGATGTTATAAATGCCATCAAAGCACTTCACATTTTCAAACAGCCAAACAAACATTTATCGTTTACTTTACGTGAGTTGTGCAGTCAACAAAATATTTACAAAATTGTCAACTACCCATTGTTTTATCTTGTCAATAAAATTGCAAATTTTAAATGAAATCAAATGCAACAACAACAACATATGCAATGTAACATGAATCATACATTTTCGTCTAACAATTTTCGGTCAAAGTCGATCGTTTTACTTTATGTGAATTGTGTGCGTACCCAAAATATTTGCAAAATTGTTAAATGCCCATTTTCATAGCTATTCACTGAAATTGAAAACAGCCCTTCAAAAAATGCTTGACAACTTTAAATGCAATTGAAAATGCCAAAAATCGATTCAAACTGTATTTTGTGTAAATAAATTGATTAAGCATATCGCAGCAATTGTCAATCGAATGGAAATGCGAATAACAAATAATTAAGAAGCAAATTGCTCAATGTATTTACCTTGAAATTTACCACGCAGCAAGTTTAGCAGCAGAAACAAAAGGCTCCAAAGACTCTGGGGCAAGGACGAGGGAATTGAATAGAATTTATGGCAGCATAGATTCCAGTTTTCTTTTGCATGTAAATAGAGCAGCGAGTAAATGTTTTGTATGTAAATGCGCGCTCTGAATGCGGGGCAAAACAATCATTTTGCCATAATAAGCACTAAATATGCAGAACGCCCCCAAATGCTAACTCGTTTTCACCCGCCCCGCCCCGCTCCCCCCACAGACGCAGTGAGATATTGATAAATATTAGTTAAAATATGAATACATTTTTATGAGTGCAAACGAATCACCCACCTGTGCAACGCACACTCACACACACACACACTCACACCCACTTACACACTCGGAGTGTGTGTGTGGCAACAATTTGCGAAACGTTGCGTATACGTAACGAGCAGAGTAAATTGATTGCAAGACGCAATGAGGCGCGTCCTGTAAAACCACTTAAAACATGCCTCAATACATGCCATAAACTCAGCCCAGGAAGCGTCTGAATCTTTAGGGTTTCCCAAAGCAACGCTCGCTCCGCAAAGACGCACAACACACACACACACACACACTCAAAGCCATCCACCAAATGCAAATACAAACATACAAAGTCATATAGTATAGAAGACACACAGATAGCGAGAGAGAGCGAGAGAGAGAGAGAGGAGCGTGTGTGGAAGGAAAACTGGCGAAACCGACAAACATTTAACCGGCGGCTATGAAATTCGATAAATATCGACAAAGTTTTTGGTCGCTGGCAACGTCGCTGACTCGTCGAGAGTCGGAACTCGTGAGTTTATTAAACACAGGATATAGCCACGGCTCAAAGGACTTGCCGCTGACTCCGGCCATTTGAGTGGCATTCGCAAAAGGCGCAACTTTGATATAAACAGCCAGCGCGAGTCACACGTCCCCACTTCCGTTTATACCAACTTCCCCAGCCCCCCCCCCCCCCTCTCTCTCTCTTCCCCTCTGCCCTTTGCTGTTTGCGTACAGACTTCAATTACGCGCGCTTTTTACCTTCATATTGGCGACGGGCCCCGAGGGATTATCGCTTACATTTTGAGTCAAGTGTGCCCGTTTATTGTGCCCAAGTTGAGCTCAGTTCAAGCTGCAGATATTGTTGGCAACTGCTGCCTAGAGCTCTGTCCCCAATAAGCCCCATATAACACAGCCTGTCTGTCATGCAGCCCACCCAGAGCAAAGCCATCCACGACAACGACGACGACGTCGACGGGTAAGTGAAAAAGTGAAAGGCGTGTCGCCGCGCCCTGATTTGAATGCGTTGCTCGAGTGTGTGTGTGTGTGTGTTTGAGATGTGTCATAGACACACACACACACATCTGTCTGCGCCGTGCTCCAGGCTCTGCTCCTCATCTGCTAGCGTTCGTTGTTCCACCGCCCGTGTAAGTTATGCGACAGACTTTACATTAGCTGCGAAAACAAGACATTCGCATACGCCCATCGCACATAAGTAAGTTTATTCAAATTGCAAAATTGAGTTGTACGATTCCGTTTGAATTAAATAAATATGAACGCAAGTATATCTCTCTGACAACTCTCAGTCAGACGTGAATATAGCCGACTGACCCACACTCTGTAGCAGCTGAATGTGGCAAGGGCAGTTTGTGAAGTAAAATTATAGAAATTCACAAACTAAATAATATTAATATTAACTAATCTGCTTTCTATACAAATTAGCTTCTTAAACAAAGAAAATAATATTAATAAACTAATCTGCCTAACATCAAAATTAGCTTCTTAAATGTATATAACTATACAATAAAATAAATTGTTGTATATTAGTGAATAAGCTTTTAATGGCTTTATATTTATTGCTATTAATAACAATATATGCTAATTGCCTATGCTGTATATTAATTTCAATATTATTAAATGCATTTTATAAAAATAAATTCTAATTAAAACTATGTTGACTTCCATTTCGAAATTTGTAATTGCATTTTATAAAAATATATTCTAATTGCCTTTAAGCTGTGTTGATTTCTTTTTATAAATTTTTAGCTGTCAAATTTTTAAAGAATATTATTTATATTAAATTTAATGCACTATAAGAGCAAAAGTCAAATTTAAATCATTTACAACACGAACTCTTTTGAGTTAGCAAATTCTGCTTTAATTTAATTAGAAGGCATAGTGTTTACGGCTTATCAATAAATTTCAGCAGAGCCGTTATCGATTAGCCGGAATTTAAACAATTACAGACATCGCATAAAAAATTCGGCTGACAGCTTGTTAAATGTTGCCCTTTAAGCTTTGGCATAAACTGAAGGTCAATGATATGATATTTTTTCATCAAATTTTTCAAACCTGTCAGAGAGTTGTTGATACACCCAGGGAATACCCCGACCCCTCTCGATCAGCGAGTATAAATGTGTATGTAAAAAAAAAAAAAAAAACACAGGACAAGAATTTTTTTGATGTCAGGGACAGGCGTGACATTAGCAGCTGTCGACGCCGGGGGCGCTGGTTTGACGCCAGCGCAACATGAAAACACAGATCACACACACTCACGCACACACACACACATATGTAGAGACTGATGCATGTGTGAATGGACAGCATAAAGCTGGCATTGTGTTTGATTTTTTTGTTGTCAGAGCGAAAGCAGAGCGAGCGAGCGAGAGAGGGAGGGAGAAATATTCGTGCATATTCTTGCGATGGTTCGTCAACTCTGACAATTTGTTTAAAGCGCCCAGCGCAGCGACGACAGTGTAAACTTTTTAATTAATATCAAATATGAAACGTTGCCATAACCGAGAAAGAGAGCAACATCTCAAATAGCACCGAAATCAGAGCAGGAGGACAGCTGCGAAGCTGACAAAAGTGAAATCAACCAAAGCTTGTTAAAAACTTTTAATTAAATTTAATTGTTGTTGTCTTCAACGCCTTTGTATCGCCCTCTCCCTCTCTCTCTCACACACACTTTTTGGCCTCTGTTATTATTTTAACTGCCTGCTGACTGACGACGCCTGTTAGTCGACTCTAGTGTATTTACAATTTATTTATATAAGCAACAATTCCAGACAAAACGAGCTGCAAACGAAAATAAAAAACAACAACTTGCAATTAACAATCAATTCAATGATGGCTTTAATCCACAGAAGCGTTTGCTCGGTAATTGAATTTATACGCACATCATTGACAAGCGTTTGACATTTCAAAATAAACTCAATCCTTGCACAATTTATTTAAGACCAATCAACTACGTCAGATTAGTGTGCTACAAAATAATTTGCCTTTCAAATATATATCAAACTATTCAAAAAAGTAGTAATTAAGACACGTTTTCTTTAAACTTATTGGCGATAAATTTACAAAGAATTCAAAGCAATTTAAATTACATAATGCCAATTGCGAGAGCTTTTAATATGTATTTGCCTGAAATAAAAATATTTAAATTATTGAATTACCAAACATGGAATTGTATTTTATTTTAAAGTTAGTTTCATTTTGCAATTGTATGTTATAGAAGAACATTAGTCTTATATTTAACACTATTTTCAAAAGGATTAAACTTTAACATATTTCTATCATATTCCTACGATTTATCTTTCTCATCTGCAGTTTATCTTCATGCTTTAATTGACCTCCTCTTATCTTCTACTAATCTCGGATAAAAGCCCCTAAAGCAATTCAAATGTCTCACTTAGGGTTTTCGTTGACAAATATTGTGCATAAATGCGATTAATATATATATGACCAGCAGCTGTCAGTGGGCTCGAAACATTTTGACGTTCATTGATACGTACGCTGACCAGGTTATAAGCGGTTTACTGCGGATCCAATGATTATTTATTGGTAGCTCGTATTTGAGGCACAAATTGGTTGCAGGTGTGTGCGGTTTCTGTGTAACTTTGTATGTGCTTTTTGTTCGCTGTATTTTATATAATTATTTAAAAATTAATTATACGCCACATTGGAAAATTCACAGCTTTTTTTCACGCATCTTGCTGCGTTTTCCCTGCACATTTTCAGGTGGGGTATGATAACATTTTTATTTACGGTTGTCAAGTTATATTTTTTAATTTAACCAATTTTCAAAAATGCAACCAAAAAAAGTATCTAAGAAAGCAGCAAATTTATTTATTGTTTCACTAGAGCTCAATCTCAATCAGACTTATGAATAAGTTGCTTTAATAGAGTATTTTGAATGCCTGCTGTTGACTTCTGATTGCATTGAACTATTTGCTGTACGCACAAAAAAAAATTAACTTGACTCAGCGGGCATTTTGCGAGTGAGCGACGCGTCGGTTTATATATTAAAAATACTTTTCATTTATTAATTGCAGTGCCGCACATTGCGAGGGCCCCACAATTCTGCAGCAGCACTTTTCAATTAATAAACGATGATAATAGTGCTTTTGTGTATTATTTGATGCATAGTTCATAATTTACGATATAAAACGAGCCGAAGAGCAATTGCTTGTGCTGTGCTGCCAGGACAACGACAGCACGTCTGTAAAACCCACCACCCCCAACTCCCTCTACCCCCCTGTCCAGTCCAACAACAACATGAACGTCCTCTGTGCCATTTCCGGAATGGCCTCTAGAGCAAGTGAAGGAGATCGTGTGTGTGTGTGTGTGTGTGAGCGCGAACTCATAAAATTGTTGGCTATTTGAACGTTTTTGTGCTACCCAAAGCCAAGGCATTGAAAAATAAAACGCAGCAAGTGAAGCTAAGCCAAACACACTCACACTCACACACTCACACACACACGAACACACACTTGCTCACACTTGTGAAATAAGTTTAGAAAAGGGTGCAAAAAAATCTAACGAAAATGGGAACGAAATCAAGCGCTTGGCTGGAATTTCATACTGTTGGCATGGCATGTCCTTTTCCCATCTGTGTGTGTGTGTGTGTTATCCTTTGACAAGCAGCATAAGTGTGCAGCGCTGCCTGCGCCTGAGCTGCGCTCGCTAACGCTGCTCCTGCTCTTGGCTGCTGCTGTCCACGTCGATGTGTTGGCCATTTTATTATATTTGCTCGCAGACATTTTTGCTCTAATACGAAAATGGGATTTTAGGATATAAAAATTATGATAGATTACCGCTGCACGCTCCACGTTCTCCACCCTCCGCGACCTCCACGCTCTCCACGCTCTTGCAGTCTGTGTGTGGGACAGTTGTCGTGAGTTGGCTTTGTTTGGCTTCCTCATTGCACAACTGCAGCAGCGTTGACGTCGCCGTGAAAATTGTGCCCGGCTTAGCTGAGAAGCTGCGGAAGAAAATCATTTGATGATAAAAGTGGCTCCTCAATTGCTTTGTTGCTGGCGCAGCTTGTCGACATTCCCGGAGCAAAAGGTTTTTATTATTAAATTTAAGTCGCTACAACAAAACAAAAATAAATAGGAAAAAAACAGAGAACGCGGTAAATTGTTTGCAGCAACCAGCTGGCAAGCAGAAAATCCATCAAAGAGAGGCGTAACCATAATCCTTTTTGCTGATCTAAACCAGCGCATGTTATGCATCAGTTGTATAACAAGAAGAAATTACTTTTCAACCGTTTAAAACAAGGCTTAACAGCAAACTCTCTAAAAAAGCTAATAATGCATAATAAATAAACTACTCTTTTTTTGTATGACTTGAATCAAATACAACAAAAATTAAATGCACCCAGTCCTTTCCATTCAAAAATTAACAGACAAATATCTGGCGCCATCTGCGTAAGTAGCGACGTACTAAGCATACCGCCCAGACACAAACCTATTCGCAGCGCCATCTATTGCGCGCGCACGGCGTCACACATTACGTAGCACCCCGTACTCCAAGTACATTGCACTAATTATCCGTTAAATGACTAAAAACAGCAGAATTTAATTAACAATTTAAATAAAACACTACTAATAACTTGGCATTAATATATGATGGCAATAAACGGCAGTTGAACACACCTCAAATATCATTTAGATGATGAATATGCGGGTTATGATTAAAAGTACTTAGCCACTATGTTAACACGATAATTTAACAAATTTAAGTTTGTATCTCTCATTCGTATCAGTATTTTAATTGGAGAGTAAGGCACGTACACATGATTCTGCATTGTATTCTAGTTCAATGCGAATCTAACCATAAACCGAGTTGAGTTAATTAAAAGTTGTGCGCAACTTAAACGACAACTAAATGAACGGCAGCAACATTAAAATGTTGAAATCACAGATTGACAATTACGTTACTTTTTTTGCGAGTATTGCGGAGTGTGGATTAGACGACTGCTCTATGCGCTGCTGAGAGAAAAACAGCTTTCGAAATGCTTTTGATAATTGCAAAAATCGTTTAAGTTTCCTATTTATTTCATCATTTTGTCGTCTATCGTACTAATCACCCTTAAAGCTCTCTGATCCTGGCCTATGCTCTAGCATTTTTTTTTTGTGATGCACTCAAGTGCGACGATGGTCAGTGCGTCGTCAGCTGTCGTTGTTATTGTAGGTAATTATATTTTTATTATTTTTTAATTAGCCACAGCAACATGAACAACAAAGACAACTACTACTACAACTTGATGCAATTTGTGACGCTCTAAGGTCACTGCGATTAGCCAACTGACCAAGTTGTCTGTGGAGTTTAAACCATTCCGTCTGGCCTGAACAGCAGCAGCAAGCAGTCAGTCTATGCTCGGCTTTGTGCTCGTAAGGCTGTGCGTCCAATTAAACAGCTGTGTGGCCCCAACGTGACTCAGCCAGCCAGCGAGTTAGTCGTGTGAAGCAACCGCTGATCACCCCTCGCCCGCCACCTGTCGTCGCCTGCCAAAAACACACAGAGTGAGAATGAGAGAGAGCGAGCGAGCGCGCGCTAACCAGAGAGAGGGAACTGCTTAATTAAGCCGTCTCACTCGCACAGCTGCCATTCGCGCCTTCTCCTTTGGCCACGCGACAAATATTTCGATTGTAACAAGTGGCCGCCGTTTTATGGACGGCGTTTTAGTTTCAGTTTCAATTTCAGTTTCAGTTTTTGATTCAGTTTCACTGGAATAAGATGTGCGCAGTAAATGTAAACAATAAAAAGCACATTTGCAATATCGTTCTGTTTTAAATAATTCAAGAACTTGCGTGTCAACCGTGTTCACCCACCGCCTTGTTTTTGTAAATACTACAACAATTAACTTTGTGCAACTCGTCAAAGTCTGTTTGGTTTGTGCTTGTTTAGTTTATGTGAAACAAGGCGGTTTTAAAATTTTAAATTAAATCAAGCAACTGCATTATTTTACTCAAGCCATTGCCATGGGCAACTCCAGTTCCATTTGTGCTGATCGCAATGCCGTTAGGAATTTCGATGAAAACGGGTAAGCAGACGAAAAGGGAGACAAAAGACAATAATATACAAAACACAGAAACACATTCACCTACGAGGGCTGCGCAAGAAGTTTTAAATATAAGCAAGAGCTTAACCTTGACTTCAAGTAAAAAAAAAAAGCGACAATATTTGATAAAAATAAATTAAAATAACTTAAGTATTTTGATAATAAAGCAAGGCACTAACTTAGATAAAAGATTGCATCAAATAATGGAAATGAATTCGCTCCTAAATTAAGAAAAATTATACTTTTTATTCATTCTTATTAATTCTGTAAGAAACTAAAAAGTATGCAATAATCACACAGATTGTCATTAATTTCACTGAGTAAAAACAGTTTCGCTTATAAATGACAAGTACATAACAAGAAAATAAATCAATGCAAATTAAAGTGAGACTTTGAATAATCATAAAGTCACTCATTCGTTCACATTAAGAAGTTAGAATGCAACAAAGTATTTTCTCTATATGTGAAGTGCATTCAATCGAAATCCTTCGCACAGCCCCTTATAAAAGTATTTACACACTTCACACATTGTATTGTCGCCTGGTGCCCGCCATCAGATAACCAGAAGTTGGTAGTTGGTAGTTATTGTCATTAGAGCGCTCACCGAGTCCATATTAAGTATATAATCCTTACCACTTAATGGCCACCACTGCAATTAGAGATGGTTGAGTTGTAAGACCTCACAGCACGCTCAAGTACAAGCTGTACAGCTGTGCCACGCCCATTGGCCATTGATTTAAGTACACACACACACACACAGAGACACACACATGTACACTCGACTGGTAATTAACGCTTAACGATGCGATTTACCAGCGTTTTATTAGTGATTTACGCGCGATTCAGTGACCCCAACAGAAGCAACACCCACAACACACACAGTTGGTTACCACCTGCCTTCTTGTGTGTTGTGGGCGTGGCTGGGCTGCGATTCAATTGTACAACCATTAAATCGCCCGATGGACACGAAATATGAAAAGGTTACAATCACAAATTCAATCTATAGTTGCCTCAACCTTGATCGTGAAATCCTCAATAACGAAAAATATAAAAAAAAAAATAGTAAATATACTAACCCATTAATATTTATGAAGGTTAGGCACATGTGTGTAATGTTCCAATTTATCGCTCAGACACCACATGTCGAGTACTTTCAAATTTGTTGCATTCACTTACTGCGGCACATGCGCGACTCAGTTGATTAAATTAAGCAAGCACTTAAATCTGAGATTAATAGAGCACACATGCTACTGCCAGCTGATATAGTAGAGAAACTTAATATAGATTCAAAATAGGAAATACACCAGATTCAAATTTTATATAACATTTGTAAATAATTTTTGTTAACAAAATCGTCTACAATAAAATAAATGATTCAGTCTAGATTTTAAGTTAGCTTATCTTTGTACTTGTAAATAATTTTTTTAACAAAAACATCTACAATAACATAAATTATTTAGCCTAGACTTTAAGTTGCCTTAGCTGTAGCTTTAGTTTAAATCAGTCAGTTAATTTTGATTTTGAATAGTCAATTTAATTTTGATTTTAAATTCTATACTAAATTTATTTTGTCGACTGTCTATAGTATAGATTATATATGAAATTATAGTTTATGTAAATTTATCCCAAATATTTAGTAGTATTGTTTCTTCTTTTAATTAATTTCTCTTCATTAAAAAAATTGGAATTTTGAATTTTTGTTTGCTCCACTGTCGACAGTTAGCCTTAACGCAATAAATCAAAAATTGAAGTGATTTGATTAATGAGTGTCGTTGCAGTAGTGGCACTAAAATGATTTCTGTATTTAACTAGACATTAAGTTGTTACTCCCAACATATGTTTGTACACATCAGTGCATTACATTACAGCTCTTTGCAATTTCCCCCCACTGTAATCACAACGGTACTGATTATTTTGCGAATTGTTTACTTGGCCAAGCGAAATGTTTTCACACCCTGATTGATTGTCGTAAACTCGCACTGTTCTTATCAGCTTGATGTGCTATTGTCCCTTTGTCGTTGTCTCGTTCTCTCTCACACTCTCATTCCCTCTCCCACATCGCTAAGCATAGCGGCGATAGCTTAGCATGCCAAGCAAAGCAAATCACCGAGAAAAGCTACAAAAGGAAATAGAAAAGAAGAGAAACACAAGGCGCAGTGACGAAATTCCCTGTAATTGCTTTTCTCAGTTCGATTCGATTGCTGAAGCGCTGCAGTCCAAATTGAATAGTGCGAAGAGAAGCTATTAGCCATCGTTTGAAAAAATCACATAACACTGCATACGTATACTGCATACTGATCAATTGATCGCCAATCAAGTCGACTTATCTCAACCGTTCATTATGTATTTCGCTGTCAGGCGTTTTTCCTCATTCCAGACCTTTGGACAACTGAAGAAGCTGTGAGTTAAATGTACATATGTTTTATTGGTGTCTGTGTTTGTGTGTTTGTTCGGCATTATCTCGCTTGAAAGTGGGCGTAGCTCTTTGCTGATAATCGGCACACTCAACCACACAGTTCGCTGCTGTCTGGCCTTCTGTTCGGGCATCACCTGTTCCTCAGTTTTTTGGGCTGATAGTGCTGAAATCAAAACAAAGTCTATTGATAACATATTTGATCGAACAATGTCAAATGCTAGCTGTTAGCTGTCTACATTGTCATCATGTTTGTTCTATTGTTTTTGACCAACCGGTCATTCTACTCTAAGCACATTTCTCTTACGTAAATTGCATATTCAATTACCATAATTCAACGAAATTGTTGACGTTTTCTGTGTGAGAACTTGTCAGCTTGTTGGGTTTCGTTTTTTAACTACGGCCCGGCTGTCGGTGCTGTCATAGGTTCACAACAATGCTCATCACATAACATCACATCGCCTGTAGTTCTAATAATTAAATTATTGCGAGTTCCGCGCACTTCTATTTGCCCTTTGTCGCCCTAACCCTTTCCCTAGTTGGGCACACGCACTCTCGCTCTCACTCATTCACGCTCTCTCCCCGTGTGCTCTCTGTCTCATTCACAGCACGCCGATTTATCCAACGGCCAATAATTCCCAGAGCCCTTCCAATGGCCAAATAACACCGTATCATCGTCAGCAGCAACAACAACATCAACAACAGCAGCAGCAGCAGAGTGCCAAAGAGCACGGCTACTACAAGACCACAATACCCGTTGGCAGCGCAGTCGGCAGCAGCAACAGCAGCGTTGACTCTCACTGCTCTCACTGTCGAACAGCTGATTTGTGCTCACGCGCACTTTTGCAAGAGAGAATCGGCGGCTGCGTTCACAACAATAATAATAATAACATAAGCCCGCCGCGACTCTCGCACACACACACGACGCACGCACACGAAAACACAGCTCATTGTGACGATGAGGGCGGCGCTGCGCCGCCGACTGCGGCAGCGACTGCGAAATGGCGCAGTAGTCGTGTGTGTAAAAATCATACGACTACAACGACAACAACGCTCGAATACGAACTTTCGAATTTTGCAAAACTCACAACACAAATCAGTACGCAACACGACGTTGACCAGGCAACAGCGACTACCACGGTCCAAGAAGCATTGCCACCACCCATCATATCCTCCAACCACTGGCAGCAGCTACAGCAAAGCCTACACGCGCTCCACCATCAGCAAAAGCAACCATTACTACAACTGGGCAGCACTCAGAGCCAGCAACAAACACGCAACTACAGCGACATGAGCAACGGTAAAGATCTACAACGGGATCGTCTGGGTCTCTGGGGCAGTGGCGACAACGAGATCGCGGGCAACCTCTCGGGCCTGGATCGTCTGCACAACAAACGCTATGCCAAGGTAAGTGTTTGCTAAGAAAGCCACGACTGCCAAAACATAGTGGAAAAATACCAGCAGAGAACAGCAGACCGCATATTTGGGGTTGGTTTCGGTTAGACAAACACATACAAACACACATACACCCATACATACATACATAGAGGCTGAGGAAGAGAAGCGTTAGCAACTTGTTAGACGTTTTATAGGCACACTGCGAAAAAGTGATGAAAAAATCACAGCAATCAATACAGATTCGTATACCAAAACAACTATTTTCGCGCAGTGTATCAGCCCTTCGTGGGAGCAACTGTCACAGCAATTGGCAATGCCAAGTTTCCGCAGCTATTTTTGTGCGATATGCTTTAAAAAACGAACTCATAAATAATAAATAAATAGCCATTAAACCGAAATGTCAGCTGACAATTTTTTGAACAAAATTGTAGCTGGCAAATGCTGCCCGTTTCGTGTGACCTTTAGATGACATAGCCGTGTCCACACGCGCCGTCCGGCTGGAAGACCAAAGCTCATGACGCTGACGCTAATGCTGCCTCAGTGGTTTTCATTCAAATTGAAATAAAGTTGATGTCAGCGTGGAGCATAGAAAATCAATAGCAATAGTAATAGTAGTAGTAACTGCTGTGGCAACGCTCACGCTTCTAATTAAATTGACCCAATCAATATGTCGATAATTAAACTCTCAACGACTCTCAGAGACGCTATAAAAACACAAGTTTTATTGTGCATTACGTTCAAGTTCAGTGCCAATTTACGGATGCTGTTTAGCTTTTTTTTTTATTTATTTTCCGCTTCTTGTTTATTGGCTCTTCATGCAATTCGCCTGCATGCTTGAGAGCCACTTTTGCACTCAGAGCACCCGAAGAGCTAATGGAACGCAGCGCGAGAGACAGAAAGAGAGCGAGCGAATAAAGCGCATAAATAGGGGTTGGGTTGTCGTCTCCCCACTGAGTGCTCTTAATGTGCTCGAGTCCGCTAACGTTATAGCGCTCACAAGTTTTATATTCTATTTTTTTTTATTTTGAAGATGACTTTGAGTTCCGGCAAGTTCATTATCTATTTAAAGGTGACCCAGCAGTGCTCAAGATGGCTTATCGAACTGTCAAAAAACTCAAGAATCTTCATATCTGCTATCTATCTATACTTATTATTACACACTTTGTTTTGACGAACTTGTGAAGCTCTCTTCACTTATATAGTAGATATATAAGTGCTTGTAATACCCATGCAAAACAGCTATACTCAGTGGTCTTTCACAATGGAAAGTTTTCCAATTCTTATCGCATCGGTCTCGACTTCCTAACCGCCAAGAACTGACCTACATTAAGGCATAAAATTAACTTTTTTTTTGTGTTGTGCAAGCACAACAACAAAACTTATTTGTTAAACGAACAATATATTTGTCTGGCCCGATGGAACAATATAAAATGTGGTAGACAAATCATTTGCATGTTTGTTTCGCTTATCCGCGTATTGCTGTCATTTATCACGATAGGAAACTCAAGCAATAGATAACGCATCTCAACCACAAGTCGAAGTGCGAATACTCTATGCTATAATAATAATTACTCGTAACCAAGTGGCGATTATATCAATCATCATCACATCACTTCTATTCAATATCACGCATACGTAATGCGAGCATAAAAGCGTGGCAACATTTAAATAATTTATACGGTCAATGGACACCACAGCACTGTGCACTCACTCTAATAGTTCACTATGGAAATATTTGCGACAGTTGTTGTGTCTGAAGCAAACATTTTCTCTCTTCGCATCCTTTTGTCACTATTCGCTGTGTGTGTGTTCATCAAGAGACCTTTCACCTTTGGCGGAGGAAACAATTTGTAAGAAATTGCTGGGTCTTTTGTTGGCTGCTTCGCTTTGCGGCGGATGCTTTCGTCATCTTGAAAGTCTGGCATGCCCGTTGATTGCCGCTAATCGCCTTCGGCTCCCGGGCTCCCTGATAATGACACTGATGATAATGATGATCAGCGCTGTGCCAGACACCGCAAGCACATCAGCTGAGCGAGCGCCCCTTTCGTGTGTTTTTATTTTTTGTTTTATTATGTTTTGTTTGGTTTGCTTTTGCTTTTGCCCTTTTTTATTTTTTTGCAATTCCGTACAAATTGTATAAATGCGTAATCATAGCGTATTACGTATTACGTATACGACGTGCGACACTGTGAAGCAAGCGTTAGCTTACAGCGTTTTCCAGTAGTCGTTTCATAGGTTTTTTTTGTTTGTGTGCGCAAAACAACAGTTATAACTGTTGCTAAGCACACGATCTCTGCGGATCGCTCGCTTATCGTGCAACGCTCGATTTCAATGTCAACGGTGTCGTTTTCAACGGTGTCGCACTCGAATTTCACCAGCGATGACGTACCATAAACAAATGATATCGATATCGCGACCAGTTCGACAACATTTCATTTCCCCCCTACAATAATAGTTCAAGCCCAAAGACGTGCCCCATATTTGTCAAGTGTTTTTTATTGTATTCCTGCATTTTTTAAGTGTTCAATTAGCACCATTTAAGCCGACAGAAACATTTTTAAGCCATCTCGTACACGCACTAAACGCATGACTAGACTTTTTTTTGGGGGTATTCGTTTAAATTGTTTCAACTGTTGATTAGATTAAACCTAATTTATTCTAATTCGCTGTAGATTTCCAGCGTGTTCTATGCGTATAAATTTTTTTATGATTTGTCAGAACATGAATCGACAGAAAAAGAAACCCAAAACAAAAGCGAATTGTGACGCGTTTTTTCCCCACATTTTTTTCGTTGACTATATTTAGCTAGCTGATCATGCGCCAGGTGCTTATGGCATAACATAAACCCGAGCTGAACTTTGGCCTTTCGCATTTTGTGCACAAGTTCACATACGAACTTCCCAGCGTCGTGTCAAGAATGTCACGATCAGTTGTCGGGAATGCAGTGAACACAAGAGCTTCTGCCCTTGAACGTGCATGTGAACAGGTAGCTGAAAAGACTTAATTGCATAATTAATGGCGAGTGGAATGAGTTGCCTTTATTGGGCTATGCCATTGGCAACGCCCACCACAGAGCGATGGAGAGTTTGTTGTTACACAACAGCCTCAAAAAATTACAGCAAGTCTAATGCTAACACTTTCAAAATATATATTCGCGAATCATGCTGCATATTTAGCCGCGTATCGAGGCCAGGCGCTGAGTCAGCATCTGTCGATTGTGACTTTCAAATTGTCTGTCCCGGCATTGGGCCCGGCATTCGTGTGCTTGTAGATCGTTGCTCGTAATCTCGTCCCAAGTCGCGTCGCTGCCCCAGAGAGACAGAGATACGCCTAACCGAGTGCGTTCCATCCACACGGCTTGACTTTGAACTTCAACTCGCCATGCAGCATGACATGCTCACTGCCTGTCCGCCTGTCTATCTCTCTCTTTTTTTGGGGGGGCAGGTGTGTGTCAGAGGTCACCTGTCGAGTGTAGACTATGGACGACTGTCAGCCCATGGACACACGCCACACGAGATCACGCCAGCGGCCCTAGACAGGTTGTCGCTGGCGCGTGGCATGCAGCGGCCTCATGCGTTGTCTTTGGGCTCACTATAATGAGTGATGGTTATTTGGAAGCATAGGTCGCACGGCGATAGCGAACATAATCTGTTCCAGATTAATTTAATTGGCTGTTTTGTTTATTAACATTAGTGCGGCATATTGTTATCTAGCCTGCCATCCAACAGCCAACTGACCTATAAAGAAACTTAATTAAACTGTCTGCAATCGAATATTGCGTATACGACCACAAAAACTGTTCGCATTACAAGAAAACTGATGCCAAGGCTGCGCTGGGTTATTTTGATTATACACAGAGTTGCTGAACTTAGATTTCAACGCACTCATATTCAATTGCTTATTGACGAATTGGTTTTTATAAATACTACAACATTTTGTTTAAAAAGCAATCAAACAATGTAAATGAAGAATAGCTGAAAGCAATCAAACAATGTAAATGAATAATAGCTGAATGGATGAATTTCAATAAACAAGACAACATTTTCAACATACAATTCGTCTTCAAGCTTGCTGAGAATTCTTAAAATAAATTGTGTGCAGAATTGTTTATATAGTTAAGATATTATTCCAAGTTTTTGAGGGCTTCTCTTAGGCACATCGATATCAGCAAATCTTTCTCAAACATTTCAATTTTATGTAGCCAAGCTTATTAAATATAATTAATTAATTTGTCTTCGAGTAGCTAAGAATCCCTTAAACAAATTGTGTGCAGAATTGTTTATGTATCTAATTGTGATACTATTCCAAGTTTTTGAGGGCTTCTGGATATCTGCAAATCTTGTATTCGAGTAGCTAACAATTCTTAAAATAAGTTGTGTGCAGAATTGTTTATATAGTTAAGATACTTTTCAATTTTTTAAGAGCTTCTCGATATCAGCAAATCCTTCTCAAACATTTCAATTTTGTGCAGCCAAGTTTATTAAATATAATCATGGGATTGTTTAGCATAATCAAGGTATTAATATTCACCCATTGTCTGCTTCAGGGTCTGGCTTTCACGCACGAGGAGCGCCAGCTGCTGGGCATCCACGGTCTGCTGCCATACGCGGTGCGCTCCGAGGACGAGCAGGTGACCCACTGCCACGCGCTGCTGAACCGCCTGGACAACGATCTGGACAAGTACATGTATCTGATTGGGCTCTCGGAGCGCAACGAGCGTCTCTTCTTCAAGGTGCTCAGCTCGGACATTGGCGGCATGATGCCCCTGGTCTACACGCCCACCGTCGGCCTCGCCTGCCAGAAGTACAGTCTGGTGTTCCAGCGACCCAAGGGACTGTTCGTCACCATCAAGGACAAGGGCCACGTCTACGACGTGCTCAAGAACTGGCCCGAGACCGATGTGCGTGCCATTGTCGTCACCGACGGCGAGCGCATCTTGGGCCTCGGCGATCTTGGCGCCAATGGCATGGGCATTCCGGTGGGCAAGCTCTCGCTGTACACGGCGCTGGCCGGCATCAAGCCGCACCAGTGTCTGCCCGTCACCCTTGATGTGGGCACCAACACCAAGTCCATACTGGAGGATCCGCTCTACATGGGACTGCGCGAGCCGCGCACCACGGGCGAGGTCTACGATCAGTTCGTGGAGGAGTTTATGCAGGCGTGCGTGCGTCGCTTTGGCCAGAACTGTCTCATTCAGTTCGAGGACTTTGGCAACGCCAACGCGTTCCGTCTGCTGTCCAAGTATCGCGATCACTATTGCACATTCAACGATGACATTCAGGGCACAGCTGCTGTGGCTGTCGCCGGGCTGTTGGCCTCGCTGAAGATCAAGAAGACGCAGCTGAAGGACAACGTGCTGTTGTTCCTGGGCGCTGGCGAAGCTGCGCTCGGCATCGCCAACCTCTGCACCATGGCCATGAAGGCCGAAGGCCTCAGCGAGGAGGAGGCCAAGGCACGCATCTGGATGGTGGATAGGTGAGTCGATCAGCTAGTGCTCTACATCTGCCACTTAAGCTAACCCTGACTTGTGCTTTCCTTGCAGCCGCGGCGTCATTGTGCGCGATCGCCCAAAGGGCGGCCTCACCGAGCACAAGCTGCACTTCGCCCAGGTGCACGATCCCATCGACACGCTGATGGAGGCCGTCGTCAAGGTGCGTCCCAATGTGCTCATCGGTGCCGCCGCCCAGGGAGGCGCGTTCACGCCCGAGATCCTGGAGCAGATGGCCGAGATCAATGAGACGCCCATCATCTTTGCCCTCTCGAATCCCACCATCAAGGCCGAGTGCACCGCCGAGGAGGCCTACACCCACACCAATGGCCGGTGCATCTTCGCCTCCGGCTCGCCCTTCCCCCCCGTCAGCTTCAACGGTCGCAAATTCTATCCGGGCCAGGGCAACAACTCCTACATCTTTCCGGGCGTCGCCCTCGGCGTCCTCTGCGCCGGCATGCTCACCATACCCGAGGAGGTGTTCCTCATCTCGGCCTCGTGCCTGGCCGATCTCGTGTCCAAGGACGACCTGGACAAGGGCAGCCTCTATCCGCCGCTCGCCTGCATTGTCAACTGCTCGCTGGCTATTGCCGAGAAGGTTGTGGACTATGCGTACAAGAACAAACTGGCCACCGTGTATCCGGAGCCAGCCAACAAGCTGTCGTTCATCAAGGCCCAAATGTACGATCTCAGCTATCCGCGTGCCTTCCCCGACACCTACCCCTTGTAAGGATCGTAATCGTGAACAACAATAGCAGAAGATCGTGCGTCATTTACTGGATCATCGTTTCCATTCCATTTGGCTTGCTTTGTTGCGTTGTCGCACGATCGATCGTTCAAACAGAATGCATATGTTATTTATTTTTTATAGAGCAGAGTCGCACATCCTTCGTATCTCTCAAATCTTGCACCCACATCCACAATTGTTTTTTGCTGGTCCAAATCACCCAAGAGAGCAAGTGTTTTATGATGTTAAAGTAACGCTGATGATAATGATGATATGATATGACATGATATATATGTGTGTAAATGGGATATTAATACTAGTTCGCTAGATATCTTTATGTACTAAATACAAATTCTATGTAATCGTGAACACAAACTACGGATAAGTAACTAAATATAATAATAAAAAAAATTACAAAAATGCAATGTCGTGTTTTTGGTGCAAATAATTTATGGCAATTATTTCAAATCTTCGGCGCTTAAACGGACTTTAGGAAAGCAAACAGTCTGTAGGCCAGTGCCACAATCTGAAAGATGAAGAACACAAAATACTTAAAATATAGTATACGAGGATTATCGTCTGCTATTACATCTGTAAAGTGCACCATGTTGAGCTCCATCAAACCAAAGGCATTGAGTTTCTTGGTGCACTGCGTGTACTTCAACCATATCAGAATCAATTTCCTGGTCTTCCTGTCGCACACGTACCAGCTTTGATTGTAGAGTATGACATTCAACTGCGACGACTAAAAACAGCCAATAGAGTTAATTATTCCGAATGTACATCATTAACAACTTACGGCCTCCTCCAGCTGAGTTCCACGCAGACAAATCTCATAGGTGAAGGCCACCAAGGAGACGCCCACTGTCATGTAGCGCGATCTCATGATGAAATCCTGCGTGACCTCTGTGATCAAATACAGATGAAAGCACATCGCTGCTGCGGCAAGTAAATCGGTCAACATGATGGCCGTATTAAAGATGCTGTTGAACGAGTCGCACAACGAATTGAGCTGCTGATGACGACGAATCAGGCCACAGAACTTATCGTAAATCTGTGAGTCGCCTTCAGCTGTCAAGTCGAGGCATTTCAACCGACTGGCCAAGTCATCCAGATGCATAATGATCTGTAGTATCATTGAGTTAAATAGTATATCAAAGGTGCAGAAATAAGCAGTTCCACTGATCGCGGAAACGATGTCGAAGAGTAAGGACACAACATATAAATTGTGATTCTCCCTAATGCCGAAGGGCAGCCAACCGCCCAGGAGTTGATGCTCCTCTCGAATGGGTCCATCGATGTCTCTGGTCAAGATGTAGACAACTGGCGGCAGCAAACAGAAGCCAAACATAGAATATTGTATAATATTTTGCACTAATTTGTGGCGGAATTGAGATCGCTCGTAAAACTGCGGCACACGCACAACTTTTTGGGCATGGAAGTCTTGGGGAAATTCTCGATCCAACACATTTAGAAATTGCAAAATATCGTCATGCTTTATATAAAGCATTGCGCCTCGCACTGAGAAAAATGAACCGATAAATAATGCTGGCAGATTGGGATTGGAAGGTATGCCTAGAAGGCCTCTTCCTATCTCGACAAATATGCCAATAAAAAAGCAAATATGCAGCACAGCGGTTGTATAAAATACCATTCGGTTTTTATTATACAATCGTCCAAGCTCGTCGCGCTCGATTTCAAAGTGCTGCATGTAAAACAACTTTTGGAACTTTAAAAATCTTAAAAACTGCTCAAATCTTAAGGGTTCCATTTCGACTGGTAAAATGGTCATGCATGAAATGCCCTTATATGCGAAACTGAATACCTTTCAATTGGTTAATTACGGCCTGGGAGGAGCTTTAATTGCTCATACAGGACTAGATTATTTCGCAATTTAATTATTAGTTAGCGATACAAATTGAATAATAATGGACTGCTATTGTAAACCAATTCGGATTCGATAATTACACTTGTAATATACATGCTTCAACTTTGCCATACATTTTTGATCCGACTACTTTGGAAACTTAGTATGTATTTAAAAATTCAAATTTCAAAATTCAGGTGAACCATAAGCGTTATCGCTGTTACGGTTATCGCAATCGGACTCAATTTTGCGCTAATATTGCTCACAATGCGTTGCGCGCTCTCTTAGCGCTCACGTTTTGTTTTGGTTACGCTCGACGTATGGAAATGCTGTGTGTTAGAGAGCGACAACATCGTTACTAAGCGCAACATATTAGGCAGTGCTTCTCTATGTGTAATTTTATTGCATCCCTGGCCATTTCAGTTCATATGTGACAAACGTAAATATTGTGAAAAGAAACGGCCAAGCAAAAAACATAAAATTAAAGTGCAAAACAATTGCACAATAAATGGATAGGTTAAAGGTGAGTGAGACGCATGCATTACATAAACATAGCACCTAATTATCCAATTGCAGGCAACGTTTGGGGGACGTCAACTGGCCGACGAACTGAAGCAAAAACAGGTGAGTGCCGTGTTCAAAACTTAAAATTAGTGCACGCACAATTAACAACAACCATTTGACCATATTAGGCCATAACACATGAACTACTGCAGCGCATTCTATATTCAAAACGCCTGCTCGTGGACCATGTGGAGGCACTGGAGCAATGCATACAACAGCAGCAGACAGGCACAGTCAACAACCGGCAATTGTTGACCACGAGGAATGCTTGCATCGTGCTCGGGAGCACAGTGCTGGAGCATCTGGTCACACCGCGTGGCTGGCGTTTGATGCTGCTGCCCACTGTGCTTTTGAGCGGCACTTTCGGCGCTCTGTATGCCGTCAAGAATGTGTTTGTCTGCCGCAACAAAATGGTAGAGCGCAGGCTGGAGGAGCTGATCAAGACCATCGATGAGTTTGGCAACTGCATCCGGCGCAATATGACTTACTTTCAGGAGATTATCATCATGAAGCAAGCGGAGCTTATAGAGTAAGTTTTCGCTACCTATTGTTTATTTATCTTCTTCACAACAATAACCAGTTATTCTAATTAAATTAAATTGTTTAAACTCTTCCATTCAATTTCAATCAAAAACAATGCATTATATATTTATATACACTAAACTTCATTTAAACTGAAAATGAAATTCACTTAAACTGCCTGCTTTTATTTCACAGATCACGCCAAATTGAACGTGCCTGGGATTGCATCACGGCGGCCAAGGAGGTAACCGAGATTCTTTACGATGCCACGCGCAAGCTTGAAGTCGACTATCCCCTGCCCGCCAAGTTTGGTGCCTTCTACGCGCCCATGGAGGAGTTGCGCGAATGCGAATACTTCAAGAACAACGTCACCGACTACAGCCCCAAGCACATAAAGGTAACTAAGGCTGTTCGACTAATGGAAACGACGATTGCTAATTAACAGATCATTTTTTATAATGCTTTATTTATACCAAAATTGAAGCGATCCACATTCCAACAAACTTTATCTGCGTAGAATCTTTTACACTTTATGCTATATTATCAAATTATTTATACAACAACTGCACGCAATTTGAATTCTACTAATGTAATAATTTTTACAGGACTTTCACAACATATTTGCCTATGTGCAGTCGCAGTATCTGCTGCGTCTAGCACTGTCCATCATGACGCTGCCCTCAATCTCGCAGCTGACCTATGATTTGGTTAAAATCGACAATCTGGTGCGACAGCTGGTGCAGGAGGAGGAGCAGCACTTCAAGAATCTGGGCCTGACCATGCAGAATAAGAAGCAACTGGAACTGGATCAGCTGCACGCCGCCAAAGCGCAACAGCAGCAAAGCGGCCCCATTGCCGTTCTGCAGCATTCGTCGCTCAAACTCAGCGCTTGCATGGTCGCTGTGGCTGGCGAATGCCAAGCTCTGGACGTCACACTTCAGCAGCTGACGGCCACGGAGGCGGCGAACAAGAGCAATGCCAAGCAACTCGTTGCGGTGGCCAATAATATGCGTGGCATTGAGAATGCGCTCGCCGTGTGCTGTGATGATTTCCAACGCTTGATGCTTGTCTACAACAAGTTTCTGCACAGTAAATTGGATTTGGATGTGGCGACACCGCAGCCCAGCACGCAGCCAGCCAAGGAGAATGAGTTCCCCGAGAGCATACTGCGTGTGGAGTTCTCGCAGCATCCGAATGAGCCGCAGAAATGCGACGATTTCTATGCGTACATGTACGATGAGCAGGAGGCGCAACAGTATGAGGACGAACAACAGGCACCGTATCCCACGCCCGAGAAGGAACTGCTCAACTTTGAGAAGCGCATCACGAAAGGCAAATTCAAGCCAGTGTTGCGGCAGCTCAAGGATCGCATTGATCCCATACGTCAGGTGATGCTGGAGCGCGAGCGCGAAGTACTCACTGCGAAAGGCATCAATGTGGACGAACTGTTTGGCAAAATGGAGGAGGTGGAACAGGAGCAGCAGCAGCAACAGCAGCAGGATAATCGCCTAACTGAGGCAGCGAGACAAAGCGACTACAATGGCTCCGAGGACTCAGAGTCGGACTCGGCCGATGAGCTGTACAAGCGACGCAGCAAACAGAACAAAGATCGCGACAACTTTGCTGAAATGCGGCAGTTCTTGGCTCAAAAGCAGGCTGTGAATCTGTTCAATCTGGATGCTGGACAGATGCCAAAACCGCCGCCGCTGCCAGCAGCCAACGAAGAGGTGCTGGAAAGCGAATGCTAGAGAGGTACACTCTAAACACCGTCAAACTCAAACTCACCCTCACCCACAACAAATATTACTCACATTATCTCCCCTGCCTTTAGTTTTTATCTATAATTATTTTTCGCGATAAGGCGGCACAGCTGCGACCAGCGACATTTGTCATCAAATTCGTGCTGTTTTCTTCTTGGTTTGCGTTGCGACCTTTTGCTGTACAAAACACACACACACACAAAAGCCTAGCAAAATTGAATAAACTTATATACGGAATGAACCATACAACAGCCTCTACTTTAAGCTTACAAGCAACATGCAGTAAGACGCCGCTCCAGAGTTCGGTGTGTGGGTATAAAAATGCATTTTATTTGACAATTATTAACTATCGAAAACTTAAGTACAACACAAACAGCGATGGCAACACTAGACACTACGGATGTATGCATGTGTGGTGGCATGAAGGACTCCTCTAGGATACAACATCTACATTTATGTACAGCAGTAGTAGTAGCATGCACGCAAAGTCTTTACACTTTCGTGAACATCTTTGGCTCATGGTTGGAAGCGCGCGTCGAGACGAGTCCGTTTCAGGCATTTGGGGCACCCGTTGTGACGCCAGCGGCAGCAGCGGCGGCATTGTTGAACTTACTGGTCACCGAAGCTGGCTGCAGCTGCGAGAAGGCGGACAGATTGCTGCCCCTAACGCTGGTGTAGCGTATGGGCTGCACCCCGTAATCGTTGCCCTTGAGGCGACGTCGCACACAGACGACGATGAAGCCAATGATGAGGCCGGCGACCACCACAACGCTGGCAATGATGACCGTGAGAATGATGTAGCGACGGCGCAAGAAACGCGGTGGATCATCCTCCACCGCACGATACTTCTTGGGTATGACCATGTTGCAGATCTGCTCCGCCGTCAAGTTTGTGAGCTGTGCTCCAGCCAGCAAATAGGGCGTATCACAGCGCGGCACACTCTCCGCCGACTGCAGCACTTGAGGTGCACCAGCCAGCTCCAGGGCCTTGAGCAGCTCACAGCTGCAGTACCAAGGATTGCCAGCGATGGCCATGCTACGCAGACGCGGCCAAGCTGTCGAGTTGCTGCTCGCGTTCAGTGCGAGCGTGCTCAACGCATTCTGCGAGATGTCCAGCTGCGTGAGATTGCCACTCGCCAGCAGATCGGCAAACTCCAAGCGCTCCAGCTTTGGATTGCGTGCGCAGTCGAGCTGCTCCAAGCCAGGCAGCTGCAATGCGCCCACTTCGATGCTGCGCAGCATGGGCAAATTGCTGATGTTGAGGCGTCGCAGCGCACTCAACTGTTGGAAGCTGTGTGCATCGATTTTGGCCAACGGATTGTAGGCCAAATTCAGCTGCTGCAGCGATGCGCTCAGGGATCGAATGGTGGCGGGCACAATGGAAAACTCATTGCCAGCAATGTCCAGAATGTGCAGACTGTGCAGTGAGGGCAACAGCTCGATGGACAATGTGTGCAGCCCGTTGTAGGACAAATCCAGGCGCTGTAGATTGGTAATTGAGGCCAGTGAAGCTGTCGTCGCTGCATCCAGCACACTGAGCTTGTTGTAGGCCAAGGCGAGTTTGCGTAGCTGTGGCGTGTGCTCGAAAAGTTTGCGATCGAGTCGCGAAATGCGATTGTGACTGAGATCCAGATCCTTGAGGGCAATCGGCTCGTACTTGGTGCTGTTGAAGGGGCCACGAAACAGATCCGGCTTCAGTGCATCGTCTCCAATGTCATTCCAGCTAAGGTACAGCGCCTCCACATTGGGCACGTCCATGAAGAGCGGCGCCTGCAGCTGCTGCATGCCACAGTGGCGACACGAGAACGTCACCGCAGCCGTTGTGGCCGGCAGCTGTTGCAACAGCCGTATATTGTTGCCCGAATACGAGGCCACAATCTCGGTGCCCGCGTGTTGGGTGCCAAATTCCACGGGCCAGCGTGCGAGGATGTGCTCGAAGCCCTTGATGGCACAGTTTAGAGTGCGGTGCACGCGATTGTTCTCATCCTGCGAGCTGAGGCAGAGGCACGTCTTGCAGATGTCCGTCACCGACTGATACGGAATGTTCTCGTACTGCGCACTCACTGCGGTTAACAGCAGCGCTGTTGCATTCAGGAGCTGTGCAGCAAAAAATTGGTAAGCGATCGTATTATTATTAATCATTTTAGGGAAGGATTTTAGTTCGGGATGCCGAACAACAAAGATTTCTCTACCAAAAAATATCTGGGAAATATCATTTGGGTTGAAAACATTTGCAGATCGCTTTTCTTTTATTATAAATTCATTTTAGCGAATGCTTTGAGTTTGGGAACAAAGACAAACAAAGACAAAGTACCTAGAAAATATCGTTTGGATAGAAAACAGTTGCAGAATTCTTTTGTTTTAACATTAATTTATTTTAGGGAATGATTTGGGTTCGGGAAGCAGAACAACAAAGACTTCTAATCTCAAAAGTACCCAGGAAATATCGATTGGGTAGAAAACAGTGGGAGAACTCTATTCTTATAATTTTGAGTTCATAATTTTCCCATTCTCTAATTCTCTTCTGAAATATTCTTCGAAGCCCGATAAGGAGACAGTCAGGCATTATTATTATTCTTTTATATTAGCAAAAACCCGCTTTGCAATTTTTTTTAAATTTATTAAGTTTTGTGTGGGGGAAGAAATGTTATTCCCCTGGGCGTCTACAGTCTTGAAGATTAGCTTGTTTATTTTGATAGACTGATAGAAAACAGATGCAACATTTAGCAAGCATTCTTCTTGTTATTTTAATTACTCAGAATGTAAGGAAGTGACGCAAATTTAAAAACCTAAGGAAGAGTAAGGGTTTTTCCAAATGATGATTTATCCATAAAAATTCTGAATGTCGTATTAGTTATTATAATTTTTTAAATGTTACAACTTTTTCGTTTGTTTTTGATATTCAAGATATTAATGAAATGAGTATCGTTATCTATATTTTTCACAAACCAACCAAAAGAAAAACTGCTTTAAGGTATGTTAAAGTATTAAGAATTTTATAGATAATCATTATTACGACAACTTCGCTGTCCCATTTTCCATAAATCAAAAAGTGCTCGTTTTGCAATAGTATCTCTCTCTGTCTCCCATAAAAAGGTTTCCCCAAATCGAAACTGTCTCCTCTCTACATAGAAGTTGTGTAGACGCAAGTGTGCGAGTAAATATATTGGTATCTACTACTAGCGACAAAACCATTTTTGCGATAAGATAAGGATAATGTTCGAAATTTAAGATACTTTTATTCACTTACCAGCAGCAACGCTTTGTGCTTCATTTTGTACACGTCGTCGTCGTCGTCGGCGTTGTTGTCTGTGGATATTTTCTTTCGTCTGCTGGTTTAATGTTTATTTCTTGATAATTTTTAAAAAATATTAAAGCACACACGGAAAGAACACTTGCAATATTATTTGTTGCTCAAATTGCATATGGGTTTGATTACGAATTTACGATCGTTTAATTCGAACAAACACCTTTCGAAGTTGAACAAGAACTAAACTAATGAATCAAACCGCAAAACCGTTGCTTGACGTTTATATTTGTTTTGATTAGATATCAGCTGAGCGCAGCACAAACAAGCGCTCTCTCAGTCACACTCACTGTCCTCTCCACCTTTCCCACGCTCACTTTCGCTCTCTTTGGCAGAGGTGTTAAGCCGCCATGGTTCTACGTAGAAGAAGTCGGTCGGTGTGTATGAATGTATATATGTATGTATGTGGAGCGCGAACTTCTGTAAAAGTGAATTAGATTTGAGTCATCCGCAATTCGTATTTTGTTTTTGTTCTGTCGCAAGGTCGTTGTTGTTGATGTTCTCTCGCTAGTCGCCAGCTGCAGACTGTTTTTAATGTTGCTATTGTAGTTACTCCAATTTGAGTAATGAGCACACACTAACACACGCGCAACACACACGTCGAATGCAGCTGATAAGATAACGGGACTGCGCTCACTGTTGACTCAGCTAAAAGACTGCGAATGCCTGACTGAAATGACGGAAACTATTAAAGAAATGCCGACCGACCGACACGACGGACCGAACGATCTGCTTGGCCTCTCTCGCTCTCCAATTAGACAAGACTGTGGGGCCAATTGCAAGGCAGCGGCGACCAAGCAGCCATGTGTCACTCGGTTTCATTGAACTTTGCGCCTCAATTTATGCTCGCATATGGAACACATTCATCCGTGTATGTGTGTGTGTGAGTGTATTGATACAATGAGGCAAATTGAGCTGTTCCAGCGTACGTGCGAATTGATGGGGCTCAGCATCATCGCCATAAGGGGGCAGCTGCTTCAGATGAGACAATGCAAACAAATGTTTGTAGTCGCATCAAGTGGAAATTGGTTGCATAAACAACTTAAACAAAAGAAAGACAGACAGACAGCCAGGCACACAGGCAGACGGAGCGACACTTGTGAGTCATTCATTCAATATTTGTGTTATTCTTTAATTTCAAATTTCAATATTTCTTTTTTTATTTGTCAGCACAAAGCACATTTTGAGCGCTGCACGCGATCCGCACCGCGAGAGCAAAAGAGACAGCAGCACTTGTGTGTGTGAGAGTGTGTGCGTGTATGTGTGTGGAGGGTTCGCCTTTCAACTTGCAAATGAAACTCGTTTCTTTGTGGTTGTTGTTGTTGCTTGCACTTTTGCAGCTGCCGCTGGATGTGAATGTTTGTTTCTTCTCCAGCTTATTCTTGTCTTCAATCTTAAACGCGCCACACTGAAAGCGAAAACGAAAAGAGCGCAGCGTTGTTGGCGATCGTTACCTGCCTGTTGCTCGAATTCAACTGAAACTGGAAATCGAGTCGAGTCGAGTTGAGACGGCAGCAAGTCATTCTCTCTGCCACAAGCTCGCAGAAGCGGCTATCGATTCCCGTTCCCACAAGCTGCATGCCACACTATATTCCCCCCTGACCTCGCTAAAAACCGGTCGTTGGCCGAATTTGAGACTGTGGCGCATTGTTTATGCCCCAACATTGTCGACACTGCACCAACGCGCTCTTCCCATGACATTCATTACGAATGTGTGGCAGCCGCGTCTTGGCCCTGGACTCGTCCCACAAACCGTGCAAACGGAAATGCGCGTCATGCGCAGCTCGTTAAAGTTGACCACTTGGTGGGCACTTCCGTTGCATGCCGCATGCGGCACAACTTGAAAGCATTCGCATAACACATTCGATGGTAATTAAGAACAAACATTTATACACGATAAAAGCAACTATCTCATATGCATATAGTAATCGATGGCCGTGGAGAACGCCGCGAATCCCAAGCCGCCAATGACGCCAGCTTTAAGGCCAGCTCGCAAGCCAATTAAGCCGCCAGTGATGCCGCCAGCGTAGGTGCCATTGCGCCAGTCGGTGACGCCGCGTTGCTGTTAGGGAAACAAGGATAACTTGGTAAGCAATTCAATTGCTTTATTTTAAGGTGGGGACATCCCACATTCTCAATTTTAAATGGGCTGGTAAATGGACGCAGATAACTGCGGAGGTTGACAACGTTATATATTATGTATTCTAAACCGAGAATGGGGGCTTCCCTGAAGTACAACTTACGCTCTCGATGGTGCACTCAACAATGGAGAAGACGGCGCCAATCAATGCAAAGTTCTTGGCATAGGAATGCGTTGTGGCGCGCATCTCACGAAACACTTCACGTGCGGTCTGTTTCTTCTCGTTGGCAAAGGGATCAGCCATATTGGGATTCACAGAAGCGGTAAACAGGCCCAGAGCAGCGCCCAATCCATAGCCTACAACAAATATAGAGGTATTGAATGATGCAATTGCTTGAATGATATTATTAACTTTACCCATCACACAGGCCATCGCACTTTTGAAGGCACAACTCTCCACGGCAGTTTCGATTAGCTTTTCTTCATTTGTTTTGATTTTGACCGGTCCATTGCCCTTGGGTATTATGATATTCTCGCGATATCTGTGCAAGTTGCCCACGAAATGCATGGCCATCCTGTCCAGCTCGGCCGTGTCTATCAGGTGGGGTTTGGAGGCCTCTGCAGGTTTGGTTTCAGTGTTAGGTAACATCGACATGATTTGTTTGCACTAAATGCGGCGTGGTTAATACAGCGAATCTGTTAAATTAATTTCTTTCTAAAGTAGTGTGTGTCCAAAAAAATCCAATTGTTATCACATCGCAAAACAGCTGTGGGTACCGGCAGGGTTGTCGCATATTTTCAAAATTATCGATAACACTTGTCACCTGTTCATTGCGATCTTCAATCGGAAAACAAAAGTATTTAAAATATTCCGCCTTGTTTTTGGTAGACTTGGTATATCTGGTACTTTCCCACATATCCCACATGCGGTCACGCTGTAATTGTAAACGCACTTCTCCCCACCCTTCTCACAAGTCTAATTGGAATCGTTTGTTTATAATTGATTTGTATTAGTTTGATTTATATTTTTCGCAGTTTGACTTAAATATTAAATTTAATTGCTATCACAAGTTGATTATACATATACAATATACCGAAAAGGAAAACATACAGAAATTGCATTTGTCAGAAAGAAAATTAGCTGAATGTATAACTTTAACTTTGGCCCGATTTAGATCGCGACAATGCTAATTAAAAGCATAAAGCAGCAACAGGATGACACAAAATCCAATTACCGCCCCCAGAATCAACGAATCGCGTCGTTTCTTGATATTGATGCGTTGTATGAGACTGCAATAACATAAAGACGTTAATTATACTGATAGCTGTAACAGAAAGAATGTTTAGATTACCTGGATATCAATGGGAATCGATTAGAAATGTCGTTGAAGCGCGTCTGCAGGCGCTTAAACGCCTGTCGTTGTGCGTGCAGATTCTCTCGTGTCTCAATGGCAATGTTGATTTGATCATTAACCATGTTGCTGGCGCTATTCAGATGTCCACTCTCCTTCATGTACATCTCACGACGACTGAGACCCGAAATCGAGGGACTGCCGCTTGATGCAAGTCCCGAACAGCGCAGCAATTCCTCGCGTTCGATGCGCATCGTGTGATTGGCGTAGATCTTGTTGAACTCTTGTCTGTAGCCTTGCAGAATCTCCCTGTGACGCTGCAACGTATGCATTGCTGCGCTACCCGTGGCAGGCAACTCCGACATGGCTTCATTAAGCGAAGACAACTGCAAAAGAGAATCGATTACATCAAACAAACAAAAGTAAATAACCACGAACTTATGTACCTTGTCGAGCATTTGCTCAATTTCGGCTGATAGCGAGTCAAAGACATGTTCGCCCAGTAGCGGTGATGTGTCAGCGCTGTTGTTGTTGCCACTGTTGCTGCTTATGCTGCTGCTGC
This sequence comes from Drosophila siamana, assembly GCA_035047445.1. Taxonomy (NCBI): domain Eukaryota; kingdom Metazoa; phylum Arthropoda; class Insecta; order Diptera; family Drosophilidae; genus Drosophila; species Drosophila siamana. The sequence goes on along the minus strand of JAWNPP010000004.1, from coordinate 14,779,055 downwards.
CAGCTCCAACTTTGCTGAATGCCACAAGTTTGAGGTCAATCTCGTTTTCCAGTGTGCGCGCCTGCTTGCGTAGCACTGCGATATATAAACAAACGTATTACACATTACACTCTTACCACAATTAATCTTGTAAATAAATACCATCGTAGCTAGAGCCAGCCATTTGCATTTATCCAGTGATTAAATGTCGTTGCAAAAACAATGAAATGAGCTATTGCTACCAGGGCTACGGTGATACGCTTTTCTATATTTTGCAGCCCTGGTGTATTATAAACATGCAACAGCTGATCGCTTCCTGGTATATTTACACTAAAACAATTCGGTATATTTTGAAATGCAGCTTGCGGTCACACTTAACATATGTACATTTAAGCATTCGTGTTGCCGGCAAAACGTTCAGTTTTGTAATTTAATTGTTGAAGTGTGTGCAAAATGTCGCAGTCGCAATCAAACAACGATGCTCGTGTGCCTGCCGAGGAGAGTGATCTGCTGCAAATCAAGCCACTGTAAGTGGACAACATTAATGGTTTCCTAGTGCTTCGTTAATACTTTTTCTGCTCACAGTGGTGCTGGCCAAGAAGTGGGACGCTCCTGCATCATGCTGGAGTTTAAGGGCAAGAAGATAATGCTGGACTGTGGCATACATCCCGGACTCACTGGTATGGACGCGCTGCCCTATGTGGATCTGATTGAGGCAGATGAAATAGATTTACTATTCATATCACAGTATGTCTCAAGTTTCAAGTGTGTTCCCGATGTCTTTGATTAAACATGTGCTTTATATATATATAGCTTCCATTTGGACCACTGTGGTGCACTGCCGTGGTTCCTCATGAAAACCAGTTTTCGTGGCCGCTGTTTTATGACACACGCAACCAAAGCCATTTATCGATGGATGCTCTCGGATTACATCAAAATCAGCAATATTTCCACAGAACAAATGCTGTACACCGAAGCGGATCTGGAGGCCTCGATGGAGAAGATCGAGACGATCAACTTCCACGAGGAACGAGATGTAATGGGCGTGCGTTTCTGCGCCTACAACGCGGGTCATGTGCTGGGCGCTGCCATGTTTATGATCGAAATCGCGGGCATCAAAATTCTCTACACCGGCGACTTTTCGCGCCAAGAGGATCGTCACTTAATGGCCGCAGAAGTGCCGCCCAAAAAGCCCGATGTGCTGATCACAGAGTCCACCTATGGCACACACATTCACGAGAAGCGCGAGGATCGCGAAAGCCGCTTCACATCGCTTGTGCAGAAGATCGTTATGCAAGGTGGCCGCTGTTTGATTCCTGTCTTTGCCTTGGGTCGTGCCCAGGAATTGCTGCTGATTCTGGATGAATTCTGGTCACAGAATCCCGATCTGCACGAGATACCCATCTACTATGCTTCCTCGCTGGCCAAGAAGTGCATGGCCGTCTATCAGACCTACATCAATGCGATGAACGATCGCATTCGTCGTCAGATTGCTGTGAACAATCCGTTCGTCTTTCGTCACATTTCCAATCTAAAGGGCATCGATCACTTCGATGACATTGGACCATGTGTGATCATGGCCTCGCCAGGTATGATGCAGTCGGGCTTATCGCGCGAACTCTTCGAGAGCTGGTGCACAGATCCCAAGAATGGCGTCATCATTGCCGGCTACTGTGTGGAGGGCACCTTGGCCAAGACCATACTCTCTGAGCCGGAGGAGATCACCACGCTGTCGGGCCAGAAATTGCCGCTCAACATGTCTGTGGATTACATATCATTCTCGGCACACACAGACTATCAGCAAACCAGCGAATTTATACGCATGTTGCGGCCCAATCATGTCGTGCTCGTCCACGGTGAACAGAATGAGATGTCGCGTCTGAAGCTGGCGCTGCAGCGTGAGTATGAGGCGGACGCAAGCACGGACATCAAGTTCTATAATCCACGCAACACGCACGCCGTCGACCTGTATTTCCGTGGCGAGAAGACGGCCAAGGTGATGGGACATCTGGCGGCCAAGAAGCCCGAGGTGGGCAGCAAACTGTCCGGCGTGCTGGTGAAACGTGACTTTAAGTACCATCTGCTCGCACCCTCAGATCTGGGCAGTAAGTAATCATTCGCTAGCATATCTATTTGCCCTTCAACTAATTAAAATTTGTTGTCTTTTAGAATACACGGACATGAGCATGTCTGTGGTGACGCAGCGACAGTCGATACCCTGGACCAGTTCGCTGGCCACGCTGCAGCTGCTCTTGGATCGCATTGGCGCCGGCTGTGTGGAGATTATCGAACCCGAGCGCAAGCTGCGCGTCTTCAATTGCATAGAGCTGACGGTGGAGCAGAAGATCATCATCATGGAATGGCAGGCGACGCATGTGAATGATGTCTACGCCGATGCTGTGCTCGCTTGCCTCATGCAATCCGAGTTGGGCGGCACCAACATCAAAGGCGCCACCAAGCAAACCAAATCGGATGAGTCGCGTTTCCGCGAGTGCCTCATCGAGACGCTGCAGGACACGTTTGGCGACAGCTGTGTGCCCAAGATGTTCAAGGGCGACCTGTTGCCGGTGACCGTGAGTGGCAAGCATGCCGAAATCAATCTAGATACCTTGGTAAGTACATTTATTGAACGATCAGCACTACAAATGATTTACTACAATTCCCCTTTTGTATGCAACAGATTGTCAGTTGTGCGGAGGATGAGGTGCTGCGTCAAATGCTGAACACCACCGTGCAGAAGCTGCACCAAACACTGGTGTCCGCTTATTGAAGAATTCCAAACCACCGTGTGAATCTTTTTTATATAGAGCGCTTTATTCATTAAGTTACAATGTTCAAAATAATATTTCGATTATTTAACTCGATTTAACGTGCCGTCCTAGTCTTGGCAATCTGCTCCTTCAGCACCAGAATGCTGGCGCGTTGCTCCGGCGGCAGCTGCGCAATCTGATCATCCGACAGCTGCAACACTTGCATAATCAGCGCCGCCTTCTCCTGATCCGAGGCATCCGATGGCAGCACACCGTGCGCGCCCAGACGACTCTGCAGCTGCAGTGCAGCCGACTGCTGCTGTTGCGTCACTGGCGGCACCTGCTGTGGCGGCGGCTGCTGCTGTTGCTGCTGCTGCACTGGCCCTGGTCCGGGTGGCATCGCGCCACGCAGACGCGGATCCATGGGTCGTTGACGTGGATCGCTTGGATACGGCATGGCGGCGGCCGGCGGTCCCTGTTGTTGCTGCTGCTGCTGTTGCAGCTGCTGTGGCTGCATTTGGGCGCGTGTGCGCGGATCCATCAGTGGCGGCGGCACCGGATTCGGCATCGCTCCCGGCACCTGACGCATATCCTGATCCATGTTGCGGCCCAACATGCGCGGATCCATGTTGACGGTGCGCAAATCAATGTCGTTGCCATGCATGCTATTAAAGTTGGGTCCAGGAACCGGCATATTCGGCATTTGGCCAGGGCCGACGACAGCTGCTTGTGGCGGCAACTGCTGCGGTTGCTGCTGCTGTTGTTGCGGTGGCTGTGGCGGCTGCTGCTGCACCGGGTTGCCATGCGGATTGCCACCGAGCACGGGTGGCATTTGGTTGGCTTTGAAGAGCATGCCGAGCGCTTGCTGGGGATCAACGATGCGCATCACAACCATCGCCTGGAGCAGCGCATAAGCCAGTTGGGGATTCAGCATAAGCATTTGACGTGCCTCTGACGGATTGCTAACGATGCAGAGCTTCATCTGCTTCATCAACTCGTACATTTGCTCGGGCGGCAGCGAAGCAACCGTTTTGGTGATCAACTCGGGTGCATCGTCGGGATCACAGGGCTCACCATAGGGGTTCTCCACCTGGGGACCCTGCAGCAGCTGTTGCATCTCCATTCGCGACTTCTCCGTACAAGCGTTGTCCACACGCAGGGTGCGTCCACCTATTTCGTAGCCATTGAGATTACGCATGGCACTGAGCGCTGTCTCCTGGTCCTTGTACTCACAAAAGCCGAAGCCCTTCGGCTTGCCGCTCTCGCGATCAAACACAAGTCTGTCATAAAGAGTAGAAGTTTTAAATCAAGCGGCGGAGTGGAGCATGTAGTGAAACTTACTTGAGCGACAAAACCGGGCCGACTTCACTGAAAATTTCCTTGAGCTTCTCCTCGGTAGCTTCGTAGGGTATGTTGCCCACGAACACTGACCGCATGGACTTGTCCATGATGCTCTGTTCTTGTGCCTTATCCGCCATTGCGCGTTTTTATTACTTGCCGATCGCCAGATAAAACAATATAAACAATTTGGTTGAAAATCGTGGTGCGTCGCTAGCCAGAGTCGGCTAATAAATTTCCCTGCACAGCCAGACAGTGTTGCATTTGCGAGCACCAGTATTGGTAAGTGTTAACTCACTGCGGTCTTTGGTATTAAAATATGTGTGCTCGACCTTTAGCATTTCTTCGCATTTCGTTTGAAAATACAATCAGTCTTCTTTTTTTAATAGCTTTCTATAAATTCCAATTTTTTTTTTTTAATATCAATATGAGTTTTAAACGCAAACTGTTCTAGTTGGTCTTCATACAAAAAGTTGCGCCTAGGTTTGAAAATTTCCCTGCGTATAAAACGAGAGTTGCCAAAAAAGTAAACATAAAATGCGGTATATGTGGTATGTTTTGAATTCTGCTTTTGCGGTCACTCTTCGACTTCATACGTTTTGCAACACTCTAACGCCTGGTGTTGTAATTTTTCATTTTGTCGCAAGGTGAAATCGAAAATGACGGTTTTTAAATAGTGAAAAGTGCACTAAAATCACCAAATTGATCGTCAAATTGTAGCTAATGAGGGCGTTTCACTATTTTGCATAAATGCACTTTGAAAATTCGACAGCAAATGCCTGAAAAACGTGATTGAAAATTTTACTTTGTGTGGTGTAGCAGCGCACACACGCACACACACACACTTATACACATACACATGGAGATAAACGCAGCAATGGCCTCGCACTCGTCGCACTCGCATTCGCAGCATATATAAAAGCTCAGTCTCAGTTGTTGTATATTGAAGAAGGAGCGCACAAAGCAGAAGACGAGAAGAAAGATTTCTGTGTCATTGAACGACGAGGCGATGAGGCGACGACCAGAGCAAAGCAAGAAGACCAACAAGGAGGAGCTCCAATAAAAGGAAAACCACAACGCTGAAGCAACAAAAACATACAGTGAAAATAACAGCTGCAGGTGCAAAACACTTCAAGGATACTCTACTGCCTACTACTGCTCTCTCCCTCTTTCACTTGCCCTTATCTTCTGCTCGCACATATACTCACACATACACGCGTTACGATCGATATACGAATGCCGCTTGTGTGTGAGTTTTTTGAATTGTATTGAACGCACATATCCGCAATACAACTACAACTACAAGTGCAACTGCAATTCATTTACAATTAGTGCTCATTAAACGTGTTGTCCAGTGCGCTCGTGTGTGTAGACGACTCTCCTTGCAAAAGAGAAGAGCGCAAAAATTAAAAAAGAAACATCAAGCGGAAATACTCTGGAAATTGTGTCTACCTTTCGTGTGCGTGCGTGTGTGTGTAGAGTGAGTTTAACAAACACCAGCACATTTTGTGCGTGCGTAAAAATAAAAGCAACAGCAACAACGCCAGCAGTGCAGCCCACAGTCCTAGGCAAGATCACACACACCCTACTGCAACAGTAGCGAAGGTAGGTAGAAGAGTGTGACAGAGAGAGAGAGAGAAATGAGTGTTCAGCAATCCCACATGATTTGACTTGTTTAATTAATTTTAAGTCCCCAACCACACGCACACTAACTCATGCGTACGTGTATGTGAGCTTTGTTGTGTGTTACGCACTTATGATTTGTGCGACTTTTTCGACACTTCTCTATCCGACCGTGTGTAAAGTAAGCTTTGCTCTAAGGAAAAATCAATAGCAACAGACGTAGTAGACAATTTGCTGCTGCTGTTGTTTGTTTCTTTCTTTTTTTGGTGCACAACCCTTATAGTCACAGTCTCAGTGCCCACACACTGGTATATAACAATATTTAGCAAATAAAAACAATAGAAATACACAACAAAAAAAAAAAACAAATTATTCACTGTGCATGTGTGTGAGAAAAGCGCAACGCAAAAAGGTTGACCGAGCATTTCCAACGGCATTGCCATTGCCTAAAAACAACAAAGCCGCAACTAGCAGAGATGAATATGATATGCATATATGTGTGTGTGTGTGTGTGTGTTTATATATGTATATGCATAAGTGCTGCGAGAGAGAAAGCAAGCAATCAATGATATTCTCTCTCAGGAAGAACGTCAATTTCCGTGATAGTTGCAAGGAAGATCAGCCATAATTACGCTATTACTTATTTGCATAAATATAAACATGCATATTGTGTATATTAATAGCCAGAAACATTGATCAATATTTCTGAATTCAATTTTCTTTGTCCACCAAGCAAGTTAAACTCGTGTGACAATTACAAAAGCGATTTAAATTCTTATTTTATTCTCAGAGATAAATATATAAATTATAGAATATAAATAAGGATTTTCTTCTTCAGATATACGACTTGATTAATAATTAAGATTTCGATTTTTTTTGGGTAAATAAGTGTTTCGAAAGTGTTTTAAAAAGTGCTCACACATTGAATTTTTAACGGGCTCAAAGAGTATTTAGAAATTTCACATCATATTTACTTACATAAACAAGAATAAACAAAATGATATAAATTTGTTGCGATTAGCCACCAACCCTTTGCATAACACACACTGATCAATTATTGTGCATTATAATTATATGTACACAAAGAAAATTCAAAGTTGAAAATTAGTTATATTTGTATTTGATGACCAGATGTTTGCTTTGACAGCTGAAATAAATGGCACTAAATGACTTAAAAGAGTTAAACACAAAAAAAAACCCGACAATCACAAGTACGTTCGTTCACAATGAATATAATTATAATTATCTGCCAAATTGATTATATTCAAAACCTATTCAGGAGATAGTATATAAGCTATCTGTTTATACTCGGTTTTATTTTTTGGACGAGCGCAAATGCCATTCGAAAATCACATTCGTTGATATTCACTTTTAACATTCGCAGTCACAGTCACAGTCAGAATCGCAGTCGCAGTCGCAGTATTCTGTGATTCATCGCATCAATTATTGCTCATGCTCTATCAGCAAAAATAACTCGTCATTATCATGATGTTGCCGTGTATTGCCCATCGTCGTCGTCGTCGTCGTCGTCCTCGACGATGCACACAAAAAGCTGTTCCCAAAGTTGTTGTTGCCACAACTCGGTACATTCCATTCCATTTGCACTTTACTACAGAGCCCCAAAGGCAGTTGGATGGATGAAGCTTTACCCCATCCAAGTTGTTGTTGTTGCCTTGCTTCCCTTTTGCAGACGCACACACACACATGCATTCACATCTCTACTTATGTGTGTATTTATGTTTATTTGTTGTTTTCGATTTGGCCGCACTTGTCCTTTGTTTTGCCGTTTTTCCATTTGCTGCTACTCTTAGCTTGGCTTTTGGGTTGCGTTCCGTTGTGTTTGTGTGTCTGCTAAGTTCTCTCAGCTCTCAGTTGTTTCAGTTGCAAAAAGCTTTCGTTCGGGCTGAAAATCAAGCACGTTTTGCATAGATTACGGGTGCTATAACGATCCGGATTCCGGACTCGGTGCTGCAAACATTCTTCGCCATATCAGTTGGATATCGTTTGTCAGCTTATGCAGCGAATTCTTATCAAGTTGCACCACACATAAACAAATATGAGTTGTATAAAATATTGACATTCTGCTTATTTTTCATTTGCAGGATTGAGGAAAAATGGCCGCCACACGAACATCATCTGCAATAACAGCTCGAAAAGTCGCAGTTTTATGACTCTAAAGTGAGACACATAAAGGAAGCGAGCGAGCGAGAGAGAGTGAGATAGGAAGCAGGAGGCGTCGCAGCAGCAGCAAGTGTCAAGAGTAGTCCTCGTTTTGCAGTAAGCAAACCTTGTCATCATCATCATCATCAACATGGTGGACAACAGTGTGCAATGTCCCGTGTGCACCTTGTACCTGCATGCGGGCATGAATCTCTCCGATCATTTGGAGACACATCCCAAGGAGCAGGTGATCAAGGCATTGGTGCAAATGACAATCGTTGGCAACAACCCCATGGGCTGCAGCCTGGCGGCTGCAGCTGCACTCGCCACTGCCGGCAGTGGCAGTCAAACTGGGGTGGCATCGTCAGACGGTGCCTCCACCTCGACAGCGCCCGAAGCCGATGTGAAACCAGCTGTGGCAGCACCGCCAGCTGCCCCAACACCACCAGCACCGGCACCTGCATCGCAGACAGCAGCAGCAGTAACAGCAACTGCAGCCACAGCTACAGCAGCAACAACAACGTTAAAATCAGCAGCGCCAAAAGCTGCGTCATTGCTGGGAAATGCAAATGTCAGCACAAACATCAATAGTAGCAGTAGCAACAGCAGCAGCAACAGCCCCGGCTCCAGTAGCAACAGTAGCACCAGCAGCAACAGTAACAATAACAAATTGAGCAATCCACCGATAAAGGCAGTTAAAAGCGCGCCACCGTCGACTGAGGCGTCAGCCACCACATCCAACACACCCACCATAAGCAGCGTGGCCGCCGCCTATCCGCCGTCGCTGACATCCGACTATCGCTACGATCAGCAACAGCAACAACAGCAGCAGCAGCAGCAACAGCAACATCAAGCACAGCAGCAGGCGACGACAGCAGCAACACTTCATGGCTTTCCACGTGGTGCAACCACAATGTTGGTGATACCACAGGCTACACAGCATCAGCATCATTTCCTGGCCACGCAGACTGCTCACTTTGCCCATCAGCAGCAGCAACAGCAACAACAGTCGCCTATGAAATACACATATGCGACCACGTTGCCACCGCCACCTCCACCACTACAGGTAAGTGTCCAGTGGCACCCGAAAACGTATTTATACATAATAATTTACAATTTGTTTTTGCATTGCAGCTTTTTGCACAGCAGCCGTCGTCAACGCAGTCGCATCAGAAGCCACCGCCCGCCTATGGCGCCGCCATCAGTCAAATTCGATCTCAGCACAACCAAAACAAGCAACATCAGCAGCAACACCACCACCAGCAGCCGCAGCCGCAACAGCAGCAGCAGCATCAACAACAGCAACCGTCGCAGCAGCAACAGCAGCAGCAGCAACAACATATAACCGTACAACATAATGTAAACCTAGCACCACCGAGTGGGAAGCACAGCAAAGCCCACACGGAGATCTTTCTGAATCCTCCGCCACCACCACCGCCCCAGAACACAACGATGCCGTCTTCAACGAGCTCCTGCACATCCAGACTACAGCATTCACAACAACAACAACAACAACCGCATCAACACCAGCACCAACATCAGCAATCGCTTCCAGCCAGTAGCAGCAGCAGCAGCTATACAGCAGCCACTTGCTCCAGCGCCACGTCGAACCTGATGGCAGCATCTATCAGTGGACGCGCCAGCAGTCGCCAGTCGACCAATTCGCCATTTGGTGCACTGCTCAATGCAGCCGCGCAAGCTGCCAGCTCATCGCCCGCCACCTCCAGCGCCTCAGTGTTGCGCTATGCGGAATCGCCAGTTGCCCACTACCTGGAGCGAGAGAATGGTGATTTTATTGTTCAAGAGACGCCCAAGCATATTGTCGAATGCGTCGAGAAGGACGACGGCGAGTTCTCAGTGATTGAGCGCATCTATCAGTCGCCACCCAGCGTTCTGCACATACACGACGATGACGAGGAAGAGGATCACAGGTAAGCCGTCTCTCTTGGTGTAATTTAAATTGTATTTAACGTTTAATCTATATTGCTTACAGCTGGGCGAACAGCGACGATGAAGATCACGTTAAATTGGCGCATAATCATGTCGAGGATGGCGACGATGAGCGTGAGGACAGCCGCAGCAGAGTTGGCGTCAAAACGACAACGAGAAAATCACGCAAAACAAAGTCTGGCAACAGAACGCACAAACGTGCGTCCAAGCATCAGTTGGCCGCCGAAGAGGAGGAGGAGTTTATGAGCGTGGGCAGCAGTGAGAACGAAGAGCTGGAGGAGGAGGACCAACAACACCACCAGCCGTCATCATCACCTGCAGTGCAAGTGGCGCTATCTTCGCCGCCACTGCTTTGCACGGCACCATCGACGAGCAGCGGCGCCGCTTCGGCATCCTCTGGCAGTCCAATTGCCTCATCCGGCGGCACCGTCAAGTCCAAAAAGAATCGCATTACAGTGCTGAGCGACGTGCCGCTTAATATGAACGAGTATCTGGATCTGGTGGGCAACATTGTGGCGTCGAGTCGCATTGGGGCCACGCGTCCTTTTGCCGCTGTTGCGCCCATTCCATTGGTCAAGGTGGAAAAAGAGGAACCGCTGGACGAATACGATAGTGTGCCGAGCGAGATGCAGTCGATGGAGCAGAAGCCCAGCTTAGAGAATGCCGCTGGCAGCAGCAGTAGCAGCAGCAGCAGCAGTAGCAATGGACACGTCACCACCAGCGTCATACGCATGGCTAGCACCAGCACGAGCAGTAGTACCAATGTTCCGGCCGAGGATCTCACACAGCCGCCGCCAATGAAAGTCGAGGTGGAGCCAACGATGCTGTTGCCGCAACGTTTCTCTGCACCGGCCCAGCAGCGTGGTCCCAAGAAATTAGTCATCAAACCAAAGGCCACAGCAACGGCGACGGCGACAGCGACGACGGCAGCCACATCGACGGCGACAGCGACGAAAAAGACTGATAATAATAACGCTGCCAGCAGCAGGAGCAGCAACTGCGCCGAATCTCTCAGCATATCAAAAACCTCGGCCGAACTAGTGCAGATCAAGAGCGAGACTGTGGAACCATCCACATCGAGCGGCAGCATCCTCGAGAAGCATCTGACCACCAACTATGCCGGCCAGCAATCATCACGCAAACACTCCACGGTCAACGATGACGATGCACGCGTCCTTCTCGAGTTTGCCAATTCCAAACAGTTGCCACTGGCAAGCGGCAGCAATCCCACAACGTTTGTGGTGAATGCAGCAAGCTTTGCGTCGGCAGGTTCGGTGTTTGCCAGCAACATGCAGCAGCAGCAGCAACAACAGCAGAAGGCAATTATGGCGGGTGACGAGTACATACTGCCTGATGACAGCAAAGTGGAAGTGGATGAAATTGTGATATCCTCCTCGTCTTCCTTTGCCTCCTCCACACAGCAGCAAGCACATCAACAGCATCAGCAGCACCAGCAGCAACATCATCCATCTTCAGCTGGAACGGTCCAGGCAGCGCACTCAACATTGCAGCAAGCACAGCCGCCAAACTTCAATGATTTCAACTTTCTGTACCATCAAAATGCAGCGACATCTGCTCCGACTTCCTCAAGCTTTGCGCCCTTCGGTCTGCAGCAACAACAGCAGCCACAGCACGGCACTAGTGAAGCCACTAATGCAGCAACGCTAGCCTCATCCTCCAGCAACTCGTCAGCAATGGATCACGAGTCGTCCATGAATGCATCGTTCCGTGTGGCAAAGCCTCAGTCATCAATTAGTGGCTGGTATCAACCACAGCAACAACATCAACAGCAGCATCAACATCACCAGCAGCAACAGCAACAACAACAGCAGCAGCAGCAACAGCAGCAACAACAACAACAGCCAACAACTTCTCAGAATGTAGAGCAGTCAAGCAATTTTATTGCTGCTTTGGCAGCTGTCGATTGCTGCAGTGTGGCAATGGACAGCGATGCGAGTGATGCAAAGTACTTGGATCTGGATACATGCAAGCGGGAACAGTTGAGCAACAGCAGCAGTCATTTGCCCTCTGCCTCAGCGTCCACATCGACAACTTCGTCCTCGTTTGCTGCCGCGGCCACTGAGAGCAGCCTTGTTGGTGGTCTGGGTTTGAATATACGAACTGATGAAAAGATGCCCGCCAAGGGGGAAATTTCCGAGCAGGAAAGCAACTGTGACATCGAGAACTCCTGGAGTCAATCGGTGAGTCTGCAATATAATTGAAGCACATATAAGCACATATAACAAAGGCAATTCCTTCCAGATGTATGGTGACATATCACAGCGGTACTTTAGAAGCCAGTTTGCGGATGGTTACAATCAACAGCTGACCGATTGGCGTCAGGACTATTATCCGGCGCAGGATCTCAGTGGTCAGCAGCAGCGTGAGCACAAACGGTAATTGTCAATTTGACTTTATTTATTTCTATTATTTGTTAATGTTAACAACAATCTTGTGTTACAGATTTGATTTCAATGCGGTGGCAACCGACTATGCGCAGGCGTGTGAACTGGACGCCTCTTCAAGCTCGGCACGTAGCAACAATCAATTGCTGGATGCACAGCCCACCACCTCGACGTCATCATCGGCATTGCTGGCTGGTCCACCAATAGCCTCGACATCTAGAGCTGCCGCCGAGGCAGAGGCCGTTGCAGCCGCATTACAGCGAAAGGGTCAACGGCGCAAGATCTACAGGTGTCCACACTGCGTGGCCATCTTCGAGAAGCTCAAGGAGCGCAATGCACACATGATTGGAGAGCACAACTATGTGCGCCAGAACCGAAGACTCATCTGCGCCCAGGCTGTGGTCAATGGTGTTATGCTGGCTCAGCCCCAGGCTCCAGAGCCACAACAACCACAACAGCCATTGCTGCAGGCAGGTAGCAGCAACAGTGAAGCTCTGCATGAAGATTCCAAGGATGGCATTGTGAAGATCAAGCAGGAGCAGTGTCAGGACAAACCCGATTCATCGGAACAGCAGTTGCTTGTGCAATTGGAGCTGCCTGATGTGAAAGATGCTGGCTTACTGGGCGTTAACGGCGAGAGCGCTACTGATGCGGCGGACGTGAAGCCGTCCACGAATGTGTCTGATGTGAAGCCGACCATGGCGCCACTGAGTATGACAACGCCAGCTGCCAAATTGGCGGCTATTTATCGCATGCTCATTTCCTACAATGAGTCGAAGCTTGGACAGGACCATCACAACCTCAGCGAGCTGGAACAGAAGGCCATGGAGAAATCCATATTTCTATGCTACGTTTGCCGCACCGACTTTCCCTCGGTGAAGCTGTACGATGCCCATTTAACTGAGCATCCAGCCGAATGCTTTACCTGTGGCAAGAAATTCTATCGTTGGAAGAATTTCTCACTGCATCTGAAGCGTCATCTCGGCTGGAAGGAGTTCGGCTGCTATGTGTGCGATAAGAAATTCGTGGTACGCAGTGCTCTCGTCGAACACATGCGCATGCACACGGGCCAAACTCCCCTGAAGTGCAAGATATGCGGTGAGTCCTAATTGGTGATCTGCAATAGAATTTTTGGGTTAATGCATTGTGTTTTGTTTGCAGGCAAAAAGTTCAAACGTTACTCCAACTTGACTCAGCATCGGAAGCGTCATACCAAAATGACGGTGCGGAAAAAGGAATACGTGTGTCATTGCGGTGAGGTGTTGCCATCGAAGGCACGCTTCCTGTGGCATAAGGAAACGCACGACCTCAAGCCCAAGTGCTGTCCGTATTGCTGTGATCGTTTTGTGCACGCCAATTCATTACGCCGACACATTCGTCTGGCCCATTCGGACAAGTTTGACTACGCCGAGCCCATGGAGTGTCCCATGTGCAAACAAATATTTGCGAAAACGTCCATCAAGGCGCACATGGCCACGCACTCAACGGATCCACAATACGATTGCGCCATCTGCAACAAGAGCTTCTCCACCAAATGGAATCTCAAGATACATTCGTGGGTGCACGCCAATCGCACTGCCAAACCGTTCAAGTGCGAGTACTGTCCCAAGGCCTTTGTGCGCGAATTGGACTTCAAGAATCACATGAATGCGCACAAGCAGATCAAACCGTACACATGTGAGTATTGTGGTTGTAAGTTCATACGCAAATACAATTATATGCGGCATCGGCGAGAGCATCATGGCAACAAGAAGTTCACCTGCGATCAGTGCGACAAATCCTTCCATCGGCATTACTATTTGATTGAGCATCGACGAATTCATACGGGTGAGCGGCCTTTCCACTGCACCATCTGTGGCAAAAGCTCCACCACGAAGACCAATCACAATAAGCATCTGAAGATACACCATTCACGCGATCCCTTTACCGTGGAGGTCTAAGTGCTTAACAGCAAGGAGGGATGGACTAATTAAACTAAAGTTTAACAATACATTAATTAGCTAGCTATTTATGGCTCTTCTCAGTGTGTGTAATGTGTGTCTGTGGTTATATAAACAAACAAATCGAAACAAAACAAACTAGTATTACTTATCGAACTATATATATATATAAAAATGGAAAATATATGTATATGTCGACTTTACATATGCGAATGCCAATTCTTGATAAACAAAAACAAACGAAGAAACCCATTATCATAATAATAATAATAATAATATTAACATTTTACTAATCGTACATTTTGGATGTGGTTAAGAGACTTAGATAAATGTGAAAGTGTTTACCCTGTTTTCCTCTAGATAACCCCACACACTACACTCTTCACTCGATCCACAACAAACATTTTGCTAAATCGACAACAACACAACACGAATTGCAAAATTGCTTTAATTTCTTTTAACTACATTAAATTAGTGAAATGGCATGCCTAGTTCAGTGCAATATACATCATTATCATTTAATTTTATGCTGTAATCTTAAGCATCTCAATTTTAGTTTGATATCCATTAAGTTTATTATTCTTTTATGTCTATATATACATACATATATATATATATATACTTTATATAGTGTCAACTCGTATGTTAGAGGACAACACAAATCTAGTTAATTTAAGTTAGCTGCAATTGGTTTATATATAATTATTACATTCAAATATTATATCTTTGAGTTTTCGAAACTTGAGCACATTCTAAACCACCAAGCAATCAAAACAAAACAAAAAAAATACACACACACATCCACACCTACACACACACACACACACATATATATACGTAACGATAATAGGATCAACAGCCACATCAACAAGATGAAAGATATTTGTGAATTGTTATACTATCCATTTGTATTTTGCAATCAAAGAGACAAAACACTCTGCCAGCGATCGAACGTACACGAACACAACTGTCATATTGAATAAACATAAAGCTAAACCTAAACGTAAAACATAAAAGTATAACATTTCGATGTATGTAGCATATATTTGATTTGTAGTAGTTGCAACTTCTCTAGGCTATTTTCAATAATTGTTTTCGATGGTTTCGATTAAGAAGCGATTAGTTAAAATTTCTAGTTTTTAAGCGAACACAACACAGCATAAGCATGAGAATTAAATTAAATAATTCATTACATTATAATATGGAAAACAAAAACAAATGAAAAAAACATACAAAACAAAAAAAATACAAAACCACTTTCAAATATTTACAACTTACAAACAAATTTCAACGAGAATTAATGAAACAAACAAACAAAATAAAACAAAACCCATTTTGTGGAAGAAATAAATGCAATTTATGGATAATTACTTTCTCAATGTATTTTTTACTGAAATCCAAAATTATGTATTATTTTTTAATTCCTAATAAGATATGAATTGAGATAAGAGAACTTAAAATTGGAATACATATTCAAGTATGTAAAAATAACGTGTAAACTTAAATCACGTGGAAATCAATTTGGAGACTTCTCGCTCCAATTTGTTAAATTATACAATGGTATTGTATTGATCTACTTTAACAAGTACATTCTACTGTCAATTAAGGGTTTATAAAGTAAATCTGTTTTGTACTCATCTTCAAAGACATCGACTTCAAGCAGCTGGAATCCTTTCCTTGCGGAGTCATCATTCATCGAATCGCTGCTCGACTCGTCACTATTGTTGTTGTAATTGAGTGGATAATGGACTCGAGCAAACACCTCAGGATATCTGCAGAGACAGGCTTGAAGTGAATGACGCACGGCAGCCTCGCTGAAATTCCTGTTCATTCGGATGCCGTGTAACCTGACACGGAAGGTGCGTTGCGGAAACATGAATAGCTCTTTGGGCATACATTTGAGATCAAAAAGTGACACCATTGCGGTGTCGTGGAAATCAATATAAAACACGGTCGCTTGGTGCGAGGATTGATGTAGTTCCTTGATAATGGCACGATACCATTGATTGTCTTGAGTGTAGCGTGCCAGGCAGAGTGCATCCAATTCCACAGGATGCAGTCGTTTTGCTCCCTTGATCAATGAGCTCGTCTCCTGGGTAAGACCGATTTCGTGCTTCGCAAACTCGGAGAGTTTTGGCGATATCTGCAACTCAGTGGAAGACAGAACCTTATCGATGCTGCATTTAAAATGTCGAACGCCTGCTGGAAGATTGGCGGCTTTAAAGCAGCCGCCATCGGTGCGATAAGAGCGTTCCGTGGAAGTATCCATCGGCGAGAAATGTGATGTCTCTAGTCTATCCTGCTCCCACGCATGGACGTGGAATTAGTGCTAATTGCTTTGGAAAATAAGCGAATACTTACCCTGTTGCGCAATTGAATGCGACGTCGTACCTGATCGATGGCAGAGATGGGTGTCGATGGTATGTAGCCAGCTAGTTCAGGATCTTCATCCTTGTTGGGAATCCCTTCGATTACCTCCTCAATAATGTAATCATCGGTGAAAGCGATGGACTTTGCTTCGCTGCCATCCAAATCGATTTCACAGTTGCCGCTCATTTGCAGTTGGTGTAACGCTTCTTCCTTGCAATCGAAATCCTCGTCACACCCGAAAGGCTGCATCTCCTGCATCTGTTGGCTATTTATCACGAACTTCTTCTTCGCTGGAGGCGGTTGTGCGGTTGTATTGCTGGTCACTTCACCCACAACTGGAGTGGACATTTCCCCCAATTGTGTCAGTTCATCAAACATTTTGAAACACTCGAGCATCTCGGGACGAGGTAGTGCTAGCTCCGGCTTTTTTTTATGAGGCGACTGACGCAGTACCATGCCATTCATCACCAGCATGGTGACGACATCCTCGTTGCCCACCTTAACCTGGCACAAGGGCAATCCATTGGGCGCTTTGAGTTCCATGACGCGAATACAGCACAATTTCATAACGACAGCGTTGTGCAGCATGTCCATCGTATCCAGATCATACTTATTCTGCTTGGGTCGCATACCGTTTAGAGCAATGCGAAAGCACATCGCCTTCAGCTGCGGAAATGGTGCAAACGGCAGCAGCTCTGATGGCTTTGTTTTCTCCACATTTCCATAGTCCACATAGTACACACGATACTCGCCTTTGCTGCTGATCTTGCTGTTCACAATGCCGCGATAGAGCTTATTGTCCAAATGATATTTGACTATCACCGGTTGCCCCACCACGTAAGTGGTTGGCACTTGGCTCTGGAACTGCTGACTGAAGCGTTTGGTCAGCAACTCGCACATATGCTTAATGAATGGCTTATCGGTACTCAAGCTCAGATAGAGCTCACATTGGTGATTCACGTACGTGGGCAGCGCTGTGAAGATGTTTTTCTTACAATTGCGCGGCGTTTGCCACGCCAAAGGCGCCTCAGTGCAGTCTGTGGTAGGTGTCTCGTCATTGAAATCCTTCAACAGTTCAAGCGGTGGCATTTCATCGTGATACTCGAAAGACTGGTCCAGACAGGATCCAAGGATTATAGGTGGCACAACTATAAAGAATTATTTGAAATTATTTACCACCAGATAATTGAAGTCACTTCGTGGTCACTATATACCATTCACTCTATCCACATCGTCTAGGTAAGGCATTAAGTCTTCATCTTCGTCAACGTCATTGTCATAGCTATTGGCATCTAGCGTTATAGTTGTGTGGCTCACAGGCAATTCTTCCAATGCCATGGTATTATTGGCATCCTTAAAGGCCAAACCAGCCTTGATCAGTTCGTCGTTGATGCTAACAAATTTAGTGCATGCTGGCGTAAAGGGCCCAGCGATCTCGGTGAGGGAGCCCCATAAATTGACGTTCAGGCAGTCGCCATCTCGACCATGGCCAGACACATGCAGCGAGGTGTAGGCGCTTAGGTGAGCCTTGAAGAATTCAATCGCCCCCGCCGACCATTCGCCATCCTTTGCACAGATGCCGTACAGCTGGCAACGCAACGCGCTGTTCGAGACTCGCGCCATGGCATCGTCAATTGGCAGGAGACAGGACGCGGGCACCATTTTCACCAGTTCGCCAATGTCACGCAGATGCACATTGTATTTGTAGTCGACATCTGTGTCGTCGGCGACGGCGACAATCTGGCCACGATGCCAGAGCACATTCATCTCCTCGCTGGCCTTGAACCAAACGTAACACATATTGCCTGGTTGCCAAACGGTCCGGAACATGTGTTCTTCGGTCTCATTCATGGCAGCGGCTGCGTCCTGCACCGACTTACGCAGATCGGCAATGGCAGTCGTGAAGTGTGTTAACGTGACGTAGAATTCGCTGGGATTGACAACGTGCAGCACTTCGATGGTGGTACGTTGAACGTTTACCAAATTGTGGGGCACAATTTCTTTAAACTCTTTAGACTGCTCCTGGGTCAACTCGATCAATTTACGCGTATCGGCATCCAGTGGCGTATGCTGCTTGGCCAGCATCGGTTCTTGCACCTTGCTGCTGTCGCCACTCGACAAGCAATGCCCCTGAGCCACAAGCACGGCCGCCACATTGTTATTGTCGCAGCCAGGGCGTGGGAAATGCAACGCCACGTGAGCGACTTTGTCACGCACAGAGATTACTTCCATGTGCAGCTGAGGATTGGAGACCAGCTGCTTGAATGCGGCATTACCGGCCTTTGTCCAGGCATAGCCATGCTTCTGCAGTGGCTCCACATCAGCCAGGCAACATTTGATGGCCAGCTCGTGGTGCCAGAACTGTTGCGGCAGCATGAACAGCTTATCCCAGTACAGCTGTTGCAGTGCACCGGTGTCCACAAAGCGAACAACAACGTAGCCTGCAAAGCGTAGAGAATATAATATGTTCTTCTATAATTCGAGACTATCGTCTCACCGTCCGGCAGCATTTGTTCGATGCGTGCACGATGCCATTGGCCCTCCCAATGCAGCGCGCAAGCCAAATGCAGGCGACCCATGTAGATGGGCTCCAGTTGGCCGAGACTCATGCTATTCATGACAGTCTGGAGCTCGGCTTGCTTCGCCTTTTGCATCTCACCACTGTGGTGGTACATTACATGAAAGTCCTGCGGATGTCGCACTTCCAGCAGCTGCACCATTAGCACATATCCCACATGCGGCTCAGGTAACGGCAATTTCTGTGATGTGTGCGCGATCAGCTGCTGTGGATTGGGCAGCTCGGCGAGTCCGTAGCCACTCCGTGATTGCGCCATGCCGGTGTATAAAAAAGCTTCGCGCACCGAAATGTTCGACTTGTAGTTTTTGGTCGTCAGATCGACTTCGTAGAGTTGTGGTCCCAATGAGCGCAGCACAGTCACATACACTGGATTACTGTAGAATCGAGGTAATGTAATTAGCTACAAGGTAACTTTGGCTTATTGCGGGTAACCTACTTCTGCACGACCTGCTTGAGAAAGGCGCCAGCCTTTGGCTCCCACTCGGTGTTGCCAGCGATGGGCATCAGCTGCTTCAAGCTGCAGTGCACCGAGGCATATGGATGCATTAACAGATGCTCCGGCAACTGGCGAAAACTGCAAAGAAAAGCGATCGAATGAGATTTAGTCAATAGTCAAAATACATTATCCACTTACTCATTGCTCTGCACATTTTGGTTTACACCGATATCAGGCAAGAAGACGCCATAGGTATCAGGCTGTGTTGCCTTTTGGCAAACCAATGCGCGTTGCCAGCGATCGGTTTCGGTTTGCCTCAGATGCACCAGATACTGTTGACCCACGACAATCATGCCAGGCAATGCCAGACAGTCCGATTCCGACACAAATCTCTCCAGCTGCTCTCGAATGCGCTGCGCAGTCTGCAGGCACTGCACATAGAAATCTTGTGGTGAGTTGACGGAGCGCACTCGAACGCATGCGCCCGTTTTGAACCAATCGGCCACATGGCTGACCACCAGCGAATTGGATTTGGAGCTGCTGATGTCTAGGTCGTTGAAGGATGGCATACACTTGGGCTGCTGTGTGCGCAACTCTAGGGCGTTATTATTCAAGTTTTTGGACTGACGTTGCTGTCTGCCGCCTGGGAGAGCAACGGCAAGTGGACCCAAGTCCATTTGCGGTGTTTGGATTTGGTTTTTGGGCCAGCAGGTGCTGCTTGCTTGCGAACAGCGGCCATAGCTGCCGGCAGAGATGGTGCTGATGTCGTCATATTCGTTGGAGAAGTGCATCTCAATTTGTGGATCCTTAAATTTAGTGATGAAATGACTGGCTATTAAATCTGATAGCTTTTCGATGGTGTTGCTGAAACTGAATTGGGGAATAATTAGCAAGGTACATAGACAAATATTTGTAGCTGAACTTACTAATATGGATTGCCGGCGTTTTTAGTGATTTTGACGTGCGTTGGTATCTTTTCCAAGTGCTCGTAAATCAAACAGATGACATCCTTTAGCCAAAAGTTCTGCGACACTTCGGGTTCCAGGCACCTGCGCATTTTCTGTCACACACAGGAAATTGGCCGATAAAATCAGAAGATTAGTAATACTTAATTATTTAGCTTAAAATGCTTACATTGAGAACCAGCTCGTAGCCATTCAGCTGGCTCATTGCCTCATTGAGTTGCATCTGCGGCGACAAACTGGACTCACGCAGCATCTCGATGGCCTGCAGCTCGGCATTTTGCAGTTGGCCATGCAGCAGGCGGAAATGCTTTGAGATCCCGGCCAGGGTTTCGTCGGCAAAGTCGCTCAGCTGCTTCTTGGTGTTCTTCACCACCTGCAATAAGACATGGGAGACGAATGTGGGTCATTTAAAAAGACATTCTAATGATGCGAGTGATAGGCGAATGCAACGCTTCGAATCGCATCGAAATCGCATTGAATGCAATGCGACTTTGTCGTGAATGCTGGTGGTGAGCGGACTTTGAAGACTTTGCCACTTTTAATTGTGCATTTCTCAATATGCTTCTTCTCGCAATGATCATTATCAGCGAATCCAAGTTGTAGACTCTTGGCTTTGCGTGTTGTTAGTGTTGCTTTTATTATTGCTATTGTGGTGTGTGCTTTTGAAAGTGATTGTAAAAACCGCCAAATAACACAAAAATTTAAAAATGCTGGGGCTGGCGTCGCGTCGCTTTGCGTCGCTTTGGGCCTTATGACAGCTGATTTGTAGCAGATGACAGGCAAGTTCGCGCCAATCGCTCGGTTCTACCATAAATGGCAGCCAGCCAAAAGATTCAAGATTCGAGATCGCCATCGCCATCGCCATCGCAACAGTCATAGCCAGAGTCAGAGTCAGATCGATGGTGATTGTCGTGTAAATGAAACCCATGTAGGAAAGTCAACTCTTGGCACATCATTAAAACGAAACCAGACTGCTTGTTTATGATGCTTTGGTTTGCTTGCGTTTTTGGGTTGGGGCAGGGCAGCCAAATGAATGCTAGGTAGGTGCTTTACAAGCATTTTGAAGTGCTCGACATGATCTCCAAGTCAAGCCACTCTTGACCTTGTCTTGGGCATATCTTAACTCGCATTGATATCTCTTCTATTGTGTTTTGTGGCTGGCGTTGTCTTGCGTTCAATTTAATTGGAGGTGGCTGTGTGAGTTTCATTCTCAGCCGTCTTAGTTTGCCAATTAGTTTTAATGGTCAAAATCTAATCGCCACGCAGACTTCCTACGCAACTCGGCGCAGTAGTCGAGCAGCAATCAATCAACTGCCAGACTTTTTAAAACATTTTTATGCGTACATAATAACGAGAGAAATAAGCTTATCCTATGCTACAAGTGCCCAGCAATTGAAGTCAAAGTGTTCTTTAAGTACTTAATGAGAGGGGAAGTAATTACTCATATTTTCTATTATAATACGAATTTCATAATTTCATCATAATATACGAATTTTAAATATCCTGCATAATTATGGATGGTAATATATATAAATGTTTGCATTAGTCAAAATTCAATTGTGAAATTTTCTAGCGTTTGATCGAATATTTCAGTTTATGGTTGAATAGTTCGTATACTTGATATTTGGTAGTGAGTAATAAATACGCCTTCGCTTAGCTTGAACTGCAATCATTCTGTCTATAATTTGCTCATACTCGAAATTGAACAACAACATTTAGCACACATTAAAACAATTAGCGTGGCAATTGAAGTTTGAAAAAAAAAAATAAATGAAAACACACAATAAGAAAAACAATGATTGCGCGCACAGTACAAATGAATTTTTGTTTAATAAAGTTTACCGCCGAACGTCGTCAGGTCCGTCTCTGAGTCAGTTAGCTACAGCCATGGAGTTTTAGACAGACACTTCATTTTGGCCAGTTTATCAATTATGGACGGACACTCGGACACAATTTGCTGGTTGCTGGCGCTTTGAGCCGCCTCGTTAGCCGCATTGCGATTTTTGGTGCGTGCCGCGCTTACTTCGACTTGTAATGAGAAATCAACTTTTGCTATTAGTAGTTTTTTGTTTGTATAATAGATAATTCATGTAGTTTGCATTGTTTTTGCTTTTATTTCTTTCTCGTTTTCGTTTTCTTTGCATTATTTAATGGACACGTGTGGGCGAATCGATGAAGCTGCCTAATGCGATTATGATTTATGTATGTTTGTACTTTTATTATGCAAGACCTTGAAAGCTACCGCTGCTGTTGGTGCTTCCACTACTGCTGCCTCCTGTCTTAAAATCAGGCTAATTAGACATGCTGGTCACCTGTATATATGCATAAATAAATCAGACACTCAGCCGGACAAAATTGAAATGCGGGCAGTGTAAATGAGTGAAGCGTGCAGAGCAAAAGGAAGCACTGAAGTGTCATGGGAATCGAAGTCAGGAGTCTGGAGGGCAAAGACATTTGTGGCAGCAACAACAGCAAACTGGTTACAAGGTCAACGCTGCACAGTCGCACACAGCTTGTTCCATTCGAGATTCGTGAATTGAGATTCTCGACGCTCCACTTCAACTACGATTAGCAGCAGCTGCTGCGCGGCTGCCAAAAAATATAAAAACATTTTTAGATGGATAAACAAAAATGAAAGGAGGCCTCCAAAAGCAGCCAAAAGAGTGTCAGAGTTTTTGGTAAGGTTTTTCCGTTCTGGCCGAAACACAACACAGCACAACTCAACAGAAAAAAACTTCTTAATTACATGATTTGGAGCTGTTGTTTGTTTGTTTGGCTGCGCTCGCATACGGCAAGCACACTGTGAGTCTTGGGGTCATAGCTGTGTAGTTAGTTTTGTTTTTTTGCTAACGAGCTAAGCTCGCTCAACGGCTTCGATGAAGGCTGCCCATTGACTAGGGTCTGACTCATCAGGCGATTTGATTTAATTTGATTTGCAGTTGCGTAAGGCCAACTCTAGTTAGCACAATTAAAAGCGAGCAGCTGAGAGCACAGAGATATATATATATATATATATATATTTTGGAGGCACGACAAACGAGTTCGAGCCAGGCTCAAAAGCGCAAGCAGCAGCCAAGCGACTCAAGTCTCGACTCAGACTCAGGCTGAGACTCAGACTGAGACTGAGACTGAGTCGCGTTGTCTGGCTGGATGCTCGTTGCGAAAATTGAACAACAATTGAAAACAGAAATCAGTTGAAGCTGAAACCCCACAGCGAGCGGTCGTTGAGTCGCGTCCAACTTCTGATCTAAGCGGCACTATTATTATTATTATTACTTTAGCTTTCAGCCGAAACTGCCTGCAACAAGACAACAACACAACATCACAACGTCACAACTGAGGCAGCTGGAGAGACCACAGACAGTAGCCTAATAACAATAACAAAAAATATCAAAATTATATACGAGTGCAATTGTCTCTGTGTGTTTGTGTGTGTGTGTGTGTAAGTGCTGTGCATTGTTTGGGGCAACTGGTGGCAACAACTGTTTTTGCTGCTGCTGCTGCTGCTGCTGTTGCAACTCTAAAAAGCCCGCCCGCTACTTGAGGCCGCGTCGTATTAGGCAACCACATGCAACATACAACAACAACAACTAGACAAACTCTAGTTACATTTTATAGGCCAATTCATGCAAATTTAATACACACTCTTTAAGTTTTTGGTGTGGCACCCACCAGCGACGACAATAAGGAACAACAATCAATCCGTGTAATTGGCCGTGTGTTGCAGCTGCGGCTAATGGAAAAGCGATTAATCGTCTTAGTCTAACGATTCGTAAAATCGTACGCGTTTTTTTCAAGTCGCGCGCGCGCGTTTTGCGATTATTTACACCCAAAGTCGAGGCGATTGCAATTGCGGTTTTTGCCTTGTGCTTGTGGAACTTACGAGGGGCAGAGAGAGAGATAGAGAGTGAGAGTGAGACACTTGTTGTCGCCTTGTTGCCACCAATACCAACCAGCTGTGAAAAGGTCAAAACAAATAAGCACATAACAATAATAACAAACAAACAAACAAGCAAGCGACGACGAAAGTGACGGGCGACCGCAACATTTGCAACATTCGTTGTCGTCGCCATCGCCAGCGCCAACGTTGGCAACATTCTCGCCAGCAACATGTTGCCCAGGATCACATTTGTGCTCATCGTCTTTTGTGGATATCTACTGTTTACGGGTAAGTTGCAAGTTGCGGCGACATTAATCAAAAGTCACATACATAAATGTTTATGCAACGCACAACAGCAACAGCAACAACTACAACGAGAATATAATTTATGGCCTCAAGGCACAGGCGGCTAGCTGCAATTGTTGTTGTTGATGTTGCTACTCAGATGCAACGAAATCGAATTACAGAAAAACTCAAGTTAAACGCAATAAATTCAAGCAGATTACACGTCTCGACGTCGCGACGCACAGACAGAGGGCGGGAACGAGGTAACGCAGCCGCCTTGATGTGTCAGGCGCTAAAAAACAAAATATATATGTACAATATATACAAAAAAAAAAAGAAGCCAAAAAACTGCGTGAAGAACGCGCACGGGTTGCGTTTTTTCTTTTTATTTTGCAGTGTATTTATGGTCAACGCGACGCGTCTTGTTGTCTCGTTGTTTTCATTTTGAGTTTGTTGCTTTGAATGTTAGTTTATGGCTAGAGACCTGGGGGCAGCCAGTACTTGCAACATCACCTCAACAACAACAACAACGACAGCGACAACAAACCCCCAACAGGCGACGCGGGGGTTGTCAATGGCCACGCAAAAATCTGTGATGTAATTGCTCATGTGATTGCTCCATACCTGAGGATTTGCAATATATGCGATAGTTGCGAATTATTTGAAAGGCGCCAAAAAAAAAAAACACTTAAGCAGCCAATTGCTTTGGGAAAGTTCTGTTTGACCTTTGACATTTGGAAGCTACAGCAACTTGTGTTGCTCGAGTGGCTCTCACGAAATTTGAAGGTTGCCACAGTCCGCACCCACAAGCTGCACGAAATGTTTGTTGTGGCCACAATCAGCGGGCGCCAAAGTAAAGCATTAATATTCGTTGAGGTGTGAGAGAGTTGGGTTCGCATCAAATTAATAGTCACATTGGCATTGCATTTTATTAATATATTTTTAATAAACTTGCCCACACACAACTATAACAATAACTACATCAACAATTGCTGGCTAATGTCAAATGGTTGACAATTGTTTTCTTATTTTATTTGCAATTCAAATCTGCATTTTATAGCAACAATTGACTCTATGAGTAACTAGTTTGATGTGTAGAAATTGAAATACATTGGAGCTCTGTTGTTCTACTGTATTTGAGTGTTTTATGACTCGGTTAAGTGGGGGCAACTGCATGTGAGTTTTACTAATGTTGCGAGGGCTGCACATGATTAAGCTTCACGGCAGTTGTCTTGAGGTGATCTGTGGCTTGACATCAATTTGTAGTGCAGATGTTGCATACAAATTTACTGCTAATTGAAAGTGATAAAAACATGATTTATTTCCGCTAGCCTCTAGGTGAAGACAGTTAAAAATTTATGAGCACACTGGCGTATTTTATGGGAAAATTTTATTGTACGGTTTTTGTTTGTTGTAATTTTCTTAAGATATATGAAAATTATGAAATATTATATTGTTTAACCTAAGCCTAAACCTGGACCTAGACAATCGACAATTCGACATATAAATTGCGGAGTGAATTAACAAAAATGTTTTTATAGGAAATGAAACTCAATTAGTTTTAAAAATTCATCTAAAGCCTATAAAATATTGAATGTTCATTCATCGTGATTAATGATAATTTCCTCATTACAGCTCAATTCATTTTTTTTGAGCTTTGTTAAGCATAATATTTGAAGACATTAGAATATAAAGGTCAACAGAGCTGGTCTATAATAATGTGGGACGTCGTAAGCAAAATAATTTATTTTAAGTTCCATAACGTTGCATAATGAATTATAATTAATTGTATGCAAGCAATCACATCGGATTTGATTGGGTTTTGCGAAAGGCAAGGGGATGCCGCATCTTGTGGTCGGTTGAGATAACTTGATGTACCACCGTTCGCTACCCACTCGCCATTAACCATTCACAATTTGCGAGGCGCAATGGCGCGTATACTTAATGCAACGTCGTGTAACTAAGCGTCTTTTGTTTCGCTCATCGAGCGCACATCCGCTACAAGCATAACAACAAAATAGCAACAGCAACAGCAGCAGCAGCAGCAACAACAACAACTAACAACTGCATGTCAAAACATTTGCCATCAATAAGAAGTATGCAAATGGTTCGCTGTTATGCGGCGATAGGAAAACAAATTTATGAGCCAAAAGGCAAAAGACTTTCAATACTTTTTGCTATCTGCTGCTTAATGCGAAACGGAAACTTTTATGCAATGATAAAGCAGTCTGATGTATGGCAGCAATAAATGCATAGTTGAGCCTATAAATTGAGCTAAATGCTCGTTGTCAGCTCGTATACATTGTATTTCTGACATATATGCCATGCAGATAAAGCTCTCTCCTCGCACTCTCCGCCCTCCTCCGGAGTTGTCACTTGTTCGCAGCAGTGCGTTTTTGTCCCACTGTCGCCAGGTGGTAAAATGCCAGAGTTGCTACAGTTTGCAGCTAGAGATGGGAGCGTGCTGCGATTATATTGTAATAATTTCAACTACTGTGATGATCGCGAAGGCAGTACGGTATATGAAGAAAATCTTGTAATTTTCATTTGATGAATTTTTGCTTAGCCTTACCATGAAAATAATGTTACTTATTAAAATGATCTTTATGTTTTTGGCAATATTTGGCTAATGGTTTATCGCATGATATCTTTTCGTGTCACGACACATGTTTTTCTCTAGTTGCGGCTTAAGAACGCATTTGCATTCGCATGTTCAAAACTTAATTGATTTATTTGTGGGTAACAAAAAGTGGCCCATTCCGCATTTTCACACACACACGCACACAAAAGATTTAAATGCACAAATATTTTTTGGCGCGTAAGTCAAACATTTGGCACACATGAGAAAACAATTTATGCGGCTGTCGGCCAAACGAACACACAACAAAATGGCCAACAACAACAACAACAACAACAACAAAAAACACACACAAAAACAAGAAAAGAGTCGAGAGCCGCCCCAGCTGGCGTAATCCGTATGCAAATGGCACAAAGGCGATAAGCCTAAAGTTATATACATTCATACGCATATTCAAATGGTTAATGGCAACTTGTAATTTGATTGAGGCCAACAACAACAAGTTGGCGAAACGCCTTCAATTAGTTGCTCGGTGGCAAATTTCCTTACAATTTTTGCGGAGGATCAAATCGAGATTGTGGCCACCACACATGCGGCAAGCTCTTTTGCTTCGTTTGGTCTCGTTTTATTATTTTTGCGTTTTGCCATTAATTTGCGATTAATGTTAATGCCATGGCATAATTTTCAATTAAATTGAAATTTGCTTTGTGCGCGACAAATTGCGAAAAAAAACAACGTTAATATAAAAAGGCAGAAAAATACAAATTTGTGCTCATTTATATTTATGAGCTGGCTGATGATAAACTGCCTGTGGCCGAGGCGGCTTTCAATGCAATTAATATGAAATAAAAATGTATAATTACATACAGATGATGTACGTCGTAGTAGGTTGTATAAGCGTATTAAACACAATTTTTTGGCAGCCAACTGTCCGACCGGCCATATCATTAATATGGCCAAAAGTGTAGACCAAAGAAGTGAAATTTTTGTTCGGTTCAATGGTATTTTTTTGCACGGCACACAACTCGTGATGACTCTGGGGCTGGGACTCTTTAATAAATAAATGATTTGATGACTAATCTTTAAGCGCAGCTCATGTTTTTGCTGCCATTAAATATTATAATAGTGTGTTGGCCATAATGAAATGAATTGACTTGAATGCTGCAAGTGCTGCCAGTGTTTGGCATTAACTGGGATGATCGAGGCACTTGAGTACGCAAAGCCGTTAAGGGTTAAAAGCCACCGCGATGCAGCAAATGGGGCAGCATTTCATTGACAATTACGTGTGCATAAATCAATTATGAAAAAAGCCCAAAAGACGACGTGGCACATCCTTTCGACCACTGAGACCGGACCGCCAATAACAACAGCAAAATGTGAAACGGAGACAACAACAAAAGGCCTGGTCACAACAAACAGGCAACGGCAACGGCAACAGGCAATGGCAATGGCAAGTGACTGTCGCCGCAAACATAATTCAGTTCCACGATGATCCGCCGAGTCTCGCAAAATAAATTAAGCTCATTATATAATTGAATCCTTGATAGGCTGATTATCCACACGGCTAGTCATCTGACTGCGGACATGCCTGTCTCTCTCCCTCCCTGTCGCTCTGCGTGCCTTATTAAAAGGATAATGCCCAGTCAAGCGCAAAGGATGCCAATGGACAGCGCAAAAATTATGTAAATGAATTTTCTGTTGCGTTTGCCTTTGGTGCCGTGCCTGTCGACATCATCACATAAATCTGCCAGGTGGATTCCCCCCACCCCATATGGCTGTGCACATAAATATAGATGACGTCCACAAGCATCTATATTCAATTAAGTGTGGCTCTTACTTGTATACAGTGCACAATTTAGTTTCCAACGTATATTCTAAAGTGTTTTCCAAAAATTTCCTATAGAATCAAAGTGTTGAAACAATTGCGATATGTTAGGTCAACAAATTCGTTACAATTTCGAAAATTCGATGAAAGTTAGCAACAATTATTTATGCTGTTTACTTATGCGCACTCATTCAGTTAATTAACTTAGGTAATAGCATTAATTTTTGTGCGCTAGTGCAATCAATGCCAGACTGTTTTCAAAATCGCTTCAAATATTATTGTCGATCCCAAAAAAAAAAAGGAGCGCAACGAGCTCCACCTTAAAAACGCGCATGGCGCATGTGCCTTGATCGCAGCGTTTGCGGCAAAGTCAGAGATTTTTTAACGGCAACTTCATGCAGTCACGATTTGTTACACACACACACACACACACACATTGACACTCACAGTCACAGTAACTGTGGTGCTGACACATGCACGTGAATGAATACAACACGCTCCGATAGGCATTGCAAATAGTGGAGCCGGCTCCTTAATCTATTGACTAAATGCATTGCATAAACTCTGCTTGGCCAAACCTAAACGCTGCAGCGTCGCGACGATTTATAAAACTAAAAACAATGCAACAAACGAGTTCGCTGCAGTTTTTCTTGTTCATTTTCATTCGTGTAACGCGACGACGGTGACGACGACGATTGTAAATAGCTCGAAGGCGCTTTGTCTTCGAACAGCGAGTGGTGGGTGCCACATGCAACGTATTTTACGGACCACATCAAAAATTATGAATACAGACAAACCATATCCATCCATTCGTTATGGGGTTGCTAAGTCGACGAAATCCGATCCGCGTTGTGCCGAAAAAATGCAAATTGCCAAATCGAATTGCCTTAGAACGAACGAACTACTTTTGACTTTTCTGATTCTTATCGAGGCTATCGAAATACGCCCTCTCGACCTCCTCCAGCTTACGACTAACTAGCTAACTGGGCCGTAACTTTGCCAACGGCTTTCATAAACTTGAAGGCGGCAGAATTGGCGCTTTTAAATAACGCGGCAATGCTTAATTGTAGTTTCGTGCGAGCTCGTTCAGCTGATTGCGGAGTCGGTGGGAGGAGCAGATTACAATAAGGATATAATAAATACAAGAAGAGCTGCAGGCATTATAAACGACTGTGAAATCCCCTGCATTAAATTTAAAAATTTGTTAATAAGTACTTGTAGTTTTAAAGTCAATATTTGATAAAGAAAATTCGCTAACTATTGATATTTAAACAATCAAATGGGAAGCCATAATTAGCAGGTTCTTGACTAGATCGTTTGTTAGCAATTTATGAATTATTTAATCTTTAAGCTTCTTTTGATATCTGTTTCTCGGTTTAATTCAATGTGCAAACGCTGGCTAATTATATTAGCAAGTGAAATTAGCGCCAAGCGCAAACCAATCAGCACTACATGAAAACCACTGAACCACCCACTGGAAACACGAAAAACGTTGGCCAAGAGAAATGCGCAATTGAAAAACATATTATTAGCCACACTCTGCACTCGACACTCTCACTCATGGGAAGCAACAAATTGCAACATTAAATTTTCGTAAAAATGACAGAAAAATTTATTACAATTGAAATAATTACTGCGAAAAACAATCAAATGGTAATTAGAGTCGAGTCGCGAGGCAAACAAAAACCCACAGCGACAATACAACAATAATAATAACAAAGTGTTGCCGACGACAAATTGTAAAGCCTACAAAAACAATTCGCAGCCATGAGTACGTGCCTATCTATATCTATATCTGCATCTGCATCTATATCTGTATCTGTATCTGTGTTTGTATCTGTCTCTACTAGGCAGCCAAAAGTTGTGCGTAACCATTAGAAAAAATTGGCAAATTTAATGAAACATTTTCGTAGAACGTGTTGGTGTTGCGGACCCTGGGATTGAGGCTGACGCTGGCCTGGGCAGCTGTCCAGCGGATGCAGTGCATCATATGCCCGGTGGCACACCCGTGTGGCACGTTATGGCATTGGGTTAGGTAAGCTGGAAGTCATGTGTTGCACAAAGCGTCGACACAACATCGATCTGCGATCCACAATACAACACATATTGGTGGCTTGTCGTCGACCCCAATGTGATTGGGTTTTTTGGTTTTGCAGTCGCATAATTAAAGTAATTGCCTTTCGGTGGTGAGGTGTAGATGTGTGTATGT
This sequence comes from Drosophila siamana, assembly GCA_035047445.1. Lineage (NCBI taxonomy): Eukaryota > Metazoa > Arthropoda > Insecta > Diptera > Drosophilidae > Drosophila > Drosophila siamana. The sequence continues at coordinate 14,747,784 of JAWNPP010000004.1, read as the reverse complement.
GTGTGAGTGTGTGTGTGTGGAGTGTCCGGATTGTGCACAAAATTGTGGCAGCTGCGGCATTAAGCAGCTAACAACAGTAACAGCGGTCGGCGCAAACTGCCACGCATTTCACAATTGTAATTGCTTTGCTGCTGCTGCTGCTGTTGCAAAAACCGGCCAATTGATAAAACTTGCTGCTCAAATCCCACCAAGCCACGCCTATTAGTCTAGCGCCTATCAGGAATTAGTTAGTTCTCCAACTCCTGACAGCATCCGTTGTGTCGCAAGTACATAAATCCAGGTTGTCATTTTTATCAGTCGCCCAATTTAAGGTGCGCCGTTTTTCATGTACTTGCCACAATCGGTTGGGCAATTAAGTGCTTCAAAAGGAAGCTCATTATCTGAGTTTCGACTTGGGAAAACCGTACCCAAAAGTTCCATCCACAAGTTGTATTTATAAGTGCAAAGTAAGTAAATGCGCATTGAACAAAACAACATTTTGAAAGGGATGCAAACGATTGTTAAGGTATTTTTATTGAAAAATAAATACATTTATTATTGCCAACCAACTATGAATAAACATAAAATGACTTGCACACGTTTTGAGCAAGTTTCAATTAATTGTATTGCCTTTGTAGGCCTTTCAATACGTTGCAATCGACAAAATTATTGCAAGCTCTCTGAAATGTCATGCAAATTTATTTGCCAGCGTTACATGCTCTAAAGGTTGCCCTTCTCCCAGCCGAGAGTTCATACGCCTAAAGATAATTAAACTACAGACGCTCGACTTGAATGACGACAACTACAACTACAACGACAACGACAACGAAAACAGGCAACTGTAACAACAGCAAGAACGAGACAAAATGCACAACAAACGGAACAAGGTTAAGGTCAATTACAATTACAACAAACGGCAAAAAGGCAACAGTGAATAAATTGCGCGAATTGTAGAATGAAATTAAGAACGAGTTTCAGTTGCAGTTTCAGTTTTTGACCAGGCCAACGGACAGCGAATTCAAATCAAGAGATTCAAAACGAGAGATACAGAGACAGACAGACAGAGAGAGAGAGAGAGAGAGATTGAGATTGACCCTCAAGCTATATGCAAAATTCGTGTGGGTCGCAATGGAGGAAGCGGCGTTGTTGCAGCTGCAAATCAAGCTAATGAGCGCAGCTGAGTGCCACAAAGGCAAACACAAAAAGGCAGCAACAGCAACAGCAACAGCAACAAATTATTACTAAGCAATTACCGTCAACGCTGTTGTTGACTTTGCCGGTTGATTTCGATTTTCCCACTGCCAAAGAGAAGCTGCAAGGTCAAGCAATGGCCAGAACACGACCGCAACAAAATACTTGTCAACATTGCCACAATTGATGTTGTGCAACGTGCCACACAAGTGAGCATACAGATGCACACATATATGTATATATAGCAGAATCGCCAGAGCCGTAGACGTGGTCACAAAAGCAGGTCAACACCTGTCAGTTAAAAAGATGACCTAACACAAATTCAATTTAGCTGATGGTTTATTGTTGATGGGTGTGAGCATTAAAAAAATTAAAAAACTCTAATCTTGACATTAATGCGATTTGTATCGCATTCGAGTGTATTTTTTGGCATAAGCCTTGAACTTTAAGATCTGACGCTTGATATTTGATTTGAATAAGTACAATTAGGCTAAAAGTTTTGCTCTTTTTGCCACAGATTGCAGTGAAACAGTTCGCTCGAAGCGAGCGAAACGACCACGCGCCCCAGAGCCCGTCAACTTTGAGCCGGAGCCGCAGCAGGATCTGGAGAATGAGGAGAGCGGCAGCCAGGAGAAAGATCTGCCAGAGATACCCGACAACTTTCTGAGTCCCTCGGTGCGCGAATATCTCGAGCTGGGCAAGTCCATACCGGGTAAGTGAAGCATTATTTGCTGACAAGTCAATCAATATGCACGGCAGGAGTGTTGTCTAACAAATGCAGGCGACAGGATGCGATTGCAGAAATATGTTTTCATTTTCATGTCGTGCGCCAAAAAGCAAAAAAAAAAAACACAATCCGCTGTTTTTTTCGGGGGGGATTTTTCGGCTGGTGCCTACTCGTAAATTCATTTATTAGCGATCCGAATCGGACTATGAAGCCGCGAATTGCGCACGACAACAGAAACGGAGCGGAGAAGGAAGGAAGGCAGCTCAGATTTGTTTATGCCAACATTCAACACTTTTTTATGCGATTCGCAATTGTCGCGTGCAGCTGACAGCAGAGCAGTTTTTTTTCGGCACAGTGAGGGGAGAGAGGGGAAAGAGTTTACGCCCCCGCCGCCCCATATTTTTTATGCAGTTGCACTTTCTTTTAAGTAAAGCGGCATGAAGTGAAATTGATTGGAAACAAACAGGATAGGATAGGACACGACATGAGCATGAACCCGAAAAGAGATGGGTGGAAATGTTGTTTACTCGCCGGCCGCTAATTGCAATAACCAATAACCAATAACTTTTGCAGGTCGACCCGGCGTTGATTATCCCATACTCTCGGCTGTTCCCTACACCAACTTCTACTGCGACGAGCAGGCCTATCCCGGTTTCTTTGCGGACATGGAAACGCGATGCCAGGGTAAGCAAACTGTATAGTAAATATAATATTGCTTTAACTCATGTTTTCGTACATTGCTTTTTTTTTAGGCTGGCACTATTGCGACATCGATGGACGTCAGGCCTCGTTTCTCTGCCCCAACGGCACACAGTTCTCGCAGGCGGTCTTCGTCTGCGACTGGTGGTTCAATGTGCGCTGCGATCTCTCGCCCCGACTGTATGCGATCAATGCTCGTCTCTACCAGCGCCCTAAGGTGAATCCGACACGACCGCATCGCATCATCACCAAGCAGCTGGTGGAGGATATATTCACCTAATAGACTTACATGAATAGTTTCGCAACGACTATTAGCTGATAGGTTTCCATTGCCATAGGCAAATGTACGAACACATTCATCATAAATAATTGAATAAGTTGTATCATTTTATATGTGTTGTAAACAGGTCAGATTACATCTAGAATTTCATTTGAAACCCGTAGCGTAAACAAGAGTAGGGATTAGATTTTTGAGAATCCATCGTAGTATTTTCATTTTGTGCTAATTTCCATGTGCATGCATTTTCGTGAACTATATTTTCATAAAGGTATTTCTAAGTTGTTGTAAAATGTGTAAAATCTGTATATACGAGTAGTTCAAGTAATTAAAATAAATACTATTCCTAAGCAAAACCAACATGAATTTCATTTGACTATGACTTTTATTCCTTTATGCCTCAAGCCTAATTCACTAACGAAATACGCTCGTTAATTTCCTAAAAGTTCACCAATCTTTTGCGGCAATTGGGAATTGCGTTGCCTAGTTTAAGGCACTTGCAGAAATTGACGATGCGCGACGAAGCTGCTGCATACTTTTAGCTGCAGCATGCGGCAACTATAAATAGGCGCAACTTGGCCAAAACGGCAAACGCAACGCGTAGCTCGAGTAAGGCAAGAAAAGTTCGCTCGCCAAGCGGCTCAATGGTCTAGGGGTATGATTCTCGCTTTGGGTGCGAGAGGTCCCGGGTTCAAATCCCGGTTGAGCCCGTCGCAATTATTTTTTTTTCTCTTGCTCGCTCTTTTTTGGTTCAAAAGCAACATGCAGCGACGCTATATGGTAAATTAAATTAAGCATACGAGGCGAGCGATTGACAAGCGAAGATTATAACAAGTATTTGGCGAACGGATGGCTGCCGGTTGATATTAGTTTTGGCTGCTGGTTGGAGACGATAATGAAAGGCGCCCGGTTGGACCATGGCTTGAAATATTTTCATTGCGATTGAATGCAGCGCATGCAACTTGTTTAGAGCGGACTCCGATTGACTTGGCGATAAAGCATTGTGTGTGTGTGTTGAGTGTTGTGTGTCTGCTGTTTTATCGATGACAATTGGAAAATTGAACAATGAATGTGCTGCGGTAGCTTTTCATTGGCTGCGGCTAGTTTACCACTTTGCAGCTGCTCTCGGTTGCATCCATTTGAAAGTGTGAAAGATGCCGAAAATCCACACAGATTATGATGTAAGAGCAGCTCGATATATATAATTTCTCTTTCGCTTTTTTTTCTATACACGCAAACTAAACCAACGACTGGTTGCATCAATGTTTTGTGGTCAAAGAATAGATGCATCGTATTTTGTAATCCACAAAAATTATGCCCACAAACCACTTTCACTTGATGCCAGTGCCACGCAAATAAAAATCGCCAGCAATCTGTAGTTTTTTTTTTCGATTTAGTGTGGCCTTCGCGTCATTCAACCGCTGCCAAAGCGGGCCCAGAAACAGAAATGTGTAATGCAGTTACATTGGCCGAAACAAGTCACCACATGCCACACAGTGAGTGCCAGTTATCCGTGCACCAATATCAACGGCATCAGTCAACTGAAAAGAGCTCAACTCTTCAGGCTGTATTTGCTCAATCCACGACAGACCGGCAGAGTTAGACAGCAGCTGTGTCAATTCACAAATGCAAAAGCGCAGAGCGAGTTAGCGAGGAGCTCCGTTGAAATTATCCTGTCGAAATTGTCATTGGAAAATTCGACGAATTTTATGAAAATGTAGCGAAAGTCTGCGATGCATAATTCAAGCTGATACGTTTATTTGAAGTTGCTCAGAAAACGATTATTGAATCTACCATCTCTAGGTGAGTTTGGAGTTGAATTGGAAGCTTTGCCACTGTTCAAAGTTACGACCTGAAGCGGTTGTCGTTGTCGTTGTTGCGCTATGGACTGCCTGAAAATACTTATGACGAACAACTGACATTAAACAAGCGGCAAAAAGTGGTACACATATTCTACACAGCTGACAAACCCGACGTATGTGTAATATTTCAGGTTAATGATTTGTAAAAAGTTGCAGGCCAAATATAAAACAGAAAACCACCAACAAATCAATTGCAATTGCACTTTACAAATCACGCGCAGCGACTTCTTGTGGCTGCACTTGTTGCCTGAGCAAAACTCAAAGCAAATCAGTGTCAGACTCAGGTGTGGTTTAACTGTTAATGACTTCTGCTGGCGGCCGCAAATTGTATCTGAGTCTCTGCAAAGCAGCAGGTAGTCAGCGGAACAGTAAGAGACACTCAATGATCTGTTTGTGTGATCAATGGTTTGTTGTTCGTTCGTTGTTGTTTTTAGCAGGTTAAAGACCAAGTGAATGCCACTTGCTTTTGCTTCAACTGTGTTGTGGTCGCCAAAAGTGAATGCAAACAGTACAAACAGTGAAAGGATTCGCTCAAGGTGCGGACGCATCAAATAATTAAAGGGAGAATCTCCGATGCTAAAATATGTAACAGTTGAGCTAATTTGGCTATCAATGCTCTTGCAACATTTCGCCGCGAAGAGCGCATAACTGGAGAATTCGAGCTGCCGCACTGTGAAATATGAGAACCGCCGCAAGTCACGCAATTAAGGTGTAAAATTACAATTTCATTCATAAACAACAAACAACAGGTTGGCGCTGCCAAAGAAAAGCGTGCACATTTTCACTTATGCATTTTCCCTTAGCAAAATGTGTGGCAACTTCATTGAATACTCGCGGTGTATTGTTGCACGTAGCTTGTAGCTGCTTTCTGCATGTTTGCTTGCCAATTGTTACGTGGGCAGGCAACAGGCGCTGCTCTGGTCTAAGTATACTCTGTACCACACAAATGTAACTTTAGCTGGCGTAAAATGTCGGTTACTTGGTCAGCTGGAGGCAGGCAGGCAAGCAGGCAAGCAAAGCACCCACCACAGGCATCTCGTCACGCAGTTGTCCATAATAAAAGCGTTGCATCATTATTTGCATTATGCCAGCAATATTGGCGAAGAATGCAAAACGACTAGCTAATTGCTTAATTACAATTGAAAAATTGACTTCGACCTGTTTCGAGTGCTCTCGGCTGGAAAGCAATCGATGCAATTCAATAGCTCTGTGCGATAACATATTATAGAAATAAATTCAATTGATATGCATCCAAATTGCACGTTTATATCAGGTTAAACTGTTTCGAATTCAATTTATGTTTCTGAAATATTATCAAGGCCTTTAGTTTTTGTGAAGTTCCATAAATCGAATATTCGATGATTGGTAATCATCAGTATTCAAATGGTTTCAATTAAACATTAAACAGCTTTGATTTAAATTCGCAAAAAACATCAATATGAAGCAGTTTTTGGACGGTATTATCGATGTGCCAGTTAAAAGCAGTTGCTCTTTAATCACATGTTAGAAAACTCATTGAGCGACGATGGCTGGCAATCATCAGTGTATTCACAGTTAAAACAATCAAGTGTGCACACACACGTGTCTGTGTCTATCAAAATATTGATAGTGTGCGTTGTGTGCAGGCAATAAAAGCAAATTAAATCCCGAAAACTCACTCGATTCTCGGCTGCTAACCATTACACGCATTGCCAAATTAAGTGTAAATAACTCGTTTGGATAAACAAATAGATCATGCGAACGGGAAAAATGGTGATGTGCCAGCAGATACATCTGGATGACAGACTCGCTCTCCTCGCCTCTGCTCTCGTTGAGGGGCTGTTGGTGTGAGCAAAGTGCATTTGCATAATGACAATGCAATTTGAAATAAACGCAGGACACATGTCAACGAATAAATTAATTTACTCTCAAATTATTTATGCAGCAAACAAAACGAGGGCTGCTGCTGCCGTCGGCGACGCCAGCCTGCACCACAAAGACAATGGACTAGGTTAGGCCTGTTGTGTGTGTGTGTTCTGAATGATATTTTTAATGGACCTGCAGCCTGGTTGCCACAGTCAACGTGCCTAATGAAGGAACAGTTAGGCGTTGCTGTTGCCATTGCAATTGCAATTTTGGCCAGGCCAGAGACACACCTGAGAGATGAGGTGATGAGAAGAGTAGAGGAGACGCCCACACTAGTCTAGATTGATGGCATTGCAGCAATGACGACGACTGTTGCATTAATTGCATGGCTCAATGCCTAACTAACTTAATGCCGAGGCTTGAGACCCAGAACTTAAATAGCTCGACCATTAAATTTGTGCCTCCACACTGGCCTTCCTGCGGCACCTTACTAGCTGTCCAATATTTCAATTATAGAAAAAAAAAAAAGCGAACTCAATCGAAACGCAGGCAAACTCAAAGGCGTGCAATTTTCAAATGCCAATTGATTTTGCAGCAACAACGTTGTTGCACAGTGCCACTTGCCTGTTGACTGCAATAAAAAAAAAAAAACATTTCCAATGGCGACTTTGTTAGTCGCTGTGCTTTTGTGCGACAGGCAAACAAATGCGGCATTTGCCATAAGAACTGTGAGCTGCATCAAAACTGACCGCCTGATACTCTATCTGTCAAAGCGAATTTAAAGTAAGTAAGGGAAAAAATGCATTATACATTTCTTCAAAGCAATTTTGAATTGCACAATTAACTTTTTTCTATGTGAAGATCTGTCAACCAACTTATATGCTTAAATACTCTCTTCAGATTAATCTGTTGGCATAGTAACACACCCTCTGCCCCATCACCAATTGGCCAAACAAGCCAAAGTCAGACGACTAAGTTGGAGCGTGGGCGTTGTGGTGTCTCCTGCTGGAGCCCAGAGTTGATGCACGGCTTCATTCAATTGCGTTTTGCGCAGTTCGAGGCGCGTGATTTTGCAACTTGTGAGCTGGATTTGCCTTGTACTATTTTTGCGGGCAGCAACCACCGCAGCCAGCAGCCAGCACCCACCGCATTTCGCCAGCAGGCAACCGCAGCTACAATGTTGACAACGTCGTCGCATTCACATTTTGTGTCCTTTTCACATTTCTACCGGCCACCAATTCCATAGTTGTTGGCGTGTTGCTTGTCCGCAATTCAAAACCATTTAAGCGCTTTGCTAGGTCGCTTGTTCTTGCTGTCGGCTGCGAGCAGCTTTTTTTTTTGTATTGCTCCCTTTTTATGGGTTATTTTGACGCCATTGGCGCTTTTGTCGTTTGCCTCTTTGCGTGCAGAATTAAACGGAGAGAAAAATAGTACAAAAACAAAATAGGAAACGGAAATGCATAAAAAAAGAAAACACTGTAGAAAGAGCATGTCATATTTCTTTGGCTGGGCATTATAATTGAAAATCCCACAAAGGTGTCGTCGGTGCTTTGTGTCTAAATTGAATTTAGTAATCGGTTTTTTAAATTCTGATACGAACTAAACAACTACTAACTATAAAGCCCGAGTCCCGTTAAACCACTTTACGCATTCTCAATATTGATATACCTTTTTTTTCAATTTGGAAAAAGAAAAGCTTACAAATTAGATACACCTCGATTTCATGTTACCTGCAGGTGGCAGTTGACTCCACCTGCGGCTCTGGTCCAATTAACAAACGATTGCGCACACATCGAGCACTTTACTAAGGATTTTCCACTTCAAAGGCAATAAAAATTGAAAATGCACTCACATAAAAAAAATTGACGACCCTATGCTGTTAAAACACACGCAACTCCAAGTTGCAAGTTGCCACTTTCATTGCCGCATTTCCAACTTGAGTTTACATTCCATTTATGGGAAGGAAAATCATTATTTTCAGTACATTTTATTCATGCAATTTAGCCGCAGATACTTGAATACCAACGCCAAATTGAACTTGAAAATTGAGAAATTAAAACTATGTAAATGTTGGGAAATTAACGACATCCATTATACATCATCAACAAGAGTGAGAAAATAGCATGCGAACAATGAGATATAATTCCAGGTCATTGAATACGCGTCGTATACGTGCTTGTAAATAAATCTCTCGACTTATCAGTAAATCCAACTTATAGAAAGTGCAACCATCGCGCTGTGTTGCGTGCAACATGATCGAAAATCGCAGAGAAATGAATTGAAATCGTTGATGGCATAGATACTTCTTCGAATCAATAAAATGATAACTAAATAAACAAATATTTGAAGTTGAAGACCATAGCTTAACTCTCAAAAGCAATTGTTAAAATAACAAATAGTCTTTTTTATTCGAATAATTCACAAAAGATAAATAGCCTACGCTGACACGCCAGATATTGTGTCAAACCTGATTTTTCTTTATTAGTCGAAAATTTCGTGAGTTCAGCTGATTATATTTATGGTTTATTTTTCATGGAAAGCGACTAGCTTTAATTTAGTGATAGTGAAAGGTGACGAATAATATAAATAATTTAATTAACCCCAGGCTCAGATAAAAAGGTTATATATTCAAAAAAAAAGAAAAAACCATGAAAATTTGTAAATTATATATCAATTAAAACACTGCGCTAAACGATGCATAATAATCACTCATTAGCAAGAAAAACAAGCATTTACAATCGCCATTGAAATAATCAATTTAAAAGTTGCTCGGTGGCTTGTGTCCTGACTGGTTTTTGATTGAATTAAAAGAAATTTCTGCAATCAATACAAACGATATTATCAAATCGCGTGCAGCGTATGCTTTTACTTGGAGCTAAGCAGCGCACGTCGCTCTACATTGGAACCCTTCAAACAATCATGTTAACGTCGACTATCTATTTGAAAATCAATCAATGAAGAGCTCGGCTCAGTAATTGTTCGTTAATGGCTTCATTACAAGCAACAAGACAGAAGTAATAACAACAACTACAACTACAGCGAAACGGTAGTATAAACAAAACAGAGACCTGACCTAGGGCAATGCAAAGGCAGTCAATGGCGCAGACAAAGAGACGGGAGAAGGGGCCATGCTATCATCAGCGATCGCAGCACGCTTTGTCAGCCCAGACAGCGGAGCGAGAGAGCGAACGAAAGAGAGAGAGGGAGAGAGAAAGAGAGCGCAGTGGCATTGGCTCTCAGTTGGGCGCGCTGTCGGCGAGCAAGCAGTGCGTGCACTGCTTTGTGTAAGTTGCAGCGGTTTAAATAAACAAACTGACTGCGGAGTCACCTCAGTTTCAATTGGAACGTTGCGCATGCGCCGTGGACGCCGCTGTCGATAACTGTAAATCGGTTTGGCCATTGTTGTGTCTGTTTTGTGATCGGCAGAGCATTGATTTAGTTGTGGCAAAAAATAAACTAGAATTTCTTAACTTTAAATATTAGAAAAATAGTATTCGGCGGGTCTATGACAACGCGAGTGAAACATTATTTTATATTCTGAATTAAAATGTGAAAGTTAACGACTACTGCCAAAAAAAAAAAAATTCTTAATAAAATTAGTTCATTGTTGTACGTTGCCACAACGAAATGCAACAAAAAAAGTGAAAATACACGGCAACAAATGCCGCTGTTATTGTCGACACAACGAACCCTAATCAACACACATCTAAATACAAACGACCCTTTTGAATTGTCTCTGAATTGGGCCCTAATAAAAGATGACAGATTTATGCACTAATTTGCTTTGATCAGCGAAAATTTTGACCCACCAGGGGAGAGAGAGAGTGTGGGGTAGATTAGTGTAAATGCCTGATAATTTTTGAGGTGTCAAAAGGCCATAAAATGCGAATCGAAATATTGCAAAATAAAAGAGACATCACTTTTGTGTTTGGTATTCTATATGGAAATAGAAATATACGTGTTAATTGAGGCTTAATTCTCTGATTTAATATTGCCATAACTCAAGACATTAGTTTCAGTATTTATGTTAGTATATATAGTTTTTTTTGTATTGTTATATTTGTTATTTTCGGGTCGTTTCTACATTACGATTTCACTCGAAAACTTCTAAAAAGACTTTCCATTTCGGCAGACTTTTCACCGGCACTTTCAACTATACCTCGTACCAGCATCACATTCGATTGCACTCAAAGACAGTTAACAACAACGGTTACATTTATCGCCTCGAAGATACAATCGAAACCCACACGAAACCACACGAAAAACAATACACACAAATCGGCATTCTCTTTTATGTATATTTCTTCGTCAATTTGATGCTCTTGAGAGATTGTTTAATTTGTCTAGATGTAGAAAACGCCCAGAATTAGAACTTCGAAGAGAAGCAAGATTTTGTATGTGCTTTCTATGCAAATAAATTGTATAAATTTCAAAGTTGGAGAGACATTTGTTTGGTTTTTGTTCGCTCATAAATTAATGCAATCTTTTTGTTGATGTCTGCACATAAATCAAAGATTTAATATGATTCTAGTATAAGAAGCTGTGCATAAAATAAAACTACGGGTTGCTTTATACACAGAGCCACACAACACACTCACACACACATAGACTACAGATAGACCGACCATCGAATATCGAACAGGAATCACATCAAAGTCGACGACCAACAATAATATGCACAGTCCGAGCCCGAGCCGGAGTCGAAGCCGGGGCCACAGCAGCTGCTGGTGGCTATTGCCATTGGCGTTTGGTAAGTACAAAAACTACCAAATTACCCGTTTATTCCGTACTCGATAAACTCGTTTTGTTTTGTTTGTGCTCTGGGTGCTTCAACGGGAGCAAGGTCGCAAATGCCGTTCGAGTATTGAGAGTATTGGCTAGAAATTATGCAATCTCCCCCGCGGCCAATGCACTGCTCTCGTCAACCCATCTACCGCGACTTCCACCTTCCGCTGCCTGTGACAATGTATTACGAAATGTCAACAATGACCATCAACTGCCGCCGATGGCAACGCATCGATGTTGGATGCAACAACATTCATTGGTGGTCAATATGAAAATTATGTTTAAATACCTGGCATTCTCGCGAGAATCGACAAAAATCCCAAATACGTGCGAATAGCGGCGTTTGTTTCGTTCACCGATGCGAAAACATCCGCGGATGAGCGCAATGTTCTCAATGCTACTGAGCACTCTGGCCATTGGCCATTGGCCATTTGATTGTCTGTCTGTCTGTTTGGTTGTGTCTGTTGCTGGGTCTGTGGCTAAGCTGCAGCTGCTGCAACAGAGTTATGCCACTAATGGAATGGTCTTCAAAATTAACATCATATTCAATGATGACAGTCACACTCGGAGATTTACAACGACAGCGTAATGCTACAGGATGTTGACCCGATCTTCCACCAGTCTGTCTCTTTCTCTGCCTCTGACTGTGTGTGAGAATATGATAGTTGAAGTTGAGGTGGTGGGGTCGGCAAACGTGCTGTACTTGGCGTGCTCGGCATTTGCAGCTGCGAAAATGTTGCGCTAATTTATGCAGTTCATCAGTGAGCGGCATGTGCTTCGTGGGAGTTCGGGAAGCTGCCGCTGCCACAGGCCTATTGACAATGCTAGTAACTCACTTGTTACTACTGCTACTTTGCCTACATGCAGACAATTCGGTGAGAATAGAATAGACGCATATGTCATAAGCATATAATCACTCTTGTGCAACCCACTTGCAGTTTACATGCTATTTAATTGCTTTACAATCCCCAAAACTGCGTCTGATTAATGGTCACAATAATCCAGTTAACAGCGTAAATACAAGATATCAATGCTGCGATTACACATCCACGTTCACTTTTCCAAAGTGCACTCAAAATGTTTCGCCTGTCAGCTTTTCGTACGCAGATATCTTTGGATGGATTACTTGCACTGACTTTAAGCGGATGCGTAAGACGCTTAACTAGAAATGTAACTTTTGTAGGGGTCTCTTTTTCTTCATATTTTTTGTTTCGTTTGTGAATGACTCGCCAAATTGTGGAACCACTTTCCAAACTCTTATACTAATAACTTCCTAAAGCTAAGCCAAATGAATTATTGCGCCCAGCAGAAAGAGAAGTAAACAAATAAAAAAATAGCCAAGTTCACTTTTACTAATTACCTCGAACTGTTCGAATTTGCAAACATTTTACGCCATTTTACCACAGTATTATTTTCGTTATTGTTGTCAACTTTTGGTGCAGGGAAAATGAGCAAATTTGCAGTAATAATTTCAGCCAAGTCATGCGGGACTTAACATAAATTATGGTCATCATCACAAGCGACCTCCAATGTGTTCCAAGTTGCAACAACGCCTACCGCAGCCTGAGTGGCAGGTGAGGTAAGGCGAGGCAGGAAAAGGGGAAAGGTGCCAGAGCAAATGGAAAATGCTGTAACCGTTTCGAGAGTGGGCGCCAGTTAAAACAAGATTTTTCACTTCCACTTTCCAGGCTGGACAGACGCCGGCGTCAGTGAAAAGAAAAAGTAAAATGTTTGCCGAAAAATGAAGAAAAAAAAAACAGAGAAGAAAAATTTATCCGTTGGCCGCGAGGCATTGGCGGCAGTTAACGGAACCGACGTCGAAGTCGGCGTCGACGTCTACGTCGACTTTGTTGCCTGTTGTGTCAATGACTTTGAAATGATTTCAACGCGAGTTTCTCATTTCGAATTTCACTGATCTGGGGACGGACGCATCGCGTTAGCGTGCCACATCGATGCTTGTGTCGGTGGCTGCGGGTCAGCAGCAGCTATTGTACGTGAATTTGATTAGCAATTGGATAATTGATATAATGCCATTTGCAACTGATGGAGAAAGAGAAAGAGCGCCACTCACAGTCGTTAACTGGCCACGTACGTTACACTTTCGATGGCACTTTGTCTGCGGCATGCATGCAAATGAGCCTCCTGTCCCCATCGAAGCTACTTAAGATCTGCTGCTGTAACATCAGTTGATCGTCCAGCCACTCAAACACACAGACAGTCTCGAGAGGCGGATGTGACGCATTTACTTTTAACCCAATTAGAGGCACCTTGGTTACTCCACCAGCATCCATCGACTAAAAGCAAGTTGCGCAACGTTTACGCACAGCAAGAGCAATTAGTTTGGTGGCAAGTCAAGTTCAATGCTGCTTTGGCTTTTCCAATGCGGCATTCACACTTCCTGGCGCCTGTCTCCGCAAAATTTAAATGCAAATGAAAAGATTATGCATCGATAATGCGTTTGCATGCATCGATCTCGACGGCAGAAGCAGTTTCACACCCTGGCCAACGTTCGCTTAAGCAGGCAACCGGTTGACGGCTGTTGGTCGGTTGTTCGGCTGCTTGCGTTGTTGGTTTGTTGGTTGTTGGCCACTTTGCTGTCCTGCAGGCAATTTCACAATTACAACGCGCAGCGTATTGCAACATTTTACATTTTGGCAAGTTGCTTTCATTTGAATTGGCTTTTCATTTGCCGCATTTCTTGTGCTCACTTCGCTTTGATTGTTTCGTTGCTGGCGGCGCTTTTACACAATTTTAAGCAAAACAGTTAATAACTTGGTCGCGAAACCGATCAAGTGCTTTACTTAACCACGCGGAAGACATTTTGCAGGTCATATGCAAATTTTCAAGCCATTAACGTGTTTAGAACGTCGCCAACTCAGCATGACTTCGATTCCGTCAAATTGTCCCCAATAATAATAATAATCGAATGGAATGTCGATGTTTTGATCAAAAACCGGTGACCGATATTAACTAATTTTGTTTAACTGCAGTTATTAAGTCAGATAAAATTTAATCTGAAATTATGTCAACACGCTGGCCATAAAATTTAGAATTGCTAATAAACGTTTCAGAATGTCAAAGATGAAAAATTCAATTGGCAAAAAGTAATCACAACATTCATTGTACTCCTATAGTAATTCGATCAGATCAGCATAACGTCATGCTACTTTCCAATGGAATAACACATAAATTTCGCCGCAATTTATTATAAATAAAATCAAGAGGGTGGGAATTTTGGTCAAAACCGATGTCAATAAATGATTTTTTAAGTGTATTTCATGTTTAGAAAGACAATCTAAGCAATTCTAAAATCTCTTTTTAAGTTTTGTTTTATGACAACTCATTAATGACCCAGCGGTGTTGCCAAATTAAAATGCTAAGAATACAAAGTTGTTTCGCCAAAATAACAGTCATTTGTTACTGTGCATAATTAGCCAGCAACATTCAACAAAATGTGTCATAATCATAATCAAAGACAACACCAAAAGCAATTACATAAAAAATAAAAACAAAAGACCCAGGGAAAGCCCCTCACATAAATGCATGCAAGTACTTCAGCCAGCCAGGCTTTTCTTCAATCAAAATGAAAACGAAAGCGGAGCTCAGCTAACCGCAACATAAATACTCTACCATTTGACCCAACGTAACATTAACATGAGGAACTACCAACGAATGGAACTTGGTCTTTGCCCAGCATTCTCGGTAGCGGGTCTATCAAAGAATGTGTAAGCAGCAAAATGTAAATTAAACCCGTTTAGTGAACTGGTTTCGCGAACTCGCTTATAATAGTGAAAGCCCAACAACCAATGCAGCCAATGCCAATCCACAATAAAAAAAAAAGAGTCTTCGCTCGTCTAACCGAATTATATACGACAATATTAAGCGAAGCTAGCATTTTTATCACCCTAAACTTGGGTATTCGTCTACCGTTTAATGCGCGAATATTTATGCAAAAGTCCAAAATCAAGATGTATCCAATTAGGCGTCATGCTCATAAAGAATATAAACGCCGCGCACACATGTCGAATGCATTATTTGAAGTCCCGCCTCTGGCAAGAGTATGCGGGGTGCATGTTTGTTTGTTCGTCTGTATGTTTCTGAAAGTATGAGTACACGAGTGTATATCTTATATATATATTTCATGCGCCGCTAAACAAGCCGAATAGATTCCAAGCCAACTTGGCGTTACAACAACAATCGAAAACTGGGCTAACAACAATTGCATGAGCAGATGATGTCTGCCGCTGGGACCGCTGAGGTGTGTGAATATTTTTCAGTCATTACACGCATTTTTTGGCAACAACAAACACATGGCGCCGTTGGCCAAATAAAGTCAAAAAGTGTCAACATACGATACACTTTTTTCACTTCAGTTATATACCCTGTAAACGAGCGAAAAAGGGTATGCTATTAGCGAGAAAACAGTAGAAAACGTATTGCCCAACAAATTAACAATTAGTTCGATAAATACACATATTCCACACAACAATTATATAGCCAAAACAATGACAATACAGGGCATCTCAGAGTCAATCACTAATATTCATTGCATATTTTTGATTTCTTCTTCTCTGGCTGTGGCTGTGTGTTAACTTGTGGATCATTATTGAAAAGTGCAGAGAGTCGGTTAGTTAAGTGGCCAGACAATGTGTAATGCTAACCCAAACAAAATGCTGCGTTTGGCAAGACATTCCATTGTGGTTTTGTTTCTTTTCATTTCGTTTCAGTTTAGCTGCCTAAGCCTAGAGCGGTGTGCTTTCATATTGCAATGCAATAGGAGGATGGCTCGTGCGTAACCGCTTTTGGACGCCTCTCGTGTGGCAGCGGCAAGAAATGAAGACGACTTGCCGACGACATGACATAATTGGTCATTGTTTTCGTTGTCGCCACGACACGATAGAAAATTACACCCCAGCTGACTTCACTTAGAAGTGCTGCTAGACTTAATGAGCTAATTAAACGACAAATGCTGTATTACCAAGTGTGACATAAGGCTGTGAGTATCTATGAGTTTAGGGAAAGCTGTTTGGATTCCAGCCAATTTGTAGTATTTGAACTCATTGAGAAAGTGGCATGTGGTCAGGTTATTGAACGGTCGCCAAATCGCAGGCTGGCAGGCAGGCAAGCCATCATTTTGATTGCACACAAAAGGCATGATTGAAATTGTTCATTTATTGCAATAATCGCGTCATCAGTGATGCGATTCAATGCGAATAGCGATTACTGCGGTTGCATTTTGATAGCTTCACTCAATCAATAAAAAAAAACATTTAAAGACGTATTTCCCCCAACTCTAGAGACTCTTAATTGGCTTCAACTACACTTGCCATTTTTGCGCCATAACTTTTGAGACGCGACTGAATGTTCTGCGGAAGACTTCAAGCATCGCCGTTGATTTTGTAACAAGATTTGCTTTTGCAATCGCAAATTGACCGAGTAAAGATAAATATAAAGCGAGGTGATTATTGATCTCTTGCGTAAAGCAATTTGGAGTGATTGTTGTTAAGGTTGATTTAGAGTTTTGAACTCTTCGCAAATTACTCCACGGCAGCTTTTCCGCACATTAATTTATGCTAACAACGTTTATTTGCTTTTAAAAGGCTTGTGGCCACAACTTACGCCATGACTGACCCTAGGGCCGCTTGCAACGGTACCAGACTCTATTAGTTCGCTCAAACTTATGGGTTATCGGGCAACGCAGTTGTTAACAATTTACATAAATTAACCATTATTAAGATACTGCAACTAAACATATTTATCATTGCAGCCGAAGGTCAGCTTAATTATGATAATACTACCAAACACTTATTATACCGATATACTATTGCAGATTGTGTAACTTTTACCACCCGAAATCGATTCTCGATCAAATTTGGTAGTTAAATCAGCGGACAATCAGACAAGCTGCCAACATGCAAACAAGATTCTCAACACCTCAAAGCTTACGGTCTGCAGTTAGGCAATTAATTAGCTCGTTAAAGCGCGGCGACTGTCTTTTTTTTCTCCCTCTTTTGGGTTTTTTTTCTTGTGGTATTTTGGCATGAGCCCAGACCACAATCTACAGCCAATGATCTCGAGCAAACAATTAACCATTTGCCAAGAGCTAAGAGACAAACGCGCTGACTTCTAGACTACGGCAACAAAAGTTGGCGCGACTATAAATTAGGGGCGGCATTTGGTGGCGTAGGCGACTGTTAGACACATGCCAAGCTAACACAAATGCCAAAAAAGTGGCTTAAGTCGCCGTTTAAATGTTGCTGTAATTAATTAAAATGCTGTACATATTTCATTGTTTAGTCGGCATTTAAGGCGAATGCCTAGAAAAACTGGTAGCATTCGTTCGCATTTTCGAAAATTATCAACGTTTTTACGTTTGGCAATAATTAATCTTAGCATTTTCCCCCTCATTTTGCTCAATTGTTTTGGCAAACACAGAAATTCTCGTCATTGTCAATTGAAAAGTGCACAGGGTCAATTTCGTGGTGCCGGTCAGTCAGTTTTCTGGACAAAACCTTGACCGGTGGCTCTTGCAATTAAAGCGTGGAGTAAAACGGTTCCCCCAAAACTTGTAATTTGCCACACGCACTTAAGTATATGTTAAGAAACCAGCGCTTACAATTCATAATTAAATGCATCTATGAGCTACGCTATCCAAGACTTGATGTTTTCTGTAAACATTACTTTTAAGTGTTTCCTGTCGCAGCCTTCACTTATTCCACATTTAATTGGAAAGAGGGCGGTCAATGTCGTGTTTATTATGCATTTTGAGCAATTACACACAAATTGCGATAAACGCTCTTTACAAATATCACGTGTTTCGCCCACTATCTATAAGTACGTGCACTTTGCATCTGAATACAATATTTTCTTTCAAGGTCTGCTCTGTGTGTTGAAGGGGAAGTTATTAATTATTATTTTCTCAAATATAGCCAGAGTTATGCAATTCGTTGCGCTGCAAATGCTATTAATATATCAAAACATATTTATTTCTTTTCATTTCCGTCCCTTCCATGTATATTAATCTTATTCAATCATTATGAAAGTGGGAAGCAAACAGAAGCCATAATAAATTAGGTTAATTAGAGCAAAATAAATAAAGGTTAGACCGACCTGCCCGTTTTGAAATCTTTCTCTTTCCAGTTCAACTATAACAAATATTGGACTTGGCTGCTTTCGGTTTGGCGGGCACGTTTTGATTAACAAATTTCGTGCTGAAGATTAAGACATTTGTGGTGTCCGTAGAGTTGTTATTAGTTATGGATTTCATTAGGTCAGCCCAGCCCCTAAGAAACGTGACTGTGACGAACTAATTAACGAAACATTTGCGCTATTACACATTAAGCCGCAAAAGGAACACAAAAGTGACTGTTAATTCTAAAGCAGACACCCAGCAATTAATTCTGAACTTTTGTCGACAGGCAAAAAAAGAAAAAATCCGAAAAAAAAACTAACTTGGATTAATTGCCATTTAGTGATCAAAACCGACAAGCAACGACCTCGTCGTGATTCCATGTACCAGACCATAGACAATGGCGCACTATTAGTATTAACCTCAGAGGCTAGCTCATGACCCCAGCAATTTCCGCCTTCAATTAATTCGCGTTCCTAGTATAAACAGCAACTAACTAACAAATCATAAGGCGACCGAGAGACGGACAGATCTCGACGGACTTAGACTAACTTCTCGGAGTGCAGCAATCGGTTGAAAACTCTGGTCAACAGTGAACCACATTTAGCAGCCACAGCGGGGGCTGCTGACAAAAACAGGCAATGGCAACTGGCAACTGGCAGCTGGCAGCTGGGCGACCTTGATGAAGCCATTTGCACACACGAAATCTAGACGATCTCCACTGCGGAATCGTTCGATCGATTTTTGTAGCGCTGCAAATCGATCAGAGCCGCCATTAAATAAAGTTTTTCAGTCGGCATCGTCGTCGTCGCCGTCGTTGTCTAATTTATGCAATGTTTCTTTCATTTCCATTTTGGGCTTTTGTTTTGCGGCTCGACTTGTAAGTGAATTATATTTAAATTTGTTTGGCTTGGCTGCGCTTCGAATGATAATAATCACATTTGGATTTGCCGTCGACTGTCGACTGTCGACTGTCGACTGCCGAGTGTTGCTTTTACTTTGCATTTGCGCAGAGGAAATAAATAAATTACATTTAATTTGCGTAATCATTTTTCAATGGCATTCATTGGAAGTGCGACTCTATGAGTTTATTGTGTGGAAAATTTCGAAATGCAATTATGCCTAGCGGCCGAGCGGAGGAAAGGAGACAGAATTTAAGCGTCAATATATATTGGAATTACAATTGTTATTATCATATTACATTAAGCGCCGCTAGCGTCGCTATTGTTTGCTGGCTGTTTGTTGCTGCTCTCGACCGAGATGGGCCATGGTTTGGATTAGCGGTCGAGTCCATAAATTAATCGCATTTGCAGCAAACTGTCAGCGAACAGGCCACACAAATCGTGCACAATCCTGTCCCATTGCTCATACGTCCCGTAGGCGGCATTTAGATATGGGAGGTCAAGCGTTTAGGTCAGTTGCAGCATACAGTTTACAGCAAACAGCAGCTAACCGCCCTCCCCCCTCGTCACCATTAAAAATCAAAAAAATGTGGTGAATGGGAGACAAATTTTATTGCTGCAACTTGCAACTGCAGCGGCATGAGTCACAGACAGTCCGCAAAATGGTCGGGGCACTCATGTAACGTATATTAATTGTTAAAATTGTTAAGTTGAGGAAATCGTTTTGTTAACACAATAGAGGAAGCGTTTATGGTATGTAAACATTTACAGATCTCTGCCCAGTTGGCCGTGAAATGCAATCTCGCACATAATGAAATGCAGCTGTCCAAACGAAGACGGCCAGACAGCGAAATGTAAATTCAACTGCCTGCCGAGCGCAGAAAGTGTAACAAGGGCCAAGAGTCAATGCACTGCAACGCATTTCATTTGCATTCAATTAGCGGACAGTGATAAGCCAAACGATAGCGACTAACTGTGGATGTGATCAACTAGCAGATACTGCATAAAATATTGAAACAGCAAATAAGTCTATTCAAAACGTGATCTGAACTGTTAAATGCCCGATGTCTCAGTTCAACTTTCATGTGCGATCAGAGTTTGCAGATACATTCATATTTATGAGCACAAGCAACAAGCAGCCACAAAGGAGGGGGAGACACGATTCCATGGGGGACGCTGGCAACAACGACCAACAAATTGAGCTCGTTCACTTCGCTGGCGATTGGCAGCCAACCAACTTTAGCATTCTAGAGTTGAGTTGACAACATGCCCGGGGATTGTGACTTTGATGAACGCAGTTTGATTGCCAGTTTCTTAAATGGGCGGCTAGTTGAGCAGCATTAGAGCTTTAAAAAGCCAGGCCTAGAGACGGACAACACACGGACCAAATTGCGACATTTGCAAACGAAACTAAACTAAACGATACAATTGAAAACAGCAGAAACAAAAAAAAAATAACGAAAATCAAATTCCCCCATTCACTTTTCTGGCCTTTGGAAAGGAAAACGTGGAAACAACGGCGCCAAACAACAGCTCACATTTTTCATATTATTTTTTATTTTCATTACTCTAAAATAAATTTGTTAGAGCAACAGCAAAACAATAGTAGTAATATATTATTATATCAGACGGATGTTTGTCGGACCGCCAAACAGACACCTGTTCATGCCCATTTCGATATTGTTTAAATTGTTTTGTGCAACATTGATGTTGTTGTTATTGTTGTTGCTGTGCCGTCGTAGATCGAAATCAAGAACACAATTGAACTGTGAAGTATGGGAATAAATTGACATTGCAATAGAAACTCAAACTGCAGACGCGGATCTCTGAGCAGAACTTGGCTGCATAACTTGGATTAAATTACAAAGAAATAGACACCGCTTATAAGTCATAAATTGCAGTGAAGTATCGTATTTTTTGCGCTTAAATCATTGTGTACTCAAACTAACATTGTAGTGGCTTGAAAAACTTGTTGATAATTAAGTCGCTTCATGGTCATTTTACCATAGGCAGCTTTTGCTGTTATACTTTGTTAACTACAAGTGACCGAGTATTGAAGTGCACTTTGAATAATTAAAGGAAACTTCAGCCAACATTTTCATTTGCAACTTTCACTAACGTTTTGCGTTATGCATTTTAAAGTATCAACATTTAGTATCCTCAAATTTAACATTTGGCCACTGGCTAAGATTTGCAAATAACTCAAGTCTTGAGCATCGAAATAATTTATAATTTGCGTTGACCCCGCGTCGCTTTAATCCAATCTACGTTGGCTGAATCGCAATTCTTCGCACTTTACGAGCAGTTAGCTAATATTTTGGTGCGGACTTAGTTTGCGAACACTGCAATTTGCCACAACCAAATCGCGTCTCGTGGCAGCGCGCACGTTGCACGGCGCATGTGCAACCGACAGGCTGCAATTTTTATTTCGACTTCTCGAGCAGAGCTGTAATTGAAGCAACTCTGTTCGACTTGTAGACGACGAGTGCAGTTTAGCCGGAAAAAAACTGACAACAAAAAAAACAAAAAACAAAGGCCGTCAAATCGGTGGCGTCTGGTTGTTATAATTTGGTGGCAAGTTGTGGGTGGCATAAGCTGACCGCAGGCGTCGGACGACGCGGCGTGGCTGGGAGACAAACAACTCTTCAAAACACACAAATCGGAGCGGCGGCGTTGACAAAATTAAAATTCATTTACGCTCAAGTAAATATTTACGCAATAAATTTGCATTTAATTGCATTTGTGAAGCGCCGCGAATGGCACGTGAAAAACGCCACAAAACATTGGCCAAAATCAAATCAAATTTGAAAACATGCCGCAAAATGCAGTCCAAATGCCAATTGCAGGCAACACAGCAACACAGCAACCCAAAATGCCCAATACCCCGATGTCGGTGCCACGATATTCCCTCTCAATGCCCATTTACCGCCGGCGAAAGCGAGTGCTGCAAATCGACGCAAACAATTTGTGCGACGTATCGAAATCTAATCAAATTATGCGCCAGAAATGTCGAAAAAGCGTGAAATGTTTTGCCAGCGGCCAGAGGTGCCTATTAACCCTGGCTGAGAGATGAGACGATGCACGCGATTCGGACGAATAACAGTGTAGCCAGCCAGCATCGATGAGGAGGAGGAATCGGAGATGGCGGTGGGCGGTGGAGGTTGCATGGTTTTGGGCCTGGGTTTTGTGCAACTGCACCTGCAGCTGCCTAAACCAGCCTAACCTGGTTGCAACCGGCTGCAAAAATCGCATCAAATTTGCACCAAATAAGAAGCGATTCACAATTCATTGGCAAATGTTATGCAAAATGTGCGCAAAAGTGTTCGGCAAATAGCGTGTGTGTATCTCCATCCACATGCGTACATTTGTATCTGTATCTGTATCTGTATCTATATCTGTGTCTGTAGCCTGCATCTGCATCTAAGTATGATGGGTAGCTGCTCTCGCATTTTTGGTACGCTTCAATGAGCGCTACAAGCAGGAGTTTTGGGTTTTGGCGCTGTTTTGTGGCTAAAATGTTTTTATGCGGTTCGCTTAATGTGTTTTAGCCATAAACCAAACGCGCTAGCTGCAGCTAAAAATATCAACAGCAGCAAACAGCAACAGCTAAAACAATGGACAACTGTTTAGACAGCACAAACTTTCCGCCTCCTCGTCGCCTCGACTGCTGTTCGTTCGCCAGGCTCCATTTTTTGAAGGGGTCGATTATTTGTTTTGCGCGCCTAATTGCATTTCCCACACACAACCAACAGACACACCCACCAACACACACACACACACAAACATCTCTCTCATTCTAGGAGTGTGTGTAATTGAAATTGTTTCACGTGGGCGCTAGACATGTGGACGAGTTCATTTTGCCACAACTACTTCTCCTCTTTTTGAGACCAACAGCAACAAAGTGACATCTTTATTATACTAACATTTAGATTTCAAATGGATTATGGAAAAAAAACCATGTGCCACTGTGGAAGATAGAGAGGAAATCGTACTCATAACTGAGTTCCATCTGCAAATCTGCAATTCGTTGTTGTTGGCCAAGACAAATTTTGTAATTTTTCGTCAGCAAATTGAAATTGAATCATTGCGTAATTAGACGTTTGCCAATTCAATTTGAATCAATCAGAAAATATTGTACAATTGCCGAAAGCCGCAATAACCGACAATAGAGGAAAGATGCATCAAAGTGAACGGAAGTTATCCGACAACTTTCCACATGCAACTTCCATCCAACTGCCAAGCGTTGCACTCGAAAAGTGAGAGAGCGAGAGATAGACCTGGTCGCTGCTGGGGTCAACTTAATAAGCCGTTGCAATACTAACAGCAACAGCAGCAGCAGCCGCCTACTTGCTGTATCCAAGCTGCATCCATGAATCTGACACGTTGCCTGGAAATTAATTCAAAAGCAGCCCAGGTTGTGCACCTCGGAGCACAAGCGATGGATGAGCCAATGCACAACATTTAAGTGCCATTGGCAAACATAAAGCGAGAGAGAGGGAGAGGGAGAGGGAGAGGGAGACGGGGACATATGCAAGCACATATTAATTAATTCAAAATTGCATTACGCATACGCACAGGTGTACACGCTGTGCTCAAACTAATCTATAGCGATCTGGGGCCGAGCCACAGATGCAGCTGTTGGTGCTGCTGCTGCTGCAACACTTGGACAAAAGAGTCGTAAAATAAAAACACTTTGGCAATAAAGAAAACAACAAAACTAACTAACCAACCAACGAACGAACGAACGGACGAATAAACGAGAGACCGGGACCAACTATGACTACGACAAACACTCGCAATTTGATAGAAAATTAAGGCTGCACATGGCCAAAAATTTTAGTTAGCTACTGGCGGCAAATCCAGTGGGAGTTCACTCCACAACAACAACAACACACATGTCACATTGTACGCCTGTCTGCCCTCTCTGCTCTGTCTGTCTGTTGGCATGGACTTTGGCAGGCAAATCCAGTTAAAGACTGTGTGGCCGGAGTGTGGCCACTTAAGCTGCCCGCGCTCCAATGCAAATTATCTAACCCAGAGCTCCGATTTGGCTCGTATTCTCGTACTTTCGGACACTTATTGTATCACTGACGTCTGGAGATTGTCGCTGTCGACATTGCTGTTGCTGTTGCTGTTGCTATTGTTGTTGCTGCTTGGCGTCGTCATGGCTGCCAATTGCAAGTTTGCAAAGTTTGCAACACATGCCGCCCAGGATGCGGACACTAAACAAGCACAAACTAAGCTAGAGATGGAACGTTTAAAACTCTACTTTCAATTTAGAAAAACCGAAATAAATATTACAATTAACAGGAACTCTTCGGCTGCTCCGTATTGAGGCTTGCAACGTGTATCGCAAAGACTGAGGTGCCATCTCTAGTCGCGTCTCGGCTCACTGAGCAACGCCACACACAACGTCTGATAAACAATGTGAAGAAAAATGTGCTTAATGTTATTTTATAATAGGTTTTTCGTTAACGGTTATGACGGCGTCTGCATCTGTGGTTTTGCCCACAGGTCGCTTAATTGTTCGGCCCGAGCCGGTTGCACAACAAACAGTGGCACGAAGTCAAGTCGCTTGACAATTTTTATTCGCAATCTGGAGCAACTTAGGGCTATTTAAAAAAAAATGAATTGTATGTATTATTTCGTGGGGAGATATATGAATATCAATTTACACAGATCAATACACACACAGGTGTGCTTCTCATTTATATATATGTTGCATATATATACACATAGGAGGATATGAAATAGCTATATATCCAGACTGTCTGATAAATACAATTTCAAGTTACACCAAAAAGTCAATCTTGCACATTTCCCCTGCTCCATGCTCCATATCTCAAGTGGAGGCCGAAGGACGTGGCTCCTCAATCGACAGCAACCAACTGCAGTTGAGAATCTCGCGCAAGTCCCAACGTGCTCCGGCATCCGGTTCGAGCAGCACGGCCACCGTCGCCTTGGCATGCGACGAGATCACGTCCTGCAGCTTGCGACGAAACGCGAACTTCTTGCCGCGCTGATCCTCGAGCAGTTTGGTCAGATTGCTGTCATCGAACGGCATTTTGGCGTTCATCATGATGAACAGTATGACGCCCAGAGACCAGGCGTCCGCCAGCTTTGGATCGTAGGGCACACCGCAAACAACCTCGGGCGCCGCGTAGGCAGCTGAGCCACAATACGTTTCCGATTTAACCTGATTGCCGGCATCGTCGCGACAGTAGCGCGAGAAGCCAAAGTCGGCCAGTTTGACATTGAGGCGTTTCGAGAGCAGAATATTCTCACACTTGAGATCTCGATGGGCGATTTCGTGACTGTGCAGATACTTTAAGGCCTTCGCCATTTGAAAGAACCAGACCTTGGACTGTTTCTCATCTATGGGTCCCGATTTCTTGATGTGCGTCAACAGATCGCCTTTCTCGGCGTAACGCATAAAAATGAAGATCTTGGGACCGCGTTGCAAGATGCTATGAATTTGTATGATATTGGGATGATCGAGTTTCGTCAGGATTTCCAGTTCGCGTGGAAAGAACTTGTGCACGAAATCGGTGGGCGCCTTGGCCTTATCAATGATCTTGCAGGCCAAGCTAACGCCATGACCGCTCTCGTCCGCATAGCCGGCGGTGATGACCGTGGCGTAGGAACCCTCGCCGATCTTGTGGCCAATGTTGTAGCCACGTTGAGCCAATGCGTCAATGTCAGAGCTGCGCGTGGTCAGTTGCCGATTGCCAGCATAGTTGGACATGATTTTCCGGGTTAATGTGCTAAATCGTTGCGTGTGTGTGTGTGTTTTGCCAATGATTGTGGTATAGAACCAACTACATTAAAAATGCCAATTTTATTAACAATGCAATGCTCAATTAATGGTTGTGTAATTGCATAGTTACCGTTAGGTTGGTCGACCTCACTAAACTTGAATTTGATGGTACTACAATATAAGGTTAACGAAATTTCCTATTCCAATCCAGAAATTTTGACAAAAAAAAACTACAAACGTTGTGAAAGAGCAAAGACAAATAATAAAATATATGAAACACGAATTTGAATAATATATAATTTTGCTTGACTACGCTGCGTCTACTGAGTTTCCCCAAATAGGAAACTTTCCTCCCTGCCGACTTCCTGAACTGAGGACCATATCCCAAAAAACAAATGCGAGAATAAACACAAAATGAGAGAAAAGCAAAACATTCTAACATATCTAGCTGCTTGATGGTGCATTTTCAATCAACAAATCTTGGCGATGCAATTTATGTTGCCTTCAACAATGTAACCAGGCCTAAATTGTCAGATTCAATCCAGGGCTGCTCACGTTTCGATTCACACAATTTTACACTCTTTGTCAACAATTTTGGTATGCAATAGAAAATTCCGATAGTTTCTTTAATTTTTTTTTTTTTACGAAATAGCAATATTAAATTAAACTTTTTTTAAGAGCGACCAATGAAAAGGTAAATGAAATGGCAAAATGACAACATTAATCCAGCTAATCTAATAACCCCCTTCAACTGCAACGCAGTTAGCGACATTTCGGCTTTGCTGACTTTTACCAAATCATGGCGAATCCTGCAAACATTGGTCAGCTGCAACAGCGCAGCTCAGATACTGAAGCCTTGGCCCTGCAGGGCTACAAACTTGGCCACAAGATCGGCGAAGGTTCGTATGCCACTGTGATCACAGCCCAATATCGCAACGAGGGCGGCAACAATGTGGACCTGGCCTGCAAAGTGATTGACAAGGCTAAGGCGCCTATTGACTTTGTGAACAAGTTCTTTCCACGCGAACTCGAGATCCTCACCAAGCTGGATCATCCCAATATCATACAGATCCACAGCATTCTGCAGCGTGGCCTGAAGATCTTCATCTTCATGCGCTACGCCGAGCGGGGCGATCTCTTGTCGCACATCAAGAAGACGGGCTTCATCAAGGAGAAGCAGTCGAAGATCTGGTTCCTGCAAATGGCCATCGCCTTGAAGTATTTGCACGACCACGACATCGCTCATCGTGATCTCAAATGCGAGAATATTTTGCTCTCCGAGCACAGCAACGTCAAGCTGGCCGACTTCGGCTTCGCCTGCTTCTGCAGCAACGCAGAGGGCAGCAAGCTGGCGTCCCAAACGTACTGCGGCTCAGCGGCCTATGCCGCCCCAGAGGTGGTCAGCGGAGTGCCCTACGACGCCCAGTTGGCCGACGCCTGGTCGCTGGGCGTCATTCTCTTCATCATGCTGAACGGCAAGATGCCGTTCGATGACAGCAATCTTAGCAAATTGCTGGACGATCAGCGCTGCATGAAGTTCGCGTTCCGTCGCAAGCTCCACGACGTGATCACGCCCCAGGCAAAGGCCGCTGTGGCCGTGCTGCTCGATCCGAATGCAGCGACGCGTTGGGATATGCACGAGATCCTCAACTGCAGTTGGGTGCTCATGGATAAGAAACAGACTGTTTGTGTAAAGTGAAGCAATGGGCTCGGAAATAGGAACAACGACTCTCCCAAGTTTACTGGACTATCAAATATAAATATGCATGTAGAAGACGTCAAGTGCCAATGAAATTTGAACTTTGGTCACATTTAAAATAAAATGAACTTTTTTTTCTTTTTTTGGCTAACCACGTTTATAAATTATGCGAAAATTTCGCTATTTTTGTGAAATTTGTTATTTATGACAATACGATAAATAGAATTTTTAGAATTCGTATCGAATCGGAAGACTAATCGAGAACTTTTCTGTTTGACTTTACTCAGCGGTTGCCGTTTTGCTGCCCCTGCCACATGCCGCAAATGGAGCCAACCACAGCAGCGTTATTGCCGACGCCGAGCTGAGCGCATCGGAGCGTAATCGTCGCCTCATTCCCTACATGGCCTTCTATCTGCCGGCCCCCGAGCTGCCCATCAATCAGCAATACGCTGTGAAGCATGCCCCATCTGCTGGCGGTGCACAGCTCCGTCCACCGTTAGCAGCGCCCAGTCGCATCCCCGTGCCGGTTGCCTACATGCCCCAGCCTCAGCCGCATCCCCATCCGCATCCACTTCAGCACGCACATCATCAGGGGGGAGCGTCTACACATTATCAGCAGGGCGCAGCCGATATTTACCATGCGCTGGGCATTGGAGGACAGCATCAGGGCCTGGCACCTGGTCATGGCAAGGATGCAGCGTTGCCGCCAGATGCGGGCGCCACATTTATTGCCTACAAGCCATTGAACCCAACGGCAACGGCAGCGCACAAGGCAAGTACACATCGAAGAATGGGCGATAAATAAAGTGAAGTAATCGTGAAATTCATAATATCCAGCACAAGACTGTTCAGCACTTTCCGCCGCTGTCCGAGCACGAGCAGAAGCAGCAGCAACAGCAGCAGCAACAACAGCAACAGCAAGAACAGTTTGAGCTGCTGCCACCGCCGGGGGCGCCACAAGTGCAGTACCATCGACAGCGCGGCAAACAATCAAAAGTCAATTTAACACCGTTTACAGCACAGAACACGCTGCCGGGACACTTTATGCCCATTATTTATACGCCAGTGAGCAAGCCAAGCAACAACAACCACAACAACCATAACAA
Organism: Drosophila siamana; assembly: GCA_035047445.1. Taxonomy (NCBI): domain Eukaryota; kingdom Metazoa; phylum Arthropoda; class Insecta; order Diptera; family Drosophilidae; genus Drosophila; species Drosophila siamana. The sequence goes on along the minus strand of JAWNPP010000004.1, from coordinate 14,718,826 downwards.
TGAGCTCCATAATGGCAATACTATCAATTACAACAATAAGCCCTCGTCGGCGTCGTCGCCAACAGAAATTGTCTACCATAAAAATGCGCATCAAACACAAATTGTTACGGATTATGCAGCAGCAGCAGCAGCAGCAGCAGCCGGAGCTGCAACGTCCGCAGAGCAAGCGGAGAGGGGTGAGGAGGAGGAGGTGGTGCTGGTGCATCCAACACCAAGGTAAGATTTATACCATTGGCAAGTGATGAATGTGTATGTATGCATGCGATACACATCTCGCATAGATTTGCTGCTTTCGCATTCATATAACATAAAACAGAAACTTCCAAAACTCGACTACTACTTTCTGGGAGATTCTCACAAACACGAATCCAGCTGTCACCACCCACAATTGGTCGTTGTTGTGTTTTGTCGTTGGCATTTTCGTGCAGAATACAAATTAAAAATGTTGAACCGATTTCGACAGCAATTTCGACTGCTCGCTGGTGTCGAAGTTGAAATACTCTTCCCCCGTTGAGCCTAAAATATTCCCAAATACTTCAAATCAGCGTTAGCTGAATAACAAAAGAACTGCCATCAAAGCATACTCTATAGCTTGAATACGATTTAATTTAATTAAATTAATGAGTAGACAAAGTTTAGCTTAATTAGCTGTGGAATATGTTAGCTTAAAGCTGTGCTACAAATGCCCTTGTTTGTTGTGACATAATTACGACACTTTATCAAGTGGAAACTACTTTAAGGTATTCAGAGCGAACATGCAGCAGAGAGTTGTTGCAGTGGCAGCAAACACGGCAGACGTTGCACACGTTGCACACGTTGCATGCAATGCCCTTGGGCGCCGAAATCAATTGCATTTAATGCATGGCTCAACCTTTGCTGCAACTTCTGTCAGCGTCTCCGTCTCCGTCTCTGTCTCTGTCTTCGTCTCCAACGATGGTGATGACAACATTGTTGTTGTTGTTGTTGTTGGTGTCGTAAGAAGCAGTTCGATGTAGTCGATGAGGCGCCGCCAATGGGCAATGGGCTGGCGGTCGTCAGATGAGAACGTTCGTGTTCGTGTTCGCTTCGTGTTCATCTCGTAATGTTCAAATTGCAAAATCATGTCATATTGCACCGCGGGCAACGGTCAACGTTCCACCCAGCTGTCCACCATTTGCCACCAGGTAGCTGTTGTTCCTTTTTGTTTTACAAAGCCACTTGCCACATCTTCTACTTCCCCTACACTCACACACTCACACACACACTCAACTCAACTCATCAACTGCCTCTGCCTGCCCCACAGTGTTGGCTACAATGTGTACAGTGAGCCAGCCAGTGGCAGCGGCTCCTCAGCGGCGAGCCCAACGAAGACCGCATTGATAGTGCATCAAAAGTCGCCGCAGTCGTCGAGTTATGGACACGTAAGCAAATACGAGAGTTACTTCCACATGTCGCCGGATCAGCAGCAGCTGACGCCCCAGGAGAAGTACGTGCTCTACTTGCAGCAGCGCATGAAGCTGCAGCGGCAGCAGCAGAAGCAACAACAACAGCAGGCGGAGAGATACAACCATCATCATCATCATCATCATCAGGATGCGCATCATCAGCCAGCGCAAAGCAATACGAAAGCTGGCAAACATCAACAGCATCATCATGCACATGCAACGCTTGTATCGTCGCCACAGCCACAGCCACCACCAACTCAGCCACAAACACCATCACCATCACCATCACAGCCACAACACCAACACCACAGTCAGTTACACAATTACAATGGTCTGTTTGTGCGGCCAGAAACCGGAGCTGGACAGCAACAGCAGCAAACACATCAACAGGTGCTGCATATTCCATTACGTGCCCTCATGGGCCACCTTAACCATAACAACAACGAGCAGGAGCCGCTGCTCGGGTAAGTCCACACAAATCCCCCCATTTTAATGCGCTCATCGGTTGCTCGCTTCGTTTGCCATGCGGCCTCGACTCAACCTCGAATATGTCTAATCCCTTGTAATGTGCTTTATACACTACACACTTAGCTCGCCCGCTCCCACGCAATTCATTGACTACCTCATTGATGGGCCACGTCAATCGTTGGATGAGGAACAACAGCAACAGCCACAACACCAACAGCAGCACCATCAACAGCATCAGGAGTCGTCGCCATCACCGTCGCCTTCTCGTCCGCCACAACACGCCTTCATACTGGTGACCACAACTGCACCATATGTCGACCATCCACAGGCACCACGCGTCCATGATTTGTCGCCCACACGGGCGCCCGTCGTGTACAAACAGCAGCCCACGCTGCGTCTGCAACCCGTTAGTCCTGTGCACAACTACAAGGCCACTCGTCGCCCCGTCTACATTACGCCACCCCCGCCCACCGAGACTGTCAAAATTACGCCCAAGTACGTGTACGTCTCCAGCAAGCCGCCGTCCCAGGCGCCCAGTGAGCTGCCCAGTCGCCCGGCGCCGCCCAGTTCGCCGCCCATCAAGCTGAAGCCCGTCTACAAATACGCCCAGGAGCGACCAACAGCTGCGCCGTTGCCCAGCGCTGTGTATGCTCATGAGGACGCGGATCAATTGCCTGACATACGCACCTCATCGCTGGCGGAAATACTGCACAAGCTGCAGGCGAGCAATCACTTGCCACACACGCTCACGCCGGACAACATTGACAACTCGATCAAGACGCTGATACGCATCCTGCAGAATCTGAAGCAGACGCAGACGATTGTGCCGAATCCGCCGCAACATCACGAGGCAAAGCCCAGCAGCAGCAGCAGCAGCAATCCCGACTACGACTACAACACAGACAACACCGAAGAGGAGGAGAAAACACCGCCCACCACTGTGGCAGGCAACATCGAAGCTGACTTGCAGCATCTGAATAAGCCAAGTAAGCAACCCGAGTGCCACAATGACTTTTGCTTAAGCATAAACTGTAATATTTTTGCAGATAAGCATCCGGGACCGACCACAGGACGCGCTGGCATCGACTATCCCAACTATGCGGAGATTCCCAAGACGGACTTTGAGTGCACGCAACAGCGCTACAAGGGCTTCTTTGGGGATCCGGAGACCAATTGCCAGGTGTGGCACTACTGCGATCTGAATGGCGGCAAGGCTTCCTTCCTCTGCCCCAATGGCACCATCTTCAGTCAGGTAAGCTGTGCACTGAACGGAGCTTAATAAGCGTAGATTACTCTCCTTTTGCTTGCATAGATTGCGCTGACTTGCGACTGGTGGTTCAATGTCAAGTGCTCGACAACGTCGCAGCTGTATGTGCTCAACGAACGTCTCTACAAATACATATTGCCCTTCAATCCCAAGTTCCCGGAGGACTACAACGGACCCATAGTTGACAAGTAAATAAATGAAATCGATGTAAACGCGATAAATCTATTAAATGTTGCATACTTTTCAAAACAGATACCTCGCCATGAAGTTCCAGGAAATGGAGGAGAAAATGCGAGTGGAGAAGCAACGCAAAAGCAAACAGCAAGCGGAAAAACCCGAGGCCAGAGACGAGGCATCCACACCCTCATTGCCCAAGAACCACAAAGCGGCGCCCAAACATGGCAGCGGCATCAATGCCCAGGTCTATGAGCAGAGCTCAGAGCGCAATCTGCTGATCGACGATGAAATCGATGACATCTCTGAGCGCGGCTCCTACGACACCTACGGCCAAGCGCCCACCACAATTATGGCACCGACCACAACGTCACTGGAGTCACAAACACTGGGACTGAAGCCCATTGTTGTGTCCTCCACACCGTATCCCGAACGTGACGAGGACGAATCCGAGCTGGATGCGGTGCCTGAGCTGTCTGGCGAACCGCCAGCGGACTCGGAGAGCAGCGAGGAGGAGGATAAGCTGCAAAGCTTAAGGGATACGAATGCAGTTGCCGGCAAGAAACGTGGCGAGACCACAAAAGTGAGCGTCGAGAAACTAGAAGTGATTGAGATAAAAGCGGATGGCAACACGGGACACTTAATGCCCATCAGCAGCATGGCGGCGAGCAGTGAGGAGCAGCCGCAGTCGAGCAGCAGAGAGAGCAAAGAGTGAGACAAAAGGAAGGAAACGAATGCTTGCTTGCCATATTTGTAATGAGAATATTCTTGCACTTGTACGGTCGGTTGTACGTCTTAAATTATTATTCTTAGCGAGCGATTACTGTAAATAGCCAACTGTAAATTGAAACCACTACCTATAGGAATCAACTAGCTATATGTTTGTATGTATGTCTTAAGTTGTATGTATAATAATATAAATGCCAAGTATTAAGTAAAAATTTGGATTTATTCACTCACCATCTGTGCATTGTTGACTTGCAAAATTGCGACGTCTAATGAGTGAATCGAAGCTGGTATTTCGGTCGCATAGCGCTGGTTCTACAAATTTCAAAGGACATTAGCATAAGCATTCGAGACAAGTTCACAAATACAGTGTATATTGGTTATAAGCTGCTAGGCAAATATTATTTGCCAGCAAAAGAAAACTAAACTAAGCTCTAAAGATCACAAATATTTTGTATAATCGAGAATTGCTAATGTGATTTTTAATCGGTTGAAAGCCAACTACTTGGCGCTCATTTATTTGGCTCAAAAATTTCTATAAATGATTAAATAACCATTTTATTAAAAATGTGTAGACTTATTTAAATGCAGTTTAGTGTCGATAATTGCCTACTTTACGTTCGTTTATAATTGTTAAGGCTTCGGATTTTTTCTTTTATATGAAAAAAATCCAGTTTAACGCCTTTTTAGCATTGCATATTGTATGATCATTGTGATTGAAATCTTTGTGCACATCCGTTAAAAATAAACTCTATATATTTTTTTTAATTCACCTTTTCTTGCTGCAAATATCGATATTTTACTGTGGCTGAATATCGTTTTTTTGTAAATGAATACTTTAGGTTGCTTATAACCAATACACACTGTACTTGCATTACTAACCAATTCGTCCATGAGGGAAGTCCTGTGATGATTGTGAATGCATTTGCAGGACTTGCAACAGTTGCGCTTGCAAGAGCGACAGAAAATATTCGCTGGAAACTTGTGTTCACTGCACTGCAGCGGCACCGGAATACGGAAGATGTTCTTGCCCACACGAATTTCTTTGTGGTTGTTGTTGTTGACACCACATCTATTGCTGTTGTTTTTGTTGTACAGGTGCTGAAAAGTGTGCGTCTTGAGGACGCGACTGTGATTGTGAACGGTATCAAAGCAGCGCTTGCAGTAGAAAGCATTGCACTGCTTGCATTCACCTTTGGCGGCAATGTGGCCGCATTCGCTGCATTTGGTTTCCATTACAATCTCGTGCATTGCGGAGAATTGCAGCGATTTGTTCACCGAGTCTACGGAGTAGCGGCGAAAATAATCCAAACTATTCGATTCGCCGAGAACATGATAGTTGAGCTCATAATAATCGCGTATGTTGCCAGCCGCCTTTGGATCTTTGACAGTGATTGTTGGCGGAGCCAAATTGAAGCACACGGCGCATTTGAAGTTGATTTGCTGACGCTGCTTCGAAATGCAAAACTCGCACATATTGTGGCCGCAGGGCAAAAGGAATGGACGATGATTCTCTGTGTGTAATAAAAAACCGTAATCAACTGTTTAGAAGCGCAGCACAAAAGGAAATTCCAAAAATAAGCTCTCACTAGCGCACTTAAAATAACGGCATGTCTTATGAATGAGCTTGCGCATATCTATGTGTGTGTGTGTGCAGGGGTGCTGCAAAAATTACACACATTTTTTAATAAACTCTTTCATTAATAACTTTGTTTTCATTTCTGCGTTTTGTTTTTCATTTTTTTCTGGTATGCTGCAAACTGACAATTGCAATTCTCAATTGGAAAATAATTTTACCTGATCCCATTCCTGCATTGTGCCTGTGTGAATATTCGCACGAGCAATTTGGGCAGCGAAGCTGACTGCGCAAATTGGCTGCCACAAATTTACGATCGAAAAACTTAACACCACTGTCGTCCGAAAACATTTTTAATATTCACTAGTCACTTTTTTCATCGAATTAGACAGAACACGACTTCCGAACGCGGAACTGAAAAAACGAAATGAGCCGGCAAAATTTGCAGTATGCCATAACTGTAATTGGCATCAGTGTTGTAAAAGACATTTGAGATCACCAAGTTCAGCGGCGGAGCTAGTTCACGGAATTGTAGTTGGCAACTAACGTATTTTTAGATTGAATAAACCAAATACCAGCTTTAAATATTAGCGTAGCAAATAGAGAAATTTTGGCAATTTTGCAGTTGAAATCGGTTGATCTGCTAATTTCTACGTGATTGATCACATCTGCAGACCGTTTAAATAACATTTGGTGCCAGTGGGACCATTTCATGTTTATTAAATACTGTAAACTTCTTTTCGGCATGTTTTCAAACTTAAAATGTGGTTACGCTGAATATTTGAAATTGAAATTCAAAAATATGCGCTTCGTGCTGCACCATTATATTTTATTTATAATTTTTAACCACAAACCAATAAACGCCAGAACCACAAAATTTACAACTAAACTGATTAATCTCAACCAAACATGGAATCCATTAGAGCATCATGACGATCACGGCGATTGGGCTCATCCTGGCGGAATCGACGTAACTCCTCATAGACCTCGTCATCGGTTTCCTGTGGGGAACCAAGGAAAACTCAGCATGCACATCGAGTAAATCAAAATAACTGCAGAGAGTACTTACGAAAATATAGCGACAAATAGGACACGAATTGGCCTAAACAAAAGTTATGTATAATAATAGTTGGAAACATAAGAATTCGACAATTTACAATACCTTTTTGAGCCACAACAGAATGCATTCCTCGTGGAACTCGTGCTTGCAGGGCAGCACCTTAAATTTGCTGCCCTCCTCAGCTGGTTCCTTGCAGACGGCGCACTCCAAGTCGGGTTTTAACTCCTCGGCAGTGATCACGTGAACGGGCAGCTCCTCAATGACTCGCTTGGAGGCCTCAGGGGCTTCGATCTCCATATCGATGCCGTTCATAATGGCCAGCACCTGAAGGCGGCGATAATGGCGATCGAAATCGTTGGCGCCCTCGGGCCCAGTGGGCGTGTGTCCCAGTTCATCGAAATAATCTGCCATAGCTGCGCTGAAGCTGCTGGAAATATGAAACAATTTTGAGATTGACGACGAGAAACACGATGAGAATTTCCTGAATTTCTTCTTTTTTTTGGTTGGGTTTGTGGAGCCAAATGCCATTTTTATTTGAAATTCAATTCGTATACAATTTCTGACATATGTAAGTACAATAGGTATTAACTATACATATATATGTATATATATACATATATACGTTTGAACTCGATCTTATCTAGTAGTAGTAGTATAGTTGACACTGACCTCTGCATACAGCCTATGGCTTAGTTAATTATTATTTAATTGTAAGTTGTAGTTTTAGTTTGCATTTAAAATGTGTGTTGTGTTCGTTCTAGAGCTAAAGTTGTTCGATAATTTAAAAGTTGTCGTCACTAGTCACTAAAATTACAGGCATATACTGGCATCTTGGGATTATTAAAGACTCTCCAAAATAGTTTTGTGTGGTTGGTTTTTTTTTTTTTAGAACGTAGGTATTTGTCTAACTTGAGCTGAGTGTTAAGTCCCGCAATTAGCGTAGTCATATTTATGTTTTATAGTCGATAGGTATTGGGGTATAAGAATCGAGCCTGAAACTTGGAATGCTAGCTAGATGGATGTGATGCTGCTGATGATGGTGATGATGATGAGTTAAATGACGAACCAAACAAAAGTCGAAATCCGTTTAATAAAAACACAAAATGAATTTTGTTCTTTTCATTTCCTTTTTTGTTTTTTTTTTTATATATATACTTTTATCATCTTCTTTCTTTTAGATACTATAAGTATGTATATTCATTATTTAAATGTACGATTTCTTTTTTTTTTTTTTTGCTTTTGTTTTCTGTACTCCATGAAAGTAATAAATACAATTTGTTGTTTCGCTTGAGGCAAATATTACGAACAATTGATAAATTGATAAATATTTCTTTTAGCTGCTGTAAAATGTTGAAGGTTTTTTGTTTTGTTTTTTTTTTCGTGACAATTTCGCAATTCGACAAAATCCGCTTAAAGTTTATGGCTAAAAGTCTAAAGTGTAATATTTCTTCAATTCAAGAAAAAAAAAAATGAAATAAAATAAAACTTGCAACTTAGAAGCTAGATCATTAAAAGTAACACGTTTAGATCGCTAGAGAAATAAATTAAAGACGCTCCTCGACGCACCCGACTCAGAGATGGTGTTTCTTAATTTTTTTTTTTTTAGAGTTGAAAATATATATTCTATATAGCGTATATATATAGGTAACTATATACAGATAGAGCGACGAGCAACGAGAACGAAAACAAAAACGAATAGTAGTAATAAGTACACAATTTCGATTTGCATTACGATTAAATCGATTAGTTTTAGCTACTTCTCTTCTTTTTTTTCATTTTTCATTTTTCTTTTTTTTTTTTTTCTTTCTTTTAGCAGAGGGAGCTGCGGCTAACTACGGCAGGGAGGTAGGATTGACTGCGTTTGTGGCGGGGGGCGTGGGGCGGGGGGAACTTGGGCGGTCGTATGAAGTAATTACAATGCGCAGAGAGATAGAAAGTTAGATAGATATACAATACAATACAATGCAATACAACTAAAAGTATGTACTTGAGTGTACATAGACATTTGCATGTACTACATATATATATATATATATATATATATGTGTGTGTGTATATATATAATTTCTAAGAGTTAACGAACGGCTTGCAGATCTCTATAACTAGCATTTACATCCCTAGCTCTAGTTCTAGTTATATATTTTCTTTGCTAAAAGCGGCGGCTTCGGCGGCAACGTTACGTATGGGGAAGGGGCAATGCTGCTGCTCCTGCTGCTGGGGCTGCTGCTGCAGGCGGAAGGATGTGTGCGAGGCCCTAGGCCAGCTCCTCGTCCTAGTCCGTGATCGAGATTTGCGCATAGCCGACCAGCGATCGCTCGTCCGGCGTCTCGCCGGGCTGCACGCCCGAGCTCAGCTGGAACGTTATCGTCTTCATCGTGTCGCACTGCGCAATCAACTGATCGAGATGTACGGCCATCGGCTGTGTGTCCAGCGCATCCACCAGCCCCGCATCCACCAGCTCCGTGGCAATGCCCTCGGCGGTGTCTTTGCCCACCGCAAACTCGAAGCGTATGTCGTGCAGTTCACGTCGCAAATTCCGCATGCGCAGCACCAGATTGACGGGCGGTGCCTCCGCTCCGTCGCTGGGCAGCGCCAACTGTGCGACGCCCGCGGTCAGCTCTTGAGCTGCCGCTGCTGCTGCTGCTGGAGCAGCCACAGCGGCGACTGGCGCATTGCCAGCGACGCCGGGCGTCATGGTGGCCGAGGAGAGGCTGCGGGTAATCTCGGGTGTGGTCTCCTCGCGATCGCTGTCCGAGGAGTCGGCGCGCTCCAGCCGATTGATGGGACGATCCTCGGACTCCGAGTCCGAGGACGGCTGCTTGCGACCACCGCTGCCGCTCACATTGTCCTCCTCCTCGCTGGACCACACCCACTCACCGGTGACGGTGCGATGCAGGCGACCGGAGGCGCCGGGCTGACGCTTGGCGGCCTTGTGGACGCGCGTCTCCATGCTGGGGCCGGACTGGAGCAGGGTCTGGGTAAGATACTTGCGATCCTTGGCCTTCTTGAAGAAGGCGTGCTTGAGCAGCTCGCTGGCCGTGGGACGCTTCGAGGGCTCCTTCTGCAGGCACTCGACGATCATTTTGCGGAATGTCTTGCCATAGGCCTTGTACTGATCCTTGTCCTCGGCGCCCGTGTCCAGCGTGGGCGGCTCGTTCTGCAGCGTCAGCATGAGCACCTTCATCGGCGGATACTTGTGATACGGCGCCGTGCCCGTGGCCATCTCAATGGCCGTAATGCCGAACGACCAGATGTCCGCCTTGAAGTCGTAGCCGTGATCCTGCTCCATCACCTCCGGCGCCATCCAGCAGGGTGTGCCCACGAACGTGTGCCGCACCTTCTGGCGCGACAGATCGCGACCCGTGGCCAGCCAGGCGCTGACGCCGAAGTCGGCGATCTGTATGGTGCCATCGTCGCCGATCAGTATGTTGCCGGCCTTGATGTCGCGATGTATCTGGCCGTTGGAGTGAAAGTACTCGAGACCCTTCAGCACCTCCTTGAGCACGGTGGCAATGGTGGCCTCATCGAAGACGCCCTGCTTGCAGTTGGCGGTGCGCATCTTGTGCTTGATGATGTCCAGCAGGGAGCCGCCCTCGAGCAGGCGGAGCACCAGCCAGAGCTCTTCGCGGACGACGAACGAAGTGTGATATGTGACGACGTTCTCGTGATTGCACGACGACATCGCTTGGATCTCCTTGAGCAGCTCGTCCATCGATGTGTTCCACTTCTCCAGGTTGATGCGCTTGATGGCGCACTTCTCGTTCTTGGGTATGCAGTAGGCGCCGTGCACCACGGCGGTGGCGCCCACGCCGATCACGTCGCGCAGCTCGTAATCGTCCTTGGAATTGGGCCACGGCTGCTTCTCTGGGGCGCTGGCGGCGCCGGCGGCAGCCACATTGTTGCTGGACAGCGTTGCGGGTATCGAGCTCATGCTTCTAATGGCGTGCGGTGGCGGCGTGCCCGGGCGTTGCTTGTTGCTGCGCTGTTGCTGTTGCAAGATCGCCGGCTGGCTCTGTGAGCGTTGTGTGATCGGCTGTCGCGGCCTCGGCTGCTTGCAAATCACTGCTGGCAGCTGCTGCTCCTTCTGCTGTTGGGGGGCGCTGTCGAACTCGCTGTTGTGCTGCCTGTAGATGGAGGGTGCGGGGCACTCTTCGCTGCTCGCACTGCTGCGCTGTTGCACGTTGTAGCTGTGCTCCACGTGCTGCTGCTCCTCGGGCGGTCGCTTGGCAAAGCAGCAGACTCCACGCTCTGCTCTTGACTCGTTCGACTTGGCTTTGCACTCACTACTGTTGTTATTATTACTGCTGTTGTTGTTGTTGTTGTTGTTGAAGTATGCAACTTCTGCAAGAGAGCAAGAGAGAGAGAGAGAGAGAGAAGAGAGAGAGATAAAGTAGAGCCTTGCTACAGAGTTAATTGAGTGCGTCGAGCAGCAAGAAGCGAAAAGCATAGTTGATGGCGACATTTCAATTCTTGGTAAAGGCAAATCTATTTCACAACATGTGTGTGCGGGGAATTCACCAACAAAAAAAAACAAACAAGCAATTTGTTTACACTAACATACAAACACACATTTGGCAGATCGGCTGCCCTGCTATTAATTAATGACTGATAAATCGTATGAAGGCAAAAACTTTTCCACACATGTCGTGATAAGCCTGAAACGCTGTGCGACGTGTTTTCGTTTTCGGTTTCGGTTTGTTTTCATGAATCAAAGCAAGTGCATGCAATACTGTGCGGTGTGCACACAATTTCGGACGCTGACTGTACACAGTGGCGGGCTGCAATAGCGAGCATGCTTCATGCTCGACTCTCGCAATCAGTTGTGAGCGCAGAGTCGAACAGAGCAGAGAAGAGCGGTGGGCGAGGGTCCAATGACCGCATTCAGTTATTTTTAGATGCCGCAGCAGCAGCAACAACAACAACAACACAACAAACAACAATATCAACAACAACATGGTGTAGAAAGTGCAATTAAGTTTTTGAGTTCAGTTTTTACTGTTTGATATCAATTTGATACAATTGCTGGCGTCTTGTGTTTTTTTTTGTTGCCACCGACTCGCGACTAGGTAATCAAAGTTGCCACAGCGCTTGCACTGGGCGCGGTTTAGCTTTGAAATCGGCGGTGGCGACAGCGACAGCGACGACGGAGACTCATTAATTGTGGTTAATGCCGCGTCAAGTGCAAACGGTGGCAGCCGAAAACAGCTAGAGATAGAGAGCTACGCAGATACGTGGTATCTGCATGCGAGCACACGAGATACTGATAACTGAATATAGACATATGTACGTATATATATCTAATAGGAAAATATAATCATAATAATTATCTAAGGGTGCGCCGTCATGTGGCTTCGCCTTCCCTGGCGGTTATGTCAAGAGCTTGAGCTTCAATTCCGGCAAATTGGTAACCGAATACAGAGTCTAACAGCACTTGCTCAATATTTCGCATCATGCGCCAAAATAATAAGAAAAGCAAATAGCATGAAAACCAAATGTTTACACAACAAAACACACAGCACAAGGTGCGCAGGGGTGGGGTGAAGAAGGAGGAAATGCTTCCCAACCGTATGAAAAGAAACAAAAACACTTGACCGCGCGCCACCGGGAAAAAGGGGAAGGTTATGGCCAACAACAGCAGCAGCAGCGACAGCAGCAACAGTAGCTGTATGTTATGTATGCTAATTTAAGCAAATGCTCAAAATTAAAAGCATAGACAAAAACGAGAAGTTCGCTTCTTGAAAATAGCCAGCAGACAGACGGACGGATGGACGAGAAGAAAGCGTTGCCAAGCGGCAAACGTTCGATTTGGCGCCGCCTTCACACATTTTTTTTCGTTTCTTTTTTCGCTGGGTGGCGGGGAAGGTGCGCGCAGCGGGGAGTGTCACAATGTATCAATATTTTGCAGCCAAAATGTTATTTATTGGAACGTTCTGACGATCATGTGAACGTGATAAGCACACAAACTCTAAAAGCGGACTGTGTCACACGACCGAGTAACGAAACGAAACGAAACGAAACGTAACGAAACAAAACGAATCGAGTCGAACTGAACCGATGATGATGTTCATGATGATGATGATGATGATCACAAGAGTTCAATTAGTTTCGATTAAGGCCTGCATTTCGATATTGTTTTTTTGTTTTTTTTTTAGTTTTTATTGATTTCACGCAACCGAAATCAAAACAATTTACGCCAAACTATTAAGAAATTCGCTCTGGTAATTACTTTTACAGTTACACACCCTCTCAACGCCCTCTCAAAGCGCTTCCAGCCCCCTCACAAGCGACGATCACTGGGCCACACACACTGGACTAAAAGGCAAGACGCACTCGCGCGTTTTTTTTTTTTTTGCTTTTTTTGTGTGTGCGTTTCTCGTGTATTCCGTATTCAATAACCGTCAATGGTTTTCTCGATTTCCGCCTTCGTCTCGCTCTCTCTCTCTCTCTCTCTCTATCCGTTGTGCTGCCGTATCTACTGCGTTGCGTTCAGTCGCTCCACGCGATTTCTCGACGCGTTTGTATTCAACGCCGCACAACAACTGAGCGGACCGTGGCGCAGCACAAATCGGAATAGCCCCCAAAGTCGCCGTCGCACGAGTAGCGTCAACGTCAACGTTAACGTCAGCAGCCAGCAACCGCAAACAGCAACAGCAACAGCAACAACGACAACAACAACGACGACGACGCGTAACAAGTGTGTGCGGCAGAGGGGAGCAAGAAGTGCGGTGTCTGCGGCACTGGGTAAAAAAAAGTACATTAGAAGAACTACAAAAATAAATGTATTGAGCAAATATCAACAGCAACAGCAACAACAGCAGGCAAACGACGACGCGGCCTCAGCAACTGCCGCAAGTGCTGTGAAGTGGGGTACAATGCTGCACTGGGAGCGAGTGAGCGAGCGAAAGAGCGAGAGAGAGAGAGAGAGCCACGATATTATCATGGCACAGTGGGACCCATAGCTCAAGATCACTATTTAATTTTTGTGTTTTATATCTACCTAACCGTCTAAGCTCAATAGTATTTATTTCTTTTATGCGTTAGTCAACTTTGCATAATAGAATATTTAATTTACATCATAGTTTGAAATTTAAAAAGCTTCTAATTTATCTTATTGATGTTAACTACAAATTATAAAATTTCCTCAGTTTACAGGAAAATATTTAGAATTTATATTTCATAAATTCATTGCTTTGCATAACAATATTTTGAATTCATGTCATTGAGTTTTTATTATACATTTTATGTTTATTTATTTCGCAAGAAAATATATTGAATTTATATTTAGTAATTTCATTGTTTTTAAAAAACTTTACATTTATTGTATTGGTCCTAACTTCGAAACGTTTTATTTTGCTTATTTCGCAAGTAAATATTTAAAACTCAAGTTTAAATACTGCATGATTTCTCATTTAATTTATCATTCTGTTAATAGTGTTAAATTTAAAAAACTTAAAATTTCTTTTAGTTAGCTTATTTCGCAAGTAAATTTTTAAATTCATATTTCACATATTTCCTATTTCATATATAATCTTCTTTTTAATTTCGGTAGCGCATCCCACATGCGTTTATGTCGAACTATTCCATCTTGATTCTGCTTTATTTATTTTGAACTACAATTTTATCAGCTTCGGGAAACAACAACAAACCCACAATGATAATAGCAAACAGAAACAATTAGCAACACAAAAAAAAAAAACAAAGAAAAAGTCCCAAAATGTGGAGCATTGAGTAAAATGCATGAATACATTTCCCTACACACACCCCACATTCGCCCCAACCCAGGCCATAACAATACACAACGCCATAGACAATTGTGTGTGCGTCTATCTGGGGGCTAGATAAGTTTTGTATCTGCGTAAGAAGAGCACAGAAACGCTACAGCAAACAGGCACGAGAAGCCGTCATGGAAAATTCGTGAATCGCACTGCGAGCTGGCTAATGATTCAGTTGGTTACCATGTCTTGAGCATATGGCAGAGACGCATCTCTGGCAAACGATGGCCAACTATACCAACTGTATAGGATGTATGGACGGACATCATCGTATCATCCGTATGGATTTAGAGTCTAAATTTGCGAGGCGTGAAAAATGCTGTGCATTTTTATGCGCCATTCCTCGACTACATATCTATGTACATATAAAAATAAAAATTTGCGCTAAGATTTCGCCAGTTTATTTATAGAGTTCGCCTCGCTTCGCACTTTGCTGCATATCATTTCCAATGCAATGCATGTAAAAGGTGATTGCGATCGGCTAGCCGATGTGACTATGGCTACGGTGCGTATACGCGATCTATGCGAATTAACACACATACATGTATAGAATGCTCATCATCATCACATTCTTATGCATATTCGCGGTTGTATTTGCATATTTAATACAAGTGAGGCAGACAGGCGGACAGGCGTCAACACATTTTCCGTTTATTGCACTTTGCATTCGCAAATATGTATTTATGAGCAACTTTATTTATAGATCTGGCGATTCTTATACGATCTTATTAATTTCAATATTGACACATTAATGCGCACGACAACGTGATGTGCTTGAACTCTTTATGCGAATTACGTGAATATACTTAATTTAATTTATTGTCGTTCATTTCAACCCAAAACCGAAAACGTTCCCATTTTCGTATCCGACTCGCGACTCTCAGTCACATCGATTTCGCTTTCCGACTGATAAGTCCGAACACAAAGTTTATCGGCATGGTAAATAATTGGGGCAAGAAGAGCTGAGAACGTTGCCAGATCGTTAATGTGCCAACACCTACAAGTGTTTATCATTCATGCACCACTTTGATGAGTAGATATGATGAGATATGGATTTCACAATTTTGCGATAAGGTCCTGACTTGCTAATGTTTTATTTACGAACGGATAATAACAACATTATGATGATTAAAAAACTAAATCACCTTCTTTAAAAATACTTTTCACTTCTATTTATAATTTCCTGTGAAATGAGACCATTTGTAACATGTGAAATTAACATATCAGATAAGATATCAATGAGACTCTCTTGGCTGTTTACGAGGCAGTAAAACCCCCGCTTTTAATGTCTTACACATTTGAATAAAGGGCTGTTAAACGGCAATAATGAGGTAGCAACTATAAATCGACAACTTCCTGATAACAGCATGACTATCGATGTCGATCTTTAATGAATCATCTCAAATTCAATTGAAAGCTCTAGGTTTGATCTCAAAATTTAACAAATTAAAATTCTTATAAATAGAATGCAGTTTCTTTTAAAAAATAAATAGTAAATACAAGCAACGAAATTTAAGCCTCTATATAAACCTATTTTATTTGAGTGCGTTTTCAGGTTTTGGAAATGTTTTTCTTACAGGTCACAAACTCTTTATAAGGAATTGATTCCCTTTCTAATACATACATCGAGGTTTAATTCGAATTGTGCCAGGATACTTTAAAGTGGCTACTTTCTGGCAGGGCACAAATGAGTTTTAAATCGCAGTTCGACAACAGTTCAAGGAAGTCAAATTATCTTTCACGTGGTTGCCTCGGTGCTGGCTATAAATTTCACCATTTGCATTTAGCAACCTTTTGTCTAGGCGGGCTTATGAATGATAAATGCTCGCCCGCGCATTCAAATGTTTTTAGCGATGGTATAAAATTATATTTTATTGGTTAGTCACAATGTAAAATTTCGACCGCAGCACAAAAAACCCAAAACGCGGACATGCATTAAATCAAGTTGGTAAAATTGGAATTTGGGGTAAGTTGCAACGCACTTTGCTTGAGGCAAATCATGTTGAGGAACTGCATGTTGAGCGGCTTTCAATCGTGTCACTTTGATGAAGTACTTGCTGAAGTCAATGGAATGCACCGACCGAGTGTGTGTTACACGAAAAGTGTTTAGGGCGACAGAGAAACAGACACACTTGAAGTGTGCCTGACGCACGAACGAGTGGAAAGCGATCTGATTTCACGACAATCTGATGATAGGCCGCAATCGAATCGATTCGCGTGCAATTCAAAATCGCATTGCTTGCGGGTCGCTCCTCCAGCGCGAAAATCACAAATTCGACTGAACTTCACAAATCGTTGTAATCAAACATTTAAAATGAACATTTCGTTAAGCAATAAACAACAATAAAAAAAAAAAAAATAAATAAATGAGCGCTACAAATGGCGGAACACGACGACGTCGACGGCAACAAAAACAACGGCTTCGGCTTCGGACAGCAACGACGACAACAACAACAACAACAGCGGCGTCAACCGGGAACGGGACGATCCCACAAAAAGTGCGAAATTTTGCCGCCTCCATTGTGTGTGATTGGCGTTAGTTACGAGTGTATTCATTATTCTAATAGTTCGGCACGACTAAGTGTGCATCCACACACCAATATATGTATGTGTGTGTGTGTGTGTGTGGGTGACTCGACTGCGACTACGAAATGGATTTAGTGGGATTTATTGTTAAGGCCGCTGTCGAACATAATGCTTATGCATGACTTTTGGCTTTTGATTGGAAATTTTCAACTAATTACCTAATTGACATTTTCGGTTTTTGCGGTACTTCTAAGGAAAACAAGCCCTAAAAACGCGCAAAGTTATTTCCGCCTTCAATTGCCACTTTACAGAGTATTTCATCTTCGTACGATTGCCCTTCATAATTTTCAAGTTAAAGCACTTAAGTGAGAACATTTAAAAAAAAAAAAAAACTAAAAAACTGAAAAAACATGTGCAAATATAGGTTAACAGATGTTTTTAGCCAATAAACCTGCAGAATTAATAAGCTTAAATCAAGATGAAACACAAAAAAACAATGCAAAACGTGTATTCAACAGCTGCTGTTTTTACGATTTAGAAATGGAAAATAACCGAGCTTAATACTAAATTGTTAAAACGAAATGATGATTGCTAGCGAACTCACACAGCAGCTTTTTTGTAGGGTATTTTCCGATGTTTTTTTCTTTTGACATCCCAGGTTTATCTACGTGCTGCACATTTATTTGCATAACATTTAGTGGCACTATGTTGAGGTACTTTTTTTTTCTGCCTAGCTATTATTATTCTTAACAATTTGCACACAGCCTTTGGCTGGATATTTATTTATAAATTTTTTGTTTATAGTCAAGCTGGCTTTCTTTTCGCATGGCATTTAGCTATTAGTATGCTATGAACCTACTATATATATATATATATATATATATTTAGAGTTCTGTTATTGTGCGAAATGTGCGAAATTGTTCGCATCGAATCTGATCGAATCGTGTTTCCAAGGGCCATTTGTTTATGTGCACCCGCAACACAAGTCAAGTGATCGCAAAACCTACAGATCGACAATTAACGCCTCGAGCTTATAGCACGTGTATTTGTGTGTGTGTGTGTGTGTGTGAGTGTGTGTGGGAGGGCCAAAGTTGAAATTTGTGCGCAACATTTTATGACTGCAGATCATTACTGAGACATTAACAGCTTGTAAAATGCCATCGACGACAAAACAAAAAAAAAAACATTAGCCGTGAATGGGCGCAACGAACGCAACACGAATGTGAATGAATAGCGGCGTCATAGTATTCATAGTACTCGAGCAAGACAAGACAATACGCGTACCAAGTGAAACAAACAGAGAAAACAAAACTATAGACAGCCAGATAGATAGATAGATAGATAGATCTGTGCACTCGTTGAGATGTATCTCGTACATGTTTCCGTCATAGACGTCATAGCAATAATTTGTGGCTGTCACTTCGATTCGATATTTTTAAACAAGTCGGCAACTTTATATATGCCGAGAGTTCATTGAAAAATATGCGAAATATGCGTAAGATCATTGCTGATCATAGATTCAGCTCGTTCGTTCATTTAGTCCCCAAAATCTCAAGGCAAGGACGCTCGTCTATTGCTCTCTCTCTCTCTTCCCCTCCCTCTCTGTCTCTGATCGCCAGCAATTGCAAAATAAAAAAAAAAAAAAAGGTGTGCGAAAATTGTGCATTACTTTATAGTATTCGTGTTTATTTTGATGTATCTACACCTGTGTTTCACTCACCGCGATGGCGAGGTCACTTCAGTTGAATGAACTTTTTGTGCTGTCGGAAGTTCGCATATATGTATGTATATAGTAGTATAATTATAAAGCTGTTAGGGAGGCAAATATATCCCCGAAATATATGTATGTATGTACAATTGTAAGCAAGCTAAGTGTGTGCGCGTAAAACTTTCGAAACGCAGATGAATGCAAATTATTTATAAACCAAACTCAACACGAGTTCAGGGATCTCGCGTTGGCATCGTTGTTACAAATGTTTTCGGGGTTTATAGCACACGCCGAACAAGTGATTGCAATTAAAACAGAACCAAATCTCTCGCGCTCTCTGCTGCTGTGTAATGCTTATTCGCCTGTTATACAATGTTTTTGTGTTCGCAGCTTAACCAATTGACCTTGTCGCAAATCCCAAGAATATTTATAGAAACATTTTTTAGTCCGAGTCACGTAGTTTGTTGTTCTTATTATTATTATTTTTATTCTTCTTGTTGCGATTCCAGAAGCGCACGACATTTGCTCAATATGCAAATAATGATTAAAAAATGAATAAAAGCAAAGCAAAGCAAAGCAACAAGTAAAATGTTTGCGCGCTTGATGACAATGACTAAAAATAGCAGTCGCAATTGAAATGTCGTTCCATATAAAGCCAACTGCCTTGCATTGTTGTTGCTAAATTTAAAACGTGGAGCATCATTCGTTGTCGTTGCTCGTCTGTCGCCGGTTGTTCGAGTGACTGGGCAACTGGGTAACCACACAATGACAACCACAACAACAACAACAACAAAAAACTGTCCAGGAAACTTGCAGCATCCATTAAAAACATGTCGATGAACAGTAGATGGGCGACCATATCGCTCTCATCAAGTCAACTCAACCACACGTTGTTGATGCCACATTTATTGTGTTTTACATAATCCACAATGAGAAGAATATGTTGCTGACTGCGAGTTGATAAATTATATTCCGCCAAAGCCGACGAGACTTCTACAGAGACGTGTGCAGAGATTGCACTTTAAAAGGGGATGACAGCAATAACATATGCACATCAACAGCAGTCACAAGAGCGACAAACGACAAGTTCAAAGTCAAAACTAGATGCAAAAAATATATATGTACATATGGGGGGCGCCACAAATGTTGCTGATGATGATGATGTTGATCGTTACCATGGCCCGATCATGTCAATTTGTTGTTGTTTTTCTGCTCGGCTAAGCATGCAAACGAATTAAAAACTGGGAACGCCATTGCTCTGGCTAGCGAAAATTTAATTAACATTGTCATGTGTGTGTACAGTGGGCACTAAAACTATTCACATGCCCCCTGCAACACACACTATTTCCGCGTGCTTACATGCTGCCAATTAGGCGATTAGCGCCGTACTGAACGTGACCCACTTGATTGCCTCTCATTCTCCGATTCTCTGTCTTTCTCTGTCGCTCATGATTTCGAATTTAATCTCGATTTTAGATCACAATTTAGATTCGCAATTTGTACATTTTGCAATTAGTTTAATTAATGCATTTCTGTCTACGCCATTATTTACTAAAGCATGTCCACGCCAGTGACTAATCCCCGACAATCGGAATTAAATCCTCTCCCCCGACAAACGCCAGCCAAATATCAAATGATCATCACACTTTCAACTTACCAGTTAGTCCGTCAGTATCTGCAAAGAGAGATGCAAAAAGTGTTAGTGTTAGTGTTTGATGCTCTCTTAAGATTTACACGTTATTTATGGCGGGTCGAAAGAATTATTATTATATCTGACGCTGTTCTCGACTTATAGGCGCCCCAGTGAATGCATTTGAATCGTGTCCACATACCCATAAATCATGGGCCAACATTATCCCAAATGTGGCGAAATAAGCAAAGCGTTTCGCCTCAATACCGTGCACCCCCCGCCACCCCTTGGGGCACCTGTTACCTCAAATTAGCCTCCCCGTCGAGCTTATGCGGCATATACCAATTTCAAGAAATTTATCAAGCGCTCGAGGACAAATTTATAGCCCGAATAACAATAATTATTACTGAAAGTGTGCGACTTTATTTTTGAGCATATATATATTATTTTTCCGAATGTTTTTTCCCTCTATTTCCTTCAATTGACGTTCAATACTCTTGACACTTCTCTTGGTGTTGTTGGCTTGCTAAAAGTGCAGCGTCACACTCATTGGTTTTACTCGAAAATCAGATAATTTGCCATGACTGTGGTGCGGTAGGAAGTCATAAGTTCACTCGGACATTGTGGAAGTATCCGTGACCCGATAAATGGTAATAGCATTATAATTATAGGGCAATAAGGAAACAAAGAAAAGCGGTTTGCCGCAAACTTCGACACTTAGTCAACCCACTCCATAGGTTTTTCCCAGTAATGTCTGCATTAATACCGGGGTTATATGTACAGGTGTAGAGAATTAATTGAGTATTGATTTATTTATGTGGGAAATCGAGCAAATCTGCGGGGAATCAACTGATAAATATGTCATTTGTTCATAATTTATTGGCTTCGTATCTAAGACTTTTTAGCCTGATTGATTGACGGACTGAATGACTGATTGCCGTTCAATGCGCTCAATTCGCTGCCGGAAGAAAAGACTTCTTTCATAATGTATCAGAAGAAAGATAGCCAATAGTAATAAAGAAATAAAAATCAGTTTCCTCTTATTGCATAACATACTTCAATTTGCAATAAAGTTCAAGCCCGAAATTTGAGGCAGGAAGGGGAGCTCGCCTCTGACACGTAATGGACAATCATTTGACAGCTGCAGGCTTAATCATGTGTCATAAATTATATACTTTTATGCTCGGTCGGCTCGCTGCATATTAAAAATTCTCAAAAATAATAACACAGATAAACGGAGGCCGAAAGCAATCAACAAATAAACATTCGTACAACGAACGGCACGTGCTGTAAAACCCATTAAAATGTGAATTTTGCGACTGCAAAAACACAAAAACGAAACAAAACCTAAAGCCACAATAGAGACGACAACAGAGAGTGAGAGAGAGAGAGAGTGAGCCAGAGACATCACAGCGTATTAAATATTAAATCTTTGTGGATGGCAAAATGACATGCAAGACAAACAAATTGCGCATAAATTTATGACCGACACTCGCACTACTACAACAAATAAATAAATGTGCAAAACGAATGATATACTAAGCTTTCTCACAGGCAACGAGACTGCTTTTTTTTTTTCTTTCTTCTTTTTGGGATCCTGTTTTGATTGCACTTCAACTGACTGCCAGACTAATTGCAACAATCTGTGAAGAGTGCAAAATCACTCAAGTTTCCAAAATTCAAGGTAAAACTAAGTAAACGTTATTTCGTAAATTTTGTAGAATATAAATTATTTGTGCACTAGATTATTTACAATTTGTAAACTCTTAAACTGGGGTTTTTATTTTGCTGCCTTTTCTGGGCAATTAAAATAAAATCACAGCTTTTTGCAATGATGATTTTTATTAGCCAATTTATTTGGCGCTCTCTAAGCTATTCTCTGGCCACGTAAATTGCTGTGGGGCATAGGAAAGAATGACAGAATTCCTGCTGCCTAAAATGTCACAAGTAAGGCAAATTGATAAAGGGTACAACAAGCTGAAATTTGGGTGCATTGAATCAATAAACTCAACTGAATGCACGTGGTGGTGGCTGCGACCACAGTCACATGAGCCGGGCGTGAGGCAATAACAATAATAATAACAATAACGATAGCATAAACAACAACAAATCAACAACACATCGACAATGGCTGGGGGCATCTTGGGCATAGAAATGACCAACTGTGTGGGGCATAATTGTGCGGCCACGGATGCGGCTAATTGTAGACGCAAATTGACAGCCAATAAAATGTGAGAGGTGTAAATGGCTGACGATTGGCTTAGATTGGATTGAAATGGACGGAGATTGTGATTGTGAGGAGGAGAATGAGGAAGAGGAGGAAGTAAGGGAAACGAGAACACGGGAAACGCTGCCTAGCGTTGATCAATTAAATTAGCAGGCATTTGAAAATCACATCGGGGGGTGCGGCTGGCAATTGTATTTGGGCAATTTGGGCGCGTGGCCACTTGCGAAATAGTTGCAACAAAATTGTGTGGGGTTGTATCAACAAAGTGCGACGCATTTTCGTTGAGCTTGCAAGTTCGCAACCACTTAAATTGTTTACAATTAACCTTCAAAAATTAGTGTGAGAAAATTAACCTTAGTGACGAGTTAAGGCATAATGCAAAACAACAGTTACTGCAATAAACAACAAAAACCACAACAACAACAACGTCAACAATAACAAAATCCACACGAGCAATAAAAAACGATAACACGCTAATTTTTTTATTGCATAATGGACGTGACGTTCTTACGTTCGCTCTGCAGCGGGGAAGCGCGGCGGAAGCGGAGGAGAATTGCAAATGCAAAAATGCCAGTGCGCGGCAAGAGCAAGGGTAGCAAACAGCTGGCCGGGACAGCTGCTGTGGCACCCACAACAAGATGCACTGGCCGGTGAAATGCCTGGAAAGCAGAATGCAACTAATTGAAACTAGTTGTCGGGTCGGCGGTAGTGTAGTGTAGTCGTAACAACGACGTCCATTTGAAGTTCGTATCAATTAAGAAAAATGCTGCAATTCAATCAATTGCAGGCGGGGCTGTGGGGCTCAATGGCGGTGGACGCCACTGTAGACCGCTTTGCACGCGCGTTCCAATTCCAACTGACACGCATAACCTCACACAACTACAAGCGCATTCACTGAGTCACCGTCACAATGAGTGAGAGAACGCAAGCCGCTCACAGTTTTCACATGTGTGTGTGTGTGTGTGCTCTCTCTTGCGCTCTCTCTCTCTCTCTATGCATATGTATGACAACAAGCCGGTATTCGATGCTCTCATGTTATATTTCCGCAACGAATGAAAAGTTTAAAAAGCAAAGTCAAATAAAATACATGCTAAAAAGCGATATGCGAGAGAACAAGAACCAGTTACTCAGATTTAAATACATAATATGTGTTAGCGCAAGTAGTAAAAACAAAAGAAAACCAACCTGTTTTCCCTTCGCTACTGCTGCTACAACAACAGCGGCACAGTCGGCAAAATCGATTAAAAACCAATAGGCTTCTTCTTCTATTCGCACGCACTGCGGCACTTTAGGAGCACACCGTTGATTTCCCTTTATGATTGGCAGCGGCACAGCTGTGCAGCAGCGTCTATGATGCGTCCTGTAAAAATTCCAACAGAACCGCGAACAACAAACACAACACAGAGAAATCAACGCAAGCTGAAAGTTCAGCGTGACGAAACGTTTTTTTCCTTCTGTCTTTCGTTGTTGCTCAAAAGGGGGGCGGGGTACAAACAGCGATTGTGGTGCTGCGCTGGCAAATTCGCAATTGCTGCTTATTTAAAACACTGCTGTTTGTTATCCACTGCACTTGGACACAGACTTCTTTGTTGTTATTAATTAATGAACTT
This sequence comes from Drosophila siamana, assembly GCA_035047445.1. NCBI lineage: Eukaryota > Metazoa > Arthropoda > Insecta > Diptera > Drosophilidae > Drosophila > Drosophila siamana. The sequence continues at coordinate 14,694,658 of JAWNPP010000004.1, read as the reverse complement.
TTTGCACTTTTATCCGTCTGCTCTAGCGATAAAATTGAACGCAAAAATTCACGAAACGTCGTTTCGGAGCGTCACGAAATAAATATACAATTCAATTTCTATTAGCGCGTTCCGTTCTCATTTCGTTGCGCTGTGTGTTCTCTTGTTTACCATTTGTACCACAATTCGGTGAGAGAGTGAGAGAGTGTGGCAAGGCAAGAGGTGTTTTACAACACTACAGCTTTCAGCACTGACGTGTTTTTGGCGCCGTCTTGGAAATTCAAAAATTCTTTAGATAACTTGTTTTCTTTTGTTTGCTTAATTATCTGATTTTTTTGCAATTTATTTAGCTATTGTCTGATAGATAAATAACATGTAAATTACTTGCTGCTTGTGCTAATTGATATGCTTAATATCGACACTTTTTGGCACAATTTCGTCTTAATGAACTCTGTATTATGACGCTCTATAGAATGGATAAAAGTGTGTGAACTGGTGGCGCATCTTTGGCTGTCGCAAATGACCAAAATCCAATCAGTCAACGACTGACGACGGCGACGCTGGCAAAAACCAATCAACTAAGTGTCCAGTGCCAAGAATTAGCATAAGAAAGCGTCGTCGTCTAGCTGCAGACAACGGACAACGGACAACGAACAACGGACAACAGACAACTGATGGTGCGGCACATGAAAAGCGTTTAGATCCTAATGAAATTTTACACCCGAAGGGCGCTCGTTAAATGGCCACGTCAGCGGCCCATTTGCCAGTTTGGCATTCGAGTTGTTGCTTCCGTTTCTGTTTACAGACCTCAAACCTCCCCCAGCAAAATCCGCCACTTGTCTGGCAAGTTTGACTTAAGTGCAGTTTTAGCGAGGCGCCTGTCTGGATACCTTCTGCTTGCAACCGAGACACGGCAACGACAACGACAACGACAACGATGCGATTTTGCATTCGTTTGCAGCTCGCAGCTCGCTGCTGCTGTTTGCTCGCTGTAAACTCGACGAACGTGTTAACTGCAGGTGTTTGGCATTTGAGTTACGTGCGAACGCAACAAATTGCAGCAGACCTCTCCATTCCCCCAGCCCCCCCACCTCCCTCCACCCCTTGGCAACACACCCACACACACACACACACACACAGACACACATTCTGCAGCGGCGCATGTAATTAAATGTCAGCAGCTGATGCGCGATTCAACAGCTTATCCCCATGTTGCGGGCGCCACAATTTGCCCCACGGTTCGCCGGGAAAATCTGCGCGTGACATAATCCGATATAGTCTGACGGATTACAGCAATGGGGTAATGGGCAATGGGCAATGGTCACTGGAATCATTTAACAGCTCACTCGACTGCGGCCAAACGGTTGAATGCAACGCTTCGAAACACTTGAATAAGACATGAAGTAGCCTCATACTCAAAACATGCCACATGAGTGCGACACGAGCTCGCATCGAGAACATTAATAGAGACTCGTTTTGCGAGTTCCGTTTAGTTAATAGTTTCTACGGACTTTCGATTAGTACCCAATAATTGTACTATTAATGCTTAAAGGAAAGCTTGGACTCTGCCATTTTTATTTAAAATCTTTAATTGCTTTGAACTAAGACAGCACTAAAAAATATATATTTTCGAACATTTGTAATAATTTTCTTATGTATTTCTCGGTATATTCATATAGCAAACATTTTGAATTTTGTATTATTATATTTCGTTAAATTCTCACTCTAAAAAATATTAAGTTGATAAATAAATTTGTCAATTTCCAGCAAGAGTTTAGTTACCTAAAGCGCAGTACATTTCAACATATGCATTTTTCATATTCCTTTCAGACTTTAAGTGCACTTAAGTATATAGGAAATTTTACTATAAGTAACGTATTTTAATATATTAAAAATATAAAGTTGTTTAAAAATATACGTAGCCACGAAATGACTGTTTGTCTATAAGTATTAATGTCTAAAAGAAATAAGGATGTTAAAAAAAGTTATTGTTTTGATTTGACTTTGACTTTATTATTAGCAACATTTATGCCTTTTAAATTAAATTCGAATTTCTATTAATTGAAGTTAAAAAAGTGCTTCTGCTTCTTCATTCACTGCAATTACATCGAAAATTCTCGAATGGATGCGAAGTTGAGGCGCAGCAAGCGCTTGCCTCCGATTGAGGCATCAATTAGCTGAAGAATGCTGGCTGGTAATTGGATTGTGATGCTCTTGTGCCTGTTACCAGCAACGAGAGGCAACAATTAAAATGCCACACGCCGTGCTGTGTGACGCTGTTTGTGGTCTGTCCTGAAGGACAGTCGAGAGTGAAACGTGACGCTGCAACTGAGCTCATAATGCAGCCGTCATCAGGACAACCAGATAACCAGACCCTATGCACAATCACTTTGAGTGCCTTGATATATTGGCAGCAGTCGAGAGGCGGATGATGGCAACGAGTCGGCTAAAGAGTCGACTAAGCCAAATGACGCTCGTTAGCCAGCTCATTTGGCAGCCGCACACGTTGCAAGTGTGGAAAGCGAGCGAGGATGGTGCTGGAGGGGTTTGGAGTTTGTCTCGGCTTCATTTCATTTTGCAGTCGCAGCTAGTTAAGAAATAACACAGCAAATGTCATCAGCATAAGTAAAACAACCCAAAAAGCAGCAGCCAGAGAGAGAGAGAGAGAGAGAGAGAGAGACGTGAAAGGAGTTTCTGGCGAAGTCGGAAGCCAACACCTGAGGTGTACTTATGGCATGGCATTAGCATTCCTTACAGTCAACCGACGAACTCGACTGCTGCCAGATAACACAAAAACACGCACAATACGTGCTGCAAGGGGGCGGTGGGGACAGGATGGAGAGCAGTGGTCGCCGCCTCCACATGTGGCAGCTTGTTTGCGTCGGAAGGCTTCAGCGATTTTATGGCAGCAGCACTTGCAGCCGATCCATGTCGATGGTGGCGTTGCAACTAGAAATAAACACATTTTCAAGCTCAATGCCAGCGAAAAGTGCAACAACAACAACAACAACAGCAACAGAGTCAGAGTCAGAGTCGGGCGAGAACAAAGCAAACAGAAATAGAAATGGAAAAGAACTGGCCTCGCCAAGAGAATGATACTGTGGAATCGTGGGGTCTGCTTCTGTCCGTCTGCTCGTCTCTGTCCCCCTCCCGCTCCCCCTCGTCTCCTCCTCTGTCGCCAGCCAACGGACATATAATGAAGTTTCGCAATCTCGTTGACTGTGCACAACGCGTCTGGCTGTGACGGCAGCAGCAGCAGCAACAGCAACAGGAGCAAGAGGAGCAGGACTCGCTGGAGGTGGAGCTGGATCGCCCATTGCTGCCGGCTCAAGTGTGATTACATGGCCATGTTCGTTGGCATCGAGTGTTTGTGGCATAATATTATTGTTTTTGTGCTCGCGTGTGAAATCAAACTCAATGCAATGCCAAAAGGATTAAAAGGCTACAACGGCACTGTGCCGTGCCGCATGACGTTGCACATACGCTCCGCTCCCTCCTGTCCGGGTCACACAACTGGGCAACTGCAGAGCTTGCCATCGACAGCTTGTAAGTGTAAACAGATACAGATGATGAAGCCGACTAGAATCAGTTAAACGGCAAACGGCAACGTGTGCAGCAAACGTAAGGGCAGAAATTAAATTAAAAAATGTGCGCATAATACACGGAGATATTCACAGAGAGCTGGTTGCACAAACACTTGCAAGTCTGCGTTCCTTTTGCAGTGATCTGCTCTGTGGCAACAACAGACACAATAACAAGCGCAACTTGAAGTACCGCACAGTTATTTGACTTTTAACTTTTATTGCTTTATGTAGTTTAGATAAACGTTTGTGGCATGCCATAAATACGCAGCATACTGCAGCAGCCAAAGAGAGAACAATGCCAAAGGGAGATGTCGATGTCGATGTCGCTGCTGCCCAAAAACTTGGGCAAAACAAAAACTTATGGACCTGTCTGTCCTTCGATGATAGACAATCAGCAGACAGCCGACAAATTGAGAGATGAAGAGAGTGAAGAGGGAGCTGAGGTAGAAGCGGAGAGCGCTGATTTATGTTGTAAGTGTAACAAGCTTGCCACTTTGCACTTGGCTTTGCGACAAAGTTTCCGCTCAGCGCAATTTGCTACTGCAAGTCTTTCGTTCTCTCTCTTTTTGTGTGTGCGGCAAGTTGCAAGCTGAAGTTGTAGCTGCATTTCGCGCACTTTCACGCTCGATAAAAATGCTCAAGTTATTTTTCGGCGGGTGCCGAGCGAAACTTGCAGCAGCGAAAGTTTTAATTAATTTCACACATACGCGACCATCGCAACTTGTGCATCTAATTACCAGGTGTAGGGTGTAACTTGTGGCAAGACGGGGACGGGGAGCGGGACGAGGGCAGGTTATGTGTCTGTGGCTGCCATCATTATCGACAGCATCGTCGACGGCCATTAAGCGTCAGCAAAAGGCAAACAAACAACAGCTGCAGCCGCAAAGTATGCAACACGTTTGCCAAAAGAGTTAAAGCGTCCACTGAGCTCAGAGCGGAGAGCGGGGAGCGGGCAGCGGGGCTGCAAAGAGGTCAAATGAATAAACAAACAATTCAATGTGGCGAGCAACCATCCCCCACCCCCCCCTTGCACACTTTGCCCCTCTTTTTGCGCGTTAGCTGCGATGCGGGTCGCAGTTACACACACATTTAAATGCAGCCACTTTTTAAGTCTTCGCTGTAAGTTTGTCGGCGTCTAGGCGCCGTGTTGCAAGCGCAAAGCTTTAGTTTAAAGGGCAGCGCGTATCCAATAATCCGCCATCGTGGTCGGGGTGGCGACGAGGGATTCGTAGGAGTAAACAAGTTTTATTGCTTAAGCAACTTGAAAGTAACTCGGCAACGTGAACTTGAAAAAGTTAAACCGACTGAGATAACAGCGTCGAAATTTCATAAATTTAATAAAGCTGTTGCGTATGAGTAATTTTTTGTACGTTATGGGAGGGGTTTATTTTATTTATTTTTGTACGTTATGGGAGGGGTTTATTTTATTTGTTTTGGAGATAACTTGATGAAGAAGTGTTTTATTTTATTTATGAAGCGATAATTTGATGAGTTAATTTATATTATATTATTTTATTTTATTTTATAATACTTTAAAGACATGCATAAACTTTAAAAAACCTTGTTTACATTTTGAAATATATTTTACACAAAATAATTAATTGTGTTTATAATTGTAAAAAACTCAACTTGGAAATATATAAATTATATGTTGAACTAAGTCTCACAAAAGCTTTTAAATTTCATAAACTTCATAACTTAAAATCAAAGAAACTCTTATACAAGTTAAATGGAAATATGTTTAAGAATTGCAATGAATTTAATCAGAAAATAAAACTATTGTAATATTTAATTGTGTTCTCATTATTCGTCATGTTATGGTTTTATTTTTATATGAAAATATTTTACTTATAATAAAAATATATATACAGATTTTAGGCAGCGCATTTCAGCCTAAATCAACTATTCTTACACTCTATAAAGTTGTTATATTTTTGTGCCAGCTTATGAAATTACTTTAGTTGCCTGAATAGTTTTTCCAAATAGACTTCAACCGACAAAGGTAACGCACATCAAGCACAACACTCACACACACACTTACACACATACATTCACACACATACACTCACAAACACTTCAAAACCAAGAACAGACAGCGCGTCAAACGCCTGCGAAATTGAATGCGAAATTTCCTTTGTGTTTGCTGCGCTCAAACTTATTTCCACTAGCACGAGTTTTATCTCTGCACACGTTTATATAGAAAACAGATATATATATATAAATGGATAGAGGCGAGCTTGAATCGGATTCTGAACATAGTTGCCACAACAATTTTCGCAGCAAAAGATTTGTGCGCTACAAAGGATTTTAAATGCCAGAACAAGTTGGTATTTGGTCAGTTGAAATTAAAGACGTGAAGAGCAAGACAGACTCAATGTTAAAGTTACATTGACGGAAAAAAAGGAAGCTGAGTGTAAATTTAAATTAATCAAAACTTTGCTCATCATGAGTAGACGCGGAACTGTATGAGAAAGAAGGAGTTGTTGTTGTGATTCAACTCACACATCTCGCTGTGACTTTTTACTTCGTCATAAGGCTTCGAAAGTCAGCGACAGTCATCGAGACTGTGACACGAGACGCGAGGAGCAATTTCAAAGTTGAATTGAGTTTGGCTTGCAGATACGCATCGCCATCCGCAACCGCAGCAGGACGCGTCGCTGTGTTATTTGTCTGGCAGTTTGTTTATCATCTGCGCTCAGTATAGGGTATTCCCAGTGGCACCGGGGCTGAGCCGTCCCATAGGCAATATGTGATGTGCTCAGCATCGCTTGTCGATAATGAAAGATGTTTGCCAAAACGACAAAACTCTCCCGCTCTCGCGTTCTCGAGTTCTCGCGTTCTACAAGTCGTGCATGTGAATCACAACGCATTTGAGCGCACTTTAAAACACAACTTATATGCCGCGTATATTTACTTATTCTCAACTGTGTGCAAACAACAATTCACTCACGCTCTCTCTCTCTCCCGTTCTGGTTTGTTGCAGTCTCTCGCGATTGGGAATTGACTCAGCGCCCTCTGCTTTGGAGCTGAGGCGCAGGCAGTACGTCTTTCAAATTTCCACAATGAACACAACGGCGACTGTCGAGCATCGTTTCATCGTCAGTCCGTTGTATCTGATGCCATCGGTGGTTGTAGCAGCACTCCTACTGATCAGTTATCTCTACTACTGCTATCTCTGTGTGCGTGAGTGTTGTAAGCGAAAGACGCCGCACGATGACGATGAGCACGGATCAGGAATCTCCTACTGTGATGCTGTGAATCCGCCGATTCGACGATTTAGCGCGGTTTATCATACACGTGAATCACATCGCACTCGGCACATGGATTTCTATTGATTGTTTTTTCTTTTGCTTTTTTTGCTTGTCTTTTCGATTTGAATGCATTGACGATAAGAGTACAAATTAGTTGGCGAAACCAAAGCAATTTTTTTTTCCTGAGAAAAAAATTAATTGTTATCTTGGGGAGAAATGTGCGTGTTGACAGCATTTAAGAATATCATGTTTTTTTTTTTGTTTTTATCAGTTCAGTTCGCTGGCTGAGGTCAAAATGTTTTAATTGAAAATTATTCGAGATGTGTGCGAAATGTTGTTACACTGTGCAGCAGGTTTCAACGAACTTGATGCGTAGCGTCGTATAAGTATTAATTTTTGTTGTTGCAAATGCAAATGAAATGAAGCGAATGTAATTGTTAATTATTTCAGTTCAGCCGAGAGCGACGACTGTAACTGTATTTATTAAGCGATTGTTTGGGAATTTTCAAACACTTAGCGATAATGAAATTAACTGAATAAACTTGCTATGCGACTTAAAAGATACCCTCTTGTCTAAATGTTAAACACAATTATTTTTTAACTAATGACACTTCTTTTGTTAATGTTAACTACATGTTTTTTTTTTGCTTGACTTCGTTAAAAGGGTTGAACTAACTAAGTAAATTAACTCGCTAACTAACATGCCTGAATGCATATGCACATTTATGGGCTTGTAGAGTAAATAGTTATTGCCGCACTCCGAGTGTGTCCAGTAATTAGTTTATACGTATCAAACAGTAGCTTTGTATTTTCTCCACAGTTTCTGAATACTTACATGAGTCACAGTCGACCGCAGAGATAAAACTTTCAAATACTCTTGTTATTCAAGCCTTGAACAGTGCGCATAGTTAGCAAAAGTATTTTTGCAAAACTTCGTTCTCTTCTCCAGCTCAAATACAACTCAAGTTGTTTAATTATATTGTTAAATTTAGTACTACACAAATTTCCATGCCTAACTAACCGAGAGTTCATCTAAATATACATTATCTTCATATAAGATATCGTAGAACAAGTTAAAAAATTCTTTTGTTATCGATTCGATGGAATTGTTAGCTAAAAAAAAAAAACATCATTGCAATGTTATCAGCAGCAAATTTTACATTGCTGCGCAGAGTTTGCAAATGAAGTCGTTATTAAAAATATGCGAATATTTCGCAATTAATTAAATTATTGAGTACACAAGGCATTTTGGGCAGATAAAGATGAACTTTTTGGATGTATATACAAGTTTTTAACCGATGTTTCTTGTTGGTTTTTGATTTCGGTTTTAAACATGAATGCATTTAAAAAAATAGTTTTCTTGCAAATATTTTACGCTACTGTGCATTATAATAATGTCATGGCTATAAGTTGCAGATATTAATAAAAACCGCCTTTGCAAGCTTAGTCTATAAATAGGAAAAACAGAAGCTTCGTAATTTCTCAATATTCTGCAAACACATGACGCACTGCAGCCCGCAGTTGAAAGCCACAAAGCTGTACGCTAATTATATATTTATATGTAGAGTCAGTATCTGGAGTGCAAGAAATAAAGTTCATATACGTTTCACTTAAATTGATCGTCAGTTTTATTCCGTACGCAAGGTAACGCGGTGGCAAAATGGACTTCGTGAAGGAGCTGAAAAAGATTTGGGACTTTCTAATGCAAACCGACGAACATCTGCACATACCCCTGATGTATGTGATAGCACCGCTGAGCATTATAGCATTAATCATGCTCTGCTGCTGCTGCTACTTCTGCATCAGCTCCTGCAGAGATGAGCCCGAAATTCACATCGTTCCCTCCTATGTGCCCTCGATGCGACCGCGTCACAACGAGAACGCATTCAGACACGACAGAATCCAGCAGAATCGCGATTTCATAGAGACGGAATCAAATGTCGAGCTGAATGAAAGTGCCGTGCATAATATCAATGCCATGTACAAGAAGCGAAACTACCAAATGCCCGAGTAAATAAATTTGTCAAAATATATATATATATATGTTATGTATATGTAGGTGGCTGTTGTACCTTAAGTGCTACTTAAAGTGTGAACGAGTGAACGTGCCATGGCTTGTTCTTGTTGTTGTTGTTGTTTGGTGCTCTGTGTGTGGCAGGCAGGCAGGCAGGTCATAAATTTAGCCAGGATACGCTTGCTGCACTTGTTGTGCTGACGTTTCTTTTCATGAACCGCAAAATTTAGCGTCGCACAGCGGGTTTTGTTTCGTGTGATGTGATGTGGCCATCACACGCAGCACGGAATGCGCTAATAAACGGCATTCGGCATTGGACATTTTAACTTGGCCAACAGCGCCGCTTAACGCGCAAGAATTGGCTGATTAAAGGGCCATTAATAATGCCATATATTGAGTCACTGAAACATCAAGTACTTAATCACAGTGCGACAGCATTTTATTTTTACTACACTCTGCTGTTTGATTGAAGGCAATACGTTGTTAAAGACTGCAACAAGCTGAATATAATTTGAAATGTAAATCAAGTATACGTATTTCATGTGGAAACTACAAATTCAATTAATTGCGCTCATAATGTAATTCGTCGAGTTGCTTAAAGTTCATTTGTATGCCTTATTTTGCACTGTGTGAAACTCCAATGAAGTTGAATTAGTCAAGTTTAGTGCAGCAGCTGCTGCTCTTAACTGGTCACCTTACTGGCCAAATTGAAACGCTAAAATAATTTACGGGCTAGCCAACTAGCCCCATCCAAAATTGCCAGCCATCTTCTGGCTTGATGGTCCGATGCCACGTTAGACGGACGCCACCGAAATGCTCCCAGTTGGAAAATTAGTTTAAAAATACGTCGGCCACGTGGCAAAGGACTGCATGAAAGACTCGTAGTAGCTTGTGGCAGGGGCACTCGCCAATGTCGACAGTGTCTGCTGCATCTCCGTTGTTGTGTTTTGCTTCTCCTTCGTCTTTTTTTTTTTTGTTTTTTATGGCGGCGTGCCGCATGCGTTTTGGGTGGCATAAAAATTCACTTTGCCAGCCATTTGCGCTTCTCCAAAGGGGCAGTTCAATAAACGTGGCCACCAAAAAAAAAAAAGAAATGAGAAAAGAAGGAAAATACTTTAGAGCTATGCTCAATACAATTTCGTGTTTTACAATTTTATTATGTGACGCCTGTCGCGCGTCTCGGCTACATCAAATATTTAATGGTTGCCTCTCCACCTCCCACCCCCTACACCCCGCGCCCTCTCTCTTTCTCTGCCAGCATTTAACTATCTCGATTTTTAGCTGGCGCATCTTTAGTTGCGGGAAATGTCGCTTAAGTAATTGCATTTTAGTGGACACACGTTGCATACTTGACCGAGCCTTTAAATCATTCTTCATGCCAGCGTCCGTGGCGTTTGTTTATCTTGCGACCATAAATTAACGCATTACCCATTTTAGACACCTCCCGCCACCCGCCGCCTTCGTCTGCCCCAAACTGCTCTTGTTGTTGTCAATGACATTGTTGCTATTGTTGTTGCTGTTGTTGTTGTCATTGTGTCCCTGTGCCAAAGCAGGCATCGAACTGTTTGCATTCTGACCGTTGCATTTGGCCATGCAGCTGCTGCCATCAAAGTCGTGGCCATTGTGGGGTTTACACTGCGGCCAAGCTTCGCCACAATCGAAGTCGACCGGACACGAAAAACTCCCTCTGATCATTAATTGTCCAGCAGCAAAGTGTCTCTGTGTTTGTGTGTTTATTTGTGTGTGAGTGTGAGTGTTTGAATGTGGCCAAAGTTGTGCTGCACATTTTGTTTGATTTACTCGTTGCAGGCACTTCAAACTTCAGAGTTTGCCTCCTGCTTTTTTGCTTCTTCTTTGCTTAAATCCCAAAGAAATGGCTCCATTGTTGCCTTACTTCTAATGAGCCAATTTAGTTGCATTCAACCGAACTCCAAATTGCTCTCTGTCTGCCTCGACACTCAACACTCGACACTCGTCTTGACAGAGGCTTTGAAATGTTAAGCAGCTGCAGTTGGTGTCAAAATTGCTTTTGCTTCACAATCTGACCAACTTGGAGCTTCAAATAGTTGCACGCATTTATTGGAGCTCACAAGAAATAAACTTAAATTAAATTAATACACACAGCTCTATGTTTTCTTGTGGCGTATGGACATCAGGTACTTGCGACACGCGTCCAATGAGTGCCGCTTGAGGTAGCACTCTTGGCTGAAGTACTTGCCACACTGGCCGCACTGAAACTCCCACAGATGATGCCCCATTGTGCGCTGATGCGAGCGCAGATTGGAGCTGCAATACATATAAAATTAATCTGCTGAATATGCATAATACTACTCTATATACTGACCGATCGGCAAACGACTTCTGACAGCTCTGATCGGGACACACGAACGGCTTCTCTCCGGTGTGAATGCGTTTGTGGGCCACCAGCATCCAGGCGTGATCGAACTTCTTGTTGCAATCGTCGCACACAAAGTGCTCGCCGGGCTGCTTGAAGCGACGTCGATCTGGTGTTTTCTTCACAGCGTCCAGCTTGTTGGTTTGTGAGGGTTTCGGCGATGCCTCTGCCTTTTGTTGCAGCTTCAGTTGCTGCTCTGCACGCTTGAGATAATCGGGCTTCCTGCCACGTCCCTTGCCCTTGCTGATCATCTTGATTTTGCCCAGCTTGGCGCCGCCATGCTTCTTATTGTTGGCCCCAAAGAACAGTTCTTGGCCCGGCAACTCCAGCTCCCAGATGGTGTGACTAAATTCGCTGCTGGGATTCGTTTCGAGGTCCATCAGCTGCGTGTCACTCGCCTGCTCCATGCGACGACGCTCCACAATCGACACATTGTCGCCGGTCCGCCAATCGGAGCTCGGCTCACGGCCGCCGTAGTGGAAGGTGCGACCGCAATTCTTGGAGTCGCCGCCTGCAGGCTTAAAGTGGCTGCTTGTGTTGCGGTTGCTGCTGCTGCTGCTGATGGCCGTAAAGGGACGCGGCATGGCCGGCAAATTGGGCACCACGCGACAAATGGCTGATGGCATATTATAGAAGGAGGGTAAGAAGAAATGTATGTATTACTTATGGCAGTCTCACCTTCATAGCGCTCGTAGAATCGATCGATCTTGCGATCGTAGCGATTGGAGAGCAAGCTGCGAAAAATACTCGGCATTTTTATAAATCTTCGCCTGTTAATCTGTTTGCCCTGTCAACTGTCAACAGTTTTGGGGCTGCCAACCCGACAAGCGCCAGGGTTGTCAACCAGGGCAAATAGTTTAGGTAAATATCAAATTACAAATGTGCAAACGCTTAAAGTCATTCAATGTTAAGCTAAAGTTCTGAACGGTGGTCTTCATGAGGCCACTTAAGACGAAACACTTAAACAATTCTCTTGTTCGAATTTTTGCACACCATCCGCCTGGAAAGGCGATCGGAGTGCTCATGACTGTGGTCTACAATAAAATTAGTTTGCCAAATGCGTGTCTGTGTGTTTGTGTGTGTGTGTGTGTGTGTGTGTGTGTGAGACATGCAAAGACGTTTTGCAATTCGCCTGTAATCCAACTACTGCCAATCCCCTCCCTCCCCGGCGTCTCAGCGTCTCATCTTGCTGCTTGGGACTCGCTTTAAGCATCTGAATTGAATTGTATTTGAGTTTTCTTGAGCATCGTTCGGCTGTTGCGCTCGACGGACTGCCTTCAATAAGCTCTTAAGTCCGTGCTATTCCATTGTGGAAATTTTCAATTGTTTGGCAGTTTACGTTTTATTTATTTGCTTTTTTTCATTTGCGTTTCCGTGTGTCTGTGTGTGTGTTTTAAGTGTGTTTTGTAATAAAAGCCGAAAGAAACATACGCTTACCCAACTTGTTCAACAAACAGCTTTATTTCATTTATTTGGCACTTTATTACCCCACGTTCATTGCCGTTATTGCTACCGATGCTGCTCCTGCTGCTGCTACTCACGCTACTCTATTCCTGTCGTTGTTGCTGTTGCTGTTGCTGTTGTTGCTTTTAAATGGCTGAAGGACCACAAAATATTGGCCAGCAAATTACTTGGGTAATTTAAAATGCAGAAGCTCGAAATATGGCTCGAGGCTATTGCAGAAGATAACACATGCAATTTGCCAGTTAAACATTAATTCATTTTGACAATTGCAAATTTACTCAGCTGCCTCTCTCCATCTTCGTCTCTATTTCTGTTTCTGTGTGTTGTATCATCCGCTCGCTTTGTGTCAGCCTTTTGCTTCCTTGTTTCCTTCGGTGCGCTCTAAATACTTTATGGACATCTATGAAATGCACACAGATGCACATTTTTCATATTCTGTGTTTCATAAATTTTTATTTGCTCTGTGAGACTAACGACAAAATCGCATAAATGTTTTCGACTGTCAACAAAGGCCGACATGAAAGCTGAAGACTGTCATTGCAATGAAACGACGCACTGTGTGTGTGCTTAGACTCTGTGTTTGTGCGGACTTGATTGTGTGTATGCCAGTTGGACTATTAAAAATCTATTTCAAGTACATTGAAATTGCTTGCTTTGGCTTGCAGTGCGCAATCTTGGCACAAAACAGCGCACTTTATGGGAGTTGCAAAAAAATTATTGCATACTTTTGGGCTGTACTATAAAGCTGACTCCTCACCGACTCTAGTCTCTGCTTGTTGCCCGTCCTGAGGCAGCGCAGCTGGTAATGAAAGCACATCAAATGAATTCCGCACGACAAGATGTGCTTTGCATTTTTATGCACAAGACAGTGGCCACTAATTTGAAGCGTAGCAAGCAAACAGCGCAACAAAACACTGCAAATGAGTTGTGGGTCAACAGACGCAGAAAAAAAAACTCAATTTAATGTGAATATATAGCATACTCAAAGTAACAAGAATGCGAATTAAGTTTAAAGACTTGCTTGGTTTACTTTCATCCGACACACATTCAATTGAAGCAGTTTAGTATAAATGTTATTAAATGAACTGGCAATTTTAAATATAGTTATTAGTTGTTATGAAGCAATATGTAATAGAATTGTATACTTTTTTGTTTAGCAATTGAGTATTGTATATCAATCTGTTTCGCAAATCAACAGCACTTCAAGCTTATGTTATAGCAAAATCAAAGACATCTGGTTAAGCTTTCAACACAATAAATCCCACTCGTTGCTCCCGCTGGGCTGTTGACCAAGATTGCATTCAAATTTTGTCATCAACATATAAATGAAACAACGCTTGTGTTGTCAATGTCTTGTCATTGCAAATTCTTTTTAGGCCACTCGGCATCAATGTCCAAGGGAGCACTTGGAGTTTGAAATTTTGCATTTTGAAATGTAATTACTTTGGCTGAGCTCAGAAAGGATTTACGCTGACTTCGACTTAAATAAAATAAGTTCACATTTGATAAATTACTCAAAAATAAAAAAAAAAAATTGTGTTTGCCTTTCATTTAATATTCCATAAATCCCCAGGAAAATAAAGAAATGTATAATTTAATCAAATCAGTTTTGCGGCAGCTGGACACGTCTACGTCTAACGTGTTATGGTAATGCCATAACGACCCGAATTGCCTGCAGGCGTTGTCAAATTAAATTTGCATGCCGCAATTGCATGCAACAGAAAAAAGTGTCAAAGTCCGTAGTCGGTTGAGTTATTTACTAAAGAAAAACACAATTGTTTGTAGCATTTGTGGCATGACCACAAAATTGGACTCTGGCCCCGTCTCCCCCTGGCGCCCGAAGTCAAAGGTTTAAACAACCTACGTCGTAGGCAAACAGAACTTATTTTGCCGAGTACGAGTTGATTTGAAAATTTGTTAATTTGCACAAAAGTTTGCACTGCTATATTGCCCCTGCGACGTGTGTGGCATAAACAACCCGTGCAACCAACGAGAGAAAGGGAGAGAGAGAGAGATCCTAACTCGGATTTGGACGCTGTCCGGCGGGCTTTTTGCCCGGCTGGGCGATTATGCGGTTCTCCTGGATGTGGTGCAGCAGAGAGACGACACTTGACTGTAATTAATGGATACAAAACAAATGCTCAAATAATGGCATGTCCCTGTATAGCACTTTAGTTCCAATTTGTGATATTTTTGACAAAATGCCTAAATGGATTTTAAACAACACTATTTAGAAATTTTTCAATTAGTTTATTCAATCTTATTTATCATGCATTTTATCTATTATATATTTCCAACAAATACTCCAGCAAACTACAGAGAATAATTAAAAAGAAAAACTTTAAAATAAACAACTATTTTCTACTCTGCAATATTTTGATTGCAATAGCTAAAAAAAGCAGATATTATTTAGCTATATAATTGAGTTCTTTACTGTAATTTAGTTATAATTGAATACTGAAAAATGATGTTCTATGAGCATTTTTTCCATATTGTCACATCAAAGCAATTCCATAGATAATAATTAAATTAAATAATTTCATCTTCTTTGGAAAAAACAATATTAAATATGGTGAAGGACAAATTTTAAATTTATAACACCAACTGTGCCGAGCACGTGGTTGCACTGCGGGTCTATTACTTGGCCCGAACAGTTAGCCAATTTATGCTGTTGCTGTTGGTGTTGCAACCATAAATAAAATGTGGCAAGCGAGCGACGAGTATCTCTGAGTTTCGTCCATAAAAGAGCCACAACAACCGTTGTCTGTTTGCCAATTGCACATTTTTAGCATCAATGCAATATGACAAATGTTTGTGGCATTTGCCACCACTCGAATTGTGGCCACCATACTTGCCGACCATTAGTATTCTGATCGTGTCGCCTTTCCTAGACGATAACTTATATACTGCACGTAGCAAATAAATTTGCTTCCAATTTTCGCTTAGCCCATTGATAACAGCTGCGGCTCTGGCTGTCCGCATCAATGTTTGTTAAGACTGTTGTTAATCCTTCGTAATGTGCACAGCAAATAATTAAGTTTACAGTAAAATAAATAAATACTACAATTGAATTAAACGTAAATACGTATGGGAATTATTACAGCTGAAAATTATATGAAAATCACATATTGCCATTGTTTGCACTGCCCAGCGACTTATAATAGATTAATGCACAAGCTACGCAATTTAAGTGCATAGCCTTGAGACTAATTTAGTCACAGCAAATGTTATTAGTTAGCGTGGTAAATATACAGTCAGTGGAAACACAGCATTTCAGGCTATGCATAAAAAATAGATGGGCTTTTGTGTGTGTGTGTGTGTTTATTGCATTGCTCATAGTAAAGAAATATGCAACGCATATGCAAATTTAATATACTCACACAAACACAGAGCGCGAGAGAGGGAGAGAGAGAGACAGGCACACACACGCACCGGACATTGGCACAGTCATAGCATACTTTTCAGCGCCTCGGGGCATTTAAAAATGAATTCTTTTCCGCCGCTCGCTCGTCTACGCGTGGCGCATGGGAAATGTGCTTGTGACTGTGTGTATATTTATATAAAAATAATCACACATGCAAATTAATAATTTCAGTTGCTGTTCCCTAGTTTGTGAATGCTATCCGCCAGTTGTGTGGCTATTTTTCACTTGTCGGACCGCTGCGGACTGTGCGCAGGGCAAAAATGTTCAAATCAAAAATGTTGCACATAAATAAAATAATCAAACACAAAGCCTTTTTTAGCAATTTGCCATGCATTTAGTTAGCGGGCAAGCCATAAATTGTTGCTGCTTTTGTTTTGGCAAATCTGTTGCGCATTCAGGTTTTTGCTTATCGTACAAATAATTTATGCGCTGACATAAAAAAGCAATCCAGGTCTTAGTTTGCTCCATTGCCGATTTATCAATTTGCCACTTTAAGCCCCATCTGCGTCACGTATTTATTGGCATTGTTGTTTATGTTTGTTTGCATTTTTGTTTATAGTTAGTATTTGCATTGTTGTTTCAAATAAGAACAATAATAATAACTGTTAATTTACATGCCGCAAGTGTCAATAGGCCGCTGGCAATTTGTAATTATGGTATCCAGTTTTATTTTACTTTATTTCATTTGATTTATTCTCTCAGTTTTGCATTTTTGTGGCTTAAATGCAATCGTTTTTATTTTTGTTTTTTGCTTTTGGTTTTAATGGGCACAAAGTACTTCATAAAGTGCATTGGCATGCAAATGATGTTAAGCTCATGAATTTATAATTTAATGAAGACACTTTGTCGCCATAATTGGTCAGAACAACGAGCCATGTTGCCATAATATTGTTCTTAATTTAATAAATGCGATACAGCGACTGTGATTGCAACTCCAACTCCAACACCAACGACATCAGCGATGGCGTGATTGTGATTGCATTTATTTATTTTACATTATTATTGTTTATATGGTACGCGTACGCATCTGTGTGCATACGCACTTAATTATATTGCAGATTTTCACTTTTCGCGTGGCCTTTTAATGCACAGACACAGTCGGCGAGTGGCCTAAGGATTAAGGCTCGGTAACAGGACTTCACGGAGTGAGCTACTCGACTTCTTTTGTTGCGGCTCATCTTTTCAATCAAGTTTGTTTATACGCTAGCAGTTTACGTGTTTTTCTGCACTTATTGAATAATAAATAAAAAAGTTGATGTGATCGGCATACGAACAAATTGCATTGCATACTTCTAGGCGGGGTCAATAAATTAATTATTGTTGAAGTTATTGAAATGACAGCAACTAAAGTGTTTACTCTATTTATACAAGCAGCTGAATTATAGATTCATGAGTTCGCTCGCGGCATAAACGCATCTGCAGTGCTGACATCTCTGTCAGGTTTCATTCTTGCATGTGTTTCAATTAACTTTTTGCCTTCGCCAAAGAAGCGGATATGAGAATGCAGCCCGAGAATGCGTCGCTCTCGAGGTGGCTATGGCCTCGGTGGCTGCCTTGTGCTATAAGCAGCTTCTTCGCCTGTTTGAACATAAAAATGCGACGCTTAACATAAATTACGCGTCGTGTCAGTTCTTTTGCACTGTGTTTGTGTTTGGTGCGGGGCTGCTGACGGGATGGGGGGGCTGGCTTGCAATGTCAGCGTCGGCGGCAGCGGCGGCGGCGGTAGCATCGTTTGGGGCAGGTGCAAGTCAAGTTAATTGTTAAGTGCTTGCCACGTAGAGCAGCTTGGTTGGGATTAGCAGGCGCTGCAACAAGACTGCTTTGTTTTAAGCATCAAAGTTTGGCCATGTTTTTATGTGCGTGCCGCAAGTGCCTCGTATCATGCACAAACTTGCCACAGCGCGAGGCAAAGCAATTTATGTGGTAAGCCAGATCAAAATTCAAAATGGAAACAAAAAGAAAAACTGTAAATTATAATTGCATATTTTCATATCTTACAATTGACGCCGTCATACTTGTGGTTGCTCCGCTTCCAATTCTCGCCATTCCTTGCCATCCACGTCGACGGCACGCAGTTTAATGAGAAATTAAGCGTCAGCACTTCTTATGCATGCAATTTCCACAAGTTTTAAATTGAAAACTGTTCCCACCGTGTACGAGCGCCAAAGCAGTTAACTGAAATTTAACATTCTACGCTTGGCATTCAAAAGGCGAGCACAAGATCTTTGGCAGCATCTGCTGCAAATCCATTTGCATTTAGCCTCGCTCTCTAAGACAATGCGCTCAACTTTCGACCATTGTGATAATCGAAATGCTTTGAACTTTTAGTGCGTGCTCTCTTGCTTATGAAATTCAAAGATTGGTCGAGATTCTGCGAATACGAAACTCGAAATTATGTTAAATAGAGATCATATTTTAATAAATATATTGCTTAGAATATAAGTGGACAATCTCTAATTTTTTACAGCCATTGTCAGCTTTTTAGAGTCTTCACACCTCAATCTCTCTCAGCAGTGGAAAAACTTTGCAGCCACATTTTTTTATAAACATCTTATTTGAAATTAAGGTTCAAACGACTTCTACAAAAAAAAAAAAAGAACGAGGTGAGAGAGAAAAGAAAACTTGAGTGCCCGAGGGTCAGAGGCTTCAATGCAGAGGAGTGGCCGATAAGAAGCTGCCAATTGTTGGACGCATGTTGCCGTTGCCGTTGCCTTTGGCTGTGAAAATTATTTCACAGTTCAAACGATTTTCATGAAATTAGTTTTTCTTTGGCCACTTTGCCACTACTCACCTGGCATTTGGATTGTGTGCTTCTGATTCTGATTGGGCTTGAGAGATTGGTATGAGTGTGTGTGTGTGTGTGTGTGTGTGTGTGTGTGTGTGGTTGTTGGTGTGTGTCTTTTGCCAGGTATTTTCTCTGAGCCGAAAAATCTCATTTGCCGCCACTGCAGCTGGCATCCAACTTTGGCACGTCGCGACAAAATGAAGTCGCATAAATTACCCAACTCCCAGTTAATTCGAATACAATGCGTATACGATTAATATTTTATAATTTTGCGCACGATTTTCAATCTCTGTCAGTCGTTGGCTGCTAAACAGGGCCAAGACAGGTAGTGAAAGTGGTTCCGCTTCCGCTTCTGCGTCAATTTCTATTTCTATTTTGTTTGGCCATCGCTCGAGGCGACCAGACAGGCATTTGTATGTTAATTCCGGCCAACGTTTTCACCTCCGATTTGCACATTTTTGTAAAGCATTCATACTATTTTGGCTGCCTTCTCAAGGTTATGACAGTGAAAGGCTTTTTTATTCCCCTTGGGGCGCCATCCAAATGAATATTTACCCAAAGTGGCCTCAAAATGAAGTGCCTCCTTTGTCTGGACACTTCATTCAATTGCGTTATGAATAATTAATGGCTGAACAATTGCTGCACAATGTCAGGGCCATCATTAACTCAAGTGAATGGGCCCAGTTACAAGCAGTGTTGCCAAAAATTTCCTCGCTTCCGCTGGATTTGGGAGCACTAGAAATTTTGGCAGAACGTTTTGAATTTGAACAACGTTTTAAGCTGATTCTGCGCTTGCTGACGATAATCATTGTAATAGAAGCACGACTTTTAAAAAATGATTCCCTCATTTTTTACTAGCATTTTATTACCGAGTTTACAACTATAAAATGAACAGCTTTGACACTCTTATGTACCAGGTTTAGACTTCAATTCAAGGTTTGGCAGTAAAAATAGCCAACTTAATGTTCCACTCTCTACTTACCAATGCTTGGAGGGATTTTTATAAAAACTTTCACTCAAAATCTATTATAATATGCATTTTTTGTCTTCACAGCGTATGTTGTAGTTTAGCAATGTCAAATCTTGTCTGCTTTTTGTAGGACAAAGTGTCGTTGCCAATTGTCTGCGGACAGCATCTTTTGCTTGGCTCTCAAAACTTGGCGGATTAATTTCCCATTTGCTGCAAACTAATCCTGTAAAAATTGTCTGCTTGTCCTCTTGTTTTTGGTTGTGTCGGTTTTTTGGCGGAAACTTTTGTAACAAGCGAATTTGTTTGTAATTGTTAAATGCAATTGAATTTATAAGCGGCGCATAATTAAAATTAAGCAGCCGGCAAGCCGAAAGTTTTGCAAGTGTTGCACTTCCTGAACTCTGAATGCAGCGCTTACGAGGCTACTCGATGTCTTTGTTAAGGATTCTTTACGCGGTGTCTTGCAGGAAACTCTGACCTTAAACAAGTCAGTTGCTAGCGTTGTTGCGGCTAATGGGGCGTATGCGCAACTAGACAAAAGGTAGCGTTGGTTGCGTTTAAAGAAAAGTCGACAACGAATTGTGGCATACATATTTTTTGTGATTTAAATTTAAATTAAAATTTGTTAGACTGCTTGAAATTAGTCGCAATTGTATTGTTTGTTTTAAGCTGCACTACTTTCATATTTTGGCCAAACAATGCAAAGAGAATAATAGCTCAGCATTAACGCATGCAAGTTCGATATCAAGCATTGTTCTTGGTTTTTGTGAGAAATGCCTTTTTTTTTTGGGGAATTGTCGGGTTCTTTGGCATCATGCTCCATATTTCAGTTGCAGTCTAAGTATAATGCTGCTTATCTGTTAGCTAAATATGCAGCTGCTCGAACTAAAAACCCAGAACAACAAACAACAATTCCCATAAAGAGACACAAACCATTTGGCATTTTCATCAAGAAGATACACGCCGCACACACACACACACACACACACACACACACACATCCACACATCCGTCCATGTCCTGTGAGGCGACTCATTTGCTTGTCGCCGGCTGTAATGCGAATGCATGGAATGCTCCTTCCTGCTGGCTGGCTGCTGTTGTTCAGCTGTAAACACAAAACATCCTGCATCCTGGAGCCTGGAGTAGTCGTTGATTTTTGCGCTGCACGCAGTTGGGCAGCCAAAGGAAGTTTTCAATTTGGTGTGCTGCTGATGAAGATGAAAGGCTGCTGTCGCGTCTCATCACATTTGTAAGCAAAAACATTTCATTTCATTTGCCAAATTAGTTTCAGCATTTTGGCAATCGCATTAACTAATGTCGAGTTGCTTCCTTGACGGAAACTTGTCGAACATTTTACTAGAATTTTAGCGAAAAACTCTGCCATTGGAGCATAAACAATCATTTTAAAGTGCGATTAAAATGGCATTTAATTAAGATTAAAATTTATGCAACCAAAAAGAGTTCAGCCAATGCGGCAACAACAACAACAACAACAATGGAAATAAAAAACAAGCTGAAAGTGTTTTAAAATGAATTTCGTTGCAAACATTTTTGTAAACTTTACGCTCCGCCCTGCCTCGTTTTCGTCCTGCCCGTCAACGCTTCGACTCGCCTCGCCTCGCTTCGTCTCGCCACAGCCGGCTTACGCTTACGAAGCCCGGCTCGGCCACGAGGCTAAACGAGCAACATTGTATGGCAGCTCGGGCAAGGATGTGGGCGAGGGCCTGTCTGGCGACCGACGAATGAGACGACGAGCTGCTCCGTCGCCCTCCCGGCTCTCTATATACCGAGCAATGTAGGCGACATCAATGCCCGTCGTTGGTTGGCTGCCACGTCACGGAGCCTATGTAAACGACGCACGCACTCGTATTGCATGCATGTTTGTGTCTCTGTGTCTGTGTGTTTATGTGTATGTAGGTGACATGTACTCCAGCAACAACAACAAGAGGCTTGGCAATGGCCAAAGGTAGCGGAGTAAAAGCCAAATCTGTAGGGAGCCCCGCGTAGGGGAAGTTTACGCCAAACATGTTGCAAGAGGAGGAGTTTTAGTTGAATTATACCTGGTTGGAGTCAGCAGCACTTTATTTAAACAATTGCCAGCTATGCGATGAGTGTGTAAGTGCAGAATATGAAAATTCATTTAAATTTTTATTATAAAAAAAGGATTAGTTTCCTTATATTTATATTACGATTTCCTAAAATATTTGAGCTAAGAAAATTGTGAAGTATGAGAACCTTCTTTATAATTAAACAACGCGTCCATAAATTGCAATTTTTAAATATATCAAGAAGATGAATTAATTAAAGAAACTTATATTATAGATCAATCTTTATATATTTTGCTGATAAAAGACAGCTTAAAATTGGCATAGCTTTTAAAAAGTAGAAAGAATATATTGACAATTGTTCTTGCAACATTTTTGTAAATTACTCACAATTTCTACAACCATTGAATTTGTAATTGTATTTTTGTGTATATAAGTAATTTTAATTTCCCTCAAAATAATTTGACTTAACAAAAATAAACTCGAATTTAAATAAGCGAAAAATTGCTATTGATATTGTTTTACTGCTAATATTAAAATAATTAATCCGCTTCAATTTGGTGATAAAAATGCATTTTTTAATATACTTGCAATACCTGTTTAGCGTCGTTATGTAATTGGCATTTGAAACTGCAATAGAATGTAAGGGGATCTAAGCAGGTGACTTGTGCAGGTGGTATGTGCAATTTGTTATTGGCTAACACGCGTTCGCTGGCCATTGCTAGAAGTAATTAATGTGAAGTTCAATTCGTAACCGACCTGCCCCACAAAAAGCTGGCGAGCTGCATTTAAGTGGGGGGTTCTGAGACAACGCCTTGCAATTAAAACGAGTACGCATACTACGAGTAATTCGCACATTTCATTCGTTGCCCAAAAACCGAGCACCGATCTGCCAAATACATGCAGACATACACGTATGTGTATATGTGGACATACATATGTAAATACACACGAATTCTGTAGGTGGAGCACCGACTTATGTAAGAATTTATTTTTTGTTGTACACAAAAGTGTGTTTTATTTTTTTTTTTGTTTTTGCATTCTTTTATGGCGGGGCAATGGCAGAGCGAGATGGATGGATGGATTGCATGCAACATGTTCGAAGTGGCAAGCTAGCATTGTGTGCATGCTGCATGCTGCAGGGCGCCAAAAAGTTAACCATGGTCGAGTTCGTGCAGTTCTCTGTTGTAAACAGCGCAGGCGGCTCTTTGCTTTACAGTGAGCGAGATGGAAGCGAGAGAGAGTAACAGAGAGCGAAAGAAAAAGAAAGAGAGAGCGAGAGAGAGAGAGAGAGCGCTTGCTGCTTTGATATGCCGGCCACGTGACATTGTTGCATTTCCTGTTTATCGTGTGTGTGTGTGTGTGCGTACCTGATGATAAGCCGCAACGAAGCTATTAATCAAAACAAAATCAAAAAATGCGCTCATCTGTGTGCGTGCGCTGAGCGGCGTGAGAGAAACACGTGCCGTACTATTAACAGCGCCGCGTTAACAGAGCGCTGTTAAGACGTTCGGTTGACAACAAGCCATGACAAATGCTTGCGACACAAATTTGTTTGCCGTGGCAACGACAACGGCAAAGGCAGCGGCTGCTGTTGGGTGAATGCTGGGCCATAAATGAAGTCGCCTGTAAATGCGCTGCAGTCGCTGCTGTCGGCGGTCCATGTAATTTGCATTATTCAACATGGCTTAATTGCGACTGACAGTTGGTTTAGTTGCTGAGCTTGCGCAGCGGCGTCGACGCCGATTGCATAACATGCGTTTGTCCTTGAAATCCATTATCGATATGCATCTCTGCTGCCCGCTCATTGATTGTGGGCCAACGCATTAAGTCGATTGCTCGAGCGGCTCCCCAAGCGTCATCGCCATCGTCGTCGTCGTCGTCGTCGCATTGTTGCTAAGCCCGTTAAGCGATGCCTGCTGCTGCTGTCAACTTTGCTTCCTCGATTGCTCTTTTTTGCTGTCTTTGCTGCTTGTTTGCTCAACACTTGGCACGCACACGCTTCAAATGAAGCCGTGTGCACTGCACGCGTCTATCTAGTATAGATGTCCTTGTACTTTTACATAATAAACGAGTCAATGCCGAAGCAATGCCGGCAGCCAGCTAAAGAATATGCAAGCGGAAAGGAAAAGAAACAACACACTGCCTCGCATTCCAAGTGCTCTGTTAACAGTGATAAGAGCCGGCGAAATGCACAGCACAAAGAGAGCGCTTTGGCGCTCTTTCACTGCTGACTGCTGACTGCTGCCTGCTGCCTGCTGTAAGCCGCAGCTGCAACTGTAAAGCGCCCTGTAGTTGCGTGGCCAACAGTGCGGCTCGTGCTCAGAGTCTCGTATATGGGCCACAAATGGGCGTCGTGTGGGTTGTTGCGCTGCGTTCGTGCTGCGTTTGTGCTGCGCTGCTCTACTGCTCCATGTTGGTTTGCAACGACAGCCAACAGCCGACTACAACTAGGTACAACGAGGCTGCTGGTGAGGGGGCGAGGGCGGTGGTGAATGCTACACAACCCTTGACTAAGGCACTTGGACAGCTTCGTGCAGCGTTCGTCCTGTCGTGCATTATGTACATACGACGACGATGACGACGACGACGACACATGCACATGCCGCCCTGTGTCTATGTCTTGGTTTGCTGATGCCGCTGCGCTGCTGCTGCGCTTGCTGCTGGCGTTGCAACAAGCGCATTTTGCACATTCACTGGCATTCAGTTGTACGCGGCTGCTCCTTCAGCAAGGACGCACAGCACTTGCCTCAGTCAGCCAGTTAAAGCAGTTAGTCCAGCCAGTTAGTCCAGCCAGTCAGTCGGCCAGTCTAGTAGTGCTTCAGTAACTTGACGCAAACCTTTATTTGCTGTGTGTGTTTGTGTGTGTGTGTGACTTTTTGCCACTTTAAGCCACTTGTGCGGTGTTACACAGACCTAGCAAACTGAGCGTGCAACGCAACTGCGGCGATTACAGAAGCCGGCAAGCGGCGCTGTAAACTTTACAGCGCTCATTACATAAATGCTAAAGCGCTGCTAGAGACGAACGGCAGGCAGGCTAAACAGAAGAAGACAGAAACCAGAAGCCAGAAACTAGCCAAGCCAGCCAGCCAGGCAGCCAGCGAGGCGGCTAGCAGGCGATTGACTCATTTAGAAAGTCCGCCCTCTCAGTGGCGATTTGTTGCGGGCCACCGGCATGCAAATCAAAATTGCTAATTGGCGTCGTCAGAATCCGATATTTGAATCCCCGCATGCAACCTGACTTGTAACAACACTCAAACGCACACACACACACACACACCTGAAATTACAGTTGCCAATTACAGTTTAAAATCATTTTTGTGTACGTGAATGATATTGAATTATTTTTTGTTTTTGTTACTGTTCCTGTTTGCTGCTGTTCCAATGTTTTGCGCTCCTTTGTGCCGCGACAAGACGTGTAATTTTGTTAGTCTATCGTGCTGAGTGAACATTAAGTTCGACTTACAATACTGTCGTCGAAACAACAACAACAATAACAACAACAACAAAAACAAACTTAATATTAACTAGACGAACTTATTATATATAATATATACATATATTGTGTGTGTGGTGCTGCCTGCTGCAGTGCGGCGCCTCAAAGTGCATTTTCATTAAAGTCAACAAGTTGCTGCAAAATAACATAGACCAGAACCAGGTGAGTTTCATATGACAAAGCAGATTTCTTGTTTCCCTGCTCTTCTTCCACTTTAGACGAGTATATTCATTATTTACATGCAACCATTATTCCCAAGTGTTTATAATATCATGATATTACGCTATGGCTCAAAAGTGGGCAGGCTTCCAAGCACGCCGCTTGTGAATTGTGTAGCATTAAAGTAGAAAACTAGCAAAGCCATAAAAAGGATTTGATTACAGAAGCAGTTTATTGCGATTAAAGATAACAGCTTGCACAATGTTTGTGTGCGAATTCTAATAGGTTATTTAAGCTAGGCATTAAGTAATTGTATACAATACACATTTAAATTATACTAACTAATTATAATAATTTTTAGTAGGTAGTTTTTTTTAATTGAAGTTGTCAGAAATTTCATAGCATACTTTTTCGGGCAGGACAAGTTCTACCAATTGATTTGTACATTTTTGTGAAAGTGTGTGTAAATTTGAATTTAAAATTGTAATTACTTCTCAGATAGTACAAAAAGTATGTTCGAAAATAAATCTCAATGCATTGAGCAGTAAATTTTCAGTTTTAAATAAATATCAATTACAAAACGTCAGAAATGACAATATGCTGAAGTTGTTGATAGCTAAATGGTTGAAATACAAAGTAAATTGTACAACTGTAGCAACTACAATATATTATTGTGCTTTTGTGCCAAAGAATTGTAACAATACATTTGGCCAAGAGGCTAATACCAACAAATCTTGATGGGAAGCAATATGCAATAAAATTGAGGCAGAAAATATTGTGAATGGTTGCGTTCATCCGTGCGACATTGCAATCGGATCGGGATGCCTTTGATATTCAATAAAAATATATAATTGCAATTAGTTTTTTATCGTCGTGAGATAATCAAAACATTTTTACAAGCGTCCACTTTTTGCCAAAACTTTTAATCCGACGCCTTGGTTTGTTTACACGAATCGCACTCGCTCAGCCACAAAAACAAAAGTAACGACAATAATGAAAACAAACAAACAAACAAACAAAACAATACACAGAAGCAGCAGCAACAACGACAACAACAAAAAACGGGAAAAAGAAGAACATTTTTGCATATTTACACAAGACAATATACACAGCAGTCCGTCTGAATGGCAGCCAAGCACAGGCTGGAGCTATCGCTGCAGCAGAAGCTGGCCGAGATGAGGGCCAGCAGGGGGGTTGGGGGGTGCGGCAAGGGAAGGTAGGAGGTGATGCAGCCAGGCAGAGCTGTCTGTCTATTTGTAAACTCTATGAGTGAGTGAGTGTCGAGGTTATTTTGTAAATTGTGTGTAAGCCAAACTGCTGCCTGCTGAACATGTAGACAAACCGTTGCAAAAGTCCAACAAGTTAGCAGGCGTGTGGCGTGTGGCGTGTGTCGTGCAGGCGTGAGGCATGAAGCATGAGCCATGAGCCATGAGGCAGTGAGTGAGTGTGGCAAGTGGAAAAACGGGAAGCCGACAAGGACAAGCAAAGTGTTGGCTTCGTTGCAGTTGCTGCTCCGGTTGTTGTTGCTGTTATATTCCTGTTGTTGCTGTTGTTGCTACTGTCCTGCGGTTGCCAGTTAGGCCAGATCGGGTGTTGCAAATAAACACATACGTATGTGGCATGCAACAACACACTGTATATCATATCTTTGCGACTACTGCTCGCTCGCTCTCCCAGCGATTGTGTTTGCTGCCGAATGTTTGTACAAGTGCAGCAGGGCCACACACACAACATACGGAAGTAATTCGATTTTGTGTGTGGCATGCTGATGATGAGCCTATGACATTGTTGTGCAACCCACGGACAGGCAGTCAAATAAACAGTCAAACAAAGATTACAAACTGTCTGAGTCGTCAGAATTGTCACAGCTGTCGGATTTGCCGTCACTCCGCTCCAACGCACTTCCCTCCATTTGCCGTGCAAGAGTTACGAGACAGCCAACAGATAATACTTAATGCAGCATAATACCATTTAGAATGCAATTGTGTCCTTCCGGTGTGACTGCAAACTCATTTGCCAGCCGTCGAGTAAATGTAATTGTAATAATTTACTAACAATATTAATTTTAATACAATTTGATTTAGCTGCCCGCCCGCCAGCAACATGACAAATTGTCCAAATTACTAATACGACTGTTGGTCCGACATTCATAATATTTTATGTGCTCTGCACACAGCCATTACACAAGTTAATGTTAATGTTTTTCCAAATTATCATGTGTGTTGTTTAAAAATTGCTGCAATAAATTCATTATTATTATTGCTATAACCATTTTATGTTGTTCGGAATTTAGAACCTGGTTTAATTGCAGCTAGCTGTGCAATTAATGAAATAATATTTTACAATTAGGAGCACAAAAATTAATCACTCACGCTAAAAGCCTGATGAAGGTTGCTGTTTGGCCATGAACTCATTTATTTTCACATTTTTCAATATTACGAAGCTCAACATTGAATTCTTATCGATAAATCGTTTCGAAGCATAAAAATCTTGAGTTGTCTTCTCATAATTTGATTTAAAACAACTGTGTATTTTTTGCTGACGCATTTGTGCATGTCAATAATATTTTGGGAAAATAGCGCACACTAACACAATTATTAAGCCGACCGCAAATTGTTAAGCAAATTTTTGTGCCACAATTTGACAATAAAACCAACACCGAGAAACGAACAAAATATTTATTGCAACCAAGTTGAGTGTATGTGTGTGTGTGTGCGTTGGCCATTTTACATCCGGCTAACAGGCTTCTCAAAGCCTGAACGGGCGGCTGATGGTCTGTCGAACTGCCAATTAAACCAGACAAAAATATCTCTTGGTGAAGCGACAGCCTCATAATTGCTTCAATTGAAAAATGTACGACAAGTGTTTTTTGGCCAGCAAAAACTTTCAAAAATGCTTAAAGTAAATAAAATGACTCCGATACGTAAACGTAAAATTGTAAATGGCAAATTGCACAAATTGGTTCGTTTTCGATGAGTGTCTAATGCCTATAAGCATTTTTATTAGGCCTGTGGTCATGACGGCTGCCTGCCTGGCTGGCTGGCTGGCTGCTTGGCTTTTTTGTCCGGCATCTGCATCAATATTTAATTTCATTACAATCCACAAATGCCAAAGGAGCATCAACAATGCCAAAAGTTGCTCAAACCTAATAAATAATTCCAAATAGTGTATCTATGAAAATGTCCATTTAAATATGCCTTTGAGGCAGGCATTTTATAGTCCATTAAGGTTGTTGCTTCCAGCACACACACATGTGTTAGTTTGTTAGTTGCTTATTTTTTTCGTGCGTGTGCGTTTGTGTGCTTCAGGTCTTTACACCTAGCTGTAAACTATGCTTGATCCAATTTGATGCATTTAAAACTAGTCACTGGTCACTGGCCATTAGCCACGTGCCTGGCTTAAAGCTGCTGCTGCTGCCCAGTCGAGTCTTCAAGACCAAAGTGCATTTTATTTTATGCTTTTGGCCTGCTGCTCATCCAACCCACAGCCCCGTTGAGCTGAGGAGCAGGCCGAGGACTGTTGGCTGCATGTCCTTGCTCCTGTTGTTTGCCCTTCTCTCGATTCGCTCGCTTGCAGTGCCGTTGTCTCCGTGTCTGTTTAAAATGATAACGTTGAGAACGCTGGCGGTCTACACAAGACAAATGTGTGCTATTGAGGCGTGAAAATATTCCACTATAAATACACATGAAGCGAAAATCCCCACTTTAAGCTCTGTGTGATTTTCTGTATCCCAAGTGTGGGCGCTGATTTATTTATGGCTTTGGCTTTAACTTTGGCTTGCCACCACCTTTGCCAAATAATAATCTGTATAATTGGTGAAAGCTGCAAGCGCTAAATAGCGACAAATAAAAAGGGCACAACTTAGTTGGCTGTGTTTGAAGCGAAAGTTGCGAACAACTTGGCCAACTAAAATCGATACAAAAAATGGAGGAGAACTTTTAATTTAATATCTGCCTGCCAAGATTGATGATGCGCGCTAAAGAAGCTAAATAAAATTGGCATTGCAGCTATGCAAATTCTCAAAAGAAATGCATTTAATTAAAATGAAATTAATTATATATTTTCCACTCGAATTTAAATTACAACTTAAGCAATTCGACTGCACGCGTGTAAACATTGCGAAATTATCATGATCAGATTAGAGCGCTTTCAAACGATGTTGTGCATAAACAAATAGTCAAAGCGTATTCCTCTGATTTATATATGTTTATACTACTGGCTCACGACAAGCAGCTTCATATGTATGTGCGAATATACCCGACCACGACCGGCTGCTTCATCGCCCTGGTGCTCGAAAAATTGGCAAGCTTTGCAGACAGATCTCCCTGCTACCCTTCCGTGTACCCCCCCCCCTTCGTCCCTTGGCCGTGTTGTGCGTCTGGCTCCGCGCTGTCGGCAGCCGGCGAGAAATGGCAGTAAATGGCAGTAAATGTAAAAACGAGCTGCAAAAACCGAAACAGAAACGTCGCGTCGACCCAATTTTGTGTATGGTAGTAAAATCGCTGCTTTCATTAACTGCAACGCCAGACGTCTGAGGTGTGGGCTGCATTCTGGGGCGTTTCGTTTGGTTGTGGGGCGTGGATGTGGAATCTGCCGAATCGCGACTGTCAACGGACGGCTGTGTGGCAAGTGGCGACGGCGACGGCGACAGCGACGATGACGATGGCAGCAGCAACTGTTTTAAAAACAAGTTAGACTGGGTGGCCGATTGGAGGCTGGGTCGGTGGCGCGGATTGTGTGGATGCTCATTGAAAGGCGCTGCAGCGTGGCTCCCAGTAACTGAACTGTGCCACGTCGACTGGGTGGCTGTTTTGTTTGGCAGAGCAAATTGTTTCTGTAGCTGTAGCGCTGACATTTACGAGCATTTCTCTCTCTCTCTCTCTCTATGTATTTAAATCAAAATTTACATACATACACACGCTGCGAGCAACGAGCTGGCTTGAGACTTGGGAAGAACTTTAAGTTTGCAGCTTTTTGCTGCTGCTGCGGGGGCTAGTTAAAAGTTTTTTGGGGTATGCGAAACGGGAACGGAAATTAAATGTCATCGATGGCAATGGCAAATGGCTCAAGGATATGTCTGTGTGTATGTATGTGTGTGTGTGTGTGTGTGTGTGTGTGTGTGTGGCGAAGTGTTTGTCATCTGCAATTAATTTTGCTTTTGACCAGGTTTTCCGCTGTCCGCTTTGCGAGATTGCGAGCTGGCATTTCAATTAGTCGCTCAAAGGCAGCCAAATGCCCGAAAAATGCAGCAATAATTTCCTCATACATCCGACAAAAACGGAGATGCCTAAAAGCCGACTGCATTTTTAATTAGACCAACTTAATGCAATTATTGAAGTCAGAGATATATGTATATGTATCTATGGACTGGTTATCGTCATCGATGTTTTAAGCACCAAGCAAACTGGCAAAAATATTGCCTTTTACTTTTAATGCGATGCGAGGATGTCCAGCCGTTCATCTCTCGGTCTATCTGTCTCGCTGTCTCTCTGTTTCTGTATAGGTTTCTCTCTTACATGTGCCGTGCTTCCGCTGGGCAACCAACGCACGGCAACGGGCATTTATCCAATGCTTGGCCATGTTTGTTGCTTGTGTAACCCTGGCTGCAGCAGGAAGCAAGCGACTGCTGCTGGCATATGCTAATGCCAGGACTGTTACTAGACTCTTTTTGCAACAACTGGCTAAATATGTATGCCAAATGTGATTTGCATATAACGTGCTCCTTGTGGCCGGCACCAAAAAGCAGCAAGCGAGAATTGTGTGCGTTTGGTATGCTTTTTAGCTTGACTTTAACTCGCTCTCTAACTCTCCCTCTCCCTCTCTCTCTCTGTCTCTGTCTCTGTGCATTCAGACCCTCCTCGCCCCTCTCCACATTTTGTTTGTTGGTCAAGCATCAGGTATTTGTCAGTTTTGATAGGTAAGCCGACTACTGACTCTTGACTTTTGTTGACTGCTGACTGCTGACTGCTGACTACTGACTGTGTGTGGCATTAGTTATGACACCAGTCGGTAGTCCGCTTAAGGATGTCCTCGAGGCGGGGCACTTGTACTTGATTTACATGAAAATTAGCTGGACACGTGATCATTGCCATTGCTCATGTCATTAAAATGCAAAAATCTTACAGCATATGCATAAAATTAGTTCCACATTTGGCCTACACCAAATTTATGCATGGCCCACAAGCAGCGACAGAAACACAGACATTGATATGTATATATATAGATATATAGGGGATAGGGGATAGGGGGCAGAGCCACAGCAGCCAATCACAATGATGGCAATCATAATAACTTTGGTTTCAATGCTAAAAACATTGCAAACGCCAAATTGCTTAGCTTTTATGTTGAGTGAAAGTAGCCAATTGCCAGTTGCATGCCAATCTCAAAATGGAATACATGGGACCTCTTGTCATAAAGGATTTCACTGTGCGCATGTATGTGTGGGTGTTTGTGTGTGTGTGTGTGTGTTATGTGGAGTCAGTCGTCTGTTTGTGAGCCGGCTAAAAGGCATTGCCGGAATAAGTTTGTATGGCACAAGAATTCCTCCTTTTTGGCCAAGTTGCACGATAAATCTCAGCCAAAAGTTGTGCACAGTTGTGTACAGCGGCGACGGCGACGGCGACGGCGGCAGAGCGATGAACGGGGCAAACAGATTGTGTAAAATATGCACTGCTTTGAGGCACAGGGCAACATGCGGCAAGCATCAGCCACCAGTCACCAGCAAGCGGCAAGCAGCAGCCAGCCACCAAGCAGCAAACGGCAAGCACTAAGCACCGGACACCAAGCACTTGAGGCTGACACAATGCCACAAAGCGCATTATGATGATCAAGATGATTATGGAAATTGGGAGTTTAAGAGTCAACAGAGAGTGAGAAAGAGAGACAGAGAGAGAGAGCGTCGAGTTTAGCAGGCAAGCGATAGAGATAGTCTTGGCAAGTCTTGCACATTCTTTCTGCCAATAAGTCCCACGAACTTGGCAATTAGCCACAACTCTTAAAGACCACTTCATTTCAATCTAATCACATAAAACGGCTTATGACGGAAATAAATAATCATACAGACGCAATTTGGGAAACAAAATGAAAATCAAAAGCTGTTTTTCCCAATTTAATTTAAAGCATATATTTATGTTCTATAGCATGGCTAAAAAATTAATTATGAATAATGGGCAGCTAACTAAAGAGGCATTGTGCAGAGTTCTAACTCTAAATTCTACTTTGATGTCAATAAATCAGCTGAGTAACAACAGCCAGGGTCAGCAGCGTGTAGGTAAAGCTCAAAGCCCTCGTCGAGTCGGTCGTTGGAATTGCAGTTGAGCCAGTTTGTGCCGTAGTAAGTTTTATTGGTATTTGCCGTTTGGGTTCGTGTTGGCGCACAGCAAACAGGACAACAGGCCCAGGCAATGGAATTCGATTTTCTGCTATTTCCTATGCCAAAAACGAAGTTTCGGCCAATGGCAACAACCTACTTACTGTTGTTACATGCAGCCCAGCTTAGCTTTTTGGGGTCTCAGGGAAAGGGGGCTGTGGGTCGAGAGGGAGGGAGTGGAAGGGGGCCATAAACACGTAATAAAAGCTTTACTTGCAATTTTAACTTTGCAGTCGAGTGTGGCGAGAGCAACACGGGATTATAGAGCTGCAGCAGCAACACAGAGCACACAAACAGAACTTGAGACGGGTTGAGTCGCGATGCTGCTGCTGCCTCCGCCACTGTCGCTTTTTCCCTGTTTCTGTGCGTCAGCGTGGCACCACGGGCTGCTGCTGCTGCTGCTGCTGCTGGGGCGTATGTGTCGCGTCTATGCCACCCATGCCAAGGCAGTCGTCGCTGGCTGTTGGCCTTACCAACTGATTGTCGTATTTGTTTGGCTATCTGTCGTCTGAACCTCCGTCCGTGTATTGTGCCATCTACTTACGAGCTTCGTTTGGCGCTGAGAGTTGTTTAACCATCTGTCTGTCTGTCTCTCTGTCTGTGTCGTCGCGTCGGTCATTTGGTCTTGGCTTTGAATTCAACTGTGCTGCCATCTTTCATTTCTTTGCGCTCTCACAGACTCTCACAATCTTGACAATGCTCAGCTTTTTGCGAGTTGACTTTAAAGTAGCAAATATGCCACCCGCATGTAATTGCCGCAATCAAATCGTGCGCCTTCTTTTGTTGTTGTTTTTGTTGGGTGCTCTCGACACTTTGCTTTTCGGATGCTCAACGTTAGATAAACTGTGTGAAGCTGTGAAGAGCCTTGCAGATCTCTTCGAGAGCCACATTTCAATTTATTTAATTTGATATTTGTTTTTGCAAGTGCTGCTGCTGCTGCTGCGTAGGGCGACGATGCAAAGATGCATGCAACACACACCCATTGCGAATGCCCAAGTGCATTGATTTGAATATGTCAGCAATTTGTATAGTCTTGTGCTCGACTGCGCCAAACGCCAACGCCTGAATGTATGCAACGAAGGCTGCGACGCAGCGTTGCTGCAACTGCTGCGTAATGCAATGTAAACCAAACCAACCCAAACAATTTAAAATCATGGCGTGCATTTGGCTTCAATTCAATTTAAACTGAAATGAGCTCATGGGCCACAGGCGGAAACGTTGCGTTGCCATCGGGGGATATGCGACTGCCATTTTACAGAGGTGAAATAGTGCTTGCTGCACTTGCCACAGTAGTTGCAGTTGCACAGTTTCACTTTATGCACTGCCTCTCTTATCTGGTCGCAGTAAACTATTGTATTAAAAAACACTCGGCAATAAAACGTGCTTAAATTTTGTAATTATTAAAATTACAGTGACAGACTTTCAACGATTTTGTAGATAAGCAAATTATGCCTAAAAAGTGCGACGCACGTTTTACGCATTTACTAAAATTTTACAATTTTTAGCTGAGCAAACGTGGCATATAAATGTAATATTTCGTCATATTCATGCCATTTGTGAAAGTAAAATAAACACCCATTTTTTTTGCATGTAATCCAGACCTATGTAAGTGCGCTTCACTGTAGTTCAACGAGTTTGGTCTCGGTGTCAAGTGGCAACAACTGGGCGCTGTTAAATGTGCTGCAAATAGTGCTAACAGCGCGTTAACAGCGACAGCGAATTGGGGTTTTAGCTGCATAAATCTGGCCAACGTTATGTATTTTTAATACGGCCCGACCAATAAGTTTTTTGTGACATTTGCTTGCCAGTGCTTTATTGACACTTGCGCCCAACTGTGCCCCATAATTTATGGCTTGCCATTTGTACACGTATTGAGGAAGTCGCAATGTCAACAAAACTCTTTCTAAACGAGAGACATTTGTTTATGGTGTCTGTGCATATCAAGTTTTATCAACTAGTTGTGATGCACGTGAGACTCGGTGTCCGAGAAAAAAGTAAAGCACAGCAAAAACAATTAAAATTTTGTTTTGGCCAATTAAAAGTTTGGCACAAAAAATCAACCTGCCGTGGCCAAATGCGATGCTTGCCGCACGAACGCCTTGTTAGCGCCAAGTTTATTGCAATGCCAACTATTTGGCGTGGCAATTTAATGAGAAAATGTAGGACACTGCTCCTCTCCGGCATTCACCATTCAGCCAGCCAGCTAGGGAGGCGGCGCAGTGTCTGCCTCAAGACTGAAGCACTATTCAAACAGTCTGAGTGCCGTTTAGAGCGGACTTTAGCCGCCAGCAAAAATCCAGCTTCCTTTTTGGCGTTCGCAGAGTGTGGCTTTTAAAGCGCGCTCAACGCTGGTTAAATAATTCATCAGACTTTTTGGAGGGGAGGGGGGACGACGGACGCTACGGAAGACGGGCATCAATGTGCGGCAATGTTAAATCATGGCCAACAAATAAGTTTGTTTACAAGCGGAAAACAAGCGCGCCAAAAGCCGTAACAATAACAAACTGACGTCGAAATTAATTATGACACCTGAGTTGGGAATTCAACACGACACGTCCTGCGCCCAGTTTACGTCGTCCTGCATAAAATGTGTTGCATATTTTAGTGCGTTGCCCGCAGCAGCAAATATGCAAGTTTTGTTTCGCCCTGTCTGTGTGCCATGAATACTCCCAGTGTGTGGGTGCGAATGCCTCCGGCTGGCGCTCGGCGCACAGAGAGCTTTGTAGGCTTTAAAGCGGCGGCCGGGCGACGTGAAATCAACGCAGGAGTCGAGACACGAAAGTCAAGTGCAAGAAAAAGGACCAAAAGCATTTGCGAGTCAGCCACAATAATAGAGGTGGAGGACAAGGCCTGTTCTGGCAGCATTTTTCTACTCTTCCCTCCAACTCCCTCCACCCCCTCCCAACCACTCCCCGATTTCTTCTTCAGTCTGCCATAAACTTTACTGTTGTGGCCTTTGGACATCTTTATAACTTGCTGCGGCTAGCAAACTGCATGCACTAGCCTTTTTATCCCCCCCATCGCCCAACTCCCCCTCCGCCTTTGCTACTCTTCCACTTACGGGCCTTTTGAAATGTCGTTGGGTTTTTTATGATCGTCGCTTGATGGGCATTGAAAAACTTGAACACGTGGTGGATTTTAAATTGAAATCGCTTTAAAAAAAAATTTTTTTGAGTATCGTTCGATTGGCTCTCAAAATGTTTACGGCACAATTCATTTTGGTCAATTGGTTTCGCGAGCAAACAGTTCACATGTTTTTAGTTGGCCAACAACTCCAACTAAATCCGTTTTATTGACTAAAATTTCGTTGTTGACAAAGCGAATTTCTGGGCATTTTGTAATTGTGTTGAAATGTTAACAAAAAATACTCTGTAACTAGTGTAAATATTTATTTCAATTTCAATTACGGCTCATAAATAAGTAAATTGGCATTTTTATTTGATTTGAAATTTTACACAAATTTGGTTGGTTTATAATTAAGTAAAGTAAA
Source organism: Drosophila siamana (assembly GCA_035047445.1). NCBI lineage: Eukaryota > Metazoa > Arthropoda > Insecta > Diptera > Drosophilidae > Drosophila > Drosophila siamana. The sequence goes on along the minus strand of JAWNPP010000004.1, from coordinate 14,658,233 downwards.
TTGATTAAATAAAGCTGCTTACAACAAAAAAAAACTAATTCACTTTGAGCTTAGGTAACTGCTAAATGCCCTATAAATTTAATGTTTATTATTTTGTAACTTATAAATAAATTCGGTTGATAGTTAAAGGTATGCGAAAATATGTTTTTTTTTTCAAATAAATTATTTTTATTTTAGTTTGATCTACCTTTTGTGGGTCGACCACAGGGTATCAACCATTTAACAGCATTTTTACCACAAGCATTTACACGCGTCGCCGAAAAGCGCGCTACCAAAAAAAAAAATAGCTATGAAATGGCCAGCAGAACGTCAATTGCTGGGCCAAGAGCAGCGGCGAGTTGGGGGGGTGGAGGGGGTTGAGGGGGATATAAAGAGGAGGCGACAGCTGCAGCAGTTGGTGGAATTTCTGTTTGTTTTCATATGCGAGTAATTTTCACTTTTATTGGCGCACAAAAGTTAAAGAATTTTAGTTTTATTTGCGATGTCTGCGCATTTTTAATCATTTCCAGCTCGCTTCGGTGCAGCACTTTTATTTCATGACTTTTTGCCGGCTCCAACGTCAGCTATTTCCATCTGTATAGAAAACGTGTGTGTATATGTGTTCTTGTATCTGTAACTGCTGCCATAGCAGTTGTAGATTTATCTGCTGGCTGCTGAATGCCGAGTAGTTGGTTGTCAGTGTGAACCAATTAGTGCATTAGCATTTAGCGCTGCAGCCAAAAACTTTCACTTCATTGCCAGGTAATGTGGGTTAGGTAAAGCATCTGGTTTACCAATTGCTCGTCATCATGATGTTGCGGCTCAGCATAACTGCAATAGCAATAGCAATAGCAATAGCTGTGTGCTGTGTGTGTATCTGTTGCTCATTAAATCACGCTGTGAATAGACACACAACTTCTGTGTGTGTGTGTGTGTGTGTGTGTGTGTGTAACATGTAACGTGTGTCTTATAATTGCAATTTGCCAAGCTCATGCACTGATTGATGGCTGATTAAAATTGGCTTAAATAAGTGTGATGAACTTAACTTAACCACGAACAGCAATCAAGCAGGAATGCAATTTGCAAGGCCAAAACAAATGAGAATTTAAAAATAGCCGCAGACAGACAAAGGGAGACGAACAGTTGGTCGCAGGGACAGAGCAGAACACTGGAACAGTTCGGACTGTTGGTCAGTGAGCTTTGCAAGGACGCGTTGATTTTCATGTAAAACAAATATCACTTAATATGGTTCTACTGTTGCTGCCACTGCTGCTCCTGTCGTCGACGGACTGTCCGGCTAATGGTAAAACAAAAGGCACGTAGCAAGTTTCGTTGTTGCCATGCGGCCAGCACGCAGCTGCTGTCCAGGCGGACTGCTGGGTCAAGAGGGCGACGGGGGCGACGGGGGCGAGAGGACGAGCCACCTGAACACGTGTGCGTGTGCGGCTCATAAAAAAGTGTGCATCAGGTTGCAACGAGTGGGGGCAGAGCTGCTGGTCACTGGCCACGCAGCCGCTGGCCGCTGTGAGGCATTAAAAACAACTGTCGACAAACAACATCCACGACAGCAGCAACCAAGAGCAACAACAATAACAGCATCAAGAGCTATAGAATCGGACCACCTGATGGTGCTGGCTGTGCTAAGTCAGCAACCTTGGTACGCAAGCTATTGGAAAAACATTACATAATATTAAACGTAATTAATACAAAATTTAAAAAAGTGGAAAAAGTAAATTTAAAAACTACAGTATTGCCTAATATATTTACAAAAACTAAAACATAGAAAAAGTTTAGCTTACTCGTGCCTAAATTTATATATAAATATATATGCATTATTTCCATGCTCATCATCAAGCAACAAGCGCAAGTTTTCTGTGCTGAATATACAAACAATTAATGAATTACACTTCGACCAGCTTTTTATTTAGAGTCATGCCATATCTAATCACATATTTTAAATTCATATTGCTATTAATGGATTGGCATAATTATATTTAATAGCTTCTCTTAAACGCTCCTCTAAATTCAATTTGACTTTGCGTCTTCTGTTTGGTGCCACAGTGCGGCGACTGCCCAGTGTCCGAGGCACTTAATTTTAATAAACAAAATACTCGACGCGTGTGCTTCGTGGGGCAGAACATTACGTATACGCCAAGGTTAACCGTTACGTGGCGAATGCACTATGCGCATCCGTTCGCTCGACACTTTGGACTGATATCGCCAGTCGTATGTATATTTTGCAGCTCCGTTGGAGTTGTAATGAGCTGCACGAGAAATGCATAAAGTTTTTCGGGAGCTTAAGTAGTTCTCAGTGCTCAGAGTCCCCCGAGATCGATGTCCAACCATAAGTCTGCTAGACGCTGACTGCGCCAGATGCGAGTGTCATTCGTCGCAGGCGACGTAAACAAACGTCCGTGTATGTGGGACTATGGCCTAGCTAAGGCCAAAGCCGACTTCGACTGCGAGTTCTTCGTCGACTGCGAATCCGAATCCGTCTCCGACTCCGACTCTGACTCCTGTGGTTGCTTCCTGGCAGGTTGCACGTGCGCTTGTCATTTTACTTTTAAAACTTTTGCGTTCTGCTGGCGTTGCATGCCATTGTTGTTATTATTATTGTTGTTGTAGTTGTTCTTGTGTTGTTTTGGCTGCTTTTCAATTTTATTGTGGAAAACAACTGAAACTGTAAAAGGCGTTGGAGTGCTACGTGATTTACACCTAGGCGGATGTGCATCTGTGCATCATTTTACGAGTATGATGGCTGCTGCTGCACTTACCACATGCCAGCCATGCCCTCTACCCACCCTCCCCCTCCACATACCAGCAGTTTAATGTTTATAAGGTGCAGCTTTTAGCTGCCAGTCAAGATGTTTGTTTATATTTTCGTTGACGACTTGCTGCAGAATTTATTCGTCCTCCGGCGACTTTACAGCGGCTTTTACGTGCGTGTTGATGCGAGCCGTTGCCGCAGCTGAGAACCGCAATTCTGCTTACGAAGTATCTGACGCTATCCGTCGCTATCCACTATCCGCTATCCACTATCCGCTTTACACTATCCGCTATACCCTGGCACGTTAGCCGTTGGCCATTGGCCATGTCAAAGTCAAAGCCACGCGTCGCCATTGTCATTACACGCGCCGACGCTTACACCAGCGTTTGAAGCTGCGAGTCCCCATCTTTTTTTTTGGGGGGAAGGGAATTGGCACGAGCAGAAAATACGTGTGGGAGCTGCAAACTGCGAACTGCGAGTTGTCCATGCTGAGCCTGCGTCAGATCGTCTGTGGTTGGTTTTGCGGCTGCATCGTTCGATTGCCGCGTGCCCGCTGCTGAGCAGCAAGGATGCATTGCATTTTAATGAAGATGTACGGCTCAGCGATGCCCAGCGAGAGTGAGAGAGTGTGTGTGTGTGTGTGTGTGTGTCAGTGGCAAACGCTTTGCCGGGCTTTAGCTAGCACCACTTTCCCCCTGCACCCTGCCTATCTGGCTGTCAGCTTTCGGAGCCGTGCAGCCTTTATGCATGCCTTTCATTGCGAGCAACGCTGTCGGCGTTTACGAGCTAGCGACGCTGCCCTCTAAGTGCATTACTCGCGAAAAGTGAGTGTGAAAAAAGCGCCGACATTTGAAAAGATAAACGTGCTTCTCGTTTCCACAGTGACCTTCATTTCTGATTTGTCTACTTACCACAAATTGCAATTGGTATTTATCGGTAGTCTCTAAGACTTTAAAGTTATATGTATTTGTAGCCATCTAATTAGTTATAAAGCAGAAAGTGTGTGTTTTTAAAATTCTGTCTGTAGATCTGTGAGCTTTGGCTGAAGTGCTGCTGGTCGCATGCATAATACAGATAGACACGCTCTCTATCTCTGTATATATGGTAAAGTGCAGAAGTTGCCAATTCTTTCTTTGTCTTTGTCTAGCAATTTTCTCTTTTGCTATTTGCTTTGACTTCCGCCCAGTCACCGCAGTCTGGCACTCGAAGTCGAAGTGGTTTCTTGTAGCTTTTTATTTATTTTTTTTGGGGGAATTACTTATCCTTTGTCTTGCGAGCGAAGTTTACGCATTAATTGTGTTAATAAATTTAATGACTGCACACAAAGTTCGCCAACTATTTGCGCATATGCTAATTTAAAATTTTAATTGCTCTGTCAATATGTGCTGTTAAGTTTTTCACTCACGCTGCTTAAGAACTTACAAAGTGCATCTGAAAGGCGCCACTGTCAATGCCAATGCCAATGTCGATGTCATTGTCGTTGTCTATGTCGATGGCACAGCATTTGCATTACAAATTACTTACTTACGGGCAGACGTGGCGGGTACTTGATCTGCCAGCACCTTGCGAGCACACTTTAAGAACATTTACTTTGTCCAGATAGCTGTGGCTTTTGTTTCAGCTGCCATTGACAGTTCGCACACCATTAGGGCTGTCAATACAAAAGCCGCTTGACGACATAATAACTTAACCAACACACACACACACAGTCCACAGACTCAGGCTCATGGGCACAAATGCTGGGCGGACAATTGGGAATGCAAATATCGTTGAAGCGCCCACTTGCATTTGCTGTTTAAGGACGACGAGTTTATTGGCTGCGTGCCGACATCCTGGGATCGAGTGCACGTAAAGCTATTCATATAAATGCTAAGTAGCCCCAATAAATGCATATTTTGCTATGCATAGGTGGGCTTCACTTAGTTCTCATCTCATTGGCCAAACAGAAGAAACGAATATTTGCTCCACTTACTTACTTTTCAACAAAGGGCCAATAAAGCATAGTCGTAGCATAATCGAGAGTTTTTTTTTATATGCTTGTTAACTTTATCTTTAATTCGTACTAATATTGACATCGCTTATCAGCTCGACAGCAAATAATAAATAATGCAGCCTGGCAAATGGCATGAAATGTAAAGCGTAGCTAGTTTCGTATTCTAGGCGAATTATATTTGATTAACTGAGGACACTTCTCTTACTTTTGGCAGTTGGGCTGCCCAGCTCAGTTGGCGAGTGTGGCAAGTAGTTTCTTGCGACAATCGTCGAGCGAATGTTGCAGTTGCAAGTCGCTGGACTTGTTCAAATTGCCGCCACACATGTTGCACTGCTGTGCGACGTCTCGTCGGCAGCTGTGGGAATGGGGAATGCAGGAAGTGCACAACTATTACAAATGGCCAATAGCAAAAGTTTTTTACAACGCACCCATCGATAAAGGTCATCTCAAGCGCCTGCCCAACTGTGCTTGCCTCTTGCCTCGGGCCAGTTTCAAGCTGTTGCCATTTGATTGCAACTCTCGAGCTGTCAGTGTCCTTAAGCTTTAAATTTGGTTTATCCGTCAGACGCTGCGAACGTCTGAGCGACTCTTCCTCCTCCTTCTTCGCATCCTCCTCGTCGTCGTCAGCTCGACGCGGCCACGAACGCCAACTGCAGCCATCGCTGCCCTCGTTGGGGGCCAGTTCCATTAATTGGCAGCAGCTCCACAGCTCGATGCTTCGCCGCACCACAATGGACACAAAGTTGCCGGCAATCCTTGAAAGTAAAAGAAAGCAAATTACATTATTCGCTGCCTTCTCTGCCACTGCAAGCTTTAAACTTGCCATTCGTCGTAATCATAGTCTGCAGGACGCAGTTTTCTTGCTTTCCACATTTGCTTTGGCGTCCTGATCTTTGCGGGCTCTTTGGGTCGTGCATAGAGCGGCAGGATGGGAAAACGTGAGCGTGTCTCTAAGAAAAGATCAATTGAAAAATAATGAAAAACCAATTGTGTAGAGAACTCACGCTCATATTGTGCATAGAAGTTGGCTCTTTTCCTGTTGTAGCGACTCGAGAAGAGGCTGTCAAACATTTTTCCTGAACCCAAGTCAGATTAGGACTGCTTTGTGTAATCGCATTCTGCTCTATTTTAAAGAGCTTTTTTTTAATAAAAAACAAATGCCATTAAAATGCGCGATAAGCACGCAATACACAAAAAAAAAACAGCTTGCGAAAGTTGACTCATAATCAGCGCTGTGATAAGTCACTGCCTGTAAAGCACTCTGATAATTTCATATAAATAGAGGCGCATTTGCTAAGAAATGCGATTGCAGCTGAAAGATGAATTCATTTCGCAGAGCTTTGGGAGTTGAGCAGACAAGTAAATATATATAATTATATTAATGGTCACTTGATGCCAGTGTTGTTTTATTATATATTTATTTTTATTATTTTATCGAAATAAAATCTGTGCAGCTTTACAGCCAAATATTATAATGCCTGATAAGGCTTTACACCAACAAACCATTTGCACAATGAAAATTATAAACTAATATGGAGCGCAGCGGTGTCGCCAGAGTTTTCGGCATCAAATCGCAAAGTTTGATAGCCGAGCACGTAGCAACGCGATGCCAACAACCGCAGCGACGACATGAACATGTCCAGCACTGCGAACCGCGTCCTGAAACGGCAACAGGAAGTTAGGGGGGAGGTGGCAGGGAACCTGAACCTGAACGGCATCTGTAGTGTGCAGTGCGAATGGGAGGCATGTAATTGGCTATTAACACTGGCCACTGCACAAAGCATAATGGCTAATTGCAGCACTTGTTATTGTAGTCATTTTTGCTAAAAATTACTGCCGTTAATTGAATTAAAAGTGCGAAAATCCGTTGTGCGAACTTCACAGAGATCACATTAAACAACAAACAACAAGCAACAACAAAAAAAAAATAGAGCCGTGCAATAAAATGAAAGTTGAAGCGGGAGGCGAGGAGATCAGTGGCAGCGTTTGTCTAACTAAACAAACATGCTAAATGTAAAATTAATTGAATTTGCATATTATTAGCATGTGTTTTCACCCAACTAGTTTAAATGCTCGCCGCCCAGCAAAGCCATTGCACGTTGCTGGTTGCTGGTTGCGGGTTGCGGGTTGCGGGCTGCGGGTTGCAGGCTGCGGGTTGGGGGCGTTTGGCCTGGGCACGATATAAAAATAATCCCAATAAAATGCATTTTTCATGTCAAACGCCTGAGCTGGTGGAATAACCTGAATGCACGCACAGGACTTTACGGAATTGCACGCAAACAAAGTGACGCACAAGCAAATGCGCATGCTGCAAGCTGCAATTGTTGGCCTCCCATTGTTGGGCAGCAGTCCAAGAGCAAGGCGGAGGATAGCGGGGGAGGCGGGGGAAGCATTCACAATTTTCGGTGCGTTGCATTGTGTGAGGCAAGGGCGTGGCAAGTCGTGTCTTATGTAATAAGAAAAAGCTAAATAAAAACAAAAGTCTAGCATTTGTGCTGCGGGCGAGCAAAGCTAATAGTGGCGAAGTCAGCACAAAAGGCACAAAGCACACTGGCTACAAAACAGCATCTAGTTGGCCAAAAAGAAATAGAGTGCATCAAATGCAATTGCCGCAAATCAGCTTTAGTCCTGTGTTGCATTTGACTATGCAACCAGAGCCACAACAGAGCTGACTGGCTGACTGGCTGCTGCCACGTGCCTCAGCTGGCGCCTTTGAGGCTATTTGGCTTGTCGCCAAATTCAATTTATTGTCTTAAAGCGTTAAACCACAACACGACAGGATAACGCAATAAAGCAACAAAGGATTATCTTTGCTAGCCCTCCCTCAACACCGCTCGCCCAAGTGGCCCGCCGTCGAAGACTTGAAAAGTTACTATACACATACATAAGTTAAGTTGTAGGGGGCACACACAATGTTAAAGTAAAAGTCGGCAAAAAGTTGTACAGTGCTCGCAGATAGCAAGCGAACGGGTCACAACTTTCCAGTTGAAAACGAAAAAAGAATGCAAAATGATGGCAAACTTTGCCATTCCAATTTCCCCCTCCACCCTCTTCGCCCTTCCCCTCCATTCCCCATGAAAACGCCGAGCAGTCAGCGCGCAGCCACCTCAAGTAGTTCAATTAATTAAAAGCCAGGCAAATGCATAACGAGCAGGCGAATGCTCGAATGCGCCAAAGTTGAAAGATTGCGCTAAACTAGGGCTACGCTCCGCAGAGTCTCCTGGTAACCGCCTTCGAACTCGCGCATCAATTAGCCTGCCTCTAAAATAACATGTCTATACTATAAATACTAACTACAACATTTGTACATGGTCTACTAAAGTGCTCTAAGCTGCTCGGTTGCAGTCACTAGGTAGTAATTGAGAAAACCCAAAACAAACTAGGCAGACACTCGTTTATGGATTTCCTCAGCTTCCACGAGTCGCGAAGGCTGCGCACAAAAGTAGGCAATACAAAATAGCAGCAAACCGGCGGCATTGTTGTCGTCTGGCGCGATTTTAGGGCGACGCGACGCCAAACGCACTTAGACACTCTCCCTCTATCTTAACTCATTAACAGTGGGCGGTGAATGTGCCGCAGCAGAGATTACTTTGCCTGCTGCTGTGTGTGTGTGTGGCGTTCAGTTCAGCTCAGTAGGTGACACGAATGCGCCGCATAGGTGTTTGCCACCATATCATTTGGCCTATTTGCTGCTGTAGACGGTGCAAACCATGCCACGTTGTCGCCTCATGCACTTGACGCCATTGCTCCAGATTTATGCGTGGGTGTGTGTGTGTGTGTGTGTGCGAGAGTGTTTGCCTCCATATGTGTTAACGGTGTAGCGTTGCATACAAGTTAAAGTCAACGATACTCTGGAGAGGCATGAGCGTGGGCTTGGCTGTGCCATTAGAGTCTCGACGGGCTTCCATTTTATATTATATATAAAAAAGTTAAGCCACGTAAGTTCAAATGCTGGCGCACAAGTTGCTGCGCGTGATATATCTCTGATACGACGCTGACTGTTCCTTTACTCACTTTCTTGTAAACTTCTCGTCTGCCTCGAACTTTCCGCTGTCATCGTTCTGCTTTTCTTTTTTTTGCTTGTTCTTTACTTGCTTTTCTTACACGTAATTATGCAAAAGTTAAACGTCGCCTTCGTCACACCATCAGCAGCGTCGTTTCGCCGGCCACCCGCCTGGAAAATCAGTCAGCGTTTGCGCTGTCGTGTTAAATTATGCAAAAGCTGTAAGCTGCAATAAAAAAAAGGGACAAAGTTCATTAAAAAAAAATAGCATTACATTGGTCAATACAGGGAGCGTTTGCTGCAGTATCGCTCAAGTAAATAAAAGTCCAGCAAATCGGGGCCAATATTTGAATCTAATAACCAAATACTTGCTGTTTGCCGATTTATATATAAGCAAAGCTGAAATGCTAAGCCAGCTTCAACTACTTTATGCCGCTGTAATTGATTTATGGCGTGCTGAGCAACCGTTAAAGCGATCCCAAATCTTATCTACTTAGTGTGAGAATCCTTATCCAATCAACTGCCAATAATTGTCATTGTCTTTATTGCCCGGAATGCGCGCAATCATCGTCGCCTCGTTATACACACCCAGAGCGACAGAGAGGAGAGAGAATTGGTGGGCACTTAAAGCGACAAGCGGACTGGCCGCTTAATTACATGCGTAGCACAATCCTGCCCTGGCATGTCGTGTCGTTTGCCTGCTCGACTGGCAGTCTATCGACTGCACTGAGCACTGACTGTGGGCTGTCAATTATGGCGTGTACAACATGGGTCTACAGCCATGTTCGGGGTATCAATCAACTGGACATGTTACAATAATTTCATTTCACAACAGAATTAAATGCAGTCGCGTGCCGCGCATATTTACATGACTATTAAATTAAAAAACATGAATGGACAGCATGCTGTGGCCGCGAGGGCGAGAGGACACGTACAGGACAAATATACGAGCTGCTAACGTTTAGTCAATTTTGAATAGCTGCCCATAAAAATGGTCTATTGACATGACAGCCTTTAAATAAGAAAAAAATGTTGCACATTAATTGTATGCGCCCAATTGTGGCAAAGAGTCGCTCAAAGCACTAATGAAATGTAGGCAAATGCTAAATTGTTTTATTCTGCAAAAGGCGAATATAGGTTGTAATTAAAACCTATTTGAATTTGATATAGAAAACTTCAATTGCTGCGAAAGACAAATGTAGAATGTAGTTGTATTATTTTGACATTTATTAAGTGCTTAAGGAATATTTATATTTTGGTAGTGCTTTATTAATCCAATTGCCCTTTTTGACTGTCGATTATAATACTAATAATGTTATTTATTTGACATGTAATATTTAAAGAGTATTTCTTTTTACCAATGCTTTAATTTAATTGCCGTTCCTCTCTTTGCAGCGCAACGTTCATTGACATCGCTATGATGGCCACTTCACAGGATTATTTTGGCAATCCTTACGCCCTATTTCGCGGGCCGCCGACCACGCTGCGTCCGCGCAGCTCCCCGCTTGGCGTGGGCGCCCACGCCCATGTGGGCTATGCGGCACTCGATCTGCAGACGCCGCACAAGCGGCACATCGAGACGGATGTGCGAGCACCGCCGCCGCCGCTGCCGCCGCCGCCGTTGTCGCTGCCGCTGCCGCCGTCATCGCCGAGGTAAGCCAGAGTCGAGAGTGTGCAGGGCGGAGTAGCGCTAGACAAGCACAGAATTGCAAAACGAATACGAATACGAATTGAAATGCATATCATCAGCAACACATCAACACTTCTTCTATGCTAAGTCTTCAATCAACAAACACTGAGAGCGCGCGCGCCAACAACAAAAAGTTTGAGTTCCTTTTTTCTTTTTCTGTCACTGTCGATGTCCTTAGCGATTCGATGCGAGTTAAAGTAAAGTAAAAAAGTAAATGCCCTTAGAGAGTTACGGCCATACAACAAAGTTATCTGCTAAAGTCTTGCTTTTGTTCAACGTTAACTTACAAAATGGACCCTGATCCCATCATCATTGAGAGAGTGAGAAAAATACAAAAAGAAATGACAGATAACTAATCAAATAAAACAAAAAAAGTGTTTGCTACGCTATTTATAAATAAGTTCCCATGTTGTACTCTATTCTAGATCTAAGCGTACAAACTAAGCTCACTAAGCTGGCAATGTGTATAAGATTAAACTGTAAGACACAACACCAATCCAAGTAGATACTTTAGAGAGTTCTTCCTAGTTATATGTAACTAGATCTTAAGCTATTGCAGAGCAGTTCAACCAACACATACGCACTTGTACCGTTGAAGCAGAGATATTCGACTTATGCATAAGTAAAACATAATCAGAAAATACAATAATTTGTTATCTAACCAAAGACGTAAATTAATACTCAATAAGTAATCGAAATTTAACGTAACGTAGACTGCTAAACTTTGCCCCAAATCAGCGTATTCTAAAGTAGTTTAACACATACAGTGTATACCAAGCGTATATCAATTAACAACTAATTAACAAACTAAACAATAAAGCCAACATTCTAATATTAGTTTAAGTAGAAGCGATAATAAACTATATATACCGACACTACCAGAAATCTAGGCCTAGAAACATGCATAGACATACATATGTACTCACTTATTATATACGTACTAGAGAACAGCTAAATTTGAGGGTCCACAGTGGTTCCCATACTACAGTAAAGTATACTATATAGAGCATATATGCATTTACTAACACGTAGAAGAAGTAGTGGTGAACTATTTAAGCTAATCCAAATATAAATTTAAATCAAGTTATCAAACATATATACTAACTAATTAATATAATGCTAATAATGTTAACTCAAAGTATACGTACACGAATAGCCTCTTGAAATTGAAGAATTTTTCGTAAGCAGCCTAAGTAGTTCTTTCAAAGCAATATATTAAACAATAATCAATATACCACAACCCAAAAAATATATACCACAAATTTATCAATCAAAATTAATTATTACTAACTATGAATAACAAATATATGATAGCAATGTAGTTGTAGCAACATTTAACGTATACTAGAGAACTTCTAAATTCGGTAGTGCAAATTAATTTGTAGTATTTTTTAAGCGACATTCGTTTATGCCTAATTGACTAGTAGACATCCTGTAACCTAGGCATAAACATGCACCTAATGAGCACATTGTAAAATGAAAAATTTTAAACCAAGAGTACAAAATGTATAAAATAAAAAAACCCCAAATTGGCATGCCAAGAAACCAACTGTAACAAATATCATACTTAAGCGTAGGCCTAAGCGATTGTAAAGCAAACACTTTTTCCAAGTGACATTAACAAACAACTACTTAGTAAGCTAAGGAGCCCCGAAAATCAAGCGTACTGTGAGAATATCCAAGGAATGGAGCCGCCGTCTTCAATCAACATAACCAGCCTCCCTCAACTACCAATTGAGCGTGCAGCCGGTGGCAATCATCAATCAACATATAATCCAAAATGCAAGCAAACTTCGTAGTCAAAAAAGAAAAAAGCACAATTTATTAGCCGTAGTCAAACAAAAAAAGTTCGAAAAGTTTTCTCCATTTCTCTCTCATAAAACGTAATCAAACCTTAACCTAACAACAATCAACATGCACCCAAAAAAAACCTGTCAACGAGCGCGGTAAGTCAACACCCATTTACATTTAACCGTAACCAAAAAAACCCCTCACCACGTGTCTAGCCAACGTAGTGACAAATGTAGTAGCAACTCTTAGAACTGCATTCGGGCGGCATTGAGCCCCACTTAGCGCCGTCCAAGGAGCGAGCGCGCTGTGCATGTGAAGGCCCCTCGCGGGGTGATAAGCAAATCTGTGTAGCGGATTAGTTAGAATTTAGGCATAAAAATCAACATATACTACTACTACTACTACTATATTTAAACTCGTAGAGATGCATTGTGCGCATGCCAAATTAAAAACAACAATTGTGAGCCTCTTAAAGCGAATGGTACAGCAACATGCAACACCATCTGTGTGTTGTGTATATAATTAATTCACTTAAAGTCTTTTCCTACATGCAACAACAATATTAAGTTGTACTTTAGCCATAAAGCCCTTTTGTAGTCATGCAACCATATCCGTATCCTTACAAATGCCCAGCAAACTTACCAATAAAAAAATATTGAGCCATTTTTTTCCTAAGGTCATGCAAACTGTAATTTAATTTACGATAACAGTCAACTGAAGCTATATACGTGCTATGTGGAATTCACATGCTTGACGCAATCACACGAATTATGATTCCCCCTTCCCTCTCTCTCACGTCCATAATAAAATCTAACGGAAATGTCTTTACAAGCGCCCTAATACCTGTTAATCAAGTGCGCCCAAGCACGCCAAATTTTTGCATTTAAACGAATGTGTTTAGTTCATACACTTCATCAACAGCTCGAACTTGAATACTGCAAAGAATTTGCCACCTACAGGAAAATATGAAATTTATTGAGTGAGAAAGTTTTTCATATTGAAAATTACTGTTTTTAATTTTGTACTTGGAAATTAGCCACAACGTTTTGTCTTTGCAACAACTATCAAAATCAAATCTAAGGAAGTGCATACAAACTGTGGCATCGTTAAGATTCCAGCGATCCTTCTAAGAGTTTCGCCTGCAGAACGAACAAGTTTGAAAAGCGCATGCAACACGAGGTGCCAGAAGCCTTTCGTGCTGCATGATATGTGGCACATTGGCAGTCAGCCATTGGTCATGCATTTCCTGCGCGACGTGATTATAATATTCCAACTCTTTTGTAGTTAGGTAACACATGTAAATGGGAAATGGAAATGCTCTGGCGGCACCTGCAGCTCTTGTGCTCAGTGCCATTTTGACATGCCACTTCGTAAATCCTATGATAATGCCTATTGTACATATGTCTCTCGTATATATGGCCATCAAAGTTGACACCCGGTGTCAATATTGAAAGGTCTTAACACACACACACACACACATGTACATGTGTGCATAAGGACTCATCGGATATACATATGTTATATGTTAGTCAATTTGCAATTTGTCAAAGTGCTTGTGATGGTGATTGTGATTGTGGTAACTGAGCCAATTGCCCAGCAGCGCACTCGCATTATTTGTTTTGACCTAAGCTCGACTAAGAAGACCATTGTGTAAAATGCTTAGCTCTATGTTTTCGGGCCACATTTTCAGCCCAATAGCGATGCGGTGCAAGCTGCCGCCTCGTCGATGCCCCAGCACAGACGAATAATAATAATAATAATCATAATGGCTTGATGGCCTCAAGTCATGTAACACCATTAGGCAGCTGCAATTTCAGAGGCCGTCTGAGATTGAAACTGAGACTGAGACTGAGACTGAGGCTGAGGCTGAGGCAGCGACTGTTAATGGAATTTAATTCTGTGCAGCTTGCAAACTCTGAACAAGAGTGAATGCCACTTGGCTTAGTCTAATGAATGCAGCAGACTGTGGAACTGGAGCAGGATAAACACAAAAGGCTGGGGCTACGGCTGAGACCGTTGCTGATGCTGATGCCGATGCCGACTCCAACTCCAACTCCAAGTACGGCTCAGGCTGTAGCGTTGTTGTTGTTGTTGGGGTTGCCAGGAAGCACGCACTGACACCAATACAGCCACACAAACACACATTGAGAACGCTTGTGGGAATAGGCAAAGTGATGTCGCTATTTGTTTGCACGCCTTCCGTTTTCCTTCCGCTCCTGCGGCCCATTGTTCCTGCCAACAGTCTAAGTGGCCTCACTCAGCAAGTTGTGCGTATTCGAAAGGAATTGCCCATGGTTACGGCTAGCTGAAACCTGTAATTAAAAACTGTACACAACACACCGAGCAAGTTCATGGGAAATTATGTATGTTCCCGGATGTGGACAGTAGAGAAGCGATTGGCATCTGTTGCAAGTGTCAAAAGTAATTGCGGAAGCAACCACAAATAGGTAGCATTTGCACCTGCGGCCAAGACAAGTCAATAAATCACTTCCCAGTAAGCCAAAGCAGTTGCCATTGCATTGGCAAACAAAACAATGAACCGAAAAAGAATGCAAAAACAAATTCGAAAGCAAAAGCAAAACAAAAAATAATAATAAATACGTGTGCACAAGCATCTGCATTTTTCATTACTGCTGAAAACGGCATTGAGTAGACAAAAAAAAAACGCTGCACTCTTTTTGCTCAGCTCGCAGCCAGGGCTCAGTTTAAGCTGTTTAGCTCCTGTTTGTTCCCATAATGCGCCATTTTGTGGAGCTGCCATAGCTACTGCTTCAGGCATTTCCGGTTGGGGGGATGTTTACGTGCTGCTTGGCGCCTGTTTGTTGGACGCACACTAGAAAAAGTGATTTCTTATAGCCACAATAAGTTCAACCTCATTGTAAAAGGTCCCTAATGAAGCTGCTGCTGTGTAACTGTGAACCGCAGAAAGTATTTTCGAAATAAATTACATAATTTACTAGCAATGTTGTCAGTGGAGGAAGTTGGTCTTTTTATTAGTCAACTGCTAACTGACATAACTTAACTGAACAACTGGCACAACAATTCTAAGCAAAATCAACCATAAAATATGCACATAATTATTTGAATATGAAAATAATGATTTAATAGACTGACTATTTCTTTCCAAACTAAACAAACTATTCAAATGCCTGTGAAATTCCAATTTCAAACAAACACAAATGCCTACGTATATTTCGAAGTAATCATGCAAATATCTCGACTCTTGACAACGTGCATTCTCATAAATTTAAATTACATTTGCACAAACATTTATATACATTAGCAGAGATCAAATTAAAATTGAAACAACAAAAACAACCACCCAAAAAAAAAAAAAAAAAAGAAAAATAATACGCAAAGGCTGCCTTTACAAAAGATGAAATCAATATGCGAAATGCGAAGTGTGAGAAGTGCTTGGCCAAATAAAAAGTTGGCAATTCATTGCAATGCTTGACTAATTGGCAAAATTTATTTAAGTTTCGGTCTGCCAGTTTTAATAATTCACAAAAGCCTTAAAGCAAAGCTTTACGTATGCACATAACACAGAAACTGACTGACAAAACGAAATGCTTTTTATAATTAACTTTTTGTCAAATGGCAGCAAACATTTTACACATTGGTCTCGCCCGGCTTTACGATGCTTGATGATGATCCCCAGGACAAAGGACACCAGCAGCCAAGTGAGCCAGACGAGACAAGTCGAGTCACAAATATGAGAGCAAATGCTGTCGTGTGTGGCCAATGGCACAAATCATAATTTTAAATATGTGCATACTCACATTCAAATATATACTATATATATATATATATGTACATATATTATTACCGAACTCTTCTGCTCTGCGTGTGTGTGTGTTTGTGTTTCTGTTTGAGACCGCGCAACGTTCTGCAACTTATCACTTGGGCAAATGGAGTGACAGGGCAAGCTTCTGGCTGGTTGGCCACCACCATGGAGCGGCACAGTAAGTCGCTGTCTGGGTTGGCGTCTTTGCCAGTGCCACACATTCGTGTAATATTTTCACCTGCAGTTGATGCGCCTGGGCGCCTGATTTACTGTTGATTACAATTTATTTGTGGCAAATGCTGTCTGGGGAAATTGTTGTGGTCGTGATTATTTGCAGGACAGACTCCCAAAAATAAATACAAGTTGCTTAATTTAATGTGCTGATTTAATTTATGCTGCTGCTGTGAAATATGCAATACGGAATACGATATGTGCTTATGATGTGTACACAAAAGCACATCCCACGCAAGGTGTTTGCTTGCTTATTGCAATTGTTTAATTAAATGGAAAACGACTGATTATTAAGCCCATTTTGCGTTCGCCTAGACCGGGCTGGCTATTGTGATTGCACTGGTAATTTAATTACATTATTTACGAGTATTATTGCACAAGCCGGGGGCAATTTAAAGACTTTGCACTTGAGTTGCTCCTGGCAATTATAATTTGCGCTCAGTCACGCACCCATGTTACGTATACGTCCTGTGTGCGTACGCGTATATGTGTGTGTGTGTTTGGCATGTAACAATTAAGGAGACCAGGCAAATGCGCAAAACGGTTCGCATATTCGCATATTGCTCTCTTTTGCCAACAATTTGGGTCACTTAGCATTAAAGTGCATGGGTTATGCGAACTCTAGAATGTAATTTGCGTTTGGGTTATTAAATTGGCAGACAGCGACGCTAGTACCTATGACAATAGCACACAAATCACACATATTCCGATTGTGCTTCTTTCCTTACACATCCCATTCCCAGCCACATCCCACTTTTACGAGGGATGCAAAGTTATGGCGGCGTTAAACAGACAGACATGTCCCCTGACCCCATGCGATTGTCGTGGGCAGGGGCTGTGTCTGAGTGTGTTGCATATTTCATTAAAAATATTGCATGCCATTGCCTAGTTGAGTACTCGTAACTGCTGGCTGCTTCAGTGCACGCATCAGGACTCCAAGAGCCACCTCGCCAGCTCAATCTCCCCAATTCCCTGCACTCTCCCATCCCCACAAACGATGTTGAATAACCGTGCAGTGCGTATGTTTTATGAAATGGCACAACCCAAGCCCACACATCACATGCGTTACACTTAAGCAGCAGTCCCAGTAAAAGGTATGGCGGTAAGCAAGTGCACGACTGTTTGCTGTTGGCTCTTTGCTGAAAGCTTGGCTCGGTGCGTAAGTGGGCAAGCTGGGGCGTCAATTTGTGCGTGGGCGTTCGAGATCTCCAAGTTGTGATGTATGCGCGTGTGTGTGTGTGTGTGTGTGTGTCAAAGCAGCAAAAGTTTCACTTTTGCCATGCAGGCCGCAACTTGAAACTGCTTCAAGGTGTAAAACTTTTTATTTTATTTTTCTATGTTTTTTTTTTGTTTATGTTGTCGCTCTGCTTTGTTAGCTTTGCAGTTTTTGTTCAGCCTAATGCAACTTATTGAATTCTTGAGTGCATGGCTTGACTTTATTTTGCTTTTAATTAATGCGGCCAGCGTGCAAATAATGCGTAACATTTATGAAAATTCCATTGCCTACTTTTATGCGCAACACGACTTAAACGGCGACTGCCTAAAAGTATGCAACGAAATCTAGGTTTAGCTGACATTGACAGCAAAAGAGAGGCGCAAGTACAAGTAAGAGACTAAAAGGGCTCAATAGACATGTAACAATATAAGTAGCAGCTCTTCATATTTGTAATTTAATCTAATTAACTTGTGACACTTTGCCTGAACTACTGTGCCAGAAAGTGGGCGCCAAAGCAAAAGAAAGGGTACAAGGGAAATTTGCGACTGGCAAATGAGAAGGGTTCACAATGCTGAACTGTATCCAAAAGTTATTGTTATACATTATTATGAAATTCAACTTACGTGCAATATTAATTTATCTATTGTGATGCTTGTTACAACTCTAACGCCAAAACTAAGCGATCCAGCGCAGAACAGTGCGTTAGCGCAACCCACACTTCAATAAGCGGATTTAGTAATTTTTAACATTTCGTGTCGTCTTCCTTGCTTTCTTCTTTACACTTGGCATGCTCAAAACGCAGCGCGCTTAACCTTCAGCGGACTGTCACAGTTACCCGTTTACCTGGTCCTCCGTTTTGTGCCTTCTGCGACACATGTGCGCAAGCCATAAATTCTGCTCAATCAGTGAGTGGAAATCGTCGCTTGTTTGACTCAATGCGAAATTATGAACCGTTTGCTCACATGCCCGAGGCGTTTAGTAAATGACGAATCGTCGTGGCCATAAAATCGTAGAGTAGTAACAAATAAAATACAATTGCAATTACGAATTCGGTGAATTCGAGTTTAAAGTGTGAGTAACCAAATTCCCAGGCCAAAGAGCTGACAATTAATAGTTAATAGTAATATTTAAAGTTAATTGATAAATTGATGGACATTTAAATGCTTGTCCGGCGCCATTAGGCGGACTCAGGCACAATAATGTCAAGCATTGCCGACCATTTTTGGTCAGCGCAGTGACATCGCCAGCCGGCAATCCGGGCGATCCAGACGATCTCGGCTTATAGCAGAGATGCAAGACAATGCAAATTTCAGAGCAGATTCCGCTGCCATCACATGAACGCCGCTTGCCCATTTTGGCCCTGGTTTCGGGGCAATAAGCGAGCCAATGAAGCTATTATTTGTGGGGCCTGGCAAACACACAAAATTGCCATCGCCCTCCCCGCTCTGTAGGTGTCACTGTCACCCGCTGCCGCCATAGGCAGCAAGCTACAAAGTCGTGGACGTAGTTGGAGCTGGAGTTGAAGTTGGAGTTGTTGTCGTTGCCGTTTGCAGCCCCCGCTGCACGTGCGCGCTTGTCATTCAGTGGTCGGTCGGTGGCACCGTTGTGTGGTGGAATTACAGGAGCACTTTTCGCAATTAGCTGAATGAAATTACCTGCTCTCGGTACCGGACACTTGCTTGTATCTGCTGCTATCTGTTTTGGTGCAATTGTTGCATGCAACAATTTAGATTAGCCTCCGACTGCGTTGTGCTGCAGCCACAGCACTTCGTCGTTTCGATTGTTGTTCTGAGCTGTCTGCTCCATAAAAATGCATTCCTGACGGAAGACTAGCCAAAGTCGTTTCGCCTCTAATCTAAATGTTCAGCTTAGACATTTGATGACCAACATGCGCCGTCGCCATCGCCGTCTGGGGGCTGAGTGGCAGCTCCAACTCGGCTGTCAATCGTCGTCTTGACTTCGCCCGGCCCGCCTGCAGCACAAACGGTGGCACTTTACAGTTGCACTTGCGGATTGGATTGCCCACAAAGCATGCAATTATTGTAATCCATCCATCCGGCCTGCTTCTGCTTTAGCTGCTGCAGCAAACTTCTCCTTGGCCACTGCCTCACTCACCCATCCTAATCCATTTAGTTGTGGGCGTCTATTTCTAGTTTTTTTTGGGCAGCGTGCTGCATTAACCCATTGACCCTGTTAAGGCTGCGGCGGTGGGCGAGCGATTGATGCGGCACGTTTTTGCGCCACATTTCTTGCTGCTGCTCGCCTCGCCTCGCCTCGATTGTTTGCGCTTCCTGGCTTCCCGACCGGTTGCCCGACTAGATAGATAGATGCCAGTACAGCGATAGGGGCGACAGCAAATTCGACACCCGGGAAAAATCAATCACGCCAAATCTTATCATTAAAACATCAAAAGTTGCCAGCCAACATGTAAACGCTGCCAGCCAGCAACTTAATTTTCCAAAACAGACGTCAACAAACAAACATGCAGCAAACACCGACAACACACAGCTGCAACCATCAGCGGCAATCAACGGCAGACCATCAAACGGAGAGGCAGCCAAACGGCCAGGATAAAAATCAACAGGTGCCGCTGCCAGTCAGTCTCTCCCTCTCTCTCTGTCTCTCTGTCTCTGTCTCTGTCTCTGTAGATCCATCTAGCTACTTTTCCGTCAAAAGCTACAAGAAGCAACCGGTTTCACTGATTTTTCAAAAATTGCCTTCGTGTGCTGATCCACAAGCTGCGAGACCGAAGCTGCAGATGATGAGCAGGATTATCTGCAGCATTGACAACCAACTCCATTTCCAACGCCAAGCTGTCTGAGTGACATGCAGAAATTATGTTTTGCCACATTGCTTGGAAACTGAGAAGATGCCTCTGGCTACTTAACGCCCCGTTGCATTTCCGTGCTGACTCCACCGGCAAATCAGTGTCAATTGTAATTAGAGGCGAGTACGCTCATTTCATGCACCTTCTGCTGAACGCTGCTGAATGAAGTCATGAAAAATAATCATGCAAAAATCCTTTAAGCCAGCAGCTTCGATGCAAAGCCCATCTGCAGATAATTCGAGTAAGATCTTTGCAATGCGGAAATAATAAAGTTGTTCAATTACTGGCGACATCTTTAGAGTGATTTTGGCACATAAAATAAATAACGCTAAACACAGTTTGCTGACTGACGTCTTCAAAAGTAATTCGTCTAATAACTTCATTATGATTGCAAGCGAGGCGCAGCGAGCGCTTTGCTGATTGTTCTACATATAACAGGTGGCGCATGCCGCGTGCAACTTGCTACTTGCCGCTTGCTGCTTGCTGCTTGCCCCCATTCTCCCCGTTCTCAGGCTCGGGTCAAAGACAAGCGAGCGTTTTGCTTTTTTTTTACAGTTTTGTCTTCGCTTCGAAAATACAAAACCGTTGCTAGTTGCCGTTGCTGTTGCACCTGCAGCATCTTTTTGCTGGCAATAACAACGGCAAGCAGGCAGCAAACAGCAACAACAACAGGAGCAACTTGCTGCCTGCAATAAATCTCAATTTAAATGGCGCCCCAGCATGCGTGGCCAAAACGGTGCTTGGTGCTTGGTGCTTGGCCTTCCACTGGTTTTCCTTCAGCCTTCTGCTTTGGCTTTCAGTCCATCTCCAATGGCTTCGCCTTGTCTCTATGCTCATTTGTAGCAGAGTGCGCGCGCGCGCCTCAAATTTGTTGCCGAACCAGTTAGGAGGCAACACACAACGCAACACACAACATTGGCAACAGCTGCAGCGCAACATCTTCGCGAGCTGGGAGGCTCGAACTGTACTCTCTGTCCGTTGAAATGCGAATTGCGATTTACTGTGCCAAAGCGCGATCATTATCCTAACGCAATTTATGCACACCAGTTGCGCCCCACGCCCAACCTAATTGCCACAAGAGCTGAGACCTGCAACTTGCCAAGCGATTGCATTGTCCGTGTCTGTGTCTGTGTGGTGCAACAGTAGCAGTGGCAGCAGCGACAACGGCAACAATGCAACAATCACAACAATAACAACAATAACAACAAGCTCGTCGTAATGGCGATAATCATTATAAAAATCGAACGTTACCTGATAACAACGGCAGTTAACAAGACCAGCGACAGCAACAGCAACTTGCAACAACAACTTGCAACCTGCAACAGGTTCTGCACGCGTCACCAGCTCCTCCTGCATCGACATCGACCCGCTTCGGACTAGCATTAGCAGGCAATCTTAGGTCTTTGTCTTCCTGCCATCAACAAGATCGCTGCTCGCATCGACATTGAGCCCATCCATTGAGCCCCGCCAGCCGCCGGATCTGGCCCAAATGGTGCTTGGAGCTTGGAGCACATACCTCGAAGTATTAACATTGCCATCAACGGATTTGTCGGTCTTTATCAATTACGCTGGCTGCATGCTAGATGCTCGATTCTGTGGATGCTGATGCTGCATGCAGCATTGGCTGCATTTGCCACATTTACAGCAAGTGGCAGCGACACTGGCATCTGCCCCTGCTCATCGTAACTGTTCGTGGTCAACTTAAGCCAATGCATTGACAGCTCGGCCGCAATGTGAGCGGGATTTATTTGGACAATTTGGAGATTGTCGCAGATCTTGAGCAGCAAATAGATTGTGAAGCATAGGAAATAAATAGAAAATACAATTTGATAAACATAACACTACAAAAGTATTATTCTAGTGTATTTACTTTTTAACACAATTACAAATTTTCAATTTTAATACTTAGTTTATTAAAATTCATCACTACTTAAAGAGTTAAATATTGTTATTCAAATATTTACAAGTTCATTGCTGAAGAGTCTGCCACGTTTTGTTGACTTTCTATTCAATTCTTTTGCCAGCTAGCTGCAGTCATTCCTTGAGCTCTCAGCTCTCATCAATTATTCCAGTTGTAAGCAAACTTTTCCTTTGTAACATTGGGAGATGCATGATTTTTATTTATGATATTTCTCACCTCGCCAGCTGTCAACTCGGCGAAATAATAATAAATGTTCCACTGCGACTTTTCGTGTAATGCAAGTTGTACATTTACAACTGCAGCCGGATGCTGCAGGACGACGACAGCTTGCAAAATGAGAATGTCATGCAAAGAGCGAAAAGGTCCTTGGGGCATTTGTTCAGACGACAATCATGTTTGGGTAAACATGAGATTGCATGCAATTTATGTGCTGTCTATTAACTCTTAATAAACACTAATTAAATAATTTTACGGCGCTATTGCTGGCGAGCTCGTCCATCAGCAATCAATTACAGTTAACTCTCTTTCAAGGACACATAACGGCCAGCGAAGTGACAGCAGAGGCAGCAAACAGTGGCTGCTAGCGGTAAAGCCACACACGACTCACAACAAGTGCAACCGTAACAACAACAAGAAAAGCAAAGGAAGACAGCAAGAAATATATCTGCGATGCTGCTGTGTTGTGTTGCCAATGCCAAACGACAGCCCAGCAGATAACTCACTTTATAAAAGTGAACAACGGGCAACAGCGACAAGCCAAAGAACTGAGCCAAGCTCGTTGCGAAGTGGAGCCACAAAAGAAAAGAAACTGGCAACATAACAGGGAACAATAACGAGTACAAGCAGTGTTGATAGCTGCCCGATAACAGGGAGCAACAGGGAAGGAAAAATCGAGGAATTTTCAAGTGGATTACCCAGTTTTTTGCAAATGCAATGTGAAAATAAATAAACTTGTGGCATGATTGGCTCTGCATGATTAGTCACATGCTGAAAGGAGAGTGGAGGATAGCCAAAGCGCGCCACACGGCGTCCAGGGAGCACGGGGAGGGGAGGCGCTGTTGTGCTTAATAGAATTGATATAAGCAAGGCCGGTCGTAAGATACACGAAAGATAGGCAGCATCAACAGCAGCAGCAGCAGCAGCAGCAGCAATGCCGTTTTTGCTTGCGGGGCGCTGCAACAACAACAGTTATTGTAACAATAAAATTAGCTAACGATATGAAGGCAAGGCTAAACAAGCAACAATAACGGCAAACTAAGACAAGAAAACCAGGAACAGGTGGCAAACGTTGCACGAACAACGGCAATTGCAATTGCTGTTGCCAGTTGCCAGTTGCTGCTCCCATTGCTAGCTGCTGCCACTGCTGCCACTGCTGCCACTTGCCACTTGCAACTTACGTTCCTTTTGGCCGAGTTGAGGCTGCATGTAAATCATATTCATTGTGTCTGGTCGCTTAATGCTGCCATTTCATTTTATTGCACTTTACTTGGAATTCAATATGCTGGCGAAATCTGTGAAATTGCAGCCAGATTCGAGCAGCTGGCTAGGGCCAAAATACAATTGGTAATTGCCGTTACCTGTTGCCACCTTTGTCTTTTTGGTTTGCCCTCCCATTGATTGTTGGCTGCTTCACGCTTTTCATGTTTCCTTCGCCAGCCTTTGTCGTCGTCGTTGCCATTGTCTTTGCCTTCGTCTTTATTATTGTCGTTGTCTGTCCGTCTCGTTCTCTTGGCTCCTTCTGTCGTCACACACTTATGCTGGACTGCGCACGTCTTATTTATTGTCTCTTGTCGTTGCAGTCAGGCAATTATTTTATTAACTTTCGGTGGGCGGCAGGCGAATGCCAAACAATATGCCGTGGCGATAATGAAAATGTCTCAATTTGATTGGCAGTCGTCGTCACAGCGTCGACTCTGCCATGACAGTGAATTCATATTTGAGTGTTCAACGTGGCGTATGCTCAATTTGATAGTAAACACACACAAACACATTATTATGGCCAAAAACCAAGATAACGCAATTAAAATTCCACAATTTCGAGCGGCAAATTCTTTATGCATTTTACAAATTTGTGCAAGCTTCAGTTTACCATTCTTGTTCTTGTTGTTTATGTTGTGTCTGTTTTGGCATTTGTTTGTATTAATTGAATATATTTAAATAATTTGAAGCATCATCCATCATAACTAATGACAATCAACTTTTGCGCAGTCGAATGGCGAACGAAACGAGAGGAAAAAATCAATTTGCATAAAAAATGCATACGCCATGGCGCCCAGCTAAAAAAGAGAAAGAAATAGAGACAGATGCAGAGAGAGAGACGGGTTGCATCCCTGTCGAATGGAGCTAGATGGTCAGTCAAGTCAGCTGGCCATTGAGGCGGCAAATGCGATGCGTGCACCATTAGAAAGAGCCGATGGGCAGTCAGTCAGCAAGGGGAACTGTCGATGGGACTAGCTGGCATTGTACCGTTATGCCGCAGCATGCAGCATGCAGCAAGCAGTATCTCAGCGTTTCATTGATGCCATCCACCGTCCGGTCGAGTCCGGTTCGGCGATGCGGGCCAACTCAATCAGGCAGTTAGCTAGACAGACAGACATGCGCAGGGAGAACTGCAAACTGAGAACTGGGAACTGGGAACTGAGAACACTTGGCGACTCGCAATCGCAATTGCAGTTGTGCCCAATGGGACGCCCCAAGGATCAATGGCAGGTTTTTGCCGTTATTGACCATTTGGCCCGGCTGTCGTAATGCATGTTAATTTCATTTACTGCTTAAATTATTGTTATTATTAGTCCCCCGACCGATCGAAGGAAGTAGCCAAGCACTGTACTTGCCATAGTTTATATTATGTTCATGGCCACGCCCAATTGGCAATCATATTTACATCGTTGCTGTTTAGGGAAGCTTACGTTTAAGCTACAGTCTTTTTTATGCTCGCCATAAATCGAATTAGAAACAGATATATACCGTATATATCGTTGATCGTAAAGTTGCAACTCGTTGGCAGTCATCTAATAATTACCACACCGATTCACTTGACCCACTTTGCTACCGCAGTTTGTGTATTTTTGGGCAGTGGATAGAAAAAAACACCTGCAACCCAATAAGCTGATACTCCGTGGTTACTTACTTTCAATTGAAAGCTGTTGCGCTCATCCGCTGCTCGATGGCGCGATTAGCGTGCAACAAATTGCTCAGATTTATTACGCGAACCGCGCGGCGTCTCTGTCTGTGTGATGGCGGCTTATCAAGCGGCTTTGCCAATTTTGGCAACAGCAGCGGCAGCGGCAGCGGCAGCGGCAGCAGTTGCAGTTGCCGTCGACGGCGATGGCGATGGCTGTGTTATGAATTATTGGACGCTTTTGACTGCCGCTGCACGGCGTGCTACCAAATTTGTGCGCCATGCTTGCCGGAGGACCTGCATTCATTGCAGATGCTGGCGACAACAACACCAGCAACATTGGCAGCAGCAGCAGCAGGAGGCGACTCCAGCAATTTGTCAGCGCAGCCGCAACGTGTCTGGGTTTGGGTTTAAGTTTGGGCAGTTGGCAAAGCCAATGCCAAATATGGTCGAGCCGCGGCAAATGCTGCAACTGCGTCTCTCAACTTGGCCAGCTGCCTGTTGCAAGTCGCAAGTCGCAAGTCGCAAGTCGCAAGTTGCGCGCTGCACGTTGCACGTTGCCGCAGTTGTTGTGCACTTGCGCATGCGCATTTATCGTTTACGTTATTTGTTGCCGCTAGTTTTCCAGTTAGCCTCAGTTAGCTGTGCTGCATCTGCAGCACAAAGTGAAAGATTTACGCGGCCTCGGCCTTCTCGACGTCTCTCGCTCACATCGTTCGCCCTGTCTGTGGCTGTGGTGCGGTGCAGCGATCGCCGCTGTGTTGCACATGCGTGCCGTTATGGTTTATTTAATGCGTTTTGAAAGTGCATTTTCATGTTCGATGAGATTGATGAGAAAATTTGATTTATTTTTTCTACGTATTGCCTCACATGCGACTCGCCTTGAGTCGCGTCGTATTCTATTATTTCTTCTCTCCTTCATCCAATTCTAGTTAGCTGGATGGACTGACTCTCTTTATTGCCCTGCTTCGCATTTTTTGGCCTGGCCAGCGAGCCATCGACTGTCAGTTACACTTGCAGTTTGCGGCATTTTGTCAGAGGGACAGTTAGAAAAAGGCCGACTCACAGATCGGCATTCAGTCTGGCATTCACTGCCATAAATGGCCGGCCATGGGAAATGCGATGAGGCATTTTTTTGTTTCCTATTCTTCTCGATTTTCCTTCGCTGCAGCTTCAAGCATTCAGCCTGGGAAATCGTATCGCTGGGATTGGCATTGACATTGGCATGGGCTGCAGCTGAAGCTGCAGATCGAAGTGTGTGCAAAATTGTTTGTTGCCATATAAAATGTTTGAAATTAATTCGCATATCTGCAGCGCCATTTGCAATATCTACAAACTGCGCTTGCTGCTCGATTTCAGCTAAATTGCCACAAAAACCATTTAAATATTGAACACACATCAAATAATAATTTGCGCATTTAGTGCGCAGTAAATAATTTTTGAAAACTATTTCAATATTTGAACTACTTGCAAATCTTTATAGGTTTCGCGCTATTCACCGATTAATGGCAATTCAAGATGCAGAACACTTCCTTGTACATAAATTTGCAGGCTCTTAATGCGACCATAAATGCGAACAACTGTAAGAAAGTTGCCACAACGACTTTGTTGCCAATATTAGTTACGCTGCCCAATTAATTACATGATCGTAAAACATGCATTCCTAAGCGTATTGATAACGGAGATAAAGGCCGCATAAAATGTGCCTCTTGTGATTCCGCAGTTGCCACAGTTGCCACAGTTGCCACAGTTGCAGCGTTGGTGCAGGTATCAATAAACGGGTCGTTAATTGCCGCCAGAGAGCCACTAGTCGTTATAACTGTGGTCCGATCACGAGATCTGCTTATTACATAAAATTCACACACCACAGGGGAGGTCAAGCATGTGTGTGTGTCTGTGTGTGTGTGTGTGTGTGTGTGTGTAGCTGCCGCAGATTGCCAGCGAACGTGTCGCCTCATTTGCTGTCCATCCGTCTCGACTGTCTGTCTGTGCTACAACTTGCATAATGTTTATTAATGCGCAAATTTTTACGATGCGCTGCCCCTTTAACGATGCCTTTTAACGATTGTGCTGGCAGGACGAGGCGCACAACAGTCGATAGCTATTCAATAGCCACCACCACCGCCGTTCGTTGCTATTATTGGCAACAATCGCTTTTAGGCCTTAACAGCATTTTTATGGCCCATGTGGCCGTCGTCGGTTGACCACTTGCCAGTTGCAAGTTGCAAGCTGCAGTCGTCGCTTACTGTTCTTTGCAACAATTTAAATTGCAACAATTTGCAATTAGCCACGTTTGTGCTCCATTTTGTTGTCGCTGATTCTTGTCAAATGAGCCGGCATCGTCGTCCCCTTCTCCCCTCCGCCTAACGGTCACAAAAAAGAGCAGAGAGCGAAAGAAATCCACAATGTTGTCGACGCTTGGCAATTAAATTTCCTATTTTCTATTTGCCATTTCGCAGTCGTGTTGCATTTTCATTTAACATTTAACTTCTGACTGACAGCATTTGACGCCCACACAAGAGGCAGATATTTTTTTTTTTGTTTTTTGGCCTCTGCCACTTTTAGTTGCCACCTTTTGTTGCGCTGCCGACCTTGACCAAGTCGGGGGATTCTATTGAATGTTAAAGTCTGGGTGTGGCAGCAGCAGTCAGTCAATTCAATCAATTTTTTCTTGAACACACCAAAAGCTGTCTGCAATAATAATCTGCTTGAATTTATGTTCATGAAAATTGTAAGTTTGCCAATTAGTTTTGATTATTACATGATGACCAACTAACTGATTGTTGATGGCAAGCTTTTATTATTCAGTAGATTTTAGTGTGTTTTTTTTTTTTTTTGTGTAATACTTTTGCAGTTGGCTCTTTGTAAGCTGTTCAAATGTCGGCATTCGAAGCTAAGTAATAACTTGGCCAGCCTGTAATTCCGTTATACTGAGCTGCTGCTGCCACCACCCGCAACGCGTTGCACCTTTTGTAAGCTGCAATTTGATAAACGTGACGACATTAATGCTGCTTAAAGAGCGAACGTTGCTGTATCCAAGTTGATGCTTTTGCCAAAGTTACTTGAGTGTTTTGCGAGACGAACGATAAAGTCAAGGGTAGCTCCCTTTAGTCAGAGTTTAAACAAGAAAGACACAGACAACAATGTAACTTGCTTTAATTCACTACAAACATTCAAACTTGGGTGGACTCTAAGAAAGACTAAAGTGCAAATACTGAAACTGTTTTAACGAGCAACCTAATGCAATTATGTAAAGCGATCGGCCAGATTTAAGTTCTGCACAATGGTCATAACACTGAATGCAAACTTGGCCACCTGCAAATTAAAATGTTGTTAAGCACACAACCAAAAATTCACTCCGCACTTCAAGTGCTCTCACTCACATTAATGTTGCTGTTCACCGAGATGTGTATGATGCCGCCTGCAATGAAAATAATTGGCTGCTGCAGGTTCTGCATAAAAATCCTCAATGTCAACTTGTACTTGGGCTCAGCATCGACCCAGTTTGACTGACATAATAGATTGGACAACTCCTCGCAGTCGTCGACGAGCGAATCGCAAAAGTAGCAGAAAGGAAAAGTTTCCAGCATGACACCAGTGAAGAAAACTATCGAAGATATGGCACGAAATATGTTCGAGAAGTACAGCACGTTGATGAGAATAATGCCCAGCACAATGCCAATCAACAGAAACTGCACAAAGATTGTGCGAGACATCACCGGACGCATCAAGTCACAGGCACTAGACGATTCAAATCACAAACAATACAAGTGTTACAAGTGCTGTGAATTCCATTCAAACAGCCAAACTTACTTCAGTATCAACTTGTGATCTATGATGCAGACCACCAGCTCCTCATAGTTCTCGGCTTCGGATTTGCTGGGATCGCTGCGCAAGTTGCGAATGTGATCCTTGAGTATGTCGACGTGAGCTCGAAAAATTGTGATAAACACAATGGCATAAACGTCCCACACAAGAGCCTCCATCACGGCAGCCGAGAGAAGTATATACTCGATGATTGAATGAAGCCAAAAGAGACCCACGCCGTTCTGCCAGTCGAACAGGGGAAAGTAAACCATCCACGGTGGCTGCCCAGTCAGCACACCTGCGACAAACACAGATGCCGTATAGCCGAGATAGAGTATGCTATAGAGCAGCACAATGTAGTTGCATTTGGCGACAGCCTTGTGCACCTTGTGGCGATCACTGTCATTCTGCAGTCGCGCATCCAGTTTGTCCAGCACCGACTCCGTTTCGTGCAGCCGCTGCAGGCAGAACAGTCCAATGATGCTCTTGATCATGGCGCCAACTGTGTTGGCGGAAATCTGCAGCACGCCCAGAAATGCGCCCGCCGTAAAGCTCTTAAAGTTGAGCACCAGACTCAGAAAGAAGCCAATGGGCAGATAAAACAATGTGACGCCAAATATAAACATCGCCCAGATTAAGTTAACGCAACGATTTGTATCCGGATGCGGCAGTATCCAGCCGTAGAACTTCATAATCCGATACAAATAGGCGCAACATTTCCTGGAACTCGCACGAACCGAAAGCGACGCTGTGCGCGTTCCTCGGAACATCGTGGTTACTTCAAATATCACTGTTTCCATCCAAGCAACTGCATTGGGCTTATATAGCAAGAGAGGTGCCAGGGAAACCAATACGCGTATAGAATATATATCCGTGTGATTCAGGCAGCTGGCGCTGAGCGTGGCCTTCACACCTTTGATATGCGCTTGCTCTGTAATTAGGAAAGGTGTCAAAATGTCACTCGACTGCAGCTTTCACTGGCAGAATTTTCATTTGCTTGCTTGGCATTTAAATGTCTACAAATTAAATACAGATTTACTACAATTCAGCAGGTTAAAATATAGATAGATACATATATAAAATATCTTGTCCTGACTGTTAACTACTGACAAATGTTAAAGTAGCTTCCTCAACTGCAACAGCAGTCGATCAAAAGCACACATCTAGAATGCCTATGGAAAATAGGTTTCCAAGCCTTCCGAAGCTCAGCTGATTGATCACGCCCACCTTAAACACTCCGCCCCTTTAACTTGTCAATGTTTTTCATTGCATTTTCAATGCTTTCAGCAATAAGATATCTAGAAAGCTACAATTTCTACTACGACCACATTTCGGGTATTGTCTTCAGCATTAAATTCTTTATTGGACACATGAAATACATCTTTTATCAGCATACTATATAGTTTAATATTTTAGCCAATGGATTTTGCTAAGCATCTGTCAATAGATTCTTGTGTTCGCCACTCAATCGCTCAGCCAAATTCAGTTGTCTCACTGTGGTCATCACACCAACTGCAAACTTGGCCACCTGGAAAATAGTTTGAAAAGCAAACTAGTTAGTTAGCAAGCTGTTAGAAAAACATAATGTTACTTTAATGTTGCTCTTCACTGAGATAGGTAAAATTCCGCCAGCCATAAAAATTATTGGCTGTTGCACGTGATGCATAAAAATTCTGAATGCCGTCTTGTTGCATCTGGGCTTGGCGTCGAGCCAATGTGAATGTCCCAATAAGTCGAACAGCTCCATGCAGTCATCAGCAAGGGCATCGCAAAGGTAACAAAAGGGAAAAGTTTCCAATAATATGCCAGTAAAATCGACAGAGAAATACAATAAGTTGAGCATCGTCAAACCCAGCAGAAAACCGATTAGTTTAACCAGTATAAAAATTGTACGCATTATGTTGCAGCAACTGAAAATGTATTTAAATAGAAAAATAGTATTTTTCAGTGTCGGTTGTTGCTCAATTGAAAACCATGAAGTTTAAGTAATATATGGCGACACAATTTGCGAATTTTCCGGCAATCCGTATTATTTTCTTCAAACTGTCGTCCAACTTGTTAATTACCAAGTCTGTTTTGCGGAAACTCGCAATAGAACTGCCTGCCATGTGATTCTTTATTAATATGGCCAGTAAATTGAAACCCAATTGCAGCACTCCAAGAAATTCACCCGGCGACAAGAATTGAAAGTCGATAATGAGGCTGAGTGCAAATCCTACATGCACATAAATTATTGACAACACAATTGCCAGGCAGCTGAACATATCGTTTTATTCCTTGTTCATAACCCGATACAAATAGATGCAACAATCGCTAGAACGCACTTTAGTCCACAGGATATATTAAGCGAAGGAGAGTAGTATATAAAATCAACTGTTGTGACCTCCAGCTATGCATGTAGCTTTTATAATCAACTCAAGATAATTAATTCATTTAAATATGTGAACAGAACAGATGCTGAAGTCACTATAAACTTATAATGGAATAAGTTATTAATATTGAACTTGCAATTAAAACTTAATGAAGAGCAGAAAGGCTACAAATTGTAATGCACTTTTATAAATGCTTCAAATCATTGCCAACAAAATTTGTGGCAGCTATAATTTTTTTTTAAACTATTACCAAGAATTGTTATTACAAATTCCATTGCATTTTTGTCTTCAATTTTTTATCTGAAAGATGCTGAGATCTAGATCTAGCGAAAGGAAAACAGCAAACGGTTTTAAAAGCTTATATTCTATTAA
The DNA here is from genome assembly GCA_035047445.1 of Drosophila siamana. Taxonomy (NCBI): domain Eukaryota; kingdom Metazoa; phylum Arthropoda; class Insecta; order Diptera; family Drosophilidae; genus Drosophila; species Drosophila siamana. The sequence goes on along the minus strand of JAWNPP010000004.1, from coordinate 14,626,359 downwards.
AGCAGGAAAAATCATGTGGCGCAAAGTTTTTGTTTGTCTCCATCTTTAATATCTGTGTTAAAAAAAAAATATCCAAAAATGTCGTATTGCAACATTTCATCTTTGCAACAGTTGGAACCGCAATTTGATCGTCAAGTCCAATAATATGCATTACTTATTTAAACCTGTCAGCCAGGTTCATTTGCTGCACTATGGCCATCACGCTAGCTGCAAACTTGGCCACCTGAAAATTGCCAGTAGATTATTATCGCCATCCTCGAGTAAATTATTATTGTGCTCACCTTTATATTGCTGCCTACTGAAATGGGAAATACGCCGCCAGCAATGAACATAATTGGCTTCTGCAGATTGAGTATGAAAAATATCAGTGCTTTCTTGTATTTGGGCTCGGCATCGATCCAATTCGAGTGAAACAATAGGTTGGACAAGTCATTGCAATCGGCTACAAGCAAATCACATAGATAGCAGAAGGGAAATGTCTGCATCAGAAGGCCAATGACGAATATCACTAAATAGATGATTTGAAATAAACTGCTGAAGAAAAGTGCGTTGATCAGCGTCACTCCCAGCACAATGCCGATTAATAGAAATTGCACAAATATTAAACGCGATATCACGGCACGGACCACATTCGAGCAGCTACGAAAACAAAGAGAAACCATAATTATTATATACGCATATTTTGAAGAATTTGCAAATAACTTACTTTAAAATATACTTGTGATCCTTAATGCAATTGACAAGTTCCTCGTAGTGTTCAGCGTCGGTTTTCAGCGGATCGGAGCGCAAGGTGCGAATATGACATTTAAGTACATCAACGTGACAGCGAAAAATAATAACACATAGAATCGGAAATGTGTCAACGATGAGCAGCAAAATTGCCACACAAAACATGAGGTAAAACTCAAATATTATTTGAGCGCACAGGAGCCCGCTGCTGTCACGCCAATCGAAGAAAGGATTGTAAACTATCCAAGGCGGCTTGCTGGTGACCAATCCACTCAATACCGCGCACAAAACGTAAATTGAATAACTAACTCCATAAACTATGAACATGCAGTTGCATTGAGAGACGCCCTTGTGCATTTTCAGACAATACATTTCACTGTCCAGCCGTTGATCCAGTTTATCCAGAATGGTTTCGCTCAATCGTAAGGACGACAATAAGTCGTATGCCCCAACAATTTTAATTGCTCCTGCAGTTAGGTTGACATTTATTTGAATGACGCTCAGAAGATCGCCCGGCGACAATTTATGTAAATCCATCACGAGACTCAGGAATAAGCCGAACGGCATATAAAACGCAGGAAAAATATATAGCGAGCACTTATGCAATAAGTGCTCAATTCGTTTGCCATCCTGACTTGGTGGAATCCATCCCACAAAGCTTATGGCGCGGTTCAAGTAAGCGAAGCAATCTCTCGAATTTACTCGCCCAGTCAGAGGAGCTGTGTACGCAAGTCTGAAGAGGCGCAACATTATACTTGCAACTGATGAGGCAAGAAACAATGCACTCGGGTTTTATATTCAAATCGACGACAATAGGTTTTTTGCTAACATGTGAGTCGCCCAGATGTTTTTGCTGAGCTGCTCAAATTAACAACAATTAAATTGCAATTTAGGGACGTTGTGGAAAGCCGCCAGAAATGGCTTCATTGAAAAATAATTGGCAATAATAGTTAGTTCGATGATTCAATTAAATGCTGCGATTTAGGTATTCAAATTAGTTATTTTTATAGGCACTAAATCGTTTGTTTTTATTTTTAGTACAGACTAGTTGCCTAATTTGCTTGACGCCAACTAAGATTGATAAATACTAGAATTGTTCTATTAAATAAAAATGCCTTCCTGTTTAAATCGCTCAACTAAATTCATTTGCTGCACCATAATCATGACGCTAAATTCAACTATCGCCAGCTATCAACATCAAAATATTTGTACACGTTCGTGTATTGACTCACCTTAATGTTGGTACTCATTGAGATCAGAGAGCTGCCCTCCAGCCATGAAGATAATCGGCTGTGGTAAATTGTGCTTAAATATCCGCAGGGTTGACTTGTATCTGGGCTCAGCATCGATCCATTTCGGCTGACCCAATAAGTTGCACAAGTCATCGCAGCGGTAGCAGCAGGAAAACGATTCCACCAAGATGCCAGCTAGATATTGAATAGAGGAAATGCTACTCGCAGCACGATATCAATCAGTAGAAACTCATAAAGGGTCGCATCAAGTTACAGCATCTGCATGGAATGATTTTTTGCATTAATTCTTAATCTATGTTCGATTTATGATCTCTAAAGATTCTGGTAGTTTTCGCCCGTAAATTACGAATAAGAGAGCATGGAAACAAGCTCGAAAAATAAACATATTTCCTTTGATGCCATTGAGAACATAATTATGTACTCAAGGATCAACGACTATGCAAATGGTTAAAAACTCAAATGCCAAACAAGACAAAATTAAATATACATACATATACACAATATAAAAATATACGCTTTTCACGCTGCTCAGGTGGCAGTCTTACAACAAACCTTAAACCCGCCACAAATAGGTGCAACACTCCCTAAAATGGCGCACAAAACGTTCGAATAAAGCGGGCACTGCAAGCGTGGCTATTAGAAGCAACAGCGCCAAACTAATTGTTTATTTTAAGTCAACAAGATATCGTCAACAATTAGCCAAATACCCAAATAGCCCAACAGCAGTTCACATGATTGAAGACGTCGTCGACGTCCTTGGAGTTTATTTGGTCTTGAATTAAGCATGCCAAATAAGAATCAAACTTCAAGGAACGAACAATTGCTGTTTGTATTTATTCAAATATTCTGCATAGTTTCTGAAACGCTTCAATTAACTAGCAAGCGCAGTCAGTTTGCCTTCGACACGAACGGTGTCGAAAGTAGCGAATTTAAATATGATTGTCTTCTAATATCGAGCAATTTTATTAATATCACTTAATGCCACTCAATTAAGTACTAGAGAAGTGAACAACAGCTGGTCGGATCACATGGAAGTATTTTGCCAAATTGTTATAGATTTAGTCGAGAAGTGCAGCAAGTTGAGTTCAGTTCGTCAGGGTTTCTTGAAGAGAAAGTTGTTACTTGTTAGTTGTTAGTTGTTCAAATAGATGACCTTTAATTGGCGTACTTTCAAATTGATTCACATTGATCGCCTGTCATTTGTGAGCATCTGCAACTTGTATGCTGCTGATGATATTCATCAGCATGCGAGATGAGGGTGAGGATGCAAAGCGGCCAAACGGTGGCGCAACTGGGAGCATCACAGTCGCCAGTTGCCCGTTGCCAGTTACAGTTAGGAGAGCAGCATTATTAGCCCCGCCATTGAGAACAACATAATAAGAAGAACACAGCGTCGATTTGACCAACAACAACTGCAACTGGCTGCTTAATGACTTTAATAATCCTGTCACCGATCATTAAAAAATCTCTGCGAACACACAAAAGAAATTCCATGGCAGCTCCAATCAAAATAAAGTACGCGCTCTTCCTGCCCATGTCGAGAGCAGAGAGTGCCGACTGTAGTTTCTTGGCTTACTGAGACTCAGACTCTGACTCTGACTCTGAGTCTGCTGACTACTGAGTGGTGACTGTGTTGTTTGTTTCGGGGGCAGCTGAGAAGGCAGCCAATTACAGTGAGGCCAGAGACAATGTTGGCTAGCACAGAACACTGGCAGGCGCACAGTCACAGCGAAAAGATGTGGACGGATCGTTTGTGACGATCGTTGTGGCGCGGCCTCATCTCACATGGTATTCAAATTTTAACAACATTTTAATGATAACTTCAGCAAACATTAAAACTCATTCAGCCATAATAAACATTAATAACACTTTAATCCAGCGGCGTGGTTGTGGCGTGGCGAGGGGCCAAAGCTCCACAATATGCTGCAGCTGCGCCAGTGCTATCAAAATAATCAGAGCCAAGGCAAAAAGCGAGGAGAGGACTAAGTTGAGGCAATGGAAACTAAGAAACAAAAAAAAAAAAAAAACAGTGCAATCGTGGACTGTGGCCGCTAGCTTGGAATAAATAATACTAGTAGAAAAACTCGTTGTTGCCTGGGCGCGTTGTAAGGCTATAAAAATGCATGTTTGCTAAATCAATGCAACAACTTGGGGGCATGGCAGCAGCAGCAGCAGCAGCAGCCGCGGCAGCCGAGGCAGCATCAGGCAGTGGCAACCAAAAGCGTCCCACATGCAGACTCTCTCGGACCTAAGTGTGTGCGAATACCAATAGGAATGGGAATAGATGTGTGTGTGGATCTGTAGCTGGCCACCTTTCGCTTGGCATCCTTCGTTTGGCAGGCAGCTTGGCTTGGCGGCTGTGTGCGATCTTGCCACTTACGTAGGCCGCGTGTGGCAGGTTGCCGTTGTTGCACCGTTCTTGCAATGGGCTCAAGCCCCATACCAAGGTCTTTCTCGCTCGCAGGCCAGATCACTTTGCTTCCTAGTTGCTCCTAGCTACATGGCTACATGTAATTGTGTGTTCATGTGTGTGCCTGTGTGTGTGTGTGAGTGTGTGCGACAGAGGAAGCCACAGAGTCGGCTGCACAGTCTCGAGGCTTGCCCCGTTCTTTGACTGGCTCTGAATGTCGCTGTCCCTTGGTCTTTGACGTGCTCAATTGGCTAAATTAATTATCAAGTGCAGCTTGCAACAGACTGCAAATAATGTAAATATTTATATCAGGAAATATTAAAGAAACGTTTCAAAATCTGTATATTCTGTTATTCTGCAAATACTGCAGTCTATAGTCATATTTAAATGCGTCATCCAAATAATCAATGAAAATAATATTGTTCTAACAAAAATAGTCCCAAAAAAAACATCAAAATTCGTCTCTTTTTTCACATGACAACAAAAATCAATGATCAATTTATGATGATACATTTCAGTTTTTAAAAACCCAAATATATATTATATGCAAAAAGTACAATAGCTTTGAAAAGTAATAACATTTATTTGACAGATATTTTGCGAAGCCTTGTAAATACTTATTTATTTTGCTCAAAATCCTTTAGCAATTTATTTGCTTCCTTTTTTGTAACTTTGAAGTGCATATCTATTGTCGGCTTTTGCACATTGTTTTCTGCCATGGATTCTATTACTTTTATTTCACTTATCAAGCAAACATGTTGCCGTTGCACGGCCCCCTACCGCTATCTAGTTCTTGGCTGTTGTTGCCAGAGGAATTGAAATGCTGGACTTGTGTGTCCGGGGTCCGCTATCTTTTTTTTTTTAGTATGGTCGTAGGTTCGCAGCAGCAGCAGTGAGAGCAGCAAGCATTTAAAAATCTGGTTAGCTGGACCGGTCGTCTGGCATATTTAAAGGTTATGTGGAGGGCTGGAGCGAGTTGCAGCGTTTTGTGGCTGAGTGTGGCTTAAGTGGCAAGCTGCGTAATAAACATAAAATTCAATTTTCATTAAGATGTTCGCCAGATCCCTTTTGCATTTACCGTTAGTCGTTAGTCGCCGCGGTCGAGGCCGAGGCCGAAGCTAAAGCCAGAGGTAAGAACGCTATTCGCATAGGGCTTAAGCGAATGAGAATTATTTCAATAATGAATTCGCGATAAGCTGGACGCAACTTGGTCGTTTACTATTTGCAGCCAGGAATTTTCACTTTGCTCGGGAAGTGTGGAGGGGCATCGAGGGGGGGGGCAGGGAGGAGACGTTGCAAGGCGATCTGCGTCAATGGCAGCAGCCCGAAGGTTCACAGCGCACTCAAGTGCGCAATTTTCTCACATGGCAGTCGCAAATCCATTCCCAACAACAACAGCAACAGCGACTGCGAATACGATTACGAAGACGACGGCGACGACGACGACGACGGCGACTGCGATTACGAGCAATACCAGTCCAAGAGCCAGAGTCCAAGTTGGCTGCGGCTGCCAAGTCAAGTTGTCCCTCCAAAAGTTGTAGATTTAAATGAACATGGCGCTGGCTAGAACGGACAAGGGACATCGTCGTCGTCGTCGTCGTCGTTGTTGTTGTTGTGGTTGTTGTGGTAATGCCCTGGCCCATGCGTGTTGATCTTCCGCCTTCCGTGCCGCGATTTGCGGCGATTGCAGTTACGTTTGCCCATAGCTGACACCGTTGACGAACATCATTATGAGCAGCGATGATGAAGATTAGCGGCGGCAAGCGATTCCGATTGCAGATGCATCCGCGTCTTTCCCTCCTCATCATTTTTTTGTATTCCTCTTCTGCTGCTGCGGATTTTCTTTAAACAAGTTTTCTTCCTTCGTTGCTGCTGTTGTTGTTTAGTCGATGTCTTGTTGCTGCTGCAAGTGCAGACCGGGCAATATTTAAATTGTTTTATGCTTTGGAGTGCTGTTAGTGCTGCCTTTCCCCCCTTTCCCCCTTTCCCCCCCGCTTGGCCTATGCTCGACCTGCGTCGTCTGGGCCAACGCATGTCCTAATGCGTAAGGCAGCGAGCGCTGCTGGAGAGCGGCAAACGCAATTGCTTCCTTGTTGGGCCTGGATTGCGGTCGTTGTTGTTGTTGCTGTTGTTCGAACTGCTGTTAGTGGGGCTACTGCTGCAGTATGGCTGCTTTAAATTTCCGTTTATGCCTTTTGAGAGCCTGTAAAATGTTAAATAAAATTCAAATTTATTGCTTTTGCCAAGCGGCGATTGACGTCTGCACATGACCAAGTGCCGGCAACCAGATGGTCCAGACGGCCAGTGCTTAATGCTTATCGCTATTGCTTATGGTCCGCTACCACTTACCGCAGCCGCAGTCGCAGCCGCAGTCGCAGCATTGCAACAAGATGAGCTCGAGGCGTTGCCTCGTCGGGATCTAACGGCACACAACAGCGGCCTGTAAATAGATTTAATCGTGTAACGATGTAATATCCCTGAATTACACATAATGTTCGAAGGACTTAAATGCGCCAAACATTAATGATTTTTATTTCAATAGCATTTGGAGCCTCTACGATTTATTTAGGGGAAATTGCGTTGATTACTTCTAAGCGGATTTGTCATTTATATTTGCCATGTTTTTATGAACCTGCTTAATTTTATTGAACTGTAAATCGTGTGCATGCAAGTCCCGCAAGGGATGTGCCACATTTGTTGCTGTTACTGTTCATCGTGTTGCAACTAATGCCGCGTGGCATGCCAGCTAAATGTGGGCATTAAATGCAAAATGAGAGTAACCGCAAATGGCAACAGCAACAGCAACAACAGCAACAAGCTGACTTGCTGCTACAGCAATTTTCCACTTGACTTGAGCGCTGTGGCAGTTGTTGCAGCCAAACAAGTGGGCAGAGGACGGCCTAGGCATTTAGCAGGGGAGCTGCCCCTGCCGCAGCCACAGCCGAGATACCGCCACCGTTTGTCGGCTGGTCACTGCCCACATTTTACCTAAAAGGAGCCACAGCCTCCAATCCCAATCCAGCAATCCTCCAAGCTCGGCAACCAGACACATGGAGATACCACAGAGGCGAACCTGAACCTGAACTCGAACCTGTTGCCTACCGAAATGTAAATCTTGATGGTAATTTTAATAGAAAAAGCAACCAAAACTGCGCGTTTGCTTGCGGCCCTGGGGGGGCGCTGTCAGAGGGGGCAAGGGTGAGGAGGAGGGCGACAGCTAACACACAAAGGCGCTGGGCGTACAAAACGTTAGCTAACTAAGCGCTGGCACGGGATAACACTCAACAACAACAACAACAACAAGTGCGCTTTACCCACACCCAGGAGAGAGCAGAGGCAACACCTAATGTTTATTGTGCTATATAAATGGCAGCATTTGCAGTTACCCAATGGCCGTTCTACTAGCTCTGCCAGCGAGCCTGATGAACGCATTCCAAAGTGGCCAAAGTGGCCAAAGTGGCTCTGCTTCTCAGGTACATTGGCCCAATCCTATCTGCGAGTACTACGAGCTGGGCCATCCGTTCAGCGCCCGCTGTGCTGAGTTGAGCTGAGTTGAGCTGAGCTGAGCTGAGCTGAGCGGAGTGAGTGGACAAACCAGATATTGATAACGGCTCTTCGATGCTGTTACTTTGCACAGCCGCATTGCTTAGGCCGAGGTTGCAAAACACACGACGACGTTTGGAGCGCAGCAAGTATCATGCAACATTTGTTGCTCGCCTCACACACAGCGCACACAGCGCTAAACACTTTTCTTCTTCCTCTGGTTTTCTTTTTGCCTGGGCTGTTTGTTTTCGTATGAAATTAAACGCGATGCACAGGTGCTGCCCCGGCCAAGAAGAAGAAGAAGAAGTAGAAGACGACTTTGGCTGCGACTGCAACTGCAACTGCACCTGAAGCTGAAGCTGAAGCCGAAGCTGAAGCTGACTGCATTTTATTTGCAATTATTTTGTAGCGCACTTTATTTTGTTGGCCAAAGGAATTACTTGGCCATGGCTTTGGTTCGCCCAGTCGGCTAGGCTCGGTTCGGCTTTATCAGCAACCTGGCCATCTTCGAGTGGCAGCTTTTGGTCTGGCTGGAAATTCTAATTTTACAACGCAGCTGCGCGTCGGGCTGCACAGGGAACTCCTCCTCCTCCTCCTCCGTCTCTACCTCGTCTTGCTCGTCGTCATCCTCCCCTGGCGGCCGAATATATTTTTGTGCGACCTGCCTGTCGCGCTGTTGGTGGCGCTGTTGGTGTTCATTACGCAAGAGGTTAATGCACCATGTGCATCAGCCACACTTGGACTTGCCGCACTTGCCCTCCAGTCATTGCATTAAATCAAGACGAACTTGTTCGCTAATTGGTCCAGGCGTGAGGGAATGTGCCACTTAGGGACAACAAAAGCCACACACACACAGCGAGACTTGCTGCAAGCATTGCAACAAATTCATATATTTAAATAGGCAAACGCGTTAGGGAGCTGCACAATGGCATCGACTGTACTCGACTTCGATCCTGATGAGGGTTGTGAATGGCTTCTAACGCACTTCGTATTCATTTTCAAAGCAACCCTTATACCTGTGATTTGAAGTAAAAGTATCAGACTGAAAATAAAAAGAGTTATGAGCTCTTGGCCTAAAAGCATGCAATAAAATATACAACAATTATCAATGATTTTCCAACCGCCTCAAATTAAATCGATTTTCAACTACACTAAAATTAAATCTATACTTCTTATAAAACTAAATTAATTTGCTTTGATTTTTAAAAATGTTGTATACCTAAATTTTACATGTTATTTGACTTTTAAGTTTCAAACCGAATTCTTCAATTTATTCTACGCTTTTGTTGTCTGTTCTTAGTTGACTTTAGGAATTAAATTAGGTGAATATCATATTTGCATTATTTTTTTTGTTAAAAACAACTTTAGCAAGCTGTTTATTTATTTTTGCTGTAGTAATAAACTGCTGTTACTTTTCGTTGAGGCGAAATTCACTGGAAATTATATAACACTGACCTTGTGTGCCAAGAAAGTTCATAAACTAAGATTTGAATTTTATTGTTCCTGTTTGGGGAAAAACTACGTCACAATTAAAAGTCAAGATTCCGTTGTCTTGGCACATCTATAAATAACTTGCTTACATTAACCGTTTGCAATACGAATTTTTGTCGAGTTCTGTTGAAAAGACAAAACTGTGATCATCTTCTAACTGAAACTGTATCTGCCACATGGATTATGTAAGCATTGAGAAAAAACATGTTTTACCAAAAAAAAAGCGCAAAAAAAAACAAAGCAAAAACAACAAAATATGCAAAAATCTAAGCGCGGCGAAATAGCAAAGGTCGTCAAGCAAATAAGCCAAAACAACAACAGCAACAGCAAATGATAACGAATACACTTTGAAGGCTGTTCTCATGCAGCGGCCCAAACCCGAGCAACAAAAGCAAATTCATTAAGTAGTCGCAACACCAAAAAAAAAAAAAACTAAAAAAATTGCTTAAAAAAATCTAAGCTAAACTCACAAAATAGCAATAATTAAAAGAAACAACAACAAATACAAATCGATGACTGCAACGAGCGACGCACAAACTTCAAACACTTCCTTCACAACTTGCAAGGCTTACAGATACCCTAAATACAGAATTTAAACCTCAATTAATGACAAACGAATTGCTCAGAAATAATTGCAGCTAAGCATAAAGTAAAACAAAGTAGATTTGTTGTTTAATGAAATATGCAAACAATTTAAATAGACGACCTGCTATCTGTGCAGATCAAGAGATACCCAGCTTATAACAATAAATAAATCGACTGTCTGCCGAAGCCAGTAGAGTCATTAAACTCTTTTCAACGTTGTTTCTTCTTTTTTGAGTACAGGGTATACAAAAACAAAAAGCAAAGCGCAGTCGAAATTAAAACTTCCGCATTTTGCCAAAATGTGGTTGTCACTGTGTTCGCTGGTGTTTTTATTGTTAACGTCGCTAATGTTATTGTTATTGTCGTCGTTGCTGTTGCTGTTGTTGTTGCTGTTGTTGTTGCTCTTCGGCATTTCGCTATAAATTACGTGGCGACCTGTCGCGGCCACGGGTGCTAGGAGGCGGTCATGGGGCTTCAGCTGAGGGCAGCAGCTCGCATAATTTTGGCAAAGTTAACGAAGGTCCGCGTCGACATCGGCGTCGCCGTCGACGTCGCGACGTTGACGTTTGACGTTGTCGTCCCACTAGACCAGTTTTTAAATTACATGCAAAGCATTCGAAATGCAAACTAAAACATTTATTTTATTTGCTACCGCAATGCTCTTCTCGTTGTTGTTGTTGTTGCTGTTGTTGTTAAAGCTTTTTTGGCGACGTGTCTTCCTGCGTTTATGTTGTATATTTGTGTGAATCAAATGTTAAACAAAATGCAAACAGCGCACCAAAAACAAATTCAAACAAAACCAAAAACCAAATGCAAAGCAACAACAACAACAACGAAAATCGCACAATTTTTTTTTCTTTTTTTTTTTGCAAACTAAAATTTATTTTCAAGGGCAAATGAGCGTATATATACGACATATTATATAGACATATATATATATATATACATGTATGTATTTGTATTTTGTATCGCTGGCTTTGTCAACGTTGCAATGCGACGTCACTGTCTGGCTGCTGAATACCCTAACATAAAGCAAAGCAAGCTTTATATGGTCCATAAAACGAGTATTTAATAAATTTAATATCTCTTTAGCTCTTATTCAACTTTAAGTTGCGATTCAGTTCGATTCGGCAACGTTTAGGCCAAATCATTGGCAACGTGGCCGCAAAGTAATCATCTAGTGAAATCATTTCATGCACACATTATGACATGTTTTTTAGGTATATGATAAAGCATTTATTTTGATGAATGTCGAAAGCAGTTGGGCATTAAATTACCGCCTTAATAAATGTGCAGCACACTGTGAGAGTATTTATTATTCACACAGTCGCCTCAGAGATTCTTCCTGCATTTATATTTTCCTTTGCTTTTGGCAATTTTTTGTTTTTTTTTTGGTTGATTTTAATAAATTGCGAGGCGCCAAACCCAGGCGCTTTGTTTTCAGCGTAAACTCAACTGAAGCGCTTTAGATTTATGCGTCGAGCCAATTAAATTCATTAAACGAAATTTATGATCAGATCGCCAAAGTAGTGGGTGACATAATTGTCTGCTTACGAGGGATGGCTTGGAAATCTCTTAAACATCTCTGATATATAGATATAGCTGACTCTACAGATCGGTGGAGCGATTAAGTTGTTAGATCGATTCATTTACAATGCAAGTAAACAATATTTTTATGCGGAATTAGGAATTGGGCTAAGTAAATTACGCACATTCGGTTAAACTAAACAAGGCGGATAAACAAAGTCGATTGTAAGGCGTGCAAATACTCGCTATGTGTGCACAGCTCAATTAGGAACAGCAGCACCCAAGAGATATAGAAGATATAGAAGCACAGCAGCACCACAGCGTGTAATATTTTTGCTACAATCAAAATTGCGTCGATAAAAACCATATTGTTTTCTACGTACGTATATCGCAAAACAATCCAGCTAGGTGTGCATATGGCGCCCTACTTTTCCTTGGGTTTTCTTCGCCATGCCAGATATTTATATATATATATACACATGTACACATACTTAGCATTAAAGTAACATACATAAATTTGCGCTATGGAACTCTGTTTCTTTTTTTTTTCGGGGTGGTCTACAATGAAATTTAGGGCAGCTATCTGAGTTTATTTGTAAAACTAGTTGTTGTTGTAGTTGTTGATGCTGCCGATGTCGATGTTGTTAAATAAAGGAAAACACATGTGTGCAAACTTCAGCCAAATGCTAAATAGAAAATACCAAAAAAAAAAAATTTAACTCAAAAATTGTATGCGATATTTGCGATTGTCGTCGTCGCCGTCGTCGTTACGTATACGCAACGTGCAACATTATGCATTATTATTGTGGACTCTGCACAACAATAAACAGCGGGCGATTTAACGTTGGCTTATAAAGAGATTAAATATTTGCGCCAAGCGGATTTTATCTGCAATTGTAAAGCAAACAACAAACTAAATTCACTTTCGTTTGCCCCACACGAGTAAAAGTATATAACATAACATATATATGTGTGTATGTGTGTGTGTGTGAGGCACTTGTGCTCATACTAACAACGCTTGATGATTGATAGCTCAGATAAGATATCATCAAAGCGTTTGCATTATTTATTGCTTTGTCACTGGGACAGGTCAGATGATAACAAACAACGTCGTTGCCGTTAAATTGCTGATTTGTTTATTTTTAGTTAGTGAATGTGTAAATGAGAATGATGAAGAGCGTACTTTATTTTCTTTTTTTTGCATTCCCAATTCTAAATAGAATGACATTAAAGCCAGCAAAATCTTGTAAAATTCCCACGAATTGTCTGCGCTGCTTGAATGATATTTAATATGTGCCGACCAGCATCGCCTGACAAACTCAGCTACTTAGCAAAGTTTCTGCCTCTCTCTAATTAACAACGTGCCCTTTTCAATTTATTGTTTCATATGTGAGTTCGTCTCTCTCTCTCTCTCTCTCTCTCCCACTCTTTCTCGCTCTCTCGACAAACTACAAGCAATCAAGTAAAAAGGGTCATTGAATCAATTGTAAGTTATTTCGAGCAAATTGAAAAATAAAAAAAAAAAGAGTAAAAAAATTAGACGTAGCGAAATCAGAAAAAGAAAAATATTTGCTATCTAACGACCCAACAACCCAATGCCAAATTTGACAAAACCATTTCTTTCATTTGCTCTCTGTCGCTCTTTTAGTTTTTTATTCAGTTGTCGCTGTTGTTGTCGCTGTTGTTGTTGGCGGTTTTGCTCTTAGCCCGGCAAAAGTCGTAATGCGGCCGGTGCCCGGTGCTCTTCATGGGCCACAAAACAAATGCAAACAGGCAAAGTTTGTTTTGTCATTCGTTGGCTTGGTTCGTTCGCTCGCTCGTTCATTCGTTTGCAGTTTGGCCAAAAAGCAAACGCAGCGCGAGCAGAAGCCAAGCAAAACGTTGCCAATGATTACGACAAACGCCGAAACGACCTTGCCAATTACTGTTGCCCCACACACAGACACAGAGACACACACACACCCCCGACAGTATCTAGTATTTTGACGTTTCTCCATTTCGCAGGTCTGCAGCTAAACCGCGCGCTTTGTTTGCGTATGCGCGGCGAATGCTGAGCAGAGATGAGTATCTTGCAGTTGTGCGGGGGTGGCAGCCACAAGCGAAAACCATGTTAAAGGTTAAATGCAAACCTTTAAAGTTACTAAACTACAGCACACAATAAAAGAGTTTGCGCTGTCTGCTCTCTTTTTTTTTTTTTGTACAAGCAAATATATAATATCTGCCATAACATCAACAACAACAATAACAACAACAAAAAAAGCTTGCAAATAATTAGCGCAAATTTGACGCTAGTCGCTCGGCAACGCTGAGTGCGTGCGATCGTTGAGTTGAGTGTCTGTTCGCATGTGAGTGCGTGTATCTATGAGATACACACTCACACAGTTGTGTATCTTTTGGCGTTGGCAATTGCGAGAGAGAGAGAGAGAGAGCGAACGAAAAGAGAGTGGCGCAGCGTGTTAGAGAGAGCGCGGCAATAGTGCGAGAGAGAGTGTGAAAGAGAGCCTCAGCTTAGGCGCGCAAAAATTTTTGCACAAAGCGCTCGAGCATCGCGTCAGATAGTTTGGTCGCACAGCAAGAACAGGCGATCTACGAGTGTGTGTGTGTGAGTGTGTGTGTGTGTGTGTGTGTGTGTAGTGGTGTGTGTGCGTTTTGGTGTGCCATCTTTTGTGTGTGCTTTTTGCAAAGTTTACGCACGGCCCCTGCCCCCTTTTGTTTGTGCGCTGTGTGTTTGCCTTTTGTTGTCTTTGTGTTTGCTTTTTGCCTTCGTGTTTGTGTGTTGTATTTGAGTTTGTAGCTGGGCCAGTAGCAGCAACAGCGGCAGCGACAGCACTTTGAAAGCCACTTAAGTATGTTGCGCACATGTGCCGCAAGAACTGAGCAGCAACAACCACTTTACACACACACACAGACACACACAGTTGTGGAGCGAGTTGTGGCTGCAAACCGGCAACACAAGAAAGCTAACCGATCGGGCCAAAGGCACGAAGCCCACTCGGACTTTGGTTCGGACTTAGTCTTAATCTAAGCCTATTCTAATGCCATGCATGGCCAGCAGAGAGACGCAGGCCCTGACGACGACGGCGACGACGACAGCGAGAGAGTGAGAGACCAAATAGAATGCAGAGAGACAGACAGAGACACACAGAGACACAGAGAGAGACAGAGAGAGGGAGAGAGAGAGAACAAACTGCATTTTGCCACAGCAGCTTCAGCTTCAGCATTTGCCACATGCGACGCGTTTGCGATGTTGCCTTACTCTCAGCTGCAACTGCTGCTGCTGCTGCTGCTGCGACTGCGACGTTTGCTGCTAAAGTTGTAGCTATTGTTGTTGCTGCCGCCGCTGAACGTGTTCTTTTTAGACTTTTAGCATTATTTGCAGCATTTGCAACGAACACTCGCTAAAAACAACTGCAACCGCAACGTTGTGGCACGCGTTTCTATCGCACAAATTAAAAACCAAAATACAACAAAAAAAAAAAAAATTCAAACAAAACACACAAAGACTACAAAAACGATCTTAGTCTTAGTCTTAGACTTAGCGCCTTTTGACGTGGCCCGAACCATCTGCAACACATGATCGCAAAGTGCAACAACAACAACAAGTGCAGTGCAGTCTATCAGTCTGAACGATCGAACCGAATCAGTGCAATATCCATATCATAAATATTCAATAAAATAACCAATTAACTATGACTATGACTGAGCGATAAAACGGGCAACGCAGCAAACAAACAAGCGTGCAACATGTGGCGCGCAACATATTGAACATTTCTTTCGACGATCCCCCCAAATGAGATCAGCGGCCCAAAATACGACAACGTCGAGTATGTGAGCGGCATCGGAAGGGATGCGGGGAGGGAGTTGGGATACAAAAGGGAAGCTGAGCTTCCAACTAGAATTAATTCGCAAAAAAAAACAAAGCGATAAGCATATTGAATTTTTGGCGAATTACTTCAAGTTCAAGTTGTAAATTAAATAGGAAAGATAAACTTGTTTTGGAATTTCGCTAGAAATTCGTGCTTTAAAATAGGTGTTGCAAATATTTGCATACTTCTAAATACCAGGCAAAAGGCATATTTTGTGGCACAAGTTCGATAAAATGTAATAAATATTATTGATGCATGGCATTCGAGAGAATCGTTCGTTATCTGCACTAGAGTTTCGAGTGAAATGCAAATTGAAAACGTGTGCGTGTGTGTGTGTGAGTGTGTGTGGCAGTGGCTGTAAAAAGAATAACAAATGCAAATTGCGATTTGCGATTTGCGAGTTGAGAATTGAGAATTTGAAATTCCACAAAATCAACAAAAGGTGCGCACACACAAAAGGCAGGCAGGCAATCGGGGCAGACAAACAGCTGATGATCATTATTATGAGGCCAGCAGCCGTAGGAGATGAGTATGAAGATCGTCATCAGGTTTATCTGTCAGTCCCTTTTGAATGTCTAACATGTGAGGCGCACATTTTGCACACAGCCAAAAAAAAAAAAAAAAGAAGAAGCGCTTCGCTTGATTTTTTTGCGCTTAATTTTCAGACAATTCCATGGAATTAAAATGATATGAGATGGAGACGGAGACAGAGACAGAGACAGAGACGGAGACGGAGACGGAGACGAAGACGCTGACAAAGACAGGGATAGGAGTCTCAAAAGCCGAGACGGAGGCTTTTTTGGGGATGATGATGAGCATGCGAAACGGAACAGAAACAGAAAACCAAAGCAAAGCAAAGAGGCGAAATCAAGCGAGAAAACAAGAAACAAAAAAGAACAAGACGAAGACGAAGAGACGAACGAAACTTACACATACTCTTAAATGACAACAACAACACGAACGGCAATGGGAACGGGAACGAGAACGAGAACGACATCATAAAGCCAAAGATCGGGTACTAGGTTAGCAGGCAACAAGAGGAATAGGAAGAATAAAAATGCGGCTGTCGAAGAAGAAATTCGCAAATTGCTCGTTTGAAAGCGAAAACCAAGCAAACAGTCAGATACAGATACACAGCGACAGCTACAGCTACAGATGCAGATACAGATACAGATACAAGGCACCGATACAACTGCAAGATCGCTGCTGTAAAAGCGCCTTCAAGGGTGAGACAAAAGCAGCGCAAAGCGACAGCGACTGCGACGGCGACGGCGACGGCAACAGCGACGGCGACGTCAACGTCGTCGTGTCCAATATGCCCTTGATCGTTAGCTGTTTGCTCGAAATGTCGCGGCTGCTCTGCCGGCAGCAACAGCAGCAGCAGCAGCAGTCTGTAAGCTTTGCCCGTCCCTGTCCCTTTCCATGCCCGACCCAACCCCGGCCCGGCCCGGCCCCGAATTTTGGCAACACACACATGGCGAAAAAAATTTAAACACAAAGCGAAAGACACAAAAAAAAAAAAAGAGCGCGCGTTCGCTGTTTGCCGACTTTAGATACTCGCATTTTTGCTCAGTTTTTACGCTTTGCGCTTTTAAATTATGTTATTTTTTTTGTTTACTTGGGAATTGGCAAGGGTCTGTCTGTCGCATGGACTGTCAGTCGACGGTACGTGTTGATGCGGTTCGCTTTGCCTTTGCCTTTGGGTCTGCCTTTTTGTGTGTGCGCGTGTGTGTGTTGAGAGTGCTTAGAGCAGATTACAAGCATGTCTATCCGTATCTGACAGATACGAGTGCCAGTACAACTGCCAGTCCAAGCTACTAATTAGCCAATCCGCCTGTTCGTACATTTCGTCTGCTCGTTCTCGCCACCATATTCTATTTGTTGGGCGGGCAGCTCTCTTTTTGCCACAAAAAAAAAAAAAACAACAACAACAGCAACACAAAAACAACAACAAAAAATTAAGAATTGTGTAATAATTTGCCAAAATGCCAACAGCAGCAGCAGCAGCAGCAGCAACAACAACACGAGCTACAACTACAACTACAATTGAAAAAACAAATATTTCGCGTGTTCTTCGCAGCTCATAAAATTTTTTACTGCCGTTTCGCGTAGGAAGTCGCACGTAGGCAGTCGAACGTTAGAATGCGCGTGTGTTTCTCAAATACAAAGATACAATAAAATTATTGATTGGTGCTACAACAAATTGATGTGCAACTTGGACACGCTAGCTACGATACTGCAGCATACCAAAAAAAAAAAAAAAATACAACAAAAAATAATAATACACAAGCAAACACAACAAAATACTCAAGCAAGATACTCTGCATGTATCTCACATTGTTTCTCACTGTGCAAATGTTCTAAAGCATTCACATCTGTTTCACGGAAATGACCAGGTTGGTGTTATAATTTTCTCCTCGCCAATTGGTTTTGTATGATTTGTAAATAATTGCGAATGTTTTACAAGCAGCGCTTTCATAGAAATATATAGTCAAAAGGTTATTTGAGCTTTAGGTTATTTATCTTTTCAATGCAACTAATATTTTTATAAGAAAAGGTTGGACTAATTACTAATTATAATAACAACTTAAAGAACTAACTGAAGCAGCGCTTTCATAGAAATATATAGTCAAAAGGTTATTTGAACTTTAGGTTATTTATCTTTTCAATGCAACTAATATTTTTACAAGAAAGGGTGCGACTAATTTATATTACTAATTATAATAACAACTTAAAGAACTCATAGCCTAACTGAAGCAGCGCTTTCATAGAAATATATAGTCAAAAGGTTATTTGAGCTGCAATTGAATTCTACTTTCCAAATTTTATCTTTTCAATACAACTAATATTTTCACAAGAAAGGGTGCGACTAATTTTATTTAATTATTATTACAACTTAAAGAGCTCATAGCCTAACTGAATTAGTCTGAGAATGTTGCAGAATTAAAATACTTCGACATTCTAAAAAGGCATCACTCATAAATCCAGCTTTTAATTCTAATAGGGTTGCTATAAATATGTAGAGGCAACCACAAAAAAGAATCATATAAATTAATACAGAAGCTTTTATAATACAATCTTGGTATAAGTAATATTTAAGAAATATCGAACAAAAATGATTATTTAATGTCTAATCATCTATAAATTAAAATATAATATGGCTTATGCTTTAACTAACTCTCAAATATTCATCAAATATTTCAAGTCCTCAAAATCTAAAATCGTATACTAAACATTTTATGACTGTGCTTCTATATTTTCACTCTCATTCTTCTTAAGGACGACGTTTTGAACACAAATCATAACGCGAAATGAATCGCTCGTAGATACATTTGTATCTTAACAGTCATTAGTGAAATGTTGGGGATTTGGTCAACTGAGCATTGCGAATTGGCAAATTGGCAACGCAAGTGGCCCGCATGGTGTGCCCGGGTTGCTTAATAAATCGATTTCAGCGGCAGCACTCTAACTTCATTCGAAGCCATTAAAGTTGTGCTTTTGGGCTCGGTTGAGCGTAAAAGTCGTCTGCCCGCGCCCATATGGTCAAAGTCAAATTGGTTGGCTGCTAAAATCGTTGCCAAATCAATTCCAATTTAGTCAACGGCTTGTGAAGGACAAATACAATGCGATAGCTTTCCGACGACTATGGTTATGTGGGGTTTTTGTTGCTGTTGTTCGTGTCTGCTGAATAGGAGCAGCTCGATGGCGACGTCATCAATTTAAAATAGATGAAAATACGCAATGCATGCTAATTGAATAATTCGGATTGTGGCACCTACAACAACTACTGAGTATTTTTTTTGTCGTTGTTGCTAATTTAGTTGTTTGTCACTGTTGTTGTTACAGCTGTTGCAACAGATATTTTGACAGCTTTGGTTGCGCAGGCGTGCAGTTTGCTGTCGCTGTTGTGGGTGGCAGTAACATCGTCAGCAGCAGCAACAGCAGCAACAACGATGTTTGTTTAATCAATGCAAATGCACATTTTTGGTCAATTGTGCGCAATGTAATTTATAGCATTTAAAATGCTCAGTTGTGTTTTGGCTGCTTGGCGATTAAAACAAATGGCAAAGCATTGCAAATGATGTCATCCTGCAGCTGCTACGACATCATGCTACTGCTGCTGTTGCTGCTGTTGCGTATCTGTGACAGACATGCAGGGTCAGGTTAAAGTTGAATCATTTGTTTATTTCGCAACACGATTTTTCTTTTAGCACACATTGATATGCCAATGCAATAGCAACAATTGCAATTGCCTGCTAATTAATTGAAAGCCATTTTATCGCGCACAAAAGCCGACTGGCAATCAATTTCACAGCACAACAACCAACAACAACAAACACTTACTTACAAGTCAAGTGAGCTAAGTCTGGCTAACAATAACGGCCAATGTGCAATATGATCAGCAATCATCAGTGGCAGCTTCTAACTGCTGTTTTGTTAGCATTTCAAACACGCCCCAAAAACAAAGCCAACAAAAAAAAAACAAAAAAAACAAAAGCGGCAAAAAACGGGCACAGGCTCGCCCAGACAAAGTCCTCGAAAACAACAAACGCAACAATAATAACCACAACAACAACAACAACAACAGCAACAACAACCCCAATGAAATGCCAGACAACAGCTTGAAATTTTGCGAGATTCTTTTGGCGTTTTCAGTTTTCAGTTTCGTTTTTGTTAGCCATCGCCTGTGTTTGGCTCTTAACTGTTGGCTTGTTGGCCGTTTTGCTAGCCGCTAGCTGTTTGTTGCTGCTTACAACAAATAAACGGCTGCTTTTAACCTTGAGCCGTGCGCATTTAGTTTGTAAGTCACGTCTAAGTCGCCATCGCTGCTCAAAAGGTTTGACACTCAACGTCGACGCGACGCGACGCGAAGCAGGCGACGCAGCGATGACGGCAACGCCAGCAGCGACGGCAACAGCGACGACAGCGGCGCATGCGCTCTTTTTGGCCACGGGCTGCGACTGCGGCTTCAACTTCGCTTTGTTAGCTTGCTCTTTTTTTTTTTTGTATTTTAATTTTTATTTTATTTCTTGTTGCCATTTTTGCAAAATTTTTGGCGTGCTTCGTTTCTACCCTTTTGCCTTGTTCTTGTTGTCAAGTGTGTGTGTGTGTATTTTATTTTTCTTCTTTTATTTTCGTATTTTTTGGAACTTGTAAAGTTGCTGCGCCGCTTGACCAATTTGAGTTTGAGTTTTGCACGCCACTAAAAAGGTTAAAACATGTTTTTTTTTGTTTTGAACTAGGTTTTTCAGTCGTTTCTAATGGCCTGCCATATGTATCGGGACCCGAGGGAGGGGAGGCGACAGCCTCGAGCCGAGGAGCGTGGTCGGCTGATGTGCCATGTGCCTCAGGTATAGGTTATGTAACGCCAGCATGTCGTCTTGCCTTTGGCTATTCGCCATTCGAAGTTCAGCAAAATTCGAGATTAATTGCCGATATCAGGGTAAACTTGATGCCAAGCGAATTCGCCAAACTACATTTCAAACTTCGCATACATATGTATATTTAATCCTTTTAGAGAACGCTGATTAGCGCATTCTAGTTATTCAATTGGCGTCAAATTAAATTACTATTTATTGAGTTTATTTATTAATGCAAACTCTCTATCAATCAAAACTTTAGACAATCAATTTGTAATGGGGAAAATAAAAAATACTACGAAAATTCATTTATTTTGAAGTAGTTTCTCTATACTCTCAAAACGTTCTACAGTTTGTTTATCAAATGCGATCTGAATTAAAGCAGACTTCTTGTGCAAAACTATTATTTTGAACTTGAGCTTATCAAATTGTGCACTTCTCACAGTACTTATTTATATATTAAATGTATCAGTTAGAGTGTTAAATATTTGACATGTTTTGCTTGCACATTCATTGCTATTATCTTGAAGGAGTTCTGAGGCAGATAAGAGGCATAAATAGGTAATAATAAATTTGGGCAGTAATGCAAATCTTGTTCGTTTTGTTCGAGCGATTATCAATAATTGTCTTACTTTCGGTGAATATTATTGTTCGATTTATTTAATTGTACTTCATGTGCTTACATTTTTACTCTTAGTCAAGCACGCGCTTCCATTTGTTTAATTCACATCACTGATCGACTCACACACACACACACACACGAACACAAACATATTTCAAACCGATAGCAAGTATTAAATATCTAGCGAGAATAAGGAGAGGGAGATAGACGTGCAGACTGAGAGTCAGAGAGAGAGAAGCAATGTGCCTTGGTATTGGTTTTGAGTTTGCTAAAAATTTAACAAAATTCACATCAATAAAAAATTAAAAGAGCACAACAAAAACGAAGAAACAAACATCAACGAAAAAAAACGAATATAAACATTTTTATGTAGTTGTTGGTGGCATATGCAAACATACACAAACATACAGACACTACCATACTACATACTACTACTACATGTGTGTGTTGTTAGCTATTTCGGGTTTTTTTTAAGTGTATTCAGTTACACACACGCACACGCCTTTGCCTGTGTGTGAACTTTAAATTAGACGAAACACGACAGCGGCGGCAGCAGCAGCAGCCCATGCGAGCAGACCCTAATAAATTTCGCATACTTTGCGAATTTATGCTGAGAGAGCAGCAGCAACAACAACAGCAAACGACCAAACGACAGTTGTTGCTCGCTGCCGAGCAACAGCAGCAGCAGCAACAGCCAAGCCCAAAGCGACGTCGCGTTGTCTAATGGCGTCGCCTTCGCTGTTGGCGTTGACGTTGTCGTTGTCGTTGTCGCTGTCGATGGCGCTGACGTCGCTGGTGATGTTGACGTCGACGTTAACGTTGACTGCATTTGGCAGCGCTCAGCGCTGGCGTCGTTTGCCAACGCTTTAGCTGCTCATTTTGGTGTTTTGTGATCTTCTTTTGCTTCGCTTGCTATTCAAGGACAAGTGGCCGAAGTCGGCTCTGTTGCCTGCCCTCTGCCTGTGCTTTGCTTCGCATTGCCTTCTTCTGCCTGCTCCGTTTTTTTTTTTCGGATGAGACTCGAGACACACACACAATTCTACCTAGCCTCTATTCGCTTGTTGTTTACTTTGTTTTGGGCAAAGGAAGCTTCAAATGGGCTTTGGAAACTGTGTGTAAATAAATTGCGAAATAAATATGATGTAATCTTACCTTATGTATTTCACATTTTGCAAAAACCTTTTGCACGTTCTTATCGAACATTCCCAACGCTGATTACTTAAACGCTTTGGGTATGAGTGAATGGTGCTTCATTAATTAGTCACATCAAATAGCCCAACTAACAGCACATTAACCGAGTGTCTTTAAGTAACATCAGTTTTCAAGCCAACTAAATATAACACCCAAAACAAGCCGAACGAATGAAAGAAAGCACGAAAGAGGGGAAAAGCAAGAGGAAAAAAAACAGTTTTGATTTCTCCTTTACTCTCTTTGGCTGCTTGCCTTTTGTCGTTTATTGTTTTGTTGTATTTCTTCCTCGTCTTCGTTTTTGCTTACTTTTATATTCACTCTTTTTCTGTGCGCTTAATTTTTGCATGCACGTTTCGGCGCTGACCTTGAAATTTTTTCTTTTGCTTTTTACGTTTTATTTGCTGCTGCTGTTGCTGCTGCTGCTGCTGTTGTTGTTGTTGCTGCCATTGTTGTTGCTGTTGTTATTGCCGACGCTGCTGCTGCTGTTGTTGCTGTTACTGTTGTTTATTTATTTTTTTTTTTTTGTTTATTTTAATTTTATATTTTTTATATTACGTTACTCCGACTGCTAAATGCTGAAGAGGAAGCAATATTCAAAAAGCAGCAATAGCCACAGTCAGGCGATTATAACACATAAAAAACAAGTAAGAGTGCAGTGCGCATTACGGCACGACTAACAGATGCCCTGTACGCAAGAGTAAAATATATTATCAATATCAAGTTACAGCATTTTTTTGTAAATCGCTAAAGTTAAGTCAAACAATATTTAAAATCATTAAATATTTTTATTTAACCCACTTTACCACATTTAAAGGCTTACAGGGTATACAGAGCTTGACAATGCGCACGCATTGCTAGATGAATCTTATAATTATTAATTATATTTATCATACGTATAACGTATATGCATTTTAATTCATTTGCTTTTGTATTTTAATGAGAATTTCGAAAACTGGCGTTAGCCATGTGGCATTTAATCTACTAAATTGGCCCGGTAATTATTTTAATTCACCTAAAATTACCTTTTTTGTCTCTAAATCAGCTCATTGTGCGGCAATTTATGATATAATAGAGTGTCCTTATGGGTCAAACGATTTGCGACTCTGCCACAAATTAGATTAACAAATTAATTTGCTGCCCAAATGAATGCCAAGAAATATACACTTTAAATATTTTGTCGTTTTGTACGCAATTTAATTATATGACTTTGATTATTTTGCAAGTATATATAAATTGTGTTCTATTCTTGTTTCAGAATAGAACGTTGCCTTTTGCAGCTCATTAAAAATTGTCGCCAGCTTTTGCACCTGTCGCATCGGCTGCCACCTTCAAAAAGTTTTTACTGACAATGCGGCCAACATTGTGGCAACTAAAACACACACACACACACAGAGAAAGATACTCGAATATTAGACTGAAATTGAAAGTGTCACCGTGGCTTGTTTTTGTCTGCTTTGTAAATTTGTAGACATCGTTCGTTTAATTTAGTTTTTAATTTTCAATACATATACAAATGAATACATACACGTAGATATGTGTTCGTTGTGTATTTATTTTTATGAGTGCTTTCGCATTACTTGTGCACATTTTGTGGTTATTAATTTGACCCAATTCCGCTGACAGCTGAAAAGTCGGCAAATATTGTGGATGGCCAACACTTTTGGGGCTATCTTTAACAGCAGCACGCCGATGAGTAGGCCTCAGCCATGCCAAAGGTGTTGTTTACCCTCTGGCAATTAGGCAAGCGGCAACAAAATAGATACCGCTCAAAACTGTGTCGCTAAATTAGACATTTTCATTTTAAAGGGTATCTCGGAGCAAAGACTGCAGATGGTTGGTTGGTGTGTTGTGTAAATATTGTAAACTATTGCAGCATTTTGTCAGTCAAGAGTCATTCAAAGATATTTGGTAATTTGTCAAACGCACCGCCGTCCGCGGCCTGAAGCTTCATCATCCAAATGACAGTTGTGTGACAGTTGCTGTGACAGGACTTTCCGCATTATTAGCCAGCCAGCCTCATCTGCTCGGCGACTAATGCGCCGATGAAAGCGATAACTAAAAGACGCCAATTGCCAATTGCATTTTGGAGTGGCTGAAAAGATGAAAGCACTGGCAAATGCAGAGCAGCTGTTAATTCAGTCAATTATGGGATGTGTCAATTGGCCGCCTGTTTTGTCAATTGTCGTTAGACATGGGCGCGAATTCGAGATGTGCTAATAAATTATTTTAATTGGAATATCAGCGTACGAGTGATAGAGCGATAGAGCGATAGAGAAAGAGCGAGAGAGAGAGACTAACTAACACTTGTACAACGATGCGTATAATTAATTTCGCACATTGCGCATACGCCACGTAAGCGCAAGCGAGTGCAGACAAAAGGCAGGCTGCAATTTATCATTTGGCTTGTGCAAAAATCTCCGCATGTCTGCACCAATTACACATTAAATACATCAGCGCAGCCAACAAAAAGCGAAGAAGACAAAAGACGCCACAAAATTAACTTGTCCCAATGCACAACTAAGTGCCGGACTTGGCACTTGGCACTCGCCACTCGGCGACACCAAGAGGCAACGGGCCAACCTGTCGCCTGTCTCGCCTCGGACCAAGGCGTGCAATATTTGGCTTGACAGAACGAGTGCAGCCAGCGAAGGCGTTGGCGTTTCGTCTCTGCCCAAAAGGCTGCCGTCTCCTCGGCTCCTGCTGTAAAATGCTTCTATGCTTCTTTGCCTCTTTGCTGCACTTGCTGTAAATAATCGCATTCTCGTCAAATGCAAAACATGTTGGCCATTTAATTGGCTTCGTTTTATTTTTGTTTGTTGTAGCTGTTGTTGTTGTTGTTGTTGTTGCCGCGCACTGGAGCCCACGCATGAGAAATAGCAAAATGAAAAGCAGCCTCTCATAAAAATGCACAAATTATGTCTTATTAAGTGTGAAGAGGCCCCGCGTCCGAGCGAGCCACTTGGCTGCATTTGTCATACGCATTTTGCCTGTCGCAGCAAATTATGCAAAAGGCAAAAAGTCACACAAAATATAGATATATATATATATATATATGTATTTTGGCCCAGTGCGCGCAGCATTTGTAAAAATATTTCGAGGGGCTGGCTGTCAGAGACGCTCAGATGGCTTCCAGTTTCGGTTTCAGTTCCAGACCGACGCATTTGCTCCGGGCGCTCGTTAATTGCACCGGAAGTGCCGTCATCAAAAAAAAAATTTGTTTTTGAGCGCATGCAGAATGAAAATATTATTATTGTTATTATTATTATTACTATTTATTTACTTATATGGTTGATGTACGCGAATGTGTGCGCACATTTATTTTATTTGTTGTTAATGTTCTCTGCGCCAGCCAATTAAATGTTGCTGCTGTTGCTGCTGTTGTTGTGTGTGGTCAAGAAATCGCACAACAAAAGTAAAAACTTGAATATTACTTTTCGCCTGAGGTTCGCATATAAATCTTGCCAGCCCCATGAATCACAATGACGAACAAGCGAGCGAACGAATGAAATCTTCTTGCTGTCGTCCCAACCCAAAACTTCTATCTATAGATATGTGAAACATTCCCCGGCAACTTTGCATAATCCTCAGCGTTGTCAACTTAGCGCTGCCTTTTGTGATGGCTCCCAGACTGGGCTGTGCCTTGTGCCTTGTGCCTTGTGTCTGGACACTTTCGCATCCAAATTAATTGAGTCACGCCAGACGCCAGACGCCACACACACACACACACACACACACCCACAACACACTCGATGGAGACACTTTTATGTATTAGTTTTTGGCGTTAGTTGGTCCCCAGCAACATGAGTCAGTCAAGCCGAAATTGCTGCGCATCGGTAAGCCACCTTACAAGCTATCCGAAATATTTTGCGTGGCTGCAAGTGCAACTTGTGGCAACTCAAGCTGCCAAACAATGCGAAAATGTGGCAAATATGCAAGTTAGCAAATCAAAACAACGACAAACAGCAGCGTCGAGCGACGACGAGCAACCGCAACCCCAAGACGAGTTTGGCTCTTGTCGCATCATCATCATCATCACCAACCCTGCCTCAGCAGCCATGCCACATGCTGTGGCACAATGCAAGGTACATTCCACGGTGTGAGTTGTGAGTGCCGAGAGAGAAAGTTGTCGTCGCACTTGCTATGCCAAAATATATGTGTTTCCAATTCTTTTGTTATGTTTGCTATATACTTATTTTACATTCCAAATTTATACGCTCATAACGTTTGGCTGTTGCATTCAGTTCGGCACAAAGACTCCAAGATTTACGCCTTGGAGAGACAAGCAAAGACAAGAAGCAGCTTAGCTGCTGAGCGTTGAACAAATATTCAACAACAAGTAGATGAAGAAAATATTATAAATGTCGCTAAGCGTTGAGAAACTCTTGTAATAATAATATAAAATAAATATAAAAATATATATAAACATAGTTTTGAACAAGTCTTGAACAAAAGTAAATTTACTAGCGAACAAACATATTTGAATAAATTAAATGAATTCCAACTTTCCATGTGTGTCTCTGTTAGATTCTTCCGAATTCAAACAAAGCTCGCAACGACCTTTGCGGCAAACAAACACAACACAACATTTACAAGTAGGCTTTAGGTTGTGCTAAAGTTAATTATGCGCTTGTAACAACAGCAACAACAACATATTAGCAACAAAGTATTTGCCAAGGCTAGACTCAAGCTCAACCCAACTCAAGTCAACTCAAGTCGAGGCGACTTGAAGCTACTTGGCTCTATTGGGCATTCAGACAATCAAAGGCAAATTTCTTGTAAATTATAATACAAAAACAAATTGAAAAAAGCAATTTCGCATGCGTTAAAGTGCGACCACGACCAGCAACAACAAAGTAAAAACGACAACAATAAAATAAAAGCAACAACAACAACAACAACTATAAAATGGGCCTGCCAGCCCATTAGGTATTCAAATGCTTACAACGCGAGCAGCTTGAATAGCGGGCGGCAGCTGTTGAGCTAGAGGGGTATTCAAGGGGGGGCAAGGGGGCCAGGGGGGCAGGTTAGGGGTATTCGCGGGGCTTCGTCGAACGCCCTTTACCTTGCTGACATACATTTTATGCTAAATAGCCGACGGCAAAACGGACGGGATATGAAGAGTTCGCTGTAGTCGCTTGTTGTTGTTGTTAATGTTGTTGTCGTTGTTGTTGGTGGATTCATTTGTGCTGGTTATGTCAGTGGGTCTAGTGGATCTGTTTTGTCTTCGACCCACTAATTTGGCAATAAAGTAAACGGTGAATATTTTTACTGGGTTTTGTTTTTAACCTTCAAAGCCAACAGCGACAACAACAACAACAACAACAACGAAGTACGCACGCATTTACATTTGAGACGCACAACAAAAACAACATTTGGGCAAAAAGTTGTAGGCATATTATTAACATTTTCGGCTTCTGCACAAAAATTTCAACTTGTTTTTCAAGAGAGTTAGTTGCACATGGATTTTGTCTGCAAACTGGAGCAAAGAATGAATGAATAAATTAATTAATCACTTCATAAATCAATTAACTTTGCTCAGGCAAAACAATAAATTTTTTAAATGGGTAAAGGTAATTTTTTTGGCCGAGAAAAACGCTGAACAGAGCGTTTAAAAAAAATAAACAACATAAAAAATAATTAGAACAATTTCGTTGAATTCAAAAAAACTCGAAAGACACAATTTTTAAATAAGCTGCGCTTACTTTTTAAGTTGGGTATGCTAAATAAATGTGGTAAAAGTAATGCAGACAGCAAACTGTGGAATCTAAAGTTTAAATTGCATTCAAAATGCTGCAGCTTAGACTCGATATATTTGTAGACTTGTTAGTGCAAACAATCGAAGCGTAGCATGCCCTATTTTGCCAGCTGGGCCAGGGTATTCACAAGCCAAACATATTCACAAGCTTTTTTTTTTTTTTGGTTGTTGCAACTTTTCGCCTAGTGTAAATAATTCTTTTTGTGCCAAGTTAAAATCGCTTACAAGCGCCAACAAACTTGGCCCGCAACATTAAAAAATCATTTCTGCTGATTTGTTTAAATACAACTTTTGCAGTGTGTGTGTTTTTTTTTTGTTCTTTTTTGTCTTTTGTTGACTCAGCTGGGGGGGCTGGGGCCAAGCTCTGGAAGCTCTCAGCTTACAATGTTGGACCCAGTGGCGCCAACGGCAGCGTTGGGGCCCTCAACAGTCAAGCGCCAGCAAACGCAGCACAAAATTTTGCCAACGAAAAATTGCAATCAAAACTGAACATAAAATAACCAATTTCAACTTATTCGAAAACGTTGCCACTTACATTTACATACAAGCCGCTAAAGTGCCGTAATGGGGCAGCTTAGTTGGCCCATAAACGAGCGGCCAGCAAAGTGTTTGGTGGCCAACTGTTTTGATATTTTGCTGGGCATATGTTATGACTCGGCAGACATTTAAGGACTGGAGTTGTGGAATGCATGTTTTCTCAAAGTTAACGAGCTAGTTGCGCATTTTGTTATCTAAGCGGAATCGCGACCATTTCTAGCTACTTATCAATATGGCCGCAGGATGTAAACGGCAAATTGAATTGGAGTGAAACGTGCCCAAAAGTCGCAATTAAACCACATACTAAATACAGCATTGAAATGGTTCAATTAACTCTGCGCTCGCTGCGGGAGATTTCTATATATCCGAATAGATTGAAATCATTTTAAGCATATTTTAAATAGCTGTAATTTAACTATTTGCCATTTGTAGTTATTTATTTTTTGTTTGTTTGCCAAACAAGTTTAGTTTAGTTGTTGCGCTAAAGGCCAGCGGACCGTGCAGTTTGGCCGAGTCGACGACTTCCATTTCGGTTCCCGAACTACTCACAGTCCCCCAGTCCCCCCTTGGCCCCTTTGCCCCCTTTCCGCCTCCCCGTTGAGTTCGGTTACCGGATTGCCATTTGGCTTGTTGGCAGTTTCTGCTGCGTTTTTGGTCGCGTTGCATGCGCGTGTTCTAATGCGAAATTAATTCAACATGCTTGGTTTTTTTTTTTTTTTTTTAATCGTCTTTTATTTTATTTCATTTTTTTGCTTGCCAGCGTATGTAATTTTTTGCTGTTCTGTCGGTTTGCCAAATTAAAATCTTGCAAAAAAGCAAAACCCACAAAAATTCTATAGCTAATTTTACTACGACTAGTTAGTTAGTTAGTCGCAGCTGCTGCTGTTGCTGCTGCTGTTGTTAGCTGCAGGCAACTGGTTTATGCTTTTTTATAGCCAAATATGCGATATCTTTTTTTGCTTTTCGTTTTTTTAGGTTTATGTCTTGTTATGCGCTCTGTTGTCGTTAATGAACGAAGGTCAGTTTTATGCCGGTTCACTTCTCTCAGCTCAGCGGTCAACACTTCAAATATGCATATTTTATTACTTTTTTCTAGCCACATTGACAAGTCGCGATTTTTGGTAATACTTCTGCCAAACATTTCTCATGCGGGTGTTGTGAAAATATCATTTAAAACCCCCATCAATTCAAATAAATATATTTGTTATGTTATAAAAAAAAGTCATTTCAATCCAGAGAAAATTCAATTTGAAGCTAGTTTAAAAAGTTGCTAAGATTAAATATATTTCACAGTATTTTTTCTATAAAGCGTTAGAGACAAGAAATTTTTTTTTAAATGTAGAAAATTAGTTGAATGTTATTAACAATTGTTTGTCTATATTTTCCATTATCTCGCAGTATTTTCAAGCTCAGTTATCGCTAAGAATCTGTGCTTTAATTTCAAAAATTTGCACAGAATTTGGAGCCCACAGCCATGGAATACCTCTCATATCTAGCCATGGATCTGTTTGCTTAGCATTGGCTGCAACGAAAGGTTTATCGATCGATGTGCAAGCTGTACACGGCGAAAGCAGTTGGGTTGACTGGGTACTTGGGAAAGAGGCGGCGATGCAGGTCGCCGCCCCTTGAGATATGGATATAGATATGGCATAGAGATCGGGGCTGAAAGCGCAGCTTGCCCAGTCACTGAACCGCCCCTTTCCGCAGTCGTTTGGCTTTTCCGTTGCCCCCGCGGCTCATGTGAAATGCAAACAGGCAATTAAATGGCGTTGCAAAAGGCGCAAAACTTTTGCAGTTGCAGTTGCAGTTGCAGTTGTTGCACTTGCCCAGGCCAAGCTAAAAGTGTGTGTGTGTGTGTGTGTGTGTTGTTGTGTGTGTGCGCATGCGTCCAGTTTTTACAGTTTTATTAACTGCATTTTTATCTAGCTGCAGCCAAACAACTCGCAGCAAACTGCACGAACTGGCTCTCAAACTCCGGTGCATGGAGCGGAAAAAACATTGCCAATGTTGTTGCCAATGTTGTTGCTGTTGTTGTTGTTGTTGCTGTGTCTGCTGCTGCTGCTGCTGCTGCTGCTGTTCGAATCGCACGAAATACCCTTTTGGCCAAGAATTTGCTTGAGCTTAAGGTACCCAGCCAAGAAGGAGGAGGAAGCTGCTTGTGTTTTTTTCGTTCGTTCGTTCGCTCGTTCGTTCGTTTCGTTTTTGCGGCCTCGATGCCGCCGCCTCGTTGCCGCCTTGTTGCCGCACTTGTTTTCTGCCTTGCTGCAAACCAGTTGAGCGTCTAACTGTTCACCGTGGCAGCCAGTTGGGGCAAGTGCAGCAACCACAGCAACAACACAGCAAATGGCAGCAAACACATTCGTTGAGCTGGTCCGTTGGATCTTTGCTTATTACTTATAGAATTTATTTGGCCCACAACAAAACCAGGCAGCCAAACACGACTGACTTGTGGATAGATATATAAAAACGAAAAAATAAAATAATGATAACTGCCGACTGAATCGTAAAAGCAACGAGAAAAAAACAGTATAAAAATAAAGGTTGTGCACAAGCGCAACAACAACAGCAACAACTACAACTACAGGCATTTGCCTGCTCCTGGGCAGCAAACAGCAGCGGAAATTGTTTGTCCTACAAAAATAAAATAAAAAAAAATAAGAAAATGTAATAAAGAAAAAAGAAAGAATACAAGATGAACACACAGCTTGTTGTGTTAGCAGCATTTGTTCTCATTGCCGGACTGGTTGTTGTAATAGAGATAGCGCTGCCAGGCACGGGCTCTTTTCCTTATAGGGGCAATCAGGCATCGACAACTCGGGGCTAATTCAGGTTGCTGCCGCGCGGCAACTTCCAGTTGCAGTTGCAGTTGCAGTTACCGTTGCAAGCGGTTGCAATTGCAGTTGCATATTTACCAAGGAATGTCAACAATTTCCTTTTAATAATTTGCCAGTCCGACGGGTCTTTCGGCCTCGTATTCTCTCAATTCAGCCCACCATAAGGCAATTAATTAATTGGGCAAGCAGATGCAGCGCAAGTCTCTCTAAGCCTGAGTGGCTGAGGCACAAAACTCGGCTTGCCTCAAATCCGCGCTACCGTAACATTCAAAAGTCAATATTGGAACGAGGCAGTGGCTGGCAAACAGCCGCCGGAGCAGCAGCTGTCACAGACACTTGGCCAACACTCACACACAATCACACACGCACTTAGAGTGAAGCACTCTTATATCTCTGTGTGTGTGTGCACACCTTGGAAGTTGACTTTTGGCACCTAGTGTTTGTGGAGTTGGCCCATTTGGTTGCTGCACTTCTTGTAATACTCTGCGGAATTTCACACGACAATTTGCGAAAAGACGCTTGGCGAACACCTTCAACACTCTGATGGCATTTCGGCAAGGAATTTCTCGATTTTTAAATGCTTTAAGTCAACTATTTAAATTTGTCCAACAACACAGCGTTTCACCAGAACATTGATGGGCTTTGCTTAGAAATTTCTCGTCCAAGCAAACTATTTAAATTTGTTCAACAACACTGCGATCTGTGCCATTTAACAAGTGCTATTTATGTCGCATAAATTTAAACTGATTAGTCAGAAACTTTAATAGAAGTTTTCTGATTTTTTAATTGTTTAGGTAATCTATTCAAATTTTAAATCTGTCCGATTTTACACATGCTATTTATGTCGTATAAATGTAAACCGTTTAGCAAAGAGGTTCAATAAGAAAATTCCTGATTCCTTTATTATATTTTTGAAGTATTATATTTTTGAATTACTTAAGTAAGCTATTTAAATTTCTTGAATTGCAAGTGATTTTTTTATGGTAAAACCTAAATAAGCAAATTCTGGATGTTTGAGTTATTTAAATAACCAATTAAAATTTGTTAAACCATTTTGAAATCTATCTCATATTACAAGTGATTTTTTATGGTAAAATTCTTTAACATTTTAACAGATTAGTAATAAACTTAAATAAGCAAATTCTGAATGTTTGACTTATTGAAATAACCAATTAAAATTTGTTAAACCATTTTGAAATCTATCTCATATTACAACTGATACTTTCACGGTAAAATTCTTTAACATTTCAACTGATTAGTAATAAATTTTAATTCCTTAAGGAAAACCATATAAAATATATTGCATATTACAAGCGAACATTTTATTGTGGGAACTTTAAGCATTTCAGATGATCTGTAATAAACTTCAGTTAGAAATTTCTCCATATTAGAATTGACTTGAAATTCGACTACCAACACTTAAGTTGTCAAATAAAGCGTCTGTACTTAACGTGATTCGCACACTTGTTCTATTCACTTGGCCTGCAATTAGGAAAATGTTGAACTTAGCATTTAATGTCAATCACTGGCAATCGTCAATAAACACTTGCTTGCTGTGCTCAAAAATAACGAGGTGTCCAAGAAAATTGGCCGACAACTGTTACTGCATATTTAAGCAGCGGCCAAATATTAAACATTTATGTGCGCCAAGTGCCAAGCACTGAAATTCTCAGGTTTAGGGTGTAGAGGGGTGTAGATACTTCAAGTGATGCCAGCCGGAAATTGTATTGGTATTGGCATTGATATTGTGGTATTTGTGAGTCGTAAAGTAGAGAAATTTTAAAAGCAGCAATTGCCTGCTTCACTTTAATTAAGATTGACAGCCCACAGAGGTGGGCAGAACCAAGAGTTTAACTACTTCAGCGCTTTAAGTGGGCCTTCAAGCGGCTTCCTGGTTGCCGATTGTCAAATGGATGGATGGATGGATGGATTGTGAGCTGATAGAACGAACTACTTACTGATAGTTGCATGTTGCCGGCCATTGAGCGGTCCACAGAAGCCGCTGCCCCGAGAGTTGCGATCACAAGTAGCGGCTGAAAATTGTTGTAATTTGCAATCCGTTTACACGCAGCTTACAGCCTGGGCGTTGGGCGTGGCTGCCTCTCTGATGGCGTCTCTTGGCAGTCGAGTGTATATATATATATATATACTGCTCTGCTACTATATAGCATATTGTAGACTAGTTGTAAGAATCAAAAAAACTGCCTGTTAGTCTGCCTGCGTATTGTGCGTGTAACTGTAATGTGTAAAGGACGCTGATGATGAGAGTCGCGGAGCTAAATAACTAACTTGTAGAGCAACTGCAGAGCAATAAAAATACTCACTAAACACCATATAAACACTCACACACCAGCATCAACAAAACATTCTAGTGTAAAATGCATTTAACACTTTAGCGCATTGTAAACAAAAAATATGAGTTCATTTGAAATTCACCTTATTATTATTTAGCTCAGTTTATTATTGTGTTGCCATTTGACTAATAAATATTTTTCTCTATTTCTAGGTAAGTCAACTGAATGCAATATTCACTAACAATCCCTTCACAATCACCTTGTTAAGTCAACAACAATTCAGGTAATAAGTTAGTTTAAATTGGTTATAGATATTCAACAATAATCATAGTAGGCCAATCAACTGAAAGACGCCCAAAAAAAAAAAATAAAATAAAACAAATCCTTAACTGCATGAATAATTGAAATGCTTGCGTTGCACCTACAGTTCCTGTGCAACTTGGCAAATATCACACTGTGCCGCATTTTTTTCGTGGAAAACATTCCACTTTGGCGCCTCGAAAACTGACCGTAAAAAAAGAAAAGAATGCAACAAAAAAATTGCAGCAGGAAAAAGAGTAACCACGAAAAATGCCACAAGGGTAAATAGCGAGGCAACTGAAGGGCAAAACAACAACAACAGCAAGAAAAAAAGTAACTGCAACAAACAGTGGCAAACAAGAGAACAACGCTTAACCCGGTCGAGTGGCGCGTTGAGAGTGGCAGGGACAGCAGGCAGAGTGAAGGCAGGGGAAGGGGGAAGGGGGAAGCGGAAAGCACTTGCCGACAGAAAAGTAAAAGCGCAAAATTGTCATAAAAACGCGTAATAAAGTGGACGCCTCTCTGGGCCACGCCCACAGCCTTAATTGCCGGTCAAATAATAGCTGTAATTTTGACTGCAATAAACTTTAATGCGCACAGATAAATTTTCGTTTAAGCAAATGTATGCACGGCGTTTGTCTTTGGGCCAACGATGCGCTGCAGCCTCAGCATCGACGGCCGTTGCTGCGACTGCGGCTTCTGTGTGCTTGTGTCACGCGGCGTATGCGCAATTTTTTAATGCGCTGCATTTGCCTGTCATATTTCTTTAATGGTTGCCATTTTTTATGACTTCATTTCTGTTTCGGGCAAATAAAGTGGTAAATGCAATTGCAACTGCAACAATCGTCTGCGGCAAGTGCCGCGTGGGCCGCCAGCGGCTAATAAAGCCATAAAGCAGCAGCAACAAATTAATTAAACAAATAAACAAGGCACAGACTAAAAAAAAAAATCCAAGCGTGAAGCAAAGATCGAGACGTTAGCGCAGACGAGAAGTTGCAGCCACAGCGCATAACTCAGCGCTGGCAAAAACTATGCAAAGCTGTCGAGCTGTCGCATGATGTCAGAGGCCAAAATTAAGAGATAATAAAAAACAAACAATTAACTATGCGGCAGTCGAGCGTGATCGAATGCAAGTGACGCTGTATTAAGCTAGCAGCTTTAATTCAGCTAAACTGTAGTAAATAAATAAGAGCTTGAGGGGTTGAAATTGGTTTAAATTTAAGCAGAGTTCTTTTAAAGCAACGCAGGAAATTGCACATCAATAATTTGCCATAATAAATCGCCATGGCTTTGCATTAAAAGTAACTCTAAATAAGTCACTGATTAAATGAATTTTTGGTTAGCCTATTTCTTACTTCTAATTAACATAAATTCTAGCAGCACAATTTACAACAAATTTGCCAAAATTGAAAATTCTTTTTGCTATTTAACATTTTCGGCTTGCCCGCCAAATACTCCCCCAACTACAGGGTATAGCACAGCGCCCAAAAAGCCTACCAAAGATATGTGTATGTAATGTGCATGCAGCTAAGCTGCTGCCGTGTGGGCTGCGCGCATCTGTCAGATACTTTGGCCAGCCACAGTCGCTGTCACCTGCTCAAAAGATGGCCGCTCTAATGGCCTTTCGCTGCCCACGGCTGCTGCTGCTGCTGTTGCAGTGATCTGCTATCTGTGCAACATGTTGTTGCAGCAGCGACCGCGACGACGCATTAGTCATAAATGTGTCGTCGTCGGCTGGCAGGGAAATGTATCTGTCGCTTTTTTTGGGGATCGCCAAACAACACGCGTTGGCGTTAGCTCCTTTTTTTTTGTGTGTATTTTTGGGTTGTTTCGTTGCTTGGCATTGTTCTGGTTTTTTTGTTGTGTGTGTGTGTTTTGTGCGGCTTTGGCTTTGGCTCGTGATACGAAATAAAGTCAAGGAGAACTTAAGCTGACCAAGCCAGGCAGCAAGCGATCGACCGGTTTGCCGCAGCAGGTCGGGGCGTGGGTGTGCCACCAGCAGCAGCAGCCGCAGCAGCCGCAGCAGCCACAGCAGCCGTCTCGTTGGCCTAAACCGCACTGACGGATTGCTTTCTAATGGTTGGCCAAATGTAAACCGTCGCTGCTGCGGCTGCTGTCTGACCCTTTGCACAGTTTTGTGGCCCAGCTATTGCGGCGTTGGCGTGACCACAGCGAGGCCAATAAAGGCAGCTGGCACGAAGAACCGCCAGCCCCCAAAAAAGCCAACAAAAACACAGCCAACTACTTGCATGAAAACGGTTAAATCGCCGCAGGCGCGTAACCTGTCTGGAGACCTTTTGCGCAAGTGCAAAAATTGGCCAAAGCACAACAGCATTTGAGTGAACCTCACTCAAAGTCCGTCGTAATGTTGTGTATCTGTGTCGCTCGCTAGCTGTTTGCGTTTGCCTGCCACATGGCCAGTTGCTAGTTGCATGCGATCGCCATATTTGGCTAAAATAAAATATACTGCTGCATTTACCTTGCTGGCCATTTTGGCTAGCCAAAATGCTATTGCATGCCACTTGACTGGCCGCTTTGCTGCTCTCCACGTCTCTCTCGTATTTGGTTAGACATCGCCCTAGGCTCCAGCTTGAGACAGCGCAGCGCCTGTCGCACATTCTGTCTACCCTCACTCCTCTACCTTCTGCTGCTGCTGCTCTTCTACCTGGCTTCAGTCCCTTGCCTGAGCCGGTTTCTTTTGCATGTGTGCGCTCATAAATCGCAAAGAATGCTCATTTTCCCCGACTCTATGCGACGGCTGCCGTTGTTGGTAATTCAAGCTCACATTTGACTTTTAACTTTTGGGCCAGCCAAAATGTGCAACGTGGCAACCAAAATCGGCTGCGGCCATTTTGGCCATATATGTTTTGTGTCTTGAGTGCGCCCAAAATTTATTGCAATTTAGGCCAAGTGTGAGCTACGCACGACTAGCAACGCATACATCATGTTTATCTGCAAATCTTTGCCGCGTTAGAACTGAAATTAATCTTTGCATCTGCAGCTCAAGCTGCAAAAGATTAATTACAAATTGTGATTCGAACCCGAAGCTTCTTTTAGCTATAGCCAATTAAATTAGATT
This sequence comes from Drosophila siamana, assembly GCA_035047445.1. Taxonomy (NCBI): domain Eukaryota; kingdom Metazoa; phylum Arthropoda; class Insecta; order Diptera; family Drosophilidae; genus Drosophila; species Drosophila siamana. Next base: position 14,588,983 of record JAWNPP010000004.1, on the reverse strand, counting down.
AGAATAACCACATATTAATTAAAGTATGCGAAAACCAAAACTTAGATGGTTAAAAAAAAAATGGCATATTAGGCGGTTCAACCAAGCAAATCTAAACAAATCAAATTAAGGCCACACTTTAAGAATTAACGTGGCTTGTAAATATGTTTTAACGGTGCTGAAGTAATGCGCGACGTCAAAATCGCTGCAGCGTGCCACCAAAAACAGCAACAACTCGCACCGCAAACAGAGACAGAGACAGAGTGAGAGAGAGTGAGTGAGAGAAATAATACGTATAGGTATTTATGTAAAAATACAGTAAAGCTCTGATGCAGCCACAGCAAGAAAAACAAAAACAATAACAATAACAACAATAAGAGAAACCAAAGCAAGCATATTATAAACAAACATAATCGCTGGCGCCACGACACGCTTCGTGGGTCAAAAGCGGTTGCAGTTGCAGTTGCAGTTGCAGTTTGCAGCGCCAAAAACAACAGCAACAATAACAACAACTGGCTGGCCAAAAGCTGAGCGCACAAAACGAACGAAATGAAGAACAGCGAAAAAGAAAAAAATAAAATACAAGCAAGAAAAAAATAACGAAAATAAAGAAAGAAATAAACAGCGAGTGTGTGGGGCGCACATGCAACGTCAGCTTCAAACCTGCAGCAGCAGCAGCAGCAGCCAAAGAGGCAGCTAAGGGCGAAGCAGTGAGAGAGGGGGGAGAGGAGAGCTGACGCAGAGTCTGTGATGCAGTCAGTGGCACATTTCTTTTACGGCTTTTGCAAGGCGCAAAGGCAGTTGGCAATCCATCAATAAAATGAGCCCAGGCGCGTGCAAAGAATCCGCCAACAAGCCAATAAGCACGAGCGAGAGCGGAAAGCAGCAGCAGCAGCGGCAGAAGGGGTGAGGAAACGGTTAAGCAGGTGGAGTGTGGCGCGTCTGCTGATTTCTGGTGGCAGGGCAGGCAGAAGGCAGCAAGCAGCGAGCAGCACGTTATGACTGTGGGTTTTTCATGACTTTAGCTTGGCTGCACTTGACTGCTTGCCAGCGTCGTTTCCTACTCATGTGAGCCGGCAGCTACCCTGCAAGCAGCAGCAGCAGACGAAGGGTATGATTCAGGTCAGAGTATAGTGAAATAATCCCCAAACAGCTTTATGGGGTTTGAGCCGTGTTCAATATATAACACTGTCTTATTATGGTAGACTACACTTAATATATAAATCAAATAAATAAAATGCATAGAGTGTAGTGAACACAAAATATCAAAGATCAATAGCTAAAGTCTATGCGCTATTGCAGTTAATAGCTTAAATATATTTCCGTTAATAGTTAAAATCTTTTTGCTATTACAGTCAATTGCCAGAATCTATTTTCTATTAGAGTCAATAGCTAGAATCTATTTTCTTTTAGAGTCAATAGCTAAAAACTATTTATCATCACATTCAATAGCTAAAATCTATTTTCTTTTAGAGTCAATAGCTAGAATTTTTTTTTTTTTTTAGAGTCAATAGCTATAAACTATTCTCAATTGCAGTCAATAAATATATTTTTTATTTCCGTTATTAGTTAAAATCTATTTGCTATTACAGTCAATAGCTAGCATTTATTTTCTTATAGATTCAATAGCTAGAATCTATTTTCTATTAGAGCCAATAGCTAAAATCTATTTTCTATTAGAGTCTATAGCCAGAATCTACTTTCTATTAAAGTCAATAGCTAAAATCTATTTTCTTTCATATAGCTAAAATATTCAATAGCTAAAATCTATTTCCATTTACAGACAATAGCTAAAATCTATTTGCTATTTCAGTCTTAACTTACCTACTTAAATTACAGCGTATTTGCTAGTCGTGCCTGCTCTTTTCGACTGCCAGTTTTTGCTGCTGCTGCAAGTACTTTGCGTTTATTATTATTATGATTACTATTTTTTAGCAGACTCTTCTGCTGCTGCTGCTTTGGCTGCCTTGCAGCCCTTCCGTCGTCCCTTCGTCCCAAACCATACGCCCCGTTGTCCATCTGTCTGCTGCTGTTGCTGCTGCTGCTGCTAATGTGGCGCACTCATTCAATCAGCGGCAACAAGCAACTGCAAACAATAAACAACAACCTGACTGACTGTGGCAAGCAGCGTGTGCAATCAACGCGCGCATCAACGTTGCATATTTCACATAGCACGCTCCAGCCATTTGCCCCACCATGTCACGCCCTCCCCCCGCCCCCTCAAGTAGCAGTCGCAATTTGCTCTCTTTCCACACGTCATTCGCGCCAAGTACGTGTTGTGTTTGTGTGTTTGTGTGTGTGTTGTGTGTTTATGTGTATTTGCTCATCTCATGTTGCCACTTAACGGTTTTTCAGTATGCACCACTCGCCAGTAAGCAGCCGCAGTTAATTTCCAAGTAATTGGCTAAGCGTTTCGCTTGCCTTCAGATTGTGGCAGCGTCTGCCTGCCTTTCTGCCACTAATGGCCGACCATATGACGGCGCAATAAATAATGCTGCCTTCCTACCTCCCTCCCTCTCCTCCAAGTGATATGTGGCTGCCAATAAATACCCAATGATAATAAGAACAGCAGGTGATTACGCAGCATAAAATCGCTGCTAAGTACAATGCAATTAAACGCAAAGATTTTCGCATAAATATTGATTAAAAGTTCCCAAAAACATGCAGTTCATTTGGCACTTAAATTTAAATTTATGTTTAGCACTCATAGAAATGCATTTTAGTGTAGCTTTTCTTTAAAATTTTGGAGCAGTTGAATAAGACTAAAACAAATTATTATTTAGTAATCTGCTTTTTCTGCAAAGCATTTTATTGTTCAATTTTTTAGATCTTAGAACAGAAAATAGTAATAAAAAGAAAATATATTTTAGTAATCTGCCTTTTCTGCTATGTTGCCTCTAAAACCTGTAATAAATTCTTTTAGCTTTTAAAATAATACAAAGATTTTGTCATAGCATGAAAATAATTTCTATAAAACATTTAAATGAATTTGCTTCTTCACAGTTCAAAGTTGCAGCTTCAAAGTTGCAATCAATTTTTTTGATAATTTAATTAAATTTAATAATTGTCTCAAAAAATTAAATATTTGTTAATCATTTAATTTTTATTATTATTATTATTATTATTTTCTTTAAAGCCTAAAGACATTTAAATTAAAATTAAAAATGTTCCAAAGAACGAATTTTAATTTCTTAAAAGTCGCAACAACATTTAAATTAAAAGTTATAATTCTTATTTGGAATTTACTTTCCAAATGATAGAAATGCATTTTCCAATATATATTTTATTATAGTACAAATTATTTCAGCTAAAAATGTAACCAACCTTTGCTTTTTCAACCACAAATCATCTTGCCCTAGTTCTAATTAAATTTGTTGAATATTTTCTGCGATTATTTGGCAACGATTCAATCAGATTATTGTCAACACGTGCACTTCAATGAGCCGCCTCACTTGGCCATTGTCAGCTATTTAAGCCAACTACAGCACAATGATTAAGCTGCAAATTGTAGCGTAACTGAATAAAGTCGCTCTCTCTCTCTCTCTCTCTCTCTTGACTTCGCCTCTGTATTACTTACTCTTATTGTTGTTATACTTGTTGTTGTTGCCGACACGTGCCGCGCACATCGTCATTCATAAAGCGCAGCAAACGATAACAGCCACAATCTGGCTGCAAGAGAAAATAAACAGAGTTAAAGGAAAGAAATCCAAACGCTGCGAATTGTGCACGACTTCAAAATACCCTCAGCCAGGGGGCGAGCTAATTAAATTACGTTCAAATGACAGCGCAGGGTAGCAATTGTGTAAACTGGGTAACTTGGCTAATTGGGCGCCGACAGCGGGGCATAATTGAGAGTGCAACAAGTTGCAGAGTACGTGTCAAAAGTGCAACAAAGAGCACCAGTGTGGCGAGCAAACAATTGGCGGGCCTCCGCCAAAAACTCCGTCATTACATCCTGCCACACAGCAGGCAAGCGAGCGTCTCTCTGTCTGTCTGTCTGTCAGACAGATTAGCCGGCAAACAACGAGAGCACAACACTCACAGCTCACGACTGAAGGTCGCCCTGGCGGCAGGCAGCGCACTCAGCGCTCAGTTCATCATCATCATCATCATCAGCAGCAGCGGCAGCGGCAGCGGCAGTGGCAGCGAAGTAAACTGACTCACGTTTTGCTCATTTGCGGTCGCCCCTTTCACCCCTCCGCCACAAAAGCAGCCAGCATTCAGTCGTTCACTCTCCACCACACACAGTCAATCAGTCATTCACTCAATTCGTCAGTCGCCTTTGCGCTCTCCGCGGGGTCAAGGTAAACGTCACTTGATAATGATTACGTATACGTCGTGTGCCACACCGCATAGCAGCACTTTTCTCTAAGGCTTTAAAATCACGGCGAGAGAACAAAACAAGAATATTTACAACACATTCATTTGGCCACCAAACTCGTCTCCAGTTTAATTTCACAGTTCACTGCGCTGCGCGGCTTAGACGCGCCCATCTGCCCAAACAAATCTACGTGCAGTTCATCATGTATTTTTTGTTCACTTTCACATTTACAAGCCACACGCAGCCATTCGGTTAGACAGACAACAAGCCACAAATATTCGCCGTTTTTTTCTGTTTTTTTGGTGGGCAAACAAAAGGCAATAACAAGAGCAAGAGCAGCAGACTTCAATGTTGCTCGCATTGTTGGCCAAATTGCAGCCTTGGCTTTAAAACGGAAGTTCAATGCGGCGCCGCTTTCAGCTTTGACTGCAGCGTAACGCTTCAAATGAAATATGTATTTTAATAGCAGCTCACTCTGCGTTTGTGTGTGTGTGTGTGTGTGTGTGTGAACTCCGACAGCGGCCCTTACACGCATTTCCGTTTCCGCAGCGCGTTTCCACGTATTCACCGCAATCAAACGAGTGTCATTTTATTTGCCAAATCACATGCAACTGCAGACCTTGACAGACCGAAAATGAATTGAAATAGAGTATTATTGATTCGTTGTCGTTCGTCTGTTGTTGGTTTTGTTTGGCGAAATGCGCTCGCTAATTAAATTACAATGACAGCTCTTGACGTGTATTCTTTGCTGCACTTATTTATGGCATTCGCATATTACAATAATCGTTTATTTTGTTTTTGTTTTTGTTGTTTTTTTTGGGTTTTCGGCATTATTTATTGGCGAAATTGAAATGCGATTTAAGTCAATTAAGTCTACATATTTTCATATTTGTGAAAAAATTGCCCCATAATGCCCCGTGTGCGAGCGCATAAATAATAAATGAATTTTATTGGCGGGCAATTGAGAAATCGCTTGCAATGACAACGCAATTGAAACGACATTAAAGTCCATAACAGATCCTGCAGACAGCGTTGTGCTGACTCCGTCACTTGACTTGTCCAGGCTGTGGCAATTGTTTGCCAGCTGCATCCTTGCATTCTTACAGAGATTTACAGCGAGTCGCCCTCTCCCTCTCGCGCTCTCTCGCTGTCTCTCTCTCTCTCTCTCTGTCTCTCTGGTCGCTGTTGCCCTAACCAACTCTTAATTACGCCATAATTTCGCTGTCATGCGGCGCTGTCGACAAACCGCGACCGTTTCGCGCATTGTTTTTTAATTATTTGCCCAACTTTTGTGGAGTTGTAAAAGAAGCCGCTGTCGTCGTTGTCGTCGTCGTTGCCGTTGTCGTTGCTGGGCCTGTTAATGAGCCAACATTGTTGTGTTAATTTGCCAGCCCGGACACACTGTGCACACTGGGTCCGAGTCGCCGCAGGAGGGCCACAATGCAGCCACCCTTTGGCGCCTTTTATGCCGTTTTATCAGTTGCATCCTTTTGCGCGTAGCGTTGTTGCTGCCGCAGTTATTAAATTGACATTCGCGCTGATGACGCGTTGATTGCAATTCCCGGCAGAAGGACATGTAATTTTTATGCTCGCCATTTTTTGCCGAAATTCAATTTGTCATTTAATTGATTTTAATGTTCACACTGCACACACACACACGTTACACAAGGACGACAACGACCACAACGACGACAACGACGAGGATGATGATGATATTTGCTTGCAAGGGAAACCCGAAATGCAAATGCGACAATCGGCATCGCAATCGCAATCGCGTAACTTTAACAAAAAACTGCCGCACGCTTAATATTTTATGCATATTTTGTGGGCATTAAAAATTAAATTAAACAAGCAAATGCATTTTTATACATATTTTATTTATTGCGTTTTACACACTCGACTCCGAGGGGTCGTCGAGCGAGTCCCGAATTGTTGTGCCTCGCATCGCCTTAAAATATGCAGCACGAGTGTAAAAGCAGCGCGCTGCTCGACAGCCATATACCCTGCAGCAACGAGCTACACGTCGTCCCTGCGTCGCAATGCAGGGTATACAAACGACAACAACAAATATATGTATGGATGGATGTGTAAAAACATTTTCAAAGCGCCGACGATTGGCGTCCCAAATGCATTTGTCCATTTAACTGCATTGAAGTTCTCTTATTTATGTAAATGTTTATGCGCATCTACATATAAATTTGCTCTTGTTCTGCAGCAAAAATTTAAAAACTTGTTTATTTTATTCAAATAAAAATAACACACACACTCACACATATTCGTAGTATATCAAAATAGTTGTTTGATATTAAAAGCCGAGTGCTGTAAAATACACAACGCCCCAAGGAACGTCGTACATTCATTCAGTGCTGTGGCGAGTAAATTCAAGTATTATTCACACACACATACACACTTCAGTATTTATGCCTTTGGATTGGATGCCCATGGGATTTTATGGGGGAGTCTGTTGTAAAAGGCAGAGCACAATAAATAATTTCATTTGCCTAATTTTTAAATGACAATACTGGCAAAAGAGCTCCGAACCTGGCCATTTTGTAAGAAGAGTAAGTGAGGTTCAAATAAATAATACGATAATGGAAACCATAAATAAATATACCAGCACCTTGACAATGTGCTTCGCTCGGACTCCGCTCGGACATTTTGGTCGAGCTGGCTTGGGGTTTATTATGTAACAGCACACAATAATAATAATCGCATCAGGCCGCAAACCGAAAATATACACAAAACTTGTTTAAGATCCTCTTGAAGGCAGTGAAGAGTTTGTGACGTGTTATATAAAATGATTTACAATTCGCCCAGTGCGTTAATAAATTATGTAATGCCAAATATTCGTCGAGAACACAATCTGTGCAGGGCTAGAAGAGAAATAATAATATTTATCATAATATTGTGTGGGTTACATGGCCGATATTTAAATACTCTCTATCTGTGTGTGTGTGTGTGTGTTGACAATAAATAATTGTGCTGTGAGTTAGTTAATTGCAAATTGCACTCAACGCACATTTTTGTTTAGCTTATTAGCGAGCGCGTTGTATAAACTTTTTGGCGCATTCATTTGGATTTCGGCCCGACCAAGTGGGATTTGTGGCCATTTTCATTTTTTTTTTGTTTTGTTTTGTTTTGTTTTGCGGGATTATTTGACCGACTGATTAGTTAGGCACACGTTAGTTAGTTCATTTGGCCAAATTGCTAGTGCAAACAAGCGCAGTAAATGAGTTGTTGGCCAACGACAAGCGATTCATTCATTCATGGCTGTCGTTGTCGCTGCCCCACAAACATTTCGCGCACAACAACAATGTGCACCAAAAACGGCAACAACAAAGAAAGTAAAACTAAAAAAAAAATATGACCGCGATGGCTCATTAAATGAAAATGCTGATTTTTATGAATTATTTACGCGGTGGAATTTCACAATTAAATTAATAGTTTTAATAGTTGGCAGCAGGCAAAACGTTACAAGCAATTAGAAGGCATCATTTATTTTCAATTATTCGGATTACTTCATTTTGTGAGCGATATAGTGGAAGCAGTAATTTATTTTCGACTAATTTTATTTTGGATTAATTGTTTTTCTTTAGAAATTTAGTAGAAGTCATGATTAATTTTCAGTTATTTCGATTACTTGATTTTTAGATATAGACTAAATGGAATAATTTATTTTGAATTGTTTGAAATACTGCAGATGTAGTAGCAGAATAATTTAATGCATTTTCTTAGATATAAAAGAAGGAATAAAGTATTTTTAATTATTAGAAATACTTAATTTGTTAGAGATATATTTGAAAGAATAATCAACATTTCAATTACATAATTTTTTAAGCGATATATTAGCAGGCACAATTTATTTTCACATATTTGGATTACTTATTTTGTTTTTGAAATATCTATATATATGTATATATATTTTTTTTAATTATTTGGTTGATTACTTGATTTTTTAGAGATATAACTATTAGAGATTAACTATATTTTATTCTTAATTATTTGTATTACTTAAGTTTGGAGATATAGTTGAAGGAATAATTTATTTTCAATTATTTGGATAACTTGATATTTTAAAGAAACAATATTTATGCCCACTTATTAAGATTAGTTAGTTTTATAGAGATATGGCAATGGTTTATATAGAGATAGAGTAAAATGATAATTTTGTACAGTTTCATTGAGCTTTTCTTTTGTAGTGCTGCACCTTTCATTCACTGCATTATTTCGTAGAAGTTCTACGATACGGTAGAACGCATATCTTTGCTTACCGCTGCTGCACTTATCTGGGGAGTGAGCGGCGCGTGGTACGTGCAACTTGGACGCACAACGGTATCGATTGTGCGCATTTTTCCGCGCACCTTTCCATTCCAATGCGGGCGCTGATAAGCTGATAAACCACTGAAGGTGGGGTGTTTGGGGGGATGGGGCCCAGGGGTCGACGCTGAGGTCGCCCACAGCTCCATCTACGGTGAACGTGAACTTTGCGGGCCGTTTATATCTGGAGATGTGTGCGGCCGTATAAGCGTAAGATACTAGTTACTTGGATTGCTATCCATAACAGTTTCTCACGCTCACAATATGGTTTTTTTTACAACAGGTAAAATGCCAGCAAGATTTGCCATTTTTGGGCGCCAGAAGGTTTTTGTTTAGTTGCGAGTTTTCGCTTAGTTTCTGTTTCTGTGTGTGTTTTTTTTTTGTCGCTTACATGACAAGCGCCCGTTTGTGCCTTTTTGTTGTTGTTGGGTTGGTTTTTTTTTTTATTTTTTTTTTTGGCACGGCGCATGCGCCACACGTTTTGGGCGAGTGTGTCAAGGCAGCACCACTACACACATGCGTGTCTATGTGTGTGTGTGTGCCACCACTATAGTCATCCGCAGGCAACGCGGCGACTACTTAGTGAGTATCAGCCTTTTATGGCCATTTTGTTTTGGGATTTCATATTTGGGCGACTCAAAGTTGGGCACAGCGACGGCAGCAGCAGCAGCTGGCCGGCGGATCGACAAAAGCTCCTAATTAATGGGCGCTAATTTAGCTCGAATTAACTGTTTGATTAACAGTCACGGCCAAGTCGTCGCCTCACGATGGCGCCCAATATATTAGTAGTGCACAGTGCGATCAGGTCTGTTTTCGTCTTTGTTGTTGTTGGTTTTCTGAAGTCCTATCACAGGTAACACACAAAACTCTTGGGCATGTTCAAACACGTTTTAGCTTTAATTGTGTGTGCACAAAAGTTGCCCGATTTGCATACGATGTTGAAAATTAATGTTTGTAGTATTTTGGTTAGTGATGATCACTAGTTTTTGCATACATTTGCAGCAATCGATAGTTCATATATCGATATATTGCAGAACTTCTTTGCTATCGCATTCCCTGCATTCCAACAAAGCTTTACCCCTGCGCGATCTGTTGGACGTTGATTCGCTGTTGTCCTAATTCTGCGCATCGTCTGCATTCCCCTCTCAAATGCGCAAAACGCAGGCGCACCAACAACAGCAACAAGCGCATATGCTTGCGCGCACACACATTCACACTCACACACACACAACAATCACATACTGGGGACGACAAATGATTCTCTGATAGCATCGGAATCGACGACGCGACGTCGACTGCGCGTCACGTTTGCCAAAAGAGCGCATATATTGGCTGACATTCGCTCTTTCGCTTTGGCCTCTCTCTTCCATTGCCTGCGACGCAAATACCGTTCTTTTCATTTTATTTTTTTTTTTCATTCGTTTTTTGCTATATTTCGCATAACTTGTTCGCTGTGTGCGTGCGCGTGCGTTTTTATTTAATAATTTGTTGTAGCTGCTGTTGTTGCTGTTTTCTGTTATTGTTGCTGTTGTTGCTGGCGCTGCTGCTGCTACTGCTGCCCGCTGCCCGCTGCTCGATTATGTGAGCGCGACGCCGCAGTCAACATTATTGCGTGTTCAGTTCTTTTCTAAGCGGCATGCGGTGTAATTCTTCTTCTAATCGCTCTGAATTTTTTGCATTGTGTCGCTCTCGCGTTATTGTTGTTCTTCTTCTGTCCAAAGAAAAGTGTTAGAGTGTACGTGCAATTTCTTATGCGTGTGCGTGTGTGTGCGTGTGCTGAAAGTGAAGTTTGTGTTGTCATCGTGTGCGTGTATTTACCGATTGATGATATACTAGAAAAAGCTGTCAAGCAAAAAGCTCCTTGTAATACGTACATAATTGCAAGCGTAGTATATAAAAAATCCGAACCGAACCGAATGCGATAATATTGCGTATTTATAGCGTCGTCTAATCTCTCGTGATTGATAATCGGCAAATACTTACACTGTTTGTGCGTGTGTGTGTGTGTGTGTGTGTGTAGACACACTTACATTGAGCCACTGGAATTACACACACACATTTAGCACATTGTATTGCGTGCCCTTTTGCCGATAGTCGTAAAAAAAAAGCTCGTTCACTTTGTAGACAATGCGATTTGCAGATTATCTCGCAAGTGGGTCACAGATGGGTTTGAATGAATGATCCTTATGGAAAGTCGTTACACAGCCACAGATGTGTGTACAGTCGCGGGCAATTAAGTAAGCACGGCTGTAGGAAATACTGCGTGAATGATCAATTAAATTGATAGTGCACTCGCTGAGAGATAACGCCATCATGCCAAACAAAGCAAAGTGCGAATATAATAAGTATGTTCATTTGTTGTGGAGGAGTTTAGCTGAGCTTATCTGTAACATAAGCACAATATATTCTTCTGCTGATTTAGTTTTCATTTACACGTTATTGTGAATCAGATCTACATAAACCCCAGACGGATCAAGAGTTTACATACATATGTATGTATTTATGTACTTGGATATTAATAAACAAATGAGTTATATGACGCTGCATACATTTGTTGTACACATGTTTGTATGTAACTAGTGTCAATAAAAAAGCAACAATTAAAAATACTCAAACGGAACGAGCCCAGCAGCGGTTTTGATTATATAAATGCAAAAAAAAACTGCAAAAATTCTAAATTTATAAAAAGGCAAGAACAAAGCTCCATACGTATGTGTGTATGTGTGTATGTACATATTTATGTATGTATGTGTGTCTTTTATTCGCTAACAGCTACAACAAATTGGGCAGCTTGTGTGAGTGTGTGTGTATGTGTGTATGATCAAGGCAGCCGCCGCAGCAGCAGCGACGCCAGCTGCGGCCGTTAAAAAGGCAGCGGACCCTACACGCGCATGTAAAGTTAGCTGAGCACACACACACAGGCGCGGAACCAAAAAAAGTCGAATGTGCCAAAAATAAAGCAACAACAACAAACGATGGCAACGTCAAGCGTCAGCAGCGACAGTGACTGCGACGCAACTAACACCAAGTAAAACTGGCGGCAACAACAAATTTTGCGCTTTTGGGTCGTAAAGTTGACCTTCAAAATACGAACACACATACATACAGCGAAGCACACACACACACACACACAACGAAAATTGGCCAAAAAATTGCAGGTTTTTTTGTTGTTGTTGCTGGCTACGCTGCGCCCAGTTTAAGTTTTTTTTTCCTTTTTTCACAAGCCGTCAGCGCCCGACGATGACGCTATGTGCATGCCATTGTCGTCGTCGCTGCTCTTATTGCTGTTGCTGCTGCCGTTTTTGTTGTTGTTGTTGTCTCATAAATGTGTGCGGGGCAGCGGCAAATCTAATTTCGTGAGCGCATTTTACAAAGAGAGTCAGTCAGTCGATCAGATCGCTGCTTATGGCGGGGGCGAGGACGTAAAGCATGCTGCCTGCTGCTGCTACGTTTTTGTTGTTTTGCGCGGCTGCTTCGTTTTTGCAAACGACGCGCCGCTTTGCTCTCTTTCTCTTTGGCATTGTGTTGCTCTTTTTTTTTTTTTTGGTTTCGTTTGCCTCTCTTATTGTGCGCAAATGTTGTTTGTTGTTGCTGTTGCCGTTTGCCATTTTGATGCTCTGTACGCATTTTGAATTCGGGTATATTAGCTGCATAGCAAACATAATATTACACGAACTATAAAGCTCAAGTTGTCTTGTGATTAGAGTGGAATTGAGATTAACTGGAGGACTGCAAACGCTTTAGAATTGAGTAGAGTTGATTTCGATAACTTTAGGAGTTACATTTGGTGTCGCTCTCACTCTCGCTCTCTTGCAAGGGGTAGCTTTCAGTCGACGACTGAATAAGAGCACGCTGTCTTTTGCTAGTGTTTGTGCGCGGCGCGATCGGTATCAAGGTTTTTGGCAATTTGGTTTGTGCTGCCGCTTCAGTCGGTTGGTAGGTCGCGTCGTCAACGCCAGCGTTGCTGCTGTTGTGTTCTGCTGCTGCCGCTGTCACTGTCGCTGCCTCGCTGCCGTTGTGTGTGTTGGCTCTTGTTTACTGCGCTGCTTGCTGCGCTGCGGTTGCGCCTTTTTCTAGCTGCTTGATATTTTTGTTGTATTACGTTTTTTTTCGCAAATTGCCGATGCCGGAGATCAGCATAGTCGCGTCGCTGTCGCTGTCGTCGTCGTCGTCGTCGTCATCATCATCGTGTGCTGCGCTCGCGTGCGCGTTTAGTTTTTGAAATTCACAAGCGGTGGAACTGAGCGTCGTTGGCGTCGCAGCGTCGACGTCGACTTCAGCGGCAACGCCAACGCCAACGCAGTTGGCTCTGCTGCCGCCTCTGCCACTGCGCGACACTCTTAACCTATTTTCTCGCGAACCGAACATTAGTTACAATTTTGTTGTGATGTTGCGTGGCAGATACGCGTCGGACACGGACGCTGCTTGCGCGGATTCTAAGCACGCACACTTACACTAGCACACACATACATGCAACAAACAGTACTACACATACACACGCATCGATACGCATACACACGCACACACACGCATATATCAGAAGAATCCCAATAAAATCTAGTAACAAAATACAAATTAAAGCAAATCAAACAAATTCAAAAAAAAAAAAATAAATAAATAAATAATAATATAAAGATAGAACAAAATTTGTTCTAGAATTTAGTGCAAATAAAAATTATATTCATTTAGTATGATATAATAATAGTATAATAAATGAAAAGTGATTAAATTGCAGTGCCTTCAGAAATATAAATTGAATTGAATTCGTTTCTAGAAATGAGAGAAGATGCGGTGCCTTGATACAATCTTAAAGTTTTATGCATGAATTGAATTTGATCCAAAAGAGTGCGCAAAAAAAGTGTCAAATAAATTATCGCCAGCAAAAAGGAGGAGAAAAAAAGCAGGAAAGAAAGAAAAGAAATAAAATAATATTGGATATCCGCAAAATCGAAAGAACTTTTGATTTTCCAACACCAACTGTACGACCAGAAAACGCATCAAATTGGATTACACAAACTTTTGGCTGGTGCACTCGCTCTGTGAAAGGTTAGTACGCACATTAAGTATACGGCACATTGTACATCCGTCGCTGTGAGCTCTGAAGCTCCTAAATCAAGCAAGACGACATCCAGACGTCTCTGCATGATGAATGGGCCCGGCCCAAAGCAGTCAGCCGACAGACTGTCAAACGAAAGCAAAAGTGCTCGCCAAGTGCCGTAATAGCGGGTTATGTATACGCTATTCATGAATGTATTCACCCGTGTAGTAGCAACATTGAGTGAGTGTTGTTGATAATACATAGTACAGCAACAGCAACAACAACAACAAATGCTGATAACGTCTTTTCTAGGAACTGCCATAGTAATTTGCTAGAACTTCGCACCGGTTAATCCGCCATTTGAATTTGTGTTAATTGATGTCGCGTTTAGGATTTAGAAAATCCCGCATGAAGCTTTTTAAACGCATTATATAAACTCTGCGAATTGCTAAATAGTAAAGATAAAAAAAATTTTGTAGCAAAAGCTGCTTTTGCTTGACTACTTCCTGTATTATTACATTGCCAGCGACAAGCGTAATTTTTCGTTTCTCGACTCTGACAATCACTTTTTTCTTCGTTTCTATAGATAGTATTGGATGACACATTGCAATACAATAATTTCATTTATTATTACTTCGGCTTTTCCCAGCTATGCGTGGCACGCTGTACTTTTTTTCACAACGGAATTGCCAAAAAAAAATATAAAAAAGAATAGAGCTGTTCTTATAAAACTCGTTTCTCGTCGCAATTTTGAATGAATTGTGTGAATTGAAGGGCTTAGTTTGTTGGTTTTTTACGGTTCTTTTGTTATGTAAGCAGTCTCATTCATGATCGCAGATCTGTTATGCAAAAGGTTCTGTTGTGCGCGTCTTTGCAGCGTGGCAACCCTATTTAGGATATCATCAAGTCATGCGTAAAACTTATCTATAAATACTGTATATACGCCAGTATTTTGATGGCACTCACACACACACACACACAACCAATACGAATGCGGCACAAAATACCTAAAACATGCGAAAATTATCTATAAATTTAAATTTTTACAATCTGTGTGCGATTATACAGAGCAGCAGCAGCAACAACTACAACAACAACTACAACAATAACGGCAATAAAAGTGCTGCCCAAAAAAAAGCTTTGAGCTGACGTCAAACGGCAGCGTCGACTGCGCCGTCGGCAGCGCCAATTTATTTTACACAATTAAGGGTGTGCGCGTAACGTATCCCAAGCGCGATAGAGACGGCAACAGCCATAGAGATTCACATGTGTAAATGTGTATGTGTGTGTATACTATGTATGTATGTGCGATTGTGTGTAAGACACGAGCGATCACCGCACACATGTGTAGACAGAGCAGCAGCATGATGTGAAAAAAAGCATTACTATGCGCCAATTTAGATTAAAGCAGCGAGCACAGCCACGCCCCGCAATCGCAGCGCCCCCTCCCCCCTCTCTATTCCCCCCACTGCTGGCATCCATGCAAGGCACAAGGCTATTATAAATATGTGTGTGTGTGTGTGTGTGTGTGTGTGTGTTTGTGTATAAAACACAAATTGTTACCCGCTTTTCAACAAAAAAAAAAAAATAAAAGAAAAGAACGCTTGAAAGCACAGCACAACAGAGCGAACGCATTGTTGCCTTTTTCGCGTATTTATTTATTTTCTATATACATATGTGTGTGTGTGTGTAGATACATGTATTTTATGCAATATTTATTGTTATTCATATTATTATTATTATTTGTGGATGGATAGTCGTCGATTGTCGTATTTTGATAGCAGCCAAAACATTGCAAAACTTTATTTCGCTTCGCACCAACTGTGCAAACATTCGCTATTCCCGCTCGCTGTTTAATTGAAGCAGCAGCAGCAGCAGCGGCAACAGCAACGACTGCGTGTTATCCCCTTTGAGTGCTATCCACCCTCGTCGTTTCACCCTGCTGGGTTTGCGGATCATGCGGTCAGATCACTGGCAAAATACCATTCAGAGCCCATCAGACGGCCGGGGGAATCGAAATCAGAATCCGAATCCGAATCCGTTTGAATGCCCAACCAACCACCACCCACCACCCACCGCACACCTTGTGCTGCTGCCTCATTTTGTTGTTGCTTGTGCTCCCTTAGCAGAGGCGTAAATCGCTGCTTGTTGTATTTGTTTATTCGCTCTCTCTCTCTCTCTCTTTCTCTTACACACACACACAGTGTGTTCGATGTTTTTGCGCGCGCTGCTTATAAATAAATTCGTGTTGGCAAAACGTAGCAGCAAAATGCCTTAATATTTTCATACATTTGTGTGTGTAGACAGACACAGCAGCCTTTGGCTCTGGCTGGGCTGCCGCCTCTTCCTGCTGGCAGTTTAGTAGTTTCTTGGACCGTTTGCCAACGCGAGACATGCCACAACACCGGCCAAAAGTATTTGCAAACAAAAACATAAATTCATATATTTTGTATATTTAGCCGCTCGACTCGTTCACAATGCGTATTTATAAATTTTCTGAAACAACTAATAATAATACTAAAACAGAAACAACAACGCGCCATGTGCAAGCCATTTAACCTTAAGTAACAGCAGAAAAATGTTAAGCATCATAATAACAATGGTTGGCAGCAAGCAGAGAGAGAGCGAGAGAGTTTCATAAATATTGCTAATGCACTTAGCGTTTATTAACAACAATAGATTAGACTTATCAGCCGCGAATACTTTGCGTCAGTTTATGACGTTCGCACCCCACTTCATATCAATCAGAACGGAAGTATTCTCAAAGATACGCTTAATCTTCAGCATCTCTTGCGAGAGACGAGTTCGCAAATAATTGATAACCACATCAATGTCAACTTAATGCTGTTGAGATCAATATATATATGTCATAAAGTGACTCAACCGCTCAAATAAGGTCAATAAAACGATATGTTCTACTTTCACATGCATAAAAACTAAACACGAATAGTTTTTATGAAACTAGTTTGTACTAAGCGGCGTATGAGTAATAAAGTATTAATATAAGCTACAAGTTAAACATATAGCTGCGATGCTCAAACGTAAAAGGCTTTAGCTTTAATTGAACAACTAGAAAACAGATATATGAATATATAAACAGCTATAGATTGCCATTTAATTTGTGCCCTACTGCGTATGCGTAATATTTGAATTGCATAACAATTTGTGTGTGATTCCGCTGAATTCGCTGCAGAGCCCTACATCAATTTGGCGCTGAAATCTCTCATGATCGCAGCTAAGTGAATCTTTTAGCTCGTTTGCTTTGGCTGAGTTACCTTAGGCGTTTCCTGCCACACATAATTACGATCGTTGATTTGCTCATTCGCTTGCATGAATTAGGGCCACATGTTGGCGATCCACGTCAACAAAACCAAAAACAAAGCAACAGCAACAACAGCAAGAGTAAAGCGACAACAACAAGGAGCGCACTCAGCTGCTGCCCACGCAATGAGCGCGCGAAAAATGTGCGCGATTTGTCAGCTTCATGTATTTTTTCTTTTTGTGTTTTGTCTTTTGTGTGCTTACATTTCGCTTGTTGGTTCTTTCAAATGCTTGAGGTTGCTTTCGGCAGGGTTTAAGTGGGCCTACACACACTCACACACACACACACACTCACTGTTTGTTTTTCATGTTGTGTACTTAGTGCTATCGAAGCTGTCCATGTTGTTGTCGTTGTTGTTTGTAGACAATTTCTAAGTGTGTTCGAATTTAGGTCAGCTCTTCTACGCACCGACGCGACGCTGTCGTTTTTCGCCGTCGCTGTCAGGCCGGCCACAAAGTGTCATTGTAATTGCAAATATCGCAGCGCAACGAACAGACAGTCAGGCAGACAGTCAGTCAGACAGAGAGTCAGTCACTTCAGTCAGTCAGTCAGTCAGTCAGGCGAGCCAAAATAAAATCACTCATACGCCAGCGTGTGCAGTTGGCTGCCCACGCGCGCGCATAAGAAAAATGCCAAACGCAGACGCAAAATAAAAGCCATACGCAAATTGTCATCGTTTTCATTATACGACAGCGAGCAGGAGGAGAAACCAGAGGAGGCGGGGAGAAGCCGGCGAGACTCTCGCGCTGTAAATGCGCGCAAAATGTGATTACATGCAGGCTGTGAGGCTGTGAGGCTGTGAGTGCGCGCGTATAAATGAAAATTAGCGCATTTAATTGCCCAAAATGTGTCTGCCAAGAGACCTAACGCAACACTCACATCTCTGCACAGAGGCTGCAACAAGGCGCTTGACGTAATTGGCCAGACAACTTTCTGCCTTGCACATTTCACATTTCACATAGATGCAGATTGTGTTTTTTCTGTCTTTCTGACAGCTCTGCAAGCGCAACGAATGTTGTTGATTGTCTGTCACAATTAAGGAGTATCTGCTAGTTGGTCCTTGGCAAGCTGCATTAATTGCACTCGCATGCAATTCGATCGTGTGCTGAGATCGCAGCGTGTTAATTGAACGCTCAAGTTGCACGTGACGTATGCGCAATATTTCATTGCGTATACGAACCGTGTGCTGTTGGGCATAACAGCTCCAGGTTTAGTAATTAGCAGCTCATAAAGCGCTGACCCTTCTGCTCAATACATCCCTGAGAACAGCGCCTCCTTACTGCAGCCTAATTGATGCTAATTCCAACGCTGGCAACGCTTTCGTTCGCAATTAACATTGCGTGAATGGCCCTCACAGAGGAGCGGAGCTGCTTCGCATACCGTTGAAGTGGTCAACGCCAAGTACATACACGACAAACGCTGACGAGCTGCCAAAAGGGAGTGCGCTGTAAAGATTGTTCGGCCCACGGCGAATTTCACAATAAACGACTATCGATGATGATGATGGTCGCAGCTGCCTTTTCAAGTGCTAACAAGTTGTGTTCGCTCTTGCCGCACAATAAAAGCGGGCAACAAGTTGCCAGTTCATGCTGCCCTTTCCTCCACACACAAGCTGCGGCCATATAGAGCCGGATTATGGCATTTGGCACCCACAACAACAACGACGGGGCGACATAACTGTAATTATTACAGAGAGCAAAACCCCGAGTCGACTCTTGGAGTGAGTCACAGGCTCGAGGTTAACCATTGGATACACAACAGAGCGCACATATTTGGTGCTTTGTTGCCTGCTGTGGCCGAAGCTGTGGCTGAGGCTGGAGCCAATGAGAGGCGGCCTTTGATTGTCGCTGGGAGTCCGGCGTCTGACATCATCAGCAGCTTAAACCCAGTTGTAATTGCAGACAGGCTGCGTTCAACTAAATTGAATATATATTTATACATTGTTGTTGTGTGTGCACATCTATTTAGTTAGTTGCACTGTGCAATCAACATTCGACTAATTTCACTTTACACAATTTCGCACTTTGCTGCAGTTTGCGACGCCCACGCAGCACTCGACACAGTTTTAGTTTTGGCTCACTGAGCGATGATTTGGCGTTGTTTTCATTCAGCCCATTTCCACACACTTCTTCTCCCCCCATTTCTCGCTCATCTTGTGCGATATCAGCGTAAACACTTGCGTGTGGGCGTTCTATTCCTGGCGCACGCACTGCAGCCGCGAAGCTGCTGCGGCAATTAACACATTTGTATCTGACAAATGCGAATTGCAGGCTCGTATCTTCTTTGGCCGATTCACTTGCACTTTTTCCACGTTGTCGTTGTTGTTGTTGTTGTTGTTTTGGCCTCTGGGTGGCTTTGTGTGCGACACGCAAATGAATGGGAGACAGCTTGAAAATTATGAGATATTTTAGTTGTGTATAAATAAATAAATAAATTGCAGCTGAATGATGTGATGTATATGTTGTTGTTGTTGTGGTGTGCACTCTATAATATTTATTTGGCCAAGTATATTAGACGATTGTTATTAAGTTGACCCACATCCGAGTGGTTGTGTGTGGAGTGTAACCTCTTGCGTCGCTTAACCTTGCTGGCCAAACCCCTGGCCTAAAGACAAAAGCCAAATAACCTTTTCGGGCTGCTTCGATCAATCATATTGTAGTTTTTGCCAAGTATCTGTATCTAAAATGTGCGAGTGTGTGTGTGTGTGTGTGCTGTATCTGTAACTGCTGACCTTCATCATTTACAATTCACTGCTGCTGCCTGTTGTAGCTGCCACTTCGGCAGCGACTGCGGCTTGGGGCCAAACCTATTGCTACTCGGCTTATTCAAATGAATTTGCTTTTGGCTTTCGGGCTTTCGGCTGATTCATTTTGCACATTTGACCATTGAGCCAAGGTGAACCTCAAACGACGCTAATCTTGATCTCGTTTACCTTCTGCACCATGTATCTGTCTCTCTATCTAGCGTATCTATCACGCTGCTCTGTGTATCTTTTTCTATGCTGCTGCTGCTGCTGCAAAAAAAAAAACAAAAAACATTAATAAATATATACTATAAAAAAACAAAATTAATTTTTTAGCTCGCTGTCGTTATCTCAGTTTGCGCATCTTTCGCGTTGATTTGTGCGCCGCTTTCGATCTTGAAGGGCAAACATCGAATATTCCAAATACACACACACACAGCTCTCTATATATATTTATACATCAATTTATGATCTATTTGTTGAGTATCGAGTTCTCTGTGTGTGTATGTGTGTGTGTGTGTGTGTATATGGCTGATTGATTTGCGTGTTGGCCATGTGGGCGAGCGGTTTGTAACGCTCACGCGCGTTTCCAGCGTTAGGCCGTTGAACTCAACGGTAAATTTACAACGTAGACGAAAAACATTAATAACAAGTAAAGCGACAACAACAACAGGCAGCAACACAGCAGCAAAAACGTCTAAAGACAAACGCAAAAAGCCTACGCCAACATGTAAAGTTCTAACGCCAAAGATAAACAAAGTCAAATTGAAAATGAGCAGCAACAACAGCAACAACAACAACAAATATCAACAAACTACTTTGTATTTATAATTATTATCGCAGTCCGGCACTCGCAGCGCTCGGGCATTTCAAGTGCTCGTGTATCTCTCAGATACTCTTGCCAGTTTCGCTCGCCCTCCTCCTCTGCTGCTTACCAATTTAGAACGTGTAAATTGAAAAACTATTTGGCTTTTACACAGGCGCGTCAGCGAGGCAGAGCTCTGCTGCTGCTGCTCTTGCTGCTGCGTCGCTGCCAACGTCGCTGCCGACGTCTCTGAGCCGCACGATAAGGCGCAGCTAACTAAAAGTTGAAGGCCATTGCTGATACGCCGCGTAGGACGCGTGTTGTGCTGGCAAATGAGCTGAGCGTGTGTGTGTGTGTATGTGTGACGAGTTGTTAGCGTTGATTATCTAAGTTAGTACTGTTGGCCGATGGGCACGTGACAATTTCGTTTGCTATTCACAGCCACATCTTCATTTATATCTGCGAATGCCAAAAAAAAACATAAAAAGCGTAACATTTGAATTGTGAGATGTGCAATTACAGTTATTTGCGTAATCAGCTCATTAATAAATTAATTTCTACACTAGAACTGTTAGTTTTTTTCTTTTTGCTTTATCAACTGAATGAGTAACCAATTACAGCTAGAAATCGTTTGTTTGGCAAGCAAACAGCCAACAACGGACAATGCGGACATATTTAACATATTGCGCAATTTACTGATCGCTCAGCTCCACACAACTCAGCTCAACTCAACACAACTTGGCTGTGTGTGTAATTCTCTTTATATTTAATTTGCTATTATTTTTTTTTTTTTTTTGCTCAGCTGCTCTGCGCTCTTGTTGTGCTTGTGTTCTCAAGTGTTTTTGTTTTGCGCCTCTTCTGATAAGCGGACCGAGTGGGGCGCGCACATAATTTTTTAAACAATTTTACGTAAGCAGCCCGAAAGTAAAAGTATCTACTGCCATTGCACCCATTAATTAAATAAATTAATCTCGCGGCTGCCTGTGTGCAAATTTGCATTGAAAGTGCAAGTGAAAATGAGAACTGCAATCGCAAATTACTACAAACTGCAATTGCGAATTGCGAATAGCGAATTGTGAATTGCATTGATGTGTGTTGGTCAATGAGAAATGCGAAATGAAAACGAAAACGAAAACGAACATTTTGAAAACGTTGCGCGTTTTTATTATCGCTGCTGGCGCCGGCGCCGGTGCAATTCTTTATTTTTGTTATTATTACTTTTTTTGTTTCTTTTTGTGCTGTTGACAAGTGTCTTTTTGTTTGTGCTCTTTTGCTTTGCGCGAGAGAGATTCTCTTAGAGAGACGCAATTACTTTGAATTTAGCCACAATCGAAGGTGTACAATACAGATTTACATAACCGCTTGCTATAAAAATCACAACTTGTGATTCAATTCTCGTTAGACGGCGTCTGATCTGCCACATGCTGAGCAAAGCTTATCGAATTATTATTTTGATTAGATGTTATTACAGATTTACTCAATGCTATGAGTTCTATGAGTATCAGTAATTTCATAATAATAATAATAATAATATAATACCGCAGTAAAAACCCCAATTAAAATTAGTAAAAAAAAAAATGAAAGCAATGACGGAAACAATTACAAATTTACTTATCAAAATGCCTTAGAGCTGATAAGCGCTTATCTAAATAAATAAAATAAAAAATAACAGTGTAGACTTGAATCATTTTTACACAAATTAACTTAAATTTTGAGGGTCATCGTTAAAGTTCTAAATTTCGTGCGCACAATTAATTTTGCATTGCGAAATGTGCGGAAAATCGAAAGAAGGCGATTTGCACATGTGTGTTATGTATGTATGTGTGTTATGTGTGTGTGTGTGTGTGTGTGTGTGTAAGTGTGTAAGTGGAGACGACAATCAAATTGTAATACCAAATGAAAGCCGCGTGATCGTCTGTCTCAGCAATTTTAGAACGAGATGTATGAAAGGGTATGTGGGGTAGGAACAACAAAGTAAAAATAAATAAATAAAATACGGAGCAAATTAACAGCAAAAGTTATTGCAAAAAGTTTACTCGGCTGAAAGCGAAAGTTCTCTGCGAGATAGTTTAATGCCCGCTGTATATGGTGGCGCTGTATGTACGATTATGTAGTTGTTTGTGCTATTAAATTTTTAGAAGCAGCACAAACACTCGCACACACGAAAAGCATACGAAAAAAAATAAAGACATCGCATCGTTGACGTTGGCGTCGACGTCGCTGTCGCAGCCGCAAATAAAAAGCGCTTACGACAGCGCCGGGCCCCACACTCATACACAACGCACACGCACGCGAGCTTGTAGTTGTAATCGTTATTATTGTTATTCTTACTGTTAAACATACATCTCACACACACACACACAGACGCACACTTGCAAACGTTCGTGTTCTCGCGATCGCCCCCTCGGCCGCAACACTGTTGCGCTCTCTTGCTCTCCCCATGGTCACACACATTTGCGAAAAAGTTCTTTGACGTTTTGTTTATTTATTTTGTTAAGCTGCGCGCGCCTCGCTCTGCTCTTACGAAAAGCTCTCTACGCAAAGCTCGCTGGATCGCTCTCTTAAATGCGCGCTCTCTGGTTAACTTGTGATTGCTTTTTGTTTTTTTGTTTTTTTTTAAATAAAACGTATACAAAGCGTAAAGAAAAGCAAAAGTAATTCTTATCAATTGCTTGGCTTGCAAACGCCTCCCCCTCCCTCTCCGACCTGTCCGCCCCGTCCCTCAGCTCCCATGCCGCTCTAGAACTTTGCCCAAAAGCTGTTAAGATTAGCGTGAACTTGTAAAGTAACAAAAAGTACCACGATGCATGAAATGTACATATTTATATACATACCTGTATATATAAATCATTAGTAATGCTATTTATATTCACCGAAAGCACGTACGCGAGGGTGGCATCAAAAGTATACATACATACATATGTACATATGTATGTGTATGCATATATAATATACATACATATGCTCGCAGACAGGAAACATCATAAATTAACATTAGCTTATCCAGGCCATTACGTTTGGTGTCATGACAAATTCCCAGCTTACAACTAAATTTCCATGGATGTATGCTCGAGTAATTAACAGTTTGCCGGCAGCCCAAAACATGGCGGCAACAAATGGCAATTAACACTCTCCACATTGGGCGGCAAAAAGAGAGAATTTAGAGATTTAGGACACGCCTGGCGGGCGAAACGGAAATGCAATTAATAATGTTGGTATCAGAACTTTCAGGGCATCCGGTCCCGTCGTGGAGCGAAGTAATAAACAATTGTGTTTAATGACAAATTACCATTTGTTGCCATTATTGGCGACATATCAAACTGCTGTTAATGAATGGGCGATAACGATAACAAGCCGAAAAGGCAAGAGCTTCCGTTTCCGCTTTCACTTCCACTTCCGCCCTCACTTCCGATTGCCTATTTTAAGGAACTGATAAAGATAACAGCAGTTGCCTGTAGCCAGGTGACTTGACAATAAATAATTATTGTTGAAGTTGTTTTTTTTTGTTTTTATCACTCTAGATACGCACAACGTAGTGCGAAATTCCCAAAAAGCAAAAAAAAAAGAAAAAACGAGTAGTAATAATGGTAATTAATAGTTCGGAAACCAGAATTAAGAGCAAACTACCGAATTAACACAAAACGATCGTGTTATAATTTATATTCTCAGCTTGTCACGAGAATTGGCACAATTTCCAGATCCAACCGGCTGGCAGATGTGCTAATGATGAATAAAATTAGCAGCATTTTTGAAATCTCTTGCTCTTGACCATATGACGAGAGATATAAACTTATATTTGGCATGCGCATGTGAATTGCATTCTTATGGATTTCCCCCTCCTCGTTTGCAGGTACAACACTGAACAAGGAGCTATGGACCAGCAATTCTGTTTACGCTGGAACAATCATCCGACAAATTTGACCGGCGTGCTCACCTCACTGCTGCAGCGTGAGGCGCTCTGCGATGTCACCCTCGCCTGTGAGGGCGAAACAGTCAAGGTGAGAAATAGAACTTAAATTGTGTAGAATGTCAAAATAATAACATACACTTTCCTTGGCAGGCACATCAAACCATACTGTCAGCCTGCAGTCCATACTTTGAGACGATTTTCCTACAGAATCAGCATCCACATCCCATCATCTACTTGAAAGATGTCAGATACTCAGAGATGCGCTCCCTGCTCGACTTCATGTACAAGGGCGAGGTCAACGTGGGCCAGAGTTCGCTGCCCATGTTTCTGAAAACCGCCGAAAGTCTGCAGGTTTGTTCACCACTTCCCCCACACAATACACTTCAATCAATGCAATTCATTTGGTTTGTTTTCTGCCCTCGCCTCCACTCTCCACAGGTGCGCGGTCTCACAGACAACAACAATCTGAACTATCGTTCCGATTGCGATAAGATGCGCGACTCGGCCGCCAGCTCGCCAACTGGCCGCGGTCCCAGCTACGGCGGCCTCGGCGCCGATGTCCGCGACACACGGGACTCGCTGCGCTCGCGCTGCGAACGCGATCTGCGCGACGATCTGCAGCGCAGCAGCAGCAGTCTCAGCCTCAGCGAACGCAGCTCAGCCGCCGCAGCAGCGGCTGCTGCGGCCGCCGCTGTGGCCGGCAATGTGAATGCCGCTGTCGCTGCGCTGGGCCTGACAACCAGCGCCGGCGAACGATCTCCAAGCGTGGGCAGCGCCAGCGCTGCTGCCGCTGCCATGGCCGCCGCTGTGGCGGCCGCTGCGAATCGGAGCGCCAGCGCCGATGCGCTGAATAGTCGCGGCGATGCCTGCAGCGATCGGGGCAGCGATAGGGGCACGTTGGAGCGGGCGGATAGTCGGGATGAGTTGCTGCAGCTGGACTACAGTACTAAGGATAACAATAATAGTAACAGCAACAACAACAATAACAGCAGCAACAACAACAACAACAATAACAACAGCAGCAGCAGTAGTAGCAACAACAACAATAGTAGCAGCAACAACAACAACAACAATAGCAGCAGCAACAACAACAACCGAGAGCGCAACGATAGCAGAGACAGAGAACGCGACAGGGAGCTCTCCACGACGCCGGTAGATCAGCTGTGTAGTAGTAAGCGCAGACGTAAGAACTCATCATCCAACTGTGATAATTCGTTGTCCTCGAGCCACCATCATGCGAACGCGGCCCACATACAGGACAGGCACTACGCGCAGGACTCTCAGGTCAGTACAATGAAGATTCAAAGGGGGAAACGATCGCGAAACGTGTGAAAAGTGTATATAACGCAATTACAATTCGAAGTAGAGTTTACAGTATCTATATTTGTATATGATTCAATTGAAATTGACAGAGAAATATCAGGGAAAAGCTTGACATAGGCGCAGACTAGTCGTATACGCAATTTGCATACTTAACAAAGACTTTTCAAATTATGCAGCAATTTTAATTATTTACTTTTAACAATTTGTTAGCTAAAACTTCCAACACCTAGAAAAAAAGTAGAAATATGAAACTAGTCACATTCTTGCATTATTGTTTCAGTTCATTGACGATTTATGCAGGGCATTTAAAGAGTTTACTTATGAAGTTTATATAGTTTAATTAAAATTATGAGAACAATTAGTAACATCTACAGATCTCCATCTATCTATGTATATAATTCAATTAAAATATATAGAACGACATTAGAGACAGGCTTCTTTACTTGCCACTGCTGCAAACCTGTCGTATACGCAACTTGCAGACATAAGAAACGCATTTGACATTATGAATCAAAATTGATGATTTCCTTTTAGAAATTTGTTAACCAAACCTTCTAACACATACAAAAGATGTAGTAGTATTAAACTAGTCTAGATTTTTTAGATTTTTTGCGACTTAGTTAAAGAGCTTACTTAAACTCGAACTGATATTTAAGTTTGACTTTGTTTTATTACGTTGCTTAAGTTAGTAAAACTTTTTTTTATTAGCTACGTTTTAGGTGTTTAAATTACTTATTACACCTTGCTTACTTTTGAAACAACTAGCCGAATTCAGCTTATAAACGATAACACACAAATTACAGGCGCCATAAAGATAGGTGCAGCTGCCTGTAGAGTATTTTCAAGTCTGATTGTAGTCCATTATGGTAGGGCATACAAAAGAGTCTGTCATGCTAGCAGTTGCGTTTGTTTATCAGCAAAAAAAAAAACTTTGTTGACAGCAGCAGCAGCGGCGGCGACAACATCAGCATTTATGTATGTATGGCACTTACGATAGGGCCGCGGCTTTGCACTCACATGACATGCCAAAATAGTGAAATAAACTGAGAGCAGTCGGAGCCCGGAAAGTGCAGAGTCTATCAACGCTACATGCCCATAGATCATATTTGTTTACTGTGCTATCGCTGTCATTGGCACGCGTCGCTTTCGCCGCAGCAATTGAGGTTTATTTTATTTTTTATATTCCACTTTTGAGCACTGATAAGAGAGCAGGTAACTGTTGGGTTTTACGGGGCAAAAGAAAGTTGATGCTAGCGCGTTAATCACACATAATAATTCTATGTTTGCAGGCCAGTGCACACAGCAATTTCAAGTCGAGTCCTGTGCCCAAAACAGGCGGCAGCACATCAGAGTCGGACGATGCGGGCGGCGGTCGACGCGATTCGCCGCTCTCGATGACCGTCGGCCATCTGGGCGTCGGCGGTGGCAATGTGGGCGCGGCCAGTATTAAGCAGGAGCTAATGGATGCCCAGCTGCAGCAGCAGCAGCATCGCGAGCATCATGTCGCCCTGCCTCCCGATTACTTGCCGGTAAGTCCGCCACAATTCCCTCGCTCACTCCCACTCTAGTACCTGACACTCCCTCGAGCATACAGTAGAAGAAATCGAGAATCGATTGTTGTTGCTAACATTCTTAGTTATTGCGTTTAATTTGCGTTTAGTTTGCTAAGTTAATTGTTAAGGTTTTTTCTTTTGGACCGGTGCGATGGTTCCAATTACATCCATACTCGAAATCTCTTTTTGGTTTTAGAGTACTCTTTTTTTTTGTTTGTTTGTTTGATGTACAAAATCTGCTGCTTCGATTTCACATTTTTTTTTAACACCAATACATATTATGTACTTTAAGCCAATTGCAAAATGCTTCAAGAGAAAAAGTAATTACCACAAAAAAATGTACAAAAAAAAAAGTAATATTAATGACCAACAACAAAAAAACAAGCTGCTAACGAATGAATGTTGTTGTTTTGTAAAATTTAAGAAAAAAAAAAAAAAACAGCGCGTAAAGCAAACGGGGTGCAGAACGAAGGATTGGTTGTTTGGTTTGGTTTGTTCATAGATTTCTCGGATTGGAATATCGGCCAAGTAAAAGAAAAAATCTCAACAATTTGACTGAAACAGCGAAAAATCCTTCCTTCTACCAGTAGATTGTTTTGCCATGTCTTTTTTTTTTTTTTTTTCTTAAGTTCATATCCCAATTTTGTTTTTTGTTTCTCTTCCGTTGTCGTTGTCTTTGCTTCTCATTTGCATTGTTGATTGATTGTTGGGCCACACGCTACACGCGTAGCCCAAGCCCAAAGACACCGACGCGTTTTCAGGCAACAAAACGAACGCTGGCGGCGCCTCAATGCATCAGCTGCTGTTGCAGCAGGCGGTGGAGGCGCAACTGAAGAGCCTGCAGCTGCAATACCAGCAGGAATCGCTCGACAGCACCGTGCAGCGTCTGCTGCAGCAGCAACAGGAGCAGCAGCAGCGACAACATCAACACCAACAGCAGCAGCAACACCAACAGCAGCAACAACAACAGCGCAACTTCGAGGCGAAACCTTTGCCGGCTGCAGGCGGCAGCGGATCGAGGAAGAGCGGACGCTTTCGGACCAATTGGCTGTATCAATTCGATTGGCTGCAGTACGACGAGCTGGCCAACACGATGTACTGCAAGCATTGCCGCAAATGGAGCACAGAACTGGCGGACATACGCACCTCGTTCGTCGAGGGCAACTCGAACTTTCGGCTGGAGATTGTGAACCATCACAACAAGTGCAAATCCCATCGACTCTGCTACGAACGTGAGCTGCAGGAGCAGACGCAGCGGGCGTCCTTGGCGGCCAGCAGCAGCAGCGGCGGCGGCAGCAACCAAGCTGGTGGCAGTGGCAACACAGGGAGGCGTCAGACGCCGCCCGATATCATAACCATCAATGTGGGCGAGGACAGCACCTGAGCGTGAACAGTTCTCAACCAGCAGATTATACCCGCGATTGCACACACTTTTATATGTTATATATATATATATATACACACACACACACGATGCACTTGCTCAGGATTAGTATTAGGCTTAGTGTTTAGTAGCTTTTGTAATTACTTTAAGCAGCTTGAAGCATTTTGCAATTGAGAAATAAACAAAACAACAACTATGCCCTCAATGTCACAAAACTGAAATTACAATTGTCAACATCTCTTCCACTCTTCCCCAACTCTTTCCCTTTCTTTCTCTTTCGCTCTCGCTCTCTCTCTCGCTATCTTTCCATCGTCTATCGTCCATCGCCATTGCCAATGCCGCACAGAGCGCCGCCACAATGAAAATGCACGCCGAGGACATGACAACGCTCCTGACACAACACGCGCTGCAGGCCGCAGATGCGCGGGAGGAGCACAACGACGCCAAACAGTTGCCACTCGATCAGACGGACAACATTGACGGTGAGTACCTCCATCTGTCTCTCCCATATACAAATATGTTCTTTGTTATATTTTTTTTGTTTTTTTTTTTCGTAAATCTCTCTCTCTCTCTGTGCTTTGAAGCTAATGCACTCAAAACCAAAGAAAAAATTAATAATAATTACATATATACATATGTAAAAAACAAAAAATATTTCAATTAGCATTTGATTTCTGTACAAACAACTTTGTTAATTTACTTTCTTTGTTGTATCCGAACGGAACGAAGAACGAAAGAGATTCTTGTAGAAAAATTGTAATATAAAAACGTAGTCAGTTTTTTTTTTTATTAAGCTTTATTTTCCGTATAACCCGATCTTAACTATCCCAGCAAAAACTTTCCCGTAGTCAAAACATTGTAATGCCTATGCCCCATTAGAGCGAACGAATACTTTCATCTATTGCTTTTGAGCCGCGACTCGAGGCCAATGCATGGAAGTGATTCGGACAAAGCCCCCCCCCAAAAAAAAAATATAAATCCTGCATGCATTTGATCGTATCCATAATTCCCGAAAAGAAAAGCGACCCCGAGAAAATAATCCATTTACTCGTAACTCGTTAAAAGCGATTAAGGGACCCTTTAATCCCTTCGTACACCTTCCTCTCATGCGTTGAAAGACAAGTATATATATATATATTCTTTTAAATACTGCGTGTACTTCTCAATACCAATACATATATAAAGTTTTTAATTTACCCACCTATTTTTTACCTATTTACTTTTTTATGCTTTTGTAATTATGTATTTATCTATTTATTTTCCGTATGTATCTTTTATTTATTTATTTTTTTTTAAATGGCGTTTTGAATGATAACTCTTAAGCAAAAGATAAATAAACATAGTTCTCATAGTATGAGATAAATGCCACTTGCTAGCGCAACAGATCAACACCTCTCCTACCAATTAGTTAAAATATACAATGTATACAACATACACATATATTTGACTATGTCTATATATACATATATGTGTATATGTAGATAATATGTGTGTATGTACTTGCATTCATATGTATTTAATTATTTTGTTGTTTGTCGTATATTGCCATCATAATTTTGTATTACTCGTATATGGTTATCTCTATCTCTCTCTCCATATATATACATATACATATATATATATATATATATATATATATATATAGCTTTAGGCGAACAACTACCTTAGCTCACTTATCGTATTCGTATCGTAATCGTAATCGTAAAATTATAGTTACGGTTTAGTTTGTATGTTGCCGCATGTTGCATGTTTATGACGCATACACACACCGCCCTCACTATTCTTATTTTTTTTTTATCATAATTATTATCGTATTATTATTTTAACCTTATGTCTCGATACAAACTGATAATATTATTATTTCTCTCATTTACTTCTTCTACTACAATCTACTTAATTAAGCTTAAGTTCATCATCATTATGATTATTACCATTACGATTATTATTTTTTCTTATAACACCTAGTTAAACAAATATATAGGAAATGCCTCCGCTGACACCCACAAATTTGTTCAGTTCAAGCAAAAAATTGGCTCACAAATTATAACATTGATGAAAAAATCAAGTATACGCATACAAACACACACACACACACACAGAGAGACACAGACACATACACATAAATTGAAATTTATATCGATTTAAAGAGCTTTCTCATACTTTTCAAATTCTTTTCGACACTCTACACAACTTTAATTCTTCAGATCTTAAGCTTTAACATTTTTATTTTATTTTTGAAGCCGTTTAAGAGCGTTGTTTCTTTTGAAAATATGTTTTTTGCGAAAGACTTTTCCATTTACTTATTCATAACTCTGCTAAACTACTTAAAGAAAACCCTCAAATTTTTCAACTCTATTTTCGTCTTTAATGTTGCAACTTATTGTCTAAGAAAATCGAATACGTAAAAACCAGAACAAAATTCAATAACTTTGCGTAAAAAATACACAAAAAAAAACTATAATATATATTTTCGGTATGAAAAAAAAAACAAACAAAAACAATAAAGAAAAACCATAAAACAAAACGCCACAGCTTCAAAATTCATTCAGTTTCTATATATAATTTTTCTGTTGAATATTTACACTAACCTCTTGCTGCATATATAATTTAATGTGAGCTCAATTTATTTGCCACACTGTTTAACGAGATGTAAATGATTGTCTGTTTTTTAATTGGTTTGTCAATCTACTAAATGTTTTTCGAATATATTTTCGCCTCTTTATACATATATGTGTATCTGTATGTGTCACTCTTTGACTCGCTGTATGTGTGTGTGAGTGAGTGTGCGAGATTGTGTGTGTGTGTGTGTGTGTATATCTGTGTGTGCGTGTGTGTGTGAGATTATAGTCTTACGGTGTTACCACAATTCTAAGCAAAAATCGCCGTGCACGCCAGCGGCAATGCCAAGGATTATTGCCGTGCACATTGGCTCGACATTGCGCAAAAATGACATGAAATTTGAACCCTAACAAACTATTTGCCAGCTATATACCCTTAGGTCACGAAAAGAACTGGAATTTGCACCCAAAATAAACAAGAAAAAAATGAAAAGGTTAAAGAAATCAAATTTTGTAAGAGAAACGAAAGAGTATTTTATATCGAATATTGCTGAAAATTTGTTGCAACATTGAAGTACTGAAATGCAGATTCAATTGAAGTATCTCAATAAAACAAGAAATGACAAAAATATAGAGTATAGAATACAACAAAAAAAAAAAAAAAACACGAAAATGTATTATAAAATTGTAAATGTTCACAAATGACACAAACATATGTATGAGTTAACATTTTGATTTGTTTACACTGTTGTTTTCCTTATATGCCCATTATGCAATATACTACATAATACATAATTTATAGCTGAATTGTTTTTATTGAGCCTCTAATGTCCTTTACGAAACCTGCCAACAAATACCAAAAACATACCAAATACCAAACCGAAATTGATACCTTAGCTTTAAGGCCAACTTTGATTTGTGTTAATTATTAATTTACCTTTAGACTATCGCAAAATGTGCCAATTACATTAAGATGCTACAAAAAACACACACGTTCCCATTACTTTTAATTTGATTATGTTTATGTATCTTATATATATTTTTTTTCGTTAGTTATTGTCTATAAAAATATGATTTTTTTGAACAAAAGCCTTTAGAACACCCGTACAAAATCCAGCTAGCCAGCCAGCTTCCTTCCTAGTTTTCTCCACTGTCAATGCCTTTGATTTGATATGATACAAACATATATTTATATATATATATACATATATATTATTTATTGCGTTACGTTCAACCCGATATAAACAGCAAAAAATATACAATATATTAAACACGAACACGTACTAAATGAAAACAAATACGAAATGTTTTATGCCTACATGCAACATCATCTGAATCCAAAACTAAGAAATACAAAATAATTCTTGTAGCTGACTGTTGTTCCATTCGTTTGCATACCAAAAATATATACAATATTTATAATAATAATATACCTGCCTACACCAAAAACCATACATACTACTATATATATATATACAATATGCGAGTTTTGTTTCACAAACCTTCCGACTGCCAAACAAACAAAAAAACCAAAAAAAAAAAACATGCTGTATTCCGCACACCTTTAAGTTCATTCCAAATCAATTCAACCAATAACAAATTGGCCAGAGCCCACTGTGCGCATGGAATGTAAACGAGAGCGCGCACTCCACGGCCTGCCATTGCATTCCACGCACTCGGCGAATCCTCAAAAACAATATAAAAATCAAGCTCACCACCTGTAGGTAGCAGCCACAAAAATAAAAACAAATACTATCGCCATTCCCCCACAGTGATAACGCATAATACGAAAACGCAAATGTTTGCAGGTCGCGTTAAATATTTTAACAGTGCCACCGGCAAGCACGAGACCGACGCCGACGCCGACGCCGACGTCGATGGCGACGTTGAGACACTCGGCGTGGCCCTCGTGGATGTTAAGGATGCGCCCGATCACGACATGGACGAAGAGGACGACGCCGAGGCCGAGGCTGAGGCGCAGGCTGAAGCGGAGGCTGTGGCAGCCGCTGCGCTCGCGTATCATGCCACGCCAAAGTACAGGCGCGCCATCATCTATGCGCCACACGACGAGGATCTGCCGGCCACGGACTTGTACATGGACAACAACTACAACTGCGAGTACAAGTGCAAGGAGCGCAACATGCGCGCCATACGCTGCAATCGCCAGCAGCAGCAGCTGCAGCAGCCGTTGCCACACCATCATCTGCATCCGCACGCGAGTCTGCATCATCAGCACTCGCATTCGCATTCGCATGCGCATCATGCACATCAGATGGCGACGGCGCCGCAGACGGCATTGAACCTGGGACGGCACAGCAGCGCCATTGTGGCCGCCAGCGAAGCCGAGGCCGCCTACTCGCCCACACACACGGCCACGCCCACGCCGACGCCCACGCCGACAGCCAGCGGCAGCAGCTACAACAGGGAACAGCAGCCGCATCCTAGCTACGCCATGCAACACTCCCCCAACGAGCAACAGCAGCAGCATCAGCAGCAGCAGCAGCAACAATTGGAGCTGGCTCACAGCTATGCGCATCACGGCCACCATGCCTCGCCCCACACACCGCACCCCTCGCCGCACTATCCACCCGCCGTGGCACCGCTCTCGCCGCAGCCCAGCTCGTCGAGCGCCTCGGGCAGCAGCACGTCGGCAGCAGCTGCGGCGGCGGCGGCGGCAGCGGCAGCGGCGGCGGCCAATCGACGGGATCACAACATCGACTATTCAACGCTGTTTGTGCAGCTGTCGGGCACGCTGCCGACGCTGTATCGCTGTGTCAGCTGCAACAAGATCGTCTCGAATCGCTGGCATCACGCCAACATCCATCGGCCGCAGAGCCACGAGTGTCCGGTGTGCGGCCAGAAGTTCACACGGCGCGACAACATGAAGGCGCATTGCAAGATCAAGCATGCGGACATCAAGGATCGCTTCTTCAGCCACTATGTACATATGTGATCACTCTAGATAGTTAGCCTAACCGACTAGTCGATCGAACCTAGTCCCCAACAACAACAACAAGAAAAGGACAACTTAAGTCCCAGCACCCAGTTATACGTATACGTATTTAGCTCCCTAAGAGTTTCCAAGAGTTTCGTCAGTGCTCACCGCAAAAAAACAAATACAAAAGCAAATAAATACTATCTAAAGACAGGACAAACAACAAAGTTAAACAAATCAATTTGAATCGAATCAAAAAAAAAAAACAAAAACAAAAACAAAAGGTTTTCAATTTCAAATCTAATCACAATTAATATACAAATTATAAATACGTAATATTTAATATTTAATATTGAAACGATGAAGGTATTCGCAGCAGATTTTAGCTAAATCAAAATGAAAAACATGTATTTTATTGTACTCTTGTAGTTGATTTAAAAGACTTTTATTATTGTTACTTATAACCTTTAGATGCTTTTTACAAAACAATTTAAACAACTTATGAAATCAGATATGGTACTTGAATATCGATTCAATATTAGCCGACAAAATACCGTATACCGAGACCAGTACTTAAGAGCAAACTTTGAAAAGTATTACATTAGAATTCCACAACTTGCGTTTCCAGTTGATTTATCATCAGTTCTTCTTTTGTTCTCTATTTTTTTCTTTTCGTTTGTTTATGGAAATGTTTTCAACATTTAACATGTGCTGTAGTGAGTTTTTAACTAATAATTATTTTGTGTGCCATATTAACGATTATCTTATACATACACTCGAAATAAAACATATATATATATATATATATTGACAAATGCAATATTAACGTCCAGAAAAATCAGACATTATGATTATGAGTGAGGCAGGCAACAACGAGACTAATGAGTAGCTGAAACTTTGGGAAAAGCAAAGCAATACACATATATATATAATTGTACTTTCAGAATACCGTAAATACTTTTATCCATATAGAGTTTGTGTGATTTTAAAGTTAGCAACAATTGTTTAACAACAGCAAAATTCGTTATAAAGCGTCTGATTTCAACCGCATCCACGAAGTGCCAATTGAAATGGGCCCATCGAGCACTGTACTTGTTTAACCTGTAAGGAGTGCGTTGAAATCATTCGTTCTATTCACGTTTGTATCTCGTATCTTTGGCAAACACCCACCGAAGTCTATTGGTTGCATATTTGGTTAAATACCTGACGATTGATTTCGTAAATATTTGTCAAGTGGTTTGCTATAAGAATGTGGAAGCCATATTATAATAATAATCAGCAATAATAATTACACAGATTGATTGCAAATTAATTGCATTGTATTTACAGCTAGTCGTAGTTGAAAGCAAAACAAATCAATTTATGCAACTCCAGCTCTATATAAAAGATATACAGAAGAATCAAACCAAAAAAACAAAAAACAAAAAAAAGCTAAACAATATATATATATACATATATATATATATATATAAAACAACATTACTTAACATCTTTAACTTTACTTAATAAATCTCTTTCAAATCAAATTCCAGTTCTTTTCATTAAAAGAAACAAAAGATATCACAACTATTGCCCCTAGGTACTGAACTAACACCAAGAACAACCAACTTAACCCAACTGATAAACCAAAACAAAAAAAAAACTATCGATTTCAATTTGAAAAAGAGAAAAAAAAAAACAAATTAATCAATAAAATAAAAAACAACAAGCGCACTTTCTACTTACGGTAAGTTTCATTTTCTAAGCTCTTTCTTAAGCAATAACCTCAAGTTATCACAAGTAATCCGTATAATTTAGTTAAATAGTTATAATATATATATATATATATAAACACACTATATATATCTTAATAACGCATAATTGTTTAAGTTACGTATCGAATTATTTATGTGTTTTCTTTATTTTATAAAATGCTATACAAAGAAAATTTAAAATTTTTATGAAAATTACTGGAAAAAACAGGAATTGGCCAAAACGATTGAAAAATGTTTATACTATTTTACTTATGTTTTTTATTTACGAAACACTTGCTCTTCTATTCATTCACTTACTATCTCTGCGTCTTTTATTCTCTGTCACTGTCTTTATCGCTCTGTTCTGTTTATTGGAAGGATCTTGTTATTTGATTTTGTTCATTATTTGTATGCAGCAGGCAGGAGGGGTGTTGAAAATATGTTCGATATCGATGTGCTAATCATACCAAATAATTGGCCCAATGTTTGGCTCTGCTCTCTCACTATAAACTCTGTCTCTCTATCTCTGTCCTACTCATTTTGTTCTCTTGCTCTATTAATATATATAAAAACTTAATATTATTTCTTATCAGTATTAATTTAAAAAAACAAAATAAGAATATTCACATCATTTCCGTGTTTATATCGAATATAATCCGTGAATTCTGGCCCCTCTTTATTACCCCTTGTACATTCATACATTTAGCATTCCCTCTCTCCATAAAAAAAAAAAAAAAAACAAAGCATAAACACAAAAATAAAAACAATCTGCCCCCGTACAACTTGAAACTAATACGGTTTCGGCATAAAACCAAACAAAACCAAATAGAACAAACTATAATTACAATAACAGTCAGTACAAACCATAAAAACAAACAACCAACCAAACAACCAACACACACACACTCATCATTTATTAAACCATTGAACAACTTATAAATATATTAATTTCTCCTATCAATAAATCGGCATATTACAAAAAAAAAAAACACGAATTAAAAAAAAGCAAATCTACAAAAAGAAAATCGCTCATTGCATATATATATATATATTATAATCGTCTACATACTCGTACATAATTTGGTTTGGGTTCTTCAAAGTATCTCAGCACCTGAATTGCCATCATTGAGTATAGTTTAATCGACTTTCGACTTATATAAATATTTGATATTGATTGTAAATAATAATACATAATATATATATT
The DNA here is from genome assembly GCA_035047445.1 of Drosophila siamana. NCBI lineage: Eukaryota > Metazoa > Arthropoda > Insecta > Diptera > Drosophilidae > Drosophila > Drosophila siamana. Next base: position 14,551,858 of record JAWNPP010000004.1, on the reverse strand, counting down.
AAAATACTTGTTAAGCAAATATCATTTGCCAATGTCTTAAAGCGTGTTGGCGCAATTTAATTTCTTACTTTTAGTACATTTAATTTATTGAATTCCTCTCACCAAACCCCCCCTTCTCGTATTGTCAACAACATTCCAAAATTTTTTATTCAAAATACTTGTCAAATTGTTTTCGTTTGTAATCAACATTTTTTTTTGGGTGTAACAAAATTTTTGCGTGAATTTTTTCGATGACAAAACAACAAAAGCCTTTTTTACTTATTTACCTCTAATCAAAGTTTATCCCCAACACCTCTCATGGTTCCCCCAAGCAACACACAATTAAGTTTCCAGTACATACTATATATACTTACTTACTATATACTAAAAACCCAGCCAAGACGTAACCCGTCATTTCATATGGAATTGAATTACATACACGTAAACATACAAAAGAAAAAAAACAAAATTGAAAATTTATCGTAACTATTCCACTATTCCCATTGGCAATGCTAAAGAGGGGCAACAATTACAATTACCAATTACCAATTACCAATCTAGGCAAATGCTAAATAAAATGCATTCCAATTATACAGCTTAAGAATAATTATAAAAATGATTTTTCTGTTTCTGTGAATCACCAACAACAACATTGTTTTTCTCTTCTTTTTTCTTTACGCGTTTGAACGAACAAACCAAAAACCAAACCAAAAATCAAACCAAAAAAAAAAAAAAACCCGAACCAAAATCAAAATCAAACTGAATATGAAAATAAAAATCATTGCAAATGCAAAAATGTTAACAAAAAAAAAAAAAAAACAAAAAAACCCCAAAAACCCAACCGATAAAAATGAATGCGATTATGCAATCGCAGGCTCGAAGGCCTGGCACATGCGGCTCACCTTTGAGCGCCTCTCCGGCGGCTGCAACCTGCATCGCTGCAAGCTGTGCGGCAAGGTCGTGACGCACATACGCAACCACTATCACGTGCACTTCCCCGGCCGCTTCGAGTGCCCCCTCTGCCGCGCCACCTACACGCGCAGCGACAACCTGCGCACTCACTGCAAGTTCAAGCACCCCATGTACAACCCGGACACGCGCAAGTTCGACAACCTAATGTCCGCCTCGGCGACGACGGTGGGCGCTGCCACGCCCACGGCGACACAGCTGGCAGCCGCATCGCAGGCGGCAATGGCGGCGGCAGCAGCGGCTGCCTTCACAGCCGCGCAGCAGCAGCAGCAGCAACATCAACAGCAGCAGCAGCAGCAGCAGCAACAACAGTCACAACAGCAGCAGCAACAGCAGTTGCAGCAACATGCCCACGCGCTGGCGCAGCAGCACATGCTGCATCAACAGTTGCAGCCGCAGCATCATCAGCAGCAGCAACACAATGCAACAAGTGAATGATACAACCAGTACATGTCCTGGAATTACAGTGCATGGAGTCTAGAGGAGTCCATTAAACAAGCGCCGCACTTTGCCAGCAACTACCAACAACAACAACAGCAACAACACCAGCAGCAACAGCAGCAGCTGCGACACCAACAGCAGCAACAGTTGCTGCAGCAGCAGCAGCAACAACAGCATCATAGAATGCCGCCCTTTAATTTCTATGCGCGTAACCACCACCAACAAAATTATGAGGCCAAACAGCAAACAACACTAAACAGCGGCAGCATGAGACTGCAACAGCAGCAGCAGCAGCAGCAACAACAGCAGCAGCAGGAGCGACAGCAAACGCAAACAATTGTCATTGATGAGAGCGACAATGAGCTCGAGGAGGAGCCGCGTGACATGGAGAGCTGCATGAGGCAGAGCTTCAATCACTACATGGCCCAGCTGAAGCAGCTAACGTCCTCCGGCATTATTGCAGGCGGCAGCAGCAGCAGGAGCAGGAGCAGAAGCAGTGATCATGTTGCCCTCGAAACCATGTGCAATAGCAACAGCAACAACAATTCAACAAATGCCAATCAAATGGAAGCTACTACAACTACAATTTCAACTACTACAGCTACTAATAATAATAATAATAATAATAATAATGCTAACGCTAATAATCATAATCATAATAATAATTATAACAGTTATGCTAACAATCCTAGAAGCTTCAACAGGCAGCTGCCACCGTGAACAGTGGCAACAAATCATCAGCAACAGCAAGAGCAGCAGCAACAGCAACAACAACAGCAACAGCAACAACATCAGCAGCAAGAACAACAAGAAACGCAACAAGGCAACCGATTGATACTCAGACTAAGCATATATAAATATAATGAACTAACTGAATGAAATCTTTAATGTTGACCATGCATTGCAAAATATTATGGTAAGCCAAATTTATTTGTCAATTATATAGGGAAAACAAAAAACTCAAACAAAAAAATCAAAAGAAATGGAAAGGAAAAGAAAAGAAAAGAATTAGGTGAATGGAATCAAAAGCTGACCTGTGTACGATTCATGGTTTCAACTGGATTCATATGTTGCAATTTCATAGATACATAAATAGTAAGCCAATCTAACTAACCTTAACAACAAACACAAAAACAAAAAGAAAAATGATAATTATGATAATGAACTTGTAGTAGGCAAGCAACAGGGTTTCCAAGGCAGCCACCAGAGGACTTTTTTTTTGGAGATTGAAGGCAACAAAATACTATAGAACATTTCGCGAAAGCTAAACAAAGCAAGCTTACACACATAAACACACACACACACACACACACACACAGACAGAAGATATACTATATATTAATCGAAACATATATGTATGGCAACAATTTTTAACTCTAATTGTTAGATATATTTAAATCTATTGCTGTTGGTGCCAACTGTGGGGCAAGTATTGTGCCAATCGAATTGGCTGCACTGTTTGCACCTGTTTCGTTGTTGCATTTAACTCTAATGTGCACACACACTCATAACATCAACACACACACAATATATACAATTTCAATAAGTTTACAAGAAAAAAAAAGATTATTAATAACTACAACTAATTGAACAAAAACAACAAATGAAAAGGCACAAAACTTGTAAGACATTTTTAAGAGCGAGATTTCAGTGCAGCTAATAATGTTTTAACTCTTCTACTCGTATGAATGTCAACTGTATTGATTATAAACACCGATTGTAAAATAGCATAATAAGCAATATGCAAACATATACATATACATATATATTTAATGTATCTCTAGACCAGTTGCCGCATACATACAAAACACATTAGAAATTAACATAAATTTGAGAATATTTATTATGTACAAAATTTGTGCGTTTTAATGTTAAACTTGGATGAAGACATGCATACGATGCCCTATTATTAATTAATTAATAAATTATACATATACGCAAATACAAAAACAAGATACAGATACAGATACAAATACAGATACCGAGACCGAGATCGATACCGATAAACATGCAAGAACAGCAAATATGAAATGTTAATTTATTTATATAACATACGCGCCTGTAACTGAGTGAGTGTGTGAATGTGAATGATGAATTTCTGTACACCTTCACCTCCCCCCGCCGACTCTGCACCAAGACCCCTGTATAGTACAGTAAGGAACAGTGACCACATCTCTCCATCCCCCCATTCTCGCCCCTCTCATCCCCTTAACCCCAAAGCCAATAAATTGTCAACTGTAAATGCATGTGAGTGTCGGGATAGGGCTTGAGGGCGTGTTTTGTTGTTATCCAGTCTACACGCATACACAATACATACAAGAGTAATTTAGTTATATTAATTACATTATGATTAATCATAATTTTGCAGCATTTTTTTGTAAGCCACTGTATATACTATTCTAATACTTTTACTTATATTATATACATATATATATATATATTTTTTACAAACTTCTTCACTAAGTAGTAGTTCTGTAATTCTTATTTTATTGTTGTACATTTGATTTTATTTGTTGCCACTTTGTTTTTCAAACTTGAATCCAACCTGGTGCGCACATGAATTGCCTAAAACAGATAGACAAAAGAAACACGCAAAAACAAAACAAAACAAAACGAAACAAAACAAGAAAAAAAAAGAGTTCAAGAGTTAATAATACTACATATTAATACTATTTATTTGTTTTAATTTTTAATTTGTAACATGAAATGTTTAGTAATTAATGCAACATCAGATACTGCCCCGACTTAATGTTTGTTTAATGTTTTATATTTTAACTCTGCTTTGTTGAACAACATGAAATTTATCTATATATGATGTGATAACTATAGTTAAACTAAACTACACACATTACAAAATGAAATTATGTTAATTATTAAAAACAAAACAAAACAAAACAAAAGCAAAAGAATATCGACGATATCTAATTTGTGGTATGCAAAATGGTGCTAAATCCAAATATACTTTAAATGCAAATGCAACTTCCCCAAAAAAAAAAACATAAAACAAAAAATCACACCCCTGATAGCGACCCTGAGAATAGTAGACAGCTTTTGAACTTATGTATGTGCAATATGACTAGTTTTTGTTTAAGTGTATGACGACGATGAACGAAATGTTAGAAGAACGAGGGACGAATTAGGAAATGTGAAATGGGGAGTGAAATTGTGAAGAGAAGAAGTGAAAGTTGTAGGGTGTCTGGTATTTCAATAGTGAACCATTTGATGAATTACGATTACAATAATACGATACTATATAGAAACATTTAAACGAATGTTAGCATATCACTAAAACTACAAAATGTGGACATATGTTGTACGTATCTGATATATATATATATATATATATATATATATATATATATATATAGTAAATTTCTCACAACATATATACACATATAAATATACGATATATACACATATGGAGTATATATATATATATATACCGATAGTACTCGTATTGTGCAGTTAGTTAATGATAACAATAACTTTTCGCTACATTTCTGTGTCTATTTCAAATACTTAAATGTCATAACTTAACTCAATAAAAATCAACTCAAACAAACACACACAAACACTCAAACATCTTCATTCGCACATATAAAACATTTTATGCCCACCCCTCGGCCCCTTACCGTTGACCCCTCCAAAATGCATATTTATTATTTTGCTTAACCCCAAGAAGACTTTAGAATACAAAAAAAAAAAAAAAAAAAAAAAAAACACACCAACAACAACAATTGTTTTTATTTACATGAACTAATTTAACAGCCGAGCAATTTTTAGCGCATTTGTTGCAGTTCGATATGAAAAGTTATAAACTTTTAACTAGTTTCAATGTAATCTTAGCTTATAAGTATTAATATAACTTGTATTAATAAAACGCAATACAAATAATTTTAGTTTTATTTATAAAATGACAAAATGAAAAATACAACCACAACAACAACCAACAACATGAGAAAAAGCAAAAACAAATTGCTTAAATATCAGTTAAATTAACGCTAAGCAAATTGCAGCATTTGTTAAAATTTTTTATATGTATATGATTACATACATATATATATATTTTAAAACACATTTTTAATAAACATTCTACCCATAATGCCAGCGTTATATTAATTTCAACAACAACAGAGAAATGAAAACACAAAAAATAAATAATAATGATAATTATAAACAATACAAGTGAATGATAACCGATAACTGAATAACAGAAAAAAATAAATCGACACACAATTTAACAGTTTAAAATTTAAAATTGAAAATTACAAATTTTAAATGCTAATAAATTGAATTTTATGGAACCGAAAACAACAAATGGTGATCACTTTTTCTTTCATTCTGAGTTGAGCTTTGAACGCTTTGAATTGTGCTTCCAAAGACTTAGGGGGTGCCCATATTATTAGACAAGAACATATATGAAAATATTTACACACACACACACACACAACATTAATTGCAGACACACACACACACACATTTATACATTATCATATATATGACATATACATGACAAGCGTTGTGTGTACAATTTTCAAACCTCGGCCCAATTTCCTGTTTTTTACCTTTAACTTTTATAATAATTTATTTAATTTACATTAATTACCTATATATATATATGTATATGTATATACTTATATTTTATGTATGATTATATTATATATTTATCTTCCACTTTTAGGTTTCATTTTGAGCTTAGTTTAGTTTAACTAAAATCAAATGAACAAAATACCAAAACAAATCAAATGATTCTTCGCACAAATGAGTTACACCCAAAAAGAAATATTAATTGAATTGCTCACAAACACACGCACACATTCACATATTCAAAACAAAACACACGCCACGATTTCTTGTATTGTCATCAGATCAATTGTGTTTCCATTTGTGCTCAAAACTTAATTATACAAATTATTATAAACTATATACACCTCAATGTACTGTTTATCTCTAATCATAATTTGATGCAGCTGATTTGTGACTAATTGCATTTATATCGAATATCGAAAATCAAAATCCAAAAACTATGAAATCAAACTGAACATAACTATATTTCAGCAGTCGCAACGGAGGCATTTTATATATATATATATATATATATACAATCTATAATATACAATACTTTCTATAAATATTCTTAAGCAAGAGAGAGCTGCAACTAGTGAATTATTATTATGTTTATCAAACAAAAAAAACAAAAAAAAAAAAACATGCACGCTTGAATATGAAGGGAAATTGAATTGAATTTGAATTTACACACATCACATAGAAGTGAGACTTAGTGTCCCATGCTCTCCAATTTAATAATAATAATGATTTGTATGTTTAATTATTTTCTTAGTTACCACATCCGATTACAATATTATTAGTTACTTACTTAACATATACAATAGTTCTACATACATGATCTGATCTATGTGAATCTGTTTGTATTTTATTCGCATAATTTGTTGATTAAGTTGCTTGATCGTAGTTAGCCTACACCCATATACATACATACTATATATGTATACATATATATACCTATATATATCTACATTGTTTTTGTTCTCCTATTTTTTGTTGTTTCCTTTTTTGATTAGTATCTATATACTTAGTCTTTAGTTTGTTACGCCACCTTAGTTTGTATTTCTTCGCCTTTGTCAGCATATTATTTTGCTCACCACACGTGAACTATACTATTTTTTTTTTTACCTTATGTCTATCTCTCTCTCTCTCTCTCTCTATCTCTGTCTCTGTCTGTCTCTCTCTCTATCTATCTCTGTTTCTATCTCCTTATTATACAAAAAAAAAACCAAATTCAAAACCAAAAAAAAAAAACCAACAAATAAGATCTATTTCTCTGGGCTGATTTTCGTCCCGCTCGACGGGCTGTTGTGTGTCTGTTCTTCTCTTTCTCGTTCTCGACACAGGCGCCTCTGTTCGTCACCATCTCTCGACACCGCTCTCGACCTCATCGTCGGCCTCGCCGCCGCCGCCCCCCTTTGGCATGCACCTGTCGGCGGCCCTGAAGAGCGAATACAATCCGTTGCACTACATACGCGCCGCGGGCAACGGCCACAACAGCGCCGGCGGCACGCCACCCGCCCATGGCTACAATCAGGCACACGCAGCCGCCTTGGGCGGCGCCACAACACCGACGAGCACCGGGCACAACTCACATCACACCATGTCGTACCATAATATGTTCACGCCGTCCCGCGATCCCGGCACCATGTGGCGCTGCCGCTCCTGCGGCAAGGAGGTCACCAATCGTTGGCATCACTTTCACTCGCACACCGCCCAGCGATCCATGTGTCCCTATTGCCCGGCCACCTACAGTCGCATCGACACGTTGCGCTCGCATCTGCGCGTCAAGCATCCGGATCGACTGCTCAAGCTGAACTCGTCGATATAAGCGGCAAGAAATCCCAACACCAACAACTACAACTACAACTACAACTTCAGCAAACAAGAAAACACAGAAAAAAAATTATATATATATATAAATGATAACTAGAATGGAAGTAATGAAAACTGGCGCGCAGATTTGTTAAAGCGTTTCCTACTAACGTGTAAGTTATTTTTGACTCGGAGTCAGTCCTATGAACATCCATCGATATCTAAATAGTATAGCACAGATCCTTACTGTATGTAATCCTTTGCATTTAGTCGCCTCCAAAGTCGCTTGTACATGAAAATAATTCAATGATTCGTTGTAACGCCTCAAGCAATAACCCAAAACATATATACAACCGAAGATGCTAAAACAAAAATAATAATAAAAGAAAAAACCCCATATTACAATATATAATACAGCAGGCATACATATAAATATATAAACAAGTACAGATACAAATATATAAATATATATATATGCATACATAAAAACTAGGTATGCTTAGTATATAAATACAAGTACATACCATATGAATGGCTAGTTTTAACTCTCTTTTTTCCTAACCCATTCATATAATGAGCGAGTGCGCAAAACTGATGTGAAAAAGGAGGAGGACTAATCAGCATATAGAGCGCTATGTTGACTTGAAAACGGTTTCGGTTGCTTGACAAGGAAATAATAATGGAATCCACTAATAAGGGCGGAAACGAAATTAGAATTGATGTAAAATCTAAACTAATGATACTACAAAAAAAACTACTTTAAAGGTTTCTGCGTGTTGTTTCCTAATCTAAAACAAAAAAAAAATAAAAACAAAAAGAAAACCACACATATGCTTACAGTTAAATTTAAAAATACAAATAATAATGATATAATGAATACTATACACATAAATGTAAAGCGTTTAGTTGCGAAGCGTAAAGCGTTAACTAAATCTAAATCTAAATCTAAATGTAAAACGCTGGCACACAGCAGTCAAAGTCCCCACTACTCGTACTACTCATAAATCAGATGTCACATTAGTATTTAGTTTGCATCCACATATACATATATGTATATTTCTTATATATATGTTTGTATATATAATTTGATTAATTTTACCCTTTAATTTTAATTGTATTGATAATCATTTGCAAAGAGTACACACACACATTACTCAAAGAACTACGAAGAAATTTTGATATACCTCAGATGCATTTCAGTTTTATTGTTGATGGATTGCTTAATTTTAATGAAAATCAAATAGGACCTACTACTACTACATACTACTATATATTTTAATTTAATTGCCACACACCTACACAATACAGAATACACATACACAATTACACACACACACACATAAACACACCTACATACACATACACGTGCATTCATGCATAAAAGGTAAATGGCAAATCATTTAAAATGTTTGTTTGTTTATTTGAATTGTTTGTTTGTTAGATTCTTAGTTGGCGTGTAAATGTGTTTTTAATATTTTTTTTGTATGTATGGGTAAAGTTCTTGATAAGTTGTAAGTTTCTAGACTAAATGCGAACCACTTGAACCACCTCACAATTTTTGTTAAACATTAATAATAAGCTTGCTTATATATTTATACAAAACTACAAACTATAAATACAAATAAAAAATAACTGAATAATAATAAAAACAAAAAGAAAAAAAAAACATACAAATATATATAAATTTAAACAAATTTGTGTAAAACTTTAAATATAATCAAAGTTAAATTCAAGTAAAAACAAGTAATTCATATCAGACGTTGCTAAGTAAAGTCAATGTTAAATCAAACATCAAACATAACTAATTTCAAATTTTTAAATCCAACAACTTACCTTTTTGTAAGTGACTAAAACTACTTATGCTAATTAGAATCCATCAGACCATTTGAGAACTTTATTATACTATTCGAACGTCCTTGCGTTATGTAATTAATTTTAAACATTTTGTGATAGGCAAAATTATGGTTTGGCACTTATTCAAAATGATTAAAAACTAAACAAAATACCCCATGCAACACAAAAACGAAGCAAACAAAAAAATAAAAATAAATAAAAAATCAATGTGATATTTTCGGCACAAAACTTGAAAACAACAAATATAATTAAGGAAAGGCAACATCGAAATATTGTTATTACATATATTTAATTATATTTGATCATTTTTGTTGCTTGCCTTTTGATTATCTTTGTTAACTAAGTAATTATCAAAATTGTTATATTTCGGTCCAAAGCACAAAATGTATAAAATAATTATTTAGTTATTAATTTACTGCTATTACAACTATTTAGTTTCGTGCACTGTTTTAAGTTATGTATCTGTATATATACTATACAACAAAATTATAATATACATGATATATGATTATAATTTTATTTAGTTTTACAACTATTCAGCTTAACTACGCAACAAAAACAAACAACAACAACAATAACTACAACAAGAAAATTGCAGCAACATCTACGGCAACAAAACACAAATTTTTAAGGCAAATCAAACCACAACACACACAGATTTATGTACCAAAAATGTAATAAATATGAAATTATATTAAAACAAAACAAAAAAAAAAAAAACCAAACAAATTACTATAGTTATACTACAAACCATTTAGACGACAAACACAACCAAAGAATTGCTCCATTTGTCGAGCACTTCTATTTACTATAAACTAACTGGATCCTGAAGTATTTTTATACACAAAAACATTGAAAATTGTAGTCACACATCGGATGCTTTATATAGGGGCTTACTTACCTACTATATCAATAATGTGGGCATCATATATAACATACTATTTTTGATGTAATTATTCTTTCACTCTGCACTCGATAAATTCATAATAAAATAATAATAATAATGCTCAAATATGAGCATGCATATACTATATGCTATAAATGTATGTGTGCCCTTTCACAATTACATTAAATCATAACCCAAATGGCAACTATTATGAGAACTAAATAATTTTTCGACGTCTACCAGTTAATATAAATCAATTCATATATGCATAAATGCGAGTACACGATACATATGCTCACGAGTATATGCAAATATTGCAAATTTATTCAAATCCAATCAAAAATATAAATCACTAGCAGCATTTTAATGTCAAACCGAATAAAACCAAATAAAAATTTATGATTATTATTAATAACATTGTTTCAACTGTGACACTACATTTGTCGTGTTTATTACCCATTCTCTCAGTCGGAAGCACAATTCAAATAGCTAGCTAGGATCGGGGGTGGTTTTGGAACCTTCTCTATTTTCAGCTTTTTCCTTCAAATGCACAATTGTGAAAGTAAGTCAATGCTGATTATAGTAAGTATCAAAATGGTATCAAGGTGTTATTACTGTACATCATTTATGTCTGTTAACTATTATTGATTGAATTAATACAAAACATATATTAAAGAAAAAGGATGGACTATGATACAAATTTAAAAATAACGTCCTTATTGAATGATAGACAACTCGTTAAGCGCCATATTTTCAAAAGAACCACACATGCGTTTATCAAGAGTTGCCACATCTGCAAAAGAAGATTCACGCATTGGCAGCACTACTAAAATTTTAGTATTTTCAGTATTTGTGGCACTTACCGACCGATGGCCACACCGTGAGCAAAGTGACCAATTTTGCGGTATTAAAGTGGAATGGTGTGCCCGTATTGGCTATGAGTAAAAATATCAATGCGAAAATACGAAATTAAAAATACAGACGTAGAGATAAAAGAAAACGGGATAGAAGCAAAAGACGCGGGAATATTTTTATAACTAAACAAATTATAGCAACAAATTAAAACAAAAAACGGCGTAAGTAAAAAGTGTACAAGAAATTGTGAAAGCATTGCAAAAATCGCGGGGTGCGCTGAAAATTTTTTGCATAAATATGTGAATTATATGTGCAAGTGTGTGTGTGTATATGTGTGTGGCTGAAGTAGTGTGCAAGTGTGTGTGTGTGTGAGTATTGAAAAAATCCATCTCGTCGCTACGCATTTCACCCCTCAAAGCTGCTGTTTTATGCTGTTCACTGGTGCTGCTGCTGCGCTTGGCTTTGGCCATGGTGTTACACATCTTCAGGGTCATTTGCAAGCAGCAAGCAGCGCCGCGGCTTCTGCTGCTGCTACTGCATCCATCCGTCAAAGCGCCAAAGCTGCGTAGCCACCCTCACCCTCCCTTCTGCATCCCCCTTGTGACGCTCGCCCCCACCACGTAATATTGCAACGCTCGCCTACCGCAACCCATCGTCGCTGACCCGTTTTTTTTTTGCGCATTCATTGATCTTCCTTGCGCCTCTTGTTGTGTATGTGTGTGTGTTGTGTATCTGTTGTCTGTCTACAGGTTAAACCGGCTAAGCAGAATGTTAACGACCCTTAAAAACAAACTGCAAGGGAAATGCATGTTATGCAAGTGCAACGGCAGTTGCAATGCGAAAGTGAAACCAACTTTTAGTTCTCCTTTTGGTTCCCCTAACACAAATTGTGCGTGTTCGTTGTAATGCAGGCTCCACTGTGACGCTGGTCTTTTTACGTTTTTGTTGTTTTCTATCTTTTTTTATTTTTGTGCTCTCGTTCGCATTTTATTTTTATTTTTTTTTGTATATTCTTTGTTTATATTTACATACACTTTGTTTTGCTTTTATGCCGCCGTCGACGTTGGCGTCGCTGCTGCAGCACTATGAAAATCCCTATAAATAATTTTGTGCCGATTTTTCATGAGATTTGTATCTAGATCCGTTTATTGTTGCTACACTGATATCCATTAATCAAAATGAAAAAATAAAACAGCAAACAGTGGCGTCCACACTCCCGCCCACTCATCGTAAACAAAAACATTAATTAGTTAACATTTCTTTTTTGCGATTTTTGATGCGCAAAGTTCATAAATTCTCGAGCTGAAAATTGAAAATAGCAAACGCGAAAAAAACCCTTGTAGTTTCCACTCATCGGCCAATACTCATTGGTTCCATCTTCATCGTCCCAAGAGAAATAGTGTGCGTAGGTTTTTTGTTTTTCTTCTTTTTTTTTGGAGCTCACAGCGAACAGTTGAATTTTGGCGGCCGCGCTGAGCGCATCGAGTGCGATCCAACGAATCCAAAATATACAGTTCGTAAAGAAAGAGCACGCTGTTAACGAGGAAATGTTGTAGTGGGATTTATTTATAGCATTAGTGTGCTGATTTGAAAGCGAAAAAAAAAAATAGCGAATTTTGAAATTTCAATTAACTGCACAAAACAAAAGGAAAAAAAGAAGAAACACATGCTGTTGAAAAAGACATACATTATTGAACGCTTTAAACAACCTATATAAACAGATAGTTCAGTTATATAACTATGTAATTGCAAGCCCAAAACAATCTGAACAAAAGATGTCGCACAAATTTCAACGCAACTCCCCACAAATGCTCGGCGTGGCATCCACAGTCTCCTCGACGCCCAGCAATCAACCGCGGAAGCGCGTGAAGCGATGTTGCCGCAACTTCGTCACCTTCATGTGCACCCAGGTGGGCGTCGGAGCCCTCATCGTTGTCTATGCCATCTTCGGGGCACTCACATTCATGCACATCGAGCGCGAATTCGTCGACACAACGACGGCCCATGTGCTGGAGTTGCGACAGAATTACTCGCAACGTTTGTGGAACATCACCGAGGAGCACAATCTGATCGATAAGCCGCTCTGGGTGAACGAAACGAATGCTGTCCTGAGGGAATACCAAGCAGAAATCGCTGCCATCATTAAGAATGGCTATGTGGGACGCAGTCCGGCCGAGATGTGGAGCTTCCCGGCGGCGCTGATGTTCTGTCTGTCGGTGATCACAATGATTGGCTATGGCAACATGGTGCCACGCACGCCGTGGGGCAAAGGTTTCACCGTCATCTATGCCACATTCGGCATACCCCTCTATATACTCTATTTCCTCAACATGGGTCGTGTGCTCGCGCGCTCCTTCAAGTTCATGTATCGCTCCCTGCACGACTGCACACAGGAGCGCAATTACGATGCCCGTCTCGAGGCGCTGGAGAGCGGCGTCGGCAACGGCAGTCTGGGCGCCTTGACGTTGCGCAAGAAGGTCATTGTGCCATCAACAGCCTGTTTGTGGGTCATCATATTCTATGTGCTGACGGGCACGATCATGTTTGCCAACTGGGAGAAGTGGAGTTTCCTGAATAGCTTCTACTTCTGCATGACGTCGCTGTGCAAAATTGGCTTCGGTGACTTTGTGCCGGGCGCATCGCTGACCACGTCAGCGGATGTGGATGCCGCAACACAAAAGCTGCGCGAGGACATCTCGGCGGATGGCAATGAAGTGTCGGAGTTGCAACGCATCACGGATCAGCACTCGAAGTTGGCCATTAACTTTATATACATGCTGCTGGGCATGGGATTGGTGGCCATGTGTCGCAATCTGATGCGCGAGGAGGTGCGCGTCAAGCTCAAGGAGATGAAGGAGGACACGAAGCTGTGCGTTGAGGATACGCGTTTGCGTTTCGTTGGCTGTTGTGGGGATCCGCGGGATCTGTACGAGAATGATTACTACTAGCAGCAGCAGTAGAGTTAGATGTGTGTGTTTGCGAGTGTGAATGTGTGTGATTGATATTTGTGATTGCCTTGAAGTCTGAATTAGTTCGTGTTTTCAATAACCACTGGCTGAAAAAGCTGCTATGGTTTGTGTCTTAGCTTATCATAAAGAAGATGTGTACAATCGCAGCGATTAGGACAAAGAGTTTGTGCTTAGAAAAAAGATACAAATAAGTTGCTAACTGTTGTGAGTTGCCGCTCCTAACCGCAGCTCACCATTGATCAATTTCTGCAACTGCAAGAGCGGATACGTAACTTCGAGGGCATGCTTGGCGGCAGCAGCGGGGAGCGTTTATGCACGCCAAGCACTTCGGCCGGTCCGTTTCGCATCTTCTCAGTCGCCGGCTTCCAGAATCGCGCCAACGACATTGTCTACTGTCCGCCCATCGTGCGCCAGCAATCGCAGCATGTGGAGGACTCTAAGGCGATCATTTATTTCGGCGGCGACGTCCAAGACTTTCCGGAGAGCATGGAAACGAACCGCGACAGTCGCGGCTACATGAAGTACAATCTGGAGAACTCTGCGATATTGCTGCGCGAAGCATTTCCGCGCTCCCACATCATAGTCATACGGCCGGTTCGGTAAGTCAAACATTGGGACTATGTTAGCAAAATGTTTATACTTAAATCAATTTATTTCTGCTTGCAGCATGGAATTCAAGACTTTCAGTTGCTTCGACAATTTTGTGCGAGGGAATAACGCAGGCGTTCCCGACCATACACCCATGAACCATGCACTACAACACCTCGAAAAGTAAGTAAATTGCAGCATTATCAATTGCTAATGAATTGGGTTAAATTTACCTTTACGCTTTGCTTTGCAGGCTGCTGCAGAATCTGTCGCAACGTCTGATCTCAATACCGGAGAACGAGATACTCGATCAGGCGGCGCAGGCAGCCGCAGCAGCTGCTGCTGTGGCCGCTGCTGCTGCTGCCGCTGCCTTGACGCTCTCCAATGCGACGGTGAACTCGGACTCCAACTCAGCCTCATCAGCGGCCGGCGACAACAGCCAAGAAATGGATATCGATATACTGCAGGTGCAGGAGAATGTCACAGTCGATGCCGATGGCGCTGTCATCTTTCCCATAGTCTCTGCTTCTGGATCCACGGACACGGGCACGCAAACAAATAACGTTACAGGTAGCATTAACAATGGCAACAACAAAGATGCTGCCATGAACAGCCATCTACAGGAGTCGCACAACCAGCAGCAGCAGCAACAACAACAGCAAGCGCTGGCAAAGTCAGCGTCACCGCCAACGACGAACAACGTGGAGCACTGCAATAACAGCAACAATAGCAACAACGATTGCGCTGCCGCGTCGCAGGCAACGCTGCCAACGCAACCTCAGCAGCCGCGACCGGCGACGCCAACGTCCGATAACAATCCGCTGTGGTGGCGCGAGAATCTCAATTTGGACAAGTCCAAGCTGGTGCTAATTGGGTTCAGCAAGGGCTGCGTCGTGCTCAATCAAGTGAGTCACATTTGGTGTAAAAATCGCTATCAACTTTTGTCGCGCTCTCTTCGCAGCTGCCTAAAGAATTGCTTGACTAATCGCGTTTGTATTTGTATTGTGTGCTTGCAGTTTATTTACGAGTTTCACTACTTGAAAACACTGACGCCGGACGACAGCAGCATGTGTCGATTGCTGTCGCGCATCACAGACATGTATTGGCTGGATGGTGGACACGGTGGCCAAAAGAACACATGGATCACGTCACGAAGTCTGCTCGAGACTCTGACAAGAATGGGTAAGTTGTGTTACATATTTGCTTTACGCTTTACTTATATCTGTTTTGGATTTGGCAGGCATGAACATTCACGTGCATCTGACACCTTATCAGGTGCAGGATGATCGACGGCCCTGGATACGCAAGGAGGAGAAACTCTTCACAGAGATGCTGCGGCGTTTGAATGCACCGATTACAAGGCATCTGCATTATGACAACCAACCGGCGAATCTAATGACACACTTTGAGGTGCTGCAAGCATTCTGCCAGCACGTCCATTCACTCAACCAACAGCAGCAGCTGCAGCAGCACGGTGGCAGCAACGATCAGTCAACGGCCACAACCAATAATGGCTCTGGCAGCAGTAGCAACAATCTGCTGGATGCCAGCGAAGAGGCGAAGTGACAGCTTCAATTGCATCCTCATCATCATAGGCGGCGTTTGCATGCGATGCGCAAAGGCGCCGCCGCTGCCAAGCGACTACAATTGCAGCAGCTGCGTCAGCAACAGCAGCAATTGCTGCTTGCCACAGATGTCGCGGCGTCAGCGTCATTGTCAATGTCCGCATCATCGTCGCCATCATCTCGTTTAGCCGCGGCATTGATATCCTCAGCGGTGGCTCTGAGTGCAGCATCAACATCGGCCGCGGCTGCCACGGCGAGCCTTGTAAATAATCATCATCAGAGCCATATGCAACAACACAGTTCGTCACGCCCTCACTATCTGCAACAGCAACAGGCACAATTACAACTACAGCAATCACAGCACTTGCTGCACCACACACACCAACAGCAGCAATCACATCAGCACTCGCACAGGCATCACCATCATCATCATCACCACCATCAGCCAAATCATTCGCACAACCATCATCAGTGTCGCTCCAAACGCAAACTACAAAAATTGTATTATACGCTTTGCCGTTAGACTTGTACACCTAATTAATTAATTAATTAATTAATTACCTATACATACATTTTACACAGCTAATTTCGTTTAAGAATAGCTTAAGTTCCCACTAATCCAATCTCTCTCTCTTTCTCCGTCGCTAAACAAATACAATAATTTTATGTGTATTCTACATTTGCGTGTCAATTGATTCAGCAGTGAGTATTCGAGTAATTGTAATTTGATGTGTCAATTTCTAACGATTTATTTAGTCTCCAATTTTTTGACTTTTTTTTTTGTTCTGTCTATCGTCTTATATCTATTAGTTTATTTAATACTTGGCTAAAATTGAAGCTGAAGCAACATCTTGTCAGTGCAATAATAATTAATTTTTTTTTAATTGGTTTATTTTTTCCAACGTACTATCTTCTCTCCTGTATCTATTTATTTAAAATGTATACGCATTGAAATCACATTTAAACGTTGCGTTCAATGAATTTAAACAAGAAGAAATGGTAATATTAATTTTAATCACACAAGCAGAGAGCCACAAGTATCCAAACAATATTCTACATAGAAAACAAAACAAAAACTCTGATTAAGTATTACATTAGCGTTAAGTAAGCATAATTTAAGTTCAAATCCCCATACAACACATATAGGCTTATAAAAACAGAAACCTTAAATCTAATGCCTTTACTGTACTTTATTTAATGAATTTTTTAAGATCGCAAAGTAACGATTTGCTCTATGTATTGTGTACGTAGTTTTCCTTTTGTACTGCTAAATTAAAAGCAGATCCCCCCATCTCAATGAAAATAAAAATTTAAATCAACATATAAGTTTTACATTACGACAACGTTCCTTAACCGTAACGCCGTTAATTCCCTCAATCTATCACATACTTATACAACAGACATAACGCGAGCAGCTGACTAAACATAGCGTGTGTTTAATACAAATATCAAGTGATTAAATACTTAAAATATTGCTATTAATTCGATACAACAACCATTTCGTACCTTTGTAGAATTTGCAGTTCAAAATTGTCAGTAAAAATAGTTCGGCTTGAAAGAATTTTAAACCAAAAAACAAATCAAATGATAAACAATATGAAATGCTTATATTGATAAGAGCATTAGAATTGTGTGCTACGAATCTTCTTAATTATACGAAAAAAAAAACAAACAAAAAATAGAGTTCGCTGTATAACAGGCTACTGATTTACGTGAGTCTGGTAATAAAAACAAATTCAATTCAATCAAATTCGTGTATTTTCATCATATTTTGAAATAGATGGGCAGGTTCAGAAAAAATGTCTAATAATATCATGCCTTAAATTATATAAATTTATTGGGTTTATTTATTTATGCTCTAATTTCGTCCCGGACAATCTACAATTGAATAAATTGTTGACGTGCGTTTTGTGTTTTATTCGATCTACTTAAAATAGTACATATGATATAAATTACAATATTATCGTAATTCTCTAAAATTTCGCGTGTGATGCGCTTTACAGACTTTTTCTGACATTTTCATGGATTAATCTTCCTTGAGATGTGAGTGAGATAGTTTTTATCTACTATACATACAAAATACATACGTCGTTTTTGGTGATCTGCTCTTAGCACTTCCCAAAAAAACTACGCACAGGTATTTTGGCAATTGACATGCGTCGTCCACTCATCGCTGCCATCGCAACAATCGCATATATTATCGTTCACTCGCGACGTCCAAACCCAGACATCCAGACCACGTCCTGTAAAATGTCTCTTTTGGTATTTGCAATAGAATCGCCCGTTGGCGCAAGCATTAGTGCTCGGCTCATCGCTGCCATCGCCCTCACAGTCGCAGTAGTTATCATTGAGATGGTTAAAAGGAATCTCCTTGCTGCCATCCAGGCACTTGAAGTTCCCTTTGAAATTGGGTTTGTATGCATCATAGTCAAAAAGGCGTGTACCCCTTAAAAAAAGAACAAAACAAGAGTTGTTATGGTTACCTTGAGAGTAATTATTTCATCTAGTTACCTTATTATCTTAATGGCGTCGGCATCTGGCGTGGCAGTTACAGCCCCCGCAACACCAAAACCAAAGCCGAAGCCAACTCCGGCTCCATCTCCGCCGCCGCCGCCGCCATCAAAGTCATCCACGTCGCGTTGTTTGCTGCCCAGCGACTGCATCATTTGTTTGTGCTTACGCCGCAGCTGCTGCACACTGGGCAACTGATTCAGCGAGAAGGCCTAATTTATTATAACATAATAAATTTATTTGCACTCACACTTTCACATAAACAATTTTTTTACCCACCTGATAGGCAATAAACGAGATTCCAACTAAAAATATGAGTAACAAAAACATTTTCGATTTATCCTTGTAAAAGGGCTTGTAGTAAATATTTTCTCGTTTCACCCATGTTTTACGCATTGCGAACTAATCCTATTTTTAAATATATTTAATGTGCAGTCGGAGCGACAACGTTTATTGTTTGTTTGCTTGTCAGTTAGCGTCAGCTATGTGGCCAAAAAATGTAAAAAAAAAAAACAAACGTTAACCCTTATGCGACAGGTTTAGGTCACTATGTAGTTAGCTTATTATATTCATAGTAATACAAACTATATAATTTGTTCTTTAAGTGCTGGCAAATATATTTTTGAGCTAAGCTAAACACCAAGCAACTACAAATCTTTGCAAGTAAGTTTATAATACACAAAAATTGAATATTTTTCAATCGTACAGTCAGCGGGTATCTAGTGTGCCAGCTGACACACGTAGCGGTTAAACACAAACAGCTGATATGTATTCAATGTATGCATACAGCTGTTTTTTGATGTGCAGTAGCAGTGTGGTAAAAGTTGGGCATACGCGAATCAGTGTTTTACAACACTTTGCAAAATAAAATCTTTAAGAAAAATATATGCATACAACACACAAATACTTATAATGGAATTGGATCAATAAAGGTCGACTGTCGTTAACACAAATCGAATCCACTAATTGGATTCTTTTGCAGAAGCAAACGCTGGCGGAAGTCACAACGAAAATTGAAAGGCGAGTGTAAACAATAAATACACAACAAAAAATAAGGAAAATTCCACACACACAAACACAATGAAGTCGACAGCAACAACAAAATCGCGGCTCGCCAGTCTCACCGAGGACATCTCCATCGTACCCGAGGACGCGCCATATCGGGCACGTCTCCACTTCCTGTTTGCACAAATTGAAAAGGAGTTTGAGCAGCTCTACTTGGAGAACATCAATCGTAAGAAAGCTTTAAGAAAATGAACAAACAAATACTTATGCATAATTTTGCTTGCAGTTCAAGAAAAGCTGGACAATGCCGCGGCAAGCACAAAGGATTCGCTTACTCCGTACTCCGAGCAGCGTGCCACAGCTGGCGCTCTAGTCGCCACGGGTAGTGGCGGTGCTTCCCTGGCTGCCACGCCTGCCACACCGTCTGCGCCGCTGGGCGATGAAATTGGCGCCAGCTTGCTGGCTGCCGCCTCCAATACCCATAAAAGTCTCAAGGCAAAGTTGAGCAGCGCCACAGGTGGCAGCAAGGTGAAGGCCAGCAACAAAATCAAAGCACAGACCAGTCGCATTGTCTCCAGCTTCAAAGCCCAAACAGTGGTCAGTTCTGTGGTGCGTGAGTTTGGCGGTCACAAGGACGGCATTTGGCAGGTGGCTGCCAAGCAGGGACAGCCCATTATTGGCACAGCGTCGGCGGATCACACGGCCTGCATTTGGGGCATCGAAAGCGGACGCTGTCTGTTACAGTATCAAGGACACGCGGGCTCTGTCAACTCCATCAAGTTCCATCAGCATCGGGATCTCGTGTTGACCGGCAGCGGCGATGGCACCGCACACATCTGGCAGGCGGCTGTCAATTGGGAGGTGCCCAAGTGAGTATCAATTGCTAACCAAGTCTATTGGCTTATTTCATGGCAAATCATTTGTGTAGGAAGGGACACTCTTCCGAGGAAGAGCTGGATGACAGCGACGGGCAACTGGAAGATCGGGATCGCGTTGATACGTTGCGTACGCCGCTCTGTGAGTTTACAGGTCTGGGCGGCCATCTCTCAGTTGTCGTCGCCGCCGATTGGCTGTCAAGCATGGATCAAATCATCACTGGCAGTTGGGACCGCACTGCAATACTGTGGGATGTGGAGACGGCACAACCGCTGCAGCCACTCACAGGCCATGATCACGAGCTGACACATGTGTCGGCGCATCCGACACAGCGCTTAGTTGTCACCGCTTCACGTGACACCACCTTCCGCCTCTGGGACTTCCGTGATCCGATACCTGCTGTCTCCGTCTTTCAGGGCCATACCGAGACCGTGACGTCGAGTGTTTTTGCACGCGACGATAAAGTCGTGTCGGGTTCAGATGATCGCACCATCAAAGTATGGGAACTACGCAACATGCGCTCAGCTTTGGCCACCATTCGAACTGATTCGTCTGTCAATCGCTTGGCTGTCTCCACGGGCGGCATTATCGCCATACCGCATGATAATCGTCAGATACGACTATTCGATTTGAATGGGCAGCGTGTGGCACGTTTGCCGCGCACCAGTCGCCAGGGACATAGACGTATGGTCTCCTCGGTGGCCTGGGCAGAGGAGCCGCTGTTGAATTGTGATTTGTTCTCGTGCGGCTTCGATCGACGCGTATTTGGCTGGTCCATAGTCTTACCAAAGGATAATTGAAAATTACTAAAACGTTGAGCTGCAGTGCAGCCAAAGAAAGTCATCGTCAATGGGATGATCTTCTGGAACACACATAAAAGCGAATATCTCTTGAACACATCAGCGACGTTTAGTTGTTATTTGTTTAACCGTGCGACGCTTGTATTAACTTAAACCATCGTATATCAAGTATTTTACAAAAAACAATAAGAACAAATTTGTTAGACTCGTTCTCTTTATACATACATATATACATAGCATGAATCTTGCTTTATGCCAAATATTCCTGGTATACATACTTACATACATATTTAATATGCATATAATATCATTGTTATACATATAATAGATTGTACTAAATGTGTGAAATATGTAGATAAGAGGTTGACAACAGAAATCTACCATTTAGCTGTGTTTTTATTGATATATCATACCATTTATATTAACTTAACTCTATTTGTCTAAGGCATGGGTTTAACATTATTGATGTTAGATACAAGATACAAAATACTTAATAAAAATGTCCCATATCCACTCCAAACACAGGTTAACTTTGGAAACAGTTCGATAGAGAAAACATCCTTATAGATGGGCAAACTTCAGTACAAGCAGACCAGCGAGTATGCAAATTTCCAGAATTATAATCAAGATTAAAACGACTTTGTTATAGAGCACTTCGTTGCGCAGCTTGCGTATAATGGCTCTTGATTTGGACAACTCTTGGTCAGCATCCTCAAGCCTGCGGGTGGTGCGTAGTAAAGAGTCCCTTTGCTCCCCCAGTTCGCTGAGTATCTGTATGTGCATAGTATGAGTAAGCCTTTTATAATCTATAACACTATAACAATTTATCGCTTACTTCGGTGCCCACATGTTCCGTCTGGAGTGCAACTTGATTGGACCTTTGTATGCTTTCAGATGTGCTTTGAAGGACATTGTAGGTATTCGCTAGCACTTGTTGTCGACGACTGTCCTGCTCGATGCTGCCGCTGGGCAGTTGTGTGTATCCTCCATAAGACATGTTGGTTATTGTAATTTGAGAAAACTGAATATTTACTTTATGAATCAGCTGTTCATCAGTTTGCAAAATGCAGTGACCAGTCAACGTGACCGTGTTAGTTTACCAAATATACTGTCTAACTTTAAATATAAGCGAAATATAGCCAAGCTGGTCACACACAACTTATCGGATAGGCAATACAGATAAAATACAGCACGCAGCTATGGCTATGGTAGTATATTGCGGTATATTTTTCATTTGAAAATAACGTTTGCTTCATTGTTGTTATTACACTTTGGACTGAGGAAAATTTAAGGCGATTTATAAAACTGACACGGCCACAACACAACATCATCAATATCAAGCGACTTATCAAGCACAGGGAATTACTTTTTAGAAGCGTTGTTAATAATAATTGATAGTGTCTTTTGAAATAGAACATATTGTACGCATTCATATGTGCCACTTGAGGGCTTGGACTTTTGTCTTACGATGTGTGATAAGAGAACTTGATCGGACATGTGTGTTTGTGTGTTTGCGCTGCACACATATATCATTTCTATGAATGTGTTACGTATTTAGCATGCTTGGAGGCCGCTACAAAGGCATTGTGAGTTGAGAGCCTTTTCTCATGAGAGCAAGAGCGGATGGAAAGAGAGAGAGAGTGAGTTAGAGAGCGACACTACGGCTACTCGCTCGCCTCAGCTAAATGCCGAAAATCAGAAGCAAGTGAACGCTGGTGTTGACCAGACGTCTACTTTTTGGCTCCGTCGGGATCGTTTTGAATAACCTCTAAAAGCGCAACGGGCAAAAACAAGTTCTAAATTTAACGCACGTACGTTTGGGGAATCTTCAATTTTTCGTATAAAAATTTGTCTCAAAGCTGCAAAGGTAAGCAAACAATACAAAAACATTGAAGGTGCAAACAAACTCAAATCAAATAACAAAGCAATAAAGTAAGATAAAAAAAGGCAGATTAAATAGCAATAATATAATGTATAATATACGCGTACAAGTTTGTGAGTGAATTCAAGGTGATCTTCAATTGAACACCAACAAAATATAAAAAGCTACGTAATGCTAGTGAATAAGGAGTCAATTAAGAAACCAGATGTGTGTTAGGCAATTTCCCAATAAGAGATGTAGTCTAAACACAGCACGTGATCTTCACACAGCAAAGCAGAGAAGAGCAACCTCACTAATTTTCGCAGCTCCACAGCTTTGTCATGAGACTATTGTCAACGTCAATGCTCCCAGCTGACAACCGCCACCTGCCTCCGCCAAGCGAAGCGAGCGAGCGAGCGAAACGAACGTAACTCTACTACTGTGCATGCCTGTGTGTGTGTGTATTAGTGTATCTCTCAGTCACGCAAGTAGTTAGTGCGCGTGTATTGGGCAGAGTACTCGATACTTCGGCAGTATCGTTACTCGTTACAGAGCTGAGTTTATGCAATTCCCCCAATATCATGTGACGCAGACAGCTTTGCATTCTTTGCTATGAAAAAATTAAGATTTAGGATGTGGGTTTCCCTATTTCAATCGAGTAGCTCTCAATTGTAAGAGGGAAGCAATGAATTGCTATAGAATTATGATTTATGACAGCTTCATAAAAACTTTTCATAAGCACTTCTAATCAATCATTCTGATTAGAGCTATTGCCTGATCGATTGCCTGGGAATAGAAAATCCGTCAAAGATCTTGACTCCAAACGCATTATACCACTTGAGTATAACACTTTTCCGGCGAATTATACGATTTGCAAAGTGCTCCAGTCAAAAGCACCCTTATGTAATGATATCGGTTATCAATGCCTGGGTGGGGCTAATATGTACATATATACGAATGTGTCAGTTAAATGCATGGATTTTAAGCATTTAAATATCAGTTGGAATTCTTATCAATTGCCAGTTTGTGTAGCCTGGTGACTGTTTAAGAAACTTCGCATACGCAACAGTTAACCTCAAATTGTTGTTGAATTTGATCTCTATTAATGATAGTTATAAAAATTGAAATACAAATGAGCGCAACAATAGAAGTATTTCATATAAATAACCAAATAAAAACTCACATACACATTCATGCATATCATTGAGCTCACCAAAGAGCGAGAGCGCGTCAAAGAGTGAGAAACAAACAAAACAAAACAAAATTGAACGAAACTCCGCTGTCGTCGTAGCGATATTAAGCATGGGCGTGCTTCGATGGGGGCGACTGCGCACTATTGGCATTAAACACAAATTGCTGTTGTTTCGTTGAAATGTAATTAAGACTCACCCGCTTCTTGCGTGTAAGGACGCACACACAAGCGCACTGTTTGTGTGCTTGTATTATTGCAAAGAAACACAGTCACCACTAACACTGACAACCACAATCACACCCACACACCCACACGTCTCACGTCCAGTCGGAGCTACTCACGAAAATGACCAGCGAAAAGCAAACGCCAACGACAGCGACAACGCGGGCAGCGACAGCAGAGTGTAGAGCAGAGCAGAGCACAGCAACTATAGTTTAACAGGCGTCGGCAGGCAACACTCGACTCAACTCAACTCAACGGTGTGTTTAGTTGTTTTGAAGTTAAACTGGTTTGCAGTTGCTTTTTGGACTTTTTTTGTGCGTGTTTAGAAACTGAAATTTCATTTGTATAATTCGTGGCTGTATTTATATGTGTTCACTTGAATTTATTGAGCCGTGTTTTGCAAGGCAAGTTGAAATTTAAGCAGAAAACGTTTCAAATTAATTGAAACCTAATTAAAAACGATATGCCAGTAGATTGTGATTGTGTGTGTGTGAGTAAGGCAGACTTGCTGACAGTGCTAAAAATGCATTTGTATGTGTGGGTACCCACATACATGCATATGCTGTGTAATGATTAGTTGAGTGCGGGCGATATTAAGTCGCAAAAATTGTAAATTATTTATTATCTGGCGATAGCTTCACATGCATACCATACTGGGGTATACTTTAATGTTTGTATAAGCGCGCCTCCGATTAGCCACTGGTATTTATCATTTATAGTGCAATAAAGCTTTATTTTGATATCCGCCGGTTTCCATTAAGGAAATGAAAACAGTTTTCAGAGTCGGCGGCATTATTGTTTAACAATTGCAAATACTATTTGCTCCTAATCGCATTGCTATATTTAGCGTCCATTCTTATCATAAGAACAAACAAATATTGTTTAGGTCAAGCAATTATTTATATGCAAATCGTAACAAGTGTTGATAAATCAGAGAAAACAAAAACACAAGTGTTGGCGAATTGGAAATAAATAAATTAAAAAATTGTAACGCTCTCAATTCCCAGCAGGCTTCGCACATTGTAAATAATGTGCAACAGGCGCGATAAACCAATCCGCACTGCAATATGCATATGTGTATATGTACATAATATATTTGTATTGAGTTGCAAGATAAATTAGCTATCGAACTTCTTTCGGTCTGGACCAACAGCGCGGGGCCTTTCTGCTGGCGTATAGCCAGCCAAAGAGTTAAAAATGTCTGCCGGCGAATAGAAAACCGAAGGAGACGCTAAAGAATTCCAACAACATAATTCACAAGCGCTATAAACGTGTCTTTAGTAAATATGTACGCACATTTATCATACTAATATATATCATACGTATATATTATAAGGATAGACGTGTCTACGTATACACTGGCAAAAGAAGAAAAACAATATAAATGCTATATAGAAATTCCACATTCGTTTTCTACGCATTCTTTTTTTTTTTAAGTGTATACATCAGATTATTATACAGCAGATTATAAAATTGTTTGCAAATCAAACTTAAAATTTTATCAAAATTCATTCACACATTTTTCCAAGTGTATACATCAGAGTAGAATATTCGTGCATATGTATGCATCTCCACCGCAAAAAGCTAAAGCTAATTCCTGGTCAGGCCATTAAAGTTCGATAATGTGCGTCGCGTCGCGTTGTCGTTGCCGTTGCCGTTGCCGTTCTCGTTGTCGTCCGTGTCGTTGACTGTTTCGAGTCTGATGATGTCACAATAAA
Source organism: Drosophila siamana (assembly GCA_035047445.1). Taxonomy (NCBI): domain Eukaryota; kingdom Metazoa; phylum Arthropoda; class Insecta; order Diptera; family Drosophilidae; genus Drosophila; species Drosophila siamana. The sequence continues at coordinate 14,525,186 of JAWNPP010000004.1, read as the reverse complement.
CCTTGGCGCGTTGCGTCGTGTCGCGTCTGTGTGTACATTTCAGCCCATAGAGACGCCGCTCACACAGTTGCTCCCGTAGTCTCTCCACTCCCCCCCCAACCCTCAGCCCCACTCCCGATAGCCGCTCCCCAGTGCAATGCCCAACGCCCAACAGCCAACAAGTCACATTTTCGCGCTCTAATTAAATCAGAAAACATTAATCACACGCATTATCTAAGTGCCCCCAATTTTGACTAGTTCGCTGCCGAATTATAATTCATATATGTTTTTTCTTTTTGCCACAATTTTGATAAAAACAACAGTTAATTTGTTTAATCAAGTTTACTACTTTCATCATATAACAATGACACTACTATGAAAAAAAGAGTACGAGATAAACAAACGCACTGCTTGCAGTCCGTTACAATGCAAGCAAGCAGTGCGTTTTACGGTGCCTTCGACATTTAATCTGCAATAGCGTTATTGAACCATTCGACTGTAAATGTTTGGAGAATGATTGGCTTAGTAAGAATTCCATGATATCATGCACCTTCGAATAAAGTAATTATTTACTTTAAATCGCACTGAAATCTTTTGTGGATGTCTTAGGCAGATACAAAACAATGGGAATATAAATAGTTGGCTCAGCCCAACGAAAACAATTCAGAAAGAAAAACAGATTCGCTTTTAGAGACTAGAGAAAAACAAACGCGCCCAATAAAAATGCCTGACTGTTTTGCTTTGCATACATTTTATATCAGACATATATGTACACAACATATTTGCGATACACATGTAGTTGTATGCATGTGTATATCGCCAGACAAAGGAAGCCATTGGGTTACCCAAAAATGTCTCGTCGTCGTCGTAGTCTTCGTCAATTTTGTGCTTATTCAACATTTTAATTGCATGCCTGTGAATTGTTCCAACTAAACGCGTCTCTCGGTCTTTTGCAGGGAACGTGAAGAGTCGCCAAGATGGGGGATATGTTCCGCAGTGAGCAGATGGCATTATGCCAGATGTTTATACAACCAGAGGCCGCGTATACCTCCGTCTCGGAGCTGGGTGAAACCGGCTGTGTGCAGTTTCGCGATGTAAGTGCCACACAGCTTATCAGAAATGAACGAAAACAGAGTCTCCTAATCATCCCAATCCCTTCTTTATCGCTTCGACACAGCTGAACTGCAATGTGAACATCTTCCAACGCAAGTTCGTCACGGAGGTGCGTCGCTGCGATGAGCTGGAGCGTAAGATACGCTACATCGAGACGGAGATCAAGAAGGACGGCATTACGCTGCCCGACATCCAGGACAACATTCCGCGTGCCCCCAATCCACGTGAGATCATCGATCTGGAGGCGCATTTGGAGAAAACCGAGTCCGAGATGATTGAGCTGGCCCAGAACGAGGTGAACATGAAGTCCAACTACTTGGAGCTGACCGAGCTGCGCAAGGTGCTGGAGAACACACAGGGCTTCTTCTCCGACCAGGAAGTGCTCAACCTCGACTCGAGCAATCGCGGCGCCGGTGTCGTCGACGAAGCCACCGCTCAGCATCGCGGTCGTCTCGGTTTCGTCGCTGGTGTCATCAATCGTGAGCGCGTCTTTGCCTTCGAGCGCATGTTGTGGCGCATCTCGCGTGGCAATGTGTTCCTCAAGCGTTCCGATTTGGATGAGCCCCTGAACGATCCGGCCACCGGTCATCCCATCTATAAGACCGTCTTTGTGGCCTTCTTCCAGGGCGAGCAGCTGAAGAATCGCATCAAGAAGGTCTGCACCGGCTTCCACGCCTCGCTCTATCCGTGCCCCAGCTCGCACAACGAGCGCGAAGAGATGGTGAGGAATGTGCGCACTCGTCTCGAGGATCTGAACCTGGTGCTCAGCCAGACCGAGGATCATCGCAGCCGTGTGCTGGCCACCGTCTCCAAGAATCTGCCCTCGTGGTCGATCATGGTGAAGAAGATGAAGGCCATCTACCACACACTCAATCTGTTCAACATGGACGTGACCAAGAAGTGCCTCATCGGCGAGTGCTGGGTGCCCACCAAGGACCTGCACATTGTGCAGAAGGCATTGTCCGACGGCTCGGCCGCTGTCGGCAGCACCATTCCATCGTTCCTCAATGTGATCGATACGAACGAACAGCCGCCAACGTTCAATCGCACCAACAAGTTCACGCGTGGCTTCCAGAACCTGATCGATGCCTACGGCGTTGCCTCGTACCGCGAGTGCAACCCCGCTCTGTACACTTGCATTACATTCCCCTTCCTGTTCGCCGTGATGTTTGGCGATCTGGGACACGGCATTATCCTGCTGCTGTTCGGCTCCTGGATGGTCCTGTCCGAGCGCAAGTTGGGCCGCATCAAGAACGGCGGCGAGATCTGGAACATTTTCTTCGGCGGTCGCTACATCATTCTGCTGATGGGCATGTTCTCCTGCTACACGGGCTTCATCTACAACGACGTCTTCTCCAAGTCGATGAACATATTTGGCTCCACATGGGTGAACAACTACAATACGACAACTGTGCTGAGCAACAAGCATCTGCAGTTCCCACCCAACACCTCGGCGCAGGGCGTCTATCCCATGGGCTTGGATCCCATCTGGCAGCTGGCTGAAAACAAGATCATCTTCCTCAACAGCTTCAAGATGAAGTTGTCCATCATCATTGGTGTGCTGCACATGGTGTTCGGTGTGTGCATGTCCGTCTGCAACTTTGTGCACTTCAAGAAATTCTCCTCCATCATTCTGGAGTTTGTGCCACAGATTCTGTTCCTGCTGCTGCTCTTCGGCTACATGGTGTTCATGATGTAAGTTATGGGCTTCTCACCTATTCACATTCTAGTGTTTAATCGCATTCCGTCGTTGTTGCAGGTTCTTCAAGTGGTTCAAGTACAACTCCACCACTTCATTCCAGCCTGAGACACCTGGTTGCGCTCCCTCCGTGCTGATTATGTTCATCAACATGATGCTGTTCAAGAACACGCCGCCACTGAAGGGCTGTGAGGAGTACATGTTTGAGGCCCAGGCCGGTCTTCAAAAGACCTTTGTGATCATCGGTCTCCTCTGCGTTCCCTGGATGCTGCTCGGCAAGCCGCTGTACATCAAATTCACTCGCGGTCGCCGCGTCTCACATGTAAGTTGCAGCGCAACGCAATGCGTTTCACTGTCTCTGATCATTTCTTGCTTGCTTTTCGCTTAGGTCAAACACAATGGCGAGCTGACTGGCAACATGGAGCTGGCCGAAGGAGAGACACCACTGCCCACCGGCAACGAGCAGGCTGGCGGCGCACACGGTCACGATGAGGAGCCCATGGCCGAGATCTACATTCATCAGGCCATTCACACCATCGAATATGTGCTCAGCACCATCTCACACACGGCCTCGTACCTGCGTCTCTGGGCTCTGTCCTTGGCTCACGCCCGTAAGCAATGCCGCATTTCCATTGTCCGCATGGATCTTACGTTCGTCACCTTTCTATTTTCCAGAGCTGTCTGAGGTGCTGTGGAACATGGTGTTGGCGTTGGGCCTGAAATCACGCGGTGTTATGAGCCCCGTTATGCTGGTCATCATCTTCGGCGCCTGGTGCTTGTTCACCCTGGCCATTTTGGTGATGATGGAGGGTCTGTCCGCCTTCCTGCACACACTGCGTCTGCACTGGGTGGAGTTCATGAGCAAATTCTACGAGGGTCTCGGCTATCCCTTCCAACCCTTCAGCTTCAAGACCATCATTGATGGCGAGGAGGAGGAGTAAACGGAGGCTGCCCGAAGGCCGCACAAACTTTTTTCAAGAATATATACACAACATGTACGAGCTCGTTTATTATGTTTTTCCCCCGTTTTTTTTGTTAAATAGTATATTTTTGTTTATTTTTGTTTTTCACTCGCGACACTGTCAGTATTGTGGTGCTCTTCCCACAGGTTCCCCACTTTGTTATACTTGTATTTGAATGTATTCTCAAAACTCATTTTCTAAGCAATAATTTGATATTCGTTGTTACAAATAATTTTAATTGAATGTGTCAATTGTGCTAACTATCTGTGTAGAATTTATCGCATTGATTTTGCGATCAGTGATTTGGATTCTAGGCAGATATTTAACAAGTTGATCGAAATAAAGCAAGAAGAGAACAGCAATGTATTTGTTTTTAATGTTTTACCTCAGATCGCTTTGTAGTTCGAACTTCGATGTGCACTCTTGAATGGTTCGCGTTTCACTGAAGCAGTTATCTATACTTCAGTTACTGTTAATTAATTTGTTATTACATTGTAATTGGTTTTTAATACTTTGGTATCTTTAATCGACTGATAACCTGTTGATAGATGGCTTAATAATACATCAAGTTGACTGTTTCGTCACCTTGCTGCTGGTCTTCTAAGCACTCTTCGCGTATCCAAAGCATGTGCCCACATATGTAGATAAGCCTGGAAAGTTGTGACCTGGAAAGTTGTCAGCCACCCAAAGGCTTCATTGTAAATGTCACTTGACCACGTCGATCAGTTCGCCTGCCGTCATCAACGTGCGCGCAGGTCTGACTGGAGAAAAAGACATTAAAATGTGGTGCCGTAAGCTGAAAGGATTAGCCTGTGGCTCCGGGCCACACGACAACATTTTCCGCAGTGAGAAAATGTCCTTGGCGCAAATATTTCTGCAGCCCGAGGCGGCCTACGAAACAATTGCGCAGTTGGGTGAAATGGGCTGCGTGCAGTTCCGTGATGTAAGTGAAGAGAGTGCCAGAAAGTTGGAATTGTATTAATATCCCTGTGTGTTTGTGTGTCCTGCAAGATGAACGAAGGCGTCACGGCAATGCAGCGCAAGTTTGTGAATGAAGTGCGTCGCTGCGATGAGCTGGAGCGCAAGATACGTTATGCAACCTCGGAGCTGACTAAGGACGGCTACAAGGTGGTCGACCTGGTCGAGGACTTTCCGCCCGCACCCAAGCCCAAGGACATCATCGAGCTGGAGCTGCTGCTGGAGAAGACGGAGACGGAGATCATTGAGCTGGCAGCGAACAATGTGCGACTGCAGACCAACTACCTGGAGCTGACCGAAATGATTCAGGTGCTGGAGAAGAGCGAGCAGTTCTTCTCCTCGCAGGAGTCACACAACTTCGACACCAACAAGCGTGGCACGCATCGCGATCCCGAGCACTGTGACGGCAGCTTGGGCTTCGTGGCGGGCGTCATTCGTCGGGAGCGTCAGGTGCGTTCAGCGCAGCAAGTTCTTTCATCTATAACTGTCAACATATTTTGCAGTACGCCTTTGAGCGCATGTTGTGGCGCATCTCACGTGGCAATGTCCTGGTGCGCAGCTGTGAGCTGGACAAACCCCTGAAGGATCCGCGCACCGGCGAGATGGTCTACAAGAGCATCTTCGTCGTCTTCTTCCAGGGCGATCAGCTGCAGGGACGCATACGCAAGGTGTGCACCGGCTTCCATGCCTCCATGTATCCCTGTCCCAGCTCGCACGAGGAACGCACGGACATGATCAAGAGCGTGCACACACGCCTCGAGGATCTGCAGATCATCATCAACCAGACGGGCGATCATCGCTCTTGCGTGCTGCGGGCCATCATGAAGCAGATACCCAACTGGACGGTGATGGTGAAGAAGATGAAGGCCATCTACCACACGCTGAACATGTTCAACGTGGATCTGGGCAGCAAGTGTTTGATTGGCGAGTGCTGGGTGCCCCGGAAACAGCTGGAGGAGGTGGAGACTGTGCTGGCCGAGGCCTCGATGGCCCTGGGCAGCACCGTGCCCACCATCTTTAACATACTGGAGACCAAGAAGCAGCCGCCCACGTACTTCAGAACGAACAAGTTCACCTACGGCTTCCAGGTGCTGATCGATTCGTATGGCATTGCCAGCTATCGCGAGGTGAATCCCGGCCTCTACACGTGCATATCGTTTCCCTTCCTGTTCGCCGTCATGTTCGGGGACATGGGCCACGGATTCTTGGTGTTTCTGCTCGGCTTGTGGATGGTGCTGGGCGAGAAGCGGCTCAGCAAGACGCGAGCCGGCGAGATCTGGAAGATTCTGTTCGGCGGTCGCTACATCATCATGCTGATGGGCATGTTCGCCATGTACACGGGCTTCATCTACAACGATTGCTTCTCCAAGTCCTTCAACGTCTTCGGCTCCCACTGGGCACTGCAATACAATCGCACCACGGTGCTCACGAATCCCGCGCTGCAGCTGAATCCGTCGACCGACCAACGCGGCACGTATCCGATGGGCATTGATCCCATCTGGCAGTCGGCCACCAATAAGATCATTTTCCTGAACACCTACAAGATGAAGCTGTCGATCATCTTTGGTGTGCTGCACATGATCTTCGGCGTCTGTCTGTCCGTCGAGAACTTTGTGTACTTCAAGAAATACTCGCTAATCTTCCTACAGTTCGTGCCCCAGGTGATCTTCCTACTGCTACTCTTCGGCTACATGGTGTTCATGATGTTCTACAAGTGGGTGCAGTACTCGGCGCACGCCACAAATGTGGCCGACTCGCCCAGTTGTGCGCCGTCTGTGCTCATCATGTTCATCGACATGATCCTGCTGAAAACGGAGGTGCCCGCGGCTGGCTGCACGCCCACCATGTTCCCCGCCCAGCGGCAGCTGGAATCGATTCTCTTGGTGATTGCGGTGCTCTGCATACCCTGGATTCTGCTGGGCATGCCCCTCTGGATCACCTGCAAGCGCAAGTACAGGGTGAGTTGGTCTTAAACCGATCTGCTGGCTGGTAAGAGCCAGAAGGCTCTACAAATTTAATGAAATTCCTGCCTTAACTAGCTTAAATTACTTACTGAAATTAACACTGTACTTTATATTTCATTTCATGCGCAGAAGGGCAAGATTGAGCAGAACTTCGACACCATCATGGAGACCATTGAGATAACCGGCAAGGAGGTCATCATCACCGAGGTGGGCGACTCCCACAAGAAGGCCCCGCTCAGCGAGGAGGAAGAGGAGGAGGAGGAGCCCATGAGCGAGATCTGGATCCATCAGGCCATTCACACCGTCGAGTACATACTGAGCACCATTTCACACACAGCCTCCTATCTGCGTCTCTGGGCCCTGTCCCTGGCCCATGCGGGTTAGTCCTGGAAACCTAAGCGAACCCAGGCTTTTGCTTAAGCTCTCTTGTCTGTCTTGCAGAACTGTCCGAAGTGCTGTGGACGATGGTGTTGTCGGAGGCGCTGCAAATGAGCGGATACATCGGCGTCATTGCTGTCTTCCTCATCTTCGCCGTGTGGGTGTTCTTCACCATCGCCATCATGGTGATGATGGAGGGCTTGTCGGCCTTCTTGCACACGCTGCGTCTGCACTGGGTGGAGTTCATGAGCAAATTCTACGACGGCACTGGCTACGAGTTCCAGCCATTGGATTTCAATGCCATGCTGACCGCTGATGATGAGGATTAGGTCAGTGCAGCTACGTAACCTTTTCATTAATAAATAAAGCATACCACACAACGTTTTGCGGGTGTCTTCACCACGGTGTTTTTTTTTATTAGGTTGACCCACATTGCGGACGTGAGCGCAATGAAAGGTCACTTTCGCATTGAGGGCAGCGCTCAGCGAAAAATTCTTGCCAATTGCAGCAGATTTTTCGCTGGAACTCAGCCATTGTGGAATTTAAGACTCCAACGACAGAAATGCAGCGAACACTTAGCTTATTTAGCTGCCATCAAACGCCAGCGTTCCACAGTTGTGCAGCTAACGCGCTCTGCTCAAGATATTATCGCGTCTCTAACACTGAGGAAATGTTGTGCATATTGCTGCTGGCCGTGCTGGCTGCTGGCGCTGCTCAGGCGGACACTCTGGTGCAGCTGCACGTGAATCGTCCCTACAACGATGTCAGCGAGAAGTTCGTCAGCTTCGCCGTCAAGCCCGAGGATATGTACGATGCGCTGGACGGCAAGAATCGCAAGGCGGTGACCAGCATGGCGGCGCTGCTCGGCGACGCCTACGTCAAGTTCATAGGCGACTTTTACTTTGCCACGAATGCGCCGACGCGTCTGCGTAACCCCACCAAGATCATCTGGAAGGGCTTCAATCGCTGGACGCGGTAAGTGGAGAAATTGGAATGTGAGAAGGTTGAAAGGTGTTTTAAAACAAGTGGAAAGTGCTTGGGGATATTTTCGTGTTTCTGTCTGTCATCCTCTCAAGAGCAAAGCTCCCGCTTCTATGCATATTGAGTTTGTTACTGAAATTTGTTAGAGCTCTACGTGAAGCTCAAGAACTTCACTTGCTGTAGCCACCAAATTTGGCACACTGCATCTAATTGTAGTTTACTTAAATCCCTTCAAATCGAATCTAAAATCTTCCGTCATAGAGTGTAAATGCCTTAAGCCAAGTAGGGATATTCCACAGTCGAGCCGCACTCATTACTCAATTGCCTTGCAGCGCTGTCAACTGGACCATGATTATTCCGGTGCCCTATGCCCCCGACGAATGGGACTCGATGCACACGCTGAAGATACTCAACACCTCCTACATGGTGGGCATCACGGACTGCATCTGGCAGCTGGGCACCGACTTTGGCACGTCGCGCGCCAAGGATTACGTGCAGGAGCTGAGCACGCTGAAGCTGATGACGGACACGTTCAGTCCCTATGTGGACAACTGGCTGGTGATGGGCGCCGACATCTCGGCGGGCAGCAGCGCCGAGGAGACGCGCAAATACGTCGACATGTCCAAGGACCTGAACGCCGCCTTCGGCTGGACGCAGTGAGCAGAACAATTGTGTGTTTAACATAACTTTGGGGTTAAGTGATTGGTTTCCTTTTAGACCCGCCAACATGCTGCCTGCCACCAGCTTTGGCAGCTACATCTACGACAGCGATCCGGCGCTGAAGACGCTGCAGCAACAGCGTGTGCCTCTGTGGCTGACGTTGCCCGAGGAACGCTCCAGCTCGCAGGCGATCAGCAAGCGTCTGCTGGGCGACGAGACCACGGACGCACTGCGCTGGGCCCAGACGCTGGGCGATGCGGCGAGCAGCGGCTTCGATGTCATCTTCAAGCGCATGTCCCTGCAGGAGTTTGAGCGACCCAACTTTAGCTACTACGTGACGGCGCTGTTCAAGAAGGTCATGGGGTCCCGCGTCTTCCCGGCGCGTCCGCTCAACGTGTTTGCGCCCAGCAACAAGCTCTACACGCACTGCGCCAACGCCGTCTCCGGCGGATTGGCCTTCATGGTGGTCAACACCGAGGAGCAGCCCACAACGATAACGGTGCGCAGTCTGAGTCGCCTCTCGAGCAGCGAGATCTGGGAGTATGTGCTGAGTGCGGAGGATGGACGCGTGCGTCTGAACAACCAGAAACTGTCGCTCAACCACACGCTGCTGCGTCCGCTGGTGAAGCCCAAGGATGTCGGCAAGCCGCTGCAGCTGGTCACGCCCAGCATGTCCGTGGGCTTCTGGGTGCTGCCCAGCGTCAATCTCGAGCACTGCCAGTTCACCGAAATGGAGACGGATGAGCTCAAGACGGACAGCTCGGCGGAGACGCGTCGCTCCAGCGGCTACAGCTCCGCTGATCGCCTGCTGCAGCGTCTGATCGAGGAGACGGCGGTGGCGCGTGGTTCGCTGCAGAGCACCATCAATCGCCAGCGACGTTTTGTGCTGGACAACCAGGAGACAGCTGCACCCGAGACGCTGCTCGGCAAGCTGCTGCAGCCGTTCAATCGACCCCAGCCTCAGGCCCCCACGCTGGTGACCAATGTGAAGCGTCAGACGGCAGCCAGGCGTGGCTGCAAGTCCAAGTCGCAGCCCGTGCGTCCGCTGGAGGCCATGAACTGGCTGCGACAGGTCACCGAGCAGAGCAGAAGTGTGCCGCAGCGTCAGCGTCGCAGTCGACGCAGTCCGGGCGACTACAGTGGTCCCTACTTCTACAACAGGCAGGGCAGGAAGACGACGCTGACCAAGAAGATCACCGAGATACGCAAGCCGGAGCGCAAGACGAAGCCGCTCTTCGATCTCGCCGAGTTCGACGAGGAGGAGTTCTTCAAGAAGCTCGGCGAGCAGCCCGAGCCGCCGCCGTATTCCCGCCTGCCTGAGGGCGACGTCCACCTCAAGCACATCGAGTCGGCCGATGGCGAGGAGAGCGAGATGCAGCCGGAGGCGGAGGCGGAGCCAGCCGCATACGTGAAGAAACGTCGACCCATCGTGCGCAAGCCGCTGAAAATTGTGCAGCGCTCGCAGGAGGACAGCGTGGAGGAGGAGCTGCAGGATGCGCCCAAGCAGCAGCAGCGCAGCAAGCTTCGTCTTCTGCCCACGGAATTCTTCGAGGCGTTGCCCGCACCCGCGCCCAAGCACAGCAAGCGCCTCAATCTGGGCGCCACACTGAACTCGCTGCTGTTTCCCGAACCCTTCTCCAACAAGGGTTCGATTAGCAAGGCGAAGAGCAAGGCGCAGGACACGGACTCCGCCGACTCTGCCGAGGTGGAGCCCGATGTGGAGCCCGTCAAGAGCGAGGGCAACAAGAAGCGTTCGGCCAAGGGAGCGCATGCGGCCACCGACTTTCTGCAAGCGCAACGCGAGTTGGGCAAACATTTCCTCAGCCACATCAACGAGCACGAACAGGAATTGCCGCTGGCTCCGGAGCAATCCCAGGAGCTCGATCTCAAGCCGCGTGCGCCGCTGAAGCAGCTGCCAAGCGATGCAGACCAAGAAGAGGATTACTTCGGTGCCAAGCAGACGCTGCGAGCTCCGATACCGGCGCCCAAGCGTCTCTCCAAGCCCAGGCAGGACGAGAGCATCACATCCTGGTGGGATATGCCGGCGCTGCGTCGACGTCGTGAGCTGCAACCGTTGAACTATGCCGACGAGGAACTGCGCTCCAATGCCATAGACAAGGATGATCGCAAGGAGTTTCTGCCCCTCGGTCGCTATTCGTTCTACGAGTACAAAGTGGACCTGCCCACCGTGAAGCCAACGAGTCCAAGACCCGAGTCCGAGGTGATGAAGATCAGCGGCAGCAAAAGGTCGGCGACGAAGACGTGTCGCAAGGTCTCGTTGTCGGACAGCATTGTGACCACGGTGAAGAGCAAGGTGTCCAAGTTCATGAGCATCATCTCACGGCACATGAACGAATGGTACAACACGCTGGCCAAGCACCTGGACACGGACACGGCCAGAACCCGGCAAGCAAACAAACCAGGCGGAAATGCCATATAGATAGTAGATATACAAGTATAACTATAGCACTTTTAATTCTAGTTGCTTACTGTGTAAATATGTAACATATTTATGTACAATACAATTGACTAAACTAATACACATATATATATAAACATGTAAGCACTAAAGGTGATTGCTCTATTAGTTGCGAAATTAATACGAATTTAATGCCACTAACTGCTGCCTACGCTCCGACATTTTTATAATAAATGCATTTATTAATCAGTGTGATTATTTTGTTGTATTAGCTCTTAATTCTGCAACGCTTTCTCTCTCTCACCCTGACCGCCTAAATATCATTAATAACTTCAAGCATTATTTTTGATGGCTTTAGATGTTTTCTACTCTTCGGAAAACGCACTCACAACTCTTCACGTCGCTCTTTGTGCGCTCTTAAGCGCTCTAGCGGAAGACCAGAGCAAATGGTTGTAGCAGAAGCTTTAACTTGTTCCGCCGGCCAAGCCGAGCAGCTACCAATACAACACCAACAACAGCAACAACTATTTTGCGGCTATTTACGGCAACAACAACAACAACAACAATGTGTGTAGTATAACAATGAGGCAGTAGCTTAGCGATCGCGAGACGCTTTTCAAGCCAGTCTCAGAGCAAGCGTTCAAGGCGAAGGTTGTGGTTGAGTCTTCCGAGTTGTGTCTTCCAGCAGCGCTAGTTCAAAGTACAATCATAATATACAAAAAAAAAAAAACAAAGAAAAACATAAAAGCGTTTAGCATTTCAACAGGTGAGTGCTTTTCGGTATTTGCCGTCTGACTCGGCGAAATTCAGCGACAGCAAAACGGGTCAGTTCTAGAAGAACTTAAGAACTTAAGAACTGCAGAACTTAAGACCTGAAGAACTGAAGAAGTTGCATTCAGGGCGAGGCGAGGCACAGAAGCGTAACCAGCTCCAGTCTCAGTCGCAGAGCAGACAGCGCATTTTTTTTAGTGACGTGGACGGTAAAAACGGGCCACAAAACCGACAACAGACAACCGACAACCGACAACAGACAACAAAAACACGAAGCAAGCAACAGCAGCAGCAGCAGCAGCAGCAGCAGAAGAAGAAGTGGAAGTCAACATTAAGACAACATACAATATTATTTCTGGCTTTCTTTTGGTTAACTCGATTGCTGTAGCATGCGGCAATGAACTTTGCTTTGACAGCAACTTCGACAGCGACGGCGACTGCGACGGCGTCTGGGTTTAAAAATCTGTTTCATAATTGCTTATCATTATTGTCTTTCCTGCACATATGTGAAAGTGAAAGTGTAAATTTGGTATCGATGTTAAATTTTGAAATCTCATTATTGCGTCTGCAACGTCTGCTAATATTGAAAACACATTTCGGATAACAGCGACTTCAAGCTAAGACTTTAAGCCAAGACCAACAGACGAAAAACTTGTTTCGATTTCAGTCAATCGCAGCTATTGTATTTTTTTTTTGATTATTATATAAGCCGATTTGCATATTGCCATCAATTCTCACACACAAACACACACACACACTTTATATACATAATATCATTTATAGGATGGGTTTCGGCTTGGCCTGGTTGCCAAGTGAGCATTATGTGCGTGACATCTTCCTAATTACACTCACAGCGGCTTTTGCAGCCACCGTGCTGAGCATTCGATTCTATTTACGTATTACGGCGGGCCGTTGCTTCACCGAGGTAAAACCCCATCCCCCATCCCCCAACTCCCACTTCCTTTATTCCGCAATAACAATTGTAGGCCATAGAGTGTAGTGTGGCAGCTGGGAATGGATTACTTACTGCTTTTGGGTGCCTAAGCCGTGACGTGTTCAGTTAATTAGCTGGTCGCTAGCTAGATCGCTACGTCACATCTGGCTAACAGCAGATACAGTTACGAAGATCGCTTACCTTGGCATTAGAACAGCAACAACAACACCAACAGCTAAGACCCCAAGTTTATGGGCGACACTCGCGGCGGGGTCGACAAATTACGCTTGTGATGACCAGCGGGAGAGATTAAAAAAAAAAAAAATAATAATAAAAAACAAAACTAAACAATGCACGCCCGTTTTATAGAAGCCAAGGCGAAAGCAATGATTGTATTAACTACACTTTTTAATTAGGGTTGTAAATATTTGCCGCTTTGTCCCCTTTTAACACGACAACGCTTAAATTTGCCAACACAACCGTTGATCACGAATGCACTTTTCCCTCGTTACAGACTAAAATGGAGGGAAAAACTGTGATTATTACGGGCGCCAACAGCGGCATCGGCAAGGAGACGGCCAAGGATCTGGCCGGACGTGGAGCACGCATCATTATGGCCTGCAGAAATCTGGAGACCGCCAACGCTGTCAAGGGTGAGAGCGGGAACTATTTGAAAGAATTGCTTTTACTGAATTTGCTTGCTTGCCAGACGAGATCATCAAGGAGACGAACAACAATAAGATTTTGGTCAAGAAACTGGATTTGGGCTCGCAGAAATCGGTGCGCGAATTCGCTGCGGACATCGTCAAGACGGAGCCCAAGATCGATGTGCTGATACATAACGCCGGCATGGCTTTGGCCTTCCGCGGCCAGACCAGCGAGGATGGCGTCGAGCTGACGATGGCCACCAATCATTATGGCCCCTTCTTGCTGACCCACTTGCTGATCGACGTGCTGAAGAAGAGCGCCCCGGCTCGCATTGTCATCGTCGCCTCGGAGCTGTATCGCTTGTCGTCGGTCAACCTGAACAAGCTGAATCCCATTGGCACCTTCCCCGCCGCCTATTTGTACTACGTGTCGAAGTTCGCCAACATTTACTTTGCCCGCGAGCTGGCCAAGCGCATGGAGGGCACCAAGGTGACCGTGAACTTCTTGCATCCCGGCATGATTGACTCCGGCATCTGGCGCAACGTGCCCTTCCCCCTCAACCTGCCCATGATGGCCATCACAAAGGGTTTCTTCAAGACAACCAAGGCTGGTGCACAGACCACCATCTATCTGGCGACCTCGGATGAGGTGGCCAACGTGTCGGGCAAGTATTTCATGGACTGCAAGGAGGCCACTCTGAATGCGGCTGCTCTCGACGAGGAGAAGGGTCGCCAGCTGTGGGAGGAGTCGCTCAAGATTGTCAAGTTGACGCCCCAGGAGCCCAAAATCTAATTTCTAGGTCTAACAATTAAACTGCAGCTTACTCACTTAAATATTTTGCAAACTATTCATTATCTTTGGGGGGAGTACACCTTATGTCTAAGTTTTCACGTAAATAAAACACTCAGTAAGAACTCAGTCGAGTTTTGTTTCATTTCAAACTAATTCTAATTAAATTAATCAATTGAGAAGGAGTTGAGAATTTCACTAGTCTATTTGATTCCAACACTAGTTTATTTGATTTTCAACTTAACTTAGAAATTAACAACAATTAACTATTAACGAAATAACAATATCACAAATAGTTCATCGACCATCGAAATCAGAGTGAAGGAGATACACATCGCCTTCGAGATCCTGGCGCTCTTGTCATCAATTCCAAGGCGGCTCTCCTCATTACTCTTCTCATCAGCCTGCTGCAGGCTGGCAGCCAGTCGCAAACAAATTGAGGAGCCACTTAAAGTGGCAAGTAGATTTTTACTCCGCTCAAAAAAGAAAGAAAAAAAGTACAGATAATAAGTGCCAGGATAATTCAAGGACTACAAGGACGATTTGAATGTCCTTTGGCAGGATGACAGTGCTAGCCAAGACGCTTCCTTTGACACCTGAACTGCAATGATCGGTTAGCAAATAGCTGAGATATTTGCAACATCAAATTTGCATGTGTTTTTGCATGGTAAAAAGACCGCATTGCAGAAAACGTGTCACAAAACCTATATAAGGGGACTGGTGTCGGCCAGCGGAAAATGCATAATCACTGGGTCATGACGCTTGACCATGACTAAGCATGCTTTGATGTATGGGTGATCAAGCACTTTCTGCCAATGAACCCCCGCTACCCCCTCTTCCTCCCCTTGCTCCCTTTGCGCCTTAGACTCTGTGGCCATAGAACAATGTTTAGTTTAGACCACCCCCCACCCAATCGCCTCCCCACCCAAGCCCTCATGTGTGTCTCACACACACACACAGAACAAAGCATTCGAATTTTGCGCTAACTCCTTCTTTTAAATGTCTGTTTAACTGATAATTTGCCCATTTGACTCTTTTTGAATTTAAATTGAAGGCGCCAAACCGCCAAGATTTGTAAGTAAAGTAAAGCAAAAATAAATCTGCAGCAGGTCAATTTGCCTTCTGCATTGACTTGCTGCTAGCTTCTGATTCCTGGTTGTATGACACTTTTCAACCAATCGCGTTAGGTTCTTTAGGCCCTTAATTGTATAACAGATTTGAGCCAATCGCGTTAGTTTCTGACTTGAAGAAAGAACTGTAAACTGTCACGAAGGTCTGACAAACCACCAAGCGAAGAGAATTGAGAAGCAAGAGGAATTACTGCTTGATGAGAGCAGGAAATCCACTTGCTGGCCAATTATGTTTGCCTGGTGTTTTAGCCGACATTTGCAAACACACAACCGCATTAATGTGGCTGTATTTATTGTAGTTGTTGTTGTTGTCCTCCGCGAACGCCTAAAAAGTGCCAAATCACAAACTGCAATACCAGGCGAACATAATTGAGTAGCAAGCAGCAATGCAGGGAGAAATGAGACGATCTACTGATGACGTCACAAGGCGCAATTGACTCTCTGCACAGTTGCTTGCTGCTGACTTCTGTTTGCCTGGGACTTCAGCAGCTCGGATACCGTTCGTGACGGTTTCCAGTGGCCAACATTAATGTGCATGTGTGTGTGCAGCATCCCTCTTAAAAATATCAAGAGAGCGCAGGTAGCATTTGGTTAAAGTGATTTTCTGCATGGCCACCTACTGCTGACTTCTGTTGGCCTGGTAGAAAACTTAAAATTTCCGTTGGAAATTGGTTGCCAAGAATTTTAGCGGACTGAATTACAAGATCATATGAATGCAATACTTTCTGCATCGTTAGGCTTTATTGTATTTGAAGCTATGACATAAAAACTACAATTTTCTGGACATATAATTTAAATTATTATTTTCATTTTGCAATTAATTATAGCTTGAAAGTCAAATGCTTAATTTCATTAATTTACTCAGTTTAAATACTCACCTTATTTACCTTTTTTTAAGGATAAGAAATAAGTTGTCAGTACTTTACATAAAACAATTTAATTTGAATTCAACGTGCTTATATCAAATGCTTTAGTTTGCATACTTTTAGGTGGACATATAAAATATTTGTTGAACGATATTCAAATTTGTTATATCTTTGCCATATTATGACATATCTATAAACAATGATTGTTTTTCTGTTCCTGATATGTTATGAACTTTAGAAGTATTTACCTCTATTCCATCATAATTAGTTTAATCACTAACCTTACAAAACATAGAAAACACATCGAATTCTATGGTTAGTTCGTTTTTTTAACAGATTTTCTAAGAAATTTAATTAACATAAATAAAAAAATAGTAGAGAGTTTGCTCCGCAGCTTCGCTTGTTTTCAAACAAATTTGTTCATAGAAAAGCCGATTTAATTTGGAGTTTAGTATCATGAAATTTATGTAGAGTTATGTGAAGACTATAAATAAAGGGTTGCAAATAAAATTTATAATGTGTGCAGACCATATAATAATAAATACAGAAGCAAGCTTAAAACAATAAAGCAAATTGAAGAAACATAAACAAAAGGTAAGTATGGGAATAGCGAAAATGTCGGAATAATCTAAATTTAGTTAATCGTGTGCTAATCGTTTAATCTATAGTTTGATTGCCAGCCAAAAGTCAGGACAAACAGCTTTATATATATATATAGATATTTGCTGCTTCTGTGCAAAGCTAAGACCACAAATCTCGATTCCCGAAGAAGCTCAAGTTCCGCTGTTAACAGCAGCAATGTCGCTAACTGTCGCTAGTATTTTAGTTTAGTATTTCTGTTTAGCAGAATTAGTTGCTCGCTCTAAGCTTCAGTAAGAACTAGTTCTTGCTGGTGCTTTGCTCAATTTTGACGTTGGCGCGTTTTTCAAAAGTCGTCGACCGGTCGAACATGATTTCCTACGGGAGGCGTTTCAATTTCAGTTCATGAGAATTAATAAAATCGACAAATCACAGCGCCAATGGAAACTCGATACGATCTGCTCAAAGCAGAATCACAAACTGGTAGCCAAAAAAAAGAAAAATTTCTCACACAATGTTCGCTCACTTGTCACCTGTTGAAGGCGGCAGGGGACAGCAGGAAGGACGAGCGAGCACACGCAGGATATGCACCACACAAGGGACACTGCGCTGCTGCTGCTGCTGTGGCTGCCGAGGGTCCTTAATCTGATAAAATTGCGAGCGCATCTCGTTGTCTCTTTGGCCAGCTCGTTGGCACCCCTCTGCGGTTGTTTGTTTGAGGGCGATTATTATCGGCGACTGGTTGACACGTGACTTCTGGTTCCGGTAGCGCATTGGCCTGGCGCCAATAATCAAGATGACGATGATGATAATGATTGCTGGCTAATAATATGTTAACAACTATAATTGAAATTTAATATTTATCCAAAGGCTTTGACAGGATAATCATTTGCGGTTTGCCAAATTGCAGAGCCGCAGATAACGAAACGTGGCCACTTAGATAATTGCCCCCTCCCCCTCTCGACGAGTTGTTTACACACCCCCCGCCCGGTGGCTGTGAGAAATTGTCATATACCAATGCTTCACGCATTTGTTTGCGGAAGTGATTCTGTAACAACATAAAAAAAGAAGAGGAAAACACAATAAAGTAACACAGTAGCAGACAGCGGGAAGACAGTTGAATGCGTTTTATTGGTGCATTGGCTTATAGAGCTGACAAGCTGACAAGCTGACAGTGCGTCGAGGAACTCGACCCATTGATAAGGGACGTCGCACTGAACCCTTCCCTGTACTTGTGGCTCTCGAAACGTATCGCCTTACAAATTCAATTTGGCGCGCTTCACTCAAGTGTGCGTTGCTTTCGTAGTATCCAAAAACATGCATATTTCGTAGGCCCGGTTCAAAATTGTAATTCAATTCGTTTTTTTGGGGCGGGGGAGGAGGCAAGGCGACACAGCTCGTTGTCCTGTCCCCGCCGGCAGTTGTTTCAATTGTCGCATGTTCCCTCGCGCATTTAATAAGCTGGCTTAGGTTTTTATTAAGAAGTGGACTATGAGTCGACCACAGTCCCGGCTCGTACAGCTGTCATCAATGGGCGACTCCGGCTGTGACTGTCAATTGGTCATCGATACTTTACCTCGACTCAACCAACAGCCAGACTGACTGACTGACACCTACAACCCGCAAACGGAACAGTTGTGCCTACTCAAATATACAGCATAAACTTGGCAAAACCTATATAAATTATTATTTAAACAATACGAGTAGGATACGCGTCCATATGTTGCAACAACAAATTAAAGCATCACTGTGCTGGCTACACTTCAATTGAGAGAGCTTATGAGTTTTGCAGATTTGAAATATGCAAATTGAATATGCATAATTGGACTAGCTACCAATTGCCTGATTGTTCGTTTCCCTGCTCCCTCCCCCTCCCCCTTGAGACATCTTCAGAGTGCGTCTTGTATATTGATATTATTTACTGACATCTAGCGACATTAACAAGTCGAATGACTTGACTACCAACATAAAAGCAAAGTGTAGCCAAGCTTGCGAAGCCCTAAGAGTGCCACCCGAAAAGTATTTCATTGATTTTTGAAGCCTCGTCCATACACAACACAAAACACACACACACACACACACAGCACACAAACGACAACAGTGAGAACTGAGAACTGAGAACTGCGAATACAGAAGGAAATACCGAATGCCTGACTGAGTTTAGCTGGCCACCATTGTTGGCCAACAAATCAGGATCTGGACCAGCGGTAAATGCCTTGAATAAATACAGACGCAGATACTTAAGCCCGAGGGTAAATAAATCCACGTGCAGAGCAATTGATGATGCTCGTGTGTGATAACAGGTTGAACACTCAGCGAGCGAGAGAGAGAAAGGGTGGCTGACAAAATGTTTGCTTATGCAACATCAAATCCCAGCAACGGCAACAATTTAAAATAGTGTCTCTGTGGTTAATTGACAGACACTGACGCTAGGCAACCCAACTAGGTTGGCTGGCAAACAGTCAGCAGCTGACACCTGAGCACACACTCGAAACACGGTGAAGAGATCATTTCTAAGCATTTGCCAATAAAGCAATATTGTTATTGATAGCGACAGCCTCCACACTTTTTTGTTTTTTTTTTTTGTTGCTCTTGTCAGCCTAATGCGATGTGACAATCGGCAGCAAAACATGGCTCATGTCCTGGAACAAGTTGCCGACATGAAACCGATCGCCAACGTGGTGAGCGAATAAAAACAACGAGCTGAAAACTGGTTATTATCCCAATCCCAGACTCTGATTATGTGGCCCGAAACTTTTAACACACACGACGTTACTGTAGTCACTGGGCCAACATTATTCCCACCAATATGGTAAAATGATATGACAGCCCCCAGAGCCAACAATCACTGAAAGCCTTTACACTTAACTGATTCAATTAATTTGCGCATTTTTTTGGGCCAAGTGCGATGCGTGTGAATTTCGCCCAGCAGTAAAGTAACTACAAATAAATACGACAAGAAAAAAATGTATCTAAGTCGTCGAGCTGTTGGCAAGATTAGACAAGCGGCTGTGAAAATAATAATGTTTCATAATTTTCTTCTTTTTTGCTGTTTGCCAGCTACAACTAAACACACGACCACAAAGCAAACTATCAAATATCGCAAAAATAATTCACAATTGTCGCCGGATTGTTGTAACTATGCAAAAGAGCAACGATCGAGTGATCGGGCGATCGATCGAACGTTCGATCGATAGACAACTGTCATTGGTCGAGGCGACTGCGCTAGAAATGAGAACTACTGCGAACTAGCAAAAGATACAAGATACAAGATACAATTGAACGAAAGCAGAGGGTTGTTGAGTGAGTGCGTCTCACTGGCTGATGGAGTGTCGTCGCGCGGAGTCGAGGGGACGCCGACGTTGAGGCGGTGGCTAAGCAAAACACGTTTAACCACAAAAGAATGGCACGAAGGAAGCAGAAGCGGCAGCAGCAGCAGAAGCAGAAGCAGAAGCAGAAGACGATCAATGGTCACAGTCCGGCCTGGCGGGCATGGCTCGACCTGGCCGGGGTTTGGCTCGATGGTATCTGGTGTCGAGCTGTAAAGATATTGGGTGACAAATAAAAACTACTGAAAACTGCTGCTGCTCTGACGCTGGCTACGTATGAATGAGCTTGTTGTGCAGTGTTGAGTCGGGCCTCAGGGGGTTGGGGTTGGGGTCGGGGTTGGAGGTTGGGTTAGTGTAGTCGCCGCAAAAGCCGGCATACCGGAGACGGCGGCAAGAGCGCATTGGTTGGTTGCCTCTGCCGCTGGTGGTTGCTGCCGGGCGGCAGGGGGTGTCATCAGCAACAGCAACAGCGACAGCAACACTCGCTGTAAGGGTCTCTCCATGTGTGATTGTACTCGTCGTATGCCGTGTACTTAGTTGGGCACTTTGTGTCATTGTATCTGCCCTAAGTAAGTGAGTGTGCGTGTGTGTGTGTGTGTGTGTGTGTGTGTGTGCGAGTGCGAGTGTGAGTGTGAGTGTGAGGTTGTGCGTTCGTTTTTCGTTGTCTTTTGCGCCCTTTTGTCGCTTGTGTTTATAATTAAGTGAGCATTTTTTCTGTGGTTGTCGCTTTGCTGCTGCTACCGCTGACTGACGGCCCCGTCGCCAATATCGGTCGAGAGTCTTCGAACTGCAACTGACAATTAGTTGCCGTCTTATGCTCGTCGTCGAAAGTCGATTCTTGCCTCCCGCATTAACTTAAATTCTACAACGGTTCACGGTTCTACACACAGCAAGACCCAGTAATAGAAATCGACACAAAACCAACTAATTGAAGTTAAATTAACAAACAAAAAATTGACAAATAAATTAAACGAATTGGTGAAATCTTCAAGTGCTCGAAGAGCGATCGACATTGGAAATTCTATAATCAACGCAGTGTCCTGATCATGACAAATAAATATTTAAATAGAAGGTGTGATTTTTCTTCTGAATAAATAATAAATTAAATGAAGAAACAACAATTTGTTACGTTACAAATTTATTTTCTTTTCAACTTTAATATCTATCACTTTATTTCCTTGTTCTAACAAGATTTTTGGACTCACTATTGAAGGACATTTGTGTAAAGTGCGATTATCTTGGAAATTTCAATTTGTTTAGAGATTTTCTGAAACAATAATTCTAATCTAATCTATGTGCGAAAAATAGATTTTAAAATATATTGAAATGATCAAATTTGCAAGATTAAAAGCAAATACAATTCAGGTTCATATAAGTGTTTGAACGATTCTGAATATGACTTGAATAACTATTATTTTATACTTTCCACTGCTGTGATTTTATTAATTTAACTCCATATTAAAATTAAAACTGCATCCATTTCAACAAAAACTTCTATCAATATATTGCAGCAATCAATTTATTTTAATTTGTATGCTGAACAATATATCAATAAATGTATTCTAAATTTACACTTCTGTTAGTTATTTTATGCGGAGATCAGATTACAAAAAATTAAATTGAAATATCTGAAATATGCAGTTTTTAATTGTATCATTATTATTTTATGAAATGATCATAATGCAAAAACCAACATTATTTTAAATAACTTTAACGACTGATTAAATGAAATGCCTCGACTTTTTACGACTTTTCGTTAATCAAGAATAATTAATTCAAAACCGAAAAATATTGCATATTGCGTGTGCTTCGTCGTAATTAAAATTAAAACAATGAAATTCTTTAAAAATGTTTAATTTGTGCATTTGCAGCTGGAAATCTCAATTGGCGCAGCAAAATGAAACGTAGAAAAACAAGAAATAAATCGCCGACACCAGCTGGAGTCATGTCATGGGATTGTTATATAAAAGTTCCAAACTCTTGAACATAATTCTGGGTATGTTTTCCGAATTCCAACCCAACGCACAGTGAAAAACTCGCCCCAGAGCGCGACCAAGCAAACGAGAGCAAAGCAAATGGCGTCGCATTCGCTCTGCTTTGTGGCTGTGTCGCTGTGTTTTAGGGGCGGAGTTTCGCGCACAGTGGGCCGCAACTCGACGAGCACGCGGTGAAAACCGTGTGGCTGCGAGATGCGCCTGCGATGCTGCTGCTGAGTAACACAATGATTTACCACCACTATTCATTTTGTTGTATACTTAATTTTTTTGGCACACCTGCACGCTTCCAGATTCCCTGGAAGATCAAGAGGGTGGAGCTATGTACATATCGTGCGATGTCTCAAACGGAGGTCCTGTGGAACCAGAAACGGGCTATGTGCCCAACAATCCATTATTCGGCCTGGCCTTGGACAGTCCGCAGGTAATTCGCTCGCCTCCAAAAAGTCCGGCTCGCTCTTTGAGTTTGCTTAAGTCCGCGGCTAGATTAGAAGTGTTTTTGAACGCGTTTCGTGTCTTGCAGCAAGAGTGCGCTGCATCCTGTGTCGGCTGTTTATCCTGCCAAGGCAACACCGCCCTGCCCATCTCCTCGCTCACCAGCAGCGACTTCGATTGCGGCGGCTGCTTCGATCCCACAATCGGAGTGCTGGGCAATCAACTCAACACCACACCGCCCACCACAAACCTCTCGGGCGCCGGCAGCGTCGGACACAGCATTGGCAACGGCATCGGCGGCATCGGCGGCAGCAGCAGCGGCGGCGGCGGCGGCGGCAGCAGCAGCAGCTACTGGAGCACCGACGAGATGGCGTCCACGTTTCCCGGCCTGCCACCGCTGGACATCGATCCGCTGCCCAGTCTCTTTCCGTTCTCGCCGTGCGGCGCCTCCTACAATTTCGCCAGCAATCCGCACCAGGCCTCGCTCTCGTACACCGTGCATCCGCACCAGATGCTCATCTCCCCCAACGGCAGTCAGCAGCAGCAGCACACGCAGCAGCAGCATTCGCAGCCCTCACACTCACACTCACATTCACAGTCGGGACACGGCCATCATCAGCTGCACCAGTCGCAGCACATGCAGCAGGCGCTCACCCAGGCATCGCACGGTGGCAACGCGCTCCACAACAGTTCCTCCTCCACCACCAACGGCGCTGCTGGCGGCAACGCTGGCGCCGGCCCAGGCAGCGCCTGCTACTATGAGGCGACGGCCAATGCGGCCGCCGCAGCGCCGCCGATGTACCCCAGCATGAGCGTCAATGTGAGCATGAACATGACGATGCACCATGGCTACGGCGCCGACGGCAGCGGCACGCTGCCCATGCAGTGCTCCCAGATGAACTGGACGCCGCCGAACAGCTCCGCGGCGGCGGTCAATGTGCTCTACCCGCCGCTGCTGAGTCCCACGCACTATCCCGCCTCGGCCACGTACTCGTTCACCGCCGACTTTCGGGCGCCGGCACCAACAGCAGCGCTCAGCGCACTGCAGCCAACGCTGGCCGGGGCGGACAAGGAGTCGCCATCGCCGCCGTCAGCGTCCAGCACAGCGGCGGCGCTGGGCTACTACGGTGGCTCGGTGGCGGGCAGCCAGAGCTATACGCCGCCACACAAGAGTCCCGGCTACCAGGCGACCGCACTGAGCCTGGGTCTGTCGGCGTTCGAGGACGAGGAGGACAGCATCGATGACGGCGACGCGGATGCGGATGGCGACGGCGACGGCGATGGCGAGGGCAGCGCCGGCGGCGACATGAAGCCGAACCTGTGCCGGCTGTGCGGCAAGACGTACGCAAGGCCCAGCACGCTGAAGACGCATCTGCGCACGCACTCGGGTGAGCGGCCGTATCGGTGTCCGGACTGCAACAAAAGCTTCTCACAGGCCGCCAATTTGACGGCGCACGTACGCACACATACGGGACAGAAGCCGTTCCGCTGTCCCATTTGCGATAGACGTTTCTCGCAAAGCTCCAGTGTCACCACGCACATGCGAACGCATTCCGGCGAGCGGCCCTATCGCTGCTCCTCCTGCAAGAAGTCGTTCTCGGACAGCTCCACGCTGACCAAGCATCTGCGCATCCACAGCGGCGAGAAGCCGTATCAGTGCAAGCTCTGCTTGCTCAGGTGAGTCCCAAGCTCTGCTGGAATACGTTGGTAGTTTGCCTGGAACACTGCGACATCTTTTTGCTCTCCCCTCTCCCTGCTCTAGATTCTCGCAGTCGGGGAATCTCAATCGGCACATGCGCGTACACGGCAACAACACCAATGGCAACGGCAGCGGCAGCGGCAACGGCAGCAATGGAGGCGGCAATGGCATTGGCGGGGGTGGCAGCAGTCTCATTACATGACAAAAGCCGCGCAGGGCAGGCGGTTTTCAGCACTACCACCCCCCGCACCCGCATCCGCACCCACACCCGCATCCGCATCCACATCCGCTGGCACATCCACACCCGCACCACATGCACCACCACGCCCACATGCCCAACTATGACTACGGCAATTACAGCATCAGCGACTACACTCCACCCGGCGCTACACAAAACTATTCAGGGTATTATTTCTGCGCACTCAACAAGCCACCCAAGTTCGAGCGTTTCTATTAGAGCCCGGAACACAGAACATACGTAGAACGATGCGAAATTGATGGATATGCTTCGTTCATGTCCGCATCACATGCAAATGCAATTGTAAATGCTCAAATTCGACAAAACTTCAAACAAATCGAAACTAATTGCGGCCTATGTGCCGCCAAATTGTATATACATACATACTATATTCTAATGTTTAATGTACACACACACATAATCATATTGTATTTATTATTCACATCACATGCATACCAATCGATGCATTAGATCATAATACTCGTATATATCTCTGTATATGGTAGTTGAAAAACACGCATAAATCTATTCAAAATTAGCCAACGAGTTAGAGATTAAGCCAACATGAAAAAAGAAACAAAAAATCATACATAGGCAATACAACAACGAATATGAAGTTCATGTTGAAACCCCCGATTTGAACTCTAGGAGAATAACTGGAAAATAACGCGATAAGACGCGCATCTTAATATGCTTACATTCGATACAAGTTAATTTCCTTGGTTACGCTTACTTGTGTAGTTACCATACCATACAGCAGCACCCAGCTATGTTTAAGATATTGTATATTTAGCTGTACTCGTAGTTCTACGTATATAGATGTAATTTAAGTCAGGTGCTTTGATTTAAGCCAATTTTGCGTATACCGAATTTAAATAAATATACAAAAAAAACAAACCTGACAATGTTTACTGCATTCATGATGGGCAGACAAGTGTTTATAACTTCCATCATCTAGAATTGATTAAACCCATTTCATTCATTTTGTAGTGGTAACTTTTAATGATTGTGCAAAATCTCTTACGACTTAAAGAATATCATCGACGATGTAAACGGCTTCGGAGTCGCTGCCGCATATCAAGCGAGTCCCTTGCACATCGAATGAATTGATCGGCTTGCGTATGTTGCTCAGCACGCCATCGACATTGACCAGCGCTCGCACACGATCGCCGCTTAGCCAGGAACTTTTGCCATCCTGCTGATTGGGATCGACGTGCGTTTTGTTCTCGGACCACATCCACACCTCGCCAGCTTCGGCAGAACTAAATAGTTTCGAGGGATCCTGATTGTGAAATCCGATGTCGATGATGGGACTGCTGTGTGCACTGAGATATGAGGCTGGATACTCGAGGTTGCGCAGATCCCACACGGTGATGGAGCCTTCCTCGCTGCCGCATATCAGAATATGTTGTTGCATGGGATGTGTTGCCAGCGAAGAGACGAAATTGGAGCTCTTCGCATCTTGGCATGCGACCATAAACGCAATTTTCGGTTGCGCTTCGCCAGCAATACGTGTGTCAAACATACGAATCACACCCATTCTGTTGGCCGTCACCAGCTGTTGCTGGCTGACGAAGTTGACGGCCAGCAATGAGATGCTGTCGGCATCGATGGAACGCTTCACCTGCTTCAAATTGTTCGCGCTCAATATGTTGACACAGCCGTCTTCACCGACAGTTGCAATGTCGGTGCCGTACACATCTAGGGCTGTACAAGGAGCGGCGGTTCGGCTGCATTTGAATTCATGTAGACGTTCGCTTCGTGCTGTACGCTGTATTTGATCCTCCTCGACAGCTCGCTGAACATTCAGTAGGCTGAGATGGCCTGGAAAGGAAAGCAGATTAATAAGGCTACTTAATGTGCGTTATCGTGCTTACCATCAGAAGAGCTGACAGCTAAGATGTCATCGGTTACAAACTCCAGGCCCGTGACGTCGCCCTCCATTAACACTTTGTCATTGCAACGCGGCGTATGATCAACGTTCTGAGCATATGAATTTGACTGAAGACGCCACAAGCGCACGAAATTGTTGTCCATGTCCCAGCTGCCGGTGACGAAGCGTTCGGATTGCTGCAGCTTCTCGGGCAGCCAGCGCACTTTGGATATCTTCTCTGATATATAATGGGCTGCAACCTTTGTAGCCATTTTGACACTTATTGGAGGACACTTCAGTAAATTTCAAACAACAATCACAAACTAAGCAAAATGCCGCTTGACGCTCGCTTATAAACCATATGTTTTCCGCAATGTTAACTTAACATAGTGCCAAACTGGTATAAATAACGCTGCAAGTGAACCACGATGTTATTAACAGTTCTGCTCTCTGCAATGCTGAAATTATAAAATTGCGGGAAAACTATTAAATTAATATTAATTGTAAAAAATTTTTACTTAAAGAAAAATATCGACATTTAGATTGGTATAAGGCATCGTTAATATACAAATCTTATAAATTAGAAATTATATCGGCGTGTGCGCCTATCGATATTTGAGCATGCTCATCAGACACTTATCGATAGTTGCTTTTACAATTTCTCTGTTAACCAGAAAAACACGATGCTTCCATCGCTAGCAAACTTTCCCGCCAATATTGTAGTAAACAAATTGCATTGATAAGAATGGACAAGTTTTTAGTGAAAGCTCCCGCAAAGGCGAAAAACATTGAAACGCCTGAACAAGTATGTGTAATTTAAGCGTTTGTGCATAATTAATTGTATTCTAATCGCAGTAATTCATTAATCTTTTAGAATATACCCGCGAAAAAGGAAACAACAAAACAGACCAAAGCCACCAAGAAATCCACTGAGAAGATTTCGAACAAACGAAAAAATGAGAATACGCCTGAAATAGTAAGTACAATATTTACCTAAAGTTGAGTAAAGTACATTACCTTGTGCACAGATTAAGGACAAAGAAAACATCCAGACTGAAAATCCACCCAAGCGAAGAAGCACCCGATTGACGCGCAGTACGCGATCCATGGCAGAAGGGGGGACGCCCTCCCCGGAGAAGGAGGTCCCTGAGAAGCTGCCGTTCATAAAGTATAAAGGAGCTATTAAATATTACACCGAAAGTCAAGAGATAGCAGCTTCAGCCGACGAAGTTATGTAAGTACTATACTTGAATAGCAAAATGCATTCTAACTTTCTAATATCATTGTTTTCATATAATTTTGCAGGCAATGGGTGGAGAAGCAGACCAATGTGGATGTGGTTCCCATGGCCTTTGACATGGAGTGGCCTTTCTCATTTCAAACCGGGCCAGGCAAATCATCAGTCATCCAAATATGTGTTGATGAGCGTTGCTGTTATGTCTACCAGCTGACGAACCTGAAAAAAATACCGGCTGCACTTGTGGCACTGATAAACCATCCCAAAGTGCGGCTGCATGGTGTGAATATTAAGGCGTAAGTGCAGTTGACTATCGCCTATAGCTCGCGATTAATCATGGGTCTATTTCAGTGACTTCCGAAAGCTGCAGCGCGACTTTCCGGAAGTGTCCGCCGAGCCGCTCATTGAGAAATGCGTCGATTTGGGCGTGTGGTGCAATGAGGTTTGTGAGACCGGTGGCAGATGGAGCTTGGAACGTTTGGCCAATTTCATAGCCAAGAAGGCCATGGACAAGAGCAAGAAGGTGCGAATGAGCAAGTGGCACGTGATTCCACTGGACGAGAATCAGCTCATGTATGCGGCAATCGATGTTTATGT
The DNA here is from genome assembly GCA_035047445.1 of Drosophila siamana. Classification (NCBI taxonomy): domain Eukaryota; kingdom Metazoa; phylum Arthropoda; class Insecta; order Diptera; family Drosophilidae; genus Drosophila; species Drosophila siamana. The sequence goes on along the minus strand of JAWNPP010000004.1, from coordinate 14,496,934 downwards.
AAGTGCGACACACAGTGATATTTGGAAACTATTATTATTCTACTCGTGCTATTGCAGATTGGTCAGGTTATCTATCGAGAGCTTGAGCAGCGTGAAAAGGTCAAGACAACGAACCAACAAGAGTTTATTGAGAAGAATGGTGATGCCGCGTTTAAGGCTGTCAAAGCGCTGGGCGAGAATTTCCTATCCAAGATCAATGAGGTGACTTTGTAAGCCACGCCAGTTGATGCCAACTAAACACTCACGCCATTCAATTACTCGAATTTTACACAAATTTACAAACTTACACCACCTATATACATTTACATCTTAACTTGCAATAAATTTTAATTTTAAATTCGATTTAAACATTTCTAAAATTACAATAATGATGGACAATGAACAGTTTCACTTGAATATTGGTCGGCGCGAACCGACCGCTTCCAGCTTACGTTTAAGCACATCATTGTCCAAGTCAATCTGTCGTTGGTACTTCTTTCGATTGACCGCTGCGCTTGTCAGGCGAGGCGCCGCCGGTGGTTGCTTCTACAAGGATCAGTAAAGTAGTACACGGTGATACATGTAGCAAAGCATGGAAAGAAAGCGTGCGCTTACCTTTGCTGGTAAATTGGAGTTCGATTTGACTGTGTTGACGACCGCTGGCTGAATGGTTGGCTTCACGTTCATCATCTTCTTCAATAAAATGTGATTCTGCCGCTCGATTTCACGCACCTGAGGATTTGTGAAGCTGAAGCTCTTGCGCCCCAGATTCTTGTAGCTTTGGAGCAAATAGATGCGCTATGGATTACTGAATTTTATGTGCAGCTTATCACACTCGGTACTCACTTGACCTTCTCCGAAGAGGTGGAAGAGCGTGGACGCCGAAAATCAATGTGATAGCCAGAGGTGTCGCTATTGAAGCTAGTTGGCGTCACGCTGGACACGCGACAATTGATGCGTCCTCCGCCGCCACAGCCTCCTCCACCGCCCTGTGAGTGCTGCATGTGTGGATAGCGCAAAAGTCCATCGCCCTGACCGCATTCGTTCACCATAAAGGGTTCCGTGGTTTCGTCCTCATCCTCCACCTGCTCATTGTCGTCGCTGATTGAGGGACAACGACATTTGCTACTGCGTTTCGACAGCACCTCGGAGCGCACCGTAGTCGGAGTTTTGGGCGAATCAATTGTGGACATGGACTCCGATTCCTCATCCAACTCGGTCAATTTTTTACCCTGTTTTTTCATCAGCTTTGTGGCCAGCGCCAGCTGCTCCAGGGCATTGTTGTCGGCAGCACCGCCGCTCAGGCGAAACGTCTTCATGATCATCTCGGACATCTGAGTCATCTGCTGTTCCAGAAACTTTACATTGAACGTATCGCTTGGATCCATGCCCAAGAAATCAGCGCCATCAACCTCTCCAGCGTCAGCGTCAGCGTCACTGATGGCGTCTTCCAAGTTGGACGCAAGCGGCACCTCGGCATTGACAATTTTCTCCACCTCCGCGGGCAAAACGGGCTTGCGACTGAGATTGGGGAACGTCTTGGACATGGGCGGTTTCTTCTTGTTTTGTCCTGTCGGCATGACCATAAATTCGTCCATCTCGTCATCGGAGTTTGCTGGCGATGCCTTCTCCTCGTCGTCATCGAACTCGGATGCGGTATCGGAATCGGAGCAAGTGCCAATCTCATCACTGTCACAGTCGACTACATCGACAAGATCCGTCTTGGATGGCGGCGATGGCTTTGACTTTTCCAGCTCGCTTTGCTTTTTTGCCTTGTCGTCCACGAATTGTCCAATTGCGGCCACTTTGTTACCATTGCTGTGCTCGGACATAACGTCGTCCTCCTCGTCTTCGTCCTCGTCGACGTCATCCTCCATCTCCATGCCGTCGTATTCCTCCAGTTCGGTTAGTTCGCTGTCCCCTGGATTGCCAATGGGGACCAGTGTGCGATCGGACAATGTCTCGTCATCGGTCTGCTCCGATGGCTGCTCGTATTGATTGACCTCGGCGACCGTCTTCCTGACAACCACTTGGCCCTCATCCTCCGAAGAGCTGTTGTACTGCATCAATGGTTCTCGGGGGAATCCGCTGCCGCCACCAGAGCGATTGCCATAGATCTGGTGACGGCGTGCATGAGGCTGTGGGTGCGTTGAGGACACGTGAGACATGTTGAGGCTAAACTGTTTGATGACCAACTCCTGTGGCTGCTTGTCCACAGTCATGAGGTCACCACCACCACCACCACCACCAACATCACCAACACCACCACCACTCACATTTCCGCGCAGAAACTCGGCCTCGACGTCGCTGTCGCTGCGTGAATCGCTCTCCTCCTCTTGCACATCTTCCTCCGGCTCTTCCTCGACCTCTGACAGCGATTCCTCGTCAAAGGACTCGTCCATGTAATAATCTTCGTCGGAGTTGACCGGCGGCGCTGTCATCGTGCTTGATGACCACTTACTTCGATGGTCACTTATCGTATAAAATCCCGTTTTACTCCGCGTCTATGTTTGTGATTTGTTTGTTTTTTTTTTCTTTTTTTGTGTGTATTACTTGATCAGCTACTGTTTATTTATTTTTTTTGTGTCGTTTTAAATATGTCTTTGGAGTCTAGCTAGTATTATGGAGAACAGTGCCGGGAATACTAATAATTTGTATGAAGCAATAACATGCCTAGCTACACACTTTGCTCCAAGATTACTGGGTTTACTGAGTCCGATTTAACGCCTCGTTGTTCACACTTGATTGATATGTGGGACACCGACACTGTGACCAAACGATGAATGCTGACGACGACGACGACGACGACGACGATGACGTCCTCCTCCCGCAGCTGCACCTCCGAACCACCCATTGCGGCCACACTTGAGGCTGAGGTTGAGGCAGGTGCTGCAACCATGTAACGATAGTTGCCACTGGAAAATCGGTGTGTTTATTGTTTCGTTTGTAAGTGTCACATTCTGCACGTTTATTATTGCTATTTTTGCTTTGATTTTGTGCTTATGGTGTCTTGCCACCAACTAAAGACTGGCAACTCACATTTGCCACCTGCCACCTGCCACCTGCCACTTGCCACTTGCCACCTGTGTTTATTTGGTTGCTGTTGACAACGGAGCAGGCGCAAACAATTTGTTGTTTATCCTCGCGCTCACCGACACCCTGAAAAACAAAACGCACTTGTTGTGTGCTTCAAATGTCGGTAAGTGAAAATGTTTACATTTATTTCATTGTTAATTCTTCTGTCTATTCATTTCATAGACGCAAACACTTTTCGCAAGCGGTCATATAAACGTAGCGGAGCTCCCTCTATCCAGACAAGTCCTCGATACTCATCAATTGGTGCATTTACTATGTGCAGTAATATGTCGGCCGGACCGAGCTGCAACAAGATCTCGGGTAGCATCAGACGAACTTCAGTCATAGTCTCTGCCATCTTCTGCTCAGCGTCAGTGTTTGGCGGACTTCGTCGAAATTCGTCGGCCATGGGAAAGACGAAGCTGCAAAGAAATGCAAATGTGTGAGAACATGCAGATGATGTGCATGGGGAAAAACCTTTACCTTCGCTCCTCACACTTCATGGCCAGCTTACGCAGAACGAGGTGTGTGAAAGTTTGAGTCTGTGCTTGCAAATTGCTCAACTGTTGGCCGAGCAACCCGAAGATCTTTTGGAAATGTTCGAGTCTCAGCAGATCCGCATTGCGAATGCAATATATGTAAAGAACCGATATTAGTGAGTCCTGTTGAACGGACTCCAGGGTGGCGACTAGTGCAATTCTCTCCAACAATTGCTCAAAATGGGACTCAGCGAAGGGCAGCTGCTGGGCCACCAAACATTCGTAGAGCAAGCAGACTTTATGCGGTTGTCTCGATGAGGACAACAGCAGCTGCCACAAATGACTTGTCCAGAAATCCTTTCGCTTGGCATCTGAGTGCAGCAAGACTCTCAGAATGCGCATTTGGGTTCGGCTCTGCGTCGAGTGTTCCAAAATCACACCACCTCGATTCATGTTCACATTAATGCGTATCAATCTAGTGAATAGATCATATAAATCCGTCTCGGACTGTCGATAGGCATACTCAATAAACCGATCTCTCCTGCGGATGCAGCAGGTCCGGGAATCGCCAAGTGTTTTCTCCAATGTAAATTCAATGCTATAAACGAAATGTTACAGAAATCGGCTAGAAACTTAACAAATGTTGAGCTTACAGTGCTTGGCCTGTGTGATTGTTTCCGCCAAGTACTTCTTGAAGTACCAAGTATTTTGGCACTGATTGTGTGTTTTGTAAAACCGTTTCGATGTCAAGATATTTGCTGCACACTGAAATCATGTCTTCGACAAGTTTTTCCCTCTCGACCGTCTGCAGACAATTATCTGCATATCTCAGTATTCGATTCGCAATATTCCTACAAATGCAGATTTGCAATTTATTTGATTTGCCAACGTGGACAACAATCGAAATCACTCACCATCGGTCATAATAGGCACATGTGTATTTTGTCCATATTTTCAGAATTGTCGCGAGTATTTGATCAATTGACTCGACATGCTGTTGACATTTGTACAATAAATCGCTCAAGTGTAAGCAGGTGTGAATTGTGCCCAGTTCCAATAGGTTGATGGGATCCAAGTGCAGCTCTTCGATCTTGCTCCAGTCGCTTAAATTGGTTGCCACAAACAAATCGACACTTCTTTGCAGCACATAAAATCTCTCATCTTCCGTGTTGCAGTTTAATTTGTCCAGCAAATGTTCTTGCAATTCCTTTAAGTTGCTGCGCTTTTGGAAGAGCTCAATGTTTAAATCGTATTCAGCATGATACAAATCCAGAACTTCAGGCTTCTTGTTGAGTTTGAAGAGGATCGGAAGACGCCACCAGCCGCAGCAAGATTTTGGGTCGTTTTGCAGTTGTTGAAACAATTGGCCATATATTAAATCAGCCGAAGAGGAGCCAAACTTAAATCTGTTGCAAAACTTTTCAAAGTCACATGTCTTAAAATGCACAAAGTGTTCTGCGAGGTCTTTGCACTCCCTCATCTTATTTCGAAGCACAAATTCCACACTAAAGGGAAAAGGTTTGGAGTCGTCGTCGAAGAGTGTTTCACATATTTGTATGTAATCGACGAAAGATAATGCTTGAAATGAATTCTGAAATTGAAATTGCAAGCGAGTTAAGAAAGGTTCCGGTTCATAAACGCTTATCACTGTAACTCACCTGAAAATGTTCAATCAATTTTTCGCTAGCCCAACTTCGCAGTTCTTGATTCTTCATGTTTTTCACAAGCCGAACCATTTGATACAAGAGATCTTTGGTGATTTGGGGCACGCGCTGGAGACACAAACTGCGAAGCCAATTAGAGAGTGCAACATCCAGCCAAGCGACTTTCACGAACACCCTCAAAAAATGCTTTCTTTTGACAAGTGGCACAAATCTAGTCATTTGTTGGCTTTGCAAGGGGTTTGCGTCGAGATCATGCAGCTCCAGCCTGTTGGTTGCATTGAGGAATGCAATCAGGATATTAGCGCGCCTCAGATCGGACGATGTTGTGTGCTTCATAAGGTATTCCAGCGTCCAGCGTAGCACCGAAAGATCGTCTTCGACAAGTAGTCGAATGTACAGTGGACGCATCCAGATCAGGCCACATTTATCGTCCTTGGGGACAACAGAAGTTGGCTCCACTTGCAGGCACTGTACAATGGTGATAAACGAGAAGAAATCGAGCTCGGAAAAGCGGTCAACTTCTCGCTCATTGGCATCGTTAGAAATGCAGTTGAGAAGCATATTCAGTAAATAGTTGCCAGCTAAACGTTCTTTGCCCATCTTCGATTCCAGTTTCTGTTCAATTTGTCTGTGAAGCTGAGGTGTAAAGATGTCTACAATCCTTAGATCGTTTGCAAAGTTCTCAAATATGCGACAGAGTTTCTGACCAGCCCCGGTGCCTTCTGAATTGTTTGTCTCATTTATTGACCAGATCCGTTGCAACATAGACTTTTCATTATTTGTGCTCTGCTTGGACCAGGCCTTCATACTTAGTAGCAGCATTTCAAGCTGTTTGGGATCATGTATCTCAGATTCTGCGAGAGCTGTCCTCACCTTTCGGCTCAATTGCAAAGCCAACCTAATGTTTGATTTGTTTTCGGAGTTTAGTAGACCACAAACAAAGTTCAGAATTTTCTGTCTTTTCTGTTCATTGGTGAAATCAATTAAATCGAGTAGAATGTCTGTCAACTCCTCGACTGTTTTGGGTTCCAAAACACACTCATCGGACTGCGGCATTGTAATTTTTTGTAAGCTAAATACAACGGCAATTTTTGCGTGTAATACTGTTCACTTCAAAGTTACGTTATTAACTGTTGATAGCTGGTATTATTTCACAATCAGCAGAAAACTTTGTTTGAAGCTTTCGTTTTACTGCGCTAGCACAACAAAAGCGAGAGCGAAAGCTTAAAACTGTTGTTCTCTCTTATTACTGTTCTAGTCGATCACTCTTCATTTCACTCGCTTTAGTTACTTGGCTGCTTTGGCTTCCTCTTGAAAGCTTTTTGTTCGGCGCCTCTGTGGCTAAAAGCTTTTTTCACGCACTCTCCCACAAGCCGAGCGTTGAATGAATGCGAAGCAGCGGCAACTTCAACAGCCGTTCAAGACTGTGCCGCCAACAACGTTCACTTCATATGTAAATAGTGCCCGAGTTCGTGAGCACGAGAGAGCGTAACGCCTTGCAATGCGCAGTCGTGCAGAGAGAGGCAACCAAAAGAGAGCGAGAGAGCGCAAAAGTTGCTACCCTGCAGACGGCAGCGGCCACGTGCGAGTTGAGAGAGCGACGTGCACGGAGAACGAAGCGTGGTGGTGGTGGCGTGGTGTCGTCGTGAGCGTAACGGAGCAAAGGCAATCTGGCCAGCGGGCAATTCATTTGGCCAAGAAGCTTCGTGGCGTGCGGGCGTTGTGTCGTGCCGAAAAATGCGCGCGTAAAACTGATGAAAAGAAAGCACAATAAAGCACAAAATAATTAGAATTGAGGGAACAAAAAAAAAAGAAAAACAAACGAAAAAAAAAGAAGAAAAATAGCAAAAAATAAAAAGAACCCTAGTGGAGAAACAAGAGCAAACAAAGTCGAAAGCGAGAAGCGAGAAGCGAAACGTACGAGCCAGCCAGCTTCCATGCTGGCCAAAGAGGCAGCAATGTGTTTATGTGATGCGTGAATGAAGTGCCAGAAACGAGCAGTCAGAAATCAACGCCAGACGCCACTAAAATGTTGGCCAAATGTTTGGCCAGCAAGCGCAAGTACGCGAGTTAATTACCAATCAAGCAAGCAAGCAAGCAACCAACTAACATAACCAACCAGCCAAACAAGCAACCGTTCAAACAGTGCAAACGTGAACCGGCCGGAATGGTCTTGAAATTTTACTAACCCTATTCAACAGCTGCCCGAGCAGTTGAAAAATTGTCAACACCCACACACACACGCACACACACACGCATATAGACAACAAAGAGCAGCGAATTGGATTGTTTAATCAATAGCAATGCTTAAGCGTTGTGCGTGCATTCATGTCACTCATACGCCGCGTTGTCAGCGACTAAAATCGAGCAGCGTGGTGACAGCCCAGCAACTGCTAAGTAATTGCAAATTGCGTGCACGACTCGCGGTGGCAAGTTCACTAGTTTTCAAGCCACAGTCACAGCCACAGCCACAGTTGCAGCCAATGCTCGCGCAATTTGGCTAAAAGCCGTTGCCGTTGCTGTTGCTGTTGGCGTCGACGTCGTCGTCGCTGTCGCCGTCGTCGTCGCCCCTAGGTAGGTCAAAAGGCGCAGCAACACAGCAACAGCAACAGTCAGAGCCAAAGTCTGCGGCGGAAGCGAGCCAAGAACAACAAAGCAGTCAAGAACAGCAGCAGCAGCAGCAGCAACAGAAAAGCAGCAACAACAACGTCGAAAGTCAAATTCATTAGGCGCTGTGGGCGTGGACTTGGGCGTCGTCGTCGTCGTCGGCGTCGTCGTCGTAGGCGTATAAAGGAGTAAACATGCCAGAGTGCGGCTACAGCTGCTTTTTTTTTTGTTGTTCATCCTTCAGCCTTTTTTTCTCCTTTCATTTTTATTTTTCCTTCCTTTCCATAGTATTTATGCATATATATATATATATATAACTTTTTTTTTTCATTTATCGATTTTTGACACTTGACTGCCAGAGGCAGAGGCACAGACAGAGGCAGTTAGGCTTGCTAGCTTGGCTGGCAGTTGGGCTAGGCACGCAGTCAGTCAGTGTGGCAGACGGGGAGGCGGGCAGCCGAAAACGAGAGCCGGCTAATAATGCTCAGTAGGTCAGCGGCACGGCAGTTTGAAGTGCGTTAGAAGCAACAGTGGCCGGCGGCAATAAAACGAAAATGAAAAAGGGAAAAGCCAAGGAAAAAGTGAAAGAAAACTGGCACAACACATCACAGCAGAGCAGAGCAGAGCAGAGCGGAGCAACAGCAGTTGGAGCCGCAGCTGGAGCAGCCTTAAGTTGAGACTTGTAAAAATAGCAGAGTCCCCCCTACACACACACAGACACACACACCATAACAAATGGCGCACACACGCATTGTAAACTTCAAACGCGCTTGGCCTACTTTTCGCGTAATGGGCTGGGATGGCAAAGTCCTCGCCTCGCCTCGCTCCGCCCCCATGTCGTTCATGTCAACCGCAACCAAGTTAAATGAAGCACATGAACGGGTAGAGAGGCAGGGGCGGAGGTGAAGGGGAAGGCGGTGGGTTTGTGCAACGTTGTTGGGGTTTGTAAACAAATGACCAAAAGCAAAGTCTGCACAGCCGGTCGCTGGCAAGCGTAGCTGACAAGAGCAGGCGCACGTTAATCATACGCCTCGTATGCCAATCCCTCGCCAATGCACTGCGACCACCATCCGAAAAGTCAATCAGTCGTTAATGGACATCTGCAGTCAGTTGCAGACTCCAAAAGCATGCAATGTGCTGTCAATGTGCAGCAAAACCGAAAAAGATGAGGATCCTGTTAGATTCGCATCATTAGCGCACAGCGCTGAGCGGCGGCTGCACGACAAAGTGACCAGTTAAACGCAGCGCAAACCGCAAGCTGGCGTTCACTATAAAATCGCCCCTGTACTGCTGTTAAAAATACGCAGCTTTTCAAGCAGTCGGCGGCAGTTCAAGGTGTGTTCAAGGTGCTTATTGCACTTAGATTTTGCAGCAAATAAATAGTTACTATTCTTGTTGCTTGAGGTTTGAGCTTGAAGCATAAAAGCGTGATATATTCAAGCTGCAAGAAGACTCAGTTATTAAGCACACGGCAGCAGACATACATAAGTCTTGCAGTGTGTTTATTGCACTTCAATTTTACAGCAAATAAATAGTTACTATTCTTGTTGCTTGAAGCATAAAAGTGTGATATATTCAAGTTGTAAAATCGACGCTGTATTGCTGATAAAAAGACCTAGAACTTCAAGCAGACGGCGGCAGTTTAAGGTACACTTTAATCCGCAAATAAATTATTGCTATTCTTGTTGCTTGCGGCTTAAAATAGAAGCATAAAAGCGTGATATGTTCAAGCTGCAAAAAGACTCAGTTATTAAGCTGTCTGTCTTCCAAAGTTGCTTATTGCAACTAAAAATTGCTTCCACTTCTTTATGCCTGCATTGAAGCTTAAAAGAATGATTCAAGCTGCCCATCAAACGCTGCTCATCTCTGGCTGCCGTCTCAGGTTTGCGTTGCAATCAAAAGTTGCTGCTTCGGTTTCGTGTCGTCCATGCGACTTGGTCGCTAAGTGCAATTTGCTGTGAGTGGTCCGCACTAAGTCGGGACGCGACTTGTCGCGTTTTCCGGGAGTTTTCTCATTTACCAAATTAATTGCCAGCCAGCCAGGCAGCCAACCAGGCAGTCAGGCAGTCAGGCGGGCGGTTGGCCAAGGAAGCATGTCAAATATGCGTGGCACGTGAACGGGACGCAAAAAACAGCTTATGTGTAGGTGTGTGTGTGTGTGTGAGGGTGTGTGTGTACGCTCGTGCGTGTGTGTGCATGTAAATTACGAAATCGTGCAAAAAAGGTGCCATTAAAAACAAAAAAAATAAAAAAAAAAAGAAAATAATAAGAGTGGAGAGCGCCGCGTGTCGCCTAACCACACAAAAATAAATAAATAAATACAAAAATGTGGCAATGCAAAAGAAAAAAAAGCGAGAAAAATTAAACATAAACAGGTGAAAGTGAAAAACGGAGGCAAGCACAAAGTGCAGGTGCTGCTTGCTGTGTTTGGCTGGTTGGGTCAAAGAGGGGGCTCAAAAGGGCAAAAGGGGGTCGCACTCGCAATTGAATATCGCGTTTTGGGCTTTCGCGCTCGTCACGCGAATTGCGTATACGTCGCGTGGCCGCTCACTAAGTTGCCTCTTTCGATAATTGCAGGCAGCGTGCGTTGCTGAGTTGTGGCCGTAGTCGATAATGTCGTTGGTGCGCTGGCAGTGCCAGGAGCGGATACCCGGCACAGGCAGCGACGTCGTTTGCGAATGCGCCGAAGGTGAATAACTCTAAATGCAATAACAATAACAGAGCAGCAGAAGCAGAAGCAGAAGCAGCAGCAGCAGCAGCAGCAACATAAACATCCGCATACACATAAGTAAACAATAACGATAACGATAACGATAAACGTAACGGTAACGATAACGATAAGCAGCCGCAACATTGCCACACAGCACCACCCAACAACAACTGTAACTACAACAACAACAACAACAACAACAACTACAACAACTGCAGCTGCCCCAGCTAGGCGCGCGCAGCGTGCGTCATGTTAGCAACAGCAACAAGAACAAGAACAAGAATAACGGCAACAATCAGAGCAACATGGTATTGAGCACGGAATGGTCGCAGGTGGAGGTTATCGATCTGATCAACGATGGCAACGGGCTGGGCTTCATTTTGGTGGGCGGACGCAGCACGGGCGTGGTGATCAAGGCGCTGACGCCGGGGGGCGTCGCGGAGCGCGACCAGCGGCTGCAGCTGGGCGATCACCTGCTGCAGATCGGCGAGGTGAATCTGCGTGGCTTCAGCTCGGAGCAGGTGGCCACAGTTCTTCGTCAGACCGGAGCTCAGGTGCGTCTGATTGTGGCGCGGCCCGTTGAGCCGACGGCCATCGACTACCACACGCTGGCCTGTCATGCGCCCATTATACCAACTAAGCTCCTCTCCGACCCGGAAGAACTGTCGCGGCATCTCTTTCAGAACCCGAGCTTGGCCACCGCCACCGCCACCGCCAACGCCAACGCCCACACAGTTGCCTCACCAGCTGCCGCAGTAGCAGCCATTACAGCAGCTGGCAGCAGCCTCGATGTGGCCAGCCTGGTGGGCCTCGTCACCGGCGCCCCGGCCGGCGATGGCGGCGACATGGGCAACGTCTCAGCGGCGCCGGGTTACACGATCAACGGCGCCTCGCTGCCCGCCGTCGGCGTGCCCGACACGGAGCTGGCCGACCTGCCCCTGCCCCCCATACCCAGCAACATGCAGACGCACGCCCAGGACATGGACATAGTGCCCTACTCGATACTGTCGCCGCCGCCGCCGCCGCTGGCGCCATCGTTGCCGCCAGCGCTGACGGCGCGAAAATCGCTGCAACTGCCGCTGCTCGATCCGCGCTGGACGGAGGACGAGCTGCTGCACATCGACGGCGGCACCGTGATAGCCGGCAAACGTTTGGCAACGCCCAACGATGTGCACCCCGAAGCCGATCTTGATGCTGGCGAGTGCTGCTCGATTGGCACAGTTTCGCCCACGTTCTCGTCGTACATCGACTCGCCGGAGACGGAGACGTATGTGGTGGAGCTGCACAAGAATGTCTACGGGCTGGGCATCACGGTGGCCGGCTACGTCTGCGAGGAGGAGGACTTGTCGGGCATATTCGTGAAGAGCATCATCGAGGGCAGCGCCGCCGAGATGAGCGGCCAAATACAGATCAACGATCGCATCGTCGCCGTCGACGGACGCACGCTGGCGGGCGTCACCAACCATCAGGCGGTGGAGCTGCTGCGCAACACGGACATCGAGGTGCATCTGACGCTGGAGCGTTTCCTGCGCGGCCGCAAGTTCGAGCATCTGCAGGTGGCGCTCACCGAGATGAAGGGCGGCGATGGCCGCTGTGGCAGCCAGCGCAATCGCTGCTCTGTGGCCAATGGCGGGGATGCCGATGGCGACGGTGATGGCGACGGCCAGTCGCAGCTCTCGATGCCCGCCTCGCCGTCGATAGCGACGCTCAGCTGGCTGCCCCCGAAATCGCTCGATGCGGACTCCATTGTCACCGACAACGATGGCGATGACGAGGCGCACGACGACGGCAACGGCAACGGCGATCGTGATGCTGATGCCCTGCTGCTGGGCGACTTTGCCAGCGATCTGGCCTCCAGGGACACCGTGGACTCGAACATGTCCCATGTGCTCGACCGCAGCGATCCGAGTGCGCCGCGGCTCACCAATGGCGGCAATGGCGAGAGCGAGAGCGAGATCGGCATCGAGATGGAGATGGAGGATGGCGGCAACAATCATGATCACGACAGTGGCAACGACACCGACGAGCAGTGTGCAGAGCCCGAGTTGGAGGCGACGGCGACGGCGACGGCGATAGCGACGCCTACAGCTGAGCCCGATCATGGCAAGACGCCCACCAATGAGCAGCAGCCGCAGCAGCAGCTCGACATCGATGTCGACGGCTTCGACGGCGATGGCGTCGCTTTGCCGCCGCTGCCGAAAGTCGCCAGTCCCAGCGCCGCGTCGCTGCGGGTGGCCTGGAAAAGTGAGTTTCCCGAAAGTGAAATATTAGTTGCCGAAATAAATAAACTTTCAGGTCTAGGGATCAGCCTCGAGGGCACCGTCGACGTCGAGTGCGGCATTGAGAAGCGTCCGCATCATTACATACGCTCCATACTCGAAGACGGCCCCGTCGGCCGCCAGGGCATCCTGCGGCCCGGCGACGAGCTGCTCCAGGTCAACGAGCACAAGCTGCAGGGCCTGCGACACATCGACGTCGTCAAGATCCTCAAGGAGCTGCCGGCGAGCGTGAAGCTGGTCTGTGCGCGCGGCACGCGGGCGCCCTCCATCATCAACACCTCACAGAATCCGGAGGCCTTCGAGACGCGCAGCCTGCTGCCCGGCGGCCATCAGAGTCTCCAGAATCTGCTGAGCAAGGCGCAGTCGGAGAGTTCGCTCTACACGTCCAGCACCGCAACGCTGACGGACACAGCGGCAGCGGCAGCGGCAGCGGCGGCAGGCGGCGGCGGCGGCGGCGGCGGCAATGGGGGAAGCGGACAGCGCTCCAAGTCGCTGGAGAACGTCTCCGGCCTGGCGCTGTGGAGCTGCGAGGTGACGGTGGTGAGCATCGAAAAGACGGAGCAGGGCTTCGGTTTCTCCATACTCGACTACCAGGATCCCCTCGACGCCGAGGGCAGTGTGATTGTGATACGCGGCCTGATACGCGGTGGTGCTGCGGAGGCAACCAACGAGATCTTTCCCGGCGATCGCCTCATCAGCGTCGGCGAGCATGCGCTCCACGGCCTCGAGCTGGACGAGGCCGTCGCCATACTGAAGGCGATGCCGCCGGGGGTCACGCGACTCGGCATCTGTCGGCCGCTGTCGACGTCGGACAGCAACAGCAACATCGCCTCGCCCATCGGCGACTCGGCCAGCAGCACATAGTGTCAGCTGGAGCAGCGACAGCAGCAGCGACAGCGGCAGCGACAGCGGCGACGTCTGTTTGTGGACCGTGAGTATGACAATTATTTATGGATTAAATACGTCCCCGCAACCCGGCATGTAAACATTCAATTAGGGTCACGCCACATTGAAATGAATTTAAGTTGATGGCTTAAAGCCAGCGCAGGGCAGCTGATAAATTGCGTATACGCCGTGTGGCGCCATTTAATATGCAGTTATCGTTTTTAATTATTCCATGCCAGCCAGCATTCAAATCCTGAGTGCCATTCAAAAGTGTGTGTGACAAGATTTCACCCCTCCCTCCGTCTGTCTCTCTGCCTGTCTCTCGCACCTGTTGCCGACAGTCGAACAATATGAATACGATTGCCGTGGCCATTGTCACTGGCTGCCTGGATGACTGGATGGTTGACTGGATGGTTGGCTGCCCTGGGTATTATTATTGAATCATCTTTTCATGCAGCTGTCGCCAATTTCCTTGGCAGCTTTCTTTTTGCCTCGCACAACGCAGCGCAAATGGGGAATATTAGGCAATAAAGTTTATGAAATTTGCATTTAATGGAAGCAGTTTTGAGACTCAAGCAAGTGCACAATAAGTGGGAAAAAGTCTTTGTCCAACTATGCAGTTGACTAAAAATTAATTATTGATATTTCGAGGGTATGCTTGGGACGCACACTCTGCATATTCGAAGTCGCTTTTTTCATTTTTGTTAAATTCAATTGTGAGTCCAAGGACTCGGGCTGTCTGTCGTCTGTCACTGACAAATGTTGCCACTTCAATGGGTCCTTCTTCAGTGTGTTTGGCTTTTTCACTCTCGCTTCTTATTATATATATTTTTTTTGGGGAGGCGTTTGAGCCTTTATTTAATTGCTGTCCACAGTCCACGCCTCGTGCAACGCCCAAGTTTGAAGAGCTGAACGTCAAAGCTGTCAAATTTATAGCATTGAGAGAGCATCGTGTTTGAAACTCATATTTGTGCCTACAATAAAAACAAAGACTGCGGTCCCTGTGGACAGCGAGCGAAGAGAGTGAGAGCGAGAGCGAGAGCGAGAGGGAGAGGGAGAGGGTTGAAGAGTCCTTTCGACTGCTGCTCATATGCCGCTTGCTCGCTTGTGCTTTTGTCGGCCACTTGTTGTGCTCTAATATGCTCTGATTGCTGATATTCACTTCGCCTGGCTGGGAGTGGAGTTTCGGGGTCGATGAAGTGGCCTCCAAGTGCGTGCCATGGCCTGAATGTGCTCCGAAAGGTGCAGGTGCAAAAGTTTTCTCAAAGAATCTTTGGCATGCCGGCAAAAACTTTTTCATCGCACTCATTGAAATTGTCGCAGTCGGCAAAGTGACCTTTAAAATGCGAATTCCTTCTGTGGTCGCACACAAACTCACTCACACACACACACACACACTAATACACTCTATACACACACATGTGCTGAAAAGTTGTAATACACCCAATGCTTTAACACCTAACAGAAGTTTGGGGGAGCCCGGCACATTAACCGAGCAGCCGTCCAAGTTTTGTCCAGAGCGGCTTTTGTCCCATAAATAATTCATGCATAGAAATAAATACAAAACTTTGACAAGACTTGCGAGCGACCCAGACTCGTCCTTGGACTTAGAGCCGACTGTAAATTGCTGCTAATCCTGTGGGGGACACACACACACACACACACATGTGTGTGTGCTCTGAGTTTGTGTTTTCTCTCTCTCAAAATCCCATAAATAGTAATTTCGTTAATTGAGTGTTGTTGTTGCCTCTTCCCCTGCCACTTTCTGGGCTTTTGTAATTTATATGCACATCGCATTTTTTTGCGTTTGCATGTTTTTGTTTAAAAAATCATATTTTGCAATTGTTAAGAGCATAAATTATAAATAACACGATTGCCTCCTAGCAGGCAGCAGGCAGCAGGCAGGAGGCAGGAGGCGAATTCACTCCGTTCTCTGCTGCCGCATCGTTTATCAATGCTGCCAATGATTTATGTGCTCGACGATAGATTGCAATTATGAGCATACATACACATACATATATATATTTATTTTCTTTTTTTTTTGTTGTTCGCTCATCTGCTTGAACAGCGAGTTTATTGTCCAGCAGCTGGCGCAGAAATAATAAAGCCTCTTGCCACAATTATAAAAATGTTTGCTGGCGGCTCTGAAAATTGCGCAGTCATGAGTTTACCGCTACACTCACACACACACACATAGACACACACACACGCTCTGTTGTTTGTTGTTGTTTGAGCGTTTAATTAATTGCCTATTAAAAGTGTTGAAAATTGAAAACAAAATTGTACGCTACAAAATTCGCGTCTGCAGTCGAGGCAACTGCGGCATTAGCCCGACGGTCATCCGCTCGAACCGTCCGTCTCTCTAAAACTATATATAGCATAATAAACCAATGAAACCAAACAGTTCTTTAACTTAAAATATATATACATACTACATCACATGCTAACACACACGGTTTTTGGATTACTCAAGTGCCAACTTAGAATCTAATTTCCACAAAAAACCAAAAAGCGTTGAATAAAGTTTCCACAAATAACGACACTGAAATAAAGTGTAAATAAGCGTAGAACGTCGACATTTATTGCTAGGAGAATTAGAGCGGTAAACCGCAAAACTGTTCGGCAGAAAAACTCTTACACATTTCCCTTGTGCGTTTCAATCAGAAACATGTTCTATGGATTTAGTGTTAAAACATTTCAGTGTTTAAACACACAAGTACAGCGATTTAAGTATTTTAATGCGTGTTGTTGGCGCGTGGAAATTTTCTTTGGCCTCTAAATATATGTATTCGTTTGTATTAAATGTGTGTTGTTCGTTGTATATATTAAAGCGCGCAGAAAACATAATTGAAAACACAATATTGCAGATTTAGCATATTGTTTTTTTGTTCGTTGGGCTTTATTATAATTCAATTGATCACTACACAATAAACATGTTGAAACAAATGTGCATTTGCTGTGTTAGCTTGTAGCTTTATGTGTTTTCAATGCGTTGCATTCAATACAATTGCACATATATTTCATATATTCGCTTAATTATCTATGGTAATTGGAATTTAATTTGTGGTCAACTTGTATCATAGATTTAGCTCTATTTGGCTACATCAATTGTTCAACGGAAATTGTAATGGTCGGCATATAAAATGCTAAGCAGATTTATCGTCTCTTCGATGTGCACAAAATGCGTCAAGTTGCAATTGATGTGGTCAAAGTCAAAATTTTGTTGGCAGCTGCCGACAGCGCCTGACGTTGATCTAAAGAGAGAGACAGAGAGAGAGAGAGATGGCGTTGAGTCTGACGTCGTCGCTTTTAATAACATTTTAATTAACTAAACAAGCGACGACGACAGCACCGAACATCAGAGCACAGCGCAAATCCGCAATATGCTCCAAAATGTTTACAGCCAGAATTAGTTAGAATGCCTTTTGTCTTTTTAGCCGAGGGACACACGTTGTTAGCTTTTGGCAGGCCGCCTCGTGTGGAGTCGAGTAATGTGCGTGCGTTGCATTTTAATTCAAATGCAATTTGATGTCAAATTAATGTAAACAATGGCATAATTGACTGACAGCCCAACAGAGGGGGGAAGAAGAGAGAGCAGATGATGGCACAAATGCTTTGGCCACTAATAAATGAGAATACATTCCAGCAGAACATATAAATTCCCCCCACACACAGACATGTGTAAATGGAAATCGCATAATATAGTAAATACGAAATACAAATGCGCAAACAACATAATTTGCCAGCTTAATATCGGAGTGATTAAATGCGTTTTGCTTCGGCCTGTGCATTGCTGTGATTTCTCTATGCTCCTGATTTTCCATCCGCTGAGGATTGCAAATGTTGATTTGCTTTTTGCTGCTCCTAATGCATTGCGAGGCGTTTAATTATTTATGCCCAGATTTGCAGCTATCAATTAAAGCTTGCAACACAGAGTGTCGAGCATGCAAGCTGTGCTTATGTTATTTTTTTTTGTTGTGCTTATCATCATCGTCCTGCTCTGGCTGCTGATTACACATGTTGGAAAATAATTGCAGCCGAGCAAAAACTCATTAAAAGGCACAGTGCATGGCTGGTGTCAGACACCGCAAACACAGCTCAAGTTGTTGTCTTAGACTCGCAAACATGCAGAAAGAGAGAGAGAGAGGGAGAGAGAAGCAGCGAGGGAGAGAGAGAAACAGAGTTTTACTGGGATTCATATATGCAAATCTATCAACGTCTTTGTGTCTTCGAGGCTTTCGCTCTGCACACACAGAAACGAAACTGGAACGCTTAGAATACAAAACATTTATTTAATGCAACAATTGTGTTGCAAGTGCAGCTGCTGCTGCCTGTGTGTGGCTAGAAAAATGTAACGAAGACAAGGAACAACAGCAACAACTTTTGCAACCTTACAACAAGAATGACAACAAGAACAAGAACAAGGGCTGGAAGAAGAAAAAGGCGAGCCCAACAATAAATAACAACTTGCCTTTATCAAGGCACATCGACATTCTTCACCTCCTCCTCCTCATCCTGCTGCTGCTGCGTTGAAAATGAGCTTGCTATCTGCCCCATTCAACGTTGCTGCTCTCTGTTTAATTGAAAGCTGATAAAGAGCACATTTTTGGCACTCCACGTTTTTGCTGCCCTTGAGCATGAAGTGCATGAATTTTCATCATCATCAGCATCAGCATCAGCATTATTGAGTGCGCTGCTCGAGGACTCGATGCGATTTTTATCTGCGGGTCTGTGCCTTAGACCCGCGAGACGACCTGACATGTCCGCTTATTAAGATCGTTAAGACGGTGATTACTTATGAGCCAGCTGCGGAGTCGGGAAGCGCTTTAAAAATACATAAAAAATGAGTAGCTGCCGCAGCTGAAGGCTCACGACTCAGGCTCCGGCTCAGCCACGCTCTGACGCACGCTCGCAGCTACAAGTTAACTAGCTGCCCCTCCCTCCTCTGCCTCCTCTCCATCCCTCCATCCATCCATCCATCCATCCACCCTTTTCCTGTTGCTCCTTGGCAGTTTTGTGGGTTTGTCGTTAAGCTTGTTGGCCGCGCTTGCTTGACGAATTATAAATATTTAAGGACTCGCGTTTGTCGTCGACAACTGATTTACTTAATTCGCTTTAATTATAAACTACATACACCACACTCAGCAGCGTGAGGTGCAGTGTGCGCTGTGCGCCATTGTCGCATTGTCTTGCTATAAATATATATATATATATATATATATATACATAGCTGGGATGGATATATGAGTATGGTAAATAAAATGGCTGCGTCGGTGGATGGCCAGCTTTTCTGGCATTGCTTTTATTGATTTTTCTTTTCTGCTTGGCAGTGAAAAACGGAGAGAAAAACAAAGGAGAAACATATGTGTTCATATTTAATTACACTCATTCCACAATTCGTGACGCAATTTCTGTGCTTGTGTGTGTGTCAGTGTGTGTGTGTGTGTATCCAAGTAATAATCATAAAGTCGAGCAGTTCCACTGTGAGCTTGTTAATGTTTTATGGTCACTTTGAGTGCGTGTTTATACGGCTGCTGCTCAGAGAGAATGTCAACTCCTTGCAGCCGTAGCTCTGCGAACATCTTCCACCCAACTCCATTTAAATTTATCTTCATTTAATCTTGAACCACACACACATACACACGCACACAGAGACACATTATGCGGCTTGAGAAGGTCAGCGAGTTATGGATATATGTTAAAGTTAATGTGTTATTTCGATTTTATCGCTTTGTCACTTCCCAGCAATTACTCATGCAGTTATTTATAACAATCACTTAATCGCTTTTGCCCAATCAACTTTATTAAACGCACGCAATGACTTAACCAAAATAATATAATGAATATTTATTGCGCTTCTCATACTCGATAAATTCGTGTATTATTTACCTTGCAATACCGGAATTTAAACCGCACTTCGGCTCTCTGCTGCAAATGCGAGCAATTTAATTTAAATTGCGGGATTTGGGCAGCCAATGCCAAAGCCAGGACTATTAATTGGTTGCCTTTGCCTCGGGAAATGGAAATTAGAGCTGCAAGTGCCTATAACTGGGTAACCAGTTAATTGCAGGCCAAATCCTGGCCAGTTTTTGTTGCCCGCTCTCGCTGTTTGCCCTGCATGCTCTGGCAAAATGTTTGGCGCTCCTGCATCGGCCAGATAGGTTGTGCACACACACGCAAACACACACACTCATTTGACGCCAACGCGGACGCAACGCATGGCAAGCTCATTGTGTATGCAAGGATTACCGCACCAATGTATTGCTGCACTCGACCCACCCAGTGTCCTGCTCCTGCTGCTGCTCCTGCTGCTGCTGCTGCTTTTGCTTGCATTAGTTTAAAGTGAAACGCAGTGCCAATAGAAAAGCAAAACTGATGGAGCAGCTTGTAAATTGCAATGGGATTTGAGTTAATAGAAGAAGCATAAGTTGAGTGTCGACTGCACGAGACCCGTTCAGCATAATTGTAAAATAAGAGCGCAGCTAAGTGAGCAGCAAAATAAAAGCATAAATTATACAAATAAGTATAAAACAAAAACATTGTTTAATGCACATTAATACTTTCCCTAACTTTTTCCATCGAATTACTTTTGCGTATACTTTGCTATTTATTCTTTCTCCATATAGTAACTTGTTATTCAATTGCCAAGAGACACCTGTATAACGACTGGAGTTTAAACTCTAAATGTCATCCTACTTTCATTGCCTACAAATGTAATCAACCCTTTTTGCTTGTTTTGAACGGGTCGAAAACTTAATGCAAAAAACGAACTGGTGAACGAAAAAGAACATAATAGCTGGGATCAAGCATCATTGCAGCTACTAGTTGTCTTCGTGCTTGTCGAACTTTACTTATGGCACCCACTGTGCCAGCTCGATGTCGCTTTTATTGTTCGTAATGTTATTTCACAGACGCTGCTGTTGTTGGCGTTGTTGTTGTTGGCAGTGCTTGCTATCAGCGCGAAAATACAAGCATGTATATTGAATGAAGATGTATGCGTTTGCAAATATGAGACTACTACTCTCTGTGTGTGTGTGTGGATGAGTTCCTGTGGCACTCGTGTATTTATATGCATACATTAAGTATACGCCACAGCAAGTTCGATCAAAGCGAGCGCTCGCGTACAACCACTTGAGAATCGCACGCCTTTCCCCCGTCCCCCGTCCCCCATCCCGCACCTCCCATTCCCATCTCATCGTCAGCCAGCGAAATCCTTATCCTGGCTGCTGCTGCTCCAGCACAGAGCACACTCTGCTCATCCCTCGGCACATACAAGTATTTATATGCAATTCTACTTCATCTTTTATGTATATACGTTGTCGTCACAGGCTTTCATATCCTTTCGAGTGCGCATATACTTATTTATTTGATGTCAGCCTCCCGTTTGCATATGTAAGTCGCTGTAATGATATTTGTTTGTTTGTTAGTTTGCGTGTGCGTTGAAAGCATTGAAATGCTGTTTGCCAAACACACAGCTAGCTAGTAAACTCCTCACCCCCCTCAGGCTCTCCTGCAGTCGTTCGCATTCACACAACTTGTGCACTTTTCTAATGGCTACGAATAGGCCCAAGCACAATCACAATCACAAGCACAAGCAGAAGCAGAAGCAGAAGCGCCGCCAGGCACATGCTTCTTTTTTGTGCTCGAGCTTGAGCGCATTACAACACGCTTTCAATTCGTGGCACGATTCAATTACCACGTGACTGCCCATAAGGCTGCTTTGAGCCCGCATTTGCATACTTAGCCCCCCTTCGAAGGCATTTGTCAGCGCCAACTGCACTCCCCGGGGCAGAGGCAGGCAAACAACATTTTTAAGTGCACATTTCGAAAGTCAGTTAAGCCAGTGCTGCGCCCATAAAAAGAGACGCAGACCGGTGTGAGCACACTACGTATACGCAATAAATTGGACGCTCTCCTAGGCGAGCACTTTTGCAGCGTGTGCTTCAAGTGGGATACGAGTGCATTCGACCCATCGGCCGATGCCGCATTGAACCAGAGCGCTAGTCTCGCTCGCTTTGCTAGCCATAAAATTGCAGGGAAATGGTGTTGAATTAAATAAAATAATTTGTATTTTGTTATAGGCATTATTCGACTTCAATTCAAAAGCTATTGCTAATCATAAATGTGCATTTTCATACCCAATACCCATAGCTTGGAAGAGATTTCTAATATATTCTAATTAATATATTCTTGCTGCAGCTCCCAAAAAGTTTCGTCCAATTTGCATTAAATTGACACATTTTTATTTATGGTTTTCCTAATTTTATTGTGACAATACGAGCTAGAGAAGCCAAGTAATATATCCAAGCAATTTATCCAGATAAAGTGTATTTTAGATTTTAGCCACGCCCTCTTAAATCCAAGTACACGAATATCAAATGCAATTTTATTGCTAGAGTCTCGGAGTTTATAGACTTTATAGAGTTGTCTGCTAAGGGAGATTAAAACATTAAGCTATATTTCTCAATCTAACGAATTTCTAAAAAGAACTCTTAAATATGCCAAATATTTTTCCAAAAGATTTTGTGTAATTTGTATTTCTATATCTATATTTAAATGTTTATATGCTAAATAAACCCACATTGCATATATGCTAGGCAAACCAATTTTATTTTAGATTTTAGCCACACTCTCTTAAATCAAGTGCAATTTAATTGATAGAGCCTCGAAGTTTGTAAACTAATGGAGTTTGTCTGTTAAGTGGGAAGTTGAAACATTTACACACATATCTAAATTAATCAATCTAACAAATTGCGAGCCAACAGCTAATATATAGAAATATATTGCAGCATTCTACTGTTGTTTTTATGGGGCATTGCAAATAGTTGTGCAAATGGTAAATAATACCTTAAAATAATTGCTTTGCTAATTTCGAAGCCCTAATACAATCATAAACATATATCACTCAGCATTTGAATGTATCGCCTTGCAAGTCGCAAGTCAGCTTATATTTGGAATAAGTGGCCGGAGAGCGGGGGAGCAGAAGAGTGCGGCATCGTTTACAAAGCCCCCAGATACATATACTTACCACATGTGAATGCGCATCAGATAAGTTCGGCTTGATTGATGATGATATTGCGCCTACGGTTAGGTGCACAGGGGAACCTCAACTCGACTCAACTCGACTCGACTCGAGCCGCACATTAGCAGCCGCCTGGCGGGGTGCATGGAATAGGGGGAGGGGAAAGGAGAAGGGGGTTGTGTAGTAGGAAATGGGCTTGGTCGCGCCTCGCTTGCCGTGCACATTATCCTGCTCTTGTGCCTGTCATGCTTAAAACCAGACAAATTCTATTATTTGTTGCCACTCTCATTGTGTGTATGTGCACAACACAAAGAGCCACACACACACAGACACACACAAACAGGCAAGCAGACTGGCAGCCAATATGATATGGTTCATATAGCACACTAAATCAGAGCCAAGGATGTGAGTACACAAGAAGCAACAAACAGAAAACGAGTACGAGAATGAAACGGGAACGTGAGCGTGGGGGGAGGGTAGGGGAAATATTTTGGGCTTGTTTGTTTGTTTTGCATTTTAAAGGATTTCCATCGCATGATTTGCAAAACAGTAACAATTCCCATTAACCATGGCCACAACGACACTGTCAACACTCACTGCCACACTGAGTTTAGTTGCCGCTCCTGCCACGTGCAAATAAAGGCGCTGAAAGGCGGGTTAACAAATGCTGTAAAGACAATGCCGGGTATTAGCGAGTCGAGTTGAATTGCTTGTATTGTTTTTACTTATTTTGGGTTTTGTCGTAAATTGAAATTGATTTTACGCAAATTAATTTCATGTGAGCCACACTGTGAATTGTTCTTTCTGTTTTGTCGATTGTTGTTGTCGTCTGTCGCTTGTCGTCTGTCGCTTGTCGTCTGTCGCCTGTCGCTTGTCGCTTGCTGTTTATATGTGCACGCTTCGTCGAGCATTTGACAGTGGTCCAAAGCGAAAACGGGGGGAGGAAAGGGAGCCCCTCACAATGTGCTCTGTATTTGCACTTCATTTTCATATTTAAGTTCATTTATTATGCGAATTTAATTAATTAGAAAGTTAACTTCAAGCTAAAGTTGAATACAGTGTTGCAATTTATCGCCGACAATGCCGAGAGCAATCCCCCTCCCGCCCCCTCGACGCCCCCCAAGGCCCGCAAACATTGTAATCGCTGTTAGTTTTGTATGTAGGTCAGAGTTGACTTCGGAGACATTTAGCACTCGCCGCAGGCAATTAGAAGACACTTCGCACCACAAATCAAACACTGACACATCAATTAGTTTTGCCAGCAGAAAACTTTTTTCTTCGTCTCTGCGTTCTTTTTTTTTTTGGTAAATTCGTAATGCCAAAGCATATGCTCAGTTAGTGGCTAAGTGATTATGATGCCACCGTTGAGACGGTAACCAATCGGAAACTCAAACACATCCCAACTTGCATAATATTATGCATGTATATGTGTGTGTGTGTGTGTGTGTCGTTGAGTGCAACAGTGTGGCATACTTTTGTGCGGCAGGAGAAGCCAAGAGAATTAAAAACAATTCGGTCGCAATTCGCTTGCCTCTGCTTAAATTATGCAACATGCTTTTAAGAGCTCAAAAAGACGGCATCGACTACAAAAATGTTGCTCAAATTGCAAAATATGCGCCCAACAAACAATAAAAACCGGCAACAAAAACGAAAACATATCACAGCCGTCTCACTTGACGGCTGCTCGACGCTCAAATGCTCTGCACACAGCAATAAAAAAAAGAAGATATAATTTCTACACGAGCAAGACGAACGAACTTTCAACGCACAAAGCGCACAACACGAAGATTATATCGCCATCGAGTGACGGCGGACAGTGAGTGAGGCTGGGATATAAACTAAATCTGCAAACAAAACTCCATCAAGCTTATCCGCTGGCTTCCTGCTAAAGTCAGTCGTCCACACCTGGGCACAGCTTTATATTATACCCATTTCTCACCCAATTTCAATGGGTAGCAAGAACGAAACGACAAAATGGAGAACTGCTGCAAACTGCAAAAAATATTCGTTACCCGAAACCATTGCTGTCATTTTTGGCAAGCCTTCCGTTAGGCTCTTCGCACACCAGATAGTGTGAGCGGCCTGGGGGGGGGCAGGGGGGTGGACAGCAAATTTTTAGCACACCCCACATCAACACGTTATTTATGAACAGACAGGCATACATACATACATATACATATATGTATATGACTTGTGGGTGTGGATACAGGTGTGTGTGTGTGTGTGTTGGTGTGTGTGTCGGCTGTCAATTTTAATGGCTGGCCATGAAATTGAAATGCAAGCAATGAAAAATTCAAGCATTTCAACATGATGGACACGAGTACGGCTTTAATTTATGGCCAAGTCATTTGTACCACCGACAACACTCAATGGTTACAACAACAATAACAACACACGTCAAGGAATATTATATACACGCTTAATTTCGACTGTCCGCTGGCAGACTAAAATACACGGCAGCCAAAGTAATCGCCATGGTATGAGTAACAATTGCACTAACAAAATAACCTTTTCAAGCTTCGAAGGCTAAGCGAGAAAGACACTTGAAAGTGGCTTTGAAAACCCCTTGGAATGTTTATTTTCGGCCTGTCGGCAGTTCGAATTGTAATCAAAATGTCATTACGCTATCCGCTTTCCAGAGCTAACTAACTAACTAACCAGGTCGCTGTCGTGATCAACTATGTGACTTTTTGGCTATTTTAATGCGGCCTGGCATTTAAATTTGCCCCACTTTCAATTATTTAGGTCGTTTTGTGCTCAGCTAGCCCGTTAAATGTAAGAGCCGACAGAGTACGCAGTCCTTTAATGATTCAACTGTCCCATTGTTGTGTTCTTACTGTAATTGGGCCATCAATCCTGTTGGCCAAAATAGGCGTTGTGTTTTATTGACATATTGAGCCAAGTGAGTGACAAGTTGGAGGCTCTAATTGCAATTTAATGGCAGTCTAACACATTGCAAGTTGGACTTTGTGAGGCTGGATGGAGCGAGCTCAGCAGGTGAGCAGACAAATAACCGTTATCAGTATATCCTTTAATGGCCTATAACAAATACGCCTCAGAACATGAAAATTTTATGTTATTTTCTTTCGCTTCTGCTGGCTGCCAACCAGACACACAGAGAGCACTTTAGGTGGTCGGGAAAGGTGCATTAAGTTGTTATGGCAGCAAAGCTGAATAAGCCTCTTGCATGGGCGTATATATATGTATATGTATATATATTTAAAAACTGAAACTCAGCACAAACTATAAATTGAATAAAAATGGAATTTTATTGAAAGTTTTCAGTTTGCAAATAAAGTTCTTACTCAATATCCAGATAAATAAAATAAAATGATAAAAACTCACCAGCAACAACAGCAACAAATTCGTGCATTTTTATGCAAACCAAAAATATTTCAAGCGCCGTCTGTTAAGCATTCCTGCACTCAAAGCCAAATATTGTAAAAATCCAACAGCAACATGAGCAAAAAAAAACAAAAAGAATGAAAATATGGAAAGAACTTTAATTAGATGATGGCGTAAAATAAATTGTTGTAATGTATTTTGTGTATGCAATTTGCATAAATTGCGAACATGTTTAACGCAATAAGCGAATTGATTGTGCTAACAACAATAATTCAGAAATTGCGTAATCAATTGGAGGGCAAACAGGTCGTATGCGCAATAAGCGTGTTGCGTATACGCCAATTTGTGCAGAAAAAAAAATGAAGAGAAAAATCAGGCGACTCGCTCGTCTCGACAAAAAGAAGCTTTTTGATGGCTTAACTCAATTTGGCTGCTTTGATAAGCTGCAAATTCTGTTTACGTGCCACGCCACGTAGCAAACAGACAGAAACGATACGAAATTGTGTTGTGCTGTGTTGAGTTGTGTTCAAAATCAGCATAAAAAGGATGCAAATGAAATGTATCTATGTCAATGGCTGCCATTCGTTTTGATAAACTCTATAAAAGTATCCATGGCAAGTTCGAAGTATTTTAAGCCCATTAAAGGCGGACAGTCAGACCTTGTCAGAGCCAAGCAGCAGCAAATGGGCCAAAAAGTAAATCCTTTTGCTACGCTCGACAAACGCTGCGACCAGAAGCAAAGTCAAACGCAAAGGCAAAGGCAAAGCGAAAGAGACGCCTACAAACGACATTTGCAGATAAGGTTTAACATTTTCCGGAGAGGAGGGAAAGATGGGGGGAGCGGGGGAGTGGGAAGTGCCTTTTTCCCCATGGCCTTTTAATAAAAGTTGCGGCTGCAATAAAAAAAAAAAGAAAAGACAAAAATAAAACAGAAAACAGAAAACGCAACGCACCAAACGAGGAACCTATGAATGGAGGAACCTTCTCGAAATCTGTTGCTGCTGTTTGTTGTTGTTGTTGTTGTTATTCGATGTCCTGGCAGCAGACGTCTCTTATCTGCAGGCGCACATGCGACACATATTCAGTGGGCCCCAGTTTTTTTGGGGGGCTGCGTTTTGCAAATGGAATTATTACATTTTTATGAGAAATTCGCACGACGCGTGTCGTAAGACAATAAAATCCTGCGACAAGGCCGTCAACGACGTCAGGACCCCACACACACACATAGATTTTGCAGCATGTCACTAGCACCGCCATCCATCCATCTAACTGTCTATCGCCACTGCGTCCACAACTCTAGCTTCTTGGCTTCAGTTTTTGGTTTTTGGGCTACGGCAAAAATACGTGCAAATAAATCATTTTATTGCAATACAATTTCTCGACACCCTCGACTCTCGTTCCGGGAGCCAACAACAACAGCACGACAATGGCCAACGGATGTTTGCCTGCCGTCTGTCAGTCAGCCAGAGACTGTGACTGAGACTGAGAGTCGGCGTCGGCGTCGGCGTCGGCGTCGGAGTCGAAGCCAGAGCCACACACTAAAGCATTTTATGTGGCCATAGGGAGCGTACGGGAGCGACAGTTTCACATTGCTATAATATTAATAAGAGTGGGTCCTGTCAATATGCGACACGGCGACAGGCGGGCCAGGACAAGACAGCTGGAGGGGGGAGGGTGGCGACATCCACCGGAAGTCGGCACACAAAGACAACGGAGCAGTGTTCATCATGCATCGTATTTCATCCAAGGCAATGCTCATTTTTTTTATTATCGCTCAATTCAATCTCGGCCAGAAATCCATGCCACTCCCCCCAATCCCCCCCCCCCTCCCCTCGCTCTTGGCTTGGCTTTTGCTGGCGGCGCCGGAAACAACAGGCAACACTTTGGACTACGGGCAACGGAAGTGTTGCTTTGATGCACGTCGTCGGGTTGTCGGATTGTTGGATTCTTGCTGGCGTTTTATGTCAGCTCCAGCTGGCCACTGACTGTGTGTGTGTTGCCTCTTAAGGGAGCAGCCTTGACCTGAACGGCAGCCAAAAACCTTAAGCCAGATTCGGCGATGCAATTAATACTTTTATGGCGTACGCGCTGCCTTGGCGGAAATTTAATTTAATTATTAATTCGCCGTGGCCTGCACTGCGGGCCACGTGGCCAGTCGACTATTATGCTTATTAAACCAAGCGCAAAGCCAATTAACTTACACACACACACACAGAAACACACACACACATATAGTTATTTATCTGAAGTTAATTTTGCACCCCGCGTTGCGCTATTTAAGTTGGCTCCACTCGCTGCCATTATTTGTTCAGAGGCCAGCTTAATTGCGTTTGAATTGCAAACAAAAAGCAGCCAGAGCAACTCGCAACTGGCAAGTGGCAAGTGGCGGGCAGCAATTGCCATCTTGGCCAACAGGCGTTTGGGCCACACAACTACATACAACTATATATATATATATATAGTGAGTGAGGCGAGCGAAACACTCGCTCGGCGCTCGGGCCAAGATCAAAGTCAACGTGTCGTGTGTTCTGTCGCCTTGCAGCCAAAAGTTTTGTGGCCCCATTTCCTGACGCTTGCACCTCACGAAACTTTGTCCTTTTTGCCAGCCAGGCAGCAAGCACACCTTGGTCCTGGCCCCGAGTTGGCCTGTCCTGTGCCGGCAACTAACCCAGTTCACTCACTCAGCTCACTTTAGTTCACACAGCGTTTGTGCCCCTTCCTCACGCTCGCTGAAATATTCATAATGAAAGTTATTGTTTGCCACTTTGCCACCATGCATGCGTATACTTATAGGTGTGTGTGTGTGTGTGTGCGGCACGCCCACAAGTTTGTACATTGCTCAGTGGGCAGCTTTGATTGTTTTGCGGCCAAGTTCTGTTGACAAGTTTCGGCATCGAAAGGCTTATTTGGAACGATGCCAAACGAACCAAACTTTGATTGAGGCACACGAAATGCCAAAACTAATTTCAATTGAAATAAGACATAATTAAATTGATTTCATTTGCACAGCGCGTAATCAAACATTGGCGTACTGCAAACTGTATTTATTAATGGTTTCCTCTGTGTGTTTAATCGAATCACTGTCAAGCGCCACTTGATCGGTTATAAATTCAAAATGCTCGCGTTTAAACGTGAATATTCATTCAGTAGCCAATGGCTGGCGATGGGACATTTTGCTAGATCAAAATTATTGACCGTATTTCTTTTTATTCGCTCCGCCTTTTTTGATAAATTGCCTGGTGCGCTCGTCTTGGAGAGTTTCGTCTGGTTCGCTCGCCATATTTCTCGAGGCTTTACGGCTCGTTTATGGCCCACTTGAATACAACATAAAGTCGGGCTATTAAATATAATTGCCAGCAATTTTTACAATCTACTTAGGAAATCATTTTTAATGTGCTTTCAAATGCTTCTTCCCCCCTCCCTCGCACTGTTCGCTTCCCTCCCATTGTCCTGCGCATGCTAATTGGGGACTGTGAAAAGTGTCCACAAATCCAGGGGCAAACAAAAAAAAAAAAACGAACACAAGGTGCGGACAACAAAAACAATAGCGAGAGAGAGAGTTCTTTCTGCCTATTTAAATTAACATTTTGAGTGAATCTAATAAAAATGAAAGAGTCTGCGATAAAAACTGCAAAGCAAAGCAAAACAGTCTAAATTGTTTTTGACCACGACACACAGTCATAGTCATAGTCCATAGTCCATCTGGAATGGTATACGAACATGCAACACACACACACACAGACACAGACACGGACATAACGTGGCCAGCAAAACGTGGCCAACCTCAGGCAGGTGGGCAACACGATCTGGTTTGCAGGGTGTTTTGGATTTTTTATGCATTCCCTACATTGTTGCGGCTGACTTTGGTTTAATGTCTCTCCATTTCCATTTTCCTTTTCTTGCTCTATTTTTTGTTGCTTTGTTGTTTTTCTTCTCTTCTCGTTTTGCTTATTTTTTGTGTCATTCGCCGCCTGTTGTTTATGTGGTCAACAACAACTGCAGAAGCAGCAGCAACTCGAACTCGCACTCGCCTATATACATATTTTAATGTCCGAGGCTGGCAGGCGATTCCGTCTTGCCATATTCTAAAACCTGGTCAAAAGGGCGACAGCGCCAGCAAGTGACTTGAAGCTCGGAGCTGCCCAAAAAGCCAAGCAGCAGCAACAGCAGCAGTTACAAAAACCAAAAAACCGGCAAAAAGGCTAAAGGCGAAATACACCCCATTCGACACACACACACAAACACACACAGATACACACACAAAGATACTCCCACATGCATACATACATGAAATTTCACACTCTGTCGGCGAAAGGGAAGCAAAAGTTGAGGGACAAATGCAAATACACAAACAATGACGGCGTGGGGCTACTAAGCCAAGCTAAGAAGGTTTTGGTAAACAAATACATACACAAACAGCCACACACACACACACACACACACATGTAAGTAACTTTGTTGTTGGCCGTTGCCAGTTGGGGACATTCATAGTTAAAATTTGGAGAGACAGCGCCGAGAGATTTGGCAAACAGCAGTGGCTGCTGTTCATCCCAACTCCCCCTCCCCACCCATGCTCCTCTTTGACCCCGCTACTCGTTGTGGATCCTGTTGCGTTAATCAAGGCTCACACAATGGCCAACAACAACAGCGGCAACAATGTAAAGTAAGCACGTGCCAAAATGGTCAGCTTATACATATGTATGTATGCGTACTTTATGTGTAAGTGAGTGGGCTCTGAACAAAACGCATACACTATCTTCAGATCGACTAATTAGAGCACTTAAATTATTAGGATTATCGTTTATATGCAACAAAATTTAAATATGATTGCCTCACTTACCGACATTTCACATTGTAGCTGATTGCCTAATTTTCGTAGCATACTTTTGAGCGCCTTAAGTAATTAATTTCAATCCAGGGTTTTATTGCCATACTCTTTGTTTTGTATCTAAGCAACAATTCTGCTGCTTAGAATAAATAATTTTGTAAATATTCAGCGCCCTTTTAAATAAAATATCACTGTTTTAAATTGCACATAAAAAGGGTGACGTTAAATTATTGAATTAGTGTTCGCAAAAAAAAAACAAGCCTGAATGCATAAATGAACACCGACAGCTGCCCATTCACAGCAGGCCCCAAAAGAAGTGTTTTGCCCAAAAGCAATCTACTGCGGATAGAGTATAGTGTATATAGGGAGAGAGAGAGAGCGAGTGTCTATTAAAATCGATTGATTTGTTGATGGTTATGGCCACTGTTGGTGCACTGCCCCGTATATTACACATTGTGGATTAATGGGCGCTCGTTAAGGTAATAACAAATAACTGAATGGCACATTATGCAGAACGGGCCTACCGAAAGCTGGCTTAAAGGGCTAAATGGCTAATAAGTATATATTGTGTATGCATGGTGAGGAGGAGGGGGTCATTGGACCGACCCAAGCAAGATAAAATAAATGCGAAATCATACGTATATTATGTAGACGTCAATGATATTTACGAGCATGAGCTAATTATAAGCTCAAGCAGCTTCATAAATTAACTAATTAATAGCAGCAGCATTTTGATGTTGCATTTCTATCTCTCATTTTCTTCATCCTTTTCATCGTTTTCTTCGTTTTCTTCGTCAGCAAAATGTTTGTCAATTATTAAGTAAGAGCTCTCTTGGTCTCTTGGTTGTATTAAGTGCAATTAGCAGTTAAGAGAAAAGTAACAATCCATTACAGCAATTAAGCAAGAAGTTTTTCTTTTTTTGTTGAATTTTCTTAGTCTCTGAAAGTCACAAACGTCGAGCACTTTAACTGAATTAAATGGCCAATGATTTTGCATACTCAAATGCATGCACATTGATCTGACACTGCAAATGGCAATTTATGGATTACATTTTTCACTCGTGGCACTTTGTGGTGTGGAAAATATTTCGGTGACCCCGAAAGCCACTAGAGAACCCCAAATGGAATGTTAGCCATCAATTGGCTGTTGAATGATTTACAAGTACACACACTAGATATACATACATATCATTGTGCACACATTGGAAAGCCGCTAATCGAATTTTCATATTTGCCCATACTGAATATATACGTGTGTATATATATATATATACAATTTATTTGCAGATTATATGATGACCCTCATATCGGCCACTTGAAAGCAGCGAGCAACCCGCAACCAAATATAAAGCGCAAAACTGAACCAGCAACAAAATAACTAAACAGCTAAAAACACCGAAAATGCCAGCAGCGAAACCAGAACCAGAAATGCTGCACTCTAATTCAACGGAACTGAAAATGGGACAATTTGTATATAGACAAACCGCACGACATGGATGTAGCATTAAAATTACACAAACACACACACACACACATAGAGAGATAGCAACACACACGTATTTATTCATTACCCCAGACACCGACATCGACCAGATAACGTAGTTAAAACTAATAGATCTGACAGTGCTGACGTGTTATTGATTGCAATGCAAACATAAAGGATACGCATAAATAAATAAAATACCATCATACTATAGATAGTACTCATAGTGCAAGCTCAGAGATTCCAAAAATATTTATAACACAAATTGCAATATCAATAAATACATTTTTAATAGCTGTCGCCGTCAGCTGTCAACGGCATCAAAATTTGTTGTCGAACCAACTTCAAAATATCTCCACACAAAACCAAAAACAAAAACAAGCGAAAAACGAAAAAGCGAAATAGTAATAATAATAATAATTGGAAAATTGCATAACAACTCTCGGAATGTAGTATGCAAATAGTGCGCTCTCTCGAATAGTTTTCACCATTTTTTAGCAATTGTAAATATTGAAGAGGGTGTTTTTTTGATAGCATCTCCTTATTTGGTAGTTTTGTTTTTGGGGCGGGGTTAAGATTCATTGCCTTGGCGGGGGACAGCGGGGAGGTCGAGCCTCCCGACAATAGCATTTAAGTAGGCAGCAAAACAACATGAAACTAATAAAAATAACATTAAATTGTAAATTATTATGTAATGCTAGCGTAATGCAAAATGGAATCGAAAGATGTATGTATTCAAATAAAACTTCTATGCTTATATACAAATATAAAAACAAACAAACAACCACACACAGACACAATTGACCAAACAAAAGTTTAACTTTATATTTAGAAACTTAAATGATCGATCATACTTTAAAATAGCTGCAACTAAATTAAAGCCAACTGATGAATAGACTTACTTGTTGAAGCAGTTCGAATCTTCTAGCATATAATGTCATTTTGAATCTAAATATGATATGCATTTGGTCTTAATAACCACATCTACTCGTACTACGATAGCGCACCCTCAATTTCAAGCAGTTCACGTCGAAGACTTGGTTCTAATCGCTTCGCTCATTATTCGCGTAAAAACGCAAAATTAGCAGAATGCTTGTTAGTGATACTAATTTTAAAAAAATAAAAAATGAAAAGAGGAAAACCAAAGAGAAACCCAGATAATATTACTTTGTTTAGCGATTACAAAACGTTTAGTTAAACACTGATGTGTTCTCTAAAGTATTTCAATTGGCCACCGATAAGAACATAAAAAGACACACAAACACACACACACACAAAGAAGCCGAAAAGCCAAAAGCGTTTTTACTTGCATAATTTATGTGTAGTAATCAATATTTGGCAAAAGTTAATATGCCTTATTCGACATACTACTTCAAGGATACCCCGCAACAGCTGCAACTTATCCCACACGATTGAATGCTTGCCAAAAGGCAAACAAAGCAAAGCAGAGCAAGGAAGGCAGCCATCTGTTGGGGCGAATTAAAATATTGTGCTGAACACATCAGATATAATTAAGTACTTAAACACAAGCATAACATACACATGTATCTACATGCATATGCAACATATATGGTTACGTGGTGAATTGTGTTATTTGGGTTATTGAATATTTTGCTTGTTAAGCTAAGCATGTTATCAAATCAGATCAAATTAATTTTGATTCAGTGATTTCTCAAACTGATTGTACATAAGGGAAACAAAAGCCGAACTACTCAGCATTCGAAATATACATATATACATATATACAGATATATATAGATATCAACTAAAGCAAACTAAAACATTAACTAAACACACACACACACACACAAAACACACGCACACTAAGAATACTTCTTCGTATGTAAGCAACACATAGCAACGCATAACTAAACAAGTTCCAGGCAAATATTCCCACAAAACACACAGAGAGACACACCACACCACATCATATCAGATCACATCACAGCATGGCATCGCATCGTATCGCACATCAATGCAGTATATCGAAAACAATTTAGCAATTAGCATTAAATATTAACGAACTGTCTGAGCAAAAGCAAACTAACTAAAGCGAATGACTAAGCTGAAGAGAAAGCAACCAACAAACACTAAACGAAAACGAAATGCAGCGTAAACAAACAAAACACGAAAAAAAAAAATAAAAACAAAACCAATAGGCGCCATCAGCTATACGAGTATGTAAAATGAACAAAATGTTAAATTAAAGAAAAAAAAAATAAAAACACAATAAAAAAAAAAAAGAAAACAAACAAGATATATTTAAAATTCTATCTCCTTGTGCAATTTGGTTTTCATTTTCAATCGCAATCGCAGCCAGCAGACAACACAGAACACAGCATCATCATTATGCTGGTCTACGTCTGTCCCGACTTCGAGTTTGAGTTCGAGCTGAACGCAGCCCACGGAGTCTCTTCAGTCTTTGAAGCAGTCAATTGGGAAACCGGAAATGGAAGTGCTTGATGTGCACAACTGCAGCTGGCGATGATTGAATGGGTGCTCGTTATAGGGGTCAGTCAGCAAGTAAATAAGTAAATACAAGCATTTGCACGCTCGCAGTTCAGGCGAATAGATTAAATTTAATTGGAGTAACAAAGAGTGCATTTCCAGGCAGTAAATGGGTTAACCACGAGCTCTATTTAAGGCACACTAATTCATGCAGTTCAACACTTACTTCGTAACTCGCCCTTCCTTCTTCCTGGTAAGTCCCGAAAACATCAAATAACCAAACGCAACCATCGAAGTCTTGTAAATCCACAGGCAGTATTGATGTCAAAAGCCACACACGTCCAAAGGTTGCGGCAGCTGTTAAATGTAATTAAAACTGGTAGCCCGCAAATGAATTAAATAAATTGAATTAGCCAAACAGACGCGAAAAATATGCAAACTGAATGCGTGAAACCGGCAAAAGTAAGCGACGCGCACAAAAAAAAAACGAGGCAAAATGAAGAGAAATAAATAAATTAACGACGAGTGAAAAAACCCCAAATGAAATATGAAAAAACGCGTGTAAATAGCAAGCGTGCGTTTCTTTTATTTTTTTTCTCCTATCGCAGCCTGGCCACATTTGCACCTAACCTAAAAAGAGGGAGAGAAAAGGCAAAAGAAGAGGTGCAGAAGTGGAGAAGCGGCGACAGGTGCTGGCTTAACAAGCCTGCGACTCTGTGTGAGTGTGTGTGTGTGTATAGCCATCCCTGTCTAACGCTCATTTAAATGCCGCGCAACAAGCATTTATGTAAATTGAAAATACGCCGGAACGGGGCAGCTATTTAAATTCAATTGTCGGCCGCATCTTGTGTCGCCATGGAAATCCGTGTGTGTGAGTGTGCCAGAGTTTTACAGATTGAGCGCACTAGAGGCGAATGCGAATGAAAACGAGAAGGAGTAGGAGGCACTAACTGTGCTGCTGTGCTGTGGGTATACGCAATGAGAATTTATATTTATTGTTATGATTACAGTTCAGTCCGAGATCGCGGAGCGTTCAGAGCTCTGTTGTGTGCAGCCGAATTTCCTCGATGCGCATTCGTATATCAATAAGCGGCAAGTGACAGTCTTGAAATTGCATACGCACACGCACACACACACACACACTTCCCGAAATACTGACATCATCATGGAGCGGCTGCTGACAATATTCGAGAACGCTGATCCCTTCTCAACCTGGTGGCCCACAATTGCCGCCGTTGCTGTTGGCATTGTGATTACTGTGCGGTAAGTCGCGACGGCGGACGCCGTTCATACATTTTCATGAGGAAACTACGGAAAAGCGTAGCACTAACGATAAGATGTGGACACCCCAGCAGACGCTGCAAACTTTCGCCGGACACGTATCTACTTTATATATACATATATACTATATGCTCATACTCGTATATATATATATAAATGTCGCGCTAAAGTAAAAACTCGCTTTATTCGAAACTTTTTAAGTGGATTTCATAAAGCGGGCGGTGAGTTCTCCTCCCCGCTGACCCCCACCTGCCATCAACTTTAGTGCTTACTGCTCTTCAACGACCCCCAACTGTGCGGCTGAGCGCTTGGATAATATGTAATATCCAAAGATTATTTTTGCGCGTTGCGCTTTGAGCACACGACACTTTTTTTTTTGTATTTTTTTGTGTAGTTGCAGGTGCAAGCGCCAGACAGGGGCGGTGTCCGGAAGTCCTGGGGGGCGGGGCGTGGCAATGAGCAATGGCTGCTGCTGCTGCTGCAATTGCAATATGTAGTGGCAAGTGGCAAACTGACAACTGCGGCAAGTGCCAAAAGCTAGTGCAAATATTTGTAAAGTGGATTTTCTCAAGTTGGCTAAAAGTAAATGAATTCGGAAATGTTTGCAAGCAAAGTGCAAGGAAGCAGCAGCATTCGCCGCACCCAAATAAGTGTCAGCCAATGGAGTGGAAGCTCATAAATGTGCCATCTCGCCAAAAAGTTGCGCGAGCAATCTACCAAATTAACTTCGTATCAGTTGATAAGTGTGCAGCAGCCACGGCAGCCACAGACGTGCGGAAATTGCCAAATGCAGTTAGAGTTGAAGAAGGGCAACTATAATAACAATTATTATATATTTGAAACAGCTTACATCTACTTTCAAATCCAAGTGTCGACTATTGTAGTTCAGTTTTAAACGTGGCAATTATTTGTAGGTCCTTCACAATAATTTAGGAAATAATCTATTATTGTTAGTCTCTCAATTCTAATTTAGAAAATAGTCGGCTATTTGTTAGTCTCTCAATTCGACTCCAATACATATTTTTAATATCCACGTAAACTAAATCATGTAACTTATTTTGCAGCCACTTCACTTTGCTTAAAAAATATGTCAGAAAAAGATTATTTTAATTCCTTCTAATCCCAATAAATTGTCAATTATAATTGCCAACTATAGCAAAACTTATACTTTCTTTTAAAGAAATTTGCTTATATAAAATATCCTAAAATTTTTCTAATTTTAATTGCTTCTAATCCCCGAAAATAGGTAATTATAATTGCTAAATAGAACCCAAATTTGTCCTATATTTTAATGCCGTGTCTTATATAAAATGTCTTACAAAGTAGTTTATTTATTTGCTTATCTTAATTGCTTCTAATCTCCGAAAATATGCAAATATAAATAAAACCCAAATTTGTCCTATTTTTTAATGCTTTAATTCACTCTCGCAGTTATAAATTACACACATATTTGCCAAACACTTTTCTTGAGCTAGAATTATAAATGCCTCAAATTATTAAATCCAGTTGCTTTCACTTGACTAAAATCTTTAGTTTTGTGTTTAATAATAACTTGAATCTCACACAAACTTGCTTTTTTTGCTGGTTACCTTCATACAAATTATTTACAGTGAATGCTTTAAAATGCGCTGCAGCTGTCGCTTTAAATTCGCAATTGTCGCGCTCATTCACATCCATAATTATGCGTCTGCTTATGCTAATCAGCCAACTGATTTCATTGACGCCTCTCAATGAGCCAGACAAGAACGCTGCAGGGCACACGATGGTTACACATCATTAGGCGCCAACTCCAGCCACACCCACGCCTCTCGCACCCTCTCTCTCTCTCCCTCTCTCTCGCGCTCTCTCGCTCTCTCTTTGTGCTTCGCTAACTTTGCTTTGCCCGCATTGCAGCACCATAATGAGCGGCCAGCGCTGTCCCAACGATAATCAAATCAAGGAGCAAATTGTCGTAGTCACTGGCGGCAATAGCGGCATCGGCTTCGAGATAGCCAAAGCGTTGGGAGCACGTGGCGCGCGCATCATCCTCGCCTGCCGCAACCTCACCGCCGGCCAACGCGCCGCGGCCATCATCAAGCGCGAGCTGGGCTGTCACACTCCCATCGCCCCGGGCGACAGCACAAATCCCGCCGAGCGCTACTTTGTGGAGGCACGTCAGCTGGATCTCAGCTCGCTGCGCAGCGTGCATCAGTTCGCCGGCCGGCTGATGTCCGAGTTCGAGCACATCGATGTGCTGGTGAACAATGCGGGCCTCGTCTTTGGCGACACTCGAGTGCCCACCACAGATGGATTCGAGCAGCACGCCCAGGTGAACTATTTGGCGCCGTTTCTGCTGACGCAGCTGCTGCTGCCGCACCTGAAGCGAGCGGAGCAGGGACGCATTGTGTTTGTGTCGGCGCACGCCCATCAGGCGGCCAAAATCGATGTCGAGGATCCGCTCAATGTGGGCACCTGGGCGGTCAAGTTCCATGCACGCGACGCCTTCGCCCACTCCAAGCTGGCCGTCATTCTGGCCACGCGCTGGCTGGCCGAGTTGCTCAAAGGTAAGTGGGGGAGGGGGGTGTTAAATTTGAAACTTGAATATTTAATCGCGCTCACCGGCTTACGCCTGATTTCCCCGCAGATACCGCGGTCACGGTCAACTGCTGCACGCCGGGACTCGTGCGGGGCACCAACCACCTGCGCAAGTAAGTAACGAGACCAATTTGGCGATGCCAGGCGAAACTAGAATTGAAATCAAAGCTGCTCAGTGGCAGCCGCTAAAACCGAGCAACCCAAAAGTTGCACTCAAGTGCAACAACTAAATTTTTAAGCTCATTTCGCGACCGCGCAAAAACTTTCTGCACTTCCATTTGGCTTAATGTGCTCCAGCTTTTGGGCGTGGTTTGTGGCTGTGGTTGTGACTGTGGGTGTGACTGTGGGTGTGACTGTGGGTCAGTAGGCGGGTCACGTGGCTGCCATCAAAAGTGGCCAAGTAGCAAAGTCGCGTCGCCACTTGGCAGCGCATCAAGGTATCATCAGCTATGCCGAAGGCCAGAAGGCCAAATGCTAATGTAATTAAAGATTTCAGCATGAAAACGAAATGCGCGCAGAGCCGATTTGACCCGCAAGAGCTAAATGCATAAAATGGAAGACTGAGGAGAGCTCAAGGTTTTATTGCCTGCATGGCCTTAATTATGAGGCTGGTGCTGGAAATGTGGTAACAGCAGCAGCGGGCTGCATGCATTTCACAAATTTGTGCCTATTTAACTCGTAATTAATTCATAATTTCCGAGAACATTTATCTAAAAAAAAAAACACAGCTTAGCATAATGTCCGAAACATTTTGGACGCCGTCTTATCGCGAGTCTGTATTAAAGTGCTTTTCAATTGTACTTTTGTTGGTCATCTTTCGCCCTCTCTCTCTTCCAGTCTCTGTTTCTCTCGCTCTGTCTCTTTCTGCACTGACAAATGCCGCAATCGCTATGAAAGGTTCCAACATTGTGCAAACAAACTGAAATCCATTAGGATGCCTGTCAAGGCCAGCAACTGCAGAGCTAGCGAGAGATTGTGAGTTGTGAGTGGAATAGGACACAAAAAAACAACAAAAAAAACAAAGCTAGAAGAGAGCATGATGGCATGGGCTTAAAGCCTGTGCATGCAAATTGGCTGTCAGCGCATAGCCTTTGTTTCCCTTCTGGCCAAAAACTATAAATGCGACATACAAATGTACATATCTAGAAATGCATAGAAAAAACGAAATTTGCACAGTACATGGAATACATGGAATACATGGAAAGGGACGTGCAAACACGACAAACAGCTGCAAATTGCGGCGGCAGGACGAAGCGAATACAAGTTGCAACAGCAGCAACAGCAGCTGTAAGCAACTTACGAGCACTCAGAGTGACAGCAGAGGCGGCCCTTCAGCATCATCTGCGTAGATAATCGAGCATCGAGTGCCACTTGCCACTTGCCACACACACTCGGGCGCCACATGCCACATGCCACAAGGCACTGCGACAAATGTGAAGCGCTGTAATTAAAATGCCAAGCACGAGACACGATGCGTTCCGCAAGTGTAAACCCGAGACCAGCACTTAACAATTGCCTATTTCTTGGAGCGAGCGGGGCCCAAGTTGTGTCCTAAACTTTGCTGCAGTTTTGAGTTATTGCCAGCGTCGCGCACAGCTGACAGTTGTTATTGTAGTTGTTGTTGTTGTGAGTTCAAATGACAAGCGCACATCGTCAACGCCCTCGCCCAATGTTCTGTCTCCCTGCTGCGAAGTTAATGCTAGATTTATTGATGGCTCCGCTTTGGTTCGGACAATCGCAAGTCTGCAACTTTTGTGGCAGTTATAAATTAGTTGCGCCTCGCCGCCAAACAGAATGCTCATTTTTCAAGCGATGAATGCTAATCTGCTGAAACATAGAGTCAGCGTCTCTCAGCACGAAGACAAATGAAACACTTCGCTTTACTTTGCAGAGAGTTGAGGTGCGCAATATTGCAGTCACAATAATTACGCATACGCCGTGTATAGCGCGCTCTTTAAGCTGTTTAATATTCTTGAATACTGAGACAATTTGCAATTTGGGGATTTGGTTAAGCTTGCAACAACAAGAAAATAAACGTCTGCTGCTGCTGCTGACAAGTTTACAACTATGCGAAAATTATAATTCCGAATCATGAACAAATGTAATTGAAGTCCACGCCGACTCACTTGGGCAATGAATGTGCGACATGTGTGGCATGTGTGCGTGTGTGCGTGTGTGCGTGTGTGCGGCATAGTTTGTGCAGTGGCACGCACCACAAATTACACAAATTACACAATTCGATGGCAATAATTGAAATATAGTCGAGCGAAATGACATGCCATATGGCAGGCAGTCAAGCAGGTTCAATATGCTGCTGCCAGGACGACAGGACGACAGGACAACAGGCCAAGCGGACCGCTTACGAAAAGTTGAGCTGTCAGAAGCCACAAAAGCATAATCCATCATAGACACGAAATTGTAATGTCTACACATGTTTGAAATGCTATCCAGTTGGCAGTCAATGGCAGGTAGCAGAAACACGAGAAGGAGAAGCAGAAACTGAAACAGAAACAGAACCAGGTCGAAGCAGCAAAGAGCAAAAAACATTGTTAACATGCGTCATTACAATTTGCAAAAATGACATAAGAGTCCGAGAGGGAGAGGGAGAAGCTACACGCCAACAAAACTGTCCAACTTGCCTTATTATGCCACACAACACACAATTTCTCGCAGTGTTGCAATGCTGCACACGGTCGAAACCAGAAGGCAGAAGGCGAAACAATGAAAGAAAAGAAATCAAATGCCGGGGCAAGCGTACAAATCATTTGGACATAAAACGCAGCACCTTGACAGCCAGAGCATGTGTTGGTCTGAGGCGCTGAGGAGGCTCAAAGAGGCTCGACTCGGCAATAGGCACGTGGCACGTGACCCGGGCACAACGCCAAGAACAACAGCACAGAGACAAAGGCAGAGAGCGAGAGAGAGAGCGAACAACTGGCTGCGGGCTGCGGCAATAAAACAGCAAATGAACAGCGGAAGTAACATCAAGTGGACTTGTGTGAGATGGGCCACAGTTCACCGCCAACTATGTAGTGTTTGCCCAAGAGTGTGTGAGTGTGAGTGTGTGTGTGTGTGTTGTACATACGTAGATAGCTGTACCTTGCATGCATTTACTTCCTGTCCATTGGCTGCCTGCACTCAGTCAAGCGCTTCTCTCGTCTCGTCTCGTCTCGTCTCGTCTCGTCGGCTTTTTTCAACTTTTTCCGTACATGTTTTGCTTCTGCAAGTAGATTTTGCTATTTACAGACTTTGTAGCGCCAAATTGAACTTTTGTTATACTTCAAACATCCCCACACACACACACACACACACACACACTAGAAACACCCGCTGCATGAAGGAGCAGTAGAGAGAGAGAGAGAGAGAAAGAGAGATAACTCTTTGACTTTCGTTGCTTTTACGGCTCGTTGCTGGCAAGCTGGCTTGCCTGGCAGACTCGTATCTGCTGAAACAGCTGTCAGCTGTATGTGCTGCACTTTTCCATGTTTGTCCTCTTACATGCCACCTCCCCCAACGTCCTCGTCCCCGTCCTCGCCTGCTTCGACAAGCTCAACGCTGTTCAGTTCTGTTGTTGGCAGCATCCTTTTTTTGTTGTGCTCCTGCGGCGGTCAAGGCGCTTGGCGTTTGCCAGGGCTAAGAACACGCTGCCTGTCACTCACCCAGTCAATCAGCCCAGCCAGATTCTTGCCGTTATTTATTGAGCGGCCACTGCTTCAGCTGTCTTCCGTCTTATCTACACACCGAGCATAATTCACAATTTCCAAAATCCAATATAAAGTAATCCTTTCTACGTGATTGCAGTTGAGCTCAAAGCAACATTTTCGCAGTTAAATTCGAGCTTTAAGCCATTGAATAATTAAAAGCAAGCTGCATAAAACTTTAAATTTTTAACGCTGCAACTGCAGCAATTTTCATAATATTTTCCAATGAATATTGCACGTTTAATTTGCGGAAACAAGCTGCTTAATATTCATAATATACTTTACTCCAAATTGGTCTTAAAGTTTTAAAACCAATAATTCATTTGCCATTTATATGCAGCTGCTGCTCTTGTTGCTATTCTTTGAGTTGCAAGAAAACTTTATATTTGCTGCTCCAGTTTTAGATTTCCCAGTGCGAAAGAATTCTAAAATAGATTTATGTATACTAATAATATACAGGCGTGGGGACAAATGCGAATGGTATTGGGAAACTATTTAAAACGAGCTCGAGTTTGTTCTCTGATGCGCTTTTCACACGAAACATTTTCATGTAATCAACTGCATGCAGTTTTGTTGTTGCGCTGTCGAGAACGGGGCGTTTGGTGGACGTGAACTTTGTCTGGCTTAGCAGCGGTTCAGGCAGCAAGCCCTACGGGTGCTTAATGCGATTCAGAAATGCATCTAAAGAATTAGGAGCGCAGCAGCGGGCGAGGAGGAGGAGGGCGAGCAGATGATAGTCGTATAGTCGTATAGTCGTGGCAGGGGCAGTTTTAAAAGCGTTGCAGTGCTGTGGCCAAACGGTGAATGGAACCATTTATGCCACAACAGAGGCGAGGCGAGGCGAGGAGCGAAGAGCGATGGGCGATGGGCGAGAGAGAGACACACACAGCAGAAGGGCAGAAAGATAGACGCACGCACACTTTAACACGCTTTTGTATGGCTGCAAGCAGGCATGTATGTATGTATGTGTGTGTGTGTCTGCTTTTCACTGCCGTGGTATGAAATGAATGAAAATGAAAAGCAGTTAATGCTCAAGTCACGGAAAAAGCGTAAATGGAAAAGTTAAACGCATTAATTATTTATTTATCGTTTTATCATGTTCAAGTGTCGGTGAACCTGTGCCATCGGACGCCATTGTAAGCGAGCATTGGCAGCAATGGCAAAAAGCGCTGGCAACAATAATACAAACAACATGCGCAGCAAACAACAATAACAATAACAGCAGCAGCAGCGAACAATAACATCGACAACAACAGCAACAACAACAACAGCAACGACAACGACAACAGACAGCTAAGCAAATTGAGCGCGAGCTGGTAATCCTCCTTGAAAAGGCAGCTGCAGCCCCGCCATTATTTTAGCATGGCGTATACTTAATATTGACCGTAGTCACTGTTGCTGCGTGGAATTCAAAAGGGGTTTTTTGCCCGCTCGGCCGTTGTCACCACAGTTGAAAGTGTAATTAAAACAATGACAAAATAAATTCTTTAACTTGTTAGGTCTCAAAAGCTCCGGCGCATTGTCACAAGA
Source organism: Drosophila siamana (assembly GCA_035047445.1). Classification (NCBI taxonomy): domain Eukaryota; kingdom Metazoa; phylum Arthropoda; class Insecta; order Diptera; family Drosophilidae; genus Drosophila; species Drosophila siamana. The sequence goes on along the minus strand of JAWNPP010000004.1, from coordinate 14,453,044 downwards.
TTAACAAACAACACCCAACTCGACCCAACTCGCAAGCCAGCGAATATCTTCTCAGATAATTAATATAAGTAGTTTAATTTGGGTTTGAATGAAATCGATATTTCAGCGGGGAAGCACAATTGTTGGCCATGTTTCTTCAATTGTGCTCAAAACGAAAAGAAAACATTTGAAAAGTTCAGAAGTTGCACAACGAAAACTCGTCGCCGTTTTGCAATCTTCTTAATCCCTGTTTTGCTCTCTTCGTATCCTTTATAAATTGGACAGCAGACAAGGGCAAGCAATTTAGCCAAGCATTTTGCGCCACATTGTGTAATTATTTCGGGGAATTGAATATCACGAGTTGGCCTTTTTTATATATATTTATGTATACATTTTTAGTCGCTGGCAGAAAGCAAACTTTAAAACGCTTTTTTGTTTAATGAGAACGGCAGCGAAATTAGTTAACTTTTGAAACTGTTTCTGCCCGCACAGCTCACCGCTAATGTCCGCCATCTGCGTTAAAGTGATCACCTACCCGTGGATGTGGCTCTTCATGAAGAACGCCGTCGAGGGGGCGCAGTGCGCCATTCGTCTGGCCACGGATCCCCAGCTGAAGCAAGTGACTGGCGAGTACTTCAAGTGAGTCGGCATTTCCGCCACCGCAGCCACACTGCAGCACACTTTGTTTCCTTTTTATGCAACACATCTCTCTCTCTTGCTCTCGCTTTACTTGCAGCGACTGCGAAATTGCGCCAACTTCGGAGGCTGGCCAGGACAAGGAATTGGCCAAGAAATTGTACATGCAAACTATAAAAACGCTCGAGCGCGTTACCAAACTTACTGTCGACACGGAGGCGTACACAACGCAGCCGGAGGACGACGGCGAGAAGGCGCCGCGCCAGCCTCAGAATGGCAACTGATTTATGTTGGGCACGCGGCCTGGCGTAGACGACGTAGAAGTCTGCAACTGCAACGTCTATTTGCATCTGGTTTAACAATTGCCGCATTAGGCAGACCGGCTTCCACTCGCCAACTTCAACCTAGAGAGGCAGAAGAAAAAAGTATAAAAACCAGGCTACTTAGGAGCCGCCTCCTTTTCAGGGAGGGGGGCCAGAAATGGAGCTGATGCTGCGACTGCCTCTGTGTTTAGCTTTAGCTGTAAGAAATATATGTAAATTTAATGTGCGAGCAACCAAAAATCTGCTGATTTCGTCCTTTATTTTATTTCGTTTCTTGTTTTTGTTGTTGTTCCTCATTTTCAAAAGGCAAAAAAAGAGCCATGAACCCGTCATATGCACAGATTTGCGAGGCACGCGGTCAATTAGAAAATCACCATATGTTTCCCCCGAATTGTATTGTGTTTTCTTTGTGATGTCCTTTTGAATATTGTTTTATGAATTTATTCAAAGCATTTTCGAGGTTCAACTCAGCGAGCAACCGACCGTAATCCAAATATATTACATACATATCTGTGGAAATATCTGTGGAAATGTGCAAAAATATCCCAATTCAGATGTTGTACATTTAAATAAATAAAAGGCCAACTCTCTCCATGCTGTTTTTTTAAGCAGCTGTCACTCAATTAATTCTATGATCATCTGCATATCTAAAGCGAAACTTGTTTTGAATATCAATATGCGTATACGTAATATTCTGCTGAAGTTACTTTAATATTTAAATACGCATTTTATTGTTGTTTGATTGTGCGGCCACAATTATCACGATTACACCCCATATCGATGTGCTCTATATATACGCATAAATAGGGAGGGATTGTGTAATTTCAGATTGCTAATTGCAATTAACAATTCTCGCCCTTACTCTGGCGCCCTTGGCGTCGTCATGGCAACTAGACAACACGAGCCAACAAACTGTTGCTGTAGATTAGAGCAACAACTGATAGACAGCAGAGAAAAACAAAAAAATATATACATATAAATATGTATGTACAAGCGAGCAGTATCGTAAAATACGGGGCCAATTATTTTTTGCTCAGCTGAAACCGATTTCTATTAGAAGAGAATGTGTGTGCACAATGCGTGGCAATGCGGAGGATGTTGAACATGGACGTGGACGTGGACGTGAACGTGAACGTGAACTCTGCAGAGCGCGCAGCAGACTCCACTTTGTATGCTATGGAAAATCTCTTTATTATATTACGTGCGTCGCTTTTGTTGTCTGCCAGTAAAAGACCTAGAACTCGAAAAGGTTTTGGCCAAAACACCCGCGACCCAACTAAAGCTGCGACAACGCCATGTGTTGCTGCCACAATTTTACGCTTCCTTTTTGAAGTTGATTCGTGTGCCAGTTCTACATTTGCTGCGCTCGGTAATTGCACGGCTGTGGAACTCTGAAAAGCTCTTGGCGTGGAAAAACGATTACGTTGTTGCCTTTTCTACATTTTCGAAAGCTTCACGCTTCCGCTTACATTTCCGCTCTGACGAGCATTTTACGCGCTTCAATTAGGGTGCGAGGATAACGAATGGCAAATGAAATGAGCGGAAAAACGCAGAAGAATACCACAAATTTCAACCATTCGATGTGCAACTAATACCAATATGATAAATAATAAGTTGCATTTTATAAATATCGAAATAAATAATAAAATAATTCTTAGGCTAGCTATGCGTAATTTTCTACAGTGTACGCCTAATATAAAAAGCTTTGCACAGCATAAGAGCGAGGGGAAAAACAGAAGCGTGCGACTCTCTTTAATTTGGTAAGAGAGAAACGACAGCTTTGGTGCTCTTTAGGGCTTTTGAGACGACGAAATGAATTATGCACAAGCAAGCGGAGCAAAAGTCTTAGATAAGAGTCGAAATTTTAATGATTTAAAAGTAATATGCATAAATTTAAGAATATTATGTTATTATAAAATTAAGAAATGTATATTTCTGTAGCTCACCTCTCGATTTGTTAACCTACTAAATAAGCAATCACTTCGGCAACCCTGCTGCGTGCGCTCTCTTGAGTATGACCGCACTCTCGCTCTCGCTCTCACTCTCTCTTGCACACATGCGCCGCTCTCTCTTTGCGCTTACAACTGCGAAGACACCTGTGAAAGCTCGTAATCGAATTTGGCGGCTGGCTGCCGACGTAAACAAAAGGTAAATTGCCAAAGCCACTGGAAGGCAGCGTAATCGCAAATGAAACAATATAAATAAACAGACAGAAGCTGCAATTAAGGAAATGCGTCAAGAAATGCGGCCCATTACATTACTCGAAACATGCTCGCCATCGACTTGATTTCCCAAATCGTTTCTACTACGACCATTGCGTCAAACATAAACAACAAATGGCAGCAATAAGCGCTACGCTCTTCTCTGTGCGAGCAGCACTGAGCCAGAGCCACAGGCAGTGTGAGAGGTGAGAAGCGAGAAGTGCGAAGTGAGAATATGTGAGAATAGCGAGCGATGTGAAATGATGCTTTTGGGTTTTTGATGGCGTTCGGCTTCAGTTTTTGTATCAGTTGCGCGGCAAACGAGCCAAAGTGCAAACGTGCGAATTATCCTCGTTGGCTGCGGCGTCCACACACTGAGGGCGACTTAAACGACGCAACGCGACGCGACGCGAGTCGAGGCGAAGCTAAAGAAAAGCGATGCTGCCACAACGGTCGCGTTGACACTGCAAAAAAAGCAAAAAAGAAAAAACAAACAAAAAAAAAAACATATTTAAAATTCGAAGGAAAAAGCAAAGCGCCTGACGAAATGGGCCACGAGTGAAGGTGTGTCGTTTGTGTCTCTTACTCTTGCTGCTGCTCGCTCGCCTGCTCCATATAATTTATGTGTGTGCGTGTGTGTGTTTGCAATGCATATTAATTATTCAAATTAATTGCAAGAAATACGCTACAAGTGTACACCAAACAAGTACATACATTATTTATACACACTTTTGACATTCACTTTTGTTGCACTTTAATGTCGCAATTATAGTTCGAACTTCAACAAATACAATTCCAATTCGCATAATCACATAAATATCACTATGTTATTTTGCTATAAAATTAGAAAAATAATAAAAACACACACGCACACACGAGCGAAGAAAGCAAGAACGATGGAATGAAAGAAACAACAAAAATATACACAAAGATGAGCTGACTTTGCTGACTTTATAAAGCAGGTTTTTGTTTTTGTTTCTGTTCTTCTGTTATTCTTTTATTGTTTTTGCTGCCGCCTCTCACTCTCCCTTTCTCGCTCTAACTTACGCCTGAGCTCTGCGTGCGTCGAGTGCGAGTACAATGTGTCATTTTATTGGGCATTTTGTCGCTGCTGTCTAATATAAATGTTTGTCTGCCTTCAAGGCGCTGTTCCAACACACATCTCCATCAAGTCCGTTAGTCCCTCTATCCGTCCGCTTCTCCGTTCATCCACACACACACACACACACACACGCACAAGTGGAGCGTGGCTAGAAAGACAAACAAAAATAAAGAAAACACGTTCAAGTTATTCCTTGGCCTTGGTATTTATGACCACTGCGTCAGCCTGGCGCATACTTGATATGAGCTCCACCCTCCGCCCGCCACCCGCGCACTCAAATGGATTTATGAGTTGAGTCCGTCTCAATCGCGTCTCCAAGCCGCCCGCAGTCCGGTCAACCAGGCATCGTCCCATTTGGGTCGATTTACTCTAATGGCTTTCTCGGCCCCTGTCGCCACTGAAGCTGTTTAGTCGCCACCCACATTGGAATTTGAACTCGTCGTGGCATCAGCAGCAGCAGCATCTCACTCTCAGTGGCCCCATTATCACCTTGCTAATTATCTATCGATGATGATGCCATTGCCATGTGCCCTGCTGCCCGCTGTTTGACTGCTCGACTGTCGCCTTATCAGCCAGCCGACGTTTTATGCCTTCTAAGTATTTTATTATTTGCATTCTATTTTCTGTTTTACTGCTTGCTGTTGGCTGTTTGCTTTATTCACAACTGAAAATCTAATAATATTCCAATGAATAAACATGTGAGAATTTTCTCTGCGACTTTGCCACACGTTGATTGCTCCGCTCCGTGTCCTTTGGCAGCCCAACTGTTAGAAATATGATCAAACATATACAAAAAAAAAACTAATAAAAATAATAATAATAGTAATAATTGCCTGTGAATAGCGATGAGCAGCTTACCGCATTTGTAGATGCCATTGTCCCCAGCTTAGATTTGCGCATTTCTCCCAATTATTCGCATATAAAAAAATAAATAATGGACATTTTTATTGAGTGAGATTTACGTATTAAGATGATAAGATTGTGATTAATATAAGAAAGGGAAAATAAACACTAATAAACAAATAGTTGAAGACCTAAAAAATATGAAATATGCGAACAATACTAAGTTGAAGTGAAGCACATTAATTTCTAGAAATATTTTTAATTAAATTAAAAAAGTTGTACGCTTAAACTCTCAATACTTTAAATGAACTCTAGGCTGCACCTTTAAAGGAAATGAAAACGGCTAATTGTATAGTATATATTTTTGGGTTTGTTCATCGAAACCGAATCTTGTATAGCTCAGTGAGTAGCTACTTGAACAATATTAAATGTCATGCGAATATTTGCAGTTGAACAATAAAGAGATCCACATTTGTGCCACTTGCTGCAACTTCAAACAACCAAGAGAGATAGGAAGACAACAATTGAAAATGATTTTCCGGCACGTGGCCATCTCTAGACACAGCTGAAAATGGTGGCACAATGAAAATCGCTTATCAGCCACCACAGGTAGTTTTCGCAAGGCCTTGACAATGACAGCCAAAGCAAATGGGCGTCGAACAAAAGAGAATTCGAATACGAGTGCAAAATTGAAGCGGCAACCGCAGCACTGTGTTAGTTGATAATTTTAAGGCAGCAGGCAGGCAGAAGAAGGTGGTTCAAGCTATAGCTGAAGCTATGGCTGAAGCTGAAGCTGAAGCAGCGGCAACGGTCGTTACAACAATCCAAACAAAGGAAACAAACAAACAAGCGAATATTATGGGGCGAAGAGCTATAAACCGTTGGGGCACATAGAACAAAGAGGGGGGCCAAGCAGCGGGGACTGCGGCGGGGGCTGCGGCTGTGGCTGGGTCGAATGCTTTGGTTCAAGGCACACACAGAAACCACACACACACACACGCACAAGCGGCTCTCACTCTCTCACACTCTCTCTCTCTGTCTTTCTCACATTCTCTCTCTCGCTGCTGCTGCTGCTGTGTGTAGTTGTGTAGTAAAACGGGTTTTGAGTTTGCTTTTGCCACTGCTGCTGCTGCTGCTGCTGCTGCTAGTGTCGCATTTTCAGTCAGTTGGCCAAGTCAGTTGCTCTTTTGGCTTAGTTAACTCAGAACGTGCCGCGGCGACAATGGCAACAACAGCAAATTGCAACCAATAGAACAACAACAACAACTACTGAGAGGAGACAACGTCATAACGGGTTAGTCACAAATGCGTCAGTTTGGCATCCAATATCCATTGATGCTGCCACACCAAATACACCAAAACTACAAGTGCAAAATAATTGAAAATAAATTCACCAATTCGGATCGCCAGTTGCTATAGCAGTAGCGTTCATAAATGATTAATAATAATAATAACAATAATGGAACTTCTTGCAGAGGCAGCTGTTGCTCTGTGTTATGTAAATGTCAAAATTCAAAAGCTGCTTGTATCTCATGGATACCAATAAGATTTAATGCTCTATCCGTGTGCGAGTGTGTGAGTGTTAAGTGTGTGTGTGTGTGTGTGCGTTTAGCGCGTGTGTGTAAAACGCCAGAATTGGCTTTCGGCTCAGTGCTGCGTCATTTGCTGCTCGAAATTCTTTCAGACACTTCAAGTGTTTCTAACTGTTTCAAAGACTCAGCAGCGGCATCGGCATCGGCATCGGCCAGCTTCAGCAGCAGCCGGACTGCTTGCTTCAATTGAAATACAAAACGCACTTGGCACTCACTCGCTTTCGGTTCCTACGCGTTCGCGTCCCTCTGGCGTCTGGTAGCGGCAACAAGAAGACCAAGAAGTAGAAGAGGAAGCAGCAGCAGCAGCAGCAGCTTTACAGGCCATGCATACCACCTACTTAAAAATTTAGAAAGTTGCTTGTCTGCCACTCGCTCGAGTCTCTTTCTTGACTTGGCTTTCATTTCTTTGACTTTGGCTTGTTGTCTTCTAAGTGTCTGTGTGTGCCTCTGTGTGCCTCTGTGTGAGTGTGTGTGTGTTAAGAAAGTATGCATGTGTTTTTTATGTGCTTGCCTCTCTTTCCCTTCGCTCTTCGCATTCTTTTCCCAGCTGGTGGCCCGACGCGCATATTTTCGCTCCGCTCACACTAATTGTTCTCTGCCCCAATATCTTACAATTTCCTTAAAGCCCTTTTTTATTGTATGTACAATTAAATTGAATTTCTTTCACATTAGCTGCAGCCTGAAACAATATTCTCGCTGCCTTCTTATACTCGTATGTCAGGCTAACAATTAACAACCGGTTTTGTTTCTGTTTCTGTTTCTGTTTTTAATAAACCCAATTACCCTTTTCTCTCTAATGTGAATAAATTTGAATACAACTCGCATTCTCTTGACTCGACGTTATGAAATTGACTTTTGAATGCACGAGCACATTATTTATAGCTCGCCATTGTTTTGAGAGACACGTTCCATGACCTAACTTACTAAATCTTGTGATTTGAAAAAGGGTTTCGAGCGAACTAGCTTAATACATATTGCACTTCAGATCAGATAATTACGGATAATGAATAATGATAGAGGCATTAATTAACAATTGACTTCAATTGTTCTGTATGTGTGTGTTCACTCACTCTTGATACAAGTCTCTAATTTATTGCCACACATTAATTCCATCTACTCTGATTACTCACACTTTTTTTCGAAATAGTTTGTGAGCAAAACTTTTAATGTATTCATTCATTCGAGGGCGTATACTTAATGGGCTACTGTTTCCATATTGATTTTAGTTGCATTTCAATATTGTAATTATACTCCACTTTATGTTCTCGCTGGTTCCTTGAAACAATCGTTAAATTAACTGCAGTATAATCATTATACTAACAATATCTGGTTAAGCACTTTCCACTTCTAAGCCGCCGACAATTTAAAGTCAACAATAGCTACCATAATCGAGTTGAGCGAACTTTAATTTCATTTTCGTTCGCTTCAACAGACACACATTTAATTGCTTTTGTCAGTGGCTCGCATTTATTTGATTAACCATTTATATGGTGCGTCGACTTCTTGGCAAAAGGACAATAAAATCGCTGATATTGCGCACAATAAATGCAGCCAACAATTGAGCGAGCATTTGGCAGACGTCGTAAAATAGTTAACGCAAACTAAAGCGAAGTAATAATAATGCTTGATTTTAAATCATATATTTTCAGATATTTTTACAACCCGTAAATGGCCGCCTGTCTAGCGAAAAGAGCGCTTATTATAAACCGCGACTGACTGCGCCAGGACAGCGCAGGCAGTAATAATAATAATAATCCGCAACCCGCCGCACAAAACTGAATCCGTAGCCAAAACCGCAAAACTTGCATTAAAACGTCCACACAGCAACAAACGAGAAAGAGAGAGAGAGAGAGAGAGAGAGAGGCAATAACAATAAGAGCCGTAAACACGAAAGAAAATAAATAAAAACAGTACAAAGTTATTTCGTCCTTGGCATTTTGCGAAGCCATCAAGCAGCAACAGCAGCAGCTGGCACAAAGGAGACGCGACAGCTCGAGTCGAAGACGAGCATTTATGTTTTTTTTTTCTTCTCTTTATTGAGAAATCTCGCACTCATCCCCCCCACGCCCAATTGGCCCGGAGTGTCCCGGTGAAACGGGGACAACCGGACACAGACAAAGCGCAATCGTGGCCCACAGACATTCAGCACACAGCAGCAGCAACGGCGGCAGCAGCGGCAGCGGCGCTGGCGGCGGCGTTGGCAGCGTGCCCGTCATCATGGAAGGGCCGGAGGTTACGTTCCTCTTTCAATTCGGCAGCGTGCGCGATGCGGTCTGTGTGCCAGTGAATGCATTGACACTCAAATCGCTCAAGGACTTGGCATGCGATTTCATAAACACCAAGGTAAGACTCAAAAAAAAAACGACCAGAAGGAGGAGGAGGAGGAGGAAATGGGTCAACCATCTGGCGACTTAATTATGCAAAAGCTACAGCTCGAGTAGAGTCAATATTTTCACAATCCGCGCAAGCGGAACGCGGTCAAGTCAACAGTCCGAGTCCCCGAGTTGCCTTTGCCCCCTTCGCCCACCGAAAGGACTTCAATGTTTGCCAATGTGTGTGTGTGTGTGTGTGTGTGTGTATGGATCTAGATGTGCACGTGTGTGTACCTAATAAATTTATGTGCGCACAATAATTGCTTAATTTCATTAAGTAAGTCCGAGTCGCATGCAGACAGACATATGTACATCAAGATATAGACTGAGAAATAGCCAGAGATAGTGTCTGTGGTGCGTAGTTAGCCATGACCAATTCAATTAACCAGCTGGCAGCTGCGACACTCCTCCACCCTCTCCCCCTCCCCCTGCAGCTCTTCTTTTTCCGCTATTTCCGAACCTCCTTCTGCTTGATGGGTCCGAATCAGGCAACGTTGCTCCTTTTACCCCGGCGTGTCAGTGGCACGTACTGTGGCCTTTGTGGCAGCTTAGTTGAGCTTCGACAGCTGCTTCCGCAGACACCAGTATCAATTTTCAATGTCCTCAGCAAAGCAAACAGGCTACGTCGACTATGCGACTCAATTGGTAACTGAAAGAGACATGAGAAATATTATTACTTAGTCGACAAGAGAGTAAAGAACTTCACCATTCAATCAACCAACAAATTTAAATGGAATATGGAGTAACAAGAAAATAAGAAATGAAATCAGCTAACTATAATCACAATAGTCAAGTTTAGAATACTGAACTCTACTCGAAATCGGTTCACATATTGCAAGTAGTTTATTTTGATATAGTGTATGAAAATGTTCGCATAGCACGCGAACACATCGATTGCACATAACTTAATTGATATCAATACGACATTTGGTAAATATTGCTGACAGACTATCTAATATCTACAGACTGTTATCGCAGAATCAATTAAGATATGATATGATAGCTCGGTGATAACGCCGTTCAGCGTATGCAAAAATGAGCGTTAAATCAAGCAAAGCAAAGAGCACATGAAACGAATTCGAGTCGAATATCGTAACATTGGCGTCACCAACAAGCCAAACATATCTAACATATATAACAATATTGTGATGTGTTTTTGTTGTCCTCTGTTGTGCTTTCAGATACCGGACAGTGGTCTGACGTATCTGTCGGAGCGCATACTGCTCTTTATTCACGACTACAGCACGCCCAATGTGCTGCACATTATCAATTCCGCAGCGGAAGTTGTCGATGAGACATTGGTGGAAATTGTATTAACAGCCAGTCGTAAGTATCCCGATCAGCAGCCGTCACTTGGCCGCCTGAGAAATGTCAATACGAGTACAGCTGGGAATGAGAATGAAAATAAAAGTGTAAACCCGTCAACAGCCATTCTATATCCGACGTCGGAAATGCCAACACTGAAGCCGCACAGCCTCAATGTGCATTCCTACAAGGCGCCCACATTCTGTGATTTCTGCGGTGAGATGCTGTTTGGTCTGGTGCGTCAAGGACTCAAATGCGATGGTATGTAAACACGCACACACATCGTCTCTGTGTGTGTGTGTGTGTGTGTGTGTGTGTGTCATAAAAACTAACTTGTAACTCACTTGTGGTCGTCGTCGTGCTATATGTATGTGTTTAATCCCAACCAACCGCTTCCATCACAGGCTGCGGTCAGAACTATCACAAGCGATGCGTGGTAAAAATACCCAACAACTGCAACCGCTCGAGTGATGCCACATCACGACGCTCATTCACACTGCATCCACCCCGCAGCCCATCCGGGAGCTCACAGCAATCGCTAGTGTCCAACGAGGAGTCGACGGGTCGCAATGACTCAAGCAGTTCACTGGTAAAACGCATGTCGGACCTAATGAACGATATTATTAAGAACTAAACCACAATCTCTCGTACTCATGCCCATGCACACTGAACACGTTAGTTGATTTGATTTAGTTAGTTAGTTAGTTACTTAGTTAGTTAGTTCGTAGTATTAAATGGTGAACGGGTCTCGCTGCGAGTATTTCGAATTGTATGTACGTACTTAATTAGCCCATTGATTTATTTATTTCTCTTTCTTTTATTATTTTTTACTGTATTATTTTGTGTCACTTTAAATAAACTTTCATTTTGTCTAATGGTTTTGCATTGCCTTTTATTTGATCAGTAAATAACGTATACAATTTTCAATACTCGTAGTGGGATACTTGATATTATAAAGCGCAGAAATTACGTATACGACATGGCGAATTTTGTAGTGTTGTGGGATACTTGATTGTTTAAAAAAAAATTACGTATACGACTCGTCAAATTTAATGTAATTAAATGCAACTTATGAAATTTGTAGTTAGTCGGCTACTCAATATTGTGAACGGTATAAAATATGTATACGACTTGGCAGATTTTGAGTTGGTCGGGCACTTGCTGTGAAAACTATGTATACGACTAGTCGGCTTAAAGTTAAAGTTTGTGCAGCTAAAGCAGACTTTGAATTCAACAATTTATTTTCTTTCATTACAACTATTATGCATATTAGTTTAGCATTGACTTTTATTTGAATTACATTTAACGTCTAACATTTGAAAAAACAAGTGAATTACGTATACGGCAGCATTTAAAGCGAGTAGTATACGTGATATTATACAAGGCAAAAATTACGTATACCACATGTTAGAATTTAATTAATTCAATTACTGATTTAAATGGGCAATTATTGCATTCAGAGCTGGAGTTTAGAATAACTTTTATTACTATTTAGCCACAACAATTATGAAATTTTGCGAATTGCAAATTTCGCTTATATCATAGACTGAGGCTGTCTCTACAAATAATATTTTTAAATCACTTGTTAGATATATTTCTAAGGATTACACATGAATACAGCTAAAGTTGCTAGTACGAGTTCAGATGGCAGTTCATCCACAAATCTTGTGCTAATCATCTGTCTGTCTTTGTCGATGCACAGAACATTCCCGGCTACACGGCATCGCGCCACCAACGCACCCACTCGGCCAGCAGCCGCAACGGCGTGACCACGCTGCGGATACCACACACCTTCATGGTGCACACCTACGGCATTCCGACGGTGTGCCAGCTGTGCAAGAAGCTGCTGAAGGGGCTGTTCAAGCAGGGGCTGCAGTGCCGCGACTGCCAGTACAATACTCACAAGAAGTGCATGGACAAGGTGCCGCAGGACTGCACGGGCGAGGCGCAGCTGAGTCAATTGCAGGCGGAGATCAGCGACGGGACGCCGCGCAAGGAGCGCGACAATTTCTTCCGCGAGGAGTTCGACGACAGCGACTTTGAGGACGGACCGACGGGGCCACAAGCTGAATTTGCCAAATACACCAACAACAACAAAGCCTCCAGCTCATCGCAGGGCACTAATCTGGTGGCCGGTCGGCCGCGCGAGGCGCCCAAAGCTTTAACCAACGCCCAGAACTCACCGCCCGAGCTGGTCAATGGCGGCGGCATGACGGACGAGAGCAGTGCGCGCAGCGACACCAAATCCAGCGACGGCCAGTCCGAGCAATCGCAATCGTCGTCCTCCTCCTCGCCCAGCGCCAACATTCCGCTCATGCGCATCGTGCAGTCCGTCAAGCACACCAAGAAGCGCGGCGGCCAGGCGCTCAAGGAGGGCTGGCTGGTGCACTACACGTCGCTGGACAAGGCGCTCAAGCGCTACTATTGGCGTCTCGACTCCAAGACCATAACGCTCTTCATCTCAGAGCAGGGCAGCAAGTATCACAAGGAGCTGCCGCTCGCCGACCTCCTGTCGATTGAGACGCATCGCGACCCGCGCGTGGACAGCAACTATTGCTTCGAACTGTGCACGGCCAGTCTCAGCTACTATGTGGGCCAGGACCCGCAGCTGGGCGAGGATCAGGCGGTGCGTCTGCCGCCGCCGGACAGCGGCATTGGCACCGACATCGCCAAGAGCTGGGAGACGAGCATTCGGCAGGCCTACATGCATGTGACCAACACACGTAAGTCCGCCGACTTCATACATTATCTATGCTATGCTATGCTAAAGTTAGAACCACAAATGTGCATACCAAAATAGTACAACAATTAATGCCAATTCTTTGCTTGCCACAGAATGCTGCGAGTCCGAGGAGCAAGTGCAGGACATGGGCCAGCTGTATCAGATCTTTCCCGACGAGGTGCTGGGATCCGGCCAGTTTGGCGTCGTCTACGGCGGCGTCCACAAGAAGACCAAACGCGAGGTGGCCATCAAGGTGATCGACAAGCTGCGCTTCCCCACCAAACAGGAGGCGCAGCTGAAGAACGAGGTCGCCATACTCCAGAACATCACGCACTGCGGTGTCGTGAATCTCGAGCGCATGTTTGAGACACCCGAACGCATCTTTGTCGTGATGGAGAAGCTCAAGGGCGACATGCTGGAGATGATATTGTCGCATTCGCGCGGCCGCCTCAGCGAGCGCGTCACCAAATTCCTGATCACACAAATCCTGATTGCGCTCAAGTATCTGCACTCGCAGAACATTGTGCACTGTGATCTGAAGCCGGAGAATGTGCTGCTCTCATCGGACGCGGAGTTTCCGCAGGTGAAACTCTGCGACTTTGGCTATGCGCGCATCATTGGCGAGAAGTCATTTCGACGGTCCGTGGTCGGCACGCCGGCGTATCTGGCGCCGGAAGTGTTGCGCAACAAGGGCTACAATCGATCGCTGGACATGTGGAGTGTGGGCGTCATTATCTACGTGAGCCTGAGCGGCACCTTTCCCTTCAACGAGGAGGAGGACATCAACGATCAGATACAGAATGCGGCCTTCATGTATCCGCCCAATCCCTGGAAGGAGATCTCCTCAAATGGTAATAAGCCACCTATATTATAGAGAGAGAGAGAGAAAGAGAGATTAATTATTTATCATCCCCTGCAGCCATTGACCTCATCAACAATCTGCTGCAGGTGAAGCAGCGCAAGCGTTACACCTGCGACAAGAGTCTCATGCACTACTGGCTGCAGGACAAGCAGACCTATCGCGACCTGCGCAACCTGGAGACCCAGGTCGGCCTCGGACGCTATCTCACCCACGAGGCCGACGATCTGCGCTGGGACAGCGCTGGCGACATTTGACCTGGACGCGCTGAGAAGGCAAACACATTGAATACCGAACTGATGCAGCCGCTGTGCGGCAGCCATAGCGTGCCCAACGATAGCTATCCATCCCCATCGAATTGCGCCGGATGCCATCGTTTGTCCAGCTCACCCAAGGTGGAGGCCATTGGCGACAAGGCGCTGAAATGGATGCGTTTCCATCTCTGCAAGCACATCAAATAGCGCCCATTTATTTAATCAGCACCGACATTTTTCGATAATCTACTTCAGCAAATTTTTGAGATATCCTATATAGATATATAATGCATAAATATATAATACAAATATTTGAACATTGCTGCACACGGCGCTCTCTCGATGTGTCTCTAAATGCTTTTCCTCATTGTCATTGTCACGAATAACTAACTGTATAACTGAAATCTCTGTGCTAAATTTTCTTAAGAATCAAAACTAGTTAATAGCTTAAACAATTTAACTACTAATTGCAGTACTTAAACGAAATATGCATATACATATATTATACAAACTACAACTACATAAAGACCAACGGCCCAAAACTAAACTGAATGAAATGAATGCAACGCTCAGAGCTGTGCGAGTACTCGTTCTTTAGAACCAAACTACAAAGAAAAACAACACTTAAACAGCACAGAAACGACAACAACAACATCTACAAAATAGATTAATAAATGAACAAAACAAAACTAAAGTAAAGCTTGGAAAAATAAAGTTCTTTTGCGTTTATCTTCTTCAGTGGCTCAGAACGCTTGACACCCTTTTTGAAGCACTTTCCACCAGACGTTTTTCACTTTTCCAGCTTCAGTTGTGGCACAACCATTAAACGCACAAGATGCGACACTATGTGGCCAAGATCTGTCTGCTCTTGACACTCTCACACTTCAGCATTACGGAGTGGGTGGAAATATCCAAGTCCCAGTCAAAGCCACTTGAAGACGATGGCGTCCACAGGACCGCAAGCGTTAAACAATTGACGGTGGAAACGCCCCCAAAGGGAATAGAGAATCAACGCGAGGGTTTCTCCACACCGAGTCCTGTCTGGATTGAGTATCAGCGCGAGCGTTTTGGACTAACTAAGAGCAACAGCCAGGGCAGCAGCAACAGCAACAGCAATCCGCTGGTGATTAGCGATGTTGGTGGCCTCAAGAACAGCGCCCAGATTGTGGTGCCGATCAACAGTCAGGTAATCCATGCCAGGACCAAGTTGGTGGTACAAAGCACCGAAACGCCAGTGAATGTCGATGTGGATGTGCTGGTGACACCAATAGTAGAAACCACATCACGTCGTCACTCGTCACATGTGGAAAGTGGCGAAACTGGGTCGAATACGGCCACGGAGCAGACGGCCGAAAGTGTGAATGAATCACTCGTGCCTAGCTTTAAGGGTTTCTTGAAATTTCTGAAGAAAATGCAGAGGAAGTGGATTAAGAAGTCAACACTGAGCTTTGAAAAGAAAATTAAATTGCTACAGCAGCTGAGCAACAGTCTAATGAAAGTCATTGGTGCGTATTTTACTGATGACAACTTTATCACAATTAGCCTAAAACTCTCTTCTACCAAAAAGAGGACCAATTCTCTGTGCTGTGGCAGCCAGCGGAGTGGAAAAGACGCAGGCGACGCGGCCTATTGGATGAGTCGAATTTGGATTTTCCACCGGAAGCAGCTTTGATGAGCATCAACTTTTTAACATTTGCCGTTTTTCTAATTAAACTGGTACTCGTAAGTAAATGCAAACATTTACTTCTTAAAATGTATTATTAAAAGCAATTACACTATTACAGCAAGTTGTGCAAATTGTTAAGAGTAAGCATTACAATTTCTCTGGCTTTAACATAAACACGGAAGTTGTCAGAAATCCATAAGCAGAGAAATTCACTCTTTGAATGAAGCGCGCATTTAGAAGACAATCTGGCAGCACGATTACCAAGAACCCAACCATATGGCAGCTCCGCTGAACTGATCAGCTGTTTGTAGTTTTTACACGTGCAACGAACTCATTTTGTTGTAGCTATTTTTTAAGTTAATTTTTAATAAAATGGATGAAAAAACATTAATTGAAACTATTCACACACATAAGCCAAATGTGCATCCCCCCACACTGCGTAAGTGCGAAGTCGAAAATCGCTGATTTCGCCGCTAAAACATAGTTTACAGTATCCTTTCAGAATGGCTCGCTTGGCGCTTCAGCCGATTTCAGTTTAATTGAAAGCAACAAGCAACGCAACTCGCGCAAACGAGCACTGATCGTAGCCGGGAGAAATGTCTACACGGGCGATCTGCAGGAGAGTCAAGAATTCGATACATACATTTGTATACGAAACAAAACCACCAACAAAGCAACTATTGTGCCCGTCCAGCAGGCATTGCTTTCCAATAACATCTACAAGAAGCTGGAGGCACAGACCAGTCAACTGCCAATTCTGAGCAAAGAGCATGCCACCAAGAAGCTGCTCAAGGAATTCGGCGGCCGCAAGGCATCGCGCTATGTGGCCAATAGCGAGGAGATGAAGGTCAATGTAGAGGTAGTACGCAAGGAACTTGACGAAACCGTACAGACATCTTTGTGCAATGGCGGCGAGGACGAAGATGACGATACATTGCCCGAAGTGAATGTAAATAATGCTGAATACCTGGCCACCATTGTGCCGACCTTCGATAAGGCGGCAACCAAAGTGAGCGACATCTACGATGTGGAGAATGTGGTGCCGCAATCGTTGCTGGAGCGTCTGGACGAGGAAGCCAAAAGTGTTTACGCAACACCAACAGAAAATCTGCCGTAAGCAAACAATACTTCGATTCATTCTTAACGGTCTATTTACATTTCGTAATCGTACGTTGCAGAATTGAATCGGATTATTTGCGTGAATGCATCAAGCGCATACAGGAGAAGGAAACCGCATCGAAGCAGGACTTTCTCAACATCAAGCTGATCATCTACATGGACGCGCTGCAGTCGCTGATTTCGCTACGCAAGCGGCAAATGAAACACGTCGAACTTTCGCGCATCACCGAGAAGGTTGAAAACGATATACGACATCGTTTTGCCGATCCCAATGTGGCCAAATCCTGCACCAGGACAACCTTTAGCACAGAGAAGGCTCTAACACATTTCATTGTACTTGCATTGCTCATCAGCGAAAAGCACGAAGTGGACTCCAATATATTGTCGCGTATTCTGCGCACATCGAAGCAACGCATCGTTACCTATGCTCACATTGTCAATGCTCGTCCCAAGACTCGTTCCGATCTGCTTACGTTGCGTTTGCCAAGCACAGTGCCGCCTCTGAAAGTCTCTGGACGGTTCCAACGAAAGAAGTAAACCCTAAAGAAGACACCCTGTATGTATTGCAGCAACAGCAGCGCCAGCTGCATCGATTAAACAATGTCACAGTTCGTGTTGCTGCTGTTGTAGGAGTTCAAGGACGTTTTATTCTTACGTTTACTTTTTTTTATATTTTTATTTAGATTTTAATTAAATATCGTGAGTAACATTTTCAACACTTGGCGTGCACTCGCTTGGTTTTGTTTGTTAATCAGAACTCAGGAAAAATAATACATGAACATTTCATTTTGCTAAATAATTGGAAATTTTGCTGGGTGATGGATTTTTCTTACGCATATCCAGAATTCGACACTGCTTTGCTCGTCAATTTGATTAGATTCCTTGGAGTATAAAACCCGCATTGGGTCTATGTGTGTGTGTGTGTGAGCTATAAAGAAGACAATTGATTATTTTGAAATTATAATTGTTAACCACAATACTTACACGCAAAACAAATGCAAGGCAATCTTGTTAATCCCTCCCCCGTTTGTATATGTGTTAGTTTAGTGATTTGTCTCTTTCGTCTTGCATCGTTAAACGGCCAGGCCAAAAACAGACACAATGCAGTACATGGTTTTGTTCTCCCAACGCACTGTGCAGCTGCCGTCGGTGTCGTTGTTCCAGTAACAGGAGCTGGCCGTGTGCAAACCAGCGCCATTCTTTTGCATAATCATCGCAGTCACAATGTATTTGTATGGTTTCTGCTCCTTCGTGAGCACGGTCAGACAGTTCTCCACCACCTGGCCGGTCCAGTTGTTTACCTTATCGTGTTGGTACGCATTGCCACCGATAGTTGTCTCGATTGCCTCTTTAATTGTTTTGCTCACATCATCCACAATAAATTGGCTTTCTTCGCGTGACTCATCCATGTCTGTATGTTTAATTTAAACCTTTGCAAATATTTAAGTACTCTCTTCTTTCTTCCTATGCGTTGAGAGTCGTTGTGCAGTCAACTTTTTGCTTGCGCGCGTTTTGCATGCGTTGTTGGCGCGTCTGAATTGCCACAAAAAAATATGTCTGTTCGGTTTTGACAAAATTGCTTCCCTTGTAAGCAGTCGAGCCTAGTGATGTGAAAAACAAAGTCATATCGATAATAACAATATTTGCGCACAATGCGATTAATTCTGATTTCAAGTGCTAGAGTGGGACAGCCAGATATTGCAATATTTTATGTATATCGATTAACGATAGTCAGAAGTGTTGCGTTGAGCTGCTTATCGACCATTCACATCACCTTTGTTTATTTTACGATATATGCGGAATTTTGTTTTGTGCTATAAAGTTTATAATGAGCAACACAACAGCTTCCGCCTTTTCCAGTTTGGACACGGCGGCATTAGAGCGCCAAACAGAAACACCCAACGAACCGGCTGTAACCTTTGAGCAAATCTGGAACGAGACTCATGAAAAAGTCAGCCTTGGTTGGATACGACAAAATTCTTACAAGCGGGTGAGTTGAGCCTTTCACTTTGATGTCATTCAATGTCGTAATGTTATATGTCTTCCAGATATGTCTGCAATTCCCAGACGACTATTTGCCACACAGCAATGCCATCAGCACATGCCTGAAGACCGCTTTGGTTGCGGAGGATTGCAAAGTCTTCATTTTGGCAGACACCACATATGGAAGTTGTTGCGTGGATGAAATTGCAGCCGCTCATGTGGAGTCCGACAGCGTCATACATTTTGGCAATGCCTGTCGTAGCAAGGCGAGCCGCTTACCGGTGCTCTATTTGTACCCCGTGCTACCTTTGGACCTGCCACAAATGCTGAAACAGTTTGCAACGCTGGAAACTGAATGCGCTGAACGCGAGGTTTGCGTGTACTTTGATATTGGTTATCAACATCTTTATGAGGGCGAAGACACGCTATATAGCCAAGTACGCGAGGTGCTGCAGCCAAAGAAGTTGTACATAGAAGTGTACCCACCGCCAGCCGAAGATTGCAATGAGACCAAGCAACAAGAAGACGCTGCGAACGAAGCGGCATCAGCTGAGCGCATCTGCATTTTTGTGGGTGCCGATAATCAGCGCTTTGCCAACTTGTCCCTGACTACAACAGCTTTCCAATGGCATATCTTAGATGGCGCCACAGCCACGATAAGCGTGAAGAATCCCTTGACAGCTCAATATATACGCCGACGTTACTTCTACATCGAGAAGTGCAAAGATGCCCAGACTCTTGGTCTTATTGTGGCCACTTTGAGCGCAGTCGGTTATCTGGATGTGGTGACGCGTCTGCAGACAATGGCCAAGAGTCGCGGCATCAAAACACAGCTCATTTCCGTTGGTCGCATTAATCCAGCAAAGTTGGCCAACTTCCTGGAGATTGATTGCTTTGTGCTCATCGGTTGTCCCTTTAACAATATGTACAACTCGAAGGAGTACTATAAACCGATTGTATCGGTGTTTGAGGCTGAAATGGCCTTGAATCCGGCGTGGCACATGAAATACCCGGCCGCATATGTCACAGACTTTAAGCAGCTGCTGCCCGAAGGACGCAGCTTTTTGCCGTTCGATGCCGCCGCTGTGCAGGATCAGGATGTGAGCCTTGTTAGCGGACGTGTTCGTGGTGTTCAAGAGAATAATGAAACAGTTGAAACGGCAGGCAACACAACGGTGGCTACACAAGCCAAAATGGCGCTGATGACCACCGACACGGGTTTGTCCTTCGAGGATCGCACTTGGCAGGGTTTGGATCCGGCCTTAGGTCAAACAGAACCAGCGAAAATACAGCAGGGTTTGAGCGGCATTCCCATCAAGTACTCACATGACTAGCAGACATAATCATTGGCAGTTACAAATAAATAAGAACGAACAAAATATTACAGCACATAATTTGTTAAGAGTGTTGGTTGGTTGTATTTCATCTTTTGGTTATTATTATTTTTGACTGATCTCGCATCGAACAATTTTCTGAATTAAACTAGCAGCAACAAGAGTTTGTTGCCTGGTCACTTAGACCCTCAACCAGTACATGGAGGAGCGAATTCTGTTGTAGTCGGGCAAGTTCTCGACGGGACCAACGGCAGCAACAGCTGGGCATCTGTCGTACACATACTTCATGCCCACATCACGCACATTCTGCACACTAACGGCATCGATGCGCTCCTCCAGCTCGTGCAGTGGGATACGGCGATTGTAGCACAGAATCTGGCGACCAATGTCCTCACAAATGGGCGTGGTACCGTCCAATTGCAGGAGCATGTTTGTCTTCAACAAGTTCTTGGCACGCTCCACCTCAGCCTCTGTGACCATGGTGCACAAACGCATCCATTCGGTTTGCACATTGAACAGCATGTCCTGTTGAAGAGTAAAGATTAGTAAAAGATGTACAATAAATAGATCAATAGATTTACCTCGCACTGTAGGGGATCGCAGACAAAGTAGATACCCCACAGACCAGTATCCTTGTAGCAGGTGTTGAACGACTGGAAGCTGTGGCACAAGTCTAACAAAATCGTGGATTAAATCAATGGCATTAATTAATGAGACATTTTACTCACTATCCTCAGCGCTAGCGCGAGCCAAGTTGGATGCATTGTTAGCGCCGCCGCCTTGAGAACGATCCCAGGCACCCACCAAAGTGTTGGCCACCATCAATGGGATGTTATCCTGATCGGTCCAGCCGCAGCCCTCCACAGCGATGGCTACATGGGCCAAGGGCAACGAATCGTCGCGCACGCGCACCTCTGAGCCGGTGAAGCGGCATGGAGTGACTTCAGCGGGCAGAAGGCTGGCCTCCAGACGGCCCAGCGACTGATCGGCCAGTTTAACCAGCTCGTCGTGCTTAACACCACCAGCGCCAGCCAAAACAATGCGCGATGCCTTGTAGTGCGTCTGAATGTAATCGGTTAAATCCGATTTGCCAATAGACCTGTGTAAAAGAATGATGTTAAATTAATGAATACAAATCACACAATGGCCACTCACTGAATGTTCTTAGTGGGGCCCAAGATGGTTTGGCCAAGGGGCGTGCCCTGGTAGGCAGTGGCGTGCAAATGATCAAAGACCACCTCCTGCAGGTTGCTCTCCACCTCCTGCATTTCACGCAGAATCACAGAGCGTTCACGCGCAATCTCGGCCTCGCCAAGCTTGGAGTTCTGAATGATGTCGGCGAGAATCTCCACAGCCTTGGGCACATCCTTGGACAGACACTTGGCATAGAACACAGTCTGTTCGCGAGATGTGTAGGCATTCAGATGAGCGCCCAGGTTCTCAACCTCCAACTCTAAATCGGTTTGCGAGCGCTTGGCAGTGCCCTTAAAAAGAGAGGTGAACGATTAATATAATTACTATAAGGATATATACGATTAAGCTCACCTTGAAGGCCATGTGCTCCAGAAAGTGGGCAACACCGTTATTCTTCTCGTTCTCGGAACGGGAACCAGCATCGATCCAGAGTCCAACAGTGGCGGTGGAGGCGCCAGAGTCCTCGCTGGCAACGCGCAGGCCGTTGTCCAACTTGGTCACCTGGGTGGCGGGTATGTTCAACAGGGTCTTCTTCACCGTCAAAGCCGATTTGTAGCGCTGCAACAAACAACATTAAACTTTAAATTGGTTGGGCAACAACTATGCAACATAACCTCAAATTTTTAGCACAGCAGTTTTGTAACTTATTTGACGGCATTCAATGCAATTAATGTGCTGAATTGTACATTTAAGCGATACTCGGAAAGGACTCTCGCACACTTTTAGACACTTGAAACCATAAATACGAGCAAGCAGCTTACACCATTTACAATTACGTAATTTGAAATTGGCGAGCGTAATTTAGAACACACAAATTACTAACTCACCTTGATTAGGTTAACGCCGCGCGTGAACGAGCGCATATTTTGCGTTACACCAAGTACACGCAATGCCATCGTTTGTTTTATGTTCGTTATATATTTTCTACAACTTAAAATTAGTTGTTAAGCTTCTGCGTTCCCGATGTCGCGGCGCCTGCTGAAAAATTTCACACACACATACACGCATATATTTACAATACGACGTTAAGTGAGCTGCTGCACAAAATCAGCTGTTAGGCGAATTCTCAAACCTGGTCACACAGTTTTTAGCAAGCAAAAAGTTGGCAACGCGAATTTTTCATCAAACGCCGCTTGGATCTGTTTTCTTTTTATAATAGTTTTGGAATTTATTGTTATTTGTTAAAATCAAAATATATCCTCGAATTTAGTGAAACTTTCCGAAAAGCGTAGCCAACTGTGTGTTGAAATGGCTGGCAACTTTTGGCAGAGCTCACATTCACAACAGTGGATACTCGATAAACAGGATTTGCTACGTGAACGCCAAAATGATTTGCTCGCCCTCAGCGAGGACGAATATCAAAAGATCTTCATCTTCTTTGCGAATGTCATCCAAGTGCTGGGCGAACAGTTAAAACTGCGCCAACAGGTTATTGCCACGGCCACAGTGTACTTCAAGCGTTTCTATGCACGCAATTCGCTTAAAAACATTGATCCCCTGCTCCTGGCGCCCACTTGCATCCTGCTTGCGTCCAAAGTGGAGGAGTTTGGCGTCATTTCCAACTCGCGCCTGATCTCCATTTGTCAGTCGGCCATCAAGACAAAGTTCAGCCATGCCTACACACAGGAGTTCCTCTATCGCACCAATCACATTCTAGAATGCGAGTTTTATTTGCTGGAGAATCTCGATTGTTGCCTGATTGTCTTCCAGCCGTATCGTCCCTTGTTGCAACTGATCCAAGACATGGGTCAAGAGGATCAGCTGTTGTCACTGAGCTGGCGAATTGTGAACGACTCGCTGCGCACCGATGTCTGCCTGCTATATCCACCATATCAAGTATGTAATCGCGAGAATAAGATTCATCTATCATAATACTAATCAATATCTGCTTTTAGATTGCAATCGCTTGTCTGCAGATCGCTTGTGTGATTATGCAAAAGGATACAACGAAACAATGGTTCGCTGAGCTGAACGTGGACTTGGATAAAGTGCAGGAGATTGTGCGAGCCATCGTCAATCTGTATGAATTGTGGAAAGACTGGAAGGAGAAGGATGAAATCCAAATGTTGCTGGCCAAAATACCCAAACCCAAACCACCGCCACAGCGTTAAGACTCATTGCATTCTATACACTTTTGTGTTCTTTAAGTTCAATAAGCATTATAAGCCTTGAAAATAATTACTTCAAACCCATCATTGTCAGATTTCAAAGTTCATGATATACATACGATTTCTTGAACGCGTAAAAAAAGTCTTATTTATTTTCGCTAAAAGAACAATGCGTCTTGACCTAAGATCTATTTAATTACTTAATGCAAACATTGGGAATCGAAATATAAACAGTACCATTTAAATTTTACAATATAAATATTACGGTGCCTGTTATATATTCCAAAAGTTCTTAAGTATATTTATTTTTATTATAGGTACTTGGCTTGTCCACTCGAGAACTTTGTGTTTAATATCTTGGCTTTGTCCACAATCTGTTTCGTTTGGTTCTTATCAATCTTGTTGAGCTTCAAGTCCACATCACGGCTGAATGGACGACGCTCGGGCTTTGCTCCGGCAGCAGCTAGTTCCTTTTCCTGCAAGTTAACAAGGTTAAATTGAATCACTCTTTGGACTATTCCGAAGATGGACTCACCCGTTCACGCTGCTCCCTGCGCAGTTTCTTCTGATGCAGCTCCACCAGCGACTCATCGCGTTTGTGCTTCTTTTTATGTTTCTTAGCGATCTGCTCCTGTTCCTCGTCACGCTGACGCTCATACTTGGCCTGCGCTGCCTGCTCCATATCCTTGGATGAGCACGGTTTGGGACCCGCAGCGACACTCTGCGGCGTCTTTGTCCACGAACTGCGATCACTAAAGTCTGGCCGCTCCTTGCCTTGGTAAAAGGTACGCTTCATATTGTTGAGGGCTGCCAGGCCGCCCTTGAGACCCACCTCGGGCAGCTCCAGCATCCATTCTTCGCGGACATCTTGATCAGTCGCGGAGCCCATTAAGGAGTCGCCTTGTAATGCGGCCAACTTTAAGGTTAGCGCACGTTCCTCCAGCTCCACTTGTGTGGCATGCGGCAGGGGACCAAATGTGCCCGTCTCATCATCATCATCATCTTCATAATTTTCATTGGAATGAACAGGAACAACAATTTCATCTTTCGGTGCCTCAGCCATGTTGCTGGGCATCATGGGGCCAATCATTGTCGTCGCTTGTGGCTGCTTCAGCAAATGTGGTGGCAGCGCAGGTCCAAAGGCATCATCGGTGTCTGCTGCCTCTGCCAGTTGCCGAGGTGGAGCAGCAGTTGCTGATGGCTGCTCCTTAGGATCATCTCTTCTGCTACGTTTCTTTTCCTTGTGGCGTTTTTCTCGCTTTGACTTCTTCGATTTCTTGTGCTTTTTATCGACGTCTTTACCATGTTTTTTATGCTTTCGCTTGCGTCTATGATCTTCGGAACTGGAGCTGCTCTCGCTGCTTGAATCGCTGGACATGTTGTTCTGAAAATGCGCAAAATGAAAACTCAATAGTTTCGTGTTTGATACTAACTTTGGTTTCTCTATTAACGTCAATGAACTTTTGGGGACTTAAAATTAATTAACAATACAGAATAGTTAAACTTAGTAAATATTGCATGTGGTTGGGACTAATTTGATCTAAGATTTTGTCTTGAAGTCGAGAGCTCTAATCGAAAGTCTTTTTAGCCTTGCGATAGCTATACTGGAGGGACTTAATGATGCCCGCTGTGGTTATATTCTTGACGGACTGTAAGATGCTACTGCGCCACACAATGTCGTTGACCGACACCTGCACAAGCTTGGGCAGCATCGGCGACTTGCACAGGTGTTCCACCACATCGAAATAGTCACCACGAGGGGCGGCATTCTTTTGAAGCCGTCGGCGAAGCTCCTGGGGCAAGTGAAGCAGATGATATCGAGCCGCTTTACAAGATTTATCCTGTTCAAACGTGATTAATGGCTTCTGTGAGCCCGGCTCCTCGCCATGTATGTTGACTGCCATGTATTCCGCTAGTTGCCGCATGCTAGGCTCATAGAGCGCATAGAATTCTGACACTTGGGGCACAACAATGTTTTGCACCTTTTGCTTGTTCTCGCCGAAGATCATACGAAAATCACCCTTGTAACTGAGCCCCGCAATCGTGACGAACAGGTCGTAGACAGTGAACTTCTCAGGTAGCAGCAGCAGCGCAGTCTGGCAGGCGGCCAATAGATTCTGGTCCAGGGCCGATTGCAGGCGGGGATTATCGGATAGATTAACGAGACCGGTGACGGGCTTTTGCAAGCGTCCAGCTATATACAGATGTCGCCAATTTACCAAATCATCCACCAGATTGTCTTCGTGAACCACACCATACTTAATGGTGATGCCCAAATCCTGCAGCGGGACCAATGTGTTGAAATAAACACGCGCTGCCAAATTGTCTTGGTAATGTGCCAACAAATAGGGACCCATAAATCGCATAGCTGAATAATGACTGGGATGACGATGGATGTTCTCCGCATGGAAGCCCAGCGAATCGCGGACACAAAATATTAAATCGATCACATTATTCTGCATCGCCTTCTTATCGTCGCAACCCACTTGTTGTTTGACAGCAGATCCATATGCGAACATGTAACTAACATTGCCAATGGGAAAGCGGGTAACTGTGCGCCTATACAAGTCCAGCATGGTGTTATGATGACAGTTCGTGTGCACGGGGCAGGCGGGGTTTATTAGGTAAAGTTGCAGTTGGGGTATTTGTTAGCGTGGTATAAACGGATGATTTTTATAATTACGTTTCGCTTAGACCAGTATTGGGTGCCTGATTTTTAGGACGTGATCGAAGTAAGAACAGCAGTTGTTTCCCTCCAATCGCTTGTGACAGCTCTAAATCAAAAATATATACATATATTCAAATTTTTTTTCTTGGTTCCGGAAAAAGCCGAAACAGCTTGCGCAGCAGTGTGACCGCGAGTTTGAATTACAAAATTTACTAATTTGTACCGAAACATTTATGCTATACTGCTTTTCCATTTATTTTGGGCTATTTGTAAAGAGTATTTTTAAACTTATCACATTGGCATTTATGATATGATAATAAAAAAGGTAAAATATAATGTTTATAAAATGCAGTAATTTACATTTGCAACTATACAAAAAAGAAATTTAATTGACACTTGTCAGTACATTTTTGTAGCAAAAAGTTTATAGTTTTAATGGCCACACTCTACATTACCGGCAATGATTTTGAGGGCTGCAAGTTGACAAATTAAAACCATAATGTAAACGTAATATTTTGCCTTTTTGTTTTGAATCACATAAAGAACATATATTTTTGTTTTATTTTTTATAACATTTTCACTAGAAATTTTATTGCTCTGCTCGAATCTGATTGTTGATCATTTCCTTTCATTTACATAAGTTACAAAAATTTTTTGGCGCTGGAAGTAGTGTTGACAACCCTAAATTATCGGTGCTTTGTATTCGGAAGAAGAAGAAAACGCACATTTTTTTGTACCACAACATCATTGGACCACCGGACACCAACTAAAAAAAATACAATGTCGCAGCCACAGAAGCGGACAAAAGAGGCAGCTGATGCTGAAGCAGACGCTGATGTCGAAGCAGAACAGACGACGGAATCAATGGTCACAGAGGATAATGAACCCTCCACTTCTCAGAACGCCGAATCCAAGATAAGCATAGCTGAATTCACAACGGTGAGTTTAGAACGAAATCTAAATGTTTTTGCAATAAACTCTCAAACTTTGACATTGCAGGCAGCATACAAAAATGTTGTGGCTACCACACGTGCCTGTAACGAACTTCCCCAGGATGCGGCTCGTGCCGTATATCTCAGTTATCCGGGATATGCACGCATGCTGGAGGAACAGTCACAGCGCGTGTTGGGACTAATCAACAAAGTGTTGCAGTTGGAAAAGATCAGTGGTGATATCAGAAAGTAAGTATTGATTTAATTTCATACATATAAAAATGTGTGTATTAACTGAAGCTGCTAAACGTTTTATAATAAAGGCGTCACGGCGATGAGCAGCTTGAAATGGTGCAGGAATGCAATGATGCAATCTTCGAGCGCATCACAACCAACCTGGACATTAAGAGCGGCCAACGGCACAGGCATAACCACGTGGTGGTGGAGACTCAAGTGGATGTGCAGTCGGCTCTAACACCGGCACTGACAGTCACAACAACTGAGGCGACGACACCACGTGCTGGTACCTGGAATCGAACCAGCGGCTCCGCTTCAAGTCCGTCACTGCCACGCAGCACGGTCTCAGCTCGGTTGTTCACTGCGAAGAATATTATGCGGCCACAGATGCAATTCAAGGTGCCCGTGGACAATAGTGCACAGAATCCCTTCAGGCCAAGGTTAACGGAAAAGCCAAATTCACTGAAACCCTTGGCACTGCTGCCCGAATACGATGATGCCGGCGAAGTGGTCTCCTTTCTGCATCCATATGAGTTTGAGCTGCTCAAATTTGAGCCACCCAAGGAGCAGTTGCAAAAACAGAAGCCGCTGTTGCCGCTGCCACCAGATGCCATTGAGCTAATGCTTGTGGACAGCGTGGAGAAGCTTCAGCAGGCGTTGCAAGAGCTGCGTCAGGCACGTGAGATTGCCATCGATGTGGAGCATCATTCGTATCGCACATTCATGGGTATTACGTGCCTGGTTCAGATGTCCACACGCACCAAGGACTACATATTTGATACGTTGCTGCTACGCGAAGATATGCACATATTGAATCTGGTGCTGACCGATCCCAAAGTGCTGAAGATACTCCACGGCGGTGATTTGGATATAGAGTGGTTGCAACGTGATCTCTCCTTGTACATAGTCAACATGTTTGATACGCACCGGGCGGCAAAAGCCTTGAACATGGCGCGCCTCTCGCTGGCATTTCTGCTCAAACATTATCTGGACCTGGATGTGGACAAGAGTCTCCAGCTGGCTGACTGGCGAATGCGTCCGCTGCCACAGCAGCTGATTGACTATGCTCGCCAAGATACACACTATTTGATCTATGTGTTTGAGCGCATGACCAACGATCTGCTGCAAGCGGATCAGGGACAGCAGTTACTGCGCATGGTCTATCAGATGAGCAGTGAGGTGTGCAAGAAGCGCTACACGAAGCCGCACATTGGACCCGACTCGCATTTGGATCTGGTGCGCAAAACGAAGCGCTCCTTTGATAATCGCCAGTTGCATGCGTTGCGCGGCATCTTTGCGTGGCGCGATGCCACCGCTCGCCAGGAGGACGAGAGCTATGGCTATGTTCTGCCGAATCACATGATGCTGCAGATTGCCGAGAGCCTGCCGCGAGAGATGCAGGGCATTCTGGCATGCTGCAATCCCATACCACCGTTGGTGCGTCAACAGCTACACACGCTACATCAGATTGTGCTGCAGGCACGCGAACAGCCGCTGGTCAAAGTGAGTTACATTGGTGACAATGGAATCAATGGAAACAGCAACAAGACGAAGGTTACTGTTTCAGCTCTGCAGTCGTATCAAGAGGCTGCTGGGCCATGCATGGTCTTGGCCACCTGTTGATGTGTCTTCAGACTATCCATCGATTCGATTTTTCCTGTATTCTTAACTATCAAATAAGAGAGCGACAATATTCAATAACTCTTCTATTTTCAATTTGGTCTGCATTGCATTTGCTATTTTTACAGCCCATCCTCGAGCACAACAAAGGTCTGGGTAACACTTACTTGGCGCCCATCACAAAGGACTTTAACAGTAAACTCAACTGTCCTCACGATTTTTCGAATCACGAGGAGACGCGTGACGATCTTCCGACACTCCTAAAGCGTAGCTCGACTGGTAAGTTACTGCGTCCCGATCAACAGGACGCCAATGTGCCTTTATTGCCTGTGATGACACCAGCATTTGGACTGTTTGAGAAGCCAACATCCGCAGTTGAGGATGATCGCCGTTGGCAGGAGGCACGCAAGGAGAGCCAAACGCTGCGCATGCCCTACAAACGCTATTTGGCCATCTTGCCACTCATGCAACAACAAAAAATTGAGCAGAATGCACACGAACAGCGTGAGTTGGCCAAACGACGTTTGTGCCCAGCGGAGCCAGCGCCGGAAACCATCGCATTGGATGCGGTGCCCAACGTGGCGCCGGAGAATGATAAATATAATCTGCCGCTAAAGGAGCAGCTCAAACGCAAACACCAGCCAGCCGCCAATAGCAACGAACACGCTACCGAAATAAAGCGCACCAAAAAAGAGGAAAACACAACCACGCAACCGATAAAGACAGAAGCTCCAGCGACAGTTAAGGTGCCTGATAGTGAGAATAGCGATGATGACGATGTTGTTGAAGTTCCCATTGAGAAGAATGCACCAGAGAATCCAGCGCCGACGAGCAGTAATCGTCAGCAAAAGCGTCAGCAGAAAAACCAACGCTTTAAGGCAAAATCCCGCGTACAAGCTCAGAGCTCCAATCGTCCTGTACAGATGCCAGCAAATCTGGGTGCATCTCAACACTTTGACTACAAGAATGTCGACTTCCGACAATTTAAGGGTGGCGCACAACGCGCTCGGGGCACCGAAGTCAAGACACAGATGCGTGGCAAAGTAAGTGATTTGAAAACACATTAGAAATGTCATTAATTATTGATATTATTTCCACCTTTTTACAGAATCGACCAAATAATCGCAACAACAAAAAGTTTAACAAGCTCTTCACATTCAGCAACGCTAAGAAAGAGGGTAAAAAGTAAGTGACAGATGAGTGGGAGCCTTCCAAACCTAAACAAAAAAAGAACCCAGCAACCAGACTTTGTAAAGTATGTAGTTAGGAAACTACACAAATGTTAAACAATAAGTTTCCTTTCATTCATTCTTTATGCTTATTGTCTAATAATATAAACCAAACTATATGAATAAAACTAATAGTTACTGCAAATTGTGCTATTAATTAGATCCAGTAAACAATTGGTCGACGCTTCCCATTCTCTATAGATAGTCGATTAACTTACGTCGTGGCACTTGACAGACACACTTGATTCATGCAAGCTGCTTACTATAAAACTAATAACAATGTAAGCCTAATCTAAGCATTAAACTTAGAGTTACAGCGTTTTGAACATCTTATCACCCTCTTTGTCCATGCAATACTCCACCACGGCAAACACAACAAGTAATCTTCGCTCCACGCCACGTTTATGCTTGTCAGTAATGAGCGGATAGAGTGCATCCTGTTTAGATAGACGATCCACAATTTCAGTTAAAACGCCACCGGAGAACACTTGCAGCCGGTCCCAAGTTGATTTGCGTATGCTATAAAGTTAAAAGAAAAGTTGTTTAAATGTTTGATTAACTATTATTATTGTGTAAAGACTCACAGACAACATTGATAGAGCGGCGCTAGAATGTCCAAGTGATCTTTATTGGGATTACCAAATGCTTTGCCGTTATCGATTAGCACCACACGCTCTTCGCGCGTCTCATAATGATGACGATCGCCGTTCTGTATCAGATAGTCGAAAATGGCCACATCTATAAGGTCTAGAAGGCGTATTGTTTCCATTTTGTTCTTGAGGGGTCTACAAGGGAAACATTCAAATGAAATGTTAGTTTACCAGAACAGTGCCACTTGAACTATTTGCTTACTTGCAGTAGTTCATGTCATCCTCCCAGGCGGCTCGCTTGTCCTCCTTATAGGTGCGCTGCCAGGGCGAGCGTCGTTTGGCCAATGTGCCAGGCACAATGTAGATCATAACACCCTCAATGTTATGCCTCTCATCGCCGCAAACCGTCTCATCCTCGTTGCAGTAGTGGCATTTGCCATACAAACAATACGTTTCCTTGCCATCCTCATCCACTTCGATTTTGATGGTATTCTGCAGCTCCTGATCGCCATGCGCATAGATTTCTCTCTTTAAATTCACCACACGTCCCACCACAATGGGTGTCCAGCGCAGATCGAGCACAGCACCCAAATAAAAGGCATATACCTCGGCGGCATGCCGATCTTTGCCACTGTAGACGACGCCTTCAACCACAAAATCACGGGGATACCACTGTGGCTTGAAGATGACCTTCTGCTGCTGGTTCAAGCGCATCAGCAGCTTGAGTTGAGTGCCACGCGCCAAGTTGTTCACCTTTGTGATGGGCTCATCTCGCAGTGTCTTAAGCAACTGGCCCATTGAGGAATCGTGAAGTGGGTAAATCTCATTCTCTTGCGGCCACTACAAATTCGAGACTATCGAAATTACATTATCACTATGCGTGTTCGACGAAACTCACCCAATTGGCAATCTCCCAGAGCACACTGGCATTCTCGTAGGCGGCCAGCTTGTAGTTCTTGAGCAGTTTGTTGCGGAACATGAAGAAGCGCGGATTGCGATTCAAATATGCCGGCTTCAGGTGGCGAATCTTGTGTCGTATCATGTTCTCCAGCGCACGCACACTGGACAGCTGTCCCTCCTCGGCGTTGAGATAGTACATGAAGTAGAAGTTGGCGCCGACTGTCAGGCAGAGCAGCGTGGCAATGATGCACACGATAATGACGCTGCGTTTGTTCATAGTCTCAAGCTATTTAACTATTAGCTGTAGTCTGGGCGAAAGATGTGCGTTTGCCTTTTCGCTGGGCGCTCGTACTTTATTTTTAATATTAATGCCTATATGTAACGCAAATAATTTGTTGCCGTTGCTGTTGTTAATGCTGGGCTGTTGATGTTGCCGCTGTTGCATGCTGTGGCTTCTTTCTATTCTTTGCGTTGTTTTCTGTTTTGTCTTTTGGCAGACATCGACGACAACTGTTCGCATCAGTCCATTGTTGTTGTTCTCATTAATTGCAAACATGCGACAAGTCATTTGCTTTCTAACTTAATTAAAATGTCATCACTGTGCGTGCTTGCTTGAGTCCTGCACACAACAACAACAGCTAAAACAGCGCGCGTTCCTTTCAGGCTCCAACAACTGGCGACGACCCGCACACCGCATGGCATAGAAACACCGGGCCAATGCAGGTGCGTCACTCACATCAATAATATGGGCACGTGACGTCACGACTGCTGATTGAGTTCACCTCTCGATGTTGTTGATACTTTGAACTGAATATTACGCACACCTCGTCGATGCCTATAAGAATATACATTTTACTGCCGCTGCCGCTATGCGCCAATTGTTGTAAATCAACGCCAAAGTTTATGTTTCGGCCTCTCTTATTCTGCTTATAAATGATTTGTTTGGCCTCGACGCGTGCCGCGATTGCCGTATTCAAAGCAACTCAATTTGTTTACATTCGCAACTATTGTGCCGTAGTGTATGTGTGTATGCATGTATATCTCTAGGCGTTGTATATTCTAGCTATGGTCACACCTTGCTTTGCTCTGTGTTTTCTTAAATCTACAATATACGCTCAATTAATTTAAATGAATTGCTGCTTAATGAGGAAAAGCACTTATTTAATAAGCTGTACAAAAACATGCATGAAATGTTCGCATCAGGTGGAAATGTTATTAGGCATACAAAAATAGCAGACAGTTCAATTGATTGAACTGTTATTAACAGTCATGCTAACATTAAGCGAACCGTTAAATTTAAATTGCGGATTTGTATTCGAAATAGTAAGAATACGTTAAACTGGAAATTTTGTTGAATTGTTCAGTCATTTCTAAATGTTGTAAAACAAAACCAAATTCAAAATTGTTGTGTAACGGGAAGTGGCAGTTGGGGACAGGATGAATACTGCCCAGTGTCGGTGTAAACAAAGTAAAGAGGTCCACGTGCGTGTCCTTTACACTGGCGGTTCTATTGGCATGATGCGCAACGCTGCGGGCGGTAAGTCTTGAAATTGCTGTGATTATACAGCTTTTTCTAACGTATGTGTAAGTCCTGGCACCCGCTGATGAGCTGCCGAAGCGACTTCGCGAATATCCCAACTGCCACGATATCACGTATACGCCGAACTACGAGGCTAATCAGGATCCTCCTTTGGTGTTGCCTGCCATAGCGGGAATACCAACTCGAATCGTTTATGATATATTGGTATATACGCCGCTCTTGGATTCTAGTTGCATGGCCATGAATGATTGGCAACACATGGCAAGAGATATAGGCGTAAGTTTACAAATCAAAATTAAAATTAAATTGTCAAGATTACTGACAGGAATGCTATGATCGCTACGATGGCTTTGTCATATTGCACGGCACCGATACGATGGCCTATACCGCCTCTGCCTTGGCCTTTATGCTGGAAAATTTAGGTAAACCCGTTGTCGTCACTGGCGCCCAAATTCCTATTTTTGAGATGCGCACCGATGGACGGGATAACTTTAGTGGCTCATTGATGCTGGCCGGCAACTACAACATACCCGAGGTGTTGGTATACTTTGACAACAAGGTGATGCGAGGCTGTCGCAGCACCAAAATTAACTCGATGGGATTTCGTGCATTCGATTCACCAAATCAAGCAAGGCTCGGGACAGTCGGCGTAAATGTTCAGATTAACAGCTGGCAAATATTTCGCCCCTGTAATCAGGGTAAGTTTGTGGTGGAGACGGTATTAGAGCACAACGTGGCACTGCTGCGAATCTATCCGGGCATTACTCCGGCTGTGCTGCGTGCTTTCCTCAGCCCTCCCATGAAAGGTGTCGTCATCCAGAGCTTTGGCTGCGGCAATATGCCCGAGCAGAAGGAGCTGCTGGATGTGGTGCGTGAGGCGGTGGAAGGCGGCATCTTGGTGGTGAACATAACACAATGTCTCCATGGTGAAGTTGCGCTCATCTACGAGACGGCCAATTGGATGCAAATGGGCGTTGTGGCTGGGGGCGATATGACCCAAGAGGCGGCGCTCACAAAACTCGCCTACGTGTTGGGCAAAGACAAGTTGAACTTGCAGCAAAAGAAGCAGATGCTACAGCTTAATTTGCGTGGAGAGTTGACCACGCAAACCATTAGCAACGTCAATGATGTGGACTTAATTGAGGGCGTGGCGCGTACTCTAAATCTCTCCAGTTGCAGGGAGAGCGATCAAATGTGCTCCACGCTGTTTCCAGCGCTCGTCGATGCTGCTGTTCGCGACGGCGATGTGGGAAAGCTAAAATCACTCAGGGAGTACGGTGCGAACTTATGCGAAAGCAACTGTGAAGGACGCACGGCGCTGCATTTGTCCTGTTATCTGGGACAGCAAGACTGTGTGGCTTGCCTCTTGGCGCTCGGCTGTCCCGTCGACTTGACCGATCGCTTCAACCGCACGCCACTGCACGAAGCCATTGACTCGGACAACCACCTGATAATTCAGCTGCTGCTGGATAGCGGCGCCAAGCTGCCACAGGACGACCATCAGATGCAGGCCGAACAACTGCGAACGCTGGCCGAGAATGGACAAACCGAACGGTTGGAATCCTATCGTTTGGCTGGCGCAAATCTAATGCTAGCCGATCGTTCCGGTCGAACGCCGTTGCACTATGCAGCCCAGTCGGGCAACTTGCCGGCTGTGGAGTATCTAATACCATACTATGACAATATCAAGGTCGTAGATGCCTTGGGATTGGCACCAATTCATTATGCTAAGGCGGGCAATCATGCCGAAGTTATAACGGCGCTGTGCGAGAAGCTAAAAAACACAAAGAGTTAGTAGAGAAGCTCTGCTCATTATGGTTGGGACAAAAAACAATTGTGATGTTTGGTTTTTTTCTCTTATTTTTTGTGAAATAATTTCAAATATAATTTTAGCTTATACCTGGTATATGTATAATTAGTTTCTTGTCAGTGTGTCCAAGTCGAGGGCGACTACAACAACGACGACGACGGCGATGACGACGACGACGACGATGTGTAGGTAACACATATTAAAATTCATTTCTACATAGTATAGATGTGTGTCTGTATTGTGTGTGTGTGTGTTGATTGGTTGTGTGTCTGTTGTGTGTTTTACAATTCAAAATTGTCGTTGCTTTTGCTTACATCGAGATACAGATACAGATACATATGCACAACGCTATCATTTTGCATCGCAATCAACGCAATTGTTAGTAAATATATGTGTACGTGTACGTGTGTATGTGTATTTGTATATGTATTTGTGTTTGTATGTGTGTGAGTTTGCCTATATTTAGATAAGTAAAGTATGTATAGAATATATGTATATTATGTATATGTATATGGGTTTCTTCTTATTAATTATATGTAAATGTTGTGTTCATTAAATTTATGTTTTTTG
Source organism: Drosophila siamana (assembly GCA_035047445.1). Lineage (NCBI taxonomy): Eukaryota > Metazoa > Arthropoda > Insecta > Diptera > Drosophilidae > Drosophila > Drosophila siamana. The sequence continues at coordinate 14,417,356 of JAWNPP010000004.1, read as the reverse complement.
TTATGCAAAAATAAAACAAGCAAATTGTAAAATGTAACATAAATACAATTATTGGCAACATAAAAAACAAAATATATGTATGTTTTGTAAAGTTCGCTTAAAAAGGAAATAAAATCAAATACACGGCGTGGCGCACAACACAAGAGAAGAAGTATTGATTAAACTTTCTACTCCTCGTATGCATCGTATATATATAAAACTAGTTGCTGTGCATCCTACATACACTTCTCTAGATAGCGCTACTTAGTATTACGCATTAATGTTAGAAAATAATGAGTGTTTTTTTTTTTGTTTTTCATTCCTTTTTTTTTTTTTTGCATAATTCGAATACTTGGCAGCCCCTTCAAATGAGCCTTTCAAACCGAACCAAACAGTAGTACAGTACAAGTTTGTCGCATTTACCTTATAACTCTAAAATGACACATATTTTCGTATGCTTTTCGCTATAAATTTGACATTTAGACATGAAATATTGCTCATTATTTGTTGTTTATAAACTCTTATTTTGATTCTTTTAACTTGACCATCTCTTTACTGCATATTTACTATATACTGTTTGTATATTTCATCTTTTATTTATTTTCATGTGTATAGTTTTCGTTAATATACGTATTTTTTCTTTTTTTTATGTTAGCTGCTGAAGCAAAAAGCGGTTGCTGTCGTTTACCTACTCATAACTTGTTATTAATACTTAAAATTGCTTTTCGAATTGTTTGTTTGTCTACAGCTTAAGATATAATTATGTTTCATTTTCTTGATTTTGTTTCTTGTTTATGTTATGCGAATTTAAAAACTCTACTAGACTACATTACAAAATTGTTATTTTCACTGGGGTTTTAGATCGTCCATCGTTCATCCATTCTACTTTCATACAGTCACTTCTTCTCGCGATTTTGTAAAAAAAAAATGCATTCGTGAAATAGTATTTTCGTTGTGACAGTTTGGAGGGGAGATAATTGGAGGGGCGAAGCTATTCCATAGATATTGTAAACGTTGCATAATTGGTTTAAACTAAATTGCACATTGAGTTAAATTTTGAACGCAGGTTAATTATTATATAGTATATGTACATACAATCAATCAATTGTATTATTGTGTGTCTTGTGTGGATATGTACAGCAACACTTGTGTGTGATAGATAGATAGATATATAGGTAGAGAGAGATGCGTGTGTGGTGTGGGCATGAGATAGCGGGCACCTTAAAATCTATATCTGGTTTTGAGAGCATTTCGGCTTAATTAAATGTATAAAATACAATTAGTGTATCATTGATGCTGCTGTTGCTGTTGCTCCTGCTGTTGTTGCTGCTGCTGCTGCTGCCCTAGTTAACCATCAGTGTATGCGATTCCATGGGCGCTGCTGAGTCATACAGCGTGTCTGTATCCTGCGTGGGCTCACCCTGCAGTTGACACTGATTGGACAGGGTGCCGGCACCGCAGTCACAAAAGAAGCTACAGCAAAACATGTCAATTAGTAAAACACTTGAAGAAGATAACAAAATTCACAGATTACTTACCGATCGTGTCGTATGAATTCAACATCATGGCCTGCATGACAATTCTTTATGCAATTGACGCATATGGCATTTCGGTCCGTTGTATTGCAGGTTTGGCAGCGATAAAAGTCGTGCATGGGAAACGATGTGTAGCTGCTAATCTTATATAGACACTGGCCACTCGATACAGCCTTTTCGACCTCGTCCTCGTTATTGAAGATGTTGTTGCCGCGCGTGATTGGTTGCACACCACTGGCCAGGCACAAGCCACCGAACTTGTTCTTAAAGATTTGATTGTGCTCGAGTGTAGCTGTTGCATTGTTGGTGATCTCCACGCCCGCTGCTTGTCCATCGTAAATCCGATTGCGTCGTAGTATGGGATGCGATTGCGTTGAGATCAAAACGCCAGCTTGCGTATTCCGGAATATGTCGTTCTCCTCGAGTATACCCTTGCCGCCATTGAATATGCAGATGCCACCATCGCGTCCATCGTAGATTTTGTTGCGTTTCAGTGTTGGATTCGAGTCCGTTTTTATCCACACACCAGCCATGGCATTATCAAAGATTTCGTTCTGCTCGAGCAGCCCCAAGCCACCATTATAAACCAGAACACCACCGTTTTGTCCGCCCCAGATCTTGTTGCCACGTATCACCGGATTGCTGCCCGTGCGTATTTGCACGCCCGAATACAGATGATTGAAGATATCATTGTCCTCAAGCTTGCCGTGTCCATTGTCATAGAAATAGACACCAACTTGCTTGCCAGAATGGATGCGATTGCGCCGCAGGACTGGCGTACTGCCCGTGGTTATCCAAACGCCAGCCAGTGTGTTCGAGTACACTTCATTCTCCTCAATCAGCCCTTGGCCCTTCTCATGCACATAGATGCCGCCATGCTGGCCATGATGAATCTTATTGTGACGTACTATCGGATCGCTGTTTGTGCGAATCTGTATGCCCGCCAGGGCGTTGCCATAGATGTTGTTGTGCTCAATGAGGCCACGACCCTCGCCAAAAATGTACACGCCTCCCTGATGACCATTGTAGATCTCGTTCTTGCGTATAGTTGGATTACTGTTCGATGTTATCCACACACCTGCATCAAGACGAGAATTTAATGTCTAGTCCATTTCTGAACACACATTTGAAGTTGAAACTCTTACCTGCAAAGTTATTCGAGTGTATTCGATTCTCGATGAACTGCCCGAGACCATTCTCGTGCACATAGATGCCCCCCGTCTGACCATGATGTATTTCACACTTGACCACCGTGGGATTGGCGCCGGCCTTCACTTCAAAGCCAGCTATGCGATTGTTGTGAATGTCGTTCTTCTCAAAGTACCCCTGAAATGAATAATAGTAATCAGCGTGATTATGACCATGACCAATTTAATTGTCAGTTAGTTATGGCATTTAGTTGTGTTACAATTACAGTGAACAAGTCATATACGCATATATATCCTATGTTTACTCAACTATAACAGCAAATATAATTTTGAGGCGTGCTTTACAAAAATTAAGAATTAATAATAAATATGTTGGATAATGGGTAGCTATCGAATCGAAATTACTATTTATAATAATAAAATATGTATACAGATAGAATTGTCATTAAGAATTTTGGATAATCGAAATGAATTAATTAAATACATAAAGTATTGCTAATAATAATAACTAGTCGAAATTTATTGGCTTACCATGCCATTCTCAAAGGTAAAGATGCCCACATCACGTCCATGATGTATGTGATTCTCTCGCATTATAGGACTGGCAAAGTTCTTCACCCAAATGCCGGCCAGAGCATTGCGGCTGATCTCGTTGTGCTCATAGGTGCCCTGGGCATAGTCTGTGACATAAAGCCCAACATTCTCGCAGTCGCTGATGTCACAATTGCGAATTACGGGATTAGCACTGACGCCACCCACACATACTGCAGCACCCACCACAGACGTGGAGCGAATGATGCAGTTGTCCACCGTCGGTGAACAGTTCTCGCCAATGTCGAGACAATAGTGCTTATGATGCGACACCGTTGAAGTCACCTCCGGTGAGAATTTAAGTGTCAAGTAGCCAACATACGCATACTTGGCGCCCTCAACAAACATAACTGTTGAGCCCGCCTCGCGTTCCAGTACCACAGATTCCGCAACGTTGCCAGGTGCAGCGCCTACCAACGCCACATCAGAGTCAATGAATAGATATTCGCCCTTGTAGTGGCCGGCATGCAGAAAGATCAGTGGACCCGGATGTTCAGTTGGCGGCACATTCTCCTCGTAGATGTTGGCCAATGCATTCACACTGGCTCCGCCACCACCAGCTGCACCCGATGCTGAACTGCTGCTGGTGTTCGAGAGCCCCGCATTCACATTGCCAGCGCCAGCTCCAGCGCTGGACCCAGAAGCGAACGCCGCAGCGGCGCGTTCCTCGGGATAATCCAGAGCCGCCTGTATTGTATTGAAGAACACTATGCTGCGCCCCGAGTGACGTTTATCCTGGTAGCCGGGACGCACATGAACGCCACGATAGAGCTGGCGAAAGCTCTCTTTCCATGGGTTGGCGTACTCCGATTCCTCGGGCTTCTCAAAGACAAATTTGCATAGCTCGGGATTAAACAGTGGCAAATCGTATTCGAATACAGACTGATAGAGGCGCTTCCACAACTCTGTATCGTTAGCAATAGTATTGAAGCGTTTGCACACCAACGCCAACCGGCACAGATCCTGCTCCAGCAAGTACGAGAAGATGGCCAGCAGCACCTCATCCGCCAGTTCATACTGCAAGTACTGGGCCGCCGTTGGCCCCGCGCCACTTGCTGCACTTCCAGCACTGCCCGCCTCCGCATTGGGCACAGCGGCTGTGTCCGTTTCGCCGCTCTGTGTGTAAAGACGGCGCGAACGTTTGCGAGCCGGCAGCATATAGTTGTTATCCTCAATGACAGCCGCCGCTCCACCCACAGGCAGTGCACCACAATGCTGCTGCTGTGGCACCGAGCTGTGCACATTGGGTGGCTGGGCCAAGGTGGCGCCCGTTGTGGGTGCATTGTTGACGGGAAATGTGGCGCTAGTCGAGGGTGCCTGCACAATGGCAGTGGGCGATGATGACGAGGAAGATGCCGCCGACGACGAGGACGTCGATGAAGCTGACGATGATGACGACGATGACGACGAGGACGACGATGAAGACGACGACGACGAGGACGTTGACGTTGAGCTGGCAGGTGATGATGTGCTGGGATTGATCAAAGTGGGTGAACTGCTCGCTGGGCCCACAACCAAAGCAGCGCCAGTCGACGAGGCAGCAGCGCCACTCGATGAACACCATTGATCGTGATTGCTGCTGTTGCTGCTGGCTGCGGCGGAAATCTTCCGCCTCAAGTCGTAGGGTGACTGATGACAGCAGGATGCTGTTGCAGTTGCAGTGCCGTTGCTACTGCAGTTGAGAGTATTTTGACTGGAAGATGTGCTTGGAAACATTGAAGTGCAGGTGGTGGTGTTGTTGTTGTTGCTGTTACTGCTGCTGCTTGGACCAGCCGCCGATGACGACAGGTTGCCCTCGGTAGTGTCCATGATTTGCACAGTGCTATAAGCATTGCCCATGGCATGATTATTGATTCCTCCACTTGTTGTTCCCGTTGTGCTGGCAGAAGAATTGTTACTGGCTGCTGTTGCGTTGTTGCTGCTGCTGCTTGTGGGCTGACCGCTGTCAAAGTATTCCGTTGAATTGCCGGTGCCAGTGACAGCGCTGTTGCTCGCTCCACCTGCTCCGGCTCCTCCTCCGCCCACTGCTCCAGAGGGCGCTGCTGTGCTGGTCGAGGCTGCGGCGGCGCTGCTTTGCTGAGCATGCACACTCTGCTGCAGCATGGGATCCATAATGTTGCCCGTGGGACGATTTGGCATGGCAATGCGATTGGCTCCTTTTCGTCGGGAGCGTCGCACATAGGTGCGAGATGATGTGAACGATGCACTGGGCATTTTGCAATTCTTTGTGCCGTCGGCGGGAAAGGGAGAGGGGGCAAAAAAGTCTTATGGCTCTTTATCACTTTTCACTTATTTCCAACCCCAATCCACAATTCCACAATTCTACGCACACACTGCAGCAATACACACACGCACTCACACGCGGACAGTGAGAGCCACGGCAGACAGACACAGACAGAAGTATGTATGTGTGAACACCGCGATTCGTATGCGTATTCGGATTTTCTCCTTTCACTTGCAGCTTACAGTTTGCATTGCTGCCTACCACAAAACACTTTGTTTAACACTATTTTCAATTTTCATTCATTTATGTACCGAAAAGTTTGGTAGCGAACATTTTCTAAATTATTGTCGTTCATCAGCCAGTTTTGCCTGCTTCATCATCTGCTCTTCTTCCTATTGTATGTATTTGCGTGTAAATGCCTGCGTGTGTATGTGTGTGAGTGTGGAGTTTTCGGGGTTTCTATCCTTTGTTTCTCCTTTGTTTTGTTTTATTTGGATAGAAGAGTAACACTAGCTATCACATTGTTCGCCGCTGTTTCGCTCGCTCATTGTTTCTTTTGTTTGCTCTTTGTGCCTTATTTCGTATTGGCAGCTGAAAATTTTGTCCAGCTTTTCCCCGTCTCTTTTTGCTTACACTAACTTAGCAATTGTATTAAATTACTTTAACTTTTTAAACTTTGAATCAAATTGTTTGGAGCAGCCACTATTTGAGCAAATACAACGATGCGACAAGTTTTTAATTCGCTGCGAACGAATCTGGGAAACGTAGGAAACGACAGTAGAAGTGAAGAAACATCGGTCACACTATCGATGCCTCGACTAATAACTTTTATAAGAGAAATCGATTTTGTATTGTATAGGCCGATATTTTCTAATCATGATGAAAAATAAGTTACTATTGGAAAATATCCTTTTAAAAACAATTTTGATTAACTATTTCATATAATCACTTTTATTTGTAAAAAGTGCAATGTATGGAATAATATCAAATTGTAATTCTATCGGCGATTTGCCATTGATGGTCACCCTGTCCGTCATTTCCGATGAATTTTCTATATAGTACGCAGAGTTAAATTGTGAATTGATATCGATTGAATCGCCGATTACCTTTCCCGCCACTTCTGGCATCGCTTCACATAAAAATTGCAACGCATTTGGAAATTCGCAAATTTATCCGCGAAATTCTGGGTATAATATTATCTAACAAACGAATATAATGGCGCCCATTGCAAATTTAAGTACGGGGATTATTCCGGTATGTTGGATGCGCAGAATATGTGTGCATTTTACAAAATAATCAAGTGTGTGTCTTTTTGGTGTTCATTGCAGCGCATGATGCATGGCGAAGATGTCTCGCAACCAGTGCTTCAAATATTGGGCATTAAAAGAATCAACACAAATTCGGATCAGCCTCGCTACCGTCTGCTAATGTCAGATGGCAAATACTACAACAGCTATGCCATGCTGGCCAGCCAACTGAATGAGATGCAGCATAATGGACTCCTTAGCGAAAACACAATTGTACGGCTGGACAAATACATAACTTCCATGGTTGGTAAAGAGGGATCTGGCAAGTAAGTTTGATATGCTGATCACCATTTGATCTTTCAATATTGGTTGCCATTTTGTGCCATAGGCGTGTGCTAATTGTGTCAGAGTTGACTGTCCTAAACTCAGGTGAAGAGGTAAAGTCAAAGATTGGTGAACCCGTCACCTATGAGAATGCGGCGAAGCAAGAGACTGCCCCAAAACCTGCCCCAGTTGCAACGAGTGCACCTGCTGTAAAAAAGGAGCAATCTTACAAAAACCACAACAACAATACAATGGAGAGTACAATGAATAGCACACTTAATTCAGGATTAACTCATCCTATTGCCAGTCTGAGTCCGTATCAAAACAAATGGGTCATCAAGGCGCGAGTCACGTCAAAGACCGCCATCCGCACATGGAGTAATGCACGCGGCGAGGGGAAACTTTTCAGTATGGACCTGATGGATGAATCTGGCGAAATTCGTGCCACGGCCTTTAAAGAGCAGTGTGACAAGTTCTACGATTTGATTGAGGTGGACAATGTCTACTTCTTTTCAAAATGCCAGCTTAAGCCGGCCAACAAACAGTTTTCGCAGCTTAAGAATGATTATGAGATGACGTTCACTGGTGAAACTGTGGTGCAGTTGTGCGATGATGCCGATGATGGCGGCATACCTGAAATCAAATTTGATTTAATTCCCATTTCGCAAGTTGCCGGCATGGAAAACAAGGCGGCCGTTGATACCATTGGGATTTGCAAGGATGTGGGCGAGTTGCAGACTTTTACATCGCGCACAACTAACAAGGAGTTCAAGAAACGCGATTTAACGTTGGTGGACATGAGCAATGCTGCTGTCAGCTTGACACTGTGGGGCGATGAAGCAGTTAACTTCGATGGTCATGTGCAGCCCGTCATCTTGGTAAAGGGTTCACGTGTAAACGAATTCAATGGCGGCAAAAGCCTCAGTGTGGGCGGTGGCTCAATTCTGAAGATTAATCCTGATATACCAGAAGCGCACAAACTACGTGGTTGGTTTGATAACGGCGGCGGCGATAATATCAGCAATCTAGTTTCTGCACGCACCGGCGGTGGCAGCTACAACACCGATTGGGTCACCCTCAAGGAGGCGCGCATACGTAATCTCGGCGCTGGGGACAAACCTGACTACTTCCAATGCAAGGCTGTCGTGCATATAGTGAAGCAGGAGAATTCATTCTATAAGGCGTGCCCCCAGGCTGAATGTAACAAGAAGATCGTGGATGAGGGCAATGGACAGTATCGCTGCGAGCGTTGCAATGCAGCCTATCCCAACTTTAAATACCGTTTGCTCGTCAATGTGAGTTTTACCCTATTGTCAGATTTCAGAATTTCAATAAACCATTTTTCATTCGTAGATGAGCATTGGCGACTGGACATCGAATCGTTGGGTGACCTGTTTCAATGAGGTTGGCGAGCAGCTGCTTAAGCATACTGCCCAGGAGGTGGGCGAGGCATTGGAGAATGATCCGGCTGAAGCTGAAAAAATGTTTGCCGACATTAATTTCTCCTCATTCATCTTTAAGCTGCGTTGCAAGAATGAAATGTACGGTGACATGACTCGCAACAAATTGTCTGTTCAGTCAATGACTCCGATTAATTACAAGGAATATAACAAACATTTGATCAAAGAGCTGAAGGAGATGACGGGAATTGGACCTTCTAATTGAAGGGTGTGTAAAGTGCAGTGCACGTGTCAAATATAATCATAATTCCAAATGTTTAAATATAAAAATAGGGCCTACTTATATATGGTTGAAATAAATTATCTTTAACGTATTGGTATTGGCTATTTTTTTGTTTATTTTTCGTTATTTATAGTTAAAAAACGGAAATTTGAATGGGAAACAGTGGACTTCAATAGAAAGACTTTCTGAATTAATTTACAATATATAGTATCTTTAAAGATTTATTTGGTTTAAGATTTTCATTTTAACTTAACTATTTTCAAATACTATAATTTAATTGGTTTCCCCATATCACAACTTAGTCTGCTGTGGTTAAGATGCAAAAATTATATCGCTAAATATCGATAAGAATTTTAATTCTTTGTTTATGTTTTAGCTAAAAACAGCTGATTTTTTGGTCAGAACCGATTTAGAAATAAAACATTGAATATTATTTATCGTAATTATTATTTGATTTATGGGTATATCAAGTTATTTATTAATTAATAGTTTAAAAAAGGTTCTTGTTTCAAAATAATTCAAGGAAAATTAAGCAATATAAAATCGAAACTCCAGATATATCGATATTTGTGTATCGAGAAAAAGTTAGTGTCGAAAATCGACGGACAACAGCGTCGATGAGTTCAGTGCATTTTGGTAAACAATAGAATAAAAAGGTGTCAGGAAATGCCTGCGGGAAGGGAACGAGTTATACCTGTGGCGTCGGGCTCCTACTCAAATCTGGTAATTAGTTAAATGCATGCATTAATTAGTATAAGCATATATGTGTAGTTATCAATGTGCAGTTTAATTTGTGCACACAGGATACACACCCTAGTTATATGTATGCGGGCACTAATGATAAACTACTCTTTGTCTTACAGGTTGGATTTATTTTTATATTTAATATCATTGTCGGAACAGGAGCACTAACGCTTCCTGGTGTATTTGCCAAAGCAGGATGGGCTCTCAGCCTGATGGTTATATTATTGCTGGCAGTTATGAGTTATATGACAGTCACATTTGTTATTGAAGCCATGGCTGGTGCGAATGCCATTAAAAATTGGCAGAATCTACAGGTTATGAGGCGCAATCGAAACTCATTTGGAGCCAGCGATGATGATAGGGAACTTGAGTCCACTCCATTGATTAGTTCTGCTTCTGGTGCAGTAGAGTGTCATTATTATCAGCTGACCCACAAGTTCGAATTAGGCGAAATGGCAACATTATTTTTTAACGACTTTGGACGCATCTTATTTTATTTGTGCTTTATTGTTTATCTCTTCGGAGACTTGAGCATATACTCAGCAGCGGTATCCAGAAGTTTGCGAGACATCATATGGTAAGAATGCTATTTTAAAAGACAATACAATCGATCTTCGTAGCGCTGAAGATAAGATAATGAAATAAACATACATACGTTGGCTACTTTTCCTTACAGCGAACATGATCGCTCAAATAGTTCAGATATCTCGATTGTGGAAACGAAATCTATGTTCCAGCCTAGCAATTTCAAAAGCAATGGAAATCACACCTGCTGGAAGGATCACAGCATATCGCGGATACACATGTATAGGATAATATTAATTGCGTTTAATATGATTTTTGGTCCTATCATATTGTGTGGCATTCAGAAAACGAAATATTTGCAAATTCTGACTGCTGTCTTCCGTTGGCTGGGTATGTAATAATGAATGACTACTTCCCAGAAAATTCTCAATTAACTTGGAATTCTCTTTCTATGTGTGATATCCTGAATATGCAGCATTTACATTCATGATATGCATTGCCACAAAGTTACTCATTACCAATGGACCAAAGGGACATCCTGTTGGCGTTAATATCTACGGATCTCCGCCATTATTTGGGGCATGTGTCTACTCGTTCATGTGCCACCATTCACTGCCCGGTTTGTTGGCACCACTTAGAAATAAGTCAAAGGTATCAAAAATTCTCTCATTTGATTACATTGTCATTTGCATGTTTTATATTGTTTTGGCCATGACAGGCATTTTTGCATTCGAACACGTTGAGGATCTTTATACGCTTAATTTTCTACCAGATCAAGAAAACTCCAAAGATTTCCTATCCGGCTTATATATCGCCATTGACTATTATTTGTCTTTATTCCCAGTGTTTACATTATCCACTAGTTTTCCAGTTATCGCTGTAACCCTTAAAAACAATCTACAAATTCTGTTTCTCGATATGTCTCGATATGACTCATATAATTTATTTATACGCGCGTTGTTTCCAATTATGACAGTTCTTCCATCATTTTGCGTGGCATACTTAACCGATAGTCTCTCCACGCTTGTGGCATTTACCGGAAGCTATGCTGGAACTGGAATTCAATATATAATACCAGTTTTCTTGCTATATTTCTCAAGACGGACGTGTACAGAGTTGCTGGGTAGTGGAATCGTTAACCATTTCCAAAGTCCGTTCAAGTCAAATGCATGGCTGTTATTGGTCTTAATTTGGTCTGTCATTTGTGTGACCCTTGTGTCTATCAATTTATTCCGTTAAGTCTGTATTTACACTTACTAACAGTTAGCCCCATGTCAATCCTAGTTTTTTTTTATATCGGCTGTGAGATAAAATTGTAACAAAACAAAATCTTAAAATCTTATCTTATGCATTACTAATAGATACTTGACGCGATTAATATATATGCGTGAAACTCTGTATCAAATGCAAATGACACTGTTATTGACCTTTTCCTATCGAAACATATAATATCGAATTTAACCCAAAAAAAGTTTACAAAAAAACCAAATAATTCTAATAGAATGTATAATGTCATGTACCTTTTGAAAGTCTGTTGAATATTGTACATCATAACAGATTCATTATTATTAACTATTGGTATTCTGTAATATACATATTAATATTAATACTCAGCTTAACAATATATATTGCTGAATAGTTAATGTCAAAGGATTATCATTTATTATTGTCGATGTTTTTAAATTTTCTTTCGGCGTTATAAATAAATAAAAAACTTTATAGTATTTTTAATAAAAAATGTTGATTATTAGTATTATGCAGAAACATATATTAGATACAATTACTTCATCTGGACGGCAGATTGACGAAAAGGATTTTAGAACCTGACTATGACTATTTTTTTTTTTCTGAACTAAACCTGATCAGTATTTTGTCGTATTATCGTATTAGCTATTAATTAAATGTGTGCGATCGATTAATATTATCGATAGTGCCACAGGGTTGCATCACTTAATGGCGTATTTTGTACATTCCCTTGATTTTATAATATTACTCATACGTCGAAGCTGAAGAAAATAATTAAAATGAGAAGTACGATGGCGCTTAAAAAACTTTTAAGTTTTGGTTTGCAACAAAGAAATATTTCTGCCCTTCGACCCTATAACAACAAGTGGCTTATTAAAGCTTACGTCGTGTGGAAGTCAGAGGTAAAGCCTTTTTCGAATGGACAGGGAAAACAATTTAAAGTGGTTTTCAAGGACAAGTCTGGAGATATTCAGGCTACCATCTTTAACAGAGAATGTGATAAGTTCTACAATGTTCTCGAGGTCGGTAAATCCTATATCATCTCTAATGGCAATATCAAGCCGGTAAATAAGCAGTACAGCTTTCAAGCTACACATGATTGTGAGCTGATATTTAACGAGAATACGACAGTCAAAATTTGCAGCGATAAACATGAGATAAACTATGACTTGGTGCCAATTGGCGAAGTGCTCAATATGCCGATCAATGCATCCGTCAATATCATTGGCATTTGCCGCCAAGTGGGTGAGTTGAAAACCATCCCATCGAAAGCAAACAAGATTCGTGATCTTATTTTGGTTGACCAGAGTTGTGAAAATATCACAGTGACACTGTGGGAGGATAAAGCAGTTCAATTCGATGGACAGGTGAACTCGGTGATAATGGTAACAAAATGTAAAGTTTTGAATTATTTAGGCAAAGTAAAGCTCAATTATGGATATAGCTCAAGCTTAATAGCCGATCCAGATATACCTGAGGCGCACAATCTGCGCGATTGGTTCAACAGCTGTGGGGCAGATAATTTGCCTCCGTTTTCGCTTGATGTTAGTAACGATTTCATCACACTCAGAGATGCAATCCGTCGAAGCCATGATTCCGGCGACAAATCGGACAATTTTCAATGTACATCCATTATAAAAATCATTACAAATGACACTATTGTATACAAATCTTGTGTGCAATGCGAAAAGAAACTTTCGGAGGAGGGCGACGGTCGCTATCGCTGCGAGCAATGTGGCATCTTTTCCCACTTTAAGTATAGTTTTCGGTTGAAAGTGAGTATTAACAACTACGTCCGTACAAAACACTTTCAAACACTTTCAATCACTCAGATGAAAATTGTCGACTCCACGGCTGAATTATGGGCGGTCTGCTTTAACAAGGTGAGCGAGAAGCTGCTGAAGCACAGTGCATCTGAAGTTGGCAAGGCACTGGAGACAGACTCAACTGCAACAGACAAAATGTTTGAGGACGTTCAATGGTTGCCGTTTGTATTCAAAATGCACTGGAAGTGCAATTATTACAACGGTGAGCTTACAAATAACCTGATCGTGCAATCTATTAGTCCAGTTGACCGCAGTAACTACAACAGACGTTTGATCAATGATATCAAGAATATGACGGCCATTGAAGTGAACTAAATTTCGAATTTCTACTGTGACAATGTAGATATTTCATTCTATATGTAATCAACATTATGCAATTTTTTTATTATCCACATATATAAAGTATCTACAATTTGAGAATTTCAAATGGAATGTGTGGGTTGTCTTCGGTTTTGCGTGTAAGAAAAAGAGGTTTGTAGAAATTCGGGAGTAATGTTAATTTTATTATTTATTTCTGTTGCCTTCTATTAAATGAATGCATATATATATACTTTCTATATGCGCACATAAGGATTTATATATATATATATATATATATATATATGTTTCAATATATATTCCTTACATAACATTTCAATTTGTAATACGCCACTCGAATAGAGTTGAAGTTGACTAGTATTCTCAGTTTTCTGTTTTAAATTGAAGAATAATGATTCTTATTGGTTTTCTCGTTATTATAAATATGATAAATTTTCGCTTTCGATGCGTGATATATGTATGTATACATATCGCTAGTGTGTATATAAAAAGACTAAATAGTTGTTAGATCGTTAAAAATGTACAAAACTGGAAAACTTATGTTTGCTTGACGTTGAAGTTCTCTGCGAAAAGTTGTGTGTATATATATTATATATGTTTGTAGTATCTAAATATGTATAAATTTGTTGTTAAAGTAAAAACTGCATTGCTCATTTCGTCTCGTCGGTGTTACATACAGACACATACAAGTTGATTGTAAACATTTTCCATTATTTTTCGATTTTGTATCATCATTTTGATTAGCGTTGAATATATTTTTCGTTTTTTGGTTTCTCATTTGATTATGCATAGAAATATTTATTAGAAATTTGATCATTTGCATTTGGCTGAGGCTCTAGACGCATTTGTAGCTTACAAGTATTACATTTCACTTTATTGATCTCTGGTTGTTAGTAACATTAGCGACAATTCCCCGTGTATAATAATAATAAATTCATAGATGTATGCAATTTGTAAAATAATTTCTTAACAATACATATATAGAGTCCAACAAAATTAGGAAATTCTAGAAGCAACCTATTTTTTACAACTTGCGTTTTCATTGCGCTTTGGATATGCAGCGAACATTTGGCACCAAACAAATAATTACAATAATATTAATTAACTAAAACGAAATAATTTCTATTGACACAATACTCGTCGTTACTCGTCGTCCTCCTCTAATTAGCTTAGCGCTGCAGGTAAGGAAAATCGGTTTGCGCCTGAGCGTTGGCTGCTTGCGATTGTTGCTGCTGCTGCTGTTGGTGCTGATGATGATGATGGTGATGGTGGTGATGATGATGCTGTGGATGGTGGTGTTGGCAGCTCAACTGCTGGTCCACCATTTGATCCATTTGATAGCCAAATGGCGGCTGCAGCTCAAGCTGCTGCTCATGCTGCACGGAGAAGCTCAGGCCACACGAGCAATGCTCAATGTGCGGCTGCCGCACGTTGCCCACCGACGCTGCGCCCGGCGTTGCATGCACCAGCGCCTGCTCTGTAATGATGGTGGGTGTGGGCGACGGCGACGACAGGCACTCCTGACAGTAGTGCGCCCCTGGACCCGGTGTCGGAGCGTGTTCATGATCATGATAATGATTGTACGTGGTTGGCGGCTGCATCTGTGGCGGGGGCGGCGGTGGCGGCGGCGCTGGTGGCGGTGGTGTCATTGAGGGCGTGGAAGAGCCGGTCGACTCGGAGCTGTCGGTGGCTGTTTGCGTGGCGCTGCTGCTCGACGTCGATGTGGATGAGGATGGCTTGTGTGGCTGATGCGGCTGATCGGGTGGATGATGGCAGCGACATATTGTAACTCAAAAAGTGCCGCCATCGTGATGGTGACTGGATGAGGAGGATGTTGTAATGTTTGTTGTGGTGGTGGTGGTGGTGGCCTCAACAGCAGCGATGCCGCTCCCCGCCAAACTGTGCCCATTGCTGGCGTTGATGCCCTGATGGTGCTGCGGGGAGCTGTAGTCATCGGCATCGCCATTCTCGCTGCCAATGCCATTGAACTGCTGCTGCTGCTGTTGCTGCTGTTGGTGATTGTGATTGTTTGTAATGGAATGATTGTGCGATGCGTGTGTGTTGTTGAGTATGCTGGGTGTGTGCGCCTCGACGCCCCCTCCAGCTGGAACGGCCAGCGATTTGGGCGGTATGGGCGGCGGTGGCACCGGGATGTCCTCGACATCGAACGAACTGGTCGAACTCTCGCGCTGCGTGATGTTCAGCCCAGTGGCATGCATGTGCATGTCCAGGCTGCCGTTCGAGCTGATGCGACAGTGCTCCCGATGATGCACCGTGCTCAGCGAGATGGCCGACGACGACTCGTCGCTCAGGTTGTTCAGCTGATTGAGCTCCCGCGAGCTGGTCGTCGAGATGCCCGAGTCGCGGAAATCGTTGGGCGCAAAGCAGACGTTCAGATGGCTGCCCGCCTCCTGCAGATTGTGGGGCAGCGAGTGCGGCTGCTGATCCGCCTCGGGGTCATCGAAACTAATGTCCACCACCGCATACTTCTGGCCATGCTGCTGCTGCTGCGAGTGCCGTCTGGCGGTGGCATCGGAGGAGTTGCCAAAGTCATTGAAGATGAGTGGATTCGAGGCGCGTTTGTCGGGCGTTATGCCGCGCGGCGGCAACGGCGGCGCATTGGGCGAGTTGTAGGCGGCAGTGGGCGGCTGGCGCTTGGGCGGCACCTCGGGGCTGTCCATGGCGACGCCGTTGCTGAGGAAGTTCTGGGAGCGCGGTCGATTCGGCACCGGTGGCGCCGGCTCGATCAGCTCGATGCTGAGACTCTCCTTGCTCAGCGTCTGGTAGGAATTCATGGCCTCCACTGGTCGCAGCGTGTCGCCGGGTCGCGTATAGATCTCGTCCAGCTCGTACACATAGTTGGCCATGTGCTGGGCCGTCGCCGTCGCCGTCGACGCCGTTGCCGTTGCCGCCGTCGCTGTGCGCTGCTCGGTGGGCAGCGGCGGCAGCGGTGTGTTCACAATGCTCTCCGACGGCTGGCGCTTCAGACGTCCCATGCCCGAGAGACTCTGCTTGAGCTGCGAGAAGCGCTCGAGCAGACGATTGTGCAGCGGCTGGACGCCCGCTGGCGCCAGCTGGCCGTGCAGCTCCAGGGCCTGCTCCAGGATTTGTATTTGCTCCAGTATGAGAATCTTTAGGCGCTGCACGTTCGCCTGCTGGCCGGCGCCCTGCGGCGACTTGAGAAAGTGGTCCGAGAAGAAGGCCTCCTGGTACTTGCTGATGCCGCCCATGACGTTCGCATCGATGGTGCCCTGGAGCCGCATCGAGAACGGATTGATGTTGCGCTTGGGATCGCGTCGATGCTGGACAATTAGGTCGGCCAGCTCCTTGCCCGCATTGCTGATGATCTCGCAGGCATACTCGACGGGCGTCAGCTCCTGCACCGACTTCTGCTTGACCTCGAACCAACGCAAGATGCCCGGCAGGGCGCTGGCAATGTCCAGCGTGGTGCGTTCGATCCACAGCGACTTGAACTCGTTGTCCTTGTCGATGGGACCCTTGTACATCGGTCGGTCGTAGATGAAGCGCGTCACATCGTTCACCTCATAGAAGCGCGCTATCTTCTCCGGCACCGGCACCATCGCTGTCTTCAGCGCCTGCGCATCGCCAACGGGCCGCACGTTGCTGATCTGTATGTACTGCTCGGGTGCGTTCAGGATCGCTGCGTCCGGCGGACTGTTGTTGGCCAGTATCTGGGCGCTGGGGAACTCCGTTTGCAGGCGCTGCGTGAAGGCGCCGATGCGCTCGTACTCGAGGCCGCGATAGACGAACTGCTTGTTCTGCACATATAACACAAAGTACATAGTATATATATAGTATGGAGAGTCTAGAGAATTTCGTGTTGATTCGCTGTGACTTACGCGCACAAACAGCGGCAGACCCATGCCGTAGAAGCCGACGCGAAAGTATTCTGGCTCCGGGCGCAGTTGCGTCAATATGTTCTGAAAGAACTTGGCCTCCAGTATCAGTATGTCGCTCAGCTTGTTGTAGTCGAAGCGACGCGTCTCGTAGAGCTGCGCCAGCTCCTTGCACAGCGGGATGCCCTTCTCCCAGCACTTGCCCTTGTCGAAGTACTTGAGTATCTGCAGGGATGGGAGGAAGATTAGAGACCAGAGACAAGAGACGAGAGACAAGCGACGAGAGACTGTGCGAACTCACCTCGTGATAGAGTCGCTCCTTGCGCTGCCACTCGGGCTGGCCGCCGTTGTCGAAGGGCGCAAAGCTTTGCGTCTCGCGGTCCCAGCTGAGCATCGAGGCGTACAGCTTGAGCGTGTAGCCCGCCTCGGTGTAGTTCTCCGCCTGCAGATGCAGATTGTGCAGCTTGTAGATGTATCTGTGAAGCAGCAGACGATCGATTAATGCACGTCCCAATGCTTGCTGTTTGTTGTGTGCGTCAAACGCATAACGCACCTCAAGTACATCTCCTTGCGATTAATTTCGTTTTTGTAGAAGTTCAGCAGATTGACGGTGCACGTCATGCGCTTGTCGCGATTCTCCTCGCCCTGCATCACGCTGCGATAGTCGAGCAGACGCTCCAGCAGACGCGTCACCGAGCCGATGAACGCTGTGCCCGCGTCCTTCCAGTTGGGATTCTCCATTTGCACTTTCTCAAGCAAACTAAATGCGGGAAATTCTTGTACTTTAGTATGTGGTAAATTCAGAGCATTTCGACTTGGGGGTTTAATCAAAGTATTTTACAGAAATCATGAGAAAAATGGAAGTACCAGAAGGAAGTACAAAGTGCTGAGGCAGAGGCAATAAACTAAAGGAGACGGTAAAGAGCTGGAGAACTTCGGCGAGCCGATGATTTTGATGTGCTTGCAGATTGTTCTTTTTGTTGCTGTTCTTGTTAATAATTACTTTTTGCAGGTCATTGCTTTATATGACTGCAATAAAACTACGTATTCGCACTGTGTATCGACTGAGAATGCATTTATTACGTATACGCATACGTCGCATACTTGCGAGTTTCAGCTGCTTCTAGATTACGTATACACAATAAATATTCAACTGTAGCTGATTGGCAAATTCACAGACAGACTGCCAGCCAACAAAGACTTCAGCTGCAAGCACACGCGGAAAGCGGTTCTACGACAAAGGCAAAATGCGAGTTGAACTTACACCAAGCTGAGATGTTCCCTTTTTATGGATGGCGATTGCAATGAATGTGATGTGAGATACATTTATACAGACATATTTACACATTTAAACATACACATACATATGTACAATACACATGGCTATGCAGGCTATGCAGAAAGCATACTTACATGGTGCTGAACAGCTCTCGGTACTCGTCGTCGCCCTTGTTCTCGCTGATCAGCAGATCCAGCTTGTCGATGAGTTCGCTCTCCACCAGCCGAAAGGAACCGCGCGCAGCCTAAGCACAGAGATCAGCTGATTTCTTGCGGCACTCTATAGTGAACAGCTCACTCACCTGCTCGCACTGCATCATGTCGTAGAAGACGGAGAGCGTCGCCTTGCGCAGCGCCGGCTCTGGGACCAGCGTCACCTCCAGGAAGGGCCCCACCATCGAGGGTATGAAGTGGAGCTTCTGCTCGCCCAGCTGCGACCACATGCTCAGTATTTGGAAGCCCATCAGGACACGCATGTCGCCATGCGAGTGCAGTATCTTCAAACGCTTCGGCTCGCGATACTGCTCCAGCTGCAGCGAGGGCTGGGTGAGAAAGGTGACGGCCAGACTGAAGTAGCTCCACCACAGCTGCGAGTCGAAGGCCTGTGGGCCAAGGAAACGGTAGACCAACGGCTTGGCGAACTCTTCCAGCGACTTGCGCAGCACATCGTTGGCGGCCAGCTTCATGACCAGCCAGTCGTTGGGATAGACGAGCCAATCCTGGGTGAGCAGCTCCTCGTAGACCAGCAGCGACTTGCTGAGAAAGTCCTTGAGGTCGCGCGGATCCTTGTTGGGCGTCAGCTCGTCCCAGAAGCGCTTGTAGTGCGTCTCGTCGAGCAGCTGCAGCAGCCCCAGCAGGCAGGCCACCAGCTGTGGCAGCACCGCATTCGAGCCCTCCATGATGATGCTGATGGTGCGTATCAAAATGCCCAGAATGTTCTTGCACAGCGAGTCGAGATCGTGCTGCAGTGTGTTGGTCACCTTGTCGCGCTGTTCGCGCTGCAGCTCGTAGAGCTGCGTGAGGATCTCCGAGAGGATCTCGGCGCAGAGACGCAGCTCGTCGCGACGGCTCAAATGCATGCGCAAATGTTTGCAGGCCACCGACAGGACAACAGTCCGCGAATCTGTAGAAGCAGAGGCGTGGATTAGGGTAGGGAGTGTATATAGAATATCTATGTATACATTATTAAATAATTAAATTAGGCAATGCAAGCAACAAGTGCAGCTTTAAGAAACGTTTTACAAATACTTTCATTTCTCTTTACCTCAAACATTATGCTTATTTGTAAGTAGTTTTATGAATAGTAGGTTTGCAATTATACAAAAATTAAAACAAAAAATATGACATTTTCTAAATAATTCATATTGTCAGGTGTTTTTTGTTGGCTCAAATTTGATGAATTTAAAAGATAAAATAAGCTCATAGATAAAATGTTATTTTTTGTCTTATAAATTGGCTTTTTTACGAATTCATTTTAAGCATATTGATTATTAGTGAAGAATAATTGAAGTTGCCAAGAAATTCACTTAAAACAGTGAGATCGAAGAATATGCAACTAAAAAATTATGACTGCCTTAATGCAATATTTGTTGGCTCAAATTTAATGATGATTTAGAAGACAAAAGTATCTCATAGATAAAATGCAATTTGTTGTCGTTTAAATTATCTTTTCTAAGAATATACTTTAATCATTAGAGTTGCATAAAATTATGTTAATCAAGAATAATTCAGGTTACCAAAAACTCAAGCAAAAAGTGAGAGCTACACATATGAAATTTATAAATAATGCAAATATATCGCACAATATTTGCTGGCTCAAATGTAATGATGATTCAGCAGACAAAAGTATCTCGTAGATAAAATGCAATTTGTTGCCACATAAATTGGCGTTGGCTGTTCACAGCCTTGACTACGCCACACTCACCATCCTCGTGGAAGAGCTCGCCCGACACCAGGTCCTTGACCGCCTGCAGCTTGGCCTGGATGAGGCGGTTGGGCGCACCGCGCGGTATCGCGTCCAGCATGTTGCGCGCCAGCATGCCCAGCTCGGGGGCGGGCAGCGTGTCCTTCAGCTGCTCGAGCACGACGCCCGTTGAGTTCAGCAGCGCCTCCTGTGTGGGTATGATGACGTCGTACGACGGCACCGCCAGCATGCCATTGAGGGCGGTGAAGAGCGAGTGGAGATCGCGTCGGAACGAGTCCTCGTACTGTCCGCCGGTGGCGCGTGCGAAGAGGCGACGCGACTGGATCAGCAGCTTGAAGATGTACTCCAGCGAACCGAAGCACTTCTGAAACGGATCCGGATGCTCGGCCTTGGTCATGAAGACGGCCATGTGCTCGACGGATGTGATGAGGCCCTTGTAGACGAGCGCAGCGGCGAAATGGTTCTCGATGTACTCGTGCATGACGGGGCGAAAGTGCTGGAACTTGTTGCTCTGCAGCAGACTGAAGATGCTCACCAGCACATGGAAGACGAGGCCCGAGTGCGTGGTGCTGTTGCCCTCCTCGTTGGAGAACATGGCGAACAGTGCGTCGAGCACGTCCTGCAGGAACTTCACCAGCTCCTCGTCGTTCAGCCGCAGCACGCCCGTCAGCGAGTCCTGTATGGTCTCGGGATGGGCGCGCCACTGCAGCAGCGACAGCAGATCCGCGTTCTGCGTCAGTTTCGTCGAGCAGAGCAGCGAGCGCAGCACAAAGACCTCCTTCGAGCTGCGACTGAAGCAGCCGCTGCAGTCCATCTTGGCCTGCGCGTCCCTGGGCCGACACTGCAGCCGCAGATAGCTGGAGGCCTGCAGCTTGGCGGGATCCTCGCACTTGTACACATACAGCTCGTGCTGGCCGTCGCCCAGCGTGGCGCCGCTGGTGTCCATGAGGCGGGCGAAGCTGAAGGCGAACAGCTTGGGCTCCGACTTCTCGCGCGTCGAGCAGTGACGAAACTCGAAGCGCACGTGGGCGGTGGCGAACTTGTCGATGGGCACGCTGAGGCGCAGCATCTCGTTCCAGCTGGGCGCGTTCTGGTGATAGAGTATCATGGAGCGGTACTGGGGCAGCGCGTCCATGCCCGAGGCGCCCCAGAGGCAGTCGGTGAGCACGTTGCCGGCCACGTCGAGCACGACGACGGTGACCAGAATGTTTTTGCCGGTGTTCTTGCCGCCGCGCTCGAACTCGCCGCGCTCCAGCGTCAGGAAGAGATCGTTGCGCACGTCGCCGGGCATGATGACGTCGGGGAAGCCCATTTTGCGCGTAATCGTGGTGCCCTGGAAGAGCAGCGGCTGCTCCTGTCGTGCCTGCCCCAGGCCGCCGTGCAGCAGCTTGAGGGAGACGACAATGCCCTGGGTGCTCTGGTTGCCGGTTT
The DNA here is from genome assembly GCA_035047445.1 of Drosophila siamana. NCBI lineage: Eukaryota > Metazoa > Arthropoda > Insecta > Diptera > Drosophilidae > Drosophila > Drosophila siamana. The sequence continues at coordinate 14,395,477 of JAWNPP010000004.1, read as the reverse complement.
GAATCGGCGAGAATTTGCCGCTGGACTTCTTGATGATCAGCTCGGGCAGCAGATGGAAGTCCTTCTCCTCGCTCTGGTACAGCTTGAAGCTGTACTCGTGCTCCTCGCTGCTCGGCTGCTCGAGGCTGTTGTCCAGCTGACAGAGGTCGCTCAGCGAGAGCACGCCGACCCCAAAGGGGCGTCGATAGGTGGCGCCGCCCTGGCAGCTGTTGTTCTTCTCAGTCTTCTTGATCGAGTCCGATTGTATGATCTTGCCCACGCGCATCACGACGGCCACCAGGTGCAGCTCCTCGTGCAGATCGGCGGCGCCTATTTGGAGGGTGGGGGCGGTCACAAAGTGCAATTTATTGAATTTATCAGTTTGGGGGGAGCTTACCCAGGTCCGTGAAGACGGAGCAGTTGCTGTGCAGCTTCTCGATGTAGTTGGAGAAGCCGTCCTTGGAGATCTTGACCAGAAAGCGCTCCGACAGCGGCCGCATGCGATTGCCGTCGTAGAGAAAGAAGTAGACCTCGGCATCGTCGCCGCCAATGCGATGGCCAAAGTCGCGCATGCAAAAGTACAAATGATGGCTGAGTATCTTGCGCTGCGTCTTCCGGCGCAGCGTGCCGCGACTCTGCAAGTGAAGTGCATTAAATACCCATCGAGAGATTTGCTTTGCTAATCTGTCTGCCTTACCGAGGAGGCCTTGGCATTGTCCGCGCTGCTCACGTGCACATTGTAGAGCTTCACGATCCCAATGCCGTGCGGATCGACGGCCAGCGGTCCCACGCGTGGCACCAGATCGAGTCCCAGTTTGCTGTGGGTTTGGGGGAAACAACAAGATCAAAGATCATCAGTTGGCTGAGTAATTGCCGGATGGCAGCTAAAACAACTTCGCCACTTAGTCACGTAGCAAAGTGCTTCGCTTCGATATGCACAATATGGAAATGGAAACAGAGCCAGCACGTAAGCCAGCTGCGTTTATTTGGGCAACTAGTCGCAGCAGCAGCGCAGCTTAAATGAAGTTGACGCATTCGTTATTAATTGTCCGCTGTGGAGACTCGTAGAGTCTCTCTGGAGCGGTGTGCGCCAACATCTTTCATTCGATTTGCTCAGTCAGCGCCGCGTCACATCATTAATCACACAGGGATTCCAAAAATAAAAACACGTGAGAAACGCGTATCGCTGGGCAGGGGCAGCGAAACCTGCCTGGCTGGCGAGGGGGCGCACGGGGAGGGGTGGGAGACGAAGTGAGTTGAATTCTACGAGTACAATGCTGTTGAGTGCCAAGTTGGGTCGTAAAGTGGAAATTAATACACCTATGGCAGAGGTATTATCACTTGATTACAGACCGAAAGAATGGAGTAGACTTCGGAGTTGCTGAACAATAAACGGCAGCAGCTTTAGATACAATACCTACATCAACAAAGAATTCGCATATGTCATATTCGAAGCTTAGAAAAAGTAAGTAAGTAAGCTCTAAGATATTCACATATTATTTTGTAAATAGTAATTTAAAGGGATTTGAGATGCTGCAAACGCCAGCAGCTTCAGATTGAATACCTCTTTGGCTGACATTCTACAAAGAATTTACATATATTTGTTGTCAACTCTTAAAAAAAATTAGTTCACAATTAACTCTTAGAAAAAAAGTAAACTTTCGGATATTCACAGATCATGTAGAGCTAAAACAGTCTTCAATCTGAATTTAATTCAATTTGTAGACAACTTCCGTTTATTTAAAAAGAAAAGCTAAGTTGTTTACGGACTATTTACAAAACTAATGTTTAAACAGTTTTCAATTCAATTTTTTGATATCTTTCATTTAAAAAATCAATTTATTAATTTATTTCAATGTTTTGGTATACTTCAGCTTATTAAACAAATTTATATTCAAAACGTTTTTCAAACTAAATTCAATTTAAGCTCTTTTGCTACAACTTTTTAAACTTTCATTTTTCATATCATTTTAAGAAACTGAGTCATTCTATCCCAAAAATTCAAGTTCCGCGTTAACAAACGAGTCCCCAAATCTAGGTTTATAGTTCAGATCCAATCTTCAGCAACATTTTAAAGTAAAATTTACATAAGTCATTATTTTTATTACCAAAGTCATTCAGTAAAATGAACAACTCTCAAAGCTCCTAAACATTATACCAACTGACTGACTTATTAATTTAAATTAGTGAATTAGAAAGCAATTGAATAAGTGAGACTGCACTCAAACAATCATAATTGCGATTGCTATCGGGACAAGTGTAAATTCTAGCTAAATACAAAATAGTAATTATAAATGCGATCTTATCGCGAGCTGTGTCAAGTTGAGAGAGTGAGAAATAATGGACGTTGAAGTTCTACTCGTATTGCCATTGGATCCGCATGATATGACGCATAAATTTGGCTTACAAAGTTGCTGCCAGTCTTTTCTTTTCGGCCCAGCCAGCGAGGCACAAGTGTGGTGAAGGCGAAGGCGAAGGCGAAGGCGAAGACCAAGCTGAAGCTGAGGCAGAGGTAATGAGTTCACGGCATTCCGGTGGCGCATACGACGAGAGTTGAGTTAACCTGCCAGCACCGAGCATCGCATAGCATCGGGTTGGCAGCCAACACCGACGAAACGATCCAACGTCATCAGCAATATGTTGCCGACGTCGGCGTCGTCGTCGTCGTCGTCGTCGACGATGTTGCTACCTCGGCTACGCTTGAGTTTTTCTACCTGGCTTACGCAGCGAGCGAGACGGCAGCTGGCCTCAAGTGGACGCGAGCGAGATGGCAAATCGAGCAGCGTCTTGCGAAGACGCTGGCAACGCGTTGGCCAGAGCAGCTCAAGAAGCCGTTTTGTTGTTAACGAGGCCTAAACGACTTTCTTGTCGTTGTTGTTGTCGTTGCTCTACGCTCTGAGAGAGAGAGAGCGAGAGAGCGAGCGCTGACTCTGAGAGAGTTTAAGAGTGAGAGCAGCTGGGAGAATCGAGTGTGGTTTCCATTTTGGAACTGGAACTGGTCAAGAGCGGGCCAAGCGCTCTTCAACCCATACTACGATATGTATATACTATATGTAAGTCTTGGGTGCGTGTGTGTGTGGGTAAAGCCACCTCAGTTACGCCTTAAACTGGGCAACTGGGAGCTGGTGGAGTTGACGTGACCAAAAGAAATGCCTGCACCACGAAAATGTATCTCATGGATACAAATATGAGAAGAACGCGCGTGCGCAGCATCGTCGTTGCCGTCGCCTGCTGCCTGCTGCCTGCTGCCGTCTGCCGCTGTTAACCGTTGGCTGTTGGATGCTGCCACAACATACACACGGTAGCAATGCTCGTAATGAACCCTTTAAATCGTTTTTAATTAAGTCCCGGGCCGAGCTCAAACAGGTGAAAAACGCGCGCTCGGCTCACCAACCAAACAAACGAAAAAAAGTATACAAAAAGTATCTACAACATTGATGCTGTGTATCTGTGAGTGAATGTGTATGTGCGCTCGACAGCGTGATTTATTTAATTTCATCTGACGAAATTCACAAATTCTTTTTGTCGGGTTTGAACTGCTTGCCATTAAAAGTGTTGAAAATCTATAAAGATGTGATAGCAGATACGATACAGAGCAACACGACGACCCAAAACGCACAAGAGAAAGAAAGAACAAAAAGACAAAAAAAAAGGAAAAAATTAATTATTTACACATCGATAAGCAGTGGCAGCGACTGTTGCCGTTGCTGTGGCTTCGGCTGCGACGCTGTCAACCCAACCACAGACGGCACGTCGAAGGCAGTATTGTATCTGTATCTGGCAGGTCGAGGTAGCGCGACAGCAACAGCGACATCGACAGCGACAGAGGCAACAGATACAGATACATTTTTATCACAATCACACATGCCATATATCTTGTATTTAATGTCTTTATAAAAGGTGTAGCTGTGAGATACATTTCAAGCGGCTATAGAAACCCGAGCAGGCCACAATCCGCCATCCTCAGTCCTCCAGTCACAACAGCGACAGACAATAAAAACAAACAAACAGCCACGACAACAGCGGAGCAGGACATCCAGCTACAGCAGCCATTTCGAAATGCCATTTCATTATGGCAAAGAACAGCCAAAGAGCTGAAGAGTTGGCAGCAGCAAACCTAACCGGCTGAGTCATCTTGACAACGGGTTGCAGCAGTTGGAGCTGCAGTTCTGGGCGCATGCCTGGCAACAAACTTCGCTTCGTTGCGTTCTCTACATGCAAATTGATCTATGAGCATGTGTGTGTGTGTGTGTGTGTGCAACGCAACGACACACTTTAACCCTGAAAAGCGACGTCGCTTGGACCCACTTCAATTGTTGCAACGTTGCACTTGCAGCTGAAATTCGCCTAGAGACGACTGCGCAAATCGCCGCTTAATTTTAATAAAATCAAGGCAAGCGATTGCGCTCTATGATATATCATATGCGATATAGTATAGAAAATTGTAGCAGTATTCGCATTTGAATGGTAATCAAATACTTTGTTTTGCTGCATCAATCTTATCGAGCTATGTTATTCATAGTTTATCTTATTACATCGACTGTACTCATTACACATTTTATGAACCTCAATTGAGTTACAAGAATAAATTATGCAAGACAGCTTTAAAGTGCCTAATTTAAATGGTCTGTTTAAGGGGAAATCTGGGACTACCTGTTGACTGTTGAATTTCATTTTCATAAACAATGAACTTGCATGAAGCAGCAATAGCTGTAGGTATGACTTTGGCTGCAACAATAAATATCCAAAGGCTGATGTCGCCGACAATGTGGAGCGAGACCAAACAAGAGATTATTTCTGATCCAGATATGTTGTCATGCACGTTGGGGTTAAGCAAGTAACTCAAACATTTGCCTGTCCTAATGGCATGCATGATTGCATGCTCTCTCTCTGTCTCTCTCTCTCTCTGTCTACCTGTAGGTGGCAAGCAAGCATTGCAGCAAGGTTAGGACTGCGCCCAGGTAACATTCGCTAGGTAGTAACAACAACGAATGCAATCTGAGCGTAATTTCAAGTCGTGAGCCGGAACCAGTTGCGATTGCGATCATCCAACTGGTTCCCAAGAGCGCCGGAGCTCACATACAAAGAGCGTGAGTTAGAGAGAGAGTGAGAGCGTCACATATGAGTTATGGGGAGAGCTGCTGTAGCCGTATCGCTCGCTCGCTCTCTGTCCCAGCAATGGCCAGGCTTGGCACCAGATCGCGTCAGAGTCAGTAGGTTTTGGAACGCCGCTGAGCGCAGCTGCACATTTGTCGAAAACGGTAATCACAGCAACCAACAAACCCCAGCAAACCCAGCAAAACCCAAGCTGCAGTTTGTGTACTGCTAAAAACAGACACCACACAGATACAGATACAAAACGCACTACAACTACACAGCTGCAGATACAGATAGAGATACGAATGCAACTACAGCTGAGTGTTGCTCTTACGTGACACAGTGTGAGTGTGCGAGTGTTTAGTTTGTGTGTGTGTGTGTGTGTGTGTGTTATAGAAATCTTGGACAGTTCAAACACAAAAACATAAAAATTTGCAACAAAGTGTACGAGTTGTAACAACAAACAACAATAAAATGTTCGAAAAAGCCAACCGACAACAAGCTGGCTGAAATTAATGGGCCGCAACGCTGGCAACAGCAGTAACAGCAGCAACTACAACGACTAAAACGAGTTTTCAAAGTGTCAAAGTGGCTATAAATTTAGTATGCGAAATGCCAAATTGGCAGGAGCAAAAGAATCACTTAAATCTGAAGAGCGAGCGAGAGAGAGAGTGCGCGGCGCGGCGCAGTGCGGTGTGGTGCGGTGCGGCGAGCGTTGGCCAAAGCTGTGGCTGATGCTGTAGCTGCAGCCAGGTTTTTGCTAATCTTGGTAGCCACGAAAAGGAGAAAAACGGCAGCAAAGCGCAACAGTGGCAACACAGTTCCCGACCCCAAACCCATTTGGGGCTCTACTCGCTCGCCGCTCTCTTGAGTTGAACACACACAGGCACGGACACACACACACACACACCAAAAAAAGAAAATACCTTAAAACCAGTTTTTTGAAAAATTTATTGAAAAAGAAAAAAGGCTGCCGCGGTCGCAGCGCAGTCGCAGTCGAAGCGAACGCAAAGAATTGAAGTTGAAACGAAGTGCTGTTCACTCTCTCGCGCTCGCTCGCTCTCTCTGTGTATGTTTGAGCTGTGGCTGTATCCCAGCATAAGTGTATGTGTGTGTGTGCGTGTGCAGGGCATAAAGCATTATGTGTGTAACTTTCAATGCACTCACTGTGCTGATGGCAGAAGCTGCCTGCTGCATTTTGAAAAAAAAGGAGTAGCTGGCTGTCGCTGCGCAGATGCAGACACATTTTGACTTTAATTGCAGCGAGTGCGACAGAGATGACTCTAGCTATTAGTGTGTGTGCGCGTGCGTTAGCCTATGTACATATGTATGGCGGAGTTTGTGTGTGAGTGTGCGTGCCGAAATGAAATACACAGAGACAAGTTGAAACAAGCAGCAGCAGCAACAACAAACACAACAAATTTGCATATAAACAAAAGCGATAAAGAATTTCATGGTAAAGACCACGAAACGAAAAGAAAACAAAAGCCAAACAGAACCTGATCTCAATCTTCTGATCGAATTCAATGCGAGAATATAGAGGACTGCACAAAAGCTTTGACTTTCAAGTGTACGCCAGTGAGCAATACATACATACATATGTATGTATGTATAGTGTATATACCCGTATGTGACCCAAGGGGCCGAGCATCGGCAAAGTGAAATTTATGCGTGGGTTGACAAAAAGCTTTGGCTTTAGCTCATTTACCGGTTCTGGCTCAGAGCCGAGACAAGACCAGACAAGCCAAGACTTAAGAGTGGTCTCCAGAGAGGCCATTCAACCTACAAACAAACGACTGAATAGTTTGTATAAAGACAAAGATTAGATTAGATTGGAAGCGAGCGAGCGAGCGAACGAAACGACAGATCGTTTTGTAAAGCATAGAACTCCAAGTTTCGGCACTGGTTGCCGAGAGCACTTACTTAATTGTAAGTGCGGCTTGCGCCATGATAACAAAAACCAAGAACTCGACTGACGGCACAGCCAACAACGGAAATGTATAGTTGCTCATCATTAGAAATATGTCACGTCTTCTCAGTGTGTGTGTGTATGTTTGTGTGTGTGTGTGTGTGCCAGATAACGCACAACTCATGCTCAAACAACTCAAAGTCAAACAGTCGAGCCTCGCTAGAGGCAACGCCAAGGGATTTTGTGACAATGCGATTGCTATACTTGAGTTTCACTGCAGTATGACGCTAACATTGTGTTCTATGTAATTGCATAATCATCACATGTACTTAATATTCTCTCCTACTCTCTATCTCTCTCTCTGTCTCTGTCTCCCTTACAGTTTAGTTTAGTTAGTCGGAAGAAGCAATTAGCGAAACACAACTAGAACAACAACTAGAACTAGAACAGCAAGCAGAAGAGGAAGCAGCAGCAGCAGCAGCACAAACATGGCGGTCTTTGGCATGGTCTCGGCTGTGTCCAGCTTCATCAAGATACGATATCTGCTGGACAAGGCTGTTATCGATAACATGGTATTCCGCTGCCACTACAGGATTACAACAGCCATACTGTTCACCTGTTGCATTATTGTAACCGCTAATAACCTGATTGGTAAGTACAAACATACGCATTTAACACCTCTGCTTAGCGCAGCGATAAGTGCAGGTTGTGAAATTAGTGCAGTGCATGCAAATGAATAGTTCGCTCCTTTGATTTCTACAAATATTTGTGTTTGCAATTGCAAGAAATATGCTAAGGCAGCATAAAGCATAGCACACAACCAACACAAACATTGCAACAATGTGAATTTCGAAACCGATTCGCGCTTTCTCAATTCCCCCTCAACATCCCCGCCCCCCAATCACAATCACAATCACAATCACCAATCGCCGTCGCCACCAAAGTGAGACACATTCATCAGGTTTCAGTTGAAAAACGAGACAAAACGCATGAGTCATTTGAGCCACAGCTGACGGTGCGTGTCTTGATTTAAATGGCCAAAATATAAACCAGCTTTTGAAGTCACGATAAGACTGTGAGTGAGTGAGCATGGAGTCGTCGTCGTCGTCGTCGACTTGATTAATGGCCAAAAGCCCAAAAGCCACCAATGTTTGTGCATTAAAAAGAAGAGCGCTCCTCCGAAAGTATACAACAGTCTTGTATAAATATTGACAATTGAGTTCTACGAAACTATAGAGTCCCCAACTCCCCTCAAACTCCAGCGCCATAAAAGAGAGTTGTTTACACAAGCACAGCAGAGAGAACAAACAGTTGAAGTTGAAGACAAAGTCGAACTCGAACTCGAAGTTCTTTCTACTGTGCCAGGCTGTTTGTGGCACACCCAAAACCTTGTCGCGCCCACAATGGAACCGACGCCGACGCTAGAGTCGAAGCTGAAGCCGAAGCCGAAGCCATGTAGGCAATTTGTTCATCTATTGCCAGAGAGATTTAATGCCACTTAGCGTTCATGATGAACAACACAGCACTGCACTCAACCCCATTTCGAGCCGAGCGCGTGCATTTGATTTAGAATCGACTGCAGACCTCGGGGGGTCAAGCCACATTTTGCAGTGCATAAATTACGCAAAAATTTCCGTATGTAGCTGAAGAATGTTGGCTTATCTGATAGATAGCGAACATATGATGACGAGTGTGAAGAATAAATTGCTTTATTCTAAAGCTTAGCTAACAATATCAATTATCAAGATCTTTTGCATTCGCCATATTAATATCATTTTGTGTGCTGCTATCTAGGTGACCCGATAAGCTGCATCAACGACGGCTCTATTCCCATGCACGTGATCAACACATTCTGCTGGATTACGTATACGTTCACGATACCCGGCCAACAGCATCGAAAGATTGGAACAGATGTCGCCGCACCCGGTGTCAGCAGTGATTTCGGCGAGGAGAAGCGCTATCACAGCTACTATCAGTGGGTGCCCTTTGTGCTCTTCTTTCAGGTGAGTTTCGCACAGCTCTCCAAGCGAACTGATTAATTGAACTCAACTTGACATTCGTTTCGATAGGGACTAATGTTCTATGTGCCGCATTGGATCTGGAAGAATATGGAGGACAACAAGATACGCATGATAACCGACGGCTTGCGCGGCATGGTCACGGTGCCCGAGGACTATCGCAAGGATCGTCAGGATCGCATCATTAAATACTTTATGGACAGCCTCAACTCGCACAACGGCTACTCGTTTGCGTACTTCTTCTGCGAGCTGCTCAATTTTGTCAATGTGATTGTGAATATCTTTATGGTGGATAAGTTTCTGGGCGGTGCTTTCATGTCCTACGGCACGGATGTGCTCAAGTTCTCCAACATGGATCAGGATGTACGCTACGATCCCATGATCGAGATCTTTCCGCGTCTCACCAAGTGTACGTTCCACAAATTCGGTCCCAGCGGCAGTTTGCAGACACACGACACGCTCTGTGTGCTCGCCCTCAACATTCTCAACGAGAAGATCTACATTTTCCTGTGGTAAGTTGAATGAACACGACAATATAAACGACAATTTGCTAATGACTTATGCGCACAGGTTCTGGTTCATCATACTGGCCACAATTTCGGGCGTCGCTGTGCTCTACTCGCTGGTTGTGATCATGATGCCCACCACTCGCGAGACCATCATCAAGCGCTCCTATCGCTCCGGCCAGCGCAAGGAAATCACCGGATTGGTTCGTCGTTTGGAGGTGAGTTCTATCGCATGCAATACTTTCTAATTTGCGCAACTAATTGTTATGATTTTGTTTGACTCTTCTGCGGCAGATTGGCGACTTCTTGATCTTGCACTTTCTCAGCCAGAATCTCAGCACACGATCGTACAGTGACTTGCTGCAACAGCTCTGCAACAAGCTGGGCGCCTCACGCACACCCTCCGCCCCCTCGACACTCGAGATGAATCCCATCAGCCATCCCATATACCCACCCGTTGAGGGTTTCGGCGGCAAGGAGACCGAGACATAGAATGTGGCGCTAATTCAATGATTTCAATGATTTCTCAATAATATTTGTATACAGAGGATGTGACCGGATTTAGGAGGAATGTTTTTGTAGGTGTTTTTTTTTTGGTTTTAAAGCAGCGTTCTAGGCTTTTAGGCTTTCTATAAATACACCATTCATATAACTAAGACTGTTTTCAAACAAAACATTTCACACATACACACACACACGCACACATTCAACAAAAGAAAAAAAACATTACCGAAAATTCTTTAGCGAAATTTTTCTTCTCTATTTAAAGCAAATTTTGTTAGCATTTGGTCCTAGGCAAACGACAGAAGAAACACATACACACACACACAAACAAACATAGAAGACAGTCAGTGAGAAAGAAAAAGAGCGAGAGAGAGGTAGAGAGAAAGAGAGAGAGAGAGAGAGAAGGAGAGACACAGGCAGACCGTGCAATTTGTAGGTTGGATTGTGAATGTGGAAGGTAAATTATACATACTACAATACAATAATACATGCTACTATAACTGAGTGAACACTTGTAGTAACGTCGTTAACAATGATGCGCCATTTAAATATATACAATTTAGTTTACCGCCTAGCTCTATAGTTTGCTCTTTGAGCCGTTGCGATTGTCATGATCATTATCACGATCAAATTGCTCATTTTTTTTGGGGCTCACGCACGCTCACGATACGTTGATCTTAATATACAAAATCAAAACAAACAAACAAACAAAAAAAAATACGAAAAGAAATGAAAACAAAAATATGCTTATATGTATCTACAACTACTACTACAACTACACATATTGTACTACTCATAAAAAAGAAAAGAAAAGAAAAGAAAAGAAAAACACAGAGACATGCTTACATCTAAACGGTAGTAATCGAATTATATGATTGATCACGAGTATATACATAAAGATGCTCTCGCTATTTTTGTCTTAAACTTTAGTATACAAATGTATGTAATTTTAAGCAATTTTGTTTATAACAAAATTATTGTGATTATTGCTAGAAAAGAACACATTTTACATAAAAGAAAACAAACTATCTAAGTTTTAAATTGTAATAAATACGAAATACGATTATATTTCATTTCACTCAATTTGCACATGACTTGGGAGGTGGAAGCAATTTCGATTTGGCAAAGTTTGGCAATTCATTTCTCGTCGAATTATCGCCATTTAATCTATCAACATAAAAAATAGTAGTTGAAGCCAAAGAACTAATGATAAGCTGTCTCAGATTTCGACAATTGCAGGCAGGAGATATGGAACTGATTCATTGAGTAGGGAATATTTGAAAGTAATTGTCCATATATAATCGGATTAGCGTCGTAATTTATGTTATTTTCTCTAGACTTAACAGTGTTGAAATAACCATTATGGCATGCAAAAGCGAATAGCACGATGATGATAAATTGAACCGCACAGAAATTATCGCAACTCTATGAGGGAGCGGAAGTGAGTCGCTTTAAGGGCACAAGATAAGTGTATGGAAGTCGAGGGAGGTTTCGCTGTTGTACAATCTCTGAACTAGCTCTAGTTTTGTATAGGTTTGTTGTATTTACTCACCGATTTCCCCAATCGATTTTCGATACCACAACCATCTGCAGCTCGGTGGTCTGATCCTGCGTCATTGTGGCGCTCAGCAGCTCTCGCCGGCTCTCCAATATGGAGAACATAACTTTGCGCAGCGTCTGGAATTTGTACGCCTCACGATCCTGTGAAATGAGAATACAATTAGACAGTGGAAATAGCTTAGAGATGCACATTACTTACCACATAGAGTCGCTTCCAGATCTCGGACCATTCGCGCAACACTTGCGTGCACTCGGCGACGACAGGATCGATCTTGGACAGATCCTTGATGTGTATGTAGGTTTTGGGGAAGAGGCCAACAGCACGCGATTTGCGTGGACAGGAGCCGCGGTACCAATACTTGCACTCCTCCACAATGTCCACAGAGTCGCCGACGTCCAGCGGCAGGCCATAGCGCACATCGCCATGCCAATTGTGGATGGCTGCAAGGATGGGAGAAGAGATACAGTCGAGTGAGTGGCTGCAACCAGTTGCGCTTTGGCCATGACATTGCCGTGTGTATTGAATTGGGAAGACGCCGCAAAGTCGCTTGGCTTTGGCCAGCAGCAGCAGCAACAGCAGCAGCAGCAATTAAAGTGCCCCCATGAGTGGCCACTTGAGCATGCCACGAGTGGCACAACAACAATAAATACTTCAACTATAAATAGGCAAATGGCTTTGGAAACAAAATATGTTTGGGGTGGTGCACAGCACAGAGAGAAGCCAGAAGAGGGCGAAGAGCGAAGAGGAGAGAAGCGAGCAGCACTTGGGCACACCAGCAATTGAACACTTGGCTTTCAAGCAATGAACAATAAAGAGCTACAGCTACTGCTCCAATTGGAGCTGGATGGATGCAGCCAAGGAAGCTGAGCTGCCGCTTCTGCCTGCGTTGCTGTTGCTGTTGCCGTTGCTGTTGCTGTTGCTGATAAGTAGAAGTATAAATCCGCAATGTGGCTGCCAATTACAAATGCAAGACACGCACTGGAGCCCTGGCGGCGCCGAGAGACGACGTTGCCACAGTCCAGGGAGCGGGGACGGTGGCGGGGGCGGGGGTGTAGGTGTAAGAGTGTGTAAGAGTCTCTGTCTCTATGTTTGTGTGTGTTGCGTTTGCTTTTGCGTTGCGCTGAAAGACAAACGAGCGAGCACGGCATGAGCATATCAACGAAAGGAGCTAATAAAACGCAGCACCAGACAACAGACAACTGGATGGGGGGATATACGTACGTATATGTACATATATATACATAATATATGTGAGCTTGTAATATATGTTGTATCTATAGATGTGTGTGTGTGTGTGTCTGACTGTCTGTCAAATGAAATGCTTCATTGCGATGAAAATGGGCAAACTGCTTCCTGTTTTTGATGTTGCTGCTCGCGTCGACTCTTGCCTCAACAAAGTCGCAAGACACAAACGGCGAGCGGCAAACGGCAGCGGATTGTGTAGCAAGAGGCAACTTGGCAAAGCAGCTGAAGTCGCTGCTGATTTAAATGGATTGCAAGCTGTTAAATAGCTGAAATTTCATAATTTAAATGCTGCTGGAGTGGGGATTTTTGGCGGGGGCTTGCAGGCAGACACTTCAGCTCGGCTCAGCCCAAACACTCAAACAAATGAGCGCACAAACACACATAGAAGGGGGGCGGAGGGGAGGTGTGTTGAGTGCCAACCAAGCGTCACACTATTTAGGTCAGTCACATTAGGCAGGCGTCGAGCTGGCAACGCCCTGCGTCCTACGTCCTGCGTCCTGCGTCCTGCTTCCACACACATCCATCCGCCCATTAACTAAGCCTATCCTTCCCTCCACCTACCCCCTCACCCACATCCAGCCGGCGCCATGCATGAGCACAATTCTAATGAGCATTTTTAGACGTTTAAGAAGCGAGGCAGAAATTTAATATTTTATTCCCTGAAATAGTTTTGATTGGCGCCAACAGCTTCAGCAGAAGCCGCCGAGAGGAAGTGGCAAAAGATAATTACGCTGGCCTTTTAATTGCGCTTTTACCAACGCAAATATAAAAAATACAAATACAAATACAAATAGAAAATGCTTCACTGGAAAAAGCCCTCAAAGGCACAGCAGGGCAAAGAGAATGAATTAAAGAAAAAGCAGCTCCCAGAGACAGAGACAGAGACGAGCGACGACGAGTCCACAATGTCAACAAACGTAATAAAATAAAAAAGTCGTTACGCCAAGTGGATGCAAAAACAAAAGCATTGTCGGTTCGGACGGACAAATGTAAAAACATCCCAAGTCAGGCAGTCAGAAAATAATTTTAAATTAAATAAAAGAGATGCTGCTGCATTAGCGCAACGAGAGCGCAATAAACTACTAAGGGGCATGGGAACCCCTTCAAAGCATGCTCACAAGGAAGCACACACACATATACACACATATATACACTATATAATCACGTGTGTGTGTGTAAGGATGTGTGCAATAATGCAGCCCAGGCTCAACTGCTCAACATAACAAAACAGTAAAAGGCATTCTGCTCACACTTGCCGCAACGTCACCAAATGGATTAAAACCAGAACACAGCTCAGCACTTCCCCATGCCGACGCTCAGATACCCTTCTAAAAGCTGTGCATGAACAATAAATATGTTATTTAAGTGTGATCTTTTGCCAAGATAGCTTTGGAATTGAGAGATTAATTTGTATGTAACATTATTCTTTATGAAGCTTGCCGTGGTGTCTTAAATTCCTATACAAAGCTTACTACTTAAGCGTGAATTAAGCAACAATTGAAATGCTGACAAGTGTAAATCGGTAAAATCATTGAAAAAAGCTGACGAGTGCTAATTGATTTCAATTATAATTTTTGTAATTTTATTTAAACCATTTGCTGCTTGGGAGTGCTGAAAGTTCTTTCGAATCTATTTATGCTCATTAATTTCGCATTACACATGTTTATATTTACTTTAGATGGGTTACTTCATAGTTTGCTTCTAAGTGAAGTGTCCCCAACCTAGCTTCAACAGTTTGCGAAGCCTCATATCATAAATTCAACTGCCGCTTGTTAGAGTATGTGGAGCTGTAAAAATTGCTGCGACAAGGGAATAGTAATGGGAGCAGCGCTGGCAAAACCACAAAGGAGAATCTTCACACTTGACCCTAAAGCGCGCTTGGGGCTGAAGAATTTAATTAATTAATTGCTTTGTTCCATGCACAATGTACGCTTCTGTTGCAAGCGCCACAGAGGAGTGCGGGGCAACTAACCAACATATTAAATGGGTCAAGCTCCGATGTGTGAGAGCTCACCTGGAGAAAGTGTAGAATGTGAGGCTTGGAAGAAATATTTAATTAGACATTTGCCACTCTTACTGCAATTTGATTATGCAAGATTTAGAAGATGTGCATAAATAATAAGGCCTTTGAACAGCTGACAATATTAAAGCTTTTCCAGCGGCAAATGAATCTCAGATACATTCCGAGCGAGAGCAGGAAATGTGGCCTCAATGTCAATCAGTTGTCATTAGGCAAAATAATAGAGGAGTTGGCAATACAAAAAATGCAACACTTTGTGAACCAGTTGCTGCGAGTGACTGATGCAGCTCTCTCTCTCTCTCTCTCTCTCTCTCTCTCTCTCTGGAGATTCCAGCAAATAATATAGTATAGATTGCAAAATGTAAAATTCTCCGTTTGACGACCAGCTTTTAATTTGCGTTATTGCAGCTGACATCATATTTGCAAGCTCACAGATACACACACGAGCAACTGACACGCAGACAGAGAGACAGACAGACAGACAAAGACGGACAAGACGGACAAGACGGACGTGTAAGCATGCTGCTGAAACATGCAATATGCATGCCGCTGATACCCTATGCAAATGGGGCACATGCACTTAAAGATTGCCTAACATTTCAGCTTGCCTTGCATTCTCATTATTATTATTATTATTGCGTATTCTTTGCGTTATGCTGCTTATTTAAATGCCATTTTAAATATGAATATTGGGAATACGAGCGCAGAGACCGCAAGATAAATATTTGTTGAATTGTTTGCTCATTTGTTTATTTGCTTATGCTCTGCACCGAGGTAAACAATAAACAAAAGGTAAATATGATTGCAGACCGCTGAATACAAACACCCACTCGATATTGAATATATTTTAATCGAATCAAACAACGAGAGATAGGCGGCAATTGCTGATGGATCTCACTTTAGGTATTGGGAGCGACACACAGTTAATTATTTGTGTACATAATCGAGAAGTATTCGAAAATTTCATATTTACTTTCGATTAACAATTCGTCACTTCCCTTCCCATCGCGCTTATCTAGAAGTAGATCGAGTTATAGAGGGGAAACACAGAGAGAGAGCACTGTGCATTTCAGGTGCCTACTGTATTTACATGCGGGCTCAAACACGAACGTGCCTCATCCGGCTAAAGTGACTGATAATGCACCCAAATCGGAAGTACAATAAATTATCTATGTGTGCGTGCGTAGTTAAGTATACGCATTATAGCGGGGGCCAACAAATCATAAATACATCGTTAAAGGCGAATTATGGAAGTACAACTGCCGAATTGAAGGCACCCGGCGAAGAATGGGCGACAGAAGAACGGATGGAAGATGGCAATGGGAACGTTGTAAGGGATTGAGGTTGTAGGCTGGGGGTGGAGAGTGGAGAGTGGGGGGATCGTTGTGGCAGTAGCAGCAGCAGCAGCAGCGGCAGAAGCTCGAGTCGCTGTTCAAGCCGTACTCACAAAGTTGCCGCCAAGCATATTAAACAATGGATATGAATCAATTTAATGCGTATATGAGTGGCTGAGTGTGTGTGTGTGTGTGTGTGTGTGTGTGACTCTGTGTGTGTTTGCATAACAAAAAGGAAATGCTGCACAAATTTGTGCTCAGTTTGCCACTGGCTAAATGCATAAAATGAATATTAAATTAAAGTTGAAAACGAACGAATTTTTCGCCCCCTAGCCAAGCAACGACACCCAGCAACAACTACAGCAACAAAAAGAAGCGGAATTCACTGGAAAAGGCAACGGCAACATCCGGCCTGCGCCTGTCTACAAATTTTTTGGCAAAAGTTGCCGCAAAAACAGTGCGTTCTCTGAATGTGTTGCCTTTTGCCCGCATCGCCCAGCAGCAACATCAGCAACATCAGCAACTTCAGCAACTTCAGCAAAAGTTGCATGCCACCACCAAAAACTGTCGTTCACTCTAACTGCGTAATTGAGAGCGACCAGCACAATACAATACAAACGGAAAAAAAAATGGGGGGAGGAGTGGAGCTGCAAATGAGACAAAGAGTGCACGACGCGTCTGTTGCTGGCAATGCGGATGTTAATGAAGTCATTGCCCAGCACGTGGCGGGCAAAGAGGCGGAGTGACAGAGGATGACAGAGAGATCACTGCGCTGGCTGTCACTGCAAATTGCGCAAGGTTAGGGCGTTGATGGCAACTGCTGCTAATGGTCTGCCACAAGCCCCCAAACCCCAATCCCACCAAGCTTGACAAGAACCAGCCCAACTCGACCAACTCGCCCAACTGATTGATTTGTGTAAACTTTGACCGCCTGCCATGTTACAAGTCATCGAAACTGGCTAACTGGAGCAAGCAACAATAATAACAAATGACGACTATCGCTTATCTGGCACACAAGCTGAAGACACAGAGGCAGACGGAAGTGAAGCTACTGTTGCTGCTGCTGATGCTGACCAGCCTCCACTTGGCAGCGAGTCAATTGTCATTTGTTAAGCGTTCCCATTCAAGCGAGAAGTGTGACGAATGCGCAGATAATGTGAAAATATGTATGTATGTACATACAAAGAGATAAATGGACAACAGAGAAACGCAACAACAACCACAACAACAACAACAACATCAGCATTAACAATAATGACAACAACTTACTTACAATAAAGATTTGTATTTGTTATTCACTACTTGGCAAAATGGCAGCGATCCACATTTATTTGTCTTATCAAAACAAGTTTGGCGTGCAGCGACTGTTAGTTACAGTGGTGGCCACAACAACAGTGCCAGCCTGTGTTTGCCAGGTAATTACAGAAGCATTTAAATTGGCAACACCTGGCGCACATACAGAAGAATTGGCAACGCGAGCGATGCTGACACTGTGAGCAAACGGAAGAGAGGAAGCGCGGCAGATGAAGGGAAATGAAAACATAAACACATCAAATCCCAGCAGCAGCAGCGGCAACAACAACAAACACAAATCTCTTTGAGTTGCGTCGCTGCCGCTGAATGAAAAGTAGCAAAGACGACGACGACGATGACGACAACACCGAGAAGCTCGCGGGGGGGCAGCTATAAAAATAAGTAGAAAAATCGCTTTTCCGCCTTTCCGGGCGTGGGTGGGGGGTGCGGTGGTTGTCTGCGATGCTGCTGCACGGTTTTTCGCGGAAAAAAGCGGTGAATCAACGCATGGGATACAACAGCACAGCAATGAGCTACAAAGGCAGCAGCAACAATAACAACAAAAGCGATGTAACCGTGCACGTGACGCATCACAGCGCCCCCCCTTCACCCCTTCCCCAGTCGCTCAACCACCCTGCAACAAGCAGCCGGGCCGGGGTCTGAAGGGGCTGTTGTTGGGCAGAAGCCAAAAATCGGGGGATGTGGACAGTCAGCCACGTACACACACACACACACACACATATACACACGCAGACAGCTAGCGGAGGGTCGCAATTTTTTTTGGTGCAGAGTTTTACTTACCGACGCCGTATTTGTTGTTGGATGGTATCCACATTTTACTGTTGTTGTTGCTCTTGTTTTCAAAATCCAATTGGAATTTCAGGCTAAAACGCAGAGTCCAAGGCCACTCCCAAAGCTTTGCCGGCTGATTTCCTTTTCTTTCTTTCGTTTTTTTTTTTTTTTTGATTTCACGAGTGGTAAATTTCAATGACAATTTGTATTCGCTGAACACATATTTGGTTTTGCTTTTTGCATCTTCTTAAATACAAAAGACGCTCGCACACAAACACACGCTCACACACACTACACAGGCACACAAGATTACGCACACTCTCACTTGCAGTGATGAATTTTTGCGCTTGTTGTTGTTGTTATTATTGCATTTATCGCGCGCACTCGATCGTGTTTGCAATCTAACGACGCTGTTACTCGGATTTAGTTAACCCAGCACAATTACCTACATCGTTGTTGTTGTTGTTGTCGCTGCTGTGGTAGCGACCACTGCGGAATTGGCAAATTTTCTGACAAGACGAATTTTGATTATATTTTGCTCTTATTCGACGAGCTTCACACACAAATGCTTTGCCTTTGTCGTTACGAAAATCAATAGAGATTACTTTCAAAGGTAGCGGGAAAGTGGCCGTTTTTCTTCTCGTTAAATTTGGTCGTCTTTATTGCCCAAAAATAAATAATTTTCTTGTATTTTGCAGTCATGCAAATGCTTCGCCTTTGCCTCGCCTTTCGATTCAATTTGGTTAATTTCGTTTTCTTTTCTTTATTCGCGATTCCACCGCAAAGAGCGCACTCTCACAACCGCACTCGCGCAGCTGTCCAATAAGACTAACAGCCAGCTGTTAAAACAAGACAGAAAACCAGAGAGTGAAGATGCTCGATTACTCTCAGATACCCTACATGCTGGCCTTTAAATATTTATTGGTCTCCACGCGAGAGCCAGCGCCGGTTAGTATGCTTTTCTTCGCATAATTCAACTAATTGATAACTAATAATTAGAGTAATTATATTATCACGTTGAAATGTATTGGTGTCCTCACCCTTTTCTCCATATAGAGTATGCATAAAGTCTAATAACTTCGCTACGAAGTCTGTTAAATGTCTCTCACAGAATGTTAATTTAACATAGCGGAAACATTTGAATGTCAAAATCACAAAAAGAAGAATCGCGCTTCATTTATTTTTACATTTTATACATATTACAGGTCTTGACTATTTGTGTGACTGAATTTGAATTATTATTTGTGTTTTTTATTCATTATTGGGAGTCTCAAATACTTTTCCCAACTACATTTAACAGGATTTAACCCCATATGCTTAGATTAGATTTTAGTTATCGGTGGCAGTTTTAAATTTGCTGTCATGCGACACCTGGCTCAATGTTACACAAGTCGACTACAAAATTGCTCCACTTAGCAGAGTATTGGCTGTGTTTTATGGCGCCATCTAGTGTATCCGAAGGTAAGCCACAGCGTAGCGGGTGTTTTTTGGCAAACCGACAATGGCATCATCTACCGTATCCAAAAGGAAGCACGCTTGAGTAACACCATCTATTGGTGTAATATTGTCAACTGTGTAGTGTCGCCATCTGTGGTTTTCTGCCACCAACATAAGAACAATTCAGCATAGACAAGCACCAATTGCAGTTCAAAATTCAAACCAATTGTCAGTTTACCTAAAAAGACGTTTGCTCAGATCGCCTTTGTTTAAAAGTGCTAACGGGCGTCAGTTTAAAAGCAGGTTCCAATGGCCAGTCTGTGCGCTGAGTGCTTGATCTGTTAGCCAACAATTTAAAATGTGCCACGATTCTTTAAGCAATCATTGAAGGTGTCTCGCGTTGTTATTTTTTTATGTTTGTCTTAACTTTTTTTATTGATCTGTTTGTTCGTTCGCATTTTGTAACTAAGACTAGTTGGCTTAGGCTATGATGCTTATTGGCTACAAATATTTAACATTTAACACATACGAAAATCTATTTACAAAACTCTTCTATACACATTACAATTTACACTTAAGATCTAGGATTTTGCCAAGTGAGCAAATTAAATATGTATAACGCGCATTTTGTGTCTTTTTGGAGGCTCTAAACTTAGATGACTTATGGTTATATAGACTTAAGCAGATCGTTAAAATTGACCCAGTTCTTGCATGGTTAATTACAAAACACTACATATATATATATATATATATATTTCAAATGACAAGCAATCAAGCAAACTTTCAATATGGTCAAATCAAAAGCTAAAGAAAAAGTACTTAACGCTTACCCCCGTTGGCAGCAAATGGAATAAGAGCTAGTAGCATTCAATACTACATTATTAGGCTTAGGCTTAAGCTTGGGTTTCCTATCTTGTATGTGTTTTTTTTTCTGTTTTTTGTTTTGTTCATTTGTTGCACTTGCAGTTCTAGCTAATATTGTATGGCTCCCCATTTTAACTAAAGTAAAACCTTTGTACCAAACTACTTCCACAAAACTGTAAGCTGCCTGCTTTTAACCAACACCAATTTTTCAATTTTCAATCGTACGTCAATCGTATATTACAAATTTTCCAGCACGCCAGCTTCCTTGTGTTCCTGGAAGGATTCTGCCCGCTCAATGCGCCTTCAGTTTCATGGACTCGTGCAGCTCCTGTTTCAGTGCTTTGGCTTCGATGCTGTTGTTGTTGTTGTTGCTGTCTGCCTTCAATGCTGGCGTCGCTGCCATCGTCGCCGCCGTCAACTGCTGAGCCTTGGACTTCTTGTAGCTCTGCATGTAAAAGTTCATGAAGAGGCAGAAAAATATGCTTGCATTGAGCAGCAGCAGCGCCGAGATGAACTTCGAGAACTGACACTGATTGCTGAACAGCGCTCTCATCGTGTGCACAATGCAAAGCACAAACTGCGCCTATTAAATAGAAGAAAAGAGAGTATAAAACATGTAATTTCTAACAGTGCGGACTAAGGACTTGAAGTCGTCTACACGTCATCTGGGGTCAGAAGTCGCCACAGTAAAAAACACACTGCAAGTATTTTATAACAGCAAGAGACTGTAATTATATATGAGTTAACTGCGAACTGGCAAATAGTTTACAATGCAAGCTGGGAAGCACTTTACGCTGTGAATGCTGAGAAAATGCTTAGAACATAACATATATTATTAAATAAAGGCATTATATAAATGCAACGGAAGGAACTGCAGCATGTGTTGCACACATGCCATGAGAGCCACGAGGTGTGGCCGCTTTGGCTGTGATGCTAATTACACAGCATCAAATGGCAAATTAAGCGTCTATGGGCTAAGCGATCACCCTTGAGCGTTTTAAGGTAATCAAAAAGCGTTTACAAACAGCAAACAGCAAACAGCAAACACACAGCACTTAAAGTAGCCATAGCCATAGATCTTGCAATTTGTGGTAATAACAGTTATGCTATGTAAATATAGCTACAGCGAGAGACCCCAATAATAAGCTGCTGCTGCTGCTGCTGCTGCCTCGATGTCTGACTTGACTTTGACTCGCTTGTCTGCTTTGTCTGCTGGTCTGATGGCTTGCCAATTTGGCTAGCTGACTAGCCGACTGCTGGTTGACTGACTGCCTCTTGTTTTGCATTAACAAGTTCGGCGCCTAAGTCTTTTGATTGCCGCTTCCATTGACCTTTTTGGCGCCCGCCCCCTTAAGTGTGTTCACATCAATAGAACCTATAATTACGCTTGTTATCGATATCTGATAGCGACCAATTTGCCGTTTATTGTATTTAATAATTCAATTTGCAATCGAATCACTCAGCGTCACAGCAGCAGACACCGCATCGAATTAAAATAATGCAACACACACGCGCCAATACGCCACACGCCCATATCTCGCACGGCCACCGCCCACTTATTTGTTCTGCTGATTGTCGCTCTTTTACGCTTTTTATTTTTCATTTTTGTGCCGTTTATTTTATTTTATTTTTGCTGTTGTGGTTGTTGTTATTATGGCGTTTTTTCCTCGTTGCTGGCTGCTCTTTTGTGACCTACAAAAAACGAGCAACATGTTGGTCAACCATGCGCTGCAATTGCCATTAACACTGCAGCGCCAAATGCAGCAACAACGGCAAAACAACGACTTCAACAAGCTCCACACACACACACACACAGACAGTGGGCTGCATTTGGCTGCATGAAAAAATCTTGCCGTTTGCCTTTGGCCAACTTTTGCCCAAGCGCTGCGAGTCGCTTACACGCTTCATTACCCACAAATACACACACACACACACTCAAGTGCATTTGGTGAGTAGGTGTGTGGGTGTGTGTGGGTGTGTGTGCACAAGTGCATCAAGGGGTTGCACATTTGATTGAAAAAGTGGACTATCACACGACCTCAGCACAGCTTTGAGACCCCTCTCAACACTGGGCTCAACTCTTTTAGTCGCCAAACTGCAGCGATATTATCTATTATTATATATATAGAATTATATATTTGCGGCTAAAGAAGGCATCTGAAATTAAGCTCTGCATTTTCGCCACTTTCATATATACACAAAAAACTAAGTTGTATATAAATATCACAGTTAATAGTGAATCTACATTGATTGGTTCAATATCTATATACTCAAAGACTATTTCCACATCTAAAATTAAGCTCTGAATTCTGGTCACTTCCAAACTACGTAGTATATATAACATCACAGAAATACTGACTGATTCAATATCTATTTAAAATTTTTTTCCTCTCTGAAATTTATCTCTAAATTCTGGCTTCACTTCGAAATATACACAAAAAGCTAACATCACAGGAAATAGTGAATCTATATCGATTGTGAAATACTTCTAGCACAAACCGGTAATAGATGACGTCTCAACTCTCTGAAAACAATGGATTCTACTTGTACTTTGACTTTAGAAAACTGGTCTATATAGAAATGATTTATAGACAACTAAATCAAGCGTTTCAACAGTCAAACTCTAGGAAATAAAATAATGCAGTTCTTCTTCCACTGTCGCAGTTAATTAGGAAAATTTGTATTTAATGTGCTACTAATTCCGCTCAATAAATCACGCGTTAAACAAATCACATCTACTTTGGCAAACTGGTAATAAACAACTTTTATTTTTGGCATTTTTTCAGCTATAGTTTTCTAGACGCCAACTGACTTCTCAACGCTGTGCCAATTAATCTAGTTTGCAATACTTATTTTACCATTAATGCTGCACAAAAATACCTTCCTCAGGAAGCAGCAGTTAAAATGTTGCCTATTATAGAACACAGTTTCCTTAAGCGACTGCAATTAGAGTTCGCTATTGTTACCACTGTGCCAACGCTGTGGCACCAGGCGCCATCTGCGTCTAGTGGGGTTGCACAATCAGCGAAGCCGGCGACCAACAACATTGCAGTTGCACTTGCAATATGAATTAAACGTTTGGACTTGTCCAACAAAGTCGTAGTCAGAGTTGGTGTCGGTGTCGGAGTCTGGAAACCGAAAGTGGCAGATTTGCCGGGTTTGTGTTGACTTTTACTCTGCTGCAAGCTGGATTTGCACACAGACACGGCTGAATAGCTGGCGAGCTGGCGAGCTGGCGAGCTGGCGAGCTGGCGAGCTGGCGAGCTGGTTGCTTGCCAGTCGTCGACATAGACACTCAGAGACGGTGTGGCAAGTTCGGCAACGGCGGCGGCGCATAAAAGTGAACGCTCGGCGTAACTCAGCGAGCAACATTCATTGCCGCAAAACGGAACAACAGCAAAGTAGCAGCAACAAATGGCGAATGCTAGGCCAAAGATAATGTAATCGAAACTGGTCGGATCGGTGCGGCGCGCTTAAGTGTGGCAATTGCTGGAATTGGGCCTAAGCGCGCCAACAAGGATGTTGCAACAAGCTGCCGCGGTGAGCAAACCAGAAGCCAGCGACAGTGACCAGCGTCGAGTCGGCAAAGTGTCGGCAGCTTGTCGGCGGTGCAGCAATTGCCGGTTGCCAAATGGGAACTTAAACTTGTTCGTCTCTCTATTGGCAAATTGGAGCGTGTTGCACCAGCTGAGCGTTGAGCTCCCTAGACTAGCCACAGCAACGGCAACACAGGCTGCAATGGCAGCTAAATTAGATGCAAGATGCGCCCAGGCGGATTTGTGTTTATCCACTTAGCATTTGATTGCCGTGCGCAATGAATGAATGTCATTAAAAATGTCAACGTAGCTGCGACGCCAGAGAATTAAACAATAACAACAACGACTGCATATGGCTGAAATCGTGTGTATATCGACGATCACGGCGATGTGAGCGATGTGAGCTATTGCCGAACGTTTGACAAGTCAACTGTGGAGTTGAGTGCCCCTCAAGGCGAAGCGGACTCACATACATGCATGCCACAATACTAAGTAGAAGCAGGCCAGCACAATAACAACAACAACAACACTGACAACATCGCTGGCGAGCAGGCCGCAAAAAAAAACAAGAGAAGCAGTAGCAGAACTCACTAAACTTGGCAAGTTTTATGCGTTTCAAGAATTTCGAAACACAAACTGCAATGAAACTTATTCACCGATGAATGTCATGCGACTGTGTGGCACACTATATATACATCAATATATATATTTATATATATATATGTGTGTGTTTCAATTACACATATCCACATTAGAAGACTACCTGCAAAATCAGTGGAGTGGCGCAAAAAAATGGCTAGAAAAACGGAAAGACAGCTCGACCAAAAATTGAAAATTGAAATCCGAAACTCTAGAGCTGAAAGTAAATGCAAGCGAACAAAACCCACTTGACTGGTCAACATAGACAGATCTACTTAGTTCGACGGCTAAATAGTTGTCGGCCACTTTTAGTTGATTAATAATAAGCAGGTCGCATTATTCACTTCATTTTCGTTTTTGTTTTTGCTTTTGTTTCGTGGGGCGTTCGATTAACGAAAGTGACAGCGTCTTTTGGCGGCGCAATGAACTCGCGTCGGTTCTGCGATGATTACAACAAATGCAGATTGTGAAATCCAACTTGGCCTTTGACTAACTCGTTGTCTATCTAACTGTGTGTCTGTGTGTGTGTTTAAGCCAACAACGGCGTGCAAAACCACTTCCACTTGCAGCCAAAGCCAAAATCGCTGCGATCGAGTGCGCGCCTCTGTGTCACTTGCGTTGGCCAGTTGCGGAGACACAGTTAGAAGCGTTAAGTAACCAAGTTGTGTTGTTGCATTTTGGCTAACGTGCATTTTATTATGCCGCCGACAGACAGACAGAGAGTCACAGGCGCAGGCTCAGAGTCAGACTTAGACTTAGACTCAGACTTAGACTTAGACTCCGAGTCTGATGCTAGGCCAGGTCAGGTCTAACTGGTTTGTGTGCTCGTTTTTTGTGTGCTCGGCGACACAAAATATTTCGGCTATGCCGATTGAGACTTCTAAACGAGTTTCTAGATTTTCATTTTGAAAACTGTGCGCTGCCAAAAAAACTGCGCGATTCAACAATTATCACTGTCCACACTTACGATTTGCAGCTCCGTCATGTATTTCTTCCACCACAGGAACTTTGCATACTCGGGACCCATGGCCGACATCATGTAGTAGAAGTACATGCAGACATGCACAAAGTTGTTCAACAGATTGGGGAATGTCGCATTGCCGCCTGCAAACAACGCGTCAAAGAACTGCGCCAACTGCGATTACGATTGCCAAAGCGCTACTCACCAGCCAGGAACTTGACCAGCACCCAGGTCTCCAGGGGCGTCACCGAATGATGGTAGACGTGCAGCCACGTGATCTGCGATGACTTCTTGCGCAGCACAAAGAACGTCGTGTCCGCGAACTCCGTCAGCTTCGACAGATAGTAGATGTAGCACAGGTTCAGCATCTGGTGGGGAGGATGGAGCAGTAAAAGAGTTTAAAGCACAAGCCACGCAAATTAATAAATATCAAAAAACCCTTCTACCCTCTGGCTAGCAGGTATATTAATATTAAACAACCCAATTTATTGCATATTTGCTTGGCCAAAATACTTGCGCAATTAAATTTAATAGTTGCGAATTCCTTAAATCATTCATTGCATTCTCAGTTGCACACGCGACTCAAACGAGTTTAATAAATCAACTAAATGAAGTACTAATTTAAAATACAATAAATTTCATGTTATTCGATGGCAAAATTCTTGCAAAACACATAAGTAACAAATTAAATTCGCAGTGGCAATTTTGTGGTGTGCACGCAAATAATTTGCAATGGTAATCGAATTTAATTTAAATTGCTTGAACCAATAGATAATAAATGGATATTTTACATTGCTCACATTCTTGCGAAACTAATAAAAAAATAATTAATAATTTTGTCACTGTCAAATTTCATGCGAAATTCGCCAATTAATGAATTCAGTTTTGAATGCTAAAAACCGGATATAAAAGAGCGTTGAAACAATTTATGAATAACCAAAAACAAAAAACCAAAAACATTAAATTTGCTTTTGTTTATATTTTCAAAAACTTTAAGTTTTTCTCTGGCAAACTGCTTGCGAAATACGCAATTAATTAATTGCATTTTCAGTGGTAATAACCGGATGTAAGTGCAACCATTTGGTAGTCGCCTCTAAGGTCATTTTGGGTTGCGGTTCTTGGACCGCAACGAATGATGCGCCCAGCTGCAGATTCATGACATTGGCAACATTTTGGTGTTTTGCATAACGACAAGAATTTCAGCGTCGTCAAGTGAATCGCGCTGACAACTTTGCGCGCTGGCCACGCTGCGTATGCGCAATGTAAACAATCCACATGGAGGTGTCAAAGAGTCGCCGCGAGTTGTCGCCATGCGGCACGAAAAATATGCTGGTTTCATGACGCCAAATTAGTGGAATGACCTTCGCTCATTTGGTTTATTGACTTGTCGTCGATGGGCTTGTTGGTCAGGTTGGGGGGCTTTGGATGTGATGTTGAACACAGGGCGGATGTGAAACCCATCGATGGGTATCACATCGCTAGAGTGTTGAGAGGATTATGTGGATTTTGGGGCATGACGAGGCAGCTGTTTGCTGCTTGCTGTTTGCTGTTAACTGTTTGTTTGTTGTGCAAACGTCTCGCTTGTTTCGCTCTCGATAGCTTTACATGGAATTTTGACGAGTGATCTCTGCGTCTCAAATATAATATTGTAGCCTAATAACAAATGACCGACAAAATGTTTGTTTGATTGTCGAGTGCGAGGCGAGTATTGTAAATGTTGTTAATTTGACTGTTCAACAATTAACCGCCGCGGCCTTGACTTGGTGCATTGTGTGTGCACTTTATATATTTGACTTTTATGATCTCTCTCTGTCTCTCTTTCGGTCTGTCTGTCAGTCTTTCTGTTTACAATCTTGTGTATAAAGTGCGTCGAAAATTGACTTCAAATTATGTGTGTTTAACTCTAAAAGCCGAATACTTAAATATATATCTTAATATGTATGCATGTATATTTAATTGTTATTCTTTCTGTGACCAGACAAATTGAATTGCTGAGACTTTTTGAAGGCAAACAATAGGAATTGACAGGCGTAACAAATTGCCAGAAGATCAACAAGAACTGCGCATTCAATTGCCCTTTTAACTTGGCCTAAACGTTCAACTTCAACTAGCCCATAATTAAGCAAGAAAATTATGTAAATTCACTTGTGGCCATTTGTGAAATGAACTTTGAGTCGCTGTGACTGAACTTGAAAATGACGGTGAACCGACGACGGTGACTCAACCGAAAGCAAAGTGGACAAAGCCAACGAACTTGTGCTTGTGCGGATAGCCAAATGTTTGTGAATTTTGATTGAAAATACAGACAAATTGATGATTAGCAAAACTTGATATATCTTTTATTGGCGAATTCCAATTGGCCTTGAGCTTAGAAAGTTTGAGGTGTGGAGGACTTACGCGTTTCGACATGGGACCATCCGAATAGTCAACCGGTTGGCATTTCAGATTGTAGTAGTTCAACCAACCAGCCATTAAGTGCTGCAAGCATTCAAAAAGAACCAAAAATCGATTAGAATAAATAGCACATTGATATGACATCCGATTTGATCGCTTATCGCTCACCTCGTAGAACATATAGCCGCTGAGCAGGACCTGGAACGCATTGTACACGACGAGGGTGCGGCGCAGCTGGAAAGGTTTGCGATCCCGCATAAACAGTGGTCCCAGCACCAGCACCCAGGATAAATAGATGGCGACGAGGCCGAATGTGAACAGCGGATGCTCCATCAGAGGAAAGCGCTTGGCACGCGGGTCTGTTGACAAATGGAGAATCGATAGCCAATTAAATTGACACCTCTCAATAAGAAAAAGACAAAAAAAAGGTGGCGAATTCTTTGCGAAATAACTGGAGTCAATGGCGTTTAATTAAATATCACTTTGCGTCGATTTATCCAGCTGATCAATCTAAATGCCAATTTGCACGAATTGAATGAATGAATCGTGCAGCGAGCAAAAATGGAAAAATCTAAATAAGTCGCCGGTTCAATTGTTTATTTGTTTTGTTTAGTCCGTGCGGTTGGCGAGTTGTACAGAGTAACCAGACAATTTTCTTGTTTTGCTGCTGGGTGCGCTTAGGGTTTAGTCAGACCGCAATAACAACAATAATCGCTTAATTCAAACCGGATTTTCTACTTACAATTATGCCACTTAAATGAAACTACTACGAGTGTAAGGATTGAACTCATAAATGAAATCATTTACGCCTATCATCGCGTTGGCGATGTCGTCAGAGTGCGTTTTATGCATAAATATGGCGTGTGAACCCCGCTTAACAAGAATTTTTTATTGATTTCTGTGTACGTTAATGCCGATGCAAAAACTTTCCAATGCAAACAAAATATTTGTATCATTTTCCGTTGCGAAACTTTTCCATGCTAATTAAAATTTATTGCTCAGCAGCTCCCTAAACGTTTCAATTAAATAATTACAGTGTACACTGTGAGTTTGACCCGTTTAGTGAATGAATATGGCGAATAACACATTAAATTACTACAAATTGGAGATTGATGATATGTTTGCTTCTAAGACAGTTTAATTGATTTGTGGCTGAGCTTTGTTCAACTCAGTGGGTTTCGTTATTATACGCTGAATTATATTCGCAATAAATTGCAAAGCTTGTTTAAAGGTCTTTGCATTAGAGTTTTGTCAAATATTGTTTTCGATATGCCTGGTTGGGATCTTTGAAACAATACCACAAAACATATTTAATAGAGTCAAGTTTGTGCTCTAAGTCTTTTGTATTGTTGCGGACTTGGATTTTGGCTGCTGCTATTTATTATTTTGCAGTGCTTCAGTTTGGCACGGCTCGCGATGTCAGGTAGTGGCATTTATGTGTGTATGTTATGTATGTACATTATTTTGCATTGCTTTTAATTGCTGCTACCTTCCATTGACCTTTTCACCCGCGCGCAGCAGTCAAGAATGTCAATGCGCTGCCTATGTTATGTATGTGTCTGCGCTGTAAACACATTTGAAATGAAAACGAAACGAAACGAAACGAGACGAGACGAGACGAGATGAGACGAATATAAAGAGAAGACTCAAAGTTCGAGTACATGGCATATGCATCACCATCTTCAGCAATGCTACGAGTATTGCTATTGTTAATACTTAATACATATTTTTTGGTGCGTTTGTGTGTGCGTACTGTACATGCTCAGCTGCACACGGCAACGAGCTACAAATGACGACGGTCGGTTCATAAAATGTTTAAGATAAACAATGTAAATACATTTTAATTACGTTAATAATTGTCAAAAAATACAATTGGCATTGCCAAGGTTGCACTTAAGTAGATAAAGAAACCTTTTTTAATTGTCCTAGAAGTCTATTTGGCTTTTATTTTTATTTCATTTTCATTTCAGTTTCGTTTTCATTTTTATTTTTATTTTTTTTTTTTGCATATTCGCATTAGCCTACAGTTTTTTAATATATTCTTTTTTTTTGCCAATTTTTGTGTTGTTATGGTTTTTTTTGTTGGCGCACAAACACAAGAAAAAAAATGGCAATTCATCATATTTTATGCCATTATAATGTGATATGTTTACAACGTAAACTGCTCAACGAGCTCTTTGCAGATGAGACGGACAGAGCTCGTAGTATATGTATTTTTTTTTTGTATTTTGTACTTCCCGGATTGTTAATTTTATTAGTCGACGCCACAACAAGAACTATCAATGCCGTGAGGTTATTATTACTGGACAAGTTGTGCACATTAGGGGCATTTTATTCGCCATTTTATTAGCCCACTTTAGCTATGGCCATAAAGTGCATTCGCATTTGCAATTTGCATTTCACATTCTGGACACCTACCGCCGTAGTCCTCCTCGACGAGCTGATAGTAGCGCTGCACCAGGCCCGTGTAGTTGCGCGTTATGTGGTGGGTCTTGAACTCATCGAGCGCAATGTTGGCTATCTCCACCACCATGTCAAACCGTGTGCTGCTGTTGTAATAATTCATATTTGCCTGCTGCTGCAATTTATTAATCGGCGAGGTTGATTTTGATTTATGTGCGATTTGTTATTGCTACGTATGCAAATGGGGCTCGATTAAGCTGTAGACTGTATTTAGGTAGGAGTACGGTGCTTTTTTTTTTTTATTTATTTTTTGTTTTTGCTGCTAGTGTTAGCTGCTAACAGGATACGTCATGCTGTTTCGTTAGGTTTGTTGCATTGAGCACACACACTCTCAAGATTCACAATTTTATTTTTATCTTTTCGTTTTTCTTTATATAGGTATATGTTAGAATTGATCTGGTTTGAGTCGATGTTCTTAGAAGCACACGCTTAACGCATCTGTTTATTTGAGCCACCAAAAATGAACCACCGCACCGTAGAAATGTTTATGCTCAACTGAATCTAAAACTTCTCAGCAATCACAAGATAAAGTAAGTTTTTAGCAGACACTGCGACAGCAGCAGCAGCGACGCCGACGCAGACGCTGCTTTGCAACTAGTACGAGTACATACCCCTCCACAGACACACACACACACGCACACACACATGGCAGCTCTCGCAACAGCTATAGATTGGCTAGGCTGCTTGAAAAACTTAACGAACATATGAAACATCCACACAGAACGGCGGAAGTTTCGTTCAATTCAGTTGAGCTAAGCTCAGCTTGTCTCTCTGTCTGCCTGTGAATGTCTCTCTCTATGTGTGTGTGCGGATTGGCTTGACTTCGTTTGGCCCACTGAGCACACGCTTCGTTGTTCGTTGTTCAGTGTTCGGTGCTCGGTGTTGGCTTATTTGGCAAGTTCCGAATGGCATTCAACTTTGCAGTATTTGCTATTGTTGTTGTTGCTGCTGCTGCTGCTGTTGATGTTGCCCATGTTGCCCATGTTGCCCATGTTGTCCATGTTACCCATGTTGCGCTGCTGGTGGCGAACTAGCTAATGATGTTATCACCGGACAGATTGCAGTCTACTATATGGGTCAATGTACGGCTGCACACACACGTGGATCGAGGTCGAACTTTATTGCAATATTGTATCACTTAAATTCGTATCAAAAGCATTTTATGTTAATGACGATATTGCCTAAGCCTGGCCAGCCAGATGATTGAACTCCTATTTGAGATATGCTTTACGACATATACTTTAGTGGCGATTACTTTGCCATATACTCGCTGACAATCTTTGATCTATTTTTAAAGGCTGAGTACGCCAACTTCGCGGCTCTCCGCTAATGTGGCTAACGAAGGCCGTCAAGACCATAGTTGCATATTAACAGATGTAAATTAAAGAACTATTATTTTGAATATTTGTTTTTTGTTTTTTTTTTTAGCTATTTGAAAGCTGTTGCTTTAATGTTAATGACGCCTGCTGGCTTGGAGCTTTCACATTCTACCAAAAATGTACAGTGTGAAGAATTTAGCACTACAAATTGATGTATTAAAAAACAATTGTCAATCACTTGATTTATTCGAATAATTTTGATGCAAGTCGGGTTTTTTTTTCTTATGTATTGGCTGAGTATATAAAGATATGTTAATTTGATAGTGGTATCTATCAAAAGGGGTAAAAACAGGTTCACATAAAATATCTAAAAATATTTTAACTGCGCACCTTGGGCTTGCGTCAATTGTTTTTTATTACAAATCATTGTATTGAAATGTAAACGCAATGACAATTTTTCAAAATTTCAAATAAGAAACGCTTTGAAGCTAATTAATTACTGCAACGAGTTGTTAACATTTCTGACAACAAATTAGCAGGTGACACTGTGCAAAAAAAAGAGAAAAAACAAGAAATTTTTATAGTGCCATCGGTTCCCTAAATGCTTAGCTCAAATCTAATTTTAAAATCAGCACTGCCCATTCATATTTTCAACCGTCGGGTGATGTCTCCAAGCCAGC
Organism: Drosophila siamana; assembly: GCA_035047445.1. NCBI lineage: Eukaryota > Metazoa > Arthropoda > Insecta > Diptera > Drosophilidae > Drosophila > Drosophila siamana. Next base: position 14,362,926 of record JAWNPP010000004.1, on the reverse strand, counting down.
TTCTCTTTTGTGGACACCCTTGGCGTGAGCCAATTTAAATATTGATGAGTAAAGCGTAAGCGAATGGGCACGTCCAGAGTTGTGAAGAGCCCCGACTCACTGGACATGGTTTAATTTAAATCCATCTAAGACAAAAAAAAAAAAAAAACAAATACAAGCAGACAGAAACTTGTTAGCATCACGCCAGACTTAAAGGCAGAGTCGAAGCCCAAGTCCAAGTCTGCGTCTGAGTTCGAGTTGAGCCGGAGGCAACAACGTGTGACAATGCTGAGTAGTCAAAGACCCTTCTAGTTGCTGTACGTGGCAGGGCGGACGTGCAGCGATACCATCGACGAGGTCGGCATCGGTTGTCATTTTATGTAAATAAAAATCTTAATTATGCCATTGAAATGAGCATGGCAACAAAAATTGACAGACCGACTGCTTCCACATTACAGAGAATCATTTTTATAGAGCTCTTTTGACAAATTAACGCAACACACGACGCTGACAAATTGTTCTTTGAAGTGCTCTCGACCTCTGCCTTGATTATTACTATGGCCATGCTCGGCGACTGCGACTGCGACTGCGACTGCGATTGCTGCTTGCTGACTGCCACATGCAATGCGATTGCAAGTGGCTACCTTTGGGCTCAATGGCGACAGGATGACATTGCAGTCATTGCTGCTATGACTAACGGTTTTGGCCTGCTAACCCAAAACAAACAAACAAACAGTCGGTGTAAGATGAACATGCAGCAGCAGCAGCAGCAGCCCAACGAGTTACTACCATAAATGTTGGTGTAGTTGGTGGTGGTTGCTTTGCTGGTTTCACGGTCTAGGTCTAGGTGAAATGCCGGTAGTCGGAAGTCACAGCAGCTGGACAAAACAGCTGACCAAGTTCGATGATGAATATGCATAGTGCGGAACTATGAAGCCGTCGTCGTTTAGTCGCTTAGTGAGCTCCAGTTGGCCAATGGCAAAGCACTTTGACTCATAACTAATACTTAATTTATTTATTGTGTTTTTTTCTCACTCTAAATATTTTGATTAATAGCCAAGGCATTGTATTTTGGCAGTTGTTAAAATTTGTAAATCTTAATACAATTTGTCATAACGCTAGTGAACTCTTCGACTATTTTAAGGCTTTTATGACGTATTAACAGCAAAATAATATGAAAGTCATGCAATAAAATTGCACTGTCATTAGACGCCGCTTAAATTGCCGATCTACGGCAGCTGTTAAAAAACAAAATAAACCAAAAAAACGGCGAAATCAATAGAATGCAATAATTTTAATTAGCAAGCACACTCGAAGCCATTAAATTCTAATTGAATTAACACAACGTGTCAGCGGCGTGGCTCCCACCTTGGGAACTTGAAGCACAACTGCTTCAATTCTTGACCGCTGACCGCGTTTGTTTATCATTGATAACGGAAACTTTTTCGAAAGCCAGCAAACTTGCAGGTTACTGGAAATTAATAAACGTCTATTGAGCCGGCGCATTCGATTATTGTAATTGAACTGCAATTACACGACACAATTTGCAGTTAATGACGAAGTTCCATATCGCGAATAATTATGCCTCACATTATTACGTTGGCATTTCTGTTCAGCGAAAAGGTTTACAATGTAGTATAACCCTTTTAATAATAATAACAATATATGCCAGTTTAATAATTAGTAGATCTCTAGTAATTGAACGATTAAAGTTTGAGCTGTTAGCACAAGCACAATGTGATCCACATGTAATTCAAGTGAATATGCGAAATTGTTTGAGTGACCGAAAGTATCAACGATTTTGCACACCTTCTCAACCTTTGTATACCCTGCTCCCATTAAAAATAGGCAAATGGGGTATATTGACATATTACTTATTAGTTTTGTTGAGTATCAACATTGGGGTTTACAATCTGGTTTATAGTTGGCTTCAAAGGTTATTGCACTCCATAATCATTAACCAATTCAATTCACTTCCACTTCCACTCCACTTATCATATTTTTTGCAATTTGCGAAATTGCCTCAACTAGGCAGTTTTGTGCTCCACCCAAATAAAATCTGACCAGCTATCATCTGACGGGTTATCCTGAATACGATCACACTTTGGCTTGAGGGGTTACTAAGTAAGTGACAGCAGTCATCAGCAAGCTTTTCTTAATTACCATAATAACAACGCGACACTCTCTCAAGATATATGCATAAATTTCACCTAGTATATAAATAATTGAGCTTTTCTAGCTACTTGAGCATTTTCTAATTGTCAAATCTTTTTATATGTTGTGCTCAACAAATTCTAATGTGGATTAGTGCAAATTCAACATCCATCGTGTCAAGAGCTACTTTGCAACTTAAGGATTCATCGTCGATAATCAAAAGGTACGAACTCTTGTGTCTTGTGTCATAAATAAGCAAACGCCGGTATAAATAAACAGCTAAAAATAATATTGTCACAACAATATAAACAAACACTTGATGAGTAAGGCTTGATTTAAGCATTAATATCACCGTTTTGGCATCTTGTGCGGTCGCAGACAAACAACTAATTTTAATATTCGATATTTAGCGAATAATAGCAAAAGAGATTGTTAACAGCATTCCACGTTGCATATTAAATCACCTTTATTTACATATCCTATTAATACATATCATTTTATCATTTCATCACAACATTAACTTATTTGTTCGACTCAAACCCGGAACATAATTGATTTCCCCGTGCAATGCTTCAAATATGTTTTAAAGAGCAAACAATCGAAAAATTGTGAGTGATAAATTTAAACCACTCATTTCAAGAGAGTATTTGAAAGTCTTGATAGCAAAATATTCATAGATCTTCGGTACTAATTGAAAGCGTAAACTCATGGGATTGTTGGGCAATCCCCTTGGGAATTGTTGTACTCCAAAAGAATCAGTAGCACGATCCACCCGCTGATGGCCACCTCCCGACGCTCACTAATTTGGCTAAATGGCAATGACCATGTGCAAGCCCAGCTGCTAATCAGTTGATCAAATATCCAAGATGATGTGCTTACAATTCCCTAGGCTGAATATAAAACTAAATATGTGCGTATACGTCATATTTATGGGCACAGACAGCAGCATTTGCTCACTTTGAGGCCAGTCAAAGTACTAAGTCGACTCATGACGGATCAACAACCGGACAAGCTTATGCTTTTGCTGCTATACTACTGTGAACAAAACAAAAAGAAATCCCCGACGACTTTGCATGTGCTTTGCATTGAAGGCAAGAAGCCAGGCCAGATACATAAACGCAGTTAACGATTGGTAAAGACCCCAAAAGAAGAAACTGGAAATGTTCTTGGCAACATTAAAACCCGTCGTCGCATCGCACTGAACTTGAACAATATTTCGACTTATGAATTAATATGCTCGAAATTATAATTGAGCGCCAGAGCCTCGCAGTGTCTTGGTCTTGATGGCCTAAGAATAGATCGCTGCTGTAGACCGTGTGGTGCGTCTTCAGCAATTAAATTTCAGCTTGCTCTTGACACACTGAAAGCATTTTGTCGGTGGCGTTTCAATTAACGCAAAACGGTTGAACACATATACCATCTAGAATTTGAAATTCGAAATTATTAATTAATCACATTAGAAGCTAAACGTAAAAATGCGCAGATCAAATTCTGCTGCTTGGTGATATCCGTGCGATGTCTAACTGTTCGCGGGTTTATCAGTTTCTTAACTTGAAGCGGCGATCAGGAAACGGAAGTTAATTTTCTAGCTGTTCTTGTTGTTGTTGTTGCTGCTGCGGCTGCTGCTGCTGCTGCTGTATACTAATCTTTTTATTTTGATTGTGTTTTTTTTTCTCTTTCAATACGTTAAACAAGTTTCCGACAAGGGCATAGACAGCCTCAACGGTATTTGGCTGGCTTCGATTAGCCGCAAAAGTGCTGAGGTTACGAGATCTAGGCGCTAAATTATTAAACGGCGTGATATAATTTAACTGAGGTATAACCATATTGTCTTTGACTTCAGCATTTCCGCGATGCTTCGGAACACGTTTAATTTGCGCCATATTTGCAGAGCAACAATACATAGAAGATGCGACTGTTTTGCGATGGTTTTGCAGTGCAATGACTCCAAAAGAATAATCGCAATTCAAAAATCCAGACGATCTTTCATAATTTGAAACAGACGCATTCATTGATTCACAATGCAGATTTTATCAGTTTGCATAAAAATATTAATATGCAGATTTAATTACCGCATTCTCAATCGTATAGATTTTGTTTTAAGGTGTGAAAAATATTATCTAATATCGACTACATTTTGGAAAGCATTGTTTATGGCAGCCGCAATAAAAGCAGATTTAGCAAACTTTTGCGAAGCGTTAGAAATTATTAGCATATCTCTGCTTATTACGAAGTAATTGTAAACATTAACTGGTTCGACAAGGCTGGCAGCTTCTACATATAAATACACAGCTGTAATGCTTAATTAGAACGACGCAATCGTATCAAAAATATTTTGAAAGTTGATAGCTTTAGCCGAAGCGAGGCTGAATCCAAGCCAAGCTTAGTTTATGCACTAGTCTGGCAACGCTTGTGGAAGCTCTAAACCAAGCCGTGCGCTACGAACACTAGATGGCGCTGCAAGCACTGTGAAGCGAGCAACAAAAGCAAAGTACGAAATTTAATGTTACACATTCAACTGCTTAACAGCTTAATTAAATTGACGGCTTTCAAATAAAAATAACGATTAACATGCTAATTTGACGATTAAATGCGCATTTTGTTGCTCTCATAAATTTCATTCGGGTGCAGTTATAAGAAATGCTTATTTTGTAATTCTTTCATGCACTAACTTCAAAGCCTATGCGTGACCTTGAAGTCAAACAAACACTTAATTGTCGAGTTAAATATAAATATTTCTTGTTCAGAATCGAATTATGCGAATGATGAAGGGGTGTCCCAAGAAGTGTGTCAGCTCAATTGCGAATTAAGTACGTCAAATTTTTGCGAATAAGAATGCCAAAATGAAACATGCAATAATTAATCAACCTTTTGTAGCATTGCTATGTAAATATTTGCGGAAGAAATTTGCATAACGCGCCGTGGCTCGTGTCTCGAAATCCGCCAGCACGCCAGCTAGTAACATTGTTTGCGGCTGCCTCGTAAGTCCCAAACTCCGTAAGCCGCGTCCAAGACGGAGGCATCTCTGCAGCAAGATAATAAACAAAATCAACGAAACAACGGTCCAACAGCATTTTGCATACGATTATGATAGTGTGTGAACGGTCTTTGCATGTGTGATACACGACAAATCAAACAAAAGAGCAGGCGGCAAATTAAATTAAATCAAATTCGATACGACCGGAAGAGTTTGCCAAAACGTTGCGTATGAGTGAGTGATGTCTAATGACTTGAAATTAGTTATTGCTCACCGTTGATAGGTGGTGCGGCGTTTTGGGGGCATGAGCCTATCGAACACATTATCATATACGTATAATAATATTTATTTATATTAAACAAACCGTTGAAGCCAAACTGGTCGAGTTTTGTGTCAATAGAAAAATACAAGTAAAAGCAAAATAAAACCCCCAAAAGCGAGGCAGGGTCAAGTTTAACTCGCCGGTGACACAGTTATCCAAAGTTGAACCTCCAGTGACCCCAGCCCCGGCCCGGTCCCAGCTAGGCAACAGTCAGTCAAGTCAGTTTTAGCCACTAATCGGAATCAATACAAAACTATAGATGGATAGCCTCAAACTTGACCCGGAAGTGGCATTGACTCGCATTGCGATCGCCGTGATGATGCTGGCTGACGATGTGCTCAAGAATCGAGCCCTGGGCCTTTAGAATTCATATGTAAATGATCAAAATGAAATAATAATTTTCGACTGGTTTTTGTTTTCCTCTGATTGTTTTCATCACCGGACAAGTGTCGCCTTGAATTGAGACCAAAATTAACGGAACTCAAAAGCCGCCAAAATGTTAACCTTGACGCCATCATCGCTACACGATCATTCTGTTATTTGTTTTATTTTTCACATAATCACTCAATCTGTATGCCCAAGTATTACGCATTGTAGCACACGTGTACTGAGCGAGTTTACAACATGTTTAATCGTTTTGCCAATGCAGCAATTGCAATTGCAGTTGGCCTAAACAAAGGTCAATATGCTGAATTCTTGTAGGCGTGCAGCGAAGTGTTTAAAGTTCAACGCAACTACAAGAATGAAATGAAAAGTAGAGCAAGGTTTTAGAACTTAAATCGCTTCTATATTCAAATGATGTATATAAGAGGCGTTCGTATTTATTATGTATTGGCTGATTAATGCTCTCTTCCTCTCTCTCTCCCTCTCTCTCGAGCAACACCATATTTTCTATGCAATAACAACAATTTTGGGAAACATTATCCATTATTGAAAAATACAAATGCTGCAAACGTAACCGTCAAATCAATTAAAATTCAGGCAACAACTATTTGAAAGACAATAACCGGCAAACAAGACACCAACATCAACAGCAGACAACGAACAACGAACGGCAACAACAACTTCATCATTCAGTTAGCCGTATAGCAAAATGCTGTTGTCACTATAATTATCAATAGAAAAACGAGACTAAGCGGACGATGTGAGGCGATGGCAAGCGAGCGACGTTACGATGTGATACGAGGTGATGCTAAACTCTATCGCAGCTTCCCAGCCAACCAAAAGAACATTCAACGGCAGATGAGATACAACGCAACGCAGCACAACAACAACAGCAACAGCAGCAACAACAACAACAATAGCAACAGCAAGCAACCAAATACTTATTTAGAAGAAGCCCGCGAGCGGATCCAAGCAGCGAGCGCAGCTTGGGGGAAGTTCAAGACAAAAACTATAGACGAAATTTTTATACATAGCGGCGCACAAATCAGCGTAGCAGTTCAGTACGCGTACAAGTCTCGTGGGTAGCGGATGCCAGCAGAGGTCTCTCTCCCCTAAAACACATACCAATAATAAACATAACATAATAAAGATCTGGCATAATAAAGAAGAAGCAGAAGAAGAAGAAGAAGAAGGCGGTGGCGGCGACAAAGCAGAAAAAATAGTTGTCATCGTGTTAGCATTAAGAGCAGCAGTCACTGTTGTTGCTGCTGAAAATTAAGTGACGATTGCAACAGGTGCTTGTCAGTGTCTCGAATTTACTCTGTGTGTAAATACACACACATATCATATAGTTCATATATGTATATGTTATGTATTGTCAAGTGTCTGTGTGTGTGTGTGTTTGGCAGGATGAGCCACAGAGATTAAGCATACGCCCCATGGAACCGTTGTTGTAAAGTGATACGTGTTATTTATCTGCGCTTAGAACTCTGAACTAAGAGAGCTGAGAATTATAATGCAAATTATATGCAAAATTCATCCGAAGCCCGCGTGCCAAAGGTTTACCGTCAAGGTCATTCAACTTTCGCTTGGGCCAGCCAAATGCACAAAACTCATCTCGGAGTGGCGCACAATTCTTACGAAACTTGCTGTTGGGCTCTTTTCGTTTCGATTTGGCAATTGTTGACACAATTTTGCTGCTCACCTTAGGCGTAGCCAAGGCCCATGATCTGCGATCTCCACGATCTGCGATCTGCGATCTGCGGGCAATATAAACCCAGACCCACACATCGCGCCATAACCCATTTCAACAAATGACTAACCATGTGGAAATGGCGGCGAATCCAAATCTAAAGATGATCAGCCAAACACGACGCACTCAAACTGTAATATACGGCCTATGTGACATATCACCGCAACGAACCGCGAATTATTGCTTGTGACTTTGACAGTTGTTTGGTTCCCATGCATGTGTTGTTGTCTTCGTCACAGGGCTGGACTGGACTGGGCCATTGCCCATTGGCCATTGGTCAGAACTGGGCAATATCGAATATATGGCAAGGTCTTTGGCATTATTTGTTCATTAGCCAAGCGCAAATTTGATGGTCCATTTGTATGCCCATTTAGTTGTTTGACTTTTTCTATGCGTCAGTCCGAAATTGATAATTTAAAAACTCGATTCTGTTCGGCACAGTTTCTGCCTTTTGTTTTTGTCTGTTTCCAAAAGGTTTTTCAACTGCAGACACCTTTTAGCACCTTTTTCGGCGCTCATTTTCTGGTTCATTTCGCATTTATGGTTGCAGCAAATACTCATAACTATAAACAACAACAACAGCAACAATAACGACAACATTAAGCGCCAAAGCACACTGCAGGAAATGAGCCAAGTCAAAGCAAACCAGTTAGCTTGCTAGCCAACTTGCCCTTCAAAATATGTATTTGATCGAAGTCAATGAATGCATGAAAAGCTCAAGAAGCTGCCCAGAATTACGAGCATAGCATGGTGTGAAAAAAAAATGCCAGCCGAAAATAGAAACAAAAACAGAGACTAGAATTAGCCTCGGAAATGGCCAAAATCCGAGCAACAACAACATCGATGTAGATTGAGACAAATAGCCAACAACAACAACAACAGCAACAGCAACAAATGCCACTTACTAATCGCTTGATATATAGCTTTTTTTGAGCTCCACATGGCCTCAGTGAAGTTCAAGTGACCACTGGCCACTTGCTGCAGCCAGCTGAGCGACCGTCGTTTTTACAGTTATTAGCGGTTATTTTATTTTATTTTTTTTTCTTATTTTTACTTGTTGCTTTATGACAATTATCTTGGGCTACGGCAAAGTTGTTATATATCGTGTGTTTCACGTGCAAGACAACGGCTTGGATGCTCCTCCTACAAGTGTACAAATTACCGCAAAAGATGCTTGTTTAATTCGTAATAATGAAAATAATTTACTCCAACTCTTACATCATAGTCTTTCACATTGCACACACAGCTTCAAAGACAAATGAAATAAAAGTCGAGGTGTCGTTTTTGGCCAGCAAGAGTCTCAACAGCATTAAAGTTGAGTTGGTCGCCAAATGCCACGCCCTGAGCGACGTTGACTCCTAACTCTCCATCTCATTTTGTTTGCATCGAGATACGTAAACTACTTTCGAGTTTCTAGTTTCGGCCGTGTCATGCCCGCTCAGCAACAGCAAAAGAGCAAACTAGCAAAAAGCAGCAACAGCAACAGCGACGGCAGCTGCCAAACAATAGATTGAATAGATTTTTGATAATAGCAAATCTGCTGATCGGCTTCTTCTTCTACTTCTTGCGAAGAGCATTTACATAATTTTAAATATTTATGATCTCGACTCTTTCTTAACTTAATTTCTATTTCTGTTTCTATTTCGATTTCGATTCCCGATCGCAGAACATTGGACAAAACTCGTTCGGTTCGAGCACACTTCGAATAAGTCGCATGCGCGCTTAGCAGATTTTTAAATTTCAACCTAAAGTCGGGACATAAAAACAACCTACCTACCTCTCCCCCAGCAAACTCGACGACACACAACAACAACAGCAAACACTTGTAGAGGAAGTAGCGAAAAAATTTAAAAATGGCGGCCGTGAACGCATCACAAACAGACTATTGGAACTTTCTGTTCATCGAATTGGCTGGTGAGTTATGAAACACTTAAACACTTACACTTCAATGTCATCCAGCAGCTAAATCAATTGCGATTGCCAAATTGTTTGTTAGATCCACGCACAAATGACTGGTTCCTGATCAAGTCGCCACTGCCACTGCTCACCATTCTGGGCTTCTATCTGTACTTTGTGCTGTCCTGGGGACCGCGTTTCATGCGCGATCGCAAACCCTTCAAGCTGGAACGCACCCTGCTGGTCTACAACTTCTTCCAGGTGGCACTGAGCGTTTGGATGGTCTACGAGGGCGTCGTCATCTGGCGGTATTACAGCTGGCGCTGCCAGCCCGTCGACTGGTCACGCACTCCCAAGGCTTACAGGGAAGCGCGTGTCGTGTATGTCTACTATTTGGCCAAGATCACTGAGCTGCTCGATACGATATTCTTTGTGCTGCGCAAGAACGACAGACAGGTGACATTCCTGCATGTCTACCATCACACCGTGATGCCCATGATCAGCTGGGGCACCTCCAAGTACTATCCTGGCGGACACGGCACCTTCATTGGCTGGATCAACTCGTTTGTGCACATCGTGATGTACTCGTACTATTTCCTCTCCGCCTTTGGACCCCAAATGCAAAAGTATCTGTGGTGGAAGAAGTACATCACCAACCTGCAAATGGTAAGCTCAGTTTGTTGAATGACAAGGGAATTGGATGGGTAATTAATCGAACTTACACAACACAACAGATCCAGTTTTGCTGCGCGTTCATTCATCAAACCCAACTGCTGTACACCGACTGCGGCTATCCAAGATGGTCGGTCTGCTTCACGCTGCCCAATGCCGTGTTCTTCTACTTCCTCTTCAATGACTTCTACCAGAAGTCCTACAAGAAGAAGCAGGCGGCTGCCAAGGCCATGGCCGACAAAGAGGTCTGCAAGCAGAACAACAACAACAACAACGATAGCTGTGCCAAGAACTTTAATGCCGCCATTCAAGCATCGCCAGCACAAAAGAAAGTGCTGTAAGTTGCCGGCCGGCAAATAAACCTTAAACCTTAACCCTCCCCTCCCTCCCCACTCCATCATCCCAATCTCCCAAATACTCGTACAAAGCGGGACACACACACGCACGGGAACAACGCCAGCCTGGGAGTCGCATCCGTATGGGAATCACGACTTGGCTGGGAGATTGAATCATCATCATCTGTCATGGAGGCGGGCGTTGTTCTGTGTACAACTTTGTTGACTAATTTGTTAAGTAATCCGCCGCCAAAAACAAAAAAAAAAACATAACAAAACAGAACAGAGAAAAAACAAAAAAAAAATTGTAAAAATTCGAGAAAATGAGGTTTGAGTTAGTAGACAAATAGTTAAATGCTTTTTCGCAGCCATCGCTTCGTTTGATCTGTGTGTGTGTGACAGTGTGTGTGTGTTATGTGTGTTATGCGTTTGTGCCTCATCTTTTATGAGGCAAAGCGAAAACCCAACAGCCGAACCAAACAAAACCAAACCAAACCAAACGCAAGATCAACCGAAGCGAAATGAAAGAAGTTGTTGTATGTCTATTCGACCCGATGCCGAATTAAGTTTTAAGTGAACGAGGAAATGACAAAGAGGAATTAGTTGTGTAAATAAGTTTAAGCTACGCACTGGAATACACCACAAACGCCCATGAGAAAAATAGAAAAAATAGCAAAAAATGTGTCTTGCATAGATTTTATAAATATAATAAATAATCATATTGATATTTGGTATGTAAAGTACTTAGGTATAAACGAAAAACAAAAACAAAAACAAAAACCACAAATACACATATGTATGTATACTTACAAACAAAAATGAACAAAAATAAAAGATCTAATGATTTTATTTCATACATTGCGTATACTTAATTTCTGGTACTTAATGATTTGCAATTTCTATTGAATGCCAGCCATACGGATGTGATGCGATTATAAGAGTCTTTGACAGTCGCACAAAGCACAGCGGAAACATAAAACGCATTAAATTAGTCAAAATGGTACCTTAGACATGGCCAAAAAACACACACATAAATTATCGGCCAATTCACGTTGATCGTCGTTTGTGGGGCTTGTTGATCGCTGGGAGTGTCAGAACAGGTCCATGATCTGATCCGATCGATCTTAACCATGCAGTAAGTCCAGTTCATGAATTTTTAATATTCTGCTGCAGAACAGACGCCGCTTGTTGTTGCCATTGTTTGTTAACATCATGAGTGTGGCTAGAACACCAAAAAAACACAGCACAATCAATCGGGCAATAATAGGCTCTGTTGCTGCTCACCATTCGAGGCTCACCTTGAGGATGGCAGCTATTGAGATAAATATACTCGCATGGATTTTCCACACAAACCTTTTATTGATCAATCATTCGAAACGGAACCTTAATGCCAAAAGCGGAAGCGTTAAGCAGCCACTGAAGAGCATCTTATCGCAACGAGCTGAAACACCACTGCGAACAGTAGCATTTAAGCCGGTTCGCTTTCGACCTTGATCTTGACCACGAGCGCTGTCTGATCACTTGATCGTCTGCTCATTTCATCGTCCAACTGGGTGGCTCTATCGCAGTTTCATTTTGTTTAGCTTTATAACAGATTTCGGCGCAGGGTCAGATTATGGGGGTCGTCCGCACGATTTATGATGCCAATTGGTATTCTATTAAAGACCTACAAAACTAGAACTAGCTGCTTTTTGAATTGCCAATCGAAGCGGTTTTTTATGACACCAGCCAACAATGGAAACCCCACTGTGTGATGCTAATATATTGATGTTAATTACAGGCGATTAATGTGATTTTGTTTATTGTTTACTGTCCATTTTCCAATACATTTTCATAGCCAATTTCAGTGTCAGCCTTAAAATATGCCACACTTTTTGTACACACATATCTGCATTGCCCCAAGACATTTAAAACTTGTCGCTCACTTCTTAAAGATCAGATGTTATATATTAAATAACTGTTTAGAAAGCATATCGTCAATTTGTGGTTTCTATTTATCAATTGTCAATCGAAGCAGTTGGCAAAAGATCGTATATAACAATAATAAAAACGACCAACTATCAATTTACTCAGATTAATCATGGATAGTGAAGATGGTGGCGCTGCTCATTTGATCTCCGGTCGAAACGGGTACTTGAGCAACGTTCTAATATGATTTGCATATCTGGTGATTAATGGGATATTTTCACTGCCGAAACAAGCCAGCAAGTCAAAGGTGTACGAGACTGTCTATGTTAAGTCCAACGCCTTCCAATTTCAGGAATAACTAGTATGACACCAAAAACTTGATCTCGCCATCTAGTTTCGGGACTAGACTCTATCTATGACTAGAGTCTCTATGTAAAGAAGTTTAATCGTATCTCTATGTGTTCGTGTGTATCTTATATACTTACTTATATTTATTTATATGTTTGACAAATTTCATAATCTGCCCTTTGCACCAGCGATGCCGGGCTATTAACCATACGAAATTTGAATTTCTAATTTTGCTTGATTGTGTGTTCTTCTTCATTGTCGCCATAATGTCTCATAGATTCGCCGAACCTGATCGAACCGAAGGAAAATCAATTGCATAACTCTGCGAGAGGCACGCGAGTCAAGTCCGGCCCGAGGCCGCAGAGAATTTCTATGAATTAATGACCCCGGCATTAATCATAGCAATAGATGAAATTTAGCAGTTGTCTGTTGTCATTCTGCATAATTATTTGTGGGGTGCCACGCGCTAAAACTTTGGCCTGCTCTCAAGTATTTGAAGCTACGGGAAATCCAGGGAACTACCAAAAGTTATGTTCCCAAAAACTGGTTATGCTCATGTGAATAGAAAGTTCTCGACAAACTCCGAAAACCTAAAAATAAAACTATATACAGAGTGAAGCAGTATGAATAACAAAACGACGATTTGTTTAAAAAGAGTTCAAATATTGTTTTTATTATTGTTTGCTTCAGAAACAGTTCATATTCGAATTTTAGCGCTTCTCAATACTTAAAGTCACGCATACACATTCAATCACACTCACACTCATTCACGCTAACACACAGACATTCACATTCAGCCACATTCACACATAACACTTACACGCCTAGGTATTTGGATGTAATCTTCTGCTGTTTGGCATACACATTATACATTAAACATTATACAAGTTCATTATTCAGAATCTTTTCACATACAGATAGGGTTATGGATATATAAGTATCTTAAAAATCTAAACTAAAGCCCCGCTCTAACAAAATGATCGTAAAGCTAACCTAAACACAATAAAATTGAAAACCCACCAGAGCCCAGAGAGAGCGTGCGACTCGTTTACCTCATTCCACCTTCATGGCTTTCACGCTGTTGTTGTTCAGATCGATGTACGGCTTGAACTCGCGGGCATCCTTCGTGTTGGTCGCCTGCATTGGCATGCAGCCCATGCCGCCGGCGGCGCGCAGAGCCGACTGGGCCAGACTCCTGCCGCCGTTGCGAATTGAGCCGTTGGCGTCGATGCTCTTCGATTTGTTGTAGGTCTTGCGGTAGAAGTTGCCGAACAGATAGAGGAAGATGATCGTGTTGCCCACAAAGAAGAAGGTCAGCGTCTTGGGCATGTTGCAACCCTTGGCGCCCACGGCAAGCATGTAGCCCAGAATGAGCACGAACTGAATCAGCTGAATGCTGGTCATGTACTTCTTCCACCACAGGTACTTCTGGTACTGGGGTCCCATGGCGGCGACCATGTAGTAGAAGTACATGATGATGTGCACGCCCGAGTTGAGGATGCCAATGATGACGCCCTGTTCGCCGGGCGCATACTTCAGGTAGCCCCAGGAGAAGAGCACGGTGATCGTGTGATGGTAGACATGCAGGAACGACACCTGATTGTTCTTCTTGCGCAGCACAAAGAACGTGGTGTCCAGCAGATCGATGATCTTCGAGAAGAAGTAGAACCAGGCGCCCGAGTAGAGAGTTAGATTCTGTTCGCGTGTGCGATTGATTTCGCACTTCTTCGAGAATATCGATGACATGACATTGCTCTCCTGTATGGACTGCAAAAACAGAGCGTATACGTAATGTTTAGCATACAGAGCCGATGCATCAAGTATACGCCACGTGTACTCACCGTGCGACACATCCAAATGGAGTAGCACACCTGGAAGGCGTTGTACAGTACCATGATGCGCTTCAGATCCATCGGCTTGCGATTCTTCATGTACTCGGGCCCAATCTTGAGCACGAACACCAGATAGATCAGCACGACGGCCACCACCGGACCCGGTGAGCTCATTAAGAACCAGCTGTCCACAGTCTCATCTGAGCAAACGTGGGGAGAGTGTAATGAATAATTGATCTACACGTTCACGCTGTGTTGTGGGATCACTTGGAGCACTTACCCACACCCTTGGACAGGCCCGAGATGCGCTCGTTAAATATCTTCATGTAGGTCGTCATTTTGGCTGCGACTGCAATGAGCAAAAAACCGCCAAAGAGAAAAAAAAAAGTTTTAGAAATTTGTTACTGTGGCGGTGGGGATTATTTTTGGACGCTTGACGACCGTCCGAGCTGTCCGTACGTCCGTGCGTCGAGTTGCCAAATTATTGAATGAAATATTCTAAGCCGAGCTGCTGCTTAGAGAAGCCACGCACGTTCGCTTTAGCTGGAACTGGAGCCGGAGCCGGTTGCTTGATTATGCTCAACTGAGCTGAGCTCTGAGACGGAGCGTGCGCGGCATAGGAATGCAGCCGAAGCACGCAAATATTTTATTTAATGAAAAGAAAATGCTTATCCCATATGCAAAGGGGACGTTGCGACGCAAGCCCAAAATCGACTGACGATGAATGACGCCAGCCGCTAAATAATTGTCGCTGCTACTGTTGCTGCTGCTGCCGCTGTTGCATCCATAGAACAACAATGATTCAACGAATCAATAATCAATGTCATCTAGCATATGCTGAATACCATAAAAAACACATAAGATACAAAACAAAAAAAAAAAAAAAAAAAAAACGAAATTCAAAATCAATAACAAGAGAATTCGCATAATTAAAACTCTCAACTTCTTAGTGGCTGGTTGTTGTGGTTCTGTGGTTTCAGTCATCGCAAGTTAGTGGTTTAAAGACCTGATCACGCTGATTGTGATGTCTATATATATATATCGGTGTGCGTGTGTATGTGTGTGTGTGTCTGTGTGTGTGTATGTAGTAGCATTCTTCAAGGCTAGTTTTGAATTTTTCGCCTTGGCACTAAAGTCGTATAACTTTGGCATTCATCTTGCAGATGCCAAGTGTATCTGTATCTGTATCTGCCTCTATGTATCTATTCAGCATTCAAGATGGCGCACACACACACATAGACACATATGTATCTTATATAAAGGCAATGTTCTAGACATTATCATACACTTGGAGATAACTTGCTCGTGGATTATTCATTTAAATATATACATATACATAAGCATATGTATTTAATTTTATATCTGTATCTGTATCTGTATCTGTATTCGTAGCTGTGTTCCTTTTGTTATTTAAATTGCATGCGGAACAACATTGAGCTCACATTACTTGCCTATTTCGGGGGTCTGGCTGCCTGCATGCCAATTCACTATATATCTATTCCTCAATTCAACTCAACTACTCGACTCAACTCAACACAAATGTGTTTATCAATGTGTCTGCTTAAATAATTAAGAGACATTAATTTTCAATTACTTTACGTTCTGCTTTTTTTGTTCGGTTTTAACGTTTTGTGATGGGCTGATGGGCTGATGGGCAACTCGTTGGCCAAAACTTGAATTTGATCTATTCGTATTACAGTAAACACTTCCGGTTGATGGCCTTGCAAGGGCCACAGAATCATCCAGTATGGTAGTTGTAGTTATAGCTGTTGCTGTTGCTGTTATTGTTGTTGTTATTGTTGTCGATGTCGATGTTATGTATGAATGTGCAAGTTCTTCTTCAAATTCATAAATTTCCAGTTCTTGGCTGGAAATCCAGCTGACTCAGGCCTCCAAAATTCGCGCCTTAATTATTGTATAATTTGATTATTGAATTGAACTTGATGTAAATTAGTATGTGAGATTCCTGTGTTCGATTGAATGATTTTCAATCTGAAAACGTTCTATGCAAAGCCAACTAACAGCTCTATTTTTTAAGAGTTTATCGCTGCTGCTCTCATTACGATTTTGCTATTCATAGCATTCAGCGGTACGCGTGGCGTATACTTGATATGCTGAAGTAATTGTACTTAAATTGTAGCACTCGATTTGAACACCTTTAACACCTTTAACTGCCAAACAAAACTGTTTGCCGCGTCTGCTCTGCTCACTTTATTACTGATCGCACACGGACACTGACTGTGCCACATTTGCGGCTCCGCCAATTCCAGAAGCTCAGCTGAGGTCCAGGTTACACTGTCTGTTCCAACCTCCCCCATTAATGGTCAGCGTTAGCGACGCGTTCGCTTTGGCGAGGCGATCTCATTCCCGTTGCGATTTGTATGCAAGACAGCGAATGGGCTGCGGCTGCTAGCGTCAGAGACAGATTGACACTGGAGACAGGAAAATGAGCTGTGCGGCATTATCACGACCAAAAAAGTGACGCCAATGTAGAAGCGGGCGTACTGACAAACTGACACAATGACAAACGGACAACAACAACAACGCAAACAACAAAAACAGAAAACACCTAACATATTGCTGACAGTTCCAGTGACTGACGCTGACTTTGCCAATTCGATTCCACATCTCCCACTTGCCTCACACCTCTTTGCCCTTGCCCTTGTTGCCTTTTTGGGTGGGGGGAGATACCTTATGTGCTGTTTTCGTTTTTGCTACACTTTGCCATAGTGAGTTTGAAACAAAGGCCGCTGTCCGTTACGATCCGGGGCTGGTTTAGCGATACCAGTCCAAAGTGTCAGTGTGGAAGACAGTGTGTCTTCCGCATGGCCCGACCCTGCGGGTCGTGCGCCTCATTAGCAGAAAAATTTAAAAATAAAATATACAAATGAAAGCTATAACATAAAGAAATAAACAGCAACATAAAGCAGAAAAAACAGCAGCGTACGCGCAACACTTAAATTGATTTGTATGCATAATTGATTTTGCGAATTTTGTTGCCTTTAACAATATCTCTCGTTATATTGTTGTTACCGTCTGAAATTTCAGCGCTGCTAGAATCAGAATCGCAATCGTTGCTAACTATGTGTGTCTGTGTGTACGTAATCGATCGACTTCAGTTTCAACGGCTCAAGAAACCCCATGCTTGAGTACCACATACCAACAAAATTCACGTTGAGATCTTCATAACTAATTGATGTGGGGAAATCACCTCAAAGTAGCAAACAAAAAAGTGTTGTTAATTTCGAACAATTGAGCTGAGGTCGTCGGCAGTTCTTCTGACCATTTTTTTTTTTTGCGCTGCTTGTTCACACGCTTTTAATGCTGCAATTAATGATCTTTAGCACAGCTGCATCTGCATTTGCAACTTTGCAACCTGCAACTAACTTGTACTTAGATAATTGCTCTAGGCAAATAATTACACGTCAATTCGGCGACAAATGTGTTTTGTGTGGATTTTCCCTGCCTAGTTTTTCACACACACAGAGCGACAAAAGCCATGTGACCCCCAAATATAAATATAACTAACATCAACAGCTATCCCAGCCCCAGATCTGAACCTGGGACAGTCGGATGTTAAGTTAGTGTACACAGTGCATACTGTAGACATTGTAGCGAGATTTTCACACGCATACGTGTTATGTAAAATTCAACAATACACATTCCTGGCATCAAAGTCGAGTGGGTGATAAAATGCTGAAAATTTACTTTAAATATCCATTATTAATTTTATTCCCTTCGATATGCATTAATGTCCAGAATGGCCACAACTTCTTTTTAGACAGTAAATAATGGTCTTCTCTTAAACCATCAAATCTACGTGGTGTTGTTTTTAAAATATGTGGATTCTATTTAACAACATTTAATAGACATTTTTATTCCTTCGATATGCATTAATTTAAATATTACCCATTTAACTTTTGTCATAAATTGTTATTGTCCAGCAATAAATTTTCTGGTTACTCTTAAACAAAGAAATCGTTTGATGAACCACTGTTGTATACACATAAATCTCTCAACTTGAAGTACATATAACTTAATAAGACATTTCCATGTTTCATTATTATTAAATACTCAAGCACATGTTAAGTTGTGTTAACGGCCGGAGCAAGTGCCATCTCAGCATTTAAAGACTACGAACTACGTTATAAAAATGAGTTTGAAACATGGCTTCGTCAACAATGTAAGGTGCAGAGGGTAATGATTTAGTTATACCAAGCTTGTTGCTTTGACTTAGCCCTCTAAATTAATTTCACAGCCGGTCTAGAGTGTGGCGAAAAACGTTGCGTTGGCAACAGACGAAGACAATGAATAATAGGCAAGTTAGCATCCAAAAGTGACAGTGTTTAATTACTTGGTAAATATTTGCAACGTTAATTGGGTTTTGGTTTTTGCTTGGTGTTTTGTAGCTAAGTATTTTCGGGGCTTGTGGGCTGTAAAGTTTTTCAGGCTGTTCGTGTGAGTGTTGCACGTGCTTTGGTTGCTAAAATAGTGCTCCATTTTGTGCTTGGCCATGAAATTGACGGGGGTTGCTTGAGGCGGGGCCACAAGGCTGACGAATAGATTTGATCTTCGTGCAGCTGCTGGTGATGCTGTTGCTGCTGCAGTTGCAATTGCCATTTATTGATTACAAGTTCAAAGCGTTTAGATTTGGCCGCCTCAAAGTTGGCAGTCTTGGCCTTGGCTGACTGGCAAAATTGCAGCCAGCCCGCAGCAGCTCCTCAGACAAGTTTTCAGCACTTAATCTATGTGCATTGCATTGGGTTAAGGTCAACTAGAAAAATCAGACAGTCAGGCCCGACTCAAGCGCCAAGCACCAATAAAGAAGCATTAGCAAAGACCAACAAATGGCGAGTAACGAAAATTAGTCAAGGCAGCCAAGCCGAGTCAAGCTGAGCTCAACTGATCTAAGCAGAGTTGAGCGATGCTGCGGCGCTGACTCGAACTCAAGTCGAGTAAAAACCAACTGCAGCGCACAAGTCAGTGTAAATATTGCCAACTTTGTAAAAGATTGCAACTTTTGTTTAACGACATGTTTAGCCAGTCACAGCCACAGCTTTGTGGCGGTCCCGCTGAAGTTTCGTCATGTCTAAATTTAAATTTACATGCGTTACATATTTACATATCAATAGTGTGGCCATCTATTTCACTTTCACTAGAACATATCCCCGATAAATCGATAGTTGATCGATTCACTTGCGTACCTGTATCGCAAACTGTTTTTATCGCAGATGATCCCGTTGAACACAAAATAACACACACAATCCCACACACTTTCGCACACAGATACACACACACACACACACACGAAGCACAAAGCAACTGGCACACTCACTCACACTAGGAGCTGGGATAGTTACGAGAAAACCGTCAACGGTGAACGCCAAGAAGACACTAATACGGAGTTCTACACGCTCGGCTGTATAAATAAACAAAATAAGCGCGTTCATCCGCCGGCCGAACTCGGCGCTGACGTCGGATACGACGAAGCTTGCGTCGGCAGCGAACAGAACGCGGGACAGGCGACGCTTAGCTTCGGCTGTAGCTTGGTCTTGGTCAATCCATTTGTCGTTTCTTTGTTATACGACTTGATGCAAGTCGAAGTCAAGTCGAAGTCGCGTTAATTGCCGATTTCAGTTGCGTTTGGACGTACATATGTATTTTGTCTTCGATTTGTTGGTATTCGCTTTTTTATTATTATTTTTGGTGGTAAGGTCAAGTTTGAAGCAATTAATGTGAATGTTAAGCGGGCCAAAAGAAAGCAAAACTGTTATTTTTGCGATATGCCATTTTGTGCAAATTCTGAATGTTTTCTTTAAAAAGTTTATTAACCCCTTTAATATCACGCGCAATTCGGAGAGATCTCAGATACCAACCGGTAAAGAGACAATAAAAACAATGGCAACGGCAAAGGAAAGCAAACACTCGGACACTACTTAAGAAGCGTAAAATTAGCCTAAGCCCAATTGATTTATTACCGTTGTCAGTGAAACAAATTGTAATGTCAGTGCGCGCGCGTACTAAAAACACAGCTCTTATGACATGTCGCCGCTCCATTACGAGCAATTACGCAAAATGTTCAGCAGTTAACACATTTCGTTTATGGGAAAAATAAGCCATCGATCAGCTTGAAGCTTTCCCAAACCCACCTGTTAACTGCGTACACCAATATTTACTCTAGTCCCAATAGGCAATTCAATTGTCTAAATAGCGGTATGTCCATCTTCCGGGTCTTCCTCCGGTCTCAAAAAACGCTTGTTTCAAAACCGCATTTGCATTTACATATTTTGTCTGTTTTTATCATTGGTGCTTCTTTCAGCGTGTTGTTTTCAGTTTTATTATTTTTGATTCTCTTTTATGCGGCCCTGAACTTCAAAGATTACTACTGTGATATATAAATGGCGCTAACCGCTACGAACAGAGCCAACGCTGAAGTAATGCCAAAGCAGTCTCAACACTTCCTTGGCCGAGATTTTGATAACGCCAGTGCACGTGAACTTATCAGAACGCCGCCGTGATGCTTCTGAAGCATTGGCCTGGTTTAGTTTTTTATGGTATCATTAGATGTGCAAGTCATCTTAGGTCAATAAAATTATTTCAGAAAGCATTTAGTTTCGATTTATACAGTATAATTTGTATACATAATATATTGTTTTATTTGTACTTTGTACCTTTTTAAATGACTTGTAGCGGTATAGATATTTGCAATTTTGAATTTGTGGCAGTGCTGTAAAGTATTCTAAAGGACTTCATATTCGAACATTCGCTGCTAACACTAGCTGCAGTCATACACGAAATCCGATTTATAAATATGTCATAACTTGTTTACAATAATTTCGTTCTTAACTATTTAAATAAAAAGAAAACCTCAATATTAAACTCCCATTCATAAATTATTTCTTGAGCGCATACAGTAGCAAAGATTGGTCTGTTAGTTAGCAGCCGCTAATCACCGTTAACAGACACTTAGCAGATAGTTTGGTATTTATCTCAATAACATTGCGCTCAGTGTGGCGTGTGGTATATTTCACAACATAAAATAGTATATTCTGAGCTTTAACATGCGGTCACGTTGAGTGCACTGTAAAAGTATTATTGATTGGGCAGGAAGAAGAAGAGAGCATAAGCATTCAGCAAAAGAAAGGCGCAGCTAGCAAAAAATAGTCTTTTATTTAAATAATATTCTGTGCATAAGTTTTTCTCATATTCGTTTTAATATTAATATTGCCTATTCTATCACTTTAAGCACAATTTGCATTGCACATTGTGAGCTCGACTCAACGCTTGCATATTTATTTAAGAACGCAAAACCGAAACGGCAGAAATTCGCCGAACGAAGAAAAAACAAAAAAATATACAGACAGTATTCTGCAGCCATGACCAATTTGGAGAAACAACACGAGATGGTGAAGCGTAGTCTGGTGCAATTTGTCAGTGCGCACATCCCAGGGGCCGACTTTAGCGTTGTGGACGAGATTGTGCTTTCCTATATCATTTCCATACTCGAGGAGGCTTCGCAGGATCCGTGTTTCGATGTCGAAGGCTTTGTCGAGATGATGGGCGCCTATTTTGAAGAGTTTGCCACCATCGATCAGGGCGTTATATGCGAATGGATCTACAAGCTGGCCAACGAATTAACCGAAACCGAAAAGAATCAAGGCAACCATAATTCTCTTAATTTGTCGCTCAAGTAAGTCGAGAAATTTCTACATTTTGTTTATGGTTTCAATGTGTGTGTGTGATGTGTTTCGCAGTTCCTTGACTCTATCGAGCATTATACCAGAGTCCAAGCTGCGTGCACGCAACTCTTCGATTTCAGAGAAAGATGAGCTCTCATCGAACAACAGCAGCAACAGCGGCGGATGCAGCAGCAAGCGTTCCCAGCACTTGTCGGAGACTAGTGATGGCGGCTCTACTGACAGCTCTAGCTCCAATTGCGATTACTTTTTGGACGAGGCCGAGGTGTTGCAGGAAATGTTTCCAGACACCGCTTACGTCGAGGTAAATCTAAGGTACCTCATAAATGAATTGACAATTATTAATAGATTTGAAAACAGATTAAGCACTGCATTGCCATCTCAAAGGGTGACATTGATGGTGCCACTCAGATTCTATTGCATCGCCAGGAGACCAATCAGAGTCTGACCGACAAGTCGCACACTTTGGTCATCAAGAAGAACATTGTTGTGGACGATAATGAGCTTAAGAATCGCATAATTGCTAGGTAAATAAAAAACAAATTATAAATTTAAGACGTTTTAGACTAAGAGCTCTTCTCCCCTTAGATACTCCTATGTGGACAAGAATGCCACACAGCGTGAGTATAAGCCGGTTGTGCCCAAAATGGAGCCTCGTAAACTTGTGCGCTACCGGGACAACAAGATTGTTTCGCTCAAGGGCGAGCGTTACACCGAAGTGAAGCGTGACGAAGATGCTGAGTTAAAAAAACCCAAGAAGCAGATTCAACCGTAACTAAAGATGAACAAAACCCACAAGTATTTTATCAAAAAGCAACTTAACCAACAACCACCTAACAATTCCGCACCAACGACACCTAGAATTGAACGATGCAGCAGCAGCCAACAAAGCGATAACAATGTTTTAGAACATTATGAATACACTGAGCTGCATATGATGAATGGAATTCAATTGAATTCCAAACCCCTCCCGACAACCAACCAAACCCCCAGACTGGTTTTAGCACCAGTTGTAGCCATGCTTAGCCAACGTTTAGATGCTTCCTTGCCAACATCGTTATCATCATTACCACATCACATGCAAACAGACGAACAACATTTGTTGAGGAATACAGCAGCCGCCGACGCCGAAGCCGCATCGAGTGACCCAATAATACTAATCCGGGTATCCAATCCATGTGAGTTAGCTGGCAATTTGTTGTTGCTGTTGTTAGTTAGCCTAGCTGGCTGCTATTGTAAGCCACGGAATTTTTATCATAATCAAATTGTGGACAAAGAAGACACGCAGAAGACTTTACATACCAAATTAGTTAATAGTTATTATGTTTTAGGAATCGCATTTGCATTTTTTTGTGTTTGCCCAGCCCAGGGCGTCATCAACAACAACTACTTATGAGTTTCGTTTCGGTGACAAGGATGTAGCCCAAGAACATTCTTGGCTGCTGCCTGTCGCTCATGACAACGCTTTGCGGTCACGCTCAGCGTCGTGTGGATAGCATTTACAGAGTTCCTTACTCCACACATAATTAGCAAGTTAATTCAGAAACTTGCTCGTGTTAGTGAATCTCAAGAACAAATCAGTTCTGGCTTATCCCACGATTGCAGGCGCGACTATTTACTCGAATTTGGCGCTCAAATAGACTTATTTAGATGATTTTAGGTATTCGAATTGAAGTGTTTTGTAAGTACAGTGTGCGTTTTTAAAACGCAGCTAAATAACCACTTGCCATAAGATTTATGTTCAAGTTTTGTATATTGTTTTTACTGTGTAAAACGTTCTTAATTTTGTTTTTATTTTATTATTCTTACTCTTATTATTATTTTGGTCTAAGCAAACTAGTAACAGTAACCACAAATGCCATGCAACAATAACTAGTCCTCATCCTGAGAACCAACAACCCCAAAATACTAAAGCGGCTGCTGCTCGGATGGAGCAATATTAATAACATATTCAACGTATACAACTAATCAAGAATAATCAATTTAAATATAACCCCCTATATTAGCAAGCTTCTTTGTAATTCCTTCAAATAATTGAAAGCCCAGCGTAATTCATTTTTTGTAGTATTTAAGTACCAGAAGAATTATCATTCAATGCATTTGCATTTCATGCTTTTCTAAACGTTATTATCATTTGTATAATGTGTGTATTATAAGTGTTCCTTTCCATAACCACCGTTTAATTTATATTCAGCTATTATATCCTTACCAATTTTTTTTGTATTTCATTTAAGCTAAGCACCGACTAATCGGTATTTATATTTATATATACATATGGATGTGTATAAATATGTATTTATGCATTTCACTGGTTTCGGTTTGATATTATGCGACACTTTCTCATATATTTTAGTTTATATATTATTTTTGTGATATTAGCATAAAAATTACAAAAAAATTACAATGCAAAACTCTCGAATTAAACTTTTCAAATTCAATAAATATAATTGTAATGTGTGTCAAGATAGCTTCTTAACTTTAGCGTCACGTATCGATATAAAAATATCGGTTGTAAAACAATTTTTATTTTTACACTTTTTCGTTTGATTTGATCCAAAATTAATAAACTTAATATGAAATTCGATAGAAAATTGAATTTACTTTCTATTAAAACTACCTTCGTGAATTTAAAAGCAGTAGTTATACCCGAATTTTGCATTTGAAAAATTGTGCCAGAGCCGTCTTTGAGATGTTTGGGAAAAAGTTCACCAAACTCGCTTCCAGCCCCATACAAAATTAACCAAAAAGACAATGTTGGCGATTGACGGCTATAACTTTTTTCAACCATCTTATCAGCCAGAGCTTTGTCTATTGGTGGATACATATCTTAAGAAGCTAAGCAATTTTGGCAATTTTGGTCAACATTCTTAGAGCCGTTTATTAGAAAATAGACAATATCTCATCCCACATACACTAGTTCATTTTACAGGTTTATCTTGCAGCTGGAACCAGTCCGGAACTAATTTTGTATTAGAAAACGTGAACAGTGCGTGGTGGGTGTATCTAAATGCGAGATGCCTTAAAAATATACATATAAGCACACATTCAGAAAATATTTCAAGGCTGCCAATCTGCAGACTTGTCTTAAAGTGAACATTGCCGCTTCTTGGCTAGGCGTTAAAAAGTATAATCTTTATAATAAACTCCATTGCTGGAACTATCCAATGAGATAATTCCAACGCTAGGCCAGGCATTCGAAGTGGCATATCTTTAAGCGGACAGAGCACGTCCTCGGTGACGAAGGATGAGTGCTAATTTAGTGTGCCATTATATCATATTTTCATTTGAATCTACATTTGACTTACTATTCGTTGATGTCATTGTCATTTTACTAGGATTATTTCAAATGAGTCAGCTTTGTATAGTTATTGTTTTTAAATTTGAATTTTTCAATAAAAAACAGGAAAATATCGAAGGAGAACTGATCTATCGATAGCATTCCGAGCAAGCGCGTTTATCGTTTTTGTTATCGATACTGAGAGCGCAAAAAGTTGTTAAATAAAAAAATTCTTCAAAAAGAGGAGTAGATTGGATTGGTAAGTAAAAGATTATTTAAATTTCGCGCCTGAGGGATAATCAAGTGATTTTTATTGGATTTTTTTAAATTTTTTGGTTTTATTCAACTTCAATCCCTTTCATTTTAAATAAGACTGAGTTTACAAGAAATAATAATTTTGTAATAATAAAATATGTATATTAAATGGGTGCAAGTAATATCGATGTTAACGATGAAAAATCGCTGCTTGAAAATTTTCAGTAGAATCGATAGTGCCATCGATATTTCTCCACCATTAGAACGACGCATGTTAATTAACATTCCCGCAGTTTTAATGTGAATTTTGAACGCAACGAAGAAAAGAAAAAGAGACGCTCTAAAATTATAAATCGCCTTTTAAGATGGAAGTAAAACCAGGTAAAAGAATGAGTTCAATGAGAAAAAGAGTGTGTTTGTATTTAATATGGACTATTTGTTGCCTGCAGCAACGGAAAGCGACGCCCGTCCACAGGAGTTGCTTGCAAATACGCCTGTGGCAAAGAAAACTCGCAGCGCTGCGCGTTTGAAATCGTGCGATGAGGAACTGCAACCGAAGACGCCAAATGCATCGACATCCAGGCGTGTGCTAAGCGAGACGCCACGACGCAGTGCGCGCAAGAGCGTTCGTCCTCCGATGGATTACGACGACATCATTGAAAATAATGTAATGCGTTCTGCGCGCAAGGATAACAGCAACAAAAGTTTAACAGTGATTGATGCTGTTGGCGAGGCTGAGCCAATAGAGGAGGTAACTCAAAAGTGGAGTGCTGTTGAAGTGGGACGCGCCTCGCGCAAGCGCACCCGCAAAGCGAAGCGTGCTGCAAGCAAAAAGGCAAAATTGCAACGCGAATTAGAAGACCAGGAAGAAGATAATGATGAAGATCAAGAGGAACAGGAGATACTAATTAAAGATGCAACTGCTTCGGAGGGTGTTCCAAAAGCTAAGAAGCCATCCAGTGTGACCAAATTAGCAGCCACTAAAGTTACAGTCGAATCTGCAGCTGTCCGTGAAGCTGAAGTAACAATCGAAGCTGCAATTGTTCCCGAAGTTAAAGTAACAACTGCACTTGAGACTGAAGCTTCAACTATTCCCATAGTTGAGCTGGCAGTCAAAACTTCGACTGTCACAGTGAATGCTGCTATCGAGACTATTAACGCAGTAGAAGCTGTTATCGAAGTGGATGCATTCAATCAATCCTTGGAGATCTCTCCCCTGCCCGCAGGACTGAATGCCAAGGATATGAACGATCTTGGCTTGTCGCCACTAACGAATTCTGAAGAGGTAGTCAAGGTAGACGACGATGAAAACGAGGAAATGCCCTCACTCATTCTGCTGGACGATGAAGATCCCGCCGATGCACTAAACAGAACATTTGAGATCAATGATACTGAAGAAGAACAGCCAATTAAGCAGCCTCAGTGTCAGCTATTAGATGTGGAGATGCCCAAGCTTCAAATGTCGCCAGATATACCCATTAAAGTGGTGCTTACTGACGAAAATCAGGAGGATACAACAATCTTGAAGATGTCGGATACACCGAAGAGCACCAAGTCGGATGCTTATAAGTTTCCCACGCCTTTGAAGTCGACTTCAAATCTGAATCTCAAATTCGGTGTCATCAAGAGCAGCTGTAAGAAAAAGATCTTGAATACGACAGATTGTCGCAGCAGCAGACGTTCCAAGTCTGTCTGCGATCTAACGCAGGAGGTGATAAAAACCGTGTCCTTTTACAGTCCTATTGAAGTTTCCACAGTCAGCGACATCGACAAACGCTGGGAGGGATTCAACACCAGCCGTAAGTTAATAGATTTTACCTTTATTATATAATTTGAACACTTTTGTATTTTGTAGATGTCACACAGCGTCGCAAACGCTCCAAATCGTTGGATGCTCCCATTGTCAAGAGCAAGATTCCCAGGCCCAGTGAGCATTTATAGACTACTTTCTTTATACTACTGAACTAATATTTTTTGTTGTCTGTTCACAGAGTTCTTTGGCGTAACCAAAGCACCATCGCCGTTGCCCGTCAAGATGAAGGCGCGCACCAAATTGCCCAACTTTGCAGCCATTCATCAGAAGCACTTCAGCAGAATGGAGAACCTTGTGGATCACATTGAGCGCAAGGCGGTGCGTGCCAAGGAACTAACATCCTCGGCCAAAAAACTTATTCCGGGCAGCACAGCTTCTGCTCAGAAATCGTCAGCAAAGAAGTTGCCCACAAGCACTACGTTGGCAGCAGATCGAGTTCCACCAAAAGCACAGAAGAAAATCGCCTTGAGCGGTGCTGTGATGACGCCCATGAAGCCAGAGGAGGTGGAGCGCAAGAGGAATCTGCCGACGCCACGCAATATTATTGTAGCTCAGCCCCAGGCAGCGATGACATCATCACGCTTGCCGTTGTTAGCCAAACCGGCAGCCTTAAAGCCCAAGATCATCACTTCAACAGCGACGACTAGCGTTGCAACAAAGCCAGCCGTGTCAGCGTCATCTATTGTGCAAAATAAACTGGAAGCTCGCCGTAAGCGTCACATGGAAATGTTCAAGGGTCGCACAACCAAGGAGAACAGAAGCGATCTCATCCGTGGCGTACGTTCGAATCGTCGCTTCGAACTCCAAATGGAGCATCGTCGACAGATGAATGATAACAAAACTTAACTTTTTTATACTTATTGTTAATCTTTTATTACCTAGAAATACCTGTGTACCGTTCTAACATTTTTAATTTTGTGTGGTCATTTGAGAGTTACCAGCCACTACTGTATAACATATTTTAACTTTAAATAAAACAATTTTAATTTCTCGACAATTTTTGTGTTTGTCTTTCAATTTGAAATTTAACCGCCAAGCCAGCAATAATTAACAGCACCATAGGAGCATTCCGCGCTGTTATTCGCGTTTTTCAGTGTTGGTAAAGTTGTCAAGCAGTCATGTTAAACATGTTGCCGTGTTGCTGGCACATTGTTGTGCAACATTTTGAAGTGATATTGTGAGATTCGTTGTTGAAGCGTGCGGTCGATCATGCGGAATCGCTCTTCGTTTTTTCGAGTTTACCGTTACCATTGATTGACGCAAAAAACCAAAAACTCTACGCGCGCTGTTTGTTTATTGGTGTTTCGTGTGTGCTCATATCAGAGAATTGCATTAAACAAGTGTGGATGAAGTGTGTGTAATTCTTGCATAGAAAAAAGGTACATGAAAATTAATTCGGCAACTTCCTCTCTCCTTGCCAAATGTGAGCTTTATGTTTGCCGTTTAGTGGAAGAAGAAGCAGAAGGAACAACAACACTTGCAGCAATTTAACCATTCGTTTTTCTTGTTCCTTGTTCATTCTTTCGGTAGAATATTAATGGAGATGAGTTTTTTTTGT
Source organism: Drosophila siamana (assembly GCA_035047445.1). Lineage (NCBI taxonomy): Eukaryota > Metazoa > Arthropoda > Insecta > Diptera > Drosophilidae > Drosophila > Drosophila siamana. Next base: position 14,333,766 of record JAWNPP010000004.1, on the reverse strand, counting down.
TTGAGTTTTTGTGTAATGCAAAAAAAAAGAATAGCAATATTTTGACAAAACTCGTTTTATGTGTTGTATGTGTGTCGGACTCCTCCACCCACCATTAATGGGAATAATGAATTTGTGCTCTCATATTCTTGTTGTTGTTGCTTTGCTCAATAGATGCCAGTCGCATCTCTGGCAATTCCCCCCGTTAAAGTGGGAGTGAGAAAGCACGATTGTGCGCGAGTAACATGTGTGCGCATGAACGAACGGCAGCAATAACATTTCGCATTGACATTTTATGAGCGGCGCTAACGGCGCATTACACATGCTTGCACACACACATATTCATGTGTATGAGTATATGCATTTTAGTCAGCGCACGCATCATTGACAGTTTTTGATCGTGCTCGATTGTGCGTGTGTGTGTTTGTGTGTTGATTCTCTTTGGGCGTTTAGTGGGCTCTTCTCTCTCTGAGGCTCAGGTAGGCAGAGTAAGGGGCAATGCCGGCAATTTGTTTACCATTTCATTTGTTCGCTTATTATTATATGCATATTTATTGTGGGTTCCGTTCTCGCGCTTTTCATTGTGGAAATTCGTACGTATTTCCGCTGCGGCAACAGCGCGCATGCCCAACAGCTTATGGGAAATTATATTGGAAATTAACGCGCGGCACACACATGCAAACCTTGCGTACATGTGTGTGTATGTGTATTTGCATTTTAATCGATTTGACGGCGGCGCCGTTGACAGCTGTTGAAAATATGTTGGAATACTTTCCTTCAGCCCATTTTCCAATGCATAATTTCCCATAAATATTACATTTATTGATACGCGACGCGCGTGATTCTATCTTCACAATTCACGCTGCAGGTTTTCCGGTGCCCCGCAGTTTTCCACGCCCTTCGATTGTGTACCCAATGATAAATAATATTTACTGTCCACTTTGATTATCACAAGATCTATTTTTTCCAATGTGGTGCCTACTGAATTGACTGACTTGCAGTTACCCTGTAAACTAGCAAGCTCTACTTTACTATCCAATATTTAATAAAAAAATTGCATTAACAAACACCTCTATCACCCGAACAATCATCGTAAATTTTCCTTATCATAGTATCTGTTAGCCTCCAGATCTCTTCGAAATTTATTAGATTATTCCGACAAATTTGTTTCAGAAATTTACACGCCCCATGCTGCTCTTTTCAATTAAAAATATTAAATTACAAGATCAATTTAAAAGATTTATTTGATTGTTATTATTAATTCTTTTGTGGCTGAATGTGGCTCAATGGGCTGAATAGAATGTTTTCTCAGCGTAGCTCTATAAATAGTAGCTTTCTCAATTCTCAGTTTTTCTGTGCTATTTGATATAATAGTTTTAGTTGCTCTTAGGATTCCCAGCAATCCAAAAGCGAATGCGATGTCTTCTTCCACTTTTAACTGAGCAAAAACTGTGCAATTGTGCCAAGGTTGAATTCTTAATAGGGAAATCCCCTAGACAAACTCATTGATCCTTATTTTAATCTCGTTCGTTTACCTTATCTTTGCAGAGCATCAAAACGAAACCTCAAAACGGAAAACACGTAACGTCAAGTCTCATTAATTGCTGACATAATTTCCATAACTGGCAAAAATACATCAAAATTAATGAATAGTATAGAATATATAGAATAGATCGAGCCGACACGTAATTGAATTTACTGTTACGAGCATATCGCGAGTGTGTCTGTGTGTGTGTCGTCTCAGTTTATGTGTGAGGGGGTCTGGTGGTCAAGTCGTTGTTTAATTTTTTGCGCGTCGTGCGGTTTTAATTGACCCGAGATCTCGTAAATAATTCCCCATTTCCAGTTGCATTTATGTGTCTCTCAGTTAGTGTGTCGTACATGTAATTCGTATGTACCTCAGAATGTGGCATAGAAAAGCCGCCGAATGTGAAATGTGTCACGTGTATAGGCAAATGTGTTTGCTCTTCATGCTGCTGGGGGCGGCACTGGGCGCCACGCCCTTTGCCAAAGAATACCGCAGCGCTGGCCTCTTCAAGGGCAACACGCTCATGGACGTGGAACTCGATGCGGCCACCACGCTCGACATCGGAGTCGATAAACTTGCAGCGGATTTGAATTTGAACGCCAACATGGACCCGCAAGATGCGTCGATGGCTTTCAAGGCAGAGTCATCTGTGGTGCTCCCGGGTGCGCAGCTAAATGCAGGTGAGTTATCCTTTCCTCTTTTATTTGTATGAAAGCTACATTCAAGAGTGCCCAACTGCAAGATACATGTAAGATGTTTTACTGTTAAAATCTTCATAATATCTAAAACTGTTATTAACATTTGGAGTGTCGACTGTTTTGTTAACAGAAACTGCGAATGCTTAATAACAGTGCTGTTAACATTTACCTGATTTACGCCAACTAAGCTGTTTTAACAACTCCGAAATTTATTATTCATTTGTAGCCACATCTAGAAACACTAATATTATTGTTATATATATTTCCTGCTGATGCTAAGCTATGATACCCTTTTGATTAGTGGGTAGCGGGTATAGGAACCTCAGAGGGCCGCCGCTCTTAATGTGAGGAAGTGAACACTCCACGACGCGAGGGGTTCAAATCCCTCTCAGGTCAGGTAGGAGTTTTCTCGCAGTCAGGGCGGCGCTTATCTAACCTTATCGCACAACACTTTGCCGTCTTGTTCCACTCTCCGACTGTCGACTGCCTTTTGTCGGTTGTCGGTTGTCGATTGTCTGTTGTCATTTGTCTGTTGTCGGTCTCTGTTGTTTATGACCTGCGCCCTGTTCGTCGTGGCATCATATTTCAAAAATTACGGGAACAAGTGCATTTGTTGTCTGTTCGTTTGTATTTCTGTTGTTGTTGTTGTTTGTGTTTCGTTTTTTGGTCTTCCATTCTGTCTCTACTCACCATGGATATCTTATGGTAATTCAATCGGTTGCGTCTGCTCTTGAGCGATGCGATGCCCAGCTGGCAGCAACCAGGATGTCAACCGCAGCTTAACGCTTTCAGTTTTCAATTTTTTGTGCGCCCTCCTTCCCCATGGGGCACGTTCGTGGCACATCCGCTGCCATGGATGGCTCTGCTTTTGCCTCTGTCTCTGCTTCAGCCTCATTATAACGAGTTTAGAGTGTAATCACAGCCAGACGTGTGCTGACCGTGATTGTTCTTCCTCTCTCACTCTTTTTTTTATTTTCTGGGGAGATTTTGGAACTGCTGAGGCAAAGTGCAAACTTCCTGTTCCCCCAGCCAGCCAACCAGCCCGCCAGGCAGTGGCTTCTATGCTCCTGATCGTGTGGCAGTGAAAGGGCTACCGCCCGGTTTTTTACCTTTCTATATTTGTCTTCGCTCGATTCTTTGCCCCCGTCACAGCCGCGTTTTGCGTCTCGTCGTGCCACTCAAACTTATTTATTTAAATGTCATTTAAGCGGCTTAACTTGCGTCTTTTACGACAACATTTTTGAACTTTATGAGCGTGAAAATGAAAGTACTTTCGTCATCCTACACCCCTTCTCACTGTCTCTTTCTCTTGGCGTCTGTCTTTGTCTCAGCTGCCTTTTTTTCGAACAAATTATGACTCTGCAGCTCGCTGACGAGCTGCTTACAGACGTAAATTTTGGACTTTCTGAAATGTGCCACAATTAAAGGTAGCTTTTTGGTGTCGCAACTGCTTGGCGGCAAATGAGTAAGCGACGTGCCATGCATCTCCCAATGCATAACATTGCCGTAACAGTGGCTGTTAATTAACATTTACAACAACGGTTGTAACTAACAACTGTCTTTTAATGTGTATTGTAAAAATGCCTTTAATACATATCACTTGGTCCATAATCATTTTATGGATATTACACTTTTTAAATAAAGAATTGTTTTTTTTTTTGTCGAATGCGTAATACAAAACACACAACAGCTGCTGTAATTAAACTTGAACTATAAACTCACAAATAATTACCAAATTGAGAATGAAAATTGTAGTATGCATGTTGTTTATTTAGCATTTAATATTTGAAATTGACTTCACATTCCAGCAGCTTGAAGATTGAAGCTTCCGTCTGCCTAGAGCATAGCTTGAAGCGGTAGCCCTTGTTTGCCATTGGAATGTTGTACAATAATTTTGTTATGGCCATTAAATGGCAGTCGTTGGCTATAAAAAAGGGCAGCTACACAATTTCAAATAGTTCTAAAAAAACATATGCCAGCAATTTGGATGTTGCCTCAGCTGCTCCAAAGCAAAGTCAAATTTTAGACTTTGCTACCTGCGGCATAAATGCCCTCTTTGCAACTTTTCGGAGCAGTCTCTGGGCTCAGCTACAACTTGGGCTCCAAAACAGAAACCATAAAATTTCTGCAAGGCACACAAACTTTGGCCCTGGTGGAGACCAGTTTTTCTTTTTTTTTTTAGTTTTTTGGTGGCATGGTGGCGAGGCAAGGCAAAGGCAAAGGCAAAGGCAAAGGCATTCAATGGGTACAGTACGCAGGAATCGGTTTTGCCGACAAAATCTTAGCAGGAGACGCTCGTCGTTGGCTGTGTTCGGGGCTCAGAGAGCTGTGAGGCTCTGGGATCTGGGATCTCTGGCACTTCAGCTCTTTAGCACAGCGGCATTTACTTGTATATGCATTTAGATACGTTGAAAGATACTTGGAACTTGTATCTGCGCATGTCCAAGTGTGTGCGTGTGTGTTGTGTGTGTGTGTCTATGGCAAACAAAGCCAGCCGACAATCGTAAAAACTAAACGACGGGAGCATTTATGACGCTCAGTTTTATATACATTTACACACAACAGCGAGAACCAGAGAGGAGAGAAGTTAAGTCTCCCAGTGTGCTGTGTTCTGTGTGTGTGTGTGTGTGTGTGTGTGTTTGGATCAAGTGCCAAAGTCAGACACGCAGTGTTCTTTGAGTTAGATAAGAGCCAAAGTCTTTGCACTTGCACATGGCATGCAAATGCCATGCAAATGCAACTGCAGATAAAAACAGCTGCAGTAGGCTGTTCAAATAAATCAAGTTGAACCGTCAGTGCAATCGACTGTCAGTCGCTCTGTCTGTGTGACTGTCTCTCTCCCTCTCTCTCTCTCTCTCTGTATCTCTTTGGGTCTGTTCAGGTAGCAAATCGAGAACAGCAAAGTGCGAAATATCCCACAGTGCAGCCAACAGCCACAGACTCCGACTCATAGCTACACAGCTACAGCTATAGCTATAGCTGCAAAGATACAAGCACAGATACAGATACAGATGCGTTCGTCGTTAACGCTGGCACGCTAATTTGACGAAAGCCCATTTCATGGCGTTTTTCCACATTTCATGCCGACCGTTTCGAACGTTTTCGATTCGGCACGCCATGCGGCATGAGGCATGAGGCAAGCGACTGGCGGCTTGCGGCTGGCGAGCAAGGAGCCTGTTGCACCTTGCTTACTTGTTGCTCGTTGCATGCATCAACTAAGCATCAACATATATCTTACAGGTAGTTTTTAACACTCGGCCGCATCGTCGCACCTTCGCTGCCACGCTGGCTTCATTATACGCCCAACGTTTTGTTTACACCTTTTGCGAAAAACGAAGAGAACTGTTTCCCGTTTCTTTAGCCCATTTACATTTCCAATGCTGCTGCTTATGATGATGATGAGCGAACTGCAGAACTCAACTCAACCCAACTCGTTGATGACTCCTTTTGCTAGACGCTTTTCCATTCGGCATTCAATTGTCTTTCAGTTCGTCCCGTTCGGTAGTTTCTTTTTTTTTTTTTTGCCTTGTTTATTTTAGCAGCCGTTTGTTGTGGCTATTTATTTGTTTTCAATTTTACATAGTTGGAAATTGTGCAAGACTTTCAACAAATACATTCACATCTACACATAAATACATACTGTATTTATGCCCCTTTGGGCTTAGTTCGATGCTGCTCTATTCTGTTCTGTTCTCCACTGCTTGGTTGTGTTTATCTTTTGTCTGTTTTTATGAACTTCAACGCATTGTTTTTCATTTCTGCATGTGTTGGGCTGGACTGAACGTGTCTGGCCCTAATGTCAGCTGTTTATTAGCGGAAAAATGCCACAAACAGCAGACAAAAATATAATCATGGTTGTGTCCATTACTTTCAAGGATATCCGCGCTGTAAATAAAAAGAAAATTGGAAAATTATCATAGAAATTAGGTATACAAATGTTTAGAGTTTACACTATAGTAAATACAGTTTTCCTGGTTTAATTGACTACAGCAATTGCTGAAAATTTCTTTTCCATTATTCGCTTTGCTAAAATGTTTCGTATTGCATTAACTTTCGATTATGTTGAAGTTAATATTCTGTAACGTGAGGTTTCCTAATATTAACTAATCTTTTCTAAATAAGGCAAACAACTGTTTAGAGTTTATACTAAACTAAATAGAGCTTTCCAAGCAGCATTGTTGCAAATTCTATTTGCCATAATATTTCCTATTTCTAATGACCTTAGAGTATGTTGAACTTAAAATTCTGTTAACAATTAATACTAATCTTCTCTAAATTGAAATGTCTTTGACTTCACTAATCACAAGTTTGAGCAAATATTTTGTGTTTATTGTCGATTATATGTCTTTATTTTAAAACTCATTCTCCTGGCTGTTTACACTTTTGATCGGAGAGCCATCAAATCGTGCTCCACTGTGCGTCAGCGTCTTATTGAATTCAAATTGAACTTTCTATCGCAGCTTAGCAAATGGGCAAATTTACAGATTTTATCAGCGGTGAGCGAACGAACAACGGCGTATTGTTTTGTATTTTGTATTTCATTGTTGTTGTTGCTATTGTGGTTGTCGTTGTTGTTGTTGTTGCCGTGGCACAAGACAAGACAAGACAAGACAGCCAACTAACTACATGCAAGATATGCCGCAAACAATGGCACAATGTCTACGGCAAGTGCAACAATTTGAAGCTACAATCTATGAAACCACCTACGTCGTCGCATGGTGCCCCCTTCCCCTACCGCCCTCCCTTCCCCCTGTTGCCCCAACCCCCTCAGGGTCGGGGGCTGAGAGTTAAGCGTAAATCGCCATAAACAGGTGTCTGCCAATGTATTTACATTTTGAAAAGGAGTTAACGGCTCTTTTTTTGAGCGGTGGCTAACGCATGCGCACGCCACAAGCTGCATGCCGCATGCCGCATACAGCAACTGTTGTCACCCACACACACACACACACACACAGAGAAAGAGCGCGAATGGTTAAGACAAACAAACTTTCAGCTGGCAAAGAAAGTGCCAAATACAATAATAAAATGAAGAAACGAACAACATGAAAAGTGAATGTTTAACAATAAAAATATATATTCGATAAAAGCATGCAACATGCGTTGTTGCTACATGCTGCAGCATGCAACCACAAATGTTTCAAATCAATTTTTGTGGCCAAGATGTCAACAGCATACAACAAACACTGCATTCCACAATTTGTTGCAGCGTGGGCGTGAATATGAGCATATTTAATTTGATTGTCTTGTCTTGTCTTTGCCACAACATAAATTGAAGAGCTGGCCATAAATTCTATAGAAGAAAGCTGCACCAAACATGCGGGCAGATGCCCAAGCATTCGTCGATTGAGCTATAGATATAGATACAAATGCCGAGATACAGATACAAATACATATAGTTAGAGATATGGCTGCAGTTGTAGACTGCACAATAAATTACAACAAAAATGGAAAATTAAGAGCATTATTGTTGGCTCATTATGGCAGTTCTGACTGACGAATTGACGAACTGTGCAACTGACTGGCGTCCCACATGCAACGCGCCTAATTGAAATAGAAATCACAGCGCAACGCTGCTGCAACAGCCATAAAACACAAACGCAGATGTTTCATTTCATGTTTTGAGTTATGTTCTTGCTAACTCTCACTTCTTCTCTCGCTCCCTTTCCCTCTCTCTCTCTCTCTCTCTCTCTCTCACTCTCACTCTCTTTTTGTTGCACACATGTTGGTTTCACAGCGCTGACATTTGAACTTCAGGCGCGCAACCGCAACATGCGGCTTTAGGGGCCGTTTTTTTTTTTAAAGGGGCACGTTGCATAAATAAACTTTTACCAGCAGCATTTTACGTTGCGACCTAGAAAATTCGGCTTCGTTCCTTTTTGGAAGTTTTTCGTTTGGAATTTTTGTTGTATTTTTTCTACTCTTTTTTTGATACTCTTGTTTTGTTCCGTGTTTTTTCTTCATTCTTTGGACTTGTTTTGCTTGCGCACTGCAGCTTGTAATCAATTATTAACACGCTGCTCGTCAATTTGCGACACTCCTTGAATTTGCATGTCAGCAGGTTGGGCGCCAGCGAACGTTTTTGGCGTTTGGCGCCCATGCGGAAATCAAAGTCAATACCGCAATTATCCCAGCCAACAGCTAAAAATCAAATCAAAGCGCAGCCAAACAAAGCGCAGCAAAGCAAAACAAAACAAAACATTTTGCCAGTAGTTGAAACGTTTCTTTTCATCCCAAAATTGCTTCCGCGCTGTGCAATTTGTCATGGCAACACCTTTGGGGGCTCTCAAATGGTACGTTTACACCCTCAACTGGCCGCCCGCCCTTGCCCCCTTGCCTCCTTGCCACCCAGAGCAGCGCAAGCTGACAAAATGAGCTGTGGTGCGAAATATTAACGGACTCGGAGCTCGATAAATGATCAAAAAGCTAAAGCCGACGACGATGGCGACGACGTAGCCAATAAACAGTCAATTATGGCAAACATAGAGAGCGGGATTTGGGGCGGGGAGAAGGGAGTGAGTTGAACGTAGAGTGCATAAAATTAAATGCTTTGCTGGGCTGCAGGCGCTCCATCAGTCATTCATTCATTCAGTCAATTCGTCAGCTGCGAGCAGCCGCATTACAAATTACGCAAATGTTGCCAGCAGCTCCACAGCAACCAAAAGAGATTTGCATTTGCATTGCGTTGCTACATTGTTGCTATTGTTGTTGTTTTGGTTGTTGTTGCAGTTGTTGCTGCTTTTGTTGCCATCTCACCTTGTTGTCTAATGCACGGGCAGCGCAGCGCTGACTGTTAATTTACGGCAATTTAATGAAAATTACCTGTTTCCCGATGAGGCCCCCACCTACCTAGCAGGAGGAGGTGTTCCCAGGCGCTTCTCTCTGTTTGCTCAGCTGCATACCCATTACACTGCAGCTACAGTGGGTATGACACACAAATGGCTAAGCAGTTACAAAAGTAAGCAAGCAACAAGTAAAATAGTGGGGAAAACTTCTCAAGTTCAATAGTTTTCTAAAGTGCTTAGGCGCAGTTGTTTTGTCTATTGCATCCATTTTTAGTTGCAACTTGATCGCTTTAGTGAAATACAGCAACTAATTGCTTATTCATAATCACAAACACCTGGGCAACCAAATGCTAGAAAGCACCAAACTTCTGCTTGACGGGAAACATAAATAGAATGTGACAAACGCATCAAAGTTGCTCGGCATCCTGGGGTTGCCTATAGCCCAAGGGAGAGTTCTACTTCTTCGTAATTGGAGTACAATGAAATAAGATACGCAACAGTTCCAATTATGTTTCTTGCAGCTTTAAAAAAGTTGTATAAGTCTTATAGTTTACTTTCCTAAGGTAGTTGAAGCTATTCTTATATCCCTTATATTTTAAATAATTATATGCACAATTGACAATTTGTTTGCACTCTCTAAAGTGTTTTAAGTAGATTTTTATATGTCTGCCACACTACAGGGTGTCGTCTAGTCGCCGCGTTTACACGCCGGCCAAGCAATGCATCTTCTTTTTGTTTATCGTCAAGTGGATCTCGCTAGGGCGTTTCTTTTTAGCCAGCCGATGATTGGCTACTGGAATTACGACAGAGCGCAGACCGTTTGGCAACAGTTTAAGACCAGTGTTTATTGTAAACATGTGAACTAAGCCGATTTACAAGGAAAGACACGACAGTCGCATTAATATATATATTTATATATACATATGTGTAGTCGTATGCACATTCCAGCGGGGCAGGCGGATAGATTGTCGCAATATTTTGATAGCGCAACATTATAAATTCCCAAAATATTTGGCTATAAAAACGAGGGTTGAGCTGCTTTTTAACATTTTCATTCAATTAAATGGCAGACGCTTAAATATTTCCCAATTTTGCTTTTCACCATCTTTCAGCGTCGTCGTCTTTTTGTGGATTAAAATGAAAAAGTTTTCAACATTGTCTGATGTCGCGACATTTCGAGCATTTAGATTTTGGCTGTTTCGAGTCTGTGGCAGATAATGAGGCACCCATGGCGACAACGGGGCATTAAGATTAGTTAGTCGAATAGCTTTTTAGTTGTAGTAGTAGTTGTTTGTTGCACAGCTTGTTGGGGGTGTGTTTGTGTGTGTGTGTGTGTGTGTGTGTGTGTGGGAGCATCATCAAATCGTCAAGTCATCGAGCCATCAAGTGCAGCTATAAAATTGTCATTTTATTGCCATCAAATTGCTGGAAAAATGTTTGGTAATTGAAAGGTGAAGAGTGTAGTTTATCGTCTTTCGAAAATGTCAACGCATTTCAATTTCTAAGTCGTAAAATATTTGGGAGCGAATCAACTTCTTCTTAAGTGGCAGAGGTAAGACGGAAAGTTTGTGTATTTTTATCGATATCAAATATAAGGGAATTAGTCAGCTTTTTCTTCCCCCACTCGAATGTGCTTAACTTAACTGATTCTCTATGTAAATCGACATGATCTCGTGTAAAGCATTGGCTTATCATCATAAATTAGATTGGAAATTATCACCTTTCGAGTGGCACGAAAAGTCAATTGATTTTCAATTTGATAGAATAAAGATAAGCATATCTGCGGCCTGCCTGGTAGGGGGTGTTGTTTGTTTGTCTGTGTCTCTCGAGAGGCTTTTGTCATATTTTTCGTTATGGCTTCCACTCAATTTATGCACATTTTTCCACACCACAGACAGTTGGAGGTGTACCGTTATCAAGTTTCTAACGGTACTCCGCTCTTGGTCTTCGACTGGGTGAATCCCCCCGTTGTCGTCTTGCCCAATTCCTGCGTTTCTTTCTGCATACAATTAACCGCATGTGCGGACAGGTGAACGAACCATCGTCGACTTCGTCTCCGTCTCCGATGACTTTTCGAAATGACCATTTTATTGTTTTTCTTTTTTTTTTTTGCCCGGTTCTTAGACAGGCCACCATAATCAAATGTTATTTATGAAATATTGTATAATTTATGCATATATGCTGTGCCTGCGATCAATTAGCTAATGATGCAGCAATGGCCAACACAACAACAGCCAAAGAACACCATCGAGATGAGGCCGAGCAGATAATGGCCAAATGGCAGTCATTGGCCATATAATTAACAAACACTTTGTTTGCCATTCCAGAACCATTGAAAGCCCATTCTTCTGTCGCTCTCGCTTGGTCTTCCATAAATTCTGAAAAGCGAACGTAATGCGTCTTACGCTCGACAGCATAAACTTTCACCCAACCACAATTAAGGCACAATTTGACTTGACGTTTTCTAGCAAAGAAATGAATTTACAATATACGCACAGAAGTGTGCCGATCCCTAGATCTAGCCAGCCAATGGTGCCATGCTTCATCATCCATCCATCTGTGCTCTCCTCAATCTCAATCCAAACAAAAGTGTTAAAACGAGCATTTCATTTTCGACAAAATGTGTTCACATTCAAGTTACAAGCTAATTAGCCACAGCAACAGACTCGACACTTAAAAGCCAAAAACAAACTCTACATAGCGACACGCCGCGCTGTGTTGTGCTGTGGCTATGCCGGGAAATGCCGTCTAGAACATCGAAACATAAAAAGAAAGCAAGGCGAGGGTCGCTTGAACAAATTCCTGCAAGAAAATTGAACAGACATCAGGCAAATAATTGAGTTTATTTTAAGTTAAAGTTCTTTAGTTAATTCTATTTTGGAAACTTCGTTTAATTTATAACTCACTAAGTAATTTATTTATTAGAATCAATTTATACATTATCTTTAAATGTAGCTACAAGTGTAGTTGGAACTTTTTGTTTTCAATTACTAATTGAAATGTCAAAATCATGTTACTATTTCTGAATTGTTTAAAATTCGCTGCAAGTTCTTGAGTCACCCATTAACGAATTCTACAGATACAGGCTTGTGTATTCGTGAGTTTGTTTTGCCGCTTGTTGTAGATGGATGGTTGTTGTAGTTGTAGTTGTAGTTGTGCTCCATGTCGCATCGCATCGCATCGCGCACACGGCGTGTCGACAAGACGCTCGTCAAAGTTCGACACGGCCGATCGCCCCTTCAAGACCTCTAATGAAATTGGTGTATCATTTAATGTGTGTAGTGTGTAGGCAAGGGAAGCACTGGAGCGGTCAGCGTAGCTCGAGTCATGGCAAGCTCTGTTTGTTGGCTTTCTCATGCCGGCAAGCGAAGCGATCATTCTTAAGCCTTGTCACAAGGTAAAGTGCGAACAAACTCGCTCTCTCTCTCTCCCTCTCTTTCTAAGCACCATAAATCTCTTTGCATGGCATACCAGAGATTAATGGCAGATGATCTATATTTACGTTTAACCACAGCGCACATTTCGAGGTCAAGACACTTGGAGGTGTTTTGAGTGAGACTTCTGGCCATAATGAACCCGCATCCGCAAATGGCACTCGGTACTTACATACATATGTATGCAATTATTACAAATTCGCCGACATTCCTGAGGCCCACAAAATCCCACACAATGGCCCGAAACGAAAACTCATTTTGGCGCTTGGCGGGAAAGTAGTTTAAAAGACATGGCTAACCGCATAGCGGGCATCATAAAGACCATCGAAGCTGTTTGCTGATTGATCGTTGTTCGTGTGCCGCTCCAAAAAAAAAAAAATAAATAAAAAAACAGAAATCAGCTAAGAAATAAACTAAAAACTTATGGTTTCCGCCGTGTCACTTGGTGCGATGCTTACACTTCTGTTTGTTTTTGCTTTAACGATTTGATTCGATTTCTATGATACACAGTGCGTTGACATTCATTTGCTTTTTAGCCAGGGCCAGCGAGTGCGAGCGTTCGATATGTGTATAGTATCTTTTTATCTGTATCTTTTGGTCTAAATATAGCAGCGCCTCTTGCCCATCTCAACTGTCGTCGAACGCTGTACGTTGGACGTTGACCATGTGCGGACATGTGGGCGTGCCAACGAGTCACTCGCTCACTTATTCATACACACTACTATTCATTATTCACTTAGTGGCTGTCAGCATTTTTAGGGTCAGAGTTAATGCAAATGTCGCAGCGCTTGAAAGAATTCAGCTCGCGGCTTAGTTCTCAGCACAGTTTGAGAGACAGCTGTCTGTCTGTCTGTCTGTCTGTCTGTGTGTCTTGTAGGCAAGTGTAAGCCGTTAGCTGCTGCCTTACAATTAGAGATGAGTTGTCTATCTGCGGCTGCGGGCCAAACGGCGGCTGCCTTTGACGTCGCAGGAGATGTTGAGCAGGGGTGGGGGGAGGGGACATAAATCACATTAACCGCAGTCATAGCCATATCAAATTTCGCTGGCTTGGGTGTTGGTTGGTTGGTTGGTTGGTTTGTTGGCTGGCCTGTTGGCCAAGTTAATTGATTGGTTGCTGTTTGGCTCTTTGGCTCGCTGTGCTGGCCTCGAGAGCCGCGAGTGCTGCGCAAAGTCAAAGCCGGCTGCAGCACGCCCGCAAGTGCTGACATTTGTTCAGTGTCACGACTTCACAAACAGCCCAGACAAAGTTGCAGATGAAAACGAACAGACGGAAAGACAACGACTCGAGAGTCAGAGATAGACAACAAACGCGGCAGTTTGTTCTGCGTTAGAAGCAGCAACAGCAGCAACAGCAGCAGCAGCAGCAGCAGCAGCAACTTAGTTCGTCAGTCTGTCAGTCAGTTCGTTTTGCCAGTTAGTCAGTGGCTGCCACTCACGACAACGCCAATACAGCCGGCGAGTCAGAGTCGGAGTCCGAGATGTAGTCAGAGTTTTCAGAGCTGGATTTAAAATCCAACTCCGGCAAGCCAGCAAACTTTCTTTCGTGCCGCGCAATGACAGCGTCTAAGGAGTTGGAGGCAGCTGCTGCAGCCACAGCAGCCACAGCAGCCTTAGCATCCACCCAGCAGCCGCATCATCATGGTGTCATTGATCTTTGTGGCTGCAACAGGCGTGCAGCATTGTTCTGAAGGAGTTGGCGGTGGTGGTGGCAGCTCGCTGTGGCTGCCACAGCTTTATCGGCTTGCCAGATCTTGCAGCCTGCCTCTGCAGCATTTGCAGCTTGCGGTACTCTTGCTTCCAGTCAAGAGTCAAGAGTCAGAGCCTCACGAGAACAGCGCATAGTTGTCTCTCTCTCTCTCTCTCTTTCAGTATCTGCAATTGGTGCAGTTGCTCTTTTATTTTGCTGAAATTAATTTAACATGAACTTGCAACTAATTTGGAAAGCGCGACTGCCAACTGCATCCTCGATTTGTGTGTGCTGCATAAAAATTCATTAAAGAAATTTTGCGTCGTAAACTTTTTTGCTGTCGTTGTTGTTGTTTTGTTTTTTTTTTTTTGGCCAATTTCTTTATGGCTTCATATGGCTTCCAGACAGCTGCAAGTTGGCGGCGCTTTAATAGCCCCAACTTGACTCTTTTTTTCCTTCTGCTTCTTCTACTTCTTTGCTTCTCCCGTTTCCTCTGCTGGCTGCCAGTCTTCGGGCAGCCGCAGTTCAGCTCAGTTTTTTGGCCAAAAACAAGTTTTTCGAAACTGGTTCTCACTCTTGAAAAAGTCTGTATATTTTTTTTACTATACTATATATATTTTTTTTTTTTGTGGCTGAGCCGCAGCCAAGAAGAATTTATTTCTAACTTAAGCAAATACGACTTTATCGGCACAAAAAGTAATGGACTACAAGCCCTGCTCGACGCCAAGTTATCCTGTACAAGCTTGAAAATGTTTCGGTTACAGCTACAGCTTTGCTGCCGATCTTAGCCCGATAATAACGCCGTTCTGGGCCATAGGCCAAATTGTGGGCTAGATTTGCTTTTTTTTTCTCGAGGGCGGAAGTTGCTAAGCTGTTGGTTTTTGGCTACGTGCCATTGGCCGGACCGTGAGCATTTGTTGTGCGCTTTGGTGACAAACGTTTCTCTGTGCGCCGCATTTCCGCTTGTGTTTAGACCAGAAAAACAAGCAGAAAATCCAATGGGTGCAATGAAAATTCAATTCAATTTTCAACGCCTCAATCAACAACTTAATTCAATTAATTTCGAAATGTTTGTGGGATGCTTGGCTACAACTAGTTGAAGCAGTAATAACAAACACATGCGTTGTGTTGTTGTGTATTGTGTTGTGTTGTGCTGTGTTGTGTCGAGCAGTTTGTAATTAAATCTGCAGCACACGCAGCACAGGCAACATCAACAACCAATTGAATCCGAATCGAAATTCCATATTAAATAACAAACGCCGTGTGTCTTTTGGCTGAAAAATCAACAAACGTAAGGCAAACAACAAAATGTGCATAAATTTCCAGGCAGATCATTTAGTTTGCACTTTTTGTTCTTGTTAATTTTGTTGTTGTTAGCAGAACTGGCAAACATGCACGTAAAATTGCCGCATTGAAGTGTTGCTGGTGTGGCAAACTGGCGCACTCTCCTCTCTGAACGTCAAGTTGAAACTGGTGCATGAAAAATGCTGCACAGTAGCTGCAGCGTTCAGTGCATTAAATAAATATGCGCACAAGTTGTGCATACGTGCTATGACTAACGCAATTTGGAATGTTACGATCGCAGAATTATCAAATCGGTGGTCAGATTCAGCAGACAAATGTAAAAAGAAGTTAAAAATAAACGCAGATATGTAGATAAGAGAAAGGAAACTATATGGCGCAACAATTTCAGCTTAAAACAAATGAATGAACAAATATTACTTTAGTGCTACAAATAAAACTCACACCAAAGATATGCAAATAAATTTACAAAGAAATCTGCGAAAGTAACAACAGATTTTTATCAAAAGCTGAACTGAACTACATAAAAGAATAACAAAGCGGAAACACTCTAAGTATACAAACGATAAAAGTGTGATTCAGAAATCGCAAATTATGCATTGGAAATCCTACAGTTTCTTTAACGAAATAAAACTCAAATTAATTGCATGAATAAACTTAGTCATGCAAATGATAAAAGCTTAGCTTAAGCCCAATTATATAATATAGTGGCTGCTGCGAAGAGAGAACATCAACAACAACAACAATTCACATAATATTAATAATAAAACTAAGATTATCATATGGGAAAAGTAAACTTTTTAATGGGAATTCCGTAAGCTTGGCAAGTTGGCAGCTGAGAATAATTTCTTTTTATGGAAATAAGATCAGTAGTCAGCTCACGTCATCGAAGATTGATAGCTTAACAAAAATGTTGAACAAAGCTGCTACAACTGGCGATATTTTCGAATTTATAAGCTGGCGAATTCTGTAATCTGCGCATCGGAGCGATAAAGAATGCTTTGTGAAATTCAACAAATGCTCAGCTAATTTGCATAATCAATTTCTAAGTTTAAAGGTTGCTTTTCATTTCGATACTCTTACTTTAGGCATGGGGCTGATGTTGTGAGCGAAGCGAATTTATGATATAAGGCAAACTAATCGAGGTATCATTTCCAATTGAGATCATTTTTATCGTAAGCTTTGTTAGGGTATTAAATCCTTCTTCTGCTTGCTTGTTGTTCTTTCATTAGTGTGCTTTTTGATTAATGTGATCAGCGCATTATCATCTTAAAGGTGTATTAATGACTGGCAACAGCTGCCGACGACTTGGCTTCTTCATGGCTTCTTGGCTTAATGGAATTGGCGAGTTAGGCAACGTTTTAAATATGGCTCAAACGATCATCAGTCGAGATGATTTTGTACAATGTTTATCTGAGCATGCCGGTTCTATCTAATAAGCTAGCTGGCTCTACCTCTAGCTGTAGACCAACGCTCCAAGTCTCGCTGCCCAACATTTCAATTTGGCCGAGTTTAGCGCAGAAGTGATGGTTATTGGCTGATGGCTCGCTGGCTCGTTGGCCTGGCTTGCGAGTGGTAATTGCAGTCAGGCTGTGTGCAGCCGTGTGCCGCTAATCGCACGATCTTGACTTGTATCTTATAAATACCGCACAATTTATGTTTGCTTTGGAATCAACTGACGGCCGAGCACCGTTAAATGCTCGTGCGTTTTGCCGCCACTTTTGCCTCTTAATTAAAGGCCTCTGCCCTCTGGCTTCTGCGTCCCGCGTCTCGCGTCTCGCGACTGGAGAATTGAGAACTCTCGCAACTTGCCACAAAATTAAACAAACTCAATCGCGCCGTTTGCCGTTTGCCGCTTGCCATTTGACATTGAACGTCGCGTCGCTTTGTCGGCTGTTTGCTTGGTTGGCAAACTGTTGGCATTCGGCAGCTCATTTCCTCTCATAAATATATATGTATGTAGATACATATATATTTCTTTTTTTGGGGCCAGTTTTGTAATATTTTCGCCATAGGCGCTTTTTACAGCATACGTCGTACGGCGCACGGCGATCGGATCGTCAGTCTATAAATTAATTTGTCTGGCTCCGCTGGCTGCTGAGAATTTCCATTACGCAAAAAACAGAAAAAAAAAAACAGAAGCAAAAGAGCTGGAGAAACTTACGCTGAAATGCAACAGCGATTCAACAATTTGCCATGATATCATCGCTAGCTAAGTAACTACTATTATTATTCTTCTAATTGTTGTTGCTGCTGCTGCTGCTGTTGTAATTGTTATTGTTGTGCTTTGCAATTAACTGAGTTATTGTTTGGCTTAGAGCGCTGCATGCAAAGTGTGTGTTTGCTCATTTCATAGAACTGATTGGCATGCAATGCAAATTCTAGACTGGTTGGCAATGAATGTGATGCGATGCTGCTCAGCTCCACCTGAAAGTCCAAGGGTGAAGAGTGTGGAAAGGCAGTGAACTATAGTGAAGCGGAGCAACGAACTTGTTAGCATTTTTGGTAGTTTTCGCTTGTTTTTAGTATGCCAAGAGCAGCGCAGGGCTTTTGTCTTAGAAATGGGAAATGGGCATATAACAAGTGGAATATTAAGTATACGCAGCGTACATCAAAATCGCTAAAGAAATCCAATCACAATTTGCATATATGCTAAAGAGCTATTGAATCATCGAAGAACTACAACATATAACATTAGATTCACCGATGAATCAGTCAAACATAATTTCAGTTCAGTCGTCGACAAAACAAGCGTTTAATACTTTTAATCGAAGAGGATGTGTCGAATGTGTTTCATTTATTGATTATTTACGAGCTGCTTTACACAATTTACGCGCTTAGTGTGGCACCCGAAGAAGCAAATGGGTTTGGAGTTGGGGCTATTTATTCAATGATTCCGCGATGACGCGATTACTGAACTCGAGTTCAAGTTCAGACAGCGACAACGGCGGGAATGTAATTAAAATTATTATGTCACGCAATGACAATTTAAACATATTTCAAACCCTCATTCACTCACTGAAGCGACTGATTGCCAATAGAGCAGAGCATTGCGTAAATAATATGAAATATGAAAATATGATTTTCGATTTGAAATATTAAGATTCATGTAATGCGTTTTTGATTGAGCATTTTGTGCACGATTTCGTTGTATCAATACCCCCAAACAACATTCGGCAATTTAACAATACTTCGATACTGAAACTCAAGCGCCGCGTGAGTTTGCTAAATGAAACAATGATTTTTATGAATGAATAGCCCTAAATTGGCGATTGCCATAACAAAAACAACTCAACCACAATCGCACTTACAACAACAACAACAACAGCAACAACAGCAGAAATCGTATTTAATAATTTTTCAAGCTTTTCGCAATATTTGCAAATGGATTTTGACATCGCCAGCAAAAGCAAAAGCTAAAGCGATCACCGCTTGACCCCAAAATTGACAAAATGACTACAGCAAAAAAAATTAAAAATAAAGACTGAAAAGCTTAAATTGATTTTGATTATTTGCTCAACTTGTTGAACTCAATTAATTAACCGAAGATAATTTTTGTCGTGGGTGTCAGCAGCAGGCCAATTGTCGATTGGTAATTGGCCAATTGCCGGACTGCGAAATTGTTTTGTCGATGAGAGGGGGGCCAACAAAGTTGAAGGCAACAAAGTTCAATGCGATGTTCGAAATATGTTTCATTGGCAGCAATCAATTAATGCATTTACCTTTTCTCTACTCTCTTTGCAGGTAAGACGAATGCCATTAGAAATGTCTAAATATATAAATATATATATATATAGTGAGTGAGTATTGTGTGTGATTGTGAGCTAACCATAAAACGCAGCTGAGCATTTTATGAGCCAAGTGCCAAAAGCTTATTCAAATGAAGTTGCTCAGGCAGAGCTGAAGCTAAAGTTTATGCCAAAACAGAGACCAAAACATGTGTCAGACATGTCAATGTGGCTAAAGCCAAGTGAGAGATGGCGCGAAATAGAGAGAGAGAGAGAGAGAGGGAGAGAGAGACAGACAACTTATGTGTGTGGGGAGGAAGAAAAGTCAAGCTCATTTTTATGCGCAGTTTTGCAGTTTGCTTTTCGCCGGAATCGCATTGCCAAATGCAACACACAAAATTTCTGCCTGCTGTTGTTGCTGCCCGTTGCCAGTTGCCAGTTGCGACTGCAGGTTTCCTTCCCCCCTCCTTCCCCGCCAAAAAAAAAAAAAACTCCACTCAACGCAAACCCAACTGCAGTCAGCTTCAGCTTCAGCTTATCAGCCCACGAATATCTCCATCTCTCTGCCAAGTGCCGACGCCGGAAATTTCATAATTTAGCTCGTGGTTTCGTTTCTTTTTTTTCTCAGCTTCCAAATTAAAATGTTACATTTATGAAAATGTATTATTATGTCCAATCGTAAAATGTCATTGAGTGACGCTTGACGTTTGACACAACAACCAACCAACCACCCACCAACCCGCCTGTCCCCCTGTCCCCCTGTCCCCCTGCCTCCTTTTGCTCCCTCCCTCCGTCTTCAGCTTTAGTCTTCCGCCTTTGTTGTGGACGTCTTGCAAGCCAAATCAGTGCACAGCAAACACACTTATTTATTTTGACAGTCCACACAATTGTCACCCAACGCTTGCCCTGCACTAATTTTGTTGATTTAAGCGGCTTTTTGATTGCTGCCAAGAAATTAATAAAAGCAAAATCCCAAAATTGAAATTGGAATTCTCGTTGTTGTTGTTGTTGTTGCTGTTGCTGTTGATGTGATTTGATCGTGAGTAGCGTTGTTTGCTGCTGACCCACCGATCGCAATTATGTCCACAATTCGCGGCCATTTCCGCTCGGCTGCTGTCGTTGTCGTTGCTGCTGCGTTGCATGTGCTGTTCGAGTGGCAAGTGGAAGGGGCGGGCAGCACAGAATTGAAAGGCTCCACAGTGGAGCAAAAGTGTGTAGCAAATTGCCTGAGGCTTTTACCAAAACTTGCCCAAAATTGATTAGCAATTTTGAATGATTAAAGCTGTGAAACTGGTTTCGCCAAACGTTATTTATAGAGGGCCTTACTTCGACTGCTAATTGTGCGAACAATTGCTAATTTTTCGATTGTCTTTGTGCAAAAAGTGTGTCGAATAAAAGCACTTTTTATTTGTATATAATTAGCGTATAACTAATAGACTTTTAAGTTGTAAATCAAATTAATAATTTTAACTTTCCTAATGAAAGATATTAACAAATGAACTGTTTGTTAACTACGACGTTTTGATTTAAGTGAGAATCAATTTAAATTATTCTTAATTCAGTTTTTCCGGTTTAACTACGAATTGCAATATTTTTTTAACAGATTTTCGGCAATTTTCCAACTCTTGCCACACTGTGCTGATAATGCCCCAAAGTATGTTAATACTCGTACATATTTCGCTGCGTTCGCTGTCCGTTCACTTTTTTTTCCCAAAGGCCGTTGTTGTTGCTCACTCGCTTGGTACTTAAACAAAATTTTGTATGCACTCGACTCGTTCTTTTTTCATTTTTTTACAAACATTTGTTATTGTTGCTGTTGTTTTGGCAGTTAAATTGGTTATTTTTACGTTTTGTTGCCGTTTCGGTTTCTGTTGCTGTAGTTGTTATTGTTGGTTGTGGGGTAATTAAAAGCAGCGTCCAAAGTGCAATTGCAGCGTGCTTCATTTACATATGTTCAAACATTTTGCCAGACAAGTGAGTTGCTGTTGTTGTTGTTGCTGCAGCTGTTGCCGTCGCCGTTGTTGTTGCTGTGCGTGGGTGTTTCAATTTCCAGTCGAAGCACTTGGCATCGGCCACGCCCAGCAACCAAGCCTGACCTACTGCACCACAAAAGAGCGACTGCATTTGACTGCAACGTGCAACATTTGCCTCTTGTTCCCCTCCGCTTTTTGGGGTCTCTCTCGCTCGCTGTCTCCCTGCCATGTGTTATTTGTGGCCGTAACATTCTGGCACTCTGATAATTCGCTACGCATTTTCAGCATCATTAATTAGCCAAAGTTTCATTAGGCTAGAAAGTTAGTTGTGAAAGTTGCGCCATTCCATTCCAATCGAATCGAAGCGAGCGAAGTGTGTGTGTGTGTGTGTGTACTACGATTTGTTTCGATTTGATTTCGATTTAGTTGTGCTTCATTTTTTACGATCGAATGAAACTAACGGGGCTCAGGCTCAGCATCGACATTACCTTGAGCTCAAACTGCCAAAACTCAAACCGAAAAACCAAAAATAAAATAAAAGCCAACGCCAAACGCGACTCGAGATGCATCCATCTTCAGCTCAAGTGCCTTCAAAGATCGTTTTTCTTTCTCTCTATGCGAGCTGTGTGTGTGCGTGTGTGTGTGCAACATTCCGAAATGCACTTGAAGCTGCAAGTTTGAGGCTTGGGAAGTGCCACTAGATGTCAGTTGTGGGCTCTACATACGACGAATACGACGAGCACGATAAGTACTCGACTCTGTCTGCAGCTGCGTCTGGTGGGGTCCATATCTCTAACATGGCAAGCAGGCAGTCAGGCACTCCGCTTGTGGTTGCTTCGCGATGACTCCGTGCCTCTGTGTTTGGCCTTGTTTTGTGCCCATTTGGCTTTAACCATTAGAAGCGCATGTCTGCAGCCGCGTCGACGACGATCAATTGCCTTTAAACACATTTTATTGGCGTCATCAAATTGCCTGTTCCCTGGAAATCCGCGAATGCAACTTTCCAAAGAGCGCGCTTAGAATCTTTGCCTTTAAATGGTCACTGTTCGTTCGCTTGTCATCATCACCATCCATACACATGATGATCATGATCATCATTATGGCTAACCTCATCCTCTAGCTCATTCCCAGCTTTTGCCAGCCATAAATAAAATCGCGGCAGGGGCAAAAGCAGTCTCTCATGGCGACTTCTTGTGGTTCATTGCCCGCATTCTGCTCTGCTGTGCTCTGCTCTGCAATTTGGTACAACAAATCCATGCCTAAGCCTGCCTTCCAGCCTGCCAGCCTGCCAGCCTGCCTGCCTCTTTGCCACCTCAGTCGATGTGCCGAAAAAGCAAAATTAATTGTTGAAACACACCTTTCAAGGAAGCGCGCTCACAGGTCTCTCACTAGCTTTGGCTTTGTCTGTTGCCAGCAGTTTCCCAGCTGCCTTTTTGTGATTTTGCTTTAGTTTTCTATTGCACGATTTTTGCCATATTTTCTGCTGTGGCACGATCGAGTTGCCGACTCCAGCTATGGCGACATTGTGACGTTGTTGTTGCTGCTGTTGTTGTTGTTGTCGTCGTGCTCGCTGACTGCATCTCTTTGCTCTGTCTCTGCTGTGTCGCATGGCAGATTATTATCAATTTTCCTTTAGCCATGACAACGAATATTTCTGTTTGACATGTGTGAAAATATTTGTATGCGGGCCTCGCTAGATACAGATACATTTTTGTATCTTTCGCTGACAATACGTAATATGTTTTTAGCAGCAAAGGGTTTTTTGCTGTAAGATTTGATTTGCCATTGGCAACTGGCGAGTTGCAATGCAGCCATGCAGCAATGGGGCAACGTGGCACATCTCAGCTGGCGTCGAGTTGCAGCTGCTGCTGCTGCTGCTGCTGCTGTTGTTGGCTGGAAAAACTCTTTGACAGTTGCCAACTGGGCATAATTATGCACATACGTTCTGCTTGTTCTGCAGAAGGAAAGAGTGGGGGGCAGCAAGGGAGCCGTGGCAACTGTGGAATTCGGTCAAGTACTTGCCACTCGCTTAATGCAACTTGGCTGCCAACCGTCGACCGACAACCGACAACCGACAACAACTAGCGGCTGTTGCTCGCTGCGACTCAACTCGAGACTCGACTCGGTTTGTTTGATTTGATTTGTGTGACATGTGGAAGCTGTCGGGCTGCGCATTATTGACACTTTATCAGCCCAGACATGGCCCCCCTCTCGCTCCCCATCCCCTTTGCTGCCTTGTGAACAGTTACAAGTTAAGCGCATGCATATTCATGTATGCATATAACAAGCGAGAGACAAGAGGTAAGCGGCTTGTGGCACGCAAGCTCTTTTAACTTTCTACGCATTTGTTACAGTTGCGTCGACCCACGCTTATCATTTGCCCCAACACCAAATTTAATTATTTCGCCTGTCAGTGTCAGGAGAGCAGCAGCAGCAACAGCAGCGGCAGCAGAAGAAAACCCAACATAAAGCATTGCTTAATGAGCGGAGAAAGAAAGCAAGAAAGTCGTAGCACCAATCGCTGTTGTTGGAAGTTCGTGATAACACAACACGTCTCTCGGCCATGTCTTGAGCTGGAACCTGGGATGACGTTGCTCATCTGTGGCCTCCATACGCTCGATGGGCTTTCAATGAGGCAACAGCCGTCGAAGACGCCAAGCACAAGCAGCTGCTTGCTTGTTAATGTTGTTGGCCTGTCGCGGCTACCGTTTGACATACGCGAAGAAATCACTTTGAGGCCAACAATCATTTAACGAAAATATGCTTCAGTCGCGACGAGTCGAGACGTGGCAGCCACAACACACAACATGCATAAAGAGCCGCAACTAATTTGTATCTTTAAGTCTCGCATTTCACTTTCTTTGCATTTCTTTTGCCAAAAAGAAACAAAAAAAAAAACATGCAGCTAACAAAGAGAAGCTAACAAAAAAAGCTTTGGCTATTGTCGCTGCGCTGCAATTATTTGGCTAATTGGATGAGGGTCGCGACGAGGCTAGAGACGAGAAGCAGGAGATGCTGCTCATTATCAGCGTCCACTTTCGCTGGCTGTCAACAGGCATTAGAGACCAAGCGAAACAAAACAAAGCCACTAACTGCACACAACAAACGTGTGTAGCTGCGGCAGCCAAAAGCATTAACAAAACGCCTCTGAATAAATTGAAATTAATTCAAATTGATAAAGAGGCAAAGCCAAAGCCAAAACCTGCCAGGCTAAATGAAATTATCGCCACGTTTTGCGGCAATCGCAATCGCAGTGCGCTGTTGTGCAGTCTGCAGTCTGCAGTCTGCAGCTCGCCATTTAGCTAAACAATTTGCAGACCAAAAGCGCTTAGCTCATGCGTTTGTGCTGCCGCTGCATGCGGCATACGGCGTGCGGCATGCCACATTGCGCAAGTGCAACCAGCGAATCGGCCCACTGCTTTGCTGGACAACCATCAGCATCGACTGTGGACCGACCGGTCTCCGAACACAGCGCGTGTGCAACGTTGCGCAGATTTTGTCGCATTTTTTCGCCAGATATTTGTTTTCATTGAGCTGCCCTCACTCCTCGCTCCACACTCTACCCCTCATCGTAGCAACAATGGCTGCATTTGATGTAACCGCCAAACAATTTGAACTTTTGGCTTTCCGCTCACTCCCACTCGCTGCTTTGGGGAATTTGGTTTCCTTTTTTAAATGGTACGACATTTCGTCATGCTAATCAGCTTTTCAGCCAACTTCTCGCTGGCTAATTGGCCAAGATGGCATTACAGATAGTTGCGAAATGTGCCAACTGTGCTAAGCGTGCTTCTAACTGACTCAGCCAAGTGTGAAGCAATTTTATGTGCTTAATAGTGCTTGCATTTTCAATGTTTTGATGCCATCAAAGGTATTGCACAATCAATATTTGATGAACTATTGAATAAGTTGCATAAAATAAACTTGGTCACTTTGTGAAAATATTATTCATCACAAGGTTGCAAGTTAAATTTTCGTGTATTTGGCCTTACGCTGATTTTTGCGTGTTGCTTTTCATTTATAAAGAAGTGAATCATGCGCGATGAATGTGTGGCAGAAGTGTAATTGAAATGGCCTCGATACAACACTCGATATAAAATGATATAAGATGCCATAACATATACAAATTGTTATATATTAAATGAAAGTGAGTTTGGCAAAACCTAAAAGATGTTAAACTATTGTAACTCAAGTTGGGTACTGTTTGATTAAACAAAGATAGAATTTAATGCATCACTAGTTAATTGATGGATGCAAAAGTATCTGCTAGCTATAAAATCTTATCAAATGAAGCTGTCTGGCATAAAAGTATTCGTAACTAATAACTAAGCGCACACAACTTTCTGTAAGTCACAAAGGTTAGCTGGCTACGCAATCAACCGATGGAAATTGCTTTAAATATATAGCATATGGTGCTTGTACTCGTGATTTCCCAATACTTGAGCGAGCTGTTCACCTAATTGCCAAATATTACTCAGCGAAGTGTAAGCAATTTTGGCCACATTACGCCTCAGCGTTGGCCTTTAAATGATCGAGGCCAAGTCTGTTGTGGGCCCCGCTGAGAGAAGCATCGTTGAAAATGAATGGGAATCGAGGGAAAATTTTGTTTGCTCTAATGCGGCAGTAATTAAATTAATGAAGTAAACACTTTGGCAATAAATATCAGTGTTCTATCTTGTTGTTGTCTACACCACTGACTAGTGTGTGTGTGTTTGATTATAGATCAGATCGGAGATCTGTTGGCTTGATTGATATTTGCTGTAATTGCAATCAAGTCAATGCCAAAGTCGTTCTGTGTCTGTTTTTATCGCATTTGCATGTACATATACTAATTTATATTTATAAGCAAGTAAGCGAGTACGAGTAACGAGTATGTTTATTATGCTAACGTGTGCGGCCTATCTACAAATTATGCAAATGGCAGTGGGACGACGTCGTTCAAGTTGACGACGACGACGACGACGCCGACGACGTCACGCTTTGTCAAGCCAATTGTCAATTGCCAATTGTGACATTGTTTAAACAATTTCCCTCCTTGTGCTGTGCTGAGCTGTGCGGCTGCGCAATTTGAAATTTATTTACTTTGTCACCCTACACAACGTATGCAGCACTCTCTCTCCTTGCCTCTCTCCCTACATCTGCCCTAAGTTAAAAAGCTTGCGGCCTGTGTGGGCCTCTCTTCTCGACCGCTTGGCGTCGTCGAGTACAAGGAACTGAAACTGCGTGTACATGAAACAATTAAACTCAACATGCATTAATGTCAAGTTATTCGCGCTGTGCCGGCAATTAGAGGCTGGAGCTGCGAACGGGGTAAGCAGCAAACAAACGTTCAACGCATGCGCATTGAGCAGTAAATAACCCACAAATGCAGCAAAAACAACGACAACAACAACAACTGCAACAATCAACAGCTGACAGCTGCAGTTGTAAATTTGATTTTTATGGCCAGAAACATGTTGCCAATTGGCCAGCAGCAAACGCATATCGACCAACTAGCCGATCAAACCAAGCCAACCAGCCAAACAAGTTGACTGAATAGCATTTGGCGATATCTGTCACCGGCAAATGCAACCGCAACGTACAGCGTACGTACAACGTACACAACGTACAAGTTTGCAACATCATGTCTTGATTTTGACGTCTTTTGAGGTGTTAATTTGGCCATACTCGCTGAATGTTTGAATGCTTTGTGCTCATGTCAACGAAATGGGAAGCGTCAGACTTCGAATCATAGTGTGTGATAGCAGCTTGTTTGACGTGCTTTTAATGCACACTAAAGTGGTGCTTTTCATAGACTTAGAACGTTATTGCTTATTGTTATTAGTGGCATAGCATTTTAAAGTCGGTATGCGGAAAATACACGTTATAAAAAACAGATGTAGAGCACTCGAATAAAAGCACAGAGAATCGCTTAAAATGCACTCAGCAATGAACTTTAGTTACCGTTTTTAACATTTAATTGTGGTCTATTTAACAGCAAACACTTTTAGGAAATCAAAGTGTTCAATTAATGCTTTGCTAGTTTCGCAATCTAAAAATAAAAGAAGTTCTTGTCTTCACTTTGTATTAAACTCACAACTGATTAGAAGCAATTTTGTATAAGAAGCTTTTACTGAATAATGATTCAAAATGCTTACAATTCTATGCCAAAACTAATGATATCTATTCGAAAGATATTTATGTGGAGCTTTGCAATTATCGCAATAATTAATCAAAAGTGCAGCTAATAAATGCACACATAAATTATACGCCAATTTGAGAGCTGTCATCTGCACATGAAACTGCAGCCAGAGTTTCTGCTGCGAAGTCAATCTTTGAATTAAGCGAAACTTTATTTTGTCAGCTGCATTTTAATTAGTTTTTTTTTTTGTGCCCAGCGGCCAGAGCGTATTGCGATACAACAACAAAGAACAACGAAACCAAATACACAAAATGTTGCTGGTGCCATTGTGTTGCTGTGTTGTTGTGTTGTTGTGTTGTTGTGTCTGGCTTCGTCTGTCCGGCAAAGAGAATCGTGACAATAATGCAAAAATCGAAACGAATCGAAACGAATCTGAAAACCGACAAATTTCAAATGAACGAATGAACGAACGAGAGTCGCAGAATTAAGCAATTTATCAACAAAACAGCAATAACAAAAGAAATGAGAATTCACCTCCAGCCGAAATAATTTATAATAAATTGTCGCTTGACGTGTTCGCTGCGCTCTTCTATAGTATTTGTTGTGTGCTGTGGCTTGATCTTGACTCGACGCCGACTTATTGGCAATTAAAAAACGGCGCCCCAAAAACCAAGAATGAACCACAGTCTTGCCTACTCCTCATCCTCCTCCCAACTCCCCCGCTGTCCACGCAGCTGCTGCTAAGAATGGCGCTCAATTTATGGAGGTCACGAACTTCAGACAACGGACAGCAGCAACAACAACAACAACAACAACAAAGCCATCGTCGCTGGGTGTGTGAGAACTGCAAACAATTTGTTCACAGTTTGCCAAAGGTCAGAGACTAGGGTCTGACTAACGTCGCGATAACTAATAGTTATGAGTACGATGTGCAACTTGGTAGCAAACATAAAAGCACATAATGTTATGAAAAAGATGCCGTCGAGCATGCTTGACTTTGAGTTACCCATCCAGCAGTTCTTGGGTTTAGAGATTTTTTAAGATAAATTTAAAAATTTCTTAATTTCATATTTGGGGTATTATATATACTCTGCATTTGATTGTTTATTGGCATTGAAATTGGCTGTTATAGTTTGCGTAATTTAGGCAGACAAAAGTGGTGCTATTTTTTTTTGCAGCTGCATTTTATGGAGCAGCTATAATAACCCTAGGGTGTCGGTTATGAAAACTCCAATCGATTTTATCGTTGCGTTCAATTTTGGACTCTCTTAATTTCGTGCAATTTTCGGACGCTTTCTGCGGGCTTTGTTGAAGATTCTTGCTGCCGCTGTCACATGTCGCTACAGACTAAAAACGCTTATTAAGTGAACTTTGTTGGCTGCCCCTTATGCCCCATCTCATTCTCTCTCTCTCCCTCTCTGTGTATTTATTTACCTGCGTTATCTTTGCTTGTCCCTTGCCGCTTTTTGGTTGCCGCCTATTTGAAATGGCGACGCTTTTCGGCTGTTGCATGTGGCATGCACTCGTGTACTCGTACTTGTGGCTGTTGCAAAACTGAAGTGCAGTTTGCTTAGGGCGTACTTAAGTACCGTTATTTTAATAAACGCCGCCCGAGCATGCACAACTCCAATCGCTCTTCGCTGCCCTTCACTCTACCCCCCACCTGCTGACGTTACTTCCCTCTCCCAGCCAACTGTACGCTTTGCGTTTTCGGGTAAAAGTTTTGCGTTGCTTTTCCTCGTCTTTGGACTTTCATCCAAACGCGCCCCAGAAAAATACACAGAGAGGAAACAAGCGAACGCGAACAAAAAATTGAATCGCAGCTGGCGGCAGCGAAGCACGTTGCGAGTTCAAAGCGTTTTGTGGTAAATTATGGAGCAGGCCAGGCGAAGGCACAGTTCCCGTTTCAATAACAATTTGGCAACGCCCACGCGAAGCCTTTGTGGATGCAGCACAAGCTAAACGATTTGTTTAAACAAATTTAAATGTTGTTTGTATGTTTGCCCCTCTTTGCTGGCTATTTATTTAGACGTCGTCGTTTGTCTTTGCAACTTGTGCCGCCAATCTGCGCTTGGTTTCTTCTGCCCGGCAAAACTGTCAACTGCGCCCCATTGACAAACAGTCTGAGCTTAAGCCGCCACGCCCTCAGCTGCCTGTGGCGAGTCATTTTGTCTGTCTAGTGTCTGGAGGCGGCGGCACCTTCAGTTGCTCTGATCGTCGCACTAGATAACAAATTTTCAATTACACACTCACTCGATGCTCTCACATGGAACGAACGACCTTGAGGCGCTCGCCAAGCCGAACCAGTTCAATTAGCTGTAGAACTGCAGCCCCGCCCTCTTCGGGAACCCTTTGCTAGTCTAAAAGCTTTGGCTTTATGCGTGTTTCATTTGACGCTTTAGCAGCGTTTGCTCGATGAGTCGATAAACATTTTATTATAATTGCCAATGTTGCTGCTGCCATTTGAGTGAAAGTAATTTGGCGTTTTTGACACGCCTAGATAATGCCCACAACAACAACAACAACATCACACGCTTATATGGCAGAGCCCCATTCACAAGCTGAAAGACTTCTCCAGCTTCCAGATTCTCTGACTCATCATCATCATCATCATGATCGTCATCAACGGGCAGGCAATCAACCAAGCGTAGACTGTAGAAAGTTTAAACATTGATCATGGCTGTTGATTTTTTGGCATTTTGTTTAGTTTGCGCTCATTATGGAGCCCTACGCATATTTAGTTAAACACTTAACATTGCTGGGACGTCAAGAGAGAAATTCAAGACATAGGTAGAATTGTGGAGAAATAATTGAGTTTGAATTGCTACAAGATCGATGTAACAAATCAATTGAGGAGTAGCCAGAGTCGGCATCGGCTGCTGGGAGTTTGTGGCTGGCATTTGTTATGCATGCATGCCACATCGAGAGCAATTTGAAATGCAACAATTCAGCTGAAAGGAGTCGCTGCGCTGAAAGCAATCTTCCATTTAATAACCAATTATCGTTGATCAACTGCACGCCCAGAGCCAAACCCACTGGGACAGACAGACCGACAGACAGACGCAGAAAAGGAGCAGACAATAATATCAATTACGAGTTACGATTACGACTGATTATTTGCCAGTTCTCCAGGTTGCCGGCTGCCTGGGAATTGGTCATGGCCAAGGTAAAGGCAGGCATTGCAAGGCAGCCACAAGTCAAGGCAATGCAACAAAGTTGCAAGCAATCGGTTGCGCTCGGGGGTTGTGTCTGATTAGCGCTTAAACAAGTTAATGCCATTGATGATGATTTCGATGCTGAGGAGGCACCTGAAACTGAAACCGAAACCCGCAGCCGACGTCGAAGCCTCGAAGCCGCAGCTGAACGCCCAATGCATGGGAATGGGCCGGGGCAAGACCACGTTCACATATAGTACGTGCAGTGGCAATGCCTGGCCGGCCACTTCTCTTCAAGATAAATGGGCCAGCTGCCGATCAGGCAACTACAACATACAAGTCTCAATGCTGCTTGGGAGTCGTCGCATTGCGCTGCAGTTGTTGTCAGTTGGCGACTCCAAAAAGCTTTTGATGTTGCGCGACAAATACACAACGAACGACGACGAATCATGTTGAACTTTCCCACTACCGCCGCCGTCGTCTTTGCAGCGACTTGTCTGCTGGTTTCTTCCTAGAATATGTAGCATCTGCCTCGCTGTCTCCGTCCCCAGCTCTTTGCTCTCTCTTTTGTTTGTCCAACACTTCATATCTTCTTCATATGTTAATGTTGTCGCCGTTGTCGTTGTCATTGTCGCGTTGTTTGCTTAAACCAAAAGCTAAACAGTTTTTGTTGGTTTTACCTTGAAATGGCCAATTACAAAGCTCAGTTAAGTTGAAAAAGGCGTAGCACTTAATGCTCTAAGCATAACACTAGACAACAAGGTTCTATGGTCACAAAATTGAGCTGAGCTTTGTTTTCAATATATATAAAATAAACTGGAAGTGTTGTCATTGAATTTGATAACTTTATCTCTTCTAGTTTGTGAGATATGAGTTCAAACGAGCGAACAAACAAACAGACCGATGTATGTTTATGCTTATGTCAACTCGACTTGAGTTAATTGATTAATTTAGGAAGTCGAAACAGCCTATGAAATACAATTAAGATTACAATAAAAGCGAATATTTATGTTGTCTCGCCTTTTGTTATTGAATGAAATAAATATTTCTACTTTGTATACTACCTTTATCCCAATGTCCAGTGTAATTGCCTGTTTAGTGCTAATTCTCGACGCATGATGATGACTTAATTTGCGGCCATTCATTAATGCTGTCCGACTATTTAGAACCAACCGTCTGTGGGAGCATAAACAAATGTGTTGTACAATTATGATGATTCAACTAGCGCTAATTGACAGACCCTCAATTGTTGATAATACACAAACTAAATGAACCCCTTGCTCTTTCTCGCTGCTTTCAGGCTGCCCGGCGACGACGAGCTCGCATTGTCTGCGCTGCAACAAGGCGGGCTGCATCAAGTGCCCACTGTACCTGGTCACCGACACACGCCAGTGTGTGGAGCAATGCCCCACTGGCTATCTGGATCAGTGGTCCGCCCACACCGAGTTCATGGGTCGCGTCTGTGTGCCCACCGGTTACTCGGGTCCGCTGATGGCAGCGCTGGCTGGATTACTGGGTGGATTCCTTGTGTGTCTCTCGCTGCTGGCCGTGGCCGTGATGTTGGTGCGACGCAAGCGACGTCGCAAGTCCGTCAAGCAGAAGCTCATCAATGAGAACACCATGGATCGTGCGGATTTCATGCGCCAGCTGAACGAGATGCGTCCCAATGCCGAGTACTTTCTGGCCATGCTCAACGACACTCGCCGCCAGATACGCAAGTTGTATTTGTCCGGTGAGGTGGCCGCCGCCAACTCGTATCGCCCCATTGTGCGGGATCTGGCCAAGCTGCTGATACTGCTGAACAGGCCCATCGAGCTGATACCCACGCCGCCGCACGATTGGGCGCGTCTGTATGCGTGGTCGGAGCAGGCACTGGAGCGCTACAAGCCGCAAGTGGGTCATCTCATCGACTTCTTCCAGGCGTCACATGCGGCTGGTGGAGGTGGAGGCCAGGAGGTGCTCTATGCGGCGCCCAATAAGAAGCAGCCAGTGCACAGCATCTTTCGACAGCAGCAGCAGCAGCCGGCGAATGTGCAGAGCAATCAACTGGGCGGCGATCTGTTGGCTGGTGATCGCAGCAGCAGTGCGTCGGCACAGCAGAAGCTGCATCTGTTTGGTTCGCTCATCAGTCTGCATGAGTTCGAGGAGCCACGTGCCTCGGATCCATTTGGCAGCAGCTTCAATACGCTGAAGAGCGGCAACCTCATATCGGATCTCAACGCCAGCTCCCTGTGGCTGGAGGACGAGTTCTATAAGCTGGGCTTTCGACCGCAGGACGAGATTACGACTGAGCTATAATAGTTGGCTGCATACATATATATATATAACATACAATTTTAACACAAGCGTTAACCTTAACTTTAATCCGAAGTATTAATCCTAGCACAAAACAAGCTGGCGTCGCTACACGCAACACTTCACAAAATGTGCAGCGAGCTGACCAGCCGACAACAAATACACAAAAACGTTGACCACATTCCGCCAGGCCATCATATTATCATGTAAAACTGAGACGCACATTTAGATAACGAGTCGCTAAATGTTAACGTTTAGTTTAGTTTAGTTCACTTTACAACTATAAATATATAATTAGTTAGTTAGTGTCTAGCCTAGAGAGCGAACTAGTCAAGTAAAATCACAGAAAGAGTTTATGAATATCGATCGCGTGAAAGGGGAAATATGAATTGAATTTTTTTATGGATTTTACAAAAATCGCCAACAAAATCATGTGTAACGATGAAAAAAAGAAAAAAAAAAATGTACAAAATATGTATATCGAGCTAGGAGCTAAAGCCACGTCTAATGAATATGTCTATCATACTTATAGATATAGTTACAGTACCTACATATGTATATGATATTTATAGCTTATAGAGACGGAGATTATAATGCTTAGAGTGAATACAAAATACACACATACACACACAAACAATATTGTAGTGTACATTATGAACAATAAAAACAATGTTCTGCTTAAATCGACGCTCTGAATGTCTTATCTTATTTCAATAACCTTCACTAGCTACTAGCAAATTTCAGCTGGGCGCTAAGGCGCCTCGTATTTCCACAGTATGCTGGGATCCTGCTTGACATCGTCGTTGCCGTCGTCGTCGTCTGTCTTGGGTGCAGGTCATGTTGCTTCGTTGCTGACTTCCTTGCGTGTCGTCTGCACATGATCCGTCCATTTGCGCTCGTTCACCAGTCGCGACAACTCGCAGGCATCGTAGCCAATTAGCAGCTTTAGGTCACAGTCGAACTTGTATGCAAAGCGTTTGCCCGACACCTTGGATATCATGTCGCCATCGTAGTAGTAACGCAACGCACGCGACAACTTCTCATAGTTCATGGCAGGCTTGTTCTTCTTCTCGCCCCAGAGGCGCGCCACACGATCGGGATCGCTGAGCTTGAACTCGCCATCCGTGCCCACCCATTCGATGATGTCCGTGTGCTCGCTGTCCGTGAGTATCTCGAGCAAAAACTGCCACAGCTGCACTTGGCCATTGTTGCCCGAGCCAATGCTGTTGTGGTGACTGGGACTCTGCGGCGCCGGGGAACTCTCCGAGGCTGGGAGAAATATGCATCTTTTAGATGTGTCCAATTAAAGAGTTTGTCCTACTTACAGTCGTTGCTTTTGACACTCTGATACGACTTGCGCATGATGCGCTGCTCCAAGCCCGCTGTGCTCGTCGTCGACGCCGACATTGTGCCCGGGGCTTTGGTCTGCTTGGGCTTGCGCAACTCCTCCGCTTGTTTGTGCACCACGGACACAAAGTTGCACTCCTTGAGCAGCTGTAGATGCGTCCAGAACACATTGCCCGGATCACGCGGCAGCTTGCGACTGAACTCCTCGTGCGTCATCGCGCACAGCGCTTGGCCATTAATGTACCACGCATCCAGCTGCAGATCACGCAGATCAAACTCCTTAATGGCCCATTCCAGCCAGTGGGCGACGTGTGCTTGCGACCATTCGCTAACTGCTTCCGGTATTTTGAGGCGTAACTGCTCACGCTTGAATTTGCTGTCGAGCACCCAGTTGAGCACGGGTTTAGTGACGTCCCCATCCGTCTCCTTGTCGTCGTCTGTGACCTCCACCTCGGCCAACTCTTCCTTGACTTGCTTTGGCTTTTTCGGCACTTTGTTCGGACTGTCACTTGGGGAGCTCTTGTCGCAGTCCTGGAGATTGTTGGGATGTGCAGCCTCCTCGATGGCCAGCGTTGCCAGCGCCGCCTCTGTGGGCTTTAGCACATCGGCAATGTTGATTTTCTTGCGTATCGTTTGAATTTGTACATTGATCTGCACCAACCCCTCGCCCTTAACACATTGATCCACCAGATTCTTGTGCGGCTCTAGCTGTAAGGCTCGGAATTAGCTTTTTACACACGTATGCTATGCTATGGTTATTACCTCCTGTGCTTCCTGCAGGCAGAATGTATAATAATTCAGCTCCACGCCAATCTTTTGTTCCACCAGCTTCTTCAACGTGCTCAGTGGCTCTCGAATGTCCATGTGCACAATGATAATGTCGTCGGGTTCATTCTCCACATCGTGGCCATCCTCGTATATGCTGGTTTCCTCAAATATTTCGCTGGACATCACTTCCTCTGCAAATGCGTAAGCATACTTTTAACTCACACTGTCAAGTTGCGACTGCCATGACACAAAGTGCCTCGAAAGTGTTGCCACGTGGGTTTCTTGACTTACCCAGACAATCGCCTGAGCTTAGACGGCGTATTAGCTCCTCGGATAGGTCATGGTTGCCATCCATATTGAATTGCTTTTAATTTACGCAGATTTTAACAAACTCCGTGCGCTTTATTTATAAAACATCTACAATGTGCACAGATGAGGGCAGTGTTATGTTGCGTTTGGTATTTTTTAGCTCAATTCATCAAATAGTGCTGCCAACTTGGTATATTGTAGCATTCAGCTTTGAAGTGCAAGCATAATTTGGCGGTTGGGTGTTTGAATTGAAATTAAATTACGCTTACATACGAAAACCTTATTTTAAATGTTTACGGATTTCTAACTAACAATAAATTAAATTTTGTATATATTTAAATCCACACGCCGATTAAAAATAGAATTCCATTTAAATGCAGTTAAATTTAATGTTTTTGCGTTTTGCACTCAACTAATAAAAATAACATTCTATTTATGTTCTCCTTGGAATGTTAGGAGAAAACACTTCAATTTGGCAGCGACAATGAGAAACAATAAAAGAAGCTATCAAAAAAACATATGGAAATTTCGTTTGATCAGCTTAATTGTTGGCGATGATGTTCACGCAGTTAATAAGGAAATTTATGATCTCGATTGACTGCTGACCAAATTGTCACTGAAGTGATTCACAACAAGCCACCAATCTATGCACTCATCTGAGTGCTGTTGAAATTAATTAAATGCTTCGCATATTCATTGATAAACACACCAACAAACGGCACTCAAAACGCCCACTTTGGCGATTCGAGTGGCACGCTCCAAACGAGGAGTAGACAATTGGCAATGTTTGTCTAAGCGCATTGAGGAAGTGCATGGCCAACGACGAGTTGGTCTTTTCTAACTGGAGCAGAGACTGATAAAATACCAGTGTTTTACACTCACACTCACACTCCGCCGTCTCTCAGTCAGTGTGTCAGTTGTTGAAGATACAAAGACCGGCAATTGTCTTATCAGCCTGCTCCAGGAGAAGGGGGAGACAGGGGTGGAAAACACAGTAAAGCAATTTGTGGACACTTCAAGTGCAAAGCGCACTTGTCTAAGCAAACGATTTTCCATGTATTTCAAACGATTTCCACTTTACACTCACTCTCCAACGCCCCCCCACCCGATGTCGGGGAGAATTTTGCAGTGAATAACATTCATTACCTCATTGTTGACACAGTTGTGAATATTTGCGAAACTTCGTCTTAATGAGCATTGCCATCATGTTTACAAAATGCGCCATTTTGTGAGCAATTCCCTCCCTCGCCGCCGAGAGAAAGATACAGCAAACAACATGTTGTCCAAAATGCTGACAAAACCAAGTTGAGTCATTGTCAACCACAGAGTGTTAGTCATTTTGGGTATTAGCTGGCAAGTTAGCAAGCTGTGGTCTATTCAAATCAGCTGCACTCCTCCTTCCGGTCGACATAGTTGACCTTCAGCGTAAGCTAATACCGATCACAATCGCAAGGCAAACTAAATAAACATTTAACTAGCACAAAGTGTCTAGGTCATGTCATGTCTCAGGCTCAGGCTCAGCCGCCAGCTGCAGTTTGCTTCAATACACTTGCTTCGAGGTTTCGAGTCTGAGTCCAAAATATTGATATCAATTATGGTCTATGCCAACAACAGACAGACAAACAATTCGCTGGGGAATAGAAACTACAAAAAGAATAAACCATAAAACAAAATTATGCGCAGTCATAGTGGCGCCGGCACGGAACCAGCATTCGGCAGCGATGTGTGGCACAAAACAACCCCTTGGAGGCGCCTCAGGATTATTGGGACGCCACGGCGACACACACAGAGCTCAGCGCATTCAACTCGCCAGCTCGACCATTGCGTCACTAGAGGACTCTGGCAGTGAAGCGTCCTACTCGCACTCGTTGGAGAAATTAAATCAATAGGCCAACTCCCACATGGACGTAGAGCTGCGAGTACTACTAGAAAACTATAAAAGTCGGAGTCCCGAAACTGGAACAAGTGTGCCAGCTAGAAATATTTGCATTTCGGGGAATGGGAATTGGAATTGGAAGCGAGCGAGGTATTTGGGTCGTCGTCATCGACAATTGCAAGGACATTTCAAAGGCGCGCCGAGGCTGCGTTCCTTTCGAGCATAACTCAAGTGTTTTTCGCGTTTTCATTTACGATTTCGTTTCCACTTCCGTTTTTCAGTTGAGTTCGTTTCATAATTTTTATTAATTAATTGGCTGCTCTCTGCATTTTTCATTTGGCCCGTCAGCGCAACTGGGTCACCACATAAATTATCCAGTTTTAGTTTCGTTTACGGACTACGCCTGCAACCTTGACAGGACTCTGCTGACTCTTTGCTCGCCTGCCTCGTTTTCCGTATGCTTTTGAATGTTTTATTAGCCACTTTTCGTCGACGATGAGCTTCCGATAGAACTTTGAAGTGTCCATAAAGAACATTCGATTTTCGATTTGAGCCACAAAGCAATACACACACACAGACACACGCAGAGAAATCTATTAAATAAATTATAATATTTTAAATACACACTCGAAAGCATTTCGAATGATTCACAGTTGTTACCGGTGACAGGCTTTGGGTATTAGGCGAATCATCAGCTCACCACGTTTCAAATAAAAATTTATATATTTTTGGTTGCGTTTGAGTCACGTTAAAAGTGTCATCATCATCTGTTTAAACAAATTGAACAGGAAATTCTATTTGAGACACTTTGTTAAATGCAATTATCTACTCGAAATTACATAACTCTGCCTCTACTTGAATTTTTAGGCTCTCCAAATGGTTCTCTGAACAGTTTAGGCCTTCAAAAGTCGTCAGCACCAAGCGTCGCTCGAATCGCGTAATCAAATTTGGTATTTAGATTTGTGTACTTAATATAATTTTAAGACATAGCAAATCGATCAATTCGTATAAGTAATGACACAGACTTAGTTTACATATGCCCCACAACCTGCAACTTCAACCTTGAAAATTTCATTACAATCGCATAATTAATGCAAAAGTTAGCAAGCAAACATCAGAGACCAGGAACGTGTTAGCGCCATCTAGCGCTCAGTATTTGCTTGAGGTATGCAAAAAGTTGTTAGCATATTTCAGGTTTGTTTTAAATTTAGCGCTTGTGATTGCATTTGCTTTCAAATATTTTACTCATTCATATGCGCAATTGAGTAATTAATTGAAATTAAGTAATTGATGAGTAAATATAAATGTTTACTCACCTTATTGATTGCTGCTTAGATGCAATTGATTTCACTAAACGATTCTTATCAAGAGTCGAGCATTTTGCTGCTGCTGCTGCTGCCGGCATTTTGTTGCTGTCGCAGTCGCAGTCGCTGCTGTTGCTGGTTGCTGCTGCTGCTGGTGATGGTAGCTGCTGCTGCCTGCTGCTGCTGTTGCTGCTCTTGTTTGTTATTGCTCGCTCGCGTCGCGTCGCGTCGTTGGCCACGCTCTCAGCTCGCATATGAAAAATCAGTCTGTTGTCGCAACTGAAACGCGAAGGTTGTCGGTGTGTCGAGTGAGCGCAACGTCGTCTCGGTTTAGCCGCCGCTGTTCCGAGTAGCAAAACACATAAAAAAAATAACAGAAAAAACGAACGTAATTCAAAATCGGAAAAGAAATACAAATAGTGTTTTAACGTGTTCCGTTTGTCGACCAAAAAAAGTCTAAGTACGAAAGTTCCCGAACAAAAAATAACAACAACTTTTTATTATTATTATTATTAGTGGTGTTATCGCAGTGCGTGTGGGAGATATGCGAGTGGGCGTTTTTTTTTGTTTTTAGCCATTTAATAGAATATAAAAAAATAGGCTAAAGAATCAGCGAATACGCGTCTTCTTGTTGTTGCTGTGTGTGCGTGTGCAGGTTATTTGTTTGAATTTCGATTTTGATATTTAGTTTGAATTTCTTTCATATGCAAAACAGGTAATAAACGCTGAAAAAGCGGCAGCTAAAATCAAACGTCGTGCAGGCGAAATCAACACAAAATCAAACGCACAGCAAAACTAAATGTTTAACATTGCATGTAAGGCCAGACAACAACAACAATAACAACAATCTTTTGTCTCAATCGATTCGCATTGCTTATCGTATTTGTAAATTTCAATATTGCTGCTGCTCTTGTTATTGTTGTTGTTATTGTTGTCTGGAACGCTAATCAAAATCCAAATCAAAATCGAAACGCACGCAGCAACAACAACAGACATTAAAAATCAAACTATTCTGGTTGTTGTAAGCTGTGTTTGTTTCGTAAACTGAACATATTTCCATAATGTTTTTTTTCGCTTGAAAATTGTTTCGTTTGCTTGCTGCTGTTGTTGTTGTTGCTGCTTTTGTTGGGCGTAAAGAACACATGAAAATTCAAATGTTTGATACTCGGTATCACAAGTGGAATTTTTAGGTGAGTTTGGCAATCGCATTGAGTGGAATATGGAAGATTCAATTTACAAAGACCTCGATTTGCCACGCTACCCATCTCTTTATTTTATTTTGGGTTGAACTATTGATTTTCACATATGCGCAGTGCAACCGGCAAGCAGCAGCAGCAACAACAAAAACAACAGCAAGAAGAAATGTCCTTCGCTGGCTGCAACTTGCCGGGGGCAGCTGCAGTGCAAAGCCCAAGGACGCCACACTTCTACACTTGCCACAATTGTTGTTGTTGCTGCTGCTGCTGCGTCAGGTGGAGATTCAAAAGTTCAAGCGACTGAAACAGCTGTAGTTAAAAGTTCAAGCTGGCAACATTGTGTCCTTGCATTGATTCGGCAACATTGTCATGCAACTTTGCTGGTGCTGCGTGTTTTCCATTTCATTGAACATGAGCCAGCAAGTGTGTGTGAGTAATTTTTAGGGTGTAGGCCTTTTGCAGCCGGCACCCCGCTGGCAACAGCAGCGAGAGTGGCAACTGTGGCAAGTGTGGCACGTGTGGGTGGCCAGTTAGTTGCTCTCTGTTCTCTGCACTCGCTGGGGACCACTTGTTAAGTTGGCCGGCAGGCATATCGCGTGGGCACATTGGCTGGTCTGCCCAGACACGGGGCGTATACGTAATTACATTCTCGTACTCGTGCTGTGAGAAAACAGCCCATTCAGCGATTACCTCAGTCGCTGTTGTCGATTAAGTGGGTCGTTGTCTCTTGCCGTTTACCGCTTACCGCTCGACGTTCGGCGTTCGACGCTGCCTCCGCTTGCTTGGCATTGCGGCATGCCTCAACGCCCGCCAATATGCTACACTATTTGTGCATAAACAATTAAAAATAATTGCATCACTTGCAGTTTGAGTGCATTTAATTGCCTGTAGGGTATTTGCCAGTTGCGCTGCTCTCTGCTCGCTGCTCGCTGCCCATTGATTAATTGTGCGCTACGCATCGATGCGACAATCAACTGTTATTTTTTTATATAAATTATGCAAACTACACTCGACATATAATTTAACAGTAGAGCGATTTTGTCGGGCTGCTTATCAGATTACATATGCGAAGTAGATATGGGGGAAGGCGAAGAGGAGCAGCAGCATTTGGCTTGATTGTAATTTGATAGAAATACGCAGATAAGGGCAAACAACAGACGAGTGTATGTAGAGTGAGTGTATGCCAAATATGTGATCGAAATACTACGTGAACCTCGGGCTGCCCACACTCCGCAAACTAAGGCACATACGAGGGTCGTAGGCGCGTTTCATCCGGCGGCCATTGTAATGTCAGTCAGTCCGTCTGTCTGTCTGTCTGTTTGTCTGTTGCTTATCTAACTATTTGATTTTGCTTTGGGGTTCTCTGACTCTCAGATTTTAGCAAAACACAAAAAAAGGTAGCAAAACAAAAAGCGTATCGCGTTACCAGAGTAGGAAGTGGTAAAGCCGATCGAATCACGGGGTGAGTGCTGTTCTTGCAACCCCTCCAATGGGTATCGATTCCACATTAAAGGAAGACCTTTATTACCGGTCGCCGCTGGCGCGTGTTTTCAATTTATTTTAGTTTAATTGCTCCGCCATTATCAAGCGTGTGTCTTTTATTTTGTTAATCGACTGGGCTTGATTTTTATTGCCTGCTTTGCTACTTTCTCCCTGTCTTCCTCTCGATCTCTGTCTCTCTTTGTTTAGCACCTTTTTGGCATTTGCATAATTGCACACACATTCACTCTTTTCCGCTTTAGACCCGCACAATTCTAGGGACGCTGCCCTTTTTTTTTACACCGATTTGTATTACAGTTGATTGCAAACGTTTTGTGGTTTCCCATTTTTTTTGCGGTTTCGCTCTTTTGCCGTTACCTTTGCGTGGAGGGAGGCATAGGGAGAAAGTAGTCAAACATATCCTTTTACTGCGACTGGCATAATTATAATTATAGTTCGCAGTGAAGCCATAGGGAGTCGCACACACACAAACACTCAAACAATATGGCTATTGAATGCATACAATTTGATGTCTACAGTGCTGGGAAAATAGCTTAAAGGGGCAACTAGTCTATTCAGCTGAAATTCTATGCTCTTTTTAAGCCGAGCAGCCTTTTTAGGCATTACAATTTGATTGGGGTTGGCACGGCGCCTAAAAGGGAAATGTTTCTTTCTATCGTCGAATCTATTTTCAACCCTTTTAAGGTATTATTAAATGGTATAATACAATTTGATTGCAGCGCATAAAGTTAAAGTGCATTTTAGTGAATATTACTTGACAGAATTTGTGAAAATTAAATTGTTATAACACCCACAGTCGCATTTAAAGTTAATTTTATTTCATTTTTAATTTCCACACTTGAATCAACGGGTGTGCTGTAAATTAATTTTATTGCACAATTTCATACATTATGGCTACGTTTGTTTCTTTTGATTGTTTACCTAATTTCGGCGCCAGCGGAAAAACTAACAAGTTCCCAACTGTTGCGCTGCGGAGAGTATATTTCAAATGAGTCATTTGATAAGCATGATAATGATAATGAAATGCTCTTTAGCATACGGCAGATAGTGAACGAAACAGCAACAGCAACAACAACAACAAGCGCTATATAATATTGCAATAACAATAACAAACAGAAATAGCAAACAAACTTTTAATGTGCGTTCAAATAGCAACAGAAACGCCAACGGCAAGAGCAAAAGCAAAGCACTAACGATTTCAAGTGCAACGCGAGGCAAACGCAAATACGCAAACACAATCCACACTCACACGGAGACTCATACAAACACAATCCACAATGTTTTCGACTCAGCTGTTGCCTCGACATGTGATGCGTGCTGTGTGAGTGTATTTGTTACTGTGTGTGTTTGGTGAAATTGTTTTGAAACATTTGACATTCTGCATTTTCCGCCTGTTCGTTTAATTAACTAACAACCGAAAGAAGGCGAAAAGCAAATACCCTGGAAATGCTCTTTGTGTTTTATGTACTGTGTAGCAACGAAACACGCAGATCATAAAGGGATTTGCTTGTTTCGTGGAACATAAAAAAAAGAGAACTTATGAAATATAAAACAGATTGAA
The DNA here is from genome assembly GCA_035047445.1 of Drosophila siamana. Taxonomy (NCBI): domain Eukaryota; kingdom Metazoa; phylum Arthropoda; class Insecta; order Diptera; family Drosophilidae; genus Drosophila; species Drosophila siamana. Next base: position 14,291,226 of record JAWNPP010000004.1, on the reverse strand, counting down.
AGAACAGCGCAAGGTACATCACGAAATGCATAAAATTAGTACAATGGGCACACGATATGCAAAACACATAATAGATACAAAAATATAGGTGCAAAATCTTTGAACTTTGAATTGAAAACCATTGTCAAATATCATGATTAATATTCTACAAATATTTAATTCATTATTTTGCATAAGATACCAAAGTCCAAATGGAAATCCTCATTATAATTTGTTTAGCACAAATTATATTTTAGATAAGGAACTAAAAATAAATTATAATTGTAGAACGGACATCGTTCATTTCAATATACATTTTTCTAGCTTTCAATGTTTGATATAAAAATTGTTTTCTCAAAAAATTTAAATGTTATAATTAGCCAGTGACCACTGTAATGGTATTCAGCATATTGCTACCTCCAAGGTCAACCACGTCGTAAAATTCTTCAGAAAAAAGCAGCACACATTTTGTTTGCCATTAAGCCAAAAGTAAATATGTGCGAGTGTTTTTCATATAGATTCAAATTCGAGAGTATAACGAGTATAGAGAGCACGCTGCATAGGCGATAAAAACAATTGCAAATACATGCATGCAATGCGAGTGTGATTGTGTGTGTGGGTGAATGTATTTGTGACTTGCACTGTTTATTCAAGTCAGGCGGTCAGCAAATTCAATTAGGCGACTAAACAATTGGCACATCAACCGAAATAGCAACTGCAAAGGTGCCAAAATTAGCAAAACAAACAAAACCAAAACGTTGAGAATTCATTCAGTGTGTCATAAGCGAGTCCACTCGAGTCAATCGTGATTGATAGCAGAGGAAGCTGATAGCACGATAAGCACAAGCAGAGGGCAACCCCGAAAGCTCTACACATGGAGAGCTGAAAGTGAAGTCAACGATGCATTTGACAGATGACACAACAAAGCGAATGTGGCAAATGCAAATGCATGCCACAAATGAAGATGAATGAATTGTGAATGAACGAATATTTGGATGGCGGGGGAGGGGGCAGTGGCAGTTGAATGTGCTGCTAAATATGTGAATATGAGACAGCAGTTTGAAGAGTTTCGCTGCAGACAATGACAATGACAGTTCTATTTGGACAACATCAGCTGCAACAACAACCACCTGCAACAACCACTCACCAACACTCACTCAATCTCTCTCTCACACACACACACACATACAGATGGAGAGCGTAACTAATTTGACTTGACACACTAAAAATATGAGCGGAGTGCAGGGAGGTGGGGGAACGCTTTGACGCCCCCCTTCGTGGACACGCCTGTCTAAAGCGAAGCGAAGCTGATGACGGCTCCCGCAAGCATGCCTCACATGCCACACTTCACTTGCCCCTTTGTTTCATATCAGCGAAACTTCATCAGCAGCAACGCAACGAGCAAAGGGTCAAAGGGGCAGCGCGGCACATGACAAACAACATGCAACATGCGTTAAATTTTTATGCGTGTTCAGCGCTAAGGAAACCCATACATACATATACATATAGATAGATAGTATATGCCACTTATACTATATAATATCGTGTACGACAATTGCAGTTGGTCGGAGCGGGGCAAAGGCAGCGCCGCTGCAGTTGAAGGTGTAGCCGCCAGTTGGTCACGCAATACAAAGAGAATGAAACATTTTTGTGGAGATTGCGCCGATAGCGACTTCTGGGTGGCTTCTGAGTCTCATACATAGTACGCACCGTGGAACTGCCTATGGAAGTGGGTTATTGCACGCTTAGTTGGGGGCAAATATGACATCAACACGCTTCCAGCTAACTTTATCTCTTCGGACGTGGCAATTTATTAGATTGTCCACTTCAAAGATTAAATATTCTGCGCAAGTGGTGATTACGATGTTTATCAACAGATAACAATTTATGCAAATATCTGAAGAACATTGAACCACGAAGAGTGCACTCTAAATATATTTATCGTAAACGTCTCGAGTGCAGTAAACAATGAACAGTTTTAACTTAAAATAGATAGTGCAACTCACGACAGGAGATTTAGTTGTGGCCTGACCTTGAATGGAAATCGAAAATCAAAGCAGGTTGCGTCACCTGAGCACACACCAAGCACACAAAATAAAAATCAAGAGCGGGCCGCACAGTCTGCGCCATTAGCTGACAAGAAACTGTCAAAAAGACTTTGGGCCGCCTTAATTGACTTGGCTGATTTCATAAAATTGGAACGCACGCGTCATTTGGTCAACCTTTGCGATAAACACAACAACTAGACAACAACAAAAACAAACAAAACAGAAGCATACTCTATATACAAAAAGGCGAGAAATACTTATTTTTTGATATCACAATAAAAGAGGCAGCTCACGATGATTTAGCGTGCCTTTTGATAATGCTCAATGCTCAATGGCACCAGCATAACATAAGATCAGCTATAAAAATAGCTGAAAAAAAAGAAAAATAAACTTGCAACTAAAATAAAGAGAATTTCTTTATAAAAACCGCTATTCACAAATATTTCATTTACAAATAAACTCAATTTATATGAAATGCGAGAACATTTTCGGCTTTTACCTTCGTCAGAATTCCACGAAACATCTGGTCTGGTCAAAATACCGAAGGCCGACAACTGGAGCATTTGCTGCGTCGTCTTGCAGCATTCAAATATATATATTAAAAATGAAATTCAATGTAAATTGGTCACAGGTTTTAATATTAATTCAACAACTTTTGGCATTGCAGCTCTTGCTCATTTGCAAAGCGCTCTTAACCTTGCCACTTTCCCAGTAAACGTTTATGATGTCAGCATTGAAATTGATGCGAAATGTGTGTGTGAAAAACAATAACAATTTAATATAGCAATTCAAAGTTATTAAACGTCTCATAACAGTTCAAAGAAATTTCTTTCGCCTTCTTCGCATATCAATTTGCATCACGTATTGACTTTTTCCCTGTAGGACTTTTCTGCACCATTCACAAAGACACCGACCGGAATTCAATGTTGTTTATGCTTCTATTACGAGTTCTCTTTTATTTGGCGCCGCAAAAGTGCGCTGAACTTTGTGAGCATGTGAGTCAAGACTGAGAATGTTATGCGTATAACGTAATTGGTTTTATGGCCACTCGTTAAGGCAATGCGAGTACAGCAATTAAATGTTAAGCATACGCCACGTGCAACTAGCGCTTATGTCATTATTAGTTGACAATAAGTAAAAAGTGTTCATCTCCCACTTGGCGCCCAATAGAATTCAAGTTTATGTAGCACTCGTTTAATGCTGCTCTTGCCGGCCTCTTTCTAGTTATTATCTATTATTGTTATGATGATTGATGTGTTTTTTGGGCGCTTGGTGTGTGACTACCTCAAGCGTTCTGACTGCTTCTGAGGCTGACCCACTTTTTGTTATTTACTTTCAATAGATTTATGAATTTTTTTTCTATTTCGGCTAAAAAAAGCACACAAATAAACCATGTCTGACTGACTGACTGAATGTATAATATATGCTTTATTATTATTTCACTGTACAGTAGCTGCCCGCAGTGACAGTGACATACAACGATGACGTCGTCGTCGACATCGCCGCCCGATGCTGATCGAAACAAAGCACAACAAAAAAGCGACCAGAAACTGGCGCTATTAATTTTTGACGAGTATTTGGCAAGTATTCGCTCCGTTCTATTGTTTAGTCCGCCGAACGCCAGCTCAATTGGTTTTTGTGGTCGTCTAGCTGCCTAATGATCTGTGCTCAGTAGACGTATACGTAATGCGATAGATACGTATACGTAATGCCCCTGTGCCGCGTAGACAGGTCGCGGTTAACTCGCTTGTTGGTGGGCGTCGAGAACACTGACAAAATGCCAATTACCAGCGCAATAAACAGAGATACATTATATGCCGAACTCGCCGTATAATCATCTGCCTGACATGGCCAATAAATTCGAACGAACATTAAGCGTAAATATTTACTGCACTCCTCTGACTTATTTACCTACTGAACAGCTTCAGACTCCTTCTCATTGCCTTCGCTCCTATTTTACAGTGGGCAAATTTAATTGAGAAGTCAATCAACAACTCACGCTTAAGTATCAAACATTTCCTGTCATTGTTTGCCTTACAATTATCTAGAAATTGTGTTCTTTATAGCAAATTACTTGTGTTGAAGTTGACTGCAGTTTTTTTTTTGTTTTGTCATGCGGAGTTGACATTGACGTTGACGTTAACCAAAAGAAAAACCCTTGTCAAGAGTCATGGTGACCTTTTCCAAGGCAACGGCAGTGGCAGCGACAGAATTTACAACAAGACAACGATGACAATTACATAATTAGAAACTTGTGTTGGCAATTAACTCGACACTGCTGCAAACCAGTAAAGCAAACTGAAGTTATCCCAAGCAAGCCCTTCCTTGGGACCAATTTGTAGTTTTGATTGATGGCACTCGGATTGAATTAAGTCGAGAAGAGGGAAGGCCATTCTATGCATTTCAAATATTTACACTCATAAATAATGAACATGAACATAATAAAATCGAGAGAATTTCAATTGATCGAATTGTCGCATCTTTTAATTGTCTGCCAAACGGGGGAAAATTTGAGGCCCTAAATTTTTTGGTGGAGGTTACTTTAAAGTAACCACAACCACAGATTTAACCCAATAAAGGTCTATTAAAAACGCATAATGCTGCGCTAATAGTTACAACAAATCAACAAACGACAACAATTGTAACTGGTCCATTCGTATTCCATAAAAATATAAACAGGGAATTAGAAGGCGTGGCTGCGGGTCACGTTGAGTTCAACGATTATTAATCAAGTACCGCCTTAATTATGCGATGGGCAGTAAAGCAGTAAAGCATGTAATAATAAATAATAGAAGTCGAAGAAGTAATAGCTCAGGGGCACTTACTTCATAACGAATATAAATTCAGAATATGGTGAATAGTGACGTCTTCTGTCTTCTGTCTTCTGTCTGCTCTCTACACTCTACATTCTACTGTCTACTGTCTTCTGTCCGCCGTCTGTTGTCTGATGTCTGCGGTCTGTGGCATCAATTAAAATTCGTTTCGCTTGCCGCAACCCATTCGATCAAAGCGAACAAACTGCCCAAATTGAAAGTGGACGGAGCTGCGTTTTTGGCATTACACTCAGACTCAACTCGACTTGGGGCGCCGTTTTGGGGTCTTAATCAAATGTCAAGTATGAATCCATTGATGAACCATTGTCAACGCGAGTCGGCGACCATTTCATTTGATGGCCTTTCCTCAATTCTCGCGTCTCTCTCTCTCTCCATCTCTCTCTTTTTATTACAATATCTTTCTGTATGCATAAATTCGGCAGTTTTTGTTTTTGTTATGTTTTTCTTTTTTGGTAAAGCAATTCCAATTTTTTTTTATCCCAGCTCGCGCTTTGTTTCCGGCTTTTATTTCTTCAGGCAGTTCCCCGGCAGCTTTGATCGCGTGCGGTTCGTTCGGTTCTTCGATCTTCGATTCGAGTTTGCTCCACTGATAGTGACAAAGTATGTGTGCGATAATGGTTGGCCCATTGTCATGGATGGCAATTTTGACATTGAACTTGCTGCTTCAAAGTTAACTCCACAAACCGAAACATAAACATCAAAGTAAACATAAACATCAACAAACAAATAAACAACAACTGATTTTTCAGTTAGGCAAATTTCACGCGTTTGTTTGCAGTCCAAATTAGTTTTCAATTCGTGGTGCAAATATTGACACAATGACATCAGCAGTACCCAACAAGTATTTACCAATAGATTAATTATACAAACAACCAGCCAGCAATAAGTGGGATTCCAAGAAGTCAAGCGAGCGGGAAGCCGACTCGCATTTAAGCCGCAAAAGGTCTAATGTGATTCACACGAAAAATCAAAAGAAAGATACTTGCATATCCGAGTGTATCATCATCATCAGCGTTTCGTTTGTTTATTTGTATAACGCCAAAAAAAGTGGTTACTAAACACTTTGGATGTCTTGCCAAGGGCCGTGGCGCTGCTCAAATTGCAGCTGCACATTTCGCAATGTCAGAGAAATGTCAGAACGTCTCTCTCCAAAATTAGAAGAGTCAGTCGCCAGCAACGAGCCGTAGCAATGCGCAAAATATATCTATATCTGAACAGCATCTAGTGGTGGCTCATCTCGACTGCACGCCCTGCCCAAGTAGATGGCGCAGGAGAACAGAACTCACAGCTAAGCGGGTCAAAGTGGGGTCAACATTTATCAATGGCCAATTTTGTGGCATGTTTACTTATGTATGCCTCTCTCTCCTTGCAGGCAACACCGACAAGTATTATAGGACGCCAAACCAAAGCAGAACCCAACCCCAAACTTTGACTCTAACTTCAACTGCAACTCGAAGCCAAGTTGCGCCACAGGCACATGCAAATTCATCAGAATCGCCACACACACACACACACACACACACTCACTCACATAGCCAGTATAGTGGAGTAGCTGCTACGTTGTCCAGATACAATAGCGAGATAAAGTGCTCCAACACATTTCCGCACTTGGCACAGTGGGACGAGACTGAAAACATACGCCTGTTTATTGCAACAACTGCAACAAATGAGAATCGTTGATGCCACACAGAAATGATGCCCAGCACACAAGCTATGAAAATAAACAAAGTGCCTCTCTGAGAGGAGAATATGCCCAATTCCAATTCCAATTGCAATTTCGCTTCTGATTTCGATACCGTTTTCGAGTCCAATTCCATTACCAAAATAAAGTGCTCGTCTGCAACAATATTTTGAGTGTGTGGCGCAGCAACGTTGTGCAATCGCGAAAATACTTTCTAATAAATAGCCGCAGACAGGCCAGACAGTGCGCTTGCCACAAAAATAAATAAGCATCGACGTTGCAACGCATCGGCTACAGCTGAGGTGTCGACTACATCGCCCAGATTCCAGTCTCCCTCTCCATTCTCGAGTCGAGCCATCCCCACTCGACTCTGCGATCTCTCTGTATTCTCGCAGCACGTGTGAACGTAGGTCGTGGCCAAGGTGTTTAAAGACAACAACTACAACCGGAGAAGGAGCCGCAACGAGGTGTACACATTTGGCACCATGGAGGGCGGTTACGTAAACGAAGGTGAGTAGAAAATACGAAAATATGGAAATTCTCTTCACGAAAATTACAATTAGATTTCCTCAATTTTTCACTTGCACCTCTTGCAAATTATATTTATGGCTCAAACGTTTTAAAACCAATTATTATTAGCCAACACGTTCACGTTTGTGTTTGCCAATTAATTGGGATTTGGTTAATTGCAAATGCTTAAGAGTAGAATGTGCATTGTTTCTTAAGTGCCTTACGATTTTATTTATAGTTGATTTCTTGTGCAGCTATGACGCCATCTCAACAATTGCTTCACTTAGTCACTTAGCTGACATAGGTTTATTTATAAACACATCATCGCTCAGAACTTGGCATCATTCTTGCCTGCGGTCCAGTCTTTCTTCATGGCTTTTCTATATAATTTTGCATTTACATAGATTTATATACATGCATATTCCCATTCTAATTTGTCGATTGCACATTTTGGTTATTATCTCTTGCTCACCTTTTTCGCACCGGGGAATTCATTCAAGAATTTGTAGAAGACACAACAGATGTTTGCCAATTTTTGACTTTGAAAAATGCCAAAATCTATTTGCATTTGCCAAATGATACAACAACCGAGTATTTTTGCACAGTGACACCAAATTGGCCGTTAGTCAGCGCGCCATGCCACGCCATGCATCAAGATTATTTGCATGCATCAAATTAATGCTATTCTTTTGTATCAGACAAACATAAAAATGTTTTCGGTTTGTTATTTACAATTAGCTGACATCATTTGCTGATCAAAATGCTAATTCTTTTTCATGCCACACAGAGGATTCCGATGCCATAATGGGCGTGGAAAGTCCAGGTAAATTGATACATCAACAACCGTAAATATCGAATCTTGACAAGAGTTAAGTGCATGTCCCCATATGCAGCACCCAATTAATACTATCATCAACATATGATTGGGGAGGTCATTAAACGAAACACACACACTTAATTGAAGCTGCCGCAAGTCGATGGACGGGTTTCGATCCGGTTATTGGCATCACTTTGAAGGCGCTGCGCTGCGAATAGAATCGCCCACATTGACGACATTGAGGGCTGAAGTAAAACTAGAGAATAGCACAGTGACTTTTATTTGCATAAGCTGATTATTAAATACTTGCTCCCCCAGAGCATCATCAGTAGTCGCCTGTTGTCGAGCGCATTCCATTTAAGGCCACTGGCGAACCTTATTGAGGAACTACATAGAATAAATATTCATTTCAGCGAACAACTGAAACTGTCATAAAGACGAAGAAGATCTATGTGCAGGCTGCCACAACAAATTGAACGATTGATGCAATGTCAGACCTCAAGTACAGAGAATGCGAATGCGAATGTGAATGCGCAATTTGAGGCACGTCTTTTACGGATCTCAGCAGACAACTCAGGCTGCTGTTGGCTGTTGGTTGCATCAGCATGTTTTCCAGGCAATTTGGGGCAACGCTGATGTCATCGGCCATGCAAGAGACAGCGAAAAGTGAGATCGTTTCAAGGATCTCCTCTATATATCTTGATCACGTTTTCAAATTGCTGCCGACCGCGACACAATGAAGATAAATTTCGCAGTTCTTTTTTATTTGGTCGGTCGAAAAAGCGCCTTCGAAAAGTTAATGGCTTCTTTTTGAATTTGATTCTCAGAATTCGCTCTTGGTCTCCGCCAGACTAAAGATCACAATAAATAACCTGGGCCGGCTTGGCTTTGCTTTTGGCTTTTCGACTCTTAGACTTTTGCGACTTTCGGCTACACAATCCAAAAAAGGGCTTGCGTCGCAGCTGCGGCTTGAATACACAACACAACGCTGGCAATCGAATCGATTCATGAGTATCACAAGAAAGCCTTGAACTTGCTCTTGCTATGCTATGCTACGTAGCTTGGCTGAGCCTGATTTGTTTCTTTACCCATGCGTTAATGTCACTCTTGATAACTGAGTAAACCTGTTGATCAGACCTTGAGCACATGTGTGAAATGCTCATAAAAAAAAGTTAATGTCAACATTTACAACGCGCCACACAGCTGCACATCGAGAGTGAGAGACATTTAATTTTCAAAATTGATAAATAAAAAGACATTAACAAGGCACCCGCACATTTGTATAGACTAATAATCAAACAAAATGGGAAACAAAAAACAAACCGAACCCAACGCCATCACATTGTGTTGTATCGGAGAGTAAATCAACTGACTATAATTCACATTCAAATATCAAATCGCAATTAAATGCCACGAAAATTTATAGTGTCTGTCCGCTGTTCATATCCCCAAAAACCAAAACGAAAACGAGAACGAAACTGAAGCATGGACATGCTTGGATCATTCCAACAATTTACATTGACCCTGTGTCCGCGAGTGCTTTGAACTGTAAACAAAACTTACATACACAGCAGATAGTTTGGGGTATATTTAGGCCTTTGTATATGTAAATTTGGTCGCAACACTACGATGACGACAACATGAACAGCATCAACATCAACAACAACAACATCAAGATGAACCCAACCCAGGGGGAGCACAAGTTTTTAGCAAACAATTTATTAGCATCAGTTGTTGCTGTTGGATTTAATGCTGGCAGCTGCGCTCATTGTTGAGTCTTCAACTTGACCTTAGAATATGTTATATGGTCTTCGTCTAGTCACTCGTCAGCTGTGGGCCTCATGATGTCGCCTTGGTATCTGCACAAATGGGCATGATAAGTTATCTTTAGATTTGCATAATCCACGTGACAACGAGGCGTTATTTCTGACACCTCAGCCAAATACGATGGCGATAAACAGGCAACTTGATTATTTGTACTTCTAGTAATTGCTAACTGAATATAGAGCTGTCAAAACAAGTTTGCCATACCCTGTAATCAGCACGTTTAGAGTGTGCTACAAACTTGTGATCAATTTCAAAGTATAGCAGATATTTGCCAGTCAAACAAACAATTATTCAATCAATCATGTACCTAGTTAATTACAGCATCTCATTCATTGGATTTAATCTGCCAATTAATTATTTAATAAATAAACTGAGCATCTGTCAATGAATCAATTCTTTAAGCTGTCAATCAGCCATATAGAGAGTCTGACTTTCAGTCAATCAATCAGTTGTTGAATTAGTAAGTGTGTCAATTAACCATGTTGAGAGTAACTCGATTAATAATTTTGCTACTCACCAATTTTTCAAGACAATTCTTCAGTCAATCAATCAAACAAACTGTAAAGAGGAATTAGTAAATATATGTGATTAATCAGCAAAACAGTTATTCAAATGCTTTTCAATCAGCACAAATTAAACTACAAATTACAGGGTATCGCGTGAGCACTTAATTCTCGACCGCTGCATTTTCAAGCGGCTTTTCTTATTTTTCGACAAGTCGACAGGCAATTGAAGTGATTTTGAATGCCTTAAGTGCCTCATTTGTGAGGTGAGGTTTTCGATTACCTGACACGAAAAATGCATCTGCAGTTGCAGTTGCAGCATGCGGCAACGTGTCAAAGTGTTAAAAGAGAAGCGAGTGAAAACTGACAATTGCATTTGAAGTACAAGTAATAGTGGAACAGCAAAGCGGATCAATTGAAATAGGAAGCTGGGCGACAAAGAGTTGTGACAGCTCTTCAATGATAATAAATGGTTTACAGTTATGATTGTTGATTGCTGCTGCAGCGATGCCACACAATGCCACACAATGCTGTAAATGCTATAAATGCAACCACAATGCAACTCTTGGCTGCACTTTATCATTTCTATTTTCACCTAGTTGCGCCACATTCGCCCCACATGGGAAACAATGGCAGCATTCAGATGTCAATTTTCATTGGTGATCGCATCGCAGTAATGACGATAACACAAGCCACATTTTCCATTCCCATTTATCCAGTTCAAGTTCAGCCAACCAACCGCTGTTGTCTGTCGCCAACGAGAGGAAATCATCATCACACGTGATTTCGCATACGCATTTTGCAACCGCCAAATTGATTTTTTCACATTGGCACTGACTGCCAATGCCTGGACTATTTATTTGCATTGGCTCTTTGCCGGCTCTATCGATCGTCCCTGGCAGTCGATCTCGGCAAGTCTTGGATGTGACGTCAACAACAACAAATATATAGATAGATTCAACCACACACTGCACACAATGTGCACAATTAAAAGCAATTTGCGCTGTTGCTCTCGGCAAACTCCAATTGCCGCTGACACATTTTGTGCAACGCCCAACGATTTGCTAAATAAACACTTCGATGGCGATAATAAAACTCTTGAGCGAGCATTCACAAATACACTCATTCACTCATTCATTCAATGGCGAATAGTCGGTTGGTCGTATGCAAATGTTATGAGTCAAATGGTGCGCATGCGCAACAATTAGTTGAAAGCCAGCGTTGACAATTTAGCAGGCACAAACGTTTGCAACGAACGCTGCCAGTTTTCCGCAAAGCCAATTTGAAATTTTGCTGACATTTTTATTGTGACGACTAGTTTTTTGGGGTGTCGTATCAACGACTCGATTATGCATATCTAAATGATTAAATTATTCGTGTTTTGTTCGATTGCATTCAAATTTCGAGTTAAATGGAAATTGTTGTAATCGCTGTAATCGCATTTGAAGCGGCTTCAACGCTCGCTGGCGACTGGTAGTCAAATCTTTAGCATTTTTATTCGCGTAATTTTCCAACTTTATCAGCAATAATAAAATTAAATAATTTATTTAAATGGCTGACGGAGCTAACGGGGCTAAGTGTTTTTCGCTGTAGATTTCAAGTCAAACATCTGACGACATCGCTAAATTTAGACACGTCTCGTAGTTACCCTGTTAACTAGCTTAACCACTAATTCTAGTCTGGCGTACATCATGCCCTGCTATATGCATTTGGTGTGTACAGGGTAAAAAATTGTATGCCGCCTAAAGATAGACTTCATGCTCTCGAGGCTGGTATGCAAAATTGACCAAAATTGGCCAGAATTATGGCTGCAAAAAAAGTGCACAAAGCCGGCAGCCAGTTCGTGAGTTATGCATCGTCGCAAATCGAACATTGAAAACATTTTAACGAGTAAGGCGATGCTATCAGCTTGCCCCCATGCAGGCCAACACGTAAGTCTTCGATTGCACTTTAATAGATAAATCGCCACGCCGACGGAGCACCTGAGTTGCATTAAGAACGCGGAACGTGGCGAACATTTGTCATAATGCGGAACAAATGCCTGTCATTTGTATACGGATTCAATATGGATGTGCTGTGCATAGTTAAGCCCCCAACTATGTCCCAAGAATTGAAGACACAGTTCAACTCCAACGCGTTTGACAAGCCCATGTAGTCCTAAGATTCTGCATCATACAGAGCATTGTTGATGTTGATATGTCCATCCGTGTTGCTAGCCAGATTAAATTTGGTAGACAAGTTTCAGAATAATATAACTATCTATCTAGCTTGAAAATCTCTTTACGTTTCAATAAGAAATTTGTTATTTAATATAACATTATTATAGAAAGCCTCATTTAATTTGTTTAGGCTGTAGACCTCTTGGCATTTGAATAGCAAATGCAGTACGTATTGTAGTATTAATAGGGAAAGCCACATTTAATTAACCAGCAGACAAAATGTGACCTTCAGGTTACCTTAAAAGTATGATTCACTTTGTTGTTACAGATATGCCATCATATAGAGTATCTTGTAGTCTTTCTGCTCTTTTTTTCGTCGTTTAATTGGCACACTAAGAATTGAAATTGTTTTAATTTGAGTCATTGGTGTCTCGCTCCAAATTGGCAAACGGAAACCAAACGGAGCAAACAATTCCAATTAATCAATTGTCATAATGAAAACGAATCTTGTATTTGTCTTTAAGCTTGTTGTTGTTTTTCGTGCGTAGTGCGTGGGCGAATTGGACACTGACAAGCCCTCGAGCCAGACTTGAGCGCAGGTGTGGGGAACTCAAGATTAAAGCAGGCAAAAACAAAAAATAAAAAAACTTCATTAAATTTAAATTAAGCGCGACAGAAACTCGCGCGACTTGCCAACAGATAAATGGCGGCTATAAATCACACGACTCAATGCCAATGGGGCATGCGTGCGGATCAAAGACCCGGCTAAGTCCAAACCCACATAACATAGAGCAAGAGAGAGAGAGAGACTCACAGACAGACACTTGCGTTATGGCTAAGTAGCAAATTTCCAAGAGAATTATTTCCATTAGCTTAACGGGCAAAATGCAAATAGTCATACTCGTTTGTGGCAAAAGTGTCGCGTCTTTTGAGCAATTTTTAGCATTCAATTTTGACAGTGTTATAAATAACAAACACACAACAACAATTTCTTTGCCCGTGTGCATATAAACAAAACCCAAATACTTTCAAAGAGCAACAACCACAACCACAATGTACAGAGCGTGACAATGTCAGTGCCAGCGAGTGAAAATGAGAGCGAAACTAATTTGGCAACAGGCCAAATCAAAACTCGATTATACCTACGTGCATATGAGCATGGATCTGGGTGTGTGTGTGTGTGTTTGTGAATAACATAAAAAATGAAATGCGGTAATGGCAACAACTAAACACAAAACATTCAATGAATCACACATATTACAAATATCAAATGTGAGATACCCTATAAAGGCGTAAACGCATGAATTAAGAAATTGAGAAATATCATTTAAATTTATAAATATCTTAGAGATATGCATCTTTCTGTTTAAACTGGTTACCTGATAAAATACAGTATCAGATGTGAACATTTGATTTATCTAAAATATATTAAGCAGATAGCTCCAAAAGCTGCCTCAGCTGTCAATTCGATTTGCTAATTAAAGAGACCACGAGCTAAGCATAAAATACGCGATCTGTCAGTTCGAACTGAACACATATCTACATGTGCCAGTTAGTAACGTTCCAGCCATTAAAGATACTAAAAAGATTCACCGATAAATAAACTGATAGTTTATCTGGTTCGTGAAAAAGACAAAACGGTGTCTTATAAACAGAAAATCTTTTTGTTAAGCAAATTAAATAAACTCAAGCATGTCCTCTAGTTAAACAGCCAATCAGTTCGAGCAGACACATTAAAGTCACTTTAGAACGAGGTGTTGACTTTGAATATCAGCAATTTTGCTTTTATTATACAAAAACTATTCGATATGTATATTTGAATGTACATATATACACACATTTCCCTTACTAAATGTTGAATGTCCAGCTCGAGCTGCTGCTATTAGCTAATAATTTGTGTGGCGGAAATTCGTTTTGTGCGCTACTAGTAAATACATATTAATTTATGTGCTTTGAGCGCAAATAAAACCACACAAATTATCGTGTAAGGGGCGACAGCTTAATGCCAGCGAAGGACGCACAAAATATTTAATAATACTTATGAAATGATTATAGCTTTTGCGAAGCACTCAATTTGTTATTTTTTTTATGCTTTTGGGGCTAGGCAGCTAATTGACAATTTATTGATTGGGAGTAACCTAATAATAAATATTGACTGAAAGCGTGATAAGTATTCAAGCGTCAGTTAATTTAGCAATGAATAGCAAGACAAAAGGCAATAAATTTGGCAACATTGTAAAACTCGAAATGTGTCCATTTTCATTGCATTTGCAGGCATTTGAATGCAAATGCAACTGTGATTATTTTAATTGTGTAAAAATCCAGCTAAATTGCAAGCGCGACAAATTGTAAAGCACTTTAATTAATTGTTACAAAAGTGCCAACTCAATTTCAAATTTATCGCGAACTCATCAACAACGATTGCATGTCAAGTCGAAAATAAAAGCATTTTAGTTGTAGTTTTTTGCGTGTAACGCAATGAAAATTGTTAAACAAAAAATGCTATTTTACTACAACATATGTATACATACATAGTTTTATGTCTATTATATTCGCTGTCGCCGAGTAACGTGACATTGTTAATTAAAACTGAGAATTGTTTAGAAATTGTTTGGAGTGTCAGCTTCAGGGCAGTCATTGCTCTGCAACGAATCGTTTCGCATTGTTCATACGCCACGTTGTCCCTGACTATTTTTATGATTTGAAAGGTTCACTCTATAAGAAGACATCTCGCCAAATTACAGGTAGCAAGCAAAACGTCAAAGACGAAGTTAATTCCATTTGGCTGCCAAACATTTCGGAGCCGGCGTTTTATTGCCCCGCTTTTTATGGCTTTTTGCAGCTACGTTAACGTTACGTTTGACATGCAAAAAATTTTTTATTTGTAGGCGAGTTAATTCTCTCCCAGCCAAAGTCGGCGCCAACTCCCCCGCCCAGCTGCGACTCAGCAGTCTCACGGTTCGCAGAGCTAATGAAATTGGCACGCGGGGGACTGGGGGACTGTGGGGCGTGGGGCAGGTTGATAACTGACGATGGCATTGTTTTTGTGCTTTTGCTGTTTGCATTTTGGGTGGCGTCATGCCGACATTTTCAGCCAACGAATGGGAATGAGCGCTAATTTAATTTGCAAATTAGCCGACCAACCGTCCGACAGACCGACAGACCGACCGAGCAAAGTGTCCAACTTGTTGCCAGCTTCAGCTCAAGCCGCAAGTCACTGACATGCCACTAGAGCAGAGCATGTGTGAAGCAGGTGTCTCAAATGTCAAACGAAACTCTAGCACTAAAAGCATTTATAATAACTTTAGCAAAAAAAAAAAACAAAAGCAACTTAAGATTCACATCTAGATCGCTTGATTATGCTAAATACATACAACATTTCTGTACATACAGCATTTCTCACTGTGAACACTCCTCTTCCTTCGGGCATTATCATTAAGCGACTTCGATTGAAGGCTGCACGATGCCTGAGGCACGATGACGTTGCACCCCGCCCACGTTCTGGCAGCAGCCAAAGGCGACAACTGCTGACGATAAATCACAAGATCGCCCAAAAGAAAAACCTCAAGTTGTAGCTGACAGTGACTTCAACTCAACGCTTATTTGTCTCGCTAAATTATCTGGATTCCAAATGCAGCCAGTCGAGCATACGATGCCTCAACTCCCAGTCTTCCTGTTGCTGCTTCAAGGTGAAAAAGTGCTTGGCAAGTTCTTCAAGTTCCCAGCGAACAGCTTTAGTTGTTGTTTGTCAACGATCCCCAAGTTGCCCCATGTTGTCACAATGTGTTGCCCCCGCTCCACAATTATAATTATGTGCCTTTCTGTCTCTGCATCTGTAGCTCTTTGTTGTCTGTATCTGTATATCTGTATTTGTATCTGTATCTGCATCTTGGCAGCTACCGTTGCGCAGTGCAAATAATGCGACTGGTTTTTATTTTTGGAGTTTGTCTTCGCCGGAAATGTGACCCAGCGCGAACTTCATAATCATCCGCATTGTTTATAATTGCATATGGTTTCAAGAGTTTTATAATATTCAAATATTATCAATAATAAATGCATGTTAATCCAGCGATTATACAATGGCTTAACAGCTTCACTTTCGTTTCGGGTTGCCCTAGAAAAAGTATTAACAAATTCTGCTGAATTTTGATAAAAACAAAAACTATGACGGAACTATCGTACAAATGAAGTTGTGCTGGTTTTTCTACTTTTCCTCAGTTTTTTAGTCCATGCGTTTTTTTGTTTTTGTTGTTGTTATTGTTGTTTTGGTTTCTGTGTCGGCGCGAATCAAAAGAAAATGTACCGAGTCTAAAGTTACGAGAGCTGGAAATAAACAATTTGTGTGAGGCGTCAAAGCAAACCCAGAAGGCAAACAGCATGACCACAATATGAACTACGTGGACTCGGGAAATATTCGAGTTTGAGTTGCGCTGCGTGGAGTTGAAAGTTTTGTTTGAATTTACAAAGTTTCGATGCGACAACAAATGAATTGTTTATAACCACAGCACATGCAATATTATTCGCTGGTGTCCTCTCCCGGTGTCTGTGTCTGCCACATTCACTTGGCTGACATTTCCGCAGAACAGTTTGGTTGATTGGCCCTTTAGTGGGTAATTGCAGCGCTCAACGGTTCATTAGAGGCATGCAAAACAATATGGGCAATAAAACTGAATACCAAATACCCAATACCGAATACCGGGCAGAGCATTCATACTACTCACTCGCTCGCACTCACAACACGTTCTGCAAAGTTCACTCAACTCGCGTTTCGCTTTTAGCTTTTTTTTTTTCGTTTTGTACAATTTTTTTCTTCGTTTGTAAATACATGACTTTAACAATTCAGCTGAACAAATGACAAGAACACAGAACATGAATACGAATACGCAGAACAAGCAGCCGTAGAAAAGAACACCAAATAAGAAAAGGCAAATGTTTTTTCATTCCTTTGCCACCATCAATTTGTTGTTATTATTCAGGCTGTGCGAAATGTTTATAACAATTTAATTGGACGCCCACTTATCGATCGACCCAAAGCTCTTCGATTGTGTGACATAATTTTGAATGAGCGTGGAACGAGTGTGAGTGGAGTGTTGATTATTTTAGGGTTACGCAGTTGACCCACATCGGGGCGACAAAGTTGGAATGGAGTCGTGAAGTTGGCAGACTGTGGCATCCTTTTGCTTTCATTGCGAATCGCCTTGTCATCTTCCAACATCTGTGCTTTGTAATTAATGCAAAAATTGTCAGCTCTTTGAATGGAGTGCTTTTTGGTGCTCAGATTTAGACAGCCAGAATTAGGTCACGGAGCAATTAAATCACACACACGACAGCCACAAGAAAGCCAGAGGAAATTATGTAAACAGATCCCGAGCATGTGGTGAGCAAAACAGCAAGAATTATCCAACAGGAAGACTGGGCTCGCATTACAGTTGGCCCAGCTTTAACCAAAAGCACAAAATAACAAAAAAAAAAACAGAAAAGTTAATCAAGCGTCGGTCTATCAGATCTTGCCATCGCATCAGCCAGAGCTATTCATATGTGACTCATAAATCTGTGCAGATGCCCAAGGAAAATGAAAAACATTTTTTGGGGGGGGGTAAAAGTCAAAAGAAATGAAAGAAATTCACTTGTAAACAGGCCGAGAAATTGTTGTTTATTTAACCTAGTTGTCGACCCGGTAAACGCTTTTTTCCAATTTCCAACAATGAAAATGGGTTATCATTATATGTGACCCAGCGCTGAGGTGTTGATATGGGAATGGGAATGGGAAGTGAAAGAGCTACAAACACAACATAACAACTTTAACAATTAACCTGGCGGGCGGGGTGGTGGAAGGAAAAGCATTCTAAATGCGATTGTTTGTCGTGTTGTGATTTCGATGGCGAACGATAAGCGATAAGATAAACGACACGAGCATACGAAATGCAGTCGAAATTCGTTGACAATGACGTAAAGCATGAGTACACAAGTTCTTTCCGCATATCTCACCTGGCCCTGATAAGGTCTTTCACAACACAACATTTGTTAAAGCTGGCTGCATTTTTTCACTTCCTCATTAGATCACTTGACTTCTTTGTGCCCCTCGAAGTTGCGTATACGCCGCGTTAACCACATCAAGTTACCGCCAATATTTAACGATTTACAATTTGCTGCCAATCAAGTTCAAAGTCGTTGGTTTTATGCTGCTATTGAACTCTCGACTGATTTTGTATGCTCAAACTCGAACTGAAGAACATCACAACGTTCCCCACTAAACGCATGATTGAGTCGCCCCTTTCTTTATGTAAAACGATCTTCTATGTGTGCTACATGCAAAAACACAAAAAGCAATTTAGTTTTATGGGCCACAGAGCGCGGCGAACTTCTCTCTTTTCAACACATAACAAGCCAAAATTAACGACAAGAATCGGAGCTGCTCCGTTCAGTTTTTGGCATTTGGTTTCATTTGACTGCCCAACTGATTGGTGATTCACGTTGTAGCTGCGAAACATTAGCTGTTCAAAGTATATTGGTCTCATAACGCAAATTAAATATTTTAATTGCCTCGGGCATAAACAAATCATTCAATTGGGAATGGGTAATTCATTCATTTTCGTTTGCCCTAATCTATTGAACGAGTAGTTTGAAATTCTTGATTTCTATTTATAATCGGGTGCTGATTTGATTGGAAACGCAATGCGAGCAACTACCGATCTATATATAGTTATAGTATGCGATTGTTGTTGCTGAGTTTGCGAATTGTTGAGATTGTATCGTAGTTTTCATCAAACATTTGGCGCCGACAATTAAAATGGTTTTACTGCTGATATTTGTTGTAATTTCAACGAACGCTTCGCTGCCAACGAATGGCATCAAGAACGGCAACAACAACTGCAACATTGACGCACCCCCAATCGCGACACGTGCCACTGCACGTCCCCACACTTGCTGTCACTTCCCCTGCCACTGCCCCACTCCCCCTCCCCACAGCTGATCTACTGCGGCGTCAATTTGATTAAATGCCTTTCAATTGATATACGAGTATGACTGCTCATTGGCTTCCATTTCACATCACCCACATTCACATTCAGATTCACACACACACGTATTCACACTCATACTTTGCTTTGCTTTTCATTTGAGTGCATTTCCCTCCCATGTTTTTTTTATCGTTTTGGTTTTGGCTTTTTTCTTTTTTTTTTTTTTTTTGGAACTCATTCGACACGCTCATTAATTGTTAATTATAACGTAGAAATCTACATTAAAACTAAAAGAAACATTCACCTGGCTTTGCTCAAAATTATCGCTTCTCTTTCTCCCCATTCTTTCTCTCTCTCTCTCTTTTCTCACGCAATGCAGCCATCATTTCCTATACAAACCCAAAACTGCAAAATTCATCAATCTATGCGCCAACCACAACGACATCAATGACAACTACGCCGACGGAGAATTCGCCTAGCGTCGCCATAGAAGTAGCCTCATCATCATTATCATCATCAGCACCGCCATCAGATTCATCAACAGCGCCAGCAATGGGCGTGGCAGCTGTTGGTCCATTTAATGGATTCGTTGCGAAATTGCGTAATTTCAAATTCGACGAGTCGAAAAAGAATATTAGAAAACGTTTGCATTTCGATTACATATCAAAGGACAGATTTTTGGGTATGTTTTCAAAAACAAAAAAAAGATAAAAACAAAACCAACCACAACAGGTATTCGATTGCTACCTTTTTGACTAACTAGCCAGAAGAACATTTTACGAGCTCAACATTCCAACATTAATCGCATCCCGTTCCCATAACCTCAACATAGACTCGTTCCCAATTTTGTGGGCGTTCAAGTTTTCAATTTCGAACTGGCGCCTCACGCACAACAACGCCCACACACAACACACACAACGCACACACTCTGCACTCCATACACAACTTAATTTGAATGTTTTATTGTCGTTAAATGCTACTTAAACTTCGACTTATGCATATTAATATACAAATAAATACAGCCAGTCAGACAGTCTCTGACTGAGTTCGAACGAGATCGAGGAGTGTTTCGGCTGTTAATGAAGCGACGTGCCCACGTGATGGACGCAAGCAACATGTGTTCATCACGAAATTAATGAAATTTTTCGATCGTTTCTCACCTAACCACGAAAGGCGAACGCAAAACTAAACAAACAATAAATAAAACTTAAGAAATAGAATTAAAACACAAGCCAAAAAAAAAAAAAAAAAGCTTTCAACGTCAGCAGAGAGACAGCAGCAGAACAGGGTTATATTGAAATGATCTGATTTATCCCATGGTCTCGGTGTCTGGTAGTCAAAAAGTGATCCATATCGCGCTAAACTAATCAACTGCCAGGCCGCCTGCTGCCTGCTGCATGCCGCATGTTGCACGCTGCAGTTTGTGTAAGTTTTTAATTTAATGTTTGGCTTTTCTTCTCTCTCGCTTTTGGGCTGCCACATAAATTCCATTTGGCTCTTGGTCGAAGATCAAAGCCAGTGGGTGTGCAATGTGCCTGCTTGCTTGGGATGGACATGCCCCAGGCAGATGTCGGCCCACCGATAGCTGGGCAGACATTGCGACAGGTGGGGCAGATTGGGCAGGTGGTGGTGTTGTGGGGCATGCGGCAAATGTTAGAAAGTCGCAGTCGAAATTGTTGTTAACCTCTATCGTGTAGTTTAATTAAACTTAACACCGCCACAGTCACTGACATTCCACTTAAATTCGTTGTACTTCGTCTCTCTCTCTCACTCTCTCTCTAACTATCTGCCCCTCTTTATCATCGCTGAGTGAGCAATACGCACACGTCATAAAACACCCAACAAGTTGGTTTATAGCCAAAGTCCAGTCAAAGCCAACAAGAAGGTTGTTTTGGATCATGCTAATCGGTAATTGAAAATTCCCAGCACATGCGTCTTCTGCTCGCGTTCGTTGCCTCTCGAGTAGCACAGGTGAACAGTGCATACGAAAAGTTTTTAAACACGAGAAATTGCAAATTATATTGACAGCTGAAAAGAAAACTCTCAACACTTAACTTTTCAATGTGTTTTTAAAAACTTTTTGCTGACTATATTATAATAGCATAATTTAATTAACTTTAATTTATCCCAAAATATACCACAAAATATTGTATGAGCAACGTTTTTAATTAGAAAGAAAGCTTAACTAACTTAAAACTTAATTACAAATAAAGTCTCACAATGATCACAATTTTTTCTCAAGTGCTGTCCCACAACTTTAGTGCAGCACTGTTAACGCTGTTTGTTTATGCATAGCCCACTTGGCTGCGCTGTCAGTCAGTCCGTCTGTCTGTCTTTCTACAAGTGTTCCGGCCTTAAAAATGATCCACACATTAATTTTCACTCAAGTTTTCGCCATACACGAAATCAATTTTCTGTTTTGAGTTTTAATGTGCTTCAGACGCCTTGGCAACACAATCTTGGGTTGGAGCAAAGGGGGCGGCGAGAACGTCATTTAAGGCACTGTCAGCACCTTTGCTAAATAGCACCGCTAACATATAATTTCCTATGCTTAAATATTGGCTAAATTATGCTATAAATCAGTTTAATGTTTGCGTTCTGTTTACAAGAATGCCATACAAACCAAAACCCCAACCACTTTCTTCAAGTGCATTCACTGATTTTCGAGTAGTTTTCATAATGCATCGCGGCATGCATGGAATGCCATAACGGGAGGCGGGGACAATAAACAATTTTACAGTGGGACAAAACATATAAACTTTACGAGCTGTGCAGATAAAACAACAAACGAGCCCATCATCAATCCAATTAAAGTGCAAGAGTATTCACAATTTTATTACACATGCTAACTGCAATGATCTTTTTCTCCCTTTCGTTAATCGATTTCCCAGGCGGACAGCTGAAGACGAAAAATGGCCAGAAATATGTTTTCAACGGTCCGCCATCGGGTGTCTATGTATCGAAGGCCTGCCTGATCATCTCAGCAATCATCGTGCTAGCAGCGCTGATTTCCTCGGTGCTCATCACCTACTTCCTGACCGCACAGACTTTGCCCATTGCAGAGCCCCGTCCCAGGTAAGTTTGCTGGTTGCCCAGTTAAGCAAATCAGTTGGCGTTTTTGTTTTTTTGCATTTTTGTTTTTGGGTGCGGCGCGATTATTAAGTTTTTTTCGCGCGACTAATTGGCAGTCGAACCCCACGTGACCTCATTCGCGAAAGTGAAAGCAATTGTGTTGCGTTTTATTGACGCATTTCAAGGTGCGGATGGGTCAAAAGAAGCTGCACCCTTTGCAGGCAAACACAATTAAGAACTTTACGACTCCCTCTTCTTACAGCGCCCAGGCACAATCAAAGGATCATGCTGAGGATGCACTCAGCAATTCACACGCAAATGCAACGCCTGTGGGCCACGCCAAGTTCGACATACCAGACTGGCTGAAAGCAAAAGACAAGGCAACAACCTTGGCTCCCGAAGTGCCGCCTGTGGTGCTGCAGACAGAGGACAAAGCGGTGGCAACACCCGTTGGCGATATACCGCCCGTCAGCGTGGAGGAGACACTGGACACAACCACCACCAAGACCAGCGAGCGTCTGCTGCAACTCTACGAGGGCTGGCGTCCACTACATTACAGGTAAGTGCATCAATTTGCGCTTCAGCTCAAATGGAATAATGGCGCCGAACGCGTGCTGAATGAGTGACAAGTTAACGTGACATCAATTGATGGCGCAGATTTCCGGCTCAGTGCGATTCAATTAGAGTCACAGCTCCTCAAACTGCTGGCGGCACATTTGCAATTTGATTTGCATAACAGTAGCTAACCCTTGAACTCGCTAGGTCTCCCTCTCTCTCTCTCTCTCTGTGTTTCTATGGCTCACTGACGTCAGTCCTGGTGGCGCCTCCTACGCTCAAAGTGGGTCAAGGATTATGCCAGCACTTTAGCTAAAAGCATAAGCAACTTTGCCACATGTATTTTGAAGCTAATGTAGACATAAGAATAGCAATAACAACAAGTTGTACGACACATTGTTGACCAAAAAAAGGCAAACTCTCGTCATGCTTGTTAGAGAACCTTTCAAAGTGGCCCAGGCGGCAAAAGATCTAAGAGCAGACGCAGCACGCCAACTGTCAGCAAATGCAATAGATGAGAGATGATGCTCAGTAGCTGCTGTCGATGTGGCTGTGGCTGCCACATGCATTAATATAATTGACACAGAAAAGCAAAGACCAGGGCTCAATTTGCGGCAGGCTGCAATGAAGCTGCAGTTGATGCTATCTATCGATGATGCCGCTTGGGGCTATTGGTGCCAATGCTGCTCAGCATCGATGCTAACCGATTTTGCAGCTGTTGATCAAAGCAAACAGCCGGGACTGTGCGTTGGCAAATTGCGCTGCAACACGCTTCCTGGTTGCACAGCGTGTAAACCAATCGCCGCAATTAAAAGCAACAAGGCACAAGACAACCAACAAACACTCTTCTGCTCCATCTGGCGACCAGTCCTCACATTCTTTGGGAGAATCGATCTTGGGTCTTTTCCCCCCTTCCTCACTGGCTCATTGCCTGCCACTTGACTGTGGCATCGACAAGTTTAAACTTGCTGCACTTTCTTGGCCCGTTGCGCAGTTCGCAATGCGCTGTTTGTTTTAGTTTAATTGCAGTTTATGGCATTCAGACTTTTAGCCCTCTGCGGTCTGTGATTGATTGACACTTTTGACTAAAGCGACTTGTCGTTTTTGTGCTGGCAGCCACTGCGATTAATGTGATTCATCATTTCTCTTTACAGGATTGTCATTGAGCCAAATATCGCCACATCTACCAGCAATGGCAGTCTGATCATTGAAATCGAACGTGATGCCAAGATAAGCAGCTGGGAACCCATCGTGCTCGATGTCCACAACGTGAGCATCTCCAATGTGCGTGTCATAAGATCTCAACTCTCCAATGCCAGCGAGGAAATCGAACTGGACTTTGACAGCGATTATGGCGACGGCAACGACACATTTGTTGTCAAACTGGCCAAAGAACTGGCCGGCGAGTCGCAATTGCGTGTGCTGCTGAGCCTCGACTTTGTCAGCCAGGTGACGGACACGCTGCAGGGCATCTACAAGACCAGCTACAACGATCCCAGCCACAAGGAGTTGCAGTAAGTTGTGTGCGCACCCAATTTGAATGCACTTGTTGGCAGCTCTGTTTGTCTTTGCAGATGGGTAATCAGCACACAGTTCTCGCCCATCGATGCGCGACGCGCCTTCCCCTGCTTCGATCGTCCCGACATGAAGGCCAACTTCAGTCTGAGCATCGTACGCGACATCAATACGTCCATGGCGCTGTCCAACATGCCTGTTTCGCGCACCAGGTGAGCAATCCTCAGGAATTCATTTTCCTCTCAGTCCCTAATAGCTTTTCAGTAATTTGAATGCTAATTTATTATAATAAACTGCTAAATCAATAGAACTTTCATTAGAACCTATTTTGATTTATTTATTTGCTGTGTTTTGCTAATTATAATCCTGCCTTCTTTCTCAGCTCCCATCGTCCTGGCTATCGGCGCGACGACTTCATGACCACGCCCAAAATGCCCACCTATCTGCTGGCCTTCATTGTCTCCAACATGGTTGAATCGCATTTCGCCGACCTCGATGGTGGACTTATGCCGCGCGTGGAGATCTGGACGCGTCCCTCGTCCGTCGACATGACACACTATGCCTACAAAATGGTGCGCAAATTCCTGCCCTACTACGAGGACTATTTCGGCATTAAGAACAAGCTGCCCAAGATTGATTTGGTGTCAGTGCCTGACTTTGGTTTTGGCGCCATGGAGAATTGGGGCCTGATCACGTTCCGTGACTCGGCGCTGCTGGTGCCCGAAGATCAGGAGTTGGCCTCCTCGTCGGAACACATGCAGTTCGTTGCCCAGATCATTGCCCACGAGCTGGCGCATCAATGGTTCGGCAATCTGGTGACGCCCAAGTGGTGGGACGATCTCTGGCTGAAGGAGGGCTTCGCCTGCTACATGAGCTACAAGGCGCTGAATCAGGTGCATCCCGAGTTCCAGATCATGGACACCTTTACAGTGCTCGTAAGTGTTGCACACATCAAATCTGACTCTTAAGTACTTCCGTCCGTCTGTCACAGGTTTCTGTCTGTGTCGCAACTCAATATCTGCTTTGCTCTACACATATTCTAATTATTTTAAACCCGTTTTGAGTTGGCGTTATTATCTGCATATTGCTTTCATTTCTCTTCTAGGAATTCAAAGAGTCCATGCAACACGACGCTGCAAATACATCGCATGCCATCTCCTTTGACGTGAAGACCACCAGCGATGTGCGACGCATCTTTGATCCCATCAGCTACTCCAAGGGCACGATACTGCTGCGCATGCTCAACTCCATTGTGGGCGACGAGGCGTTCCGAGCAGCCACACAGGATGTGCTCAAGGCCTTTGCCTACGGCAACATGAATCGCGATGACCTCTGGGACTTCCTCACGCGCCACGGCCATGAGAAGGGCACGCTGCCCGCGGACTTGAATGCCAAGCAGATCATGGACTCGTGGATAACACAACCGGGCTACCCGGTGGTGCATGTGCAACGCTCTGGCTTGGATTTGGTGCTGCGACAGGAGCGTTATTTGCTGCCTGCGCGAAATCCGTTGGATCACAGCCGCTGGTTCATACCCATCACGTATGAGACCGATGAACTGCACAAGGGCGACAATATACCCACCCACTGGATGACACAGGAGCAGGAGCAGCTGGTTATCAAGGATGTGTTTAGCAGGACGAGCGACAACGACAGCATGGTCTATTTGAATCTGAACAGACAGAGCTACTATCGCGTCAACTATGACACGACCTCGTGGCTGGCGCTGAAGAAGAATTTCAGCATGGTGCCCAGAATCACGCGTGCCCAACTGCTGGACGATGCACTGCATCTATCCCAAGCCGAATACCTGCCGTACGATATACCGTAAGTTTGACTCAGCATAATTATGAGTTTGCATTAAACTGTTTCGATTTCGCCTCCTTCTGCAAGTTTAACGTTCCTAATGGAGCTGTACACTTCCGTCGATGATGAGCTGCTTTGGAGCGCCGCCAAGCCAGGTCTCAACTATCTCATCTACAATCTGAAGCGCGAGCCAGCCTACGAGACCTTCAGGGTAAGCCCTCAACGCACATTCAACACTCCCATAATTGCTGATACAACGCACTCTTTGTTTCTCGCCAGGCCTTTATGAAGTTCATTGTGCGTCCCGCCTTCGATCATTATGGTCTTAATGAGCCCGACAACGAGTCGCATCTGCAGTTGAAGCATCGCGCTCTAGTCGCCAACTTTGCTTGCAAATTCAACTACGATCGCTGCACTCAAGTGGCCCAAATGAAGTTCCGTGAGTGGATGCGTGATGCCAAGAAGAATCCGTGAGTAACTTGGACAAGTAACTTAAACTGAACTCAAGCTAACTGAAAACTCTTTCGCAGTATTAAGCCAAATTTGAAATCAGTCATCTATTGCACAGCTTTGGCGGAGGGTTCATATCAGGAATGGTACTTTGCCTATAAGCAATACAAGCGCACAAACAGCGCTTCGGAAAAGGAGGAAATTCTCACTTCTCTTGGCTGCACCACAAAGCCCTGGCTGCTCTCAAAGTGCGTAGAAATAGTTAAAATCCTTTTTCGATCCACGAAATAAACAAATGATTGTTGTCTTTAGGTATCTGAAGCTAACACTTAACTCGACCTCTGGCATAAGGAAACAGGATGGCGCCTTGGCCTTCCGAGCTGTGGCCTCTAATGCCATTGGCTATGAGATGGCCTTTGACTTCTTGCAGTCGAATATCAAGGAAATTGCAGAATAGTAAGTAAAAGATACGAATAAAATGATCGCCCGAAAATTACTGCTTGCAATTGTGGATTTGTTATCATTAAAATAAACTTTACGTCCATTTTACTTGCAGCTATGGCGATGGCTTCTCCACAATATCAGAAATGATCAAGTCACTGACCATCTACATGAACAAGGACTATCATAAGCAGCAACTGCAGGCTTTGGCTGCCAACTGCCGTAAACAGGGCTTGAAGGCTGTGGAAATTGCCATCGATATGGCAATGGAGCAGGTCAATGATAACATTTACTGGCGCAGTCACTCTTATGACAGTCTTAAGGGATTCTTAGAGGGCATTGTCAGCGAGTTCCAGATCAACATCTTTTAAGCATCAAATTAGGTTATGAAGCTTTTCAACCAAAAATGCGACTTTAATATTATTATGCAACAGCCTCAATATAATTTTAAAAACGAATTATTTGCGAAAAGTGATATAAACGTGTAAGTTAGCCAACTTATTAATTAAGAAACAGAAACAAAAAACAAAACAAACCTAAACCAGACTTAAAGCCTAATTATTATACTTTTTGCAAGTGTATTGTATATTTATTTAATTGTAAGTCAATAATGCTTCGTTTGCTTCATGTATTGTAATTTATTTTTGATTTGTCGTTACGTTCCTATGTTTGAACCAACTGCTAAAGCTTATATTATTATAAATACAATCATTTAGCAATAGATTTCGAATCGATCACCATTAACAAAAACCAATAACAAGAGAACATCCCCTCATTCCCTTGCCAAATGAAAATGTAAACTAAACAAGAATGTTTGTAGAAAGAGCACTTTTGAGAAACTGTTTGGGTCAAATTTAATCATTTACGTGTTACAAATAAAGATCACTAGGAACTTTACTACTAAGCCATTTAGCACTAAGTACACCAAACGAAATATATATTTTAAACTACTTGTATTAATACGAAATGTACCCAACAGTTGGATTGTAACCTCAGATAGGGAAAAATGAGTGTCCTTAAAGCATGGTTTAAAGTATTGCAAATGCAAAACCTAAATACATACATATATACACATAACATATTCGTAAACATGTTATTTTGTAATGCCTAACACTAAAATTAAATAATCGCTTAGTGCACAACATTGTAAATAAGTTTTAAAGCCAACTTAATCTACAACACAAATAAAAGATGTAATTACGTACATTTTAATTCAAGTATTGTACCGGTTTTCTTTCTACAACTCAAAATATCTCAATACAATAAAAACGTATCATTTATTTCAAAATATCACAGTTTGTTATTTCTGAACAGGGGCTGGCCACTTGTTTGCCAAAAAATGAATTAAAATTTGAAATTCGCAGCACAATGAGTTGGAAAAACAGAAAAGAAAACTAAAATATACTAGAAGTGCTTATTTGGTATTCCAATGAACAAAATGTCTTTTCACAATCGTTTTGAAAATATACCAATATGATGTGTCGTAGAAAATTGGCGCAATTTCAAACAAAAGTGCTTCTCCACATAACTAGCGAATATCAACATTGATAAATAATGTAAAATAAGACTTAAATAACTGCTTGATATTTAAATCGTAATATCCATTGCTTCTTCTTACCTTGCAAAATAAACGCCGACGGCTTTCAGTGGCCACTCAGACAAGTCATATTTATAACCCAATTAGGATTAGAATATCGCTCTTTGAAAACACTTCAAATCACTTGGTATGATGAACTGTTGCACAGCCAAATGAATTTGTTTAAAACACTAAACACGATTTTAAGTCAATTGCGCGAAATTCCCGAGGCAAAAAATGCAGCCGCGAAAAATTATAAAACTGTAAACTGAAAAATCAAAGTGACAGCAGATTCAAACTCGAAAAATACTACACGGGCCCTCTGGGCAGATCAGCACTGTAAGCAACATTAACAGACCCAACCGTAACATTTGCAAAGATAGTGAGAGCAATTAATTAACATAGCACTTAATCCATGGCATCTGACGTCGCTAACGTATGAAGGCCGGCATGTATGACTCTCCTTATTGTATCAAAATCGCATAAATGAATCTTCCCAATGCAAATGAAAGTTATAGAATAAATAATTAAACAACAACGATTATTTATTATTGCAAGCTTGAAAGCAAACTAAACTTAAGCTGATTCCTTGGATTCGCCAATTAAAGGGCATTAATACTATTCGAAATGCTAAAGAAAGCGCTCTCTTTGGGCTTCTTCAGCTTCTGCCACAGTCGACAGAACTCCGCCTCTAGGTCAGTGGCCAGTTTGTGATTCGTACTGATAATCACACTGTTGTAGCTGGTGTACAGGTCACTGACGGTCCAGTTGGCGGAGCCAATCATTACCATCGGACAGCAGAACTCATCTATCAGGTCACTGTCGTCAAGATTCCTGCGACGCAACAATTGCTGTACCCGCTCGTATCCATCAATTACACAGAACTTGTGATGCATCAAATGCTTTGCCATTGGAGGTTTGCGTATGACTGCTCCCCATTTTTTTAGTTTTTTTAACACCGCACTTTCCGCGACACCCGTGTCGCTGATTATAAGCCGCAATTTGATGCCACGGCTCAGAGCACGCTGCAGTGCATCCGTCATTTCGGGTGTGGACAACGAGTAGATGGCCATATCAATGCTGTATTGCGATCTATCAATCATTTGCTGCATGCGCTTCACTTGCCGGTTCATACAGTAGACATTGTCGCACTTCTGGCCTAATACATGCACGTGGACGCAGCTATGACACAGCTCATTAAAGAACAAAACCTCATGGATGTCTTCCCGAGTGTTTCTCTGAGACTTCATCCTGTTCATCATGTATTTCAAAAGCCACCATCCAATCGAGGCTGCTGTTGCCTTCAACAAGAATCCGCATAGCTTACGGTAGTTCACTAAAAAAAAATTAAATTACTATTTGATCTTTGTTTTAGTTATTAATTCTTACTTTTCACCAAAAACCGCCGAAAATTATTTAGTGCTCAGTGTTGTGTTCAATTCAAACTATTTAAAAATATTAATTTAGTTGGAGCCCATCTATATTCAGAATGGTCACACTAGTTATACGTCTGTTAACCAGGGCTCCAAAACAGCTGTAAACGCAAGCAAATGCTTGCGCATTTCTGCGTCATTGTCAAGTGACAACAAATTATAATTAAAAAGCCAAGTGTGATATAATTTTAAAGTCAAGCAGGGCTAATTGCTCAACTTCTTGAAACTGCCATTAGTTTTTGAAAAGTAATGTGTGAAAACTCCTAAATTGTACCTTTCTCGTATCAGTTAAAATATCGTTAATTAAATCGATATTTGATAAAATTGATATATCGATACTCATATCGATGCTCGTCATTTGTTTGGTTTGGATGTGGATTGAAGGATTTGTGTCTGGCGCTAAAAAGTAATTATTATTATTTTTAATATATGGTAAAGACAAAATTATCTAAAAACGTCATTTCTTTTAGTGACTTTGGTAAAAAGTAGCTGGCCACTGGCAAAGGAGAAAGCATTCCTTGATGTGTGGTACAATAACTTGAGCATAATGCACGGTGGCAAGCCATATAGTGACGCTTGCAAAGAGTTGAAGGTGGAGTTGGAAAAAGTACATATTTATATTAATTCTGGAAATTTGAAGAAAAAAATGGACAAATTGAAAAGAAAGTACTTACAGTAAGTGTTGACATTCATGGTCCAAGCTGAAGAATGTACGTATGATGTGTAATTTCAGAATAATAAAAGAAAACCTACCAAGGACAATTTGGGACAACTTTGAGCTAATGGATAAAATTATGGTGTACGAATGTAAAGGCAATGAAATGCATATTGATTCTATCACAGAAGATAGCTCATGTAAGTCCTGAAGATGACAAATCAATTCGTATAAAACAATTAAATTTTTAATTCACCAGGTGGAACAATTAATTCAGTTCATGAGGATGAAAAGACCACTACGCTTGGCAATGATCGATCACTCGATTCTGCACCAATTAAAAGTAGACTTCGAATGCAAAGTGTTAGCTACGACGACAGCTGTTATGAACCGAAGACGAAGCGAAGGGTTTGGTCTCAAGCCGACGAAGACATATTTGTGGATGTATGGCAAGCTTACGTACAGGACTTGCAAAGCTCTGTACCGAAGAAACATGCTTTCATGCGTATGGAAGAAAGTCTCCAAAGTCTGGGCATTCCAACCCAAGGCGAATGTATTAAACTAAAAATGAATAGTCTTATTCGTAAATTTCGGTACTATCCTTATACGACTGTTAAATATTGGCTTGTACCTAATGTTTAATTTTTCCATAGAAGCAAAAAAAAGAATGTGGCGAACAAGTGGATTAACTATGCTAAGGTCGGTGACATACTGGCTGCTCTGGAAGCCATTCAAATCTCTCACAGCTCTACTGAGGAACCCACGCAAACTAATAGTTTCATTGATGACTTATATATGTTGTTCAATGTTGATTTGCCACCGGAAGTGGGATTGACCAATGAAAATGGCCCGCCTACAAAAAAATTGAAAAAAGCTAGCGAAGCGGATATAAGCGATTCGGAAGAGCATTTGGAAACCGCTCCCTCTATAAGTACAGCCTCTGAAGAGCCTCAAGATATTGAGTTGGCGATTCCAAGCGATAAAAATGTCAGTAGGAAAACGAAATTAATTGATGAATTTACGGAATTGGTTAACAAGGAACTTACTTTGCTAAATGATGATCTCCTGATCGAGGCGAAACGACAAATTTACAATGTTATATGTTGTATGCAAATGAAGCAATTGTCGCTTGTTAAGAACTCGCATTAAGTTTAAACAAAAAACACCGAAAAGGTTTTTGTTTTAATTTATTTATTTGAGTTTACGTAAATTACATGTCGATAGTGATAATAAAAAACATAATACGTCATAAATGTTTGTATTTGCTTAAGTATTAAATAATTGTTTAAGAGATTTATTCGCATTATAACATTTGTTGTGTTCTCATTTGATATTAATCGACTCCTTTGATGTTATATCGATTGTGAAAATTAATTCAATGAAATTTTATATTTCTGATTCTTCTCATTTAAATATTTTGAATTTTATAGTTTTAGTTTTAAGTATTCACACAAAAACAAATCATTAAATATGTGAAAATGGCGCACAAAACGTTTTCAAGTCGAAAAAACACGTTCTCGTTTTCTTCTTTTCTTTTTTATGTACAAATAACAAAAAATAATAATCACTTATAATAATGATAGTCAAAGAATTAAAATTAAACAAAGACAATCATGAAGCAAAACACACAAAAATTTTACCCTGCAACTGAACGACGACGGATAGATGCAGAAATATTGCTGCGCTCATATTCGGGGGGCGGCGGTGGCGGGGGCGGTAGCGGTTATGAATCTACACATATTGTATGCATGAATTGAAATAGTTATTGTATATGTATGATTGTTTGGCATTCATTAGCCTAGACATCGATCTGGAATGGGGAGCCGGGTATATGCTCTTCGCCCCATTTGATTAGGAGCACGTACTGGCCACGATCGCGCACCAGATACTGCACATTGTAGTTGTTGTGCCCGGCATGCTTCACGTGGAACTCCTCGCAGGGTCCCTTGGGTCCATACATGCCCACATACAGGATGTTGTTGCCTGCCGAAAAAGAGATAGCGTGTGGATTAGATGAGTACCAGATATTTGCTACACTTTTTGCCGCGTTACTCACCCGCATCTGTGGCAGAGATGCTGAACTGATTCTGCTTGCCGATGTAGGCCTTCTTCAGGCCCATGCCCTTGGACACCACCTTGTTGGCATCGGACTTGAAGGTGGGCAGATGGACGCCCGTATTTTTGCCGCCCTTGGCCACCTTCTGGACGGTCTCCACAATCACCGTCGATGTCTCCTGGGCACCCTCGTCGGCCAGCTTGTCGCCGCTGGCGTGCACCCTGAATGGTGAGCCCACGATGTGCATGTTGTTGTATTTGACGGTGATGTAGTGCTCGCCGGGCAGCAGTGGTGTGTAGCGCACCTTGTAGCCCTCCTCGACCTCTGTGCAATCCATGGCCACCTTGGAGGGGCCATCAATGGAGACGGCCAGCGTGCCAACGCCCGCGTTGCAGGTGTTGATGATGAAATCGGCCTTGTGTCCAGTCTTCACTTCGTCCAAGCCATTGCCGCTGGCGTGCACAGCAGCCGGATCGGCGACATCCTTGCCGACCTTGATTCTGAATGGTGAGTCGGGTATGTGGACGCCGTTGAACTTGACGTGTATGGCATGAATGCCATTCTCACGGGGATAGAAACGCACCGAGTACATTTCACCGTCGATCACCTGGATGAAGCAATCGTCGTCGGTGCCCGAGGGCGCCACAATCTTGGCGTCCAGCTCGCCCTTGGCGCCGTTCTTGCGCACCATGAACTGATAGGGCGCATCGGCCTGAATGTTGCCCTGGGGGAACTGCTGCACCTCCAGCTTGTGGGCATCGCCGGCGTCGGGCGAGATGTAGACCTTGAACGGCGAGTCGGGGATGTGACGATCGTTGAACTTGAGGCCCACGCGATACTCGCCGGGCTCGCTCACTTTGTAGGACACATCACAGCTGCCGTCCTTGCGGTCCTTGAATTCAATGTCGGCCTTGCTGGGACCCTCCACGGAGATGGCCAGCGAACCGCCGCCCGCCTCACGTGTCCACACATTGAACTCAGCCACCTCGCCGACCACGCCGCGCTCCAGACCAGAGCCGCCGGCCTTGACCAAATGGCTGCCGGAATCGCGCAATGGACCCACTGTGAACTGGAAGGGTGAGCCGGGTATATGCATCTCAGAGTAGCGCACCGAGACGGTGTGCACGCCTAGCTCCTTGGGCACAAAGTGCACCGAGTAGAGGCCATCCTCGACTTCCTGGATCTCCGCATCCTCGGTGACGTTGCTGGGCGAGGTGACGCAGGCGGCCAGATCGAACGATGTGATGCCGGGCATCTTGAAGGTCAGCTTGCACTGGCTGCCAATCTCGGTGATGGGCACAGCGTCGCGTTCACGCTGAATCTTCTCGCGCTTGCGGTTGCTGCCCTCGCCAGCGACCTTGACGGTGAATGGCGAGCCCTCGACGTGGTGATCGGCAAACTTCAGGTTGACAATGTAGTAGCCGGGTTCGGTGGGCTTGTACGAGATGTTTAATGTGCCATCATCCTTGTCCGTGCACTGAATCTCAGCCTTGCTGGGACCCTCAATGGAGACGGAGAGACCGCCGAAGCCGGCGTTGCGGGTATCGACGGCGAAAATGTTGTCGCTGTGGGTCTGACCCTCCTTGAGGCCGTTGCCGCTAACCTTAACCTTCTTGGCGTCGCCAACCTCGCGTTCGCACACCGTCACCTTGAAGGGTGAGTTGTTGATGTGCTTGCCCAGTCGCTTCACGGACACCAGATGCTCGCCAATCTCGCGGGGCGTAAACGAAATGCCAATGTTGCCGGTGGGCATGCGCTTCAGGAAGCATGGCTCCTCCAAGCCGCTGGGCGCCTGGATGGAGGCGTTGAGGGCGCGCAAATCGTCGTCAGTAATGTCGCCTGGCATGGTGACCTCCGAGCAGGAGCCAACGGAGATCTGGTTACGCTTGCGACCCTCGCCGGTGATCTTGGCAAAGTAGGGGGAGCCCTTGATGTGCTTGTCGCCAAAACGAACCGACACCTGGTACTCGCCGGGCGCAGTGGGCAGATACTGCACGGAGACGGTGCCGTCTTTGTTGTCATGGTAGTTGATCTGCAATATAATAGACACAAATAATTAGGAAACTAGGGTATAAATTGAGAAAGCTCGCTAAATTTTTAGAGAAGAGCCAAAAACAATTTCATTCTAAACTGTTGAAATCTTGAGACACTGTAATTAACAGCAATAGAATGGCAAACATTGCTGTTAACAGCAATAGAATTGCAAACTTTGCAGTTAACTGTTAAGACTCTTCATTTAACATAAGCATCGGTTGTTCAATAGCAGAACTGTTAAACTTAACATGGTGTATGCAAAGCAGCTGCTTCTAACTAACTCCTTAATTGCTCGTTTAAGACTCAATGATTCCTATGTATTTATAAAAATTCAATATCAAAATTATTCTGATATGAGAAACTTACGTCTGCCTTGCTGGGACCCTCGACGGCCATGGTGAGGCCACCGGCGCTGGCGCCCTTGGTGGAGATGGTAAAGTTCGCAGGCTCGCCAGTGACGCCGTGCGTCAGACCGGGACCATAGGCGGTCACGTAGCCGGATGTAATGGAATCCACATGGAATTTGAAGGGAGATCCTGCAGAAAGTATGTATAAAAATAACTTAAGTATATCCAAAGCGGTTTGATTAATTTCCCATGCTCACCTTGCACTGGCTCGCCATTGTATTTGACAACCAGCTCGTGGGAGCCTTCCTCGCGTGGATCGTACTTTACGGAGACGGTACCATCGCGGTTGTCCTGAATAACAGGTTTATCTACCTTACCACTTGGCATTCTGACTTCAGCTGCAAAGAAAATATAAATTTAGATCGCTAGTTCCAAACTCAACATAACCTCTACACAGTGTTCATTTCATATCAAAAGAGGGGCGTGGTCAGTTCTATAAAAAGTAGTGCTAATAGCGAAGAAGGAATATCAAACAAATATTGTGTGGGTGGTCGCCATTAGTTTTGCATATTCATAGTCAATATTCACCAGAGAAATCATAATTTCATTTTTATGTTCAAACTTGCGTGACAATTTTTATTAAAATTGGATTCTATTTTCGTATGCAGCGCATATTCTTTATAAGAAAAACTCGTGCGAAATTTATGTCACAGCACAGTTAATTAATGGGAACAAATGTTTTGCCCGTTATTTTTGCACTCGAAACTGGATTTTGGTGTCGGGCAAATAAATGCTCAAACAGGACAACAGGCATTTTGCTTGATGAATTGAAAACACATTTCGATTTAATCCATTTTGTTTTCTATTTGTGGTATTTTGTTGTTCTCAGCTTTTGGCACGTACACAAATATTTTTCTATATGTGCAGCAATATATCCTTATTTGATTGTAATCCTTCAGCGCACTGTCTTCTCTTGGGTGTATTGTGAAACTGTTCTCCAAATCACTTCTCAACTCAACGAATGCTCCGCACGAACTGAGTCTGCAGTAAGCTTTCCACTTGCTGAAGAAATTTCCCTCAACGCCTACAATTGCTTTTATACTTTCCCACGCAGTCAACACAAAAATATCAGTCCCGGATGTTTTTGAGGTCAAATATAGGACAATCTTTTCTATTTTTCTAGCCACTTATGTGCAGAGCCCACATCTGCATAAGTATACCGATATATATCCAGAAGCCATCTATCTAAAAATATATGTGTCCCATTTCTAGATGCAATAAAATCCACTCAATTTTCGCTGGAGTCGCCATCGATTCGTGGACAAACATCTGGCACGTGAATATATTTGTATCAAAAGATTCGATATTTTTATATTCATCTAATTATGTATGTGTGGCTGGCCTTTATATACACATAGTATTCCCGAAAAGAATCTAAGAAAATGTCGTGTGTGTATATAGAGCATCGTATACAAATAAAAGAGACACGAGGGATCATTAATTTTAAGTGGTTGCCACATAAAAAGAGACAACAAGATTGTTGTTGATACTCTTGGCTAGAGAAAAAAATCACCTGCATGGAATTTAGTGGGCGGTACCGCCAGTACATAAGAAATATCACATAGAGCTGATATAGACAAGGAATCAAAATGAGTCAGAACCTCGACGCCAGTCGGAAAAATAACTTTGATGAGCAGCGACTCTCAAACTGTGGCATGTTTATTTATTTATTAATAAATAATATTATGATAAATAAATATATACAAAACGATCTGATGTTATCGCTTTACGCAAATGTTGCCACTATATTATGCGAAATTTATGATTGACTCAACATGCTCGAGTTGTTTCAATTTGTGTGATTCGATGTGATGTCGAACACAGGCCATAAATTTGAGGATCTACCGCGAAAGACTCATCATCAACTTGATATGCTTAGTTTATCTATTTATTGAGCTAATAATTCGCATTGTTTTGATCCCGTGGCATAGCTAAATACTCGCCCGTGATTAAGTTTAACTGAGGCAAAAACTCGACGGGGAAAAAACACACATAAATCAGAGCAACAAGTCGCGTGCCTGTCCAATCTTTGAAAGCAAAACAAATGTTGATGCAGACAATGGAAAAGCAGCCGAGAAAATTCAAAGAGCAAGGAAAATCTGGCGGTTGTGCCAAGTGGAACGCTTTTCGGGCAATTGAAAAATTTATGGGCTCGCGTTCGCTGTTGATGTTGAACAATTAAAGTGGCATTTATTAAATTCCAATTTCGCATTCTGCATAGAAATCACTCTGGCAAATTACTTAATAAACCATTAAAACGAAAACAAAATAGTAGTAGCTAGATAGAGCGATGTTCACTTTATGCAAAACGCCATCGAATTTGGCTGCTGTTGTTCAGCTGTTCAGTTTCATAAAAGAAATGACATGTAAAATTCAAATAATCCGAAATACTTTTCAAAAGAACTTTGCAAATTAACGATCAAAATGTGGCGCTGAGTGCGTGCATTAAATATATATAACGAATAATCAAAATCAAAAAAACTAGAAAAGAAATGCTCGAAATTGAATGTATAAAAAATGTGGACACAACAACTCTATGGCTAGCAAGTATTTCATTCGTATCATCTTCAGAAAAATATGATTATTTATGTTTGAACATTTGTTGCTGTCCGTCCCAGCGTCGGTCTCCCCTCACCCGCAACCCTCCCCTGGGCCACGTCTACCTGCCAACGCCGCCCATTGAAGCATGCGAAGAGACAAACACATACACAGATCATCACAGTACCGCTGGGACTGCGACTTGTGACTTGCGACTGGGACAGCGGCATCTTTTGGCATGTTCTAATGGACGCTGGCAATACAAATGAAAGATTTAATGACTCTCAAGCTGTTCGGCATATATGTTTTCGATCTATCAGCGAAAGTTTGCGCCATTTGCGCTTAGCCAAAAGGAACTAACACTGCTCAACAAAACGTGGATTATATTTGCCGCATTTCTCGATTTGATTCATGGGACAAAAGCATAATAATTTTAATATAGCAAAGTTTTGCGCAGCCTGTGTAAATTATCAGCCATATTTATAGCATTATAATTGCCTGACGACTGAAGCAAAAAAAATTGAATATCGTAAAAAGATTGACAAGTCGCGGTTATTGAATTTCAACACTTCTTGGCAGCTCTGTTTTATTTATTTGCAGTCTATACTCCGGAATGTGTTTGAACGAATGGTTAATAAATTATCTAAAGGATTAATTGAACACTGTTTTCCGAAACAAATTTTAGATGAAAATTAAAATTATTTGTTGCCAGAAGTAGATTAAAAAGAAAAAAAGAATAACATGTATAGTATAATATGCATAAATTAATGTGCTGTCATAAAATAAAAGCAATAATTAATCCCCAACTGAGATGTTATTTATCCACTACAAATTCTCAACACAAATTTCATGAATAATATCTGAATAATGTGCTTGCATTATAGGAAGCTAATATTAAAGTGGTTGGTGTTAACCTATAAAAATTGTATAAGAAATTCTAGACATAAAAATGGATTATACGATCTATCCTCTATTTCAATATTTCTAATAGTTTTTAAACAAAGTCGAATCATTGAAAAAACAGAGTCAAGCATTTTCAATGGTTCTTGGTTCTTGTTGACTAGTGTAGGCAATCACAAGCAGGCCCTGACAAATTGTGATCACGATGCAAGAGGCCAAACGAACGAATTTTACGCTTTGTTGCAAACTCTGATAATAAATCATAGAATTTAATTTGCAACAACGAGCATAATGCCAGCAACGAAGAGACTAATGCGTGGCTGCCATAAAAGACGACACATTTGAAAGGCTTTTTGGTCATAATTCACAACTGCATTGCCACAAAGAAAGAAGGCGACGAACAAAAAGCATTGACACTCTACGCTGTGTGTGTGGGCCAAGCGCCGTCTTCAATCGCAGCCGTTTTGCGGCATTTTCATTTTGGTGAGAATTTCGTAATTAACACAAATGATATGAATATTTCTCGGTTTAGTCAGCGAAATTGGGTTGCGAATGGGACTTATTGACGACATCGTGCACGTCATTTTGCCTGGCAAAATATCAAGAAAACCAAAAGAACTAAAATTGGAATGGGAAAGCAAAAGAATTTTTGCATTTGAATCGCCAGGGGCAGCGAAGAACTCCAGTTAGATTTACCTTGATGTGTTACAATTGAAAACGATGATTTGAAATTTAGTGGCAGAAAGTCTGAATCATTTAATCCTTGATTCTCGGGTATGATGGTCTCATTGAAGTAGACGTGTGTGCGCTCCGATCGATCGCGTTCGGAGACGGTCACTTTATAGTAATAGGGTCGAAAGTAATACGAATGATCCGCCCAGGTCGCTTCCGGCGCTGCTGGTTTCTCAGATAACCAACTGAAGTGCATTGTTTTGTGTCGTTTTACGTGCGATTTGCAATTATTATGATTATTTTGTGCGTATTTTGTGAATTGTTTTTCAGCGGACCGTGCGTGATTTTGAAATAAAGACACTTAAAATTTAGAACAATTAAATATAACAACGCAATTATTGTGTTGTATATTTCGATGTTGTGGTCCGAGCAGAGAGCAAGGATATATGTGTGAGCTTCAGCCGTGCGATTATCCTGTTTAACACATATCCTTGCTCAACTGGGGACAGCACAAGACATGCAAAAACAAGGACAAAACACTCACACACACACACACGCACACGCACACACCAAAAAATTATATAATTTAGTTTTTTTCTTATTTTTTTTTTACAGATTTTGTGTATTGTACGGAGAATCCTGCGGGACACACAGATTGACACACACAGTCGCACAACACACGCAGTAAATTGTTGTTAAATGCTAATATTGTGATTAATTTATGTATGTGTCATTTGTAAGCGCACAATTTTAATTGCCAGCGACGTTTTGCAGGTCCACGCGTCTCCACGTCCCGATTTCAAGTGAACATCGACAGTTCCAAATCGAAATTAAGGCCAATATATAAAAGCACGCCAGTTCCTACCACAAAGATGCGTCTCTATCGCCAGCAGCAGAAGCAGCAGCAGAAACAGCAGCAGCAGCGACGTTGGCAGCATAGATCCAACCACCACACACACACAATTGCACACTCACACACACACACACACACATACAAAGATACACCCGTTTGAATCTTCGAAAATATGGCTGATGATATTGGGGCCTTCTGCTATAAAGTAGGCAAAGAGAAGAGCCAATGAACGGGATATAAATTAAAAAATATATAGAAAATTGGAAATATTTGTACATATGACAAGTGTGTGTCTGTTGTCTATATATCGACACACACACACACACACGCACACAGTCGCAGCTTATAGCTGCTAACATAGAATGCGCCTAGAGTGTTTGCAAGTATGGGTAATTTGGACATTTAACAGTTGTCATTTCGAATTTCGAGCTCGAAAAGGTGCAAATATGAAATTAATTTTTCGCGTTTTTGCGTTTCTTCTTTCTTTCCTTCTGATCTCAGGTCATACACACTTTACATACATGCATACATCCATAGACTGATTTTAATTATAGCTATAGATACTATATTTGTTATATATATATATGTATGCGTGTATCTGCTAAAGGAAATACAATTTATTACTTATTGCAGCCGAAGACGACATAAAATTTATTAATATTTGCCCATTAAAACAAAAAAAAAAAAAAAGAATACAAAAAAATCGAAAATCAAACGTCGAAATAAAAATGTTTAAAAATAAAATGCAAATTGTGGATTTTTATAGCTTGGAGACGCAGAAATATCTAACAATAAAATACGCGTATAACACAAACCATTGGCATGCCAAAAATGCGTTAAACATTGTGTCAAACTGCTTCAATTAATCGAAACATTTATATATTTGCCTTTGCCGCTTATGTAATTGATTTTGTAATAGCCAAGTGTTTTCATCGAGCAAAAAACGGCAAAGGAAATCAATCAAAAATGAATATGAAATTGCTAAATATACAAAAGAGTTGCGTTCCAATGAAGTTGCAAGGGGAAGTGATCAGTCACCGTTTGTCGCCGTTTGACGAACGAAGTGAAAAATCAGTGCGCCAAATGCGCGACAAAAAATGCCATTTGGCCAAAACGAATCATTTACAATAAACCATCTTCAAACGAAATGGAGCGCGCCATAAAAGCACCACAAGCTTTGCACCACCACAAAGAGGCGACACTTAACCGAGAGCCAAAAAAACTTATTGATAGTCGCTGCCACTTGCGATGCGGCCAGAGAGTCGCAGGCCAGGCCAAATGGAACGTGGCGCGCTGTGTGATCTTAATGAGGAGCCCAGACCCAGTTTTCTTTTGGCTGGGCGTAGTACGTCGACATCCACAGCGACAGCGTCGCGTAGCCAAGCGGCGAAAATGTTTGAAAATTGCATGGAAGCGTGAAAAATCGAACAAATATTTTGCCACATTATAAAATGAATATTTCGTATTTATTGATTTCAATGTGCAATGCACACGAAGAACAACTATGTACGAACGATCGGACGAAAAGCCATCAATCATGCTGAGAATTTAATGAAATTGTAGGCAAAGCGTTTTACAACTCGTAAATCCCTCGACGAAGCGCACAGAATCACATAAATTCAAATAATTAACGCAACGTACAAGTACAAGAGAACAAGTTGCAGAATTTAATACCTCATTACTTGCACGAGGCAAGAAGCCTCAAAACATGAGTCGGCGCCCAGTCAATGAACCAAGAGTCTGAAAACAAAAGAAATTGCCGCCATCGCCCCCACACCAATTTACACAAATATCCATCCAACACAGTCTGTCACAATGTCGCTGCCGTTTGTCGTCTCCATTGTCTAATTAAGTTGTCCGACTGTCAACAATTAACCAGATAAGCCGTCAACAAGCTGACTTGCATCTCAATTTGCATCTCCTGCTGCAGCTGTCCTAGTCTCGGGTCTCGACACTCGAGTGCGTTGTCCATGCTGTCTCATCGTTTAGTATATGTATGCTTATGTTTGATATTGTATTTTTAAGTCGTTTCGCATATTCATTTAAATATGTCCGAAATTTACGACAGCTCTGCGCGCTTTCTATTTTCGTTCCTGTACTATAGACTTTCACAATAGAAGCGCAAAAAGATCTTTTTTTTGTCGAGGCGCTGCACTAAATTGCAAATTTTGAGGGAGCGACTTTATAAATGGCGCATAAATATTTTCTAGATTAAACAAATAACATTTTTGCGCGTTTAATTTAAATTTCTCTGCACGTCAATGCCTTCATTTTGCAAATTAAAATGAATAATAAAACTATAGCACCAGAATTGTTAATCAGTTTGTAGAGAGCATCAAAAGCGAACACTGTTATGCTAAAGGAAAACATATTAAGTATACGCACCAGTAACGTTTCCGCCTGTTGTGGGTAGTGGCAATTTCTCAAAGGCAACGCTGCGATAAGTAACTTCTGATTTTCCGTTGACAAGTTCGCTCTGAAAGAATATAAATGGAAATTAGCACAAATTTAAGTTGAAATTTATTGCGACAATTTTAAATTTATCAAACTAAATCGAAAATATGGTCAACAATTGAACTTTCAAACTCTTCTTTTTTCTTAAGGTCTAAATTAACTAAATCCTTGAAACTCTTTACATAACAAGCTATTCTGCTTTGAAGTGAGTTGATTTCTTCAATAAAAACTTTTAATTTTATATTTACAATATTAACCAAATTAAATTTATATTTTACCACATTTTTACGCTCTTGTAACAAAAGTTTAATTGATTTCAATTATGTCACTCATTGATTAATTTTTGAACTATAGAAAAATTCATTTTTCTTTAGCTAATTTGGATTTCTTACAAATCTTTTCAATTATGTTTCACTTACCTGAGTTGTTGTTTGCTGAACCACTTTGGTCGTATGCTCCTCGATGTATTCACTATGCGAGTATTGCTCGATGCTTTCGACAGCCTGAGGTCAATGAAAATAAAATTGAAAATGACCAAGTTATGCACAAAGTATATGTATATAGTAAATTTCAATCGAAATTCAATAAAACAACAAGCAGGCAATTTGGAAATCAGAACACAACCACGAGTACTACAACCACACCACAACAACGAAGCCGAGTACTTCGATTCGTATACTTTGCACTTGTGAAGAAAATCGCAGAAATATTTCAATTACAGCTACGGGTCGTCGATGTCGATGTCGACGTCGACGTCGATGTGGATGGTGATGGCGATGGCGATGGCTTCTGCTTATTATTAAAAGTTGATGCATTGATTGATATGGAAAAAAAAAACTTGAAAGTGTGAAACAACAAAAGCGATGCAAAAAAAAAAAAGGGTGAAAAACACAACAACACAAAATAGCAAATAATAAATATACAATTGCGATTACGATTAGGAGGATTATGAATACGTATACGTAATGTATGCAGACGCACGCACGCATTCAGAAAAGAAGGAAGTGGCATTGATTGACGCGCTGTAGCCGTTTTAGCAGTTTTTGTTGTAATTTCTTGTTGGTCATGTGCAAAGAATTTCCACAACAGCTGTTGCATAAGCACATTATAATGAGTGCAAATATTGAAATAATTCCGTGCCATATCCGTGGCCAAATCGAGAAAAGTCAAAGATACAAATCTCAATAAAATATTCGCGCTATTAATATAAAGTACGCGAATACACACGGCCAATCAATGGGATCGAAAATGAAGAAGGAAAAGAAAAAAAACAAACAGAAAATATAGAAATTTATAGGCAGCAGCGCGACTGCTGTCGTTATATGCATTTGGCAATTTTTTGCGATCTATTGACAGACTCTCAAGATGGTCTCTGCACACAAATCCGAATACTCATACGACATGCATCAGAAAACGTCATGAAATCGAATCAATAAAATGTTTTAGCTATGATAGAAAGTGGATGCAAATTTGTAGCTGACTTTTCTTTCTTTTTGACACCTTTTACAC
Organism: Drosophila siamana; assembly: GCA_035047445.1. NCBI lineage: Eukaryota > Metazoa > Arthropoda > Insecta > Diptera > Drosophilidae > Drosophila > Drosophila siamana. Next base: position 14,246,983 of record JAWNPP010000004.1, on the reverse strand, counting down.
TTCCAGTTCTTGACGAAACAAGCGCGCCGAGGTGACGGTGACAACGATGACGACAGTCGCGAGTACAAACTCTGACTAAGAATCGGGACACAACTAGCAAAGGCGACTAGATGTAGTAGTTGTTGGCACCACAACAGTTCTTCCTCTTGCCAATCTTAATAGATTCCACAAACAGCAAGCACACAGACACACACGTGCAGAATGTGTGTGTGTGAATTTTCTTATTTTAATTACTTGCAGCATTTTAGTTGCTCGCAGAAAATGAATATCATATGCAGCCGCCATAAGAAGCGCCGTCGTATACTTGATATTTTCGCTGGCCACGCGATGGCCGCAATAACAACAACAACCATAAGAACAACAACGACGACAACACCTCGTGTGAATCAACAACTTTTAACACCGTTTACATGTGTTTGTACAACATATACTATATGCACTACATATATAATATTATTATAGTGATTCTTATATATATTTATAAGCTGGCTGGTCACACTTTATAGACTTCTTCACACACACACACAGAAATACACAAATTTACACATCCATTATTTCTAAATTTGTTGTATGCGGCACTAATAAAATGTCGAAATTTTTACATTAAAATTTTGCTGTCTTTCGGTTCGACGCTGAAACGCAGTCTGCACTCGTCTATACTATATATAATATAGTTGTAAATATATTTAGCTTTCTCAATCCCGTTGATAATTATTATGATTAACGTAATAGAAGCCATTTCGACAGCAAACAATGTGTTATTTTATGTTTCACATAATTGCTTTACCTAATTTTGCATAAGATATTTCTATACACGATTTTAGCATGGACTCAATTGTTCATATCTATAATACTATAATCTTGATATACATATGATTATCGATGGCTAATCTCCACAAATAGCTTTCTCCAAATTTTTCTTTCTCTCTCGCTTTCCCTATCAAGTCCTTCTCTATTTGAATAAAGTCTTCTAATATGACAATATTTTCTTTTCATTTACTCTAAATACTTATTTAACAATTTGTTCTACGACTACTAGAAATATATACTTAATTTTCCACCATTAAAAATGTTGATTACCACAGTTTTGAAAATAGGGTCAACGAGTGTGTTGTGTGTCACGTAGACAATGTGGCAGCAAAGCGAGATAATGAAGTTGTGAAGCTTCTAAAAATCGCTGTCAAAAATAGACTGATGAGAGACAGTCAACACTTGGCCTTTAGAAGGGGCAAGTCCGCAGGTTATCATAGACGCGAGCACAAATTATTTAATTTGAAAGCTAACAAATTATGCGAATCTGCTGGGATTAAACATAATTAATCTTTGATTCAAAATAGTTGCATAGCTGGGCAAACTGCCCGCAAATATGAAATTGTTTCTTTCGAATTGTTCAACTGACTGACTGATGTGCATCTTCTGGTTGTTGTTCTTGTTGTTGTTGTTGTTATTATTGTTGCTGCTCTTGGTGCTGTCAGAGGTTTTAATCTTGTAGCAGACATGTTCATTACTCACGCTGTCAACATTTACGAGTCTAATGAATATTATTGTACTTACAGCAAACTCACATGATCGCTGCGAAAAAAACAAGAATTGTTCACGTAGAAAGTGCAAAGTATACGCCTCGAACAGGAGGAGGATGGAGGTGTTGTATGAGGGGTTTTGGTGGTTAGGAGAATTGTTTGTTAAATTAGCAATTATTATAAAATTATTTGGTAGAAATGTTTTGTGCTTAAGCATACATAATCATAATATAAGAGCGCAATCAGTTCAAGTATCATTTCGGATTGGATTGGCTTGGCTTGGATGGTTAACGATACGAATTAATCAAAAACAAAGTACAATAAATACAATTACAAACACACACAAACAACTTACGCACACTACGACAGCAAATAGAGTGTTGCTTAACAAATATAAATGAAGCATTAAAACAATTGAACAATTTGGTGCATTAAATGCATAATGTAAAACAAAGCGCATTTTGTAATTTGGCATAGCAGAGCGTTTGGTTGGTTCAAATAATTATAAAATTTTGAATATAACGAACAAATTTGCATGCAATTCAATTTCAGTTGAAATGTTTTTTTCTTTTTTTTTTGTTTTTTAAGAATTTTTCCCAACGGTTTTCTTCATCTTTCACTCATTTATTTTGTTGTCATGTTTTACAATGTTGCACTTAAATCGTATTCCTTGTTTTATTGCCGAGTTTCATGGTCTTCAAGACTTGATGCATACATTTACATACATACATACATACACATATGTACATACATCGATGTATACACTTTTGGGGTAAATTGTTTGCGTGTTTTTGTATTGCGAACAAAACGAGTTTTTACATAAACAATTTGTCGATTAACATGAAAGGGACGCACAAGACACAAACACCAAAAAAATGACTGCGAATCTGACTAGATTGTAGAAGTATTATATAAATAGATATGTAGTATATATATAATAGATGTGGATACCGCCCGACATCGCTTATGTGACTAGATTGATAGAAGGAAATAATAATAATGATAATAATTGCTAATTTTTTTTTTTTTTGGTTTTTTTTCTTCAAACATTCCCCACATTCGAATGGGGACTGACTGGGGGACGTGAGTTTTGTAAATGTGTGTGTGTCAATCAGGCTACCTTAATGGAGAAGCTACCATTCGGTATATCCTTGCCACCGAACTTCACATTGATATCATAGTCCCCAGGGTCGTTCAGGGCATACAAGATGTCGAACAAGCCATCCTTCTCGATCACATCGATGTCAACGATCTCACTGCAACGACAGACGAGTAATTACAACTGCTGCCCACCAGGCAATGGTGGAAGTTGCTGGTGTCACTCACCTGCCTTCCTTGTTGGTGATCTTGCAGGTAACAGCGCCGTCGCCAGCCTCGCGAGCATCGACCTTCAAGTGCGACTGGCTGCCGGAGGGCAGAATCTTTGGCACCTGCTCCACCAGCTTGCACTTCTTGGCCTCGCCGGTGGGGAATGCTTCGAGTTTGAAGGGCGAGCCGTCGATTTCCTTGTCGCCATACTTGATGCTGCACTGATACGTGCCGCACTCGTCGGGCACAAAGGACACCACATAGGTGCCGGTGGCCACCTCCTCGAGCCGCGGCTGCATCGGCTTGCCCTTGGGATTCTTGATGGCCACATTGATGTCGGCCTGGCCGGCTTGCTTTGTATCGATCTCGAATTCGGCGGGCAGCGAGGCGGGCGTCTTTTTCTTCTCATTGACGCCCTTGACGCGCACCTTGGTGGCCTCCGACTTGGGAAAGACGGTCATCACAAATGGACTGCAAGCAGCCAAGAGTTTTCTAGCTAAGTCTAGTCTATAGGTGACGTTGATCCTTCGACTCACCTGCATGGCACCTCGACGTCGGCAAACTTGACCTGGCAGGTGAGCACAGAGCCCGCCTTGGGCGGCACATAGTGCACCGCATAAATGCAATTGCCCTTATCCTCGACGCTCAGATTGTCGACGGGTATGCCCTCGGTGTTGGTCAGCTTGACGGCAATGCGACCAGGACCAGCCTCGCCCACATCCACATTGAACACCGTCGGCACGCCCTCGCGCACCTGACCGTGCTCAATGCCGGGTCCGTAGACCTTCACCTTGCTGGGGTCGACGGTCTCCTCGACGAGCACACGGAACGGCGAGCCGGGTATATGCTTGTCGGCAAACCTGATCGTAATATCATACTCCCCTGGATCGGTGGCCAGATAGTCGACATCGCAGCTGCCGTCACGATTATCGGTGCACGTCATCTTGGCCTCGGAGGGACCCTCGATGGCCAGCGACAAGCCGCCGTTGCCGGCGCCCTTGGTCTCCACGGTGAACTTGTTCTTCTGGTTGGTCAGACCCTTCTCCAAGCCGGGTCCGTACGCCTTGCAGCGCGTCGGATCGCAGCCGCTCTTCACGTTCACCACAAACGGCGAGCCTGGGACGGGTATATTGTCGTACATCAGCTCAATGGTGTGACGACCGGCCTCGAAGGGCGTGTACATGATGCGGAAGATGTCGTCGGTGGGTCCCTGCACAATCTTGCTGGGCAGCACATGGCCCATGGGATCGAAGATGGCGCAGGAGAGCTTGCCCGAGTCGATGTTGCTGCCCACTTTGCTCATGTCGACCATAAAATCGGTGGCTGCGTTCATGATGACACCTAAGGGATGAGGCAAAGCAGATTAGCAAGGAGTTTGCGCGTTCGAGGACAGCAGCAGGCAACGGAGTAGAACAACAAGAATATTTGGCGATGCGATTAGTGTATCAAATGGTTTTAGTTGCAACAACAAAATGCAAGACAACAATTAGAAAGTACACAACAACGTAACGAGGCGGAGACGGAGGCGGTGGCGGAGGCAGAGAGGCGGGCTGTCAGAGATTAGCGCCTTTGTGGTGTGGTCAGCTGCAAAGTCGAGCGGATTAGAGCAGGAGGAACCCGGTAAGTCGGAACACTGGCGGTAAACGGTGCAACTGTCCAATGCCTACCATGCGGCTGGATGCCGATGCCGCTGACGCGCGTATTCTTCAGATTCGGCACGGGCACAATGATCGGCTGGAATGGTGAGCCAGTGATGTGTCGCTCGTTGAACGTAATGTTCACACTGTAGTCGCCCGCCTCGGTGGGCAGATAGGCCACATTGCAGGTGCCGTCGCCGTTGTCGCGACAGTTGATCGCCGCCTCGCAGGGCCCCTCGACGGTGACGCCCAAGCCACCTTGGCCCGCGCCACGTGTGTCGATCATAAACTCCGCCGGCTGGCCAACAATGCCACGCTCCAGCCCAGGCCCGAAGGCATGCACCTTATTGGAGTCGCTGCCCGTGAGGCACTGCAGTCGGAAGGGACGCGGTGTGATGGGCGTGCCGCCGAAGCAAATGCTCAGCAGGTATTCGCCCAGCTGAGTGGGCGTAAAATTGACCAGAAATCCCTCGGCTGTGGGTATGATGTGTGCCTTAATGCGATTGCCCGATGGACTGGTGATGGTCACTGCCAGATCCGCCTTCGGCAGCCCGTGTGTGATGATGCGAAACTGCTGTAAACTGTTCAGGGGCGCGGCTTATGGGGGGCGGAATGAATGAAATGTGGCTTGGACTTAAGACCTTGACAAAACTCACAATCAAATAGCGAGAGAAAGATAGACCCAAGAGTGCAGTGTATAACTATTCGCTAAGCGTACTTACTGGGCTCGAGTCCGTCCACCTTGATCTTGGACACGTCCACCGTCTGCTCGACGACCACCTTCTGGCCGAGCGGCACGCGTTGGCCGCCGTACGTCATGGTGGTGGTGTAGGCTCCCTTCATGGGTGGAATGACTTCGACCGAGTAGGTGTTGTCCTCGTTGTCGATGATGCGACACGGCACGTCCAGCTTGGTGTCCTCGTGCACCACTTTCACCTTGAGCTCCGCGTCGCCCGCATCGCGTGCGTCCACATTGAAGTGCGTGGGCACATTGGGACGCACGCCAGGCTGCAGCCAGGGTCCGAAGGCCTGCACCTTGGCCGCATCCACGGGCACGCCCACATAGATGCGATGCGGCGAGTTGGGCGTGGAGACGCCGCCGTAGTTAACTGTGCGAAGTGTGTTGGGAGATCAATAAAGCTTTACAATTCGCTCACGTTGATATAATTACCTTCCACAGTGTGTGGCACGCCGGTGGTGGGCGTGTAGCTGACCTTCTTGCTGCCATCGGGATTGCTCTTGATCTGCACCGGCAGCTTGACGCCGTAGACGTCCTGCACCACCACATCGAGTGGCGCATTGCCAGCCTTGCTGGTGTCCACATCGAAGCTGGTCGGTTGATTGACGGTCACCCCGTTCTTCTCCAGCCCCGGGCCACTGGCCTTGACCAACTCGGGATGGAAATCGGTGCGTGGCAGTATTTGGGCAATGAACGGCGACTTGGGTATGTCCTCGTTGTCGCACAGTATGTGCACAGCGTACTCACCGACCGCAGTTGGATGATACTTGACCAGTGCGGAGCCATCACCATTGTCATGGCACTCGATCTCGGCCTGCGAGGGACCGGCCACGGTGAAGCCCAATGCGCCCGTCTCGCCATTCGTCTCGACCACAAAGGCGGCTGGGTAGCCGATGACGCCGCTGCTGAGGCCTGGACCGTAGGCAACAATGGAGGACTCCTTCTTGGGGCCCACTTTCACCTCGAATGGTGACTTGGGCACTTCCTGGCCGCTGAAGGTAACCATGACCACATAGCGACCCTCCTTGGTGGGATAGTAGTGGCACTCGTACGTGTTGCCATCCACCTTGGACTGCATGACATTCTGGTTCATGCCGCCGGGTCCAATGACGCGCACTTCGGGCACACCCTCGCCAGCACCCTCGGTGTGGATCTTGAAGTCCGCATCGTCGCCGACACGCACTCCCGTCGCCTGCAGGCCGCGTCCGGAGACGCGCACCTTGCGCGCATCCGAGAGTGGCGCCACCTTGACGGGGAACGGACTGTTCGGGATGGGAGTGCCGGCATAGAACACATTGACCGAGTGGAGGCCTTGCAGGGCGGTGACGTATTCGCAGCGCCAAGTATCATTTTCCAACTGACGAACCTTAGCTGCCACCGACGTCTTGTGGCTGGCGGGATCAATGATGATCACCTCGGGCACACCGCGACCCGCGTCCTTGGTGAGTATATCGAAGAACGTGGGCTTCTTGATGGTCACGCCGCTGGGCTGAATGCCGGGACCGGTTACCTTGACCTTTGAGGCATCGCCAGCATGACCCTCGACCTTAACGGGGAACGGCGACTTCGGGATATCGCGACCCGAGTACTTAACAGTCACCTTGTGCACACCCTCGGCCTTGGGGATGTACGAAATGGTGTACGTGAGATTCTTGTCATTGTTGAAACGCACATCGGCCTTCTCCACCACTCCGTTGGGTCCCTCGATGTCCACATCGACAACACCTAGATATGAAAGCCGCATAAATAGTTGTGCAATTGATGATATGCTTAGTTAAAACTCACCCTTGCCAGCGGAGAAAGTTTCAACAGTGAAGTTGGCAGGTGCACCAACCACAGGACCGATGGGTTCAATGCCAGGACCATAAGCACGCACTCTGTGACAGGAGGGAAGTCAAAACGACGGGATTAGTACATTGCAGTCTAATTAAAATGCGGGTGTACAAAATTCAAATTCAAAACTGCCTACAAGTATGCAACATGTTTCATAACTGTCGCATTTACGACAAGCAGCTAAAAGTATGCTACAAATTTTCAACCATAGCATGCTTCTAAGCGCGAGAGCATTAGAGACACTCAAGCGCAATAATTTGAAATTTACAATAATATAAAACTTGTTAATGGGTTATGTTATGAGTCTAGGAACTAGGAAAATGAAATGTCAAAACTCGCGTTCTTCGAAACAAAAAAAAAATACAAAATCACTGCCTACTATCGAGAGCAATCAAATGGATTTGAAATGTTGAACCAAGTTGAATAGAGCGTTGCGGTTTTAATTAGCGAGCGTTTACTGCATGGCTTTAAAGTTGTTTTGTTAATACTAATTGTTGGCAACAAAATGCGCTAATGAAGCCGCACAAAGCGAACAAGAATGTTACGAGTATGTACAATATACAAAGATCAAAAACAGAGAGAGCCACGATACAAAAGCAGCAGACAACCAGCAGCCAGCAGTCGATGCCAGAAGCCGGCCAGAGAACCGGCGTGTTGAAGTATCCATTAGATACGTGCGCTCAAGGCTAGGCACAAGGCAAAGCCGCAGATAAGAACAACAACAACAGCAGCAGCAACAGCAACAGTTAAAAATAACAACAAAATAAAACTGGTAAGAACATTTAAATCATGTGAAGCGGGCGCAGACGCACGCACACACAAGAAACAAGAATGAATAAAAAAAAATACAAAATAACTACAACGAATAAATATCAAAAACATAAGCCAAAAGAATTGACGGCCGTTTCAGTCAGTAACCGAAAGAAGAAAAAGCATGCCGAACTTACCGCGGCGGAGGAATGCTGAGTTTTGAGTTTTGCATTTCAGACAGTAAATATATATATATATATATATATTTATTGTATATAGGCAGGTATTCAGGTAGTTAAACATATGTATATATATACATATATATATATGGTAGTGTGCATATACAAAATATATACACACATTTTATTTGGAGCGGGATGGAAAACAAAAACAATATCCAATCAATTCAAATATTTTTTTTTGGCCCAGATAATTGCATACATAGACATAGTAAATATACAATATGCATAAAGAAATAGAGAGAAGAGAGAGAGAGAGAGAGAGAGAGAGAAATATTCAAAATTAGAATTTCAGTTTTAGGGGGTTTTAATCAAATGCATTGGCAGTTGAGAAAGCCATTAAACTGAATTCGAGTTGAAAGAAAAACTACGTGCCGCAGTTGCAGAGTTAGTCGATAGAAGATGAAAATTGATGATGAAAGATTGATGGCTGCACTCACCTGTTGGGATTCGTTTTGGGCCGCAACGGGGCGCCGCTCTTGAGCTTGGAGTTGGGGTATTGCGACAAGTATGTCATCATCGATTGCTCATCAACGTTGGGATTGACGAGCTCCTCGGGCTTGATCAGTTGACGCACATTAAGCCAATCATCGGCCAGACCCATGGCCTCGGAGGCATTCTGCACAGCATCCTTGGGATCCCACATCTCCCAATCGGGGCACAGGCCAGGCGCACAGGCGTCCACGAGAGCGCCCACTGCCTTGCCTGTGGTCCAGTCGTTGGTGAAGTTATTGATGGGCATATCGGGTATCCTGGCGTGTATCCAATTCAACAAGCTGCCACACACACACAAGCAAAAGAGATTTATGAAATACTGTCGTGAGGCGAGGAGATTGTAAACTTACCGCTGCTTGGGCGTTGGACCCGAGCCATTCAACTGCTTCTCGTCCTCGCCATCCCACATGGGCATCGATATCGAGTAGTGCAGAATGAGCGTCCAGATGAGGCCCAGTATCAGCTTGAGCTTGCAGTCGACAATATCCGAAGAGTCTGCGGCAAATAAAGCAGCAATTAAAGTGATTCTCGTCAAACCGGGAGCGTGGCACGATGAACGGGATTGGAAAACGAGCTGGCACCGTTACGCGCACTCGCAACCGTCATAAACTTAATATATCAATTAATTGCTATGACCACTTGTAGCAGTGGCAGTTGCAGTGGCAAACTGTCTCGTAAATCCAGCTAGCTGCACACAGCAAGTACAGAAGCTGCAGCCGCAGGCTCGACAAGCCCCATCTGTCAATGCCAACACCCGATACAAAAAGTCTCTCCTCTTGTAAACTTGCTGCCGTTGAACGACAAGCTGCCAATTATGTGCAAGTTATTTGCTAACTGTTACAACAACTTGCTACAACATCGTCGCCGTCGCAGTCGGCATTTTGGCCTGGTCAAGTTCAGGGCTGCACGCGACCAAGTTGTTTGGCCGGTTTCGCAAGACGACCTCCAAGTGTCCAAGCGTCGCACAGATTTGTCTTTTGTTATGGTAATCACACCGAACTCTGAATCGCCGCTCATTCGAGCTGCTGCTCTTCTTTGATTTCTTTGTGAGTTTATTGAACCACACAGAAAAAATGCGCGGCGTCAATGGGCCTGTTTATTGCCATTTGGTAAGCATATCAAAGCCGTTAACAAAGTGAAAGGTTCTCTTGCTGCTCGATCACTTATCAATTAGCCAAGCAGCGAAACTTACAGATTACCCAACACCTGAACACCTCCGCCTGTATAAGGCGCTGTCTAACGATCTGGAACTTGTGGCCAACTTTGCAGGCATGACTGGCAATGGCGTTATGGCCTAAACCAGCTACCAACCCAGACAACAAGTGTCATCATTGTGGTCGTCGTCGGCGTTGTTGTTGTTGTTGTGATGTGAAATGCATTTTATCGAAGTGAAAGTTGAGCGAAACTCTGCAAGTTGGCCCGGTCAACAATTGTAACCAAATGCAGCATTTGTTTACGAGCCAAATTCTAAGTCAATTACAGTGATGTGTGGTAGACAGATATGGGAACATCAATATGCAGATGTAGAAGCGCTTTCCAATAATTAACTTATATTTATATAAGTCAATATATTGCTGACAATATCTGCTACAAATTTTAAGTTATGCAAATCATTTTCTTGCTATGCAAATTTAAAATTTAAATGTTATCATTTCTGTATTTAGTTCAAGCTTAACCAACAGAGTATCTCGCTGTCGATCACTTGTTGTCTTAGGGTGCTTTCTAGTAGAACGCTCTTGCCGCTGCTTTGGCTGCTCAACGGGCCGTTAAACCATTTGCTGATACAACTCTGGCAGACTATGTATACAATTTTGCAGGGGGACATCTTTTTATGGCAACACTTACGCCCCTCGCTAACCATGTTTCCGCCCCTGCAGCCGAGACGACATTTGTTAAATTTGCAATTTGGCATTGTTTACTTTTCGAGCCACTTGTTGAGAGAGAGAGAGAGAGAGAGAGAGAGGAAGAGAAAGAGAGAATCGAGTGGAAACCGGCTGCTTTGCTGGCAAAGTTGGTCAGGTTAACCGGCCAGCAGTTTGGTCGGGTTGGCCGAGTTGGCCTGCCAAATGCCGTCAAATTGGCAGCCTGTGGCCATTTAAACGCACATCTCAATGGCCACTTAAAATGCTTAACGCTGAGCGTTTCAAATGCTGCCATGACGAATATATTACCCGGCACATTTACTACTGCTTTAAGCCAACTTTGTTGACATATATATATAAATGAATATGCAGTATATATTCAAACAGATAGATAGCAGAAGAGAGAGGCTGGAGAAGAAAGCGGCAATTAAAACGGCAACAGCGCAAGGCTGAGATCGTGAGCTGCAAGAGAGATGATTTGGCTAATTAGGCAGGCGATCGGTGGCGAGTGTCTAACTGGAATTGCTTGTCAACTGAATTGTTGTCTCGACCAACATGAGAATGTCCGCTTGTCTATATGTAGAAATATGCAAATGGCTGCCAATCGAGATGCCATAACTGCGATAAGTATCTGCACAATCTTCGCTTGGAGGAAGACACATCAAATAACTTCTTTTAAATACACTCAGGGAGAAAGAAGTTGAAGAATTCGTTGCCTTTTAAAATGCAATGTACAAAATTCAAATAATATTAGCTTACTAACAACAAAAGGTATTGTTTATTTAGCTGGCGAATTAGGTTATAAGCAAAACATAATTTTTGACATCAAGTCACTTGGATGTTTCTCTCAGTGCATAAGTGTGAACATATTTTAGCTAATCGCTTTCGCAGAGGCAACAGCGTGAGACAGACGCAAGTTGCAACATGTTGCAGATGCTTGCCACATTATGTAAATCTGTGCGGAATGTATCTTATAGATGCTATCTATTGCCCTCACTTGACCAAAAGGGTTATGTGGCTTGTCAGCCAGGCAAATCATTAGCAGGCTGGCTGACTGGCTGGCTGTATGCCGCATGACGTGGCATAATTTAGCTGCCACATGCAAGAATTATGATGTTGAGCGCAACTAAAGAAGAAAACTACTTAATTTACAGCAGATAAACAACAAGCGAGCAACAACAACAGCAGCGCCAGCAGCAGAAACAACAACAGCTAACAAAATTGCCAACACTCTCCACATCGAAGTCGAAGTCGGAGTCGGAGTCGGAGTCTGTGACTTTGACTGAGGCCAATGCCAAGAGACTGCCACAAGACTGGGGCTGGGTCACAGTCGTCAGACACGTTCTTGAGCGGCACGCGCATACCAGAGACAACCAGACAGACTCAAGCCGCAGACACAGACACAGACACAGAGGAAAAGAGCTGCGCTGTGCTGTGCTGAGTTTAGTCTGTGATTTTCCCGACATTTTTCCAGCGCATTGTAGAGAAATGTGGGCCTGGGAAAACCAGTTTCCACACGACCTGGCCTAATCATGCGGACGCAGATCGGCTTAGCTGCCAGTGTCTGGCGGCGCGTCGCTAATTAAATTAGACTCAGAGGCAGTTGCAATTGGAATCGGAATTGGAATCAGAGTTGGAGTTGGAGTTGAAGTTAGCGCTGAAGTTAGAGCCAAAGTCAGGGCAGGGCAAACGGTGTCAAGAATGTCACGGAACTGTCATTGCTTAGAAAGTTGAGCCTGTTGGAAACAAACAACAATCAACACACAAACTTTAAGCTGCTCAGCACAGTTTTGGACACTTGGCGTGGGCTGTTGCCACATCAAGTATACGACGCGTGGCCCACAGCTGTTCTACGTACCTCTTTCTCCCCATGATCTGTGTGTAATTTTTCATTGTCGTCGCGCACTTGTTTCGGGGTTAATTGAACCGGGTCTCCCGACTACAGTCGCCATCAGCGTCTACGCCGGCGTCGGCCTCTCTCTCTCTCTCTCTCTTTCTATCGCTCACTAATAGTTTTTGACGGACAAAGTTGCTAATTTGAATAGATGACTAAATTGCTAGAGATTCGATGTAGATTAGTGAACGCAATCGCAACCTTAATCTTATCATCGTATACATATATTGACCATAACAATGACGCTGATAATAAGAATGCCAGAGAAGGAAGGAGACTCAATCCAAAGTCGCTCGCATCATTTCTATTTTCAGTGATCCAATGTCACTTGCAACAGCCGTGACGAGTGCCAATTGATGGCGTCATGTTAACAACTTCCACCATTTAATAAAATATGCAATGATTAATACGTGCTGACTGCATAAAACATCATCACAATCATCGTCATCATCTTTATTGTTGTCGACACACTTTAGACTCTCGACGTGTCAGGTGGAATTCAACGGAAAGCCTCTGATAATGTGGGTGCTGCAACATTCAGTCCACAAATGATTCATCTACGTCAGTATGGCTTAAGCAAATACATGTTTACCCCCAAAAAAAAAATATTAAACAACGGAAGCAACAACATAACTTATCTCATGCAGAAACAACTAGAAGTTGCCAACAATTCCCCAGGGAAACATGTGATACTTCAACTTCTACGAGTATGTGCATAAAGTATATAAATATTTAATATTTGGCGCTGCCTGATAATTATTCTACTTTCCACAAAAAACAGTTATGTACATAATTCAACTAATTTAAGCAGATAACACGACAGCAGCGGAGTTTTGCAGTTAAACTAGAACTGAATACTCTTCCCTTTTTAGAGCTGTGCTAAAAAACGAGCAGTTAAAGGCGAACTAGTTTTTTTTAAGGTGTGCGATAAAGAAAGGTGCAAAAAACCCAATTAAATTTAAGTCCCATTAGAAACTAAAAAAATTCATTAAATGCACTTCATACAAAGGACTTTAAATTTTCTAAGATAGATTATCAGTAGCTCAAAGAAATTTAATAGCGTTAATTTTAAGTTTAATAGCCAAATTATAAAACAACTTTCGGAAATCACAAATTGCTGTTAATTTCCACAAAATTATAAATAATGCATAAAAACTAATAATAATCACAATCTATTTTGAATGCATTTCGTGATAAAAACAAAACAAAAATAAAAAAAGTGTACAGATTTGAAAAAATACAATTTAAACTAGTTAACGTTAACGAGTTCTTAGAATAAATAGCACCTAAAAGCTTATGAAGCTTAAAAAAGCAAATTTATTAAAAAGAACAAATACCAATGACAGACACCTACTTGATAAGAGACTCGAGCTACACACATCTTTATAAGCAACAGCAACAGCTTGACTATAATAAATCTTAATGGAAACTTAAATATTTGAGGAAACTATTTAGAAGCACTCGAAGTAGAAAAGTGGGTCAAATGGAACATGAAGCATCAATTATGTTTCAATTTATGAATCGCACTCATTGCTATTATAAATGAAAAGATAGAATTCTGACTCATTTGAGCCCTTGATAATATGGCGTCATCAATAGCGATCAATTGGCTGTGACAAATTGAGTCAGATAGATAACTGCGCTATGATGGTGATGAGCAGAATTTCGAGGAATTGTAGAAAACTGTTTGCAAGAAATCTGTGAAGTGAAAAATTGAAAACAATCCAAAAACATTTATTAAAGCCCCACAAACCGAAACTTCACGCAAACTCGACAAAAAAGCCGCAGATGATGTCATTGAGTAAACTGAGCGACTTCTCTATATACCCGACGTACACACATATGTATGTATGATATCCACATGTATTAGGTTTGTTTCTCTTTGCTTAGTATTTGTTTCTTTTCTTTTTTTTTTGTTTTTGTTAAGTTATTTTTGCATTTTATTGCGTTTGCCTGCTTTATCATTTTTATTCTGTTTTGTTGTTGTTTTTGTAGATTTTAGCACAAACATTTGCAGATATGCGAATGGATCTACATCAAGAGGCAGTTGGAACCGGGTAGACTTCTCGCTAATTCAATTGACAGCACAAAAGAGCTCAAAAAAAAAAAACCAAGTATGAAATGAATTGTGACAGTGGCTTGAGAGTATTTGGAAACCAGTTTCACTTGCAGATCCCACAGTTCCCAGACCCAAAATATATATCCAAAGTGTAATTTCTATAGCGCTTTTCTCTTTGCGACAGGAAGAGGTGCGCCTTGGGTCCATAATGATGTGGAGCTCGTTAAATTAATTAACAAAAATAAATATATATATATGAAAATTTCAATTAGCTCGATCGCAAAATAAACAAATTTGGTACGATGCCATTTCTCTTTTCAAGCGAATGCTTAAAAATGTGAAAATAATCAATGACTACATTGAGTTGTAAATCTGAAGACAAGATATTCATTCATTCATTCATTCACTAAATGATTCAGAAGTGAATAATTTAAACTTCGTACTGAGAAACTGATTGAATCAATCGATGAGTCAAAAGAAAATGTATAAACTTCCAAAATAATTGTTGCTAACGTGATTCATAGACAAATTAGTGGCCCCAAATCAGTAATTTTCTTTTTTTGCAACTTTTTAATATAATATTTTGTTCATGTTTTTTTTTTTTTTTTGCGAAAATGCGACAGCTTATCGCCGGACAATTCGATATCATTTAAACAAAAGCGAAAGTTCCATTTGCTGCTGATTAGCAACACGAATTGACAAAAGACCATAAATTATTTACGAGTACTTTTGCGCTCTCACTGCGATACTCTTTATGTTGTGTTTTATTGCTCACATTCCGACTCTGTTTCTTCCAGGCGCTACAATTTTGGAATATAAACTCTTTTTCTACCAGCTTTTGTTGATAAAGTAACCCTAAAGGCAAAACAAATGCAAGCTGACTATTAAATACTCTAGAGCGCATGCTTATGTCATAAAAACTAAGAAAATTCCAGAATGAGCTTCCATCGATCAGTTTACAGCGGACTTTCTTAAATAAATGCGTCATAATTTGCTTAACTATCTATTAAAACTATTGAAACTATCCAGAAACTATTGAAGTTATTCATTTTAATGACAACATTAAAAGACCCTTCGAGAGAGTATCGAAACGGTTGGGACCCATAAATGTTAACATTGTTTACGTAGCTGTCAATTATTGACAAACTCGTTTTTATGTACACGTTATGCGTTTACCCACACATACTTAAACAAAGGCATGTACATATGTATGAATGTGTGGGTGTCACCTACTGAACGATCTGCAGCCTTATCTGCGGGCTTCTCGTAATGAAATTACAGACGAACTGAAGCGACTGCGTTGAGATTGACAGAGACACAGTTAGGCGGCTGGCTTATCAATTGCGTCATGAGGTACCCATTAAAAAAACTAAGTGGTAATTAGAAAACACACACAAACACTCGAAGAAATAATAGAAATATGGGTGGAAATATATTTATTACATTTTGAGCAGAGACTTTTAAGCGGCTGACCGACTGAACGTTGAGCTCAGATTTAACACTGACTGTGAGTGCGATTATTCTTGTGAGTCATTCAACCTACACTATCGCATATCACATGCTCATTGTTGTTCTTGTTCGTCTGTCTTTTTTTATTAATCAATGCAAATTAGCACGCTATTAAACATATTGTTTTGATGCCGTTAGAGCGAGCTCGTGATCGACGCCGTTGAGGGTCTTTAGACGAAGGAGGAGGAGGGTCTGCTATGTAAACGATAGCTATCAAAATGAAGCCCCGGTGTGCGATGAAAAGAACCTTCAGTCTGTGTCCACGCTTCGTTGGAGTTCTTTGGGTGGGAAACAGGCCATCAAATTGATCGTGGCGTGTGTGAAAAAAATGCGAATAAATTCAATTACGATCGTGCTACAGCTACGTATTCTAAATTAACTGACATCATGTACATACTACAAATGATACACCTGGCACTGCAAATTTGTCATACAGATCTTAAATTATGCAGTACAAATGAAATGAAAGTAAAAATCGCAATCGAGCTGGCGCTACGAACACAGCGCGTATGACATCATTTGTTTTTTTGTAGTCTGGCAACGAGGCATTGAAAAAACAAGAAAATAACAACAACAACAACAAGTACAATCACAAAAAAGAAATATATTTAACGATTTGTTTGGAATGCAATGGAGGTATCGGCAGCTAAGCGAGACCTTTTTTTCCATACCATCAGCAATGAATGCTATTCTCTCTTCCGCTATCTCACCCATGGATATTGGCATTTGATAATAACAATCTATAATCGCATATTATGCAATTTGCATGAACACAAAATATTTGTTGATTTCCAGAGTTGCTAATAGCAGTGGAAGTTGACTCATGGTCACAGCCAGACGTGACTTTAAAGTCGCGCAAAAGCAAAACCCAACCCATTTCAAAAACAAAAAACTAATCCCAAATTCCAAGAACAGGAAGAGCAGATAAATCAAAAAGTAATACCAAAAAATTATACAACTCACCAATATTAACAATTTTGATGCCCTCATCCTCGAGGAATTTGAGTGCAACCGATACGTTCTCCAGTTTCTGGCTACGGAATGTTGGACGTTTATTGTATTTGGGCATACGCTTCTGGGAGAGCACCTCGATGAGGCAGATGAGACGCAGGCCATCGGAGAGATCCGTCTCCAGATTGTTGATGGAACGATCGATGGTCTTCAGATGCTCGTTGGCCCAGCGTGTGAAGGTGTTCTGTTGGATTTTCTTCCATTGCGCGTCCTCGGCAAGATCACGTTCAGCCTCCATATCGTCGTCGAAGTTCTCCTCGTACTGCTGTTGTTCCGACTGCTGTTTTTGGGTGGGTTTTTTTATTGTGGGTTAGCGAATGTATTTATTTGGAAAACAAGTTTTGGGCAGGATATGAAATGGACATATGAAATGAAGTGATATCTGTTTATGCTTATGGTGTGCTGTGTGTAGTGTGTGGGTGGTGTTATTGCGAAATCCACTTAATGCAAGACGCATGAATATCTCCAGACTGGAGAAATGGAGACCACATGTGGAACTGCCGTCAACTGTCGTTGAGCATGGCCGATTGTATTCGATACGATCTAATAGCACACACACAAGGTGTGGCTAACATCGCTGCGTCGCCAACTTGTTCCAGTTTAAAGCCCCACACACACAAACGCAGCCAAACTCCATCTGGGTGAAGTGGACATTCAGCCAACTTTCCACACACACACACATGGTCGTTTGGCTCTTCTTTTAGATACCGAGCTAATGGCTTCGCGGCGAAGCTGGCATACTCTAACCATTCCAACTGTTAAATAATATTATGAGCATGTTAATATGCATGAGTTTTTAGGATTCCCTCTGCATGGGAAAAAACATATCTCTGAAAAGTCTTTGAAGCTTAAAGGTTAAAGAACGCACGAAAAGAAGTTGAATGGGAGGCAAAAAAGAGACAAACACCATAGACACAGTGGATCACAGCATATTTCAAAGTAAATTATGAAGCTTTCAATGGCTAAACAAAGACAAAACGCAAAATATTTTCAAATGCAGACTTTTGGTATTGTGTTTAAATGTTAAATATATCCCTTCATTGGTTTTTACATTTTGTTGTATTGGATTTCAATAAACAAAAAAGCTATGAGTTTTTACAAAAAAATTTGCAATGTAAAAGCCTGCATTTAAATAATTTTAGCATCTTTCTTAGTTTGGCAAGTTTAATGTTTTCAACTTAGGCAGAACTGCTGGTTAAAATTAGCTGTTATCTATCCACTGTGCCTAGAATACGTTCGCTTGCCAGTGTATATGTGTGCGTGTGTTTGTGAGCATGCGTGAGTGCGTATGCGTGTGTGTTTGTGCGCTGCCGGCTACATCAACCAAAATAGAGTAGGTAGCCAGTCATCGTCGCCTGTCTGGCGAAAAAAGGGCTAGAAAAAAGAAATGGAGCGACGACGTCGGCGGCGACGCGGCGAATGAGAGACAACAAAAATATTTCGCCGCGCTCGGTGCGCAGCGTGTGAAGTTCATTAACATTTTCATTAATTGCGAAATGTCCGCGAGCGACAAGAATTCAAAATTGTAGCGCCCACAAAAGCAGAAAGCCTTGAAGCACAGTCTGGCAACGCTGCCGCATGCTAGTAGGAGGATGAACACACACCTGCACTTGTTGATAGGTCGGGTTGGCACTGCTGCTGTTGTTGTTGTTGTAGTAGTTGTTGTTGCAGTTGCTTATTGGTTGTTGCGCGTAAAAACTTAAATTGCTACAATTGTTGTTGCTATTGCAATTTGTATTAACACACGCGGTGGCTTTGGCTGCAACGTTTTGTGGTGTCGTCGTTGGCAAATTTGGCGGGTTCTTTCTGTCGTAATTGTTGCTGTGATTCAGATATAATGTCGCCTGTGTCGTTTGACTTTTGCCAGCGTTATTGTTGCCGTGGCCGTTGCCGTTTGTATAATTCGCGTTTTGCACTAATTCACCAACTGGAGGAGGAACGATCGCACTTCTATTGTTATTATGGATGCGATTGCTACTAATGTTGTTGTGTCTCGTCGTCGTCGTTGGATTTAAATGACGCTCGTCGCCGACAGCGTCGTTACTGTTGAGCGTACCACCGTTAACTAACACCAACTGCTGCTGATCGCTGTACATTTTGATGGCCGGTTTCTGTCTCTGCTTCTCCGCTTTGAAAAGTAGTTGTAGTTGTTGTTGTTGGTGCTGTTGCTGTTGTTGCTTCTGCCACTGATCACGCTTTTTGTTGCTTGTTTTTGTTTATCGCTCTTTCTTATTCCGTTCGCTCTCACGCTCTTTCGTTCTCTTGCGCTCAGTTGGCGCGCTTATAAATTCCTTTACTTTGGCGCTCTCTTCTTGCTTCACTTGCTCTCTCAACTACACGCTTTTTACACTCTGCACAAAAAGTAAACGGTCGTGTTTAAATTTCGCAATTGCATGGGCATTAAATCCGAAGCAGACTAAACAAGTATGATTTGCTTAAAAAATACATTTTAAGAAATTCAATAAACAAGCCGCCTTCTTACGCAATCGTGTCATACAAAAGAAATGTGAAAAGACGTCAACTTGATATGCATATTATACCATTTAATTCGAAAGATGGTATGCATTAATTGCTAAGTTATGCACAGAGACCCCCTACGTAACACAGTTCTGACCACATCCCTGATAGACATATGTACGCACACATGCACATACCGATGTGCACACATATTTTAATGACCGGTTTGTTATTGTTGTTTTGTTGCTTTCTTTTATTTACCGGTCTCCCTCTCTCATGCTCGCTCACTAAGTGCAGCTCTCTGGCGTTGCGCTCTCAAATTCTTGGCGCTCTCGTTGCCACTCTCATTATCTGTTGCGTTTTTACACTCTGAGCAAAGCGATAGCTCACCAAAAGTAGTATTTTCGATTTTTATAATATGTTTCTATTGGAAAACTAAGTTGCTTCTATTTATTTTTTTAAACTTGAACTCTGCTTTTTTTACAATAAGTTTTATTTATGAAATTTTTCAGCTGGAGAATAATTCATATTTACATTTTCGCCGCAAAGTATGCAACTCAAAATTAACTTCAGCAAATCAGGCGCTGACTTCATCACTTTGAAAATTTCTCTGGTTTTAATCGCAACATGCAGTTAAATATTGGAAATAACTGAACTCAATTGATAAGATTACAATTGTGGTAATGTCTCACAAGCAAATTTATCGAATGCATTCATCACTTGAGGTCTTATATGACAAGAAAAGTTGCAGTGTAGAATATTCTTTCCATATGCAGAACGAATTAAGCGAAATGATTCATGCACTTAACTTCAGCGCACACCCAAATGAAAACAAATAAATGTAGTCAAATATTTGGCATATTTGCGAATTGCTTTTGGCAATCGTCTTTTTAATACCCCCACCCCTGGCTGCTGTTCTGCCGCTGCCGTTGTCCCTCCCCCCGTTCGTTCCCTGCTCTGTCTCTGGCCAAAATTCAAAGCGAGAGAAGCAGACACAAATGCACACTGACATTTGAATGAGCTAAACAAATGACGCGGCTGCCACGGCGAAACGACGACCTTCTCAATATGGTTAGCAATTGTTAATTTTAGCCAAATTAGTCAAAAATCTTGTCAACTGATCAATGACACTGGCTACGCATCGGGAGTTTCTAATCAGCTTCACGAAATCCTTCGATGCATTCCACAAGGGAGAGTCACCATTTATAGCAGTCACTGGCTGACGGCTGAAAGCTGACCTCAACTAGGCCGACTCTGCCCGATATGGAAATAAAACAAACTGAGGCGTCAGGCCAAAAGTGGTCAAAACGTGAGGCGCCACTTGGTTGGTTGGTTGCCTCACTGTTTGACTGGTCGTTTTCCTTGCACTTTGGGCATGATTCAGCGCACGTAATGAAATGCTAAATAAATTTTGCACTTCCATTTTAATTAATTTTAATTTATATTTGCAACTAAAATTACACACACATCGCAAAATAGCCAATGAAATGCGCTGTCTCTCTCCCTCTCTTTCCCACTCTAAAAATAAATTGACAAATAAGTACGAGTAGTTTTGTTGTTGTTGTTGTTCAACACGTATTTATGAAAAGGTAATGCAAACCACATGTCCTCCATTTTGATCGACAAAAAAATACGTATACGCATGTAATATGTAATGAAAATGACAAATATGTATGTTAGTTTGTAAAATGATGTGATGAGGCTTCTGCGGATTCGCACTTCCTGGACTCAAAAGTTGCCCATAACCATGATAAACAACTCACTCTGCGTGCTGCCATTTTGATAGCGGTTTCTCTGGTATTTATTTGAGTAATACTTTTTTGATTATGTTGCTATAGCTCGTGCGCTATATAATACTGATCACTAATCACCCAATTAATTGCACAATGCTTTTGCTGCTGCTGCTGCTTTCTGGGCCAGCACGTTTTCTTAAAACACAAACAAACACACACAAGACTTCTTTTTTCGTAAACAATTCAAAATTCAACAAATAAATATATATTTTCGAGTACTTATATTCAAAAATACTATTCGCGCACTGTGCGAGCGAACTGAATGCGTTTTCTTTTGCTCTCGCTTGCGTTTCTGCTTTATTCTGTTCAGTTCAGTTCTGTTCTGTTGTGTTCCGTTTGATTTGTTCACGCCTTATGTCCACTTGGGGACCTGACTTTGGGCTTGGGGACCTCTCGCCGTTGGCGTTGTCGTTATCGTTGCCGATGTCGTGTCGTTGTCGTTGTCGTTGTCAACCGTCGCGTCGCTTCGCTTCGTTCCGTTGTTGTAATAATGTTCTGATCGCGGCAATTTCTCAGTTCGACTGACTTGTGCTCGCCTCCTTGCTCAATGTTTTTATGCCAGCCAAATGCCAGCAGCATTTTTTTTCTCGCTGAATTTCTTTATTATTATTTTGCAGTATTGTACAGCAGAGCTCAATCGAATAGCAACAATGCGTCACAATATTAACGAAGCTGAAGTTGAAGCAAGCCACAAAATTGACTGCTCAACTTTTGCTAAGACACGCAGCATGCTATTATTAGCTGCGAGTTGATGAATAGTTTTACTATAATATCTATATTTAAACAAAAATGATTTAGTAAGATGTGAAGAATCCGGTAAGCACATTTAACTTTGTGAGACCCTTGAGTAGCTATTGATATAGTTGAATGGATGGACATGAAAATAACTAGTTGGGGTTTAGAGCAGATTAAGTATGCATAAACTTTATAAAGTCAACACTTCGTCAAACTTATTTAAACTATTTATTTTCTTAGGACATATGAAAAAAACAATTCGTGTCTCTCCAGCAGTTAAAACTGCAATTGCTTCTATTTTGCTGTTCTTCGCTGTGCCGCTCATCAATACATAATTCTTTCAATATTTATTTTGCTTTATGTTTTGTGTTGTGTTTTGGTGTTGCTTGCGTCGACGTCGCAGTCGCTGCCGACGACGCTGCTGACCGCACTCTTGAATTCGCTCGACGGCATTTGGCAAGCGGCAGTTTGGCGATCTTCCCCCCGCCATCCCCCCCATAACTTTGTGAAATTTGCGCGCAGCTGATTTTGTTGTTCTTTTATTAATAGAACACACACTCGTGTATTTGTTGCTAGTAGTACCGTGTACATTCGAAAGCGCTAAGTGTGCTTCATTTGTTGCCAATTGCAAGTGCATTTGTATTCGTATTTGCATTGACCCCTCACCAAAGTTGTTTCTGCCCACACTCGATGAGTCAGTGACTCATCAGCAGGCGCAACATAAGATCTAAAGAATGGATTGACATCGGCAGAAAGTAAAAAAAAAGAAAAGCTACGCAAAGCCAAACGATAGGCAGCCTTCATAAAATTATGAAATAAATTATGCATGTTCTGCGGCATGTTTTGACTTAATGGATGACTAAGTCTTTTGGCCAGACCATCGGAGCATTCGTTCATAAATTCTTTCATTTTATTTCGCCGGGCTCTTCAACTTTGCCAATGCTTGCATATTTCGCCCGTTGATAATCAGATCACAGCGAGATTAAGTGCTAACTATAATTTAATTTTGAGTCCTCACTGTGATTCAATAAATAAATAAAATATAAAATATTTTAATTCTATAAGTTCGCAAGTTGCCAAAATGAAAAGCTGCTTCAACAAATTTCATTTATATTAGTTATCATTTTTCATGTCGACGTTTCAGCAGCTGTTGAGCATTTGCTGATGTTGCGCATACGCCGCGTTGGCGTCGCTGAAATGTTCACGTGCAAACATTTTGCCTCCAAGTGCCCCCTGCCCTCTCACTCACTCACGCCCCTCTCTCTCTCTCTCTCTCACACACACAAGCAGTCTGCTTGCTTTTACGCTGTCCCTTTCTATTTCTATTTTCTTTGGCTTTTGGCGGTTTTTGTTTTTGTTGCCTGTTCAGTTGGAAAATACGCGTACATGCTACAAATCCAAAAATAAAGCCCACACAATTGCGAAAGATCTAAATGTTTGCAATATCTCAACTTTTATGTGTTCACTATAACAATAAATCGAGCACTCGAAGACGAAGACGGCAAAGACTATTTGCATATGTACATATATTGCTTAGCTTCACTTCTTTGCCTGCTTTTATTATTGTGTGTGCACATTAAACTGTTAAGTATAGTAGATAAATCTCATTCCAATTCGTTGCTCAGGTGTGTCGACGCCTGCAACTGTTTCTAAAATAAGATCCAGCATCTGGACCATCGATGACTTGCAGACTCCAGTGGCCACCACACATTGGGACACGATCGAAGACAAAAAAAAAAAACATCACATAATGGCAATGATTTTTATTTTACGAAATATATTCTTTTCAAAATTGAAATTGGAAAAGAAAAAAACTCATTTCAGAGATGAGAGATTTTCATTTGCAGCACACGAACGAAATATGTTATGTAGATACACACTTGGTGTATTATTCATCGCGAGTCTCTGCTATATACATATGTATGTATGTAGTATATCTCTGCTGAGATGGGGATTTTGATTTTGTCGCGCAATTGCCTGCGAAAGGCCAAATCATTTCACATACTTTGACATTTTCGTTGTCTGTCGATTATCTGGTTATGCACTAATTGAGTAATTATGTGGCGTTATACACACACACACACGCACGCGCCTACATATACATATATGCTGTATTATACACGTTCTTGTTTTGACACTCAAATGATGTTGCGTATACGTCGCGTATTCCTTGAACGCTGGCAAAAACACCGCACACTTCGAAGTCAATGCAGCAACTGAAAGTCTTTTTCGAAAATGCCACAGATATGGCTCACACACACTCACACACACACACACAATCACACTCACTTGTGCGGAGAGTGAGAGCCAAGAAAATTCTTCGAAAATTATATTTCAGAATTTCCATGCCGATCTTTTTGAGCGATGTCGATGTGATGTTCTTGACAGCACACGAGTATGCTCAGCACAGTGACTAACATTTGCCTCTCACCCACGACACGTGTGGTCAAGAAATTGAGCGACATCCCAGATGACACTGACATAAATCAGCAACATGCCAGCGACATTTTGCCGTCCGTGAGTCAAGCCGTCGAATACTTTGATCACTTTTATGCTTTATTTGGGTTAAGTATTTATGACGAAATGTAGACTAATAATTAACAGTTGAGTTAAATTCTGAACCAACCCTCAGGAGTAGGATTTTCTGTGTTTGCTGGCTGTGCTGCTGCTGGTGAAATGGTTGCCTCAACCTCCGCATCCGACGCTTCTTCAGATGATTGATCTGCCTGCTCTGGCTGGGATTCGATGGCCATTGTCCTTACAATCGCTGTTGGCTGAGCTCTGGCTTTTTTCGCTGGCAAAATTGGCACTGGATAGCCGTAGACGACACTGCTAAAAATCTGCACATTTTCCACGTCTCCCTTGACCTTGAGGAATCGCACATTGGCAAACGGCGAACGATGCTTGTACTGGGCAAAGTGCAGGCCATTAATCGATATCAGATAGTAGGCGGTCGTCACTAGCACTTGAATGGTGAATGGGCTGCCTGGCCTCAGCAGGAACGGCAGCTCGGAGTCGGTCTCCTCGGGACCCCATTGACCTGTAATTCTACTATTGCGCACAATGCATTTCTGCTGGAGTCGTGGATCGATGTGCAGGGCAATATCTTGCTCCTCTTCGTCATCCAAGAAGTTAATGGAAAATCTGCAAAGAGGGTAATAGAATTAAACTATATATAACAATTTGCCTGCTGCTGTGGCTTACTCATTTGCATTGTCGATAATTCGGCCGCAAAAGATGAAACTGTATCCTTCGCTCAGCTCGTCAATTGCTGCCACATTCTCGTTGAGGGGCAGTTCAGTTAATTCACCAACCGATGGCTAAAAGTGTGTGTAATTAGTACGATGCATTTATGCTGATTGATAATGAAACTGGAGAATCTCTTCTTACGCCGAAATTGGGAAATTGACTAGGAGCGCCCGTTAAGAAAGTGCGATAAATCTGATGCATCTCCACATCGCCCACAACTTGCAGCACACGCACTGCATCGAAAGCTAAACGATGCTTGTACTGGGCGAAAGGCTGATTGTTTATCGATATCAAATAGCACTCGTTTGTCACGAGCACCTGCACCTTGAAGCGTTGGCCACGCTCCAGGGGAAAGCGTATGGGGGAGCTACACTCCTCGGGGCCCCAAGTTCCATTAAGTCTGGTATTACGCACAATGTATTTACGCGGAAATCGTGGGTTAATATGCAAAACAATATCCTCAGCGTTGTTGTCGTAGCAAAAGTTAATAGCAAAACTATAAGAAATTGGAAGTTTGAAATTATTAGAGATGCGAATTTTGTGAATTACAAATCTAACTTACTTATCGCACTTTCTTCCAATGTGTCCCAAGAATGTGAAACACATGCCTTCAATTAGCTCATCAATACGCGTGCGATTGTTTGTGATGGGCAAAACCAAATATTCATCATAGCAATCCTTTGGTAAAATGGATCGAAATGTTATTAATTGTTCAATCTTTAGCTAGCCAAAGTAATTACCACAATAGTATCCTCAACGGGATGCGCAACCTCAACGTAATACGGCGAACTGGGGATTTCGTAGCCCGCAAACTTGACCACCACCTTGTGCTGACCCACAACCTTGGGCATATACGAAATCGTGTAGGTGAGATTCATGTCATTGTTAAAGTAAGCGTACGCTCGCTCAACTTCTCCGTTTGGTGCCTCGACATCTACCTCAACGTCGCCTATGGAATGGGTTGGAAATTTAAAATTGTACAGACTACTAAGGAAAAAAAAACTTACCATCGCCTACGGCAACTGTTTCTACGGTAAATTTGACTGTAGTGCCAATGATAATACCAGTGGGTTCTAGGCCAGGACCATATGCGCGCAGCCCATCAAGTGAGGGAGGACTAACAACACTAAGGAGTAAACGGTTAGTTGTCATAATTCATTAGAATTTGCCTAAAAGTATGCAATGCTTTTAGTTAAATGAGTATATAAAGCGAGCGACCAACAAGATTGGCATTTGGAAATTCAGCATAGCATACTTTCAGGCGCAAACATTTAATGTTACCTGTTCGGATCAGTCTTTGGTCGCAATGGCGCACCGTCCTTCAGCTTGGCGTTGGGATACTGCGACAAGTAGGTCATCACAGACTGCTCATCCACGTTGGGATCGACCAATTCCTCTGGCCTGATCAACTGACGCACATCCAGCCACTCATCAGCCAATTCCATGGCTTCAGCGGCATTGCGCACAGCTTCATCAGGGTTCCAGATCTCCCAATCTGGGCAGAGACCAGGTGCACAGGCATCTACCAAAGCGCCGACAGGTTTGCCAGTGGTCCAGTCATGAGTGAAGTTCTTGATGGGCATATCGGGCAGCTTGAGTTGTATCCAGTTCAACAGGCTGTCAAACACAGTGCAATAACAACATGAAATATGAGGAACATATAAGGAAATAATATATATTACCGCTGCTTGGGTGTCAGGCCCGATTCTTGCTGGGTCTCCTCACCATCCCAATTGGGCATCGATATCGAGTAGTGCAAAATCAGTGTCCACACTAAGCCCAAGATAAGCTTCAGCTTGCAGTCGACAATGTGAGATGAGTCTACATGCAATTGACCACAAATATATGTATATTGTTTAGTATTATTGCATAATAATGGCAGTCTTCAACGTATTTTGCTATCTCCGACTCTATTTGCAGTTCATTTAACACCTGATAACCACAAATAGAAATTGAGTCACTGCCGAAAAGCATTGACAACTCACCAATATTCACAATTTTAATGCCCTCTCCCTCGAGGAATTCGAGTGCAATCGATACATTTTCCAATTTCTGGGTGCGAAATGTTGGATTCTTATTATATCGGGGGATACGCTTTTGGGACAACACCTCGACGAGCAGTATCAAGCGAAGACCGTCCGAGAAATCCGTTTCCAAGTTCTCGATGGAACTGTTGGCAGTATTCAGATGCACGTTGGTCCAACGTGTGAAGGTGTTTTGTTGGATCTGCTTCCACGGAGCATCGCCAGAAATGCGAATACGTTCTGCGTCCATGTCAAAATAAATGCTCAATTGCAATCCAAGTTGTATTTATAAGTGAATGTCACTGTGGCTTTTATCAGAGTTCCTTTCCGTTTGGCGTTTGAAAGCGTTGTGGCTACTCAAGTTTGTAGGTCGGACTACTTATTGGTGATAAAGTCTTGCTCGTTGACAATCCCCGGCTGACTTTGACTGAGTAATACGAATTTGTGGCCTTATCTCATTGCTTGGCGAGAAACATTGCAATTCTTGCATACCCTGTACTCAGAGTTAAGTCAGATGTTTTCAAAGAGCTGCCAAAGAACATTTCCAGACATATCTTTCCACTTATCTGCTTCGTGTTCTCATCTTGTGATATGCTTAAAAAGGTGAAAGCAATGTGAGAATTATTCTTATCAACATTTTCACAACTATAGGGTACAACTAGTTCTTTTATTTTCGCCAAACTGTCTTCTTATCACGCCAATAAGCATAAAAATTGTGGTAAAACACAAGTTTGTCATTGTGCGAGCCCAATACAAATAAAATGGCTTTGATTGTAAATTGACTTAGTCAGTTACTTTAATAGGTGTTTATTTTTTGCGTTTTCTCTATATGAATTATCATACGTGCAGATAAGATATCGGCTATCTTTGAAATTTCCTGTGAGAATTCGCATTAAAATTCGCAAAATAACTGACAGTATCATAGATTTTTTTTAATATTGATTCATTCCAGCATTTTTAGAACAGTTGGGCAAAACTTGTAACAGTGGAGTCTGAAAATCGGTTGACTTTATGTCTAGTGCTTGATAGACTTCCGGAAGAATAAGTGACGAATTCGCAGGTGCAGTGAACGCAACTGATTAATGTTAAAAAATGTTAAAAATTAAAGAAAGTAATATTTAATAGATATCTATAAATATTTAACAGATATCGATTTAATAATTTGAATCATAAATAGCTGAAATGTGTGATTAAAAAAATAGATATCGGACGAAATGCAAATACATAATAATTTATATACCTAAAATAAAACTCACAAATTATAGTTGATAACTATAATGAAAAGTTAAGCATAAAAAGCATACAATAAATAAATAAATAAAATAAACAATTTAAATACAATCTTTGTATTGATAAAATTGTTATCAGCAGTAAAAAATTAAGTGTGATAATAAACACAATAAATAAAGTGGTATAGTGTAAAGTAAATCACGATTTCAAATAATCATTACGCAAATCGTAGTTATTTAAATAATCGTTAAGCAAATGGCAATCAACAAACGTCGAAATTAATTATAGTGAAGTGACTAGTTGGTAATCTGCTGTTGCCGCTCACCGCAGCGATTATTGCCGCTCATCACCCGCCGCATCCAGTCGGTGTAGTAGCGCACATCCATGAAAACATCCGGAACACCTTTGGCACAGGGCACCAAAAAGTTGAGCACGCCAATCAGCTGGCCATCGTGGACCAAAGGTCCGCCCGTGTCCCCGTGACAGGCGCCCACATTCATCTGCCTGAAGGCGCACAGATGACACGGCCCCAACTGCACATCATCGTAGTCGGACAGAAGTGACGCACACTCCACTCGAGAGATGCGATTCTGATGCACACGTTGCAGCAGCGTGGGCGTTGAGCCCGCCGCCGATTGTGTGCCCCAGCCGGTGAAAACGATGCGCGAGGTGCCAGCAGGGGTGAACTCTGTGGCCAGCGTCACGGGCTGAGTGAGTGCATCGTAGACGATGCTCGCGTTAAGCTGCAGCAGCGCAATGTCATTGTGATACTTGGGCGCATCATAGTTGCAGTGCAGGTAGATGGCACTGGGATAGTAGACAGCTGTGGGCTCAGTGTAGCGTATGGAGCCGACAGCCACCTGCAGTCGATCCGCTGGCCAGCCACTGACACAGTGGCCAGCTGTGAGTATCCAGCGCGGTGCAATGATGGCGCCGCCACACAGATGACTCCCGACCAGCGTCTGCAGCGAGATCTGATAGGGCGCCTCGCCCTCGACGGCATTCTGACCGCCCACAATGGACTCGACGGCAGCGGGTGAGAGCAGCAGGAGCAGCTGAGTTATCAGCAGCAATGGGAGGTGTGTGCGTTGTGTCATGCTGGATATCCAAGTGCAGACTGGCAGTGAGAATGAGTGAATATCTAGTGGAAATAATCTGGAGACTTGAACGCCATAATAAACGCCAGTTTATATCGCAATTATCAATAGCAGGATGGACGCGACTGGCTATCGTGAGTGCCTGTGGTCATAAACTGTCCATTGGAATCATAAAGTCTGGCTGATAAAGTCCGCTAGCCGTGGATGAAGCAAGCTTTTGATAAAACTCCGAGTACATTCGCCAACAGTTTGCTGCCGCCCGTCAAAGTCGCAAGATGAAGTCTCTCCACCTGGCTCTGTGCCTCTTCCTGCTGCTGCATCCCCGTGCGCTGGCCAAGCGCTACCAGGACTTGGATGCAGCCGAAGCGCGCATTGAGGGTCGCATTGTGGGCGGCCAGACGGCCGAGGTTGGCTTTGCGCCGTATCAGGTCTCGCTGCAGCCCCTGGTCGGCTATCACAATTGTGGCGGCGCCATCATCAACGAGAGCTGGGTGGCCACTGCCGGACATTGTGTGGCCACGTTTCCGCCAGAGTTTATTGTCGTGGTGACGGGCACCAATCGCTATGCGCAGCCCGGTGGCGTTTACTACACCGAGGAGGTGCATCTGCATTGTCTCTACGATGAGCCGTACATGCACAACGACATTGCGCTGCTGAAGCTCACCGAGAAGATCGTCTTCGATGAGCTAACCCAACCCATCGCGCTGCCAGTTGGTCCTGTGCGCGAGGGCGACTCAATTGTGCTCACGGGCTGGGGCGCCGGGGTGGCCAATGGCGATGCTCACGAGGAGCTGCAGAAACTGGACTTGAACTTTGTTAAGTTGTCCGAGTGCTACGACATTTTCAATCAGACCAACAACATGGGCGTCGGCCACATCTGCACCTTCTCCAAGGAGGGCGAGGGCTCGTGTCACGGCGACTCGGGCGGTCCGCTGGTGAGCAACGGCCACCTTGTTGGCCTGGTCAACTGGGGCAGGCCGTGTGCCAAGGGCTTTCCCGATGTGCAGGCCAATGTGTACTACTATCTGGACTGGATCAGGAACGTGATGAGCGGCAACTCCAAGTGCAGCACATGAACGTATAGATTTAAATAAATTTCGAAATGTTGTGCGTTTGTTTTTGTAATAAAGGAAATAAGGAGAAGATATTTGGTTTTTCTTTGGGTACACGGAAAACACATTTCATATCCAATACCATTAATTTCAAGATCAATTTTAACACTTTGACCTTGGGTTTACCCTGGACACGATATCACAATCGGTTAGATAAGCCCAAAACAAGAACAACTAACGGGGCTCATGAAATAGCCAAGTACAACGACTACTTGAACCTTTTATGGGCGGTTCGTGTCCCAGCTAAGTTATTGATTTGTTTATTTTCGTTTATTGTTTAGGCGGTTTAAGTTTTAGCTTAATTATTATTTGATCGCGTCTGCAGAGTCAGTGGCTCATCTTACTTATTAATAATTGCTGGCATAACAATGGCAGTCCTTGCACTTGGACTGCGACATGGTGCGTTGAATCCAGTCGCGGTAAAAGTACGTTGAAGCATAACTATCCGGATAGCCGAGTGCACAGGGATGTCCCCAGTTGACGAGGCCGTACAAGACACCATCGGCCGCCACTGGGCCACCAGAGTCACCATGACAGGCGCCTTGTCCCTCGTTGGTAAGTGTACAGATGTGTCCATAACCATTGTTCGTATCGCCACCCATTATCTCCTGGCAGGTCTTGTAGTCCACATAGGTGAGCGATGCCTGCTGCAGAATATCCGGAGTGTCGCTGCCAAAGTACGTGGATCCCCAGCCGGTGAGCAGCAGCTTTGAGCCATTGACTGGCGGCGCTTCAGGCAGGGCGATGGGCTGAGTGACCTCATTAAAGACAATCGAGTCGTTGAGACGCATCAAGGCGATGTCATTGTGATAATCGGGTTTGTTGTAGTTGCAATGCACCCAATACTCCTCCACAAAGTATTTGGCGTACGGCTTCTGCCATTCAATGGTGCCCGTGGCCACGCGCAGATATGATGGATTATAGCCGAAGACGCAATGAGCGGCAGTTAGCACAGTTCTTTCGTTGATGATGGCACCTCCGCACATGTGATCGCCATACATGCCCTGCAGGGAGATTTGATAGGGCGCCATGCCGACGAACGCATCATTGCCATTGACAACGCGTGAGTCGAGTCCTTGAGCCTTCGCCTTGGCCAACAGCTGGTCGAGCTTCTCAGCACTGAGCTCGGGTATGCGCTTGCCGCCGCTTAGGCTGCTCCAGCTGAGGAGCAGCAAAAGGATCGCTGCACTGGCAAAGCGATTCCACATCGTGCTGACGAATCAATCTCTAAACGCGTATTAAACAATTCGCCACGTCGTGATTTTGCTTTTATACTCGCGGAAATTGTAGGGGGACATATGAATATGAGCGTTGTTTTATCGTAAATCGGAATCGATATTGTCCAGTGTATGGTATCTAGTCCATAAACTGATAGAGGCAAGTTCTGATTAGGATTTTGTGACAGGGTAATTAATATCGCGGAGGGACTGTGGACGATGATGATTTAGCAACAAATAAAACAGAAAACGTCGAATTTAAAGCTAAGCATAGCGTTTGCTTAGATACCCTGTAAAAAAAATGTTTACAGATTATCTAATTCGCTCCATTTGATGAAGATCTCTAACAAGGAAGCCGCACTAGTCGAAATGTGATGCATACTTTTAAGCTGTTAGTTTTATAGCACTTATAACAACAACCGTAGCTTATAGTTGGTTTGTGTCCTTGCTAAGCTGTTGGATAGCATCCAAAATCTGTATAAAAATCTGTGTATCGACATTTCAAACTACCCCCAATGCTTTATCACAGATTGTTTCCCCAATAATCGAACTTTGGATTAGTTTCTTTTACAGTCTATTTTGCCATGTTTATTAACTTATTAATAATACATAGTTTATAGCTACAAATTTTCCTATAACAACAAGTCCATAAAATCGCCAAAAACAAAACGAGCATGTAAACTAACCACAATGACTTGCGGCCTTGCTGCCTTGACCATTCTACAAAACCGTCCACTCATCGGCCAATAAACAGGCAACTCAATTGACCCGCTGCGTACAACCTGCAATGGTGCGACGTATCCACTCCATATAATAGATTGTATTGGCATGCATATCGGGTTTGCCAACAGCGCAGGGGGCGCCCCAGTTGACCACGCCCACCAGCTTGTTCTGCCACATCACCGGACCGCCAGAGTCGCCACTGCAGGCACCCTCGCCCTCCTTGGTGAACGTGCAGAGGTGTCCAATGTCAACGCCATCGCTGTTATCCCAAGCAGCCTTGCACTCAGCATGATCGATGACAGTCAAATTGAGAGTTTGCAAACGTTCCGTGGCCGGCCAATTGAGTTCCGGAGCACCCCAGCCGGTTAAAGTGACGGTGGCACCGACTGGCGGATACTCTGTGCTCAGATCAGCGATCTGAGTGCGTTCATTGAACACAATCGACTCGTTCAGGTGAAACAGCCCAATGTCGTTGGCATACACGGCTGGTATGTCGTACATCGAGTGCACTATGGAGCGATCCGGATAGAGCAGCTGGCCGGGCACAAGCCGTTCATTGGTGCCCACCACAATTCGCAGATCCTCGACAGCAAAGTCCAGGCAACAGTGTCCGGCAGTCAGTATCCAGCGGTCGCTGAGGATGACGCCGCCGCAGATGTTTGTGCGCCAAGTGGTTTGTATCGAGACCTGATAAGGCGCCGCTCCCTCTGCGGCATCCTGACCGCCAACAATGCGATTGCCGTAAGTTGTGGTGGTGGCGTATTTATGGGGCACCCGCTTGCCCACGGTGACGTCAATGGAACAGCCCAAAAGCAGCAGCAGCAGCAGCAGCCATAGACACTGGGTCAGCAGCGCAGACGTTGGGCGCATCCAGCACAAAGCAGTCGACATTTTCACTATGCGTACGTGTTCCTTGGCGTTTACGAGTCCAACTGCAATTAACTGACCAGCTAATGATATGTTAGATTGGAATGACCCAAGTCGAAGCTTTTATAACTGCCATTTATCGCACCTGGAAGCTTTAGCTTTGCCTGACCAATCAATGGCTATCGCAGCGTAAATGCCCAACACTTTTTTTCTATCTTTACGATCTTGACCAGGATAAAACCCAAGAATACGGCGCAAATGGTTTCAATTGGAGGCATCGTAAAGCGAGCGGCGATTAGATCTAGACTGCAAATCTCAGCCGGCTATATATTTGCAGTGTTTCGACAGCCTTTCCGCCAAATACAGTTCGCATGCCCGCCATGAATGTCCAAAATGAACAACACTTATCGTCCCCGCCTCTAAACAGCCCATAAATATCAAGCTCGATAAGCTTCATGCCGATGTATAATGCCCAGTTGAATTGCCAATGTACTTTAGTTTCACTTCGCACTGTACAACAATGAGATCACATTTCCTGCTCAGCCTCAGCCTCTGCCTGCTCTACGCTGCATCTCTGCACGCGCTGCGTCTGCATGGCACACAGCAGCCAGCCAAAGCCGTCGCACTTGCCGCGAGGACTCGCGCACCGACGCCGCAAGGTCGCGTGGCTGGCGGCAGTCTGGTGAACATCGGTGAATGGCCCTGGATGGTGTCCATACAGAATCTGTACGGTTTCGCCTTCTGCGGCGGCGTCGTCATCGATGGGTCTTGGATTCTGACCGCAGCCAGTTGTGTGTCCGGTTTGCGGGCACGCAATTTGATCGCCGTCACCGGCACCGTGGACACCTACAACCTAACATCGCCCTACTTCTTTGTGGATCAGATTCATGTGCACTGCAACTTTGACAAGCCGCTGTATCACAACGACATCGCTTTGCTGCACCTGAACGAAACAATTGAGTTCAATGGCGAGACGAACAAGATACCGCTCTCCGAGGTGGATGAGCTGCAGGAGGGCGAGAAGCTAAGCTTTGCGGGCTGGGGCAGCACAACGGCTGAAGGCACCAGCTCGCGGTACCTGCAAAAGTCCGAGGGCAGCTACACCTCGGTCGACAACTGCCGCAGCGCTCTGGGCAACACCGAGAACGTGGATCTGGGCCATGTTTGTGTGCAGATGGAGGCGGGCAAAGGCAGCTGCCACGGCGACACTGGCGGCCCACTGATCGACGAGCAGGGTCAGCTGGTGGGCATTGGCAATTGGGGCGTGCCGTGTGGTCTTGGCCATCCCGATGTCTATGCCCGCGTGGCCTTCTACAGCGATTGGATACGCACCATCATCAATGGCTGTGGCATTGCTTAGATTGGTTGTACTTGTACTTGGTTTTATCAACAACTGATTTCCTGCGTTGGCCTGCAATAAATAAATGCTATGCGATTTACGATTTACAATCACATAGTTTTATTCTGATTGATATTAGGTCGAAGTTTTTATATGGCTGGTCATTAATATCCAAAAGACCAGTCATGCGACACAGTTTAGCTGCTTCACAGTTGGCTCACCTTGCGATCAGTCCACTTTTGACAGCCATTCCTCCAACACCAACATGTCTTGCCTGTTCGGCGCGTTCCTTTTCCTGCTGCTCGTGTCCTCGTCACACGCCGCTGGGCGTCGCGCATTTCAGCCTGTGGCCACGTCCCAGTCGAAGCTCAACTCCCGCATCGTTGGAGGCGAAACTGCTGCTCTCGGTGCGGCACCTTATCAAGTGTCTATTCAAAACAAATATGGGTATGTAACACCAAGCATGAGAGTAGTATTGTGAAAGTGATGGCATTGTCTGTTGAGAGTAAAAGCAGTAAAGGATATTGAAAAAGAAATTAATCAAACAAACACGAATTGTGAAATACATAAACAAATTCTGAAATACTCATCGAATTTACTCGTATTTTATGATGCTTGCATAAGAAAGCATTTTATAGCAAATTGAACTAATTTAAAAGAGTAATTAAAACAGAAAATTAATATCAAAACAATTGATGCAATTACTTAATCTTTATTATTACAATTTAAACTGTAAATCAAAGCAGATTGAATTATGAGGATTATTAGCACATAACTTGAATTGCATTTATAAGAAAACATAATAAAACCTATTCATAGGATTTTTTTTAAATGAGCTGCAAAGTGCAATGAGGCTGCAATGTATTTAAAAAGGATACAAGAAAAAAAAATATATATACATATTGAAAAGGAAATATTAGCTTAAAGGTAATTTAATTTTAAAAGACGTGCATTCAGAACTTATTCTAATATCAGATGCTTGTAATAGCTGTTGAATTTATCGTTCAGTTTGTGAGTTCTAATCAGTAAATAAACAATAAACTTGCTGCTCATAAATGGTGTAGTGTGATAAAAGTAAACTAAAGCAACAAGTGTAATACTTCAACAACTTGTTCACTGTTGTGATAAAATGTTAAACTTTCACAGCAATCACATGTGTGGAGGCGTCATTATACACGATCAGTACATTCTGACCGCTGCCAGCTGCGTGGCAGGCATCCACAAGAGCAACGTCAAGACTGTGATGAGCACCAACGACTGGGCTGGCCAGGCATGGGAATACTACACCGAGGAGATCATAATCCACTGCAAGTTCGATCAGCCGCTGTATCACAACGACATCGCCCTGATCAAGATGCAGACGCTAGTCGCCTACGATGAGGTGACGCAGAACATAACGTTGGCCGGCGCCGATGAGCTGGTTGAGGGCGACAAGCTGGTGATGACGGGCTGGGGATACACCGAGGAGAACGGCGAGTATGTGAACGATCTGAAGCAGCTGGAGGTCAGCTATGTGCCGACCGCCAAATGCAATTCAACCTACGGCTACACCAAAGATCTGGACGTGGGCCACTTGTGTGCCGTGGGCAAGGTTGGCGCTGGCGCCTGCCATGGCGATCATGGTGGTCCCTTGGTTGATAGCCAAGGTCGTCTCGTGGGCATCGGCAACTGGGGGGTGCCGTGTGCTCACGGCTTCCCCGATGTGTTTGCGCGTGTCAGTTACTACTACGATTGGATACAGTCCACAATCAATGGCTGTGGAATTACCAAATCGTAAGTGAGCCATTGTCGGCTACAATCTCTTGAAGTTCGGACGTCTGGAGATTGTCGACAGACAACATGTGAACTTTGCAGCCACTCAGGGAATGACTTAAAGAAAATTGTGTGCTCTTAATTACCACAAATTTGGAGCTTATCTATTTAGAGCAAATCAGGGAAGCTACAGTCGAATGTGTTAGACTGTAGGATACCTGGTAGTCGCCTACTTATACCATACAAATGTAGTTTATGTACGAATAAAAATGATAGAAAGAAAAGTGGCTGATTGTAAGGAAATATTTTTGCACACTTTTTAGTGCATGAAGCAGATTAAATATTCACTTGAAGTTGTATCTACAGAATTATATCATTTAAAAACTGCAGCTCTTATAGGCTTATTAATAAGCTTTGTTGTTTGTGATAATGAATATATATGTTTTATATCACAACATTCTACTCTTGCCACGCAGTGTCGATACCCTTTTTTTCTAAGCGTTGCAGGTATATTGATTCTTCAAGAAGCATAGCAATTATTATTTGAATTACGTCGCTTATCTGTTGCCCAGTCTTGGAAAGTTTCGTTACTGTGCCGTCTAGAGATCGTTAACAGCGCAAAGTCCGCAACACCCACAACGTGTCGTATGAGTAATCTGTTGTCGTAAATTCAATCGAAGTGAAGTGTTGTCATTCCAGCGACGGCTGACTGGCTTTCGGTACTCATTCCTTTTTGCGCGAATTTCTAGCGTTTATCAGCGGGAGCGAGTGAGCGTCTTGGCTATGGTAATGTCACTATCAGAACTTCCCCAGAATTGCGTATCATGGCTTATCAGGAACGCGGTGCTCGCATTCGTATTCAAAGAAAGCAAACGCCAAGATAATGAGCAGAGCCAACAAACAGGTAGCCGAGTATAAAAGGAATACCAGCTGCATGATATTCGCAATTCGAAATCGAAAGTCGAAACAACGCGTTCACAAGAATTACACCCCCAAAAATAAAAACAAAGATGAAGTTTCTCGTTCTACTCGCACTTGCAACAACACTCGCGGCCTGTGCGGCACGCGAAATTGGCCTAGGCAAGCGTGCCAGCCACCAGTTGGATATCGATGTGGTGCGCCCGGAGGCGCGAGTTGTGGGCGGCTCCGATGCGCCGCAGGGCTACGCTCCCTACCAGGTGTCCATCATGAACACCTTCGGCGAGCACGTCTGCGGCGGCAGCATCATCAGCGAGAACTGGATACTCACGGCTGCCCACTGCACCGAGTGGCCCAAGCAGTACCTCAAAATCGTCACCGGCAGCAATGACTACACGAAGCCAGGTGCGGAGTATTCGGTGGATGTGGTGAAGAAGCATTGTGAGCACGACAAGCCCGCCTATCACAACGACATTGCACTGCTGCACGTGGCCACGCCCATTGTCTTCAACGAGCGCACGCAGCCCATCAAGATGGCCACCCAGGACTATCTGAAGTCGGGCGACAAGGTCACCCTAACCGGCTGGGGCAGCGTCAAGGCCTGGGGTCGTTATGTCACCCAGCTGCAGAAGGTCGATCTTGCCTACTTGGATCACAAGAGCTGCGAGTCGAAGGTGAAGAATGCCACTTGGTTGGGCGAAGGACACATGTGCACCTTGACCAAGGAGGGCGAGGGATCCTGCCATGGTGACTCCGGCGGTCCGCTGGTCGATGAGAATCAAACGCTCGTTGGCATCGTCAACTGGGGCGAAGCCTGCGCTCTTGGCTACCCGGATGTGTTTGCCTCTGTCCAATACTATCAGCCCTGGATCAACAAGATGATGACACCAGAGGGCACTGCCTGTTAAAAGTAATTTATAACTCACAGAGGGAGGGGTCAATAGACCCTAAAAGAATCCTCCCACAAAAAAAACACACAATCACAATGAACAAAAGCCTACCGAACAAAACGTAGTTTATAGTCCAACCATATTTATCGTAATTATACAAATATATCACAAAATATAAAATATTTATGAGCAACAATTACTGGCCTTAATTCCTTTATTATTCCTTGTTGTTGAGAACAAAACAATTTAGATACTTTATTCCTGGATTAAGGATTATTTGCGGAATTCCCTACAAATGCCAAGCAATCCCTAATTCACAGTTCAAAGGATCAACCTCAAGCTACTCCATAAAGATATCCACAAGCGTATCTATAGTCCAGTCATATTCATCGAAATTATATATTGCGAAATGGAGAATTTATGTGCTTTAATTACTTTATTAACTTGTTATTTGAAAGAAACCCAAAGCGGTCTCTTTTCGAGTAAGTAATCCTTAAAAAGTAGCACCTAGGATCAAAGCAGAAGTCAATTTACTCCATAAAGATACCTCAAAACCTAGTCTATAGTCCAGCGATATTTATCGAAAGCTATATATCCCAAAATAAAAAGTATTTATGATCAGCACTTATTGGCCACAATTGCATTATGGACGTGTTATTTAATAAGGCCGCATGCGAAACCGAAAGATGGTCAGGTTAGTCATATAATCCAATTGTCCAATCGTATGAGTCTCTGTCTAAAATTAGCCAAGTCAGCCAGCATAAGCAATGCCCAGTTGGCCAACGACGTGTGAGTGTGTGAACTGATTAGCCAGCCAATCAAACTATTATCTAACTCTTTCACTCTCGGCAAAGAGGCAAGGGATCAGTAATTGATTGTAATTTAATAGTGTAAATAAATTAGACTGCACTCTCCAGAAGGCGTCTCAAGTAATGTAAAATTGAAGACCTTTTAATGTGATTTATTTTTAGAAGTGACTCGCACTGCTTTGAAAACTATTCAGAGGGTAAATACCCGAATCTAAAATGTAATAATAATTCCCCTCTTGAGAGATAAGAGTGAGCAAGAAAAACGTTGGCTTGATTCTTGAAAAATATTTAATCTGTGCAGCTTAAATTGTTTGGTCAATAGCTGACAGAGAGTAGAAGGAAGTATTCAAAAGAATGTTCAAAATTTTAGTAGAGATCTCAACAGGTTTATTATAAAATAAAGCCCTTTTGAATTTATTCAATAGAATGCCATCCAATTTCATTAATTATTCCATTTTTGCCTTTTTTGCGATAAACTTTAAAGCCATAAATAGGAAATGATTTAATTAATCGGGGTTTTCGGGAATACTCTATATATTAATAATATCTATCTGATTCATTTTAAACCGCAGTCGATTATTCGCAAGTGTTATGACCAAGAACTTTTAGACCGCCAAACAAAGTTGAGTTATCTTTTCGTAGATTGCGAGTGCTTCAGTCTATTTCTTTCCTCATACTCGTCGCACAGCTTGAGCACTTGAGGAGTCGCTTATCAATGTCGACCTTCCGCTGAAGAACGCGGCAGACAAGTGTTTGGAACCCCTACAGAGGGCTGTGTGATTGGCATACAAAGTGGTTGGCGCTACTAACCCATAAAAGGCAACAAAATGTGGCAAGTTGGTTGCAGTTGAAGTCGCTACTCCACTGAGAATGTTGTTGTTGTGCCTTTTGTTGATCAGTGCAGTGGCCGGTGAGGTGTTCGACGAGGTGCTCTATC
Organism: Drosophila siamana; assembly: GCA_035047445.1. Taxonomy (NCBI): domain Eukaryota; kingdom Metazoa; phylum Arthropoda; class Insecta; order Diptera; family Drosophilidae; genus Drosophila; species Drosophila siamana. The sequence goes on along the minus strand of JAWNPP010000004.1, from coordinate 14,206,978 downwards.
CACCACAGTTCACCAAGGAGCGCATTGTGGGCGGCGAGGATGCGCCCGATGGCATGGCGCCCTATCAGATCTCGCTGCAGAGCATCAAGAGTGGACAGCATTCGTGTGGCGGTGCCATCATCGACGAGCGCTGGATTGTGACCGCAGCGCACTGCATACACGGCAGATCGGCGAATGCTCTCAGAGTGTTGACTGGCACCCAGGATCTGCATCAGAATGTGACGCAATATTACTACGTGGACAAGATTGTGGAGCACAGCAACTACGAGCCACGCAAGTATCGCAACGACATTGCGCTGCTGCATCTGAATGAATCGATTGTCTTCGACAATGCCACACAGCCGGTGGAGCTCGATCATGAGCCGCTGGTCGCTGGCGATTGGTTGCTGCTCACCGGCTGGGGCACGCTCTCCCTGGGCGGCGAGGTGCCCGCCAAGCTGCAGCGCCTCGAGGTCGAGTACGTGCCCTTCGAGCAGTGCCGCGAGGCGCACGGCAACAGCACCAATGTGGACATTGGCCACGTCTGCACCTACAACGACAAGGGACGCGGCGCTTGCCACGGCGACTCTGGTGGTCCCCTGGTGCACAATGGCAAGCTCGTCGCACTGGTCAACTGGGGCATGCCCTGTGCGCGTGGCAAGCCCGATGCCAGCGCCAGCGTTGCCTACTATCACGACTTTATACGCACGCATCTCAGTCTCAGCCAAAAGGAGCAAGCGGAAGCGCAAGCGGAAGCGGAGAAGGAGAACAAGGAAATGGGCAACTGAATTTCATTTATGTCTACAAATTGACTAGCTTTGAATCTCGCATAAAATCTCGTATACTTCAACTCAACTTAAATAGATCAAATGTGTTTCTCCAAAAAGTAAAACTGTTTTTGTTGCATATTTAGAATTTATGGCAGCTGCTTTTATACTAAGTCAACTCCTCATGATTCCTGTACACCACTTTCGGTAATAAATATTATTTCAGTGCCAAGTCAAGGTCGTCGCCTCTTCAAATAACGAAACAGCAGCTACAGCAGCTAACGCCTAACTATTGTTAACAGCTGAGTTGCAGCAACAGTCAACAAATCATTTGCATGGCAAAACAAACATAAAAATAAAACCGAGTTTAAAAGAGTTTGCGAGGCGTCTGTTGCCGCCTGAAACTGAAAGCTTTTGTTACACCTCACGTCAGTCTATTGTTTGGGCTGACAACTCAACTTGATTGGTTGCATATTAGCCAAACTTGACTTTATTGCCAGACGTTGGTAAACACTTGTGGCTGTGGTGTCGATTATGAGCTGAAATTAAATGGCAATTGATGGTCAACGCAATGTAAAACAAGTGGGCTGGATTTGACAATCTTTAGATAATAGATCAAAGACAAACTGTGCTGCAATTAAATGCTAATATTACACAACTAATGATAAGGCAGGCATTGAGTATACGACGCGTGAACAGAAGTTGCCTCTCGAAGTGTAGAAGTTATCTATTGAATAATATCTTAAGTTAAGGACTGCAAATAAAGAGCAGAATAGACTTATGTATTCCACATGAAACATAAAATTGCCACGAATCTGTCAAAAAGATTTCATAGATATGCGTTGATTCAAGAACTCGCAATTTGATTTACAATATTGAACCTTTTTAATGAGGACTGGATTCAATTTCAGACATTTACACGCTATAAATTCTCTTACAAACTTAGACAACAAAATATGAAAGGTTTCGACAGCGAACTAACTAAGATTTGATGTGGTGAGCAAATGAAGAATATTCTAGAACTGATTGGCGGGCAGATATTGATTGTTGACCGGTCCATTGGGATTGATGGGGCCACTCAAACTAGCCGATCCATGCTGGGCATGCGACTGCACATCCAGGGAGCCGTCGTTAACTTGCTGCTGCTGCTGCTCCTCTTCGTCCTCCTCGGGAGCGTCCAGGGAGCCCACAACCGAGGTGATGGGAGCCAGACCCTCGTCGGTGATGGTGGAGGTGCCTCCCAGCGTATCGTATTGCGACTGAATCTGGCGCTGGGCATTCAATGCCTCCTCCGGAGTGCGGTACTTGATGAAGAACACCTCGGGCTTGTTGATCGTCTGCGGTGCCTCGGCAATGGCGTCCTGCAAGTCGGCGGCAGTCGTCTTCTTGGCCAGCACATAGACCACAGTCTTCTCCTGCTTCAGCGTCTTGGCCAGATTCAAGGCAGCGGCACGATTCGTTTGCGCTGGCGTCTTCACGAACAGCACATTGTAGTGGTTGCGTGGCTGCTGGTTCAGCTGCTGCAGCTCATCCTGAATCTCGTCCTCGGACTCCTCGGGCGCCGAGTGAATGAAGAAGTTCTTGGTGACAATGGGACGCTTGGGAATGCGCACACGAGGACGAGCGCGACGCTGCTGCTGCTGCAATGGCGCCGTCTGGAAGTTGATCGGGAAGTTGGCGGGCATTGGGAAGCTGGCGGTGATGATGCGTGGCTGCTGCTGCTGCTGCTGATGCTGGCCATGGGAATGGTGTCCAACTGGTGGCAGGTAGGGCAGTGGCACAGCCAATGGTGGCAACACGGGATGCGACGATTGCTGCAGCTGCTGCTGTTGCTGCTGCAGTTGCTGATTCAGCAGATGCGCCACAACAGTTGGCTGCTGCTGCTGCTGCTGCTGCTGCTGCACGCGGTAATTGTATCCGGGCTGCGTGAGACTGATGTCGGCTTGGGCCAGCGCCAAGGCGCCCATTACAATGCAGGTCTAGAAGAGGTAGAGAGCATAAACAACATTAGGTCACGGCTAATCCTGGGGATATCCAATTCGAAACGCACCACAAATAACTTCATGCTGTTGCCTAGGCTGGAACTTAGTGGCTCTTTAGTTGGCTGTAAAACTTGACTTGTCTCTCAGTCGCTGGCTGGTTGTGATGTTGGGTCAAGCGATGTTGCGGCCTTTTATACCAGAAGACAGTCGGTTGAATGCGTGGTCGCAACTTGTTTACAATCGGAAACGAGACAAATGAAACACGGCAGCCACAGCAAATTGTTGCAACAGTCAACAATACATTTGCATGGCGAGGCAAACAAATAATAAAAACATATCAAAACGAAGATGAAACCGTTCGTGGGGTGGCAACTGGAAGTGGGCTTTTGTTACGCCCCAAGACGGCCCATTGTTTGGGCCAACAAATCAACTTGGCAATTTTGACACCAGCCCAAAAAAACTTGACTTGATTTCGTCTCTTTAAATCACATTGCAGTTTGATACACTTTCACAGCGCACGGCGAAAAAAAACACTTGACAAATTATACTACAAATTAATTTAGCCGCCAAATTTATGAATAACATAACTAAAATCAATTCCAATGCTCTACATCGCAAAGGTAGCTTTCAAAATTGATTAGTGTATTTTGCGCAGCGACTTTAAATTTGATTTCGCATTCAATTTGATTTGTGTTGCCGATTTGAGCAGCTGTGGCTAATAATTAATTTGTTAAAATAAGCGAATCTCCGACTTGGGCATCGAATTGTTATTAGTTTAATTATGATTATAATTTCTAAGAAGTAATAAAAGCAAAGTGTCAACAAAGTCGTAAAAAACAAAAACTTCGCAAGCCGTTCAGTTGATGGGCTGTCTAAATTTTGCAGTCGCATTGCATTCATATGCAAATGATCGATTGATATGGACGAGGTTACAATCGATTACAATCGTTTTCTATGCACTTTTGTCTGTCCCGGCCTCTTTTGTTCGCCAACTTGAACTATAAAATGCGAATGGAAATGTGGAGCGAGTGAACGAGAGAGAGAAAGAGAGGGAGCGAGAGGAAAGTCAAGGTCTAGCTGCATATTGAGTATACGCAGCGTGTAAATATTGTGCGATATATCGCCAAAATGATACAAAACTACTCATTTACATACATATATGTGTATGTATGGATATATATTATATTTATTTTTTTTGTGATAATCAAAGTCAGCCATTAGTCAGTTACGATACACAACAAAAGTGAAGGTAAATCACTTAGTCAATTTGAAAGCTCTGATTTTCATGGGACTCTGCCCGACATTTTGCGCAGGTTACGCGTTGGCTTTAGCTCTTCTGTCTTTTTTGCTTTTTGGGAGGGAAATCTTTGTTTGACAACGGAAATGAGTTGTCATAACACGCATTACCAATTTAAGCAGATGCAGCTTAATTGGATTGCCTGTTAAAATGCATAGTGAATGTTGGAGATACGACAAAAAAGCTGAGCCTACAACTAACCAACCAATTTATCTGTGATCTCTAATTATGAAAGCAACAAATTATGCTAGTGCGTGCTATCCCACGCCAAAACGCTAAGCGCTTAACAAATACTCCCCTAGCAGCAAACCGAGCATTAAATCGCTCTAATTATGCAATTCTCGAATGCATTCCCCTTGGAGCTTGGCAGGCAGCGAGTGCATCTCATTAGCCCAAGTTTGCGCACAAATCAACGCGGCAACCTTCGCGGTGTAAATTCATCCCATATTTCTTGCCGCTGTCTGTCGCTCTTCGTTGCCGCAGCCGTAGCCGGAGCTATCCAAACAGGTTTCACACTTTCTCACGCCAATTCCGCGAGGCATGACTGAAAGCCTCAGAGTAGGGAACAACTCGTAACATTTCATTCGGTCGTATTAAATATGCAAAAACCTTATCCAAAATATTGTATCTGCGATCAACTTCCGCTCGTGAAATGTAAAACTGAAATCTCTAATGCAATTCGTAAAATTAACTAAATACATTTTATTTACAATTTAATTTATCCCTGTTTGGCCATAGAAATAAATTAAATGTTCAACGTACTGCGCTGCTACTTGAATATATTTCGCAAAGCTTAATGGATTTTCTAAATAAATCTCAAATGGAATACAACATTTAAGACTTATTTGATATTTTTTGGAAAAAAGTGAATGCTGTTGGGAGACATAAATTTGTGATTTTCGTAACAAGTTTGTTTTTTTCTCAATTTTTTTAATTTTTTAATTTATTGTGTGGCGAACGCTTCACACTGTCAGATTTTGACATTGGCTTTTGTTTGTTGTGGTAGCATAAATGTGGATTATATCCATGCATAACATTATAAGCCACTAAAGAGGCTGGGGAAGACATTCAATTAGGTGCTGGAATGACAAATGCACTTTTGATTATTGGCCTAAAACTGTTTCCAGATTAATTATAGTACACTTTTCATTGACAAATTACACAAAATGCAAAATGCTTAAAAGCCATTCAAAACGATGTATTTAAGCCGAATATAGTTAAGACAACGGAGCAGCATTTGGGTTGTCTTAAGCCCACGCCGTAGTAAAAATTGATGAATGAATTCGAATCGATTTCAAAGCGGGCTTGTTATGCAGACGCGTCAAAAACCACATAGGCAATCGACATGCACACTTATTGGTATACTTTGATTGATTTATAATCAATGGAAACTGCTGTTGCCTGTGATAACAGGTTAATCAGGTTACAGAATAGAAATCAACCCATGTAAATATTCAGATTTTACTTTAATTAACAAATTACATGTTTTACCAATTTTTTTAAATTAGCTTTATTTAACTTTCAAATTAAGTTTTACTGTTTTTTCGTCATTATTTGAATGTATGTAACATATAGACTTCAGCCCATTGGCTATGCTCTGAACAGTCAGCAACATTTCATGTTGCATACTTTTAGGATGTATTTTTTAACAGTGGCGCCATCTAGCTTTGAAGGCACGCGCTAAGGGACCCATTGAATAGGTATTTTATTTAAAACAGATGCGAATCACATCTTTCTTCTAGCTAATTTAAATAAATAATTCTGGAAGTTTGCTGATGAAATTTGAATTTTAACAATTAAAAAAATATAAAATAATGTTCATTTCGTAGCTTAAGTTACGAATAGAAATGGAATTTCATCAGATTGAGCGCTGGTCATTTGGCACAATAAATTATATCACATTTCGTAGCGATAAGGAATCACAACTCAATCAATCTTATAGCCCTAAAGAAATCAAATAACATTGCAGTTAGAAAATTATCTGCAGTAATGACATTCAATAATTGTCCATTAATTGTAAGCAGGCGTATTATCGGGTTCCAAGGAGTGAATGGTCAGTTGACGTTGATGTTGACCAAGCAGCTTATCAATGCTTTATAATTATATTTAGCTATACACTAACTAACAAGCAGGTGACTTTTTAACTCGATTATGCTCATAAATACGACGATCGCGTGCGATATTCGAGGAATCAAAATGACCAAACCTTATGAGCTGGTTGTAAACATAGTAAAATATGATAAACTGCTGGGTATTGGTCACCTGCTATTATTAGATATGTATATTGCTACAATTAATGCAATAAATGCCAAAGCGATCAGTTTGAACTTTATAAAGTCCAATTCGTTGAACTTTACCCAAGCGGCAGCCCTTTAAGTTCACCACAAAAAGAAATGTATTCTAACAATAGATTTGCTTATAAAAATTGTTTCATTTTATTAAATATGTTTTACGTAGAAATAATAAATTGTGAGTGTTTTTAAGGCACATGCGCTTTGAATGTCACACAAAATTGACTAGTTGAATTTTTTTATTTGAACGCTTCAAAGCCCGATTTCAAATAATGAGTATATTGTTAATTGTCTGGTCCTGCCTGTCTCTGTTTAATGCTCTCTCTGCTCCTCCGCTAAAATTCGTTGTATCCTCCGCACTCAGTGCAGTCTTTGGTCTGTCTATGGCTGAAATTGTTTGTTATGGCTGCTCTCGATCTCATTCGCTGCACGTTGAATTCAACTACAGCAAATTGATTTTCTGCACTGCAAAGCAGAGCAACAGTGTGAGGCTCAGACCCAAGGCAGAGATCTGATTTGCGCCGCCTCGTTGCACCTGCTGCACCAGGACAACAGCACGATTATTCTCGCTCTGAATCTCACGGTAATTGTTGTGCAGCTGCTTGCCCTTGTCGTACTCGATCTCCTTGAACTCATTCACCTGGGCCAATGTCACGGGGAACGTTTCCGTCAGCACAATCCAGGTGACAGCCTCCGCGCAAGTGGGCGTGGTCAACGAACCCGCATAGGTGAAGTAAGTGTTCACGCTGGGCACCAAATCATCAACAGCCAAACTATCGGCTACCGGAACGGGGACATTCTGCTGCTCGTACGCCTTGATGTCGCCCAGACTCTTGATGATGCTGTCGATGGCCTCGTTGGGCGTGTTGGACACGTGATAGAGCACGCCGAGCACCGTGATGCCGTCCTTAAAGTTGGCGGCCATCGAGATGTTGGGATAGATGGTGTTGCGATGCACAATGTGCACCTCGAGGGGATAGCGTATGGTGTTTATCGTATGCTCTGACCACCAGTGCATGTGAATCTGTTCCACAACATAATCGCTGCCCAGAGCGCCGCCACTTAGCGTCAGATCGTGCGCAAAGCCCGACAGTTGAACTGTCCAAATGAGATAATAGTTAAATGAGTATAAATTGGACAGGGGAGGGGGGAAACGGAGGGTATTCGATATACGCACTTGAGTGTCCATTGTTGACCATTTGGAGTGAGCCCTGATGCTCATCGTAGTTCTCAAACTTCAGCGGATCGAATTCGCCCTTGAGGGCGCCTTTGGCGTGCAGATTGATGGGGCTCTGCTTCTTGCCACTGTCACAGAGACCGCCCCACTTTGGGAATGCTGCACGACAGAAAAAACAGAAAAAAAAAACAAAACAAACCACAATCAAGATAAATAAAGAGAACATGAACCAGAAAGTAAAGGAATAGCAAAGCGCTGGATATTCGCTTGAGTCTAATTTGCATACACCGCAATTTGGCGCAATTGAAATAAACGGCCGAATGGGACTCGCAATGAGCGAATGGAGAGCGCACTACTTGACAATGATCGGCTCCAACCCAGTCGTCACGACCGTCACTGATATTCCAACGAATACATACTCGCATTCACATTCGGCGTTGATTAACTAATTTTAGCAAATAGACTTTAACGAGTTGCTAGATTTTTATTGGCTTTACTTACGCTCATCCTGATTGCTATCCAGATCTGGGTAACCCCATTCATTGGCCGCGCTCAGTGCCAATGTGCTGCAGGCTGCTGCAAATAAAGAATGAAATGTAAACATTAAGTATACGCAGGGCATAACAAGTTTAATGTGTTATTAAATTACACGCCGAGTCAACTTGACCGACACGACATGTTAAATACGGCGGTGTTCTTGGCCGTGAAAAAAGTGCGCATAATATGTGTTCACAAAAAAAAAACAGCAACGTAAACAGACCAAAGCAGAGCAACTGCAGTCGTAATAATGTTGAAATTATCGTCGCTTCGCTCTGGCAGCGTCAACGACAACAGCACCTTGCACTTGACTTGGCCGGCAACCAGCTAAAAATAAGCATTAAAATTTATGAGAGAGTTGGCCAAGCACCAGCTACCAACAAACCCACCGAAAAATAAAAAAAAAAACAGACACATGTTTGCCTAGCCAAAATCTTCGTCTGTGTCGTCACAAATGGCTAATGCCATATATCATTTATTTAACTCGATTTGCATTGCAATTTCGATATGGACATAAAAAACATATTTTCATAGCTTTCATTCCGTTTCGTTTTTTGCTAAACTCTGCTAAAAGCCTTCTGACAGCCAAACATCAAAATACCAACTGAATTTATGTGGGAAAGCAATTCTATTGTTTTTTTTTTCCCCGTTTTGCTTTTCTAATTTTTACGTCACTTTTTACGAGCCATTTGAATGGAAATGATTTTGTAGTTTCATTAAATAATTGACCCATCAGCATAACTCTAAACCTCTGTTTATACAGTCATTAATGGGTTAATAAAAGCCTCGTAAAAGTATCCGCGAATGCAGAAAAAAGAAATGGAAATTTCTATTATTTATCTTTTACGCTTGCGTTAAGTTTTTGACATATTTATGCTGCCATTTGACTTTCCCGCGACTTATCAACGATATGCGAAATGACGACAGCAGCTGCTTGAGATACTCGTATTATTCAGATTTATGTGCTCGTTATGTGTACTATATATTTGCAAAAAAAAGAGGATGCAAGACAGTTTTTCGGGAACGTGTCGGTCAGCTGATTTTTTGAGGAATTCTCAAATTTAAGATCTATTATTGTACTGTGCCTAATGAGTTTTCTATGTAGCCAGGAAAATACTTAATATATACATATGTTAAAAAAGAGTACAGTCTAATTGAGCAGGAAAATATTTTAATTGGGAAATGCCATTAAAATTAATGTGCGCTGCTTTTTAATTGAAATAATGTAAGCTTAGATAAGCGTAATTATTTTAGTCGAATGCAATATTGAAATACATACAGGAAATTAAAGAGAATTTCTTGCCAAATATCAATTGCAACAAATCAGCTTTTGTTAAAATATATGAGTGTTTCGATGTGTAATTTGGACTGTCCACAATAGTTAAGACTTTGGCCTTAACAGATAATTAAACATACATTTTAAAGTGGCACTTCAGGCGAAAAGTAATTAGGAATTGTCTGCGGAAATTTAGTTATTAAAGATAGATCTGTTTCATCGATTAGATTGACTCACAGCCTGAGTCAATACACATCGTTTAACTGATACGTATAAATCGAATGTTACTACATATGTACGGGCATTTAATGACAAGAGCTGCATGCAACTTTGGGGCAGGTAATAATTATTGTTTATAATTAAAATTCGCATGCAACGAAAGGTTATTAAGAGTTCGCAAGCTGTTAAAAGTGGGTTGCAATTACGAGAGAAACGGAGCGATGTGAAGGGGGTTGGTTATATTATTATGGGGGTGTTGAACAAAACTGCCAACAAAACGATAATTGCATTTTCGATTTTAAAACGCAATGTGAAAAATGGCAGAAAACAAACAATTTAATGTACATGAGAACGCCGCCAATTGCATTTGCAACTTGGATATATTTTATATATTTTTTGCATTGCCATTGTTTTTGAAGTGCTCTATAGTTGTGGCCATTAAAATGAAAAAGATTTGCTTGATCTCGACTGTCGGACGATTGGATTTTTGGACTGTCGGATGAGAGGAGGCATGTGCAACACAATGAGACACACGACAGCGGAAATATGCAGCATGTTCAAATCCAATTTCAATTTCGGCCCGTCTCGTTTCGTGTTATATTGTGTTGTGGCATTGCTTTCGTCGTTTATTTTATGGCAGCATTTTTTGGCAGAAGTCAGCAAAAAATAAAATTGAAACACTTTTGCATTGGATGCGATAAAAACGTCGCTGGCAAAAGTTTTTCAGTGTTCTTTATTCTGAGTATTTTTTTCTTCCATTCTTTTTTTTTTTGGTGGCCTTTTGTGTTAAGTCACTCAGACGCGAATTTTTGGAGGCAATTGGGTTTATTCAGTGATTTTCCATATTGTTAATTTATTTACATTTTATTAAGCCAACAATAATCAAAGTTGTTCTCTGATAAACGATTTCGGGAGTGCGCTTGCCGGGCTTTATTTGATTATCATTCGACAGTCGTTTGATAACGTCTCTAATGACGACTATATTCACACGCACACACACCGAGACAGTGCTGGTCATGTGAATAGTGTCATGGACTTGAAACACTCATTTCCCAGATAACTCTGCAGATATGATCAGTTGATTTAGCTGACGAAAATTAAATAACTCATTTGTATTTGTTTTGACTTGTGAACTCGCCCAGCATACAGTTTCTATTCAATTGACTCGTGGGTGTGAGGAAGACGTCAATTCACTTGACTCTGACTCGCTGTCGAGTAGATCGATGTGAAGTGAACTTTATTTGGGCTTTTATGGATTGTTTGCGGACAGACTTTCCCCCACAATGGAGTGCTGAGTGCCCAGATTTTATAGCTGCGCTGCGATTGTGGATGATCGATTATGATGGCAATTGGAGGAAACTTTCCATCCAGCAAGTCGGATGGGGATGGGCTGTTGATAGGCGTCTCGAGGGCTCATATCAAAGCATTAAAGTGCAATAATAATAAGAAGTTGTAAACAAAAAGACAGATAAGTGTGTGTGAGTGAGAACGAGACCCATGTAGCAGAAGTAGTTCATTCATTGTTTGCTGATTGTGAATATATGACTGCGTCTATCTATGTATCCACTTTGTAAATGACGAACGGAAGCAATTTCACATGACACTCAGCAGATATGTGAATGCGGGGGTCAAAGTTGTTCACACGGTTGAATCGAATTGCAAATGCAATACACAATTTCTGCATTGTAAATCCAAAAGCGCAAATCCGAATACAAATACGAATCCAAATCGAAATCGAAATCGAAATCCAATGATAATTGCCAAAACACGCTTCAGTGGATTTTAATGCAAAGCTATCAACGTGCAAGTTATCAGAGGAAGCCTCTTGACAAAAAGGCGTTACAATTATCAATGGAAACAATCAATTGACGCAGTGACGGTCCACCGTACAATCAGTAATAACAATACAACACATACGTCTATAATTGTTGTTAAATATCTTTAGTCAAAATCAGAGCTAATCTCGAGTTAAAACAAAAAAGAAATAAAAATGAAACGAAACAGTAGCTCCGCCACAATATCTATAGTTATTGTTATTGCTGCTGCTCGCATTGTTATCGTAATGAGTTTCAGAGTGAGACGCTGTTATTAAGTTTTTTTTTTTATGGCAGGCAAAATCGTTCGAATCTCGAACGACGAACGAACGATGAATTTATGCTTTTAATTTCAAAATAATTGTTTAATATGCACTTGAGAATATTTGAATGCCTCAGGCTGTGTTATCAACATCCAAATAGGTTACAAAGTGTTGTTGCTCTTATCAGGGAAATCGATCTAAGCTAAGCAAATTGCTTTATTAGCCGATAATGCTTTCGACTAATAGCACTGATCGCTCATCAACATTTTACGCTGGCTTTACGACACTTGAGTTCAGCTTAGGTATATATAACTATTGTGACCTTATCATCATCATGTGGTCAATGAGGAACCTCATGTGAGGCGCGGCTGTTTACATGTTTTGCCCTCACGGGTGACTCAAAATTACCCCCAACAGAGGTTAACAATCTGCACACATTTCCGATATTTATCTAAAACTGAACATATATTGTAAGCCTATATGGTTTATTGCGAAAATTGACTAATGATCGCCATGCATTTATTGCCACATGAGTCACGTATGCGAAGTGCTCTATGGGCTCAATGGTACTCCACAACTCTATATGAGTCGACACTTTTTATCAAACTCTTTTGAGCACATGTTAAGGTTTCTCAATTAGCCATGTTGATAGCGCCATTTCATGATGTCTAGACTCCAGCGAAAAGTACCCAAATTTTATAGCGATCCAAGTGGAGGATAAGCACATGTAACTGATCTAATCTGTAATGCTTTGTCATTGTCACTTCATTGAGCACAATTTTTCCATAATATTAGCTAACTTTTTGCTATTATACAATTTATTGCTTTCACTGATCTTAATCAGTTCAAAACGAAAATAATAATGAAATAAAAATTTTCATTTAAAAAGATTTTTCCATTCACCATATTTTGTAAATTGTTGCAAAAATTTTAATGAATAATTAGAAATCAGAATTGGCGAAAGAAACAGCACGTTGAGCGGAATCTTTGGAAAATATTCAAGCATTCAGCACAAAACGTGACAAGACGTCTTTTATTGGTAGAAAAGCTTGTATTACAAATCCTAAGAATGTGTGGGTCTAAATATATAACACTTGTACTCGATTCGCTTCAAGTACATGCCAAACAACTTGATAAAGAAAACGTAGCGATATTCACTATTTAGGTAGGCTTAAGTGGGTACCACTGCCTCTGGCAGGTAGTACGCATTTCTTAAAACTATTGGCGTAGTAAGTATTTACCTAATACTATGAACAGCAAATGCATCTTGAAAACGTTTTCGCAAACACAGAAAAATACTTCTTAAGTATTGAATTGAAATCACTTTATCACTATCAATTAGAAATCAACACTGGCTGGTAAGGACTCGGAACCTTCGCGAGCTCGATGACAACTCCATAAATTTGAAATAGAACCCTCGTCTTTTATAACGAAACCAATACCGAACCGAACCGAACCTAGCAAACGATTCGTCATAAACGACGAAGAACAGAACCCGCAGCCCACAGCACAGAATGATTACTGAATGCCGTACGAGCATCAAGCGAATAAGTGCGCACACACACAAACATACATGCACACTAGCCCATACACGACTCACACATGCACAAGTACTGAGAGACGGTAAGAATTAAGAATTGAATGATGGCAAAGCGGCAGTACACACAGGTTTGTCGCCGCTGCTTTTATGCACTCTTGCTGAGTCGCTCGTTCTCTCTTGTGCTTGCTCTCAATCTCGCACTCATCAAATGACAACAAAATGGAGCTGATTAAGCAACTGCAGCAGCAGCAGCAACAACAACAGCAGGTAAGCCGAAGCGAGCCGAGTGAATTTGCAATGTACACGAAGCGTTAGAACTGACAGCGTCGCGACGTCGCTGCCTACGCTCGCTGTCGACGCACCTGATTAATTGATAATAAAGCGGAATACATGCGAATTGAGTAAAAAAGCTCTAATCGTAGTAGAAAGTAGTAGTAACTGGCAGCAACCGACAGCAAAGAGAGCTTTCGAACGTGAGCGTGAGGGAGAATTTGCAAAAATGGCGCGTGCCTCAGAAACACACACACACTCAGATACTCTGGCAACGCCGGAAGTGACGTAGTGACAGTTGAATTGAATTTGCTGCACAAATTGTTACAGCGAAATAAATTTAATTCGGTAATATGTATGTTTAGTGGGGAAGAGGAAGATCGTGAGCTATATAAATCCACATAAATCTACCGCATTCATCGCAACACTTGCCAGCGATTTGTTAATTAAATTTTTGGGATATTGCGGCCATTAATTGAGGGGTCAAACCACAAGCGGCTTCTTCGCCGACGTCGTCGTCGTCATCGTCTCGACATCATTGTTATATCTCAATTGTTGCACCCACATGCGGAAGACTAATTGATGAGGCAAATTTCTAGTCACAACCGCCTCTGGGCGTGCCCAAATGTTTGAATGTGTGTGTATTTGTGTGTTTATTGCCCTTTTCCTTCCCGCAGTCGTCGTCAGTCGTTAAACTGCAGTTAATGCATAACAAAAGTCAATGTCAAACTGTTATTGTTGTTGTTTCTGCTGCCGACAGCCTAATGACATCCCATGTGTGTGTGTGTGTGTGTGAGTAACTTCTGCGTTTGTTTGAGTGTAAATCAAAATGCATATCCGCTACAATTAGACGTCAGCGCTGTCCCACAATTTGCGGCTATCGAAATGCCGATCTTAATACCCTATGTTACCTGTATTACTGCTGGGAATAGACACGCACACACACACGCTGTACGTTTCTTTACAAATGACTTCCAGATATCTTCGTATTCGCCTAAAGAGAATTTACTAAATACACTTTCACTTTTTGCAAAAACGAAAATAGGGAAATTGCAATTTTTTGCTTAATTATAACACTATTTTAATATAGAGAGTATAGAAAAAGTGCATGCTTTCGCATAATACCAATGTCCTTTGGGAATTGAAATTTATAACGTGAAAATAAATGCGAGTCTTTTTTGCAAATTTATCAACTATTTAACATCAACAAATACACATATGGTTCATAAGTGCATTTTATGGGTAGCCACAACAAAACTTGTTGATTGACAACGCTGCTGATCAGCAGCACGTCACGCGACTGCAGAGAAAAGTCATGCGACTAATTGTGTACAGCCGACGACCCCAATAACAACTACAATTACATTAAGCGGCAAAGGTCTGGTCGTAAAAATGTACAACATAGTGGTAAAAAGGCGCTCATAAACGTGTGACTTGGTCGCCATATGATTAATCAAGTCAATTGAAATCACATCAAATCTATTGAATTGTGAGCATCACATAAATTGAACTGATTGCTTCTATTTTATGTCTGATTTGGGCAAGCAAATTAATTGAAATTTTGTGTCTTGTGCCACCAACAAAGTGAGCAAACACTTGTTTAATCTGTGAACTCTACTTGTCCGTTACTTTTTATAATTCAAATTTAAAATTTCTGACATTTGCGCGGCGAAATGCAACACTGCGTTTACTTGCAACCCTGGTCAATGTGAAAAGTGAATCGACAAATTCAAACAGTTGGCAACGCCCAATTAGTTGTCAGTTGAGAGAGTTGCCCCACCGTGCAATACATGTCACATATGTTTTTTGAGTGTGCTTTGTAGCAAACGACGAGCTATTTTACAAAAATTATTTATCAAAATAATATTGTTGAATTTGTTGTGCTACGATCATTTTATGAACATAGCGAATAAAATTAAATTGAAAAAGGTTGTCTGCGAACGCGAGTGATTTGCACCGAGTTGGCAGCATTAGTGGAGCTGCGAAGCAGAGCAAAAGCAAAGCGAAGAGAACGCAGCGCAGCCGAAAAAAATTTTTGGAAGCAGTAAAGCAGCGCACTGCACGCGATATATTTTTTATTTTCCAAAGGGTTCAAGGGCTTGTATTAATCAAATCAACGGATCAACGTGCCGGGCAGACGTAAGTGCAATAACTTTTACAGCATTCAACGTAATTCGTATAGTTGCCAAGTTCCGTCTCAAGAATTTTTGCAAGTGAAAAAAAATTTTGCACAGCGGCAAAGGCGGCAGCAGAAGCAGCGGCAGCAGAACCAGCAGCAGTCGCGACTGCGGCGAATTTGTGCAGCAAAAGGGAGGTGAAAAGATTGAAAAATTCTAGCAAAAGCACACGGACTGTGGAATTATTGAACATTTAGAGTGTGGTTGAATTATCATGTGCAAGAAATTGGCAGAACTTTTCAAGGAATAATCCCGTAAATTTGATACATTTGTGTATATGTGTATGAAAAATCGGCATGTGCTAGGCTCATTTTGAATGTGTGCGTACGTGAGTGTGTGTGTGTGTGCATGAAATTCTTATTGGAAAAGCATGCTCAGCATTTCGGCGGCTGCTACTGACAGTTGTATATGTGCGCGCGTGTCTGTGTGTGTGAGCGAGAGTTAGTGTGCGTCTGTGTGAGAGAGCGGAGAAGTGATGTGAAGACACACAAAAGAAAGACGGCGCTGGCCATACATTGAAGAAGAAGACGCACTAGCAGTGCTCCCGCCGCCTCTGTTGCTGCCCCGGCAAAAGCGCGTTGACGTTTGTCTCTGCATTTTGTTGTTGCTTTTGTTGTGTTTGTGGTTCTTGTTGTTCTTGATATTTTCAACCAGAAAGGAATTTTATTCCTCTATGCTGGGCCCCAAAATAACTTTAAAATTTTTGATTGCCGTCCGTTGTTGGCTGTGTCATTAATTTGATTCATCGCATTCACATTACAAACTATAATATTCCAAGTTTTATTTATTCTTGTTGTCATTGCAAACGCGCACTCTTCTTCTTGTTTATATTTTTACAGGAACTGTGAGAGTGGAACGTACCGTTTGTTTGTGTGTGTGTGTGAGTGAGTGTTTATGTCTGTGTGTCTGACAAAAGCAGCAGAGCAGAGCAGTAAGCATATTACCACCACCACCACAACAACAACAACAACAACTACTACAGCAGACGCAGCAGCAACAACAACAGCAAACAGCAGCGCAGTAGCAGCGGTCACAACAACAGTAACAAAGCAAAAAGACTGATAACGAAGTAAAGCGCAGGGAATATAAAGCGAATAATCAAGTTGTATATCGTTGTAGGTGTTATGTTCTTATGCTCATCTCTTGTGAATAAAATTAAAATGCAACTCTTCTTCTTTCCAATAGACTGAAATATAAACACACTCACAACACCAAGGGCGAGAAGCAATAACGTATTCTATCGAAAAGAAGGAGTTGGATACCGATATCGATAACACAACCAGCAGCAGGCAACAAACACAGGGATCTAAACAACAAAAATGGGTGATCTGATGGTCGAAGTGCGACTCGACAATGGTGCCTACTACAAGGTAAGTAGCGAGAGTGAGAGAGCTTACTCCAATTGAGAGTTACACAAAACTGAAGTTGCCGCCGTTGACCGCTGTGTGGCGGTGTCAGTGATGACACCGGTCGCCTCAGTTTCTAATTTCGTAAATTTTAGCTTTACGTCTATAAATAACTGCAACATTTTGTTGAGTGGAGTCTCGCAGCGAAATACACACGCACACGCACACTCACGCATGCAGACATTCGCATAGGGCGCGCTTTATTGTTGTATGCATATGGGGGTGTGCGTGCTGTATGCGCAAGCAGCGCTGCATGTGCGTATACGCGTGTGTTGGTGTGAGAGAGAGAAGGTGCTACGCTGACTTCACAGACTTCACTTTCTGGGCAGCGCTGCGTTGATGCCGTTGTCTGCTGTGTGTGTGTTTGTGTGAGTTCTTGTGTGATTTCCCTTTCTAAAAGCTTATCAGATTTGCATGCTAATCACGCCCAAACACCCTGCAAGCGAGGGGGAAATTATGTTTACTATTGCAATGGGGGAAATTAATTCTAGGTATTGTAATTTAAATAAATAAATTACGATTCCCAGAACTTCCATTTAGCTGAACTTGCACTTCTCTGATAAGCGTTTTTTAGTCTGCAGTTGTTATCACGCGACTTGCCCTGCGCAGCAGATGTCTTGTGATCTCACTGAGCGGCGGCAACTGAAAGCGATCATAAAAATATAATTAAATATGTGTTGTGTATATATGTATATCATAAAGCACCAGCAGCAAAACACAGCATTAATGACACATTTTTTCCCTATTGCTCTCGTCTCTTTATTTTTTGCTCGCTGCGATGTCTACGTCAAACGCAACAACAATAACTACAACAATAACAACAACAGGGCCAGGTGACAGCTGTCGGCGATGATGGCATCTTTGTGGATGTGGACGGGTAAGTTGTGGCAAGCACCAGCCAGTGGGGCATTTAAACAAAACTACAAAACTAATCAAATAGTCGCCGCTAAATTAGTGCGTATATTTTCTAACCAATTTACAATTGCCTTGGCAGGCTCAGCGTCAGCGTTGACGACGTCTCTTCCTTTTTTTTTTTTTGGGTGGCGCATCATTTATGTTGCATTTGGCGCAATTTGTTCGCAACAACAAAGGCAGCAACAGCTTCTTCCGACACACAACACAATGTTGATGTGGCTGCCTTTCAAAGGCAATAACTATGTGTCTGTTTGATTGTGTGTTTCTGTCGCACTCCTCGCTGCTGTCAGACATCAACAGCCAAATGCCACTAAGCAGCATCAACAGCCACAGCAGCAGTAGCAGTAGCAGCGGTGGCGTCTTTGCTTCGCGCCTCACTTGGGGCTATTTTTACCATCGCGGAAAGAAACTATTTTTCTTGTCATTTCTTTCACTTTCTGTCTGTCCTCACCGTTGTCTCCGCCTGCCTTTACTGCATTTTTTGTGACATTTTTGGAACAAATCTTGTAGTTTCGATTGAAAGTCCTCTGGCCTCGTATTTTAAATGCTCCGATATTAGTTTTGTTGTTGGGGTGCTTTTTTTTATGGCCGTGCGGCGGCAGCAGCTAAGTCTAATTTTAGTGTGTTTTACTCTCCGCTCTCTCTCTCTGGCTGCTTCAGCAGTAAAAGCGATATATGCAGAAGTTTGTATGTATGTCATTTCCGATCTATACTCCGAGATAGGGGCACCCCCGCAATTGTATTTAGACTCGCTTGGCGCTTGGCCAGCGAATGCAGTCAACGTCGCTGCCCATCGTCGGCGTCGGCAGCGACAGCTACGTTGACGTTGACGTCGTTGCTCTGGCGTCAGCAAACACTTGTCTGCTGCTGCAGCTGATAAATGTATCATTGTTTTGATAATTGCGTTAATTGTGTCATTAGTCTAGTTATCACTTCTATTGATATTAATATGGTTAGAATGATTTTTAATATTAACTGGATTTATATTATTTATTATGATAAATGTTGTGAAATATATTTTATATCGTAGAGAATTTAATTTTTTTTATATACATTACTTTCAATTTCTATTTTCATTATTATTGTATTTGCATTTGTTGCAGTGTGCCTGAGGTGCTGAAATATGCAT
The DNA here is from genome assembly GCA_035047445.1 of Drosophila siamana. NCBI lineage: Eukaryota > Metazoa > Arthropoda > Insecta > Diptera > Drosophilidae > Drosophila > Drosophila siamana. The sequence goes on along the minus strand of JAWNPP010000004.1, from coordinate 14,187,939 downwards.
TCGTCAATGTCCGCCTGCCACCCGATGAGGCGCCCCTGGGGGGCGTGGCTGCGGCGCCCGCCTTCGAGGAGGGAATGGAGGTGGAAGTGTTGACGCGCACAAACGAGCGCGAAACCTGCGGCTGGTGGGTGGCTGTCATTAAAATGCTCAAAGCTGAGATCTGTGCGGTGGCATACATTGGCTTCGAGACGCCCTACACCGAAATCTGTGAGCTGGGCAGACTGCGCGCCAAAAATCCAAATCCGCCAATTACGCCCAAATCGTTCTTTCAGTTTACGCTGCCCGTGCCCGAAGAGTTGCGCGAAGAGTGAGTACTACTGAAATAAGAAGTCCTCTACTTTTAGCGCTTCAACCACTAATTCTCTTTGCTTTTTGCTGTTTGCTACAGAGCTCAGAAAGATGGCATTCACAAGGAGTTTCAGCGTACCATCGATGCTGGTGTTTGCAATTACAATCGCGAACTGGACGCTCTAATTGTCATCTCCAAATGGGAACACACTCAGAAGCGTGCCAGCATGCTCAAGGATATGCATTTTCGTAATCTCTCACAAAAGGCAAGCGAAAGACTAATAAATCTATATGCAAATTAGTCTAATTTTTGCGTTATTCAACAGGTTATGCTCTTGAAAAGGACTGAAGAGGCTGCACGTCAGCTGGAAACGACTAAACTGATGAGTCGCGGGTAAGTTGCACACCTCATCCATCGGTTGGTGGTCGTGTAATAAAACGCTTATCGTGTTGACTTCCACTTTCGGTGCAGCAACTTTATTGAGGAATTTCGCGTGCGCGATGATCTCATGGGCCTGGCAATTGGCTCACACGGCTCCAATATACAAGCGGCACGCACGCTGGTCGGCGTTACGAATATTGAGCTGGAGGAGAAGTCGTGCACATTCAAAATCAGCGGCGAGACAGAGGAGTCGGTGCAACGGGCACGCGCCATGCTTGAGTATGCCGAGGAGTTCTTTCAGGTGCCCAGAGAGCTGGTGGGCAAGGTGATTGGCAAGAATGGTCGCATCATACAGGAGATTGTCGATAAAAGTGGCGTGTTTCGAATCAAGGTGAGTGCTGTGAGTATTGTACACTGTGTCCGACACGACCTAATCTATTCCCCCCCTCCTCCTATCCGAAAACACAGATCGCTGGCGACGATGAACAGGATCTGAATATACCACGTGAAATGGCGCATGTACCCTTTGTGTTCATCGGCACTATGGAGAGCATTGCGAATGCTAAAGTGCTCCTCGAATATCATCTGTCGCATCTGAAGGTGAGCACTCACATAAATGATTTTAATCTTATCCGTGAACGATCTAATTGTGTTAACCATTTGCAGGAAGTGGAGCAGCTGCGTCAGGAGAAGCTGGAGATTGATCAACAGTTGCGCGCCATACAAGAGTCCTCGATGGGTTCGACACAAAGCTTTGCAGTCTCGCGACGCTCGGAACGTGGCTACAGCAGCGACATCGAGTCGGTGCGCTCGATACGCGGCGGCAGCGGTGGCCAGCGTGGTCGTGGACGTGGGCGTGGCGGCGGTGGCAACAACATGAATCAGCGCTATCACAACAATCGACGTGAGGACGACGACTACAATTCCCGCGGCGATCATCAGCGCGAGCAGCGCTACAATGATCGCGGCAATGTTGGCCAATCAAATGCTGGCAACAGCGGCGGTGGCGGCGGTGGTGGTGGCAACAACTATCGTGGCAACAACGATCGACGTGGCACCAATCGCCGACCTCCACGCAACGAGCAGAACGGTGGCGGCGGCGGCGGTGGTGGTGGCAGGGATTATCAGTACCACAATCACACCGAGGAGATGCGAGAGACGCGCGAAGTGAGCAGCGTAGAGCGTGGTGAGTCATTCAATCGAGCAATGGATTAAGAGATCGATCAAGGAGACAGGGCGAGGGAGAAAGAGAGAGAGAGAGAGACTGCAGCTTAAGTGGAGCATGCGGCAAACTGGATGCGGGGGCGTTGCAACAGAATTTGCATTAATTTGTTTGTTGAAATGTAATGAATTTGTCTTTTTTTCTTGTTTGCTTTTGGGGATAAATGAATGATGATCGATCTGCTTAATAAGTTGTGTTTATATTGCAATGGTTCTTACAACTCTCTTGTATCCTATCTACTTTCCCTTCTGCCACACAGCGGACAGCAACTCGTCGTACGAGGGCAGCTCCAGAAGACGCAGAAGGCAAAAGAACAACAATGCGCCTAGCAACAGTGAGTATGGTGAGATTAAAGCCCGTCAATCTTGTCATTCTTAACATGTCTGCTCACTTCCATTTTATAGCCAATGGCTCGGTGGGCAATAACAACAACAACAACAACAACAAAACACAGCAGCAACAGCAGCCGTCACAGTCGGCCCAACAACAACAGCAGCAGCAGCAGCAGACGTCGTCAGCGCAATCGAACAAAGCGCAAGTGAATGCACAAGAGAACAACAAACAGAGCAGCGGCAACGCGAACAACTCGGCTGGCGGTGCCAACAATAAGTCGAAGGATGCGCCGCGCAATAGTGACAAGCAACAGGCTAGCACACAGCAGCAGCAACAGCCACAACCACCGCAACAACAGCAGCAGCAGCAGGGACAACAGCAACAACCGCAGGCGCCACAGCAGCAATCGAAGCCGCGACGCAACAACAAGAATCGCAACAACCATGCGGACCAGGCGGCTGCAACGGATGGCATTAAGAAGGAGGGTTTGGTCAACGGTACGTCCTAGGTAGCAGCAACAGCAGCAGCAACATTACAACAGCAACCACCACCACCACCACAGCAACAACAACAGCAGCAAATACAGCAGCATCAGCGACAACCACACCAACAACACATTGCACATTGTTCGACTAACGAATTGTTGTATGGGCAACAAAAATTAATGCAGGCAGATGAATAAATTAGAATGTTAATGTAACAAAACACAGCAACAACAACAACAACAAACCACATGAACATCAACAAACAACACCACAGCAACATCAACATCAACAAAAACAACAGCAACTAAAACAAGAGAAACAACAAGAAGATGAACAACGTGTAGAGTAGGCATAAATAATAAAATGTTTCAGAAACTATTTGAGTAACTAAAACAAAAAGCATAAAATATACATGAAATATGTAATAACTATACAATCATACTAACACAATACACACACATAAACACACACACACACTACACGCAGACAGCTCGAATTATACACAAAAAAGGAAGATACGGAAAATTGAACCTGCCTAGGCTTATAATTTTAATTGAAATTAAATAAAACTTTAATTAATAACAATCAAAATGAAACTAATATATATGTATATGTATATCTATGTATAGATATATATAAATATATGTATGTATAAACCAAAACCTAAAATGCAATTAACAAATAATTGGAATATGTTAACTTAAACGTAACTCAAGCAGGCAACTACTTAGCATAGTTTCTCTCTCTCGCGAGAATCGCGCTTTAAAAGCGTCTTTTTTTTCGACAAACTTGCAAATATGTTTCTAGTTACATATATATAAAAAGAAATTATAGTTGAAACTGAAAAAATATCAATGTAATTGCTTCGCATCTCGCTCCTAATTTTTTCTTTGTTGTTGATTTTTTTATGATTAGCATTAATTTAGTTTGTCAAATTTTGTGTATAATTCGTGCGTGAAACAAACTGAAATGCAACAGTTAACTATTATTATCTTTATTAGTTTTTTTTTCTTGCTTCAAACTTATTATTTTTTTGTATTATTATTGTTTAGTTACGTATCCAAGCTTGAATGTGTTGCTAACAAATCTCAGCAGACAACATAAAAATTGTATGAATATAAATTTGCAAATGAATTTTGCATGCGAAAATTGTAATTCTTTTACACTTCTGTTGCATCTTTGTGTATTTTAATTTTTTTGTCGCGCTGAATGTTTACATGGAAATCCTCTCTTATTCGTATAATGTTGTATTTATTACCTATTATTTAACACTGTCTCACACACACACATGCATTTCATACACACACACACACATCCACACACAAACATACGAAGAGATGGTATAAGCTCACTTTCATCGCAAAACACAGCAATCAGAAAGAAGAACGCTATGTAAATGGGGTAAACATATAATTCATTACATTTTGTTGATACAATCATAATAATTATATTAAACTTTGCCAATACCTACTATGCGTATAAAACTAATTTATTAGTCCCTTATTCAATACTCTTAAATTATTTAATGCAACACACACACACAATACACATACACAACCACACTCACACACACAGCAGCAGCAGCGATTAACATTAACAATTTACAAACAACTCAACTGGAAATGCAAAATCATTTACCGAGCAAAACATAATAGAACTTAAAGCATAATTTAAACAACAAATCAACTTGCATATATTTAAATGTAATACAAATACAACAACTGAACAACAAACAACCATAAGAAATAACACAAATATAATAATACAAGAATAAAACAACAGGATCTTCTCACTTATTTGAAGAACAATGTCAATAATATGTAAGAAAAACAAAAATCTTTTAACAATACGTATAAAGAAAACGATAACGATAAATAATAGTAATGTTGTGTAATTCAAATAAAAAACAAGAAATTAAACAAAAAAAAAGAAAACAAAAATGAAAAACAAAACAGAAAAGATGTGCGATTTAAAATTATTATTTATATGAAGATGAACTTATATAGAAATATAGCAAGTAAATTTTATTAACTTAAAATTTATATATATATGAAACAAAACCATACAACTAAATGCGAATTTATTTAAATACTTTACCTTCTTTTGCGGGTTGCTCTTTATTACGCTGCGTTGCGTATATTTAATGTGTTTTTATGCAATTCTGTAGAATCCAGTGACCAAAACCTTTTGATCTTAAGCTTTACAATGAGCGGTGATCACTTCGATTTTGAGTAAAGAACCTTCTGTCTCCCTTGCGTTTCGCAAAGGTCTTTGAAATTGAGCCTCTAAATGGTTGCAAGAAATTGATATATTCCATTTCGCTGTGCATTCATATTTATTTATTATACAATTAATTTATTTTTTACAAAGTGTATGCCTATAGTTATTATTAATTAATTAGTATTTTTAGTGAGTATAATTTTATGCCTTTTATTGCTGTCATAGCTTGTCGCGGCGGCAGTGAAGATAGTGGCTGTGATTTATTGATGACCACACAACCAGCTAACCACACTGCCAAAGCGCATAGCCAATTGAATTGTTGAGTATTTTAGGAAACGGATGTACATAAAACAAAAACCAACAAAAAAGAACTTGCAAATATATGCGAAAGTATGCAAATAGAATATCACATTACAAACTGGACGTTGGTCGGCTGTAGATGTGGCTGTCGCCATCCTGCGGCTGTTTGACTGCAACCTCGTTGGAGCTTTTTTTTCCATACGGCGAATACTTCGGGCGCCATCTTGCGGACGCCTTAGTTATGCTGCAGTTTATGCTACACACGTTGCGTGGTGGTTCTTGTCCACAGTCCCAAAAAAAGAAAAAAAAAACACGAAAGCTTCGTCTAACGCAGCGCTGTAAAATATGCAATAAAAGTTTGAGAACATGTTGCGGCCGCTTTTATGCCACGCTTCGCCTGGTCGCATGGGTGTGTGAGCGGAGCGAGTGTGTGTGTGTGTGTTGAGGAGGGGGAGAGGGCGGTGGCAGGTCGCAAATTACTTACAGCATGCGACGCATGAAGGTCGCCATTTTAGCGCAACTTTAAGCAATTTGTTATAATTGCGGAACTTTAACCAATGGTTAAAAGTTGAGTATGTTGCGCTTTATTTAGCAACTGAAGTCGGTCGCTTAGGGCGGGTTTAACTTGGTTGAACGACCCACTTTCGAGAGCGGTTTACGTTCAAGGTCAACACTAGCGCCCAACTTTCCCAAGTGGCGAATGGCGATTTATTTTTATAGCACACAAACACAGTTTGTTTGTTCGAAATGAAACCACATAAATTATACTTTGCTTTTTTTTTGTTGATAGATTTATTTCGCAAAAGTTATATATGTAGATATGTAGAGGTATATTAGCTTAAATTTAATGGTAACTAAAGACTATTGCCTAAAAATAGTAGCTAATTTATATTGTCATCACACTAACGTCACACAAAAATTGCATATTGTTTTTATTTATATTCAGCATTTTGTTGTTTTGTTTTTGTTTGTTGCATTCGGGAGATTGTACGTTCTGGAATGTCGTACCAGATAGTGCATTTACAAGCTTCAGAATGTTTCAGTGCAAATGCACTCCTGACACGCAGCCCAAAACTGTTTCAAGGATGCAGTTCTTAGATTTACATTTTTCATTTATTATTTTTGTTGTTTGTTGTTTTGTAACTGAAAATCGTCGAGCGTAACAAGAAAGATAGACAGAGAGACAGAGAGAGAGAGAGAGACGTCGGCGGCGTGTCAGTGTCAGGGCGTAGGCTTGGCGTGGGCGTGGCATCGTCGAGAGCGCAGTCACCTTGCTTGCTTGTTATTTTTTGTTGTCATGTATCAAAATCAAAAGCAACACACACACAAATCGAATCAAACACAAAACTCAACCATGCAACAAGAAACAACAGCGAGGGCTACAGAGAAAGGAGGAGAGGGCGAGCGAGTGAGCGAGAGGGAGCGCAAAATAAAACGTTATCAATTGAAAAATTCAAATTGTGATTAGCGAATGCGACAGACAGAGGAAGAGTGAAGGGGGGATTTGGTGCTGTGGCGACTGCTTAACTGGGTCAATGTGTGTGTGTGCGCTGTGCTGTTGTGTGCTTCCAATTCGCTTATACAAAGTCAATTATGTGTCACAATCTACAAATTTAACTTCCACCCCCCAACTCCCTCACACAACTTGTAATACAACCATCCGTCATGGCGGCTTTGGCCGGAAAAACGCAGTGCAAACAAACCGAAAACCCAAACGAAACGAAACACAAGCGGTGGCAGTCTGCAAAGCCGATAAGATAAGCACGCTTTAAACGAGATTACGCCAAACTATATCTAATGCCAAAGTCAACTGCTTGTGCCAGTTGCCAGGAAACAAATTCGAAGCCATGACGTCAAATTGATCGCGACTACTTTGGCGCCATTTTATGGCCGGGTGTGGCCAAAAGGCGTGTCTTCCAAATGGGGGAAACCTACAGAAAACAAGGTTAAAGCGAGTGCAAACAGATTTGGAGCGTTTTCATAATGAAAATGCCATTTTGTGAAGAGCATAAACGCGACTGATATTGACATTTTTCACACTTTATACAAAGTTTGTCAAGAGCATAAAACAGTCTGCTATCAACTACATATTGCAAGCACAAGCACAAAGCACAATTTGTGCATTTGCTGCTGTTCACATTGCCTACGAGTTTGACCACAAAACAAATGTTAAGTGTAGTGCAATTAATTGCCTAGCAAACTTGGCTTCTATGAAAATATTTGCAAAATATTTTAGATCTTGTAAAAACTAAAACAATTACCAGCTCAGTTTGAAGCAGTTTTTGCTCGACAATTGCAAGAATTTGAGCTCATCAGATATGCGATTAGCCAGCATATGAAATGTCAACTCTATACTTTATGGCCCACATTTGCCACGCCCCTTTTAAAGCTCAACAAGCTTGACGACACAAACTGCGACGATAGCCGCTGATTAGCGTATAAAGCTGAAGCTGAAGCCAACAATTAACACACTGCGATGATTGCCACGATTGTCAATTGAAGTAGCAGAATTTTCGATGCTGTAAAACTGTCGAGCACAAAATGTCACGCAAAGGCCAAAATTAATTGCGTATACGCCGCATGCGCCGCGCAATTAATAAGCTCGCTCCACACTCGCTGACGTTACGACGTGTGTGTGTGTGTGTGTGTGTGAGTGCGCGTGTTTTTACGTGTGTGTGTGCGTGTGCTTCTAACAGAATTTTTAATCGCGTGCGCGCAATGTTGTGTGCTCTAATTTCCAGACAGAGAATAACAACAACAAAAAAACACAAAAATACACTAACAAAGGAAAACACAAACTGAAATAATAATAAATGCATAAGCGCAAAACAAAACAACGAGCAAAGAAACACAACTAACTGCAATAACAAGAGCGGCAACAACAACATTGTGGGCAATTAAATAAATTAAGGCTTATTTGTGGCAATGTGAGTGTGTGTGTGTGTGTGTGTGTGTGTGCAGTGTGTGCGCTTAGGTGTATCGACGACGACGACGACGACGGCGACGCTGGCTCAAAAAGCGTTACAGAAAAATATTTAAACCGAAAACAGAGAGAGAGAGAGAATAACAAAAATTACAGCAACAAAATATAATTTATGATGTGTGCTAAATGGGTCGGTGTGTTTGTTATACTTTACTGAAAGTGTAGCTGCAACACAGCGCCAGCTGCCCCACCACTCCCCCTTCCCCCTCCCACTCGCCTCGGTCTGCTCCGCGCCCGCCAGGCAAAGCACTTAGTATCTCAGTTATAATTTCATTAGGCAAATGCTGAGCGCTTTTCATTAACAGTTCTCACTGTAAACACACAGCACGAATGTGTGTGTGTGCGTGTAGTTGTAGTTGTAGTTGGTCAACACGCTTATTTTTATCTGGGTCATAAAACGCCGACACACAAAACCAACCTGACTGCCAACTGTCGACTGCTGCCCTGCCAAAGTGTCGTAAAATAAAAGTTGCGAGTCGCGCAAAGTGTTTTCAAGCAGCGGAAGTGGCCCAAAGAGTTGCAACTACACACGAACTTACAACAGCCAATTGAGTCGCACACATAACGCTACTTAAATTCATTTACTGTTTGACTTCTAGCCAGAAAAAAAAAAATGAGAAAAAAGCAGCTAAATTTTGTTGAATTGCGAACAATTTGTAGCAAATGAAACGACAGCCAAACACAAACAGTGGCAGCCCACTTAGCACATCGCAGCGAGTACAGTGAACACTCGTTAACAGCAACTACATTTAGTTGAGTAAATTGTAATAAATAAACGCCATAAATATACGAAATTTGTTAGCAAATGCTGTGAAACTTTAGCGACTGTCAACTGTAACGTTTATTCTATTATTCTATAGCACCATCAGCTACTTTATTGCAAAGCAGCTAGAAAACACAACAAGACAGCTGTCAAAACAGCAAAAACAAAAAAAAGTGTAGCAACTTTCTATATACAAAAAAGGAATTCAAATAGAAATTTATGAAAACATTTATGGTCATAAGAAAATAACTACTCAGAATGTATTACAAAGTTTGTCCAAAACAGCTTTGAGAAAATATAAAAAGCTGCAATTTTTGTATTTTCTTTTTTTCAAAGTTGCACGTTCACAAGTCTTCACTGTGCTAAGCACTTAAGCCAACATATGCGTAAACACTGTTCATTCAAAATTTGTTAATGAATAACTGGCGATTTGAAGGCGACTGTGATTCGATGACGATGAGAGTTGTGCGAAGAATGCGGCCGAAACCTGGCGACGACCTGGCAACAGAAGAAATTTGGCAACATCGCAACACGATTCGAATCACATGTTGAAGAAAATCAAATGTTTGTTGGCTAGAGATTGAACATCGAGGCGCGTTTGTTGTTCCGGCGATCTTGCAAAACGCCCTCGGGCCACAAAAAATGTGCCGGAATTTTATGTAATACTCATTGTTAAGGCGCAAATGGATGTGAATTTGAATGTGAATTCAAATCTGAATGTTTCACGTCGTCAGAGACTGTGTATGTTTTGTGTGTTTTATGACTCTTTCAGCTAATTTTAACGAAAAAAAAAAAACAAAACCACACAACATACATATGTATAATAATATTCTGAAAAGCAGCAAAACGCTGACGAAATTATGCTGGCAACTTAGTCATGCGGCAAATGCGTGATAGGCTCAGCACAAGAATTCTCTGTGCCCGGCGGCCCCGACGGCGATCAAAAGCGAATCGCGTGTAGCAAGAGCGGGAAGGCAACACAACGCACAGAGCGAGACCGAGAGAGGGAGAGGAGGAGAAATATAGAGATAGAGAGAGCGAGCGCGTGTAGTCGAAATTGTTGAACAAAAACTCTGCTGCAATTTGCTAAAAAAAATCGTGTGAAAACCAAATGCGTAGAAAAGTCCGAAAATTAAATCCCTTTGGCTCGGAAAAGTTGCGCTGCTTTCACCTAACAAAAAACTCAACGAAATTTGCTCAAGCAAAAAGTTTTGCATTTCGAGATGGCAGAAAAATTGGTTGCAACTGAATGGCCAGGGAAATTCTTTAGCGGAAAAACCTAGTTTATTAAAATATCAAAAGAAACTTTGATATATTTTAAAAGAGTTCAATTTAAAATATATAGATATAATAGAATAGGAAAGAATGCAGTGAAAAAGATGCTATAAAAGCAGCAGGTAAACTGAATTGTCACAGTTTAGCAGCGATAGTTTAATAAAATATCAAGAGAAACTTTGAAATATTCTAAATAATTCAGTTCAAGATATATAGATATTATAAAAATGGAAAGATTTCAGTGAAAACGTTGCTATAAATGTAAATTACCAGAGTTGAGCAGCAAAATCTCCTATTGGAAAAACCTAATTTAAAATATTTTAAATAATTTAATTCAAGATTCATTGAATAGCATTGCATATCAGAATGAAAAGGAAGAGCATATTATTAAAAATACAATTCACGTTTAAGAATGGCAAAGATTCCAATAAATTTCAGAGAAAGTGTTACTCAGAATGACTACGAAAAGGAAGAGCAGCTTTTTATAAATATAGTTCACGATGTTTGAATTTAAATCTTCAAATGAAATGTCGCAACAAACGCTGCGAAAATTAAAACCTTCAAGATTGTGAATCACTTTTGGTGTTTTGTCAATGAATTTAATCAATGCATGAAACTGGAAACTTTTTTGTAGTCGTATTTTTGTATTTCTGTATTTCATTGATCACAGTTATGCGAGCTTTCTAGGCCAAATGTTTGGCCCACATTTTGGTCGCTGTAAGTTGCGAAGTTGGAGATTTGTTATGAAATGCAAGTGGTAAACAGAACACGGAACACAAACACAGCACAAAAAGCAAGTGTCGTTTTGGGCCTAAACATGCCACCAAATTGAGCTCGTTAAACTTTAAACAGTTTGCTGCTGGCCACAAGAATGGCAGGCAGGCAGGCAGGCAAGCGATATCGCATATAGAATAGCTATAGACATATAGATATACTTGTATAGATTCTTGGCAACATGGGTTGGTCGCTTGGTGTGCAATTGCAACTGCAACAACTGCGGCGTTGAGCTGAGCTGACCCAAATTGCAGGGCCTCGATTTGTCTTCGTATTCGCATTTGTGATGTAATAAGTGAAAAGCGAAATGACACAAAAGTGCGCATTGATTTTGCCAATGCTGCTACTGCTGCTGCTGCTGCAACGAAGGGGGCACGTTTCTGCCTTCAAGAGGCTGACAGAGAGAGCGAGAAAGAGAGAGAGTGAATTTCAGCTGCTCGCTTTCCGTTCTCATTGTCAATTTGCATTTTGCAATTGTATTTATAGCAACGCTTTGACTTCGTTTTGGGCCAACACACACACAACATTTCGCTTTCAACGCGCCTCCTCTCGTCGTGTATTTGTGTGTGTGTGGCATGTATCTAGTATCTGCCACACCTCCCGTTTTTCCCTGTCCGCCCTTCGCCGACTCGAGTGCTGTTGATGCATTTTGGCCCGCAGCCAACGTGCATTTTTATTTTTGGCTACTTGGCGAAGGCTCCCAAAAACGTGTGTTTGCAGATCTGCAGCTGCAGCTGCAGCCAAAAGACACAAGACACAAGATATGCAGCCAACTACAATGTAACGGCTTCTTGCTTGTTTGTCGTTTACCCGTTGATACTATATAGACACAAATCAATAGTAAGTAATACAGCATTCAGGGAAAAGGTGTCAAAAGTGCATTCGGCAGCTGCAGAGGCAGCGACAAAACTGGGTCATAACACTGACCCAAATTGTCGGTTTAGTTACCAACTGAGGCTGTGAAACACTGAGTGTGTGTGTGTGTGTGACCTTGTCGCCGGCTCTGAAGGTCGCCCTGCCCTCCCTCCCCTCCCCTCAGCCAGGGCAGCTAAGCGTGAAATATGCAACATTCTATTATAAACTATAGAGTGATTTCCCCCGTTTGATAATCTGGCAAACACGTGATTCACGTTCCAGCCTACAGATTACAAAATATATATATATTCTCTTGCTTATCAGTGTAATAGTATTTCCTCTTTAGTTTTTTTTTTCATTTTTGCTGCGCTGGCGTCTATAGCTCAGGTCCAAAGTATCTCTGGCTCTCGCTAAACTGACTAATGATCCAGAGACGCTGAAGCAGCAACATTGTTTAGCCCGATGTTTGACTGATGATGTCATTGCACGTAACTTTAGTCAGATAGCAGCAAACGCAGACAACGGTCGAGACAGACAAAATACCAGCGAATTTGTCTGCTCAGGTTGTTGACGTCAATATATGCTGCGAGCTGATACGATAACGACGCGACTGCCAGTTACTTTGCATTTCTATTTCTTTTTATTTTTTTGCGTTTAGGTACAAATTCCAAAATGAAATGTTACGCTAATTGGCCGCAAACAAAAGTAAAGCTAAAGTAAAGTAAACTGCAATCGTTGCTAACAATTTCAATTTCATGACTAAAACATGTATTTATACATGTTAACAAATTTAATTATAAAAAACACAAATGCCTTAAACCGGTTTTTAGTTGCAAAAAAAAACCTTAAATCGCCCCGCATAGCAAAATTTCCTAATAATATTGTGAATACGCGACTGAATGCTTGTGATTCATGGGAGGGCGAGACAGAGAGAGAGAGAGAGGGGGAGAAAAAAACCACAACCAACTTTGCTTTTGTTTTTCTGTGTCAAATGCATTTTTCAGTCATCTTTTCACACACGAACAGATCGACCTCATAACAAGCCTTGCAACGCCCACACACACACACCCACTTACACACACACACGCGTATAGAGAATAGACACCATATGCCGACGTTTCTTATTTTTACACACAACACAAATATTGCAAAATTCTCTGTATATAGCCTAGGTAAACTATATAAGCCAATAAATTGTGCGCTAGTGTGCGAGTGCGAGTGTGTGTGTGTGTAATACAAGCTGCATGTGTGCAAGGTCAAGTGGTTACGTTATGCATTGAATCGCAGTGTTTGTGTATGCGTGTGTGTGTGTGTTTGAAATCTGCGAAATTGCGCATACGCCGCGTGTGCGCGTCTTGTTTAATTGACAGCGCACGAATTTTTATTTTTTAGATGCGGCCTTTCAACTTGGCCGCTCATTAAAGCGACGCTTTAATTGCAGATTTAACAGCGATATTTTTTGCACTGCAAAATGCAATTAAAAACAAAACAAGCAATCGCACACTTTCACACACACACACACACATGCACTCATTATATAAGAAGGGAGAGAGTGTGAGAGAGAGAGCGTGTAATATTTACAACAATACAACAGCAGCGCCATCTGCAGGCAGGCTTATCTAAATTTAAACTGAACGACTGAACGGCAACGCAAGCGTAGCCAAAAGGGTCAGAAAGGGACAGCAAGTGAGTGTGTGTAGGCAAGCATTGTTTTCAGCTCACACACGCATGCGAGCGGAGCTTTTATAACGGCATTCCCCAAAAAAGAAACAGAGGAAAAAATGTGTACGAAACAATTGCCATGCATTGAGAATATTCGTTCACATTGCAGTGTGTTGCATAATGCAAACGGCAAATGGCAAAAGGCAACAAAAACTACAAATTCAAATTAAAAATGATTGCAAGGCAGATGCGCTGTCGGTCGCGACGTTGTTACGTGTGCATTCGAAATAGTTTATGCAACGTTCACACACACACATACACATTCAAATGTAAAACAGCTGTTTGGTTATAACACAAACACACACAGACGCACACACACACAAATGTCGCCTCGTGCTCTCGCTGCTTGACTAATCCAAATTCCACAAAGTCCACAATCCACAAAATCCAAATGCTAACTGACAAACACGCTGACTGCCAGCTCAAGACTCAAGACTTCAACTGCCGCTTTTTTTCGAGAGACGCTGCGCTGCTCCTTTTACTGCCGCCGCTGCTTCGGTGTTGTTAACTCGATGTGGAAATTAAAACTGACGACTGACGTTGCTGGCCATGCAGCTGAAAGCAGCCAACAGCAGCAGCAGCAGCAGCAGCTGTCGACGCCAACTGCAGCCGCGCTGCGCTTCGTTTCGTTTGTTGTTGCTGCCTCGGTTTCTTCTTCTGCTCTTTCTTCTACTTGTTGTAGTTGTTGTTGTCGTCGCAAGAAAACTGTTACAATTTTAGGCCAATTTCTTTTATGAACGCGACGCGAACCCGACGACGGCGACGACGGCGACGACGGCGACGACGACGACAACGACAACAACGACGACGACGACAATTTCGATGGCCACGCGGCGTGAATGAAACTTGCAGCGCTGCTGCTGCTGCGTGTCCAAGTGCTAAAGTGTGCGTGTGTATGTGTGTGAGTGTGTGGCGAGTGCTTTGTGAGTTGGCGGCTGCTACTACTGCTGCTGGGCCCCAAAGACGCTCAAAGGTGAAATATACTAAACGCGCCACTGGGCTGCTGCTTTGGCTGCCCCTGCTGCAGTGTGGCATTTTATTTCTGTCCACTCTCACACTCTCACTCTCACGCTGCAACTGCAACACACATACATACGCTAACACACACACAGGCACACACACACAGTGTTGTACACTAGTTAAAACTTTTGATTTCGTTCGGCGCAAAGTAAACTGCAAACTACGCTGCTCTAATGCTGAAGCGCAACTGTCAGCTGCTCAAGCTCGTTCACACAGAAAGCCAACACACAACTTAAACTGAGAGCGCGTGTAACTCAAAAGAGAGCGCGGCAGTGTGAGAGCGAGCTTTTGGCATGGCGCCCACACACTGAAACACAGCCAAAGCAGCAGAGCAGCGCAGCAACAACAACAAGAACAGCAGGAAGCGTCAAAGCTTTTGCTATTGCTTTGCAGTGCTGCAGTTGAATTTATTGTTGTTGTTGTTGTCGGCTGCTTTAACTATTTTTTAACGATTTGTAGTTGTAGCTGCTGCTATTCGCATGACGCAAATGTAGTGCGGGCCTCGCTCATGCCACAAAACTATGTATAACAAGCTGTCTCTCACGTTTGACTTGACGCGCTGACGCCCCCCTTTCCCCTTGCATCATCATCATTGACTTGCCCTGCGCTCTATTGCTGTCTCGCTTGCACACCAAATTTCTCATGTCAGTTGCATTTTGCATTGGGCGTTAATGTTCAAGGTGATTTACCTTTGTGTGTGTGTGTGTGTGTTTGTGTGAAGGCGTCTTTGCCATGTGTCGCCCTGGGTGGTTGTATGTGTGTGTGCGCATTTCGCAATTATGCGAATTATCGATCAAATTTTGTTCTAAGGTCAACTTAAATTGAAAAAAAACACATACAGCCAGTTCGTGGCTATGTGTGTGTGAGGCCAGCTGCTAACGCTTTTAATCGTCGTCATGCATGACTCCATTCATTTCATGTCATTTTAAGTTTTTAGCGAAACGAGAACAAATTGAGTATCGAAATGTGTAGTTGAAAAAGCTTTTTCAGCAATTGTAAACTCTAGGCATTAAATCCAACTCTTTACTCATTGCTAGTTTATTGTAGTTTCTCCACACACAATCTATAATTTGTAATCATTTTTCTTTAGGTATTCGAAACTTATCAATAGCTGGTTATCAGTATTCTCTCTCGAGACATAGAACGCAAGATATGACCAGCATATTTTTTTGTGAAAGTCACGCGATAGAGTTTTTGAAAAGAATTGAAATCGGATTACTGGAAGTTTAGATTGCACATATACTCAATTTATTTTATAGGATTGTGTTACTTTTGAAGCTTTTCTCATTTTCAAATATTTTTTTATTCATTTTATGAGCGCAAAATAAGAAATTTTCTCTCAATATTAAAAGTTTGCGTTAATAAAATTCTAGCGTATTTTAATGCAAACACTCCGCTTTTTTAAACATTCAAATAAAATAGTTTTCTACAGTATATTATTATATGTTGCACATTTTGAAACAAGTTCATTTATTATTGATTTTTTTTAATTAACTATTTTATGTCTTAGAGTTTTGCTATTCAGTAGTTTACAACATTAAGTATTATCATGGTTATATATATTATTTTCTAACAGTTTCCTAACAGTACTTTACTACATTCTGATCATTTCAGAAATTCCTTATTGAAATTCGATTATATTTTAAATTAATCTTGAAGCTTTTCAATTCTAAATGTTTTCATCAACCTTCTCAACAATTCTGTATACCCCAAGTTACACTAGCCCATCTTTTGTGCATGTTTGTTTAAATTTTTTAATTGTTTCATAAGTACCTTAATGCAATTTGCTAGTCAGAGCGCTGATTTCATCACCAAGCCAGGCCCATGAGGTCAGCTGTTCAGCCTGGTATAACTCTCGTATGCATATAATTAACTACAACAATGTGTAGAGACAACGAGGTAGATGTTTATACAGCGAAAATGACAGACTGCTTGCTGGGTGTCTTTTTAATTTTGGTCAACAAGAATCAGGTGATAGACAACTGTGGGTATCTGTTAAACTATTGATTGCATAAGCAGCACAAGGCAAAGCGGGCCAGGGGCGGGGATGTGGTCAAGAAAATAAATGAAACAATGTGACGGGGGGTGGTTTGGGGGAAAATCAATTTCGCTTTCCTTGACCCAACGAGCAGCGAACAAAGGCAGCGAGAGCGAAAGACAGCGAAAGAGAAGTCAGTCAACAAAGGATAATTGAGGGTCATTTGAAATGCAGCTAAATGCAAATAAATGTCGAAATAATGTCAACGGGTCTAAGAGACTAGGAGAGACTTTGCTGCTGCAGTTCCAACCTCCCCCCTCGCCCCTTGGGTGATCGGCTGTCAGTGAGCCAAAAAGCCAAAAAGCAGGCAAAGCGAAACGAAAATAGAAAATTGCAAAACGAACAGCGAACGACGAACACTGCACGCGATTTACGCGATTTTTCCCCAATTGCGAATTGCAGCATGAAAATGTGTTTGTGTTTTAATTGTTTAGTTGGCCGAAAAAAAAGAAAAAAAAACATTTGCTAGCAGCTACTTCAAAACAAGAGTACAAAACGAAATTTCACTCATATTCAACGATTGCCGCCGCTTTTCTCTCAGCCGAAATCAGCAGCCATAATTAAATTTTCATTAAAATTTTCAGAGCGTTGCTGCTGCTGGCCCGTTGAAGCGCAATCAATTTTTCCAGGCGAAATGAGTGCGTGAAAATGCAAAAACAAAATAATCGCATAAATTCAAATAATAATGCATATGGAGACTAACAACAATAATAATAATACGAGTACAATTGATAATAGATAAATGTGTAATTTAACAAGTAAATGCTGAATATAATTTATATGCAATTTTTGTATTTTTCACTGATTTTCTTTTTGTTTTTTGTTTTTTTTTTTTTTGCTGACTTAAAATTATTTTCGCAATTTTTCTGTAACAATTTTGGCTACAATTTTCAGTTTTCAATTAACTTTTTATATTTCTTTTTTTATTTTTGGGTAGATAAATGAAAAGTTGTTAAACAAAGCTTATGGCTAGAATAACAAATATTTAGTATGGTTCAAATGATATTTGAAAGAAACGGTTTGTTAAATCATAGAAGTAACGAAATCAAATTGAAAATTGGACTTGCAAAATAAATTAAGTTATTTAAACTAAATAAACGTTACTCACCCTGTGCTCTTGATGGTATTGTTATTGTTGTCGTCGTCGTCGTTGTCGGTGCTGTTGTTGTAGCTGCTGCTTATATGCCAACGGCCACTGGATACCACCAGCTGTGTTCACTTGTTTGCACAATTTTCAAAGCGAGCACAGGGTGTATCCCAGTGTCAATGGCACAAGAGCTTTCAGCGAAAGCTTAGCGCGGATACAAACCACCAGCTGCTCTCCCAGCTGCCTCCGCCGCTGCTGTTTACGTACATATCTCGTCATGGGCTTCGATGTTTTTGTTGTATTGCAGCAGTCACCTTGCACTTGGTTTTCGTTGCTCTCTTGCAATGCACTTTTCTCTATTCACTTGTCAATTTTGCTGTACATGTATTTCACCATTTCGAATAAAGCAACTTAATTCAAAATTAATGTATGTTTTGCGAATTCTTTTTACTTTTGAAATATTTGCATTTCTATTATATTTGCCCTTTGCCAGTTTGCCCTTTGACTTAGTTATTTATTCGGTGATATATGTAGAATATATCTCTATGTATTGTATATATAATACATACACACATATATAAATAAGTCAACGTTGCTTACGCATCGCATCTCATTGTGTGCTTTTCATTGCGTACGTATGTGTGTTTGTGACTGTGTGTGTGTGTGTGTGCGTTGTCTGTCGAAAGGTCACAAGCGTAATAAAAACAAGTCAAAAAATGTGTTGCATATGCTAGGGCGCAGCAATTTGCGTGCACTGTATTCATTATCGAAAGTTTTCGTTAGCCATATGTTGGCAACATACGTCACATGAAGTCACATGACACCATTTACAAACTCCACTTAGCTGCACATCACGTTTGATACAGCTGTTTTTTAATCGAGTTATAGTTAAAAATTTGTCACTTAATTAATCACACACACACACACACTGTGCAAAAGCAATTAAGAGTATTTTGTGAGAACACTGGTTGGTGTTGTAAAGAGGCCTGACCTCGCCGGGAGTGCGCTCAACACTGAACAACTTGACGCTGAGTAGGCAACAAGGAAACCAACCATCGCAGCTAGGAAGCAGCCTAGCGAAGCAGCAGCAGCAGCAGCATCCTGTGTCGGCTGCAGCAGCTGTGTGTGTGGAGTGCTTTGTGCGGTGTGTGTGGTGTGCGCACAGGTGCGCGTCATCGTATCCCAGTAAATATGCAACAGCATATACACATACACATACATACGCAAGGGGAGCCATGAAAGAGAAAGTTTCGGGGCAGCTGGCATATCAAGTGTACAACAAAAGCAAACAGTTGGCAGACGTCAGCAGCGACGCTGGCGTCGGTGTCGACGTCGCTGCCTTAAGTCGCCCACGCAAAAGCTGTGTGCCGAAAAAGCTTTTTGTCAAACACTCTCGCGCGCGCGTTTGTTGGTTTTTGTTTTCCTTTGCATAATCGCTTATTTACCTCGCTCTCACTTACATTACGTACATACATACATACATACATACCTGCTGCTAGCAGCCCAAAGCTTAACCATAGCAGCTCTCTCTCTCTAGTTCTCTCCCACTCGGCCGCTCTCGCTCTCTGCGTTGTTGGTTTGCCGGCTTCGTTGTGCTGCCTACGTCGGTCTCGCTGCCGCTGCCGCTGCCATTGCTTGGCTGTCAAGTTAAATGGAACACCAGCCAAGACTAGCGCAACAATAAAAATTTTTCAAGTTCAAGTTATTCGCCCAGTGCGCATGCCATGCGCCATTTTTGTTTGTCCACTCGCTCGCACACACAGATGCAACGTCAGTGGGGGTTGCGTTGGGTTGCTGCACTTGCATTGTTGTTGCTGTTTACCATTCTGTCGGTCGTATCGCTGCCTTTTTGCTGTCGTCATGTGAAAAGGCAAAGCCACCAGAAAAATGGACAGCATTTTTGTATCTTCCTCTTCTACTCGCATGATTTATTTTTTTCTCCTTTCATGCTTTGTGTTTACTTTTATATCGCAGGCCTTTTCGTAGGCGTGTGTGTGTGTGTATATGTTTGCTGTCATTCGCATTGTTCCTCTTGTTGTTGTTGCTGGCTCACTCGACTGTCGCTAATTAAATTTCCATGCTGACACTGCGGCCACACTAAAAATAAATATACAAAAAGATATTTTTGTTTGAAATTCCAATTCCTCATGTAAATATTATGCTAACCAACAAAAAAAATGCATGTCAAATTTATCGATCCCCATAACGCTCACATCACTCAAATATTGTCTTTGACTAAATCAATTTTAATCGATACGACAAAAGGAGATGGCAGGAAGATGGCGATAGTAATAGAGCCCATCCCTGACAAACCAATTATTTATTATAACTACACTCATTTCCTAGGTGTGTCAGCCTTAAATAGAACACTCAATTTAGAGGTGAGTCAGGGCGAGCATTCTTATTGAAATGCTAAATGGAAGCGCTCAAGTTACATGCATATTCAGTGCTTATCGGTAAAAAAAAAAAATATTGCTATTCAGCAAACACTGTTTTCACAATGTTAGCTATTTATAAAAACAAGTATTTCTGAAGCACTTCAATTCTCTATTACTAATAGAATATTATGCAAAATCTGTATCTTGTGTATCTTGTAATGTGATATGAGCTCATTGACAATTAGTTATGAACTAATATGTTACAGATACTAATGAATT
This sequence comes from Drosophila siamana, assembly GCA_035047445.1. Classification (NCBI taxonomy): domain Eukaryota; kingdom Metazoa; phylum Arthropoda; class Insecta; order Diptera; family Drosophilidae; genus Drosophila; species Drosophila siamana. The sequence goes on along the minus strand of JAWNPP010000004.1, from coordinate 14,167,535 downwards.
AATTATAGATTTCCATTGGCTAACTTTACACGTCTTTCTGTAATATAACATAGCAAATTAATTTTCCCATTTCCGGTTTTCGAAAACATGGATAAGTTATATCTTATTCTTTATCTTATAGTTATTCTCTTGTTAATTTTTGACAACTTTGCACGCTCCCCAATAGTTTTCAAAGCACTGTGTTCACACATGCTATAATTTTCCTATGCATGTTTATGGCGTGTGCTAATAATATGCAGTGCAACGAACTTGAAACTATGCGATATGTATTGTAAGTATGTAATAATGCAGTTTAGAGTGTATTCGGCCATAAAACACGTTTCTTAAATTTAATGAACTGTTGTTTATAGCAATTTGCACAATGCAATTTGGCATTGAATATTTGCAGTACAACAAATTGTAATATTTGGAATGAAACTGCTGCATTCAATGGATATCTAAAGTTAGATTTAGAGGCTAAACGAAAACCAACCAAATTTACAGTTTTTTGAAAAACTATTAGAGAAAGAAAAAGTAATCAACATCAACAACAATTGAATTAAAGCTGTGCCAAAAAATATAAGAACACTGCGAAGGCAAAGGCGAAAAACGTGCGAATAATTGCCACAAAGCAAAAACACAAAAATATGCCGACGGTATTTTAAAGCTGCTGTAATTTTCTGCCATGCTTAACTGAGAGAAAATGAAAGAGAGCGTTGTTCACTATATCAAAAGAGAGTCAACTGGCAATTCTAACTATTCACTTTTGTGCATAAATATATGACTACACACACACACACATACATATATTTTGCATGTATGTGTGTTTTTGTTAAACTTTTGTGTTTGAGGACGCGCACGCCTGCTTCCTCTTCCTCTTTGTTTGACGTTGTTCGCTCTGTCTCTGCATGTTGACCTGCTGCTGTCTCGCTTGCGCAGCGAAACGTGCCAAACTGGTTTATCATCAGACACATACATATACACACACACAGACACACACTGCATGTACACAACTACATGGGGAAGCACTCTGGCACAACTAGTGCTTATTCACTCGCACACACTGCTTGGCATGTACAACTAGTATCTTAACCTTGAACTTGAAACACATACAGCGCAGCTCGCCGCCACCTCGACACACTGCTGAATGACAACAACAGCAACGAAGCAATAAAACGAAGCTGACGTTGACGTCGACAGTGAAGCTGACGCCAGCAGCGCCGCCCATCGCAGATATACGTATACGAGAGTTTGGCGTTTTATTTTTGCTGCGTTCCTCTTTTCACTCGTGCCATGTGTTCAGCTTTAGCTTTATTATGTCTGTGTTGTTGTACTGTTTTTATACCCTGCACAAAAGGGAATCGTATTTTTGTAAACACACATTATTTTATGTTACATCAAATCGATTTGCTTAAAACTTTTTGAGACATAATTTTACTACCAGTTAAGGGATATCTATTCGTCAGTCATTTAAATTACTGTAGTTATGATTTAACTTGTTAATAGCCTATAATTCTGCTTTTGTTTTCCAATTTCAGCTTATCTATGCAGACAGTACTAGAATATTACTGTGTACCACATTTGTGGATTATGTGTGGATTGTAAGTAGAACTCGTGATATTAACATCCAAATCGATGATGACGCCACTTTGCAATTACCAGGAAAGCAAAAGATGACGTTCTATCTCCCTCTATCTCACACTCGCCTATTCTCCTTCCTGTTGCTCGCCGGGCAACGTTGGCGAAAGGGGGGAGAAAGGGGTCTTGCATGTTCGAATGTTACGTAAAAGTTTTCTAAATCTCACATACACAAATCGTCTTGCACAAACAAAAACACAAACAACACGCAGACTCACACGCAAGCAAACTTGACTCAACTTTAGATATAAGCACAAAAACACTCTCATACAAAACAGAATGCCGTCGCTTACACTCACATGCAAAATGTAATTGTGTGCATGTGTGTGCTTTTGAGTAGTCGCCGTTGTTATTGTTTTGCAAGCAGGTTGGCAAAAGCAAACGTGAGGTGTGGGAGCAACAAGAGTGAGAAGGGGGGCGGAGGTAGAGCTTAGATCTTGATTGCGAACTTAGTAGATACAAAACAGTACACAAACAATTGCGACTATAAATAAGTGTCGTTGTTATTCTTGTTGTCGTTGTGGGCAGTTGGAGAATGCATCATGCTGTATTTCTACAAATTTATCTACATATTCACACACGGACAAGAGTAGTTTACAATTTCACAAAACTGTTTAACATTCGTCACAGTTCAAATGATTAGCAAGACTTTGAGTTTATTATAATAGAAAAAATAAAATATATTGTATAAAATGTGTGAGATCTGAATTCTTATAATTTCATATAAATTAACCCACATTTGTGAAATCAGTTTGTATTACGATACATTACATTTCTCAAATTTGTAGCTTAGATAGCAGCTCTCTAGCAAAATATTTCAATAGCAAGCGCTTCAATGATCTTGAGTAACATATTTAATTCGGAAATACCCAAGGGGATTTTCAGCAACAGTCACGTATGCCAAGGAACTGTAAAAGAATCCTCTTTGTTTGAATATCTTAGTTTCTAATTGGGTATTTCCCAAAAGCTCGCAATAATGCAGTAATCTCAGCTATTTTGCACACCACATAGAATAAAATTCAAAGTGAACTTGAAGTTAAAAGTGTTATAAAAAACTTTACTTCTACGTTATGGTTTGTTCCTTATATCTTTTTAAATACTACATTTGTATGTATATTCAATTTTTTTGCAGTAAGCTGTTCATATGAATTACTCCTCAGAAAATAAAATGATATCAGCAAATAACTCATGATTCTTTATTCTTTTTTTTATAAAGATTTAGATAAATAGCTCACATATGTTATGAAGAATTGCTTGAAGAAAATATAAGCTTGAGAAAATCGACAACTCTGTCAATGCGGAACCGATGTCGCTTCGAAATGTAAAATATAAGCTAACTCCTTAGCTTCCTCTGAAGCGACAAATGATTCCCTCAACATCTGTCAATATGTGTGCGTGTGTGTGTTGACGTTATACAAATATTTTGAATTATCGCACATTTGGTTGTTTTGGCTATAAAACAAGAAATTCTGCGGAACAATTGCAAGTCACACACTCACACACACACAGTAACACTTTTAAGTTTTCGCGTAACTTCCAAAGAAATTTATTTTGTTTTTCTCTTTGCCGTTTGCTTCGTTCCCTTTGCGCTCTTTGTCCAATACCAACCAGTGTTTATGTGTGCGTAACGTTGTTCTATTTGCTTTCAACTGTTGTTGCGAATTTTGTTTTCCGTTCTTTTCTTTTTGCACTCTGCCTAAATTTGCCGCACATTTTGTTTATGTTATAAATACATTTTTATATTCCAGGCAAAATGCCGCGGGAAAAATGCTGCTCATGCATACACACGCGCATGGTAAACGTAACATTTGGCAACTTTTTCTATTTTGTTGTTGACGTTGACTATCTTCTATGAAGAAGAAGCGCAGCTATCACCAGAAATTAATACGAAAAAGAAAAATCAAAAACAAAAGCTAACTACGACGCAATTTAGTTTACTCACACTTTATTTCCCCTCAACGGCTCTTCTCGTTCGCTCACACTCTTTCTCTCTGCTCGCTGTTCACAGATTTGCGTTATTTTCATTTTGGGCTTTTGTCGCTTTTTCTGGCAGCGGCTTAAACGGGGGTTGCTTTCGGCATTTTGCGTGGCAGCAGCAGCAGCAGGACAACAAAAAAACATCAACGCAGTAGACACTAACACATGCATATGCTATATACTATATACTACTTATATATGTTCATATACATATATGTACAGTATGTATTTATTTAGCGATTTTAACTGGCGTTCATTACAGTGGGCCAACACAACACACACGCGAATGTAGACGCGGACAAGAAAGAAACTGCGCTGCGATCGGTTAAAGGTGCCGCTGCTCAATGTCGTCGCTGTTGGCCGCAGGCCGCGTCGAAAGTTCGTCGTGTGTTTGCCGACGCTGCTGCGCCGCCAACGACAACTGCGGCAGAACACTGGCCTGTCTTCGAGTTGTTGTTTTTTTTTGTCTTTTTGCTGGCTGACGCGCTCTCTGCTCTCTCTCTGTCTCTCTCGCGTCAGTTTCGTCAAGTTTTTGGCTTCTTCCTGTTCCTGTTATTCTGCTACACTTCCATAGCACCTCGTTTGTCCTACTGCCCCACACACCAACACACAACACACAAAACACACAGACGTGCGGCACAACACGTTGTGGTTTGGCCTTCAGAGGCAGTTTTCACTGCTCGTCGTCGTTCTTTCATTCATACATTATCCATTCGTATGTATGTATTTATGTATGTATGTATACATATGAATGCTTCTTCCCCACTACCAGTGTTCGGTTGTGCTTCTTCACCCATTCTTATGCTCATTATTACCTCCTATCCGTGTGCGTGTGCGCTCTGCAGCTGTGTTGGTGTTGAGATATTTTTGCTGTGCTTTTTGCACTACACAAAATCTCTTTCGTCCACTGCTGCGCTCTTTTTATCTACGCACACATATGTGTATGCGTGTGAGCTTTACTTTTGCTTTTTGTGACCGTGTGAGACTCAGTTTCTGTTTCATTTTTCAAAGTTCTTGCACGCCACGTTTTGTGTTTGCCCTTTTCTTCTACATGAGGACAACAGCAGTGGCCTATGTTAACAGGATCTTGAGCTTACCAATGTAATGTTAACAATTAAAGCTCTGTTAGGTGCGCTATTATTACACATGTTAACCCTGTGGGCTAGTGTTGCGCATGTTTTTCTTGACACGCAAGAAAACCTTATTAAGATTGAATTAATAATTTAAATTCCTGATTAGATAAAATAATTTGTTTTTCTGTCTACAATAAATAGGTAAGGCTACTACTAGATTTTTTCGATAATCTTCGATCGCTGCGAGCTTTTGTTACCGTTATACTATATGTACATAAGTTGAGCTTCGTTGCACTCGAAACCGCAAATGAAAACCACCATTTTTTTTGTTCTCAATATTTCTATATGGTATAATTATAATATAGACATCTGTCTATTAAATTACCTTATTTATCGTGTCATCCTTAAGCTGTTTTCCGATTCGTCGCTGATGATAATGATGATGATGCAATTTGCAATTATTTTTCTTCATTTTGCATTTTCACTTGTATGTAGTTGTTTTTTTTCTATTCGCATAGAAGCAGAACGGGAATCACATGTTTGACACGTAATATTCTCTTTCAATAGGTAAATGTGCAATATTTACCTAATTATTTCGTTGAGATTTTGCACAAATTGCATTTTGCGTTTTCTTTTCAATTTTTCGCAATTTCCATTACTTGTTTGTTACTTCCGTAAATTAGGGAATACACAAAAGAATTGCACTTATTTTGATATGTGTGTGTGTGTTAGGTACAATTGGAATACATTATTGCTGTTGTTGTTGGCACAATCTTTTTTTTTTGGATTTCGATTGTTTGTGCTGCGCACTTGACGAGCACTTCTCAAATTATATTTGTTTCTCTTTTGTTGTTGTTGCACAATTAATTTGTAATTATTTTTGCATTGTTATTTTTTATTTTTGCTTTTAAGTTTTATAGTCGCTTTTCGGGTTTTGACAATTTCAATTTCAATATGATTGCGTTGTTCTTGTTGATGTCATTTGCGTGTCTCATTTTTTTTAACTATTTAACAAAATTGCAATGTTTTATTATTTTTGTTGTTTCATTTTATGCTCCTGCGGACACTGATTTCTATATGCATATTTGTCTGTTTTTTTTGGGTACTTTGCTGCTGGGAATATTGCGTTGTTCACTGTTCGCTTGTCGCGCTTTCAATGCAAAGCACAGCAGCAAGCGATAGAGAGACAGGCTAACGTCGTCAGCTTCGCTGCTGACGTCGACGTCGGCGTCGTCGTCGTTGTGGCTGAACAGAATGACGAGGTGAATTTTTGAGTGGACTGCAGCACTTGCTATGTAGGTAAAGGAAAGGGGAGCAGCTGCATGTGTATATGTATGTACTGCTCACGTGTATGCTTGTGTGTGTGTGTGTGCATGTGTGTATGTGTGAGTGTAAGTGTGTCGCTGAGTCAGCCAAGCAACCCAAAAGCCCAGCTCACAGCTCAGTCTCGGTTCAAGTTCAAGGATGTTATGCAATAAAGCAAATGCAAGAGCGAGCGCATCAGGCAAAGAGCAAGTAACTAAGCACACACACACGCCAGTCATATACATATGTATGCACTTGCAGACGGATAGAGAGAGAGAGAGAGAGTAAGAAAGACTGAACTGAGGGCAAAGGAAGCTGCTGCTCACCCATGCTTGCTTGCTGTGCTTTTACCAATACCAATGCCAAGGCTTTGCTGATCTATCGCCCACTGTGACTGACACTCGCTGCCTTTTTGCTTGTAGTGATGCGAAAAAAAACAACCGCGATAGTTTCGATACATCGCTCTGGCTTTCAAATATGCAAGAATAAATTAAGTGTAGTAAGGGAAAAGTTAGTTTATTTAAAATTAGTTATGCAAAAAAAAAGTTTCCAATTTTTGTTTTGTAACTATAAAACTTAAAACTATGAACACAACACATAATTTTTATTGCATTGTTATAGTATCGAAAATGGCTTGATATTATCGCACCACTATTAGCTTGTCTGCAGTCTGTTTTCGCCTTACTTCGCAATCACACACACACACTCACACATAAGCTAAGTAAACCTAAGTATGTATGTGTATGTAGCAACCTAGAGAGTGTAGAGTTCGTGTTCTGGGACTGGGCTAACCAGGTTGCTGGTTTGTAAATTGTATATAATTAGCGCACTTACTGCAACACACAACGACAATAATTGCATTTCTACACAAACACACACACACACGCCCATGTACTTAGTTGTAGGCGATTTCCGCTGATAATTATGCGTGTGTTGCAATTTTCGAGCTCTTTTTTACCCTTTGCCCCTGTTTGAATTTCTTAATTGAATTTGTTTGGCGTCGTACAAGCAACATGCATATGTGTGTGTGTGTGTGTATGTGTCGACCACGCTTGTTGGCGTGTTTGTTTAATTGTTTAATTTAATTAAATGCTACAACTGCAACGTTGCAGCTACATTGTATCTGTATCTGTAGCTGTATCCGTGACTATATTTGTGTCTGTATCGGCACCTGCACCTTTATATATGTGTTCCTGCGTGTGTATGTGTGTGTGTGTGTGTTGGTTGCCTCTCTTGTGCCTTCATCTCTCTATATGCAACAGATGATATTGCATGCCTTATTGAAGTACTCTCCAACACACACACACACACTGACTCACATGTACAAACATATATTTATATTGCCATATATAGACGCTACTGCAACCGCAGCTGCAGCTGTGCACTTGGACATCCCAGTGGGATAGGGAAGTAGTATTGTAAAATTGCAAAAGAAAATAACTAGAACACTTTTTCCAATAATTAGGAATGGAAACGAGGAAAATTAACATTGTTTAAGCATAAATTAAGAAACACATATGTATATTTAACAGCCATTGAAGTTTTCTCTTCTCTAAATATAAGAGTTCTAAATAAAATTATTGTATTATTGTATACTATAAAACTAAGTACTGAAATGTTCCCTTCTCTTTTATTTTATTTATCTCTTTAAATCTGTTTTCCGCTGGGTAACAAGCAGATTACGTATACGCGCAATATATATGCTAAATAAAAACTGTTTAACTAACTGGAAGCTGCATGTGTTAGCTGCTTGCTTTGAGTCACTGTCCCAACGCAAAAGGGAACCTCTTTCTTTCCACTTTGACAGCCGGAGCTTTAAACAGGAAACTCTTTGGCTGTTTATCATAAAGTAAAGCGAAATGTCACGTTCAGCTAAGCATACGCCCCGTTAAAAATATTGTTGTGGTGGGTAAACACAATTCGCTCGCAATAGCGTGCAAAAATTAGCCAAAAATATTTGTTTACTATACAAAATTGGCATAAATATTATTATATATACAAACAATAGAATAACTAAAGGTGGGAAAAGGGCAGTTGAAATCGAAAAACTTGGCTCAGCGCAAACTGCATGACAGCAGAGGCAGCAACAGCAGCTATATATACATACATATGTATGTATGTGCAAATATATATTACAGTGAGAACTATATGTGTTTGTACCTTGTATATAGCGAGACGCGTATCTATTATAAATTCTGTATGCGTTGTGCAAAAGAGCGGCGGAACAACAACGGGGAGAAGGGTGCATATATTTTGCAAGCACTGTAGGGCACGTATGGCGAGTACTTGGTACACAGGCCTGCTTGCAACACTGGTCGCTGCGACTCGACTCGATACGACGACGAAGTTGTTCCTGCTGCTGCTGTTGCAAATCAGCCCTTACTTGCCGCGCCGCTCGCCTTATAATGCTATTGCAGCGCATGTCAAGAGTAGGTGACCTTGACAGTGAACTTGAAACTTGCCGCTGTCTGTTTCTGTTTCTCTGGCACTGCACACATTTGTGTGCGTTTGTGTGTGTGACGCTCGCTACTAAACGAACCTAACTGAATTTAACGAAAGAGAGCGTGCGGGCAAGAGAGAGAGCGGACCACATGCATTCGGCTGCGACGAACTCTGAAAGCTTTCGTTGCAGCTGCTGCCCTAAGCATGGGGGCGGTCGGTCAGTCAGTCGACTGGGTGTGATTGTGTGTGCTTGTATTTGTGCCTTATATGACTCTAAAATATCACAATCCCGTTCTCTCTTCAGCTCTCTTTGCTAGACTCACTCACTTGGTGCGCCGCGCTCTTTTCTTTTTACATTTTGCTCTGTACTGTGGATGAATCATCGCTCCCGCGACTTGTTGTCTGCAATCCACATTTGAAATATGTGCCAGAAATTTCGCTTTCATGTTTCGCTTTCGCAAGTGCTAAAAGCCCACACACGATGCTAGGCTGCGGTACGACGACGAGGCGGAGATGGAGACGGCGCGAGAGAAGCGCGTTTTATGCAATGCTGCCCATTTGTATGTATGCATGTCGTTTATGATTGTTGTGTGCATATGCTGCGTTTGCTGGATAATCAAATGATAGTCATTTCGTTTTCATTTCTTACTTGTGCCCAGCTGCAATGCAATTGGTTTCCTGATTTCCCTTCTGTGCGCTCAACTTTGACATTTACTGCACTGCATGTGTGTGTGTCTGTGTGTAAGAGAACGAGCTTATGCTATCGCACCACCGCCTACTAAATTACCTATTGACTGCAGCCACTTAGGGCATTTACTTAGTCTCCCGACTGTAGATTGTAATCTCTGCAATTACGTTGGGATAGCTGTAACGAAAAAAAGAAATAGGTCAACAAAGTCAAGTAAACAGATATTAAGTAAATAGCTGCCTTTAAAAGCTCACTCCGAACGTTAAACTATTACGAATCAATAAATAAAAAGATCCACTCTCGCTCTTTCCACACTAACACACACCCACGTAGTTAACAGTAATGGCGTTCCATAAAAACTACATACTACATGCACACACACAGACAACGTTTCGCTTCACACGTGCACAAGCCTTACGCCGACGCTATCGCAAGAGATAGAACAGTAAGCAGCAAGCAACAACAAATTGCCTACGTTATTTTTGGCAGCGCAGCAGGAGAAATAAACTATATGTCAAATGTGTGTATGTGTGGGTAAAGCAATGCTAGTAATATGGCATCCCCAGATCTTTGGGAAATGCAGTTGGAAAGTTTTGAGCTTTTTTGGTTACCAAAAAACCCAAAAAAAAGAAGAAACTGCCAAAGGAGAACACTGCTAGTGCAAGAGAGAATGTGCTTATGTACACACTATGTACAGTGCATGTACAAACACATGTGTGTATGTATGCGATAACCTTGAGACTGCTTTGAATATTTAGTTGGGCAATGCGGTGCATGCTAGTGCAGTATAGCAGCAGTGCGTGAGCGAGACAGCGTGAGTGAGTGCAAGCGAACAATATTGCAGCCCGTTTTTAGCTGGGGTCCGTGAGCATGTGTATGTGTGTGTATGTGCTTGTATGTACTTTAAACTTTTCGCTTGCGATTCCTCGCTCTCTCACACTCTTTCACTCTCTCTCGTTCGCTATCTATCCCGCTTCCACTCGTGTTCGCGTGCTCGCTTGCACGCGCCGCACTCTCTCATCAGATTTTTTGCGCAAATGCAATTCACGTTCAAGGCCAGTATCAAAATGCATTAGTAAGAGACACACAAACACATAGAGAACAGGCACAGGGCTGTACTTGTGTACTACTAGTACGCTGCTGTCGTCAGTTGTCAACTGTATTTGCTTTTCTATAACGTCGCAGTACATATGTATGTATGTATGTATATGCTATATACAGTCGAATACATGCTCGCACTATGTGAATAACCCAGTCGGACTTGGATGCTGCCAAAAGCCGCTGCCCGCAAGTTGCCTGTCTTAATGAACCTTGCAAGACAATGTCATTTAGTAAAATTAGATTCAGTTTTCATCAACTTATTATTCTTATAGCTGTGGCGAACAAATTGCTATAAATTCCTGCTGGGTGCATCATTCCTCACAATCGATAAACACACAGCATCTTGGAACTATTTTTGAGCGATGTGCATTTTTAATATAATTTTATGGGTCCGAAATGTGTTTGCCAACAGATAACGAACAGCTGATTAAAAGTGGATACAGTAGTGGAAACTCTACTAAAGAAAAGTTCATCCAAATGCATCAGCAAGAGTGGGTTTTATATATTATGCCTTTATTAGACTATTTGGTAGTATAAATTATAAACGTTGCAATCTCTAGTCACTACTAAAGAGGTACAAGTCATCGAATTTTATTCAAATGCGGGCATATCTAATCACTTTAAAATGTTAAATTCTATCTAATCTAATCGCTACACAGTAATGATGAAAACAAGTTTTCCCTGCACTCAGAACTACCCCAATTTAAATACTATATGCGATACTATATGCATTACATTAATAATAATATCGCATATACATATGTATGTACTTTATAACTTTTCTGTCTTATATAAAAGCGATCTCGAAACGATCAAATGAGTTTGAAATGCAATCGGGCGTAAAAATTACAATGCCTGTCATTCAAATACATACAGATGTTATATATAGTATTTACAACCGTAACAAATCAAGTACTTATTATAATTGCCTTTATTTTTTGTTATATATATTCTATCTTGTTTTTTTTATTATCATTTTCCCCTTTTATGGCGCCAATGGCGTAATCGCTAAGCGATAAAAACAAATGCAACAGTGACGAGCTATGATGATAGACAAGCGTGAGTGGGGAGTGAGTGGGAAAGCTTTCAAAAATCATTTCACAGTTGCGCTTAACGTGCAAATTTGTTTGCCGCCTCTGTTCGCACACACATACATACAAACATACATATATACATAAAGACGTACATTTAAATGTTTGATAGAATGCGATTATGCACACATACACACACACAAACTCACTTCATGCCCCCGCACTAAAATCCAATTGCGTTGCATTTTATTTGCACAAAAGTATTTTCGTAATTTTTCGCAATTAATTAAACGTATACCATTTTTTTTTTAATTCCACAGCTTGTCAATGTGACAAAGTCCACAAATTCCACAAATTTGCCATATGTCAAATGGGCGAACTTACACACATACACATAAATGTCAAGCAAGAGCCACGCAATGCACAAGGTCACAAGGCGCGAGCCAAAGAGAAACTAGCCAAACAACAAAAAACATTAGGGAACCGCCCAATTGCACTCACCACACACATACACACACAGCAGCTCCCTTGCATACGCACGTGCAAAGCTCAATGCTCGCTCTCACACTCTCCCTTGCTCTTTAAGATTTTGCAGTTGCATTTTGCCATCTTGCCCACATACGCTTCACAATCGTATCGCCCACGCGTTGGCATTTCCTATCCTTTGACGTGCGTGGGCGTCACCAGCTGTTGCCAGCGGAGGGGAGGCAGTGACCACATGTTGTAGCGCAACTTGATGACCACTCGACACTAATTGCATCCTCTCGCTGGGCATCCTCTTACATTCTTCTTTCCTTGTGGCACTCAAAGCAAAAGCTTAACTAATAAGTAAATATGCTGTAATATGAAAGTAGTTGACGTTGCCAGACAGTTAAAAATACTATGCTTGATCGTTGGAAGGTCAACGTTGCCCAGCTGCAAGTCAATTTCAATTTGACAATAGCTTACATTACAAGACAGTTTGAAAAAACCTACTTGATAATTTGCTGATACAAGTTGTAAGTTGCAAAGAATTTTGTACTGCCTAAAATATAAAAGTAATATTTGCTGCAAATGTCTATCAACTTTTGCATTAACACTATTTGTGAATCTTCGACAGTAATAAATAATTGCACTCGAACTGACATACTATACTTGCAATACAACTCGATGTTCAAAATTTTACGTTTTCATCTCGCCTTGACCTTGCTTCCTTGCCTTAACTAAAAGAGCGGTGGTCACAGCAGTTGCATACATATACAAATATATATACACCCCCACTGACACAAATGTCAGTTGATAAATATTATATGCATCTTGAATCCAAGCTTTTGCCTGTTGAATGTGCCTGGTGCACTTTGCTTGCCATAGATGGCGTATGGAAGCGTGCGAAAAGCTTACATAAGCTTAGCCAAGACAGAAACCATGCAAATGTGAGAGCAAAGGAAAGGTTTTTCCTTTCCCTTTCCCTTACCACAATCAAATCAAACGCACTGTGCGTAAAATCCAAGTTTGATGAGAAAATTGATATTTAGAAATAATTTAGACAGTAAGGTCAAAGGTTCCGTGGGCGTCTGTTTACGCACAACTGTCAGAGACAACTAAAGAAATTGATAATCAACGTGACGTATACAAGTGGCAGTTGTCATTGGGAGTCACTGTGTGACAGTTGTGACAAGCTTTTGGCATAGGGAAAACTGACCACATGTCAATGGGACGCAACTTCAAAGCGTCGCAATGAACGCAGCCCCCTCGAGGGAGGCGGTGGGTGTAACAGCAGGTTAACGACTGGTAATTGCGACAAACCGTTTTCCCATTTGCATTCGGCAAGCATAACGGCAAATGATTGAAAACCTTTTGCTCGATGCGTTCCAATTGCAAATTCATAAGCGAATAGTTGTCTCTGTGGTTTTGCAATTAGTATGTGTGTGTGTGTGTGTTTATGCCACACGCCCCAGCAGTTGTGGCCTCCCACAGTAAGTGTGCAGTTGTTAATTACCAAAACAGTGACGTCGTTGACCCCTCAAAGGCAAAGGCTAAAATTGCAATCGGAATTTCAATTGTGCTTCCCTCTAAAGCGTTACAGACAGAAAAATTGTGGTTTTATTGATATATATTTAAGTTTGTAATTGCAGAATTAATAATCATACAGTGTTTACAAATAGTATTTTATAACATCGCTAATAATAAATAACAAGAAGTATTAAAAAAGAATTTAAATAATTTCGATATTGATTAACGTAATGGAATTTCTTTTATTAAAAAAAAAAAAATTTAATACTTTCTTGTTTTACTGGATTTTAGAAATAAAGGAAGTTTTCACAAAAAATTGTATTATAGAAATTATTTATATAATCAAAATTATCAGATTTCAAAATAATTTAAAAACAGCGACTAAAAGATAATGTAAAAAAATATATATTAAATGTAATATAAAATTATGGTCAACTTTTGCTTATTAATTGAATACTAGAAAATTGAAAATGTTTAATCAATAATTAAAATGGGAAAAGATTATTATTATTATTAGAATTAAAGTTGAATTTAATTTGATCAAATTTCTGATGTGCCTCGAATGTTTTTGGCAAGTGCTTGACAAATAAATAGAAATCTAAGAGATATTAAATTGTTGCTTGTTTAGCAACTTTGTTGCCGTTTCTCGCAGTGCATTTGCAATTGTTATTGGGGCAATTAACGCTTGAATAATTCATAGAATTTTGTATCTAATTACAAAACTGTGGCGCGCACAACAATGCAGTAAAAACTTCAAACAATTTACACTCACCTTATCAGCCTACAATGAAGATACACAGAAAAGATACAGATAGACAGACTGATAGATAGATAGATAGCGATGGCGAGCAACTGGGATTGATTGCGATAAGTGGGCAGTTGAGAAGCTGTAGCGGATTAGACAGCAAGCATGTCGAACTCTCGTCTAAAACAATTCTGTTCAAGGCTGCGCTTCAAGTCAACGCAGCTGTTCATTGTGGCCGGCGCTGTGCTGTTGTCGCTGCTGGTGACGCTGCTCTGCATCGGCCTCACCATACGCTACGAGGTGGAGCACGAGGTGGCCAACGTGGCGGACGTGGACTTCTGGAAGGACCAAGTGTCGGCCGCACAAAAACTCTGGTACGACAAAGGCATCGAGGAGCTGAAACAAGCGCTGCGCCTTCACTCGCCACAAACGCAGCCACGTCGCGTGCTCCTGCTACTGATCAGCGGCATTGCGGCGCCCGCTGTGGCTGCAGCGCGTTTCCCCCTGCGACAGGCAACAGCGCCGCACACGTCTTTTGTGTGGGAGCAGTTTCCGCATGTGGCGCGACTCAAGAACAGCTGCAGCTTCCGCTCGCCCTGCGCTGCGGCGACTGTGAGTCGTGCACTCTGGTCGGGCGTGCCTTTGAGTGCTGTGGAAAGCCAGTTGGGTGGCAACTGCAGTCGCCTCGAGCTGCAGAGCGTGCTGCGGCAAGCACAGCTGGCCGGGCTGCGCACTGGATTTGTGACGAATCAACGCATTACGGGCGCCACAGCAGCCGCTTTGTTTGCCGACTCCAGCTGGGAGTGCGATGGTCTGATGCCCTGGGCTGCCATTGAGGCGGGCTGCCAGGATGTGGCCCAGCAATTGGTCCACAGCGCAGCGGGGCAGGCATTGAATGTGCTGCTGGGCGGCGGACGGCAGCTGCTCAGCGCCCAGGTGCCTGTCTACGACTGGGATCCGCTCGATGAGCGTCTGTGCCGCGCCAGAGCGGGCCGCAATCTGCTGCGCGATTGGCGCAATCAGAAGTTGAAGAAGCTGCAGCCCCCGCAACGCTTTGAGCTGCTGCAACATGCCAGCGAGCTGAGCGCGCTGAATGCCAGCAATGTGGAGTATTTGCTGGGCGTGCTCGCCAATGCGAATCTGCAGCGCAATGCGAAGGCGCCCACATTGCAGCTGATGCTCGAGAAGGCGCTGCAGGTGCTACGGCGTCCTGGTGTGGGGCATCTACTGATTGTCGAACATGTGTTGCAGGCAGCTGCAGATGCTGCACAGCAACTGCGGCAGCTTAATGCCACCTTGTCCAGCTTTCTGGCAGAGACGCCACAGACGCAACAGACGCTCACTTTGGTGCTGCTCACCAATGGCAACTATGTGAGCGCGAGTCGCGATGTCAGCGGCGAAACGGAGAACGTGAGCACGCTGGACGAGTTGTTTGCGCAGCCAGAGCGCGAGTTGCAGCTGCAGCTGCAGCAGCTGCCCTCGGAGAGTCTGCTCTTCGCCAAGGGTGAGTGAAATCCGCTGCTCAATTCAATTGATTTACTCAGCTTCCTGTCGTTTTGCAGGCCCCAAATCGTTGCTCTTCTATGGCGTGCACGAGGAAACGTATTTGGCACACGCTTTGGCCTATGCGCTGGGCTTGAACTCGTTTGATAATCTGCTGTAGAGGTCGATCGCTCTACTTGCCAATCAATCAGTAGCTTAGCTGCTAAGTTACTCTAAGAAAACTAACGTTTACTCTGTTGTACTTAAAGTTGTAGTGAATTTGTTATGGAGTTAATTAGTTATAGATTTGGAATTTGCTGTAAGCAAGGAGATCCCTCTACTTGCCAATCAATGTCTTAGCTACTAAGTTACTTCAATGAAACTAGCTTTAAATACATGTAACTTCTACACTATTTTCTCAAACGTGCAGCGAATTTGTGAGTATGTTTACAAGTTCTAAATTTGAAATAACTTTTGGGTTTCTTTGTCTACCTCGCTCTTTTTTAGCACTACTTGTTTATATTTATTTTCATCTGCTTACGCTTTTATCCATTTGCCTCTGCGTATACTTGATATTCACGTTTCCTTTATGCTGCAGCTTAATTTAAATTTTCATCCACTTTAACTCTCAAAAATTTTGCTATCGAATGCAAATCAACTTTAACATTGAAAATAAGTTGAAGGCTTCCTCATACTAGTTGAAATAAATCTCTGCGTACACTTAATCATCAACGCCTCTTTTGGGGCAATGTTTCAGCTATTATTTAAGTCAAATTGTAATCCATTTGATTTTGTCACATTTCGTAAGCCTTTCAAAAAATTAATTTTTCTGTCGTCTTTCCTTACTTCTTTTCAGTTCAACTGAAATCTATATATGTTTAGAACAAATCTTCTATCAACTGCGTATACTTAATGTTTCTCTTCTAAACTATTGAATAACTTTTCTTTCCAAATTGTATTGAATTTTATGCTTTTTTCTTCTACCAACCTTTAAAATAATTAAGCTTTGTATCTTTTCGTCTGACTTCTTCTTCATCCACGTGCATTTATGTACATATATGTAAAAAGTTCTCCGCTGCGTATACTTGATATTCATGCACCCCTTTTGCCCCCGATTGAATTAGTTTTTTGGGTAATTTCAATTTTATTTATTTGTAACTAGTTTTATTTCAACTAACTTCTAATTGAGTTCTATTAAACTATGCAGCAATCAAACACCAACAACGCCGCTAAATTGTATCAAACTTTATGCTTTCTTCTTCCGTTTTTCAAATAATTAGGTTTTCTATATTTTTCTCTAACTTCTTCTTCATCCACTTGCATTTGTGTATATTTCAAAAGTGTTCTCCGTTACGTATACTTGATATTCGTGCGCCCTTTTCACCCCATTGAATAAATAAGCTTCTGTGTGATTTGAATTTTATTTATTTGTAACTAGCATAGTTTTAATTGAATTCTATTAAACAGTGCAGCAATTAAACACCAACAACGCCGCTTGCCACCGCCTCGGGTGGCGCCACCGCCGTCGTCACTGCCGTCGGCATGGGCAGCATCCAGTTGACGGCGGGCGGCACTTCAAGTGGCGGCTGCGCCCCTGCTGCTGCTGCTGCTGCTGCTGCTGAAGACGTCGCTGTGGCTGTGGCTGTGGCCGCGATGCGCGGCACAGGCCGCAGCACATGGGAGCTGGGTCATTTGACGGGCAGCGGCGGCAACATGGTGTGTGCCACATTCGACAGCTGCCGCAAGTGATTCGCGTGCACGTACTGAAAGGCCGAGGAGCGTTCCAGCTGCTGCGACAAATAGAGTTCGCCCAGCGAGTAGAAACGTCGCTGAACGCCATCGAATGGCTGAAAGGGGAAGCCGGCAAAGCGTTGCGGAGCCGCCGCATAATTCTTGGGCGTCACTTGGCCATAGAGTGCAGCGTGTGGTGGGCGTGGCAGCATGTAGGCGGCGCCAGCTGCAACGGGTTGAATTGCTGCAGCTTGTGACTGTGAATGCGACTGTTGTTGCAGCTGCTGCTGCTGCTGCTGTTGCTGATGTTGCTGATGTTGTTGATGTTGATGCTGTTGATGTTGATGCTGTTGATGCTGGGCTGCAAAGAAGTCCATGCTTTTCAGATTCTCAAGCATCTGATGCGACGCCTGATGCTTCTTGAGGTACGCATAGCTGTGAGTTTCAAATTTTAATTTGCATCAAAGTTGCTTAGAATTATTTACTTGCTTACCGTCTGAAGGATTTGCCGCATTGCTGGCAAGGATAAATGCCATCGCTGACATCGTCGCCAATTGTTTTGTTGCCATCTGCGCCGTTGTTGCCACCGCCGCCGTTGCTGCTGCTGCCGCCGACGGCTTCGTTGCTGCTGCTTTGACGCTTCTTGCTCGACTGCATCTCCGACTTGGGTTTGTGCCAGCGGCGATGCGACGCCAAGTTCGCTGGACAATTGAAGACCTAACAAAGAAATCATTTAATTAGCTGCGGTTCAAGTAGAAAGTATTTCTCATCACACGGTATGAAAGATAGAAAAAACTTGGCTGAAATGAAAATATTTAATAAGCTGCTGTTCGATTTGTTGTTTTTCTATTGTCTCTTGTAATTGTTTGTGCTTGAATTAAACTATAGAATTTATGTTGAGCAGGGGCAGCAAAGTCCTAAAACTTCTTTAATCACCTTAATTTTAAGGTATTGGGATAAAAGAAAGCACCGGAAAGTAAGTTTACAACCTAAGCAAATATAATTTCAATATATAGAAGAAAGCTTAAGATTCTACCAAAATTATTTAAACTGAAAGCAAAACTTGGCATAAAATAATTGCAAGACTTTTTTGTACAAAGTACAATTTGTTTTTAATTAGTTGTGAATATCTTGAAAGTTCTGCTGAAGAACCGAATTAATAACCAAATAAATTTATAAATACTTAAGCTTAATATCTTGCGAAGGTGTTTAGAAATCGAATAATAATATGTGTATTTCTGTAATCAGACTTTTCTCAATAAAACTCAAAAATTTAGACTGTGTTTTGTCATGGTGAGAACTTGTGAATTGTAATATTTTCACTATGAAAAATATATTCAGCGCCGCATAAACAATCAAATTAAAGCAAGCTATATTGACTTTTGTTGGCTTGCTGATTTCTCTAGCAATGAAATAAATAAAGCTACCTTCAAGGCATCCAACTGAGGCTTTTTTTAAACTATGGAACTGGTCTGTGATAATGTATTCTATTAAACAAAGTTTAGCAATGCAATTGTAATTAAATTGTCAGTCATGCAAGGCACTTGAAGTTGCCACACACTCAACATAGAAGTCTTTTGGAGCTTATGTCACCTTTTCGCACTCGGAGCACTTGTACTCGATGTGCACGATGCGCGGACAGCGGTGCTGGGCGAGCATGAAGGCGTCGTCGTAGACGGTGCGACAAAGCTGGCACAAGTAGTCGCCAATCTTGTTGTCGATGCTGGCCAGTATGGCTTTGGCCTCCTCGGTGATTTCGACGACATTGAAAGCCGGATCAATGTCACCTTTGCGCACCACCAGCTCCTCGTCGTCGCGCAGCTTGCGTATGATGGTGCCCGAGACGGGGCTGATGGTCTCCTCATCGATGGCGGCGTGTTTTCGCAGCTTGCTGCGTTTACGTTCGATTTTCTGCTTGCGCAGCGCCGGCGGCGGCGACGGCAGCGGCAGCGGCGGCGGCGGGAGGTGTGGAAGCGACGCTGATGGCGACTCCACGGCATTGCCACTCAAATCCAAGTAGACTTTCTCCAGCTGCGACGGCTCCTCAGCGGCTGCTGTCGTCGCTGCAGCGGCGGCTTCTTTGTTGGGCTGGCCGAAGTCGCGCTCGAAGAGCTTCGCCAAACCGTCGACTGCCTGGTGATGCAGTTCCTCGTCCTCGTAGAGCAAATCGTTGCGCTTCAGCGCCTTGGTCTCCAGCAGTTGGGCCTGCAAGCGAGCGGGCAGCTCATCGTCGTCGTTGCTCAGTATGTCCACAAACACTTCCTCCTCCTCCTCCTCTCCCTCCCCCTCCCCCTCCTCGTCGTCATCGTCATCGTCTTCGATGGCAACTGGCAGCAGTGGCTGCTGCACCTCTTGCTGCTCATCATTCACTTGAATTGTGTCCTCGTCGTCGTCGTCATCGTCGTTGGCGTCGTCATTATTATCTGCTTCATTGTCGTCGCCTTCGGTGTCCGTCGCATACTCGTTGTAGTCATGGGAACTGACAACTGTTTCGTCCTCGTCCTCGGTCAACACAATTGTCTCATCTTCCGCGTAGCTCGTCACGCTCGATTGACTTGCCGCTATTTGCTCAAAGTTATTTTTCGCCGTTGCGTGAAAATTGCCTTTATCATAGGACGTTGTCCCCGCCTCGAAGCCACGCAATCCTGCGTACGCTGCAGGCTGTGGGAAGTAACTTGCGGCTGCTGCCGCTGCCGGTGGTTGCATGCTGGTCAGTGTGGCAGGTGGCAGCGCCAGTGGCAGGGGCAGGGGAAGGGCGGGCATTTGGGGCATGTGTGGCCGCCACAGGTAATTCTCCTCGGACATCAATCTCTGGCGCTTTCTCGGCGGCGAGGGCGTCGACGGCGGCGTTATTGGCACTATGTTCGACGACGTTCGCAAGGATAAATCCAGCGGCGACAGCAGCGCGATGCTCGACCTATGCTGACTAAATTGCGCAAATGTCTCGTTGATTGCTGGTAATGGGCGACACTCGGCGTAATGTAGTTGCTGCTGCTGTGTATGTGGCAGCAACTGTGGCATCGACTGCGTCTGCGACTGCGACGGCGATTGGGGCTGTAATTGTGGCTGCAACTGCTGCTGTGGCGGCGGTGGCGGCAGTTGATTCATGTTCAACATTCTTGAGGGGCGCCAGCTACGCTGAGCTTCTGTATTTCGCTAGCTTAGCTCAACTTTAATTCCTGCTTTTGCGTCTTTTTTCTTCTAGGTGATTTTATTATTATCTGCTTGAAAATGTACGCAAAAATATATTAACAAAATTGCATCAATATGGGAATCAATGGGAGTAGAAGTTGATTGAATTTCTGTCGCTTTAATAGTTTTATTCAAAATATATTTCTTTAATTTTATATCTACGAAAAACAACACAAAGAAGTTCAATATACATTTATTTCTTAATTTTTTAACAGTTTTATGTATATTTTTTTTTTTATACTGGAAATTTATTTATCTAATATTCTATCTACCAAAAACAAGAGAAATAAGTTCAATACGCAATTATTTCTTAATTGTTTTTCAAATAACTTTTCGAAAAATATCAGTAATATAAACAAAAAGATTAGAATTTGACTTCATTTGTTATTTAACACTAAATATAAGACTAACTATAGCTTAAGCAATATTTTACATACTCTGTCTCTGTTTATTAGAAATTTAGGTATCAGTGTTTTTTTTAAGTATATTCGATAATTGTTTATACAATTGTTTATGCGTTAATTTATGAAATTATGAACTGCAATTCTGTTTATTGCGATTTTAATTTCAACTGCTTTTTCAATTTTATTAATTTGAATGTTTTTTTATTATTTCTAGAAAGATTTTCGTAATTATTCACCACTTATAGTTTTGAACGTTAGATTTTATTATATTTATTTATTGTTTTGTTGTCTATTAATTTTATGTGATTTATTATTTTTCACAAAAGTTTTTAATTATTCAATTTCCTTATCTGTCAACACACATATTTTTCAGTTTTCCTTTTTAGGCTTTTTATTACTCCAGTGTTTTAATTATTTTTCAATATCTGTCAATACACATATTTTTCACTCAGAGCGTTTTACAGTTTTGCCGTTAAATAATCAACAGTTGTTAAATAATTAATGCACTTTGTCATTACTTTGCTGGTCGAGCAAATGGCAAATTTTGTTGGCGCCTGAAAGTATGCACTAAATATTTTTGTGCAGCTGTCAAAACGCGCACACGACTTGCACGCGACTTTCCTGTTGCGCCCGTCGAACTCAACTGAACTCAACTGAACTACACAGAGAGCAACGACAGCGCCGTTGGGTCACCTGTCGCAATGCCAAGCGAAATTGGGCTTGAATGCGAAGCCAATGAAAGCCAGCACAAGGCCCAAGGCACCCCGCGACCCAGCAACCACACAACCCGCGCTGCTTGAACCACCAACACCAAACCCCACCACCACCACCAACAGCAGCAGCAGCAGCAGCAGCAGCATGAGAATCGGGATGGGCTGGGATGGGATGAGTTATTGGCATCTGGCTGACAGCTTGAGGATCTCGCTCGCACATTGCTGTGGAATCCTCGCAGCGCACTGCACTTTGGATTCGCTCTCAGCGTTCCGCATTGCGCGACTCTCAACCCGCCCCTCGCTCTTCGCCTGCTTGCCGCTCTCTCAACGGCAACGGCAAACGGCCAAACGACACCCACACAGCGTGCTGCGCATGCGTTGCCACGCCCACAGCTAGCGCAATGCTTGGCTTGGTTGCTGTCGTCAACTGTTGCGTCGCAACGCTCATTGGACGTTCGGGGGGCTTTCTGCTGGCCACGCCCAGCGAGCTAAAGGATTTGTCACAGCATGAACGGAATGCCATTGAATTGCAAATGAAGAATTTCAATGCAATGTATTGGAGTTTCTTCCGCTTGCGATTCCAGCTGCAGAGTGGGGAAGCCACCCAGGAAGGCAGCTGAAGAGCTGGAGATTTGACGCTGCGCCTTTTGTTGTTGCTGTTGTTGTGGCTGCTGCTGCAGCTTTTCATATTTTTCCATCCAGCATTGTGTAGACATTTTAAGAACCGTAGGATTCCTTTTTTGTGGTTTGTCTTCCTGCCCCAAACTCCAAGTTATTTGCTTTTTGAGCATTTTTAATGCCACATTCGTTGATTTTCAAAATGGCGTCACTTCCACATGCAACGCAGCTGAATTAAATTCTATATACTATTATAACGACTTCACGGACATTCGCGAAAATTTCATTTAAAATTTCCGCTAACGTCGACGGCGTCTCTGACGTCGCGCACAAGGACGTCTAATAAACAGGAATGTAATTATGAACTTTTTTGTGCTTAACCAAGTTAGCGCAGCGCTAAAAAAAATGTACTACAAAAGTTGACCATTAAGTTCTTAGATGCGTTTTTTTTTTCTTTTCTTCAAAAACATTTTTGCACGTCGACTTTAGACACTCCCCTTATCAGTTTGTAGCTCTTCCACTTCTTATACCCGGTAATCATAGACTATAAAGGTATCATCATTTTGAGGTAATCCAAATCATACTTTCGAGCAGCATTAAAAGAGAAAATATAAATTTGTTATCTTTGCTTGTTAATTTAAAGCCTTTAAGAGTTGTAGTCTCAAGGTTTGTTAATATTAAACTTATCCTTATCATATAACCCTCTTAAGTCTTTCCAACATCACATTAAAAAGTTTATTCCAAAAAAAGTTGCTACACATGATTTAACTTTTATTTAAGAGTTTTATTGCAAGTGGATAAAAATAATTGAAGACAACAAAGCCATTAATTTTAATTAAATTAAACAATTCAAAACTAAATTTATATCTCTTGATGGCTTTGGTTTTTTTCATATTTATATTTGTTTTGCTTTAATATTAAAAAGCAAATTTACATATCTTCATTCCTTTGGCTTATTAACTTTGTATAATCAGCTTTGCTTTACAATAAATATCCGGTATTTCTTGGCCTTGTTTGTAGCTTGATTTACTCTATTTGCATTTCTTTCTCTCCCTCTTCCTCTCTCTCTCTCTCTCCCCCTGCGCAGGTGAACAAAAAGTTTCAGTTTGCGGTCTCCTTTAGCACCAGCTAATTGTCGGTTCGTCAGCGAAGACGCTGGATGCCTCGTGCATCTCATTAACATAGCTGCGGCTTTGGTAAGACGTTATTGATACTCGCTACAAGCTGTTTGTTGCCTGCTTCTGACACTTGCCACTCTGCACTGTAATTAGCCCCGTTAAGCAGTCTTCACTCATTTGCATAGCATCGAGTTTGTTTGGCCTAATTGCCGCACAGGTTGCTGCAAGTGTCAAATTACACGCGTCGCAATCAAAGCCGCAAACTACGCGAACTTCCCTTGTTTCCCACCCCATCTCCCTCTCCCTCTCCCACACTCTCTCTCTCTCGCTCTCACTGGCAACTCAGCAAAATCCTTGCACCCTAAACCAAGAATCAGGGTAGCTCTGCTTGACTTGCGGTTTTACAGTTTTGGGTTGTATCTGCTTACCCCAGAGGGTGGGTAATGGCCTCTTAATTAGGATCATATGATATTATGATGTTCGAAAATCTATTTACGATATGTTTATTTTGCAAGCACATTCAACAGGATTCGTTACGATTCGAGGATTAGCCAAGTATGCGTGCCACAAAAGTGCAATGAGGCAAGTGCTGAGCACATTATCTCCACCGCGATATCATCTAACGCTGCGCTTCATTGCATTGCGAATATTGCGAATTTGTGATATGTATTATAGATATGGTAGTTCTTGTAAATTTTCCATAGAAAAATAATGATTCAGCAATTATATTTCAATGCAGCTGCAGCTTATTAAAAAGTACTAAATAAAAGCGTGAAATCGTATTATAATTTATCATCTTTGGCACCAAAGTTGAAGCAGTTATCCCTAAATGAAATTAGACTAATTTATATATTATATAAATATGGGATGACTCTATTTAAAAACTAATTTCTTTTAGTCTATGTGTCAAAGATTGTTTTCAACTACACAATGTCTAATCATTAATTTTTCTGTAAACTTATAAAGTAGTTATTTTTATTATAGCCATTTTATTTATCTGCCTTAAGTCTTGAGTGGTAGAGCATAAGTTCTTTACGCTCTTCAAGTAATAAATACTATTTTTCAACTGTCCCACAAGTCCTGCCTATTTGTCGCATTCAATGCTACAACATCTACAAACTGTCGCCATGCTTCCGCACATTAAAGAGACTTCCTGTGGGACCCACAGAGAACAAAACGATATTGCCAATGGACGTAACGTCATGTCGCTGGCATTTGCCATTTGGTCACGTTGATGACCTTTAATGGAGACCCTACCAGGGGCTGGAGGCACTTGGGGGAGGCTCCTAGCCTCGGGTCACACACAGAGTTAATTGTTGTTTCATTTTTTTTTTGTATTTTTCTCTCAAAAGGGCTAGTTTTAATTAGAGTTGCATGGAAGTATGCCTGAGGCTCTCTTTTTTTTTGTTTTTGTTTGCTATCGTCATATGCAAATGCGTTTAATTACAAAACTGTGAAGCTGAATTACGCAACATTGCGTTATTTTAGTGTATTACTTCGACGGTTACTTACACATTTTCAAAAACCTCCAAGCAGTTGTGTGTTGCCCTCGACGTAGTTCGTGTGTTTAATTGGCCAGCTCAACGCCTTTTTAATTACCAAAAGCCCAAGTTGCCTCACAGCCAGTCCCAAATTGCCAACTGACGCCAGTCGTGCTGGTTTCTTGGATCAGTTTTCTTAGCGCACGGCTTGAAAAACGATTTCAAATTATATTTTTATGCTCGCCAAATTGCATTTTTGACTCGTTCGATGCTTTGTTACACAGCACAAAATCAATTTTGATTGATTCAATTTGCTTGTTTTGTATATGATATAGCATGTCTTATATATAAAAATAGCATTTGTGGACTTCCAAACACTCTATAAATTCTGAATTATATTTAAAAAAATATTCAACAAATATTCAGCAAAAAGTTATACATTTTGTAATCAATTAAATTAAGAATATTTGGTGAAAATATCAATTAAATTTGTATAGCATAAACCCTCGACTTTAACAAAATATGAGCTTGAAGTTGAATACAATTTTCTTTTCCAAAAAAATAAAGATTACAAATTTTTTGTTTTGCAATATATTCAGTGTCGCATTTTGAAACTCTCTCGTGCTCCAGAAATGTAATCTAATGTAATAAACTATCGACTACTCGCATGTTATTCACATGCCAAAAGAATTTGACCATCCCCCAGCGTAAATCGATTGGCAGTTGTTGTGCTGGCCTTTAAAGTGTATCTGTATCCTGTAACTCTGCCCGCTGCACTCAGCTATTCCAATGCTTAGGCCAGAGATAAATTGAGAAAAATGCCGCCCTTTCTTGCCAGCCTAATAGAAAATGCTTATAGATAAAGAGGCGACAAATTGAATTTGGAAAGGTCACACATAAGTGCGACGACACTTGACGACAGGCATTCGCACTTCACACGGAGGGAAGCAGCGTTGAAGACAGCAACAAAACGAAATCCTTGGACTCCTGCGACTTGCCGGAATGTACTCGCTACGTTGGGATTTTCCATTTTTTTCCATTTGAATTTCCATTTGCTTTCAACAGTCACATTATGTATTTTCTTTTTTTTTTTGTATTCTCTTTGGCAAATTGAGTTTGCAAAATGATTTTATTGTGCGTTAAAAAGCAGCATCGAAATCAGGGTGCGACCTCTGGCCACCCCTTTTAAGTTGGCGGATAAAGTGGGAAAAAGCGGCAGGTAAACCGCATTAGGGATTTTAATTAACTGTGCAGCATGGTTAGATATCCATTAAAGTATCAGGTGACACAGCCACTAAATGGGTTGCAAAGGTTTTAGTGGCTTACAAAAGAGAAAAGGAGCAACAGGATATGTTGAGTTGAGAAATAGTTCAACTGCAGCAGGGGAATTATAATAAAATATATTTTTGGAATTTTACAGCAGGCTCTTAAAGAAATATTTACATATCTTTCGAAATTTTGTTCGATCATGTTTATAATTTATTTTATTTATACTCCTACCCACAAACTATTCAATTATTCACTCGTGTTGGGCTTCATTCATTGATTACCCATTGAGCATATTGTTTTTCTATTAATTATTGGGAAAATTGCGGCAACAATGCGCACATATGGCTTCTAATGCACAGGGAATACCGCAAATGTCCCGCGGGAAAATGCAAGTAGCGAACGGAACAAACACGCGATAGTCAGAGATAATCACAATAATCGGACGCTGCACTCGCTCGCTTTAAACGATTTTCAATACGGCTCGCGGCGAGGGAAAAGCGTATGACGCACAATGGAAAATGCGGCGACGACAACGACGATGAAGGAAAGAAAAGGAAAATCGAAGGTACGCAACAATCCGCTTATCAACGGGGGGTTGACCTCAGATGCAGCCCTCGCTGGCGTTGTCCTTGCCGTAATTACGTGTCCTTTGTGCAGTGCCACACACACACATGTCTACGTGTGTGCTTGTTGTTGTTTGTGTGATAGAAAACTCTGCCCGGCTTGCGGTCTATTCTTTTTTAATAAATATGCGCGTGGTCACCTGCATGGCGAATACTTTGGGCACATCGCCGGTAACCTCGACAATCTCCAGGAAATACTTATAGATGCCGGGGACCAAGTTCTGCGGATAGACATTATCCGCTACATTGACATCGATCAGCGAATAGTTGCCCACGCGGACGGGACAGACGATGACTTCGTTCAGCGTCATGCTCTTCTTGAAGAAGGCGCGTAGAAAGAAATTCTCATTGTACTCCGTCAACCAGACACAAAAGTCCAAATGTCGCAGCTCGAAGATTTTCTTGAATTGTGTTTCGCCCTCGAATTGGGCACGCATATTTATGTTCATTATCAGATTGTTGCTGCCCAGCTCTCGCGTAATCCTCGCAAAGACATCAAACTGCTGACGATCATCGTGTATTCGCGCTTTAGCGAGCATATATTTTCGCTCCCCATAGATTTTGATCTTTTCCACGCTTATGGTGGGCTGTCGAAGGTAAAATTTCAAATATAGTTATTCGTTGATTCTATTTGCTTCTGATTTTTATACTTACTATCGGCTTGGATTCATCAAAATCTTCGAATGAATCCAGACAAGAGCCTGAAACAACGAGCCACAACATCAACGGAAGTTTCATTGTGAAATAAAGCAAAGCATTCAACTAAAATATCTATGAAAACATTTTTTATGCTCTGGTGACTCGCTTAAATGCATAAATATTTAATTTAATAATCATCATTTGTTTAAGTCACAAATTAATTGCTGTTGGGCAAACAATCTGCTATCGCTTTTAGCAGCATTACAATTGGAATTTTCTTGATTATTAAATTGCGAAATTCAGTTTATTAAATATTTATAGAACATTATTTCGTAATTAGATATAAAAGAAACCTTATAGAAGGTTTACAAAATATATTCTTCTTAAATTAATCATTTACACAGCAAATTAAATTATTAGAACACAATATTTCATACTGAGATATAAATAAGACCTCTAACAATCAGGGAAATATATATTATTCTTAAATTAAATTCACTCAAATTGTAAATCTTGTTATTAAATAATTTTAAAGTAATACAATTTATTGTTATATGTTTCTGTAAACCAACTTTTTTAGCCACTTGCCTTAACTTGCCTTAAAGCAGATTTTCTTTATTATGATATAATGTTTTATGTTGTAGTTATATTTTGTAGGCAGTTTGTAAGCAACTTGCGTATAATGTCACCAGCTAGTCGACGACTCAATTAGTTAACCGACGGATATGTGCTCAATCAGGGCTCATTCATTAGCCCAAGCAACGACTATATACGATATATATGTATATATATATATGTATTGTAGTAAAGAAAAAGTGCAAGTCTGACAGGAAGGTCTAAAGTGTTGAAAAGCCAATTAGCGTTGCTTTGCCAAATGACAGGAAGGAAGCCATAACCACAGCAGTGGCAAAAAGCAGAGACTGAACCAATGAGGCAATGAGGCAAAGAGGCGCAACCACAGCAGCAACAACAGCAGCAGCAAAGTGTGGGGGAAATGGCAAATGGTTGGCGATGAAAAGTTGCAAATTTATGAAAAACCGCACGCAGTGTCAACACCTCGATACAGTGAAGGTGGCAGCCAAAGAGAGGGAAGGCCAGTCAATCAGTCTGTCAGTCTGTCAGTCAGTTCATCAGTCCGTCAGTCTGTCAGTCAGTCAGCCAATGAAGCAGCTGAGCATAGCCTGAACTCTGCTGTGCTGTGGTAACAGGTGTTGCGTAATTTTCTGCGTCATTTAATTAAGCCGATTCAGTGCAGCTCGTTGAGTCAGTGGGTGGCTTGTGGCATGTGGCATGTGTGCGGCAGTGGCTGTGGCAGTTGGGCTTAGGCGGCTTAAACTGCCGCTGTGTGTATGTGGTAATTAACTCACATGTTCATGTGCATTATTCATAATGTTTGTCTTAATTATTTATTCATAATGGCTAATAGTGTTTGGAAGCTTAAAGGTTAGCTGCTTATCACGCAAATAGTTGCTATTAATTGGCATCCACAAAATGCCCAGAGACCAACGATAACGTCAAACATTGATACAATGTCTGCTCGAAATATATATTGAGTAGCTTAAATTGAGCTGGGCTTCTTGATCCTGGTGTCGGCCAGAAAGCAGGCAACTACTTCCTGCTGATTCTCCGCATCGTAGAGCGTCACTTGCAGACGCGTCGGCACCTCGGGCTGATTGCTGGCCACAGGTAGAAGAAGTCTATAGGTGACATCCTCGCCAGCATCGAGCGGACAGTAGGCGCCATGCAGCAGATTCTGACAGACATTGGCACGCTCCGCGTCCAATTCATAGGGTATGGTGACGCCCAGCGAGGTCAGATGGACGCGAGCAGTGAGCTGACGCATCGAGTTGCGTGCTGCATGAAGAGATTCAAGTATTTTCGATTGATTAGCAAACGTATACACTTCACATTTCGAGTGGCTGACTCACTGGCTACGAATTGTATGGCAATCGTGGACTCCTCGCCCTTCTGCAAGTCACAGGGCAGCTCATCGCAATCATTGATTTGCACCATCAGCGGCAGCGGATTTCGCTCATCGGCACCTTAATTATATATTTATTAGTAATCCAGCGATGTGTGTTTCCCATTAGTGTTTACTCACAGTGCCTCACAGGAGTTTCGGCGGCCACAAATGTCCAGCTCAGCGCCAAGATCAGGCAGCAATAGACACTCAATTGTTTGATAGACATTTTGTTGTATGGTAGACTTTTGATTACTTTTCTGCTTAATTGCAAACGCTTTCTTCGGAAGCTAATAGAATTGTTATTCTATTGCCCAATAATCGCGCTTTTTTATACCCACTGAAGCCAGTTGGTGACTTTAGTTCTTTTGTACTTGCATCTCAATCTAATCGACAATTTTATTATTAACCTTAACGATTTATGTTAGCCTTATCTGTTGCCAAAATTCGGCTAACAAGTTGTCTGCTTATTCCGTCGTTAACTGTTTTGCTAATCGAAACTAATTTAAATAATTATAGAAGAGCTATAGAAGTGTGAAGGTAGAAAATATTGTATTTTATTTATATTTTTATGTTTTAATATTTAATAGAAATTGTAGCCAAGATATTTGAAATGTTATAAATAGGATTAAAAAAAAATTGAAAGTATAAATTATTGTCTGTTTTTAAATATTTTATTTTTAATAATGCACTTTAAAATCTTTATTTTATCGTATTAATAAAGTATAAATTGTAAATAAACTTGTCAGAATAGTAAGAATACTAATAATAATTCCAAATATAATTCCAAATTGAAATACTAACATATTAGTTGTAATTCTAGTTGGCAGTGTTGCATCAGAAGGTATTAAGGACATATGTACTGCATTGTTATTTAAGTAGACAGTTGGCATAGCATTAATAATTTCCGAAACACTCGCCATTGTTTATGAAATGCAAGTATTATTCTTAGATAACTGAAACACCTGCTGCCCATTAAGTTGCCGCAGAGTCCGAGTGCCTGCAGACCCAATAACTGCAGATAGGAAGCTGGTGCAGACGAACTTAGTTGGTCCGGTTTCCATTGGCTGCTGCTTGAACCCGAGCAACACCTGTTGTTTGGCGTCGGGGCTGTTTGGGTGCAAATGGACGCGTTTGCCATCTTATCGAAAGCGGCGATAATAAAATTAGCAAAGCGATTAGCAATTGATTTGCTTTGGCCCACTAAACATTTTCGTTGCATACTTCTAGGCTGTCTGCTCTACTGCAACCCCATAAAAAGCTCCTTCACAGCTGCTCAGCTGCATTCGTGATTGTGTTTATGTTGTTTGCCTGCTGCCTGCTGCCTGCTGCCTTCTGCTGTCGCCGTCACATTAACGTCAATTTATATGCATAGCCAATTTGAAACAAGTTTTATACAATTTCTTACACCCACTTGACTTTACAAGGGCAACAGCAGCAACAGCGCCCAACAACAACAACAACATTGTTAAGGGGTGAAGTTTTTCTTTTTTGCCGTGGCCATCAGCAGCAGCAACAGCAGCCACTTGTGTCTAAATTTCATCAATATTTTCATATTTTTGGCAAATTTCAACTGTTTTATATGCAAATTAGCAACGCGATTTCCCACAGATTGAAAGAGATTGAAGGCTAAGTAAGTTGATTTACTTGTCCTCGAAAATTGTTTTTTAAATATTGACGTCTAGCTTATTAAAATGCCTAAATGATTGGCCACGCAAAAACACAGCGTGGATGTTTGAGCACTCAAGTGCTTGGACAATTACCATAATTTGCATTTTCTTAATTAGCTGTTGCGTCAATGGAAATTGCAAAATCATTTAACAGAATTTAAGGGTGCAGCAATTCACTAATCACTTGACATATGTAGTTAAAGTACGAAAAACTAAATTAAATTTGGCTCTGCAATAAAATATTGTCAATTTTATTTAATAAATATATTTTCTGATTTATTTTATTATATCCCCTAAAAAAAAAGAAACCGAAAAGTAGGAAGGTAAATTTAAAATTTTTAAAATTACTATTTTACTCGCTTGAATTTCTCAATTCCATGTTTCTGAAAAATTCCTCGCACATGCTCGTAGTCAACACATTTTCCAAGAAAATTCAACAACGGAAATATTGTAGAATTGTAAGTTTCCTTGGAAAATGGCAAGCAAGTGCATACATATGCGTCAAAGGTCATTTAAAACTGCAATTTCGAGTGGAGTGCATATAAATTAAGTACTCTTGCTGCACAAAGAAAAAAAAAAGCCAAAAGAAATTACAAAGTAAAATCTTAATTGTGTGTACGGAGTTCGGCATATTTATGCAAATAGAGCAACAAAACCTTTGGCAGGCTGACGACAAGAAAATATTTGTGCACATTTTGCAGGTGGAGCAAAATTGCGTTGCCAGGACGAAGGACGTACTCGTCGAGGACATTGAATGCCAACACGTGAGCTGCTTGTTCAGCAAACGCTAAAATTGCTCGACAGCAAAACTTGTCGAAACGCATGTTCTCTTGATTTCGGGATACATGAATTTTGCATTCATTTAATTGCAGCACACATTGCAGCGAGAAGGGCGAGGGGGGGGGGGGAGTTGGGTTGGCAAATTAATTAGTGCTCTTGCCGGGCAGAAAAAAGGGGGGGAAATTTAATAATTTTTGCATGACAGCATATGCAAATTGCCGGAACGGCAATATCAAAGTGTGCGACAAGGCGGAAAAGTACGCACAGTATTTTCATCGGTTTCAGCCAGGTGAAAATTGCAGCTAGCGAAAGCGTAAAAACACAACTCAAGGGCAGTTGGTCAACTGACCAACAAGCGGGAAAACCACAAGGAAAACGTTAGATTGTTAAAACACAAACAGTTGAATGCACTCAACAAAAACTATTGCTACCGACCCCATAACAAAAATTGAAAAAGAACCCTTAAATGGAGTTGCTCTCACTCACCTGTTGGACAGACAGCTGGCGGACAATTAGGCGTGACAGTCGGAAATTCCTATATTAATTGACAACACACGACCATGTTGTCCATCAAATATGCTTGTAAACTTTTAATGAAAAATTAACAACACGAAAATCAAATTGTCGCCTAATTGAGACACAATGCACAACGCAACGCGGCTAGCCTATTAAATTACGTGTGGAAACAGACGTCACACGACGACGATTGGTGTCTCGATTCAGGGGAGGTCAGAGGTCAGCAGCGGCCTAGGGCTTGGCTGTGACAAATCGCTCGGCTCTGACGCTGGCATTTTTGTTGTCAGCTTTGATTCGACAAATTAATTGGGTTTGCCGTCACAAATGACGCCAGCTACGATTGCTTTTGTTTCGTTGAATTGAAGCAAATGAAGGCAATATTTATAACACATTTAATTAGTGTCTTGCGTCAATATATTTTCATGTTTGTTCTCTTTAAGTATGCTATTGTTTATAGCTGACTTTTAAACTCTTTACATTTTGATAACATTTAATTATTGGCAACAGTCTGTGAGTGAGAGCGCACAAAAGTATGCTAACTTATTTGCCAACAAGCTCCAATAATCTTTATGACTGTGGAACTTAATGTGTTTAATATAGAAATCTGCCAAGTTATTATCTTTATGTTGCAATCTATAGCACAGACTACATTTTTTATTGTCATAATTTACTAAATTGTGAAGCTATACTTTCCGCATAAACATCTTAGGCTCGTCCAATCTTTTAGTACTTTCTAGATGTTGGACATTATCTCGCACTTCATAAATAAATAAATAAAAAAAATAACTTTCTAGATATATATTTCTAAAAGACTTATCTTAAGAGCCTAATACTTTATTCCAAGAATCTTTCATGCATAAAAGTCCTCTAAATATGCCCTCATATTTGCTAAAATGTTAATCTAAACAACAAAGCAACTAGCATAAATCAATATTTCAGCAAAAAAACGAGCTTGAGAGCTGTAAAAAAGACAGCCTGGCGAATTCTGGGCCTACCGGTGATATTGATTTCAAAAGGAGCAACGCAAAATAAGCTCACAAAGTCTTTGTGCCGCACACTGAAATACATTTGGGAATATGCAAAAAAAAAAAAGAAAAATAAAAATGTACTCGGAGAAAAGTGCAAACGGAAAACGGAAATGGGGTAAGTAATTCGCCAGTGAAAGTATGCCGCTTGGGCCCCCAGTCCCCCGCCTTCCCCCTCCCGACTCGAATGCGCAGATTTTCCGGTTCAGATAATTGCATTAGATGGCACTGAAAATAGAATATCGCAAGGCAAAAATCAATGCGAGGCCAATGATATTAATCAAATATTGTGGTTCCACTCGGCAGCAAAAGAAGCTAAAAGCCTTGAAGGTGAAACACACACACACACACACACACACACACACTCATGCAGAGCTGGAGATTTTGTATAGGATTTTGGCATTGCTTTGACATATCAAATAATGCCACAACAATTACAGCAGTGCAGCATGTGACATTTCAGGCCAGCCAGCAGCCGAGGGATGGGCAAGCTGAGCGATTTCAAAAGCATATAGGCGGAAATCTCATGCTGCGCTGCCCACATGTCAACTCACCACCGCCCGCCATCCGCCGCCCGCCACCCGCAACGCAACATTGCAAAAGTGAAAAAAATAAGGGAAGCATGGCGAGGGTTGATGCTGAAATTGTGGCATTTGGTAGTCAAGTAAACTTACTTACTTCATAAACTGCCCTCGTGCACTTACCTTTGCTGAATTTTCAGTGAGTTGGGAAAAAATTATATTTATCAGCTTACTTTTAGTCGCTTTTTCCTGCATTTTATTTTTGCTTTTCCGTTTTGAAGTTTCATTGACAATGGGTTTCTCCGGGCGCGATTTATGCGCTCACTGTGGGTCTTATGGCTTTGTGATGAATTATGTAGTTTGGTGCGGCATGTAAAGCAAATAAATGCAACTAAAATTATTGATTTATTGGGTGGTATTCTAAGACACCTAAAACCTGTGTAAGTAATTGTAATTAATTTGATATTAGGGTATCTGCTGCACGACTTCAACGGCTTTTGGCTGTAAGTAGTAAGCCTCGAGCTTCATTTTTCGTCTGTTCAGGGATTTATTTCACATTGACTTTGTAGTTGGCGTTGCACGTGTGACAATACTTGCAACTTGCTGAGTTTACTTCAAACAACTTTGCCAAAAATAGCAGTACGCTGGTGTAGCAGCATTTAAAAGCATTTCTATGGTGAACAATTTTTGATAAAATACAAGGAATTAATTCAGAGAATATATGACGGCAATTGAAACTTAATGCCAAGCGCAAAGTTCAAGAAGTCTGCTTCAGTTAAACTCAATATGGCGCTTTAGGAGTGGCCTACAGAATGATAACGGAAGTTCAAAATATTGCGATATATTGCATTTATAATGCTAAACATTCTTGTACTTGCCCAAAAAACACTCAATAGATCGAGACCTAATTTTAACGTTTGGCAAATCAAAAAACGCCTTCGTTCGATAAGCTTATCAAGCCAATGAAAGTCACTCGAGCCAAAGTCAAGTCTCGGCTATATAAACGAAGTGTGCATACGAATTCATTAAATAATTTCAGCAGGTGCTTAAAGACAAGTCCATCTGAAAGTCATGCATCACAACGCACTAATCTGGCTGAGCATTTTGCTCTTGGCTGTTCTCCTAAATGGCGTCCGAGGCGCAGATAAAGAACCCTCCACAGAGGTCAAGCGCTGTAAGTTACTGCTAACTTCTAACTCTCAACGAAAAGCAGACAAAATTAATGTTTTTGCTTCCCCTTCTAGGTACCGGTAATAAACCCTTTCCGTTGGAGGTGCGAGTTCATGGCTGTGTGACGCCGCCATGCAATGTGATCAAGGGAACCGTAGCGATTTTTGAGATCGATTTCGTCGTCGACAAGTTCATCACAAATATGACAGCATTGGTGAGGGCCACAACACTGGGCATTATAACGGTGCCCTACGAGCTGCCCCCAGAGGTGGCCGATGTCTGTACAAATCTGATGTATGGCGCCTATTGTCCCGTTTATCCCACGGAGGATATGACATATCTCTTTGAATTTCCGATTGGTGAATATCCTGAAATTGGTGTGAAAATTGAGATATCTGTGGTTGATCAGGAACGCGATGTCGCCACATGTTTTCTGTGTGATATCAAAGTCAAGAAGGGCTCTGGCGGCACTAAGATCTACGAGTTGGATTTTCTTAACTAGAAATTTACTTAATAAGTGATACTCCACTATAATTTATCTATAATATACTGTGATACTTTATTCAAAAAACAAAAATGCTTAAATAAAAACAATGCATAATATATATCAAATATTCGATGTTGTCTTTGCACAATTACTGTTGAAATGGCGCTACCGCCAATAAATATCCATTAACTTATACGGCTCATCATATAGATCATAAAAGTAATTACTTGAGATTTAATTTTTAAGTGCAAACCATCATAAACGTTCGACAATCCCCACACGCAGTAGTTCCATAGCAATTGAGACGATAAATCTAAACGTAATAAGCTCCATATTGATAAGCCTCAAGTACTCCACCGTATATTCATGTATGGTCCTAGCACACCTGTTCGCTCGGTTACCTTGCCACACACGTTCTACAAGCGCCTCGCGAAGGCCGAAGGGAAATGTACCGAAGCGACAATTGAGCAGAAACAACAAGAAAGCGTCTAATGACTGATGAACTTATCATAAATGCATTATTCAGAATGGGAATCTTCGTACACTTCAAAAAACCAAGGCATACCGGACGTTAATTCATTCTGTAAGTAATTCATTGGTATCAAAATATTCGAATACAGAATTTGTAGTCTTTGGACTATGGAGTATAATGTATTTATTTCGATGTGAGTGTAAAATAAATATAATATCAACATTTAAATACATGAAATTATTATTATTATATGCATATGTATTGATAAAAACGATTGAAATTTACACATGAATAAATTTGAGACAAGATTAGGAAATATTCTTCGAAATTATGAAGTTAGCAATCAATTTATTTAAATTATGGAAAATTATTATAATCGAAAACAAAAAACTCAAGACCCTTCCTAAGAAGTAGGAAATTATTGATTTGTTTTTTCGAGTGTCGCTTTGCACTTAGAAATCGCAGCGGTATCAACAACAATTGAAACCTGTTGACCATATGGTCAATTCATACTACTTGCTGCCGGTCAATAAATGATTATCATTGCTGGCTTTTATTAGCATTTAGGCTATACCCAGTCCAATCATAATAAATTTCAAATTTAGGTGCAAATCTTCACGTCACCGATCAACGACACCAAAATCTAATCACTCAAATCGTGCACGATTACGAGTAATGTGATTAGGCGGTGCACTGGAAACAATGACGTCGAGAGATCCGTAAACAAAATTCTGTTATCTTTTAACAAATTCGAAGTTTATTAAGTCAACAATTCGATGAACCACCAAACGCTTTAATCAGTCAGTTAACAAATGTCGCGTCGGCTACAACTCGGTTGTGCTATTATTGCTCCTCGTCGTTCTGTTCTTCGTCTTGATCGACGGTTTCCAAGATCAACGCTGTGGGACCCTTGCGAATTTTGCAGCTGCAAATGAAACAGGTGATCGGATTATCGTCGCCATCGCTCAGTGTAACCGTGACATCAGCTGTGATTTCGGGAAAAGCGGGCTCCACATAGAAATTGAATCTGTAGGTGACATCTTCATCCTTATCGATGGGGCACATTGCGCCGTACAGCAGATTGTCGCACACATTTGAGACCTCGTCGGGCAGATCATAGGGCAGCGTCATGCCAAACACTTTAGCAGTGACTTTAGTGGTAATGTTTCTTAGGTTGTTCTTGTCTGTCATCGAAAAAAAAAACATTTTGTTAAGCCAAATGTTTAACATTCAATTTAATTTTACTCACCGCCCAGAAACTGTACATCCATG
Source organism: Drosophila siamana (assembly GCA_035047445.1). Taxonomy (NCBI): domain Eukaryota; kingdom Metazoa; phylum Arthropoda; class Insecta; order Diptera; family Drosophilidae; genus Drosophila; species Drosophila siamana. Next base: position 14,130,421 of record JAWNPP010000004.1, on the reverse strand, counting down.
ACGACATTTTGACCCTTGTAGACAACACATGGTGGCTCTTCACAGTCTTCAACTGTCACTTTCAGTGGAAACGGTTTATCTTTGCCTGCAAATTGAAAAGCTTTTAGTTCGGCTCTGAAAAGTATGCAACACTTTTAACTACTACATATTCCTTGATTCGGTAGCAAGTTTAGATAAGCCTTATCAGTTAACTGTTGGGTTATTTGGATTTTAAATCGGCTATTATATATTTGATACCGTTTATATAGGCACAATCTAATAATATTTATCTGCTTCCGAATGTGTTTTTAATCAAAACTAATCATAGGCGACCTTTGCAGCCAGCAACGGTGGTATGCCTAACAGAAATGCATAAACATAAATATCTGACTCAATACTGCAAGAATAAAATTTCATTAAAAAACTTGTTAGCTTTTAATCGATTATATTTCATCAGTTATTTTAGTTGCAGTTTATGAATTTGGACACTTTGTTTGGTTATTTTGATTGACAATGATCTAAACTCTTTCGAAATGTAATTTCCCGATATAACGAATGAATTGCACACATTATATAAATTTAATTTATTCAATTATTAACATTGTCCAGGATATAGTTAAGTGTAATTCCTTTGCAATTAAACTTACATTCTTTGACATTTGTGGCGGTGGCAGCAACAAACAAGCACGCGAAAGTTAGCAACGCAAAGCGAAACATTTTAAAAATTAATTTTTTTGGGAACGATCGAACGAAATATCGCCAGCAGTGTAATACAGTGAATGAAACTATTGCCGCGCTGAAGGCACATTAAATACCAAACCATTTCCAGTTAGGATGACCAAGCTGAGTGGTTTATCAAACGCCTAGCGGATGGCTATCGACGACGGCAACAATGTGCAGGTGTGACACAAAAAAGAAAAAACCAAAAACAAAAAATTAAAAACAAAAAAAAAACAATAATAATGAAAATACAATGTAGTCTGCAGGTGTACGATTTGATGTGTCAAAATCAGTAAATAACGTAAAATTTGACTGATAAGTAGTGTTGAGGCAGTAATATAATACGCAACAATCACAACGATGACAGTTGTTGAGATTAGTTATTAAGTGTTAAAATAAATACAGCCGGCACAGCTGTTCAAATTGTGATCAACTATTTTTAAACGTAATATTATGAATCGTTAAGCGAAAACTCTCCATTTGCTAAATTAAAATCGACTGTTGCTATGAATTTGCATGCACGTCTATCGATTAGCCGCCACATGTTATCGAAATAGTGTCGATATGTTGACCGCTATTGTCTGGTCATACTTCGGCATATTTGAGCACGGTTTTAGTTTAGATTTCAAATGTTTGGCGTGAAAAATAGCGAATTGAGCAAATTGGTAGCTAATTATCCTGGCTTGCAAGTGGCACACTTTAAAAATAATGCATATGTTATTAGTGGAGTTGTACACATAAATGAAAAATGGATAAGATTGAAGCTGTATTTGCCGCATTTTCCAGAGCTGCGCAATTTTCAATTACATGTGCAGCAGCATCTCGAGTACAAGCTCTACAACAATGTCAGTCTTAAAGTGCAAGCAGACTGGCGTGTTGAGGATTTACTAAAGCAGTTGGCCGAAATACTGCCAGCTGCAAATGAATTGATCGCCATTCCAACCAAACAGCAGAATATTTATGCCGAGATTCTGGAGCTACACAAACCACAGGAGTATCGTCTACAGCTGAACGAACAGTGCTCACGAATTCGCTTCAGCAATTTTACCGATTACGATGCACATTATTTGGAGCTGGAGCTGCCGTCCTTGCGTCCATTGGCGCACAGTATGCCCGACTGTGTTAACATAGCGGAGATGTTGTCAACCAACGTGCGTTCGCTCGCAGCTGCTCTAGCTCTTTACCTAAAGCTGTTAGAGGAACTTCGCCCGTTCTACACTAGCTTGGCGGACATCGATGAGCTGTGCGATGTGTTGGAGCCATCGCCCATCACCACCAAGCACAACAGTCGTGTATTTCCGCTCAAGGATCGGGTCTATCTGAAGCTGACCATTGCCGATCCCTTTGCCAGCTACGGTTCGATGGCTCTGCAGATTATTGGACCCACCGAGGAGGTGGCTCAGTTGCGGCATGTGCTAAGCGATGGGCTCGGCAGTTGGGACATGGAGCTGGACATGCATAAGAATCTATTGCGCATTTTTGATCTATGCTACTTTCCCATGCGCTCTGATCTCGGCCAAATGCTGGCGGCGATTGAAGAGGAACAGCATTGCAATATTTGCTATGTTTATCGCTTGGACACGGGCGAGGTGCCGCTTGTCTCCTGTGACAATGCACGTTGTGTGTTGAAATGTCATGCTGCCTGTTTAAAGGAATGGTTCGACACTTTAATCGATGGCAAAACCTTTCTGGAAGTCTCCTTTGGTCTGTGTCCTTTCTGCAAAGCGGTGAGTTGCAAACTTCAATTTGTATATGGAACAAAACTAACTAAATACATATTTGCAGAAATTATCCACCTCCTTCGCTGCACTGCTGAAAACTTGAAAGTCCTTTACAACTATATAGTATTGTTATAAATAGGACCCAGTTAAGCCCTTAATTTTTATTAAGAATAAAAGCAATCAGACCGATCTTCTTAAATATGGTTACATTTTAATATAACTTGGTAAATCAATCTTAATGTTCGCAGACACCCATCCATAGTCCATCATCTACTTATCCGGTTACAATTTACATTCAGAGATAGAAAAAACAAAAAATTATTGTAATTACAGCTAAGAGAAAATTGTGAAACGAATTTAAATGCTCTACACGTTTGCTAGAGATTACGCAGCTCCATCAACCTCGCCGATCCTCGTCGATGTCGTTGACAACAGTAGAAGCAACAGAAGCCGCTGCCAATGCGTTTCACCAGTCGCCAGCCTCATTCTAGTTCTCTAGAGACAAGGCGTAAAAGATTACGGACAACATAGGTGCTGCCATTATTTGTTGGTGTGCGCTCACTGGTTCTTCCTATGCGGACAGTGGAGCCAGCCAGGCAAAAGAAAACCTTGGGCGCCAGATCCGGTTCGACAGCCTTGAATTCCCAACCCACATGCTGCGCGCAGAATTTGCACATGATAATATGCCACTGGTAGCCCGGAAACCAGCTGAACTCGGTGGATGGTTCGCCACTATAGCCAATCGCATGCGAGATAACACGATACACCGTATTCGTCTCATGAATGTAGCCGGCTAGAAGATAAATTATATTCAATTAGTTGGACGCTGTTGATTCGACGTGTTATCAGACTTTACCTGGATTGCAGTATTGGGTTTGCACGCCATGCTTGGACATGGCAAACAGATCTGCGCAGGAGGCCAGACTGCTATTGCAGTAGCGGCAATAGAAGATCGATTCCTGCTTCAACGTGCTGCCAATGAGCTGCAGTCTTGTGTTTACCGAATCTGTGAGGAACGTCAATCGCATCATCTTCTCGGTGAGATGCAAATTGCGCACCAGCCAAAATGACAATTGTATGGGACACTTTGGCATTGTGTCGATTTTATATATTTCTAGCTTCTTGCGTGCCTTCTCAATGATGTCTTCAAAGGAATATTCCTGACACGCGTCTAGTGGCCAAGGCGTCGAGGTCAGCTGGTAGCGTTGAAACTTATCTTGCATGGAGGGTATATCACGGAAACGATTCAATGAGCCCATGTCAATACATTTGAGCGGTTCTGGAAGGAAATACTCCGGTAGGATTTTGACCTTGCTGTAGCACTTCATGTTTGGATTGCGTGCGATATACTGCGGCGGTCTGTAAGGATTTCTAAGCAGCATGTGAATACAGTTCTAATTGATCTCTGAATACCCCAAATTGGAACTCACCCTTGTAAGTCATCGCAATTAATGACGATGCGTTGCAGCGCGCGTGATTTGTAGAACACCAACTGATTACCTCTCTCGCCTTTCTCGAAGATATGACACGTGACGCCGTACAGTTTATGGGGATTATCATCGGGTGGCTGCATCAGCGGAAAGCCAACGCCGAAAATTACGCCGTCGCGTCCTGTGTCGTTCACTTCCTCATCGATAATGCTGCCATCGATCATGAAGGGCAACACTTCGCCGGGGAACAATATGTGCTGATGCATAAAGATGAGCATCCGATGTGTGCTGCCCACTTCAAGATAATCGACGCCGGGCACACGATTCAAATTGATGCCAAAATACGAATGTTCTGCGGGCAAATTTGTGTCGAAGCGTACATCCTGGTCCATTTCGGTATCCATCGCGGGCGACTCCACTTCTGGGGAATCGTCGGCCACAGCGTTTGCCTCTTGGTTGACTCGATTGCGTATGCGATCCTGGCTAAACACCATGCTACGCACACGCTGCAGGAAGTTTTCACGTCGCAGCAGACTTGAGATGCCGCCATCCTGATTACGAGCCTGTGAGACGAGCATATCGACGGCGGATCGTACACGATTCGCTGGTATCATCCAGCGTGGCATGGCCTCCATATCGGAATCATCTGAAACAGAAACAAAGAACATATGAGAGAATGCATATACAGTATAATAATAATTACCTTCACTGCCCGGACTGTCGAGGGACATGTCGCTGCTGATACTATCACTGCTGGCGCTGCCATCTTGCATGGCCACCGGCTCCACTGGCACTTCCTGCTGTGGCTCCGTTTCCTCTTGTTGCGGCACTTCAGCTGTATCCGCAGCAGGTGGAGTCGTTACTTCTACTTCTTCAGCCGGGGCAGGAGCTGGTTCAATTGCAGCAGCTGGTGCTGCACTTTCCTCGCCTTCTCGCTCATCTCGCAATGTGTTGGCAAGGCGCATTAGATCTGTGACATCGACCATTAGATCACTCATTTCTTCAAACATGTTTTCAACCTCCTCGAGCATATTCTCAAGTCGTGCGGGACTATTTTCATGTGCATTTGGCACAGCGGCGATTTCTACTATAGCTCGTTCCTCCTCAGTCCCATTCGATTCCGCCTCAACCTCCACCACCTGCATTGTGTCGCTTGCAGCAGCAGCAGCAACTGCATTTGTCGCCTCGTTCGAGGTTGCCTCATCGATTTCTATGCATGTTGTTAGCATATTAGAGGCAGGAAATAATTTCAAATTATATTCACACTCACCTGCTGTCTCTTCGTCATCCATTTTTTTCGAGATTTGCTTTGATTTTCGTATTTGTTGCTAGCGAGAAGCAAAAAAACTTACTCTTTAATTTTTCTGCTGTTTTCTTTCTGTGTTATTGATATGTATACAAAAACACAGCTGAAGGTTTTGTTACAGAGTTGTCAAACGCCACCATTTACTAATAACATTAAATACACAGATTACGCAGCATGCTTTGCTGTAATTTTGAAAATATAATTCCGTTAGAAGTTATCGTCAATTTAAAATAATACATTTTATTATTATTGTTATTAGTTGCTGTTGCTGCGTAATTTCAATTTCAGCAGGCTGGCAGCCCTTAAAGTGGTTTAACATTTGCCTGCCAGCTACTTGACCTGATCGTTAACAGCAGTCGGTTGACATATCCGTATGTTGATGACAGTGCTGCCAAGCACATCAACCATTAAAATATGCTAGCATATTTAAAAAATAATACATTTGCGAAAGAGCTAGGTTTTAGTAAATACTTTTATTATTTTTCTATTTGTTTGTAACCACTTACCACTTACCAGCCGCTAAATGAAATTTAGCATACATTTTAAAAACGCCAGATCTAGCAGGAAAATAACTAAATTGGCAGCACGGCCCAAATGGAGCTAAGATGCTGAGCTTGGAGTTGCTTCTCTGTAGGCGTTGGGAGTCCGGCTCAGTTGGTAATGAGACGCTGAGACGTTTGGTCATTGAACAGAGATAGCCAAGTACTTTTAAACGAGCAAAGAGAGCGAACAAAGCGCGCCCGTCACGGCAAAAAAGACGCACAATAATTTGCATATAATCGGAAGCAAAAAAACCCCCAAAACAGATAAAAATGTTTCAGTTTCATTTTTTAGTCTTAGGGGTTTTGTTTACCGCCAGCATTGCACAAATTGTTTATGTGGAGGATCAAGATATTGATAAAGCAAAAATTAACCTGGAGGTAAGCGAACACATAAATAAATATAAGCGACCCCAGTTGATAACAGTATAAAGCTTGTTGGACAATAACAACACCTTGAATTCATTTATAGTCATAAACTTAATTATGGGCAAAGCGGGCAAGCCGCTTTTTTCCATAATAATTGCTAACGACAGTAGGAGAATCCATTTTTTTAGTGTAATACAACCAATGAAGTGAACATTCATAATAATATAGGATGACATGTTTGTAGCATTTTATATAATTATGAAGTTGACCAGCTTGCTGTGCCAATAATCAAGTTCGTCATTGTAAAACACACACTTTCTCTCTCATTCTTGCTGCATGCTTGCGCAGGGTCGTAAGCCGCTTTATTCCCCCGCTCGGTGCGCCCGCTATCAGTTGCTCTACCCAGGCGATCAGCAAAATGACTGGATATGCGACTGTGCGCCAGGTAAACACATTAAAGAGCGAAGCGATGACATAATGTGCATGCCATTCATTAATCGTGTACTTTCCAGCGGCGTTGTATCATCCAGAAACCGATGCCTGCTATCCAGCTTATAGACAGGGCCCCTGCAAGTCAGGTGAGATGCTGGTGCTCTACAAGGAGAAGGTGATACCCGAGTGCGTGAACAATCCTTGCCAGCAGGACGGACATTTCCTGATACGCGACAAGTGCTTTCAATTTGGCAACAATAATCAGAGCAGCAATCCTTGTCCACTCAAGGAGTACACCTATGTGCTGGGCGTAAATCCCAAGACCTTGATGGTGGACTGTGTGCAGTTATCGATGCAGCTGGAGACACGCTTGGGCATTGGCGATGAGGAGGCACCTCCAGAATATCACATCGAGGTGGCCGAGAAATGTTTGCCAGGCAGTCGCCTCGTCTCCCAAGGACTTTGCAACGCCGGAACTCCTTCGAAACGCGTTTAATTAGAAAAAAAAACTAATAACAAACTTCTTTGTAACGAATTTAAACTATTGGATTGCTTGGTTTGCTTTTCTTGTGACTCTTGGCAGACTTGGGGGCCGCTTCCTCGATCAGTTCTGTCACATGCTCGGTGGTTATGTCGTCTTCTTCGGGCAGATTAACACCATCATCCAAACCAGGTTCATCGGTTACCGATTCCAGTTTAAGCAGCGTATTCTCCAGTGAGGCCAGAAAGGAACTCTCGCTGTACTCGAGCCACTGTCGAAACTGTGTGAATAGCGTTAGCATTTGACTGGGCGACAGATCGCCAAACTGCGTGTAAATGTTAATGTTTGGAAAGTAATCCCTACTGCTCAATGTGGTGCACTGCATGGAGTAAGGCGGTAGGGCATCAGTAGCTTCATCTTCATAAAGAGGCACAGCAGGCATCGAGGCATTTTGATTGATTATTAACCGCGGCCCACAGCCAGGTACCCACTTTCTAAACAGGGATTAAATTTGAATTAATTAGAGTACAGCGATTTAATTTTTAGTCAAGAACTTACTCTAAATTGGGTATTATGCGGTTTCGACGACTCACGAAGTTCTGTTTAATAAAGAACCACAAGGCGGGTAAATCCTGCACCGAACAAAATTCGTGTAAATTGCGACGCGGCTGAAACTTGACCAGATATAAGTACTCTGGATTGATGGCCTTGACCTTGCCCAATTTGCTGCTTTTGGTCAGCGTGTGTTTGGCCTGCTGGGGCAAAAAGTGTTCACGCGGCACTTTGGCAATAAAACGATGCTCGAATAGTATTTGGAACAGCACCGAGGTGGAGCGATAGAGCAGATAACCTATGTCATTGGAGCATGTCAAGTGCTGTAAACACAAAGAGAGAGAGAGAGAGAGAGAGATAGAGATTGAGATAAGGCACACAATGATTGTTTAATACGCACTATATAAATTGGTGGCGGCACTGCTAAAATCATTTCACAGCGCCCCAAGTTGTAGAGACTCGTCTGGAAGATCAAGGAGTTGATCAGATGCTTGAAGAACGGATAGGAACCAACGCCGCCTACGATCAGCGTGTTAATATCTGCAAAAGAAATGGCCCGTTCATAAAGGAGTCCGCCAAGGTAGGTTAATTGAAGGTAAAGCTTAAATTCCCTTTATTACCTTCAGTGAATCCCTTTTGTGGCACATCGTTGAGCAAATCCGCTACTCGCATGCCGCTGTCCATCTTATCCATGTACACCAGCTTCCAGAGACTGACAAAATCGCCGTGCTTCACCTTGACACGATCCGGATACAGAGCATGCAACTCCTGCAACCGCGGCATAAAGTGCTCTGTGGACTCCATTAAGATAATTTTGCGAAACTGCGATTCACGATCCAGCAAATGGCGCGTCAAGTGGCCCGGTCCAGGATTAAGTTCGACCACTGTAGCACATGCCGACTGCTTCAAGTGGGGCTCCAGATAATCATTAATCTCTTGCGCTATCTTTGCATCCGCCACATACATTTGTGCAGCGCTCTTTTGCTTCTTGGTCAGCAGCTTCTCCGGGAATTCGGTGCTATAGCGACTCATGCGCTCCGCTAGCTCGGCACGTTGCGCTTTGGTGCTTTGATAGCACACAGTGGTGACATTCTGCAGGTTTCTGGCGCAGCACAGCCGTAGGCTGCAGCGCAGTGTCAACATATTTAATAAATCTTTTTGATTTTTAATTTTATGCCGCTAAAATAACAAAACAACGGTTTGTTGTTATTTACAGCACTCACATTTTTACGCGCTCTTCGTAACACTATCGCAGCTGTTGCTTCACAGCAGTGTTATGTTGGTTATGTTAACAAATTGCAGTCGGTTTACAGTGCTGCACAAAACCCCAAAATACACAATTTGATTTTCTTTACAATATTCATTTTATGTAGAAGTATTTATTAATAAAAATTAGTATTGAGCAAAGATTTATTTTTCTAGATTCTTTAACTTCTTTTTTAGCTCTGTCTATAACGCTAACAGCTGTTCTTTACATTGTTCACGTTTGCACGCGCGCTAACCAACCCTGCTATGTCAACTGTCGCTTTGCAGCACTGCTGTGTTGGTTATGTTTACAAATTGCATTCGTTTTACAGCTGCTTAAGTTTTAACACCAAAAACCAAAACACAGTTTTTTGTTAAAATTGTTAATTAACTTTTAAAGAACTTGACCATGGGCAAAGCCATGTCGATGCTGGCGCGGAAAGCCAATCGATTCAATGTGGAGAATCGAGCGCATCGTGTGTTAGAACGTGAGAAACCAACGCCGGCACCCAAATACGAATCTAATCTGCGGGACATGGAGCGCACTCTAGAATGTGAGCATAGTTAACTGATAATTTAGATATTTTCATTCATTTGACGATTATTTTGCATGTACAGTGGATCCCAAGTTTGTGGACAAGCTCAACATCAAGGACGACAGCTTGAATACGCGTCTAAAAGATGTTTATGTAACATCAGAGGATCAATTTGTGGGTTAAGCAAACACAAGACTAGTGAAGGATATTAATGTTACTTTTTCAAAAATAGATTGAGCGCGTTATACAACGTCAAGCAGCCACAGCAGCCAGCGAAACAAAGCAAGAGCGACCATTGCCTTTGGAGCGCACCACGTCGGATGATTTTGAGTACGGTTACTTGGAGCCAGAGCGGGTGTCACATGGGCGTTGCACGTTGCGACAGGCTCTTCAGTTCATTAACGATCATCAGCTGGATCCGGAAACTTGGACGGCCCAAAAAATTGCAAATGATTACAAATTAAAGCAACCGCATCTTGGTAACTAATCTGAACTCTAACGATGACTCTTCAGTCAGAGCTGAATCTATTTACTAATGGTTTGCCTTGCAGAGAATATATTGCACTATTTTAAAACGTTCAGCGTCTATATACCGGATCAAAAGTATAAGGACACGCTGCTGTCACGCGCCAAGCAGCAGCTGCTCGAGAAGAAGGAGGACAAAACATAGTCATAGTTAGTTAGTCATATAGCTCTATCTGAATTGTTAATGTTAAACCTATGATTTATTGTACAACTTGCAATGGATCACACAATGGCATTGGGTGGGCAATAGTAAATATTCAGCGACTTGTCTTCCGAGGCAGAAATCACCTTGTCATTGCCTGGACTGTATTTAACGCCCCACACTTGATCCGTGTGCTCATTGAAGGTATTGATACACTTGCGTTCCGCAGTGTCCCACACTTTGACGCTGCGATCGCTCGATGAGCTGGCAAAGTGTTTGCCGTCTTCCGAAAAGGAGACGCACAGCACCCAGGAAGCGTGACCGGACAGCGTGCCCACCACATCGGAGTGTGCACTACAAAATACAGCAATTAATTTATACACATTCATATAGATATGGTTGCCAAATAGCTTACACGTCGTAAAGCTTCATGTGACCGTCGTCGGAGCCCGTGAGTAGCATTTGTGAGTTGGGCGAAAAGCAGAGACTGCGAACAGGCATCGCATGACCCTCCAGAGTTTGCGCCACTTTACCAGCAGCGACATCGAAGATGGTAATGATGCCATCAATGGCGCCATTTGCAATATACTTGCCATCGGGACTCTGTGAGGATTATACAAGATTTTAGTATGCTGTTATACATCATTCGCTTAGCTTACTCACATAGGCTATACTCAACGTGTATTTGCCATTCTGTGCGTCCAACACCTGCTCTGCCTTGCCAGTTTCGACGCTGTACATGGAGATCTTGCCGTCGTTTAACCCAGAAATCACATACTTGTTGCAAGGTGAAAATCCTACTGTCCATAAATCCACTGGACCAAAGGTTAGCTTGTGTCGCTTGTCGCCCGTCTTGGCATCCCACAGACACATGCTCGAGTCCAGCGAACTGCTTGCAATGGCTATAAGGAAAAGTCTTGTACTGATTTGTATCGTGTAAACTTGTGTACTGGTGTAAACTTACTTTGCCCATCGGAGCTCACGGCTACAGACACTACTCCAAGTGCGTGACCCTTTAATTGATGTCGCAGCTTAAGCGTGTTGTCTTCACGCAAGTCCCACACCTTGACGAGATCATCCAGCCCACCCGTGACTATGAAATCCGTGGGTTTTGGCTCCTTTTTATCGAATTCAAAGGGATTCTCCTCAGCCGGCTCTGCGCTGTTTTCATTTGATGCCGGTTGTGGGTCGCGACCCCAGGCGCATGCCCACAGCGCATTGTCGTGTGCGTTTTCCTCTTTGTGCAGCAATGAGAACTGCAATAGATTGACAATTTAGTTTCAGCACTGAACTGCATGAGTAATATTTACCATTTTGCAAGTAAAATAAAATAAATTTCGCAAAAACACTTCGCGCTAGATCCAAGCTGGCAATAAACTAAGTTTGCATAGCTGGCGTTGAACTAGTTCTTTTTGTGTTAACAACAATACCATATGTTTTAACAGACTGTTATTAACATAGCTACTCGAATTGCAGTCTAACAGCGCTGCAACTTGAGTAGCACTATAAATTCTAAGCTTAAATTTGGCGCAAAAATACCACGCTCAACTAACTCTTTAAAATAAGACTCATGGAGAAGCAATCATCTTGCAATATTTATAATTTTTAGATTGCGTCTAGTTAGTGTACAGCTAAACTTGCAAGCTTTGGTATTTGGTATTTTTTCTAATGTGCTTTATGCATTTTTGCACTAAAGGTTCGCGGTCACACTGTCGCCAACACTAGTGCAGTCGAAAAAAAAACCATTGAACACGGTAGACGCGACCATTTAAAAACGACAGTGTTTTACCACCAAAACAAGTGTAAGTGAACCGAACCAAAAGCTGAAGTGCTCATATATGTAACGGGATCTAAATAAAAATCCACATGCACATGCACAGTTATATAATTTAATTTCAATGCCGAATAGTGCAGACAGTGGAAGCGCACTGCCGCTGCTGCTGCTCAATATACATATGTGTATTTGTGTGTGTGTTGCGTGTGTGTGAGAGTGAAACGAAATACGCCGCTGGCTGCTGACCAAAGCAACAAAACCCAACCAACCAACAACCAAGCAAGAAAAAGAACCCAACAAACGAAAAAAAAGACCAACGCGTGCTCTTTGCTGCTGCTGCTGCCGCCCGCAAAGCAGACAGAATTTGTCGCCGCCGCCGTGAAACAAGAAGCTCCTCAACGCTGATGATTGCGGCTGCATAAAGAATTATAAATATTTTACTATACATCCGCGTGTCTAGAATTCAAAATAATACAATCGACTCTCGCTCTCTGTGTGTGAGTGGGTGTGATTGTGTTCCTTTGTGTGCGTATGCATGTGTGTGTTGTCTGTTTTTTTTTATCTTTTCATATCTTTCGTCAAAAGGCGCAAAGCAGATGATTCATTTTGTGAGCTGCCGCTCAGCTGTCGGCATCTTCTGCTTTTGCACGCGCATCCTGCTCACACACACATTCGCACACACTCATACGCACAACCTATTCGCCTATTTGTTAAATTAACCGAAAAGCGCCGTCGTTGTCGTCCCCCCTTTTTTCCCCGTCATATTCACAGCCGGCTGTGCGCAGCACAAAGCAAAGCAACAAAAATACCAAAAACGCCGCCGCCCCAAAACTAAAGCGCCTGCTTTCCATTTCCATGCGTGTGTGTGTTTGTGTGTGTGATGTATGCAAGTGTGGCTGTGTGTGTGTGTGTGTCGAATTCGTTGTCTGTTGCCTGTCACTTCTGTCTGCTCTCCGTTTACACACAACGTTGTCTGCTCTTTATGTTTGTTTTATTGATTTCCATTCGCCAAACTGCCCCCGCCATCCCCCTTCGTCTTCTTCTCTTATAACTATATGCTCCTCGTTCGGTGTAAACAAAAACTGCAACCGGTTTCCATATTTTTTTTCTGCGCAAACATTTCTTTTCGTATTTTTCTTTATATTTATCCGACGTCGTCGACTTTGTTGTTATTGCGGTTGTTATTATTATTATTGTTAATTTGTTGCTGTTGCTTAACGCGTATCATATTCTCTGTCTCTGTCTTCCCCCTATAACAAAACGACAGCAACTTCAATAGTTCAACAGCTGTAAAAATCAAGTTTTATTTAAAGGTGAGTTATCAACAAATTAAAGCTACAATTTAAATTGATACTACTGCTTTACACGCTCTACTGTAATTAGTATTTTATCCCTCTTTGTTGTCAGCTCGAATTAATGTGTTTTAATGTTCTTTCATATATTTTTTATTGCGTCCAATGTAAATGTATAGTCAGAGTTCACTCTAGGGAAATCATGAAGTTCTAGAAATTAAATTTTGTTGGTAAATTGAATTTTACGAAGTTCAATCTTGAAGTCTGAACTCTGAAGGTTAAAGAAGGGAAATGAATATTATGTCTCCTTTAATAAATTCCAAAATATACAATATACACCTGGGCTTGCTTTTATTGTAGTCGGAAATGCAATAAAATCTTGTTGGACAGAAGTTTTAAAATAAATAAAGCAATATAGCGTAAACCCTTTGGACTGACACATTTCAACTTGCTCCATAATGATATCTCTGATAGTTATCCATCACAATTGCGTTTCAGTTGAACGCTCGCTTAGCCTTCAAAGAGTGCATAGAAATAAATGTGAAATGGCGTTTTCACACATGCAGACACAAGTATTTGTGTTGTATGTGCGTTGCCTTATTGGACATGAATCTTGTGTGTTCTCCCAGTGAGGCGAGGTGTGTACAAGAAAGAAACTAGACCATAAGCATAAATGTCATTCACGGGCTGTGCCATTAGCGTAAAACAGCAGAAGAAGAGCTGCAAGAGGGCGACAACTATGAGAATCCAGGGCAAAAACCTAAACAAAAAAAGAATAAAGAAACATGTATGTAATCGTATGTGACTCAAGGGAAAAACTTGAGCGATAATAACAGAAGGAAAACCCTGAGTCCAATGACTAAACTGCAGTCAAATGTGCACAGCAGAAGCTGCTGTGTGATTTATGCCACAAAGTCGGAAGTGTGAAGAGAATTGTCTCTATACTTTTTGTTTTTTTTGGCAAAAGTGCAAACTGGAAAAATTTTGTAGGGAAAATGTAACATCATGAGGTCAACTCAAATGCAGATACTTTTGTATCTCGATAGTTTTAGTGCGGCAGTCGAGGATGCGCTTAAAGCACTTGAGATGCGCAGTAAAACCAACAGTGAGAGTTCAATACATGGCACTTGAGATCTGTAGACAGAGATTATCAGCAAACAAAAAGCAGCCTAGTAGTCTATGAACTTGTAGTTAATTGCCCGAGGCGTTTGCTTCGGTTGATGAACTTGTGCAACGACAAGAAGAAGTAAAGAGTGGCAACTTTATATATATATATATGTATGACAAGCAAGACAAGCAACTGCATTATGCATGCTGCAGCTCAGGACAACACAACTCGCGTCTTCGTCACGTCTGATAACAATAACTAAGTAAAAAAAGTAGAAAAAGTAACAACACAAAAAAAAAAAACGAAACGAAAGAAAAAAGTGTACTTCATAGTTGCACATCGTATCTCACGCTTCGTTTTATTTGCATTTAAACGACGCCGCGGTCGTTGCTTGAACTCTGCCGACGTTGCAGCATTATTGTTGCCGTTGTTGTTGCTGTTGCTGTGGCTGTTGTTGTGGATGCTGACAGACGACAGGCGACGCAGCAAAGTAGCTTTCCTTGCCACTTGCCACTTGGCACACTCAAGGCGAAAGGCGAGGACACAAACAGCTCAACACCCGACGCGTCAAGTCCCCCCATTTAATTGCTTGATGTTCAGCAGAATTTTGTTTTCCATTTGCCGTTGATAAGATAATTGAAAGCTTATTAAATTTGGCGTATTTGTAATTAACGATTTTGTATGCTGGTTTCCTATTCATAAACTCATTAATGGTTGTGGCTAATTGGTCAGCAGCACAGACTCAAAACACGAGCTGTTAAACACGTTTGCTGATTAGGCCGAAATCCACAACCGAGAGTAGGCCATAAATGTGCTCTATAATGACCATCGGGGCATCTGGCGACGGGGAACTAAATTGCTTTACAAATTTCATTCTACACATAACATTTAGTGTCATGGAAATTAAGACATGTCCTCCGTAAGGAAGCACTTGATAATTGAGTGGCTTCATAAAAAAGCGTTTGTTTGCTTGCTGCTCATGAAATTCGAGCAGCAAAGAAAGCTGAAAAGAGAGCTGATGAAGTGTGAGCTTGTTTGTAATTAATATCAAAGTTCTATTACAATAAAAAAGCCAAACAAATTGGATAAGCACGAAGGCAACTTACTGGCGCGTCATCGATGACTTGTCTAAAGTTTCCCTTCTTTTCTCTAATTCTATTTCTATTTTCTTATTTTTCTATAGGTTTGTTATGAAAAGAAACCGCAAAAATTGCTTATCGCTCGCAGTTTGCTGCTCATTACATAGAGTTCAGTTTCCGAAGGCCTTTTTCGATGCCTAAATATTCGATTTCTTTTCCAATGCCTTTCACGTGACGCTTTCAATGTCTGTGTGTCTGTATGTGTGCGTGTGAGTGCCTTTTCATTAATTATTAATCGCATTTTTATCGCCATAACATTGGACAAGTGAAGGCGTCAATTGGTTGTCCAGCTGACTGGCTGACTGCTTGGCTACTTGGCTGCTTCGTCGTCAATGATCAGCAAACACTTTCACAGCGGCAAACACTTTATCAAATGGCTTACATCAGCAAAATGGCCATTTTCCATGTCATATTTTTAGCCGCTTTGAAGTCCGGCACCGCGGACAGCCTGTCAGCCAATTGGACACACCTCTCGCGCAGGAGAAAGGGGCGATCAAGCGTTATTAATTAAAAGCCCACAGGTTGCAAGCTGACAGCCGTAGTAGTGGCCATGACCTCTAGCTGTTTTGTGGTGTAGTGGCCATTGTTGTCGCTGTTGGCTGTGTGAAAATTTGCAACGATTTTCCCATTGCAAAATTGGAATACGTTTCGACAGACACTTGTCGCAAAATTGTATTATGTATTATGCATATGGAAAACAACAGTAGCGGGTTGGTCACGTTACCTGCGACTACAACAAACTCCCGATGCTTTTACATGGCCTTTAATCTGAGCCAAGTTTTCCAGTTTGTTATGAAAATGTATCGCGTTTGCCGCCAAACAAGCAGCAAACAGCAAGCAGCAAGCCCAAGCACAAGCAACAAGCATGCAAATCAGCCAGGCGTAGACTCACTCATTCATTCACTCATTCACTCACTGATTCATTCAGTCATTCGCTCACTTTGGCTACATTTTAGTCATTTCGCTGTTCACTTGCTTTTGCCCGTAAATATGATTAAGTTTTTATGCTTCGACAGCTTCTGGGCTCGGCTTGGGCGCCACGGTGCTCGTAAGGTGCAGCAGCAAAGTGTTTAGGAATATTTCTTATAGTGAATGAACTGTCACGCGATTAGATAGAGAAGAGCACAGAGCCAGAGACTTTGAATCACCTTGATTCTGTTCCTCGAGAGCAGCTTTAAATTTATTGACCAAACATTTCGTTGTCATGATTTATTGGCATAATAGATTTGTATCTGCCGGCTGAGACGATTGTTTGTTTGCGTCTCTGCTTTCCTTGTTTGGAGGGGAGGCATCGTCCATTTCTTGATTGGATGGGAGTCAACAAACAGAGCAGTGTTTTGCAATTTCCAGCCATGTCAATGTGCAAGGCCAATCGAAACAGCTCAGATATCGAGCGGCACGGCACGGCACGAACACTTTCAATTTGAGGTGTTGACAGCCGCCCCAAATCAAATCGGGAAAAGATTGCGAAAAATGGTTATTATGCTTACATAAATAGCAACAATTTTCTCGCCGCTACAAAAATGTGGCAGCACTCAAAAGAGTGCCATGTCAATTTCAATTGGACAGCCGAACAGTTTCCGCCACCCACTAAAAACGGTAGCCGGAATCTGCTAGGAATCATTATTTTGTTTATAGTATGTATCCAAGTGTGAATCACATTGCCTAATTATATGTACAACAGTGCGGATGAGAAATCGCCAAAGATGACGTCTATCCACTTAAATGAGACCTTGACTAATAGAATACAAACATATATTAAAAGCAGGTAAAAGCAAATTGCGATGCGAGCCAAGAGAGGCAGCGAGTGACAGAGAATAAAGTCTAGAGTAGAGTTATTATTAATAGTTGCTATAACTAACGAATGCTGATAATTAATGGCAGCAACAAGTTATTAATGCATTTGTATTTTTCGCTCTTATCTTTTTAGCAAACGAAATATATTAAAAAAAAAAAAGAAAAAGCGAAACCAATAATTGCCAACAAATCAATTGGTTATCATTTGCAAATATCACAAATGTTGTCGGCCAGCGATTTTGCAATTTAAGGTGAGTTCAATTTAAATTCAATTTATTGATTCGTGTGTGTCAAATTGCAGTTCACGTAACGTTATCGATATGCAGTCATAACTGACCAGTTTGGTCAGCAAGGTCGCTTGACGCATTGCCTTACACTTTGATATCAATTTCAATAGCATTTGACCTGAGCCACAGTTGAGTGATTTGCAGCTGCGGTTGGCTGACAGTTGCCCAGTTATCAATCTATGTCCAAAATGGACACCAAAAAAAGTTGCTGCTAAACCCTTTTCGATCGCTTTTGCTGCCGTTTTTAATTAGACAAAGTGTCAAATGCACTCGACGTTCGACGTTCGAAGTTTTTTTTTTTTTGCCGTTGGCCAATTGCCAGGCATCGAGAAGGTGCAAAGTTTATTGGGCCAATAATACGCTGTTGTTAGCTTGCATTCGAAATCGAAATTGAAACTGACCAAAAACGCATTGTGCGTTGAATGACAAAATGCTATTTTTAATCGATAGCTTTTATTTCACGACGATTTCTTGCGACGATCTAATGACATTTTAATTGATTCCTATTCGACGCAGCTGCTGCAGCAGCAACATCAGCATTTGAGCAGCCTTCGGTTTTAGTTTTCAATTCAAAATGAAAAGCGTATTTATTTATGCCGCGCAAATTCAATAAGCGAAATATGCAAATGGCATACGAAATCGAATCAAAACTTTCCTTAAGTGAAAATATCGCAATGCGCGTGGTTCTCTTTCTTCAAATAAATACCCTGCAAAATAGAGAAGAGAAGTGAGTTGCTCAGCTGCTGTAGACACAAAGATACATTTGTATCTTTGTTTCTATCGAACTCACTTACTTTGTAATCAGCAAATATTAACTTATTTAATTAAAATGAAGTAATTATTGTTGAAACTACTACCTTTGAAAGTAGGGCATCCGATAGTCGTGCCTATCTGCTGTTTGCCTTCTTAGCAGTTATCACTGTTGTTTGCTGCTAATATTAGCGTGAAAAGCGGCGGAGCTTGCGATTGCATGTGACTGTGGCTACGACTGCGACTGGGGCTGGTTTTGTGGTTGGTTCTTTGGTTCTGGCGCCGTTTCCCTGCTGCTCTTTGCCATCTTCATCGCCGCCGTCGTCGTCGTCTTCGCCGTCAATGCCTCAGTGAAATCCAAAGAGATATTTGCACAAAATCCCAATCTCGACGAATACGATTTATGTGTGTGTGTGCACGTATTTTATTGTTGCCCCTTTTCTGCGTTGTTGTTTCGTTGTGCTTTCTAACATTTCCTGTGGTTTTTTGCTTTTTATTCACAATTAATTGTACAATTTTCCGCGCGGTTTTATTCAAAACTATTTCTGGTACTCTCCCCAGCTACAGGCCATATACCTAACATACATACTATATACATTTTAGTGTTAGTCGTATTTTCATTATACAATTTCATAATAATACCACACACAAGTCTAGGCAAGTTTATTGAACCAGCAACAAAATACATTTCTCTAATTGCTGTTGCTGTTGTTGTAGTTGTTGGTGTTGTTATTGTTACTGCCAAAATGTTTGATGGCTATTTATGGCCAGATAGGAAAAATCTAGCTTTGTTGATTTTTTAATGCCTCACATAGGTCATTGCCACCAGAGGCAACAACATACAAGCATACTCCAACTACGTGCAACACGACGAACATAAACATTAGAACTTGTCTGCGTTGGGGACTGAGCAGCATGCATATCATATATACTTCAGACGCGTCTATATGCTTTTTAGCCATGGCTAACTGCCCACCTGCTTAATCTGTCTCTCTCTCTCTTACTGTGTTTAACGTCCCTGCACTAACATTGAATTAATCGAGAAGCCAGTTGTTTTATAATTCAGGCAAACACTAAGTATATCTAAAGTTTCATTCATTCTAGCTGAAAGATTGCAGATTTTTGCTGTGTTTTTAAGTGAAAATTGTTTATTTCTTAAGCTGATAATACATCACACAGTTCTGCCTAATATCATATAAACTTCACTTGTGGAAAATCTAAAAATAATCTGATATTGAACAGAATTTATTGTAGCGTAAGCAAAATGAATTTTTAATACGCTTACTCACATTTTTCTAACAGTTGAACCATTAGCTAATCGTGTGTATAATTGGTTCTATAATTTCTTTAATTGTGATTCAATTGATTAGCAATTTGTTTTATTGCCCATTATGCTAATTATAATTATTATATTTTCTAGAAATGTTGTGTGTAGAAATACATATTTCCACAGAATTTGATACAATTTTCATAAATGTGTATAGAAAACAAAATGCCAATAAAATTTCCAGAGAATCGACAATTAAAACGAGTGTCAGGTTCTAAAAAACGATTAGCGTATTAAATAAATAATTTGTTGGCGCTAACAACAATAGTTGGAGTGTAATTTAATCGCAGTTCGCTCGCAGTTCTTATCGCCAAAAATGTAATTTGTAGTTAATTCTGGGCGCTTTATGGCGCCGTTTCCACCACACAAATACATTATATTTTAGCTTATAGTTAGGCTGACTCAGCAGCAGACTCTGTGAATATTGCACACCTAACTATTAAAAGCACTGATAACACCGCAGCTAATCAATAGAATTGTAATCAAAGACAAACGCAGCGCTATCAGGGATCGCAAACGTGGGCGCGATAAGCGCGTCGTCGTTGCCCATTTTTGGGTGTGAGAGACGCGGCACAAACCTTGACCAACTAAATTGGGGGCCAGAAAGCGGCATCAGCTGTGCGCTGAAGCGATCGCCAGGCCATATAAGGCCAAAACGCAGGGCGCTCTGGGGCCAAATTTGCTGGCCAGTTTGGAGTTTGTTTCGATTAACAATTGGAAAGTCGAGGAGGCAAAATTGCCTTAATAAACGGGGCGTGGACAATGCGAATTGTGGGCCGCATTATTGCAGCGGATAATTGGAAATGCACTTTAGAAGCTACTGCTAGAGAGCTTTTTCGATGGACTCGACTTCAGTTCAGTTCAGTTCCAGAGCTGCAGGAGAAGGTGGTTTGAGTAAACAAGTTTGTGTTGTTGTTGCTGGTTGCGCATGAATCATTTTTTGTTTTTATTTTGCTTACTGCGTTACAGCAACAGCAAAAGGTAACTAAACTATGTACAAACACACACACGCACATACAGCACACACAGCAAGCAAGCTGTTTACAGTTAAAGGGCAGCGTCGAGCCACTGAAAGGGAGCTGAAAACATTGAGAGAAATGGAGCGACGACTCTGCTCCGTTTATGACGTTTGCACTTAACCCCAACATGGCACAGTTATTATTATTTTTGTTAGCTGCCCCGAGCTTTCGCATGGCGGAAGTTGACGCAGAGTCCGACTGGGGAAGCAGGGGAAACAGGGGGAGAGTAAAAGGCAACCAAGCGAGAACCATCCACATCTATACGTACCTCAATTGTGCCGTTCTTTCTCACATTTGTGTGTTTTGTTTTTGTTTTTGTTTAGCTTCTTCTTTGTTGCTGCTGCTTATTGCCGCTTGAATGCATTGCCAGCGGATATTGGCATGCAGTCGACCCAGTGCAGCACCAAACTGTAGAGCCAATGAAGCTTCCAAATTCAAATTGGAACCAACTGGCGACTAGCTGGCTGAGCAGCCAAGAGCTGCAACCAAATGACGTCAGTCGATTGCATTCAATGGCGCTTCCAAAAGAAGACTGAAAGCGACTTTAGCTGCAGCCCAATTATCAGCGGGAATGTGGGGTATTCACATAAAGATTATTCTCCAAAATATGCTTTTAGAATAGCCAAAGTTTAATCCTTTTATTGAGGTGTGTTCGCATTGAAAAACAGATTATTTCGTTGACAATCTTTGTTCTCAACAAAATGATCTTTCCCTTTAAGGTTTTCAAACTATTTCAACAGGGTAGCTGCCCGTCTAACACGCCCGTTACTTTTGCACTTTTACTCAATACCTTTGCTGAATTATTGTTAAACCAATGCAAGTACAACTACCAATTTTTTGTGTGGCTAAGCAAAAGCAATATTTAGAGTTAAGCAGAAACGAAAAAATATAAATAATAAGTCGTCAGTGGTTCATGGCCAACTCGTGCGCCTAATAGCTGCAAACGTTAGCAGCCACAATAATTACAACAACAGCAACAGCAACAACAACAAAAACAATAACAATGTCAGCGAGTACACATACGAACAGCAACAGCGCCATGGAATCTGGCCAATGAATCAGAAAACGCTCCAGAAATGGTTCAGCGCACGCCAACGCAGCCAAAATCTGCACACGCGATGCCCAAATATCGAAAGCACACACATGACTCTATAAAATGTTTGAGTGTGTGTGAATGAATGTGTCTTATTCTCGTTGCTTGTTGTAGGCGTGGGAGCCACGCCTACGCATTTGCAATGCCTTTTTTGGCAAAGTAGCTGACAATTTAATGGTCAACAAAAAAAAAAGTGTCGAGCAAGCGCCAAAATCTTAACAATTATAAACAGTTTATAAACAAACACACAGAGAGGTGGAGGCAGAGAGAGAAAGAGAGAAGCCAAAAACTGGCCACAGGCAAGGTGAACAGTGAGCTGAGCTGAGCCACTTAAGACGCTGCACGTGCCCCAAAAGTGGGGGATTATAAATGCTGTGAAAGAGAAAGAAATAATAACTGTCGCTTGGGGTTAACAAGCTTTGATACCCTGGCCGATTGTGACAGTAATTCGTTGACTGTGACTCTGACTCTGTGTTGGCCAAGCTGCGAGCTGACAATGAAATCTCTTGAGGTTGCTGCTTTGAAAGGCAAGCTGTGTAGTTGTAATTTCATGCCGACAAGGTCTGATATTCATATGTCAGTAGCAGCAATAGCAGCCGCAATAAAACGTACAATTAACAATCCATTCAAGGAGTAAACAAACCCAGATTACTTCCAGAAAGTGATTTATTTTTAAACAAATCGCTATTTTTAAATGCGCGCATAAATCAAGCGAAGAAATAAAAACCTTCGACTTACGCAGAAGTTGGACAAATTTTATGGAAATAATATTCCGTATGATTTATGTATATACCTGGTTTCGCAGCGAGTGCGAGTGGGCATTGGGATCGTTAAATCGAAAATGTGCTGCAACATGTCGTATGAGTAACATGTGAAATCTATTCTAAAAACAAAACTCAAATCAACAGCGACAGCATTCTTGCGTAAATTGCAAATGCCAAGCAAACGTTTGGGTAAATTGTGCCAATCGACGGCGAAAGCAGCAAGCAGAGCGAGGGAGACGAAGAGAGTGTGTCGGAGTGTGAGCGACGAATCTATCGATAACTTGTTGGCACATCAAATTACGCAACTTAATTTTACGAGGAGCAGGGCTAATTTCATTTAAATCAAATGTGGCAAACGCTGGCAAAATGTGTATGCAAATGTCACGACATTTATGTAAATGTGCGCAGTTGAATGCAGACGCAACATGCGAGTACTTCAATCAATCAGTCAGTCAATCAGGCAGGCACTCTGTCAATCATACAACATGATGTAGAATTGTGCTGTAGCAGAGTTCAGTAACCGCGCAATGAAAATTTGACCCAAATAGTGGAAAACGACAAAAATGATGTTGGAAAATATTTCGTTCGTGTGCGCGCATTGAAGTGAAATATTCTGTCAGCTGACTGACAGCAACAGCAACCAGCCACAATAATAATGCGAGTAGTAATAATAAAAAAAATACGCGCAACAATAACGACGATGATGACGATGATAATGATGATCAGTTCGTTGCTGCGGTCAACACTAAATGAAATATAATTTATCGGATTAAATTTATGACAATTTCATGCTGTAATGCGATGAAGCCCGTTGATGCCGCCGCTGAAGGAAGATACTGACTAGCAGGTCACTTCATACTCCATAAGTGCTGGCTAATTGAAGTCAGCAAGCGATTCGAGCATTAAATTATTTACTAGCTAACTCAATCAACTGGTGGGTAGAATTAAATACCAGCAGCTTAATGAATCTCGTTTTTCGTAAGTGTATTTTTTTTGTAGTCGTCTCGTTGTTGCATTCCTTCTGGGTTAGCTGTGGCACTTCCTTGAAGTTTATGGAGTGTGTTGCATGTGCTGCTGCATGCCACAACCGCAGTGGGCATAACCAAAGCGCACAAGACGCCCCATATACACACACACGCACACAGATAGATAGATAGATAGATGGATAGATAGATATACTCGTGCAATATCATTACATCTATTGTAAAGTATTTTGCTGGCCTCGTCGCGTTTTTCATTTCTCCTCTGGCTAGCTGGCTGACTGACTGTCTATCTGACAGTTTGACTGTCTGGCTGACTGACTGGCGTGTGCTCACTCAATTAGCGCCCAGAGGACCGAAACCGAAATAAAAACTGAAACAGAAGCAAAACAAAAAAACCAGCAGCATTTTCAGTTGCAGTTGCAGTTGCATTTGCCGTTGATGCAGCAGCAGCCGTTGCAACCACTGAGGCTGATGTGTGTGTGTGATGTGTGTTGTGTGTTATGTTGTGTGTGTTGCCAGTGGGCCGAGGATTGTGCAAATATTTGCCGCTAACTTAACTGCAAATGAAATTGTCTTACAGCAAAAACTACAAGCATATTTTGTTATTCAGCCAAACACAACACAACACAACAATTGTTGCAGCGCCTATAAATTGTTTAAAAATATGCCCCCAAAGCATTGCGCTGCCAATGCAATGAAAATGCCAACAAGTAAAAAAAGAAAAACTACAACTACAGCACAAACAAACCAACGAAATACATAATGTATAAATAGAAATTGAATAAAAATACTTTTGGTTTTCATTTGGCTGCACTTTAAATTGTCTTATTGTGGGTTGCTTCAATTTACTTTCGATGCGAGACTGATTGTTGTTGCCATGACTATTATTAAAAAGCCAAAACCCAAAGGCAAGCAACTTTTCCCGGCTCTATAAGAATCATTACAATCGAGCGACAGTTGACAATTTCCCCAGCAATAAGAAATATTACTCATACGCCACGTTGAATCAACTGATGATTATCGTATTAAGGCGCAATTATAAACGTAATTGTTAGTATGTATTTGGCGATATTACTCATACGCACCGGGTGGCGGTGATTTTGAGCCTTTCACACAATTCCAAGGAAAACGTTTTGCGATAAACGTCGCTAATAAAGCAGCTAAGCCACAGACAATGCGTCTGCCTGTAATGTACGTGTGAGTGTGCGTGTGTGTGTGTATCCGTATCTCAATTAAAGAACAATTATTGTTTTGCTTTGGCAAATATTTGCAGCATGTGCGCAACTTAAATGAGGCGTCCAATGCAACAGTCGATGTGACGCAGTCGGCTGCCAAAGGCACGTTTCACTTTCATTATGCTCAGACACACAAATATTCATACATATATATACACATATATACGCAGTCGACTTACGCACTTGGCCAAGTCATAAACCTGTCCAAGACATCAGACTGTGATTCTGCCTTCTGTGAGTTTGCTAATGCATTTGAAAGTGAAATTCGCTTTTAAGGAGCGACATATGTTTGCCATTTGTGTTTGGAAGCGGCGAGACACTTGAGAGTCACACTTGGCCGGCAAAATGTAAAACTCTGAAACGCTGAAGGACTAGAAAGAAGTGTTTCAATCTTGTCTGCGTTTATTTTGCCAAAAAACTCTGGCAATATCAAATAAACACTGCATCGCGCAAAGATGCGAGACTTGTCTTGTTTGTTTTTGCGCCATTTGCTGTCGATAAATGTTTGTTTGTTTGTTTGTTTTTTTTTCGTTTGGCTTTTGTTATCGATGCCACAAGGCGGCTGGCTGGCAGTTCGCCTTGCTGCTGCTACTCGGTGTTGTTTTTTCCATTGAACTAACGACAATACCAATTTGGTCTATGGCTTTCCGGTCGCGATGTATGCACATGTCCAGCCTTTTATGCCTAGGCAATGAGCAAGCGATTGCTATTCGCTTTTGATGTGGCTCATTACAGCGCATTTTTCAAATGCAACGTGACATTTTTCAAGGTTGTTTTTGTTGTGTGCGACGCGCGCGCAATTCATCAACATTGCTGACCAACACCAAGAGATTTGTCATGCAGGCAGTCGCATAATTAAATACTTTCACCTGCGCAACAACTACTAGGCAGCTGGTGGCAAGTGCATATGCAGATACAAACACAGACGCACAGAGACAGAAGGAGAGAGAGAGATACTCACTTCATGGCCAAAGCAGCCCAAAGCTGGCAAAGCCAATGCACTAAAAATAGGCGCATTGCCTTTGCCAGAGACAAACATTTTTAATAGCCGCTTTTCACGCACGGTCGTTGAGCCATCGGCATAACCCGTGTTGTCCCGTCCACCATCCAACGTCCACACAGACACACACACACCCAGTTGGCAATGCCAGAGACCTGCAGACATGAAGACATCAAAGCACCAGCTGGCTGCCTAGCTGCCTGGATAGATGCGTGAAAATGGCGATTTATGCACCTCGAGTCATGTCGTCTTGTCGCCATTTCGGGTCGCCCAAGTAAATCACCAAGTGCGCACTTTCTCACCCGAAAATGCACTGAGCGAAAACATGCAGCTCAAGTGCAACTACTTCACTCTAAACTTATGACAGCATTTAATTAAAATTATTGCACAATCTGTGCGAAACTGGAGCAAAGCCTTTTTGAAATGTTTGCTGTACTTGTGACTTTAATTGAAACTGAGTTTCAACATTTTGAATAACTTCATTAAATTTAGCTTACACAATATACATTTTCTTTTTAACAATGTAAAATTATTTATTTGTTATGGCAGCGTTCTATGTAAAACACATTTCCCATGCTTTAGCATTACATATATCAATTTCTAGCAATACATCTTAATGTTATTCTATCCGCAATTGTTGCACCAGATGCAGCTACAGCTTTTCCCCCTTTACATTTTCTATATACTTTTGCTATTTTCTTGTTGTTCTGCCTGTCGGTGCAGATGCGCGAGTTGTTGCCGTCTTTTTGATATTTTTAAACAAAATTTGAGACCACGGCGCACTTTTCTAACACATCCGTTTAACATTCAGAGTGTTTATTTTCTAGCCTCTCGTTGTGTGCGTGTTGCGCTGCGATGTTTGGTTTGCTTTGTGTATCTTTGAGATACATGCGGCCCAACGGGGCAACCAAAGTTGTTTCGTGTTGAAACTGCAATAAAATTTTGACTCAATGCCTTAACATTTGACACTGAGGTGCAGGGCGTTGGCTGCAACCCAGCAACCCAGCATCAGATCGCATCTCTCTTTTCCGCTCTCTCTCTCTCTTTCTCTCTTTATCTCTCACTCTGCCTTCATTCGTAGCTGAGGGAGGCCGACAATGAACCCACAATGAAAGTACAATCAAGTCGAGGTGGCTGGGTTGGGTCTGCGGGGACAACGTCAATGACTGCTGGCTGAGCGCTAATTGCATTTATCGCTGTTTAGATGTTAATTATGACAGCGCCGAGTGCATGTTGTACAATAAGCGTTGCACACGTTGCCGATAGAGACGATTGGCTGGCGTAGGAGCAGGAGAGGCAACATCGCTCGCTTTGGTTGCGGCCACTCGACATTTTGCTGTGGAGGCTCAACAGCTCGAAGCAGGAGGTCAATGCTATTGTTATGCCTTGATATGAAAGATAATTAACTGCTGTAACCCGCACGTTTTTTGCTGCTGCTGTCGAGATAAGCCCAAAACTAGCGGAATAAAAGCTAGTAAAATGCATCAGAGCCAACAGATCGTATACTTAACTTATAGTAATTTTGTTTTTAATTGGAATTGTAGTGCAAGTAATCAACATGCATAAACTACACACTCGTTATTCTTATAAATTTAATATCTTAAACACATTACGCTACATGAAATTATCTAAATTATCATTGCCAACGTCAACTGAATAGCCGTTTTTAAGCCCAACATGCTTGTCTATGTTAATCTGCATTCATAAATGTATCTGCATCTTCAAATGGTGTCTAAGGTTACACAGCTGCTGCCGGCTGCGCTGACCCACGACTTAAATAATGTGCCTGGCCTTAAATGGAGCTCTGTGTGTGTGTGTGTGTGTGTGTGTGCGTGTGCGTGTGCGTGTGCGTCTTCAGTGAGTTCATTGATAAATCTTTGTGTCGAGTATGGATATTATGAGCTAACACTTAACACGACAACAGGTTGATGATGCTGTTTTGTTTTTTGTTATCTAAATTTACAATGCGTGCAGTTTGTTTTGCTTCAAGAGTTTATCTGCTTGCTGTTGAACCGGGTTAAGCAGACTCATAAATCTTGTAAGGCAAACACGATTTATTTATATTCGCATAGCGAATATCAAGTAGATAGTCTAGAGAGTTATCTTCATTCGAGTGTTGTGGCAAACGTGCTGAACTTGGGCCAATTGCCAATCAAAACTCGCACCTAATGATATTTCAATCAAGTCTTTTCGCACCTTTGGGCCATCATGAGATCGCGCTCTCGCTCCAACTGCTATTATATCATTTCGCATCCATAATTGTTTCGATAAATATTTGCATAACATTCAACATTTTTTTGGGGTTTGCTTTGTTGCGTTATTTCCTTTCCCTTCCCATTCGCTGCAGACATTAATAAATATTGCCAGAAATATATAGAAATTAATTTTGCATATTTCTAAATAAAAAAACGAAAAAACGGTTTGCTGGCTGCTTTTGGGTGTGGCCAGGTCAGTACCCGGTAAATTCATAGAATACTTTTTCGACAGTGGCTGTTTATTAGGCCAAAAACAAAAAAGCAAGCAGCAAAGTGTACAACGACGTGCAGAAGTTGCGAGTGAGCTCAGAGAGCAAAGCAAACGAGTTTCAATACAGAGGAAAAGTCGCCGGCGCAAGTGAAAGCGCCAACGCTGACGTCAGCAGCGACGTCGACGTCGACAGCGGCAGCGCGACGTCTCGACCAACAATGGGAACTGGCAACTGGAAGTTTTCCTTAAGGCGTCCTCTTCGGGGCAGCGTGCGGCTTGCAATCATATTTCACTCCCTGCACTTTGTTGCTTGGCTTGCAGTGGTTGCTATAAAAATAACTGAGTAACTGAACTGAACACTTGCCGTTGTGCTGTTGCCGTGTTGCACACTTGGCCAACTTTGGCAACTTGACGCTAACTGCAAGCGCACAACAAACGAGTTGTGTTGTCTGTTGTGTTTTTTTTTGGTTAAAAACTTTAGCAGCCAGCCTGTCGCTGTGTCTTGGGCCAACTATTCGAGACGAGAGACAAGAGATCGGAGTGGGGAGCTAAACATTTAATTTCATTCATTGCATCCATCGGCAGCCAAAAACTGCCAAAAATGGCTTAAAAAACAAAACGCGCGCTGGCACAAAACTTGTTCAGTGTTATTTCCATTGTTATTATTATTGTTGTTGCTGCTGCCTTTGCTGGCATTGCCAATGCACTTGCTTGTTTTGCTTATTTACGGCCTACTCAATAAGCTTGCAACATTGTGTGGAATGCAGCACAAGTGCAGCACTGTATAATCTAGCCAAGCATTCGCAGCTGAATATAAGCTTCATTTTGTTTTTTTTACCAGCTAAATAAACAAATTGTCGAGTGCTTTGGCTTTATTTGCAATGAACTATTGATGGACATTGGGAATTTGATTAGACCAGCAACAAATAGAATCTAATCTATTTGTGTACACTAATTCCATTGGCAGGGTATTTAGCTGTCGAATCTAATTGAAACTTTCTGCTATTTACTATTGTGCTGCCAGTGATGTTGGCCACGTGATTTTGCGTCTTTGTTGCAGTTACTTTTTTGTAGCCAACTTGCAATGTTAGGCACCTTTTTGAACGGCTGCAACAGTTGTTGTTGTGGTTGTCAATGGTTATTGTTGTTGTCAGTTTGCATCCATCGTCTTCGTATTTTTTTTTGCTTTTCTGCCGTTTTTAATGCCATTTTCGTGCCAACGGCAGCGGCTTGCAAATAGTTTTGAGCTTTGTGTGAGTACTTTTTGTGGGCACTGTGCAAGCCAACTTTTTGTATAAATCAAAAAAATTGTAATAAAACTGAGGTATCTATCACTCAAGGGATTGGCATTGAGAGCTTCTGAGAATTTTATTTGATTTAACGACATTAGAAAGTCAAGTTTACAGCTGCGCTTATAACATCAATAAAATTAATTTAAATAACAACATAAACATATTTTCCAATAGATAAGCAAGTATTATCTTGAAATCTGCTGTAATCCATCCAATATTATCATGAGCAATGTTCATGAGAATAGTTTCCCTAACAATGCCAGATGTTCGTGTTCTGTTCACGCATGTGGAATGCATAATCGATTACCAGAAGTTCCAATTTGCTGCCCACAATTGTTTTGAACAAAAGTCGTTGCCAAGCCGTCTTTATAATTGCTTTAATCCGCGTTTTGCATTTTATATTGTCGCTGTGAGTTAAGTCGACTTGAGCGACCCACGCAACAACAACGACAAAACCAACATCTTGACGAGACCTTCAGAAAACAATATTTCATTGCTGGTCTTTAAAAATGTACATATCTGATAATGGGTTGTCGTACATGAATGAATGAATAACTTGAGTCGAGGATTGAGTGTCAAATGTGTAATTAAGAAGCATAAATAAGAGGTTGCTTAGTGATTTACAAACATTTGAAATACTTGTCTAATTTATGCAACAAAATTGTCTCTTTACAGTTAATGCTGCCTGTACTTACATATGACAGATCCACACGATAACAACGCCTTCGACTGAGAGAGACTGAGAAGTAAGTTAACTCAAACACACATATGTACATTAAATAGCATATAGCATATAGTATATATAGTTGTAGTTCGCCCCACGTCGAAAACCATTTTGAGGCATTAGTTTGTAAATTTATGCAAATTGTTATTAAATTTGTAATGCAACTCTGTCTGACCCGATTCCGAAGTTGGAAATGGAACAGCAGGAGGAGAAGGAGGAGCAGAAGGCTAGGTGTAGTGTGAGGTGCGGCTTTTGTGCGGGCGGCATAAATTCTATTTAAATGTAGGTGCCACAAGCGGCATGCCGGCGTGCCACATACGAGCATTGCATAGCGTACCGGAAATCGGAACAGTAGTCGTATGGGAGCCTTTGCAAATGATGTCAGCTCGCTTTGAAAGGATTTTTACACACCACTCACACAATAAGAATCTGCTGCCTCTTGTTCGAAGGCTGCTGAGGCTGCAGTGCTTATGATGTCATTTGTTTTGCAGAGTCTAAATTGATTGCGTCTTTAACTCGATTTGCAGAATATCTCTGCTCTAACTCAAAATCAATTAAAATGCCATTTATATTTATAGAAAAGAATGAAAAAAAAAGCAGGCGCCGCTCTGTCGAGAGATACTCTGCTCCATTGCCATCTCTTTCGCACATTCTATGTCTGTCTCGCTTTTACGCTGTGGCTGCCAAATGTTTGGCTCTTGACTACTTTGACCACCGCAGCGTTTGTTGACCCAATTTTCTCAACTAAGAATAGCGAGAATTTCAAATGCGACACTTTCAACTTTTTGCACAATTTTTTTTTTGCTTTGGCTTGAATTGCAATTGCATTTTCAAGTTTGTAAATTAGAAAAAATTAATATGAATTAAGTTAATTAATGAATTCTGCAAGAACCTTGCCTATGTGAGATTTCCCCAATTATATGTGATTAATATGTCTTTGTTTGTCTGGCGTCAGTTAAGATAAATGTCAACGAATTTATAACAATGGGAAATTTATTTGGCTCACAACCAAATTAGGCGACAACTTTTGTCTAATCAAATTTGTTTACCCATCTATGTTTTTCAACAGCACAAAAGAAAACACAAAACGTAATTTACAAAATAGATCTCAATCAAGCAGACGAAAAATTCGAAATTTCTCTTACAGTGAATACCCCTGATATAAAAACGCAGATATATGCATGTATATATATTGAAACACCCCCCGAGAGATTTCGTTGTTTCCGCATTGTTCCCCGTGACTGGTCAGAGGTTTTATTGTTGTTTCGCTCGTCATAAATCAATTTGTTGCAATTTCAACATTTCTGCGTCGCCTTTGCCGCCAATTGGCGCAATTGGCTGCCAAAATTAGAAAACATTTGCCGCAAACAACTGGCAGCATGCGAGCAAATCAATCAAGCGTCGCGCTATTTGCATATGTTCTTAAAGCTGCTTAAAAAACAAAAACAAAAAAAAGCATTGAACAAACATTACTTGAAAGTTTCAAAGTGGAATGTAGAGTTATATATATACATTTTGGAGTGGTTTTAAGTGGATTCTAAGAGCAGAAAATAGATAGAAAGTCTAGAACCGAGAAAAAATAATAAAACTGCAGTCTTATTGTTTCCAATTCTATTATACCAAAAAGTCGCGTCAACTTCTATGACGTTTGCTGCTCAGAAAAAGTATTCACGTCTTTCCCACATATTTTCAATATGTTTATGTAAATAACGTGACTCAAATGTCCAAAATGCAGTTGACATTTTAGGCGTTGACAGCACCCAAGTATATTTTTTGATATTGTTGTTAGAAAGTGTGAACACTTTCTTATCGATGTGGTTTGTTGCTCTGTTCATAAATCACGTTATCTGTTGATTATGAAAACATTTGTATTACGCGTTGTTCTTTCTTGTTGTAGATACAATATCTATAAATCTATAATTAGAGTACACAATTTGACTTACGAGCTTGTTGCGAGCAATACTCGTTTTTTTTTTTGTCACTTTGTTGTCGCTTTTGTGCCGGTGGTTGCTTTGTTTACCTGTAGAGTATCTACTATATCACAATGAATACACGTTTCTTATTCACAAATCATTTAAAATGCACTCGCCGGCCTCAGAGTCGTTTCATTAATGAGCGCGTAACGAACGAGAAAAGTTTATAACCAAAAAAAAACAGAATATAAAACGCAACAAAACGAAAAAAATTGTGTAAATAAATTTGTGAAAAGTTGCTAAAGAAAAGTTGAGAATTGTCAAGAAACAGACGACGACACGAAATCACAACAAGTCGCACAGGTAATAAGACGATTTTCACATTTGACAAAACATGTCGTGCACGAAATCCTACATTTTTCATTTGTATTTTTAATAATTATACAAATTTATTGGCTATTGGCCAAAATAGATCTACGAGAGGGAAAGAGCGGCAAATTTCGTATCATTTTTAGAACCTTGATCTTGTCCGGCAGCCATGTGCAACACTTCAGCTATGAAATGAATTTGCACATGTTTCATTTGTTATACTTTCTATGGCCGATGCCAAGAAATTATACAAAATTGACAAACAGGGCTGAGGCCAACCCTGAATTTGCGATATACGCGATGACTCATTCAGCCGCCAACTAGACGAGCATCCCTCGTGGCTTTTTATTTTAGCCAAGCTTAACAACGCGCCACGTGTTTGTTGGCCAACCAACTTCAACAGCGCCGTGTTACCATTCTACTTTCCTGCCTCAACAAACAAAACATTACGGCCCGGTTAAACAGATGAGCAAAATCGATAAGCATTTAACTTTCCCATTGCCTTGTGACTTTAATTTCCATGTTTCATTTAGTACATGCGTTTGAGCAACCCCAAGCAAGGCCCCCCTTTTGACTCCCCCAGTGACATAATATGCGCTCTGTTCCCAATGTGTCACACGACGCCGCCAACTCGACCAAACAAAACAGCGCGCAAAGCAAAAGAGAAAAGACAGAGAGTGAGAGAGAGAGAGCGACAGAGGGTGTGCAGGAAGAAGAACTGGTGGGACAATATGCGCGTCAGAATGTCGCCATGCCCAGCCCTGTAGGTGGCCGCAAACAATACCCTAGAAATTGTGGTGTGGTCTTCTGGGCGTTGAGAATCCTAGATGGCAGATAACAGGCTGAGGAGTGAGTCCTTTAATATTTAAATATGAAAGATGAAATTTATGTTTGAGCAAGAAAGCTATTATTAGGAGTGTAGGGTATATACAGGCTTGTAAGCATATTAAATAGAGTAGTAGAGTAAATGAAGTAATATATTTCAACTAAGAACCCATACGTGCTTTTTAAACATAGTTTTTTAGATATTCGCTAGACGTTAATGGATCAAAAAGTTCTTGCGCATACTGAAAATATTTATTAAAATAGGAAAATATTAGAGTATTTACCAGACGAACAGGCGATAAAGCAAGCTTGTCGATGTGCTTCTTCTGTTGGGCATTTTATTTACTGCAAAAGACAAAGTTCGGGTTTAGTTACCTCCCCACAGAAAATCATTCAAAATTACAAGGCATTTGCAAGTCGTTCTACAGCTCAAGAGATAGAAGTTTGAATAATATTATAATTTGTATTTGTGAAAGCAAATTGCCATAACTCTGACACAAACTTGTCTTGCTGTGGGGTATCAAATAGTCGCCTATGCCCCACACCGCGTTTAGCATTTGCTTTTCCTTGACGAACTTTGGCATGAGCCACTCCGTCGAGTGTTGAGTGCGGACGGAGGCACAAACAGTGCGTGCGTTTTTTATGGCTTTCGTGGCGCCAATCGAATTTTCCTCAACGTGCAACTTTAATAGGCGATGATACAACAGAAATTGGAGCATATGCTGGCTGGTTAATGGCATTGGACGATTGTTAACGAGTGCCTCGATCTTGAAACGCTCAACAATTTGTCCAATGGATAGGGTTAATCATATTATTCAAATTCGGAATTGAAATTGAAATTCCTATTCGTATTTCGAGCACTCGAGAGACAGGCCCCAATGTATGTATAGTATGGTCTTTGAGTAATAGGATATGCGATTGCTTTGTGTGCGCTTCAAAGAGTTTAAACGGAATTTGCTGTTTATTTGCTGTGCCCTTTGTTGTGTCCTTCCGATTGAGCTGGGGATGACAAGAAGGGGAAGTGATTCCGTTAGATGTACGACGACAAATTGAGTGTAGTTTGAGCTTCTCCTGTCACCGTTGTGACGCGCATGACATTCGGTTTTTATTTTGAAGTTATAATTTACTTTTCAACTATCGACAACATTGAAACAATTTTTATGTAACAATTTGGATATCATTTTGATCGCTATTCAAAGCATCGTGAAGCGTAAATTCCTTGTACACTTTTACTAGTCAACGAAATAAATAGAAGTTAACTCTCCCACTACCCCTCACCTCCTCCTTCCCCCCCACAAAGAAAGAAAAGCAAGCAAAACACCCCACAACACCAATTGAAAGAGAAACACGAAAGATGAATCCATCGACATTGGGCAAGCAAAATGGTGCCTTGGTATTGGAGGTGCTGCAAGTTTTAGGACGTCCAGCGACCATTGAGGAAATCTCACAGCGTGTGGCCAACATCTATAAGGTAGCCCGTAAACGTATCCAGCCGGTTGTTGGGGATGTGCTCGCAGCTGGCGTACACGAGGGATTCTTTCGCTGCTGCAACTATCGCTACTCAATTGTGCAGCCGACAATTGATCAGTTGCGTCAGGAGATCGATAAGTACGTCTACGAGATGCTATCGATGGACTATCGCGACGACGAGTATCGGCCGCAGCCATCGCCGCTGATGATTAAGCTAGAGCAATTGGACGGATTGCCGCCAATGTTGCCGCCATCCGTACTATCGCCTTCGCCTTCATCCGGCGAGCTGCGCGAGCGTACGCCACCTGGAGACGCATCATCGGCTGTGGTTACCTATTAATTGCAATTGAATTGACACCGACATCGACATCGTTACCGTCACCATTACCGTTACCGTCAGCGTCACCGCCATCGCCATCGCTCCGAGTCCGCTCTGCTTGCCCTTGCTTGCTCCCCAACCCCCCATTGTCCCGCTCTCTAGTGTTCTCCTGTATATCTTCTACTCTACTCCAACTCTATGTATATCCCGTGATTTTTGCTTGTGTGTTGTTTTTTATGTATAAATTTGACCAGCACATCAAGAACATCGGTTAACAAGCGCCGTGTCGTGGAGTTCAGTGCGTTGAAAATGACAAAAAAAAAATATTAAAAAACCAAAAAAAAAAGAAACACAAAAACGAAAACGAAATAAAACTCGGCAGTCTCATTAGCAATGTGGCGCATCGAATGGGGCAATGACACGGGCGGGGAAAAGCCGAGGAAGCCTGGCTAAATTGCCTCTGTGTGTGTGTGTATGTGTGTGGGTTGTCGTCTTTATCCTTTGTGGACATTCTCGGCATTATTCTCTTGGTGCGCGCACGAACACAAAGGGCAAGTTTTGTGTCTCGTGGTTTACTTTACATTCTGTATTATTATTTTTATTGCAAACTTTCAACGCTTTGAAGTTCATTTTCGCTACCTACATCTGCATACTTCGCCTCTGCTCCTCTGTGCATTGTCTGCTGGCTGTGTAGTCGTCATTGTCAGGTTGTTGCCGCCTGTCTGTCTAGCGCCCACACAGAAAAGGTTCAAGTCTATATGATGATGATGGCGATGACACAAAACTTGAGCTTTTCCATTGACTCATTTCCCCATTGGTGGCTGGCTGACTGGCTGGCTTTTGTGTCTCGCACCCGAAACGATGTTCGCCTTAAATGGCAACGCAATTTTCCTTTCACTGCCTTTGTTGCAAAATGAGGCGGAGACGAATCATCATCATCCCATCCCATCCATTCCATTCTCGGTTCCGATTCCCCCCTCAACCCTCCACACACACACACAAAGCCAAAGCTGGAGAACAGCGAGTTGCAAGCAGTGACTTTCCTGGTGCAATTTGCATGAGTAACCGTCGCCTGAGTGACCGCTTTATGCGCTTCTTGAGCGTCTGATTTATTTGTGCTTTTATTTTAATTAATTGAAGCACGCTGCTGCTTGTCGCTGCGCATATCGAAACGAGGTCAAGTTGGCAGCATGCGTTGAGAAAACAGTAACATTATTATTCAGACATTTGGTTGAAAATTGCCATGAGTTAAGTATTAATAGCCAAGTTCAGCAGCTGCAGCCATAACTAAACAGTGAATTATCTTTCGTTTTTGTTGTACAAGATAGTGTTGCACTCTCACTCTCATTTGAAATTCTCGGTTAAATGTTGCGAGTCTGTTGCTGCCCGGTTCGCTGAACTCGCCGCGCGCGACGATTGTAAACAAATTTGTGTCGTTAATTAATGACATCTTTTTTTGTTTTGTTTTTTTGTTTTTGCGACTGACAAAAAAGCAGATTAAACTGCGAGAGACGGACAGACAGACGAACGGCGGTTAATTGAAACTCTGTTGCTCCCTGTTCCCTGTCGTGGGATGTCGTGAATGTGCCGAGTTATATTTGGATTGTATAATAATAACGCTTCTTCTTTTGTTTCCTTCTTTTTCTTCTTTTTTTTTTCACTTGCAGCATGAGTCGCCAGCATCAGCGGCATCACCAGCAGCAGCTGCAGCAACAGCAGCAACAACAGCAACAGCTGCTGACCGCACAACAGCAGCAACAACAGGCGCTGCTGATGGCCGAACACGCCGCCGC
Source organism: Drosophila siamana (assembly GCA_035047445.1). NCBI lineage: Eukaryota > Metazoa > Arthropoda > Insecta > Diptera > Drosophilidae > Drosophila > Drosophila siamana. The sequence goes on along the minus strand of JAWNPP010000004.1, from coordinate 14,093,705 downwards.
CGCTGAGGCCGCCGAGCTCTTCGATCTGCTCTGCGTGGCGACCACAATGCGCCAGATACTGGCGCTGCATCGCGCCATGTGCGAGGCCGTCGGCTTGCGGCCCTCGCCGCTCAACGATTTCTACCCCAAGCTCAAGGCCAAGGTGCGCTCGTGGAAGGCGCAGGCGCTGTGGAAGAAATTCGATGCACGCGCCGCCCATCGAGTCTATGGCAAGGGCAACGCCTGCTCCGGCACCCGGGTGCTGGTGATTGGCGCCGGGCCGTGCGGTTTGCGTACGGCGATCGAGGCACAGCTGCTGGGCGCCAAGGTTGTGGTGCTGGAGAAGCGGGATCGCATCACGCGCAACAATGTGCTGCATCTGTGGCCGTTTGTCATCACCGATCTGCGCAATTTGGGTGCCAAGAAGTTCTACGGCAAGTTCTGTGCGGGGTCCATCGATCACATCTCCATACGGCAGCTGCAGTGCATGCTGCTCAAGGTGGCGCTGCTGCTGGGCGTCGAGATCCACGAGGGCGTCAGCTTCGATCACGCCCTCGAGCCCAGCGGCGACGGCACGGGCTGGCGTGCCGCAGTCACGCCCTCAGATCATGCGGTGTCGCACTATGAGTTCGATGTGCTCATTGGCGCAGACGGCAAACGTAATATGCTCGACTTTCGGCGCAAGGAGTTTCGCGGCAAGTTGGCCATCGCCATCACGGCGAACTTCATCAACAAGAAGACGGAGGCGGAGGCCAAGGTGGAGGAGATCAGCGGCGTGGCGTTCATCTTCAATCAGGCGTTCTTCAAGGAGCTCTACAGTCGCACGGGCATCGATCTCGAGAACATCGTTTACTACAAGGACGAGACGCACTACTTTGTGATGACGGCCAAGAAGCACAGTCTGATCGACAAGGGCGTCATCATCGAGGACATGGCCGATCCCGCCGAGCTGCTCGCCCAAGCCAACGTGGACACACAGAAGCTGCACGACTATGCGCGCGAAGCCGCCGAGTTCTCGACGCAGTATCAAATGCCCAACCTGGAGTTTGCCGTCAATCACTATGGCAAACCCGATGTGGCCATGTTTGACTTCACCTCCATGTTCGCCGCCGAGATGTCGTGTCGCGTGGTGGTGCGCAAAGGCTGCCGCCTGCTGCAGTGCCTCGTCGGCGACAGTCTGCTGGAGCCCTTCTGGCCCACGGGCTCGGGCTGTGCGCGCGGCTTTCTCTCCAGCATGGACGCCGCGTACGCCATCAAGCTGTGGTCGAATCCACAGAACAGCACCCTGGGCGTGCTGGCGCAGCGCGAGAGCATCTATCGGCTGCTCAATCAGACGACGCCCGATACGCTGCAACGTGATATTAGCGCCTATACCGTGGATCCGGCGACACGGTATCCGAATCTGAATCGCGAGTCGGTGAACAGCTGGCAGGTGAAGCATCTGATTGACACCGATGATCCCGCCATACTGGAGCAGACGTTCATGGACACACATGCGCTGCAGCTGCCACATGTGGAGACGCCCGGCAAGCGCAAGCGACGCAGCGGCGGTGAGTTGAGCTCAAATGCGTAATCAGTCGAATGGGCTAATCAATTTGCATTCGTTTGCTTTTCAGATACGCTGCCGCAGGGCGCAAGTTTGCTGCGCTGGATCAGCGCACAGCTGGCCGCCTATCAGTTCACAGCCGAGCTCAAGGAACCATCCGATGTGTTCCGCAATGGACGCGTGCTCTGTGCGCTTATCAATCGGTAAGCCAGCCTGCAAGTGTTATGCATCGACAACAACAACAACAACGATAACATCTACTTTATTTTGCGCCAGCTATCGACCCGATCTAATCGACTTTGCGGCCACCAAGGAGATGAATCCGCTGGAATGCAATGAGCTGGCCTTTGCCGTGCTGGAGCGTGAGCTGCACATTGATCGCGCGATGAGCGCCAAACAGTCGCTGGACCTCACTGATGTCGAGTCGCGCATCTGGCTAAACTACTTGGATCAAATCTGTGAACAGTTTCGCGGCGAAATACCGCACATCAAGCATCCCAAGATGGATTTCAGTGATCTGCGGCAAAAGTATCGCATCAATCACACGCATGCACCGCCCGATTTCTCCAAGCTGCTGCAGACAAAGCCCAAGGCCAAGTCGCCCATGCAGGATGCCGTCGATGTGCCCACGACGGTGGTGCAGCGTCGCTCGGTGCTGGACGAGGAGCGTGCCAAACGGCAGCGACGCCACGAGCAGCTGTTGAACAGCAACGGTGTGGCGGCCACGGCGGCCGGCGGCGCTGCGACGACAGCCGGGGGACCGGGGGGCAGCAATCAGTTGCCGCAAGGTGTGTTGAAGATAACCATCATAAAGCGCAGACGCTAAGCTTGCCACGTTGCCCACTACAGTTTTCACCACATTTCTTATGCCAAATTTGTAATCATACATCAATAAAAAGTGCAGTCGTCATAACAAGCATAACAACAACTTGGAGATTCGAAAGTATTTGGCAACTGGGCAGCTTGACTGCAGCTCTTATCAAATGAGTTTCTGCGTCGCTTTATTAACTAATCCACTTTGTTTCTGTTTCTGTTTCTGTTTTGCAGCTCAAAGTGATACGCCGCGTCGATCGAAGAAGCGTCGCCAGGCTGACAAAACGGCCAACATTGTGAGTAGATGTTTCCATCATATCACGGATTGGTTCTCTCGCGCCCTCTATGCGGCTTGAAAAGCGTTGGCCAACTCTCAAAATTCCCCCACATTTGCCATATATTTCGAACAATGTATATATATTAATTTTCGAGCAAACATTTGGCCAACACTTTTCTACTGCCGGCAAACTCGTATTCTTTAACCATTTTTTTTTCATACTACAAAAAAAAAATATGAAAAACTCTCATGAAACAAATACTGAAATTAATTGTAACTTTTGTTGATCGCCTGTTTGCATATAAATACGATTACCAAGGTTAAACTCATACTGAAAACAGCTCTCTTTCATGAAATCAGTAACGTCATAAGCGCATTTGAATCCATCAACGAGGTCAGTTCGCTCAGTGTCCTTGTCCCACGTCTAAATACCCGCCCCGCCATCTGTCTAAAACTATCTAATGAAATCTTTCTCTCGCTGTGGTCATCGCTCTTGAACTAACCCCATAAACCCCATAAAACAAACGTGTTTAGTCTTGTAGTACACTTAGTCTGTAGTCTTTGTTCTTTGTACAACTTCATTCACACACACACACACACACAACTGACAACTCACAACAATTTGTCGCACTGTTTTGTTGACTCTTGAATCTGGTGCGCAGGAGGAGCGCCAGCAGCGTTTGAAAGAGATCGAGGAGAATCGTCAGGATCGCATGAGTCGCCGCCGCCAGCAGCGTTTCCATCAGACGCAGAACTTCTACAAGAGCCTGCAGCTGTTGCAGGCGGGCAAATTGTTGCGCGAGGGCGGCGACGGACTCGCCGAGGGCGTGGCCGAGGATGGCACCCCGTTCGAGGACTATTCCATCTTTTTGTATCGCCAGCAGGCGCCCATTTTCAATGATCGTGTCAAGGAGCTGGAGCGCAAGTTGCTCTTTCCCGTAAGCGAAAAAAAACTGGAGCTGATCCTTTTGCCTGCCTGTCTGCCTGTGTGTTTTGGTCGACGACGCAAATCCGCTGCACGCTGCGTCCTTGTCGCTGTTCTTTTTGCTCCACTCAAACAACTAACCCCTCAACAAAATTGCCGCCAGCGAAAAATGTGTTTAATAGCAAGCAAAAAGCAGAATTCGGCTGGATTCTGTTTGCCAAATATCTCTACTACTGACTTTTCTGACTTTCGGAATTCTTCCCTCTTTGAATTGAAATTTCCTGAATGTGTTGTCCTAACGAAAAACTGCTTAATTAATCGTTTAACGAGTTAATGGCAAAGCTGCCCAAAAACGTTGTTCATCTAACTTAGACTTAGTTTAAAGCGTTGTTTATTTATCGTTTATTGTTTTGCATTTGCTTATGATTTTGGTTTTATTTTCGGTTAATTGCTTCAAGTGCCAAAGTACGATAATTAAATTTTCAACAAATTTTGATTTCTTCACCTTCCAATTGCCTCCCAATTTTGAAAACAAAACAAATAAACCTGACACCCGACTCACACACGCAAAATCACTCGAAAACACTTGACAACCAAAACAAACTTTGGCTGGCACCACCAACCACAACAAAACTTGCTGCACCACACACAACCCTGCCTTGATCCACCAACCGAACAAACAACAGGATCGTGAACGTGGCGACATCCCGTCAGCGTTGCCGCGCAATGCGGCCGACGAACAGTTCAGCGATCGCATCAAGAACATGGAGCAGCGCATGACAGGCCGCCCCGGACATGGCAGTGATAAGAAGCCCAAAGATCTGATGCGTGCCATTGGCAAGATCGATTCAAACGATTGGAATGTGCGTGAGATCGAGAAGAAGATCGAACTGTCCAAGAAGACGGAAATCCACGGTCCCAAGGGTCGCGAAAAGGTGCCGAAGTGGAGCAAGGAGCAGTTCCAGGCGCGCCAGCACAAGATGTCCAAGCCGCAGCGACAGGATTCGCGGGAGGCGGAGAAGTTCAAGGAGATCGATACGACGCTCCGCAATCTGGACAAGCAGCTGAAGGAGGGACACAATCTGGATGTCGGCGAGCGAGGACGCAACAAGGTCGCCTCGATTGCGGGCCAATTTGTGAAAAAGGACGAGACGCAGTCGGATGAGAAGAATGCGAGCAGCAATGCCACCACCAACACCAACACTGTTATACCAAAATCTGTGAGTAGTTTCGTTTTGTGTTCCATTTTTGTGTTTTATTTGTGTTATATGCCCTGTACATTTAGTATGGTTTACTATGCGTTTTGCTTTTGGCTTTGTGGTAGAGGTGTTTAAGGTCTAGACGCGTGCTCTTTATGTCGTTGTCGCTGTATTTTGTATTGTTGTTGTCGTTAGCGTGCTGTTGTTCTCACACACACACACACATACGCATCCACATGTACATGACACCCTCATCTGTAGCATATATACGCACACTGGTTCGCTGTTGCAAGCCAACTCTCCATGTCCTGCATCCCGACTAATCCATGTTTCTGTGCTCTCCATAGAGCTCAAAGGTGGCGCTGGCCTTTAAGAAGCAGGCCGCTTCGGAGAAGTGCCGCTTCTGCAAGCAGACCGTCTACCTGATGGAGAAGACCACGGTGGAGGGTCTGGTGCTGCATCGCAACTGCCTTAAGTGTCATCACTGCCACACCAATCTGCGCCTCGGCGGTTACGCCTTCGACCGCGACGATCCCCAGGGACGATTCTATTGCACCCAACACTTTAGGCTGCCGCCCAAGCCGATGCCGCAGCGCGTCAACAAGAGAGTAAGTGAAGCAACTGCTAAACCTTAACGTACACAATATGATTTCTATGTGCACCTAAATCCCCTAGATTATAGTTGGAAAAGTTTTTGAAAAAACACTCATTCTAGATATAAAGTATTAATTTTTGGTAAAGAGTTAATTAGAAATAATATCAATTAATAAACTTGAAAGTTTATTCAATTTATTTGTGATAAATCATAAGCTCGGAAGCTGTTGAAGTTAATTCAATACCAACAGTTTGCTACACGGAGCTATTTTTAACAGCTCCATTAGCTGCTTCTGTTACCCAAACCTACACAGTGCTAAATTTAACAGTTCTGTTAGCTGCTTCTGTTAACCAAGAATAGACAGTGCTATATTTAACAGCTCATTAGCGGTTTCTGTTAACCAAGCCTACACAGTGCTAAATTTAACAGTTCTGTTAGCTGCTGCTGTTATCCAAGCCTACACAGTGTTATATTTAACAGCTCTGTTAGCTGCTTCTGCTCAGTTAGCCTTACTATAAGTCTGTAATGTTAGTCTTCGAGTACTGTTAAGTCTCTTGGATTTTACAAAGATTTTTAAGAGCACAGAAAAAAAATCCAGCGACATCTCAATATTGAGCACTCTTAATTTACTTGTTACTGATATTTTTCTCTACTCCCCCAGCGCTCCACTGCCGCACAGCCTGCCTCGCCTGCTGCAGCCGCGTCACAAGGCGCAGCGGCTGCTGCTGCCGCCGCTGAAGATGAGCAGCCCATGGACACGTTGCCCGCTCGCGATCAGGTGGATTTGCTGGACAACTCGAGAGCGGCCGCCTCGGCGGATGCCATGTCCGACGATGAGGCCAACATTATTGATGAGCACGAGTGGAATGGACTCAATTTTCTGCCAGAATCCAACAATGATTCGCAATCGGATCTCTCTAGCTCAGATGAGTCGGATACGACCTCGGATTCGCAGTTCGAGGAGGCGGACGATTCGCCATTTGGTGCGCAAACGTTGCAGCTGGCCTCGGATTGGATTGGCAAGCAGTATTGTGAGGACAGCGACGATTCGGATGATTTCTACGATTCCAGTGAAGGTATTGCAGGTGCGCGTGACAACGGCAACTTTTCAGACGGTCGTTGAACATATTTGCTAAACTATGTAATGCTTTCAGATGATGGCAAGGACGACACCGAGGGCGAGGAGTTTAAAAAGGCGCGTGAACTGCGTAGAGAGGAAGTGCGTCTGCAGCCGTTGCCCGTGAATCTGCCCACGGACACTGAAACCGAGGTGAGTCCAGTTGTCTTCTTTACACATCTTGGCTATGGGAAACTAATGTTTTTTATCACTTATTGTATTCAATTCTCTTTGAACAAAACTCACTTTAAATACTTTGTCCATTTTAAACATGGTGTTGGTTTCCATACATTAATAATTTTTGGGGGGCGTTGTAGAAACCCCAGGTTGCTAATGAGAATAAAGAGAATGTGGAGCGTGCTTCACTCAAGTCGGCCAACTCCTTTGAGTCGGCTCAGAGTCAGCCCACAACGCCCATTGCCACGCCCACGCGAGCTCAACTCGAGCAGCTGGAGCGGAATGCGCCGCGTAAGTTTAGCAGCGAAATCGAGGCCATCAGCGAGAAGTTGTATCACCTCAATAACATGGTCAAAATGAACAAGGATCTCGAGGTGCTGGCCAAGGAGAATCTCGTCAAGAGCGACATTCTGCGCAAGCTGACGCTCAAGGAGAAATGGCTGGCCGAGAATGCAGCCATTGCTGCTGGGATGTCCAATCCCAGTCCCAGCCCCTCCAAGGCCAGCAGCTCAACTGTAGCTGCAGCAAGTGTTGCGCCACCCAAGTCGAAGTTTGAGGAGAAGTACGAGAAGGTGGTCAGTCCGCCTCCAGCTGTAGTCGAGGCCAAACCCAAGCCAGTCATCGATTTCAATTTGGATGAACTGAAGCCACGCAAGCCCAACTTTGAGGAGCGTCCCAAGGAGCAGCTGAAACGTCCCGAAAACCTGAAGAAGCCGCCACAATTGAGTCCGAAGCCGGAGCGCAAAAGCAGCGCCAACTTGAGCCGCTCCAGCAGCATGAAGAGCAACGCCAGCTCCCATAGTCCACAGCTGAGGAAAGCTTTGCCCAACGACAACAAGATGCAGATTGAGAACATCTTGGGCACCATGAAGAAGCTGCAGCGTCAGCAGAGCAGCGAACTCGATGAGGATATGGACATCGATGAGGAGCCAAGCAATCCGCAGATGAGCAGCAAACTCAAGGAGATTGGCGCCAGCAGCTTTGCGGGTACTATGGATCACATCAAGTCGCAGATGGTGACGCCCACTGTGCACACGGCTAGCGTCGATTTGTCCAAGTATTTCCCGAATCAGAAGGCCGAGAAGAGCAACGCTGGCAACATAAATAAGAACCAGAAGACGCTGAAGGACGTGGATCTAGCGAGATACTTTCCAAGTAGTCCTGCGCCACAAAGACGCGCAGTAGAAACGGTGGCAGAGCGTCTGAAGAAGTCGCAAACTGAGGTGGCGCTAATACCGAGTAAACCAGAGGAGGTTAAGCCGGAAGCTAAACAGGATTCGAAAGTGGAGGCTAAAGTAGAAGCCAAGTCGAAGCCCGTGCCACCTAAGAGGCAAGCTTCTCTCAACACTTTCAGCCTGCGCGATCATCAGCTCGACGGTGCCCTCGATCTGAGCAAGAAGAAGGCGCCAGTGAAAGTGGCAACAACCACAGTCAAAACGCCCAACAAGGCAGCGGCGCCAGCAAAAACTACTGTGAAGTCGCCAAGCGCCACGAGCGTAGCCAAGGCCACAACGACGGCCAAGGGAAAGATTAAGATTGTAAAGAAAATTGTGCCCAAGGGCACCAAGGCAAAGAAAGCAGCAGCGGCTGCAGCTGCCGTCGAAGCTGCAGAGGCTGTGGCCAGCAGCGAATTGCTGCCAGAGGAGCCGCAGCTGCCGCGCGATGAAGCGGAGCGTATACTCGATGAAATCTTAGCCGATGGCGCGACACGTTCGCCCAGCTCCGAGTACCAGAAGCTCTTCAACGATGAGAAATCGCCCAGCGATTTGTCGGACAAAATCGAGCGCATACTCGAGGAGACGGGCCTGGATTTGGAGCTGGGTTTGCCGCGACGCAGCAGCAAGAAACTGCTGAAAACAAAGTCCTTGGGCGAGGGCGAGTTTGATCTGCAGCCCAAGCGATTGAGTGGCGTTCAGAATATACTGAAACGCTTCGAGTCCATGAGCTCGGTACACTCGCAGAACAGCGATGAACAGTCCTCGTTCAAGCTGCGTCGCATGGAGTCGAGCACCAGCAACTTGAGCAGCCTGAATCGCTCTCGGGAGTCGTTGGTCTCGGCCAGTGATTCGATGAGTGATTTGGAACGCACCATGGATTATTTGCGCAACGAGTGGCGCAACGAGGCCACTAACTTTTTGCAGAAGAAACGCGACAAGTTCTATGCTCAAAAGGAGGAGCAACAGAAGCCAATTGAGGTGCCGAAAGAAGCGCAGCGAGCCATGGAATTGCCCGTGCAATATCGCGACTCCAAGCTGGCCAAGTTCTTTGGACTGGCCACACGCAAGTCGCCAGAGAAGCGCAAGTCCCCGGAGAAACGCAAGTCGCCAGAGAAACGCAAGTCTCCCGAAAAACGCAAGTCGCCGCTAAAGAAATTAAAGTCTCCCAGCAAGAGCTTGAAAGCTACAAGGACCAACAACTCGCTCGAAGAGTTGGCCAAAATCAGCAATGCGCGGCAGGCAAAGAAAACGCCAGCAAAGTTGCCAGCGAAGGTGAACAAAGTGGAGAAGAAGCAGCCGGCTAAAGAGGTGCCCTCGAAGCCTGCGACGCCTGTGCCGGATGACTTTGAGATACTCGATTTGCTGGACAAAGCGACGGCAGCCAAGGAGCTGGAACGTTCAAAGACCAAAAGTCCGCTAGTGGAAGAAGCGTCAGCGACCAAAGAGAGCAACGAAGTGTTGCTCGAGGAGACTGAGACACCTGCCGAGCGTCCTGTAGTCGAGGACATCAAGAACCTGCCCAAGACAGGCTGTGACAAGTCGCTGAGCAACTCGCGCCGTGGTTCCCAGGCAAGTCTCGTGCTCTCCCGACGTCAATCGGATGTCTCGCTTACCGAAAAACTGCAGCAGGATGCCCTAGAAGTGCTTCAGAGCATAGAGCTGGAAAGAGAGGCCTTAGCAGATGTCGAGCATGTGGATGATATGTTCCAGAGCATGGTGGATGAACTGGAGCGAACGCCAGTTCAAGATGTCGACGATGAACTCGATGCGGATTCACTGTGCACCACCATCAGCAAGAGTCCCAGTGCTCAGCCCGTCACGGTGGTGAAACGCGGCAGCTCCGAGGAGCACAGCATCGAGAAGCTCTTTGGCGAGTTCTCCGACGAGATGCTCGTCAATGTGGAGTTTGATTCCAACGATGAACTCGTAGGCATAACGCCCAGGGTTCAACTGAATGTGAATAGCTCTGCAGAGCGTGACTTTGTGGGCAAACTGGAGTCGTTGGAACGCGATGAAGTGCCTAAAAATACCTCGGCACGCTTTGGACAATCACTACAGCCTAGCGTGGATGAGGTGGATGGAAATTGTTTCCCGTCGCGTCCGCAGCGCAGACAGAAGAGCAGCTCATCATCTAGTGAACCGACTGTACCCGTCCCGCCGCAACGTCTCAAGAAGAAGCTGGCCAAACTGACGCCCGACAGCATGCCGCCTTCAGTGCAGGATTTGTTGCAGCAGCTGACCCCCAAGAGGGAGCAGCACGTGCAGACTGAGACTGAGGAATCAAAGAAGTTCCCCAGGCTGACAGTGGAAGAAGATGCCGTTGATCATCCCAAGGTGGAAGTTAACTCAAAGCCGGCAGCTGTTGTCAGTTCGCCCAAATCCCTCGATAGTCCGGGCAACTCACTGAGGAGCGAAAACTCCTCGCGTGGCAGCCTCATTGAAGTGCCTAAATTAGTGACGCCGCCCAAAACACAGCACAGCAAGGAGAACTCCCTCGACTGGGACATGGAGAAGCTTCCAGCCTCGCCAATGCCGCGTCGCAAGCAACTCAATCCAGTCGTTGTGGCGGCCAGCAAGGAAAGTTCCCTTGAGTGGGACATGGAGAAGCTGCCCAACAGTCCAATGCCGCCGCGTCGTCGCATTACAGCGCCCAAGTCGGCAAATGTGTCGCCCAGCAATTCCATACAGCTGCTCAACCATCTGCCCGCCGTCGAGGCGGACGAGGAGCAGCGCATCATTGAGGAATTCGAGCGCGAACGTCGCCAGGCGCTCATCAAACGCGACGAGAGCTTTGAGGCCGCCGCAGCGGAGCAGCGACGTCAGGACTCGCAGCAGAGCAGCAGCAACTCCAGCGGCAGCAAGCGCAGTCTGCCGCCACCCACGCCGCCAACACCGCCCAACTCCCTGCGCCGTGGCACCACACAGGACACGAGCAGTCGTCGGGAGTCGACGCGTCGGGAGGGCACACCGCCCATGTTCAAGAAACTGGATCTGGGCGACGACAGCAACTCAACTCTAGACTCGACGGCGGCGTCCACGCGTCGCAGCTCGTTTGCATTTATTGAACTACAGGACAACAAGCCGGTGATTGTGCCCATGCCGCGCAAACTGCAGCTGCCCAAGCTGGAGCCGGCCAAGTATGTGCCGGAAATCAGAGACGAAGCGGAGCCCGTGCCGGAAGTGTTTAAGGATCGCGCCTGGCCGAAGCCGCAGACGGGTGAACTGCACGCAGACAGCGAGGATGAGGAGCTAGACGAGCAGGCTGCCAAGCTGCAGCTGCCGGAATACGCGCGCTCCGATTCGCCGCCCTCGGCTGCGTTCCAGAATCGCAAGTGGCCCGACGGCAAAACGGTGTTCGATCAAACCGATGCCAAGCCTACGCTGGAGGCGGACGATATTCTCGGTCTGCTGGACAGCAGACGTCCGAAGCCGCGGCGTTTCAACAACAAGCCGCGCTCGCAATCGCCGCAACCCTTCAAACCCTTGGCGGACAGCGCGCGTCTGAGCTCCAAGTCCGTGAGTGATCTCAAGAAGAATGCCTCGGTTTCGGGCTCGGTGCATTCGCTGTCAGCGCAGTCGAGTCAGGACACGGACACACGTTCGACGGCCACCACAACGGTGGCCACGGGACGACCCTTGAGCTATGCGGTGAACTACGATGAGCCGGTGGACGCGAACATGAAGGCGTTGCTCGATCGCAGCAAGCGGCTGCACAATCGCAAGCGGGACTTTGTCAACGAGCGCGTCGTGGAGCGCAATCCCTATATGCGCGATGTGATCCGAAGCACCGAGCGTGCCGACTACGAACCGGACGAGGAGTTGTCCAGCTATAGGCCGAGACATTATACGACTTTGACGCCCGCAAGTCGCTTCCCTAGCTCCTCGTCGTATGCCAGAACTTCGGCACCACGCAGCAACTATGACTACCTCAGCAGCAGCAGCAGCGTCGGCAACAGCGACTACCTCAGTCGACGACCCTACACAGGATTGGGAGCCAGCACTGGAACAAGCTCCAGTTACTATCCGAGCAGCTCGCATCTGAGCGATCTCTTCCGGCGTCGCAATCCCGCCAGCAGCAGCAGCAGCGGAACAGGCTTGACCTCGAGCTATGGATTGCCCAGCAGCAGCAAAGAGTCGTGCGTTATCTCTTAGTTGTCCAAGACCTTAAGTTCATTACAAAAACAGCAAATTTCTCTTTTACATTTTTACCCCCCAACAAAACAACTTTAACATCGATAATAACGACAACGACCACGATTACAACAACCCCGGCAGACGACGTTTCAACAACTATTATCTCTATTGAGGTCGCAACTCCTCAGCCACAGAAAAATGCAAAACCAACTACCTATAAAAAAGAAAATGAAAAAAAAAAGAAAACACAGTCCCCGCTAACCCGCCTTTTAAACCCACTAAACACTAGGACTTTTAAATGTGTGTGTGTGTGTGTTTGAGAGCGATCAAACCGATCAATCAGTGAACCACATATCCAATCAATCAAACAATCAATCAACCAAAACCAGCTCTTGATGTACGCCTATTGCCAAAAACAAGAGAGCCAAGTTACCACCTTTGTTAGCCAATATCGTAAATAGCGTCTGGGTACGATCTATGAAGGTAAATTCTAAATCAAAATTCAATCACGAAATGTTGCGCTAACCCCCGAGCCGCCCGATCTCAAAACGTTTGTAGTCTCTAAAAATTATATAGATCATAGTTATATTTCTTGTTCGTGCTCTGTCGTCGTTCGTCATCTTGTTTCTGTCCACAGCGCCTAATGAAACAACAACGCCTTACAACATACATAATAACTCTTACTACGCCTGATCCCTGATATAGCCTAACACGTCTCCTTCTCCAACTTCTGCGTTCTGTTTCGTTCGTCATTTGTATTCGTTTTGTACCTTTCTGGATCGTACCTAAAGGCATGAGAGAGGTTTACCATCGCTGCTGATTAACCCAAAAAACAAAAAAAGAACATAATAAAATGAAAACACAACAAGCTCAAAACTCAAACTCTGACTAATGAAGCATGTGCGCTAAAAAATCAAAAAACAAAACAAAAAAGTTAATATGTATTATATAAAACTGCCATCACAAGCGGGGGTAAAGAGAGAGTGTCTCTAAAAACTGAAACTCTTGCCCCCACAATTCACTCGATGCTTTTTGTTCATATGTTGTTGACGTTCTGTTGCATCGCTTTAATGTTTCTTTCTTTCTTTATTTATTTATTTATTTTGTAATCGGCTATCGGATCGCATGTCATTAATTACTTGTCTGCCAATGGGCTACAATTGCAGGTACAAACCGAATCCGAGAGCACATCACCTGACGAAGTTGAGCTTAACTCTGCCACTGAAATATCCACCGACTCTGAGTTCGACAACGATGAGATCATCCGGCAGGCGCCGAAAATCTTTATCGACGACACACACTTACGAAAACCGACAAAAGTACAGGTAAACGGAGTTTTCTTTATCTGTCACGATTTGTTCAAATAAAAAGCGCTCATATTTTGTATACGAATCCGTTGTGGGATTCACACATCAACTTGGTTTTATTAATGTGAATCTTTGGGGAAACTTCAGAATTATTTGCATTATTATTAATGTCTGCTAATTCTGTGGGAATATTTTATTTATAAGATCTATAGAGTTGGGAGAGATTATTAGGAACTATTGCATGTACTTTTATATATGATTTACCTGCTTTAGAAAATGAGTTAATAATGTTGAGAGAATAATATTACATAAAGGATTGTAGTTTAAGTAACCATTTTTATAGTCGATTAGAAGTATTTTAAACTGGAAGTCTTAAAAGTCAGTGATATATAATAAAGACACGTGCAGACAGAGAGACTAGAGTGTAAATCAATATCAGTCTATGATTGAAGTTGCTTACATTGACAGATGAATAAGGAATTTAATTTAAAACGACGTTGTATAGATCTTCTTAGTTGAAGAGTTTTCGAGTATTCTACATCCTAACAATTCCGTAAAAAGATGAAACTTGAAACTAACAACGTGCCACACTTTCAGATCAAGTCCGGCATGATTGCTCCAAGTGCCGCTGGGCTGCATCAGAAGCAGCTGGCGTCGCGGGAGAAGGGCGGCAGCTATCTGCAAAAGTATCAGCCACAGCCGCCGCTGCCCCAGTTCAAGCCACTGGTGCAAGTGGATCCCACGCTGCTGATCAGCAGCCAGCGGGCGCCGCTGCAGAATCCACGACCAGGCGACTATTTGCTAAACAAGACGGCGAGCACCGAGGGCATTGCCTCCAAGAAGAGTCTGGAGCTGAAGAAGCGGTATTTGCTGGGCGAACCGGCGAATGGCAACAAGATACAGAAGTCGGGATCGACGTCGGTGCTCGATTCGCGCATACGCAGCTTTCAGTCGAACATCTCGGAGTGCCAGAAGCTGTTGAATCCCAGCAGCGACATCAGTGCGGGCATGCGAAGTTTCCTCGATCGCACCAAGCTCGGCGACAATGCGCAGAACAATGAATTGATGCGCTCCGCAACCAGCAATGTGATAAACGATTTGCGGGTCGAGCTGAAGATACAGAAGGCGCCGTCGAGCAACTCCACGGACAACGAGAAGGAGAATGTGTTTGTCAACAGCAAGAATGAGCTGAACAAGGGCATGGAATACACGGATGCAGTGAACGCCACGCTGCTGGAGCAGCTCAACAAGAAGAGCTCCCCGACCACGCCGACCAACAACAAAACAGTGATTGAGGTGATTGATCTGGTGACGCCCGAGAAGCCGGTGCCCTTCATTGATCTCACCGTGCTGGAGACGCCAAAGAAAGCCACGGACGCCAGCAGTCCGATTGCCAATGTCGTTGAGGTGACGCCGCCTCAAATCGCCGACAGCAACAAGATCAACGATGTGATCAAACCGGATGTCTCCAAGGACGTGAAGGAGTGCATACCCGACATACTCGGCGACATCAAGGCGGAGAAGGAGGCCTCTGACGTGGCGGACGCAGAGGAGCAACAGTCGCTGCTCTGTCAGTCGGACGAGGAGAAACGCGACTCGCCCGAGAAGGCCAACGATCAGGAGCCGGAGGATACGCTACAGATACAAGTGCCCAACATACCGTGGACCAAGCCGAAGTCGGAAATCATGTCCACAACCGCCAGCAGCGCCACCAGCTGCTCCAGCTCGGGCAGCTCCAGCATCGAGGACATTCAACACTACATCCTGGAGTCGACCACCAGTCCGGACACACAGACAGCCGGTGGCAAGCACAATGTGCCACGACTCGAGGTCCACGACAGCAGCGGCGCCTTGATGCAGGTGGACAGCCTCATGATTGTGAATGGCAAGTACATTGGCGACCCCGAGGACGTCAAGTTCCTCGACATGCCAGCGGGCGTTATTGTGCCGCCGGCCGTCAAAACCAGCGAGCTGGAGGAGGAGCCCGAGGCGGATGTGGAGCCAGTGACAGCGACGCCAGAGCCAGCCGAGTGCACAGTCATCGAGGCAACGACAGCTGTGCCGCCAGCTCTGCCTGAGATGGGGCCACCTAAGCTCAAGTTTGACAGCAAGAACGAGAACAAAATCGAGAGCCTCAAGCACTTGCCGCTGATCGTGGAGCGCACCGTGGAGCACAGCCAGGCAGTCAAGCCGATCACGCTGAATCTGAGCAGCAGCGTGGCCAAGACGCCGGACACGCCCACAACGCCCACGCAGCACGATAGCGACAAGACGCCCACGGGTGACTTGAACTCGCGCTCCGACTCAGAGACGGAGGCCACAGGCACCGGCCAGGTGCTGACGGAAACGGAGCTGTCCGACTGGACGGCCGACGATTGCATCTCGGAGAATTTCGTGGACATGGAGTTCGCCATCAACTCGAACAGGGGCACAATGAAGCGACGCAGCAAGGAGCGACGACGCCAGCAAGCGGGCCAAGCGAACACGAAGCTGCCCAGCAGCAGTCAGGTGCTGCATGAGCTGGCCAAGCAGGCGCCCGTGGTGGAAATGGAGGGCATACTGCATGCCATCGACATCGATGACATTGAGTTCATGGACACCGGCTCCGAGGGCAGCTGCGCCGAGGCGTACTCGGCCACCAACACGGCGCTGCTGCACAATCGCGGCTACATGGAGTACATTGAGACGGTGCCCAAGGCGAAGCCGCCGAATGTGATGCCAGTGCAGCAGCCCAAGGTGCAGCCACTGCAGCCGCTGCTGACGAAGCGCGACGAGAAGCTGGGCATCGACTACATCGAGCAGGGCGCCTACATAATGCACGACGACGCCAAGACGCCGGTAAATGAGGCGCCGCGTCTGATGACCCAATCGCTGACCGACTCCAGCACACTCAACGAGCTGGACGAGGACAGCTTGGCGGGCATGGCCACCTCACAGACGCTGACACAAACACAGCCCACGGCCACGACGACAGAGGAGAGCGAAGCTCTGACTGTCGTCACCAGTCCGCTGGACACGTCGTCGCCGCGTGTGCTCGATCAGTTCGCCTCGATGCTGGCCACCGACAAGGCCAACGATGCGGGCTCCACGCCCAGCAGCTCTGAGCAGCAGCCGAAGACCACACAGTCGACGGTGACGACCAACAGCAGCGGCGGCGGCGGTGGCGGCAGTAGCTCAACGCCAGCGGCGCCCGCGAAGGACGCCGAGGACGACATGCAGATACAGTTCGAGTATGTGCGAGCGCTGCAGCAGCGCATCTCGCAGATAAGCACACAGCGTCGCAAGAGCTCCAAGGGCGAGGCGCCCAATCTGCAACAGCAGCAGCAGCAAGCAACTGTGATAGAGACGCCGACGCAGTCGTCGATGGCGGCAGCCGAGATGCCAGCGATGCGGCCGCGCAGCAGCAGCTCGTCGAGCAAGGTGCCCGAGATACCCACGCTGAACAGCAAGCTGGAGGAGATCAGCAAGGAGCGCAACAAGCAGAAGGATCTCATACACGATCTGGTCATGGACAAGCTGCAGTCGAAGAAGCAGCTCAACGCCGAGAAGCGTCTGCATCGCAGCCGCCAGCGCAGTCTGCTCACCAGCGGCTATGCCAGCGGCGCCAGCCTGAGTCCCACACCCAAGCTGGCGGCGGCGAGCAGCGCCAGCGACGCCAACTGCAGCAGCCAGGCGCATTATCACGTCTCCACGGCGGCCGTTGAGCAACAGCCGCCCTGCAGTCGCAGCGCCGTTGAGGTCAACACATTCAAGCAACCGAATCCGCTGCAGAAATCGGCCACAGCCTCGTATGTGTCGCCGTATCGCACTGTGCAGCCTGCCACACGCAGCACAGATCTGTACAAGTCGCGTCCGTTTAGCGAGCACATCGATGCCGAGCAGCTGAATCTGCTGGAGCGTCACAAGCTGAACAAAACGGCCTCGTTCAGCTACGGCAAAGTGGATGAATTTGCCACGCCCGTGGCACCAGTGCGTCCACAGCGTCACAATCAGCATCAGCGGGAGCCGATGGAGCAGGCCGCCGAGCTGAGCATCTCGGCCTCCACAGAGAATCTGCGCAGCGAGGCGCGTGCGCGAGCACGCTTGAAGTCGAACTCGGAGCTGGGTCTAAGTCCCGAGGAGAAGATGCAGCTGCTGCGTAAGCGTCTGCAGTACGATCAGAATAGTGCGTTGAAGGCGAAACAACAGGAGCAGCACGCCAGCGATTTGGCGGCGCGTGCCATCAAGATGAGCGCCTCGAAGAGCGTCAACGATCTGGCCTACATGGTGGGCCATGGTCAGCAGCAGCAGCTGCGCTTGGACAACGGCGACGAGAGCGTCGTGCATCAGGCCAAGGCGGCGGACTTTACGTCCGATCCGAATTTGGCGGCGAGTGCGCAGGACAAGCCGCAGAAGGGCCACAAAGCGAGTCGCCGGCAAAAGGATCCCGAGCGTCGCAAGAGTCTAATCCAATCGCTATCCAGTTTCTTTCACAAGGGCACAACGTCCTCGACGGCCAGCAGTCCCAAGGAACAGGGCGGCCCTGTAGCTGGCCCTCACTCTGCAGAGCATGCAGAGCGTCCCGGCACAAGCAGCAGCGGCACGCCCACGATCTCCGACGCGGGCAGTTCCGGCGGTGGCGGCGTCTTTAGCCGCTTCCGCATCTCGCCCAAATCGAAGGAAAAGTCTAAGGTAAGCACTGTGCTATTTGCTGGCCAATCTCTGTGTTTTTGCTGTCTTGTGACTGACCGGGAAAAGTGTTTAATGTCTACATATAGTTGTAAGATCATTTACTGATGCTTTGCCGTCCTCTGTGTTTGTCCTTCATTTTTAACCAAAAACTACTTTTTCCAACATTTTGCAGTCTTGCTTTGATCTGAGGACTTTCGGTTTTGGTGTAAGAACATTTATACTCACTCAACTATAACTTACACTCAACACATCAATTCATTTATAGAACAAGTTCATTAATTCTTTGTGTTCAAAAGTTATTTGGCATGACCTTTAAGTATCTTTGCGGCATTTTGTGTGTTGAAAAATTATCTAATTATTGCACAAAATATCAAAATTATTATGTACCTCTAGATGATTTTCTAAGTCAATGCAAAACATTAAAAGTCTGCAGCAATCTTAATCGCACAGCAAAATTATGATTTAGTTAAATGTTAACAAACCAAAATTAATGCATATTCATTTCAAAATCCTCACAATTTAATTACATTATTTTTAACATTTTCCATTATATTTTGATTTATAATTTCATTCCTAAAAACTTCATTTGACTGTTTTATTTATCTCCAATTTTCTGTTCGTTTTCGTTTGACAAGAATGGTTTTTATTTATTTGATTTTCGTTTCTTTTCACAATTGCAGCTGAAAATATTTAAGTGATACCCTCTAAGCTTGCCTGATACCCACTAGTTTTTATTTTTAATTTTTACTTGTTGTTTATAATACTCTCTTACATGTGAGATCCTTACTTTAGCTATCCTATTCGTTATCCATTTGGTTTTACACTCACTGCAGTGTTGCCTCCAATTATTAAGTATACGCACATTTTAAATTTACCAAGAATTTTGTTGTATGTTTTATAAGTTTTCGGTTAATGGAAGACAATTAGTTTATTATTTCCTAAGTGAATTATATTTAATTTCCTTTGGGTTTCGTGAATATTGGGTTAAGTTAATGTTGCATGAATTGGTTTTTAGATTGTTCGGTGTGGATCCTTTGGTTTGGTATCGCATCGAGTTATGCCTGGACAACACTTCGGCACGCTTGTTCTATGATTAAGTTGTGAATAACAAAACTCGTATTTAATACAGAAATCTCTAAATTGTTTAATTTTCGAATGTTTCTTTCTCGCTGCCGCTGATGCAAAACATTCATTCTATACTCACACCAACACACACACACACACAAAATACATAACTAAATACGTTTCAAAACATTTGAATACCAAACATATATATGATTAGGACAAGGAGATGCTCACAACAAATGCAACAACAAGCACAACACCAACACCAACACCAACAGCAACAGGAACAACATCACAAACAAAACACTCCCAAGATTACCTCAACACCACGACCACGAACAACAGTCGCTACCGAAAGCAAACGAACACCGAATCGTTCTCTTCGTCCAGCCCGCAGCTCTACATACACAAACCCCATCATCATCTTGCCGCAGCGAATGCCATGGACGACCAGACTCCGCCACCCATACCGCCTTTGCCACTGAATTATCAAAGATCCGATGGTTTGTTGCTCATTTTCTGTTTATACATTTCCTTTCAAAGAAAAAACATTTTTTGTTTACTGTTCCATTTATCTGCTGTCTTGTATCATATAATTCAACATTATTATTATTGGTTAGATGAAAGCAACGCTAACGAGACACGAGAGCATAAGAAGCAACGTGCCATATCGAAGGCTTCACGACAGGCTGAGCTCAAGCGATTGCGAATCGCTCAAGAAATCCAGCGTGAACAGGAGGAGATCGAGGTGCAGCTGAAGGAACTGGAGGCGCGCGGCGTACTCATTGAGAAGGCCCTGCGGGGCGAGGCGCACAACTACGAAAAGTTAGTTTAAGCAGCACCCAAGGTACACACAAAACTCAACTAATACAACTTCTTATTATAGCTTGGATTCGACAAAGGACAATGACGAGAAGCTACTTAAGGAACTTTTGGAAATATGGCGCAATATCACAGCACTGAAGTGAGTGACAAATGCAGCGCTGTCTAGTAATAATAATTAAACCTAATTACTTTTCATTTAATTAGAAAACGTGAT
The DNA here is from genome assembly GCA_035047445.1 of Drosophila siamana. Classification (NCBI taxonomy): domain Eukaryota; kingdom Metazoa; phylum Arthropoda; class Insecta; order Diptera; family Drosophilidae; genus Drosophila; species Drosophila siamana. The sequence goes on along the minus strand of JAWNPP010000004.1, from coordinate 14,073,644 downwards.
GAAGAACTGACCATTAGGCAACAGGAATTGCAACTGGAGTATCGACATGCACAGCTCAAGGAGGAGCTCAACTTGCGTTTGTCTTGCAATAGTAAGTAATCGTACATTTCTCGAATATGCCCTTTATGACTAATATTATTGTTGTTACTCGAATAGAACTAGACAAGAGCTCCGCCGATGTGGCTGCTGAGGGTGCAATACTCAACGAGATGCTGGAAATTGTGGCTAAACGGGCGGCTCTACGACCAACTGCCTCACAAGCGGACCTAACTGCAGCGGGAGCTGCATCAACCTCAACAGAGGCGGGCATTACACTAACCGGCCAATCGCACGAACACGACGAATCGAATGTAAGCTATTTAATGGTCGACCTTAAAGTTCAACTTACTAAACTAACTATTTTTTTCTAATTGCAGATTTGAAAAACAAACTTGCCTTGGGGTTTAGTGGCTTATGAAGTCTTACAAGGATTTTTACGCCTAAATACTTAAGTATAAAGTACCAAAAAAAAAAAACAAAAAACAAAAAAGAAAAGAAAATGCAAAGTGAACATCAACCTTAAACGATAATAATGGTATAACTTACTAAACATTAAACAAAATAGGTTGATTGCTTTAGATATTTTGAAGAAACGCGCAACATTTATGTATAAATAAACCAAAAAGAAAGAAATTCGCTACTTGAAGTTAATATTTAGTTAGTTTCGATCATATTATACACAAAAATTATAGTCATTTAGTTTGTTGCAGCCTTATAAACATTTTTTAATGAACTGTCTGATCTTTGTATGTTGTATTATGTTGTGTAATAAGTTAACTATGTAACGTGAATATGTATGATGTATGTGCAAATTGTTTGTCCCTTAAGAGAGAGAGAGAGCAAGTTGTAAATGGTGTAATTGTTTTATTATTATTTTAAATTAGTCGGATATGATTTATTGTGTGCGCCTATGTCTGCAAATTTTTTATTAATTTTACCAATACACACGTACATAATGCATGCTACTCATTCATATGCATGTAATTTGCTGCCCAACTAAAATCAAAGTGAACACAAAGATATACACACAAATATTTTCTATACTTAAGTATATACACGTTGTATGTATGTTTAATACGAGCGTATATAACGATTAATACATACTATATTAATGAAAGAGCAAAGCAAACATTTATTGTATACTAATGAAATGATTTAAATTATTATGTAATTTTATTTATATCCTGTAATCAACATATTTATCGAATTTATTATGTAATTTTTTGATTTATTTAAAATTCAATAAAGATTTTATGAATTGACTTCGGAGTTTAACTCATTTTAATTGCAAGGAAGAAGGCAGCAGGAAATATTGAAAAGCTGTTCGCATATTTCACCCTGCAGCAATGGTAATAGTAGGGAGCTGAATACTTTTTACAAAAATATTCCTAACCCTCGAAAAATTGCTTTATACAATGTAAATCTGAATAGTGTAGGAAGGACACTGGTCAAAAACACAGATTTTTCGAAATTAACAGCTGATTAGAGTAAAACGTATTTTTGCATGCGATAGAAAATATACTGAAATCGAAGTTGTGACAGCTATCGATACATACCATAAGAAATCGATATTAATTCGGTTCATTTCGATAGTGCCATTGATGAATGTGTTGTTTACTTCTAGTGGGAAGGAAGCGTGTATGTTTTGCTGGTAAGCATTATCAATTGATTTTTGGTTAATTCAACGTTTGTGACACAAAAATGACGGAGGAAAAAACTGAAAAGGATTCACGAAAATCCGACAAGACAAAAACAACTCCTAAAACGTCGAAAACAAAAACGCAGGATAAAAAACCGACACTTGCTGCGACTGCGCAACTGTCGCCCGAAGCAGAAATGGAAGAGGAGCAAGCAGCTCAGCCGGCAGCCTACAGCATGCGACCAGCATTTGGCGAATCATTTCCTCTGCCCATAGTCAAGAGCATCATAAACACAGCCATGGCCGAGAAACTGAAAGGTGAGTAATGCTCAAATAAAAATCGAAGAACGCCAAACAAACGTTGCTAAGCAACAAACTAAAACTATTGCAGACAAAATATATGACAAGGATGTGGCCAAGACATGGACACGAGAAATTGCTGACGAAGTGAATCAACAGATTGCCGCCAATCCCAAAGTGAAGCGCTACAAGCATGTGGTTCAAGTAATGCTCGGTCAAGAACTGGGCGCTGGTGCAACTTATTTATCCCGTTGTTGCTGGGATTGCGACTGCGACACGTCGGTCACCGAGATCTTCAGCAATACGAGCTTATTCTGCGTCTGTACCGTATATGGAACGTATCAGTACTGAACGAGACTCTCGCGTAACGTAAAGATGAAGCCCTAAATTAAGAAGCGGGATAGATTAACAGATGACAGCTCTAAATTCACTTACTACGTTCAGTTAGTTTTACACGTAAAGGAATTATGCTTAAGATACGAATTATTATTTATTTATATCTATATATTTTAGGAACTAAGTTATACAGTAAGTACAAACGAGCGTAGTCTGTAAATTATTAACTGCAAACAATAAACTATTCTGCTTTCATGTAGTTGTGCTCCCAGTCAACATTATTTGTAAGTGCAAACTCACTAAGCACATAGCTAGCCATATGGAAATTAAGTAATGGATTAAAGCAAACGCATTGTCTACAAAATGTGAACATCATTTATAAAACGAGAATTTAGCATTATTTACAATATACAACTATGGTACTTTGCAAGTGCATGGTTAAGAGGCACCAGGAAACGCACATTGGCTACCAGCTTCACTTTCGATGCAGCCACCGTGTTGACCTTCGTTTTGCACCACTGACTGCGAGTGTGTGGCACGATGGATGGATAGATGGATGGCGCATTCATTGTATGCGCACGTTGAGGGGATTGAGTATGCGGCCCGACATTACAGCGACGTCCAAGTCGCGATCGATGATGAAAAACAGAAACGGATGATTAACCGAGATCTGTATGGGCTTCGTTTGAGCGCCTGTGTTGCCTGCAATCGCAAATAGGGGAAGTAAGTTATTGCACGTTTGTCTTAACGGCTGCAACAAATGTTGCAATTGCTGCTGCAGGTGGGGCAAACACCTCGATAGTGATCGCAGCGTTGCGTTGCGCCTCAATGCGTCGAGGCGTAACTTACGTTTCAATTGATTGATGGGATGCGTACGAATGTTGACGTCAATGGATTGCTCAATGTGTCGCACATAGACGCCTTTCTCATCGGTCATGGGTCGAAAATCGGCACGATTCGGCTCAAATATATCACAGCTGCAACGAGAAAAACGATAGAAAACAAAAAGCAGAAAGTAAAAGTGCCAAATCAAGCAGCGGTAGCTGCTGCTCCTGCTCGCCTTCGACTCGCTTCTTACATGCCCATCTGGAAGAGTGAGCAAAAATGTGTCAGTTCACATAAGATTGCAGTGTTGAAGCACTTACATTCTGCAGATCGTTGGTGAGGAACATGGTGCCGTGCAGCTTAAAGTCCGGTATGATGGCCTGCACCCAACGTGGCTTCAGCTGTTTGCGCATCAGACGCAACGTGGGTCCCAGCTTGAGCGATGCAGCTGCGGCCACAATATCCATGTGATAGTCGGGCAGCAGTATCATTAGATTGTACTCGGGCGTGTCAAGTTCCAGCTCCAGCACGCTCATCTTCAAGTGCTCGAAGTACTTGTAATACAGGACCGCATTGTAGACCTTGAAGGTGGTGTGCACCACCTGTTGACTGCCCAGATAGAACACATGACTAATCACATCCGTGTTGTAGTTGGTCTTGGATTCAGCGGCATCGCCGATGTAATGCGGCTCAAATTCGTTGGTGATGTGTGTGAATCCCGCTGTAGGTGGTATGTGCAACGGATGCGCTGCAGCAGCGTGTGGTCCATGTGGACTGAAGAGTGCCACAAACAGATTCGCATCGAGATCTTTGTAGCCTAGCACATGACGCTTCTGACGTGACACCTTCGCCTTCCGTGATGTGGTTGGCGTTGCTGGCGTTGTGGTGGCAACTTGTTGACGACCAGTTGGATATGGTGTGGTGGGCTTTCGTTGCACCGGGGCAGCGATTTGTCTGGCCATCATGGGCATCACTGCAATGCGCGCACTCGGCAAGTAATTGGGCTTGGGTGTGATGGGATTCGAGTGCTTCAGCGGCGCCTGCAATTTGCTCGTGGGCAGACGCGACACACGCGCCTTTTGTATGCGCAGAAAGGGCTCGGCATCCTCTTCGGCCACAAAGGCAGAGACCAGCTCTGCCGCCTCATCCTCACCGGCAGCTTCGGTTGCCTCCCCAGACTCTGTGGCAGCCGCTGCCTCAGTGCTGCTGGCTTCCGCCTCTGTTGTGGTGGTAGCTTCTTCTGTCGTCGTTGTGGTCGTGGGCGTCATTGTAGTCTCTTCAGCGGTGGCTGTTGTGGTTGTGGGCAGTTCAGTGGTTGTCTCCGTGTTTTTAACTGTTGTGGTCTCCGCTTCAACTGTGGCATTGGTACTCATTGTGGCGTTGGCTGCTGTGATATTGGCTGGCGTGGAGGAGAGCATATCGATGCTCAGATCGTAGCCATAGAACATTAGAACAGTCTCAAAGTCCTTGAGCACAGTGATATTGTTCCTGCTCAGGCTAAGTCCTTTGAGCGGATTATCCGAGCCAAAGAAATAGGTCTGGGAGTAGAGCAAAGGGGGAACATTAAATAGATTCGATTTATGATTGAGAAGGTTGTGATAATAAATAACTAAAATAAACTTTAATTTGGTTGTCTTCAAAGCAATTTCTTCATTACAAATTTCAACTCTCTAGCTTTAGCAATCATTTAAACAGTTCAAAGTTACTCTCCTATTGCTTGTTGCTCATTTTCAATAGAATTAAACTGACTATATAAGTTTACTCGACGTCTATCAATTATAAATTCTATTCATGCCCAAAATATTCGGACCACTCAAACCAGATTATGTGAATTGAACAATCATAACGGGGTCAATAAACCCTTGCAACCGTTTAAGCCATCAATTGAGCATCCATCGATAAGTGCGACACCCCGCGGCAATAAAATGTGAAATGTAGAGCACAATCGAGCCCTAGGCATAGCTATAGATACGGCTACAAAGATACAGATACAGCGCGGTTATTAGTTGGGTATTTTTTTATCAGCCAAGTGCTGGACGGGATTACAACAGTGGTGCCTAACGATGCATGTAAATTTCAGTCATAAACTATACGCTTTTTATTTTGTTTGTGTGTGGAAGGGGGAGGAAATCTCACCCGCAATCGTCGATGAATGTCGCGGTAACCGACGCGTATGACGTCACGATTGTTGGGCAACTGCAGCACATTGCGCAGTTCGTTGGCACTGCGTCCAGCTGATCCTTCGTAGAGCGCCACCAAGACACTGACCAGCGCCGTGGGCGAAAAGGCGAAATTATTGCGATTGAGTATCGAGTGATAGTGGAGCAGACGATGCGTCAGATCATTGGTTAGATCCACCATCACCTCGGCGGGTGTCAGCGGTGTGGTGGCCACCACATGTGGCAGATGATCCAGTTCGAGCGGCGTCAACGGTGCTGGCGGCAACGGTGGATGGGGATAGCCACTGGCGCGAAACTCCTCGTGATCGATTTGTATGTAGTGGGCGTGGCAGTTGTGTGGGAGTGCCGCCAAACCAAAACAGAGGCAGACCCAGACCCAGACGGAGGTCAGCATCATCATCGTGGGTTTGACCTTGTCCAGATTAGAATTGAAATTGAAATAACTGCAGCACATTGATAATAATCGCTGTGTTAACTGTGAGTTTTTGTGTTTCCCGCCAACGACGACAACGACTGCAACTGAAGCATGAAATCCGTTTGGCAAAAAACTTGCCATAAATTGCATTATTTGTCGCCCCGTAATTCGCTCAATCAATTAATTATAGCAAACAACGATTTCATTCGCAGTATTCGTACAAACTATTTTCACACTCAAGGTTCTATAATTTTCCAAAACTGTCACACATTTTGCACATCAAGCTTCGCGTTTTATTTTAATTTTCTTTTTTTTTTATTTTTTTTGAGTAGTATCTCCCGCGATTGCTGCCGACACACTGAAATCGCACAACTCTCGGACTATGGCTCAAATACCCCCAAATCAAATCCGATCGATGTGTTCGGCAGCTGTGACGATTCAAGCTTCGTGTTAGTTTCGGAAACGTTACACGCAGCACTGATGATCGACATGTAAATGATTTGACCACCTTGAGGATGGCATGGATGAGTGGACCAAAGTGTTAAGTAATTGATTGAGGAGCGTAGATGTGCAAATGGTCTTCTAAAATGAAATGAATGGGGCAACTTCATGTTAATGAAATCAAAAGATGCAGAAAATTGTGGAAAAGACGTTGGAGAAGATTTTCATTAATCTTAAATTATATATATATATGTAGTTAATAAAATTTAAGCAATCTCATATTATTTCTTGCTACGTTTGCATATCTAACGACTGCTTGTGTGACGATGTTAAATTAGATAAAACAAATAGACAGTTCCAAGTCAGTAAGCTGTCTTCTATGTTTGATTACCAGTTTATCAGACCACTTTTAAGTCCATCACAATTATTGATTATATAAACGCACTACATGCAATTAATTACAACCCCTTGAAGTTTAGTCGTTTTAAAATGTCTTGGTCGAAACTGGTGTGGCTTTCTTATTTTTTTGCACTGACTGGAATATCCGGATTCTACTTCAATGCAAAGACGGGCAAAATTATAAAGTCGCAATGGATGTGCTGGTATAATAGAGTCTTAAGCCTATTCCTACTGGGTACTTTACCATTTCATATAGCCAAATTGATGTATGAACCTCAATTTATTGCAACTCATTCGAAACTTACATATGCATGTGTTAGAATGCTCCCGATTACAATAGAGTTAGTGGTTGTCAGCTCTATATACTGTGTGCATCGCTGGCAACATAAGATAATGAAGCTATTGAAGATCCTTTTGAAAATGGAGAGTGTCGAATTTGAACCATACTTTTACCAGCAAAATGCACAGCAACGATGTCTAAATCAACTATTTAGATTCCGTATATTGTTCATCTTACCGGCTACTTTCATTTTAATTGTATGGATATACATCGACAATATGAATTCCATATTCTATGCGAACTTATGTCTCGGAAGAATCGTTAAATCTTCTCTGGCTTTCCTATTATTTGCACTCATATGGCATATTTGTCAATATTTCTTGAAAATGCAAATCAGCTTGGAATACTTACTTCATCATCCTAGGCCAATGCCAAAGCAATTGAAAAAGATTCTACATATACAAAGGATTTTGTATCGTCTCATCTATATGATTAACGAAATATGTGTTATTTTTAAGTATCCAATTTTCTGCTATGTTATCCACCTTGTGAATCACACTTGCTTTACCGGATACACGGTTATTCGTTTTATTTTTGGTGAGCCATTAATGCAAATCACTTCGAAAATCATTGTGTATGTGGTGTTGTTGAATGTTATGGATTTATTGGAAATGTACAGCCTTGCGAAGCTGTCCTATACGGCGAGCAAACTCTTGGAGACTGTTTTAAATATTCTGCGCGTTCCTACATTAAATGTGGATTCAGTGGATCGTAGTGTAAGTGTAAAAAGAAAAAAATAATTATTATAACCGCTAATTTTGCTATGTTTTAATTGTAGAATGACTGGTTCGGACTGCAATTATGCGCACGAAATATGAATATCACCGTATTTGGTATATACACCATCGATCTTAAACTGGTCTTTACGATTATAGCTAACATAATACTGTTTGTTATATATATGGCGCAAAGTGACTACAATTTCATTCATACAGTGTGAATATCTCTTGAAAATTAATTATTATAAAAATATTTGAATAACAGTTCCCAGTTCATTACAATTTACAATCGATTGTTAGAATTTTGAAATCGGATCTGATTCACTACTTTGACGATTATACAAGATATCGAACACCGATTATATATCGATAGGTATTTATCGCATTTATGTAAATACCGACGATGCAGTACACGCGAGTTTTATGCAGCCCTTGTCGCGCTCGACGTGTACTACTCGATAATTAAGTCGAGCAACCAGCCAAATGCAGCTCTGCACGTATTGAAGCCCTGGAAAACCACGCCAGTCATTTTTGTTTTGATAAGGATAAAAAAGAGCGTGGCCTGAGAAAATTTGCACAAATAACACAAAAAGCGCCACAAACAATTGCAAAAACGTTGCAAAGTGTGTGGAATGTTGTGCGGGGCAAAGTGTACACAATATTGAGCGCCCCAGCGCCTACGTGGAACGCAACGTGTGGCCGCTGGCAAAAGCAGCAGCAGCCGCGGCCGAAAGCAGCAGAAGCAGCAGACATCTAAAATAACAAACCGACGGGGTGCTCGTGCAAATGGCTGCAACTTTTCGAAGACAATTGTATAACGTTACCTTCGTGAGACGACAATAAATTCATGTAAATCCTGTGCAGATCAGCTCGACACAAATACACAACTTTTCATTTCTCGAATACCTCGAAAAAGGGCGCAACTCAAATATCAATAAAAAAAAAAAATCAAAATATAGAACTCGGCAAGCGAAAATGCATTTGAACCATGCGACGGCCGCAACAGCTGCTATGGCCAACTATCAGCACTATGCGCCCGCCCAGCTTGCCACGCACAGCGTGGGCGGCGGAGGCGGTGGTGGCGGAGCTGGCGGTGGCAGTGGTGCTGGCGGCGGTGGCAGTGGCCTCAACCCGAACAGCTTACAGCAACCGACGACCATAGCGAGTCTACAGCAAAGCCCGTTTGCACTGCATCAATTGACCGCGGTGCAGGCCATTCAACATCCCACCCACCAGGCGATGCTGCATCCACAGCATCCGCTGGTGCACCTGCTTGACATCTCGACGACGACAACGAATAGCGGCGGCAATCACACGCCCATCTCGCCCATGAAGCAAGAGGTGCAGAGTGTCGTCAGCGAGGATGAGTCTGTGGTGGATGATCCGCGGAAGAAGAAACAGTGCCACGTGTGCAAGAACAAGTTCCGGCAGCTTACCACGTTACGCAACCATATGAAAATCCACACCGACGAGCGTCCCTACAAGTGCAAACACTGCGACAAGGCGTTTCGGCAAATCTCGACGCTGACGAATCACGTTAAGATTCACACCGGCGAGAAGCCGTTCACCTGCAACATTTGCGCCAAGGACTTTCGTCAGCAAAGCACGCTGATCAATCACATCAAAACGCATAAGGGTAAGTGCCCTGCCTCCACACAGCCAGACACACAGTAAAGCGTAGCAATTTGTAGCAAGTAAACATGTCCAATTGTAAGCTTTTGATTTAGATAACAATCAACTCTAACGCCTTGTTTGCTTTTAATCCATGCATCCTCATCGACATCCACATGCAGCGGCTGAGTCAAGCACGCCGACATCGCTACTCAACTATCAGCCGCCGACGTCGTCGGGCAAGCACAGTCGCAAGTCGCAGAATCAGATGCACAACGCCTATCAACAGCAGCATCAGCAGCAGCGTGTACAAATCTCAAAGACTCTCTACACGGGCACCTACAGCTCACCACAGGCGGACGAGCTGGTGAAACCGTACCAGTGCAGTGTGTGCAAGCGACGCTTCCCCCAGCTGAGCACGCTGCACAACCATGAGCGGACACACATCGATCCCAAACCCTACAAATGCGAGACGTGCGACAAGTCCTTCAGCCAGCTGGCAACGTTGGCCAACCACAAAAAGATTCACACCGGCGATAAGCCGTACACGTGTTCCTATTGCCACATGCAGTTCCGGCAGCAGAGCACGCTCACCAATCACATGAAGACGCACACACATCTCGCCAGCCAGCCAGCTACAGTCACAGCCACAGGTGAGCCGCTTGTGTGTTCGCCCTACAACTGAGCCGCTTTCTGTTATCACTGTGTGCATTGATCATTAACGCACTTCCCTAACGAAGCTTTTATTTAAATTTTGTACGCATGCCAACCATCCAACCAACCAACCAATCAACCGAACAACAATCAACTATTTCCAACTTAATTCAACATACGACAACCAATCGACCCAATCGAACCAACCAACCATCAGCGGATCACTCAGCGATGCCAGCGCCCCTTGTACCAGGCACACAGCAACTGACGAGCGGTCTGCTGCCCAACAACCTGCACAGCACAACACCCAACATCCTACAGCTGGACCATCATCCGCTGCTGCATTTCCTCGATGGCAACACAACGGTTAGCTCTGTCGTTGCCAGCAATGTGGCGGCAGCGGCGGCGGCGAATAACACCAAAATCGAGCACTACCAGACGGCGCACAGTGGTCGCATGAGTGTGGGCAACATCAATATGCTGAAGGGTGAAAATCCAGATCGGCCATTTGGCTGTAGTGTCTGCAGTCGATTCTTTTCGCAGCAGAGCACGCTGGTCAATCACATCAAGACGCATACGGGTGAGAAGCCATACAAATGCAAGATCTGTGAGGTGAATTTCCGGCAAGTCGCAACGCTCAACAATCACATGAAGATCCATACCGGAGAGAAGCCCTACAACTGTTCCTACTGCCCCAAGCAGTTCAGGCAGAAGAGCACGTTACAAAACCATTTGCGGGTGCACACGTGTTAAGCTTAAGGGGGATTTTAACTTCCATGTCCAGAGCCAAGTCGCCTGTCTGTCGCCTGCCCACATATATCGCCAGTCAACAACCAGCCATTCGAGGAATAGTGCAATATGCATAAGCACATAAAGTTTATATACACATATAAATGCAGATCAGAATACCGATATAGTTATATGAAATACACACATATACATGTATACAGCCTGCCTATCGCCAGTCAACCTACCAGCCAACTCGAGGAATAGTGCAATATGCAGCTACAGATACAGAATACAGTTAAATATCCCAGATTGAAATTCAGATCGAAGCATACATGCATAAAATACATACTTACATATATATATATATATATATATATATATTATATATTTGAATATATACTCAAAAGTGTTATTTACCTGCTGTGCAGAGCGCAATTGTATGTAAACTATTGTAGAGAGCTGATCCACATGCATGTCCAACTGTAAATTAAGTCTAGCCGTACTCGTAACTCGTACATACAACTGTGTATACCAGAAACACACACACACACACAAGATACAGGGTGTTTAAACCTATACCTAAACTAAACTAAACTCTATTCTAATCCTATGGCCGCTTTCCACTAAGCCGCAGCTTTTCGCAATCGCCAGTTGTGCGTAAATGTTGAGATATGTGTGCGTGCTTAGTGGGAAGAGACTAAAAAAAAACTTTGTAGCTTCTTAATTGTTGTCATCCTTCTTCCCTTGGAATCCCCAAATCCCACCTTTCCCCACCCGCCCTTTTAGTTGCAGGCCCGAGACTTTGATTCTCAGCTTCTCGTCGTGTTAAATGTTAAGCCGAACTTATATAAAAAAGAGAAAAACAAAAAGATGGAAAAAAGAAATCTAGTTATTGCTACTATACTATTGTAATCCCCTCCCGCGTGCGCTCACCGTCGTCACGCCATCCCACTAAGTGTAAGGCGTAATCGAAAGAAAAACAGAACCGAGAGAGAAAAAAAGGAAAACCCAGAAAACTATTTAAATAAGTGTACTCTTAGCGCATATTTAGCAGCATCTTTTACTCACATGACTATACCGGACAGTTAGATGATCGCAGCTGGATCGTCTTGAGGGACAGTCAACAATCGCAATCGCAAATAGCGTTAATAACCCCAGAACCGGGTTGCTTATAGAACAAACAGAAAACAAAAAAACAAAACAAAACGTAGAAAACGGAGAGACAAAAAAGAAGTCCCTATATTAAGTGAAACAATTGTAAAACAGCTAAAAATTATGAAAACGTGAATGACCGTAAATGTTGTAGAAAATATATAGTATATATAAAAATATATATAAACTATTTGTAAATGTAAGCGAACAGCAACAATAATAAAACGAATAAATGCAAAAAAACATCGCCGAGCTGTTTATACAATTTAATTGAGATGTTTTCGGACCCACAAAAACTACCCCTAATTACCCGCAGAGCAAATGATTCAATTAATATGCTCTGCGTGAAGAAGACATCATAATAACTCACCCTATCAACGCGTTCATAATTTGATAGATGATGCAATTGTTGAAATGAAAGAGGGAGTGTGTTTAATTTTTATTTCAAAGTTAAATAATTTACGAGTTTTACAGATTGTACAATTTGGTGTTTCACTTGTTTTTGTTTTTTATATTTTAATTTTATTTTTGTGTTTGACTAAATTTTTATTATAATAAGCACTTTAACATTAAATTTCTAGATGTGTAATGAGTGTGTGTGTTGGGTCTTAACGAGCAGAAAGCCTCTTAGAATTTAAACAAGGAACATAAAACAAAGAAAAAAAACAGATAAAGTACAGCAGGAATCGGTTACAGTTTAATGGAATTTTGACGAATTGGTTTTTGTTTTTGTGGTGCAATTAAGTTACGCTATATAATAATTATATCTCTGTGTGTGTGGGTGTGTGTGTGTGTGTATGCATTATAAAACGCCTAAGCCTAAACGACGTACCTGAATGGGAGGAGGCGGGCGGTCATCTTCTGCATCATTATTAGCATCTGGACATTGACTCTGGGGGACATGCGAGAGCATTTTGAACTTAATCATAATTCGTGATTGACTCTGCGACTGCGCGTCTTTGGCAGATGGCCAAGGCATTTGGAGTGTGTTGTTCTTGTTTTCGTTTTGGGGACAGAATATACAAATACAGTACAGGCATGGGGTATATAGCTACTATATCAAGTGTATAAATATATATGTATATATGTTGTATATACGTAGACTATATATAGCTCAAAAGTTTACTTAAATGTATAAAAATATAAACCGAAAAGTTATTTGAACAGCCAGCGCAATATTAGGCTGAACGTTAGCCCAATTAACGCATAAATCAATGACTTGACCACAGTCGACTGAGAGACGCCGCCGCCGACCATGTTGCCGTCTTGGGAGTACATGCTCATCGATCTGTTGTTGTTCGGCTGATACTGAATGCGCTCCAAGCGCCGCGAGATGTCATTCAGCTGTCGCGTATGGTTCTCCAGCGACTGATTCACCTGCTCCAGCGCCAAGGCCAGACTGCAAAACGGGCAAAACTCGAATTATCGCACGCAAAAGAAACTCAAAGAAATAACTTACTTCTTCACCGAGCCGTGCTTGGTGCCATGCGCCGACTGGCTGGAGTCCGAGTTGGTGTCGCGCGGCGCCAGCGCCAGCGACTTGTTCTTGGCCTTGGACGCCTTGGCCGACAGCGGTTGGCGCGTGCGTATGATCGGCTCCTCGTCGCCCACGGCGTTGGCGCGGGTCTGCGTGAGCACCTTGAAATCGCACTCGTACTGCCGCACATCGTTGCGGCGATTCCAGGGTCGCAGATCCGCATACTTGTACACCCACTGGCCGTCATTGTCGAGCTCGAAGAGCGCCGGCATATGCTGTTTATCGTTCTCGGCGCGCTCCTTGGCCGCCGCACGTTGCGCCTCCTCGAGCACGGTTTTCTCATTGGTGGCCGCCACCTGATCCTCGTTGGCAATGGCCTCGGAGACGAGACGCCAGAGGCGCGCCGACTCCGTGGGCAGTTGCTTCTCCATGGGCACCAGATGGCGGGTGAGTCGCTTGGCGCGCATTTCGTTGTCGGCCTTGAAGAGCAGCGTTTCGTCGCCGGTGCGCATGTCCTTGATGCGGCACTCCTTGTCCCAGTGGCCCTGGATGGTGGCCAGCGTGTCCTTGCCCAGCTTGATCTTGCCGACCACCACGTTGGTGGCCTCGGCGCCGCCGAGGAATGGCTTCAGCTTGAATTCGAGCTCCGTCTTGTAACCGGTGTTCTCGCACTCGATGTTGATCTTGCCGCCGAGCTCCATCGACAGCGTGCCCATCAGAATGCCCTTGCAGTGGGCGTACGGCGTGGTCGCCGTATATATTTCGCCCCGTGGCAGTAGCGTCATCGTGGCCGTGCCATCGAGTACGGCCGATGTGCTATTGCCGTAGAACTTCGATTTCGCCAAGATGGAGCACGTAATGCTGAAGCCATCCTCGCGATTCGTGACGAAGAACGCCGACACGGGCGGATGATGCGACACCTGTTCGGCGATGTAGAAGGTGCGACTGCCCGTTGGATGCTCCCAATAGCAGCGAAATGTTTCGCCCAAAATGGGATTGTAGGGCTTCTTGAGGCCCTTGGGCTTCTTGTAGAATCCCGACAGGTACCACTGCACAATCAACTTCATGCGATTGTAGGCATCATCGTCACGCACCGCTCTGTGGAGGGGGCGAGAGAGAGAGAGAGGTGAGTAACACGTTGGGGATGCCACACCTGGGGGAGGTGGGGGGCGGTCTACCTACTTCGAGAGCAAATCAGCGTGGTAGTAAGTGTCGGAGAGCTTGTCGAGAAAGGAGCGCGGCTCGAGTATGAATGTGGGCAACACCACCTTGCTCAGATCCATGCCGGGACGCACCTGCTTCACAATGCACCAGATGAGGCTCTTGTTCTCCTCGGCCAGCTCTTCCACCTGTTCGCCTTGCTGCAGTGGGTGTGAGAGAGAGGATGTAAATTAAAAAGAGCTATACTTTTGGGATTCTCCTGGGGTCGACTTACCGCACCGAACTCCTCCTCGTCGGAGGGCACGTAGGAGGTCTCGTCGCACTGTAAAGGACACACATCGTCGTCTTGTGCCTGCTCCGACTCCGTATCGGAATCAAGTCCCGACAGTGCCGCATTGGGCGCCTCAGTTTGACTGTCTGCGTCCAGATCTGTAACGAGTTCAAGGTGCTGTCAAAATTCACGTTCAGGCCCAGGCGCCAGCGCCAGCGACTCAAACCATAGAGAATAGGTCGTATGCGTGGCGGGCTAAACGATGGCGAAATGCGGCGTGCAACTAGCCCTAAGATTGCACATAGCTGATTACAAATTACAAATTACGAATTTTGAAGACGAACGACAGCAAATTCGAGTCTACTTGATGATGATGCCCTCTACACAGTCTATACAGAGAAACACATTTGGCAATAACATTAGCGCAACTACAACACACACATGTATATATTATAGACTGCGGATTGACTGATTGGTGTGGGGGAGGCCTTCACCCTTGACATTGATTTGGAAACGCGGACGCAGCAAACACACGGGCGGCGCACTGACTGGACGCGCTGCATGTGGCAAGGCAGCCACCGAAACGCTGCTGCTCGCATAATCATCGTCATCGTCGTCAGCATCGCTGCTGGAGCTGCTGCTGTTGCCGCCAAGGCCGAGCGTCAGCGATTTGCTGATGGGACTGAGACGTCGCTGACGTTCAAACTGCAGGCTGGAGGCGTCGCTGCCACGCGGCGTGCGACCCACACGCTGGCCGAAGCGTGGCAGGCGCTTGGTGCGCTCCCAGTTATTGACAGCGCTGCTGTAGAGCTGCTGCAGCAGCTGTGGCGTCTGAGCGCGCGACGAGATGCTATTGTCGGAGCGCGAGGACTCCTGGGCGCCATCTGGTGCCACCGCCAGCCACTGTTGCATCCACTTACCGTGCTCGTTGAAGTGCTTCTCATAGTCGGCCTCCGACCACTGCGTCTCATGCGACACGGGCAGCGGTTCGCCGGCATAGGCACTCGATGGTGTCGTGCTGCTGTTCGAGCGCAGCAGCAGCGCCGAGCAGCGCAGCGAGAGCTCCAAGGCGTCCATCCAGCACTTGCCGGCGGCTTGACTAGGCGCCCGAAAGATCAGGTAAGCGGTGGGCAGCGGTTGCACCACGGCGCCTATGAAAAAGGTATGCAATTAATTGCAATATTTCGACAGCTATTTGGTTGACCTACCGATGGTCTCCTTGTCGGGGCCACGCGGCGCCCAAATCGATTGCTCGAGCGGGTGGAAGAGCTTGAAGCAGAAGCCGTCCTTTTTGCTGGGTCGCTCAATCACCTGGCACGAGGTGAGCATCACGGTGCCCACCCAGTGGCTGCTCTTTGTCTTCTGGCTCTTGTAGATGAGCAGCAGGCCGGGCTTCAGCACGCACCACAGCTTCGTCCATGACTTGAGAGTGCCGCGCACCTGTTTGGGAGTCAAGTCAATTATCTGTCAGATCGTTGAGCGTCTGGATGACTCACTCACCTTCAGCCAGTCAGCCAGCACTATGACCGCTGGGTCCTGCAGCGAGTTCATCAGCTCGCTGGCCACGCGTTTCTTTTCGCGTCTGTAATTCTTGCGCTGCGCCTTGTAGGACTCCTTGCGATTCAGCTTGGCAGCATCGGCCGCAGACTGTGTTTGGGAATGTGGCAAAGTGAAATCGATTGTTAGTCATGGCCACAAGCAGTGGAAACATTTGCGAGACCTTTCTGCAGCTCCGGAAAACATTGAAACAACCCAGAAACATGTGCGTCTATATCTGTGTCTGTGCCTGTATGTGTGTGTGTGTGTGTGTGTGTGTGTGTGTGTGTGTGTCTATATTGTGGTATGTTTGCCTACACCGAGTGCTCAACTTGCTCTAAAACATTTGGGCGGCACTCGAAAATCACAATCGGCATTCGAACACACAGCTATCGTTAATTTAATTAGCGTTTATTATGAAATTACTTTTCAAAAAACACACACACTTGAAAAGAGCGGAAAACATTTAACAAAAACAACGAAAAAACCGCTAGGAATCGTTAATTTCTTACATTTAATTTAATTTATTAACATCAAAGTAAGCGATAGACGAATAATTTGTATAAATGCCGAAAATAACATTTTTCCTTTGGCTCAATTATTTTTATTTATAACTGATAAATCGTAAATTTCGCACAATTTTTTGCAGAATATAATTGAATTTTCATTATGGTATGCGATTTATTTGTGAATAGTTTGTTTAAATAATGAAAATAAAGTGTTGTTTCTGTTTGCTACAAATATTTGGATTTAAATGTGAATTATTAACAAATAAATCGTTAATTTCGCACACTTTTCGCTCACTACCATTTATTTGTGTTTAGCAAAGTAAAACATACACATAATTTATATAAATGACAAGTCAGTTCGCTCAATGGGTTATTTATTAACTTATGTAAATTAAAAACTGCACAAACACCTTGTATTGTTAATTTTTATCGCGTTCACGTTGTTGCTATACAAGAATTGAAACCAATTTATTACCATCAAAGTAAACGTTCCACCAATAATTTGTTAAAAAGCTAAAAATACGTCGATTAAAACGTGAATTATGAACAAATAAATGCTTGACTGCGATTTGCGATAAACAAACATAAAATATTTCCCACTGGCAAATTGCCCGCTGATCCATCGAGTTCGACGATGGGAGCGAGAAGCCTGACAAATGCCTGTTGTGTCTGTGTGTTCGCAAATAAAGTACAATATCTGGTATCTAGGGTGCTATCTGTGAGTCAGTCATTATGGTGATTACAGCTGAATTAGACAGCGTTGTGTTATCATCACATAACTTCACCGTTATCAGCAGTTGACTGTGTCTGGGTGTCTCACTTCTAACATTACAATTCTTGACCCAGTTTCAATTTCAAATTGAAATGATTTGTGAAAACAAGCTGCATTATTATGTACATATGTGATTTGGTTTTTGTAATATTTTGTGTGGTTTGCACTTGCCTTATCTGCCGGATTGCCATCGCGATTATCGGAGGCCCAATTGGCGATTCCTGCAAAGAGTATAAAATTTAGATTTATTTTTAACAGCGGCGGCGCGAGGCGAGTTTTGTAAGTTTTATGATTCGGCTAAGATCTAAAAGCGATTTGGAAACATTTCCACTGTCTATATAGTTGAGTACACATAAGTGTAAGTGTGTTCTGAGTGAGTGTGTGTGTGTGTGTGTGTGAGTGTGTGTTTATGTACATAAGACAAATCAACATTGTCTCAAGGTAGCCCGCACAACAGACGCGCGGCCGCCGCGTTGAGGCGCTCTGTTTTATTTATTTAACGAATATGTTTTAATTTATTTCGCAATACAAACAAAAGCAACACACACACACACACAGAGAGATACACACACACGTGCCCGTCAAGTTTGAGATTCTTTTTGGGGCTGCTGCTGCTCTCTCAGTCACGCTGCTCAATCACTCACTTGCTTCGCTCACTTGCATTGCATTCAACGCGCGCTCTCTCTCACACTTATTATTATTGTTATTGTTATTAATATTATGATTATTTGTGTTACTTTTGCGCGGACGCTAAAAATAAGCAAAAACACATTTTAAACATTTATTAAGTGGCTCATGAAATGAAAAATAAATACAATATTCATTTCACTTCATAATCACGCAGAAGCTGGGAGGGTGGATCAGGGGTTGGAGCGGGGGAGGCAACTGTGGTTTCAAATATTATGGCACTTGCTTTGTAGTAGATTCATCACAATTCTTTTCGGATTGCTGAGCTCACAGCTGAGCTATGTGTGCGGCGTTTGCGAATTGCGTTAATTGTTGTCGCCTATGCATAATTTCATACATGGCGTATGCGTGATTGTTTGTCTAGCTGTAGCAGTAGCCGTAGCCGTAATTGTAACTGAATACCGCGACTAATCAACACTCGCTGACTCGCTGCGTGCCGCGGATCTGCTGCGCCGGGATGCCCTCAGTGGCTGCCGCTCGCTGACTGATTGAGATATATTGGCGTGGCGTCGAGGCGTCGCGAGGCGCACGAAACAAACGCAGCTAACTACGGAGCCGGAGCCGCAAACGACAACTGAATGCCCAAAGAGCAGCAGCTGCCTTTGACGCCGCTTGCGACTGGCCCAGCGGACGATGACGACGACTACGACGACGACGACGACGCGGGCGTCGCTGCCTCGCCATATAATAATGAGCCATTAGCTATGTGGTTGCTGTTGCTGTTCGCTGCTTGCTGTTCGCCATGGCGGCTGCCGTTGTGTTGTATGCTAGCCAAAAAAATCAAAACATATTTTCAAAACATTTTTGAAATTTCGCGAGAGACACACGTCGCAACGTCAAGCGGCAGCAACGCTTGCTTCACTGCAGCCCAACGCGAGATACGCGGAGATGATAGAGCGCAAAACTGTTTGTTGGCCCTACAACAACACCCCAAAACACACGCCTCAAAGCCGCAGCGTAAACGGCCAACATAACACGTTAGATATGATATCAGTCAGCGCAGCCGGCGTCGCAGCTACAGCGTCGGCGACGGCGACAGCGACGTCAGCGTCGCAGTCTCTTCGCCCTCCATCCCTCTTTCCCTCGCACTCGTCGCGTTCGCTCGCTCTCTTTCCCGCCGCGTCAACGCAAACAGCAAACATTTGGGGCGTTATCGATGGGGTTATTAGCTGGCCTAACTATTTGGATATACTATGTGCATGTGAAGTGTCTCTGTGTTTGTGTGTAGTTCGCTCGCTCTACCCCCCGCCTCCCTCTCGCTCCATCGCTCGCTCGCTCGCTTTGCGCACAATGAGCTCACACGAGAAGTGATCCCGCGGCGTGTGTGTAACCCAAGTATCAACTCACTAATGCTCAGCTTATACTCTGTATTTGCATATTTCAGTATATACGCAGTCGCGACCGATCGATCGATCATCAACCAGTTCTATTATAATGGCTCTTACGTGCTCGACGTCTCAAATATGCATTTTTTAGTACTTCCTTAGATCTTTCCTATAACTCTCGGCTACGTGATGATACGCAGATTCCCTCCGAATTGTTTTGGGTCGCTGTTTTATTATTATATCGACAATTAATTATTACGGAATTACGCATTCCATTTGCATAAATACACAATTCAATTTTGATCCTCCCCTATTATATTTTCAGCAGTCAGAAATTATTTATGCAATCAACAAGCGTATAAAATATTCGTTTTTCATTGACATCTTGCAGGTGCACTAAAATAATACTACGAATTCTGTCCACAATATTTACATAGTCACTGTCAATTTAATCATTTCCATCAATACTAAACGATCCCAGCTTTTCTTTGAGTTCGCTTAAAATAAATATGAAACTGTCTAACAATAAGCTTTCTTCATTCGTATTATGAATGAGGATTCCCCTTGGAATTCACAAGTAACTATATTATTAGCTAGTATCTGCTGAAACCTCATTAAATCAATTAGGCAGCTTCTCTGTGTAAATCTGTTATCGTGCACGACCCACGTGTTGGCCATGGCCTAATATATACTTTACAGTCCCGTTGCCATGTGTTAACCAATGGAATAATAAACATAATAAATTCGTTGCCGTCTTGCCCTCTTGTTGACTTTGGTCGGCCAGATGTTCGCCACGCAAAAATCAGAGCATTTCAATGCAAACTTTATCGCTATGATGGATAGATAGACAAATAGATAAAGCAAAAACAAATACAAAAATGTTGAATGTTGTAGCACAATCAGGTGTTGCAAGTCATTAGTCATAGTTCTTATTTTACTGACAGTTCGAACTCCACGCGATGGATGAATCAGGGCTCTCAAGAACCATATAAAACACTTGTTATCAGAGGCCGAATAAAAAACAAAACAAAAATAAATGTTATCGTAAAGTTCTGCAGTCAAATTGCTGTTCAAGTTGACTCTTCTATTGTCGCTTGTACATTAATTATAGCTTATCGAGAGTGCAAAAATTCTTAAGTTCTACAACAACTAAATATAACCATAGAGCGATAAGATATTGGGGGCCATGAGAGGTTGACAGTCATCCTTTTTATCGAGGGTTTTTCGGGGGAAACTAAAGCACGAGCAGAATGCTCGAATTATACAATACTCGTAGTGCTAAAATAACAATAAACCCTTTTGTAATGCAGCCAAGGATGTCAAGAAGGAGACGAAGATGAATGCAAATAACAAAACAAAAATATGAATACTATAAGAACGAAAATTATACAAATGACACAAATGGCAGCCAAGTGCGTCACTCACAAATGGAGACTCGCTTGGCTGACAACGGCTTTTCTACGGTCAGGGTTAAGTGTGCTATATAAGTAGAAACATCTACGACTAGCTAAATAAATATATACGTATCTTAATGCTCCGAGAAATGCATACAAATGCGTATTTAAACCAAGTGTGAACAGGGCTAATGATCAATTTGTGGATGATGATAATGATGATGACGATGGAGAGAGAAAGCAAAAGCGAAATGAGAAATGAGTGTGCACAAATGGTAAATGAGTTGGTGAATATTCAATAGAATGGATGGATGGATTATTCACTGGAATGCTTTGCGATCAAAGTGATAAATCTATTAAGTTGTTCATTTTAATGTTATCATTTGATTTCATTGCTTTTTGTCTGATTGTCTGGCATGTGTTTGATTTGGTGCATTAATTTGGAAAAAACTTCACCTGGCGATGATGGCGCTGGGCTGTTGCTCAAACTGTCTGTGGAGGGCAGTTTGGTTAAGAGCACTTTTTGCGAAGGTCGACGCTTGAATTTGAAATCGAATACTGCAGTTCAATGTTCAACATAGAATGAAATACGTTAGAAGAAGTAAATATATAGAGAGAAAGAGAGAGAGAATGAGATGGGAAGAGAGAAAGCCAATAGTTTATCTAGTTATACTATACTTTTATCACTATTAACTATATAGACAATACACACTATGACATTAATAACATTTATACACGTTGAATTTTTGTAATGTTGATAAGACAGAAGTTGACAATTAATAAAAATGAAAGATTTCTATTGAAATGAGATAAAACAATTACATCAATTTTATGAAAGACACTTTAGATTGAAATAAGAAAAAGATCGAAATATGGCAGATACCCTGTGAATGGTTGCCAAGAGTTTTTCACATTTAAAGAGATAAAAAAAAGACATTTAGAAATGAAGAAAGTTCACAAAGTTGGACACTTAGGATCAATAATTAGGCAGCTTACTTATAGAATCTTGGCAAGCAAATAAATATTTTATGGTTTATTTATTTTGCTGCAAAGCGAAAAGCTTTAAACACTTTAAGACTCATCTTCAGCTTCGATAGCGCAATCTAATCTAATTGATTTAATTTATAACAATTTATAAATAACCCCAGCTGACCGTATCTCAGCAATTGACAAGCCGCAGGGCATCGTCCATCGTTTTTTCTCTGCTTTTTTTTTTGTGTATTGTACGTGTCTATTAATCGCTGTACATTAATTAAGAGCTGCTATCAATTTACTGCCATCGGATATTGGAAATTGAGCACAGCACGCAGTCCACAATGGGTTGGCTGTCTGGCATCCTTAATCTTCGGCCAATGGGGCGAATGTGCGATGTGATGCCGCGATAGCGTGCATTGATTGATTTTTAAATAAAGCACTTGCTTGCAGGCGATTCAATTACGCAATTGCCACTAACCCCGTGCCGATAATCTTGTCGTTGCACAAAGTTCACAGTTCAAAGCGGATATAAAATGTGTCTTGTGGCGCCTCTAATGGTCATCGAGGAGTGTTCAATTGACGCATAACATCAACATGGGAATGCACTTTTACTCTTTAGTGTTTTCTTTTTCTTTCTATCTTTTTTTTGCCACCAACTGGGAATGCGGCAAAGTGTGACGTCACACGTTCGAAAATGAACCCATCTGCCACTTGAGGGGCATATTGTATATAGATGTATGGATGTATGTATGCATTATATAATCCAATTACTATATTATGTAGTTTTCTGGTCAAAAGTGGCACGCGGCAACTGTAAGTGGAGCGAGGCTGCCCCAAAGTGTGTGTGTGTGGGGCAACTCATTAAGTATGCAAACGCCAGTTGGAGCGGGCAATCAATATGCATACGTATGTTTACTCGACTATACAATCAACTGTGTGTCTATGTGGGTGTGTGTGTGTGTGTGTGCATCAAGTTTCGCATGGTTCTCTCTAATTTATTACACGGCAATTTGCCCAAAAGCCTGCTATGAAATATTCACAGCACTCCGATGCTTATAAGTAATGCATGCAGATAGACAGCGAGATGACGATCGAATTTATTCGTTATGAAAGTGCACAAGTAAATTCCATTAACATGGACCTGCACCTCCTCTTTCCCGTTTCCCCCCTTGCTGGGGCAACAAAAAGAAGAGGCTTGGCAACGGGGCGAATGAGTTACGTTCAAGCAAAAGTTCATGGTGCAGCTCTCACTGATGACCTTTGCCACTCAAAATCGTAACGAAACAAAAATAGAATGCAGCATGCCTCTCATGACACAGGCACCCTTCCCACCCCCCACACATGCCCCTAGCCCCCAAGATCTGCCCTTTTTATATATCTGGTATGCTTGTATTTTTATGTGCGTCAAAAAGAAAAATATATATACGACACAAAAAATGAAAAACAAGAAATGGACACATCACAAAACGCAGCGACGCATCGATTTTTGTTTTTGCGCATTTTTCCCCGCGCCCCCCAACCACTTTGCATATGTTAGCGAAAAGCGCGAGACGCGAGGTGGAAGGAGGGAAGGAGGGATTTGAGGGTCGAGGAGTGTGGGTGCCGCATTCAACTGCGTGGCAACTGCCGCAGTTCCCATCGTCCCCAGCTGCCTGCAGTTACATATAGTACATACATACATATGTATATGACCCACTGTGCAGCGCTGGAGGGCAGTAAAAAGTGTCTAAAAGCTAATTGCGCATATAAAATTGTAAGTGTACGGAGTATTTAAGCCATCATAAAAACAATGTCTGCTTAACATTATATGGCAATTACACACAATAAAAGCCAGAGAGCAAACTCTGAATAGACTCAGCATTGCGAGTCCCTTAATCTTCATTAAATAAAGCGATTCCCATGTACACATTGTCTAATTACCCCAAACAATTTTCTAGACACGTGTGTACATTTGAAAAATCATGTATGAACACCTATTTATTTACAAATTGAATCTAGTTTGTTGGCTTTTCAGTTTTCAATAATTATTTGTAAACATTTAAGCAGCAAAATTAGATAATTAATTTAATAATATAGAGAAAAGGTGAAGCAGCTTGAACTTGGTTTTGATATGATTATTGAATATAATAAAATAGACAAATAAATCAAAAAGCTTTTTAAGAAACATCGCACAAAACAGCTTAAAATTTGCGTTCGTATATATGTATAATATTTAACACATTGAAATACAGAAAGAAAGTAAATACATTTAGAAGCAGCGCTTACAAATATTTAATGTTAGAAAATAAAATTATATACATTTTATTTCAAAGAGCAGCTTGAACCTCACAGTTGAGAGAGATCGAGCCAGCTGAGCTAGTTCGAAGTCGCAACCTTAAAGCTTTACTTAAACGTTTAAAGTTGAGTTTCAACAAATGTACATAAATTAATTATACAAAAGTCTTGTGAAATGTGAGTGCAAAAAGTAGCAATATAAAACGCCTTCCTTATGCTAATCAATAAGAAACTATGGCGACGCAAACACACACACACACTCATACTGTGTACAAACACAAACAAATAGCAGACATATGAAATATGAAACGAA
The DNA here is from genome assembly GCA_035047445.1 of Drosophila siamana. Taxonomy (NCBI): domain Eukaryota; kingdom Metazoa; phylum Arthropoda; class Insecta; order Diptera; family Drosophilidae; genus Drosophila; species Drosophila siamana. The sequence goes on along the minus strand of JAWNPP010000004.1, from coordinate 14,049,171 downwards.
CAGGTGCAAGAAGTGCAAGTGATATGGAAGGAAGTGGAATGAGCTCGTGTTTAAATTGTGGTTGCTGCTGTTGTATGTTGCCCGCATGGTCAGTCAGCTAACTGAACTCAATCAACAATTAACACGTCACACACACAAGCAGGAGCAATGACAGCAACAACAATGGAATGAGAATAGTCTGAATAAACGGATGAGTGATAGAGCGGAAGCGTTTGAAACGCCAAACGAAGTCATCACGGGCTGCCATTGAAATGCGAGAAGCGACGAAATCAAAACAGAAACGAAACTCGGATTACCATATACAAGCACACACAAACACACGTAATATATTACACATACACTCACACTTACATTGACAGCCATAGAAACGCAGATGATCAAAACGAAACAGAAAATAACAGCAGCAACAACATGCTGAGGTGGAAGTGAGCAAATTGTGAGCTGCAGTGTTGCCAACAATTTAAAGTGTAAAAAAGCTATAAGGTTTGAAAAAAAGCCAAAAACGAAAATCTAAATCAAATTATTAAACATTGAAAAAGTTGCAGGTTTGGTTAATATTATTAATAGTTTGTTTGTGTACACAACGTAACATAAACAATAATTTCCAAAAAATACTGGCAAAAGTTATTAAAGTCTCATCTTGAAAACAGCCAGTTTTGACCGGAGAAAAAAGTAGATTCGACAACACTGCTGAGTTGCTGTTTTGTATGACAGCAGAAAGCAAAAACGCAAAATAACAACAACAAAAACGAACACACACAAAATACGACATTGAAAAGCAATTGAGGCTAAGCTTGGTTGACATCTCCTGTGTTTGGTTGTTCTTGCTATTGTTGTTGGGCACTCACCTGAAGACTGCCTGAGTCCAGCGCTGTTGGGTGGCGTTATGTTGATACCGCTGATGCTGCTGCCGGCGGTAAGCGATTGATTTGAGGCGGCCATCGAAGAGAGAACACCAGCATTCTGCAGTTGCAGATGGCTCCCCGTTGCAGTGGGCACGCTGCTGCTGCTCTGCGACTGCGGCTGCTGCTGTGGCGTCCCAGGCACAGAGTGTGAGGCGGCGACGGTGGCGCCAGTGTTGGGCAATGGCGGAATCAACGAATCGCCGCCGCCTGCATGCTTAAGGCTGCTGCCAATTCGAATGGGCGTGCTGCTGCTGCTGTTGGCCCCGGGAGGCGTGGCGACTGCGCTGCCAGCGTTGTTGACGGGCGTATGGCTGCCACTGCTCGGCGTACCCACTCCAGATTGTTGTTGTTGTTGCATTTCGAAGTTTCGCTTATCGTTGTGATTGTTATTGTTGTTGGTATTGTTATGTTTGTAGTTGTTCTTGGCTTATTGCTTAATCAGCATGGCATTTGCTCCAAATTCTTAACACACACTCTTAAACTCACACTCTGACACACACACATATACGCACGGCCAATTATTGATTTTGTTTAAGTTTCGCTTTCCTACTGTTTTTTTTTGCACATACAATTTTGTTTGTGTGATTTGTTTTGTTGCCAATCTAAAACTGAAGTTCTCTATCTCGGCCTGTGCTCATAGTCGACTTGAGCAGTTCTCATAAATATTGATAGTTAATTAATTAAACGCACAACGACGTTGCAGCCACGTAACGCCGCAATTACTAAATGACTGCAAAATAAAAAACACAGCACTCTAGAAGGCGGTCAGTCAGTCAGTATTATTATTCTTCCTCACACACACAGTTACGCATACACTTCAAGAATCTACGCACACACATACACACAACGAACTTGTCACACACACAAAATTGTTTTCGTCGTATTGCCGCGTGGGAGCTTCCGACGTCGTTCGCGTTTCACACACAACTGAAGCTGAGACCAAACGGGCAAAACACACTGCGCCACCAGACACACACGCAAACACGTTCACTGATGCATACACCTGCACGTGTGTGTGTGTGTGTATGTCAATTCCAAAAAGCTGAACTAAACTTGTTTCTTGGCTTTCGCATGAGCTCATCCAATGCTGCTGCGCCTCTTTCCCAAGCCACCACCAAACATTCGCCCCACAGATTGTTAGAAATTTGTAGTATTTTCGTGTAGCAGCGGCAAAGACGCTGGAAGAGCGTGCAAAAAACAGCGAACAAGTTGAGCTTTTTAGTTGTTTTTGGGGAGGGATTGGAAAGTGGCCGCCAGTCTGGATTCCGAACAGCTGACACAGCTTTTCGTCTCCTTCACGTACATAAGCTCTGCGTGCAAAGAGTACAGCTATATATAGCAATACGAAGCTAAATTAGTGCTTTTTTTGGTATGACAGGATTTTTTAACCCATTTTCAAAACTAATACAGTTTATACGCATTTTTAGTGTATTTGCAAATGATCTTAGCTATGTTTACAATTGTACTTAATTAAAATAGTTCTCCCTATTTGGGCCCATTCATCATAGGTGGCGGTAGTTGTCCCAATGGCGGTGGTGGTCCCATCATTGCCATTGGATTCAAAATGGGTGGCGGACGAATTCCCGTTGGCGCCATTAGCGGATTCATCATAGGTGGCATGTAAGGCGGCATATTTGGCATTCCTGGTCGTGGTGGTGCTCCCATATTAGGTGGCGGAATGGAAACTCCTGCAGGTTTGCTGCCAGGTGTTGGGCCGGCGAATGGATTGTTTGTTATCTTGCCTGCCTTGAAAGCCGCTGTAGTGGCATCAATCAGATGCTGTGCCTGTTCCTCCATCCACTTTTGATAGTAGAACTTCACATTGTCGCGGTGCTTGCGGCCCGTGCAGTGTGTTTTACGCACCGAGGGCGAATCGTGCGTTAAATATGTGTCACAGTAGTCGCAATAGTACTTGGGCATGCTGATTTCTGGCAATTGCAAGTAGTTTGTGTTAATAATATTTAAAAAAATACAAAATATGACACAAGCAGAAAAATTATGAAAAACGCAAATAGAAACAATCGAGACTGTGTGACCAGAACAAGTACAATTGGAAATCCCATCTACAATTAATCGAAATACCAAATTTGAAAATGCGATACCGATAAATATTACTTTTTAAAAATACATATTAGCTAAATGCAAGCCAATTTAATGATATAACCGATAAATATTGGTTTATTTTAATATGATTAGCTTATTTATTCCAAGAGCAGACCGTTGCGATTTCAGTGCTGTACAATTGGGAAATTGTATTGAACAGTGTTGGAAAATCCCAATATATTAATGCATATCGATATGTTGCGGCTATCGGCAAATACCGATGAAAGTATGGCCATGCAAGCAATTATGTTTAGTATATTTTGCTTAGTAAACTGGAAGATTTTTGAAATGAAAACTTGTGGTCACGCTTTTGCATGAGAATAGGCGCGATAAGTAGTTTTTGTTGACCGGCAAATGAGTATGACGTGCTGACGGACGACGGTGGCACTCGGTCTGGTGTGTTGTTTTTACGTTGTACGCTCGTAGTGCACACACCTTTTTGAATGAGCGGCAAACACGCGTAACGGCCATAAAAATAGCGGCGGCTGGGCAAAAGAGAAACAGAAGAGCAATAAAATCGTAATTATTACCAAATCGTGTGCGGCGTGTAAAATGCTGCTCAGTTCGAACGCCGCATAAACCAGTTCAAAAGAGTGCATAAATAACTGCCGCCCAAAAGAAAAAAAAACGCCGGTGTTCGGTTTACATTCAATTAAGCGGCCCAACTAGTTTTCTGTGCGTGTGTATGTGCGAGTGCTTAAACGGCTAAAAGCAAAGGAATTTATGTTGGCGCAGCATCGCCGCTAAAAAAAAAAAATAGGCAAAGGATTCAACTGCAGAAGTTGTTTGACCAGTTTTTGTTTTTTTGGGCCGTTTTGTTGTTGATCATTTGAGCCTCAATGTGGAGCAGGTAGCAAGCAGCTCGTGAGTTGAGATGCCCTTCGTACAGCGCGTGGTGCAGCCCGTGAATGTGGCACAAGCCACTGCCGCCAGCTTGGGGCAAGCATCGGCGCGGTTCCAATGCACACCGGGCAAATGCAAGAACAACAATTGCATCAACAAGCAGACGCCACCTAGTGCCGATATTAATGGTGATGAGACGGACGCCAGTCTAACCAGAGCTTTGGTGCACAATGTGACCAGCTGCGAAACTGACGGAGATGAACCACGTCCGCCGGCAGCGCTGCCAATGAAAAAGCTGAAGCAACACGTTGAATTTCTGCCCTCCTCCTCGTCCACTTCACCGACACGCGCTTCACAGTCGCTGCCCAATTCGCGACATGCCAGTCAACAGCGAGGCAGGAATAATGCCAGCCTCAGTGCACCGCATTCCCCCACAGCATCCGCATCAACCGTAACTCGCGTCATTTCAGGCTATGAATTCGATTCGATTAGCAATATTACGCTAAGCAATGCGTTGCGTCAACTGGCCAGTTTGGTGCTCATCGCCAGCGATATTTTCGATGATCTGCAGCGCGATCTGCAGTCGGTGGGCGAGCGGGCAGGGCGGGTGCAGCGCAAAATTCTAGCGGTGGAGCGACGCGTTTGTGCCTATGATCCGAAAATGGTCACAGTTCGTAAGTACATAAATACCAAATTAATACTTAATACATGCACTACTACAGGTGCATAGGTATGTGTGACTGCAATTTAAAATACCAGCACACACCCCAATGTCAGTTTGCAAATTAAGATCAGGCACTAATGTTTAATGTTATAGTGCATGGTTATTTATTGCGTTGAACTATATTATCAGAACAACTATTAAGTATCATATACAATCATAAAAGTGCTTACAAAAGCAATTCTTATGACAATACAACTACTTTGAATTAATTCTGTCAATTTACTAAATATTTCACATACACATTTAACATAATTGCATGTGTGTGTGTTAATGCGTGATTCAATTGCCATTCATAGCAGGCAGGCAAAGTCAAGTGCGTTTTATCATAAGTTTTCTTATCTGTTGTCATCTCGCTCTTTCGCTGTCCTGCTCTGGACTGCTGCTTTGTATGCGACAAAGTTTTTGTCTGCTTTGCTGCTTGCGGGTGTCGTGACAGCTTATCGCTCTCTCCTTTGCTTTTGCCTTTTCAATTTACCCAGCGTAATATTAACACCTTGTTTACTCTCTGCGCCCATCTTCAGCTTCTGTTCACACAATTAGCTGCTACAGATAAGCGGCTAAAAGTCGCTTTTATGCCTTTGTTTTTCTCGAAAGGTTGTGTATAGAGGTGGCAGAGACGCGAATGACCATTTTAGTGTTTCCACATTTAGCAAAATTCACCTTGGCACAGCAATTTTCTTAATGTTTTTGCTGTTCACTTGAAATTTTTGCCTGTTACAAAAACAAAACATAAGCGTCGACAGTATGGCGACGCTGACTGCAGCTTTTTTTCTGATGTTGTTGCTGTTCTTTGCATTAAGGTGGTTAAGGTGTAGAGTTGCCAGAGTGATCGAATGCCTTCGATTTGCAATGCTGCTCACGAACACACACACACACTCGATCTCGCTCTAGCACTCGTAAATTTTGACAGCTGACAGCTGCTGCGTGGACACTTTGGGAAGTAGCAGCAGCTGCTTCTCTGCACGCGCTAATTGCTCAGGTATGAAGAGAACAGCACTACAATGCATAATTACAAACAACTGGCTCGAGGCTGGTTGGTAATTTTGCAATTGTCGGCCGCACATGCATATGTGAGCTTTGCAGACTGCCTGGTTGTTTGCTCGCTTGCACTCACCTGTGCCTTCCCCCTGCTGGTTGGCTTCTGAGTTTTGCTCATTAATGTGTCCATATTAGAAATGCCATTACAGCGCGACATCCATCGCCATTGCCATTTGTGGGCAAAATGTTAACGAAGCCACAGTTGGCATCAAGCAGAAGGGGGCTGTGCAGCGATGCGTGGACAGACTGTCTAACAGAGCAGGGGTGATTCTTATTAAGGAAAGAGCGAGAGAGGGAGAGGGCCTCAAACTGTTACCGTTGGCTGAGTTTTTGTTTTTGCTATCAATCGGCCATATTGCTCGGCAACATGTAACCAGGAGCTGTTTGCTACGTGACTGGACTGCCGAGCTACCGTTGAGTTTCAGTTGTTACTTGCAATATGCTGCACTTTGAACATGACCGCCGCTGAGCAGCACTTTGGCCAAAGGATGGTCATTACTTGGAATTTGGCACAGTTCACAGTGTGTGAAAAACAGACATGTGTGCGCTGTGTGGGCAGTTTGTATATTCCCAACCCAAAAATAACATGTGTATTTGGCATGTGTACGAGTATGTGTCATTGGCATTGCCAGGAAGTGCAATTACTTGATGTGCACTTGGCAGGGGCTAAATGGCTCATGAAGCGCAATTTCCTTTCGCCTAATGATTTCACATTCCGTGTGTGCTAACAGCAGCTGCCACTTGCATTGGAATGCTAACAGCGGCAAGTTCGCTGTTAAGGTGTGCTAACATAAGTCGTTCGTTAGAAGTGCTGTTAACAGCAGCTAACATACGCAGCTCTTAACATGCTGCTGTTAGCTGAGACTGTTAAGCATTAAAGAGTATTTGAGCGTCGCCTCGTTAATACAAGCTTTTTGGCTCTGTCTTTTTCTGTTGTATTTATCTGGCCTGTGTTCCAAAAAGTAATTGCAGCCAAAGTGGGAATAAATTACGCGCAGTCTGACCAAAGATATGGCCCGCATCTGAACAGCGCATAAAACCTGTTCCCACCTGCAGCATGTTCTGTCTGCTGCTGCTGCCGCTGCATGTGTGGTTGTGTGTGTGTGTGCGTGTGTGTGCGTGTGTCTGTGTGTTGCCACAAAACTAAACAAACGAGCCAACGAAAATAAACCTTAAGCGCTCGCAGCTCACACACAACAACAAGGAACATTTTCAACTAACCAACAACAAATGAGATACACACCCAAAAAAAAAAGAACCAAAAAAATAATAAAGAAGAATGAACGAGCAGATACAGATACAAGATACAGATACAGTGCGTTATGGTCTGTTGTTTGGTGTTGGCTCTTTAAGTTTTTCTCTTTTTTTTTTGTTTTTTTGTTTTAAGCATTCGATGCATTATTGTATTTCAAGTGCGCTGATGAGCATTTGATTGTTGTAACCAAGAGTTTGCCCAGGGCCAAAGGGGGGGGAGGTTGGTAGAGTGTAGGGAAAAAGGGCGGTCGGCACTTTACTCCTCAGTTGCAGTTGAAAAATTCTTTGGCGTTTTTTGTTTACTTTTCCCAACAAACATATCATTCTCACATGAAGCGCAAAACCGAAATGTAAACCAAGCAAGCCACAGATACAGATACAAACACACACACACACACACTCACAGATATGTAGTTAGAGATAGAGATAAATACTTGCATAGATATAGATGCGCGCTGTCAGCGCTGTGCATATAAACACAGCCAGTGAGTTGGAGGCGCAGAACGTTCGTTCTCTGCCAGGTTGCATAAGCCGCAAGGCGCAAGACTTGGCGAGGCAAGATAAGATTCTCCTCCTCGACTTTGCTGCGTTCTGCGTTTTGTTTGCTTAACATGGGCAGCAAGTGTAGCTGAAAAGTGCGCAGTCGTCGGGACGCGTCGCGTCGACGTCTTTGGCAGTAGTTAAGGCCACAAGTTCAACGGCTAAGAAACTTGTTGCGTGCCACAGCAGCAACAAATGGCAATCTGCGGATTGATTGCCGATCGTCGTCGTCGTCGTCTTGGTCGCCGTCTTGCGGTTTTGCTTCTGCATTTTTGCACGTTTGCCTTTTTTTCGCCGGGGCCTCCTCTGGTCAGCAATGCATGAGTAAATCGTAAAGTTCTTGCTGCAGTTGTGGCAGCTGCTTGATGCATTTCTATGCAATAGCAACGGCCACAACAACACAACCACAACCACAAGCACAAGCATAATAACAACAACGCACCTTTCAGTCATTGAACTTTAAGCTATGCGTTCTTGCCCCAACCTCCCATCAAAGTTGAACAGCGTCAATACTCAAGATTGCCGCAGAGACTTCTTCAGGCCAGTGTCTGCTTCATTCACAGACCCCAAACAGACGACAGAAACGTCGATCGATCGCTTCGCTTCGCTTTTGGGTTCGATTTGGTTGCTTTGTTTTTGTTGTTGTTTTTGAAGTGCGGCGCTTTTTTTTTTTTAGTTTTTTAAGCAAGATCTCGAAATTGATGTGGGGCTTCAGATGGGCGACCGACGTTAAATGGAGATGTGGGCTTGTGCTATTGTCTTTTTTTTAAGGGTCTCATAAATAGCTATGGCTTTGGCTGCCCCTCGACTGTGATTAATAGTTTCCTGCGTGGCAGTTGCAGTTGCAAGCTCACAAAATACCCTATAAACACCTTGTCTAAACTAAACTAAAGAACTAAGCCGTAAACTGTCGCTGCCCGACAACTTTCTAATCTACCAGAGCCTGTCTGTGTCTGTGTGCCTGTCTGTGTGTGTTTGTGTATCTGTGTCTGTGTCTGATATTTACATGAGAATGCTGTGCCCGAGGCGAGCAGCGTCTGCTTGCCACCTTTCTCGTCTTGTAAAGCATATCAGTTGAAATTTAATGGCATTTAAATTTAATTTATCAAAGCCAAACGTGTTTCTAACCAATGCCCATTACACCTGAGCTTCAGAGCTGGGTGTATGCGACGACGACGGCGACGGCGACTCGACGCCCAGGACAGTGGATCGAGGCTAGAGAATGGCGCGTGTGGGCGTGTGTGTGTGGCAGGAAGAAACAATGGCTGAACTGGGCATTGCCCAGACTCGAGAATCCCACAGAGAAAGCGCAATTTTGTGCGTTGGTATTTTCCAGTTTCTTGCGCGACTCGAAGAGCAAGCAACAGCAAACAACAAAATATTGGCTGGCATGCGATTTCAGTTTATAGATTCGTTCCAGAAACCTGTACAGCATCCCACAGGTAAACTGCGGCACTAATCAAGCCCAGACGGCGACGATGTTGCCACAGCACGCACAGCAGCCGCATGGGAAGAAGCTGACGACGACGGCGATGAAGCTGCACGAAGATGAAGACGAAGATGAAGCAAGAAAGAGAGAGAGAGAGAGAGAGAGAAACATTTGGTGGCTCTGCCACAAGACGTGGCATTACTTGCATTACTTTGCCATTGGAATTTCTCATAGCCATTTGGTGGCATGCTGCTGCTGCCGCTGTTGCTGCTGCTTGTGGCATCAACTTTAACTTGTTTCTTGGAATTTGCCGTGTGCTTGCTGCAGCGTTTGCCTCGTTTTCAAGTGCTTTTTGGAAAAGCTGCAACTCGGATTCTCAGACCTTGAATTCAATTACACACACGCACAGACAGACACACACAGAGTCGCTTAAATATTACGTGAGTGTTGCGTCGGCTGCATCAGAAATTGCTGTGGAAGGAAGCTAAAGAAAAACACTTTGTCCTGTGTGTGTGCGTTGCGTCTGCCATCAGCCAGCAGCGTCTGTTTATGACATTGTCTGTCTGTCCATCCTGTTGTCAGTCTGTCCTTCATCCTTCCGTCTGTCTGTCTGTCTGCTGCTGCACTGTCTGTGTAGATTTCCGGGCGAGTGATTGCAACAGCAGCAACTGCAAACAGCAATTTATGTTTCATTTTTCACTCTCATTCATCAAGCCCAAGCACGCAACCGAAGAGAGAGAGAGAGTGAGAGACAGGCAGCAAGAAAGCAGAAGGGCGAAGAGAATCCCGCTGCTTAGCCAGGTAACGCAACCGCAAAAGGTTTGCTGTGCCCGAAAAGTTGCGCAGCGATGTTGCAACAACCCTTTTTTATGTTTCATTTCATTGTGGCAAATGCAAAAGCGAAACGCATCGCATTCATAATAAATGCTTTGCTGCTGCCCTCAGCGAGATCGCGCGAAAATTGTTTTGTTTGTGGCACACACAAAACAAGTTTGTTGATGTGCCACAAACGCGCTGCAAGGGTCGCGCCAACCGACTCGAGCTGCTCGAGCAGCTGATGCGTTGATCTTATCACACACACGCAAACTGTCATGCAATATGCAAATTAATCAGGCTTTTTAGGTGTGTTTTATGTGTTCTCTATTGGGGTGTTGTTGCAACTGCCGCCAAGAGAGGAATTAATGCGGCATTGATTTGACAAGGCGCACGGTGGCAGCTGTTCAGTCATTAGATCAGATTCAGATCATAGCCAGGATTTTGATTGCACAACAAAAGTATCTCAAGATGGCAGATAGAGCATAATTTCATTTGCATCTTTGCCGCTTACTCGAAAATATGCTAGTCTTATTTTAATAGTTTTCAAGTATATCTGCTGCATATTTATTCCATTTATTCGTTGAATAGGATTTCGATTGCATAACAAAAGTATCTCAATATGACAGATAGAGCATAATTTCATTTGCATCTTTGCAAAGTGATATTTTATTAGTTTTCAAGTAGATCAGCTGCGTATTTGTTGCCTTTATTTGTTGCATTGAGTTTGTTTAGAATGGTTTGAAAGAGCTCTTCCAATCTAGATAAATAGATTGTTTAATTTACAATCAAACCTTGCAATTAATACTTAAGAGCTACATAAACAGTTTATTAATTAATGGAAAATATCGCTAGAGTGCAACTGCTTCAAGCGGATGCGCCGAAAAATGTTATCAAGGCATAGCTAAAGATTTCCGCTGATTAGATCACGTTTTAATTAGAAAGTTGCCAAGAATCTGTTCAAGATTGCCACTGTTTGCTATATATATGTATTACTTAATGTCTGAGGGCAACATATCGCAGTGTTTTCCTTCAGTCTTATCGATATCTTATCGTGGCCACCTGTTTTGCTATCAGATACAATGTCGATGTCGACGTTTTCAAGGCTGGTTGGCGGGGTTGGGAAACACTCGAGGCGCTATCATTGAACTACATAGGCGTAAATAGTCTAGAGTAGTTGAAAAAACTAAGTCGAGAACTGCCATAGTGGATTATATCACATGCAAATAGTTCTTTAATGAGTGCAGCTATTATTTTTAGCAACTAGATGCCATCAATTATTATGATAATATCCATTTAAACTGCTTTGCTGACAGATTGTCATATTTTATGCTTAGTGGGCACAGCAAATTATGCAATTTATCAAGATAATTGCGATAATTGTAGTTGTGGAATTGAATATGATGAGCGCATATAGAAAAGCTTAAAACATTTCAGCGTTCAAATGCTTCTTCATCGTGTAAACATTGCGAGTATTTGGCATTCTCTCTGTTGAAGAACGGCAGCTGGCATTTGTTGCAAATGGCTTTAACGTCTTCCTTTCGCTTTGTTTGCCATCTCTTTCGGCATTGTTTGTCTCTCTCTCTCTCTCTTTAGCACACGAATTGCAGTCGCTGGCATCGCGTGCACAAATTCGACACATTTAGCATTATTTGTTGCCGGGTTTCTTTTGTTATTAATTAAATGCAACTAAGTGCTGCCACAGGCGCAACAACAACAGCAGTTGCAATTCATCCGATTGCCACATGTAAAACTCGTTACATTTCTTAGCCGTTCGCCGGCTGATTTTCCTTTTTTTTTTGTGTTTTGTTTTCAGCAGAAACAAAGTGCAACAGCGGGGGGCGCAGCAGCAGAGGCAGCTGCCACTTGACTGACATCATTTCCGATGTTTATCTCTTCATGTTAACACAACTCGCTGCCGATTGACACGAGCACCGAGATACAATGTTGACTTGTAGACAAACCAAATCCTTTGCAACATTTTCACTTTTTCAACATTTGCTTGCCGCACAATACAAACAACAATTTGGGTTAAGTTCAGATGTTGTCAACTGTGAAAGAAGCCCGAAAACTTCAGCGTGAACGTCAGCTTCAGCTTTCACTCGATTTGCATACGGCGCGTTATAAAGGGAATTCCAGAAAATCATTTTCCAACAACATTTAAAACTCGAAATTCGAGAATCATGTGCGAGCGTCTTGCGCAAGTCTGTGAAAAGCCTCTTAGGCTCAGGCTCCGTTCGTAATGGCCAATTAAGCAGCCGCAGTCGTCATCGTCGCAGTCACTCAGACATTCAGTCAGTCATTCAGGCAGTCATTCAGGCAGTCATTCAGGCAGTCAGTCATTCAGTCAGTGCATCACAGTCAGTGGGCAAGTTAAGCAGGAAACTCATGAAAATTGTAGACAGCGCAGAGTGCGTGGGATTTGGCTCCACTTTCCAAACAACTGCCAAGTCATGCGCACACCATTTGCCCCACAGTTCAACTCCCCCGTTGCCCGCTTGGCTGGCGGTGGGAGGAGGCTACGCAGTTGGCTTAAAAGCGGCAGCGGGGCAAGCTCCAAAAATCAAGCAAACAAAACTGCAGGTGAGACACGAATGCGAGTCTGAGTGGGTGTTGTTCTGTGTGTGTGTTGTGTGTGTGCTGTGTGGGTGTGGCTGCTCAGCCATGTCGCATGCATATGTGTGAGGCATATACTTTAGGCATGCGGCATGCGGCATGTGGCATTTACGCTAAATGCACACTGAAAACTATATAATTAGTTTGTCTGCGCCACAAAAATCCTGCCTGTCTTTGTCTTCATTGCAACAGCTGTGCGGTAGAAAGGGACGCATGCGTCGCAGCGGCACTTAAGGGGCGCACAATGTGGCATGTGTGTAATTAAGGGTAGCAGACCCCCTTTTAGCGCACTTTAAGCAGGTTTTAGGCACACATAATGCGCTTAAGTCCGTAACAGATACAGATACAGAGCAGCCGCAGCTAAAGATACATTTGCTGACTGCAGTCGTTGTTGCAAGTCGCAGAGACATTCCAAGGCTTAGCAGATTATAGCGATGCTCGCATCAAAATTGCCAACTGATTGAAATCGGAGCCAATGTTTGGCCTCAATGCGGCCACCAAAGATGCCGACGCTCAGATATTGTATCTCACAGATGCACACAGACGGCAATCTTTGTGGAGCTTGCCGAGTTGGAATCGTGTTGCCTTGAGTTTGGAGAAGAGCTTGCAGCACGAAATGCAATTACAATGCTCTGACATTAGGGCAAATCGAAATGGGACGACCAACAAAAAATGAAAAAAAGAAGGAAACCAAATTGAAAAGATACTTGGGCTCTAGGAGCGCCACCGAAGCTGACTGAGGCCGGATTTGTAGTGACGTTTGGGGGCTTTAGAACTGGCTAAAAGCAACTGCTGCTGCCGTCTTGATTACAATGCTGCCAAGCGGAAGAGACGTAAATTATGTTATAGTTGGATGGCAGGCAGATATAACGACGAGTGACGTTTGCCGCTCTCAAGATACAGCAACTGACAACCTTTCGCCTTTGTTGCTGCTTGTTTACAAAGCCGCTGATGACGTGAACGATGTGGATGATGATGATGATTGTGATGATGCATGCTTGCTCTCTCTCTCTCTCTCTCTGTCTCCCTCTTCATCCATTAAAATCCATCAATTGGGTCAACTCTTGGCTGGCCTATTGTTTGGAAAGCCTCGCCAGTCAATGAGCCATAAACTGACGCGTTGTGCGGATGTCGAATGCGGAAGCCGAGGCAGAAGCTGAACTGCGTCGTGCAACAAACAACAATTGAATTCAACAATTGCTCGCCTATTGCCCATTGATTTGCACTGGGTCAGTCAGTCAGTCAGGCAGCCAGGCAGTGAGCAGCAACAGCTGTCCCTATATGCCCGATTGGGTTCGGTTTTGGGCTGAGTTCTTGCTGCCAGAGGGTTGCAAAGCATTTGAGGAGCACTCAAAATGTCATCAAATGGTTTGCTGATTGCGCTTCGCTCTCGCATGAATGTGTAATCAAAATTACGGCCATATAATTAAGAGCACCCTTAACACGCTGCTGATAAACCTAGGATATGTTTTTATGTGCTGCCTTAAGTGAGCTGAACACTGAGTGAAGTATAAGCTAAAATTGTGTACTAAAAAGAGGCTGCATATTCATTCATGATTCGACATTTGATAGCGTACCAATAAACTTGAGAAAAGCGCAATAACAGTTTGTTGGCGAAATGACTATAAAAAAAAACTATTTGCCGAAAGTATCATGCTGACATACATTATTAAAAGTTTGCTACAATTGAGAGGCTTCAGAAGTTTGGTAACAAATTCCGTTGCACTCTGTAAAAAGTATCTTTGGCATATCTTTGGGTAACTACGGAAAATAACAATGGAAACACTTCGCTTCGTCTTGCTAGCTGCAGCTTCAATCAAAAACTACCCCTTGCTATGTATTTTTTATAGAGGGTATAAACATAATCAGTCGCTCTTTGCTCCCTCAGCTGGCTTCGCAGAGTTTTCAAGTGCCAAAGTTTTGTTTTTTTTTTTGCTGTGTAATTTCAGTTTGGAACATTGAAAACTGTTTGTAAAGAGGTTTTTTTTTTCTATTTCTTCCATTGTATAAACAATTTTTTCCCATATTTATGCGTACGCACTTCCGGTGCGTTGTGGCGCTTAAAACTGTCACAAGCGGAAGTGCAACCTGGCATTTGAATGCTGTTGCCGTCGCTTTCGAAAAAACGCGCACAATACGCGCAGTTAACGAGCAGTTTAGCCCACATTTGGGCCGCTAAACAGAGTCTTGAGTGAGGCGTGGCAAACACGTGCGTGGCATTAATGTAATAACCGAGTGGAGGGGGAAGAAGTGAAACAGACATTTTGCGACGCGATAAATGGAAGCTAAAGATCAACGCGATGTTTCATTTGAATGAGCTCTGACCCACTTTGCATCGTTCGTCTTATGCATATGAGTTGAGGCTACTCATATTTGCACTCACTCTCCTCGTATTCACACTCACATTCACACACTGAGTTTGTGCATTGTTTTGCAATTGCCGAACTGCGAGTTCAATAAACTGCCGCGCAGCACAAACAAAATGCATTCCCAAAGGGGCACAGCTGTTGTTGCGCTTCAGCGGCAATCTCAGTCAGTCTCCCTGTCGCTCGCCGTCGCCGTCGCCTCTGCCCCCAGCTTGTTTGTCTGCTCTTCAGCGATACAAAACGCATTCGCAGCATGCACAACAAATAAATTCCAAAGCGCTCAAAACATGTCAAGTCCAATGAAAGGGACTCCACATTCCTCCTGCTCTCCCCCCTGTTTTGCTTTGTGCAGGCAACGCCCCCGCCAAAAACATTTGAGAGTGTAAATGAATTTGTTCTTAATTATCATCATGCATCGTCGCTTGCCTCTTCGGGTTGCGAGTTGCGAGTCAGTTCGTCTGTCGCTCTGTCTTTCGCCTGTTGGCAATTCGGTTGTTGCTTGGACAGGCCCAAGATTCGGTGTCATTGATTTACAGTCTTCAACATGCGAATGGGGCAAATGGGTTGCCTGCCTCTTGGTGTGGCGTCTCTGTCTCTCTGTAGCATGTTGTGCTTTTTATGTGGCGGCAAAAATGTCTTTCATTTGTGCCACGCAGCCAGAGGGCATGTCCAGCCTCCGCAAGCCGCATCGTAAAGATCATTCATAAGAATGTATAGACAGCATTTGTGGCAGGAACATTTAATAATCGCGCTGCATTTAAAAACAATATAAAAGTATTAACTATTGCATTTATTGTTTATGCGAGGTATTTTCTAGTCGTTACCTGGCTTTGTTCCATGCGCCATGTTTATAACTGTTTGTTGGCATAGAAAAATGAGCAACAAAAAGTGATGGAAATTCGGTTTCTGTTCGTGGTGGGAAAATGGTTTTCTTTTGAAGATCGCAGCTGGCAGCGTGTGAAGGGAACGGGGCGGGGCGGGGCGGTGCGGGGAGGTGAGGGACAGGGCGTTTTTATTCAAGATAAATTGATGGATTTGCTAATGAAGCAAATTACCAACTAATTTTAGTCACTCGTCTCGAGTCCTCCTCATTTCCTAGGGTATTTTTCATACTTAAATCGACACACACAAATTGCCTTTTTATTTCTCCGAAAAGTATAATTTAAGTCTAACGTCTTTTTTATAGTTCATCGCTTAATTTATTGTTAGTTTTATCTGTTTGTTCTGCGTTCGTTTTCTCCCACTGATTTATGTGGCTGAAAATTGATTTGGCATTTGAAGATGGCCATGCGAGAAAGCCATTAAAATACAATTTTCAAGTGGTCAGCATCCGTTTGCCTGTTCCAAACGCAAGTCTCCTTATCGGCATAACTACCGTCACTCCCTCCCTCCCCTTGAGTAGATCCTGGTCGTAAATTTGGAAGCATTGCGCGCACTGATATGACAAGTGCTAGAAATGTTTTATGGACATCTGTTGCTTAATTTATGTTTCAATTCCAAATTAATAACCAAGCAACCCTCGGCCAATCGCATGTGTGATGGGCAGGCACATAAAAATGTCATAATATCTAATGAAAATGCATTGCGACGAATAATTAATTGTGAGTGTGCTGGGGAACCTTTGTTCGATAGGAGACTCGGTACCCTGTGGCAATAAAATGCTTAAATCGGGTATCACAAGCCATAAAAATGTGTGTAATACAAGACGACACGATAAGCGACACATTAATCTACAAAAATAGTGCACAGCAAATATATTATTGTCGCTTGAACTTGATTTACAAAGATAGAAAATATTGTAGGTTTTGTCTGCCTAGCGAACAAACTGCAACTTTGTGAAAAGTATCTGCTGGTCGAGCAGTCTCTGCGCTTTTTATTCACACTTGTTTTTCGACTGCCAAAGAACTGAAATTAATTTGCTTGGCTTCTTGAGTTGGGGCAACACCCCAAGACGCATGCTGGTAGTCAACATAACTCATGATCATTCTTTTCATTAATCAGCGTCTTGCAAGCGCTTCAATAAATCAAAATTAGTTTGCTTATTGAAAGAACCATAAAGAATTGCCCTTTTCTTGGGCTGATTTTGTCAATTGTTTACTCAGTTATAGCTACGTTATAGCTGGCCATCTATTAAACAGATTTATGCACAATGCGATTGTTGACATATCCATGTGACCTTTGATAAGCCAACTCGATAAGGCTAACTGGGTATGTCTCTCTCCTGTTTGTCTGTTGTCTGTGTGGTCTTATCAACGGACAACAGGTGATAAAATAAACCACTATGGGACCACATGGCAGGCCTAACACTATTAGCCAACTCTCAGCTACAGTCACAATTAACTAACTGGTTTTTCGTAATCAAGACAATTCGGTCTTTGACTTTCGGGCGTTTTTATGACCGAAACTTTCCAAATTGACCATTAAAAGCGCGCCTAATGCGACCATCAAAATCTCCTATCGATTTCATAATTTACTCGTTACGCTTTTGCTTTAAAACACATTATTGTTGTAGTTTTGTGTTGTCTCAAGTTCCCAGTTCCGAAGATTGTCTCATGTGTTTTTATCAGTTTTTATTTATTATTTGTTTGCCGGGCAGAGGCAAAGGCAAAGGCAAGTAAAAATGTCAAATGTCCAACAACTTCAAGACTCGAGACTGTCTGCCAAAGTGTTGACAACATTGAATATTTCGAAATACTCGAATGTTTTCGACAAGAAGCAAAACTGAAGAGATACAAAGAAGTGCAGCTGGCTTTTTGGGATAGACGAAGTGGAAATACTCTTTGTTTTAAAGGCAACTAATAATTGCTTAATAATATCGAAATCTCCTTGGTTCAAATTCCTAGTTGTGAGTGTAATTTGGAATGCATCTTTAGCTAGTTTCAAGAACTGTGATGCCCTGCAGCGCAGTGTATTTTAAAAACTAAAAATGTATGATTAAAGTCGGCAGTTGGGCGACAAATATTTGTGGCTGCGACCGTTCAAATGTTTACAATTAATGTATTTACAATTTCATTATATTGTTTCTGTCGCTGTTTACAATGCCATCGGCTGTTTGTCGAAGACATTAACGAGACGCTGTCCAAGCGAAAGACGAAGTCTCTGTGCGTGTGTCTGTGTCGCATAATGAGACATAATTACGGCTGTTTGAGTTTCGGGGCGACAGAGTGGGAAGTGGGCAGTGGGAGGTGGGAGGTGGGAGCTTGTCTGGCCTGCGCTCAAGGATGCGCACACTTCTGCGAGACAGAGACACAGTTAAGTTGTTCTCCACTGCTGACTGAGATTAGTGCTAAATGTGTCCCTTGCCTCTTTAGCTCTTTCGCTCTCCACTTGATGCCTGTTTATGTTGTCAGCAGACACCTTAAATTGCACATTTCCTAGCGCTCTTAGCATTTGCATCTCAACACCTCTCTCTCTCTCTATCTCTCTCCTGCCTTTCGTTGGCTCTTGATTATGTTCACGTCGTCTGCACTTAATGGGCAAACGATAAGCGACAGACGATAGAGAGATGCAGATAGAAGCGAGCAGAGAGTGAGGGACATATTAGTTGTCTGCCATGAAGTGCCCCCCATTTAAATCTTTAAATCTCAGAGTGCCACATTCTTGACTGTTGTTTTGTAGTTTATTTTGTATCGGTTTTTTTTTTTTTTTTGGGAAAGTTGACACAGTTTGAACCCACAACATAGGCCAAAACCGTGAGCCGACTGGGCCTTTCACTTGGCTGCTGTCTGGTGTCTGCTGCCTGCTGTCTGCTGGTCGTGCGCAAAAGAGGGACAAATTTTTGGACTGGTTGCTACTGCACCTTGCCGCTGCTAATCGCTGGCTGTGCATCAGAATACACTTTTCCTTGATCAGGATGCCGACTTCTTGGCAAGCTTCTCGATTAACTTTCTATACACACAAATTGGCGTTGGTTGCATTTGTTGTTTGTTGATTGGCGCTGGGCCTGTAATTAACCGCATTAGCAACACAGCTGTTGTTGCAACCGAATCGCCTTGTGGTCAATTGCAATTGCAATTGTCAACCGATATTCGATATCCGCCGTGCTAAAGCCGCAAGTTCAAAAGTTCAAACAAAACTCCTAAAACAAGGCAACAAGCAAACAGGCAAGCAAAAAAAAAAAAACTTTCTAAATTTGTACATCAACATAAATAACGAAAACATTTGCCGCTGACAATTGCAATGTGGCCCAGGGGAGCCATCGACTCATAGAGCCATAGAGCCATAGAGCTATAGAGTTGTGTGCCAACCGCCCCCTCTCGTCCTCTCAGCTTGTCGGTCTATAAATAAAGCGTTTGGTTGTTGTTGTGTTTTGTTTGTGCCTCTTAGATTCAATTATGTGCAGCTTTGTGCGGCATTTGTGTAAGCAATTAACTGCTTATCGAGTTGCAAACAAACTACAACGCTCTTAGCTACAATTTGTATCTAAGTATCTCTCTGCATCTGCAGTGATGCATCTGTATCTGTGGCTGCACACACTCGTCGTATCTTGTAGCTTCGGCGTAATGAGTTGCATGCAAATATTTGTGCAGTCTTTTGTGCCGCCTTGGTGTGTAATTTAATCGCCTCGCAAGGGCTTCGGCAGTGACGTCTTTTCGTCGTCTCTCCGCCACAGGAAACCATAAAAATCCTCGAGCGTTAACTGAGAAGCAGTCGAGTCGACGTCGATGTCGATGTCGCTGAATGATGATAAGTGTGATGTTTCTTCTTGCGCTCCGAGTTTCATTCACAGCCTTGCATTATTTGTTTCCCAGTGCGAGGGAGACGGCACCACTCCAAGCAGGGCAAGGACATGTCTTCGATATGGGCACGCTCTCTACTTGTTTACCCTAAGACTCGGTTCCTGTTCCTTGCCTTTACTTTGCTTCCCTATTTATCCTGCTGCCTGTCTGTTTTTCTGTTTTTTTTTTGTGTACCTGCCCTGGGAATTTTTACCGGCACTTTTCGTTGTTCGCTCTGCTCGTTTTGCCTTTTGTTTCAAGGGGGAATTCTTGCCCTTCTTTGCCGTTGTTATTTTTTTCCTTCTTCACATTTCTTTCTGCTCCTGCTGCTGCCGCTGCTACCCTCGTTACCCACCCCTGGAGTCGTTCTCACAGTTCTCGCTTCATCTGCTGCTTTCTTGCCGTTTTTCGGACGAAGTGTTGCCAAATGTTTGCAGTATTTCCTGTTGTCTACTTCAAGGCGCAACGCCTGGCAACAAGGCTTCCTATGCCCTCTTGCTTCAAGGTGTCACAGGGTATATTCAGCTATTGTTGGATATAACTTGAGCTCTTATTGTTTTCATTAGTATTCAATCATTTTAAATTCCCTCTTATATCAACTAGAAGTTGATTCCTAATAATTTTATTGTAAGTTCCTATTTATTTATTGACTCAAAGCGTTTCTACGATAATACCTTGTGATTGTCATTACGTCTAATGTGCGCTAATTACCCAAAATTCCAATAAACAATAATTAATAATGTGTATTACACACTTTGCTATAAAGCCGCCACAGCTGAGTTTCTTTTAAATATTTATAGGGCATTTCCCACGTCACCTTGCGAGCTCTGTTTACTTGTTTCATTTATTTTTAACACGTGTCAGAAAACTTTGCGAAAAACTGTCGCGCAAATAAAAAAAAAACGAAGTTAAAGAACAACAACAGCAATAACAACACTTGCGAGCCTTTGGTGCTCAGTGAATTTAATACCCAGTCAACGCTGGTGTTGAAGTTGAAGTTGAAATTGAAGTTGGAGTTGGAGTTGCAATTCCAGACTGGCAGGAACTCGCGACTCATGCCCTTTTTTTTCTGCCGGTGACGCGCCTGTCTTTGTGCCTCACCCTCATTGCAACGTGCCACTTGGCATTGTTGGCTCCTTGCAGCAGCAGCAGCAGCAGCAGAAAGTTAATGCAAAATGCATTACGCGGTGCTGCTTGAACCTCGCTGTGACCCAGCCACCACAGGGTCTGTGTAATGTGACACGCCTCGCAGGCTGAAGACTCGAGACTCGACACATCTCGTCGAGGATTTGCACCCATAAGTGGCAACGCAGGCAACGCATAAATCTAAATGCCTAATGCCTAATTCCTAATGCTAATTCAGTTTTCAATAGCGCCTGACTTTGTAATTGAATAGGGGCTTAAGGCCCAAGCTTAAGGCCAGAGCAAGGCCTATGCGTGAGTTTGATTAGCTTGGCTTATGGCTTGAATTACGTCTACTTAATGTTGCGCCATCATTCTCAGAGTTTGCGTGGTAATTAGATAGACTGCCTCGCCGCTAGTCGGGCAATTAAACCGGCAGCGTTTTTGCCTACAATGAGATCATGCTGTCCACATTAAACCATACAAAATAAAAGAGTGTTGAGCTCTAAAGCGGCAAATTGCTTAGCCTGCGAGATAACTAGACTTGTGAGAAACTCAGGCGAAAAGTGTGTTAAGGGCCAATTAGCGGAAACTGAAAGATAACTTGCTCAAAAAAAGTCGCATGATCGCGCCCAAAAGTAACAAAGATTAGAGAAGTTATTGTGCAAGCAAAGATAATGTTATTTACGCATGTTAACTAACATGGCTATGCTAAATTGCGGTTGTTGTTGCATAATCGTAAATGTAAACTAACAGAGCTATGCTAGCAGACGTGCCTGCTTAAATTAACATAGCTATGTTAAGTTAAAGCGCATATTAATGTTAGCGAGCTACTGAAGTTTTTTTTAACGACTCTAAGGAAAGTCTGTTAAGCAAAGTGAAGATGCGAAATTTTAACTGTTTCTTGGACAGTTTTATAAGTCAAATATCTAACTTATTTTAGTAATTTCTGGCTGTTTTATATCATTTGTAAGTCTGTTTATATGCCAACTTTATGCTTTATACTTCCATCTTACAAACTCTGCCTGCTTTGCCAGCTACCTACTTATGTAAGTCGTTTTTTATTGTGTGCTTATATCAGCGGCAAAGCTCTAGTCATGTTCCCAAGCTCGGCTCGGCTTGAGTAGGTAGGTTTCGAGCACAGTTCAAGGCTGTCGCCCCATAGTGGAAGAATGCCCCCATCCAGCTAATGTACTCGCAGTTCCCAAGTCTTTGACGTATCGAGAGAGAGCGAGAGCGTGTGCTTGTAATGTGACTACGAGCGTAGATAAGATGTTGGGATACAACTATAGCTACAACAGCTCACAGATACATTTAAAGATTTTTGCTTCGTGGCGTGGCATATGGATAGGCGGCCCAGCGGGATACCCTCGACTCGGTTTTTTTTTTTGGTTTTGTGTGAACAAGTCTTCCACGAAATGCTAAAACTCGTTTTGGGTCTCAGTCTCGAGTCTCGAGTTGAGTGTCGAGAGTGCTCGTAGTGTACTTCAATTGAACTACTCAATGCTAACTCAATTGCCGAGCAGGCCTAGGGCCAACTGCTGCCCATTTCCATAGCAGCGGATACTTAAAGACAATTGAAGCAACAGACATACAAACACATGCATATACATACATATACACACTTACACCCACACACACAGGCAGATACAGACCGGCTAAGACAATGTGGTTTTGCTGCTTTTGTAGATCTTAATAAACATTTGTGGAGCTCTTGTTGCCTGCCTCTGCTCTATCGCGGAGTAGGCCTAAGCCGGATATCGCGCCCATAACTCACATACACACAACACAGGCTGCGTTCACATCCTCTGCGTTTCCTCCATCCCCCCATCCCCAAAGTGCTCTGTCTTCGCTACGCCGCAGAAGACAGCGCTCTATTCTTTTCAAGTTCAAATCAAACATTTGCCATAATCTTCAAGTGTCAGCTGCATCATTTTTTCCATCTTCCATGTACCATAAAAAAGAGGCAAATTCAAAATAACATAAATACACACACAGAAAGGTGCAAAGCAAATGAGCTGTAAAACAAAAACCAAAAAAAAAAAAAAAAACAAAATAGAAAATCCAGCGCCCCCAAAAAAGGAAAAAACTCTGAAAATGTCACACAGCATTGCAATGCAGTCATAGGGAGACTGAGAGAGAGAGAGAACGGAAGAGTCGAAAAAAAGGGAGCACACTTTAAAGTGGTTGCCAGGAGAAAGAGAGGGAGACTGTGTGACTGTGTGTGCGGAGTACGGGAGGGTGGGGAGAGAAGGAAATGTGAAAGATTGTCAAGCGAGAAAATTTTTGGGCATTTCGTTTAATTTTAGACTGAGAAAAAGCCAATAAAATTGTGTGTTGGCTGCTGGCGCTGTTGTATTTATTTTTAACCCCCGTAGCAAACACTTCCGCAGAGGGTGCTGTAGAGGGTAAGGATGGAGGATGTTGCTCTTAATGATATCAGTCTCGCTGATCGCCTAGCTGCCTCTATCTCTCTCTTTCTCTAGCGCTGTCTCTGTCGGCCCGTAGCTGATGGAATGTTAAGTGAACTTATCCCGCGGGTACTCGCTGAAAAACGCATGTCACTTAAATTTATTGGCCGCAACTACCAGAAGAAGAACAACAACAATAACAACAGCAACAACAGCAGGCAGCATGCTGCATGCAGCAAGTCAGTCCGTCAGACATTTCCCAGTGTGAAATGCATTTTTCATTCAATTTTTCCCGTTGTGCCGAATGTTTATGTTCGTCCCGGGGCTGTAAAATCGATTGATAGACGCGACAGACTCATGATTGAAATTGAAATTAAACACATCGTCGTCGTCGTCGTCGTCGTCGCAGTCGTCAGCATGCGAGCGTGGGTGTATTCACGACTACATTGGGGAGCCACTCAAATGTTTAGCAGCAAATTTAACTGTTTTTTTCGTTCGACTTTAATTAGCTTACATGGTCGTAAAGTCGAAACCCCAGCAGAGCTGTGTACAACGGAAGTTTTTACACTCGGCTACTCAGCAGCAACTTGAAAGTACGACTTGGAAATTTATTAATTAGGGCAAAAGAAATACGCTAATTGCTGTCAAGACGAGCGACAGAGGTCAATTAATTTAAATAAAAAGGCAAATTGTCAGGCTCATAAAAATGATTCACAAACACAACAGCACTAAAAGAACTTAATTAATAGTGTGGGAGGTCGACATTGCCAATTGTTTAATCAAAAGTGGCACAAATCGTGAGGGATAAAAATAACGTAAGAACAGACGGAGCTGGTGAGAGAAAAGTAATTTCCTTCCTCTAGCGTCTAGCTTCAGTTGAGTATTATAGCTTAGCGTAGTAATTTGTTGAGCCTATTAAATTCAATTTCATTTAAATGATTAGGGCCTTCTGATAAAGTATTTGCCTAATTTATCAATTCAATGAATTTTATTTTTATTTTTCATCTGTTTTATATATTTTACAAAGCCAAAGCTGCGCTATTTTATTCTATTTCCTCTTTGAAAAAAATTCGATATCTTCTAACCTAATATGAAATTTATTGAAAGTCTTTTTTGTACCTAAAATCTTTTATCTATTTGTGTCTGGCTAACAACATCTCTTAGTTCTGCGTGCCATAAAAAAAAACTATATAAAAAAGCAATCTGAACTGGAAGCAAACCCCTTTCTGCATTCCGTTCCGAGTGGAACTGATGGACAGCCGTGCGTTATCTGCCATCGTTGTCATAAGCAGTTATAAAAGTATAAGTCAGTTGATTAGCTGGCCGGGTCGTCCATAAGATTTAACCCCTTGTCTGCCCTGCTTCTCCGCCTCCGCCTCCTTCTCCAACTCCTCCTCTGACGACCATTCTTCCCGTGGCAAGCCTAGACGATGAGTGAAAACCGCAGTCGCATCGAACTTTTATGGGTTTTATTATGGGCAGCAAATCACGTGACTTGCCCATTTTTGGGCAGTTCGGAGAGTGCGTGGGTGCGCCTCGGGCATTGATACGGCGACAACAACAATGCGAGGCACTAGCAACATCAATGGCAACGATGCGAGCGAGTCGCATAAATCAGTTTTAATAGCACAGCTGTAGAAGTCAATCGCCGGCTTTTGGCAAACTGCACGTCGTTTGCCGCTGTCGTTGTTGTCAATGTTGTTGTTCCTTGCGTTGTTGTGGTTGCTGAGTGCCCTCTGGGGCTGAGCTTGGTTTTAGCAACGGTTTTAATGAGATTTGAAACGAGCTAAATGACGGAGCCAAAACCAATTTTGTCACTTCTCTTTCGGTTTTCCATATCTCGTTTCGTTACGTTTCGTTGTCAACTTTTTTCGGATTGCTGGCAACATTTCTGTCGCTTTACGAGCAACATTTTGCTAGTTGATTGCTACTGCTGCTGCTGCTGCTGCTGCTCTCTCGCTCGCTCACTCTCTTTTTGTGGTGCACTCACCTCTTACACATGCTGTCCCTTTCTGTTTTTCATGCTCTGCTGCTGTTGCTGTTGCTGCTTTTGCCGTTACATTGCATAAATTTGTCGAGCTTTTGTTGTTGCTGCTGCCTGTTGTTGGCTTTGCAATTTATGCCCTCAAAACGTCGCCTGCCTTTTGTTGGCATGCGAAAATTTGCTAAAATAGCAGCCAGAGAGTTTGCCGCATAAAAACTTTTTTCTTGCTTTTGCTTTTGCCGCCGTCGCTGCTAGCAATAAAGCACATGTGACTACACCGCACGCACACACACACACAGACAAAAGCACACTAGCACTCACACTCACACATGTACTCAAACTCACGCCCTTTGTAACTGTTTCTCGTATGCTATTTATGTATAAATATGTAAAGCTCTCTTCGCTACAAATTTGCCGCTTTGGCTTTAAGCTTAACGCCAGCGACTCCCCACATAAATCATCGCTTGTTAAAGCCGGGCCAGACAATGTGATAAGCGTAGCTTTTCAGGTAACGCCAGTTTGTCCCAGCCTCATCATTTATAACCGCAGTGAGTTTGGCTTGTTGCGTTCGCTGTTCGCTTTTTTTTGGTTTTTGATAAGTCTTCTGCGGCGTTGATAAATTAACTGCGACGCTGTGGCTACTCTTTGACCTTCGCCCAATTTAGAAAGCTCGAGCGCAGACATCTGGAGTTATCGATAACACGCAGAGTGTGAGCTGCAATCGATTGTAAAGTGATGTGAGTTACACAGTTATCGAATTTGCTGTTGAAAACAGCTCATCAACAATAATAAAACCAATTGCTTTCAATTTACTTAAAGTAATAATGCTAATTGATAGAATAAAGAAAATTAATACAAATTTATATGGGAAATATATCAGACAAGCATGGGAATTGCTAATACTTGCAAAACTCAAGCCTTAAATATTTTTCTAATTAGTTAGTTGTTCATAGCTGTATAGTAAGTGTATAGAGACTTCGGCCACTTCCACCGCGTTTTGCTCTTAATTTTCGTTGACTTGTTAGTGTTGCTCTCATTGATAATTTATCACATTTTTTATCACATCGGATGTCGCAGGACTTTCATTTCCCGTTCAACTCCACACCCGAGTTGCAAGTTGCGCCCCCCGTCGAATCAGCGAGCGACCAAAATGTGACCCGTAATTGCTTTAAATGCTATTATGACACTTACGCACAGCGGCGACGCTGCGCTGCTCTGTGCTGTGCTGCTCTGTGGTCTTCTTGTCACTGCCTGGAGACCAAAGGCTGATGATGTCCGTGACGCCGTCGATGGCTGCCTCGTTGTCTGCCTGGCTGGCAGTGTGCCAAGGGCCAAGGGCAGCTGTGGCTGTCGCTGTGGCTGTCGCTGTGGCTGTGGCGACACTGACAGTTGCAGCTTGCAATTGTTTTCGCTTTTAAATAATTAAATTAAAATGGCCAGTCAACTGATTGGAGCAGCAGCTCGAGATTCAATTGTGCCTCGCTTCTCTCGCTGCTGACTCGCTGCCACTCGTTGCAATTAAGGTTTTTGGCCACCGCGTCGCTTGCCACGGTTCAGCGGGTGCATTGAACTCGCGCCAATTACGACTGCATATTTCTATCCCGCCGTTGTCTTGTGGTCCTGCCTATAAATCATTTACTGCTTAGACATTATCTCGCAAGTTCAGCTCAGTGAAAAGTGCTTGATGCAAGCAACTCCTTGCTGCCCCCGGCCCCCCGGGACCCGGCCCTGTTTCGACTGCCACAGGCTGGCGGCTACGTGCCTTGTGTGGAACTTGTTTGGCGCAAATTATGCTACACCAGAACGCGCGCTAGTCTATGACAGATTGTATCTGCCAGATACACAGATACACAACATTGCCATACACTTCGTTCGACGGCGACGTGTCGGGCAACGCAGCACGTACCACCAGCGAGAGAGAGAGAGAGAGAGAGAGAGAGTGTGAGGGGGATCCCTGCCACCCCCTCGTCGCGCTCATTAGTTCGCCACAAACACCGCCCACTTGCTGCACGCGGTGTCAATTTATGGCCAGAACCAGATTCTAATAAAATGTCAGCGCCAGCTTTGGTTTTTGGCTTACGGCACTCGGCATTTGGGTTTTTGCTTCTCGGTTTTTGGTTTTGCGATTCGATTCAGCATCTTGTGCAAATCTCGTTTATTTGCGGCTTTGGTGTCAATGTGCCACACAGCAAATGCACTTCTCATCACATGCCACACACTCACACTCACAAACAGTGCACAGCGAACGAGACAAGTTCGTGTGTAAGTAGATACCGAGTACTCAGAGTGCTCAGAGTGCAGAGTGCTCATATATTGGCTTTAGGGGTCTTTATTGGTTTTGTCAGCGGCACACAAGACGACGTGCTCTTTGGCTATGTTACTAGCATCCATGTCTGGGGTTTTGATTTGTTCCATGCTATAAATTTCATAGATTGACATGACAATTGTCAATTGTCAAGCGACAACGGCGCCAGCTTGAATATGATATGTTGGACCTCCACAACATGCCGCACTCTGCCATCGATATTATTCACTAGTCTGGGCTGTCAATGCAATTCCTTGTGACTGGCTAGATAAATAGATAGCTGCAAAGGTGCTTCAACTAATCCTGTTTGTGCATTCGTGTGAACTACAAAAAGAAAGGAAAGCTTGAAGTGATGTAGAAGCTTGAAGTGTGATGCGCTCTCTTGCTTACAAATATATGTTAACCTTTGAAAGATTATGAATTATTAGAACTAGAAAATATGCGCTTATAATTGCTAAGATTGCATCTTTACTTAAATGCAGCAAATGCGTTAGAAATTTGATAGTTCGCTGTCTAGAGACTTCTGAGTTCCGTGAGGTGCGTGATCAAACAACTAAATTGCCAATATTGTATTGATTGAATACGCTAAAATTGTGTTGTAAAAATTCCAAGCTATTTATACACCTGCACAGCAATTTTCGTAAGAATTTTCTATAGATTTGCTGCGATCAATCAGTTTGGCTGAGCGAACAAAAAGAATAAAATACAAATTTAGTGGCTGTTCAAAGCATATGTATGTGTCTTTTATGACGCTGCCATTATTTACTATAGCCATTTTGCTATCTCGGCAAATTGAGGCGCAATTCGAAATGTCTATAGTTGTTTTCTTTTGTCTGGGAATTTGCCGCAGTTGGCGTGTGGAAGGGGAGTGAATTATTTGTTGATTTCTACGCTCCGATACGATCCGAGTATGGCAATATCGCAGTATTGCAGTATGCATTGCATGAGTAATGCATAGTTTGCTCTCTCTCTCCCTCTCTCACTCTCTCCAGCCGCGTTTTAGCCCAGATCGGGCGTACATAACTTAAGTTAGCAGACAAGTCGCAGACTCATCGCCAGACGGCCAGACGATGACCAACAGCCCACAGACATGATGACGCCTCTACCAAAATTGAAATGGCGAAAGAGACTTTTTGCAAATACTTTAGCACGGTTAATTTGTCATTTCCGCAACTGTTGTCAGCTTCCGGCCATGGCCGAAATGCACCTGAGAATGCTTAATTGAATTTCGCATTTGGCCGAAATGCGAGTGGAGCATGCAAATTGCCAACGTCGCCGCTTCGTTCGGCATGTGCTCACTGTCAAGTGCAACACGCTCAACATGCGCGAAGTGTGGCAGCGGCAGGAGCAGGAGGAGGCGGAGTTGGAGACGCAACTGCGTGCCAATGTCTGCGCACTTGAGATTTCTGGCAGCAACGAAATAAAAAATGGAATTGCTGAATTCTATCTGCTGGCTGCTGGTTGTTTTTGGTTCTTGTTCTTGTTGTTGTTGTTGTCGTTGTTTGGTTGGACTCTCGACCCGAGCATGCCCCAGACCCATGCGTCTTCCAGTTGCCACATTCAACGTCAAAACGTTGCCCGACTGCCATAAAATTGCCTGAATTTAGCGCTAGGCTCCAAGGCGCTTCAGCTCTTTGCAGTTGTTTTTGTAGTTGTTGTTGTTGTTGTTGATGTTCTTGTTACACGCGTCAGTCTTAGATGGGAGCAGGGTATGATGAATTAGTGGTAAAATAGAAATTGCCAGGCTATAGAAAGTAAGGAACGTTTTATCAAATGCGTGGTTAGGAACATCCAGATTTAATACAGTCTAAGAGTTACAGCTACGAAGCTTAGGAATAATAGTCCTTGAAGCTATATGTGTATTTTAGTACTTCAACACGCTGCTAACTTTTGCTCAAGTTGTTGTAGTCTCAATCAAAAACTTAATTAATAAAAATCATATGTAATTGGAAGGCTGGAATTTCTAAAAAAGGTTGAGTTTGAGTTATCTATCAATACAATAGACTTGGAGGACACTTAAATGCTTTAGATGGTAGACAATTAGCTTAACTAAAATGTTTACTCAAGGCATAATGCAAAGACAACAGCATATATCTGGATTAAAGTACTATCTTTAATTACATATTAAAGATATATTCGATATAAAATGAAGCATATATTGTATATTGTATATTGTATCATTAGAGTCACTAGACTTTATTAATTAATTACGAAGATGCAATTTACAAGCTTGCTGGCTTTGTAAACACACCTCAGGTATCTCAGAGTCGAGCAGACTCGTCTGCAGCGTGCGTGTTTGTTGTTTTTGTCGTCGACATTGTCGCTGTCGCTGCTCAGTCGGATGACTCGCTGCCCTGGCCTGGGTTGGCTACTGTTTCTAGTTGTGTGCCTGGCAGCGGTCCAGCTGCCGCCTGCTTGAAGTGTCTTTGCTTTTTGCCTTGTTAATCTACGAGTGGCAGTTGCTGTTCCTAGTACTGCTTGCAGCTTGCTGCTTGCCACTGGATGCTGCTCCTCGGGCTGTATGCTGCGCTGCTTTGTTGTTTTCATTACCGTCCACATGGCCGCCTATTAAATGCAAAATGTGCAGACAGCCAGAAAGACAAACGGCCATTCCTCTTCTTTCACTCAGTTCCCCCCTCCTTAGCCCCCTCCCCCCCTGCGATTCCTCATCCATCTGCCGTCTCTCATTTCGCAAAACTTGCAGCGGCCTGTCATATGAATTAAATATGCAAGTGCCCATCACACTGCACTTACCTCCGCAGTTGGCATAGGCCAGAGACACAGTTTGGAGGAGATCGGAGTCAACGG
This sequence comes from Drosophila siamana, assembly GCA_035047445.1. NCBI lineage: Eukaryota > Metazoa > Arthropoda > Insecta > Diptera > Drosophilidae > Drosophila > Drosophila siamana. Next base: position 14,019,192 of record JAWNPP010000004.1, on the reverse strand, counting down.
AGTCCTCGACGTTTGCAGTGCCACCGATAGTTGCAGTTGCTCCAGTTGAAGCTGCGGCCTGCTTGGGTGATTAAAGTTAATTACATTTTTCATGGCTCATATCATTTATTTTTTGCCCTCTTTATTGCACTTTATGAGCATTATTTTTCCTTTTTTCCCCTTTTTTTATTTATGCACTGTTGTCCTTGGTCTTTGCCGATTTTTCCACTCTATTAATTTGCGTGTTGATTTATTTGCGGGCAGCAGAGTCGAGGAGGAGGAGGAGGCTGCTGGAATTATTTGTTCATTTTTTGTTCATCCAGTTTTGTTTATATGGAAATCAGTGCAAACAATGAAGCTGCCGCCGCAGCAGCAGCAGCATCGTCTGTGCTCTCGTGTAAACATTTGGAGAGCCAGAGGCAATAAAATCGCATAGCAAATGCCGCAATCATTTTCAACAAAAAAAAAACAAGAAAAAAAGCAGCCAGATAATAATAATAATAAAAGAGGAACTATGTAGAACTCGGCTGGAGGAGCTGAGAGCAACAACATTCGAAAATCACACGCAGCTGGGCGGCCAAAATGTTGTTTCAATTAGACGGCATAAAAAAGCGAGGAGAGAGACTCTGCTTATGAAGCGATTTGATAATCAGCATCAGCTGGCGTGACTCATGGGCGAATGAATATAAAGCAGCAGTCGATAGATAGATCAGCTTACGCAACAGCAGAACTCTTGATATTTTCATAAAATATCAGATGGCTCACCGGAAAATTGTATTGTTTTTATGATGAATTCGGAGTGGGTTGCAAATTGAAAGCGTTCATTGAAAGGCTGCTTTAATGATTAAACATACTCCAAAATCATATTCTACATATATTGTTTTACTTTATAGATTTCTGTTTACAGTTTTCTGTTAATATCAATCTTAACTCCAAGCTTTCTTTGTGTTTAACATATCCACATTTTCGACTCGTTAGATTCTATGCATTATTTGTATTTTGCATATTTACTTTAGCTGCTTTCATTTATAGATTTCTGTTTAATATATCCACAAATCTACAACACGTTTAATGCTGTGCTTAATGAGATTTCTTCGCATTAAGTTTTAATATGCAAACGTCATAAAATGGAATTCTTTTTATTGTAAATTAATTTGAAAACTCCTCAAAGCAGCTTAAAAGCGAGATTAGAAAGTTATTTGATCACTAAATCGTATTTAGAACCGAGAAATTCAATTCAATTTAATTTATGCAACGTAGAAATCTTTGCTGCTTGTGGCATTTAGCAATGCAACTGTGAAAACACTTCAGAGTGAATCAGCAGCTGCAAGTTAAATCCAGACCCAAAACACACACATTTGCCATTAGTTGGAAATCAAGAGTGGGTTATAAAACAGCTCCCAAAGCTGGCCAACAGACTTTGCGACTAATAACGCAAAGTGTGTGAGAAGCACGTGCGAAGTGCTGCGTTTGCTAATACCAAAACAGTTTCGAGACAACTAACTTCATGTGCTGCACTTCCCCAGCAAGTTTCAGTTAGCTCACAACTAATCCACGCTCCACTCTTCTCTTCGCCTTTGCTTGCAGCTGAAAGCGACCTGCTCACCTTTGCACAGCGCAAGCAGCACTTTGATTCGGACAAGTCATTCCAGCAGGAGCTCTTCACCAACGACTCGCGGCCCCAAAGTGTGCGACAACTCTACAAGGAGGCGGGCAAGGAGCTGCTCCTGATGCCCATCACGACGGCTGCGGCTGGTGCGACGCCGCTGCGTTCGATTTCCTTCAACGGCGACGTGGCCGCCAACGCTGAGGATGTGCTCGATGGATCCGCGGAGGCGGAGGAGCCGCTGCTGTGCTCCGACCTGGACTTTGGCAACGCCAATCGCAAGCTGCGCACGCGCATCGATGCCGAAATCGAGATACGTTTGGTGAGTACATCCATTAGCTTTGCCACACATATGCATAAATAATAATCTGGCCTCGAAACTCGTAGTTGAAGCTGAAGCTGAAGCTGAAGAAGTTGCGGCACCATGTGTGTGGTCTTTGTGGTTGACGTTGTGGCCGTTGTTTCCTGGTATTTGCCAGCTGTGCTCAGTGCTCAGTGTAAAGCATCTGCCGCAGCACAGCAAATTGTGCTCCACATAGCCGTGCCACAAACACAACCACAGGCAGCTAGCTCGTAGCTCACGTAGCAACTTTGTCGTTGTCAAACAAGTTGCGGCCCGGACCACACACACAGCAGGCTAACAGCCAGGCAAAGACAGACAGACAGACAGACGGTTGAGGCCTCTGGCTAACGAGAAATCACTTCGACTTGAGTTCAGTTGACTTGTGTTGCAGTTGGGCTTTTAATTGCTGACGTCCCACGCCTTCAAAAGGGCCAAAACTCTGCCAGCAACTCGGCAACAAGCTATCAGAAAATTGCAGTTACTTAATTTGAGCTAACGCGTTCTCTTGTCCCCATTTAGCCAAGAGTCTGCAACATCGACATCGACATCGTCATCGTCATCGTCAGCGTCAGCGTCGTCAGGCAACGTTGTCGTCTTGCCTTGTTTAGCCATTGCCATTAGATAAGCTGGCAAAGACAAACAGCCAGTGGCCACGGCGACTTTCCTGTTCGGCAGCTAGCCAAAACTTGTTTTTAGGCTAAAAGCGACAACTGGCTGCTGCCTCTTTGCTGCTGCTGCTGCTGCTGCTTTGCTTTGCTTGTCAGTGCTGCCAATAACCGTAACTGGCGACGTCTTTGTCGCTGTCGTCGTCGTTGTCTGCCTCTTAATTGAATGACTTTTAATCCTTTTCGCATTGCGTTTGACATTAGGCGTTCCACTTGGACGCATCGCAAACAACAACAGCTCGAACAGTTCTTCTCCTTTCGACTCTCTCGGTTATCCAACAGTCGCATTAGCGCATTGCGGTTTATTGCTTATGGCCACAAGATGTTGTTGTTCTTGCCGAGTCAGTCGAGTCTCGGTTTTTGCTGCCTTCTGGCTCAAAAAGCCACATTGAATTACATTTTATTGCGTATATGGAGAGACATTTATGTGCAAATATTTTATCATTGAAACTTGGCCAATCGGGCTGCCTATTCAATTGAACCCAAACAAAGAGCCGCCGAACCGTAAACAACAACAATATATATATGTACATATATATTGGCAGCTAGACAGGATTTGCACACTGGTTCACAGCACATCGAGACTGGCAGCAAAAGAGTAGAGCAGTAGAGGGCGGGAAGAGATGTGAACAGTGGTCAACAATAAATCAAGTTAGACAAGGGATTAATGTGGGAAAGACAAATTTGGTGTTTGAAAGAAAGAGTTTATTAAACAGAATATACATGAAGAATTTAGTTATTTCAATCTTAAAGTTAAATATTGATGATTGGTTGTTGTAATTATTGCAGAAAAGGAAAATTTGTTGTTAGAAGGAAACAGTTTATCTAACAAATATATTTATATACTGAATATATTTGGAGAATTTAGTAATTTTTTTATTAAAGTTAAATGTTGAAAAAACCAATATTTTATTGTTTGAATTAAACGCTAGTAAAAATCAATGAGAACTAAAGATCAAATAATAGTAAAAATTTGAAAGACAATTATTAACAATAGACAACTGAATAATGTAGCAATTCAAGTTTAGCTTTCAAGTTACGTAAGCTAAAGTAAAACATTACAGTCAAGCAAATGAAGTGATAGATTTCATTAAATTTTATTTGTTTTGTTTTGTCAACCAACAAATTGCTGAAGTTTGCGGCTGTCGTTAGGGCAAAAGAAAGCATAAATAAATAAATATATGAGGTCACTTTTTCTTACCACTGTACTTGAGACTGTGGTCCAAAGGCCGATGTTTAGCCAGTGAAAATGAGGCTCAAGTGGATTTTTATGTAGATTTCTCAGACGTCGCGTCGTGGGTGTGTTTTCGGGGGGTTACTCCATATCTATCCCCTCCATGTCCGCTGGCAAACATAACTTTCAATTGTTACAATTGATTTTAATGGTCCAAAGCCCCGAAAAGCGAAGAAAAAAATCAATGGAAAAGATTCCACTTGGAAATGTAGCTGAAAACTTGGGAAAAATTTATAACATCGAATTGAATTTGCTGTGGCTGATTGCTTTTAATTAGACTGATTGAATTTCGAAGGCGAATCAGAAATTTGTTCGTGTTTTTTTTCTTTTTTTTTTGGTTTATTTTGTTGTCTATCTATTTGGCCGTGTTTGTAGAAAATCGCGTGACTTGTTCGCATTTTTGCTGAGCAGGCCTGCGACGTGGAGACTGACAAATGTTTGCGCAAACACAGCAGCAAATTCACGATTTTTTTTAGCATGTGGCATAAAAATTATGATATGCGTGACAGGACTGCCTTGAGGCCAATTAGGGATGTGGCATGTGCCTCCTACAACGTGTTTTTGCATGTCCACTCTTTTGGGCAACTGCTAATTAAACGAATGACTTAACATATTTCCCCCCTCTCTCTCTCTTTCTTTTTTGTTTATCCCTTTTTTTGCAGCCCGCTGCCATTGAGGATTTGCGGAAATGGACGTCGAGTGAGGCGCTGGGTGATGTCACCGTCACCCCCGACTGCATGCACCATGTGGACACATCGATCTGCACGTCGCTGGTCATCGGCGACAACGGCATCCTGACGCCCGCTCTCTCTCCCTCCGTCCTCTCCGCCGACGCCTTGGACGCACAGTATGCGATCAACGCCAGCCAGGCGGCGGACAGCGCTCATCACCACAGTCATCACCATCAGCAGCAGCTGCTGCTGCCGAACGATATCAATAAAGATGTGCCTTTGAACCATCGACTGCCTTCACCCGAGGAACAAACCAAAATCATTGCCTTAAAGTAAGTTTGACAGCCACTGAATGCCGACGTCGACGTTTGACAGCCACTGTCAGCTGCCATTAGCAATTGACACGCTGTTTGGCGGGCACTGGCGACACACACACATACACCCACCACAGTCAGCACACATTTTCGTATGCTAATTTTATTTAAAACTTCAGTTTTATTGGCGTTTCATGTAAATTGCCAACACTACGTTCGTCGGCTTTTGTTTGTTTTGTTTGCCGGCCAGCGCACAATGTAATATTATTATTTACTCTAGTATGCGACAAACTTGAAACGAGTCGCTGCACTTTGGCAGACAGTTTGTGAAGCAGATAGTGAACCATGGCGAAAGCTCCGCTTAAGCTCGATAATTTACAAGTGCTGGTTCAATTGAACAACTAGAGTTTTGTTCATTTCATTTAGTTCACAAAGAGACTTTACTAACAAGCTTAGCAAAAGTTTATTTGTCAAAGGGCATTACAACTTCGTGTTGGGCCGCTGCAGTGATGCGTTGCTTGTTTTAATTTGATTCAATGTTTGGCCTTTTGTTTGTAATGTGGCGCGCAATCAGAAACCACAGCGTAAAAAACAGAAACAACTTTAATTCAATTGCGTATTACATAAATTTACATTGCGAGCGCGCACAATTATGCAAGTGTCGCTGAAGGCCCCCGCCACGCCCACTCTGCGAGCCCGGCGACCCCTTGATGGCCATGGCTCATTTGTTTAATGTGTTTCCTCCAAAATGGAACGGCAAACTCGCAAAGAGATAAACAGACAGTTTGACGTGCACTGTTAACGCTCCATTGAGTTTGAAGCGCAAATGTTTGGTTAGCATTAAAGCGTGAACAAAAAGCTGTGTGCGTTGGGGAAAAACCACAAAATGCACTTTAAAAAGCCCCAAAGCTGTTGCGGCCAATAACTAATAAACATTATTATGATTGCAGATACCCCGCCGAAGTGATCTCGGTGAACACATCCGGCAAGCATTTCCAGCGCATGTGCGCAGCCCGCAAATCCACCACGGGCTGCTATGCGGGCGGAGCTGGAACTGGAAACGGAACTGGAACTGGTGTCACAACTCCCAGCAGCGGCAGCCCGGAAGATAATCAAGCGGAGGCCAACAATCTCGACGACAACGTGCAGACGGTTAGTCGTAGGTCGCGGTCGCGGAAGGTGCGGGGCAAGCGTCGCAACACGATAGCGGGCATTGATCAGAAGGAGATACAGGATGCGGCCAATGGGTATGTTGCGATATTTGTCACTTGTCGTATGTTTATTTTCCGAACTGTATTTATTTTTAACACCTTTTACGTTGCCAATTTTTGCAAAGGGAAAGCTCGTTTGCAGTGGCGCTCAAACTGTACATAAAGCATACTGAGACCTCTCTAGCTGTCTCGCTGTCTCTGTCACTCTCTCGCTCTATCTCTTTATACTCGTACATAGAACCACAATACATGATCATGTATCCAATTGCATTCAAACTATGAAATTTGACGAAAACTTTTTAGCTGCCTAAATTTGTTATGCTGTTTAGTAATTTGAACGATTATTTTAGTCATTTATCGCAAAACTGTACAAATTCGTGTCTTGCTGTAAATTACAATATGTATTTTTTTTTCATTTTTTTTGGTTTTTTTTATGATTGATTATGTAATTAACTCGTATTGTTTGCCAAGTTAGCTGCAGCACAACGCATGCCTAAAAAACAAAACAAAAAGAATAAATTCCAAAATTTAAACGTGAATGTTGTAAGAATTTGTAATAGATGCCGAAGCGCCATATAATCTGTGTAAATAATCTTGTTAATCGTTGTTTGTGTCTGGCAAATTGATAATTATACTTAGCTTTGTTTAAACAAAACGCAAGCAACGTTCATTTCTTTTCCAGCTAAAGCAAAATTGAAATTTTGGCAGCGAAAATAATTGCGAAACGCCTATAAAAGCAACAACAAAAACAAACCAAAAACAGCCTAACAAATTACTCAATACAAATAAAATACGCACACACACACTCACATACACAACATACTTCACACACACTCACATAGACAACATACTTCACACACACACACTTTCAACACACACGCATGTGCACTCAACTCGCCGTATACAATTTATCATGAACATAGCAATTCATTCATATTCGAGACATTCACCTCCATGCACTCAGCCAAGTTACGAACCACCCACACACACGTACATACACAGCCTCAGCAACATTTGTTGCCAGCTGTCATGTTGCCGAGCAACATGCAGGAAGGCTGCCCGCCCACACTCTTTTGCGGTGCTGCTCTCCTGCGCTCATCATCAGCATAAATCAGGCGTGTGCAGGCAACGTAGGATTTTTGCCAACTAGAACAGCAACAACAATAAGAATTTGCCATTTTTTCGTGTTCGTGCTGCTTTTGTGCATTTGGCTGTCGCCTTTTGCTTAAAAGTTGCATAAATCTTATTTGTTGTTTTTTTTTTGGCGTCGTCTGCCCACAAATCCGATGCGATTGCGACGTCGTCATTCCATTTCACTGCGTTTTATGTGCAACATGAGACTGCACACGCACACAGACAAACAAACACACACACACAGTGTGCTTTACATATACATATATGCCAATGCTGTTCGATATCTGTGCGATCAGCACTAAACAACTGAACTCAACACGCCGGAGTCGTTAATGCAAAGCAAAGCAGGCCAAATGCAACTCGACTGAACCCAATTTGCCATTTTTTGTTTTTTTTTTTTGTGTAACTCGAGGGCAGCTTCAGCAGTTGCCGCTTCTCACATTTCCAATTCAGTCATTTAAATTCGAAATAATTTCATGTTTAGCTGCAGTTGCATGTGTGTCATTAGTGAACCGCTCGCTCCCCTCCCCTTCGTCAATTGAAAACTGTTGACCCGCGAGTGCACGAGAAATGAATGAAAAGCGTTCGCTTATCAGCATAGCGAGCACATGGCTGTGTTTCTGTCTCGCTCTCGCAGCCGCTTAGCCACTGCAGGCGCCATCTGTTGTGGAGTGGGCGCACTCTAGAAGCATGTGGATGTTGTAATCGGGCTACGCAACGAATTGCACTTTGAACTGTGCCATTAATTCAACTGCAGATGGACTAAAATGGTTTTACACACAGGCTCTCTCTCTCTCTCTTTCGCTCTGTCTCTGTCTCTATCTCTGACTGTCTCTCTTCAACTGCTAACACAAATCGCACTCTCATCTTCATCAAGTACAAACCTTACAATTTTGCTAACCAATTGCCCAACATGTATATTTTCTTTTTATGTTTCCCAACAACTCAACAACAACAACAACAACAACATCCATCACAACAACAACAACAACAAACACAACGACTTCAACAAAATATTATATAATTTTCTTACCCCCCCTTCAACTCAACTCAACTCAACTCACCTCCTAAATCAGCAGCAATGATGCAACAAAGCAGACGCCTTCAGCTGCCACATCGCCAGCGCCAACAGCAGCAGCGTCGGCGGCTGCGACAAGTGGTGGCGGGGTGGACGCCAGCAGGAAATCGAAGAAGTTCGGACGCAGCAAGTCGAGCGACCTCTTAAAAAAGGAATCTGTTGCCTTACCCTACGACAAGGGCAAGAACACGCTGACGCGCCTCAACTCGCTGAAGCAGTGGGGCAGGAACCGCTTCAAGTTCATGCAGCGCAACGGCCACGACGCCGAGAGCAGCCAGCTGGACACCAGCGGCTGCAGTTCGCAGCACAGCAGCAGCCTCGACTCGAAGCCCGAGGCGAGCTCAGCGCTGCAAGCTTTGCCCACCAGCGGCAGCGGAGGCGCCACCAGCAAGTCCAAGTCGCGGGACATCGACGATGAGTGCGTCGTCCATGCGCTGATTGCGCAGAAGAGTGAATCACGGTTTTCGCACGAACGAAAACCCTCGTATTCCTCGTCCGAGAAGAGCATGAGCGTCTCCAGCAGCGGCCAGCTGCGCGGCAAGCTGCAGCTCTCCTCGCTGGCCGCAGCGGCGCACGTGAAGATGCGCGAGACGGCCACGCTGAACAGGCAGCGACGCAATGGTCTGCATCGCCTCGATGCCGCCGGCAAGGAGGAGCAGCCGCATTCCTCGAGCGGCAACTGGAGCGCCAGCTCGGAGTCGGGACGCGCCTCCATTGGCAGCGAGATCACCATGCAGCCCAAGTCGAGTGCCTCGAACACCTCGCTCAACGTCTCCAGCTTCCAGCCGTGCAGCAGCAGCGGTCCGCCGTCCTCGATGCTGAGCCGGCGACGCTTCCTCAACACCTCGGCCTCGAGCAGCGTCACCAGCGAGGGCACCGCAACGCCTGAGCTGCAGGCGGAGGCGGGCGCCTATCCCAGCCACCTGGACGACGAGACGAGCTCCGCGTACAGCTGCGACACCGAGGGCTACTACACCTCCTTCCACATGGACAGCGGGCTGCGCACGCTGAAGGAGGAGGAGCCGCCGATGACGCCGCTGCAGCAGAGCCTGCACACCAGCAGCTACTCCTTTGGCAGCCAGTCGAATCAGACGGTGCTCAATGCGGAGAACGAGTACGAGCTGTACGGACGTGGCTCCACCTCGACCACAACGAGCTCGGCGGGCACAGTTTGCACCACGCTGCTGAATGCGGCTGTGTGCACGGGACCCGATGTGCCCGAGCGCAGCAGCTCGCTGGGCAAGCACAGTGCGCAGAGCCAGAGCAACAGTGCGAGTAGCAGCACCTTGGAGCGCAGCTACAGCAGCAGCACCATCGGCAGCACCTTGGAGCGCACGGGAACGATTAAGCGCAACTTGAAGCTGGGCAGCACGGCGGAGGATGGGACACAACAGCAGCAGCAGCAGCTGGCGGAGCAGGAGCAACGCGCTGCTTTGCCGCTGCCTGGCGTGGATCTGGAGTACTCGGAGTGCTCGGATCTGGAGGGTGTGGAACGCATCGAGCGCATCAAGCAGAAGACGACGCTCAGTGCCAAGCGTATACCCTCCATGTGCATCATTACGCCCACGACGAGCGACGACGATGAGCGTCAGTCGCAGTCGTCCGAAACGGAAACGGAAACAGAAGCGGAACGCACTCTGACCAATCTGCAAGTGGATGTGGACTCGGAGTGTGAAACTCGGCTGAGTGCAGCCGAGTTGACGCCCACGAATAGCCGAGACTACAACCTCAACGAGCTGAAGCAGACGCCGACGAAAGCTTTGGGCAGCATGTTCGAAAAGCTGCGCGTGGTTCTGCCACTGGGCAAAAGCTCGACGGCGGCGCCAGTGCAGCCGGCGACAGCGAGCGCTGTCGACGACGATAAGCTTTACGACCTGGCTGGCGAGTATGTGACCATAGCGGACATCAGCAACAACAATAACGGCAAGAATATTAGGCAGCACAGTGGCGCCAAAGGCCAAGCAGCGGCGTCGGCGGCGGCGGGTAGCGGCAACAGCAGCAGCAACGTTGCCATCTACTATTCCAATGACATAGTTCGACGGGGGTTAAAGCAACCCTTGTGCTCGGAGTACGTGTCCCTCAACGAGCTGCCACCGCATTTGCAACGCCACCAGCCACCAGCCGAGGCATGCGCAGAACAATCGCAACAGCAGCAGCAGCAGCAGCAGCTGCTGTCGCCTGCCACACAGCAGCAACAGCAGCACTCGTCTGAGGCCAGCTGCAACAGTGTGCCCATGTACGCGGAGATCAGCGAGTTGCGCGAGGAGAAATCACTGCTCGGGCAGCGTCGGGTGCGCACGAACGCCGAGGGGCGCATCATCTACGACTCGGACAGTCTGAAGCGACGCAAGGGCGCACACACCACATTCGCACCTGGGCCGTACGTGAAGGAAACCGAAAGTGCCCTGCTGCTCAGTAGTAGTGCAACGCGTGAGTTAGCCGCGAGCGAAAGTGCAACAAGCCACGGCGGAGGTGCCACCAACAAAAGCGCCAAACTATTGCTGCTGAACGGCGGCAACGCGGCCACCAATCGCAAAGTGGCCAATGTGCGTCCCATTGTGTCATCGAAGTCGCCGCTAAACAACAGAACGATGGCCACCTACCAGCCACAGTCGCAGTCGCAGCCTAGTTACCAGGAGCAGAAGCAGCTGCTGGCCAACAACACGAATCCCTTCTACGAGACTATCACAGGCGGCGGCGGCAGCAACAACATGATGCCCTCGCCATCGAGCAAATCGAACTCATCCACGGGCAGCACGGCGACGAACAGTTCGTCCTCGACGGCGACCACAGCGTCGGCGAACTCAGCGGAAGAAGGTAAGACTTGGTTGCCACAACAACGAGAGCAACGTGAACAACGTGAACAACAACAAGAAGCAGACTCAGAGCAAGAACAACAACAGCGACAGCAACAACAACAACAACAATTTAATGCCACTACTGCTTTAACGCACCCCAATTCCCACTCTGCTGCTATTGTAAATAACACGCTACCACACAACACCACTACCGACACCACTACCACCACTACTACTACAACTGCCACAGCGAATGCCACAGCAAGCGGTAAGAGCAAAGAGCGCTCCAATTTGCTGCTGAGCAAGTCAAAATTCGCATCAATGGGCAGCATTTCAAGTGTACAGTCTCCGCATCCCCCCAAAGCGGCTGAGACAAGGGTGGCTGCCACGGCTGCTGCCACAAACCCCACTGTGTGGCATCCCCCACAGTTGCCACCACCGTTGCCGCCTCGAACGAAAGTAAATGGCATTACAAGTTTGGCGGCAGCTGCTTTATCGATTGACCCAATTGCTGCAACGCAGTTTTCCATTTCAAATGCAACTGCCACCCCCTCTCCCTCTCGCTCTCGCTCTCCCTCTCTCGCTCCCTCTCCCGCTCCCGCTCCCTCGGCGTCCTCCTGCAAATCTCGCGCTGGCGCGCTGAAGCGCAACAACAGCTATAGGCTGGCCAACGACGAGCTGAAGCTGGAAATGAATAAGGAGAATTGCAACAACAGCAGCTGCAGCAGTGCATTGCCCTCTCTCTCTGCGCTGCCACTGCAACATGCAACAAGTTCGCTCAAATTGCGCAACCACAACAACAACAACAAGCAACTGCAATTGCACTCGCCCAACGCCAACTCAACAACGGCCAAAATTGCCAAATCCTTTGAGCGGCTCGTCGATGAGTTTTCGCTGTCGACCACCTGCATTGACTCCTCCTATTTGCGCAACAAATCGCTCGAGAACTTCGATGACTCAGCCGCTCTAATGGAGCAGCCGCAGCCAGACAATGACGCCAGCGTCGGCCAGCGCAGCGACTCGGAGCAGGAGGAGCACGATGACGATGACGATGTTGAGGTGGTGTTGCCGCCTCACCAGCGCTACCACAAGTCCTTTGTTGAGAGCGTTCTGCTGCGCCCCTTTAAAATCATTCTGCCCAACGAGGATAACGGGGCGCGGCGTCAGCGCATTCTGCAAAAGTTTGAGGTAACTGAGATCTGGTGAAAGAGTGTCGACGACGACGACGACGACACTCTGCAGGCTCATTAACTTGTGTCGTTAACTTGACCTTTTGTCGTGCATCTTGAGGCGCCCGCATTGTGTCTGTGCATGCTCTCCTGTACGTCCAGTACGTGTTCAATGGGCTAGTGTTTTTCCCCCAGGAAGCGTTGCACTTCCCCCGCCACCTTCCCCTCCCCCCTTTTCCAGCAGCTGAGGTTCAACTACCTAAACTGCAGCCAACTTAACAAGCCTCTAGCAGTGCATTGCGAATTCATGGCGCAGCCAACTTAACAAAGGCGAAAGCTTTATGCCCACCTTACTGTACACCTGAAATGCGCCCTCGAATAATTATTAATAATTGTTACTAACGTTTGTTCGCTCGTTGTGCGGTTTTTACTCTTTAGTTTTTAAGTGCAAATAATTCTTGTTTAATGCCCCTTTTGTTCTTAACAAATGCACTAATAATTTGCTAAGTGTTATGTGTATTGTACTTAAACAAATTAATTGTGTTTTGTCAACTTGATTTTTAACTGTAACTAATTTGTACAACTAAGTTTTATTTAACAAACAAACCAACAACAAACAACAAACATACATGTGTATTGTAAATTCTGTAAAGTTTTTTGCACCGTTCGTTTCCATGTTTTATGTTTTTTACACTTTGCATTAAGTTTTTTCAGTATTTGACGCTAATTTTTCAAAAGCAAAAAAAAGAGAGTGTGCAAAAAACTTCGATTGCATAATTTATGTTATATACTTATGTGTGTGTGTGTGTGTGTGTGTGTTTGCGCTATGCATGTTTAATGGTAGTTTTTTGCACCTCAAATTCCCCAAAAATTTACAAATAGAAAACTAACAAAAAGTAGCTTTGAAAAGTTAGCGACAAATGCAGTAACAATCTAAGTAAGTAAGTAACTAAGTAAGTTCCTATGCCTAGAGTAGAGCAAAGAAGTACTTAAGTTCCAAGCACATTCCATATTCGCCCACCGATCGATCGATCGTAAGTAAGTAATTGACAAAGAAAGAGAAACGCCTGAATAAACAGAACGTATGAAAAACGCATCCAACACAGTCATTGTATCATAAAACCCACCGCATTAAACCATCGGGCTAAGGGGCCAGCACCTTCTCCTGCATCCACTCAACACTCAGCACCCAGCACCCAGCACCAAATCGCATTTGTATATATATAAAGCCACATAACACCCCCAACACTCACCCCACCACCAAAGGTAAATCACTCACTGACTGCGACTCTTCAGGTATGTAAAGTTCACGTAGCTAGCTGGAATGCTTTTCAAACCCCGTTGAGTTTTGCTTAACACAATGCGCCGACTAAACTGATTAATCAACGTCCCCAGATTGCGTCCAAGTCTAATCCTTTGTCCCTTCTCTTGCAGGGTATCAACGTTTCTCTAATATCTATGAGCAAGTGCTGCCAAGTGCAACGTTGAAGAACGCACAGCCGCCCACGGTCGATGCCACGCCCTTCTCGCGCAACGCCCCCGTCTACTGGACGCTGCAGAGTCGTCGCAGCAACCAAGCGAAGGCGTCAGCATTGCCCGGCGGCAATGCGACCACGTGCCGTGATGATCTCTATGCCACGCCCATAAGGCGCGCCGATCGCTTGGCGCGTGCAGCTGCCACAAGTGGCGGCCAAAGCAACATATCGCCCATTGTGCCACGGAATGGGGGCAACGGCAGCTTCCTTACCTCGACGCCGACACGCGGCGCCGGCGAGTCGAGTGCGTCGGAGAATGTGCCTCCCATGAAGCAGCCAGCGCGCAACTGGAGCCAGGACGATGCCCCCGAGCGTCTGGGCACCTGTGCCGATCGCATTGGCCAGAGCAAGACGACGCTGATGGACTTCAAGAAGCTGCTGCTCGCCAAATCGGCCAAGACGAGTCCCGTGCAGCGCAAAGTGTCAGCCGTGGAGCTGCTCAAAAAGGCGCCAAACGCCAACAGTGCAAGCGCGAATCCGACTCAGAAGCCAAGTCAAATTTCGACGCCTGGTGCGTCGAAGCCGACGCTCAACTCCAGTTTGAAGCTGCTCGATTTGAGCGGCTCGCCAAAGACGTTTGCCAATCGCCGCATGCTGCGCCAGGGCCAATTCGGCTCGCCCTCCAAGACCTTTGCGCCCAAGATGCGTGGCCCAAGCGCCGCCTGCGTCGCCTCTGTGGTGCCGCGCACGGACATCATGTCCAGCACCATACCCGAGGCCAACAGCGAGGAGGATCACTCGAACAACAGCAGCGGCGGCTCACGCGCCAGCCTCGAGGCGGCGAATGAAACAGCTGCGCGAACTGTGGTCAGCACAAGTCCCAGTTCGGTGGCCGTCTCCAGTTTCGATTTGAAGCGCAACTTCTTTCTGCAGACGGAGGAGAACAACTTTATGCGCGGCGAGCTGAAGCCGAGCTTTGGCAGGAGTGCCACCAATGGAGCCGCAAGCGTGGAGAGCAACAAGTATGTGAGCGCACCGAGCGCCTCGTTGCCGGCCTTCGAGACGGCGCTGTAGGAGAATCGTGCGGGTCAAACCCGGATGGAGTGACGAAATACATACATATGCATAATACATACATAATGATACACTTACTATAACTATACGATACTATATTCCCTAAGCAAACAAACGTAAGCGTAACGACATCGAGTTAAGCAATCCCCAATCCGTATCCGTATCCGAATTCGAATTCGAGACTTCAAACCCACAAAACGATGCTGAAAAACAAACGCATTTACTTCTAGATCGTAGATGGATTGAATGCCAAGTCAAAAACGAAGCTACTTTATGCAAATACATTTACATAAATCGTAATTATACAACCTACTACATATATGTGTATATGTGTGTAGTAATATACATGGAATGCAATTATACAATTACAATTATATACCTATTATACAATAAATTGTGTATTTTTTTTAAATTGTGCTGCTTGTATTTGTATAGACCGAAGTGTGGAGCGAGCTAGAGATATTTTATACATGAATCGTCAACACTACATATTTATTTTGTAATTTTACGTTATTTATTGCAATTAAATAATACCTTACACGCATTTTGCTCTTTTTATTTCGTTTGTACGTCTTTTTGCTTTTAAGAGGAAGCGCAAATAAATAAAAAACAAAAACTCTTTCCAATAACCACAATGTTCTTTCACTTATATCCAACTGCGTCCCACGCTGCCCGATCGTCGCTTGCTCGACGACGACTTGTCGCCGCCATTATCCTTGCGCGCCAGGACAGGCGAGCTGCCGGAGCCAATGTTGCGTATGAGCATTTTGAGGCCACGTGCCTGGGCATCGCTCGCTTGCGTCACGCTGTTCGCCTCGGAGGCAATAATACAAAAGTCATCCACAATGTGACCCGGCGGACTGATGTCGAAGGGCAGAATGTCGCTCAGACTCTGCTGCTGTCGATGGTACGAGCTGCGACGTCGAGCGCTGCTCGCGTCGCCGCTGCTGAGATTCTGTGTTGAGCTTGCCGCCAGCTGCTGTTGCTGCTCCTGTTGTAGCTGCAGCAGCCGCGCTCGCAAGCGCGTATTGTCGTCCTGCAGACGCTGCATGTGTGCCGCCTCCTGCTCGGCACGCACGAAGCTCGGCTGGGGCAGGCATTGGTAGACTGTGGTCAGAAAGTTGCGCAGGGAAAGCAGCAGCGTGTCCTGCCACTGCTTGGTGAAGAAGAGCGTGAATGTGGGCGATTCGTCTGCGTTGCGACAGAAGGGGAAAACTGCAATGATAGATTGACTGAATAAATAGATGCTCAAAGTGTTTAGCAGCTCAAGTTGGACGCACAAAACCAATCCTTCCACTCGCTTTGCTGCTGCAGCTCAGCGGCCAGTTTATTGAAGAACTCGGATATCTTGTCGGTCCGGTTGTTGCTATACGCCGTCACCAAATAGTATTTGAGCAGACTGTTCTCCAGTTTCTTGACAGCTGGGAAGTAAGAAACATGACTCAAATTAATATAAAGGGGAAGAGTTTTTGAGTTTTAGATCTACCTGCTGCATAAGTGTGATCCAGCTTGCTGAACAGATTGGTTTCCAAGTGCAGCCACAGGCTTCGCACAGCTGATAAGTCTGAGGCTTGAACGGCTGTGTTGAATTGGTCGATTAAACGCTCGGCACGAAAATGTTGATCCTTTTCATTGCGTTGCTCGACATCCAGTGCCTTGAGAGTGTTTGAGTAGCCCCGAAACACCAAGTACTCACGCAGCATGCTATCGACAAAAGCAACCTGTGCCATTTTGTGCACAAAGACAGCAGACACTTTAACTCTGACAATACCTCTTAGTAATTTTATAGTTTTCCACTAGCTCTTTTTTTACAATACAAATTTGATGTTTGACGAACAATAACGAACGGGGTGTGGAATGAATGGTAAATGAATTCGCCGCATTTTGTACCTCTTCTTGTCTGGCTGGTCACACTACCAACTTGATAAAAATTTTTTATATTGTAGGTTTTTCTACTTTTCACCAATTGATATTTGGAAATATCAATCAAAGTTTGAAAATAACGAAGCACCTGAAAATGTGGGGAGCAAGTTGACTGACTGTCTGCGCATTTTTTCGAATATTCAAATTTCGAATTAATTTACCCTGTTTATGAGAATTATCGATAATTCTGCTACTGCTATTGCAGCAAATGCGCGCGCGTGCGAGATCTTCGCGTTCTTACCAAACTGGCAATTGGCCACACTGTATAGATTTTTCTGCGTAATTTTCGTGATAGTGATATATTTTGATTAGAGAAAACAAAGCACCAGCAAAAAGAAAACGGAATAAATGCAGCTAGACAAGCAACGTTCAAAATATGAGTCGAAAGGGAACAAAAGATCAAAATGATACATCGCTAATCATTGGAACTCTACCGAAACGGCTACAGAAAAGAATCGCTGCCAGCTGTAGCCAGCAACTGCACAGCCACGCAGCAGAGGATGTTGAAAATGCGGAACCAGCGACGCTAGCAGCAACAGTAGCAGCAGCTACAGCAGCAACAGCCACATCAAGGCCAGGTAATTAATACACACAAACATATGAGTCACTGTTGCGCGCTTAACAATTTACAGTGCAGCTTTCTGTGTATCATGAGTTTGTATTGATCAGTTGGTTTCACATTGCAGTGAAAATTTTGACCAAGCCACAGGGAAATGTTGGCAATATGGTGAAAGTGAATGCAGCACCCGTTTTGGATACCAGCGGGCGCAGCAATAGTTCCAACGATGTTGGCATTCCAGGTATATTGCGTGTGAATGCCAGTTCAGCTGAGGAGAGCAGTGCAGCAGGAGAGAAAGGAAAGTTTGTGAATGGTGCAACACGTAGACGCGGCCGATCGCATCCTGTGCGTTTGCAGCAGCAGCAGGAGCACACACCGTTGTCGCCGTTGTCACGTGTGCGACTGACCACCGAGCATCCCGTGTGGTTTGAGCATCTGTTGTTGATGCCCAATGCCAAGATTATCATTCAGTTGTACGATCAGCTGATGGTGCTGCAGCAACGCAATCTAATTCTTATCGTAAGTTTCAGTAACTAAATAGTCGCGTCATTTTTCTAACCTTATATTTATTGTTTCAGAACTGGAAGACTTTTTGCAGTCTGCATGCGCAGTTGCATGAAGCATTTTGTACCCTGCTCCTCGAGCAATTGAAGTTCGTTTGCGAGCACAAGGTTGATGCCTTTTTCTGGAAACTACTTTTCTACAATGTTCGCGATTATTTGAAGCGACAACACCCGGATGTGGCCCAAAACCACATTTTGGTGCTCATCAAGCAGTCGATGAAGTTCTATCGCTGTCTTTATGAGAAACTTATGGCCAAATATATTTCGTCGCGTTGCGAGAGCGCTGTCAAAGTTGTGGCGCAACGTGTGCTCATCTGCTTAGGCGACTTGTCGCGCTATCGTGCCAATCACTTGCAGCTCACTGACTTTGCCGAGGCCTGCAAGTATTACCAACGTGCGCAGGAGCTTGTTCCGGGGAATGGAACACCCTACAATCAGCTGGCCATCATTTCCATTTATAATGTAAGCATTCTTTTACTTGCAATCTACATGTTTTAACTCTACCCTTTTTGTAGCACAAACGTTTCGATGCTGTTTACTATTATATGCGCAGCTTGTTGACTTCCAATCCCATACAGTCGGCCAAAGAGTGTCTACTGGATTTGTTCGATGAGATACGTCGCAAGTACGAGGAGACCGAGATGAAGCAATCACCCATGCATTGCATCGTGGGCAAGACCAAGAAATCGAAGCAAATGCGTCGTGAAGTCTGGATTTATCCCGATGGCATGCGTTGTTTGCATCGCACTGATGTTAAAGGCAAGGGCAAGATCAAGGCAAACGTGGTCGAATGTAATCGCTACGACGAAATGCCGGCAGAGGAGCTGCTACCGCGAGTTATCTCCTTATATATGTATTTAGTGGGCAAACTATTTACAGCCACAGAGTGAGTGCCAATTAATTCGGCAATGACTGCATTCTTACTCATATTTGGAATCTCATCAACAGCATGGAGTGCATGTATCAGCTGCTCGGTAAGCTGCAGGTTCAACTGGGCGCAGCTCTGAAGTACGATAACTACATGTCGCGCACAAAACTCTTGAAAATGGTTGCCCTCAATGTGTTCGTGCTGGAGCACAACAAGCTGAAAGGTAAGCGAAAGTCATGATAAGCCAATTCAATGCCTGGCGTTTAGTATACTACGTTGTTTGCACTTCTATTTTATTATAGTCGAGCGGCGTGAGATGCGTTATCATAGCTTCAATTTTGCCAATTCATTGTTTGGTCTAATGCTGAGTAAGGCTAACTACGTGTTTTCTAGTCTGTTGGATGACTCATGCGATTCGCAGCGCTTGACCGATGATGAGTATGTCGTAATATTGCTGTTGTTATGAAATACTTTGGATTGAACTGTGCACCATTGTTTATTTACAGGTGCACACGTCTCAACACCTATCTGCAGTTTGTTAAGATATATTTACAATGGCTGACCATCAATGTGGATATTTGGGAACCAGTGCGATCAGAAGAGTAAGTCATTATTATCGCAATTTTCTAAATATTCCATTATATTAATAATTGCATTTTTAGTCACTCAACCATCGATTGCTGGGCAGAATTGCAAAACTTATTTGATCATATTGAAGGCATGTACAATAAGCTCGATGGCGAAGTGGAGCACAATCCAACACATATCCTTTTGGATGAAGACTATGTGCTGAACGGGTTTGAGCCATTGCGACGTGATGTCCTCAAAAAGGAGTGTTATCAACGTGGCTCAGAGCGCGAGCAATTCATCGAGCGCATACGCAGAATTATGCAATTTCAGGAGATCTATAATGAAAACCAGGATGCGTTGCAATTGTCATTGAATGAGAGCTTCACTATCGAAGATTTGGATGCGGCCATGCAAGTGGCGCTTAATGACTTTGGTGCGGGACGCTGTATTACTTCCACATCGGGAGAAACTTCTACAATAATGCCAGACGAGGTAGATGATTCGCTTTCATCGAATATTGCCGATGCCGATGTCTCGCAGCTATGTAGATTGAAGAAACAGCTCGAGGCAAAGGCGAAGGTCAAGCAGATCTGCAATAGCAAGCTGGCGGAAATTCTAAAGCTGGTTGACTCCAAGCTGTACATCGAGGTGCGACCACGTTATCTATTGCCGGACACTAATTGTTTTATCGATTGCCTGGAGGACATTCAAAAGTTATCCAAACGCTATACGGTCATTATACCACTAACGGTGGTAAAGGAACTGGATGGGCTGTCGAAGGGCGTTAAGCTGGAATCGTATCGCAGCTCGAAGCAGAATCAGCGCATTCATCACTTTGACGAAGTTTCATCGCGTGCCAAGAAATCACTCGAATTTATGCGTACTACCAAAAATAGTGTGAAGTAAGTTTGAAAAGAGATAATGATCGATAATGTATTTAATTGTTTATTTTGTATCATTGCAGATTTGCAACCACAAAGGGTTCAATAATTAGTGCTTCAATGTTTGCTCTAGTTGAGGAGACATATGCTTCCAATGATGACAAAATATTGGCCACAGCTATTTCTGTTTCCAAGAATGTTAGTTCAGAGCAGTGTAGAGGTAAACATCAATTATAATAATTAAACTGTAACTAGTAATAACCTAATTTTGAAAATTTACAGATGGAAAATGTTTCATTCAAACGGAGCTTGTGCTTATAACCACCGATAGAAATTTGCGGGTTAAGGCACTGGCGCGCAACCTGGCCGTAAGCGCCTTGGACGAGTTTCTGCAGTGGGCCAAGGATTGTCGTGAGTCATCAACTTGAGCCGGCAACTGGAAAGGATAATTGCGATGCGGACAATTGTACCAGGTTCATTCACCTGCGCATTGCCGGCTGTGAAGAGCGGGCATTGTGCTTTCAATATTAACATCATTAGACGTATTTGGACTATGTATGTTGGGGTCATCAGCCGCAGCACATATACATATAAATGAGACGTGGGTCTGTCTGGCTTTGAAGTCGGAGCAGTGTGTTGGCCGATGTTTTTGTTCGCTACTTGAGGCCTATTGCCCAATCGAGTGAAATGGTCATCCGGGCACAATCTGGCCATCAGACATACATATCAACATTTGCTTCCTAGTTTCTTCTTATGTGCATTTTGTGACTTATGTTAAAAATAATGGTTGCGTATTAAAATTTTGTGTTTTTTTAAGGGATGTTGGTTGTGGTACTCATCAAGTGTAGTAGAAATTCATCATTTTAATATGGTTGGCAAAACCGCCGGCTAAAAGTGTTAAAACGGCATTTGAAGCGCAGGGGAAAATAAATAATTAGCAAGCATCTTGACGACAAGCAACATTTGTTTATCTATCTTGATTGAAAGAGTTTTTCAAATTATTAAAAGAAAGAGGAGACGAAAGTAAGGTAAGCACAATATGGAAATCTGAAAAAGAAGTCAAAATTAAATATAAATATTTGCACGAAAAGTAATTAATAAGATCACTAATATCCCTGAAAAGGTAAGCAAGGTAAGTATTTATTTGTTGTTAGGACGCCAAGCCATCTGGTGAAACGCAAGGCAGCCGAGCACGAAAGTTGCTTATGTTTTTCTCCTCTTCCCTATCTATTCTGTTTGCCTGGTAATTCATTTGCTCCACGCGTCATTCATGTACTAAATTCAAGTGAAATACCAGGTGAACATAAATCAGCAGCAAGCAATTATTCGAAAACTCACTCACGAGCGAACGCTATATATAAGAGCAAGATAAGAGAAACTTTGTGATAATGCTCTTATAGAGCCTGGGTGTTCTAAAGCTTGAACACGCTCTTTCCGTTGCCGCAATTTGGTTGATATATGTCTATAAATAGTTTGATTTTATGAATTATATTTTCCTCTTATGAGGTCGCGACAATTCTGTTGATAGTGAAATCATATTTTTGTTCGTTTGACACATCCATTTATATTTCAGTTAAGAGAAACAGTTGAAATTGATTAGGGGGTTAGAACACAAGGTGAACAGCAGTGTGGCAGAAATAAAGTGGTGCTCTATGATTTCTGTTTGCCTGGTAGTTAAGCCATTGTGGCAATGGTTTAGTGAGCTTAAATTATTAATAGAGATCAGGCTATTTCTAAATTAACTCGGGTGTTAATGCAATTTAAATTGTAAGAAATGGGTTTGTTTTATATTTAGTTTATTGAAAACTAATTAAAATGTGTACATTTAGTTATGTTTTGTTTTGTTTTGCTTTGCATTTTGTACCTAAAATATACCTTCTTTGATGTAGAAATATAAAAACTATGTGTTATAGGCAAATCTAACAATCACATTCGATTTAAATCTAACTTTATAAGCGAACAAACAAAACAAATTGCAGCTGATATAATATTATAGACTATAGAAACAACAACAACAATAGCAGCACAGCGATGATTACATGCTTCTAGCATTTTATGCACAATTCCAAAATCATCGTTTCAGTGATTTTTTAAATCAAATATTTCACGTAGCAATGGTTCCACCTGGGAAGGATTCACATTTAGATATACATTGATCATAAATTTGTTCAGACGCTCCACATCCGCAATCTTTTGAATCAATCGAATAAACGCGTTCTTGGCCTCACAGCCGGGATAAACGCTTTCTAGGTATCTTCGCAGAAGATAATAATAGGAATTCTGCAAGAAAATAAATGCACTTCATTTAGTAAGTGGTTATTAAAAGACTTATTTGCCAGTTACCTGGTCCAACCTGATAGCATCCTTATGAATAACACACGATCGAGCCGGTGTGAATAAGACAATGGCACACATGATAAGAATTATGTTGTCATCCATCCGCCACTTCTCATCAAAGGTGGTTATGAACTTCTGATGCTCTTCATACACGTTCCCTTTGGCAAACTTCAGTAGATCGGTGCGAATGTTCGCAGTATTCTCTTTGGTATGTGGCACCTGCAAGTCAAAAAAAGTTGGTAATTCTGGCATAACTGTAATTGATATGTTTACCTTCCAAGCAGCGCGATCGTTGTCGTAAATAATCACTGAGCGCATTATCATCATTTCGGTGCAGCCGCCTTTGAGCAATGCCACCTGATCCTCTTGGCACATGTCACGGAATGCACTGATCTTCTTGGCCATCTTGATGAGCCGTCTAATTGCCACCGCAGTCAGATTGATCAGCTGTAACAGCTTGGGACCCTGTCGTGCATCGTCCGGCTGGTGAAAGGGAGGGGAGGAGTTAAGATAACATTAATTATCGTATCATATGTGACTAGACTATGGGGTATGATTCAATAACGATTCAAAGTGGGGAGAATGCTTATCATAACATTGTACACCTGCGAGCTTCTCATTTTTTTATTTTTTTTTTTGGCTTTCAAAACTGTATCAGTTTTCCTAATTAACAATACAAAATGTGCTAATTGAGTCGGAGCACCAGCGGTAAACAGTCAATTCATTGGCCATAAAGACACGAAACCAAAACAAATTCACTGCCAGCCTAACAATACTACGAGGCTCAGTTATGCGCGCCTGCTATTGTCGTTGATAGCGACATTGCGTCGTTGATAGTATCTGCTGTGACTGATAAAGCCATCATCCATTGTTTTATATATATTTTTTGTGATATACAGGAGCATAGCGAAGGGAGCTAGTTGGCTATAAAAGCATGAGTTTTGATACGGCTGAGCCAGCAACAGGTGTGTGCATTTTTGTTCATTGCGACACTATTTAATGTTTTTTGTTTACATTGGGTAGGGGACGTTTGCTGGGCACACAGAAACTTGGCCGATGCACTGACTCATACACCAGGTGCTAACTGTCTATCGAACTTAACAGCTCGCTCGCTCGATTAGATAAGCGTGCAGTCAGTCAGCCAGCCAGCCAAGGCAGGTGTGTGTAAGTGTGAATTTGTATTTTTGGAAAGGGAAGGAATTTTTATGTTGCTTGGGCTTGGTGGTTACCTTAATGCGCTCATCGTTCATTATCAAGGCACTGAGATCTTCATCAACTGGGTCATAGAGAGCCTCACTGGCCATGCGCAGTTCACGCAATTTCATTTGCTCCGCCTCGTTCAGGTCCCGTTCCATAAAAATGCTCGAGGGTGCGCAAATGGGCTGCTGATGGTGCAGATGTTGCTGCTGCTGCTGGCTTGATGCTTTGCAGCCACCGTACGCTTGGTCGTGGTTCATGTAGGATGACGATGAGGATGACATGCCGCCAGCAGCATGATAGATTTCATCTTTTATGTGGGAGCCGTGTGTCTGCAAGCTGTTGAATGCCTGATACTCCAAACGTATAACCTCTGAGAGCACAGACTCTATAGAATTGATGCTGAGGCCGCCATCAAGACTGCAGTCGTCGCTGTAGGCAGCCTGCATAAACGACTTGGCATCAATATCTGGTGAATTCGCATTGTAGTGATGATGGTGATAATTGCCGGATGTGCTGGGCAGTTCTTCCGATTTGTGAGTCATTTTCGGCGACTGATAGTGCAAGTCAATTGGCCCACTGTTGCTGTTCGACATTGGGGGACTTGCTATGCTGCTTAGCGGTGAGGTAACAACGGTGTCCAGTGTGTTTATGCTGCTAACACTGCTGCCTGAGGGGCTGCCATGCAGCATTGTATGTATAACAGTGTCGACACGAGCATTCTGTGCCTGCTGATTCTCGTCCGCATCCACATTGGCTTCCACTTTCCGTCCGTCGGGGCCGTTGAAGATGCGATTCAGCATTTTGAGCGCCTCAGCAGGTGTGTTCATGAATTTGTTCATTATGTCAATAGCATTCTCGGGGGATCGCATCAGGTTCTGCATGAACTCGACCACATCCTTGGGTGAATCGACAATCTTTGAGATTATCTCAAGGCCATCAGTGGGCGAACTCATGAACTTTGTGAATACTGTTAAAGCGTTGAAGGGCGAGTTCATAATTTTACTTATGATTTTGAGAGCGTCACCTGTGGAAAATTAAACATAATTAATTAACCGACTAGGTTATTTAAACTTCATATTTACCTGGGTAATCAATCAAATGCGAGACAAGCTTTAAGGCATCTTTTTGTGAACTAATTACTTTCTCCATCGCTGAGATCGCCTCCTTTTGGGTTCTCATCACCCTATTGATGGCCTGCGAAGCACGATCAGGATCAGCGACGATTTCGTCAACGATCTTGTCAGCGGTCATTAATAGTGGGTTAACGAGCGCTAAGCGATCTGTCGGTGGTTTTGTTGGTGACGTTGAACTTGTTGGTCCCGATGTTCCACTTCCTCCGCTAGCATTAGCGCCTCCACTGTCCGGTGACCCGCAGCTCTGGGAATCCTGAGAGCCGGCGTAGGTATCTAAGTTACAGCTACTATCGGCCACAGCACCAGCGACCTTGTTGTCATCCGGATCGGCATCTCCATCGGAGCCACCGTGCTCCATCATGCGACGTTTGGCGCGATTATTTTCAATTTTGCGACGCTTGATCAGTTTGTCCTCCTCAGACATTATGTTCTCGCTCTTCATACCAATGTCCAGGCATTTTTTCAGACGACACTTTTGACAGAAGCGGCGGGTGACCACAGTAATCTCGCAGTTCTGATTAAAGGGGCAGGTGAACTGCTTCTTGGCGAGCGCATTGCGTCGGAAGAATGCTTTGCAGCTCTCGCAAGTGACTGCGTTGAAATTATAGCCCAAGGCCTTGTCGCCGCAAACAGCACAATTCTTGGGGGGTGACATATTATTATTATTGCCTAGCCCTGCCTCTGCCTCTGCGTCGTCTGTCTCCGCACAGCTTTCAATTAGAATTGTGATTGATTTTTTAATTGCTCTGCTGCTGCTTTGTTGTGGACTGGCCGCGAAAGTATTTTGTTATTCCTCGAGTTTGGGTTCCTTTTGTGGCTGCACTTATGGTTGTTCTTCCGCGTGATTCTCCAACATTTTCCGTTTTGCGCGTCCTGCTTAATTTTGCACCTTATGCCCTTCGACTTTAACTAACACGTATAAATCACAAAGTTTCGTTATCACCACATATTTTAATTAATTGGTGGCCCTCTTCTTCTCTGTGTTGTGCTCACACTAGTGGTGGAGAAATATCGTGAACACTCAATGATTTGTCGATGTTTCTGTTGAATGCTTTTTTAAATATCGATATTTATCCTGAGAAATTTTCAATAAAATATCAGCGTTGCTCACCTGAGTACATCGATGTTTAACACATTTTATGAAAACGTATCGAGCATAGGTAATTTTATCGATATTAATTCACTACTTTTACTTGTCACTGACTGCAGGAAAATAAATAGTTTTAATTTAGAAGTGTGCTGCTGAAGAAAATTAATTGAAATGAATCGCGTTAGGACACGTACATCGAAAACCGGCGAAATTATCGCATACAGCGAAGGAGTCATTCGAAAAAACATTTCGGCTGTCGAATATTGCCGCACTTCAATGGCAGCCATCTCGGGCTGTGCTGCTGGTAAAGTTCATCAATTAATCTATTTAATTTATACTAAAATAAATTTGATTGTAGGCATATTGGGACTAAGTGGAACTCTTGGCTTCCTGTTCTATTTTCTGTCGGTGTTTGTGCTTTGGCTAATGGTGCTGGCCAAGTCGGGCATTCAGTGGCGAAAATACTTTATAAATCGTCGGAATCTGCTTACCAATCAATTCATGGGCGGCCTTTGCACCTACGTGCTCTTCTGGACATTCTTATATGGCATGGTGCACGTGTATTAACATCAGCATTTCCATCGTGGTTCAAAATAGACAAATAAATTTAGCTTAAGACATGGAGAAAACATTGATTGTTGTTATTCCTTCCAACTAGGTTTGTACAGCAGATGCAGCTGCTGCTGTTCCCGAACAATCGCACCAAGGCGTTTTATTTACATCACATTCGAATTGTATATTAAGTATTGTAATCTGTATGCTATCGATGATCATGTCATGGACTTTCAGTATTTTGTAGTTGACATTATTAAGGCCAGTGTTATGGTCTCTTTTGCGAGTCATCTCCTTTTGATTGAAGCATTTTTGTGTGTCCCGCTTGCGATGATGGCGATTGTGAATATGGCTGCAATTCGAAGAGTTTTATGAATGAAAATGCAATTTGAGAATACTACAAATTTACCTAAAAGTGTCGTTGATGCCCGTCTTAATATTCTGTGGGCGCGTCACCTGCAGTCCAGCGTCCCTAATGCGCACAAAGAACTCGTCGTCCTCCAGGCCCCAGCCCCAGTATTGATTCGACATGCCATTCATCTGCTGAAAGTGCTCTCGGCGCACCAACAAAATTCCGCCGACGAAATTGTCATAGTGATACTTGGGGTGCAACTTGGGGCCGGCAATGTGCAGCGGTCCCAGGCTGCTGGGATACTCGTATAGCAGCTCATTGTTGAGCGGCAGCAGATCCACATCGTGCATGGCAATATAATCGTAGACCTCACTGGTGAAGTGGAAACCCACGTTGA
Organism: Drosophila siamana; assembly: GCA_035047445.1. Classification (NCBI taxonomy): domain Eukaryota; kingdom Metazoa; phylum Arthropoda; class Insecta; order Diptera; family Drosophilidae; genus Drosophila; species Drosophila siamana. The sequence goes on along the minus strand of JAWNPP010000004.1, from coordinate 13,992,016 downwards.
TGAGAGAGGCACGATTGAATCGATACCTATCAACTTGATTCAACACAAATATGTGATGATCGATGCCTTGACGACGCAAGAACTGCGTTAGATGTGGCACAAACTGCAGCAGTTCCTCGAAGCGATCTCGGAACGGCACCAATACTGCCATTTTATGTGGGGAGCGAGCATTGAACGGTTGTGGTTTTGTGGCCGCATTGTCATTGGTAACCAGTCTACTCAATGGGTTTTTCAGGGGACATATGCAATCTGCAAAAAAAACAGGCATATATATTTATTTATAGAATGCTGTGCTCATTTCAATACATACTCAAAATGATTTATTTACAAATTGCTTACCTGAGCTAAGCGGCATAAAACTGAGCACTGCAATGCCGCCCAGACAAAAGGAGATGCCGCATACAAAGAGCCAATTTATGGTTGATATGTTGGCCATTTTCATTTATATTAATCTAATTCTAGATTCTACGTCACGCCATGTGAAAATACAAAAACAAAAAAGGTAGTTTTTCACTGATGGTGCCGCTGCAGCTCATAAACTCAGCTGTTTATTCGCCACTCCAAATGCTAGAGGTGGAAGCCTAAGTACTTTTGGTATTTTTATACTAAATTGTATATTCTTCGTTAAGTATTGGACGAAACAACTGTGTAGTTGGTTAGGCGCGAAATTTAAAATCTTTGTGGGAAGCAAATGCCTTCTATGAAATATGCAAATTGCGTGATACACTAATTTCCTCGTAAAATAAACCAACCAAACAAAAATTTTATCGTGAAACTAATATTTAGCGATACCACGAGCATTCAAATTCTTGCCAGTTCCTCCCACATCTTCCCTTTTGAATACTCAAATCATTGATACGCCCAGTTGTACATTTCAATAAAAAGCGTTGTATTTATTTATAAGATTACAAAGAAAGCTTGCATATAAATTACGATAATTATGGAAACACAAGAGCTGTTCTTAAAAGACATATAAAATAAATAAGTTCTACATTAAAATTTATTTATTTATTTTTATAGTTAAATACTTAAAAACTGTAACTATATTTAGAGATTATATAAATCTAATTGTTGTTCATATTTATTGTGTGTTGTCTTACGCATCGAATTTTTCGACATATTTCTAATGCTCAAGCGACTGAAATTAACTGATATCAAAATTGTTCATTGTTACATATAGTACTTATATATGATTTAATATATTAATACCATTCGCGATTCGCTGATATTATTAAAAATTAGTTTACAAAATTATCGCCTACGCCATATATTATATCATATCTATTGTTGCTGATCACGTTTCAATCAGTCGAGCAATAGCAATAGCCTAGAATTACTAGATTCGATTTGCAAGTTTAGTTTCCGTCATCAGTTTAGCTAAAAACACACTTTTTTTTTTAAATTTAGTTAAATTACTTGTTCATTACTACCACAGATGGATTTGTGCGTGCAAATGACGTAAACGTTAAATTCAATCCATTAAAAACTATGCAATTCGTGGTTCGTTTTGTAAAATTGCTATAAAAACTAGTTTCGTTCGGTTCTTCATTTTACACATATTATTGTATATAAAAGTATAAAAGCTTGGAAAAGTTTATAGAAGATATTTGAATTATCTCAACTCATTTCAATTCAATGGATCTCATCTGATCTGATTTGATCGCATTGTGCGCTTGTGTGATTTCAGGCGGATTTCGTTGCTCTTACAACAAAAGAAGACTAGAAGCAACAATTATACACAAAAAATAATAATGTTTAAAATATAAAGTGACTAAAATACTATAAAAGCGCATTGAAGAAAAGTATTGCTATTAAACAAACATAAAGAAACGGCTTTTTTTGTATTATTTTTTTTTCATTTTGGTTGCTCCATAAACAAATCGATTTGCGGCATCGTAAAATTATTAATTGTGAATCCATCAAATAAAATGTTTTGGGTTAGGTTTGAGTCTCCTGAATAGCGATTGCATTTTAAATGTTTTTGGGACTCACAAGGAACAACTTTACAAGGCAGGGCGTTACGCTTGATTATGGGCAGCTTATCGGGGGATATCGATTACAAATTATAGTTCATAATTGATTTGTTTTTTTTTGTTTTTTTTTTTAGTGAGCGCGTTCTAAATTAATTGCACCTATACTATGTATACAGTACAATATCACTGGTTGCTTCGTCACGTAACCTAAATCCGAAACAAATTGGAATTCAAAATTGAATAAAAGTGCAAGTCAAAATTAATCATTTCGAACTACTCTTAATCGGATCTAATCAAGTGGGTTGTTGATGTTATTCTTGTTGTTGTTTCACCAGTTTTTGGCACCTTAGTAAATATATTATTGTATGTGTGTGTTACTATTACTGATTCTGATACTGTTTCCATTTTCGGAGTCTATTTCTTCATCTTGTTCCTTCAGATAAAAACGTGAGGAATGCAGCTCTGTGGGTGCAATTTGGGCTGTCTGTTTCTGTTTCTGATTCTGTTCTGATTGTTTGTTTGCAGTGCTTAAAAATTAGTTAAAATTATATTTAGTGTGCATGGCTGATGGTTCATCTCTTGCGGTGAGCCGCAACGCTGGCCAACAATTCCTGCATCGTTGGCTCTGGCCTGCATTGCTGTGGATCGCACTTCATGTTGCCATCGCCGCCGCAACTGCAAATTGGCAAAGGATAAATAGAATGGAATAAAATATATTAATCTTGGATTACTTCAGGATTATTGTTTAGGTATGTATACTCACGTGCAGCTCATGCAAGGACCACTCGTTGATTCGATGCGTTCGCCCACCTTATAGGAGCGACCATTGATGAGGCAGCCAGTGTGTTGCACAGCATCACCGTGTGAGTAATTGAGGAAATGTGGTGGCAGTGTGGTGCTTGTGGTTGTCGTGCTTGTCGTAATGTTAAGCACAGCGGCCATTGAGACGGGGCACTCGTAACGTGGACAACAGAAGCCAGAGATGGGCTCCTCGTGGCAGCCAGAAATTGGTGGCGGGCAAGACTGTTGCAAGCAGATGATGTCGCTTCTGAAGCAGAAGCAGAAGTCGCAAGGATCGTCGCGTGGTATTTGCTGCGCGGACACATAGATCTTGCCAGCATAGCGACAGGTGCCTGGTCCAAAGACCTCCTCCTCGTCGTATTCGTCCTCGGGATATGATGGATACTGTGGCTGTTGACCGTATGAGGGCGGTGTAATTGGTTCGTGAGCAGCTGTGGATGGCACAGTCGTTGGACGCGGTGACTCTGTTGTTGTGGTCTCTGTGCTCTGTTTGGTTGGTGCAGCTTCCGTTTCGGTGTCAGCTCCGATGCGATCGTCCACGTCAACGTCTCCGCTTGGCGCCTTTGTGGTGCTGGGCAGATGCTGGGCAAACAGTGGATGCATTGTGATCACGCTGTCAATTTCAGGCTGCTTGGTGGCAGTTTCATCGCTGGCACTCTCGGTAGCTGACTCCTCAGAAGCAGCAGCTGTGGCAGCTGTTGTCTGTGGTGGCTGTGCATCGACAGCAGCAGCTGTGGTCTCGTCAAGTTCTGGTTTCTTGTGTGCGGGCTCAGTGACTTCCTCATCGGATTCGATGGATTCATCGCTTTCCTCTTCCTTGGTTGGTTTGGCTGGGGCAGCAGAAGTTTGTTCCTCCTCCGACTCCACAGACTCGTCGCCCTCCTCAGTGGAATCCAAGCTGGCCACAACAGTAGGAGCTGCTGTGGTCTTATCTTCCTCGACAGGCTTAATAGTGTGAACTTCAGTGTCTGGTTCCTGGACAGGTGCTTCCGTTGCCTCCTCATCGGGAGTCTTGGTGGCCGTCTCATCCGTTGTGGGCTTCAGTTTGGCACCAGTAACTTGATCAGTGGTCTCCTCCTCATGCTCGACGGGGCCTGGCTCTGTAGTCTCTTCACCCACATCTTCTGTGGCAGCTGGTTTAGTTGTATCTTCGCTGATTGCTTCAATGTCATGAGCAACAGGAGCAACGGTAACTGGAGTCTTCTCAGCATCTTCAGCAGAAGTTGTAGCAGATTCGTCTTTCTCGGTTTCGGGTGCAACAGTTTGGGACTGCACATCTTCCAGGGGCTTTTTGTCGACATGCTCGTCAGCAGGCACATGAGCTGGAGCAATAGTAGTGTCAATGGCAATTGGAGTCTTGGCAGTGGTCGGGATTGGCACACCTTCCTTTTCTTCCTCGGATTGAGGTGTTGTGGCAAGACCATCTTCAATGGTTGGCTCGGGTGAACTTGGCTTCTTGGTTTCCTCAGTCTTGTCACCGATTGGTCGTCCTGTGGTATCCTCTGTATCATCATCATGGACTGGCGCAGAGACTGTGCTAATATCGATCTTATCCTCAGCAGCTGGTGTAATGGCATCAGCCTTAGCGGGCGTGGCAGTAGTTGACGTAGGTTGATCAGCTTCTTCCTCAGATGGAGCAGCAGTGGCAGGAACTTCTTTATCTTCTTCGGATGATGGTTGCTCAGTTGTAGACTCGACTTCATCCTTGAATGGTGCACTGGTTGTTGAAGGCTCCTTCTCAGCCGGCTTGCCGCTTTCTGAGGGTTGAGCATCCGTGGTTGAAACAATGCCTTCCTCGGGCTTAGCTTCAATTTCGGTTGGTTTCTTGGTAGCCTCTTCTTCGGTAGGTGCAACTGTAGTGGCATCGGATTTATCCTCATCCTCCTGCTCAGGTTTCTCGTGAGCGGGAGCAGCGGTGGACTGCACATCGGTCTCCTCTTCAGAGGTTGGTTTCTCTGTTGCTTCAGCTGAGGTGATTTCGTTCTCCGATGAGGTGGGTTTCTCTTCTTCGCCTGAATCGGTGACTGGAGCTTTAGTAGGTAGTGGTGGTTCCTTTTTGTCATCTGTAGCCTGGGGCACAGCAGTGGTCGCAGCCTGGGCTTCTTCAGTGCTTTCCTCTTCATCCGATGAGACTGGTTTCTTCTCATCTGCTGGTTTGGCTGAGGTCTCTGCTCCGGTTGGTGCCACTGTAGTGAATTTGTCATCCTCTTCTTCAGCTGGAATTGCGGTCGAAGATTCTGTGACCTTGTCAGTGGGAGTTTTGACAGTTGTTGCAGGTAGTTTTTCTTCCAATTCTTCAGATTCTGTAGATTCGTCTTCAGCAGCTGGAGCCTTGGTAGGTGTAGCAGAAACATCCTCATCAATTGGCTTCTCTTCCTCAGAAGCGGGAGCGGCAGTTGTGGCAATTTCAATCTTATCCTCAGGAGTTTCCTTATCTTCATCAATGGCTGGTGCAGCGGTCGATGAGACTTCCTCGCCCTTGCCAGGTACAATTGGAGCCACGGTGGTAGCAAGCTTAGAGTCCACATCGACTGCAGACGTGGTTTCTTCATCGGTATCGTCTTGAGCGGAGGGAGCAGCAGTTGTGTCTTTCTCAACGTCCTTATGTGGAGTAACAATCTCTTCGGGAACTTGTGGTGTGGCAGTCGACGTTTCGTGATCCTCAGAAATGGGCTCATCAGGCTTCGATTTCTCGGTAGAAGAGACATCTTCTTCCTCAACAGGAGCAGCAGGTGTAGCAGTTTCGGTTTTATCTTCATCATCAAGCTTCTCGACAGTTGCTGGTGATGTTGAGATCGAGGGAATTTCAGTCTGCTTGTCAATGCCAGCCTCGGTGGAAGAGGGTTCAGCAGAAGCATCGTCGGGTTTCTCAGTAACACTGGAATCGGGCTCAATTGGTTTCTCATCAATCTTCTCTGCAGGTGGCGTTGCAGCTTCATCATGAGCAGGACTAACAGTGGTAGGAGCAAGCTTATCCTCATCCTTCTCCGCAGATGTAGGAGCGGCTGTAGATTCCTTATCGGCCTCGGCAGCGGGGACAACTGTAGCTGTGGGTTCGGATTCAGTTTCAATTCCAGTATCAACTGGAGCAGCAGTTGCGATTTCTTCTTCCGCGGGTTTCTCCTCGTCATGGACAGAAGGAGCTGCAGTTGAGGTAGCCAGATCCTCATCAACACTCTCGGGAAGCTTGGTAACCTCAGATGGCTCTTCTTCGGTGGCTGGTGCAACAGTCGTAGCCTTCTCCTTATCGACTGTTTTCTTATCGATTGAAACCTTCTCTGTGCTGGAATCTTCGTCTTCATCAGACACAGGTGCAGTAGTAATTTCCTCTTCATCCTTGCTGACATCAGGAGTAGATGTGGAAATGTCAACTGGTGCCTTGGTGGCCGTATCTGTCTCCTTCGTGGGTTCCTTTTCAGCAGCAACTTCGGTGCTTGTTTCCTTATCAGCTTCAGTACTAGTGTCCTGATCCTCGGGCTTCTTCTCTTCCTTATCAGCGACGGTAGGCACAACTGTAGTTGGCACTGGGCTCTCTTCGGCCAGCTTCTTGTCGTCTTGATCCTCCTCGGATTCTGGGCGAGTGGTGACAGCGGCGCTGCTATCTTCAGTGCTCTCTTCTTCGCTTGGTACGCGCTCATCAGTAGGCTTCTCATCAGCAGGCTTAGCAGCATCAACAGAGGGGGCCACTGTTGTGAGTTTATCCTCAATGTCTGCTTCAGAAGGCGCTGCTGTTGGTGTGGTCGTAATCTTTTCGATTTCATCAGTTGGCTTCTTGCCATCGACAGTTGGTTCTGTGGATGAGATCTCTTCCTCAACGGACTCCGAGGATGACTCTTCGGCTGTGGGTGTAACAGTAGTTGGTGTAACCTTCTCATCAACTTCGGACTCGGGTGCTTCAGTCTTTTCGTCTTCAGTTTGCTTCTCTTCCTCAGTTGGTTTCTCATCCTTTGTTGGTTTCTCTTCATCCTTAGAGATGGGAGTGACCGTAGTACCAGCTGAAGTGTCTTCAATCTCCTTTTGAGTATCGTCATAAACAGCTGCGGGCGTTGTGGGCTGCTCCTCAGTAGGCTGCTTCTTGGTTTCGTCAGTTGGTGTTGTTGTTGGTGAGACGAAATCATCCTCGACTGGCTTATGCTCTTCCTCAACTGGTTTGTGTTCTTCATCGACTGGTTTAGGTTCTTCCTCCTCAGATTCTGGCTTATGTTCAACTGGTTTGTGCTCCTTCTTAATCTCAGGTGCCACTGTAGCAGACACGATATCCTCTTCCTCTTCTTCTTCCGAGGATGGCTCCGAAATTGGCTTGACGGTTGTGCTCTTCTCCACAGAAGGTGTGTAAGTGGTTACAGCAATATCTTCATCGGGCTTGATATGAGATAGTGGTGGCTCTGTAATGCCAGAAGGCATAATGACATCCTTTGGTATTTGTTCAGTGCTAGTAGACTCAACTTCCTCATCGTGCTCCACAGCGGGCTTAACAGTTGTGTACTTCTCTTCAGTGGTCTCATCGACCTTTGCTGTTGAGGACTCAGGCTCGCAGATGTAAGTTGGACAGCAACCATCCAGCAGATCGGTAGCCAGCACACACTTCTCGGTATCTTCGGGAATCTTGCATTCCATTGCCTTGCAGGAGACAATGCTGCTGATGCATGTGCAGGACACGTCGCAGGGTGTTGTGGGGGGTACTTCGGTGTTGTTAGCATAGGTCTTGCCCTCCACCAAGCAATCGCCCTCGCCGGGAATGACAGACGGCAGCTGCATGTCGGGTAGAGCGGCAGAAGTGGTCTCTTCCTCGGTTGGTTTCGCAGTAGCAAGGTCAATATCGGTGCGGCTATCATCCACTGGTTTCTCGGGCTTGCCCTCCTCGGCTGGCTTAACTGATTCCTTCTCAGTAACACTTTCAGCGGTTGTATCAACGACTTCGGTACTAGCTTCATCCTTCTCACCTGAAGGTGGCAGGTAGACGGCTGTTGGCTTGTCGGTTGCGGACTCCTCGCTTGTATCGGGCTGCTCAGTGCCTTGATCAGCTTCACTGTCGGGAACAACATCAGACTTGGCAGGAACTTGGGTAGTTGGCTCTCCCTCCTTATCGGTGACTTCAGCAGGCGTCGTTGGCTTACCTTCGTCGACTGGAGCGCTGGTCGAGGAAACAATCTCCTTTTCTGTCGATTCTTCATCAGTCTTTTCGGGTGTGGTAGCCTTATCGGTTGTGGGCTCCTCTTCACCCTTCTTGGGCTCCTCGGTTGTCTCCTCATCCGATTCTTTCTCAGCGGTTTCCTTCTCATCACTCTCCTTCTCAATAGATGGCACGGTTGAGGGTTTCTCTTCCTTGTCTGCAGGGTAGCTGACTGTGGTAGCTTCTTCTGCGGGCTTAGCTTCTTCTTCATCAGCAGGTCCTTCCACTGCAGGTTTCTTTTCATCGGATGGTCCTTCGGAGCTAACCTCATCGCTGATTCCTTCTGTTGAGGAAGCCAGCTGTGGTTTCGGTGATGTAGTGTAAATATCTTCCAGTTCTTCATCCTTGTCAGTAGAGATTTCATCTGCTTCAGTCTTATCCTCCACAGCTTTAGGTGTGGTAGCCTTAATAATTTCTCCATCGGCTTCCTTAGCAGGAGTTGTACCCTTGGCCGTATCCTCCTCCTCAACGGAAGTTGTGACTGGAATGATTTCTTCCTCATCGCTAATACCTCCGCTGGGTTTAACAATATCCTTGACGGTGGTCGTGGCTTCAACAGATTCTTCATCAGATGTGGGCGTCTTGTCAGTTTCCAGTTCAACGGGCTCTTCTCCAGCAGGAGTTGTAACCTTGACCACATCTTCCTCACCAATGAGCTCCTTGGCGGGTGTTGTCGCCTTGACGATCTCATCTTCATCTGATGTATCCTTGGTGGGTGTTGTTGGCTTGACAATCTCCTCTTCCTCTTCACTAACTTGTCCTTCAGGAGTTGTTGCCGCGACAGTTTCATCATCTTCGCTGACCTGTCCGGCGGGAGTTGTAGCCTTGACAATCTCATCTTCGCTGACCTGTCCGGCAGGAGTTGTTGCCTTAGCCGTGTCATCTTCCTCGCTGACTTCTCCGGCAGGAGTAGTTGCCTTGATGATCTCATCATCGCTGACTTCCTTGGAGGGAGTGGTAGCCTTAACAATCTCATCTTCCTCGCTGACTTCCTTGGAGGGAGTGGTAGCCTTAACAATCTCATCTTCCTCGCTGACTTCTCCTTCAGGAGTTGTGGCCTTAACAGTATCATCTTCCTCGCTGACTTCTCCGGCAGGAGTGGTTGCCTTAGAGATTTCATCTTCGCTGACTGGACCAGCAGGAGTTGTTGGCTTGACAATTTCATCTTCATCGGATGTTTCCTTAGCAGGAGTTGTGGCCTTGACAATTTCATCATCGCTGACACCCTCGGCGGCAGTTGTCGCCTTGATGATCTCATCTTCCTCACTAACCTGTCCGGCAGGAGTTGTTGCCTTGACGGTCTCATCTTCCTCGCTGACTTCCTTAGCGGGAGTTGTTTCCTTGATAATCTCTTCTTCATCTGAGGTATCCTTGGCGGGAGTTGTTGGCTTGACGATCTCCTCTTCCTCCTCGCTAACTTGTCCTTCAGGAGTTGTTGCCGCAACGATTTCATCATCTTCGCTGACCGGTCCGGCGGGAGTTGTAGCCTTGACAATCTCATCTTCGCTGAGCTGTCCGGCAGGAGTTGTTGCCTTAGCAGTATCATCTTCCTCGCTGACTTCTCCGGCAGGTGTGGTTGCCTTGACGATCTCATCTTCACTGACTTCCTTTGCGGGTGTAGTTTCCTTGACGATCTCTTCTTCTTCGCTGACTTCACCGGCTGGAGTTGTAGCCTTGACAATTTCATCTTCGCTGACTTGTCCAGCTGGAGTTGTTGCCTTGAGGATCTCTTCTTCATCAGAGGTATCCTTAGAAGGAGTTGTGGCCTTGACAATCTCATCTTCGCTGATTTGTCCGGCCGGAGTTGTAGCCTTGGCAGTATCCTCTTCTTCGATAAGATCCTCAATAGAAGCAACAGGCTTAACAGTATCCTGTTCATCACTTTCTTCACCGGCAGGAGTTGTAGCCTTGACAATGTCCTCGTCTTCGCTGACCTCCTTGGCTGGTGTCGTGGCCTTAACAGTTTCATCTTCCTCACTGACTTCCTTGGATGGGGTAGTAGCCTTAATGGTTTCATCCTCCTCGCTGACTTCCTTGGCTGGAGTGGTAGCCTTGACGATGTCTTCCTCACCGCTGGCTGGTTTCTTAGAAACATCCTCTTCGTCGCTAGCGACTGGAGTGGCAGCTGTTGGTTTCTCACTGTCTTCATCGGATGTTTCAGGGGATGCTGGTGAACTAGATGTCTCTGCCTCAGTCTCTTCTTCCTCAGATTCGCTAGTACCCTTGGCAGGCTGTGCGGTTGTGGGCTTAACTTCCTCCTCGTCGCCACTTCCTTCTTCGGGTGTAAGTTTGGTCTTGTCCTTATCCTCTTGCTCAGGTGCCGATGTGGTGATGGCTTGATCGATTTCGCCGCTGCCCACTTCCTCAGCTGGACCCTCGGTAGCCGTATCCTTATCCTTCTCCTCATCGTCAATGTGCTCTTGCAGATCAACATCTTCCTTGGGAATCTCACCGTGAATATCCTTGACGGGCGCAGCTGTGGTGATCGTCTCTGGCGTGGTAATCTCAACAATTTCAGTGGTGGCGCTGTCATCCTCGCAGATGTAGTTGCTGGGGCAGCACTCGCCCTCGGCAGCAGGCATGGCATGGCAAACCTTGCCGCTGGCCGTGCTCATTGGCATCTCGCACTCTTGGACGGCGCAGACGATGTCGCCACGCATGCAGTAGCAGTGTTCGCAGGCATTCTTGCCCGACAGCGAGGCGCCATCGGCGTAGACTTCACCGTTGTGTATGCAGTCCGTGGAGACAGGTGGCGTCATGGTTGTGGGCAGAATGAAGCCAGGTGTTGGACGTACTGTGGTCGTTGTTGTGGACTGATCCTCCAGCTCCAGCACATCATTCTCATGGTCTGCAGAAAGAATTCGAATTGTAGGCAAACCAAGAATTGAGAAATCGTCTTTTCGGAAAACTTACCGCAACTGTAACGCACGGGACAGCAGGAGCCCTTGTTGTAGATGGGTGTGCAGCCATCGACGTGGAGTGTGCACTCTTGCATGACGCACTTGGTCTGGTTGTTGATGCAGTAGCAGAGCTCGCAGGGTTTGTTGGGGTTCGATGGCACCTGGGCGCCCTCTGGGTAGAATTTCTCCTCAATGCTGCAGCCGAACTTCTCGGGTATGCTCAGCTCAGTGCCGGGCTCGGGGGTATGATAGGGCACATCCACAGGCACTGCAATCAGCACAGCACATAAGTTAGGTTAGGGAAGCTCTCGAATAGAGCGAGTGCTGCGAGAAACTTACCCTCTGGGCAGGTAATGATGGGACAGCACTGATCCTCGCGCTTCTCCACAATGCAGTCGTGACCAATGGGCTTGGTGAAGGGGCAGACGCGCAGATAGCACATGAGCATGCGATTGTGGCAGGTGCAGTTGAGACATGGCTCATTGGTCATGATGCGATCACCCTCATTGTAGTGGGCATAGTTGTAATAGCAGCCTTCTGCAAATGAAATCCGACAACAACGAAATGAGAAAAGAAAGTTGCGATTTATATTAGCAACTGGAGCAGCTCCTGGGAAACAATCGCCCAAGAACAATGACTGCTCGCAGACATTCCCTAGCATCAGTTATGCATTCAAGCCAAGCTCCAACTTGAATTCCGACTCCAACTCATGTGTGCTACTGTGTCGTTTGGGTCATAAATTAAGCCAAGCGCCATCAGCTGTCATAATACTACACTACCAACTGCTACTACTACTACGACTTGTACGGCAGGCAATAGATAACTTTTATTGCTCATTCAAGTCGTTAAACCCACAAGTCAAGTTGTTTAACATACGAGTGTACTCGTTGCTGGACTACCTAAGTTAGTGACGTCCACCCGCAATAAATTTCCCATCACATTATTAACACGTTAAGCTTGACTTGCAACGGCTGCTCAGCTCGCTCCCCCGTCCCCCACTGTCCACTTCATCTACATCTCCATCGCAAGCTGCTCGACTCACTGGCTAGACAATTTTTTGATTGAAATCTTTGTCTTTGTTTGTCGCTGTCGCTGTCGCTGTCGCTTTTGGCTCACGTTTCGAGCATAAAACTCGTAAAACAGCGTTTATTTCTTTATGTTTCGTTTCGTTTCGTTTCGTTTTTGTGTTGTTTTTGTTTTCCGTTTGTCTTTTCACACCTCGGCTAACAGCCTAATAATGCGTATACGCCCCGTTGTTGACGTTTAATGACAGCTTTGGGTCAAGCGATCGCCCGGATCACATCAAACTGATTAGCAGCTTATAGCGGCGCCTCAATTAGTGTTGATCTGATATATTATTAATGTATTTATAAACACTTTGTCTTTGGGCCGTTTGGCTTTGGGGCACGCATCCACTTGTTAAAGCCACTTACCCGGATACTGTTGGACTTCTGTGTATTCCTGCAGTGGAGCTGTAAAAGATGGAGAGAAAGGAGAACAAATTAATATAGAATGCAATGATTATTCTGCTTTATTACGGCGTCATTTTATGATCGCCATATCCGTTAGTCATGACTGCGAGTACAATAAATTAATTTATCTATCGCGATTACGGCGCAAAAACCAAACTCTAATTGTAGTTGCATGCAATTGAAATTAGACATGGCTTCAAACTTGCGTAGGTCGTCGCTTGCTTGCGGCATTCGTGGCACTCTTCATTCTCGTGTTAGACCAGCGTTTGATAACAGGGCCCAAACAGCCGCTGGCCGGCATGCAACAGGAGGACGCAAGAGCAACGGCAACAGCAACAGCAAATAGTAAATTGCAACTACAACAGTGCTCGGCTTTGTGTGCGTGCAACGTGTTATTACCACATAATCAAAATTCAGCAAATGCAACAGCCACAAGAGCACCAGGCAGCAGGCAACAGGCAGCTGGAATAAGCCAAGTTATAATGGCACGTAGCTAGTGCTGGGCATGGCCTGTGTGCCCTGAGGATGCCAGCCTGTGTGTGTCCACGCTGCCAACTGCAGCTGAGTTGCAGCGCAACCCGGCCAGCAGTCGCTAACAAATGGCTCAAACAAATTGTTTAAGCTGACAGTTAGTCGACGACTAAGACGACGACGAAGACGACGACGACGACGGTCACTTGTTGCTTGCTGCGGTGGCGTTTACGAGCACGCCAGCAACATGCCACAGCCACAGCAGCAGCGGAAGGTAAATGATTTGACAAATTGCATTTTATTATGAATGAGTTTGTTGTTGCAACTTTGATTAATTGCGTCTAGTTGAAGGGCTGACAATTCTGCACATATGTCTCAAACGTAGTCGTGTAATTTCCGCATAGTTTGGGGGGGTCTAAAAAGCGACTGTCTGCTGTAAAGCTGCAGCAATTCGGCAACGGAGTAGTTAACAATGCGAACGGTAACGGCAAGTGCACGTAAACAAGATATTGGCTGGGCCGTTAAACAAAACGCAGTGGCAAGAGCAGCATGGGGCATGTGTACGTCTCACTTATTCAAACTAACGGATGTAAATTACATTTTGTGCGGCAAGAACAACAACAGCCACAACCGAACCTGGCAACGCATAAAAATTCACACATTAACTGTTAAGGATAGCCCGACGAAGCGAGAGAATAAGAAAGAGAAAGGGAGAGAGAGAGAGAGAGAGAGGGATTGGCTGGATTCGCTGGCTGGCAATGGGAGTCAATCATGCAGCAGGTTCGCAGGCAGCTCGTCCGTAGTTCCTGGAGCAGTCCCCAATCCCCAATCCGCAATCCCCAATCCCCAGTTGCCGCCTTGTAATGCAAACTTATGCAACAATTTTCCGCTGCAAGTGCAACAACTAAAACATGCTCCATACGAGCTCGAGCAGCATCAACACGACAACAGCAACAACGTCGTCTTCGTCGTCGTCGTCGACTACGATGATGATGATGATGACCAAGACGCATGAGTCGTTGTTTGGCTGCTTCAGTCGCTGCTGCGGCTGCTGCTTCGGCTGCTGCTGTTGATGGTACACATCAAACATGGTCGTGTCGGTCCAACAAACAGAAGTCAGTCAGTCAGTCAGTTAGTCAGGCAGTCTGTTAGTCAGGCAGTCAGTTAGTTGTTGCTGTGGTGTTGATTTGGCTGCAGCTTACAGCTACATTCACATGGCAATAGCTTCGGGCCAAGCCAAGCCAAGCCAAGCCAAAGTTGTTGGCGGCGTCGGTTGCTGTGCTGTTGCTGTTGCTCTTGCTGTGGTTGTTGCTGTCGCGAGAGTCGTGCATTTTGTTTATTCTAGGAAAGCGCGCGCGCTCGCCTCGCATCCCGAGCGTTGTATGGCCATGGCCATGGCCATGGCTGGTTGCCTGCTCTTGCTGCTCTTGCTGCTGTTGCTGCTGTTGCTGCTGTTGTTGCCGCGGCAAGTTGAACGACCCGGTCGCGCATGTGTGCAAAAATGTGTACACAAACCATAAAATACAAGCCACTAGCAGGCTTTACTTACATAAGTAGGCCTAGTCTTAGGCCTAGGTGCAGACTTGGCTCTGTCGCCGAATCCCAGAGTCGCCGAGTCGCCGAGGCACATGGGCACGCCTTTTGCTGGTTACGCTTTATTATTTAGTGCTGTAGGTGGATTTGGTCAGGCAACAGACTAACAACCACAGTGGCCACTGCGAGCCAGAAACCCAGACAGTCGGACAGTCGGACACACGCTCAGTGTTTGGCAGGCATGTGAAAAGTGGAAGTTTCGCTAAATATTTTGTTGATAGCCATCGTTGCTTTCGCAAATGCTTGGCTGTGAAGATGCGGAAACGCAGGCAGTGAAATATTTGCCATGCCACAAATATTTCAAAGATTACAAAATAAACACAAATCTTCGTTGGCTTCCAAATGGTTTGTTTGGTTTTGTTTGGTTTGTTGCTTCTTGCTTCCCCATGCGCCATTTTTGTCGATGTGCGTTTGCCAAACGCGGCAGCGACTACTTTACCGCTACTTCATGCGACCAGCAGCATCGGCATCGGCATCGGCAGCTGCAACATTGTGCTGCACACCCACAGCAGCAACTGCAACAGCAGCACGCCCCACATTGCTGTAGAGAAGATATATGGGCAGCTGATAAGGTCGCCAAGGAGGAACGCATTCATTGCAAAACTTGCCGTGGCTTTCTTTGGGTGACAATAGAGTTTGGCTAGCATTTGATATGCACGTAATTAGAGCCAAGTCAAGAACAATGCCAGCCGTGCCAGCGTGTGCAGCCATCTGCAATAAATCGATCTATAATTGCAACTGTCGGTGCCTCAATTATGCAACTGCAACAGCCAAACAGCCAGCAGCGAACAGCAAAAGAGGCATGCAAATGCAGCCTGTTGTTGTTGTTGTTGCGGCTGCAAAACAATTTCCATTTTCTATGGCCTTGATCACATAATTTCCATAATGCCGGGTCGATCAATATGGAGTGAGCGACAAGCTAACAACGCAAGCAACTCCATGCCCAAGTTGCAACAGTCCCAGTCCGAGTCCGAGTCCGAGTCCATGGCCCATGGCAATGGCTAAGTTAGCATTGGCTCTGTGTGTGCCGCCATATCATGTCCATGCATCAGCGTTGAAAGCACCCAACTGGCAACTGGCTCAAGGGGCAGGCGGGGCAGCAAGAGGCGCCCTAACAATGCGCCCAACGGAGGCAACAACAGCAGCTGAAGCAGCAGCCGCCGCCGCGCACAGCAAATGAATTTGCGAGTAATTTAACATGATTATGTCGGCGACAAGGTAGCAATGTAGACGTTGCTCCTTGCTAGACCAAATTGGATGCAGTTGCGCAAGGCTCTTTAGACTCTAACTCCAGCTCAGCGGCTGTGGCGTGACGCTGTGTTTTATTACCACGGCAGCCTAGACATGATTCGTTCTAAGTAAATTATGCCCGTTGGTCATGACGAGGATGCCGTGAAATTGCTGCCTGCCTGCTATTGGATGCTGACTGCCTTACAGCCTTGCAGCCTTCTTTCTGATTGTTGTTTGGTGCTATGCATATGAAACAATTACCAAGACATGGGGCTCAAGCCGCAATCCTTTGCGGCCCTGTCTATATGTGGGCATTGTAATTGCTGTGCTCGAGCAGCTTGGCAACTCATATGCATACTCGTATTTAGTGATCCTCGCAAAAGATCCTCATTCCCTTGCTGCTGCTTTGCTGCCCTGCTGCCAACTAGGCAATGTCATTAGAGAGTCACTCAGTCAGGTTGTCAGGTTGGGCAACTTTTGCTTTTTCTTTCCTTGCATCGACTGCAAATCTGACTGCTTAATAGATAATAATGAGTCTGCTCTGCAGCTGCAGCAGCAGCACTAGGAGATGGCTTTGTCTGCAGCCTTAACCTTGAGGCGCTGTAATTAAGCAGTTAAAGGCGGAGTGCGAGACTTGCGCATAGTTTCCCACAGTTTTTTTTTCTTCTGCTTTTCG
This sequence comes from Drosophila siamana, assembly GCA_035047445.1. Classification (NCBI taxonomy): domain Eukaryota; kingdom Metazoa; phylum Arthropoda; class Insecta; order Diptera; family Drosophilidae; genus Drosophila; species Drosophila siamana. The sequence goes on along the minus strand of JAWNPP010000004.1, from coordinate 13,975,727 downwards.
GGATGCTAGGCAAAGTCGCTGGCTGAGCTCCTCCTTGCTGGTTTTTTATGTGTCCTGTCTTGGGCTTGATTTGTTTTGATTGCTCTGCGTGGCTTTAATGAGCCCCCATCGGGGCCATCAATCTGACTGCCCGCCTGCTTCACTGCTTCACTGCTTCACTGCTTCCCTGCTTGGCTGTCAGTATTGTATTTGTAATCTCTCGTAGTTGAGTTCCTGCTGGCCACGGCTAATCACAGATCCAATGGCTGCACTCACTCCTCGACTACTCGACTCGTCGAGCCTCTTCTCAGATATATCATAATTTTGTTTGTGCAATTTTAGACAAATTCTTATGGCCCGTAACGGACGCAGCAGCTGCAAGCAGAGAGCAGCAGACAAACAAATTGTCGTTTCCCGATCAACGCCTCCTGTTGTTGCGCTCTGCATTCAATTATTACACCGCTAGCTGTTATTGATAACAGCGCATTGATTACTGCAATTGTTGGCCAACGACCAAAGACGAGTCGAGTGCTTGCCAAAATAACAGACAAGATATATAATCAAGAAGCCAGCAACCGGAGTCTTTGCAGTCAGCCAGAGCTCTGCAATTGTTGCCGCTGCTGCTGCTGCTGCTGCTGCCTGCTGCAAGTTGGCAGTTGCAAGTGCTGCGGCGCATGCGTAACTGTTTATTAATTTGAGTTTAAGTTTGAATTTGGCTAACAGTTTGAGACACAATCACGACTTGCTGCACTCGCCGCATTCAAGCGCGTGTCCCAAAGCAGCTCCAACTCCAACTCCAGCTGGGCTCTGTTGACATGGCAAGCAGGCGGAAGATTGATGATAATGTCCACGAGAGATTCTCACGTTTGGGGCGACTTCGGCTGGTGGCCGATTCAATTAAGTGCGGCCGCAGTCTCCAAGCCTCTCCTGCAGTCTCATGTGTCTGCCTCATTTGGTAAAACATTCACGTGGCATTCGAGCGCTAATTGCTTGCCGCCAGCCAGCGTCTGTCCCTTGCCCCGCCCCACAACGCTCCCTTCGACAGCTGGTGATTTGTATCTACTCCCACGACAGGCATGGATGGCATTTAGCTAATGATTAGCCAGCTCAGATAGTGGCTGGCAATAGAGGAACTACAGGCGGTGGCAGTTGCGGTGGCAGTTGCGTGTTGGCCAAGTGCAGAATTGGCAGCAGTGAGTCGAAGAGTCGAAGAGTGGAAGCGGGCTCAAGCATAAAATTTAATGTGGCCAAAACGCACAAAGCGCAAAGCAGCACAGCACAGAACAAAAGATCAGCAAAGCGATAATTATACAAGGTATTAGTTCATTTCTTCATTTCTTCCCCACTCTCTCTCTCTCTCTCTGTCTCTATATATCTCTGTCTATCGCTCATTCTCTAGTTAGTGGCCGTTGCTAAGTGACTTAACATGACCCACAGTTGGAGACTGGCGACTGGGGACTTCATAGGGTCTGCCATGCGTAAAGGTGCCAGCCAGTCAGCCACTCAGCCAGTTGGGTTGATTGAACCCCTTGGTTGGCCAGGCAGGAATGAGCTTGGTCTTACACTCTCTGCTCTGGCTCTTTGGCTAGTCTCGAGTTACACAATTGAAATGCTGTGGGAAGTCATTGCACCATGTGATAAAGATCTGTGTAGAAATGAGCCGACAGCAAAGTGTTCTGCTCTGCGAAAAGTCAAGACATGCCTAATTACCATTCTTTTCGCTGGAAAGACTTTCCGTCTTAATAGTGTCAAAATGTATTCTTCAGCGAATCGCTAAATTCTGCTATTCTACCCGGCTACCGGTCAGTTTTCTTGATCCGCTGGGTTTTTTTTTTTGGTTTTTGCGGCCACCCTATCATAAACACTAATTAAGACAACGGCAGCCGAAAAAAAACTATAAAAAATTAAGAAATATGGCAAACAGCAGCCAGTTCCAAATTGGGTCAAATCTCCGCCTAATTGCCATAAATATATACATAGTGTTTAGTAGTAGTATGAATCAAGTCAACAAATGTTTGCTGAACGGTCGCTCGAGCTATTAATTAGCATTTTGAACACGTTTTTAGAGCGACAACAGCGACGACGACGGCGACGAAGGCGACGACAACTTGTTGTACAAATAGCAAAATTAGCATATTCACGCCAAGTCAGCTGCATAAAATGCCAAAAACGAAACACGGCACAGCGTTAGATATTTGTATAAAAATAGAAACAGACTCAAAGTGACGTCTCACGGGCCTCAGATCAGCACAGCTGGCCAACAGCAACAGCAAGACAGGTTCAAGTTCAATGACATCAAACAATAACAACGATAAGAAAAACAATGAAGAAATAAAGCAGCGCACATAACATAATAATATGAGCTATGGTTATGCCATCAAAAGAGTCGTAACTATATAGTACTCTGTGTATCACTCCCTTCGACCTAATCGCAGTGGGAAATCTGAAATCTGAAATCTGAAGTTTGTTAGACTTCACTTTTAAGGCCTGCCGGCGTTTTGCTCTACTAAACAGAATTTCATTTGCATTTTGCATTCTGTGTGCTGTTGTGCATTCTACATTTGTCTGTTTTGCGGCTCCATAAAAACAACTTGCAAGTTGTCATGTCTTTTTGGGGGGCGAGGGTTGCAGCTGCAACTGCAACAGCAGCTGAGAATTACAGCAATCAGACTGGGGAATGGGAATGGGGAAGGGGAGCCAACAAAGTCATTTCATTGTCAAGGCAAGAGAGAGAGAGAGAGAGAGAGAGATGCAAACCAAAGGCGTTAATGGCCAAATTGTGTAATTTCTGTGGTTCCAGCCTGAATGTGGCTTGCCACTGCCACTGGGACTGCCAGAGTTTTGTTGCAATTGCCAAATGGGCTTACCGGTTACCGTTACAAATTCAAATTGCTGCCAGTTAACCGCAAACGCCACTCGCGCTCACTGATTATTTACTTTAATGAAATTAAACCCCGACCTTGTCGCAGGAAGTTGAAAATTTTAACGCTGATAAAAATCGAATCGCTTCCGCCAGCCAGACTGAGAGCGAGGTGAGTCGGCTAACAGTTCACACGATACGATCGGCAGCAGCGAGAACTATAAAAGTGCTGTGGGTACCATTTAATTGAAATCAAGTGCAGAGAGTCAGTCAAGTCGAGCCCTTTTCTGGCTCGAACCCTCGGCGCTCTTCTAATGGCTAAATCTGGTCAATGGCCTCTCGTGCGAGTGGCTCGCGTGGGTTAAATCAAAACAAATGAAGTGCCTCTTCTTCGCCGTCGTCGAGGCAGTATAAATGTGTTTTTTATGGCTGCAAAGTCAGGGCCAATTTATCATACGAATTATGAAAAGACACAGTTTTGATACAGCAACCAAGCAAGCAAGCAACCAACTTTTAAGCTAGCCAAGTGGACTCGCATTTATTTGTTTTGTTTGTTTGCCGTTCTTGACAAATTGATGTACGACGACTGGGGCGTCGTTGGTGGGCCGCAACGAAAGTCTCTGTGGCTCTGTGTCTGATGCTTATTTATGGCCAACAGTCAGACAGTGCAGACTGGACATTGACTCGTTTGGGGCGGATTCTAATTGTGTCACCGTTCGAAAGTTGGCCAGCAGCAGCAACAACAGCAACAGTGGCGACAACAGCGACGACAACATCTGCATGGAGTCGCGACTCTTTCTCGCATTCATCCTGTTCGAATCTCACGCTCAGCGTGGGGCTCGTGTGGGACGCTCTAACCCGCAAGTTCGTGATCTCTAACTCTAGCTCGCGTACTTGTTGTGCCTGAAGTGCCTATAAAATTCTTGAGCTACGCAGCCAAATCTGAAGACTAAGAGAAACGAAATATGTGCGCTTCTTCCTCCCCCCCTCATCCCTGCCATATCGGTCAATGGTCAGCGACTTTGGACCGTTGTTTGCCAGGCAAATAAGCCACAGTCAACTACATCAAACTATTGGTATTTAGGAATGTGGCTACAGCTACAGCTACAGCCATAAGTATGCGCACACACACACTCGCATTCAGATGTGGCGACAGTGTCAGCGACAGCGTGTTTGCATACGAAATACTTAAGATTGCCGCATGATGCATGAAGCATAAGCATGATGCCGCCACGCCTCTGACGCCTCAGCCTCAGTCTGAGTCTCAGTCGTTGTCTTGGCCACAGCATCGAGTGTCGAATACCGTTGGCATTGTGCTATCAACAAGCTGATAAGCACTTGACATTGAACCTGGCCAAAATGTTAATTATATGCGCGTGGCCAAAATCAAATCTTGATTAACGTCGCTGCTGCTGCTGCTTCTGCTGAGGCTGAGGCTGGGGCTGTTTGCTGGGTCTCAGACTGGTCTCTTCCCTGCTAGCTGGCACTCTGATATCATCGGCGCTCAGTCATGCAATTAATACCTGAGCATAATGATGTATTATGCCTCAGTCTCAGTCTCGGGCCAGGTTCGAAGCCTCTTCCGAATGTTGCGCCAATAGTTGGTGGGCATCTCAACAGAGAGGGGCCAAGCAAAAAAAGGTACACAACATTTGTGAGCCACGCTAATACAAGTTAATTAAGCGCGTCAAGTGGCAATAAAACCCAAATGCCATTTAACTTCCGCAACTCTGAAGTTGTTGCTTAAGTTACCCTGGCCATAAACAGGCGATTTATATGCGCAATAAGCAAAAAATGTGAACGCTCTGCCACAGCGTGTTCTAATGCCTTTGTAATTGGTTATAAATTAAGCAATCAGTAAGGCATCATCAAAAAAATACTTCATACTTATAGAATATATAGGTATATATTTATACATATATAAGACACTTCGTACCTGTGGCACAGTGTAAGAAATTAATTTGATGAGCTTTCAACGTGAAAAGGCAGCTGGCCAATAAACAGGTAGACAGTAGAAAGAGAGGCGGCAAGAGCAAGAGGAAGATGGGCTCTTCAATTAGACACAGCGCATAAGCATATAGTAAAAACTCAAGTTCAGTGACTGTGATCTATCAGTTTCGTACCGAGTAAGATCGTATAAACACAAGTACTTTCATTGGTGTCAATTGGCCAGCCTCCAATCAACAGGCAACTGGCAACTGGCAACTGGCTAAGCATCAGGTGAGAATCGGGAAGCAGCAGATGGCAAAAGGAGAGAGAAAAAGACAAGACATCTCAGAAAAATATATGAAGGGGAACTCTCAACTCATGTTCGAAATTGATTGATGAAAACGCCCCACGAAATTTAAGCGAAGCAGTCAAAAGTCAGCAAGCAGCGAGATGCGAGCTGCGAGCTGCGAGTTGAGAGTCTTCTCGAAAATTGCCGTCTTCTTTTTGTGGCTTATAAAATAATGATAATGTGTTGCGGCTACCGAAGCTGCTGACAGACGACGACGACGACGACGATGACGATGACGACGAAGTAAACTCCAACTTCAACTCCAACTCCAGCCTCAACGCTGGCTACAATTTTGTGGCCGACTGTGGCAAATGTTGCGCTGTTGTTGGTCCATTAACTTGGCTGCCAGCAATGAAGCGAGCAACTGACCAATCGACCTTGAGCTTGAATTAAAACTTGAACTTGGCAACTTCAAAAATTGCATAAGACACTGCTTTGCCGCTGGCCAACTGCGTTTGGGCCTTAACTGTAAAGGGGAGCACGATATGTAGCCAACTATTTGCACAGCAAGCTAACAATTCGCAATTCGAAATTGGCAATTGCCAATTGCCAAGTGATGTTAGACGATGAAGCACTGAGACTATCTGGCTTTTTGTGATGACGCAAAATGCCACTTGTTGTGAAGTATTTGAACATGTTTCGATCGACGCGTATTAATCATGGCTACGAATATATCGTACTGACATTTAGCTAGCTTTTTGTATTGATTTATTATTATGTTGAAAGCCGCAAGCGATGGGATACAAATGTATCATTGAGATACTTAGTCAAGTGTTGAGTCACTGCCAGAGATACAACAAGATATGTACGTGTTGTTATGTGTTAGGTACTCATGTAGGTATCTATTATTATAATGGAACAATTCAATTACCAGACAGATTCTTGCCAGTAACCTGAGCTCTGAGCTATGAGCTCTGGACTCTCTGCAAGTTCATCAAACTCAAGTGAGACGCGTTTTGTTACGAGCTTGTTACGAGCAGTGTAACACTTGGGAGTCTGTACTGTCTCTGTGTGTGTGTGTGTGTGTGTGTGGAGACCACATTCTTAAGTAGGCGGGAAAGGGTGCTGGAAAAGCGCCCATTGATTTAGCTACGACTAGATGTGTATGATGTTCCCAGCTCACGCTTCAAAGCTCAACGATCTCTTTCTGCCATTCACAAAACGAATAACTTAAAAAAAAAGAATCATTACAAAATGTTTTTCACTTCGTTCGTTCGTTTTTTTTTCGGGTTAGATTTCCATATGCAGTCAGCATGTGTTAATGAAAATTCCAAGAATCGAAGGCTGCATTGAACTGAGGCGGCTTTACGGTGCTAAATGTGGGTCAACAACAAGACTAACCAAGCACCAAATTGACTGCTTGACTGCTTGACTGACTCGGTGACTGACTGACTGACGGACTCCGACTATTGTCGCCTATCGTTTGGCTATCGTTTTGACTAGGCCAAATCAGTCAGTCGCAGCTTGTTTATTGAATGCCCATTAAAGAATGCCATCCCACTTTTAGGTCTCGCTCTTGGTCTTGGTTACGGCCTGACTTTGAGTTCGACGTCAACGTCGACATGGTTTGCGACTGTGGGTTTTGGGTTGTCGTTTCTCGTGTTTGCATGTGATTGACTTGTGGCTAGTACCAGTAACTACACATGGGAGTTGTCTGACCGATATTCTGCAGTCATGAGAAATGCTGCTTATATTCTTCCCCGCTCCCGCGCTCCCTCTGCCGCCTCGCTAACACGGACTTAAAATTTTTGTTTTTTTTTTTTTTTGGGTTTATTTGCCATAAACCTTTGTTTAAGCAAGTCGTTAAATTGTATGCGCTCAAAGGCAAGTCGCTGGCCCGTTAGACTTGTGCCTTTTATTGCTGCACCTTCGACTGTTGCTAGGAGGCGGGGCGAGGGCGGGGGCAGGGGGCGTAGACGGGGCGGGAATGTGAAAGTTAACACCTCATTTGAGCAGATGCATCTGAAATATTTTGGGACAGCGAGGCCATTAGCACTCGATCTTTATTTATAGCAAAAAGAGAGAGAGAGAGAGAGATAAATGAGAAAAAGGGGAAGAAGGCATTTTTGTTAAACGTAATTGGAACTGCAAATGTGTATCTTGCAAATGTATCTACAGCTTAGCTTGCACCCTCAATGCTCAATGCTCAATGGTCAATGGTCATTGCCATTGCGAGTGCATTTGGCTGCCTTAATTTCAATTTCAGTTTCAATTTAAATGGCAACGCATGACTCAATTGAATTTTTCGACACCCCACGCACAACATTCGCATTCGTAATTGAATTCGTTTTCTGCAAGTTCACAGAGCCAGCGAGTGACCAGTGTATGTGTGACCCCTGACCCCGGACAAGTGCAGCGCTGTGACCGCCAGCTGTTGCCAGCTGATGGCAATTTGTCACAGCAGTGACTGTTTTAATTAGCCCTCGGCTTTGATGCGCTTGTTGCCAAAATATCGACAAGTGCGTCGGGGCTCAGTGTGCAAATTTATGGCCAGGAGATAATAATAGTAATAGAGAGCATGGAATGACTACGCATATGCGAGCAATCCCAGCGAGGGTTGCGGTCTGGCTTTAAGCACTTAGATGCTTAGGATACTTAGCAGCCTAACTGTAATTTATGTTGACATAATAAACCACTTACCGGCTTGCGTTAACGCTGGCAGCATCATCAGCAGAATGGCCAAACCCGACCAACACACCAGCTCCTCGAGTCCCAGCGGACTCGAACGTTTTCTTGTCATGGCTTTACTTGTGTGTGTCACTGCAAAAAGAGAGAAGAGCGAAAGAAGTGTGTGAGAGAGAGGGGGCTAAGTATGTGCTTTATTTAGTATAGTATGTGCTTTTGCATTCACTCATTATTATGCTGCCTACAGACGATTGATCCATTAGACATCTTTGACACCCTGACCGACGACGCGACGTTTAACCCTTTCACACACACACACAACCAACAATAACAACAAGAACAGCAATCAAATCGAGCCACAATATGTTCCTTAAACGACGGCACTTCATTAAAAAAGCATGACAGGGCACATGTCCTTTCGCCTCTCCATTCCTTTCCATTTCTTTTCATTTTTTTTCTCTCGTTTTGTGTTGCTGAAAATTTTCAATAGCCTCGACTTGCTCGACAAAAGCAATTTACGTGCACAAACAGCCAGCGAACGATTTCGGGAGGGTTTGAGTTTCTGTTGATGGTGCCCTGTGTGTGTTCTTGTTGACAGTGAGATGCCACCAACAACCACCACCACCACCACCACCGTGCAACGGTCAAAGGGAGGGAGGGAGAGTGGGCGAGTGGGAGAGCATCCCCTCGGTGTCCTGTGACTGGATGTTTTTCTTGAATTGTTTGCGGAAATCACTTGTTTGCTGATTTGACAGATGTGCAATTTTCCCTGACATGGCTCGCAGGCTCAATTGTTGCCGGATGACAGCAAAACTTCTGCCGAGAGGTCAGCAGGAACGTTAAGCACACAGACACCAAGACATAAAAGTCTTCGTGTTGCGGCTGTGTAGTAAATGTTGTAGTTCTCTGATTGAAAATGTCAGCCACACGCCCAAAAATAAAATACGAAATACGAAATAAGTTGGCGCAACTTCACTTCACTTCACATCAGTTCTCTTTGCTTTTGTGGCGCCCTCCTCCCTCCCCTTGCCTCCCCCAACGAATCCCCCTCGAGGCGAGAAGTAACGGTTATAATTAGCTGGGGCAACAACACAGGATGGGATATCACAGCCCATATCAGTTGACATAATGCCATAAAAGATTCGACTCTTATACGTTTCATATTTTCATTTATTAGCCAAGTATACGTTTTTTTCCTTTTTTTTTTATTTGCTTTTATGCGCCTTTAATCAACTCCCAGGAGATGCAACACGTGAGTGCCGCATTTGCACTTTGCGAGGGGTGGCTGCCACCGAGACGTGCCTCTTACCCACCAAAGTCGCGGGGTAGCCAGAAACTGGAGTGCCAATGGGGGCGTGGCTGTTGGTGGGCGTGCATGCGTAAGTTATACAATTTCATGCATTAGCCGTCGAAAGAATCGAAGCCAATAAAAAGTATGAAAATACAGTGGGAGAATTGCGCGAATTTGACGACACAATTTATCGATAAGTGGACACGATTTATCGCTGGTCATTTGATAGCTTTTCGCTTTTGTTGGCCACAGAGTCACATTGACCTCTCGTCGCTGTTCCTGTTGCTGTTGCTGTTGCTGGTTGCTCTTCTTTTGAAATCCGAGTGTCGTTTGCTCGCTAACGAAACAAGCAAACACTGCGGAGCTAACAACGTGAGCGACTCCAGAGAGCGGCGTCGTCGTCGCCTCATCATAAATGCGCGAAATACGCTCATTAAAATGCAGGGAAACGGCACACAGGCGAGCTTCAAGTTGCAAGTTGCAAGTTGCTAGCTGCTAGCTGCAGCCCCTGGAGCCACAAATTGCATTGCTGCGTGCTGTGGCAAACGACAATGTCAAAAGCAACAACAGACAACAGACAACAAACAACGAGCACAGCACAGCACAGCAGCAGCAGCAGCACATTGAGGTGTATGCAACACACGAAACCAAGTTGAAAGATTGCTCCGCTGAGGCTGCCGCGCGCATCGCTCTTCAGTTGATCTGCGGCTCAGCTTTAGTTGCGGCATTTTGATGACGAGTTGACATGACGAGCGACAATAACAATAATGATAATCTCACACGGGGCCGCGCGGCGTCCAAATGATGATAATAATGACGATGCCGCTGACGATGATTGTGGAGTTGCCAACTGGCAACAGGCAGCAAGCAACTGGGCAACTGAGCAACTGAGCAACTGACAACGGAAGCGACACAAACTGGCCATTAGTTGCCGGCCAAAATGGCACTTGTTCCAAAGCTATTAGCAACACACGAACACACTGCTAGCAACATGTGGCTGCCGACTCGCTGGCAACTTGTTGCCGCAATTATTGTAGCATCTGCAGCAGATGTGGCTGCTAAATGGTAAACAATTTTACGGCAGCATCGAGTATTTGGGTTAAGACCAAATAAAGGGGTGGTCGGTCAGCCAGCTGGCCAAGTGTGTGACACAAATACGATTTGTGAATGAAGCAGCCGAAAAGTGCTCAGTGCACTCACAACACACACAACTTTTACCCAATGCCAATGGCAATGGCAATTGCCCAAAAGCAGCCACAGCGCTACAAGCAAAGAAAGAGACAGTGACGAGGAACAGGCGACGAGGTTAGAGAGAGGGGTCGAGTGGCAGACACAGTAACACATAACACGCCAAAAGAAATATCGGTCATGGGAAATTTGCGAAAAGAGAGAAAAAAAGAAGAAGAAGACTACTCGAGACAAGCTAGGGCCAATGGCAATGTATCATCATCAGCTGCAGCCTCTTGACCAACAATGGCAAGCCGTTGAGATGCGTTATGAAAACTGCAGGCAGCCTGAGAGGCAGGAAGGCAGTTAGAGAGACTCGCAGGCGACTGCGTCGTTGGCTCATGCGTGAAGCCAACAAATGCAAATGTTTACACAGCCGCCCGACGTGGTGGGCCCAAAGAATGGAGACTGAAGAAGACGTCGAGAAGGAAGGCGCAGAGTCGCCTAAGCGCACAAAGGGTAAGCACTGGACAGCCAACTGTTGTTAAAGGTTCGTTTTTGTGAAAAATTACAGAGGCCAGCTCCATTGGCTCCATTGTGCGATTGTGTGGCAGGCGAGGTGCGTTGAGAGGAGCCTCCAACACACTAATATAAATGTATAGCAAAGGCTGAAATTTACATTTTAGCCAGTGTGTGTGCTCAGTGCTCAGTGCTCGCTGCTCAGTGGCGGCCTCAATGGAGGGTGGGAAAATTTTCACATTTTGACAGGCACCGAAAAGGGAGCGAGGAGCCGAATATCAAACTTCGTTAGCATATGTATCAAAAGGTGTCTCTTGTTAGAGAGCTGAGCACTGAGCACTGAGAGCTGTCGCTTGTCGACTGTCTGTTTGGGTTGTCGACTGTCTTGTGTCTGCTGTCGACTGTCGACTGTCGACTGTCAGTTGCAACTCGAGATTTGTACCATGACCCACAAATATAGTTTGGCGCACGCATCTAACGACGACCCAGCGAGCGATCGATGCACCAGCTGGATGGAAGAATGTGGCAGAAGAGTGCATGGCAATTTGCAACTGCAACTGCAACTGTGTGTTGTGTTCTGTTCTGTTGTGTTGTGTTGTGTTGCGATGCGGCTTTAATTGGATTCTGCTGTGCTATCAAATTGACATTTAGCACACAATATGCGCTGCGATTCAATGCGATACCGATCCCGATCTCGAAGCTGATCCCGATCCCCAGCGGCTTGCAACTTGCAACCAGCTGCAAGCTGACCTAACCTCCAGCTCGGCCCGGCAATCAGCATTGGCATCCACATTTCTCTCTCTCTCTCTCTGTGTTGCCAATTGCATTTGCTAGCTTATCGCATTACACATTGATTGCTGCCGCTGCTGTTGCAGTTGCTGCTGCTGTTGCTCGGCGTTAATTTGGTTTTGTGTTCTCTATGCAATCGGCCATTTAACGGTGGTGCGGCGGCAATTGCAAATTGCATTTTTCCTTGGCCAATTGGCTGCTTGCCCACGTCAAAGTCATCGCCATAAATCTGCCCTCGCACCTCGCACACAACAACTGTATTGGCCAACTAACGCATACTTTTGGCCAATTTGAGTGCGCAATTTGCTTGTGGCTTTGCCTTGCGACCCTTTCCTGCAATCTGGGGGAAATTGTCGCGCCCAAATTGTTGGACAAATCCATCTACAACATTTTGTATTCCATAAACAAATGTTGGAGCAGTGAACCGGCTTTGAACTTTAGCTCGAGTTTGGCCTTACAAATGATCGACCTTGCAGGCAATTGAAGTGCAGCTGAGCTGAGTTGAAGCTGCTTTTGGCGACTGTGCAGAAAATTAATAAAGCTTTGGCCGCACGATCGACAAACATAACGGTGTCTAGTGGCAAAGTCGGGCCAGCTAAAGAGCGACAAGCAAAAGCAAACAATCGCGCCAAATGTAAACTATGCCTTCGAAGTCGGAAGACGAGTCTCCTCAGTTGGAGTTGGAGTTTTGTGTCTCTTTCTCGGTCCGAGACTCCTGCTCAGTCGGAGTTCTCAGTCGCCGCCAGTCGCTGAGTCACTTGTCAGCGCTGTGTGGCGACAATGCGGAAGCTATTGCTGCTGCTGGCACGACGGCAACACGAGCAGCGTGCCCAGTGCCAGCCGCCAACGCCGGCAACAACTGCAGAGCAGAGCAGCGCAGAGCCAACTTGTAGGCAATTTGCCATTTTGGCTGTGAGTGAGTGAGGCTCTTGGCTTGGCCAGCAGCTGAACTGGATTAGTTGCTAGCTGGCTGAGTGGCTGAGTGGCTGCTGGCTGCTTTGATTTGTGACAAATCTTGATGCCAGCTACCGTGTGCTCGCCTGCAGCATGCAACTGCCACACACCATATATGTTATGTGTGTGCAATTGGATGCCGCAGCCACTGTGCTTCAGCTGCTGCTTGGTGTTGGGTCAGCCAGAGCTCAGATCGTGTGCTGATTCGATGTCAGCATAAATTCTGCAGCGTTTTTTTTTCGCTTTTTTTTGTGTTTGTGTTTGCGGCCACAAATTTCTCTTTTTCTTGGGGTCAAGTTTGTTGCCAGGCAGCGAGAAGCGTTCTAATTTCACTGCGGCTGCTGCAGCTGCAGCTGCACTCGGTTAATTTAAGTTGTCGCTAGCATGCGATTTTTCTGTCGCTTGCGATTTGACTAATGACCCAAGCTTTTTTCCCCCTAATTAAAAGCTATAAAACATTATGACAGCCAGCGAGACGAGAACACAGCAAATCACGACGATACGTGTTTGTAAATGTGAAACCACTGTTTGTTAACCACCGCATTGCACACAGACTTCAGCGGTGGCTTTTTTTGGACGACGCCCACACGTGTCACTTGTCAATGTTATACAACATTCAAGTCCATTTCGCGAATTTGGGCGAGTGGCTAGAAAAACAAATTCATAGTCGACGAATTGTGGTCTTTATTGATTTTGGCCACGATGTGCAAACTGGTTCTAATTATGCCAGACAGTTGCCTGCCCCCCTTTGCGCCACCCCCTTTCAGTCTATGAGTGCCCAATTACAATAGTTGTTGGTTGCCCAGTAGCAGCAGAGACAGAAACAGAAACAGTTAGCAAAATCGTAAACGTTTTTGGCTGCCGTTGTTGCTTTTTTGGCTACGTGATCTGCCAGTTCAATTTTTGAAAAGTGGATCATTGCGCGCGTTTTTGGCGCGTTTTCAGCAGAGCAGCTGAGCAGAGAACTGAGAAATGAGTTTGCTGAGTGCTGTGTCTTCTCATTAATATGATTACTCATGACTATGTAATTTGCAATGTATATAACGAAAAAAAAAAAAAGCAAACAAAGTGAAGTGTATGCCAAAAATTGTTGATGGGGATGATGCTAAATTCAGTCGGTTTGATCGGACAAAAATGGGGAAATGCCCGGATATAAGTTGATTCGCATTTGCGTTTATTTAAAGCCATGTGATGTCATGGGCTGGAATTGGAATTGGAATTGGAATCGACATGGCAGTGGAATTGGAATTGGAATTGGAATTGGCGTTTAGGTTCAATCTGCAAGTCAGCAGCGCGATCATGAGAACTAAACTGACTCATTGATTGGCCAGCTAAACATAAGGCTAAGGCCTAGAGCCACGATAAAGATGTTAATGCCTTATTGTGCGAACGCAGGTCGAAAGCACCAATTGAAGCTCAGTGAATAAACAAGCAGCATGAAGCATTCATTGCATTCGCATTGACCGACGTCCCTACACACACACTCGCACACTTCTTTCTTCTCGTGGCACCCAGACGGAGTCAGACCCAGAGCCGGACAGAGATGAAGAGACGAGGCGAAGACGCTTCGAGGAATTCACTTGACTTGGCCAGTCTAATGCTTCAACCAGGAAATGCCAATCAATGGAGGAATATGCGTTTTGCCTGGCGTTCTTTTGATACAGAGAAACTCCTCACAGAGCACTCAGGCCGCAGCCGTAGCCAAGTTGCAAGTTGCAAGTTGCCAGTTGCAACAGTCGCTTGGACAGCGGCCTCGACCAAAACAAATAAATTAAATATTGCATTAAAATGTAGAAAATGAAAAACGTTGCCTTTTTCAGCTGATTTCAGCCAAGCCGCTCGCTAAGGGAGACAGAAAGAGAGAGACGGTGAGAGGGAGACGGAGAAGTTGTGACTAGTCGCGGCTGCATAGCGGAGACTTGGGCAGGGTTCAAAGCTGTGCCTGTCAACTTGAAATCGCACGTTTTCCTACGCGCTACAAAGTCGCGTCGCCGATCAAGCCCAGCCTGTTGTCCAGACCGTATCTCTGCGCACCCCCCCCGCCGCCAACCCCCGTTTGACTCTCGCTGCCCTCTTGGACGTTGCGAAATGTGCTAAAATATGCATAAACAGCTAAGGAACAGAACGTTGTGGCTGGCAGCACAGCCAACTAAGCAGCGCGCACTCTCACACTGTTCGTTGCGAGTTGCAAGTTGCGCGTTGCGAGTGGCGAGTTGCAGCCGAGTCTCTTGCCGCATATGAGTGAGTGTTTTAAATCATGCTGCCTGCCAAAGTCATGATTCATATACCGTTAGCTGCTCATTTCCACACAAATACGAGAGTAAATGCCGAAAAGGAAGAGACCAACCAACAACTTTAAGCCGCAAGACCACAAGCCTCTCCACTTGAGAAATAATTCAAAAGATCGACGGACTAAACGGCGCCTGCAGCCATTTCATCCAAAATCCTATTGCCAGCAGAGCCAACAAATTGCAAGCGATCGCCGCGATCGCTGCGATCGCTGAGATCTCTCGATCGACAGATCGCAGGTGCTTTAGCCTCAGCTAAATACACTGGATATTAATCACCCAGTTTACAGTTTACAGTTCACTTTTACGCTTGCGAGTCGTAGTTAAACGAGATCCCGGTCCCGCATAAAACTCGACGATGACGACGATGGATTTTCTTTGTGAGCTTTTGGAAATTGTTACACGTGCAGGGAAATAATTAAAACGATGGGCCATCATTAAGAGATGAACGTGAGATTTGGCCTGGTGCCAAGAAAGTATCTCAGACAATCACACAAAAATTTGTGTTATTGCCAGTTTCACTTTTATTTGAGCAGGCCCCCGGTCCCCCCCTGCTGCCCCTTCCGCCCCAACGGCCCCCCAGAAACGAGTTTACGCGTCATGTAATGCAAATGAATGTGTTCTCTGCTAAACGCTGCCATTAAAATTTAGTCAAAAGGGCCTAAGCATTGCTTTGGTCAGCGGAAAGGAAAGTGGTCAGTTTACACTCAGTTGGCGCTCTCCCTGGGCCAGAACCCTTCGACTGTTGCCAGCTGCCTTTGGTCATGTTTTAGCTTCTTTTGTATTATTTTGGCCCTGTTCATTGCACTTTAAACTCGGGGTTATCATTAAAAAAAAAAAAAAGCTGCTCTATGCTTCCGAGAATGTTTTTTTTTTTTTTTTGGTATCTCGTTTTGAGACAATAACAAAAAGCAAATGAAATGAAATGAAATTGAATTTCATGGCTGTCATCTTTTTTTTTGGGGGGGGCTTCAGTTATTACGCAGACATCATCTACTCGTTAGCGGCAAGTGGCTATTAAAAAACAAGTCAACATTGTTTTCGTTGGGCCTATTAAACGTGTCGGGTTCTTAGAACTCTCGCAGCAGGTTTTTCCGCATTTACGAGCAGCTTCACCGGCTGCGAGCGGGGGAAAAGACGTGGAAAGTGCCAGATAACATAGAATGAAGTGCGTTGTGTGTCTGTGTGTGGTTAAGTCTAATTAAAGAGCATGTCCGGTATGCGCCCACAGCCGCCACACAGCTGTGGATGTGGATGTGGTTGTGGATGTGGACTATGCCAACTTTAGAATCGCTTCGCTTTTTTATACACTCATTAAGCTGCGAAGACGTATCGCATCAAATTGGGGAATTCTCTGGGCCACTACATAAAATTATGATATGGCCAAAGGCCAAAGTGATTTCAATTTCTGTTTCTCTTTTCTTTTTTTTTTGTGGCACATCATAAAGCAATCTAATAACTTAAAGCCACAGCAGACTTCGTGCCGCTGCCATGCAACCATCTATTAGCAGGGTCGAGTGAAGGAGATTGATGGAGTGTCAGAGGCGACAGGATGAGACGGGGAAGGGAGGGGGGGCAACTGCTGGGGATCTGAAGAAGGCCACTTTGGGGGTGGCTTTGCCAATTTGGCGTATTAAAATTGGGAATTTATTTTTCGGCATTTTTAATGCAATTTATTAGCGCCAGCAAATTGACTTTAAATTGATTTTCACTCGCCTCTCGCTCGCTCTCACAGCCAATAATTGCATAAATAAATTCACTGCTGACATTTGCAGGCTGTATTCTAGTGTAGATATGTTATGCAATCACATGACATTTTGCATATCGAATTGAATTTTGTCATTGTCTCTGTCGTTTTGTTGTCTGACAGCCGACTAAGTGAAAGAATAATGCTGCCGTCCAATTGCAAATGGCAGCACATTTATTATATCGAGTTCGATGCGAGTGAATCGCATTTGGACAGCATCGTATTGTTTATTTACGAGGCAAGCATGTCAACTGTCTCCATGAAGGTTTAATTGAAAGTTCATAATGCTTAAAGTCGCATCTGCTCTGTCACTTTACTGCAGAGCTGCGGAGCAAGGGGGGGTCGGCAGCAGGAAGCCACAGGAGCAGTGGCACTTGAGGGCAATGGAGTCAAGTGTGCAAACAATGCAAAAGCGGCAAGCGTTGGAATTTCCACAAGGATATGACAAAAGAAAGTTGCAGCCACAAACACACACAACAGGGCTGAGCTACGTGGCTGATGACACGGACTTCAATAATGAGCGCCAGATTGTTGTCGACGTGTCGGGACGCAGTGAGGGGAAAGAAAGGCTGCTGTCTGCTGCCTTTGCCACATACAAATAGAAGGAAAAAAAGAATAAACCCCGTTGCAGTAAGGCGCTGTCTCCATTTGCCACTTGAGCTGAGGCACGCATCTGTCTCCAAAGCTGAAGCTGAAGCTGACTTCAAGGCAACTCCCGCTGCTCCTGTTGCAGCCTGTTTCTTGTTTCTTGTGGTGCATAAATTAGACGCAGTCAGAGCATTGCTGCCACGCCTCCAACTGTTCGGTTGAGTTGAGTTTGCATTTGCTACCTTTTTGTGACTCAATTTGCTGGCTTTATTGTCTTCTATGCTGCTGTGCCGTGCTGTTAAATTATTTATTTATGCAAATTGAAGCAGTTAAATCACTGGAGTTGCAACGGCAAATGGACTTGCAGCAGCTGCAATTTGTTTGCCAGCCAATTTATCATTGCATACTTTTATGGGCAGCAAACAGCAGCAAGTTTTGATGTCTCAATTGTCGCTGCCAATTTTACGGCCAATCTACCAACTGATTTACATACCTGCAACAGAAAGAGAGAGCAGAAAAAAAGAGAGTGAGTAATTGTGTGTATGTGTGTGTGTGTGTAAAAGAGCGCAAAGTGATTACTATGGCTTATTGGTAAACTGTTTATTTCGGCGCATTGTTTATTGTTTGTGCAAAGTCATTAGTTGACATTAAGCTGGTACTCGAGAGCCAAAGCGCGTTGTTGTATCTGTAGCACGAAATATAATCTAACAAAATTAAATGTAAATCATGCCGACAACAGCAGCAGCAGCGGCAGCAGCGGCAACAGCGGCAGCGGCAGCGACAACAAAAACAAGAGAGTTAACAAAACGACACCATACAAAGTAGAAAACAAGAGTCAAGTCCACGAATTTGGGTCAGCAGCCAAACAGCCAAACAGCCAAACAACAACCGAAACAACAAACAAGCGAGCACAACATTCAAGTCAAACGTGTGTCAGAACAACAACTGCGATAACAACAACAACAAGAGCGAGTACGTCATGTGGGGTATGCACACTGTTTAATTGAAATGATTTATGTAAAATACTCGCATTTATTTCCTTATCACACACACACACTCGCTGACTAATCTCACCCACGGGGAAACTACAGTGATCTGGAATTTTTCGTATACTTGTATATATTTTTGCAATTCTTTGTAAATTCTGAATGAAAAATGAGTGTGAAATGAATGTGAATATTTTAAATATCGAAACACAACAGATAATGCTATTAAATTATTCACATATCATTTATCTACTGATATTGATATTGATTCATTAACCACTGGCCATCAATCTCGCATCGCCGGCTAGAGAAAGTATCTTTCTCGACTGCAGCTAGGAGGGCGCTTTACAGTTTTGCCGGGCAGGCGGAGAGACACACAAACAGATTTGATTCTTCAATGATTCTTCACACACACACTCTGGATGTGCAGCTTCATTAGTTATGCGCTAACCGGAGAGTGCTCAATAAGGTAACTGTGCTTTTTTTTTTTATTGCTTACTTTGCTTACTTCTATTTACAATAGAAATTAATTTCATTCAAGAAACGTTGAAAGAAACATCTTCGAAAACAACAGCAGCAGCGGCAGCAACTGGCGAGCGCACAAGTATTGGCCAGAAGCTCTCCCTCGAGCCCCGAACCCGTTCGCAACTCGTTTAGACAATTTCGTTTATGACGCGAGGGGGGCGGTTGGAAGAGGGGCCTCTTTGCTTTGCTGATTTCTTTTGCCTATTCAGCTCATGGAGCTAACTTGGCCAACGGCGTGGCAATGGCAATGGCAATGGCAATAGAGATGCCTGTGTCGAAGAAGTCGATGGCGATGGCGACTTTTCGCATATTTTCTCACAAAAGAATTTCTCGATTTATATTTCGGTTTTTCGGTTATTTTTGCTTTATCTATTTTGGCTGGCTGGCCGATACGATCGAAATGGCCAAGAGAATTTGATTTTTTGGCTGGCGGGCAATTGCAGCTGGCGATTGAATTAATTTATGGGCTTTCAACTTGGGCACTGGGATTTTCAGATATTCCATTTCTATTGCCAGTCGTTTTATTTTTTTTTCGCTTGGTTTTGGTTTTTGGGTTTTTAAAGTCACAGCGCCGTTGGCTTAATTGTGGCCGGCATAACTGTTATTGGCTGCTTTTTGGCCCGATTCGAGCACGCATTAGTTTGACAGCTAATAAGCAGCAAATAATTGGCCGCAAATCAAATTACACTGAACAAGCAAAGCAGACAAATGCAGGCAAGCAGTTAGGCAGTCAGGCAGTCAGGTTGACACCTTGACCGCGTTGGCGCATTGAATTTACAACCAATTGGCTTGGACTGCGACTGCGAATGCGACTGTGTGTGGCTGGCCTCATTGGCCATTATATACGCGCATTTGGGGCTCTTAAATCGAATTATATTTTCTATCATTTAAGTGGTATGCCGAATGCCAAAAGGGTTTTTACGACCACTCGGACCCAGCCAGCAAAGCTGGCCATTAAATTGGCACAGGCCACTGACCAAAAATTGCGGTCTGCATTCGCATTCAACATCCTTGCGGGCCATAAAATCGTTTTAGCCTAATGGCCAGCATATTAACACGATGCAAATTCGCAAATGCTATTGGCCATTAGCACAGAGAGTGTTGCAGAAGTGCTCAGTGCTCAGTGCTCAGTGCTCAGTGGTCAGTGCTAACTGCATTCAGTGCATTTGAGGCAGATAACTGGCATTACGTATACGACAGATCGGCCCATTGGTCTGCATTTCAGAATCTGTGTCGACTGCGTCCACTGTGGCCCATTAGCCAATGGCTTGCACACTTTTTCTTTCTATTGCCAGACACTTTCTTTGGCTATTGAACTTAAAAGCATCTGCAGCAGCGGCAGCAACAGCAGCAGCGGCAAACCAGATCGCTGCCCGCCCGAAACAAGCAACGAGGCATCGGTGGCACAACAACAGCGGTAGCCAACAATTTGGGTTAGAGAAATTTGCGCCCCGCGACACACTTTGAGCCACACAGAAGAGTCAAGTCAAGTTCTTGTGGCAGGTAAATGCGGCACGGCAGCATACCACACGGCTGTTCAGTGTTCTATGCCACACGCTTTAACCTTGGCGTTTGGGCGTAATGCGGCATGCCAAGTGTCACTCGCGCTTCACAAAGCAAACTCGTAATGTGCTTAGTTGCGCTTACTTTCTTTGCAACAACAACAGCAACAGCAACAGCCACAGCTACTTGTGACAACCAGAGGGGACAGCTAATGCTGCACATAAACCGATTTACTCAATTATATTTTAAAAATCACACCACAAAACACACAAGTAAAGCGACAATGTTTTGTTGCCTTTGTTCGTTTCAAGAGTTGTGGGTGCTCACTGCAACAATAAAATGGGGGAGGGGAAGGGCAGAAACAAAGGCAACAAACGAAACAAGCATTCAAGGTAAGCGTTTTATATTTTTGCCAAATACAAAAATATAAATACCGAGTATTGAATATTGAAAAGACTGTTGCGACCGTCATCGTTTAATTTGCGAGCTGTTATCGCGCCAGAAAAGAGAGAGAGATAGACAGAGACAGAGACAGAGCGACAATTGATTTGTGTCCGAATAACACGAATAAACAAAACCGCTTGAACATGCATTTGGTTCCACATTGTAGCTGATCTGATCTGAGCCACTTGTTAAAGTGGCCAGCTGACTGCTGACTGCTGACTGCCAGCTACGAGATACATTTCGCTGCCGCTTTAAGATAGTTTAATGCAGCATCTTTTCACTCAATTAGCACAGCATATGATTTGCATAATGCGGGAGCCTAATTTAATTATGGCTCATCTAACGGCAAAGGCCAGATGATAGAACAATGCCCCATTCCAGCAGCTCGTGACCGGCCTATGATTATATAATTTGTCAGGTTCTCAGTCACACAGGCAGCGAGCGGTTGGCTCCTTCAGGTGCTGATGTCAGCTCTGCTGTTGCTGTTGGCCTCATCATAACTTAAAATAGTCGCAGACCGCAAAAACTTTTCATGCCAGTCAATTAAGTATTTTAAAATCTTCTTCTGCTGCTGCTGCTGCTGCTGCTGCTTCTTGTTCATCATGATTATATTTTTATTTTGTTTAGGTAAGTCACAAAACGAGGGGAGAGAATTCTTTCGCATTTGCCTTTTAATCTTTCTTTCTTTCTTTCTAAAACAGCAACAGCAGCAGCAGCAGCAGCAACAGCAGCAAATTAAAATAAATTAACATAAAGCCAAAGAACCTAAAACCAACATCATAATAATTGCTGCTGGCCTCGGCTGCAATACCCATTTAATTGTTATGATAATTTGGCAAAAGCAAAACCGCTGCTGCTGTTGAAAAGGAAACCCAACAATGTCTCTGTGCATTTAATTAAAACCTGCCACACAAAAGAAAGGCAACAGCCCATAGAATCTTTAGATTTGTTGTAGACCAGCCTTGGCATGCAAAAAGCCATCAAAATGTATCCACAATGATAATGATGATGTCGAAAGCACACTCTAGAAAGTCGCAAATGGTCATTGGCTTTCAGGGTTTTTTTAGTTTGTTAGTTTTCGTATCCGTTTTCAATATCCGCACGTGTCGAATCAGTATCAACACCAACATCGACATCAATATCAACATCAGATCAAGTCAAGCGTTAAACATTAAGCATACGCACTGTGCGCTGTGACGAACTGATCTGCATCAGCATTCGAAATTTGTTGAGGAAATGCTCCAGTTGAACCGCAAAAACCACACTGCCAAATTTGATTGCCTCGCAATGGCAAAAATTCTAACTCAGCTCTCTGCCACTTTTAATTAAAATGCTGCAACAGCAGCTGTGTGCTCCAGATACAAACAAAAAAAATGAAAGAAGCGTAAGAGCTGAACCACAAAACGGCAATACGATGATGGCCAACAGCAGTCGCAACTACATGGCAGGCAAGTGTAGAAAAATGTTGCCATTTGCCATGTTTTTGTTGGCTCATCAATAAATCTGTAAAGCAAACGTGTGTGTTTTGCTTCTGGCGCTGCAGACAAAACTCCACCAAAGTCCCCGTCACGTCTCTCCCTGAACTCCAAAAACTTCAACCCGAATTTGTCTATAAATCACACAATTTCCGTGCAACACGACCAAGGGACAGTTTTGGATAGAGTGCAACAGCAAAAACCACATCCCCAAACACCTGCTGCTGGCCCTGGCCATGGCCATGGTCCTTGTGCCTTGTGCCTTGTTCCTGGTTACTAGTTACTGGCCAGCTGCCAATGAAATCTCTGGCCAAACCAAATAACACTCAAAGTCATTTCGATTTCGGACAGCCGCCTGTCCGGCATATTGAATACACACAGCAAAAATGAGGAGAGGGAGAGCAATAAGGATGCGCGGGGAAGGAGGGTCACATATTGCGGCATTTTATTTGCATTTTTTTATTGGCCAACATGGTCTCTGCTGGCCCAATGATAGCTCCAGCAGCCATTGCAAGCACTATAAATATATCGTTTTGGCTCTTATTTCAGTTGCCACTTTTTCCCGTGCTACACTTGGTTTTCTCGATTTTTTTTTGGCTTGCTTTCGCTGGGTCTGCCATAGTTTGTATTATTTATGGGCAACTAAAAGCTTTTACATGCGAGCAATTTTAGTTTTTACGAGTATAACAAATGTCGCGGCATGGAGTCGTTGCTGCTTTACTTGTGCTTTTGTTTTTGCTTTTGCTGCATCGCCAGGATGCCCGAGCACGTTGCTGAAAAACTTGGTGTGGGCATAAATTCTAATTAGAATTGCTCTTCAACTTTTGCCAGCCAGGACACGGCAACAGCAGCAACAGCAGCAGCCGTGACTCGACTCGACTCCACTTGCCTGGCAAGTGGCCGGTAAATGCCTTTCATAAATTAAATAGCCAGGAAAAACTATTTTTCACAAAGGGCCAAGAGGCGACTCGCAGTTGGAGTTAGAGTCAGAGTCAGAGTTGGTGTTGGGGCTGAGGCTGAGGCTGAGGCTGAGGCGCGTGGCTGCTACGTTGTGCAACGGCCCGCGGCGCCTCGCCAATTGTGAATGAATGAATGAGCGAGTAAATGAATGAATGCCTGCAATTTGCGCAAACAGCTGCAGCAGCCGCCGCCACCGCCGTCTCCATCGCCGACGCTGCCGAGAGTTGAGCGGTTTTTTATGAATGAATAACTTTGAGCATTAACTGCCTGCTTGACTACACAACTACCAGCTCTCTGTGGATCGTTGGCTGCCTGCCTGGGTAGCTGGCTGGCTGTTCGTTTTAACGCCTGGTTGGCTGTTGGTTTAATGCAACAATACATTTTTATTAATTGTCGAGCGTAAGGCAGGCAGGTAATTGAAAACGGCCAGCGGCTGACAAATAAAATTAACCCAAAGATTTGCGTAAATTATTTGCAATATTTCAATCAGCATTTAAATGCCCAAATGGTCAGTCAAATGGTCCCTGACTGCTGCCCTAGTAAGGGCCGAAGCAAACAGCTTTATAAATACTAATATGGGGAGTCATCTCTAGGCAAACGAGTTGGGGGAAACTGAGCGAAACTAGTTTAATCCATTGCACAACATTTCTACAAGTGCATATCATTGATTTAAATTGCAAATTAAAAAAAAAAACTATATTGAACTGGAAATGCAATTTAAGTAAAGCTGCATATGACAAATGTCAATAGTACAAATATTTTTATTTATTATAAATCAAAGTTTCAAAGTTTCAAAGATTTGCCAATTTTGAATTTGTTAAAAAAAACAATTGCATTTGAAACTCTAAGAATTTCTTGCGATGTCACATTTCGTACACAATTGAGGCGCTTTAGTGATTGCTTAAGACTAGGATCCCAGCAAGGACACTTCGAACTCACCTTTATCACTCAAGAAACAGCACAATTTTATTTTTGAACAGAACTCGACGCAATTCTATTCAGCACTTTGTCACTTTTGTCTGCAGTTTTTAGTTGGGTTTATTAAATTTTCTTTTTTAATATCTTTTTGTTATTTTTTGATTTTTTTTAGATTCGTTTTGCACTTTGTTGCACAGTTTTTTATTAATCCTTTTATTCCTTTTCAAACGCTGTTAAACATTTCGCGCACTGATTTGTTGTCAGCTTGATTAGTTTTTCAACTTGCTGTTGAATTATCAATCACGTTTAGTATTTTTTGATTTTGAATAATCCACTGTGTCAATAGTTCGTTAGCTTCGTCAATTCTAAAAACTGTCGTGAAACTTTGACAATTTCAGATGAAGCTGCTGCAGACGGCGACAACGACGACGACGTTGACAACGAGACCAGCACACGGGGTTCTATGTTGCTGGTTGCTGGTTGCTAGTTGCTGATAGCTGATTGTTAGTTGCTGTCGGGCTGATGTTGCTTGCTGGCGGATGACTTGGTTGTGGAGACACCACCAAGATACAACCGCTTCATAAAATTCAAAGAGACTCGGACCTAATAGCTTCTCGCGCTTATTTATATAGCCTATGCGAGCGGCTTTTACTGAAAAACTCATCGGCAGAGACAGCGACGCCAGCAGCAACAGCATCGAACAAGCAGTAACAGACAGCAACAGCAGAAGCAGCAGCAGCAACAGAAACAGCGACAGCAGCAGCAGCAGCAGCTTCGAACGAGCATGCGAAGCCGGGCCGAGCCAAAGCAAACGGTGAGAGCGCCAAGCACACAGTTGAGAGCAAAAGAATTTTAACACATACACATACAGAGACAACGGCGGCGACGCCAACAGACAACGACGCGTCGCCGCTACGTCAACGCTAACGCTGACGGCGGCAGCGACACGTGAACGCAAACAGGCACACAAATACACACACACGCAAACACAATCACAGACACCGCAAACACACACAAAGTCAGGGCTACAATGTTGTGGATCACGCCGACGACGGCAACGATGACGATGACGACGATGACGATGATGACGACGACGACGACGACGTCGACGCCGGCGCACAGTGTCCGTGAGCAAAACAATTGAACGATTGAATTAAAATTCAAATTCAAATTTATCTTTTGTCTAACGACAAATTAAACGATAAACAAACAAACAAATTAACTGCGTGCAAATTTAAATTATCTTAAAAAGATTATCTGCTTATTCTAGAATATATTACAAACGCTTTCAGTGATATTCCAGACACAAAGCTCACAATTAAAACGAACGAAACGTATTGTCAATATTAATTTATGCACTTTCTTTGCATAGAATTTGTGCAGACATTAAGTAAAGTACACGATTTGGAAAGTAGCCAAGCAAATAAATTAAAATTGCATCTTATAACAAGAAATTATGCAATCAACAATCGAATAGAATAATAATACTTTCTTAATCGATGCTGTTGATAATTCTAGGCTATTTTTAGAAGGCCTTCGAGAGTTCTTAAGAGACACAGCGTGGCAAATTAAAGACAAAGGAATAGAATACATTATCATTTAAAGATGCGCACTGTCTCATCAAAGAATTCTATCAATTTGGAGTAAAGAACATTATTTAAAAGTACCATTAAAAACAAATTCAAATTGCAGCTTATAACGGCACCGATCAATAGTCCAAGATTTAATTGGCTTGCCAAATAGCTATGGGCAAGGTCAACGTGGTAATTTAACTCTTAAAAGTACCGAGAAGATAAGACAACGTTAACTAGAAACAACAGTCAATAAAATATGTTAGGGGCCAGCTATGTTTATGATCGATTATTATTACGTAGCTGATGATGAAACTTCAGTCAAGAAAGCATAGAGAACTTTGTGCCCACTGTGCGTTGGCGTCGTGCGTCGACTGCACTGTGGTCAATGAATAAGCGCTGGTATTTCCAATGGATTGCAAGAATGCATCACGCTTAGGCTTAAGAAATTTCGCAGCCACAGCCGCAACAGCAGCAGCAAGTTTGCATCCCCAGCGAAGACGCGAACAGCGGCGTGGCAGCGACGCCTCGATGACATTGAGAGCGCAAGCCGGCTCAGCGAACAGAGGCTGCGACCGCGACTGCGGCTGAGACAGCGACGCGAGCAGCGACAGCGACTGAGACGGAGACGTGAACGCTGCCATGTAACTTTGGCCAACAACTTGCAGCTCTCGCCACGCTCTTTGGCCAATGTTCGTGTTGGCGGCGGCGGCGGCGACGGCGGCGACGACGACGACGACGATGGCGATGGCGATGGCAAGTTCTTGGCCATGGCCACGACGAAGAATTCGCGCTGTTGTTGCTGTTGGCTGTTGGCTGTGCGCTGTTGCCGAGGCTGCTGTTAAAGCTGCTGTTTCTTACTCATGATGATGTTGATTGATATGGAGATGATGACGACGGTATGGTGATGTTGATGCTGTAGCTGATGCTGATGCTGCGTTCGCTGCCTGCTGCCTGCAGATTCTTAAGCTACACAAGTCAGTCAGTCAGTTGGTCATTAAGCGGTGCTCTGCGGTTGCTGGCTCCAAGCTAATGCTGCTGCAGACTTTAAGTACAACTACACATACGTTTCTATATACACACATATACATATATATGTAGAAGTGTATGTTTTTTGTGTTCTTCTTGTACAGGTGTTGGCCAGCGCCGTTTCTAATTAAGCAGCACTCGTTGCTGGCTGATTTGGACACTCGCATGGCATCGCACGCACTGTGACGACGATGGCGACGATGGCGACGACGACGACGACAAAAAACTACATATATGGCAAGAGACGAGCAACCGGTTTAGCCCACGTCCCGCCCGAGCACTTTCGGGGTGTACTCTTGTACTGGATGGACTTGGACTATTGTGTGTGGCGAAGCTGATTATTGACCTTTCTTATAGCTAGTAAACAGCCTAAACTGCCCGACCAGGCCAAGAACACAGGCAGCGAGGCAGACAGCAAGACAGACGGACGGACGGATGGACGGACAGATGGATCCACGCTTAATTGTTTTGCGAAATTCTTTTAGCCGCCTTTTGTTTGATTTAATTAAATTATTTAATTACACTTGAAGTTGGCAATTTTGCGGCTTTTTGCACTTGTCTATTTGGCTCTGACTTGACTCTCGACTTTGTTCGTTATTTTGGTTCTTCTGTTTTTTATTTTTGTGCTGCTTTTGTTCGCTGTGTTTTTCTATTTTTCGGTGCAAAGACGTTGCGCGCGCGCTCTCCACAACTCACACACCAACTTGGCTCAGACGCTGTTGTAGTTGAAGCTGAAGCTGGAATCCGAGTCGGAGTTGGAGTTGGAGTTGGAGTTGGTGATGTCGATGGCGTGGCAGGAACAAAGCAAACTTGCAGCACACGACGACAACAACGGCGACGACGACGACGATGGAGACGACAAGAAAGTACGCGACTTACAACTTGAAATTGAGGTACGGACCAAGAACACGTCCGTTACACGACGCGCACGCTTCGCTAATGAACTGAACATTTCCGCTTTGCCGGCATCCTTTGGACCATTTTTGGTCTCGTCGCGTCGCGTCTCGTTTGGTCCTTCGTTCGTTTCGTTCGCTTTCGTGGTCGTCTCTTCGGTGGATGCTGCCAAACGCATTGCGCCGACGCGCGTCAAACATTTGAGCGTACAATTTGTCGCAGTCTGCAGAAAGAACAAAAAAAACACTCACACTCACACACAAAATCTCGTCGCAAACCGCCCGACCGCTTGACCTCCCCCCCACCCCCCTCGCTGCCCATGAACATAATGCCAATTCTAGTGATTGCCGGCTACGTGTTGCCGGCATTGTCGCTTGTCGTTCTTCTGCTCTATGTGTGTCCTGAGTTAGTGTGTATGTGGAGTATATATACATGTATACACACATATATATAATATATGTGTATGTTTCTGTTTCTGTTTCTGTTTCTGGTCTCGTTGTCGTGCAATATTTTTTTGGCATTTTCGCTTTATACGTGCAAATTTAATGGCAACAATTGGTGCGAAATGCCGGACATGCAAAAGAGAGCACTGAATGAACGACATCAGCAGCAGCAGCAGCGGCAGCGGCAGCCAACTGAAGAGAGGAGAAGCAGAAGTGACAGAGGAAGAACAGAGGAGCTGGGCAACTGGAAGCTGTGCTGGGTCAACTGCCATCGATGGCTGAAACCCCCAAGTGCTTGGTTGCCTGGTTGCCTGGTTGGCTGGTTGGCTTATGTATTGTTCGGTTGCCCGCTTGGCTAGTGCATTTCTAGTGTTTTGTTATGTTTGCCAGCTGAATTGAGTTGCCCAGCTTGATATGCTTGCGCTCCGGTGCTTGCGGCTCGCTAGAAACAGGGTCCAATTGTTGCCACCAATTGCAAGGTGAGATCAAGCCCTTCAAACGCTTTCGAGAGGCCACTTCAAGAGTTGGCTTATTGTTAAACTACTAGTTGGCTCTGGCAAATTGCTTTTGAGCCGCTCAATCGACAACAGAAGCACTTCAGAGCTGTGATTCATTCGCTATTCCTGAGAACTTTAAAGTTCTACAGCATATTCGATGTGTTTATTTATTTTAACTGAAATATGATGCCTTGTTCAGAAATGTGTAGAAAGAAACAATTATACAGTTTCAAGATGCATTCGTTACTACTTAATTTTCGAAATAATTTAATTCAAAGTCAAAAAAATATGAAAAGAATTCAATAAGTAAATTGGTAAAAAATTATAATTATACAGTTTCAAGATGCATTCGTTAAAACTTAAATTTTAAAATCATTTAGCTAAAATTAAAAGAAAAAAGAATATTCAAAAAATAAATTAGTTAGAAATTATAGTTCATTAATGACACCAAATTATTTGCAATATTCGCCGACTAATTTTAATTAAGATTACGCTGAAAAAATAGAGAGTTAGCTACCATTTATAAGGCAGCATAAAGAGAATACTTTTGCTATTATGCATAAAGTATTCACGCCTTCTAATTGAACTTTCTGCACGTTTCCATTTTATGCTGAGTGTGTTTTCTTCTTTCCACTCGCTAATAAACGATGCCCAAGGAGCGTCCACTGTTCTCACGATATCACCTGACATTCTCTTTGCATCTTCGAATCACAATTAAAGACATGATCTTCACTTTGGCAGTAGCAGACACTTAAAGCTAATTTACAGCGACGATTTGCCAGGATTTGCATTTTTTTATGAACCATTCGAAATCACATTCCATTGTAGTATTATTGGGAAATATACTCGCAGTCACTTGAACAGTTATCCAGCTGATTGAATACTCAAATTTTGCTGCAAAATGCTGACTGCCCCTGTACACAGTACGGTGCTAAGATGATTATCATCGCCATCGTCATCATCATCATCATAGTTGGCCAACTAAGCGGACGAGGAGAGTCGTTGGCCAGCAGCTAAATAAATAGCTGGCGAAGAACGACGAGGTTTGGTTTGCCGAGAGTTTGGGTTGCGAGGCGGCAATATTTTGCAGGTAGTTGGATGTCGAGAGAACGTCGAGTGATTTTCATTGTGTGATGTGACAGGTGTCACCGCGTGTCGTCGGTGGGTGGACGTGGACGTGGACGTGGACATGGAAGTGGACGTGAACTCCAAGCTTGAGGACGAGGAGGGGCAGATAGCAATGGCAACGGCAACGGCAACAGCAACGGCAACTGTGGCAGTGGCGTGTGGCAATGTCAGGCACTGGACGATTCGAGTCGCGTCGCGTCGCGTCGCATCGCGTCGAGTCAAGCATCATGACCAATTAGCCTTGTTAGTGAGATAAACTATGGGTACGGCAATGGGCCAGTCAGCTGTACTAACGGCATCTGACAGCCAGCTAGCTGCCTCTCTTTCGCATCACTGTCTCTCTCGCTCTCGCTCTCTCTCTCTCTCTTTATCGCTTGCGTTCGGGTCAGCTGGGGAGCTGAGGTTGAGGCTGGAAGCATGACAATGACAGTCCTCGCACGCCTGAGTTCAATTGATTTAACATGAAAGTGTAGCTCGGTAAATTGATTTTTGTGAAAATTCTTAACTTTTTGGCCCACGAGCACAACAACAAGGCGGAGAACAACGACAACTGAACAGGACAACAGCGCAGCCATCAAAGTTTTATGCTGTTGCCAAGTGGCATGCGGCATGGGGGCATGGGGGCAGGATGTGTATACACATCCACAGTGACTTTAGTTGTAGTTGTTTCTATATTTGCCGCTGTATCTCTATATTTGTATCTCTTATTTGTATCTGTAGCTGACCGTAACGAATTGCTCTCGTGTCTAGCTGCTGCTGTTTGCCAAAAGTATCTGTAGCCCTTCGTCTATTTGCCCAAAAAGTTGTGCTCGTGCTTGTGCCTGTTTTGTCGTTTTGCAACCCTCAACAAAAACACAGCCCAGCTAGCTAGGGTGATGACTGATGATGCTCGACTCTATGTCCATCCATCGCCATCGCCACATCCGTCTACGTCTTTGCTCTCTATCTGCGGCTCTCTATCTGTGTCTGTGTCTATTTTGTGTGTCGTCGTCGTCGTCGTCGTCGTCGCCAACTTTTCGCGAACTTGCTCGAAAACTTTTCTGTTGTCTACTTTACGGGCGCTTTAAAAGTTCATTTGCACAGACCTCCCGTCCCCCACCCGCCCTTTCACTGCCTTTTCCTTTCCCTTTCCCACTCCCACTCCCCCTTCCGTTTGGCAGCGCCGACGTCTGCTTTCTGCAAATTAAATAATAGGCTTATGGTGGCTTAGTGTCGCAATTGTTGTTGTTACAGCACGTTTAGCATGCCACAAAGGCGAATTTTTTCGTTATATTTATTGCCGGGCCATTCATGCGCCTTTAATGTGCCCCAGACAAGCGCCACAACCCGTGCATAACAAAAGCCCGCCTCATCGTGGTCTCCACAACAACAACCAACAACAACTAACAACAACAACCACCGACAACAACATCTAACTGGCCTACGCCGACTGCATTGCTTATGAGGCGCGTTCTAGCCCGAGTTTCTAAACTGGGAACCATGGCTAAATGCAATTAGCTTTCAATGGCCAGCACTTAATCACAATTGGCAGCAGCAGCAACTGTTGCAGCCAGCTGCTAAGTGTGCAGATTACAATTTGAAAACAATTTATGCAACTAATCGGATTTGAACTAAGCAGCAGCTAACGTCCAACAAATAATTCAATTATTTGGTTAACACTTCTGACTTTTCTAATCCCAATCAAATATATATAAGTATCTCATAACGAAATCTCTGAATTTCAGTTAATCCCTTAACGATTTTATAGTCGAAAGTTTTTAATGCTTTTCTCACTTTAGTTACTGTTAGTTGGACAGTTAATAACGGCCATAATATGTGGCATTATCATTCGTGATTCATTCTGTTTCTGAATTTCCACACTTTTCCCAATATTCGAGCGCCTGCAAAAGTTATTGCAGATCTTGCCAAGTTCTCACACGTTCGCGGAGCGACGGGGCAACTTTTGGTTTGGCGCCTCGAATGTGCTACGAATTTGTAAAACAGATCGGATAAAGCACAACAACCACAACAACAACTACAGTAGTAACAATAACAATAACAACGACGAGTAGTTGCAATGCAAAGTGCATATAAAATAGGCGCCCAGTCAGTTTTTTAATGAATGGTTGCCTCGAGAGCTGTTCGCGTTCTAGCTAAGGACTTGTGTGCTTTAGAAGGGCACACAAACAGAGGGATTGGGATTGAAATCACCCACATATGTAGCTTATACTCATACATATGCATGTGCTCGTCGCATGCTTTGGATAGGGCCATATATCATTTTGGCTTAAACTATGCAAAAGTGGCGCCTGCTTTGCATTTGTCAAAAACTTTTGCCTGCTCAGTGCAGTCAAGTCGAGTTTGCGTTGTGTCGTTAAAATGGCACCACGCCTTGCAATAAATTAGTGAAACAGCAAATCGACATTTAACTGCCTACATTTGATGTAGTTCAACAGAATTTAATAGCCTCATTTATGGCCCAAAAAGCTCAACACAACCAAACAGCAGCAACAAGACGGACACAAGACGGCAACACGAGGGACAGCAACTAAAATTAGCATCTTTGATTTGAAAATATGTTGGACGTCTCTCTGACCCAATTAGGCGGAGTGAGTAACTCATAAAAGCGACAAGTTGCGATTGCCCTGCCGATAAGCCGCCAAAGCTTTCTCCCTCAACTGCCCAGCAGAACCTTGCGTCTATGTAGCTGGAATTGGAACACACACACGCTTCGACATAATTGTCGAACATCCATTGAAGTTTGTTTAGTGTGTGTTGTTGTTGTTGTCTGTTTGCTTGCCGCTTCTTCTCTGGAGTAAGTAATAAGTTTGCTTTATTTGCTGGCAAATTGTGTGAGGGGGATGATGACAAGTCCAACAATCAGAGTTCAAACTGCGGAAATTGTCAGAATGAACAAAAATCAAGCCAGGAAAAATAAGACAGAACACAACCAAGTTAGAGGAATCAAATCAAGATAGCAACAAAACTAAAGAAAAGCTTGCAAGCAAAAGAAACAATGTTTTCTTCTTTTTTTTTTTTGTTTTGGGTTTTCTGATAAATCTAAAAACAAAATTCTCACGCTGTTTACACGGCTCGTTGAGTCTTTGGCCAGATGCAAGCAGCCAGATAGTTTGGCTCAGCAAAGCAGCAAAGCAGCAAACCAGGTGCTAAGGCACAGCGAAAAGCTGCCAAATAATAATAATAATAATAATAATGGCAAAAAATTAATAACCCAAACGAACGAGCCCGAAAAAAAGCACTAAGGCACGTACAAATGCGACAAACTGTGTAATGAAAGCAACCACAACAGCAACAGCAACAGCAACAACAACGACTACAATGCGAACAAGAGCAACAATTACAGGTAGCAATGTGAGGGTCAAATGCAAATTGCAACATACTCGAATTTATGTGACAGAGAGACAATTGTCCCGTCGCCTCCCTTGGGTGGGCGGGGTCCAGTTTATGATTGCATTTCAGGGTCAAGTTTGAGCCCAACTGTAAATTGCCATTGTCGAATGTCTCGAATCGATGATTGATGATTGATGATTGATGATTGTCGCGTGTGCTCACTCACATCATTTTTATAGCTTGTACATTTCTGCTGGCCCCTTTCGTTTTCGTCCAAAATGATCAAGCAAGCTGGTGTTTTGTATAATTTTACTGGCTCTGCGGTGGCTTAAAGGGTATAACAACTTATTGACCATTAAGAGGCGAAGGCTTTAGTCGAACAACAAACACGACAGTTCTTCGAAAAATCATGTGTTTGGTTGGTGAAGGAGAAGCCACATTCGATCTTGATTTACATCTTTCATAAACAAAGTAATGTTTGAACTTATATCAAGGATGGATGACAACGTAGTCTCCATGTAATTGTGAACCAAGTTGTGTCTTACTTCTATTTAGTAACTAATCAATACAACTACAATTCTAGGCATTAGCTTTCTATTTTATCTACGCTCGGTAGCTGCTTACGTTTGCACCATCCATGTGACGTAGTTGACATGCAATTTAGTAATTGTTAAGCAATAATTCAGCCTCCCTTTCCAGCTCCTCTTCAAGCAGCCTTCTAGTACGCAAAAGATCGTGTTTAACGACGTGCACAAGTCGCTTGTCGCCATTTCGATTGCGTTTCTCCACAATATTTTCGTGGGACTCTTCCGAAGAGCCGCCG
This sequence comes from Drosophila siamana, assembly GCA_035047445.1. Taxonomy (NCBI): domain Eukaryota; kingdom Metazoa; phylum Arthropoda; class Insecta; order Diptera; family Drosophilidae; genus Drosophila; species Drosophila siamana. The sequence goes on along the minus strand of JAWNPP010000004.1, from coordinate 13,942,116 downwards.
GAATCTTCATCGAAGGTGCATTCCATCAGCTGGATGCAAGCACCGTTGTTATTCAAAATCATGGAATTCTCATCGCAACCACAGCCATTCTCACATTGATAGATGCAATCCTTGTTGTTCGCCTCGCAATTGTACAAACAGTATACGGAGCAATCAGCATAAACTGAATCAGAACAGGGCCTAATGTTCAGTGCCGTCGTCCAGTGCACGTCGAGAGCAACTATTGCAAGGCAACTCAGGATCAACGACATCCGCATGATGGCAGCAATCACACAGAACTGAAGCGAAGCATGCATTGTCAATGCCGAAGCAAGCGGATATAAAGCGATTTTCAAGCTGATTCAATCGATTTAACAGCACCCTTAACATCTGATCTGATTTGTAGATATGTGTAGCAGGTATTCACAAGTCGGGCACACTCGATTGCTACGCTATTTTCTTTGTCTTGCCAACGATTGTTCGACGATTTAACACCAACCCAACCCACTCTGGCCGCCCTTCCCTCATCCGTTGGTGCCTATGCTAATTCCACTTGTCTATTTGCACAACAATTAGAAGTTATTTAGCCAGTCCATTGTCTTATTTTTGGCAACTTTCAAGCGCTTGCATTGCGCATGAAATTTATACTTTATGCAAACATTTGTCAACAACACAACTTCTGTTTAAACAAGTTCGCCAATTGGCGTGAAAAGTTTGCTGCAAATAATTTTTGGAATCCACCTGAAACGCTCAAGGCCACGAGCTCATTTACAGGCAGGCAGCATGCAGGAAAAACAGTCCCTAATGGTTCTTTAATTAAATTTGCATTTCATTTTCCAAACTCAAACGGCCGCTTTTGAAAACATCATTTGTAGTGAAGAGCATTCCATGTTTAAAGTCCACAAATAAGCGCATAAAATATGCAGAGAACATTGTAATTGAGATGAGTGTTTAAATAAGCTCGGCATGTGTTTGACAACGGGTATAATAGGCTGACAAATACCCTGGTAAGAATTTCATTACAAAACAATTGCGCCTAAAAAACGCGTTCAACTTGAAATTGAACACATTAAACGGTTCGATTTTATCAGCTTTAAAGAAGAAGCAACTTTCGCGAAAAGTTCTTTTTTGTGGCTGTGCAAAACAATAAATAAAGAGGTCACTCTGAGTTGGAGCGCGTCAAAGTTTGAATCTGTTGCAAATCGCGCTGGCCCAAACCACAAAGCTTCGTTTCGCGAGTTTTCGGATTCAAGCCATATGAGCACGTCTGGCAAAGGCAACGGCAACGGGAACGACAACAACAACTACAACAACAACAACGGCATCAGAAAGCAAACTCAAACAAGAGAACAACAGCGACAATATGAACACGAACACCAGCAACAATAATCATCGCGCTGGCAAACAGAATTGCAACAACAACAGCAATAAGAACGACAGCGACGACGACGGCGACGGCGACGGCGACGGCGACGACGACAATGCCAACAAATAAATTCAAACAATGTGCCGAACGAAATGTAAAGCATAAATATTTGCAAAAGGGACCAGAGCGAACCAACGAACGAGTGAAGAAGATGCGGAAAGAGAGACGGCGGAGGAAAGGAGTTGCAGCTGAGCTCCCGTCGCGACAGTCACGTTTCACATGCCACGCAGCAAAGAACGAACGAACGAACGAACGCACAGAGCGCATAGATTGCGCATACGCCATGTTTGCCATACATATTTACGTATGTAGCAGCTAGCATAAAGCATATCGCAGATGCGTTGACGACGATGACGTTGTCGATGCCAATACTCTGTGAGTCTGGCCAACCGAAAATGGTCTCGATAGCGACGCACAGAACAAGCCCCAAACATCATCATCAACGGCGGCAACATCATCATCATCGTCAAGGCTAGCCAGGAGATTTTTTGTGGGGGCGGGTTGGGGGAGAACGATTTTGATGTCAGCGCAGGCGGGAATTGAATTTCGCGCCAAATGACTGGCGGCTATTTTTCAACTGCTTCATTTTGGGGCAAACACCAAACTCGGCGTCTGCTGCTGCTGCTGCTGCTGCTGCTGCTGCTGCGTCCCTATCTCTCTATCTCTATCGCTACCCATATATCTATCGCTCTCAGTCTCTGCGGCTGTCTGCCATTCAGTCTGTCTGCCACACTGTCTGACTCGCATGTTGTGTGGGTTGTCCTCTGTGTGCTGCCGCTGCTGTTGTCCTTGGTGCGTCTGTGGCAACTTACATTTAATGCTTAAATTTTGGCTTTTCCACGTTCACAGTCTGACGCGCCTCAAAAGCCAGGCGCACACTTCACCACACTTTTGCTGGCAGCCCATTAACAATTTTTCGGTGCCTGTCTACTGCTTGAGTGCATCTCCGACTCCGTCTCCATCTCTGTCTCCAGCTCCATCTCGGTCTCTGTCTCTGTCTCTGATACTTTTGTTCAGCTTTACTTTTGTTGGGCTCTCCCGCCTTTAAGGCTGGCAGCGCTTTGACTTCTGATGCGCCCAGTTTAGCTGTTGGCCCGTTTGTTGTTTGGTTGGCGCGAACTTTAATTGAAATTTCCACGCGCAAACGGCGACAAGTTGATTTTCTACTTGGCCTGCAGCTTGCAAGTAGCAAGCAGCAGCATAACGAATTGGACATTAAACGCTACCGTTGGCCAAATTGCCAAACGGCAAAACATCTTGTGCAATTGGCGTTAACAAGCGCATTAGATTTGCTGGCCAGCCGAACGTGCATAGTTGGTAGTCAAGTCGAACAGTCTCGAGCAGTCGGTCGGTCGGTCAGCTAGTCAGCTAGTCAGGTAGTCAGCTAGTCAGTCAGTCAATCAGTCAGCAGCCAATTTGGCAAGGCTGTTTGGGGAATTGGCCAATAGGGGACGCGCTGCGAATAGAAGTCTTAACAACTGCCATTGCAAATTACTTGCTTTTCGTATAAATTGCGCATACGACGCGTCGCAGCGAAATGGGAAATGCCTTCAATAGAACAGCTCAACGATGCAACTGCTCAACTGCTCAACTGCTTTCATCTGCGGCAGCAGCAACAACAACTGGCAAATAAAAACAGCGCTTCAACACGCACAACAGCATCATCGACTACCAAACTCATCCTGCTTCTCGCCCTCCCTCCTCCTCCAGCTCCTCGTCCACCTTCTCCGCCTTCATCTTTGGCTGCATTGCGTGTGTGCGCCGACTGCGACTTTGACTTTGAGTTGCCACGCCACGCCACGACTGGAGTCGGAGTCGGAGTCGAAGTCGACTCAACTCGACGCGACTCTGTTTGTAGTTTGCAAATTGTAACTAGATACAATTTGTAGCACAGTTTGTGTGCGTCGTTTTGTTTGTTGTTCTTGTTGCTGTTGCCACTGCGTTGACTTATTGCAGGAAGGAAAAACGCTGCCGGGCAACTCAATGCAGACTTCGTCGACGTCGTCGACGCCGTCGTTTCAGTCTCCCTCGTTCATTTGTGACTTTTTCTGTGGCTGTTGTTGTTATTGCGGCTTGTTGACTGGTTGCACCCATAGTGCGTACTCGCTGCTGCTCGTACTCATATGTCTGCCGCCTCCCCCTCTTGCTGCCCCTTGCTGCCGCTTGCTGCCTCGCCTGTTGTTGCCACTGCCTGCGATTCTCGTTCTTTCCTGTGCTTTTGCCCATCCACGCTCGACTGCCGCAATTCCACCGCCGACTGCTGCTGTGATTTGTTGCATTTCTAATGCGCCTGTTTCACTTGCTCATGTTGCAATGTTGCACGCTGCTCGCTGCCAGCTACACTTGCCTCCCATGCACACACACACACACACACATATAGGGCTATGAGTTGGACAGTCTCAGCGTATTCATTTTCGTCGGGGGAATTTATGCGCGTTCGCTTGTTTTGGTTTTCAATTTTCCAACGCGCTGCTGAAAAGTGTTTTCTGCTTGTTTCTGATTTCTTCGCCCCAACAAAGTTGAGGGGGCAACAGAAATGAATGCGTGCGTTTTCAATTACCCTCAAGCAGTTGCATTCGCAATTCGCATCGCATTGAAAATGTGTGCAACCAAAAGGGCAAGCAAGTCAAGTAGAATGCACACGGATGGCTATCGCACATAGTGGTAAAATAGCCCGAAGTTCTTTTATATACAGTTACCACAGCATTATGCCAAGCCCACACAATTTCACATATTCAAATAACACATACGCCCAGTTGTACAACCTTTATAATTAACGCAATTAGATATGCGCGCAGTGCGCAAGCAGCAATTGAAGACGATGGAAGACTGCGTAGATGAGCAGGTTTCATTGCCATTCAATTTGAGCTCTCGATATGAAAATACTTCCTCAACTTGTTGTAGCCTCAGCAAAGGCAAATTGTGGTTAAAGCTATTTAAGTGAACTCCAAATCATCTTAGATCTTCACACTTGTTTACAATGTAAATTCCATTATTGCTAATCAAGTGCTACTATTCTATTTACTTAAACTAACTTCATAACATAAACAATAAATTTCAGCTCAAGACACATATTTTTGTATGCTTTATTCAATTATGTCACTAACTTAACTTATTAGTTGCTTTACTAAATTTCAGATGAAATGCGTCGTTTGTTCGCCTCAATAAAGATCTGCTAACATGCCAATAAATCCAATAACAACTTAATTTTACAAGGTTCCGGTTATTCGAGTAATTATATTGGAGAACAACAAAATCGAATGTAAATTTTTAGCCAATATTTCAATCATTGCGCTACCGTTCTGCGCTAGAATATGAGTAAGATGAACATGCCACTTAATTTAGCATTAAGAGCTCACATGTAATGCCATGGAGTGTCTCTATCACAGATCAATCAAAGCTGATATGTCAGCGAGAACAAATTGCGTTGAGGTTGAACAGATAAATAAATATTGCTGCTTTGTTCTTGGCTAAAGAATAGAAAAAAGAATAAACTGAATCGCCAAGAAGCGTCAATTAGCTGAAGTGAATGCCATCCAATTTACAATTCAATTAAGTTTACGGCAACTCGGCTGCTGTCAACACATCTTCATCGTCGTCGTCATCATCATAGAGCGCGCTTCATTAGCAAATTCCGCTGTAAATTGCATTGACCCCAGCGCGAAAGGAAGCGGCCAACAACGATTGCAGTAAAAGCAGCAGCCAAAGTGGCACACACCCTGGCCACGCTGCTATCTACGGTATTTGGGTACCAAGGGGCATGCGGCGTGCGGCATGCGGCATGGAGCAATCAATTGCAAGTGGGGCGTGTGAAGCAGCCACCCCTAAGAAAGCAAGAGGCAGAGAAACAGAGAGAGTGCTACTTTTTGCATTGGCATTAACTGTGGATTACTTAAATGCTTTTTAATTGAAATTTTCCCTAATTTCACTTAGGGGGATCAAGTGCAACCAGCAGCACTAGGGCTATGTAAACAGCGCTGAAGCTCCAAATGGAACGTGGAGCAGACACTGCTTTAGCTTCAGCACGCTCTGTCGCCTTGCTACCCCCAACAGCAACACCAACAAAAAAAAGGGAAGTTTTTGCGTGTCTGGCCAAAACGACAAAAGCAGCAGCAAAAAAAAAGTGAAAGCAGTAAAAACTACAGAAGTGGCAAGCAGCAGCAGCAGCAGCAGCAGTTGTTGAAGCAACGGCAGCACATCATCAATTTCAATGTCGCACGAGAGTCGCAAACCGGCAAAACGTTGCCAACGTTGCCAACGTTGGCGCTGTCTTTCCGCTCTCCCCAAACTCCCCAAATCCCCGCTCTGTTCGTCGCTCGAGTGAATCGTTTTTCACGACATTGTTGTCGTCTGGTTTGTCTAGTTGCCTGTTTGGCTGTTTGCCTGCTGGGCTGCCTTGGATTTGGGCGTCAAATCCTTGGTAAAAGCATTTAACGTTGCACTGCATTAAGCGCTGCCACCGCTGCCACCGCAACCCCCACCTCACTGTCTGGCGGGGCCAACTGTCAGCTTTATCAACTTCAACTGGCTGCTGCCAGGCGGCTGCTCTGTTATCATTGCAGTGTTTGCTTTGCGCCGCGCCGGCTTTGAAATTTCAATTTATCGCTTCATATTTGCTCTCTCTCTCTCTTGCTCTTTTCTCCCTCATCAGATGGGCAAATAAGATATATGCATATATATCTATATGCATGAGTTGTGTGCATAACCGTAATTTGTAGCTCCAATAGCTGCAGTTCATCAGCAAGTTCAGTGGAAAATAAACCAGAATCGGAGCAGCGCTCGAATCTGTCCCTTTTTAGCATGCACTTGCCAAATGTCCAAAGCGGGCAGCGACGTCGACGTCGACGTCGACGGCGACGGCTCTGCGGATGGCTGACTAACTGTTTCATCGTCGCCGTCGTCATCGTTGTTGTCGTTGAGCCTTCATTATCATTAGCTTATCGCAGTCGTCCCATCTAGAGTAACTGCACACAAAATATTTCGGCAAAAGATGCGAAAGTGCAACGACTTCTCATAGAGCGAGCGAGGGAGAGAGAGAGCGAGAGAGACTTGCTCTGTGGAACGGTTCCTTTTTGTTTGCTCATTCGTCCGTTCGACGATTTGGCGGTTTCTTCAATTTTTCGCATCAGTTGTAATTCATACTTTCGTGCTCTTCCACTCTTCCACGAAATGCGACGGCGCACAAGTTGAAATTAACATGTTGCTGTTGTCTGCAAGCGATTTAGGATTGAAGAACCGTTCTTTGCTCGCTTTTCAGCAGCAACAGCAGCCACAACAACAATAATGTGAAGTCAACAGAGCACACTTCACTTGTGCCTTTTGCCCAATTCGGTTTAATTAGCATGAGAAGTGCCCGCCACAGCTGCTTAAACACAATGTCCGCATTCGAGATTCGGCTGCCTCCGTTTGCTGTTGCAGTTGCAGCTAGAATTGGAGCTGGAGCTGTGGCGTCGCTTCCGTTGGCTGCGCACGCGCAATTAGCCAAAGCAGACGCCGTCTTAGGTACTTGACCGATAGTCTGTTTAATGAACTTCCCGCTGCATGTGTTGCCTGTTGTTGTTATTTTGTTTCCTTCTCTCTATTTTTTTTTGGGAGCTGCTAGAATGCAAAATTCCTGCATGCATTAGATCGCATTACCAAGAGCAGTCGAACACCGCAAGAACCGCATAGGAAATAACCAGTCTGCCAGTCAGCTAGTTTGCCAGTTGGAAGCCCAATAAAGCCGCCGCAGCAGGCTTGGGCCTCGGGTTGCAGTTGTGCGCACTGCGCGCGTTTCTATATATAGCAAATGCCCAACTATAAATAGCTTGCGTCTTAAATGATTTTTGCTCATTAGAGCGTGCGTGTTGCCGGCGATCTTTGGACTTGCGAATCGTCGCACTGGGACTTCGACTGCGACTACAACTGAGACTGGGACTGGGACTTGCCACACGGCAGTGATCGGGCACTGTTGTGGCACTCGCCACAAGCCAAACAAAAAGTGACAACCACTAAAACAAAAGCGCAGCCGCATTTTCTACATGACGCTGCGAATGCCAGGAACATAATAAAATCATGTAATGGACTGCGCATGAAAAACAATGCAAAAAGCAGCCAGTTGACAACGTGCAGCCAGCACTAGGGCGGATATCAAAGAGGAGACGAGACGGCAGCAGCAGCAGCAGCAGCAGATCCCTTGTTGTTACTATTTTGCAGCATAATGTAATAAAAATAGCATGCCAGGCATTACACAGAGTCCGAGAGAGCTCAGAGTCCAGCCATGACAACGATGATGAGGACAATGATGATGATCAAGCGCGATCGATAGTAGAGTTGCCAGTTTGCCAGTCGTCTGCTCGAAAGCAAAACAAAAGACTTTGGACACAAACTCACGCAGGCAGGCAAACAGGCAACAGGCAGGCGGTGCGACGATGGCGGCCTGCCAAGAATGCCAAGTATCGTGTGTTGAATGCATGCCATGCATAGTCAGCAACACACCCCCCTCCCTTCTTTTTTGCTGCTGCTGCTGCTGCTGCTGCTTAGACTGACCGCCTTTAGGGTCCAGCATTGAAAACGAAAACGGTTTGTGCGACATGAGGCACGACAAAGTCGCTCTCAAGTCGAGTCACAGATTCCGATTTAGATTCAGACTCGCAGAACTCGAACTCGAACTGCAAGTTGGACACATGTACGGCCATTAGGCCGCTGCTGCTGTCGCTGCTGCTGCCACAACTATAGCCAAAAGATACACGCGCCAGATACAGATGCACCCCAGACGCTTCATACGCTATTGGGTTGGTTTATGAGCGACTCGCTTAAGTGACACAAAACGGCGGCTAAATGATGGCCAGTTCTATAAATAAACGAAGAGTGCCAAGCTCAAAAAGTCATTATGAACAGAGCATCTAATTAAAGCCATTAAGATAAGGCTGCCACAAATTTGAGCTATTAAACTGCAAAACCGAACTGAACGATAAATCTGCCAGCAGTCAGAACGACAAACGAGAGAAAAAAAAAGGGAAAATTGGAAAATCGAAAGTCAAAGAAGCAATCGATTTAATTCCAGAACTGATTAAAAGTAATGGCTGGTTGGAAAGTTGAGCATTTGATCGATGCCAACGTAAAAGATCTTTGCATAAATTCTTGCCATTGCCCGCTGCTGATAAATGAAGCGTTTTAAAATTGAGAAACGCTGATCACCGTGACAGACAAATCACAGATCACAAATCACACTTTGATGCAGCCCTAGTCTCAGTCTCTCTCTCTCTCTCTCTATCTCTGATAAGCCATAAAATGCGCTGACTAAGGCCAAGAACTGTGCCATTAGTCATCATCAAGAGCGCCCCGTCTTGGGGCATTTTTTTTCCCCGATGTTCTGGTTGTTGTGTTTGCAAAACGCACCCATGACGCTGGCCGACATTTATCTTGATTATTGACGCCGGCGCGGCAGTCGCCTGTTTGCCGGTTGCAAGTCCACTCCGCTGGCTGTGGTGGCAGCTTCAATGTTCTGTTCTGATCGCGACATACGCGACACATGCGCATAATTCATGCAACAAGCCAGCAAGTTACGAGGCAGGCTTCAGCTGCTGCCCAGGGAGAAAGTGTGATTCACCTTTCTCGGCAGCATAAGTATTTCGTTTTTGTTGTTGTTGTTTTTTTTTTTTGGCTTTTGGACAGCGAGCATGCAAAGTTTCTTGCCACTTGACGGAAGTTCAAGCGAGTTCATCTCTGGCCGTGATTATTTCGCTGCGCTGCGCCGCGTTGCGTTGCGTTGCGTTGTGCGCATGTGTAGCAAATGCCAATTTAGAAAGTAAAAACAAATGATCAACCGAAATGGCCCAAACGTTTTGCCGGCTGCAACACTTTCATTCACTTTACAATAAACGCCAGCCAAAAATACCAAAATAAAAACAGCAAAAAATCATACGCAAAGCTCTGGCTTTATAACTGTAATAAAGTGAAGGCTGACCGAAAAGGTTTGTATATTGTTTCGTCTTTTTTCTTCTGCTGCTGCTTTTGGCCTCAAAAATCTACCTGTCTTGCCACAAAAGACCACAGCCATAGCCAACCCGTGCCGGGTTCAAGGTTTTCTGCGCGCTCAGCAAACCAAATGAAATGATGAACATCATCGGCAGCAAAACGCTCGCTGGCTTCTATATATGTATATATATATATTTTTTTTTTTGGCACTTCCTTTGCTCACAGTGTCGCCCGCCCGGTTGAAGTTCAATGCTCCAGACCAGGCTGTGGCTTCTCACGAACCACGAACTATTCAAATCGCAGTTGCAGGCTTAGCTTCTAAACTGATTTACAAGTTAGTAGTCGCCCCTTGCTAGCAGCCCTCGCCCTCGCCCTCTCCCTCGTGTGTTGTCCAGAATAGTCCATCATTAACATGTTTTATTATTTTTCGGCTTGCCGTCTGCCTTGTTCTGCTGATACATGATTAATGGGGCAGGCCCAAATGAGGCACAAAGCTTGGCTAGCTGGCCAAAAAGTTACGGCATCATCAGCAAATGAAGCGACCAGCAGCGGCAAAAACAGCTAATAACAAATTGCCCAAGACTTTCTCTGGATTACGATTTACTTTCTGTTTCACAGCTTTATAGGCTCTCCGATTTTATTTTAGAATATGAACTTTACCTTTTTGAGAGTGCGCAATTTTTTGATTTTATTTTTTTGTTTTTTGGTTATTTGGTTTTTGTGGACTTTCGCCTGCATTAAAACTGCAAATTGGCTGCGTTTACGAGCTGAATGTGCTTCACATTTCGGTTTAGTTTTTCGGTTTTTTCTGTTTTTGGCAAAAACTGATGAACTGTCAAGCTGCGACAAGTGGAACCGGTGCCATCAAACCTTACAACATTTAACATTTTGATAGGCAACACACACGCACACACAGACACAGTTTTGTTTATCTCGCTCGTATGCAAATTACTTTCACTTCACTTTCATTGGTTCATTAGTCGAGGCATTCATTCTTATTCTAATGCCTAAGAAAGTCAATCGGTGAAAGGGTTTTTTTTTCATTTGCCATTTTGTTTTTACTTTGAACACCCATCGCTTGCCATTCATTCAGCGGGGAACTCATCATGATGGAAATACAATTTGGGTGCGGAAATTCTTTGCACGCGCAATTATTTTTTGGAGTTTTGAAACTCGTTTCAGCCATCGACAATTAATTTCTAATATAATGAAACCAAATGCCGCATAATGTATGTATTATTTTGTTGTTATTGTGACTCGTTTGCAATTTGCATAACTTTGGAAAAAATAGTATTGAACAAACACTGAGATGCTCAGCGCTGAAGAGCTTGCAATTAAATCGCCGATGACGTGTCGAGCATTCTTGCAGCCATTTGACAATGGCTTTCAATCAAATCGCAAATCGCGAAGACAAAAATATCAGCATAAAAATAATATTAATTTCAGGGAAAACAAATTGAATTTAAATTTGAATTTGAATTTTTAGCCAATTTCGATGTTGAGTTGATTGATGTGCAAACAACATTGCAGCGATTTGTTTTGTCCATGCGGCGCGAATGCGCGAGGAGTGCTGAAGCTCTAGCTGAAGCTGATGCTACCGCTAATTAGACTCATCGTGCAACATGCGAATCTGATGAGAAGAAAGCTGGCTATCTGATGCGCTGACTGAATGTCTTCCTGCTTGGCTCAAATGGCAGCTCAGTGCTAAAATTGACACCTTTACGCAGCGCTGCAAACGCAGCTCATCAAAGTGGCTGGCGCAGTTTGATGACTCGGCAGAAAGTTGCCTGCAACGCGTTGCACGTTGCAAAGTAACCACAAGTTTCTGGTTCTAAGTTAGGTCGAAGTAGCCAAATACAATCGTTGGCTTTGTAGTTGTTCCTGCGGTTGTTGTTGTTGTCGTTGTTGTTGTTGTTGTTGTTGTTGGTTCTAATCGATTTCTCTAACAAACATGAGGCTGGCAAACAAGCGACTCTCACTGCAGACAAACAACTGCAACAACAACAACAAAAACAACAACAAGTGGCAAGTTCAAGACGTCGCCACATGAAATTCCAAAACATTTGCGCCTTTTTTACAGCTTTCAAGTGGGTGCAGCTTTTGGCCTGCAGCTGTTAGCACGACTAAAACATACCCTCGAATGCGTCAAGTTAATGCAACGCACTCGACAGCCAAGCTACCCCATTGGGTGGCAGGGTGCAATGACACTTACTGCATGGGCTGCGTGCATTTTTATTAATCATTTCTTCTAGGAATTTACAGCATTTTTATTGAGGCTAACCAAAATGCTGAGTGCCCTCTCTCCCTCTCTACCACGCCCCCGTCCCCGCCCCCGCTGAGGGGCAGTCAGTTTATGTGCTAAACTCAATTGTAAACAGGTTCTTCTTCTTCTGTTGCTGTTGCTGTTGTTGTTATTTGCCAAATTTAAATAACAACATTATACCACGTTGGCTGTTGTTGCTGCTGCGTTTGCATTGCAATTTGGGTCATCGAAGTCAGATGCATGAAATTCAAGCAAATTACGTTCTTCCCATTCGCTGGTGAACTCTGCTCATAGGATTAACTTTGGCTTTGGCTTTGGCTTGGCTTTGGCTCTGACTCTCGTCATCAGCATAAACAGGAAATAAAGGCTATATATCAAGTGGTCATGTGGCAGCAAATTTGCAACATGTTGCTGTCAGTGGCCACAGAAACAGAGAAGAAATACAAAATACTAACACACAAAATAAAAGGCACTCCACTCTGAGACTCGGTTATCAGATATGTGCCACACCAGGCAGGGTTTCTAATGAATTTATGTGGCAATCCGCAACAGCAACAACTGCTTCTTATCAACAACTAAATGACATTGCTAGGCAGGCCGCTTAAATTACAAGCACGCAACACACACACACAACCAACTGAGTGTGGCAACTTAAAGTGCAGTTAGCCCAGGGTCGTCGGCACAGAGAGTGCGGATTTATTTCAGCCGGCATCGTGCATCGGGCATCTGGCGACATTGACACTGAGGATTTAAATTGTGGCGCTCGCATATCGAATTGTAACTCTGCTCTGCTCGACTCTGCTGCCGGCAAGCCGGTAAGACTTGTTTTGCGGATTGCATCAGAGTTCCAATATGATGTAATGCTCCAAGTTGCAAGCACTCGCCGCTGGGGCGGGCGGGGGGCGTCTGCAGTGTGCGGGCAAATCGTCAAAAACACATTAATGCAACAAGAAAAATACACATATAAATACAAATAAAATATACAACAAAAAAAAAGCGCTTAAATTATACATAAACAGAGAACGACGGTGGCAGCGGCGGTGGCAGCGGCGGTGGCAGCGACGAGCCACTGTGACCGCGACTGCCTGCATAATTTTTCATTTTAATAAATGCAACATTGCGTCTAAAAATAGCTGCGACCAGCTGCTAAAATGTTGCTGCACAGGTTGCCAACATGTTGCCAGCAACATGCGCCTCGCTTCGCGCTCTGCTGGCCACCATCTTGCCCCCAGCCAGCTTGTGGCGGAAGTATTAGCTGCATGCTCGCTAGCTAGCCAGCTAAAGCTAGTTGAACTGCAGCAGGACGCATGCGGTCTATAGTTATGCGCAATTATCTCAAATGCAAAACAATTTAGAATGTGCTAAATGGAGGGTATGCGTGACAACGCCGCATGCTGCAAGAGGCCTCAAAAATCACTTGCAACATTATTTCAGAGTGGTAAGAAAATGTAAACGAATATATTCTTTCAAGCATGCATTTTATTATTCACTTTGAAAGGCATTTTGAGCAGTAAATTTATGTACAAAATATTCCTAAATTTCAGTAAATTCATTTATTACTCAATACATTTTATTTGGTAACAAGCAAAGACGAGAACAAATCATATTCATTTGTATCTCAACTTTCTCTATTATTCTTAAAATCAAATAAATTAACAGCTCTGTGATAATAATGTATTCATAATAAACAATCACAAATTATGGCATTCGCAGTTGAAACCTTTTTATATTGTATTTAAAATAGTTGGCTGCTCATTTAAAATGTAAATCAACAATTTTTATATATATTTTCACAATTGAAAGTTCTATTCAAATTGATGAATAATGCTAATAATATGTCAGTGCCAGTCAAGTGTATTTTCTTGATATACAGCAGTCCATCATACCCGTTGCTGCCCTGTAGCTCTCCAGGTTTGTGTTTGTGGTTTGTGTGCACTTTAGATAACAACTAATCGCATCTGCATAGTTACGTCGATACTTCAAAACGGGCGCATCATATTTATTTATAGCAGATGCGCCAGGCATTATCACTGGCTGGCTGATTCACTGATTCATTCATGAAGCGCAACTGAATAAAATAGACGCTGCGCCGACTTAATTACCGATCCAAAGGTTCTATAGCTCTGCCCAAATCGCAGCTCAGCACTTAGATCCGCAATTCAGCGCGTAATTAATGATGTGTGTGCGGTGTGTGTGTGTGTGCACAATGCAAATCCCAATCCTCATTGCAAAAGCGTGATTCAATGGGTGTCCAAATTGCTAAAACCGACAATTGCTGAGATGCTGTCGATGCTCCGTTAATTGAATTCGCTATCTCTATCTACTTGTTGTTTGTTTTGTTGTTTCTCTTGGTGTTTGTGTCTTGTTGTTTCATTGTGGCACATCGAAATTTATGCGCATTCAAATTGTTTCATTTCGCTAGGAGCTGAACTGGGCAAGCTGGAGCAAGCGACTGTCTATCGCCTGCGGTCGCATTCAACGGCCAAGCAATTGACATACAAAACGGGCCACAGACCAACGAGCAAAAAGTAAAAAAAGAAGCTGAAAAAAAGGCAGCCAAAAAGCGCCTAAGCGCCACTTGAACGGCCAGTCATTGTGTTGTTGCTCCTCGCATTGTTGCCTGTTGACCGGGGCTAAGACCCACAACCCAAACACAAACACTTGTCGGCGCTATCGTGAAGTGAAGAGCCCCGATGGAACGTTGGAACGGGTCACTGGCTTTGCCTCGCGTGCACTTTGGAAATGGGTCAACGGCAAGCGGCGAACGGCAGGCGGCGAACGGCGAACAGCGAACGGCGCTAAAGAGCAAACGGCGGCAAAAATGCTTTTGGCCAACAATATCGCTAATGTTTCAATTGCCGGCAATTGCTGGGCAATCTCGCAGTAAGCAAATTTCGTATCATGGAAATCTTTAATTATGAGGCGTTGGCACGTTGCGTGTGGCGTGTTGCACAACCAATTTAATCTGCTCAAACGGATTTTTCTCAGCGCGCTCGGTTCGTCTCTTTATTTTGGCAACAGTTCGTTAGCAAATTGCAGATAAGCTTAACCACAAATTTACCCATATTGTTAACACACACTCACCTGCATCTCAGCCCAGCTTAGCTCCCATTTCAATGCAGCTGCGGTCAACAGCGGCCAGCAGCGTCATCGTCGTCATCTGTAGCGTCATCGGCAAATCCAAGTATTTCACAATCTCGACATGCGCACTGGCAGCAATCTGTTAATTGGCAGCTCAATTACCGTTAATCAGGATGCTGTTAAGCAATTTGAAGACATTTTCGTAGCCTGGCTCTAAACAGCACACGTTAAACTAAAATATAAATATGAAAAAAGTGTTAAACTCACTCACGTTTCGACCATTAAACTGTCGCCATTCTTTGCCGTTCTATACAAACTGATGTCGGCCAATTGATATAGATGGTGTGCTTAGAACCAGATCAAATTGTTCTGTTTAATTCGTCACAGCCAAGCGACGACCTTCAGCAGCAGCAGCAGCAGCGATGAAAGTGGGAAAGCTAAGAGATCGCTTTCCATAGTTTCATGCTCGAACTAAGACCATAAGCCTTTTAGCTGTGCAATTGTTCCGACGCTGCTTGGGCCCAATTCTAGCTGACAAAACACAGCGTTCCACCGAAGACGATGGAGTAGAAAAAGAAAGGCTTTTGAATTTCTGTCTAAAATACGAATACCAACACAAGCGTCTCTGTTAGGAAAAAAAAAGCTTTCACGCAACCCAAAAGAAGCAAACAAAAGGCCGCAACACGATGCCACCAACATTTTTTTGTCGTTGTTGTTGTTGTTGTTTGCTCGTCGTCTTTTGCTTGTGCCCGGCTAATTTATCTCAATCAAAATTTATTTAAATGAAAAACTCAATCCAAGATGCGCATCCACTTAGCAAACGCCGTACAGCATCAACGGACAGCAGAAGCAGACACCACGAACACAAAAAAAAAACCCTCTATGCAAATAGTTTGTGACGCGTCGCAGCATCGCCAAAAAACGCTAAAGAAATTTCACGCGATTAGCATGTGAATCGAGCGAATGCGTGGCGAGTGGCACTTGATACTGGACAAGGCATTTAATTTGTGAGTTTGTGCGTCTCTTATCAAATGTGGGCAATGTTTTGCCGAATATGCTTATTATATGCTCGCTTCTTGGGCTCGCCAAACCTTATGCATTAATTAATAAACGGCTGAGCACGCAGTTCGTTAACCCAAAACACTGTTGTTGTTGTCGTTGTTGTTGATGACAGTCTGTGGTCTTATTTTATGGCCGTCGTTGTTGTTAGTTATAAATTAAATTTGATTGCCACTTGGTGCTTGGTGCTGGCTTTGATGGTCGCTTTTGGGGTGTTAACTGCTTAAAAGACGCTGTAAAATTGTGCGTTTAAACAAAAGACTTAGAACACGAACTTGCCCCGAAAGTCTTTTCGATTGCAAAGTAGCGATTTCCGTTTTTCTGCCGTTCTTTGCACTTTGATTGTGACTCAAAATCAATACTCACGTTCCATAAATACAACACTTAAGAGCGCCTCCAAAAAGTATATAACTTTTGCTCTTTTTACCGCTTGCGAATGCCGGCTGCCATTAAATGGGAGGGCGAACAAAAAAATGTTGGCAACTGGAAGTTGGCAGTAACCTTTTGGAGGTCGTTAGCCTGTTGCCCGCTGTCCGTTGCCCGTTGTTCGTTGCGTTGTTATCTGGGAATCACAATGACAACATCTCCCGGTCAGCTGCTGTAAGCTTTGCCACCGATAACCATCTTGATAAAATGGGTGTTTCATCTTAATTTCCCCACACTGGCTGCTGGCCATCGTTCAAGTCGCGGCAAGTCAACGACTTGGGGGCATTGTGATCCAGAACTGTCGCTTAAATGCCACTAATAGATTTGTCCCCCTGCCAGCAAACTGTTTTGTAATGCAAATTAATTTCGTAATCTTTATAAAAATAGTTACGCTTTTGCGAAGGGGGAAAACGAAAACGTAACACGCAAATGCTGCTGACTCACGCATAGTTCTAGTCATTTGGTATTCGGAATTCGGTGAGTTCTAAGTTCTGCCGACTCGGCAAGTTCCCCATGCAAATCCCCCCCAGTTTAGCCAAGGTAGTCATCATCATCGTGCCATTCTATTCTATTATAGTAGAGCTAAGAAGCGACAAATATAATACGCGGCTTTACATAATAACAATTAGGCAAATTTCATAGTGGTGCTGGCTGAAAACAAACACATAACATATCTCATAAAAGTATTTGTGGATTGAAACGACAAGCAACAATCCGTTCTGAGATATGGCATTTGCTGTTTGCTATTTGTTGCTTGTTTATTTCATGGTTCATGGTTATTTTGGTGTTTCGTATTCTTATTTGTCGGCTTACAAGGAATTCATTAATTTCTTTGCCTTTAATATTTTGTCATCAATCAGAAATAACTTTCAACGCACGCCAACATTATTAGTACTCAATGAGCATCAGCGTTTTAGCCATTGTTGTTGTTGTTGTTATGGTTGTTGTTGTTGTAGTTGTGGTCTATGTTTTGTGTCTTTTGCATTTTGCTTTTGAATTGTGTTTCTATTTCTCACTAATGACGCAAAATGCTCCACGAACTTCATTAATTGTTTTATAAATATGCAGAATTAATTAATTTAAAACGCTATTAATTACACTTTAATAACTCACTTGAAACAAAGAAAGTAATCGTGAGCAACACACGAGTTCTAGCCAAACGCCAAGCATTTGGCGAAGACTTTCGAAAGTGGCATTAGAAAGGCAAAATAATGCAGCTCGGACTAGCTGAATACAATTAAATAATAAACACCGAAGACACTGGCAGCATTATATATATGCATATATATGCAAATGCATAAAGTCTACTCGTGGAATATTTAAAAGATGATGACTACTTCAAAGAGACATTGCGAAATTGCTGCGCAAAAGAACCAACACCAAAATAGAAATCACCGCCTGATGTCATGGATGGATTTAAAGAACAACCAGTCAGCTAGCCACGCAAGAAATCTCCTTGAACTCTGCTTGAGAAACCGGCAGAGATCTCAAGGATATGTACTTGGGCTTTTTTTTTTTGTTGGTCTAATTTATAGCGATTTCCTTGTAAAGGCTGTAAACATGTTGTGCCAATTGAAACTGACAGGCAATTTTCCAGCTGGACTCGTTAACAACCACCACCACCACCACATATTGGCAGCAATAAAATCTTTTAGCGTTTTTAATTGCACCGAAATGGTTGTTCCACCTCCTACAACGTTCGGCAATTCATCTACGTCATGACGAATGCAGTCCAGATTTACTTTACTGCACTCACCAAGCGCTGACCACGACACGCATTATTTTATGCGGCTGTGGGTTAATTAAGTCGCCAGGCGTTTACCAGTTTGCCAGTCTCCGTTTTCATTCACGCTTTTAGCGTATTCCCGGCGCGGTCTCGGCTCTTGACTCGACGCGACGCGACGCTTGGTGCAGGGCCCAAGTGGCCTAGTTATTCGTATAGCCAGAACAAAGCCACGAAATTGGGCTTTAACAAAAGGCATGACGCCAACGCCAACGCCACCGACAGTCAACAGCCGACAAACGATAAACGACAACGATGGGCAGGCAACGTGTCAACGCTGTCAGCTTTTAAAAAAGTGTCGACACAAAACGGGCAGAGGACAAATTGTTGTTGTTGAGCTGTGAAATTTGCAAATAGATTCGCAACAGTTAAGATAAAAGCAGAAACAATGAACTCTATGCGTGGGTCAGCGACAACAGCACAACAAAAACCCACTTCTAACGCCCAAAGATACAAATGTATCTTGTATCTATACGACTGACTCTCCATCTCTCTCTCTCTCTTGTCGCTCTTGGGTTGCGTATGTGTGCGCACGCTTAGCCGAGTTCTAATTAGCAATGCTAGGCACAGTTTGGTATTTGCTTTGTGCACAAGCAAAAATGTCAGCTGTGCCAGCAACAAACAACAACAACAACAACAACACAGCAGCAGCAGCAGCAGCAGCTCGACGACTTCAAACATACAAATTAGAGCAAATAGTTACATACAAATAACAAATTGCCCAGCGCATGGTAACAAAAGTACCGTTACAATTGCCTGCTTGAGAACTTTTCTAAAAAAAAATAAAACAAAATAACACAAAATAGCAATGCGAAACTAGTCGGGAATGGGAATGAAAGGGGTTCGATTTTATGAGTGCCTCAAAAACGCTTCACTAGGTGAAAAGTGAATGGCAACGAGACGTTCCAATCTATTTTCGAGTACTCCCAAAAATAAGAAAAAAAAACAGCACAGAACATCGTCTGAAGCGTGAGCAAAATTTAAAGAACAGCACAAGTAAAACAATGCAGCTCAAAGGGTTTCAGTCGGCAGAGTTCCAATTCTCAATTACTGTGCGAATCGAGTAGCGGGATTGTTATGAAATTATGAAATTAATGTAATTGCCAAACTGGCCTTGACAGCCGCAAAATGTGCCCATGGGGCACATACAAATTTATTACATCTCTCTGTGTCTCTTTCCCTGTCTTTCATTTGACTTAAGTTGGCTGCGTGCGTAAAAATCATGTCAATAGAAAAGTCATTAATAAGCTCCGCTTGTCTATGAATGGGGCATCGCAGCTAGAGGCGTGAGCGGCTCAGCCCGACACTCCCATCCCCTCCCCTCCTCGGCGTGGGTGCCGCGTCCGCTGTCCGCTGTGTCCGCTGTGTTCATTGTGTTGGCCAATTAGCAGCTGTCAAATGTTGTTGACTCTTCGACTTGGACATTTAAATATTTTTTGGTTTTTGGCCCTGACACTGAGGAAGAGCCGCACGTTTTGAGAGAGCCATCAAGCACATTTGACAGCTGCACTTGAAATAGATTTGATTTGGAGTTTTGGAAAGCGGTCTGAAACATTAATTTGGCGATGGCGATGACGATGCCCCAGCTAAGTACAGCGACTGCATTTTGTGTGAATCGCTTAAGCTCTTAATGAGACAACGGCGATCGTTTCTTGTGGCATTCAAAGGAGCTCAGCGTTTGCAGAGACGCAGAGCGGCCAAGAGGGAGAATCACACCAACACATCCATTAAGCTCTGGCTTTTTGATGCGGCCGTTGAACCTTCAAATAGACCTTAACGAAAGAGAAAAACACACTGAGAACACACGCCAAGACCCAAGACGCAAGATGTCGATGTCGATGCTGATGCCACATGAAAAGGCGATGTGAAACAAACGAAAATAAGTTACAAATGAAAACTGGTTTGGATTTGGCGAACTTAGAACCCTAAATCATCAAGAAAACAACTCTTACTCATATTAATAACAAAGCACAAAACAATAATAAAAGAATACATCAAAAAATTGCGCCAGTTGAGTCTATGAGAAGCCTCAGTGCGCTATCAGCTGAGAATCGCGTGAAATATGGAAACATAGAATGGGAGATTGGAATAAGAATGTCCAAAAGTATTTTAAACAAAACTTAAAGTAATCATATATTGTAATTACGATTAACTCAATTTTGCTCACTTCATAAGTTATGTGAAGAAAGAAGTTAGAACCCAGAAACTAGAATATAGAATAGAGGTCACAAACTTCCTTTGGGTATTGTCATGCCCTTGACAGTCACCTTACACTTGACAACTTAATGCCAGTTTGGAGCAGAGTGTAATCATTATGGGAATCACTAAAGCGGATTCTAATGGCGTCTGGCAAACGGAAATATCGAAAATCGCCTTAACCTCCGCAATGAGCTGATGCCGTTGCCGTCGCCGTGGCCGATGGGGTTGGCCAAAAGTGCTTGCATATGAGTGTTCTCTACCTAATCTTTGATTTCTTGCAGCACAACCAGCAAAAGCCAGACCAAATTCTAAGGCCGCCAAATGATGCTGATGCCGCGGTGTCGATTTGAGACGATTTGTCGATGCCAAAGCAGATTTCATAGATCGCCAATAATAATAATCGCTTGGTGGAAAATACACACAGAAACAAACACAAACGCACAGTAGAAAAACATTGTTTTGACTAATTGTCTGCGCTATGAGAAGTTGAAGTCGTGCGCGCGAGCTGGCGATGATTATTGAATGTGATCATGTGAACACACAGCCAACAGAGTCGAAGCCAGGCAGACAGACAGAGATCAGCAGCCTTGAAGCGTTTTGCAGAAAATGTATATCGTCAAATTCAATTAAACTTAAATACTTGTCGAATCAATTTGCCTCATAACTTTTTAAATTTTAAAACACACTTACCCCCGGTATTTGTTTTGCATTGAGCCCGGTTTATTTATCTGCGATCGAGCAACGGACGGACAGACGGTCGAATTCAAAGTTGAACGCCGATCATCATCAGTTGTTGTGGTTCTTGTTGTTGCTGTGGCTATTGTTGTGTTCGTGTACAGCGGCTAATTGCTTCCTTGAAGCCAAGTTTCAAAATAAGCAAGTGAGGGAGACGGAAATCGGAAGTGCAGCTCGTCGGCCTGCTCCTTGGCATAACTTGGGCTGCTTGGTTGGTTGGTATTAAAAACGAAATACCTACAAAATACCTTATGGGCTCTATATTGAGACGTGACAGCCGCCGAAAGCGAGCCACAAAGCAGGCACAAAGCACTTTGGGGGCATTCGCGACACATTCGCGCACGCGCAGCGCCAAGCGAAAATTTACGAGACTGTGGCAAATGGGCGACAAATTATGCCAAATGAAAAGAGGCGTGACCGCTTTGGCATTTATGCTCATTTGGCTTGCCTTGGAAATGCTCCGAGCAGCGTTAAATTGTTAAACGGTAGTACCTACAACATACACCATACACGTCCACATCAAACATGGGAGACCCAGAGAGATCTACGAGCTCAGAGCTAACACAGAGCTAACAGAGCTAGCAGAGCTCGCAACTCGTAGGTGTTAGTTGATTTATTCGCGCGTTTTGCTGGCGTTTCTAATGCGACAATTACAGACGGCAGTCGGCAGTCGGCAGCCGGCAATCGCCAGTTGCCAGATTCCTTAGCCACTTGGCTGATTTATGGCGCCGCATGTGTATTTCACGAAGCTATTTAGGCATTTGGCACACTCAACCGAAAATGGGTAAAAGTTTTTTTTTTTTCTTCTCGTTGTTTTTTCCCTCGCTTTTTTGATTGGAGCGAGAACTCTGGAGCGTCATCATCGCTGGCGGCTGGACTGTTGAGTAAATATGTCAGTCTTGACTCGGATAACCCTTCGCTTGCCTTGGCTTCTTTGAGTAATTGGGCGTAAACTTGGCCCAGCTACCGGGCTCCATGTCAGTCGCGATCCCAGCGCCGTATCACTTGGCAACAACCTGAGGCTGATGATTAATTTAACTTGTCGAAACTGATGCAAATTTTGTGCGGTGTTCAGCGTTCGACGTTTGGCGT
This sequence comes from Drosophila siamana, assembly GCA_035047445.1. Lineage (NCBI taxonomy): Eukaryota > Metazoa > Arthropoda > Insecta > Diptera > Drosophilidae > Drosophila > Drosophila siamana. The sequence goes on along the minus strand of JAWNPP010000004.1, from coordinate 13,920,114 downwards.
TTGGCGTTTGGCGTTTGTCGTTTGGCTGGCGGCATAGTAAACCCGGAGCTATTTGCTTTACGGTTCAGTTTCATTCATGGATAGTGTAGTGTTATGTAAACACTCGACGTATAGCTTCAAATTCGCACAGTATATCTTGTCTTTTATCTCGTTCGCTGCTTCTTTAAATGCAAAATCAAAATTTATGCAAATTTCAAATAACAAACAGAACAGAACCCAAGTGAAAAATATATCTTTAAATATATTTACAGTTAAAGGCGGCATCATCGTTGTTTATTTTTTCGTGGGTTTTTTCTTTTTTTCAGTTTTTTTTTTTTTTGGTTTGTTTTGTTCGTTTTGTATTTAATTTTTTGCATTGGGTTGGGAAAGTGCCCCAAAGCCGAGCACGAAGTTCACTGAACCTCTCGCTCATATCGAATGATGTTTAGTGGTAGCAAAAGCACCAACAACAACAACAACAACAACATCAAGAGCAACTGTTGGTGGTGGCAGCAACAACAGCAGCTGGTGGCACTCATTAAGGAAACATAATTCTAATTCTAATTCTAATGCCACCGTCGTCGGACCGTTTGACGGGAGTGTCTTTTACTTTTAATTATATTTCAGTTTCAGTGCTGAGAACGAAGAAGAAAAGTGAACTCGGGCCGCAGTTCAACTGTTACGTCTATAAATGATGCCCAGGGTCCGGACCTTAGGTCTCTGTTTCGCTCAGACTCTTGCTCTCAACTTATTACGTTCGTTGCGGTCAACGTGCGTCGTCGTCGTCGTCGTCGTCGACGTTTTATCTAATCATCTGCATGCGATCGCCAGCCCAAAACCCACCGTCCACTTGTCCAGTTGAGCAACGTCCAGCGACCACTGTCCAGCTATAAATGTTATGAATAAGCGGGGCTTAATTTGGAAAGCTCCCTAGAAGAGCGTTTATAGTTTTATTCAACCATACAACATAAACTAGTGGCAGTTAAGTTGGCAAAGTGTTCTATTCTCTAGCTTTAACTTTTCTTTCCCCTGCTGTTCTTGACTTCACTTCACTCCACGCCACTCAACACTCATCTTATCCCATCTCATTTGGCATTTGCACGCAGATGACGCGGCGCGTATAAACATAATATCATCGGTCGGCACATAAATCATTCACGAAACGGGTGACAATAAATTATAGCAGTTCCTCTCTAGAATCTGCGGGATAGTTTGCATCTTAGCCAATCTGAGCGACTGTCGGCTAGTTAAACGCACTTTTTGAAGTTCTTTCGGCTTTTAATAGTTTTGTTGATTTAATTAAAATATAAAAGATGCGGCTTAATAAATGTACAAAGCTTTTAACCAGAATTTATGCAAAACAATTGCTTCGCCAGCCAAGCCTAAGTCCAGTCATCTATTTTGATTTGTCTATAAATTATTGTACATTTTGCTTTAGAGGATTTTTGTGAATCACTTCTACTAAATTTTAAAATATGTTTCTAAGAAATGAAAAAGAACTTTCTATTTAAACCAGACGCTTTTACTCGCTTGGCTATTTCTTCTAAAGCTCAATAATAAATATTGGTATTTGTTTGATTTATCGAAATTCAACTTTCAAAAATTAGTCAAATAACGTTCAATATGCAAATTTAGTTTGTTTAAAAAATGAACAATTAGAAGTAGATATTCTTATTTGATCAATTAATTAAATACGAACATCTAAAACATTTGCGAGTAGATTTAAAATTAACTCTCCAAATATTGAAAAGTTTCAGCAAATATTAAAAATTTTCTATTTAATTTTTAATAGCTAATTTCTTACTTTCTTTGGCTGAATCGCTTGCCAATATTTGAAGCCTTGTAAAGTTCTAATGAAATGATGTTCCTTTCTTTTTCAATTAAGCGATCTTTATGCAGTAAAAAAACGTAGAATTCTGGAACATTTCTATTGGTCGGCAGTGACATGATTGTTGGTCTTTACTCGTGTTTCTGGCCACATCGGATTTGCATGGTAGATGGATGGTTATCTGGCTATCTGACTGGCCGTAAGCACTTAAGCCGAAGAATAGGCATTTCCTGTCCTCTTCATCATTAACATCATTAAAAGCAAAACAGACACAACATCCAATAGCAATGGCAATAGCCGGCAAAGAGCTTACAGTTTTATGGGTCCTGGCCACATAAACACTAGATGGCAATGGCATCGGTAATGGCAATGCCAATGCCAATGCCAATGCCAATGGCCAGCATACCATTTGGGCTTTTTGCCAATTCCTAGATGGGCATTATATGCGTTACGAGTTTCAGGAAGATCCATTGCCGTTGGCTGCTGCGTTTTGAAAGACGTTTTATAAGACGGACGGTTTTTCTTTCATTCCCACAATTTTGATTGCATCAATAAAAAAAATTCAACGTTCGCATCTCCGCCTGCTCCTCCTCGTTTCCTCCGCGATCCCGATACCGAGGCCGCCCTTCCGCAGTCCCCGCGTTCATTGCTTTTAATGAGCAGTGGAAAATTCTTCTTCATTTTCGAACATACACAGCGAAAGGATTGACAATGAAAATGAGGTACAAACTAGAAGCCGTACCCATCCGAAGGCAGCTTATTTATAGCATCACCTAAGTGTTGCCATTAAAAGTTTTCAGGGCCGCTCTCCGACGATGTCCGACGTCTGTCGTCCAAAGCAACGAAGTACCAACGAACGTTCTTCGTCGCTGCTGTCTTTGGTAAGAGCGGGTATTGCCAATTAATTTGCAACAGGCTTTGTCCAAAGCGCTGCTCCATCTGCTGTGTCTTCTGCGTCCACTGTCTGTGTCTGGGGCAGCTTGATGAGAGGCGCCAAAGCGCCAACACCCCATGCTACATATGCCTCTCTCTATGTAGGAGCACTCTGCACGTACAGCCGAGTACTCAGCATTCCTGTCAGATTTCTGGCCGGGCCATAGTCTCGTCTCCATGCCAAGCCAATGAGCCGTGCTAATTAATAATAATAAAAAACAAAACGAAAGCAAAAAAAAGAAAACAACAAAAAATGGAAGGAAAATACCATAATCAAAAACGAACATCGAACAGGAAGAAGACCTGGGCTAAGGCTCTGGCTTACGCTCTGGGTCCTTTGAGCCAGCGTTTATTTTTAGACAATAAACCGGCGATGCAACAGCAACAGCAGCAGCAGCAGCAACAACAACAACGTTGTACAACGGCTAATGGTAATGAGCTGCAGGCTATTTACAGTTCGGCTGCGGCCTTGCAGCCACAACTTGCCGCCGCCCCTTTGGCTGCCCCCGGGGCAAAATTGATGGCAGCAGCATCAATCTGTTTGGTTGCTCTGCCTGCTTCTTGATTAGCAAGCGGCTTACGAGGAATGGGGGCGGAGTTCACAACCCCACAAATATAAAAAAGAGAAAAAACAAAATCTAAATAAATAATTCAAAGCGCCGTTGAATGGCCTTCAACGTCCTTGACTGACGACGCTATCGAACGGGTCAGTAATTATTTTATATTTGCTGATTATTATTACTATTAAATACCGAGTGTGGCTCTACAAATGGTTGTTGTTATTGTTTGTGATTTCCACTCACGTTTTGTGTGTTTTCTTGCGCTCACCAAATATTGTAATTGATGTGAATAATACGTTGCGATGCGATGCGAATCTCCGAGAAGATTCGTCGTCTACGTCTCGCTTCGCTCAGGTGTACGACGAGTATTAGCAAACAATTTGTATTGTCTGATAGTTAATCACTGCTCACGTCATCGATTTATTTAACAATATTATTATGAACGCCCCAACACATTAGTTTTTCTATTGATTATGTATGCTTTCAAATGCGTTATCTGCTTTAATTGCAGCTGCCTTTTTGGCCTAAATGTGCAAGTTGGTAGCAAGGACGCAACAATTGTTGTGCCAACGAAGAGGGGGGCGTTAAAACCATACGCAACAACAACTTCAACAAAAAAATGTATATAAATAGCAAAAAAAATAAAAAGTAGGTAAACTTGAAAAGCACTTTGTGGGCTGATTCTGTGAGACAAAGACGAGCCAAAATCAAAAAGTCATCATCGCACGAGAGAAGTGTTTCTCTGTGTGTTTGTGTGTTGGTGTGTGTGTGCATTGAGATGGCCGGGAAGCGATTCGAATTCGGTTCGGATTGAGATTCAGATTCGTTGAGGAATCTTAGCCCAAGTTCTGCATGTGTGAATTGTGCCTAATGAGTATTCAATTGATGCAGAAAGTTCGATGCGAACACAAATTATATTTCGATGGAACGACCGATGCCCAATTCGATTAGCAGCAGCGGAGAATCGCGCAAAAAGCGCACAAAAAGAGAGTAAGTAGTAAACCAAATGAAAGAAACAGATGGAACAGCAAAATTATTGAAGAACTGCGGGGCACTTGAAGAAGCATGCTCAGCTCAGCTCAGCTCCAAAAATTAGAAAGAAGTGCGCCAATCAAACGGGGTCAATAGGAAATGAAAAGTGAAATTTCTTGCAGCCACAGAGCGATTGTCCATTGTTGTGCACACACACACACACACACACATACAGATACTGAGATGTTGGCAAAAGGAACTTGCTATTTAAATATCATTAATTTCTGGGTTAAGCCTTTGTGGCGAGCACTTGAAAATTGCCACCGTGTAATCAGTCTTTGACAGCAGCAACAGCTGCCGCCTCAAGGCACAAACTGTTGGCCACGTTAATAACCAATGAGTCGTGTGAAGAGTTGCAGAAAACTACAGCCAAAGCTATATAGCTGTATAATCACATTTGACATGTCCAAAACGAAAAAAAGACAGCAAACAGAAATGCTTTCATCTGAAGAAATTGTGCAAAAAATACAGCATTTTACCCATTTGATTAACATGAAGAAATTCAGCGAAAAAAATCACATTTAATTAAGTAAATTATAAGCATAATTATATTTTTAGGAATTTGCTTAATATAAAAGTAATTTTACATTTATTTTTTATCTATGTACTTTACTAATTTCAAGCCATAAAGAATTTGATGAAAAACGGAATTTTTTCATGGTAATAAACATTATTAGAACTATCTTTATTTTAAGCACTTCACCATTTTCAATCGTTTTATCGTTTATAGCCCGGCTTTTAAGAAGCCATAACGAACTGAAATTTGATGTGCTTGTCAATTGTTTAATGCAAGGCTAAGTATCGGTTAGTTAGTAATTTTCAACATAAATTTGAATAAACAATAAAAGTTAATAACTATTAATTATGCATGTTTTGTGTGTAAATTGTAGAAAACGCTTGTCAAATGCCTTTACGATATAATCAATTAGCACGATTTATGTTGCAGTCACATCGACGACTTGAGCTGCCCCTGCGGCATGCAGCCAGGCAGTCAGAAAGCCAGGTTCCGTCTCCAACGGCAAAGTACTTGGCAAAGTAGCCTCAAGGGTGACTCATCCACATAGCCACATAGTCAAAGCCAAAGCGCGGTTCGTGCCAAACGAGACCTTCTGCACTTTGGGTTGACGCATTCGAGATGAGTCTAACAAAACGGCAACAAGCAGCGAAACAGCACAAACACAGCAAACAAAAAGACCTTAACAATAATCATAATAAGCATGTAAGCCAAGTTCGAGTGGAGAGTTAACTTTTCGACGTAATTAAAAAGGGTGCGTAGAACGGCAGTTGGGCCCACATTTTTTGGGGGGAACTGTTGTTGCCTTGTTGTTTTTTTTTTCTTTTCAGAGCCATAAAATCACAGTGCTCAGCATGTCTGTGTATGAATAAAACTAAAAATAACGAGCTAATAAATGCCCATACAGCAACAGGTGTGAATGCTGCCAAGTGTGAGTGTGCTATGAGTGTTATGAGTGTTCCGAGTGTGCTGAAAGGGCCCGCTTGCCACATTAAATTTGTGTCGACTGATGACGCCAACAACAACTACCAGCGGCAAATGACGAGTAACAACAACAACGTTGCTGTTTGCTATCAATGAACAATGAGTATTAATTTTAATTTTAATAATCACATTAAATATATTCCTTTAACGATTCTGTGGTTTTTGCATTTGTGAGCTCTGATTGGGGAAGTTATCATCTCTATCGACAACTCATCTCAGCTCAACTCATCGCTCAGCTCATCTCGGAACATGGTTAAAAACGTATTATTGAAGACGGAAATGAAATGCCTGGAAAAAACAACAACAACAACAACAACAGCAACAATAAAAGTATTTGTATATAATACGCAAATACAAAAAAATAAAGAATACAAAAAAAACATAAATAAGAGAAAAAACAACGTTATGCATGGAGGTAAACAGCTGCCAAAGAAAGAATAAATTAAATTTATGTATACTTATGAGAGAGGTACGAAGCCCAGGTTGAATGTGGAAGAAGATTCTTTACACACATCGATCGCTTGGGCTTAGCTGTGTTTAAATTTAAACACTGAGCTCAGCTCTTCTGGCATTCCAGAACTCTTCTCGGACCTCTCAGCTAGAAAAACTGTTAAACTGAGGCGTTATCAGACTTCAACGACTGTTTCTATGGGGGGCTGGCTGCTCACTTCGATGACTTTCGTCTGAACTGGTCTCCAAATTAAGCGTATAACATTTTTATTTTTATTTTCATTTTTTGTTTTGTTTTTTGCGACGCGACCGAAAATATGATAAATGATGCGTAGTTGTGCATTTAAGCAAAACCAAAACCCAAAAACCACCAGCCACAACAACCACAATAACAACAACAACGAAAATTAAATAAAATATATTTAGTTGTGTTTACGTATGTTTTAATAAAGCTTAACTAATTAAAGACATACTGTGTGAGACGCGAGGCGTCTTGGGGAGTCAACACTAGCGTGTTTTCATATCGCATAATAAATTTATTAAATTTGTAGTTTATGTTATACAAAACACTTTAATTAAGCAAGTATTGCATCAATTGAGGTGTCTGAACTTGTCGAAGGACGGAAATGGAACCAACCAACTCCGAACTGCGAACTGCGAATCAACTTTGAGCTGATGAGCTGTGAATGTTTTGCTGCTGATGCTAATGTTGATTTATGTTGCGAGATATTCCAGCTAATGCATGCTTAGATTACCCAAGCACGGCGAATTGTTCTTGAACAGATCGCCAATGGTAAATATATTCAAATAGGTAGACAAAAATGTGGCCATCAGTCCAAACACGAGCACGGCCATCGTACAGGAAACATCGCACTCCAGGCGATGCAACAGACGCACCAAGCGCACCCACAGACCACGCGGCGTATGCGGCTTCGTGGTGACCAGCAGTGGCTCCATTTCCAGCTCCACAGGATCATAGTTCAGATCCAGCGGCAGGCTGCCATAGCTTGCCTCGGCCGCGATGCGTTGATGCACCAGCTCCATGCGGCGTATGCGACGATAAAGCAGCGGCGGCAGTATGAAGACCAAAGGCCCGGTGATCGTGCCGCCAACCACATCCATCAGTGCATCGAAGCTGGGCACAAACTCGGCCACGAGCACCTCCAAGGCCAGCACACAGGAGCGTATCAAGACACGCTTGCAAGAGAGAGCTAAACAGATTACAAAACAACAAAATTGAAATTTTGAAATGAATACGGATTACAATAAAATATTGTAAAGTGGACTAACATCAACAAAAAAAAATATATAAATCAATTTTATTTAAAATAAAAAACTGGGAGTTCCTCTTCAACCTTAAAGACCTCAATTAGGTAATTTAAATTTAGTAAACTTGAACTTACTTTCGGGCAGCTTGAAGTAGTTCTCGATTTGCAGAAACATAGCCGAGCTGGCCACAGTCACCGAGAAGCAGAGCTGCAGCGACATCAGTATCAACATCACATAGAAGGGCACGCTGGTGGGCAGTGATTGCAGCAGATTGCTGGCCACCATGGAGCCAAACTTGTAGGCGGCCAGCACAGAACCCACGATGGCCACACTGCAAGTGACTGAAGAGATTGAAATAAATAGCAATGGAATTCTTTCAAGGCGTCAACTCACTAGCAATGCCGCCCAATGCGGCCCAGGAGACTTGATGCTTGCGCTTCATATCAATCTGCAGCGTGAGCAGCACGGGATGTATGTCAAACTGGAAGGCCAAAATGCTGTAGCTGTTGAGGACGGTCAGGAAGCCGGGCAGCTCTGTGAAGTGTGAGAAATTCCAGGTTTAGTTATAAGAAGAAGACAATTCACAGTCGGTTAATGAACTGGAAAATACGCTAACTAATTTATACCTTTTTGAAACATTTAAAATTAAGTGAAGTAGTGCATGAAGAACTCTTGTGTCATTTTACATAGATATAAATTAAAAAGCTAAAGCAGCTGCATTTGCACCGAATATCTTTCACAGTTCCACTAATTTTATTGTATTTTATTTTAAATGTAATTAAATGTTCCTCAACTAATTTAAATATGCATGTCATCTACACTAAATATTTACTCCATCCATATATTTACTAGTACAATTTCATAAGATTCCATTCGCTGTCCCTAGAAACTATCCTCAAATTTACAGCTAGCTTTTCTCGCTGAAATACGCACCCATCGAAACGCCTTCGAAAGGCTCTCCTATGGCAGCTGCATCCAGGAGACAATACCAAAGCAGCACCACAATGATGATTAGTCCACAGACGGCAATAATAGCCAAGCCTCTAGAAGAGAGTGGTTAGAAAAGAAGAGGGACGCACAAACTGCGTCAACTTACCGCATGTGCTTGGGGCTGCCCAGCCACATGAGCGGGCAGATGACGAGGCCCACAATGACGGCCCAGTAGCAGTAGGAGAAGTTGTAATGCCCCGCACTCATGCGCAACACAACAGCCTCCAAATTCTCGGCGGCCATGACAATGCTGGGCACAGCCAAGGCGAAGATGCTGAGATCGAGTAGAACAGACACCAACAGACTGACATAAGGCCCAAAGGCGAGCTCAGCCAGAGCGGCATAGGGATAGTTGCGCTTCTGCATGATGGAGGGATCCAAATACTCGGCCATAGTCCAGCACTGGGCCAGCAGAAACGACGTGTACATCTGCAAGAAGATGATGGAGAGCACGAGCAGCACACCAAAGTAGCCCAGCCGAACCAGCAGCGCAGGCAGGGTTAGAAACGGAAAGATGCCGAACAAATCCACCACATAGAGTATGGCAATGAAGAGCGAAAGGCTCTCGGGTTCCTCGCCATGGGCACGAAAATGGGGCAAGGCGCTGAAGCGGGAGCGGGATAGAAACGGCAGCTGATCATGCTGATGCGAGGGCGTCAGGAGCACAGGAGCACGTCGCTTTGGCAGTGCAAAGGATGGAGCTCGCGATGGGCGTGGTGCTGGCTTGACATTCGAGCGACGAAAGAAAAACATTCGCGTGGCACAGACAGAAGTTGAGTGAGAACTGGAACTGTTGACTGCTAACCGTCGACTGATGGCGCCTCCAAACAGCAAAATGCTATAACCAAGGGAAGTGTAACAAGTTTGTCATCCGATAGTCCCGAGGGAAGCCCTTTCGCTGCAATGTCAATGCACGTCACAAGCACTCCACAAATGTGTTAGAACTCGCTGGGCAAGTTCATTGCCCAAGTAGAATGCGCAGCTCGATTTTAGCCATTAATTAACATAACATATATTTTATATATATATTTTTTTTTTTGGGGGGGGGGGGGATTTATGTGTACAATGCATTTTATCTACAACAAGAAGTAAGCAAAATATCCTGTATCCGAGGAAACATCCTGTATCATTCCAGCAGCTGGAGTGGGAACGGCTTAAAGCTGTTGCCCTTGTAGCATCTTTTGTTTCTTGGCCTGCGACTCCTGCAAAAGAAAAAGTTTAGATTTATTTTATATTCTATTATAATATTTCTTTATAAACACTAGCAATAAACTTAACTATGCTGTTGGATTTGTTTTCGAGATAAAAATAAAAAAAACAAAATAAATTCCATACAGAAATCCAATTTCTGCACATATAAAAAATATATGGCAATTAATATGCATATTAATTATTAATAAGTATTTACAAGTGATTAATGAATTAAGCAAATTCCGTTGAATGGGACGCATATTCACAAATTCTCGTCAGTATTAATTACAGTTATTAAAATAAGTAAACAAAAAAAACTGAGTCGAATTTTTATTAAACTGTTTCTCAACTAATTTAATAACATTTTCGAATTAATCAAATAGCCCAATATCAACTTCAAGCTGTCAATGAGACTTAATTAAACTTATCAAAATGAAATAAACAATTATAAATATGCTATGGAACCTTGGCTCACCTCGTAGACTTCGCTGGTCATGTTGCCCTTGCCCTGCACCGTGATGACCTGCACCGCCTGCCCGGGTCCTGAGCGATTCAACAGCAACTTGGCGGCGGCGGAAGCAGTGCGCGGTGTCTCGCCACAGCAAAAGACACGTGCCTGTTGCCTCAGCGGACTGTCCGATTCATCCATATCCGATTGCGGCGATTGCACATTATCCAATTGTACAGCGTTCTTGTTGTTATCCATGTACGAGCGATTGAAATTCAAATGATTTGGACGCAGTGCATCCGTTATATACTTACTACGGTCCACAACAACATAATGAATGCGTGTCAGTACAACAACAACAACAACAAGAGGTTATAGCTTATTTTAAAAAAGGGGATTCAACTAAAATTAGGTGCAACTTGCGATGATGATACGTACACTGGAAAAATCTAAATATACACCAGATCTATGTATATATATATCTAATATCTACACAGCTGTGCTTTATATATTTATAGGGAGTTTCGTAGATATACTCTATATACATGTATATAATTTACATGCAGCAGCAACAGAAATTGAGCAACAAAAACTGTAGAACATTTCTATATGTTTTTCTGATGGTCTTTTGTTCGCTCACTCACACTCCATGAAAAGATGCCACTGCAGGAGCAGAGATGGCGTTGCTAGCGACTCTTCTTGTTGAGACTGATGGCGATGATGATGCTGAGGTTGCTGCTGTGACTCCTGGTCAGCAGCATGGTGCAAGGTGCAGTGTCAATCTTCTTCCTTTTTGTGCGTTGTACTGTCATCCTGTTGCCTTCAAGTGCGGCAAAAGAGAGAGGATACAAACAGTTGGTTGCGATGGTGCATGATACCAAAGTGTGGCAGGTGAGTGACGTGTTACGTGTGGCATGTGGCATGTGGCATGTAGCGTGTGGCAAGTGTGGTGCTAACTAAGCCCCTTCAGTGTACGTATCAGGTTGAAAAGCTTTTTTCAGTGCCAAATATGATGAACTATATAAATGCAGATGACAAACACATTTTCGTTCCACTTACGATTGCACATTATACAAGCCCTGGCGCAGCACATAGTTTAAAACCAGGTCGTCCAGCAGATACTTGACAGACTCACCGCGTCCCAGCAGACGACGCACTAGTGACGAACTGACTTCATTGGGCACCCAGTTGGTAATCAGCGTGATGTTGCGCTACAACATGAAATTCAATTCAATTACACAGTAAATAAACAACTGAGGGACTTACCTGGTATTTGGTTAGCACATCAGAATCAAATATAAACTTTTGTGGATTGGAGCCACAGCGTGTGATGACCACCAGACCATAGTTGGCTACAATCTCCTCAATCTGCGAAGCGAATACAAAGCAATTACACAATAGCTCGCAAATTCTCAGAATGCTTGCTTACATCCTCATTGGCCCACAGTCCGGGCACGGCAAAAGACTCCAGCAAATCGGCGCCGCACAGCAGCTTGAGACGGATGGGATTCGTGCAATTGTGATCCTGGCGCAGTCCAACCGGCAGCCAACCGGGCAGTGGACCAAGCTGCTCCTCATCACCCGTCGAGTTTATGTAATTGTTGAGATAGTTTTGATGATGCTGCAGCACAGCTTGTGTGCGCATCCATTGCGGTTGATGCACTTCCCAGTCGGACAAACGAATCCAGTTGGAGGATTGCACTGCGAGCTTCACCATGGCACAGCGATCCAGGGACGGCGCTAGCCCTTTCTTGCCATATGAATCGTGTGTGGGCGAAATGATGCCGCCCACCACTTTGTGTGTTGCATTCATTTCAAAGTAATCACGTGCAATTTCTGCAAAATGTCAATGTCAATGTCATTCTCAATATCGATTCTCAGCCGGCAACAACAAAAACAAACAGAGAGACAACTTACCAAACATTCGCAGATGCATCGGCGTTGGGGGGCTAAACGAGCCGCATGCTATGAGCGCTATGCGTGGCAACGACAACATACTGTCTGGCACGTCTATGTAACCGGACATTTGTCTAAAAGGATGTATTATTTAAATAGCACCAAACAAGTGTTGTTTGTATTTTTATCTTTTGTTATTGTCTCTGCGTTGTCCGCTGAATTTCACCATCTGTTTTCGCTGCAGCAACAAAACAATCACAAATCCCAATTCGCCGCAAATCGATATCAACTGTGCGGTGGCGGCGCTGCTAACCTGACAATAAGTTGGCCACATATTCGATAATTTTAATATTAGAAACAAATGCTTGCTTCGAAATATTTATGGTTTTTGAAAGTAATTAAAATTTAAAATAACATAGTTTATTGAGACCGTGAACGACACAATATATCATTTCTGGTAGGTATACAACTACTGAAAAGTAACGGTATTTTCAAGCTTCAAACATTTATCGATCCGTCCTTGTTATTCCGGTTTATACGTTAGCTCGATATTAAGCGCAAAAAGCTGCCTATTGATTAGATTTAAAACAAATAATGGATGTAAAAAAATTACCAGACACCGACCAAATTATTTAAAAATGACAGCAATTTTAAACATGCCTTCCATTCTATCGGAATCTCTACAAAAGTGTGACCAATTAACGAATAACGTTTTCATGTATTTCGGTATATTTTGGAAATGTTGCTTACGGTCACACCTCAACACAGGTGTTACATTCAAACAGCTTTAAAAAGCTTAATACTTTAACATAATAGTACTACATTCAGCATTTATTCCACAGTAAAAAAATCTCTACATTATATTAATATTATTTGGCGCCAAAGATCGTTTATGTTTACTATTCAAAATTAATGCTTAAAATAATTACAAAAACATCGATGCATCGATAGTGTCATCGATGATTCTCCACCTCTATTAAATATGGCGTCGTCGTCGTGCTGAACGGTCTTTCTTTGGCTCTGGCTCTGCTGGCTCTTTGACGAAAATACATATTTTTTGTAATAATAATAACATATTTATCATACTTGTTTGTATATTCGTTGTACGCTGAGTGAATCGTGTGAGACGGGGGCGTGCATGTTTTTTTTGCCAATCAGTTGATCGCGCCCCGCCATATTCTTTAGTGTTTTTTAAGTTAAACGAGAAGTGCCGAGTGCAAAATCAAATCAAAAAAAGTAAAACGGAGAGAGGAAACGACGTCGACAAAATGAAAATGCATTTGTGAATTTTCGCCCCCCAAAAACACTTGACTCAATACATACACACACACAGACACTGACGCAGCCCAACGAACTCGCAAAAGGATTGGAAAAGGGGAAAACACGCGGCCAGTTTAGGGCCTAAAAGCGAAGGCCTTGGATACAGAAGGAGAAGCAGAAGCAGCGGCAGCAACACCCAACAGACAACAGACAATGGCGCTAGTGACAGTGCAGCGTTCGCCAAGTGTGGCGGGCTCATGCTCAAATTCGGTGAGTTTTTAGTTCTCTTTCTTATTCTATACACACACTCACACACAGGAAGTGGGAAGTGGGCGCAACGCAACAAAATTGTGTGTTGTAAGTTGCCCCGATTTCTAGGCAAGGTGCAATTTTCGCAGCTGCAACAGCTACGCATTTTGTTTGTAAGTGCTTGGGCTTGTATGTGTGCGTGAGTGTGAGTGTGTGATTGCGGTAGTGAAGCACACTCGCTCTCCCTTTCGCTCTTAGTCACTCGCTCTCTCTCCCAATGAGTTCGCTTTGTTTTGGTTACGCGTTGTTAACGCAGCCCTGTCACGAAAGGCTGCGAGTGCCAGGGCTGCGTCAACGCCTTTTAAACACTTCCTGTGCGTGTTTCGTTTGTTGGCAAACATGCTGCGATGATCCTTTGTTGTATGAACCATGCATATGGCCAATTTTGATATCATGAACACGGCACTGCCGCTCTCTGTCGCTCTCCCTGAATCTCTTATTTGCCGTCTGTCTTGTTGTGGGCGGTTGTCAGCGTCATCATCATCATCGGTCGCGGCACGATTCGCGCATCTGTTTATTGTTCGCCTTTGTTGTTGTTATTTATTTGTTGTAACTCAAGCAAATCCGAGCAGACGTCGCGACGTCGTCGCTCGCAGCTGTCGCCCGCCTCTCTCTCTCTCTCCTCTCTTCGCTCTTCTCTTCCTCTCGCATTTCCAATAATATTTTACATTTTTGCATTGCCTTATTTGTAGTTTTGTCAACGTCGCTTGCGATTTTGTCTTGTTCTTCGTCGACGTCGTCGTCGTCGTCGTCCCGCCCCCAAAAATAGTTCTCAAGACCTTGAAACGGGGCTGCGGGGCTGCCCTTGGAATTTTATTCATCTGGCAATTATCGTTTTTGTATTTTGTAAACATTGGCGTGCTTACTCTCTCGCGCCTTCTGGCTATCTCGCTCTCTTTTTGGCTGTATTTGTTGTTTTTAATATGCGGCGGCAATTCATCATCAATGTTGGCGTTGCGTTATAAATTTCACTCAACTCTCCAAAATGCCACAATCAGATATTATTATATTTTGTATACAGCGCTGGGTGAGTCGTGAGTCACTTTACCGTTCGGAGATTACAGAAAACCCACCATTAAAACGCAGAACTCTAGTAAAAATAATCATTTTGAATGCATTTTTCTTGTCAGGATGGCGAGGCTGAGGACGACGAAGGCAATAACAAAAGCGAGCGCAGCGAATGCTATTTTGCTGGCAAAGGCACCGCCTTGGTCTTGGCTCTCAAGGACATACCGCAGCATGCCGAGCGACGCCTCAGTACGGACTCCACTCGCTCCAGCAACAGCACGCAGAGCAACAATTCGGACATCCAGCTGCATCTGCAGTCCATGTTCTATTTGCTGCAACGCGAGGACACCTTGAAAATGGCAAGTTTATCTCTCCTCTATGCGATATACACAATTTATTAATGTAGTCTTTCTTTTTAACAGGCTGTTAAACTGGAGTCGCAGCGTTCAAATCGAACGCGTTATCTTGTGATTGCCTCGCGTAGCTGTTGCCGCACGGCGGCTTCCGGCGAGCGGCGCACTAAAATCATGCGTCACAACTCGGTGAAGACAACGGCGTCGACGACGACGATGACGAGTGGCACGTCAGCTCAAACTCCTGGCACACCTGTTGCGCAACGCCAGCTATCCGTGGATAGTCATCGAACACAACAGCAACAGCAGGAGGAAACCGCAAAGCGCTTGTCGGCGAGCAATGCCAATCGTCAAAGCCTAAAATGTGATGCAGATGGTCGGTTAGGAGGAGGATTGGGAATTGGAGTTGGAGAGGGTGGCGATAACAACAAAAATACCTCGGGCATGGAGGAGTCATGCCTGCTGGGCATTGACTGCAACGAGCGCACCACCATTGGCCTGGTTGTGCCCATACTCGCTGATACCACCATTCACCTGGACGGCGACGGGTGAGTTGTCCATCTTCCTTGAAAGCCATTCAGTCATCCTAATCAAATTGTTTTGCTGTTATTGATCGACAGCGGATTCAGCGTCGCCGTCTACGAGAAGACCCACATATTTAAGCCCGTATCGGTGCAAGCTATGTGGTGGGTTTAACCTGTAATTCGCCCTTTTTAAACTGATCTTAATGAACTATAATTTCTTGTGACAGGTCGGCGCTGCAAACGCTACACAAAGTGTCTCGAAAGGCTCGTGAAAACAATTTCTATCCCAGCGGACCATCGCACGATTGGCTAACCAGCTACGAAAGTCGCATAGAGTCGGATCAGTCGTGTCTAAACGAATGGAATGCCATGGATGCGCTCGAGAGTCGTCGCCCCCCCTCACCAGATGCCATAAGAAACAAGTAGGAATACGCAAAGGAATAGAATTTGAGAAGCTCATGATTTATATACGTTTTTATTTTGTAGGCCAACCGCCAAGGAGGAAACTGAAAGTGTCATTAAAATGAAGCTCAAAGCTATCATGATGTCGGTGGATTTGGATGAGGTCACCTCCAAGTATATACGTGGACGCCTCGAGGATATTTTGGATATGGATCTGGGCGAGTACAAGTCGTTTATCGATGCCGAAATGTTGCTGATCTTAGGACAAATGGATGCGCCAACCAAAATCTTTGAGCATGTCTATTTGGGCTCGGAATGGAATGCCAGTAACCTGGAGGAGTTGCAGAAGAATGGGTAAGTATTGTGGTCGTAGAACATTTTCCAAACTAAACCGCTTTTTATTACATATAGTGTGCGACACATTTTGAATGTAACGCGAGAGATTGACAACTTCTTCCCGGGGACTTTTGAGTACTTCAATGTGCGCGTCTACGACGACGAGAAGACCAATCTGCTCAAGTATTGGGACGACACATTTCGCTATATATCGCGTGCCAAAGCCGAAGGTTCCAAGGTGCTGGTGCATTGTAAGATGGGCGTAAGTCGCTCTGCTTCTGTAGTCATTGCGTACGCAATGAAAGCCTACAAATGGGAGTTTCAGCGTGCGCTCCAACATGTGAAGGAACGTCGCAGTTGCATCAAGCCGAACAAGAATTTTCTGAATCAGCTGGAGACGTACAGCGGTATGCTGGATGCCATGAAGAATAAAGAGAAGCTGCAGCGCAGCAAGAGTGAGACGAATCTGAAGAGCACAAAGGATGCACGCCTGCTGCCGGGCAGCGAACCAACGCCATTGATCCAAGCACTCAATCAGGCCAAATCCAAGTCGAGCGGTGAAACGGCAACGGAACCAGAGCCCGATCACCATCATCAGCATGACCATCATCGTGGCCATCATCAGCATCGCCGGAGCAGCGCACAAAAACAGCGACGCATGTTGCGACGCTCGAGCAGCACATCGCCGAAGACTCAAAGTGCCGTAGAGGTGACCAAACAACAGAGTCAATCCATGGAGAATCTAACGCCCGAGCGCAGCGTGGCTGAGGAGCCAAAAAACATGCGATTTCCGGGCAGCAATGGTGAGAACTACAGCGTCACTCAGAATCAGGTGCTGCACATCCAAAAGCACACGCCGTTATCGGTGCGTACGCGTGTCCATGATCTCGAGGCCCATCAGGAGCCGCCGCGTCGTAGTCTGCAGTTCACAACTCAGGCGCCAGCAGCGCAAACACTGCAATCCCAGCAATCGCAATCGCAAGGTCCTGTGTGGACATCGCTGTCCAAGCTAATAACACAAACCTCGTTTCCACGTCGCGATTCCAGCTCATCGGAGGTCTTCACCAGCAGCAGCAGCACTGTAACGCCGGTGGAGGAGCGCGAGAAGCGTCAGCGTCGCAAAACGCAATCGTGGACGGAATCGTTTGGTCCCAGCGGTGGTATCATACTAGACGCGCTGCCCCAGCAGTCCAATGTCACTGCCAACGCCGCTGTGGTGCGTACGCGAGGACCTCGACAACGGGAGTTGCCCTCGCGACATGCCAGCTGGGGATCGGGCGACAATCGCAGTAGTTTGCCGCTGCGCACGAGTTCCTGCAGTTATTACGATAGCAATCGCAATACAACCGCCATTTTTGAGGGCGAAATTCAGGATCTAAAGCGCAGCAGCAGCAGCAGTGGCAGCACAACAACCACAAGCAATTGCAATGCCAGCGAAGCCCAATTGGGCACTGTGAAGCGCACCAAACAAAAGCTGGAGGAGAATACGGCGCTGAAGAAACGTTGCCAGGAGAACGAGCTGGATGAACTGACGATGGCGACAGCTGGAGAGAAAAAGAGTGCCAATCTGTTTCGCAGTGCGTCGTCGGTGGGCAGCACAAGACAACGGCAGCCGATGCGCTGCAACAGCGAGGAACTGATGCACACCAGCGACATTGAGAACAAGAATACAGCCGCTGATCTGGTGGTTGTGTTGCGCTCACAAAGTCAGGCCGTTGCTGAGGATCAGCGTATTTCGGGCAATGTGCAAATACTCAAACAGAACTTTGAAGCCAAAGCAGCAGTGGTGGGCGGAGGTGGAGCGGGAGGAGGAACAGGCGGAAACGGAGGAGTCGGAGGTGTGTCCAGCAATGTGGCAGCTGCAACAGCGCCAACAGCTACTGCAGCTGGAAATGCTAATGCCTCAAAGAAAGCCACACATCAATCGCTGCCTTCGTCGCCAGTGGCACAGCATGTGGATCATGTGTTGGTGGTGGACAATGTGGCCGGCAACTCGAGCGGCGCGTCGTCCAGTGCATCGGCATCAGCATCAGCATCGGCGAATTCATCCGACTCCAGCGTAAGCGAAACTTGTGATCGTAATGTAAAAGGTCTAGTGCATAAATATCAAACCACTTCCCGTAGTAACAATCAAGCTGCTGTCGCCACAACACTGCCGCCACCCACCAACAACAGCACCACATCAACGACAACAACAGCAGCTGCAGCAGCAACAACAACCAGCAACAGTAACATCCTCAACTTTAGGCCACGCCCGCGCTCCTATTACGATCGATCGCTGTCGAATCGAGCTCACGACTACAGCGAGAATCGACCACCGCCCGCCCCTGCCCGACACAATAATGCCACTCTTAGCAATCTGAATCAGCTTCAACAGCAGCAGCAACATAACAATGCCATGGAGCAGCAGCAACAGCAACAAGTGCAGCATCGTCGCCTAGCGCAGCATGGAAAAACGCATCCACTCACTAGGCTAAGTTTACCAAAGCAAAGCTTCAACACCGCTGCATACAATACCATGTAAAGGAAAAATGCTATTTCTACTTACTACACACAAACACACACACATACAGAAACACACGCACTCACATAAATACAGCTACAGCCACACACAACACCACACACTCATAATAGTAACTAAGCGCAATCCTAAAGTTACACAATTTTGCTTTTGTCAGCTCGCCACTTGCCTATCTATTATTATTCTGTATTTATTTTATGTATTTTTGCTTTTATTCTGCATTGTTGCGTTACACAAACCCAACCACCAACCACCCACACACCACCCTCCAACCCACTTCTCTTTGTCTCACTCTGTGTGCATATCTATAAAGACTTGGTACTTGCATCCATCATCATTAATCTGTTGCGTTTTTGTGAAGCGTTCTAAAATATATTATGTATTCATAACCCATCCATCCCATCCATAATCCCATCATCATCCAAATCCAAATCTCGAAATGTTTTGTGAAAAGTGCCGTCAGGGACTAAAAAAAAACAGAAAACAAGAAAAAAGAACTATGAAAATGAAAAACTGTATTTTGTATTTTTAAATTACTTGTAACTATATACATACATATATATTTAATTTATATTATGCAAGAACTGCCTACGAATAAATGATTTATTGTATATATACATACATATGTACACACATATGTATTTTATGTGGTGACTTGTTGTGTTTGTTTACTCTTTGCCTATGTGTGAATCAACTTTTGTATACCTTTACCTTGGACATGACTGACTCAATCGTCGTCGTCGTCGTTGTCGTATGTACATTTCTATATCTATGTGTTTACCTTAGTGAGTGTGTTTTGAGTGTGTTCTGTCCAAAGAAAAGAACTTTTTTATGACCGAGTTTGTATTTACAGCCTTTACCGCATGATAGCCACATTTCGTTACTCCTGGTCCGAGTGCAAGAAGTGATGAGAAGGGAAGCCACCTTGAGAACCTTGGGCACGATCAAAGCCCTGACTAACGACCTTATGTGTTTTTGATTAATCTGTACACTATTATACAATAATGTTAGTAAATGCGAGAAAGTGGGAGCGAGAGCGAAAACAAATTAATTTACTTATTTCATTGTCACTGGGCATTCTCATTATGACTCATTCGTCATGCATGTGATGAATGAGGGCCACTTGCAACTGTGAACTTTAAAGTTGACTTTCATAATACGACCCACAAGCTGACAATTGTAACTTGGTGCTGCTTTCTGTCAGCAAATAGAACGGCAAGTCAACTCCGTTTGGAGTTGTTTAGATACACAAATTTATCCAAAGTCTATTTCGAGTACTTAAATTTGCGCGCCTTGCCCAACAGGTTCGCTAATTGTGCTTAGTATGTTTTCGAACGCAGTTGGCAGCCCCCACCCAAAAAAGCCCTGTTCTATTTTGGCAAATTTGCTGTTTATGAAATTGACAACTATAGCACATGAATTATTCTGCAAGTTAAAAAAAATCTAATTGCTAATAAAACAAATGAATGTGCCAACAAATTCAGCAAAATGCGAATAGTCAAAACGGGAGCTTTTTTGGCTTTGACGGCAACGGTCACATTGCAAATAGCTCACGCACAAACACCGACACACACACAGACAGACACCGACACACGCACACATATGCGCATTTGACTTCCATAGTTTCTTTATATATTTTGTGCAGAAAAAAATAGGTTGGCAAGCATTGCCGCTAAAGTAACTAACGAAATTTTAGAGTGAACGCGAATTTATTGGGCCAAATCGTTGTGTGTGCTGCGGCAGTGTACAATCAATAATAATGTCAACAGCTGCAGCCAGTTGCAGGCAATAAAAAAACAAAAACAACAAAAAATTGCTAGCTGATTTCCAATTGGGGAGTTGTTGTTGTTGTCATCAGCGCCCCAGCTGCAGTTTTTTTTTGTACGTGGCGTTTAAAGTTGCTGTCGTCGTTGTCGCCCGCAGCGAGTGCTAAACAATTAAAATTGCCACGGTGGGTGCGACGCGAGCAACGGGGAGCGGAGCAGCGGCAGCAACGGAACTCAACGATTGCTAGCATGGCTGACGCAGGAGCAGCAGCGGCCGGAGGACCGGGAGGAGGAGCAACTGGCCCCGGAGGAACAGGAACGGGAGGCAAACCAGAGAAAGGCAGCGGCGATCCCGAGATGAAGGGCTGGCTGCTCAAGTGGACCAACTACATCAAGGGCTATCAACGCCGCTGGTTTGTTTTATCGAAGGGCGTGCTGAGCTATTATCGCAACCAGTCGGAGATCAATCACACTTGTCGCGGCACCATTTCGCTGCATGGCGCCCTGATACACACCGTGGACTCGTGCACTTTTGTTATCTCGAATGGCGGCACACAGACGTTTCACATTAAAGCCGCCAACGAGGTGGAGCGGCAATCGTGGGTGACTTCACTGGAGCTGGCCAAGGTGCGGGCCATCAGGGCTATCGAGAGCGAGGAGGAGGAGGCCGAGGAGACGGCGCAAGTGGTGCCCAGCCAGGAAATCTTTGCGGTGGTCAGGGATCTGACCGAACGCCTAGAGAACATGCGCACCTGCTACGATCTGATCACCAAACACGGCGCTGCCTTGCAGCGTGCACTGAATGATCTTGAGGTCAATGAGGAGGAGTCGCTGGCCAGCCGCACAAAGATTGTCAACGAACGCGCCACACTCTTTAGGATCACCTCCAATGCCATGATCAATGCGGGCAACGATTACTTACGCTCTGCCGAGTCGCAGGGCCAAAAGTGGTCCAAGATGTTGCACCACGAGCGCGAACAGCGCCAGCGTCTAGAGGAGATCATCGAGCAGATGGCCAAGCAGCAGTCGCAAATGGAACAGGCTGCAGTGATGGTGCGTCGCAGCAAGCATGCGACGCCAGCTGTTGCGGCAGCGGGGACGGGATTCACTTCCGACGATGAGACGGAGTTCTTTGATGCCGAGGAGCATCCGGATGCTGCCTTTATTCTCAAGCTGAACAAGCGACGCTACAGCTCCGAGGATCACGTGGGCTCTGAGGGCCAGACGGGCAGCTCATCGGAGAGTGACGAGACGAAACAGCAGCTGCAGGAACAGGAAGAGCAATTGTGCCTCATTAGCGCCATACGCATGACGTCAGGCGGCGACAAAAAGACCGACGAACGTTTCTCGAATGCACGCGATGAAGAGGATTCCCCGCGACCCTCCCAACAGAAGAATCCCGCCAACACTCCGGCGAGAGTGCGACGCACTTGTGTCCCGGAAAAGCCCAACTATCCGCTCAGTCTGTGGAGCATTATGAAGAACTGCATTGGCAAGGATCTGTCCAAAATTCCCATGCCCGTCAATTTCAATGAGCCGCTCTCCATGCTGCAGCGTCTGACCGAGGATTACGAATACGCCGACATCCTGGACGTGGCCTCCGCTTGCAAGGATGAGTGCGAGCAGTTGGCCCTATTGGCCGCCTTTACGGCCTCGGCGTATGCCACGACCACGAATCGCACTGGAAAACCCTTCAATCCGCTGCTCGGCGAGACCTTTGAGTGCGATCGCATGGACGATCTGGGTTGGCGCTCGTTGGCCGAGCAGGTTTCACATCATCCGCCCATTGCTGCCATCCACTGCGAGGGTCGCACCTGGCAATGCTGGCAGGAGTTCTCCATGACCAGCAAGTTTCGTGGCAAGTACGTGCAGGTGAGTATTCCTTGTCTACTTATTCACTTAGTGATGCAAAAACATTGAGTTGCTATCGCTCGCATAGTGAGAATTTACTTAAATAGGTCAATTAGGGAGTTACTATAGTTTTCTTAAAAGGTTCGCTTGGCTTTGTTAGCCTTCGAGTGGGTTTAGCAGACAGTAGAAACATTAGTTTACTATCGAAACTATCGAAAGTTCTGTTTTTTAGGACCAAGGTCTTTTAGCTTAGTCAGCCTTAAAGCAAGTGTAACCGGTGAAGCCCTTGAAGTGAATACAGCTGCAAACTTTACAATGAAACCAACTTTCTGTTCATTGTGTATAAAAAAAATTAGTGATTGTTGTACAAAATGTTTGAAAAGTTATTTTTCTTTTATATATAACTTGGTTATCCCTTAATACATTAATGAGCAAAGTACAAAGATTAAACATCAACAGTTGAAAATAAAAATGTTAAATAACAATTTTTATGTATGCCCTCAGATTTATAGCAATAATCAATATGTGGTTTGGTTTGTAGTTAACAGAATATTTATTTATTTTTATATAAATATGTAGTTTGGATTGAAATTCGTAGAAAAATAGCTTTGTCATATTGAAAAATAAAATATCTTCTATTAATTCACATTAATTATTCAAAACCATGATTGCATATGTACATACATTTAACTGTAATTAATAATGAAATCCAAGTCATGTTATCGCTGAAGTGCAAACAAGCAAAATAATTGATGAATTGCAATCCAAGATAGCTGCAGCTGTTCTTACTTGTTATTTTAAAGATAGTCAATACTCTGAACTGAAACTTAGTTGATAAACATAGCGGAAGACGACAATAATAAATTATGCTCTGAATAAGTTAATTGAATGTTCTAACTATCAACAAGAAGAGGAGGTCAATTGATGAGATTTAAGGGGTCATGTCATTTGAATTCGAAAGATCAAAGCAATTTAGCGAAGCTATGGAAACATGAATGTTTTTGCATTAACAATAAGCATAGCTAACTGAAGAACCCAACTCACACTCTTCTTCAACTGCAGATCAATCCTCTGGGCGGCGCCTTTGTTCTGTTCCGAAACACCGGACATCGCTACACGTGGCGCAAGGTGACGACAACGGTGAACAACATCATCGTTGGCAAACTGTGGGTGGATCAGCAAGGCGAGATGGAGATCAAGGGTTCAAATGCGGCGGACGGCTTGAAATGCATCCTCAACTTTGTCCCCTACTCCTACTTCAGTCGGGAGGTGCAACGCACCGTCAAGGGCGTCGTCATAAATCGCGCTAACGAGGTGAAATGGGTGATCCGCGGCACATGGGATGATAAAATGGAAATCGCACCAGTGCTGAACACGAATAAAACTGCCGACAGTTCCACTTACATCACCGGCGACTATCGCGTGGCATGGAAGCGACGTCCGGGACCGCCGGACTCGGAGAAGTTTTACAATTTCACCACATTGGCCTGTCAGCTTAACGAGTTCGAGGATGACGTCGCGCCCACAGACTCTCGTCGTCGTCCCGATCAACGACTGATGGAGGAAGGCGCGTGGGACGAGAGCAATCTGGAGAAGTTGCGACTCGAAGAGAAGCAGCGCACGAAACGTCTCGAGCGGGAAGCGGAGGCCGAAAAAGCCGCTGCTGAGGGTCGACCATATCCGGCGTATGAGCCGATGTGGTTCAAGCAGGAGAAGGAGCAGAATAGTGACGAGTATATTCATGTCTTTAACAACAAATACTGGAAGGCCAAGGCTGCGCAGAACTGGAGCGGTTGTCCAAATATCTACTAAATTCAGCATACTACATCAGCTACAGAAACAGCAACAGCAATAACAACAAAAATATAAATAATAATAATCTATATTTCAATATTGATGCCTCGAAATCCGCTCTTGAAAATGATGCCCTCTATCGAATCCCACAACTCCCCCGAGCACAGTCAAAAACTATAACAAAAAGAAAAACATAAACTATTGAACTCTAATCGAACGATATGTAATAACATTTTTCAACTACTTACAAGACACACATTTACATTAATTATTATATGTACGACTATAAATTTATTATTGTAAAGTAGCTACAATTGTTGTAACTGAACAAGATTTTATGAGCCACGTCGTAAAGAGAGGGAGAAGAGGCACGGGACGGGATGAGACGAGACGAGGCAAGGCGAGGAGAAGCGCGCGTTTATCAAATTGTTTACCATTGGTTTTAATTTTATTTAATCTATGCTTTTATCAAATAATTGTGGCACCTACACCTTACCATCCATATAGCATAAACAAACACACTCTATGCACACACACACAACACACACACACCCACATACACATATACACACGCACTCACGCACACATTTATATCGTAGGCATGGTGCGTGAATTAGTGAAAAAGCGATATCGATATGGAGATCGCTTTCACTCTAAACAACGTTTTCCTTTTTGGCCGATTGAAAATTGCAAATTTGTTTTCGCCGTTTTTGGTTTGTTGTGTACATACATAAAATAAAATAAAATAAAAACTAAAAATGGAAACACATAATGCTAATAGACCCAACAAAGGGTCTAAAAAATGAAAATGAATAATGCAAAAACAATGGATCTAAAGAAAATGCAACGAGAGAGAATATGTTAAATGTTATAAATTTATGCAATTTATTATTAAAGTATTATTTTAAATAAAGCAATGCGACTCGTGTGTATAGTTATTAGTGAATCCCCAAACAGACCCCAACAATAATAATATGGAACACTTGCGACGATTATTAAACACTCGACTGGAAGCTATTAACATGTTGATTAGCAGCTACCTCGTTAACACCCATCGCGCTGAAGAGCGAAAGAGAGCAGAAGACGACAAGACGAGGCAGAGAGAGAGAGAGCGAGAGAGAGGCCCTAACCTAGGGTTCGTTTACTCCAAATCGACGTAACGCCAGCTAATTCCAGTGGCACCACCTCATCATCAGTTTCTGCGATAATGGGCAATCTACTGACTCACGAGCCTACAAAACCGAGACAAGCAACAAAGCCTATCGTCGTCAATGCCCGACTATAAATTACCCGCTGTCCATTTATTGACGCTACTGCGAGCTACGGCAAAAGAGCAAGTTTAGATGCACTTAGTTTTGGTCTTATCTATTACTTGTTTTTATCAATTTTTTTTTTTATTATCTGATTGTAGTTTTCCTTATAAAAAAGTTAGAAGCTCAACAATTTATTGTGTGAAAAATATTTCTCACCAAATTTTGATTTTCAAGGTTGCCATAAAAAGTCGACAAACAAAAATGTTTATTATGAATATTATTTTTAGCTCCCTTAATTGATTTTGAAATGTCTAAAATAAACAGCGTATTTCGAACAGGTTTAATTAATGCTCAAGGTCTTTCAAAATGTTTCCAACCAAGCATGGATATTAAACGACGCCATAAAAGAATTTAGTTTTATTTTTATTTTTTAATTCTTCTGAATGAAAGGTTTAAAAAAAGTATTAGATAAGCCCATTTCTGTGTAAGCACTAAACTAATAAACAGCTTTTAAATTGTAATTACGTCACCACATCAAATCGAAAAAGTTTATGAAGAACAACGACGCGATCTACCCTCTTAAACTATCAAGTACCGGGTACAATCACTGTCAAAAAATATAACCTTATCTCCGCGACTAGCGAATAGCGAATCGCGTTTGATAAGAGAGCTCAATGTAGCCGGACAGTCAAAGAGTGAAACGGCTGGCGTTCAATTGTGCTTCGTGATTCGCAACGGATTGTCGTCGAGCATGTCGTCGAGCGAGGCAGCAACGCAGCAGCAACGTGGTCACAGCTCCCAAACGGGGGTCAATGTCGAGTCCACGACCAATAATAAAACCAAATCATTGTCGCAAAAGGTGCGTAAGCGAGAGAAGAACCAACCGCATCAAGCTGCCGATCTCCAAGGCTATCTGCAGAAGTGGACGAACCTCGTCAAGGGCTTTCAGCGTCGCTGGTTTGTGCTCGATCAGGGCGTGCTCAGCTACTATCTCGATCAGTCGGAGGCGCACCAACAGTCGCGTGGCGCCATCAAGCTGAGTGGAGCGCTAATTGAACATGTGGATGCCTGCACATTTTCGGTGACGAGCAGCAACGCTGAGCTGAACTTTCGCATCAAGGCGGCGTCGGAGGTGGAGCGTCAGACCTGGATCGTAGCCCTAGAGCTGGCCAAGGCGGCGGCCACAGTGGATGCAGGGCAGCAGCAGGTGAAGACCAACGAGGGCGGCCGATGTCGGCGCACTCGTGTGCCGGATAAGCCCAACTATCCGCTCAGTTTGTGGAGCATTGTGAAGAACTGCATTGGCAAGGATCTGACCAAGATTCCCATGCCTGTGAACTTCAACGAACCGCTCTCGATGCTGCAGCGTCTGACCGAGGATTACGAATACGCCGACATCCTGGACGTGGCCTCCACCTGCGAGGATCCGTGCGAGCAGTTGGCTTATCTGGCCGCCTTCACAGCCTCGGCGTATGCCACGACCTCGAATCGCATCAACAAACCGTTCAATCCGCTGCTCGGCGAGACCTTTGAGTGCGATCGCACCGATGACCTCGGCTGGCGCTGCATTGCCGAGCAGGTGTCCCATCATCCGCCCATCGCGGCGCTGCACTGCGAGAGCGACAAGTGGCAGTGCTGGCAGGAGTTCACCATGACCAGCAAGTTCCGCGGCAAGTACATGCAGGTAAGACGTCGGCAGCTTGGCTGCATCAACTGCATCAATTAATCTGTGCTTCGCTTAGGTCATTCCCCTGGGCACCGCCTTTGTGGCGTTCCCCAAGACGGGCACTCGGTATTCGTGGCGCAAAGTCACGACGACGATCAACAACATTATCGTGGGCAAACTGTGGGTGGATCAGGAGGGCGAAATGGAGATTGTGGATGCAAATGTGCCGAATGGCAACAAGTGCATACTGAACTACGTGCCCTACTCCTATTTCGGACGCGAGATCCAGCGCAGCGTCAAGGGCGTCGTGATCAATAGCCAGAAGCAGGTCAAGTGGCTGGTGCGCGGCACTTGGGATGAACAAATCGAAATAGCGCCCGTGCTGCGCACGCTGGGCACCCCGGAGAATCCCAGCTACAGCACCGGCGAGTACAAGGTGGCCTGGCGTCGACGTCCCGCGCCCGTGGACTCCGAGAAGTTCTACAACCTCACCACATTGGCGTGCCAGCTGAACGAGCCCGAGGAGGGCGTGGCGCCCACAGATTCGCGGCATCGTCCCGACCAGCGGCTGATGGAGCAGGGCCTGTGGGATGAGAGCAATCAGGAGAAGCTGCGCCTGGAGGAGAAGCAGCGTGGTGTGCGTCGCATGCGCGAGGAGCGCGCCAAGCAGGGCTTCACGGTGCCCGACTATGAGCCGTTGTGGTTCAAGCCACAGGGCGCCAACGGGATGCATGTGTACAACAATAAATACTGGGAGGCGAAGGCGACGCAAAACTGGAAGGAGTGTCCGGATATCTACTAATAATAGCAGCCAGCAATATCTAATCGTTAAATGGGAAAAGGAAGCATGAGAAACAATGGAACAAAGAGTTTGTTGTTGTTGTTGTTGTTGTGAGTAATTTGTGAGTGTGAGAGTGTGTGGCTGGAGAGAACTGGTTACAAAGTTTTTTGCAATTTATTTTTAAAGTATTATTTAAATAAAGCAACAATCACTCTAGCAAACTAATCGCTGCCTCAATCCAACGATGTGCTGGCTGATGGCGTCATCCCAACGCGATTAATCCCCCGGAACAAAAAACAACAAGAATGTAGAGCCAGCGAACACCGTGTGCTCGATATATTATTGCCAAAATGTTGAGTTGTTTGTTTGTTATCTGGAGATAACAACACAAATTTTGCGGATCATGCTAGCTGGCATCGGGTGAAAAACTATAAGATTGTGTTGCGCTCGCGTTTTCGCTGCTTATGTGTTCTCCGTTGTCTGCGACGGTGCATATATGTCCAGAGATTTGAGCAGCGCCTCCACCGACGGATCGCGACCCAGAAAGCGTCGGAATACCTCCGCTGTGGGCACCGAGCCGCCATAGCTGAGGAACGTTTGCTTATACCGCTTGCCCACGCTGGCATAGTGCTCATCGTTGCGCTGCTCCGCGAAGCTGCTGGATATGTCGGCGGCAATCAGCTTGGAATACAGATGACTGAAGTGTGCAGCCGCCCAATCGCCGGCAAAAATGTCCGTCATGGAGCAAGGATGTGCATCTTTCTTGTCCAGCGGCATGCACTGATAAACGGGCCACAATTTGCGCACCACATCCAGCCAAAAGGCGCCCGAGCGATGCAGCTCCACATCGAGATCGGCCACATAGAGCTCTTGACAGAGATTGTAGCCAGCCAACTGGGTCTTGAGTAGACGCATCTTTTGCGCCAGCGTCGTGTCAATGACTTCGTCGTTGCTGTAGTGGCCCGACAGCGTTTGCAACACTGTGGCATCGTCCAAGAAATTGCTCATCACATAGCCCGAGACCTGTGAGGCATCCCACTCAATGTTGGAGAGTCCAGCCAGGTCGCTGTAGCCGGCTTGGGTCAACAGATGCTGCAGCGCTGTGCCGAATGTCTTGAAGACCATCTGCAGGTCGTCGTAGCCCAAGAGCGGCAGCTGGCCCGGCTTGGGTTCTGTAAAGTTAAAGATGAGCGCACAGAGCGGCGTCAATTGCGCCGACTTGTTGCTGTTTCTGATGCCCACCATCCAGCCGTTGTTCTTGCCAAACTTGTGCTCCTCGGAGTAGCAATCGACATAGAAGCCACCCACGGGCGTCGAGCTGTTGCTGCTGTCGCCGTCGTAGACGTTGTAGAACTTGACAGCCGGATGCCACACCTCGGTTTTGGGCTCCTCTACAATGCGAATGTTGAAGAGTTTCTCGCTCAGCGTAAAGAGACCCGAGAGCACGCGCGGCAACGGGAAGAATTCTCTAATTTTATGCTCCAGCAATTGGTGCTCGGCCACAAGTTGCTTGCGTCGCCAGTAGCTAACATCGTAAGCTTCCAGTTTGTGTTGGGCACCGCTGGCATCGGCGAAGTTTTGAAGCTCCTCCAGCTGCACGCTTTGCGCTGGTCCCGCGAATTTCAGCAGCTTGGCGAATATTTGCTTCAGATTGTCCACGCTGCCAATCATTTTGGTTTGCATGGACATCTCTGCATAGTTGGCATAGCCCAGCAAATTAGCCTGTCGCTTCCGCAGACCACGAATCTTCTCCAGATGCGTGCTGTTCTCCAGGGATTTGTCCTGCTGCTGAGATGCTTTCAAAGTATTGGCGCGCCACACATTCCAGCGCTGCATGCGATCCGGGCAATACTTGAGAAAGCCCTCCACGATCTGCGGCTGCAGCGTCACCTTCCAGGGCCCCTCTAGCGGCTGGCCGGGATCGCGTGCCGTTGCCTCCAGCAACGTTTGCGGAAAATCGCGCACCAGCTGAAAATCGTTGACTACATGCGCAAATGCATGCACTGCCATGTTGACCTTATTCTTGTAGTTGCCACGCTCGCGTCCTAGTTGTGTCAACAGCTCCTTAAGTCCGTCCTGCCCGTCTTTGCTTAATGAGAGTCCATTGAGTTTGCCCTCCAACAAGAACTTTTGACGCAAACGCTGCTCTGCCTCACCAGCGCCTGCTGTCTCGCCCTGTTGCTGCTGCAGTGCAGCGTACACCGTTTTGTTACAGAACTTGGCGGCACGTGCATTGCGCGCACGCTCGTGTATATTCATATATGTTTTCGTTGGCATCAGCGTGCTGTTGCCCAGATAGAGCGCCTTGGCCACTCCCCAGGTGGTCTCAAGCGGCGCAGTGACTGCATCCAGTTCGCTGTAGATGTCCACACTACGCAGCTGCTTGCCACTTTGTATGTCCAGCTCCAAGGCTTTGACGCTTTTCTCCACAGCGGCCGCTTGCTGGCCGATGGCGCCCAGGCACATCTCGATGGTAATGTCACTGAAGGCGGGTAGACCGTTGGGCGACAGCAGGCCATCGCCGAGTGGCCCCTCTTCGCCTATTTCAGGCACACTGCAAAATGCCGCAAGAGGTTAACAAACAAGTTCATTGATCAATTTCACTGGAATTTAACTTACAGCACAATGTAGCCAGGCCGGCTTGTGGTCGTGTGTAGCAAGCGTTTCGCGGCATGGCGTTGTCGCAATACGTTCAACATGTTCTTTATTTATAACGTAATTACTAGCTAAATATTATTTACAATTCTGAAAAATGCGGTAAGGCCTAATTTTTCGACGGCCAGCGTTTACACAACACTCACAGCTGTTTTGTAGCTGCTGCTTCTTCTTCACCAGCAAAGTGTGCAATAGTTATCGATTCCGCTGGAAAAGCAATCGTTACTTAATAAATGCATCTCAAATAATGCAATATAGCGGTTCACGAAACACGTCGTGGATATGGCTATAGTTACACTTTTCTTTATTTAATTAACTAAACGCCCTTAAAACTATGCCTGGAATTGAAAATCGACAATTTGCGACAAGTTCACCCCAACTTACAAAGTTATCGAATATGTTAACATGGCGCCAGCTTTTGAGTTAAGCTAGCACACACATACAGATGTTTTGTACCTGCCATCATCTACACCAATATGCATTTGAAGTTAATTTAACTTGGAGTTACGAGCAAAATTGTACGATTTTGATTTCTACGTTTAATTCCAATTGTAAAAGGCAGTGTAACGACACGCATTTTAAGCGGTATACGCAGTTGAAAATGCATCGAATATTAAAAGATGGCGTCAGCTCTTGAATTTTTTGGTAGCGCCCAATGTTTGCTACCCTAATATAATGCATTTTTTATTTACATACAATAAAAATAATGGTAGAGTACAAAAAAAAAATTACAATAAGTGTAACAGATGCAAATCAAAATGAAATGTAGTTTTAAAATACAATTAAGCGTAACCTAATTAAATTAAAATATTAAGCTTTCGTGTTTTCACAGCCATTGCGAGACGACAGAGACAAGTCCTTAAAATTATTTTCGAGATCTTCTTCTTCCTCTTCCTCTTCTTCCGGATCCTGTACATTTTCCGACATATTCGTAACATTATATTTACATTTAACGGCATAATTGAAGTCTGCCGTTCCCCAACCATATCCAACGTTTGCCAAATGCTGGAAATTATAATGCACCCAATCCCTATAGTTGATCACCGATTGCGGCACTGTAACAAGTGCGGCCAGTATCGAGCCATGCACCTTTGAAGAGTCCAAATCCACCAGCTTCGAGAGCTTCGCGAATGCCATGTGAAAGCATTGCTTCACATACAAAGCGCCATACGAGCTGCGTCCAATGTCATTACTGGGTGTGATGGGATCCTCAATGGTCAGCACCGATGACAACCAGTTCTCTGCACCGAAATTCTGGTATAGTTCCGTCTTCTCTACATAGCCACTGCTGTTGAGCACCGAGATGCCGTACTTGAAGTAGTCAAACTTGCGTCCATAGTAATCGAGAAATTTGACCAGCAGTTGGCCCAGTTTCTTGTGACTTTTGTAGCTTGTTGTGGTTGCCGTCTCTAACTTGTGTTTCTGCAGAAAGCTAATGCACATCAGCGTCAGCGCATAGGACGATATGCCGCCCGAGCTGTAGACCTCATTCAAGCCTTGTAGCATCAGAAATTGCTTCAGAACGATCACAAGTTTGGGCAACTCGGGAAACTGGTCAATGAACATTTTGACCAAATTAGCGGCTTTAACGCCCGATTTCGTATTGAAGGAGATATCAAATTTAACTTGTGATATTCGTTCGGTAAACTTGACGACCGGCACTCGAGCTTTGTCCAGTACATTTATGTTGTCGGCGACTCCGCGGGCAATTAAAGCGTTTTTCAAGTCCATTAATGGTTCACTGCTTTGCCGATAGTAGGTATTTACTGCTATATCGATATCGGATATTGGTAGATTGAGACCGGTGCAAAAGGATCCAAACACTTCGATTGACGCTTTGGGCCAAGTACTAAGAACAACGTTTTCGATGCGGCAGACCGCCTCCATGCGCATCATATATTCTGTGGGCGTCGATACAATATAATTGTAAAAATGTTCGATCTCTTCATGCAGGGCATTGACGCCGCCTCCATATTCGTAATTGGTTAACATCCATGGCTGCTGATCATTTGTTGTACTCATGCTAAAAATTCAAGCAAAATAATTACCCTTTAGCAAAAAGTATTTACTGCTATTCATACATTTACATTCCATGCAAATTATTTAATAAAACTTACTCAAATAAAGGTAAAAATAAGCTAATTTCGTAAGCAGACGCGCAATTCCAACACTTATTTTGTTTTTGTTAATTTTTCGCTTTTTAGCCGAATGTCAGGAACAAACACAAGACAAATGCCAAACTCAGCGCCGTTATCTTCGGCGTTGCCACCCTGCTCCGAATTCAGCAAAAGCTATCGAAAAGGAAGCAAACTTGTCGATAACAAATAATAATAAACAGCAGATGGCGCACGTTTTTAAACTCAAATTGGTTTATTTAATTACTGCATTACAGGGTACAAAATTAATTCAAGTACAGCAATATACACAAACACAACTGCAAAAAACGACACACGCATTACACACTAGATAGAGTAACTAACAAAATTGAACTATGTATGATGCATTTGAGTGGGATTTTTCACTTTTTTTTTGTAGGAACACCGTTAGAAAAAGTTGCGAAATATGCGCACAACTGCTTGAACCCAACGCGGCACTTGTCGCTGCACAATCTGGCGCTCCGCTGTAGATGACATGTCATACAGGCGATCCGCTTCGGCCTGCAGACGTTGCTGAAGATCCTTGTTATCGGTGACTAGACAAACTTGTGTCTCCAGATCACGATTCACAGAACGTTCGCCAAAGTTCGAAGAACCGATTAGCGTCAGGTTAGGCAAAGACGTCTCAGGCAAATAGTACCATAATCCTTTGGCATGATAGGTCCAGCCGGGTTGCTCGTACTCAAAGAAGTTGACACGATGCTGCTGCTGACGTCGCACTAAGCTTTCGTAGAAACTTTTGGCGATTAGCGTATAAGCGGCTGGAATGCCACCCGCAGGTCCTTTGGCGCCTTGGAAGCCGTTAGCCTAGTAAAAAAAAAAACAATTTGTTATTATAAAGCACGGGTCCAAGCAATTAAATTATTTTTGAATTTAAATTTTTGATAAATAAAAGTTATAATTCTACAGCCACTTTATGAAAAAAAGCTAGAAACTTTCTCTTACATTGGGATGCGCCATTAGAATGCTGCATTGCGCCAGGCACTTGTGTGTAATAGTGTCCATGTATTCCTGCGTCAGGTTAAAGTAGCCCGTAGCCAGCTTAAGTCGTGATCCGGCGATGCAATTCGATAGCAGCTCTTTGGTCACCACACTGTCATGATGTATGCCCAGTTGTCCCATCTCTAGCAGAGGAAATACCCAAGTGTCCGCTTTGCTGCTGCTTCCGTTTTCTGCTGCTGCCTTAACTTCCAGTTGTCGTTGATAGGCATGCTGCACAAAATCGGTAATGCGCTGCTTGGCCAACTTGATGAACTGCTGCTTGGTTCCCTCATAAGGTAATATGCGCCAATTACGATGCAGACCCTCTGTATTATCGGCGCTCACAGCTAAGCTAAACTCTTGCACTCGCTCGATAAATTCAGCATAGAAATCGGCCAACGGTTTGTCCTCGATAAGAATGTATCGATCCTGTCGATTGGTAAAATAATCGTGCGACAAGTTGGCGCCCGAAATAATCACAGCATCGTCCATCAAATATACCTTCATGTGCTGCAGCCCAAGTAATTCATTCCAACGCGGCGGCGCCAATCTCTTGGTCATGCCACGCAGATCCGGAGTGTGATAGAGCGAGAACTGCACCTGATCGCCAAACTCACGCAGCAGTGGAAGCAACATGGTCTTGGAATTATCCACGCCACGTGTTCCACGCGTAAAGTCCAACAACACATTGAGCCGGAGGGACGATTCTGCTTGCAGCCTGTGACGTAACGTCTGTACCAAGCTATGCTCCAGTTGTCCGGTGCCCAGATATAAGCTGGCAAGGACAATGCGTTTTTTCGCTTGACTGCTGCGCTGTAACAGCGTTTCATAGAAATGTTGCGGTTCATGCAACACCTGAATTTGTTCGCCACGCAACGGAAAACAAGGGGCCAGCTTGTGTAACCACGTGAGACTGTCAAGTCCGATTGCGCTTCCAAAGCCGCCGCATAGTAACTGTTGCAGCTGTTGGGGCGACCCGAGCAAATCACTTTGAGTGCTGACGACAGGACACAGCTCTTGTGAGAAGAGACGTCGCAGGTAGAACATTTTGAATTGCGCGCCTTATTTGTTGTCTGCCACTCTGGCAAGCTTCACTGTAGCTGCGTCGTTGTTTTCATTCATTTGTTTTGTATAAACTGAACTGTTTTTGTTTTTTTTTTACGAAATCGTATCAAAATTACGTGCTTCTTTCTGGCGATTGTATCGATAACACATTCAATATAACCCGATTTACATTTGTATTGTAAATAAACATTGCTCTTGAGCCAGGTTTTTGTTTACTTTTACCAGTCACTAGCATGTGTCATTGTAGCTGCGTTTCTGGTTTCATTCATTGATTTGATAAAATAAAATTTACGTTATTTTAACGAAATCAACAAAATTACGTACGTTTCGAAAATGTATCGATAGATCGATTTAGATAATTTTTCAGTAAATAAACATTGCACTCAACAGGAATTTGCAATTCTGTATTAATATTTTATAAGTTTATTATATAAGCAACGAATTGTAGTTCAAGTATAACTCATTTTTATTCTACGTGAGCATTTGCTAAAATTATTATCGATATTACCTACATGTAAATAATGCTTTATCGACGATTCATCGAAGACATCACTGACACAACCAGCAAAGAGCAACAGCAATAGCAACAACAACAACAATAATCAGTGTGGAAAGAAGAAGCAGCAAGCAAAAGAAAAGCCAACGAAATCGAAAACTGCGAAAATTTTATATTGTGCCTTTTGTGCGCCACGAGTTTCTTCCAAAGCGCACAGCACAGCACAGCGCAGAGCATTTTGCAAATGCTTATAAATGTGAACGCAAACGCAGTGCAATAAACAACAATAACAAAAACAGTGAAAATAAGTAATCGAATTCCAGTTCTTCTCTATAGAAGAGTGCAACGCAACCAACTTCAAGTGCGTGCAGCCAGCAACAACAAGCAAAAGAGCGAGCGAGAGAGAGTGAGTACCGTTTTGCTTTTTTCTTGTTGCCTGCTCTCACACACTCAAAATTTGATAGACTAAACAGAAAAATTCGAAAGAAAAAAAAAAAACAACAAATAGCAAACATGTCGTGGACTGAGAAAGTGGATCCCGAGCTGATCTTCACGAAGCAGGAACGCATCGGCAAAGGCAGCTTTGGCGAGGTCTTCAAGGGCATTGACAATCGCACGCAGCAGGTGGTGGCCATCAAGATCATCGATCTGGAGGAGGCCGAGGACGAGATCGATGACATACAGCAGGAGATTATGGTGTTGTCGCAGTGCGATTCACCCTATGTGACCAAATACTTTGGCTCCTTCCTGAAAGGCACCAAACTATGGATCATTATGGAGTACTTGGGCGGCGGCTCCGCTTTGGATCTGATGAAGGCCGGATCCTTTGAGGAGATGCATATTGGCATCATCTTGCGTGAAGTGCTCAAAGGCCTAGACTATTTGCACTCCGAACGCAAGTTGCATCGCGACATAAAGGCAGCCAATGTACTTTTGAGCGAACTGGGTGACGTAAAACTGGCGGACTTTGGTGTCGCTGGTCAGTTGACGAATACAACATCGAAGCGCAACACTTTCGTGGGCACTCCCTTCTGGATGGCACCGGAGGTGATCAAACAGTCGCAGTACGATTCCAAGGCGGACATTTGGTCGCTGGGCATCACAGCTATTGAGCTGGCCAAAGGAGAACCGCCCAATTCGGAGTTGCATCCAATGCGTGTTTTATTCTTAATACCCAAGAACAATCCGCCGCAGCTGACGGGCAGCTACACCAAGTCGTTTAAGGACTTTGTGGAGGCGTGCCTTAACAAAGATCCCGAGAATCGTCCCACAGCCAAGGAGCTACTCAAATATCCGTTTATCAAGAAGGCTAAGAAGAATGCCTACCTAATCGATCTGATTGATCGCTTCAAGAAGTGGAAGTTGTCGAAGGGTGACGAAAGCGAAACAGAATCAGAGAATTCCGACTCGGATTCGGATGCCAAGCAAAGTGGCAACGGCGGCAGCAGCCATGATGAGCCCTGGATCATGACAGTGAAAGGATTGCATATCAATAGTGCGCCTCGGGCGGGCGTCAACAGTTTCCAGCTGCAGGAGCACGAGCTGACCATGCAGAAGCTAATGGCGACAACAACACATTCGTCGCCCGCGGTTCAGCCGTCTGCGGCAGCGGGTAGCAGCAGCAGCAACAGTATTGGCGGCGCCACAACAGCTGCCACAGCAGCACAGTTGAGCAGTGATGCCACAACGCTCAACTCCGGCAGCAGCAACAACAATAACAATAACAACAACAGCAATAATAACAACTTGAGCAGCAAACATGCCACAACCACAATGCTGAATGCACCACTAAGTGGAGGCGGAACTTCAGGTGGAGCCGTGGCAAGCAATGCTACAGCGGGCAAGTTGTTGCAAGTGAGCAGCTCGACATCGGCCAACGAGCTGCTGATGCAGAAACGTGCCAGCTCCAAGCCAGAGTTGCGTCAATCGCGTTCGGTTGCCACGCTCGATCAAGTGGAGGAGCGCCGCGCCTCTTTGGGGCTACCCTTGAGCCTGGACCATCATCATCAACAGCAACTACAACAACAGCAGCAGCAGCAACAGTTGCAGCAACAGCAGCAGCGCCGCAGCAGCAATCGTGAATCATTCCATTCATCCAGCGCCAACAATGTGAGCAACAACAGCACAGAGCACCACAACGATTCCTCCTCCTCCTCCAACGTCACGGCTTCCAAGCAGCTGCAACTGCAGCAACAGGGACAGCGTTTGGTGCATCACACGAACAGTGCTTGCCTCAACAACGTTCTGTTCCCGGTGCTGAGCGATATTCAGCGCAAGTACAACAGCAGCTCAAAGAATTTGCAGGGCATGCATGGCGTTGGAGTTGGCAGCGATATTGGCGATCTGAAGTCTGTCTTTGAGCTGGCTGAACGTTCCAGTCCGGGTGTCAGCGATTTGTTTATGAAGGAACTAATCCATATGCTCGTTCCTGGTTATTCCGAGACGCGCATCAACAATATTATGGAACGCGCCATACGCAATCGTAAATAGAGCTGATGATGATGGCAACCAAATTCCAAAACAAAAAATATATATATATATTCTATATACTTACTATACAATGTTAAATGAAGAAGACCCGACAAACCAACAACATATTCCGACATAGTGGCCAATGGAGCAACAAGCAAAGCAGCGTTAGACTTATGACAACAACAACAACAAAGCAAAACAAAAACGAAAGTTTATATATATATATAAAAATACATGTATGTATGTACGTATTTCAACTGAGCCAACATACGGCAGATGTTTATTCAACAGTTATTTAGGCATATAATATGTATTCGTTTGTTTATCTGCAATATTAATATTATTAATATAATGTAAAACATATGCAACTTACAAATAAATGAAAAATTGAAAACAATGGGTTTTGAATTGAGCGCCAAAAGTACATGGTGGCGCAACGATAGATAATGGGTTTAGTGAAAAAGATAAGAGATATCGCTTTGAAAAATTAATAAGGGAACTAGCTTTAGCTAGCTAAATGATAAATGATGTCATTCCATGAACGCTGTGCAATCTTAAAAATGGAAAACGTATCCACAACTCACAAGTAAACTAAAAATTAAATATATTTATGTGCTAGCGAACCGATATGTAGAGCCGATATGTTGTCATATCAAAAAATGTTCCAACTTTCAATTA
Source organism: Drosophila siamana (assembly GCA_035047445.1). NCBI lineage: Eukaryota > Metazoa > Arthropoda > Insecta > Diptera > Drosophilidae > Drosophila > Drosophila siamana. Next base: position 13,881,713 of record JAWNPP010000004.1, on the reverse strand, counting down.
AATTAAAATTGCACTAAATTTGTGTGGTGGTGGAACGATAAGCATTACAAGCAATGCAACGATAAGTGCTATCGATAACTCTTTCAAAAAAAGGAAGCTAACTGGATTTGCAGCAAAACTTTGTGCATGTTGACTGGCTGGTCAATTAATTATAAATAAATAAAAATGTCTTTTGGCCTGGATGCGGAAACGTTGGAGACGCTTACCTTCGAACGTTCCAAAGTTTGGGCAAATTTGCTCAAGGTGAATTAAGCGTAAAATGTTAAAAAAAAAACAGACGCTCTAAAAAATTTTTTTTAGATATATGAAGATGTTCCAAATGAAGATGAAATTGATGTGAAAACTTTCGATGAAATGTTCGCTGAAGATGACGAGGGCGACGAGGAGGAATCCATGCACGAATATGAAGAGGCCGAGGAAGACGTGGTCGAGGACGATATCAACAATACAACACAATGCATGACGAAGGCTGAACTAACTCAAATGGTGAGCAGCGGCAGCAACAAAGAAATTCTTGAACAGACAATGCCCATCGTTGAGGAGCACATACGCAAGTGGAAGGAGGCAGGCTTGGAGCGCATACTCAACACATTCGACGCGTGCAAGATTGAGCAACATGTCGGCGGCTGGATGCGGCGCAACAACAGCTGCTATGGCGATAAGACGCTATCATCTCCAATAGCATCAGGGAGTAAAGCGTATTACAAACGCTACCACCAAGGCGCCGACTTGGACGACAGCGACGAGGAGACGGCGCACTACATACGCAACAGCTGCAAACGCTCCGCGAGCAAATGCAAAAGTCCAAGAACATCCATTAAAATGTACCGCACGCTACCCTTGAAGCGAACCGAGCTGCGAGCCAAGTATGCCTGCCAGATGAGCGAAGAGCAGCAGCATCGTCACCACATGCAGACGCTGTTGCAGCGTCGCAAGGAGCAGCATAGGCGACAGCGCGAGCGTGAGCTGATCTTCCACACAAGTCCGCGGCACTATTCGTGCAGCATGGTGCACAAGCTGCGTAAGCGCCGTGATGTTCCACGTTTATTGCCCGCATCGTCGTCATCGTCCAGCGAGGATGAATTGCAGCAGCACAGTCGTTGCGAGTGTGCGTCATGCACTACAACCAGCGCCTTCTCAAAGAGTGCAGCTCATGCATATTATGCTGATTATCGCAGAAAGTGTCACAGCCACAGTCTGCGTGACTATCATCACCATCGTGAGCCTCGTTTCGAGCTGGAGTCGCGTTCATTCTCCAGCAATGTGTATTACAAGCGCAGCCTACGGCATCAGCTGCAAAGACAGCACGCCTTTGAGCAGGACCGTCGTCCGCGCTTGATTGAGAACGAATGTGGCTGCTGCAACAACGACCGTCTCTGCTCGAAGGTGGTGCACCTGGCAAACAGCTCAACCGAGGATTGGGTGGTGGAGAACAAGAGCAGTCCAGATGCATTGCCATTCGACGAGACGCCCAAGACGAGTTTGCCGTCAGCCACGCGTCCGAAGTCATCACTCAAAATGAGCGCAACACGCAGCAAGGTGTCCACTAAAACAAAGAGTATAGCAGCTGCAGAAGACCTGGAATTTGAGCTTCCCAAACCGACATTTACCAGCAACTTCAAGGCATCCAATAAAACAAAGAGCAGAGCAGATGATGAGCATATTTTTGAGCCACACAAGCAACATATTTTCAAAGCGGATGCTAAAGCAAAGCTCAGAGCAGTTGAAGAAATGGAATTCGAGCAGCAGAAATCACCCTGTAGCACCACAAAATCCCAGACAAAGGCAGCTGTAACATCCTCCCAAGTTGAAGGTGTGCCAAGCACACCGAAATCCGCAATGGAATCAAAGGCTCAGAAGAGTGCTAAAAAGGAGGAACTGCCGGCAAATGTGATCAGCAAAGATAATGCTAGGTCAGTTGCAAGCCCACCAAAGGCGACACGTAAACCCAAAGTTCGAACATCTGCCAAGAAGGAGAAGCCAGATACGCCTACCAACCATAATGCAATTACCAAGACTCTGCACAAGATTGATGAGGTGCCAATAATGACAAAGAAACCAATCTCTAATGATAAACCCACCAAAGCTTCCAACAAAAAGAAACCCTCAACACAAAGCAGCAGGAAAACAACTAAAACCAGTCGCGATGTAAAGAATGAAGAGAAAAAGCATGATAATGAATTGTCCGACCTGGATGAAGACTTGAAGCGCGCCTTAGTGCTGTCGAAGGAAACCTATTTGAAGGAGCGCGAAAAAGTACAGCAACCAGTAGCCGATGAAGTAAAAACAGATTCGCCACAGCTGCCCGAACAATCCATGTTCAACAATCATAGTGTGGCGTGCAACTCAACGGCGCTGACAAATGACACGGCTTGCAGCCGAGCACTGAAACCACAAAAGACTTCAAATACTCAATATGTCGGCGATTCTGAGGCCTGCATTGATCTTTGTAGTCCAGAAAGCTCGAGAACTATCCCAGAAGCTGACAATGATTGTACCATGGTCACATCGACGACGACGTGTTGCGAGGCTGTTGCTGCCGACGTTGCTGCTGCTTCCGAGCGACCGCAGTTAAAGATATCGAAGAAAGGCGTGCTCTTGTATGAACCACAAAAATCTGCAGGAAACAGCCAGAGTCTGAGCATTAATTCAAATAATAATAGCACGGCTAACTTTACAATCTCAGAGCAGATTTTGAGTCCCATTATTGGGAAAAGAAAAGCGCGCAGGTTCTTCAAGTACTACACTGGCAATTGCAGCTTTGATAGTCGCTACTATGTTTACTATTGTCCTCCGAGCAAATTATTGGCGGCCTTGACCAGCGATTCGAAGTCAATTGATTTAGATTCATCGAGTTCTAGCGATTGCGAAGATGATTTGGAAATAATAGCGAGCCTGGGCGTAATTCACACTGAGGTTGGGGACGATTGACTCGTTTAAACGTATAAAAATTACCTATAAGAGTGAATGAATGTTTAAAATTATTTTAAGATATTGAATTGTCATTTTTGTATGTATATCTCAGGAGTGCTTAGTTATATTTAAAATTCAAACCACTTATGAATGTTGTCAAAATATAATTTTAAAAAAATATCTATCAAGAAATTTGTTTTTAGTTTTGGATGAAAACGGAGGTACTTATTGTCAATGGAAGTCATGCAGTTCGTGTTCGTTAATTCAATATTACGCTACTTGTAGGCATTATGCCGCTTCGCATGCAAGTGCCCGGCTAGCTCAGTCGGTAGAGCATGAGACTCTTAATCTCAGGGTCGTGGGTTCGAGCCCCACGTTGGGCGAAAATTAACTTTTTGTATTTTTATTATTTTTGTTAAATAATTTAAAATAAATATTTGTGAATATTATTCGTGCTGAATATTCTGTTTTCATAAATTTAAAAAAGTAATATTTACAAGGTTCTACCGAGATTTGAACTCGGATCGCTGGATTCAAAGTCCAGAGTGCTAACCATTACACCATAGAACCGTGCTGACAGTTTGCATCTTAGTGAAATAAATTCTATATCAAACATGTCTACAAAAACAAAATTAAGAAATTTTGAAAATTGTCGAAATATATATTTTTGATGGAATTGGAATTCAATAGTGTTATTTGGGTGAAACTAATTTAAGAAATTGATTATACGAAATAATTAAAAAAAATTGTATTCTCATACAGGTTCTACCGAGATTTGAACTCGGATCGCTGGATTCAAAGTCCAGAGTGCTAACCATTACACCATAGAACCTCGATAGAGGACGATTGCTAAAACAGCCTTTTGTTATTGTTGGCTTGCTGACAGTGTTGAAAAATCGATTTTGGTATAAATCTGTTTGAGATTTGCAAGTGGCTAACGAAAATTGCAAGTTCTAACCGCCGGGGAAGAAACATGGGCGATTTCGGAATTTCGTTTGGAAAATATACCAATATACCATATCAAGTGTAACCAAGCTTTCTGTACGTTAGTATATCACCACGGCGTTAAAACGTATATTTTTCAAATTTTGCGTGTACATTAAGTAATTAGGAATTATTGATAATACATTTTAAACAACTGAAATCATGTTACTGTTTTACTGTAAAATAATTATGAATATAAATTGCTTGGCACAAAAATCATCGATGGAATACAAAAATTATCATAAAAATAAAATTCACGAGTATTTATGCAACAGTGCCGTCAATGTTTCTTCGCCCTCTACGTTTAGCTGATTATTTTAAAATGTATGTAGACTCAAGATGGTTTAATTTTAATAGGAGTTGATCAAAGCACATGCTCTAAAGGATATTTTGTTTATTCCGTTGTCAAGCAGCTGTGAACTTTGTGGAATCAATAACATAGCAACTCCCAACTTCAGAGCGTCAACATTGAATACAATTCTTATTATTATTTTTTTTGAGTAAAATATTCTATCAATATGGAATCAGGCAAAACACTTTTGCAAAAATATGGAATACCGTTAGGCCATTTAGATTTTGCGTACGTGGAGAAATGCGGAAATGCCCGTGAGATGGAAAGAATCGTCAAGATATTGCGTTCCGGCGAAGAAGGTTATTTCCCAGACCTGATGCGCTGTGCCGAGGAGAAACTGAAGCAACTCAAGCCCGACAGCAAACTGTTTCGCTTCGAGGAAGCAATACGCAACAGCAGCGCATTGGATAAAAAGGAACTGAAGCCCATATATGCAAGTATCCAAAAGTTGCTAGAGAATAATTAATAATTAGTAGTTTTCTTAGGACTGGAACAATGACATCAAGACCAAGGACAGTGCGCTGAGTGAGCTAAAAGACGAAGTCAATGAGGACGAAGTCGAACACATGCCGCCTGTGCGAACGCCCTGCAAGATCGATGTGGACAAACCGGAGAGTGAATCGAAATCGAAATCGGATCCGCAGAAGCCAAATGAGAAGCCCAAGGCGCCAAATAAAGAAGAACGGCGCATCAAATCAACGGACTACGGCAAATGGGATAAATATGATCCGGACGAGGAAATTCTACGCATGGATCTGGAAGAAGAGCGCACCAAAGAGCAGGCGCAAATTAAGGTTAAACAGATGCAACCCACGAACAAAGAGGAACTTGCCAACATCTGTGAGCAGTCCGCTGAGGAGCAGCGACTGCAGTGCCAACTGAAGAAGCTGAGTCAACTGGAGCGTGAACAATACGGCGAGAAGTGAGTGCCACTTGACCCTAGCGAATCGCTTAGTCAGCGTGATCTCATCTCTTGCAGGTACCGTCTGCGTGGCAACGAGTACTTCAACGTCAGGGAGTATGAGAATGCCATCAAGGAATACACTCGCTCCATAGTCTATGACCCAGAGCACGCGGCTCGTTCCTACAACAATCGCGCCTTATGCTGTAAGTCTTGCTTCAAGTGGCCTTCTGAGTGACTCTTGAGTAACTGGCTGCTTGCTTCAATAGATATCAAACTACAGAATTATCTGGCGGCTATAGACGATTGTGAGGGCTGCTTGAAACTGGAGCCGGACAATGTGAAGGCGTTGCTGCGTCTCGCCGATGCTAACTATTCCCACGGCCGGCGTCGCGAGGTGCGAAGACATATAAATTTCGTATATATTGAGTTTATTTTTGCCTATTCTAACGTTGCAGTCCCATGACGTGTATCAACGCGTCCTCGCGGTTGATCCCAGTAATGCCAGCGCTCTCAAGGCGCTGGATCAGCTGCGTGCACAGCTGGGCGAGCTGGCGCCAGCTCATGCCACGCGCATGATCATCGAGGAGCTGCCAACGGAGCAGCCGAAACCGACGAAGGCGCAGCCCGTGAAGCCAGCCAAGGAGTACGACTTGGCCGAGCTGGTCAAGCCGAATCGTGTGGTCAAAAGTAAAATGATGAGCGCCGCTGAAGCGCTTGGCGGGCAGCTGAATGGCGGCAAGTCGGCCAATCAACAGAGCCCCAAGCATCCACTGCTCATGCAGCAGCTGCCAACGGCGCAGTCGGAGTTGCGTCTGCCACAAATGAATAGTGGCGGCAAAAATGTGGCCAACAAGAAGCTGCTCATTCAAGAGCTGTAGAGCGGCAGGTTGAGCACTGCACTTTATTATGTATAATGTAATTAAATGCTAACAAGTATCGAACACAATTTGCGAGTTATATAAGTTATATAGATTCATCTAGCATTGGAAACCTAGTGTTGAAATCATGCATGCCATATACCATTTCATAAGGATACAATTTGTGTCTTTATTGCATTATTTGCCCAGCAATCCCTTAATATATCTGCCGACAATTAGGAAAGGTCGCTGCTCGAAATCCTTTTTGGTTTCGGCTGTGATTGCCACCTGAAAGCAGTTGGAAATGTTATATGAAGTTGAAGTTATCATAATGATAGCTCTCGGCATTTACCTGATCGCCATTCAAACGATTGATGATGGTCACACAGATGTCGGCGGCTTTGACGCCCGCCTGCAGCGTCAGCGAGGATAACATGGTGGCCTCCATCTCAATGTTGCGTATGCCCAGCTTATGGGCCGCCTGCAGGAACTCCATCTTGGCCGCATCATCGTATTCGCAAACAGCGCCGTCGGTGCGTCCCTGACCTGCAGTAAGTGCAATTATTTGATTTTGTCGAGCAGTTTTCTTACTTTTTTGTTGCTCCCTCGCTTACCTTCGTAGAAACAGTCGCTGGACATGGTGTTGGCCATAATGGTGTCAAAGCCGTCGTCGCTGCGCCTGCCATGCCTGAGAATGTCCTGGATGACTTGCTCGGGGAAATGCGCCGGACGCACAACGCGTTTGCCCAGAATTGGCTGTGAGTTGAATGAAAATCCAATGAAAATCATTTTGCTAGCGATCAAGCGACACTTACGATCTCGTGTTCGTTGCGCAAGTAACCGTTGTAGGCATCCTTGGTGACCACCACGGTGCCGGGCTGAACGCCAACGCCGCCGCAGGTGCCGATGCGTATAATCACCGGATCCTGGCACTTGGCGTACCTCAGCAGCTTCAGCAGCTCGTGCAGCACCACCGACGCCGTGGAGGAGCCGACGCCATGGCTGGCGCACAGCACAGGACCCTCCTTGAACAGCGCATACCGATGTCCTGCCGCTGCCAGATCCACGGGCTCGCCGCTGTTGTTGTGCGCGTTGCCGAGCTCGTTGCGCAGATACAAGGCCAGATCACGCATACGCGATGGGGTGCCGCCCATGCACAGCACCTTGGGTAGCAAAGGGGATACTCATGATTGATGGGTAAAAAATGCAGTGCTTTACACACCTTCACATCGCCGAATTGCCGCTGAATGTCGCTGGTATCCGCGGTGTTGGCCACATTGATGGCCAGATGGTACAAATAATCCGAAGACATTTGCGCCAAGTTGGGGTTCTTCAGTTCAACGCTGAAAAGTTGCATGATATCTAGCTTAACAAGTGCATTATATGCTATGTTATGAATCAGCTGGGATTTCTTAATTGTTGTTTGTGTTTGTGAATCTCTGGGCTAGAAATCTGCACTTCAATTCACTCTGTATTTTAAGACTATTCTCAATTTTGGGTGCACTAGGAACGTTGAAGAAGTGCATATATTATGAATCAGCTGAGATTACCTAATTGTTGTTATTTTTTGTGAATCTCTGCTGGACATACATCTGCACTTGAATTCACATTGTATTATATACTACATAATGAATAAGTTGAGATTACTTTAATGTTGTTGACGGCTGGACAGAAATCTGCACTTGAATTCACATTTTGGTTTATGATTCTAACTATAACTATGTAAAGTGAGGGATCCCACGTGTCACTTACCCTTTCGACATATTGGAATTCTTTGAATTGATTAATTTATATTGCACTCACACAAATTATATTGCAATCAGACAATTGTCACGTTTTCAACGAGATGACAGCTTGTAAAAATTATTAATATTCTGCGGCGAATCGAAATACGAATTTGTTTGTTCAATGTATTCGCTCATCCAATGTTTTTGTATATATACACGCACCCGATAATATATATATTTTGTTATTTCTGATTTGTGCCGTTCTCTTATCACGCTAGCGTACTTTAAATAGCGAAGTGATCGCGTCCAGCGCGCGTCTAGAACTGAGCAATTTGGCGACGTCCACGTGCTTTATATTCACTGCTGTTTCTGCTGGACTCACTCGCTTGTAATGCGGCATAAGTCAGTAAACACAACATATATACATATACATATATACACGGGGGCGCAGCATGTAAGAAATGGGCAGTGCTCGACTGTGAAATACCCGCTACCCGTTGGATCAGAGGCAACGCATATGAGAGAACTTTACTTATTATGCGTAGCATGCAAGTTACTTTACATTTCGGCCACGCCCCTTTTGAGTTACGTTACCATTATACCCCTCTACTCTATTGGGTAGAGGGTATAGAAACGTGTCTGGTGTCCCAAACTCGTTGGTGCTTGTAATGAGTGCATTTGAATGAAACTCAATCTATTCAGAATGAATTCTGCCGATACCAACATAGGTGCATAGAAGATCGACGAATGAGACTCAATTTGAATTCGATGCACATTAAGATTGGGCTGCAGATTAAACATTCTGTAGAACTCCGATCGACAACACATACTGGGGAAAGTCTTTACTCGGATGTGTTGTGTTTTTATACGATTGATTCACAATTTTTGTGGTTTCCAATTAAACAAGTGTTTACAAAAAATTAAAATTGCACTTTTCCAAATATTTAAAATATTGTTTATCTTTGGAACATCGCATTTTTGTATTAAGGTAATTTAACTTTTTGTTCAGAAGTCGAAATCGGCTATAAACAAAGTGAAAAGCTTGTACTCTCTTTGTTCCTTGATCTATCAACATAAACAATATTTCATTGTTCAGTTTTATATGCATTTTAGGAGAATATATAGGCGATTTGAAGCTATTATATATATATATGCTTTATTAAATTTAAGATGAAGTTCTTCAAGTAATTGAACAGTGCATGCGATTTTACTCGAAACATTCCAGAATTCCAGACAATGCCAACTTAAATACAGACTGATAAACTAATCAAGCAGTGTTTCAATTATTCGCTAGGTTTAGCTTCATCGAGAGGCTGATCTTGAGCGGCAGGCTGAGCTTGAGCGGCAGGCTGAGCTTGAGCTTGAGCTTGAGCCGCAGGCTGAGCTTGATCGCCTCCCGCGCAATCACAGGACCCGGATTCGCTATCGTCATCGGCGCCAATGCCAAAGAGCACCTTTTGCATGTAGCGTGCAATCAGCGTCTGAGGCCGCAAGTCCCAACTCTTCAGTGTATCCCCTGGCGTGGTTATCTGTGGAGCACAGTGCATGAAATATCAATATGATCAATAGGATCGCAGTATAGCGGCATACTTGATCACCCTCTAGGCGATTCAGGATGGTCACACAAACGACGGCGGATCGAATGCCCGCTTGACCTGTCAGCGCTGCGAATGCGGTGCTCTCCATCTCCATGTTGACGACACCGTTCGCTGAGATTTGCTCGAGGAAGGCCTTCTTCTTTTCGGGCGTGTAGGAACAGAAAGCGCCATCCAATCGGGATTGACCCTCGTAGAAATCATTGGCGCACAGTGTTTTGCCAATGAGCGTGGTGAAGCCGTCGCGACTGGGATCCGATAACGAACTGATCTCTTTGGCCAAATCCTCGTCCAATTTCGTGGGTCGCAGATCGGGAGTTGTGTGCACAACGATCTCGTGGCCGGCCCTCAACTGGCCATCGATTGCCTCGGATGTGATGACAACAGTGCCGGGTTCAACGCCAATTCCACCAGAGGTGCCCATGCGAAAGAACACTGGATTCTGGCACTTGGCGTGGTGCATGATTTTAATGAGTTCGTGCAACAGAATGCTTATGGATGGCCCCCCGATGCCGTGGCTGGCACATAGGACGGGACCAACCTTATAGAGGGCATAGCGATTGGCATCCTCGGCCAAATCTTTCAGCTTGACGCTCGAATTCATCTTCAGGCCGATCTCCTTCATGATGAAATTGGCGAACTTAAGCATGCGCGACGGAGTTCCGCCCATGCACACAAACTGTGGAGCCATGGACGCTCAGTCGACAGATTTTCGAGCTATGCTGTTAATGATGGTCAACTTACGCGCACATCGCCAAAGACTTTGGGAAAATCGGTTGTTTCCGTGCTTAAAGAGAGATGGTACAAAATATCTGGATTGAGGCACTGAATGTAGGGATTTATGTTCTTCATTGTGCTCTCCAATGGCTTCTCCGGTTTGGTCTCGCAACCTTCCTTGATGTGCTTGATGAGTTTATCAATGCGCTTGTTTTGCGCCTTCATCATTTCTGAGTGCCTACGAGTTAGCAACACGATCTTCGTAATTCTGAACTCACTCACCCTTTAGTTCATTGACCTCTTTGGCCAGTGATGACGTACATGACGACATTGTTGATACAGTTTTTCAATTAATTTTGCTCGAAATTGTTCGAAATGGAAATTAAATATTTAATTCAAAATTTTGAAATGTCACATTGATTTGTATTTTTGAGCTGCTAATCTTTATGTAGACAAGTAGACATTTTTTTTAACCCACTGTACTAAATACGCAATAAAGTTGAAGTTGGCTATTTATCGCCCAACAAATTCTGCAGAAAATATGCGTAAAGAACTGAGCAATTTATGTATGCAACATATGTGATGTCGTGATAAGTGGTATCTGACAGTCGAGCACACTCGACTTTACCTTTCTGACTTGTTTATCCAAGACACGATAAGTCGTTGAAGTCGTCACGACAACTGTTTCAAAGTATGCCAAAAGCTTAATAAACTGCTGGTAAATTAAACTTTAAGTTCGGAGTTCGTATGAAACGTTCGTCATTATTGTTTGTCGCTGTCACTCCGGCGCGACCAAGTTTCAGTGGCGTCGAGGTAGTGTGTCTGGCTCTGCCTCATTGAAGTGTGGGTTCAATTTCCACAATTGTCAATTTGCCTTTTTGGGTCACTGTTTTAGCAACAACAACAACGGCGACACAATTTAAAATTAAAATATGGCTTCAATAGCCCTTATCGGTTTTTTCAAAACGCACTCATTATTGTTTCATCGTGTTTTTATTGATTTACTTTTTTTTAGAATTGAATAAGAGTAACTTCTGTTTGGTATAGTGTTATGATTAGCAACATTAACAAATGTTTAGGAATTACAATACAATATGTGTAATAGAATAATTTATGAAATCTTATTTTACGATCAGAGAGATACATACATACATTAATCATTATTGTTATAATAATTAATATTATTATTATAATTTTTGGTTTATCCCATTTTATTTTAGAATATGCAACATAACAATTAACAATATTTATTTCGCTTTTACTTTTTCATTGAAGTGCAATCAACAACAATTTCAAATTGAATGCATTTTGAAACACAACGTCACATTTATTTGTAATTGGTTTTCGTTCAGCATTTTGTAATTGAATGTTATTCATTCATTCAGTTGGTGTGTATATTTGTGTGTGTATAATCAATATGTATCATATGATTTGGGTTTTGTTTAAATAAGCTAATGAGAGGCTGGATATACATACAGAGATACGAGTAAATACAAATATGTATAATGTGGAATCTTACGAACTTAAAGCGAATTCTCTAATAAACTAAGGAATGTTGAAACATTTTGTATACATAAGAGTTTGGTGTGACATCAACTGTCAAAGGTAACTTGAAAATTAAATCAAATACAATTTAGTTTAATATATATATATATATATATATATATATATATATGCATACATATATGCCCCTGATCCTTTCTTTGTGCACTACATTTGGCTAATAGCTTTATTCATGTGCCTGAGATTCCTGCTGCACGAGCTTGAAGCGTCGGGGCGACTTAATAGATCCCTGATGCCCGAACAACGACTTCAGCTGTCCATGCTGGGCGAGCACTTTGCGTATGTATCTCGAGACGAGTATCTGTGGCCGCTGTTGCCACTCGTGCATCACCTCCTTGGGTGCGTTGACCTGGTCGCCGTTGAGGCGATTCAGCAGTGCAACACAGACGACGGCGGCCTTGATGCCCGCGTGATGAGTCAGCGCCGCAAAGATGGTGCTCTCCATTTCGATGTTGACGACGCCGTGATCACGCAGCTTCTCCAGATATGTCATTTTGTCCGATTCGCTGAACTCACAGAAGGCGCCGTCCAGACGTCCCTGGCCCTCGTAGAAATCGTTTGTGCACAACGTCTTGCCAATGATGGTGTCATAGGGATCATCGGAGCTGGCCAGCGATTTGAGCTCACGTGCCAGCTTCTTGTCCAGCTTAGCAGGACGATGCACAGTCTCGCCTAGAATTGTCTGTAGACGAACAAAATGAGCACAATGAGCAGGGTATCCTTAAAGAGTAGACCAATAGCTAACTTACAAACTCATGCGAGTTGCGCAGCTGCCCGTCGAGCGCGTCCTCGGTGATGATGACGGTGCCGCCCTCGACGCCAATGCCGCCACAGGTGCCGATGCGTATGAAGATGGGATCCATGCACTTGGCGTGGTACATCAGCTTGATCATCTCGTGCATCAGAATGCTCACCGAGGGCGTGCCCATGCCGTGGCTGACACAGAGCACTGGGCCTACCTTGTACATGGAATAGCGATACGAGTACGCGCTAATGTCCTGCAGTTGGGTGCCCGCGGGCAGCTTGTAGCCAATCTCATCCATAATGAAGTGTGCAAAGTTCTCCATGCGCTTTGGTGTGCCGCCCATGCAAACGAACTGGAAATGATGTGAGATGACGTGAAATGTGGATTATTCAAAATGCAAACAACTTGATTTTCATGATCAAGGCCCATTAAATAAACCAAAATATTTAGCATTTAAATAGGATCGCACAAGATACTCGGTAAACTGGTTTGCAAGCACCCACTTCAAAACCTAATCTTGTTCGGTTTGTGAACCGTTAATTAGCGTCTAGATTGCCAACTTCTAATTATAATGATAATTTATTATCAACAGCAACAACCAAGTGTCTATATTTAACCGTCACTCACTCACCTTGACTTCACCAAACATCTCCTGCAAATCATGACTCTCGCTGCCCAGGGCCAAATGATACAGAATATCCTGATCCATGAGCTCAATGTTTGAGTTGCGCAACTTCACAGTTCCGTCGGAGTATCTGCAAGCAAAGAATTTGCGGGGAAATACCGAAATCAATTAATTTGAATTGTTTTGCACAACAGTCGACGGCAGTAAATCGTCGTAGTAGTAAAAATGTGCATATAATTGCTCTATACTTGACGCAATTGTAAAACGTAGGCAAAAAGTTACTGCTCTGCAGATAAGATTATTAGTTCCCAGAATTTCAAAGCAAAAAGCGGAAACGTTTGAAATTTGACACTGATAGGAGAACGCAATGAGCCAATAAATTGGTTTAATAAGGAGACTAAGACAGACCCCCAAAAGCGACCCTCAAAGTTTGTCAGCAAGTGCGTCAACGCAATTTTGTTAAAAATAAAGCAAGCAAACGAAAAAAATGTATTATATGTAAATATATTTTCCATGTTGACCTTGATAACACAAGTTAAAAAATGATTAGATTAATGCAAACATCTGATCTATTTCATATACGAGGAATGTGTATGTGTTGGAGTGTTAAATCTAGAGAGGTGTCAAGTTTATCAACGCATTTCTATTTGTTATTAAATCACTCGGCAGCGGACTCCGGGTTTGGGTCTAGGTCTAGGTCTGGGTCTGATTGAGTTTATGGTTATTGGGGTCTGACACACCCACCAGCCTTAAAGAGTATTTACGTACAGACTTCTGTATATGTATGGCATTATTATTAGCTCAAGTGGTTTTTGCTCGCAGTTGTTTTATCGTCATTTCACGCTCTCTCTTTACCACTCTCGTTCACGCTCGCGTTTGCGTTCGCATTCGCAGTCGCGTTCACGCTCTCCATCTCTCTCTTCGTTTTTGTTTTGCTTTGGCATTTTGGCAGCAGCAAACTGTGCAGACTTTTGCGTCAGATGCCAACTCAGCGAATAATTATTGGTAAGCGAGATTCTTGCAAATGTTTTGCATTGCTTGCGATCAGATTCACGTGTAAAATGTATTTCATGATTCCGATGCGCCGCAAATGAGCCGATGATTCACCTCTGGAAGCCCGCCAAGAAAAAAAAGCAAACAACGTCCCTAACAACCCTAATGGCAGCAGGAAGGACAGCTGCAACCTCTTGGTAGACTCTAGACTAGTTCTTACCGCGTGATGCGATGCACGTATGCGTCCATTTCATCATCGTCCTGCGGCTGTGTCCTGCAGTGAACCTTAAAGTCGTGCGCGTGTTTGTCTGTAATTGTGGGCGGCATGATGTCAGCCTATATGTATTGATTATCCTTGGGGAAGGTCCTAACTATTTCGGACAGCTGGCAACTAACTATTTGGCCAACCAAAATCACGCACGACAACCGACGACAAATAACACAAACCAACGAACGAATTGTACACGTCAATGAATAGCGAGAAACTAAAAAATTTCTTGCGCCGCAGCCTGCTCTTATATACACTGACGAGCGCACACACACACGTTCATAAACAGCTACCGGTTGTCTGCTTGCTAATCACTTGGTGTATACAAGGCTGTATGTAAAGCAAACTCTGTTATGTTAACAGCGGATGTTGGCAGCGCCAACATTTGGTACATTTGTACCAAGACTGGCCTAAGCATTTTGTTGGTTGAAAAAAGATCGTTGCCTTTTTTTAAATAGTATATTTTTATTATTATTGAGATTTATTATTATTATTCAGATTTAATGTTGTATTTATTATTTTATTAATTTTTTGGTACAACAAGTGAATTACTTAGGGGTACCGTGTGCAGTACTTTTTGCAGCACTGTTAGCAGTACTGTTAACGCCAGCTCTGCTATGGGCGCTGTAGCGATAAGCAATTAACGGAAGTTCAAATGTCAGCTTAGAACGCAATTCCATTGACAAACATAACAGCATACATTTGCACGTGTATGTGTACGTGTAAGTGTGTGTTTGTTATGTTGTTGTGCACTAAAAACGTGTTATATGTTACTAGGTTAAATGATGGCTGATTAGATAGATTGCATTTTGCATCTTGAGTGCAATTTATTGCAGTTCATACCGGATTGCAGCATGCGGCGGCATGTGCACATACATAACTCATAAGCGTCGTAATATGCTTGTATAATGCAATTGCAATTTCCCAATTCAATTGTAGTTGAGAGTGCAACATGTAATAGCATTTATACAGGGTGTGGACCAATGTCAATACTGTCAACACTATTTGCTTGTGTCTGCCTCCAAAATACCGGTCCATTAGTTTTGTTTCTTTTTTCTTTCTTTTATTCGCTCGAAAAACGTTTGCAAATTGGATAATTAAATAAACATTTATCGGATACCGGTCTTTGGTCTTTAATTGAATTAACATATTCAACTTTGATATTTGCGAAAGACTTGGCCAAAATGACACATTGTCTGCATTCATTTATTTTTCTTCTTTCTATTTTGCTTGATTTTTGCTAAAAATTAATTGTCACATTTGATTGAGGTATTAACAGATATGAATAATATGTACATATATACCTACATATGTATTTATTTACATCTAATTTCCCAACTATTGGCAGCAGTTAAGACCCTGTATGAGGCCCATTTAATTCCATTAAGCTTTTATTGACACGACAGAGAATTCGATTCAGTTAACAGACTGCGTCAGTGACTGTGGATTTGTTTATTTTGGCAAAGTCATACATACTTATGCACATATACAGCAATTGAGCTCAACTTCATGTAAGAAAAAGAAAGGCTAAATTCAAGAGGGATCACTACGGTAATACCCTGTAAACTAAATTTGCGTCTAGCTTCACATAGTGCCAAAATAAACTTTCTATCTACTGACTTCATGCAATAAGCTCATGTTCGCTATGTAGAGGGTATAACATCTTTTGTACATACGCAATACACACACTTACACTTTACTTTAAGTATGTACATATATAACAACTTAAACTCATACTAGCACAAGAAACGAAGCACAGCAAAAGGAGGCCGCAAACCAAAGCATTCACAAAAAAAGAAAAATAAAAAACAAAACAGACACACAAAGCAAAATGAAATAAAAATGAAACTTGACAGCGAAGCTTAGTCAATGGGCAGCTGTGGAAACAGTGAAGCAGCAACAAAAAGGGGGCTCGACTGCGACGTCAAGCGGTAAAGGAAGAACGAGAGAGAGACATAGTGTGTGTGTGTATGGGGGAAAGAGATAATTAGATATGGAGAGTACATGACGTTGGTCGGGAGATCCACTGCCGTCGTTGCGTGCATAACTGAGTAACCCAGCTACGTGCTGTGACTCTCGACCACATTTAGAGGTCGGCAGCAAAGTCTACTCTTATATATACATACATACATACCTACTTGTGCAATTGGTATTTACCGTAGTGCAATAGGCTCAAGATTGTATCTTGTATTAACTTGGTGAATTGCTCGTAACTGGCCGGCTGATTCATACATTGAACGAACAGGCGTTGAAGGCAGCTTATAAAAATATAGAGGCTTTCAGTTTTATGCCGTCTACAAAACAGTTCGTTTTCTCGACTTAAGCAACAGCTGAAGCTTTTATTGATATTATTTCATAACAAGAGAAGGAATGGCGTATTGCAATAATGCATGATTTGCTGGTTTGTTATATAGTTATTTGAAAGCTGATGATTCGATAGAATACTGAAACTCGAAAATGACTAAGATGAGCAAAAGTTATTATTTAATTCATGGTTTAAAGATTAAGTATCAAATGTTCGATTTAATTTACTTGTTGTGCTTAAACGAGGCAATGGGAAATACCACTTCTTGATTTCATTATATGATTTGATTTAAATTATATGCGCAGGCATATTTATTATTTGAGTGGATTAATTACGCTCAATTGAAATACAAGTTTTGCTCACAATATTCCGGTAATGAGTTGATAAGGAATTTCGTTGAATGGAAACATTGTGTTTTATTTGCTTATATATTCTCGTAAGCCGCCTCTATATAATTTGTGATCACTAATGAAGCAAGCATATATTATAGTTGAGAATTATAGATAGTGAATAATACAAATCTTATATTATATATATAGTCTAAAGCTGATTGCCTTTGATTTCTATACCAAAACAGGAAGTCAACAGGCATTAGGAATTTCCATTAACCCTACTAAATACTAAGCATTCTAGAAGATAATGAACCAAAATTTCTTGCTCGGACGTTGAACTAAAAAGAAATCTCTTGAGCTATACCCACTACCTATAGGGTAGAAGGTATAATCACTTTGTGCCAAAAGTGGTAATATTATCTTTTAAATTGTATTTTATATAACATTTCGACATGACATCGAAGGTGTAATATTGTAGCAATATATATATAGTAAGTACATTTAAGGTAACATATATTTAAGGGATCCCGCCTCGCCTTTAGACAAAATGGTTTACGGGTGTCTCTCAGTCGACCACATTCGACTATATTTTTCGCAGTTGTTGGTTTTCTTCTTCATTTTGTTCCCTCTCTCAGATTAATACAAATATTAGGCCTACAAATATTTCAGTTGCTTGCCGAGAA
Organism: Drosophila siamana; assembly: GCA_035047445.1. Classification (NCBI taxonomy): domain Eukaryota; kingdom Metazoa; phylum Arthropoda; class Insecta; order Diptera; family Drosophilidae; genus Drosophila; species Drosophila siamana. Next base: position 13,864,150 of record JAWNPP010000004.1, on the reverse strand, counting down.
GCTCAGTTCGGTCCAATCCTTGTGAATAGAACATTGTGTTAAGATGCAACTTTCACAGTTGCGAAAATGTCATATCCTATTGATATTGCTGGTGATCTCCTGCAGTCAACAAAGTCATTCGACATCACTTATCGACTCACTCAACACTGTGGCGAGTCTTGTACATGACGTTGTGAAAATTGGCAAATTTGTGAATTCGACTTTTCAAAAACTGAAAGGCAATTCCAGTTTAGAGGATTTGCGAGACGACGAGAACTTTGTTCTGAGCCAATTCAAGGACGTTAGCAGAATCATTAATGAGACTGAGCAACACAACGCCCAATATGCGATGGTTGCGAGGGAATCTCTTGCACATTTCATTGGTGATAATATGCCACTAATGCTCAGAATGGACGAAATAACAAGGACAGTGGCTGCGATCTCGGCGCGCTACGACGAAATGCTCGCATATGAGGCCCGCAAGAAAAATCTCGAGCTGGTCACACTCATTTCATTTTGCGAATGGACAGCTCTGCCAAATGCCGACTCCGTCGAGCATCTGCTGAAGCGTCTGCATAATGCTGTGTTCGGGAATATGCCTGCTTACAGTCATGCCCATGACAACTCCACCGTAGCAGCAACTTTCCTGGGTCTGATGACGAAAAGCTACGAGTTGTCCACGAATAAGCGTTGCAGCATACTGCAGTCGCCGCAACAATTTGTCTACTCGCTGTACATGGACATTGCGCTGACCGAGCTGAAAGGATACACCATGTTGGAGTTCTCGTTGATGACTCTTCGGCTGCTGGGCAGAGGAAATTTCACCGAGGAAGGGCAACTTATGCGCCTCAATTACGCTGAGCGCACCAAGCATGCTTTAAAATCACTTAGGCTGATAATGGAGCAAGCTGATCGTCTTGTCTGGCGTTGTGATCCCCCCGAGCATGTGCATAAGGTCACCTACGATGAGGTCACACGCTTGCTTCAGGGATATGTGGAGAACGAGGTGGACATGAATGCCGATCAAAGCTGCTCTCGCACATGCCCCGATTATAACAACATTCGCAGCCGGGGTTGCTACAAGCAAGAGTTTTGCTCTAAACAGCCCCAATGCTCGGGCAACATCTATGACTGTCAGTTCATCGATTCCAATATGCGGCTATGTCAATCGCCCATAGGCAGCAGCAGGCGCTACGAGTATATCGAGTATCAGAATGGCCAAGTATTCGGACAGGAGCAATATTGCGGCCGTGGCACTAATAAAGTCAGCAGCTGGAGTCGCTGGCTATTCTGGCGTTGTCATTACTGCTTCTGTCTGTGTGATGAGCAGGGCTTAAAGTCGGATCGGTACTTCAATCTTCGTGAAACGATTTCGGATGTGGAGGACAACAAGGTGGTGACTGGAGTGCGGTTTGTGAAGCACAATCGCATATTCCACTTGCAGATACAGCAGGGACAACTCTTGCCTCGTGGCGTCATCAATGAATCCACTGTGGAGTGGAAACCGGTCGATGACTACCATCTCTTCGACTCGGATGTTACGCGGGAAGTCGACTATCATTCCATGAGCTATCACAAGCGTGGCATAGATCTGGACGAGGTCGTGAACATGGATAATAAGACATTTTTGGTAACTGGCGTCTGCTTTCGCTTATTGAACGGGCGTCTCAATCTGAAAGTGCACTTCACTCAATTCGATTTTAACAAAGGCCTTCTAATGCAATCGGAAGAGAGTCACAATAACTGGCTAGTCCAAGGCTACACTTCTTCCGGCCGACAGAAGCTGAATCTCGAAGAACTGGACATTCCAACGCGCGCAATTTCAAAGTCGGTGAATGGTAGGGAAAATCAATATTTGGAATTCGTCAACACGGGAAGGGCCAGGGATGCGGCTCAAACGACAGTTCCGTTTATTGATATACAGGATGTTATATCGGCACAGCCAGTGCCGTTGGCCGGCATCGGCATCTACTACAAGGGTAGTGCGGGATTTGGCGGATTCGTGGCTCCCAAAATCATCAATTACGACTTCTCCTCGTACGTTAAAGTGCCAACGCGAATTGCAAATTAATATCACAATTTATGAACTACTTGAAAATCATTTTTAATACAATTAAATTTTAATAAAGTGAATACTTTTAAATAACAAGTACATAAATATTGTTGACTTCAATTCAACAAAGCGCGGCACAAGTAATCTTTTGCGCGTGTTTAATTGTTATCTACGTATTTGGGATTTTCAGCGACAAACACTTCTAGGCAGACACCAGATGGGCGATAAGGTCGAACACGCTGCACAACAATTCCAAATTCATAATCACGTTTAAGACAGATTGGCGCCAAAAGCTTTCAAATGACATGATGATTATTATAAAATTTGTAAAGCACACGCCGATTTATTCACAGTGAATATTCGCTTAAAATGTTCGATTAAAAGGATTATTGTAAGAACAATATGTTACCTAAATGTATGTAAGGATGATAAGAATTCTAATTGAACCTCTCTATTAAATAAAGGCAAAATTATTCAAATGTAAATGTCCAGATTAGAGAGTTCTTAGGGCATATATTTTGAACGTAATCTGTATTTTCATTTTGGGAAATATTAGTCGCGCTTATATTATCGGTGGAAAGGCATTCCCAATAATTTGCGAATTTATTCTCTAGAACAATGTTCTACACATTGAAAGAAGTAAAATGTAGTCATGTCTAAGATAATTATCTAAATTAATATTATAAATGGCAAACTATAAATGTATATTTTTCTAATGTTGTCTTATGAATATTTATAAAGCATATTTAAATTTTTGCAGATGTTCTTGTTTTTAGGATAACGTATTTCAGGTAGCGCTGATACTGAAACAGTAAGAACATATATATTTTATTGTGTTATATGTGGGTAGATATATATGCAAATAACAGACATTTCCAATTGCTCGACATTTTCAGCTTAAACACACTAGACTATACAATATATGCATATATAAGCATAATGCCAATAAATTATTCGATGCGAATTTGTACCGGGAATTCCAAATGATGCATAAGCTGTTGTATTGTCGTATCGTAAAATTACCTAACTTGTACCTCTGACGTAAATAAAAAATCTATTAAACTTCAATTTATATTAAGGCTTTTAATGAATGTACTGGTTTTTACACTTAGCAGCTCTTGAAATTATATCCATGTTTTTCATTAAAGCAATATACCTCGAACGCTTTGGGTAACAGGTATAATTTTTGCACAATGCGTAAACATGTGAATAAAAATTGTATATGTCTTCTGTCTGGTTTTATATATCTACTTGTATAATAAGATAACCTTTGCATCAAAAACAAACAAAATTTCATTAACGAATTCACTGCGAACGCGTAAAGTTCTCGTGCCGAATTCATTGTGATTTGATTTGTCGTCGAAACATTTGTGTGCAATGGAACTTAGGTTTTCATTAACGCTGCCTTTGCTGCTGATACTAATTATCTGCAGCCAGTCTAGTCAGTCTACGTCGGTAAACAACCACAACAATGAGGATGCTGTTCTTGAATTTATTTACGAAAGCAAAGAAATAGTCAAATTCGTTCGATCAGATATTGAGCAATTGCTCAAGGATGCAGGTGAATTTGATAATGATGATGCGAAGATACACGATAATCTGCTTAAAGTGCTGCAGCATTTCAAGAACGTCAGCGGTCAAGTTAATCTTATTGTAAAGAAAAATGTAAAAACATTCAATGACTCGACGCTCTTTGAATACATTGAGCCCGATTATAAGAAAATGTTTGATAAATATACTGCGAAATTTCGGAAAATGGAAACATTCAAAGACATAAAAAATGATACTCTCATTTCTTTTGCTGATGGCATAGCTCGGTTCAATGACAAACGACTTGAATACAACGATTTTTATTGGGATCTGTATTATACGCGACTTGCGAACAAGGAATATTTAACAAGACATCGAAAAAGGTATGAGCGACCCATGAGTAAAGTTTGTAGCATTCCCCAGTCTCCCCAGCAACTTATCTACACGTTATACAAGGACATTGCTATGCCGGAACTGAAGGGATATATACTGAACGAATACTCGCTGCTGATTCGACACGTTTCTGGCGATGACGATTTAGCCACAGAGTTAAATGATATGCGCGAAAACTATAGAAATATTACTGAGAATGCTTTCAACGCACTTATCAAAGCGCTTTCGCTAGCGAATGCAGACGTCTGGCGTTGCGATCCTGATGAGCATTTATACAAGGTTACCTACGAACAGGTTACACGGCTGCTTCAAGGATACATTGAGAACGAAGTGAACTTAAATAATGACAATTCTTGCAGTCAGACTTGCCCCGACTATCGCAACACAAGCAGAACGGGTTGCCTTGAGGATGAATTTTGTGCTAAACAGCCTCAGTGCTCGGGAAAAATCTATGATTGCCAGTTCTTCGACTCTGACATGTCAGTATGCCAATCAGCTACAAGCTCCACTCGTCGCTATGAGTATGTGGAATACAGTCAGGGAAGGAGCTTGGGACAGCCCACGACATGTTGGCGTCATGTTGACAAAGTGGAGAACTGGCACAGATGGATTTTTACAAAATGCGACTACTGCTTCTGTCTGTGTGATGAACACGGACCGCTGTCTGATCGTTACTTCAATCTACGCGAAACCATCGCAGACGTAAAGGCGAACAAAGTGATGACTGGAGTGCGGTTTGTGAAGAAGAATCGTGTCTTCCATTTGCAGATACAGCAGGGACAATTGTTGCCTCGAGGCGTCATAAATGAATCAACCGTCGAGTGGATTCCCGTCGATGCTTACAACATCGATGATACCTCAGTGTTCGATGGTGTCGATTATCACACATTGACCTACATTGACCGCTCTATGGATATGGTTGAAATAAAAAAAACCGACGATCCATCGTATATAGTAACTGGAGTGCGTTTGGCAGCGTTCAATGGACAACTGAATGTGGAAGTGCATTTCAGTAAATTCGATTTTGTAAAAGGTGAATTGGTAGAGCCGGGCGTAAACAGTGTTTGGGAAAGAAACAATATTTACAATCGAAAGAGAGTGAATCGCGACAATCAAGATATTCCAACACGAGCACCGAAACAGTCGATAGAGAGGTTGGCACGAAAAAGTGCTGAATATAATCAGTATATTGAATTTGTTAACACGGGCGTTGAACGGGATGCGGCACAGTCAACAGTTCCCTTCATCGATATACAAGAGGTTGTTTCCATTCCGGCAGTTCCGCTGATCGGCATCGGTCTCTCCTATAAGGATCAGGAAGGTTTTGGCGGTTTTGTGTTTCCCGAAATCATAAATTACAATATTTTGCCATATATTCCTGTACCAACGACTACTCCGAAATAATATCGTACCTTGTTAATAAATACAAATATAGATGCCCTAAAATTGAATAATATGTCGCGAATTTGTTTTTTCATAAACAAAGTCAGAAAAAAACAAATTAAAACGTGCTCAAATTTAATATACCCTGTACTCAAAATTCTTGGATCAACGTGATCTTGAATTTAGTCAGATAAAACTGTTGTTGTGTCAAATATTATAATCGGTGGTCAGACTAATGATGGAAATGCTGGAAATAGCTAAGCCATAAATTTGTTTTGCAGCAAAGAGTGTCAGTAATATAATATACCTTTTAGAACTATGAATACTAGGTATACATACTTTGCGATGTGAAAAATGTGAATATAAATTTGTATATATACTGAAAATATGTTCCCAAATATTTGACAAACATTCTTTTCTTCATATATATGTTGTGAAATGTTTAGTTTATTTTCTAATATGAAAAATTTATTGAGTCTTTCCAGTTATTAAGCAAAATTTGTTTTTGGTAATGCTATATTCAATATATTCTCAAAGCTATAGTTTCAACACTTAAGTGTTGTGGTTAATAAAACATATGCATTTTATGAAGATTATCACAAAATAAATATACCTTTTTATTTTCTGGGCATCGAGTATAGTTTTAATTCTGAGAATTGTATATATTCGGAATTTATATATAAATAAAAATTGTATAAAAGTGTATGTCATTCCACATCAGGCTTTTATCGAATTAATTGCCGGCGGGAGCATTTAACAAATCTTTGTGATCAAATTGAATAAACAAAACAAATATTAGCGTGCCATGGAAATTTTGAGGTTTCTATTGCTGACTTTGTTACTGGTTTCGGTGTTCTTCAGTCAGCCCTCGCAGACTGAATCGAGAGTCGATGAAGTGAATGGAGTTCTTGGATTTATACAGGATGCCAAAAGAATTGTTTCGATGGTGCGCTCGGATATTGAGAAATTGGACAACGAATTTGGCGAATTTAATGGTGCGATAATTTGGGTAAATCAGATTAAAGTGTTGCAGGATTTTAAGAAAATCAGTATTCAAGTTTCCCGAAGCCAAAAACGTTATCAAACGATATCGAAAGAATTGCTCTTTGGTGTTCTGAACGATGATTTTAAAACTAATCTTGACTTAAGGCATATATTTGATCATATAGTTTACGTTGCTCAGCACTTTGAAGATTTAGCGATGATGCGAAAGTCCGAAAATGATTCGCTTGTTTCATTTGCTGAAGAAATAACTCGCACAAGTTCTATAGTATTTATAAATATTGATTTTTATTTGGAGTTGCTTGGTCTTCCATTTATGAGAAATCAAACGTTAAATGAACTGCGGCAAAAATACGACTTGCATTCGAGACAAATGTGTCGCATTAGCCAATCCCCCCAACAATTTATATACTCATTATATAAAGAAATCGCCTTATCTGAACTGAAAGCATATATACTGATCGAGTACTCACTGCTGATCAAACGGGTTGCTGGTCAAAGTAATGCAACCGAGACCGATAAAGTTCGTTTCAATTATAACAACATATCCGAGAATGCGCTTAACTCGCTTCTGAATGCTATGCAGAAAGCTGATCGTGTTCTATGGCGTTGTGATCCAGAAGAACATGAACTCAAGGTCACCTACGAAGAGGTGACAAGACTCCTGCAGGGATACGTGGAGAACGAAGTGGATCTAAACAACGAAGCGTCCTGCGCTCAAACGTGTCCTGATTATCAGAATACAACTCGGATGGGTTGCTACGATCAAAAGTTTTGTGCTCAGCAGCCTCAATGCTCGGGTCGTATTCACGACTGTCAGTTTATAGACTCGGACTTATCTGTCTGCCAATCACCGGAGAACAGCACGCGTCGCTATGAGTACGTCGTATTTGGTGACGGAAAGCGATTGGGAGAGCGCGAGAGATGTTGGCGTGACGTCAATTATGTGGAGAGCTGGAGTAGTTGGATTTTCTGGCGCTGCAACTATTGCTTCTGTCTGTGTGATGAGCCAAGTCCCAAGTCTGATCGTTACTTTAATCTTCGGGAAACTGTTTCCGATGTGAGGGCCAACAAAGTGGTGACTGGAGTGCGGTTTGTGAAGCACAATCGCATATTCCATTTGCAGATACAGCAGGGACAACTTTTGCCGCGAGGTGCCATCAATGAGTCAATGAGTCAAGTGGATGCCAGTTGATGACTACAAACTCAGCGATGCCAATGTTACCAAAGGCGTTGATTATCATGCAATGAGCTATGAGAAACGTGCCATAGATTTGGATGAAATATTGAATGAATGTGGCAACACATCTGTGGTGACTGGCTTGCGATTGCGCGTGTTGAGTGGGCGACTGAATCTTATAGCGATGTTTAGTTATTTTGATTTTGCGTTGGGTCAACTGCTTCAACCGGAGATCATCAGCATATGGCAACCTTTTACTGACAAGAAAGGCAGGCAAAGAGTGAATCTCGATAATTTGAATGTACCAACGCGATCAGGACACAGTTCACAGCCGAAGACAAAGGATAATCGATATTTAGAGTTCGTCAACGCGGGCATTGCAATGGATGCTGCGCAAAGTACAATTCCCTTCATTGATATACAGGATGTTGTTATCAATCCGCCAGTTCCGTTAGGCGGCATCGGCCTTTACTATAAAAGCAGTGAGAACTATGGCGGCTTTGTGGCACCCAAAATAATTAGCTACGACTTCTCTCGTCACGTTCGGATGTCGATAATCCTTCAATAAAAAAGATATTAAACTAAACGAAGTGCAAATTTATTATTTTACACTTCTCATTCAATAAATTTCGCAACAAATACTAAAATAGTTTTATATATTTAGCAAGTTCCATCATTTAAATTTATTATTATATTGTTTAATTGGCAATATTGAATTCTTGGTAATTATGAACTTTTCCTGGCATTGCGCCTATGTAATCTTAAAAGACTAATCTATCAGTTTTATAAATTGCATTGTTACAAAGTAAATAAATACAAAATAATATAATACATTCTACAAAGTCTTGACAGCTTCCTTTGCTAATCAGTTGCAGAAATCCCATTATTCTCGCTCATACAGCAGCAATCAAGTACATTAAAAATATATTTGCTATATATAAATAAGCATGAGGCAAGTAAGATTGGGAATTATACATAAATGAAATGTTCACTATCAGTTCTGCGCTTTAATGTCTGAAAGTGAACTGAACAAAAACTTATGTAGCTTTTCAACAGAATTTTATTCGCGTTTCGGCTTGAGAAGAGAAACAGTTGAAGATGCAACAGCTTCGATTGCCGCTTTTGTTGCTAGTTGTAACCTACATTCAACTTACAACAACTTTGGTCGCTCCTGAAATTAAGGATACGCTGGACATAATACATGATGTTGATGTTCTCGTCAAGACTGTGCGTTCAAATATCGCGGACAGGGAAGTAGACACTGATGCTGCGGATGTAATAAATATTCGGGAAAATCAAAACATTGTGTTGAACCAAATCAAGAACATTGACGAACTAATCAATCAGACCCTACGGCAATCATCTCATAACGTACTGAATGTCCTGGAGACCATCAGCGATTTCATTGCAGACGATGCGGTGGCAGACGTTCAGTTCAACGAACTAACCGAGAGAATTAACAAGATCTCAATGCGATACGACGAAATCATAGCGTATGAGCGTCGTAAAGAGTCTGTGGAGATGAACACGCTCATCTCATTCGCTGAATGGGCAGCTCTGCCCAATGCCGACTCAGTGTCGCACTGGATGGAAAGCCTGCACTTGACGCTCTTCGGTCGCATTACAGACGAGGCGGATGTGAAATCCACATCACGAACTTTACTCGGCCGCATTATGAAGATCTATGGGAGTTCATCAGAGCGAAGGTGCCGCATCCAGTTGTCGCCGCAGCAGCTTCTCTACTCGCTGTACACAGAGATTGCTCACATCGAACTGAAAGGATATGTACTTGTGGAATTCGCTATGATGCTGCTAAGAGACTCGGGTCTGGGAAATTTCACCGTAGAGACCGCAATGTTCCGTCTCAACCATGAAAGGCGAACCCAACACGCACTAAATGTGCTCAGATTACAAATGCAACAATCTGAGAACTTCATCTGGCGCTGTGATCCCCCCAGGCATGTCGCTAAGGTTACCTACGACGAGCTTACCCGATTGCTGCAGGGCTACATCGAAAATGAGGATGGCTTGAATGCCGATAGAACGTGCAGGAGAACTTGTGGTTACTATCAGGACACCCAAGTGTCGGGCTGCATTGGCAATTCATTTTGTGACAACCAGCCGCCATGCAGAGGACGCGTTCACAACTGTCGTTTCATCGCTTCTAAAATGTGGGTGTGCCAGTCGCCTAAGAGCAGCGATCGTCGCTATGAGTACATTCAGTATGAGGATGGCCAAAGACTGGGCAAAGAAAGGAGATGTGACCGTGGCACCAATAACGTCGATAGCTGGTGGCGTTGGATTTTCTGGCATTGCAGCTTCTGCTTTTGCTTGTGCGATGAGCAGGGCATAAACTCCGATCGTTACTTTAATCTGCGCGAAACCTTAGCCGATGTGGCGGCCAATAAAGTGGCGACTGGAGTGCGGTTTGTGAAGCACAATCGCATATTCCATTTGCAGATACAGCAGGGAGAACTATTGCCGCGAGGCGCCATCAATAAATCAACAGTGGACTGGAAACCTGTGGATGACTATCAGATTTACCATCACGGTGTTAATAATGGCGTCGATTATCATACAATGAGCTATCAGAGTCGTGGCATTGATCTTGCTGAAGTGAGGAAAACGGATGACAAAACATTTGTGGTAACCGGCTTGCGTTTCCGTTTATATAGCGGACGCCTCAATCTCCAGCTGCGGTACAGTAAATTTGATTTTGACAGTGGCAAACTAAAGGAAAGCGTTTGGGTGAGCAGTGAGAAATCAGGCAATCGACTGGATATCCAAAATAGGGATTTGCCAACAAATTCCTGGGGTTCATCACAGCCATTATTACATGAAAATCACTATTTGGAATTCGTGAACACGGGAATATATGAGGATGCGGCACAAACGACAATTCCGTTTATCGATATCCAAGACGTCGCTTCCAATTGTCCAGCGCCTTTACACGGCATTGGCCTTTACTATAAAGGTAGTTCGGGATATGGTGGCTTTGTGGCGCCCATAATCATCAATTACGACTTCGCACCTCATGTTGGGATGCCTCTAAATCAAAACTTAGATTGAGATGCTTATGTGAATGTGTAAACATTGTTGGATAAGCACTTAAATATATATTAAAACTTGCAGCAAATCTAAAGCGAATATTTGATTAGGTTGTGTTTTGGTTGGTGCCTCAATTTTGATGACGATCGAACAGCTGGAATGCCGTAATGGGAATGCCCCTTGTGCATATAATGATTGTTTAAAAAACAGCTCAATATGTCGCAACATTCAATTCGTTAATCCTGACGTTTTTTTCTTGGAACTCTCAACGCAGCTTTCTCAACATTCACGCCCCAGTTCAAGTTCAACATGTGTATATACATATATACATATAAACAAGTAAGTTCTCAATGAATCATAAGATAAGAATTTCTTTTTGCACAGTCGGTACAGAGAGTACAAGTAAATAAATTATTATACCACGAATATAGCTACTGAATTGATATGCCTTAGTGCTGTTTGGGTACCAGGTATAATTATCATCAAATTTTAGAAAAAAAGAATGTCAACATGTTTGAGTTTTGTGCAAAATCCGGGCATAACAATTTCATTTGCGTATTCATTCACAGCGTGATAAGTTCAGTTCGGTTCTGTTGGCGATTATTCAAACATTTGTGTGCTATGCAAATAAAGTTTTCATTTGCGCTGCCTTTGCTGCTGCTATTCTTCACAGAGTCCAAACAGTCGGGGTATCTTGACGAGGCCAATGGAGTCCTGGGCTTCATTCATGATGCCAACGATACAGTTACGCTGCTGCTCTCAGATATTGAACAATTGAAGAAGGATGCTGGGGCATTTGATAGTGCGAAGATGCATGAAAATCAAATCAAAGTGCTAAAACATTTTAAGAAACTCAGCATACAAGTTGATCAGATTGAGATGACGCATTTGCAAGTTTCCCAGAAATCGCTACAAGGATATATATCCTATAACAATACAGATTCCAATTTGATAAGCCTCATGTTCATTGACATAGATGCGGTTTCTGAAGAATTTAAGAAATTTGAAAAGATGGCAAACTCTGAGAATGTTTCATTTGCTGAAGAAATAGCTCACAAAGCTACTAATGAATTCTTCAGCAATGAAGTATATGCGAAACTTTTCGGTGAACCATTTAGCAGCAAAGAATTTCTAAGCCAGCTAAGGCAACGATATTGGATGCCATCGGAAAAAGTGTGTCAGAGTCTCCAGTCCCCCCAACAACTTGTCTACGCATTGTATAAGCTCATCGCTCTGGCCGAACTAAAGGCGTATGTACTGATCGAATACTCACTACTTATTCGAGAGGTCTCTGGCCAAGGCAATTTCACAACTCAAACACATACTGTTCGTAACAACTATAGGAATATTAGCGAAGACGCGCTCGACACACTCATAGTTGCGATGTCCAAAGCTGATAGAATTGTATGGCGTTGTGATCCAGAAAAGCATGTGCCTAAAGTTACCTACGAAGAGGTGACAAGACTCCTGCAGGGATACGTGGAGAACGAAGTGGATCTAAACAACGAAGCGTCCTGCGCTCAAACGTGTCCTGATTATCAGAATACAACTCGGTTGGGTTGCTACGATCAAAAGTTTTGTGCTCAGCAGCCTCAATGCTCGGGTCGTATTCACGACTGTCAGTTTATAGACTCGGACTTATCAGTCTGCCAATCACCGGAGAACAGCACGCGTCGCTATGAGTACGTCGCATTTGGTGACGGAAGGCGTGAGAGATGTTGGCGTGACGTCAACAATGTGGAGAGCTGGAGTAGTTGGATTTTCTGGCGCTGCAACTATTGCTTCTGTCTATGCGATGAGCCAAGTGCCAAGTCTGATCGTTACTTTAATCTTCGACAAACCCTAGCGGATGTGAGGGCCAACAAAGTGATGACTGGAGTGCGGTTTGTGAAGAAGAATCGCATCTTTCATTTGCAGATACAGCAGGGACAACTTTTGCCGCGAGGTGCCATCAATGAGTCAACATTGGAGTGGATGCCAGTTGATGACTACAAACTCAATGATTTCAATGTAACCGAGGGCATCGACTATCACACGTTGAGCTACGAACAGCGACGCATAAATCTGTATATGAATATGGCAGAATACTTATAATGGCCGGCGTACGTTTCATTGTGTATAGAGATCGACTGGCACTCGAAATATTGACTACTATATATGATTTTGAAGCCGGTCGAATAACTCCATATAATGCTGCGGAAGCCATTGCTCCTTTAATGGTGCATTCTGTTCGGAATAGAGGAATTGACAGCAAAAGACTAAACGTCGACAACCTGGATGTGCCAACACGATCAACACTAAGTTCGCAGCCATTGTCAAAGGACGAACAATATCTAGAATTTGGTAATACTGGATATGAGAAGGATGCGGCACAAACAACCATTCCATTTATCGATATTCAGGATGTTGTCGCAAATCCGCCAGTTCCATTGGCCGGGATGGGCATCTATTACAAAAGCAGTCCAGGATATGGTGGCTTTATAGCTCCGAAACTCATTACCTATGACTTCACAGATTACGTTCGGTTGCCAACATCGGAACCCTAAGATCCAATTCATCAATTTGCTTTCAGTGTTTGTTCAGTCCATTTAACTTGAATAATAAAAAAATTATTGAAAATACGTATTGAATATCTACGTACGTAGATTGCTACAATTTGTTGTCTTTTTAATTCATCTTTCACACATAAAGCTCACTGTGTCTATTCTAAGAAGATTGTGTCTCAGTCCGTGCTCATAGGAGAGACTATATACTACTTAATTTTGTAGTATATAAGTGCACAAGACGATGTACAAGTATGTTATCAATTAATCAAATGATGCGGATTTGTTTTGAAACAAACAAGTCGCTGTTGATTGGTTTGGTTTTTTAAATAATCGGTAGCCAATGATCTAATACCTCGCTACCTATAGTGCAGAAGGGTATTAAAATTTGTGTAACAGGCAGAAGAAAGCATCTATGACCCCATAACGTATATATATTTTTGCTCAGGGTGACCAGCCGAGTTGTTATACTTTATATACTAAAAATACCAAATATCAGTTTCGGTATATTTTAGTATAATCGAACTGGGTAACGTTCTATATTGTTATTTCCATCACAGCTCGCAATATATTATTCGAAATCACCTGTGAATTATATTTCGATGCAAATTGTCACTGACCTAATGTAACTCTGCACACAATGGGTCTCAGGTATACTTATCAGTAAATTTGAGAATTCAATGAATGTGAATATGTATATACATGGGTATATTTCAATTCGTTTACAAACATACATATGTATGTTGGATTCTATACAAACATATACCATACACTTTTTGTAAATATATTTCAGTTGCGATTTCATTGTCAGCGCGAATAGTTCGATTGTGTTTCATCTGTGATAAAGCAAAACAAAAAAAAAAAAAACAAATATATTTTTTAGCAATGAACATTAAGTTTTCCCGTTCGCTGTCATTGCTGCTGATCTTGATATTCTTCAGTCAGAGTAGTCAGTCTCTCTCGATTCATGAGAAGTTGACGATCGTTCAAACATATATTCATGATGTTGAAGAAATTGATGCAATGGTACTCTCTGATATTAAACTATTGAATAAGGATGTTGAATTTGATATTATGAAGATTTTGGATAATCAGAAAAAGGTGCTGCAACATTTCCAAAGTGTCAGCATACAACTTGACAAGGTCGAAAAAAAACATATTCGAGTACCTAAAGAGTTACTGTATGATATTAGGAACATCGAAAATACAGTTGATAATACACAGCTCCATATAATGCATGAATGTTTAAATGGTTTTATAGCCGTTTCTGAAGATTTTGAGACAATGAAGACCATTGAACAGTCTGCAAATGTCACACTGATAATTTCATTTGCTGATGGTATAAGTCGACACGGAGCCCAATTAAATTATCGCAACTATTTTTATTTGGAACTTTTGAGTTTTTGGTTCCCCAACAGCTTGCATCGCGAAAAACTATTAGCTGGTATTGTGGACTTGCATTCTCGAGTATATTGGTTCTATAAAAATTTAGCTCTAACAAGATTAAAGGCCTATATCCTGGTCCAGTACTCACTGTTACTTCGACAATTTTCTGGTCAAGGCAATTTATTTGCGGAAATGAATAAACTTTATAACAACTATAAGAATTGGATTCAAGCCGATTTTAACAAACTCATAAATCATTTGCATTATGCGAGTTTTCGATATCGCTGGAGTCCCTCCGAGTATGTATATAAAGTTACCTATGATGAGGTGACACGACTACTTCAAGGATATTTTCAGAATGAAATAGATCTCAATAATGAGGGGTCCTGTAGTCGCACTTGCGTCGATTATCGAAACACAACTCAGATGGGTTGCTACGATCAAAAGTTTTGTGCTCAGCAGCCTCAATGCTTGGGACGAATTCACGACTGTCAGTTTATAGGCTCAGACTTCTCTGTCTGCCAATCACCGGAGAACAGCACTCGTCGCTATGAGTATATTGAATTTAGAGACGGCCATCGGTTTGGAGAGCGCGAGAAATGTTGGCGTGACGTCAATAATGTGGAGAGCTGGCGAAAATTGTTAGTCTGGCGCTGCAGTTATTGCTTCTGTCTATGTGACGAGCCGAGTCCCAAGTCTGATCGATACTTTAATCTTCGGGAAACTGTTTCCGATGTGCAGGCAAACAAAGTGGTGACTGGAGTGCGGTTTGTGAAACACAATCGAATATTCCATTTGCAGATACAGCAGGGACAACTTTTGCCGCGAGGCGTCATCAATGAGTCAACAGTGGAGTGGAAACCTGTTGATGACTACAAAATCGGCGATGTCAATGTTACCGAAGGCGTTGATTATCATGCAATGAGCTACGAAAATCGTAGCATAAGTCTGGGCAATGTGGCTGCACAACGTGAGTCAATATTTGTACTGACCGGAGTTCGTTTCCGTGCACGGAGAGGGCGACTAAGTCTTGGCGGCATATTTAGTATTTATAATTTTGAAAGGGGAAGCGTAAGCAAAGTGAAAGTTGCCCATTGGAATGATGATAGTGATTACCAACGTATACGATTAATTCAATTGGATGTTCCAACTCGATCGAATGGCAACGATACATATTTATCAAAGGTCGGAGAATATTTGGAGTTCGTTAACACTGGTGTGATAGCGGATGCAGCACAAAGGACAATTCCCTTTATCGATTTACAGGATCTTGTTAGCACTCCGCCAGTTCCGTTAGGCGGCATTGGTATCTTATACAAGGGTGAAATCGGATATGGTGGCTTTATTGTTCCGTCATTCAGAGTCTCTGAAGTCGATTTTTAAAGAGAATGAAATTCAACGAATGTATAATGCATCATATAATCATTCAGCATATTCATTAAGCTATCAAAATGACAAAGTCTAAATTCTTGAATTTTGACAATTACAAATGAATGAATGCCATATGGAAAAGTGTTTTTATTTTGAATTAAATTATTACTTATACCCTGCATATTGTTGAGCAGTAAACTTTTTACGTTATACCCTTGAACGGGTCAGTAACTGGTCTCAGATACAACATTACGCAACAATTGTTAGTTGTTCAGTCGGCCTAGTCAGCGCCATAAAATGTAAATACCTCAGGTTAAGTGAATTAAGCGTCCTTGTAGGGGCGAAGGTCATATTTAGCAGCTGGCAGCCAGCAGTCGGCAGCTAATGAAGATAAACAATTCAAGCCATGCTGACTTTGCTAAAGAAAATGGAAATATGAAAGGCAAATGCGAGCTGGACTCGCAAGTCCTTTCATTCCGGGTTCCATTCAGAAATCAATGCGTTAACATCAACAGGCAAGTGTCATAGTCTCGGCCTAATCCTATTAACTGAAATTGTATTACTCTCGCCTGACTGCTGCCAAATTGAAAACAAAATGTCGGCCTACAGGCTGATGGTGGTGATGAACGTGTACGAAATTCGCATTTCAAATGCCAATCGATAATGCCGACGATTGTCTCGCTTTCAAGTTACTCGCTGCTGTTCAATACCCTGTTTCCCCCAGGGGGAATTATGGGGGCATATTGTCACATCAGTTTGCCGAGTCATTGCAATTTAAATAGTGATAGCGTGATATTTGAGCTACGCAGTACTTTCATTTTTCGGCTCTGCACTGCGTATGCGTAATATAATTATTATTACGACGATGACGACCTTGGTTCAATTATCACAGGCGTATGCTTCCCACGCACACTTCATTAAATGTGGCCTACTTTTCGGCGCATATTTAAGTGATTGAGTTAATCGTGTTCGCGTTGAGGTTTCTATGTTCGAAAGCATGCTAAACAAATTGAAAAGAAACCAAAGTTTTTTCTCTATTCTCGCTGGCACACAAAAGTTCAGTTGCAGCCCAAAATTGAAAGAAATAGAGAAGGAAATGCAAAGTTCAGAGTGCAAAATATTGTCTTTTGGAGTGAAAAGTTCGTGACACTTGCGCTTTAATTTGATTGACAGAAGTTTAGCTGTGCTTTCTCTTCTACTCACTCATCGATTTCCTCCTCGGAGAGCGAGTGACTGTTTCCCGTGAGCAGCGACATCTTGCGGTGGGGCGCTGCAATTAAAATAGTGGTAGATGTTGAAGTTGAATATTCATATTTTTTTTAATAGACATAACATAAAACAAAATGTTTGTCTGAGCATTAGAGTAAGAAAAAAAACATAATGAGTTTTGTGGGTAGAAAACGCGCACAAAGCATTTTGACAGCTTTTAATTAAAAGCCAACGATGTAAAACATCACGTGCCATCACGAGGGTTACGCCGTCCAAGTATAACTGTGTGTGTCTGTGTGTGTTTGCTTTTGGCTTGGCTTTTTTGAGTGGTAGGCCAACTGTGTGTGGAGTCCTTGAAAAGTTACACAGCTGCTTCGTCGCTTTGCTCGCGGCCAGCGGACGTCCGAATGTCCAAAATTGTTTTGGAGCTGATTTATTTTGCGGCTTATTCACCGCCGCCGTTGCAGTCGCCGTCGTCCAACAAAGATTCGTGGTAGATTGGACACGTCCCCATGTGTGCCGGCGGCAACAAAGAGCGCACACTGCGGTCCCTCAATTCACGCGCCAAAAGTTATGCTACCACAATTTTGATGGCGCAAATACCCTGCCCTCAAAAAAGGTGACAGCAAGCGAAGTTTGGGTGACTTCTACGCAAAACAAAATATTATATGTATAACGAACGCAGGGTAACAACTAGTTGAGCTTGTTGCTATGGCCACTGTTGCTGTTTTTTAGTGGCAAAGTTCAAGGCTACAATTAGCTGAGGCCGGAAATTGAGTGTCGTTGACTGGCGCACGACCACAGGACTAAGCAGTGTAGCTTGCATATTTTTGGAAAACAATATTTACTCAAGAGCTCATTACTCATGCCACATACGGTAAACACTTAAGATGGCTTAAGGCAACAGCCATGAGCATGTCTGTCAAGCTTTATCATGGATTTGCCAAAAAAAAACCATTGCATACTTAGCAGCGCTTCTTAATTACGCTTTGATTGACACGGCGAAAAAAGAAATACACGATACTAATGAGCATTAGAAATTTGTGCATAGTTATTTTTAGTGATAAACTATCTTTTCTCTTGAAAGTTTTGTGTATAAAGCCGTTGTTATGGCAACAAATGTCAACTATTTGTAATATACAATAGAGACGGAAGTAGATATAAAGGCAGCTCTTTGAAAGGCAGCTCACGTAAACTTCATCTGTAATTATACAAAAGTAAGACTTGCAAGCAAAAGTTGTTATCTTTTCAATTCCTACAAGCATAGAAAGTTGAAAATTATGGCTACAAAGCACACATTGTTTGGCACAACAATTTATCAAGTTGAAGCGCAGGCACAAAAAGAGAAAAACATGCTGTATCCTTATGGGTGACACGCATGTGTATTTTTCAAGCCTTTTGCAGGCTGCTGGTGACCCAATAAACGATTCAGCCTTGAAAGCGTTTGCTGAACCATTTCACTGGGCATTGCAGAGTCATCAACGAATGCAAATTTCATTCCCATTCTCTGCTCTCGCCTTGTTTGTTTGTTAACGGTTTTGCGCATTTTCCACAAGCTGACAAGAACTTTTTCAATTAGTTGAATAGAAGCGAAGGCAGAGAGACGTGGAAAAAAGGAATTGTATTTAAGCGAGGATAATGAGCTATTGATTTTCTTACGTGAAAACTAGAATGTCAAGTCAAATAGCGCGCTTTTGTTTATCTGGGCTGGTCAAGTGAAATACGGCACAGGAAAACTCACATCAAATATTAATGGCTAGCGCAATGTATATTCACTGTGTGTGTGTGTGTGTGTTTGAGTGTGCGTGTGTTGGCACTTACGTAAAAGGTAAAACTTTGTTGTGTGTTCCTTCCAGCAGCAGATGGAGAAAATGAACAATCCGCGCGCGCCAAAAACACGTTGAATATCGTCTATGCTCTTTTGCAGCTGCTTATTTTTTTATTCTTCTTTTGTTTATCTACTGCTGCGGCTCACGTGTAACCAAACGCACTCTCCCTCTCTCTCTATCGCTCTCACTCACGCTCTCGTTATGCGAAACACGCACGGACACAACAAATGTGAAGAAGTAGAACAACAACAACGGCAAGCAACTGACTTAACGTCCACAGTGGCGCGTAGTTCACCGTTGACTGACTGAGCATAGAGACCAAAACACACATTGCTGCCACCGCCACAGCCACAGCCGCAGTCGCAGTCGCAGTCGCTGCTGGCGTCGCTGGCTGCGCAATTTGACTCAAACTTTCCACAGGAAGAGAGCGAATTGTGTGTGTGGCATGAAATTCGCTCAAATAGCAAAACGTCTGTAAATTGGTAGTGTGAGTCAGCGAATTGTTTAAATTGTCGTCCACAGCCAAACAACAAAATTAATTTAATTATATAAGACAAACATGGCAACGCAATTACAATGCCACATCAACAACAACAACAACAACGAGAGCAAAACTTTCGATGAAAAGCAAATAATTTGCACTCAAATTTCAGTTGCGCTCAGTTTTCTCCAGTTACGTGTCGGGGTCAGAGGGGCAGCAGCAGCAGCAGCAGCGCTGCTCGGCTGGTTGCGTGCAACAGCTGCGCAGGGAGGCTGCGACTCGACAGCGGGCTGCGCCTTGCGTCCTTGCTAGCCTTGAGGCTGCTCGCCGTAATTATACGAGCGGCAGGCAGCAATGCGGACCAAACGCACCGGCCATTAAGCTTTGTTTGGCGTTAATTTTTAAAACGCTTTTATTAAAGTCCCCAAATGTGTGGAAGTGTGTGTGCTGGTTGCTTATTGAATTACACGTTCGTTAACGTCCATTCCGACACTCAGCCGTCGTCCCAAGACGGCCCTCGGTGCGTATGCGTAATATTCAGCATACGCCGCATGATTTCATTTCGTAAATTGTGTTCTTTTTATTTTAATTGCTACCTTTGAAATGGAAATTTTCTTCATTTCTTACAGCTCATAAAACAAAACAGAAGAATATTACACATTTTTTTTATGCGCCATAAAACGGTAAACATTCACGGCGATTTAATATGTGTGCGTGTGTGTGTGTGTATTCTGTGTTGGAGTGTGTGTGTGTGTGTGTTAGAGAGAGTGTGTTTACACACATTTTGTGTGTGCTTTGGCATTTCATTAATATGTAGGCTCGTGTATGCTTTATTGTCTGCAGCATGCTTGGGGAGTATTGATAAACAAACTTGTGCCACACAGAGATACATACATATGATAAAAGCGGGTTGCTGACCAAAGATATGCTCGGCAAACTGAAGAGGGTGTTAGTGCGCGAAAGCGTTAAGGGGCAAGCTCAATGGGTTGACTGAGTCACTGAACTAAGTTTGCAACAAATAATGGATGGTTAAGTTCAAGCTTAAGCATCGTTCAATCGCGCTAAACAAATAAAATACTTAAGTTAACAGTTTCAGTTTCACCTTAAACATCGTTCTAACGTTCTAAAAGGCAAAAACTGTTTAAGTTAACAGCCTCAATTTATGTTTGTAAATTTGGCAAATTGATTTTCTGAAATTCATAATTACAGCTGGGGCCCATTTCAGTTTGCTGTCGTTTTCTTGAATATGCTTAGCAAATATTCAACAGCCTGTTTAACTGACCGTAAAGAGTGCTTCCCATTTACTTCCGCATTAAATAATTCATGAATAAATACTTGCCCTTTGCTCTCATTGAGTTTCATTCAGCTTTCGCATTTATTTTGTGCTTTTAAATTGTACACGAAAGTTATCAGCACATGTTACACTTCAACTAATTTGTCGGCCAGACTTTTTTGTGACATTATCACTCGGCTGCTTCGCATGGAAAGTAAGCTTAATTAACCAAACGCATGACTTTAATTTGACATTGACATTCAAATTTTTTCTAGTCTCAATTTTATTTATTGCTTAATTTCTGGTTTTCCACATGGGCGGTAAATACGAACCACAAGAAGCGGGGCGGGGCAAGCGCACATACAAGCATATATATATATATATATATATATATTGTGCGATTAGCTCTGCTTTTATATGTGTGTAAGATACGACAATAGCGAAAAAGACAAACTTTTTCAATTCGACAATGGGCAATGAATGGACTTCAAAACAAAAAATTCGAATTTGCTGCCTAGCAATTAATGTAATTAGCAGCACAATTATTTGGTAATTTTTAGTTGTCGCTGTTGTTGTTGTTGTTGTCGTTGTTCGGCGTCAAGTGGCATCGCCCACTGTGCGCTCACTGCTCGAGTATGTCGTAAAAAATGAGATGCGTGGCACGCGTTCAATCACACAATCATTGTTCATACGCCACGTTGGCTGCGCGTTACGCATAAGCTGTTGGGCGGCTTTAAGGATATTCGACATTCCTGCCCAGCCTAATGCTTTTATTAATAATGCAGAATGTGCGCAGCGAGCCTGTGGGAATTTCCAACAAACAACAGCGAACAACAACAACAAATGGCACATGTCTGCTTAACTTGAAGTACAATTTATTTATTTATTTACTTGTGCTCTTAAATGGAAATCAATAATACGCACTGTTGAACCAAGCTCACAGCAGGTGGCACACGTCATCACGAGTGCACAATACCCATGGAATTTAAACCGAATGCCATACAAAGGCATTAGCAAAAGGCTTATGGAGAGATAGATAGATAGATACATGTGTATCTGTGTTGCTGTCTGTTTTGTGTATCTGTAGCTGACTAACATGACATTCTGTCGCTCGCAGAAAAGTGTTGTCTGTGCCAACAGTTGTTGACCATTTCGGAAGGAATTCGTCTTCACACACTCACACACACCACACCCACTTTCCTGCAGACGGAGACGGTGAACTCCACAGCCCCGACTGCGCATCCGTTACATAACCAAAGCATCTCCTGCCAGGCCCACAAAATCAGCTCACTTGCTCTCTCACTCTCACTCTCTTCTCTATTCTCACTCTCACTTTGGCCCTCTCGCTGCTCTCTTTGGTAAGAGCGGCGATGGCATTGTGACTCTCCGCGTGCGTTGAACTTGCTGAGGATTTGAGCCAAAGTTTCGAGTGCAAAACTTTTGCCTGAGACAATTTGTTGATTATTTGTTTTGGGGTCCCCAGCAGTCATGTCAAAATATTATTTGCACACCAGGCGGCTGACATTTCCGCCTCCACCCCTCCCCGCCCGCTTGCGGAGGTGTCTAGCAAAGTGTGTGCGTTAATCTTCTAAGCTGAAGCAATTTACGCACTTCAGCGTCGAATTGCGCCACTGTAGGATGCGAAGGATGCGACGTCCATTTGAGATGCCAACCGCAGACGCGAGTTCTTGTTAATTATGCTTTAAGGCAAGTGCGAAATGAAACGCGAGACTTTATGGTTCTCTTGGTTTTTTTTTTTTTTTTTTTTTTTTAAGATCATATTTACTTCAATCACAGCACAGAATACAGAGAATTTACTTTATTTTGTTTTTATTTAATGTCGTTTCTTTGTCGCTTTGAAAAGGAAATACGAAACGCGCAACACAAGAGAAAAACTATATCAACTTGTTGGTTGTCTTGTGGTTTGTGTGGTGAGGAAGGAATTGCTTGCGTGGGTGCAAGTTAAGGCGAGTAATTGGAAAATGTGGTGCAGCAGCGGAGAAAGCATAAAGAAAATCAAGTGAGAAAGGATAGTGAGTGATATTCGAAAGAGTTTTGTTTTATAATAATAAATTGTTGACATGTATTTTATATGTTTAGGGTTTTTTTGTTGCCTCTTTTTGCAAATTTTAGTGCTAGTTTCAAAGTTGTTGTTAACACACATCTAACATCTATAGATTTCTCATAATTTTGTTTACTTGCTTATTTGTGTATGTATATTTTCTTTTGTTTATTTGTATATATATGTATATAAGTTGTTATGCTTTATGTATATGTTACGCTTCTTATTTGTTTTGTTTTTCTTGTTAAAACACAGTTACCGTTGCTAGTTACATTTGACTTGGTTCTACATTTAGATCAGGTTCGAAATGTTCTTTCTTTTCTCATGTGTGGTACAGCAGTTATTCTTTTTGTTTGTGAGTTTGTTTTATGATTGTTGCCAGTTGCAAACTAAATTTACAAATATGCTAAACTAAACGATACAACGAGGTAATATGAATGTACAATTAAACAGAAAAAAAAAAAAAATTACATTTACAACTGAATGAGCACACAAACATTGCATATAATTATAATCTCAATTGGTTTTGCGGGGGGTGGTTGGGAATTGTGGGGATTGTGGGGGGAGGGGTTTGCTTGGTGGTAACTTAATCACTTTGCACAATTAAAACTAAGAACTGAGAATAAGCAAAACAGATGCTAACGCACATCCGTGTTAAGCTGCTTCCTTGCTCTGCCCAACGAGTTGTGAATTAATTCCGTTTTACAGTCGATTTGGCATTAACAGCTCGCCAGGGATGAGCGCATTACGCATCGTCGTCCTTCCTCCAACGACTCTTGTTCATTTCTTCTTCATTTCCCATTTCCCATTTCCAGTTCATGCTAGGAAGTTGTTGTGTAAAAATTATAAATCAGCCTTCGTCCCTTTGACTAAAAAAAAGTTGCCTGTCTCCTTGGCTCTTTGATCTCGATGCATCATTGTTCATTAATCAACATCCACAGCAGCGCCTCCACTTAGTACTGATAATTGTGTGGAAAGACGGCCCGAGCGGGTAAATAGCAAGGATCGTGCTGATTGCGATAGCGACGTGCAAGAAACACGGCCAAAACCTGTTGGAAACCCCAAGAAATGGGTTAGTAATTGATTTGTTGATCGGCAGAGAGCATAAAGGAAAGCATAAAGAGAACACAAAATGATTAATAACATCATGTCTCACCATATGCGTTAGCCGTGCTTAGATTCTCTAGGGGATTAAGCGATGTTTTGATTACGTCGCCAAGGGATTTGTTCATTACTTGTTTGATTGGTATTTGTGTGTGAGGATGAATATATAGTATAATATGTATGTATGTGATGTAAATATGTTTCATGTTCAGTTCGAAAAAACACTTGATTGCTTGCGTTTTGTTAAAAGGATTAAACACGTAGCTATATGATTTTCATTTTCTTGTATATATATGTATGCATGTATATATAGTATCTGAATATATAGTATTACTAAATTGTATGATTTTACTTTGAGTATAAATATAAATGATGCAATGATGATGATAATGATGATGATCTAACAGACCCACGATTATGCTCGCTATGAATATGAAATTTACACATTGACATCAACGTTTTCTTTTTGCTTTTTTTTGTTATTCAGAGACTTATTGATAGATAGAGGGGCACACAAACAATTTAGCATTTAAATGTGTCTGCAATTGTTAGTTTGTTTGTTATGCGATTAGTGATTAGTTTGGATTTCGCAATTTAGAGGAAGGCGCTGGGCAAGCCACGCGGATCCTTTTGATTGCGATAGCGCACTGTTAGCCAGACACCAACGAACTGAATGCATGCCATGAGAGAAGATACAATTACCAAGGATTACTTGCGTTTGCGGATTGAAGTGAACCTTCACTTACCTCGGTGAAGCTAAAGAAGATGCCAAGGCCGCCGCACAACTTGAAGGCATAATTGATTTTATCCTCCAACAGCGGGCCACAAGGTCCGCAATGGCATTTGGGGTCCTGCGAGTCCACACAGCACTGTTTGTTCACCTCGACGCAGCTGGGCTCGTTGCTGGCCACGACGCTGTTGGTGGTCTCGATGGTGGCATTGAAGCCGCAGCAAAGGAATTTCTCCTGGACCTGTTCGCGCAGATTTGGCGGCACCGTCTTCCAGCCCTGCTCGGCGAACTGTTGCTGCTGCTCGGCGTTGACGGCGAGGCAAGAGCTGGCAATCGAGAACTGGATGAGGAACAGCATGAACAGAATGATCATGTACTGCGCGATTGAGAGATTAGCGTGAGGGGGTTAAGTGCAAACCAAATAATGCGATTGACAGCGATTAAATCTGCTTATCAGCTAATAATAATAACAAAAATAAATAATCAAAATGGGAGGGGGCAACGTTTTGCTGTCGTCGACTGATAACCTTCCGCTGACGCAATTAACGAGTGCGCGGAAGTCAATGACAATGACGTGAGTGTGTCGAGTGTTTGAATCATGTCAAGCAGCGCACAGCGTCATTATGAAGACCACCTTCAAGCTGCATGCATGTATAACAAATGTGCGGAAATAGGTACAGTGGCAACTGTCTAAGTCGGACGTTCTGTAATTATCATAGCAATTTCATCTCTTTTGAGTGGACAAAAGTGCGGGGAAATGTGTACAGTGAACACTGCTTAAAACACTTTTACTATAACGTTTGCTGCTTGACATTGTGGCGTCCGGTCGAGCGAGTGTTCACTGTGGCAGCAGCAGCAGCGCAAGAAACCTCAACATCAATCGTCAGTCGTCAAGCTCATCGACATGCGTTGAGCTGACCTTCAGTTCAGTGGTGGCAAAACTGTAGAACACTGGGTTCACTTATGCGTGCATCCCCAACTGTGTGTCAGAGTGTGTGTGTGTGTGTGCAAACGACGGCTTCAGAGTGTATGTGTGTCTGTCTAAGCAACTGCTTAGTGTGAGTCTGTTAACAACTGTTTGTGTGCGTGTGTGTGTGTGTGTATGTGAATGCAAGCAACTGTTTGTGCTCGTGAGTGATTGTTGCAAAAGGATACAAAGAAGAGCATCACTTGATGATGCTTGACTGCGCCAGCAAGGCCCAGCATAGATATGCAGATGAGTATAACGCCGCAGGCCAAGATGCCGCCGACAATTGGCAGATTCGTGACCACAGACGCTGCCCTTGCGTAGACTCCGACGCCAATCAGCAAGAATCCAATCATCTGTAAAAAAAAACACACATATTCGTGCCATAAAAAATCAAAATACACAATAACATCAGCACGCTATAAATAGTTCATAACAGTTGCAGCAATTATATTTTGAGGGTTTATTTTCTCTTCCCCATTTTGTATTTTTTTTTTTTTTTGTTGTACTGATTTTGTTGTTGCTGTTGCTGCTTACCACATACAAAATGTTGAGCGCAATTAGCGCGTTCTTCGAGCAGGTGAATCCACCACACATTTTGTTTACCAAGCGCTTTTTAGCTGTCGCTTTATTGTGCAAATTAATTTATGCCTGTGGCTATTTAATTCTTAAAACGCTAACAATACCACAGTTAGTTGGTGTATCAAACAAAATTTTTTTGTC
Source organism: Drosophila siamana (assembly GCA_035047445.1). Taxonomy (NCBI): domain Eukaryota; kingdom Metazoa; phylum Arthropoda; class Insecta; order Diptera; family Drosophilidae; genus Drosophila; species Drosophila siamana. Next base: position 13,837,904 of record JAWNPP010000004.1, on the reverse strand, counting down.
TATGGCGCAGGTTTCACTTTCACTGAGTGTGCTATAGTGGTGAGCAAACACCGATGGCATCCACAACGTTATATCGATGTTTTGACAAGTATGCAACGTGAAACATCGATTCCGTTAATATCGTAGTTTTTGCAACTGAATAACACTATCTATTAAATATAATTTGTATTTAAAGTTATTTTTAACAAACTGACAACATAATTTTGCCCATTGACTTATTGAAGCCGAGAAGAAACCTCGAAAATAACCACACATCATATGGTGTACTGATGATGGCAATATTTGTTCGCTGATATGGCAGCTCTAGCATTACAGTGGCGTCACGGCGCAATTTCTGCATTAGCCGGACTGGCAGCACTGCCGCCAAGTAGTGGGCAACAGAATCACTTAGCGAATATTCCAACCATCGTTTTCAACACTGTTTTTCATCAGTGCGCGGCGCGATTTCTTCGAGTGTAGATGAAGTGCAAGTTTAAGAATAAAAAAATTAAAGAAATAATTGTCATTACAACTATTTGCAATTACAGATGTATATGTGAGTGCCTGTGTGTCGCATCGGGTTCGGTCGGGTCGTGTGTATGGTGTCGTCACAACAAGCAACAATAGCAACAACAACAAGTATTGAAAGCGCCGGTGCAACAAGTGCCGTTAATTGCATTTTTATACTGAACGAAAATTCCGAAACAGGCAAAAGGCAAAGGCAAACAACTTCATTGCGTGTCATGGCAAGTTATTGGCCTAGGACCTCCAACTTGGCAATATTTGGCAAGCAGGCGCAATAACAACAACAACAACAACGGCAACAAACTAAATTTATGGGTAAACGATAAGCGCCGGCAAACGAAGCAGCGATCCGGGCGCTGCCCAAAATTGGACATGGAACGTGCGTCGCGCGCTTAAAGTAGAATTTAGTAGCTGTCAAAGCCATCAGCTGGTGCCGGGCAACACCTACAGCAGAAGCAGCAGCATCAGCACGCAAGGTATGCTACACACACACACACACATATTATGCACTTACACTGGCACATGTAGTGATGCAAAAGCATCAATGCTATCGAGCTTTTTAATGGCATCTGCTTGGTTCGTTTGTCGATGGTTGCTATGCATTTGATACTTAGTGATGCAAAGAAGATAATATCGATATACTTTGTGACGAAGTTATTTATTTGGGTTTTTTTGCTGCTAGGTTTACAAGAATAAATAGGAATACATTTCGAACAAGACATGAAAATCTGGATTTTTTTGTGTTTCTGCACAACTTGGTTAACAAGAAAACAATGAATATATCAAAATAATGAAGAGCATGACAAGAAAGAAAATAGACTAATTGAATAATAAGTGATTCGGGTTACGAACGCCAATTGCGGAAATTTTTTTTAAAGCTGAAATTTAGCGGGAAAAAGCGTTATATCGAAACTATTGATGCTTTTGCATCACTCCAGTAAATAAGCTAATGCATCAGGCTTCTCGCTTGCGCCTGAAACTTTGCGTGCAAATGGCGAAAACGCTGAGTCGATTGGCCGCTTGGCCGCTTGGCTTTGTGGCCGTTTGGCTGTTTGGCTGTTTGGCTTTGTGGCCTGTGACTTTATAAGGCTGCCGGCTGTCAGTTGTCAGTTGTTTTTAGTCGGGCTCATTGGCAGCTTTATTGGCCTTGTGTGTCCGCTTATGAGTTTCAGTTTGGAATATTGTGTGTGTGGCCCGTTGGCCGCTGGCCATGACAACAGACAACGGACAGGCGACAAGCGACAAGCTGTACTAGAAGCAGAAGCTGGAGCTAAAAATGCTGCAGTGGCAAGTAGAACTTGCATACCAATCATAAATAAATATATATGTATGCATGTATGTATGGAGCTGCAACTCGATAGTGGCATACTCGTAAATATGAATCGCGCATTGCACTTGCAGCACGGCTGCATGCGACAAGCAGCTCGTTAGTCTTTGCGGTGGTGCGAAGATGCAAAACGCTTCTGCCTGCACTACTAACTGCTCCTAACTGTCCTAACAAGATGGCAACACATGAAATTAGACTGCCCCGATGCACGTCCGGCGATAGAACTTTTGCTGATCGTGCCCAGGCAACAAGCTGAAGGCAAACAGGCAAACAGGCAACTGGCAACTGGCGACTTGCGACTATCAGCGACAACGCTCGCCACATTGCACAAACTAATTAACATATTCAAATATTTGTCGCATTGTTTTGCCGGCGACTCGCGACTGCAAGTCCTCGCGACTTGTGGTCTGCTTATTGAAAAACCATTTTACGGTTTCATGCTTGGCAGTCATTGCGCAAAACGCCGGCTTTCCTCGATGCCTGGCTGACTGGCCAACCGCCCTGGCCACGCCCCAGTTTAGTGCACTAGCAACAGCAGCAGCAGCAGCAGCGGCAGCATTGCATTTTCATTGTGGCAGCCGCATCTTCGCTTCGGCTTTGTGGCTGTGCGGTGTGTTGTGAGCCCCTTGGCGCTATTTTTATCGCATTTTAAATGGCTATTTGTAGTTGTTCCACCAGGAAGTGGCATAAATTCGCAGCGCATAATGGCTGTGAATAAATTATTTTTACCTGGCTGCCGCTTCTTGCTTCCTTGCGCCGTTCTGTGCGATTCTGATAAGCGCAGAGACGAAGAAGTCCCAGTCCAAGTCCAAGTCCTCCTTTGCGTTTGCGTTCTTCAATGAAATAAAAACGCAGCCGAAGAAGAACAATGCACTGGTTACGTAATCACTTACTGCGATTGTTGTCCTGAACCCTAGACCTCGTCTACGTTTACTACCTTGTTGCCTGGACCAACCTTTGGCAATCGTCGTCCACTATCCACATCCAGCCATGGTTGCCGCGTGAGAGAGAAGAGCCAGCGGCCTTCCTTGTGCAGCCAGCGCAATTTTCACGCACGCCCTCCAACAACATTCAAACTGTTGTGCATACGACGACGACGACGGCGACGACGACGACGACGAAGAAGAAAAAGAAGAAGATGGTCAAATTGAATACGCAGTCGTAAATTCAGCGAGCAACAAACAAAGTTCACACAGTTGCAAAGATCGAGTCAACGGAAGTACTCGTAACTTGGCCCAGGGTTGCATCCTCTTTTTTTTCCATTCCATGCCAGAAATATCCAATCAACAGCCTTAAGAAACGCTTCAATTAATCATTAACCGTTAAGCGTTACTGTAGTCGGTCGTTGTGCCACGGTACAGTAATCATCCAACTAAATGGAATTTACTTCGTATTCTCCATACCCCGTGAAATCGAGCGAGGGGTGGGCGGAGATGATGATTAAGTTATAAATTGTGGGTGGGAGACAGAAGAGCGTAGCATGAAAGCAGAATGCGCTGCGATGTTGATATATTATTGCTCCGAGAAAATTAATGTTTTTGAGCATTAATGATTAGTCCAAAGTCTGTTGCCTTGGGCTCTAAAGATTCTCAATTTAGTTGGGAGCATTCGTTGCTGCGATTTCAGATTAATTTTACCATTTATATACTTCCTATTTATTTAAATGTGCGCTATGATTTAATTGAATTAAACTTTTATAATCAAAGATTGCATTATGATTGCCTAAGTCTCTATTAGTGTATTTAGCTTGTAGCAATTCACATCCTCGTAACACAATTTATTCAAATTACAGAGTATCGCACCACTGAAAACTTTATGCAAATGCAATGCAAACCAATTGTGCAGACTGCACAGCTTTATTTGCTGTTATAAATGAACTCAATCTAGCAGATGCTATATGCATATTGGAAATAGTCTCAGCAAAGGGTTCTCCCACATATATTTATCCTGAGGATTAAGACTTCGTTGCTGGCCGACTCTTTTAATCGGTTCACAAGGCGCATTTGTTTGCGTCCGTTTGCTGGCCGACGCGTTATCTTCTATTGGCCAATAGAATCCACACAGTGCTAACACAGCTAACTGAACCATTTTACAATTTTCCTAATGGTTTTCCAACTGTGCTTTGCCCGTCTGTCTGTCCATCTGTCTGTCCGTCTGGTTAGACTTGGTTGTCTGGCTGCGGACTGGGCCCTGTCTGGTCAATGTCCTTTTGGCAAAAAAGCGCCTTGCATGCGCATTGCGGCGCACGACGCGTCAACAGATGTTATCCCACTAGGCAGTGACCCCGGCAGGGCCATAAATTCTCACAGCGCGGCAACGGCAACGGCAACGGCCATAGTAACTGCAACTGCAACTGCAACGGCAAAGAGCAACAGCAACAGCAACAGCAGCAACGGGGCGACTGCGCAACGCTTCTCTACAAATGTTCCAATTTGTATTTTTGCAACAAATTGTTGTAGTGCCTCCTCGGCTGCCGTTGCCACTTGCCGCTCTTGCCCCTTTTCCCGTTTGCAGTTTGCGCATTGCGCGTTCACCCGTTGCTGTTGTTGTTGTTGTTGCTGGCTCTGGAGCTGCATTTAATTTAATTTGGCCTGCCCAATTGGGCAATGCTGCAATTAGAGACAAATGTTTTGGGTGCATTCCTTCTGCTATTTAAACCCCATGTTCGAGGCAATTAGTTTGGCCCAGCCCCAACCTCCAGTCTGTGGCTTCCAGCTCGCCGTTTGTCCATTTGCCAACTATAGGCGAAAGTTATCAGCATGAGACGCGGTGAGGTGAGGTGTGCTGCGATCGGGCAGCAAGGCTGGGAGGGAGGACGCAATGTCTACGTAGGGGTTGGCGATTTCCCACACGTTTGTTTGCTTAATTAGGTGAAAACTGGCTAACAGCTGTCGCTGAGGTTTTTTTTCTTAGCCATTCGACGGGCAATGCCAAAGACACCGCTGCCTGCTTGCCAGCTTGCCTGCCTAGCTGGCTAATGAGCAGGACAAGCTGGCGAAAAGAAAAGTAAGCAGCCCCGTCCTCGCTTTCAGGTTGCCAAAATGGAAAACGTTTTTCGTTTGAAGTGCAAAAGATTCCAGCTATTATCAACTGCGCTATACTCTACTGCTAAAGCAGACCCAGATACTAAAGTCGAGCAATTTGTCGCGTTGCGATTTGATTGAGCAAAGTTTAACATTAATGATCTGCCAAAGACTGAAAGGTTTATTAAGAATATAACTATCGCATAATTGTAAGTTATGTGGGAAATTTTGAAATTATAATTTCTACGATAGCATCTCAACCTACTCAATACCTTCCTCCTGAGATTTCTGACAAGCGCGTCTCGTTCTAATCTATAATATGCATCTGTGTCAGCTGGGGCATTGTCTCTTTTTTTTATCGATAGTATCAGTGGAATTCTATCAATAATGCTAGCAGGCAACTATCGATGTGAAGCAGCTTTGGCAATATCGATAATTTCACAGCTTGTTATATGTATCTATGCCAGATTAGGCATATAAGGTTCGGTGTGCCGTTTTTTTTGTTTGTTTGTTTGGATTTCTCTGTTGGCTTTTGTTTTTGTTTTTGTTTTGTATCGCAACGTTTGGCGTTTGCCATTTGGCATTGCCCATCGTCATGGCAAGTGCATAATTTTTCAATCAATGCGAGCAGCTGTAAACAAACACAAGCTGAGAAAAAGAGTCAAGTCAAGCAACAGGCGGCCGGGCCTGGCTAACATCGTAGGTTAGACTAAGGCTAGGCCAAGACGAGCCAAGTGAAGTTTGGGGCGCAGAGTCGCAGCCATGGCTGCAGAAATCGTGATGCGGCCAACATGGCAAACACTGTCTGTCGGATGCTAAGGAAGCGCTCCAGCAAAATCAGCTCTCTGCCAAAAGCATTTAAATGCAAATGCAAATGGCCATAAAGCGTGAGGGTGTTCAATGCGAGCTTTATATGCAGCGATGTGGGCCAAATGCGAGCAAACGTTTGTCAATGGTCAGAGTGTCAAGAAGTGTGGGTGTTACTCAGCTTCCCTGCAACCCCCTCGAGGCTATTGTGTTTATTTAGAAAGATCCTGCTCACATTCGCACAGTCGCAGTTGGAGTTGAAATCAGAGTCGGAGTCGGAGTCGGAGTCGGCGTCGCCGTCTTAAGGCCACAGGCCACAACGCTAATTAAAAGACATTGCTAAATGACAAAGACTTAATGGCCAGGTATTTGCATAGCTGTCAACGCTAATGCCCACACTTGGCCAACATCGTGCGCTCGCCTGAGATCGCCACATGCGGTGCTACGTTTTGGGGGGCACGCAGACGGGAGGAGACGCAACGAAGACGTGGAGCAATACTAGCAAGCTGGTTCAACACCAAATACGCACTGGACTCGCCCATAAAAATTGTCAACGTCGGCTTGCGCTTTGCCGCTGACGATGCTTTTTTAATAGAGGCGTTTTATTCAAGCGACGCACGACGCACATGCGTCTTGGCACCTTTGGCTTGGACACGGGTTTCTACAGGGATGCAGCGATGTCTTCATTCAGTTTGAGCAACTCTGGCAGCTGTGGCAACTGTCGCAACTGAGGCGATTGCGGCACGCGTGCATTGCTCCGCTTTTGCGCATGATTAATGGAAGCCGCCGCCTCAGTTTGCTAAGTGATTCTGATACTCTGAATTTGTGATCAGTTTGGATGCAGAACGAAGATGTTCAGCTCTTCAGCGTTGCTCTTCTTAATTGCGTGCGTAGCTGAAGCGTTAAAGAGATCGTAAAACGCCTCGCTTAACTTGTTGCTGTGCCTCATAATTTGATTAACACTTTTGTCGACTCGCAGAACCCGCAGCAGCAGCCGCAACAGCAGCTTTGTTTATGTTTGTGTGTGTTTGTGATATGGCAATGCCTTCTTCCTACATACATATGTACACACAAAGTGTGCCTGAATGCTCACAAAGCCGTGAAATTATTATAATTTGTTGCCGGTTTTAGCATTTCACTTAACCCGCAAATGTAGTTTGTCATACATCAAGCTTAACCACTTGACAAACAATCGAGGAGTCGAGTCGAGTTGAGTCGACAACGAGCCACCTGCTAATGAGCTCTTTTGCCGCTTTAAGTTGTCCGGGGTCGCTACTGTCTGCACTCCGTCAATCCATCAATTGCCTGACAAGATATATGGCCCTGACTTCAGACGACGTGTCAGCGGTAATTACTTACGAAAAAATGCTTACAAATTTATTGGCCAAAACTATTTATTAGTTCAATGCGCGCGCTCGGCTGGGAATTTTAATGATTGTCAGCTTGGAGATCGGCTTTCAAGTGATTATCCAATTATGCCGTTGCATAAAATTACCATTTGTCATTATTGTCACTTTATAGGAATTAGCGAAAATATTGTAAAACTTATGACAGCTGTAAATCAACTTGAGTTTGGAATACTAATGCTTAACTTTTATCAGAGTTATACTTAAAGAAATTATCTGATGATGTTTTAGACTTTGATATCTAGAAACTGTAGATTGATCATCAGTTTTGATAGTTGGTTAAATAAAACACACACGTCATTTATTTTTGTATATTTGTTTATAGAGTTTATTATGTGTAGAGTTTATTGCTTTACTTAATCAGTACAATTTGTTTAGAAAATATAGACTCATATATGAATATGCATTGTCTCGTTTTAATCTAAGATCTTAAATGTTAGCCTTTTTATGCTGATGTTGCATGTTTAGCCCATACTAAGCACCTTAAACTTAGCACCTCTCTGCGGTTCGGCAATAAATTAGCAATAAATATGTATGTGTTGTCTTGTGTTTAGTCATAAATAGTTAGCAGTAATAGTTGAGTACGCAAATACAAATAAATAGTTGTTTCGAGAATGTTGCAGACGCTGCCGCTGTGCAAATGAATTTGACACAAACATTTTGATACAAAATTATTTGGCAAATCTGCAGGGATTTTTTTTTTCTTTTGATTTGTTTTTTTTCGGCAGCGTCCACGGAATAAAGCAGCTCGAAGCGTAAATAAATAAATAAATAAATAAATAGTAGATAAAAGTTATAAATGCACATCATTTGCTTCAGTTGGTAGACTTAGATTTTAGATACTCGCATCCAAGAGATATTATATTCACTACACACAACAAATTAGCCTAGTTGTTTTTTTTTTCGTTTTGCTAAAGAGACAGATAGAGAGAAATGCTAATAAACGGTTTGCGTCTAGAAATTAATTTGCTAAAAATGATTTTTTGCTGAATTCCTTCATCGTATCTTTTGCTAAATATTCTCACTTTGTTGTCTATGCAATGCGCAGTTTTAAAATGCTGGAAATGCTTTTGTCCAGTGCATTTAAAAGCGCGCATTTAAATGGATTGTTCTTTTCTTTTCGTGTAAGAAAATGCTTCGTAATTGAATTAAATTAATGCTTAATTAGGCCTTAGCGTAAATTACGTAAAATTAAACTACAATTTTTCAGAATGATTTTCATGGTTCGCTGCTTGGCGAATATGTGCTAAGTAAATTCAAGTCTCATCGAATCTTTTGAAGCTTTCGAGGCATATTGCGTTTATTCCCAGCTAATTTGGGGGCGGGGCAGGGGCCATCAAACCAGCCAACCAGCCACATCATCTAGTACTGTTGCCCATAGCGTCCATTGATGCCGCTGTCGTACAGTTTGTTCAGCGTATCCTTGGCGCTGCCCATGTGCGAGGCGCCTCCGGCCGAGGCTGCCGACGACGGCGGTGGGCCGTACAGAATTGTGGGCGCTCCGTATGTAATGGTGGGCGTGGGCTCCTGTTGGTACAGATAGCGTTCCTTGCGCGTGCGACGCTGCACAGTCTTCCAGATGCCAAAGATGCTCAGCTGGGCGAGCAGAAACAGGGAGCCGGCGAAAATGAGACCTGTTGAGTGAGAAGCAGACGAGAGATTGGGATTGTGAAAACAGGAACAAAATGAGCAAGGTGAAGAGAGAGAGAGAGAGAGAAACGGTGAATAAAGCGAATGAGCGCAACAGAGAGATAATGAGGAACAAAACTGGTGGCAACAAGGAAGCGACGAATCGACTTAGTTATCAAAGAAAACAAAAGTGGACGGCACTTGACCCAGTTTCTGGTCAAAAGCAAGACGCTTGAGGCTAGCCGCAGTTTGCTAGGGAAACGAACCCAACGACCGAACAACGAGCAGCGATCAGCGAGCTGCGAGCGGCGACCAAGTGACCAAGTTTGACAGCAACAAGTTCAAGATAAACAAAAACAATGAGAAATAAAACAGCGACAATTTAGTGCATGAGTTGCATATTTGTGGCTATAGCTGTGGCCATTGCACCAGCAGCAAAACATCAGCAACAACATCAGCGACGGCGAGCAGAGGCTTCACTTTTAATGCTCCTACACTTGGTTCTCAAAAGTGCAACATGCCACATAAATAAGCCGCAAGTCGAGGCCGCAACTAAAAACCGGAGATAGCAGATCGCTGCGAGAGTATGAAAGAGAGACACCGAGTGGCCAGAAGAGGAAATTCGAAATGCCAATGCCAATGGTAGAAATCGGGTGAAAGTGCCGCCAAAGTGCACAAAGCTGAAGCTGAGACTGCGGCTGCGACTGCGACGGCGACTGCGACTGCGGCTGAGGCAGCTTCACTCGCATGCGTCGTTGTCGTTCCCGTCGTCGTCGTCCAGTTCACGAAATCAGAATTTAAGAGCAACGACGTCGACGTTGCCTGATGACTATCACAGATTACAACGTACTCCATATGCATGTTGTTGTTGCTGTTGCTGTTGTACATCAAATGCCCATAAAAAGTAAGCGCCGACGGCCCAAGACCAACACAAACCCAACAAAACAACCGAAACTAACCCAGGCAACAAACAGTAACAACAGTAACAACAACTCTGTTGTTGTCGTGGTCGTCATCGTTGTCGTGGTCTGTTGGCAATGACTTTAACGAGTTTCAATAACAAAGCGCACGCACTTGAGCTTTTATTTATATGCTTGCTTTGCCTTTTATCTGTTTGTCTCGCTCTCTCTATAAGTCAGCAAATACTACGATTCTCGACTCCGACTCTGACTCGGTTTCGGATTTGTGTGTCTTGTGCGTACACAACACCGACAACAATGAAAACAACATGAAAAAAATTATTACAATTACGATAAACGTTCGGGCCGCGAGCCTGGGAGTAGCCACAAAAGCAATCAAATGTTAAACAATTTGAAAATAGACTCCAGAAACACATAACTAAGAACAATGAACAAGCAGCCTCGTTCACATTTGTTACTGCACGAACTGTATTTTGGTGTCTTGTTTTTGTTTTTTGTTTGTTTGATGGGAACCGGTGCATGTGCATCTCCGATGAAAGTGAACTAAACCAATTGGTCATTGGAGGAAGCGATGCGAAATGCTTCTTTTATTTGCTTTTGAAAGTGAAAGAAACTAATCAGGCATAGGGACATTAAACGAAAGTAATTTAAACCCAAATGGGGTTTTATGTTACTTTTAATGACAGCACTCGCACTCTTTTTTCATGCCACAAAGGCAGCGTCTGCATTTTTCACACTTCATAGAAACTCCATTGAAAGTAAAACACATTGAAAACCATCGAAGTGCAGGAAACACGTGATTTGTTAAAGAACTGAGGGTTCACTTATATATATATATTATTTATTGTTGAATTTGTGTGATTTGCTGATTTTGCATGATTTGCTCACGTTCAACTCAACTCAGTTGCTGCAACAATTTCTGCTAATGAAAGTACATTGAATGCATTTTGGGTAATAGTTAGCAATTACAATTATCCGAATCCGTAGCTCGAAAATTGACCAGTTTAAGCTTATGGCCTTAATAGTGATTGTGCTGCGATTACGGCCAGAAGCAGGAATCTGATTGCGCTGGAGTTATGAATAATGCATAATACGAATAAATTTGGATAAATTATGCTATGGAATATCATGCTGGCCGCTAGATTGATTGCCATATGCCGCATGCCGCATGCCACACGCATTACAATGGCTGCGGCTCTCTTACGATACATGAGACTTATGCTCGAGACAACGAGCAGTCGCCAGTCGCTCCCGATCTTCAATGTGTGTGGCAAATGAGCTTAAACTGAGGAGAAAACCGTTGCTCTAATTGCGCACAATGAGCTCGACGCGCTTCGCTTTGCTGTGTGTGTGTGTGTGTGTGCAGCGCCGCGTAATTGCAACAGATATTAATGCGGTTTGCTGCGGCTGCGGCTGTGGCTGCCGCTGTAGCTGCTGCTGCTCCATGTGGAGAGCAAGTGGACCTAATACAACAGCTCCAACTGGCAGCTGGACCTGCTGCCGTCTAACAAGCTGTAAATTTAACGCTTCAACGCTGCATTTGCTTTAATGCGCCATGGCCAACGTGCATGGCAATTGCTCCACAAAGCAATGACACATGCATCTCAAAGCCAAGGCCATAAACAGGGAGGAGGGAGAAGCAAACTGAGCCAGCTGAGCTGAGCTGAGTTGAACTGAGATGCGGCAAGCTAACTGTGCAAACTTTTCGCGCCGCACGAAAATGAGGCGTGCAAAAATGCGCGGCGGCAAACATCGTCTCATCGCTGGCACAGCTGGCACATCACATTGAACCAGTGACCTGGTCGTGAGCCAACGGAGGCCACATCATAACTTTGAGTGCAACACGTTCTGGACATGAGCCAGAGCACAGAATCCAATTTATTTCCCATGCAGTCGCAGTCGCAGTCGTCGTCGTCGTCGCCGTCAGTGGCAATGATGAAAAATTGATTCATTATCAAAATTAGCGAGCAGCCAACAATAGTAAGAACAAGCCGCTGGCTCACGACGCCAAACAGTGCAACCAGCGAGCGGAACAGCAGTGGACAGCTGGGCAAACGCATTTGAATCCTCAGTCACAGAATATAAGCCAACATCCAAACCACCAACCCACCGACCCACCGACCATCATCCGCCACCCGCTGGCTGCAGCAGCACGACGTCAACAACGTTCTCTGTCTTGTCTATGCAAATCAGCAAGTAGCCAAGCTGCAGTTGCTGCTGCTGCTGCTGTGAATGATGATGATGATGATGATGATGATGATGATGATGATGATGGAGGCTGTTGTTGCAAGGAGCAGCTGACTTGTAGGTTTTTGGGTTCGCTTTTGATGCGCTCTTGATTGGGCATTTTCACAGAGGCCGAGCTCAACTTACCATAGCCATTAAGACAAGTGAGCTTGTCCTGAGCAACGCCCGCGTATGCCTTCTCATGGGGCTCGTTCATGCCGGCTGCCAGATCGCTGCCATCCTCGGCCTGGAAGCCAAACTTGTCTGTGATTTGTATGGACTGCACGAGCAGTATGTTATCATCGGTTGCGGCAGCGGCTGGGCTAACGTCTCGTCGCTGGCGTGTGCTGACCGTGAACTCGCCTGCGAATTTACAAGTGGTAGTTAGCAACGTAATGAGCCACGGCTCACAGACAGAACAGAGCTGAATAGATAGACTTACCACCATCGGTGCCATTCAGCACGGAGCGCTTCCTGCGACCGAAGGAGACGAGCGACTTCTGCTCACCGCTGGCGCCATCCTCGCTATCACAAATGACCGGCTCGCAGCGTGGAATGCAGGGTGTGACGAGGGCGCGGAACTGCACCACCTCGCTGGAGGGGAACTTGAAGGCATCGAATTGGGAGAGCAGCACCTTGCGATTGTGCGACAACTTCTGGATGTTGCCCATGATGTATTGATCGGTCGGGCAGCCATTAGCATCGATCAGCGTTATCTCGGCACTGTCCGAACCATCCATGGCGACCAGTTCGCGCACAAAGATCTCATAGGGACTGTTCTGCTCAACGATCTCGAAGCGCAGCGCCAACGGATCACCGACCTCGGCAATGCGCTTCATATCGCTGCCGTCGCGCGATGTGATCTTCATAATGACATTGGGTGAATCGATGGTGATCTCCTCGCTCAGCGATGATTCGATCTCGCCCGTAACGCCCAAGTCCACATCGTTCAGCACCGTCTTGTTGGTCAAATCATACTGACAGCTGACTGCGAGACCCAGATCCGAGGAGGTGACAATCATGTCGTGATGCTGGATAACAATGTCGTTCATATAGCGGCCATAAGCGCTCTGGCGCACATTGCACTCGAGGTCGTTGTAGCCCATGCGGAAGTCAAACTCCAGCGAATTGTTCACATTCACAGCACACGATTTGGGCGCTCCCTTGGCGTAGACCTTGCCATCGAACAGCTTGGAGGTGCGTATCTTGGTGATCATCTCACCGGAACGGCACTCAATGGACACATTGTAGCAGGCAGACAGTTCGTAGGTGGCCGCCTCGGGCACATCCAGATAGGGATCATTCACATCCGTCAATGTGGCGCGACTGTGATGCGACAGACGACAGACCATGTCACCGGTGTCATTGTAGTCATACGAATGGCATCTGTTAGCGTAGAAGTGTGACTGTGAGAAGCGTTCGCAAGCGGCGCACAAGGCGCAAAAGGCCAAGAAGAACACATTACCTGTATGGCGAGTTGAGGCAGAGATCACGGCACTCGTCGATGGTGTTAATGTCCTGATAGACCGAATCGACAGTCTTCATAATTTTGCCCGAGATGCGCTTGAATTCGCACAGTTTGCTTGGCTCCTCGGCACAGTTGTTCTCCAGATAGTCGGCGCCCTCGTAGGCCTCAACGCTGCTGCCCGCTGAGAGGGTGATGCGATCCATGTCCGAGAGTTCGCAGAGTCCCGAGTGGCGATAGAAATTGGCCGAACTGCGCAATGCGAAAGTAATGAGCGGCAGAGGTGTGTGTGTGTGTGATTTGGTCGTGGGGCGGTGAGCGTGTGATAGAGCAGGGGAAAGGTGAAAGGTTGAGAAGAAGGAAGAAAGAGAGAGAGAACAGTAGCATTTAGACAGTGCAGAGACAGCAGAGTAAAAGCAACAAAGCAACGAGTACAAACTGGCAGATTTGTTGCCCAATCAAATCCGCAACTAACTCAAGCAGAACTTGTTGGACAAACGCACAAATCATGTTTGCAATTATCATTTGCTTTAGCAGCTTGCCAACTAAATCTATGTGACAGCTTCGTCAGCGTACAGTTTTGTAACGCAAATGATTTGCAGCAACTGGAATCAGCGCATCTTCGTTTTTCCGCACACTGCATACTGATAGCGATCGAACCAGTTTCACACACATTCATTCGTTCCATAACTGGACCATCAACCTGACTGCTTGAGCAGTTGATGTTATGCTGTTATGCAATCAGCGTTAACCAGCTGCAGCGTCTTCAGTTAGGTTGTTCGTTTAGAGTTTTAACACTTACCGGCACGTAAACTCCGTTTCGCCCAGGCAGAGTTCCAGGCAGTCGCGACGCGACAACACCGTCTGACTAGATTTGACATGCTCGGGCAGGCGGTAACCTTGAACGCGATCGATGCACCAGGCCTTGGAGCAAGGACGCACGCCCAAACACGATTTCTGTGCGTAGATCGTGAAAACCGGAAACTGTGAGCGCGAAAGTGAACCTGCGAAATCCAAATGTAAAAATGTAGAAAAAGAAAACACGAACGAACCGAGACGCATTAAAACGGTACTCGGTGTATGGTGCGTGTGGTGCGTGCGATGCGTTTTTACGCACACGCCCCTTCACTGCAAAGTAACAGGCGTTGAGAAACGCATGCAACAGGCAGCAGCAACGGTTGCAACGACAACTGCAGTGCAGTGCAACGACAAGACGGCTGGCTTGAAAATTATGCGTTACCGCAATGCCAAAAGCCAGTTTGCAGAATAGGCAAAATCTAGTTTGCCTGGGCCCAAGCCAACTTGGAGCCGTCTTGGAGTCGTTGCTGAGGTTGTTGTCGTCGTTGCTGTCGCTGTTGTCGTCGCTCTGTCTGTTTGTCTGCCAGTCTGCCTGCCTGCCTGCCTGCCTGCCAGTTTGCCTGCCAAATCATGCGTAAAGCCAAAAGGCGTGTTTCGCATTCGCCTGACACTGGTGATTTATGCGACACGGCCACCATGAACTAGAACTCAGTAATTGAATGAATGAGTGGCCAACAAAATTATTGAACTTTCTTTGGCACACAAAACGGCGGCAGCAGCTGCAGCAATATAAAACGCAAAGCAGTAACTGCAGCACAGGCAACAACAGCGGCAGCGGCAGCAATAGTTTCATTTTATCTAAAATTCTCACACTTTCACAACTCACCTGGCAATTTATCGGCGGTCGTCTTGAACAGCACACACAAGCCGGTTTCATAGTTGACAGAACTGCAGGATTCATTGCTCTGACATGCCTCCAAACAGTCCGTGAGCATCAGCGTGCCAGCAAGTGTATCCAACAATTTTGAGGGTGCCGAAAGCACATAGCTGTAAAAATAGACGAGTTGATTTGTTTATGAAATTGGGCAATAGATTTTCAGGCTGATTACGATCAACATTAGTCAATTTCCAGCTCAAAGTTTTTGCTGGCTTTCTTGGAATAGATTAAGCTATCTGCATGTAAGAAATTCAAGTTCATTTATTGCTTTATCGTAATCGGCAAACCAATCGACTCGTAGCCAATTCTTTTTAAGAATTTATCACTAACAACATCCATTTAATTATATATTTTTTACAAAGCTAACGATTCAAATCAATTAATTCATTACTTCATTCTGATTCAAATTGATTGGGGAAACAATGGCTGAACCGCGGCGAAAACAAAAATGAAAGTGAGACGAAAATGAATAGCGTCATGGGGGCTCCCGCATAACGGGCTTATGAGTAAGCGGCCAAACAAACAAAAGACTCAGGCAACGAACTCGCTGCTGTCGACAGCAGCTGCCTAAGAAGAAAGCTCATAAGCAGCAGCTGTCGACGGCGGCACCTTGTGTCTGTCTGTCTGTCTGTCTGTCTGTATGCTGGCATCAAAACAAACCATACGATTAGACAAGCCTCGTTTCGCCCACACGGCACGCCTCCTGCCTCGCGTTGAACCTACACGTATTTGCATTTCGGTTGGCCAGTTGCCAGCTGACTGTGCTCGACTGCACTACCGTTAGCCGTTGTTGATTCTATGCAAATTGCTTAATTGGCCAAAATGTGGAGACTCCGCCGCTGAATCTAATTTGAATTGATTGACTCTGTGCCGATTATGCTTTTGTTTTGCACACTTGTTATAAAGTGCAATAAAAGTGAAAATAACGCCGCGAGTTATTTGTTTTCATGTTGCATAAGCGAATAAGTTGGCTTTCTGTGTCACTTACCCAGTAATTATCTCGAATCCAATCATATCTGGATCGCACTCCTCGTCCGTCTCGGGTGCCTTGTCCGTTTTGGGCTCCGGCTGTGCATCGTTTTGTGGCACCAGCGGTTTGGGCAGCTCAATGTTGCTGTTGCTGTTGCTGCTGGTGGTCAGCGATGTGAGATCGGCATTCTGTTCGCTGGCAGCCGATGTGGAGGAGATGGGCGCTGGAGGCTGTGGCGTCACATTGGTGCGTGGTATTGTCTGCTTGGCCGGCTTGACAGGACGCTTCGTTTTGCGCGCGGCGTTGGCGTCACTCGCAATTAGGCAGAGTAACAGCAGGAAAGTGCAACGGCGTAGAAACATTTTGCCTGCAAAACAACACAACCAGAGATGGAGAGAAGAATTAGCGAAATGTTAATTAGTTTAGCTAATTCCACGTTACGCGTAATTTATGTAATACTTGACGTGTGCATTTTATTAGTTGCATATTAGCTGGCACACTATATGTGGCGATTGGAGGAACGGCACTTTATGCAGCTTGTTGGCCGCAGTGTCTCTGTTTCTTGGTGTTACTGTAATTTTCAATGTGCTCTCTCTGTGGGGAGAGTTTGCTTGGTTTGTTGGCCTGTTGCTTGTTGCTTGTTGCCTGTTGCACGTTGTGTGAGCAAGCATTAATTGCTTGGCTTGTAAGGTCTTGCAGAGTTTAATTAAAGCAACAGCTGGAGCAGCAATGCTTTGCTTGTTACAACAATAAAATGAAAATGTTTAGGAAGCCGCCATCGCCGCGAACTCGGCCTGCAGTTGAATGTGTGAAATGTGTTGACGCCTGGGAAAAGGTTACACTACATTTTTTCACTCAGTTTTGCAATGAGAGCAACACAGAGCTTACTGGGAAGCAAAAGTAGCTCGCATTACTTTTGTGTAGGCGCTTCAAATGCCTACCAGCTATCACGCTGTGTGCCAAGCATTTTCACCCGCTATCAAATCCAAAGCACACAGCAAACGCTTTAAGTTATCACCCGAAATACTATAAATCTGAATCTATTTCGCAGTTTTTTTCGCCTTCTAATTGCAATCATAAATTTGATAGTCTCTTTTTTTTCTCGCTTTCTCGCCGCATTGCATGATCAGCGACAATGTGAACTTTAATGTTTGCCATCAATCCAGTGGCAAAGATCTTGGGTTGCGTAAAAAGTGAAATGCTACTCTGATTGCGCCTGGCTTCGTTATCTTGGCCATTTTGGCCGTCAACATTGAACATGTCGAGTGTGAATTCATGTTGTTTGGCGTTATGGCAAACACTTATTTAACTGCCAATTGTGTGTGTGTGGCGTGCGAGTGTGAAGCGAGAGTAGCAATAAAACAACGACTGAAGAGACTTTGGCAGGTGTTTTTTTGTTTTTGTAGCGCAATCAAGGCAGCTGTGAGATAATCTTTGCTCATTATTTGCAACCGACAACAAGAAGAACAACAACAGCTAAAACAACAACATAGATTTGCTGTTAATAAGTGGGTGGCGTGAGAAAGAATATTGCTGGAATTTCATGATTATGTTGGCCTGGGCCTGGGCCTGAGTTTGAGCTTGTGTCTGAGCCTGTGTCGGAGTCGGTGTCTGAATCGGAGCCTGGGCTCTGGCTCGTTACATAATTAATTATGGGGGTGCGTTCAACGCGCCATCTAGCGGTGGGGCATGCAAAACAAGTGCACCGCCTGCCGCGCTCACACATAAATTATGAAAGCCAAACAACAGCATTGAGTACCGTTAAGTTAATAACCGCCTTTAAAAGCTGCACTGAAAACACAAAAAGCAAAAAAAAAACCAAAAACAAAAAGACTAAAAAAAATATGGAAAAACTTACAAAAAAAAATGGGAGAAAAGGGAAAAAGGGAAAAAATTGTGCGGGCTGCGACGCAAGTAAACTCAGCTGGCAGTTCGGCTTCGTTCATTACGGCAACACTCACTTCCACTTGCAATTAGTTCTATGAATGAATTTATGCTAATTATAGGCTGCCAGACAGCACAGGCAACAAACGGCGTCCCATCGACCGACACGCTTTTAATAAGCCACTGGCAACTTTGTATATTTTCTTTCATTTTTTTTTTGTTTTTGTTTTGGGCAACGAGAGAGATACGTAAAAGTTTCATTGTTGCTCGGCATTGGAAATGGCATCACCTGCTAACCCACAAAAATATAATGAGCCATTGACCGAACTAGAAGACGAATGAACGAAAGAACGGTACATATGCGTGTGTTTGTGTGTGTGTCTCTGTGTGTGTGTGGCAATGCGGTTAGAATCGAATCTTGCGGTTACCGCTTCAGCTGGAGGCCGCCTGCATTTTCAAATTTCCATGCGAGTGAGCATATCAAAGAGCCCAAAAAACGAAAAAAAAAGATTTTAATTAACATGTAAGTAATTTGGGGTTTTACGTTTATGTTCTGTTTCTGGATATTCGTTTTTGTTTTATGGCCGATTCTAGATTTCTGGTTTCTGGTTTCCGTTGATGTACCACCAAAGATATGTCTATCAATTTCACTAATTGAACGTTAACAAGCCACTCGCACTCGCCTAGGGAGCCGCCAGCCTTTGAGCAACGGATTCTGATCGCAACGCATCTATCAATCATGTTAACTAGTCGCCTCGCTCCCAGACTATTTTGCCTGGCCAGGCCTGGCAGGCCTCCAAAGACTTCTTCTGGTTATTAGGTGAGACATCAAAAGAAGTTCTGTGGAAATGCAGAGGCCGCCAGGTTTGCAAGTCTAAGTGAAGGGATTAGTGTGTTCCATTACACACTAATAGTGATCGCTCGATTGGCTGCTGGGCTCGTCTCAATATTCCATCACTCAATTCGCATTTTGAAAATGACTTTGACAGCCAACCCAGGCAGGCTAGATTAAATAATCTAGACATCCGAATTGTTTTGCCTAATGGTCTTGGGTGGTATGAAATGACCATTAACCCATTTTTATCTGCTTTTTATATATTTCTTTGCGAATGCAAATGGTAATTGGCAGTGGCAACGGAAATTCAATTAGAATTCTGGTTCATTTCGCTTGGCCTGCGGACTAATGCCCATAAAGATAAAGACGAAATGAGCGAGAGACATCGAATCAAAACTTATTTTAATTATGCTGAAATCTATCTATCTATCGTATTCTCTCCACTGCCAACTAATTGTTTTTGTGTGTCGACTGTCTGTGGCTCGTTGGCCTTATCAATCTGTTGCATCCAAAGAGCGCAGAACATGTTTCGAGTTCTTTAACCATATTTGCCATAGTTTTCTGCCATTGTGAATGACATTATCTATAAGCTAAACAGCGCTATTTGCATTGCTAAATGGCTTCGCATCGCTCTCGATCTAGCTCTCTCTCTCTCTTTCTTGTGCACTCTATAACCTCTCTGTCTCTCTCTCTCTAACTCTATGTATGTTTTTTTGCAGTGTCCCCGCATAATCGCAGCACATAGCTTAAATTCTTTTGCATGTCAGGCGCATTTGTGTGGGGCTCCCGTTACTCTGTTGTTGCTGTTGCTGGCCAATCGCGCTATGTATTTATGCGGTGCATACATTGTTAGTTATGCAACAACAGCAGAACAGCTAACAGCTGGAGTCCACTTATGCAGCATGACAACTGCAACATCGACGACGACAACAACGACAACGACAACGACAACGACACCGACAACGACAACGACAACAACGTCGAGAACAGCAACATCAACAGCTACGACCACAACAACAACTACGATGACGACAGTCAGCAAACTGCTGCAACATGGAGGACAATCATTGGCGGGCATCAATGGCAGGCCTACATTTCAATGTCAGCCAAGTGCCCAGCGCTACCAATCAAGTTGTTAACTATGCAAAGCAATAAATTGCAACGGCCAGCCGCAAAAGCAAGCAACAGCAGCAGCGACAGCAACGGCAGCAACAGCAGCAGCACC
The DNA here is from genome assembly GCA_035047445.1 of Drosophila siamana. Classification (NCBI taxonomy): domain Eukaryota; kingdom Metazoa; phylum Arthropoda; class Insecta; order Diptera; family Drosophilidae; genus Drosophila; species Drosophila siamana. The sequence goes on along the minus strand of JAWNPP010000004.1, from coordinate 13,817,948 downwards.
AACAATTGTTATGAACTGAACTTTAAATAACAATCAGCCAAGTGCCGTTAAATGAATGCGACATTGTGTGGCAGGCAGGCGGTGAAGCCGCGCCAACAACTCTCGCAGCGAAGCGAAGCGAAGCCAAATAAACTTTGTTCGCCCAGCAGGTAAGTCAGCCCAGCATATTAATTTACCTAGCGCTAAGTTAAAGCTGAAATATTTGCATAATAAACGCCAACGCCTCGACTATAGCCATGGCAATGACTTTAAACTCTAACTCTAAGCCTAACGCTGTCTATGGCCATGGTCATGATCATGACGTTCTGTCTTCCCGTCTCTGTCTCTGTCTCTGTCTCCGTCTGGCTGTCGTTTTGCTTGGCCCTGGGTAAGGCGCGCATTCTCAGTGCGATGGCAATAAGTTTAGCGTCAAGTGAAATGGTAACACGGCCCGTTGAGTGCATTCGGCCTTTTTTTTTTTTTTTTTTTTTTTTTGCCACTGCTGGCCAAGTTTGTGCACCTCGTACATTTCCGAAAACTAATGGCCAGCCAACAGTGATAATTTATCACTGGCCAGCAGCCGGACATGAACTGTAGCTGCTGTTGTTGCTGCTGCGAAGCGTTCGAACGGTACTTGCAAACAATGCTGCACTCAATTGTGCTGCCGGCCAGACCGCAAATCCCGCACAATCAAATTGATATTTGCTGCTATATTTAGTTTATGATAATGCCGCCGCCAACTTGCCGCACTCTGCAGCAGTCTGTTAATATGCTGCTTCCTTCCCAGCAGCCAGCGAGCACCACAGAGTGTGCAGCCTGACCAAGCATATTTTTTTTGTAGTTTTTTTTTAGGCACACCACAATGAATTCTCTCAATTTATTATGCACTCGCCGAGCCTTTGTTAATGTCTCGCATTCAGTTCGGTTTCGGGGGTATTTTTTCTATTGTGCTGGGAAAATGTGTTTATTTTCTTTTTGTAGTTTTCATACGAAAACTTGCAAAAAAATTCAATTAACATTCGGCATTAATTTAAAGTTCGTTGAGAGCTTTGCAGCCCTAGGGCAAGGCATGCAAATCAATTGAATATGCGCATCAATATGCTGATAAGTATTGCCTGAATCGCTTGATTGTTTCGATTAGCTGCAGTTGCCCAAATGCTTGATGAGATTTCTCCACTTGCAGCATTTCAAAGGCTCAAGCAATGCAATTATAAAGCAGCAGCCAATAATTTTTATTTTTCCATCGAAAATACATTATGTGATTACAACTTTTAGGTTTATGACCACATATATTAAATTTTGTTTGTGGCCATCTATTGTTATTTTGGGTTTTTATCACTCACTAATTTTTTTTGCGCTTCTAGACATTTGAAAACATTAAGAAGTTTCTTTCAAAGTGGGTTTATGTTAATTGACATTTAGCTCTCTCTCTCTCTGTTCATCAATGATTCTATTATGAATCAAAGAGGCTCTTGTGGCAAATGAATCTAGAATTTTTTAGTACCTACCCTTTTATTGCCAATTGACTTGGCTAATTGTGCGCTTGCCATTTATAATCATTTATGATCATTTGCGATCTTTTTATGATCATTTATCTTCGTCATTTATCTTATGGCACAAAAATGCCGAGCGGCTGCTCGAGTCGAATGCCCATAAACATAACACTCGAGACTCACTTAGAAAACCATAAAAAGTCACCGGCTACAACTTAATCTTCATCAGGCAGCCACCACCAACGAAAGCCGAAGAAGCCGCCCCAGACAGAGACACGTCCATACAAAGGCAATTAACACTTGACATTCTTTTCACTTTTTTTTTGGTGTGTGTGTGTGTGTGTGAAGACTATTTGTTGTTGTCTGTCTCGCTGTTTGTGATACGCTTTAGGCAGCATAAAACCCATCACTAATCGCGCCATAAAAACACATTTTATTTGAGGTACGTGACAAAGAACTTTATGACAACTGCTTTTTTTTTTTTTAATGGAGACAGGGTTCTGTGATCTTCAACCTGCATTCTCTGCTCGTACCTTTGTGTATGCTTTTATGCTGGACTGTGTAGCGTGTGCCACATGCCACACACTTTTCGCTTTCCTTTCAGTTGGCCCTGGGGTCGACTGGGGTCGCTTGCAAGAAAGTTGCAGCCTAGTTTGTTTTTTGTTTTCTTCGTTCTGAAAATGAGTTGACACTTTCGTTGTGCTGTCGGTCCGTCTGTCGATGGCATCAAATTCTACTTGAGAAACGCGTTAATTCGAGCCAATAAAAAAACGTTTAAACGTCTTTATGCGTTATTAAAAATTCTAGAAAAGTAGCTCACTCAGATCGAAACAAATGATCGTATACTTAAATGTGGCTAGTTTCTGTTGTGTTGCGTTGTGTGTTTAGAAAGCCGGCAGAAACAAATTAATTATATGGAAACTGTTGGCAAAACAGTGTATTTTTCTTCAGCGTAACTGTTTGCCATTTATAATCGTTTGTTGGCTGCCGGCTTAGCACGTGTCTTATAATTAGTTTGTGCTGTTCTGTGGTGCTTTTGGTTGCGCTGGCCTAAAAGTAAAAAATGCATAAGGCTGACAGAAGAGCCGAAAAGCTGACATGCCACATAAATCCGAAATACTCGCACTCGTACACTACGTACCAAAAAAAAAAAAATAAAATAAAAAAAAAAATGTAAAGGAAACGACGGGCAACAAATTGAAAAGCGCACGCCAAAGCCGCATCATCATCAGCGGCAGCAGCGACCACAGAACAGCAAGAACAACGAGAACAGCTAGAACGGGCTCCGGTTTCTGGAAATGATGCTGTCGAAACCAGGTCGAACCGGCAAAGTTGCAGCCATAAATGTTGTTCATCGCAAGACGCCGTCGAAACGGGCGTCGACTCCCACAGTCAAAAGATTTATGTCTAACCGTCCAAGTGTGTAACGAATGTGTGTAAGTGTGTGTGTGTGTTATGTGTGCGTTGCCAATTTACGACTCAATCAAATGCAAATGCATTTTTAAGCACATTCCTGCCGGGGCGGGCGGGCCACCTGCTGTTGACCCATTTCTGCATGCAGCGCGGCAGCGAAAACTGTTATAAATTGCGTGAAAATGCATTACGCAAGTACAAAAGGCTGTGAATTGTGGCAGCACCACCTCCACCTGCCGCCTGCCACATGCCGCCTGTGCAGCACACACAGTGAAAAGAGCGCGGCACAACAATGCCGCGCCGTTGACGTTGGCTGCTCTACATTGTTGGCTAATTTATGCAACATTGGTTGCAGGTGGCATCTGCGCAGCGGAGCACGTAACTGTCAACATGGCGCGCGCAAACTAACTGTAAACTGTTGCACTGAACCACCCACCCAACGACTGCGCAGCTAATTGCCAACGCTTGGCATTTAAGCCAATTTGAGTGCAATATTCACGGCCAGCAACAACAGCAACAACCACATCGACAACAACCAACAGCGAGCTGACTAATAAATTCGTTAGCTCAAATGACGGTCTGCCTACTTTCCTGGCGGCGACCATTAGAATGTGCCATTAACCTATTTCGGACTGCCGAAGATGCACAGCATGCGCTGCCAACGAAAACAAACAGGCGACATAACTTTCAAATTGCCTACTCGTTTGCGGCCTTAACCGCTTGACAGCCAAGTCCAACACAACACAACACAACACCACAACAATTTCGTTTTTTTCTGCGCACCGCCATTAACACACAGTTTGTCGTATGTGCAACAAATATTATTATCGATTCCGATTATTTGTTTATTAGAATTCATTTACTTTCTTGTCGACAACAAATCAAGTATACGGCTAGTGGACAAGTCGATTTCACTGGGCTGTTGTGTATGTTAAATCGTTTATTAGTTTACAGTTAGCCGAAAACCTTTCAAATTTAAGCAGCAATCTTTTGTCAACACTCGTCGATTGTTTTGTGCGGCATTTGATGGGTTAAGTCGGCAGCTCAAACAAGTTTGTTGTTTTTTTTTTCTGTCGTGTCCACTTTGTGCAAACAAAACATTAAGATTGGCTTCGACGAACAGCAGCAATCACAACAACAACAACAACAACAACAAAAGCTGCCATTGCATTACATTGCATTGCAATGCATTTGTTTGCTTGCCAGATGCATTGACTGATTGATAGACTGAAGTGCTGACTTGACTGGCTGCACGGTCGGTTTGTCGGTCTGTCCGTTTTGTCTGCGCCTGTTTTGTGGCTTGGCCTTATGATTTTGCCTTGCCGCCGCCGCCGCCGTTGTTGCGCTAATTTGTTGGCATTGGCAACGGGGCAGGAAATGCAGGCGCTGTGTGTGGATTGCCAGATTGCCAGACAAAAGATGCCGACGTGGCCAAGTCTTGCAGAGCCTGCGAGCCAGAGAGTTTGCAGAGTTAGCAGAGCTAGCAGATTCCAGGCAATCTCTGTTGATTTATTAGCCGTCATTACACACACATTCGCTGAAATCAGAATCAATAACTCAGCACCAGCTGCACTTCCTGTTCAGGTGTTTGGCATTTGCCAAACGGAAGAGGGATATGTCAGGCACTAAAAAATAAGTCAACGAAGAAATATGGGCAGAAGGCGCAAGTTGGCATTTTGGGCAACTGGAACAGCGTCGAACACTTTGTAAGAGGCCCAAAAACGGTCAGTAGCCCAATTGCAGCCGGATAAGTGCAACACTCATTATATAATTTGCACATAAAAAGCCATTGCCAGACGATCGCGCCGAGATTTATGGCCAACAGACAACAGACAACAGACAACGGGCAACGGGCAACGGGCAGCTGTGGCAACACAGTCAAGAAGCCAACAGCTAGCAGCCACAACAGTTGCCCATTTGTGGGCACCCAAAGCCACCGTTCTCTCAATGCGTCGCTTAAAACGCAATAAATATTAAAGTCACTGCTCTGCGTGCTGTTTATTGTGGAATACGAGAAGATCGAGCGAAGGCCGCTCACAAGTGGGACAGCCAACGGCTTTGGAGGCAGGCGCATGCGATCTTGGCCAAAGAGAAGAGACGGCTGCACTTCTTTCATTCTTTCTGCTGCTATTGATTGCACAATTACGCCTGGCCTTATATATATCTATCTCTGTATGAGTGTGTGTGTGTTATATACACGTAACACAATACACTACATATTGTTTATAAAAGCACGCTAATTTATGCAGTGCTTTAGTGTGCGAATTTCTATAACAAGAATTCGCTCCAGACGCGGCCCACGCTAAATTATTTTCTATTTAACTAAACAGTGTGCACACGGAGCCCAGTTAGCACGCTGCTGAGAACTGGCCGAAAAAAACAACACACACAGAAAGAAGACAGAAAACTGGGTCGATGATATGCAACGATGCAACGATGCAACGATGCAACGGCTGGAATGCTGCCGGTGTTGCTTGCAACAGCCAGCAAACATTTCCTGTCTGGGATAAAGAAGTTAGCCGAAACGGATTTCACTTTGTTTTTGCATTTAATAAACATTATCGATGGCCTACAGATTGGCCAGCTGAGCCAGCTTGAATTACCAGCTTAGCGCAGCTCTCTGGCGCTTGCCAATCTTGCCAGAGATATCACTTTGTGTGCCTGGCGTAGGCTTCGGCAGATTGTTAATCGTTTATGGGCACAAAACAAACAAAATGGGAATGAAGAAGCAAGAAATGTTTAAACGCAGGCTACCAGTTGTTGAGACACCTATTCCAATTGATCGTAAAATTCATAGTGTTCTTGGTTTTTGCATTTAAATGCCAGACAATTGCTAATTGACCTGCACACTATAAAAATATAAAAACAGCGCCATAACGAGCTTGAGAAAGTTTTATTTTTATCCCGTACATTCGCTATAACTGCGTGCTTATGCCGTTTTTATTGGCACTTGAATAGTTAAAATATTTAATGGTGAAAATTGTTTTTATAGTGATAATTTGTCGCTATGCAAAAACAATTACAGACTATTCAAATATGCACTGCATATCTAAGAATTATATCATATTATTATCGAGCTGAACTTAACCTTAACTTGAGGAAGATGTGGAACATACCTTAGCTGTTTGTTGTTGTTTGCCAAATAAATGTTTCTCGAGTTCCCCCCGCAGAGAATTCGTTTGTCTGTAAGCAAACAAAGCAAATAAAAATTGTATAAATATTGGCTTAAAGTCAACAAACACTAACATAAACACATATATGTATAAGATTCTGAGCCAGAAACCCACTTAAGAGTTTCAGCTGCACGACAAACACTGAAAAAGGGAGGCAGACAAAAGTACAAACAGAGAGCGAGCTGGAGAGTGAGTGAGTGAGAGAGGGAGAGGGGGACACTTCAAGTGTCTGGTGGTGTTATCAGAGTGGCCTCACTGCGATTGGCATCTGTAGTTCAGCAATTGAGTTTAGTGTGACAACGTTTAACGTGAAAACGAGAACTAAATAAATAATTTTACCACTGCCTGCCACAGACAAAATCTCAGATAACATACAAAAGCCGGAGAGCTACATACACAACAGTAACAACTACAACAGCAATGACTACAATGAGATGCAGCGATAATTTCATTATAAGAGAAAACTTAAGGCAATTGCAATGCTGAAAATATCCGTCATGACGGCGACAGCGACAGCGACAGCAACGGCGACGGCGACGTCGAAGACGACAACGTTCTTTCTTTTGAGAGCGCTTATCTCGACTTTGAATCATCAGCAGGTGACATTGAAGTAATTTACTTGCTGCCGTTGCTGTTGCTATTGCTGGATGCTGTTTGCTGTTGTTGTTGCTGTTGCTGTTGCACATCTCTCGTAGTCGTCGTCGTCGTCGTCGTCGTCGTCGCTACCCACACAATTTATTTGCAACTATTTAAACGAAGCTGGCTAGAAATGAGAAGAAAAAACTCCGGCTGCAAAACTGGCAGCGGCTTTTTTCAGTTCGTGCTGGACAAAAAAGGCCCGGGCTCTGAGTATTATTAGCTCCCTGTGGCAGCCTCTCAGCCAAGTCAACCAAGTCAGCCAAAGTCAGACAATGTCAGTCAGCCAGAGCACTTCTTTTGCTTTATTATTGGCTGGCAATGTCGCTTTTGTGCTGCTCTTGCTGTTTGCTGCTGTTGTTGCTGTTGCAGTTGCAGTTGCAGTTGTTTGTTCGTTGTTGCATTTCGCATTCCATGCTAGCGAAAGTTGACCTAGTCGACGGTGTCGCTAGGCCTTGGTTGGGGCATAACTCAGCACAGCAAATTTGCTTATAAATAACGAAATTAAATATGGCCAGCAGCGGCATCGGCAGCAACAGCAGCCGCAACTGCAACTGCAACTTGCCACTTGCCACTTGCCAACTGCCTTAAAAAGGCTGCCAATTTTAACACATTTGCAGCTTTAAACTCTACGCCGAGGACTTCTCGACTAGTTTCACTTGGCCATGCCGCCAACTCTTTACTCTTGCCACAGTTTTATGGAGCCAAATAATTTAAAATGTATACAATTAAAGATGCAACGCACGCGCCGTCAGCAATTCGAGTGTCTCCCATGATTTTGGTGTTTTTTTTTTCGCGCGAAGACATTTCTTCATTTTCTTATTTTGCTTTTTGTATTTCTTATTTTAGTTTTGTTTTCGGTGATTTTTTGGCAACTTTCTTTTGTAATTCAAATGCAAATTGGCCATTTTGGCCAACTGTTGAGGTGTCCGGCATTCTAACGAGTTGTTTAACAGATTTGCACTTTTGCTTTCCCGCGAGTCCCGAGAATACATTTAGTTATTTTGCTTCTTTTTTTTTTTTTTTTTGGGAAACTATTCGTTTGTTATCTGCTGCGGAAACAGCAGACATTGAACTGTAACACTTTCTATTGGGGTCACAAATAAAATAATAGAAATAGAAAATAGAAGAAGAATGCTCGAAAAAATGCCATTGAATGGGCGTAGAATGGGGCAAAAGCGTAGAGAAAAACTTGTGCGTTGTCTTGAGTACTGAGTGCTCAGTGCTGAGTGCTGACTGTTGTTATGTGCTGTGTGCTTTGTGCTTTGTGCTTTGCGGCTCAAAGCCAAAGTCATAAAAAGGCGGCCAAGTGCCAACATGCATGGGTAGCAAGCACACCGCAAAGCATACCACAGTGCGACTCCAAGCACACAAAGTCTCAGGCGGCACATTGCCCCAGCAACGAGCCAACGCCAAATGAATTCCAAGCAGTGTGTTTAAGAAGAAGCTTCCAGCAAAAAAAGCAAAAAAAAAAAGGCTCACCACCTGAGCTAAAAATCGAGCTTATTAATGTGGGCTCTTGGGTCAACTGAGAGTAGCTTTAATGGAACGCGGCAATGTCAAAATGTTAACAGCGCTTAAATGCAACCAAAAAGCAAGCAAACAACACCACATCAGCGGGGCATAGTTGTGGTAAACACGGCAGAACAGAGCGGGGGGCGGTAGCGCGGAGGGGGAGGGGGCACTGTGACTTTGTAACTTTGGTTTCGATGCCACTGGCTGGCTGGCGCTTTCACGCGGTGGCATCGAATTTTTGTCACGACCCAGGCGCATTTAACGTTTATTGGATTATTGGCATTATAAAGTATTATTATACTCGCAACGTGGACGTGGAGTCAAGAAGATATTTGAAAGCGAAATTGCAGTTTGTCGCCAAAACGAGGTGAAACCCAATCGGAGTTTCTACCCCCCTCCTTCGACAGCAAAAATATGTGTGAGTCACAGGTTAAGCTTAAATTGCCAGCTACCAGTATTGAAATGAATATCCATTGCCATTAAACATGACTAATGAATGCTAATGACGACGATTTTGGCCAGAAAGTTGTGGAAGATGCTCTAAATTTCGAAATCGCATTTTTTTCTTGAGGATTTCGCGTTACTTTCAAGCGTTCGCTGAGTAAATCATTGAAAATTGTTATCTGTCATCTGCTATCGCCGCATGAATTGGCTGCATGGCTGCATGGCTGGCTGGCCTTATGGCCAATTGAGTTACATCCTCGAGTGGGCTTTTACTTTTCCATGTGTCCATGTGTACGCCAGCTGCCAAATGTCAAAGTTTAAACAAATACAATGCGATGAGAGAGCCTCATTATTACCATTATCTATGGCCATTGGCATTGGCATTGGCATTGGCATTGCCTGATCGTGCCATTTGTGTGTTGCACCCAAAGCGTTTTATTGTTTTTGCTTGGCAATTTTTCGCGCTTTTAATCGTCGACAATCACAAATCTTTTGTGGGGGTCTTTTTTTCGTTGAACGTTTTTGGTTTTTGTTTTTTGTTTTTTATTTATGGCCGAAGCCGAAGACAAGCAACAAGCGAAAGTCAAATTCTTTCGACAACAACGACGACGACGACGGCGATTATTTCTTTGTAATTTTTCTGGCTGCAGCTTCTGCCAAAATTGTCGTGATGCTGCCTGCCGCCGCGGTGTCATTGCAAGCGAACAACAATTGGGAGGAGGACTCGAAGGCGGAGGCAACTCCTGGCTACAAAACATTCATTGTGTGGTATGGTATGGTGTGGAGAAGTTCAGCTGCAGAGTTCATTGATATTTTAAAAAGTGAAACTCTTTATGGGAGGCATATGAACCTGGATATAGGAGATGGGAGATGGGAGATGTGTATTTGATTTTGGCCGCCAGCTGTGCGCAGCTTTGCCATTTTGCCATTTGTGATCGATGCAGTTGCGAAAACTTTTATTTTTCAATTAATATGCAATTAAAATACTAAGAGAGCAAAACGAAAGCCACGGCAGAAATGCTGCAATCACAAAAAAAGACTTTCACACAGGCGCAAATTATTTCGGGCAGCACTTCTGGATGAATTAGCCAAACTGCATATCAAGTCGAGCAAGTGAAGCTGCAAACAACATCCCCAGACATTTGGCAATGAAAGCGAAGCTATCCAATCAAGTGGCAAACAAGCAGCTTCACTCTCAGCCAAACAAAAAGTTTCTCAGCTTCTTTCTACCAGCTCGATTTCAACTCCTGGCATCGCATGGCAGCCTCCGTGTCTAGCGACTGACAGCTGAAATGTGGGTTGGTTTCTCGGCCGGACTGTTGTTGGCCATCTGATTGCCTCAAGCGGCGGCATTCGCCAGCGAAGGCGACGGTGACGACGTCGGCGACGGCAACGAACCCCTGTGACCCCGCACTGTGCAGAGGTGGTGAGGTGTGGTGTGGTGTTGTGGGGACAACGCCGGTTGCATGAGGCTTTATGATGCATTTTCGATTTGAGATTAGAGTGAAACAAAAACACAGGACAAGTCAACTGTAAATATGTCCATGTCTATGTCTTCCCATTAACATTTCTCGTTGAGACAGTTTTATTTGGTATTTATTTTGTATTTGATCGCTTGGCTTTCTCTGACAATACTAACTGGACTCCTAGACAAGGTCTAATTGTCATCGCTGCCCTTCCTGTCATGAAACGAAAGTTTCTAGCTTGGTTTTTGCATTTAAATGAACTTCAATTTGGCATTTTCAGTCAGTCAATTTCCTGCCAAAATGTTTCCCGCTACTGTCCATAAATTAGACATTGGCCCTAAGGGGGCTTTGGCCGAAATTAGCATTAACCCATTTGACGACATATCTGCAGATATGCCGCACACAATCTTGACAGTTAGACCGGCCGCAAACATCTATTGTTGACAATCTTTGCTAATTGCTGAGGCAAACAGTGACCGTTGTCTCAACTGACCCAAAACTTTGTCAACTATTTGCATAAACGAAACGGAAATTTGGCGCACAGCAAATGAGCCGCCAAACAGTAAACAGAGATATCAAAAGCAGAATAAAACGCAAATGTTGTGGATGTTGTGCGGTGAAAAGTTTTGACCCGCGGCTTGCGTGGAGACAACAACGTTGATAATTTGGTTGATTCTTGGCTGATTTAGCCGGTCAACTCTCGGCCAATCAATTTTCTTTGATAAACTGAAACGGAAGCGGTTTTTGCAACATAATTTGACCAATCATGACAATTGCCGCACACCGTACGCTTCACTATTTCTAGTCGGCAGTCAATAGTCTGCCTTTTACTCAGAATCCATGCCGATTTCTTTGACGACAACTTGATTAGCCCGTTTGATTGTCATCATGAGCACTATTAGTTGGCGACAGTAGCCGCAAAAGTAAATTACCAATGGCAGAATTATTATTGAAAAGCGGTTAATAATAAAAAAAAACGCAGAACAATTGCAATTGCAATGAATGACAGCAGACCGAAGCGAGCAAAGAAACGCGATTGAGGATGAGCATCAGTCTTGTGCCAAATATCAAAGCATTCAATTTCACAGCAGAACGAACGCCCAAATGCGGTGGGTCTTTCTAACAGCGACAGCGACAGAGACAGAGTCAGAGAGACGCGGAGTGAGAGAAATTGTTTTGTTGACTGACAGCTGCTGCGTTAAACGCTGCCCAAGAGGCGTGGCATTGCCCAACCGCAAGAAGACCGCAGCTGCAACTGTTGCAGGTTCTTTTTTGTGCTGTAATTGCCAAAGGAATTGAGCCCCTCTGCACGCTAATCAACGCTAACTGCAACAAACAAGCTGGACAAACAAAACGTAAATTGTTTTAGCTGAGCAAAAAGGAGATAGCTAGCCTGCGCTGAGCTGAGCTGAGTTGAGCTGGGCAAATATTAAATGCACATGACAAATTGCAAGCCAGGGCCGCAAAAGAGCGTGTTGCAGATTTGCCCATTTGGCGGCAATTAAAGCGCACGCTTCGTCTAATCAACAGCGACTGGCAGGTTGCGTAAATTAATAGCTGCCAGGCAGGCAACTGAACAACCGCACTGAGCAACTGTGGAGCTGTAGAGCTGTAGAGCTGTGGAATTGTGTGGAACTGTGGAAGTGCAGCGCCAAGGAAGCATCCAAACATACCAGCGAGATAAGATTACCCATCGGTTTGTGTTGTAACTGTCATGTCATCATGACGATGATGCGGCTCTGGCTCAGCCCAGTCATGGCCAGTGCAATTATGTGAGCAAATTTAAATACCAACTCGTTGTTGTTGCTGCTGCTGCTGTTGATGCCACAGTGGCACGCAGTTGGCTGCGACTGTGGCAGGTAATGGTAATGGAACCCTAGCAAAAGACAGTAGCTGCCTGCAACTGACAGTCAATGCATCATTTCGGCTGGTGGTCTCGTCTCGTCTCGTCTCGTCTCGTCTCGTCTGATCTGATCTTCTTTCTTGCATTCGAATGGATGCATTTTAGATGCTCACATTTTGACACGTTTCGTTGCAGATTTCACACTACATCAAAAGGTCTGTCAGGTCTTGATTATTTTAATTGCCCTTCCACTTGTGTTGTTTTAATTACGGCCCCAGCGCAAATATAGCTAATCTTGATATCTGATATATAATTGTCACTATTCTGAATGAGAGGGTGCCATAAGCTGGGATAATTGGAGCTGTTTAAAATGGGACGTCTTTGTAGCCTACTCAAGGTTCAAGCAATTATAAAGTCTACAAAATGCATTATAAATATTATAAAGTCAGCATGATTAACAAAATCTGGCTAATACACAGCAAAAAAAAAAAGAACAATTTAAAAAATAGTTGATATCCTTTTGATATGTTTTAGGTGAAAATTGTTAAGCACTCACTTGTTCTTGCAAGACGACTTGCAACAGTTGTCAAAGTCACAAATGCCAAATATCCTTGAGATATTTGTAGAATTATTTAGCAAATCTTTCAGCTCCACTTGACTGATTTGAGATTCGCATTGGCTTTGATAAACTTGGCACTGTTTGTTTGTTTGTTTAAGTTGCGTTGTCACTGCACGTTTGTTAGGATTTTGTTGCACTTGAATGTTATGACGCACTTCCTGCCAATAAATACGTATGTTTCTTGCGCGTAGTTTTCTTTTTGCTAGTTGGTTGTTTGTTTGTTTTACGAGTCGAGTCGCGCAGCGAACTTGACCGTCGAGAGTTGACCGAATAACTAAAGTAAACGTCGGTCTAATCGGTCGTTATATAAGTTTGAAGGCTTTGATGCAGTGGCTGTTGCTTCTGCTTCAGTTGCTGTTGCTGCTTCTGCGCTGCTATTGTCGAGAGAGTTGCTCCGGCTGGCCGTGCGTTCGCCTTGACAATGGCAGTCGTTGTGAGCTGGTGCTGAGCGGCGAGCGCTGCTTTTGGCCGCAACGAAAGAAAGCCACAAAGCAAACCAAACAAAGAAAGCCAAAGAAATGAGCGCGCACACGCAAAGCGCTCAAAACAATTTGAGTTTGAGCTGCATTTTGTGTTTGCTTCGTGTCTTTTTGCCTTTGCCTCTGCTTTTGCTTTTGGCTTTGTCGTGCTTGTTTTCGTTTCACGTCGTTTGAGTGAGGAAAAGTTTACGCTGACTTTGCGGCCACATTTCACTCGACACTCGACACGAGAAAAAAGCTGTTTGGTCGGGCTCGTTTACGCTTGCGCTCTCACGTGTGTGCTGCAGCAGTCGCTCTCTTTCGCTCTCACTGGTGCTATCTCGCTCGCTGGCATATGCCTGATTTCATTCATAATTTTAATGCCCATAAAATGATTACAAAATCCACTTTGAAAAGTTCAAAACGGGTACACGACGTTCGAAATCATTAATTAAATTGAAACCAGCCCATGGTCTTTGGTTTGCAGAATCTAGAAGATAGACATGCAGGAAAAGAAGCAGAAAATCAATTTCTCAAGATATACATAGATACTGAAAAGTACACTTAGCTGAGTTATTGGTTCATGAAAATTATAATTATGCATTATGATTTTTTCAATTTGTTTTTCCATTCTTTCATATACTTATACATACAATATATATGTATATATAAAGATTTTTTTTTGCACATACTCAGATTCTATTGGGCTTTTTGTGGGCTGTGGTCAGTTGATGTGGTCGTTGTCGTGCGTTTTATGCTCCACAAAGTTACAAAACTGCACTAATTCTGTCCGGCTCTGCACAGTTTAAGTGAATTAGGAGCCCAAAACGAAGCCAGTTGTCGAGCTGTCGAGTTCGCCGAGTTGTTGCCTTGAAGAGAAAGGTGGAGACGACAAGAATTGCATTGCGATCAAATTGGATCACAGATTTCAATAGATTTATGAGCAGCTCGTTGTTGTGCGCCAATGCAAAAGAAAGTTGATATACATTGATCCCTGCTGTATGAAAACGAAAGTTCAATTGTATATATGTGTGTGTGTGTGTTGCGGGAAATAATTCATTTTTGATTTGTTTATCGAACATTTCAATTAAGACATTTGCATGTTCAGGTCATAAATTCAACGATTAGACAAATGTAGCTTAGCCCTCGTAAATACGGAATACCGAATGTAAACATCACACATCAAAAGCATCAAATCAAGAAAATGCCCATAAACTGATCCGGAATGAATCAATTTGAATTTGATGCGAGATCACACGGAGACCTTTCGCTTTCAATGAATGACCGCGACAATGGCCCCGCATACTGATGAGCTTTGACGAGTGGTATTATGGCCCATCATAGTACATACAGCACGGCACAAGCACAGATGCTCATCACGATCTGGAGAAAGTAGCGCCAAGGCGAGAATTGCTCAATGAAATCGAAATGGAAATGAAAATCAAGTCGCCGCCGAAGATGGAGATGAGAATGAAAATGTCGCATAAGGAAGCGCAAATCTAATGGTTACGAAAACAAGTATGAATACAAGTACTCGATGTACTTGATGATGGCCTTCAATCAACGACAAAAGACCACCGGAAATTTGCCAAAAAAAAAAAAATATATAAAAATGGCATTTACATTTACAAACATTCATTTGTTTGTTGGAATTTATTTTTTTGGGAAAGGCAATTTGCATTTCACCGGTCGAAATGTCTGTGACAATGACAAAAGGCAGCTGCTTTAAGCCACGGCGATTTGGTCGCTGATGAGTTTCGAAGATTTGACAACTGATTTGCCAACAGGTGCATCATTTGCTGCTTTGCTGCTTTGTGGCTTTGTTGCTTGTTGTTTCGCCAAAAGAATCGCGCTGTTCACTTTCATTTCGGGGTGAAAATGAAAATTGTGACGCTTTCGGCGACCAGCTGCAAATCTAATGGCCAATAAGTGCTATAATCTTGTGCGAGTTCGTCGCCTAAGTCATTTGTTTGCTTGCTACAAAACAGAGCAAACTCTCAACTCAACTCCAAATTAATGAGTTGAAAATATATTTAATTATGTTTCATATATGTATATGGATGCTGCTTATGTTTTATGCAATTAACGTTTCCCCTCTGCCAAGAAAGCAACACAAAAAAGAAAGAAAGGAAAGCAAGAACAGCAAAAACAAAAACAACTGTCTTTACCAATAACTCTTTTGGCTGCAAGATCTGAATTGTTTGTTGCCTGTGGCCTGTTTTTGCCAGCCTCTCTGAATGCCTCTGTGGCTGGTTGCCTGTAGAACGGTTGTATGGCTGATTGTTTGGTTGTATGTTTTGGGTCGTGGACGGTCCACGAGTTCCTTCGCTGCCTGCGCAGCTCGTTGCCGACGCTGTGCATTCTAAAAGCATCCGTTAGCGTTTGCCTTCGCCTGCTGATTAAGTTGCCAAAAACATACAAAATCAGGCAGACAACCGAAGACAACACCGTCGTAGATATACCCTTGAAATATTTGTTGTAAAACCAAAGCAATTTTTCTAAAGAACTGAAGCCCATAGAGAATACGAATCTTCTTCATTTAAATAGCTTTGAAATGAAGTAAAGAACATCGCTTGTGACTAGTTGAATGTACTTGCTTGGCATCAGTTACAGGGTACAACAAACAAAAAGGGGCAATGTTGTCCCATTGTAACTGCCTGTTGTTAACAAGGGTCCCCAGCCCAAGACGTGTTCCAGGTCCAGCACCGTTGCCAGCGCCAAATTGGGCGTAATATTATGCCCAGCCTGGGTGAAATATGAGCTGAGAAAATTTTATTTCTACTTTGTTGAGCGAGCATTGAATTTTAATGTACACCGAACCTTGTGAGAGCCTTTTTAAGTGTTATGGCCGATTATGTAAACCAGCATTGTACGAGCACGTTGCGAACTTCTCATGCGAATCAACTGCACTGCACACATTTAACTGACAATGGGGCTTTAAAAATGTTATATAATTTACAAGTTCAACAATTTGCATAACACCCGGTACATTGACATTTCGTATATCATTTGGAGTTCAGTTCTAGTTTCTCATTTTGCAATGCGAAAGAATCGCATTGAAGAATTGGCGGCAATTATCAAAAGCATGAACATTTGTGAAAGATCATTGAGGCTTAATTAACAATTGTTGTTCAGACAGAGCATTGATTTGAGAGGCATGAAATCGTTTTGCCTTTTGCTTCGAACAAATATTTGATATACTCCACATATAAACCATATTGTCCATTGTCTGCTGATCAAGCGTCCTATGATAATTGAGAGCATTTATAATTGTGTAAGGCATTTAGCACATATTTTGTCTGGCTGGTCTTTTAGCTCCGCCAAAAAAAAAAGGGCCGACAAGATTCGTTGTTGAATTCATAATTGAAGATCGGCATCTTTGGGTCGAACACAAATTGTCTTCAGCGTGGAGATTCCATTTAAATGTTGTGGCAATGGCAACGCCTTTTGCCAAATAAGTTCAATGTCCCCCGGGCCCAACTACAACAACCAAATGCTTTACGCAGAGGGGGCAAGGAAACCTTTAGGCTTTTTGAGTAACATGCGGTCCGTACACAGATAAAACGTTGCGTTAATTAAAGCTGATTACTGCGTGTAATTCGTTTGTGTCCTCCGGCCAATGCGGCTCTTTCAGACCCGTTGCATTTGGGGCCTTCGGTGGTGCTGCTGCTGCTGCAAAAAAAATTTATTGTCGTGCCCAAAATGAAATTGAATACATGATGGTGGGGGAAGTTGAGGAATGCGCAGCATTTGCTGACCAAATGTATGTGTGACCCGGAAACATGCTTTGGCCCTTTTCCAAAAGACTGCCAGACAGAGAGAGAGAGAGAGAAAGACAGAGAGGGCGAGACAGTGATAGAGTGAACAAGGGGGAGAGAAATCTTATCCAGATAAATGATGCAATTTTGGTTAAGTGCCGTCTTTGGGCTTTCGGTTAGTTGCATGTCTGCTTAATTGAAGAATACTTTAGCCAGACTCTTGGCCAACGGCAACGCATTCGTAGATAACACACTCAAGTTTAAACAGCTTCAAATTAGAAATTCTTTTTGAGTGCCCCTTTGACTATCTGGCGTACATCTTTAGGCCTTGCTTGGAAATCTGCGAAAAGCATAAATACTCATAAAAGAAATTTGTGCGGCCAAAAGATGTCACTGCACAGCATTCTAAGTGCGGTGAAAGTCGTTTTACCAATGACAAGAACTTCTGTGCTCAATACTGCGACAAATGCCAGTTGCTTTAGCACTTCATCGCTGATCATTATTATCATTATGGTCATCATCATTGAGCGTCGCACGTGTAAATAAGTACAGTTTGTGGCATGTGCGAAGCTGACGTCGCGTAGCTTAACACAGAAATAATAATAGTAATAATTCGCACAATACTTCTGAAGAAAATCCAAGAAGAGCAATGAAAGCAACGCCGAGCTTTGCAGTGGCGAGTGCTTGACTAGCAGATACTCTAGTTTCTGATTTTATATTGAAAATATCAATTTGAAGTTTTGTTTTCTTGTCTAAGGTTAATTTGCAACATTCTTTTAAATAAAACATTATAATAATTGATATCCGAAAGTATTTAATGAACATTCTTTTCTTAATTCATAGATTGTTGAACAAATGGATTGAGGGTAAGTCGATAAATGTTATTTCCTTAATTAACATTGGCTGAATACTACATTTAATATATATGCATTTAGTTAAAATACTTCCACGCTAGTCTTGTGTCTGCTGTTCAAAGAATACACAAAGAAAAACGCATAAAATGCTATCAACTCAGAACTGATCCAAATTGTGTTCAATCTCGTGCACTTTAAAGCTCAATCATTGACTCAATCAAATGGCTGTCAACTTGAATTTGGCTCGAATCACGTTTGCTCCAACTGCTTGGCCGCTATTTGCAATGCAACTCGAGTGACGCACGAAATTAGCCCAAAAAAAGCAACAGTGCACCATTTGCAGTCACGTTTTGGCCACCTGAGATTGCTGGATTAGGCGTCTGGCAAAGTGCCGAGAGCCGAGTGCCGAGCGCTGAGTGCCTTTTGATTCATTTACGCTAATTAGGTGACACAATTCTCACCTAATGTGGTCTGATAAGCTCACTGGAATGCGCTATGTTTGCGACAGTTTATTAGTTGCGCTTCCAGTTGCAGTTGCAGTTGTTGAGGTTATTGGATTAGTTAGTGGGCATGTAAAAGATGTAGAAGAAGGCAACAAATTGTTGCCCTGCCAGCCAACAAGTTGTGTGAAACTGTTGATGCTCATTTAAATTTTACACAGCGCTCAGCGAGTTCGCTTGGCCATTTTTGGTGAGTCTTCCTTAGTAGCCTGCTCCCGAAAACAATGGGCACTCGTATATCATGATAATCATAAAAAGCCAAAACTGCAGCAATAGCAACAACAGCAGTCAGAGTAGCTGGCTTGTTGTCCGCTCTCCCATATGTGGCGTGGACAGATGCAACTACAACATGAGTATTAAAAGCGCCGCACTCGACTGCGACACTGCCACATTGCACTGTGGCCTGGCCATAATTTGTTATCATATTAGAGTGCAGCAGGAAGGCGCACAGTGCACAGAGTCACAGTTACAGTCCGATTTCCAACCCGATTTCAATTCCAATTGCAATTCACAATGGCGGAAGTTGCAGCCAAGTATCCAAATACCAAATACCAAATACTCGACTCTCTCTCTTTCTCTCTCTGTCTCTCTGTCTTTCTGTCTGGTTTGTCTGCATAATCGTATCTATGTATTGAAAGTTTATGGCAGCATTTGTTTGCCTGATACATATTTTGTGTGTGTGTGTGGAGGATCTCAGCTCGTTAGTGAGTCGACACCTTGTAGGGGTTTGCGATTGCGCCCTTTCGCCAATTATTGTGCAATCAATATTGCATAATCTGGGCGTTGCTGGAGCATTACAACATTTGCTGTAATGCCACAGTGCAACGCCCCGGCTAACGGCAGTCACACTTGTGGCACATAAATCAAAAAGCAATCGGATAAACTCAAAGCACTAGATCGCTCTGCGTGCCATGCAAATGTCAGAATTTTGGCGTGTCGTGTGTGGCTTCTGGGCATGCTTGAGTGCCACTTGAAACCACAGACAGAGCCGAGTCTTAAGATAAACTCAGAGTTGGGCGTCAGCGTCAGCGTCAGATTTCATAGTCAAAGTCCAAGTCAAAGTCAGTCGCAGTCATAGTCAAGGTCAGTTTTGTGCCTCGCATGCATCAAATCAAGTGGCAGCAATCAACGGCAGCAGCAATAACTGCAAGGTGCCTCGCCCCAGACGTGTTAGCAACTCGTTCGCAACATCGCCACGTAACATGCAACACAGCAGCAGCCTCCAATTGAATGCTTCTCACCTCGAAATGGAGCAGAATGCACTGTTCTATCGTTTTTCAAATTACGACCACATCTCTCCTTGCACGGCACTAAAAAAAAAAACAGGCGAATAAGAAAAAATTGATCGCCTGTGATTAGCAGCGATTAAGATTAGAAGAAGCAAGAGCAGCAGCAGCAGCAGCAGCTTCAAGAGACTTTGTGCTAGACCCGGTCTAGACCCGCGGTGTTTTGTCAGTTATGTGCAAAGTGGCCAAGAGCCGCTAACATTTTTCAATTAAAAAGCGAGTAAGGAAAATCTATGGCCACAAAACGCAAAATAACAAAAAAAAAAAACCAAATTGGTGAATAATCGACTATGTGATACCTTTCTTCACAAGTGCAGACCTTTTGGCGATACGCTTGCACTTGCATGATCGTTGTGTTTATTATAAAGTAAACTACCTTAAGGTAGGCCACTTAAACTAGTGTGAAATGGATGCTATTAATTTCGCTTAATATCGCATGGACCCCACAAGAGTGCAGAGCAACAAAAATATCAGCAGAGCTAACAAGTTGGCATCGCCTCAGCAGATCGCAGCTGCATCTGGATTAGATGCTGAATTGTTCATCAAGGCGTTAATCATAATCGCTGCGAGAGCGAGTGTGAGTGTGTGTGTGTGGAGTAGTAGGCTTGCTATTAAACTTTCACATCGAAATCTATATGTTTCATCGGATCGAAAAGTCAGCCAACTTGTTGTTTGGTCAATGATTAAAGAGATTTCACGCTGCAGCGAATGCTGTGCCTCTATCTTTTGTTGTCCCTATGGATATCTTGGAAATTATTAAAAGACCATGACACTCGTGCACACACACACACACACTCACACTGCCCATATTGTTGGCCGTTTCTCACGTCAGTCAAAAGAAAGTAAACAAAATAATACAAAATTTATTTACGATTATTAAGCGCCGGCGCGTCATGGCACGCGGCTGGGCTGAAGACCAAGCTAAAAAGGGTTTTGAGCAGTACTCTCTAGGCTATATCTAAGCATGTATATATGTACATACTTACTACATATGTGTCTGTGTGTGCGTGTGTGTGTGTGTATGTAACAAAGGTACTCAGACGCGAACTCGAACTCGTTGTTGGTCGCTGACATTATTTGCTTTACATTTAAGCTCTGCACTTTCTTCTGAAGCGACAGACTCGTTGTCAATCGCCGCTGAAAAACAAAAAACCGAAACGGCGGCCACTGCAATTAGCCCGTCTGTCTTGGCCATGTCTCTGTGTGCCATAAAAGATTAAAGACTGTCGTCGTTCGTCTGTCGGTACACGCAATTTGGCTTAAATGTGTGTCTGTTCGTCCGTCTCGTAAACATTATAGAAAATAATTCACTTGCATATTTACTTTTTGTTTTTTTTTTCTTTTTTGTTCGCTCCGTTTTCTGTTAGGCATTAAATTTATGATTGTTAAAATTATTTCGAGTGCATGTTTTGTCTTATATAACCACACAACGACAACTAAAGTTTGTGTTGTGCAACTGCCAAAAAAAAAAATACCAAAAAGCACACGAAGTGTATCATCTTAAACACGTTAATTATCAACACTTTTGTGGCATTTAATATGAGGCGATTTCCGAAATTGAACCGCGTTTCAATTGAATGCTTGAATGGTGGTTTAATTTCATTTAATTCGCTTTGAATATTTTCTGGCATTAATCAAAACTCTGCACGCTTCGGTTTGAGTTCAAGAATTGCTGAATCATTTTGGCGCATATTCAACTTTAAGTGGGCACTTAAAATCCAATTTGAATATACGCTCATACTCGGTATCGGCATACAAATTTATTGATGTTAAACACAATGAAATCATGTTGTTGCTTTAATTAGCATGATTTCAATTTTTACGCTTTTGCAGGAATTAAGTTATAAATTGAGCTAATGAATATTTATAGCGAAAATGAGAATAGTGCACTTAAATATGCTTCACATACGACCGGTTGGCTCGTTTGTTATGAGAACTTTTCCTTTATCGTTTCGAACACACATTCTGAAGTGTCATAATAAGTGTAACAATGCACATTAATATTGAACTTCTCAGCTTCTTGCACGAAAATTCTCTCACGTACCCAAAAGAAAAATGGGGAGAAGTATCTGTACAAGTGGAAGTGTGTAGTATAATGTAGATGTAAATTACATTACAATATACACAACTTGACAGCTGTCAAAGGCAAACATATTACACACAGGTGCAACTGTTGTCGACATCGCTGTTGTGTCTGGGTCTCGTTAAGGGATCTCAAGTGGTCAGCAGATGAATAAGAAAAGTGAAAATGTTGTGCTACGCATGTTAACAAACAACTCCGGAAATCCAATTTAAATAGAATGCAGAGAGCACAATTGAAACTCCAGTCGATGCCGACAAAACTCTGATGTGTGTGTGTATGTGTGTGTGTACAGAGATGATATGTGAATGTTGACTATAATTTTCTTCTTCTTTACCATTTTTGGGGAGACTGCGAGGGAGTTTGGCTTGTAAGTAGTTTGTCACGCAAGGCAACATCTAAGCTCGTAAACTTTGGTACCAACACACGAATGAGTATGTGAATGAGTGCGACAAGATTTAATGTGATCTCATCTCATCTCAGATTGGCAAAGTATGTGTGGTATTGTAACAAGAGCTCAGCTAGTCATGAATAATGAATAGCCTAACTATACGGTAATAAATAAGATTTTAACAGCGTTTTGCTAATGCCAAAAACACATCAACAACAGCAACAGCAACAACGAAAACAATGAGGTGTGAATGAAAGTGAATGAAATGAAAGTTATCAGCTCGTTTGGAAGTGTTAGCCAATCCAATCCATGAGAAACTGTAGCATATCATCATCCGAGTGTCCATCAAACAGATCGTCATAGAGTTCCGTTTAGAATAGCTCGTGTCTTCTTCGCAAATTCGCAATTAAAATTCTTTTGTCTGCGTCTAATGGATCTCTTACTTTCGGTTGGATTGTGTTTAACTTGATTTCAGTTTGATGCCGCTCTGATGTTGTTGTTGTTGTTGTGACAGACATTCACAGAGAGTTGGCTACCGAAACGCTGAGCGATGAGCGATGAGACAGCATAAAACACACGTTTGTTTGTCCGTAGGTATAAATCACACTCGATAACACAATTAATTTCTAATTTTGTTGTGGACAACTTGAAGTACACTCGTACATCGATGCGAAATTAAAGTAGCGTAGAACTAAAGCAAAGTCTAAGCCACAAAATGTATCTAATTTGTTGTGGCTTTCTTTTTGGTGGCTCTGCCGCAAAAAATAAAAAAACTACAGCGGCAACAGCAGTAGCAAGTGCTTAAGTTTCTCTTTCGTGTGCCAAAAGCAATGCTAATTGCTGCAATCATTTATGACCGTCCATCATTCATCCAAAGATGACAATTTCTGGATTTCAATTTGAATTAACATCCTTGTGAATCTTGCATAAGTAAACAGAAGGACAAATTCAATTAATTCTCTGTAAGACACACACATTTTCAGCTATTTCATAAGCTGTTTGATTTGCAATTTGATAACCTGTCTAGGCAACAACATCCAGTTGCATCAACGCCATTTAACAGCGCCGTAATTAACACATGTTGTCGCACAATCAATTGCACACTCATGCTTACCGATATGGACACATGAATGTACAAGGAAATGGATATGTGGTGCGAAATGTGTCTGTCGTTCCGCCCAACTGACGCTGTGCTACTGTCCACTTGTTGTTGTTGTTGTTCATTAGCCGCAAATGTCCCCGACGCATCTGAGCTGAGCTGCCACTTGAAGCGGGATCTTCTGAGGTGTGGCGGATCAACAACAAACAGGTGACATACGCAATGAGAAAGATGATGATGATGCGCTGATGAGACAATTACAGTTATACTTATGTATATTCGGACATTGATCGGAACCTGATCGTCGTTAATTGAGTTATGAGACGTGCATGTTGCGACCATTTTGACCATTTGAATGACCAAAACCTTAATAGTGGCAACAAACTCATGGGAATTTTGCAACGGATTCTGGGTCGCCTTAATGCAACAAGTTCCTCGGCAATTTCCCAGAAACACGACGCGATTGGACATGAAGGCTGCGTGCCGCGATCTTGACGACTTTGTCCAGTGTCGAGTGCCGTTTGTGGATCATGGATGCAGCCACAAATGGTCTAATGAGTAAATTAATTGCACGACTAAAGCGTCGCGTCGCATCTGAGACGGGTTTCAGTGCTCTGCACTAATTCGCAATAAAAACTCAATTAACAATCGCTGCACCTGATAAGCCTGTTCGATAACTCGAAAAAGCTTAAAATTTACCTGTCTCTCAGGTCTCATAAGGTGTTTGCAATTGGTCAACGAATTTGTCAGAGATTTAGCCATGATTTCGCAGCATATTTCACTTTCATTGCATTGGATATACATAACGATGACTTGCCATTGCATACAATTGATTAATTAGTTAGAAATGGAACGGGAAAAAATTCTCCTGAGATTTTGATTTGCGGAACAAATCTCTGTATGCAATTTTATCTAGCAAGGTTTTAACTGCCGGTCATATTAAATTGTCATAAGTTTAGTAGCGAATTTTAAACTGTAAACGTGTCCGAGATGGCAACTAAATGAAGACATTTGCGAGTCGGCCAGATGCGAATCAATAACGAAATGGCCATGCAAAATTCTAGACACAACAAACGGTCAAAAGCCGCCCCGGGGAATGCCGCCGCACGGCGCAACGGTAAATCCAGACACCGACAACAACAACAACAACAACAACAACCACAACACTCTCTTAGACTGCTGCAGTTTCAGCGTGGACTTGGCTTGGCTCATGACTGCAGATACTCGACTTTAGATTAGAATGAATCATTTCCAAGCATCCTAATTGAGTTGACTGCTCGGCTCGACTCGTCTGGGCTCGGCTGTTGTCTGCCAGCAGCCAAAAAGGCCAAAATATTAGCAGCCGCCTTGTCGAGGTGTGAGACTATTTAGCCAACTATAGTCAGTTGGACTGAGTCCAACTTTAAATCTGGGGCCAAGTAGCGGCGATTAGTCGCAGTTCTGAGCTACGTTGGAAGCAGCAAGGACAGAGAGAGAGAGAGAGAAGGGGCCACGACGATGACAAAGGGCCATTTATCAAGTAGACAAACGCGAACTGCTCGTGTCTCGTCTCTTGTTTGTGGGCAACTTAACCGTTCCTTGACTGACTAACTGACTGACTGACTGACTGCCTGAGTCGTTGATGGACTAACGGAGTGGAAGGCGTCCCAACTCCTCCACTTTAATTACTCATTTAATGCTGGAGAGCTGATCTCACACTCAAAGTGCTATTAAAAGTCTGTCTGGCTCTTCAACCTCAACCTCAGCTTCAGTCTCAAACTGAGTCTCTGCATCAGCCTAAGCCTCGGTCTCACATAGTCGGAGAAATGTAGTTCTCTGGGTCAATGCGAACACCTTAACTAATCAAAGCCATGCCGAGAGAAACACGCGTTATGTTCTCCACTCCGTCCCTCAGTCAGTCAGTCAGTCAGTGAGCCATTCGTATTGTCAATAAATACAATTTTTCGCTTTTGCTGCGGCAGCTTTCACAACATTGACTGACTGAGAAAATACGACACGCGTATCGCGAATGCTGCAAGTGCTGCAGAGTGATAAAGAATCGAAATGAAAGCCGCAGAATTGCAAAGAATTTCATGGGCCCAAAAGAGATTATGAACTGCGCTAAATGAATTCGATTTGTTTGCAAAGAGTTCTAAAGTTATTGAGCTTTGAGGCGAGAAGCGATAGGCGATAGGCGGAGACTCTCGCATATATAGTACATATGTTTATTTTATTTGCCAACAGAAGATCTGCTCAGTTTAACCTCACGTTCTGGGTATCATAAAACACAATGGAGCGTTACGGGCCGAGACAGGACAACAACAAGAAGAACAACAGCAGATGTCGCTGTTCTATTGTTCAATGACTATGGTTGGTTGCTTCAAAATTTCGGCTGCTTTTATGTTTATGCATGAATTCCAACATGAAAATCCAACAAGGAAGAAAACTCGCTGCACATAAATCAAATTGGCCAAAATACTCGTTGCTCTTGGCTCTTAACTCTTAGCTCCGAGATCCAGCACGCAGACATGGCCAACTGATTGAGCTGTCGCGTATTTGGGTGAGATCGCCCAATGTCTAAATGTCCCCAAGTCGCGAAGTTTCCAACTGCAACAGCTTCTGCCATTTGGCTTGTCATTTGAATTTCGTGGCTGTTTTTGCCTTTTCGGCCAACTTGGCTCCACTGATTTGGTTGCATTTTCTTCGCGTTTGCCTTAAATCGAAAACGAAAATTTCCATAGTGCTGTGAGCTGCGTCACCTTCATATCCTAAAAGGCCCGCGATTACTTCAGTCCATATCAACGGATGTTTGTCATATTTAGAGGCGTAGCCCGCACACAAATTTGATTTTGGCTCAACTTTGGGAATTGGGTCAGTTGCCCGATCTGCCAGACAGAAACGGAAGCGTTGGACATGCACCACCGATTATTATAGGATCATAACATCGTAGACTTGCGAATAAGTTGAATGATTTTTATGTAGCCTTCGCGGCGATTTTAAATTACTTTTTTTTCGCAACTCGCTGTGCTGAAAATAAGCGGAAATGTGTGTCAGCAATGTAATTGAGGTTTGTTTACTGCATTTGAGAATCTTGTAGCCTGGGAGCTTTTCAACATTTACAGCCTGGCATGCAATTTGCAGGATAGTTTTATGGCTGAAAGTGAAAAAGTAAGCATTCAAAAGCGATAGTAATGAAGTTGCCAGCATTGATTGTAATTACATTTATGGGTCGACGTCATGTGCAGTTTAATGATTTCTTTTAATTATTTCTCACTATATTGGTCACTTTCAATATTTTTTTAAACTGGCTATTTTTATAGCGCCAAAGAATTCACAGCGTGCTGGAAAGAGTTGCTTTTTTCCGCATGCAGGTCGGCTTTATGGATATCGAAGCTAATCGAAAAGAGACTGTAATCTGTGTGGCTAATTAAATGTTCCATTAGATTTCATTAGATATTTGCGCATGGCCAAAACACCACCAACAACAAGAATAAGCAAAAATTAGGTTTCTGGTGCACAAAATTCAATGGTCCAATGGCTATTTATAGCCGACGAGACGCGCACAAACAAAAGACTCAAGCAGCGAACTTGCCTCAGTCGGTGTGTGAATTTATGCATAAAGATTATAATATTTTGCGCATCCAGCTCACTCTGCGCCGCTCTGCGCACAGTTAGCTTTGACCGCAGGCATCGATACGTTCAATAATTCAAATAAAAAAGTAGCCAACACAATTTTGTAGTCCACGACGACGCCCACTAAAGCGTGGAACGCCAAGAACGCCAAGAAA
The DNA here is from genome assembly GCA_035047445.1 of Drosophila siamana. Taxonomy (NCBI): domain Eukaryota; kingdom Metazoa; phylum Arthropoda; class Insecta; order Diptera; family Drosophilidae; genus Drosophila; species Drosophila siamana. Next base: position 13,791,174 of record JAWNPP010000004.1, on the reverse strand, counting down.
TGTTGCAGCCTGCAACTGAATAGCGGATTGGACGCGTTGTCCGCTCGTGGCCAGTCGCAGCTTGGTGTCCGGGGACTGGCTTCTTGATTTTGTGCAGTTCTTTTATTTATTTTGGTTGCCTTTTGCCTCCGCGTTGCCAATTTGTCTTGCAATTAGTCAAAATTATTGTGCAATGTTTATGCAAGTTGCAGCAGAGTGACACTCTTGTCAATAAACAATTCATTTGCATAACTGTACGAGCATTGCCACTCACGATTCTGCAGCATGGATAGAGACGAAAAAAAGAAGACTTGTTGCTGTTGTTGTTGTTGATGTTGTTGTGGTTGATGCAATTGCCATTGCCTACGCCAATTTCTTGAGTGCAACTCATCTTCGCACACGCCGAGGATGCAGCAGCGTGGTGCATCATGACTTTGCATATTATTCTTTGCAGTTTAGCCAAGTATGCGGCATAATAACTATGTTATGCCGCTTGCTGACAGTGTATACTTACACATATATTGTACTTAAGTAGTTAGTCAGAAATGTGCAGGCAAGGTGTGCATTAAATGAGACTGTTTGCTAAAGGTTTGCGCACTCTGTAATTTATTAATTTGAGGCAAGTGTAACTTAATGAATCATAATATGCACTCACTACCTTAACGTTTAAATAATTACGTGTAGAATGTGTGATTAACATAACAAGAGATATTTGCGATTATACGATATGCCGCACAGCGGCAAAGAGTATACACTTTTCGGCAAAACTCAGCGTCATCATCATAATTTGTGTCAATAGTCAGGCACATGAAATCAACAGCAATTGCAGCGAGCCGAGTGTGAGTTAAGTGATGCAATTGACGTCTGCTTGTCTGCATCTTGATTAACTCATAGATGAACAGCTAAATGGTTGCCTGTTGTCTGCTGGGTCTCAGTTTGGGGCGCCTTCCTCCCCTTTGGTGCACTTGGCGTTTGACAGCATGTATTCCAATTTGTTTATCATAAATCAAAGAAATCACAGTGAGACAGTGAGAGAGAAAGAGAGAGAGAAAAAGCACAGAGTTCAACAATGGCATGACTGACGGTGCTTTTCTTTTCATCAAATAATTTGAGCGCGTTAACAGCTTGTTGCCATTGCTGGAAAATATGCAACTGAACCTGCACAAATAACATTAACAACAAACTAATCATGTTAGTTGGTGCGCGATCAATGCTGGCGCATTAGACATTAGACATCAATGAAAGTGAGAGTTTTTGGAAATGAACAAAGGGGGCCTAAACTAACCGCCAGCTATGAAATGCTGTGTGTATGCCAGCCAGATAGCTCTTTCAATGCGTATCGATTTGAATATGAATGCACTTGGTTAGAGAGTTAACAACATATACTCGATTCAACTCGACTTTCAAACTCGCCAACAGTCACAACTTTCATTTATACGGTTAGCATAAAGCTTTGTCCTCCACACGATCAACGCCTTTAGAAGTTTTGCAGTACCCATATCGAATAACATTGCGTAACGCTCATGCGTCGAGATCTATATATAGGTAGATTAGTATATGAATGACTTCCGAACTCTGTCAGAAACTTTCATTTTTCATATTTTGGTTATATTTTGACTAAAAGTCACTGAAGGTCACTCGCACATCCATTTGACTGACCAGTTTGGTGAGTTTAGTTGACTTGCCGAGTGTCTGCCTGCCTGCCTGTCAAGCGAGTTGGCCCAACCTACTCCAATATTCTCATTTTATGCGTAGACATTTAAGAATTCTTTTCTGGAAAACTAGAATCTGCCGTCCACGAAAGAAGCCAAAAATTGAAAGTTGGAAAGTGTTAAGTTTTTGTTTCACTTTTCCCACAGCCGCTAACAAATTGTTGTAAATTTAATTATGAAAATGAAAGCTAAAGCATAAAGTCATTAGTGTCATCACCTGGCTGATGTTCTCGGAATACATTTTTCGTTTTTCGGTTGAGTAGTTCATTTGGTTTTTTCTGCTGTCGCTTCTTATGTGACGAGTTGACGAGCAGATAACTTGATGAGTTGTTGTTGAGTGGCAGAGGCTTTTTGTTTTTTGGTTTTTTTTTTTGAGTTGTGTATGACTTATTGTTATTCTATCGCCTAACTGTAAACATGTCGTTCAGTTCACTAATTTAGTCATTTATGCATCTCTCATTTGTAATGAAATTCACTTCCGCTGGGTCACAACTACTTAAGTAGGTCTACGACAGGCCTGAAGTCATTTTCAACAAATTGTTATTGATTCTCATCTGACTGAACGACCGCCTTTCAAATTGATGGCCCGTTCCTGGTCCGTCCACGTGCAGCTGAGCTCATTCAGTTGTTTATGTGCTCCAACTAAAGATCTATTGATCGATTGTCAACATCATCAAATACATATTTCAAGTCTTATCTCGCCAACAGTGGCAACAGCGGTGGCATCTCTCTCCAATCGGCTCGACTCGACTCAAACACGACTAGTCTCGAAGCCACAACAACAACAACAACAACAACAGGAACGACAACAGAAAAAGCAAACAGCAACTTCATTGCCCAGATGGACAGTAAAGATCGATTCCATGCCATTTATAGCCACTGCCTGACTTTAAACGATCGACTCCCAACATTCGACTAAAGTTTATGATACAATTCTTACACGCTTAGTACTCGTAAAAACCAAGCGAGCTCCCAAACAAGACGAATTGCCGTCAAGCACTTTTGCCACCTCCATGGGAGTCGTCGGCGTTACGAATTCTTGGTTTTTCGGGAATTCACATTTTGGGCAGCTTTTCACAGATGGCAGCTCTTAAGAGCATTCTTTTCTATCATTCGCTTTGCTAAACTCAATTTTAATTACTGAAGCTTTTGTACTCTATCTATCTTTTCGACCACCCCGAGTGACTTCTAATGATGAGACAAAGCCCGCATGCGTTTGGCGAAGCGGCAAACTTGAAAACATTTATAGTTTCGTTGGCGGCGAATTAATGCGCATATAAAGCGATTACAAATCGTTCGAGTGAAATGAGATGACGGAAAATGACAATAGAATTGCAGAAAATGGTGGGAAGAACTTTGTGAAATATCTGTTGCATGCAAATGCAAAAGTATCGCAAACATGCGGTGAAAACGCTTCGCTTGGCAATGGGTAAAGCCCAGCAAAGTATTTGCAAACTATTTGCTGGCAATTGGCCATGTTTTCGCTTGTGATATACATACGTGTATATATTACTCTGAAAGTGAGCTGTCGCTGAATGAATTGGTATGCTGCAAGCTTCGCTTAATTGGGCAAACTGCATTTCTTTAAGTGCCACTCAAGCACTCAAGTACTTGGCGTAGACAAAGAGATACAAAAAGCTGTGTGCGGTTAAAATGTAAAGCGATTTCAATGGTTTTAATTACCAAGCTTAGCAAGCTTGTAGATTGTTTGTTTTGCAGATAGTCCAGTGAGGAGCCAGACTGGCATAAATTGTTGTGGCCATGCTATGATCGCTTTGCATGTTTTCGAGAATACCGTTAACCGGTTGTTTGGGCGGCTAGAATCACTGACCTTTTTGCCATGCCCCTGACATTTATTCTGTCGTTAAGAGAAATACGGGTGGTCCCCACCACCGACCACATTGACAAGAATTATTCTTGAAGCAAAGGCCCAGCAATTACCAAAATCCGCTTAGTAAGTTATGTGCAGAACAGACCCAACGAATGGCATTAAATTCTTTGCTTCTAAGCCACACCACACAAGAACAGAAAACGAAGAAGAAGCTAAATAACAAATTCTCGACACAAATTGCTAAATCATCGTGGGCCCTTTAAGCCTTTATTTTTATGCTGCCAATGCGATTTGCATTTGTCTGGCTCGCCTGGGCCTCAAATGATGTTGTTGTCTTGCCCAAATCTCCGCCAAAAAATTGTGTTTCGTTTCTCGTCGTCGACTTGCATAAATTTACCAAAATGTTATCGAAAGTGTGCATCTTAAGCCAGTTGTAAGCGGTTAGTACAACCACCCAAACGACTACACCCACCGAAAGAAATCCAAACTGAAGTCCAAGTCCAACTGTGTTTGGCTGCTGCTGCTGCTGCTGCTGCGATTCTTAGTCGTCTGACGCCCATTCAAATGCTCTGCAATGAAGACAACAGCAATAAAAATCAGCTAAAAGCAACGGGAATACCGACCACTGTCTGTCTGTCTGTTTTTGCTGCGGAATTGTGCCAGTAGTGTAAGCTAGCCAGCCGAGTCTGTTCTGAACAGGAGCAGCAGGATCAAGTCTTGTTAGTGCTCTCCATCATTTGTTGCATGTTCTTCTCTGTTCTCGCTTGTCGTTTGTCTCTTGTCTGTTTGTTGCCTGTTGTTGATGTCAGCGCTGATAGGCGACGCTCGCCGCTTGCTGCTTGCCGGGATTGTGGTCGGGTCATGCGGCGTCGGCGGTATTGACATTGTGCAGCCAACAGGCAACTGCCATCAGCCTACAGCCAACAGCCAGCTCCCAACGGGGCACAAAGTTCACGACACTCTGCCGCTGTCTCCGGCTTGGTCACAACATTGTTGTAAATTGTGCTTGTATGATGTTCTCTTCTGCGAAGGCAGATCCGAGATTAGCAAATTTGTGTAAGCTGATTGTGAGCATTCCCGGTGCACACATCATTAATCACATCATTCGAGTACCTTTCGTTTATTTAATTGTTACCCCAGCAAACATTTACAGCTATGCTGCGCTGCGTTGCGTTGCGTTGCGCATACGCCCCATTTGCCATTCCCAATGGATTGAGAGTTCGCATCGACACAGTTTCAATTTCAGAGAGCACTCACTCGTTCACTCACGTGTGTATGATTAAACTCCATTTACGAATTTACGAGCATCATAAATCATTGGGCAGCAAATTGAAATTTATGCAAAAGCGAAAAGCAAAAGTTCTTGGCCACAATCTCTCGCTGTCGCTCACTGTCTCTCTGTGGGTCACTGGGGGTCAAAGCAATTTGAGCTGCACAAATTTTATGGCTATTTGCACAGATCTTGACAGGCAGGTCGCGTGGAGAGCGTCAACTCGATGCGTGAACTGGAATTTCAAGCAGCTGCGAGCTGCAAACTCGGAAACCAATAACAGAAATATTCATACCTGATGAAAGCCTCGGGTCGAAAGTTGCTGAGAAAAACAAATGACATTGTGGGGTGTTAATGATACTCGGCCACAGATGGAGTCACGGTTGGAGCTCGTGCTTCTATCGAAGTCTTTAGACTATGGACTATTAGTGGTTTCACTTTTATGGACTCGAATGCGAAATTCTTGTAGATATAGTAAACTTTCAGTTATGGTAATACTAAGTTAAATATATTCAACGGTTGACGAATATCATTGTATTCAGAGTGATGCATTGAGGTGCATCATTCATCATATATCATCTGTGGTCAAATTCGTGACGAGAATGATGTTGCAAATGGGAACATCAGAGTGGCAAGGATGCTGCTGCTTCTACCTCTGTCTATAGAGAGACCTTGAAGACCGACTGAATGTGTGTCGAAGCAAGTTTTCGATTCGATTCGAAGCCTTGTTAGTTCGATAGTCGACAGTCGACAGTCGATCGTCGATCGTCGACATCGACATGAGTGAAATGTCGGCTCGGATGGATAACACATGGAGTTGCAATTGAAATAGGCAGCAACTAGAGGAGATTCTGCTTACAAACACATTCTCCTTTTCGATTGGCATTATTTCATTAAATTCATGTGATTAGAATCACTTTCGAGCTCGCAGCGAAGTGAAAACGCACTCTCGATGGCACGTGAGACACAGTCGGAGATTCAGCGAAGCGAAAGAGATGATGTAGATGCAGATGAAGTGACCAGAGTCAGAGTCAGAGTCAGAGTCAGGCTCGAGTCATGTGAGAGAACCTCTGGTGATAGCATGTGGAACGTTTTGTTGCCCAACAATGAAATAATATGGGAAAGGCCCTGGGACAGCGGGTCGAGCACTTGGCATTGGACGACAAGAAGCGAAGACAACGCAAATAAATAAAATGAAAATTGCAATAAATTTCACTGTTGTGTGAAGACGAGCGGCTCTAATCAGAGTGTTTGCCATGGCAAGGCAAGGGCAACTTGCAACTAGTTGCAGGCAATAGCAACTGAAAACGTTGCCAAAATGCAACGTGAGCCACATGCAACATGAAAGCGAAGTCGAAACAGAAACCGACTACCGACTACCGACTACCGAGTAGCGACTCAATGAGAGAGGGACAAAGTGGCAACGGCCTGGGAATTGGGCTAATTGATGCTTAGTTGCACTTTTACCCAAAACCGTTTAAACAACTGCCAACTGCGAGTCGAGGCCCCTGTAGATGCCTATCAACGCTACTCCAATGAAACAATAACATGTCTCCACTCGATGCATTCGATCGAAGTTCTCTCTTCATTCCTCTCTGATTCTCACTCTATCTCTATGTTTCTCTGTCAGTCAGATGCGACACGGATGCATCTTAATTAACCCAATGGAGTGGCTCGTACGTGTTTTAATTGAATACAATTAATTATTGACACATTTCGCTAGGAATTTCAACTCCTTCTTCGACGATAGGCGAAAACGTGATCAGTATTTTGAGCAGAGCGAATTTGGTGGTCAAACCTCTGAGAGATGCATATGGAAATGCGCTTTCTAAGGTGGCTAAGCCAACTCTCAGATTGTTGCCGCTCCCCCAACTGTGCTAATGCTATGGAAATTGTAATTTTAACCCAATTTGTGGACTAGTGGACTAAACTGGAATTCCTTTGTCTCACTGACACAGAGTAAAACGACTCAAAAGCAAAGAAATGATGAAGCGTTAGTTGCATGTGTTGAGACTCCTCCTGGGATGGCTAATTGTGGAGGGAGATTAATCTTCTAAGCAGCTTCTTCTGACTCCTCAGACTCCGTTTCGACTTGCAACTTGCAACGGGACTAGAAATGTTTGCCTTTGGCATACAAACACGCATTCGTATTCGCATCTGCTGACAGGTGCCATGGACATTTTTCACTCCATTCAATTGGCAGAGACAGAGAGAAGGAGAGAATTGATGTAGAGGAGAGGCTGAATCGTTGACAAAGTCGCGCAAACATTTCAAACATCTGCTGCCAGGTTGCGTTGAAAGGAGAAGATTGAGGCAGCACTCGCTTCGCTTCTCTTGTCTTCTTTCTCTCGGTCTACACTCTTCTCGCTTCTCATCGCCGCTCAAACGGTTTACTTTTCTCACCCAACCACGACTAGAAGCGAAAAACCGACCACAGGCATCCAGCAACATGGCCAACAATCGATTGGAATGCCAGTTGCGGGTGTCGTTCGCATCGGGTGTCTTGGTCGCTTAGCTGTGGCCGAAAAGCTGTGACAAAAGTCCAACAAGTGGCAGCCGCAGCAGCCGCCACAGCCGCCCACTCTTCACTCCCCTCATCCTCTCCCTCTGCAATCCGCCCCCGAGAGTGTCATTTGAATATCAACATTTGTCATCGTGTGTCGTGTCGCATTCCGCGAGCCGTCGCCAGTTGCGGGCCCCGAAATGTGCCCAAAAATAAACAAAATCCAATTAAAGTCAAGTGGAACATGGCCAGGGAGCAACAGCAACAGTTGCAGTTGCAGTTGTTGTTTCTCCTCTCGTTGTTGTCTCCAGCCTTTTAATTGAGCATCTCTCATGTACAATGCAATGCAAATGTGTGCCACTCAACAAGAGACAAGAGGCGACCAAGTACTTAGAAGGATTGCAGCCGGATGGTTGGACAGGAATTGCAATTACTTTGTGGAGCGATTTCCAACACTTTCCCTGGCCTGGCTGAGTCAGAAGACAAAAGAAAAGTATTGCGATCGCATTTTATGGTGCAGTATCTCGCAAAGATCAGAGCCGCAGTTGCAGCCCAATGAAATTCGGGCTTGTAATTGAAACGCATTACCGCGAAATGGCGAAACAACTGGGCCTTGGCTCTTGGCGATGACTTTGTCTCTTGGCTCTAATGGGCGTTGGCAACAGATCTGCAATAGGACAACAGCTCAACATCTAAACAGTTGAACAGTGGGACAACTAAACAGTTGAACAGCAGCAACACGACGACAATGTAGGCGATGACAGCGTCGCACAATTGGAAATTGGAAACCACAGCAGCGAGTACGCAACGCACAGGGGCCAACTCTAAGGCCGATCTGCAACATGGCAGCCAGGCGAAAAGTAGGTGAGGCAGCCGCTAACGAACTGCAGACTATCCAACTATTCAGCTATCCAACTCCAAGTATCCCATTCGTATCAATGAAAGCCAATCGGACATGTGCCACGCATTGGCAGCAAACAGCAAACAGCGAACAGGAGGAAGGCAGCCCAGGCAAGCAGTGGGAGGCAGGCAACTCAGCTCACGCACTCTCGAGGGGGGGAAGGGAATGAAAGGGAGGATGGGCAGATCGGGAGCTGAAGCTGAAGCTGAAGCTGGACTCGAGGCTGCCTACGAAGTGAGGCTTATAAGGCAACGCTGCCAACACAATGTGCCTCGATTTGTTTGCGATTTGGTTAACGCAAATTTACGGCAGCTCGCAAGTGCCTGGAATGGATGGAATGTTTCCTCATAATCCAGTCAGCTAGGTGGTCTGCCTCGAGAGCTCCTCTGTCCTTCTCTAATAAGCCTCTGGAGGAGTGAGGTACAAAGTCAAGCGGAGCTAATGAAACTCCTCTACTATTTGCTCTTTTATCCCCTGTTTGCACATTTGTCATATGTAGGCTCATTATAACAGTGCGTCTAACAATTCATTAGAAGTTTGTACCATGGGAATAGTCGCCATTAAATCTGCAGAATGGGAGGGGAAGACGATCTCCAGTCACATCTCCGCCATTGCCAATGATCACGCGGTTGAGGAGTAAACGACTTAACCTTGCATGGCATTTGACAACATGAAAACGTGGACAGATCAACGATCAACGCTGAGCGATGAACGATCATCGATGAACAACGACAAGAGATGAACATGGATCATAGATCCACATACACAGTCCCATGAGGGAAGAGAAGTGTTCCAGGAGTCTGGAGTCGAGAAGTGGGCCATAAACTGAAATCAGCAGGTAGCCAAAGTCGATAACAGCACGAACAATTAACAGACAAGGATGACGATGAAGATGAGGATGAGCATGAGGAAGCATGACCAGCAAGGCGTTGTCGTGACACCCTGACGAAGACCAGGACAGAATCGCAGACGGAGATGGTAACGGTGGCAATGATGGTGCTGCTGATGGTGATGAGCACGACGGTGCCTTATTGGTAAAGCAGGTAACAGAGTCACTGATGTCACTGATGCCGAATACCTTGGATCGTGATGAGTGTCCCGTTCCGTTCGTCACTTGTTAGTTGTTACTCGTTACCCACTTCTGGAGCAGAAATTGCCCCTACTTAAGCTTACTTAAATGCCGTTAAATTGAAGCGATTTTACAATAGTATTTTCCAGTCCCACGGAATGAAAAGCGCAAGCCGAAAAACAAACACAAATACGAACAGAAACAGAAATCATAAATGAAATCTGAATTAAATTCGCAATTATTCTGACCCCTCAGCAGTTCGTTCGCTTTGTCTTTGCTGAGAAGTAGAAATAGAAGTTGAAATGGAGATCTAATCAGCGAAGCCGCCGACATCCCCATTCAATTCCACATCTTCAGCCATAGCCACAACCACAACTATAACCAAATCTACATCTGCCTGCAGTCGAAGCTGAAGAAACACAAATGAATTTCCCCCTCCTCTTGAGATGATCGAGAGATGACCCAAATTCTGCATAATTGTTTCTCCGATGGCTGCTGTAGTTTTCTTGCTTCGTTCTTCGTTTGCCGCTTGCTCCATGCTCGATGCTCCATGGTCCACATCGTCTTGTTTGCCTCTTTCCCATCTGTCCAGACTAGCAAACATATCGCACTCAATTGCAGTTCTTTGCAGTGCACTGCGGATTCGCCCCAAAAGCGAGAAAGTTCATTAAGTCCGCCGATTATTTGAGACGGATCATTTGCGTGGCGTCGTCGGCTCAGCTGCTCAGATCAAATTATCCTGACACTCGGCCCCTGTCCCAAGAGGAGTCCGGTCTGGTCTCCAACCTGGTTCACAAGTGCCACTTGACCATCCGTTGCCTGCGTGGCTCGGCGTGGCTTTGCTTGGCTCGCGTGTGTTTCATATTTCTCGGCTGGGCTCGTTTCGGTTTCGTGCTGCTGCCTCTACCGGCTGCAAGGGGGAAGGTCTAGGGGTCCACTTGAGACGACAGAGGCGTTAGCGTTATGTCGACTTTGATATCATAACTGCAATTAGTCGACATGCACTCGAGTGCTATCACAGGCATCTGTACTTGTCACTCTACAGTCGACGGAGGCGGAATCCTCTTGCCTCCCCCGCGTCTGTGTGATGATGTGAGTGAGAGTTGAGACTCGATTTGATTTCCTTGCAGTCTGCAGAGTCTCGAATGTCTCGAGTGTCAGATGATTAGACACAAAACATTTGCACGAGGACAGACTGAGGAAAAGCGTCCATCGCGATGCAAACTTTCGATTGTACTCGAGATACTTAAGTTACTCGTATTCACTGCCTTTCGGGTCAACAGCATAAACAACGGGAAACTGGGATGGAGTCAGAGGCAGAGTCAGAGACTGAGTTAGTGCCAGAGGCAGAGGCAGAGGATGCCATTGAACTCGTTGTCAAAATGGAAGTTCTTAATCAAAACAAGCCAGAAACGAAGACTGCTATTTATAGCAGAAATCTTTGCCAACAGTTAGATGTCGATTGGTTGCCTTAATAACAATTTCCTGTCAATCAGAGCAACGACTGAGACGATGGCCACACCCATCTCATCCAGCCTCCTCATTCTCTCTCTCTCTATCTGTGTGTCCGTCTCTTTCTAAGTTGGGAGTTGGGAATTAGCGGAATTCGGGGCCCTTGGAGTGCGACCGAGTCAAAGCACGCAATTAATTAATGGATTTGGCCAAGGGGCAGTCAGTCTCTGGGCTACACTCAGCCAGGCAGCTGAAGCGAGGAGAAGGCCCGTCTGTCTCTCTGTCTGACTGACCCAACAACGACAGCTACAGCAACAGCAACAGCGACAACTACAAAACGGCAGCAGCAGAGCTCATCAAGCCACCTACGCTTACGGTACTTCCACGTCCAAGACGATGGCTGCAAATTAATCGGGCTGTGCAGTGTCTCGGAATAATGACAGACCCCAAGAAGTAGAAGAAGCAGAGAGAGGGACTCCAACTGGGAATGGAGTTGCTCAGTTGGTTGGCAGCCCAGCCGCGGGCTTGCCACACTTTTGAAGTCTGTTTTGAAATGTTTCTCAATTTATCATCGCGTTCTATGCGAGCCATTTTTCTGCTCGTCAAAGGCGAGATCTCGATAGAGCGGGAGGAAGAGAGAGAAAGGGAGAGCAACATAGAGAGGGAAATAGATAAAGATGTCAATGGAGTGTCCTGGAAGTGGGTCACTTTGAGTGGAGTTTTAATTAATTTGGATTAAAATGTTGAAAATGCTGAGAGCTGAGCTGCCTGATATGCCGAAGAAGGCGTTGGCGTTTTACCGTTTTACCGTCTGGACTCACCTGAGCGGTTCTCTGTGGTTCCCTGTTCTCAGGTCTCAGACCAAAGGCCAGGCGAATTTTGATATTGAAATTGCTACCTTGGCAGAGAGCACAGAGCAAACAGCAAACACTGAGGAAAGCTTCTGCCGGAGGCCAGGCCTTGATAACATCAGCTGAATTGGTTGAATGGGAGATGGAACCCAGACGGGGGGAGGCAAAGCAGGAGGCGGGGGAATTCCAGCTCCCACAACAACGGAACAGAATAGAACAGAACAGAACCGAACCGAACAGAACAAAGACAACAATTCCATTTGGTAAACGCTTCTTGCCCAGCGAGAAGAGGGCGGGAAAATGCAACGCCAAGAAGTTTTCTGCGAAAGAAAATAAACGGAATGAAAAATAATCTAAAGTTTGCGTTAGTTTCGTGTGCTTGTGTTTGGATAGCTTTGAATTTGAGTTTGGCCAAATGTAACTACAATTTAAATGCTAATCTGGCATCTGTTGGCGGTTTGCTCGGCGGTTGGCGGTTGGCGGACAAAGCCGCGGCATGCCGCATGCCGTATGCCGCATGCCGCATGCGCAAACAACTCCGCCCCATCGCATGGAAACAGCTCCGAGTGAGGGTGGAGACAGTGCACCCAAAGTGTGGAAAGTGCTGGGAAAGTGAGGAGTGGAGGGAGGTGAAAAAAGCTGCACTTAGCGGTGAGCCCATTTGCTCATTAGTTGTGCGAATATCCACCAAAATGTCCAACTTGCAACGCTACTAAACTCCAGCCCCTTCCTCTCCCCAACCTTGCCCTTCTCAGTCTTTTATTTATTGTGCAATCTAGCTCCTGTCCAACTGTCTCTGACTGACTTTGGTATTTGGCATTTGGCTGCCTAATTAATGTTCACGCCTATAAAGTGCGCACTTTATTTGAGGCGGATGCCTGCTCTGAATTCCTCGCCTAGAGATTCGCCGCAGAAATGTTACGAGTTGTTCCCCTCTGACTGCTGACTGCTGGCGACTTGGCTCATAAGTTCAAATGAACAAACAACCGCTATTCCCTACTGTTTCAGAGGAGAAACCGCGACACTTCAAATGCAGTTGGAGGCCAGAAAACAGCTAAATAGAAATGGAAGCAAAATCAAAACCGAAAGAACATTTGTAAGCTGCCAATTATTATGAAATGAGCAGACAGCAGCAACAGCAACACAAACAGAAACAACGGCAACAAAGTAGCAAAGACAACAGCGACATTCGAACTCAGACCAGAAAAAGACTTTGGCTTCTCAGTTCCCAGTTCTCAGTTCTCAGTTTTCAGTTGTTGCTTTTGGTTCTGAGCTCTGAAATCGAAAAGCGCGTCACGCCGAAATCCGCTGGCTCGTTACCATTTTTTGAGGTTTGAGCGCCGGCAATCGGAAGAATAGTCTCTGATTCTGATTCTGTTTCTGTTTCTGCTTGTGTTTGTGTTTATGTTTGTGTTACTGTCTCTTGGGCGATGCTCTGTTAGTTTCCCAGTCCACAGTCTACAGTCCACAGTCGACATTCGGCAGTCCCCAGACCTTGGTTCCTAGTCTCTATTGCAGTGTTGTGGAGGCCGCCTCGCGTGCTGCCAAACCGCCAATTACCGAACATCAAAAAGCAGTTTCCCTCAGCTGGTCTGCTTGGTTTGCCTGCCTAATAATTTGCTTTCTGACTTTGTGTGGCTTTGTTTGTACTTTTGGTGATCGGCAGCCCTTCCTCTCTTGTTCTCTGTCTCTCCTTTTCCCCATTTCTCTCTCTCTCCCGCTCACTCTCTCTGGCTGAACACCCAAAAAGGTGTTCGAAATGTTAAGAATCTTTTGCCGAATCACGCAATGTTCTGAAGCCTCTGAGGTCTAAGGTCCAAGTGAAGGAAATGCAAATGCTCTCGAAGATCTTTCGTGGCTCACGCTTTGATACAGTTTTCGGGCAAGTGCCACGCCCCCACAACTAAACTGTAGTCCGCCGAGTACGAGAAACCTTTTCAACTGGAAATTAATTATATTAGGTATAATAAATAAAGAGAGTTATCCAACACGCTGCCACTTTGACATTGTAATCACGTCAGTCAGTGGCCTATTTACGAGGTGTTGCCTCGACTCCAGTTGCCCTCGGCTGGTCTTCCCAAATCAACAGAACAACAAAGCGTGACAACAGAACCGTTCTTTATTTTCGGTTCCCGCCTCTGACTGCTCTTCCAATTACAAGTTACAAATGAAACATTCTAATGCAAATATTATTATCTATTATGATTCCGAGCACTCGCCACTCTATTTATTGTTCTATGATCGATGGACATACGGCTCAAGAATCAATCACTATTATCATGGTTATGACAGATTTGTTGTTATAATGAGCTGCTAATGACCGTTGAACAACTCGCTGCTCCATAAAAGTCCACATTTAATGTAAATCAATATCGAAACTAAGTTCCTTTCTCTCGTTAGATGCTGGATGCTGAATTTTAAGACCCAATTAGTAGGATGTTCTGAATTTCCTTTGGAAGAGGGAAGTTATGACGAACGTCCTTTTATGATTGTGCTCCTTTCATGTGATCCGCTTTTGCGTAGGCTCCACTTGCAATGACAAACACGTTCTCCCATCTCTCATCTCTCATCTGCCGCTGTGATATGGCAATCTGGTGAGCTGCTGAGCTGGTGAGCTGCTGAGCTGCCTGCTAATGTGTGAAGCAAGCTCTAGGATTGCGTGGGCTGTTGGTTGTTGAGTGGCAACAATGTTGCAACAACAAGAGGAACAGGTCGCTGATTATCTCTCGCAGAGGGCTTGATTAGAGTTAGAAAGAAGCTCTGAGGGCAGCTTGGGCAATGAAGTTCACAACTACTCACAGTCTGATCCAAATTATGCCGCTATCCCCATTGTGGCCAATGACGACGTCGAATTCGCATTGAAAACCTTTGTAATAAGAGAGAGTGGAAGTAGAAGTAGAAGTCGAAGTCGATTTAGCTGGTGCAAATTATTCGAGCTGAATGGGAATGAAATATTCGATTCATCCTGTTGCGATCAACGCTGAACGCTGAGCGATCGACGGGACTTCGTTTTATTGCTGCCTTGATTTATGCAACATTTTCCTCAATAAAAATGCCATCGTCTGAAGAATTATTACATCATCACGTAATAGGCCTCGTCTTCGTCTACTGCAGCCTCCACTAAAGCTGTTGCCTCAGCCCCACTTCCAGCCCCAGCCCCAGCCCAAGCCTCATCCTCGGCGCCACGCCCGTCAGTTGCCAGTTGTAAGTTGCCAGTTGCCAGTTGCAAGTTGCAAGTTGCAAGTTGGCAGTGCCAAATTGCCCTCGGATGGGATGCATAGAGCGCTGTGGCGATCCTCAGTCCGATCTTTCGCGCTGTCATAAATCAGTCGCGAGCCTCAAGTTGCCGCTGAAGTCGAGGCATTAAATACTCGTACTCTCCCCTTAAATTGCAGGGCACGAACAGCTGGCAGAGCAACAACTACAACAACAGCATCAACAAAAGAGGCAACAACAAAGCGACTATTAAGTGTCGCGTCATCCTCAGTGATCCATCATAGCGTACAAGAGACCTTCACTCTTCACTCCTCACTCACTCTTTCTCTCTCTCTCTCTCTCTCTCTCTCTATCTTTCTATCTGTTCGCTGGGAATGCACAAATGAACTTGGCACGTGTCTATCATACTAAGTTGGAGTGTTTCCTGTGGGGGAGTTTGGAGTTGGGAGTTGGGAGGTGTGAATGTCCACGGAATTCAGCAAAATGTTGTAATAACTTGCCAAATTAGGCTTCTGCAGGCGCGGGAGATTGCATCATGCATTCCTCCATCGCCTCAGCCTCCTCCATCTCCTCGCTGCCCACAATCGAAATGGCCCATTGTCCATTCAGCGGCAGAGATCGTAGGCTGAATAGTCATGGCCATGGCTATAGTCACAGATAGAGGTAGAGAGACCAAACACGGAAGTCCAAGCACACTCCCCAAATGCCCATTTCATATAATTTCTATTATTTCTGGCAGCTTTGCCAACTGCCACCAGGTGACAGTTACAATGCAGAAACAATATACAACAACTGCTAATGCCGACTAGCCTGCGATCCAACTGATCGCCACCGAGTTAGAGACAGAGACAGACAGCCAAAGAGAGTGAGATAGAGAGAGAGAAAGACAGGAGTTGGAGTCGGGAAATGTTCTTGAAGCATGAACAGTGAGTTGGCTGCGTGGGGACATTGCCACCATGTAGAACTTGTGG
This sequence comes from Drosophila siamana, assembly GCA_035047445.1. Classification (NCBI taxonomy): domain Eukaryota; kingdom Metazoa; phylum Arthropoda; class Insecta; order Diptera; family Drosophilidae; genus Drosophila; species Drosophila siamana. Next base: position 13,775,419 of record JAWNPP010000004.1, on the reverse strand, counting down.
CACTGTGGCTCTGTACTGTCGCAAACATAATCGCCGAAATGATCATCATAATCGTGATCGTTTTGGGGCTTTGGTCACTCGCTCGTTCTCGTTCTTTGTCGTCTTGTCTTGTCCTCGGGGAGCCATTTTTGGCATGCGTTCGGCAGCGAACACTTCCTGTGGGAACTACTCGAGAACTTGTTCCATTCCAAAGTGCCCACTGCTCTCTGCTCTCAGGTCTCTAGTCTGTGGTCCGTGGTCCGTGGTCCGTGGTCCGTGCATGTTCCATGTCATGTTGCCTGACCATCTTATGGCTACTCGCCATGAAGGCTGCACCCACAAGGAGCCTCTATCCGTCCCCGATTAAAATTGCATTTCGATCTCGTTTCTCTTCGCAAATATTTCATATAGCAATTGACCATAAATCAATTAGTCAAGTGTAACAGTTTCACCTCGATAGCTTTTCTGGGTTGGTCTGCAGGCCAAACGCGAACAGAGCATAAATTGCAAAGCAGATACCTCTTTTGTGTTGCAGCAAATTGCAACAGATTCCCGCTGACTTGAAGGGATCTTTAAACTGTCTCGGTGGCAGGTATTAACTCGAGTTGTTAACACCTAACGATCTGTTATCTGTTATTTATAAGGAACCAAGAACATCTCCGAGATGGAAAGGGAATCAACAGTTTAGTCATGCCTCGAATTGATCGAGTTTATCAGCGCTTGATCTGCATCATCATTAGATCTATCGCACATCGATCTAAGCGGACTCAAGGTCGCACCTGGCGAAATGAGGAAAAAACAACTGTGAAATGGAGCAAGATACGACTAGAAACAGGTGTTGCCGCTATTGACAGTTGCCTTGATTGGTTTGTGTAGCGTGTTGAATGTGGCAAGCTTGTGCCAAAGACTCTTCCGCCCGGTCGCCATACGCCATCCGCCAGCCGCCGGCGGGCACAAATATCGTGGACACGCCCCTTCTCTCGCAGGGGAATAAACTGAGGAAGACAACTGCATTTTGGCAAGCTGGCAAGCCGGCAAGCCGGCAAGGAATCGTCGCGTTGTCGAGACTGTCTGCCAACGCCCAAAGCAAACACTGCCTGATTTATCCCTGTCCCTCTTTCTCCTCCTTCGCTTGCCTGCAATTTCCAGTTCCCAGTTCTCAGTTGGGCTATAAATTGATGCGACGCTGCTCCTAATAGCAGGGTCTTGGCTTGCAAATATGAAATGGAAGATGGAGAGATGAAGATTGCATCACCGAGCATGCTGACAATGCAACGGCATGGCATCAATTTGCGAATATGTCCGGCATTGAATTGACCACGACCAGGAATTGGCCAAGATGAGTGCCAATTTGCCTGCAATGTTGGTCGGTTATGAATGGCATTGGAATACATAAGGGGATACTAAATAAACTCTCGAATTCCCCTTTAAAGGAGTGAGGCTTTCTACTCTTCTACCACTTCTTTTGGAGGCATCCCAATCTCTTGAACCCAATCATCGCATCATCATATGACACCTCAGTGTAGCCATAACTCATAAGGTTCCAATCGCGTCGATGCTTCGACGAAGCGAACCGGACTGAGGAGGCAGAAGAGCGAAATAAAAACATCGGCAATTAGAAGAGAAGAAGCTGCCGATGGCCATTGGATGTCGCAAGTCGCAAGTCGCAAGTTGCAAGTTTGTTGGTGATTGAGTTGCAGCTCAGCTCAGCTCAGCTCTGCTCAGGTGGCTTCACTCTGCTCTGCGGTTATAATTGATGGCGAGACTCTAAACAACGCGACGATGCGATGCAAGGCGACGCAACCAACGGGCAGGCAACAAACAGGAAAATTCATATTACGAAAAAACTGCATCGTTTAAGTGTCATTATTGGGACCAGAATCTCAACAAGTCGCTGCCGTTGTCCGCTGTCGTGTCTTCGCTTCAAGATGAAGATGGAAACAGAGACGGACATGGAGATGGAGATGGAGATGACTACTTTCACCGCGCTCAGAATTCCTTTCTGCCCGCTCTGAGCAGAAGCGCGCTCAAACGTGGTTCCAGCCAGACATCGGTCAATCTGCCATCTCTCCTGCTTCCTCATCTGCCTTCCCGTTCCCGTTCCCGATCCCCTTGAACCGCTTCAATATCCGCTGGCCACAGTCAACACCTCCGCACCGCCCACCGTCTCCAGCTCTTCAACTGAGGTGGGGCCATCACTCAGCTTCAGCTGCAGCTTCAGCTTCAACGTCAACTCGGCCGCTTTGCACCTTACTGGCTTTTAGGTTTGTGGCCTTTCTTATCCACTCATTGCTCATGTGTAGCTCGTTCGAGTTCGAGCCTGGTTGTGGTTTTTACACCTTGCCTGCTTTGCAGTTTTTTGTTTGACTTAGCTCTGCTCCATGCTCTGTGCTGTGTGCTGTGTGTCGAATGGAATAGATCGAGAACTAAAGTCGCTGCCTTCGGTTAAGGGCGTTAACTGGGTTAAACGCTCGTTGACAGTTTTATGCTGAGACAAGAGACGTCAAAGCTGAACATTGAAGTCTAAAGTCTGCAGTCTAAAGACCAAGAGCAAGAGCAAGACGAGGACAGACCACAAGGCGTTGACGACACTCAGTCAGTGGCACAAACAAAACGAGAAACTTATTAAGAGTGAAAATTCTTGTTGCTGCGGCATTTGCTAGAATGAGTTTTTGTTATTTCTGATTTTCTGTTTTGCATGGAAAGCTAGAAAAGCTGAATCAAAGTTGAAGAAATGCTGCCACAACTGCAATTAGCGGTGGCCCAGGGCAACAGAGAGCAGGGCAGCCATCGAAAAGTGAAATAGTTAAAACAAATCAAAAGCGGTGCAATCAAGCGAAAGGTTGTTACAGTTCTAGCCACAGTCATAAAGTTCGTCGCCTAAGTCTTTCGTTTGCTGCTCACTTCGCTTCGCCTCGCTCCTCGCTTGTGGTTGTGGGATGTGGGTCGAGTCAGCGGTGCACTTTCAACTGAGCTGGCGCCTTTGCTGGCAACTTTCTTCTTCACGTGTGTGATTCTTATCAGCAATTAGGCGTCGATTGCACTGCGAGATTCCTTTGGGATGTGCTCAAGATCCGAATACGCATCCATTAAGGAGAAATCTGGAGAGTGAGACGCCTCCCTTGCAGTGACTTATTTGAATCGAATTCGCTGAATGAAAGATGAGTGTCAGTCAGTAGTTCCTTTCTCCGAAAACTCTCTCGATGCATTCCAAGCGAAAGTACTTTGCAGTCGAGTGTTGAGTGCTGAGTGTGGAGTGTCGAGTGGCAAGTGCCGGGTATCGATCTACTTCTAATGAACAAGGCAACACAACACAAACAAGCCAACAACCGTCCAGAGAACGCGCCCGAAGCGAGGCAAGCAAGCAAACAATCACAATCCAGACATAGACGATCAATTTGCAAACAATTGCGGCAATGTAGAAGACTTTGAGACGAACAATCGAACGAACGAATGACGATTGATTGCCGGAAATATAAACAGACAACAGGCAACACCGCCAACAACTCCTCTGCCTTCCGCTCGACCTTCTCAGGGGCGGCAATCAGGCAGAGAGATAGAAAGAGACTGAAAGCCCGAAAGCAACGGAGAATGTGCGAAAATCGAAAGGAAATTTGCATGTCACTCAATTGACCAAATCACCGAGAACAGAGCGACACAAATGTGGAGAGTTTCGGGGTCTGTTTGCTCTACAAACGAGCTGATGATGTCGTCGTTGTCGTTCTCGTTCTCGTTGTGTGCTTTGTTATTGCTGCCATCACTTTCAACGCAGAGCTTGGCACAGTTTTAGAATGGCAACAAATATTTGAATATCGAAATGACACCAAAAAACAGAGATGGCCTATTGAAATCACTTATTGACTTCCTCATAACGGTTGAGCTGTGAGCTTTGACGATAAGATAAGAAAGAGCAACAAACTCGCCACTTGACCCAACTGACCTGCCACCTGTCATTGTCATCTTTTATTTGGCATCTGGGAACTGTTAACTAAAATCATTCAGTCTGAAATATTTTTTGAGACGGAGACTACATTATTTCTTGGGAACAACATAATTTTGGCAGTGATCGGCGAAGAAGATTACAATTAGAGCACAACTTCTGCCAGCAACAATTACTCAATTACGAGGAATAAGAAGCACATGAATCTCAGACTCAGACGCAGACTCAGACATGGAATTGGGCTCAGACAGACGCTGTAGTTGCTGCTGTTGCTTAATCAATCTGTGTGTTGCCATCGGCCAGCCCAGAATTCACAATTGAGAATCGAGTAGCGAGTAGAATCGAGGAATCAGACAGAGAAGTTTTCATTCACACGGCAAGTGGCAAGTGGCAAACGGATGGCGATTGCAGACTTCCTGCTCCAAAAGCTTTTCCGAAAGACAAAATTTATATAATTTCTTTATCAGATTCACCGCGTATTGTGGACTAAAAATTGTGTAATTCACTTGACGCGCTGATTGAACAGTTGAACTGTTGAACAACGCAGTCAACCATCTAGCCAAAGCAATAGAGCAACACAGCAACACAGCAACAGAGCAACTGAGCTACAGAGGCGTCAATTATGAGCACAAAGCGACAAAAGCTGACGCGGTTGTCGTCATCGACAACGTCATCGTCATCACATCGATTTATCGCCAGAGAATCGATCCGTCAAACTGTGGAAGCGTCAAATGGGAGTAACCGAATGATTGCAATTGCAAGTGTAACTAAAGTGCATGAAAATGGGAAATGGGGGAAAAGTGCGACGAGTGCAGTTCGCTGTGCTTTCGGTGAGTCTTCGATAATATTTAATTGCATCATCAGCCTCTGCCTCAGCCTCAACATTTGTATCTTTATCTTTAGTTGCATCTGGGTCTCAGTCTCTCAGATTCAATCATATTTGACACATGAGCGAGACTTGGGCTTTCGTTAGTGGCGTAAGTTCGGGTTGTAAGTTGCGTAAGTTGCATAGAGATGGCTCTTTAGTCCCATGCCACAATCTGTGGCCTCATTCGGAGCACGGATTTGTTATCTCGCATTTAATTAGGCGTGCGTTAGTTGAGTTAATGATCATCACAATTGCTGTAGTGGCTGTAGTTGCTGTGGTTACAGCTTTGGTCATTAGAAAGCTGCAATGTTCTTTTTAGGTGGCACACAGAGAAGAGAACAGAGAGCGAGAGACAGACTGACTCTCTTTAATGATCAATGTATTGCACCTGCCGGCCAAAAGACCGCCTGAAGACTTCAATTAGCGATTATGCAGTTTTACACAATGCGTTGCTCAGCTGGAGTTCAACTTGCATGCAATCGCATTAGAAAATCATTTGCTTCGACTGCTTTAATTGCATTTTATTGCTTCCGACAGGCGACCAGAGGCGACGCCAGAACCAATGCTTCAATCAGAGCACTGCCGTCTTGTAAGCTTGCCGACAGAATTTGCTCTCGAGGAAAGTTCTCGAAGAGAAAAGCACGTCATTTAAGAGCTAGCTATTGTACAGTTAAGAGACATAAAGAGAGAGAGTTGTGGAGAGAGAGTGACGTCGCTGCCAACATTGACAGCAACTGCGACTGCGACTACGACGGCGGCTTGGGCTCTCAGCAGAGTGTCAGCTGGGTTTTCGTGGCCTTCGCCTCAAAACTTTGGTGCTTGACGAATCGAGACGCGGCTGTTGACGCCTTGCCTTTGCCTTAGTGCCACCACTCGACCATGGAATGGTCACATTTTCATAAACGTGGAATGTACATATGGTCTGGCTAAACGTCAAGCTAAACGGAATAGGTATTTGCATTAATAAATGCAACTATGTCACGCCCAAGTCAGCGGCTCATGTGACAGCGACTTCCGTTTGCCTCACTTTTGGCAAACGGTTTTCTTTGAAAATGGTTCAAATGCTTTAAGACAACAGCAGCAGCAGCAGCAGCAACAACAACAGCAAACAGAAACCGGCAGCAACAAATAGCGCAAAAAAACAAACAAACAAAACAAGCTCAAACGAACAGCAGGGGACCACGTAAATCAGAGTAGTCCAGTCCTAGACGAGTCAGTAGCCTTAGATGGTGAGGCTGGATAAGTTGAAATTAAGATAAAGTCTACAATTAAAATGTGATCTATAATATCAACACAAGTGCAGAATGATAGCAATTTGGTTTAACAACTGTCCGCAGCAATTAGCAAATTCCAAGTTGAATTCTTATTCACTCACGACACAATTGAATCGTCTGCGCTGGCGAGATGGATTGGGATTTCTGTGTGTTAGCTTGTTAGATTGAGAATATTATAGAAAATATATTGTACATCCATTTGTGGCATATGCCACAAATTGGCAGCGAGACATTCACTTGCCCGGGCAGCTGCAGCGAGCATCGCATCCAAACTCCCGCCTGGTTTGGCAGCAAAATCATAATCATGTCGGCAAATTAGACTGACATCGAGCATATGTACGTGCGTCAACTAGCCGATGACTAGGATCTGCGAGCGTCGTGAGCATGTGAATGTGGAGTCAATAGGCGGGATTGAAGATCAGCAGCATCTCAAATGTGGACACAGAGAAAGCTGCAGAATGCATTCGACTTATAACTTCGGCTATAGGTGAATGTCTTCTGTGTAGCGCCGTGCAAGAGCAAATGCTATAAGCTATAAGCAATGAGCAATGAGCAATGTCATCGTCCAGTTCGACAACGGATGCTAAAACCGTTGTTGGCATTTCGTGCGACAAAACTGCGATACGCGCATTCAGTTGTGTTTTGTTTTTGTTTTTGTTTTGCTTGGTTTTCCCTCCGGAAAACCCGATTGTGGCAGCCAAAACACAGTTTCCAAATGCGCAGAATTCCAACAGATAATTAACTTTTGCCCATTCGCCTCACGCGTTGCTCGCGGAATGACAAAATGTTATTGCAACCAACCGAGAAGAGTGCCATGCAAATCATTGTTTTTCATTTCAACTCTGACTGTTCGCTGTCGCAGTCGAGATGCTTTCGGCCACTCTGACAGCGATTTGGGTTATCGGCCAGGTGCTAGAGAGTCGCACCAACAGTTATGCAACAATTGGTAAGAGATACAAATTTTTATGGCTTATCAGCTCGGCAGGCTGTTTACGATACCCTAGGCACCATTTGCATTGTGGCATGCTTGAGTTGGTGTTCGTCTTGGATGCATAAAAACGTCACGAGGATGTTTGGGTTGGCCGTAAAAATGTCTGAACTTTAAACCAAACCATACCAATCACATTGTGGTTGCGATTGTCAGTAAATCGCAGCTGTAAAAGTTTATATACGAAAAAGATAAAAATGAAGCAAATAGTCTTAAAACATTTTGTTAGCTTTCTGCACTTCACGTTTTATATTTGCTATACCCCAAAAAAAAAAGGAAAAGAAAAACGCCATGGTTAAATGCATTTCCATGCGAATATTTCCCATATAAATAAATTTATGCGCAACAAATTCGTTGCCCAAGTCTTTTGAATACCAATTGCTAGAAAATTGAAAACGTCCATTCGTTTGAGTTGAAATGCCCGACCAATCGTACATTAAGCAACACACAAAATAATAAGATATGCACAGCTGATATATGGCTGGCACTTTGGGCTGACAAAACGACCAGCCAGGCCATAAATACTCTGCCGCTGGCAGACAGCAGCCGAACACTGAAACTGAACTGCGGCTGTGGCAAAATATGCTGCAAATGCCGTTTCGCCAAAGTGATTTTCTCGCACTCAATTTCAATGGCTCGATTCGCCGCCAACTTGATAAATTAACACGGCGCACATGCCATTTGTTTATTTGCCTAAATAAATCGCCAACCAATTCCAAATCGAATTCAAAATGCCTACAAAAGAGACCCCAAAAACGCTACCGCTACCACCAATTGAAAATCGCGCACAATCAAATGGACATTCTGTGCGCCCCGCAATTTATGTGGCTGGATTGCGACTCCCAGGCCTGAGATTTGGCCCAGGCTTAGTTTATTGGCCCACTAAGGCGACTGACCCACAACATTAAATTGTAATTTGAGTGGGCAAACATTTTAGCTGCAATTCCTTCTCGCTCTCTCTCTCTCTCTCGCTTTCTATCTAGATCTTTGGGTCTCTGTGTGTCGTCGGTGCTTGTTCACGTTCATGTTCGAATTGGAGTTCGCAACTGGGATAATTAGAATGCCATTTGCATCTGTAACTGCGACTTTTGACGCCCCAGTGCGGTATGTGGTATGTGGCCAGGTGACCAAACAATACCGCTATTATTAGCCAGCGAAATTGGATCTGGGCTGCAGTTCTTCTTGTTGATCATGCGGTGTCATTGACCAGCGGAATGCTTGCAAATCAATTTGCGAGCAAACACAATTGCATAATCGTTGATTAGAGACTAGAGGCCAGAGCCACCAAAATGAGCAAGCAGTGCTGCACAGCTGCTAACAAAGTTGTCCATTTCAATTCGATTAGCGCGGAAATCAATCTGATCGTCAGCGCATGTGTGTAGAAAGAACTCTCTGCTGAGGCAGCTGCCTCAACTGCACTCGACTCTGTGATTTAACGCACATTACACATAATGCATTTTCCATGCCGCTTTCGTTGCCGTTAAGAACCGCAACGGCAACAGCAGCATCAACCACTAACAATTCACAAACCACGAACGTTTGGGATCATATGAGTGTGGAGCCAATCAGTTTTTCCATTTCTTCAGAATGCACTGTGATGATTTGGGCCTGCCCCGGCCATTGTGCGTGAGCTACCAAAGTGGTGTTATTTAAATCGAGATACATCAGCATCAGCAGCGTCGCTGGCTGTGGCGGGTAGTTTTTTTAATTAGACAACTGTTGCAATGTTGCCAGTTTGATTGGCCAGCCGTTCGCGATGATTTGCAAATGTTTCGAACATCGTGCACTTCCGTCAGTTGGAGCATTGCATAGAAATTGACAGCGCCGGCTGCTGATGTTTGTTTGCGACTGACTTCAATGGCAGATCGCGACATGCCGCGCCGTGTATGTAATTCATAAAAATTATGAAAAAACCCACCCAGATTGGTCCCCAAGGGCTGCCGCCGCCGCCGCTGCAGCCAAGAGCAGCGGCATCAACAGCAGCCAAACGGCAGCCGGAGCTGAAATGACATGGCCGCGGACATTGTCAAGGCAAGCACTTTATTTGCTGCGCGTTTGACATAAACATTTGCCCAACGGACATCTGAATGGCCACGGCCTCTCTGTGTCTCCTTATAAGCTCCGCACGACACGCCAAGGAACACAGAGCAGCATGCAGCATACAGCATACAGCATGCAACAGCATGCGGCGCAGTCCGCTCGTCATCTGGCTCTAACAATATTTGAAATACGCATTGCAGAATTTATGTTATGCGTGCCACAGTCGGAGGCCGTTTGCAGCCGTCGTCGCTGCCGTTGTTGTTGTCGTGCCAATGTCAAAACATAAGCTCAAACTGCAAAGCCCCAAACCCCAAGCCCAAAGGAAAAGGAAAAACAACGAAACGAAAAACTACGCGACTCGACCGCGGAAAGTGTCCAGTGACTTTCGCTTGGGGGCTCCTTGGCAGGCCGAGCCGGCTAGAGCTAAAGACTCTGACTCTGGCTGGAGAGGCAGAGAGCATGGCTCCTCTGGAGGTTAGCAATGAGGCTTTGTCTAAATTTGGACGGTCATGTCGGTGACAGCTTTTGACTTGCCAGCTTTTCAACGTTGCAAACGCTGCAAACGCTGCAAACGTTGCAAGTGGCGCAGAGTTCAAAGCATCATCAGATTAGAGATAATGTTAAACATTTCCTTTCAAATTTGTGACTGCAGTTTGACGTCGTTGATGTCAAACAAATGTCGGCAAATAATTATTACAAAAAAAATTCAAAATTTTCATTTTCATAAAAATGTTTGTTGTATGCACAAAAGCGCAGTAAAAGTAAATGAAAAGAAAGCGACAAGGGCAACAGTTAATTCTTATTAATTTTGATTTATGGAGGTGAGAAAAATAGCATTATTCTTATATTCTTTTTATTATATCGAGAGCAGAGTAATTAGTCGATTTATTGTGTACCCTGCATATTCTATGCTAAATAGTTTCTCTTTCTATTGCATTCCTTCAATTTGCGTGAAGGTGAAATCAAGTAAATGAAGTTGTTTATTTGCAATTTGTAGCCCCTTTTGCTGCCCAATTAGTTTGTCACTTTTACTAGCCTCTCTAACGCTCTGCATCCCACAGCAATTGCGATTCCAACTGCAACTGCAGCTCAGTTTCGCTTCGTTTCGGTTTCACTTGGCAATTTTCCATCACCTGGCAAAGTGTTTCTTTCTTTCTTTTTTTTTGTTGCTCTGTCTAACGCCTAAACGTTGCTCTGATTGATTTGTATAAACGTTGATTAGGCCAAAACCAACAATCAAAGCCCTCTACTTGAGGTTGGCCTTGTTTAGAGCTCGACAAGCCACTCGATCACTTCGACAGCCAAATGAGGCGGACAAAATCGAGGAGGCAAATGAAAAGACACCGAATAAGTAATTTCTAATACGTTTATTTATTTACTCTTGTTTTTCGTTTTCAGTTTCAGTTTCAGTTAGAGTTTTCTGTTTATAGCATCTGAAGTTTGTCTCTTGTTACAGTGTTACATTGCGTTTACTATTTCCTAATATTAAGTATACGTACACATCAGCATGTATGTTGTTTAAGTTTGTTTATTATTTTTATTTCTTTTTTTTCTTTTTGTTTTCCATTCATTTTTATTAAGTATTTAAGACAGTCAAACCTCTTAAATGAGTCTTGCAGCCACTGTATCAGTTACAAAGTCTCTAGTTGCGAGCTCAGTTAAGAGGTTTGAATGGTTCGCACTACAACTAAGGAGCTTGTCAAGTCTTAAGCTGATAGTATGTCGACACACACATATACAAACATATATATATATATATATATATATGTATATGCTGAGAGTAGAGTAATAAAATAGGTGTCTTAGAAGTAAGTCTTAAATAGAGAGCATAGCATAAGCATATAAATATTAAGCTACAGAGTATGGGCGGCTGATACAGTCGTTGCCTCACATTTTTCCTTCGTGTTTTTCCAATTGGCTAATTCAATTCAATGTTCAATGTGCAGAGAAGTCCAGCTCTACTCGTGTCTGTCTGTTTTTTGTGTGTAATGACTTTGAATATGCCATATACGTGTGTTATGTTGTAGGACCCTTACATACAGCTACTAACTAGATTATGAGAGCGCTGCTAAAGATAGAATTTCAAGCTAGTTTCCTATGGACGGGGCTCTTCTTATAGTTCCACATCATCACCATCATCGTCATCACCGTCATCATCATCATCATCATCATCATCCTCATCATCATCGTACATATGTCTTCGTCATGATCGTGTTGTTCGATTGCTGCTTATCGCTTGTGTAACGCGCGTTTCTGCATGTTGTCCCAGACTGCAATCACGGTAAGCTGCAGCAGCAAGAAGAGCGCTCCGGCAATTATGAAGCCTGCAAATAGAGTTGTAATGCACAAGTTATTTTTATGGGCTTATTTAATTAGCTGGTCACTCAGCCAGCAAGCGACGCCTTGCCTGCGATGCTTTGCTTTGCCCTGCCCTGCCCTGCCCTGCCTTGCCTTGCCTCGACTCGACTCGGCTCGATGGTGCGATGGCACGCGATTAGCGCTAATAAATTTGGCGCGCTTTGCAAGATAAGTTAGCCAGCAAGAGCGCCACTCAAAGAGGCAGCAAAGTGGCAAGTTGTGGCTGCTAAGCAGTCATGCAAACACACACTCAAACACACACATAGACATGCTCTCTACTTACCATAGCCATTTATGCAAGTGTCCGTTTTGTTGGCCAATTCCAATTGCAGCTTGGCGAGACCGTCTCGGGGCTCGGGATTTGCCGGATCGGCGCCATTGAAGGCAAACTTATCGGTGATTTGTATCGACTGCACCAGCAAAATGTTCTCATCGGTCGTCTGATGACTCACATCACGTTTTTGGCGTTTCTCCGACTTAATGGCCAGCTCAACTATGAAACGAGAAGCAGCAGCAAGTAGCAGCAAGTGATGAATATGAAATGCATGCATAGCTAGATAGATAGCAGTGTCTAACCAACCAAAAGTGCCCAGTGATGAATGAAGCTGTGACTTGTTCCGCCACAAAAGTGATAACAAAAAGCCAACCAGGAAACTGGCAAAAGCAGTTAATGCTTTTGCATTTAGTGTAGTTAGGCGGGAATTGTGTGCAGTCACTTCACTATCACGGCGATAAATCACCAGACAGTGATGCCAGTGATCTCTTCTCTACCGTTATGCCCAACACTGACACTGGCACTTTTGGTTTGGTGTTTTGTACATTTTCGGGTAGCGTTTACTTACCGCCATCGGTGCCATTGAAGACGGAACGCTTGCGACGACCATAGGATAGTAGCGACTTGGTCTCGCCGTTCTCATCGTTGTCGCAGATAACCGGTTCGCAGCGGGGTATGCAGGGCGTGACCAGGGCGCGGAATTGCACCAGCTCCGACGAGGGGAACTTGAAGGCGTCGAACTGTGAGAGCAGCACCTTGCGATTGCTGGCCATCTTTTGCATGGCACTCATAATATATTGATCCGTGGGACAGCCGTTGGCATCGATCAGCGTAATCTCAGCACTGTCCGTCCCATCCATGGCGACCAGTTCGCGCACAAAGATCTCATACGGGCTATTTGCATCGACGATCTCGAATCGCAGTGCCAGCGGATCACCGACCTCGGCAATGCGCTTCATATCGCTGCCATCTCGTGCCGTGATCTTCATTATGACATTCGGTGAGTCCACAATAATTTCCTCGCTCAGCGTCGACTCAATCTCGCCGGTGACGCCCAGATCGACATTATTCACCACCGTCTTGTTGGTCAAATCATACTGACAGCTGACAGCGAGACCCAGATCCGAGGAGGTGACAATCATATCGTGATGCTGGATAACAATGTCGTTCATATAACGGCCATAGGCACTCTGGCGCACATTGCACTCGAGATCGTTGTAACGCATACGCAAATCAAACTCCAGCGAATTGTTCACATTCACAGCACACGACTTGGGCGCCCCCTTGGCGTAGACTTTGCCGTCGAAGAGTTTCGAGGTGCGTATCTTGGTGATCATCTCGCCGGAACGACAATCGATGGAGACATTGTAGCAGGCGGACTGCTCATAGGTGGCCGCCTCTTCGATGTTCAGATACGGCTCGGAGAGGTCGCTGAGGGTGGCGCGACTGTGGTGGGAGAGGCGGCAGACATGCTCACCGGTTTCGTTATAATCATAGGAGTGGCAACGGAACGGTGCGCTCAGGCAGAGGTCGCGACAATCGTCAATGCTCTGGACATTCTGGTGCACGGAGTCGACGGTCTTCAGAATGCGTCCCGAGACACGCTTGAATTCGCAGAGTTTGCTTGGCTCCTCGGCGCAGTTATTCTCGAGATATTCGGCGCCATCGTAGGCCACAATGTTGGCCTCCTCCGACAGCGTAATGCGATCCATGTCCGACAGTTCACACAGGCCAGAGTGCGCATAGAAGTTGGCCGAGCTAGACACAGATGAATTGCCCCCAAAGTGAGAGAAAGAAAGATAGAGAGAGAGAGAGAGAGAGAGAGGGGGGAGTCGAATGAGCTGTGAACTGTGGCAAGTGGAATGTTTTGTGTGCTGTAAAAACGGGACTTGCGCTTACCGGCAGGTGAACTCCGTTTCGCCCAAACACAACTCGATGCAGTCGCGTCGCGTGGCCACACTCTGGCTGCTCTTGGCATGCTCGGGCAGACGGTAGCCCTGCACACGATCAATGCACCAGGCCTTGGAGCAGGGGCGCACACCGAAGCAGGATTTCTGTGCGTAAATCGTGAAAACGGGATACTGCGAACGCGAAAGTGAACCTGAGGGAAGGAGAGAGAGAGACGAAGCGAAACACAAAACGCAAGCGAGGGCGTTGTTAATTTTTATAACAAAAGCAAAAAAAAATAAAAAAAAATGAAAAAGCCAATGGATAATCGTGGCCCAGTCGAACGCAACGCAAAATATAAAAGAACGAAACTTACCCGGCAACTGGTCGGCGGTGCTGCGGAACATAACGCAGAGGCCGGTCTCATAGTTAACAGCACTGCAAGATTCATTGGCCTGGCAGGCCTCCAAGCAGTCGGTCAGCATCAGTGTGCCAGGCAGCGTCTCCAATTGCTTCGATGGCGCCGATAGCACGTACCTGTTTATAACACAAGATGCCGCACATCAATTTTCGGTCTACCACAACACAGCACACACACACACACACACACACACACACACAAACAGGTTTCATTTCAAAAACCTTTTGCACAATGTGCGAACAAGGCGCTAAATATAATAAATGCGTTGTCCCTAAGAATGCCAGCAAACATCAAGATTGATGATGGCATTCAAGTGGTTGTTGGCACCTACCCGGTTATAAGCTCAAAGCCAATCATATCCGGCTCGCAGTCCTCATCGATCTGGCCGTTGAGTGGCGGTAAGGCCGTTGCGCCCAGATCATCGCTCTTGCTCTCGCCGCCGCTGCTGCCGCCGCCGCCGTTGACATTGACAGGTGTTGCTCCAGGTTCCGCTAGAGCAGCTTCCGCCGGCTGTTGTTGCTGCTGTTGCTGTTCGGTCGCATGCTGCGGTGTCAACGGTTTTGGTAGCTCGCTTCCGCTTGACGCTTGTTGTATTCCCGCTGCACCCGCTGCCGTCTCGGCGGCCACAGCTTGTGGTTGTGTGGCTGCTGCTGCTGCTGCAATTGACGGCGTCGCATTGTTGCGCGGAAATGTCTTCAACGGTTTTGCCGGCCGCTTGGGCAACTTGCGGGCCGACGCCGCGTTATCCACCAGCAGCAGAAGCAACAGTAGCACCAGCGATGTGCTTGTCGTCATCATGCTGACTCGCCTCTTTCTTGTTGTCAATGACCGTAGCTGCATTTTATTGCTGTTCTCGCTGCAACAGAGATAGATAGATGCGAGCAAAAGTTGGTGAAAATGGTTTTGTGGCTTTGTTTTTAATTAGCATTCGGGTTCTCGGGCTGCTCTTTGCATGCTTATCTCATGATTAATTGCAGCTGCAGTTACAGTTAAACCCTAATAATGGGTTTAATGGCATTTTTTTAATGTTTTCGTTGCCAGCACTTCCTCAAACGGCCAACTGCAAACTGCAACTGCAACTTCAACTACAACTGCAACTGCAACGCCCACCAGCACGAACTGCACTTGATTAATTGCCAACAAATTATAAGCTGCGATGCAAAAATCAATTTTGTTGATGATGATACCATTCCATGAGCACGCACACTCTTGTCTTGTCTTTTGGCTGCCCGGAAGAATTAAAATAGCGCAAATCGCACACAAAACGCTGTGAAACCAAAAACATAAAAAACCAAAGAACAGCAGAGAAACCGATTTGGCGATTGTCGGCTGTGCGCAGGTGATCGATACATCGGTAGTTGAATTGCGGTTCTTAACGGCATCAAAAGCGGCATGGAAAATGCATTATGTGTAATGTGCGTTAAATCACAGAGTCGAGTGCAGTTGAGGCCGCAGTTGAGGCAGCTGCCTCAGCAAAGAGTTCTTGCTACACACATGCGCTAACGATCAGATTGATTTCCGCGCTAATCGAATTGAAATGGACAACTTTGTTAGCAGCTGTGCAGCACTGCTTGCTCATTTTGGTGGCTCTGGCCTCTAGTCTCTAATCAACGATTATGCAATTGTGTTTGCTCGCAAATTGATTTGCAAACATTTCGCTGGTCAATGACACCACAAGATCAACAAGAACTGCAACCCAGATCCCGCTTTCTTCGGCTACCGCACTGAGGCGTCAAAAGTCGCAGTTACAGACGCAAATGGCATTCTAATTATCCCAGTTGCTGACTCGAACTCGACATCGAACATGCACTTGAACGAACACCTACCAAAGAACACTAAAGACCCACAAACGACAGCAGAGATAGGAAGGAGAGAGAGCGAAATTCAGTTAAAATGTTTGCCCACTCAAATTAGAATTTAATGTTGTGGGTCAGCCGCCTTAGTGGGCCAATAAACTAAATCCCCACTCGATGGACAAGACAAGCGTAGTAATCGCGGTCAGTTGCCATGCACATAAATTTCCATTTGGCATTGCAGTTGCTGCTGTTGCCATAGCTGTTGCAATTGCAGTTGCAGTTGCCGATGCCTGTCGTGGAGAATTTGCTAGCATTTGAATTCGAGTTCGAAGCAGATTTATTTATGTATTCACATGTTTGCATCTGGATATAAATTTATTCGCTATTGCCGCGGGCCTCTGTAAATCCGGTAACTAGTTTTATGCTTGATGTTTTCGCGTATTTACGGTCAAATTTGACGGTTTATTTCGCTCTTGCCTTGCACACTCTTTATTGGGGGCCAATCCATTTGAATTCTATCTTTCTATTTTTTTTTCTTCTATTTATTTCATAAATTACTGTTTGCACAATTTGGAGCAAATAAATTGTTTATGGGCCATTAGCCATTAGTTTTTAATGGCCACGCGAAATATAGATTCTGTGACTGTCGACTGCTAACTATGTGAAATGCAATCCAAGAAGCCAGCTTAGAAATTGGGGTAATCCTAAAGAGCAGTTCAGTCAGTCAGCCAGAGATGGCTTAGAGATGGATGGACTGGCAGGTGTCAGCTGTCAATGAAGGCATCGACACCAATACCCAAGTTGAGTCTCAGCTATCGCGATGACCAACTACAGGAGTGGACAGTGGCTTATGTTATTTCTTAATTAAAATTGCAAGTAATCAAAAAATATCATTCATTTCCATTGACTGTCTGTCGCTGGCTAAAACTGTGCCAACTCAGGCCAAGGAGAATGCACAAGAGAATGACATAACTGCCGAGCCGAGCCGAGTTGAGGCGGTGGCCATTGCCAAGCGGACGCTTATCTCAATTGAGGCGCGAGTCATTGTAACTGTAAGCTGGCTGCATGCTCATGGAGCACTGGACTGTGTGTGACTATGTGTGTTTGTGGAAGCTGGTCAGGCAGGCAGTCAGTAGTTAGTTTGTTGGCAATTTGAAGCGCACCCGCAGGCCATTGGCACAGGAGCTGACCCACATCGGCAATGCCAAAGTTATTTTTATTGAAATTTAAGCGATTTGCGCCAATTTCTAAGCACTGCGACAAAATGACCAATTAATAGCCCAATGGATAAGCAGTGAAATTGTTCGCATTCTGTGGTCGAACAATCGAAAAATAGAAGAAACGAAAAGTAGATGAAAAATCAAACAAACAAACGTGTTTTTGTTGAGGTCAAAATCACGATCAAAAGACTTAGGCGACAAACTCGAGTAGCTATGCGCTTTTGACTTGTTTGTCAGTTGTCAGTTGACAAACGAATGCCACACGAAAACCTAACGGCAAATTAACCGCACCATTTGAAAGCTATTTCGAGAAAATTGTAATCTATTGGGCCAACACATAAATGTATCAGACGCAAAACATGATCTTTTCGGTTCACGCTTCGTTGAAATGCTACCGCAGTCGGTATTCAGATCTAACTGTGAATGAATTCGTATAATGAAAATCTACATGCGAACAGATTGTTGCACTGCAACAAAGCCACTTCGTCTTCCACGCCGAGCCGCATTTAGCATAATAATGAACTTTCGGTTTGCTCGGCATTCTTTTTCGTTTTTGGGAAATCGTTTTTGACTCTGTTTCTGTGCTGTGCTGTGATGTGGTAATAGTCATAATATGGAGCTAAGCGAAGCACATAATGTCGACTTATACATCACTTCTATTACAGCTTGTCGTGTGCACGTCGCAAACAAATTTGTCAGTCAGTCGTTGGCATGAAAGGGCGATGGATAGAATACGCGCGAGGTGAGAAATGTTGAGGATATGCAAATACGTTGCATTGACTCGAAGGCATCGGCCACCTATTGTTAAATAGTATGGAAGCAACTATGGCATGGAATGGAAACAAATCAGCTTTGTTTGTGCTTTGTGGTCCTAATGCCAAAGGTACCAACAAATGCAGCGAAAGTTGTAGTTGTATCTCTGGCATTTAAGAATCTAACAGAGCTTAATTGTTTAGGCGAGCGACTAACGTTGATTATCTCGAAGCTCGCAGCTTGAGCAGCTTGCGGCTAATTGTCTTCAATTGTATCATAACCGTTGCATGACCCACGAGTTGCCAACCCAGGTGACCCAAATCGCCAGGCCAGACCGGGTCAGCCTAGGCCGAACAGAAAATGGTCAGCTATCTTGTCGCGCTCTCTCAGTCCATCCCAGGCGAGTTGGTGACTCGAGAATGAGCATTGAAAATTTTCGCGCAGTTGAATCATTTGTTGTCATTCAACGAGCCGCACACGCAGCAAACCGGCAAAACTTAATTGCCTGCTGAATTCTGCGCATTTGGGAAATGTTTTTGTCAGTGTTTTGTCTAGATGGTAGATGACAAAAAGTTTTTCCGGCAGCTCGAGACACAACCAGCCAGCCAGACAGACAGACAGACATTCTAGCTCAAGTTGCTAACATTTAGCAAGCTGCTCGCTTAGTCCGGTCACACGAATTACTAACGGGTTCGACTCGGTTCATCTCGTCTCCAACTTTGGAGGATGACATTGCTGCTTCATAGTGGCGCTTCAAGTGGTTTGTGATTTTTATTTTTATTTCATGTTGTTTTTTCTTTTTTGCGCACATATCATTCGGTCGATCGCCTTGACATTCACCCAAGGCTTTCTCTAATGGTCTATTGACCATTTTCGTTTAATTGACGGACATGTGCATCCCGCTCCTGTTCCACTCAACCTCACTCATTCACCACTCAAGCATATACAGACAGACATTGATGCCTTGAATATGATACAATTTGGACCGAGCACGTTTTGCGACATTTAATTTAAAAGCCATGAAAATAATACACATCCTTTTTTTTTAATTGTCATTTACCTTTTGAGTGTTTATGTTAAAATAATGTTTAATCCTTTTAATGTTTTATTTGCACGTGAGCAAATAAATTAAATTCGTTGCTGTTGGCTGTCGACTTGTCGATTATGTAAATTTCAATGACACAACGATGCACGCAGGACACACACAAAATGTTTGTATATTTTTTTCAAATTTTTTGAGTTTGTTTAAAATTTTTTTGTGAACCGCAAAATATTTTTTTTAGTTTGTATTTCAATTTGAATTTTTTTTTTTTTGGAGGTTTGGAGGACCGATGGACCGCTCTGTGTTGCGCCGTCTGCACTCTAGAAAGTGGAGCGCCTAACTGCCGAACATACACCTCAGCAATAGGTTCTTATGTGAGCCACCGCACGCTCTGCTCTGCTCAGCTCTGCTCGCGTCCAGAATTATAGATGCTGGGCAGCGCAGCGCAGCTCGGGAAAATTGAATTGCTCTCAAAGTTCGTTAGCTTCTATGACTCGACTCGACCGTGGCTACGACTGCCAGTTCGAGCACCTTGACACTGAATGCTCGATGCGAAGGCCGCGGAAAACTTTACAAGTTGCTCGCTAGCCAAGCAAACGAACTCTCCTCGACCATGGCCGCTGCCGCTGCCGCAGCCGCAGCCACAACGGCAGCCGCAACTAATGCTGCCTCTCTTTCTCTCGCTCTCGCTATTGGACTCTTCGAGTCACGCAAACCGGTAAAAGCAGCGGGCAGAAAGCTAATGGTACGCGCTCTTCGCTAACTCTCTTCTGCCACATGCTCTTTGTTGCCACTTTCTTCGGCCGCAGCTTTTGCTCTGCAAGCATTGTAACGGCGCTGCTTGTCGGAAACAATAAAATGCAATTATAGCAGTCGAGCTAAATGATTTTCTAATGCCGCGTCTACACGCAGCATCAATTCAGAGACTCGAACTCGAACTCAAACCCAAGCTCGAGAATCGCATTGTGTAAAACTGCATAATCGCTAATTGAAGTCTTCAGGCGGTCTTTTGGCCGGCAGGTGCAATACATTGATCATTAAAGAGAGTTAGTCTGTCTCTCGCTCTCTGTTCTCTTCTCTGTGTGCCACCTAAAAAGAACATTGCAGCTTTCTAATGACCAAAGCTGTAACCACAGCAACTACAGCCACTACAGCAATTGTGATGATCATTAACTCAACTAACGCACGCCTAATTAAATGCGAGATAACAAATCTGTGCTCCGAATGAGGCCACAGATTGTGGCATGGGACTAAAGAGCCATCTCTATGCAACTTACGCAACTTACAACCCGAACTTACGCCACCAACGAAAGCCCAAGTCTCGCTCATGTGTCAAATATGATTGAATCTGAGAGACTGAGATCCAGATGCAACTAAAGATAGAGATACACATGTTGAGGTTGAGGTTGAGGCAGAGGCTGATGATGCAATTAAATATTATCGAAGACTCACCGAAAGCACAGCGAACTGCACTCGTCGCACTTTTCCCCCATTTCCCATTTTCATGCACTTTAGTTACACTTGCAATTGCAATCATTCGGTTACTCCCATTTGACGCTTCCACAGTTTGACGGATCGATTCTCTGGCGATAAATCGATGTGATGACGATGACGTTGTCGATGACGACAACCGCGTCAGCTTTTGTCGCTTTGTGCTCATAATTGACGCCTCTGTAGCTCAGTTGCTCTGTTGCTGTGTTGCTGTGTTGCTCTATTGCTTTGGCTAGTTGGTTGACTGCGTTGTTCAACAGTTCAACTGTTCAATCAGCGCGTCAAGTGAATTACACAATTTTTAGTCCACAATACGCGGTGAATCTGATAAAGAAATTATATAAATTTTGTCTTTCGGAAAAGCTTTTGGAGCAGGAAGTCTGCCATCGCCATCCGTTTGCCACTTGCCGTGTGAATGAAAACTCTTCTCTGTCTGATTCCTCGATTCTACTCGCTACTCGATTCTCAATTGTGAATTCTGGGCTGGCCGATGGCAACACACAGATTGATTAAGCAACAGCAGCAACTACAGCGTCTGTCTGAGCCCAATTCCATGTCTGAGTCTGCGTCTGAGTCTGAGATTCATGTGCTTCTTATTCCTCGTAATTGAGTAATTGTTGCTGGCAGAAGTTGTGCTCTAATTGTAATCTTCTTCGCCGATCACTGCCAAAATTATGTTGTTCCCAAGAAATAATGTAGTCTCCGTCTCAAAAAATATTTCAGACTGAATGATTTTAGTTAACAGTTCCCAGATGCCAAATAAAAGATGACAATGACAGGTGGCAGGTCAGTTGGGTCAAGTGGCGAGTTTGTTGCTCTTTCTTATCTTATCGTCAAAGCTCACAGCTCAACCGTTATGAGGAAGTCAATAAGTGATTTCAATAGGCCATCTCTGTTTTTTGGTGTCATTTCGATATTCAAATATTTGTTGCCATTCTAAAACTGTGCCAAGCTCTGCGTTGAAAGTGATGGCAGCAATAACAAAGCACACAACGAGAACGAGAACGACAACGACGACATCATCAGCTCGTTTGTAGAGCAAACAGACCCCAAAACTCTCCACATTTGTGTCGCTCTGTTCTCGGTGATTTGGTCAATTGAGTGACATGCAAATTTCCTTTCGATTTTCGCACATTCTCCGTTGCTTTCGGGCTTTCAGTCTCTTTCTATCTCTCTGCCTGATTGCCGCCCCTGAGAAGGTCGAGCGGAAGGCAGAGGAGTTGTTGGCGGTGTTGCCTGTTGTCTGTTTATATTTCCGGCAATCAATCGTCGTTCGTTCGTTCGTTTGTTCGTCTCAAAGTCTTCTACATTGCTGCAATTGTTTGCAAATTGATCGTCTATGTCTGGATTGTGATTGTTTGCTTGCTTGCCTCGCTTCGGGCGCGTTCTCTGGACGGTTGTTGGCTTGTTTGTGTTGTGTTGCCTTGTTCATTAGAAGTAGATCGATACCCGGCACTTGCCACTCGACACTCCACACTCAACACTCGACTGCAAAGTACTTTCGCTTGGAATGCATCGAGAGAGTTTTCGGAGAAAGGAACTACTGACTGACACTCATCTTTCATTCAGCGAATTCGATTCAAATAAGTCACTGCAAGGGAGGCGTCTCACTCTCCAGATTTCTCCTTAATGGATGCGTATTCGGATCTTGAGCACATCCCAAAGGAATCTCGCAGTGCAATCGACGCCTAATTGCTGATAAGAATCACACACGTGAAGAAGAAAGTTGCCAGCAAAGGCGCCAGCTCAGTTGAAAGTGCACCGCTGACTCGACCCACATCCCACAACCACAAGCGAGGAGCGAGGCGAAGCGAAGTGAGCAGCAAACGAAAGACTTAGGCGACGAACTTTATGACTGTGGCTAGAACTGTAACAACCTTTCGCTTGATTGCACCGCTTTTGATTTGTTTTAACTATTTCACTTTTCGATGGCTGCCCCGCTCTCTGTTGCCCTGGGCCACCGCTAATTGCAGTTGTGGCAGCATTTCTTCAACTTTGATTCAGCTTTTCTAGCTTTCCATGCAAAACATAAAATCAGAAATAACAAAAACTCATTCTAGCAAATGCCGCAGCAACAAGAATTTTCACTCTTAATAAGTTTCTCGTTTTGTTTGTGCCACTGACTGAGTGTCGTCAACGCCTTGTGGCCTTTCCTCGTCTTGCTCTTGCTCTTGGTCTTTAGACTGCAGACTTTAGACTTCAATGTTCAGTTTTGACATCTCTTGTCTCAGCATAAAACTGTCAACGAGCGTTTAACCCAGTTAACGCCCTTAACCGAAGGCAGCGACTTTAGTTCTCGATCTATTCCATTCGACACACAGCACACAGCACAGAGCATGGAGCAGAGCTAAGTCAAACAAAAAACTGCAAAGCAGGCAAGGTGTAAAAACCACAACCAGCTCATGTTCGAGATGCGAGGTGCGAGGCTCGAACTCGAACGAGCTACACATGAGCAATGAGTGGATAAGAAAGGCCACAAACCTAAAAGCCAGTAAGGTGCAAAGCGGCCGAGTTGACGTTGAAGCTGAAGCTGCAGCTGAAGCTGAGTGATGGCCCCACCTCAGTTGAAGAGCTGGAGACGGTGGGCGGTGCGGAGGTGTTGACTGTGGCCAGCGGATATTGAAGCGGTTCAAGGGGATCGGGAACGGGAACGGGAAGGCAGATGAGGAAGCAGGAGAGATGGCAGATTGACCGATGTCTGGCTGGAACCACGTTTGAGCGCGCTTCTGCTCAGAGCGGGCAGAAAGGAATTCTGAGCGCGGTGAAAGTAGTCATCTCCATCTCCATCTCCATGTCCGTCTCTGTTTCCATCTTCATCTTGAAGCGAAGACACGACAGCGGACAACGGCAGCGACTTGTTGAGATTCTGGTCCCAATAATGACACTTAAACGATGCAGTTTTTTCGTAATATGAATTTTCCTGTTTGTTGCCTGCCCGTTGGTTGCGTCGCCTTGCATCGCATCGTCGCGTTGTTTAGAGTCTCGCCATCAATTATAACCGCAGAGCAGAGTGAAGCCACCTGAGCAGAGCTGAGCTGAGCTGAGCTGCAACTCAATCACCAACAAACTTGCAACTTGCGACTTGCGACTTGCGACTTGCGACATCCAATGGCCATCGGCAGCTTCTTCTCTTCTAATTGCCGATGTTTTTATTTTGTTCTTCTGCCTCCTCAGTCCGGTTCGCTTCGTCGAAGCATCGACGCGATTGGAACCTTATGAGTTATGGCTACACTGAGGTGTCATATGATGATGCGATGATTGGGTTCAAGAGATTGGGATGCCTCCAAAAGAAGTGGTAGAAGAGTAGAAAGCCTCACTCCTTTAAAGGGGAATTCGAGAGTTTATTTAGTATCCCCTTATGCATTCCAATGCCATTCATAACCGACCAACATTGCAGGCAAATTGGCACTCATCTTGGCCAATTCCTGGTCGTGGTCAATTCAATGCCGGACATATTCGCAAATTGATGCCATGCCGTTGCATTGTCAGCATGCTCGGTGATGCAATCTTCATCTCTCCATCTTCCATTTCATATTTGCAAGCCAAGACCCTGCTATTAGGAGCAGCGTCGCATCAATTTATAGCCCAACTGAGAACTGGGAACTGGAAACTGCAGGCAAGCGAAGGAGGAGAAGGAGGGACAGGGATAAATCAGGCAGTGTTTGCTTTGGGCGTTGGCAGACAGTCTCGACAACGCGACGATTCCTTGCCGGCTTGCCGGCTTGCCAGCTTGCCAAAATGCAGTTGTCTTCCTCAGTTTATTCCCCTGCGAGAGAAGGGGCGTGTCCACGATATTTGTGCCCGCCGGCGGCTGGCGGATGGCGTATGGCGACCGGGCGGAAGAGTCTTTGGCACAAGCTTGCCACATTCAACACGCTACACAAACCAATCAAGGCAACTGTCAATAGCGGCAACACCTGTTTCTAGTCGTATCTTGCTCCATTTCACAGTTGTTTTTTCCTCATTTCGCCAGGTGCGACCTTGAGTCCGCTTAGATCGATGTGCGATAGATCTAATGATGATGCAGATCAAGCGCTGATAAACTCGATCAATTCGAGGCATGACTAAACTGTTGATTCCCTTTACATCTCGGAGATGTTCCTGGTTCCTTATAAATAACAGATAACAGATCGTTAGGTGTTAACAGCTCGAGTTAATACCTGCCACCGAGACAGTTTAAAGATCCCTTCAAGTCAGCGGGAATCTGTTGCAATTTGCTGCAACACAAAAGAGGTATCTGCTTTGCAATTTATGCTCTGTTCGCGTTTGGCCTGCAGACCAACCCAGAAAAGCTATCGAGGTGAAACTGTTACACTTGACTAATTGATTTATGGTCAATTGCTATATGAAATATTTGCGAAGAGAAACGAGAGCGAAATGCAATTTTAATCGGGGACGAACAGAGACTCCTTGTGGGTGCAGCCTTCATGGCGAGTAGCCATAAGATGGTCAGGTAACATGACATGGAACATGCACGGACCACGGACCACAGACTAGAGACCTGAGAGCAGAGAGCAGTGAGCACTTTGGAATGGAACAAGTTCTCGAGTAGTTCCCACAGGAAGTGTTCGCTGCCGAACGCATGCCAAAAATGGCTCCCCGAGGACAAGACAAGACGACAAAGAACGAGAACGAGCGAGTGACCAAAGCCCCAAAACGATCACGATTATGATGATCATTTCGGCGATTATGGCTGCGACAGTACAGAGCCACAGTGCCACAAGTTCTACATGGTGGCAATGTCCCCACGCAGCCAACTCACTGTTCATGCTTCAAGAACATTTCCCGACTCCAACTCCTGTCTTTCTCTCTCTCCTTGGCTGTCTGTCTCTGTCTCTAACTCGGTGGCGATCAGTTGGATCGCAGGCTAGTCGGCATTAGCAGTTGTTGTATATTGTTTCTGCATTGTAACTGTCACCTGGTGGCAGTTGGCAAAGCTGCCAGAAATAATAGAAATTATATGAAATGGGCATTTGGGGAGTGTGCTTGGACTTCCGTGTTTGGTCTCTCTACCTCTATCTGTGACTATAGCCATGGCCATGACTATTCAGCCTACGATCTCTGCCGCTGAATGGACAATGGGCCATTTGGATTGTGGGCAGCGAGGAGAAGGAGGAGGGTGAGGCAGTGGAGGAATGCATGATGCAATCTCCCGCGCCTGCAGAAGCCTAATTTGGCAAGTTATTACAACATTTTGCTGAATTCCGTGGACATTCACACCTCCCAACTCCCAACTCCAAACTCCCCCACAGGAAACACTCCAACTTAGTATGATAGACACGTGCCAAGTTCATTTGTTCATTCCCAGCGAACAGATAGAAAGATAGAGAGAGAGAGAAAGAAAGACAAAGAGTGAGTGAGGAGTGAAGAGTGAAGGTCTCTTGTACGCTATGATGGATCACTGAGGATGACGCGACACTTAATAGTCGCTTTGTTGTTGCCTCTTTTGTTGATGCTGTTGCTGATGCTGTTGTTGTAGTTGTTGCTCTGCCAGCTGTTCGTGCCCTGCAATTTAAGGGGAGAGTACGAGTATTTAATGCCTCGACTTCAGCGGCAACTTGAGGCTCGCGACTGATTTATGACAGCGCGAAAGATCGGACTGAGGATCGCCACAGCGCTCTATGCATCCCATCCGAGGGCAATTTGGCACTGCCAACTTGCAACTTGCAACTGGCAACTGGCAACTTACAACTGGCAACTGACGGGCGTGGCGCCGAGGATGAGGCTTGGGCTGGGGCTAGAACTGGGGATGAGGCAACAGCTTTAGCGGAGGCTGCCGTAGACGAAGACGAGGCCTATTACGTGATGATGTAATAATTCTTCAGACGATGGCATTTTTATTGAGGAAAATGTTGCATAAATCAAGGCAGCAATAAAACGAAGTCCCGTCGATCGCCCCGTTGATCGTTCAGCGTTGATCGCAACAGGATGCCTCGAATATTTCATTCCCATTCAGCTCGAATAATTTGCACCAGCTAAATCGACTTCGACTTCTACTTCTAGTTCCACTCTCTCTTATTACAAAGGTTTTCAATGCGAATTCGACGTCGTCATTGGCCACAATGGGGATAGCGGCATAATTTGGATCAGACTGCGAGTAGTTGTGAACTTCATTGCCCAAGCTGCCCTCAGAGCTTCTTTCTAACTCTAATCAAGCCCTCTGCGAGAGATAATCAGCGACCTGTTCCTCTTGTTGTTGCAACATTGTTGCCACTCAACAACCAACAGCCCACGCAATCCTAGAGCTTGCTTCACACATTAGCAGGCAGCTCAGCAGCTCACCAGCTCAGCAGCTCACCAGATTGCCATATCACAGCGGCAGATGAGAGATGAGAGATGGGAGAACGTGTTTGTCATTGCAAGTGGAGCCTACGCAAAAGCGGATCACATGAAAGGAGCACAATCATAAAAGGACGTCCGTCATAACTTCCCTCTTCCAAAGGAAATTCAGAACATCCTACTAATTGGGTCTTAAAATTCAGCATCCAGCATCTAACGAGAGAAAGAAAGGAACTTAGTTTCGATATTGATTTACATTAAATGCGGATTTTTATGGAGCAGCGAGTTGTTCAACGGTCATTAGCAGCTCATTATAACAACAAATGTGTCATAACCATGATAATAGTGATTGATTCTTGAGCCGTATGTCCATCGATCATAGAACAATAAATAGAGTGGCGAGTGCTCGGAATCATAATAGATAATAATATTAGCATTAGAATGTTTCATTTGTAACTTGTAATTGGAAGAGCAGTCAGAGGCGGGAACCGAAAATAAAGAACGGTTCTGTTGTCACGCTTTGTTGTTCTGTTGATTTGGGAAGACGAGCCGAGGGCAACTGGAGTCGAGGCAACACCTCGTAAATAGGCCACTGACTGACGTGATTACAATGTCAAAGTGGCAGCGTGTTGGATAACTCTCTTTATTTATTATACCTAATATAATTAATTTCCAGTTGAAAAGGTTTCTCGTACTCGGCGGACTACAGTTTAGTTGTGGGGGCGTGGCACTTGCCCGAAAACTGTATCAAAGCGTGAGCCACGAAAGATCTTCGAGAGCATTTGCATTTCCTTCACTTGGACCTTAGACCTCAGAGGCTTCAGAACATTGCGTGATTCGGCAAAAGATTCTTAACATTTCGAACACCTTTTTGGGTGTCCAGCCAGAGAGAGTGAGAGGGAGAGAGGGAGAGGGCGAAATGGGGAAAAGGAGAGACAGAGAACAAGAGAGGAAGGGCTGCCGATCTCCAAAAGTACAAACAAAGCCACACAAAGTCAGAAAGCAAATTATTAGGCAGGCAAACCAAGCAGACCAGCTGAGGGAAACTGCTTTTTGATGTTCGGTAATTGGCGGTTTGGCAGCACGCGAGGCGGCCTCCACAACACTGCAATAGAGACTAGGAACCAAGGTCTGGGGACTGCCGAATGTCGACTCTGGACTGTAGACTGTGGACTGGGAAACTAACAGAGCATCGCCCAAGAGACAGTAACACAAACACAAGCAGAAACAGAAATAGAATCAGAATCAGAGACTATTCTTCCGATTGCCGGCGCTCAAACCTCAAAAAATGGTAACGAGCCAGCGGATTTCGGCGTGACGCGCTTTTCGATTTCAGAGCTCAGATCCAAAAGCAACAACTGAAAACTGAGAACTGAGAACTGGAAACTGAGAAGCCAAAGTCTTTTTCTGGTCTGAGTTCGAATGTCGCTGTTGTCTTTGCTACTTTGTTGCCGTTGTTTCTGTTTGTGTTGCTGTTGCTGCTGTCTGCTCATTTCATAATAATTGGCAGCTTACAAATGTTCTTTCGGTTTTGATTTTGCTTCCATTTCTATTTAGCTGTTTTCTGGCCTCCAACTGCATTTGAAGTGTCGCGGTTTCTCCTCTGAAACAGTAGGGAATAGCGGTTGTTTGTTCATTTGAACTTATGAGCCAAGTCGCCAGCAGTCAGCAGTCAGAGGGGAACAACTCGTAACATTTCTGCGGCGAATCTCTTGGCGAGGAATTCAGAGCAGGCATCCGCCTCAAATAAAGTGCGCACTTTATAGGCGTGAACATTAATTAGGCAGCCAAATGCCAAATGCCAAATACCAAAGTCAGTCAGAGACAGTTGGACAGGAGCTAGGTTACACAATAAATAAAAGACTGAGAAGGGCAAGGGTGGGGAGAGGAAGGGGCTGGAGTTGAGTAGCGTTGCAAGTTGGACATTTTGGTGGATATTCGCACAACTAATGAGCAAATGGGCTAACCGCTAAGTGCAGCTTTTTTCACCTCCCTCCACTCCTCACTTTCCCAGCACTTTCCACACTTTGGGTGCACTGTCTCCACCCTCACTCGGAGCTGTTTCCATGCGATGTTGGGGCGGAGTTGTTTGCGCATGCGGCATGCGGCATACGGCATGCGGCATGCCGCGGCTTTGTCCGCCAACCGCCGAGCAAACCGCCAACAGATGCCAGATTAGCATTTAAATTGTAGTTACATTTGGCCAAACTCAAATTCAAAGCAATCCAAACACAAGCACACGAAACTAACGCAAACTTTAGATTATTTTTCATTCCGTTTATTTTCTTTCGCAGAAAACTTCTTGGCGTTGCATTTTCCCGCCCTCTTCTCGCTGGGCAAGAAGCGTTTACCAAATGGAATTGTTGTCTTTGTTCTGTTCGGTTCTATTCTGTTCCGTTGTTGTGGGAGCTGGAATTCCCCCGCCTCCTGCTCTGCCTCCCCCCGTCTGGGTTCCATCTCCCATTCAACCAATTCAGCTGATGTTATCAAGGCCTGGCCTCCGGCAGAAGCTTTCCTCAGTGTTTGCTGTTTGCTCTTTGCTGTGCTCTCTGCCAAGGTAGCAATTTCAATATCAAAATCCGCCTGGCCTTTGGTCTGAGACCTGAGAACAGGGAACCACAGAGAACCGCTCAGGTGAGTCCAGACGGTAAAACGGTAAAACGCCAACGCCTTCTTCGGCATATCAGGCAGCTCGGCAGCCCAGCTCTCAGCATTTTCAACATTTTAATCCAAATTAATTAAAACTCCACTCAAAGTGACCCACTTCCAGGACACTCCATTGACATCTTTATCTATCTCCCTCTCTATGTCGCTCTCCCTTTCTCTCTGTCCCTCCCGCTCTATCGAGATCTCGCCTTTGACGAGCAGAAAAATGGCTCGCATAGAACGCGATGATAAATTGAGAAACATTTCAAAACAGACTTCAAAAGTGTGGCAAGCCCGCGGCTGGGCTGCCAACCAACTGAGCAACTGAGCAACTCCATTCCCAGTTGGAGTCCCTCTCTCTGCTTCTTCTTCTTCTTCTTCTTCTTGGGGTCTGTCATTATTCCGAGACACTGCACAGCCCGATTAATTTGCAGCCATCGTCTTGGACGTGGAAGTACCGTAAGCGTAGGTGGCTTGATGAGCTCTGCTGCTGCCGTTTTGTAGTTGTCGCTGTCGCTGTTGCTGTTGCTGTTGCTGTAGCTGTCGTTGTTGGGTCAGTCAGACAGAGAGACAGACGGGGCTTCTCCTCGCTTCAGCTGCCTGGCTGAGTGTAGCCCAGAGACTGACTGCCCCTTGGCCAAATCCATTAATTAATTGCGTGCTTTGACTCGGTCGCACTCCAAGGGCCCCGAATTCCGCTAATTCCCAACTCCCAACTTAGAAAGAGACGGACACACAGATAGAGAGAGAGAGAATGAGGAGGCTGGATGAGATGGGTGTGGCCATCGTCTCAGTCGTTGCTCTGATTGACAGGAAATTGTTATTAAGGCAACCAATCGACATCTAACTGTTGGCAAAGATTTCTGCTATAAATAGCAGTCTTCGTTTCTGGCTTGTTTTGATTAAGAACTTCCATTTTGACAACGAGTTCAATGGCATCCTCTGCCTCTGCCTCTGCCTCTGGCACTAACTCAGTCTCTGACTCTGCCTCTGACTCCATCCCAGTTTCCCGTTGTTTATGCTGTTGACCCGAAAGGCAGTGAATACGAGTAACTTGAGTATCTCGAGTACAATCGAAAGTTTGCATTGCGATGGACGCTTTTCCTCAGTCTGTCCTCGTGCAAATGTTTTGTGTCTAATCATCTGACACTCGAGACATTCGAGACTCTGCAGACTGCAAGGAAATCAAATCGAGTCTCAACTCTCACTCACATCATCACACAGACGCGGGGGAGGCAAGAGGATTCCGCCTCCGTCGACTGTAGACTGTAGACTGTAGAGTGACAAGTACAGATGCCTGTGATAGCACTCGAGTGCATGTCGACTAATTGCAGTTATGATATCAAAGTCGACATAACGCTAACGCCTCTGTCGTCTCAAGTGAACCCCCAAGACCCCCCTTGCAGCCGGTAGAGGCAGCAGCACGAAACCGAAACGAGCCGAGCCGAGAAATATGAAACACACGCGAGCCAAGCAAAGCCACGCCGAGCCACGCAGGCAACGGATGGTCAAGTGGCACTTGTGAACCAGGTTGGAGACCAGACCGGACTCCTCTTGGGACAGGGGCCGAGTGTCAGGATAATTTGAGCTGAGCAGCAGAGCAGCTGAGCCGACGACGCCACGAAAATGATCCGTCTCAAATGATCGGCGGACTTAATGAACTTTCTCGCTTTTGGGGCGAATCCGCAGTGCACTGCAAAGAACTGCAATTGAGTGCGATATGTTTGCTAGTCTGAACAGATGGGAAAGAGGCAAACAAGACGATGTGGACCATGGAGCATCGAGCATGGAGCAAGCGGCAAACGAAGAACGAAGCAAGAAAACTGCAGCAGCCATCGGAGAAACAATTATGCAGAATTTGGGTCATCTCTCGATCATCGCAAGAGGAGGGGGAAATTCATTTGTGTTTCTTCAGCTTCGACTGCAGATGCAGATGTAGATGTGGTTGTATTTGTGGTTGTAGTTGTAGTTGTGGCTATGGCTGAAGATGTGGAATTGAATGGGGATGTCGGCGGCTTCGCTGATTAGATCTCCATTTCAACTTCTATTTCTACTTCTCAGCAAAGACAAAGCGAACGAACTGCTGAGGGGTCAGAATAATTGCGAATTTAATTCAGATTTCATTTATGATTTCTGTTTTGTTTGTATTTGTGTTTGTTTTTCGGCTTGCGCTTTTCATTCCGTGGGACTGGAAAATGCTGTTGTAAAATCGCTTCAATTTAACGGCATTTAAGTAAGCTTAAGTAGGGGCAATTTCTGCTCCAGAAGTGGGTAACGAGTAACAACTAACAAGTGACGAACGGAACGGGACACTCATCACGATCCAAGGTATTCGGCATCAGTGACATCAGTGACTCTGTTACCTGCTTTACCAATAAGGCACCGTCGTGCTCATCACCATCAGCAGCACCATCATTGCCACCGTTACCATCTCCGTCTGTGATTCTGTCCTCGTCTTCGTCAGGGTGTCACGACAACGCCTTGCTGGTCATGCTTCCTCATCCTCATCCTCATCCTCATCTTCATCGTCATCCTTGTCTGTTAATTGTTCGTGCTGTTATCGACTTTGGCTACCTGCTGATTTCAGTTTATGGCCCACTTCTCGACTCCTGACTCCTGGAACACTTCTCTTCCCTCATGGGACTGTGTATGTGGATCTATGATCCATGTTCATCTCTTGTCGTTGTTCATCGATGATCGTTCATCGCTCAGCGTTGATCGTTGATCTGTCCACGTTTTTATGTTGTCAAATGCCATGCAAGGTTAAGTCGTTTACTCCTCAACCGCGTGACCATTGGCAATGGCGGAGATGTGACTGGAGATCGTCTTCCCCTCCCATTCAGCAGATTTAATGGCGACTATTCCCATAGTACATACTTCTAATGAATTGTTAGACGCACTGTTATAATGAGCCTACATATGACAAATGTGCAAACAGGGGATAAAAGGGCAAATAGTAGAGGAGTTTCATTAGCTCCGCTTGACTTTGTACCTCACTCCTCCAGAGGCTTATTAGAGAAGGACAGAGGAGCTCTCGAGGCAGACCACCTAGCTGACTGGATTATGAGGAAACATTCCATCCATTCCAGGCACTTGCGAGCTGCCGTAAATTTGCGTTAACCAAATCGCAAACAAATCGAGGCACATTGTGTTGGCAGCGTTGCCTTATAAGCCTCAGTTCGTAGGCAGCCTCGAGTCCAGCTTCAGCTTCAGCTTCAGCTCCCGATCTGCCCATCCTCCCTTTCATTCCCTTCCCCCCCTCGAGAGTGCGTGAGCTGAGTTGCCTGCCTCCCACTGCTTGCCTGGGCTGCCTTCCTCCTGTTCGCTGTTTGCTGTTTGCTGCCAATGCGTGGCACATGTCCGATTGGCTTTCATTGATACGAATGGGATACTTGGAGTTGGATAGCTGAATAGTTGGATAGTCTGCAGTTCGTTAGCGGCTGCCTCACCTACTTTTCGCCTGGCTGCCATGTTGCAGATCGGCCTTAGAGTTGGCCCCTGTGCGTTGCGTACTCGCTGCTGTGGTTTCCAATTTCCAATTGTGCGACGCTGTCATCGCCTACATTGTCGTCGTGTTGCTGCTGTTCAACTGTTTAGTTGTCCCACTGTTCAACTGTTTAGATGTTGAGCTGTTGTCCTATTGCAGATCTGTTGCCAACGCCCATTAGAGCCAAGAGACAAAGTCATCGCCAAGAGCCAAGGCCCAGTTGTTTCGCCATTTCGCGGTAATGCGTTTCAATTACAAGCCCGAATTTCATTGGGCTGCAACTGCGGCTCTGATCTTGGCGAGATACTGCACCATAAAATGCGATCGCAATACTTTTCTTTTGTCTTCTGACTCAGCCAGGCCAGGGAAAGTGTTGGAAATCGCTCCACAAAGTAATTGCAATTCCTGTCCAACCATCCGGCTGCAATCCTTCTAAGTACTTGGTCGTCTCTTGTCTCTTGTTGAGTGGCACACATTTGCATTGCATTGTACATGAGAGATGCTCAATTAAAAGGCTGGAGACAACAACGAGAGGAGAAACAACAACTGCAACTGCAACTGTTGCTGTTGCTGTTGTTTCAGTTGCTGTTGCTGTTGTTTCAGTTGCTGTTGCTCCCTGACCATGTTCCACTTGACTTTAATTGGATTTTGTTTATTTTTGGGCACATTTCGGGGCCCGCAACTGGCGACGGCTCGCGGAATGCGACACGACACACGATGACAAATGTTGATATTCAAATGACACTCTCGGGGGCGGATTGCAGAGGGAGAGGGGGGAGTGAAGAGTGAAGAGTGGGCGGCTGCTGCGGCTGCCACTTGTTGGACTTTTGTCACAGCTTTTCGGCCACAGCTAAGCGACCAAGACACCCGATGCGAACGACACCCGCAACTGGCATTCCAATCGATTGTTGGCCATGTTGCTGGATGCCTGTGGTCGGTTTTTCGCTTCTAGTCGTGGTTGGGTGAGAAAAGTAAACCGTTTGAGCGGCGATGAGAAGCGAGAAGAGTGTAGACCGAGAGAAAGAAGGGAAGAGAAGCGAAGCGAGTGCTGCCTCAATCTTCTCCTTTCAACGCAACCTGGCAGCAGATGTTTGAAATGTTTGCGCGACTTTGTCAACGATTCAGCCTCTCCTCTACATCAATTCTCTCCTTCTCTCTGTCTCTTCCAATTGAATGGAGTGAAAAATGTCCATGGCACCTGTCAGCAGATGCGAATACGAATGCGTGTTTGTATGCCAAAGGCAAACATTTCTAGTCCCGTTGCAAGTTGCAAGTCGAAACGACTTCTGAGGAGTCAGAAGAAGCTGCTTAGAAGATTAATCTCCCTCCACAATTAGCCATCCCAGAAGGAGTCTCAACACATGCAACTAACGCTTCATCATTTCATTGCTTTTGAGTCGTTTTACTCTGTGTCAGTGAGACAAAGGAATTCCAGTTTAGTCCACTAGTCCACAAATTGGGTTAAAATTACAATTTCCATAACATTAGCACAGTTGGGGGAGCGGCAACAATCTGAGAGTTGGCTTAGCCACCTTAGAAAGCGCATTTCCATATGCATCTCTCAGAGGTTTGACCACCAAATTCGCTCTGCTCAAAATACTGATCACGTTTTCGCCTATCGTCGAAGAAGGAGTTGAAATTCCTAGCGAAATGTGTCAATAATTAATTGTATTCAATTAAAACACGTACGAGCCACTCCATTGGGTTAATTAAGATGCATCCGTGTCGCATCTGACTGACAGAGAAACACAGAGAAGGAGTGAGAATCAGAGAGGAATGAAGAGAGAACTTCGATCGAATGTATCGAGTGGAGACATGTTATTGTTTCATTGGAGTAGCGTTGATAGGCATCTACAGGGGCCTCGACTCGCAGTTGGCAGTTGTTTAAACGGTTTTGGGTAAAAGTGCAACTAAGCATCAATTAGCCCAATTCCCAGGCCGTTGCCACTTTGTCCCTCTCTCATTGAGTCGCTACTCGGTAGTCGGTAGTCGGTAGTCGGTTTCTGTTTCGACTTCGCTTTCATGTTGCATGTGGCTCACGTTGCATTTTGGCAACGTTTTCAGTTGCTATTGCCTGCAACTAGTTGCGAGTTGCCCTTGCCTTGCCTTGCCATGGCAAACACTCTGATTAGAGCCGCTCGTCTTCACACAACAGTGAAATTTATTGCAATTTTCATTTTATTTATTTGCGTTGTCTTCGCTTCTCGTCGTCCAATGCCAAGTGCTCGACCCGCTGTCCCAGGGCCTTTCCCATATTATTTCATTGTTGGGCAACAAAACGTTTCACATGCTATCACCAGAGGTTCTCTCACATGACTCGAGTCTGACTCTGACTCTGGTCACTTCATCTGCATCTACATCATCTTTCGCTTCGCTGATTCTCCGACTGTGTCTCACGTGCCTTCGAGAGTGCGTTTTCACTTCGCAGCGAGCTCGAAAGTGATTCTAATCACATGAATTTAATGAAATAATGCCAAGCGAAAAGGAGAATGTGTTTGTAAGCAGAATCTCCTCTACTTGCTGCCTATTTCAATTGCAATTCCATGTGTTATCCATCCGAGCCGACATTTCACTCATGTCGATGTCGACGATCAACTGTCGACTGTCGACTATCGAACTAACAAGGCTTCGAATCAAATCGAAAACTTGCTTCGACACACATTCAGTCGGTCTTCAAGGTCTCTCTATAGACAGAGGTAGAAGCAGCAGCATCCTTGCCACTCTGATGTTCCCATTTGCAACATCATTCTCGTCACGAATTTGACCACAGATGATATATGATGAATGATGCACCTCAATGCATCACTCTGAATACAATGATATTCGTCAACCGTTGAATATATTTAACTTAGTATTACCATAACTGAAAGTTTATTAAATCTACAAGAATTTCGCATTCGAATCCATAAAAGTGAAACCACTAATAGTCCATAGTCTAAAGACTTCGATAGAAGCACGAGCTCCAACCGTGACTCCATCTGTGGCCGAGTATCATTAACACCCCACAATGTCATTTGTTTTTCTCAGCAACTTTCGACCCGAGGCTTTCATCAGGTATGAATATTTCTGTTATTGGTTTCCGAGTTTGCAGCTCGCAGCTGCTTGAAATTCCAGTTCACGCACCGAGTTGACGCTCTCCACGCGACCTGCCTGTCAAGATCTGTGCAAATAGCCATAAAATTTGTGCAGCTCAAATTGCTTTGACCCCCAGTGACCCACAGAGAGACAGTGAGCGACAGTGAGAGATTGTGGCCAAGAACTTTTGCTTTTCGCTTTTGCATAAATTTCAATTTGCTGCCCAATGATTTATGATGCTCGTAAATTCATAAATGGAGTTTAATCATACACACGTGAGTGAATGAGTGAGTGCTCTCTGAAATTGAAACTGTGTCGATGCGAACACTCTAAATACACTTGAATGGCAAACGGGGCGTATGCGCAACGCAACGCAGCATAGCTGTAAATGTTTGCTGGGGTAACAATTAAATAAACGAAAGGTACTCGAATGAGGTGATTAATGATGTGTGCACCGGGAATGCTCACAATCAGCTTACACAAATTTGCTAATCTCGGATCTGCCTTCGCAGAAGAGAACATCATACAAGCACAATTTACAACAATGTTGTGACCAAGCCGGAGACAGCGGCAGAGTGTCGTGAACTTTGTGCCCCGTTGGGAGCTGTTGGCTGTAGGCTGATGGCAGTTGCCTGTTGGCTGCACAATGTCAATACCGCCGACGCCGCATGACCCGACCACAATCCCGGCAAGCAGCAAGCAGCAGGCAGCAAGCGTCGCCTATCAGCGCTGACATCAACAACAGGCAACAAACAGACAAGAGACAAACGACAAGCGAGAACAGAGAAGAACATGCAACAAATGATGGAGAGCACTAACAAGACTTGATCCTGCTGCTCCTGTTCAGAACAGACTCGGCTGGCTGGCTTACACTACTGGCACAATTCCTCAGCGAAAAAGGCAAACAACAGACAGACAGACAGTGGTCGGTCTTCCCGTTGCTTTTAGCTGTTTTTATTGCTGTTGTCTTCATTGTTGAGCATTTTGTCAGCGACATGTAAGAGTTTAAATAGACAGCCAATGCTGGCCAAGAGCAGCAGCAGCGGCAGCAGCAGCTGCTGCTGTTCAACCTCAGACTGAGATTAGCCCACAGTTCTAATGTGGGGGTGAACCGTGAGCTCGTAACTTGCCAAACTTGCAAACGCGAACAAACCATTTACAACTGGCGTAAGATGCACACTTTTGATAGCATTTTCAGTAAAATTTATGCAAAAGAAATGCCCAACAGTAGGCAAAGAGAAGCTCCAAAGATAAAACAGAACAGTGGAGTTGTTGTAGGGTTCAAGCGGCGGGAGGAGGGAGAACAACATCATTTAAAGCACGAGCTGGCTGTCGTTTTGTGCATTATTTGTGGGTGTCATGCATGCAAGTTGTGAACTGAAGTCGAGTCCGTCATAAATAAATTGTGTCTTTTGCCTTGGCCATGATGTAAATGGGAAAGTGGGTTAAGGGCGCATTCAATCGAGTCGGTAAAGGCAACTCAATTGAATTGTACTCCTATGTAAATCGACATAATCAACGTTTTCAATTTGGCATGCAATCTGCGGACATTTTCATTTGGACGTGCATTCATAACTCTCCTCAGTCTTTCGGTCTTTCCGTCTGTCTGTCTGACTGGTTTTGAGCATGTGATTTATGCTTTGGGGCAATATCTTGGCCATATCATATTGCTTGGCGTACCTACATACTCCTACAAGTCGAGACAATGTATCTTCGCTTATGACTGACATCCTTTTCGCTTTTTCCAGCATTGTTTTTTTCGGCCACAAATGCGGTCAATTGGCCAAACTGTGCAACACACATGTGCAACATCCATCCAACCTCAACTGGTCTGGCTTCTTGGCTTGCCATTGGCCATCTCTTCTTTCCCTCTCTCTCTCTCTTCCTCTGCTGGCTCATTGGCATTTTATGCTAGCATTGTTCGATGCACCGATCGCTTGGCAAGCGGCAGATTTCGGCTTTTATTTGTTCATTATTGGAGGAGGAGGCATACGTCGCTTTTAAATGAGTTATTGAGCAAATGGCTGTACGCTTCTTTACCTACATACGACTATGAGTTTGACTGCCCCTAGTTCGTTTTGCGGCCAAAGCCGTTTTAAGGCAGTTGCCGTTGTCTTAACCCACTAAGCCAGTTAGACTTTTCGGCTAACTAACTAGCCCAAAGGCTGTAGCGATCCAGCTAGACAATGCATGGAGCCAGCTCATTTAGCCGACTCCACAAATCAAACCGATACCGCATTTCCTTAAGCCAATTCGCCACATTCACAACTTACAGGCATCAAAATTGAATTTACGCTTCAAATCGCCATTAAGCGAAATGCCAAATTGACGTTGAGGGGAGCTCAACAAACCGAACAGGTGATCGCATTAACTGCAAATGCAAACAGTTCATGTCTTGCAGAAGTTCTCAACGCAAAAGTCACAGAGAAAGTTCGCGGTTATCGCGAATCCAAGCAGCGCGTTCAATTAAATGTGCGTTAAGTGCTTAAGGCTGTTTAATTGAACTTTAACAGGTTCCAAATGAGAGGTCAACGGCTGAGC
The DNA here is from genome assembly GCA_035047445.1 of Drosophila siamana. Classification (NCBI taxonomy): domain Eukaryota; kingdom Metazoa; phylum Arthropoda; class Insecta; order Diptera; family Drosophilidae; genus Drosophila; species Drosophila siamana. The sequence goes on along the minus strand of JAWNPP010000004.1, from coordinate 13,737,060 downwards.
AATTACCGAGAATCATATTATTTGCAAATTAGATGAATTCATAAGCCATGCACTTAATGAGTCTTAAACAGTACACATAATTATCATAATTAAAGCCCGCTGGGAGGCCTATCACACACAAAAGAAAAACATACACAAAACAAATATGATTAGCTAATGTGATAATTTAAGCAGGTAAAAGAGAAATATTTGTGGCTTCGTCGCAGCGTCGCTGAATAGAATAAATGAATAAATTTCATACGCGATTCATTCAAAAGCTAATAAGCCGTTAACCGTTAGGCGGCTGATGGTCAAAACAGATCGTCACACGATATGCAGCTACTGTGTGACGATGGAGAGTTTAATAAGAATGGCCCAGTAAGTAGGCCCAACGACACTTGGCGACGCAACTTTCTAACCAACTTTCAATTAAGAAAAAACTTTCAGTTTTCATTCACTGGAACCAGGGGGCAGACGGCTTCTTACAGGTTCTTAAAATTACAGCCGTAATGTGTCGTTAACTGGTTTGCCAAATGTCGCATGAGAACTGGCGCTAGAATTGACCTTCAGGCCAAAGCAGTCTGTTTTATTTGCCAGCTGTCTGTTCAAGTCATTCAACTGTGCTTGAAGCCCCAGCGGCAATGTTAACTTATACTTATAAATAATAAACTTAAATAGTCAGTTAGCAAATCAATGTCTATGCTTTGATAATGTGACAACTGCTGTGGCTGTTATGCCAAATGGGCTGAGTGAGGTTTGATTTATGTGCAGCGTTAAAACGTAGCCTGCCTGCTCTTGTGTAACTTTGCCCACGTTACATTTTGTTGTTGCATTTGTTTTGGCCAGCCACCCACTTGCCGAGAGTCTAGACGGCAACGTTTTACATAATTTTGTGGTGCTGCCGCAATTACGAACAAGTATCGACTACCAACTACCAGTTCTCAGTTCTCTCAGCCCGGTTATTTACACCCACTCCCTCCACTGATGCTCGTACTTATTCAAGTTCAACACACGACTCTTGTTTCGCAGGGAAAAGAACATGGACATCGCCATCTAGCCATCGCCATCGCCGTTGCCATCGCCATCTCGCCACCGCCAATCGACTTCCACTTGGCGCAAAATATGCAGCACACAAGTGCCGTTAGCCGCCCACGGCAGCATGCGGCAGCCAAACCACTAGAAGTACCACAAGCCACCGCAGCACAACACAATAAATAATATGTAACAAAATCGATACCACCGCTTGTGAGTTATGAAGTCGACTCGTTGGCGCGTGCGCAACTGCGGCTGCCTCTTAATTGTATTGACTGCTCTCAGGTTCTCAGGTGAGTGAGTGGAGGAGACTTTGCTTTGCCTGCTTTCTGTGTTCTATCTTTGGCTCTGTTAATTTCCGCTTTGGCCCAGAGCACAACGATTTGCAGATTAATGTGGGTCAGAATGGGCATTTGGTAATTGCGCAGCGGGCGCATAAATTGATCAGTTCCTCTGCCCTCCCCTCCCCCCTCCTTCCCTCGCCACTCTTTCCACGCGCGCCACGCATAGATGGACAGCCATCATAAATTGGGATCTGCGTACGCCGAAATAGATAAAGAAATTACTTTCTCACACACAACAAACACAAGGTGGCCAATGAAAGTGAAGCGCAATGCAGTTTGGCATGCTCGAGTCAGTTTTTCACAAATTTTCACATGATTCTTTCATCGTGCATCGCACACTTATATGCACATAAATCATTTGTTTGTTATTTGGTTATTTGTTGTTGATTCAAATCGATTCATTTGCCAGTGCCACAGCAAAAACCACAGCCAGAGCCAGAGGCGACTCTCACTCTCGCTCTCACTGGGGCGGCAGCATCGCACAAAGCCTGAGCAAAGATAGCATTCATGCCCAGCTCGACCCGCAGCATTCCAATTTCAATTCCAATCCGATGTGAAGCCGCTGCTCCGTTGCCTTTCAGCGGCTTTCAATACATGATTATTAATATGCATGGACATGGACACAAATAGTTGGAGTTGTAGCTTTTTTATTTTACAATGCAACTACTTTTGGGGTTTGCCTAGGTTTTTTTATGAATGGAAATCGGAAAATTAACGTTATACCGTATTGCAATAAAAAACATGCAAGTATTATATTCTCTTTATATATACAATTGTTTGTTGAGATTGGACCAATTTTTCTCTAGCGGAATGCGCTAAAGAGCTGAAATTTATGCACAACCTAGTCTTTCCAAAATTCCTGCCGAAACTATATTAAATCGCGCATAAAAATATGTATGTCCGGTTGCCTTTTAGTACCTGATTACTTATAGTCGTAGCTTTTTCATTTAACAAAAACGATTAATTAACTTGTCGATAAATCTGAAAACTATAGTTAAGTAATTTATTTATTATTTACATTACAGCTCAGTTTTTCGAAATAGCCGCTCTAAATATCTTCAATAGCCTATTCAAATACTGAGTGTTTGCTTAACTTCTTTTTTAATATGCAGTCGGTTTATTGTGCAGTATATTTATATGACATAATCTATTACCATCTTCCCGGCACAAATAGTGTCCAGAACACTGCTCGAGTTGTAATTGTGAAAGTAGCCGCAGTTGTCTAGTCGCCAGTTAAATGCTACTTGAGACACATGGCGAGCAGCATCCGTTGCCAGTTGTGTTTCGGTAAATTAAAATGCAAAGCTGCCAAAGGCTCATAAGGAACAGGTGCAACCAGTCTTGTCTGTCTGCTGTCGTGCACTCGTTACCCCAAATGGGCTTTGACTGTAGTTTTTTTTTCTTTCTTTTTAGTGTTAATTCTAACGTTCCTCTTGTTTAGACTAAATTGAATTTATGGAGACGCTGTTCACGTTACTGTTTCTGCTTTTTGTGGTGGGAGGAAGAAGCTTAAAAGTGCTTAGGAAAAGTAGTAAATTACTTCCCACTCGAAGTCAAGCAAGGCAAGCCCCCATGATGAGCAAGATAAATCAAAGTTAAGACTTTTAACAGTTCACGCTTATGTGGTCATCAATCTGTATCAAGCCATGAGTACGTAATGAAAGCAGACTGCACTTAAACCAATTGAAAGATGCATCCGCAAACGTAAAATTCAAGTTAAAGTTAAAGTTGTAGTTATAGTTGTTGTTATAGTTGTAGTTGTAGTGCAATTTATGGTTTTACCTTTGACATGTTTAGATGGTTTCCGTTGAATTGATTGAAAATCAGTTGGGATGGGCTCCATAAATTGTTGGGAGCCCTCGCGGCCAATCGCAACAAATCAAACAATTTCGCTTTCATTGTACGCAGCTCAATTTGTACAATATAATTTACGATATTAAGTTTTCATTAATGCAATTACCGCACGTTAAATAAAAGGCGCTGCGGTTACGTGCAACGTGACCAGATCGAGTAAACATTACATCAGCTGCAGCTAGCTCTCTCAGCTGCCACAAAGATGCAGAGAGGAGCAGCATACGATGTCGATGGGATTGGAGCATCAAAGAAAGCGCCCGCCAGGGATTAGACATGGCTCAAGTTTGAAGTTGAAGTTGAAGTCGAAGTTAGAGTTGCAGTTGTAGTTTTGTTTTCTTTCGTTTGGCCGATGCGATGTAGCAGCAACGATGCAACTGATGCCATGGCACACATTTCGCTTTATTCCACTACACTTAAGTGTAATAAAATTTGTAATAGAATAAGAACCGCACAACAACTGAACAACTGCACAACTGAACTGAACTCTTTGGCCGACAAGCGACGTTCGACTTCGACGTACATGGAAATCATTTCAAATTTTGCAGATTTCACATTGCTGATTTGGCCATTGGGCGAAATCCACTAATACTCGTCTACTCTTAACTGGATTAAAGATCATTAATAAAAATATGGCCAACTTGCCCGTCGGCTTAAAACTCTTAAGTCGCTTCCGTTAACATTTGCTGATGCACTTTTGCTGTTGATCTCGTGCCGGTTGCCATTGCTGTTCTGTGTTTGTCCCGATCTCAAAACTGACCTACTTGCTGCCTGCAATCTGTGGGCGGGCTACGCCTCTAAATATGACAAACATCCGTTGATATGGACTGAAGTAATCGCGGGCCTTTTAGGATATGAAGGTGACACAGCTCGCAGCACTATGGAAATTTTCGTTTTCGATTTAAGGCAAACGCGAAGAAAATGCAACCAAATCAGTGGAGCCAAGTTGGCCGAAAAGGCAAAAACAGCCACGAAATTCAAATGACAATCCAAATGGCAGAAGCTGTTGCTGTTGGAAACTTCGCGACTTGGGGACATTTAGACATTGGGCGATCTCACCCAAATACGCGACAGCTCAATCAGTTGGCCATGTCTGCGTGCTGGATCTGGGAGCTAAGAGTTAAGAGCCAAGAGCAACGAGTATTTTGGCCAATTTGATTTATGTGCAGCGAGTTTTCTTCCTTGTTGCATTTTCATGTTGGAATTCATGCATAAACATAAAAGCAGCCGAAATTTTGAAGCAACCAACCATAGTCATTGAACAATAGAACAGCGACATCTGCTGTTGTTCTTCTTGTTGTTGTTGTCCTGTCTCGGCCCGTAACGCTCCATTGTGTTTTATGATACCCAGAACGTGAGGTTAAACTGAGCAGATCTTCTGTTGGCAAATAAAATAAACATATGTACTATATATGCGAGAGTCTCCGCCTATCGCCTATCGCTTCTCGCCTCAAAGCGCAATAACTTTAGAACTCTTTGCAAACAAATCGAATTCATTTAGCGCAGTTCATAATCTCTTTTGGGCCCATGAAATTCTTTGCAATTCTGCGGCTTTCATTTCGATTCTTTATCACTCTGCAGCACTTGCAGCATTCGCGATACGCGTGTCGTATTTTCTCAGTCAGTCAATGTTGTGAAAGCTGCCGCAGCAAAAGCGAAAAATTGTATTTATTGACAATACGAATGGCTCACTGACTGACTGTCTGACTGAGGGAGTGAGTAGAGAACATAACGCGTGCTTCTCTCGGCATGGCTTTGATTAGTTAAGGTGTTCGCATTGACCCAGAGAACTACATTTCTCCGACTATGTGAGACTGAGGCTTAGGCTGATGCAGAGACTCAGTTTGAGACTGAAGCTGAGGTTGAGGTTGAAGAGCCAGACAGACTTTTAATAGCACTTTGAGTGTGAGATCAGCTCTCCAGCATTAAATGAGTAATTAAAGTGGAGGAGTTGGGACGCCTTCCACTCCGTTAGTCCATCAACTACTCAGGCACTCAGGCAGTCAGTCAGGCAGTCAGTCAGTCAGTCAGTTAGTCAGTCAGTTAGTCAGTCAAGGAACGGTTAAGTTGCCCACAAACAAGAGACGAGACACGAGCAGTTCGCGTTTGTCTACTTGATAAATGGCCCTTTGTCATCGTCGTGGCCCCTTCTCTCTCTTTCTGTCCTTGCAGCTTCCAACGTAGCTCAGAGCTGCGACTAATCGCCGCTACTTGGCCCCAGATTTAAAGTTGGACTCAGTCCAACTGACTATAGTTGGCTAAATAGTCTCACACCTAGACAAGGCGGCTGCTAATATTTTGGCCTTTTTGGCTGCTGGCAGACAACAGCCGAGCCCAGACGAGTCGAGCCGAGCAGTCAACTCAATTAGGATGCTTGGAAATGATTCATTCTAATCTAAAGTCGAGTATCTGCAGTCATGAGCCAAGCCAAGTCCACGCTGAAACTGCAGCAGTCTAAGAGAGTGTTGTGGTTGTTGTTGTTGTTGTTGTTGTCGGTGTCTGGATTTACCGTTGCGCCGTGCGGCGGCATTCCCCGGGGCGGCTTTTGACCGTTTGTTGTGTCTAGAATTTTGCATGGCCATTTCGTTATTGATTCGCATCTGGCCGACTCGCAAATGTCTTCATTTAGTTGCCATCTCGGACACGTTTACACTTTTTGGCATTCTCGACAAGAATTATGAGAATTTTCCACAGCTTGCAATTAAACTGTAAAGGCCAAAAGCGTAGCACATAATTCATAGAGATTTGTAAAATGTTTCCATCCATCAGGTATTTAAAAAGTGAGAGTTGTGTCCCGTATAGTGATCAACTGAATACCTCTAATGGATGAGTTCAATGGGCGACCTGTATGTTCATTTGGTTGCCATCATTAAGGTTCACCTTACTTTTAGCTCTTTAACTGGGGTCAGTTGATTGAACCTGCTGTCGAGTGGATTTAGGTGCAATGAAAGTGAAATGTTCGAGAGGCAATTAAACACACACGCACAACTTCACAACTTTAATTAAAAGAGATCGACTAGAAGATACTCACCCTCTGGCCACCACTGCCTTGATGTGCAGCTGTCTGTCAATGAATGCTGATTGATTTTTATTGCAAATGCTAAACACTGAATGCAGTTTGATTTATAATCTAATCGTCGTTAAGTCATTTGATTGATTAATTATTGCCATATCAGGAAGTTTTATTGAGCTTAAATGGACATCATTAGAGGAATGTGTTTCGTTTAATTAGCATTGGCATTTGCAAATAATCGCCATCGGTGTCATCCCATAAATAAATGTGTAGGCTGGAACTTTATTTACGAAAAGCATTTTATTGGCGGCATACAACATACATTTATAGGCAGTCATTGTTACCTCATACCACCTTACCATCTGACTTCTTGTGACTTCTTGACACTGCTGCACTTTGAGCTCTGGCCGCATGAATTTGTAGTCACTGCTCACGATTCGCAACGTTAAAAGACCATTAATGAAATTTGGGTCTGCAGCAGGTGTCTGCAGTGGGTGTTTTGTGTGAATTGCGTCGCCTGGTGACCCAATAAAAAGCCCATTAAGCCACCTCATGTGTGCTCTCCCTCTTCGTGCTCTTCTAACTGGCACAAAGGCCAGGTTAGGTGCGATTCGATCTACCTGTGTGTTGAGACCCCCAGGCCCAGACCTGTCGACAGCCAATGGCCCGAGTCAACTGGCTTGAGGAGAGCCAAACAACAAGACAGCCTCGTTTACGTGTTGATTAATTTGTAAGACGTTCGTTCGTTCGTTCGTTGAGAGCCGAATTCAACGCCTACTGGCTGACAAGCAGCCATTATGCTGCTCAGGTAGCTTGCTTCTTTTTGTGGCATAGTTCTCAAAGCGAAATTAAAATGATAATGGTATACAATGGCGGCGATTAACGCCTGCGATATTCGGTATATTCGTTATTGTGTGCGAGGAATTTATTGTTTCTTGATTAATTTTTATGTCTAATAATAGCATAATCAAAAATGCTTATCGTTGCATTTGCCGTTAGGTATTGACATCGCTTTTCATTTATTTTTTATTTTTATTTGTTCGAAAGTGAAAGGACTGACAGCAGCGGCTACTGAAGTGGAACCTACGCAGCAGATCAGAGATCAAAGACTGTAAACTGATAGGAAATAGAGACGTTTTATTTTTGTCTATTTTTTTATTTTGTTGAAGGCGGCTTTCCAAATGAAAGTGTCACATCATGTACCCAGTGAGCGAGTGTGGCGAAGACGCCCAAAATAACCTTGAAACGACAAAAAACAGAAACGATAAAGCACGCACATTAAAAGAGAATAATATACACAGTCCGAGCATTAAGAACATGCTCATAAAAAGAGAAATTCGTCAACATGTGTTGGCGCTGTTGGCCCTTTGTTTAGGCGCTTAGGCGCTTAGACGCTTAGGGGCTTAGCGGCTGCAAGTAAACCTGCTGATTCACCTCAATTTGCATAGTCCGCACAACGAAATATCAAAAAAATAAAACAAATAAAGAGCTGTAGTGGAGTGTGTGCGACTTTGAGATACCCGCTACTTAATTTTGGAGAATACAAAGCGTTTGTGTAAGCCACAATAGAAATGCATGTAAATAATATAAATGATGCGATTATAATACATCATTACCTACACACTTATTACATTTATGCGCTATAAAATAGTTTCCTGAAATAGAATTGAAGAGACTTAATTAGAATATAGACTGATGTTACGGTGATTGAAATAGGCGGGCTTAAAGGGCTGCTTAGAAATGAGACTCTGACCTCCTCTCATCAATAATAATAATGCAGTATATGCCTAAAATAGAAAGGGGTAAAGATTAAGAACCGAGTGCTAGCTAGGCCTGCGATTTTATAAAAGAAATGTTCAAGACTTTATACAGAAAGAATTAAGACGAGTCTTTGTGTCCATTCTACAACCATCTATAGGTTGTGGGTACAATGAAAAGTAAAAGGCCTACAACTTGAGCTAAGAGTGACAGGCTTCTGGATAATAGCATCTACATAAGTGTGATTGAACCTATGCTAATATGCTGTCATTCAAGTGATTCGCTTTCATTTTTTCGCCACACTAGCGAGCGAAATCTTGGTCCAAAGCAAACACACACAAAAATACAAAAAATAAAACAGTTTGAAAGCCAAAACCAAACAAAATGTCACACATTCAAGCAGCGTTCGCATCATTTCACTTGAAGAGAGCTTACGCAAAACTGAACTTAAGTCAACTAAAGACGGCGAACTTGATTGACCCTAATGATTTCGGCTAATGATTTTCGCATTCGCATTCGCATGCCCGTGAAATTGCAGCAATAAAAGAAATGAAGCGAAAAGCTGAAGCCTCAAAATAAAGTGACCGCTGTGCAATGTGTTTTGAAAGTAAAAACAAGCAACAATTCGTGTACTTACATACTATACAACGAGGCAACAACAGTTGCCCGTTGCCATGTTGCCAGGTTGCCAGGTTGCCAGTTTGCCATTTTGCCAGGTTGATAGTCGCTGTGGGGCTGCATTGCATATCAAGCAACTGTGGCCACAGTTGACCGATGACAGGAATCTCTCCGTAAAGTGCATTTATTTTCATTTTCGTTGGCATCGTCGGTAACCTTCTGGCTAGCATCGCAAGCATGGCATGGCGCAGCATGTGTGCGAATTGTAAATTGTGCGCTTGCCAAAACAAACAGCGGGAAAATTTATTTTTCTATTTGCATTTGCATTTGCCTGCCTGCCTAACCTGAAATTCATAAGCAGTCAAGTCCATGTCCAAATTCGAATTTTGATATTTATTTATGCATGCATGTGTGTGCATTCGCACATTGTGGTCCGGCTTTGCAGCTACGAGTACAACAAAGCAACAAACCAAATTTCCCAAGCTGACCCACTTGAAGCCGAAACGAAAGACTGAGGCAACAAACTTGGTTTGGGGATCATGACACAAGGATGTTAGACTAAAACCTGACACAGGTGCTTAATTAAGAGCTTAAGTATTTAGTTAGCTCCCCTTTTGTGGACTTTTGTGACTGACTTGTTGACTTGCTGACGGACTCACTGACTGACTGACTGACTGACTGACTGAATGATAGAATGGCTGACCACCAAAGTGAATGTTAACCATTCCACATAATGAACTGTCCGCTGTAAGATAGCGTACAGAGACCTCTCGACTAAATGTCGAGTGTGAAATATGCATGTAGAAAGGTACAAGCATATTGATAGTGGTCGTGTTAGGTGCTTGGTGCTTGGCGCTTTTGTTGTCGTGGCTGTTTGCTGCCTGCCTTTATTTTAAATGTTGAACTTCTGTGTGCTATTTAAATGATTGAGTGCAATTGTTCATTCAACTTTATGGTCACTAGCCGTTGGGTTCGAGTAGAAGTTCGGTAAACCTGACAGCCTCAAGACAAATTTTAAATGCGCATTCTCAAGTCTTCGTATTTAGTTAGAGCTAACGGTTCGCTCAACAGTAGCCACCGCCAGTCTTCACACTACAAAAGAACAAAAAAAATAAAAATTAAAATACGTCTCTAGAATGTGATTTGCAATATCTATTCAACTCGAAATTCACTAACAAATCAATTGCACAGATTTAACTGACGTTTTTACATCGCACTCTGGTCGACGTTTAAGCCGTCAGTTACTTCTTTCACCTCTCGATTTGATTTATGTCGCCTTTTGACTGCCGACTGTCCCACTGTTCCATCATCTCAACAATTATGCACTTTTACGACACTGCATTTCGAAGAACTAAACGTTGAATGCATACTTGATCTTATTACACATTGCCCGCCCACAAACACACGTTGTTCGTTGAGTGTGTGTGTTTTTCGTCAGGTTCCCAGCGGACACTTGAGATTGTCGAGGCGGATCGTCATTTCATCGTTTTATCGTTTTGAGGAACAGCTCAATTTAAGCAATTTTCAAAATCAGATCAACTACACGTACTTACCCACAGAATGCCCCCCATCCCCAACCAGGCAACGACAGCAGTTACTGCTATTGTGGTGGTGGTGCTGCTGCTTGTGACCCCGAACCACCCACACGTCTTGCATTATGTTGCTTTAATTTGGGTAAATTGGGAATGCAGCCACGGCCAAGGCAAAAGCCATGCTCCAGCGCAATCGCTGTGGCCGCTTTTTGCTCGACTTAAATAATTTGAAAACAAATTTCAGCCCTGTTATTTAACTGACCATTACAAAATTGTACCTAATGGACATTTAACCCCGAAAAAAGGTTCTAAACAATGCTTACATAACATCAAGCAAATTCATATGCTGCGATCTCCACCGTTGGCTGCCGTTGTGCCTGGTGAAAGGTCAGACAAATATGAGAGCGCGCACGAGCAATGTTCTTATTTTCTTTTTTTTTTATTATATTACAAAATTAGTGCATTTCATAACTATTCGGTTGGAGATGGAGAGAAGGGGAACTTTACTGTTTATATACTTTTTGTTGGCCTCCCAACTTGAGGCTCATTGAAGTCGTGTTCAGCGCCCAAGTTATGTCACTAATTTGCTGCAGTTGTCGTGCTGCTGCTGTTGATGCTGTTGCAGCTTCCCTGCTTCCAAGTTGATGGCGCTCTTGCTGCAGCTTGCTGTAATGCGACATATTTGCTCAGACTCGAAGAGAGACGACAGTCCCTGGAGGCTTGAGACACGGACATTGCATATGGGCAAAAATTAATGCCAAATGGCTTGTTATGTGTGCTCGTGGATGGGGAAGCGGGTTGGCGATTGGGTAAGAAACATGAGCCAGCAACACAAAATGATGATTACTGCATGTTCTGTGGCCAGAGTTATTTAGTTCAGTTTTGCTGGCTACGTAATAAACTGCAGGTACTTATTGATTTTTACTGTTAGTTAAGCAAGTTGCTAACATGAAAGTCGTGTGAACAACAGGCTAAAGAAACAAACAACATCACACAGCTGCTGAATGAGTATCAAGTAGAAGAAAACACACTCACAGTGACACACATACACTCACAAATACTCAGCAAAGAAAATGCAATAAAAAATCAGAGTACGACCACGAGAATGAGCCACTTAAAATTATTGAAAAGCAATGAATTTTGCAGTAGTTTTGCCAGCATTTAGAATTGTTGCCATGTGTTTGTTTGTTGTTTGTTTTCTCCAACTATCCCAGTGCTCGTTGCCGGTAATTTCAATTTGTGGCAAACGATACTTAAACCATAAGTGCGTAGCTTTAGGTCATAACATTGCTGAAAAATATGCAGAGGGCCCACGTTGAGTAGCACCGCGCATTTGATTGTGTGGAATGGTGGGAGGGGGGCGCGAGTACGGGGGTCGTAAAAAAGCAAGAGCGGCAGCTGCTTCACGCTGAAGCACAGCGGGAGTGGAAGCTACTCCTGCTGAGTCGCCTCCACCAAAACTGATGACTTACGATCGACTATATAATTGACGGAAGCTGCCTGTGGCCTGCCAGCAGAACTTCAGCAGAGCAGCAAGTGATGTTGCTGTTTGCCGTTCGGTCACCGCGGTGGCCCATTTTAATTCACTTTTATATGGTCGTCATAATATTTAACTATGATGGAACCATCAAATTGCAATTACTAAATAGTCTTATGCATTGACAATCACGCTGCATGACTAACTTAAAGAGAACGGTGGCAGCGGTGATGATGCGAATTTAGAAATGAAATGAGTGCAATTGCCATTAACGAATATGCTAATTTACAAGTTCTCTTGTTGTTGACGGCAACTTACTTAGCTGCATTCCACTCGGAAGACAGCAGAGCGCAACAAGCGAGCCAATTAATCGCTATCAAAATCAAGCTTTCCACGAACTGCCAATTATTACACAATGCCAGGCGTCAGGCACACCACCAACAACATCAGCAGCAACAGCACAGCAACAGCAACAGTAACAACATTGTGGCAAGCATCATAGATGTGGAGAGCATTGCTCTTGTTTTGCATTGCCATCATTCGGTTGAATCTTTGTCTCTTTGGCCATTTTGCCATGCAAATTGGCGCGCTGTCTCTTGCTGTCAAGTTGATTTGTCATCTTTCAACTTTGACAGCACGTGAGCTGCATGTAATTGCCAATGCCACTGCCAATGCCACAATGCAACAGTCGCAGTCAACAGTGTCCACACTGTCACTGCCAACTGCTAAGGGCCCGGACAGCAACAGCAACAGTGGCAGAAGTCGTTGACAGGCATTGGCAGGCCGAGCAAATTGGCCCAAACATGTTTGCTGGCAACATTGTTAGCTGTGCTGGCTATTGACGCGGCCATTTGCGTGGTCCGCACGTCGATTGTTTATGGCCACACAATTATTTTTTACAGCCAATAGGCATTTCGATTGTTTTATAATTCTCTTGATTTATACAACGCACACTTCCTTCCTCGTTCGCCTCTTTTTGCCAACCAGCCATCTAATTGCCTAATTAATCGTACAACGCAACATGTCGAGGTGTAGCGTAGGAAACCCAAATTGCAAAACTCCCAACTGGAAATGTGATTAAAACCTTGTAGATGTAAACTCGACTCCGCTCCGATCACTCCGCACAGTTTGTTTGTTTTAGCCAATTTAATTGGTAGAAGTACGATATTTGCACTGTCGAGAACTAGAACAACAGAACAGACGGCCACAAAGCACACACAAAACACAGATACAAAACGTGGTGGCATTTAAAACTTTAACGATTTCACACTAATGGTCACACGATAAACTCCGCACAGCAGGCAACCCAAAATGTGCTCGACACTCGTATTTGTATTGATTTTGTTTTTCTGTTTTATTTTAAAGCGAAAGAGATAGAGAGAGAGAGAGAGAGAGAGAGAGAGCGAGAGAGAAGGGAGTTTAGCAAAGGGCGTGTCTGTTGAAGCCTACGCAAACGGCTAACGAAGAACAACGCGACTATCGTAGACAAGAGTCAACAAGAGGCAGCCATGATCTTGATAATTGCCAAAAACGTTTGCGCTGTGCGGTCTTGAGCCCTGCCCATGCCACACCCCCAATTCTAGTCGCAGTTCCTAGTCTTCATCCTAGTCAAAGTCACAGTCCTAGTTTCAGTCCCAGTCCCAGTTCTTAGTCCCAATCCCATTGCCCATCGCCCATTGCCCGGTGCCCATTGCCAGGCACAAACATGGCTTTTAAGGGCCTTACATGTCGATGGAGCAGATTGGCTCAAAGTAGCTGTGTGGCCAAGGCAAACGACTCTTAACAAATCGTGTGACGAAGCTGTAAACGCTTCAACTGTCGACTGTGGTCTCCAGCTCGCTCACTGTGGACTAAGTTCAAGTTTTTGCTGCTGTAATTGCTCCAAATATTTCGTGTAAAAATGTGTTAAGCGCAACTCAAAAAGCTATCTACATTCCTTGAATTAGGTCTGAGAGTATCTATTACACTCCTCTCAATCTGTTGTTAAACTAAAAACTATTCACACGATCAATTTTTGGTATTTCATTGCCTATTATGATGCTTATTACTTTAACATTAAACAATTTAATAACCATAATTAATACATTAAAGCATTACCGCAACATTTACACACTTGTTTTTCTGTTTTGCAAAAGAAGTATACTTAAAAAATAGCTTGTTATCCACGGTCGACTGTCAGACAATAAAACACAAACGTAAAGTGTAAAGCTGGACATTCGTTGAAGACGAGCCAAGTCCGTTACGCAAAGTGTCAAAGGTGACAGCAGCCGTATTAGAAATCAATTTAAGATGAGCTACAGCTGCTAACAGTAAATAGCAAATGGTAAATGATAACTACTAGATGTTTTGATGGTAGATGGTAAATGGTAAATTGCAATTCAGCAGCAGCCAGAAGTGTAGAGAACTCAAACGGAACTGCAAAACAAATCAATCTGCGTAGTGAAGAGACCGAGACTCTCTGAGTTCTGTGAGCTGTGAGGAGGTGAGTCCAATTCCAATTGTGATTACAGTGATGCCGCTGCTGCTGCTGCTGCTGCTGCAGCAGTCAATGCACTTGGAGGCGCACACCACCTGGCCACCTGCTGGCCCACCAAAGAGCCACCAAGTCAATCTCTCAAGAGTTGCAGCCAGATAGATAGAAGATCGTCGTACGGTTTTGTGTAAATTGTTTTCAGTTTCCACTTGCCGCTTGCCGCTTGCCACTTGCTGCTTGCCACATGCCGCAATCAGCCTTGTGGTCAATGCCGTCGCTGCTGCTGCTGCTGCTGCGGCTGCTGCTGGGTGGTGTTAATTTTTCCACAACTAATTCTTGGCATTATTCGCAGGCTAGTTTATAGTTAGCAGCAGTTGATCGCCAGGCTGACAGCCGCAAAAAGTCATAACCCAGGAAGCCATCGCTGCTGGAAATCAACTCGCATTATCTCGACCATTTTGATGTGTGTTCACACATGCGGAAGAAGTGGTCATGTGGTCAGCTGATCATTTGATCAGCAATCTCCATGCTAGGGTAACTAACTAGCTAACTAACTAACCAACTAACTGTGTGTGTTACCTGGGAAGCAACTAATCTCTGGCAAATCTTCACAGCTCTGACCACACAAATTAAACCAGTGTTCGCCAAGCTTGACAATCGGCTTGGAATGCCAATAAAATAATGATAACAATCGATTATGGATATGCAATCGCATTTGAATTTCTCCACTTCGATTAGTGAAAATTTTGATAGACAGCTGCATAATTGCCGACGTTGGAGATACGCATTCCATTCGACTTGAATTAGAGTAGAGTGGAGCGAAGAAGACTGTGGATGAAAACGAGCAATTAAACAAAAACCAATTTGCCACACAGTCGCAAAAGTTTATAAATCTCAGCATGGCTTTAATAAATGTGCACATGCCAAATTGTATCTGCCACACGGCCTCGACAACTCTTGGCTGCCACTTGTTGCCAGTTGTATTTACCGGCATTGTTGCCGAGATATTTTTGTTGTTATTGTTGCTGCTGTTATTCTGACGGCTGAGCTGCGTCCATAAAAACATTTATAAGCCTCATTATGATGAGCAGACCAGAATTTCTTGTCATTGAGCCACAACATGTATCTTTCGACTTTCACAGCGTGCGCAGAGCAGCGCAGCGCACAGCTCAGAATGCCATCAGCGAATGCGAGTGGGAGACTGAAGAGACCAAAGAGTGGGGAGTGCGTTAAGTGGGGTAACTAGAAAAACTCGGCTGAGCATTCGATGCGTTGTTATTCTAGTGTTTCTTTTTGCTATTGTTGCCATAATTTAATGTTGATTTTTGGTTGTTAGAAGTGGGCTATGACGCTTCGTCGGCGGCCGCTTTGATGTCGCCAAAACAGCCAAAGCAAGTGCGTCGCGTTCGTGTCTTAAGTCTTTCGTTTTGACGCACATTTTGTTAGCTATTTTTGTTTTTTCTGCTATTTTTCTTTTCTTTTTTATTTTTTGCGCACACAGTTGGTATTTGCTCAGCTGCAAGAGTGCACTGCGCCGCCTCCTGCGCCGACTACAGTGTCAGTGCAAATAGCTGACCCACTGACGTTGGCAGCCCTAAATGCCAAAGAAGACACGCTGGATGGACCGCAGCGGTTGACTTGACTGACAGCACTTCAAACGAACCCAAATGCGGTACCCACACAGTGTTTTCTCTTTTTCCCGCTAACATTTTCATTTTCACGCCGACGCTGATTTCGTTTTCATTTGGGTTTTGGGTGGAAAAGTCACAACAAGTGGCATTGAGAAGAAGTATTTTTTTTTTTTGGTTTTGGTAGTCGATGCAGCTGCATTTAATGATGCCTCTTGAGAACGAATCGTGTCAGTTCTCACAGTCTTTAGCGTCACTTGCAATGAGCGACATAATCCCGCACTAGCCGCACACAAAATCCGTATAATTCCCGCTCTCCCCGTTCTGCTGCAAAAAAAGTGACAAATTGCAAGCGCCCTTCGGGGCTTAACATTTGAACGTAGGTTGTGAGTCTGCGCTTACACTGAACTGCTGTATAGATGTCTGGCTGGCTGGCTGGCTGGCTGGCTGCTTCTTGGCAGCGTGTTCATAAATCGCACATTCAACTGCCGTGGCATGGCAGTCCTTGGCAATCTGTGGTGCAATCTAACGCACGCTGCCTGCATTAGGTAATAAATTGCAAATGTTTTTCGGAGCGGCTCGCCTGGCGGCCATGAAAATTGAATTGTTTGTTGTTGGACTCACTCACGAAAGGCGAAACGCGCCACGCCCACATTGCGTTGGCCAGGCTCATTAGCGAATATCGTGGGATTGAACGTAATTCTTTTTGTTTGCCCAGCTCAGATCGAGCGCATGACTCGCAAGCAACTCCAGTTGCCAGTTTCCATTGCCCAGTGGCCAGTGGCCTGTTGCGCTGCAGCATCTTTTGCGGCACGCAAAATAAATGAGCTCGCATTAAGTTAAATGATTGCGAATATTAGAAAATATTGGCATGCCAAATGCTGGGCAGGCTTAAAGAGCCTGCCATACACTGCACATCTCCCCTCGCCTCCCTCAAAAACTCCCGATTCGCAAGCTAAAGTCGTAACTCGTAACTGGGCAACGCGCAGCTGTTTGGCTATTTGCTACAAATAATAAATGAGCTCTGGCCTTGGCGACGGCTATGTCGTTATGTCTCATTAGCACTTGCCGGGCATTTACTTAGGTGCGCAAATTAAAATAAAGAGCACCAGCGTGCAGCGCCTCGCCTGATGGAAAGCTTTACGACTCGCCCAAGTCCAGGCAGAGGCAGAGGCAAAGGCAAAGGCTGCATCCAGCTTCAGCTGCAGCCAGCTCAAAAGGCAGCAAACTCGTTTTGAGCTGTCATCGCTGCAAAGTCAAAAAGTCTCGCATGAAATGAGTTGCTTTTGAGTGCTTTCTGCTGCGCCGTTGTCTTTGCAGTTTGTGTTTGCTATTATTGTCTTTGCAGCCAGGAAGTTGATGCATGACCAAAAAATACTTTGAGCCATTCTTGTTAGCAATTTAATGATTTCGAATTTGGCTGTGAAAAGTTTTTTTTTCTTTTTTTTTTAATGAAAGTGGCCTGCTCGACTCGCGAGATGCTCTTGGAGACGCCTTCACTTTTTTTTCGGGTTCGGATTCGGGTTCGAGTTCTTTTTTTGTGGCACAAATTACCCAGGCAGCTGTTGTGGCTGGCAATCAGCATAAGATTCCAGACATTTCACTGCAACATTGCTGATGTTGCTGTTGCTGTTGCTGCTGCTGCTGACTCTTTTTCGTTTCGTAGAATTCTGCAGTTTTGGTTTCGTGTCAACACATTTAATGTGGCAGGCAAGTCGGGCTGCCAAAGGCTGGCCAAAAACCGGCCCCGCGCTCCAACAGCGATAATCAAAAAAAGTCAGACCAGCAATTCAGCGAATGGCTCTGGCAGCATATCATTCATGCATTCAGTCACTCAATCACTTGCACATATGCTCGTATATAACATTGTATATGTTGTTGTTCAGCGTGGGCTCAATGAGGTCAGTCTGTTGGCCAAACATGTTTCAGCATTCTCTCCATTAAACTCTGGTCGCGCGGCCATTGACTGCCATCACTTGACGACAATTTCACTTTTCTTGAGAGCATATATGCCATATATACATATTCATTTCTGCCCACGACCTTTTGAACTTATTGGCGAAAAAGAAAAGCAAAAGAATGGTTCATGGCTTATATGGGTCACGTCGCAGGTACGTCGCTTTCTGGCCATATTTGATGGTCTCCAACATGAGCTACCGTTGTTCAGTTGCTCCATTGTCCAAGCTCCATGCTCGATGCTCGATGCTCGATGCTGTCGCCGTTGTCAATGTTGGCTGTCAATTTTGTCAGGCGCACTGACAGGCGAACAAGGCTGGGCCGCGTTCTGCGCCATGCAACGCATACCAGATGATCTGGGCAACAGCGGCAGCGACAGCGAAGCGGCTAACTAAACCTGTGCCAAATTCATCATCATCGTCCACACACCATTAATCACTACACACAAAGTGTTTGGCATCGACGTCGACGTCGTCGTCGGCGTGTGCCTCTCGAACTGTGGTCAGCGCTGGGGGCACAATGACCCACAAATTTCACAAATCCACAAACCGCAAACACGCTTTTTGGCCAATGCCCACTGACACATATCGAAGGCAAAGTATTCCAGCTACAAAGTCCCAACTACTTCAACTACACTGCCAGAATCCACGGCTAACAAACCAGCTCCATTTGTAGTCGTAATTTGGGAAGTGGCTACTAATTAACCTTAATTGATTGCATTTGACAGGCAGTGCTCCATTGTGGGAGCAGACACATACAGCTGAAAACTGGAGCAAAGTCAAAGAATCAACTGAGAGTCACACAGAGAGAAGGCGCTTCTTTCAACGGGGCCAGCTCGAAGCTTCAGTTCAGACTTGAGTCGTCTTCGCCTTGGTAATGGCATTCATTATGTCGAACTGATGCTTCTTCAAGTGCAATGGGATAATTCCAACATTATCATTAGCCCGTTTTTCATTTTTAACATTCTGGCGACTGGCGCTTTTGTTGTTGGGCATGAAAAGTGAATCTCTATGTATTTAGTTTTCGAGGAGTGCTGTTGGTGCCATCGATTGACCTGCTGTTTGAAAAAAAAAAAAAACACAAAAAAATAAAAAGATCTTGGCACACAAGTTCACTTTCTATTTGCTTTGAATGCAGAAAGCAAAGCAGCGAATCGTTGTCGACGACGACAGCGGCGGCTTCTTTTGTGACCTGTGCACAAATCACTTCGATTTAATAATAATAACAATAATCAACGTTGGAGAGAAAACCGTTTAGCCACTTCTTCGTTAGCCGAGGTGTTTATGGCAAATCGTGACAAAATGCCTTGACTAACTGATAAATTGGTGCAATGAGCTGAGTCGGCAAAACAGCAAAAAGCCAACTAGAAACGTAAAACTGAAAACCGAAAACTGATTTCATTTGATTGACCATCCTCTCAACTTGACATTTGCTTTCCTAGGGTTGGGCTAAACTGAAAGCTGTGAACTGCGAGGGGATTAACATTCATTTATTATTAAATATTTTTTGTATTTATTATTATTTGGTATTTTGAATGTCACTTGTTCATATGCAAATTGGGTGTAGAAAGTAAACTTGCAATACACTAGCATATCATTTGCATAGCAGCAAAGCCCACTACACTTGAAGTCATATCACCAAAAATGGCATAAATTCGCTAACTGAACAAGTGAAATTGACCAAATGTGGCGACTGCAACTGCATAAACTACGACTACAAGTCAAATCCAACTCAAGTCACTTTGATGTGTTTAACAAAAGAAGCCGAGCAGCCAAAAAAAATAGAGACGACGCAGACAGACGTTGTCTCTGCCAGCCTGGCACTGACGGCAAATGTGTGTTTCGAATGTGGCTGCAAACATTTTTGGCCAATTGCCCATATATAAATGCGCGATTTCAGCATAAATTTGTAAATCTTCTATTTGTTGTTTTGTATGTCAGCAAGTCGACGCATTTACGGCAACTTGTCGCAAACCAGAAATACAAATTTATAAATTGCACTATACGACGAGTATGCGCATTTAAGCAAATTAGTTTGCTTACATATGTAAATGCATAGCAGACGAGTCTTCTCGCTGCCTTTCACAAACTGCAAGTACCAGAAACTTTTGTGGCTGTATTCTGCTTGATAAAAGTGAAGCTAGATGGTTTTGGGTGAAAACAGTAGTAGCCAAATTGAGATACATTTCAGCCAAAGATCGTCAGCTAAGAGCAGTGTGTATTTCATAGGTGAAAATACATTTAAGCAAGAGAATCCCAGAGATAAGTTACACTATATATTAACCAAAAGTGTGATATATCTAAGCTGCAAATGTACAACCAAATTAGGATATATTTGAGCATATAAGTAAGCATTTTGATACAAATCAACAGCTGCAACTTACATTATATGTGCTCTATTTTCGCATGACAACAGCAGTCAAACAACTCTACAAATCATTTGCTGAAAGTTCCTCTGTTAAAAAGCTATTGTAAACAGTCAAATTAAGTTTCAATTAAGCTAGAAATTATCAGCTAAAATTTAACCTATATAAATTTGATACAAAAGGTCTGCCCTAGAAAACAAATCTTTAGCCAAAAGTGACCACAAATATCATTATGCATTTCAAAAGAATATAATAGCTCATCAAAGCTACAAAACAGCAGCTAAACGTTGCCCCATTTATGCAATGCAGTGCATCTTTAACCACATTGCTTGGGAAATTCATAGATCCTTGCTAATTGTGTTTTGACTTGTTGCCAAGCAATTAACAGCGAGCAAGAGCTCTTCTAACTCAATTATAAATGTGCATAGAGACGCGGTGTATGCAAACATTCACACACCCAGCGCCCCAAACGCCCCAAAGGCCAGACAGATAACCAGCCCAGGCCCACTAAAGCTAATACCATAACTCATATGTTAATTAGACGGTGGCCAGTTGGTCAAAGATATACATCTGTGGAGCAACACTAATTGTTGGTCAATGCTCGGACCGAGACTTTCAGTGGGTTAACAGGTGACGCGGAAATAGCTTACTTACTTACTAAGAATACTTAGTTGTTGTACTCGACTCGACTCAACTCGACTCACGACTTCCCTATGACCGCTAGCCAAATAGGCGAATGGCCGAGCTGGATGGCCACGCCTCCCATTTCTACTCTTCTCGTGCTCGTTGTTCAGTTAACAGGCGGTGCTTAAGAACAAAACGCTTCGCGGCGCATAATTAGCATAAAATTATTGAACTAATTGCATGTGAATGTCTAAATAACCAAATGACTGAATGACTGCAAGACGATCTCTTTTCGGGTCTCAGTGTGGGAAATGCAAGTGATACCCATTTCATCGCAATCTTTCATCAGCTTGCTTGCCTTTTGCCGTGCTTAACTCATTATGTGCTCGGCCAAAGCCAACAACTACAACAGCAACAGCAGCTTCGGGCAAAATTTGGCTAATTTGGGCAGCACATCTCCATAAATTGTGCAACTCGAAGCGCAGCCAACAAACTAACTCTTTGAAGCGCCGCTTGAGATTCTCACATTTGTCAACACGCTGCCGGAACATGCCACACTGCCACACAGCAGCCACCCAACAGCAGACCGTGGCAAGTTCTTTCATAAACTTGACAAACGTGCAGCAAGCAAAGTGCCGCTGCTGCTGCTACAGACACTTTGCAACATATTACTCGTTGCAAATGCAATTAATGTGATTTAGGCAGCACAGCCCTGCAAGCTATAGAATTTGATGTATGGCCTCATTGCCACCGCGCGCCAGCCACAAGTGGCAAGCACATAAATTCGCCTGTGTTGCAAGTTCGATGCGCATTCCGTGTGCTGTTCATTTGCACAAGGCGATCTCACAAATTTATCATATCGACAAAATAAAAATTGCGACATCAAAAATAGCAGCGCATTACAAAATATTGCAATATTTCATGCAAGAAAAATATTGTATGACTAATTTGTTAATTAGAAAATGGTTATCCATGAATGCAACGCAATTAAAATTAAGATATTAAATAATAATAATAACAAATATGCTTTATATACTTTATAATATATATTTATATACTTTATATACTTTATATACTTTATATATCACAGACCTTTAATGAAGCTCTTTGAAACATGATGATTTATATGATTATATATATATATATTTTTTTGTTCTCGCTTATTTTAACACTTTGTTCAACACACTATAAAATATCAATCGTTGTACAATTTAAGTATATTTGAGGGTATTAAGCTATAATCAAATTGTATAAGGAAATAAATTTTTGTGATAAAAAAAAAAAAACGCTGCTATCTGCCAAGTTTTCAACAGTTTTAATTTATTATGCCAAGTGGGCATCCAATTTTCATTTCATTTTGTAGGCCTGCAAATTTATGTTCATGTGGCAGCCACAACTCTGAGCAAGTTGACCACTTTTACGCATGTTACCGTTTGTGCCACTTCACTTTTCACGCAGTTTCCACGCGGGCTCTAGGCTCAGCTTAGGCCTCAACTTGGCCTGGGATTAGCTAAGCGAGCCTGCTGCATAATTGGCCAGTTCTTTAGCTTGTTTCGAAACACTCGCGTGCTAGGCCATCGTAGCCATCAGTTTCACTTGCAAACGCCGGCAAAGCTGGCAGGGCTTAGTCAAATAAATTGCCAGCAGCTCCAGGGGCACGATGCAGCTGAGATAATGATCTCCATGCGGCGCTGTTATGAGTCAATCATGGTACATTGTCACCGTCACCTAGGCTGCAGCTGGAATCTTTGAGCCTCGGGCGCGTAGGCAAACAACACGCAGAGATTGTAGCGATTGCATCATGAAATTTAACTGCTCCCCGCTAGCAGCAGCAGCAGCAGCAGTAGCAGTAGAAGCAGTCTTCGCTAAGAAGACTTTTGCATAAATTGCCAGCCAAGCAGCATTGGCGTCAATAGTTTCGCTGCGCTTGGCTTATAAGGCGCCGCTGTGGCAAAGCCTCCATTCAGCTGTCCATTGGCCAAAATGTTTATGAGATGACGGGCCCTATGCAAGTGTGTTTGGTGTGTGTTTCCTCTCTTTACTTCTTTCATAATTTCTATGAGCTACACAAAAGTGCTGATACTACCCCTTAATGGGTAGGATGGCAAATGGCCAATGGCCATCAAAGGGGCGCCGCCATCGTTGTCATCATTTTTTATTGGCAGCCGTTGCTTTTGCTGTTGGGGGCAGCCAAATCTGCAAGTCGGCTGACACCTTCTTGACCAGCCCTGCAATGTCCTTGAATGATTTGTGATTCTTGTCGCTCAGCAGGTTAAAAATAACACTCTCCGAGCTCGTGACGATGCAGCCAATGTCTCGCAATCGCTCCAGGGCCAAGTCTCTGTCCTGATTGAGACGCGAGGCGCAGCAGTCGGCGACTAGCCAAACGTCGATCTTCTTACTTAGCAAATCGAAAGCGGTTTGCTCTATGCAAACATGCGCCTGCAAGCCAAAGATTTAATAATCAATTCACATTTTACTTGTGCTCTAGTACCTCTACGCCAAACAGCACCGCCGTTTGAGGCATTCCCCCAAAAATACTCTTCATCTTCTCCTCGACGGGTGGAACAACCATGCTAAATTTGGTTTTTGGTACAACACTACAAGCATGTTTTACGTCTAATTCACAAGCCGTTGATCCCAATTTTTCTGGATATTGCTCCGATACAACTAGCGGTATATTGAATATTTTCCCAGCTTCGATCTTAAAACAAAAAAGGCATTAAATGAATAAACTATTGTGTTGCCTTTGTCCAATTTTGTATTACCAATTTCTTTGTGTTTTCTATAACAGCGCCCATCAGTGGTATGGCTGGCTTAAATTTTTCCTGAATATCACACATTAAAAATAATGTCTTATTTGCCTTCAGACGGTAAAGACTATGACCAATCTTGGACATTATTAACGAAATGAAAATAAAGAACTTTTTGAATTTTGAAAATTATTGATGCGTTGACAACTTGTACAAAGCCCTCTATCGGCAGTTTTTAGAAGATTACTAAAAGAGTATGCTATCGATATCGAGGGTACTGCTAACCGCACTGTTAAAAATGTTGGTATTTCTGTAGATGCTGTATTTTAGTATATTTTTGCGGCGTAAAAACGTATCTTTAACAATTGTTGTTTGTGGTCATACCCCGGACACAAGTGTTAAACGAAACAGCTAAAGAAAGCTCTTTCTTTTGATCGAACGCTGTGATTTTTTGCAAAGCACAATTTTTTTAGTGCCTAGTTAATTAAACTTTTTGTAACACGTGTTAGTTGCACATAAAATTTGAATTTATAAACGTAAGAAGTTCACGGTTAGCAAAGCAATTCGAACGACCAGCTGTTGCTACAACCCAAAAAGAGCACAAACGAATTTATCAACATTTCATCACAAAGTTCCTATTAGCCAACAAGACAATCGATGAATTAACTGAGGAGAACTGCGAAATATTGTAATAGAGGTAAGCATAAACGATGGATAAGGAAATGCCGGTTCTGGTTATGAAACCACTTTGCACATTTTGTTTTGTTGTCGTGACGGAGCAGCGCGGCGCGGCGCTTTTATCGAGTAAACCTAATATGCCTATCGAAAACCTAACATGCCGCCTATTGAAAATGGTCACATTGTTTTTCAATTTCACATTTTGTGTGTGGTTTGTTTACGTTTTCTGTTTACATTTTTTATTTCTGTATATTCTGTGTGATAACAAAATAATTAAATTGAAAGTGAATGTTAACATATGTTAACTACGAACACTAACCAAATAGACAAGTTCAAATGAGTTCAACTCTGTGCGATAGATGGCAATACTTCAGTTGATTCTGTTTGGTCTTATCAGTGGCAAAAAACAACCACCAGTTGCATTAAATCATTAAATGTAATAATTTAATTTGACTAAAACACAAAATTGGCAGTGTACCAGCTCCACGTTTTTAGTTGACAGTTGCACCGTACCCAACTAATTACAGGCGCATTAATAATTCTTCTCCTAGAACTATCTCTGCAATATAAATATTTTTCTATTTGTACAAAACAAGTGTAGACATGTGTGTGCATGTGTATTCAAAGTGTACATATTTCACTGGCAAGATAAGCATCACAGTCTGTCGGACAGGCCACCAACAAAAATATCAAACATGCTTGGACTACAGCGACAACGTGTTGACGGGCAGCGGGAATCGAAACGCCGTTGGCGTCGACAGCAACAGCGCTGTCAGCGCCAGCGTCGATGTCAACGTCAGTCTCAGCGTCTGCGTCATCGTGGCCAACACCTTTATCAATTTGCTACGGCTACGCATTGTGACAAGTTGGATTAATCGGTTAGCCATCGAGGCGCTTTACAGCTTCAAGAGACTCTCGCGCGCTCTCTCATTCACGCTCTCATTCTCTCTGTCTATCTCTTCTGCCAAACTGTTTTGAATTGGTCGCGGTCCATTCACATCGCCAACGTTCAGTAGCAAAGGGAACCATTTGCCTGACAGACGTCTCTACATCTGAGACAGAGACTTCGACAGCGACTGCCTCCGCGATCTTCGTCGTTTCATTTGATTAATATTGATCAATTGATAAATATAAAGTATACAAATCTGTGCACATTACCACGTAAATTGTTGTGGCTCTGACGCCAAAAGAAGCATCCAATTCGTGATTTCCTTTTCACTGCTGCTTGTGACTAATGACTCGTCTCTCTTTCCCTTTCAGTTGCAAAGCGAAATAGTACAAAGACTAGCATAAAGATGAGCCTGCAATCGATCAAGTATAAGCGCGGCAGCCTGGAGATTCTCGATCAGCTGCTGCTGCCCGTGGTGTCCAAGTATGTGACAGTGCGAGGTGTCGAGGATGGCTGGAAGGTCATCAACAAGATGCAGGTAAGTGAGCTGCAGCCAAAAATAACAGTCAATCAATCAATCAGCGCATTCACTTCAAAATGCCGTCTACAGAATTCAGACATGTATGCTATAAATAATACACATAAATGAAATTAAATGGCATATGAGGATTCATTATTAATAGCCGGTTAAATGTGTAAATTGTTGTGGGCCAAGTACCAGAGAAAATAATAAAATGCTAAATGTGCCTGCAGTCATCATCTTTGTACGCAAATTAATTGCATTAAACGAAACTAAATTAAATGATCTGCCCTCAACTTATTACCAAGCAACTGTCCCATAGGTTCGTTGGCACTCGATTTGTATCTCAATATAAGTATGTATGCGAGTCTGTGTGTTTGTGTTTCTGCGCCTCTTAATTTGTTAAACAAATGAGATGCGCCCAGCCAACCAGCAGCAGACTAAGAGATATTGAGAGTGAGATAATTCTGTCGCCGTTGTCGCGCTGAATCTGTTTACTGAATCCGTTGTCTGTTTGTGCAAAACACAAAACAACACACACAAAATCACGTGGACTGCGAGGCATTATATAATATTACTACAAAATGTTTATGGCCAGATAAGCGTAGTTGACACAGCAGAAATTAGAAACAAATACATATTCATAAACACATTCATTTACTGTCTCCCTCTCGCCATCTCTCCATCTCTGTTTTAGGTGCGTGGCGCTCCGGCAATCGCCATCGTTGGCTGCCTTTCGCTGGCCGTGGAAATCCATCCGGAGGTGTTTGAGACAAAGAAATCGCTGCGTCAGGAGATTGAGGGCAAGCTCAACTACTTGGTCTCTGCCCGTCCCACTGCAGTCAATATGAAAATCTCTGCAGATGAGCTCATCACGCTGGCCAACGACCTGACCAAGGATGACGCCATCTCGGTGGATGACATGAAGCAAAAGTAAGGCAAGCTCAAGCTCATATTATGCAACTTGAATAACATTTGCATTTAATTTGCAGATTCTTGAATGCAACGGAGGCCATGCTGGATAAAGACATCTCGGATAATCGTGCGATTGGCGCCAATGGCGCCAAGGCCATACTGCAGCATGTGGCAGAGACGGGCGGCGCACAAGCAGCGGGTCCAGTGCGTGTGCTCACCCACTGCAACACTGGCTCCCTGGCCACCGCAGGCTATGGCACAGCGCTGGGCGTTGTGCGTCACCTCAGCGAGCTGGGCAAGCTGGGTAAACAAACTGAGTAACAAACAAAATTTCAATACTCATCTTTCTCTCTCTCTCTCTTCACTGTAGAGCACGTTTACTGCACGGAAACGCGGCCCTATAACCAAGGCGCACGTTTGACCGCCTACGAGCTGGTGCATGAGAAGCTGCCTGCCACGCTGGTGCTGGACAGCATGGTTGCAGCGTTGTTTCGTGTAAAGAACGTTGCTGCTGTTGTCGTGGGCGCAGATAGGGTATGCAACAAATGTGTAATTAAATGAAAACGATGCTAAATTAATGTTGTATCTTGCTGTGCAGGTGGCTGCCAATGGCGACACAGCGAACAAAATCGGCACTTACCAAATAGCCGTGGTGGCCAAGCATCATGGCGTGCCCTTCTATGTGGCCGCCCCCTTGACCTCCATCGATCTGCAGATACCCAGCGGCGATCACATCATCATCGAAGTGCGACCCGATCGCGAAATGACGCATGTGGGCGAACATCGCATCGCAGCGCCGGGCATCAATTGCTGGAATCCCGCTTTCGATGTAACGCCCGCCACGCTGATAACCGGCATCATTACGGAGCACGGCGTCTTCGAGCCATCGAAGCTAAAGGATGAGATTACGAAGCTGCTTCAGTTATAACAGGCGCGCAGACTGTTGTTGTTGTTAATAATTGCGTTGAATGAATGCACTCCAGTTTATAGAAAAAACACCAAACACACACAAGCAGAGACACCAACACACAACACAAACACACACACCAACACCAACACCAACACACACCCACACACAGCAGAGCACAACACATGCAGCAACAGCACACGCTTGGGCTTTTGTATTTATGGGGCGGCTGTGAGCG
This sequence comes from Drosophila siamana, assembly GCA_035047445.1. Classification (NCBI taxonomy): domain Eukaryota; kingdom Metazoa; phylum Arthropoda; class Insecta; order Diptera; family Drosophilidae; genus Drosophila; species Drosophila siamana. Next base: position 13,709,510 of record JAWNPP010000004.1, on the reverse strand, counting down.
AAAAATACAATGCACATTATACATTATACCTCTCACAACACAATGCACTTTCGAAAGGGTGTCGACCAGCTGTTTTCCTTATGCTTGTTTTTGGCTTTAAAGCAGTGCCCCACCTGCGACTGTCTCAGTTAAACATTGATAGTGCCAGAATGGAGTTACTGCCGCCGCTACTTCAACTGCTGCTGCAGCTGCTGCTCCTGTTGCCCGCCATGGACGCCAAATTAAATGTGAACAACAACTTTCGGAACATGCAGGTGCGACTCAGCACGACAGGGACACAAATAAAGCAACCGATACGTGAGGGTCGCGTGGAGGTCAGCTTCGATTACGGCGAAACGTGGGGCACGATTTGCAGCACCAATTGGACGAAGCGTGAGGGGAATGTTGTGTGTCGCCAGCTGGGTCTGGGCTACGCATCCATGGCCATGATGAGCACTAAGCACGGCGACAGCAAGCGCTTCCCCTTGGGCATGGTGGGCACACGTTGTCGCGGTCCCGAACGCCAGCTGGCCCAATGCCATCGCGAATCGCGTTATCCGCTTGCCTGTGGTCCTAGCAATCGTAATGTTAGCACTGTGGCTTGTGTAAGCCACTCGCCCGACTTGGAGTTGGGCCTCAGGGACATCGAGGTGAGCGCCTTTCTGGACTCGGTGCCAATGGATCGGCTTACCTGTGCCATGGAGGAGAATTGTCTGTCCGCCGATGCGTATATCATTCGCAGAACGGAGCCAAAGGGCATACGAAAGTTGCTGCGCTTCGCGGTTAAAGCTAGCAATGTGGGAGATGCCGATGTGAGTCCTTATGCCAACTACAAGGATTGGGTTTGGCATCAGTGCCACATGCACTTCCACAGCATTAACGTATTCGCCACCTTCGATGTGTACAATCAGCGATACGAGAAGGTAGCACAGGGTCACAAAGCATCCTTTTGTCTCATGGACAGTCAGTGCAGTGATGGCATAGACCGAAAATATTCTTGTGGCAACACCACACAGGGTAAGTTGCACTCTATTATTCCGCTCTCATGAGGTGATTTAAATCACCACGATTTTGTACATAGGTATCTCAGCGGGCTGCTCCGATGTGTACACTAATGTGTTAGATTGTCAGTGGGTCGATGTGACCACGGTGCCCGTTAATAAGGTTTACATACTGCGCGTGGCCCTTAATCCCGAGTATATGTTGCCCGAGAAGACCTTTGAGAATAATGGAGCCGAGTGCGTGTTGCACTACACTGGCGACAGGCGAACGACCAAAGTAACCAATTGTATTCGAAAGTCATTGTGGATTTAATTATTAACAATAAAAGTCAATCAGTGAGTTTTCCTGAGAACTAATCAAAGTATCGGTTGTATAGAGAGTGCTGTCCAATAAATTTCCTCAACCAAAGGCTATAAATAATTCCTAACATTCAATCGTAATATCGTTTCCATTACTGCGTTCTTTCTTTCCTTGACGTTCCTTTAAACAACCCGTATATTTCTTGTTATTTAGTTAGCCTATCAGTTTCGGTTTATGTTCAAGAATATCTAGCTTTTGCCGAGCACTTAAATAAAATTCCATTGAATTAATGAAGGAAATATTGCATACTTTTAGGAGCAATCCCTGGTTATAAAAACTAGTCATCACTTTATAAATTTTTAGCAATTCATTAGAGGACATAGTTCTTTAGAATCACAAAGTTAAATATATCGATCGACTCGCAAAAATAAGAGTTATTAAAGATTACAAAATTCCACTCCAAGAGTCAATTAAAGAAAATGAGAATCACGAGATTCAAGATAACCCTGAAGTACACAAGGCAATCCAAATGTAATATTGTTAATCGAGTAGCCATATTGAAAGGGTCATATTATCTTCTAGGAAAAGGTTAAATTATATTGACCAATTTTGTATACAAACAAGTCCAAACTTTCCTATTTGAAAAGCTGTCGTAATTTTTATGTGAATTTCAACTTTCATATCTGTTTGCCAGAACACCTCGTAATAGTCTTTGAATTGCCAAGATATCTTATATATTTTTGTTTGAAGAATATTTACTGCACAAAACATGGTGCATGAATGAAACAGAGCTACTTAGAGTGAAGTAGGATTAATGTATTCAGCTCTATTCAAATTAATCCATTGTCTTCATCCCTTTACAGGTGCACGTTCTGTTTATACATCTAGGAACAATGGACACATGTTATAACATTAACCAGATGTTTTCCTTATGATTTTTCGGCTTTAAATATGCGCCGAATTTGAAACAGTCTCAGATAAACATTGATAGTGTCAGAATGGAGTTACTGCCGCTAATTTTATTACTGTTGTCTGGCCTGCTGCTGCTCCTGCTGCCAGCCATGGACTCCCAGAGGTATAACGTGAACAACAACTTTCGGAACATGCAGGTGCGTCTCCGCACAAATGACACACGAGTAACGCAACCGATACGTGAGGGTCGCGTGGAGGTCAGCTTCGATCATGGCCAAACATGGGGCACCATTTGCAGCGCCAACTGGACGAAGCGTGAGGGGAATGTTGTGTGTCGTCAGCTGGGTCTGGGCTACGCATCCATGGCCATGATGAGCACCCAACACGGCGACAGCAAACGCTATCCCTTCGGCATGATGGGCATACGCTGCAGCGGTTCCGAGCAGCGCCTGGCCAATTGCCGCCGTGAGTCGCGTTTTCCGCTTAGCTGCGGTTCCAACAATCGTAATGTTGCCACTGTGGCCTGTGTGCGTCGCTCACCGGATTTGGAGCTTGGCCTCAGGGAGATCGAGGTGCAAGCCTTTTTGGACTCTGTGCCAATGACTAACCTCACTTGTGCCATGGAGGAGAATTGCCTGTCCGCTGATGCATATGTCATACGCAGAACGAACCCAAGGGGCATACGAAAGTTGCTGCGCTTTGCAGTCAAGGCCAACAATGTGGGTGATGCCGATGTGAGTCCCTATGCCAACTACAGGGATTGGATTTGGCATCAGTGCCACATGCATTTCCACAGCATCAACGTATTCGCCACATTCGATGTGTACAATCAGCGATACGAGAAAGTAGCACAGGGTCACAAGGCATCCTTTTGTCTCGAAGATACGCAATGCAATCCTGGCGTGAGCAAAAAATACACCTGCGGCAACACAACACAGGGTGAGTGCCATTGCGTCATCCTCTATTCCTGAGGTCACTTAAATCCTTAAATGCTTCCACTTCTGCAGGCATTTCTCCGGGATGCGCTGATGTATACTCTACCGAGTTGGATTGTCAGTGGGTCGATGTTACTACGGTGCCCATTAATCAGGTTTATATACTGCGTGTGGCTCTTAATCCCGAGTATATGCTGCCCGAGAAGAGCTTCGAGAATAATGGAGCCGAGTGCGTGTTGCACTACACGGGCGACAGGCGAACAACCAAAGTAACCAATTGTATTCGAAAGTCATTGTGGATTTAATTATTAACATCAAAAGTTAATAAGTGATTCGTCTAAAGAAATCATATACAATCGACTTGTTTACAGATATCAATCGGTTTATTCTGAATCCATTTCATTAAATAACTTATTTATTTATATTACCCTTTTCCATTTGTACACTTTTGTCTTCTTGTGTATCATTAAAAGTAAGGAACTTGATTGTTTTTTTTTATCATAAATGGTAAGTAATGTAAGTATTGCATACTTTTAGGGGCAGCCAAAATTTTTTAATTCTTCATCGGAAAATTGATCATAACTCGGCAGTATCCTGCCGCATCCTTAAAGGATACTATTTTTCGCACTGCAAAAAAATAACTCTACCGATCGGCATTAAAAAATATAGGGGTTATCTAAGAATCCAACACTTGCAAAATTTCAGAACGAGGGTCAGCGGAAATAGGTGAAAATCACAAAATCCAGGATAACTCGAGAACGAACAGGACGATCGGAATGTCCTTTGGCCAGTCGATAGTCCCTATTAAAACAAATCGATTGACACCAATATTGCAAGGATCAACAAAGACATGACCGAGTTATACACAATCTTCTTTAAGCAAAAAAGTCCTTGTATCTTTGCTATTTAAAGGACTTTCGTCCTTTTGATTCCACAATCTACTTTGATATGGCAAGAGCTATCTGTGTGCCAAAGGACATCGTCCTAGACCTTTAAATGGCCGAGTTAGTCCTGATTTTTGACATTTTGAACAAATTTTCCATGCCTCTCCCCCTTGAAAAAAATTTTCGATTTTTTTTCTGAAGCATTTTCAAAATCCTTGAACGCCAATCGACAGTTATATTTCAAGTGATTCCAAAAATGTGTCTCCGTTTCAAATCCTTCAAGTAAAGGCCGAGTTATAGCTAAAAGAATTTCATCGTCAAAGGAAAGTCTTCCAATCAGCATTCATTACAGTACTACTAACTTAAATATGAGTGTTCCCAGTTAAACGACATTTATAAATTGTTGTAGTTAAATACGTTTATTGTTTTTGAATGTTTATCTTTTGTTTTTGCATTTAATTGCTCTTATACAGTAGGTTTTATGTATGTATATCTGGTATTTATTATTATGATCTATAAATATGCCTTTAATTACTATAGATAAATATTTCGGCGCTTGGTTTGTATCTTTGTTTTCTTTTGTATGTATGCATGTATTTTTTATTTATTATTTAATTTTTCCATAATTTAATTCTTATCTTTTGTATTTGTTGTTGCATTTATGGTTTGTTTATGTTTTGTGCTAAAAATTCAATTATGCGCTTTAGAGCTGGTGTTATTGTTTTCAGTTTTACAGTTTTCTGTTGTGCTGTAGTATTCATTGTTTACTATAGTTTAGTTTTTTTTTTGTGGTTGCATTCAGTGTTGTATACTCGTATCGTAGCTTACAATTTGCTAATAATGTGTGTGTGGGGTCGCGTGTGTTTTGGGTGTGTTTATGGATGTGGTTGTGAGTGAGTGTGTGTGCCAATAATAAATCAATTGAATTGTAAATAAATCTCTTTCGCGTGACTCTTCAATGCATAGCCAGCGAATGATTTGCCAATTTTGTATGCAGTGGAACATAATGTAATAAATTCACAAATGTGTTGTATCGTATGTTTGTTTTTGTTTTGTTTGTATTGTTTTTGTTGCTAATTACAAAAATGCCTACACTACACATTTACACGAAAACTCTTTCTCAATTAATTCTCTCACTTAAAAACTAGCCGACGTCTCTCGTTCGATTTTAGCGATTAGCTGGCATCATATTATGTATATATACCTACTTATTGCATGACAAAACAAATATCATTAATCACGTTCTCAAAACCCTAATGACGAATTGCAGTCAACTTAAACTTAGGCAACAGAAAACATTATTTGAAAAGCGTAGGAAAAGTGTGCGGCAATAAAAGTAAGTAAAAAATGTACATTCATTTACTAATTGTAGTATATGTATGTATGTTTGTTTGTATGTTTCTATGCATGTATGTATGTATTTTTTCATTTGTACATACATTTACATTGATTTAATATTTATATATATATATATTGTATATATATTTATTTATACGTATGCATGTGTGTGTGTGTGTGTGCGTGTGCGTGTGTTAATGTGTACGTTAAGTATTTCATAAAAATGCATTAAAGTTTTCGAGTATTTCATGTCATTTGCTTAACTGCCTTACCACATTGCTAACTAAACCACTTTGAGGCTCCCTTTTGCAAAAACACGTTGAGCACAAAACTACTTTACAAATATTACATTGTTACTCTGGCATTGCCTCTAGATTGCCGCCCTATATATGTATGTATATACTATATTTATGCGTGTTTGCTTCATCTATGTTTGTGTGTTGGTGTGCGTATGTATGTATGTATGTATGTATATTAATTATAATTAGTTTCTTTTCGGTTTATTTCAATAGCATTTGCATTTGCATTTTAAGTAACATTACTTTAGGTGCTATGACAAACTGACGGCCCAATTTGGCTTGCGGCTTTTATTTTACTTCACTTTAGGTTTTAGTATTCGCTTTGAAGCTGTTCTCTTTTAATTACCACATAATCCTACTCGTATAATCAGTAAGTGTATATGGTATGGCATTTGGTATACCATCAATTAAGTAACGACCTAGCGTCCGCTTTCCTCTCTATCTGCGAGTCTTTTTACTTATTCTTCTTGCTTGCAAAACATCCACGAATATTATTTTAGTTTGGTTGGGAAACACACGATCCCAATTTCATTATTTTCATTAGAAAATCTTGTGTAAAAATCCATTCATAAAATTATAAAATGCTCCTCCCTCTTCTCGCTCTCTCTCTCTCTGTGTCTCTTCCTTTTTCGCTCTGTGTTCGCTTCGTCGTTTGTCTTGTTCGTGTGTTTATTGCAATGAGTTTTAGTTGTACCCCAAAAAGTATCTCTGGTTTTTGGTTTGGTTGGTTGGTTGGTTGTTGTTCGCGGGGTGCAGGTGTGTGTCACTGTGCGTGGTGGGGCTCAATTAGTGTTATGTGCTATGTACGTTAGGCGTTTGGGCTTTAACTAATCTATGCTATCAGCTCTCGACCGTCGTGGATGACACGCTGTGATTAGTGACTAGCAGGTGCTCAGGAATGGGTATGGGCTGTGTGCGAGCCGGTTGCTTCTTCTGCAAGTACATACGGAGAACAGAGAAAAATAAACAAATAATCGCATTACTTATCGCAGATCATGCTTTCTTTCTTTCAGTCGGGGTGTAACTCACCTTGCGTCTGAAGGGAAAGCAGCCAGCCTTGTCGGGTTCCGGTGTGGCATTAATCAGCAAATCCGGCGTGGGGCATTCCTCGGGACCAAAGACGTTTAGCTCGCGAAAGCATTCCGTTTCCATCATTTCGTTTTGCCACGAAATCGATACGGAGCCCGTATTGAATTTCGTATAGAAATTCGTGTCCGATTCATCGATATTGACGCCCTTCACCGTCGAGAACTGTTCAATATCGAGCACATCTTTGGCGTAAACGGCGTGCGGCTGAACAAATAAAGAAATTCGATTATTCAAATTGATAGCGAATGGGAAGTGAGAGGCTCGCTTACATCTGGCACAAAGGGCGGCTCCAGCATGCCAGCCTCCAAGCGTCGCCAGTTCAGCTGTGTGGAGTGAAAGAATGGATGCGCCATCACATCCTGGGCACCCAGGCGTCCGTTGCGGCAACCCAAGCGTTGCTTTATCGATTTAGCTAACAGCTGTTGGCACATTGATTTGGCTTCATCACTAAACTTGCTCGAATACTTTTCGGCATCCTCCTGCAGAGTGAGAGATTCAAATTGTTGAAGTTTTTGTCATTGAGTTACGATTCCTTGGCACACACCTTAACACGCCTGTCCACCTCCTCGCGCTTCACCTTCTCCTTGCGCATGCGGAAGGGCGCCTGACCCTCGATCATCTCATAGAGCAGACAGCCAAAGCTGAACCAGTCCGGCGAGAAAGCATATTTCTCATTATCAATCACCTCGGGCGCCATGTAGCCTAAAAGCAGGAGAAGCGTTTGTCAATAAATAATTACGTTAGCAGCGGAATTTGTCCATGTTTTCTATGAGTTGAGTTGGGGCGTAACTTGTGTATTTCCTTTCGCTACTCACCCACAGTGCCGACGCGACCGCGAACCATATCACCCTCGGGTATCTCCACAGCCAGTCCCAGGTCAGAGATGCGCACATGGCCGTGATCGTCGAGCAGTATGTTCTCGGGCTTGCAGTCTCTGTAGACGATGCCCTGCTTGTGCAGATGCTGCAGTCCGCACGCAACTTCGGCCGCATAGAATCTGGCACGCTCCAGCTCAAAGCCAGGCTCGCCGCCCATGTTGTAAATGTGAAACTTCAAATCGCCGCCTGCGGACAAGCAAAATGTAAAACATATCCGAGTGTGTGCGATTCACAAAGCTTCTAATTGAAGAGCAACAACATCATCAGCAGCATCAACATCAACATCAGCAGCAGCGACAGTTGAATCGGCTGACACTGGCCTTTTGTATTCAAATTCAATTAGACGATGAATGGCAGCGTCGACTGGAAATTGGATGAGTATTGAGTGATGGACTTGGATGTTGTATGGCATTGGTTGTGAAAGCTGGAATTTAATTAAAATGACGAGCAGCCGCCAAGAGGCGAAAGCTTAAAAATCGTGTGCATTAAACATTCACATCCCAGACACACAGACAACTGACTGTCAACGTTATCACTTTAACGAATGAATGCATTCGGAATGAATATTGATGTCTGCTTGTTAGACGTAATCATTGCCTCGCCAAATGGGCCATATATATATATATACATATAGAGAGAGAGAGCAAGAGAGACTACCAGCAGACCCAATTAGCGCAACAGTGGATTAACTGTCCAACGAGAACAGGAGTCAACTTGATGCTCTTCCTGCTAATCGAAAATTCTATTGTTGTTGTCGCTGCCATTCCACACAATGTGCAAGTACTCTGTGACCCTGCTGCTGATGATGTTGATGAAGAGAGAACACAGAGAGCGAGAGGAGAAGCTCTACGCTAACAGGATAATACACACCATTCATTATGGTGAGGACCAGGCAGAGGGCGTCCTTTGTCTCGTATGCGTAGGCCAGATTGACAACGAATGGCGAGTTGATTTTTTGCAGTATTTGCTTTTCGATGAGCACCATGGACTCGCCCTTTCGCTTCTTTATGCGCTTTTTCTCCAGCTTTTTGCACGCGTACATTTTGCCCGTGGCACGCACCTGCAGCGTGGACAGAGACAGAAGTGAAAGCTATGTTATTTAACAACTCTGGGGTTGGGGGGGGGTTGTACTGGTTGCTGAACGCTGGCAGCTATTCACCTACCTGACAGGCGCAGACCTCACCGAAGCCGCCCTTGCCGAGCACTCGGTACATGCGAAACGTTTTGTATGTGATTGGCTGCGCCTCGAGCCACTTCCACTGCAGGTAACTGCGGGGATGCAATGGAATGGAATTGCGTTTAATTAGTGGGATTCGCTGGCATTAACTGAACGCGGTCGCCACTCACCGATGGAAGTACATGGAGTTCTCGAATTCACGGAACGGTTCGCCTGCGAGAAACGCCTTCACTGCCTTCACGCAATGGGCAAAGAGATCCTTGCCGCCGCTGTTCAGTTTGTTGCGCACCTGTGCAATGAGATCATCGTTCAGCACGTCCAGCACGAGCTCATCGGAGCCCAGGCCCGATCCCGATCCTGTACCCGATGTTCCACCACCGCCACCGCCACCGCCACCGCCGCCATCGCCAACGCCATCACCGCCGCCTCCCTTTTCGGCATCCTGCTGGCTGTCCTCGCACTCGACGCCCTCGTCGCCGTCATGCTCGGCGGCTGTGGCATCGGTGGCGCCACCATTTAACGCCGGCGACGCATCATCGCCGTTGTGATTGTGTGTGTCGTGAAGCTTCTTGTGATTGCTGCTGTGGCTGTTGCTGTTGCTGTTGATGTTGTTGCAGTTGTTGGCGGTGGTATTGTTGCAGTTTTCAGTCTCAGCTGTTTCAGTTGGATTGGCATTGCTGCTGTTGAGCAGCAGCTCCTCCCGCGTCTCCGCGTCGAGACCATCGACGCCATCGCCGTCGCCGTCGCCGCCGTTGCGCAGCTCCAGCTGCGGCTCAATGTCCAAGAAGCGTCGCCCAATGTCATGGCCAATGAATATGCGATTCACAATGTACTCGATTTCATATCTGCCAAACATGAAGCACACAATCATCTCTGCCACATTTCGACTGCTTTTGGGCGCAAATTACTTACTTGACCACCTGATCCAGAAAACTGATGTAGCGAAAGTAGACGGGCCGTTTGTTCTCGCAGAACTGGCGAAAGAGCTCACGACCAATGGGCTGTTGATCTATCACGTAGCCATAGCTTATGTCTATGTAAAGAAGTTATCAATATTTTGATTGTTCTAGCTCTAGCTGTAGATGGCGAACTTACCTAATTTGTCTTTCAGGTGGATGCACTGCGATATGTGTGGAAATTGTAATATTTTGCGCCATTTTTTACTCTTTCCCTTGTTGCTGTCCGAACCACCTGCAAGCAGATAGAAGAATTCACAGTGTTTTACAATCTACGCTATCAATTATAGCAATGTTATTAATTAGGTTTATTGCCGCCCCACTCCGACACCAACTCCGCCTCTATTTCTCACACTCTCTTTTATAGCCGTTAACAGGCGTGAGTTCAATAGCCAAAGATTGCCTTGAACTATATTCAAGCTGGTGAAAAGCACCGGCATCCAATCATAAATAATTGTATACTATTAGATAAGCAAATACGGCACACGCCCCAACTGCAATTTGCTCAGCTTTCCACCAGCACCAACACCTTCAAGTGGTGGCAGAGGTTAAATGCATAGTCTGCAAAATATGCGAGTGGCAACCACAACGCAACGAAAGCTGCTGTCGGGTGTCGGACAGGTTTAACGACATGTCATGCCATCTGAATTCAATGAATGCTGCAACAAGCAATTAAATTATATATTGTGCAATGCAATTCTTGAACTCGTGGGTTGCGAAAGCGAGTGCGAGTTTCAATGCTAGGGCGAAATGAATAAATAAATAAAGTGGCCCAGTCGAGATTCGAGATTCTTGTATCTGTTTGCTGTCTGACAGGCCTGAAGCCTGAGCTGAAGTGGCCCGCTTGACCTGTCAATTGAATTCATCTCACTTTTCAAGCATCCGACTGACCACACACACACACACACACACACAGCCACACACGCACACACAAAGGTCTCATTACAATGAGTAAATCACTAAATCAAGAGCTGCTGCAATCGCTCTCGGCCATTGGCTGGTCCATCGGTCGATATTAGTAGAGCCATAAAATGTAACAAGAAAATTAAGTGGATACCAAGGACGCACAACGTGGAGCTCGGTGGCAAGAGCTTGACGCAGGGGCATAAATGTCAAAAGCAGTCATATCACTAGACTAAGTGTGTGTGTGTGTGAGTGTGTGCGTTAGCGCGTGTGTGAGTGTGATTGGCAACAATGCTCAGCTGGGAAAATGGGTGACAGGGCCTCGGGCTAGAAACAAAAACGATCAAAACCCAATTCGACAGCATTTCATTTGTGAGCGCTCAAAAGTATGCTACACACACACATCGACACACACGCACACTGCTCCTGTATATAATTCACAACACTTTCAGCACACATCTCGCCGAACAGCGTCCACTTTGCTGTGGTCGTCTCTGCAGCAGCAGCACAAGTTGGTTGGCAAGTGGATGGTTTCTCTGCCATAAAACCCATGCGAACTCATCATAGAGCCCATTATCAGTTGTGTGTGCATTGCCAAATGCTATTCGCACACGCACACACATGACTACACCCAGAATTTGTTGTATAACCCGCAGTTGAATGAACAATTTATATGCATTCGGAGATGAGCGTGTTTAATACACTTTCGCAGCTCATATTTGATGCCTCGCTTTAAGTTGCCTCATTGCTGCCAATATAGAGAAAATCGCAAATCATTTTGTGGCTAAATTTTTAAAATGAAATGCAAGTAATGCGCACATTAAAACAGCCGTAAAATAATAATAATCATACGGATGTTCTCTGACTTCTGTTACAGCTGACGCGGCGCCTAAAGCCGAAATCATAAAGTGAGCAATTTCTGTTTGTTGTCATAATAAAATCGGCAATAATAATGGCATTACTTTTATTATCATGTATTATACGTGGCCAAGACTAATGATTCAGCTAAAGCTACAGACAACTTCTGTTCTAATGGTTCTGGCTAATGCGCAATTCTAATAGAATATTCGTGATAGACTTGTGGCTGTAACTTCACTGCGCAACCACATTGCGCGCTGCAATAGCGGTGGTCATATTCAGCCACATGCAGAGACTCAATTCTAAACACACAACCACACACACACAGACACACTCACATACACATGGAGAGTGGAGAATTAACCCACAGCGCGCGCTGGGCGCTTGTTTCAGTTAACGAGCGACTGCTCGTAAACTTTTGCGCGATTTAAAGTTGCTCGCTAAACTTCGCAGCTAAGCTGCTATTGGGTGTGTATGTGTGTGTGTGTGTGTGTGGTGCAATCGATGGAGCAGAAGGAGGCGTGGCGCTGCCTGTATTGCGTGTACGTTTAATTTAGTGCCAGTGCAATTATGCAAAATAAACTTGAGAAACTTGTACAGCGACGTTGCTGACGTTGGTCAGCAGGCGGCAACAGCTGATGAGACGTGCGGAAGACGTGGCGTGGGGGGCGGGGGGTGCTTTGGCTTTTGATTTGGCTTTTCATTTGGAGCAACGTCTTGGCCAAAATGAAATTGCCAACACAAAAGTTTTCGCTAAGCTGCTGAAGCAGAGAAAAAGCGAGACAACGTGAAACGGGGACCCAAGCGGATAAGATGAGAAAATTCAAATTAGCAGAGCAGACTGTGGGAGGTAGCAGCATACATCATCAGTGAAAGAAAGGGAGCGAAGCTGCCTAAAAGTTTGATAAATAACAATTAGCTGACACAGATAGAACTAAAGTATACTAGATATTAAATGTGTGAGTGGAGCAGAGAGAGTGAGTGGAAAAAAAGCAGCAAAAAGTTTGCGCAAAGCCGCCAAAAGTCAAAAGAATATACTTGTATACTGTATACTGTATGCTGATGCTGATGCTGATGAATGATTTATAAGTTGAGGCGCGCAAATGGGAAGCTCGTACTTGTTATTCCGAAAGATTGCCATGAATACAATGTGAATAAGTGGGAAGTGCTGGGATGCGAGTGCCTTAATATGCTCAGCGAAAATTCACATTGTAGTTGTTGTGCTGCCCCATTGTGCGCTATTTTTATGACCTTATCGGATGGCGCTGTCAGTTAAACAGTTGAGTTGCAGTTGCCACTTGGCACTTGCCGCTGGCAGCTAGCTACTTGCCACCAGCCACCAGCCACTTGCCACTTGCCACTTGCCACTGACAGCCAAGAGCAGAATACAAACTTCAGACAGTTCTACCCAAAAAAAAAATATGAAATGAAATGAAGAAAGGTGGAAGAGCGCAGTTTGTAGAGCAGTTTTTGTTGTTGTGTTTTTTGCCATTATTAGAGGAAACGGAAAAGCGCAACAGACGCCACATTTCGATGAGCAAAAGCTGGAGGGAAACAATTTGAGAAGAACAATAAATTACCACGAGTATGCTATGCAAAGCAACCACCTCGGAGTGCTCACTGTAGTCGTTGTTGAGTGTGGCAAGAGCGTGTCTATGTAATAAATGTGTGAGTGGCTATAAAAATGTATTAATGAAGACGCAAGGCTAATTTGTGGTTGATGGTTTCTCTAATTAAAACCAATCAATGGGCAAAATTGCGTCTGCTTCCGTTGAGAAAGCGGACGAGTAGGAGATGGAGATGGAGGAGAAGAAGAAGTCTTTTACCACCTGCCACACTCCCCAAGCTGTCTGCATGTCAACTGGCAACAAATGCAATTTGTCAGCCAGCTGCAAGGGCCACAGCAACAGCGACGGCAACGGCAACAGAAGCAGCTAATTGAGTAGTCGCTGTGGCGACAACGACAACGACAAAAACTAAGCTCAAGAAAAATAAAAGCGCACACACACAGGATACACACACTCACACACACACACACACGTATTATTTATAGCTCAACAAGTTGTCACTAGATTAGCGCCGGCGACAACAATTGACGAACTCCCATAGATCATGAGGTTGTGACCAGAGACTTAAGTTTTCAAAATTTATCGACATGCATTAAAACTTTGGCCGACAAGTTTGGCAGTCGCCATCCGCAATTTGATCAATTTGCCCGCTGCGCGCCAAGAAGCATGTGACATAATTTATAAGTGTCAAATTGTTGCCGACTCGTCGGGCCTTTTTTTTTTTGTTTTGCTCCCCCCTATTCCCCATTTTTTGCCATCTCTTTTTCAGTGTTCATGTTTTTTTGTGTGTGTGTGTGTGTGTGTATAAATTTATGTCGTTTTTCAGCAAAGATGAGGCGACCAAGGTCCGGATCCCGAGTCGGTTGGTTGGGACAACAGTTAGCTGCAATTATTTATGGCCGACTCGTTATTCAGCTGAAGAGCCGAAGAGGAGCGACGGGTAAATGCGACGAGGTTAAATGCGCGTTAATAAGCACTGCCCCAAAGGCCAATGGTAGTCTTCAATTGAGTCCTGACTGACGGCGGCTTGCAAGTTGATGCCGAGCCAAAAGTGCGTATACGCAACGTGCAAACTGTGATAAAGTTGCAGACACTTAAGGGACTCTCGCTGACGCACGCTCAATCTCATTGTCTCCAAAAGTGAAATGTAAAAGGAGAGTAAAACAAAAAAACAAAAATGAAAAGCAAACGCCGAGATAAGGGTAGATGAATCAAATTACAATGGCACATCTGATCCGATCCAAGGATAAGCATAATTACGCAAAACCAAACAACAAGATAAATGAATGAAGTTGAAAGGAAAAATGATGCAAATTAAGCATACTCAGCGCACAACTTTCATCTGTCTTCATCTGCCATCTGATTGTGCCCAACAACAATCTATTCGCAGTTAAAATCGCATCTAATTATCTATCAAGGACAATGGCCCGACTCTTCAGCAGCTTCAGCAGCTTCAGCTCTCACGCTCTTGCCTTTATTTTTCCATCTTTTAATTGCCTCTTAAATTTAAGTTATTCTCTTTTTGGCGAGGTCTAGAGTTTTGTGTTTTCATATTTTTATTGTTGTGAAAATGCTCGCCGTTTTCTTAGCCGTTAAAAACAACAAGTGGCGTTTATTAAAACATAACAACGAGTTAGCAAACTTTCGTACCAAAACTGGGTACGGGAATGTTGACAATGAAAAGCAAATAAACAACAAGGGCAGGGCGCAGAGCAGCAGCGCAAATGTTGTTCAGCTGTTAACGGCGCACGGGGCACGGGGCGTAAAGCACGAGGCACAGACGTCACGGAGTCCATTTACCTACAGCGACGTCGACATTAAAATAATTATTACTGTTAAAAATCCATAAAAAATGAAAATATCAATAAAAAGCCGTAAAAGTTACGCCACGGGCTATCGAAAAAGTTGAACAAGTTGATTGGCAGTCGCGAAACGTTTTGAGAATGTGGCAAACCAAACCCCAAAAACCCAACCCATTTGGGTGGTCCAAATGTAAATTTCTGCTACTCAATAAGTGCCGGACAGCGGACAGTGGACAGCGAACACCCGACGTCCGTCGGCCACGCCCTCTAGCAAACAATGATTATTGCCCACTTTAAATTGCCCTTTTCATTCGCGATACATGTTAATAATCCCCTCTTTCGCTCTCTCTCGGTCTGTGGGTGAGCCATCAATGTCAATGATTTAAATATTCATTTAGTTAACTGAATGCGCGCTATTAAATAATTATAGAATTTAATGTGTGCAGATTGCGCATACGCCACGTGGACGCCACCAACAGCAGCAGGTAATATACCGAGCAGGCAACAGCAATTAATAGACAGCAAAAGCCGTTAAATGCAATTTATGGCGGCAATAGAACGGAAACCAGTGCGAAAAAGAAAGCTGCCATCGCTGAATGTAAATGGTAGTTGTGCAAAGATGAAGATGCCACGTTTCGCTCGCCCCCGAAACAAATTAATTAACTTTTACGTAGTACTATTAACATATTTGCAGTCGGCCAACATTTTATTGTTCAACGCGCACAGCACATAAAACAAATGCAGCATTGCAATAAAAACACAACACAAAAAAAAAAAAAAAACACAAAATAAAACGGAAAAACGAAACAAATGCAAACAATTTCAAATTCTAATTCATTTGCTCGGCAATTTTTCATTAAAATTCCGCAGACGCCATCGCAAAAATCTATAAAAATCGCATCACACTCATTGCGATGGGCCCCCTTTGAAAATAATGTGGTGACTAGAAGATACTCTGCACATATGAGACGCTCATTACTTGCTGCGTGTTTACAGGATATTTACGACTTGCACTCACATTCACAGCGAGTTTGTATGCAAATGGCGCTGCCACTTGCCACTAAGACTCTGCGGCAATAGTGAAATTAGTTGGTCGGGCTATAAAACAGCGGGATGTCGACTTCCAGCCGTTATAAAACATTTTATTGCCAACTTTGCAGGCATTATTAATTCGTTTCGTTTCGTTTCGTTGTCGTTGCCGTTGTCGTTGTCATTTTGCTTTTGTTGTTTTCGTTGGCAGCTTCGCTTGCTTTTGTTTTTCAAGCTTCATTTGCTTACGAGACAATAATAATGGCGTCTCGAGTCGGTTTCATAATGGTGACAATGGCAGTCGACCGCACACTGATGAATGCGAAAGTTCAACCGCAGCCTTTAACTGAAAACTCGTGTCTGGAAAACTCGCTGAATCCTATTGTCAGTCTGACTACAAAAAGAATCCTCTTTGCTGAATCAATCTGGCGATACTACTCACGATACACATATTGGAGCATAGCATATCCTGCATCCTGCATCCTGCTCTAATGCTGTTCAATCTCAGCGTGTGTGAGTGTGTTGGAAAATAAATAATAATATTTATTAGAGCACTGCAGATGCAGTGTGCAATCCTTTTATAGCTACTTACGCTGCTTGTGAGCTTTCATTTTGGCAGAGTTATAAGCTGACTACAAAGCGTTATTAAGCTATTTAGCTGCACTGCGTTTGCTTTGTGTGCGAGTTTATTTTGCTGCTGCTTGGCCAATAAATGTACGTTAAGTGGCCGAGAGAGCAAAACTCTTCTTGTCTTTTATATGCTCTGGCATTGGCTGTCGTAAAACGCACAATAAACTAAACGTAAACAGGAGCTGGCAACACGGCGTATGCGTTATGGCTCCCATGTGTGCTACCTGTGGTCGTCGCCTGCTCTGACGGTCATAACAAACACATCACCTCATCCCGCTCACAATGCCAATGTTTAACGACAGTCTGACCTCCCCGAAGAGCAAAGTGCAGATTTTAGGACAATGGATAATATCGTGGGTCAACTTTAAGTCGCCCGATGACGATGAAATACGCTCACAACCTCTAGCAGCCAGGCAAGTCATTCAGGCGCCGAGACTTTGTGCTCAGCGGAGTGATTATTTCGTTTTGGGCCGAGCCAAGCCAAGTTTTCGCCATGTGCCGCATTTAATTAAGCCAACTACAGACAATGTACGAGCACCTTCTAAATACGTATTGACACACAACTGACACGCCGGCTGCACACAGCTGTAAACACATCACATCACGGCAAACGTCCAACCTCCCACACTCGCTGAGGCCGCCAAAAAGCGAAATCATGACAAGGATACGCAAAAGAGCGTCGCCGTATATGGATATGAAATGTAATTCTACGCTTCGTCGCACACTGTTGCCTAGTAAAAGTGGCTGCAACTTTAACCGAAAATAGGTATTTAATGGCACAAATTCAGCAAAGCTGCCCAATAGCTGTCGCTGCTAATTGAACTATGGATTTTTTGTAGATAGTTCAAAACTTTTAATTACGATTATTTTAAAGTTTTCGCTTTTAAGTTTCTCTCTCTCTCTCTCCTTCTCTGTCGCCCTTAATTAGTTTTCTCATCGTACTGACGCGCGATTATTTTTATTATAATTTTTTAAGTCTTGCACTTTTCCTCCTTAGTCTCGTTTCATCAAAACTAATCGCTTTCCGACGTTCTAGTAGATTAGCAGCCTTCACTTAATATCCCCATCCTCGATGTCTTCAGTTCACCTACGCGGCTGTAACTTGTGCTTTTAGTTGTTTCTCAGTTGCCTTCACGCTCGCTATTTATCCATCAGCTGGCAAACAACGGAATGAAAATAGTTGCAGTTGCTTGCATAACTTTCAAGTTTTTAATTTATTCAATTAGTATTATAAGCGCGATGTCTTCGCACCGAACGTTAGTTAACTTCTCTACCCCCTCCCCCGCCCCCTAACTGGCCCTTTGCCACGCCCTGCAGCAGCGTTACGGTTATTGCAACATTCAAGTGCGTTTCACATTATAATTTCTTGCTGTTTTTCTTCTACTCGTTGGCTGTTGTTGCTCTTCTGCTTCAGCTTCAGCTTCTGCTTCTTCCACTCTCCTTCTGCTTGTTATAAAAATTGCACAAGCGCGAATAAAGAAAAAAATAAAAAGAAGAGTGAGAGAACGCAACTCATTTTCCACTCAGGAAAATTGTCGCTGCATGCTTCACAAAGTGGGAAGAGGGCAAGTCGACAACGACTTGAGACTCTTCTGCTTATGTACACAACTACATGTGTGTGTGTGTGTGAATGCATATGTATGTGTGTGTCTGTGTGCGTGTCAGGAGCAACTTAAGCTGCAAAACTGCGGCTGTTTTCATGTGCTGGCTGCGCCATTGTATTTGACAGTATTGGACGACAGCTTCTGTTCGCACATTCGCCTACTCGAGTGCTCCCCACACACACACACACACACACACACACACACACACTCGCACAACACACACAACGCACACCCTCGACACCACTTTAAATTGTTAAATTTCATTTGCTGCCTTTTGCAATTATTTTGACGCACACTTTGCAATTGCAATTGCAGTTATTATTATGTGTATTTCAAGTTTCTTCCCTTTTGCTGTAGTATCTGGCAAGCGTTTTCTCTACATCTTTCATTCGCCTTCTCTTCTTCTTTGTTATCGTCTGAAGAAGTTTTTCAATTTCCTGTGCGCTAGCAAATAGTTTCATAAATTGCAACCGACTATTGTGCTGCCAGCTGCAGTTGCCGAAAACTTTTTAAGTAAATCAGGTGTAACGAATGCAGCAAGTATCTATATCTATCTCTCCGTTCGTGTGATGACATTTCTGCAACACTTTTCGCTCGCCTGGCTCTTAAACAAGCCACTGATAAGTATGCTATATTATATGTGTGTTCATATTTATTTTCGTAGCCCTGATTTGCTAGTTGGCAATCTGATAATCGACTTATCTGTCGGCCCCCACATTCCTGGCACCGTATTGACGACACTGTGCTTGCAGTGCAGGCAGCGATAAAGAATGCTGGCAAAAGCAATCACAGGTCCCCATGGTCACCATCATCATCTCTCTGTCAACTTGCTATCCACAGAATTTCCCCTTCTGCCTTTTATTCCATTTTTTTTTTTTGCTCTCGCTCGCACTCACTTTTTTGTCGAAGTTTTTTCTGTTTTTTTTTTGCTGTTTCACAGCTGGCCCTTTACAAATGTTTTTCACATCTCGGTTTTGATTGCGGAAAAGGAAATTATAGCTAGCGCCCAGTTGCCGCCCAGTTTTCTCGCCGCTTCATCGATGACATTTATATACCCTTACTTATGCAAATCAACACAGAGGGTATCCACGTATTTCATCTTCAACTCTTCAACATCGAACAACTTTATTCGCGCATTCGATTATCGTGGTAGTTTTTTTTTCTTTCTCTTGTTTTTGCATGGCAACTTCAAGTGCTTGGCAGTTAGACAACGAAGCACTTTGCTCATCGAACTACTACTACTAATAATAACCAAAAGCTGCAATTTATTGCCGCAATTATGTGAAGCACTTTTCATTCTGTTGATTTTGCTCGGGTTAATATTGATTTTAGCCAGCCGCTGGGGCAAGCTAGCAAGTGCAATTGCTGGCAATTGGCCAAGAAGCTGTCGGAGGCAAACTCCTGGCTCATCTCTGCGAGTCTGGCGTGGATTATTGTTTCATATTTTAGCATTCGATCGACGGATTCAATTGGCAATTAGACAGGCAATTTTTCGATGCGATCTGGCCAAATCGACTTGACGGGGCCAATACACAAAAGCGCACACAAAGCACCCGACAGCAGCAGCAGCAGCAACAGCTCAATGATGTGGCAAGTAACAAAACTTACTTATCATAAACGCAAATGTCTGCCAACAAGCATTAAGCCCACAACGAAGGCACGATGGGGCAGAGTGATGAAGGGGGCATTAACAACCCTCGGCGAATGCTGTGAAGGCGTGAACATGAAAAATTATTATGCGAGTTGGCTGTCAGAAAAAGGGAAAACCAAAAGCCGTTGCTGCTGCGTTCATCAAATTTAAAGCCAAACCACAACAACGCGAAAAAAGCGAAAAAAAGAGAATAACGGCACACAAAGGCAAAACGCTCAACTGCTTAATACCCTGTAGCCGTGAAGGCTTTATGAAATGTTCAAAAAATAAAATAGCAAGCCTCGTTTCACGCCAATGGCAAATGCAGCATAAATCAATAATGATATAAATTGTGTTTGCATTGCGACAGAGTGTGGCGCAAATTTGATTAATCATACGCCGCGTGTGGCGCTACAATAAAAATAAAAACAAAAATGCAAAGGGAAAAAAAAACAGAGAGAACTCGAAGCAATTTGAACATTTGATTCAGCCAACTGTTGCCATGGCGGCTTACGTTGCTTTAACATTTGACCTTTTGACAAAACACGGCACGACTCGAAGGCTCGAAGGCGCCAAAGATCTGGGATCGGGGCACAAAAAAGTGTGGAATGTGGTAGCTAGGAGTCACGAGCCGAGTGCTGAGAGCCAAGAGCCGCCGAGCGCCCAGAGGTACAAGTATATATATGTATATGTATGTACATACAACCAACAGGAAGCACATCAAAGGCACATCCCCAAAAAAGTCGGCATGACTTTTGTTCCAGCATTCGAGCTTTTTTCCAGGGGCCAGCAGTGCTGCTGTTGTTGTTAAGTAAACGCTGCTCGTATGCGGAGCGCAGTGGCACAAAGGTTTGGACACGATGCCATAACAACAACAACAACAGCAACATTGACTGGATCACATATTTTTGGCATGCCAAAACTTTGAATTGCAAATTACATCAAAGACATTGCACGTTCCTCGCCGCCTTCCTCCCTTCCATTTTCCATTTCCCATCGGCGTCTGTTGAGCATTTTGCAATTTCTTGTGGCCAACAAGAAATTGACCAAAAAGAATTGAGAGAACTTTGCAAAGAGAAGAAAATACAACGCAGACTCTTCTATAAGTTAAACGTCGCTTCGCTTCAGTTTGAGGGAAGGCGGGATGAACGGCGACTCGAGGCGCGTGTTTCGCATTTCAACATTGCGTCCAAGTGCAGTTTGTAAATAATTTAAATAATTTTTGCCGTGCGCCGACAGCGTGGAACGTGCAGCAGCAGCAGCGGCAGTGGCAGCGTGTTGTGATTTGATATTCTAGCGAATAGAATTTGTTGTTGCTGTTTTTTTTTGTTTTTGGTAACGCACTTGCAACATGCATGCCAAACAACTGTCAGCTTACAGCCGGAGTGCAGGCGAGAGTCGACACCCGGCTTGGCTACGGCTGAAAGCTGTGTGTGTGTGTGTGTGTGCAATGCAAACGGCAACCAAAACTGGCAGCTGGGAAGCCTTTTGCATTGCAGCTGTCAAAGCATTTGTCAAAATGTTGCATATTTCGGTGTCAGCAAATGAATTTCAAAACAACAGCGCACAACAAATAAATATAAATACTATATACCATTTATATACATAGATATGTACATATATATATATATGGAAATTGTTTTCCCTCTAGACTGCTGCTATTCCTCACTCACACACACACTCCCAGACACCCTGGGCAAGTTTGCCAACTAGTTTTCCATTTAATTGCTATTGGCTTTTGTTTTCGCAGTGTGTGTGCGTGTTTGAATAGTATTTAGTTGCACAGAAAAATGTTGAACATCGAAATGTTATGTGCGAAAAAACATGGAAACAAAAAACGCTCACAGCAACAGCAGCAGACTTGTTAACAATCTTTTTGTCGGCACTGTATGATTGCAAAAACTTTGTCTAATATTGACTTTCCGCTACAGCGTTTATAACATATAGTTTTATTTTTTCTGCAGTTTATGTCTTGCTTTAAGATGCATTTCAAATGCGCTATGATCATCATCAGTCTTTAACCAGATTGCAATAAAATGCGCTACGCATGGGAAAGTTATAGAGCTCGTTTAATTACAAAATGATTGACGTTTCCAGTTTAGAACGAGTTTCGTGGCTTTTGGCATCTGCTTTCAGTTCGCTTTCTATTCATTGATCAATATGACAATCACTTTTTTCGTTGTTAACATTTTCATTTAATTTCTCCACTCTCATTAAACGTCGAAAGCGTCGAGAAAGGATAATCGCGATAGCTTTAATTAAATTGCTTTATCATTGTATCGACTGTGAGTCAGTTGCAACATTTTTCTAATAATAAACTAGATAACAACCAAATGACAGCAGCCAGACACCGAGGAGACCCAAAATAAAATAATCGAAGCGACAATTATACTCAATCTACGGCAATTTGGTAATGGTTATTCAGATATTTAAATGGCAAAATAGAAGCACGATTAGATTATATATATGTATATATATATGTATATATACACAATGTACTCGCATTGAAATAACTGTCTCTGCATTGGCTGCAAAACAAATCAATTAAGCTGCACAGTGCTCGCATTTGTTTCCACTGTTATTGCTGTTGTTATTGCTGTTGTTGTTGTCGCCGAGTTGACGGCATATGCGAAATTGTTATAAATTGCCGCTGCTGAGCATTCCATTGAATTATTTATGAATGAATTTTATTAGTTGCCCTCATTGGCGACTCATCAGTGTCCGGACTGTGGCAACATGAAGTGACTTGACATTAATTGCAGCGCCGCCAAAACGCAGCCAAGCTGTTAGTCAATTAAATGTGCCACATTTTGTACAACATTTGATTTCATTTAGAACTGACTGACTGATGGATGGATGGAGCGATTGCCAGCTTGGATGTTGAGCAATTGAGTGGATACGTTGAACACGTACGTAGATTACTGGCTGATAAATATTTAGTTGTCTCAAACAAAACACACATGCCGCATTCACACGCACTTCGCCGCTGTTTCGAGGCGCCGCAACGCGTCGCGTTTTGGCCTTGCTCAAGCTGCCGTTGCTGCTGTTGCTGCTGCTGTTGCTGCCCGGTTCAACATGATCGATGCTAACTGATGTTAACTGTTTGCAGTTTACTGTTTACGACTGCCTGTTAACCGCCTCTTTACTCTCCGCTGTTTGCCATTCGCCTTTTTGCTGTCGAGCCGCTTTGCTGCATTTGCATTTGGTTATCATAAACAAACATTTGCTGCACATTTTCCAGCCGCTTGATTGATGGCTTGGCTTCGCTGCCATCGCCAGCCCGCTTGCAATTTGCAACTGGCAACTTGCAACTGACCACGTTGTTGCAGGTTTGTTTTTCGACTTTCGCCTGACCAGAGCCTGGTCGTTAATTAAACTGGCAGCTCATGTAAATCATCAGCAAAACTGCTCTACTCCAATCAACGCAAGGAATTTCACTTTTGCACTCAAATATACAATGTGCAAATATTGATCCAATTCAAAACAATTTCAGACAAAGCTACAAAATGCTTTACTTTAATTATCTGCTGTCTTGCCACTAAAGTGGAAACGAGATGAATTTTGTGCACAGCGAAAGCAAACAGAAATTTGTGAAATGAAAATTGCCAAAAATTTTAAAAGCCTCTCAACGCAAGTCACGAAATTGATAAGAGACCAAGCAAGTGCGCTGTTGCCAGGCAATCATCAGGCCACAAAGAGTTGTGTTGTTTTTGCCATGCTGCCACTGGCGCTGAAAAGCGAGCACACAAAAAAGAGGCGGCGACGGCGGCAGCCAGGAATTGCTGCTTATCAACCTGTGACCGAAGCTCTGCTCTCTGACATTTGTTTGCACTGCTTGGGCCTGAGCTGGGCCTGTTTACGCTTTTATTGTTATATAGTGTTATATTTAGCATAATGCCAAAGTGCAAACAAACAGCTGACTGACAATCTGTCAATACCGCCAACGTGTTGTCGCCTCTCCTCCCATTCCTCCTCCCATATTTCGATTGAGTCTCTTTAGTCTGACGTCCGCTGTCAAGTGACAATGCAAAATGCATCGCAACGTTATCAGAGGCACACTCTCTTTCTCTCTTTCCCTCTTTCTCTCTGTCTCTCTGCCGACATCTGTAATCAGTTTAAATGTCTATATGCTATTACGTCAGTTGGTTTATGCTGAGTTGTCTGAAATGCACACACACTCACACACACAGACACACACATACAATGGCATTAGTGTGCTAAGCGCAATTATAATTAAATTCGCATAATCTGTCTGCATGTGCGATTACCATTTCGATTCCAATTGCAAGTGGCTTGGCATTTGTGTGGTGCGGTGGTGGTGTGGCGTATACGTAATCGCTCATACGCAACGTTGTGCCTGGTCAAGCATGCTGGCAAATTTTCAATTGTAATTGCACTGGCATCTTCAATTACCAATCTGTCTGTCTATTTGACCATAGGCCATTGGCAGCCCACAAACACACTCTGAGCACATTATCCCCGCAATTAGCCAAAAAATTAATTGGCAACCAAATTCACAAGCTTTGTCGTGGCCCACACACTACAAACACACTGCACTGCATTGCACTGTTAGGCAAACAGAGCAAATGGCAAACAGAAAATACAATACGATGTAACAAAGCAAATACAACCATATGGCAGGCAGGCAGGCAGGCAGCTTGTGTAGTTCAGAGTTCAACTCGAGCAAATCGCACAAGTTTTCACATATGGCGCCAACTGCAGCTGCAGCTGCAACTGAGGCCAAGGCTGCGGATGATAGCTGAGGCCATCGCGGTGAGCAGTCGAGTGAACGATTGCCCAACTGGGAGGCGATGGCGTTTGGTGCAAGTCTTGCGAAGACAAAACCCCCGTTGTGGCAATGGCATGTTTACATTTTATGTTTGATTGCATGCTCACTACTGCATTTGGTTTGATAAATGCTACAGTGGCGACAGGCGAGAAAGAATGAATGAAAGATGCAAGATTAATGCTGCGCAGCTCAAGTACTTCCGAGTGCCACAAATAATGATGTTGTTGATATTTAAATGATTGCTCGGGGTCCCGGAGCACGGAGCAATTTGTTTTAGTTTTAAATTTCCACACGGGAGTTAAGCGAAGAGCTTTCAAAATGCCTAACTAATAAAATAATAAATGAATACTTAATACACACACAAACACACACACACACACTAATTAATCACAACTGTTGAGTTGTTTGCAAAAGTGTCAGAGGCACTTTACAAACTGCTTTTTACGCAAGCGAATGACTGGCAAAAAACAGTAAAAAAAAAAACTGAAGTTAACAAAGCAAATTAACACTTTATACTTTAGTAAATAATATCAGATCATATTGTATGATTCAGTTAGCATAGCTTTCGAGTGCTTGCACTGTTTTCAGCCCACTGTGGCCGATTGTTGTTTATGGCAGCTTTAGCTTTTGTTGCACTTGGGATTGCAGCTTGTGTTTGAACTGCGTTGCCATTTATATTGCGGCTCTGCGTCCATATGGGACCAACTGCGAAGAAGAGCGCCAAGCAATCATCTCTACAAACGAATCAATGGGGGACGCCAGCGTTAACGTCAACGTCGACGTCGCCGTCGCCGTCAAAGTCAACGTCAACGTCAACGCGTCGCATCGCATCGCATCGCGTCAATTCAAATTATTGCAATTGCGAGTGGCAAGCTGCACTGGCAACTCGTCTGAATTTAATTGAAATTGCATTTGCAAAGCGCACTCGGCACTGAAGCTTTTGTTATCAATAAATAAAATCAATTTAAAACAGATTCCTTTTTTCTCTCAGTTTCGATTTTTTTTTTATTGCAGCAAACACTTCAAAACTGATGGAGGATTATTTGTGTGTGTCCGCGTGTGCCTTACTTCTATTGTGTTTATGCTTATGAAGCAGAAATGCAATTTCAATTGCTAAATTGCAAAACTGGCAAATGGAAATAGAGACAGCAACAGCAACAACAAGACACACCACAAAGATACAACTACAACATTTAGCTGCCTTTGCATTTTATAATTGCTTTTTAGGCTCAACGACAACTGCAACAATGGCAATAGCAGCCAACAACCAACAACCAACAACCAACAACGACAACAACGACAACGAGCTTGGTTTGGTTACCTTTTGTTGTTGACATTTATTTATTTGCCCTGGGGAATTGTAACTGGCGCTGTTGACAACATTTCATGCAGCTGGCAGCAGCACATTGGTCAGACGATAAACTCAAGTAAAAGATTGCGGCTCGGCTGCATTTTCGACTTGTTGTGGAATGTTAAATGTGCTCGAAGTGTGTGTTGGATGTGCGCTGTCAAATATTGAAATTGAATTGAAATTGATATGCGAAATGCGCGTGAGCGAGACGACAGAGAGAGAAGAAAAACTGTCATAAACCCCAAAAATATGGTTATTTATATTGCAAAATTGCGCATACGACACGTTTGCACAGCAATGCTGCACAGTGAGACGAACGCAGCCACTTACAAGAAATAGTCTCTTGGCTAACTAAACCAACAAATATAGAACACACCCAATATATATATATATATATATGCATGTTTTTGATTTTGAGAGGTTGGTGCCAGTGTGCCGCATGGAATAACTCAATTTCATTTCATCAGCAAAATTGTTTAGAGCATCACTTACATTTTCATGACGGGCGCAAGCATAAAATATGCCAAGTTTTCTTTTTATGCCAACACATAAAACACGACGGTGAACAGGATGAACGAGCGAGCGAGCGAACGAGAGAGAGGGAAAGATTGAGAGGTGCTTTCGCATATTTATGTGCATACCTATGAAGTATATGCATACAATACACACACACACACACACACGCATACACATGTTTGTAGGTTTGTACATGCGCGTATACGAGCTGCAAACTATGGGCGTTACTTTTATTTAACGGTATCTAAACTCAGCTGCCGCTTGCCGTTGTTTAAGTGCTCGTAAAACGCCTAAAAGCTGGCATCGCCTTCTGCCATCAATCATAAAGTTCCATGCCGACGTCGATGCTGTAGACGGGAGGGGAGGGGACGGGACACGCTCAACCGTCTCCAGATAGTTAAGGTATCTGCTTAGCAGCGAGACAAATAAGTCAGGTCGGTCAGGCACGTAGCGCGCGCGTCCCGTTGCCCACCATCCCCATCCATTGTCGCACACAATTTGCCCTCATTGCGCATACGACGTGTTGCCGGCAAATTAATCACAGATCCCAAGGCAGAAAAGGCAGAACCGAAAAACACGAAAAACCGCCGCATCACCTAGTTGACTTTGCTTTGTTGCAGCCTTCGCATTAAATTGAAATAAAATTTTGTGCAAAAAAAAAAAACAAAATAAACATTTCATTCGTATATTGTATACTCGGATTGTATATTGTTGCTTGGGCAGCAGCATTCGAAATGTTTGTTTTTCGTTTTTCGGACCGCCATATAAATAATAGACAGTATAAAAAGTTAATTGTCAAAACAATCAATAAATTTACTTTATAGCCGCCGGCTCGTGCCGAAACAAATGGTGCATAATTTGATTTGATATCTGCCCCCAAACAACCAACACACACACAACTGGCAACAACGGCAGCAAAACGCGGCTTCTTTTGTTACCTAAATAGTGAGTCTATTTGAATATACTTCAATACACTCATGGATCGCAAAGCCGTATTTGTTGTGGGTAGACACACTCCGTTGGGTGCCCACAAATTCAAACGAAAATCAATTTACATATGTAATGCATTAGTTCAATCAATATATGCTTTAGCTGGAAGCAATTAAAAATCTCATTCAACGGAATTATTAGTTATTTAGTTCACATTGATTGCGCTACAATAAAATTGAATTGATCAATTTCACCTGGAGAATACAACGAAACGGTTCTGTGCAAATTTGAGCGCACTTTTTAATTGCGTCGCATAAATGTTTATTTCATGTGAATAAATTATTATTATTGCACACTTTGATAAGCTGCTGTCGCTGCTGCTGTTTGTCGTCGTTCGCATGCAGCTTTTTGTTATTCTTCACGCATTAGTGACACAATACATTAATTTTACATTATGTCGATGCCAAATATATACAGTTTACGAGTAATGCAATTAATTGACACACAATCAGGCATTGAACGAATGCCGTGACTGACAGTCACTCAGTCACTTACACGACACAAAAGCGAACGTAAACAACACCAACAATCGAAGACAAACAGAGAAATATTTATTACAATCAATTACAGGGGAAATAAAGTAGAGAACACGAAAGCAAAAAAGCAAAAAAGCGAGAAAAAAACACCAGCAGCAAGTGTCTGAAAGTAACTGTCGAAATTAAATAATGCGGCAATATGGCCACAAAAATACCCTGCATTCATATGTTCCGTCAATTTGGATAATTAATTCGAGGTGTTAAAAGCATATTCGTCTGACACTAATTAGTATCTCTTCAGTTTGCAACAACTGGTAAGTCCCTTATACCCCGACACACAATTTATGGCGACAGGGCATTCGGCAATAAACCAAAAGCTGGCGATAAGCCGCCTGGATACAAGAGCCAAGCAATAACTGTACAGCGGCATTTTGAAGAATTTCATAGCAAGAGCGGAGCTGAGCATTTAAAACATATAGTTAATATTCATAATTTGTAGATTACGTATACGCCACGGGCCGCTGATTAAATATGCCGATTAAATATTCATTTGCTGACGCAGCAACGCGTCACTTAAAACACATTTTCTGTGTCTGGCCGGCCGATCGTCCAACGGTTTTGTATAGTATTTGTTATTTGCCTACGTCAGAAAAACAACAACAGCAACAGCAATAACAAAAGACAACACGGCGAGAGAAAAAATAATATAAAATAAAATAAAACAACTTGTTTCCGAGACTCAAGTACAAGGCAGATGAAGAGGTGGAGGCGGCGAAGGTGTTGGAGAGGGCTGCATCAATAAAACACATCTGTTAAAGAGGAGAGGCTACCGGTTTTCTCTCAGGTTAACAATGTCGACGGGTTCAAGTGAAGTGTGCGCACTACTGGCGTGTGTAATTAACGACTATTAAATACACTTATTAATACTTCATTAATTAAGATTTACACAGTGTCGAGAGTAGCCGCAAAATGTCGTCAATTATTGTAGAATCAAATTGATTATGATCTTCTGAAGGGTATTTCCGAATGCGTCAATTGATTGTTTACATTTCTGTATCTCTTACTTTTTTTCTGCTTCCAACTCTGGGGTGTTAATGAATTTGAGACAATGAAATATTAGCGTCAGCGTTTGAGAGGAAGTCTAAACTGACTGAATGACAGCGAGCATATTATTTTAGAGCACACAATGGTAGTATTAATGATTTTATTATCATCGATTTGCAAACAACAAAATGCATCTGAGAAATGCCGCATGTCGCATGTTGATGACGTTTTGTGGCAATCAAGCGCAAAGCAGAGTCTGCGATTTGCGCAAAACAACAATCGCTTTGATTGCAATTATATACAGTGAGTGCGCAACGGATGTGCACCACCCAAAACTGTGGGGGCAACAAAGCAAAGCAAAGATATGCAGATGCAGATGCAGTGCGGCAGCAACTGCAAATTGAGAGCTGCACTCCTAGGCTCCGCTTGTTACGACGCATGCTACGTGCTGCAACTGCAGATAAGTAAGTAGTCACATTGCCACAGACCGCATCGAGTGTGGGGCACCACCCACTGCTGCCACCGCTGCTACTGATTAAGCCCCAAGGTTGCGTGTTGCCATAACATGGCCAGGACATGTTCGAAAGCAAAACAGGCTCTGTGCACTTGTTGATAAAAATATATACATATATGTTGTGTGCCCAGCTGAAATATTAAGCTAGCTGGCAGCAATAAATGACAGACTGCCGGCCTGATGGAACTGTTGGACCTGTGTTACAAGCAATTAGCGTGTTTGGAATGTTCTTCCGACTAGAACCGCAACAAAGCAACAACAACGACAACGACAGCGACGACGATGACGGAGACGGCGCTGGGAATAGCAGACGCCTCCGCTTTGCTGCCGGCTTGGCTTTTTTGTGGCATTGTATTGCGTGCGATAATTAACAACTGGCATTTTTTTCCTCTCTTCTTTTTTTGTTGTGTATATGTATAAACATATTTACTGCCGCTGCTTGTGGCTGCTTAGCATACAACATAACTGGGAGGCTTGTTAGCCCTGATAAAGCAACAAGCTCTCCTCACACAACATCCATCCACTCGAAATGAATTGGCGTGTATTGTAGGAAACGCGGACAGTTTCTCCCAGCCGACGCAAAAGAGTTGTTGACTTGACCAGCTCCAGCCAGGTCATTGAACCACAGCCTCGACTGGGGCTAAACTCAAGTGGGCTGCAACTGTGGGCAGCAGCAACCCAGCAACTGGCCAACATGGCAACTGAGTGCGTCAATATGGCCAAGGATCAACAACACACAAAGAGAGAGAGAGAGAGAGAGAGAGAGGGAGAAAGAGAGACAAAGACTTGAGCATTCATGCTCTCTGCTTGCAAATGCATAAACTAAACATTTGCATAAAACTAAGCAACGTATTATAATTCATTGCAATGACTTCAATAGCGCTAAACTTCTGATATGTGCTTTGCTAATTCCATGGCGCAATCTTGTCACAAATTTCGCTCTTTATCGCTCCGCGCTGCGGTCAAATTAAATTTTTCACTTCTGTGTCTAACTCCAAATGACTGCGCGACTGTCCCCCGCTCCTCCTCCTCCTCGTTCACTCTGTGCATCTCTGTCGCATCACATCCGCAGTGCTTTTGCCTTTATTGCTGTTGCTGCTGCTGCTGCTGTCTTTGCTCCTTTTTCTTCCCGACATAATCAGCATTATGGCAGGGCATTAAGGCAAAATTTATGTCATCGAAGGCGGCGACGACTTTTCTCTCGTCCATTTTAATGTGTCCCCATTTTTAAATGCAAAAAGCGACTACAACTATAGCGAAAATAGTCAACGATAGCGGGGCGGCAAGTATGCGAGTTGCAGCTACCCTGTAAGAAGAGCGGCTAACTGTGCCTCAAATGCATTCAATTAGCCAGCGCGATTTTAATAGTCGCTCGTAAAAGCGAATTCCATGCTCCAGGCGTGGCCTAGCAATTAGCATTCATTTCGCTGATAACGCAGTCTAACGAACTGCAACGCATCAGTGGCAGACGACGCAACTAGCTGAGCGGCATAGTTGATACGGATTTCAGCATAGACTACGCGACGCTGGGGCGAAAAATCTGTCCTTGGTTGGCTTTAAATGCCACTGAAAATCTCCATTGGAAACGTGCTTGTTTCACATTGAATTGTGGTATACTATGAATGTGTTTAATAAGGAGCGATTATTTTCCAGCTACCTTTTGCAGCTGAAGTGTAAAGGGTCTGCAATAACATTTTGCAGCAAAAGCAACTGAGAGAGAGAGAGAATTCACAACTTTTTCCTTTTCCTTTTCCTTTCACGTTGCTTGTTTCGCTCGTTTCGCAGAAAAGAATCAAAGTTTTCGGCTTACGGATTCGTTCGTTTATGTTGCCGCCCGCGGCCTTTCTGCTGACGCCGCTTTTGCTGCTTCCACAAATACAAATACAAAACTTACTTCTTGGCTTGTTAAATCTATTGCAAATATATGTTTTCCCCACCTTCCAGTCGTCTCCCTCTCCCTCTCCCTCTCTCTCTCTGTCTCTGTGTGTGGAATGTCGACAAACTGCTCTCAAATATTACATTATTACAAATTGAAATTTTGTGCACGTTTCTGTCATTTAAATCTGTTGAGCGAGCTGTTGAGGTGGCTGCTGGGCGGCGAAATGTATCTGATGGATACATTCAATCGCCTCTGCTCGATGCGCTGATTACTTTTTACTTTATTTTTGCGCCTAGTATGGCACCCAAATATGATGATAGATTGGATAAATCACGCGAGTTCCTCACGTGCTCAGACATTAGTCGCAAGCGGCAGCGAATTCACTGAATTCACTGAACGACATACGAAACGCGTTGCGTAGGGTGAAGGTGACCTTCAGGCGGTTGTAAAATTCTAAGAACTGTTATGCATAATTTCACAATAATTTGCACATAGCAACCCACCATCTGGGGTTGACTTTGTTGTTATTATATAAGCCGATTGGGAGCGACAATGACACTGAACTTGACTCGGCTGCTGGTGGCTACAGCACAGACAGTGAATACAGGACACAGGACGCAGGACACAGGACACAGGACACGCTGCAATTGAAGTGTGACCTCCAAAAAGCAAAACTGACAGTTCTGAGGCAAATAGAGCACTTAAAGCTGTAATATGAAGCATGAAAATGAATAAGTTGCTGAAGCGCAAACATTTAACGCTTCATTAACTTTAGATAAAGCGCAGCGCCAGGCCAAAGCCAACAGAATTGCCCTGCCTTGCCCCCTGCCCTGCCCCCTGCCCTGCCATGCCATGCCCTTCACTTTACTCTATCTGCCTTTTCCCTTCGCCGCCGCGACGCGTTCAATTAACAAGCGCCTTTAGTAGAAACAAAAATGGAAGGCCAGCAGCGGCAACAAAAATCGATGCGGCACAGGCTGAAATTGAGGTTTTTGGGCTGAGAATGCAGACAAGGTGCCAACACAAGCCACTCAACCACTCAGCCACTGAGGCACTCGTTGTTTTGTGGGCGGCGCACCGAGAACCCTCTCTAAGGATTTGCTGCCTAAAAGCAGACTGTGGTGCCAGCGAGCTTTTCGTTAGTAGTTTTTGCCGAAACATTCATTCATTCACTCACCTTCTCTTGCTTTCAAGTAGACCGTATTGGCCACAATATTCTCTAATTCCATTAGTTCCAGGTTGGCGGTTTTTTAATGAATCCTTTGGCGCTCTCGAAAAATAACACAAAGTTTTTGCTTCGCTCAGCTCAGTTGAGTGTGTGTGTGTGTGTGTGTGTTTCGTTGATGCTGTTGATGCCTGTTTTCACTGCTTCGCTTTTAGCAATCGATCGAACTGTTTAGCTTTTCACGTTTCGGGCTGACAAAATGTTTCTTCTTGTTGTTGTTGTTTCCGTTGTTATTGTTGTTGTTTCTCCTCTGCTATTGTTGCTGTGATTGACGAACCTAGAGATTTAGGAGGCTCTGCTTCAAACTAGCAAATCAAGAGCAGGCTGGCTAATTTGTGGCCGTCGTCTAAGATCCAGCGTTGTGGTATTTGGCACAGTTGCAGACACAGGCTTCATTTAGTTTTTCAAGGTTGGAATTCGTGGGCGCCGAGAGCGGAAGAGAGAACTGTGGATTTGCCTTTGATGTTGTGCTCGCTGCTTGCTAAAATTAAATACAAAGATAAAGAAGCGTTAATTAATTGGCTCGTTCCACGTGTCCGGCTTACAACGTAAAAACAAATTATGAATATATATATATATATATGTATATACGAGAACGAACGAGATTTGTGATTAACTCAACGCAAATTTAAAGCTATTTTAGGTTTAAAGTTTCTTTCAACTGGTTTCCCAATAAATCAGTGTGTTTTTGATTCATCGCCAATCAGCCGAAAACGAGTTTTCTTCAGTTTTGTCTCTCTCTCTCTCTCTCTCTCTCTCTCTCTCTCTAGGCAGCGAGTTAAAGTTGGCGTTGACAAGAGAGTTCAACAACAATTGCAGCATACAACATACAACATAGGGCAGACAGAGTATGTTGCTTTATCCATTTGCCCTACAAGGTGTGTGAAATTCATGACGCCGACCGCAAAGAAGACCACAAGGAAGCCTGTATGTGGCATGGCATTTGCCTCTGCTGCTGCTGGTGCTGTTGCTGCTGCTGCTAGCGGGTGTTGTGTGCTCTAAAATTTCACTTCAATTGTTGTTGCCTCACTTTACCCGCTCTCGCCGCTCTGCAGCTCCCTTGGAAGTTATTGCACGTTGTGACTACGTGTACTTGTTGTCACCTGTTTGTGACAAAGGAGCTGCGTACGCTTGTATCATGCAAAGTGCACTTTGTTTATGGTTAAGTGAGTGTGTGTGTGTGTGTGTATGTGTGTTAGTGTGTATCTAGAGAGGCTCGGTTATCCAGCATAGCAAAAGTTACTTCAGCAAAGAGGGGGGGAGAGAAGCCACAACATATTTTGTCCAAAACGACAGCGCTGTTGTTGTTGCTTTCGTTGACGTTGTCGTTGTCGTTGAGGTGTCAGTAATGTTGCGGTCGACATTTATTAATCATGGATATGGAGTTGGCAGCTGAAACTGAAGCTGAGGCAGGACAGCAGCAGAAGGGGAGGAGGGGAAAGTACGTGAGGCAATGGCAACTCAAGTGGCGCGTCACGAATAACTAATAGCAAAATAATTGAATGACACAAGTTTTCTCAGAGCCCTCCACCGGCCGGAGCTCTGGCGGCTGGCGTGCGTGCCTCCAAAAACGTGTGTCGGGCATCATTCACTCGATGTGTACTTGCTTGCCACGCCGCCCAATTGATGTACTTGCCGGCAAATAAAATTCATAATATATTGGCGGAGTGACGAGTGAGTCTTGTGGCAATTTTTCTCCAAATATTCTGGCGATAAATTTCTGTTTCCTGTGATTTTTCGGCTTATCAACTTGCCACCAGTTTTGTGCGTCACGTTCTATTGAATTTCCTTCTCACTGTTTATGGCCTTTATATGGGTTTGCTTTTAATTAAAAACAAAAAAAAAAAGCAAAAATGAGCTCATAGCAATTTCAATGATTTTTATGAAACAAATACATTAATAATGGCTGCAGACACCCAACCATCATGTGCCTCGCCTTGGGGCAGCAGCAACGCATCAACATCAGTCAAAGCATGAAAGTGTGGTCATGTCTGTGGACCATGTGAGTGTGTTTACTCACAAAACAAATTTCAGCACAGACACAAAATTTTGCAATCAGGCTGGCAAATTAATTGTTTTTCAAATGCGTAGCCAAACAAATAAACAGACAAAAATCGACAGCAAGAGAGAGTGTCAGAGATGTGGAGGAGAGGAATACAGCAGAACCAGCATAGATGACTTTAAGCTACGCTGCGGGCACCAAACGAATTTCAAATTCGAATTTAATGACCACAAACAAAATATATGTGAGAGAGAAAAGCATATGGCCGTGGCGAGGAAGAAGTTAAACGGATATGAGGGGGCACATAAAGCTGATATCAACGCCTACAAGTGCCTTAAGTGCTCATATACAAGCACACTTAGTCGTGCATTATTCACGAGTTCGCACACCGATGCATTAAATTAATATGCCCATTCAATTTATTTGAAAAGGTAAAGCACATAAAGTGCGTGTAGTGCCTACTAAAAACAGAATGAGCGCAGATTCTTCTCTCTTCTCCACAACAGCAACAGCCAACGGCAACAGAGCACATTTGACGAGTGTTGAAGCAGAACCCAACCAAACACACATCGACTTCTGTCTTCCGGTTCAACTGTCTCTCTCTCACTCCGCCCTTCGTCGTCTGCTCTCCTCACCCCTGTGCGAGTGTGTGGAAGATATGTGCATGTATGTGGCAAAGCGCTAAAAGCCACTTTATTGAACATTTGCGCCATTAGAGCAGGCAACGGGACGCAGCAGTTCCCGTGACGATGACGTTATAAAAAAAAAAAAAAAAAAAAAAAAAAAAAAAAAAACTGAAACGACGTTGTCAGTCATTCACTGACACACTTACACACACACTCAGATATTTGCACACATTCGTACACACTCATACACTAGCTGGCAGCCATTATGAAAATTTTATGAAATGGCGTAAATGTGCATAAAGCTCATAACAAAATTAAGCAGCGACTACAGCGACTGCGAAGAGCGTCGAGAACGAAACCGATGGCCCTCATTTTCCCTTGACATTTTTCACTGTGTCTCGAGGACAATTCAAAAGGCGACTCCAATATTGAACGTGCTGTGCTTAGCATACCCTATAATGCAATCTCCTGACGATACCATTTGAAAAGAAAAGCTAATCGTGTCAGAAAATCAATACAGAGAATTGCAGTGAATATTGATTTAGTAAAACTTTTTACGAAATTACTCATTTCTTTTCTACAAACTTCAGCTAAACGCCTTAAATAGTCGCTTCGTTTGATCTGCAAGCTTTAAGCAGAAACGACAGACATTCCTGTCAGCTTGTTTAGTCGAAATCCGAGTGGAGCACTTTCAAAAAGCAACTGCAATTAGCTGCTGACTTAATCATATTGTGCAAGTCTTAATAAATTTCTATTTAGCTGAAACTCTCGGTACAAACAACTTGTGTTTCTAAGCTAGCTTAAGCAGCCAGCTATTGACTTATTAATTAAGACAGAGCCACATCTCCCACGCCGAAAATGGCAGGCTGAATGAATGGCGAGTCCCAATGGGCGGAGATGGGCGGAGAGGTGGTCAGCGCCTGTGTTGTTGTGCTTTTGGCATCCCTTATCACATTTATGACAGCATTGGCCAGCCAAATAGCCAAGTTTAATGCTGCCAATTTGAATGCCAGTCGCGAGTTTGGGTCAACTGTACGTTGATTGCATAGCCAAGTAGCTCGATGCCATGCGATGCGATGCGATGCCATCCGATGCGAGCTTATGTATAATATACCTTGTGCCAGATTATGTGCTAGATATTAAAATGGGAGACAAGCAAGCGATGGCAATAATAATGCTAACAACAGTTAGAGGGAAGGAAAGCGAGAGTGAGTTAAGCCAACGCAAGGCTAGATAGTCTACGCGCGAGGACTCCAATCAAGAAGCCCAATGACCCAAAAGGATATCCGCCAACTCACTAACCAACTGGCTGCTATTTTACTTATGGAGTTGTCTGCGCTTCGCTTGCATCCTGCGCACAAAAAAGAAAATAAGGACTCGCTACAGAGAGATACAACAGCCAGCGGTTGGCTGGACCATGTCCGCCACGGTGTCCCAAGTCCTGAGACTCCTGACTCCTGCTGCCAACGCAGTTACATTGCCCACACTTGGATCTGGCTTCCATTTTTTCCCCCTCCTTCGTTGTGTTTTTTTTTCTCTTTTTTTGCCAACACTCCCGCATTTGTGGAATTCACATATTTTTCTGTTTAAGCTTCGTTATGCTGCTGCCAGCCAATTTTTTTTTTTTTTTGCTCTGTTCCCTTTTATTATTGCTGTCGTTGTTGTTGTTGGTCGCTCCTTCTGCCCCCACTGAACTCCAGTTCGTCCAGTTTTTTTTTTGTCCTGTGTTAATTTTGCTCTGAATGCGCAATTTATTTGCGTTAAACTTCTACGTGTGTGTATGTGTGGTTTCCACTCCTTATCCAGCTCTCTCTCTCTCTTTGCTCCACACCCTGCGGTGTTGCATGCGCCTGACTGTCTGACTGTTTGACTGTCTGCCTCTCTTGCATTTTGTGTAGACGCCCTCAAAATTGTTTTTACTTTAATTTGCAGTCGTTGCAAAATTTAATCAGCTCTTAGTACTATGCTCTGACCCCCAACCCGTGGCATTGGGCGTTGGACAGCATTAGTAATCTGTAAAAGAGACCAGCGCTTTGCTACATTCAATTTCAAAGCATTTTGCATATGCAAACAATGAATGCAACGTTTGCGATAAGTTTGAAACTCCGCACAAACGCAACACAACTGCAATCTAACTTTTGAGAGTGCAAATCTCTTAATACTAATTAAGTAGCATATTAAGTGGTCTGCTTAGTCTTTGCCCCAAAAAAGACGCAAACACACACACACTTACAAACATATACATACATATTTATTTAAGTGAGGGCTTTAGATAAGCAAACTATTTGAGAGATGCTTTAACTTATCATGTTATATGTACGTTTGCTTATACTCGTACTTTCAGTAGCCACAATCCCAATGCTAATACCATTTAACTCTGAGTGTTAAAATGACGTAGTTGAATCCCCCAGCTCATGCCTACTCTATACTCTATACGCAGATATGTAGGTGCGTTAGTTAACCGCAAAGACGTCTAGATGACGCTTAGGTAAGAAACTGCGACTTGGACCGAGACGCTCAACAAGATATCGTATTAGCTTAGGCAGCCACAAGTATGCAGCTGTCACTCGTTTGCGGTTGGCTTGGGCCACGTTTGATTGACTTATGATAATCGGAAATAACAGGGATGCCAACATTAAGCATCATCTTAACATTGCTTAGCATTTCTGCCATCTCATTTAAAATTTATTACAAGTGCTTTGGAATTCGGCCAAAATGTTTGTCGACTGACAGCCACTCTTCACTCCACTCAATGTATATGTGTGTATATATGTATATAGCACTATAGCTGATAGTTGTGAGCAGCAGACGTGAGTGTAAACGGATACGAATATGTCAACTGCAGCCTATGCGAAATCTCACAGAGTTACACAGAAAGAGAGACAGAGAGAGAGAAATGAGTCCTGAAGGCACTTGTGGATTTCAATGCCTGTTTCTAATTTAAGCATGTCGCTGAGTGTTGAATGTTGAGTGCTGAGTGTTGAGTGCTGAGAGCACTGTGTGTGTCTGGTTAAAATCACAGCAGCTGCAATATGACGACGACGACGACGTCGTGCATGTAAATTGTGCCCCAGGATTGGGCGTGTCCTTTGCACAGTTTCAACACACACACACAGCGAGCGACCAGTCAGCAGTCAGCGGCACTTGTGCTGGCAATCAATAAGCCCACAACACACAACTATCTGTGCCAAAACTGACCCAGTTTGGCAAGGACAATGGCCAACTTGGCTGCAGCTGTCAGGCAACATCATTTTCACTGCTGCTTTTTTCAACTTTCTATATCCTCTAGGCAAGGCTATAAAAAGGGTATAAAAACATGTTGCCCGTATTTGCAGAACTTGATCAATGTGAATAATTAAGACAAACCAAATTGCGAATGCTCTCAAATAACATAGAATTTAGATGGCAATTATATTTGCTAGTCGTTCTGTAAAATGATAGCTACAAAAATTAGTTAAAAGAGCATCCCTTAAAGACCTCAGACTCATTTTATTTTTGTCCAGCAGCCACAACAGCTTCTGCATTATTTCTAATAGCACTTCTTTCTTCATTGACATTGACATTTTCCATATGCTGGCCATAAACAAATGGCCAGCTGTGTGGCACGTTTGCAGCAGCTTCAGTCATTTGTATGTGACAAATTCCTTGGTCTGTTGCACACAACGACACAGACTAGGCACTCAAAAGCTGTTGCATGCTTTGAGGCGCATTCAGGCGTCTGATTGTCGTTGTCTCTCTCCTGTGCTGCGTTCTTGCTTACACTACACATTTCGACCAGTCCCAAATACGTTTATGCATGTGTGTGTGTGTGTGTGGAATTTGCATTACCTTGCTTCCCTGGGGCCATACAAATCTGATGAGCAGCATGTATTTTGTTGAAAGCTCGTTGCTCATTCATAAATGAATTTTGGAGATGCCAAACAACGTTGAGTGCTCCTCGATGTTTTGCAGTCAGATGCATGCTGTCTAAATTGCATTTCAATTGATGAACAGTCTGTTTGTACACACAGACATATGCATATATCCATATATCCATCCCCAAGCGATGCCGCACCCAAAAACGAAAGCTGAATTGTGTGCGCCGCCCGTCGACCACGTTTCACTCAATTTTATTTTTATCAAACTAAACATCAAAGCTTCCAGTTCAGGCAGCATCTTGGGGTTTAAACTGGCTGCAAATTATTTAGGCAGCCAGCGAAAGAGTAGGAGAGAGTGAGATAGAGAATTGGAGAGCCGATAAAGACAGAGGAGAGTCCAGAAATTCTCAGCTGCCACTGATACAATTTTTCAATATTTGCCTATAGAATGTTGCGCACAAAGTTATGATTTATGCTTGTGGGTCATTGCTGTCAACACCAAGTGAAATATATAAAACAAACATATTGTGTGCTGCTACACAACAAAATAAAGCCACACACTCGACCAGACGTGCTGACGCGATACCCTGTAATCAACAACATCTCCCATTATATTAAAAATTCAAGTAAGAGCAAAGAAAAAGGGCGCACTGTTGAAATAAGCTGACAGCAGCTTAATTTAAAAGCAAGCTAGGCGTATAAGTGATATGCATAAATTGTAGCATACTTTTCAGCGTTCCTCGACATCGGGCGGGTAAAGCGCTTACTTTTAATCTTAATCCATTATTAAGAGTACAAAAAAAATGTTATATTTAAATTGTAAACAAATTACATTTGCAGCGAGCACGCAAATTTTAATTACAAAAAACCTCAAAAAGAACTCCGCGCCAAAGGGCGAACAAACTCTTTTATCCGAAACTTTTCGGATGAAAGTTGAAACTGTGTGAAAATATTTTATGGTCATGCTGCAAAATGTCGACGAGAGCGATTTACATATTTTTCTATTTTTACGTTGGCACTCTAAACTCGATTTATGCAGCATAAAGGCCAAATTGACAGCCAATTAAAGGGCCTGGGATAAGATAATGAAATTCTGACCCGGAAGATAGCGTCAAGAACATTGAATAGAAAAGAAAATAACACGCATCATCGACCTGTGAAACGTCTTTTCCACTTTTTATTCTTTCTCCGTCACTTTGCCTTTTTGTTGTGTTGTGCAAAATTTTCCATTTACATTTTAATAAACATTTTTGTGCTGGCTGCCTTTGATCAACGCAAGCGGCGGCAAGAAGCGTCAGCAACAGCAACAGCAACAGCAACGGCATCGACATCAACATTGGCAGGAGCAGCAACAATAAAGCACATAGATTAAAAGTCCATCAAATTACATTTGAGCCATATAAATGGCATTAAATTGCCGTGCACTTGCCGTTGGCCAAGTAAACAGGGCTCATGCGAGCATAAATAACATAAAAAATTTATTGCACGCCCCTAAAAACGAAAGCAGAGTAACAAATATATATACTATATAACAGCAACGAAATAAAATATATATTTGTATATATATGTACATATAGATTGCGCGAAGTTTGCTCGATTTTGCAATGACCTGCAGCCAATTTGTGTGTGTGTGTGTACACAACAAAAACACAGAAGACAGACACCAGCTGGCATGCTTCACTGTAATTCCTATGGGCTTATTGCCCGTATTTCTATTTATACCTGTATTAATTATTAATGGCTGTTTAAGGCACGCTCCTCATCTCGAACCGACTCAACAGAGAGAAATGCCAGAGCATGGGAATGGGAATTAAACTCTTTGGTATTAACAAATGGATTCGTTTTGTGAATTTATAGATATTTTTATATACGCCTGACAATTTTATACAATTCCGTGGCACTTGGGAGACTCTTTTTAAATTACATCCAACACCTAGAACACCAGGCATAAATAATGCTCACCAGATAAGAGATGGCAGGCGAATCAGGGAGTCGGGGAGTCAGAGAGTCTCTCACCCTGGGGAATGTGATGCTTAGCATGCGAAGCATTTGAAGCGCACGAAGCGTAAATGATTTACAAAGACCAAAAGATACAAGAGCCACGGCAATTGCATCTTAAATATTTAAGAGTCGTCTGCTGCTGTTGCTGTTGCTGTTGCTGCTGTCGAAAGTCTGCGCATGTTGTCTTCTTATCGACAAAGTACAAATTTTGCGCATTAAGCCCTCAAGTAGATGTCTGCAATTTGTCTGGCAGCCAGGACTAGGCTCACTTTATGAGTGGCTATAAAATTGTCGCAGCAGCATGATGCCAACGCCGCCTACCTTTGCTTTCAATCTCTCTGTGTGCGCGCGCGTTCCCTAATGAACTCGACTGTAAAATTGGTGGCACTCAGTCAACAATCAGCTACTGGCTACTGTCGGTTGAACAACCGTCAAAAATGTCTGCGGTTAGAGGTGGCCAAAGGGCCGCAATGCTGAGAGACTGAGCTGCATCGCATCGCATCGCATCGCTTGGTGCAAAATAAATAGGCAAACACAGACAATGAAACATTTATTCAGACCGCAGGCGCCGTCGTCATCGTCCTCGCCGTCGTCGCCGTCGTCGTGTCCTGCCACAAAGTTATTCAATCTATTTGATGCCAGTCGTGCGTGTATTGTGTGTGTTTTTGCTTTAATTGCTGCTGCTGCTGCTGCTGCTGCTAAAGGATTGCATATTGATGGTCAGCTTGAAACCACGGATTGTTGCTTCGGCCATTTTGATTAGCTTGTCGGCTTAGATAAATTACTTGTGGCATGCAATAATTGAACTCGACGGGCAACACAAGCAAATTCAATTAACAGACCCCAAAAGCAATAGCAACAGCAACAGCAACAGCAAACACTTTTGCCAAGGACGTATTAATGTTAGGGGATTATGAAACAATGTGAGGGCTGGCCAATTAAATGCATGACACATCTTCAAGCTCAATGCGAAAGCAAAGCATCAAAGCAATAACAACAACAACGCTTAAGCTACATATATAAATACAGATAGAGATACAAATGGAGTGCCATCAATAAAATGAGCAACATCCAAATGGTCGAAGCTGCCACGTTATGGCCACTTACGACGCCCCCTCATCGCATTGCCGCGTCCTAAGTCCAGACCCATTAATGGTATGCTACACACACATACACACACACACAGCAACACTCGTCGCACAACACTTCAGCACAACAGAAAACTTGGTCTGACTGAGGCCAAATTTACGCTTCATTGAGCCAGGAGATTTCATTAATAAAAAATGGAAAATAGCAAAAAGACCGAACAGACCAAACAGACCGACCTCTTTGCTTTGGCTTTGGCTTTGCGATGAGCTGAGTTGGGTCGGGGATGGGGACGGAGAGCAGGAGTTGGAGGCGATGGAACTGCTGGCATGGCAAGCGGATTTAACTATTCATGAGCTCACACAAAACGACGCTAAATGTTGAGCACAACAACCAAGAGCAATGGCATCAAGGGAGAGCAACAGCAGCAGCAGCAGCAGCAGAGAGAAAGAGCAGACATTGCCATTGCCATCAGTTATTTTTGGTATACACACGTTCTTACATTTAAATACATGCATAAGTGAGATCTCTTGCTCTCTGAGAAAAGCGGCAGGCTTTTACTTATACAAAGCGCTTCGGTTGGACTCCCTGAAGTGCTTGGCTCAGACACACACACAAAAACAGACTGAGATGTAGGCCAGCTGGGAGGAATATTCAAAATTTCAAGTAAGATTAAGCGAGTAGAAACCACTCTAAAAGAGTGTAAGCTTTTCATATTTAAGCATATTATATTTACACAATTTCTGAAGACTTTCCTTCTTTAATTTGACTCGGGTTCAGTTACGTTTCGAGTTTGTTTTTTGTCTGTTATTTTTATCAAAACAGTTGCACCTTTATGCCAGGCTTGTCATCGCAAATGTCAACTGCCGACTGTCGACTGCCAGCTGCCGGTTGATGGAGGGAAAGCATTTAAGTGTCTCATACCCACGGCTGGGCATTTGGCGTATATGAAAATTGGAAAAGCGTGTACCAAATGGCAAATGCCAGATACATAGAGTCAGGTCCGCAGACAGACAAAGGGACGGAGCAGACAGACATCGTGAAAAGCGGAAACATGTTTGAATGTGCCTGTCCCTCACTCCCACACTTCCCATTACAGTTCCTGCTGTCGTTCCCGCCACCCCCCCTCCCAGTTCCCCATCCCGTCATCTATTTGTGCCCAGGTCCTGCTGTGGTAATGGAGAGCTGTGTGTCTGTCGACTGTGTGTCTGGTGTGTCTGTGTTGGGCATTCGATTGAAAACTGACTGTGCAGAATGGCCCCTCAAATTAACGGGAAGTCGGCATGAGAAGACAGCAACAACAGCAGCTGAACGACTGTATAAGATATTCTAATTTCTTGGGCGTCGAGCGAAAAAGAAATTAAGCTAGGGGCGACATTTTAATTGAAATGTACAGGGCATGTCGCTGTAATCAACAGAACAAAGCTTGATACCAAAAACACAGCAAAAAAAACGAAGAAAAAACAGACAACAAGATAAAAAGCAAACAGGCAACAGCAACAAAGCAGTAGGCAAAAAAAAAAAAAATGAAAACGAAACGAAAAGAAGCATTGACTTTGGTTCTTTGCTAGCTGCAGGCTAAGTACAGACAATTTGGAAGTTGTATGACATGATGAAAACAATTGTGAGATGTGCAGCGCAGACAGCGTTCGGCTTATTACAGACCGCTCGTGGCCAGGCCAATCACAATAAAGAGTCCAGGCTAACACACGATTACCGACGGCACAGCGGAGTGAGAGCGTCAAGTCTACTAGCAAATATTTTCACAATGTTATGTAGATAAATGCTTAAAGGTTGCTTGTCGCAACATCATGTCAACCCATCAACTGTCGGCGAAGGGAGGGCAAGGGGGCAAGGGTAAGGGCCAGGGCCAGGGCCAGGGCCGGCTAAGAGTATATAAAAACGGCACATGATCATAAACCCTTTTTCAGACAATTTAAGCCAAGCTGCGTGGGGATTTGCTTCGCTGCTTCTTGATGTTCTCGAGATGTGGCCCCTTTTTTTATTTTTGCCAACTCAACTCAAGGTTTACGATTGAACTGGATTTAATTTGGCAAAATTGTGCGGCCACTTAAATGAGCAACAAACTTCAACTTGACTTCTGGTGTACACACATCTAATACTTGATGGATTTCATGCATTGCTGCATAAGCAGCAGCAAAAAAAAAAGGAAACTCAAGTTGTAGCAAACTTTGTGTGTTGCCCTCGCCAAACTAAAAGCGTTTTTACTGCTACGACTACAATTCCCGCTTAGTTTATTTATTTATTTAGTTTACATTTAGTTTTCTTCTTTTCCATTTTTTTGTTGTTGTTGCGTTTTTCAATGCTGTCCAACTTGTGCTGCTATAATTTTCAGCTGCTTTCAGTTGCTGTGCTCCCCGGCGTGTCGTAACTTTGTTGATAACTCTAGAAAACTCAATTACGCGACTTTATGTGCAACGCTACTTGTTCTCTCTGTGTATGTGAGTGTGCTTCAAAAGATCTAGCAACACATGCATATTTAATGGTGTAAGGCAACTGACCAAGACGTGAGTCGATATCCCAGCCAACAGCAAGAAAAAAGCACTTTTGGTAATCTCTTTATTATACGCCGTCTGCAAATCATCTTTTTTTTCGTTTTTTTTTCTTTCTCCTACAATTGCGGCAATTTCG
The DNA here is from genome assembly GCA_035047445.1 of Drosophila siamana. Classification (NCBI taxonomy): domain Eukaryota; kingdom Metazoa; phylum Arthropoda; class Insecta; order Diptera; family Drosophilidae; genus Drosophila; species Drosophila siamana. The sequence continues at coordinate 13,664,729 of JAWNPP010000004.1, read as the reverse complement.
TAGTCTCTTTTTACGGCTTTAAATTCCATTTCGTTTTGCGCGTCATTCCTAAACGATTTACGAGAAAGAAATGTAGACCTATCATTTATTTAGCATAGTTTTCCAATCATCGTAATGACATTTCAATTACAGTACCACAGAAGGGGCAGAAAGGGAATCATCGACTGCTGCAAAATAGAGCAACTAAACCCACATTAAACGATATTTAATGACGTCAAAATTGCTGTAGAAAACTCTTTGCACACACACATGAAATTTAGATGTAACCACAAAATCGATTTATGCCGTTATACGATTTAAATGCGTGTATAAGTTTGCAGTTGTAATTGCACGTTGCACGCTCTGAACGCTGCACGTTGCACGTCGACCATTAATGTGCACTGTAAATAGCCCCTTCGGTCGGTCGAGGGTTAGTTAGGTGCCTGCCACCCTGCGATAGATGGCGCCACGCCAGCACGGCGACTAAACACACGCTGCATTACACATACACTGGGGAGCGACTAAACCAAGTCATAATTGGGCCATGGCTAAAACAGCAACAGCATAAATCTTGCCAGCGTTGACAGCGTTAATGGTGCCTGGTCGCGCCCCAATGTTTCCATTGATGACTTTGCCCGCATCCACCCCAGAAAATATCTAAGCGTGTCTCTCTGTGTGTGTGTGTGTGTTTGTGTTTGTGTGTGTGCGCCCTCATGCATGATATTGCAGATTTTGTGTTGCCTACTTGGCAGCGTCGTCAGAGAGTCTGCTTAATGGGTCGGCGGTCTGTGGGCAACTTGGCCAAAATACTATAACGAACATCGAAAGTTTTATTCGGTTATATTTATTGCTGTTTTTGTTGTTGGTGGAGTGCATCTTCCTGATTTCAGATCTAAATCTCACATCCCCTTGGCTATGGCCCTGACTATGCCCTGCTTTGCATAAAAAGTATGCACATAAATCTGTTTCTATTTCTGCTTTTGCTGCTGCTGCTCGCTCCATTTCCATACATTTCCACATTAAACCAGAGAGGCGAAAAACAAGAGGACAAAAAATGTAACGAATTGTTTTTTTTTTCTTGTATTATTATTTTTTGGTTTTATTCAACTGCATTTGTTTTTGACACATTCCATATTTACTTTATTTATTCATGCATAAATTGTTTTTACTCCTTGCAGCGACTACGACTACGAAAAAAAATTGCATAATATGCATGTTCAATTATTAATTGCTAGTTTTGCCTTGCAAAATGGAAATACAATATAGCTCATGGCAATGCCAGTTATGTTATCTGCCATATTGCTTGTGAAAAGCAAACCAACAAAAGCAACTCATGAATATAAAGTTACAATTTCACTTAGTGTCGTCTATTTATGAAAAACTCAAACACAATGCAACACAATCCTGGGCATTAAGTGCCATTGGCAATTAAAAGTTATACAAAAAATGAATAGTTTTAAGTGCTGTCAACAGTGGCTGCGTCAAATTACTTCGACTTGCCGATACACTGCACAGCAGGGTTAATTTAAATAAAATCTAAGAGGATTTTTCTCTAAAATTCGCGCATCGTATTGTCAACAAATAGATTTGATTAACCACAACGAAAAAAAAGAAATTCTTCACAGTATTCATGCAGAAATTTAATCACTTAGCCTAGCACTCGGAGTGCAAGAATTTTAGACAACTGCAACTTCTGCGAAAGTATTCCTCAAATATACTTTAAATGCTTCGAGTTGGCACAAATTTGTTGGGCCATTAGGAAAATGAAGCAAGCAGGCAGTTTTGAAGACAAATGTTTTAATGAAGTCCTAAAGAAATTCTTGAATTGCACTGACAACGAACGGCACGGCACGGGTCTCATTCATTTGCCGTTTGCTTTGTCAACATCACAATTAGACGCAATTAAAGCGTGCAACAAACTTGGCCAACGAAGTGCAGATGCCGTTGCCAAAAGCTGCTGGCCATAATACAGTAAGCCAAATGAATGCGCATTAAAAGCAACTGCACGTAACCAGAGTGATGAAGAAGTAGAAGCAGCAACTAGCAACCAGCAACCAGAAATTTGCCATTTATTGTGCATCCATGAGCTTGACTGCGAGCACTCGACTCGTATCTGAGCAGCTGTGTATCTGTGTGTCTGTGTGCGTGCGTGGCATGCCTGAAGCTGTAGTTAGTAGATGTTGTCTGGAGCTACCTTTGTGCTAAAAAAGCCAAAGCTGGAAATACTTGTATGCCAAGTTGTTTTGGGCGAATCGTGTGTGTATTTGGCTGCTAATCAGCGAGCAGACGGCGCAGCCTCTGATGCGTGAGACGAGCAGAAGTCTAGGCAGCAGCCAGATTGCCATGCTGCCAGGTTGCCAGGCTGCCTGCGAAAGTTTTGTGGCATTAATTCAGTGCGTTGCACCAAAATATAGAAAGAACCTCTCATACATTTTAATTTAAGCGCTGCGGCCACGACACGAAACTTTCAACTAAAGCCGCGGCTTCAGTGTAAAATAAATTGCGCCAGCATGCAGCAAGAGGCAAGTAGCGTTATATTTATGCAGCGGAAGCAGGGCCAAGAACAGTGCTGTGTGACTGCCACACAACGATTGAAACTGCAACTGGGATTGGGAGCTGCGATTGCGACAGCGGAGTGAGTGTGAGTGTTTTTGGGAGCCGGCAACTGAGATGCTTGGTTGCATTTCAATGGCATAAAAACACACCCCAAAGCATCCAATGGCGTCGGCGGCGGGGGCAGCATCGGTGGCAGCAGCAAGCACACACAAAATAAGGGAAGAAATCTTGCAAATGAACACAAAAATGCAAAGAAAACAACAAACAGCAACAACGAGGGGAACAACAAGCTGCACATTGGAAAACAACAACGAGTGAGCAAAATTCTTTTGTATGCAGCACAAAAGCAGCGACAGCAGCGCGCAGCAAAAAAAAAAAGAAGAACTGGATGTAGTATGTATGTGTGTTTAAAGGGGGGAGAACATGGCAAACAACTTGGAATAAGTTTTCCAGTCACAAGCGAGCTCTCAACGCTGCACTTGCCGATATACTAGCACTTTTTTTTGTGCTGCTTTTTATTACGACTTTTTTTCTTTTTTTTGGTTAGGGCAATATTCAGGGAATGCAATGACGTCGCCTGCGGGCTCGATGAAAGAAGTCATTGGCCTTTTTGTTTACCGTTCTCACTCCCCCATCATCATCAGCATCAGCAACAGCAGCAGCAGCAGCATCGTCAACCACATCGTCGAAAATCGACATTGGCATTGCTCCATTAGAGCTGATTGCTTCAGGGCCGCACATTAATCAAGAGCCCGAACCCGACTTATATAACATGCAAATCAGAGTACGACAATCAAACACACACATCATATGATAATCATGCGATAATTTTCTGTTTCAACATTTGCGCTGACTCAGCAAACTCAACTCAACTCAACTCAACTCAGCTCAACTGAAACTCGCCAAATTCACCCTTTCCCCGCCCCGTCCCGGGCGCCTTGACCTCTATTGAGTTGTACAATTAGAAACAAACGAAACTACAAAGTCAACTCGCAATTGCCCAATATGAAAGCGCAATAAACTTGCGCACCAATTTGCATGGTGTGAAAATTATCATCGTGTCGTGATAGCAACCAAATCAACTCAACTCAACTCAACTGAACTGAACTGATGTGAAGTCAAGTCAAGCAACTGGGTCAGTTTTGTATAGCTGCCGATGTGTACTTATTATTATCAGCTGGCAGCTAACTCATAACGTAACCCAAAACTAGATCGTGGGTGTGCGACAATGTCCACAAATAGATTGTCAACTTTGCTGAATTCTATTGTCAGTTGACAAATTTAATAACGTTTTTTCATGGCAACACATTTACGATTGCCCAAGACAATGTTGATGTCATTAAGACCGCAACCACAAACATATCTCTCTCCGTCTCTTTCTCTGTTTCTCTCTTTCAATTGCAATTGTAAAGTCCAATTTATTGTTTGCTATTTTCATAAGCAAAGTTTTGAATCAATCTTTAATGTGTGTGAATGCAGCAACAATTTCTTTCAATTCGTACATAAATACATATATCGATTGTTTAGTGCTGTCTATTTACAGATGATACGCACTGTAATCCAGCACGATTTGTTTGGCATAGGAATAATGTATATATGTTTATTGTTATTGTTGGCCCTCTCTCCCGCTCTCGCTGTCGCTATCGCTCTCTCCGTCTCTTCATTCATTCGTGATCACAGCAAATTCCACGGTGGCGCGTTTCATTCATTGCATTGCGATGGGCGCGTCAAATGTTTTGAGGAATTTCAAATTCAGAATTGAATATTCTAATGGGCAGGCCTTGGGCGACGCGTCGATTGCAGCAACATCAGCAGCAACAACAACGAGAACAACAACAACGATGACACAACAACGACAACATCAGATTCAGGTCTGTTTTGTTTGATAATGCGCAACTGTTCAGCAAGAGTTGGCAATGTCAAGCATGTATTTGTATTACTTATTTCATAATTAATTAACGAGAGCGCGCACATAAATAATATAATTAATGAGTGTGCGCCTAATGTGTAATTATTTTATAATCGTATTCTAAGCATAACCGCAAAATGTGTAAATGTGTCACAATAGCGTATTTTAATCGGCATTATAAATAAGTGCGGTCGTGTTGCATATGATTAACTTTGTAATCATAGTCGTCACTCTGAATAATTATCGATTTTTATTTCATTTTAATTAAAGCCAGCCACAACAACGTGTAACAACAGAATATAGTAATAAATTTGCAGCAGGCAGACAGACAATAAATGAATTTAAGCAATGAATGGAAAGCAAAGAGATACAACTGTAGTTAATGATATGTCATTAAAAGGAAATTAATTGTAGTTTGCCCATCCGCAATCAATAATAATTTGCACGTCTAAACGGGGGCTATTAAGAATACATTTGGACACGCCCACGTGAGCATATGTCAAAGCTAGGCACTTGCTGGAGTGTCATGAAAGTGCCCATTTCATTGTATCTAAGTATGTGGAGTACAAGCAAACAAAAGCGAGCAGCAGCAGCAACAACAACAACAACAACGGCAGCCATAAAGGCCCGCATTGCGCCAAGGCTGGCTCGCATTTGACCCGGCCAAAAGCTTTACGAATTGCCTGAGTAAGGCCACCTGTATCAATATAAGTATTTACCCATGTCTCTCTCTCACTCTCTCTCTCTCTCTCTTTCTCTCCCTCTCGCTATGTATTTGTGTGCGTGTATTTATGGATGCCACTGTATGTGCAAATTGTGTCGGTGTCTCTGTCAAACCTCATTTAAATACTATGACGATGTTTTATTGACACTGTGTGTATGTTTTAATTTGGCTTTTGCCTTTCACCGCTGACCGTATGCCGCACTCCGCACTACTCTCCCCTCCCCCCTCGCTCGCCACAACGCGCCCTGCTTTGCCTTGCCTTGCCTTGCCTTGTCTTGCCGCATTCGACGTTCGCCGTTTGCCGTTTGCCGTTTGCTGTTCGTCGCTCGTCGTTCGCTGGCACCTGCTATAAATAAAAGCGAACGGATCGCTTTGACGTCACTGTGACGTCATTGAGAATCGACAGCAATAATACTAATAACAAGGCATAAACATTAACTTAATCATTGTATTTAAAAGTGTCTAAGCAATGTCATTCTTTCTCTCTCTCTCCCCCTCTTGCTCTCTCGCTCTCTCTCTCAGCGAAAAATGCAAAACTCAAAACTGGTTTCCACACACTACAATTTCGTTTTGTTTGTTTTGTTTATTTATTATTGTTGTCTTATTATAAAAGATTTGCATAATAATTTCAATTTAGATTTATTGACACTCGCACACACACACACACACACATGTGTCTACCTACTACCTGTGTGTGATTTGTGTATTTACAAGTCTTACAACATTTTGCAAATATTTTCATTTCATACTCGTCTTCAACGTCGTCGTCGTCGTCGTCGTCGCATATACTAGAATCCCCTTGTGTGCTTCTCGCATTTTCATTTTCATTTTGATTTCAATTTTTGTGTAGTTTTTGCGTCGAGAATTGAAAATATTTTTATTAACTTGACTGCTGCTCGTTTTCATTCGTTCGTTCGCTCGTTCTGGGCCTGCAGCTTTTGTGTTTACATTTCATTTCGAATGCATTATTGCTGCATTCGCTATGATTTCTCTCTCTCCCTCTTTCCCTCGCTCTTTCGTCTTGGCGAAGCTTAGTTGTGTGTTCTTGTTTTTAGTTTTATTTGTGGCCATTTGCATTAATTGGCAACAACAACGCTGCCATTTTAATTGAATTTCCACAACACACAAAAGTGCTGGCAGTTTTGAAATGATCATAAACTTGACGCGTTTATTTTTGATTCGTGTTTTATTTCACTTGCTGTATTTTCTTGATTTTTATTTTCGCATTATTACTATTATTTTGCTTTCTGGCACAAGGCTAACAATTGCGTTAAATGCTCACCGCTGTTGTTGTTGTTGATGTTGCTGTTGTTGCTGCTGCTGCCGTTGTTGAAGTTACTTTTGTTGTAATTGCGGTTGTTATTGTTGCCGTGGGGCCGCAGCTTTATAAATGGTTTGTTGTTGGTCAAGCCTTTTGGGTCTTTCGCCCGTGTAATGCATAAACAAATAACGGATGGAAAAACAAACACGGCCAAAACAGCCGTGACGGCCAACATCGAGCTGTTAATTCAAATGTCGTAACACAACACACAGCTATCAATCGATACACATCATCATCATCTGCATCTATATTTACATTTATATGTGTATTTTTACATATATCAATATATGCCTATATTTTTATGTGCGTTAATTAAATTGGTTTGCATATCCGGCGCAACTAAGGCGGCAAATTCACCGCACAAAAGCGAGAATCAAGCACAAAAGTTATTGCCATATTTTTCGCCTATTTTTACATGCATACGATATAATATTCTCGCTAACGAATTTATCAATCAATGGCAATCGCAATGCCAGCAGGCAAATGGCAATCGCATGGCGCACATTCAATACTATTTCAATATAATTTAATTCCATTTCAATTTTTTTTTCGCTTCTTTTACGTTTCTGCCAAAGTTCGGCCCAATTGAATTTTGGCCAAACGTAAGTTGCCTTTTGTGTGTAGCAAGCGAACGACAACAAGCAAAATTCATAGCGTCAAGTTATATATATGCAAAATATTCAATGCGGCCCTAATCACATTGGATTTGCCAAAAGTTAAGCCACAAGCTGGCCCAACTTGGGGTCAAAGAGTTAAGACATTGATCTGTGTTGTGTTTCTCTGTCTGTGTCTCCCGGAGAGGCAGCAAAACTGTCAACCGCTGAGCGAGGCCAAAATGCGTGTTAACTGCATGTTACATGCCACATTAAGCTTAAATTATTTAACTATGCCAACCAGGGGAGCAATTGTCAGGCCGCCCTGACCTTCCAGAGGGCAATCATAAATGCATTTAAATATTAAAATGTTAACATTATGATGCAGCACTTTTTGGCCCTCACTCCTCACTCAGGCGAGCCGACTCGGAGCTGTTAAGCAAGCTCACTGACAGTCGGCCCTTATGGTCGCCAACTAACTGAAACCGCAGCCACAGATGACCACAGTCAGCGACGTCGACAGCCATGGTGATGGTGATGATGATGATGACCGCGACAACGCCACGATGCAACACCAGACACCGTGTGGCAGGTCTTAACCGAACTGAGTCCAGTTGAGCTGACCTGAGCTGACTGGCGTCCATATGCATATGCTTTTTTATTTACTTTATGCAAAAAAAAAACGCACACACACATATAAAAAGTCGCCTGGCAGCTACTACAATATATATACAAATAAAATATAAAAAGAGCGTCAATATTTGCTCAAAGTTTTGCTGCGGCCGTTACCTTTATAGCCGCTTTGTCGTTTTGGCTTTTATTTTAGCAAATTGCCCACTGGACACTGACAGAGCGTATGAAATATTTAAATTGTGCAGCCACAAATGGGCAAACAAAGCATATATGATTTGGATCTGTGGGGATTTAAAGAGCGCAACGAACTAATGCTGAAGCTCGAGTTTGATGAAGATTTGAGTTAGATATAGAAACGTATAGATGGAGATTAAGTGTGGCTAATGATAAATCTAAAAATAACTAAAAATAGCGTATTTTTAAGCCGCCTATTTTGCCGCTCAAACAAAGCGTTCAATCATTTTGCCGCCGTTGCGTTCTAAGTTGATGTACGACAGCTGTGCCAAAAGTTGTCAGACGCATTCGCATTCAAATCGTAAAAATAAGGTAGGCAAATAGTTTGGAAATACTCGAATTTAACAGGTAGGCGAACCGACGAAGAGAACGAGAGAGAGAGAGAGGGCGTGGAGGGGAGTGAGAGACATGCAACATCCTACGAGTGATCAGCGTAATTTATGAGCTCATAAAGATTTCAGTCGAAAGTCATAATGACAAACTGCCCCCGTCACCTGATGTCGCTGGCAATTGTGGGACGATTTCGATACTTGCACTTTACGAGTATTTTCCCTCGGTTTTACATTTTCAGTGTCTTTCGTTTTTCGCTTTTCGTTTTAGGTTGTCAGTTTTTTGTCGGTTGCAATTTACTCGCGCACAGTGAGTGACAAACGTGGGAGAACAACTTTCAAGTTGGGGGCTGTGCAAACTATCAAAAGCTGGCAGCACAACTGTTCCATAAAAATGGCCAAGTTTGCTGCGCTCTATGTTGGCCAAGTGTAACTCCAACATTTTGTGTCTCTGTGTCTCATGCTTCTCTGGCCCTTCTTCTCCCTGCTCCGCTCTGCATGTGTTTGTTCTTCTACTTATTTTCGTGCTGTTGCAACGCTGTCAAGCGCCAAAGTTTGCACTTTAATACCACACAAAGCTGATCGCCATTGGGGAATATGCACTTACAACTTTATATTCTGTAATATTCCAAAAGAATATGCATCGATTTAACTATGCAGGGTATGCTGCAGACATGCCACGTGTTTAGCTTTGACAAGTTGGCCGTGACGCCCACAATTTAAAGAGGGCGTTTGGCAAATTAACTTAGCTAAACTTTTTGCACAACGACAACAAATGCATCTCGCTTTTGTTACTGCTGCTGCTGCTGCTGCTGCTGTTATGCTATAAAACAAAACAAATGTGCGGCAGGGGCAGGTAGAGTGACAGCGTTGCAGTGCAACAAAAGGCAAAAGTTTATGGGGCACAAAACACAACAAGCGTTAGAACGGAACAACAACAAAAAATCGCAAACTGCCAGCAAACCCAAAGCAAAAGTTAAACACTAAAAATGTTTGTACAATTGTCTTTCTCTCCCTCTGTCTATTCTCTTTCTCAGTTCTTTCTCCAATTTCTTTTCTTTTTTTTTGTATGGTAAGTACACAAAATATTCGAAAACTACGTGGGTAGCAGGAGCAGGTAATTGGCGACAGGCGTCACTTGGCCCGAACGAGTTACGAGTGAGCAACAACACAGCAAGCGGCGAAATTCAATTATTGACTGCACATCGCACAGCGAGCTGGCAACGTGGAAACCACAACAGAAAATATGAACCACCCAAAACAGAAACCACAGCCATTAAATAAAACGCAGACGCGCTTCGAAGCCAAGCGCCATGCGCCAGCAAAACATCAGCGAGCATCGGAAAAGGAAAAGATTTGCCCATTTTTATCGACAAGCTCAACAAAGTGTACATAAATTTCAGTGTCATAAAAAATAGTAGGAAAATCCACTCGACTGGAAGACACTCTTGGCCAAGAAACTAGAAGAAATAACTGAAATGTGTTGAGAGTAAAATGCTTGAATTGCTTCAAGCAAACTTGAGAGATTCGAAAAGAACTTCAAGAAAATATGCATCAATTGGCAGTGTCCACAATTATATAAATTAGCGAAGAATTTATAAAAAGTTGTCTACAAATTCGGTGATGGTTTAGCCAACCTTCAACCCGCTATAAGCAGGGTATGAACAGCCGTGAAGTCCAATAAAAATAAATACTTGAAATCACCTTTAGTCGACCAATAAAAGTATGCATATAAGTTTGTATATAATTTTAAAAGTAACCATAAATGTTTACCCGAAACCAATTAAGACAGAAAATGAAAAAACTTAAATTTAATTTATTTTAATTACTAAACATTAAAAGTATTTAGAGGCATTTATTATTACCTTGAGCGCTGCAGAAAAACAAGTTGCATTCAATCTGAAAGAGCGAAAAAAATTCAAAGGGATTATTTAAATGGCTTGAAACGTCAAAAAAAATCATCAACAAGTGCGAATAATTAAGAAGTTTTCTATTAGCAACGTGATGCTATGCAACAAGAGCTTGACTGCTACGGCCAAAGTTTTATTGGCGAAAAAAAAAGAAAATCAAATAAAAATTATAAAATTGCTTATAGCAAGATATCCGTACAACGCACAGACAGACAGCAGAGAGCTCACACAAAGTGCAGTCGAGTCAGAAAGACCACCCAGGATTTGGCTTAAAGAGAATTCTTGGTAACAAAGCGGCGACCACAATGGTTGAGTCTCAGTCTCCTTGCCCCGTTCTCTCGCTAACTCTCTCACTCTTTTTACTCTCTGCCTCGCTTTTAGTGTTCTCGGCTCGCTGCGCAATATTGTTAATGAATTCTACACGTATGGCCAACTGGACTGGGCTGGGCTGCCTTTGCTTCTGCCTCTGCTTCTGCCCGGCCCGGCAAATGGCAAATGGGGCCCAAAGCTGGAGCCTGGGGCGTAGAAGCATGAGCCAGTTTTGTCTGCCAGCCAGGCGCATTTTTTGCTTGTTTCTTTTTTGCATAAAAATGTCTGTCGCATGTTGTTGTCGTTGCTGTTGCTGTTGTGTTGTTGTGGCTGTTTTGTTCTTTATTACATTTATTTTGTGTGCTGTTGCCAAGTCGCAGTGTCAAGGTGTTGGCCACATGGCGCTGCTGCCTGGGTTGCTCATGCATATTTACAGCTGCCACAGCAGAACAGCCGCCACAGTTATTGCCACTGACTTTAGGATGGGGGTTCAATGCACAAATGATTGGTTTTTAAGTGCACGCGGCGACGGCGGCGGTGGCGGTGGCGGTGTCGATGATTTAACTTTTTTGTTTTGTCACGCTGATCTTTTGTTTGTTGCCCAAAGTTTCAATGACACTTTGAATAATTTTTGCCTTTTTTTGCCTCACTAACTGACTGACTGACTGACTTCACTGACACGCTGATGGATCTTCGTCGTCCCATATTGCTGTTGACAGTAGAACAGCAAAATTCAATTCCAACTCGCACAACGCACAACGCACACAAAACACACACCAAAAAAGTAAAGTAAAAGGTAAAAGGTTCTAGCAGCAGGTAACGTGTCGCATCAAAACGACCAAGTTTAAAGGTTCACGTGTCAAAGTGGCAATAACACTCAGTCAAAGCAAAGCCAAACGGGACGAGGGTTTGTCTTTAATCAAAATTGAGTGAAAAAAGAATCCCGAACAACTGCAAAAAACGGGACAACAAAAGGCCCAAAACAACTGCCGCTTTTGTGGGCCCAAGCAAAGTCCGAAAGCACTTTTGCATACCCTGTTTTTTTGTATCCCCCCTTTTTGCTTGGGTTTTGTATGCATAATCAAAGCGGGTATAAGCTGGCCAACAATGAATTTGATTTCGTTTTGTAATATTGTGTGACGAGGCAACGAATTGATTTCAATAAGTTCGCCTAACATTTATGCATAATAAGTGAGTATTTATGTACTTTTTCGGCAATTGGTCGGTATGTTCTCGGTATGTCTTTGAGCCCTATATATATATATTCAACTCATCAGCATTTCGCTGGCGGCACAACACAACACAAAACTTCTCAGTCTCAGGCTCAGTCTCGGTGTCGGTCGCTCTCGCGATATACTATGTATCTTTTATGATGGAGGGGCTGAACACGTAAAGCGTTTTTCAAATATGCGCGCAAATAAAATGGCCGTAAGCCAAGACGCCAAGACGCCACGACGAACACGTCCTAAGAAAGCAAAGCGACTCACTGAGGCAAACATTTGCTGCCTGGGAGAACGCAAAAAAAAAAAAAAATAAAGAAAAGTTTATCAAGGTCATTACAGCAGGTTGCACGCCCCAGCGCGGCAAGGCAGGCTAAGGCAGGGCAGGGCAAGGCTATTCCGGCCGCCTGTCTCGCTTGATTAGCTGAAATTTCTTATCAACCTGATGGCGGCCAGGCGAACGTAGAACGCAGACGGTAATAAGCCTTGAGTACAGGAAATTAACTAAGCACACCTAAACATAGTTCATTTTACGCGTACTCCTCCTCAAGTGGCCAAAGTCTTTAACATTAATTCATCAGCTACCAGATACTTTTACTCGCCTCCATCTCTTCAGAATTTGCGCTCTCTCCATCAGTTTGGTCGGCATTTTAGCTAGCATCTAGCATAATGTTTACAATGTGGGATTAAATGGAATTTAAGTGAATTTATTGTCTGCGCCGTTTGAATGTTTTCGTAGCAAATATACAAATTACACATAAAGATTATACTTAAGCTGATTAGATGCTGCTGCTGCTGCTGCTGCCCAGCACAACAACATTTGAGACCAAATTGAAAATCATTTCACATCGTATTGGCATCAACACTTTAATTGAATTCTGTTGTGTGCTGTGTTGGGTTGTGAACTAAACCGTAACTAGAAACGACAATCATAACCAACAACCCCCAACTATGAATGTCACAGGCAGGCAGGCGGCATACAATAGAGCTGGTAATAAGATCGAATTCTGGGGAAAAAAGGCAAGGATTAATTGGATTGAAAATCACAATGGACTAGGAGATGTTCACACACACACACACTAACACACACACTTGAACTAAGCATTATGTAAGGAGAACTACAATCAGTTTTCTATGGTTTCAGGTAGCTGAAATCGATTAAAGAGTCAGCAGCTTCAACAATGGACCAAACAACTCATAGGGTATGCGAAAGGCGAGCATTGTGGAATAATGCGAGTAAAGTTTATAATCCGTTTGGCCTTTTTTGGTCGGTGTCTAGTTTTGTGGCCCGCAGAAATGAGTTAAGCTGATTTTCATGCGATTTTTTCTGTGTTGTTTTTTTTTGTTTCAAATTGGTGGCCGTCTAATGGACTCCGGCGCTTAGCAACACAAAATTGTGGCTGTGGCTGTGGTGGCTGTTCACCGAGCACTTGCCACGCCCGTTTCGGGGGCGTGTGTTGAGTGTGGTGTGGGCGTGCGGCAATTAATATCAATTCCGTTTGGCCATTAACATGGCCAAAAACATATTGGCTAACAAGTGTCAAAGTCGCGCCAAATTAGAGCCCAAAGCCAATGACGAAACGAGACGCAAGGCGAGGCCAGAACTGGGATTGCAATTGGCATAGGAATGGGAAAGGGAAAGGGAATAGGAATGGGAATGGAGCCAGGCACTTTAACGCCATGACGCGTGCAAACGATGAGCAGCATGTGGCCAATCCCCAATCGCCAGCCAGGATAATACAGGACGAGACAGGAAAGGCCAAGCCAAACACGAATGGGTTCAGTTCAGTTTAGTTTCATTTCTTTTTTTTTTTTTCTGTTTTGTTTTTTGGGGCGCGTCGTCATCCTGTTGTTGATAATAATATTCGATTGAGTTTTATTTGCTTTGGGGTTTGGTCGTCCGGCTCGTTCTCGTTCTCGTTCTCGTCGTCGTCCTCGTCCTGCTCATTGATGGTTTATTGTCTTTGCCAGTCAGACAATATACACATCATGTATTGTATTTTCTCGACCCATATGTGCCCCTGTCGTCTGTTGGTGCCCCTCCTGCAACTGTGACGCAAACCCAACGGCACTCGAATGCTTTTTATGGTGCCACAAAAATATATATATATTCGCTGCCCACTTCGGCCCTCTAATGACAATGACAATGGCCCGACGCCACATGTGGCCAACTCTCTGGCCAGGCACTTTCGGAAAGGAACTCCTCTAATGGCCGCAGTTGGTCCTTCAAATTGAAAACTGCGCTGCCGCTGCCGCAGCCGCTGCCTATGACGCTGCTGCCGCTGCCGGAGCCGCTGCCTATGACGCTGCTGCGCTGCAGCTGTTTGGCTGCCGTTGATGAGTGATGAAGCGGAAGCGACTGACGCTATCAGCAAATGCTAAGCGCTCCCTAATTATGCAGCTCGTCTGGCAATCGGCAATCAGTGTCACTTACAATGACATACAACAAAAACAAATGCAAAGAAGATAACAACAAAACACAACGCACAACGCAACGCAACAGCAAATAAAAACACTTCTCTATATGTATATTGATATATATCGAGTACTTTGCGTGAGTTGTTCAAATTGTTACGCACTATTCTTGCACTCAATTGCAATGTAATTCTTCGAAAGCCCTTAAAATATTAATATTTATTCAATATTCTATAAGCTTATCAGCGTTTTTCGAGTGGCAGTAAATTCTCTGAATTATTGAAAGTTTGTTGATGTAGTTTTAAATAGCCGTAAATCAGTGTAATCTATTTAGCCTCAACACTTTTAAATTTAATAATATTGTAATTTCTTTTTCGATAATAATATTTATTCAATATTTGAATTCATATCAGCGCATTTCGAGTGGCATTCAATTCTGTGAATTATTTCAAGTATATTGAAGTAGTTTTGAATATCTGTTGAACCATATATAATCTACTTAAATTCTTCGAAAGCGCTCAGCACCTTAATAAATTCTGTGAATTACTTAAAGTTTATTGAAATCGACAATCTGCTAATTTATTATCTATTTTCGGTCTAAATTTAATTATGCATATTCACAGTTTGCTTATTAGCACCGATAAACAGCAATATTGACTGATTTCGATATATTTGCACAAGGTTATCGATAGCACTGCGCGTACAGAAGAAAAAAGAGACAGCAAGATAAACAATGATGAGGTTCGCTTACAGCGACCGGAAGAGCGCAAAGCATAATGAGTGTCGTCGTCGTTGTCGTTGTCGTGTTTGTTTTATTCTTGTTTTTGTTGTTTTTCTGCTAGGTTGAAGAGGCCTCAGCCGATAACATGCACAACAAGAGTGATAAGAATAGCAGAGCAACGCGACGCAACGCGGATGCTTTCACTCTCATTGCTGGCTAGCTGGCGATGATGGCGCAACCAACACGCTGAGTGGCAGGCCATAAAGCACTCAATGCAACAGCATCAGCAGCAGCAGCATCAAAGGCATCGATTAAGTTAATGAAATTGCGGGAACAGACAACGTGTAAATTACAGTAAATACTTTAAAGCACTTACAGTGCAGCGAGTTGCAGAGCAGCTAGCTAATGAGGTGTGACAATTAAAAGGCGACAGACAAATGGGCGCAGCTGACTGCCTGCCAAGTGGGCAAGACAGAGACAGCTATGGAGTGAGTGGAACTCTTAGAGGAAGTGTAGTGGAGGGAAGCGAGGAAATTTACCTTGTTGTTTTTCCGTGGAACAGAAGCTTGTGCTTAATACGCTGGTTTAGTATGCGGTATTTTTTGGAATTTTTCGCAACAATCAGAATCAGAAATGTGTGCCTGATAAGCGGGCGCCGTTGATAACGTTAACAATTCGCAGAAGAAACAAATGCAGAAAGAAAGGGTCTCTGTGTGCGACGACAACGACAACGCCTAGCGCAGCAATTTTCCGGCTTTTCACACACGCGACGGTAACATCGACGACAACGGCAACGGGAACAGCGAGAGCGACAGCGACGTCGGCTTCGGCAACAGCAGCGACAGCGGCTTCAACGGCACGCTTTCTCGGCAAGTTTTTTGGGATTTTGCTGTTGCTTTTGCTTCACTGTGCTGCTGATTTTTCTGTTTTGTTGCTGCTGTTATTGTTGTTGCTGTTGTTGTTGCACGACACCAATATGTACTTTGATTTGTTGTTGTATTTTTTTTTAATTTGACCGCATTTGTCGATTTTGGTTTTTCTTCTTTTTTGTTGTTGTTATTGCTGTGTTGTTGTTATTGCTGTGTTGTTGTTGTTGTTGCGGCTGCTACAATAGCGGCTCTCTTTGCGTTTTGCTTTTGGCCAACACAACGCACACACTTATAAAGCACATGCACACATGAAACACTCACTTACACACACTCACACACACAGCACACATACGGGAATGAGCAAGAGCGGCGACGGTGGCGGCGGGGCGACGGCGATCCGACAGAAACACACAAAATGCCAAAAAATTTTCAAGCAATTGGACTTTAATTTTGTTTGGCCTTAACTGCTGGGCACACAACACGCACGTTCAATTTGCATTTAAGAAGTTGCGGCGGCTTTTTTACACGACGCGTCTTGTGTATTAACCAAAAACCTTTTGAAGTTGTAATTTATACGTCGTCCGCGCAAGCAAAAGAGGTATACTACACCCACGTCCGTTCGTAACACAAATGCTGTTAATTAACAGGCACCGACGTCTAACTGCGCTGTAACTGAACAGCAGCATAGAGAGCGCAACATCGTAATGCTACCGCAGTCGGGTTGCTTTCGATAAATGTTAGGCGACTGCTACGCTAACAGCGATGCTATCGCAACAGCTGACGTCACAACTTCCGATAACACGATGTTATGAATGAAGATCATAAAACTTGTGCACTTAAAATAGTTGTTATTTATTAAAATGTGCGCGACAAATTGTTAATTAAGTTTAAATAGTTTTTGCAAAAGCAGTGTAAATATTTATTGCTTGCGTGCAGTTTTATGCATGCATTGTACATTGTGTTGTGTTAAGGTTACACGAGTTGCGTTGAGCCGGCAAATTTTTAGATAACTCGCCATGATTTTCACGCGAAAAACATGGAAATTGCTCAACAATCGGCTCAAATGCTTGGCCATAGCACGTCTAAATGACCGGCGATGCCTGCAGAGCAGCGTGCACAGCGATGCGCCCACCGTGGAAGTTAATTTCAGCAATGGGTAACAACACGTTTTCACAACACACAAGAAGCATTTCATAATTCCTGGTACCTGCTTTGCAGCCGCAACATGACAATCAGCTCCGGCAAATTGGCGCGCTTCGCCAATGGCACCGCCGTCTGTCAAATGGGCGACACCGCTGTCATGGTCACCGCAGTGGCCAAGCCGAAGCCAACTCCCGGCCAGAACTTTATGCCGCTCGTCGTCGACTATCGCCTGAAGAACGCTGCCTCGGGTCGCATTCCCATGAACTTTATGCGTCGTGAGCTGGGACCCTCGGAGAAGGAGATTCTGTCGGCCAGACTCATAGATCGCTCGCTGCGGCCGCTGTTCAACAAGGATTACCGCAATGAGACGCAGCTGGTGTGCAACATGCTCGCCATGGACGCGGTGCATTCGCCCGATGTGCTCGCCATTAACGCCGCCTCCATGGCGCTCTCTTTAAGCGATATTCCCTGGAACGGTCCAATTGGCGCAGTGCGGTGAGTTTGAAGAAAACAGGGAGCGAAAAGAATAATAATTAGTTATTAGAAGTGAATCAATTAAAAATCAATTCACTTCATCTAACATCATTATTTTCGGTAGCTGTAAATTTAAAAATCCATCTCCTTTTCAACTTTACTCATTCTGCTTGCAGTGTGGGCCTCTGCGATGGTGAAGTGCTAATCAATCCGACGCGCCGTGAGCTGCAGTCCTCGCAACTGGATTTAGTGGTCTCGGCCACCAAACAGAATCTAGTCGTCATGCTGGAAGGCAAGGGCAACGTGGTGCTGATGCAGGATCTGCTCAAGGCCATCAAGCAGGGCACACGCGAAGCACAATTCATCATACACGAAATCGAGCGCCTGCAGAAATCGTATGGCCGCCAAAAGCGCACAGTGGACGCATTGCCAGAGCCAGAACCGGAGCTGGTGCAAGCGGTGCGCAGCATGTGCGAGATGCGGCTGCGTGAGATCTTTCAGGACGAACAGCACGACAAGTTGTCGCGCGACATGGCCGTCAACGAGGTGCGCGCCAATGTCATCGATAAGGTGTGGTCCTCCTATCCCGATATTGAGCCTTCTGTCATTGGCGAGGAGTTCAATCGAGCGTGTCGTCTCATCTTTCGCGAGCTGATCTTTGAGCGCAATCGTCGCTGTGATGGCCGTGATTACGACAGTCTGCGCAACATCAACTGCCAGGTGGATATGTATAAGCCGCTCCATGGCTCCGCGTTGTTCCAGCGGGGGCAGACGCAAGTCTTCTGCACCGTCAGCCTGGATTCGCCCGAGAGCGCCATGAAACTCGACACGCTGGCGGCGCTCGAAAGTGGCGGCTTGAAAGCGAAGAACTTTATGCTGCACTACGAATTTCCGCCGTATGCCACTGGAGAAGTGGGTCGCATTGGGCCACTTGGACGGCGCGAGCTGGGACATGGCGCGTTGGCGGAGCGTTCGCTGTTGCCCACACTACCGCACGATTATCCGTTCACGGTGCGGCTGACGTCGGAGGTGCTCGAGTCGAACGGCTCCAGCAGCATGGCCAGCGTTTGTGGCGGCTCCTTGGCGCTCATGGATGCTGGTGTGCCGGTGACGGCGCCGGCTGCTGGCGTGGCAATTGGACTGGTCACCAAGTACGAGAAGGACGACACCAAGCATCTGCAGGATTATCGCATTCTGACTGACATTCTGGGCATTGAGGATTACATGGGTGACATGGACATGAAGGTGGCGGGGACGCGCAAAGGTTTCACGGCCATTCAAGCGGATCTCAAGATACCCGGCATACCGTTGAAGGTGGTCATGGAGTCGCTGCAGAAAGCCACCGATGCCAAGTCCAAAATTCTCGACATCATGAATGAGGCCATCAGGGAACCACGGTGAGTCTCTCACATCGACCTCAATCGATATGTTTGCTTTATAGCTGCTATATCTCTTCTTTTGCCAGCAAATACCGTAAGGAATGCTGGCCAGTTAGCGAAAGTCTGAGTGTGGAGCCGCATCAGCGCTCGCAGCTCATCGGACCCAGTGGAATGCACATGAAACGCATCTACTTGGAGACGGGCGCTTCTCTCACACCCGCTGATGAAAGCAATTTTACTGTTTTTGCGCCATCGCAAGCGGCCATGGATGAGGCAAAGGAGCTCATCGATGGCTACATGCAGAAGGAACGCGTGCCGGATTTGGAATTCGGCGGAATTTACACTGCCAAAATCACAGAAGTGCGCGACACGGGCGTTATGGTCATTCTCTATCCCAGCATGCCGCCAGCGTTGCTGCACAATTCGCAGCTGGATCAGCGCAAGATTGCGCATCCCTCGGCGCTTGGCCTGGAGGTGGGCCAGGAGATTCAAGTCAAGTACTTCGGTCGTGATCCCGTGTCGGGCTTTATGCGACTCTCGCGCAAGGTGCTGCAGGGTCCGGCGATTGGCATCACACGCAGCCACAACAAAGTGGCAGCACCAGCGGCAGCAGACGAATCCGCGTCCTCATGAGACGTAGGTCTTCCTCTTCCACCTCATCAGGCAGTTGTTTAGTTTATGTTATTGATACGTTGTTCTTAGACATGCAACTGCATATTTTAAGTTATACATTTTGTGTACATTAAAGGCGTTTTATGTAAATTACCTTACGAAATAGTTTAAAATACAATTTTTAAAATTGCAAGCAAAGTTTAATATGAAGACTTAATTAAGTTCCTGCAAATTGCTGTAAGAGAATTGTTGTAAAAAATTGTAATACATTGAAGTGTATTTGTAAAATCTCAAAACAATGCGATTATAATTTGCTATGTAAAATATGTTTTAATCAATTGAAGATTCATCTCTCTCTTGCACTCATTTGTTTGTTATCTTGTATCCCATTTTTACAAAATGTTGGCACGCGTTTTTAAAAAACAGGTTTTCAAACTGTGTTTGCAATCTTCTAAGA
Source organism: Drosophila siamana (assembly GCA_035047445.1). Lineage (NCBI taxonomy): Eukaryota > Metazoa > Arthropoda > Insecta > Diptera > Drosophilidae > Drosophila > Drosophila siamana. Next base: position 13,644,942 of record JAWNPP010000004.1, on the reverse strand, counting down.
ACTAGTTCTAAATTAGTGTAGCATCAGTGGTATCCATTGGTTAGTTAATTGGTTGTCAGCTGTCCTAGATGATGACACGATAATAGGAATCGGAAATGCTGTACAAGGCCACAATTGGTGTCTTGGCATCACTTAGTAAATCCACGACCTCCTCATGTATTTCAGATATATAGCGCTTATATTTCGGAAATCTGCAAGCAATACAGTAATTATTAGCATAAGCCAATTCTAGTTCTATACAGAAGTGTTCTTACCTTTCGATCACAAAATTCATTTCGGGTTCAGTCTCTTTTTTGCGCAGCTCTCGCGGATTGATGGCACCGACTATGGCATTTAACACCGCTGGCGGCAGATCCACCACCAGAACCACAAACGTCTCCTGCTTGACGAACTGCGCCAGCGTGGCGCTCATCTGATGCGCCACCTGATTCTCCAAGCGTCTCTTATAGTTGGCCGTCGGCTTGTCGTGGGTCAGGAAGATCACCTGCAGATTGGGCAGCTGACCGTAGCTGCTCTTGATGTTTGCACTGCTGCCCGACGTGCTGAGTCCATTCTCGCCACGTCCACCGCCGCCGCTGCTGCTCATGTTCGACATCTGACTGCTGTAGTCGACGCCGCCACCCACAGCTCCTCCATTGATCGCCTCGCTTCGCATCATCTTCTGTATAAAGTCTGCGAGTTCGGAGCGTGTCACATGCCGCTCCTGGAAGCGATCGCGATCAAAGGAACGCACTCGCAGCGTACCATTCTCGGCCACCAGTATAACATGCAACGCACCCAGGCGAGCCAAATCCTGCGCCTCCTCGCCACAATTGCTGGCTGTCTCCACAATGCCGCAGCGTATGCCAGCGGACCACAGCAGGCGCATAATGTAAGTGACATCCTTAAGCGGAGTGCGTGTGCCGCACACACAGATGCCAATGTCGATGGCGCGGCAATCCTTGGCATACTCCATGCCCACGGCAGCCACCAGTTTGTCCAGCGAGAACGTGAGTCCAGCGCCGCTGAGCACGCCACGGGTGGGCAAGGCGGGATTGAAGCTCTGCGCCTGCTTCTGGAAGTTGTGCAGCATGGCATCGTAGCGTTCGCCCATGGCCAGCACTGAGGGATGGGTCGAGCGATTGGGCTTGAGGTCCGCCGTCATTTGCCAGACGATGCCGCCGTTGCTGGCGCGCTCAAAACTGATGGGTAGCCCCGCCCAGATGTTAATGGGACACTGTAAATAGATGATTTCGATTAGATTGTAGCTTTTAATTGATAACTCCAAGTTGTGCACTCACTTTGACGCCCAGACTGAAGGCGAGTGCAACCACAGTTTCCATATCCCGCAAAGCGCTGCGTGCCAGCGAAGCAGCTTCGCCCTTGCCGCGCATCAGCGACTTTAGCGCAGATTCATCCACGCTGCTCCTCGAGTTGGTGAACAGAAAGTTGGCCAACAGCATGTCCATCAGCGTCTGTGCCGAGGTGCGCGACTTCTCCATGATGACCGTGATGCTGGAGTGAAACTGAAAACGCGAGATGCGCCCCTCGATGAAGTCCATGATGCCCTCGAACAAAGTGACATACTGCGACTTGGGCACGTTACAAAATATGAGAATGGCGCGCAGCAGATTCGTGTGATTCATGCGAATCGCAATGTTGCGCTCCTTCAGACGCGGCAACTCGCTGGTGATCTCAAAGGCCAACGAGAGCAACTCAGCATCCACCAGTTGGCTGCTCGTGCTCGGCGTAATGATGTCAAAGCAGCACTCGTAGCTCTGCTTCGGATGGAAGTTGAAGACGCGCTCCTCGCGATAGACGCGATCCACGCAGTAGCGACGTATGAGATTCACGCCGTTCATGGTCACATGGCGAGCAAACTGTGTGCGCAGATCGCAGGGCAGCAACACCACGCTGCCTGAGTGAGTCATCAGATGCACGGCGTTCGGATTCGTTGTGGTGTTGCAGATGCGAGAGGCGAACGGCGACAGCAGTGGGGTATCGACCTCGATGGCGCCGTGTTTGCGAAACACATTTACGACTTTGCCCTTGACAAACTCTATGAGCGGATTCAGCGACACAATGTCATCGATTACAATCGCCGAATTCCAGGATTTCATGGCGCGACTGCTGCTCAAATGGTAAGTGTGCTCCAGCACCTCGTCGCTCTCCTGCTGTAGGCAGCGTGCCACGAGATTCTTGTACGCTTTGCTCTGTGGATTGGCCAACGCATGGCGCAGCATTTCCTGCAGCTCGTTCGCTTCCAGCTCTGCGGGCGGAACGAGATCCGAGACAAGTAACTCCTCGGCTGTGGGTCGCTGAGCGGGATCATGATTGAGCAGCCAGCGCAGCATCTACAAGGCACAGCAAGAAATTTACAACAGGAATCATTGGTTAGTAATCAACTGTTACGACTGCACCTTGATGGTCTTCTCGTTCTTTCCATCCTGCAGCATTTTGTCAGGTATAACAATCGATGTTGTTCTCAATGCCATGATGGTCTGTGCGCGTTCCATGCTCGTGTCAAATGGCGGCTGACACATCTCAAACAATATAATGCCCAGCGTGTACATGTCCACCTTCTGATTGTACACGGATTTGGAGGCATTGCCCGTTAGCTCGGGTGCCACATAAAGCGTTGTGCCCACTTTGCCAGTGCCCGTGTTCTCTTCCGTCGATGTCACGTGTTGCGTTGAATGCGTCGGATATTCAGCTATAAAGACATTAGTATTAATGTCGGTTGTATAAGTAAAATATTTTTATGCTTACCATGCGCTTGCAGCGCCAGAAAACTTGTTGTGGCAAGCCCGAAATCTCCAATTTTGATCTGATCATGCGAGTCAAGGAAAATGTTGACGGGCTTCAAATCGCGATGAATGATGCCCTGCTGATGGATGTGCGACAAACCCTCGGCAATCTCGCGAAACAGACGCCACAAGCGATCAGTATTCTCAAACAGATTGTCGTCGATGGCAGTGCTGCAAAGCAACAAACAACGCCATTCAAATATCGACCAACGGCTAGAAATAAATTCAATTATGTTTACCGCAGCGTGCACTTCTCGCAGAACTCCATTTGAATGTACATGACCTGCATCTGGGGATGCGGCGAGTTGGTTTTCTCCTCCTTGTCCTTGTCAGTCTCATCGTCGTCAGTGTAGACGGCCACCTGGCCATCAGAGTCCACAAACTCAATGCCATCCGAGTCGGAGTCTTCCATGTGTGGCCTAAGAAGCGAAATGAATTAGTTATGGTTATAATAAGTTATGACAAACTTACATGTAGCCATTCCACATGCTGGACGAGCTCTCGGACTCATCCTCGGGCACGGCCATTCCAAGCTGCGGTGACTTGGCTGGCTTTGTGCTCAGCTCCTGACTTTGTGACCAATCGCCGCCCAGAACTTTGTCCATTTCGGCGGCATCCGCATCGCTAACACTCTCAATCCAGCTGTTGAAATAACGCACAACATTCTCGTGATTCAGACGCGACAACAACTCCACCTCACGCGTCATCTTCTTGTACAGCTGGCGACTTCGCGCTGGCAGCGGTATGCGCTTAATGGCATACTCCCGATTGTCCAGAATATTGCGAACTTTAAGTACATCGCCAAAGGCGCCTTTGCCCAAATACATAAGCACCTCAAACTCAGTGCGTAGACGAGACTGACTTAAGGCTAGTGTGGGAATTTGAAAGGGCACAACGGCACGTTGCAGAGCCATTGGAGCGTGCAGAGACTGTGGCACCAAAGAGCTGCGATGCTGTGTATGCTGCACAACCATGTGCTGTTGTGCATTGTCCACGTAAAGCCGCAGAAACGGATGCTCCAGCAGCTCCGAGGCGGACAGCGTGCGATCCGAGTTGCATCTGCAAAATTATATGAATTTAGCGCAACAAGATTTGATAAATAACTTTGGTCTATTTACTTGTCTACAAAGTCGCGCATCTCGTAGCTGTTGGTGGGCATCAGCGACTCTACAATTGCGCCCAAGGCAGGCAGATCTCCACGACTGCTGCTCTGCCCAGCGCCGCCAATTAACTCGAGCAGACTGGGCACCAAGGAGAAGTCTGTGCAGCGTATATTGCCAGCATTGTCCATGAACACAGTGCTATCAAGCAGATGACTGTGTGAGACGCCTTTGTTGTGCAGAAAGACGAGCGCATCGAGCACGCCACGCGCCACCATGCGTGCGCCATCCAAGCACCAGCCCAGCGTCGAGGAGATGCTAAACACACTTGTGCCCAGCAGGAAATCCTGTACCAGATAGACGAGCAATCCCTCCTTGCGCTTGATGCACAACACGCACTCGTATTGTATTAGATTCTTGTGCTGCAGCTGCGCCAGCGTCGCCACCTGTTTCTCTATGGTGGCAATCAGCTCGTCCACCCGATGATTGCCCGCACACTTGGACTCGGCGCTCCAATGGCACTTGCCGTTGCCGCCACTGCAGGGCTGCTCGAGCTGTGCATACTTGATGTTCCACTCGGTTATGTAGAGCAGCTGTCCGCTGTGCATGTCGACGCCTGAGTAGGCGATGCAACCACGCTGCGAGTGTCCTGTAAACAGGGAAAGTAAGAACTATAAGCAAATGATAACTAGAGACATTTATAACTACTTGCAACATGGCATTCGAATGATACAATACTAGAGTGTTTCTACTGCAACTTCAAAGCTTAATTAAGGCAGCATCTCTGATAGTCTCCCTCTCTCGGTGTTCCTACAGACAAGGTCGCAAACTTTTGGATGTTGTCGCTAATTAAATGTATACAGTTACTAATCATTTTGACGTACTACGCATTTGGGATGCTTTGAGTTATCTTTTAGGTTATTCGGTGAATGACCTTGGCTCATAAGATTTGTTTAAATTAATTATTTTTAGTGAAAATACCTTTTAAAATTCTGTTTTGTATTAACCTAAAGTAAACAAGCATTCAAAAAAAGCAAAATGTCAAAATTCATGCCCAAATATTAATCTTTATAATAAGTTGTCCCTAGATGCCGAAGAGGCCTGTCTCTATCTGTTATCACAAAGCTTTGATAACCTTCTACCCAATGGGTAGCAAGTATAAATATTCGTAGCAACAAAGATGTCAAGTAGTTACCTAAGCAACAGCCTCGATTTATCTGTCTGCCCATCTTGTGGAAGTACAGCGTTTCGGTGTTGCGATGATCGATGCACTTGTTGGGATACGTGTGTCCTCGGTAGTAGGGCGAAGAGTTCTCCGAGCTCTCCGATGAGCTGGGATGCCGATTGTTGGATTCGCTCATACTGCGTCTTGGTTCGCCGCGTCGCTTGGCCTCAGTTTTAAAAATCTCCTTGCGTCGCTCCACCTCATCGATGAGCGTCTGTCGTTCCAGCGTTTCCTTCTGCTTCTGCATGTCGAGCTGCTCCTGTTCGCGCTTCTGCTTTGCTTGCAGCATTTCGTCATAGAACGAACCCTTGGGCGGCTTGTTGTGCTGCAGTAGAAAAGCCTGCACCGTCTGTGCCAATTCATAAATCATCACTTCGCCACGTAGTTCTTGTGATTGCTGCTGCAGCTGGTTGAGCAGCGATTCCAGCAGTTGATCCGACATGCCCTTTGACTCCTCGAGCACAATTTTGGGCGCACTGTGAGCAAAGTAAAGTCCGTAAAATCTAGTTTGTTTCATCTATCTATAACTTACAGTTTTGGATACTTGGAGGGGCAAGTCACGTGCAGCTTAGTGGAGACATATGCTTGCTGCAACCCATTGGAGGAATCCCGCAACGGGCTCAGCAAAATGCGTATGTCTGTGGGCTTCCATTGCGTGGGATCGCTTTGGGGCCTCAAGTCCTCTACATCGGCACTGAAAATTGACTGCAAAAATAGCCGGCATATATTTCGTCATGCTTTCTCTAGGATGTGGAAACGTGATAAATACCTTTATAACCTCCAATTCCTGTGTTTGCCTTTCGCGAAACGATTCTTTCGCTGCCATTTAGTAGAATAGTTGTTCATTAAATCTCAATTAAATTACTTGAATTGCACTTGGTTTGCAGTGCGTGCTACGAATACTGGAGTCAAATATGCTTTTGTATGTGTGTGTATGTTTGTTTTGCATGGATTTGTGTCTGTGTGTGTGTGTAGGTGTAAGTTTTGTTATGAATATTGCGGCCGGTGTGTGGTTTTTGCTTGGGCAGCTGTTTCATTTTTCGTAACTTCCGGCATCACTTTTGCTTGCTTTTGGCGCTTAACCGTTATGATTTTGTGCGACCGCAATTATAATAAAAACACGTTCGTCTTATTGCTTTAAATGTGCAACTTGTTGAATATTTTTTACACCAATTTTTTCCTCTTTCAAGCCGTGTGTGTGCGCGTGTGACCGCAATTCGAAAATATCATTTATGTTACCATAACACTGGTTATCGATATGTTGCACATTTTGGTATTTCTGCTGTTTGGTATTTTTAGAGCTTTTGCTTCGAGGGTATAATAAAAGTGCCGCCAATTGATGTTGTATTTCGCATTTTTCCGAATAAATTTTCTTATTAACGGAATAAAAATAAAAAACATTATTTTAATATATATAAGTTTACAAAAACAATCTGAAATATGTTGAAACTGCATCGGTTATCGAAATGCAGCTTTACATTGCGCCATATTGCCTAAAGTGAATAACGGTGCTTCGGTTTTCTGCAGATCACTCCGAAAATTTGTTCGTGGCTGTGTTAGCGTGATTTATAAAATTTAAGTAAATTGCTTGCATAATAATTATTGTTTTATCAAACCCGGAATGGCTGAAATGCGCGTTGTTGTGCAGCTAACTGAGAACATAGGCAGTGATCAAGAAAACGCCACCAAAGAGGAATTTCCTTTTGGCGGCGAAGTCAACGTTCTAGATAATAAAACTTTACGTTTATTGTGCTGTCAAAATGCGACAAAACCCCAAGTACTGGTAGCGCAGAAACTACGCTTCGATGCGCTTTATGTCAACAAGAATGAGGAGCACAAAGGTCGCGAACTCAACGCTTTGCTTCATAATTTGTTTGTGGAGCAACGCGACTGTTTGTTGTTGCATCTGACAGCTCAACGTGGCTATAATTTAATGTTTTTGGTTGACACGCTGATTGTGCAGATCAACGTCAGGTTGCAACAGCAATCCTTGGAACTACAACGCTGTGAAATGCACTACAGGCACATCGTTGAAGGAAGCAGTTGCAATCCGTTAGACACGCATTGCATATTCCGGGATACAAAACACTTGATGGCCTGGCTATTGAATGAATACAGATTGCGCACCTCGTTGGCCAAGGGACACGAAGCCTTCCAGGTGGAGTACTCGGTGCTGCAGGCGGGGCAAGGCCAACGCTTCAGCGTCAAACTGCACATTGTGCTTGTGGCCATGGAGGAGCTTTGTCGCGGCACTTTGTGCAGTTTCCGTTGCTACTTTAGCAATGATCCCATTTCTGCTGCTCTTTCGGTGACTGAGCTGACTACCTATGTGCGTCAGGCAGTGGAACAGGCTGCGAGTAAACCGTTATACTTACTGATGCTGTGCCATGTGCTAGTCGCTGACAGCAAAGTAAATTGCAACCATGTGCAGCTGCTTGGCTTGGCCAATTTGGCTTCTAAGAAGGAGGAGCAACAGACTGTGAGTAAACTTGGCTCCTTACCAAGCAAATCAAACATAATATTCTGTTTCTTTTTTAGCACCACGAGCACCAGGCGGTTTCTCCAGTTCCAACCGAAAATCCATTGGCACAATTTGAGCAGCTTGATAACAGTTTAAAAGATGTGAATGATTGCTTCAAGCTAGTCCATGAGTTCATGTTAAAGTACAGAAAGCAGGAGCAACAACTGGAGGACACCCGACAACTGTTCAATGAGCAATGCAGCAACTTTATGCCTGCTCTGCTGGCTTCCAAGGAGAAACTTTTACAGGTTGTTAATCTGATGATGAAACCCATTTAATTCTTTAGTCTACGTAATGTTCGATTTATCATGTTGTTGCATGCAATTATTTTTAATTTGTTTTAAGCGATTTATAATTTTTTATTCGTATTTTGTGGCAACTTGTTTGAGTTTACTTTATGATTTGTCATGTTTGTATTTTCAATTGATTTGATTTAATTTTTGCAATTATTTTTAATTTATTTTGAATTTTTGCGACTATTTAAGAAAAATCTATTTATGTTTATGCTTTATTTATATGTATGCGACTTTACTTTAGGACAGTCTTGTAGTGAAATATTGTTTTTAGTTAATTTATTATTTATTTTTTCGAGCATGTTTGGCCCGACTTAATGCGAGATCTGTCATGTTTATTGAAAGCAAACATTATAATTTTTGAATTTCTCTACCTGGACGTAAACCTATTTCTAACAAATTTAAATTGAAATTTTATTTGAATGAGTGTATACTAAATTCTCTTTAAAAATTCAAAATTGAACATAAATTGCTTTCACGCAATTGGAAAATAGTAGCATGAGTGAGAAGGCCCATCGCGTGGTTGTGTCCTTAACGGATGCAATGCACAATTTGCCAATCAGCATCAAAGAAAGTCTCCTCGACTGTGAGGTCAATATTGTGGATAACACCCGTCTGTTGATGCGCATGAGCGCAACGGGCGTTGCCGAAAGTTACTATCAGCAAATGCAGTTCGATGCTGTTGGATATGAAGATGATGCTCATGTGCGCTCCGAAATCAGCGAGATAATGACGCAAATGTTAGAGCAGCAGCGCAATTGTTGCCTGTTGCGCTTGACGCCACGGCGCACGCATAATGGCAAGCTGATGACACGTATCCTGGTCTCGGATGTGGACAAGATACTGGAGAAGCTGCCTTATCAACTCGCAGGCATCAGTGTGGAGTATCATGATCTGCGCAAATTCGATATGGTCAACATGCTGAGCACAGCACGCAATCGGCATAGGGAACAGCAGAGCCGCCGAGATATGCAATCCACACGCGAGATGTTTCATTGGCTGCACAACGAGTATAGCTCGGTGCGTGGACGAGGCACTGGCGATGACTACATTAATGTGGAGTTTGTGTTAAGCGAAGGCTACGGAAAACAACTGCGCCTCAATCTGGCCATCTTCAACATATTCGATTGCAATGGCCGCAGCGATATTGGCCACTTTTTCCAAGAGCTGCCCAAGGGCAAGCTGCGCAAGAGCACGCTGCTTACGGACTGCATCAAGGAGTCGTTCGACTTGCATCGCCACATCTACACGGTGGTCTTGTGTGAGATGCCATTGGACAGGGAATCGGCACGGGAAATGCACAAGTTTCTGCGACTGGCGAACGTTGCCTTCCAGTGCAATGAGGCAGCTAATGGCGGTAAAGCAAAGATTGGGCCCATGAAACGGACGCCTTCCACACAATCGCTGCGCAGTGGCTCGCAGCACAGCAGTTGCACCCAATTGCCTGAACAATCTAGGGTACGTTCAACGCGTAACACAAAGTATCTGCGTTGTCGTCCTTTGAATCTGTCGCTCGACGATCACAACAAGCTGGCTTCGTGGTATCAGCGCATTGACAAGAAGTTCGCCGAAGTCAAAGTGTGCATGGAGCGGCATTATAATGTGCAGTATCGCCAAAAGTTCCTGAAGATCTGCAAGCAGCTGAAGAACTTTTCCTGGTTGCAGGATAAAAGTGGCGGCGATGCTGGACGCTTGTTGCTCAAGAATAGCATAAGAGATGAGGCCATCACGAGCAAATATATTGAGTTGCTGAAGCAGTTTCGACAGCTCGAAAAAGAGGTGGAAAGATCGCCGTTTGCCTGCACGTTGTCCACTTATATGAGCACCAAGAACTATGCGCTGGTGAATGCTGAGAAAGTGCTGCAAGATCGGGAGATTGCCACACTGCAGGAGCAGCGAAGTCGCATTAAAGCTGGAAATCTTTAATTTCAATTGGTTTATACGTTTGCCTGTTTGCTGCCTAGCATTCAGGCTACGCAGCAATCAGTCAGCATTATAAGCCCAAAAAATTGTGCGTGAACTTGGAAAATGATGACGGGGGGAAAACATTTTTTTTTGTGAAGTTTTCTTTTTATTATGTTATAGTGTATTTAATTCGGAATGAGAGAAACACGAAATTGTTGTGGTTTCAACGGGTATACATATAATATAATATACATAAAATACATATTTATATATACATCTATATAAATGTTCATTTTGCAAATATTATTGTCAACAATATGTTCCATAATAGTAGTTTAGTATCCACTCCAGCTGCGGCTTCGGGCTAACGAAACAGGTTCAAGAGTTCAACAGTTAATAGTTAACATGCGCCTCGTTCAATGTGTAACAGTTCAATAAATCAATGCCTAAGCTTGCAGGATAATTCAGTAATGAGTGTTATACCAATAATTTCACTTGTAACGCTAGAACGCTAAAAACATTTAAAGCAACATTCAAAAACTATTGATAAATGCATACAAATGAATGCTACAACAATTCAATGAATACGTAATATACTCGATATAAATATTTTCTGTTTATATAATCGTGTTTTTGTTTTGTTTTGTTTGTAATCACTGTTATCCGTAAATATGTTTTGTATCTTGGCAATGTATTTTGGATATGTGCGAATCGCGATGTACTTTTGTGTGTGTGTTGGTTTTGGCCATAATAAGGTAACTGTAACTGTGTAGATTGTAATCCTAATTTTAGAGCGGCAGTTGGTCGACACGTCGGTGACCATTGAAAATAAAATACACTTAAACATAAGGATGAATATTGTTAGTTAATAATAAAATGCCATGATTGTGTCTATAAACTTCGTGCTGCTGATGTTGAGTATGGTTTGCGTTGTGTATTTCATACTAATCTCTAAACTTAAACAAAGCACTGCCATCAAACAATACAATAATTAACTCTTTCGAATGATTAACATTGTTAAATACATTTTTTTTCATCTTTTGTTTCATTTGTTTGGAACATATTTGTAATATCCTTTAAGAGTTTTTTCATGCACTCGAAACATCAAAATCCAAGTAACATTTAAGCTTTGGACAACTTCTACTCGTATTAAGTTTTTTGTTTGATTCCTTGTAATTTCCCTTTGTTTTTATTTTTGATTCACAGTCTTGGCAATTGTGTCCAAAGCATTGTGCTAGTTTAATTTTAATGTTCGAGTTTCAACTTAAAACATATATAAAAATATACATATATCTATTCGTAGTACTTCTTAGATTGCCTGCCAGCTGGGCGCTCTTTAAAGTCACCCAATTTCCGGGGGTTCAAAGAGCGTCAAACTGTCTCGTATTCATACTCATAATAATTGTCTGGCTACACAAAAGCTTTGTTGAGTGTTTTTCTTGTTTTACACCATTTATGCAATTTTATATATATATTTGTAAATGCTATCATCATTTGTTGTTGGCTAACCGTTTTTACTTTCTTGCTTTATAATTTCAGCGCAGTCCCCAAGTGGACCATTTTGGAAAATCCATTCACTAATCTCTACACCTGAGCTGGTTTCGTCTGCTTGCCGAGTACCATGAGCAGCTTTTGTAGGAAATGCGTGAGACTTACTGCAAAAGTAAAGAGAAATAAATGGTGAGTGGCATTAGTCAAGTACAGATACAAATCATAATCTCTCTAAAGTCTACTTAAGTGTGCTACAAAAAACGAATGACGAACAAGTGCGAATACGAGTGTGAATGCAAAGGAATGTGTGAGTGGGTCTTAAACCCGTTATTCGATGTTGTTGTTAGTGGTTGTTGTTGTTAGATTTATAGTAGTGCAGAAGGGCAGGCAGTTGGTTAGTCGAATTAAACTTAGGAAAAACTAAGATAATAAGGTGGCAAACTTAAAAACCTTTGACGACGCTTTCGGACGCACAACCATCATCAGTTTCTGTAGTGCTTGTGTGATTCCGCCTAGAAGAATTGCAACGATTATAGGGTATATATAGCGTAAATCATACATTTGAAAAGAATTTGCAAATTATTTTCTTTTTGTGAGTGCCTGTGTGTGTGTGTGTGTGTTTGTGAAAAGAAAGCAGAGACGGCCAACAGTGTGTAAAAGTCAAACTCGACTGCACGCTGCAAAACTTACCCATGGATTTCTGGAACCAGATGGGTTTGTTCTTCCAGGCAATGAACACCAGATAGACGGGTATGCTGGACAGTATCATCAGTATGCCGTAGCCAGTCTCAATGGGACTGGCGTACATGGGCACCACGGTCACAAACACGGTGGCAATCAGATAGACAATGGGGAAGACCAGCGGCACACGAATGGGGCGCGGCAAATTGGGCTGAGCCCAGCGCAGCCAAGGCAGACAGAGCACAGCGACGCCAATGCTCAGCTAGAGTAGTGAAAGAAACCATTTGTCTTGAGGGATGAATACAAATATTGCTGGGCTCAAACTTACCCAGGTGGCAAAGCCCACGTAGTTGATGAGCGCAAAAATGTCGGAGACTGTCAAGTAGAGCATGGAGAGCAGCGCCATCGCCAGCACAGCGGGCGTGGGCGTGAAGCGTTGGATCTGTATCATCGTTAGAATCTCTGGCATTTGACCCTCGTTGGCGCCCGCATAGAACAGACGCGAGGAGGTCAACAGAATGCCATTGACGGCACCGAACGTTGACAGCGCCACGAAAACTGCAAAAGATTATCAAAGCATAGTGAGCGCTCAATAAAGTAAACCCTTTTTTTAAAGTACTGAATTCAGTTTAGTTCAAGGTTATATCTTCGTGGTTTACACAATTTTAAAATCTCTCCTTTAGAAGTGATTCTATAAAAGTAATTTTAACGAAAAGTTAAACTAAAAATCATTTTCTCAGCCCGATTTTACTCAAGATTCGTATATTATGCGTTTGTTTATAACCTAAACATCACTTTGCGTACAATTTGAGAGCATTTTACAAACTATGTAAGTTCGCTTTATCGACTGTTCACTCTGTGAAGTCGTTGCACTCACCTGGAATGGTCCAGGCCAGCATGCCGAAGGCGCGCTCTGCATAGGTGACAGCCACTGCAGAGGAGCCTAAGACTTCTTCGGGCGAGAGAATGGTGTAGAAGGAAACGTTGGCCATGACATAGACGACGGTGACAAGCGTGCAGCTGATGGCAATGGCGCGTGGCAGATTCTTTACTGGATCCTTCAGCTCCTCAATGATAAAGTTCAAATAATTCCTGTCGTCCGGCAGGGAGCCAGAGCATATAAATCCAATTAGTTGAAATTCACAACAAACATAAGCGGCTTAAGCTCACTCACCAGCCGTTGTAGGCGAACAATCCCGAGTAGAAGGACAACGCCAAGGATGTGACTTTCGTGTCGCTGTTATCGAATGTAAAGTATTTCACATTCCCCATATACAGTTGGTACATGCCCGTTGCAATGATGATAAACAAGGCCAGCAGCTATTAACGATAAAGAAAACTCTGTGTTCTAGATCCGATTTAAAATTACATTTTCATTGTCGACTTACTTTGGCATATGTAAAGATATCCTGCACAGCGGTGGCCCATTTAACGTCCCAGCAATTGATTAAGGTTAGCACCACTATAAACAGTGTGTGTGTGTAATATATTGAGATATATATGTATGTATATTCAAAGCATCAGTGTCAGTGTGAATGTGAATGGGAATGTGCGTCCGAGTGCGAGTTGTGTGTGGTGTCTTGGGTGATGTAATAATCGGAGGATTTGCACAATGTTACACGCTTTGTTGGGAGTACACAATTCCGCATCATTAAGTCAATATAAAATAAGTAAATTGACGATCATGCGCATCTGTCATTTAATCATTATCAATGTATCGCACGTGACATTTAAGTACGCTATTAAACTTTCAGTGTTGCAAGAGTAAATAGCTAAATATGTCAAGACATTAAGATATTTAAATGCTTGGCTAAAATATAAAATAGTTATTGATGCCCTGTTGATTTCCTACTCAAGTTATAAAAAGTTATCAGCTGTCTTTCACTTTCGAAAGAATTACTTACTGACAACTAGACTGAAGAATGATCGGATACCTTTCTCTTTCTATAAATACAAAAAATTATCGTGTATTTTATAACTATCATTATTGAAAAGCTACGAAAACTATTTAAACCGTTTCCCGAAAATTGAGTGTTAATGAGCTTGTTCTATTTTGTTTTTGGTTATAATAATTTGAGTTGCTTGCGGTGATTTTAAAACATATTTAATAACATTTATGCTGTTTACTTTTTGATGTTTTTAAAAGTCGAATGCTTGATTTCATTAAGCACCTTTCGCGTCTCTTTAGAAATATCTAGAGTTGGCTGTTGCCAATCGATCTGCTACAATCTGCTAATATTTTTGCATATAGAGATTGTGTTATTTTATTTACGAGTACTTACTCACTTGTATTCGTCTATTTGTGCTTCGCATCTATTGAAAATGAACGGAAATCGAAGCGCCCCCCCTCTGAGCTGCCTGGCTTTTCAGTTGATAAGCCAATGGCAAACACTTTTCGCATGCAACGTGGTGTGTGTTTACACTGTTCGATTTGGGTCTAATCTATAGGTCAAGTACGAGTCCACAGTGTACTGCACATATTGTTTGATTTATTCGTTGACTACTCACATATGCAGCAAACAGCCAGGAGACGTGCTGCGTCCTCGGGCGGTGTGCACTCCGGGAAGAACGGTTTCAGCACATAGGTGCTGAATGTTAACGCCACAATAGCCTGCGAGCAGGGACGCACAATCATGCACTCGATCCACAGACGTATGAAGGCCATGAAGGGCCCAAAAGTCTCCATTATGTAGGCATAATCCGCGCCCGACTTGGTGATCATGGTGCCCAGCTCAGCGTAGCAATAGGCGCCAACCTAGACGGGAAATAAAATGAGAAAAATGCTTGAATGCTTTAAAGTCAATCAAGTGCTTAAAGAGGAGTTGTTCAACCCTAAAGTGGCTGTCATTGCAGAGACCACGCAGCGTATACGTAATTTTTATTGAATATCAACAGCAGCGCGTGCTTTTGACAAGGGCGTGTCACAGGCCTGCTTTTGTGGCTGTCTAACCGAGGGTGTGTGTTCGCTTGTGCTTGTGTGTGCGAGAGTGAGTGTAGGAATTTCAATAATTTCATTAAAAGACAAAACGCTGCCAGCATTCGTAATTGAGTGTTGGTCCTTTCAATTGCCAGTCGAGCGACGAGCAGTCAACAACGAGCAGTTGGCTGTTGGCATTTCCATTAAGCTTAGTTGCTCCATATTGTTGCACATCTGTTTGGCTCAACAGGTGTAGAACGAGTATGCGTATAATATAAGTATTTTTATATAGTTGGCCCAGCCCATTTGCATTTCAAATTGCTGCATATCAATGAGTCGCTGACCCCCCCCCTCCCCTTGCTGCATTTTCTTTCTCTGTTCACACTCACCATCGAGAAGAGTCCGGAAATGACCCACACAATCAGCGCCAAATTAACGCTGCCCGTATACATTAACACTCCGGTGGGTGAGACGAAAATGCCCGAGCCAATGATGGAGCCCACAATGACAGTGCAGCCATTGAGCAAACTCATCTTGGCCTTAAGTGTCACCTCTCCACCGCCGCCGCCATCGCCGCCAGCAGCGTCGCCGCCATCGCCATTGGTCAGCTTGGTTGTGGCGTCGCCATTGCCGTTGACAATGGAGCTTTTTCTCGAGGAGTTCTTGCGATTAAGCGACTCCGTTTCCATTTTCGCTCAGTTGTGTGCTCTGTTGGTAGCCTATAAGAAAGTGAAAAATCAAACAAGTTAAACAACAAATCAATACGAAGCAATGCAAATATCTATAATGCGGAAAAAGTTAAACAGTTTTGTAGCGCTTCATCAACAAGAAAAATGGGTTATTTTGTTTTTAGAATGTAGTTTGCTATTTTTAGCCGCTTTGTTTTGTGTACAACATCTGTAGAGTGAGTGCAGTTGCTTTTGGGAATTGGAATGAGTTTCGACTTGTATTTATTATCTTAGTTCGCTTGTGCAATTACTCAAGTGTCTGCTAATTGTTCCATGTTAATTAATTGAGCAATATCAGCGTGCTGCATGCAGCATCCCTGTAGACAGCTCAATTAAAGTTTTGGTCTCTTAATACCGCACATAATCTTGCGCTTGAAATCTCAGTCGAGAGCTGAGAGCTGAGTGCTGAGCACGACTTCTCTGCCGAGTGAAAGGCAATTAAAGGTCATTGGCCAAAGCAATTGGGCCGGGTCTATGTAAGAATTGTTGGCTTGTTCCATATTTTGCAACATTCATGTGCCATTAAAATGAAACTTAAGATGACGGCTGACAATTTGATGGAAGGAGAGACAGAGAGGGGAACCCTGTACTTGTACCTTGTCCATAATCACAACCCAACACACGACCCCATTATCAGTGACTTGACGATGAGGAAACACACGCCTGATGTGTTTTCAACGAGTTCATTAAACTACGAAAAAAAGAATTCGTTGCTTCTTTATTGTTTTTTTTTGTTTTTGTTGCGGCTGTGTAAAGTACGCGGATTTTGATTGATTGAGCGCATGTTGCGGCATAAAATAAAATTGCGAAACGTAAACATTTTCTTGGCGGCCGCTTCAAGGTTGTGGAAAGCGTAGAAACTAATCCACATACTAGTGCTGCTGCTAATCTTACCCCCCATTTGATTAGGTCACAATCTTTTGCTGTTTGCTGCGCTATGCGACGAACTATATAAAGTCAGGTACTTCCTTTACAAAAAGCAAGAACGGCACTCGGCACACGCTTTGCATAAATTAGCATAACATCAAAAGCGAGAATAACAACGGCGACCAACAAAATAGAATAAAACAAGTATGTGAGTGTTTGTGACTCAACAACCACTGAGCGACAGGTAGCAAACAAAACAAACAGTTGAATAAACTAATGAGCTGCTAGCTAGTGCACGGCATTCACATATATATTTTCTTTTTTTTCGAGCCATTCAATTTCTACTCTGCAGCACTTTTTTATAGTGCTACTAATTACTCCACTAAAGGTTTCATGTTTGACGTCATAGTTGAGCAGCCAAGCGAGTCGGAGTGAAAAACACCCAAAGAGTTGGAGTTGGAGTTGGAAAATCCATCAAAAACTTTGCTTTCCTGATGCAATCAACACCATTACTGACCGCAGTCAATAAATTCAGATTTCAACTGTAGTAATTGGGGGGTTTACGCGACGGAAACTTGTTAATAATATCGTAGAATTATAGCGAATATTGGCAATGCCCAGTTAACAACATATCTGCTTTCTGGCTTAGTCTTAGTCATCGGGCGTTTTGCGTAATTTGCGAACGCGTGAAAGGCAATTATAATTGGCATTTCGTAGATCATTACATGCAATTCGTTCGACTTGGAATCTATTGTGTCTTTTTTGCCTTTCACTCTTTCCCAAAAGCACTTTAGTCATTTTTTTTGGGGGGAGGGAGGCTAACAATACCGTTTTGTGTATGGATTCATGGGGAGTGTGTGTCTGTGATTGACTCACAATTTCTGTGCCCACAAATAGCACAAAAAATCCATTAATTTTGATACCATAAACAAAGCAACATACAAATAGTTTTCCAGCTAATCTATGTGCTATCAATTTTCCGCTCTCTGATTGTGTTTAATTTAACTAAAATTTGGTTTGTTAACGAAGTCATTATACTAGTTTTTGTAGAAAGAATTTCAGTTCAATTTAATGTTAATTTGCAGGTGCAAATGGTATTTTAATGTATTGAGTTCTTCTCTTTTTGCAGCATGCGACATATGTAGAAATTTTTGATGAGCAGTTTTTGATAGCTGGATTTTTATGGGTTGCTAAAATAACAGCACGCTGTTGTATATAAATTTGGATTTTATGTGTTTCTTGTGGGTTTTAATTAAATTTTCAACTTTGTCTCATTATTATTTGGATTTTGTTCTTTGCGCAGCACATTCGAAACAGGCGTTGGCGAATAAACAAATGCTATTCTTTCGGCATTCGGACCAAGATTACACAGTTGTTAAAACAGTTCTCTGACATTTATGGCAACAGGCTACCTTCTCCGTGAGATCAAATACGCGCCACACACAAACACACGCACAGAAATCCGTTAAATGCTGTGACGACTATTAAGTTATTTAGTTAGTTAAACCAAACAGAGGGTGAGATAGAGAGAGAGAGAACCGCACGCAATCAACGAATGGAGCAGACTGACAAGAGCAGACAGTCCGCCTGCCAGCCGAGGCATCTTTTGCAGCGCAATCTCAGCCAGAGCACGGCCCTCGAGCCACCGAGCGAGCCAGCGTCGGCCTAGCCGACTGCCGGCATCACCTACGACCAGCTCGACGAAGCGACGGCGCGACGAGATAAAGCTCTCGGGGCCCGCCAGAGCTTTGGGGTAAAGTCGGTAAAGCTCGGCATATTGCATGCGCTCTACATCGAACTTGTTGGAGGTTGTTGTGCGACATTTGTTATGCGGAGAGGGCTCGTTCGCATCTAACCGGCATTTTTGAATTTTTAATTTTGTGTTGACCAAAAACGAGTTTGGTTTTGTTCAGCGATCGCCGCATTTCTTTGTGTGTTTTGTGCCTTTCAACAGAATTTCTGTTGTTTCCCAAACCCAAACCCAAAAGTCGTGCTGTGTGCTGTCTTTTACTGCATGTTTTTTTTATTGCTGTATGATATTGCTCTTAACGTGTGTTTGCTTTTAATTGTTGTACTCGCGAGCAGAAGCGGAAAAGGAACGAGGCGCGTTTTTTTTTGTTTTTATCTAGCAGCTACTCGCGGTACTTGTACGCAACTAATTAGTTGAATGCTGCCTACCTGGAAGGCTGCTCTTCTCGCTGCCCTGCGTTAGATATTTTATCTACCGACACACTCGAAAAGACATATCATCAGTTGATGTCTAACTGTACCAGCTGCACCTCCCTCGAGATACAAGATACAAAAGAATCTGTTCACACTAACGTTTGCCCACACAATAGCCAAGTGTGTGTGTGTGTGTGTGTTTCTCTCTTCCACAAGACGCTCGCTTAGTTATGCAAATTTGATTTGATTTTCGCGCGCGCATATTCAAATCCCACATTCTCACATTCTCACCGCCCTATAATTGAATATATCCGCATTTGGGGGCAAACACAACCTCGTCTCGATGGCGACAAAAGTGTCTAAAGTTGCAATTTCTTTCTGAGAAGCACGAACACAATAAATAGCCCACGCAATTTGTCTGCCTTTGTAGAATTTATTTAGAATTGTATTATTATGCTCGCATTATTTTATTCGCTTACTTAACCAAGGCTACCCCACATAACACAGTTTGAGAAGTGTTATCAGCTTTAAAATTTCAAAAATATTTGAATATTTTCCGAAGTTCGTTCAAATGCAAGCAGAAACTGCATTGCTGCACTGCTTGTCGCCATGAGTGCATCGCTGCAAGCAGTTGATTTGATACATATTCAAATGTCGTTTGAGTAAATCCTTTAAACAGGGTATTCGCTAGTTCATAACTCATTCGTTACTTCAGCAAATAGACAATGATTACAGCACAATCTCAATTCATTAGTAAGTATAGGCATAAATTAGGGACAATTGACGCGACGCCTGCAACGTCATTGAGAGGTAGATCAAGCCGCTATTTTTGGAGATACTTCTATCAAACCTTTTATTGTACACAATCACAGATAGACAATGAAAATTGAATCTTAACTGGTTATCATTGTCAGCTAGAACCTTACAAAGGTGATTTGTGTATATTGATATTAAATAGCAAATAGCGGAATGCTTAAGATTTCCCCAAGTGTGACGATTATTGTGATTATTGCGAAAACATTCTGACGAAGCGTGACAATGTGCCAAGTTCCTACAATTAACAGTATAGAGAAACCGGTATGATTAGTTCTATATTGAAATCACAAGTTGCGTTCGCCCAAAAAAAAAAAACAACAAAATCTCTGTTTGATCATAAACATTACAAGCCTAATAATAAACTTGATACTTCATTAAGCCGAATATATACGCATTTGACATAATCGCTTTCATCTTGGCACCTTGACAAATGACTACAAAGTATCCACAAAAAATACAATCCTCTTTTTTAAGCGCTTTTATTAAATTACGCCTCGGTTGCACATTGCAAATGTCAATAAATTAGGCGCTCTGTCAAGGTTAAGGTAAATTAATACCACATCGCCACATCGACAGAGAGAGAGAGAGAGAGACAGAGAGGGCGGGAATTTTGATACGCGCCGCGTGTCAACACACCCTTTAGGGTGTGCAGGGTATTAATTGTCTGATTGATATTAAGTCGAAGCTTTTGCGGTTGCAAAAATGCTCAAGTTTCGTGTGGCATTGCATCAGATTTTTAATATACAAGCTCAACTTTTTTAAATAGCTACTCTGGCAAAGTGGCGCCAAAGTGTCTCTAGAAAATTGTGCCGACCAGTTGAAAGTGTGGGTGGCTGTGTGACGTCACAGTCGCCGTTTTTTGTGCCACGGCTCTGACGTCGATGGAGGCGTCGGAGGCGTGTTTTCATTTCTCATCTGTGCAGACCAAAAATAGCTTTGCAGACTGCCAAAAGGGCAAAGTTCTTGCTTGGCTACCCTTCAAATGTTGTCATTGAAGGGCTTCGCTAATTTTATGTTGTTGTGAAAACTTACGTTAAATGTGTTTTTTCTGCTGTTGTTGCTGTTGTTCTAATTAAATGCAATACTTTCTTTGCTTTATCACACACTTGCTGTCACTTTGGCCAATGTCAAGGCCTCAGCATACTTTTGTTTTCCGAAACTAATTTTTATTTAATATTCATGCATTAATTATGCAAATATGGATTTTCCCACGCTTGTCCGTCGTGTAATGTGCTTCACACTTTTCTGTTAAACATTGTGCATTAACTAAGAAGACACGTTGTCTATTTTTTCTCTGTGTTTGTGTGTTAGAAACAAATAAGCTTCAAGTCGTGTCCACAGTTCACAGTGTACTGAAAGCCAAGCGCATGGCCAAAGCGACAGCTACAACGACAACTACGACGACAGACGACAGACGATACTGCGATACAGCATCAGAGCACACGAGAACGAGGAACGAGGAACGAGCACCGAGAACCAGTACCAAAAGCCCAAAACGTGAACGCAAGATTCGCCTGGCAGTACTTGGACTTCGTATGTTTGATAAGAGGGCGTTAAGAGCAGCAGCCAAAGCAGCCAAAGCAGCCAAAGCAGCCAGAGCAGCAATAAGCTTACAGTTTTGTGCAGACCAAAAAGGGAACGCGAGAAAAAAAAAATGTGAAAAAGGTCGTCGCCGTCATCGTTGAAGTTTGTGCTTTGGCCAGTCACGTTGTTGTTCTCGGTGTTGTTGTCGTTGCTGTAATTTTCGTTTGGTTCTCAAAAACCTTTAACGTACTTCAAATTATACGTTCCTGTGCCAATAACAACCCTTCCCCCTTTGCGCTGCCTTTCCAGGCATTCATCAAGGGTTCTTTTCGTTTTTTTTTCGTTTCACAAATTATGTCAGCCAGTTATGCCATTTCTTCAACATTTTTATTCCAGATTTGTCTTTTGCGTCCGTTCAGGTTCGCACCTTTTGTTTTGCGCAGCAAGCATGCCACAATCTGCTTTCCATTGCTGTACAGAGAGTTTTTTTTTGTTGCTTCGGACTGTAGGCTTTCATGTTTGTTGTACCTAAGGTCAGCGTTGGTGTGCAAACGCATGCGCCGAATTAAGCTTTTTATGTTGAGTGTTAAATGTTTTCAAATAACGATAAAAGGTTAGTTATCGATAAACCAACAGTGGCATCGGTTGTCATTGGCACGCTATATTTCTGACCATAGCAGTCAGCTTGTAAAGCTAAGCATTTTCATGCACTGCTTGCTCGCTGCACTGCTTGACAGCAGTGCTCAGCTGTGTAATAATTCTACTTAACAGCAGATGACGCCAGCGCACAGTATACGTTATTTTTCAAAATGTTTTGGGTTTTTTATTTACACTATTGCTTTATATGCATTAAAGCCGTTACTTCAATCGTGTGCAAATTTGTCAAATATTTTAGTGTTATATTGCTGGCAGCG
This sequence comes from Drosophila siamana, assembly GCA_035047445.1. Classification (NCBI taxonomy): domain Eukaryota; kingdom Metazoa; phylum Arthropoda; class Insecta; order Diptera; family Drosophilidae; genus Drosophila; species Drosophila siamana. The sequence goes on along the minus strand of JAWNPP010000004.1, from coordinate 13,623,011 downwards.
CGGCTTTTATTTGGCACAAGAACGTGTGAACCTTTGCCAAATGTGTGCGTCACATCAACTTTTGATCCTGCTTGCGAACTGCTCATGCACAGAAGCAGCATTGTTGTGCGCTTAAGATGTATGTGTGTGTGTCTGTGTGTTGCATATGTGCCGTGCAGCAGTTGCAAGCGTCTACGCACTATTGCACAACAATACAACGAGAAGAGAGAGAGGGGAGAGTGAGAAAAAACACAGAAACAGAAAATAAAGCAAAACTGTCGGCAGTGTCTGGCGTGTCGCTTATTAGTTTGTTTTGCAGCTGGGCGAAATCAATCAACGGACCACTGACAAACTGGCAAACACCTGATGCCCACAACAACAACAGAAGCGGCAGCATCAACAATTTTGCGCCGCCTGCAGAGCTTCATTTGTGTGCTTAGTCCGTGGCACCGGATGCTGGGGCAGCAGGATATGAATGCACAGTTGCCTCACAAGCCATCCTCTTGTTACCTCTGAGTCCTCTACGTGCAGTTTGCATGCTTTTAGTGCACTTTTTTCTCTTTTGGGTGTGTGTAGTTGCTGCATTTGATCCTAACGTGGCTACGACAATTCCAACTCGAAATATTGAGAGGGGTAAAGAGAGACAGAGGGGTGTGTAAAGCGTTTCGACAGCGATGTCATCTTTTTATCAGCCTCTGTACAGTGGTCAAAAAGTTCAAAAGGGCCTAAGTCAAGACTATCTAATTTCATTGATTTTTATAATTTATTAGTTATCGGAAATATCACTTCGAAAGTGTTTCGCTAATTGATTTACATTAACAAACATTTAAGGTTACCATTTGCACATTTTATTCAACACCTTAACAATAATTTACGTCTGAATTCAGTTGAATGTTTGCTTTTAATTTGGTAGTAATTTATATTTAATTAATTTGCTTGGCAAATAATTTGGTAGTAATTTACATTTAATTAATTAGCATTTCTACTTTCAAATTTCAATGATTTTTTTATTTAAGAATATTAGAATATTTGTAAAGTTTGTTCAGAAAATCAAAATGATTGTCAGCTTTCCATAGCGTTTAAACATTTTTCGACATTTTGACGCCGGAAAAGTTTAATCGAAAATGCGATTTTCCTTTTTAATGGACTGTAAATGTTAGACAGGCAGACGGTTTGCTGTAGTTTTGTCGGTTATCGTCTTGCGCCTGAACAAATTTTGAACAACTGCGGCTCGATCAATGAAGTGAAGTCTATCAGCAGGCAGCTGGCGCTAAGCTACTTTGCAAATTTTATGCACTTCCTGACCGGCGGCACATGTGAAAGGACGACGTCGACGGTGACGACCACTTTCGGTTGCTTCTCGGACTGTCAATGAGCTGCAAAGCGGCTTTCGATAGCTGTTGCTGTTGCTGTTGCTGTTGCAACTCGAGTTGCAACCTGCTGCTGCCTCTGTATTTATGCAAAGTGCTGTAGCCATGTGCTGCTGTTGCTCCTTGGAGTTTTTGCTGGCAGCTTATGTTAATTTCCATGGACTGAAATCAATTAAAGGGCAAAGTGAAAATATGAGAAATATGAGGGAAATATGAGAAAGAAAACTCTGTGCGAGCGCACAATCAAAACTTTACTAATTACAAACTTGCCGAAAAATCAGCTTAATACAATAAGTGGCGACAGTGGCGCTGCCAACCAGTTACCACCGCACTCCCCACTCATCACCCCCGCACTCTTCTCGCCTACTCGAGAAGTGCGAAATAAACTTGCGTTTTCAATTACCAAAGCCAGGAGCTGAGTGCTCAGCCATCGAGAGCTGAGCCTGAGCCTGAGCCTGAGCCTTGGCATCAAAGGATATAGACGACGACGATGACGACGCCGTCTGCTGACAATGCGAAAATGCAAAGAGCAAAAGCACTCGAAAGCCAGGAGTGAGAATGAAAACGAATACGACAAACAGACCAGCACCAAAGGGTAACCGAGGAGGCGAGGAAGTGAGGAGGGGGAAACGAGAAGAAAGAAGTCTATAGCTGGAACAAGGCAACTAAACGATATGGCAACTGGCGACAGCAGCCAGCATCGTTGTTTAACACCATTTCAAACAATTTTCCTATTTTTTCCTGCAACACTCTGCAGCAGTTGAAGGCGCTGCTTGATTGCCAGGACAGACTTATCTATAGTTATGCAATCAGTGGCTGCACATGAGTGTGTCCTGCGACAGGATGCTTGTAGAGCATAGGCATAAGCATTAAATGGACACTTTGCAATAACCCAAAGTGTGGCAAGTTTATGCAAAGCATTGAGTTGATCTAACATATTTATTTGTTGCTTGTTTTTTAAAAGAATTTTGTAAATATTGTGAGAAATTTCTCAGATGGTTGGCAAAATATGGGAGAAGCTCAATTATTTAATTTATCTCTATTTAATTTATTTATTTATTTAATGTATTTCTACTATTGACAAGCGTATTCCATATTCGTTCACTACAAAAGTTGTAAACTTTTTGCATTTGTGTTGTAATGAAAAGGCAAAGTGGAAAAGTTGTTTAAATATTGCATTTGTATAGATTATTTAGGATTGGGATTATTGCCAACAGACTGTGCTCCAGATTCTGCAGTTGTATTGAGAATTTTAGTTCTTGCATGAACTCGATTTCATTATCACTTTGTGGCTTTTTTTTTAATTTATTTAAAGCCATGTGCAGTTATGCAGTCGCTCAGCGTTTCAACTTTGGCGGCGTGTTAAAGGATAAACTTTATAATTTCATAGAGCAGCCCTCTCTCTCTCTCTCTCAAACTCTGTTTCTCATGCTCTCTCTGTCGACAGCGACGAGGCAGCGTCTTGAATTTATGCACTGAATTAATTATGCACGTACGTCGCGACTTTCAACGCGCGAAAAAGGGGAAATGGCAACGGATTTGGCTTTGACTTTAGCCAACTCCCGTCCGAATCCTGGTCAGGATGGGCCAAATGGCAGACAGCTGCTCTGAGTCAACGCTGTGCTCCTCTCCTTCTCCTCTGTTTGTCTGCTTAGTTTGGCGGTGTCGGCGACGTCGTTGGCGCATTTAAAATAATTGCCGCGCGTTGTCTGACGCTGCAAGTGGAAAAACTGAAAACTGAAACTGGCAATTCGTGTGAAAAGTTTACACTGCGCTTTTGGCATAAGCTTATAATGGATTTGTCAGCGGGTTTTGTTGCGTTTTCTTTTCGCTTTCGTTTTATTTTCCACTTCATACACATACATATATATTTTTAGATTGCTTGTTGTCTTGTGGCAACCGCAACAACTTGGGCTGCCAACGTTGAGTGTTGAGCTAATGTAAATTATGGATAGTTCTAAGTGGTCTGAGAATGGGTAACGACTGCAAGTTAAATGTTTTGGGCTTCATTTCCATAGAAGTGCGGCGCAAGTTTTCGCTGGAGAACGTAGCAGGACCTCAACATGAAAATCGTTATGGGAACATGCATGAAAATACTTCCTCACTTGCGGAAGTTCAGCAAACGAAGTTAGGAGTTGTCTTAAATAGATAATATGAATGGGTGAGATAAGATAAAATGCGAGAAATCTGCTTGCTAATGAGCAGGGAACATTAAGAAAAAGAGGGCAGATTATATGATCATGGAGAAATATTTTAGCTGAAGACGAATTATGCATTAATTACATATGAAAAAGAGGCGAGATTGTTTGTCATTTGAAAGCTAAAGTCAGCAAAATGTTTATAATATAATCTATTTAAATTAGATTCTTCAATAATCTTCAATAGAAATTTAACAAAAAATGTTTCTTTTGTTGTGCTTGTTTCTATAAATTAAATTCATCAAAAATCTTCAATATAAATTGAACAATAAAGATTCTTTTGTTGCTCTTATTTCTATATGCTGCTGACTATTGAAGCTCTATACTATTTATATAATTTTTTTTGTATTTAGTGCACTTTTTGATCAGCGCCTCGTTGCCGATTTAACTGGTCTTATTAATTGATATATTAGCCAATTTGTTTTACCTTAAATTCGCCCAGATGCTGGCTGGCAGGAAGCGTACCAATTACCAAGGCACCTTGAGATGTCTTGTTTCGCTTGTCGCCGTTCGGTTGTCCTTAAGTCGCACTTCTTTTTCGCTGCTTGACGGTGGAAATTGCTCAGATTTCACACCCGAAGGGGAGACACACGAAGTGAGGAAGGGGGCGGGGCAGGGCATATATATTTGGATACATTGGGCAACAGATTCACGATACGGTTTCGGGGGAAACGGCGTCAGCGCGTCAGCTGTCTGACGTCGTTTATTCTGCGCCGTGGGGGGAAGACGTTCGTTGAAAGCAAATTGATATTATGTGGATTTGGCTTTCACTTTGCCAGGGGTATCAATAGGCGAAATCCTTTCGGTAGCGCCCTGGCAGCACCCTGGCACTCCAGTTAAGCCAAGGATAATGATTATGTTGCGCAACGACCCAAGGAGCGAGCGGAAAGCCGAGCAGAGCAGAGTAGAGCAGTTAGACAGTGGCTTTTGCATACATTGCGGGTTGCGTGGCAGCAATCGAAGTGGCGTCAGTCACATGCCGAGGGTGGAGGGCGTTGGGGTGTGTGGAGGCAGGCGGAATGGAGGGGAGGGGCGGACATGCCAGAATTTGTAATCGACAGACAATCGACGTGCGCTCAAGAACATAATGGATGTTGAAGGCAATACTGAGGGAATCGTACTCGAAGGCATTGCAACTAATTGGGTTTCGCTTAACGTTTTAGACAATGAGTTAGCACAAGACCACACACTCAACTCTGTGGGGGCGAGTGCAATTGATGAGCCAGCGACAAGCAGCCTCTCCCTCTCCCTATCTCTCTCTGTGTGCGTCTGTCTCTTTCTCGGGGCCACTTGATTGGAAAATCAAACTAATTAAAAGATTTCAATTAAACGTCGAGCGTGCAAATGCTACGACTTGGCGCAGTAATTCCATTAAAATGGCAAATCAATTTCAATAAATTCTCATTCAGCTTGAAATGCGCACAAGGTAAGGAGAGCAAAGCAATTGAAGGCGCTGTGACACGCCCACAAGCAAAAACGATGCCACTGCCACTGCCACTGCCACAGTTTGTTGCTGCTGCCACTGCTGTTGCTTTTGCTTTTGCTTTTACAGCTACTGGCTGCTGTAAGCGTCATAAAACTGTTACATGCTGACAAATCTGTTAATTGAATCGAGAATCCAATTAAAACTTCAATTTTGCGGAAACTTTGCGCTTTTGATAAAGTTCAAGTGCATAAATGGCCAACATGCGGTCGTCGTTGATTCCATTCCACATGTTGACGCTTCTGCCACAGCCAGAAGAATCTCCTCAACCTTTTTTCCGTCGCCAACAACAAATGTCCTTTTCTTCATTCCCGTTTCTTTTTGCGGACACAGCGTGCAAATTCAATAACACAATTTGTGTGGGCTCCGTTGACTATATTAAAGCGCACAATTTCCTAATTAGTGTGTCTGCCATTTTGCATAGTAGTCGCCACTCTTGGGCTCCTCTCTTCACCTTTTTGGCTGCTGCTTTGCCGCATTCCTCACTTTTGTCCTTTTTGCCTGCATTTGAAAATAGTCAAAGCAAAACCACAAGCTGCGCATAACTAACTGAAACTGCTTTATTTGGACAAACCACAGGATGCTTTTCCCCTCCACCAGCCACCAGCCACCAGCCACCAGCCACCAACCACCTTGCACCCCACCACCCCCCTCAACTGCCTGCTGCACGTCCTGTTGGTCTTCTGCCACAAGAGCTACAACAAATACTACAATTTCAACTTGATGCTTAGAGATGAGCAATAGCGGAATGTTTGATAATTATTTTACACTACACGAGTTACTCAAATTACTCGCCATATTGTGATCTAAGTCAATTAGCTTTGCAGCTTGATTTCCAATCGATCTATAATTGCATTACATTAATACACAATTGCCAGGCATTGAAACTATCAAATTTAGGCGCTAGTTGTTTGTGAAGACTACGGTAATAATTATTAGTCAATCTATAAATTGTGTGCTTGAAAAACTTTAGAAGCAGCAAAGTTCAATTCTTTTTCTATAAACTTTAGAAGCAGCAAACAGTTTTCAATTGAAATTTCCTTGAACTATATATTAAAATACTTTTGATAGTTTTAACTCTACAATTTATTTAAAACATGCGCTTTATATACTAATTTATTGAGTAAAATTACAAAACTATTTAAATATTAATTTAAAATCTTTCTTCTTTCTTTATTTGTATGGATTCCATTAAATGCTAATTGTTTGCTATTAATATTTTCTTATTTAGTTCCAATGTTTTTTTTTTACATTTTTATTGCCTAATTTTAAAGCTTGTTTCAACTATAGTTGCAAACAAATAGAGCGACAGAAAGCACAGCAAATTGTTGGCGCTATTCACAACAATTTTAAGCTCATATTCATGTTTTTGGTTTGGTATTAAAAGCCCGAAACACAATTGTTAGTTTCGCATTGCTGCGTGTGCGAAATTTGTGTAACATGATTCAACTGTTAATTTGCAATTCATTTGGAGTTGTAACTAGTCTCGTAGCAAGTTTAAGTAGTGTTCATCTCTGGCAGCGACCGAAAATGCGAGTGTGGCTGTTGCTTTTGCTGTTGGTGTTGGGTTACACATTTTCGACTGCTGCACAAAGCCCATTAAAATTGCATTTAGTGAAAATTTATCAGTGTGCAGAAAGGTAGCAGCCGCAGGCGCACTTTGCAGCAACAACAGCAGCAACATCAGCAGCGCAAGCTACAAGTGTGCGTGTGTCCGGAAACGGAAATAAAATAATTTCGGGTAGCACTCGGTGGACAGACAAACAGACAAACAGACAGACAGACAGACAGTTGTTGCAACGTCGCTGCGATATCTATATCTACATCTATCTGCTCCGCTCTCTCCCTCTCTCTCTCTACCTCTCACTCTTTCGCTATAACTATCTCACTCTGTTGGTGTGTTTGTTTGCTTGTTTGACTGTCTGCCTGAGGGGAGAGCGAGTGAAGCAGGCGGCGTTTATGCAAATGTTTGGCCCCAATGCTTTAACTAAAAACACTTTAACCGCATTCACCTTGGGCGAATGCTTGTTAGTAGCCATTGAAATCAGTAGAGACACCAACACTCTGCCACCCACGCTTTCCCCCTACTCACTCTCTTTCTCTCTCTCTCTCTCTTCCCCGCTTTCTGCTGCTGCCCGTGGCCAAAAGGCCGTAAAATGCCTGCAAGTTACAGCTTGAGCCCCAACTCCACCCCAAATGGCTGTTGTTGCCGAAAAATGTTTCATTGCTTTGGGTGCTTCTGCCTCGTCTACAGCCAGAGCTTTAGGTTTAGCTGCCAGCTGGGGATGGTTATGCTTCTGGTGCTGGTTCTGGTTCTGGTTCTGCTTCTGCTCCTGCTTCTGGTGTCGACTGTTTTGCCACACCTCAGCTAAAAGTCATGGCTCCATGGGTTGCTCTTGTATAGAGTGTAGCATACCGTAATCTCAATTCAGTCAAAGGTTTTCTACGGCTGAACTGAAGCCCACTCCTAAACACACACACACCCACGCACTCTATCTCATTCTTTACTGCTGCTGACTCTGTCAAACACACACAACACACAGCACACTTTGGTGTGTTTATTATGGAGCTGGCTTCAAGCGTTGTTCTTGTTCTTGTTCTCATTCTTGTTGCTTTGGGTTCTCGGCACTCCAGCTAAGATACTCGCAGTTGTTAATATGTGTGTTTGGCAACTTTACTAGATGAACTCGTCAAATCAGATATTGCTTGATTAAACACATTAGCATTTTCCAAAAGTCTAAGGCTCTAGCTTCGGGCACTTCAAAGAAAGCGTTGCGAGTTAAGAGTTAAAAGAGAAAGAGTTGTGATTAGACATCAGCCTCAGTAGTTCTGTTAATGTTTATTTAATTTACAAAATTATTCGCTGTTTTATTTAACCAATTATAAGCAAAGGAAATTTCTAGTTCTCCATGATTAATGTCAACAACTCAACATGCTCTTAGTTTTCTTAACATCTTATTGTCATAAGCAAATGCTTTTCTTATAACTTTTACTGCATGAAATAATTCAGAATTTTTTATGATGAGCTAAGTTGCATAAAATATGTACTCCAATCTATTAATTTTTGCAAATATGTTTACTTCCATCAGCATTTTTAGTAATGTGCTTGTTGCCTTGCTTACATTTCAACTGAACAATTATTTTACTGGCTTTAGGTGTTCACTTTATTGATAAACTACAAATGAAACTACATTAGTTTACAATAATCCCTTTAGTTAATTATTCAATACATTTGCTTGGCTATTGGCTTAGGCTTAAAGTAGTTGATGCCACTTTTAAGTTATACTTCGCATGCACGCAGCACTTTTGAAGTGTGTTGCTTAGCGCCTTTTACAACACTACCGCACTTACAGTGGGCAATAACAACAACAACAACAAGAACAACAACAACAATAGCACAGCCAAGGCAAGCTGGTGAAAACAAAACAAACATTTTCTCTCACGAAATTTATCGTTTGCATAAATTTGCTTTATTGCCTTTGCTGCTGATCCTTGTTGTTGTTATGTTGTGCGTGTGTACGTGTGTGTGTGTGTGTGCGACTGTGTGTGTGTGTGTGTAGAGGAAGTGTAACTTTCGTTGGCAGACCAAGGCAAGGCAATCAACAACAACGGCAACGGCAACGGCAACGACAACGACAAGGGCAACTAGCCTGGCAAATGTGGCGAGCAAAGTTTTCCATTATTCAATTTAACTAATGAAACTGAAAATTCATTTTACCACATTAACACACACACACACACACAGACATGGGGTAGAGGGGTGCAAATGTTAGATGTGGCAGGAAATGTGAGCTGATGCCGACAGCAGGACATGTGTGCGTGTTATTTTGTTGCTGCTCTAATTCGACTTCTTCCTGTCGTTGTTGTTGTTGTTGTTGCTATAAAACGCGAAAATTTATTTTTAGAGGCCAGTCGAAGAAGCCGGCAATGGAGACCGGACATCGACGTGCCGTGGCATGGTGTGGCGTGGCGCCACCCTCTGGGGCAGGCTAAATGTGGCGGCATTTTAATAATTAAGCATACTTCGGGGCGTTTTTCGTGTCCATTTCGAGTGTCTGGCGGCTCTTTTGTTTAATGTGGCGACATTTCGCCTTATAAATTATGTGACCAAATGTGCGTTCAGTTCATTTATTTGTTGCTGTTGTCGTTGTCGTTGTTGTTGCTCTATCCTTCTGCGGGGCGTGCAGGCCTGGAGCGACTGTTGTGCAAGGATTTACGAGCCTAGATTTCAATATATATTGTATGTACCTTAAATTTTTATTGCTTTCATTAATTGTTGCGCGTTTTGTGGGCAGAAAATATGTTATGCTAACAATAACAACAATACTAGGCGCATTGTCATTCATTGTCCTCAACGTTGTCCTCATCGTCGTCGTCGTCGCCGTCGTTGTCGCTCTGATCATCGACGTCGTCATCGTCGTCCTCGTCATCGTCGTCGTCGTCATCATCATCGTCATCATCATCCATATCATCATCATCATCATCGACATCGTCGTCATCGTCGTTGACGTCGTCCTCGTTGTGGTGGCCAACAATATCAACGCCGCCATGCCGCACACTCGATCGCCGGTTATCCTCGAGCTCATCGCTCGACAGCGGACTGTCGGCACTGTTGTTGTTGTTGTGCAGGGCCAGCAGCCGCTCATCGTCGACCGCCTCCTCGGTGTGCTCGTCGTCGTCGGTGTCGGGCGTGGAGGCGTCGCCCTCAAAGCACACCGTCTCCACGTGATCGCCGTTGCCCAGCTCGCGTCGCGTCGCCGTCCCATTGAACTGCACCACCGGCGACTTTTGGCCACGTCCACTGTCCAGCTCCTTGCGTATCTGGGTCGCCTGCTTCAGCTGCGGTCGCGCCGTCGCCCCCGTGAGCGTGTTGTCCTCGCCAGCGGCATTGCGATGTCCGGAGGCGCTCGCCGGCAGCGCATTCTCAAGCACAGAGCTGGGCAGGAGCACCGACATCAGCTTGGGCTCGATGGTCTTCTCGTAGTCGGAGAAGTTGAAGAGCGGCGGCATTGTGCGACCGCTGGGCAGCTGCTGGTTGGGATCGTTGCGCAGCTCATCGAAGAACGGATGGGCGCAGGCCTGCAGCGGCGAGATGCGATCGTTGGGCGAGTAGATGAGCAGCTTGGACACCAGATCGATGGCCTCCGGCGGCGTCTTGATGCGAAACACCTTGGCCCAGGGGTGCGGCTTCAGTTGCGGCAACTGCAGCTGCTTGTAGTTGGGGTTCATGTCGTGCAGCTGCTCCGACGTTGGTGTGCCCATCACCTTGACGATCTCGACAATCTGATCGACGCCCGAGTCGCCCGGAAAGATGAGCTGACCCAGCAGCAACTCCGCCACCACACAGCCGGCGCTCCACATGTCGATCTTGGTGGTGTACTGTGTGGCGCCAAAGATGAGCTCCGGCGATCGATAGTAACGCGAACAGATGTACGAGACATTCGTTTCGCCCACCACCAGCTGCTTGGCGCTGCCAAAGTCGCACAGCTTGAAGATGCCCGACTCGGAGTCGAGCAGCATGTTCTGCGGCTTAATGTCGCGATGGCAGAAGCCAAAGCTGTGCATAAAGGCCAAACTACGAAACATCTGATACATGTACAGTCTGATATAGTTGACGGGCAGCGTCTGCTTGGCCCGCGCATACTGACGCTCCACCTTGTACAGCGTCTCGGGCATGTAGTCCATGACCAGGTTGAGGAAGATCTCCTCGCGCTTCTCGCCGCTCGAATAGAAGAAATACCTGAGCGTGATGATGTTCTGATGCTTCAGCTTGCGCATGATCTGCAGCTCGCGGTTCTTGAAGCGACGATCCTGGAGCACCTTTTTGATCGCAATCAGCTCGTTGTTGGGCAACAGCTTGGCCTGGAAGACGACACCGAAGCTGCCGTTGCCCACCACCTTGGTGTCCGTATAGCTGATCTCCGTCATGCTGTCCGGCCCGAAGCCGATTGTTGCCACCACGGTGGTTACCTTATTACTCGAAGTGTGGTTCTTGGTCGCCATTGTTGTTTCGTTGTGGTTGTTCTGGTTGTTGTGGTTGTGACGCCTCTTGGGATTCCAACTGTGTTTAATCACGTACTTACTTACTTACTTTTTTTTGGTATTTAGATTATTTTGCTATTTTTTTTGTTTTTTTTTTTTGTGTGGTATATTTTATGATTTTTCTATAAAAGACAAATGTTGTGGGCCTAATGTATGGGGTAAGAATAACGTATTAACCTTTGAAGACATAAGTGTACTTTCTATATATTTTCGGAAAATTTCAACGAGGCTATTTTATTTTTTGATTACTTTGCAACGCTTTACGGGCAATACCTACCCCGTTTACCTGTCAAATTGAACTTTTGAACCAGTTCATTTCAAAATAAAATCAAAAGTGTATTTCAAATAAAAGCACAACATACTATGCCCCCAGTGGTTAACCGCATTTTGCGGTTGCCCTTTTACCCTTTATAAATAACACATTTGAAAGTATTTATAGGCCTGCAGCGATTAACTCATGTTCGACAATCGACAATCGTGTAGGATTACTCACGAGCATTATGCATAAATATGTGGGTGCAACGTAAAAATGTTGCTGACTGCGCTCGCTGAGAGCAGTCAAGAACGCGGCCTCCAACTGCGCAGAACAGCATTTTAAATTTCCTCGATAGATGAAAGAATAATTCCCCAAAAAAATTGCCATCATGAATTGTTGCGGAGAATTGTCGAAGTTTCTGCTACTTCTATGGAATTTGTTGAGCATGGTAAATACTTTATTGAACTTTTGGATGTGGTGAACAATCTCACAAGCTATCAACAAAAATCGTGTATTATTTAAGTTTAATTTTGTAATATATTTGTGACCAAACTCAATTTATAAAATGTCTCGAATGTAGCTATAAAATTGTCGATTTCTCAAACACTAAAGCTGTGGAGTTAACTTTGTGACCTTAAAATTTTATTATACGCTAAATTACGAATCTCGTAACTTCACTAAAATTAGCAACGATATTTCAGTGCTTTGTTTGTAGTTTATTTTTTTGTGACTCATTTCATATGTACTTGAATTCGTTGACTCATAAATTCGAAATCAGATGATTGCTCTACAATTTAGTGTCGTTAGCAATGTAATTCATAAATAAGTTGAAGTCCTCTGAACTTTCCATTGCAGGCATTTTGTATTTGGCTACTGATCATGATTTTTCCCGTGGCCAAAGAGATGAAAGACTTTACGGATGTCAAAAAGTATGCAACTGTCGATACTGTGGTGATTGCCACGATTGTGATGGGCTTCGTTATCCTGCTGCTGTCCTTTATGGGTTGTTGTGGCGCCTTGCGCGGAAAACCAAATCAACTTCGTGTAGTAAGAATGAGCAGCTAGATCTCTTTTCTCTCATTGTTCACATTATGAATTAATTAATGAACTATTTTATTGTTAGTATTCTATCATCATGCTGTTTATGTTCATTGGCCAAGTGATTTTGGTCATCTATGTGTGGACGCATCAGAATGATATACATGATAATTTGGGTCGCATTTTGGCGGAAGTGTGGAGCACTCACCATACGCACGCTGCATCCGATAAAATTATGCATAATTTGGAGAAGCATGTGAGCATTGACTGTGTTTCCTACACTCGCAATTTGTTGAACTGATTGTTTGTTTAGCTTAAATGCTGTGGGTTCAGGAATTATATAGATTATATACACAACGGAGAGAACATTCCATCATCCTGTTGCGACACCAATGTTCATACATGCAATGAAGTGTTTGCGTACCGAGAAGGCTGCTTGGATACTGTTCTCAATCTCTGGAATTCGTACACAAAGTACATCAAGTTCGGCGCATTATCCGCCTCTGGTGTCGTAGTGAGTATTGCGAATTTAGCTGAATATCTATCTGAATGCAGATATTGTAAATTGTTTTTGTCGTCTTCAGTTTTTGTCCAGCACTTTTGCCAGCTATTTGGCACACACAATGCGACGGGAGGCGCAGTATATGGAATATGATTAAGTGCCCAGGACTGATGGTGAAGGGTAGAAGCTATTGCTATTGTTTGGCTGATTGTAAGTTGCAATAAAGACACGCCATCTAATTGTACGAGTGTTTCTCAGTGGAACTAATCTTGGTCAAGTGCTGCTGCAACTTCAACTATGTTGCAGCTTCCATTGTTGCGATGATTACGGCAGTTATATTGTTATCATCTTGTTAGTTATGGCTCAAGGGATGATTTCTTGATGCCACCGACTGCTTCTTGGCCACGTTCACGATGGAACTTTTGCTATCGCTCGTTTTTGCCTTTCGCTTGACGCCTTTGTCTTTGCCTTTGTTGCCCCCTTTGGCTTTGTCTTGTCCTTGTCCAGTTCAGTTCTGTTCAGTTCAGTTTAGCTTATCGTGCTGCGGCATTGTTCCTCTTTAGAGTTTTTAGTGAAGTGACCCCCTCGAGGGTCATCGCTGGCCCAGAAAGGAGAGTGATAATAATAACAAGGGTTGTTGTATAAAATGCTTTTATTTGCAGTTATTTTGTTTATTGTATATCGTATATATTAGATATATAAAAGTGACACACTCATTGTAAAATCTTGTTAGACACAGATACATACAGATGATGCACACACACACATACATATAATAATGTACGCGTTGTGTACATATTTATAATATTCAATTATTTGCTGATACTTGATTTGTTTTATTTGATTTCATTTATTTGATTTTAGTGTTTTTTGTGTTGTTTCATGCAGTTTAAGCACTACAAAATCGTTCAACTTACAAAGAGTACAGTATTTTATTACACGCTTTTATAATTAGAATTCATATCGTTTTTGTTTAATCATTTATTTATCAATTATTAATAAGTAGCTCTAATAACCACATAAAAAGTTGAATTTTAATTATTTTCCTTAGTGGCAGTGTTTACTATTAATAATATTATTATTTTTTGTTTCTGTATTAAGTTTTATTGTTATTATTAATAATATTTATTCATGTTGTGTATAAAGGAGATGGCTAAAACAGATTTGTATTTACATAATCAACACACACACGTGCCACACACACGCACACACACACACACAGACGCACACACGATAGATATACAAATATTTGCGCTTAAATTAGTTGCAAGTGATTAAACTAAATTGGGCTTAAAATATGGTCAAAAATTGTTGTCTCTATGTGAATAGAGGGTTCTGTGTGTGTGTGTGTGTGTGTGTGTGTGAGTTGTGTCTGTGTGTTTGTTCGTTTCGGTTTGCGCTTACATAAATATTATTGAAATTGCTGGACGTTGTTGGCATAAGTAAGTAAGTTGTTTAGTTTTATTATAGCTAGTTTTCATATTGCATACATATTCGTATTTTGTATATGTATTCTGTGTTTTGTTTTCGTATTCATATTTGTAGTCGTACTCGTGTTTTGTATTCGTATTCGTATGTTATATGTAATATAATTTTATTAAAATTACATTTATGTGCTACTAAATAAATTTATTTGGCTTTGCTTTGCTTGCTTCCTCTCATTTGCTGATCTCTCTCTCTTTGTTTTCGTTCTCTTTAATTTTTTTGCGCCGAAGTAAAATTGAATTTTACATAATTTTCATGGTATTATTTGAATGCGTATCAAATTGGTTCTTAGTAGTTAATAAAAAAGCATATTTAATTTACTTGCAGGCCACACACACACACACACCGACACACACGCACACACACACGCACTACGCACGTATGTTTGTGTTTGTATGTGAAAGCAACACACGCATAACAATAAAATTTTATATTTATCGTTAACGATTTCCTTGTGCAGGAAGCGCGAGTGTTTTTTTTTCTTTTTCTTTTTTGCCCTGCTTCTCTGTCTCTATCTCTGTCTTGCCTGTCTTCGTCGTGTTTCTCTGTGTGTGTGAGTGTGTGTGTGTTTTGCCTAAGCCTCCACATACAAATACACTCGTAAGCATAAATATATTTGCCGTTGCCTGCTTTTAGGCGCAATCCTCCCTCTCTGCTCTTGTGTCTGTGGCGCTCTCGCATATTTTAATAAATTTTATGCCGCCGAAATGCGCGCCGCTTATCATTAACGCACAATTTATTTTTGCTTTTATGCCAAGCGGCAATGTTGTTGTTATTGTTGCTGCTGTTGTTGTTCTTGTTGCGTGCCGTTGGCCTTTTTATCTGTGAGTTACATTTGCTTTTTTGGCTTTTTGATTATTTGCTTCGCATCTTAAGCTATGCCGCATTCCGTATTCGGCACTTCTCAGTTGCCTTTGTGTTGCTGTTTGCCCTCGTGCACATATTTTAAAGTGTTTTGCTTAGCTAATTAGTTTTTAGCACAATTTGATTTGTTTGCTTAATACACACACACACACACACTTCCATTCCCAACACACACACGCAGACGCACACTCACTCACACACACACAAGCTTACATATACACAAGATTCGGGTAAAGACATTATCTATTTACATGTTGGCAGAATGTACATTTAATTTGCAACGACAAAAGCCCGCAACGTTGCCGAGCCAAAAGTTGTGCAAAACTTTCGACTCGACGGCTTTTAAATGTTGTTTATTGATGTTAATGTTGGTAACTGCTGCGACTGCTGCTGCTGCTCTCATTGCAGCTGCTTGCTGGTTGCCTGTTGTTCGCTGTTGCCTTTGCTTTTAGTATAGCATACTTTTCAGCGCTGCGCCCGCATGTAGTTTCGTTTAACTTTGCACTTACATGCGTCGTTGTTGCTGTTGCTGTTGCTGTTGCTTACAGCCAAGCTTGCTGCTGCTCGAAGAGTTGTTGTTGTCGTTGTTGCTGCTGCTGCTGCTCCTGTTGTTGTTGTTGCTGTTGCTGCTGTTGCTGCTGCAGCCAAAGTTTACAGAATGCTGTTGGTGGCGGCGCTGAGGCGGAGCAAACAATTCCAGCTGCTTCTACTGCAGCGTAGTCCTGGCCATATGTGTGGGCGTGGTCGTTGTGGGCGGGCGTTGGCTATTGCAAATTAAATTTAGCTAATTCTCACAATTCTGTGCTCATTTCGCTTACAATTGCGCTCTGTTATGGTCACGGCAGCAGCATGCGGGGGAAAAGAAAAGGGGGAGAAAGAGAAAAACGCATTATTAGAGAAAGTTTTTCGATTGCACGTTGAGGCCAATTCAAGTTACGCAAAGTGCGTAAACTCGCTTCTGAGTGGTGTGTAGTGTAGTGTAGTGTAGTGGAGTGTACTGTGAATATGTGAATTCGTGTAGTGGGGGCTGGTTAGTTTTTTATTTTCTGCAAACTACTACAGTGCGTATGCGTAATGCAGCTGTGCAAATATGTATATTTATATGTATATGAAGCGAACATAAAACAAAAAGAAAAACAAAAAAATAAATAAATTAAAAACGCTTAAAATGTTGTTTAGTTTATGGCCGGAAGGCCACTAAATTATATTTGCTGAAGCGCTTATATAAATAATATTAGTATTTGCAGTAATATTTTTCAAGTACTTAGTTCTTTGGTTTTTATTACTTATGGCGAGTTAGTGCCGTCGCCGCGACAGGCTAAAAATTCTATTCAATTTATTGCCCAGTAAGTTGGCCGTTGGCGCCATAAACGACGACGGCAACGACGACGACAACGACAACACAAATAATTACTTAATTTAATCATGAAACCTAGAGAAACACAAGAGAGAAGAGAAACACACCGAAAATTGCCAACACATAATTCTATGGGGCCAGGGTTGTCGACTTTTTATAAACACATTCATAAGCTTATCTCTCGCTCACTGACAAAAAGAGTGCGTCAAATTTACGTATTTGCCCGCTCCATTCTCAGTGTGGCACTTTCAACAAATTTTGTGTTTTTTTTTTTTGTTTTGTCTTTTTGGCTCCCCAGTTGTTCAACGAAAATTGCGTAAAGTTTTCGGCGGGTTGGTTATTTTTTTTTTTTTGCCAGAACGCCTCTTGTGGCAGCAATCCAACTACAAGTCGCAAATCGATGGGCGCAACGAAACAAGTATTGCCACTGTATACAAGAGGCAAGTTCTTTGTTTATACTCTGGTTGTCTGCAGCACACACACATCTTATAGACTAGAGGCTATGCATAAATCCAAAATTTGGTATAAAATTAATTTAAATATGTTATCAAGTCTTATAAAAATACATACTGAAAAATTGTGGCAAAAAAAGTCTCAACAAAAATCGAATATTGCTGCAATCAAAAGTATTGCATATTAAGTATTTTTATAGGGTAGCTACAAGTTCATACTTGCATAAGCAAACCGCTTTTGATGCTGCTGATATTTTTGCGTTGTTTTACGTTTCTTTTTTTCTCCTTTCTGTTTTTGTTTATTTGGCTCCGCAAAGTATCTGTGAGATATGAAATTGTTGTACGTTGAGCCTTTTTGCTTTCATCGCTTATTTTGTGTTTTGTTTCTGTTGAAATTTGTATTTATGTTTGGCCGGAGTTCCCCATTGGAGGGCATACGAGGCGCATTGGCGAAGGACATGCCATGGAGGACGCCGTCGAGCCGTCGAGCAGTCGACCCGGACAGAGAAAGTATCATTTGCCCGGCACCCAGCACGGCACTCGGCACTCGCCTGCCATCGTCGTAAATTTTAATGTTTTTGCTTTTGTGCTTTTGCCAGGGCCATCATATTTTCAGCTGTGTGGCTGTGTGTGTGTGTGTAAAAGTGTCTTTGTGTGTGTGTGTGTGTTTCTGGTGAAAATTATGTATATTTTTAGCACTTTCGCTTGTTTTGTTTTCGCTTATCGAGTTTGAAGGTCATTTGCTTAGCTTTCATTGCAATTCTTTTTTGCCTCGCTCCTCGTGTGTTTGCCATGTGCGTGTGTGTGTGTGATATCATATCTTCATATAGTAACGGCTGAAATGTATGTTTTGGATGCCTGGCTGCGCAGTTAATTTGTTGTGAAATTGTCATTTTGTTGCTTCAATGGCTGCGTGCAATGCGGCGTATGAGTAATACATTCTGACACAAGCAAATGGCCGAGCCAGACCAGTGTAGAGCTGAGCAGAGCAGAGCAGACCTTTTGGGGACACGCTAATGAGGCGCAAACAGAGTCACAGGCAGAGAAATCGAATTGCCTCGACTGGACACCCTTAAAACGTATCGAGGGTGCACTTCATCCCTTTGCGCTTCTGCTTCCTCTTCTTCTGGCTGGCAGCAAATTTAAATTGACATGTTTAAAGTCAATTTGTGCTCAGGCCAAAACTTTGGCCCATAAACAAGGCACGATACCGCGCCCCCGTGGACATTAACCTATTCATTTGTAAATGGGCTGTCGAATTTTTGTTCGTGGCATTCTGGCATTGTCTTCGTGCCGCATAAATATTTGTGTGCCTTTTGCCATGCGAAGCGTGAACGAGGGAATGAAACGCAAAAAACGCAGTAGGAGATTCGGCTTGGCTTGGTAAATAAACAAAGTGAAACAAACGGCTGGCGGAATGGCAGTCAAATCAAATGTAAATCCAAAATGAAAGCAAGCGCCAAGTGAAATTGAAATGAAAGCGAATGCGAAAACGAATACGAAGACGTAGCACAGCAAAACAAATGTGAATGTGAATGTGAATGTGATTGTGACGGCGACTACTGGTGGAATGCGATGCGGAAGCGTCTTTTCCATTTTCTCATTTCCCATAGTCGTTGTTGTTATTGCGCCCGCAGTTCGCTTAAAGGCAATTGAAAATTGGCAGCTGGCAAAGTGCTTTGACTTTGCCTGCCAATGCCAAAAGGAGGAGCACGAGCAGTCAGCCAACCACCCCAACCCCCCTGCTGAGCTGTGGCAATAGGCCAGGCATCAGGGGAGCTGCTGCCACACCCAATGTGACCTCCTCCGTCTGAGCCAGGCCTAAACAGGCACATTAATACATAATTTATAATGTTTTTATGCTGTTCACCCACCCACATTCTGCTGCTGCTGCTGCTGCTGTTGTTGATTCTCTTAAAGATGTGTGCGCAATTTGATTAAGAAATTGAAGATGAATGTAATGTGATTTGGTTGGTATCGACGTAAATTGATCAAACTTAAGAGTTTAAAGCACTTGTAACACGGGGATTGAGGAGCACAATTCACAATTCTAGTCTCTCGGGGATGACCAAACTACATTGAACGCTTTCTGCTCTTGCAACTGCTGCGGTTGTCTGTGGTTGCATGCAGGGCTCAAAGGGTCGCAGCTACTTAAGGCTACACAAATGTAGAGCAGTTGCAGAGTATTTCAGCTACAGAAACACAGACACAGAACACAAAAAAAAAACTGCTTGAACAACAAAGGTATAAAGTTAAAGACAAAAATAAAAAGGAGCAAGTTTAAAACGGAACAAAAGGGGGATGGGGGGACGGAAAATGTGAAAATGAAAATGGAAAATGGAACAAAATAAACTTACCGGCGACTACTTTGTATAATTGGCGATAGAATTATCTCTAAACTGGAGGAAATGTTTTGATTTTGTTGTAAATTCGAGTGCGGATTGGAATTGGTTCGTTGTGAGTTCGTTGCAGTTGCTGTTGTGGCAATTGTTGCTGCTGCTGCTGCGGCTGCTGTTGTTGTTGTTGAGGTCGAGGTTGTTGTGGGGGCAACTAGGGATGCTGTTGGTTCATTCGGATACGCATTCGTATTGGTATTGCAAGTGCTATTGGAAGTGGAGTTGGAGTTGGATTGGCTACTGCTATGGCTATTTGCATTCAATGTGGGACAATTTAACGTTTGGTTGCTTGTGGTAATTGGCAATGCAAGTTGCTGCTGCTGCTGCTGGAGACCGGTGTCGTTGTTGGCACACTGTTGACCACCGTAGACATTCGCATTGCAATTATCTAGATTAATATTGGCCAATGCGGAAATGGACGCAAGTGCGTTTCGATTAGAATTGCTGTTGCCGTTGTTGTTGTTGTTGTTGCTGTTGCTGTGGCTGCCGCTGCAGTTGTTGTTGGCACTGTTGTTGCTGCCGGTCGGGGACATCAAAGGGACATCAGCATCAAACATATCCTCTGCCTCGGCTGCCTCATCGTCATACACATCATCGGTGTCTTCGGCCTCATCATTAGTTGTGGTCGCATCCGGTTGCATGGCCTCCAAAACGGCCATCACTTCGTCCTCCTCGCTGCAGGAGTGCGATGATTGCTGCATTGCCTGCTGTGTTGCAGTTTTGTGTTGATGATGATGATGTTTGGGGGTTTGATTTGTTGGGGGTATTTTTTACATGTCGATAGTTGGCGATGCGGGGGGAAAAGGTTTTGAGAGAACGGAAAACAAGGTTTAGCTTTGCTTGCAGGGTCTGCTGGGTCAACAAGACAAGACAAGACAAGACAAGAGAAGAGTAGACAAAAGAAGTCTTTGTACTACATACAAAACAGGCAGGCACTAGACGAATAATAATTAAATATGTTTATCACACATCTGCATGCACTTTACACGAATTAGGAAATACAGTTTTTGGGATTTTAGGCACAGACTTAACACAATATTATTGTTGCTAATTCAACACAAACATTAGCAATATGCGAGCAATATAATTATTATTGTTATTATTATTATTATTGACTTATTCATTGCGGGCACAAAACATGCAATCTATGCAAAAAAATATTTTAAATAATAAACAAATCAAAAAGGCGCAGTTCCATGTAATTGAAATTAATTTAAAAATCAGTCTGCACATAGTAGTGCATTTATTATTAGATCCGCAGGCACACAATTTTAATTACACACATCCCAATCAACAAAGGCAGCTCGGAAAATACCCCAGCATTGACAACAGCAACAACAACCACAACAATGTGAACAACAATGGCAAATGCCAATACCTGTGGTTTGGGCAACAAAAGCTCGCCTGATTGCGTTCATAAAGTGACCGCCGGCTAAACACCTGACCAAAATCAAACCCCACTAACACACACATACACAGACAGAGCACTCTGGTGGTGGCATGTGGCATGTGGCATGTGTAAGAGTCGACAGTCGACAGTCGACAGTCGACAGTCGGTGTATTCATTCCACAGGACATACGCCCTGCGGATTGCAATTGATTGCTTTGCCGCGCCACTGTATGATAATTGTTGTTCGCGCCGTTGTTGTTATTGTTGTTGCTCTTTAAACTCTTTCTTTGTGAGAATATAACGAATACCGCTTAAGTGTAGTGCACGATTAATCCCTCTTTGAGCCAGTTGCTAAAATTAAAAATCAATTAACATCTCTCTGCGTTTGTCTATTTAAAACATCCGTAAAATCTTTGCTATTTATTTCAACGCATAGCATTTTAAATTAATCCCACAGTGTTCTTTATTTTTTGGGCTTCGTATTAAGTCGAATGCAATTTGCAATCAAATTGATTCAATTTATTTGACATGTGCGCTAACAACACAATGAGATTTATATCACACACAATGTCCGACATAAATATAAATGTGTGTAGAAATTGAATAATAAATCCATGTTGTTGGCTGATTGATTTAAATGTTATCGCGGCTGTATCGCAGTTAAGCAACACATAATTTGTTGCTTTAAATTTACGATAAACATAATTCAATAGAATTAATTTGGTAATTGAAAAGGCTTTGACTATAGCTGTTGCTGTTGGTCTTGCTGATGTTGTGCAGCGTCAGTGTTTCAATCCCAATACACTTAAAAGCTCATTCAATTTGGCCAAAGACACGTTTGTTGTATGTAGCACATTTGCTGTTATTATGATTGAGTTTAATACACACAAATACACGTGCAGCAAAGCGAGACATGTCCGTCTCTCTCTCTCTCTCTGTGTGTGAGTGAGTGAGTGTGAAGGTAAACAGAATATTCCCCTTACTTTGTGAGAAGACATACACAAATTCATTTGTAAATGAAATCATAAAGGCAGACAGACACACCGAGATATTGGGAATGGGGGGATCTATCCGCTTTTGTATAGAACTTCATGTGTAGCTCAATCTTGCAGATACAAACACACACACAACCCTTGAGCCACTTAAAGCTTATGCTTTTTGCTGGGCCAACTGCTAAAGTTGATTTTGTGCAGGGCGCCAAAGTTTGTTTGATTTGTTATTAATTAAAATTGCATTCAACTTGAAAATTGTATTTGTTGCTCGCAGAGCTTATCTAATGCCGCCCTTTATCACCACGCTCCCCTCCCCCGCCTCCATGGTGCTGGCTATATAGACAAACAGAACCACACTATCAATAATGAAGCTTGAATTGAAGCCTAATGGAAACACGTACGAGATTGCTTAAATAAACAAAGTCAATGGACGGGGTTTGAGAGTTGAGGAAGTCCATTGCCATTGCCTGCTTCTTTGGCTGGCTGCCTGCTCAAATTTAATTAATTTTCTTCCACTT
Source organism: Drosophila siamana (assembly GCA_035047445.1). Lineage (NCBI taxonomy): Eukaryota > Metazoa > Arthropoda > Insecta > Diptera > Drosophilidae > Drosophila > Drosophila siamana. The sequence goes on along the minus strand of JAWNPP010000004.1, from coordinate 13,600,689 downwards.
TTATGGGTGTGTTACACATACATATGTCTGCTTCTCTGTGTGTGTGTGTGTGTGTGTGTGTTAATTAGGCATAGTATTTAGTCGCACACACGCCCCTTTTGCCCTCTGGCCACAGACCCAAATGCATCAAATTGTCTGACAAAAACGTTAGCGACTCAAAAACGCCCCCATCGTCATGGGGCACGAGTGGCACCCGCTAAAAGGGACGCTTTCAATGCCAACCGTCGCGTCTGGCAACTGTCAGGGCCAACAGGCGTGTCAACTCACTCGAAAGAATAATTATAACCCATGTATTCCAAGGTCTTTTTCTCTATTTCTTTTTTTTTTTTCGCCATGCACATGCATAAAATATGCGTCAATTGTTTTCTCTATTTATATTTTTTTCTGTTTTGTTTTGCTGGCTGCATAAATATTAAAAGCGACAGATGTCCATTGATGGTGAAAGACAAAAGACCAGCTTAGTTAGTTGGATAAAAAGCGAATTGCTAATAAATAAAAAAAGAAAAACAACATAAAAGCTTAAACTAAAACAAATATCAACGTTTATTGTTTGAGTGCTGCATAATTAAATCACGCGGTGTTCAAACTAAATGAATCAAAAGCCTAGACAGCGCAACCGAAAGTTACCCTGTAAATCAACGAGTATCTGATTGTTTCTGACTAATAAATATACCCGTTAAGGCACTTTGTCGCTGGGCAGCAGCGACGGCAATTGTTAAATCAACTTTTTTACAGCATTTTCCGCACTATTTGAGTCACAAATTGTTCGCCCCGCCAGAATCAATTTTTTATTCAATATTTTTTCCAATTGTTTTGCGCACACAAAGTTGTGCATGCAAAAAACTGCTCCAGCCAATTGCATATAATATTTATGGAATTCTAATGTACTTAGTTCGACAATGGGACAGACTTTTGAATACACTTTTGCCTCACACACATAACATATCTAACTTTAAATCAATGTTCTATTTTTGCACTTTAATTGCGAGTTGAGTTTTCGCCACGTTTTGTTTGGCCATTGAATCGCTTAAAGCTCAATAAGCCAGGCTGTAAGTTGTCGCTTTTATTGTTTACCAATTGTGTTAATCTAGCATTTGTTGGATGGGGGCGAACCAAAAATAACAATAACAAGCATTGTACAAGTCAAACAGCTTCGAGCGGTAACTCTTCGAGCGCTTCGCCTAAGTAAAGTGCGTACAACAGGCCAGGAGACAACGGACAACGACAACGACAAGGACAACAACAATCGAAACTTTTGGCACATTAAATCAGCAAATTTATTGACTTAACTGCTTTGGCAAGGACATGCCACATGCTAGCCACGCCCCAAGCCCCAACGCCCAAGAACGCTTGGCGTTTCGCCTTTGGCCTGGCCAAGCCAACTCTCAGTATCTCTTACAGCATGTGTCTTACAGCTCTTGCCTGTCCCTGTCTCTCTCTCTCTCACTCTCTCTCTCTCTTGTTTCCCTCTCGCTTCGCTCCTTGACTGTGTGGCTGTTTGAGTTCCTGTTCTTGTCCCTTGCTGTGCTGTCATAATTTTTGATTTGCTTGTTTTATTTGATGTCCTTTGGCTGCTTCTTCGACTTGTTGTTGTTATTGTTGTTGTTGTTGCCGCTACTTTTGGTTGTTGTTGTTGTTGTTGGAAGGCACTGTCTTCGCTTTACTAAGCTGCCTCCAGCTTAGGGAAAAACAATTTTGCAAAATTTATTTTATAGCAAAATTATGCCAAACATTTCGAGAATGTTTCTATGTAGTGGTTGCTGCCTGCTATGAAGGCCATTTGCCACACACACAAACACGCACACTCACACATGCAGAGTCATATGTGTGAGTGTATAAGCGGGTCGCACAAAATTTATTTAAGAATTGTAAGTATTTTGTGCTGTGGTAGCTGCGAAATTTGTGCCATCAACTTGAGTTGAAATTATTTGCTTGAGCAGCCCACTGTGCCCCCGCACCTTCTCGACCCTTCCCCCGCCTGCTTTGGGTGCCACTCATACCACGCTTTGTTGTTACATAAACTTGGATAATGTAGCGCAAATAGTTGCTTATTATTTATGCTGCTTTATTGCCCTGTTCCTCTTCGTCTTCGTTTCTCGCTCCTCGTCGCAGTCCCGACCGACGCAAATATCTTTTTGCTTTTGGGGCGCAATTCATTTGGGCGTTAGACAAAAATTAGTTAGCATATTTTAGTTGTTAATTAGTCATGCGTGAAATTGAGCTGACGATTTTGTGCCGTCTCTGCTGCTAATGTTTAGCATACTTTTGAGCAGAATTTATGCGACACAAAGTAATGGCAAAGCAAATGCGAATAGAAAATAAAGTTGGCATAAATAAAACACTTGATTACGCTGCCAATGGCCTGAATGGGTTTAAGATTTGTAAGGATGCTTCTTGAGACGGCGAATTGTAGAACTTTTGGGCACAATGTTTTAAGTTTTAAGAAATTAGAATTAATTTCCACTAGCATTTTAAAACACTGTGAATATTATAATACTACATATTTCCTGATAGTTTGGCGTGTGCTTTTGTGTGATGCGTTCCTTAGCTTTCTTCTTCTCAGTCTGCAGTCATCAGTTGTGAGTTTATTTCTATGCATTTCAGATTTAAAGCAGCGTCGAGCGTAGAGCATCATTATGCTGTATCTGCTGGATACATAAGCAGCTACTGTCTACATATAAGTTGACTCTGTGTGTTGCCACCACGCCTATTTTCGCGCAGTCTATTCAAGTTAATTAAATTCTCCGTCTATGTGGCAGACACAAAACTCAGATAGCAGCAAGTTTATTTGCAGACATAGCGCTGCTTTTGATAACACACAAACATGTCCCTCTTTGAGTGTGTGTGTTTGTGTGTGTGTGTGTGTGTGCATGCAAAGATAAGTGTGCATGTTGCTTAAACCAGGACACAGTCCTTTCGGCCCCCTCACCCCTCTCCCTGCTTCGCACACACACAGTGTGTTTACAATGAGTCTTGCGAAATAATCAACATAAAAGCTTCAGTTTGCTTATCATGCAACAGCAACAACAACAACAACAACAAAAATACTACTACTGCTGAGTGCGAGAAGAGTGTGTGTCTTATTAGGGGGATTTACAAGAACAGCAAAAAAAAAAGAGAAGTGCTATTTACGAGTTGCAAAATTAAGTATACGTTATGAGAGACAGCTGCACTTGTGTGGCGTTGCAGTGCAGCAAAGTGCTCGAGTCGATAAAATACGTATTCAATTAAAGTTGAGGCGGCGAAAGAAACAAAAAAAGAAAAAACTTCAAGTTGCATGCAGGATAAAACACAAAAGACAAAAGAAACAGAGATGCGGCAAGACACAAAGGAGACACAAAGGGGACACAAAGGGGACAGAACACAACAAGTAGAACAAGAAACACAACAAACAATAACAAGAACAACAACAAAAATGCGACATGCGACAGGTTCACACGACATGCGGAACAAGAGTGAAGCTGCAGGAGCTGCAGCTCAATGCCAAGGCCTACTCACAGTTTGCTGCGTTGAGGTGACATTCGATGGCGCGACATTCTGTCCATGCTGCAGATACACTAATGGCCCACCAGCTGCCCCCGCGCCACTCGTTGTCGCCTTCGGCTGCTGCACAATGGGCGGCGGTTGCGACTGCGACTGCGACTGCGACTGTGATTGCGATTGCGACTGCGGCTGCTGTGGCTTGGCGACGGCGCCTTTGTCAAACTGATAGTACATGACATCGTTGGCGGGCGCCGAGCCGCCGTACAAGGGCGCTGGCGGCGGTGGCGGCGGCGGATCCGCAGTCTGTGCGCCCGAAATGTGATACGCGCTCGCCTGTTGCTTGGGCGAACCCGACGCAGATCCCGAGCCAGAGCCGCTGCCGTTGTGACCGCTGCCGTTGTGGCCACTGCCGATGCCAGAGAACGAGCCACCGAGCAGACCAGGCGGCATCTGCGGCATCTTGTAGTTGTAGATGTAGGGCCGCTCGTACTCGCCGCCATGTATGTAGGAGAGAAAGAGATCCGATTTGGCCGGCTGCAGGCCGTAGCCGATGCCGACGCCAGCGCTGCCGTTGACGCCGCCAGCGCTGCGCTGGCCAAGCGCACGATTGTAGCTGGCATTGCTGACATTGCTGCTGGCATAGTGCATGGGATAGCAGCTGGCGTTGGCCAGCTGCGAGCTGCCGCCCGTGAGCAGCTGTGTCTTGGTCACACTCTGGCCGGAGAGGCGGCGAGTGGGGACGCCGATGTCGGACTTGGCGTCGCGTCGCTTCACCTGCGCCGCGCTCGTCGAGGGTCCTTGGTAGTAGTAGGGAGCCGCCGGGTTGTTGGGCCACTCGACGAAGCTGCGCTGTCTGCTGAAAGCACCACCACCACCACTCATACCTGCACCACCAACACCACCACCAACACCTGCAGCACCCGGTGCCGTGGATACCATGTTACCAGTGAGATTGCTGCTGCTGCTGCTGGCAACACGAGCGCCCGACGATCCCTTGCCCAGCGCATTGTTCAGACTGAACTTGTACTGATTGTTCTCGAACGTCGTGTAGCTGAGCAGACGATTGCCGGCGCCAGTGTTGCCGTTGCCGCTGTTTTTGTTGCTGCTCGACGCTGTCGACGCCGTCGCCGAAGCCGCTGAGTTAGTACTGTTTGCTGATGTGCATGTGGACGCGCCGTGAACGGGCGCCAGGTTTTGTTTGGGATTAGTGGACGATGTGGAGGAGGAGGCGTATTTGTAATTGGGCTTCTGCTGCCGCTGCTGTTGCTGCTGTTGGGCAGCGAACAGCGAGCGCTGCTGCTGCTGTTGCTGTTGCTGCTGCTGCTGCTGATTACTCACAGTCTGTTGCATGAGGCTGTTGTAGCCACCACCGTTGGTGCCGCCTCCGCCGTTGCCGTTGCTGGCGCTGCCGATCGATTTGCGATGACTGCCGCTCGAGGCGCCCGACGACTTGTTGGTGCCGTATCGTGTGCTGTCGCTGGATCTGTGGAGACGAAGTTGCAAAGCAAAAGAGACACAAATATTTGTGTGTTAAATGTGGGGAATCTATTGTACATTTGAGAGTGTTCAAAAGATGCAAAAGTATTGCTGAGGGATAAGTAAGTGTGTGGGAGAGCTGTTTTAAACTGTATAATTGTAATTTGATGGCATGAAAAAGTAACTCTAAACTATGAGAAAATATGGCAGAAAACATTTCGAAATAAGCAGCAAAATAATTTGAGTTTCTTCTTGATTTAAAAGTATGTTTAGTAAGCAGCTTTATAAGTATCTGTGCTAACAGTAGTTCATAAAAGTATCTTAAGCATTTGGGCTTACCTTTCTGAGGAGTAGGCATAGTCCTGATCAGCACCCAGACCCGAGTCCGTGTGCTCGTGTGAAACGCGTAGCGCTGAGTTCTCCAGTGGACTGAGATTGGAGCCCGTGGGCGAGATAAAGTCGCCCATGCTCATGCTGGACATCATGCTGAAGGGTACCAAATAAATAGGCAGATGTAGTCGATACAATGTAGCAATTAATATGCGAATAAATGTAGTAGCTAATGTCTTTCGTATTGAAGATATAGTATTGACAATACACTGATTAACTATAAGCCATTTAAATTGGCATTCACTTACCGCACTAAGCCGTGCCCGTTGTTGCGTTCGCATTCCCGCGACGAGATCGTGCTGGCCGAGCGAATGGATCCGTTCTTGGGCGCCGCACCTCCGTGACCGCCGTGGCCGCCGTGGCCACCGCCTGGATTGCCCACGCCGCCGACATTGCTATCATGCGGATGAGAGCTTTGGTAGTAGAGTCTACAAGGCAGCAACACAAACACAATGAGAAACTGCCAGCAGCACTCAGTGGCCCAGTCAATGCTCAACTCACCCTCGAATGCGATCGACGCGATTCTTGGCCTGTCCCGCATTCCCCGAGCCGCTGCCGTTGGTGATGGTGTTGCCGGAGCCGGTGCTCTTGGCGCCGACGCTGCTCTTGCTGTTGCTCTTGTGGATCTTCAGATTGGAGTTGGAACGCTTCGACGTCGTCTCCACCACGGTGTAGGGAATCTCGCGCAGCTGCTGCTCCGACATGCCCGCGGTGTCCACTAGATCGAACTGCAGATGCTTGGCCAGCTCGCTGTTCCACATGCGACTGCGCGACTCCGACGGAGATCTAAGCCCGAGAATTGTGAGTAAAAAGGAGACTATGTGGATTACGCTATGTGGAAACTCACTTGTTCTTGCGATGACGTCGCGACTTGTGGTGCGAATGCGTGTCCGAGTGGCTGTCGTTGCTGTGCAGACTGCGCGCCACCATGCTGCTCTTCGACACCGACGCCTGCTGCACCGAACTCTGCCCCAGACTGGCCTCCGCCTGGCGACGCTGCACCTCGCGCCACTGCGTGGTGGAGTCGATCAGCTCAGCGCTGCCGCTGCGCATCGAGGAGCTGCGATGGCCCGAGTAGCTGCGTCCCCGTGTGCTGTCGTGATCCGAGCCGCCAGCGGAGTCGCGTCGATGTCGATGCGAGCGCCGGTGCTTGCGATGATGCGAACGCCCCGAGCGTCCAGAACCGCGCGACAATTCGCTCTCGTTGTCCGAGGTGCGACGATGGCGATGCTTGTGACTAAGTGGGGAGTATTTTAAACCTGGCGGAGTCTACGCAAAACTGTTACTTACCGTCGCGTCGAGCGCGAGTCGTTGGAGGAATGACTCTCAACGGAGCTGGAGCGATAGCGTTGCTGCTGATGCGAGGCGGATGAGGAGCTGGCGCGTTGTTGTCGCTGCTGCTGATGCGACGATGACGACGACGTTTGCTGCTGCTGCTGCTGCTGCGACTGCGACTGATGATGATGGTGATGATGATGACTGGTGCCATGGCCATGGCTGTGATGGCTGTGGTGATGATGGAGACCACCGCCCGTGGTGCTGACCGAACGCACCGAGCGCGGACTCGACGGATTGTGGCCGAACAGCGAACGCTGCTGGGATCGCGGCCAGGGAGCGCTGCGCGTGCTGCGCGGCGAGTCAGGTGTCTGTAAATTGCTGCTGCCATTGTTGTTGTAGCTGCTGGAGTTGTTGTTCTGCTGCTGATGGCTGCTGGCGCTGGGACGCAGACCGAGACTGGTCGGTATGCTGTACGTGGAGCGGTAGGGACTGTCGTAGTTGCTGTACACGTAAATAGCGATAGAGAGAGAGAGAGAGAGAGAAGCGGGTGCGATCAGAACCAGGCGATTGCACAAACAAAACGAAAAAAGCCTAGCGCATTATTTTGCCATAAATTTAAATTGTTTAACATAAACGTTGATTAAAGTCTGCAGCGCTCCAGCGTCGCGGCGTTTAGGCTGTCGAGCGAAACGGCGTTGTCCAAAGACGAACCCGAGATCGACACAGACAAATAATGCGCGTGTGTAAAATTGAGTAATTGCCGCACTGGCAATCAGCGGGCAATCATTTCCAGCCTCTGCTGCAGCTCGAGTTGCAGCTGAAGCTGAAGCTGGAGTTGGAGTTGGAGATGCGACTTCGTCCCCCCACTTTGTGGACGTGCCATTGTGCGCCTGGTCGCGCCTTGTGATTTATGTCCCGCTCGCCACGGTGTGGGCAACTTGATTGGCCTTTGTCCATGTTCCTGTCCTGTCGCTGTCCATTTCCCATTCTCTGCCTTCTTTCTTTGTGCCAATGATAAACGACGTGAGCTACGAGTGTTTGCTGGCCTCACTACTGCTTCTCCTGCCGATCTGTGGTGTGCGCGTGTTCCTTGGAATTGTTGCGCCAGCGATTACAGAGACTCCGCGACTGCTACCACTTGGCTTAATATATGCATAGATGGTGGCCTCGACACGACGATAGATGGACAGTGATGGGGTCAACGCGGCGTTTGCCACTGCCACAAGTTAATGACGTTGCCACTGATCGTACAACAATTTGTGCCTGTCGCACCAGTCGCAGTCTTTGCAGCCTTGCTTGATGACGCCTTGTGGTTTATGTGTCTAGCTCTGTCTATGCTTAGGAAGACTATTTTCTTAAGCTCTTCGCGTTGTAGTTCATTCCCTAATGTGTCTAGCTCTGTGTATTCTTTTAAGCACTTCTGCTGCTGCATAAAACTTTTGCTTTCTTTCTACCCTTCTTTCTTTCTTACTTTCTTCCAATGGCTTCAAATCTCTCTATTGAAAGTATTTTAAAGTCTATTTATTTTGCTTGTTTAATGTGCTTTAATCTTTTAACTATCGATCACGTTTTGTCTACACAAAACTATATTTATTTTTATGTAGATTTATCCCATTGTCATTTAACATATCTTTCAAAATGTCCTTAAAACTCTAACATCGCTTTTGCCTGCTATTGTTGCTTGTTGCTTGTTGTCTATATTTTCCTCCATCGAATTGCTTCATATTTTTTCTCCTCCCGTAGCACCATCTTGTGTGCTTCCATTTCCATTAAGCTCTCACCGCTTGATGCCACATCCTGTCGTCGCTTCCGCTGCACCAAAACTAACTCATTCGCTCTCTCACTCCCATCGCCATCGGTCTAATGGCCGATTTTTATTTGTCCATATATAATTTGATGTGCAAAACCATAAAACATTTAATAAATGTTGCGTCTAGACAATGTAACTGCCTTCAAATGGCAACTAAATGGATTTTGAGCACGCCATTGGCAGGAGGCATGCCACAGGAGCAGGCACTTGGACACCAAGGACACCAAGCACAGTTCACCACAGCGCACAATGGCAATAGCAATAGCAATAGCTTTTGAACAATGCAAAAGGCGACGGCCTGTCAAATCCAACAGACAAAAACACGCACACCCGCAATCACCAAATTGCGTGGGGGGGCGGACGAAACACATGATGAAGTGTTTGCAGCATTGTTTTTACTATATTGAAGAGCCGGAGCAAGAGATTCCATTCGCTATGCCAAAATGGCAACTCTATTTGCTTTGCAGCAGACAGCGACCGTGGGGGGGCAAAGAAGAGCACTCGCATGTTGCAAATTAAAAACAGATCAAAGGAAGATGCTGCCGCAGTGGCAGCAACATGAGAGCACTTCCGGCTCTGACGCGACGACGCTTCAAATTATTACCAAAAAAACCGAAAACGAAAACAAACGAGATAAAAAAAAAAAACACACAACGAGATGCAGGGAAAGCCCTCCAAAAAAAAAAGGGACAACTACGCCAAAGGAAGTGCACAAAAAAGTGTGGACATACAATATAGAATATATACAGACACAGACACACACTTCTGCTCTATATCTATATATGTATCTGGCTATATGGTTGTTGCATTGTGGACGGAACTGACGCTGGGTAAATCAAAAACTTTTGTGCATGAAATGAAAACAAATGATGGATATTTGGAGTACTCACTTGGCGCTGGAGTTGCCGTTGCCGTTGCCGTTGCCGTTGTTGTTGCTGTTGGCCAAACTCTGCAGTGGCAGCGGCTGGGGCAGCGGTCGGTTGCCCATGGAGACGCCTCCGACGCCGCCGATGGAGCTGCCGCCGCCGCCGTTGTTGCTGTTAAAAAAGTCATCAATCACGCGTCGTGGCTGGCGCTTGGAGGGCACACGCGTAAAGGCGGGCGGCGCACGTCCGGCGGCAAGTGCATCCTTCTCCGTTTGCTTGTCCGTGCGACTGGTCGGTTGATTGGTTGGATGGCGGGCGGGGGGTCAAGGTGGTGGTGGTGGTGGTGGTCAGACATGCGAGAGTGGCAGCAAAACATAAAAGTAGGCATAAAGTCGTACAAATATATATATATATATATATGTTTAGGTATACGGTATATTAACAAAAAAAAATGAGCAAAGCACACATAAAATGTAAAAGCGAGAAAACCAAATAGAAATAGAGAAATACGACGCAAGACGCTGCTATGCCGGTAATAATGAACAGTGAACCATAAAAAGGTTGTAAAAACTTTCATTTGTTTCACAAATTAAAAACGCAGGCAGGCATTCCACCAGCTGGACTTGGCTGCAGGAGAACTTCGTGGTCTCATGCTCTCAGGCTCGTGGTCGAGGCCTCGTTTGTTGTAGGCGCAGTCGTAAAATGCGGCGGCGCCCCAAAAGTTTCAGCCGACCGAAAAAAACAAAACAGCAACGAAAACGAAATCTCCTGCTCTTCTAGTTGGCTAATAGTTTCGTTTCGTTTCGTTTGAGTCTCTCGGTTAGCCACGTGAACTCGATTTAGCCAAGTTCACCAAGTGCAAGAAAGTTTATTTTCTTCTCTTTATATTTTTGCTCGCCTCGGCCCAGGCAAATGGGCAACCGCAGTCACCACAAATGGCTGTCATAAACAGGGACTCGCGGCTGTGGCAGTGGCAGTGGAAGGGAGAAGTAGGTGGCAAGTCCGGCCTGGGGTCCCTGCCACATTCGTCATGCACAATTGCCTTGCATTTTTGGTCCCGCAGGCATTTCACAGAAAGTCATTAGTGGGCTTTGCACTCGACTTGCGTTTTGTTGAACGACTCCCAACTACGACTACGACTGTCCGGCTGTCCAGCTGTACAACTGGCGACTGCCTGCAGATCCGACATTTTTATTGGACTTCCAATTAGCTGGGGCAGCAGCAGCAACAGCCCGAGAGTTTGGTGTAAACTTGATCTATGTGAGTTTAACTCTCCGCATTAGAGATGCTCAACTGCGAGCTGTGTGTATCGAAGCTGTTCAGCTGGAAGTGGTGAATGGCCCAGCACTGAGTTGCTTTCCGCCTTGCTCGAGTGCCCTTAATGATCTAATCACATGAGCTGCCAAAGGATTTCGAGTGTCTGTGGGTTACATTTTAATTGGCTGCACTTTTTGGGGGCCTGCCTGCCGACTGCCGACTGCCAACTGCAAACTGCAGCTACAAATTGGCTCGGCTCGTCTAGGCTAATAAATTGGCTCAGCTTGCGCTTAATAACTTTATTTAATGCACACTCCCACTGTGGGTTGTGGGTTGATTGTGTGTGTGTGTGTTCGGGTCTCGAGTGTTGCATGTGGCAAACACTTCCGGCAGTTGCACTGCTTATATGTTTGTATGTATATTTATATGCACTCACCTGTGTCTAAAGCGCGAGCCGAGCTGAAACAAATCCGCTGCATGCGACTGCGAATTGGGCAGCGGTGCAACGCGCACCTGCCTGAAGAACGCATGATGCTCCACACAGCAGCGCCACAAATGCTTGCACGCCGATTTCCTTGGAGTCTCGAAGCCATAAGTGCTGAGCTCATTCTGCAACAATATACACATAGATAGAGAAGAGAATCCAACACACAAGTGTGATAAGCAGCAAAGTCAAGTCACGACGATGACGATGACGACGACGACGACGATGAGGCAGAGAATTGGACGATGTTTGAAGTTGCTTGTGCGCAAACCTTTTGCCGACAAAAGCTGCTGCAGCAGCAGCAGCAGTTGCCAAGTAAAAAAGGCAAATTGAGTGAATGAATGCCCGAGTGAATTCTGCGTCGCAGCAAACTTCCCTTTTTTTGCCAGCGTAAAGTGTGAATTCTTTGACACAAAAAAAAGGCGAACAAGCCAAAGAAGAAAAAACCGATTCTAGCCAAAAAATAGCGGCAAAAAAGAAAACGAAACCAAGAAAATGTGAAAATGCGAAAGTTTCGCTTTTGTGTGCGTCAAGTGAAGAAAAGTTTTTTGATTATCAAAGCGTTAGCACCGAAAAGTGTTCAAGTTAGAATAGCAACCGGGCTAGCTAGCTAGCTAACAGCTTACAGCTCACAGCTCACAGCTACCAGATACCACCAACCAGCTACTTGTTGTCTAACGAGTGCTTCTTCACAGCTCACAGCCGACAGACGACAGACGACAGCCGCACTTGAGAAACGTTGACAGCCAAAAGTTGTCACCCAACGAAAAAATTGGCGACACTGCAAAATGGCTACGGACAACATTTTAAACTGGCAACGAAACTGAAATACGCTTTCATTTGCAGGTGGCTTACAATAAAGCTGTTCAAGACAATAATGCTACAAACCTTTGGGCCAACAGCATAACTAACAATCGGAGCAACTTATGGTATATATAATGTTAAATCTGTCTTCAGCTTTTTTTGAATGGAAGCTGAAAATGCATTACTTATTGGCGACCGAAATATATGACGAATTAATTGAAATTTGAAAATATTTTCAGCTTTCCTTTCGTCTATAATTTAAAAGATTGAAAACGTGTTTGTGCCGCAATATTGTCGCCAATTGTGTTAAACTAGTGTTAAGCAAGGTGGCAATTTGTCAGAGCTAAACTTGGCTACGTACATCAAGCACATGTTCAACTTTTCTGAGTTACATGCGCATCTCATCTGTTCTTGCAACTGCTACAAAGTGTCTGCAGGAGTCTGAGCCTGTGTCTGCTGGATACCCTTTCCCCGAAAACAGAAGAAAGCATTAAAAACTTGAAGAGCACAATGGCAAACGAACTGCAAATTGTGTGAAGCACTCGAGAGCGAAATATTTATGGCTAAGAGCAAATACTTGGTCCTCTCTTGCCTCTTAGTCGCCATGGTCGTCGTCGTCATCGTCATAGCTATAGAGAGCTATGGCAAATGGCATTGTTGCCGGGTGCGTTGAAATTTACATTTTTATCGCTTATCCTGAGCATAAAATAGCGTCCTTTATAATAAACTTTGGCAATGCGCGGCCAATAGTAATGAGCCACCGTCGTCTTGTTGCGCAGCACGACAATTCCGCTGGGTGTCAGGCCCAAAAAGTATTCCACGCTGTCCTCGCCCTGCAACGAACACAAAAAGAAAACAAGAGAAAGAGAATTGTGAATGAGACTGAGAATGAGAATGGAAAATGTGCCTCAGTGGCAGTTTGAAGTTCGAGTTGAAAGTTTGGCGAAAGAAAGCAAAGCAAAGGAATACTATGGCCCATTGTTTTAGCCTAAGCAGGCGAGGCGACAAAAGTTTCTTTTGGCCATTGCCAAAGAAACAAACACAACAAAACGAACAAAAAGTTTCTTGCTTGCTGGCCAGCTTGGCCTATTAGCAACTGCTGTCAAACCCCCCTCGGCCCCCGCCTCCCTTTTGGCATACAAGCAGTACAAAATCATAAAAAGAAATTGTAATTTTAGCTGTTAATTAAATTAAAAAGAAGCAAATGGCCAAAGCGTGTGGGAGGGGGGCAAAAGGGGTCTGGCAACTGGCGCCGCGATAGTCAATGATTTGTGTCTATAAACAAACAGAGCAAGGCAGGCGAATGAGTTGGAAAGGGAGAGTAAGAGAGAGAGCGAGAGGGAGAAGGGCAGCACATACCACAAGCATGTGGAGTACAAGGGTTGCCCTCGGCCCCCTGCCCACCGCACACACACACATGTGCATATGTCTCGTATACAAACACAGCTGGTGATTTATTGAGGTTTGATATCAAAGTAAAGGGCAATAAAAAATGCAAATGAAGTGCCAACTTACGCAGCACAAAAGCAGTTGAAGCTAGTGGAGTTAGTGGGGCAGAGGGAGGTGCTTGGATATCGAGACATAGCCGGGGCGTGGCTGAGATGGCGTGGCGATGGGGTTGGGGGGGTCGCAGGGGAGGGTGGTGAGCATAATCATTGCGTTGGTCTCCCCCAAACACCGAAAATGTTGAGCAAATGATTTATAATATTTGCCATGAAACGAAATTAAACTTTGCATTCACATTGACCCCTTTTATGGGCGGTTGCTTGAAACACCAGCCCTCAGTCCCCCCATTCACCCCATTCCCCACTCCCCTCTCCGTTCTGCGCTCTGTGGTTTCTGGTTGACTGTGAACTTACCAGCACGGGATGCAAATCAACACCATACATGTCGTGCCATTTGACTTTATCCAAATAGTTGAGCTCGGCACTCGACGGCGACATGCCCTTGAGCTGTTGATGCAGCTCCGAGACGCGGGCTTCCAACTCGCTGCTCTGATTGGGCAGCAAGCGAAACTCCGATACGTAACCCTTTGAATGCCTTCGCTGATCGTAGTCCCCCAATTCGGCTGTCCAAATAAATAAATCAAAGTAAATTATTATGCTACAACTGACGACAGTTTATTTGTACTTACATTGCACCACAAAGGCGCCCAATTCGGCGGCCAGCTCGAAGGCAACGGGCAGGCGTCCCTGCAGCACATCCTGTTTGACTTGCAGGAACAGTTGATATCTGTCACATATATAGAAAACGAGAAACAAATTTAATTAGTTAGCCACACAGCGTGATGGGACTTTGATGTTTTGTGTCCTAAACAAACTTAGCAACAAACATATTACACAATTATTTGCCCAGCTCAAGTTGCGTGTTTGCCTAACGAGAGTCGTGTGGCAGCAGCAGCGTGGAAGTGTAATCCTATTGCTGTTATCGTCGTTCAATATGGTTAATAGAACCGTTTTAATGCAGCTCTTGAAAATCTGCCACAATCTGCGCGTCCAGCAGTCGAAAGTCAATTGCCGTTTATTGTGCGCCGCAGACTTTGTATAGCTAAAATAACAGAAAAATTCCCCAGCTCCAATGCTGCAATAATATGCAATGCTGCCACTCTTTGCTGCCTCTTCAACGGCTGGCGTTATAAGTGCATTTTCAGTGCATTTTCATTTATATGCGCCAATATTAGCGCAGCAGTTGTGCACGAGTTTTGATCATGTTTGGCCAGAGATTGGCAGCCGTTTCCGTTCCGCCTCGCGCTCTATTAGAAGTAGAGTCCGGCTGCACTTGGTGACGATTATGGTGGCAACAGCAGCAGCAGCAGCAGCAACAGCAGCCAATGTGTCGTCGTATTAAGCGCAAATATTTGCACACACCAAATGCTTGATAAATGCAGCTAACTGCAGTCTGGCTAGAACACGACATTTGGCCTCCGATTCCCCGCATCACCGATTTGCTAATAGCCATGGAATCGCAATCGCCCCTTTGGGATTTTCGCAATTTCATGACGATTGGCGTTTTTCGCAATTCATTTTGCTTGCTTTGCACACACAACACACTCGCACTCTCTTCTCTCACTTTGCTGGCATAAATGTGTATTAAATGCATTATGCACCATCCATTAGTTGTCTGACCTCTGCCCTCAACTCAACTCGGCTCGACTCGATTAATTTGCTTTTTATTATTGAATTGCGTCCATAAGCATTTGTCTGTGTGTCTGTCTGTCTGTGTGACTGCGTGTGGCAATTAATAAATTGAATTTATGTAATAAAATTGTGCAACATTTAATTGCGGAAAACCTTTAATAATGACAGCCAGTTGAAATTAAAGTGAAGTTATGTTATTTGCTTTCAGGTCGACACAAAACTCACCTCGTTATCTCCTCGAGCAGTTTGCAGGGATCGGCAGCGTAGAATTTAACCCCAAAATACAAATCGTATGGATCCGATTTGGGCTTCAGTTGGCGAGAAATGCGTGACGCAGGATCCAGCCAGTGCTGCAAAATATACAAAAAAAAAAAGAATGGCAAATTTCAAATAGATAACAAGGCGTATACGCAATGTGTGTGTGGAGCGCAGACAAAGCGACAGCTGTGCGGCACAGCAGGTGAGGCTGGCTGGCACTTTGAACTCCTTTCTACTTGTCTGTGTGGCCGGCACAAAAGGACGCGCAGGACATGCGTGCCGGCATAAAAGTGAATTTCAATGAAGGCCAAGGTGACGTCGATGTGGATGTGGAAAAGCGAAATTATATAATTTGCCTTGCAGGCGCTTTCGTCTCGCCGGCTGGCGTCAAAGGCGAGTCAAAGGGGCCCGAGCGACGCTTTTTGTTTTCATTCTTAACGCTTCGCATGCGCCTCAATGAATTTCAATGAAAACGAAAATGAATTTCAAAAAACCAATATGTTTGCACTGCCAGCTAGCGAGCAGTGAGCAGCAAGGAGTCAGGATATGATGGCAGCAGGCATCTGCTTCCATATCCGGCTGCCACTTCATACTTCATACTCTCTGCTCTGCTCTGCCACTTACCGTTTGATTCTCGTCGTCTATGTAGCGTATGCCGAAGTATGAAGTCTCGATTAAATTGAGCCTGGCAAAAACGACATCCAGCAGCGCTTGGCCCGGCAAATCATCCTGAAAATAGACAAGAAAATTGTTGTTAAAAGGCTGGCTGTGTGTGCAGCTGAGCTGAGCGCCCAAAAGAGGCGGAAAAGAGAATGAAAGACAACGTTGGCCAAAGCCATTCAATGGCAAAGCAAACACTCAGACACTCCAAAGACTCAAACGTTGCAACAACAGCAAAAAAGCAAAAAAAAAAAAAAAACGAAAATATAAGCGAAAAAGAAAACTGAGAAACGTTTGAAACACTGGCAAACTGTTGAGCCGTTGAATGGCCACAGTTTCAGAGTCCTCCTCACTAGCCACAGGACGACGACAAGGACGAAACGCTCTCGCTGTCCTTCGCTGCCATCTTGCAGCGCTTGGCTGCGTCTGGCCAACAAAAGTGAAAACTTGCCGGCGACAATTATTCAATTGGAAAATTGCGCCTTTTTTTCTTGCCGCATTGCTGATAAACGCCCCTCGCAGACAGCTCCTTTCCCCCGCCCTCTTCCCGCTCTAACACCTCGCACACATTTTCGTTTGATTTAATTGAATTCGGTTGTGTGTGTGTCGCTCGAACTTTAACGCTTTAAAAAGCCAATTTTTGTTTTAGCTTTCTTTTTTTTGTGTTGTGCGACTGGGCTTTCGACTAGCGCCAATAATAAATTGAGTTGATTCCCCAAGGGCGTTTTGGGGCAAGTTAACGTTGTGCAAAGCGGAGATGGGCTACAGGGCTACAGGGCTACAGTTGCAACCGCAAAATACGCAAACTATGGGCCAGGAGACGCACCATTGTTAACCGCAGAGAGTCCCACACACACACACACACACAGACACACATTCCACTTGCCACATGCCACATCGCACACGGCTGCTTCTTCATTGTCTGTGGCACAGCTGGCGCTCGACATGTTTGATTTTTGGCGCTGACCAGACACTATCTGCCCGTGAGCGAGAGTTCCAGCCAATCCCTATCTCTATCCCAATCCCTCGTCTGACTTTTGAGGCAACTCGCTTCGCTTTTTTTTGGTTTTTTTTTTTGCTATGTGTGTTGCGCTTTTTATTTGGGTTTACCGTTGGGGGAAAGCGAGAAGCGGGAGCGCGAGGTGAGGCGAGGCATGTGCCGACTGCTGCCATGTTTTATTTATTGTATTTTGCTTGACCAAACATCCCTTGGTGGCCACAGAGAACTGCTCGCATCGTACATATAACCAGGCTGCATCCCTTTTTGTATTTGGCCATGTTTTATTGTTGTTGCGTCATAAACTTAATGGATGGCAAGTGTGAACAACCCGAGCCTGAAACTGCTTCTGCTTTTGCTTTTGCTCGTTGGTTGTTGGAAGTTGTAGGTATTGGGCCAGCGCCCTTTGAATTTATGTTAAATATTTCTGCTGACCAACAGCAAAAGGACAAGCAAACAGACAGACAGACAGACAGACAGACGAACTGAGAAGGATCACACTGAGAAATGAACTGATGATGTCCGCCGCTTTGTAAGTTGTCTCTGGGGGGACTCAAGAAACGGCCCAAGAAAATGCGCTTGCCTGGCGATAATCTGTGTATGACAGCACGTGCAGTGATCTGCCCCCCTCTACATGCCCTCGCATCCTCCCTCAATCCCTTTCCCGCCTGTCAGTCAAAGGTCGAAACCAGTTGACTTCTGGTAAGCCGATGGGAGCCATAAAGCATGTTGCAAATGTTAATATTGTTCAAAAACTAATTGTGAAATGTGAACGAACGAATGAATGAATGAATGACAGTTGGAGGGAGAGCAAGTGCATGGCAAGGATAAGCAAAGGACACACAGCACACAGCACACAGCTGACACAGTGACAATGACAGCTGCTAAACTCATAATGGGAATGTCCTTCAGTTTGCCTTAAAATTGCATTACGTATACGTACAGTGTGTACGTGCCACTCACCAAACACATTAGACAATAGCTCGTAAAATGTGCAACAACTGCAACAACAGCAACCAGAACGGGAACGAGATCGAGAACAAGAACAGAAGATACATGCCCTCATTGTTGGAACTTTTGCAACTTGCAACTGCTGCCTGTCGTTGCAAGTTGCTGCTTGTTGTCTGCCTGCTGACTGCTGCCTGTTGCTTGAAGTCGAGCATATTGTTGTGCGATGCTTTTACGTAAGGACATAAGTAGAAAAGTGCATTTTAAAAATGCATTGGATACATGAGTACTCATGAACTTGTTGGCTGTCGTTTGTTGCCATTTACTTAGCAGTCAGCTGGCGAAAAGTTTTGCGAGCACATCTCCAAAATGGAATACTTGATGACTGAGTTTAATCTCTTTCTGGTAGCCATTACGAAAAAAGTACATCAAAATATTACGACTAATAAAGTGCAGAAACAAAGCTGCATTTGTGAGATAAAATCACTTTCTTTTTTGGCAAACTAAATCTGTGAGCTTTAAGAGAAAAGAATTTTAAATTTGAGCTGTATTTGATGATGTATAAAATAAACTTTAGCTCCCTTTAAAGCTACTGTTTTGCTATACATAAAAATAGAAATTATTTAATGTGCAGATGCGCATGAAAAATTACAGAAACCGAGCCACATTTTTTAGCAAACTCAATTCTTGTTATAATTTAAATGGCAGTCAATATGCAGACTTTCAGCACTGCTTTATTATGCGAGAGACCCTTTAAAGGCCCCACGGACCAATTTCGTTTCGATCTTAATGAACTACGACGCTACGTCTCGTGCATGGCCGAAATGCCCTGGCTACCAAATTATGGCCCAAAATCAACGTAACGTGTAACCATGGCCAGAATGGCCTGCAATTAATCACAAAACTCTCGACGCAAACCCGGAAAAACTTGGTGTTTGTATGTGTGCAAACAAAAGTGTTTGAGTCCCAAAAGGTTTGGCCAGACAAGACCAAACCAAACCAGACCAGAAAAGACTCCGACCCTTGTTGTGCCTCCCCTTCTTCGTGGCTGTAGATTGGAATCCATCAGTTTGGCGAGTTCAATAAATTACGTACGCCTTGCTGAGAATCAATGACGTAGAGCAAAGTCGAAGACTCGGCATCAAAGGCTGGCTGGCTGGCTGGCCAAGAGTGGCGACTTTTCGATGAGCCAGTGCCATGATTATGTTGATGCTAATGATGATTAGGTCTTTGGCTTAAATGTCTTAATCAAATTATGCTTACTTTGATGTTTTCTAGAGTTGTATGTACGAGTAGTTCTAGCAAATCCATCCACATCGACAGCGTCGCTCGTCGCTCGTCGCTCGTTGCCGGCAGCCAAGCCCACTTAATGAGCTTACATTTTAACTCGCATCGCTCCGCTCTGCCCCGCCCTGTGTTGCCCCAGTTGGAGCCCACTTCGACCACTCCAAAAATTGCCCCATATACGCGCTGAAGTTGTCTGTATTTTTACCGAGCGCTTTTCTTGTCAGCTGTCGGCAAAAGAACTTTTGCCATGCAACTTAATTAGTGAGCGGCAAGTGGAAAACAGCAAAATCAACCACATGCGAGTATGTGTCTTCTCCCCCTCCCCCTACCTCTCTCCCCTCATCTGCTGTTGCCACACTTCACTCCACTCGATTCGCAAGACAACGAGGGCGACACTTTTCGCAAAAGACGACGACGCCTCCCTGCCGACGTCTAAATCCCAGCAGCGTCTTTTGGGAACTTAATCAACACGCTTGCCGCAAACTTTGACTACGTGACTAACCCAGTTTTCTGCGACTGGCGGTGGGAAATTTTGGGGAATGGGGCCGGGAATCTGGCCATCTGAAACTGGGCGCTGGAGCTGCAGCGAGTGTTCTTTGCGTTTAATATAATTAACACATGCTCATAGTTCTTGTTTTTGTGCAGTCAGCTTATCCTCCAGATGCTTCTAAAGCGCATCTTTTGTCGTGGCAAATTGCACCTTGGAGCAGCTGTAATATAAATCCACAGCTGCCGCAAGGACTCTCAACGGGCAGCACAGTGCAGATGTATCTGTAGCTATGTATCTGCAGCTATGTATCTGCAGCTTTGTATCTGAGTATCTTTCACTGCTGTTGCCGTCTACCCAAATGCATTGTGCGTTTAATTGCGCTGCTTGGCTTAAACGTGCGCTGACCTTTGACAACAACAACAACAACACACACACACAAACACACACAGGGACACATTCGTTTGTGCTTATAACGGCATTATGAGTTTTAAGCTGAAGCAAACAAACAAAGCCAAAGAAGATGTAAAAATACAAGTATATATGAAAAAAAAGGAGAAAAAGGAAGAATATAAAAAAAAACACTCAGTTGTTTGCAATGTCACAGACAAAACGGCGACAAGCGGATAGAAGTACCAAAGGGGGAGAAGAGAAGAGACGAGGCGAGACGAGCTGCGGCGTCATGCAGAAGAGAGTTGGCAGTTGAGAGTTGAGAGGCAGCTGTAAAAGAGGCTCCAATGGCAGCAACATCGTCGCCGTCAACGTTATGCACTAAACAAAAACAGAAACAGAAAAAGTACAAGGAAAAAAAAACGAAGCACCAAAGTCGGCACCCAAATGCTGAAAACAGATTTATGTCCATGTGCCGCCGCTTTCCCCTCTCACGTTGTTGCCACAGAAAAATGCTGGCGCATCTTCACCTAACTGAAAACACATTCAACAAACGAGATTTGCGTAATTCCTGCAGAGCTCAGTCAAGGTTCGTCTCGGTTTACTGTTTGCCGCTTGTTCTCTCTCGTTGTCGAGATGCCTCAACGTCTGCCGCATACTCTATGCGCATTGAGGCACTCAACGAGCAACCAACAGCTTTGCATTTGAGTCGACTGTAGGTAGAAGATTCTTGCATATTCAATCGAACTAAAACTGCCTGTAAATGCGACTGCTAACTCTTTTGGGATGTTGTGAAAAGGGACACAGAGAGCTTAATAAGAAATCAGTAAGTCTAATCTGTGCTGACTTGCTGGCTTATTTATTTATGCCTTTTGCTATTCCATCAAATTCTAAATGCTTCGAAAATTTATTCAAAATTAGCATTATTATGTAAATTTCATTTTCTTTGAATTGGGTTTTAAGGGAACTTATTTACAAGTAATTGCTTTATTTTCACAAAGTTTGCTCAGTTGACAGTACAAAAATTACAAATTACTACAAATTTCCAGTGAATTATTTGCATTTTAGATGCTGCGAAAATAGCATTTGAAACAATCGTAATCTAAGCGTGCTTTATTTACTATATTTTTTCGCTTGAATTGAGTTAATTTTTTGTTAAAGAACTTTGCGCAACATTCTCATATGACACAACTCAATTTATTTGCTCAGTTGCGACTTCTTTAGCTCTCTCTGTGTGAGTGTGTGTCAAGTTGCCTTTTGAGAGTATCTCATTTTCAGTTTGATCAGGTTACCGTGTTTCCCTTCTGCTTGCTTTACGCTGAGCTCTCGACGTAGAGGCGCGCTGTCTGCTTACGGGAGTTTTATTTCGCATGCCACGCCATGGCAGGCAGAAAGCCTCTGACAATGCTGCAAATGCTTCGCTCGTTGGATGGATTCAGCTGCAGCTTCAACTGTGCAGCTTCCCATGCGAAATGCCATATGAGTTAAGAGCAGCAGCTAAAGCAATGGCAGCAGTGGCAGCATCTCGACCATCTCATAGCGGCACTTTATTTTTTTTTGTTTTTTGCTGCTGCTGCTTCTGCTTGCTTTCTAGGCTATGTTGTCAGTTGTTAGTTGTCAGTTGTCGGTTGTCAGTTGTCGGTCGCCTGCCTGTTCGCATCGCCCGCTGACATTTGTCGCATCTTTTGGCTTTGCCAACTCATTTGGGGTACGGGCAATCAATGTAGATAGATACATGTGTCTGTCCAGCCCATTTGCTGTTTGTGCACTGAAATATTGCACACATGCTCAGGCAACTGAGGCAACTCTAGAACTGTGCAACTGTGGCTGCCGTTCAACTTGTCAGTTGCGCTTTCCGGCATGAAAAGCAAGAGCTACAACTTCCGCTGGCGACGTTGAGAGACGTCGAGAGACGTCGTCAACGCCTCACCTGCATCACTTGCATTTTCCGCAGTCGCACGCAAAGCACCAAGAACGAATTGTTGGATATCATTGTTTGCCTCGCTGGCTGGCAAATATTTTCTGCGCTTATCCTCGAACAGCCAACGCACAGCACAGCATCCAAAGATGCCAGCGATGGGGAAAAGGGAAAAAGTGCAAACACCAAGAGAAACAAAGAAATAAGCAAAGTTAAATCAAATGAAACCAAGGCGAAACTGAACTGAATCGAACTGAACGCCACGGTCTGTGGCGTGGACTCACCTTGAATTTCTTTGGCGCTTTTGGCTTGTGCGCCATTCAAACGCTTGGATAAACAAACGGCACAGCAAAACTGAGAGCCGAGATACAGATACCGACAGAGACATAGGGCGCAAAAAGTCTCGAAGTGGTCTTTATTGGTCTTGTCTGGTCCAGTCGCCGTCGCAGTCGCAGTCTCTGGTCTCTGGTCTCCGTCCTCAGTCGTCAGCGTCTACAACCTACAGTCCAGTCCCTGACAGACCACCAAGTGAGTGAGTTATCTGATGGTCGCCCATGTGCCCCCGCTTTGCCTCTCCATTGACTGTTTGTGGGGGTCTTTTTTTTCTTCGTCTATCCATCTGTCTGTCTGTCTGTCTCTGTGTATTTGCGTTTAAAGTTTTTTGATTGAATTGTTGCAAATTGTTTGCAAATCTATTTCGATTTCGATTCTTTTGGCTTGTAGCTGTAGCCACGGCTTCGGCCGGCCCCCATCGAACAATTGCTTTTTGTCTTGTCTCTCGGTCGGTTGGACGGTCGGTTCTTTTGGGGTTGTCTAGAGGCATTTGCGGCCACGCAGATACTAGATAGATACTCGGCCAGGCATTTGAATGCGAGTACTCGCTCCACCTATACGTATCTCGTATATACTTAGTCAGATACAAAGACATGACACTGAGTTATGGTTCTGACAGCTGCACAAGAAAACGAAAAAAAAAAAGCAAACGGCCGCACAAAATTCATGGCGAGGCTTTTAACCCAACCTGTTTTTAGCATCTATGCCTTTTGTTGTTGGTGTTTTTGGTTCTGTTAGATAATCCTATTAGCAGCCAAAGCGCAACTTCAGCAACAGATAAAGTAATTACCCCGCCTTGTAGCCGAGTTGAAAAGCAAAAAAAAAAAAGATGCTTCACTGCGTTTTGCCAAAAGGTAAAATGTTTAACTTTTTGGGGCTCGACCTTTTTATTAATTGTACCTTTTGCTACACTGCAAACTGAAAGCGCCTTTCAATATTTCCATATGCTTGGAAGGCATCAGGAAATTGATTCTCGAACGAGGGAACGGGAGAGAGAGAGAAAGAAAGAGTCTCTTTAAATCACTGTTGTGCTTTCATTTCATTGATTGTCTACCCTTTTTTTTTATGCAATGCCATTTGACGGGCTAAATCAATGGGCGGTCAGTCGAGGGGAGGGGGCAGTAAACTGCCGACTTTTATTTACATTATCAGGGAAATTGTTGTCTTTGAGCCAGTTTCAGTTTCAGTTTGAGATTCGGTTTCAGTTTCGTTGTTGTCAGGCTTCCAGGTGTGGGTGTGTGTGTGTGTGTGTGAGTGTGTGTGTGTGGCGGGCACAAAACATTTATTTAGCCATTAAATACGCTTCATGAGTTTTTCTTATTTTCATTATCAATTTAAAAGCGCACAAGGCGAGCTGTAAAAAAGCTTTTAACTTAATTATGTTGGCCATAAACTGCAGGTTTATTTGGCCAGCTTGGCGTGTGAACGCTTCGAGCCAGCCGAGTCTAATTAAATGTCCCCCGAGGCATACAGTCAGTCGATGTCGTGGCCAGCAACACTCGCAGCGAACTAAATACATACATATATACACGTTTGTATCTATGAAATGTATCTAGAGTTGGCTAGAGCTGCAGCAAGGAGAGCACGAGGGAGAGGGCGAGGGAGAGACGGAGAACGTGAAGTGTTTGCTCGTGAAATACTTGAAGCAATCATTTTCGGTTTCTGGCTTGTCATTGTGGCCAGCCTGAAGTGTGTTGAATGATTTACATAAATTCTCAAATGACCATGCCGCCTTAAGACGCCTCTAGACGCCGCTCGTCGCCTCGCAAGCACCCTGTATTGACAGAATTAAGCGCTAGCCAAACAAAGCCCACACTCTTCGTGTACTCTTTTTGATTTGAACCGTTAAAATATATATATACTATAATTATATAACCTTATATAACAACAACAACAACTCGAGCACTTGAAGCTGCGAGACTTTGTTTGGTCCGCGAAATGTTTCTTCTGTTTCTTTTGAGCCCTGGCCAAATGTCATTAGCATGTAAGCATGATAAATGACCGAAATGTGCGCTCACAGACTGCCATTTTATATGGCCATAAGAATGTGTTTTGTCTGCGCTCCAAACGGGTGGAGAGAGAGAGAGAGGTACGAGCATGTCTAGGCATGAAGTCGTCAAAGCCATTTGTCACAGTTTTGCCAACTTTTCTTGACTGAGCTTTAAGCAGAAAATACACAAAAAACAAAAAAAAAAAAAAAAATACAAAAATGACTGTCTGAGTCTTGGGTTATTTTAATGGCTTTAAGTTCATTTTTCTCAGCTGTATATTTCAATTGTTAAGGAAATTATTTAGTTGTTAGACAAATTCCTCAAATTGTAAATCATGAAGCAAAAGCATTTTAACTGAGAAAATGCTGCTAAACACTAAAAGAATAAACATAAATATTTTGCTAAATATCGTGAGACGAATTTGCCGAGTAATAAATCTAGGCGTAAACATTTTAACAGGTAAATTATTAGTAAAGAATAATACAAAAAATGTGCCAAGCGTTTTTCGTTTTTTCTTGGACAAATTGTGCAATGCAGAAAATGAAATGAAAATATGCCAAAAACTAAATAATAACTATCGCTTAGCTGTTGATATTGGTCAAGACACCATGTTAAAGTGATAAACACTTTATTGCCTGAATTGTTGGTAAAGTTGCTCTTTCAATAAATCTGTTCTCTGCTGTAGTATTGAGTCATTAGAAACGCGGAATAATCTCCGCAGTTGCTATGGAATTAATGCTAGAGCTACACGAAACCCCGCTAAGAACTCTTCGTGTCATAAAAAAGCCATTTAATTATAAATATTGAGAGGAGCAACAGTTTGATTAATTAAAAATACGCGCTGTTAAGCTCTTTCAAAATACCATGTAGTCGAAATGAAAATGATTTTCGAAACCGTTTTTGCCACACAGCGCAGAGCGTGAAGCATGTTAAAGTCTGGATGTTTTTGAATCATGGCCACAACTCGTCGTCATCGATATCGCAAACAACAAAAACACACAACGAGTGAATGGTTGTTGTTGCTTGTGCGCTGGTGATTGGTGGGGAGTGAGTGAGTGTGTTGTGTTGTGTTGTGTATCTTTCACATTCAGAGTGTGTTACATTTTTGTGCTGTTTACTGCTGTTGTTGTCTCTACACGCGTCTCACACACATAGCAAAAATCAATCATACGCAACGTGCGCTCAACTCGGCTCGTCATGGCAATGAAATATCGATTACGACACGTTGTCGAGCCAGTGCCACAGCATTGACTGATGTCGCGGATGTTGCTGTATCTCCGCCAGTAGTTGTTGCTGATAAAACCAGCATCGACAGCAGCAGCGGCAGCAGCAGCAATGAAATGCAAAACGAGTCAACCGCAGGCTACCAAAAGCTCCGTTCGCTGTGTTCTACCCCTCTACCTCCCTCCCCCCCTCGCTTCGTCACCTGTTTCATTAACGCGAACTGCAGTTGACGACTGGCGACTGGCGACTTTAAGTGCGTGCGCTTAGTGCCATCGGCAGTCGTCAAAAGCAGCGCGCAGACTGTCGACTGTGGCCACATTGACAGACAGCCAGATAGACAGAGAGACAGACAGACAGCTGGGGCAAGAGAGCGTGTAAATAAAATTACGTTTGAAGCAAAGGCGGCCACACGCATTTCTATACCCAGCAGCAGAGTGCAGCAGAGTTGGGTATATGCGCACAGCGAATATCTTGACTTGTTTGGCAAGTTTGCAGCGCAACTCGCAGTCGTTGCAGTCGTGCTGTAGTTGTAATTTGTTTTGCGCTGGCTTTGCATATCGCTGACTGCGTCGCTGCAGCACTTTGTATTTTCATTCATGGCTGCTTTTTTGGTATTTGTCGGCGGGCCTTTTATCAATCATGCGGCTGACGTGGTACGTGAGCCTCTCGGCCAATAATTACATGCGATAAGTTTGCCCAAGTGCAACCCAGAGACAAATTCCCCTTCAGTTGGCTGCCAGTGCACCTTGTTGTTGTCGCTGCCGCTACTGCTGCTGTCCCTGTTGCCAGTTTAAACTCATTAATAATGACCCGAGGCATGCAGACAGCGACAACAACGCGATAGCGACTCTCAACTGTAGACGCGACGCTGCCAGCTTGTTGTCCGCCCAGGTTGCCATTGTCAAATTGTGGACACGCCCACAAAACGCCGCCGCCTGCATCTGAACACATGTCTAATGCGCAATTTATGCTAGCCAACAGGCAGGCAGTCAGGCAGTCGAAGCAGTTTTGCCAAGACGAAAGCGGCTTTGGGCCGATTAGCGTCGCTTGTTTTCAGTCGATTTGGTGGCTTACATCGATTTACAGCTGTTTGTGGTCTGTTGTACCAGACTTGTTAAAGCCGCAGTCGCAGTCGCAGCCGCACAGCTAAAGCTAAAGCCAAAGTCGAGCCAAGTGCATGTGCTTGTAAAATTATTATAAATGTCTTGTTGATGAGCTGTGATTATTAACGTTTACGTGCCTCAATTCTGTTGCAACAGCAAAAACATGCAACATGCAACTTGGCAGCTCAACGCGACGCCAAGTGTCATTAGCCAGTTCCAAGAAATGCTAACTAGCCTCTCGTTCCCCACCGTCTGCGTCTCCCTCTCCATCTCTGTTTCCATCTCTGTCTCTGTCGCTGTCGCTGGCCTGATCAATCAGGAATGAACTGGAACATTATGCCGTGGGCGCTTACCGATCAAATGCTCCGATTATGCAGATACAGATACACGTCAGAGGTTGTAGTCTGAGTGTATCTTTATGCTCAGCTCAGCTGCAAGTACAAGCCATATAATTAACTGCCCGACTGCCCGAGTGGCCGACCGTCCTTTCCAACTCATTGCTCATTATGTCCTCAGACCCCACAGGCAACCAACAACCACTGGCAGCTCTGATGACACGAATTTACATAAGATATGCTTATCATGTCACATTGTGTTCTGGGCTTATCTCTGATGCCACAACGCAATGATGCTGCTACACATCTTCGCAGTCTGCTGCATGCCCATAAATGGCAGCCAAATGTGCTTAAAATTGTCCTTCAAATGCCTGGCGGTGGAAATCGGAATGTTGATCAACGCGCTTAATTATTTTTCAGCACGCAAATTGAAAATAGATATTGAAATTGTTGCTAACCTTTGGCTGACTCAAGGACTGTTAAATTAAATACTATTCGAAGTCTTTGCTGCTGATTTGAACAGTACTTAGTATTTTATTGTCTTCGACTATCTGGAGGACATCTTGTTATGTATAGAGAGCATTTGGCAGTCAATCACTTTGAATTGGCAGCATTTAATATACATGGAAGCAGCGCTTAAAAGCTTTTGGTCTTGGCATTTTTTGTATTTGTAATATTTCTCATATTTGCTATTTCATTTTATGCTTCTTTAATCCAATTTTGGCAAATTTGCTTTATCTGATTTATGTTTCACATACAGAGGGCACATTTTCATCTTCGGCAGCTAAATCAAAAATACATATATACGTATATATTTTTCAATTAAACGACGAGCTCGCATTGATGTCTGAGCCAAACAGAGAACAGAGAAACAGAGATTTCATGGGCATTTTATACTATACATTTATGTATTTATATTGCACGCTCGGATAATTTTTTGCAAAGGCCTGCTGAAATCAAAGAGCACAAGAAATCAGGGCACACACACACACACACACACACACACACATAAGCACACTTATGTATATGCGAGAGAAAATCAGAACTATTTATTTGATTTGTCCGCACAATGATGCCAACTATGTGATGGCGTGCAAAATCAGCAGAAATTTTCTAAGCGAGACACAGACAAAAGGCGACAGCGTGGCTTCAGCTTTCATGCCACGCAGACAACCCCTCGTTTCTCACAGAGTTCTCTGTTCTGTGTTCTCTGGTTGCGCCAACTGCTCCAATGGTCGTGTTGTCGTCGCTGACGACCCATTTAATTTGGCAAACGTGCGCAGTTTTAAAGCAAGGGGCAACCAACCACACCAGGCTGTGTGTGTGTGTGTGTGTGTGTGTGTGTGTGGCAGCAGCAGGCGACGTGTGAATGATGACACTTTGCATGTTTGCCAAGTCAGAGGCAACGGCTCAGGCTGAGGCTCAGGCTCTGCACTAAATATTGATGAGGGTGCCTCTCACACTGATGGGCTGCCTGGTTGGCTGGCCCTGGCTGACGGTTAGCAGATGGCAGGCACGTGCAAAGTATGCAACACTTTTTGTCAATTGACATAAATCACGGAGCATATGGTGCGACAGGGACGGCACGAACGAGCGCCATAGTTGGACTTGGTTGCTGCCGCCTTTGTGGCAGCTAATGTTGACACTAAAGGGTGCCAATGATGTGATGTGATGTGATGTGCCCCCAACTCCCCCCTACACCGACCCGCCGCCACTTAAATGCTAAACACTCACCTTGATCTCGTGTATGAAGTCGGTTTCATCCAGCAAATTAATGCGCACGGACATAATCCGCGAGGGTCGACAAAGGCAATTCATATTGTTGCCGTTGATGCCGCTGATGCTTGCTGTTGTTTGGCTTGTTTGTTTTCTTTCGTCTTCTTCAACTGCGCTTGCTGACACGCCTCCGATGCTTAGGCTAATTGCGTATGCGCCGCGTTGTCCCTCAAAGTTGTCAGCATTTTCGCTGCGAAACGCAACCGGCTGTAAAGATAGAGAAAAAGAAAAATGCTGAGATACAGAGATACAGTAACATAAGTGTGAGATGTGAAGTAGAAAGTGGCAATTAAACTGTGCACATAATTAATAAATATTTTGCCAACTGGCTATCGCTCGTCTATCATTCAAGCTGCAGCATGTTGCAATTAGCCGACTGTAAACGGGTTTCGCTTTGCCGATAAACTAGCCAGATAGAAGACGTTGTCAACCTTGCCAGCTACAGTCTTGTTTTAATAACTCTTTTTTGGAATTAGCTCGCTTTTGCAAGACATTGCCAGCTACTATCTGTGCCGCAGATCGCAGCGGCAACATCATCAACAACAACAACAGCAGCAGCAGCAGCAGCAGCAGCAGCAGCAGCAATGGGAGCAGCAGCAGGACTGGCAAACTGATGACAAACCAACTGTCAGCAGTTGCCGCTCCCTAGTCGAGTATTATCATTATAATTTTATAATTGCGGTTGTTGCCAGCGATAACTTTAATATGCACGAAGTAGCTACAACAACCCGAGCGGCAGCAACACCAACAACAACACCAACAACGACAATAGCAACAAAAGTCACTTAAGCGGATTAGTTAAAGGGCGCTTCTGTGAGCGCTGCTGTTGCCTAAAAGCAGATTATGTCATTAGAGAGATACTTATAATACACAGCAGAAGACGACGCCGCCTGAACCCAGAACATGGCCAGCAGCTGCGTCCCCTGCCTCCGCTTGGCCCCCGCTTTAAGTCGTTTCTCGACGCGCTTCGCTTTAAGCAGTTTTCGGGATTGCAGCCAGAGTAAAATAGCAGCTAATACTGTCTTCTAATGCTGCGTCGCCTAGATGTCTATTTAATTAAAATTAAATTTACATAACTGCTTCATTTCGCTGCTAGGGCTTTATGAACCTTATTTATATACCTGAAAATGCGAGCAAAAAAAAAAAAAAAAACTGGCAAATAGCTAGCAGCTTTGATTCAGGATTAGTTTTAATAATATTTATAAGATTTGCTGCAAATATTATGATTCTCATTGAAGCCAAACTGAAATTTTCATAGAGATTCTTTTGACTCTGTGCGCATCTTTAAATTCTCCGCTAATTGCAATTATATTTCTTGCAAGTTTCTTTCAGTTTACTGTTATCTATGTAGACGTCCATCTGCAGTTTATTTAATTTTATGCATTTAATCTTTGTCTTCGCTCTTTGCAGCAGCTACTTTTGTAAGTGCGAGTTATTCATTATTCTAATGGAATTAATCACGGGCTTGGCGGCAAGTATTTGTTCAGCTTGTACTTCAATTGAGCGCCAGTTTCCTGCTGCACTTATTACTCTAATAGATTTAATCCTAGGCTTAGATCTCAGTCTGCGCTGCTCTTCATATACATTTCACGTAGTCGTTTTTTTTTTTCTTTTTTTTTTGACTCTGTGTGTACTTCAGTATGATATACAACTGTCAGCCTTTTGTGGCAGCTACTGTGGCAACTACAAAATAATTAATGTACATTCGCATAATGAAAAGCAACGGCGAAAGAGGTAGCAACAACAAAAACTGAAAAAGGGCAACAACAACTGCGATAGTAGTGAGGCATGTTAACATTTCACACATTTCACATGACAGCAAACCTGCTGCAAGTGAGCTCTGTGTGTTATTTTGCATACTGCCGTGTGGCAAGCAAATGGGGAAGGGAAACGGGAAGGTTTCACTGCTGATGATAGTTGCGGCTATGAGATTTGCATGGCTTTTGCTTAGGCTTTCATTAGTTTGCCGCTAACATTGTTGTTGCTGTTGCTGTTGCTGTGACTATGGCTGTGACTGGAGTTGTCGTCGTCGTCGTCGCTGTCTTTGTGGTTCATACAATATTTCGCACAGCTGGCACATTTCACGGAGGCGCCTCTCTCAAGGCGCTCATTACGCTAATGAAATATTATGCCTAATTAATGGAAAGTCGGACGACCGACCGAGCGACCAACGAACCGACTGACGGTCTAACTGACTGTCGAGCCAACTGACTGACATGTGTCAGACATGTGTCTTTAAGTTGGTCACTCTGTCAACGAGGCAACGCAGCAGCAGAAGCAACGCGCGCAACTTGCCTCAATTAAAATCTATAAATGTATACGAACATAATTCATCATGATGCGAGCATGTGAATGTGGTTGACAGGCGCTATGAATGCCGCTGCATGTAATTTTAATTGCAACCAGCAGCAGTTCGTTCAACTTGCCGCCACAGCGTGGGCGAGAGACGTTGCATGCCACACCCACAAACGAGCGACGGCAACTGCCAACAATTTACATTTTGTGCAATGCACTTTTTATGACAACATTTGTAAATTACTTTAATGTGGTGATAAAAACGAAAAACAACAAAAATAAAATAAAATAAAGTACAAGCAGCGCAGAAATTCAAGCAAAAATTATTGGCCAAGTTCGACAGTTTGGGCTTTAAGCTGACAAATCGTCAAGTCAACCGCAAGCTTAAGACATGTGATAAATATGACATTGATCGGTTTTTGAGCGGGCATCCCTGCCATAACTCCGCTTGAATCGCCGCCCCTCGCTTCGCCTCCGAATACTAAGCATATATTTATCGCTTTGGCATATTTATGGCGTCGTATCTTTTGGTCCTCTGTGTGTGTGCACAGGACATCATCAGCCCAAAAGCTCGACACCCTCATAATTTCTTTTGCCATCAAATTTATCACCAGCCCAAGCAAAAGTGTTTCGCTTGTTGTGTGCGACGAGTTTTTGGGGAGTCTTTCACTTTTTTTTCCTGCTGGGCGTGATTTTTGGCCGTAGCAAAGAGCAAAGGAAAAACTTGGCTTGATTTGTGATAAAGTGCGTGTGGCATTGGCAACGCAACCTGATCCTGCCCCATGTCGAAGCTATTCGCTATTTATCTGACATGGGAAAGGCAGCGACCCAAACTTTGCTTTCCATTTCAGGCGGATTTTAGTACTTTCTTTGCGCTTTTTTTCTCTGTGTTGTGTGTGTTCGTTGGGTTTATTAATAATAAGTACAGACGCACACACACACAGCGACACAGCAACACAGTCATGAGGCATGTCATAAAGTTGACTCCTCGGCTTGACTGCATTCATTTTGCCGCCTGCTGACGGGCGTATCAATAACTGAAAATGTCTCAAACAGCATTTTGTCATATTTCAATGAATACCGAGACCGAGACCGAGACGCCTCCGCAGGCTCCCGGCGCTGCCCAACATCATTGGATATTTGCGGAAGTAGCAGCCACAACGACGCGTCGTCGTCAGGCGTCGAGCGTTAGGCAAAGCAAACAAACTTTTAGCACATTCTCATACATCTCTGGCAGCACAGGATGATGGCGTCTGCTCCAGTTCTCGTTGGCCTGCTCACCCAGCTAAACGAAATTATTTATTACTTTCCTCGCAAATGGCAGCCAGGGAGGCAGGGAGGCAGGGAGGCCTCTTTGCATGGCAGGGAATGAAGCAGGCACTTCGTAATGATGATGAAAAACGTGAAAGCATCGAAAAGTGCAAATGGCAAAAGGTGTAACGGAGTGTTGCGTATGCCATGCCAGAAGGATTGCCAACTACGCCCTCTCCTCCCCCCTCATACCCTCTGCAGTTGCCCCCACTCCAATTTAATGATGATTAAATGCGACGCAGAGTTTTTAGGGGGAGGCATCAACACATTTTGTCGGGCAGTGATTTACCTTTTTCCTCTTTTTATTTATTTTTTTCTCTCGCTTGCCTTCCCCTATTTATTTACGTATTTTTTCGCCCTCTTGTTGTTTGATTTGACTATGAAATTGAAGCTGTGCCAATGGCAGTCAAATGAGCTGGAAAATGAAGCAGACTTTGTTGTTGTGCGCTTTGTGCATGATTTATTTGGCCAACACAACTGGCAAGCTAATGATAAGAGCACAAGATTCTAACGCAACTAATCAAATTTTATAGACACGACACACCGAGAGCTTGTCGCGTTTCCTTATGGCCGCAACAATTATGTGCAGGCATTTAAAGACATGCGAGTATTTATTTGCATACAGATGTTGCAACGTTTTGCCGGCCAGGGGCAAGAGAGAGAGAGAGGCGAGAAGTGGGCATAAATTTCACACAAACAATTGCTGCCACAAAGGCATTATTGTACCACGTACCTCGCCATATGCCATAAGGAGCTGGTCGACTGGCTGGGCCCGGCGTGTGTTGCATGCCTCGGGCATTTGCAGCAATTAACACGGTCGACGACGTGTCTTGGCGCCCACTTGTGTGCCAGCCAAACGTTATTTGCTTCAGTCTTTCAGCTTTCTGTTATTTCTCTTCTCTTTTTTTATTTTTATTTGGGGGGCACGTAATGAGGCAGGACGACTGGCCGAGCTGCCTCTAATTGCATTGACGCATTCACCTTGGCATGACACCTCTTGTCCCCTCCCTACTGCTCACATGATTGAGTTGCAGTTAATTATCCTCTGGCTGGCATTTCGATGATTTTAATGATTTGTGTAGCGGTTTTGCCGCAGCAAATATTTCACTTATTTGACTTATGTCTTGACCAGCCGCATACCTCATGCTCTCTCACTCGCTCACTCGCTGCCGCCCCGAAAGCTGCCGCAACGCGTCGAGTGCAATGACACACAAGATCTTTGCGGGGCCCGTGTGCTCTATGAGTATTTATTTACAGTTGCCGACTACGCTGACGTGACGACAGGCGCGACACATGTGTGTGCGTTAATATTTAAGCGGCTGCATGGGAACTTGTTAACACCAACGAGCCAACAACAGCGAACTCAGACAAGCCGTCAAGGGAGTTGTGTGCTGCAGGAAGCTGCTGTCGCTGCTGCTGCTGCTGCTGCAGCATGTTGTTGCTGCCACTCCTGGGCTGCGTCTGACTCAATCTGACTTTGGCTCTGGTCTGGTCTGGTCTGGTCTGGGCCACGTGAGTGATTGTCAAGTGGTTGACGCTGCAGACAAATGAAATTCGCTTAAAGTGCGCCGCAGTCTAGGACGACTTGACTTGAGGGGGCGTGACTCTGCTGCCATGCTGCCTGCCACTGCCAGCTTTATGTTATTTTTCTTGCGATTTTCACATGGCCATGCACAGGGTTACCTACTCTGCTAGGCGTGGCTTCCATAAGTGGCAAATACGCTGTCAAAGCCAAACTAAAATTGCGGCTTTAATATGCTGTTAATTAATGGGAAAAGAGCCAAGAAAAGTCTAGTCAAATTTAGAGCCAAGAGAAGATAAAACGAGGTAAACTCTGTTGCCAATAATCAAAAAAAAGAATAACCATTCTTAGTATTAAGTTTAATCGCCTAATTAAAGAATTTTATAGCACTACTAAAGCGCATTTAATAGTCGTGTTTATTGTATTTTCGTTGCAGCTTGTGGCAAGTTGCAAGACAGACAGGCACATTTGCTGCCCCCGCTGCCAGTTTTGTGACTTGCGCGTTTCAGTTGCATGCATTACGCGAACAATTTTTATAGAAAAATCTTTCTTCCCTCGAATGTGGGACAAGGCAACAGGGGGGAGGATGGAGAGAGAAAGAACATGGCATGCGAAACTGTAAAACAGAATCAGCTCATTCGTCATGTTTGCGGAAAATGCATTTTATTTTTTATTTGGCAAGGCACATGCGTGAAAATTACTTTATTTTTAATGACTATGATGAGAAAGACGATGATGACGACGCCGACAACGAAGATGATGTTGATGGACTGCGCTGAGTAAGAGACTGAAGCTAAAATGGCACAGTTGCAGAGCTGAGCTGCATTTGCATTCGCATCTGACAGATACAATGCCTGTTCCTCTAGACTCAGTCTCAGTCACAGTCTCAGTCTCAACCTCAGAGTCAGATTCAGTCCCAGGCTCTAGTCCATTGTACAGCAAAAAGAAACACAGTTGAAAGCGTGGGCGTTTTAGCTTTTTACTGTTGTTGTTTCTGCCGCTGATTGTTGTTGTTGGCCGCTGTGCATGTCATTAACTTTATGAGTGCTTAAATGTTGTGGGCTGTGCAACCGGTACTAGCTCAAGGTAACGGAAGCTGCAATTGCAAATGCAACAAAATTGTTTCAACTAAATTGCCAGTTAGTCCACATACTACTCAACTTCAGTCTCTCGCCTCTTTCTCTCTCGTTCTGTCTTCTCCGATTGACATTTATTATCGTTTGCTATATGCGCAGAATAAAACTGCTGTTGCTGGTGAGTAATTCTCCAAAGTGTTTCACTTGCCGCCAAACAATAAACCAGATATTGCCGGCAAAAGCATAAATTTTCTATGCCTAGCAAGCGGGAGGCGGAGATGGAAAGTAGGCGAAAGCCTTCAACGTTTTCGTCGCACACGTGTTACAAATTTTATATGAGCAAACAATTTTCATGACGCCCCCGACCCGAGTAGCAGCAACCAAGCGCAGAAGAAAAGAGAAAAAATAATATAAACGCACAACAGATAAAGCCAAATACTCCGAGGAGCACCAGGAGTTGAGTTTTCTCTCCCTCTCTCTCACCCTGTCTCTCTAGCTGCCTGGCTTTCTTTTAGCTCGGTGAAACTGCTGTTGGCTGACGGCATTTTTATATATGCGTACAGGAAAAATGTCGTAAAAAAGTTTTACGATCAAACATTGCACTTTATGTGCTTTTATGTAAAATTACCGTACAACATTGGCAACATTGTCAGCTGAGCTGTAAAAGTAGCAGCAATAGGCAGCAATGCCACAAACCAGGCACGGCAACAGCTGAAGGTGCAGCTTAGAGCAGAGTCGAGTCGAGTCGACTCCTAGTTCTCACTCCACTCCACACACACACACACACACACCCATGCTCCCAATCCCATTTCGAAACGCTCGCCTCATCGCCTCATTGCCTCTGCGTTTGCCAGTCCAGGTCCCAGTCCAATATCACGAGGCAATCAGGCAAAGTTGCCTCACTCACTTTCTATCTGTCGCCGTCTCTCTCACTCTCTCTCTTCTGTCGCCGGCTAAATCCAATTTACTTATTTGCCCTCTCATCCCTTTACTACTTCTACTACTTCCTCGGCCCATCTACATATGTATATTTAAAGCAGTCGGTTGCCAGTGGGGCGTATGCTTAATATGCGATATGACTTCAATTAGCGTCTGGCAATGAAATTGCTGAGCTGCTTTTAATGTCATCATTTTATGGCCAGCTCACACATCGTTTTCGTGCTCCCTCCCGTTTTGCATTGGATTTCACACTCTTTATGCTGTGCATTATAACCAAACAACACAGAATTTATGGCCAAGGGCAAAAGGGCTTTTATCTCTTGGTCAACAGACGTCTCGCTCGCTCTGTCTCATTCTCGCTCTCGTTGGCGCTGGCAACTCATAAAATTTATGCCACAAAACGTTTCGATTCTCTTGGGCACTCTTGTTGTTGCTGGCCATTAGCTTGTCCCATTAGAAGAGCATAAAACATTTTGGCCAAATCAATGGCCATGTCAAAAGTGTCAAATGTTCCGGATCAACCTGCGCCTCATTTGCACATTAATAAGCATATTATTTAAATTGATTGTCAACAACAAGATGATTCGATCGATCTGCTTTGCTGCCTGCCCCTAAGGCACACAACACAACAGGTTTACTTCAGATTTGACCCATTTCTTCAGTGGCCAGCAAGAAGTTCAGTGAACCACACAACGCATCTTAAAATGTGGGACAAAATCCAAAGCATCATTTGCATAATTAATAAACGCGTTGTTCGTTCGTTGCCCCATTCGCTGTCTCGTTATAATTATCATAATTACTAATTACAAATTACATGCTAACTGTGGCTAATAAAAAAAACGATACAATACAATACAAGAACAGATCCAATGCAGTTCGAATGGCATTAAGATGCGAATGACCGCACAAATGGATTAGTAATGGCAACACAAAAAAAAATATGCAGTTTTTCGTTGCACATGGCAACAGTTTTTTCCCCTATTTTTTTGTTGGCCCGGTTATCGTTGAAAGTTAATCAGGCTTGCTGGCTTTATGCGGCTTTGCATTGAAAGCCCATCAAAGGCTGCTGCCTTTTGTGTTGTGCAACGGCGAGTCACAAACGATTTGGATGTCAATTTGACATAGAACATGCCCGATTATGCAACACAGATGACAAAGGACGCAGCGGAAAGGCTTTAAACACGCCATATGCGTATTAAGTAAGAGCCTCTTTCTATCTTTTTCCTATTTTTTTGTTGCAATTTACAATTTGCCAGTTGCCATTGTTGTTTGCCGCATGTTGGCAACGTTGGCAACGACGCTGCAAGTATGCCACGCAAATAGGTGTCTATGGGGAATCGGGTCAGCAGACAATGTCAGCAGCATTTGCCACACGAAAATTTGCATTGCATTAATTTGCCGCGCGACAGTCGCGAGACCAGTTTCGCCAATCCTCCAGTTTCGCCAGTCCTTCAATTTCCCCAGAGCTTGCCGTGCAAACTGAGCCCTAATGAGCAAATGGCCCAAAACTAAAACCTACAACGCGAGTGCAGCACTATTGCAGTGAAATGTGGAGCAATGCGGCTCGCTTTGCTCTTTGCCTTTAATTTTTGGGGCAGCCAGAGAGCGAGAGATAGAGAAGAGTTGGAATATTTACAGGCCGTTTGGCAAATGCTGTGCGATAATGAGCTACGGTTTTGCTGCATTGGTCAGTTGTTGCCGTTGCCGTTGCTGTTGCCGTTGCTGCTGCTGTTGCAAGTATGCCTGCTGACGACTCAATTACAATTTTGCGTTGTGTGTTTGTTTGCTTGTTTGTTGCCCTCAAGTCGTTGGCCCTTTGCGCAATCGGACTCTGTGTGTGTGTGTGTGTGTGTGTTGCCTTTTGAAGGCGAAGCGTTCGCTTGCGGTTATTTAATACACTTTGCTGCGGTTCCTCCTTCCGGGTTGCAGTCATTCAATGAGCACTGTGAGTGTAAATAATCGACCAGCTCACTTTGCGGTTTATGCGTTTTACTTAATTACCAATTTGGATTTTAAATGCCCTTTGATGTGGCCAGGCCTCTTGATAATGATGTATCACGTCGTGTAGTTACATCTGACATTAGCTCGCAGTATGGGTGTCATTTCCTGTCTCTCCCCCCTCTCTCTCTCTCTATCTGCCCATGGCCCCCTTTTGATGTGGGCGGCAATGTTTGTTGCTTGTTGCTTGTCGCTCGCTCGTTTCCTGTCTGTCGCGTGTGTGTATCGCAGTCTAAGTCTCGGTCTTGGTCTTGGTCTTGGCATTTTTTGTGTTGTTGTTGTTGTTTTTCCTTTTATTGCAGATAAACTAATTCAGCGCACATAAATCAAAATGCAATTTGTTCTGCGCAAAGGGCAAAAGCTAATAACTAAACAAACTGCGGGCTCACTAAATCAACGTTGCCGCACGATAAACCTGGCAACAGACTCACTCACAGTCACCATCACCATCTGCGTCTCCGTCTCAACCTAGGGACAACATTTACCCCAATGATGCTCGATGTTTGCCGATGCGGATGCGGATGATGGTGATGCTGATGCTGATTATGATGTGCCTCGCTCGCTAGCGGTGCTGCGGTTGTTGCGCCGTGTCGCTTGTGGGCAGACATAGAGCGTGATGTTCATAATTTATTAGCTGACAAAACAAATTCATTATGAAATGATAAGGCAAAGGCAGAGAGTCAAGAAATTGTCATGCCTATGATGAGGCGGCATACCAAAGAGATAAAGCGACGGGAGGGCGAGATGAAAGCGTTGCATAAAAGAGTTGAAGAGTTGCAGAATCGACACAAGTATATATAAAGAGAGCAGGAGACAGCGAACAAGACGCGCATACAAATCAAGCGATGAGCACGTGACAAAGGTATTCACTAAAGATAGACACGTGACAGCTAATCCTGTCACGCAAATCACACTTAACTCGTTCTCTTTCTCCCTTTTTCGTGTCTGTCCCCCATGTGTGTGTTAGTAAGAGTTTCGCCCTGCACGTAATTAAACAGAGATTAGAGATGGTCACGTGAGTACGCACGAAATGTGCAACGAATCCGATTGTTTCCAGTCGTAAATTTATTTATTTTTAGCTAAAAAAGAATGGCCAGCTCATAAAATGCCGAAATGACGCCAAGCTGACAGTGAGTACATTTCAAGCAGAAACTGCTGCTGATTGCAGCAGCACTGAAAGGCGGCAGCAACATCAGGATCTCGGCATTACAAGCTTTAATAGACAAGCAAGCACAGCGCGCACATCGCACATCGCTGAATAAGATTAATGAAGCCGTTTAAAACGCTTTTGGTTGTTTATCATGCCGCATTCTCGCAGTCGCCAAGACAACACTTAGGTGCTGTGGCTAATGTGCTGCTCGCTTGCTCTGTTGCTGCCACAGATGCGACTCGTCTCGTCCACTGCCCATTAGTTGACGTCGAGTCGTGGCCGGCAACGGGCAACGGGCAACAGGCTGTTCGTAGCCATGGTCGAGGCTTATTAAGTCGCCATAAACCATAAGCTCACGTTTCCTTCATAGCGGAAAATATGTTTAATAAAAGCGGCATCTAAACTCTGAGCTGCTGATAAATGCCTGTGGGCGTGACAACTGCCGCCCAGCTGCGGCTGCTGCTCCCCAACTGGCTGCTAGGCTGTGGCCAGCTGCCAAGCTCCAAGCTCCAAGCTCCCTCTGATTAGCCCGACATGACCCAAAAAAAAAAAAAAAAAACGTCGAAGCAACGTCCACGACTTGCCTCGAAGTTCAAATGTAAACGACATTTGCTGGCACTGCAATTAAAATGCTGCCATCGGACTGCCTCGCAAGTTTCCTCGCTGCTGCCTCGCTGATGAGGCGTGCAGCATTTTGATGGCCAAACACGTAGAGCTTGACAATTTTTTGATTTTTATTTTTCTCCTGGCAACCAAACAGGCAGCAGGCAGCAGGCAGCAGGCAGCGGGCAAAGTCGAGAGCCAATGGCAAGGTAGGCGTCTGTATGCGCTGTATATTTTATTGGTCCCATAGATCTTTTTGGTACGATAACGAGTTTGATTTGTACTCGAAGCAACTGAAACGGGTTATGATTGACTGACAGACAGGCAGACAGCCAGACTGACTGACTGACTGCCTTGCTGCTTGCCTGCCTGCCTTATGCCTCACGCCAGCGACATTGGCTTAAAACGATGGCAACCAAGTTGACGGTTGCCAACTTCAACTACAATTCTGTGACTGAGACTGAGACTCAGCCGCTGACTGTGACTGTGACTCGAATTGTCGGTTTGAAGTGTGCCCCGACAAGGCAGACCAACATAGTTTGCTATAAAATTAATGACCCTCATTTTGTATTCAAGTGTTATCGAAATGATTGGCCGTAGATTCTTGGGCCTACCATTGTACGTATCAAAATGAAAATATATATGGGCTTGGTTCAATGATATACATATGTATATTGTACGTAAATATGTGAATATCTCAGCCAGCTATAAATAAATATTTGTGCCTACGCTGGCTGCCAATTAAAAGAATATAAAATGTGCGCCTCATTAGTTTTGAAAGTGCTTAAGTTCTGGCTAAACACATTCAATTGGATAATATATAAATTTTTAAATGCTTACGACTGACTCCCTCTGCAGACAGTTCAAAGCGTAGCGTTTCAATTGCAGCGCACGTCGCACGGGGCGTATGAGTGCTATGTGCAACGCCTAACAATAGTTTCGACACCTCATTTCTTTAACATGCCACATGGCTCGTTGCGCGCTGCTTTTCTCTGTGCACTTGTCTAGGCGTTGCCTCATGTAATTTGCTAGCCAGATAAATATCTTGCAGCTTATCACGATGTCTTAAACTGCCAGCTACAACATGGCTTTAGCGTTAGCTTTTGTCCGTTGCTGCTGCTGCTGCTGCTGCTGCTGCTGCAACACAGGCCTTTGATGGGAATAATTTATGTGAAGGTTAGTTGCAGACTCACACGAAAATTGCAAGACAGCTGAGCGCAAGGAAAGCCAACACAGAAGACAGTGCGGTGCCGTGGGGCACGGGGAAAAGCGAGCGGCGTTGGGGAGACTGGGGGAGACTTGGGAGGCTGCAAGGCGTTTACTTTCACAAGTCAACACGTGAGGCAAGTAAGCGAGCGCATTGTGCGGCTGCCTGACCTCATTTGTGGGCGCAATTTGCAGCAAATCTGTGGCAACTAACAGCAAGCTGGCAAGTTAGCCAAGCGCTGCGCTCGCTTGCATTCATTAACAACAAATTGTGAACGAAATGTGCATTAAATAAAATGTTATGAGCACACACCACACCACACCACAGCACAGCACACACACACACAGTTAATGGTGTCCAGGCTGCGGCATTTTCATGATTTGCTTTTGTGCCGGTCAAGTTGGCAATTTGGCAAAAGCGTGAAATGTGCAGACCGCATGGAAAATGAAAAACCTGCTCCACATTGCCGCAGCACACTAATAACAACAACGGCAACGGCAACGGCAACAACCGCAAGCGATAACTGCGATAACAATATATGTATGTATAGAGAGAGAGGTGTTCGACACTGCGCTACAAGTTTATTTATGCATGCCAAATAGAATGCTTTAAACCAGCTGATATGTTAATTGAGAACATGCATCTGACAGCCAGAAATATTGAAGAGAGGCCGTGGGGAGAGAGAAGAGTTTGTTGTTATGACAGCTGCTCGAAGCATGCCGCACAAAAACGCTGAGAAATGCAGTCATATGGATGAGGATATAAAGATCCAGCATTAGCATTGAGGGGCGAAAGAAATCGCATAATGTTGCAATTTAGATGGTGTATCTGACAGATAAATGTGGCTGATAAAAGCGGCATGAAGACTCGCTAACGATCGCTCTTTCAATTTGTGCGCCAGCAATCGAGTGAAGCAGAGGCGATAGATAGCGAATTCGACAGAAATCTATTTGTGCAATCTGCAGGCTTATGAGAATGCATTTGAAATTGAGTTATAATGCAGTGCAGATAGTGTATCTAGCAGATACGGTTAAGGGAGAGTCAAGAGTCGAGATTTTCAGCGCCATAAAGCAGCGTATAAATCGTGTTTGACTGCAGTTAAGATAATGCAGCTGAGCGATATATGTAGCACAAAAGCTCATGTCGATAAAGTGGGAAAATGAGGTAGTTATTATGACAGCTGTTGTACTTCGAGTGCAGGCCATAAAGAACGTTAGAAATCGACTCGCATAGAGCAGCCAAGATAATGTATCTGACTATCTATCGCAGAGCTAGCTTATTGCTAGGCAATTAGCTTGAAAGCGCTCCATTTACAGGGTATTAGTGGGCCAACTGTTAGCCGTGTGCAGTGATTCACAAAGCACAAGCAAACTGCGAGAACTGTGAGTCCAAAATGAAATGCAGTCGCCGCAAACTGTCTGCTTCAGTTGAGCTTCAGTTGAGTTCTGCGGATTGCATG
This sequence comes from Drosophila siamana, assembly GCA_035047445.1. Lineage (NCBI taxonomy): Eukaryota > Metazoa > Arthropoda > Insecta > Diptera > Drosophilidae > Drosophila > Drosophila siamana. Next base: position 13,558,437 of record JAWNPP010000004.1, on the reverse strand, counting down.
AGAGAATTCCATAAAGCCAAGTTCTGGGGGCGTTTCGCGCTACGCACCTGCTTTGCCAACAGCCAACAGGTAGCCAGAGGCAGAGTTGGAGCCAGAGCGAACAACTCGTTGTGGCGGTGGCGGTGCCAGGCCCCAGACAGCTGCCGAACTGGTAGCTCCAGTTGGGCATACAAATGAGGAAGGCGCGTACAAGTTGACGGCGCACGTGCTTTATGCTAATTACTTGCTGGAATTGGGCGTGGGCAGCCATCAGCCACAGGCAACTGAGGAGAGCTGCAAGAAGTATTGGGCGGTAGGTTGAATGACAATCAATTAATGAAGCATTGCCAAAGCAACAAATTGGCGAGTGAAGAAAGAATTTGTTAGCTTGGCGGAGTTAATAAATGCATGTATGATTGAATTTGGTGCGCTCGTTTTGTGCGTTTCGGTTACATGTAATTAAGCGGCTGGCAGACAACGTTGCGTATGCGCAATGTCACTCACTGCAAATTAACATCAAATGTCAGCTCACTCTGCAGTCGTTGTTGTTGTTGCCGTGTTGCTGTGGCAAACTGATTAAAGTCAAACTGTGACGCGCTGTGCAACGAACTGTGGAACGAGCGTTGTCAGCTTATGGGTAATCATGTGCGGCTTGGACTTGGACTTGGAATTAGACACAGCCAACGACGTTGTCGTGCTCTCCACTCTTGCTCCCTAACTGTGTCTGTGTCACTGTCTGTGTCTATGTCTATGTCTTTTTTCTCTCAGGCCGCTTGTTGTTGTGTGAGTTCAAGTTCAAGTCATGTGCAGTTGCTGCCTGGCGTTGCTTTTAATTAAAAGTAATGCGCGCCGTTTAGCTAAAATGTTTTCCTCCCTCCCCCTCCCCCTCCCCCTGCCACAAACACACAATTTCCCTGGCTCTTCTTTCGCCCTTTCCCCCTCCGGCCCCGCCGGCTTTTGTGGGTGCACACACCCAGAGCAGCCATCAGCATTAGAAGCTTGGCATTCTTTTATTTTCGTACACGCTGCGGGTATCGCGGTTATTTATTTGATAGCTTTGGCAGGCAACCAACCAACCAGCTAACCAACGAACCAACCAACCGACCGTTCGACGAGCCAAGCGGGCCAGTTTGAGCCGACTCCGTCAGTTTTTTGCTTTTTTGGTCAAATCACAGCAGGCGGCTGCTGCTGCTTGGTTGGTACGGGCGGGGAGGGGGGCATTGATTGCTGTTAAAAACTGAAAACCGTGCCTGAATTATGCGTTCAGCCAGCAGAAATGGAATCAGAACAGCATCAGCGGCATAAGGCTCTCTTTGGGTTCGCTCACTTAGTGTACGCGGGGGCCACAAGTTTAATGCTCAAAATATGCAAAATCATGAGTCTGCGTTGATTTTAAATTGTATCATTAAAATGTAGAGGCGAACCGAACACAGCCTGGAACACAGTCCAACAACAGCCGCAAACAGTGCCCAGCAGCATAATGAAACACCAACAACAACAGCGGCAACAACAACGGCAACAACACCGCAAGCAAAGCAAACAACTAACAGCGTAAAGCTCTATAGAGAATTTCTGTGTGTGTTTAATTTTTTCCGGCTTGTTCATTACAAATTTTGATTGAACCCCGACTGACAACGGGACAGACGGACAAGCGGACAGCCGAACGGACAGACAGCAACTCCGTGGGGGCATAGACAACTCGCTCTGGGGCAGATCAATCAATTTTTTGGCTGCTAATAAATTGTTCAAGCGGGCGAACATTGTAAATGAAAAAAAATAGTAATAAAGCGAAGAAAAAAATAACCGGCAAAATAAACAAATTTAACATTTTGCCAGTTGTAGCAATTATAAATGAAATATATACATTTGTGTGTGTGTGTGTTTTTTTTTTTTTTTTTGGTTGCCTTTCGGACTTGTTAATTTAATTTATTTTGTGTGTCTAATTAAATGCGGGGACGCATCGGTTTATTCGTTTGATGTGGGCTGCTTTGTTTGTCTAACAATGCGAAATCTATCTGCTAATAATTAGAAAATAAACACAATCCCTGTATTCATTTACAAGACAAAGTAAATTGTAATTAGAGTCGACAAAATATGCGACATACGCATCAACTAATTATTTACTATAATAAAACGGACTAAATAAACTTCCCACACACTCCTCTGTGTGCTCAGAATGTTGTAGTCAGAGCAGAGAGCATTCGCAACGAGTCGTATGTAAAATAATAGTCGTATATCAATTTTCAATCAAATTTGAAGCTGTTGAAATTTATGCGCACTCAATAAACGCATTTGAAATTGACGTTTTTGCATTTTGTCTGTTAGATCAGTTTGCCCATTTATTTGTTGTTGCTGCAGTTGCATTTTATGCAAACGACAGTTGTTACAATTTATGGACAGTCACAAAAAAAAAAAAGCAAAAAAAAGCAGCCAACGTCGACGGGTCGTATGCGCAATGCCATTTTGCGCAATGCAAATGAAATGAAAATTGTGCAAGTACCAGCTACAAATTACAGTTATTGCCATCGATGCATGCATTTGACACTTTTTTTTCGCATCGCGCATCGAGTATCGAGCGAAGCGAGTGCTCGAACTTTTACGACGTGTTTTTGGCCGGAACTGGAACTGGAAAATGCAAACACGTCTCGAAAGGCGCAACAAAAGGCAGCCAGCTATTAGCTGGCTTTCAACTTCTTTTATTGTTGATTTCTACACTTTTCTCCCTGCACCCTGCCCCCTGCCCATCGACGTTGTTGTTTTTGCTGCTGGCTGTTTTTCGCGCTGTTAAGTCATTCTTGAGATGCTCGATTGCTGATTTCGCACTCACAAGCAGGAGCTGAGCTGTTGGCTGTTTGGCTGCTGGCTGCTGGCTGCTTCGACTGCCAATTGATTGCTTGAGTCATACTTCAGCCACACAACGGGTTTAAGTTGGAGCAATAACAACAACAACAGCAGGCAGCAATGGCAACAAACATTTATATGGCATTTTGAGTGCTCAGCTCGCTGCTTGTCGCCAAACCGGGGCATTCAGCACAGCTCTCCCCTCTTCCCACCCTTCCCCATCCCCCCTGTTCAATGGCTGTGGCAGCCCCAACAAATTGCCACTCCAAAGGTGTTGCTGTCGCATGTTGTCGTTGTCGTTGTCGACGTCGACGTCGCCTTTGGGCATGCTGCATTTAGTTTTTGTTGCCACTTTGTTGTTGTTTTTTTTTTTTTGGTTTATCGCTGACACAGCAATGGGGTAGCTTTTTGGCAGCCAACATGATATTTGGGTACCGCGAGGCTGACTGGCGTATACGTAATATTTGATTTGCAATTTCTATTACAGCTTGCAGCGCAATTTGCAATTTACAATTCACAATTCACAATTTTGCCGCTTGCGCTTCGCGAGTTGATTGAACTGTCAATAGCCAGCGGATATTTAGACAATAATTGTGCTAATTTCGTTTGCGTTTGCTGCATTTATGAACGCCGACTTGGAGGCCGGCCACTTTGCCTAATTAAACTGAAACTGCCCCGTGCCACAAATATACGGTCTGCTTATAAATATTTAAAATGATTTGGCTCAGTTAATGGCTGGCATCGTTGTAGCCGTAAGTGTGCCTGCAGGTTAATGACATTTAATTGCCCTGCACTCGATATCGGCGAGAGACGGAGAGAGAGAGGGAGAGAGGGTGGAGGAGGGGGCGGGGCGGCGACCAGACGGAAATTGACCAATTGACATACATTTTTAAAGAGCCTACTACAAACCGATCCCGTAATTGGCCGCAATTTATGTGTCTCTCTCTCTCTCTCTTCCGCTCCCGCTCCCGCTCCCAACACACTCGTCAGCTGCAATTTGCCTTTAGTGACTCTTGGTTTCTTGGCCGTTGCCTTTGTCCTGGGCCCCACTTACATTTGCAGCTTATTAAATATTTATTCCCGGCAACTCATCTCCCTCGTAGACTGTGACTGTGACTGCGTGGGCGTGGAGCGGGGAGAGTGGAGGGTGGGCAGCTATTTAATATTATTCTATTGGTACAAAGGCCATGTATAATAAAAAAATAACTTCACGTTTCTCCAGACACAGCAAAACTATAAAAAAAAAAGAAAAAAATAAATTGTGCTCTACGACAAAGGCAAGCAAAGAGCAAAACAAACAAAATCGTAAAAAAAAACGCCGCACTTTTCATAAGCGCTGCGAAAGATTTTGCAATTTATTTCGCTTGAGTCATGCCACGCAATTGTCTGAGCAAAGCTAAAGTTGCACACAGCAAAATACCAAATACAACAACGAAGAAAAGGAACGAAAAAAAAGTTTTTATTACTTGAATCTAACGCCAACCGGCACCAAAAAGCCAACAAAAAGACCGTCGGACAAAACTCACTTTTGACTTTAACGGAGCTCAGCGTCTGAGATCCGTCCGCAACCTCAAACCCGAACCCCGAACCCCGAACTCGAACCCGAACTCAAACTGGAACCCAAACGCCGCTGGTGTCAAGGTTAAGCGTTTGCCGGCACGAGCGTAACCGAAAATTCAGGTCAGTTGTGGCTGTTTCCCCTTCCCCTCCCTTTCCCCTCGTGCTTAAGTCGTGTTCGTTCTTTGCATCTTGACAAATGTGTTCTCATAAATTTCCAAATGAAATTTTCGTGGTCAAAAATAAGTGCGCGATTTATATTCATTAGCAAATGGACATTTTGCAGTGTTCACCTATCGCGCATCATAGCTAAAATTATTATTATCTATCTCTCTTCTTTGTATGTAAAAGATAGACAACTTTCTGTTTGCGGCAGTTGCAGTTTCGCTAAGAGTTTGGATTCATTCAGGTAGAGAGAAAAAATGCTTGAGAAATTATGAGAAGATGTATTGAGCATCGCAGATGCCAAGGTGAGATCATTGAGTTTTTTTTTTTACGCTGGGAACTTGACTTTGTAACAGTTGAGTAGAAATTTAATGGAGTTAAGGGAAATACTTTAGAGCTTACGTATAGCAACAAAAAAACGCTTAAAATTGTCAGCAATAATTTGTAAAGTGTTATACGATAGATAATTTTGTTGCTAAACTGCAAAACGCTTTGGGCCTAGTTTTGTGTTACGAAATATTATTTATCGTGTTCTTAATCTAAGGCAAACACTTATTTATTTGTTGTCTTTTCAGGCCACTTATGATTTATGGTATCAGTAGAAATCAATCTTAAGCTGAATTGAATCTTAAGCATTATAATTATTTGAGTGTATTGCAGCTTCGGTGAGTTAAGAACAGAGTTAGTTCTTTGCTCGTATATGTTTCGCAGCAATTATAGACAGCGAGCTGTTGATTGTGGGTGGGCTGTTGCTATTAATCAAATCTGGTGCGCAGATAACTGGCCAACAGGCAACTGTTCAACTGTTCAACTGTTCAACTGACTGGCTGGCGACTTTATGTGCTAACTGAGGCTGCGAGTCGACTTGACTTGATTTGATGTGCTGTCAATGTTTACTTTGCTCTGACCTCGCCGAGGCACATCATTAATCATAAGGCTCAAAGCAACTCAACTTAACTCAACTCAACTTAACTCGCCTCGACTCCAGTGAACTCGCGCTGTTCTTGGCCAGCTTTGGAGTCGTAAGTAAGCCTTGTTGCTAATTGATTTTTCAAAAAACAGACTTGATGCCATCTGGCGAAGTTACTAAATTTTGGCACTTTGGAAACTGCTGCCCGAAAATTAGCAGCTTTACACTTTTAATTTCAAGTCTCTGCTGTGGCTGCCGCAAGCGAAAGTGGCGAACACAAAATTTCAGTTTCTTTTTTTGTGTTTCCCAGCCCACAGCTCGATGGCCAGAGATTAACCACAACTCAGCTGAGCTCAGCTCAGCGCCATCAACGCGACTTCAAGCGAAAATAACTTAATGAGTTTTTGAGTAGCTGAGAAATTATTGATTAGTCTCCATCTATTTTTTTTGTCTGCTTTTTGTCTGCTTTTTGGGCAACTTTTGTGTGTGTGTGAGTGGCTCACTTTAGGCCAAATTGCGGCTGAAGTTTGATAGCAATTTTGTGGGTTAGTATGTTGCCGCATTGAGGTCGGCACTGTAACTATATCAAAAGACTTTCGGCAAGTCATAAGCTGGCCCAAAGTCGCCAGATTTATGCCGAGCCGTTTAACATTTGACTTAAACATAGTTGAAGCATTTTTTTCCCCTCTTTTTATTCTTGTTTGTTGTGTTCGAACAATTTACGATCGCAGCACTTGTAGCTTGCAGCCAGGGAGCAGCAGCCACAGCAGAAGATCATAAAATGTGTAGGAAAAACAAGCTGGAAATGCGTATAAATAACGCACACGATTTTTCCATTTAGTTAGTTAAAAGTCAATGCCGCATAATTTATCAGGAAATCATTGAGCGTGCCGACGGCCTATTTAAAAATAATTCACGCCCAATTCTCTATCCCGTTGCCCAGTTCCCAGTTCTCAGTTCCATGGCCATTCCTCGCTCTGTTCGCAGACAACGTGGCATTTAAATGCAGCGATGTCTAGAATTAGAATTAGAACTGTAAACAACATGTGTCTCTGGCTCTGTCTCTGTGTCCGTGTGTGTGTGTGTGTGTTGAAATGCCTAATTGATTGACTTGACGCAGTTGACGTGACGGTGGTCCAAACCCCCTTCCCCCTTCCTCCCTTCACCCGCGTTGCAGCTACTGCCCCCGCTTGCCACACGATTCACTGCAACTGCAACTGCTTCAAAATTATGGCGTTGGCATTCAATTCATTGCTTGGCTCGCTTGATGGATTGCCAGACACGCAGTTGACTGCAAGTCGGTGAGTTTAGTTTAGTCACTTGGCTAGTTAGTTGGCTAGTTAGTTAGGCTAGTTGATTAGCTGTCGCTGCAGCAGTTGCAACTGCGGCTGATCGCGATGCGGAAGAATGCAATTAGTTAGACGCTTTTGTTTAATGATGTGCCGCGCGCTTCATTGGCCAGTTAGTTATTAAATCAATTTTTCCAACAGTCGCTCACAATTTATTGCTTAACGGCGTTTGCTTTGGCCATATTTATTGCTTTGCATAGCCAAGTCACAAGCATTGTGCTAACTGCATTTACCCCCCTCTCCCTCCCGCCCTATTGCCAATTACAGTTAACACAAACAATGGCGCATAAAGCATTCTAGCACCCAGAGAGACGACTGTCTGAGGCATGAGCATGAATGGGTTGCAAGCTGCTTTGGGTTGTTCTCGGTTCTCGGTTCTTGGTTGTTGGTTGTTGGTTCTTGGTCAGCAGGCAGCTAGCCAACTTTCCAATTGGCAATAAAGCATGCGAAAGCAATGGTAATACTTTTCTTTTGTTTCGTTTCTTTTGTGTTTTTCTCGCTCGTTTTTTTTTTTGTGCTGTGTGCTTTTTTTTCTCGCTTTTTCGAGCGCACCCGAGTTGACCACAAAATGTTGATTACCGCGCTCAGATACAAAACGCAGACACATATAGATACTTTACCCATGTGTGTGTTGCGAGGGGGTTACAATGGAATTTTCACGCGCCCTCCACTTGAGTCGAGAGCAGCCTCAATGGCGCAGAGGCGTTGTAAATGCCCAAAAAAGGTTGCAGCCACAAAATAGAACAGAAACCGAATGAAGTCAAGCAGAGAGCGAGAGGGAGAGCGAGAGAGGGAGAGTAGAAGAGAGCCAGCCTAACGGTAATTCAAGTTAACGAGCTAACGTAAATTAAGATCGCTTGTTCTACTCCACAGAAGACACAGAGCAGCAACCGGCGGCGGCCAAAGGTAGCAAGTTCTCTAGTTGCAACAAGCAGCCAGGCAGCCAAACCAAAAATGTGTTTTTTTTTTCGGCTCTGCAGCTACACCCCGAAGTAAACAAAAGAATGGCCCAGCTTGGGAACAGCGGCAACAACAGCAACAAAAACGTATCGAATGCGCGTCTTATTTTTGGAAGTTGCCCAAAAAAGGCCAGAGAACAACAACAACAGCGGAAAATTGAGTGGCAGGCAGACAGACAAGCAGACAGGCAGACAGGCTGCAGTCAACGCCAACGCATAAAAAGTGCAGCACATGAAAGACGTGCAACTGCAACTGCAACACACAAGTGCCACCCGAGGCAGTCCATCAGTCTATCTGCTCCACGCTCCCCACTCTCCGCTGTCTTCTCTCACTTGCTTCATTTGCATGTGGGCAGTGGGTCAGCTTTTTGTTCGCAGCTTCGAAAGTTTGGCTTCCCATCACTTTTTGGATCTTTCTCTCTCTCTATCTGTCTCTCGATAAATTGGAGTTTCTTTTATCTTAATGCTGCGTCGTTTTCCGCTTAATCGCCGCCAAACTCTGTCTTCTCAATCTTTCATTTCTCGCTGCTTTTGCTTGCTTGCCCCTTTCACTTGCCACATAGATCAACGATCAACGATCGACGAAATTCTTTTGGGCTAGCCTGCATAATGATCGCCTGACTCGGCTGCAAGTTGTTCGCTGGAAGAGCACAAATCGATTTTACTATTCATTCGTTCATGCAGCACATTTTGTTTTATGACTTCTGTTGTTGCTGTTGCCCTGCCACATTCTGCCGTTGTTCTGAAAAGCCATAAAACTTCCAATATGCTTCATAAAAGAAGAAGACAAAATTGTGTACTACACATACTCGCAGATACATTTCGAAGTTGCCCCACCCAGTTGCCGGAGCGAACGTCATCATTCGTGGCATTGTCATCGTCATCGTCATTGTTGAGTTTTGCGTGCTTTCAATAGTTGAGTTGCGTTGCCGCCGATCGCGTGCAACATGCCTGTTGTTCTAGTTGTTGTCATAAAATGTTGGCACTTTATGACTTACTTTGAAAATTCAACCTCAACTTTGCGCTGCGGAAATAGACTTAATGATCAATTAGTTTAGAACGTTGACGTGTGCGAAAGGAATGGCAAGAGAGGGGCAGAGAGAGAGAGGGGGGAGGAGACCGTTAGCTTCCGACTGGGCGCGGCACTTTGGAGGGCAACGAGCAACGAGCAACGAGCATTGAAACTGAAGCAACGCCCCAATGGCATCAAATGAGCAACTTGCAATGCGGCGCAATTAACTAAACTCTAATTGGAGACGCTGCCTGGGCATAAAGTGTGTATTTTAAGACCATTACCGATGGCTTCCTGTCGCTCCACGTTGCTTACATAAGCGGCAGAGACAGCGAGAGAGAGAGAGAGAGAGAGAGAGAGCGCTGAGACTTCTCGTGGCGAGCTCTGGGATGGATGATGCATCCAGAAGTTGCCGTATGATTGCGCAAGGCGACACAAAAGCAACACCAACTGCAACTGCAAATACAACTGCAACAGCGACTGCGACTGAGACGGCGACAGCGAGTTGCAGCAGCTGCTTTAATTGGAAATTGTTGCGGGGTTCGGTAAAAGCAACAGCAATCGTGGCAGCAACAACAACAGCTGCAACAGCAACAACAGTTGCCGCTGTTGCATCAGCAGCAGCATCCACGAGCAGCCAAGAAGCGACAGACGGAGAGACAGCAAGACTGAGAGACTGACAGACATTCAGAGCAACATCGTCAAGTGTTCTAGTTACGTGGCTGTCGTTGCTTTCAATCTTTTGGCGCGTTGCTGGCAATTGCATCACGCAAAGGCGATGACGACAACGACAACGTTGATGACGATGACGACGATGATGACGATGGCAACGGGTTTGGCTTCAGCTTTAGCTGCAGCTTTCCTTGGCTAACTTTCTAAAGCAACGTTCAGCGTTCGACTGGCTGCCTTCTTGGCATCCCAGCAGCAGCAACAACATCGACATCGACATCGACATCTCTTGGTTCACTTGGTTAGTTGTGCGCCTCTATTTTCGTTGTTGCTGCGTTATTCTTTTTTGCTTAGCGCCCAGGTAACTGTTCCAGCAGCGACTAAGAAACTGGTGCAAGCATTGGCAGTTACTGCAACAGCCTCGTTGCTTGCCTCACTGCCTGCCTCACTGCCTGCCTCACTGCTGCCCACTTGCCGCTCTGTTCCCTGCAGCTTTTTGTTCTCTTCGTCGTTCTACCTTCGGTTGTTGTTTTTTTCTGCTACTTTTTACTGCTGCAAGTTTGCAGTTAGTTTTACTGTTGTTGCCAGTCTTCGCCTCTTTTCTCTGTCTCTGTCTCTCTCTCGCTCACTCTGATTTTCTTCTTGTTGTATGACATTAGTGTTTTTTGCTGCTCCTGCTGCCGTTGTTGCGTCAAATTGGAAATTAACGTGCAACTAGGCTAGGACCTGCAACAACAAAGTGCAACCAAACGCTTCGTGCTCGCATGGCCCTTTGTTCTGAAAGTTTTTAGCCTCGTTTCTAACATTTTTTCTGTGTGTAGTTTTCGATGTTGTTGCTGAAATTAATTAAGTGCCCTGACTCCGACTCCGACTCCGACTCCGACTCAGACTCTGGGGATTTATAGAGCTTGTTGCCAAAGTTGTTGTTTGTCGCACGATAAAAATCGAGCAGTAAAAAAGCAAAGCGCAAAACAAAATTGTTTTTAAATTTTTATTTTGCCCATAAAGAAATAAGGTCGTAAAGTTGTTTTGGATTAGCACAAAATGCGCGTATGTTTTACAAGTTTGTTTAAACTGCTAATTAAAAATGCGCAGAACTGAAGACACAAAACTTTGTTGACAACGACCAACAATAAAACTGTCGTCCATCAATTTTTGTAGAACTTTTGATCTAGTTTCTTTCTGTGCCTATCAATTAAATGCAAAGCAAACCATTTTACTGTCATTAATCAAACAAAATATTCTCATACGCTGCCATTGATAACTAGAGACATCGGAGGGGGAGCAGAAGAGAGTGTCAACAAATGCTCGAACGTTTTTCGGGCAATTTGATTGTCAAGCAGTGGGGAAAGGGGGCGGGGACAATCCTTTAGTCTCAGGCCCCCTGCTGACAGCTTGCTTGATGGATGCGCCAAACCAAAATCCAGCCAAAAGCCACCGCGAGACAGCTTAAGCGTTTAGACGTTTACGCTTAGGGCTTAAAGAGTGCGAGGCGTGGCAGGGAGGGGGAGGCGTGGAGGAGGGTGCGCAGTCTTTATCAGCAATCTGTCAGTGTGGCAACAAAGCGGCAACATCATCATCAGCAGCAGCAGCTAGATTTGTAGAAGTCGCGGCAGCATCAAAGCAACTTTGTTGCTCTTGCCCCCTTGAAGACCTTTCTGCCCCACCCCCTTCGCCCGCTTTGTGGTTTTGTGCGTTTGACGTTGAATTTACAAATTACAACTAATTAAAAGTTGATGAGTCTGCGTGAGTGAAATCAAGCGCAGGCCATTGCTAGAGTCAAAGCTGATAAGCAAATGAGGAAATTGCGGCCTGTCTGCCTGTGTCTGCTCGCCCCGCTGGCCACGAAAAATTCTATGGAAAATGTTCATGTCTGTTATGTCTGTTTTCCTCTTCAATTTTTCCCCCCACTCATCGTCGTCGTCGTCGTCGTCTTTTGCAAGTCACTGCTGAGCTGTCGTTTCGTTGGCCGTGTGCAGATGATGCTTATCTTAAAGATGGTCTAGAGTCAGAGTCGAGATGGGAGATGGGAATAGGACAGCGATGGCTCTTGGCCTGGAGAGATGAGGGACACATCCGTTGGGCGGCAGGAAATGTTTTGCAGCGAGCTGCAGCCAGCGATAAATGTGACAAAGTTGCACTATAAAAATGCTAAATAAATGTGCGACAACAAAAAATAAAAGCCACACAAAATCAAAATGCTGAGTAAAGTTGTGTTTTTTTTTCTTTCTTTTTTTTTGTTATCGTGTGTTGTAACTGTGTGGGAAAGGCAAATAAAATTATTACGACAACGATGATGACGGGCAACGACAGCCACAACAACAACGACAACAACAACGACGCTGGCCAATTGACTTGTTTACCACGGCCCACAGCTAAAAAAAAAAAAATGGCGAGCGAGAAAAAATTGTCGAGACAATTATGTTATCGTTGTTGTTGTTGTTGTTGTTGTTGCACAGCCTTGACTGGCTGCTTCATAATTAAATATTGTCAACATATACGCGATGCTGCTGCTGCTAAGATTTGCTGCAGTTTGATGAGCTCGATTTGCGGTCGCTTGTGAGTTGGCAGCAGGAAGTGCGAAAACTATTAGTGGCACTTATTTATTCATTAGAGGCAGTTAGAGACACCCAGCTGAAGCACTAATGGAGCACACACACACACACAGACACACACATAGATTGAGGCACGCATACACGTTGCACAGTCATTTGCCAGTTGCTCCAATTAGCTGCAGCCTTGACAACAACATCAACAACATCAGCACCACCAACAGCATTGAGAGTGAGATGAGTTTTGATGCTGGAATCAGGATGCTGCCTTCGCGAAGCCTTCTTCTGCTGCTGCTGCTGCTGCTGCTGCTTCAGGCAGCTATTTGCATAATGTCAATGACGTGCAGCAGCAGCAGCAGCAGCAGCAGCGGCAACTCATGTGCTGCTAATAGATGCACAAATGAGTGTAGTGCACTCATATCTGTCGCACTCGCATGAATACAATGTCATTGCACTCGTCTTATTATTCTGCTCGCTCCTTGCAGAGTTCAATGTGCGTATACGTAATGTTCAATTGTCTCGCGACGTTTGGTTGTTGTTTGTTGCTTACCTCTTTAATGCCAATTTATATGAATTGAATGTTATGCGTTGATATTCACTGGATCGCGTTCTGTTTATCGGCATTCACAAATCAAAAGCAGCGAGTGTGAGCGTGCAAGTGCAAGTGAGATAGAAAGAGAGACAGGGAGAGACAGAGAGAGAGAGAGAGATATGATTGTATGCTAAAGATGATATTACGAGTCGCAGGCAGGCAAAACAAGCCATGGAAAAAACAAGGCAAAGCCCGATTTGGGTTTACTTTTGGTGTTTTGCTGTCGGTTTGGGCAACTTTGCGCCGCATGGGACCGATTTCTGTAGAATGAACGCGACTCACTTATAGCAGCACATGTACTCACACACACACACATAAATATTTAGATACACACACACACACAGACACACAGACACAGCTATACTTCCGCACAATAATAAAAGCGTAAATGCTTATTTATTTGCAAGTCGTTCACAAAATGCGCTTGTATAATTTATGAAGGCAAAGCACACGACGTCGACGCCGACGACGTCGACGACGGCGTAGAGTTGGAGCTGGGAGCCAGGGATGGGCACAAGGGCGACGCAAATGCGGAGGACAACGCGAACTCGATAAACATTTTGAAATGCGAATGTGAATTGAACTTGCTTAATATGATTTCACCCCCCGACCCTGCCACCCAACCCAACGGAGTCAGCGTCGTGTGTGTGTGTGTTTTTCGTTTGTGTGCGAATCGACTCGAGGGTTATTAGAATAAAGCGCCTGCAGGGACCGCTATAAAATCCACGTCCAAAGGTCCGAAAGCGAAAGCGTCACAACGCGGCAATAACATAAAAATGAATAGCAAGCACACAAAAAATTTGATTGCACTTCGTTGCTCTTTCTTTTTTTTTTTTGCTTACATTTCTTTTTCTTATTTTTTGTTGTTGTTGTATTTTTTGGAATTTGATTTGATTTTGCTTGGAGTTTAGATCGTAGATTTCGCAAACGACGAGTTGATTTTAGGGTTGTATTTTCGATTTTCCCCCGCTTCGATGACGCGCTTCCGATAGACTGCACTGACCAAGACGGTGTCGGCAACTGTGTGCAGTTGAGTCCATCAATCAAACCGAACGGCCCCGAATGCAATTGCCGAGAAAATCGCTGAGGCTGCAACTGCCAACCGATCAGCGAGGGCGACAAAAACGAACGACAACAAAAAAAAGAAGACTTTACCGAAAAACCGAAAACCGACAGCGACGAAAACGAAATCGAACCAAACCGAAGCGACGTGAAGCGAAGCGTCGCGCGATGCTTTTGCTCTCAAGCCAAAAATCCACTTGATGTGTAATGCAAACGTGTGTGCGCTCAGAGCGTCCGTACGCCACGACGATTCATCAGCAACTGTTCGTGGGCCTGCAGTTCAAGTCGCGCCAGCTCCACGCTGCCAACGTGTGTGTGTGAGTGTGGAACGCAAGTGGATGGTGTTGGCCGTGTAAGGCAAGCGAGTTTTTGGCGCCAGCTCTGGAGACTTTCACAATGCCGGCTGCCTGCTGCCATTGTGAGAGCGAACGCCGTGAAAGAGAGCAAGAGCCGGAGAGTGAACAGCAAGCACAGGCATTAGCACGTGCATCTGAAAGCCGGTCTTCAGCCAGACAAGTCGCTGCATGCTGAGCTTGTTAGAGAATGTAATCGGAAGATAACTGTTAAAAAAGCGCATTTGCTTAACAATGAAGCAAAATATGAAATAATAAAAGAAATGCTAGAAATGTTTCTATACGAAAATAACTTGCAACTTTAATGTAATATTAATTTTATGGAGTTACTTCATTCTTAATATTGTATTATTTAAGCTAAGCACTCTGGTTACCCTAGGATTACTTAAATTAAATGCAAGTTAAGAAATTAGATTGAAAATAATTAAATTTTTAACTGATTCCTAACATTAATCACCTAATTTAATGTTATTTCAACTAAAGTATTATTTATTTCAATATTTTATTATTTTTCTTTTATTACTTTTTGCCTTTGCCAGCCACATGTTACGAATGTGTGTAGCAAAACAAACTGCAAATGGAGTGTAGACTTTGAGAGCGCATGCGCACATTGAGAGCGCCACCGCCAACTGAGCGAGCGATAAAGAGAGTAGGAGAGAGAGCGCAAGCAGTGGAGAGTCGCTGGCAGCAGAGCCGGCGATGGCAACGACCACAGAAGTAAACGCTGCGTGTTTTGCCATCCACATGGCACTGAGTAGTGGAGTAGGAGTCGCAAAGCAAGCGAAGGAGGCAGGGGAGAGATGGGAGGGAGGGGGGACTATACGCTGCTGCTGCTGCTGCTGTGGCATTAGCATCTGTTTTATATCATGCGCCGTGTAACTGATGCCTAAAGATCTACTTGTCTTAAGTGTGCTGCTGGCTGTCTAAGACTAAGAAGTGGAATCAGCGCGGAATCAAAGTCCAGAGAACAGCGCATTCCAATTGATGGCCGGCATTTGAATGGCACACAACGAACGCAGCACATTCAATGCTAGCTGGTGAGAGGGGGAGAGAGCAAATAGAATTAGAGAATTTTCAATATAATTTGGCATGATTGCAGATCGGAAAGCGCCAAAACGCTTTGGAATGTCCAAATGGATGAAATGGAGGCTGGGCAGCTCTTTTTGCGTGCCTTGGCAACCCGCAATCGAGCATTGGTCATCGTCTAGGACACACACACACATCGATACACACACACACACACACACACACAGCCAGACACTCGCAGATACAGAGGCTGAGGAATTTCAGCTAGAAATTTATCTACGCTAATTTCAGAGCTAAACTTGTGTAATAAAACCGCATCATCGACTGCAATTTTCGCTGCTCGCGTGCCGATGCCCGTTGCGCGTTGCAAGTTACAGCGCCCCTCATCCCCTTCACCCCCCACCGCACGACCAACGCTTGCACTTTGGCAGTCTTCGCATGAACGCCTCCAATTTCTCATAGAACTTTGGCCGGTTTTGGGGGCACGCTACCTTCTTCACTGCGCTGTGGCAAGCATCTTGGGCTAGCTGCCTGCCTGGTTGGCTGGCTGGCGTTTGGTTTATGGTTTATGCGCCGCCGTTTTTGGTCTATTAAAATGATTGCAGTATTTACGTAGCGCTTTTCAGCCATAATTTGTATTTGCAATGCTCATCAGCAGCGGCATCATCATCGTCATCCAGCAACTTTTTTTTTGTCTTTTTTGGCTCTCGCAGCATACAATGTTGCTGTATCTGCTGGCCAAGCAGACGCAGTCGCAGCCACAGAGTCGAAGCCACAGTCGAAGCCAAAGCCGCAAGCGTTTAGCTTCTCAATGCCGAAGCGTTCTCTATGCTTTTCTATTGTTTATCTACAGTGCGCCAGGCGCAGCTGCCCGGCTGCCCAGCCCCAACAACAGCTCCAACTCCAACTCCAGCCCAAGTCGAAGGCCAAAACCTGGTCGCTTGCTTTGCTCTTCTGCTTATGCGTTAATATTTTGTGGCTTATCGCCGACGGCGTCGCATTGGCGTATTTACAATGATTATTGATCGCTTAATACGAATTTGTGTTTGAGCTGCCTTCGTCTGTCTCTCTCTCTGTCTGTCTGTCTGTCTGTCTCGCTGTCTGTCTGTTTATTTGTGCAGCTTAGAGATACATTTGGTGTGATATGCTCTGCATTTAATGGCCTCGGTTTCAATTTCTGTTTGTCTTTTGCGCAAACATTTTGAGCTGCCAGCCCCCCAATGATCAATTACAACGCTTGAGGGGGTGAGTAGGGGAGGGCGGAGCACACCGCTGACAACGTAAGTAACGTGCAACTTGCAACTTGCAACGCGCAGATAATGTCAACGGCATCTCGTCTCGACATCGTAATTTGTCTGCGACTGTGAAAGTCCATTGTGGTGAGCAAAAGCAGCAGCAGCAGCAGAAAAAAACTTTCAATTCAATGATACACAGAGAGTCTCGCAGTCGCACTCCCAAGTCGTAATTCAAGTTGATTATGATGCGAGGAACTCAAGATATTACACCCAAGACGATGACGACGACGACGATGAAGCGAGCAATTCATACATTCGAAGACGAATGCGAATGCGAATGCGAATGCGACTGTGAAACGAGTGGATTCATAAGTGAGTGAGTGCATTTAAGCATGTATTTATTGTGCGGCAATCTTTGTGCACTTTCCATCCATTAATGCATTTGTAGCCTGTTTGTTTGCCACGGCATTAACATCTCGCCAATTCCCACAGTAACCGCAGAGCAGGCAAAAACGTATAACCGAGCAGATACCCTGGAGATACTAGTGTTTAGCACATAGGGTTGTGCTTGCTAAATCTTCAGACTTGTGGTGAATATATCTCTAAAAATAAACATATATTTGCTACACTTGCTTTTGTTTATACATCAAGTTAAATATATATTCAAATATTTATATATCAAGTTAAAAATATGTTCAAATTATTCCTTTAAGTATCAAGAGATCAGAACTAAGATTTTTGCTTCTTTGATTGCTATTTTAGGAGTGCCGCAAAGTTTTAGAATCAAATTTTATTATATAACTTTCAGCAGGCAATTTATTTGGAAACGTTTTCAATATTTTATGAAATATTAAAGGCTGTTAATTAGATGAAAAATATTGTAATTAGGCCCTCACAAGGAAAAGATCTTAAATACAATTACATAGCACTATATTTGATAATCTGAAACGCTAAGATCTAGGAGTCTGCAAAGTTCTTCTTAAGCTTCTCTTGAAGTATCGGTAATTAGAATTCGATTTTATTATTAAGCATACAATTAAAATTCTATACAAAAGTTTTTAAATATTGTAAGAATTTTAAATGGTTTTTTTTATTAAGGAATAAGTCTTGTTAATAGGCCTTTAAAAAGAAAAGATCTTAAACCACAAAACGGAACTCATTTAAATGAAGTAGGCAAACTCACAGATTTCTTGCTACAATTTGACAACTTTTACAGAGTAGCACCTAGTTTAAAATTCAATCAAACTGCAGCTATAAATGGCTTCAAAGTTTCCAAACGCAAACCCCAAAAAAGAGTAACAAACACTCTGTCGAAATCCAAGTCAAAAGTCAAAGCCACGCCTGCAGTGCATTGAAGCAGGACAATGAACTCAAGTGTATATGGAACCTTAGTTAAGGTTTTGGGCTAAAAGTGTAGCATTAAATAACCTGTTTAATTTTGAAGTTTGCTTCATTTTTTTTTTTTTTCTTATGATGGTGTTGGCCTGGGACTTCCGTTTGCTGGATGAGCAGCAGAGTCTTGAATGAAGAGGACTGCTAATTTTGACAGATTACAAGGCATTGGCGCTGCACTTGCCCCGGAGGCAACAGATTTTGGGTTTTCGAGATTTTTGGGGTAAGCCAAGAAGCAGCAGCAGCAGAAGAAACAAGAAGCAAAAGTTTAATCAATAGCTTTGTGGCAGGCGATGGCGAAATGCACATTTTGGTTAGTTGGTCATTGAACTGCCATAAATTTGGTTGAGATGCTGAAAACAGCCACAAATTCAGGATGCTTGGCAGTAAGATTCAAGTAAGCCACAGTAGCCACCCTGCTGCTTTCAATTACGCGTGGAAACCGGCAAAAAAAAAAATAAAAGCACCAAAGAGCAGCCACGAAAAAATGTTTTGCAATGAATTTATGAGCTGCATGCGCAAATTTGCATGCAGAGAAACGCGGAGAGAGAGAAGAGGAGGGACAGAGAACAGAATCTGCAGACCGCAGACGACGCCAACGATTAAGGACCGCAAATCAAAAAGCTGAAAACAAAAAGCAGAAAGCAAAGGCAACGCCAAAGTTAAATGAAACACAAACGCCGTGAATGAAACCGAAACCGAAACCGAAACCAAAACTGAAGCTGAGACCGCGCACGAAATCCAAGTCAAATGACAAATGTTAGCACTGAGAGTGTTTTTCCTTTTTGGTTAAAATGTCGTGGCCAAGAGTCGACAAAGCAAACACGGAAAAGTGTTGAATGCAGGCGGAAATCACTTGAAACCGAGAATAAATCAAAGGCAACCATAATGGGGGGCAACACCAGCCAAAAAACAAATATAATATCAAGTGCACAAATGGAAAATGGCAAATGGTAAATGGCAAATGGAAAATGGCGATGCAGTTTCCGATTTTACCGCCACTCCCCCCCCCAAACACCAAACAAACAAACAAACAAAAAAAAAAAAAATAAAGCGGAGCAAACATGAAACTGATAAAAAGCAAAAGCAAGAGAAATGACTTCAAATCACAATCGGAGAAAGAAAACGAAAAACTCAATGCCATAAGGAGTAATAAATGAGTGAGCAAACAGCAAAATGCCCAGCAAAAAGGATGCAGGACGAGAGAGAGAGAGAGTTGAGTTGAGTCCGTGTGATTTATGGCCGCTTGTCAACGTGTCTGTGCCTTGAACTTGCGTCTGCTGCAAGTCTGGCCAGGCTTAATTGGTGCGGCTTCCTACAACGCTTATTTAAGCCATCCATCATTGCAGCTGTGCCGAGCATGCTCAACTGACAGATACCCTGACACAGTGAACGCCTATTTCTTAGTTCTCCCCCCCCCCCCCCCCCCCCCAACACACACACACGAACACAGAACGAACACGGCGAGTCAATTAAAAAGGAAGCCTTAACGACTGCAGCAACCCTATGTGGCATTTAAGGGATTAGAATTGTAGCATTGGCCAGAAAAACTACAAAAAACTTTAAGCGCAAACTTTGCAGACAGTTTTTGTGCCATTTCAACTCGACGTCGACGGCGAATTTGGAATTTGATGGTATTTAGTTTTTATTTCATTTTACGGCATTTGAATCCAAATGTGCTTTTAAATCGGCTTAGTTATGCGAGCAGCTTCCCCTCAGCCTGGCGGCTTAAATTAATGCGCTCCTGGCCAAAAACATAGAACCAAAAGAATCAACAACAAAAAAAAACAACAACTGCATGCATGAAAAAACGCACTCAACTAGCTGAATACACCTGGACAAGGTGCTTAAATAGTTGAACAGCATTTGCATTTTAAAGTTTGCCACTTGCATTTAACTGCTGGGTAAATGGCCAAAAATAATGCAGCTTAACATCTGAAACTTAGCTGAACTTAACTTACTATTAGCTCTCTGCTGATATCTGCAGAATATTCTAGATTAGTCAATTAGTTATCGATAATTTCATTTGTTTATTTTTAGCATACTTCTTGACAACTTGCAGGATAAAATCAAGTCTGCCCTTTTTACTTATTTATTGATTATTTTATTTATATATGTATACCGCCATCTCAAGTTCTGATAATGCTCCCATTTGTGGTATTTATAGCCACCACTTGTGGCTGACTCAAGTCTCAACGTCCAATGATTAAGCAAAACTTTCAAAGCGAACCGTTACTTTATTGTCAATTTAAAACTAATCGTGCAAATCTTGCCCGCTTTTCAAACGAATTTCTGCAAAAATAAAACCCGGCGCTGAATGGGCCTCACCATCAATTATACGTCGGTAATTGAATTAAAAAGACACACGAGCGTTAAAAAGACAAGCAAAAAAAAAGCGAAATAATAAGTCTAAAATACGACATAAATATAAGTATGTTTTGGGGCTATAAATAAAAGGCACAAGTCGAAACGCTGACAGAGTTGACACTGGTGTTGGCCACTTAATCAAAATACAGACATGGGCAAACAATTCGCATTCAACGCATTCAACATTCCCGGCAGATAACAGCAATTAGATCCCACAAAGTGCCGAGCACCGAGCACCGAGCACCGAGTGTTGCTGGTAGAAGAAAAGCTCGCCTTTCGGCCCGATTTATGTATGTGCGGGGCAGAGATAACAGCTGGCGAAATTGCCTCAACAAGCTGTCAAGCTGTTGTACCTTTTAGCGAAATGTGTTAAAAGCACGTCACAATTAAAATAATAACTTAGTAATAGATATTAGCCAAGCCAGAGCTGTGCTCCGCAAAAACAAAAAATAAATAGTTCGCTGCGTGGAGGCCAAGCGACTGGCCGTGAAATCGGGTGCGCGCAAATACTTTTTCTATATATGTATATAGACTATCGAGTCCAACAATCATTGGATTACTGGGAAATACTGAGAAAATGGCAACATTAAGAGTCCTGCTTTTAGGATTAATCAGCATCGGCTGCGTGGCAGCTGCCAGCTTAAATCTCACTGTGGATCAACAGTCGGGTTAGTCAGTTAGTTCTACAGACTTATTATGCAACAAGGATTAAAATCGTGGCTGTTGGAATAGTCTAGATCATCAGTCAATAATTAAAGACAGTTGTGAAATATTCTGTTCCCAAATATATTTCTATGAAACGCAATTGAATTGCTACGATAAATGCAACAATTATTCAGCTGTTGTTATGCACCTTTTAAATCAAGTTTTTACGACCACCTTATATATTATCAAAAGCTTACTCATTACCTATTAAAAAAATATACTTGCACTGGAAAGTAATTCCAATTGATAGCAATGCACATTTAAAATAAATGCCACTCATTTTAAAGAAAATAGCGCGCGAGTTGTTCGCATTTAATGCATTTATCTTTCACCAAAAAAGTGCTTTGCTGAGTGGCAAACTCTATTGTTAAAAATTTATATTTATTTTACTAATATT
Organism: Drosophila siamana; assembly: GCA_035047445.1. Lineage (NCBI taxonomy): Eukaryota > Metazoa > Arthropoda > Insecta > Diptera > Drosophilidae > Drosophila > Drosophila siamana. The sequence continues at coordinate 13,537,315 of JAWNPP010000004.1, read as the reverse complement.
TCTCAACAAAGCAAAGCATTACGCAAAGAAATAGATTATTAAGTTTTTAATTATAGATTATGCTACAAAAATCTGCACTAAATTTTCGGTTTTGCTATTTTAAAGTTCTATAAATTAAGCACTAAATCAATGTCAAATATTTTATTTTTCTGCAGTTACAGCAGATGATACATCCACAGAAATCGTCGACTCAACCGACAGTCCTGCCGATCAGTCCGACATCAATTGTCCTTCGCTGCTGAACGGCAACTCCTTGAGCCAAACAGAGCTCATCACGCGACTCACCGACAGCTGTCGCTACGATCGCATGGAAGCCCCCATCACAGTGAATAAGGAGGGCGACATTGAGCCCGTCGCAGTCTATGCGCGATTCTACATAAACGCTCTAAAGGATCTCGACTCGAGTGATCTGCAATTTCTGTTGCAAGGATTGCTGCAGCTGCGTTACTTTGACGCACGCTTGGCATTCGCCAGCTATGCGCCAAATCGCCAGCAGCCTGTGGTGGGAGAATCGGAGCTGCGCGAGAAGTTGTGGGTGCCACACATCTTTCTCAGCAACGAGCAGAGCTCCAATATATTGGGCACGAATGAGAAGGATCTGCTGACCACCGTCTATCCCGATGGCACGGTGCTGATCTCGTTCCGTGTGCAGGCGACTTTGTACTGCTGGATGAACTTTCAGAAGTTTCCATTCGACCAGCAGAACTGCACCACAATCCTCGAGAGCTGGATGTACAACACAACGATGCTGCAGCTGCACTGGGAGCCGAACAACTCGGTGAGTTTTCACTCGCAACTGCAGCTAACCGAATACGATCTCGATGGCTATGTGTGCAACGAATCCGTGACAGTCTCCGATGAACTATCGATGTCACATGGTGCCTTGGTGGGCAACTACAGCGCCCTGAGTTTCAGTGTGCTGCTGAGCCGTGAAGTGGGCTACTACATCATCGAGTACTTCGTGCCCTCCATGATGATTGTGGCCATCTCGTGGGTCTCCTTTTGGCTGCAGGCAGATCAAACGCCAGCACGTTCTATGCTCGGCTGCTCCACGCTGTTGTCCTTCATCACGCTGTCGCTGTCGCAGGAGAACAACCTCTCGAAGGTCAGCTATGTGACCATGTCCGAGGTGTGGTTCCTGGTCTGCACCTTCTTCATCTTCGGCAGCCTCATGGAGTTCGCCTTTGTGAACACAATTTGGCGACGCAACAACAACCTGGAGCTGAAGAAGCGCACCACCAAATACATTGTGCGCAACACATTTGTGCCCAAGCAAATGCGACCGCGCAATCCACGCAGCTTCAATCGCAGCCAGAGCACAATGAGTGGCTGCAACAAGGTCTGTGGCAACAGTCCCAACAACACAGTCATCACCATCGAAACGCCAATTATTATTGGCGGCGATCTGTTGAGCAGAGAGAACTCTGCCACCAGCCTCGAGGACAGTGGCTCCAGCATCAGTTCCAGCTCCACGGCACAGCTGACAGATCCGAAGCAAGCGGAGAAGCCGCCACAGACGTTTGCCACCATGACACCCAAGGAGGTGTCGCTGTGGATCGATCGCAAGATGCGTTTCGTCTTCCCGCTCGCATTCATTGTGTTCAATGCGCTCTTCTGGTCGCTCGTCTACTGTCTGTAGTCGAGCAGTGAGTAGGGAGTAAGGAGTAAAGTTCAAATACGTTGTTAAGTAAGGCTGTGGGCTGTGATGAAGCGACTGTAGAGTGTGGCTTTAGTATGTAAATTTATGTGTCATCTAGTCGTAGAGTAATTGTATTTATGCTTGCATGTAATAAACCCAATTTGTAGACTTGCCGCTGGAACTCAGTCAACACCTCGCGCTCTGCGTGCGGCATGGGGCATGCGGCACGTACGCCGCAGCTGATAAATTTGTGCTTATTAGCGAGGCGGCAAGCGGCAGGCAATGAAAATAATGCCACTCGGTGGCAACAAGTTGCGAGCTGGCGCAGGAGGCAGCCTCGACTCTGCAGCTCATCTATTTGTATCAATGAAAAAATCATAATGCCAGCACGCCCCAAAAACAGCGTTGCCGCTGCCACATGGCTGCCACAGTTGCTGCCACAGTGGCTGTTGCCGCTGTTCAATTTTTAATTAATTGCCTATGATGCGTGTGTTGAAAAGACACAAACACACACAGTTGACGCAACTCAACTCAACTCGACGCGACTCGTTGCGCTGTGTTGTGGCGAATTGTTTTAAACTAGCAGCTCGACTACTTGATAAATGAACGGCACATGGAACACGTAAATTGTTTTTAAATTGCCTTATAAATGAACTTCAATTCAATGCTTTTGCCAGTGCCCCACACACACACACACACACACAAACACAATTTGCTTGCTCTGCTCGCTCCATAAACAGTGTGGAAAAACTTTGCGAATTTTCAAAACTGCGAATTAATTTGAAGTGTTCATAACTCAGCTCGTCGATCTGGAGAGACGACGATGACGATGACGATGAGCTTGAAGCTTGAGGAGTGCATTTGTTATGCAAAGCTAATAACGTGCCATCAATCTTGCCACAGTTTGCAGTGCCCGTCAAACTGTATTGCGAACTCGTTTTGCTGACCGCGAGGTGTACATAATGAGATGTAATCTGTCAAAATTAAGTGTATCGCAGGGCCCACAGCGACAGTCTCGGTCTCGGTCTCGGTCTCAGTCTCGGTCTGAAACTCAGGCAACAACCTGGCAACCTGGCTGCCTGCCTCCTTTTTTCGATGGCTGGGGGAGGCAGCTTGCAGTTTTGCAGCTCCACTTTGGTACATTTTTTTGTGTTCATTTTGAACTGCTTGTTTTTTATAGTTGCGTCTGCTGCACAGCCCAAGTTTATTGAACCCCGCCACAAGGCGTCCGCCGAGGGCAGCAAGAAACGCACACGATTCTCTTGGCGCGAGAGGGGAAGCAAGAGGGCTAAAGAGGGAGTCAGGTAAGTCACCCTTCGCCCAGCTCGGAGTCCCGGATGTTCCCATGTCAATGCGCTAAGCCCTGGCATATGATAGATGCCGGTGAGCAGTGACAACAGCTGTTTGCTGTGTACTTATCAAACAGCACCCGTTAATTACAACCCAAATATGAACAACAGGCACTCTCAACAGCAATTTTATCGATGGCTGCTTCTACGCCGCTTAATGCCAGCCAATAATGGGTCAACAAGCCGCCTTCTACCTCTCGCTGCCCACAGCTCGGAGTTCGTTTACACGCCGCTTCGTCTATTTGCCTGGCTTAGCTTCCGATTCCAAATTCCCGATTCCCGCCTTCCATCCGTCCGCTGTCCGCTGTCCGCTGTGAGAAACGTCGGCGGCTCCCTCGTTCTAGCAAATGAGCTGCATAATAAGCAAGTGCTTCGGCTTATTCTTCTCATTATAGTATTTCTCCCCTTTATTTTTTATTTTTTTTTTTCTTGCCTTTTGCGCCGTCCAGTTGCCGGCCAGTCCGCACATGAGAATTACAGACATTTTCATTTATTATTATAGTAGTTGCTTTTGAAATCCCGCCCCACTTGCGGTGCTGCGTTGCCATATAATTTGCAGTCCGCAGTCCCCCACACATGTCTCCAACTTTTTGCCGACTGCTGGCAAAATTATTGTATAAATAAGAATATTTACATTTGTGTTCTCTAAGGCACAGCCAGATAAGCCAGAGACAAACAATGAAAGTCAAGTGTAATGCATTCCCAAAAGCTATTTTCGTATCTTTTTTCAGCATAGGGTATGTTTAGCTTTGTAAAGCACTAAGAAGGTTCAGTTCAATTAATTGCTATGTATAAGAAATGTGTATTAGTTAATTCATTTTATATTGAATTACATTTCAATTTGCTCTTTGACATTTAAGACCAACTGCGCATTGAAGTCTTTGAATATTTTCTGTATTCTACGTATTCAAAAGCATTTTTGTATAGTCCACAACTTGCACAACTATTTTCAATTATCTTCCGTTTATACATTTTTGAAATATTCAACAATTGGTGTCCATAATTGACTCAGTATCTGAAAATCATTGCAAAACTGGCAAATTGGCTGCTAAACGATTTATATGCTAAGTGGATCGAAACATTTGATAAATTGCACACTTTGTGTGGCTGCTAATTTGCGTACTTTGCAAAAATGAGAGAGAGCATTTTGTAGTCGAGTATCATTGAGAATGGCATGCGGGATTTTATTTTTAGATGGTGGGAAAATTCTATTTCAAGTGGCGTTCAACTGATTGCCTATCTAAACAAGCACAAGTAACCAGAACAAGAAACGCCAACACCGACAACACCGACAACAACCACAACAACCAGATCACACAGTTACAACAACCACAACAATGCTGGTTGCTAGTTTTGAGTTTTGCTATTTTGGTTTTAGCCAATTCTAAGTGTGGCAGCCTCGTTGGGTTGCCTGGGTTTGGTTCGCCAAGTCAAGTCACGCTCTGTGGTCGCCGGTTCAGAAGTCAAGTACGCCGCGCCGTCCATTCCGGACATTGGAGGCGTGCGAATGAGCTCAAAACACGCTCTGCGTCGACTAGCCCCCAAAATTGCAGCAGCAGCTAATGCTCGGCTCGGCTTGGCTCAGCTCGAGTCGGTCGAGTCGGTCGAGTCGGCACCTGGCACTTTATGACTAATGGATGCCTTAAATAACTGACCAAAGGGCCGAGATGGCTAATTTTGGGCCATATCCATGTGCAAATTTAATGCAATACAGCGATGGATTAACAACCAGGCAGCTGGCTAAACTGCATGCGAAATGAGCCAGCTGCACGCTTAGACGACTAATGTATTTACATGCTACTTGCTGCCTGCTGCCTGCTGCATGCCACAGCCTATTAACAAATTGCAAACAAAACTTGGCCGGAGTGGGCGTGCATACTAAATTGTGGTACTAATAAGGCTGAGAGGCCTTTGCAGCTAATTTAATGCTCGCAGCGCACATAAACGCAATGCGTTAATGGCCAACCACTTGGCTACCGTCGTCGCCTTGACCCAAGATCATGATCACACTGTGGATGTGGATGTGGATGTGGATGTGGATGTTGATGTGGCTGCTGTTGATGGCGGCCGTCGATTAGGCGCATGCAACATGAGCGCGCAGGAGCTGCAGCCCGGTTTGTGGCGCCTCAGCGAGCGATGCAAGATTCAAGATTCAAGATTCGAATCATTCAGTTGGCCGACTGAAGCCTAGAGGCCAAAACGTTTTGCACGTTTTTCCAATGAAGCTGCCGAAGCTGGCGCCTCGCCTCGCGGTCATAATTAATGAAAAACGACTCGTAAATGCAACTGGTTTCCTGCCCCCTCTCTGCCACTTTGCACCTGCAACCAGTCACTGCACTTAACTTGGCCAAATACGCGTTAATTTCGTATGTGTTTTCAGCCCATGTGACACAACAGCGCCAATCGCAGCTAGAGCCAAAAAGGCAGTTATTAATTAGTATCTGCTTATCGCTGGCGCACTCGACTCCTCGTACATTTGTCATAGATATATGGCGGGGGAGTCGCACCGCTGACGCTGATCTTATCGGGCAAATGGCCAAAAGGCAGCCAGTTGACGTTATCTTAAATTCCAAGTAGAGTTGGCCAATCCATCGTCATCGTTGTCGTCGTCTCATCCGTTATTTATGGCTGCGCCAGACTAAGTTTTCCACTCCAAGATATAGGCAAAGCACATATATTATACTATATATATTATGCCCCCCGTTAACAAAATGAAGTCACTTCCTGGGCCTCTAATTAGGCACGATATCGACGGCAACCTGTTGGCCAGATTTGTATCTTAATCTCTGGCAACTGCAATTGCATTTACTTCACTTAATTCCTTTCACTTTAGTACTTTCTTTTTTTTTCCATGCTACCAGCTGCAGTGGCAGCAAAAGTTGTTGGCAAATGTTCTTGAAAAGGCGCAGGCCTTTGGCAAACTTTTCGGCGACTTGGCCATTACTACCACTAAAGAAATTAAACATCAGCGCAGCACAGACACAACAAAGTTAACTACATGAAAAAAAATTAGTTAAAAGATAAACATGGCACGCCAGAAGCGCGCAGACAAAGAAGCGCAGCGCAGCGAAGCTAGAGAACCCTGGAGTCTGTAAACTACTGGAGGAGATGAACAGCAAGAGGATGGACTACATCGTGCAGACTTTGGCTTTGGCTTTGGCTTTGTCTGATTATGTGGGTTGCAGTAGCAGCAAAAGAAGCAGATACTTGCTACTTGCTACTTGCGGCTTGTCCGCAACGTTCTGCCTCTTGTATCGCTGGCAACTTTGCCTTATGTTGCACAATGGCGCAGCACAGCCAAAATAATTGCTTGAAGCGCATTTTTAATATGCCCAAAAATAACAAAGCGCAAAGCGCCCGGACAGCGAATACGACGAGTACCCGAGTGGTAATAGCTAATGCTAATTAAATACAAATACAAACACGTCGCCACATAACTCAAACTTCAAATCCAACAACTGCAGGTTCTTGGTGCCCTTAAGCCCTATGCCCGAAATTCTAGTGCCTTTGGCTGCACAAGTATTTCCATCATAAATACATTTAAAGCGCCGTTTGCAAACATTATTGTCGTGTTGCTCGCTTTTAATTAAATTCATAAATCAGCAATGTGCCTGACAGACAGACAGACAGACAGACAAACAGCAAAAGCGTCTTGAGCTATGCGATTCTCTCTTTTGGCTTAGCTTGGAATTGCTTGAAGGTTGCCAAGATTTGCGCAGAAAAATGTTGATGCTACTTGAGCCCAGACCTGGAAATTGTCAGGCCACAGCGACGTAGACGGAGCGCTATTGAAATGCGAGATAGTGCTTATAATTTGTCTTAATTGAATACCGGACAGTTGTTGCTGTTGTTGGTTAGGGCCTCAGCAAGTGCTGACTACTTTACTCTACTCTTGTCTGCCAACTGCTAACTGCTGACTTTGACTCTCAGTCTGTCCCCGATCTCTGCTCTTCAGCTGTTCGTTACTCCTTATGTAGATGAATGTCAATAGCGGCAAAATATTTGCTTTTCATTGTTCATGCAGATGCAAATGAAAATGGAAAATGGAAATGCTAACGTAGACGTCTGCGTCGCGTCTTCAACTTTTCACTTCATAATGGAAAGTTGCGAAAATATTTTGATTAGTTTCTGTCTTCAACTCGGTCCCGCTCCGTTGACTCCCATCTGTGTGTTTGGGTTTGGGATTCAGATTCGGATTGGGATTGGGATTGGGACTGGCTTCAAGCTAAAATAATTAGTCTGCTGAGAGCATTGTTTGCTTGCAGTTGCGTCAAAACATCGTCGGAAAAAAACACAAAAAAAAAAGCAGAGAATGAACTCGTCGCACTTTTGAGCGTCAACAGTTTGTGGATATTAGCTGTTTGCTTTTGAGTTTAGACTCGTGTCTATCAGGCAAATCCTTAATGAATGGAGACACAAAGACGCCTTTAAAACGGCCAAGTAGTAGAGGACGTAATCAATGACTTTAAAGCAATGATAATTTCACACTCAAGACAAAGTTGTGGCAACGTGTGTGCGGGGACTTTGGAGAACACAACCCAAAGTGGCTGTTAAATGGTTTCAGCCAGCCACAAAACCGAATCGCACTCAAATTTCCAAGTTGTTTTCGTTGTGTGCCTTTTGGATTTATGGGAAAAACTTTGTCAGCCAGCGAACAACAGCGAGCACAACTCAGCGCTCTGAACAACAAGACGAACACGCAGCCCAATGATGCCATGGAGACGCATTAAGCACACGAGCCAAGTGCCAACTGGCAACTGGCAACTGGCGAGTGGCAAGTGGCAAGCAGCGAGCGGCAAGCAGCGAGCGGCAAGCAGCTCGCGGCAAGCGGAGGTGGCAGCTTCTCGCCAGCTGTTAATGGCAACAGTTGTCAGGCATCACGTACGCAGCAGAAGCCCAGCCAAGCATAGTGAGAATACTCGCCTAGGTATCAAGTAGGTTCGTTCGTTCGATTCTCACACATAAATAAATGCCCTGTCGAAAGGTGGAGGAGCAAGCAACACTCGTATTTTGGTTGCTTTTTAAATCAAAGTACAAATAGCGATAAGAAGCTATCTATAGCGCAGGCATCTCCCACCACGACTCACATCACAGCCACAATGCCAGCAACACGTGTGGAAAATGGAAAATATGTACACAACGAGAAATGAATGCAAGCATGAAATTAATATTTTAAATATGTGCGCTTGAAAAAATAAATGAAATCACACAGCAAGAATATTTATAGTTTAAAGTTTGTTTAGTTTAATTACACTTAAGTGAATAAATAATTATCGGTCAAGAATTTAAAGAAGAATGAATTTAAAAATGTTTGTGAACTAAGAATTTTCATCTGAAAAATATTTATACAACTTTAACAGACTCACTTAATTTTATAAGCTTTTTGTCAATACAAAATGTTATAAGAATTAACAACTTTGTTATTTTATATAATTTTTAGTAATTAAAGACTTATAGAAGAAGAATTAAAATCTTGCATTAAGAATTTCAATCGTGACATATAAGTTACCATTTTAAAATAATAATAATAATTATTAATCTAAAATTTAAAGAATAATGAATTAGTTGAATTAAAAAATTAATGCAAGCATGAGATTAATTTTTAAATATGTGCGCTTGTTAACATTTGAATAACATATTTATAATTTCAATAGTTAACATTTCAAAATAATAAAAATAAATATTAATCTAGAATTTAGAAAGGAATGAAATTAAAAATATTAATGGACTAAGAATCTTCATTTTAAAAATTTGTTGTTCAACTTTGCAGACACACTTTAATTTGATAATCTTTCTGCAAATACAAAATGATATAAGAATTAACAACTTAGACTTATAGCATAGAGCTGATGTTGTTTAGTTTCGCTCTGTGTACATATAGAATTTCAAGCAAATCTAGCAAAATAAGTGCTGTTGTGTGAAGTGTGTGTGTGTGTGTGTGTGTGTTGGCATTTCTCTGCCTGCATACACAGGCTGCATTTCAATTCAAGAGGAAGTCAAGTGGGCGCTGAAGTGGGTGGTTCAAATACACACACACACACTCAAAGTGATGTGTCAGAGTTTCAATTGCACTAGCGAAATGTGTAATGAAGCGGCTGAAAGCGCTGTGTGTGTGTGTGTGTTTGAATGTGTTTGTGAACAATAATTTGGTTAGAACTGCGTGAAAAATTGCAGAAAAGAAGCTGAAGCAGCAGCAGAAGCAGATGAAGAAGCAAAACTAGAGCAGGCCTCAGTCATTACGCAGATGATGCCATTAATGATGCTTAGAAAGTGGAGCAGCGTCGCCGACACTCGCGGCACAAACGGCACAAAGCTTTAATATTAATCATGCGACCCGTTGGCTTGACTCCATTTTCCATCTGTTTTATTTCTTTCTGCCCATTTGCTTAATGAAGCGCCGCCGTTGAGTTGACAAATTCCAAAATGTCGCCGCGCAAAACGAATAACTAAGTAAGTATTTTTGTCTTGCAGACGTAGGCGTGGCACTTGTCTCCAAACTTACACAGTCAAGTAGTGTTGAACTTCAGAAAAGCTAAACGAGTGCTGCACATGACTTGGCGGCTTGAGAGCACACAGTTTGCCAAACTGTCTACAACTTGTCTGCTCGCCTTTGAGACAGTGCAGAGTTTGTCTTACACTCGTCGGCAGAAATGCAGAAAACGAAAACGTAACTTTTTCAATAAGCCACACAATTTTTGGCCAAGTGCTGCGAAACTTTTGCCTTTTAGCCTTTTAACTTAATAAAGTTAATTTCCGGCTACCGTCCACTAACTGGCAGCTCATAAACATACCGTCAAATAGACAGCCAAACATCGTTGCGCCCAAGGTGCGCCATCAATCAATCAATGCTGCTTGCTGCCCAACGATTACTAGTTCTACTTGCACCACAGTTTGAGTGACAAGAACGAAGCGGACTGATTGCTGCCAGCCCCTTACCCGCTCCCCCTCGATGTCGCGCTAAATTGTTTATGGCAAATATGTCAATGGCCCCGCTGTCAGTTTATCAATCAAGTCGAACGCGACGCGCAACGACGAAGACGACGACGACGACGCTCAGTTGCTGCTGCCAATTGATTTCAATTCAATTTTTGTGTAGATTGCAATCGCAGCTATTAAAGTGTAGAGTGAAGCTGCAGTCGCCTTGGCCCTCGAACGATGCGGCGATGTCTGCAGCACACGTAAGTGCAATTTGGTCGTTCGCCCCAGGGGAGCTGCCATTAATGAGTGGCAACATGCAAAGCAAAAGCCAAAGAGCAAGAGAAAAGTAGAAGATGGAAGCTTTGGCTGCTGCTGCTGCTGCTGCTGCTGGCAGCTCATACGTAGCACAGAAGCTGAGCTCCGATCCTAATGACTGCTATTACATTTATCGTCATGGCTATTACAATAAAATAAGCAAGTATTTAGTAATTATCCACTTTGAAAGTAACGACCACGAATACGAAAGCTACAAATCGCACAGCCAACGTGCAACATGCAGTGTGCAACAGTCGAAAGTTCACAGTTTGCCACATCACAGCACTTCTGCTTCCCTCTCACTTCGTGTGGCAGAGTGCAGAGTGTCGTTATTGGTTATTTGGCAGCAGGCGTCAGCAACTCGCCTGTTAACTGGGTCAGTTCCTGCATCACACTCACAAAAGCCATGGCGAATATGGACAGCAACAAACAACAACAACAGCAAGATGAAGAAAAAAAGAGTCAAATATTGTTGCACACACAATACAGGTTCGCCTGGTTACAGGATGATGGCTGTGACTATTGCATCCTTTGCAACGTTTCAATTTCCCAGCCAGCACAGCAGCACTCACAATTTGGCATTGATCCTGCAGGCTTCTCGCTCATATCCTGTGTCCACAGTCGCTCGCACAAAAGGCATTGGCCATATTTCATTATGATGGCCAACACGTCAAAGCCGACTGTCAATGTGCGCAGGAGAAGACAAAGTGCGTCTTACAACTCAATTTATTTGCCTTAGCTGATGGCCGAGTGCCAACAATTGTGCAACACTTTGTGGGCTTACCGACCGCTTCAGTTCGGGCTGCAAAACAATTCATTTCAAAAGGCGTTAACAGCTAAAAGATGGCCTGCCATTTGCCTGCAAATGTGAGTGCTTATTTCTGCTCTTCAACTGTTGTGCCCACAATTAAGGTGAATGATATTTTTCAACTGTTTCATTAGACAAAAGAAAGAGGCTTCAATGTTATTTTTAGTTGTTAGTTAAAATGACTGTCAAGCCTAAAAAAATATTTCTGTTTTATAAACTTGCACAGCTCTTACTTCCAACTAATTTGCATGTCTCACATAGCAAACTGTTTTGAATGCACCACTGCATGCAAATTAAATTAAAGATTTTCAAACTTTCCATTTACACATTGTGTAAATATAACACTTTTACACTTTCAAATTGTTTTTTTTTTTTTTTTGTAGCCAGCACCAACATTGTTGCCTCCTGCTGCACGCTGCAGATACCAAAGATTATGTGTTATATCTTCAAAGCGCAAACTGCACTCAGATGTCGCTACTTTGGCTTCAATGTTTAACTTGTCGCCGCCTGTGCTCGGTGTCTTTAGTTGACATTGTAGTTTGGCATTACGAGTATGTGATCCCTGAATGTGTTGTGGCCTTTGAGGCGTTGAGCGGAGCCATAAAATGTTGCTGGCCTCATAAAATATAAGCACATATTACGCCTTGTTGTTGTTGGTGTTGTTGTTGCTGCCACAGCTTGCCACAGTTGGACAGTTGCCAATAACTGTCGTATATATTGTGAGTGCCAAAATATTGTCATAAACATGCAGGCAGTTGGCTCTTTAAAGTGCGATAAAACGTTTAAGCGCATCACATTATTTATGGCTTGTGATAAGCAGACCACCACTGGCCAAAAAAAGAAACGAAGAGCGTCAAGATTTATGTGGGCAGTTGGCACAAGGTAGAAGACAACGAACGGTAACCCGAAGCCGGGCCATTTAATTAGAATTTCTGGAGAACGCTGATCAGGTTGCAGCAAACAAGAGCAACTCGACTGGAGTCAGGGCAATTTTGAGTTAACAAGTAACAAGTTACAACAGTTGGCAATCGTCAATTGGCCATCATAGCCAGTCAAAACAACTCAATCAAACGCCATAGCCGCAAATGTCATTCATTAAACTGAACAAGCAACAACTTGAAATGGCCTAAAGCCACAAAGACCGAGGACAAAGCCAAAAACAAGCTGGCTAGCTGGCAAGCTGGCTAGCAACGAACGAACGAACGACAGGCACGACTAAACTGTAACAAGGAACTATTCTAGCTGTGGCATGCAACCGAAAGGGGCAGCTGCTTGTTCAGCAACTTTCTAAATGAGTGCACTATAAATCACGACGCAGCTACAAGCTGCTTGCTTGCCTGCCTGCCTGCCTTGTTCGTGGCTACCAGAACAAAAATTAATTTAGTCATACGGCTGGACACTTGTAGCTCGGCGAGCCAGCGATAGATTAATGGGCGGCAGTTAGAAAGTATTGTACAACATGCATATTCTCTTTCTTTTTTCGCCAGCTTTGTTTGCCAGTCGATGCACTGAACTATATTCTAGACAAAATCAATGAACCTCACTTCACCTGGAGGCGTGTGGGCGATGTCAGCAGCAGGCAGCAGGCAGCAACATCAGCGCGACATCAGCAGCAACCCACGTGCCCCATCTGTCCCTACATCCATCCGTCTGTCTGTTTGTCTGCGGCGACCACTCGACAACAATAAGAACTTAAATTTTTATTCATGATCAACAATGCGGAAGTTGCAGCAAGCAAGAAAACAAAGAAAATGCACTAGCAACAAAAGCAAAAACAAAACAAAAAAAAAAAAAACGAAAACGAAATTTGCATTTTCTATGATGATGATTCTGTGGTCTACGCTCATGATGCGGCTGCGGATGGTTTTTGGCCAAAACCAAATGCTTTAAGCCACAGCCAGGCAGCTGCCAGTCAGCAAATGCAATTTTGTTTGTTGTATTTTGCATATTTTGTACGAAAATATCATCATTGCATTTCCATTCCTATTTGCGCTTAAATGATTCTCAATGCCAGCAAACTTGAGCCAACAACGTTTTTTACTGTTCTTTAGTTATTTCCGTTAGACACGAAATTTAATCTGCTTACTAAATTTGCATTATTTGCATACTTATGTTCTACAGTCTGCTAATGGATTACGTTTTAGGCGGAAATGAAGTGCTTCGATTGCCTTAATACCGAAAAGGAATAAAAATCAAGAAAATTTATCAACTCGAGACTCATTAGCAGTGGATTTTCTTTTGTTTTCATTCTATAATTAAAAGTAAAAAAAAGGCAAACTCATTGCATTGCCGAGCGTCTTAATTATTGCGCTTTCTTTCGCTCTGGCGATGCGTGAAAATTGTATCTCAGCGCAGACACACTCACTTGCAGATACATTTCAATCTCTGCATCTGTGTCTGTGTCTGTATCTGCAGCTATTTGTGTGGCTGGGTGCGAGCAATCGACCATTCCAATCCCCCACATATTATTATCTTATCTGTCTGTTTATTTAGAGCGCATTGTGTTTCAGGGCTGGGCGTGCGATTGTTTGTTTGCCTTTTGTAGCTGCAACGCGACACAACAAACATGGCAACACAGTGGCAAATTGTAATTTAATACCGGCAAAAATTTGCAATACAAAGGCGCTTAAATGAAATGTTGCAAGTTCATGTCTGGCTGTCCACGCTGTCCTGCTTGTTTGCCCGCCTGTCTGTTTGGTTGCTTGGTTCGCCTTGGTTGGACAGCTCCTCTTTGGTTTCAGGCGGAAGCAATTTGCGAAATACGATAGAATTTCATTGCAATTTTATTCCAACAAAAAAGGAGTCATTTTTGTTTTTTAATTAAGCCAGCAAGCAAGCGTCAGCAATGTGGCCAAGTGTGGCTACATATTTTCTTTAATTATGCGCACATCGAGTCGAGCCGTGTGACACAGTTTATTTAGATTTTACTTTTATTTTGTTTGCTGCCTGCTCCACATACAGGATGTAATTTGCCAGAGTTTAATTATTTAGCAGCAGTGCAGAAGAGCGTCAGTTGCGCCACTTGGCTGCAAATAACTGACAGGACTGCACACAACATACAACAGCTCATAACTCACAACATCGTAACATTTCTTGCTAATTTAATCAAACACACTGCGTATGAGTAATGTAATTGGCGACATGCTACCTACAGTGTGTGTGTGTGTGTGTGTGTGTTTGTATGCATGCGTTACTGTATAAATATTTGCAACACATTTTGCAATTGCTTCAAGTGGCATAGTGACATTTGACTACATTGAAACCTCAATTCACAAACGCACAAGTTGCGACCCATTGAGACAGGGCGTCGTCGTCGTCGTCTCCGACCATGTTTGAAGTGTATTAGACACACAGCTGCAAGGATGTGAACGAGAGGAGAGGGGAGAGTGGCGGAAAGCGACATGTGCTAGCCATGTTCATAACTGTAAAATATTTGCACTGCAGGCTGGCATAAATGTAATTTCATGGTGTGTCATTTTCAACCCAGTTGCTCCCAAAGGACAAGTGCTTCAACTTTTGCTCGGTGCCTTTTTGCTCTACCCCGGCGCACAGCGGATATTTGTTATATTGCGAGCAAAACATTTACGAGTTGATTTTGATATTCGTGTTCCTATTCCTATTTCTATTTCCATTCCTATACCAATTCCTCGTGCTCCAGATGCAGCCCTCAATGTGCGACATTTATGCGAAAAAGGCACAAAACGAACTCAAGCTGAAGCAGAGTAGTTGCTCTGTTGCTGTTGCTGTTGCTGTTGCTGCAACGACATTTTGGGTTGCCATTTGACTTTTCGTATTTTCTGGAGCAGAAATTTATTATGGCATTCTCAATATAAATTGCATATGATGCGTTTCAAATGCAACAAAAATAGAACTCTTGTTTGACTCCGAAATGCGAAGCATCTAATTAAATGGCAAGCAAGAAGACGCACGACAAAAGCAAATAAAATATGCATCAAATTGTCGGAAAATATTGACAAAGCCCAAATAAATGCCAGCTCATATTTTAAATGATAAGCAAACGCAATAAATTTGAATAATGTTCGAGTAGACATCGTGCTAAGCTATTGGCCCCAATTCGGTTGTCACAACCAAAAGCCGAGCGCATAATTGTCTTATAATATTATTGTGATAAGCAAATGGCAAATAATAATTTTAATATTGATAAATATGCGAAGTTCAAATTGAAGGCAAGCAATTTGGTTGGCCAATTTGAATTTAATTTCAGACATCTAAAGCTGCCGCGGCAACAGGCAGTTCAAAGGCAACAAACTTTGCAGGTCGTCATGCGGCTCAATAACTAATTTCAATTGGAGTGAGAGTGGGAGTTGGTTGGGAGTTGCTGCCACGCCCACCTGCCACCAGCTACGTAGCTCATTTTGAGTGTCGTATAATAAAGTTTATGCCACGCTCCGTTGCAGCAATAAAATTTGCAGTGAAGCAATGAAAAGCAGAGGGCGAGGCAAACGGCGACGCATTCCAAGGGACCACCCACATTTTAGACAACAGCAACAAGAGGAATGAACAGCTATAACAACTGCAAATACCCGCCAGATATTTATTACATTTTAGCAATTGTAATTGTCATTGTTTGTCTTGGCGTCTGGCAAATGTCGTTTAATTGCCAACCGAGGGTCGGTGGTCGATGGTCGACGGTTGTTGGTCGTTTGCTCGTTGCCCGTTGGTCGCTGCTCGAGTCCAAGCCGGGGGAAGGGATTGGAGGAGGGTAGAGTGGACTTGGTTGGCTTTGAGGTTGCAGAGGATTTGAGAAGTGCTTTTTCCCAGTTCCCTGCTTAACTCTCGGGCTGTCGGGCTGTCGGGCTGACGGGGTGCGAAAGTTAGTCAGTCCATTTAAAAATAGACACGCTCAAATGCTTAAATAAATAAACAAAATGTCAGACAATAAAAATTTATGAGCCTCAATTGAAATACTACTGCAATTTCAATGGCAGCGCACACAGACGATAAAACCCAAAGAGCAACAGAGAGAGAGCGACGATATAAACACGATATAGATATAAAAGCTAGATGACTCAATTTATACAAAAGGCGCCACATGACCAGGCGCACACATGACAACAACTTAGAGCCAGTATAAATACCGTCGTGTGTATCTCACTCAATATTTGTTTGTAGTTTTTGCTTTCATTAGCACTGCATAAATGCGGCGAATGCTCGAGAGAGTTTAGCTGGCAGTTCCATAAAGGAACTGGGTCAGCGGCACTACAAATGTATCTCGATTTCATTTAGATGAGCCTGCGGCAAGCGAGCTTATCGCCAAATGACAATCAGCAAACTACAAGATACTTTTTGCATCTCCATATTTGCACTGCACACACTGCGCACTGCACACTGCAGTAGTTGCCGAGATGTCTATCGACGGCATTTGAAGGTAAATTCTGTCGCAGCGCATTCACAGTTTCACTTTTATTTGGGTCACATTTGCTGCCAGAACCTGTGGCATGACTTTAAGCCAGCAGCAGCAGCACAAGCAGCGACAGCGGCAGCGATGAAGTCATTAATATTCCAATAAGCAAATTATCTCCAGCTGTGCACAGCATCCAGCACCCACAGCAGCTAAGCGACCAAATCGAGAATCGACGACTTTGACTCTTGGGAAAAATGAAATGCTTAGAAAGAAAGAAGCTCACACATGCTGCGCTTTCTTTCAGCCATTGATTTGTTATGGGAAAAGAAGCTGGTACTCAACGCTAGTGAATTTACCAGCTATTATTGTTATTATTTTTTGTTGTTTGGCATTATTAACAGTTTGCAAATCGAGATAGGCAACAAAATGAATTGAATTAAATCAGCCAAAGTCACGTTTTCTGCTTTTTTGCAATTAAGGCTAAGTCCGCATAATAATAATAACCAAAAAAACAAAATAAATTGCCGAATCATTAATCCATTTGAGGGGCTGTTTGTTGTTGTTGGCTATCGAAGAGTTGATTTCTATAATTGCCAGCCCAAAACATAATTCAATGACAGGCCGCGCCTCTGCCATATATTATTATTATTATTATTATTATTGAATTATTATTTATTCAAGATATTTTCGGCGATGCTTTCGCAACGCTTGCAAAGAGATTCGATTCTCAGAGCTGCATTGATGCATTGATTCGCTGCGCACTCGAGCTCGAGTAGCAAATTATCTTGTCTCAAGTCGTCAGTGGCAGACAAAACCAAGGCCAAGCTAGTAGCCGAAGAGTCGAAGACACAAAAGCATACGGACTGGTTGTCAATTATTTGATGGCATTCGCAATTTCAAAAGGAAATGGCATAATAAGTTACTTAAGACATTTCATGTAGCAACATTTTGGTTCATCGAGGGCGTCCTTTGAAGATAGCCAACAAGGACAACTTGCAGTTAACTATTGAGGTATATAAAGATATATTTATTTTGCATTAAAGTGCAGCGTAGCGTGTGCAGCTCATTAAAATTGCTTTTGTCAAGCGCAGACTTCGGGTGCGCTCACAAAGGCAAAGTAACATTTCTGGGGTCGTCAGTTGCGTCTGTGGCGCCATTGTGCAAACGATTTCTTATTAAGTGATCAATAATCATTTTGTTAGAATGCCACAAGCACTTCGACAAGCCGCCCACAATGCCACATCGCCTGCCCCGTGCAGGCGGCAAAAGAACCCCAAAGAAACATAACACAAAAACACAAAAAAAATACGAACCGAAACCAAAGCCAAATTACAAACAATTTACATTTGCTGCCCCCGAGCGAATTTTGTCTGTCTGGCTCGCTGCAAGAAGGCCTCCGACTGCAACTGCAATTGCAACTGCAACTGAGTCTTTAGCTTGCTCTGCGTTTTATTGCCTGTTGCACTTTTGCTCCAAATGCAATTTGCAGCCTTGGAATTTGGGTTAAATTACAGCAGATACAAGATTTCAGCTTGAGGGAGTTTTTTGTTCTGTGTGTTGTTTTTTTCTTTTGTTTTGTATTTGGTTTGGGGGGCAAATCATTATCAGTTTTACGTGCTATACAAACAACATCACACCCAGGCAGTAAAATAATCAATTCAATTAAAATGCCATGCAACTGAGCAAAAGGAACGCCCAATGAGCTACGCTTGCCACAAAACCAACTTGCAACTCAACTCGACTCCCGATGCCCGATGCCCGACCAACTTCTGATGATAATGATGGGCAATGCGGCGATGCGATGCTTCCCGCTTCCTCCTCTTCCCTCTCCCCTCGTTCTGCATTGTCGGCATCAGCTTTTTGCCTTCCTTACAATAACAGCAGGAGGGGGAAAAAAAAGAGTAGACTATAATAAAAAAAAATAAAAAGAAGAAGCAGCACATATAGTATGAAGAAAAAGGGCGGCGTACTGCGGATCTCGGCTGGGCAAGTCAAGTGGCAGTCTGTAGTCGCCTCGCCTCGCCTGGCTGGGCTAACTGCAACACTTTGCTGCAGTCTCCCCCTCTCTCTCTCGCTCTCCCGCTTGGCGCTGTCGCCGTCGCTTTGGTCCGCTCATGAAAAATTCATTCATAGTGTGGAATTTCGCGCTTAAATGTAAAATAGTTTTTCAAACAAGTCGAACACAAAGCGCATTGTGAACGCTTGCCGACAGGCAGACAGACAGACAGGCGATGCAGGGCAATGTTATGAAAGGATGCTGTGAAAATATAGCATAAAATACGAGTGTCGAGTATGAGTACGACTACCGGGTACCGAGCATAACACTGCGACCAGCCAGATACGTGTACGCTGTGCGTTGTGCGATGTACGATGCGTTCCCCTACCCCCTTCACCCTACACGCAGCAACCAGGACTATGATTGCAACAGCGAACTGGGGGATTGGGAGCTCCGGACTGCGAACTGGGAGCTGCGAGCTGAGCTGGGAACAACACTGGGATTGGGATTGTGATTCCGATTGGGACTAAAAAAGGGCTTGGCAACTGCCTCAACGTTGCCTTTAAAAGCCAAAGAGTTAAAGTAGCGGCATTGCAACGCACCAACCGCGATTAGCATAAATGTATAAATACATACATAAAATGAAGAGGCTGCCAAAAGCTAAAGCTGACTGCACAATACTCTCTCTTTGTTCGATCAGCAATTGGAATTTAAAATATAATTCATTAATGGACTTGGTTTAGCAACACATTCTTTGATTTGAGCGCATGAATCAAGCAAACAGCATACAAACATTTTGTGAATATTTGTTCAATTTAAATGATTTTCCTGATGATCCTAAGAGAAAAGTTGTTGTTTGCAACTAAATTAAAGAAGTTGTATACAATATGTGGCATTATTAAATTCATCTGTTTTTTCTGCGACACCAATTAATTGAAGCTTTGAAAATCAGCAACTCAAGAGTCGAGAGAATAATTACTTGTCCCTTGACTTCAAAAAACAACTTCGTTTGTATGTGTACACATATTTTCTACTACTTAATTCGCAGCGAGCGAAGAAGCTCTTAAGAAAGTTAATATGGCCACACATAAAAGCAGCTGAGCTGCAGATACGCGTTAAAAATGCTGCTGCAGCTACAGATACACAGAGACACAGATACATCTGGCGAGACGCTTTGGGTATGCGAGTGGCTTAGCTGGCGCAGAGGACGCGACTCCATGAAGAACTCGTCGCATTTAAAGACACCTCAAGTGGAACGCGCAAACAGCAAATACACATCCGCACACACACACACACACATTCAGGGAAGCAGTGAAACTCCTACGCTCATAAGACATCTTGATAGACAACTTGATGTGGCAGAGCACCCGCCGTGTACGTGTTTAACTACAGGCATCTTGTCAGCAGCTGAGAGCTAAGCAGTCCTCACTTAGACAAAAGCTCTTCCTCCATCTGCTGCGGTGCTGTGCGTTGGCGAGAGAGAGAGAGAGACAGAGAGAGAGCGGGAGAGAGTGGAGAAAGTGCCGCCCTCTTTTTGGCGTTACGCCCATAAGTCAGCGTGCTACCCTCGCAGTTCCTTAATAACCGTGCAAAATTCGAGCAATTTTACTTTTTACTGTGGCACAGTTGGCTTTTAATGTCCCCCATGGCATGTGTAATAACGTGAATGAAAGGCGCAGAGTGGTGTGGAGTGGAGTAGAGAAGGAGAAGGAGAAGGGAGAGAGAGGTGTGTGCAGAAGGGTGGCAGCCGCGTTTTCATGCTGGCATTTTGTCATTAAAAATTGCAAACATAAATTGTCAATTATAATGCACTTTCAATTTGTAATTCCATGAAATGCCGAGAGCCTTTTAATTGCCCGTCATCTAACTAACCATAATCACAGCACCAAAGCGACAAGTGCCAAATGGCAGGTGGCAACTGGCAAGTGGCATGCGACATGTAGCACTGGGCGCAACGCAGCAGACTAGCGTTTAGTGGCAACGAGTATTTAATTAATTTTCCAAGCGTATTAATTTTTAATGAAATCAAATGAAATTTAAATAGTTGTGCAATTTATTAAATGGCGCTGGTCGATTGCACATTGTTTTCTGTTTTTTTTTTGCCGCTACTCGCAGCTGCTGCTTGACGTTTAATTTATGCAACGCCATACACATTAAGTATACGCAGTGTTGCGCAAATATTTATTAGCTATTTATTGTGTAAAGCGAAAACAAATCCATCTGCATGCAGCACGCTCAACGCACAACGCACACATCAATTTACAGCAGACCTCAGGGCAGCACTTAGATGCTACGAAACGCTTAGCACTAAATCAATTATACGCACTGTGGTGCTAATTGCCAGAGCAAACAGCAGCCGTTGCCAAGACAATGCTAAAACCATGACCTATATGCAGTGCTCAATAAACTGACATAACCGAAATTCATGTAACGGAGACAACGATAAGAAAACGCTGTAAATAATGGATGTCTTATCGAGACCACGTGCCAAGCAGATCGAAAGCGGCAATAGAATTTAAGATAACAATTTGGGTAACAGGAAACGAAAGCTTAATTAGCATTGATAAAACATTAATTAATGTAAGTGGTGGTAAAGACATTTTCCACACCCAATAAATATTCATTGAAATGCCAGCAATTCTAATTACCAACTTGGAAATCATACTAAATAAAGTCATAAATATATCTGACTGGCAACAAAGAGCAGCTTAGTTGGTGTGCCATAAATAAACGAAAAGATTTCAAACTATGCCCTAATGAGACATGTAAAATTACTAAATCAAATTCATTCATCAGTTCAAACGTTGAGTTCGAGTGCTGAATAGTTAGTTAGTTATCAGCGCCTGTCGGCAAAAGTTTTGATATCAAATAATAGAGCTTGTTTAAGCCTGCTATCAGTCCGGATACTTACGAGTAAGTAGCGTATGAATGCTTTTTTGGAGTGTTCAGGCACTTCAGAGTTGAATGAACCGAGCGAGCTATTAAGTAAGCAGCACTTGAGATTTTTAGTCAAAACTACCAGTAAAATAATCCCCCGTGAATCACACACAAAGAAGCCTCAAATTTCCAGCAGGGAGCAGTAGTTCAAAGCAACAAAGCAACAACAGCAACAACAAACCGAAGCAAACGGCAGAGACTCACTTTATATTATGAGTGACCCGCAGGCGAGTCAAACTCAACCTCAACCTCAACCTCAACCTTAGGCCAAGGCAGGCGAGGCCCGAGCTAAGCGAGTGTCCAATGCTAAGATCAATGCCACGTTACCGTTGCCATTGCCGTTGTCGTTGTCGTTGTGGCTGTCGTTGCCAACTTCCTGTATTTTAGCCATGCTATCACGACCACTACTACCCTATTTATATGCAGTGGTAACTATTCTACTCGCTTGGCTCGCTTTTTTTTCTTCGTTTCGACTTTTTTTTTAAACACTTCCTCATTTCGCTTTGTGCCTTGGCATTTGGCAGCTATTCTGTGTCAATTCCCAGCACTGTGTCTGAGTGTCACCAGAGTCAGAGCTGGAATCACAGTCAAAGCCAGATCCATGGCCAGGTAAGTTGGCAGGCAGCCTGTTAGTGAATGGAGTATAGGTCTCCCCGCCCTGTCCTGTCCCGGCCCCCGTCAAACCATCCATCGTTTGGCTGAGTGCCAAGTGTAGTGCAATAAACTCGCTTCTCTTTTTCTTTCTCTTTCTCGTGTTTTTTTTTTTCTGTGCTGAATAGCTGGCAATCAAAGATTTGAATGCAAGATACGATGACATTTACTCGCACATTCAATTGCGCTTTTGATTTGAATATTTACATGCCCAGCCGAGGCATTCGCAAATCGTATTCGCATTCGTTCATGTCTCTATTATCCTTTGTGTGTGTCGAGAGCTCTCTGAGTTGGCGACGATATATTGACATAGTCAAATTGGCTTACTGTGAAGAGCGGCGTCTGCCATTTGGGTCTGTGGTGCAACTGGCATTCATACAGTTGGCTAACCGGCCAACTAATTGATTTCTAAATGCACTCACATCGCTCTCTTTAAGTTGAGCTCTTCATTAGCCCCATTTAAGCTGGGCCTGGCACAAGTTCTTCGCCGTTTGAACGTTTTGCAGCCGAAGCTTGTGGCCAACTAATTTGCCTAATTGATAAACCATGCCATGGCATCTTAGTGCTCTTTGCTCTTTACCTGTTAGACTGTTTACTTTGTCAGTCAAACATCTTTTGAGCCCATGCACTCAGTCACAAGCCCGCTGCACTTCAGCTGCAACTGGCAGATCTGCAAATCCCCAAGTTCTTCTCCCATTTGCAGCTGGCGGCTCCGCTTCCGTCTCTCCTCCCCGCCAGCCATTGCCATTGCCATTGCCGATGCCGTTGCCGTTGCCCATTAATTGCAATCAATTTCGCTGTCAACACACACTCCAAATAACTGCAGGATATTTATTTATGCCCCACAACCTTTT
Source organism: Drosophila siamana (assembly GCA_035047445.1). Taxonomy (NCBI): domain Eukaryota; kingdom Metazoa; phylum Arthropoda; class Insecta; order Diptera; family Drosophilidae; genus Drosophila; species Drosophila siamana. The sequence continues at coordinate 13,514,483 of JAWNPP010000004.1, read as the reverse complement.
GCAACTGAATAATTACCTTATGACACATTATCATTATTATTAAGCATTGCCCTCAGCCACAAACTTATCATTTTCACATCAGCTTGGGGGCCCACAACTCCAGGAATTAGAGACTCTCTGCCATCAGATTCACGCAGCTCCAACTCCAACTTCAACTCTGTGTCTGCCTCCGACTCTGACTGAGACTGAGTCTGGTTACGTCTATGGCTTCTACGCTTGCTGCGCCCGAGGCTTCATAAATATTTCCAGCTTGCAAAATTATATAATTATTTCAAGTATTCTCAATCGGACTTGGGACGAGTGTGCTGAGTGCGTAATCACAGCCGGAAACTTGTTTTGCTCTACGCCTGCGAAGGGCATCAAGACTTTGCCATCAACTTGACCGCACAACGAAGAAAGAATTTAAGAAAATATAAAACAAAAGCTCAAAATTAGTATGCAATCAAAAGTTCAGCAAATTAGTTGCTGCAACAAGAACAAAAATAATTCATTGAATTAAATGCAAAAGTAGGCGAAAATCTCAACAAGTCTATAAAATATTAATTCAAATGATTTAAAAAGTACTAAAATTAGACGTTCTTATTGTAATTGTCTTCAAAATATAATAGTTTCTTATGTTCTAACTGCAGTGTAATGAAAATTCGAAAAAACTGCTGCACTTGCTTGTTGATTTTACTTTTGTTTTTTATTTTCGCAATGCTTTGACCGTTGCCTGGTGCGACGCGTTTTTAGGCCAACACCAGCATTGGCCAACGAAATGCATTAAGCCATGGCCTTTACGAACTTATTTCCGTTTAAAGTACAAATATTTGCGGCTGTGACGCTTAAATGAAAAAAAGGCCCGTAATGAAATTGCGCGGGGCTCAATGTTTTCAACTGCGGCACTCAATTTACATGCCGACAATCAATAAGCTCCGACCGACTACGAGTATATAGCATATGCATACAGATATATATACATGTGTGTGTATGTGTTTGAGTGTCTGTGTGTGTGTGCCAGGGTTGGCAACTGCATGCAACGTTTGGTTAATGAGTTTAAAGTAGTCGTGGCCTGCAGCTATTGCAGTTACTGCAATTGTGCAATTAGTTTGTAAATATTTCTTTTGTTTCGCCAGCTCACTTTCTCAATTGGCAACTGAAAAAGTAGTTCGCTGTAAACATTTTGAAGTGACTTCAATGCAGTATAGTTTGGCATCTGCATTTAATGTACTTATGTGTACTATACTCTATATACACACGAGGGCCATACAATAAATACAGTTTGTTGCTGCAAAAGTTGTACGCCTGTAAATATTTGGCCTGACCGCCCACAACTACAGCAGCGGCAGCAGCAACATCGAGTACAAATTGTTGTCGTTGGGATGAGAAAACCGCAGCGCATGCTTGACTTCCACTGGCAGCAGCAGCAACAAGGGGCAACTACTACGCACTCGAACTGGCAACTCGCCCAAACGCAAAACCCAACCGAACCCAACTCGAGCAAATCGACCCAACCCAACCGTCCAGGGCAGTTATTGAATTGATGGTCGCGGCAAGTGCTTTAATGGAAACTTAAGTATCATCATTTAAAATGACGCAGAAAAGCGCAACGCATCGGACGGGACGAATGAACGAATCAACGAACCCGTCCAACGAAGTTGACCCTTCACTCCCGACCATTGCGTTGCCAATGCCAATTATTATTTGTATACCCCCTAAAAACGAGTGATGTCATTGGGTATGCCTTGAAAATAGAAATAATAATTAAGTTCACATGCAGCTCTGATCATTTTCCTCAAATGTGCTTTAATTTATTGATATTCAAATTATAGTCTCCAACAATCAAGCAACAGAAGCTTACTTCCTCATTTCCTCTCTCTTGCCCATCTCAATTTACAGGGTATTGTTCAGCTGATTACCTCTGCCGGCTAGTTGGCCTTTTTAGTGTTTATTTTAACTGCAGCTTTTTTGGTGCACATTTATTTTATGCAGTTTTTACGACAACTCCAGCATAGAAATTATGTGCAGGTCCCTCAAATGGAAATGGGCATTGTGAAAATGTATTACAAGCATTTTGTGGGCGAGCAAACACTGAAACATTATACTCGTATACTAAAATATGCAACGCAGCAGGAAAATGTTGTTCACGTTGTTGATGAAGATGAAAGCGAAGAAGAGGTTTTGTGGTGGCCAGAATCACGTCATGAAAAGGGCATAAAATGTGGCAAGTAATGAGCAGCAACAAAAGCCGAATGCAAAAAGCCAAAAGCAAGCAACAAGAGCCAGCAGATCTGTGGCAAGGCGGAGGCATATTAAATATGCACCAATTAAAAGTGACAACTGGGCTCTAAAAACTCGCCAGCAAATCATCAAAAATTTGTTTAACCAAATGAATCACAAGCCAAATATTTGAGAGCGCATTAAAAAAGCCACGTGCAAAAATGATGACAAGCTACAAGCCACTTGCTGGGGGGGGAGGGGTTAAGGGAATGGGGAAATACTTTCGACACCCTTTCGAGTGTTGTGTTTTTTTTTTACTTCTTGTTGTTGTTGTGATTTTTGTGAGTAACTTTTGCATTAACAATCTGCGCTCGTAAAAGACAAACAGCCCATCAAAAGCGATGCAAAGTCAGGCAGCCCTCCCCTCCCCCAAAAGCCTCGGGCTAAACGGATTTGTAAATTTATTTATGCAAAATCCCCCCCACACACACTGCACAAACTTTGATTCTACTCCAAAGGATAATAGAAAATCCCTTTGAAAGGCCAGCAAAATGTGGCGCTTTTAATATTTAATACCAGCAACAACAACATAAAAATACAAAGAAAACGCATTTGACATCGGAAATGGGGGGAAAAAAAGAATTTACCTTTGTTTTAGTTGATAACAAAATGCAACTTTTTCAATAACATGTTTCAGTGCATTCAGTCATATGCATTCTGTACGCTGATTTTAACTATTAATTTATCGCATTTACGCTTGATTTAGCAAATAATGTGAAATTAATTTTAAATCCCGCGCATAAATTAAAATTGCACACGCCGTTGTTCGTTTCTCACATTCACTTCACGTTGCCCTCCCAAATGCAAAAAGCCTTAACATGTTAATTACATATAATCGTCATTAACAATTAATTATGTAGATAATATACGCTCAAAGGGTTGTGGGCTGTGTGTGTGAGAGTGTGTGGGGGAAGGGGTGAGGGGTGAGGGGGAGTTGTGTCTGTGTTAGCTCGGCTTTACACTCGTTGGAGCATGAAGTGACAAAATGTGACTTTTAATCAGCGCGGATATTGGATTAATGAGCTGCAAGTGCTTTAGAAAAGAGAGTTTATTTAAATGCTATAAACACATTAATCAGCAAGCAAACTGCAAAAACATGCTTTATTTTTAAACTAGACCATTTTCAAGTGCCTACAAAATATTCTAATTTAAGCCAGCAAAATGCGAGCACACTTTAAGAATGATTTAATGCTCACATATGGCATCAATCTGTCATCGTCAGCATTCATGGCATGCTGTGGCATTTTGCATCAAGGATCTCAAGCTCTTTAAAGGCAAACATTTAATCAACAAGTTTCTGGTCGGGGGCTGTATCATTTTCAGCTCAAACGCTGGGTTAACTTGAACTTTAAGACAAGTTTGGACCGTGTTCCGCATCCAAAGAGAGCGCATTACCCCTGAAAATGATAAACAATGTCTGGGACTGTGTCGCTTTCCCTGTCCCCGTCCCCGTCCTTGTCGCTGTCTCCGCGTCTGTCTCTGCGCTTGCTAGACATTTATAATTACAACAAAAAAGTTTTCCCTATTTACTATATTTGTCTTTTTGCATTTGTGATAAAATGGGCATATTAATGAAGTGAAATTGCAACCAGAAGGCTTCAAAGATATCAGAAATACTAATGTATTTATTTGTATTTGTTATCGTCTAATTAACATTTCACTATGCCAAATATTTCAGTCGCTAACAATATGACTTAAAAAGTTAGTTAACTAAATAATATTTTGCCTCTCATTTATTTCAGACAGAGTATTTGTTAGTCAAACACTTTTCTGTTGACCATTTCGTGTTTGTTTCGCTTTTATTTTCTTCTGTTTTTTCCTGCAGCGCCGGCAACGCTTACTAAAAAGCCGCACATCCCTCTATCCCCCCCTTCCTTGTTGGGGATGTGAACACCCTGTCGGCACACACAAAAATATGATTTATGTATTTAATTTAATGCTCTTGTTGCTGTTGCTCTTGCTGTTGATGTTGCCGTTGCCGTTGCTGTTGTTGTTGCTGTTGTTGGTTTTTTAGAGGACAGTGTGTGTTTATTTGTCAGGCGACAACGGGATAATAAGAGAAACCAGAAACGACAATCCGGCAGACGACCCCAAACAGTGTGAGGGATGTTGCTCCACAATGTACTCGCCTCATCCTCATACTGCGACTCATACACTCATCTACTTGAGCTGCTCTTACAGCTTTATCATTTCGTTTCCTTTGCTTTAACGCTACTTTGCTGTTTTGAAGGCATTAAATTGTCGTTGCCCACACAGAACGCATAAAAATGAAAAATGTGCGGCGACTTTTGCTGCTCCCCACTGTACTTACTCACCTCCCCCTCCCCCCTTCCACCGCCCAACGGCTCCCTGGACTGTTTCAACTGTTTGTAATTATAAATAATTTGCTTGCTTGTTGTTGGCGTTGTTAGTAGAATGTTTAAGCATTAATAAGTAAATAGACAAGAGGCCAACCAGCTTGGCCCCATTGGAATGCGCTTGAATTATGCAAAATTCCAGCGCAAGCAAATCAAATTTTTGGCCACAAAGTGCCCCCAAGCCATATCATCAGTTGCCTTGCTTCTCTGGCCGGAACAGCAAGCAGCAAGTAAGTAAGTATCTATACAGTACTTGTAAAACATTAGGAGCAAACACACATATACACACACATAGGATAAGAAGCATGCAATTACCATAAGCCCAACAGTCATCGCACACACACACACACACACACACACACACACACACACACATGGACGGCCATAAAACGAAATGTGGCCCAAAAAGAAAGAGGCAACAAGGATCAAGTGCAAATTTTTGATAATTAAACATTCAGAAGCGCCAAAATGCTTAACACAAGCAGCATCAGCAGCACAATGAGTTCACGGCGTTCATGCCACGCCCCTGCGATGCCGAAAGGGGGCCAAGAGGGGGGCGGCTGAACTTATGCTGGCAATGTAATTAACACACAAAAATTGAAATCTGCTGCCAAACACAAACACACAGCAACAGAGCTCGAGAGAGAGAGAGAGATGGAGAGTGAAAGAGGAAACCAGACGGCTTCATTGAGGTCTAGCAAGTCACTTGCAAGCATGTGTGTGTGTGTGTGCGTGTGTGTGTGTGTGTGTGTCGCTGTCTCGCTGTGTGCGTGATTGTGTTTACATACATGGAATCGCAACAACTTTCTTTTTTGTATTTTCGTAATTAAAAATCAGCTGCAGGATATTTTCACCATTTTCGCCAGCGAAAATTACAAGCAGCGTGTAAAACATAAACAGCAATTTTCCCACGCAGACAACTCAATCCGCGTTCCTCTTCTTCTTCGGCGTGTCTCCTTTCCCCCGCGTCGCCCCCTCCACACGCCCAACTCCCGACAGCCGAGTGTTGAATGAATATTAAGATATGTGTACTGCAATTGAATATCGCATTTAAAATGCGATTGTGTTCTTCATTGAAATGATTTCGCTTAAATGAGGAGTTGTGCAGCGCCAGATAAAAGTGGGGCTTGCTCTGCTTGTAGATGCGCTAATTACAGTTGAAATTATAATTAAGCCACCACGATATTTAGACAATAGTCCAACAATTGTATAAAGGCCCAAAGGTAGTTAAATAGTATTTTAAAGTAGGTCTTTGTTGTCAGAATTCTCAATCCAAATCTAGCTTTTATACACAAACTAAGTAATATATTGTTAAACTCAGTCGCATACATACTTTATGCATATACCCCAACATTTCTCACCTACAGGGTATGTAATGAAAATCAAGCCGCAAAGCCAGCAGCAAAGGGAATACAGCCTTAAAGCTCTGCACTTATTGTAATTGTAATAAGCTTAACTATTTTTTAACAAATGAGCTCAGTGCGGACGAAACAGCGCAACGAGCAAAAACTCGTGGACTTGCAGATGCTCTAACAATTTTATTTTAATTATTTAACTATAATAAACAATCAAAAACAAAGATTTTATTTATCTATTGAACAAATTTGCCCACATTGTATTTATTTGTGTTTCATCAATAATAATAACATTCCCTCAATGGCTGCTCATCGAATTCATGGCTTTTAAGAACCAGACACCGAGCGGTCGTGGGAACAAGTGCAGCGTGCAAATATGTTTTAAAACAATCCCGGGTACATAAATATGATTAAACGATTTAAATAAATAGTCAGCAAAGTGCAAAGTTGCGGAGTATTGGCAAAATGGGGGAGGAGTATTAACAAATATTTTTATTATGCTCAAATAACAATTTCACGTCTGCTGCATCCGAGAACCAAATTTATTTATGTAATTTATTTCCCAATCATTTATTTTGTATTAATTAAATATGCTACCGCTGCTCGCTGAGTTCGATTCTTCCTTTTCTCTCTCTCTCAGTCTTTTTTGAACGTGCCCACAAATAAATATTTATGTTTTTTATAATTTCGGCCAGCGGGTGAGAAAAATCTGTTTTTAAGCTGCCATGCAAACAGATGAAACCGATGAAAACATTGACTGATTTTCCTCGTTTTCTTGTTTCTGAACAAGACCAAAAAAAAAAAAAAAAAAAAAAACAAAAAATCCGAAATGAAACGGGAATGAAAAGCCTTTGAGTGCTGCTTGTGGGTGAAGATTGGGAGCGGCCTGTTTTTGACAAATTGACTTTGCTAGCAATAATAATAACAACCGCAGCAAGAACAACAACAACAAGAGCGAGCAGCAAGCTGCTCTCAAGTAGTATATTCATATTGATTTCAAACGAGACTCAACATGCAAATGACAGATTTATATTTCATGCTGTCGTTTCGGCTGTCAATCAACTTGGCCAAGGTGTTGATTGATGTCTAGACTCTAGACGCAGCTGCTTTAAGATGGGGCGCCAGCGGGGGGTTGAGGGGGTGTGGGCGGAGTGCTAGGGGATTTCCATCGAGCCAAACATTTCAGATATTCTTTTCTGACAGCTACGCATACGCATTCAGAATCCCAGCTCTGATTCCGTATTTGGAAGCAATATGCGTAAATAGCTGTGGGTGCAACGTTCGACAAATAGAGCGTCTCGACAACGCCTGAATGAGCACTGACGAGAGGCAGGGTCTAAGCTGGGTATTAGCTATGTTTATGACGCATGCTGCCATCAATACACAACGAGATTAAATCATACACATGGCTATGCTCATGGCAACTGTCGGTGAGCAACTTTGCCATTAAAATCTTAGCCTAGTTTTCATTGTATACACCCAAAAAACAAGAAAAGAAGTGAGTGAAAAAACAGAACCATTCACAGGTGTGTGCGCAGGGGCTTTTGTTTAGTCAAGTATCGTAATTTGTTGGCGTGTTTATTCATGCCACGCTTGGCAGCTAGACCGCAGACAAGAGGCAGACGAAACGCAAATACGCGCAGCGCAGCGCAGCCCAGCAAAGCAAAACTCTTAAAACTGTCGCGTTCTCTTCGCCACTTCTCCACTTCCCCACTCGCGTTCTCTCTTTAATAATTCAGCAGTCCTCTTAAAGGGGGCGGCGACAAACCCAAATTGAAAGCTTAAGCGGCCAGAACTTTGGATGTCGCCTAAAAACCAGACGACTTTGTTGCCTGTCGTCGCTGCCCCTAAAACAGGCACATAAAAAAAAAAAACTGCGAGAGCGAAAAAATAAAGTATAAAGTCGTAGAGCCCGGTTAAAAACAAAGTGCTTTAAATGGGTATTGGGTTGAGGGGATTTGGACGTACTTCATACACATTGAAATTCGGCCCGAGACTGACGACAGCAACGACGCCGAAGAGGGAGAAAGCGAGGAGAGAGATGCTTAATGGTCTTAGTAGGGCGCTTTGCCGCCAGCTTAACCCCATAAGGCCACGCGAAAGGAGGCTAAGCTTTATTTATGCGCCAAAAAGGTACGGGAATTCCACTAGGGGTGCTCAGACCAGCCAAAAGTATTTAAGATTTAGCTATACGCAATGCCAAAGAATGTGGCACACAAACTGAATTTGTGGATAACTTGAATACTTTAACATCGATTCACTTAAATAATTTTCAATTTGCGCTGCGAAGAGCAAAGACTTTAATTTACTCAAAATATTTTTATCAAAATAATATTCCAAAAATCATTCCACTCGATTATCAAATTGCTACACAGTTTAATTGCACAAAGAACTGATTCAGTAGCTCAGATAACTTTCAATGAAGCATAATTTAATGGTTGCAGAATATGCTAACGATTCATTAGATAATTCTCTGAAATGCAAAATAAATGTGACTCAATAATTTGTAAGCAGAATAAACTCATCTCTAGGCTATTCTAGAAATCAGTTTTCTTGCTTTAGCCTCGTCAAAGCGACAGCGCATGTTAGGCATTTAATTGCCCAAAAACTTTTCGACAACAGTGATATTCCAGGAAACTTAAAATGAGTTTCTGATCTCTGACATTGAAATCTAAATATGGCATACACTTGGCTTCATTTTCTGCTTCACTCCCGGCAGCAATCAAAATCTATTAGTGTTTATTTTTGGCTGCCAACTGCGAGTACTTCATAGAAGTAGAAGCCCTATCCACCACTTGAGATGTGTTCGGGAAAGTTTTCGACACGTGTCGTGGTTGCCTCAACTCGTAGATCATTAGCAAGGAGCTGCAGGTCTTGCTTCAAAATTTATTACCACTAAATTGGCCGTCCAGCTGCGCTTGAAAGTTGCAGCTAATCACGTCGCGATGTCTTTACCAAATTACTGAAAATGTAAAGCTACTCGTAAAACGTTGAGTTTGTCATAAAATGCACTGAGCGAGCATAATGAAATTTAAGAAAAAATGGTTAAATTTGTGGCCTGCACATGTTGAAGGAAATTGAAAACAGGACTTAACTAGTGCACTCCCAAATGAAAGTCTCCCCCCAATACACACACACACACACATAGCAGACAGCAGACAGCTGGCTTTTCATAGATTGCAAGAGTGTGTTAGCGACTAGCGATTGCGAGTGTGGAGGGAGGGCATCAGGTAGTCATAGAGCCAGAGCCTAGGGAACTCGCCAACAAAACGAAATAATCCAATATACATATTGTATTGTGCGATAATACGCCACACGAGGCGCAAGCTGAGGGGGTGGGGAAGGAGAAGCAACGTCAGGCAGAATTTTCGTTTTCATTTTTATTTTTGGCTGTTTCCTTGCGCTGCTTCTGCTACTGTTTGTCTAGGCCATGTATCTGCGAATGCCATTCGGATACGGATACGGATACAAATACTCCACTCGAGTGCGTTCATTTAAATTTTTTGCAATTTTTAGGCAGTTTTTATGCATGGGCAAACAAACAAACCCGCTTACAAATTCAACGGGAAATCATTTCAATTTTCAGATGCTGTGCACACACACACAAACACATATATATATATATATATATATATATATATATTGTGTATATATATATATATATATATATATATATATATATATGTGTACATATATATCCCCTCTGGCGATATGCGAGAATGTGCAAATCAATTGCAAAGTTAAAACTCACACAAAAATTTCATTAAGTTAAAACACGCTGCGAATGCCCAAAGATATTTTGCGATATTGAACTTTATCAGGCGAAACTCTTAATAAAGACTTTAAATTTGAGTGCAACTTAATTCCAGCAGGCTTTTAGTTAATATTGAACGGCAATTAAATTAATAACAACGACAACACAATACAACAAAACACAAAGCCATTTTTGTTTTGGCAAATTGAGGCGTTTGTGCAACTGCTGATGTCATTCCATTTGTTTACCCATTTTTGTCAATCTCGGCAGAGGACAACAAATAAAAATTTATTTTGATTGCGGGAATTCGTGTGCCAAGACTAACAGCAGACACTGTGCTTAGGACGGGCGTCGCATGGATTTTGTGGTCCATAACTGTCGACTACGACTTCGACGGCTGCCAACTGTTGTCCAGCTGCTCAGCCTGAAAGTGGGCAAGTGTCCAAGACCAATTTGGGATTCATAGAGGGGGCTGCCCACTCTCCCCTTCTCCTCTCTCTCTCCACTGCCGTCTCCCGATGCTGTTTATTTTTATGTGACAATGCAAAGTAAGTGCACTTGAGTTGTGCTCCCAGCCTACAATCAGAGAGAGCTGGCAGCTGCTCAGTGCGCGATAATTAACATTTGTTACGCAGGTCAACAACTACACACACACACACACACACACAAACAAAGACACTTACACACACTACACTTGACTACATAAATGCGTAAAGCAGAGAACTGTACTATATAAAAGTCAGTGAGCTTTAAAATTGGCACGGACTCCGTGCTTTGCCCGCTGCTCGCTAACAATTACGGCAGTATGAGCAGCTCCATTGGCTCCAGCTCCTGTTCTTGCTCCTGCTGCTGAGTTGCCTTTGCACGGCCATTAGCCCGGGTCTGGGTCTGGGTCTGGGTCTGGCAGCGGGCTTGGGCCTGGGAGCGAGCCTGGCTGTGGCAGAGCTCCGCCTTCAGTTCCGCTTTGTATGCATGCCATAATTGTTTGGCTAGGAAAAATAGCAGCTCGCAGATGCCAATCAATGAGAAGCCCGCTATGATGCCGCAGATGTTGCCAATTGTACCTGCAAAAGCGAAAGAAGCACACATATACATATATATACCTATATATATATATGTTTGTGTGTTGTTTTTTTATGGCTGCTACACTCACTGAAGATCTCGTACCAGGCATTTTTAATAATCTGCCGAAAGTATTGAATGTGCGTTTCGGCAAAGTAAATACGCACAACGGCCAACTCGGAACTGTCGTGGCTGTAACTGTTATTGCTGTTATTGGCATCGAGGCTGCTGCTGCTGCTGTTGTTGTTGTTGTTGTTGTTGCTGCAAAATTAAACTCATTTATGGCAAACTGACTACCGACTGCCGACTGATGGGGTAAATGAAACTTGATATGCGGAAACAACGAAAATGTTACTTTGAACTCTCACTCAATTGCAGCTCGTTTAAATTCAAACTTAAAGTGCTCACTACATTCGCTTACGTCATCGGCCTGTAGAGACCCTTGAGGGCCAGCGTCATGGCGCCGCGCACATGGTAGCGTATCTCGGAGCAGGAGGCCAGACAGTCGGGACAGAAGAGCGCATCCTGCAGCTCCTGCTCCAGGCCGGGCACAAATTCGCGACTAGTGATGACATTCAGCCATTTAACTACAACAATTACAACAATTACAATATGCGCTTTGACCCCGCATCAAGCGACTCACACTTGTAACGCTGCAGACACTCCATGTGCTGCAGCGTGCAGTAGACGCGACCCACGGCAAAGGGTATGAAACTCATCGGTATGTTGAAGGGCAGACAGCCGCATAGGCTGAATATGCTGCGCGCTCGACACGCCGAGATGCATTGGCTGAACGTGTAGCGCTGCGTGAAGTTGTGACGAATCTCATCCTCAAAGAAACAGTTGCGCTGCACGGTGCAGAGGGCAGATTGATTGAGTGACTCGCATTGCTTGATTGACAGCCAATTGAACGCATACCCACCACACTGGGACTCATGTGACGCGCCTGCGGCACCGTCTCAATGATTCTCGGATGCACCGGCAACTGCGTCACGTAGCCGGCACTCACAAATCGTGTGGTCACGCCGCCAGACTGCGGATCCGGATAGTTCTTCGGCTCATAGATGACGATCTGCGGGGGAACTCAGACTGTTGGCTTGGGATGCTCGATTAGGCTGCGACTCGACATTTTTAGCTCACCGCGAAACCATCTCGCCTGTGCTTCTTGTAGAAATTATCCTGGGGATCGTCTTTGATCGTCAGCGACAGGCCCATGTCGGCGCCGAAGAAGCGCTGCGAATAAGGACGTCCTTTGAAGTGACTAGAATGGGAAATAGTGAAGGAATGGAAGTAGTGGAAGTGCTACAAAAATAACTGAACTGTATAATGTATTTATGAGTTGCAATGACTAAAAATATATTAAATTATTTATCTAGATTGATTGTTGGGGGCTCAATGCATATGTAGATTAATTGATTGCGTAAAAACTGATTAATTCATGTTCAGCCAGAGATTTGCATAAAAGGACAATTGCTTAACTGAAACAACATATAAATATATAATTGCTCATGTGTCAAAAAGTTATGCACATTTATGCAATTAAATGTTTCCAAACGCTTTGATTGATGAACTAATGGCAACGTTGCTTAACTTAATAATTGATTGAACGCAAATTATAAGGGCAGATAGATAAGTTTAGAAGGTACTAAATACAGATACTCTGCTTACTTGCCGCGCAGATTGAACGTGCAGCAGAAGCCGTAGCTGGTCAGCGATTCCCGGAACTGCTGCATGCAGTCGAAGGGCTGCCCGGCGAGGCGACAGGAGACGAACATGTCGCTGCAGTTGGGCGTCAAGTCGCGCAGGTGTCTTCTGCTGTTGAAGAACAGCTCGTAGGGCTCCGTGTCCCTGGTGTCGAGAAAGCTCTGAAAGGCGAGCACACGCTGAAAGTCACAGGGCTCCTCGCTGCCATAGTACAGGGCGAAGGCGTCAAGTTCCCGGTAAAAGTAGCTGGCGTTGCGAAACTTGGGATCCTTGTCGCTGCTGCAGGTGACAAAATTAATATCAATTGAGAGAGCGACTTTAAACTTACAGTTGCTGGGCATAATGTTCGACCGCCCGCTTGGAGATGCGATTCATGCTGCAGACCGAGACAGCGGGCAGATCGACCTCACTCACTGGGTACTGCGGATTGTAGATGGTGGTGACCAGCACTTCGGTCTCGTCCTTGTACGTATTCCAAACGAATGCGATTAGCACGCTCAGCGCCGTGATATGGAAAATGAGCCAGAAGAAGCTGCGGGACTAATTGAAAGCAGACAACTAACTGATGGGGCCAACTCACCGTTCGTGATTGCGATATCCGTGCTCGACTAATTTGCCATAACAATGGAACGAGAGATTCTGCAGCAAATCCTTTAACGCGGCGCCAAATGACAATTTCTGCGCAACGTTTTCCGTCGTTTCGCGACGTCTGCCGCTGGCTGCTGGCAGCTGGCTCGCTTTGGGCCGGGGTATCCACCAGACGGCGTGTCCAATGGCCAAACGTTGCTGAACTCGTCGCTCAGTCCGCTCACCAAATGCTGGCGCTGTTCTTGCTGTTGTTGCTGTTGCTGTTGCTGTTGTTGCCATGTTTGGCAGTGGATTGCAACTGTTGCGGCTGTCGACGCAATGCGAGCCTTTTTGTAGACACGACCTCCAACGGTTTGCCGGTTGTCCTGTCATTGTCAAGCAGAAAAAGAGAGAGAGAGCGAGAAAGGGGGCCAGAGAGGGCAGGGCGGGAGAAGCTGTTCCTGTACATGGTGGCTCATTTTAATGAAAATTTTGCAGTCATGTCGTGCGTGTTGTTGTAATTAGGCCTCGTGTTCCAACTTATTGCCAACAAATTAACTGCGACATGGCACGTGGTGTTCGGCATTGGGCCAGAGCCTGGTTCCCCTCCCCTCGCCGGCTTTGCTGCCTCTCGATTCGTCTTGGCAATTTCCCTTAATTGTCAACAATTTAAAATGAAATTAGTTAAACGCGCGTTAAATGTCAGCCAAAGGCAACGACAAGGACAACGAGAACGACGACATCATCATCATCATCGGTACACAACTGGGTCATGTGCCCTGCCCCTCAAAAGGATAACAAACAAGCCGACTGGCAAATGACTGTGCATATAAATAAATGTATTTGCCAAATGATTAACACGATTTTAGCTATGGATAAATGTGTAGCTTCGATGCATCAAACAACTTGGCGTGATTTTTGGCTCTGTTGCGCTCTAGAATGCGATTGCAGCCGATGTAAATGTACTTGAGGAAATAGAAGGACACCTCAAAGATGGCCACCAAGGAGAAGCCCATGAAGATGGACAAAATGTTGCCAATGGTGCCTAATGACAATAATTTTAATTTCAAGCATTCCTAACATATTTTATGGCGTGACTCACTGAATATTTCGAACCATTGATTGTTCAGCAAACGCATATAAAGCTGTGCGTACGGCTCGCCAAAGTAGACTCTGATTACGGATATATCCGCACTGAGCTCCGTGTCGTTATTCTCGCCCGGCTTCAGCGTGGCCAGATAGTTGTCAATGGGCAGCATACTCATCGAGACGCGGTACTGCACATCGTTGCAAGAGGGCAGACAGTGGGGACAGTACAGCGCCTCCTCGACTTCACGCTCCAAGCCAGGGATTCGGTCCCGCTCAGTCAAGACATTGTTCCACTTGACTGCAAAGGAGAGAGAATAAAGAGAGTAAGAATAGGACAGCATAAAAATAAAATGAAATGGAAGAAGTCATAAAGCTACAGTCGAGTGTGCTCGACCAGCTCGAATATACCATAATATATAAAAATATACTAAAAAGAATATTTGGTATTTTTGCATACTCAGTATATTTGGTATATTGATATTCCGTCACGTCCTGACTATCTCAAGGAGTCGGAATGATACACAGACTTATACTTAAATACTTTATGGTGTTGGAAATACTTTCTTTCCCCTTTCTAGCTAAGTAATTATTGTATCCCCTCCCCATCGTATCAAGCATAATTAGTTGACTTACATTGATATTGGCTGAGACACGAGATATGGTGGAGAGTGCAGTAGACGACGCCCTCCAAGCTGTCCACCAGCTCCAGCGGCAGTTGAAAGGGCAGACAATTGCAGAGCGCAATAATGCTGCGTATGCGACATCGGGTGATGCAGTTGGGAAAGGTGTAAACATATGTATTCCTGCCCGGCATATCCGTCTCGCTGTGAAAGAAACAGCGACGCTAGAAGAAGGCTTAAAGATAGAGAATAAAAGAGATTTCTGAAACTATAAATGCTTACTCCCGTTGGCGAAAAAGAGTGCAGACTCTTGTCGGTATCGATGACACGCGGAAAGATCTTGAGGAAACTCTCCTCGCGTTGTCCTGGAAACATTTCCAGCGAATTCGACGAAGCTATAGCGGGAAAATTGTTAGCATCGTGCACAATGACAATGTAGCCGTTGGTGTTTAAAATGGGCGCCAGGTAATCGTCGTGACTCGCATTGACCACAACCGTTAAACCCTGAGCTGAGTTGGCAAAGCGATTCTTGAAGTCACGGTTCTTCAATCTGTTAAAATGTATGAAATATGTAAATTATAAAAAGTTAATTGTGTGAAACAAGCTACTAACCTGTTTTGTGTGTTGAATGTGCAACAAGGTCCATACTTCGTTAGGCTATCCTGAAAAGCCGTCGCACTAAAGCAGGGAATGTCAATGTTGGACAAGCTGCACTTCAGAATATACTCCTCACACTTGGGCGACAACTGAAAGTAAATCACAATAATTTACATTTCTTCGTCATGCCAATAATTTGAAAAAAACCAAACCAATTTCATAATGCGTCGCGTATTGAAGAAGGTTTCGTTGTTCCAGGTGCCGAATAGATCGAGAAATGACTGAAAACTCAGATATTCATCGACATCGGCGTTGACACTGCCCATCAGATACAATTTGCTGAGATACTTCAGCTGCTGCACATAGTAATCCAGCTGGCGAAAATTAGGATCATTGGCTTGCCTAAAAAAGCTCTAAGATGCAGTTGAGTTCGTAAATGAAATCAAGCCACTTACAAGTCGAGGGCATACTTGGTGACGGACTGCAGGGAGAGGCGATTGTTGGGGCATATTGACACAGCCGGAAATGGCACATTTTCGACGGGATAAAGTGGATCCTTCAGATTGATGACAAAGTACTGGGCGATAAATTGCTCCCAGGTAAGCAGCAGCACCGCCACCATTGTGAGGAACGTGGTCATGTGCAGTGCCAGCCAAATTAATCTGCAAATAAACCAAAGGAGCAGGAATGGGCACGAGAAGAACACACACACACATGCGAGACAAGATAAACGCACATGGCGCAGGGCTTTGAGGTAAAAGCGGAAACGGAAATGAAAAATGCGAAAAATGCAATGCACAGCGCAACAAAATGAGTTGAGACGACGGCGATGACGACGATGACGAGGATGACAGCGAGAAGCGGCTGAGACAAAAGATACGTTGTTCCCCCCGCTTTTGCCCCCTGCGCCCTGTGCGAAATTGCAACTGCAAATTTTCTATGGAACACGCCGCGTATGCGTAACGTAACGTAAAGTGCACAGAAAAGGAAAAAAAACTGAAAAGGGAACGACAACGTCGCCGTTTTTTTTGTTTTTTTTTATCTGTTACCTCTCCAACAACGTCAACTCCGGCGCCACTAGTTTGTTGTAGCCCTGCAAGGATATATTGCACAGCAACTCCACCATATCCAGATAAAAGATCGAACCCAGCGATGCCTTGCGCCCATCTCCATCTGCTTTGCCCACTTTGCCCACTTTGCCCGCCGTGCCCACCTTGCCAGCATTCGGATTTTTAATCCACCAGATGGCATTGGATGTTGATTCAATATTAACCATTCGAGCGCACAATTTTAACGATGATGCCAAGTACAAAGTGCTTGTCCCTGTCCTTGTTGGGCCACGTCGACAACTGAGACGTTCCGTGTGTTTGGCTTCCGCTTCCACCAGCGCCAATGTGGGCGTGGTCACAGTCATTGCCAGTCTAATGTAAGTTTTGTCATTAACGTCATTAATGAGACGGCGTGACATCGCATAATGGTTAAAGTTTGCAGCTAAATGTGTCGAAAAATGCTGCATACTTTTAGGTGGGCGCAGCAAACTCTGCGCTCGCGTTGCCAACTACTTGCGAGTGCATTCAAAACGAAAAGACGTTAGAACGTGACCTCGAGCGATCGATTTTACTGGAAAGCGGCAGCATTTACACACTAGCAATTATTTTACTGCAACTCTTAACAATTTGATACTTCCAACAAGCGTAATTAGTGTTAAATAAGTTTTTTTATTTAATATTGATTTAAATAAAGCTGTTTAAAGTTCACTATTTCGGCTGTCTAGCGTCCTGAGCGGAAGTCTTGTCCTGGCAAGCTGCTAAGTCCAACAAACGCATGCGGATGGGGATTGACGACACGCGAAATGTCCGAGTAACTGCGTCCAGCGCGTGCTGCTTGACCATTTGTCGCCTGTCCCAGTGCCAAGGATAACAGCGCAAAGCTGACGAGCAGCATGAGAAAGACGCGTTTTGCTTGCAACGGAGACATGATGTTATTAGTGTTGTAACTGATGCTGTTACTGATACTGATTGTCTTTAAGAACTGCAGCTCAATGCCGACGCTGGAAGCCTTTTATACTTATGTTGATTGCTAATCTAGCCAGTGGTTAGAAGATTATTTCCATATCCATTTCCATTTGTGTTGCCGGTTTACCGATCAGGTTTCTGGCCAACTTTGACAGCCGCCGACACATGCTTTACACTGTCCACTGCGCCGCTGTCAATCTCTCCTGCTGTTCGTCCCGCAACGCTATTCAAAATGTCATTCACACTGCGATAAATATCAGCAATCACGTTTTCTCAACTCAATAGACACATATGCGCACTCATGTTGGGCATGTTCTCAATCTACTTGTAGCAGCGATCTCAGCTTTCAATGCTCGATGCTGGCAGCGGTGTGAATGATTTGGCTTAAACTAGCATAACTTGCTGGCAATTTACAACAACTAATTAACAACAGTGTCTATCAAATGACGTAGGTGCGCCTCTTAATACCTCGTAAATCGCTTTGATATCCACTTTTTATTGCATTCCAGATTACTATTCCGATTTGCTATGCGTTCGTTCTATGGCGTAGCTGCTGTTACTTCCTGCAGTATTTCCAGTGGTTCCCCACTGACCACCTGCATATCTTCCGTCAACACAGAAAATGTCATTGAGTCAATGTGTTTGCATCATTCGAGTGCGCGAAAACAAAAAACCAGTATTCCAATTGTGTAGATATAATTAAGATGACTGCGCAAAATTTGGGGAATGTTTGTAAACGAATTTACAGAGAAAAGTTGACTCAGTGCATTAAGGATATACGAGTTCGCATGAAATTCAGTTATATTGCTTTTATAGATGTGCAAAATAAAGTTGCAAACACTGAATTGGAAAGATCTCAAGTTTGCTAAACTAAAGCCATAAATTATTCAGAAGTCAGTTGGAAATCTACTTAGTAGATATTTTTAAGTTTTCCCCAACAAATTTATCATTAATTTATGGCATAAGAATTAAATCCAATTGAGTTCTTAAGTCAGAGTGAAGATTTCAATTAAATAAAAGCAATTGCTAAACTTTTTGCATCTGAAAAACTTCCAAAAATATTACCAACCTATTGAACTTCAACTTTGCTTCAAAATTAAAACATTTATTTAAATACAATAGAAATTATAGTTCCTTCAACTCTTCCACTCTTCAATAGACTGCAAATAATACCCACTTTATATGCATCGCTTACTTGTGGTGCGTAGTAAAGATTGTGTTGCTTCTGCTTCTGCTTCTGCTGCTTCTTTGGGCGTGATTCGCGTGACAGTTACGTGACACTCCCATCTCTATAACTGACCTAGTCGCAGTGCCGTCACGTACCATCGATCAGTCTCGGACACAACTAGTGCTAACTACGCCACGATGCCTCATCATAAACATTAAAATGAACATAAAACACAACTTACAGTAATTTTGGGCAGTGCTCAAAAATACTTGTGTTTAAGACAAAGCGAATTCCAAATTTCAAATTGGTAACGAAAATAAACAAGAGCGTTGTATAATTATAATCCTAAATGCCTTTTCTGGTTTATTCGTCACACAATATGAACTCTGCTTAAAGTTAAGTGAGAAAGAAGTCAGGTTAATTTCAGCCCCACAGATGGGAATATGGAGCACGTGGCAGGTAACGTCCAGCGCCTAGGCCTAAGTATTTATCCTGGGCCAGCACATTGGCGATGTCGGAGTAAGTGCGTCCTGAGCGCGGTCGACTTCTGACTGGCCTTGAGTAATAGCCGCCGCCTCCAGAGTTACCGCCTCCATAGTAGCCGCCTCCATAGCTGCCATAGTCACCGTAGCTTCTATATCCTGCATGCAGTCCTTTGAGCGCCTTGAAGAACAAAGCGCTGCTCGACGCCAGGCAACTGGCCCAGAGTCCAAGGCAGATCAACAGCGTGGGCAGCTTCATTGTTCGACGCGTGTTTCAACAGAGTTCTGATTTAGTTTCTAGGCTTCGCACGCCTATTTATACCCTGCTGGTGAGTGTTGGAGAATCGGGATGGCATGGATGACACATGCTGATCTTAATGGCTTTTATTTTAACGTCTTTTTATTTTCTGGCTCTTGTGTGTGATTTTCTGTGCCTGTCTCGCCACCACCACCTGGATGGCTGAAGATCTGCCGACATAATGCTAATGTCGTCGACTCATGCGAGCAGCCAGCAAAGGCAAAGTTAATGCATTACGCTGGAATTACGGCGACCGCGTTGTTAACAACAACACATGGAACCACCGCAGCTCAGCATGCAGATCACGTTTGTACGTGCGGAAAGAAGCGCGACACTTTTCAGCGGATCCAGCGGAGATAGAGTCTCCATCAGTTGCGGCCAATGCTGCGGCCATCATCAGCGGTCAATCTGTGCAGCCTTCTCAGTCTGCTGTTTATTTCCTCTCCAAGCTTTTCAGCTAGAGCTTTTTGTGAGGTTGGGGAGGAGAGCATATTTTTTTTCGTTGTTTACCAATTTGATGATCACATAACACGCTCCGCTCCGTTAGACAGCGCTTGAATCTCTCAATCTCGCTCAGCACGTCTTGCATTGATTAGACGCCGCGGGAAACAAACAAATCGAAGACAGGTTTTTCGTAGCGATCTCCGGCTCCGCAAACCTCTTAAAGCTGCCCCCCCAAAAACACACGCCTCTCAGTCAGAATTCGCAGCTCTTGTCGCATGGGCGCCGCTCCAAAAATTATTCCACTCCACACGGCGCGAACATGTCGCGAATCGCTAACGAAATGCTGAGCGTAAAAGCGACCTTCATCGCGCCTCTCGCTTACTTACTCCTAATCCGCACGTGCTCGGCCCAATTCTCCATTGCAACGTCATCGGCCTCAGCGGGCGGCGCGGTGGCTTCCGCTGGCGGTGTCACGGCCATTGCGCAACTGCCTCAGTTGGGCTTCGGGTTCGGCTTCAATCAATGGCAGCAGCAGCAGCAGCCAGCTGGCAATTCGTTCTACAACAACTACATTGGCAATCGTCGTGGCGGTCCAAGACCCGGTCATCGACAGCCAGCACCACCTCCCCCACCGCCACCCAATCCTTGGGGCGGCGGCAGACAGCCACCTGGCTGGGGCAACTGGCAGAGTCAAGGTAATGGCAATAATCCAGGCTGGGGCGGCGCCAACTGGGGCGCCAATCCAACGCCACCCGGCTGGGGCAATGGCGGCAGACCAACTCCACCGGGCTGGCAAAATGGCAACCAACCGGGCTGGGGCAATGGCGGCAGACCCAATCCCCAGCCAGGCTGGGGCAATGGCGACAGAAGGCCACCAGGTTGGGGTGGTGATAGAAACACACAACAACCAGGCTGGGGAGATGGCAACAATCCGCAACAACCAGGCTGGGGAGATGGCAGCAATCCACAACAACCAGGCTGGGGAGATGGCAGCAATCCACAACAACCAGGCTGGGGAGATGGCAGCAATCCGCAGCAGCCCGGCTGGGACAACAACAACCCCCAAAATCCCATCTACCCGCCCGATGGAGATCCTCAGCAGCCCGTCGACAATGGCAATGTGAATCCACCCATTCCGACACCAGCAACAACTCCAGCGCCCGCTCAACCACTGCCCACACCGACCACACCGAGCACGCTGATCGTCGGCACCAATCGTCCGCCCATCATTGCGCCTGTGCCGCCAGCGAATCAAGGCGATACGCTGATCATAGGCACCAATCGTCCGCCACTGGTGCCAGGTTCACAGCCCACGCCAGCGCCCATTGTGACGCCCTATTCAAGGAACATCGAAGACTCCAAGCAGCGTCACATCATCTTCCCCAGCTCACAGCAATATGTGCAAGCGCCTGTTGAGGAATCCCCAGCAGCGCTCATCGATGTGCGAAGACGTTGAGCGTATACTATATGCATTATATGTATATCTGGTTAGATAGCTGTATGTTTTGTAGATTTAATAACTACCGTTCAGCCTCTGAAAATTCAATATTCGATTCACATGAGTGAGCGCCGAATTCCTACAGTGGTTACTCCCAAGAAGTGAATGTATTCCTCGAAAAAACAAAGTTATGCGTCCTATGAGCAAGGAAAAATAATAAATATAACAAACTCTTTGTTCTTAAAATGATTGAAAATGATATTAATAAATGCAAATACATAAGAACAAGTAATTCATCCCATTCACTCTATCGAGCTCGCACTGTAGCCGTATATTTTGTAGATTTAGCAATTATAAATATTTATACAGAGAACGAACTCAGGCTTTGCCATTGTCTTGCTCTCTTTGGAGTGAATAAACTGAATACAGTGAATATACTCGAAAACACAGCGCACGAAACAGGTTCGATAATCAAATCATTAAATACAAGAGAGAAGGGCATTCGTTTAATAAATTATGTACAGACACATATAATATAGCTTAAGAATAATACATTTTATCGTGTATCATCGTAATGATCTCTGCCTGCCTGATGGCAGTATCAGTATCCATGTTGCTTGTAGCCACCCACTGGGGCTTGACCTCCATGACCCTGTCCATAGCTGTGCGTTGCATCAGATCGCTGATAATTGTAGATGTGTTGTGGCGCCGCATAATAACCCTTGGGTGGTGACTGGTGGTAGTATTCCGTAGGTTGGGGTGGCGGCTGTGCATAGGGCGGTGGTTGAGGATACACCGCAGACTGAACGTAGGGCGCTGGTTGGGCGACGACGGCGCCGCCATAACCATGTGAGCTGCCGCCGCCGTAGTAGTAATCGTAGCCGTGGTCGTAGCCCTCCTGGATGAGTGGACCGCCTGGATGTGGGGGATGCACTGGATATGGGGCATGCGGATGATGCACTGGATGTGGTGGATGCGCATGATGCACCGGTTGTCTGTAGGGCTGCGCGTAGTGTCCGCCGTCCACCAGCTCGTCCAGCAGCACCTCTGCTATCCTGTCGAACGTGGGCTTCGCCTGCACACCGAGCAGCGGTAGCAGGAACAGCAGCATAGGTAATCCAATGACGCGTTGCATCTTCGTTTCAGTTGTTTAATTGTTTGACTATCAGTCGACTGAGCTCATTGCATGCTTATATAGCATGTGGGCTAGAACTGATAAGTGTCTGTCACATCAACACACTATGTTAGCAGTAAACAAACTCTCTAATAATCGGTCAAGCGGATGGCGAAGTCAGCAGCCAGCAAGGTCGCTGAAATTGGAATTCCTGGAAGAACTGAGCCAAGGTTTGTTGACAGCTAGCTTCAAGATCTAATCTCTCTTGGCGAAGAGCGTTTTCGGCTGGAGAACTGCGAATGTTCACGAATTTGCGAGCATCTCTAATGTTATTCATTACTCAATGAAGGTGACCTAAACGATAACCCCGTAAAACATCGAGGCGCAGCGATTGCCACATTTAAATACACGCAGTTTCAGCTACTGAAGGTCCAGTCTCATTCTGTGCTCAACCAACATGCACTACGAATTCATTTACTTGCTGCTGCTCTCGCTGATGGTCATTGGCCTGACCCAGGGATCATCATCACACTTTTCGCGTGACGAAAGCAGCGAGGACGCCAAGACTCAATTCAATTTGGCCTCCACCTTCAGCGGCGACATCAACAGCAGTCGCCATCATGCACGTGCCCATCTCAACTCGCAGCTGTATCCAGAAACAGCACAGTATCCCTCCTATCAACAGCCCAGCGTTGGCCACATCTCGGCAGACATTGATCAGCCGTCGGCACACGAGAACGGCGGCAGTGGCCTCAGCACGCTGGGCGTGACACAGTTCAATCCCGCTGGCAATAACATTCCGCAAGTGGCAAGCATCTATCCCACGCTGCCGGGCCAAGCACCAACTGCAACAGCTCCCGCCTATCCAGCACAGCCAGTGCCAACGTATGCAGTTGCACCACAGCCACCAATTCAGGGACAACCAGCGCCTGGCTATCCGGGTGTCATCTATGGCGGTCCACCGCCTGCACCGTATCCCGGCTATGGCTATCCAGGTGTTTACTTGCCACAATATCCAGCATATCCGGGTTATGTTGGCTACCCCGGAGCACAAGGTTTGCCGGGCAACATTCCAATTGTAACGCATCCACAAGGTGTGCCACAAGTCCCGCCCACCAGCTACCAAAATCAGCAGCCATATCCGCCACAAAATCTGTATGATCGCAGCTTTAGCATGAAGACCCAGTACAAGGAGGATGGCGTGCACAAAGGACCCTTCGAGGTGCTCAACAATCACAGCAAAGAGGGCTATGGCAGTGGCTTTGGAGGCGGCTATAATGGTGTGCTCGGTAGGCCAGGTTACTGAGAAAAAAAATAAATAGAAAGCTACATAAGTTATATGCGTTGGTCATAAGTTAGGTGTAATCTTACCGCTCTGAGTAGCAGCTGCTTCTCAGTCTCGTTCAATAAACTTGATTTCTGCACGCCCAAAAGAAAAAAAACCAAACCGAAGTAATTAGCAATGTAGCCTGCACTGCACCTTGAAGAAGACGGCGAGGACGACGATGGCGAAGACGACAACTTTGCGCTTCATTGTCCTATTGAAATACATGCATGGGTAAGGTTTCTGTGTATGTATCTACTGTGTATAAGACACCCTACCTTGCGAACCGGAAAACAAGAGTAGCATGCATCTCAAACACTCAAACACACACACGCACAAAGCATAAGGAAACTACCTGGTTGCAGCAGGCAGCCGAAAAAGAACTAAAGGACTAAGGACGGGGGGCCCCGACAAAGAAAGGTGGTAGAAAATGAACGTCAAGGCGACAGACAGACTGTGAGTCGGCCTGCCTGCCTTTTTTCCGCGCTCGACTGCTGCAATCAGTTGGTTATGTATGTGATTTGTTGGACAAAGACGAAATTGGGATTGGGACTGGCAGCGGGGAACACTGAAGGATGTCTTGCGGCGCAGCCTGCCACACAATTCAAACTAATTTGGCGCTAAAATTTGTGAAGGATCGCGCCAAAAAAAAACCAAATGAACAATGAATATTGAATTCAGAGCTGCAAATAAATAAGTAAATAGATTAACAACACATCGGAGTACATAGATTCACTGAAGAGACTCACCTGGAGTTCGGGAGGAGTAAGAAAGTGATCAACCTCTTTCAAATTTGGCAGACAATTGTTTATTGGTTCTCTCTTGACTGGCTTGCCACACACACACATCGAGTACAAACATAAATACATTCTACTACACTACATATGTAGTTAATATAGTTAAGACAATGCGACAAATACATAATTGGAAATGTTTAACAATAACATAACTACAACATGACATACATAATAATAACATATGGCTATGGAGTTGGCTCGATTTTGTTAGCAATACTTTTTGTTTTTGTTTTTTTTTTTTTTGGGGTTAGTTGCATCGTATCGTATAATCCAAGTCAGCTTTGGTTGTTGTCCAGTTGTTGGCGTTGCAATTGCTTAAAGTATATTCGTTAGATTTATTAAATGTGTTTGTTCAAATTATAAATTAGTGTTACATTTAATTGAAAATATATTTCTATATATGTATTTTTGTGTATGCGTGGTTACTTAAGATTGACAAAAGTTTAATGGGGGCGGGGTGAGACGATGGATGTGTTTAAATGTGAAAACAATAAACATAAATGAGAATTGCATGAGAAAAATAAACATGAAAGTATGCAATAAAAAAGTCAGCAAACATAATAGTGCAAAATAAGAGGAATTGAATTGGTGAAACGAAATAAAAAATAAATGAATGAGTTTGGACAATTTGCGTTTCTTCGGGAAGGATTGTGATTATTTGTGTCCAGGAAAGGTAAAGTGATTAATGTTTAAAATTGAAGTGCTTAAATGTCTAAATGAAGCGTAATATTTGTTGCTCATCTTATTTTTTTTCGTGAATTTCCTTCTTAGTTTCATGTATGAATTTGGCTAATTTGCTCGCGATTGGCTGGGTTGACATCAGATGGACGTATTCAGATCGAGATTGTGTTGAAACAGCTGCTCATTGCTGAGCGGCTCCACACGCGCCACCTCATGGAATATCTTGTGCGAGTACTTATTCCGTATCGTCTTGATGGTGGTGCGCGGCTTGCGATGCAGGCCAGCATTCAAAACCGGCACCAACTCCGCAAACTGCGCCAGCTCGTAGCCCGAGTAATGGACCAACGTCGGGGTCCAAGTCTGCACTCGAAGATTGCCAACTCCGCCATGCATACGCAGCGCCATGTAGAGAGCAGCGCACGCCATCTGCGAGTCACTGAAGCGAATCGTGGCATAATCCATCAGCGACAACTCCAAAATGTAGCGAGCCAACGTCAGCGTGGCCATGTGCACCTTGGCACAGCGAGCGTAGCGACGCAAGAAGCGATACGACAGCGGAATTCCGAGATCATAATCGATAATGCGAAGCGTTTCCATCTCCATGCGCACCAGTTCGCTATGATTGTACGCATTGTCGCAAATGTACAGAAAGTCCTCGATCAGCGGTGGCTGACGCTCATCGTATTTACAGGCGATGAAGAAGGAAGCGGCGCCCAGCAGCTGCAGCTTCTCCTTGTTGATGACCTGGCGGCACAGGTACAAGTCCACAATCTTAACAGCCAGATAGAGTGTTTCGTGATTTAGCTCAAATGTCTCCTGCACCTCAACCATCCAATCCACGAGCAGTGTGCGCATCCAGGACGTCAAGTGTATCTGCTTTGGCATGTAGTCCTCAATGACGAATTCGGGTTCGCGCTGCTTTAAATAGTTGAATATGTCCATGGCGTAGTGTGACACCTGGAACGGATCGTCCCAGTTCTTGCGATCAAAATCCTCCACACCCTCTGGCACGGGCGCTTGAACGGACACCTTGGCCGCATCAGCGGATGCCTTGAGCAGTGCCTTATCAGTGGGCACTGATTTCTTCTCAGTCTTCTGTTGCTGTTGCAGTTTGGCGCTGCGACGACGTGCAGCCTCAAAGTTGCCCGACAGGCGCATGGAATCGCTGCTGGACACATCCTCCAAAGCGGACATGTACAGGCTCTCCTCAGTCTTGTTGAAATCATTTGAGATGCGGCGTGTTGGCTTCACGGCGGCTGGCGGCGGCACCGGCAACTTATGTTGTGGTTGCAACACGGGCATGGGAGCCGCACAAGGAATGCGCTGTTGACTGGCCATCTGCTCCTCCCACTTGTCCAGCAGGCGGTGATATTTCTCCATTTGTTCGGCGGGATCGATATGATGTTCGTCCAACTTGGCTGCTGCACGCGTCATCATTTTGTTTGCATGCGATGCTGCTGCTGCAGCAGCAGCTGTTGCTGCTTTTATTGTTGTTGTTTTCAGTGCTGCTGTTGAGAGCACAATTGGCACAAGATCAGCCTGCTTCATATTGGTGATGGGTGGCGCTTTAATTATAATGGGGCCGGCAGCAGCAATATTCAGTTTGTCATTATTCTTCGCATCCACGAGCGCCTGCAGCTGGCGTGCCGTCGGCTTCTTGGCATCGTCGTCGCTGGGATGCAGCGTCATTACTTTAACATTATTGGTCAAATTGCCCAGCGCCGAACGCTTGATCTTATCATTCTTGATGGGGCTGTTGTCGGCCTTGCGCTTGCCGCGAGTCTGCATATTCTCCATATTCTCCGCAATGAGCTGTTGGTTGGCTGCGGCTGCGCGGCGCGTCGTCAGCCCCTTGCTCCGCAGGCCAACTACCATTGGTTGCACAGCATTAATGTTGGCTTGATTATTTGCAGCAGAAGCGCGAGTGGTACCTTTGGGTGGCGCCATTTTGAATTACGTATTGTTGTTCTTATTTCGTTCTTGTTGTTGTTGGTTGGCGAGCCTCGCGTTGTCCTGCGTTTTCACAGCGACTGCGTCCGCGTTTTTCTTATTTAGTTTTTCTTACTGCTGTTTTTAATCGTCTTTAATAGCCTAATGAAAATATTTAATTTGCGAGCTAACACTACTTTATTCAACGCAGTCTTTCTATAATGCCAATTACTTGTAGGTAGCCTCGTCACAAATTAATTTTTTCACTTAGACGCTAGGCCGCTCCGATTCTAACGGCGCTTGCAAAGATACAAAAGTGAAAAACAGCGCCAGCTGCAGTTGACTGTAAATTGGGAAGTGAAGTTAGCTGCGGCGTCGCTTTTGTGTACAGGGTTGTCTCGCTTACAAGCAGCCATTTCATGTTGCCACTCTGTCGCAATCGCTTGGCGCGCAGTTGCCAACTACTACGCATTTCAAGCCGCCGGCAGTCCGGCAACTCTCACCCGCTTAAATTTCCGATGCACTGTAATGCAACAGCAAATTCGAATTTAACGTGCACTATGTAAACAAAATGAAACATCGTATAATGTATGTGGCTATTTAGGTTATGCATATTTAATTTGACTAATCACAGATAAAATTTATTAAATTATAGTCTATTTCCAAAGCTTGATGACGCCGTCTCGCGATGCTGACGCTATATAAATCTGTCCCTTATCCTTGCACATGAGCAGATCGGTTATAGCATCATGATGGGTGGCTTTGGGCATATCCGGTCCAGATCGGGGACTTTCCTCTATTGATGTGCGCATCTGCTGTGATTCGCCGGCACTATTCTTCGGAATGATTTGCTCCTCAATCACCTGGCTGCCATCAATGAGGCGGGAACTGCAAAATGCACAAACAAAACGTAAGTGACAGTGAACTCAATGGGACCTGCTTCATTTAAATACCTGTAGTTAAAGGTCAGATTTGTCAAATTATCATTGGTAGCCGGCACCTTGAGTGATGAGTTCTTTGGCGCGCACAAATCCCAATACCGAATTCGCTGATCCGAGCTTCCCGTTAATATAAACGGCGAGCCATCGACGACGCCACTCAGAATGCCACAAGACGTCGCCGGATCATTGAGGCTGGTGTTGGTCAACACCGGCGCCGGACTTGCCCAGAGCACCGTCTGCCGCTGGCTCGTCTCAATGTTCCAGACAGACACCTCGTTGTTGGATTGCGAGGCAGAGATCAAATACGATGGCTCTGTGGGATGACAGGCCACTTTGCGTATCCACGAGTCGGCTGGATGTTTAATCTCAGTGATGGGCAGTCGGAAGCGCAGATCCCAGCAGATATGCTTGCCGCCGCTGGTGCCCGTGGCCAGCCAAGATCCTGTGGGATCTGCACAAATGGTGGTGATTACGCCATGACGCAGTTCGTTTTGCAGCCGCCAGGCGCTGTGCTGCATGCGTGTGTCCCAGGCGACAATTCCGCCATACAGCGTGGCATATACGATGACGCTCTGCGCTGCCTGGTCATAGGCATGCATGTCCACAACGGGTCCATCATTGTGCTCACTATAACAAGAAGTTTAATTAATAGATGCTAAGATAAAGATATAGTAACTTATTACTTCTGATCCAATGCCTGCTGCAGCGTCATTTTGGTGGAGTTGCGATCGATGCGCATGATGAGCAGACTGCCATCCTTGCCGCCCACCGCCAGCGATTGACCGGCATCGCAAGCAGCCAGCGCATAGATGGGCGTTTGGGCGGAATACACTTGACGAGACTTATTGATGCCCTGATTGCCATTCAACTTGCTGCAGTCCCACAATCTGACGGTGCCATCGATGCTGCCGCTGGCAAATAACGAGCCATCGGGACGCAGTGGCGCCAGCTTAATTACCGACTCGGAATGCTCATGAAGATGCGCCACAAGCGTGCCATTCATACGCCAATTGGACGGGTAAGGCGTCACCAGCTTGTCGTAGTTGCAGCGCTGCGACAAAGCGAGCACATTATAGCGTCGCTTGATCTTCAGCGTCAGCGATTCCAGATCCTTGCAGCATTCCGATGACCGTTCGAGCGAATAGTTGCGATCCGGCATCGTATATTCGCCCAGCGAAGTGGCTGTGCTCACTGTTGTCGTCGGCACGCCCAGCATCATGACTCCGGAGGCGGGACTGCCGGAGGAACCAGCAGCTAAAACGATGTGTGGCGTGACGGCGACATCCGAGGCGGGTGACACCAGTGTGGGAACATGAGGATCGCTAACACCTAGAAACAACAAGGCCCGTCATTATAAGTTATTTAAATGTTAAAATACACAAAAAAATGGAAATTAAAATAATACTTACGGTTGTCCAGCGGCAATTTGATCACCTTATCCGCCAGTGGATACTCGTGGCATGCTACATGCTTGCGACTGACCACAATGCGTCCGTTTCCCGTGGCCGGATCATCCAGATCCTGCATGGTCTTATGTTTAAGCGATATGATGAACGGGCTCATCTCCAGCAATTGCATCTCAATCGTATCCGTCAAACCCTCCGAGGTGAGGCGTCTGAAAAGCTGTAGTGTTTTGGAAATGTGAGTGGTTCGCTTGGAACAACCAAAATTGCCAAAGCACTTACATTGCGCAGCGTCTGTCCCATGTCCTCGTACTGCGGCTGGGCGCCGTCTCTAGCAGCAAGGCGTTGACGCACACGCTCCTCCAGCGCACCGTAGAATGGATGAATGTCGGGGAAACGCAGCACGCTGTCAAAGACCTGCCTGGGAATAGGCGGCTGCAGGCAATCGAGCAGTATGTGCGGCTTCTCCACTTGGATGAGCGGCGCCTTCAAATACATGCCAATGGCGGGCATAATCTTGCACTGCACATCAATGGCGCTCAGGTTGCGCGCTGTGGTTGCAATCATGCCACAAATCTCATGACGTATCCATAAATTTGGATGGCACAAATAGCAGGCGGTTTCCTTGACAATCTCCGTGACCGTTGGTTTGCGAATGTGACCCAACTCGATGAGTATGGTCACAGCTCGGATGGCCTTGGCAATAACAAACTCTTCGCGATCGGAGAATCCCTGCTGCAGCAATGGCACCAATATATCCGACGCCTGCCATCCCACATAGCCCGCAACGCCAGCAATGTTGTCGTAGAAAGCGCCACGCAAATTTTTATCCTCGTCATTCAAGAAAGTCATAATATGCGACAGTATCACATCGTTGGCCTTCTCCTTGCCAAAGAATGCGCACAAATCGCAGATGCCCGACTCCATCAGCGTCTGCTTGACAATGGGCTGTGTATCAGTCAACAAACTAAGCACCGCCTGACGGACAATATCATGCAGAGCATTTAGCTCTGCTTCGTAACGTGGTGTAGGCATTTCATTGGGTGCATTTCGCTGCGTCTCCTCCAGAAAGTAAACGGCGCTCTTGGCCAGCGCAGCAATGTTGCGTGCAAAAGCCACACGCACAATGACAGCGCTTGAATCGCTGGCCAGATCCGTGATATAGGGCAGTATGTATTCGGGGAAAACGTTGGCATCGCTGCGCGGAATGTCCTTGACCATGCCGAGACATGCGGTCAATGTTTCTATCGCCTGCACCTGCACCTTGGCTGGTGAGTTCTCCGCCAAATTAAGCTAGAAATAATATTGTTAAAATAATATACTAAATGAAATCGTATTGTAAGCTTACGATGTACGGCAATATGCGGTCCAAGATGGTTTCCGATGTCGTGTACTTTGAGAGCTTCTGCAGTAGCTGAAGCGCCGCAATTTTAGTGTTGGACTGCTTTAGTCCTCTCGTACAGGAGGTGACCACTGTGATGATTAGTATCAAGCCATCTTGTTCAGGTGGCAAACGTTCACAGCGAACCGGATCTTTTTTCTCCTCGTCTTCCTCGCCGGGCGTCAAGTCCTGTGCTTGTGTCAGCACCTTGATGCAGTGTCCAATGTCCTTGTGTAGACATTGTATCTTGTCATCGGGTGACATGATGGGCGTCGATGAAAACATTTGCAAATACGACTGCAAAAATGAGTAAAAATATTCAGGGAACAATTTGCCACGCTCCTGATCCAAATAATCCTCGGCGCTCTTGCGATTCAGCGAATTAATGTCAATCATCGAAGCCAGCAGATTGCGCAACCGTTCATTCTCAATGCCAGCCAAATGCTTCTTGACCAGCTCGCGATCGCCAGCTCTATAGGCCAGCAATTGCGACAGCTCAAATGGAGCTGTGCCTTCAGTCCAGAGCTCTAGCAGAGCGCAACTGCAAAGAGAAAACAATTTAATAGAAGAACTCGACATGAACTTCACAAAATTCCATCTTGATTATACTTACCCAGCTGAGAATATGTCCATGGCAGGTAGTAAAGTGTTGCCCGCGTAAGAAGGCGGCACTCGTATAATGGAATCCGAGTGAATCACCGACATATTGCCATTGTTGGGATCATCCTCAGCAGACAAAGTCTTCACGAAACGCTCGGGGGCAATATAACAAGTACGTCGTCGACTCGTATCAAAGAAATATGTGTAATCAGCTGGATTATCTTCCGGCAGGTAAGTCGGCTTGAAAGACGCAAAGTCCGACAACAAAATCCAGTTCCAAGAAGTGATTAAAATATTCTCCAATTTAATATCGCCGTGGCAGATCTTCTGCTTGTGACACTGATTTAGAGCGCACAGTATCTGAAATGTTATCCACTTCTTCTCCAGCACCGTAAGGAATGGCCGTGTCGAGACTCGATCATAAAGACTGTGCTTTACATACTCTCGCATTATGTAGGCAGCCTTATCGATGAGCTAATAAATAAAGATTATGATTAATATAGATAAGTTGTATACAATTTGGCAGACAAACCTCCACTCTTTGGAAGGGCAGACAGTTGACCGCATTGGCCAGCGTTAAGGTTTTCTTAATGCTCTCCAAGCGTTCCTTGTGATCCTCCAGTGGCAATGTGGGATCATGCTTCACAAACACCTTGACCACAATTAAACCCTCTTCTGTTTTGGCTTTGGCAACCTTAAAGAATCGCGTGCTGCCCATACTGTGTGCGGGTGGATGATGCATTAAAGATAAATATAAGTACATATGTAGAGCGTAGAAAGGCGTAACCAGCTGTTGTGTTGTTTGTGTACTCACTTTGAGTCGAAAATGATTTCATTGCCAAACTGGCCTGAAAAGTAGTGTTCCACTGCATAGATCTGCGATGGTGCAATGCCAACCAATTGATTGCCCATTTTGCTAGCATTTACACGTTAACACTGCATGCACTGATGTCTTTAATTATAATTTGTTTGTTTTTATTCGAGAGAAATGCAAACTCGCACTTCTGCGCTGCTGGAGCCACTTCGCGTAGTGAATTTCTTCGTGGTCAGTGCTGGTAAATCGCTGAATAACAGCTGTTTGCCTACGATAACTATCGCTGCAATCGATAATACATCGCGCGCAAAACTGCTGTTTGAATAAGTGCAGCGTAAGTAAGTCAGTGTGTCAGCATATTTTCATGTATCATGTAAATCAAAGTGCAAAATTAAAATTAGCACAAAGCTCTGCCAATTCAGCAAAGTATTGCCATGCTGCGCTATAAAAAAGCAGCACAATTACCGCATTTAAATTAGTACTCGTTTAATTGGATCAATTCACACAATGACAACAGTTTCGCTTGCTTTACTGATCGCCTGCAGCTTGGCATTAGCTCAAGCCGCCAACTGGCGTCTGAATGAGGAATATATAGACAGCGATGAGTATGTGCGACCACGCTGGACCCACAGACACTCGGAAATGTGGCCCTGCGATGTGGCCGATTATCCAGCTGCCTATTTGCTGATACACAAGGTCGAGCAGCGTTTGTACGACATTGGCAACGAGCAGATGCGAAACAACATTGTGGATTACGTGGTGAACCGCTTGAGACAGTGCAAGTCGGATAACCAAATGGACGAGCACTGCGTCAAGCGCTCCATAGGCTATGCCATGTCCTTTATCAGTCGCCACCAACGTCCACAACAATTCTAATTATATTCAAAAGTATAAAAATCTATAAATACAAACTGAAAACAAAAATCAAATAATTTAAAAGGACTCATGTGAGTTAGCAGCGTGTGGATGCGGCGTGTGTCGATGCTGCTCCTTTTCTAGTTTGCCAAATTTACTGCGTATATAGAGATGATCCTTGATGCGTTCCCTGCGCATCTCGGGCAACGAATAACGCCGCAGTACATCGCGTCGCTCGAAGATGGACATGGTGACATCCTGGCAGTCCTTCGACGACTGACAAAATGTCCAGCTGCCAAAGATGGTGTCGATGCAGCCACAGTTGCGACAGAAGCCAATAAAAGTGCCCATCAGCTTGGAGCCCAGCTTGCGACAGGAGAAGGAGACGGGTCCGCCCAGAGTGCTCACAGCATGTCCCGTAAAAATCCAGTCTGCAATATTCTCAATCAGGTCATGAGCACGCGGCGGCAGCGTTTCCTCCACGGTGATATTGAGCACCTTCATTTCGCCCTCCTTGAACCGTTGCTTGATTTGCGAGGGCGTCAACTTGACGCACTGCCGCCGCATTCGAGGCTGGGCACAGACGGGCTTGGGTGGCTGGCTGATTAGGCGATGGTCGTCCACAATGTTGATGCGCACACCTAGCAGCAGCGACTCCCAGGAGCCTGTTAATTCACAGGGAGCACCTGTTAGAGTGGGAGTACAGTGTTTAATTTAATTTGACCGTTCAAACCTCGCTCGGCTCATTTGGCTAACCGTCTGCGGGATCGGCGAAGCAGCAGGGCAATCTGTCGGCTGCCCACATTTCCATGCCACGATTAAAGTTGTTGTCCTGCATGGTCTGCAGGCGGGTGAGTATCTTCTCCAGCATGGGAGCTACATTCGCTGGTGTTTGCTGCACTTCCGGCGTAATCTTGTTTGGTGCTTGGTATCCGATGGTCTGGCTTGCTTTTTAAAAAGTCGGATAAGCTAAAAGTCTTTCTCGAATCGTCGACTACTTACCCGAATTACCCGAGCTCGCTAGCGGATACAACTGCGAGCTGCCACTCGAGGAGGCAATGCGTTGCGCCATCTCCATGGGCGACACATTCATCTGCTTGGCCATGTTGTCAATCATGCGATTGCCCCCCTGAGACTGCTGCTGTGGTTGCTGCTGTGGAACTGGCTGATTGACGAGCACTTGGGGAAATCCCAGGCCGTTGGGTTGATTGCTCTCCAAGCCACGTTTATGGGATCGTTTGGTGTTCGGTTGATGCTTCGCTTGCAGCACTTTGAGCAAGTGCAACAACTGCTTTTGGTTCTTCGTCAACGTCACTTGCTCATTCTTGGACTTGGCTTCGACTTTCTTGGTCTTGACATTCGTCTGCAGATTACTGCAATTGCTCACAGCTGGCTTTTGATCCACTTTCTTTTTGTCCACCAAAGGTATATCGTTCCACACCATCTGCCGCTGCTTCGAGTTAGATATGAAGTACGGCTTGGGCCCTTCGCTCTTCGCAATCTTCTTCTCCTTGCTCAGCTGCATGCAGGCCTCGAGTGCCTCAAAGTAATCGCTACCCTTGCCAGACTTGGCATCCACTGTGCCCGTCAAGCTGGCGCTCTTCAAGTCCTCGCAACGACACTGCATCGTTCCCTGCGCGACCTTGGCAGGATCAGCAGCTAAAGCGAATTTGGAAGCATCACAATGACACTGGGATTCTGTTTTGCCTACGCCATCCACAGCCAAAGTGGGCGACTTCTTGGCATCGCAGTGACAGGCACACAACTCCTTTCGTGGTCCCTGCTCCTTGTGCGCCTTGAGTATATCGCTGAGCTTGCTTCTGTACTGCTCGTAGAGACCGCCCGTCTTTGTCTCAGCGATCTCTCTAGCCGGCAGCTTACGGGACATTCGCTTGGCACTGTCGGACTTAGCCTGGAGTTTGTCGCTTTCGCGACTCATCTCCTCATCGATGGCCTTCACAAAGTCGGACATGGTATTGGGTTGCTTGAGATTCTCCACCACATTCATCAGCTCATTCAAGGCACTCAATCTGATGGGTTTGCTGCTGAAGAAATTGTTCTTTTTAGGGTCGGCGGGCGGCTTCTTCCAGGCGGCCATGAACTCCTTGTAGACGCGGTTTAACTCGGCAATGCGACGCTCGGCGGAATCCTGTTCCGCTTTACTATATTTACTCAGTTCCGTCTTGTCTTTGCTGGGCAAGTCGAGTTTGAGTATAACCATGCCCTTGACCTCAGGCTCACTTCGCTCCTTGTCGCTTGAACTAACTTCCGGCTCCTTGGCCTTTTGCTTGGGCACACACTTCAACTCCTCGGCTTTGGAGTCATCTTCACAACTGGCAGCGGGTGATTTGATTAGCTGTGGTTTCTTGGCGGACTTGTAATTATCCGGCAAGTCTTTGTCCAGCACCGAGCTTTTTGCTGCTCTACTACCGACGTCAGTTTTCAGTTCTTTTGCCACGGCATCGGCATCATCGTCCTCCGCCACCGCTGAGTGCTCTGCTATCAAACCCGTCGCATGTTTGGCATCGTCACCCACTTCCTTGACACGTTCCCGATAGGCGTTGTAAAGACGATGCACATCGATTCGTTTGACTTCATTGTGTGGCAAACTTTGTGGCTGGCTTGGCGATGGCTGCATTTTGTTGGCATTGCTGCTGGGCAGCAAACTGGCAAGTAGAAGGAGCAGCAGGCAAATGTTGATTAATTGAATTTTGCGCTGAACAACGCGCCAGCCAAACATTTCATGTTGTTCAGCATTTGGCAGGCAGCAGTAGATATTTTGCTGGAATTATTTACAAGTATAACGACGACAGCTTTCGACAGCTAAAGCAAAAAAAAAAAAAATAAACAAGCAGCTAGATTAAAGTAGAGTCCACAGTAGAGTATGAATTGTTACTTAAACTATAGTCATCTTTATTAAATAAATTTTTGGAAACATTCAGCAAGTGTTGAAAATTAATTTGAGAGGGGCAGAAAAGGATTTGACTCCAATTAATAGCACATTGTCTTCTTTCTTTGCTATCTTCTGGTTGTCTGGTTAACCATGCGTATACGTGATGCGTATCTCTGTCACTTTGCCGATGTTACACACTTTTGTCCAAAACTTATCGGGTATCAAAATGCAAGCAAAGTATTTTTTTAACACTTTTAATTTGAGGCCACTGCTGCTATTACATGAATTTAATTGTCAACTTTCGTAGATGTCTCCGCCGTCTCGAGCCTGGCTTTCAACAGTTCGTTCTCACCCATCTCCATATAGGGATAGTAAACTTTCGTGTGCGGCACCAGGGACTCTTTCAGAATCTGCGGCGATGTCCAGCGCAACAAGAACTGCGGACTGCCCATCTTCTCGTTAGTGCCGGATATGTTGCCGGCACCAAACGGCTGCTGAGCCACCTTGGAGCCGGTGCACTTGTCGTTGAAATTCAGGGTGCCCACATTGAGTCTGAAAGCTTCGCAGGCCTGCTTGATAAACCTGTTGTCCGTGGCAAAGACTGAAGCAGTTAGACCCTGATTGATCTCCGCCACCTTTTCCATGGTCTCTTGCACTTCACTGTCGTTGTAGACATGCACACACAGTATGGGCGCCATCAGCTCGTCCTTGCAGAGGAAATTGTCGAGGTCGTGCACCTGCACAATGGTGGGATCAACGTAGAAGCCCTTCGTCTTGGAGGCCGTGCCTCCTATGAGCAGCTCACACTTGGGATTGTTGTGTATGTACTTGAGGTAGGTGAAGATGCGATCGAAGGCCGAGCGATTGATGACAGCCGAAAAGAAGCAGTCACAGTAGGTCGCCTCGCTGACAAACAGCTTTTGTGTGATGCTCAGCAGTGGCTTCTTGATCCGCGACTCCCACAGCGACTTGGGCACGTACAGCATGGAGCAGGAGGAGCACTTTTGACCCGCATACTCAAAGGCCGCCCGTATGGTGCAGGCAATGACGGCATTGGGATCGGCTGAAGCGTGCACAAAGTGAAAGTTCTTGCCGCCGCATTCGCAGGCAAGGCGTGGATAGTGATCGTAGATGTCAATCTTGTTGGCCACCATGCGCCACAGCACCTTCAGCACGCTCGCTGTGCCCGTAAAGTGGATGCCGGCCAGCTTGGGGCTGCGTGTGACGACTTTCGCGAATGTGATGGGCATGGCGGGTACGAAGTTGACGACACCATCGGGCACACCGGCCTCACGCATCGCCTGGAACACATACCAGTTGGAGAGCAGCGCCGAGTCTGATGGCTTCCACAGCACTGCGTTGCCCATCAGAGCCGGGGTATAGGCCAAGTTGGCGGCAATGCTGGTGTAGTTGAAGGGCGTGATGGCAGCCACAAAGCCGGTGAGACCACGCAAGATCATCTGGTTGCGACAGACATTCGGGTTGAGATTGACTGGCTCAAAGTTGGCCAAATCCCGCAAATATATCGGATTGATGCGTAGCACATCGACAAGTTCGGCGACATCCATGTCCGCCTGCTTCAGCGTCTTGCCCTGGCCCAGCATTATGGCAGCCACGATCTTGAAGCGATATTTGGTGGCTATCAAATCGGCTGCCTTCTCAAAAATGGCGATGCGTTTGCTCAGCTTAACATTGTTCCAGTCGAGTTGCGCATACGAAGCCAACTCAATGGCATCCTCTATCATGCTGGCACTTGCGTGGTCGTAGCTGCAATTATATTGAAATTATAATGGGGAAATGTAATTCACGTTTTTTAGTCTATGTACTATGCCTGCTCACCGTGCTATGTAGTGATCTTTATTGTATGGCAATATTTGCACCTTATTGCACTCTTTGTACATTTCCACGTCGTCTATTACAGTGGGCACAGACTCTATGCGATTCAATATGTTTGCCAACGCCAGTTTCACTTTACTTCGCTCATCGGAGCCACTTTTGTAGTCCAGCAATTTCTCGTTATAAACAGGCAGCATGTCGAAGTATTCTTTTTTAATTGCATACTGTGACGCGCTGTAACATTTCAAAAGAACCGCCAATTAGCAATAGTTGGCAACGCAAGCGAGCAGAGTTGCATTTGCCGATAGCTGTTATCTTGTCAGTCAGCAGCTGTTCAGTTCAACAAATTGCACCGGCAGCACTTGTTCGTTTATGCAATAAACAAAAATAAAGAAATGCAACTTACGCGCGTTTTACTGAAACCGCGAGCCTCTGAAGTGCTGACAGCCTATTTGAAACAGTGCCAAGAGCCATTTTGGACATCATACTTTGTCAAGGTAAAAAAGTAAATGAAATCTGTACAGACCCCTAAAAATTCTAAAGGCCAAAAATTATACCAAAACAACAAAAAAAAATTTGAATTTAGTTCAAAGATGTGCAGAATGATCAGCGCGGCATGTCACACTTCAATTGGACACTGGATACGGGCACAAACTATCATATATTGCGCACGGCGTGCTATCCGTACATGAAATATCACTGCAGTAAACGTGAGGTGCAGGATCTTTCACTCGAAGACAAGTTCTTTCGTTTCCTGAAGGTGATCAACCTGGGTAAGTGAAAGGATGAATACGTACATATATACGATTAGAGTATGTATCAATCGCAACATATTCATGTCGTAGGCCTACCAATGCTCTTCTATGGACTTGCTGCAATACGTCTAATTAGCCATAAAGAAATCGTTCGATTGAGCGATACAGTGGAGGTGCCAATCTACTTTCTTTATGCGGAGGATAAGGGGTCTAGATTTTGAATTTTTTGAATTTAAAACAAATATACTGATCTGAAGTCTGGAGTCTGGGAGCAAAACTTTTGTACTAAATAAAATATCACATCCTAGAAATGATATACAGTTCAAAAACATATAACAACATGCTAGCTACATCTTTCATTATAGTCAACAATTGCAACTTCCAAGGACCGTAATCATTATATATTGTATTCAAAAAAGTACATGAACAACCAATGATCATTCTCGTTAAAGAAAACGATGAAATGATAGAATCGATACTACACATGATACATGAAGATAGTAAATTTATTGTAATTTCTTTATTTAAAAATCCAACAATTAGTATTAACCGTCCTGGTAATATCTCTTAAGCTTAATTTTTGCAGTCCGTTGCAGGATTCTCGCAAGTTTCATCATAGTTATCCAATAGCAGGGGGTTCAACGCTTGACCAAATTGGGTCAGCGAACAGGGAGCATCGCAGTTGGGTATGCTGAGCTCTTTGGGAAACTTATCCTCGCTGTTGAAGTAATAAACCAACTATGGGAACCATTTATTAATATTTCGATCGACTAAATCAGATAAAACCTGCCTTACCTTTACTTCAAAATCACCATCGCTAAACGATTTGCTATTATGCAGCTCAAACACCAAAGCAGCAGCGTATTCCGGCAGCTTAGCTGTTTGATCGATAATGCCCATCGAGTTCATAACATTCACTAGAGTCACATCGTGTCCAGCATACAGAAAGATCTTTCGATCTGGATTTAAATTCTTGCGGCGTTTGTTTTGCATTTTCTTTAGAATCTCCGTGAGAAAAGCGCCACCTTTGATGCGCTTCATCAGATGCGTTTCCGTAAATAAAGCATAACTGCGCTCCGCTAAGGGTCTAATTTCCTCGGGATATATATTCTCAGTCCAATCGGGTAGTGCTAAGCTAGCTTCCTCTTCGGTCTTTAGTGTGGTATAAAGCAGCTCCACATCCAGCACATTAGAAATGTTCTAAAAGGTTTCCCATGTGTTTAAAATACGATTAATTCTCTATTATATCTGTCTCACCTTGCCGGTATTCTTGCTGAGCAGTTTGTAGAGAGCCTTGTTGTCCTCGTTCAGCTTTTGCAGCTCAGCTGGCGGCGATTTGTAAAGCTTTTGCAGAATATTCTCATACTTGATGCACGTCTTCTTTTGTGCCAGGAGCTGTAATTAGCAGGTTTCGAATCAAATATGTTTTATGATAATCTTATTGAAGTGCACTGCGAACTTACTGTGTCATCGTTGCGGGCGAGGGTGTTTATGGCCACGGGTTGCCAAGGTATGGGCAGCACATTGTTGTTATCCAGCGGTGGCATTAGGCCAGCCAAAACGCTCTGGGCGCTCATCTAAAAGATAACTACCAAACTGATAAGACATCAAGTTTCTTATCACTATTTAAATTGTCTTTTTGACATAGTACTATTATTTGTATTCATTCACGCACCACACAGCGTTCCGCAGCCGAGCTCAGGACATGCACCTGTTGCTGTGTGTAAATGCTGTTCGATGGCAACAATCGATAATAGCGCATGCGCAAATTGCGACCCAGATTGTAAGCCTGCAGGCTGCCCTTCTGCGCAAGCGAAAGAGAGAGAGAGAAAGCGGATTAGAAATGTATCGAATCGATCAGCTGTTAACTCACCGGTGTCAGTGCTCCGAGACCCTCTTGCCAATCGTGCGCAGCATGTGGATCATTAGGATAAAAGCCGCTGGGGTTCTTGGCACCATGACGAAACAGCTGTTCGCATCACACATAGAACGAGAAAACAAAACAAAATAGAAATACTTAATGCGCATGCTAATTTTGTATTTAGCTCGACGCACAATAGATATCATTCGTAGCTTTTTCAAGCCCTGCTCGTCGTTGTTGTCGCCAAACACGAAATATGCCATCATGACGAAACATAATGCGCTGCCCAATAATATAACTGATATTTTGGTGCCACGCCGTGATTTGCAGTCGAACGGTGACATCTTTCTTTCAATTAAATTTGCTGCAGTTTATTAATATATACGTATGCACTGAAAGAACTACACAAGAATATTTATAGCCTCAAAAAGTTGTTGTTTATTTCATTAGGATTTTGGTTTTTTTTTCGCGTTCACGTAAACAGAAACAACAACTCGCATAACACGTCTAACAACAGCAAAATCAACGCGGCAACTGAAATACCATCAAAAACAGCTTAGCTAAAAATTGAGGGAAATCGCTGAGAGCAACACTTTCGTGTGTGTGAAGAGAGCGACCTACAGCAAAGCTAAGCGTATAGAGAGTGAGAGTGAGTTAGTGAGTGAGTGAGAGCCAGTCGACAAACATGTGCTAATAATCAAATTATGCGGACAGCGAAAAGTAGACAACCCCAGTGCGAAATTTAGCACAGCAGCAAAAAGTGCAAATGCTCGACGAGAAAATACCATGTAAATTTCATGTAAAAAATATATATTATTTTATTTGCAATCGGGCAGTGCCACAACAATAGAGATGCAACAAACCCACAATTGGGTTAAATATATAAAAATATGCATAGACATCTGTATATAATTTGACACTACCATTATACATGCCATCCTGGTTCGGCCAAATCGCAGACTAACACAACTGGCAAGAGGAACTCAAATTCAATCGGTGCAACACAGAGTCTATGTTGTGTTTTGTGGTGCTTGACAATCTTCCACCTCCTCCTCCTCCTCCCCCTCGGATTCACTGGCTGGCTCCTCCACCAGGTAGCCTTGCTCTGCTTGATAGACATGATTTTGTTTGCATTTTGATTTTGCCACTGGCTGTGATGATGATGGGTCCACATTCTCCACAGTTTCATGCTCAACTCCATGCTCTGGTTCCGCCTCATGTCCGGGTTGGGGCAACAAAGGATTGCAAAGGCATTGATCGGGC
Organism: Drosophila siamana; assembly: GCA_035047445.1. NCBI lineage: Eukaryota > Metazoa > Arthropoda > Insecta > Diptera > Drosophilidae > Drosophila > Drosophila siamana. The sequence goes on along the minus strand of JAWNPP010000004.1, from coordinate 13,472,827 downwards.
TCAGCTCCTTCATATTGAATGAAGGACGGCCTGTTATACCATTGAACCATATGGCGCATATTGTAGACGAGTTCATCTTGTTGGTAACAACTATTCTCTGGCATTACCACATAATTGTTAGCAACGTCATACGGTAAATACATCAACGTTTCATCGGTTTCGGGCATCAGATACTCGTAGTACTCAATGGTTGTGGTGAGATATCTATGACTGGACATTACGCTTGTTGCTCGTGTAGGCTTCCAGCTTCCTCGATAGGTGCGTACTGATTCACGATGCGGAAGCGCAGGCGCAGAAAGTAGACACGGATCTGGCACTGGCGAAGCAAATAAAACTGCAGATAAAGTTGAAAGATCATCGGGAACCAGATAACCAAAATATGCACACAAACAAATACGTGAAAATCAAATCAGTTTGTATGCTTTTCTCGATTGGAAGTTTTCCCCCTTTTTTTTTTTGGTCGTTTTTTTTTTGGCTCTATTGAGGAACGCTTGCCGGAAATGAAAGATCGTAACTAATTTTGAATTTCATACGTAACGAAATATTGAACAAAACGAATATGTTGCTAAGCACAAGCAAAAGTTTATCAAATTCTTATTACTACTGCTATTCGGTAAATTTTAATGTTAAACTTTCAACTTAAAACTAAGCACAGTCTTTGGTCCCAAAAAGAATTATTGTAAGCATTCTACGCTGCCGCTAGGTCAACTACCACCCAGCACATAGCGTTCCGTGTCCAGTTCCTCATCCGAATACTGCTGCTCCATGCGCTCGCATTCGTTCTGCCGCGTGCAGCGCTTGTAGATCATGTAGCCACCCCAGACACTCAGTGGCAACATGGCCAATCCCACGGGCATCAGAAAGAGCAGCAGAAACTCGCGTGGACCGCTGGTATCTTCCTGCACTAGCTCATCACTGGCGGTATAATCCGCCCAGTAATCCACCTCATCTTCCGGTGGCAACACCTCCAGAAATGCCTCGCGTATCTTGTGACCACGATAGCTGATGGCCACACAGGCATAGAATCCTGTATCGCTCAATCGCACACTATTTATTATCAGCTTGCTGAGATAGATCTGTGGATTGATGAGCTTCTCTGGCGGTGTGGCAAGTAATTCATATGTCTTGCCACCATAACGCACAATATGTGTGCTAAAGTTAGAGGATTGCGCCGATTCAGCCGCTGCCGGTTGCCCAGGGAAGCGTCTGCGAAACCATTTGATGGTGGGATGCTCCTCGCTGTGCACGCGACACTGAAAAACCACTTGACTGTCCTGGGCGACTGTCTTGTTGCTGGGGTAGGCATCCAGGAATTCTGGTGCGGCCAAAGAGCTGTCTGAAATTAAGTGAACATTTTAAGTGAAATTAAAGTGAAGTAATTTATGTGCTTATCAAAAACAGGGGTATATGTTGCAAGCACGTTACATTCAATTAAACAGTAAAGTTCTCGACTTATAAAATAATATTTTTAATCCATTAAAACAAGCTGAAAGATCTCAACCCCTTCTAACTTTACATGCCACATGTTGAGTATTCCAACCAATCCAATCTCGGAACTTAATTAAAAAATTTAAAAAATACTCATTAATTATATATTAAGTAAGATGCTTACTTTTCACATCCAGCTGATAGGTGCGCACAAGTTGCACGTCCACAGCTTGTGTGGCATCCAGCACATGCGGATTAATACTGCACTTGTAGAGTCCCGAGTAACGCTCGGTTACGTTGCGCAGCCAGAGCTCAGGACGACAGAGACTGGACTCACAGGGCAGTGGAGTCCAATCATCGACAGATTCTAGCTGATAGCAATTGTTATCGCTGCATTGCTGTTAAAGAAATAACTATGCAAATTACTAAAGTACTTATGAGTGAATTAAAGAATTCCCACCTTGAAGAACCACTGAATCTTGATCTCAGCGAGCTTGCGTTCATCCACCAGACCCGTGAGATTGCATTGCAGCTTGACATCATAGCCAGCACGTTGCTGTATCAGCTCCGTGTTCTCTATTCGAAATGCAATCAGTGAAAACATCATTTTAGCAATCAAAACAACGAAAGAAAGGCAAATATCTTATCAAATTGTGTTGCCAAAAAAACGAAAAACAAAAGCAAACAAATAGATAAATAGTTGGAAAGAATTGGCAGTCAGAAACATAGAGAACATCGCATTGATTGATTTTTTATGATATTTTAAACAAGCTACCCACAGTGTGGGAATTTAAGTAAATGTTTTTCTTTTTACTTTACACTCACCTGTAGTGTCAATAAAATGAGCGAACGCTTTAACTGGCTTCAAAATGCCAATTAAGAAGCAAATTGTCAGTAAAAGTGGCAGCCACAGCTGCTTCATGATTTGTGCTTATTATTAGTTATTTATTGAATATTTTGTGTACATTTTTAAACTCATGGCAGTTCTCAAAGTAGAGTTTTTCAATTAGGTAAACCTGGAATCGCCAAAAAAATAACAAAATTATTTCATTTATTGAACCAATTTCACAAATCGCTACAAAATATCATTAGTGGCTTCCATTGTGGAATCAATAAAAATGTGGAATTCAGAAATGTGCCCAGACATAGAACATATATAGTAGGCACATTGTATATTCGAATTATCGCCCCGTTTTGGCCATTCACGAAATGATCGATTTGAATTTAATTTTATAGCAAACTTTTAGTGCTCGACCCGACGCTCTACTCAGGTTGTTATTTATTTATTTATTTATCCATTGCATTTTTCACCGCTTCGCACACATTTTTCACACATTTTATTGGGCGCTGGCGGCCCGCTAGCTGACTGGGCTGAGTGTACAATTTTCTTTTGTTTATTTACTTGGCCATTTAAAGCTGGTGATCCACATACAAATAGAAGATCACACACACACACATAAAGATACAGATACAGATACAAAACTGCTCCGATACAACATGTACATAGGTGTAATAGCAAGCACATTGTGTATATACAAATCCTTGGCTCACATATAAATTATGGCATTTTGCTTTTCATTATTATTAAATAGCAAGAGACCCATTTATATGGCGGGTCGAACAATAAATCATGTATGTGATAATGCCCATTTATCAAAAACAAAACTTGTGGGTTGATTGAAGATTGTGGAAATTAAGAGTTTTATGTTTTTGCTTTTGTACTATTTTTACACAACACCTACGGACATTAACTGACATTCCGTTGAACACATTTTCAGATATGTTTAGAACTATATCAGCAGCATTATTATTGTGCGCAATAAAAGAGCGAATTACCCGATGCTAATTTCGACATTAAGCAATTAATTTTCACCTTTTTTTTGACGTCTCGTTGCCATTGTCGCGCCGTCGTTGCTTCGCATTTGCATTTTTTTATAATTTAGATATTTAGCATACGCGTATGTGGATGTTTTAAGTTATTTTAGTTTTTTTTTTGTTTCTTTATATCTGGAACGATGCGCTGCACGAAACTCGCATAAAAAACACAATTGTCTGACCGATGATCTTCGGCGATACCAACAACAGATTGTCGGGTTGCGTCTGTTTATTTAGCTGCTCTCCACATGATCAATTTTTGGGCTTGATTTATCAATGTTGCCCCCATTTGATTGGCATTCACTCAATTGATTTATTTGCTATCATTTATTAGGTAGCCGCCGCTTCATTCAAAATACATTCGAATATATATTTACTATGTGCATGATTGACAATTTGTTTATGCAGAGCAACAGTTTTTTATTTCTCGAAAATTACGCGCAGTCACCACAACGATGGACACACGATGGACTTCAACGAGCGACAGTTGGTTAGTTTTCAGTTTCTGTTTCTGTTTTTTTATAATCACACAGTGAGCACTTTGCTGATATGACGAGCTGGCCAGCTTGTTTTTTTTTTTTTATTTTGATGGACACTTTTGTGCTGATATAGACGACTTTAGTTACCTAATGCCTCCATCCATATAATGCTAAAACGTTGCAGATTTTTTCGCGCATCCAAATAGCATAAAATTAGATGTATTTTTTATTATTTTTCGAATTTCTATTCTTAAATTATGTGCGTCCCCTTTTAGAGAATTTCTCTATTGTTTTGTATTGTATTGTTTTCTTTTGTATGCTCTGGTGGTGTTGTATTGTATTAGATCGCTCGATCGTGTTTATTGTACGTCCGCTCGGGTGGGTGGCTATCAACAAACTACTGTAATACACGAATCGAACAAGTGTTACCCCTCGGAGCCGCCACAGAGGTGCTCGGCGTTGACGATGTTGCTGTTGCCGTTGCCGTTGCTACTTCGTTGCTGGGAAACAACTAAATAAGTGTATTTTATAAGCAGTTACGCTTATCGCATATCAATATAAATGCGTAAATATACAGTAGTCGATATAGTGAGCAGATAAGTACACACACATTCACACACCTAGTCAAAGATTAGACTCGATGTTTGTGGATCGTCCCGAAATAAATTTAACCCTCTCGCAGCGAACAACAGAGAGAGAGAGAGAGAGAGAGAAAGTTGGAGGTGAGAGTGAGAGAGCCAGGTAGTTTTATTTAAATGTTGTAGTGCACCCTCGCTCGATATGTTGTGTTTATTTTGGCTGCCTCATGTGAAAGGCTTACGGTGGTGTTATCGCAAAACTGCAGCTTATCACAAACCCCCTTCTACCTAATAATAAATAGCAGGGAGCCAAACAGCGGCAGCGGCAGCTCATAGTGTCGCGTTGATGGCGTCTATAGATTGCTGCCAATGGCGACAACCCAAATGCTTACAATTTGTCCAAGCAAGCGCTCCATTCATTCCAGCGAACAACGAAGCGAACAAATCCAAATTAATGCCCAATGGGCTAGTCAACAAAGCCTCCAAACCGATCCGCCACGATGGCCAAAGGCAGTTGCACGTTGTTTAGAGCTCTTTGCCACTTGATAACTTCCCCAACAGCCATATAAACTGATTAGGGTGCTTTATATCTATATTGTAGCTATAGCAGTGCGATAAAAACAAAGAGTCCAACAATAATCCCACAAATGCTTTTTGTATGATAGATTTTTTTATTGGAATTTCTCGTTTTGTGCTTTATTGCATCTGGAAATTCTGCAAAAAAAGAAATAGCTTATAGTTTGATATTTTAATACATTCTTTAATTGTACTCACACTTATCCTTCGGCTTCAGTTCATTCAGTTCTGTAGCGTGCTCTGCCAGCAAGTCCAGCATCACCTCAATCTTCAGATTGCACATGTTATTCTCCTCTTCTAATGCACGAAACTTTTTATTCAAACGCAGCATATCGTCGACGTCTCCTTTGCGCACCGAATGCATCCAAATGCCATCGGCGAAACGCAGTTTTTTATTGCCGAGGTTGAGGGAAATCTTACGAAAATCATCAATATCTTCGGTTACAATGGGATAACCAATATTACAGCGATTTACACGCGCTGGAATTGGCTTCGATTCGAACTTCTTGTTGAACAGCGGCATTACAAATGGACAACTGCAAACGGAATAAAAATAATAACACAAACACCTGCCTGACCACAATGAACACGTTGCCAGGACAACATGTCAAGGTGTCAAAACACAGCCGGCTAAAATTGTGTACACTGAGCTGTCAAACTGACGGCAGTCAGCAACGATAGAAAAATATTCATATACAAACCAATTCATAGTTCACACATATTATGCTGAAACCATTGAAGAAAATTGAGTGTGTTTAACTCGTATTTTGTATTAACACGGGCAGAAAAAAATGACACAGGAGGCTGATAATTATGTGTTCTCCAAGTACGTATTAACCAACATCGATTTCGTCGATATTTAATTCAATTGTTTTACTACAGTTGTGCGGAGCAAGTGGCCGTTTGTGTGGAACAACTTGTACAACAAACCAATAAGGATTTAAAGAGCTTTCGTGAGGAGCAGACTGGTCTTCGATCGCATATCTGTTCCGTAGTCGATGAGAATCGCAAGCTAAGCACGCAGCTGGACAGATATCTTCGAATGCCACAAGCCCTGGACATGGAAGAGTTGCGACAACAGCTGCGAGTATCCAACGATGCATTGATTATTGCCAAATCGCAGATTGATGGACTTAAAAAGGATCGTCACTGCCTTAATCAGATTAATGAATGCTCACAGCGCACTATAAAGAATTTGGAGATTGAATTGCACAGTTATCGCGAGCAAATGGCTAAAACCAAAACTCAACAGGTGCGTCATTACGAATGATGACTTCTATGATTCGAAATAACTATAGAAGAGATTCTTATTCAACATAAATCTGCCTAAGACAATGATCAATTGATTTAAAGCCGATTATATATTGATTTTATTTTTAAGACGTTTAATTTGTTCTAAATACATAAACTTATAAATGTAACCTTTTTTAGATGTATGACAAGTCGATTAAACTGTTGGAGCACAAGCTGAACTTGCAGCAGGAGGAGATACAAACGCAGGCGAGCGTTATCAAGGCATTGCATCAACATAAAGTGCGGGATGTCGATAAGATTGAAACACTACAAACCCAACTGACTAAGCGACGTCATGACATCGACAATCGCGAAGACGAGCAGGCAAAACTTTCCGCGCTCCAAAAGCAGCTCAAGGAACTCGACAAAGCATTGAAGTTTACCCAATCCTTGCTGGAGAAGAGCAACAAGCGTGAGGAGTTGGCTATACGAAAGGTACAAGAGGCGATCAGCCTCAGTGAGGCTGCAGAGCGCGAGAAGAACGAGGCTGAAAAGCGTGCTGAAACCTACAAGGAGGAAGCCGCTCAACTGGCCACCAACATCGGCAGCGTAATGGATGAAGCCGCCAAGCGAGTGGATAACGAAGTCGATCAGCTGCGCACGAAGCTAGCGAAAAAAGATAAAATGATCTCAGCACTGCGCGAAAAGGTTTGTTTTTTGCTTCGAATTTAAAAGGCATCCGTAGTTATGTATTTGCTAGCTAGACATTAAACCAAAATCTACATTTCATACAAAAATATGAAACTTTTTAATTACTGCAGCTGAGCCAAATAATGCTCGAGCACAAGTCCAAGGTAGACGCCGTTGAAGCGCGCTATAATCGCATCAGTCTAAAGTATGAGGAGACGCTCAAGCAAAACGAAAAGCTCGCAGCCCATGTCGAGTCTTGCAACAAGCGCGTTACAGAAATGGAACAGTACACATACAAGGAAGAACATCACTTAAAGAGGTGAGCATGCCGCACGTTAGTATTAACAATATTGTTCATTACCATTGTTTAATTGCAGCAAGAAGAACTTTGATCCTCTCGTGGAGGATTACATGCAGGCCAATAAGAAACTAAAATCACAATACAGATATCTTTTGCACGACTTGACACACAAGTTCGAGGCTGAATTCGAAAATGTGCGTAAGGAGAACTGCAATCTGAAGGCCGAAAATGAGCTATTAAAAAGTGGCGCCGCTGGAGATGGCGTCAACGTATTAAACAAGTAATGCATATGTTACAAATACATACTTGTTGTGTTCATAAAATGACGTTCATCAACTAAAGGCTATGTTGCAGGGATCTGTGAATTGCAGTGGGGAAATAAACTGGGAATAATACAATATTTAACATACTTATATTTTAGAAAGTCCTATATATATGCAGTAATTTAAAATTCAAAACTATGCTGCAGCGAGCTGTGCATTGCGGGCCGGGAATAAACTAGGAAACCAATAACTAGGTTCATCTGATTGCTTATCAATCCAGCAGAGCCCTTCACCCAATACTTTGTCCAATGCCTGCTTGGCACGATAGTCAGTCCAGCTGCGAAGAAAGTGAAAAGAAATTCATTAATATCTTGTTAAAGTTACTGTAATTTAGACTTACGCCAAATCCTTCATGAGCTGATTTTGAGTAACGCAGCCCAGTTCTGTATTGGATGCAGCGCTGAGTATGTTAGTTTCCTCCATGCTGAGCTCACCCGGAATGGATTGCACCATGTACTTGCCCTTACCCAGCTTGTGTATGACAAAGCTGCACAAACAATAAAAATATATGTATACATATATATGAATATTGAACTGCGAATATTAATTCAAAGTAATTTACTCACCCGTTGCCAAAAATGCTCAGCTTTTTGGCGGCCATGAGAATATCCTCCTTGGTAATCTCCTGATGCACTGCACTCTGCCCACGTGCAGCGATCAGACGACGTCGTAGCTCATCAAGTTCCATTAGGCCACCAGTTTTGTGATTCGCCGCCAGACAAACTTCAACAACCTGCACGCTAAGCTCGTAATAGAAATCTCCCATGCCAAGCACACTCCAAAAGCCTTTGCCAGTAGCCAGTGGATCCACGCCAATGGCGGCACACATCTCCTGGAATTGCTTGCGGAATTGTGAATTTTTGCGAATGTCTTCCTTGTGCTTCATGGCAAATTCTTCCAATTTGCTGCGAAAAACGTCCATTTGCTTGGTCATTTGCTCTAATTGTGATTCCTGCAAGTCGGCTCCCTTGTCCTTGTATTTCTCGGCAGCCAGCTTTTGTTGCTGTATGGCACCCAAGCCCACACGGCGGCGCATTTTAAAATAATACTAATATTTCTAACTCTTACACAGAAATGAGACAATTTTCGACCATCTGTTTTCGTTTATAGACTGAAGACCGATGACAATCCCGTCAGCTGATTTTCACTGCGAACCACCCCTGGCAATATACTAATGTATCGATACGAAAAATGTTTATGTTATCGATATCATTGAAAATCAATTGATATTGGATATCACGAAAGTGGCTCTTTTGGTATTTTTTTAGCTTTAACCAATCTGGTGGCATATGCTAATATTTCTGTCATTTGTTTTTCTATCTTTAATTTTTCATCAAAATGTTTCAATTTATCTGGAGATAAGCCCCCGAATGGTGTGTAACATATTGGCGTTTCGGTATTTTGGAATATCCAATTGCCGTTAAAATAATTGGCGTTTTAGAAATTTTTCAAGTGGTCACACCGAGACACAGGTGTTAAAAAAACAGAAAGCTCTTTTTAAGAGAAAAATAATAATAATGAATACAAGAAATTCATAATACACAATTTATTAATTGGTTTGGCTGCAAAAGTATCTATGTTCGCCATAAAACAAATCGATATTTTACAATTTTTAATTCAGTTTTCTTTAGTTTCGTAGCGTGTGGTTTATTTTCGCGTGTATTTAAATTAAACAAACAATGTTAACTCATTTGTCGGCCCCCCATCAAGAGAAATCTATGTACGAGAACCACAGATGAGCTAAATACAAAAAAGCGAAAGAGAAAATTAAAAAACGCAGAGACAGCAGTATCTATAACATAAACAACAACAATAGCACTGCCCCTTCTCCGCTCGACGCCTCCACAAAGGACATCCGCCATCATAAAAATCAAAAACTCCATCAAGGTTAATGAAAATGCTGTGTTTTCAATTCGCTGAACTGATCCACAAGCAAAATGAAATGAAATCGAACTGAATCCGTTGAATTGGCAAAACGAATTTTTGTCGAAGCGGACGGACAGGAAAGACGAAGGACGGTCAGGAGTGCGTACCGTGTTGCTTCGGTATGTTGTGCTTCGACTCGGAGAAGATGAATTGGTATTACCATGTGCTGGCACGGCGACCATATTTAGTGGTCATCTCCATTACTGTTTATTGTGTGGCCTGCATAATTGTCGCACTGATATTGAACGACCTGCCCGACTTTAGTGACCCCACCTTGGTAAGTGGCTCAGTCGTAGGCCCATAAATTATTTCTACGCATGCTCACAAAATACATACAATACAATACAGGGCTTTGAATCGCGCGGCACTGTGATAGGCAAACGGTTGACTGCTTGGCATAATCTGAAACAGGAATGCGATGGCAATGGTCTTTTGTTCTCCAATCCATCGGAACTGCTGCAAAAGCTGCAATTCGAGAAGACCCGCGGTGTTCTAATGCAACCGCCTACCAACCACAACCGACCCCGAAACCAACGACCAAAAACCAAAAAAAACAATAAGAAACGCAAGGAGCACAATAACAAGAAGAATCAGCACGACGATGTAGCCCACAAAATGATGGTGATCAACAAGCGACTGAAGGCCACCAAGCGTCCACACAACGACGACAAATGGCTGGATGGCCAAATACGCGATTACGAGATCACCAATGACAGCAGCATCAGTGGCCCACCGACCATCGAATATGGCCACAATACGACGTTCGTTGATGAGGATGAGCATCGTGAGCTTGTGCAGAGCAAGACAAGCAGATGGCGCATGCTAAAACAGGCCACTTTGCCCAACGATTTGGGTTGGTCAGAGGCCAAGCTATCCAAGGAGTCGATTGAAGGCTTCTTCTGTGATTCGTCGCCGCACAAACGTTATGCGCACTTTTTGGTGCAACGCATTGGACCCAATGCCACGGACTCGTTATTCGACCTGAATGGCATGCTGGCCATGTGTCAGCTGCAGGAGCAGCTTAGCTCTGTGGCAAGCTATCAGGCGTTCTGTGAACCGGAAAACAACTGTTGTCGTCCTTGGTCGTTGCCCAATTATGCCACACTGTTGGCCAATAAGAGTTCATGCTTTGATCTGACCACAGAGGACGTGACGATGCTACAAACGCTGCTCATCAATTGCTATGAGTATTATCACGATCTAAAGATTGATATGAACTGTAATGGGCTGAATCCTTGCTATGCACCCGAGAAATGCAAGCGTAATGTTGTTGTGTTCAGTGTGCTGAACTTTCTGAGTGACTACGGCTTCATTAAACCTAATGTGAGTGAAAGCAGACTCAATTATTGCCGAAACTAAACCATTTCTTTATTTATTTGTAGGACACCAATGTTTATTTGAAGTACGCCATGATTTTTGTCCCCATTGCACGCTCCAATCGCATCCTGCCGCTGTTTCACGAATGGGAAAACATGTAAGTTGCTAAAGATTAATGAACTTTTGCTAGTATCTGCGCAATGTGTAACGATCAATGGGTCCTGAAGGCATCTTGCCGTCTTTGGCTGTCACCAGAGCTGGCACACACACTTCCTCGAAGTATGTGGTCAAATCGTATTTTTTAAACAACTTGCGCATGCTGTCGCGAAACTCTTCCCTGCTCAAGTCCTTGGGAGTTGGCTGCCTCTTGTACATATTGTCGCCCAGTTCTTCCAAACGATTGTAGTAATTGCCATAGGTCGTTTGTATGTCCTTGGATTGATTATTACCACCTAAAGGATTGAGTTTGATTGTTCTCTGGCTAATCAACGAAACGTATTCATCGGGTGAATAGTCTGACCAATAGACCGTTTTACGCAAGTCCTTCAAGTATTCTTCAACTTGATCGTAACGCACCGGTGGACACTCGAAGAAGAGCTTGTAAATCTCTTCGTTGCACCACTTGGTGCGCCGTAGGAATTGTCTGTATTCCTCGCGCCAATCCATGGCATATGGCCAGGTGCGTGTCTTCATCTCAATGTTGTTCACCTTGAGATTGTTGGCATAATGTCCAGAGACTAGCGCCGCATCAGTTTGTGGGCGTAATATCTTCTTAGGCTTGTGGCTGCGGCCATCGTGCATGTGATCCACAAAGTCCTTTTTGGTTACTGTGCGCTTCACGATGCACTTTGGCAGCAAATCATTAACATCCACGGCCGCCAAGCGCTCGCTCCGTGTTAAAGATGGCCTTACGTCGGTCATGTTGAATTGAAGTTTTTCTAAATTCTATTTGCTAATAACTCAGATTTAAATGTGTTTTACTGGTTTACGTCGAATTCAAACTACTTGATCTATTTGTATTTACAGCGATCTAAGCAATGAACTAGTCGAAGTTATTGGAATGGATTTGGGTCTGGAGAATGAACTCTTTAGCGAGCTGCTGCTCACGGATGTTTGGCTGGTCTCGCTAGGCGGATTCTTTGTACTCGCCTGCGTCTGGTTATACACCGGATCAGCCTTTATCACAGTGATGTCATGCTTAGCCATTTGCTTCTCGCTGGGATTGGCCTACTTTGTCTACACATTGGTCTTTGAGTTTAGCTTTTTTCCATACATGAATCTCTTGGCTGTTGTGGTGATCATTGGCATTGGTGCCGACGATGTCTTCTTGTTCCTAAAGATCTGGCAATGTGTGCTGGCCGAGCGTTTTAGCAAGAGCAGCACAATGAACACACAGTCAACGCTACCCACGCCGCTGGAGCATAATGAGCATACGGAAACATTGGAGAACCTCATGGCTTTGACCATGCGACATGCGGCTGCCTCGATGTTTGTCACTTCGGTGACGACAGCGGGCGCATTTTTTGCTTCCTATAGCAGCTCCATCATAGCCATCAAATGTTTTGGGTACGTTTGTCATGCTCTTCATTCAACTCATTACTAACAACACATTTTACTTCTAGCATCTTTGCTGGCACTGTTGTGGTGACCAATTATTTGTTGATGATCACCTGGCTGCCTGCATCGGTTTCAATTATGGAGCGACTGTTTGCTAGTCGCATGTCCTGTCAACAGCATCTGATCCAAAAACTAATCAACGCTTGCAAGAAGTCAATTAATCGCTTTTGCGAACTCTTCGAGGAGCGCATTACACACAGCATTATGAACTATGCATTCTTATGGCTTATCATCTTTGCAATACTCGGCACTGGCAGTGCAATCATTGTGTTTTGGTATCCGGGGCTGCAGCTGCCTGAGAAACCGCATTTCCAACTATTTGTGTCACATCATCCATTTGAGATCTACTCAAAGCTGCGGCATCAGTTTTGGTTTGAAAAGCAGCTACAAGCTGTAGAGAATTTCAATATGAGCATGCGTTTCGTTTGGGGTGTAGAGGCGGTGGACGATGGCGACTATACGAATCCCAACTCACATGGCAACCTACACTATGACAATAATTTTAATATATCTAGCAAAGAGTCACAGATTTGGCTGCGTAACTTTTGCCAAAACGTGCGGCTGCAACCGTTCTATGAAGCGACTTTTGGCATCCTGTTGCCCAACTGTTTTATCGAGAACTTTATAAGTTTCATGAAGCGCAGGTAATTTGAAAGATTTTTGCTTTAAGCACACTCTTTAAACTGATATTCCGTTCACATAGATGCATTAATGACATGGACACAACACACACGAATTTAACGCCTTGTTGTGATGCCGAGTTCCCCTTTGAGCCGCACATATTTGAGCTATGTCTGCCCCAATGCATATCAAATCTGTGCGAGACGCGTTTCTATCAGCCAGGCATAGCGGGTCCCAAGTTCGCTGCTGCACCCAGTCGACTCGATCAGTACTTGGAGAGCAGCAGCAACGAAAGTCTAAGCATGGAGTCGACATCAACGCAACTGCTCGTCAAAGCGCTCATCATTGAGTTCGATTCCAATGTTAGCTATACCACTATCTATAGCAATATGAAAGTGTTTTACGAGAATGTTGAGAGCTGGTTTCAACAGCAGCTCAGCACAGCGCCGCAGGAGTTGCGCGGCGGTTGGTTCATCAGTGATTATGAGTCCATCATGTTCTTTAGTGTTCAGGATACGCTCTCGAATGACACAATTGTCGCCATCGTGTTGGCCATGGCCGCATCGCTTGTGGTGCTATTGTGCTTCACCCTCAATGTAATAATCTCCATATATGCTGTCATCACCGTTTCCCTCACCATTTTCAACACTGTGGCTGTGCTAATTTTACTCGGTTGGCAATTGAATATATTGGAGAGCATTGCCGTCTCAACGGCCATTGGCCTGGCTGTGGACTTTAGCCTACATTATGGCATACACTATCGCCTGGCGCCATCCAAGGAGCGTGTGGCAGCCACACAATTCGTGCTGTCCCGCATCATTGGACCGACGGTTATGGCGGCAGCAACCACGGGCTTTGCCGGTGGCATCATGATGGCATCAAATATACTACCCTACATACAGATTGGTGTCTTCCTCGTCGTGGTCATGGTCACTAGTTGGCTGTATGCCACATTCTTCTTGATGAGCATGCTCAAAGTCGCTGGACCTGAGTACGGTTTCATGCAGCTGGGCTGGCCAAAGTTGCGCAAACGTCGCACGGCAAAGGCCAACAAATTCTACGAGCGGTAAGTTGACTTGCATTAATATTTAGATATACGCATAATAACTGCAATCTCTGTGTAGAAAACCCAGCCAAATTATTGCTAGTGAGCAGCTGCTGACGCCCACGAGTTCAGCTATTGTTGAGATGGCGAATTCGGAGACACATGAACTGGAATCACTCAATTCGAATAGCCAAATCAAAACGATATCGGGCACTGAAAGTGGACACACATTGCCAGCGCTTCCCGTCGACTTTGAGCACTCATTCCAAACTGTGCACTAGGGTTATTTATGTATAGCGAGTATATCAATTGGAGCCGTCTGTCTAACTTGTTGCGACGTTGCCATCAATGAAGCTGCAACAATTTGCATTTTTTATACAGGGCAAAGCTGTGAAGCGACCCCCAACATACATTTATATAGTACTGTATAGCACATATACATGGTGCATCAACTACTTTGTTAGCATTAAGCCCCAAGCTCAATGAGGCAACAAGAAGAAATTGTGCGCATTTTATACTTTGCTAATATTGAGAGATTAGTTAGAGAGATATGATGTATAGGGAGGCAAAGCGATCAAAATGTATTAGGCTTGAGCAGATTGAATGACTCTTTAGTGTGCTATTTCAAAAAGACTTCAAACAGTTGCAATGCGCTTTTTTACTTATGGTAGTTATTGTAACGTTTTGACGCCCCGAGCCACACAAAATGTTGGGTTCACAAATTGTAAACTGAAGCAATTACAGAGAGTACTGGGTACGTCCAAAAAAAAAAAAAACAACAAAAACAAGAAACAGAAAACTGTACGACTGCATGATGTCGGTATTATTAGTTGATAGAGTTTTTAGTGAAGCCATTAATGTATTATGTATTATCGTATGTACTTAACTGTAATCAAAACTATTTATACTCTGAATTTTTATTAGCTGTTAACTCGGGCAAACAATGTTGGCGCCGTCATTATAGAATATATACACCATATACATCAGACATATGTACAAGCATACATACATATACGTAGTTACACACGCATACACTTCTATATAAAATGTACGTTGATGTACTAAATGTGTTGTCTATCCTAGTTGTAAACGTTCAAAACACATGCAAACACACACACACACACACACATACAAATACAAAACACACTCACGTTTGTAATAACCATGTAACTGTGATACAGAAGGTGACAAATTGAAAATATTGAAAGAAATTTCTATTCTATGTTTATATAGAAACAAACAAATGAAACTAAACAAGCAAAAAACAAAATGGGAAAAATGAAAATCATGACGTATTGTACTTAACTACAACTGAAAACCTTGTACTTCCTTCATTGAACTTAAAAACAAATGTGTTGAAGTGATTTAATAAATGTTACTTGTGAAACAAATCTACAGATGACATTGTTTATAAGGATAATTTAATATTATATTTTATATAGTTTACTTTTCAACGATTTTGTCAACAACATCTTGTCAAATGATTTTGTCAACAACATCCTAGATAATGCAATACATTTTCGACAATTAAACCCTAAAACATGAGCTCCAAAATACTATTTGGCGATAACTTGCATTAAAATTATAGTTTTGTTTCACTTTTATTCGAAAATACATCGAAAATGTATTAAAAATAATGAAAATAATCGTCGATGGAGACTACGCATTCTAAGTAAGTTAAACACATTGCAGATTTACTTATTATAATTCCGTTTTATTTCTCAACTAGGTATCTCAAATATTATGTGTGCTCGCTTTCCACAAACTTGTGTAGTGTGACGACACTTAGTAGTAGACAATGCACTTATGCATTCCATGAGGAGATTATGCTACAAATTGACCTAAATGGCTAAAAAGTGCATTCGACTCGCGACTCGAATGCCATCGGATTGCCTGCAACATTATGTATTATTCGTGTTTTGTTTTGGTTTGCGCCTTACAAGTATTCAACGATATCGCATTTGATGGATATATTCGGACAACTCTGGCCAACCGCACTGCGACCGCGATAGTTGGGACTCTTCTCTGTGAGCAGTTTACGGAATATGGGCAGAATTGCCGTCTCGCCCTCAATCAATTCCGTCTCCGAGCTGGCACCGTAGATCGAATGCTCCGTTTTATTGCGCTGCTTCCGCTGCTTATCGGGCGCCACGTTCGGTGAGCTGTGATGATGGGCCGCATGCTGTATGTTAGAGTTGCGATTGAATTTACGCGGCTGCGAACACGGCTGGGCACTGGTTGGAGTTGGTTCCCGCTCCCGTTCGCTGTCCGTTTCGCTCTGGCAAATGGTGCCCTTCTGCGGCTTGGGTCGATGCTTGTTGCGATTCTTCTCCGACACCGAGCGCTGAATGGGCGACGTTGTGCTCTGTTCGTAGGCCATCACATGGCCATGGTGCTCGGAGCAGCGCTGTGGACTCGCATAGGTGCGTTGCGATTGTCGTGAATGCTGCTTGGCGTGCGACAGCGTGTGCGTGTCCCAGAGATCGCTCTGCGACACCACAAAGTTCGACTTCAGCGCCGATCCCATGCTCGTGCGACGATGATCCGAGGCAGTTGGCGCTAAGTACATTGCAATTAAATAGGGCAAGCTGAGCAGCCAATGATGATACTTACTCTTAATGACGCCTGGCGTGCCGGGTTTGCTGTGGGGACAAACGTTGCTGAGCTCCGATTGCGAGGTGGAAATGTTCGTGGAGGAGTTTCGATGTGTGCTGCTGTACTTGGGCTTCGCTGTCGGCGTCTGGCTGCCGCTCTCGTAGTGCCTGGATGCATTCGATTGTCGGCGTTCCCGCATCGCTGCGCAGTCGCCAGGAGTTCGTTTGCCTGCGTTGCTCGTGATGCTGCCAATGTTGGCGTCTGTCTGTGCCGAGACCGAGTTGCGTTTCTCTAAATGTCGATAGTGTTGATGTTGCTGCTGCTGTTGTTGTTGCTGCTGTTGCTGCTGTTGCTGTTGGTGTTGCTGCAGCTGTTGTTGCTGCTGCTGCATTTGCTGCTGCTGTTGCAGATGCTGCTGCAACTGCTGCTGTATGGGTTGCATCATGGCCGGCGCATGGTGCTCCACAATTGATTGCTTCTTCTTTTTGCTGTTGGAAGTACACACGATCATCAGTTCTTTGGACTATATTTTAGACTCTTTTCAACTACTTACGGTGGCAACGACGGCGCCAGCGTTGTGCACTGCACGGAGACGAAGGAGTTGTCCATTTCCACATGCGTAGACGTGATGCTATCCACGGAAGTCAGCTCGGTAACTTCTAAGCGCAAGTAGATGCAAGCAATGCATGAATTTGTCAACCTGGAAACGTCAACGACTCACCTGTCGTGCTGGGCATCTCACGTCGCACGGGCGGCGCCGAGAGACGCGCAATGTCCTCGCTCAGTATGGGCTCCAGGTCGGTGGTGCCGCCCGAGCAAGTGACGCCATCGATCCACTTGCGTGCCTCGGGTCCCAGCTTGCGTATCAGCGCCTGCAGCTCGTTCTCCTTCTCCATCAGCGCCTTGCGGAAGCGACAGTTGGTGTTCTTCACGTCGCGCAGCCGCTGCTCCAGCTCACAGACGGAGGAGTCGCGACGATTCTTCGACATGGGACGCAATGTGGCCCTCACTCGTTTGTCCACAACGCCCTGCGGATTGCGCTTGAGCTCCACGAGCTGAAAGGCCATGCAATTCATGAGATTAATTAATCGTGTAAGTGCAAATAATTTCACAGCAAGGTTGAAACAACTCTAGGAGTTGAGATAGGACAGACTACAGGATATAGACTATAAACATAACGCAGTAATGCTGATATGTCATATAGTTGGATAGATAAATATATTGATACAATGTAGTAGAGTATAGTTTAGATATAGTTCGCATGTAGTGTTATGTAGCACATTCAGAAGTTTGTCAATTTGAATTGAGAAAGTTTCGCAAAATGAAAGACTGATCATATACATACGTATGTCGAGATGATCAAACAAACATTCGCTATCAACAACATTCATATTACAAATGTACATATGTGTGTATGAAGTATGCACCAAACATAATATATATAGATCTATATATATATAAGTCCATGTATATGTACATATGTACAATAATATATATGTATTATAACAGCTACAAAAACTACAAAACTTCCTTACTACCAGTCTTACTTTCGGTACGAACACCAAACACAAAGTGGCTGTCGTACAAAAAATGATAAAAAACGAGAGTAAGACAAAAACTAAATCCTTGCGATCCGATAGCACCAGCGATATGGCGGCGCCAGCGATGCACGTGATGAACACATTGTAAACTGAGAAACCAATGTGCTTGGAATCATTCAGGGCTGGTATGGAGACATGTCGGGTTTCCCAGGCCAGAAAGGCGCCGAAAACCTGCAAGGAAATCAAATCACGTCACAATTTAAGCATGATTGTTAGGTCTAAATAACTTTTTACTGCAATTAGCTGTTTCAGTTTATTCATGGACTTATTGACACTCACCAGTAACAAGCCCTTGTAGGCGTAGATAATGCTGACAAATATCGTCATGTGCTCGGATTGGCAGTATTCATTTTCGGGTATCACAAGTACATCATCAATGTTCTCGTGGTGCTGCAAGCATAACAAATTGTTGTAAAAAACCGCGTTTTTAAAGTCGATTACTTTTGCTACCTTTGGCTCCAGCTGCTTGGTCTCGCGATAGAAGGGATCAGCGATCTGCCAGGTGGTGATTATAGCTATATCGATGGCCAGCAGCACGCCCACAACCATAAACAGCTGATAGTCCTTGATCACCTTCTTGTTGAGCTTCAGATCCGTGAAGATCGAGTGCACTCGCCACGTCTTCGAGAACATGGCACCAAAGGCCAAACTGAAGCCAGCCATCAGGATCCAAGCGCGTGCAGTGCAAATGAAGGGAAAGGCGGCGACGCTGCTCAACGTGGTGTCCAGGCCAAGGAATATGATGCTGAGATAGGTGAGCATGCAGCCGATAATGATGAGATTATTCAAATGCGGACTGGACATCTTGATGTAGCTGCAAAAACACAAAAAGCAAACTTAGCATCAGAAGTAGATGAATGTTAAGTTTCAACACTCACCGTTGATTGCGATACTTGATGTTGAAGGCGAGGAAAACGGTGGCAATGATCACGCCAATGACTGAGGCGCTGGCTGACACAATGTATATGGTGGGATTCACCTGGCTGTGCTCGATGTAGATCAGTGTGCGATCCTTGGGCGGTGTTTTGCCCACCCAGCGGACTGGTTTGCCCAACGTCATGTCCAAGTGCGCCTGCTGCGAATGATATTCGCCAATCTTCTCCATTTGTCCCAGTTGAAACTGGGTAATCAATATGTTGGCCTTGCGTTCGTTGTTGTAGAAGCGAACAGGACCCTTGAAAACAATATACAGGACTTTAAATTTAAGATAAAAATAATGATAATGTATAGTAATTTACTCTTAACTCTGACAAATTAAAATAACTTGTATGTTTCTTTACAAACAAAATTAAATGAAATCTTTCTATTATTTAATTTAATAATCAAACTATTAATTTCATAACGACTCTTGGTTAGTCGTTTATAATTGATAAATACCGTGACTCCCTCGAACGAAGTATTGCGCAGTGCCTCGAGGAAGATGTTCTCCCAATCCTTGACACGATAATCGAAATGCGTTAGCAAATCTTCGCGTTTCTCGGCCACATACTGAATGGCCAAGGCGGCCGCCCAGATGCCATCATAGGTATAGCCATGGAAGCGTGAATACTCCAGTCCGCGTAGCCTATCGTACTCCACCAGATACTCATCCGCAGTCTGCAGCGTAAAACGAAGGTTTCAAATATAAACCAATTGCTGTACTGATCTCACTTACAATGCCAGCAACTGTGATGTCGCCGCTGGTTGAGAGCGGCAATAGATCGACCAGAATGGCACCCTCCAGAGCGACGGCAATCTCCTCGACGGTGCACTCGCTGTCGAGCGTGACATTCCACCAGTCCGTCGAGTAGGTGGCCATGATCAGCCACTGAAAGGCGCGTCCATACATCTCCAATCTGTATGATGAAATAATTACCATTATCTCGTAATCCTCTAGAACTAAAATTTTGCAACTAACTTGTAAGCTTCGCAGAATACTTTACGCGCGAAATGCTCATTGAAGTTGCCCAGAATAATGCGCACATCCTTCTCACGCAGCTTCTTTAGGGACTCGGCCACATCATTGACAAAACTCTGAGTCTCCACCACCTCCAGCTCCATGGAGTCCAGATCGGCCACCATATGATTGTGTGGCAACGAATAGCGTGGTTCATTCTGATAAACGGTTCCCACACGTGTCCAGTTGAACTCCCTGAGCAGAGCGAGACGTGGCGCATTGAAGGCATTCTCCGAGGGCACCACCCGAAAGAAGTTGGGAAACGCGTCCTTGGTGAACATGGGATGTGTGTCCGCATAGCTGAGCTGCGTCAGATGCCAGTGCTTGCTGGCCTTGGCAATGGGATCGGTGACATGAGTGCAGGCGGCGCCAAAGAGCATCACCTTGTTGGGACCCGAGTGCATCATGTCGAAGAACGACTTGACGCCCACCGCAGCATTGCACTGAGAACAGCAGATGTGTCTACAAATTGTACAACGTTGGGAAGAGTTTGAGAACTCACCTGTGTGTCGTTCCACCACATGTGCAAACGATAATTGGTGAGGATCTGCGGATGCTCGTTGACATGTCCCAGCGCCAGTTTGACGCTGGGCATAACGCCGCGCCCGGTGTACGAGTTCTCCACGCCATCGCCATAGGGGAAGAAGCCTGCTATATAGACATCCGAACGTTTGGCTGTTCTCGCCTCGACCAGCAACAAACTGAGGCCCAGACAGAGCAGCAAGCGGAGCAGCAATTGTGGGTGGGACATGCTCGATGTGCGCGAACTGCGAATCGATAAAGATAATCTAGCTATAACTACATATATTTAATATGTATGTTAGCCTTCAGCGCGCAATTTCTTTTTCAAAGTCAGCCGCTATAATAACATCAATTTAAAAGTGGTTCAAGGTGCAGCTGTGACTCCTGCCAGGCATGCGTGTCTCTGCATGTCACTAAAAAATTCTATATAGAGACACAGGCACATACATACATAGATTCTACAAAGTCCTTGTAAGCTAATCATTTAACTGCGGCAAAAACCATTGATTCACAATTTCTGCAACACAAACTAGGAATCAATGGGTCTTAATTAATTGAGACACTATATTGTAATATTTCATATTCTCTATGACGTTTTTTTTTTAATATTTCTGCTCGGACACACACCCAACACTCGACAAATGTCGAAACTCTAGACGTATACTTAATGTGTCGTATACTTAATATTATTACATTCAACCTACCAGCAAAATTGAACTCCCTTGCACAATTTATTTGCTGTCTAAACACATAATTGCTGGATTTTATTTCGAATTTTTTTGTGTAGCTGCTGCGACGTTGGTCTGGAAGTTGCGAAGGTCCGAAAAATTGTGTATCCTTACAATTTGACAGTTGGACGTGACAGTGGCCAAAAAGAAAAGGAAAAAGGATACGCAACCTGCGCATGCCTCGGCATTTTGACAGTCTGCGCTTTGTTCCGCGCATTCGCATTGTCAACAACAGCACGTTGTAATCAAAAATAAAAACGTATACAAAACAGCAAAACAAACAACAGGTGGTGGCGGTTGGGGTCATTTTGTTTTGCTTCCTTCGTTCGCTGTTGTTTGCGTGTTGTGACCGTTGCCATGGACTACATTGCGAATGGAAAAAATAAACTCGGGCTGCACCCAATTATCAAGTGATTATTGCAGCGTTAGCAGCATGGAGGACTACGCTCCCAGTCGTTACAAAATGCTGGATAAAATTGGCGAGGGCGTGCACGGATGTGTGTTCAAGGCCATCGATTTGCAGCGCAATGTCGAAGTGGCCATCAAAAAGGTGGCCTTAAAAAACAAATTTGGCAACATTTCATTGAATACGCTGCGCGAGATTAAGACTTTGCAACTCTGCAATTCCGAATACGTAAGTTTCAAACTATGTCGTAGTTCAGATCTACTTACAACTTTCTTTGCAGATCTTAAACATTATAGAGATATATCCCGATCTTACGGGACTCTCGCTGGTGCTGGAGTATATGCCAGACACTTTGTACGGCCGCCTCAAGAACGAGTCGAATCCTTTGAGTCGCCAGCAAGTGCGCAAGTACTCCCTGATGATGTTCAAGGGCATGGCCTACCTCCACGAGGCCGGCATAATGCATCGGGACATTAAGCCCGCTAACCTCTTAATTAGTCAGAAGGATGTTCTAAAAATTGCCGACTTCGGTCTCGCTCGCCTGCACTTTCCCGACGAGGAGGCGCGATTGTATTCGCCGCAGGTTTCCACGCGTTGGTATCGTGCTCCCGAAATCCTTTGGGGCAGTCAGAAATATGGTCCTGCCGTCGATTTGTGGGCTTGTGGCAATGTCCTAGCGGAAATGCTACGTGGTGTCCCTCTCTTTGCAGGAACCACAGACATCGAACAGCTGGCCATCATAATACGCACGCTGGGAAGTCCGCGCCTCAACGAATGGCCCGAGCTTACAGCCTTGCCGGACTACAGTAAAATAAGGTAGGGTACCTATTGTTCTATTGTAGTTATCATTAATTAGGGGTCATCGTATAGATTCCCGAATTCGGTTGGCATTCACTGGGATAATTTGTTTCCCAGCTGTACGCATGCTGTTGAAATCGATCTAGTCTCAAATCTGGTCGTCTATAATCCCAAGAATCGACTTAAAGCCACTGAGGTATGTTTGTGTTTTTGAAAACTCCAATAAATATCGGTTAAAATCTATATATTTTTTTTGCAGGCCGTTGGTCATAGTTATTTCCATTAATTGTAAGTCTTTATATTTACACATTTAATTAACTAACAGCTACAGTCATGCATTTAGGAATTCTCCGATTCCTTGAATCTATAGAATGAATAAAAAATAAATGTAGTTAAGCAAAGTTTTAATTGATAACAATGCGTATACTTACTTGCATTTGAGACAGGTGAAGAAAACAGTTTGACCTTCATCCGCCGAGCGCAGTTGTAATGTGGCATAGGACATTTTATCGTTGCCGCACTTGGGACATTTGCGCTCTACAACGGGACCATCAGCTTCTTCAGATTCATTCTCACGTTTTCCCTTTCTCAACAATTTACTGGGATCGTATGTGTTAAAGTGTATGGTATATTCTGATTTCTCCCCACTGTATACTGTAAGATGTTTCGGATATTAGAAGATAATTGGAATTATAAACTGAAGCTTACCCTCTGGCTGGAACTCCTGCTTGCAGTTGTAGCAAAGCACATTGCCTTTAACTTGCAAAGGCGGGAGAATTGAGCCGCAAGTCGGACAGAAACCGGGACGATTAGTAAAAACATCCATTCCGAATCAAAACAACTTTTACAGCACGTGCATCGGTGTAGAATCATCGATAGCACCGTCAATAAATATATCGATAATTATTCAATTATGTTCAATAAGAATCGATATTTTTCGCGACTTATTAAAATATTGTGAATAATTTAATATTGACAAAATTAAACTACAATTTGTAGTAGTTTATTCCCTTTAAGACTGTCACTTATACGTTTAAACGCTATGGAGATAACCTACATCGATGATTCCCATTTGGCTTCTTTCCAAATTAATAGAATTTTGGTATATTTCCAAAACACGTATAAAAGGCGGCTCATTTAAAATAGGTACATCCGGTATTCGAGTCCCTCAATAATAGCAGAATTGTAAAAAAATTCGGAATATGAAAACGGATTAAACCACTAAGTACCATTTAAAATAAAATTGTGAAACAAATTTCATATTTGAAAACATTATTGTATTACATTTATCCATTTAAAATGTTGCCTAATGAAGTACAAACAATTAGATGACTCTGCGAACATATTTAACTAAGCCCCCATAGATTTAACTACATAGCAAATGCATGCAAGGACTATTTATCGTCTTTTTTATCCGCTGTTTTGGCAGTTTCTGCTTCAGCTTCACTTTCGCTTGATTCATCCTCTTCGTCATCATCGTCTTCTTCACTTTCATCCTCATCATCCTCGTCGCCATCACTCTCATCATCGTCATACGAATAACCAGCTCCGCCACTGGCTCCATAGCCGCTATAGTAGCCGCCATATCCTTCCTCATCATCGCTAGCGCCGCCTTGTTGCTGGCGTCCAAATTTATGGGAACGGGTTGACATGCTGAGGTCCTTAGTCACAGAAGTGTCGTAATTGCACTTGGGGCAAGGTATGGCCTTATTCTTGTCATACTTGAAGCCCTTGCGACGCACATGATCCTCGCAATAACAAGTCTTGCAACGCAAGCAAGAATATTGCCCCAAACGGTTGCATGACTGACACTTGTAGTTCTCCGATTCCAACACCTGGCAAGAGGCCTGATGCTCAAACTGATCATCTTCACAAAGGAAACCATTGCAAAAAGAGCACTTGAAAATACGTCCACCATGCTCCCAGACTCCGCGCTCACACTCCAAGCACACAGCGTTCTGCAGCGGGCATGTGCAAGCATGCGTCGTCAAACACTTGCGTCCGTGGCAGACCCAAGCCTCGCAGAAGTCACAGATGGCGCCGACCATGCCAGGAAAGCCAGTGGTATAAACCCCTGGATGCTTGATCACGCAGTCGCCCGTCTTCAGCATACATTTGATCTTGCCACATTGAGCACAAATCGGCAGCCGTTGGACACTCTGGCAAAAGTAGCAGAAGGCACGCGACTTTTGCTTCTTTTCGCACTTATCGCAGTCCATAGGCGCATTGCACGGCAGATCAGCCAGAGGCGCCTCCCGTGTTCTTATCTCCTTAAGACGTAGCTTTTGTTTTTCCGCTTTCTTTCGCTGACCGGTTTTCTTTTTCGGCATTCTGCAATTTTTAATGTGTTATATGTTAATGAAATTAGTGTGACCTCACAATGCCAACAGGTATGACCAAAAATGTATTCTCCCTGTGCACACTGGTCACACTGCATATGCACAGCATACTATCTGCAAAGCAAAAAATACCTCACTTTATAATCTGGTTACACAGCGTTGCATTACTTTTCACTTTTAACTGTTCGACGCTAGCAAGTGTGTCATTTGTGTGGAGCATTGTGCTAATAATTCAAGTACAAAATACAATATTTTACAAAAAGAAATATTTAAAAATATAAAATGGGTGGTCACAACGATCAAAACGGAAACTCCAATGGCCAGCACGATGATGTAAGTTGATATTCTAAAATTGCAAATACGTTTTCTCTGCTGTTTTCACGGGTGTACCCTTCGCGTGTGTAGATGTGTGTGTGTGTACACGCGTGCCTCGCTGACCGCCATTTTGTAATTTCTGCATGTGCGTCAGCGGGGTAGAGGTTAGGTTCGAAATTTGTGAAAAATGAAAATCGATATGAAAGTTATTACATTTCTGCTTTGGCACTTAGGAATCCATCACTGAGCCCGAGCATATGCGGAAATTGTTTATTGGAGGTCTCGATTATCGCACTACTGACGACAATTTAAAAGCGCACTTTGAGAAATGGGGCCAAATTGTCGATGTGGTCGTCATGAAGGATCCGCGTACCAAGCGCTCTCGTGGCTTTGGTTTCATCACCTACTCGCACTCGAGCATGGTGGATGAGGCCCAGAAGGCGCGTCCCCACAAGATCGATGGCCGTGTCGTCGAACCTAAACGTGCTGTGCCACGCCAAGATATTGATTCACCCAATGCTGGCGCTACGGTGAAGAAACTATTTGTGGGTGCCTTGAAGGACGACCATGATGAGGAAAGTCTGCGTGATTATTTCCAGAACTTCGGCAGTATTGTAGACATTAATATAGTCATGGATAAGGAGACAGGCAAGAAGCGTGGCTTCGCCTTTGTCGAGTTCGATGACTACGATCCCGTCGACAAAGTTGTGTGTAAGTACATCAATCTCTTGCAAAAACCAATGATTTATAGGATGTTGTAGACAGTCCCAGCTCCGCATAGCAATGTTTGATGTGTCTGTGCGGCGTTTCATGACTGTAAGATGAATGTTGCTCATATTATATCTTTGTTGACTAGGCCACCACTTCAGTGCCGTATGCCTAACTGATGAAAACGTATGCGCCACATTTGGTCATTTTGCAACACAGTACTGACAATCTGACAGGCTTGACCAACACCTGTTTCGGGTTTCCTTTCGAATGCTGTGAAATTAATTAAAGCGTCGGCTTACGCTATGTTATGCGAATGTTAAATATAAACCTGTTCAGTGTAACACGCAGCCTCGTTACAAACGCATTAAATTAAATTAGGAGCTGTTTATTGACCTCGAATCAAAGCTATAGCGAACTTAAGATGCACTATACATTGCTATCAGGTTCATAAATTATGCCTGCGTCAGATTAGTTTTATAAGTTCGCTGTTTCTGTTCAATGTTTGCTGTCATGCTAAGATGCAACAATCCAGGTCATATAGCTACCAATTTTAGCGTAAATTTGTTATTTAGGTCGAGAAACTGGCCTTACTATAGTAAATTCACTCCACAGTCCCAGCTCCGCATAGCAATGTTTGATGTGTCTGTGCGGCGTTTCATGACTGTAAAATAAATCGCCAGCCGATATTATATTTTAGTTATTGATGCAATATTGCATCGATGATCAAAAAGTATTTGGCACACTATACATCCATAATTAGCAATACTATTCATAACTTTGCATCATTGAAACCTTTACACAGTACTGACAATCTGACAGGCTTGACCAACACCTGAATCGGGTTTCCTTTCGAATACTGTGAGATGAATTAAAGCGTCGGCTTACGCTATGTTATGCGAATGATAAATATGAACCTATTCAGTGTAACACGCAGCCTCGTTACATCCTCATATAGTTGAAATGATTATGATCCACAGTCCCAGCTCCGCATAGCAATGTTCGATGTGTCTGTGCGGCGTTTCATGACTGTAAGATTAACTTCCAGCCGGTATTATATTTTAGTTATTGATGCGCATTTGTATCGATGATCAAAAAGTATTTGGCACACTTTATATATGTATATATATATATATATATATATATATATTTATATATATTTAAATTAGCATTTTTTCACTTAGTTGCAATTTGTTAATCGATTTTTGTTTACGCTTTATTGTTACAGTGCAAAAACAGCATCAGCTTAATGGAAAAATGGTGGATGTAAAGAAAGCATTGCCAAAGCAAAATGAAATGGGTGGAGGCGGCGGTGGTGGACGTGGTCAGGGCGGTCGCGGTGGTGGTGGCAATCGGGGTGGAAACATGGGTGGTAATATGGGTGGTGGTGGCAATTTTGGCAACCAGAACGGCAACTGGGGCAATCGCGGCGGTAACGACAATTGGGGAAATAGCAACTTTGGCGGCGGCTATGGCGGTGGCGGTAACAACTGCTGGGGCGGCAATAACGGACCTTGGGATAACAATTGGGGCAACAATGGTGGTGGTAACTTCGGCGGTGGCGGTGGCGGTGGCAACGGCAACTGGGGGAATAACGGTGGCAATGACTTTGGCAACTACCAGCAGGGTTACAGCGGGGGACCCCAACGTGGCGGCAACTTTGGCAACAACCGCATGCAGCCTTATCAAGGCGGCGGCAACTTTGGCAACAAAGCAGGTAAGCGACAAATCTCCACCTAACAATAAATATTATGTATTATCCCCATCAAAAGTAGCTAGAGTTGCTTCACAGTACCCTGACACCTAACTGTTGGAACGTCCAGAGTTTAGCAGTTAGTATTACACCGAAATGCTGTGAGATTAATCATGTTTAGGACGTCGGCTTAAGCTATGTTATGCGTATTTCAAATCGATCCATATACGATGTAACACGCAGCCTCGTTACAATTTAGTTAATTTTAGTTAAGAGCCTGGGATATTAGATTTGAGCAGCTGTATTCTAAAAGTTCTTGTGGGCTCTCTTTGTCTTTTTTTTAAGGCGGTGGAAACCAAGGCAATTATGGTGGAAACAATCAGGGCTTCAATAACGGTGGCGGCAACAATCGCAGATATTGAGGCGCCCCCGAAGAGGTGAGCATAGATGTAAATCTAGTTAAGGACCCTAACAAAATCAAAAGTTTGCCGATTTTAATCAGTGGCCAAGCAACCAACCTTTCCATGTTGTTTGGTTTTTTTTCTTTTCTATTTACCAAACATTTTGAGTAGGCTTCTTGCGTTTTAATATAATATAATTGCAAAATATTATATCTATATTTATATATGGAACTCGTATTATCTTATTGATATTTTCCTGGTAGCTTCTAACAGCATCTTTTAGAACCAAAAGCATATTCAAATTGCCATTTGAATGATGTAATTTTTCATTTGGAACCTTTTCTCGAAACTAATCATTGCTATAAGTTATTTCTTTGTATTTATCGTTTATTTTTTTGTTGTTGTATAAAGCGTATTTAGTGAAAACCACTTTAAGTACTGTTTTTTGGAATGCATTACAAAATGATTTAAATAACGTTTCTCATTTATCGACATTTTTATAGGTGGTAAATTAGCTGTGGCTCAGTTTGTGCCCAAAAGTCAAAGTCAAGTAAACCATAACCATACGCAATTCACTGATATGAGTAGCAACTCATATTCTGCCTAAACAAAAAACAAAAAAAAAGAAGTTTTCCGAGAATCAACTACCTACCACAATACCAAAATCATAACAGAAGATAAAATATCAGGAACAGGTGCAGTGCAGAGTCGTAAGGAGATTGGTTCAGTCGAAAAAGTCAGTACAAGTACAGAAAGCAGAGCAGTGTGTATGCGTGTGTGTGTGTTGTGTATCCACTCACAGCAGCAGCAATGAGTTAAAAGAACAGAGACAAGAGAAGTAAAAGCACAGCAGCAGCAGCAGCGAAAGAGCGAGCCTCACACATACGCATCAATCAGCAGTACACGTACACAGCAGCTGGCCAGGATTCGAATGACAGAAGTAATTTGCAGAGTTACGATAATTACAATACAATACTTATGATTATACATAATACCTACCTACACACGCCACGACTCGACTCGTGCGTCAACGTCGAAAACAATTCAATATTCAATAGCATTATAATATTTATATACCAACTACAATATATTCAACAAACATTTTGTATAGCAAAAGCAACATTGTAAAATAGAAGATTGATTGTCAAGTCGTTCAGATAATTAAGATAATGCTAAAAAAGAAAAAACAAACAAACGAAATCAAGCAATCATGCAATGAAAAAAAATCATAAAATCAAGTTACATTTTTTGTATCCTTTCAGCCACATTGCTTAACAATTTCTTTAGTAAACCGTAATGTTAGTAATATTTATATACAAGAAGAAAAAAGAAAAAAAATCTTCATGACGGCAGCAATATCCATTGTTCGCTGTTCATAATTTCTGATAATCAGTGCAAAAATTTACACAAATCTATCAAATATGTATTACTACTTTTTCACTAGGCTTAAGTTCTCTTACATTTTTTAAACGACGAGTAGAGCAGAGCGCGCGTTCAATTCTCAAGAGCCGCGCCGCTGCCTTAGCATTAAATTTACATACATAAATATATATATATATTTATAATATATCATAGCAGGTTCCAGCTAACCGAAGATAAGAAAAGGATAAGAGGAGCTTCTGACGCTCATTTTTTGTAAGAGAAAAAATGTGACGACATTGAACTTAAATATCTCCCAATGCGTGTTTAGTTGTAACCAAAATGAACAAAACTTAATTGTAATATCCAAACATACCTTGTAGCAGTTTTGTACAAGCAGAGTTGTGTATGAGGTCAGCGCAATTAAGGATTTTTAATATGTTAACGAAATTTACATTTAAACGATGTAGAAAAGAAAGATTAAAAATACATACAGCAATGAATTTATGTAAAATTGACAAAATGAAAAAGCAAAAAAAAAATGAAAAAACCAATCCAAAAAAAATACGTTGTTTAGCTCAAGCGTAGTCTTGTATTTTATTTCGTACTTTTAGGTTAAGTCCTTGTATTTTTGTTTAGAACAGGCAACGAAAAGGCGCAGCAGAGCAAGCATGAGCAAAGATCACAGTGCAGACGCCAGCAGAGTACATTCATTCTCTATCTCTCTCATTAAAAATATGTAAGTTTATTGGAAAGGCAAGTAAGCGAGTAGAGTCAGAAAGCCAATTTCAATTTTGTTCCATAAAATATGCGGTAGCGGTTGTTCTGGGCGGGCACTTTATTCATCATTGTGTTTTGTTTTTCGTTTAAATTTTCATTTAAAAACAAAAATGGTTAATCATTTGGAATGCACTCACCGTTTACTAATGTCTATCATTTCGAATGTATGTCATTTTTGTTCCAAGTTGGCTGAACAAAGTAATGCAAAGCGCTGAAAAGACGGTCGCCAAGCTACTCAGCCATTCGGACAATGTGCTACACACTCCAATCCACTCTTGCAATTGGTTCAGCGCTGCTGATCAGATCCAGAATTGGCCTTTGAGTTATCAATATTATGGGTAAGTCTCGCAGATGGATAACCAAGCAGCAAGTGTTGCAATTTTCAGGTGGTCTTTCCTATACGGTGACAGCTTATATTTTTATTTCATTTAATCTTTAATGCATATTAAAATAAACTGAATAAAAGAAAAATAAACGTGTTTGAATTTTGATAACGTATTTTGGGCGCTAGTGGGTATTTGTATGATCCTAAAAAAATATAGATAAATTTCTATGTTTTGTTTTGGCTAAGCAACAAGAGGAGCATTTGAACGTTTTATCTTTTTTACAATAAATACTTGCTCTATGGGAGACTGTTCCCCATGTTCCAGCTGTAGAGGGACTTAGATTAACATTCCATTTCTATGTTAACTGGAACTTAACAGAATTGCGCATTCATTTTAAAATGAACCAGTTATTCACTTCCGTGAATCATTGAACTAGTTTTATTTGGTGAAAAACGTATGTTTTAGATGCGGTCATCCCAAAACAGGTGTAAAATAAAGCTTGGATAAAACTAATTAAATGTAAATAAATAAGTGTTTAAGCAAAAAGTGGTATAATAAAGAAGTAGTAGCTATTTGTGAACTGCTTTTGGTGGTTCTTCGCACACAATGGAGCCCACTCGCACTGTTAATTTCGCATACGAATATAAAGACTACGCCGGCAAGGAATGTGAAGCCAAACTGGATGTCCAATTTCCCTTTGAGGATGAAAGCCTTGAGGAGCTGGTTACTCAACTATTGGCTCAAATGGATCCAATGATGCGCTATTTGGACGAAGACGTCAGTAAGTTAAGCAGCTAGTAATTGATGATTAGATGCCTATTGAACAGTTAACGCCCCCAATAGATTTGGAGAAAAAACTGCAATCGTTCATAGATGTGGAGCATCAAAAATTTCTGGATGATTATGCGGACAATCTGATAGATCAGGCTGCCAATGAGGAGCTGGATTTGGAGGCAATTGTGCGCAACACAGAGCGTCTGTACAAGGAGGAGTTGCTGCAGTTTGCGGATCGCGTTGGCCCTAGTGATGAGGACATCTTTGCCCAAAGTTTCCATCGACTGGTGCACTCAACATCGCTGGAGGACATCCTTAAAAGAGAGCGTGGTTACGCCAAGGTCATCGCCGACATGACAGAACTCATGGACACCGAAGTGGAATCACTGAACAATTCGCAGCAACAGGAAATGGACAGCCAGATAAATCAACTCGACATTACAACCACATCGGAGGACATCAACAATCTGTTGGCTCAGCAATACACTACACAGAACTTTGTGCGTAAACGTTACGAGTCCGAGCTGGAGGCGATGATGGGACATCAGAAGAATGAGTATCGCAATTGGATCACCAGTCAAGTCAGTCAGATGTTCCAAGTGTCGCCAGTGTCGACGCCATTAGGCAATCGCTCCTCCATGTTTGTGTCGCAACAGCCATCGATGGAAGAGAGCTTCACCATTCATTTGGGCTCACAGCTGAAGCACATGCACAACATACGCATACTCAGTGCCAATGTGACGGATCTGTGCAGTCCGCTTCATGCTGAGGAGAGCTTGAATGGCCTTAACATGGCATTAGGTCTCTATTCCAGCTCGCTGTGCGGTGTCGTCGTGTTGACGCCCTCGATACAAGCACAGGCCAACAAGAGCATTATCAAGAACGCAAACAGATCGACAGAGTTTCATTTCGACCAGATGGATGTGCAGTTGGAGAAGATTGAGAAACAGATTCGCGCCCTAAACACCAGCGACACAAGCAGCACACGCAGCAATAGCAGCGGCAACAGCGGCGAAGGCAGCGTAAATTCTTCACCAGCTAAACAGTCTGTGCCCAAATTGAAAACGGGTGATTTCTTCATAACCAAGCACTCGAATCTATCGCAATCTCATGTAATTTTTCATTTGATCTCCGATGAGCCCATCAACAGTCCCAGTGAAATAAACTCACGACATCCTGTGATTTTGGGTCTGCGAAACATATTGAAGACTGCGAGTCGTCACGATATTACAACCCTAACAATTCCGGCACTGTTGCGACACGAAATGAGCGAAGATATGACGGTGCAATGGTGCATACGACGCGCCGAGCTTGTGTTCAAATGTGCCAAGGGTTTCATGATTGAATCCGCCTCCTGGGGCGGTGCAGAGTTGAGGTAAATTAAAGATGAATAATATTTCATATTGCTGCCATTTTTAATGCTTTGATTTTCCATTATAGCACCTTGCAATTGCTGCTGCCTCACGATATATCTGAGGAGCTGTTCACTACGCTGGCTGGCATGGTGCCCAATGTATTCCGCGTTGCGAACCCTAAGATACTCGTAGACAACAACAAATGAAAGCATTCCCTGGTCACATATGGAAAGACTTGTAGATTATTTATGAATATACATTTTATTCAGATTCAGATTCATAGGTATATTTATGTTTTTTTGTTTTGTATGTATATGCGTTCGTTTTGTCGTTTTGTTTTTTTGCGCAAAATGTAAATTAAACACACTCAGAATGTCTGTAAATGTTCCTGTATCCAATTTCGTCAATAATAATACCCATAGTTATTAATTAAACTTCAATGCAATCGCTTATGCAACACTACAACACTACTTTGTATAAATACATTTATATAATTTTTAGGTAATCTGTATGTATATTACTTCCAAATTTAAATGTTTATCTTTGGTTTCATTCGACCCCGCAGCCTTCTCCATGCGATTCGTGTAATTTAGTGTTGTTGTCGGTTATCTATAATGTTTAATATGTATCTTTGAATAACTCTGATTTGTTTGTTAACTTGTAAATATGCGATTTTCTTTAGTTTTTTTTTTTTGTGAAATAAAAATATTCATATATATATTTATGTATATTTTTAACAATTAATTACGTTTTAATGTTTCATTTTAAATCAACATTTCGCTGTTAAAGTTGTTAATTTTTTTGTTTTTTTTTTTGTTTGGATTTAGCCAAGTACGTTGTATGGTTGTCTATGCCTGTGTTAATGTTTAATGTGTGTGTGTCTGTTTAGCTGCTTTGCAGTGAGAGTAGAGTTTCAGAAAATATGCCATCTGAGACTTGCGTTATGAGGGTGACAGTATTAAAAGGAGTTTTTTGAAATTAGCGTGACATTTAGGAACAGGAACGGGTCGCATTAAGTGTTAGCTGAGTTGGTGATGCAACACAAGGCAAGAAAACTTTGTGGTTGTGTAAATTACGAAGCTGCATTTTCAAAAATTGACATAAATCCGCATTAGAATCGTCTATGTTGAAACTAACATGCTAGATAATCGAATTAAATAAATAATATTATTCAGCCATTTTTGTCGAGTAAGTAAGTATAATGCTTAATGTGTTGCTTAGTATGGCGCTTATCGATTTGTCTCCTACCAAAAAATGTCTAATTAA
The DNA here is from genome assembly GCA_035047445.1 of Drosophila siamana. Classification (NCBI taxonomy): domain Eukaryota; kingdom Metazoa; phylum Arthropoda; class Insecta; order Diptera; family Drosophilidae; genus Drosophila; species Drosophila siamana. The sequence goes on along the minus strand of JAWNPP010000004.1, from coordinate 13,438,916 downwards.
AGTACTCGTTACATATTAGAATTTCATTTCTTAAGCTTAACATATGCGATTAATAAATTAAAAACAAACTTGTGTACTAAGTGTATTGTGTATTCGTTATTCGTCTTTGATTTTCAGTTTGTTTTTATTTTTATTTTTTAAGTTGTCTATTATTTGAAATTTCGATGCTACTTTCTTTTAATGAGTTGACTACGATTGATTTGCATGCCAAAAATGTAATGAAATATCGTTCTATAATCGTTAATACTTTTGCGCGTGCCTTAAACTACAAGTAATTTTTTGTTTTGTTTTGCAATAGGTCTAGATATATTTTAGTTATTTGAAATTAAGAATACATAATAAAAATGTGTGTGTATACTAAAATTGAAACTATCACAAAAAACAAATACTTTTTCCCATAAAAGTACAAAGTATACAAGAACTCAGTAATAAAGTCAAAAATACAAGCTACTACTATAATTGAGTATGCAAGTGTTGTCTGTCTGTCTGTGTGCCTATCGTTTGTATAAAGTGTGTCTCTCATCTGTTTGTTGAAATGGGTGTGTTTTGGTTGTGTCTTTGTTGTCTTTACATCTGACTCTCCTTGCGCCACTGGAAGGTGCCCGATTTGACGCCAATGCTGGAGGAGCCCTGATTGCTGCTCGATGAGAGCATGTTGTTGGTGCGCCTGATCAGCTGAGCCGCCGAATCGAAGCGACTGCGGATGAGCCGCATTGCCGGATTGCTAGAGACGCCGCTGCGCTTGCTCTTGCTGCCAATGGAACGAGATTGCATTTTAGTCAGTTATCAATTGTGTATGCTATCAACTGCTTACCTAGACGAACTGGGCTGGTTCTCCTTGAGGTTGCCCAGAATGATGCGCATGTGCGTGTCGCGCGCAAAGTGATTATCGGGCAAGGCGGACTTCGAACCGCCGTTGCTAGGACCAGCTCTGTCATCGTCCACAAACGCATTCAGTCCCGGCAGCTGGCCAGGCGAGCTCAGCTCGCTGCTTGGGGAATGCGGCGGTGTGGCATACAAAGGCGACATGCACTCCATGTCATACAGATCCGCCTCGTTGGTCATATTGCTTGCTGCAACAGGAGAGAGCAGTAGTTTATTTAAAGTGCTCATCAATTTGGGGAGGGGGGAGTGTTAACTTACCCAGCTGATGCTCGCTGAGATCGGGCAGCACCTGAGAGTGACGCTGGCCATTGCTGCTGCTGGGCTTGTTATGTGAAGCCGCAGCTGAGCCCGAGCCGGAGGCGTGCTTCGAGTTGACCATCAGATTGTTGCGCGAGCTCAGCTTGCTCTGGCGCTGCAGCTGCTGCGTGAAGGTGAGTGGTGCTTGCTGTGGAGATAAACAGAGGAATCAATATAAAAAAGACCAATAATGAAAGTTTAGTTGAATTGAAATGACATGAAGCTTATGCTATAGGAATGTAAGCTTCTTGTAGCATAAGCTTTATTCTCAACCTGCAGTACTCACATCATTGCTGCTGCCCGTGGATTGACTAGAGATGACGCTCTTGCGCTTGTGCAAGCTGCTCGTGTCCGACTGCATGGTGTTCTGGTAGAAGTTGTTGGAGCTGTGCGTCGAACTGGAGGCATTCAGCACCTGCAGATTGCTGCCGTTGTGCACCGTCGCCGTGGTTGCCGCCGAGCACACCGACGAGGCGGAAGCGTGCGCCGGATAGGGGGCTAGGTTCTGGTGCAGGGGCAGCGCAGGCGGCTGGTCGGGAGAGCGCAGCATGCTGGCATGGAATTTCGCATCATTGGGATTATTGCTAGCTTCATCTAAAATGGGGGAAAGTGCAAGGTGTGTTTAGTAACAAAGCAACAGACTGCGACGCCTCGCTCTCGCTCTCGCTCCCGATGTGTTCTTACTTTTGGTATAGCTCTCAAAGATCTTGAGAATGCTGCTGCGACTCGATTTGGCCGCCAGCTTGATGGGCGTGCGTCCACAGTGGTCCGACTTGTAGGGATTGGCGCCAAACTGCAGCAGCGCAATCACACACTTCTCATGCCCCTCCTGCGCCGAGATGCCCAGCGCTGTGGCGCCCTGCTTGCAGGCATGATCCGCCAAGGCGCCAAAGTAGAGCAGAATGTTCATCACATCGTGATTGCCCTGCCAGGCGCACGAGTGCAGCGGTGTGCGTGCCTCGAGGTCCATGGAGTTGACATCGGCGCCCGCCTCGATCAGCGTCTTCACCATGTCCGCGTGTCCTTGCCAGGCGGCCACGTGCAGCGCGGTGCGTCCCTCGCTGTCGGGTATGTTGACATCCACATTGGTCATGTCCAGCAGGTACTTGACAATGTCCAGCTTGTTCTCCAGCGCCAGAATGTAGAGTGTGGTGCGTGAGTCAGCGTCCTTCGAGTTCACGTCGCAGCAGAACTTCAGCAAGTACTCCACCGTCTCCATGTGACCCTCGAGGCAGGCCAAACGGAACGCGGTCTTGCCGTCGTGCGCCTTCTGGTCCACAAAGCTCGAGTGGATGTCCAGCAGCGTTTGCACACAACGCAGACGTCCCTCTTGCGCTGCCAGATGCAGCGCCGTTTTGCCCTCGTTGTCGCACTCGTCGATCTTGGCGCCCGACTCGAGCAGCTGCAGACAGACCTCGTGGAAGCCCTCGAAGGCGGCGTAGTGCAGCGGTGTCCAGCCCGCATTGTCGCGATGCGTCTCATCGAGGCCGCGATCGAGCAGCTGGCGCACAGTCTCCACATTGCCCTGCGCAGCGCCAATGCTGAGCACGGTGCGTCCCTCGGAGTCCATGCAATCGATGCCGCAGCCCCAGAACAACAGCAGACGCACCACCGTCGCATGGCCCGCAGTGCAGGCAGCCCAGAGCGGCGTGCGGCCCATGAAGTCGGCGAGATCGGGATCGGCGGCGTTCTCCAGCAGCAGCTCGCAGACCTCGGCGTTGCCCTCGAAGCTGCTGACGAGCAGCGGCGACATGCCATCGTTGTCCAGCTGATCGGTGTTGGCGCCATGATCCAGCAGCGTGGAGATCACTTTGCTGTAGCCCGAGGAGCCGCACAAGGCAGCCACGCACAGCGCGCTGCGTCCATCGAGATCCAGATGATTGACATTGGCGCCGTTCTCCAGCAGTATCTCGACGATGTCATAGTGACCCATGTACGAGGCCGCAATCAACGAGGTGCGACCCTGGCGATCCACGGAGTTGACATCCGCCCCAGACTCGATCAGCAGCTTCAGTATGTCCTCGTGTCCGCTCCAGGCGGCCGCACGCAACGCTGTGCGTCCCTCCTTGTCGGCCAGATCGATTTTGCAGGCGGGCTGAGCGATCAGCAGCCGCACAACTTCACTGTGGCCGCCCCAGGAGGCGGAACGCAACGGAGTCCAGCCATCGCGATCCGCATGATTGACATCCACACGCTTCATGCGCCCGGTGCCATCGTTGCACGGCTGCGAGAAGCTCAGCAGCAGCTTCACCACCTCAAGGTGCCCATTTCGTGCGGCGATATTCAAGGCCGTCTGTCCGTTGTAGTCCTCGATCTCCAGGTCGATGGGACTCTTGCAGGCGTTGAGCGCACGCTCCAACAACTGATGATTGCCATCGTTGGCCAGGATGTGTATCAACGCCTTGCCCTTGTGCAGCTCAATGTGATGCGAGTCGGAGAGCTGGTGCAACGTGCTCGAGGCATTCTCGTCCTGACTCTCGTGCGGCGGCTCGCTGTGCTCCGAGGGGCTGACAGTGCGCTGTGTCTCGAGCAGACAGCTCTTCTCGCTGGACAGCAGCAGATCGGCCAGTTCGAAGTCGATGTTCTGCGACTTGTCGGACAGCTCGGGGGACATCAGCGAGGATTCGCAGGAGTTCTGCGCCTCCGCATTGTTGATGCCCGTCTCGATGAGCAGCTTGAGTATCTTGGCGTCTGTCGGCAGGCTGGGCTTAAAGAAATCGCACAAGAACTGCGCAAACTGTTCGCTCAGCTCGTTGGCCAGAAAACGCTCGAGCATTGCGCGTGTTTTGGGCAAAAAGTTGACGTCGGTCTTGAAGTCGTGCTCACACTGAGCGCAGCAATTCAAGTGGTTCGTATAGAAGCAGTCGCTGAGATTGAGACGCGACTCGAGCAGCATCAGTATCAAATCGAGATCGATATGACGATTGGTCAGATACTCGCCGCACTTGATCAGATGGTAGGCGAATCGACGCACCGTGTTGGCGCACAAAGTGTCAGCGACCAGCAGGTAATACATGGAGATCATCACATGACCCTCGTTGACGTCGCAGATGAATTTCTTGGTGGCGAACTTCACGTCCACCAGCCAGTCGGCGAAGGAGTTGTGGAAGATCTTCAGACGTTGCGCATTCGCATCGTAGGCCAAAATGTTGCGCATCAATTGCAGACGCTTCTCAAACTCCTGGCAGTCAATCGTGTAGTTGTGCGTTCGCAAGCAGTTGAACAGAAACAACTTGTCCACGTAGCCCGAGGAGGCCAGCAGCACGTTGAGCAGCGGCCTGATCTTCATGTACTGCTTCTTGTTGAAGGACTTCTGGCAAATGTACAGATAGAGGCCGTTCAGGGTGCAGGGAATCAGTTTGATCTCGCGAAAGCTAAAGAAGTTGTCCTTGATGCCGTGCAGCACCTTCTCCAGGTACAGAATGCAACCGTTCGACTTGATGTAGAGCTGGTGCAGCGACTCGATGATCTCCTTGGTCAGCATAATGCTGTCCTTAAAGTCCGAGTTCAAGCGATTGATGATATACTCCTGCACATCCTTGACCACATGCGATTTGCGCAGATCATCGAGCGTGATCTTCTTGAAGCCCGTGAACATTTTCGTTATCTGTTTCGTCTGCTTCTTGGTGGTGCAGACGAGGAACAACCACTTGGGGAACAGATGAATGTGATTCGACAGCAGCTCGGCGACGTTGCGACTCTTGTGATTGGTCACCGTGCCGCGGCCGCCCTTCAGCGTCGAGATCAGATTGCCGTCGTTGATGTAGTTCTCATCAATCGAATCGATGAGCAGCAGCAGCGCCGTCTTCGGCGGCGTTAGCTCCAGCAGCGGAAAGAGCAGCGCCTTCTTGAAGCACTCATCGGGATTCTTCTCGATGCTGTCGACACTCAGACACTCGAGTATCTCGGGATTCGACATCAGCAGCTCGTAGTAGCCGTCGGCAATGATGGTGCGACAGCTCTTCGTCTTGGGCAGCGGGGGTGGCAGCGTGTTGCTGCTGTTCGCCAACCGCGGCTTCTCCCCGGGCACCGGTGGCCCAACTGCCGTGGGCGTGAGCTCCTTCTTGTCCTCAGATTCCTCCACTGGCTCCACGCTGCTCTCGAAGTCAATGAGCGGCTCTGCCTCGGATTTCTCGGGCTCTTCAATCGTTGTCGGCTGCTTTTCGACTTCGGGCGCCTCCTTGTCCGCCTCGGGCCTATCCTCGTCGTTCTGTTGCGGCTCCTGCTTGACATCCTGTATGGCGGCGGCAATCTCATGCTTCAGCTGCTCGCTGACCAGCTCGGCAATGTCCTCGCCGCCGCCCTGCTGTATGGCTTGTCCGTTGCTCAAGCTTGACGCCGTGGTGGGCACCGCTTTGGCGGGCGAGGCGACGCCGCTGCCGTTACGGCCACGCTTCACGGGTATCTTGGACTTGCTCTTCACCGGGCTGCTCTTGGGCGCCTCCTTTTCTTTTTCCTTCTCTTTGTCCTTCTCCTTGTCCTTCTCCTTCTCTTTGTCGTTTTCCTTGTCCTTTTCCTTTTCCTTCTGCTCCTGCAGCAGCTTCTGCTCCTTCTCGCTGCCCGTATCCTTGTCCTGCTCACCACATTCCGGCTGAGCTGCAGCTGCTGCGCCACGCTTGGGCGGATGCGTGCCGTAGCTGTTGCTGGCCGGCTTCTCGTCCAGCTCGGCTAGCTGCTCGCCCGCTGGCGCCGGCTCCGATTGCTGGCGCTTCAGACTCGACTTTTGGGCCGTCGACGTGCGGCGCTTTTGAAAGTTGTCCAGCTCCTTGGTGTCGCATTCGCTGGCGCCGCGCTTCAGCTCCTCGATCAACAGCTCCTCGGCATTCTCGCTGAGCGTGATGTTGTGCATGGCCTCGTCCAGCTTGGACTCCTGCTGGGCGGCCTCGTCGCGCAGAAACGAGAAGCCCTCGTCGATAATGCGCTGGCTGTCCTCACGGCCAATCAGCGACGCATGGCTGAGCAGCTGCAGCACCAGCTTGCGCATGAACAGCGACAGGCTGTGGCACTCGGGATTCTGCGATTCAATCAGATAGCAGGCGAGCAGCTTGCGATTCAAGATGCCCTTGGTGCCGGAGTTGCCCTTCATGATGGCCTGGCAAATCGACGTCTTGCCCGAGCCATTCGAGCCGAGCACCAAGCAGCCGTTGTAGCTGGAGCTGGAGATGGCCGCCGCCTTGGCGCGCGCCGAAACGTAGCCCGCCGAGGCGGCGCCCAAGGCAGCCGGCATGGGTTTCTTGCCCGCCGTGCGCTGCTCGAGGCACAGCGCAATCTTCTTCAGGACCCACTCGCGATGTATGTAGACAGTGCTGACAATGCGAGGATTGCTGTGCTCCAGATGCTGGCCGAGGCCATTCACCTCCTTGTCGGGCGAATGCTTGCGCTGCATCAGCGACTCTAGATTGTCGGCGGTCTCCTGCGTCGGCTGCTGTTTCTCCAGCTCCACACCGTCCTCTTCGGGCGCCGATCCGCCGCCATTGGCGTGCGTCAATTCGAGCGCAAAGTTTTGCTGCACCAGATTGGCAAAGTGCTCTTCGCGCGCCAAGTTGGAGAAGCTGGCGTTGGGACAGTCGCGTCCCGTGATCTCCAGCTTCTTTTGCACCTGAGTCGTGTCCTTCAGGAAATTAAGTATACGTCGATCTTCGAGCTGCTTGTTCGGAGTGCCGCCAGCGCCCAGCGACATCACCTGCTGACCGCTGACGGACTTGGCGCCGCCCACCAAGGCGCTGGTCGAGGCATTGCCATCGCCGCCCTCGCAGGCCAACAGCAGCTGCTGTTCGTCCTCATCGTTGGCGTCCAGATCGGTGACCTGCACCACCGCATTCCCGTTGCGTGCGCTGGCCAAGCGATTCGAGTCGCAGCGCAGATTGGACAGCTTGGTGTCGGGATGCTCCAGCAGTGGTGCAGCAACTGTGGCTGCCTGCCGTGCCCCACTGCGCTCGCTGCTCTTGTAGCGATCCGATTTGCGCAACGGCGTGGCATACAACATCTCCTTGGGCTGCTTGCAGTTGTTGCCCATCGAATTGGAGTTGGAATTTGAGTTGACGTTGACGTTGACGTTGGCGTTGGCATTGGGATTGCTGTTCACGCCGTTGCTGTTGCTGTTGCTAGTGTGATTTTGCGACGACTTCTGTTGGTGGTGATGATGATGTTGTTGCTGCTGCTGCTGCTGCTGCTGCTGGTGGTGATGCGAATACTGCTGCTGTTGTTGTTGCATCTTGCGCACAGACTCATTGTACATCGCCTGGCAGGGCAGATTTTCGTAGATGTCATTGCGCAGATTATCGTTGTCGGCGTGCTTAGACATTGTTTCGGCTGCTTCTTGTTTCACAAATACACACAACTTGTTATCCTTTTACACGTTATCCGCTCGTCTGCAAAATACAAGAAGAGAAACAATAGCATAAGCGAACGTTGAATTGCAATCTCAAGTTTTCACTGTGATTATTAAATTACGGGCATAAGTTCTGACCGAAATTGGCTATCAACCGGGGCTATCATCTAATGCTACCTCCTCTAATGCTTTCGACTCGATGAGAGGAGCACATTTCGAGCTATCGTCTGGCCCGGTGCTCGGCTTGTTACCGTTTTTTATATACGCTGGCTACAACTTTTTTAGTATCCTGCCAACAATTGACCTGATTTTGAGCACACACTCACACACACACCCATACTCTTAACCCTTTGGCAAAGCAGAGTCTTCTTTAGACAGACACGCAGACGTTAAACACACACAGAATATCGCATGCATATAGACGATGATACGAGGGCAGCTCAAGCAGTAAACAAAATTTACATAATTATCGCTGTTGGCAAGTGAAAACTTTGCAGCTAAAAAATGAGAGTTCTAAAGCAGTTCTACTCATTGAATGTTTGAAAGAAGTTCTCGTTGTAATGTGAGAAATTTGAAGAGCTTTTTGATGCAGCCCCAACCTTTATAGTCAACAATTCCATGATTTCATTAGACAACTTTTGTCACTTTAAGCAGACTTCAAAAGTTTCGGTGTCGCATAAAAGTTTTAAAATATTAATGATTTCATATTAAGAAACTGCTGCTGAGCAAATAGAAGCTGTAAAAATTGTACTCTAATAATTAAAGGCAACTTTTGCCATCAGAATTCGTGATTTGTTAAACAATTTCATCACTTTCAGTTTTAAAATATGATATTTGAAAAGTTCAAGCTGTCATTCGACAAAGACATTTTCCTATTTTATCGCAAGCAGATTTAGTTGAGCTAAATCTGTGCAGCTTTGTGTGGCAGACGCTTTGCAGCAACTGTTTAAGCCACCGTCGTATGCACAAGCTTGTCATTATATTTTTTTAGAGCTTGTCTCTGGCCACAGTCTTTTGTTCTCGGGTTTTATCTAAGTCGTTTATGTGCAGTTCCAATGTGGGTGGCGATGCGATGTGGTTTGGTGCGCGGTGCTGTGATGTGCTGCGCTGTGGCAGCTCTGAATGCTGCGCAAATAACACGCTTTATGCCGCAAAGTTTTTATTTTAAACTTCAATTTAGACGTTGGCGCTCGCGACTCTCAGCGGGGTGGGCAGGGGCAAGGGGGAGACGAAATGGAAGGGGTGGCAAATGTAACTAATGATGCGCCAGGCGCTTGTTGTGCAAGTTTTGCAGACTGAAATGGAGCAAATTCAGCACGTTCGCCTCAGCGAAATGCCTGGGACTGAGATGGCAACAACAACTCAATGCTGAAACAACGTCGGCAACAAAAACAACAAGAGCAACAACAATAAAAACAATAAGAGGAACGTGGTACGTTGAACGTTCGCCCCGCTGAGAAGAAAGACCGCATTATTCTTGCCATAAAAATCGATGCAAACACACAAGCACAAAATGATTTACGGCTGCTAGGACTTCGCTGTGGGGGCAAAATAGTTGCCACAAAGTGCGGCAGCCACAATAACATCGACATTTGATAAATTGCTCTAATGAAAGTAAGTCAGACGTAAAATCCTTTGATTAACCAAGTGACAGGCAACTCGAGAATACACACACACACACACACACACACACATAGCAACTAATATCCTGCCGGACATTCGTCAAAATCCAAATGGAAACTGGGGTTTTGTTTGTTTGTTGCTCTAAATCGAATTGCTGTCCGGCATTCACATCGACAGCCCACCGCACAATCCCCATTCATTTGCATTCACACACACACACACACACATGTATATATATAAATCGTATTCATGAGTTGTGAGTGCTGCTCTTGCCCCTGCAGTGACCGTTTAGTCTCTGTAATTATTTATGTCTGCAGCTCAGTCCCAGAGCCGGAGCGCACAGCAGCTTACAAATATTTAAGCTTTCTTTATTATTTATGCATTTCAAACCAACAACAGGCAACACTTAAACGCACGCATACACATACAAAAAAAAGGACACTCCTCTTTAAATAATTCATATTGATTGAAACATAATGCATGAGATGTTGACCGGGCAAAAGTAATTAGTAAAATTAAGTATTTATTAATTACGATAAGTTGCATTTCATAAATTAAGATTGAATGTGCAACTCAAATGCAATTAAATTGTCATCGGCGTTTGCAAATTGAGAGCCTCATTAATACTTGTATTATGCCAAAGTAATGCACATAATTAAACCCCATTTGCTTTGAGTCACCGACTTAGGTATTGGGCGCCTTCCTGCACCTCAGCCGCTCCTGGGCTCCTTCGATTCTGTGGCACAAACAACGCCCATAATTCTGTGTTACACAGGTTTTGATTCTTGCGGTTTCTCTTTTACACAACCAACGTATGCAATTTGCAATCTTTGCATTTCCTCTTTATTTATCTTGTTGTTTCTTTTGCGATTTGCAAATTGTATTTATAATTTGATAAGGGAATTCATTGGATATGTATCTTTGACTGTTTGTTGCCTGTTTTGTAATAGCAATTGACTGCCTTATAAATAAATTGCCAGAGCTGCGTTCCTCGCCTTTAAAATGCTACAAATTAGTGTTCAACTAACAACAGTTCCGCAAACTAGCACAAATTATGAGCGGTGAGGCGAAGCGAAGCGGTGAAAAGGACTCGACAGTGAGAGAAATGAGGAAAACGTGTTGGCGGCAAAGTTGAGCTAATTGGAATTTCGAAAGCGTTGAGAATAAGTCAAGTTGAGCAAGTTCCCATGAGTTTTTCCATGCCTTTTAAAAGTTTAATTGGATTGCTCGTGCAATTATGTTAATTAAACATACGATACGCTTGAAATACGCACTTTTTGCACTTATTTAAATTAGCTAATAGAGATGAAAATCCTGCCAAGTTCTTTCTACCTTTCAATCATTTGCAGGGCTTTTCCTAACTTTTCCCTCAATTGACGCAAAACAAGCAAAGTTCAGAGAAAACTCAGCGTGGTTTGTTAGGGCATTTTTCAAATGAAAATCATAGCATGGCAATGGCAAATAAATGGTTTATGAACTACGTATTATATTTCAGCACAAATATTTCCAGTGCATAAATAAATTCATTCTTTGTTGACATTTAAGTTGAAAGTAAGAAGAGAAGTGAAAATCTACTATTTGTAATGGAACATTGTAAAGCTCTTTTTATTTAATTTAATATGTAAAAGATTGAGCAATTATTTATTTACTCAACTATTCAGTTGCGCTTTAAACTAGATCTCCAAACACTTGTTACACGTGAAAAGCGAAGCATACACAAAGTATTTAATAGAAATTCTTGTGTCTTTAATGTGCAAAGAGTTGAAATAATGAAATATTTGTACGAAAATGTGCACACGTTGTAAAAATATCATCGACAAGCTGCCAAAATGAAATGTAAACAACAGAAGTGCCTTAACAAACGCCAACAATTTTAATTAATTGCGTCAAATAAATAAAAAGGCGAAACGTATGAATACAAGTATGAAAGGAATGTAAACACACACACAATCACACACACACGCACACAGTGTGAATAATAAATAAATAATTACGCGCCCGGCAACAAAACGAGCAAGCGACCACATGGCGCAACAAAACGTATCTCTATCTGTGGCTGTAGCTGTATCTGTATCTGTATCTGCTTCAGCAGCTGTATCTCGGTATCTCTCGCTATTTTGTATCTCTGGCTGGGTATTTGCATCTGAGCTTGCAACCGTAAGTACCGCGTATCTGCAACTGGCAGCTGCCTGAACTTGAGGCACGGCAGTGTGGGAACCTTACAAATTCGCAGCATTTTAAATGCGCTCCTTTTGCTGCTGCTGCGTGGCGCAGCAGTAAAATAAAAGCCAAAAAATGGCAAGGAAATGAAAAGCGAATTTAAATGTTAGCACGGCAGCGACAGCGAACGTGCAACATCCCCTCGACGGCGGGGGATAATTGAAATGTTGCAACTACAGCCATGTCGACAAGAGAGTTAACTCACTTTTAAAGGATGCCCTCGTCTCTCTGTCTGTCTGCCTGTCTTTCAGTCTGGCAGGAAGTGCGCCATTATTTGGCATTTGCATTTTCATCTCTCTGATTATTATTATGCTTTTTTCGCATTTAATTTGTTGTTCGCGCACTCATGTTTAAATAATAAGTTCTTGTTTTTTTTATTCGGTTTCTGTTGTTGCCGCCACCGTCGTCGCTCTCTTGACTTATTAAAATATGCAAGGCAATAACTTTTCAAAGCAACAAATATTCCATGCATCGCAAATGCGACACAACACATGTGCCGTGTGTGTGTTTGTATCTCCATCCATCCATCTATCTATCTGCACAGTGTACGTGCACTGTATGAAAGTATCTGAACGGTATCTGCACTGTGTTCATCCCCAATCCTTGCCTCAATCAACGCGACAATTGTGAGCGCAAATAGCAAATCAAATATTGCAACAATTTGAAGGTAACATATCAATGCTGCAAATAGTGCAGTGCGCTGTACGACTTGCAGATACTCGCACTAAAGATAGAAAATGTGCAAAATAAATGGCGAGAAAGTATCTTTTTACGTTGCTGCTGCTGCTGATATTCTTTAATTTTAGCAAAACGTCTGCATAAATATAGCTGCAAATAAAGTTTGGCAAAGGCATCGGAAAGTTGAAAGCTTAAAGTATCTATTGCTGCTTTTTGTTAGTCTAGAAGTTTTGTTTTTATTAAGTATATTTTTCGATACAGGAATGTTATCATAATTTTTGAATACTTTCGAAACTTTTATCATAAATAAATTGCTGATGTTCTTGGCAAAACTGATATATACCTTTATCTGCATCTTTCGAAATGTATTTTTAGCTGATTTTGCATAAAATCTAGTTCACTGACGCTTTCAGAAGAGCTCCTGTCTCTCTGCAAATACTGGTAATATTTTGCATTACATTTGATACTGCAAAGAGCATTGTTATTGCACAGCGAGCAAAGCTGGGAGTTTGACTCGACAGCGAAAAGCTGATTAAGAGCTTAGATGCTACAATTGAGCAACTATAATATGCCCTTTGCATCCTTTTGGGACTCAGGTACCAGTTGGCAACATCGCTGAACGCTGAACGCTGAACGTGCAGAAACATGTTGAAAAAGCTGCACCGAAAGATGAAGACAGAGACGGAGGGGGAGAGGCAGAGGGAGTCTAAAGTTCTATATCGATTTTGCAGTTGCTGTTTGCCGCAGGCAGCGAGAGAGCTGTAAAAATATCCAGCGACGTAATCAAAACGAATGTTGCTTGGGTTTTAAATGCGCTTAATTTTTGCAATGTTATACGACTAGAGTGCTGTGTGAAAGTGTGTGGTGGGGAGGGGAGGGAGGGCGAAGAGGGGACAGGGGGATGCCACCGGATGCTGCTCTAAAGTGCTTATGGCTGCTCATCCTTCCCTCCCCGTAGACAGGTCCAGTAATCTGTTCGCTCGTTTGTTGTCCTTGCTGCCATTGCTTGCTTCGTTGACTGCCTTGCCTTCGATGCTGGATGCTGGATGCTGGCTACGTGTCCAGGGCCCAGGCATTGTGTTTAGCGTTTGGTTTGGTTTTTGGTTTGCGGCTGTAATGCTATATAGCTGCTATATATGGCAGGAAGTGAATTCGATGCGGGCACACCCAAAAAAATAAAAGGCTGGACTGCAAACTGCAAGCGCTGCTGTAGTAAAACAGGATGTCAGGACCTGACAGGATGTGATAGCCGCTGCATGCTCCCGCAGGCCATTGACGAACGCTTAATTAAACCTTAATTTTTCATGAATGCTTTGCATAGCTGCCTGCCGTCTGAATTGTGAGCACATTTCCATAAATCATTGACGACATTCCGCCAGCAACTCAACAAGGATACACGCCCTAAAGCGTGTGTTTGTCACTCGTCGCCTTCATGCACGTCAACAGCGTTATTTTCCATGCACTTTTCACTCGCTCTGCATTTAATTTCATGTTTTTACCATTTACTTTCCCCATTTGTAGCGAGATAAAACCCATTGTTGCAATACGCGCTGCGAATGCACTGAAATTAGTTCAACAGCAGCATAGTTGCAATTGTGATTGGCGGATGCTTTGCAGGGTGTCTTCAAGTTGCGCTTCCCTGCGTCTCGTTTGCCACTTGTTATGCAGTTGCATTGTCTTCGCCCTCATCACGACCTGTTCTTTATCTATGTCAAAATGGTGGCACACGCACGATATTGTCTCTCTCTCTTTGTTTTCTCCTTTTTTTTTTGTTGAATCCCTCTCTCCTTTGCTCTCTCCGCTGACGCACTTGGGTCCCTTGTTTATTGTCGGCTTTGGTGTTGTTGTCTGCATATTGACATCGTTTTGACAAACAACATGGCCGCCCCCTCTGCTCCCTCCACAGCTTTCTACGTGTCTTCGCTGCCTGGCTGCCTTGCTGTGTCATGTGCAGAGACACACGCACTTCATGGACCTTTTGGCATTTCCGTTTCCTCTCGTCGTAGCTTGGCACATTTTTTTGCTGCTTGTTTTCTACTTGTTTGTCTTTCAATAACTGCGTGCGTGTTTTTTTTAGCGAGATGCGCTCGAAGAATTCTTCACTATGGCGAAAAACTTTCGCAGCTGTCACATTTATTGAATACACATCGTTTTCTTGTACCTTTCGAGACGCCCTCGTTATGTAAATTGACTGAGGCATGTGCAAATGGTGTTGTGTGAGCGCAGTAAATATGTGGGGGGTTTTTTTGTCAGCCTCTGCAGTCATATTTAATCATATTAATATAACGGATGCGCTCGAGTGCCGCGCAAGTTTCTGCTTGACATTTCTCTGACAGTTAAAGGATTTTCCCATATTGATCAATGAATGAGTGAGTGAATGAATGTATGAATACACGACATTCCGTTCAACATCTGAAAGGAATTCAATCAATTGCCCCAACTGTCGCAGCCTTTTTACCAAAACTCAATTGAGCTGTGCAACTTTTCGGGGAAACCTCCAGCCTCCAGCCCCCATCCCCCCTCCCCCAGCCTCGCTGTATGTATAGCTATATGAAGTGGAGCGTGCTCCCCTTGACTTGAGTTCTGGTCGGTTCGTTGTCGAGCAAAATGCAAGAGCACGTTGTCCTGGCTCACATGTGTTGGGAGCTACAGTGTCGTGTACATGACCATGTCCTGTTTGTCTGGCTTAATTAATGCTGCAACTGATTACACTCACACAACTGTTTCGCTTCGCTTCAGACGCTGCATGCAACTTGAAATGTTGATTATATTGCCATTGATTTAGCTACACTGAGTACACATCTTAGCCTCAAACTCTCTCCCCCTTTCTCTGTGTATTGTTGCCTCGTGCCCCGGCAACTGTGTTCAAAGCGAAATGGCAAATTGCAAACAAAAATGGGGGAGGCGGAGGTTGGCTTAGGGTCAGCTTATTGTCGTTTAATTGCAACATATCCACTCACGCTTGTGTTGTATTTGCCTTGCGCTGGTCAAGTGCAATAGCCCAACGCAAGTTCGAGCTTGACATTAAGTGGATTGTACAAGTCCAAGGATTACATTAAGTTGCGGCCAAGGAAAATGGCAACTCCGAGGTTCGCTTTGTGGGGGAAATCGCTTCGAATAGTTGCGGAAATAATGATGGCATTGCTTAAATGGTTTTTGGCTATTTTAGAAACAATAATCGACAACAGCAATGAAGCAATTAGTCTACATCCTTAAGACTATTCGATTTAAACTGTAGTCCTAGTTGAATACGGCTTTCAACAACCCAATTTAAAATTTTATCATTTCAAACTTGATTGCCTAAAATCCATTTAAATTTGTAAACTACTCTCAATTTTAACTATATGAACATAACATATATTTTATCGAAAACTCCATCGTATTTGCTCTTTCTGCAATTTCATTTAATGTTGGCCAATGTCTAAATTGTTTATCGAATTGTTAGCTAAATTGTCAATTTATTTGCATTTGCCTTTCGCACACGGCAGGCAAGTGAATTCTGATTTCTGTTGCAGTTGAAATTTCGATTGGCGAACAGCTTTTAGCATTGTTTGCGATTTTGTCAATTGCATTATTTAATTTGAGGCAAAACGCAATTAACCCCGAGCTTCGACGTGCGTTTAAATGCTTTCAATATGTAATTGCATCACAAATAATATGTACACATTTTGCTGTATAATAATGACTAGAGCATTTCATGAACTATTTAATTAACCTCTTGATTATGCCCTACTATTAACTTTAATGCCGAATAAATTATCTACTGCACTTGCTGGGTAATTTGGTAATTTTTATTATTTACGCCACTTTACTGCCTGACTTGGCTAATTGAACAAGAAAATGGCATTTCCATTAGCTGCTGCATTCGAATATTTCCCACTTGTCACAGCAGGACATGGCACAAAATTGTTCGTTCATTTCGTAAAGTGGCAAAAAATACAACAACGCAAAATCGATCCATCGATTTGACCCACTTAACTAGATGAAAAAAGATTACATGGTTGATCAGCCGGTGGCAGTGGAAGCTGTTTTCCCCAATTTATCGCAGCACTGCGCTAATCAAAACCAAGCAGATGTCGTGATGGATGACGCTAATGCCAGAGCATCAGTTTCATCAGGTGTGGGCGTGAGATGATGATGCTAATGAAAATTAACAACACAACAGAACAAGCAAAGCTGCTAAAGAGCAACACACGCCAAGGGTAAAAATCATCAGGCACCTCAACAACAAGCCAGCTTGTTAATGATTGACTAATCGTTACCCTGTAGCGTGAGTCATGCAAACAAGTTGCACAAAGCTGTTGAAGCGACCTAAAAGTATGCTACATTTATTTACAAGTGCCTTGAATGTAGATTTCAAATTAGTTTTTGTATAGTTTGCTGGCATTTAAATAAATTATCTATGAGCTGCTCTCCACCTTATTCGATTACTTGAAAGAGTAGCTAAGCAGTTGATGGGCTTAGTTTGTAAAGTGACATAGAATAAGAACTCGACTCTCAAGCGCTTCTCTGTTGTGTTTGTGTCCATCCCATCCAAGGAAGCTCAAGTTTTCCAATCTACCTGGGGAGTTTCGATATTGTCAAGCGCAAATTGAATGAAGCAAAAGAAATGAAGGATGACAGCAAACTTGAAATGGAGCCAAGCGGCGCGGCAACCAGCTGAGCTGAACCGAGTTCTTGACATTGATTGGATTAACCCAAGATGGAGCCAAGATGGAGTGCCTAAATGGAGGAGCTCTCTGTTCGTTTAATCAATGGCAGCCCACTTGAACTAATTGCCAGCAGGATGCAAATGAAGTGAACGAGAAGAGCGAGAAGAAGCTTTTCACTGCAAATGAAATGGAAACAAAAGTTTAGGCGATAAGCTGGGCTGGGTTGGGCTGGCGATAAGCGCACAGCACAACACCACAAAATACGCATTGTGCGGAGCAGTTGAAGCGCAGCTGCCGCTATGAAGTGTTGTCGTCGTCTGCTGCTCTTGATGTGCACTTGGACCTTGGTCAGAGCACGTCAACCCAAAGACTTTAACGAACGCTTTCTGCAGCAAATGCTGCAGAATATGAACGAGAGCGTCAATCCGTGTGACGACTTCTATAGCTACGCCTGCGGCAAATGGAGCGAGCACTACAAGGACACGAACAACTACCTGGACATGCCCGGCTACATGGAGTACAAATACAATCTGCAGCTGCTGCGAGTGCTGAAGATGCAACGTCAGCAGGGCGGCGTCTATGAGCAGCTTTGGCGCTACTACGCTGCCTGCGATGGCTTAACGAGTCCGTCGATCAATGAGTTTCTGCATTTGCTGGAATCGCAGCTGCAACTGGAGTGGCCCATTTTTAAAAGCAATCAAAGCGCAACCTGGCGCAACGAGACGCAGTTCGATTTGTGGGCCACTTTGGCCAAGCTGCGCTCGTATGGCCTCAACGGCGTGTTTATCAGACAGGATGCGAATGTGAGACGCGCGAATGGATCGCATTATGTGCTGATGTTGGCGCCACAAACGGCGGAACTCGCTGTGCCGTTTATCGCACAGCGCATACAGGATTTGTACATGGATTTCGGCTTGGATGCAGCGAGTGCCGAGCAGCTAACAGCTAAGCTCATGCAGCTCGAGTGGCGGCTGAGCAACTTGACACATCAACTGACATCACAAACGTCGCTGGACAATGCCTCCATGGAATGCACATTGCCACAGCTGCAGCAGCGTTTGCCCCAATTGAACTGGCGACATTATCTGAGCAATTTGTTGCAACGACGGCCGGATGAGCAGCTGCTGCTGCAACTGCAGACGCTCGACGAACGCTATCTGCAGCAATTGCAGCTGATACTGGAGCAGAGCTCCAATGAGACGCTCTGCTATTACCTCATGTTCAAACTGATCTACGCACTCAACGAGGAGCTGCCCATGGGCGACGGCCAGGGCAAATCGCTGAGCTGTCTGCAACTTTTGCGCGGCCACATGCCACTGGCCATGCACTACATCTACGAGACGCACAGCTATGGCAAGCGACGCGAGCAGACGGATGCAGCACTGCAGCAATTGCAGCAGAAACTGCGCTTGGAGTTTCAGCTGCTGTTGCAGCAAAATCATCTGCAACTCGACCACGCTGAGCTGGACTATGTGCTGGAGGAGTTGCAGAGTCTGCGCCTCAAAATAGGCAACTTGCCGCCGTATTTGACGAGGCAACAACTCGAGCAGTACTATGAGCAGCTACAGCTGCGCCACAACGATTTCTATGGCAACACGCTGCAGCTACTGCAGTTCTACAATCGACGCGAGCAGCAGCTGCTCGAGAATAAGCCAAGAGCGTGGCCACCGCAGGATTACTATCAGCTACCTGGCGTCGTTGAGCGCAGCTCGTCGCCGGTGAAAATCTTTGCGAATGCCGTGCTGGTGCCGCAGGGTTACTTGCAGCTGCCGCTGTTCGATGTGCGTCTGCCGCGGCTGCATCAGCATGCACAATTGGGCTTTATCCTTGCCCACGAGCTGCAGCATGCCTTCGACCTTTTTCACATCGTCTACGATGCTCGCGGCAACTTCAACGCCACTGGCTTGGCTGTGTTGCAGCACTTTGCCAGCTTTATCAGCTGCTACACCGCAGCTCACAATGTGCCGCTGCTGCAGCTGTCCGAGAGCATGGCAGACCTGGTTGGCTTGCGTCTGGCATTTGCCTCCTACTTTGATCACACGGCAAATGCGACTGTGACTGCAACGAGCGAGCAGAGTTCATGGGGCAAGTTCAGTTCGCAGCAGCTATTTTTCATTAACTCGGTGCAGTTTCTATGCGCCAACATGCAACAGATAGTCGCCATGCAGAGTGCGTCAGATGCGGAGCACGGGCTGCACAACGAGCGCGTTAATCGCAATTGGCCGCATCACGAACACTTTGCCAGCGCATTCAACTGCACCGTGGGTCAGGCCATGCATAGACCGCAAACTTGTCGCCTGTGGTAAACCATGGTGGGGTAGTTGTTGATAAACGCGTGTTGCGTGCGCCTAATAAAGCGAGTATCGATTAACTAAGAGCGTGTTTTAGTGGGGCGAAGCTAGAGGGCATATGAACTAGGCTGAGTAAAGTACAACAAAAACTGGCGAGAGGTGTATCGATTGTAATTGCCAAAGCGTAATAAAATATAGAAAAAAATACAAAGTGTCGAAAGGAAATAAAATATAGTAAATAATGTAATACGTTGAGAGCTATCAATAAATATTATTGGCATAGGCTAAAGAAGTAATTGCCATAATTTCATGTAGATCTGAGTTATTTAATAATTTATCTCTAATTCCATGCTGAAAGCACTTTTTAGTAATATAAATAAATAAATTTGTTGCGATGAACAACTGAAACTCTGTCGACAACTGTGTGCACGAGTTGACAAAGTACAGAGTGTTTCTTGCTGCCCCTAAATTGCCTATCCATAGGGATATATTCAAGCCTGCCCACGGTGTGACCTTGCAGAGGCATGCGACGATAACAATGACAACGACAGGCCGTAAACAATAACAACAATGTGCATAAATTACGAGGCGGCCTCCATTAAAATGTAAATGCGGCCACGCCCATTAATTCATACATTCATTCATTCATTCATTCAGCCAGCCTGCCATCCATCCATCCAACCAATTCTGCCATCCATCCGGCCATCCATGATGTCAGCGCGCCATCGTCAAAGGCTCAGCGTGGCGTGCAAATTGTCTGCTTGCAGCTTGCAGCAGCAGCAACTGGCACCGAAACGAAAAAGGGAGCAACAATGGCACTCATAACTTACTTAGCATACTCTCGTAATCGCGCATGCTCGTATTGTATTTTTATTTAATTTATTGCTGCACACACATTTCGACGGCAATTTATGTGGCCCACGCACGTGCTGCATATGGGAACAATATATGGAATATATATATGTATATATATAGTAGATGAAAGCGCAGCGGGCGATTGGTTGGACAGCGGCTTAAAGTGTTGCAAATTGAAATTGAAATTGTGTCAGTGGTGGCTGTGAAATGACAAGCGTCGGCTTCGGCTTCGGCTTGGGCTTGGGCTTGGGGCATGGTCATGGACTGATGGCATCATGTCCGGACACTTGATACACACATTTCACACCAGGCGCACAAAGTCAAAGGCGACACAAGCCGCAGTCGCCGCACAGTGGAACACAAACGGTGTGAGTGGCGTATTATTTTGCAAATTACACGCTCTCACATTCACTTTGAGTCTCTGTCTGCCTTTTGCCCACTGTGTGTGTCTGTGTGGCTTTGTAGGGTTTCGCCAGCCGTCCATATATTTCAAACAAATGACAGTCGCGGGAGCCATGCAAATGCCACACATTTGGCCACCAGCATTGTCGGCATCTCACCAATTGGTCACTTGATACACATTCGACCAACTGGTTGATTTGCAAGTACATGTGTTGTTTCGTTGTACACTTTTTTTGTTGTTGTTATCTAGTCGTCGTGGACCGCGGGGAGTGCTCTCAGCTCAGTTCTGTTTTGTCCATGGCTTTGGCTAATTAATGCGACTGCAACAACAAATTAAAATGCAATTTAAGCGACTTTAAGCCCGTCTGCTTGCTGCGCGCGCTCTGTTTTTTTTTATCGTTTTATGTGCACAGTTAGTTGGCCCCAGTTGAGCCTACACATAAAGTTGACTTGAGAGCTGCAAACCCGGAGCTGGATGGATGCAAAGCTAAAGCCAGTCTAGAGCCGAAACCAAATCCAGAGCTCTTTGCATAATGGCAAACAAAGTTTTTTGCCTCACAACAAATGTGGGTTAAATGCTTTTGCGGCTTGCAACCACAAAGCGCTGCACAGCCGCTCAGACTCGAGTTCAGTTGTTGTGTTGCTCATTTTTTTGCTTGTCTTCCCCCATGGTTTGCAGTGCATTTTTTAAGTTTTTCGTTTTTTGCCTTTGCATCCACCTTTTTGCGAGCGTCAAATGCAAATTTTCAATTTGGCCAACAGACGCAAAAGTTTTACATTTCATTTAATTGAAACATTTAACGCAAACCTCATTTTTTATCGCCGCACATTGAAATAATAAAACCGAAAAATAAACTCAATTAGTGCACAATTAAGTTTGACTCTCTGAACTGCACATTTCTATTTGTAATTGTAAAATGTAATTGTGGAGTGTGTTTTTTTTTGCTGTTTTGTAGGCTAATAAACACACAGCACAGCTGTGTATTAATATTGAATGCTTTCACTTCAATTCGTTAGTTAAGTTGTTGTGAGTGTGTCTATTGCAAGAATTGTTCACTGAATCATTGGCTTTTGTCTGGCCTTCGATAGCGTATGGCATTATTTTTCGTTGTGCTCAATAAACTCATTGCAAATGAAATCGTCTTATCAAGAACAAGTCATTATCTTGCCATGCTAGTTAGTTGACTTGTATGAATATAGAAATTGCTCATACGCCACGTGCTGTCACATATTTAATTTTTGATTCATTGTGAAGTCGAGCGTAATCTGCGCGACTGCCGTTTCATTTGCCGGCTAAAATGTGCCACAAATCGTTTGACCAGTGGGCGATAACAACAGCAGCAAGTCAATTTCGTTAGCCATAACCCGTTTTGAGATGGAAAATGCAACTGCTATTGCTGCTGTGGCTTGTAAATAAACTTGTTTATGTTACAGAAAAATAAAAATATTAGCAATAATTACAATCAAATTTCCGGCTGGCAGGCAATGTGGACTGTTAACTATGTCAACTCGATAAGATTTGCATGCGACCCATTTGGAGAGAGTGTGTGTGTGTGTCTGTGTGTGTATCTGAAATATTGCGCCTGTCTTGACTGACAGACGGCAGTCGACTGTCGACTGTCAACTCTCCGAGTCTCGACGCTCGTCAACGGGCACTTTGGTCAGTCAATTATTTATGCTGACACTTAGTGCGCTTGAGACTGCAAGATAATTGGCAAACTGCACACAGCGACATCAACACACACACACACACACATGCATTCAGCGAACTCCTCACACGTGTCGTATACGTAATGCGAACGTGGAGCTTCGATTGAGGCTTTTGTTAATGCGTTGGCAAACAGCATTTGCACACAAGCACAGATAAATTGAAGTATACATATGTTGTGGCAGGCAGACATGGCCAGAGACACCATAAAATCCATTTTATGCACTCTGTCAAATTTAATGGCTTCGATTGGCGTTGCAAATTTGCAAAATTTGGCCGTCTAACCAAAAGTGGCGTTCACTCGCTGCATTTAATTGCCACATTTTGTGGCAAGAGGGCAGGTGACTAAAATCATTAGCAATTAACTGATTCATTAAAAGCCATTGCCAAGTTTGTCGCGAACGGAAGCAACAGCAACACCAACAGCAACAGCATTAGATAGAATGGAAGGAAATTTAATCAGTTAGCTGAATGACAGAAAGAGCATAAGATAGCGAAAACAAAGAAAGATGCGCCAGCGTGACAATAATAAGCCGACAGAATGAATGAGTTGACTCACACATTCCATGATTATTCATTTTGTCATTTTTGTGTGCTTTGTTCTATGAATTTCATTGGCAGTAGTTTCTCAGTTTGTCAGTTTCTCAGCAGCTCGTTTGTCTTCTCTCATAATTGGTATTGAAATCCCCTCACGCCCCTCACAGCCAAATAGGCTGTCTAATATGCAGCTTATCGGTTATGTCGGACGAGACGCTGGCCAAGTGTTGTTGTCGTTGCTGTTGCCACTAGCAATTAGCCAAAGTGTCGTCGCATTTGCTTAGCGTGGCAACAACAGTAACAGACTACGATTTAACCCGCCAGCTGTGCATATGGAAAAGCTCATAAAACCCCGGCAAAAACAGTTGAGTGGCGCCGTCGGCCACGCCGGATTAGGGGCGTGGTCACTCATAATACAAACACACACACACACACAGAGCATTTCATTCATGCTTCCAGTTTGTGGTACGCTAAACTCTGCTCCACTCTAGCTGTTGTTGTTCACGCTTCATTTGGCTTTTTTACTTCGATTCGTTTGTCGTCGTCGTCGTTGCTGCCTTTTTTGGTGGCTTGGGGCTTGGGGCTTGAGGCGCACGCTTTGGCGCTAATTAATGGTTAAGCTCAAATCTCGTGTATTAAAGTACGTTTATTGCCATAATTGCTGGCGCTGTTTGTACCCTGTGCGGACAGAGCAGAGAGGTTGCTTAGATGCTGCTAAAAATATGTTTATAGAAATTCAAATTGATTTCGATTGTGTCACAAATGGATTTCACTTTCTAAGCCTAAAGATGAATAATGAACTCATCAAGAGTCATCAATATACGATGATTATGGGTTTAATGAGCTGTCACAGTTTAGCGAATTTCCGCATAAAGAATTGTATTTATCAAAATAAGAGCTCCCTATATGGCACAAAAATATCTAGACTTAAGTACATATATGTGCATAAGCATTCGCCATTTATCTATAGACAGCTCTTGGCAAATAAGCAGAAATCAACAAATTGGTTTTGTATTTATTTTGGAATTTGCATAGCACAAAATGTGGCGCATGTTTGTGTGATTTCTGTTTACGCTACTCAAAGTGAGGGGCAGCCAAATTGAATGTTTTTCTTTGAGATACGCTGCCGGAAGGTCTATTAATGTTGTGCTTAACTTCAGACGTTTTTTTTTTTGCACTTAATGCTAGAAGTGTATTCGCTATTCTGCGGTCTACCGAAATAGTGCTGTGAATTGTTTTGTGTGTATCGCTTTACGACCGCGATTTATATTTTATTTGCTTTCGATTAGAGGCACAAAACAGGAGCACAGGAAGTAGCCTGGGTTTCACTTTAAGTGGGAACTAACCAAAGCTGCAGCTGGAACAACCAACAACTTTATTGCCAGGAATAAAACAAAGCAATTAAAATAGCTGTCGGGCTTCGGGCCGCGAAGAGTTGCAAGCTGCAACTGGACCACAACGGAATGGCAGACGTATGTGGGTCACAGGCAACAACGAAAAGTTTACCAGCTCCATGGCAGGCAGGACGACAGCGAAACCCCATTACAATGCCAATCGACAAAATGCTGACAGGCTCTTGCCCGAAACGCCAGCCAAACGTTTGCCGGCCAAGCGGAAGCGAAGCTGCACAGCAACACTCTCAAAAACTTTGTGCTGAGCACACAATGGAAATTGTGCGGAAACTTGCCACAGCAAACACTTGACAGCCAGGACAACGAAGCAAGGGTTTCCCTTGCCTCGACTCGCCATGCTGGCAAACTTGCAACTTGGCAAGCTTGGCTAATTCACAGGCGAATCAAGTTTTTAATACGCGTCTGCCAAACGGCCAAGTGTTGTTGCAAGTTGGGAATTTGCAGAGAGGGTGAGATGCTGTATTGCATAACTGCAGTCAGCATTCATTAATCATTGTGCCCACGTTACCAAGACGAGCCCCAAAGGCAGCCATAGAAATTGAGAGCAGACCCAATAAAGCGACACAAATGAAATGCCAACAGATAGCGATGCAGGCAGCTCGCTTCGGCATTCAATCAGCTGTTGTTCGGGTCACACAGTTTTCAGGGGAGCCACCCACATAAATACTCTACACTTTTCATTGCGTAAATTGTGTGAGCTGAGTGTGGGAGCTGGCTGGCATCGATGATAAACGTTTCCCTGTTGAGATTGCAGCGGCAAAATTAATGATTCTCCACTTCGCATTGCAATAAATGAACGTGAAATGCGCACAAAAACAGGTGCGAGCGGAGAGGGAAATCATAATGAGCAGCATTGTGCGAATGAAAATCATAAATACAAAGTTCAAATGCAACGATCGATAAATGATACAATTACAAATTAAATCAGCACTTTATATAGCCCACCATTAAAGTGATGCCAGAACATGCTTTGTGCTCGACGTTAATGCACGAATTTGGCCAAGAGTCGGTAGAAAATAATATAGGCTTATAAGCACTCTTCACAGTCTTTTGGCGTTGTGAATGCATTTCCATTCATTTGCAGCCAGGTAGATGAAAGAAGCTTAACAACCTGCTCAAAGGCCGCACAGCTGTCATTCAAGTGGAAAATAAATTGTAAAAGAAATCCATTACAATATTTTCGCTTTCACCATGCGCTCGCTGCTGCCTCCGTTGATGCCTCAGACAAAAATCCCTGACCTTTGCGGTTGTGCCGTCTCTCTTGCACTTCCCCTACCCCCTCCCCACAGACAACTTCCACTTCCACTCCCACGTTTCTTTCTCTCCCCATCGCCGCTGTCGCCCTTTTTTTATCTATCTGAGTTAATTACACATGGGGCCGCCAGCCAGCGACAGCCTACAGTGCCTTCAAATTTGGGTCAGCCACTAAGCGTAAGTGAGTGTTATGTAAATTACAGTGCGCTGCTCAAAAAGGACCTACAAGTTTCCTGAATCCCCTCATGCTCCTCTGTTGCTGCTGCTGCTGCTGCTGACATGCACAAAAACTGGAAAAGCTGATGGAAAAACTGTTGACGCGCCCGTTTTGACGTTGTGCGGAGTAGGGGGAGGGGGGAGGGGGAGGAACCGCCGTTAGTTGCGAGTAAACTGAACTGAACTCAACGCAACTCAACTGAACGCCGGCAAGTTGCGCTAGCATTTCATTTCTTGTGGTGCGTTTTTAATTTTGCCGCCGTTGGCAGCTGCAAAGTGCTTATAATCTATGTGAGTGCGAGCACAAGAAGTGGAGTGAGACGGGACGGGATGAGATGGGATGAGATGGGCTGGGCTGGGCGTCGAGCAAACACATGCAGATGCAGCCAGCCACAAGGAAAAAAACAGCAAACAGCCGTAGCAGCAGAAGCAGCGTCAAAGCTGATGAAATGCTCATATGTAGTAAGTCGCTGTCGTCGAGCAACCGCAGATTATATCATAACCCCAGCCGCACAGTCGTCATCATCATCACCATGGACTCGCCCTCTCTCTCTCTCTTTCTCTGCTGCTTTCATTCTCCGTCGCTGGCTGTTATAATGCCCCATGCGTCGGCCATTGACCATGACGAAGAGCAGCGGCAAAGCAGAATGTAAATAAAGCACAATAACAAGACAAGACGCGACAACAAGTAAGCCAAACTGCACTCCGGAAGCACACGACTATCGAGATACCTCCTGAGTTTGCGTAAGTGTTCTCAGCAAACTTTGGGCTCTCTAATTCTTCAATACTCCCGAAATGGTTCAAAACTTTTGCTTAGTAAACTTTTAATTGCAGTTGGGATCCTTCCTTGAGAAATTCTCTAGCTTTTCATTCCGTACAATCAAACTTTTAATTTTAACAACAGTATGATTGAGCAGATATAATTGTATGCATACACAAAGTTAGAAAGCTGTTCTGCAAAGGGTAATTAATATTCGAAGTACAAGAACGAGAAGAGCATTTAATTCTATAAATATGTTCACTCCATTATTAAATACACTTATGGCTGCTCAATTGAAGATATCTCAGCTCAAGTGTCTTGAGTTTATTTTTAAATAGATTTGATTTATGCAAGTGCATAATTAACTAGAAATAGTGAACACCTTCTCTCAGAGTTTAATGAAGCAGGGTATAAGAAGGCACAACTGAAGACGCGTAAAAGTGCTTTATTTATATAGTATAACAGCAGACCAAGCAAGCACCGACAATGGCATCAACATCGACATCGACATCGACACCGGCTGTGGCTGTGGCTGTTGCTGTAGCTGTGGCACTTCCCCTTCTGCTGACGCAGGCGGGCATACAAGTCAACAATCTCATAATCAGTTAAATTACAAAGCAAAAGCAAATCAATGGACAGCGGGGGGTGGCAGCAGAACAAGAGCAGAGAGAGAGAGAAAGACAGGGAACGAGTAGCTCGTTTGAGTTGCAAGTAATTGCGCTTAATGAGCTGACCAAAGTTGGCTGAGCGGGGGAGTGGCCCAAGACACCGGCCACTGTCTTAGTTTTGGTGAAAATATGAGCAGAAAATCAAATTTGTTGGCCATGTTTTGGTTTTGTCGACCGGCGGCCATAACAAATCGATAAGTTTCGAGCACAAGCTGCAGCAATTTGCACGGCAATAAAACAGAACACCGACCACAGCACAGCAAGAGCAACGGCAACAGCAACAGCAACTTGTCGGAGCTTGCCACAGCAGGCCAAAGGGCACAATGTACAACGTGCAACCAAAACGACAACAACTACAACGTGTATGTGTGGGAGTGATGATGCATGCATGCTAGTGTGTGGGCGTGGTCCATGACAGGCGTATCGATAGCATCGTTATGACTACGAGAGCTCTCGCAAGCGCACAAAAGACAGGAAGACGGGGCCAACTAGCTATGACGGGTCACTCACTCACACACAATTGCTGACCCATTTTCGGAGCAGTTTGGCCAGCTGACCAAATTGTTTTGTTTATTGCATTGAATTAATTATTACGTATGCTTCATAGGCACGTCCATTCGGTGGCTGCTGTTGCTGCTGCTCTTTCATCCAGTGGAGGGCTTCTGCTAAAAATAACAAACAACAAAACGGAAAAAAAACTCCAACCGAATCGCACCGCACAGGCCGCCTTTTGAACTGTTTGTCATAGTCATACCGACTGCATTGGCCACAAAAATAGCCACAGCACAAATCTCATTGAGAGTCACAACCGAAAAAACACATAAAAAGAAAACAACAACGAACAGCGACGGCAACATTTTTATGCTCACACCAACCGAACTTGCGATGCACTTCAAAGCGCTGGAACAGATAGATAAAAGTTCCAACTAATTGATAGACTGACTATTTTTATGCAGCGTATAAAAAATTAGCAAGCCTAATTGCAGCTTCAGTTCCTCAGACGAATCTAGATTTCAGCTGCCTGGAAATGTTCCAGAAAAAAAGCGCATTTGAAAGCAGAAATATTTAATGCGGTCACTGGCTTTTTGACACGCCACAAACTATTTTCGAATATGAATCCATTCAGAGACTGCGTCGTATTCATTTCGCTTTGGTCAGCGCTCATAGAGTTGCGAGTTATTTTTTTGTTATTTTTAGCGCCGTCTACACAGCCTACACAGAGCGGAGAAGTGCGCCATGAACCGGCTGCTAATGCTTGGAGCATCCTTCAATATTTCAAGCAGCTGATGTTATGTAAATTTGTTTGTACGTTTGCCGGATGATGATGATGATGATGTTGCTGCAGATGATAACCATGTTGACTCGCTGCGAGCCCCGTCTACGAAAACTAATAAAACGTCAAAGCAATTTTGACAACTTGCAAGTTGCCAGGGAAAAAAACTTTTCAAATGGAAAGTTTTTTTTTTCTTTACTCTTTTTGTTTTCTTGCTGTAGACCAAGCATGTGCATGCAGTTGAAAAGAAAATGTAATATCTAGTATTTGTACTACGTATGCATACCCTATATATAGTGTGTATGCCAAAGAGGTATAATAAATAAAAGAGTAAGCCCAAGAAGATACATTTGAGTGCAGAGTATTTGTAAACTGAGTTTGTTCGCTGCCTTTACTTATTATCTTTATCTATAAATATGTGCATTCGGTTGAGTACATCTTATTGTGTGCTTACGTCCACAATTGTTTTGAGCATAAGTTTCCAAGTAGTTGAGAGACATATATAAATCTCAAGTGTTTCGCCTGAACTATTTCTCAGTTCTTCTCCCTGGAGTCTAGACACTCACAACGCTCGACAATGGCCAAGCGCTGACTAGCCAGCCGCAAAATCAGTGGACTTTGGGTCAAAACAATTATACCCTGTAGTAAAATAATTTGGCCAAAAATGAAAGAAAGAAAAACCGTAGACAAAGTGCAAGAGCTTGACTATGCTTTGTGGAGTTTTTACAAGCGAAAAGTTTGTCTGCCAAATGGAACAGGCCACCAATGCTTTCATTTCAGTCGCCGTACTCTTCTCATTTTGTTGTTGTTCTTGTTGTTTATGTATCCAGCAAGCAAACGACCAGAGATGAGTGGCGTCGTGTTGTTCGGGGGCGGTTGGGCGTGTCTCGAAGAGCTGCGAGCTGCGAGAGCTGCTTAAAGTTATCAGATATGAAACTGCGCCATTAAAGTCGTGTGAAAATTGCGGCTTAAGTGTTAAATTGCCGGCGCTTGCAAAGGTGTATTTAGAGAGACAGAGGTGTTGTCGTTTGTAGGTGTGGGTGTGGGTGCGGGTGAAGAATGTCAAGAGTGATAAGCGTTCTGTTTATAGAGTTGTCAAGTGCTCATAAAATATGTAGTCGACTACCTGCTCTCTCTACCTCGCTTGCATTTGTTACGCCCATTTTGCGCGGTTTTTGGTTTTTGGCCTAACATGGGTTAAGTGTGGCCCAAGTGCCGCTCATTAGCACACACACACACACACCACAAACGCACACACACGCATACATGCTGTGAGAATTCGAATGAAGTTGTAAGTGCTGAGAGGCCACTCGTTATAAAGTGTTTTCCAGGCAACCAGGAAAAGCCAGCGGGTTGCCTACACACACACATACGCACACACACACACACAGACAACACACAGCTCTTGACCCTGGACACAACGACAACCCATTTGAGTTTATGACTTATGCCATTTACACTCCTCATCTCGATCCTGAATGACTCACGTCTGCTTTATCGGCCTCGGCTCGCGTGCA
This sequence comes from Drosophila siamana, assembly GCA_035047445.1. Lineage (NCBI taxonomy): Eukaryota > Metazoa > Arthropoda > Insecta > Diptera > Drosophilidae > Drosophila > Drosophila siamana. The sequence goes on along the minus strand of JAWNPP010000004.1, from coordinate 13,409,337 downwards.
TTTCAGGCATTAAAGGACCCAATATTCACCTCGCCCCCCTCCCCTTTGCTCCCCTTCGACCAACACGCTAATAACATTATAAATGTTGCTGCTGTGACCAATAACGAAAAATTTGCTTTCCCTGGATGTTTTTTATGTCCTTTCTCACTGCTCGCAAAATGTATCTCAATTCAATTAATTTGAGGGAGCCCATATCCTTAAGTGCCTTCCGGCAGGATTCGTTCTGTGGTTGAATTTTAATGTTGCGGTCCATGCACAACGAGAGCTTTTTGCCAGGGCAGCGGGCAAATGAAAATTTAATTGCCTGAGGTTTCCACAAATTGCCAGCCAGCGACGAGGCCATAATAATTTCACATTTTCCAAATTACGCTCAATTTTCGGTGAATATTCTGCACATTTTGCAAAGCTTTTGCGTTTGTTTAAATCTACGCAACAAGCTCATTAAATATGTTTGCAAAATAGATGCTGAAATCGCGCAAATTTTGTTGCTAAAAGCAACTTTGGCCAAATGCTTGTTGTAGACGCAAAGTACCACGAAGAAAAAGAGAGAAAAAAGGAGCACACTGCAAATTATGAAAAGTACTCGCAGAACGACATAGAAAAGTGGAAAATGCGCCATTGACACGACAACAGCGACGATGACGACGACCGCAAACGGAAAATGCAAATGAAAATGCAAAAATGTAAATTCATGAAAAGGCCGAGAGAAAACAGGTCTGGGTCTGAGCGGAGCGTCAGCTGTCGACGCTGCTCTTGAGCTTGAATGACGGCGGCAACACGGGAGACACCAACAACCAGAGCCGGAGTTACAGTCAGACATCCCTACAAACACACGCACACACAGACAGAGACAGAGACAGGGAGTGAATACATGTGTTAGAGTGTCTGGGCCGGGTCTGTCTCCGGGTCTGGCAATTACGTCAATTGCGCAAAACGTCGAAATGTAACAAACAAAACCGTTAAGCCGAATTCCACTGCAATTTATGATAGTCATCGTCATCGTCGCGACTCCACTGCCAACTAGTCACAACTAACTGCACAATACCCTAAGTGTGAATCCGCTGCATAAAACTCTTTGGACCTGACCGACTGAACTGTTAAAGGGCAGCTTCAATAATAGATTTTACGAAGCTCAGCTTTGTGTTATTATGAACAGAATCAGGCTAAAAGTTCCTAAGGAAACACGCTGAACAGCAGAAATTTCTGAGCTGCGAAGAGTTTGTTTTTGTTCTTTTCTAATTATTTAAAGAGCTGCATTAGCAACTCTTATTTAATAATAATTATTGTTTTTTCTGTCAATAAAATTGTTGATGAATTAGTTAATTCATTGGACATTTACGCTAAAGGGCAGCGTCAAGTCGTGCAATCTCACGGGTCTAAATGCATATCTACTTGGGCTTTTCTTGGCCTCTGCTGCTGATTCATTGCCAGTTCTAGTGAAGCGTCTGCTCATAGTGTTGCAACTTGCTATTGCCATTTGCTGCTGCTGCTGCTGTTGTTGTTGATATCAACACATTCAGAATTGTTGCAGACGTCGCGTCGCTGTCGGCGCTTTGTCTGCGCAGATTAACTCATGCCACTCATGATCCCCATTCAAAACCTGGGCTAAAGCTTTTTTTTATATATATGGGGCGTGGCATGCCACGGCGCATTGTTATGCTTATGCTTTCAATACGAAAAGTTGCCGGCACAAAAAAAAAAGAGAGGTACACAACAAAACTGAGAACTTTGTGTGCAGTTGTTATATAAAATATTTAAAGTGCTCGTCGAGTTGGCTCCAACACACACACACACACACGCACACAGAGTGCAATGTCTTTGTAGTGGTTAGTGCGTAGTTGTGTGCGCTGAAGTTCAGCAATAGCAGCAGCAGCAGCAGCCACAGCCGGCAATTTCATATTTTTTCGTACTTCTTTTTTCTTCTATTTTTTTTTTTGAGTTGCAACTTTAATTGGCTGGCGACGTCAAGAGCGTTGGCAAACGTGTTTTTTTTTGGTCATACTAACATTTTGTTATTCATTTCCTACGCGGCTTAAAGAGCGAGGTCGTCGTCGCTCGTCTGGTTGTTGGTTTCATTAGAGTTTTTTTCGCGTGGGCGTTTCGTTTGCTTTGGTTTGGTTGACTTACCTTTAGCTAAACATGACACGGCGACCTTTCAGCTGTCAGAGTTATCAATGGCTGATAACAGCACACTCGTTGTACAAGCAGAGGAGTAGTGTGAGTGTGTGTGTGGGGTGCCGTTGGTGGTTGCAACAGCCGCCCTCCTTCCTTCCTTCCGATTTCCCCCCTTTAGAGCAGAAACTGCACAGCGCACACACAAAAGTCACCCGCTTTGGGCTGTTGTGCAAAAATGAAAGAAATTAAACGATAATTTGTTGTGAGCGGCAGACGCGTCGCAGTCGACGTCAGCAGCGACGATGGCGGCAGCGAGCAGAGTGGTTACTCTCGCGTTCTCGCTCGCACACGTTGCGTTTTGTGTTGTTTGGTTTGTTTGTTCTCCGCTTTTCTGCTTTGCTTTTTCACTTCACAACGCGAGGTGTTGTTGTTGTTGTTGTTGCATGATGCACATTTCACTCATTTTCTTTTAATCACACACAGAAATACATTTGATTTACAATTTGGGTATTTCACTGTTATGAGTGCGCCATCAATTTCTTATTCAGCTTCGCATTATTTTCGCGTCTGCTTTGTACGCCTATCCTGCGTGGGCAAGGATATTTCTTTCTTTTCCTCTTTTTATTCACTTTACGTACGTTGGCTTGATGGTCGTGGATTCGGAAAGTTGCACAGGAGAGAGTTGCACCTAAATTAAACGCATTCACATTTCTACGGCTAACTCAACGCACTGTAGCCGGCTTTAGGGTAGTGTGCGTTGTTTCTTTTCGAACATTTCACTACATATTTGTTAAATTTAAATCATTTTCACGCACCGCAAACACGCGCATACACGCTCAAAATTTTCTCAAATATCAACTAAAGCATTACCAGTGTGACCGCATTGTGTGGTTTTAAAATGGCATCCTCAATCGGAAATGTCAGCTTGTTGTATTTTTAGTATTTTTCTACCGATTCGCATAGGAACATGTATCCGCAACATTCAGTATGCCCATCTATATGTGAATTACCACAAATTAAAGAAAATGTTTATTTTGTGGTATTGACTGAAAAACTAAACACATTTAGATGATTTTTACCAATTTTACACTTGTAATTCATTCTTAAATGCAACACTTCTTAGACGGTAGATGGCTGCAGTGCTTTTGGCGCCATCTATGAAGACTCAACTGTACTACAATTCAATAAGCTTCATGCAATCTGGCTTAACTTTTAGCATTTAAATGGTTTGGGCATCGGCTATGTCCGGCGCTTTCTTATTGTTTTTTACTGTGAATTGATTGCGTCTAAATATATAAACGAGATAACAAAGATTGGTAACTTACCGGAACAGGGTATAGTTCTAAGACACACATAAATTAGCAAAATGCAATGAACGGTTTTGGGTTTCGACTTGCAATATTTTGCATTGTTTATTGTATTAAGTAACGGTATGTAAAAAGCTCGCATAACTTTAAGTAAACGTGCCGAACTTAAGTGTTGTTAGTGTGTAGATATACCTATTACACCTGAAACTGTTCTGCACAGAAACACAGAAGAAATGGAAAGTGACAAGCCTCATGAACACATAACCCAATATTCGTTACCCACACACGTTACTGATAATGCTGCTGCTTCCAGTGCTGCGCGTTGCCGTTGAAGACGTTGCCAATATTCATAGCAGTGTTATAGTTATAGACGCTCTGGGCTCCAAACTCCTCACTCAGTCTTCCGTGGGTTGTTATTGTTGAAGCAACATGTATTTGATCTCGACCGTCGCTCGCTCGCGCTACAAATGGCTTGTTATCTGTTTCTTGGTGATGTTCATCATAGTTTACATACCACTTCAGAACGATTCCCTGTACCCCACGCCGCCAAGTGGTCAACTAAAAGCAGCCAACACCGGGAACATAACAAGTGCAGGGCCTGCAACCACCAGCGAAGGTCATGCCAACACAGACGATGGTGACATCAATGACGAGGAGACATCGCAATTGTATTATGTGCACAATTCGCAGTGTAAAATTCCCTACATCGATCCTTTTACGGCCGACGTAATGAGAGACTTCAGGCCCGACACCTTTGAGACGTGCACGAATCAATCGGACTTGGTTCGCCCGGTTTTCGATATGAACAGGAAGAAGTATGTGCTGCAGATCGATGAGCGTGTTGCCAGCGAAATACTCAAGTCGCCCGATATCGAATATAATTGCTACTATCAGGAAATTACTCGGAATGCCGAACACGACAGCTATAATGAGTAAGATTAGTAGTATAATCAAGTGCACACTGTTCACAGTCGTATGTATAATAATAATTAGTAGTGCTCAGATAATTTGGCTGCTCAAGACTTTGATGTGTTTGTTCGTTATCAAAATTGCGCTTATCCTTTTGACACCACACGCTGCTTTCCACTACTCCACACTAAGAACTTGTTGATTTGCCCAGACTGCCAGCGCAGATCTATTTTAGCCAGGGCTATGTGGTGCCATTGCACGTCCAGGCGCTGATCCTGGCCTGCCACGAGGCGGCCAACACCAGCAACGTGCTCCAGAAGGATGCCTACGCTCTGATTCAGTACAAGCCGCTGGCGGCGAATCTGAATCTGAACTCGACGACGAGGACGCCACGCAAGCCGAGTGTTTTCATGTTTGGCATCGACACGCTGTCCAGGATCAATCTCAGACGCACCATGCCCAAGGTCTACAAGTTTCTCACGCGTCGCGGCTGGTACGAGATGCAGGGCTACAACAAGGTGAGTATCGATCCGCTCCCTCCCCCGCCATGACATTGACAGCAATTTCTGTTTCGGGCAGGTGGGAGACAACACATTTCCCAATCTTTTTGCCATACTCAGCGGCTATTCGCCCGACTCGGCCAAGGAGAAGATCTGCGATACGGACAATCGAGGCTGCTTCGATCGCATCCCCTTGATTTGGAAGTATTTCAAGAGCGCCGGCTATCTGACCGCCTTTGGCGAGGATGAGGTCAACATGCAGACGTTCAACTATATGAAGCCGGGCTTTGTGCAAACACCCACAGACTATTACCATCGACCATTCCTGAAGGGCTTCATGGAGGAGATGGAGACGTGGAAGTGCGCCAATTGCACGCTCACCTATTGCGTTGGCAGGCGCATCCAGAGCAGCTATGTGTACGATTTTGGCAAGGAGTTTGCCAGGCGCTATGTGGATGAGCGACCCATTTGGGGACTGTTCTGGTCGAGTAGTTTCAGCCACGATGACTACGCGATGCCAGCCAAAATGCAGGACTATGTGCTGCAGTATTTGCTGGACCTGCAGCAGGACGGCGTCTTGGAGCAGAGCATTGTGATCTTTCTATCCGATCACGGGTCACGTTACGGCATTTTAACGTCCTACACAAGCGGATTTCTCGAGGAGCGTCTGCCCGCGATGTTCATCTATTTGCCGCCCTGGTTTCGCGCCCAGTATCCCGAGTATGCCAAGGCACTGGACACGAATCGCAATAGGCTCAGCTCCAACTTTGATCTGCACAACACACTCAAGCACATCGCTGAGCTCGGGCAGCCGGCGAATGCGCCGCCGCTGCCCAAGGCCAACGACTGTCCCAAGTGTCAGTCGCTCTTCCATCCGCTGAGCGGGGAGCGACGTTGCGACGAGGCTGGCATTCCGGAGCACTACTGCACCTGTCAGCCGTACAAAACGATCTCCTTCGATTGGAGCAATCGCATCTCGCAGGGTGTCATCGATAATATCAACGATTATCTGCATGCCCGCAATTACAGCGATGTTTGTGCGAATCTCACCTTGAACTACATCCATAAGACGGAAATGAAAGTAGGGCTGGACATAAATTTTCATGATGATATACCCAAAATCGATGTCGGTTATTATCGCGTCAAGTTTAAGGTGCAGCAGAATAGCGCCGACTTCATGGCCACCGTACTCTACAATAATGTGACAAACCATGTGGATGTCGATGTGGAGTCAATCAGCAGGACCAACTCCTATGAGGAGGACTCCACATGCATTTCGCACAAACTCGCCAAACTCTATTGCATTTGCCAGTCGCTGCTCTCTACATAGTCTTTTCATAGATGCATTATCTATATTCTTCTATTTTTTCTCATTTCGTTGGAACTGCTTCCGCTGATCAAGACTACATGTTGTGCTGCTGATAGTGGAAATGTAATTAGAGCATTGTAGACTTCGGGGACACTTTACAAATTAAAATGTTAATATGCAATAAAAATATTTATTAATTTTTACTCGAGTGATTTCTGATAATTTTTTCTAACGCTGTGTTCAGGTTTAATGTTTAGCAAACACCTCTCAAATTGGGAAGGGTTATCTTAAACAAATCGTCTGGTGAATAGGTGTTTCCAAATCTAAATGATTTATTATTAGATTTAAAACCTCGATTACAATCAATTTCGTCGAAAACAATGACAGCCTCACGTGTAGTATTGGATTTAATAATCTTATACAACCACATGGGTGAGGGCCCTAGTTTGTCACCTAAAAGAAACATATCTTTTGGTTTGTTTTCTATGTCGTTAAGTTGCATCACTCCAATCGCTCAAGTACAAACTTTCAGTTTTCGATGAGTCGTTAACATTCGACGTACCCAGTTTTCAAGAATACTCCAATTGCTTCGATTCACGCAATCCACGCAATGCACAAGCAAGGAACGTGTTTGATATCCATTCATTTGGCGTTGCCCCAGACGCATTTTTAAAAACATTTACAACCAGTTTTTTTTATGACCATAGTTACGTGTTGTTTTTACACCGTCATCGATCTACAGTTTTAGTCTACAAAAAGTGATCTGAAAGCTAAATTCTAGTAGTCGGCTCTCATATACTAAAAACCATTAAGTATTTTTGGTATAATTTGTACTTTTTATTATTTGGTATATTGATACTATAAGACTCTTCCACCCTATGGGTAGTGGGTATAATTAATACGAACTATAAAATTGCAAGCTGTTAATTATCTAACAGTATCATTATTGTAACTGACTAATCAACTTAATTAGCCATTTATTATTTCTATTTACAATTAGATAAATTTTAAGAATTAGCATTCTAATCTACACGAGGGATTGTGGTTTACAATGCTGCAAAGTCAATTATATTTTGAATTTACTGTATACAGGACATTCTGCATTTATTTAACAAATCAGTAAGATTTATTTTCGATTAGATCTGCCCTCAGTTGACTGTATATTTCAGAAAAATGAATCAAATTTATATATACACTTATATATAATGTAATCAATTTATTGACAAAGATTATGAAACTCTAAAGATTTTCTAATATGTCATTAAATAACGTGACAGTGCAAGTTCTGTTTTTAGGATATGTGGAAACAATGCTATTTATATAAGTGCTTTAACAAACATTCTGCAAATGAGCAATATTTGAAGCAATGAATAAAGCGGCTTCGCAACAAAATGAAATTCCCGAATTCCGATCAAAATTCAACTCCAAATCCACATTAATGCATGGAAACGTCCTTGGGCACAAGGGCACGGGTGTAGCTGGATCAAAAGCATGGTTATAGGTGATAACAGCAAAATGTATCTGGGGATTTGTATGTGACCTAATGATCTTGTAAATCCATTTGGGTATGGGATTTTGGTTTCTTGCTTTCAGATAAACAGCTGTCGGATTTCCAGCTCTGTTGTTCAGCTCCAACACACCAATTGTTCCCGTACAAACAGTCATATTGCCAAACGAATCTCGCATTTTACGTACCCAATTCTCAATTCTTTTCCAATTTGAAAGGTTCACCCTGTTAAATTGGGCCACTGCATTGAAATACCTGAAAGTGGCTCGCATTTGGTCGCAATATCCAAAGTCAGCCGCAGGCGCCAAATGACCACGGTGGAATTTTACCACATTAGTATTAGCAATGTAAGGCTGGTGTGGTCCCAATATGGCTTCGAATCGATCGAAAATGTTGCTGGCCTTAAATGATGGTGAAGTGATCACTATATCTTCTTCACGCCAACAACCCTCTCGCGATGGATCTGAAAGAAGTGCTTTAAGTTTAATTACCCCGATTGAAAGCTATACTTCACTTACTCTGGGTGCCTATATGAATTTCATGAACTGAGAAAAGCGATCTCTGTGAAACTTCGTCAAAGCAACTTCTATAGATCTCCAGAAATGTATTCTGTTCTTTGTAACCTACTCGGATCAATGTTCCAGGGCAACTCCTATCATTTTGAATGATCTCAAGTTCTGGGTCGAGTTTATGTTGGCATACACTTGTTGGAAGTGGAGGTATGAATGCGGTACCAGTGCAAGTGCAATCAAGATGTCCTTTTCCAATACAGTAGACTTTCACTAGGCTACCACTGGCCACCTGATTGGTAATTAGCGGTTTTTCTTGCCCCCCAGAAAATGTTGCTAAAACGTAATTTGTTAGTTTGGTATATGCTGGACTAACTGTACAATCTGCATTAATTTCGACATTAACTGAAAATGGGTATTATAAAATGATTATTTTTAGTACGTTTATCGAACAATTTATATAATTCAATATGATTTCTAGTACTCACACAGCAAACAAATTAGACACAGCGCTTTCAACATCTTTCCGCATGGAAATTAATTTTTGAACTGGCGAATATTTTCTGAACTAAGGCAGAATAAAAAACAATATTAAAGAGAATATTATTATGTCTCTCTCGTTGATTACGAAAAATTGATAGCAAATGTCTGTTCCTCCGTAATCTAATTTGTGGGCCATTGAAAGTATATAAAGCATTGAGGCTATTCGTAATCATTTTGTAGATTCTCTCTACACTCGTAGCCAAAAAAAAAAAAGGTTATCAGATGATACTTGATATTATAAGAAAAATAATAATATTGTGCGTTTTGAAATATGCGCAAAGCTTAGCAAACATGCTACAAATGAGAAAGATTTCGCGAAATTAATTCGTCGACATCACAACAGATTGAAAATCCAGCCAAAGCGGATGGAGTCAATTTAAGTCCCAAAGGACAAAGTATAGCATCACATATTGGCACTGGCCTTTGATCCTCAAAAATAGTCTTACATGTGAGACACGCACAATGAGAAATGTTTGTTAATTTTGACTAGTTTATAAATTCCTTTAAAAACGGGATTCCGTTTGCCATTCCCTAGATAAATATTTGTTGCAACATGAGATTGATTCAACAGCTGCAAGATTCCCAAGTCGCCCGATGAAAACGAAAATTAAGCCAGTACATTAATGTACTTGTACGTAATCGCAAAAGTCAAAGTCAGCGGAAGTGACCACGATCATTTAAAATATTGCTCTGAACTCCGAGCATTTCGTTGAATTTGTTAAGCACACTCTTGGCCCGAAAGGAGCGAGCTATGTTGACGTTTTGGCTGGTGAAACCGTAAGCCATACATTTTGAGTTTGAAAAATTTCGGAATGCTGAGATTATCATAGCTGACAGTACTTAGACTTAGACTGTGACGCTGCAATTCGTGAATGGAGAAGTGCGATCGATGTGCTGCGGTCTCATAGCAGCGTCTGTATATCTCCAAAAACTGATTTCCATTCAGCTTATATCTGCGCACTTATCGTCCTCGACTAGCTCAGCAATTACATCGAGTTTCCGCTGGCAAGGCCGTCCCAAATCTGCTATTAGCTCGACAAGTGGAGTCAGCAAAGTGGCTGGCACTACATAATAATTTCAGTCGAGTGCCAGTCGGCACTAAATTATTGCGGAGTAACTCAAGTTGGGATCCGCTGCGTTTGGCGAATATGCGATTGGTGGTCGCGATGTCAACATTCCGAATCACACAATTGGCTTTGATCCTCGCTGCAACTGTAGATATAATTGTGTATACTGAATAAGCATTGTAATCCGATCATTGCAAGACTGTGAATACAACTGATATTTGTCAAGCGTTGTCTCAAAAATTTTAAAAATTCAGAGAATAAATATACTCTTTTTCAAAGTGGCTCTAATTAGTTAAAAGAGATAAGAAATGTCAACGGTCTTCACACCGTTGTCAAACTGATAATAATTTGACGTTAGTGTTATTTACATTGTCACTAATTTAAATTCAATTACTCAATTAGTTGAAAATTAATAAAATGTTCACGAAAATAGACTCTTAGGAAATTAAATACAGCAAAGTGACGTAGAAAGTTGTTTATTTTGATTTGATTTCTTATCAATTCGTGGCAGCTCTGTTCGCTCTATTGACCAAAGTCAGAGATCGCAAATGGCAAATGGCAAGTGGCAAGTGGTAAGTGGCAAGTCTACGTCTAAACAGACACTCTCTGTATGCTGTCAACACTTAACTTCACCTCACTTCACATCGCGGGTCATCGCTGATAAGGGGCAGCCATGAGATTGGTTCTCGGTAAAAAAAGTTGCCAACCTGACTGGTTTATTCATAGAATACAACAAACACTATACACTATGTTCCAGTGCACTCGCATATCAGTTGTTTATTATCAGACCTCGTCGCCACGTGAATGAAGCGTCGCCTCACACAAGCACATCCAACACCCTGCTGCCTGTGTGTAAGCTGGGCTGTTCAAGCAGTCGTGAGCCATGAGTCGTGAGCCATATGGTATAATAACAAAAGGGGTTCCTCACCTCATACTCGGAGTCTCAGTTTCAGTTTCAGTTTCAGTCTCAGTCTCAGTCCCGCTCTTGTTCACGTAATCGTCGGCGGTGTGGGCGAGCTTTATGTGTGCATTCCGTTTTGTCATCGGCTTATCTAAAATTGAATCGGAGGTGTAGCAAAAAGAAATAAAAATAAAAATAAAATGTGCACTTGAAATCATTTGACGGCTCATTCATTAGCTGCCACCGTTCCGTTTATCTCTATTCCATTGTCAATCAACGAGCTTATGACAACCTTAGCACAATACAGAACACACCAATAAGGCGTATATCATAAATATATTTAAAGCATAGCTTGTGTTTTTTTTTTAAATATTACTATAAAAGGCTGAAAAATATATTTTATGATTTTAATTGTGTGTGTGTTTGTTGATAACTAACTGCATATAATATTTTATACCGGATGTGCTCAGTAATTTCTACTTTCCGACGGCGCACAAATACTAACAGATACTTGCAACATATCCTATCCACGCACACACTCTCATTTATATATATACATGCTGCTTAAAACTAGGTCAACTTGTGCTCGAGCTTCTTTGGCCATGATAGCAATTTAATGAATTTTTATTGCGAAATGTTTAACCAAAATTATTTCGCTGTATTTTATGTCAAATAAATGTTTTCGGCTTGGCATTTAAATGACTGCACACACACACAAATACACACGCACACACACACACAAATACACACGCACACACACATGCACAGTTCGAGTGCATGAGTTTGGCCAAAGTATTTTGCAGCATTCTTGCGAAACAAACAAGAGAATGCACTTTACGTGCTTTTATCTTAAATACTCTTAAATAGTTCTAAGTAAGAATGTCTGGGTCGATCTCTCTCTGCGCCAGGCTTAAACTTTATACAGTGGTCTACAGTGCAAACAACAGATGAACTTTCACTATAGCTTATTTATGGAACGTTTCACAGAGTTTATACAACTGACTGAATTAATAAATAAATCATGTGAGCTTGTAATCAAATCATTTAAATTTTCAGTGTTCTGCATTTCAGTTTTTTAGAAAATAAAGTAAAGCTCACTTACATTTGTTTATTTCACAAGAGATCTCGATGCAGACGTAACACAATTGTCGAGCAATTTGAAGCTATTTGAACGCCTGTTTAATGCACGTGCACAAAAGCGCGCCAAATTATGCCATATAAAATCAAGTACCGCTAGTGAGTGATGAATGCCACACTGTGTGTGTGTGTGTGTGAGTGAGCAATTGTAATGGTCAATAAAAATAAAAGGGGAAGCAAGAGCGCAACAAAATCAACAAGCCGACCACAAACCGACACATAAATTAAATTGTGCCGCAGTGCAGTGCAGAAAGGAAGGGCAGATGGTCTCCAGTGGTCGGGAATGGGGGTGGGAGGTGTGTGGAAAGGGGCGTGGCAAGTGCCGGCCACATTTACAATGCCATTGAGTTGCGTGTTTACAGCACAATTACAACTGTTAGGTTTTATGCGTGCCCAATAGATGAGAGCGCTTCACAGAGCTCGCAAATTTATGCTGCAGTTTTATGAGCAAGCAGAGCCCAAGTCTCCACTGTCCACGCCCCAAGCTAACCCCCCCCCCCTCCCCCTTGCATACACACACACACACAGATGTATATCTATATGTATATATATATATATGCATACGCACACGCGCGCACATAATAATCTCACAGTGGGCGAATTTAAAGGCAACACAAGCTGAATAATTTATTCAATGTCTGCTTTTAGGCGCACAGCACAGAGCCACAACAAAAGCAACAAATGCGGTTTTATTGCACTCCTATACTCGCCACACACAGACACACTCAGAGTCAGAGACTGTGTGTGTGAAAGGCCGTCTGGTTCTCACAAAGGCAGCGGCTGCTGTAGCAGCAACAGCAGCGGCAACAGCGGCAACGGCAGCAGTTTAAATGGCTGCCACAATTTATGAGCAGCCACCGAATGACCATTAAAAGTCAAAGGCAGGCCTAAATTCTGAGGCGTGCAGTTGCTGTGGAATGCCTCTAAATGGCCAGCTCAGCTTTACGATTTATGAAAATTGATTCGCTGCAAGCGGGCATACAAAATATATTTGTTTTTTAATGTTTCTTTAATTGGATCAACGTGTGCTCTCTCTCTTTCTCTCCCTCTCTCTCGCTCTCTCTCTCTCTCTCTCTCTCTCTGTCTCTCTCCCTCCTTCTCACTGTCACTCTGGATGAAGTTTATCCTGGTTGAATTTAATATACTCTGCCTCGCTGTTGATCTGTTTATATGCCATACAAACAACATTTATAAATAGATAAATATTGAACTTCTTGTGTGCAATAGAATTGTTTAATATTTGATTTACACTCAAATAATATCAGCAAATATTTGGTATTTATTTTGTCGGCTTGTCATCAAATAATTTTTTTTTTTTAGCTTTTTTCTGTGTGCATTTATCTGGCAGATATTCCAACAATTTGCTTCGTTTTTTTGTTGTTTTGTTTTCAATGGATTGGCAAACATTTTCGGACTTAAATGATGCAAATTGTTAATTAAAACATAAAAGCAAAGCCAACTGCAATGTAAACAACAATAACAATAAAAAGCAGTTCAGTAAAGAGTAAAACGAGAAAACAAAGTGATGGAAAATATTTGGTAAGATGGACATGAGGCTGCTGCACAAGGCTAATTGGAATGCATGCTTACATGCATCAAAGCTATGCGGCTTTAACTAAACATAAAACAAGATGCAAGGACATGGACGTGCACAGGGACACGGACAGGGACACGAAACAAAGGCAAAAAGAGGAAATGAAACAGAACATTTTGATAAGCCGTTTTCATTGTGTGTTTTAGCCGAAACTTGTTTCACATTTTCATGCAAAACGATTCCCAGATAGTCGTCCTAAGCTGCTTTCATACTTGTACAGGATCTTTTGTTTGAACTTACAAAGCATTGTTCCCTGCACATTTGCACATCTCTTTCTCTATCTGATTCTCCGGCTGCCCGACTCTGGCTGGCATTAATGACTTAGTTCCAAATGGCAAGAAACGTCTGTTTTGTTCGGTTCTGTTGTGTGTATCTTGGCCAATAATTGACTTTTCCACAAATCAAATTATTCACTCAAGCCCATCCCAATCGCCAATCGTAATCGACAGCCTCCCCCAGCTCCTCCGCAATTGCAACATGTTGTCATTTTGACTTTGGTTCGATACACAAACAAATTTACTTAGTTGCGTTACGTGTTGTGTTCTTGCACTGACTCCGGTCATGTTAATGGCAACAGATTTTGTTTGTTTTCATTGTATTAAATTGTCATAATGTACAACGTGGTCGCAATGAAATGCCGACACACAAAGGTATGCAGCATATTTTGCATATGTATAGATATATGTTACATATATATATACACGACGTATACGTAATGCGTGCTTACATGCGGCATTCATCGATACAACAACCACAACCACAAACGTGTGTATTCAATAATATAAATTTATATTTGCCTCGCAAATCCCTTAACGGCTGTAAGGCTTTGCCTTCCAACGCATACGAAATGCCAGCAAAACTAATACATGCGCATATATATCACATTGCCGAAGCTCACAGCGTTACGTGCGAGCCAATCGAAAGCTTTTGTGTGTGGCGGTGTGTGTGTGTGTGTGCGTGTGTCATGTGCCATGTGCCATGTGCCACAGACTTGGCCGTAGAGTCGATGCTAGTTGCACAACGCAACCGCTTCAATGCCACTAAATGTGCGGCAAAGTAGCGCTTAAAAGCAGACCTATAACCTGCTCAACATCTCAACGGCTTGCCCTGGCTTTAACGGCCTTTTCAACTTTTGGCACGCATATTCAAAACACTCAGCATATAAATATTTGTATATATATGTGTATAGTATTTGTGTATGTCTTTCTAACAGCCCACTTGACACACTCTAAATCATTAAGCGGAATGCGTCGCGCCAAAAGTCACCGCACGGGACCAATAAAATCCTTAAGCAAAGATTCAAGTGGCTACACATGTAAAGTTTCCTTGTCTTCGAGACTGTCACCATTTCATTTAAAACAATATCGCCACAATACGCCACACACATGAAGCTAACAACATAACAACATAGAGTATCCGACGTTCGTTGCGTGGGCCTACAACTTAGGTTTGCCCCGTTCTATTAAACGATTAATCAGCCTAGTTAATGTCGCGCGAAATAACCAGCAAAATGAGAAAAGTTTGAGCGAAGTTTTGTGCCTAGTTTGGCCGAGGCTTACACATAAGATTTATAAATGACCCTGTGGAATTTTTTCTTTTTAAACAAACAACACACGACTTTGAGGCAAGTTAAATAAGTTGCACAGCAATCGGGGGCATTAATCAAATCAACTTTGCTTTTCTTTGGCAGTTAAAGACAACACTTCAGTGACAATGTGTCGCATACTTAATATTACGCATTCGCGGTACAAATTTCAGTGATAAGGTTGCACGCTCTCATTGTGCTGATGCGCCCGATGATTGTTTTCAGCTTCCTTATTGTTTTGTTGTTTATTATTGATTTCATGTGGAGGTTCGGGGTCTTTGTGCTTTTGTGTGTTTTTGGGCAGCAACCCAAGAAAATACGATTGTTGTTTGGCTGGCAATGCGACGTCAGCCTCAGCAGGTGGCACAACACACCCCATATTACCTGCCACAAACCTGACAGCGTTCCCACTCCCCCTCCCTCCCTCTCTATCTCTCTCTCACTGTGTGGACTACTGCCCGACTTGACATTTATTAAATTTTTCTCAGCTCACATTTCAGAATGCCAGCACATGGAAGCCGAGCGTTCGCTTCATGTTCGTTTACTTGTCCTTAAATCGCTTGCATGCCATTTGTAGTTTTCAACATGTGTGTGTGTGTGTGAGTGTGTTTTCTTTTTTTTTTGGCAAATATCATCATTAAAGGCACACACATGCGATGGGAGCTCAAAGGAGCTGCTGCTCCATTACATGCCTGTTTGCATAGCCCCAATATATTCGAGGCAATTATTTTGGTTTCGCCAAAAAGGACGCTATAGACTGCAGACGGTTTGATAGACAAAGCTGCTAGCTAGCTAGCTGGCTCCTGCTCCTCCTTTGCCAAATATCCTTCCGCTTTTGGTTGTGCTGTAAAAGTATTACGTTGATTTGCATAATTTTAGCGCACCTCCAGTTGAAAGCGGCGTCCAAAAACCACAGCCGCATTTTCTCCACTTCTACGTTTTTTTTCTCGTTTTCTTCTTCTGCTCGGGGCTCGTCTTTATCTGGTTTGCTTTAATGCTGTCTCCCTTTTTCTTTTTTTTTTTTGCCATGTCTCTTTTTCGCTTTTGCTCGCTGGGGTTTGAGGTTTCAAGAGTAGCCTACATTTTTGTAACTGATGTGCTGCGTTGGCTCGCAGCTTGAATTCAGTTTTTATCTCTTTGCCTGATCGAAATTGCTTTTGTGGTTGCTGCCGCTTGCCGCTTGCCGTTGTCTGTTGTTGTTATTTTAATTTCAGTCATGTGTGCAGTTGCCTCCGCAACAACAACACACAGTCAACCAGCCAACAGCCTTTTTTTGGGAGGGTAATTCTTTGTAGGCCATTTTACAATTCTCTGCCTGTTTTGGTTTAGATATTCATATCAGCTCTATTATAGCTATTTTCCGCTAAAACTGTTACTGATTGCCGCTTTTGTGGCTGCCAAAAGCAGCAGCAGCAAAATGCCGATACTCATTAAAAGCCAGTCAACTGACAGGGTTTGCCAGACTAACAAACAGTCCGTAGAATTATGCATAAACTATTGCCATACGTAGCAAATTGTCTTTTTAATGCAGTCCAGATTTCTGCGTATTTTAAAGGGTATCCTCAAGTCGAGCACATCGCGTTTGCTTTGCGCTTTTGCCACTTATCCGTCTTCAATTTCATTTGGGCAGCAATTGAGATGCAAATTGCCACAGACTAGGATGATTTGAATATAATTTTTAAGTAAGCAATTTGCTTCTTTTTTTTTGGTGCTCGAACGATTTTGCGATTAGTTTAACCTTTGTGCCGCATATTCTATTAGGAATAAATGCTGGCCCAGTTGTAATTAAACTCTGACTCGGGAATTGCAATCGCAATTTCAATTTCAAGTGCTCACATCCATGCAGAAAAGTATTCTTGTATTTTTTCTCGTTCTTCCTTAAACACACTTGCGCTTGTGTATGTAAAGTTCAGTTGCTGTTGTTGTTTTTGGCACATGGCGCTTGCATTTCCTGTTCATTTTCAATTGCAAATATTTATTTGTACATTTCCTTGTGCGCTATTTACCCACATCCGATGTAAACGCAGACGGGCAACATTTCTAAGGGTTTTCGTTTTCATTTTCATTTTCACTTGCCAACCACTTTAGAGACACACACAAGAGGCGCTTGAGAAGGGGACGTGGAGGGGGGGTTACAACTGCTGACCTAGACTCGCATGTGAATGCAATTGCGAATGTGACGTTTTAGTTTCGGGTTTTTGGCTTTGCTCTCGTTGTGTGTGTGTTTGTTTTGCGTCGGTCTGGTTTGGTTTGGCTTGGGCAAATATTTTCCAGCAATTTGCTACAACTTTCAGCATCTGCGCTTCTCTAACCCAATCTCAATCCCGCAACGTCACGGCATAACTAGAAGTGCCACGAATGGATGTCAAAACGTCAACAGTGCGCGGAGTTTGGCGACATGCGGCAAGTGTAATCAATTCGCCATGATTGACACCAGCCGGCATAAGTTGTGACTTAGTTGAGGAGAACACATTGAGCAGATGGAATTATTCGAATTAAATGCTGCTTGAACTGTGTCGTCAATTAATAAAAGTAATCTTTAAATTGTAAGCAGCTCAATTCGCGTTTGGTGTGCGTCATTAAATTGCCATTTGAGCCGAAGCAGCAAGCAGCAAATAAAGAAAACGTTCGTTTTGGTCCATTCCATTAAGCCCCTTGGGGAAAATCAAAAGTGCAGACAACAACAGACAGAGAGAGAGAGAGAGAGGGAGCGAACTTCGGTGCTGGCGACGCTGTCATGCACATCATAAATTCTTAATGACATCGTGCGCACGCACTGCAGCAATTGCAGTTGCTGTAGCAGTTTGCAGTTGCAGTTGCATTTAAAATGCATCTGTGCGGCATGCGAAAATTTCACATTTTCGTGCAATCACAACGCATTTCATTGAAATCTCAGCGCACTGGACATGAACATGTCCGGTTTTATGACTCTTAAATTAATAATTATTTGCCAGCCAATCCGCTATCTTCTGTGCGCCGTCTCGTTCGCTTTTATTCGCCATTCGCCATTCGCCATTTCTTATGCTGGTCATTAACACTTGCCCCACTACATTGTGGTATTTGCCACACACACCTGTCCGCAGGCTGGGCCAAATTAATTGCCGGCGAGTTTCAGCTTACCTTCCACTTCCCTTTTGCTTTTACTTCTGTCTGGCCATGCTGTTTCTGTTAAATGATAAGCATTGACCAACAAAAAAAAACAAATAGAACGTCTGACATTGATGTTGTAATTAATAAATTACAAACATATTTGTGCTGCAAACTAATTACTCACATTCCACAGTTGTTTATTATTTTCCATAGCATACTTCTGTGGGCAAACATCAAGTTGTTTAGTATTTTCCATAGCATACTTCTGTGCGCTTTGAAGTAAGTATGAATGCCATGCAAGATTCAAATAAATTATATATGTATATAGTGCAGCAGACTCATTCAGCTGGCAACTTGCCTAATTACCGTCTCTCTCTCTCTCTCTCTCTCTCTCGGTCTGCTTCGCTGCCTCCTTCTAGACAAAGCACTGAACTCACACCTGATGCCCACAGTTGGCTTGGCTTGGCCCGAAGGTTGGCGACGTTGCCCTGGCTTATCCTAGCTTGTCTCTGGCTTTTGTCTCGACACGCCTCTGACTCGTCTGTCATCATTAGGATAATTTATCATGCACAAATCTTGCATGTCCAAGTGGCCGCTGCTTTATGTGGCCCCATTCTTCATTCACTGTTTTGCAATTTCTTAATAAACATTTTAATTAATTGAAACTAAACTCAAGGCTCTGGCACACAATTAATTTCATTCTAATATTTCATGCGATGCGAAAATAGTTGTGCGCCAACAACTTTATGATAAGCGCAACAAAAAGCAAAAAAAAAAATAGAGCGAGAGAGAAATGCGCAAATGTTTGTTGTTATTGTGCGTCTGGTTTCAATGACAAAAATTAAACAAGTAAATTGGTATTAAATGTGCAGACGTTTATAAATACATCTCTACTATACTATACTATATATCTCACTTTTATGTTATTATTGCGAACCATTAATTAAATACAAATGCTGCGCGATTATTGCGTGTCATGAACGCGACCTGCCACGCCCTCCTTGGCTTCCAGTTCAGCTAACTCCTCTGAATATCTGCCAGAGAACGAGGAGAACGAGGAGCGGAATGAATGCAGACAATTAATTGTTGCGTTGTGTATTCATTTTGGCGCTTTCAACATTTCATCTGCAGTTGTCAGTTGTGCCGCCTTCCCCTTTCTCTGCGCACCTGGCCCTCCTACTATATGATAAATGAGTTGTTTTATAATGCGGCTGCGTTTGCTGCACCAACCTGCCACAAATTTAATCTCCAGAGTGTTAAGGCTTTCCAAGCAGCCATTCATCAGCGCCCCCCGCCTCCATCTCCATCATCGTCTTCATTCCCATTGCATTCGTTTTGCTGGCGCTTTGTGCTTGAGCCCAAAGCCACTTAGTTTCATAATGAGCTTTCTCTTAACCACTGCACTGTGAGGCACTTTGGCAGAAGTACATACACAAATATGTATACTATAAATTTATATTAAAGTCCTGCCACACACACACACACACACACACACACACACTCAACTTGGGGCACAACTGTGGCAACTTTTCCACGTGCCACCGTTGAAGCTAAAGTTCTCCACACTCACCCAGCTCAGTGCATAATGCAGCCTGTGGTCGTCATAGATTGCGAATCGCTGTCCGTATTGAAAATCCTGATTTTATAATGCGCTTTCAACTCGACCAATTAATGTCAAGTGCATGGATATGATGGAGCGTGACTGGCCATCAATCAGTCAGTCTGTCAGTCAGCCAGTCACTCAGTTAGCCAGGCAGCCAGCGAGGTGGGACGGCCAGCGAAGGACGCGACATGTGCGTGCGCATATTCGATTAGATAAATCCCAGCACAACGCAGCGCACAACACAAGCGCGCTGCTGTTGTGGCCCCAACTTTTGTAATTTATTATTTCATTTATTTGTCAGCAGAACTAACAAATCCCCCAATGGGGCGCGAACGGCAACAAACTGATCCACGTGACGTATTGCGGCCAAGCCACGTATAAATTATTGCATGAAAATTAAAGCTCAGGAGATAAACAAAACCCTGATTTAACGCCTATTAAAATTGCCGATAAACAGCGACAGATAAAACCAATTAAGATTGCTGCTCGCACGCTATTCAATATCCATATCACACTCAGCATACACTCAGTAAATGCTTTTATAGCTCGATTGAATGTCGTTTGCAACAATAACAGTTAAAAAACTAGGTTATTCCATGGCACTTTCTGTTGCTCTTTCACATTAAGTATACGCATGGTTTTAAAGTATTTCTTTTTTTTTATTTTCGATCACGCTCACTAAGAACGTTCGTTATTTTATTTCCATTGGATCACAAGTAATTTAGATTTAATTACACACTTTCGATTTGCCAGACAACCATTAAGTGAACCCATCCACTGGTAAAAACTCATTGGGCGACACACGAGCTCAGCGAGAGCTTCTACCAGGGTGGCAGCAGTTTAATGGCTTTGTATTTCTGTCGCTCGGAACGCGTCCAATGCACCACGACCTCAAAGAATGCAACAGGCCGCGTTTGCTTCTGCTGCAATCGTTTGGGCCTCGACATTGTCGACTTCTTTGGCTTCACTTCTTGCGCGGTCTTCTGATTAGCCAAATTGAGATTATTTTTGGTCTTTACGATCTCCAAACTCTTGCGCTTTGGATCCATGACTTCCTTCACATATTTCTTGAACTGACGATTATGCATTTTGCTAGAAATTTATTTGAATTTTTACTAGATGGGGAGAGAGAGAGAGTTGTAGTACTTCTGTCTATTTCAGAAAACTCGAATAGAATTGTATTTGATTGTAAATTCGATGAGAATGTATATAGAGAGAGGGGATTGGACTGAATTCCAGCTACTTTGTCATGCAATCCGGTTGTCGTCGACACTGAATCCAAAGAGATTTGTTGGGCATCCATCAAAGTAAGCATTCTTATTATTCAAAGTACTTACACTTGGCCCGTCGTTTCAAACGCTGCTCCTCCAGTGTGTGTGAGTGGGAGTGTGAGAGAGCAATGTCCTGGCAAAGTCCTGGCACTGTCTTGGCAAAGTGCGTGGGCTTATGTTATCCTGTTATCCTTGTACTAAAGAGCAACAGTGCAGAGCAAAACGGAAATGTCGTCGGACAGATACGAGTAAGGCAAGAAAAAAAATGAAAACGGAGGCGAGCAAGCACCACAAATGCCACACCACACTCTCACATACAAAATCCATTAACTAAAGTGTCAATTTAGTGACAGAGATAAAATGTCATACGCAACGCACACACACACACACACACACAGAAAAACACACGCTTACAAACAAACAAGCACTAACAACACACACGCAAACGCGTGAGCAACTTTTTGTTGTGCCGTTGTTGCTCTTGGCATTTTTTGCTGTTTTTCTGCTGTCCGTCTGGCAATGCGTAGAATAAAAGAAGAAGCCAAGAAACCCAAATCATGCTAAGTACTAAACGAATTCCTGACACTCTTAAGAATTGATTTCAGTAGTTGGAAAAAACTTCAAGAGGCAAACGTAAAAAAGACAAAAGAGATAAAAAGCAATAGTAGTTAATAGCGAGAAATAAAAACTGATAAAGCAGACAAGCAATATAAACTATAAAGTCTATAAAGAGTAAGATTTAGAATAAAAATTTTGAATATGAATTGATTGCAAATATATTTATTTGGTAAAGTGAAGTGGAAGTCGAACAAAAGGTTCAGATACAAAGCAGATCAGTAAAACATTCGCTTAGAGATTAAATGTTCACATAAAGTAAAAAATATAGAAATATTTGTGACTTGATCTTGAAACAATTAATTTCAAAAGCGCTTTAATCTTGGCGATATGCCCATCGAGAAGGTCGCATACAAACGAGAGAATAAGACAGAGTGAAGTGAAATGTTCCCAGTCGAATAGCAAAACACAGAACCCAATGAATGGCAGTATTTTGTATTGTGATTTTTTCTCTCTATGCGGCGTGCTTTGTATGTTTGTTTATTCTTCTTCTTGTGTTGTTGATGTTTTTGCTGGTGGTCTTGTTGTTATTGTTGTTGTTGTTGTGGTTCTTGTCAAGCGATCTTGGGATAAAGTCATCCTTATCGCTGCCATTTGGTTTGTTTGCCTCAATAACCTGTTACATGTCACGTTTCGGTGGCAGTTCGAGTCCACATTACGCATACGCCGCATAGGTCTACACAGTTTTCAATTCGTTGGTTTTTTGTTGCTTTCCCAGAGATTTTTAAAAGGGATTCTTGGACTGCAAAGGCTTGCCGTTGACACTGGCGAATGGGAAATGGAAACTACACGACGCAAGCTGCAAGATACAAGATGGAAGATGCAAGATGGAAGAACAAACGCCGCAATCACATTTCATGATAGTCTGCAAAGTGGCCACAAGTCGTGCGTGCAACGGAAAGGTGCCAAAGTGGAAATGCACACAAAAGACGCAAATGAAAACGGTTTTTCCCCGTCGTTTGCCCGTTTGCCTGCTTTTCGGCTCTGCCATCGGCCCGCTTAACGTATTGTCTTGCAGCAGCATTTCGTATGCGACGCAAAGCGCCGCAAAGTGCAAGTCAATATAACCAAAGACGCAGCCTCTGAAGTTGCAGCCACAGCACGACATCAGCTACCCGCAGATTCTTATGTCAGGAATAGCAGAGAGTTGGGGATGGAGCTGGAGTTGGAGCTGGAGTTGGAGTTGAAGTTGCAACGCTTCAGTGTGAATGCTGCAGCAAAGCAAACATTTTATTATATTCGCACACACGAGCACAGGGAAAAGGAAAAGGACAAGTATGTAGCTTGCTTCTAAAGTTTGTGCAGTTCTGAAGTTTAAGACAGGCATTTGGTTTTATGCAAAGTTCGCTAAATTGCGTAAATTGCAGTCGAACTCAAGACCCAACCACTGATAGATGTTCGCTACATGCTTAAGTTGCTGCAAAACAGCACAAAAAAAAAGAAAAGAAATCAAATGAAATCTTGCCATAAATGCCAAAAGAAAAGATTTTTGTTCCACCTGCACGACACATTTACTAAAATAGCAGTCGCATGCACTTATAAAGCTGCATTTGTGAAATATGTGAAAAGTTGATGCAACTTTCGAGTGCAACTATTAATCATATGAGAGACTTACTAAATTTAATAGAGCATCGCTTCATTACACGATCACTTAACGCATGTTATTTGCTTTTATTTTAAAGACTTTAAAGGACTTTATGAGGCCTTGACTAGGACGACAAGCAGATATTTCATAGAACAATCATATGAAATACTTACTACATTTTATTGAGCATCACTTCATTACACGATCATTTAACGTCTGTTATATTCTTTTATTTCAGCTGCAACATTTGAGGACTTTAACTGGCAGCCATTGAACAGCTGCATCATTAGGTCTTGGCTAAGACGATAAGCAGATATTTCTACTTGCAACTATAACTATAATTCATATGAGATAATTATATGAGAGACCTACAAAATTTTGTAGAGCATCGCTTCATTACACGATCATTTAACGTCTGTTATATTATTTTATTTCAGCTGCAACATTTAAGGACTTTAACTGGCAGCCATTGAGCAGCTGCTGCTGCAGAGAGGAGCTTCATTAGGCCTTGGCTAAGACAAGCAGATATTTCAAACTTTAGACACACACGCAAGCGAGGCTCAATTATTCAAAGCAGCTGGGATATGTATAGCACACGCATGGCCAGATAAAACGTATGGGGGCAACTGCAGGGCAGCGAGAGGGGGAGAGAATGTGAGAGGTGTGTGTGGGTGCCATTCATGAATGTGGGAAATGCCTAGACACGGGTACCCAGTTAGACGACATTGACTAATGTTGATACGTTGTCGTTTGCTTTCTTTTTCTTTTCTCTTTCTTTTTTTTTTGTCGCTCTCTCGTTGCGCTGCCTGATGGTTTATTTTTGATATGTGTGTGCCAGTGTATGTGTGTGTGAGTGTGTACGAGGACACCCAAGTGTCGACTCGATATCTCTTTTGTAGCAATTGCTCGGCTGCCTCGGCTGCTGCTGTTCCTGCCAATATGCCGCCGCCTAACAGCGAAAGCGTGGGTTTGTACTACGTCTCTCTCTCTCTCTCTCCCCTCTCTCTCCTCTTTCCTGTTTATCTCATGGACGTGTTACATACGACAGCGTAGAAGTAAAGGATTTGCTTTGATGATGATATCCCTAATGGCGCATGCCACGCTGCTTTGCTTTTTTCTCAGTTCGCATTCATTGACTAATGATTCCCGTTTGCACGATTCATATCAAATTGTGTGTCTGTCGACACAACACACAAACACTTTAAAAGTCAGCTAATTTCATTTGACGTCAACGTAGCAGCGGTCACATCTAATCCATTTTAATTAGCCGCTTGAGTCGGCGAACAGCTCACAAAGCACCACTGTGCTTAATTATGCTGACCTTAGACAGACAATTAAACAGCTTGTTTCGTTTTGTATTCTTTTATTTTTATCGTTGTTCACTGGAGTATCATATTTATTCGTGTTAATTGCCCTCGGTTGCAGCAGCGAACAGCTGAGCAGCTGAGCAACCATCTCATTTGCATAGCAGAGCCAAAAATTGCCAATTCTCTGTTCGATTTGAGAATTTTCAGTTAATGCAAAAGAGCATTGAAGCGCAAACGAAAATAGCGCATAAACTGGCAAGATCATTGCACACATTTTAATTGGCTTCAAAGTGAATATTTTGTGCACTTTGTCAACTGTCGACTCTCGACGTTATGCACAAGCTTCAGCTCGATTTGCTACTGCTAATATCCGGTTTTGCTGGCGAGCCAACCACACAGCAATAGCTCTTAATTTATTGGCCCAGTTTGGCAAGTGGCAGCTGCAAAATTGGTAAGGTATTTAATATCCTGGCCTGCCTGCTGTTTGCTGCCTGCTGATGTGTTTGTGTGCATTCTGTGGCCAAGAAATTGCATTGAAATGCTCATTAGAAGATTTGCATTTTGTTAACTGCTAACGGCAGCAGCGGCAGCAGCAACAATAGTCGACATGTTGTGCATGCAGCATGAGGAGGCAGGAAACCACAAAAACCTTTGAGAACCACACATTAATTAACCTAACTGTCTACTTGCTACACCGCATTATATGCAGACACACTCACTCTCCTTGCTCGCCCTCCCTCTCTCTCTTTCTCGTTCTTTGGTTATGCTGTCAAAACTGATGATTCGAAATATTGCGTATACGCAATGTATGGCTTCTTGCAGGCGTAAATCATATTAAAGTGTGCGGGTGTGTGTGTGTGTGTGTGTTTCTATTTCCCGTTTGGGTCAGTTAAACCCTTTTGATACTCATGATTGACTCATTGAGACTAATGGCTGTTAAATTTATATGTATGTTTGCCTACCAACAGACAGACAGAGAGAAAGAAAGAAGCGTGTGTGTGTGTGTGTGTGGAGGCGTGCAACTGGTCACGCCCCTTTGCTGTTTGTACATGATTAGCTATTTAACGAAACACGTGATGCAAATTAAACGCACAAAAAGTTGTCTAGTCAATTAGCTCAAGCGCCGCTCGCTTCGCTTTGCCTCGCCTCGCCTCGCCTCGCCTCAGTTCGGTTCGGTTCTCATCGCATCGCAGTTAATGGCAGCCTCACTCACAACATTTTCGCGGTACTGAAAATTGCATGGCTTGTTGAACCACTTATACTCATGTTGATGATGTTGCTCTTGTTTTTGTAATGAATTTACACTAAACAAGCAGGCCAAACACACACCTACACACACACCAACACACACAAACACTCAGCCATGCAAATATCAATTTCGGTTTTACATGCCCCAAGCAGCATTTGGGGGGATTGTCCTTTGGGGTTGCGACACCGGGCCAGTTGTTGGCATGGGGAATATCGTAAACTTCCAAGTCGTTGCTCTTAGGCCACGCTCTTTGCTAGTTTAGTACAGCAAAAGCTCGTAGTCGCTCTCTCTTCGGCTTGCTCTCTCTCTCTCACTCTCTTGCGCTCTCGTGCGAGTTTCGTTCGTCTGCCTCGAGCCACGAAAACAGTTCAGTTGCCTGTCGTCTTGGCGTCGTTTTGTTAGTAGCGGCAGCCGCACATGCTTTCAAGTTTTTGCTGTTACACAATATTTTTGGGCATCAGAATTAGGCTAGACTTAATGCAGTAACGATGTACTGTTAGTTGCTTAGCATTAACCTGACCCACTCACTGTTCGTTGACGTTGCCGTTGCTGTTGCCTCGATAAGAGCTTTCCTTTAGCAACGATGACAACGAAAAACTGGTTGAGCTCTTTTCATTCCTGCCACGTGACAAAAGCGTATTTTATGTTGGCTTTGTTTTTCGCCAGTTTCCTGTTTTGATATGCGACTGTTAAATAATAAATACACGTTTCGTGCAGCAGCAACAGCAACAGCCTCGCATCTTGAAGATTGAGCGCTGTGTCTTTGGATGGCAAAAGGTCACGTGCATGGCAGCTGTTTCACACCAATTACTTGCAATTTGCATACAACAAACACACACACACACACTCACAGACAGACCGCATGCAAATGATAGAATGCAAAGTTTAGGTGAGACCAGGAGAAGCGCGATGTCTGTGCTCACATTGCATTTGCATTGCATATCAAATGTAATCAACGCTGAGCACCCAAAAACTTTGAGCCACGACGGTCAAGGGACTGTTGAAGCATTCGCTTAACGCAAAACTTTCGCCTGCGTTCCGTTCGTTCGTTGGTTCGTTCGTTCGTTCATTCCAGTCTATTTAGGCATTGAATTAAGACACTCAATGAGATCAATTGTTTGAAAATGTCACAGCGTTTTGCGGTTTTTGAGGGGGGTTCAACTGGGCAGCTGGGCAGCAAAATTCCATTCAACAAAATTGGCAAAAGTTTAAACTTTTCATTGGTTTCGCCGCTGCGAGCAGTTCGAGCAGTTGTCGCACTTATAAATTAATGATTTCAGCAAAAACTTTTTACCACTGTCAGTGCCAGTGACAGCAGCAGTGACAGTGGCAATGACAGTGACAGCAGCAGCAGCAGCAGCAGCAGCAGCAGCGGCAGCGGCAGTTGGCAAATGAACTTGGCACTAATCAATGATGAGTACACTACATACAATATGTGTGCGCTAATGTGTATGTGTGTGTGTTTGTGGGCTTTTAGCCTGGACTCCCCTCAATGCTAATGAGGTTAAATTGTGTGCAAGTGAGTCAGCGTCATTTCATTATGCGCGTCCGCTAAGTGATTTATCTAATCGGCAAGCGAATTGAAATTGAGTTGACTTCCACTTTGAGGCTCGCCGGCTTACACGGCGTATGCGTAATGCACAACATTAGCAGTAAGTAGACAGCAACTCTTTTGACTTCAACTGCGCGCAGTACTCTCTAATTAATTTCTCCAAACTGTCAATTTCATTTGAATAATTCGTACGTGCGCTGGAAAAAAAAAGAAATGAAAACCATTTGTATGCACGCCATATGCAAGGATTAAAGGATTTAGGTGGCCGGGCTCAACAAGTGCGCGACGGCGACGACGACGGGTTTCAACAAATTGCAAATGAATTTTGCCGCGCTGACTTTGCTTTGCTTTCCCGGGCGTGTTTGCGGAGCAAACATGAAAAAAATTGTTGCCGTTGTAAACAAGCAGATAAGCCGCTTTATGCTTATACTCCCTCGTATGTATATATTTGGTACGCATCGTCCATGGATACGCACAACAAATGCGCCTGCATTACTCGACTATCGCAATACCTACGCAAGAAACCTATAAACTGATTTCGAATTAGTTTTGTAAATAACTTCATTCGTATACGTAATATTATTTGTGTGTAATTGAGTAGAAAATAGTGTGTCATAATTTATACATTATTATAAATCTAGAAAGCATCTTCTTGTATCTTGTTTAATTATGTTATTCATTAATACTTTCCTTGATTAGAAGCGAGCTTACCTAATAACAATTGACTGCCTTGAAAGTAATTGTTTCAAACTCAACATTAAATCAAAATTATTTAATTAAATTGCCCATTTATTAGACTCTTATGAATGTCTCATCTTACATTAGTTTGTCAGTTGATTGCTGTCAAAATAATTATGTTATTTTATTTGTTTGCATCATTTAAATAAACTGTCTAATTAATTAACTATTGTGTAAACTGAAACTGAAAGCTATGAAATTTGCCATCAAATAATTGTATTAATTGCTGCCTTGAGGCAAATAAACATAATATATTAACATGATATTGCTTTTTGTAGCAATTATTTTGAATCTATTTTCTACCTTCTGCTAGTCGCACAGTCTGCTTTGGCTGAACATAAACAGGGTATGCAAAAGGCTCGCAGTCGGGGGACTGATTGTTTGCTGAGCAAAGTCGAATGCAAAATTTCAAATTGACATTTAGTCTAATAAATTAAATGCCATGTATCCTTGTTGTTGTCAATGTTGTTGTTGTTGTTGTTGTTATTGTTGTTGCTAAGCATCTGGCTGAGTTGCAAATTATATTAAATATGCAAGACAATGCTTGCTTATAAATCCTCTAAATGAATTTCAAGCACGCAAACACACGCGCCAATAAGCAGCCCACATGGCCCCCAACAAACACACGCACACGCACACACACACACACGCGAACAAGAACAGTTTATACAGTTATGTGACAACAACATTTATTGAGCAAAATACTGAACAATTTGCTGCGGCATTTTGCACGCGCTTCGCTAACTTGCACCATGTTTATAGGAAATTAGTTTAGGCATCTCCAAAGTGGTTTGTCTGTCGCTTGCCTCAAGTTTCTCCGACCCCACCAACACCCTCCCCCCACCCCACACAACGCCAAATCTTAGCTGTGTGATTGTCGCTTAGTGGCTTAATTTTTGTACATACTTCGCATGCTTGTCTAGCTCATAAATCTGTGCAAACTGTTGGCGACTTTTCAGCACAACAAGCTGACAAACAACCAAAAATTAAAACTCTGCTCACGTTTGGCGCTCCAAAAAAAAGTTTCTTACTTTCATTACACAGTCGAAGTGGCATCGCAGCAAATAATTTTTATTTCCTCAATTTTTTTTTTATTCTCGTGGTTGATAACTTTGTAAGATGCGGCAAAGTTATCGATGTATCTAAGTATCCAAGTGCTTGACAGATTTCTCGGTGGGTGCCCAAGTTGTTGGCCGCTGGGCAAGCGGCATTCGCTGCGTATACTTAACATTTGACAGGTACTCGATCCTTAACCCCATCACCACATCAGCAGATACCCAAACAATTTGCAGCTGCTTTCTACTGGGAAGGGGGGATGTCACTTTGAATGCTTTCCGCTCGATTGAGTATTTATTTGATTTCTCATTTGTGTCGCACAGTTTACTTGCTGTTTTCCTTGCTGTTCCTTAGCTTACGCTGCTCCAAACTTGCTGTGTGACTTGCTGATGTGCTCTGCAAGTTTCTTTGGCTATTTAGCCAGCTACTTTGGTAAATGGAGCTCACTGTCTGCCTTCCATCCAGCTTCTCTCTCTGTCTGCCTGCCAGTCTCTGTCTGTGTGTTTCTGCCTTCCGCCGTCTGTCTGCACTGGGCTCTATTGTAATTCAAGTTCTGTGGCCAGCAGTTAGCCACAGTTGATTGGTTAGTCGAGACTACTCGTGTACTTTCTCTTCTCCTTCTTTTTTCCCTTTGCACTTTTCACTTGTTCTTTTGCCTTTTGCTTTTGCCAATTTTGTTGCTTGTGTGTGTGTTGTGTGAACTACAAATAACTATTTTCGGGTTTCGCCCAAAATCCTAATTTCTAAGTAATGAGCGAGCAAAAGTTAATGGAACTTTCTGTTCTGTCATTGGCAACGATTTTGCACCGCATCCCCAATGGGGATTTTCGCTTTGTGTGTGTGCTTAAATTTGTCTTGCATTTAGATAGTTAAAGCCATTTGTTGCCGCCGACTCGCAGCACACTGCTTATTGCCCTCTGCAGCTAATAAAGTGCGCAATATCGCGCATACGCCGTGTGCACATAAAACACTCAATGCAACGTGTGCGCTGCAAAAATGATTTTCTTCCGCAGTTGTTTTGCATAGCCAATTTATTGTCGACTCGTACTTGGGCGACACGTGTTCGCGATTGCCAAAGCAACGCTGCATAATTGTGCTGAGAATCTGAATGAATCGCAATCACAATCGCTGTGTTTATTTGCTCGCGGCAATAGTTGACAATAGTTGTGACCAAGTGTTTCGCTTGACATTCTAAGTGCCACAGATAACACAACAGTAAATGCTGCAAAAACTTTCGATGATTCGCGCGCTCAAAACTCACTCTGTGTTCTGTTATAATCAGCTTAAACCTGAAGCTCACCTAAACTGTCGACTGTCGACTGTTTTTTCAACTGATCACAATCCAATTGGCGTAACAGTTCTAATAACGACCCAGCTTACACACATTCATTTACAATTTAGTTTGTTCATCTATATATACACATATTTTTTTGTCAAACATAACTTTTTAATCCCATCTGCAGCTCAAAAGTATGTGCTTTGAATGAATTCACGGCACTCTCACAAATGGTTTAATAATTTGCATTTTTTATATTTTGGGTTGTGCAAATATGTTTCAGCTTTTTTATGCAACCAATTAAAATGTCAGTTTTTTAATTTACAACAATTAAGATGTGCATAT
The DNA here is from genome assembly GCA_035047445.1 of Drosophila siamana. NCBI lineage: Eukaryota > Metazoa > Arthropoda > Insecta > Diptera > Drosophilidae > Drosophila > Drosophila siamana. The sequence continues at coordinate 13,378,667 of JAWNPP010000004.1, read as the reverse complement.
TTTTTAACATTTGCCTTTGTTTTCTATTTTGTTTTCTTTTTTGGTTGCCTACAAAGGCAATTGGATTTTCTTTGAAACAAATATTACGAAGCTTTACGCTTAATTGAGCCGAAAGCCAATCAGTTTGTTTCGCATGTCAATAGCAGCCACAACAGCAACATCAATTTTTTTTATTTAATCAATTATGATGTTAGGGTCTGTTAAACTCTTGTATACTAAAATGCCTGCTGTGCAATATGCAAAACGAAACTCATTCGGTTTGTGTTCATTTAAAAAGTTAATCGCAACAAAAGGTATTTGTCGAAGTCGCACAATTTATGCATTGCAACTGCAAATTGTCAATGTCATGTCATGTCATTTCACATGAAACAAATAATTGCAACTAAATGCTTTTTTGGGGGGCTTTATTATTGCACTCTGGTGGACAGACAGACAGACTCATTACTCGAAAACTGACAGCAGAAGCAGCACACACATAACAGAACTAAACAAAGCTTCAGATTGAGCCCAGTATTTGTTTGGCTTAATCACTTCTGTGTGCGTGTGCAACCCTATAAATGTCAAATATTGCTGACAAATTGCACTAGCACACAGACACAGGCACCGACAGAGACAATGGCTGTTGTCTTGAATAATTTACATAACACAAAAACTCCATGCACAACTTCTCCGTTCGCATTTTGCACACACATCTGTGTCTGTGGCAGTTGCGCAATCAAGAACAACAACTCGGCAACCAGCTCAAAATGCTGCAAATTTATACAATTGCTGTCTTGCCAACCAAAAAATTGTGTGTGTTGCACTAGAATTTAACTCTGCTGGCTTAAATTAATTTGAAAAATACGTTTTTTCCCTCAGTGAAATAATTGAGACCTTTAAATGGCAACAACTAAACTTTTATGTGCAATTGAATTTAACTCTTATTGCTTTCATTAATGCTACATATTATGTATTCCATGGCATTTGCATAATTAATGAAAATACGAGCTCTAATAGCTCTAAATGAATTACTCCCACTTCCTATATTATTTTTTAGAAGTTGTGTCGAAAATAAAATAAAGCTTAAATTCCCGTGCTCTTCACTATTTCTTGTTTGAATTGAAAACTTTTTTATTGCCGGATTTCCAGCCACAACCCTTCGCTTTTTTGCGCTTTTTAACCAGTCCTTATTATGGTTAGCAACGCCTTGGCATTTAGTTTTATTTCACCGTATAATTTTGATGGAAATTTATGTGGCGTTTTGATAGCCCAACTAACAATTTGCAGTCATAATTCATTGATGAAATTATTGGGGAGACTGGGGAGCCAGCAGCTTAATTGGCAGCCAGGCCAGTTAAAACTTTTGGGCCCAACTACTCAACTGGCCACAACTTGAGTATGGAAATCACAAGTTAGACTCGCAAAATAGCCTTAGGGCTATCTCTTGGTTACACTGAATTGGGTCTTATCTAATGGCCAAAGCTTTGGAAGAGGCCGTCAACATCATTGGGCAAATAGTTGGCCAACAACTTTTCACATTCATCCCGAGGCGCTGTTGAAAGCATATTTGCATTCGTATTCGGAATTGTGTGAATGGTTTTGTTGGCCTGAATACAAGTCGCAAAATATTGTTCACATTCCATCATTGCATTCACTCTTTATGCAATTTTCAACTACATTTGCGATGCCAAGAGAAAATTTGCTTTTGTTGTTGCTAGCGCAATTTCAATTTCATTCTTTGAGCTATTAGTTTGCTAAAGACAATGCCAGCGACGACAAAGTAGCGCTCATATATACTATATACAATTTTTGTGATGCTGTTTTTCTTTTCTTTTTTTTTTGCATAAATTATTCGCGACAAATGGCACAGCAACAAAGCACGTACTCGCTGCCCAAAACAAATGCAAAAAGTTGAGCATTTTTTATTGCAAGTAGCTCAACAAACAAAGCAAGAACGAGGCAAACAAAACTGCAGCATAGACTGTGGAACATTAAACATCTGTATACAGTATGTATGTAATTATATATATGTACATATATAGCGAAAGTGATAAGCTGAGCTACTCCAGCAGTCGTTGAGTTGAAATGTTGTTTAACTACTTTGCCATGAAGTAGAATCTATTATGTTCTACGATGTAATTAATATACAAGTGTTTCTTCCATTGTCGCTGCTGCTTTGTAAAAGCAAAACTCAAAGCATCGCATCACATGGTGCGCAGAGTTACTTATGAAATACTAGTTCTATAGCTCTAAATGTCGCCTGTCGTCTGTCGCTTTTCACTCTGTGCTTTGTGTGTAATAAATAATGAAAGCGAACTAAAACTGTCATTCAATTCAACGGATTGACCACTTCAGCAGTTCCAGTGTCAGTTTTGATTGAACCCTCTTCAGCTGAGTAGTTAATAAACTATAATTATTTATTAGCCTGAGGACATCCGTTATATTGTCAATCTAGTGTACAATCCACTATAAAAATCAATAAATGGTACAATTAAAAATTGATAATGAACTCAAATAATAAAGAGCGTTAACCTCCTTCTGCTTCTTTTGTCAAAAGCAGAGGATCAACTCTATATTTCGCTTTCTTTAGATGATTTGACTGTTTGAATTCGCCTGCTACTCAATTCGCTTTACTTGTTACTTGAATTCGTCGACCAGCTTAATTCGCCAGTCCAGCTGCTTGAATTCGCCGCCCAGCTTAATTCGCCATCCTTGTTACTCACACTACTTGTGCTTAGGGCCGCTGTCGGTATTTAAAGTGTGACCAACTGTGCATCAAAGCACATTTATTCCATGACGTATTTGCAAGAACAGCTGGAAGCACATAACTAACAACTAAATACACCGACCCAGAAACTCATTGAAGTAGTTTCGTGGTCTGCACGCTGCACTCTATTGTTGAAAGTAATTTGGTAACAATGTTTCAACTTGGTTTGCTTCGCACACACACTCACACACTCACACACGCACACGCATACTCGCAACAGTTATAGTTATCGTGAAGTGGCAGCTTGTAAACGCATTGTCAATTTGGGCCAATTCAGGCGCGTTGCTCCAATGCCAAAATGGAAACTGCTTACACACCATTATGTTGTGCGTGTTTATATATGCGTGTGTGTTGTGCTGCAGTCGCATTCGCCAATTTTCGATGGCTGCCACACTAAGGCGAAAGTTTTCGCTACTGTTATTGTTACCTTTTCAGCAGCAGCAACGGCAGCAGAATTTTAAGTAGGTTAAGTGATTTTCAGCTCAATTAACATTGCTCCAGTCGTCGTCGAGTAACTCAGTCGCTCAGCTGTGCTCCAATGGGGCGTATACGCAACTGACCGCAGACCTACAAAGCAATGTGTGTTGCCCCCATTAACAGACTGTGACCCCAGACAGTCTCAGTCTCAGTCTCAGTCTCAGGTCAGGCCATCATGCAAGCTGAGCGAGTGAATTGCCACTAGATTGCAACAGCAGAGTTAACTGCTTTAAGCTTACGTGACATAATTATGCATTTGACTAAAAGGACAACAGCAGAGTCCGTAACTTGGCTGCTTGGCTGGCATATGGCCGACGAGGTTAGACGCTTGTCTCCCAGCTGCTGCTGCGTGTGTGAGTGTGTGTGCTGTTTACACACTTGCTATGAAATGCATGAGCCACGCAAAACGTGCGGACAGACAGAGAGACGGGCAGACAGGCAGACAGGCGTGTAGACAGACAGACAGACAGACAGACAGTTAGGCGGACAAAGCGACAAACAGACAGGGCGAACAAGCAAACAGTTTGTTGGACAAATGAACACGCATCAGCAGCGGAGACCAGCTGAAGCTAGTGCTACATTTACATACTCGTAAGTGTGTGCTTTATGTACTACACAAACACACTCCCACACACACACACACACAACACACACAGACACTCTCTGGCGGAAGCTGCTTAATGAGCACACAGCACAGCAGACGAGAAACGTGTCGACATCTCTCCTACTTGGAGCTGGCAGCCACACCACACATATCGCATATATATGCCCATATATCCCCTGACTCCACTCTGGGGAGGGAAGGGCAATGAGAGTGGCTCATAAAACTGATTTTTATTGTGCTAAAATTAACTAAAGCGCACCAAGCCATAGATACATTTCCTTGAACTGGACCTAAATCTGTGTAATAGGTGTGTGTTTGGGTGCTTATGTGTGTGTGTATTTGTGGCAAGGTCGTCATAGTCGTCTTGTTGTTGTGGCTTACTTAAATCATGCGAGGGGCCAAAAGGTAATTCCTCTGCACACCAGAGCATGACTTTATCACACATGCGACACATGAGCCCGGCTGCCATTTTCGGGTGGCGTTGCCCTAGATCTCTCTATATGCGCAAGCATTTTGATTAACGACATTGCGCTCTAATGTCAAAAGTCATTCAATCAGCACTCTCGCAGCCGTAAACAACAAACAGCAAGCACACCGCCGTATAAAATATATATGCACGCTATATGCGATAACACATATGTGTGTGTGTGTGTGTGTGTGAAAATGTTTCATTCATGGTTTCGTTGGCATCAACATTGTATTCGCGCCGCATTGACAGTATCGATTGATCATTGGCACGTGATTGAATTCAATTTGATGAAATACTCTGCCAATCTGTCGCTTTCACTTTTTCGCCGGGCTCTCGCTCACAGCGCAGTCATTATAAATTGAAGTCTAATGTTTTTTACGCTTCTGCACTCAAAATGTCATTTAATTAATGCATTATTTATGCTCAGACATTTCTGTTTTTTTTTTTTGTTATTGTTAAATGTTTCGTTGACAGCTTCGATTAGCTTCGCAACGAACTAATCGACTCGCAATGTCGGCTACGATTTTGGCATTCGTCAGCATAGAGTAGATGTCGGCTTAAATGTCGCAACTAAAAATGTTGGCCGGGTCAGCAGGAAAACGCGGAAAACCATCACACACACACACAGAGACACTCACACACATATAGCCTCGTAACCACATTGCCACAGTGGCCACTGCTGTTGCTGTTGCTGTTGCTGTTGCCTGCCTCAAAATTCGTTGATGTGATTTTCTCTCATTGTGTGTGTGTCAAATGCAAATCAATTAAAACTGTCATCGCTGGCTGAGAGTAAACCAAAAGTTGACAGCAGCTAACGCAAATCCGCTTAAAGGTTTTCGCCCAGCTAATGTTGCTGTTGTCATTGTTGCAGCAAAACAACAAACAGACAAATGGATATTATCTTTTTATCTATTCATTTGCCATTGTTTGCCGTTCTTGTTCTTGTTGTTCACATGGCGCAAAGCTTTTAGCTTATTTGCATTAAACAGGAGACTGGCATTAGCCACACAAACTGACAGCTGCCGATGGGGCAAACACAACAAAAGCAGCTGCCAAATAATTTGCTTAAGTTGCACACTAAGTAGACAGCCATATAGACGTGAGCGACCCACGTGGCGTATGTGTAATACGCCCAAACATTACAAATTGCATTTAATTCAATGCTTTTGTGTGTGTTAAAGTCAGTTTACATTTTCCTATTGTTTGTGGTGCACTGTAAAAATATGCAATTCTTACTGAGAAATTGATTTTTCAGAGTCTAGTCTGCAATTCACAGTACAAATTGCTTCATTTGCATGCAATTTTTGGGCGTAAATTTGAACAGCAAAGATAACGCTATTGTCCTTAACCTGTGTGCTTTACATTCGAGCTTAAAACGAATTTTAAACAAATAACATCTTGTGATATTTCTTGGAGACTCCTCTTCAGTAAAAATGAATCTGCGATTTATTTATCATAACTTGCGAAGCTACCAAAGAGGTAAACAACAAGTTAAGCTGCTTGCAGGAATTAATATTATTAGTTGTCAATAAGAGCAACTGATTTGCAGCACTTCACTCCACTTCAGTAATTTCAAGCTGAACTGAAAGGCAGATAGAGCGGCAGGGAAGGGCAGAGGAGAGAGAAGAGAGAACGTTGCATGCCACAACAGATGCTAATTGAGAAGCCAAAGTTAATCGATTTGTGGCTGCCATTGATGGCCAACTGGCGACTTTACTGTGGCTGCTTTAAATGTTGTTCCGACTGGAGTCAAATGCGGTTGCGGCTTCATTACAGCAGCAGCAGCAGCAGCTTTACTTTTATCCATTGCGGCATGCTGAAATGCGGAATTAAGAGCAAATTACGGTCGGTTGAAATTAATGTTGGCATTTCATTAAACTACTTGCACAGCGCAGCAGACAGAGATTTATTAAATTATATCGATAACCGTCCTATGATAATTTATTGCTAGTTTCAAGCTACAAACAATCGCAATGATATCACAAAACTTTCATCAAATCGCAGCTAATGGAAACGGAAAAACTTTCAGTGTGATTTGAAAAGTTTAAGGCGATTTCGATTCAATTAAAAATAAGTGATGCTGTCAATTAAGTGAATTCTCATGCTCACTTCTCGACTTATTGAGTTGTGAAATAGCTTTAATCCATGGTCGAATGGGAAATAACTTGACTTGAACTCAGCAAATTGGCCAGCGTTATTCATGGAAAATTGCATTTGATGCATTATTTGCATAGCTCGGCAAGTTTATTAGAAACTACAAAATCTAGTAAAATATTTTGCTGCACAACTTTGTGGCTAGGCAAAACCAAAAACAGTCACAACTCCAACTCGAAGGCGAAGTCGAAGTCGATGCAAAGAAATTAAAACATTTTGATGTCCATTGCGTTAACCGGAAATTCCGTAATTCAAAGATGGCGTCCGCTGTGCTTGGCTTAGAGTGAGCTTAAGTTTAACTTGTACTGTTTCCGTTTCCGCTGCAGCCCCGGCAGTTAGTTCAGCCCACGTGCCGCACGTCGCTCCCCCCCCGCTTTACCCCCGCTAGCCCCTCACCAAAACACAATCCCAATGCGAGACCAGATTCAATTGCTGACCCACTTGCTGTGCCATATTCTTTGCCACTTTCCCACTTCTGGGGCTGGGTTTTTACGTTTTTTTTCTTTTCGTTTTGTGTAGTGCTGCTGTTGTGTTTGTTTCTTTATTCGTTTCTCTTTTTTAATGTTTAATGCCTGATTGAGTTTTGCTTTTGATTTCTCGGCTTGCTTTTGTTTTGTGTTGCTTCACTTGCTGGACATTTCTAAGAGCTTTTCGCTTTTGTGGTTTGTGTTTTGAGCATTTCAGTTATTAAACTTTTGGCAGGTTTCCCCCTCTCCCATCCCTCTCTGCTTCTCTCCTCTCCTCTCCCCGTCCCCGTCCCCGTCCCCGTCGAGCCCTCAGCATCGCTCGCAGTCGGCTTACCAGGCAGCTTTGTGCAACTGCCCATTGCTAAGTAATGAGATCGATTTTAATGGCGGCCATTCTTTATTTCTTCTCTCTTTCTCTCCTCCCTCCTCTCTCTCTTTCTCACTCTCTCTCTCTCTTTCTCTCTCTCTCTCTTTTTTTTCCCTCCTCTACAGCTCGTGCCACATTTCGACGCCATTGCAATTTGCTATTGTTTTGCCTTTTGTTTTTATTTTTTTGGCATTGCTTATTTTTGTTATTTTTTTTTTTTTTTTGATTATGCCGCTTTGCTAATTAAATAATAATTGCCTTTAAGCAATTATTCTGTTTACATGCGCCCAGAAGCACTTTTAATTCGCATTCGTTTCATACCCTGCACAACTCACAGCTTAGACAATGGGCTATTTTGGCACTTGAATAATGTAAGACATCGATGATGTGATTAAATATTGATATTGATTTCAGTTCGTGCACGATTTGTACTAATTATCAGTGAGGCAATTACTTAGAAGATTAATCTGTCTGTCATTTGCAATGCATTGCTTTTGTTTCACACAAAATTTGCATGACTGGCTTTGTACCCAGTTCCATTCGATTTCCCTTCCGTTCTGTTCGTTTCCTTTGCCTTTTGTGCCCCTTGCCGTCGCCTCAATTCAATTCTGTTGGCTGACAAATAAAGCAATTTGTAATTGAGTCACGTATAATGTAATCTACGAGTAGCAAATAAATTGATTTGTTGTTAAAATTCTTCCAATACAAATACAAATAGCTAACTGTGTCAAATACAAGGCTGTTGCTGTTGCTGTTGCTGCTGCTGCTGCTGCTGTTGCTGCTGCCTTGTTATAACTTGGCCAATTCAACTGAAGTGAAATGGCAACAATAGACCATTCAGCTAAGCCACACTAAGTACAGTAAATGCTCGGAGCATCTAAATACAGTCAGTAAAGTATTTCATAAAATACAATCAGAAAATGTAGATATTTAATATTAGAAAATGTGGAATCTTCAGACATTTTATGAATTTAAAAAACGAATATTTTCCCTTTTATTAAATCTAATATTAATCACAGATTTGTTCTTTAAATTTACGCAAACTTAATTTCGCTTGCACTGCTTGCAAGCAGTTGCATAAACCCGTCCCGCACTGCTTGCACTATGTTAAGCATGACATCGACAGCTTAAATATGATTTATTCATAATGCCTTTTGCCAACTACAACACAATTAAATATGCTGCAATCCTCATAATTATCACTTTAATTGAATTGTCGAATGCGTATTTACACGCCTGCGAGTGTACACTGTAAATCACAAAGAACAGATTGTAATATTGCAATTTATTGTTGCACATTGTGGCCATTGGGGGCCAATAAACTCGTCATCGCCTCCCAAAAGCCTCAAACCAAAAATGTGCATTCAATGATGCCACAGATAGGATAGGATATAATAGTATAGAGTGTGCAATGTATGCCAGCAAGCATTGTAATTAATGTGATTTATGTTTATTAATTTATTTCACGCTATTTTGAAGGTACCGAAGGCCAGACAGCACCTGACAAATATTTGCAACGTCTTGTCCGAGAATGGAATTTATTCAACAGAATTTGATTTTAATATTAAATTTTGTCGGCCACGAAGACCACACAAATCTCTCTCGCTCTTTCGTCTCTTTCTCGCTTGGACTGGGTGAGTTGAACTGTGAGTTGCATGGGAATGCTAGGAATCGGGATTCGTAACTTTTGGATTTGTCTGCATTTAAGGTTTTGACGCAGCCCAGGCCTGTCTGTGGCTTTATCTCTGATTTACAAGCGTAAAATAGCAGCAGCATAAAATATTTAACTGTTTTCTATCGACTCATGTTTGTGTGTGAGTGTTGTAAATAGTTTTGTATTTGCGGCTGCTCAATTGGTATGCACGTGTGTGTGTGTGTGTGTATGTGTGTCTGCCTGTGTCTCTGTATGTACGTATGTGTGTGTGTTCTTCATTTTTGTGGGATTTTCGCTTTTGCATTGCATACTTTTGTGCGCTCTTCAATGCGTATGAATCCGTAATGAGTTTGCCGCAACCAAATGCATTTTTATTTCATTTTGGTGTTTTTCTTGTATTCTCTTTCACTCTGTTTATTTGATTGCATTTAAACACATTTGCGGATATTAATCAGACGGCAATGCGATGCAATAAAAGCCTACATACACCACATAAATATTTACAATTTACGTACAGTTCGGCAAATTTGCATTTCAAGTTGAAACCTCAACAATAAATGGCTCCACACGAAATGCGATATTCGCACGCATTTATTCAAATTTCATTAAAATTTATAGTGGCCGCCTGCACTGAGGAATGATGCTAATAAATCAGCAAATTAATATTAGGCAGCCGACACACAGTCAATGCAAACATGAGCAAGCATGGGTCAACACACTCACACTCACACACACTCAAACATTACACACTCACACATGCAAACAGGTGTAGCATACAATTAGACGCGCATTTATCATGAGAAATGTGACAAAAATTTGACCAAAAAGCTGCTACATGGCAAGCATATTTAATTTCCAGCATCCAGTTAAGCAATTTACCATCAGTGCCAACTTGGCTGACCATATTTTCACACACATACACATACATATATATTTGTTTAAATGTGTTAGTGCAAACAGCGTTTAAATGGGCAGCTAACTCTAACATCAATGAGGACTCGTTGTTGCGGGACTGAGATGCAACTGCACAAAAGCTTAAAATTATTGTTGTTACTAGAAAAGAAACGCGCACAACTGAGGGTTTGTTGGGCATTGAGATTTACCCCTCGAGTACACGTAATTCCTATTAGATTAACTGAATTCTAATAGGAATTGGGTGCAAGCCAACGACTTGTTAACACTTTGCTTTGCTTGTGGTTAGTTCCAGCGAAGCAATTAAATAGGTTTAAAGTTTAATGTGTCGGACAATCATAAATTCAAGTCAAACAAGTTTAAATAAATCATTGCCATGATTTTACACATTTTTTAATTAATTACACCCAAATAAGTATTACATAGAAAAGCTAACAATTAACTTTAATAATGCATTAAATATGTAAAATGTAAAATTATTACTTAAGAATAATTGCAAAGTAACTTCAATAAAAATTCGTACCTTTGTACTTCCAATCAGAATAAATTATTACTTAAGAATAATTGCAAAGTAACTTCAATAAAAATTCCTACCATTGTACTTCCAATCAGAATAAATTACTTGGTTTCCGTCCTAGCTATTCATTGACTCTGTGTCCACGCTATGATTTACATTTGCAATTATTTCACTAAAATCGGGAAATGTTATGCTAACAGTTTTGCTGAATTACAAACAAGGTGCATTTCGTTCCGAACAGATGGCGCCTGTCTAACAACTCCCCACAGGTGGCGCCTGTCTAACAACTGCCCACAGGTGGCGTCTGTCTAACAACTGCTCACAGGTGGCGCAAACCTAGCGGCAATTTTAATGCACGAAAGAGACAGCACATATAGACAAATGCGAGACAAGTAGACATGTATTAGGAGACAACACAACCATACTTGTAATAATTTTGGCGCGAAAGCAACGCATTTAAAAACACACTAAAAGTGAAACGTTTTAAATTGATTAAATAAACGAGTATAAAGTTGATTAACCTTTTGTTTACTAATTTGAATAATTACCAGTGGCAGCAAGAAGACATATAAGTTTGTGACAACTCAAAACAAGAATGAAAACAGCGATACACCGATAGTGATATCGATTTTTCTTTTACACAGACACTCTAAAATCAGCTGTTCTTAACCTCAAATTGTATTTGCAATTCGTTGTCGCGCTTCCAATTTGCAGCTGGCGTTTATTAAAAGCTAATATTATGACCAACAACGAAGCAGAAGCAGCCGGCTCTAGCCGTGCCAGCGGGGGAGCCGGCGGGAGCGCAACCTCATCTTCTGCAGCGAAAATAGAGATCACGGAAAAAGTGCGAGTCCTGTGCTTACATGGCTACCGGCAAGACGGTAATTAAAGTGCTTACCAATTGAATTTGAAATATTAATGCATTGTATTCATTTACAGCGGATTCGTTTAAAAACAAACTCGGCTCGTTTCGCAAGTTTGCCGGCAAATATGCCGACTTTGTGTTCATCTCAGCGCCTCATGTGGCTGCCCCGCTCGAGCCGCAAACGGAACCTGTTGAGCAGCAGCGCAGTTGGTGGGCCAACAAGGATGATGGCACCTTCAAGGGAACTAACAAGAGTGGACCCGCAATTGGCTTCCAAGATAGTCTGCACGTGGTGGAGGAAGCGTGGAAAACACAAGGACCATTCCAAGGACTCTTGGGCTTCTCACAAGGCGCCTGTTTTGTGGGGTTAATCTGCGGACTGGCCAAAAAGAAGTGTAGGTAACCTTTGTACCCAGGTTCATCTGTATCTTAAACCATGTACTTTAATTGTAGTGACCTCCATTCGCCCAGAATTCGCAGTGCTCAGCTCGGGTTTTATATCCGGCAGTTTGGTGCACATGAGCGCCTATGAGGAACGCATCACAATTCCGACGCTGCATATCTACGGCTTAACGGATGAGATTATACCCAAGGATATGAGTGAAGCGCTGGCCGCGCAATTCAAGAATGTCGAACTGCTGGAGCACGATGGTGGTCATTACTTTCCAGCAAAAGCGCAACAGAAGCAAACATACATCAATTTCTTCCAGGATCGACTGCAAGAGTATCTGGAACATCTTGAGCTGCAACAAAGTAGCAATGCCTCGTTTATCGACTCGGCTGAGGAGGACGATGGCGGCGTTACAGATGCCAATGATGCTGAAGTGGCTGCAGTGACGGCAGCTGCAGGATCCGACATGGATGATAGTGATTAATTGATAGTTGTAATACATAGTTGTTCTTTTTCGTTTTTAATAATAATTAAATCTTATTATTACAATAATAATAATAATCATAATTTGATTATAAATTATAATAAATTTAAATCCCAATATTTTAAATATTCACCGCGTTTTTTTCTCAATTACAAATTGTTTGCTGTTGATGTTATAAGCTATTTTCAAATGACTTTTCCATACAGTACTTCATTTTCTTTTTTTTTTTGTGAACTTAAAACAAATTCGTAGAAGTTTTATAAGAAAAAACAACCAAAAATTAGAGGGGGATGATAGATCCTATTCCAATTTACAAAATGTTTTGCATTATGTTAATTATTTAAATTGTTCCTTGCTATATAAATCAACGAAAAAAATGCATATATTTTTTTAGCTATTCATGCTGTTTGTTTTTTTGTATGTTACTCTTGTATTTGTAGTTGTTTGTTGTTTGTTGTATTGTTTGTTGTTGTTGCCGTTTTGTAGTACAATTCGAAACAGTTTATTTTTGCAGAGTTGTTGACTTTGTTGTTTGTTGTTTTTGGGGGGGAAAACAAGCGAGCGATACGATAGTAAAAATTTGACTCTTCAACATTTTAGTTTTTCCTCTCGCATAGCAATTGAGTGTTGATTGTTTAATTGCTTCTGCTGCTGCTGTTGAATGCTTTTTATGCGACTTGTTCTTGTCCATTTGAGGCCTCTTGATTCTTCATCACTTCTGGTAAATCCGGCGGTGCTGAGTAAGGTGTGATATCAAGCGTCTCAAAATCACCCATTTCATTCCTGCAAAACAGCAAAAGTAAAAATAGTTCATCACTAAAATGTCAATTCAATATCAAGTTTAGGCACGTGCAGCGATAGCAGAGATGTATGTATATGCACACACATACAAATGCAGGAACTTTTATATATGTGTGTGCACATGTAAAGCAACAACAGCAGTAGCCGCTGTTATCAGTGTGACTCAAAAGTGCGGCTTTCATAACATCCCAATTGTATTACATAGCCTGAATTGCTGTAGGACGTGTCCATCCATTTAAGCACACATGGCAGCCCACCACTTTAGTCTACCGCTCTCCGGCAGTGATCCAACTACGCGGCAAAGCAGGCATGTTATCCGCAAATCAAATACAATTGGGATAACTAGAAATGGCGACACTATTTAGTCACTCCCTTTCGCACACTCACCTGCACATTAAGCCCAACTGCGCTGGAGCTTGCGCCTTTGCCGTTGATACCGTAACGCCGTAATCCTGCAGCGTATTCTCGTCCTCCATGATGTCATTGTCCTGATTATATAATCGCTGATCGGCTGGCGGCACTTTCAAGATGCCTGTTTTGATGGTCATAAAATTACTTAATAATCAAAAATTGTTCGCTATAAATAGGAATAACACACACACACACATGCATACACTTCAAAGTAGTCAGAGCAAACGAAACACACACACTCACACTCACCTTCGATCATGCGTTTCAGTTCAACAACTGATGTGTTTTCCTTGGCATCCGTAAAAATCGTGGTTTTTTGCCTTCTGATCATTAGAAACACATCCTGCAATTGAATCAATTATGAATTAGTTAGTGTTATTGACAAGGTTTCGGTCAAAGTTCACTGCATCGCTTTTGCTTATTCACACACGTCTCGTGTGTGTGTGCGTGTGTTTGTGTGTGTGCATCGTGACGTGCAATTTACCCAGCAGCAACAACAACATCCTGAACTCTGAGACCGGCTCGCAAAATTCTACGTGTATTTTTGCTTACCATGTTTGCAAGTTTATTTTGTTAGTCGCCTTTTTTTGTTTATTATTTGGGGCGGGGAGGTTGCCACAACGCCGTTTGACGTTTGTTTGATGTTATTGTCGATTGCCTACTTCGTTGGCGTGTGGGCGGGGTGCAGAGGGAACTGCTTCCTTTGGCGGTCGTCGGTCGTCGTAGTAGAAATTTGTAGTTCGATCGTTTCTTCTTTCTGCTTACACCACCAACAATAACCAGAACACGCTGCGCTGTGCAAATTTTGGTTGTGTACCGTTTCTTTATCGTGGTGAAGGCAACTTTGCGCTATGAGTTTGTTTGTCAATAGCCTCACTGTTTGCTTGCACTTGTAAGTTTTCGTTGATTTTACAAAATTTTAATGTAAATTTTTTTGTGGCGAAGCAAGACCGAATGCCAGTCCTGCCAACTTGATAGCAAAAGCAAATGTTGGCAGCATTTATGACATTTTTGTGACGTCACGGCTTATGTTAGTTAACATTGTGTCGCTGTTCTGAGAGAATGTAACTATTAAAAATTGATGACATCTCGGTCCTTTTAGAGTTTTTATAGCCAAAATCAATTTAAATCCGTGTTTTTTCTACGTGATTTAACTAATAAAACATCCAATGGCGATATGTATGTTTTGTATAAATATACCAAGAACCGAAAAGTTTCTAGTATTTTTATTTAAACTAACGAGGCATTTTATAGCTTCTTGCCAATGTCTCGCAAATTTGGCTTGCTTCCATTTAATTAAATTCATTTTGAACGTCACAACTCACTAAATTAATCTGTAAAATAACATTGATGTTAGCTATATGACATCGATGTTAAATATAGTCAAAACAACTATGTTATCGATAGTTTGCCTTCTCTAGTCACCTTTTACCTTGTCGTATCTGCCACGAAATGGTTTTGCTGAACAATTCAAATGTAAATAAATAAAGTAAAACTAAAAGCTTTTAATAAACATGCACTTCATTACAGTTCATACTGCGCTTGGAGAAGATTGCGAACGATGCAAAGAAGGATTCATCCTTTACCATCACTTTCAAGCGCTGTAAGTAAAATGCATGGCGAATCAACATGCGACTTTTACTAAATAATCCAAAATTTTGCATTTTCATTGCCCAACAGACGATGGAAATGATCGTCCTGAGCCACGTCCCGGCAAGAAGCCACTGCCAAAGCCAACCACATACATGTGTCTGATGCGCGCACAATCCAAATCAAAAAAGGTAATCATACTAAAAGAATAAAATTAATATCAAGTTTAATTGATTTAATCTCGTAGATTTCCACGGTCGTGCGCCAGGAAGATGTGCCCACAATTATGACAATGTACTCACAGTTCATGAAGAGCAAAATGGATGGTCTTAAACGTGTGAAGAAAGTCAAAAGCAAGGCTAAGGCCACAAAGGCCTAAACCACGATTGTTCAAATTAGTTAAAGCGTTTTTAGTTACAAACACCCTCTGTAAATTAAAAATTTTTCTATACCATATATATAGTTGTATATTGTATATTGTTATGAGTTAAGATACAAAATTTTATGAGCACACAAATCCAACAGATAGCTTGGCAGCTTATTTTGCCTTAAGCCATACAGGTATTTTGGTTTTATTAGCTGAACGAGCACGTATATGTGCTCTTTTTCTTGCTCAGTCCCATCCTCATCATTTATGTAGCACAAATCATCTATATACATTACATCAATGCCACTTCCCAGCGCTTGATGAAAAGTTGCACCAGCCTTTGGTATAAAATCTAAATATCCAGTCAATTTGTCAACTATAAGAACCTTAACATAATCATCTGCAAATTGAAAATATTGTAAATGATGTGCATGGTTTACTTAATGTCACTCACTTTGTAGATAATATAATTGCGTATTTTGCGCCATTGGAATCAAAGTTAAAATATTCTTAATTTTTCGGTATTCAATCTGCATTGGTTCACGGGGCTTAAGCACCGTATATTTGTAGGTTTGCGTCAATCTCATTCCCTGAAAGCGAGCAATATCTTCGCTCGTGCCATAAACTTGTCCACACCAATTGTTGGGAACTACATGTTCCTGAAATGCGGCCGATGTCAACAATAAAGGTCCATTGTGCTAATTTCAATGGAAACATATACATATATAACTTGTGATACACATAATAGTATTTTCGTACTTACTTGTTCGAAAGGACTGTATTTTTTAGTGCGATCTAATATCAAAGGCTGACCAATATCATTCAAAAACATGTTGCTCAAAACATAACAAAAAGGAGTCGAGAGTGTGACCGATTATTCAATGCAAAAAAGTACTAAAAAGGATCATCCCCTTAAATTCAACGGTATTTGCCATTGTTAGCAGACTCTGTTAATTTGTAACACGTTAGTGTTTGTAACATGTAGTGTGGCAAATAATTTGAAAACACACAAAAATAAATAAATAAAATAATAAAAAGATTTACTTGTGCATACATATAAGTATTTGTTTGTATGTCATTCTATTAAGAATTTTTATTTTCATGAGCACAAACAATATAGTATTTATAATAGTTTATTTTTTCCGTCTCGAGCATATTTTTTTTGTTTGAAACATACAAATATACTGTTAGTTCTATCACAATGAATATATTTTGCGTTTTTGTTTGTTTTGTATGTATGTATTTATGATGTTCTAAATGTGCTATGTCTTTGTCTTCTAAGTTCGAGAGCTTGTGGGAAATTCTCCATATTGCATACAATCATTTAATGCTTACACTTAATACAAACAGTTTCGTAGCAATAAGTTCGCTTATTCGCATTTGCTTGTTTTCTGTTTGTTTTTTTTTTTTAGAACAAAGACAGTCTTTTACAACATTTTATGAGAATATCAGCTGCGCTCATAGACTTTTCCTTCATTTGCATATCTATTTTTGGCGATCCGGTGAGCATGTAAAGTGTGCGTTTTTGATGTATGGACGAATTCGAAAACGATTTGTTAAGAAAGATGACAAGGTAACAAAACTTATAGACAAAAAAAGAAGATGGTAAAGCACACTACCAAAAAACCCATAGTACAATTGGCAAATGACTAAAAAGTACGAAACGCACCTATGCAAAAATCAAAAATTAAATTTGATAACTTACGACTAGTAAATTAAATTAAATTAAATCGGTTAAATGATAGATTAGATAACAAATAGTGCTGCAATATCGTTCGCGATTATTTAGTTGAACGTATTGTAGCGCAAACTGCTGTCCACTTCGCCAGCATTATCGCTAAACCCTCCGCCCTCATGTGGTGACGGCTGATCTGCAATGAGATCTGTGCTCGACTGCGAATAACGACGCCACCTGGGCCATGGCCACGCATCGCGTATGCTGTCAATCAATCGCTGCTGGAATGTTTTGTACTCCATGTCCACCGATTGAGTGTCACCAAAATTGAAATCAGCCACCTCCACGGTGAACCTAAAAATAAAGAAGACATTTTAAATCATAGCTTCGTGAAATGGAAACTGTGGAAATACTCACCGGTTGCGGCTCTGCATGTAGTAGGCAACACCGAAGATGACCAGACAAACAGCTACCAGCGTACAGGTAATGGGCACAACTACCACTGAGAGCTGTGACTGACGTTTGGCTGAATTATATTAAAGAAAAATAAATTTAAATGATAATTCAAGTGATGTATTTTAAACCACTTACCTTCATAGATATTAATGGTAACCTGATTGACACTATTGGAAACTTCATTGCGTATGAAAAACAAAATTGTCTTGCTTTCCGAAAAGTAGCGCTGATAATCAATGTCACATTGGTCGTATTTAATATATTCGCTGCAAGTCTCGTTGCCTGTGGCATTGTAAGGAGCTGCAAAACCCAAAAAATTATATATAGAACACTACATCAATAAATCTTAACACAAGCTATTACTATAACTAATAAGCAAAATAAATCGAGACATACTTAACTATTTTTTAAATATATACGTCTGAAAGTTACAATTGGTTTGTCTTCTCACCAAATTTAAAGTACATAAAATAAAATATAAATAGTAGACAATACGTACCATTAAACACCGATGTGCAAACTTCGAAAGGAGGTGAGCCCTTGCAATTAACTTTGAGATTGGTGAGTTCCCAGTGCGGCACCCAGTTCTTGCCGCTGGTGCCAAAGTTGGATATAGGTGCTATACATAATAGGAAATTAATTACATGGTTATTAATATTTTAATTATAATACTCACTCTTTGAGATAATGCGACGTTGGAAAAGACCATATGTGTTGTTGGGATCTTTGGCAATGACAACTCTGCGATCGATGCAATGGTAGATCGGCGGTGGACCTGGTAACAGCTTAAACTTGCGCACCCCCAAGGGATTTACTAGCGCTACGGAAGAGTTGAAATCGGTGTTGTTGTTGCTCTCGAGCTGCTTTTGTTTGGCGGCTGTTAAATTCAAACCGAGCAACGCTGCATTAGCATGCATTGTCTGATTCAAGTCACGTCTACGACGACGCAGTTGCTTTGGCTTTATAGTGGTTGTTATTGTTGTTGGTGTTTTTGTGGTTGTTGCTGGTGTTGTTGTTGTTGTCGATGGGGTTGTGGAAGTTGTAGTTGTTGTGGCTGGTGTTGTTGTTGAGGTAGTGGTAGTTGTTGTGGTTGTAGTGGTAGTTGTTGTCGTCGTCGTCGTTGTTGTGGATGTTGTCGGCTCTGGTGGTGCATTGGGTGAGGCAACAACCAAAACTCCAATGTTATAATATTGATTAGCCTCTCTGTATATTGCTTGATAGTCATAGGCATGCGACATGCCCAGATATGTACAATTTTCGAACCAATAGGTAATGACATAATAGTTATTCTCCTTCAGATATTGATAATCCGCCGGCCACAGCTCAATTCTATGGTTAACCTCATCCTGTGTCGACACAAAGTCATCTTTGCGCGCCTTTTCATTTTGTATTAGCTCTAAACTGCCTGTCAGCGTATTCACAAGCTCGAATTTCTGTGCAGCCTCAGCCACTGTAATCCACACAAAGTATTTCTCCGCAACGCTCACTTCTAAACGGTGTGTTCCGAGTTGTGATGCATCCCTCGGATACTTTACAGTCCAATTACTGATGGGGTCGGAGATCTCAAATTCCTGATTTCCAATGAAAAAAAAAATTTAAAAAATTATTAAGTGAATATTTGGTATATAAAATTGCGACGTTTAATTAGCAGAACCAGTTTAACGACGGCGCACTAAATTAATTGATCTTGTCGAGACCGCGGAGCGCATAATACCTTTGGGAAAAGGCTATCAAAACGTGCCAGGCACCCAGCAGCCTATCGAGTGACGCAAAATTTGCATTGTAAATACAATATATCGAGTGAATAGATGTCAATTAAAGCGTTTTGCTAAAAATAGCTCTGGAGATACCGAGAGAATGTGATTGCATTACATTTGAATGTATTTGCAGCGGACTATAAAATAAAATGCCCTATAATAACACAAGTTACTTTACATATACATACATACGATCAAATAATAGCAGATCATGCAATGAAAACCGCTTAAGTCACTACATACCAATTCATTAATAATAGTGGAAGCATTACAGACTCCAAAGTGTACAGGGAAAACTCGCTTATCGAGAATATCTATTAATTTGAAACTTTTCTTAGACCGAACGACACACAATAGACATGCAATTGCTAAAAGCATTAACATTAAAAAGAGAGCAGTTTAGAGCCGAGAACAGAAAAGTGTAGGGCATAAACAGTTCGTTGAGAGAGTCGAGTGCTTTGTTCCCCTTTGCATATGTATGTATACAATTAGTCATAACAATTAGACTGCTGCCGCCGTAAAGCGGGTTGTGTTTGTTTCTCTTTGGACATACATATGTATATGGCAAATTCGTCGCTTTCTTTTGCTATTATTTGTATTTACAGTTGTTTACCTGTTTTTGGCCACCGCTCGTTTTCCACACAAAGGTGTATTTGCCCTTTTCGGCCACTTTGTTGTCATCGTAGAGTGTGGCCGTAACATTCACTGAAGATCCAAGTAGGATATGGTCGGGTGCAGTTATAACAACGTGTTTACAATTAACTGCAACATGGAAAAAAAAACATTTGCAATTATTATTATTTATTAGCATTTTGTGGTGCATTTCATTTGATTACCTGCTTGAAAAAGAACGTATATCACTGAAATTATTGCTAGCAATCTATTGCTCATGCTATGCATTTTGCAAAGCAATAATATTAATATAGGGGGCTGGAATTTCCGACAACTTCCACTTGTATTGAAAAATCACTTTTGTAACACACTCCACGCACCTCGCAACCCCCGCCCCAAAAAGACAAACAAAAAATAACACAAAATTCTAATTGGATTTATCAGCGTTTCACAGCCACGTTTAAAATTATACAAAATGCTAAAACAGTTTTGGATAACTTGCTGTAGTTATTGCTTCTAATACGTTGGCTTCCCAACTATTTGCAATGCCAATAATTGCGTTTTCGTTTATTTTACAGAACTGCAAGTGAATCGCAATAGCAACAGTGTGACCACGTGTTTGACTTTAGAAAACACCTCGATGCATAGCAAATATCCCAAAAATATACTGCAAGCTACAATTATTTTCAAATAAAGCCCATGTAAAGAACATAAATTAACAATAGTTCCATTTTATGCCAAGTAGATTATTTTAACTGTCAAAACTCTTTTAAAATTAATATAATGCAATATAAAAGTAACATATGAAGTTTTTGAATCGAATAGAACTATTTGGAAACAACTCGAACATACCGGCTGATTGTTTTGTACAAGCAGCTTGGCGCCCATAAAAAAAGTGGCAACGATGATCGAAACGGCTTTTGTTTTTAAAATACTAAGTTCGTTTATTCGTTAGTTGTAAATAATTATACATATATGTTTTATGTATGTATGTTGGTGTGTATATGTTAATATTTAAAGTAAACTTAATAGCATAAAAGAAATACAACGAGATGAAAAAAGCAATAATTACTTTGGAATAAGCAAAACGCACAAAAATACTCGAAGATACTGATCAAAGATATTTTATAATGCGTTATCTACTTCTTCTTGCTTTTGCCCAGCGTCAACGTATGATGAGCTGTGGCCAACTGCTGCTTGCGTCTCTGAAAGTCGATATAGTCCTCCTCCAGCGCTTTCCGAGATTCTTCAAGCTTGCGCTTCTCCTCAGCATGATCACGTTTGAGTTTCTCAAACTTAAGATGCAAATCCTTTTCACTCTCCTTGAGTTCGGCCTCTTTCTCCTTGACACGCTGCACAAACATCTGGCGTACTTCCTCTTCCTTGGATTGCAATTCTGCAAGATGATTAGAGCGCTTGGCTTCAAATGTTTGTTGGAATGAAACTGGCTTGTTCTCGCTGTCCACATCACTGAAGCCCATTTGCTCCAATCTCTTCTGTCGATACAATTCATAATGTCTTGTGTGCGTCTTTTCGCGCATATCTTCCATGTTTGTGCGAATAAGCATTTCACGCAGTTTCACAAAATCGCAATGTGTTTCATTCTCCACTTGGACTGTTCCCCAGGGATATTGACGAGCACGAATGAGTTTATTGCCCACTTTAATAAACTCAGTGCTGCCCACAACAGCAAAAGGAATATGCGCATTCATCAGACTGTTGGTGTCCGCCACAGTTTCGTCGTCTGTGGGAAACTGATAGATATGAACGCCATTGCTGTTCAGCTCCTGGATGATCTTGGCCTTAAATCGCTGCAGTTCCGCCTTGGAAATGGTATCGGCCTTGGCAATCACCGGTATAATATTGACTTTGCTGTCCAACTTCTTCATACAGACCAAGTCTAAAGATTTTAAGCCATGTCCCGTTGGACAAATGAAATAGAGGCAAATATGGATGCGACTATCGTGACATGTAACCAGCGATCGCTTAATCTTTAGCTCCTCCTGCAAATAGTTTTCGAACTGGGCATCAATGTAGTCGACAACTGCCTTGAAAGAATCATCCTTATTGATCTGGTCTCCATATCCGACAGTATCGCAGATTGTCAGCTTCAATCGAACATTGCTCTCTTGTAGCTCGTAAGTGTGGGCCTTCAATTTAACGCTGGGCAATGTATGAGGGCTCGGAGTGGACTCGAAACTGGTGTTGAACAGTGTGTCCATCAATGTGGATTTGCCAAGACCGGTCTCGCCTGTGGAAAATAGGGCATATTAGAGACATGTGGTTTAAGCACTATGCTCAGAGATCTCAAGTGCCTTCAATTGGGCACTGCACAACTATTTGTGTCAGGGTGAAATTGTAGAAAGCAATTGATGAAAATCGATGGCTAGACACTTTGCATATTAATCTACTCTGCAGCGATTTCAATGTTTACACGTACACACATACACATGTGCATGAACGTGCACTTGTGTGTGTGGGTCTGTAAGTGACTCAGGGAGTCTTGTTCTGCTTTAAAATATTGTGTGCAATGCACTTGGTCTCTCGCAAGCTAAATATTTCTCATCGTTGATTCACATATTGCACACATAGACAATGCCGCATACACACACTCACTGGGCACCCACAAATACACACATGACAGCCAATCTTCGATACACATATACATACGCACCTATACACATGACGTTGAAAACGAATCCGTTTTGAACACTTTTATTAACCAATTGATCGGGTAAACTATCAAATCCCACATGTCCCGACTGCTTCAATGTGCGTAAATGCACTTCCTTTTTGTTTACGAAATCAACTTCGGCCGACATTTTACAATTTCACAAAAAAACACGGATACAAGAGATGCTCGCAAAGGCGTCGCCAGAGAGTGATTTTCTTGATATAATTAGCGTGACCGCATATTGAATATCGAAATATACTATTTACATCTCAAAGTATACCAACAAGCAAAAGGTTGCTTTAGATTGCTCAATTAAATAAAGAATCTGGGCACACTACAATAGTTCTACAAATCCACCTCAACTTATGACAGTTGTATACATTGAGAAAGTTAGTTTTCTTAAAACAATATATCGGGTTTCAGTGTATTAGCAGTATTAGTTTTATTATATTTAAAGAAAAAGTATTAATATAAGTGTATTATTGTGATAAGCATATAAAAATACTTAAAATACTTGAAGAAATTGCTTGTAGCCATTATGTTCCTTACTTCTTCTTGTATTTGCCCAAAGTCATGGTATTATGTGAAGCAGCCACCTGTTGCTTACGTCTTTGGAATTCCAAATGATCCTCTTCTAGCGCTTTGCGAGATTCTTCAAGTTTACGTTTTTCCTCAGCATGCTCAAGTTTCAACTTTTCAAACTTTAAATGCAACTCTTTCTCACTATCCTTGAGCTCTGCTTCCTTTTCCTTCACACGCTGTACAAAAATCTGGCGTACTTCCTCTTCCTTGGATTGCAATTCAGCGAGATGATTTGTGCGCTTTGCTTCAAACGTTTGTTGGAATGAAATTGGCTTGTTCTCGCTGTCCACATCACTGAAGCCCATTTCCTCCAATCTCTTCTGTCGATACAATTCATAATGTCTTGTGTGCGTCGTTTCGCGCATATCTTCCATGTTTGTGCGTATGAGCATCTCACGCAGCTTCACAAAATCGCAATGTGCTTCGTTCTCCACTTGGACTGTTCCCCATGGATACTGACGAGCGCGAATGAGTTTATTGCCAACTTTTATAAACTCGGTGCTCCCGACAACTGCAAAGGGAATGTGCGCATTCATTTGACTGTTGGTATCTGCAACTGTTTCGTCATCTATGGGAAACTGATAGATGTTAATGCCATTGCTGTTCAGCTCCTGGATGATCTTAGCTTTAAATCGCTGCAATTCCGCCTTGGAAATGGTATCAGCCTTGGCAATCACCGGTATGATGTTAACCTTGCTATCCAACTTCTTCATGCAAACCAAATCCAAAGACTTTAATCCATGTCCCGTTGGACAGATGAAGTAGAGACAAATGTGGATGCGACTGTCATGACAAGTCATAAGTGAGCGTTTGATTTTTAATTCCTCTTGTAAATAAGTCTCGAACTGGACGTCAAGATAGTCGACGATGGCCTTGAAAGAATCGTCCTTATTGATTTGATCGCCATATCCGATAGTATCGCAGATGGTGAGCTTCAATCGAACATTGCTCTCTTGTAGCTCGTAAGTGTGGGCCTTCAATTTAACGCTGGGCAATGTATGAGGACTCGGAGTGGACTCGAAACTGGTGTTAAATAGTGTGTCCATCAACGTAGATTTGCCAAGACCGGTCTCGCCTGCATGAAATAGTTTAAATATGCTAAATATGGACGATACTATTATTTAATGTAGACTCACCAATGCTCATAATGTTGAAAACAAATCCATTTTCCACGCTTTTATTCACCAACTGATCAGGCAAGCTATCGAATCCCACATGGCCTGACGGTTTTAGGGTACGCCCATTTGCTTGCTTTTTGTTTACAATATCAATTGCAGCTGACATTTTCGCAACAATTTCACACAAGATGATAACAAATTACTCCACAAATAGAAAATATTTTGTCTAAAGTCAGTTAATTTGAATATATATTCCAATTTCAAGAGTTGTTGTTCGTTGTAAGATTGCAAGTTAACTGTCTTTCCTTCAACAATGAGTTGTAATTTATATATGAAAGCAGGTAGCAGAATCGTTTTTAAGGTTGGGAATAATTTGCACGAGGGACTTACCCAACGTTTACCCTATAATCCCTGTGACAGCTGCGTGGAAGTTTTTGCTAGTTCGGAGGCTTGCGGCGCAGGTAATAAAACGTATACCTGACATAGCCGCCATTTTGTTGGGATTTGTACCGTTGTAATTATTGTGTAAATTTCCGCCTGCAAATGTGATAATAATTTGTTGGGTTTTTCGCTTTACTAGAAAACTTTAGACAACATAATTTTAAAGTCTGATTTAACAGTAATACAATACAATAACAAACCTTGTACTTGACTACTTGTTGGTGCTTTTTAAGAATTTCAGCTCAACTGTCAATAGTGCGATAACAACCTATCGACTTGTTTGCTTCGGTCACACAGACAGAACCGTTGAGGTATATTCTGTTCCACTGAGACAGTATATTTTGTCATAGCTGCGGTCACGCTCTTGCTGATGTGTCCAGCTGTCAAAAAGTTGCAAACGAGGCGAAAGTTCACTGTCTGATAATAAATTTGTACGAATAGTTTAGTTTATTACTATGTCGAAAGACACAAATCCAAAAGAGGCGCTTATCAAAGCGGCCTATGCCGATGTGCACAAGTTTGGACAAAATGAGGAGTTCGACAAAGCCGTTAAAGCCGTTAATCGCAGTAAGTATTTATTCGAAGCATGTGTCCCAAAGATTCCCCCAAATTTTCTATAAACCAACTTTGTGCCCCAGTTTTAGGAGTAGCACCCGATGACCAAACGGCGCTGCACTGCAAGGTTGTGTGCCTTATGCAGATATCCAAGTTCGATGAAGCGCACAAGTTCATTGAGAAGAATCGTCTAAGTGCAGTGCTGATCTTCGAGAAGTCCTATTGCGAGTATCGCTTGAACAAGCAGCTGCAGGCGCTGAAGACCATTGATGATGCGGGCTTGCAACCGTTGCCGCCCAAGCTGAAGGACCTGCGCACTCAGATATTGTATCGTCTAGAGCGCTACGAGGATTGTCTGGATGCCTATAGGGATATCATTAAGAATACCAGCGATGTGTATGAAGATGAACGTCGCACCAATCTCAGTGCCGTGGCTGCCCATTTGGCATTGGACAAGGAGAAGGAACTGCCCGATGTGCCCGAAGGCACATATGAACAGTACTTCAATAACGCTTGCATTCAATCCAATCGCCAAAAGTTTGTAGAGGCCGAAAGGAAGCTGCGCACTAGCGAGAAATTGTGCCGTGAGTTTTTCGAGGAAGAGGGCGCCAGCGAGGAGGAGATACTCGAAGAGCTGGACGTGATACGCGTCCAGTTGGCCTACTGTCTACAGCAGCAGGGCAAAGTAAAGGAGGCCAGCGTTATTTATGCTGAATGCTTGCGGCATAAGCCCAAGGATGCGGCTGTCGTGGCGGTAGCCAGCAACAATGCAGTGGTCATCAATAAGGATCAAAATGTATTTGATTCCAAGAAGAAAATACGCGCTGCCATGGCCGAAGCGTGTGAGCCAAAGCTCACATCGCGTCAGAAGCAAATCATTGCTTTAAACAATTGTCTGTTGGCGCTCTACACGAATGCAAGTGATCAAGTGCAGCAGCTGACACAGAAATTGGTGACCAGCTATCCGCAGGTGGAGTTTGAGGCGCTGCTCATACGCTGCAGCCAGCTGGCCAAGGATAAGAAGCACAAAGATGCTATAGACCAGCTGCAGAAGTTTGCAGTCGCCCACAATACCCACGCATTTGTCAGCAAATTTGCCATCATTCAGTTGCAGTTGCTACAGGTAAGCGTAATAAAATACATGCCGTGCGTTGTCTCTTAGCATACCGAAGATGATTAGATGATCAACTTTTACGTTGTTTACAGGGCAATCGCAAGGATGCTATTGAAACGCTGCTTTCGCTGG
The DNA here is from genome assembly GCA_035047445.1 of Drosophila siamana. NCBI lineage: Eukaryota > Metazoa > Arthropoda > Insecta > Diptera > Drosophilidae > Drosophila > Drosophila siamana. The sequence continues at coordinate 13,352,275 of JAWNPP010000004.1, read as the reverse complement.
GCGAAGCCAAGTACAAGCCTGGCGTTGTGTCTGCACTCGTCTCGCTTTATTTGGGCACCGACAACAAGCCCGCTGCTTCGGATGTGCTCAAGTCGGCTGTGGAGTGGTATAAACAGAACAATGTTAGCAGTGGCGATTTGTCGGACATGTGGCGTCAGGCAGCTGAGTTTCATTTGCGTGGCGGCGCCTCTGAGACTGCGGCCAGCTCGCTTGAGGAGCTGCTCAAACTGAAGCCCAACGACATGAAGGTGCTGGCGCAACTTGTCATTGCCTATGCGCAATTTAATCCCAAGCGTGCATTGGAAATTAGTCGTCGCTTGCCTAAACTTGAAACGTTGACCACTGCCTCGGAGATTGATGCACTCGAGGCGGCCAATTGGGTAATGTCCACCAAGGCGGCCAAGAAGTCGGCCAATGCCAAAATCGAACCCTCGCCGAGCACACCTGCAGCTGAGAAGAAGAGTACCAATCGGAAACGCAAAGGCAAGCTGCCGAAGAACTACAACGCTGAGGTGGGACCCGATCCAGAGCGCTGGTTGCCCAAGTATGAGCGCACTGGTTTCCGCAAGAAGCGTGGCGGTGCACGTGGCAAGGATGTGATCAAGGGATCCCAGGGCATGGCCACGGGTGCAGCTGATCAATAGTAAGTTGAAATTACGTCGCTTATATTTACTTTGCTAATTCGTTTTTCGCTTACAGTGATATGTCGAATCGCGCCAATCTGAGCAAGAACTCGCCTGCCACGCCTGTATATCAGGAGCCCACACCTGGACCAAGGCAGCAGCATCGCAAGGGCGGGCACAAGAAGAAGAAGGGCGGACGTTTCTAAACTGTAACCGCATTTATTTTACACTGTATCCTTGATATAAAATTACAACACTGGTCTGGAATTCAAAACTCTATTTAAATCTATTTTAAGCTATTCCTCGCCATCATCATCCTCGTTGTTGCTCTTCTTTTGACTGCCGCCAGCTTCTGTGGCTGCCTCCTCTCGCCTCGTGTCGTACGAATGATAATGTAATGTGCTTAGCCAATCCAGCAAACTCCTTTGCTCCGCCTCCGTTTTGTAGATATTTGCATAAATGTATTTCTCTATAAATTCCCGCACTTGTTGCTCTTGTGCTTCCCATGTGAGTGGCGCATGAATGCCATCCTTGCCATAGCGATCATTATAGCGCTCATAGTGCACTGTGTCCAATACCAAGCCCAGGCCAGGTGCCATGGGTAAATCAAGACGCTCCTCTGTCATTGCACGCTCCAGCGTTGCTGTCGTCGTATTGCCTCTCACAATGGCAATTGTCAATCCGACCATTTTGCGTATCTGATGGAGCATAAAGCTCTGACCTTTTACTTTTAGCGTCACAAACTCCACTCCTTGGGGACTCAGGAATGGCGTGCTGCATGTGAAGGACATGATAAATCGCTTGGCAGAGGGGTCTAGAAAATTTCTATATATAAAACAGTTTTAGAATATGTTTGGTAATTGCTAAAAAGTAGGAGTTGCAGTTTAATTTATTTTTGGCTAATAATTAAAAAAGTTTAAATCTTGTGACGATCGTTATGCAGATTTAGAATATGCAAAGCAACTTACTTTTTACTTGTAAAGTTGTGAAAGTTCTTGGTGCCCTCATAGAGTTTCAGGGTTTCACTGACTTTCTCTAAGAGTTTCGGGAAAATGCGGTACGTGTCCTGCTCCGGCTGGGAGTCCTCTGAGCTTGAAGCAAAGGCCACAGTGGGCAATGTGTAGGTGTAGGTGCGAGCATTGCACTGATCCTTGGCATTGAAGCCCTTGGTGACGCGTTCCACGCCAAACAAGCGAATCTCAGCCGGCAAATCCTGATTAAAAGCCTCCAAATCCAATTCCTCTGCTGCAGATTAATGCGTATGAGTTAAAGTACACAACATCTAATTTATATAACTTACGCAGCTTAACGGAGCACACTTGGCGTGCCGCAGAGACGCCCTTGTCGGTTCGTGCTGCACGTTGAAAGCACGCAATCTGCACCTGCTCAAAGGAATCCTCTGTGATCCATTTATGCTTTAGCATCGCCTTGAACACTTCTTCTTCGATAGTTTGCATGCCGGGATTACGCTGCATGCCAAAGTAGTTGGCACCACAGTAGCTGAGCAGTATGGCGCTCTTCTTTCGCTTGATGCGATCCGCAGGATCAAATGGAGCTCGCTTTACACCGTTCGCAGCATCCTCCTCGTCTTGTGTTTTCCAGTCCACCCACTTTTTCCGCTTTAGCGTGCGCTTCACACGGTTCGCTTCCTTTACTGTTTCATTCTCCACTTCTTTGGCCGCCTTCTTCGCCAGTTGATCCTGTTCCAATTTGTCGAGGGCTTCGCTCATAGCGGCGGCAAATGATTTGTGACGTGACCGGCAAATAAAATCTGTTCTCAGCAGCGTATTTAGGCAGACTGTTGAATATGTAAATTGTTTTGTTATTTGCTAATTACAAAACATAATGTTTTTGGAATTCACCTGCCTTTCGGTAGCTGCTTAGCATGAGATTCAACAGCATTAATTTATTTAATTTATTTCACAAAATCGACCAACACAAAACGTCTCACTTTACACGTGCGTTCTTTTTATCATTGTATGCAACTCAGCTGTTGCATGATGGTACGCGACAACTCTATAATACGCTAATATACATAGTTTAATGTGCTAATTTATAGGTATTAAATAAGATGACACTTATTAAAAATTTTCCATTCTCAAAGAATGCATTGTAGCAGTTTATTAACAAATTAAACAAAAATATATACAAGTCTGAACGTGTTTTGCATACATCATACCGGTGAAATGTCTGGCATCGCTGTTGAATCCAAAATGGCTACGCGAGTAGAAAATTTTTGTACAGAAGAAGCGTCCAAGGAGAGTAAACGCCGTGACCGTGTGTGTTTTCCTACCGAAATTTATCGCCAATAAAATACAAATATATTCATTTGACTAACAAAAATAAACAATTGAGCTTCGTTAGCAAAACTGCAAGCAGTGCCGGTTAATGTGAATGATATTCAGTTACTGCAAAAAATTGAGCGTAATGTGAAACAATTTAAAATGAAAGTTTTTCGCCTTCAACAAGAGTAGAGAGAAAAAGCAAAAAAAAATTGCAAGGTGAAAATGAAAATACCCATACAATAACAACATAAAAGTTAATCCTCCCAACCAATTTGGAATATTAGCCAGAAATATACCCGAAACGCTGTGCAAAATAAAAAGAAAAACCCACAATTATTTGCCACAATACGAAAGCGAAACTATTTTGTGCACAAAAAGTAACTTGTGTTTGCAGCTGTGTGTGTGTGTGCATGCCAGCGTCGTGTCTGTGTGCGTGCTTGTGTAGTGTAGTGCGTGTATGTGTGAGCGTGGAGCCAATTTGGCGTTGTTTTTATGTTGCTTCTCGAACGCCCTGCTAGGGAATGAGTACAAATAATGCAATGGTATCGCAATCCTGCAAACCATACTCGTTATAATAATGTTCATCAAGGGCAGCAGCTGCTGCTAAAGACGACGACGCAGAAATTCACGCGCTAAAATTAACTTCGCCCACGTCAAACGTTCCAAACGTTTCCCCGCATTTAAACCAACAACACACAAATATACTCTCGAAAAAATGGATATGGATTTGGAGAATATAAATAATGACTTTTTGCCGCTGCTTGCGGACATTAAGCAGGAACAATTGGATTCCGTGGCATCCGATGGGGTCTTGCCACAGAATCACTTGCCCAGTACCGCGGCTACAACATCCACATCTACATCCTCCTCATCGTCGTCATCGGTAGGCAATCCATGCGACAGCGCTGAGAAGCGGGTAAGTTTCTAATCTCTACTTATTTTGTTTGTTGCAGTTGAGGTTAATAACTTGCAACACGTGCTTTCTATAGTTCTTTTTCGATAAGGAAAAAAAGTTCGTTATCAGTTGCATATGCAGTGACAACAATGTTCCGTTATCATTAGAGACAGACTCGTCAATTGTCTCGTGCAATTTTGTATGTTATCTTTTCCCATGCTATAACAACAACAACAAACAGAAGTAATAACAAACAAATGCTAAAGCACCCACATACACACATGCAAAAACTCACACGCACACACACAACCACTCAGACGGCAGACGTTTGCAAAAATTGTGTTTCACTTTCGTGTGTTGAAGTCTCGTGCTGTTTGTTGTTCGGTTTCTGGTTTTGCCGTTTGGCGTGAAAGGCAAAGCAAATATGTAACTACAACAACAGCAGCAACAGCGCGTTCACATTCATTTGCTCTCTCTCGCTCTCTTGTCGCTGAGTGCTCTCCATCAAGATCAGCTGCAGCGCGCACTTCGAATGACTCGTCTCTTAGCGTGTGTGTGTGAGTTTAGTTTGTGTACTGTTTGCAGCCGTCGTGTTGCGCTTGAGCGCCACAAACGTGAGCTCTTCTAAATATTCAGATTCAGAAAAAATGCGATTCCTAGTGTTTGTCTTTTGAGTGGCGATGGAGTAGCAGACAACTCAACTCACACACACAAATGCAAATGCAATGGAGTGAAGTGGAGTGTCTGACTGCGAATGACATGTATTCCCAGTAGGACTGTCAGAATTTAAAAAGCATAGCTTTTTTTAGCTTTTATGAAACTTAAATTTATATAAAAGATAAAGGGTGTTAGCAAATGTTCAAAAATGCTTCAAATAAAATACGGATAGGTTAGGTTATCTGATGATCAAAAAGGCTAAATTTAGCCGCAAAGTAGCCAAACTGTCGGCACTAATTGCTAGAGTCGGGCAAGTGCTGCTACTACAAATCCCCTCCGTGCTTGCTCTCGATCTTTAGTCCCTCTTCGTTTCCCGCCGGCAGCATTTATTAACCTTCGCTTTGTGCTGATTCATATTCGTTTCAAACGAATGATGATGAGTGGCAGAAAATGTAAGCAGAAGGTGCAGAAGCTCATTTTGAAGTATACAAGATGGCGGCCAAATAAACAAAATGGCGGACGGTAATTGGTAGTGCCATGAGTGTTTATTTTTAATTACAGAATATTCAAGAGATACACAGTATGTCCATTAATTGTTTTGCATGAAAAAAAAGAGGCATGATAAGGCATGTTTATATTATGTTTTATGGTTATATATTGGGTACATGGGTACATGGTACATGGTATATATTGGATGTTTCAATTGTATTTGTCAGCTATGCTATTAGTAACTAATAAATAATAAAATAAATAATAATAAATAACAAATAAAACTATTAAATACTTCCCATAGAAAACCACATGAAATAATGGAAATGAATGTGGGATTGTCGCGGCTCCATGAGTTTTTGTATGCGCGCATATAAATATGTTATTATGGGCTTTCGATTATCTGATCGAATAGGAATCAAATGCTTATCTGAGCGTAAATTTTAATAGCACAGCTGAATGCATTTCCCATGCGTTATCTGCACGCTGGGATCATTAATGTCACTAGCAATGCGCGAGTATGGTTGAGAGAGAGAGAGTGAGTCCGTATGTGTATGTATTTATGATTTTGTGTGCGTGCGTTTGTTTATGTGTGTGTGTTTGGTGCAGGTTATAATTATTCATTGAATCTGACACCATAATGAATGGGGCCGCTGAATTACGGTGGTTGTCGGCCATTTTGTTTATTGCCATTGCGCTGTTGTTTTTGGGTTTTCGCTTTTTCGACGAAACATAAAATTAATTCCAAGAATTTGCTTTTAATGATGTGCAATTAACTCTAATTTCACTAGAATATGCAAGCAAAGCAAAGTGCCGATGACCCAAGTGAGGGACGCTAAAGACTAATGGATATATGTAGTACATAGGGAGGGGAACGAGGGAGGGAAGTCCACAAGTAAATGAACGGATGCGAACGCTACCGAAAAGTTTCTAATTAACTTTATTGCTGTGTAATCTTAACGTAAAGATCTTGGAAAATCTGCTTTTCACTTTCGTAGCAGCATAATCGGGTGTCCCTTCCACCTGTCCCTCGACTTTTCGGTCGCTCACCTGTTCACTTAAGCAGCTGTAGCTGTGCCTTTTGTATGTATCTAACAGATACACATTTTAATTGCTTTTGATGGGCGTGGCAACTGTCTACGGTCGACTCTTGACTGCCGACTAGCGACTTAATCCAACCACAGAGCGTGCGTAATTAAAGTTGACTACACGAACAAACCGGGATCATTCGAACCCAGGGGAGGGATGGTAGGCTACACACATATTGGTTGTGCGGATTAGGCGCTGCACACAGGACATAATCCGATCACATAAAGCGGCTTATAACGCACAATAAAAAAGTCGAGTAAAGTAGGTGGTTCGCCACACACCATAAGTTGACGTAGCTTTAAATTGAACTGGAAGTAAAAGTAGAGTATTTGAGTTGTATAGCTGGGCAAAAAAATTTTTTTTTTTTTTTGTATAAGCTGCGCATAAATCCTTGAATGAGCCGGCAGAAGAGTCGTCGTTTCGATGTCGTCGTTCTCGTTGCAGATATAAGCAGATTTATAGTCAGGCACACGACACATCGTTGCATTCGACAGCTGCCAGCTGTGCCACGCCCCCAATCTTAATATACTCCCACACGGACGGCAATAAGCCGAGTTGGAAATTATTGCTGCATCTGCATCACGTTTTTGGACCCCCTGCGGCTTCACTATTTTGTATCTACATCGGAGCAACTATGGCGCCATTTTGGAATATGTATTCAATCGTATATTAGTGTGCCTGTGTATGTGGAGATTTGCCGTTTATGTCATGGCCCCGGGAGCACGAACAGTTGCATCAGGCACAGAAGGAACCGCAAACCGCAGCAGCAGCGGCAGCGACAGCCTCGACAGCAGCAGCGTCGGCGGTTTTTGGTAAGCTCCCGAGAGAGAGACCAGCGACCAGCTCTTTGAACCGTCAAACCCACAATGTCCAATTCATCGTCGTCGTCGTCATTTTCTCTCAGAAGCAGGCACCACACGATATATATCCCCAGTCAGTCATAGGCCCTGAACCCGACCAAGCTAGTAACCAGTAACCAGGCTGCTTCATTAGCTTGCGGTTTTATTTCGCAAGCTGGCGACTTTACGTTTTTTTGCGAAATATGCTCTGCTCCCAACTTCAATTGTGAAAACAGAATTCGATCGTATTTAGAGCGAAAAGGAAATGTGGAACACGTCTGAATATTTAGTTAATGCTCGAAATTGTAATTCCGAAAAGTTGTTATTCAGTTTAATAGCCTCTTCCGGTGTTAAAATAATAATTCCAACATAAAAACAAAATTGAGGAAATAATTTGTCAGTTTGTGGCAGGTATCCCATCGGTTAGAGGCAACAGCTTATAATTTTTGTCGAGAATATATATCAGTTTTAATAGCTACTTCCTCAGCTATTATATTTTTCAATCATGTCAAGGATTCTATCGATGTTTTGTTAAAAATATATTTCATACAATTCGATTTTGGTTGGCATTGTCGATTGCCACGAACAATAATTAAACGTAGAATATAGAATGATATGTTCCTAGTTATTGCAAAAATGTAGACCATTTTCTTTAATGGGATCGAGTGATTGTTCAATTTGGTCGATAAGTACGTATCTTAATAAGCCGCAACAAAACCACTCAAAGCAATCAACTTCAATGGATTGGCATGATGGTCTGGACTGATGGCTTGACTACTTGACTACTTGACTGTTTGACTGCATGATTCGTTGTCATTGTCGTCGTTATGAATCACATTTTGAGGTCATCGCTGCTGACAGCTAAAACTTATCGTGTTCCTTCTACGTAAAAATTGCCAAATGCTAAACAACAATATAAAGGGGCTTTCATAATGAAGGCATTTATTGTAGGAAAAATGTGAAGTATGTGTGCAGAAGAAATTCATTTCATTTTGTACAGAGACTCAGAGAGACAGCGAGAGAGAAAGAGTGAGTTTCTTTGGTTACCTTAATGGTATCCATCGATTTTCTGTATCCCATCCAAAAGCACATAAAAACTTTTTCTTGGTTCTTTTGCGTGCCATTTACGATTTCCATACAATTAAATCTTTACGACTGCGACGATGGGAAATGATGTGAACGAAGCGAGCAGCGAACAACATCAACAGCATTTGTCCAAAAAACGCCGAGCCGAAAGATACATTTCCATACATTGTGGGCTACGCAAAGCGCCAGCAAGACAGCGGTCGGGATGGGTTTGGGCAGATTATTCCAATTGAGTTTTACCCCGTTTGCCGGGCTTTGGAATGTCGAGAATCCTCCTATGTTAATCCGCAATCAAATACATTCTCGTACATTTTTATGGCATCATTTCTGTAGCAATTCATTTTTTTGCTCTTTCGCTGGGTAGCTTAAATTGCGTTATGAAATGTTATGTCAGGTCATTAGGGTTTTGCCCATTAGACCGACCCTGTCTCCCAACCTCTCTCTCTTCCTCCATGTACCCCTCTTCCCCCATTCCATCGAGTGTGTTCCTGAACCGCAGCGGAAATTGCAGCGACGCTGCCGGATATGTCGGCGATTTAAGCAAATGGCCCAAAGCACCAAACTACATTCCATATCACTCCATAGATGTAGTAAAAGTGGTACGGGTCCTATTTAAGAGTTATTAACTCTTTGAAGTGTTTCTGTCTGTGTCGGCCTTTATTTGATGAAACATTCTTTTTGGTGAGGGCTACTATTTGTTAAAAAGTCGCCTTGTAGGAAAAATAGAGTTTCAAACCAGTCAGTTTGACGCCTGGCGTATCTTTCGTTCCTTGGTGAGCTTCAGGAAGCGTAGCACCATAGTTGACAAGTGCAGTGCAGTAGAGCTCACGATTCTCGAATCGATATTTGCTGCTTTCGGCATCGATATTTATTGATTCAAAACAACTGTCAGCTGTTTGCAAGTTTCTACTACAAATTTTGGTAGCCAGATGGCCTGGATCTGTGCGTGACAGCCACATATTATACTATAGTCGCCTTAAGAATAAATTTGACAGTGGCGAATTTTAAAATTATTTCATTTTGCGACATATTTTGATTGAAAATCAGAGCAGAAACCACTGATGCAGAGGGTTGTTATTACATTGAATCTTTTGAATTGTTTTCATATGACAGAAAAAATTGTTCCATCGATAAACTGTTGTTTTAACTAGAGATCGAGGAACCGACCCTTTGGCTGGCTATAAGTAACGTACACCCCAAATAGAAATAGACTAAAATTTTTCCTTTATCATTGGCAACCCTCAAGTGTAAGGCGCAATGTGTTTGGCCAGCTGCAAGTAACAGCTGCAGATGCATAAACGAATGTAATTTTATGTTGATGTTGAATTTTTCCCGTAGTTAGAGAATGTCCAGATAGTTACAACCCTTCAAGATCGTTTCTTGTTAGTGGAAGTGAAAGTTAATGCATGTAATAGCTAATGATAATCAAGCATGCGCATCATTGTATGGTTTTGGAATTTTTTCTTTACTCCCCTTTTAACACCCTTGATGATCGGTTAAAATGGATCTCAGTCTGAGTTTTCTGTTAATGGATATTAGTGCGCAAAAAGGGTAATTTATTTTATTCTATTTTTTCCTGAAAGCCTCTACAAGAGTGCATAGAGTAGGCCATTAAAACATTGAGAATTTGAGCTGGCCGAACGGAGGAAGGTTCGCGGCCAAGCTGCGGTCCTGGTCAACGCTATCTCATAAATCGCATCACCTTTAACGGTCTGCTGTACTGGTGTACATTTTATTTCTCTTTTTTTTATTGTTTCTCTCCTTTTTTGCGTTTAGTTCATTCGCCAAAGTTTCGCAGTCACAATCAAGTTTTTCGCTTTTATTATGGGGAGTATAAAATATTTTATTGTGCCATCTGCTCATCTGGTATATTTCTTATTCGCTTACGCTTGCTCGCTGTTTTGTTAGCAATTGTTTCTCTCTTGCTACAAGTCGATGACGCTGTCTCTTTCGCTCACGCGCACTTGGCGCAATTTATGTCTGGCATTTTTCGAGCGTTATATATTTGCAATTTTTGTTTATTGCCTCGCCTCATAAATATTTCAAGAGCCGAGTTTTCTTTTATTCATTATCCTCGTTGCACATTTTTATAAGCATTTGCTGCCTTTGATGTTGCTGCCATTTGACACCTGAGCCCCAAGACTACGGCTTTTAGAGTGCGTGCTACAAGGACTCGAATAAGATTTGAAATTATGATACCAAATGGAATAACAGATGCGAGTGTGTGTCTCAAGCTTAGCTCTGTCATTAGTATCAGTAATTGGTCGTAGCAGATGACTAAGGAAATTTTCCATTACTTTATCTCTTAATTGATTTTGTAATTAGTCATAACTATTAGTAATTACATTTGTGGCATTAAGGCTGCTTGAACTCTGTGTGGTGGCTGGTTAGAAGGTCAAAAGTTATCTTATTTTATATGTAGCTAGTATATAAAATTTGAATTTCTGTTTGAAATGGGGCTGGCTTGTAATTTGATTCTTTACGACGCACCATGACGGTGCATGGCAAATGGCAAATGGTAAATGGATTTGAGTCGAGTCGAGTCGAGTTGCGCATGGAAACTGTGGCAAATGAATTTCCATTGATGTGCATAACAAAACTAATTAAATTAATTTATTTTGACAAAGACGACAGCAACGACGAGCGAGGCAATAAATTGGCTTATGTTTCGTACATAATAAGGATGTTTGCGAGTGTGTTCGGCAGACCGAGAAATCGATATGCGAACCTCAAGTTTGAAATGTGTCCCAGCCAGAGAGAGACCAACTTGAAATGCAATTAATTACCCGCCTCTTTTGATTATTGTTGTTGATTTACGGCTTCTCTGCCTGTATGTGTTTGTGTGTGAGGGTGGTCAAAGTTCAAAGGAGATTGTTGTTGTTGCAGTTGGTGCATATTGGACTTTTTGTGATGCACTTTGTACTTGCTTTAAATTTGGTCCAAAACAATGCAATTTGCCCATATTGTTGTGCTCAACGACGTGCAATCTGAAACCCAAGACAACCATCGTGGCCGTCAACAATTCGGAGCCATAGGTGCCCGCAATGCAAAGGAATTTCGCACAAAATGGCCGCTGAAACACAAATACAATAGCAACAACAAAGCCAGCAGCCAGCAGCAGTCAGCAGGCGACCAGCAGGACATGCAGCAGTAGCAACAGGACGTGCACGCAGCGTTGGTGATTTTAACAAAATGGCCGCTGAATGCCACCCGCTGTCCATCAGGATTCATGACGCATACACACCCAGATGATGCATGCTCTCTCATATTGCACTGATTTATGCCTCAGCCAGAACCAGAGCCCGGCAAAATCTCGTCTGTCCGACTGGCTGTCCTTCGAAAGCCATACAAATGCTACACAACAATGTTGTCTGACATTTATCATGCTCTCGACGCTGTTTTTTTTGTGGCCCTCGCTGTGAAATACCGAAAATGCTTTGAGTTCGTTTTCAGTTCGATTTTCTTTGTAATTATAGCTTATATTTAATTTAAGGCCACTCATTCACTCAACCATCTATCATTGCACACAGAGACTTTAATATGCCAACCAATTGTGCAATAAATGATAAACGAACTCGCCTTGAAGGATACAACTACCATTAAAATCACCCAGAATGAATGGGGCACATTCAAAAGTTTTGCAAATTGCACAAAATTACACGGAATTGTGACACAACTATGATAATCCTATAATCATTATTAAAGGCCTGGTCCACATGCCTCTAATTGGGTCGGACAACTCGGCTGTCCAATTTAATTGACCAATTAAATTGAAAGAGCTCACCAAATTGCAGCGAACATGTGAAATAACTACATCGGGGCTATACCACAGAAAATACAATCAAAAAACACAACTAACTATATAACGAGATGATTGAGTAATACGACATTAGAAATCAATTAATATTGTCAATAGGAACACTGAAAATCGATATAATCTGAAATCTCATTCAATCTGCAGTACATTAAAATATCATTAGCATTCCACTGTTTTGCTATTAATAAACATAAGCCTCTAAAAATGTTTTCTAATTAATAAAAAGCCATCATCAGATAAGGCTGATAATGCTTAAATGAAAGCCAACAGAAAAATAGAGGCAATATTGACACTCCAAATGAATTTCATTAATATAATTGAGCAACTAATAAATATTTCAGTGCTATTAAAACTTGTTAAGCCTTGACGAAGTCTGGACTCGACTTCAAAGTTAGATTAGGTTATGTTTCTGCGAACGTAATGAAATCAATGGAAAAGTGCTTTTCATTTGATGGGTTGTCAGGACTTTACTGCTTCGTCATCTCTTTTATGTTGCAAACTCAAACTCGAAGCAGGAAAAGTGATGGCTTAACTGAAAATCCAATTTGATGTGAGCACGCAAATTAATGGAATTATGGCTGCCTGCTACAACAACAACAGCACCAACAACAACGAAAAAAAAAATGAAAACGAAAATGGATTTGGATTTGGCATGTGAGAGATGCGTCTAAAAGTTGTTGCCAATGGGACTTTCTAGTGCTTTGGCCGTCTGCTGTCATCCGAAAGGACTAGGGATTGCAATATGCTGGCGCTTTTCGCGTGGTTAGGGGAATGAAATATAGTTGTAGAACTTCTTTCATTTCCACAATAAAGTTTGCTCTGCGACTATAACAAGAAAGAAAGTTCTTTTTTTTGCGCTGCTTTCTGCAAAAGTTATTGCAAATAAATTCGCAATGAAATGTGAAACGGGGGCTTTAAAAGGCTTCAGCAGTGCCGGATGGAAATGTGATTACTTTCATCAAAATTACATCAATCATAAATGCACTCATTCAGACGCCATGCCAGCAGACGTCATGCAGCCATTCCATCATGTCAGCACATTTCTAGTGCTTCGTGCCTTTTGGGCCATTGTTGTTGAAGCTGCCCTGGCTTGTTGTTGTCGTCGTCGTCGTTGTTGTTGTTGTGGCATCCTTTCAACGTTTTCTAATTGAAATTGATTTAGAATTATTTATACATTCGTTGCCTGTCTGCGCCATAGACAGTTTTTAATGGCTTTTTAACCCTTTGGTTATCAGCAATGTGTGGGCGTTAAATTGCTCGATTCTTTTTGCTATGTTGTGCTTCTTTCTGGATTTTGTCTTCGTTTTACTGTTAAACTATGTGCGTACAGTAATCGAATATAAACAGTAGATTCTTTATCGTGAAAGTTTGCGATTATCGGCAAGCATATCAATAAAGTGTGAATTATAATGTCCAGATGCGGGGCTCTATCAAAAAGAAACGAGGTCAGTCTACCAGCATAAACTGATTGCAGGTTTAATAAAAAAGCAACATGTGATTATTTGATTAATTTAATGTCTATCCTGCTCCTAAACTTTTGTGCACATCGCAAGCTGTATAACTATGCGTATAAGCAATCTGGACCCTCACACACCTGTCGCACATAAATTATACAAAAAACACGTACTGAAGATGCTGAAATTGTGACCCCTTTTCTGTCTTCACAACAACAGCACAGCCGCGTGATAAATATCAGCCCTTTCCACCATTTCTCAAAGTGTACGTGAGTCTCGGGGCCCGGAAGTGATCGAAAAATCGATTAAACTTGCAGGTACCCTCCTCAACAACACAACACACCAAAAAAAAGCTGATTGAAAACCCTATTAATTAGAATTACTTGCAGAAAAGAATCTTTTGGAAATTTTTGCTGGCCAAATTGAGCTCCTAGCCGAGTGTGCGAGCATACGGGCAGCGGGATGCAGAGGAATGCGGGGCCAAAAACGAGTTTGCTACCCGTTTCCAGTTTATGGCAAGTCATTGCAATAAGATTGAAAGCATGGGGGTAGCAAGCAGCTGGTTATTTTATTTTATTTTATTTTTATTTATTTCGTCTTTTTTTCTGTTGCTTTTCGCAACACTTTTAATGGCATGTCAGTCGCCATGGACGGACTTGAGCAACTTTAAGTGGGCTGCGTCGGCCCAGCCGAGTCGAGCCGAACGCTCAGCCGAACAGCGACCCGAAGCCGCCGAGAGCCGACCAGTTTGGCGAGGCCCCCACAAAGCGCCGCGAGCAGGCGAGAGGAGAATGTGAGCAATGGCCATGGAAACATACAATATGATGAATGGCTTTCAAGTGGAACGTCGCCCCCTAATGCCCTGACTCCGAATCCGAATCTATAGTATGTATGTTGTGTGTCTGCTCGCGGCGCGTGGGTATGTGGCAAGCTCCCCATATATGTATGTGTGTGTGTGTGTATACACAAATATATATATAATAAATATATATATCACAAGTAGAAAATGGCTATTGCCCGATGATTTATGACAACCGAGGCGGTTTGAAAGTTGAGAGACAGAGAGAGAGAGAGAGAGAGAGAGAACGAGAGAGAAATTCGTTTAGTGAAAATCGAGACACACTTTCTCCCTTCCTCTCTCTTTCCAGCGTGAAGCTCTCTGATTTTCTCTTTTGCGTTTGCTGACGTCAGCAGGTGGCCTTAAATGGATCGTCGGATCGTTGCATAGCGCTGGGCACTGGATGCCCCGCCAAATGGACTGCAGATTGCAATGCCGAGCCAGAAATTTTGCACAACCCGCATTGCTTCTGTGTTGTGTGTTATGTGGCATTCATCAATGTCCGTGGCGCTTCCGTTGGCGCACACACACATACACACACACGCACGCAGTGAGGCTGCATGTAAAACGCTCGCATACCAATGCAGTAATCTTTATCGAGCAAAAGCATAATCAATCAATTGGATTTATGTGCTCCAACTCAAGATAAAACTAATCAATCTTGCCCTGCGACAGTCAGAGACGACGTAGCAACCAAGCAGCCAAGCAGCTAACCAATCCCTCCCCCCAACCCACTCGCCCCGCTCACTCTCTCTTGCTCTCTCTGTCTCGCAACTTGCTGCAGTATTCTATCCCCAATTCCATTATGGAACGCTATTTGAACTGAGACACTGCTTTTATCTCTCGCTGTATGCATTGAATTTATGCTCTCTTGTCTTGTTCGAAACTTGCTGCGATTAATTATCAAGGAGGAACTGCCACTGAGATCGATGCAAACGTGAGCCGCAGTTCATTAATATCCTGCTGGGGATAAGCAGGATTGCCAAGCGAACAGCTTTAAACAAAGTATTTCATTTGAAACGTAGACACAGCTGAACTGAATGAAAGTTGTGAAAGTTGAGTCAGTAAAATGAAATGTCTCCCCACCCCCGAATTGACAACAGCCCCAGGGAAGTTATTTCTATAAATTCGACAGTTTACCAGCCTGTGACTTTATCACTTTATTAGGTACTGCAGCAATAAAAGAGATAAGATAAGATTAGATTACAGAGAGTTTAGTTATAGGGCATCAATCATATTGTATTGGACAGGCTAATAAGACATATGAATAACCAATGCATTGGAAAGAAACTAAATAAAAGTGGCACTCGTCAGATCCTGAGGGTCTTATCCAAAACATAACACATATTGCCCCTTGGAGAGTCAATCCACTTGGTGATATCGCAATGTGGAGCACTTGAACTTTTTCTGCTGATAAGCATTTTAAATTTTCGTTTTAAAGTGTTGGGGGATAAGCTATTGTAATAATTTAATGCATATATAGAATACTTGATTTTAATAAGAGTCTACAGTCTACAACAGGTCCACGACTTTTTCTAGTTAAGTATGCCATATATTAATGTATAGACATTTATGTATTGCACCCAAATATTGAGACGTTAAGTGTACCCAAAATATTCCATTTATTCAGAATTAGTGACAATAAGAAAATCGATTGGAATATTGTGATGCATTTCCTGTAAATATAATATTTGCAAGCTTTGTGGGCTTGTTTTAATCTAATCTAAATATTGATATATTTTCTATGCACTCAATAATCTAAAAAATATTCTATTTCCTCTTTTGCAGTCGGAATCAAATTCGTCAGCATCCGCCAAGTTTACGCTCTTCAAGTGCGTCTACTGTGCCCAAGTGCTGGGCATCAATGATCGCCCCAAGTTGCTCGAATGTCTGCACGTGGCCTGTGGCCAGTGTGTGAATACAAAGTTCTCGGAACTGGATCGTTCGCTGCCGCCGCTCATCCATTGTCCGGTTTGCGACAATGCCTCACAGAACGAGTATATCATTGAGAATCAGTTCCTCATCGAGCAGTGCGCCGCAGGCGACAATGGCGATGGCAACGGCTCCAGCGATGGCCTGAAGAGCTCATTGACGGCCAACATACAGTGCAGCAGCTGCTCGGACGGTGCGGCGGCGACCTCGTGGTGTGTGGACTGCTCCGAGTACATTTGCGACAATTGTGTGCAGGCGCATCAACGACTCAAAATCACCAAGGATCACACGATCAAGCCAAAGGATGAGGCCAACAATGAGCAGCTGGTGGGCACCGGGGGCGTCGACAAACTGCACATGTGCCAGCTGCACACACAGGAGAAGCTGTCGCTGTTCTGCGAGACCTGCGACAAGCTGACTTGTCGCGATTGCCAGCTGAGCGATCATCGGGATCACAAGTATAAGTTTGCACACGAGATTGCCACAGAGTCGCGACAGGCGCTGTCCACGCTCGTCTCGGAGATCAACTACAAGCGCTTCTTGCTGTCGTCGGCGACCAAAGTGATCGACGATCGCCAGCAGCTGATACATGACAAAAAGAAGGATCTAATCAAGGAGATCACCGCCATGGTGGTCAAGATCACCAACACGGTCAACATGCGCGGCAAGCAGCTTGTCATGCGTCTGAACGAGGTGTGCGACAGCAAACTCAAAGTACTGGTCGAGAAGAAGGAGACACTGCAGCTGCTGTCGGACAACACGGATCATTGCATCGAATTTATGCAGAATGCCCTTGAGAAGGGCAGCGATTTCGCCATACTCTCGAGCAAAAAGTCACTTGTGCGCCATCTCCAGAAGCTCAAATGCCAGCGTGCGGACATCCCCAATCCCGAGATTCCCGTGCGCATTCAGGTGCAGTTGAATCAGGTGGCCGAACTGCAGAAAGTCATCTCGCAGCTGGGCATTGTCATTGTCGATGGCAAGCCGTATCCACCGGCGCCATCGCCCTCACAAAACGGGCCAGCTCCACCGCCGCCCCGACAGCCACCCAGCCCCAACATGGCGCCGCCATTGCGTCCCGGCTTGCCGCCGGGCATGACTGCTGGACTGTCGCCCAACGGACCTCCAGGTGGCTTTGGGCCACAGAATGGACCGCCACTCTACAGCAACGCAGCAGCCGCTCAGCAGTTCAACAACTTGTCCATGAGTCGTTCGTTTCCTGGCGATGGACCAGGTAAGGGTGCGCAGACAAATTCATGCTTTAACGTAAACAAAAATAGTTTCTATAGTCAGCTATCTGTCCGAAAATCTCTGAGCGTTAGCGACATACCCATACTTAGAATGTTTTAAAATTCAAAGCAGAGAATATAACATTCTATATACGCACTCTGAATGTATTCTGATAAGTTCGCAGTTAGCCCACAATAAACTTGCACGTTTGTAACTCCAAAGACCTTATCGCAATTATATTGGTCGCTCAATTTTTTGTTGGTGTTCTTTAAAAAGCGGAAGCGGATATCCGACAGTCTTTCCTTGCTTCTCCAACTCACATCATTTGTATTTGCTTGCAGTGCGATTTGGTGGCATGCCGCCTGTGGGTATGCAACGACAGGGCCAGCCACACGTCAGCTCCTCCACGCATCCGCAGAATATGGGTAAGTAAAAGACACGAGACGCGAGCATTCTTAAGGTCCATTTGCTAACAAGATGTTTGCATTTTTTCCCCCTCCTCAGACATCAGTCTGCGTGGGCTGCTGAACAATCAGGCGGCACAGAGCCCGACCGCGCATCTGGGCTTCAATGGGCCGCCCAGCTACCCAGGCGGACCGCAGGGCACACCGTCGCCGGCCCATCAGCAGCTGGGTCCACAGATGCGACCACACTTCATGGCGGGCCAGCAAAATTTTGGCCAGGGCGGCGGTGGACCGGGCGGCGGGCCGAGAGACAACAGCAATTTCATGAACAGTAATGCACGCTTTCAGTCGCAGTATCAGCGCATGGCCAGCCAGCATGCACAGCAGCAGGCGGCCGCAGCTGCCATGGCCGGCGCTGGAGGCGGAGGCGGCGGTGGCGGACAGATACCGTCGCCAGGTGCGCTGCAGCGACCACCAATGATGCCCAACCCCATGCAGAATGTAAGTGTGGCGCATGCTTGGCAAATCAATAATCAATAAATTACTTGAGTTCCTGCTAATTACAGGCGTTGGGGTTTCATGGGAGCCAGGCTGGCTATAATGCTGGCCCGCCGCAAACGAGTAATGCGATGCACAGTCTTGCCAAGTGGCACATACCACAATCCGCGCAACAATCCAACAGTAAGCTTGCCAACACACACACACACAGCATTCACTTGCTATTCAAACTAACATCGTTATTTGCCATTCGATTCTACAGTTTGCCAACAGCAGGGACCCTTGTTGCCCTTTGCCAACGGACGACAGACATCGGAAAATTTTAAAATCTCATTGAAATCTCCAAATACTCTTAAGAACAGCACACCGCCCAGCCTCAGCATAGGCGGCGCTGCGCTTCCCGGCAACGGCTCCTCATCCGCAAATAGCATAGCGCAGTTGAATGCCGCTGCACTTGGACTGGGTTCGGCTGTTTCCATACTCTCCAACGTCACCTCGACGAATCCAAAGACACCCAGCCCCAGTACGCATGAGGTAGGCGGTTTTATGCAACCAATTACTGGCCAGTTGACTTGATTAACTTGAGTTGTTTTGTGTGTGTAGAATACAAAGGATTTCACTGAGCCCATTGACAAGGTGCGCGATGACTCCATTAACGATCTGATTGCCACAATTGCCAAGTTGGACTCGAATGGGGTGCAAGTGCTGCCCGAGGGACGCACAAAGACCACCTCGCCGCAGGTGCACAGCTCCACAGATCTGTCCAACACTCAGGAAGGTGAGTACTCGCTCAATTCAGTAATCAACCTGTTTTCATTTGGATTCTGGCTTATTTAATGGGTGTGCGGGTGTGTGAGTGTATTTTCTTTGTAGCTGCCAAATCACGAAATTTTCTTGCTCCCTATGCTATTTAGCGGTTGAAGCCTAACATTAAACATTTAAATATTTTATTAGAGTACTTGTGTGAGAGGAAATTGCATATGGTATCCATAGGCTTATGTTTAACATTTACTTTGCTGTTTTGCTGCTGGTTTATATCGACGTTCAATTCTCATATAACTTTGCTTTGTTTATTTCTATTTTCAAAACTGCAAAACTCGTTTTCGAAAACACACACAAAAAAAAAACGAAAAAAAAACACAAAATAATAAACTACAAAACCAATCTAAACGCGCCAAATAAAACGTACGAATCAATTACTAACCAATCAAAAATATCTATTGAACAAACCAAAATCAAACCAAACCAAACCAAACCAAATCCAAATAAAATCGAAATGAAAAAAAAAAAAACAATTACAATGAAAACCAAACACATACACACCCACACACCACTCCCATACACATCCACATACATACACACACACACACACACACATACGCATACGCATACGCATAAAAATACGAACACCAATGCAATACCCGAAAACTAATCATATCAGTTAATAATAAAAACGAACAAAAAGATGATCCCAACGAGGATTGGTGTGCCGTGTGCCTGGATGGCGGCGAATTGATGTGCTGCGACAAATGCCCAAAGGTATTCCATCAGAATTGTCACATACCCGCGATTAGCTCCTTGCCGGACGAGAGCGAGAGCTGGCAATGTCTGCTCTGCGTCAATCTCAAGGAGCTGACCAAGACCGAGGGCAACGAAAAGTCACAGCCCGGCGAGCTGAGCAGCCTGGAGCTAAGGATATTGCAGCGCATTTGCCTGGAGCTCTACTGTCAATACGAACAGAGTCTTAATTTCCGCGAACCGGAATCGCCAGCCAACTCGCAGTACTATGAGATTATTTGCAAGTAAGTCCCGCAGTTTGCTGCTTCAATTCTTTTGCTGATTGCAATTATTATTGCAGCCCCATGTCTTTGGATGTTATACGCACGCGACTGGATCCCTCCAGTCCCAATCACTACAAGGATATTGCTGGCTTTGTGGCCGACGTGCGCCTGATCTTCAAGAACACCTATCTCTTCTATCAGGTTAGTACATTCATGCCTTCGATTTCACGTCGAGTCAGTCTTATACATATGTGTTGCTTGCTTTCACACAGGAGGATTCGAAAACGTACAGCAATGCCAAGTATTTGGAGACTTTCTTCGAGGAGCAGCTGGCCAAATGGTTGCCCAACTTTGGTGGCAAACTCGGTGGCAGCGGTGCTTCCACCTCATCCAATTCACCGAACTTAGTGGCGGCAGCTGCTGGCTCACCTGCGCCCATGGAAAATGGTCGAAAGAGCTGCGGCTCCGCATCGTTGGCAGACAGTGAGGACAGCGCATGCTTGCCACCGAAACGTCCGCGTCGAACGGTGCACGAATAGAACGAGCTTTTGCCCGACGAGAAGGGCACGGAGCAGCAGTCGCAGGCGAACGAGGAGAAGACACCGCAGCAGCAGCCAGTGCAGGAGGAGAAGGAACATGAGCCGAAGGATGATGGGGCAAAGCCTGGCAAAGAAGATGAGCAAAAGCACGAGCTGAACTTTTCGGATGTTGAGCTGGAGTTGCCGCAACGACCGCGTAGTCTGGGCAGCAATGCAATACAAGAGAGCGCCGACTATGTGCTCCAGCTACTGCATGCATATGCCGCCGCATTCGGCCTCTAAGACACTTACCTCCCCCGCCCCCATCCCCACAAACCGCTTGCTTCAATTGGATGACTCATGAATAAACATATCCGTACACACACTCGCAGTTACCAAGTTAAGAATGTGAACAACACGCATTTGTTGAAAATTATGAAAGGCGCTAAATACAAAATACATGGTTACACAATTGTATGCGAAATTAATCAATAAGCATTTTGAACAAAAAACAAAAAAGAAGAAAACCACAATAACAACAACAAGTAGCTGGTGTACCATTAGTTTTTAATTTCCCCTCAAATTGTAAATAAGCAAAGTCATTTGATATGATTTATTTGATTATGAAATAACGCAAGCATAAGCTCGGATCGAAGAGAGCTACTATGTTTTAGCTACAGTCTTAAGTGTTGAATATACATATGTAAACAGATATATACCAAGTAGAGATTAAATCTTAGTTGAAGTGTTTTGTGGAACCATCCTGAGTTTCATATTGACTTCACTGTAAAATTCTGGAGTATTCCCCAACTCTTCTCTAACTCCCAAAAAAATAAAAAACTGTTAGAGTTGTATTTACTTTTGTGATAGCGATAAACAATAAAAACAAAAACGAAAAAAATGAACAAATTATATCCTAAAATGTACTATATTATATTGCATACAAAACAACTCATTTCAATTACGTTTTGTTTATTATTTTCTTTTATTGTACCCTCTAATGCTATGTACGATATTTATTGCCCATATGAGACGGATAAAGTATCTATCAAACCCATATATCTATTATAATATTATTCTTTTGATTCTACTCTTGATTTCTTTCGCACACGCTCATGCATCAGCATCAGACAGCAAAACATTCGTATACCACATAAGAAGACACTTGTAATAAGTTGCAAATTAGATTTATAAGTTTGGAATGAAAGAATTAAGCACACACAATATACATAAATACATATATTTAAATAAGCAAATAGAGATCCTTTAATGTTGTACGTTTGTCGTTTTAGTGTAAAGAGCCGTTCCGGCAAGCAGCCAATCAGTCTACTAGAAAACCACCCTCAAATTAGAACCATAACCGTAAACTACTATAACGTAATACATATATAAATACATATACTTGTCTATATGTATCGAGTGTAATTATAATCATTTCCAAATACATCCATGAAACCAGTTGAATGCTGTGCTTATTATTACCTTATTTTAATCTCGCATGATGTCAAAACAAAAAATAAACAAAGAAATACAGAGAATAAATGAAAATAGAAATTCGCAAAATGAATGCGAATATTTTTATA
Organism: Drosophila siamana; assembly: GCA_035047445.1. Lineage (NCBI taxonomy): Eukaryota > Metazoa > Arthropoda > Insecta > Diptera > Drosophilidae > Drosophila > Drosophila siamana. The sequence continues at coordinate 13,330,257 of JAWNPP010000004.1, read as the reverse complement.
ACTATTTTAACAACTTATAAATACAATACAATACAATACAATATATCCTAACTGAACGATCTATGCAAACTACTATAACTAATGGTAAATGGAATAGAGGAGGGCGGCTGTTCTATCCTAATCATGTCACACTTTGGGAAAACAATAAAACAAATGAATATATGAACTTGAAATTATATAGATGTATTATCGACTATAAATATTAAATATTAAAGGAACATGAATGTGTGCTATCCTATCGAAATTACAGCAACAAACGAAAATGAAAGTGAAATACAAAACCATGCTTATAACTAAGTGTGTTTATATGTTGAATGCGAAACAAAAAACAAAAAAAAAACCATAGAAATTATTTTATCTGTTTTTAGGCCATAAGTTTTATGATAAACACTTAAAAGATAACTAATAAATGTACTACTTACTATCAAAAATGGATTTTTTTTCTACATAAATTAAAAAGGCAACATTTTATGTTCAGATCAATTGTTCAGCAGTCAGCATTCAGATGTCAAAGAAACCATCGTCGCGCATATATTGTTCATCCGACTGGCTGCGGGGCTAGAGCAGAAACCGCTCATCAATCAATGTCTTGCGCGACACATTGCGACGCATCCAAAGCCTAAAGACGTGGCGTAATAACTGAAAAACAAACAAGATGGATAGCCAAACAAATTCCAGCCATGAACAGAGATCATTAGTTTACCATATTCAAACCACAGGCCAGAGCAGCGGCAAAAAGCAAACTGGAAGTCAGCAAATAACTGGAGAGCAGCACAAGAATTTCCAGCACAAAGATGTCCACGTGATTGCCCAGCAAGAAGACACGACTGAAGCTCAGCGAGTCGTCGATGTAGAAGGTGCCCTTGTCTGCAAAGACGATTAATTAATATTGACGCCCGTTACGCCCGTTACAGACTTACTGTCTGTCAAATAGTTTTCAATTTCACAGTTGAACAGCTTCTCCACCAGAGTTTTCTCTTTTATGATGTAGTCCATGTCCTTAATGGCCTGTAAATTTAAATTAAATAATATTGTGTCGAATTTGTATTGTAATTAATTTGACTGAATGCTTTGCTTACATGATCTATGAAGGCACAGAAGAAACGATTGACGCTGGCATATGCAATGGATGTGCGTTCCACTTGGCCATCGATGCTGGGTACCTGAAGGTCCTTCTGATAAAGCAGTGTCTGCGACATGCTGCCATTCCTGCTGCGCTGCAGCGGCAACAACAAGCGCTCCAGGTAGGTGCTATTGAGATACAAATATTAATCGAGATTGAAATTAATTGAATGTACACAAATTACCGCAGATTCCTGGGTGGCAGAATGATGTAAGCCTGCTTGTCGGAGTCCATGAGCAGTCCACGCCGTCCGCACATATTCTGAGCCTCGCGCTGCAGCTGCAGGATCATCGAGGACATGTCTGTGTCCGCAAAGCCATGCGGCGAGCGTCCATGTATATAGTAACCGTAGCCCGGCTCCAGCAGCGAGAACACCGAGATGTTGGCCAAGCTGCAGAGATCAATGAACTTTTGCAGCAGATTCGGCTGGAAGAGTCGACCCAGCAGCAGCTGCAGCAAATAGGTGGCCAGATAAACGCTGGCAATCAGACAGCAGCTGACACCAGCATCCAAAGGAGACTGTGAATAGTGCTGAAGCAGTTGATGGGCAGCAAAGACCACAAAAGCCTGCAGCAGACTAGAGTAACGTTGAGCGGCACTCAAGCGTATCCAGGCATTGGCGGTGAAGAGCAAACGCCACGCCGACACGCTGCTCTCGGTGACATAGGTGCGCACACTGGAGCACAACGAGGAGCTGTCCAGATTAAGACGCTGCGCCTCGAAACTGCTGCGCGGTCGCTCCCAGTCGATGAGGAAGAGTTCCAATTGACTGGCCCGCCTCAAATGCACGGCCAAGTAGCCGAGTTGCAACAGGCAGGCAGGATAGATGAGTGCAGCCAGCTGGCGCGGATTAAAGGCCTGCAGTGCCAGCAGCAGCAAGGCGGTGACCAGCAAAGCCAACGCCACATTGGTGGCCAGCTGCAGCAGCAACTCCAGCAAATTGCTGGTCTGACAGAGCTCCGCACGGCGGCGGCGACGCAGATTCTGCAGACGCAGCAGCGCCGCAATGGAAGCCAAGAGCAGCAGCAGCGGCAACGCGATTTCTAGCAGCAATTCAGCTGCCACACCAGGACGCACTCGCACGAACTTCACAGCCAAATGGAAGGGATATAGTTGCGTCAAAGTTGCATTCGCTGTCAACTCTATGTGGCGATAGCGCAAACGCAGTAGCGGCAACCCAATGAGTTGACCTGGTTGTAAGGTGTACTCCAGTTCAATGTGCTCCACGTAGCGCAGCGAGCGATAGAGCTGCAATTTGTATGCATCCTCGTAGCGTGGTGCAGTCTGGTGCTGACGATTGTCCTTGGGATGTGCGGAGATGAGCTGAAAGCGCTTCACCAGCTGCCATTCTTCCGCTTGAGGCCGCTATGGGAAGAGGACGGAAGAAGTAAAGAAGGTACTCAAGTTAAGTTCAGCTGGGATAAAATTTAATCTCTCTAGCTTGCACGGTCTCGAAGATCAGGGTCTTAGACTGACAAGACTTAACTGTTTTTCAAGTTTATATCAAATTTACCTTATTCTCCGGCGTCAGCGTCTCGATGAGTACGGGCAGCTGGTGCAGCAGAAATTGCCAGTTGCTGCTAAAGTTCAAATAGAGACTCAAGTAGTTATCGTTGCCCTCGACGCTAGCTGCATCGATCAGTTGCTCCAAAGTCAGCTGGCAGTCGGTCTGCTGCTGACGCCGTGCCAAATGCAGCTGAGACGCCACTTGGCCGCGACAGAGATTCAACTGCTGCAGCTCGAAGCGGCCCCAACGCTTCAGACGTCCAGTCAGATCATAGTTGGTGCTAAAGATCTGCAGTTCGGTTCGATTCGCTGGCTGCAATGTGGTGGTCAGCAATTCACGCGTCGATCTGCCCTTCTTGTAGAATAGAAAAGGTTCCAGTGCACGCGATTGATCGCCAGAATGCGCATACTTCATGACCACATCGGACATCTGGGTGAGCAGAAAGGCGCTACAAGGCGAATGCTTATCCAGCGAGTAATGCGAGAGCACACACAAGTTCGCCAACTGCTGGCAGGCAGTGTCGTTGCGCAGCGCCAGGCAAAAGAATGCCACAAACTTCAGATCCCCAAAGTGCAGCCGCGAATTGGAGCTGGGCTTGGGACTGCTGGTTGCCTGCCAGAAGGCGTTGTAGTGCAAATAGGGACGCATCAGCGTGTTGGCTATGCAATAGTCCTGATAACGAAAGTTATAGCTGGCATCGCAGCTCTGACAATCGCTGCTGTTGCTGCCAGGATGCGTTTGGGTCATTACAATTCCAACGCCATGCGGTGTAGCTGCTGTGGCATTGAGATACTGGTAATGACATTGCCAGCTGGGCAATTGGACTGGCCAAGATGTTGTGCAGTTCTCGGGTTGCTTTGTGGCATTACCGCAGATCTCTTCACAGCTGGGCCAACGTTTGGTCTTCTCGAAAATCGCCACGTGACCAACGGGACACTGACAGGAGAATCCTACAGAAGAATGACTTTTGTTAGTACATAGGTATATCATAATTTATTCCTGCTATTTACAATTAAACTACTCTCTTAAATTTTAAGTTTTATGATCAATTTTGTTACACTTACAACACATTTTTATACAATTTATTGTAAACTAATCTCTCAGATTGAGTTGCTACATATTCTTAAGTTATTCCTATGATGAGCTTTACTGCGGGGAACATGAAAATATTAGTTAAAGAAATAGCAAACTAAATTGTTTTTGTATTCACAATTCGAATCGAATACTTAAATCCAAATCAGTCGTCAGCCCACTTAAGAAGTATTTTAGCAACACATATGCATATTTAAGTAGCTGCTGAAATTGCAACCTAGAATAATTGTTTCACCTCCCTGTTACCCTCGTCTTTGCTTCAACAATTTGTTTAATCAATAGGCATACTTACTGTCCGCTGAGGGCTGCAACTCGTTGATGCCACTGTCGCCGGCCTCGTTGCATGATGAGCAGTCAAAGTAGTTCAAGTTATAAAACTCGTTTCGCAGGCACTGTTGGGGATTTTGGAATCGAAATGTGTGAGGCGTTGGCGACTGTTTCGAGTCCTGGACACTACAGTTTCCTAATTGTATGGAAACTATGGTCCACACCAAAGGCAGCAACCAATTCGCCAACAGGAAGCACATTATAACCGTAAAATAAATGCCAATTGTAAGCTCGTACTTTCTATGCTCTTTTCAATGCTAAGCCCTTGGATTTCAAAACAGAACTGAGTCCTGACTGAAACTTGCGTTGCTAGCTGCAAGTGCAGGCACAGGTAGGCAAGTAAACAAGTTGCTAGCCTTGCTAGCTGGCCAAGGAGTGGGAGCATTTATCCCTTATTGTTTGCCAAAAGTTGCTATAGCTACCCAACCCCTTGGAGGCAAAACCGGATGTATTGCCGGCGTCGTATGGAAACGCATGCAAACTGTTTATTACTTGCGTTGTTACGCTGCTGTGCTGTGTGTGGGCCTCAAAAGGTGGTCAATTGTGGTGTTGGTCACGTCTATAGCGCAAACTGTGGTCAGCAATGTTTTAATGGGAGCGTCACTTGTTACGCTTTTAGCATTATGCATGCGAATATATCGCGTGCCAAGAAAGTTTTCTTTTGCCATTTGCGTGCTGCTAATTATGATTAACTCATTTATTTTATTATTATTATAATTTCGCGAAAGGCATTTTGCTCGCCATATCAACAATGTTGGAAATTAAATTAAATTGTTGCAGACCTACATTATGAAAATTTGTTGTGCTCTTTAGCTAATTTCGAAACAATATTCAATTATTAGCCTAGTTTCTTTTGTCCACACGCAATTCTTAAGTTGTATGTGCTCAAATTAAAATTTGAAATAACGCCGTTACAAGTACCAGTAATCGATTTATTTTCGGGTTTGCCATTCACACGTGACGATTACAAATTGTACTACAAGAACATTTAAATTCTATAGAATTGCAAATAAGTTGTATTATATATAAATAAAAAAAATGAGATTAATTATGAAAGCAACTTTTAAAAAATGAAAACAAATATCGTTCAACTATTTTATAAGAAGTTGTTGGTACGTAGAGTACATTAGCAATATACCCTTGATAAGCTTACATATTTAAGAATTCGTAGAGTTTACAATGAAATGCGTTTCGGCAGTTGTTTCACTCAGTTATGCAAAGAAAATACAATGCAATATCGATATCAAAACAAGTTTATCGCACACCGAAAGCAGCGATAGCTACACTACGATGAATCGATAGCACGGGTATCAACAATCCCCACTTCCTTGCCGAAGGACAACAGAAATATTCGGCAGACACATACAATTTTTCTCATGTTAATTTTGGTTTAAGTTGCACTATTGAAAATATGCAAGGCTATTAAGCGTATAAAAAAACCGTTAGTGTTTTAAAGATGCTGTGGTGGCGCCACAACAAATAGATGCAGATGCCGCTGCAACAGCCGAAAAATGAACAATTTGGTGAGTCGTCTGCATTCATTGGTGGGTGGTGCTCTAGTGGGTGTGTATAGGTGTGTTTGCCGTGCATGTATACGAATGTGTGTCTGTGTAAGACAACGACTGTGTGCAAATGTTTTGCGTGTGTATAAGTGAGTGAGACTTTAATGTGTTTGCAGGAGCACGTTAAGCATTTCTATCCAGACAACTACAAATTGGATTTGTCCGAGACAATGAAGGCGGCGCTGTCAAAGGGACCCGTAGGCGGCGGCGTGGGCGTGGTCAATGCTGTCGTGGGAGGCAGCAATAGCAGCAGCAACAGCAATCTATCCAGTTCGATGGCAGCAGCACAACAACACAGTGATATGCTGCAACAGCAGCAACAACAGCAGCCCAACGCTGGCGTTGGCTACGTAACCGAGAAGCTCTATATGCTGCTGCAGCTGTATCTGCAGAACAAGGGCTGGAATCCCAGCGCTGAGCTACTGCAGTGCTTCAGCGATCTCAAGGATAATGCAATGCTGCCCAGTGCAGCCTATTTGCAGTGAGTATCGCTTAAGCAATATTAATTGACATCTGTTGATCCCTTTTTTTTAACCCAAACAGAGTGCTGGCCAATCGCTTGACGCTGGACTCGCAGGGCAGATTGATACTGCGTGATAATGGTAAGATTGTGCTGCCCTTCGAGCACTTTGCCAATGCCGTCATGCTGAAGCACATGTCTGGACCGCACGGTCTCCACTTGAGCGTGGATGCCACGGTGCGTGCTGTGATTGAATCCTATACCATTGGACGCGACCAGTTTGGCATGGAGAAGGAGTTCATCATTGAGGTGGTGCAATCGTGTCCGAGTCCAGCGTGCCGCTACTACAAGAATCACATGGGCATCTCCCCGATGCCCTTCATGGAGCAGCAATATCCAGGCGTCAACACGCCTGACTTCTTGCAACGTCTCTCGCATCTGCCGCCCAGTGCAGCAGCAGGCAGTGCTGCAGCGGCAGCTGCTGTTGGCGCTGTGGCTGCTGCTGGGAATGCGGGCAGCGGCGTCTCAAGCGGCAACAATAGCGCGGCTGCTGTTGAGATTGATTTGTCAAAGTCAAGTGGCAACAAAGTGCCGCCACAGCTGCAGCATTTGAGCAAGCAGCAACAAAGCAGCATACAATCGCAGCTATCGCAAATAAGCGCAGCCGCAGCAGCAGCACATCATCAACAACAGCAACAGCAGCAACAACAACAGCAGCAACAACAGCAACAGCAACAACAACAGCAGCAGCAACAAGCGCAGGCTCAAGCTCAGGCCAAGCATCAACAGCAATTGACGGCCGCTTTGATACAACAGCAGAATCGCGTGCTCGCCCAGCAGAGTCTCGAGAAGCTCAACAATCTGAGCACCCTGGAAAAGCAGCGTGTGTTTGCGCAACTCGATCCCAAGCATTTTGATCCCATGGCTGTGGCGGCAGCTGCGGCCAATTTGCAAATACAAGGCATGATGCAGTCGCAAGCGGTGGCCGCAGCTGTGGCTGCCAATCAACAACAACAGCCTACACCACTAACTGCCAATCCGCCCTCGACTGCAATCGGAGGCAATGCACAGCTTGGAGCGCAGGTAGCGGTGCATCATGGCCATCATTCGCTGCCGCCGCCATCCCAGTCGCCGCACTCATCGTCGTCATCTTCCTCGCACTCCTCAATGGATCAGCTCACACACAAGAACATCACGGAGTCGTTGCGGTAAGTAATAATAACCCAGTTAACATTTAAATATCCCCAATAATTTATAATTTAGTAAGTTGCATTTTGAACTATTAAAGTATGCAATTCCTTCGTATCATTGGTAAGCTCTAGTTCAAATACATTCTATAGTTTGTGCCTTAGCTAAATATAAAGAAACCGACCAATAATTACTTAATATTTTAAATAGATTTGTAATATTCTATGATCCATTGAAATATTGTGAAATTTCAGCTCCAATCTGGATTCTATTGAGTCGAACAAGGATCTATTGGCACTGCACAATGGCGCCTGGGCCACTGGTCACGATGCCAATCGGTTGGACCACATGGGCGTGGGTCAAGACAAGATTGTGCGCATTTTCTCAGAACTAATGCGCAACATGTCACGTATGAAGACCTACATAAGACCTTCTATGTGTAAACCCTACGGCAAGCAGAGTGAAAGTTTGCAGAAAAGTGAGTGATTTTGTTTTCGTCTTAAAAAGTTAACTCAGCTCATAGCTTCTCTACCTTTCTAGCCCTCATGGACACCATACAAATTGTGCAGACTCTGCGCAATTGCTTGCCAGCACCCCATATTCCTGTGTCGTCCTGGAAGAGTGAAAGCGAGGGTAATGTTGGTGTCGGCGTCGGTGTTGGCGTTGGCGTTCCACCTGGCATGGCATTAAATGCGCTCGGCTTGCAGTCTGGCCGTGTCGACAATTTGCATTAATCAAAAAGAACTCATATTCAATCGCATGCAAGTTACAACAATATTCTCCTGCGACTACGGAACATCAATACAGTATTTAACATAGAATAGAGTGTATCATCTTCATAGGCTTGGCTCATGGTTTTTCATTACCTATTATGTGCCATGTTCAACACAAGACTTGATTTCATTTCAATATTTGACTGATTTTAACAAATCATTGGCACTAGCTGCAAGTCGTTCTGAAGCAAACAATTAATCAAGGCAACTTACTTGATTAATAAATCATGTTTAAATGCTTCTTGCAGTTGTTGTCATTGATCGATTAGATTTATTCGCTTAAACCCAGCTAGCATCTAAGATTAAGCTACAGTTTCAACTTCCAGTCCTATCAAGCGCAGTAATAAGCAACTTGTTTTTTTTAAATTGATTTTTATTTGTGATTTCGTTTCATTTATGATTTTGGCATATACAAAATTGACAAACACATATTAATTCAATTGGCAAAAAGTCTGTGATATTTAAATTATGTTTAAATTATATCGAAATTTAATTAATTTATACTTATACTTATGTGTGCCCTCTGTTGTGTCAACTGCAATTTACTTTGTGCAATATTACAAAGTGTCTAACTAAACTATTAACCACTTTTGTGCAATTCGAAAACTTTTCACTCATATCAAAAGCGCATAGATTAGAAACTATATTACATATTAAGCATATTCGCATTAACATACAATTTAATTAAGATATTGTGCTACGTTATGCCATGGGTTGTCACGAGATCGTCGCACTTAAGCAAAGTGCCGAACAATGCTGAGTGGAGTTGTATTAATTTATAAGCAGCAAATGGGTTGTAATTCGACTACACACACAATATATAAAAACATTTTGTACGCATAAGCTTATAGTATTATATTTTATTCCATGCTCATTACATTGAAATAACCGATTCTTAGAAAGCATACAGTATTAATCAGAAATAAAGACACAAACCATAAATATTTCTGTAGCTCAATGTATAATTTTAACAAAGAATATCATATTGCCTAATATTGCTTAACGTTTCCCTTTCTAATATTATTAAATAAACATTTAATTCTATTCTACCTATAAATCAAATTTTTAAATTACGCGCTCCTTTAAAAAGTTGGCAACGCCTACCAAAAATCTCTGTTGACATTGTTTTACCGATGTTTTATCATGAAGCTATCAGTGCTATCCCATTTTTAAGATTTAGAAGACGATTCAATATAAAATCGATTTCATTAATTAATTGTTTTTCAGCACCAAAATTTATTTTTATAAAATTGGTGGTGTTTAATTTCGAAAATAAAGTTATACTGTATAAAAATGATAATTTCTTTGTTGTAATTTATTTTATCGAATCCAGATACTTATTGGAAGTAAAATACCGATAAGCAAATATCCAGTGTATTTGAAAAGAAAAGTAGCAAAAACGACTTTAGTGTATTATCTCAAATGTAGTCAATATCTATGTACATATTACCATTTGTTTAGTCAATCCTTTCAATTTGAGGAAGCAATAACTAGTATTTATTAATTAATTCAGAAAAAAATGGTTTTTAAAAAGTTGCGCCTAATCAGCTTGAATTTTTGGAAAATGTACCCATACCTATTAAAGTGTAACCATGATAGCCAGCGGGAAGGTGGTATATTGCGGTATATTTTCCAAAGTGCATGGTATATTTAGTAATTCAACTTGCGGTCACGTTAAGCACTACGTTTTCGTTGATAATTTTTTTAAATTAAGTTTCAACGTATTTATTTAGTAATTTATTGGTTTAAAATAGTTGCAAAGTGACCAACAAGGATTCCGCAACGTTTTGCTATCAATTTTACATATTTGCGTGCGTTCGTTTTGTGTGAAAATGTGAAAAACATTGCCGATGGTAATGGTAATTGGAGAACGTTTTTTCTATTATTTTATCTCTCCTCTTCCGCTTCGTTTTGTGTGATGCTACGCTCTTTGTGCTCCCTCCTACTCCCTTTAACTAAATGCTCTCGCTTATTGTGTTGTATTAATGAAAGTAAAAATAAAACAAGTGTCAGATCAAAAATGCAATGCCCACCATAAAGACAATTAAGTGCGTCAACATTAAAAAAAATACATTGTTGAATTTTCAACAACATAAAAATGATAGCAGACGCTCCCCCAATATACGGTGCCGAGCTGGCATATTTTGTTACGCGACGCCGTCAAATCGTGCGGCAATCGGCGGCCGCGTACTGTGCAGTGTGCGCAAGGAATTTACAACAACAAAAACAATACTATGTTGTTTTGTCGCCGCGCTCCCAGCGAACCAATAAAATGTGCAATAAATACCAACAAAAGTGGAAGTCAAATTAATGAACACTGTTTAGTGATAAAAAAAAAGAAAAACAATACATTTCGCTGCGAGTTTTGCAGCATCTCAAAACATATGGCAATACATACAGATGTATGTATGTATTTATATACGATCGAAGTCCAATGGGACGTGTTGATAACCACATATTTGTGATTATGCGTACATTTTTTATTTGACAAATTATCATTTCCAAAATTTTTGCCGGCTGCTGCATCACGCTAGACAAATTGGTGAATACAACTGTTGCATGCAAGTATCTATGGCTTGTTCCATAACCTAGGACACATTTGGCAAGTGCGCTTTGTGTTGTTTAACACAAATAAAGCAACCATACATGTAAATTCATAAGCGTACGCTAAAATTAAAAATTAAACAAAATGGCAGTTGGTGGAGCACGCAGAGTAGCAGCAGCAAGCAACGTTCTTTGGGTGTGAGCGCCGGACACTCGCTCAGAGAGCGCAAATGAGAGGGAGAAAGAGAGCACAGTGAACGAGTGAAGTAACGAGTGTGTTGCTCGTGTCTTGAGTTAACGTGGAAAGTGTTTGTCTGTGTAGGTGTGTGTATTTGTGTGTGAGTGTGTGTGTAACAGAGTGTGGAGTAAGAAAGATGGAGCACAAAATATAAAAACAAAATGCAAGACTATAAAAACACGAAGCAAAAAGAAAAAAACAAATGTTTCTCAATATTCAATTCAATTTTCCCCCCCATTTAAATTTAGTGTTTTCCCCACTGCAGTGAAAACTAAATGTTCAAAAGCTGCGATAAATGTGTGTTAAATAAAAAACAACAACAACAAAAGAAAAAATAACAGCAACGTAAAGAGAAATAGTAATAGAAATAAAATAATTGATGAAGTGAAGTAGCGCCTATAAATCAGCATAACTAATGTACGGCGTAAAAATGTTGCAGCTACTGCTGGAAAGGCTGCAAAAATGAGCGATGAGCGCAACGGTAACGGCAACAAGAGCAACAATAGCAGCAGCAGCAGCAACAACAACAACAATAACAGTTTGATAGAAATAACCAACAACAGTTCGACAAGCATTGCCAGCAACAACAGTTCGTTAAGCATTGCCAACAACAACAATAGCAGCAGCAGCAACAGTTCAGCTATCATCAACAACAACAACGAGCGACTAATTGCAGAGGCGGCTGCAAAGATTCTACTCAAAAATGGCATAAACGGCGCAAATGCTGCTGCAGCGGCCGCCACTTTACTAACAGCAGCAGCTGCTGCCACATTTCAACTGCCTGCCGCACCAGAACTGAAACCACCACCAACAATATCCACTTCAACTGCATCCTCAACATCATCACCAACATCCAATGGCACCACGCCCACATTACCAACCGCAACAACAACAACAACAAAAAGCTCCAGTCTCCACACAATGGCGACAGCCTCGGCTACGTTGCTCGCTGCTGCTGCTGCTGCTACAAGCGCAGTTTCAAAGCCGCCCGCCGATGTTATGGCCGGTGTCCTGGATTATAGCGCATTAAATGGGCCAAATGTTGCCGCTGTAAAGAGCAGCAGCATCAGCAACTGCCACACTAAATTTGGCGGCAACGGCAGCTTTGATATGGGCAGGCATCCGATATCAACGCAGCATAACAGCAACAACAACAGTCTAGCCGGCTGTGGCGGTCGACTGCAGTTTTTCAAAGGTACAAAGCAGCATTATTGATAGCTGTAATTGTAAATGTATTCTAATTCTATCGTAATTTCATTCATAGATGGCAAATTCATATTGGAACTGGCACGCGCTAAGGAGGGAGACAAAGCCGGTTGGGTGTCAGTGCCGCGCAAGGCATTTCGAACGCCCTCGGCGGCTACATCGGCCACGGTGACGCCCACGTCTGCGGTGACAACAACGTATCCAAAGAACGAGAATTCCACATCGCTAAGCTGTAAGCTGCTTTTCTTGTTAACTCCTACTTGTGTACTACAACATTTTCTTCATACTTTGCAGTTTCAGATGACAACAGCTCCATTCAGTCGTCGCCTTGGCAGCGAGACCAGCCCTGGAAGCAGACGCGGCCACGTCGTGGAATCTCCAAAGAACTGTCGCTTTACTATCAGCGTCCCCGACACAATGTGCTCAATCAACGCGCACGCCAGGCTGCTCTACGCAAGCGACGTCGTCCTTACGAGTTGAGTGTTGGCAGCGAGGATTCGCAGTGCATATTCGAGCGCATTCACTTGCAAGAGAATGGCGATGAAACCTTAAAGGCTAGCGAAGGAGAGGATGCCACAAAAACTACGGAACAGCAGTCAGATGGAATTAATACCGAAACAATCAAAGGAGAGTTGGCCGAGATCAAGTCAGAATCGTCGGAGGAAAAAACGATATTCGATGACAGCAAGGATGCTGATGTTAAAACTGAGGCAATAGTCGAGAAAATGAACACGAGCGAGGATGAGGATGGCATGTCCATCTGCGTGGATGACGCAACGCCAACAACAACAGCAGTAGCATCGACAGCTGGCTTAGCGAACGGCAATGCGGCGAGTGAACAGAATGGTGGCGATGTGAAGGTACACACGAAGTGTGAAATGGATAGCGATGTTGTGAACGAAAGAACAAGAATAGCAACAACAGCGGCAACCACGAGGATTACGACGACGATGACAGACATAAGACTTAAAAAGCAGAAACCCAGAGCCAAGCTCAATAGCATCATACAGAAACTAATTGATGGCGTGCCTGCGCGCCTCGAACAATTGTCAAAGACATCAGCGACGCTGGCGAATGCGACAACAACGACAGCATCATCATCGACAGCAACAGCAATTGAGCGCAGTAGCGGTGGCGGAGCCATCGGTAGTCTAAGTCACTCTTCGGCGCATAAGGTAGAAAACTTACACTATACGTGTTATTTGTTTGCATTCAAATTAACATTATTTCTCGTACTGTTTACAGGTCTCACCCCCTTCGTCGGCAGCAGCTGCGAGCCGTCTGGTTGAATACCATCTGCAGCATGTGTCACCGCGTAAGCGCATACTGCGTGAATTCGAAAAGGTCTCGCTGGAGGATAACAACGGCTGCATTAACAATGGCAGCGCTGGCGGTAATGGAGGCGGAAGTGCTGGGAGTGGCGTTGGTGGCAAACGAAGTCGTGCCAAAGGTGGCAGTATCAACAGCAGTAGCAGCACCAGCAGCACATCATCATCAACTAGCTGTACTGGCGTCGCTATCAACAAATCAGTGCCTATGAATCTGGCGCCTCCGCAGGCCAAGACGCTACCCATCATCACGCCCACAGTAACGACAGCAGTTGCAACCGCGGCGGCGGCCACAGCGACAACGCAACCAACCCGACTGAATAGCTCCTACAGCATACACTCGCTGCTGGGCAGCAGCAGCAGTAGCAACTCAAACTCAAGCAAGAAGTCGCACGACCAGCCAGCGACAATAATCAGCAATGTGCATCATCATCATCACCATCCACAACATTCGCACTCGCATCATACGCTCTACGGCAATCCATCGTCCAGCTATCCGCATCCCCATCCACGTGCTGCGCTGCTCAACTCACCGAAGTCACCGGAAATGAGCGGCAGCAACGGCGGCAAGTCGCCCTCGCATGCAGCTAGTAAAAAGCAGAGATCACCACCATATGCTGCTGCCGGTTCACCGCTGCCCATTGACTACGGACGACGCACGCCGCCGGACAGCTATAAGCTGGCAGCACATGCACAGCAGCAACATCAGCAGCTTCAGCATCATTCCTTCTATGCGCCCTACATTCCACAGACGAGCAGCAGCAGCAGCAGCGGCACTCGTGCCGATCTATTGTCGCCGCCACGCTCATCCAGCGCCTCACCACGTGAACCAGCCGCAAACACGAATACACCACACCGCACCGTGCCCAAGAAGACTGCATCGATACGACGTGAGTTTGCCTCACCCACGGCCAGCAATAGCAATTGTAGCACCGCCAGTTGCCCCTCGCCAGGCGAGCGCAGCACATCATCGCCAGATCGGCGGCAGCAGCAACACCTTACACTGCAGCGTGGCTCGCCAAGCGCAGCTGCTGCTGCTGCCGCTGTAGCTGCGGCTGGTTCGCCTTTGCATTATTATATGTATCCACCAGCGCCACAGCTCAATGGCAGCGGTGCAGCGAGTCCAACTGCAACACCCACAACAAGTAGCGTAGCTGCTGCAGCTGCTGCTGCTGCGGCTGCGGCAGCCGCTTACATTCCATCGGTTGTCTCGCCATCGCTATATAATGTGCATCCGTATATAACGACGCTTGCCGCTATGCGGCATCCGCTTTGGATGCATCATTATCAGGCGGGTGCAGCACCACTATTGCCGCCGCCACCGCCGCCGCCACATCATCCGCATGCGCAGGCGAATAGCGCTGGAGTTGGAGCGCGTCTGTCGCCACAATCGCCGTATCATCATCCATTTGGTGGCTACAATGGCGTGGTGAGTCCAGCTACAGTGGCAGCTGCAGCGGCTGCATATGGCCAAGCAGCGGCGGCTTCGTCATCCGCGTCGTCGAATCCACATTTAGGACATCCGCATTCAACGTCGGCGCATCATAATACGCCGCCCACACATTTGGCCGAGCATCGAACGCACACGCCAAAACTGACTGATACATCATCATGTACTGACCAAATGTCGTCTGCAGCGTCGTCGTCGTCCAGTCATCGCACCACTGTCGTCTCCAGTTCACCGGCCAGCTCCAGTGCGCCTATAACGTCTGCAGGTGCAGCGCTCGGCAGCGGTGGCTCCTCAGTACAATCCGCAATGTTTCAAAATAGTAGTCTAAGGAATGAACTAAGTTCAGGTATGTTCACATTTTTTTACCAACAACAAAATTCATCGATTAATCATTTTATTTGTGTTTCAGACTTACCACTGAATCTGTCAAAACACTGAGATCCCCAGCTCTCCCCTTCGTTGTTTCATCAGTGTTTGGGCATCCCTCGAGTTAAGTACATTTATCGCACTAGTAGCGCTTAAGACGACATTCAAACCACACTACATACATAATTAGTGGATAAGTTAGATGCTATTTTTAGTTTGTAACTCGATTGTTTTGCATTAAGTTACCTAGGGTTTTTTATTTTAAGGCCAACAATTCAAGCTGATAACTACGACTATTTTAATAACAAAACTTCAGAATGTTTTTAAAAAAAACCCGTTCCAAAACTATTTATGCAATCAGCTAAGCGTATAAAAAATCACTAACAAAAAACCTTTTTGGCTAACTTACGAGTTAAATTTAATATATATATTTTTTAATTCCCATAGGATGCACGTCGTAAAGAATCTCAAAAAAATATTGAAAGACGGGTTTTCAATGCTCGGTTGAGATAATAATTCGATTTCCGAACCGTGCATTGAGAAGTCGCTATTAAGATTTTTTTATCAAAAACATTTCCTTGAAACAGACTGAACTTAAACTTTTTAGACAAAAATAAAATGGAAACAAAAAAAAATAACATAGACCACTGCATCTTACTTTTTATATGTATGTGCGTGTATGTAACGAAATATTTTGGAAAAAAAAAAAACAAAATACAAAACAAACAAAAAATGCAAATCAGATTTTTATAGAATGCGTGTGCCTTTGAACATGAAAATAAAAATAGGGTTTTAAAGATGGAGAGTAATGTACTACGAAACTTGAACTACTTACAAATTCAGAAATAACTATAATGAAAACTGTTATTTTAAAATGCAAACTAGAAAGTATACATATAAAAAAGAGTTCCAAAACTACAGATTGCAAATTGCAAACAATTGACACTCGATTTTGTATTATGCCACAGTCATACGTGCAATCTAGATAACGATAAACGGAAAACACATTTTTAAATAATCTCAATTTATTATAATTGCAAATGGAAATATTGCAAAATATATTTTCAAATATTTTGCAATATTTTCATATAGTAATGACAAAAAAAAATATCTGTCAAATTAAACAATAATGTTGCAAAATATTTTGTAATTCTTTTTGCAACATTTTTGTTTTTAATACGATATCAATTATTGAATTCAAAAACTGTGATTGAGGTTTTTAAGCTTAACTCGTCACTGAACATTTAGTGTTGAGTTAATCTTAAACTGTTCAATTTATAATAAACTGGTAAAGTTTTTGAGTATGCCTTTGCATAATGCGAAGTTGTCAATTTTGCCAACATTAAACTGAAAATTGCGAAAATGTACAAAAATGCTACGTCTACATATACAGAAAAGAAATATTTACAAGAAACACAGACCTAAATTTCGTACAACTGAAACTAAGTAATACAAATAAAGCAAACAAAAATATATATTCCTAAAAGTAAAAAAGACAAAATATTTCTCATATTTTCTAAATTATTTATATAATGCAAATGACTATTTATATGTTATACTATAAGTAAAAATAGTTGTAATTTTTGTAAATACAGTATTTTTACACCGACAAACAATGTAACAACAACAGCAACAAATGAGTAAAAGATGGATAAAACGTAACCCTTATATATTTAATATAAACTATTTTTTAATGGATATTAACTTGATCTACTGAGTTATACACAATAATAAAATCAAAACGATTCCACAACCTAACTTTACAAATTGTAAAAAAAAAAAACGAACTTAAAAGGGAACTGAAAAACAATATCAATTTTTCATTAATTTTTAACACTTCAGTACTGTGTACAACATTTTTGTTTTATAAAATTGTAGTTTTTTATTCCACCATCCATTTGTTTATAATATGTTTTACGCTGGCAATGTTTTTTTTTTCAAAAAGTGTACTGTGTGCATTTGTGACGCTGTTTTGCTGAAAGGTTTCAAACACTAAAACCGCGGAACTAACTAAATGGTACGCGATAGGGTTATATAGTATTTAAATATATGAATAAATATATATATATTTAATACAGCGTCGTCAATGGACAATAGATGAGTGTAAAGTAAACTGAAAACAAAACTAGTTTTTAACAAATAATATATTTTATATACATACATAAAACCGAAACTGAATTATTGATGTCAAATAAAAATTTATACTAAATGAAATTTCTATGGTTTTTAATTATTTTTAAAATGTTTTAAGCGCTCTTAAGATACTTTTTGGTAAGTAAATAAATAGCTCCAACCACCCAACAAATAATTAGGATACAGCAAAGCGCGTGTGTATCGTAGAAGCACAATTTGTTTATTTCTATTTTTTTTGTATGTTTCGATTACAGTATACATCAGTCATATATGTCGAAAGTATGCAGATATTCATAAATTACCCGGCGTATTGTTTTTATTAACTTTTAACTCGATTTTCATGTTTGTATATATAAATTTATGTAGTATGTAGTTTCATTGAATTGCTTATATCATTCACTCATGTGTAATGAAATACGTTATAAGCTAATATATCAGCCAGTCATAAACGACGATATTTTTACATGATATATCTGCATGTAGTTTGTAGTTTCATTTAATTACTAATATCATCTAATTATTTATGACGATATATGTTATACGATTAACATAATATTACAAAAACCATAAAACACAAAAGATGCTCGTTTTTTTTTTGTTGCATACATGCGATTTTGCCAAAATATTACATAATCGGAGTACCGAAAGTAACAGCACATTTAACACTATGCTACAGATAAAGTTGCCTCAATCAGTTGACAATTGTCTTTTAAATTAATTGTTGATAACAATACGACTGTGGAATTAACACAATATTTCGCTATTAAACAACAAAAATAATGAAGGGAATATACAAAATTGTGCGGCTCTAATATAGGGAAAATGATAATTTCCCAAAAATATATTACAGTTTTTATTTTATATTTTTGTACAAGAAATCAAGTATCAACTGAGCGAGGAGATGAAAACTGTAAATTGGTTGTAACGTAGTGTGGTAATAGACAATTCAACTTATAATATGTGTAAAGGGTTCATTACTTAAATTAAATATATATAATAATAGGATTCATTCAATTACAATTTGTAAAGGTGAGTGTGTGTGCAAGTGGGGGTGTTTTTTTTTTTAATGAAAGCAACAAAAGAACAAATCAAAAAAATAAACATTTATACAAGTTGTCTAGCCAATGAATATTACGAAAAACAAATGTACAAGAACAACACAGGAAAATAATATTGGAGCACTTTTTTGAGTGGGGCGACAGTGACTTTTCGGCTGGTTATATGTATATGCAGTAGTATAAGTGCGTGTGCTTGCGTGTGTGTTTGTGTGGAGGGTGTGTGTGTGTGTGAGTATCTTGACCTAACATAGTGAACACATAGTTTTGAACTCGGTTGTATGTAATATATAAAAAATTGTACTACGTCTCGTCCGGAAAAACGGAAACACAGAAATTGTAGACAGAAAGGTAACAGTATCTGCGGATTATATATGGGATCTTTTGTCTGTGTATGTATGTGTGTGTGTGTAGATGTATCTCGCATTTGTTTATTTATATTGTTGCTGCTGTTGCTTATATAGTAGTCGTTCACTGCTTGTTGTTTTTAGAGAAATTGTGCGACGCCCAATTAAGTGAGGTCTTCCACGAGTTGGCTAACGCTTCGCTGAATTTCGCCTGGAAATGTTCGCGCGCCTCATCCTCCGTGTAATCCAGCACCTGTTGAATACATTGCAGGTATTAATAATATGATGTAAGAAAATACTTGATCTTGACATACCAAAGTCTCACGTAAATAGTTTAGATCTTTCTCGGAGGACAATTCCGGCAGTCCCGTTGAAATCATCATTGAGAACAACGATAAAATAAGGCAACCGTGTTTGCGTAATGTTAAAAATGCCTGTGACATATTTAAAACTTATTAAACTTAATAAACCAATAGCATTAAAAATTTTTGCAACTTACGTGCTCGCACAATTTCTGAAAGTAACAAAACTCCTTGGCTTCGCGATCGATGCAGCCTTTGTTAATAACATAGACAAAATCGTGGGTTAGTACAAATGGAACTCGTTCGCGACGCACGCCAAACTTCTCCTTAAAGTGGCCGAGAATGTGACCAAAATCAATATGGAAAAGCTATCGAAAGATACAACGTTTAGTTGGAAAATTTCATTGGGTTGCTAGCTAAATTGTTTGCTCACCTGTCCATTACGTTTGACCATAATATTGTCAGAATGTCGATCGGCCACGCCCAGCACGTAGGTGGCAACACAGTAGCCAGCACAGCTGAGCGTAAACTCCTTGATGGCCTTGTTTAGTTTCTCGGGCGCCTTGTTGTGCTCCTTGAGCCAGCTGTAGAGCGAGCCCTTCTTGAAAGGCGACGTCGCCGAGAACATGCCCTTCTCCTTTTGTATATTGGCAATTGTCTCCGCATGGCGAACGACCTCAATCATGCCCAATCTCTGCTCCATGCTAATGCAATTGTAGATACTCATGCGCAAGTCCATGCTACAGATAAGAATAATATTTAAATTACCTGTACTAATTATTGATAGGTAATGAGCTTCTTACCCTTCGCGTTTCCACAGCTGATCCATGACGCGCAGCATTTGTAGGGTCAACATATCCTGTCGCAGATCGTCGCCATTTTTGAAGATAATGTACACATCGCTAGCAGTCTGATCCACGTTCTCAAACACCACCAAAAGTGGTCTCATTTTGCTATCCATCACTTTGCATTTGTCCGGTGTAACACGACTGCATCTAAAGCTCGGATTCAAGGGGTTCTTAATATTCTGGAAGACTCCGTTGTTGTGCTCGTTTTGCAAGAACTTGTGCAATTGCGTGCGCACTTTTTCTTTGCTGCCCTTTTTGGCTATCACGGAGCCCTGCTTTAGCTTTTCCAGCACTTCGAGCTGTTTGCGTAGCGGTTTCACATGCTGCTTGCAACCCTTGAGATAGGCTTCCAACACCAAACCAAAGCGTGTTTGCATGCAGGGTGTTTGCATTTCGGAACGTAAATGCCAGAAGAAATAATGTCCAATGCGCTGATTGCGTAGCGCTCGCTCCAGCAGGAATATGACCAGGTCGTTCTCCAGATACGACTCGTGTTTGATGGCCTGAACCAGCTGCAGCAGATATAGCAATAGCTCCTCATCCCTGCGTATATGGAAGCAAAATTAGTAATGATATAACTAAATAAGAAACAAACTTTTAGCCAATTCTTGACTGTGATAGACCCTTCTAAAATCAAAAGTATTGACTGATAATCTTCATCTTCTTTCAACACTGATAAAGGTAATCTACCCTCCTTACTTTTTAAGAAATGGTGTTGACTAGCAACTTACTTCAGTAAATGCAGGCATTTAATGGCAAATCGACGCACTGCTGGATCAGGATAAGCGTAGTCGAGCAGCTCGAGCGAACGCTCGATGGAAATCAAGGGCCAGTGCTTCAGCAGATACCAGATATCAGCCACGTTGTCGCGTTCATTCCAGTAGACGCAGTGCAAGAGCACCGACAGCTCCTCGGGACACTCGCGAAGAAAGTCGTTTCTGAAAAATACATTTGAATTAATATTGCTTTTGATGGCTGTGTGTACGAAGAAAACTCACTTGCGCTCCCATATGGCATTACGATCCTGGTCGCACATCTCGTAAATCTTATCCTTACCCTTGTAATTACCGAGTAGTTCACGCAGGTTCTGATGTGCCGGCTCCCGTTCCATCTGCAGTTGTTGTCGATCGCGTTGTGCACGCGCTCGATGAGCGGCATATTGCAGCACCTCATCCTCACTGGGATAGCAGACTTGTTCGCCGCCGCCGCCGTGATGGAATGTCAGATGCACCACAGCGCAACCGTCTTTGCGGGGATTGGATTCAACGGTGCCCAGCGGATGCAACACTTCATCCGACTGTATATCATCGGCATACGTCCACGTGTAGAGCGTATGTCGTCCGTGATGCAATTGATGCTTGAAATCAAAGAGTGTTGTATTCACCCATGCCAAGGGATTATTATTGTAGGAGATGTCCTTGAGGGTACTGCTATTATTGGATGATTTCTTGGAGCGCGACATCTTGGTCACCTCATAGATCACAATACAGAGCCGTGTCATTCGCGGCAGCATGCTCATCTGCATATCAAACTCGAGCACATGCTCGAAATGAAAGTCCGGCGAATTGCCAGAGCTGGATGCATCGATGCTGCAGTGTTTGCACAACTTTAGCTCGCCATGGTAGAGTCCAACACGCACGCCGACTTTAAAGGCGCGCGCCCGATCAAAGTTCACATTGGTGATGTTGTGCAGCGTCAGCGAGAAGTTGCGATTCTCCAATTCCCACAGCATTGTTGTCGGCGTTTTCGTCAGTGCCACCGTCGACTGACGTTCGGGTTTCGGTGGCCGTTTGAGCGCCAGGCTTTGATCGTTGTAGTAATTGATGTAGGACTCGAGACGCATCACCGAACGCAGCACTACATTCGGGACGGCGGCATCCGAGAGCGTCTCTTGGATGTAGAGGAACTGTATCAGCGGATGATCACCAAAAAGATACTCATCCCGACCGCTAACCTTGAGTATGTAGTCGGTGGCGCGATCGTTCATCTTCATCTGCGAACGATTCATCTTCTGCAGCGTAATCTCAATCAATTGCAGAGGCGTATCATGCTCGAGGACTGATAGCGTAAACGTGCTTTGATCATTCTCGTTCTTTACTACAATCAAGAAGGCTGATGTGGGATGCCTTTGACGTATTAACTCTGGCATTGCTCTCGAGTTAGCTAAGCGCAGGGGATGCTCGTAGAGCAAACGCTGTTGCCACGTGTACTTGGAACGTTCCAGCTTGATGCCATCACAGATTTGCGTCATTTTGCTGCGAAAATGGTCGACTTCTGGGGTGCCTTGTGTGCTCTGATGATCAAAGGACTTGCCAATGATATCGCTGACCATTTTGGTCAGTTCATAGTCGCTGGAAAAACTGCTCGTATCGGTGCTTTCGCCCAGCCTTAGCAGACCAAAGTACGGTTGCACTTCAGTTAAGCGTTTCGTTTCATCCGTATACGGTTCAATGTTAAAGTGTGAAATACCATACACAAGATAATCGCAAGGATCCTTAATCAAATAGCCCATGGGGAGACTCTTGGCCTGTGCGACCATCTGGGCCTTCACCTCGCCTATGGTAGCCACCGATTTGACGGACAAATGCATCAGTCCATTGGGAATGAAGCAGGTGAGCATCACAATATCGGGCGGATCGTTTTTCCACAGATAGATGCAGAACATGGTTTCGTCAAAGTCTGTTGGCTGCTGTTGAGGAGGCATGATGCAGGACGCCAGCTTGGCGAATTGCTAAAGTTGCGTCAGTTGTGACTTAAACTAACAAAAAATTTATTCACTATGCAAGTGAAGTATGTGTGTAGAAGTTCTCTTCTATGTCTCCCGTTTTCCCGTTCTTCCGATTTTCTTTTTATTTTCCTTTTAATCGTTGCATGCAATTGCGCTATTGTTTTTCATCGTTATCAGCAGGTTTTCTTCTAATTGTCGTTGTTGTGATTTGTGTTGCTGTTTCGCTCGTTGGTGCATTGTTGTTGTCACTGCTGTTGCTTTGCAGTTTTCCATTTAAATTGGCGACGCAATGTTAGTCATGGTGATCTCTCTGTGTAACGAAATAAATCAAAAGGTGGCGCCGGGTTATTTTCCAAAACAACAAAAAAAAAACACACACAAATGACGTTCGAATGGAAATTAACCGCCCACTTTCATCATAAGATGGCGACGTTTCTCAGATTACTTTCGTGTGTGTATGTGTGTGATGGATGTGCAATTGTACACAAAATCCATTTGAAATGTTTTCAAACAGTTTTAATCGGTTTAAACCGAAATCAAGGTATTAGAAATTCGTTTGCTCGCAAAAAACCCAACAACATACAGTCAAAAAGTTAAGATTAATAAACTGAAAGTAATCATTTACAGTTAATCGCAGAAACATGAAAAGATTTCATTGACAAAACTCGTAAATTTTGAAATTATAGCTTGCCGTATGGATTAAACCTCCAAAAAACATTGACTTTATATTTTTAGTATGAATCACACATATTATGTTGGTGCTGGACGACTTAGGGAGGGTAAGAGATGGCGGCAACAACAGCGGCGGCGGTGGCAATGGCGAACAAGTCAAAAAATAAAAACAAGAATGAGTAAATACTTGGACACCACATAGCGAAGTTTGCATACTCTACATCGTGGCGTCACCTAAGGGCTTTGCATAAATTAAACGTGTAATTTCCGTCAATATATATCATTAAACGAGGAAATTTAATAGGACATTAAAACGCACTTAACGCGAAAAGTTGAAATATAATAATTACGCGCTCTTGGGAAAGTCGTGGTCAAATGACAACACCTATCGGTTCGACTTACACAGGGAAAGGGTAAACATTACTGCCTTTGCCACTGATGTCTCATCTCTAGGCATTGATATTGCATTGCACATAGACAGGAAAAAACCAAGTGATGTGTGCCTGCTGCGCAGGCTTGATTTATGTTATCCGTTTAGCAAATTACTATGCGAACGCTAACCTTTTATGTCACTCTTACACATATAACGTTATTAACGCGATTGTTATTAGTTTAAACAGTTTTTACTTTTTACAACTTTTACAACAATTTCTATCTTGTTTACTTGTTGTGAAAGATGTAGAGTTAAAGAGATATTGATGGAACTATCGATGCATCAACGATATTTTGGGTTTTGTAAACATCGATATAGTATGCCAATCATCATGATTTGTACAGAACCCTTAACGTATACATCAATTGATATAATTTATTTCTTATTTCTTTTTATTGAAGTTTAATTGTTTATTATATAAAGATTTTACACCGCTGAAATATAGCACAAGCTTGATACGATAATCGATTATATATAGAGCCGTGAAATTGCTGATGAGTATAATGGATCTGTTATATTTCAGTATATTTTACAACTGAGAATGGTATATTCAGAAATTAAATTTTCTGTCACACCATCCATGGTGCAAAAGTAAACAAACAAAGCAAAATTTCGCAAAATGGCAAATATTTAAAAAAGTGGCGCTAAAAATGTGAAATAAATTGTAGAATTTTCTTAAGAAACTTAGAAGGTGCAGAGTGAAGAAATTTTGATAAACGCAAAGCATCGAAAGCTGGTTTATGACATAGTAATGAACATAAACGACGACTCAGATGAGGGTAAGTAAAAGTCAATAAACTGGCGTAGGCACAGGGTGACTCTGCTCAAATAGTCATGAAATTTGGTATAGAAAAGCGCGGTAAATAAGAGTGGTTTGAAAATGTACCACATGTTTGGAGTTAGTGTATTACACAATTACAGTTTAAATGGCTTACAGTTTAACTTAACCTGGCTGACAATCATGCAGGGCAATTAGTTCAAGTCTGAATGAATGTAAACAAAACAGTGGAGACCCATCTGACCATGGCCCACCTTACCGTGACCCATATGCAACATGTGCAACAGTTGTGTGTGATTTGTGTGTCTTGCGCAGTGCGTGCCAGTGGGAAACAATGAATGGACACCAGATGCAATGGCGCGACAGTGACTCGACAGTTAAATCGATTTTCCAAGGCTACTTGCAACCTGAAACTCAGTTACACTTGAAGCGGTGCCACGCACGGTTGCAGTTCTTGCGCTTGACGCTTGATGGGGCTTATCTAAAATATTTGAATAGCTTACATAAGCAGCAGCAGCAGCAGCAGTATGTCTTGGAAGTTTGTGGGTCAGCCCAAGCCGGGCACCGAGACCGCTCTGGAGGCATGCGACTATTTCGTCGATGATGTCATTGAGGTCTCCGTTGGACGGGGTGCGAGAACACTTTGTGGAACAATGAATCATATGTGTTGACACACTCATATCATTTTCTATTCGCAGATGCTCGCGAGGAGGTGCGTCAGATCAAGCATGGCGAGCTGCGGGCTGCGGTCAGTGCTGGCGACGAACGTACTGTGCGTGTGCTGCTCGAGGCGCTGGGCAGAGAGAGGCAGATCATTGTCAATATGGCACCAGCCGGCGCCAACACGCTGCTCTTTCTGTAAATATCAAATGCTGCATACGCTACTTTGTGTTAATCCTTGAATTTTTCAATGCAGCGCCTGTCAGTCCGGCTTTGAGAGCATCACACAACGCCTGCTGGACGCTGGCGCCGATGGACGGTCGCATGCGGTTACCAAGTACTCGCCACTCTATGCTGCCGTGCACAATGGTCACTATGGCATTGCCAGGCTGATGTTGGAACGCTTTCCCGAGCTGATTCAACAGGCCACTGTAGAGCGCTGGCTGCCGTTGCATGCCGCTTGCATTAATGGGCATATCAAGCTATTGGAGCTGATTATCGGCTTCGCATATCCCGACTACCTCTATCACACATATCGCGATGAGGAGGGCCAGTGGGAGTGGCGTCTGCCCTTCGACGCCAATGCCCAAGATGTGACGGGCCAAACTAGTCTCTATATTGCCAGTTTGCTGGGCAACAAGCAGCTGCTGGGCGTACTGCTCAAGTGGCAGCTGCGCTGTCGTCGCACGCTGAGTGTCGATGATGCAGCCAGCTCCACAGCCGGCGCCACAACGGGACAATCAACGCCCATAACGCCCACACGCAAACGCATTTCCTTTGGCATACAGGCGATTATGTCCAAGCTGCATATTTCGGGCGAGGGCGAAACGTTGGATGCGCAAACATTGCCCCCCGAACAGGAGTCACAACGTTGTCCTATTCACATCAATCTGCTGTGTGGAGCGGCGCGAGAAACTGCTTTATTGGCGGCTGTGCGTGGCGGGCACTTGGATGTGGCACAGGCGCTGCTGCAGCATGGCGCCAATCCCAATATTGTGGCCAAGCCCGTGGAGGATCACAACGATCCCAAGTGCAGCGAGGAGATCTACGGTCTAAGCAATGTGCCAATTGCCGAGGCCTGCAAACAACGTTCGCTAGCTATGCTGGATTTACTGTTGAAGTTTGGCGCTCGCGATGATAATGGCACAGCGATTAGTGTGGCCATTGCTAGCGGTGACGAGACGCTGCTCAGTCGTCTGTTGGCACGTCGCGTGCATCCTGATTCCGACTACAAGATCAACAAGAAGGGTTTGCCTACGCCGCTGGAGGTGAATGTGTTTCTGCCCTCGGCCAGCAATATTTCGTACAGCGCCATGTTCCCAAATGTGCCCACCATCATCGATTGGCACAGTCTCAGCATGAATGTTCAGCTGCCCTTTGTGCGCTGCGAGTGGCTGGTGAGCGGTGTGCTCCAGCTGAATCCAAAGCTCACCTCACACCCCAGACTCAACGAGGTGGCGCTCACGGCTATAACGCGCATCGATTTTTCGCACAACGTGCTTACCAGCATTCCGCCAGAGCTGTTCAATCTGGTTAGCCTCAAGTGAGTCACAATATTAATTAATTTAGTTTTTAGAATATCCATTAATCTTCGCCTTTTTGGTTTACAGATATTTGAATGTGGCGCAGAACAAAATCACCGAGTTGCCTGCTCCACTGGCCAAGAATTACAATTGCCCCGTGCTGGATGAGCTTTTTTTGCAGGACAATCAGCTCACTTCGTTGCCAGCCGCAATCTTCCAATTGCCCGCACTAACTATACTAGACATCTCCAACAATAAGCTGCAGCAGTTGCCCTTTGACATGTGGCGTGCACCGAAGCTGCGTGAACTGAATGTGGCCTTCAATTTGCTGCGTGACTTGCCTGTGCCGCCAATGCAGACAAGTGGTTCACTGCTGAGCCTGGACAAACTGCAGCTGCTGCAGTCCTTCGATGAGCCGTCCTCCAATAAGCCGCACACGGTCTGCCAACAAACGTTGACGCATCGCAATCTTTGGTCCACCACGCTGGACATAACGGACAATGATTTGAAGTGGCAGCAGGAGCAGGAGCAAGAGCAGGAGCAGGCGCTGATCGAGGGCAAGACGTCGCCACATGGTGCCTCACAGCTGAGCAGTCTCAACATCGCCAACAATCTGTTCACCAGCATTCCAGCTGCGTTGCCTTGTCTCGCTGTCAACTTGACGCGCCTGAACATGAGCTACAACAGTCTGCGTTCCATGGGTCATGTTACCAGTTACCCGGCCACGTTGAAGCAGCTGGACTTGAGTCACAATGAGATCTCCTGCTGGCCCAGTTTGCCGCGCATCACCGACTCTGATCCCAATCTGCTGTGCTACAGTTATGTGCAGTTGCCGGAGGGCAGCAGCGATGAGCACATCTACAAGACACCAGCCAAGGGCAGCTGCTCTTTTCGTGCCTCGGTGCTGAAGAGCGTTTGCCGGCATCGACGGCACTTACGCCTGGAAGCGTTGCGCACTTTGATACTGGCCGATAATCTGCTGACACGCATTCAGTTGTCCACAGATGATGCGACGACGCTGTTCAATGAGAGCGAAGACGCCGATTGGAGTGTGGTGGGTGTGAACAAGTCCAAGGTCATATTTCCCAATCTCTCCATGCTGGACATGACCAACAATTGCCTCAAGGAGATACCTGCTTCACTGCACGAGCTCAGCAGTTTGTCGGTGCTGAATATTAGCGGCAACGTGCAGATTACAGAGTTGCCACCGCATCTAGGGCTGCTCTCCCGCCTGTGGAATCTGAACACACGCGGCTGTCTGCTGCAGGAGCCGTTACGCTCGATGATCGAGAGCAAGAAGCACAAGACCATGGACATCGTGGGCTATCTGAAGTCCATCTACGAGGATGCCCAGCCCTATGCACGCATGAAGCTCATGGTGGTGGGTTCTTGTGGCATTGGTAAGACCACGCTGCTCGATCTGTTGCGTCAGGGCGTGAGCAGCAGCTCGAGCAGCGCCAGCGCTCATCGTCCGCGTGCCAATGAGAATCATTGGGCCAAGCGCATGGGACAATCGCGCAGCACTTCGCGTTCCCAGCGACGCGCCAACATTTCCACGGTGGGCGTCGATATTGGCACCTGGATCTGTGAGAAGCGCAAACGGGCGACGGGCTGTCAGGCGATTGTGTTTCGCACCTGGGACTTTGGTGGCCAGAAGGAGTACTATGCCACGCATCAATACTTTCTGTCCAAGCGCAGTTTGTATCTTGTGCTCTGGCGCATCAGCGATGGCCACAAAGGGCTGGCGGAGCTGCTGCAGTGGCTGGGCAACATTCAAGCGAGAGCGCCCAATTCGCCAGTGCTCATTGTGGGCACTCACTTCGATACGGTGGGTGAGTCCATCTCGGCGCAGCAGGCGGAGCATCTGCAGCAGCTGATACGCGAAAAGTTCATTGCGATACCGGACGCCGAGAAAATTGGATTGCCGCGTGTGATTGACTCCATTGAGATCAGCTGCCGGTGAGTCTCTAAATTTATTTATACCAGTCTCATAGCTTATTTCCCTTTTCTTCCCCAGCACACTGCATAACATTCACTTGCTGGCCAACATCATCTACGACACAGCCATGCAACTGCGTTCGCCGGGCTCCAAGGAGCCCATGCTGCTGCAAAAGATACCCGCCAGCTACATCGCGCTTGAGGATATTGTGAATGTGATTGCCTGCAATTTGCGTGCGGCTGGACGTGATCCAGTGCTGGATGCGGAGCAGTATCGTAGTCTGGTCACTGAACAGATGCGTCTGCATAACTACAAGAGCTTCCGCGATGCGGCCGAGCTGCAACAGGCGACGACGTGGTGTCATGACAACGGCATACTCTTGCACTACGATGATGCGACGCTCAGAGATTACTATTTCCTTGATCCGCAGTGGCTGTGCGATATGCTGGCGCATGTGGTGACAGTGCGTGAGATAAATCCCTTTGCGCCCACTGGCGTGATGAAGCTGGATGATTTGCAGCTGCTTTTTCGCAGTGTGCATGCTCAGGGTAATGGCAATCGCAGGTGCGTAAAAGTTTAATTTATTTCAAGCCAAACCTGATGAAATTCCCTTTTTGCAGCTACATTGTCAGTCTGCTCAATAAGTTTGAGGTGGCCTTGACTTGGGATTCGCGTACGCTGCTCATTCCCTCATTGCTGCCGCTGCAGGAGGCGGCCAGTTATAATGATGGCACCACAGTTAAATTGCTACAACGAGTTCGCGGACGCAGCCACAACTTGGGCTCTTCTGTTTCCCAGGACGTAAACCTCAATAAATTAATCTATGAGCAGCATTCGCCACGCACGCCTTCGACTGCGGCTGCCACGCCAATTCAAGGCTTGCGTCGCATGCTCTTGATGACGTACTTTCCCTCGGGCTTCTGGTCTCGTTTGATCACACGTGTGCTGGCCGATGAGCAGATCATTGAGGCCATACGTGGTGTCTACGTTGCCGCACATGATGTGAGTCTATAAAGAAAAATATTCATGTAGATGTAGACTCGAAGTCGGAAGCCTTATAACGTGTTCTTTTTTCATTGCAGAAATATTTGGACTTCGATTTGCGCAGCTCGCTGGAGCAGGACACACAGTGGAATCTTTGGCAGACGGGCGTGGCACTTTACTATGGTCCCATCTTGATCTTTCGCATCTGGGAGGTGCCTTTCCAAAGCACTGAGCGCACACAGCCTTTTCGCACGACCAGCAATCGCTTCAAGCTCAAGCTGGACGGCATCTGGACCGATGTGAATCTGTGCTCATCTAGCATTTTGGACGTTTACTTTCCTCTGTTCAACATTAGCATTTATCAGGAGCTGAATGCGGGTGAGCGTCACCTGCTCGCCGAGCTGCAGCCACAAATGTCACAGGTGGCCAAACTTTTGGCCCTCGTCGTCGATCATATCGATCTGCTGCTGGAGGATTGGTACCCGGCGCTGGGCACGCGATTTGTGCACACTTCTGAGGGACGCTTTTTGATCACACGCCTGGTGCTTTGTCCGCGTTGTCTGCGCAAGCTGCAGCTGCAGAATGCAGCAGATCCTGTGGAACGCGAACCCAACTACAATGGCAATCGTCCCAGTCGCAGCAGCAAACGTGGCCCTTACTTTCTGCATGGCGTTGGCGATCAAGGCGACGATGGCGCTTTGAATGTGTTTTCCGCTTATTTGAATGCTACGGCGAGCAGAGAACGACGCTCTGCAGACTCCTTGGGAGCTGGCTCCGATGCGGACTCGGGCGTTGGTCCCGACTCGGCTTTCTCGTCACGCAATACTTCCATTGATGGCCACCCGGCCTATGCCTCACATCATCTGCCAGACAACTCGAATGTCTGCTATGCCTGGATGGTCGAAGAGTGCATTTTGTCGGTGTACAATCAAAGCAAACTCAGCTGTCCCGTGCATCTGGAACAATCGATGGCACAGCTGGCCCCAGATGTGATCTTTGCCGATATTCCCGACAAGCACACAATTGCCACCGAGTGCATTGTAAAGGGTTCCCTGCTGGGACGCGGTGCCTTTGGCTTTGTGTTCAAAGCCAGCTGTAAGCTGCGAGGCGCACGCGCTTTTCGCTCGGTAGCCATGAAAATGCTACAACCAGTGCCGCCAGGTGCACGTGCCAAGGAGGTGAGTTTTGATTTATATCATAAATGTTTAATTCGCCAATTCTCCGACTACTTTTAGAGCGCTTTGATGGCCTATAAGGTGGCGCTGGGCAAATGGGATCGCGATCCTTTGCAGCACTCCTGCAAGGCTTATTGCACCGCTCGCCAGGAGCTGGCCGTGCTGCTGACGCTCAAGCATCCCAACATTGTGCCACTCGTGGGCATTTGCATTAAACCGCTTGCTTTGGTGCTAGAATTGGCACCGCTCGGCGGTCTGGATGCTTTGCTGCGACAATATAGACGCAGTGGCGCCCACATGGGTCCGCATACGTTCCAGATGCTTGTGGTGCAGGCAGCACGTGCCATTGAGTATCTGCATCGGCGTCGCATCATCTATCGCGACCTGAAGTCGGAGAACGTGCTGGTCTGGGAGCTGCCGCAGCCGCACAGCGAGGACAGTCCTCGAAATCAGGTGCACATTAAGATTGCCGACTATGGCATCAGTCGGCAGACAGCAGCTGGTCTCAGTGCTAAGGGTTTTGGCGGCACCGAGGGCTTCATGGCACCCGAAATTATACGCTTCAACGGCGAGGAGGAATACACCGAAAAAGTAGCTAAATCATAGATGTTTTGTTGTAAGGATTTTACTAATTTATTTGCCACGTTTTAGGTGGATTGCTTTTCCTTTGGCATGTTCATCTATGAAAATTTAAGCCTACGTCAGCCATTCGAGGGCCACGAGTCCATCAAGGAGTGCATCCTGGAGGGCAGTCGTCCAGCGCTGACGCAACGCGAGACGCAGTTTCCCACCTGTTGTCTCGATCTCATGGTGCTCTGTTGGCACGAACAGCCGCGTCGACGCCCCTCCGCTAGTCAAATAGTTTCCATACTCAGGTAGGCGCAAGTTGCGTGATCTATTCAAACTAACAAATCATATGAAACGTCAATTACTAGTTAAGTTCTTATGGGTATTATTGCTGCACAATTTGATGGCATATTTTTAGCATGCACACGATTAGCCAATTGCTATTTGCATCATCGTTTTTCCGTATTAATGATTTAATTTATATAATAATGAGATCATTCTATAGTCTGTTTATTAACCATTATCCTAATGATGTATATTTATCTTTAGTGCACCCGAGTGCATTCATCTGCTCGATGTAGTTGCCTTGCCGCACAGCGACAAGATTGTGTGTGGCGCCTTTCAGCTGCTGACCGCCGGGTTGGACGAGGATCGCTCTGGGCTGGAGTTGTGGCTGCCTGCTTTCGGCTCACGCATAGATATACTGGATGTCTCGCCAACGGGCAGCCTGCTGGAGTGCAGCAGCATTAGTTGTGCCCCACAGCCCCAAGTGGCGCCGCCCAAAACACCAGAAAATTCAGCTACGACGCGTGCTCGCTCAGCTCAGCGTATTCCCAAGGTGAATATGCTCTGCTGTTGTCTAGTGGGCGAGGCCATTTGGATGGGCGATGTGTCGGGAAATCTGCATGCGTACAGCACCACAAGCTATGCCCATTTGTTCTCCTACATGCTGGACCCGGCCATAAAGTCG
Organism: Drosophila siamana; assembly: GCA_035047445.1. Lineage (NCBI taxonomy): Eukaryota > Metazoa > Arthropoda > Insecta > Diptera > Drosophilidae > Drosophila > Drosophila siamana. The sequence continues at coordinate 13,297,979 of JAWNPP010000004.1, read as the reverse complement.
GCTGTGATAAGTCTGGTGTATATGCAGGGTATTACACGCGTTGCTGTTGGCTTGCATAATGGACGGGTGTTTCTGGTGGATGCCAGTCGCATGCCCAGCAATTGCGCCTTTGCCGAAGGCTCCTTTGTGCTCACCGAGATTTGTTCGGGCTTTGTGCTGCACGCCGCCTGCTCTGTGCTCATTGATGGGTGAGATTAGCATGCTTACTTCTTCGGCAACAGTCTCGCTAATTGACCTTTCACTTTGCAGCGTCTATGAGCTTTGGTGCGGCGAGATTGCGGGCAAAATCAACGTATTTCCGGTGAACGAGGCGGGTGTGTGTGGCCATCAGGCGCTGTGCCACAGCGAGGAGCCAAATCTTATTGAAGACGTCAAAGTGTCACGTTTGTGCAGCAATGACAGTCATGTCTTTAGCTGCCTGTATCCGGGTTGCATGGTCTATCAATGGGGCGCTGTCTCCAAGCGCATTGAGAACAAATTGGACTGCTCCAAGCTGCTGCCGTGTTCTGAGTCACTCCAGAGCATTGCAATTGATGAGCATGTAAATCTAATTAAATGCCAAATCTCCGCATTGGCCGCGCACAACACTGAGCTCTACATTGGCACCACTTGGGGTTGCCTCATTGTCGCAGAGCTGCAAACGCTGCGTCCCATCAGCGTCTTCCGACCCTACGAGAATGAAGTAAGCAATTAGACAGTGTAATCCTTAAACGTATCTAACAATTGTGTATTCTTGCAGATCAAGGCTATTATTACGATGCACAATGCTGGCGTTCCTTTAATTGCCACACTTGGTCGACGCTATCGCTCTCTAATCTCACGCTATGTGGACACAGCGGAGACAACGTCGCATTCAGCTGGCTCGGTGGTCAGCACCCCGACGCATGGAGCTGCAAAATCGGTGCCGCCAGCGGATGTGGACAATCACATTCATTGTTTGCTGTGGCGAGCCAAGCATTGGACTTAAGAACGATCTCAAAGAAATACTCTGGCAATATTTGTTAAACATAATAGTATTTATTAATCCTCCCAGATATATTCTAAATGCGATACGAAATAATTTGTTAATCGTAGCTCTACCTCTGCTGAAGTAGTTCAATATTCCTTGTGGTGCTTTTAGCTATCGAGCACGTTTTGTGTCTGTTTACGATTTAAGCTATTTTGCACACACACTAAACTATTAACAATTAAGCATATTTATGCACATTTATGCGGTGTAATATTTTCCGAATCGATTCTAATTCATTTTTGATGCAGTTTTTAACTGTACGACGTTTTTTTAAGCAATGAGGCAACATTCGACTTCGAATAGCGAAACTTTTAATAAACATGACAATTTTCTCAATTTAATTCCTGCTTGTGTGAACCTGCTGACATGGAGGATTGGCGACTGCGCGAATAAATGGAGGCTGAACTCTTCAGCACTCTTATATAGTTGTTGAAGTCAATGAGGAACTGGAACTCTTCCTTGAAAGCTTCCCTCAGTGGCACCTATAGAATAATAATGAGTTTCTTCTTACGTCTAGCGTTAATGAGAAACTTACCTTGTAATGTCGCGCCTTCTTGATGATGAACAGCACCCAGCTGATGGCGCCATAGAGCAGCGCACAGCAGCTGCCCACGAGCAGCACAAAGAAGACGCCAGCCAAATTGTCCATGGCCAGCGGCGTGGCATCGGGTGCATCCTCCTTGGTGGCACAAATGCCTGAGCCCACCTCGTTCCACCACTTGTTCTTCATCTTCTCGAGCACGCCCTGCTCCTGTAGCTCCAGCAGCGCATTGTTAAACTTATCGCGATGTGGCCAATCTGCACGACATTTCGAATTACTTTTAAGCTATTTCACATTAATCTTCAATGTACTTACTTTTTCGCATTGCAATGCCGTAGGTCTTTTCATCGAGAGCATCGCCAATCTTCTTCAAGTTGCACTCTCGCTTCGTGTTGTACTCGATGGACGTGGACTCCATGAGGAAAGCATAGTGTGTGCTTGTCTTTACTCTGTCGACGCCCTCCTGGTTTGTGGCTGTCAAATACTCGGGGTTTTCCGTCATAAACTTGTTCATTTTCACATAGCGTTCGTCCTCTGAGGTCTTTAAAGGATGGTTACCAAAATAATTAAATTTATGTAATATATATATATGATCTTACCAAAAAGAAATTTCTGGTGGAACCAGCGCTCTTGGCGCCGTAGACGACGCCGTCTTTGTTATCGGCCAAATCGTCGACGCTGTTGATCAAACTTTGTGGCTTTTCAATGGTCAAGAAGGCAGCCAAATTGGCAGTATAGGAGGAGACGACAATCAACGTGAAGAACCACCAGAAACTGGCTACAGTTCTTGTGGAAAGTGCTCTATAATGGTTGATAATTAGTAGCTGCTTCTAAATGAGTATAAAACTGCTCACTTGGGTCCAATTTCCGAGCCCTGTTGCAGCAATGCTCCGGTGGTAAACCAAACGGAGTTGCCTATAGTAAATTGATTCTCCAGCTCTTCAGGCTCTTCGATACAAGGATACGGATTATCCCATTCACTTGGCGACAAACGGCCAAGTATAAAGAAGCTTAAGGAAACGCCCAGAAAAGAGAGACCCAAGAACCACCAGACTTCCTCGGAAAAGGGATCCATGAATGTGAAAAGCTCTGGCTTTGCCTTCTGTGGTTTCAAGTAGAGTATGGCAATGCCTAAAAGATTTAAGCAGTTAAACAGAGTTGATGTTAATTGACATTTTGCTTACCCAGATTCATAAATGGAATACTGAAATCGATGGCTTCTTCACGCTCGGAGGTAATAGTTAAATCGGTGATAGCCAAGTCGGCATACTGATAGCATAAATATTTTTCTTTAGATAGTATGAATGAAATATGTTCTTATACTTACCCCATACATAATCTCGCGCAGCATGCCTGTGGATTCATTGGAGGTCTTGTTGTAGGTGCCATAATCATTGCCGCCGTTTTTGAATGTAAAGTTGAAGCCCAGTTTATCAGCTAGTTCCTTTATTAAATCCACGCCATAACCCTCATACTGACTGTTGCCCTCCAGTTGCTTGTAACTCTCCACCAAACTGGCATAAGGTTTGTTCTGCAAATAAATATGACTCTTAATAAACTTTAATTTTAATTGGTTGTTGTAATTTTACCGGCACTGAAAGCAGCACAGTGAATGTTTTGTTGGCCAGCGAATTGTCAATGTTGTCAAACTGAGAGTTGGTGGGCGCTAAGCGTTCTGGTCTATATCCACGATACTCATTCCAATTGCCCACTTTGACAATACCCGAGGGCTGCAGCTCAATCACATCTAAGCGATAACCCTTGCGCACATTGCCCTCGAAGTGAATGGGGCCAGTGAGCAGACGATCCTTCAAACGCAACTAAAATAGAGGTCATATAATTAGTTGGAATACTTTAGACTATATGGCAACATACAGTTCTCATGTAATTCTTAAAGGATGAGCCATCATCGCGTACGCTTTCAGTGCGCTGAGAGCAGTTTTGGGACACTGGATGGAAGGGCAGATTCTTGAGGGTTTCGGCAAACAACTGCACGGCATCGTAGGTCAACGCCATTTCCACAGTTATGGGACAGGAGCCTAAAAATATGAACTAAATAAATAATGGGTAATATATAATACACTAAGTCTCACCATTGCGAAATTCGTCCTGCTCAATGTTGTAGCCAATTTTTTGCATGAGTTCCTTGACAGCCATTTTTTCGGGTGAGAACAAACGCAGACTGGTGATGTTAGCCTCACTGTACTTGTATTCCTCCAGTTCAAATGAATGAAAGTCCAGGTTGCCAATTATATAGCTATAGTCCTCATTGATGATGCCAACTTGTTGAGCCTGCCAAGAGAGAAAGTCCTTAGATTAATCTTATCCATTTTTATGATAGCTACTCTACCTGGTTGAGAAACTCTGGCATTGTCTCTGAGGAGCCCACGACCACAATGCGATTGTCCAAGGATTTGCGCACCCGCCGCAGGATTGGCTTATAATTGCCATTCAATTGCATATCATAACGTAGCACAGTGACAATTGGACCATTCATGCCAAAAATCGTGTTGAGTTCATTGAGTATAGTCAGGTATTCCGCTAAAATGAGAACTTTTAAAACTATCATTCTAAAGATAAATATTGCTACTCACCAGATTCGTAAAGAAATGTAAAACGCGACCACTCGAATTGCTTGATGATATTGTAGAGCGCCTTTGCAAGATCTGCTGGATGTGGATGCAGGTTGAAGCCCTCGGCATATTCACTCATGTAGGAATAGATGTGGGGTATATCCATGGCATCGCAAATAGACATCAGATGCACAGCAGTATGACGTGATGAGGGACCAAAGACACCTGCTATGCCAGTCTGAAGAAAACAAATTAGTTGAGCTTTCTCAAAATCTTTCAAAATCTCTCTATACCTCCAGCATGCGGCACAAGGTGTTGTAGCTATGATAGCCATCACCGTAGTTGACTTCCTCTTTGAGCGATGATAGAGATAAGCCAAGCTCCTCGTTGGCCACATTGATGGCATGATCAAAAATAATTTTCATTTGCTCCGTATTCTGATCCGTCAGCAGACCTTAAATGAATGCATACATATACTCTTTTTTTTCGCCGGTTTGTTTATCAACAAAAACTTGAACTTATCGTACACATATAGTACAAACATATTTGCGGTCTATTCTCAAGTCTAGACAACTGCCTCGACTATTCGAAAACCCAAACAAACAAATACTTAAAACAATTTTTATGAGCTTTCGGCGATGATGGAACGAACAGCATGTTCTCTTTACGAGACATTAAAAATAAATCGTTCGTGATCGAGAAAAAAAAACTTACCAATTGGTACACTGCCCATATTTTGGTTGCCATCGTAGACGGGCAAAATCTCCGGATCTTCCGCACTTATTATCGAAATACTGAGCAATATTATTGAAAACCATTTTAACGTATTATTATTATGCATTTTATTTGCAGTATATAAATATTCTTTTTAGCTATACATATATATAATTAAGAATTTCGAATAAAATGTTGTGCGGAATTTGTGTTCTCTGCGCATCCGATGAAAAACGACAACTGCCAAGATTTCCAAAACGAACATTTGGAAAACGTTTCTGAGTGAAAGTTGCAAAGCTTTTGAGTCAAAGTTTATTCAACAACATTTTGAGAGCATACAATGAGCCATAATATGTAAAAAATAATAATTTATTATTTCAATAGTTTTTAACGTTACTCGTCCTCTGGCAAATGTTCTTCGGAATCAGTTTTGAGCGACTCTATCGACTGTGAAGAGTTGCGACTATGCGAGTAGACGGACTGAGCGCTCTTCAAGGCTCGCTCGTTCTCCGCAAAACTGATGACGATCTTAAATTCCTCGGACAAGGCGTCGCAGAAGGGCACATCATAAAATTTGGCTTTTTTGTAAACAAACAAACACCAATAGACAAATGAAAACACAAACGAAAATATTGAACCAAGAATCAGCACCAAATAAATGCCACTCAAGTTCTCCATGCCCAGTTCGGAGGGACCATCATCATCGCTCTTGGCCTGTAGACAATCATAGAGATTTCAATGTAATATAATGATTAATAGAGCTGTTGCTACTTACGCCACAAACACCAGCTCCGATTTCATTCCACCATTTGTTCTTCAGTCGCGCTAAAACACCTTGTTCTTGCAGCTCCAGCAGCGCATTGTTGAACTTATCGCGATATGGCCAATCTAATAAATAAGTATTATAATCGAATAAAGTTATGTTATGTTAATGTTATTATTTTTGTACTTACTTTTGGGCATTGCAATGCCGTAACCTTTCTCATCGAGAGCATCGCCGATCTTCTTCAGATTACACTCTCTCACTGTATTATACTCAATGGATGTGGACTCCATGAGGAAGGCATATTTAGTGCCCGAAACCACCTTATCAACGCCCGCCTGATTCGTTTCTGTCAACATTTCTTTGTGCTCTGTCATGTAAGCGTTCATCTTCATGTAAATGGGATCCTCAGATGTCTGCAAAATAAATTCAAATGTATTTGTTATATTTATTTTCAACTTATTTCTGGCTTACCAAGAAAAAATTTCTGGTGGATCCTGTACGCTTGGCTCCATATTGAACGTCGTCTTTGTTCTCAGCTAAATCCTCGACGCTGTCTATGGAACTCGAGGGATTCTCGATGGTCAAGAAGGCCGCCAAGTTGGCCGTGTATGAGGAGACCATGATCAGTGTGAAGAACCACCAAATGGCCGATATTGTGCGCGTACTAAGAGCTCTATGATTGAGGAAATTATTCAATTAAAATATTATTTTCTTCACCATATAGCACACTACCTACTTGGGTGCAATTTCAGAGCCCTGTTGCAGTAAGGCGCCGGTGGTAAACCACAGTGAGTTATTTATGGTAAATTGGTTTTCAAGCTCTTCCGGTTCCTCAATGCAAGGATAAGGATTATCCCATTCAGAGGGCGAAAGGCGGCCGAGTACAAAGAGACAGAGCGAGACACCCAGATAGGCAATGCCCAGATATAGCCACACTTCCTTCGAGAAAGGGTCCATGAAGGAAAAGAGCGCGGGCTCCGCTTTCTGAGGCTTCACATAGAGAATGGCAATACCTTTAAGATAAACAGTACTTTAATTATAAGATATATAGAGTTTGGTGCAAGATTTACCCAAGTTCATAAAGGGTATAGAAAAGTCAATGGCCTCCTCACGCTCTGATGTGATGGTCAAGTCAGTAATGGCCAAGTCAGCACGCTAAAAAGTATTAAATTGTAAAAAATATGGTTTCTTGATAATTGGCAACTTACGCCCTCTACAATCTCTTTAAGCATGCCAGTTGTTTGATTCGTGGTCTTGTTGAAGAAACCATAATCATTGCCACCATTGTGAAATGTAAAGTTGAAGCCCAGTTTATCTGCCAGCTCCTTGATCAAATCGACGCCATATCCCTCATACTGACTGTTGCCAATCAAGGTGTTGATGCTCTCCACCAAGCTAGCATAGGGTTTGTTCTGAGTTGGCGATTGTTAATAAATATGGTGAGAAGTTCCCTTTGAAGTGGAGATTTACTTACCGGCACAGAGATGAGCACCTTGAAGGTTTTGTTAACTAACGAATTCTCTTCGTTGTCAATTAGTTCATGTACTTGTGGCGGTCGATTGAATTCAAAGTCCTTGCCTTCCTCCCAGGTGCCCACTTTGATCAATCCCACAGGTTGTAGTTCAATCACATCGAATCTGAAACCCTTGCGCACATTGCCTTGAAAGAAGATGCGACCTGTGATGGTTCCCTCCATGATTTCCAACTGCAAACAAAACGTGTAATTTCAAGTTCTTTTAAGTTTTTTGTACTCACAGTTCGCATGTAGTTGCGGAAAGTGGAACCGTCTTGCTGCACCACATCGTGGCGTTCGGAGCAGTTCAATTGCAGTGGTTGATAGGGCAAAATGTTGGTGGTCTCGGCAATAACTCGCACAGCATCGTAAGTTAGCGCCATGGCCAAAGTAATGGGCGAGGAACCTGGCGAAAGCAAATGTTTAATTGAGATGTAGATTATTTTATGCACAGCTCTTACCAAAATCGAGTGGTTCACTTTCGCCTACAGCGCGATTCAGGGTGTCAATCAAATCGCGCACTTCCTTCTTATCCGGATCAAACATGCGTATGCCGGTGATGTTGGCCTCGCTGTATTTGTACTCCTCCAACTGAAAGGTGTGCAGATCCAAGTTGCCCACCAGATAGCTGTAATCCTCATTCATGATGCCAACCTGCTGAGCCTGGCGCAGCAACTCAGCAACGCCTTCGGTGGAGCCAACGACGACAATGCGACTGTCCTCCGATTTGCGAATGCGCCTGAGAACTGCTTTATAATTGCCATTGAGATTGAGATCGTAGCGCATGACTTTAATTACAGGACTTTTAATGCCATAAAGTTCAACTAGATGATCTAATATAGTAAGATATTCAGCTGAAAGTGTAGGCAGACTATTGGTAAATTATTATAATCTATGTACACTAAGATTAACATACAGGATTCATAGCAGAAAATAAAGCGCGACCATTCGAACTGCTGAATGATGTCGTAGAGCGCATGAGCAATGTCCTCGGCATGTGGATGCAGATTGAAGCCATCTGCCTGCTGGCTGGTCGAGAGATGAGCATAGACAAAGGGCAAATCCTTGGCATCGCAGGCGCTGAAAAGATGCGTTGCCGTGTGCCTAGCCGACGGCCCAAACACGGCGCCAACGCCATTCTGAACGAAGGAATATTTAAATATGGGTGGTTTAATTAAGAGTTGACATTATTGGCCACCTGCATCAGTCGACAGAGTTCGCCAAAGGCGTGCACTGAGTTTCCATAATCCACTCTAGCCGCATCGCCCAACAGTGGAACACTGAGTTCGCTGTTGACCACGGAGATGGCGTGCTCAAAGGTCTGTTGTATGCGGTCCGTTGGATCGTCTGTGATGAGGCCTGTGCCAAAGTGATTTGAGTCAAAGAGCGAACCGATTGTCTGCAGAGAGTTCAATGAGTTAGCTTACCAATGCGTATGGACTGCTCGCTGTAGGAGCTGCTGGCTCCATAGCCACGCACCTCATTGGGCCACAGCAAGATGATGCAAATTAACCAGAAATGCATTTTCTTTTGTCGAGATTTTTAACCACTAGTCTGTATATATTTTTTAAAACTATTTTTCATATTTCGCTTAGCCACTTTTAGTATAGTGCGTATCTATTTTTATGAGAATTTTTTTTGTCCGTACTCTATATGTATTTTTGGAACGCTCCCACACAAACGTGAACCGTTCGCAGTTCCGTTCCCGTTGAGCGCACGGCTCCGACTGCGGGTTGACGACTCTTGAGTTTCATTTCTAAAATTCTGAAATATGCTCAAAAAAGTTTTTCCAAAATATTGTAGCTTTTCGCCAACAATGCCGACAGTGTTGGAAACCCCAGAAAATAATTGTTGATACATGAGTTAATTTTTTGTTTGCGAATGTTTGGAAATGTCTTTGTCAAGCGAGCAGCTTGTTTTTAATTGGAATTATCACAAACATTACTAGTTTCAACTAAATTAATACAAGTTAAAAATATGTTAATTATTCTATGAAATATATAAAATTAGAAAGCATACAAATTATTTTTGGCACAGTTTTGTTACATAGCAATAAATATATATAGTATGTGGTCGCTTTGAGTATGTCCTGTTTAGTTGAGTGGCAAGTATACATTTTTGTGGGCTGCTACTTAAAGGGCCAACATTAACAATGTGAACTGTAAATGAAAAAGAAAACGAATTGAAATATTGTAATATGCAAATGCCCCATTTATAAAAAAATGTGTTGCAGTGAATAAACTTTGAGGTAACCAAAAAGTGTGGAATTTAAAAAATTAGGTGATTCTCGAAAATTATGTTATGATAATAAACTGTGAAGTTATGCATAATGTAGGTCGAATCTTTGCTTTTTCATTAATCAACTATGCATGATTAGACATATTGATGCTGATATATTTAAATGTGATTAATTGGTGAAAGTATCCTTTGGCGCTGGCGCATAGCAATTGCCAATTGCAGAACACACAATTGAGGAAGAATTGAAGAAGTCAACGGCAATAACAGCAGCAACTTGAGGAAGGCAAACCAACTGCTGTTGGGCATAAATCACCATTAATTAAGCGAATATGAATATGAATGCGAATACGAATGAGAATGAGAATGCGAATGCGAATGAGTCGCAAGTGAAGTGTGACATTGTTGTTGGCCCAACAACCCATGCAGCTGTTGAGAACTCCAATTGAAACCAATGATTGCGACTCTGAATGTGAATGTGAATGTGAATGTGGCTGTGAATACAAGTTTGAATTGCGACGCATACTCACCGTTAGTGTTAGTCTTTAACGGGTATTTCTTTCTTTAGGAATACATCACTAATACTCTGGGTAATGCCGAGTGCAAGTGCCAACTACCAGACACTGCATTTCTTTGGAGGATTCATCGGTGTGCCCGCCGCACAGTTGAACTCCCGTGCAAAGTCGTAGGAGTTCGACAATGTGCCAATGACTCGATACCGACCCGGACTGTGGATGGCCGTATTCAGTTTATTGCGTATCGCTTCCGGACGCATGGCACCGCACCACACCTGGCCGAAATTCAGGAAGAACAACTGTGCTCCCGTCATATTCAGGCCGGGCAGCGTGTCCTCAAGCGCCTCGTGGGGATTGTCGTGCGCCCAGCGTTTGTAGGCGTGGAAGGCCTGTCGCAGGCCACCATTGTCTGCTATATTCTCGCCTAAAAGACCGCAAACAATTGGCATAATGGCGACAGAACAATTGTGGCGACTTACCTTGCGTGCTCTCGCCGTTCAGTGAGATGCCCACCTCCTCGACCGTGTAATTGCCGTACTGTGAAATGATGCAGCGCGCACGCTCATCGAAGCCATGAATGGAGGCGTCTGTCCACCACTTGTGTATGTTGCCGTTGCTGTCGAACAGCCGGCCCTTGTCGTCAAAGCCATGGGTTAGCTCATGGCCAATGACCACGCCAATGCCGCCAAAGTTCAGTGACTTGGGAAAGTGTCGATGGTAGAACGGTGGCTGCAGTATGCCGGCGGGGAACATGATTTGATTCTTGTTGCGGCTGTAGTAGGCATTCACAATCGCCGGCGCCGTCTGCCAGTTGGTCTTGTTCACACGCTCGTGCAGCTTCGACTGCTCCTGCTTTGCGGTGTGAAGCAGCACATTGAGCGTGTTCTCGAAATACTTCTCCGGATGTATGTCAATGCCCGCATACTTCTCGTTCAGCTCCTCAGCGTTGAGTATGAAGTCTGGATAGCCGATTTTCAGCGACATGGCATTGACCTTCTCCTCGGCCAGCTGCTTGGTGCTCTGATCCAGCCAATCGGTGGTCTTCAGTATGTCGCGGAACGCCTGCTGCAGTTCGTGTGTCATGCGCAGCGTGTCGCGTTTGCTGTTGTCATCGAAGTAGCGACTGACAAACATCGAACCCACCGCCATGCCCATGTTGGTGTTCACCTGGGCGATGCACACCTTCCAGCGCTGCGGACTCTCCTCGCGCCCGAAGAGCGCATGATAGAAACTCTGCTTGATGTCGTCGAAGCGATCGTCCAAGTTGTTGATGCGATGCCGCACAAAACGCCACATCATGTAGTTGGCCACGGTGCGTGGCTCGGTGACCGCCAGCAGCGCCACCAGCTGCTTCATGTAGTCCACCGCATAGATGACCACTTGCTCGGTGTCGTTCACGTTGCGTCCTTGCAATGTGCTGAGGTAAGCGGTCCAGCCAATCTGCGGCACGGTGGCCTTCAGCTGCTGCAGCGTCATGCGCTTGTAGAGCTGTGAAAAATATGTGAGAAAGTTGTAGTGCAGTGTGGTTTACTTTGCGAAACTTAGAACAACTATTTTGTGCGAAGTCCCTGCTAAGTTCGGTTTCGAATCACAACGAAATTCTAGTCGTTGGCCTCACAATTGGCTCACTTTGGTTTTGAGGGGTAGCAAGTGTAAAACAAACTTGACTGGCGTCGATGTTAGGGGACTATTGTCACCAAATTTGCCAACTCTAGCGCCCATAGTCTCCAAGATCTAGGTGCTAAATGGAGCGGACAGACGGAGAATTTTCACGCTAAACAAGACTGTAAATATTGTGTTCAGTGTGTAGCCCCCTTCATTTGATTTGCTTCCCGCCAACTGTCGGCAAACTCACCTTGGTTACGTTGAGTCGCTGCTCAGCTGGCGCCGTAATCGCTGCCAGCCGCGTCTCGAAGGCAATCAGCTCGGTGGCGGTGCGGAGAGCATCCGGTTTGCTGGCGCCCAGCTTCTGCATCACCTCGGACATGTAACGCTGATAGGCATGCAGATACTTGGCATTGTTCTGCTGCAGGAAATATTCGCGCGTTGGCAGCCCGAGGCCGGTTTGATCGAATTGTATGATGTTCTCCTCCGAGTTCTTGATGTCCGCTCCCACCCACTGCACGATGAGTATGTCGTTGTTGTAGCGCCGCAGCGTGGCCGCCAGCTGCTGCCAGTTGAAGTGTGTGCTCCGCCAATTGGAATCGAGCACTGGCCAGCCGCCCAGCTGACGGATGAGCGTCTGCAGCGGCTCGAGACCACGACGCGCCAGCAGCTCGCTGTTCACGCACGACTTGTAGAGGTTCTTGGCCTTGACCTGGGCATCGTGCTTGGGCTTGAGGAACTCGCTGGTGGTCACCGGCAGCGGTTCCTTGGCCGCCTTGTCGTTCTCCTTCTCCTTGTTGCTGGTGGCAATCACCGCTGCCTGCTCCTCCTGCGACTTCTCGCGTGCCGGCTCAATGAGACGCTTGCGCTTGGCGTTGTTGCTGAAGCGTTTGTAGCGCACCAGCACACGATTCAACAGATGCCGTCGCCGCACAATGTGGCGACGCAGCTGCTCGGCCATCAGCTCGGCGGCCTGCTCTGCTTCCGGTTCCTGTTGCTGCTCGTTGAGCGTGAAGAGCGTGTTGTGGCCACGCGTCTCGGCGCTGGGCGTTTGCGTGTTCTTCTCCAGCAGATTGCGCAGCACCAGATCGAGACTCTCGCGCAGCATTTCGAAGGTATCGAAGCCCGCCTTGTCCTTGGGTATCGGGTGCAGTTTCTCCCAGTTGCCGCACGCATACTTATAGAAGTCCACACACGGATCCATCTGTGGATTCATATAGCGCTGCATGGTCTTGGCTTGGGCCAGTCGTATGTCATTCCTGGTGCCCTGCTCGTTCCAAAACGAAGGCAGTGGTTGCTCCGCCGACGTCGAGTCCGGCTTCTCCAACTCAGCGTCCTGCTGCTGCTGCTGCTCCGCCTCGCGTCGCTCGCGCACTGACCAATACTGCAGGGACTCTGGAAAGCGTTTGGGCACCGACTTCTTGGGATTGTCGTCCAGTTCTGTGGCCGTCTCATCCTCCAGGCATTCCCGGGGCAGCGCAACAACACCGCTGCCGTGTGGCAAAAACGAGGTGCGTGCATCCTTCATCAATATGCTGCGCTCCTCCAGCTCCAGCGTCTCCCCGTTGCCGTAGCGATAGGGCAGACAACGTCGAGCACGCTGTGCATCCAAGGCGGCGAGGTGATTTTGCTTGCTGTGCGTGGGCAGCAGAAACTCCTCGTTGACCAGAGCATTGTAGGCATCGCTCTCCGGCAAGAGCGCATCGTAGTCGCCGCTGATCAGCTCGGCCATGGACTCGGCGTTGGCCGTCGAGAGTTGTCGCTGCTGCTCGCTGAGCTGCAGCGCTTGCAACATGCCGTCGAGCCGCAGCAGCAGCAAGAGCACCAATGTCAATGGCAGCATTACCACTGGAAGCAGCAAAAGTAGTTTACAGCACGTTAGACCCGGACACCATTGCACTCGACCCGTCTGCTGATTGACCCCCAAACCGAGAGTGACACGACGCGAGGGGGCTGAAGCAGCGGTGGACGACGCAACGCCGTGTTGCACCTGCGGCAGCGACAGCTTCAGCGGGCTGTGGCGACTCATAACGCTGTGAGTTATGGATGTGAATGAGAATACGAATGCGAATATGATAACAACGATTACCGAATGCTAGCAGTTGCCGTTGTGGCCTTTATACTTTAATTAAACGCAATTTTTGCGCGACGCAATTGCGAAACAATGCGAAGTCAGCCGAGTATCAACGACGACGACGGCGACGACGATGACGACTGACTACTGAGAGATCGTGCTAGCGCATCAGTCGCGCTCGCAATGCCTACTAAAAAATATCACAAACAGCGAAAATAGTGCTAGCTCCAGTGGGGCAGGCAGGCAGCTGCTCTGGGCTGCTCTGGGCTTCGGCCCGACTGACTGACTGACTGACTGACTGACCACTCTGCACCCGTCCGCGTTTGAACTGTGCTGGACACAATCACGGCGCGCGACAAACAATTGAATGAAGACGTCGCCAACGGCAACGACAACGACGGCGCTTCAATAATAAAACAAGCAGAACAACAAAAAGATATATATACATATATAACAAATAGAACACAGTTCACTTGCGAGCCAGCGAGAGAAGGGGAATTTCCACGACGAGTATCGTGGCGATCTTTGTTTACCAAACCAATTCGGTTTGCCAAGCAGTGCGTAAACCTCAGTAAACAGATTGTCATGTATTTGACCTTATGTAAGTACGATAGTTGAACCCGACTCGCTACTGCTGCTACCTGCTGTTGACCTCTTAACCTCATTTCTGTTCGCTCACAAAGCGGCGACTTCCGCTTGCATTAATGCGACCTAATCAACTAGCCACTTGTGCACAATGCACACAGACACAAACAGAACACATAGCTTCTGTTAATAATCGTGGTGTAGATCAAGAGCAGGCGTATCCAACGTAAACAACAAACATATCGTTGTGAAATTAGTGTCATTATCACTGGCACACAGCGGTGGCACCTCCGCTTTTTGACCTCCGACCCACCCCGCTTTTGGGTTCAGCTACGAATTGAGAGCTCCTAAATTCAATCAATTTAATTTAATTTCACAAAACAATTGCACAGACTCGCCACACATACCGACCACAAGCGTTTTGCCAAGCAGGTTAAATTCAGCGCTGTTATGTCTATGGCTTTCTGTGCTTGTTGTGTGTTGCGCTGCATTCAGTTGACTGGGGCATATCAGTCAACTCTGGGCAAATCCAGTCAACTAGTTTCGAGTTGTTAGCGCAACCAAAACAAAACTGAAACCCCCTTCAGGCAGTTTGATTTGGTATGCGAACAATGCAAATGCAATTTCAAAGCATTGCGCTTTTTACATGCTGTTAATGTCACGCTGTTAAGTTAACATGGACAAGTAATGTTAAGTGGCTGGGTTTGTGATGCAGTTGAAATAACATTGGCGGCAGATTTTAATTGGTTGAAATCGCATAAGCTTCTTATTTATTATTTGCATTTATCTATCATACATTTTCTGTAATTTTACCCTAATTGTGCACAGTAGATTAATATATACTAGGAAAGACTAAATAAAAAACTATATTAAATTTATTTTTAAATATTACAAACTGAAAACCTGCATAAATTTTAGTGTCAGCTTTGGTACGCTTGCAAACATTTAGATTATATTTTTATATTTAGAAAATGTACTTTTGCTAACATGCATAATTTAAATATAATGAGGTTGTTAGCAAATGTATCATCCGCATTTTAGCAAGTGATATGCGTTTTTAGCCTGGAAAAATAAAACATGTTTCCAAGAATTACCGTGCATTTTAGATGTGAAAGTTCATATTTGTAGCTCAAAGCGAATGAGAAAATGTCAAATTTCAGCGTACAACTTTTGCGAAAAATGTAACATGTGCATATTTAATTGGTGCTGTTGCTTAATACGAAATTTAAACATGAAACTCGCGATAAATATAATATTTGGTGCAGCACAAAGCACTCGGTTGTTATATGGTGCGTATACGTAATTTTCAACACTATAATGAAAATGTCAAATGTACATATTTACAGCGAATATGCATAATCACCGGCACAGGCACAGGCACAAGAACACACACACACACTAGCGAACTACAACTAGTTAAGTGAATTTAAGGTACTTTCAAGTAAATTGGCTCTCGGCTGCGACGAGGTTTAGGTTTGTATTACAAGATTATGCGGATAATTGCTGGCATGCGATGCCATCTAATATGACGCCACGCACCTCATTCACATCACACTGCCTCCGGTTTTCACCACACCGCAATCCCCTCGGTTGACCCATCACTGTATATGGATGGATATAGGGAACAGCTTTGCTTAGGGGCAGCTCTCTCTCATTCGCTGGGGTCGCGGCTTTTGTCCACTTCTCGTGCTCTCGAACGGCATGAATTTCAGTTTCATGTACAGTAAACACGCAAATCTCTCTCTTGGTGATTGCGTGTGTGTGTGTGTGGGTAAGGGGAGATGTTGTATGTGTGTCTGTGAGTAGTTGTAGTCAGTTTGAATTGCCATTGCCTGGTATGCTAATTTTAGCCTTAAACCTTTTAATTAGCGGCTCTGACCGAGATTGGAGAACATGTCAATTTATTAGCAGACACACACACACATACACACATGCATACACATTTATTGTAGATGTGTAAATCGGTGGAATGCAATGCATAATGAAATTGTTGTTGCTACTGTCCGACTGACGAACTGACCGCTGAGCGAGAGCCGTAAATCGCAAGTCGCAATTGCAGTCTCCGGCGTGTTATATAATTGCTCGCATGATGGTTATGTCCATATTCACTTGATCTCTAGTTCAAGAGCGCTGCATAATCGAATGCACTCGATATATACGTATGTATGTATATATAGTTATTCACTCACAATGTGACATCACAGACACAGTGCAAAAAGGTAAACGAACCCCATTAATGAAGGCGGCTTAATAAAGCGAAATATGTTTTCGTCGTCAGTGAATGACAGCTGAAGATGGTCCCCAAATTTATTTGCAGGGTCATTAATTATTAGTGGCCATAATATCCACCTGCTGTTTGTTTGGCAGACTAACGAGTAGACGCGAAATTAATTTTATAGACTCTCAGAGTACTTTGTAATTACGAATCGTGGGTCAAGTTATTTGATTTACATTTTTCAAGAGAGAAAATGAGCAAGAGAGAGAGTTCATTCTTTTGCTGTAGCATTTTTCAATATGATGAACTATTTTCGCTATGAACACGCGTTTCGTTTTGGTTACTTTTCAATGTGCCTTGAGTTATTCCGCGAGCCATTTGCATTTTAATTAAAATTCTATAAACACTTACATGCCAAACGTTGTGCAATACCCACTCCACACGAATTGCTGGTTTTTCCAATTGAATTTCTATTTGAGGGCCGCACTTGCACTGCGGCTTCGTCGAGTGTCGCTGGTGTTTTGAAAATGATTTCAGATTCGCAGCGTTCCAAATCGATGTTGGCTTCTTGCTTCACACTCTTTTTACAGCCTGCATCTGACTGTTATCACCTTGGCAGTGACGCTGTGATTGTTTCGCCGGATTGACAACAACAGCAGAAGCAGCAGCAGCAGAAGCAGCAAACGGCAGCAGCAGAAGTCTGCGGAACGACTGCGAAATGTGGTGATGAATGATTGAGACCGGATAATGGTGAAGCGGCCACTGCTGCTAATGGCCTCCAGTACTTTGCCGTCACAGAATTTAATTGGCGCGAGTTAACCGCTAATTGATATGGGCAAAGCAGCGACGCAACTGCTTTCAGCTTACACTCAGAGTGAGAATCAGATGGGAACTCAGCTGTGAGCATATCAGCAGAGTTTCTTAACTGTAATCAGTTGACTTAATAGGCAAAGCTGTGCAGCTTCAAAGTGCTTTGCCAATTCAATTGAGTGCGAGAACGACTTCAGCATTTAATATGCATTCTGCTTGTGAATTGCAAAGTTCTTCACAACCGCAGCGGAAAAACCAAGAGCCGCAAACTCCGAGCTTGCAGAAGATCTGCGGTTGTTTGGCTTCTTAGAGCATTTTGTAAATATTAACAACAAATTACTAACAGTGAGTAAAACATAATTTGTATATTTGTAGTAAATTATGCTCAATATCTGCATTTAATTGCAAAGTAAGTGCGCATCTCTCGAAGTCGATTACACTTTCGCTTTTTTCGCTGTTTCTTTTCAGTTGAACCACATACTTTGCAATTCTCAATTCTTGAAATATTTTGTATTTATTTATGCAGCTGTTGTCATTTGAATTTTTCATACGAACTCTTTGTTTTCTCGCACTTAATTGAATACAGCATCGGGGAAAATAAATCAAACGAGCACTCGTGGCTGACAACTCGAATGTGCGTGCAAATAAAGCAGAATTGACAGTTGAGTAGCATTAATTATCGCAAAACAGCATAAAGTGTTCATTAATCAATGGAATTGGCGTTGTCTACGCTTGTGTTCTGTAATTATTGAATGACTTTACCCGATACGTGTTCTGATCGTGCGGCTTACTCGATATTTGTTGTCACTGTTCACTGTTTGACAAGAACATTTCAATCTGCATGGACTGGACCACACCTGAACGAACACACTCCGTCACTCCGACATCAATTTTATGCGATCAAATTGAATTTGTTTTGTGATTTCGCTTGTAGTTGTTGTTTACACCTACGAGCTATTGTCGTGTCTTGACCCCGCCTCTGGCCTCTGTCAAGCATTTGTTTGCTTACCATTGTTGTAGTTATTATTTGTTGTTGCGTTTTTTATTATTATTAGCTAATTGTATTATTTAATACCTGATTGATGTGAGACGTTATACAACTGGATTTGCATGTTAAACGATTTTTAATGTTTCTATTACGATGTGAGTAATGGGTAGAGGAGGAGTTGTATTTAAACTACAGCTCCGTTTTACACATAAATATTCATTGGGGGCCATGTAATTAAATAGTGAAATATTCGTAATGCCATGCGAAGCGGGACAAGCGTAAATAAATTTGAGCATTAAACTCTGCTGGCACTCTACACTTAATTACGTCCATTCAATTCATTTCATTTTGCGCGCAATTCCATTTTGTTGGCGAGCGTTTCACTAATGCACTCACGAGTCCATTCACAATTGTCGCCTCGTTTATTTCGGAGCTAATTATTGTAAAAGCCAAACAAAAAACCGACAGCAGCGCTGACAGTGGAAAACATTTTGAATTGTCTGGAGCAGAAAATGTGTAATCGATAGTGAAGCCGAAACAAGCCGCGATTCGAGTGCACTCGAGTGCTGTCACAAACTGTGGACCTGAAAGTCGAGCTGGCTGCTGATGCCGCTGCCGATGCCGACGCTGGAGGAATCAAAGTTGCCACCGACTAAATTGGAGCAGGCTCTCTTACTTGGCTGGCTTTTTGTGGAGCGGCATTTTATTACACGAAATTTGTGTCCATAAATTTTGCTGCTATCGATCATTGTCAAGTGGCGAGATAATTTGCAATAAATCTGTGCAGCATTAGAATCAGTTGTAGGTGGGCCTATGGGGCGTATGCGCAATACGTGCGCCCGCTATCGAACAAAAAGTGCAGCGCCAAAGCGGAGCACACAACATAAATTAGGATAATTACAATTGCACCCACAAGTGCCATTCGAGTCGTTGTGGTTTGTTGCTATTCGCCCGGGGGCCAGCAAAGAATTTTGATTGCATAAACACCATCAACAGCAAACGGCAACGGCAACGGCAAACGGCAACAGCCACTTGGCGTGGCCCAATAACATTTGCCGCTAAAAATTTTATGGCTAGCGAGTGGAAATGGAAATCCACTGGGCCGCCACATTCGAAAATTAGCCACTAAAAACAAAATCTATGCACCACGGCAATTACAATACACAGTAACAACAACAACAACAACAACAGCAACTGGGCTCAAATCAAACTATGCGGCGAGCGGGTGCCAAGTGTTTTTGTGGCTAAACCAAAATTAGGAGCAACCCAAATTTGGCCGCCAAATATTTGGCAAGAGTCTTTTTGTTTTTGTTTATTTTTGCATAGCCCGAGATTGGATTAGGTTCCACTGTCTCCAGACTGCATGTTCAACTAAATTAGTTGCCCAAGCTGTGGATTTGTTTGGCAACTCATCTAGGTTGGCCGCCAGCCGCCAGCCGCAGATTGACCAACCAACACAGACACAAGGCCCAAACAAAATCAATTAAAACAAGTCGATGAAGCAAAGTTCCACCAGCCACAGCTACAGCAACGGCAACGGCAACTACGACTGCGACTGCAACTCTCGGCCAACTGTGGGCTCATTCATCCGTGACTTTGCACTTTTACGATGCCGCCAACGGCAATTGCGGCTGCGGCGCCTGCAATTTTTGGAGTGGACTCGTGAATTGTGGAGTCAATTGACCAGCCGCCCGCATCAGTTCACCAGCTTTTGGGTTGCGCATGCGTCGAGGTGTTACACTGGTCTGGCAATTGATATGCCCAAAATACTTGCAAACTGTGGCAAACTCGCTGTTCTGCCGACACTGACTGCAAATATTTTGTAGGTTGTTGTCGCTTGACTGCTCAACAAAAAAATAAAAATAAGAAAATAGAAAAATGAACTACACGATGATTGCAGCAAGACAAGCTTAGCAATTACTTGGCTATACTTAATCCTCAGATACAAATCAAAGTTGTAAATGGTCTTGCAGTTGTTAATTAATGATAAGTCTAAAGAACTTGTAATAATTGGTTATCGTAATTGAGAAATTAGGCAACCGTTTGATTTTTCAATAAATGTATTGCTTAAATTGTGTATGTTAAAGTCTGACTGTTTTAGCGAAGAATTTTAGACATTTAATTAGCTTAAAAAGTAATTAAGTTCACACCTTGATTTAGACTATAAATATTCGGTAGGTTATTGGCACTTGACTTGTGTATAAAAACAGACAATTCCAAATGAAGCTTGGCATTTATTTGCTATATAAAATCGACAGTTTAATCTGTATGGGATAAATGATACTCTTGATATAAATAAAAAATATCATTGAATTTTTGACAGTATTAGCAATAGCCTCTACAAGTAATTAGAAGTTAAACAGTTGTTCTATTTTTAAATGCAATTATTAGTCTTTCTCTATAAATGTGTGTATTAAGACTTAAGCAATCGCTTTGTTTTAATAGGGAATTGATTTAGTCATTTAATTAGCATGCAAAGTTCCTAGCACTGAGTCAAGTATTGTGACTGCACAATTGTGTTCACACCTCGGTTTAGACGGTTGCTTTGAGAAAAAGCATTGAACTCGACATTGCACAGATCGATTAGTCAATCCATTCATTTACGGTCTTACGCAAATCAGAGCTGTATTTATTTATTGAGCGGAGTTGTGTTGAACTTCAGTCTTGACATTGACTTACAATTGGCTGGCACACGCAAGTTCCCGCTAATCGACACGTTACACAGTTGCAACTGGTTTCACCTTCCTTTTTTTTGTTGGTCGCACTTCCAAGGCTAACGACTTGCAGATTGCGTATACGCAGCATGCGCCCGTGGCATGCGTCAGCGCACCTGGCAACAGCGACAAAGTGTGTGCTTGAGTCAGTGAGTGTTTGTGTATGGGAGTGTGAGTGTTTTGTCTGTTGTTTGCTGACTATTTGCCACAGTTGTCGCTAATAGCGTTAACAAGTTGCGTTGCAAGTTTTCAATGCAATTTGCTTTAATTTAATTTGACTTGCAATGAATGCGAATGCATTTGAATTGTCTTGCAAAGACTTTCACACTCTGCGACTGCGACGGCGACGACAATTAAAGTGCTCGCGCATGTTGTGATTGCAAGTGACAATTCGATTGCCGCACAGCACAGATTATGCAAAATCGATTGCGGCAATTAATTCGCAATAACGTGGAAGAAGATGAAGCCATAAATGATGCGAAATAAGCGAAATGGTGGCAATTAAAAAAGGACGTGCCAAGCGAAATGAAGGGGAAAGAAAAACTTTAGCTGACTTTAGCGTAATTAGCCACTTTCAGCGATGCTCCGATAAAATGGTAGTTAACGTTATTCTAACTTGTCCACTTACCACACGCACACACACACACACACACACACGCACACTCAGCTACAACAATCTCTCAGTTTTACGCTCTCCGCTTTGGCTTCATGTTGCTTCAATTGCAGTGCTTAATTAGTTTTTAATCTTTTTTAATTTCCTGAACTTTTCGCAGCAGGTCATGTCATATTGCAGGACAACGTGCAGCTACAGCAAATATTTTGCTAGCACTGACAAATATCAGATGGCCAGATAGACAGATCTTTGGCCATTATAAAGTAAAGT
Organism: Drosophila siamana; assembly: GCA_035047445.1. Classification (NCBI taxonomy): domain Eukaryota; kingdom Metazoa; phylum Arthropoda; class Insecta; order Diptera; family Drosophilidae; genus Drosophila; species Drosophila siamana. The sequence goes on along the minus strand of JAWNPP010000004.1, from coordinate 13,276,239 downwards.
TCAACGCAAGCTCAGCTTGCTATCAGAATTTCTGAGCTAATTAACCTTGAAAGTTGTTTGCTGTCAACCGGCTGCCCGGACTGGAAGTCAGGCCGCCTAACCTGTCCGATCAATCAATTGAAAAGTTTCGCTTTTTTGACACAAATGTGACCTTTGTTATCTTTGTGGGCGGCTCGGCTCGTTTAGTTTGCCATTGTGGACATTTTTCCGTTCCTGTCATTGCGTAAATTTGAAAGTGACACTGAAACTGTCAAGCCCATTGGATAGAGATGCATAGCTTGTGAGCTAGAGATGGATAGCAAATGGGAGAACGAGTGTAGTGGAGAAGCGAGGTGTTGGGGGAGACGTCATGAACGTGCGACACTTGAGCGACATTTGCTTCTTTTTTTGGTTTTTGTTGCTGTCGTTGTCTTCACTGGAATTGATATTGAGATACGGCCTTTAACTCGTATTTGGCTAATGGTGATTGGGACCTGGGCAAGCAGAGGTGTCAGCGACGTGACCTTCAAATGGAGCATGAATAATGGAAGTGCCAGAAATATGAGCATAGCATAAATATGCGTGTCGGTGATAAAACAACTTTCAGCTATTGCTGTTTGCTGTATGCGAATGCGAATGCGTGAAAATGCCAATTGTGAAATACGAAAATGCGAAAATACGGGATTACGGGAGGGTTGAGTTCGAACACGTGCTCTCGACATCTATCAAAATAGCAATTAAGTTATTTTTGCTGTTCAAGTTACATTGCTGCAAGTCGCCAGCTGACAATTCCAAATGCCCCATCAATTATTTAAATGCTGGCCGCAATCACAGGCAGCTTTTAAAGCTCATGACATAATCGCAGTGATTTGAATGTGCTTACAAAATAATCAAGCGCTAAGCTGTTGCCGGTTTCTATTGAAATTACGTTAGTGAGAGTGGTATTGAAAGCTCATAACTAATAGTAAATAATGAGGTAGAAAACAATTAAAGAAATGTAGGGAAAAGCAGCTAAGCAGTTGCATAGTCAACTTTTTTATCAAAGCTAACATCGTTTTTAGTTCTTTATGCACTATCAACATGAAAACTCAGAGTTGCATGCTTAAGTTTCAAGCCAAAACATCCAGAAGTTTATGGTTTATACACAATAAACATTGCATTAAATTCAATGTTGCATAAGTAAGTTTCTGGCCAGCTTTAATCTAGCTCTAAACTGATATAATGTTATCGCTGCTGTAAAGCACATTAAAGCTTTAATTTGCGCTGCGGGGAGGAGAGCGTCTAATGGGCTTTAAGCCGCTGCCAGTGTGCGGTAAAGTATGTCCTCTTAGATCAATTATCTGACAATTTTTATGTGGCACGCAGCATGCTGAGCATTTCGCCCAGCTATTATAAGTACTCAAGATTCCCACTCTGCCCTTCGCACACCGCGCGCGGTGCCGTCAAGTAGCGAAATCTCTCAGGTATATTCTACAACTTTATGATGTTTAAATTTTATGCCATGTTACGGTTACGGTTGAACATCCTTGAAATCAGCGGCATTTGAAACAGCGCTCACCTGATTTTATTTTCCACATTTTATGTGCGCCGTTTTCGTCGACGTTTTTGGTTTTTGTTTTTCGGGTATTCGCTGACCAGGCTCTGAATCAATCCCAACGATGGCTTTGACCACACTCGGTTGTTTGCTTAGTTCCCTGGCCATCGCACCAGCCTGGCTGCCAGCGTGCCCGCTGGCCAGCAACTTTATTTGCAACGCCTGCTGTCGCACGTAGACCATAGCTTGCCCCATCAGTCGCTGCGTCGCGGTGGCAGCGACGTGTCGGGTTTGGGAGTTCGTTGGGTGGTCAGTTCTGTGCGGCAAAGCTGCGCTTGGCTTTTCGGCGTATTTTTATGCATGTCGACTTCTTTTCTTTTTCATCTACGTGCTTTTTTTCTCTGTATTTTTTTGCGTTTTTGTTTTTGACCATTTTAATATCAGAGGCCAAAACGGGGGCCGCGCCTCCAGGCCAACAAATGGTTCCTCAACCAGTTTTGCCGTCATTTCATTCGCTTGTGCGAACTTTATGGACATGAATTTTGGGCATAAATGCGGCTGGCAATTCCACGTTGTTTTGCGCTGCGGTTCAGTTTCGCTTTACGAGTATGTGTCATTTTTCGCATGCGACATGACAATCCCAGGCCGAGTCGAGTGTGTGTATCGTTAATTCAGTGTCTCTGTTTACTTTTTTTTTGTTTTTTTTTTTTTTTTTGCAGTTTTTACGTTTATTGTCGCTTAGAATTTCCATGTCAAATTGGTTGGAGGTCAGCATTTAAATGACGCGCGGCCATTCGTGATTCTTTTGCAGGCACGTGCATATCCTTAGTTGAATTTATTCGGAAGATTTTTTCATTTAGCTAGCGTGGGAGCTCTGTGAGTTTTGGGCTGGAAAAAAAAGGAACTGGGGTTTGGCCCAAGTGGCACCTGTGGCGAATCGCCACTCAGTTTTTTTCTGGGTGAGAGACAACTGGCTTCACAACATGCTGCCGGCTTCAGAGTGTTGCAAGCGAGGCAGCCAAAAATACAAAAATACAGGTTTGAAGCGTGTCAAATTGCTTAAAGTTCGATACAGTTTGTTGGCAAGCAACCAAACAGACAAGCAGCCAGTCAGCCAGCGAGTCAGGCAGTCAACTGGCAACTGGGCCACAAAAGTCAATATTAATATCAATATCAATATCGCCAGCATTATTGCCAATTGCTATCTATCTGCTTACTATATGTTGAGCTTTAGCTGCAACCCACGCGAATCTCGGGAGCTGCACCCAAATCGCATCGGAGACAAATTGCCAGCTAATGCGACAATCAATCATACAGCAAATTTGTGATTTGATTGAATGCAAACTAAAGTCACAGTTGGCCCTAGCCCCACTCAATTAACTTGGCTCGCATTGCATGCAGCTGGCCCCTCCTTCTAACCGATTTCGATCACAATTTGCAGTCCACGCCATCGACATTGACATCAACATCGTCCCTCGTCAGGTAACACCCTAATGACATGTTAGTAAGTTAATTTTTTTCTGCCATAATTTTCGCAATTTCATGTTAGGGTGGCCACCGTTGATTGAATTGAATTAACCGCCACTCAATGCGCAAGAGGGAAATACAACAAATCATAATCCAAATAGAAACTTAGATAAGATCTTTTGCGATCTTGAGAACCGTAACTGTAGCTGTGTAACTGCTTGTTTACAGGTGGCAAATGGCCAACTGGTAAACACTGTTCTGGCCAAGTGCCTCAGCTTTGTAACGCTTTTTATCTGTGGCAATAATTGAAGGCAATTAAATTCATAAATTTTAATGATTTATTTTAGCGTTGCACGCTTAGTACATTGCATTAATTCTTGATCTCACAGCATTTACAGGGTGTCTAGCAGACATTCAATTATTTGCATTGCCAATAAATGCTGTGATTTATAATGTTGCTTCAGATATTCCTGATTTTAGCCTACATTGTTTGTCTATCTCATGTTTACAGTACTAATAGTTTTATCCTGTGATAACACATATTCTAGATCTATAGGGTGTCTTGAATAAATACAAGTTTTGCCAATCAATGCAATGATTTAAAATTTAATTCATTTTTCTAATAAAGGCAGTGATTTAAATTGTGGTCCCAGCTGTATACTTGTTTTTTTATGTTCTACAGGGTGCTTATAATTAAGATAAATGAATTCTTGTTTCCAACTGTGGACATGGTTGCAGACAAGTCTATTGTCTGACGGACATTAATATAACTTATATTGCCAATAAATGCTACAATTTAAATGCTGACTCCAACTGCACTGAAGTCCACGTTGAGTGTGTCTATAAATATAAAAACATTGCCATGAAATGCAATAAAATGAATTGATTTGTGTGGTGAAAACAAGTGTTCCAATGGAACATCCTGTATGCAGACTGACAGCAATTGCTAAACAATTAGCTTTGATAATTAACCGCAAATATTTGAAGCAACTGCATTTGTGTAAGAACAAATAAGAGCAGACACAGCACATGCACGTTAATAATGAAATAATTGATACACCCATGGGCAGAGAGTAACTTGAGTTGACTTCGACTTGGCGGCGACTGCATCCGCCTGGCCAAAAAGTCATGCCCAGAGTGTCGGTTGTGGCTCAGTGCACCGCATTGAGTTGGCGTTGAAGCTGCTCGTATAATGACTACCGAAAAAATAACCAAAGCCTGGCCAAAACAGAGTTTGCAATATGATGACGACCACGACGAGTCGACGAGTGGACGAAGCGATTGCAAGAGTTTCAATGCCAACTGCGGTGCAGTGATGCGTGCCAGGTCTAAAGGGGCTTTTGGTTGCCATGATTTCCCAGGCGAGCGGAGATTGCCACGTGGTCTTGTTGCTTGCTGCTGTGGTGCTGTGGTGCTGCATTTTTATTGTCTTCGCTGGCTGGATTTAAATATTAATTGAGTTTAATTGCTGCACTGCAAGTGTTGGCGCACTCATTTGCCTAATGATCCAGCAGGTCGACAATTGGTTAACTGATCTGGTCAACTGACCGCATGGCCCGTAACTCGCAAAGTGGCCAACACCCGCGGCGACTTTGTGGTAGAATTTGCTGATAATTATGTTGTTTTACAGCTGGCGCAATTAATTAAACATGATTTACCTATGAATATGTATAGAGCACGGCAAAAAGATAAATGGCTGCACATTAAGACTGCAAAAACGAACACACGCATATTGGTTGACTGAGTACACTCACTCATTCACTCACTCTCACACTCATTGACTCGCTCTCTCACTTTTAAAATCTGTGCAAGAATAATTAAATAGTTGCATCGCCTGGCATTTGGCATGCAATTTATGGCCAGATTTGGTTTTGTACTCTGTTACATTCCGTTGAATGCATCAATTTGCATACAGAAACCCGCATACAGTCTGATAAAAACCTCACAGCAAAAAGCTCTCACCCACGCCTGTGTGGCATTGTAATATGAATGCAACTCTTGCTCGCTTTTGATGGATGATAGTGTGTCTTGTGGCCTAGAGATGGCAGCGTGACACGCGTCGAAACAGAATCGATAGATCTGACAGAGATATATAGTTGATTTTAATATACCAACTGCATTTATTTCGCAATATATGAATTGTTATTATCAACATGTATGATCATCTCTAGCGACTAGCTCGAGTTTGAATCACATGCCACATGGAGACCCTTTAAAATGACATTTGGACAGCGCACTTGAGTTTGCAGCTGCTGTAGACTGTAAAAGAATTTCCGTTTGTCATTTTAACTTTTTTAATGCCATAAGTAGTTCAAATTTACTACAGCCATGTAGAGTTAGACACTCGAGTGTTATTTTAATTGCTTATGGCGCGTATACTTAATATGCTCGTTATATTCTTAAATGTACGTATTTGTGATAAATGGCGTACGGTTTAATAGTGATCATTAAATATATAACACATAAGCTGCAAATGGCATTTGCTGAAAGGCTTTGGCAAAATTCATTCAGTACTTCGCTTTAACATATGTATATGTTTTTATGGAAAACTAAAGTAAGTACTTTTATGTTAGCTACCATTTAATTTGAAGCTAGTGTTATTAGCTTGCTTAATTCTAGTGTTTAGAACATTCTAAGTATATAGAAAATCACTTAATAAATATGATTATTTAATTAGCACGTTTTATTTATTTTTTTTTTCACTGCGGTTCTTTATTTATGCCGTCATGTACCGCATTGCTTTTGCCGTAGCGCACCCATATGTAATGATAATTATAGCTCACAAATTGAGCAGGATAGGTGGGCATGGAGTCTGCTGTGCGCAGTGTACACAAATCTCTAGATTGCACTTGAGCAGTTCAGCCCACATGTCGGCAATCGGTGCAAAGCACAGAAAATGCTAAAAAAAAGAACACAAAAAAAAAGAGAAGCAAATAATAAAATGAAAAGCAAAACGAAGGTGACAACGGGAATATAATTTATAATGTTGCGCATGTTGCAAAAATGTCAAAACACACCCGCCACGCCCCCGAATGAATGCACACACACACTCACACACACACACACACATTGATTCAGACTCTGTTGTTGGGGGAGTTCAAAAGCGCAAGTTGGTTTTGAGTTTCAGTTTATTTAAATTAAATTGGCGCTGGCTCTTGCAAGCGCGCTGAGCCAAATTAAGTTGCCGATATGTGGCACAGTGTGGCTGCCATGTGCCACATGCAACAGACAACACACTACACACAACACACTGATACATATGCATGTGGATGGCGCCTATCGAATGCAAATGATCGAACTGTATGCGCGTTCGTTATTAAATGTGTTTCTTGTGTTTGCGGCAGGTAAAACAATAAAAACCAATAGCAACAACAATTGCAAAGTGTGGTTGTAAATGCAACATCAAGATTGTGTCGAATGGACTCTAAAGAAATGCTGCAACATGTGGCAACAACAACAACAACAACAACAACAGCAGCAGCGGCTGCAGCTTGGCTGCTAGTCAGACCATTTTATGTCTTTTGTTTTGTGTGCTGCGCTTTTATTTTTAATTTGCAAACTTTTCGTTTCTGCCGTTTTCGATGCAGTTCAATGATTAAAGAGGCAAAACGCCCAGAAATTGGTTTACAATTTTTCTAGCTGTTGCTGCTTGATTTTCTGCTCACTTTTGCGCGCTGTGGCCCGTGGCATGTTGCAAGTTGCGGCAACTGCGACTCCCTAAGCGTTGCCCACAACAACAGCAAATCCATAAGAATTTTTTAATTTGGCTGCCCAAGCACAGCAAAAAAAAAACAGAAAAAAACAAAGCCCAGGCCCCTTGTTAGCTGTTTATGAGAGCATTTTTTCGGGCGTGGTCTCCCAAACATTTTTGGAAAGGCACGCGACGATAAGATCGAACATAAATCCCCCCATACAGTATACCAAATAATGAGTGCTAATTGTTCAATGCACGGAAGTTCAATTGCCCCCACACATCACACACACTCACACACACACACGGTAGTCAAAAACGCGTTCACAGCTATCAAATCGCGCCATAAAAAATAATCGAGAAAAAAAGATATACAAGATACAAATACCGCCTGCTCGCAATTAAAATTCTTTTCCGACGTGGCCAACGACGCTGACGGCGTTGAGTCAATCGAAAGCAAGGTCATGGCAGCAAAATGCTGCAGTGACAAACGCAAAATGCAGCACTAATATAACTATAACGAATCGTGGCAGTGTCTGTGCTGCGTTAGCTGTAAAACCGCTAAAAGTGTATCGGCCAATAAAGCCAAATATGTCTGGCAACACGCTTTGGCAACATTCGTTTCTCGTTTCGGCTTCGGCTTTGGCTTTGGCTTCGGCTTCGGTTAAAACCCGATTCGAGCCGCGATTAACGTTGTAATTCGATTACTCTTGTGGCACATTGTTCTGCTTGTGCTCTCATTGTAGTTATTGTTTGTGGGCCATTGTTGTTGCTTTTATTGTGGTATTGCTTTTGCTATTGCTATTGCTATTGCATTTTGTTTTTGCTTTCGGTGTGTTTGCGCAGTCGCCGGCGTCTCAGCCAACTTCGCCGACGCCTGTCTCAGTTGGTATATATTAGAGCCGTCCGCCGACAGTCAGCACAGTTCGTTAACAGTCCTAGTCGAGATTCTAGGAGGTTCAACCAGCGTCCAGCGACTCAGTGCCTAGTGTTGTGTCGTGTGTGTGCAGTTTTGTTTTCTATTATCCCCGCAAACTCCTTTCAAACGGTCCGACGCCGTTTCTCTCCAATCAAACTCAACTTGTGATTAACATTTTGTGAACAAAAATGAAGCCATTTGTAAGTAAATAATTACATCGAAAAAATGTGTATCAAAAATTAACTGAATATAGCAGGCGAAAAAGGATAAATCGATGCAGCAGTACAAAAAAATGTGTGAGACTTTCTATTAGCAAAATTGCTTAGACAACAAATTTGATCAAGGAAGTTGAACATTCTTTGCATATTTATTTCTTAAGTAAGACAAAAGACTACTAGATTTGTGGACATAGAATTTGATCAAGTCGAAATATAGCTAATTCGGTAAATAGACAAATGGCTTTCGATCAGTAACTTCCTTTATGCATATTTGCAGTAGTTGAGCAATCAACTTTTATTTAATTATCAGCAGACTTGAATCCTTCACTCAGCGTGCAGATCAGGTTTCGCTGCAACGCCAAGCCACCCAGAAATTAGTTACAGCTGCCGACAGTCGGTGTAACATGCAGTTGATAAGCCGCTGACATGTTGCATGTCGGATAGTTTAGTCACCTCTTGGCAGCTCGATCACTGCTCCACATAATACTTACAATAATGGCCTCGTGCTCGTATGCGGTAATGCATCAACATCAACATCAACATCAACTACAAGTATCTATCTCCAATCGAAAATCGAATCAAATGTTTCGCATGACGGCGCTCGCTAGCAGGCGTTGAGGAGGAGAAAAGCGAAAGAGAAAGAGAGGAGGCGTGTGGGGATGGTCAGACAATCAGCAGTTTAGCTGGCAGTCGAAAGGAAAAGTCGGAGAAACATTGTTGCAAGCGCAAAGCGAATACTAACTGACTAACTGACTTACTTACAGACTAACTGACTAACTGACTAACTGACTAACTGACTAACTGACTAACTGACTTACTGACTGACTGAGTGGCATGCGCAATTATTGCTTTCAGTTACGTATCAGCATCAGCGATGGCATAAGCCACAACTCTCTATATCTCACTCTCTCTCTCACTCTTCGTTTCGCTCACTCTCTTTGCAGTTGATTGCCGCCGCTCTGCTCATCTCCACGGTGTCCGCCTCTTGGCACGGCGCCGTCTCCACACAGTATCAGCATCTGGACCCCCATAGCCACACCTATTCGTATGGCTATGCCGATCCCAACTCACAGAAGCACGAGACGCGTGCCCACGACGGCACCACCCACGGCTCCTACTCGTATGTGGATGGACACGGCCACACGCAGTCCGTGTCGTACACGGCTGATCCTCACCACGGCTTCAACGCTGTCGGCACCAATCTGCCACAGGCGCCCGCCGTGCCCCATGTTGCGCCCGTCTATGCTGCCGCCCATGCTCATGCCGCCTACGTGCCATACGCTGCCCATCACCATGGCATCCACATTCCCGTGCTGACCCACGGCGGTGTGCCAGTCGACACTCCTGAGGTGCAGCACGCCAAGGCTGCGCATGCTGCTGCCCACGCTGCGGCCGCACACAATGCTGGCGCCCATCATCTGTACAAGCGCTCCATCTACGGCGGTGCCTGGGCCTATGGCGGTGCACCCGCTGCGCATGTGCCTCTGACCCACGGTGGTGTGCCCGTCGACACGCCCGACGTGCAGGCCGCCAAGGCTGAGCATTATGCCGCGCACGCCAAGGCTCTGGGACATGTGGCGCATGCCCATGGTGCTCCGGTTGAGACGCCCGAAGTGCAGCACGCCAAGGCCGCTCACTTTGCCGCCCATGCTGCCGCACGCTCCGGCCATGCCATCGCTCCCATCGCCCACGGCGGCTACCATGTGCCTGTGATCCACAACGGTGTGCCCGTCGACACCCCCGAGGTGCAGCACGCCAAGGCCGCTCACTATGCCGCCCTCTCGCAGGCCTCCGCGCACGGCGGCAGCTCCTGGGACGATGGCCGCTACGATGGACGCTGGGAGGCCAGCCACGACAGCCACGCCCAGAGCTATGCCAGCGGCTATGCGCACAAGGGTCCCATTCACATTCCAGTCATCCACAACGGTGTGCCCGTCGAGCCCGCTGAGGTGCAGCACGCTCGTGCCGCGCATCTGAACGCTGTGGCTGCCGCCAGTCATGGTGCCGCTGCCCATGGTGGCTACTACGGTGGCTCCGCGCACGAGGATGATGGCCAGTATCACGCCCACTACAATCACTATTAAGTTCAGCCATCGATAAGCCGATAATAGCCGATGATAACGACGACGAGAAACCCTAACCGACAACGGAAGCAAGCTAGCGTATATGTTACTTTGTCTCTCCCCCTCTCACTCTCTGACTCTCTGTCTATCTGTCTTCTACACACCTTTTTATTAGCAACAACTTTAACAACTTCATCGCTGTCTCTGTCACACGCACACACACGCAACCAACGAACGACACTTGAATGGGAGATTTGAGCTGCCGTCTCATTTGCCCGTCTCGACAATCTGTACCAACAATCTCTTGCGTTCAACTAGAACTCTTCTCTGTGTTCTTTCCGACTAAAACACTATTCTCGAACTTTTCTTTACTCAACCTCTACTTTATCCCACTGTCAATCAAGTCTCTAGTTCTGCTCTTCAATTTACATACTTTCAATGACTTCTTCTCTCTACTTATTCTTCTAGACTTGAGCAATGCTGAACGAGTATGTTGTAAATAATTGTTGTAATTTTTTATATACCTTGAATCATGTACTGGATATGTATCCATATATATTATATGAAACTGCAAACAGACAAATAAACTGCAAAAATGTATTTGATCACAAACCCAAATGGCGTTTTACTACTTACTTGATTTTACTACTACTTTGATTTTTATACTACTTTACTTTGATTTTTAAACGATAAAAACTCTTTAAGTATCACGCAGCTTATACTCTCTCTTAGCCCTATAAAATTCTCTTCGTGCAACAGTTAAGTCAGCAAACTTGTTTATTTTTATGAATTGCAATTTATTGGCATTGAAGAATTCGTGGAATTATCTTTTGAATTGCATTTGAAAGTGTGCGACATTCACTTTTTGCACTTCCATCCAGAATGTCGAACACATTCTGAGCTCCTTTCATTTCTCTTTTTGTCACATTCTCGAGCGACGCATCGTTGTTATGCCTGAGGGGAGGCGGCAAGGACTGGGAAAATACATGGGATATTTGCAGTGTAGCGATTGAAATATGCATATCCTGGCTGCCATTGAGATGGAATGCAGGATGTGAGTAAGCCAGGGATCTGTAAACATATTCGAGTGCAAACAATCAATCAATTTCGGAAAAGCGACATTTTGCTATGCGTTGCTTTGCGTTACGTTTTTGCGATTGTGTTTGCTTTGAGCTATTTGCGGTCAAGTTGAAAACACCAAAATATGTAAATATGCAATCGGGGCTTTCCAATTTGCAAACTGTTTAGTGTTAGCCTCGGGTTCGGGGGGGGGTTTTCGGTATTAATTTGTAGCCCTCACGCCAGCAGGCCATAAATTGAAATGCAACCTTTGCACTAATCAATAACCTTGGCGCACCGCCGTCAATTACAGGGCAGGCTGTCCTCCCAGTCGGGCTTCGCTAATTAAAAATTAACAATCTCTGGCGCACACGCAAAGGTCACGGCACACACAGCGCAACACAACACCACACAATACCGCAACCAAAGTGGTTGGCCCTGTTCGATTTGCAGCACATAAATAACAGACGGTGAAAACCCTCTGGGAACTTCCGCACCACTATCAAACAACAACAACAAAAAAAAAAAAAACCGCCTACCGAAAATGGTCGCTCGTTAACTGTTTTGGGGCAGGCGGCAGGACAGTTAGCCACTTAATTAGACATGTACGTCGTACATTGGCAATTGAATTAATGGCATAAATTTCAATCTGGCGCGACCTTGAGGTCAACAGGTGTACTCTGGCAGTTAAGGATCGAATAATCATTTGGATGTCTGGGCTGTGCATTGATTTGAGTCCAACATCTAATTGTGGTGCAATTGAAATTATTTAAATTGCCAACGAGCGTTTAAATGGTCGCTTGTGTGGTCAGAATGCCACAACAGTAGCTTGACCGATTGACCAAACGTTTCAAACGTTTCGCTTGCCACAAGCGCGATGTGGGCGTGGCCGCAAAGCCCACGTCAAAAGTGAATGTGCAACATTGTTGTTGTTTCTGCCTCAAATCATTTTTGCCAACTTTATTATTGCAATTTTTTTCATGCTCCCGCTGTTGTTGTTGTTGTTGCAGTTGTTCTTGTTGTTGTTCGTTGAGTGGCGCGAGCAATTCGCTTCTTGCCACGATTTTGGCTTTGCATTGTTTTTGTTTTGTTGCTGCTTTATTATTTCTGCCAGTTCATTTTTCATACGAATTGAAGAATTTCGTTTTGGCGTTTTCGCGGCTCATTTGCATGGCCAACAATTTGGCAACCAGTTGACTTGGCTGCCTTTAGCCAGAACCACTCTTAATTGGAGGGCCAGTGTCAGCCCAATGCAATGCCCAGCATCGACAGCATCGACGGCATCGACGGCATCGACAGCGTAGAACCGTTAAGCAAACAAATGTCAGGCAACAATTTGTATAAAATAACACAATTACTAAGCCATTTTTTTGAGCACTGGGCACAGTTCTCTTCTCTGTGGCAAAGTTGCAAGTTGCCGGCTTTATCGCCTTGTTGCCACTTTTTCGTTGGTAGGCGTTTACATTTGCCAAAGCATTTTGCATATTTTTGTTTAAAGTGGCTTTCATGTTTCTAGCTTCAATTTAATTTACGGTTTAGGCGTTAATTTATGGCCTAATTGATCCGATTTGAATACAAGTAAATCCATGTGTTGAAATCCCCATTGCAGCCCCGACATTATTGTAATTGTTGTTATCAGCTGCCATCTATTCTTTGTAATTTGTCTAATTGCAGACACAAAACCCCAATTGCCTTGGTTGGCATTAAGTTAGTCTTACATAACTTGTGTAGGTAGGTATTTATTCCATTTTAACGAAATATTACCATGATTCTAGAATATATTTTGCTTTGTGTAAATTTTGTGCTTCCAGGGAATACATGATTTATTTCGTACATCCTTTGAAGTCATTTCACAATAATTTCTGGGAATAAATTCAACAATAAATTTATTTACATTGCCTACAAACCTCTTTCCCTTTTGCTGTGTATTACGAGGAATGTAAATAATTTGTGCTTAATTTTAAGCTGATTTATGTGAGTTACCAGACCAATAAACTCTCGTTGTCCCTACTGTGTTATACTGACCTGGGAAGGCGCGGGTTTCCCATATAAGCAAAGTACTCTAATGCAATTACTTGCAACAATGCGGAGCTCAACAGAGCACACAATATAGAGCAGATACACGCGGTGAAAATCGAATAATAAGAGCAACTACAACAAAACTATGAACGACTATTTCAGCAACAAATTGAAACAACATGCAGAGATAATGCAACACAATTTGCTTTTGTTGCTGCTGTTGATGCAGTAAATGCGCTCAACATTTCGCACATTTGCACAGTGCCAAAGTAAGCAGCGAAAATGTGAATTGCGTTTCGCCCGCCCGTCGTTCATCTTTCGTCGTTTGCCGTTCGCCGATTGCAGATGCTGATTGTTGTCAGGCAAACAGTTTTTCATCGCTTTTCCTTTATATTATTTCCCAAATGGTGCTGCTGCGACGAGCTAGCTCTCAAAAGTTGCAACTTTTTGCTGTCAAATTGATTTGTGTTCCTTGTGCTCGGCACTTTGGCAGAACGTGACCTTCCGTTTCTTGCTTTCCCACATTGTTGCACCACACCAGCTGTCGACTATAAAGTTTAAGCAATGATAATATTGCCGAACTGTCAATTTAATACGACTTTCGCTCTTTTGCTCAACTCTCTACTTAGCATAATATCTCTCCACTCTCTTTCTGTGGCACAAATTAAGTTGAGTGCCATGTAAATGAATCGACAATTTGTGTTGCCTACTTTTAGGCATATGCATAAAATGCCCCTCATTTACAAAGCACTCGACGCCGGCAGGCTGCTGTCGAAAGCTTTGCTCACATTAATACGGCACAAAATTATGCATAACAAATAGCAAACAAGCAACAAGGGTAATAATAACAAATACTCGGACTTCTGCTCAGTTGCGGTCACACATGTACCATGCCAGGCTTATTTATTGTTATTTGACAAAAGTTTAAATTGCTCCAGCGACGTTGCGTTCGCCTTCCGGGAGCGAAGTCAGTGCAAGCGACAGACAGAGAGAGAATGAGAGAAATGTGTGCAAAGGAAATGGGAATCTGTGCAGCAGCAGCAACAGCAGCAACAGCAGCAGCTGACGGTCCAACTAGGCTAAAACTTTGGCCAGCTGGCCAGTTGGCTGGCCCAGTTTGCGGAAAGTACAAAGATTTATGGCTGCCACTGTAACGTGCTTTAATTGCGTGCACTGCAAGAGCTTACAACTATACTATGTAGTGTGCATGTAGTACACGACCGAACTTGCGTTTTCGAATTTTAATATTCACTTGCTGTTGTTGCTGACACATTGACTAGACCTAAGGCTAAACGTTGACTTAAAACACTAACTGTGGAGCTGGGCTGGCACTTGGCAGGTGTCTAAAAATCGGTGCTGCAAGTACCGGAGATAAGTAATAATTCAATCACTAGAAGATGTTATGTCCACTTACATCAGATTGTGTTCCGGGAGGGGCCAAACGGGCGCCGGAACCAGCACAGCAGCAGGCGCTGCTTGTGGTGCAGCGCCACCGGCTCCACCACCACCACCGGCACCATTGCGTGCCCCCTGACCGCCCTTGCCACCCTTGCCGCCCTTGGAGCCATCGGGGCCATCTGGGCCATCAGCGCCGTCGGCGCCATCTTCGCCATCCGGTTGGGGACCCGCAGGACTCGGCCCACCTGGCTGGCCGGTCTGTCCGCTTGTGCCGGATGTCAAAGTGCCACCACCACCACCGCCGCCGCCGGCGCCACCACCACCGGCTGGTCCAGCGCCACCTGCTCCGCCACTGCCGCCAACGCCGCCCAAAACGCCGCCAGCTTGTCCTGCCTGACCTGCAGCACCGGCACCGCCTCCTGCACCACCAGCACCACCAGCACCACCAGCACCACCAGCACTTGCAGCTACAGCTGCAGCAGCAGCGGCAGCGGCTTCAGCTGCCGCACTTGCTGAAGCGTCAGCTGACAGCTGTGCATCTAGTGCAGCAGCGGCGACAGCTGACGAGGAGCTATCCAATGCGCTGGCATCTGTCGTCGTGGGCTCCACATATTCACCCTCTAAGCCAGGCTGTGGCACCCAGACGCCATCAGCTGGCGGAATTGGTGGCTTGTAGCTGCCATCGTCCTCTGGTGGCGGTGGAGGTTGCACGAGCAACAGCACAGGCGCCTGTTGGGGCAGCAGATATGTGCCAGCTATTGGCGTTGGCAGTGCCACGGGCACCACGTGCCCCAGGCTGCCATCGATGTGCAGCAAGCCCAGCAGGCTCAGCAGCAGCAACTGTGGACAAACAAAGTGCACTCGATTGATTCGTTGCAAGCATTCATAACACAGTCCATTGAATATTTACCGCTCTTGTTCGCATTTCGTTGATACGCGTATTAATGCTATGGAAATTTCTTTATCCCTTTCTTGTTGTTTGGTGAGTCCGTGCTCGACTGCGACTATTGTGCAACTGAGTGAGTTGACGACGCCCTAGCGTTGTTTATATACAATGAGTGCGCTGATGATTAATTGAAAAGCAGTGTCGAAGCAGCAACAATGCCTTTAAATGGCAGCAGCAGCATCGACGACGAGTACTTTAAGTGCATAAATCAAGTGCCACCGATGTTAATTAGAGCAAAATGCAGCTATAGATAGTACAACAATTACTATACAACAAACTATTATAGTATTAATATAACACACATAAATAAGATCGAAACTCGTCCGATCAAATACGCAGTTAAATCAAGCCATGACACATCGAGTCTGGGATGCAGTTGATCGGCTTCATTGGCTGCTGAGTGAGCTGAAACTTTAAAAAATGGAATTTCAGTAGACCATTATTTTGATATATAAATATTTTGTAAATATATTTATTAAGTATTTATTCTCATACTTAATTTTTCTGCTTTTAATTTCCCAAAAGTTGCACATTGTTATCTTAACAATTTCTTAAAACTCTTTCCTATTTTTCGACAAAGCTCGAAAATTCTTTACAATGCTGGCATATAACATAGGGTATATTAGTCGTGTATATGAGTGCAATGCTGTTTGCTTAATTGCCTCACCTTTTGTGATATAAAAAATTGGTAAGTTATTTTAAAAAAATGCAATAAACTTAAATTAATTTAATTAAATAAAAAAAGCATTTCCTTGCCGCTATCTTTAATGTGCTGTTTGCTTAATTGCCTCACCTTTTGTGATATAAAAAATTGGTAAGTTATTTTAAAAAAATGCAATAAACTTAAATTAATTTAATTAAATAAAAAAAGCATTTCCTTGCCGCTATCTTTAATGTGCAGTTAACGTTGCAGGCAGTTAAGCACATTCTCCGGTTGCCTTTATTTTGTGGAATTCCAGAACACCTAGGTTGTAAATTGTTAAGCAGTTTAGTGAAGATTTATTGCCACGAGTCATATACTTACTATACACAGAATGCTCATGCACTAAGTGCTGAACTATTATTCTCGTTTACAAAATATATGTTCTACAATTTAAAATAGATTATTAAACAATGTATTTGAATTACTTATTGTTATACGTTTAGCTTAGTAAAACGTGATTACTTTGACTCGTATACTTAATATTTACTGAGTCACTCAATACACTTTAATTTATTGTGGGCATGTAACAGATAAGTTAACTATAAATCATCTAAGCCGTCTACATTATCTCTGCACTGCTCTGCATAGCATATACAGCAGTCACCTATGTGGGGTTTAGCAACACTGTTTGTGGTATTATATAATGCAGATTCTTGAAATATTCGCTTGATCAGCTAGTTAATAATTAAAATGCCTTCCTACTTCGCTGCAGAGCTGTCAGCCATGGCAGCCAACAAGATAAGATGCCATTCATGGACATGCGCCCGCAGTCAAGAATCTGAACTCTGCGAGGTGACTCGATCCGCAAGCCAGTCAGCCAGCAACCAACATCCAATTTACAGCAGCCACCAGCCGCCACCAGCCGCCAATCCGCCAATCTGGCAGCCAGCCGTTTGTTGGCTGCATAATGGTCATAATGGTGTTGGCGTCGTTGACTCAATAGCCCGGCTCGATTGCATGCGAGAGCTTGCGGCCGTGTTGGATGCAAAGTGGCGTTTGAGGAGCTACCTAACCGGTTACTGTTATTTTTTGTGTTTGTTGTACACTCGACGTCGCGTGTCAAATGTGTGTGGCACAGTGGTGGCGAAAATTAAGTGCCAGTCATGGGACCACGGCTGTAAGCTGTAAGCTGCAAGCTGCTATTGTCTTGTTGACTCGTCCGTGCGTCGCTCGGGCTCCACATAAATGATGAGCAACTATTAAACTCTGTGCAGCTTCGACTAAATCAATTAAGCCAACAAGAGCAAGGAACAACAACAACAACAACAACAATAACAGACAAGGAGTCGAGACGGGGCGAGACAACGACGACGCCATTACCATCATCGTGCTCGTGTTCGTCCTCGTTATCGTCCTTAACATTTAGCTACAAAACCCAGCACATTATTCACAGCACCAAAGAGATGGAGGGACGCTTTGCTGAAAGCACAGATGGAGACGCAGATGGAGCTCGAGCTGGAGCTGAAGCAGGAGCTGGGGACTGTGAGTAAATTGTTTGTGCGTGTGGCTACGGCTGATAAAAAGACGCAACGTGTGTGCCCAAAGGATGGCAGGCAGGCTGCCAAGCTGGCAAGCTGGCAAGCTAGTTAGCCATTTAGCTAGTTACCCCCGCAACAAAGTTGCAGCCAATTAGTACAGCGAGTTTTTGGAACGCGACTGGCACGTAAAAATATGCGAACGTCTGCTTGCTTGCTGCAAAGCAAAGTTAACTGAGATTCACCATTTTTTTTTTTTTTGTTTTTCCTTCTGCTGGCACTGCAAATATTCCTGGGGCGCAAGGGAAGAGTAAGCAGCGTCCAAGGTGGAACAGTCTGCATGGCGCTATTAATCAAAACAGAGTCGGCAATCGACGGGCCGTGGACAACAACAAAATGCGCTTAAGCATGCTGCTCCCCATAAATAGCTGTAGTTGAGACCCTCGCTCATTCATTCACCCATCCTGGCCGCTCCCTTGGCCACACCCCGGGACACGCCCAGAGGACGGGCGTGGGATGTTGAATGGAGGAAACCGCATATAAATAGTTTTGCTAGAGCTTCGACATTGCTCCATTTGTTAGCAGACTGACAGTCAAGTCAAGTTGACGCCGTCGTCGTCGTCGCAGTTGCTGTCGATTCTGGACACCACCACCCAACACCCTGCGCCCTCCCCACTTCCAACCACAAACACAACACAGCACAAAAAAAGAAGATGAAGGTTTCTACGTGCCCCGCATATGCGTCGTTGTGGGTTGTTGGCAGAGGGAGGGGGAAAGAGAGACCGCAGGATGTGCAGATCGAAAACAGTTTACAGAAATGATTACAACTGGGCGAATGCGTAATGAGCAATGTGGCGTATGCGTGATGTTGAATGTGCAGACACACGAATGAACAGCACTTCGTGCAGCTGCTGAAGCTAGGATATTTAATTAGTGTAGCACATGACCTCAATTGTCAATTCATTGATTACAACACTTGTATCGCAGTGGTATCTAATTAAAGTGGCAACACTGAAAAGAATCAAAAGAGCGTCATTAATAATTATAAATCCGAAGGGTGCTTCAATTGCAAAATTGCGAGTGCTAACTGCGAATTGACAGTGCTAATGGAAAGTATTAGCAGCGCTTGAGTTAAATTCAATGGCCATAAAATAACGACTATTGACCATTTACTACTAAAAATGGATTCAGACTTAAACTACTGCATGAAAGCATTTTACACACAACTTGTAGACAGAGCGAGAGAGAGAGCGAGAGAGAGAGCGAGAGAGAGAGGGATTATAGCAATCCATTTTGGGCAGTCCATTAAACTAGTGCAATCTCCCTTTCTGGTCACACAGAACACACTCTAAGGATGACATGTGTGCAAAGAGGACATTTCATATTTGCAGTGCATTTGTTGTTTACCTTTTTAAATAAGCCAAGTGCGATGATTTATGATGCTTATAAAAATACTCGTACAACGATGTACATACATGATGATGCTGACACCACACAAATAATAGCCACAACCGAGCTGAACTTTGACTGCCAACCGCATGTGCTACACAAGCCAAATGCCCCCCAGCACATTTGACTGGAGGGCAAGTGTCGTTACAGCTGTCACAATATGCAGTCTGCTCTCTCTTCCGCTCTCTTGGCCTCTTGCAGTGTCGACAAAGTCATCAATAACTGGCGGGCGAACTTATTACATTCGCCTGTTCGAGAGTAGACCGCAGTGTTAAACCGCATTTAATTCACAATAAATCATTGAGCATGGTGGCACAATTCAGCTGCTAGCCATTTGCTGTGCATGCCGAATCAATGAAAACTGTTGACACAAAAATATGTCGCACATAAATATGTTCTAAATGCTTTCCACACTTTCGCATCTCTCGAATTTTCTATATGTGTATTTTCACGTTGAATATCAAGTCAGTCAACAATACGATATCATTCAAATACGTCACAATTACTCTTAAAAAAAAAACAAATAAAAAAGATTACAAATGTATAATGGTAGACGATTTTCCGTCTACTGTTCTATTTAATATACCAGGACTTCAACATAGATGGCAAGCAGATCTTGCGAAGGCTTATCCCTTGCCAGCAGCACCCGAAGATAAGTGTCGTGATGCATTCCTTAAGGAATTATTGGCACCTTATGAACCATCATCCGAGGAGTCGACAGTTGGCGCCGAGGACGATGATAGGCACAAACAGCTAGAGCATGAATTGTCTGATTCCAATTTGGACTCACATCTGATTCATCGTATGACCTTACAAAGGATTTCTCAGGCTAGAAGAACGGATCAGTCAATTACAGAGCAGAGAATCTCTCTAATCACGCCACCAGATATATTTCAGCTTATGAAAGGACGACTTGGCAAAGTGACCAGCGCTGTGGGATTTGTATTTACGCTCATGGAGCTGACGGGTATTACGGAATCCTTGAAGCTAATTTACGACTCCTGTGAACTCAATGTCTCCAAGGATAATTGCTTTAATATATTCAGCTGGTCAACGGAGCATTATTTCACCCGCTTCAATATGCCGAATCCCACGTATTTGGATGTCATCAAAAGAGACCTTAACGTGCTAATGAATTGGTACAAGTTTCGTGTGGATCTCACTGAAATTATGCGTCTATTCGGTGCAATCGATGATGATTTGAGACATCATCGCGAGATTTGTGAGAGTTCTATGTTCGTGATAAAGTAATGAGATCCTCGCTATGTTGATTTCATTTAATTAATATTACTGAATTTTAGAGACGCTCAGATTGACATTAAGGAATTGGTCTCAACCTATCTGAAGATGGCAGAGGAAGAACATCGTAATGTTACGCTTTCTGCAATTGGATTCGCTGGACGATCAGCTGATCCCGGCAATTTAAGGAAGATCTCTGTTCAATCGAGAATCAATCACGTAGATTGTAAGTGCAATTTAGGAAAATTTAAGCAATAACTATTTGTTGTTTTATAGTTGTATTTCCAATCGAGGCTCGCTATCGCTTTAAATGGGCTAAAGCGCAAACGGATCAGAATTCCACTATTACAGAAAAACGCTTTGAGGTACAAACAATTATTAGATGTTTTAGCTTATTAATATATTTCCCAATTTTTTGCTTTAAAGCAAGTCAGCCATGAGCTGAATGAAGTGATGCGACAGAAGAAGGAGAGTGAACACCTTTGGCATGGCACTCGAATTGCGTACCATGTACAGACTAATGCCTTAAGGGCTCGCATATTGGAAATCGAGACAATTTATGAGATGAATATGGAAATGCTAGCAAATGAGCAAAAGGTCATACAAAATAAATTGGCGGATGCCAAAGAAACGCTCGAGAACAACAGAGCACGAGCTGAAATGTTTCATGACAGAATTGAGGAAATGCTGCCATTTTTTGTACAACATAAAACTGAATCAGAAGCAAAAATTCAAGAATTGGTTGGTGACTATTTCCACAATCTTTGGAGTTATTAAACTTGTAACTACTTCTCTTTTTGTAGCCAACTAAGGGATCGCGTCATCGCAGCACAAAAAAATCTTTGCGTGGCTCCAAAAAGAAGTCCGTGGGCGACAAAAAAACTGCGAAGAAAAAGAAAAGTGTGGGTCAGAAATAGGCAGAGTATAATGATTTCTGTTAATGAGAATTTGCACAGAGTTTGTGTTATTCTTGTGTGTATGCACTATTTTTGATTCTTTTATATGCTTGTATTTTGAAATTCGTTATAACTATATTTGCCGAATTAATATTATTAATAAATAATACAGATACAATAATTATATTTTATTGAGAACAGAGAGAATAATAAAAAAGAGATACGGTTTAAGCTTTAAAAGTATTTAAATAAGTATCAAACATTTATCCAAAGAAATTTCCATTTAGTCGTTTATA
Organism: Drosophila siamana; assembly: GCA_035047445.1. Lineage (NCBI taxonomy): Eukaryota > Metazoa > Arthropoda > Insecta > Diptera > Drosophilidae > Drosophila > Drosophila siamana. Next base: position 13,254,888 of record JAWNPP010000004.1, on the reverse strand, counting down.
CGAAATAAATACTTTCGTAATATTTATGAATAAAACAAATATAAAAAGCACGCTGTTACTAATCGAAAATTAATATGCATTCAATTGATATGGGAGCAAATATTGCACAGTTGGGCAAAAAAAGAACGCTACAAGAGATTGCACGAAATTCAGCGAACCGTATAGAATTCGTTTGGAGCGCTTGGCTTTAATAAGTGTTTGCAATACTTTGATGGTTTTGATTGTTTTTATTGGGCGCCAACAAATTGGTTTGCCGAGTTAGACGCTGGTGTTTCTTTTATGATCATATCATAACCGCATTTATACATATAATATTTTATTTTGTTGTCGCTGTCGTTGTTGTTGCTGTTGTTGTATTGTAGTTTCTGGTTTGATTGCATTTTGTTGTCGGCGCCTCACGAATTGTTATGGACTGAGCGCGTTTATTGGTTTTTTCACGCAATGGCTAATGAGTAAAACATTTATGAGCGCAGCTGACACCCCTCACTTCACACTCGGCACACACACGTTACCCCACAACACACCCCATTACCCCAACGGCGTAAAAATGAGGAAAAGAATAAAAATAAAACCAACAACAATAGCTGCGATAAATACAAAAAGAAAAAAAAACACAAACTGTTCAAGTCGTAGAACTTTAAGGATTTGCTAAAATTTGAGTATAGCTTTATGACTTGCGTTTGTATATGTGCTGTGTGTGTGTGAGGCAATGTCCTGCAACGCAGTAAGACGAGTATTTGCTATTAATAGCAAGGATATAGTACTGTTCGAGGCGAGGAGCTTATCAGTTTGCTGTCGCCAGCTTGTCTGGCGCTTGCTTTGTAAAACCACAAAATACTTGTACCCCAAACCGAAGACCGACAAACTGAAGACCGAAGACTGTCCGCCCCATCCATCAATTTCGTATACTTTATCGAGCTGCCAAGCGTTTGGGTTTGCGTTAAATTTCGACCATAGTTTGATGCTGCTGCTGGTAATGCGAGCAATTTACACACAGACCATTGACGCAAAAGGCTTTCCTTTGGGTCTGGACTTTACATAAATTGAGTGTCGAAATGGACTAACTTTTAATCAAAGCTTAATGTAAAGAGCAAAGTGTTGGGCCCACACACACACACACACACACACACACTGTTTAAAGCCACACGCTTTAGTTAGTCATGGCCAACGCCCATTGGCAGTGCTCTAAAATCTTGACTTACATAATTGGTGTTAATAACAGCAACAGCAACAGCAAAAGCAGTGACAACTTCAGCCGCCGTCACAGTCACAGTCGCAGGCACAGTCCAAGTTCCATTACGTGGCACAGTCGACGTCTCGTCGTAGTTCTTGTTAAGCAGGACAAAAAGTCCATTTATGCAAACTGCTGCTGGCAGTTGACAGCAATTGAAGAAGCAATGGCAACTGGCGCAGTCCTTGATAATTGAATGTATTGTTCTTATATTGTCTAAGCAGCAGCGACAGCAGCAAAACCGCGCAAGATTCGAGCTACATTTATATATATAATTGCGAGTTAGAGACAAAGCAGCAGTTGGAGACCACAAGCATTCAAGTGTTGTTATCGGGCTGCTTAATTCATGACGCTGTTTATGAGACAAGTCTCGAGTTGTACATATATTTGAGTCCTAATGACGCACGTTCCCTGGACTTGACCTTGCTTTGGGCTTTCGTCATCACAACCTGTTGGCATGGGACTTGATTTGGCTTATGTAACATCTACACACACATTCGATGTTAAAAAATTAGATAGAAGTCAACGATGTTAATTACTTGTTGCAATGCAATCTGTCTGGCAATATTCATACTTATTAATAAGTCGATTGGTTACAATTACATCAGTCTGCAAGTCATCTCCTTTGCAATCATATCCATCAAGCGCAGCTTGTAAAAAATGGGTCCTTGACTTCGTGTTTATTTATAGCCTTATTGCTCGCTTGCCTCAACAGGATTACTCAATTTGTTTTCCCACTCCCTCGGCTGCTGCTCTCAGCTCTCCAGCTCGCTCTTTGATATTGATGTCTGCGGTAGCCTGAACAACAAACATGCTGCCAAAATCGAAGCAAAACCCAACCAAGTCGAGCCCAACACCCGCAAGCCGAAAAGGCGCTCAAAGCCAATTTACATGTGGCTCAGTCCAACCACTGTAATTGTGGGGTTCTCTTAGAATGTGTGTGTGTGTGTGTGTGTTACACCTGAGGCCACTTTGGAGAGGGTCTCGAAGGTTTGACTTTGTGTAGCGGCTGTTGACTTTTCACATTGCTCACAGCCAGCTCACTCACTCTTGAAACAAATCATCTTTTATTATAACGCATTAATCATACGCACTGTGCTCCGTCGTCGCTTTGAACACGGAAGTGCAAAGTTCTAGCTGAAATCCAAACAGGGCACAAAATGTATACACATTACTTTTCAACGACCCGGGGTCCAAGCTGCTTTCACTTTTCCTTTTTTTTACTTTTTTAGGCGTTTGCCCTCTTTTCCATTAGATTTTCAGTTGGGCTTTTAATTTTTTTGGTTCTTTATTTTTTGCTACTCTGATGTTGCCTACTTTTGTGCCGGGCCATAATTTATGGCCAGGTGTGCGGCAGCTCTAATTGCGTGATAAGTTTTACCAATGAGCATTCTCAGTGTTTGTATTTCATTCAGCTCGACTTGATGCCCTATCAACCGTTTTGTTTCGATTGACGTCAATTCGTGTCGCCGCCAACGCTGTTGTTGTCGTTGTCGTTGTCGTTGTTGTTTTTGTCGTCCTCTCCAATTTGTGGCGAATGTTGGTAAGGTTCTTCAGCTGGTCGAGAAGCAATTGATTAATGGCTACCGCTTATTAACAGGCATTTTGTGTTGGGTAATCGGAACAGCGAGCGCTTTCACGTTTTTTTTTTTTTTTGTTTTTTGTGGCCAAACAACTCAATTGGCCGACTTTTTTATTTGAACAGCACAAAAAGTCGCAGTACAAGTACTAAAAAAAAACAAAAGTTTGCTACTTGAAATTCTCGTCTCATCGTCGACTGCAGCTTAGCACAGCGTGCAAAAAACTGTAGCATACTTTCGGGCGTTTTGTATTCGAACATGGCACAACCACAAAATCCAACATTCACATTCACATTGTCGCATTGTGTCCGCCTGCAACAACGTTGACAATGTGGGCACTGAAAGTTCACAGTTCGTAGTTTTGTTGTTCGCTCTTTTTGGGGTGCCAACCAGCGCGAATTGCTGTGGGCATTCTCTTTGGGTTTGGGGCGTTTTGGTGTCGTTGTGGCTGCGCTGCAATTGCTGCTGGATGTTTGGAGTGCTGCGGCAAAAACTGAACTCGCGACTGCGATACGACCACGTTGAGTGGCATGCAGCTGCTTAATGCCATTCACCGAAGCGGCAGGGAGTCTGTTTATCTTAGCGCTGTCAGCGGCAAAACGACGACGTTAGCCTGGCTGCCGCCCACCCCCGGCTCGCCACAAAACGCAGTTCGACATTTAGGCAATCCCACAAAATGTGCAAAAAACAGACACTATGTAAAGCACTACGCCTAGATATTTGATATTCAAAAACCAGCTGACTTCGAGCAGAAAAGCAGTCAGCATACTGCTGCTTCCTGGGCCATGTGGGCGTCTCTATTATCCCAGTGAGCGTGTGGGCGTTGAGTGAGTAATATATATCCAACTGGAAAATTGGACTGAGGAGGCTAAAGGTTTAAACACAGCACCGCCTTTAATATTTGTTTATATTGTCATGTAGTAACGGCGAGCAAAGCAAGCTATCAGCTATCAGGATGTCAAGTGAAAAGTTTTGAATTTAAATTCAGGACACCAAACAACAAATTAATGCGCAAAATTGTGATTTTGATTAAGACTGAATGAAAATAAATGGCTGCGTCCGAGGGAGAGAAGTGCAGAAGTGTAGACGAGAAACGAAGCCATCCACTGGGAATGATATTAAAATGCTAATTTTCACAGACATTGAGATTCCGCTCGCTGTTATTGTGAAATGGCAGTAAAATTGGCTGAGGTTGAGGGAATTGTCTATGCGTTGTTTATATGTGCGTTTAAATATGAATAGATTACATTTTGGCAAGCTGTTAAAGGACAACATTAACATTAGCTTTCGAGAGTAAATTCAAATTCAAGTTTATGTTGCGTGCCCAAGTTTAAAGCAGACATTAAAGCCAGAAGTATTTAGCTGTTGGCTTAGTTACTTAGGCTTCGGTTTACGCAGCCAGAGTTTCGGGGAATCGGAAAATCGCCACCAACTTAAGCGTTTCAAAGGAAACTTCCATTAATTCTACTTCACATGTACTCAAACTCATAACCGCTGCTCGCAAAAATGTAAACCAGGAAATGCTATTATAATAACATGAAAGTTACTCAAAGCTGGACAGAGCCAAGAAGGCGCTCTCGACCACCTGTCTGTAGACACGAACTGCTGCTGCTCCCCTTTCTGCTAAATTGCCATAATGGAGACGCAATAAATTTGCACGTGGCGAAGGCACAACAAACAGACACCACAACGGCAAAGACGATAGGAGGCCAGGAGTTTCGGTCAGACAGCCGTGCCGAAGGGAATCAGAAACCGAGCACCCGGGAATTGTTAGCCAGAACCATTTTCTGGCAATAAACTTGCAATTAATGGACGCCAAATGAGTTTCAATGGCCAAGTCTGCGGCCGCTTTGTGCGCTTTGCCTTTTGTCGACTGCCTTTTGTTTGGCCTCGTTACCGCATTTAGATTGTTCGATGCCCGACCGGACCACAGGTTGAGCATCGTTTTGAAGATGGTGTTGATGTTGTTGCAGACAGACTCTGTGTGAAATGCCATTTTATTTTAATGTGCTTCGCCCTAATTTCTGATGCTGTTCGAAAACAAAAAGCAATTCAATTTTTGCTGCTGTATGGTATTTCATATTTAGCTGTAAGACATTTCTCGGAATACACGATGTTATCAAGTGTGACATGCAACACCGCAACAACAGTTCTTTTGAATGCCAAACTAGCACTTGCTAGCTCTAAACATTTGCCATTTACGGTATTTGCCATTTTGCTATTTTCTATTTGCCATTTTGCATTTTGTAATTCCAGAATTTCCAACTCTGGTTCAACTGAATTGGTTGCCAAGTGAATTTCGAGATGGAAAAATTGATTGCTCTCCGAGTATGCCAGTGTGGGTGTGTGTAGGAGTGTAAGAGTGTAGGAATGTATGTGTGTGAGTGTTTGGTTGCAACAATTTTCTGTGTGCTGCAGGGGCTTTCTGTAACAGTCGTAGTCAAAAATGTTTATAATAAGCAGTCGACATTTCGGTAGCAGTTACCTTGGTGCTCAGATTGTGACCACAAATACACATAAACCCAACCCCTCCCCCTTACACACACACAAGTTCAGAGGCTCACTCATCTATGCGGCTGAGAGACAGGAGACAAGAGAGAACAGGCAAATGCCTGGCAATGGCAATGACTTTGACTTCCGCTTCCGTTTTCGCTTGTAACAAAACGCTTCGGGCCATAAAGTTAATAAAGAAAAACCAACTTTTTGCGTTTGTTTAAATAAGATCTCAGACCGTTTACGTTTATGGCAAAAAGGACTCAGGCATTTCTGTTGTTGTTGTTATTGTTGTTGCTGTTGATGCTGGTGTAATGCCAACCAAAGTTTGGGCTCTAAGCTAATTTAGCTAATTTAAGCAAGTTCTCGAACTGCAGCGCGTTAAATTTAACGGTTGCTTGGCTAAATGGAATTATAACTGCGTGAAATCGAGTGTCAACAGCGATAAGGTCCAGGGCAGCTTTAAGTGCATTTGGCATTCGCTTGACTGGCCAAAATTGAATTGAAGCGAAGTCAGTTATTCAATTGAGTTGAACGTCTGCTATCGTCAACAAATTACAAGAAATGATAATCCAAACTGACAGTCCCGCAACTGACAAACACAAACACACAGACAGAGTGAACAGGAATTACAATAACACACAGCAGTATAGCCAAAAAAGTATATTGCCACAAAAACGACGGCGCAAAAAAAAGAGGAGGCAGCAAATGGACTGCGACTGCAAAACTGAAGTGAGGCCGAAGTGGGCTGAAGTGGACGGTGGTGAAGTGCGGCGTGAACTGCAAGTGGGTGGAGTGCGAGTGGTTTAAGGATATCCGGTTAACTCGACTGTGTTTCACTTTGCCATAAAAGCCAATTGCTTGCCATTTTTGCGGATTGGTTGCTACAAAAGAAAAAAAAGAATCGAAACGGTGTCAAACTCATTCCCTTGGACATTTTGCTCACGCGACAAAAAAAAAATTAAAGATACTGAGCAAAATGGGGGGAATTGAAAACGGAATATTGAACTACAAAATGTGGCGTTTTTTTTTTGGCTCACTTGGCCTAAAACGAGTGTGCGATGTTTCGCAGTTAAAATGACTGTGTAAAAATCATTCTGGCGCCCATCAACGGCTCAGCATTTCCCCAGAGACCGTTGGCGACGATATGCGTATTTGTGTTTGTGTTTCCTGTTTTTTTTTCTTTGGTTGTCAACAGCAAAAAACAATTGCTAAGTGGGCCGCCTGTCAAAGCCGCTGCTGTTGCTGTGGTGTTGTTGTGCTGATTGCACCGCGGGCGGCTATAACAATTAGAATTAAATTAAGGGAATTAACGCCTGCTGCAAATTGAGAACGAGGGGAGGGGGTGAAGAGTGCGGCTGCAAATATTACACATGGCAACGGATGTTGCCCCTTTTGCGGCTAACCGCAGCGAAAACTGTGACTGCTTTTATGTGTGTGTGTGTGTGTATGTGTGTGTGTGAGTGTGAAAGTGTCAAAATGTCAAGGGTTCATATAAACGGAGTGTTAAGTTAAACTTAGCCACGGGGCGCTTGACTTTGCACCAACTGCTTAATTAATACAAATTTGAGTAACAGCAACAAATTTCAATCAATGAACTTCCCAGATAATGTTGTTTGCACTTTCTGCAACTCAAATGAAGTGTTTAAATTTACTTTTACTCAACTTTGCACCCCATGTTGTGCTAACAAAGTTCAACTAAAAATACAGACATGTGTGTACCTCAATGCCTTGCAATAATTTGCCAAAGTTTGGGGTCGAGTGCAGTTTTCTTTTGCAGACATTTTGTGCCCACTGTGCAGCGCACTCACAACTTTGCTACACGCTCAGTTTGGAAGTACTTATGTGAACAGTTCGCTGAGTTTTGCAGTTGTCTTCAAGTTGTCTGCACTTTTGTGTGATGCAACAAATGTTGACGTAGTCGGTTGCTGCTCGCAAATGTTCATATTTTTATATTTCCGCACCATTGCTCAATATTCTGTATAGTTGAGCTAACTTACTGCACCAACTGAGGCTGAAATCCAAGCAGTTGAATACGCATGTGAAAGGAGTTGTTGTTACTGTGGTTCCCTCTGCATAAATAAAGTATACGACGAGTGGGCGGCAGCATTTTATGGTATCTTCTGGGTAGCATTAGTCGTAGGTCATTCGACTAAAACGACAATATTTACATGATAAAGACAACTGGGAAAAAGTTCATACGAGTATTGTGGCTCTATTAATGGTTGCATTGTTATTCTCGCCCCTCTCTCGCCCCTGTCTCTCTCTCTCTCTCTCTCTCTCACTCGCTTGCTGTGCTGGCTGTGTGCAGATTTGTTTGCTTTATCGATTGTGCGATAGCAGATACTATTTGCCTGCCCTCAGCGCAGCGTTAGTTAGTTTGTCCGTCTCGTCCTCGTTCCATTTGTTTGTCCGCCTCTCGGCACCTCGCAAAAGCAAACAACTTCCGTGTGACAGCAGCGCTAGACTAAAGCCAAAAGCACTCAGCGATAGAGACGGACAGAGTGAGTGAGGGAGAGAGAAAGGAAGTCCGTATCAGAGTCGTTCGATCGAATCACTTGCATTCAGAGTACGAAGTATTTGCGGTTGTTTGCTTTTCGATATTTTTTTTTACTTCTTTGCGCTGCTCATGCGAGTTTGTTGCTTAAAAGCCTAAAAAAGAGTAGAGTACCGCAAAGCAAAGTTGAGTTTCATGCACGTGTTGAGGCTTAAAGTGGTATTAAATTCGTTTTTCTTCGCAATTAAGCGAGTTTAAAACTTTTTTTGAAAGGTCTCGAGTTCACATCGTTGTAGTTGAAGTTTTTAGTTGGTTTAGTTAGCAGCCTCGTCAAAAACTGAAGTCAATTTGATTAATTAAATTGGCGCATTTAAGGCGCACTTAATCTAAATAAGTGTCTGATTGCTGCGAATTAAGTCGATGCTTCTGTGTCGATAGCTTCCTCAAGACAACAAACAACACTTTGTTGTTTTCCTTGCTGTTGCTTATTCTTGGTTCCGCGTCGATGATAAACAATGGATTCTTTTCGCCTGTCTGCTTTGTTAATAATATCAGCATGGGTGGAGAGTGTGAGTCGAACTTACTTAAATGAACAATCGATGTTATCTGCCGTGGCGTCGTGGGGTTGCGACTTCAGCAAAAACAGATACAGATACATATTACGTATACACAACAACTTGGGCACTTGGGCACTTGGGCAGCGAACACGTTTTTATGGTAGGTACTTAAATGAGGGGCTCGGCAACTTTAGCGCCAAGTTAATGCGTTTTATCAATTGAGTTCCATCAAATGAAACACTTTGTACGTAACTGGCGCCCTCAGCGAAAGCGAAAAGCAAAAACGAAAGCCAAATAAATTGGATTCCTCAGCCAAAATAAAAGTTAGTTAGTTACCCCGCCGCATAAATTAGTTGTTCACTTCAATTCAGCGTCGTAAAGCTGCGCTTATTTATTTCCCGTGTCTCTCTCGCTTTCGCTCGCTTAAAGCTGTTTCACTAAAGTCATGGCGTAATCGGAGTTTGCTCTTGGCCGTGTTCTAATTGAGTTGCAGCTGCAACATTTAATTTGGCCTTTTGATACGCAAGTCTAGGCATTTTTCTTGTGCAGCTTTTGTAAGCTGCAGTTCTTTTATCTTCTCGCTACTCGCTTCTCGCTTCTCGCCCACTTGATGTCTGTGTCTCGCGAACGCAAAAGGAATTCCGACTAATTGAAAGCCAACCTGCTGTGCCCTCTTAACCAACAAAACGAAACGAAATGAAAAAAAAGGCAGCCGAGACACGGCCATGAATGTCGAGGCAGTCAAAAGGCATAAGGAGCTTGAAGCGGGAGTTCCGTCAGGAATTGTATTTCAATAAATTAAATTGGAATTTATTTATAGCACACTGAACGTTTTTAACTGGAATCGTACTTAATGCTTATATTGTGTATTGTATAATAATAATAATAATATTGATTTATATTATCGTATGTGAGAATTACGTCTTATCGTATATACACATTCATATAGTATAGTATATATATATATATAGTATAGTATAGTTAGGTATTTGAGTATGTCACATTAATATCTCAGAAGAATGTTGAAGACTGAACAGCAGACACAATACACATACACACACACACACATACATACGCACACATAAAGATGGACAACATTAACGATGTAATAGTTTATAATTTATGTATCAACATTTAAGTAAATCGCGTTGCGCAACAAATTTGGTTTTGGTTTCGGTTTCGGTAATTTTGTAATATTGTTATCGTATTTCGTATATTTTGTATTTGTATTCGCAAATATATTCGCATATTGTATATTGTATATAGTATATGAATATTTTGGAATTTTAAAGGTACAACTCTCAATTGGTATTGCGATTAGAATTAGTTAATAATAGTTACAGTATCTAATGCATTTTGGCCACTTCCAATGCTCACATCAATTTGGTTTGTTGAGTATCAAAGAGACATCGATTTGATGGGTAAAAGATGCTGCTGACTTTACATAATTTTAGCTAACTAAACGTACTTACTGCCTACATTAAATTACTCTTTACAATACTTATGTCATATCTCACAAGGATAAATATTATGAATTAGCGCGAAAGAAAGCTCAAAGAGTAAACTGGTTTAACCACTTACTTAGCTAATAGCTACATAGTTATATTTACTAACTTAACTCGTACTACAAAAGTGCCTGCCTCATCCTTACACCCTTGCGTCGCTGTACTCAATGCGCACTGTGCGTCGTGGTCGCTGCCCTCGCATGGGATGCGAATGTGCCTCAGAGGCTCCCAGGCTGCGCAGCGCCAACAGTTCCCGCGGCTACAATTGCGTACGCTTCGCAGCGCCATTGCTGCCAGCGGTTGGTGGGGCTGCATCCCCGGGCGCCTCGACGTAGGAGTACGAGGGCTGCTCCATGACGAGGGGATGACAGATCTCGTAGACTGGGACCTTGAGGCTTGTCTTGCGTAACCCACCCAAGCTGCTATGCGAACTCGAACTGGGCCCAAACGAACGTCATCTGTTGCCTTCATTATTGCCCATCTCCGAATGCTGCAGTTCGCTCTCATCGCCAAAACTATGCGCGGCCGCGCTGGGCGTAATACTGGGCGTTCGTCCTTGTATGCGGATGGCGGACATGTCCGAGCCGCGACGCGAGCTCTTCAGGGAGACGCTTTGGCGCGAGCAGAAGCAGCGGCAGATGATGCGCTTGAAGGCGAACCGAAAGTCTTTGGAGAAGAGTGCATAGATCATGGGATTCACCGCCGAGTTGCAGTAGCCCAGCCAGAAGAGCACAGAGAACAGCAGCGGATCCACACAATCCTGGCAGAAGGGTCGTATGATGTACATGGTGAAGAACGGACACCAGCAGAAGATGAACATGCCCACAATGATGGCCAAGGTCTTGGCGGCCTTCGTCTCCATGCGAAAGCGTTTCACCTGCGCCTTAATATTGCGTCTGCCCATCTTTTTGTTCGCCGACCGCGGATGGCCGCCAACGGTGCCCGCCTCGCTGGTGTTGCTCTGGCGACGCCCCAACTCGGGCAGCGCTTTGCTCACCTGCAAATAACAGGTGCTGCCGCCGTGATGCTGCTGCCTGTAGAGCTGTGTCTCCGTCGACTCGCGACCATGCGAGCCATTGTAGTGCACCGAGAAGAGCGCATTGCTGGAGGGTCGTCGTTCGTGCGACGACGTCTCTGGTTGCGCCAGCTCGTTGATGTTCTCGCTGGATGGATACGACACGGATATCTTGATCTTATCGTGCTGATGATGCAGTCGTCGTGTCGCATATTTGCTCAGGCGCTCGGGCGATGGGGTGCCCAGCGTTGTGGTGGTGCTTTGAGTGCTGCCGTTGCTGTGCATCGAGTCCTGTTGATTGGAGCCGCGTCCACGATGAATGCGCAGCGTCAGACGTTGCTCCTCGAAGCGTGAGCCAATGCCTTTGGAGCCTGTGTGCGGGGGTAGAGGGGGGAGAGAAAAAGAAATCGGCATTAGTTGGCGCTGCAAAACACAATTCACAATTCTGTTTCCTGTCGCTTATTGAATATCGCTCATACGCCCCGCTGCACGCGATTTGTTGCCTACTTCTGACTGACTGAAAGGCTGTCTGGCTGTTTGTCTGTCTGTGCGTTTTGTTCGTGCCAAGCGAGCGCAGGGAAGACCGGGTTGCACTTTAGTAAATTAAACGCGTAATTATGCAAATGTCTTGGCATAAACGCGACAAGCACTCAATGCCTCCTTCCTTTGCTGCCTGCTGCCGGCTGCCTTCTGTCTTGGCAACAATGTCGTCCTGTCTTAGGCGCGTTTAAGCCGCCTTCAAAGCGAACTTTATTTCATTAATACACATACATTTGCATAATTTCACACAGACACACACACTCATACACACTCGCCTGCTATTTCTTTCCGTCTACCTCTTCGGACGGACTCGGCTGCGTCCCGTTTTGCATTTATTACTCATACGCACGTTTAACAGCTGTATAAATTTTCATTACATGCCGCGCGAATGTCATGAATAATCAGCACAATAATGCCTTGTCATTCTGATTGTTGTTGCCAATCGTTTCAATTATTAATGTCCACCGTTTGAGACTTAGCTGCCAAGTTCTCTGACCTATGTAACATATTTGTTAAGTTCGTTTGACCTGCCCGCTGACGCTTTAATATTGATAGCAATGTGAAACTGTGAAATGCGAGCTATTTGCTGCTGCTTCTGCTTCTGCTTCTGCCTCTGCTGCTGCTTTTGACGTATTGATGTACACGAAATAGTTGCTACGAAATGCGATCAAAGTAATTGATTTGCCAACAACGCCAAGAGTCGATGAGAGCGGAAGAATAAAATAATTCATGCCATCCAAAATGACAACGAAATATCTATCTGTCTGTAGTCGAGTGCAATGCAATTAAGAATTAAGTTGTCGAACAAACGAATCGACTTTAGTTTGCAATACCAAAGTGCTCAAATTTAACTCGTTTCAATTACAAACGCTCTACTGAATTTCAACAGTTTGTTTTTACTTTAAAACTCTCTGTCGGTTTTACACTTTAACTTGCTGGCAATTTAAATTGTTTGCTTTGGGTCTTTTACTGTTAACTGACCATTCAGAGCTGCTGTCGTGTCTGCCAATCAATTTTATTATAAATTACCTTTACTTTTGTCGGCGTTCATTTCAGTTTTCTTTTTTCTTTTTTTTTTTTTTTTGGTTTTTTTGTATGTTTTCATTGTCGTGTGTGTTGTTTGTTCTTGTCGGTTTTTGCATTTATTTTTATTCAAAAAATGCTATTGACTTAACCATATTATCGGCTGATATACACATAAATATATTCATTAAATACAAGTATATTATACATAAATATATAGTATAACTGAACTGATGCACATTTAGTAGCTGACAACAAAAGGGAACAATAGATCTGCTTACCATTACGTACTTACAATAAATACATACAATATATGTTAAGTATATGTTTAAGTTAGTTAATAATGCTAAGTAAGTATGTACTTATCTCACAGTGTATCATTATCAATGTGAAGCAAGTCCCTTTTAACTTATACTTAGTGTGCCTTAGGCCTAGGTAAATACACGAAAATTATTGCCATTAAGTTACAATGTCGTTCGAATGCGATTGCGAATGCGAATGCGAATACTGTCAATGTCAATGTCAATGGGCTGGCGGCGGTTACAAAAGTACAAAAGCGAAATAAATTGGCTCATGTCAGATGTAAGTAAGTAGTAGTTGTTACGGTTCCTTCTTCCTCCCGTTGTCTTTGTGTGCTGTGCAGTGGCTTAGAGCACACGACCCTTGCAGAAGCCACCACGTCGTATACGCTTCGTGCTGCCGCCAGAATCGATGTCAATGCTCGTCTCCTGTGGCAACGATGCTGTGCGCTGCAGCGGACTTGACGTGGCCTCGTAGCTGCCGATTAGTCAGCTGAAATCAACACCGTCGCCGTCATCGGAGCAGCCCGAAATGGTTTTGTGGAATGTCGCCGGTGCCATTAGGGCACGCGCTGCAATCATCTGGAAATTCTCCGATGCCCGGAAGCCGCTGCGAGTGCAGACACAACGGCACACGATGCGCTTGAACGCGATGCGAAACTCATGCGAGAACAGTGCATAGATCATCGGATTGATGGCCGAGTTGCAGTAGCCCAGCCAGAAGAGCACTGAGAATACCGTCGGCTGTATGCAATGGTCGCAAAAGGCGCGTATCAAATACATCGTGAAAAACGGCAGCCAGCACACAATGAAACCGCCCACAATGATGGCCAACGTCTTGGCCGCCTTGGTCTCCATGCGAAAGCGCTTCACTTGAATCTTAGCGCTGCGTTTTCCGGCGCGTTTCTTCGCCGCTGCCGTCGATGCCGAGTTGCCGCGCTCCAGATCCGTGCCACGACTCGCTGTGTCCAGGTTGAAGGTGGTCTCGCCTATGTCGAAGAGACTGCTCTTGAATGAAGCTCGCCGTCCGTTCGAGAGCGCATTCGATCCGCCCTTTGCGCTGACGACTGCATAATGTGGTGAAGGAGGCGGCGCCTGGGCGCCGCCTAGGCGCGGAGACTCCAACATATTTTCCGAGGAGGGAAAGGAGACTTTGATGGCCACCTTCTCGTGCCGCTGGCGATTGACACGCATCGATGTGGCGCGCTTCGGTGAGGCAGTCTGTTGATCCTCATTACCGATGCCGAGCGCGGCGCCAGCTGCTCCATTGCTGTTCACGCTCAGAGTCGAGGACATGGAGTGTGCTGAGAGGGGGGTGCGTTGCGGCGTGCCACAAGGACGACCGCGATGGATGCGCAAGATTAACTGCGAGTCCTCGTCTCGATTATTGCCCCCCGACTCGCGTGGACTGCCTGCAATAAGTCGAGTGGTTTTTGTTTTTTTTTGCTTGTGGAATTTGTCGGCAAGTCGAAAGTGTTTTGTTTGTGGTGTCATCGTGAACATTGATTAACATTCAGTTTTGTATTATACATGAATTTTGGGTGTGGTTGTGACTGTTCCTTTTTTTCGGTTAGAGACAAATGAGTTGTTGTAATTTTAGCTTGTTGTTGTAAAATATTTGGTGAAACACGTTAATATATATATATGGCAGGAAGCTAACTACGTTAACATTGAGATATTTGTTGGAAAAACATTTGCATATTTATAAGTATGTATGTAATTAAATCTGTACACTACGAATATTACTTAATAGTTATAATAATAAGGAAATGGACAATAATTAAGTCATGTTCTCAATTCCATTCTCCATCCAAATGCCATACTAATTTATGTAGCATACTTTTTTGGGCATGCTGAAAAAGTATTTAAAAGTCGTTGAACTTGCCTTAAGAAATGTTTACTGAAAAAAGTGTGTATATGAGGGAGAGTCGATAAGAAATTGAATAGAGAACATGCTCCTGCTGAAAGTTTAAATTTAGCATATTATTGGGAAGTACCAGGCATCTGCATTCCAATTATGCTTTAAGAGACTTAAGGTATTAAAATAACGTTTTAATTACAATTTATAGTTTTGAGAATTTACAAAATCTAATTACTTGATTGTCATAAAAAAATGTTGTTTCAAGTTTCGTGGGTCTTTTTATTTTGTTATACATATTTATAGTCGGATTTTAAATTTTTGGCAGTTTCAATTCATATGATAATAGTAGTTGATTTTTTTACAATCGTTTTAGAGGGCGAGTAGAATCAAAAGAGTATTTGTAATAGATAAACTAAACACGGATTTTATTTGCATTTGGATTTAGTTAGTTTCACTGTTCGCAGAAATATATTCCATAACTAGTCTGCGTTTAATCGGATTTAAAATTACATGCATTTGATATAAGGATTAAATATAAACTATAAAATAATATAAATTCTGATAAAAATACGAAACAGAATGGAAATTTTTCAAATATTTGCAGAAAAAAAGAAGAGAAACATACAATTTGTTAATCAACATCCTGCGGTGTCGTGTATCAATCTGTGTTCGGTCTGTGTGCCTATTAAATAATTGAACTGTCCAATTCAGACAGACCGCAATTTGCATAATGGAATTTAATTAATTTCAACTGATTTTACAACGCATAGCGACATACGATGCTCGTACACAATATTTGGTATGTCGTCAATATCAGCAATGAATATAATTTACAGACAAAAGGTTCCCGGAGAAAGGCAAATGTATGCGATATCAGATATGATTTGCTTTTGGGCCCAAAAACCCGAATGCTCAATATGGAAATATGCTGTGACCACCTTGTACAATACGCAATATTGGTAAAAGCGAATTACATAAATATCAAAAAGTAGAAAAATGTGAAAAAGTCCATTTGCATAAAAACACACACAGGAAACGAACCCATAAAAGTATGTACGAGAAAAATGCAAATACAAAAGACATGCTACTGATTTATGTATAAAGTATAGTTGATAGCAGGAACAAAAACGAGCAAAGAGGAAGTAAATCCATGTTAATGCCAGCAATATTCCATTCGAAAGAGTTTCCAAATGAAAAACAACAACACAGAAACATTTCCCCTATTAATGTGCGCATAAAAACTATTTTTATATACTACATATTTGCCTTCCTTTGTGCAGCGAATTCTCTTAGAAGGCCTAGGGCATTATGCTTTCGCCGCCGAGTTAAATAAACGTAAGAAAAAAAGACGCGTGGGTGTTTCACAAAAAACAAACAAACAAACAAACAGACGCGCGGAGCAAACTGTTTTCCCATCTAAGCTGTTGACAAATTGAAATGTTTTTGCTTTCGCATATGCAAATTGATGATCGAACGCCCACCCATAACCGGAAAGTAAATAATAATAATAATAATAAAAAAACTGAATGAAAATGATTATTGTACGATTTCATTGATAATTTGAGTGCACATTGATTTAAAGAATTGTGCCGCTTTTGTGGCAATATTTAATGAATATTGCCAGCGTTGTATTGTTGTATATTTAATTATTTGCCAATTATTTGTGCATTGTATTACCTTTTAATTAGCGTGTTTATATTCACTTCATTAAATGTTTAATTAGTCAATTTAATAGTTATTTGTGCGGTTGTTGAATGAACAACATAATTTCTCTACAATATACACGTGTAACCTGAGGTCCGACTGCATTTGACCTTTGAATGGCACTTGATGCTAAAGGGACCTGAGCATATGGAACATGGAAGCAGGTCTCTAGTTAATGGGTGACAATATGAGAGAGAGAGAGAGAGAGAGAGAAAGAGTGGAGGTGTGAAAGTCAAGGCGAAAGCTGAGACAGGCAGGCGTAAAAGTTACCACGCCTGCCTGTTGTTGTTGACACAGGGCCAGGGTCATATCTTTTGAAATTGAAATTTTGAAAGCCCTCTCACAGCTCATGTGCAACTGGCGCGCAACAATAACAGGCTCAAGTGCTCGAGAGAGCTCGAGCTTGGTTTGGCGGTGTCTGCGTACATTTTAATAGTCGACGCCATGAACCTCAGCTAGTTTTTGAACTTGAAACTTGATTACCTTCAAAAGCCACTAAGGAGCGTGTGGGTCGTATAGGAAAACAGCCCGAACGGGCAACAACTGCCACGGCTTGCCATACTTGCCATACGCCTCCGCATTGTGTCACGAAATGTTTTTAGACATTCTCTTTTTCAGTTACTGCGTTCCGTATTTGTGTGCATAAAAACTAGTGAGCGACGTGGCAAGCGAAAGAATAGAAGACACGCACGGCAAGTGGCCCGCACACGAAAACTATAACAAGCTCAGCGACGCTCTCCGTATATCAGTGTGTGTGTGTGGGTGTGACTTAGCGTGCGTATATGTAGTTGTAGTTGTATTTGTGTGTTCAAGGCTGTCGCCCGATGTGCTGCGAGGCGACTATTCCGTAAAATCTGGGCTTTGTCTACAAAATAGCGCCGACTAAGGACACGTCAACTGCAAAACAAATCAACAACAACAACACCTCACTAACAACGCAAATAAAACATTATGTGTTGTCGTCATCACTAACGTCGTTGAAACTCGCATTTATGACGTGCACAATTAGCGCAAGTTTCAGTTCAAACAAACAAACATTAAATTGCATAATACGCATTAAAGTTGAAGTGCAGAGCGAAGTCGCTTCTAACTTAGGTCTCTCTCATCTTGAAACACAAAGATCTAAGCAGCTAACAAATGGTAGCCACGCAGCTGTAGTTTAATTTAGAATTTAACCACGTCCACTTAAGTCGAAAAAACAGGAACAGTTTGGCAAGCCATTAAATTTGCCAGTTTGACATAATGATGATAAACAAGGAAGTCCTGCCTTTGGTTGAACTGAAAGGCATTCCTACTTGGCGGGGCGGTAATGAAAATTATATGTTTCTTGTCTATTAAACTGTCATTAGGCTTGCGGCAAATTGTAGGCACTTTTGACTGAACTGTTTTATTTTTGGCAACTGCCTGATGTGGTTGCTGACTGGGCCTGGCCAACGCAATTAGCAGGAGCATTGACTCTTTCGTTGCTAGCGTTAGCATTGGCATTGGCGTTGGCGTTGCGCACGAAACGTGGCTATTGATTTTTATTATATAACCCGTCATTTAGTCAGCTAGTCAGCTAGTCAGTCGATGAGTGAGAGTGTTGGCCTTGTTCTTGTTCTTGTGATTATGATTTTGGTTTCGGTTTTGGTTTTGGTTTTGGCTTTGGCTTTAGCTTTGGTTTGATTAAAGCTAATGCGTGCGCTTGGCTTGGCAACACTGTGGCCGGCAGACCCAAAGTCGATGAGATTAAAAACTCAACTAGAACCGTGCTCAATGAGCTGATCAGCCGGAACAAAGTGCGCAGTGCACAGTATTGGCAAAATATTGCTCAACTAATGAGCCACACACATGAGACTTGTCGTGTGCTACATACAACACATACGTATAAATTTAATAACAATTTAATTTGTCCTTTAAAGACGACTTCAAATAAAACGAATTCGCCTGGCCAACAAAGGCGAGGCACAAAAATCTAGTTAAATCACACACACACACATACACAGAAGCACACATATCTCTTCGCTTTGTGTGTGTTCTAATGTGGATTTTTATTTTTCTGCCCTAATGGCTGAAGTTTGTTCATTTCATTTACGCTGCCTTTTTGCCTAAGCCGATTTGTTTGATGTCCTCCTCCGTTGTGTTCATGGAATTTACGCAGTATT
The DNA here is from genome assembly GCA_035047445.1 of Drosophila siamana. Classification (NCBI taxonomy): domain Eukaryota; kingdom Metazoa; phylum Arthropoda; class Insecta; order Diptera; family Drosophilidae; genus Drosophila; species Drosophila siamana. The sequence continues at coordinate 13,236,439 of JAWNPP010000004.1, read as the reverse complement.
GCATGAAAAACAATGCTCATTATATGGATTGTACATCTACATATGGTAATTCTTGCATTCCGACTTGGAAGAATATGAAATACACTTGTTGGCATTACTTATTCACTGTTTAATTCAACTGTCCTTCACTCAGTTGTGAACAACAAGAATGGATATTAGAAGCAGATGAAGTTGGCAAAATCAAAATTAAATATGTACATAGTTATTGTTTGTTAAACTACGTAAAAGTAAACGCCCCCAATACTGTAAGAGTATTAGAGTGAGATATATGTTAAGAAATTCCGTTTGTGGGTTTGAGGGAAAAGAGAGATGGGCTAAAACGCTGGGACTAGGCTAAAAGGGAATTCCAAATTATAAGCATACAAAGTGTGTCATTTGTGTGTTAACTGAATCCAAATACAATTTGGCTTAAACTCAGGAACAGGTGTAAAATTGAGGACTTTACTTAAATTATTGACAATATTCGATTAAAGGTAAGTTTAAAGATCGTACGTGTTTTGTAGCAGTAGTATATTTATAATGTTTACTTACATGGGTAATCTATGCTATTAATCTATGGTAGAAGCTACAAAGTATATGCATATTTGTTTAAATTTAACTTTATGGTTTGGAGTTTAGTTACAAGGATTGTATGTGTTTCTGTTTATTGCTTTAACCATATACAAAGTGGTCATCGTTTGTTATTTACTCGATTCTTAATAATTAACGATTGATTTGTTTGTTTTAACAGCTCACTTAGGGGACTATTATTTAGGGTTCTATTCGTATGTAATTATAGATATTTATAGACCTTGTTTTTCATTGGTTATTTATCTCGTTTTGAATGTTTTTGTTATTGATGTACCGAGTGCAGAACACAAAAACAAAAGGCCGACAAATAATGTGTGTGTTTGGTGTGTTTGTGATTATTTATAAATGTTGAATCCAATTGAGTATTAAATCAATTTTGCAACTTCTGCTGACACAGGACAATTACGCACAAAAGACACAAACGAGATGATTTACTTAACTGCCAATTTATTTATAATAATTGCTAGTCTTTTTGCACACGTATTTAGCCAGGAGTTAAGAGACAATGACGAGTTTATATGTTTTATTTATAATGTTTTATGTGCTTACACTTTTTGGTTTTGGATCGTTGATTTGTGGTATGTGTTAAACCAAAAAAAAAAAAAAAAAAACAGGATCAAGGACGCCACACAAATTCTACACGTTTAGAGTTTGAAAATTGTTTTTAGCAGTCGATATTATTATTATAAATTTTGGATAAAATTGTACTTGATATGTATTTTGAGCAAACCAACTACATACGCTACGTGGATTACACAACTTACGCTAAAAATTATCAAATCGAATCAAATTGAGAGTTGAATTGAATTGAATTGAATTGAATGAGAATTAGTACAAAATATATAGGGACAAAAACTTTTTAGCTACGCACAAGTTGCTGAATGAGAATTTGAAAAAAGAGTGTGTGTGTGTAACCAAATGTGTGTTACAGGTGTGTTCCATAACTGCCAAACTTCACTGTACTCACCCTTGGTCGTCTTGAAGCCCTGATTGATGGCCCTCGTCGTACGAACGGCGGCTCGATAGATGCGCCAGTAGAAAAAGAGCATCACAAACATCGGTATGTAGAAGGAGCCGAGTGCTGAGTAGAGCACATAGCCTCGATCGTTGGTTAGCTCGCATTTCCAGGGACAACTTGTTGTCTGTTGCGGCACATTTATATCGTAATCGGTTTCAGTGACAGGTGACATTGTTGTTGTTGTTGTTGATGTTGACGTCGTGATACTTGTTGTTGTTGCTGCTGATGTCGTCGTCATGGCTGCAATGTGAATCTCAGCTGAGCCATCGATTGGCGCAAAGTTGGGATCGTATGGATTGTAGGCATTTCCATTGCCATTTTCATTCGCAGTTAACAAAGAGGCTGCTGCCTCTTTATGCTTAATGCTATTGCTATCTACATCTAGTTGCTCATCCTGTGTGCTTGACATTGTGGTGGCATAGTAAAGCGTATGATTTCCCCGTGTGTAGGTCGGTTGTACCACGGCCTGCGAGAAGGAAGAAATAGGGGGATGCGACTTAGAGAAATATGGAATATGAAATAACAAAATAAAATTTATGTATAGTATATATATATATATATGTGTATATGTGACACTTGACGGGGTTACATATTAAAAGCTTTGTCATCGCCACATTCCACATTGAAATTCTAGCTGCGCGCAGACACCAAAAAAAAAAAAAAGGAAACACGAAGAAATTTCCAGCTCACACATTGCTCACAATAAGCCAATAAAAATGCAACTTAAAGCGGTTTATTTTGCACAAGATATTCGGCGACGTGTTGTGCATAAATATGATGTCAAAAAGGTGTAGCATACATTTGGGAGCACGAACCGACGATGATGAGATACTTATGCGTAACTCGACTATAAAACACCCTAACTTAATAGTTTAAACGTTTCGCATTCCGCCTCCCAATTTCAATTCTATTGATTTGGCATAACTTTTGAACTCACCAGCTGACGCAGCATAAATATTGCGTCTCTCGAGGAAGAGACATAGATTAGCACACCTTTTGGATACCCTCGTTTCATGCGGTTTATGGATATGGGCCCATAATAAAGTGGGGAACGTATTAATAAAACCCACCCTCTGAGCTCTGAACAGTTTAAAGCCATGGCCGACATTTGGGGCTGCGGATAATATGAGGATGGGGGTGAAATTACACATGCTCTGTCATATGCAGACAAGCCAAGAGCAGCTCATACACCTGACTCGAAATTGAATGAATGCGTGCGAGGCAAAGAACACGATGAGGGGACGAAAAGGAGTCAAGCAGCTGCCAACAATGGCGCACGGCCGTATCATATTAATAATCGATACCCAGCAGCGTTGGAAGCACAACTCGAGTTGAGAAATGGAGCTCGTAAAGTCAGTTGTGAAATGCGAGGCACTTGCAAGTTGAATGCATTCAACAGATGCATTCAAATGGACTTACACTTCGTATGAATAGGATACCCATGAAGTTATGTGGATGCGAACTGAGCAATGTTGCCAGCTCACTGAATGATTTCGATGGACAGAACGAGTCATTAAGATTAAGCCAACGAGATGCGAGGCAGCAGCTAAAGCTGAATCAGTGATGCCCCGCCAGCTATGAGAGATTTATGTGTGTGTTTGTGAGTGTGTGTGTGTGTTTGCTGACCAACTCAGCTCAGAATGTCTCCATTAGCCACAAAGTTGAAACAATATGGCCAGTGAATTTGTTATTGCTTGGCCTCAGGCAGCATTCGGCAGCGAAAACAAAGGACACAGGCGGCCGTTCGTCCATAAAGTGTTGAGGGAAGTCGTATTTAGTTGGCCCAGTTAGTTGCGCTATCAGCAGTTGTTGATCTGATTACCCAACGAAACATGAATGATGCCAGCCTGTCTGGGGTCGTGTTGTCGTGTTGTCGTCTTGTTGTCTTGTCGTCTTGTTGTCTTGTCGTCTTGTATGTCGCATGTGTAGCACATTATAATCATTGTCATTACGTAAGTATTTTTATGCATGTGCGCCAAAAATGGCAGCAAAAACAGTGTGCGAGCAAATAGACAGACTGTCAGACAAGGCACACAACAACAAACGACGAGCTTGTGAACGTTAAGTCACAAAGAGAAGGGGGACAGCTTGGTTGGGGAAGGGTGTGGGTGTGAGCGAAACATGTTGGCACAAATATGTTAAGCCAAATTGCAGGCAGCCCTCGCAGGCTTTCAACATTTTCCATGCGGCTCGTCTGTGGCTTTTTTGGCCAGAACTTTAACTTGCAATGGTGTCAATGACAGTCTTATTGAGAACTTTGCCGTCCAACGGCAAACGGGTTCGTCGAAACTGAGGTTTCTTTGGCCAATCGTGGTTGGTTGCATGCCAAAAACAGTTTTCGCATTTTCAATTTTGTGCTCCGGCAGAAAAAAAATTAGCAGTTTAATTTATTGTAAATACTTTGTGGGAGTTGTGGGCTTTACTAGGGGTAGGGTAGGCTTACCTTTTGATCCTTCCAGCCCACCAAAGGTGGAAAGCATATAACAAATGAGAGTACCCAAATGCCGGCGATTAAAGACTTGGCCTTCTTCGTTGACATAATGCTTGGATAGGTGACGGGTCGCGTGACTGCAACGTAGCGATCCAAAGATATGGCACATAGATTCAATATCGATGCCGTGCACATCCAGACATCCACCGCCAACCAAATGCGGCACCAGACATCGCCAAATATCCAAACCTAGCGAGGCACACAACAATTTTTAAATTTCTGCGATTTGTTCAAGTCGCTGTTAGTCGTGTACTTACCTTGAACACCTCCCAGGTGGCCGAGAAGGGTAGCACCGCGAGGCCAACTAGTAAATCGGCTACGGCTAAGTTAACGATGAAAAAATTGGTAACACTACGTAATTTGTTTGAACAGAAGACGGCGGCAATAACGAGACAGTTGCCACCAATGACCAGTACGTTGATAAACTCGAGTATGGCCAAAGAGATCAGATTCGCCGGTTCCGTCCATTTCACAGATTTAATGAGATCCTCACACTCTGTCTCATTCATGGCGGTACTTTTGTGATGGGTGTATCTTTGTGTTCACCACCTGCCGCGTTAAATAAAATAAGCAAACGAAATGTTACGTTACTATGTGTAAATGCTCCCAGCTCAATGCATAATTAGCCATGTTGCCTAGACCACAGCGCCATTGCGTGGCCGGCATGGCTAATTAATTTATGAGAACACAAAATAAGTATACGCTAGCCAAAAAGTGGCCGACACAACAAAAGGTGAACAATCGGGCAAACACAAAACAATAGCCAGAAACCAGTACAAAAAGTTTTACTGCGTAAATGACTGAAGATTTCTGAACAATATCAAACAACTTTAATGATTGGACAGTCAGCCAGGGGGGAGGGGGCGAAATGTGAAATGTTGTGCCAGAGGATACAACACGTAAGCCGGGGCCAAAAGGCTGTTTAATTCTGGTTGAAATATAATTGCAAGTTAAGCGCTTGCGGAAACGGAAGCGATGACATTTCACCAATTGCAACATGAAACGCAACAACAACGCGTAGAGCGAGAGAGAGAGAGAGAGAGGGGCAAAGAGTTGAGGATTACCACTTGGTATTCAGCTGGCGTGTGCATTGCAATTTAATTGTGGTAATTAATTGTCGTCATTTTGAACAGTTTTATTAAGCATACAGCGAGCATTTTATGAATGAATTCCAATGCGTTGCCATTGCGGACGCAATCAGCTCCATCAAAACATGCTATAAAGCCCACCAAGCAGAACAGATCGCCAGTATTGCGATTGAAAACGGCAAACTCATTCAATGCGACTATTTTTGCGCACAATTTGGACGCTAATCAATATTTGTGGCGAACAGTATTTTAAATTATTTTTGACTTTAATGGCGAGGCACGCACACAGCCAGCCACAAAACAAGAAGCAGCAGCACACTTCAATTGGGTTTGGGTAATTGCTGGGCATGGCATGGCATATTCAAGACACGCAATAAATCGATTAAAATATATATTGGATTTAAGTACCCATGACTCTTGACTCTACACTCTTGACTCTGGCTTGCTTTGCTTGTACCACTATGAAACAGTGTAGTTGGAAACGTTGGCACGTCTGCTTTTGTTTCTCATTTGCACAGCAAAAGAGCAGTAGCAAAAGTTTGTATATAAATGCATATGTCGAGTAGTTAGTTGTGCTCTTGTGATTGAGTGCACCTGTTAGGATTTATTCGGTGAAATTCATAACAAGCCGAAGGACCTTGCAAAGGTCGCCTGTTACCACCCGATTGTTGAGTGTAATGCGCTTGTTGCTGTAATTACATTCCTGCCAGCTATTTCTGTTCAATATTGAATGTCAAAAATTCATTTCCCACAGAAATCGATTTGTGTTTTGACTCATTGTCAAGGCGAATTCTGACGTTGGCTACCTCAACAATTTTCTACGTACTCTTGCTACAAAGTCTCGAAGTCTTTTGTGCAATTGTTCATTGCATGGCAACTTTTGTTCAAGTATTTTGAACAAGCTGCTTTCGGTTAATCTCGATAATTGGCCATGTGTCTGTCTGTGCATGTTTGGGTTGCCACAATTAATTGCATTTATATTATTGAGGCAAGTACTATACATCAAGCTCAAGTTGCTCGGCAGTGTGTCAAAGAAGATATGAAAGTATAAATATGTCGAGACTTTGCTTGCTGTATATACAGTCTGTGTGGCGATGACAAAAAAATTGTTTGCAAACACAAAGTGTGGGACGAAGTTGAGGGGGCATGACGCGGTCTCACAATAAAGGCAATCAGCCGCACGGAGAGAGTGGTGTGTGTGTGTGTGTGGGAGTGTGGAAGCCAACATAAATTACTCACATGACAAAAAATATGAGAGCTCAGTAGAAACTGCCTTTGTGACCAGGCATGCAAATATTTTCGAAGGCAAGCTCTCGCTATCAGTGACGCAAGCCAAAGAGATTTTTGTCTTGCAATGAAAATTAAAAGTACAGACAGCGAGTAAGTATACTACGAGACTTGACTGCTCATCCTAGTGAAATATTTGACATTTGCGGGGTATAAAAAGTTACTTTACGGCAGCTAATAATGAAAAATGGTAAAATTAAGTTACAAGCTCAAAATTTGCTAACATTAAATTGTTGCGCATGTAATAAATAATTGACATTTAAAAGGAGATGTGCGTGTGTAAATCCCAAAAAGCTTTTTTTCGCCAGCCACTCACAGCTCGCAACGTATACGCGATTTCGCCCTTTGCGTTGAGTTGCGTTACGCATACGCACAGTTGACGAAGGCTTAACAGCCGCGACATTAAACGCGTAGGCATGGCAAGGCATGCGTTAAATTTAATTACAATGGCACGAACACAAAAAAAAAAGAAAGAAAACAGTTGCCTGCATTTCGAAACGGCTATTTAATTGAGAGATTTTCTGAAGAGCCGCATAAAATTTCAATAAAATGCGAATGTGAATGTGCGGCGGCGAACACAAGCCCATTCATATTCAACAGAATGTTTCAGCTCATTTTACTTATGTGTGTAATAATCTATATGGGAAAGAACATATAAATTTAATTCAATTGAGATAAAAGCGCAGCATTTTGAATTCATTACGGAAATTACCTACGAGCCTTGAGCTAACTGTGCTTTCAGCCAAAACTCCAAATTCATTATAAAAGTGTGCAGCCTTTCAATTCAATAAAATTATTATTAGCATGTTGGCAACTCTAGTTAAGTCTAGTGCAGACAGAATTTTACATATAAGTGCGTCCATATGCAGCTAGTTCTCGTCCGTTCCGTATTGACATAACTAATGGACATGCCACTTAACAAAAGACCAAAAGCGGATTAAACACTTTACACATTAGACGTGACTGCGGTTGCCAGGCAAGCGTTTGTGGATATCAGGTATGCATTGCAGTTGAGTGCAAAATAAATGAAGTGGAAAATGTCATTAATTTAAATGCAATCAACTTATTTGAGTTCGCCAAGTTCAGTCAGAGAATTTCCAATTAATTACATTTAATCTTAATCTAATCTGCAGAGTTTAAAGAGATAAATGCAAAATATTTAATATTAGCCAAAAGTGTCTTAAATGTTCATTTAACCACAACGTTTCACCGCATTCTACACGCCGCCAACATTCACAATATCTCTGCCGCCAAAATGAGCTCAGTGGCAATTAGCACCACATGCAGCGCACATCCACAAATGAGCTGAATTAAGTGCAAAATTTGCAACAATTTTGAGCGGAAGTTGAGCATTACACAACAACCACAAACACACACATACAGACACTGCAGAGAGAAACGAATATAACAATTTTTGGCTCTGTAATTTGTGGCAACTGCATTTGGCTGTTGGCAGCCCGCAGAAACTTTTAACTTAATGTTGATAATTGCGCGAAAAATAACCGTACATCAGCAAACAAAAACAAAAACGTAACAAAACGAAACGAAACGAAACGAAACGAAATTAAATAAAATGCGAAAACGGCGAATGGTGAATGCAAAATGGTAAATGGAAAAGCAAACTACTTGTAAAATGCAAAATTTTGTTGACTTCAAGTTGAACTTTGGCACTTTGGTTAGGAGGATGCCCTCCTACAAATCCATTGAGCCACACAGCTAAAAGCGCGCTTCTGCTTTTGTGGTTGTGGCAAACGCTGAGAGTGCTCTCTACACTGAAATGCAAATTTAAGCCTCTTAATGACTCCAGTGTCCTCAGGCTTGGATTTCAGCGGATCGTCTTACTATTATAGCCATCACATTAATTAATTATGTTATCTTTGCTTAAACCCCTGATATACAAACTACTCAAATTGAGGCTGTCTTTAACTAATTAAAAGTGAGCTTAGCTTAAAGACTAAGCAAAGTTGTTGGAAACTATTAGCGTGTGCTTTTGCTACTTGAAATCCTTTTGTGACGACGATTCGCATCTTTAATGCGATTTTTACGAGCTGACATGCGACGTGCGGCGCGATTCCGTGGCGTATACGTAATGTTTACGAGCTGCGCTCTCACACACACGCGTGCCACATAAAAATGGAGTGCAGTCGCGGCTGGCGACGCTGATGCCATTTGTCACACAAGTGGCATGTAGATTCATTCCAAGCCATACCAAACATCTGTCTAGAGCGGGCGGTTAGTGCAATAGGTATGTCGCCGAATGTGCTGCATGTCTCTCTCTCTCTGTCAACTTTTAACCTTGACAGTTACAATATAATCAATGTCTTGGGCACGTATCAACATGTCAAAGTTGATTGCAACATGCGACAGCATATGCATTGCTGAAATGTGCAACTCAGAATTTGCAGCAACAAACGACAGACAGCAGCTGCCACACATGCTACCGAGACTGCCACACAGTATTTCAATTGCCGTTGACATGTGTGCGTCCCACAGGAGGCCTGTGCACTCGTCGTGAGAGCAGCAACAGCAGCAGCAGCGGGGCAGGATGTGCGTGCCTTCATCAACAGCGGAAACGGCAACGGAAATATTAACAGGAAATGTTGCCAACAATATTTTCAACACGCCGAGCCTGACTAATTACACACACGTTTAGAGCAAAGCACCTGACATATGATGAACGAGTTCAAGCCAGCCGAAAGTATTGCAAATATATCCTGTAAACTAGTTTTATGACTTCCCGACACGACTTTGAATTGATTGCCTTGCCTCGCAAACCGCCTGCTCAATCTTGTATATTGATTTAGCAATTATAGTCAATTGAAGTTAATTACAGCAGTTGCTGTTCGTCCGCTAATTATGCGTATTAATATGTGATGATGTTATTTCAGATTCTCTTTCAGCTGTTGTTGTTGTTGTTGTAATTGTGGAAATATTCACTTACTCACCAGTAGCAGCAGTTTGTTGTTGGGTTGTTGTAACCATGAATTACATTTAGTTCGTTGCTGTTGCCCTATGGCCATGTTGTTGTTGCTGTTCTTGGTCTTGTACTTGTGCTTGTGCTTGATATTGGCAAACACTCGCCAATTTTAATGCCCCAATAGCTGTAGCTCCGTCTTCGTCACGTGGCCCCCGGCGCTCGCACGTCGTCTCCATTCAGAAGAGAGAAAACCGAGATGTGCCGCTCTACGTTAGTGAGTCTCTATGCAAGTGAGCTGTTGCCTCAGTTGTTTGTTTAAGCATACACAACAACAACAACAACGAGGACGGGGACAGCAACAATGTGGGGCACGAATCGCTTTGAACTGCACTTGCACTGCAAATCCTTAGCACTCACAGCAGCTCGTTCATCAGGCAAAATGTTTACACGATTGTTTACAAGACTGCTAGCTGATAGCTGGGGGTAGTATCTCGTCTCTTCCTTTTTGATTTTTTTTTACTTTGCTTGTTGTTTTTTTGGCACGGCGCAAAACGTGTCAGTATAAACTTGGCTTTAGCATTTCACAAATAAACTGTAAACAAAGAAGAAAGCGAATATTGTGAGCCATAGACAAATATTGCGTATACGTAATGTACAAGCTAAAGATTCATGCAAATGCTGGGATTTTGTAAGGTTATCTATGGGCTATCCTGAAGGCATTCATTGGGTGGCAACTAAAGTGCAATTGAAATTGATTGCAAATTGTTTTTTGCGCTAGTGCAAAGAACAACAGTAATCAGAAATGTAATCGTCGCATCAAATAAGTTTGCAATAACTTTTCTGGCAACAAGTCACCTGTTTATTTGTCAGTTGCAGCAGCAATCAATATTTACAAATTGCCATTAGGAAACTTTTTGATTGCAACTGTGCAGCTTCTCAGAAAACTTGCTCTAAACTGCAAAAACCTCTTACAAACTTTCACATTTCATTCGTTGATTGAGCAAATAAAGAGATTAATTTTTTGGCTTTTATTCGTAAATAAATCGAAACTCAAACGAATTCCATTGAAGAACAGGAAATTTCCTGTTGTTTGTGTTGATTAATTTGACTTTTAAGCCGCAATGCGGTTGCACTTTTTTATACCATCCAATTTCTTCTTGCTCTCATTTCATGCGCTGTCATTTTCCAGATGGCAGCATTTTTCCAACTTGTCAGGCAACCTTTTCCTTCTGTTCAGCAGATACGAAAATGAAACGTCAAAGTGCCGAGTATGACAAATTGCATTTCCATTGTTAATTTGTATGCATAGCTTGTTCTGTATGCAAAATGCAAATTACTTTTAACGTTCTCATTTTCTTTTCTTTATCCCTGCGTACTCAAAACTGTGACCAAAAACTTTTTTAATTCAACTTTGCTGAGCCTATACACAATTGAATATTGACCAAAAATCAATAGTGGCCTCGTAATCAATGTTTAAAAATGTTCCGCGCAACGGCGCGACAATTTATGATATTTAAAAATAGCAAAAGCTCAACTTTTACTGTCTCGAATATAAAAAAAAAATTGCTTAATTGATAGTGCCATAAAGAGAACGACAGTTGTATCGCCTGTAATATTCCCATTTATCTGGTATTTATGAATGTGAGTCATTCCAGTCGAAAGGTCAAACCCTTCCCTTTATTGTGCTAATAGCCCCAATTTAAAGACTATGTCCTGAACTTTGCCATATATAATAATTATGTCCATATATATTCTCGATAAAAATGACGCAATATACGAATCTATGAACTCATTACTTTGTTCACAAAGCCCCTAAGCCCGAAACAAATCACAAAAATTCTAATATTCTTTGTGTAATAACTTATTTCGCTGTCAGCCAAAGTAATCTGCATCTGAAAAGGTTCTGTACGCAGAGGCGCGCCTACAACTTGCGTTTGTTTGTTTGCTTGTTTTTGTGTTTTTTTTTTTAATAATAAAAATATTCGACAGATAGAAGCTTTGGGTCGTCAAATAATTCCATTTGGATAGCTTAGCTAATGACCACGTCGAAGCAGAGAAAGCCACAGAGTGAATATCTGAAAACATTTTTTAATTTATTAAAGCAACTCATGGCTTATGGCTGCTTAACATGAAAATACACAACACGAGGATAGAACCAAGGTACAAATTTAGATTCCTTTATTTTTATACAGCCCAGACTAAATTGCTCATAAATTTTTGTTTAATTGAGTCTGTCGACTATTGATGACTCAAGTTAGTAGAAGTATTAAACATGCAAAATGTTTACTTAGAACTTGAACTTAAGAACTTGAGAATATAGATACTATTGTACCGTAAACATATGTTTGTCTACGAATTTATTAATAGCATACTTTTAGGCAACGCATGAAAATCGTAAATGAATCTAACGAAAAGTTATGTGTGCCACAATAAAGTAAGATTTATGGCCACATTAAAGAAATTAAAGCATAGATAAACCAGAATTGTTTGATGGAAGTGAGGAGAAATAGAGATTTACATTTAATATGATGTATAATGTATGCGCAAGCTGATCATATATATCTCTCGCTCAAGTGTAAAGCTGTCATGGGCTGCCGTTAAACAAGAAATTTAAAATGTGCAAGCCCTAATAAGATAAAATGACATAAATATTGCCATTATGGCCCCCAAAGTCCAGCTTAACATCCCGGTCCAACGGTGAAAAAAAGCCGAAATTGTCAAGTGTGTGTGGATAAGTGTTTGTGTGTTGTTCGGTAACAAAATCACTTGGCTGCGAAACAGATTGAGATTTAGACTCAATGTCTCTTAAGTGTTGGCCCCACAATTCCCATTCCCATGCTCATCGCAACAACTGATGCTGTCTCTTGTTGTTGGAGCTATAGCTGTTTACATTCATTTGGGTTTCATGCATTCATTCTATTCTCGCTTGCTTAAATAAGTATGTGTAAAAATTCACAGCAAGCACCAAGAACAACAGAACAAGTTGCATTTTGTGCGCTTTCCTGACAAACGCATGCTGTGCGAGTGCAAGTGTGTGTGTGTGTTAGAGTGTATGCGAGTGTTTTATGGCTTTCATGCTTATTGCTTTCCCAAATGCACACACACACACACACACAGCGGCTTACAAACACATGCTGATACACGAAGCGCTGACGCGAAACGAGCGGCTACTTCGGTACAGACCGACAAGAGGATTTATGCACCATGCACAACACAACTAGCAACAACAACAGCGACGAATATAAAAAAAAAATTGTACACCAGACATATGCATATGTATATATAGGGCGTTGTCTTTAGGTTTGCATAAAAAATTGGCTGTGAAAACGCTTTGGGCAAATTTGCTTTCAGTTTGCGCACATTCTCTAGCTCTTTCTCTCTCTCCCATCCTCCCTCGACTTGCATTTTAGCAAGTTTTCCTTTCATGCTGCTTCATGTTGTATGTTACTGCCGTTTTATTGCTCGTCGCTCTTAGTTTAGTTTTTTTTTTGTTTTTGTTTTGGCATTTCTGGCTTTTATTTGCATGTGGCTAAGCAAATATTTTGTGGTCAAAACTAAATCGCTAAAAAGCTTTTCCATTTGAAAATGTTCTCTGAAAACTAATTTCTAGTTTCGAATGCATTTTTAAATTATGAATTTCATTTGGGGAAATCCCATTGAAATATTTAAATTTGCGATTGCTATTCAAATTAATGGGGCGTGACGCGAAAATTGGCAAAGCAAGCATTGGCAGCGTAAGAAACGCATGAGTAGCTGCCAAAAGCTGAAATAGTGGCCATAATGCTCGAACAGTTAGCAAGTAATATAGGCGAATGAAAAGAGTGCTCTCAATTAGCCTAATTGAAATTGACATTAGAACGAAACAACAGAAGAACGAAAGCAAATCAGTAATTAAACAAAAGAGCTGGCGCTGGCAAATTGATTAATTTGAATATTGAAAACACACCCACACCAAATTCAAAGTGGATTTGTCATTGTCATTGCCAACTCAACTATAAATCTATATGGCTGAAAAGTCGAACAGCTTCGACAACAAATAGTTTTTGAAAGCTGACATTGAAAGCGAAATGGGGAATGGAAATTGAAATTGAACAGAGAATTCCGCACAGAACACAGAGCATAGAACACAGCACAGCACAGAACAGAAAATTGTCAAATTGATGAGTTGTTGCCAATTTGAGCTGCCAATCAACATGACAAAACAACTGAAATCAAATCCATAAATTGCAAATACATTTTTTTCCATGTGCTGGCTGCTTCATGTAATTTCAAATACTCTGTAAAAATCGATGGGCATATACAGAAGTTGCTTGAGTTACATTAAATTATAAATTGAGTGGATGTAAAAATAATTAATAGTTATCAGCTTAGAAATGTCTCCGATTAGTAGAGTATGCTTGAGTCGAATAGTTGAGATTTTTGTGTCATTTAGTTTTATGCATAATAATGCGAAATGCAAATGCAGTTCGTTATCGTATCGAGAAAACAATTTAAAAGCCAACAAATGCACATATGAGCGCCTGAGGCGTGGTTGGTAGCCCCCAAAAAGGAATTTGATTTATCTGTCAGTCTCTCTGTCTGCCGTGTCGTTTGACAGCTTTTACATTTCATTTAATGGCAGATGACTTTGACAATGCGAATGCGAATGCGAATACAAATACGAGTAACGACAACAATCAAAGCAATGACAAAACTAAATGACAAATTATTAAACTGAGCGAAAAGAGAATCATGCAAAATGACTTCCTTGGTGTGCAATTAATTTGGGGCATGACACGGAAAAGTTGCCATCATTAATTAACATTTTCTTTTCTGTCGACTCTCTTTTTTCTAGCCAAAACTTGGAAAAAAGAAAGTAGCTGAGTGTGTATGTGTTTGTGTGCAGTTCATTTGGCACGTTTCGGGTATAATCCCAGTGCGAGTGTCATTCGTTAGATGTAGTAAGGAGTAAGTTAAGAAGTGGGACGACGACAACTGTCCCAGGACATCCAACTGCGCTCCGACTGCGCTGTCTGGCTGGCTGGAAAGCTCATTTCCGTTTTATATTTAAACACTTGAGGCTAAAATGTTTGCTTTCCCAATGCCCAGAGAGTTGCTTGCCACTGCAAAAATCATCATAAAAAGGCAAGAAATGAAAAAGCAAATAGCCAGGCGAAGAACGAAACCTAGGTTGCTGCCCATGGGCTAGGTGTCGGCGGTGGCTATGTGTGCTCCCAGCTAGATGTTGTTGCCGGCAATGCTTAGCAAGTGGATTTTTAAATTAGTTTGTAGACTCTCCAGACTTATGCAGCCAAAAGCGGAGGTGTGAGAGCTCGAGCGAGAGCTAGAGAACGAACTGTTGTTGGCGTTGTCCTTTGGGCCAAATGGACTTCCACATCATTGGCTGTGACATTTTGGTGCTTATTTAAATGAATTAAGTGATTTTTCAAGTGCTAAGCTCGCCACGAGCTGCAAACTCATTTCCGCCTCTACGACTTTGCCATTCTTTCTCGCTTGCCCGTTTTATTTGAAATGCTTTTCAAAAAGTCGGCTCTTTAAGCTTCATTTGGCAACCATTTTTTATGGCGAAACACTGCAATGAGCTGTTTATTTACAGGCAATCAAAACTTTAACAGCCGCTCGCAATTTCGCCTGCCGCTCGTCTCTTTATGACATTCTATCTATTTAAACAAGAAGAAAACGTTTCTAACAAAATGCCAGCTATAAATAAAACGTGATTGTAGTGCTAGTGCAAGTGCCTGGCAAAAAAATACCCTATAACTAATTTTAAGAGTAGCATTTCTATGAAATTACTTGAAGAAGTAAGACATAAAAGTTGATGCTGATTTGCTCAAATAATAGCGAATGTTTTATATGCCGACTTAACGTGAGGTTGCATACCCAACACTGTGCCCTGGGCATCGAGCCACTAACAAATTAGGTGTGCACATCATAAAAAACGTGTGAAAGATATTGTACAGATACCCACAAAGACAAACACAATAACATACATCGTACACAGATATGTATATATATATACATTGGTGTATGCCCTTATATTACGTTTGTTGCTGTCGAAATTCTTGTTGGCGCTGGGCAAATTTTTTGGGCGCACCTGGCTCACGCATCGTATGCGCAATGAAGTTTGGCGAGCCTTTGTCATTGTTTGTTTTCGCATTCGCTGTCAGAGTGAAAACGCTGTTACATAGCCCACATACGACACGTGTGCCATGCGAGCCGTGAGGTGACAAAACATTGCAATAAAGCTGCAAAGCGGCACGAAAACGCGAATCGCTTGAAACAAGCGTACACAGTTCGTGAAAGGGTTCACACTCCCCTCTCTCTATGTGTCTTTCTCTTTCGCGGCGACACTTTTCGCTTTGTGGCCTTCTTACCATCTTGAAGGCAGAGCAGAGTGAGAAAGAGAATAAGAGAGAGTGAGGGGCAGAGGCGGCTGTATTCGTGCTCGAGCTGTTTTATTGTTATGTTATTGTTATTTAATGCCAAGTTTAATGCCAGCGCACAAACTGCAGACACCTAAAACAATTTTACAACCACCTCATAAATAAGTAGATTTCAACTGCTTTCCTTATAAGTGTGGCCACCTCTCGACTCTTTAACTCACTCTCTCTCTCTCTCTCTCTCTCTCTCTCTCTCTCTGCAAGACTCTCTAAAGACTGCAGCAGTCTGGGCAGCCACCCAGTCACCAGTTACCGGTTACTGAGTTCCCAGTCGGTAGTTTTCATTTCCCATACCCACACTCACACTCACTCACTCACTTGTATTTAGACTCGCACTCACGCTCACTTGGTTATTCGCCACACATTTCTCACTTCTGAATTTGAATGTTTTTCGCATTTGCTTTTGCTTTTGTTTTGGTGTTCAAGTGGACTAAAGAATCTCAGGTTTCATTACCTTATGCACGTAGGCCGAGGCTGTCGTCAAAGTAGCTTTTATTGTTGATGTTGATGTTGTTATTGCTCTAAGCAAAGAAATTATTTCCAAATTTGCATGCACTTGACAAACTCAAGTGTTTAAGCCGAATGTCCTCGCCGACGCTCTTCAAAATTTTTTGTAAATATTTTGTAGCTGTCATTAAATTTACAAATTCACAAGAAAATGCTTTTATGCTCATTAGCTGCATGTATTATTAATAATGCTCACCTACGACATTTGCAATTTCACAGTTTGACCTTTTTGTGACTCACATTTTGTGTTGTCATTGTGCGAGGAGCTCTTTTCAACAGTCAATTACAATTATCTACATCAAGTGTCACTTTTACTAAAAGTAGAACTTACATGTTCTAGGAAACACATTATGGTCCTTCAAGTTTTGCGGTATGAGTAATAGCTTTTAATCGCACTTTTAGCTTAACATACGCTTCGTTCTCTGCATGGCGAAGAACTGTTTTTTCGTTGTTATTACAAACTGTCAGTGCAGAGACTTTCGACGTGCTATTAAATCTTAATAAATTTCCAATGCTCTCAAGTGTCATTTTCAGTTAATGTTATTGAAACTTTATCACTTAGACAACGCGCTTTTGTTGAGCCTGTCACAACTGATATATCAGCTTATTGAGAGAGATGGATTCATGTCCAGCGTCGAACAAAACAAAAGTTGTTTTTTTTAGCGAAATGATGCAGAGGCACTTTAGTTAATTAGACTACTGGAAAAATTGTAACAAAATCTGTTACTAAACGAGCACGTGCCAATTGCAAAGCCACAAAATTGCACATACAACAATACGCGTCTTTCTTTAATGGCATTCTGTAATATGCCCTTCCGCCTTGTTGCTAATTACGTCGTAAGCTGTGTCGAAAAGAGCAAAACGACAAAACATCTAAAGCTGCCTCTATTCGACTAAATGAATGCCCTTTAATGAGCTAAGTAAATTATACACTTTTAATTTCCAATTTTATCTCTTCTGTCAGTATTTAGTCTCACAATTTATGATGTCAATTTTTACATCATTTAAACATTCCGTTAACATCTGTAACACAATTCTACCTGTTTTGTTTTTATAAGATAAGAACAGGGTAGAGAAAGAGAGCTCAGACACACGAAAAAATTAACATTGCTTTCGTCTCCGAAAGCAAATTGTAATTAGTCGGAGTTTGCGGATTTACGGCTGAGTGCAAAGCGCAATAAAAATCATTCAAAATAGTTGCACTTGAGAGTTCAGCCCTGAAACGATCCCAAGCCCAAAAACAAGAGTCGTCGTCGTCATCGTCGTTGTTGTCTAGTAATAGAGTAGACTATTTGAAATCTATATCAATTTGCATAACTAAACGCCGTTGGCAGCTGCACAAAAAAAGTGCGTTTAGCTGCGCTCAAATCGAGACTTACCTGAATAAATCATTGCGATCGCGATCGTGAAGTCGAAGGCGATTCTGGGCGAGATTAGAGACGCCAAATTGATTGAAAATTCGGTCAAGTTTTTAAGTGTTGTTTGTAGAGCTGTGTAACGTTGTTGCTGTTGCTATTTGCTGTTGTTGTTGTTGCTGTTGCCGCTGCTGCTGCTGCTGCTGCTGTTGATGCTGATGCTGATGCACTTTACTGGCGGTAACCGGCTTGACAGTTTTGTTTAACAATTTTTGAGTTTTATATTTTTGTAGAAGCTGCTGCTGTCTCTTTCGCTCTATTTGTTGCTTTCTGTTTGTTGTCACGCACGTACATATTTTAAAGTTAACTGCTCAATAGAATAAATTGTTTACTTATGCTAGCGCTCTACTATAAGATATAATTAATTTGTCTGCTGTAAGCAAACTAAAATTATTGGCTGTCATTGTCGATTCATTGAAATATTCGATGGAATAATAATTGTTAACAGTCGAAATTATTAGCTAACATTAATGATTTATTGGGCACTCACAAAAGTACAAAACAAGTCGCAAGCATTGCCTAATTTATTAAATTATGCATTTAATTGTTGCTTTTGGCGTTAGATCGAATTTTTGTCCCTGTGTTTTGTTTTTGCATACTTATTATCAGACATTATGCAAATTGTGAAAACATTAAAACAACAATGAAATTATTTCCTAACGATGCTAATTGCTGAAAACAAAAGAAATAATTGTAGCACAAACATACACACACACACACACACACACACACACGAATACGGAAAACAAAAACACAGTCAGTCAGAAAGCGATATTTTTGCTAACAAAAATTACAACACGCGAGAAACAATAAAATCACATAAAAGACATTTTACACTCGACATAAGAGCCAGTGAATGGCATAACAAGTAAATCCGAATCCGAGTGCATGAGTGCACTCACTGCCACACACTCAAATCGCTTTTTGTAGCAATTATAATTATTTTCATATAGTGTGAGTATTTGTATTTGTTTTTCTTTTTTTTTTTTTGCTCTATTTTCTTTTATTTTAATTTTTTGCTGTTGAGCTGTTTTTGCTCGCCGAGATATTTGCAGTCTGGAGCACGTAGCAGCTGTTGTTGCAAATGTCACTGGCCGAATTGTGTGGTCACAATTTGGCATATCAACTGCATTGAGTATTTCACACATTATTCACAACATATTCACACTTGAATATCACTCGGCACTCAACGGTCGAAATCCTTGCTTGCACTTTTGTTCAGCACGAGAACCCAACGGCAACTGAATGAATGAAACGGAAACACGGCTGCGATCACGACTTCGTTGCACGATAAACGAAGCGCGCTTCAATCACTTCGGCCTCCCCTCCCCCAACCAAAAACACCCACGCACAAAAGAAGTCCATACACACACACACACACACACACCCACACACATAGAGTGAGAGACAGAAGCAGACTCAGACACGTACACATACGCACGTACGTATTCAATTGTACCGTTATGCACTATTTAAAAATGGCGGCTAACCTTAACGTTTTGATGCGTTGCACAACCAACGCGGCGGCATTTTCAACACAAACTGATTGTCGACTCGATTCTCGTTGTCGCTTCAACCACATGCGGAACGTTCTGGCAACGGAACACACTGAATAGAACAGCAGTGAGTTTTCCAATACAACTCAACACAGCACACAAACAGCAACAGTCGCTATTGGCATTGCCGGCAACAGCGCTGCTTGCCGAGTGCGAGACAAAAATCGCATGCGAGAAATGTGCTGGCAAGACAACCAAAAAAACACTTACGAACGAAAGTATGCCAAGTATATCAATAACAGGACTAATTAGGCACTTTTTTGTGTTTTGTTGTTGTTTTGTGCATTTCTTTTGGATCGGATATATAGGCGGAATTTCGAGTCAGAAATTTTACTTTGATACGCGGCTACTTGTTAGCCATTTGACGCCGCTTTCAGGCGCCGCTGAAGGACATCGGCATCGAGAGGACGAATAATAAATTGCGAGCATCAAAAAAATTTGCTTTTGGCCAAGCAATGAGAGGGTAAGCAGTAAGTGGGTTGGCAGGAAAAAGGAGCAAAGGACACGCACTGCTTACAAAAGTGCGAATTGTGTGGCAAATTCTGTTGGGTTTTCCGTTTTGACGCTCCCTTTGCTTTATTTGCAATTTTACTTGATGATAAAGTTGACATTGTCAATTTAGCAAATTTCTTTTCGTCTTCCCTTTCCCCTCTTCCCATTCCCAATCCGCTGTCGACATTTCCATTTTCCCATTTTTTTTCGTGTATTTGCTACTTTTGTTAACCAGTTTTCCATTAGGTGGTGAATGCTTTGATTGCGTCTGTCGTCTGTTGCCCTTTGGATTTTAGCAGCTGATTTGATTGCATTATGTAATAGAGGATTATAACCAGTTGGGCCGCCATTAGAATCATTTTGCTTAATAGGCCTTAAATGCTACTTGGTTGAGGAAAAAAAGTACAAGAAAAGTGTGTTGTTATGTGTCGCAAAGATATTTTTATTCACACACATATTGAAATCGTTTTATATCTTTCGTTTACTACATTTTTTATTGAATAAATTCTTAGGTATTGCAAAAATGTTGCATCTCACAGCATTTTTAATATAAATATACATTTTGATATGTCTTTTTAATCTTTTCGTTCGATAAGCTTTACCTTTACCACTTTCTATGCTAATAGACTTTGTATCTAATTTTCAGCATTTTAATCACATAAATATATTTTAGAATCTCTCTCTTAAATCTCTCTACTTTATAATCCTTAAAATATTTGTCCATAAAATAATTTCCCTTTCAACCCTCCTTGTAAAACAACGATGCATCTTTCGACAAAATAAAGAATTTCTTTATATTTATTCTCAAAGAAGCTTAAATAATTTTCACTTTGTAACGATTTGTATATCTCTCAGCATTTTAAACATATATTTTTTAAAAATTCTTCCAATTCTTGTCCTCCTACGCAGGCAGCAACTGAAGCAATTAAGCTCCATTAGTTCAGACTTGTGTACATTTAAACTATACTACCCTGCAATTAGTACAGCAAATCATTGACATTTGTTTGTTTAGAGCGCCCAACTGGAAGCCTGTGAAGCGATAAATAAGCACAGTTCGGCCCAGTCCCGCCCAGGCCGCACCCTTCCATTCATCTCACAGAGCCCACATACATTCGCACACAGGCCGAGCAAGGATTCATCTCTAATTAGGATAAACAGCTGTTGCCAAATTAATTACATATGATGGGCACATGAACATAAACACGAGCTGCCGCCCATCGCTCTGTTACAAATGTAACCTTTATTTAGACTGCCTGTCTTCAGCACATTTCTTTCCCGCTATTCCCTTCTGCTCACTGCTGAAATGTTGTAATCAAAATGAAAGACGCGCTACTGTTGTTGGCCTCCACTCGCCATTGTATCTCAAACGGACAAATCCCCAAACCAGCAATAAATCTCACAATCAACTGTCGAGCTGAAAGATACTTTAGCTTGAATGGCCAAAATGGAAACTCTGACTGCAGTTGCAACGTTGTCCTCGTCGTCGCAAACGTAAATTTGCATAAACAGTCGGAGAAAATCCACTCGAGCGCTGCTGCATTTTGGTAGTCCGTAAGCCACCAAAGAAAACTGCTGACTGCCTTCTTTTTGGCTCGCAAAGTAGGTAAGTATGGTAAGGACGGAGAGCAGCGTGTTTTCTTTTTCCAGGTGCAAGTTAGTATATTTTATGCAGCTTTTGGCGTGAAATCGCTTGGGCTGAGAGAAGTCAACGCCTCGATCTGAATGCATATTGTGAGTCAACTGCTTGGCAGCGCTTTTGCCTTCAACAAAAGGAACTTAAAGCTGCTGCAAAAATATTTGCACACAACTTTTGGTCCAAGTTCTCGGCATTATTTCTACAGCATTTTTGCTCATAACCCAAAAATTGTTCATAATCAACTTATCTGGCGATTTCTGGTGCTCAATTCACTCAAAGCTGATTACCCAATATCCCTCCGCTCAAACAGAATTCATGATAATAAAAATAGCACACGATACACGACAGGTATTTGCATTTTCCTTTTGCCTTTGCCTATCGATTTGCTACTTCACATCTTACGACTTCGACTCAGACTCGCTTAATCTTGGCTACACAATTTTTTTCTCCTCTTTCTATTTTTGTTCAATGTCCGTTTCCCTCTCCCCACCAAGAAAAAAAAAAATAAATAAAAAAAGTGTTCAATGAGGATGCTTTAAAAATAATCTCTCTCTTGAATTTGCTTTAAGTTCGATTTTTCTATCGAATCAGTAAATCTATTACTGGTACTGCCTTCTTAAGAAATTGCTAAATATAATTTGCAACACAAATACATTACATCTTAGCTGAAATGAAATCCGTTGACTTTTGGCGGGTTGGTTCTATTATTACTCCCTTGATTTCGGTATCTTGGCAGGCATTGGATTTGGTATAGTTCTGGAGAAAGGTTTTTATTTTGTCTGTTTTTTGACTTGGTATTTTATTGAATCCGCCCTTAATGCGACTGTTTTGCTGGCGCGTCTGTCACTCAAATGCAAACACCTGTAATAAATATTCGTTTGTCGTTTCTGGTTTACGCTTTCGTTTCGCTCGGTTATCCTGCTTTTCTGGCTGCCTGCCAGATACATTTTGCTTGATTTTCCATCTGAACGCACAGCAAACAGCCAGCAGCCCGAGTAAGAATAGCAGAAAAAACGAGAAGCGATGAGAAGCGAGTAGAACAACAACAACAACACCAATAACAACAAGAAAGCAGCAGGCAACAGGAAAAAAAACAAATGTGCCTTGCTGGCACATTTTCATATGGCATCGCACGAAAACTTAACTCAATTTCAATTCAGTTGGCCAAAAGGAGCCGAGACTCTGTGTGGGAGCCATCATTTGGCCAACAGCTCGAAAGAAGTGCAGCCACGCACTTGATGTCAAAAGCACTGAGCGCCCAGAGCTAGAGCAAGAGAGCTAAGCGAGTTCAGTGCCCACTGTTAGGGCGGCCGTTTTTCGTCGTAAAAGGCAATGGCCCAATTTGGTTGCACATGTTGCACACAAGGATAAACACACACACACAACTGTATGCTCACAATTTATACGAATAGCAGCGAACATTTCCAGCTCTGCTCAGCTCCAGCTTAATTTAGCTGAATGAAGCTACAACTGCTCCTGCTACTCGAGCTGCTGTTGCTTCCTTCCTGTTAGAAATTGCACCAGCAGCAGCAGCAGCAACTGCGCCAGCTGCCGGCCGATAGATGGCGCACTTTCATTATCACAGCAGCGTGTCACAATTTGCGCACATCTGAGCACTCAGTGTGTGTTATTAATTGCGTAATTTGTTTATTAATACACAAGTGAGCACACACACACACACACCTGCAGCCGGCCACTTTCATAATGCAGCTGTAAGCGGGCCAAGGCTGAGTGCCCACAGAGAGCGAGCGAGAGAGGTAGATATAAAAAGAGAAGCAGATATGGCAAGTAATGTAGACGAGATAGAGCAAGTAAGGCAGATGCATAGATAGAGCTTGTGTGGTGGGAATCTTCCATGTTGCATGCCGCATCATAAAACGATTTCAGCCACATAACATGTGTGGCTTATTCAACGCAATTATGGAACTCACCTGCTGCTGTTGCTGTTGCTGTTGCTGCTGCCAGGCCACAAAATTTAATCACATTTCAACTGTGCAACACTCAAAAGTAGTGCGCACACTTTGCCGCCAAGTGTTTGACTTGCAATTGAAATGTTTTGCTTCAACATTGCTTCCATGCACGCACACACAGACACACACACACACACGCACACACAGGCACACGCAGCATGCATGAGGGAACTGGAGAGTTGACTTGTGGGGCATAAATCAATTTTTATACTCCTATGGATGTATGTTGGCACTCCACAGGCAGCAGCAGTGGCAGCAGCAAAAAGGTTTCCACTGCCGTTGCTTTAATTGCTGCACACGGAACACATTCTAATGGCAAACACGAGCGCACATCCCCTTTGCCGTGAATGAGGCAGAGGCAAATGCGAAAAGCTGGCAACACTTTAATTAAATTATACATTAATTGCCAGCGTCTTATTAGCACAATTACAGACACTGCCACACACAGCGCGGTAACCAACGCGGAGGACACGTGTCTCAACACACACATATCAACACGTCAACATAAAGGAGCCGCCTTCGCGTGCCACTCGAGGGAGCAGTCAGTGACCTTTGCCCGAAATTGACTTTAATTCTGTAGCTGAAATTCACTTGCTCTTCAGTCTTCAGCAACCATCGTCATCGTCATGCCAATCAAAATGGCAAGTCAAGTAATTTGTCGTTTGTCGTGACAAAGATGTAATACCCCCTGAGATTGAATATTAAATTTGATGTGTGCTGACAGCATTATAAACTGTAAATGACTGTGACTGTTTTTTTAATTAAGTTCAAAAACAAATAGACAAGATTTGTTCATTTAATTTAAGTGAATGAAGTCGCATTCGAATAAACAATTCTACAGGGTATGAGTAAGTGGAGAAATCAATGTTGAAGTGCTAAGAGCAATACAAATGTCTATCATAAAACTGGCAAACTTTGTTGCAGCTGTCAAGTGCAAAAGGTCAAACACAGAGCGAGCTGAAATCAATAAGAGCGCAATATAAAATAGCAAACTGTAGGTAGGACGAGCACAGCGAATATATAGTCTACTTAGTGCCGTACCTTGTGTCCAAGTTACCATAATAAGTTGATGTTTATGGGAAAACTATGAGCAGATATCTGGCAAAGCACTAAACTTGATCACGTACTCTACATTCCTGTTGCTGTTGCTGTTACTGACGTATGCTGTGAGTATTTGCATACTGTGCACGGATTAATCAAAGACAACACACGCCGAGAAGAGTGCCAATAAGTTTCGGAATATTGCGTATACGTCACGTGCGCATTTGAATTGCATGCAGCGGGAAGCCAGTTCGCTGAATCCACTGGCATATCAATGATTACAGAACAAAAGCAGCACTAAACACACGCAGGTAACTAACAAACACTCGCTTAACATCTCCACCCACACTCAGACTTCAGACTCACAGTTGCACTCACACTCTGGGCCATCAGTTGCAGCATTATGCTGCACAGCTTTCAACTGGAGCGCATCTGCAGTTGACTGTGGAGCTGCGAACAGTTGGCCAACAGCTGCAGTTGCAACTACCACGCAACCAAAGAAAAATGAAGCCAATACAAAAACAGACGCCCGGGGCGTCGAGTGCATTAGATGAATATTAAAAGCATTTTGCCCAGAAGCACTCAAATGCGCTCATTCAGCCAGTCAAAAGAGACGAACGGACGGCGGGACGGACGGACAGAGAGATGGACAGAGAGACGGACAGTGGACGGACAGCGGCGAAGCAGAGCCTGTTGTAAGTCCCTGCCTGACGCAGGATCTGCAGTCGTCATCATGGCGTTTCATAATTTTGCATTGTGCAATGAATCGTTCAACCAAAGTTGAGCTCGGCTTTTTTGTTGTTTATTCTTGTTGCTGCATAAATTGCTGAATACCCCGTGACATTTGGCATACACAGTATACCGTATTCCTCGATGGCATAATAAATTACAATAATTTGCATATAATCACATCAACGCAATTTATTTTTTACTGTCGCCAGAATATTCAATACATTCAAATGCCACTTGGCCGAAAAACTGAGTGCCATCCTACTAACACTTTCCCTTATTTTCACACGCTGTCTCTTGATTTCGAATTGTGCTGCGTAATTTTCGCATAGCGAAATGCGGTTCGTATAACATAATTCGCAGCATTTGTGGACTTTTGAGTGGCACTGTGATTGTCAACGTCAGCAACACAATGCCAGGCCACACAGCACGACAAACGGCTCGACAATCAGCTCGACAGTCAGCTCGACAATCAGCTCGACATTCGTGCTGACAATCAGCTTGACTGTCATCGCCAAAGGCGCTCGCAAATACGCCACACACCTGTTGGGATTTATTGAGGCACTGAGGCATTGAGAGTATCTGCATCTGATGGATGCTTCTCTGCACAAGCTTTAATACTATGTATATGCCTGCCATATAATAAAAATGCCAGCTTTAATGGCTTTTGTGCGCAGCTCGTGGTCATCATGGCGATTTGATCGGAATTAACCTTTTATTTTTACATTGTGGCCGCCACCTGTTGCCACTTCCGTTGCTGCCGCTGGGCGCATGTTTTTTTGTGTTTAATCAAATCCCCGACAAGAAATGTAATTTATTAAAAGCGCACAAAAGGGACCCACAAACATTTATATTGACAATGTTAAAGCAGACAGACGACATGGCAGGGATTACATTTTGGCAAACTTAAAGAGTTCTAGACTTGAAGCGTGTCATTGATTGGGAATGTGAAGTATTTTTTTGCGCTTGTCAGACAGAGATTTTCTGTAGTTCACACAAAACTAAGCGCTGCAAAATGTTTTGGCTTCGTAAATAATTTGTGAAAAGCAATTTTAGAATCAGCGTCAGGGGCAATTGAGTTTGAAGTTGAGGGTGCATAAAGGATATGAATAAACTGAGTACTCATACACGCAGCATGTGTGAGTAAGTGTTTTAAAGCAACCGCATGACAAGCAGTAAACTAAAGAATGAGAAGGCCGAAGGCCTCAAGGCAACCCATGGACACTTAATGTAAACTAACAAGCCAAGCAAAGCGGTCGAAGCTGGAGCTGAAGCTGAAGCTCAAGCTGAGGCCGCCTGCTCCTGACTCTGGCTAAACAACAATAAGCGGCGTGAGTAAAGGGCGAAGAGCGAAGACAATAATGGCTGGCACCAGTGAAGGCATCTGAAATTCTTGAGCTTATCAACGAGCCGACGCCGGAAGCTGTGAAAACATTCATACATATTTACACGCCTCGCCTCGCCTTGTGTCAGCGGCTGCTTGGTTCGGGGTGGCAGATGTTGCCGCTGTTGCCCCATTGTGTGTGTGTCGAGCTGGTGACTTTGTGCGTATCGTGTGCTCATCAAATTACGTATTCAGCAGACAGACAGTCAGACAGGGCTGACAGACGCAGAGACAGAGACAGAGACAGACAGGCTGGCAAGCAAACAAACGACTAATAAAAATTCCTTTCCAAGAAATTTGCCTGCACTTTGTTTTAGGAAACAGCTTAGCAACAACAACAGCAGCAGCAGCAACATCTTGTCCTGGTTTCGGCATATTTATTTAATCTATTTATTTAACTGATCATCAGGCAAGTTTTACTTTTGTTTGCACGCAATTAAACTAAAATAATTGTTTTAATATTCATTCAAAGCAATTGCAAACACAGCCAAATTCCAAATTCGTCGCCTCGCTTCGCCTCTCATCGCATCGCATCGCGTCGATTGGCAACGGCAAATTCAATTGCTGCATAAAAATGTCCATTTACAATTATTTTCTTGTTCTTGTAATTACAACGTTAATAACTTAATGCAATTGACATCAATTTCTAGAGCCTTCGAGTCGTCGAGGCAATGTCGTTGGACGACGCTTCCAATTCAGCAACGAAAAATCAATCTTAACTCGATTAACACGATGGCGACAGCCAAACGAAGTCCTGCCAACCCACAGACTGTGCAGCAAAAGTTTGTCAGCATTGCGAAAGATCTTAAAGTCGGTTGAACTCTCAAAACTTTCCACAGGTTTATGGAGGATTTCAAAGCCGTGAAGGATGCTAAACTTCACTTAAAGCTAGATTGCTCAATGTTGGTTAACACATAAATTTACTCTTCCTTGCAATCTTTGACATTGATGTTAAGACAAGTTAACGTAGAAGTTGTGGTAATAACGGTCTTATTTGTTTTAAGCAGGTTTACAGCCGAAAATCACGAAATCAAACAATTGAATTGCATTATTCAAATTGATTTCCAGTATTATTTAAAATCAGTAGCGAGTAGTTCACAGGGAAACACTCTAGTCACACTTCTTTTCACTTGTCAATTCATACAAGTTGCAAGTGCTTGTGTGATAGAGTCGCATAAATTGGAGGATCTAACGAGGCAGCGCACGTAATCAAGAAACTCGTTACAATGGCCTGGCATATATCAAGCAAATTGCACACGCCCACAGCGCATACATTACGCCCTCAACTCTTTGGCTGGAATCTAGCATATGAAGTGCATGACATTGCCAAATCTGCACAGCGTGCGTAGACTGACAATACGCACTGTGTGTGTAATGACAGACCATAAATAAAGTGAAGCCAAAAAGGCATAGCAACCTGTCCGCGAGGCTAGCTGACAGATCAGCCGACGGCCATCAAAAGAAATTGAGATGGCAACAGCGCGAAGGGGTGCAAGGATAAATAAAGTACCTACCACCTACCTAAACACATACATATACATATATACAGGATGGCGCGGAAGGGGAAGACTGATGACATACGCGACACTCTCTAGGCCGCATATTCGCATAAAGTACACATACGACGTGTTGACACGTCAGTTGGCCAAATGAGGGTAGACAGCTAGCAGAATTCAACGGCAACTTGATGAAATTTAATGCCTTTGTCAAGTTTGCAGTCACGACTCTTTAAAAACTAAGCCGCAGACGGGTCATTAGCTGACATCAACACGGCAGGCGGTCTGGCCAATTGCCAACTTAACTCTCAATGGGTGTGTGTATGTGTGTGTGTGTGTAGAAATAAATGACCTCTGTGGCCGCTGCGCGATAATAAATTTTAGCAATTTATAGAACAATTGCTGCTGCTTCTGCTGCTACTGCTGGCTGGGCTCTAAATCCGTGCAGCAGACATTATGGAATTCATCACTGCGCGACACAGCAAATGGCATAGATTTTTATGGCGGCTTTAAGGACTGCCCCTAACCGACATTCGACCACACAAACCAGCCAACAAACTGTCCACATGCTGTACCAACGATAATGTTAAAAGGCACACAAGAAAAAAAATATAGTTCAACTACAATAGGGAACGAGAACACACACCAAAAAAAATGAAATAGTAATAATAATAAAAATCGATTTAAAACAGGCAGCAATTGAAATTGAATAGAGGCAGGCAGGCAGGGAGGCAGGGAGGCAGCAAATACAAGCACATGTGTGCGGCCGCCTTGTGGCACGTTGTCATTTGATAACCCATTGTGGCAAACGTTCCTCAGCGAACTGTGCAAATTGAAAAAAGTGCCATCGAGTGCGAAATGGCAAAGGATCTGACTGACCGGCGAGGTAAGTGACAAGTAGACAGCGCGAGCGAGCGAGAGAGCGGGAGAGCAAGCGAATGGCAACTGACAACCGACGAACGTGTGAAATCCAAAAAGGGATGCCCAGCCTCGTTGTCCCCAATTTCTTTGCCCTCTGCCGCCAGTCGCTGTCCTTGATGACGCGTGTCCATTTTGTGCTGCCATTGAACATGAAAACCTAAGCAGAATATCAAAACCACACCAAAAAAAAAAAAAAAAACATGACTACAAAAAAGTTACAAGACAGAGAAACGAAACGAAAGCAACTCGTTTATGGCAATGCCAATGCCGATGACATGGAGCACGGTGATGAAGTCTCAATTAGTCTCATTTGGCTGCTGAATATTGAACTTTGCTGCAAGGGTCAGAGACCACAACACAGAAAACAGAACACAGAACACAGAAGATAGGACATGAAACGATACTTTGATCGAGATGTCTATCACATGATGATGATGATGATGATGATGATGACGATGGTAATGATGATGGGGTGCTGATGATGCTGATGGCTGAACGCTCATTAAACCCGTGTCGGGATGGCGACTTAATATTCATGTTCGTGTGCTGAAACATTAACGTTTTCCCCAAACTGAATGCTCGGCTCAAAGGCCGATTGAAATGCCTGTTTGAAGGCTGACGCTCGCTCAGAGCCGCTGTAAAGCGAACTTTTCTGGTGACTTTTGGCATTCTGGAAATTTTAGCAGCATTGCCAACAGCAGCAGGGCAAACTGCGCTTCACTCAAGCGTTAAGATAAAGGCCAAGTTTGTTTGGCCGCACCTTTAGGCCATGCTACGCAAAAGGCCAACTCAGTGGGCGCCTCGTTTCAAACTGCAGCTGCTGCATAAAATATTTGCCAAAAAAAATGCTAGTGGAGAGAGAGACAGAACAAAAAGCAAAGGCAACAACTGCAACTGAAGGCGAAAATGAAACTGAAGCTTTAACCGAAAATGTTCGAGTAACTGATACGTGCCTGCCAAAGTATCGAGCTTATCAGCTTTCTTGTCGTTGTGTGCATCTTTCGATTTTCCTCTCGTTCCGTTGGCGCTTCGTTTCGTATGCGTAATTGTGCAGATGTGCAAAATACACAATTTAAGCTTATTCTTCCACCAAAAAGTGTTGTCGTTGTTGTTGTTGTTGTTGCCTTCAGTGTCACATTTCACTACAGAAAAGAGTGCACTTAGCATATTTCTCGTAAAGCGCTTAAATGGGCTCGATAAACACACGAGTTAGCGCTCAATTCGAAGAACAACAAAACAATATCCGTATTTCTCACACTGGCCAATTTTGGGTAGATTTATTGGGCGCGTGTTCTTAAAATCGCTGCGATTCGAGAAAGCCAACTGCAAATTGAGGTTGAGGCATCAGATTGCTGCCACGCCCACGCTCACGTTGCGTTTAAGATTTAATTTAAATATTTTTCTAAAATTCAAACGCACAGCTACCGCCGAGAATGAGAATCGAGTTTTACCCTTTTCGCCCAACAACTTTGTCTAGAGTTAAGAATTGTGTTTATGCATTAAATTAAGGCAGCATCGGTGGACTTGGGGGGCTTAGCGGGGGCGAAGTTTTTTGATTGGGTTATGCTGTTTTTCAGGGCCGCGTGTGCCGGCTGTTTGGGTTAATAAAATATGCAAATATCCAGCATCCAAAATTAAGTTTCGCTTTCGGTTTACAACCCTTCTGAACCCGTCAGAGCTTGAACTTTGTGCGTTAAGATGGAATGACAACCGAAATGAAAGTGAAAGTGATTGTGAATGTGAATGTGAAAGCAACAGCGACACACTTATGCGCAGTAACGAAATATCACACATCCGCAGTGTTGTCTAGGCTCCAGGCTGCCAGCCGCCGCCTCTTAACTAATAATCAAATTATTTAAAATAGCTGAAACTTTTCTGGCACTTGTCACGCCTTCGTATCTAATGGCAAAATCGTGTTCTTTTGTCTTTCACCTAAGCGAAGCTCATTAATATTTCGCACGTTATTTAGTTGATGGCATGTCGAGTGCGCAAAATATGCTAATCGAATAATCTACAAGCATGTGAGCATATGTAAGATAACTTGTTGCTGCTAATTGCCAAAGTTAAGTGTTAAATCTTGCTGATTTATTAATTACGACAAATCTTATATCAACACCCCAAGCTCTATCAAATTTCTAATGCGACTAGTGCCAAACATTGCACTTCATTACTCGATTATTCTCGAGCATTCAAACGTTCATCGGCCAAACGAAGAAATACTTACACTAATGCGAAGAGGAGCCATCGGCAAGATGGCAGCAAAGTATGCATGTCTGTCCTTGAGATTCACAGATAAACAGACGGAGAAAAGAAGGAAAGTGAAAGCAGATTCAGCTCCCTTGTGGCCGTCTAGCATTTTCAAGGAAAAGCAACCTTTTTTCACCGAACTCAACTGGACAGCCTTGCTAGTTTAACAAATTGCCTCAGGAAACTTTTAAATACTTTTGCATATTTGAAGCGTTAAATGACAGTTTGAACAACATAGCCTTTGCGCGTATATATATATTATATTATTAAAATCGGAAATAAATTCCGAAAGGAGCAAATGCTCTTAAGGTTTCACATTTGATTACTCACTCACTCGACACTAAAAGGTATTCACAGAGGTAATAATATGACGTAGCCAAAAGCCGCGCATAAGCATAAAACATGAACAATAATTTATTTCACATTTGCCACACGTACAAATAACAAAATTCTATTAAATAAATTGAATATGTAAGAGTGCAGAAGTGGGAAGTCTTATAGCAAAAGTAAACTGAATGAACAACACAAAACACAATATACAGAATCTCAGTTACATTTAGTCTGTCTCTTTCCCACGCTCGCTGGGAGTATCAAGCACACATATCCATATATATATATATATATATATACATATATATAGTATATGTTGAGCACACGAAAGTCGATAAGCAAAAAATGCCATAAAACGAAATAAGCCTAACCAAAAAGTCAAATGCCTTTTCATTTTGTTTGATTGTTGTGCTGCATACTTAGACACACACATGTGCGCTGGAACTCTCACACACACACACGCACAAATGCAAGCACACGCTCAAAGTTTACTCGCTTGCTCCTCGATGTTTCGTCATTTGACGTCTGTCAATAATTTCATACCTGCAACTCGCCAAGAATGATGTATTATTCATGTCCGTGTACGAGCGTGTATCTGTGTGTGGGTGTGTGTGTATGTGTGTGTGCGTGTTTGTATTAAACAGAAATTGAATTGTTATTTGTGGTCGCCGCTGTTTACACGTGCCTTATGTAGGCAGCCAGCACTTCCATAACTTTCTTGTGGTTTATTAATAATAGCACAAAATAAGAGTAAAATATTGGAGCTTGGAACGTGTTTTTGCGCCAAATGAAGTACTTTAGATTCAATTACATTTATTATTATATTGTTCTTGTTACTGTTCGCAACTGTCTTGATAATGGAATGTTAAATGGCGATGTCTCCCACTCGTTGTTTACTCTGACTGCGACCTTCAATTTCACATTCTACAAAGATACCAACAGCAACAGCAACAGGTAGCACTCTAAGTGCAAACTGTCTTTCGTATCTGTAATTTAGTTGAATTTACCAGTGTGGCTGCCGCAAATCAGATTTACTGCAAAACGACCAGTGAGAGAGAACCGTAAACCCAAAAACCAAAAACCAAAAAGCCAAAAGGCATTTTCTATCGGGGGAGACTTGGCAAAGAGTCCAAATAGGCTACAAATTCAACACTTTGAATGGATTTGTTGGCATATTTAAGTGGTCAGTGGCTTTGACAGCAGCTGCTGCAGTCAGCCTGCTGTCTGCCACAAATGTTTATTAATGAAGATATTGTTATTTATCAGTTTTATTTGCCAACATTTGTGCAATCTCATTGCTCTGATTTGCTTTTCATATCACATTACTCTGATATACGCAACTGTGTTGGGGGCAAGGGGGTTGGGGGCATTAAAATCAATACTTACCAATCAGTCGAGGGCTTACAACAATAAGCACCACATGGACCAATGGCCAGCCGAGAGACAGCACAACAAATCCCTTTTAATGTGCCAGACGAGCAACGAACAACGAACAGCGGACAACGAGAGACGACGGAGCTCAGACACAATTTGACCCAATCTCTTGGGTGGCGGTAATCGAAACCCAAAAACCAAAAATTCTTAACATGTTAACGCCCCAAACAAAAGCACAAAATTCGCGAAGCGCAAATCCTTTGAGAAATTCCGAAATTAGTTGACAGCAGTTAGAGCATTAGCTTACTCATTGACAACTCCACAGCTCCACTTACCGAGGACTTCTCTTGAGTTCTGCCTTTTGGGCTTTTAGAGTGTTTTCCCGTGGTAGCTTAACATTTACTCAACGTTTAAAGGGGCGCCAACTGGCTGCTACTTCAACCGAGCGGCTTTTGTGACCAGTTGAGGTCAGGTGAACCTCGAAATCAAACGTTCCGTTCGTCGGGGCGTAAATAAACAACAAAATTGCTTTACAAATCCGTTGAATTAGTGGCAAACTGTTGGTGCTGGCGAGTCGGCATTATAAAAATGTCCATTAAAAATTGCCACACGCAGCCATAACGAGACATGCGTCAAAGTTGTTTGATGCTCCTTGAGTTCTGGATCTCAGCGCGTAATAAAAATCAATCGCCACTGACGTCAAACGGACAGACATGCAGACAGACAGTAGTGTGTTGGCAGGGGCTTCTCATCTTGACATTTACCACTGTTTGACTTGCATGACAAAAGACACAAAGTTACACACACAGACACGCACACACATACACTTGTACTTGAGTTCATGCTGTTTGTGCGGGCAAAATACAAAATGAAACTTTGTCTGCTTTGGTTTGGTTTGGTTTGGTTTCGGTTGCAAATTGCATGTGGCCAGGGAGATAAAACTAAGACACAAACTGGGACGTTTCTCTTGGACTGACTTGACTTGGCTCCATCTGGGTGTGTGTGTGTGTGTGTGTGTGTGTGTGTGCGGTCTGCGTGGAGTCTTTTCTGTCAATTTGTTGCAACATTTAACTGAATATGCTTCTAATGAAATACAGTCAAAGGCACAAGGCACAAGGCAAGCCAAGCTCAATTGAATTACAGCAACTAAATGCAATTACATGCAACTAAATAAACACAACTTGCATTTTTCACTTTCAACAACTTTTTCCTTCTTTGCTCCCTCTCTGGCTGAATGGGAGAAATTAGAAAGCATCCTCAATCAAAAGAGAAGTAGAAAAAAACAGCTGCCCGATTCAATTACATGCAACATAACTGAAATATGCTTGAAAGCCAATGCAAAATATGAAAGCTCTGCCATTAAATCATTAAAGTCTTAAGCAAATGGCCAAAAAAGCAGTTGATAAAAGGTCGACAAAATCAACACCTGTTAAACGTTTTGGCTGCTTTTGACCACCTTCCAAACTTTGACTCTAATTCAATTTCCCGATTTAGCAAACAGTTGAATGGCCAGTTTGCTGTTTACCAACACAATTTACGCAAACTTTAAAGAGAAATTATTTAAGCAGCATGTTGAAAATTGTAACAAAATTGTGAATATAAGTTAATTAAAAGCTCTTGTCAAATTTTGCAAATATGATTTAGACAAGACAAATTGAAGTTGCTTCAATAAACGAGATGTGCGCAAATGAGTTAATTTCTATTAAATTGCAAATTAATTATCTACAGTGATGTGCAAAGTAAACTATTATTTTAGCGAGCATTTCACGCTCGCTGCTTTTCAATTTGATGGCCGCGAGCTGCGGCAGCCTGAATATTTAAAGAGCGTCGTTTATGCTTTAAATATTTAACATGCATTCCGTTTAGTTTGGTGGCTTGTCAAATTTGTGGCACATAATTTAATTTGGCTGACTTAATACGCCGAGCATTAACAAAGTAATTACGCGCATTATGGCAACCACATTGGCGTCCACCCATCGCAGTTTCAATTTCAATTTCCGTCGCTACGAGCGCAGTGTGAGTTTCTTCACTTGCCGACGATCTGGACAGTTGCCATGACAAAAGCTAGGCCAGCGTTTGCCTGATGAGCTTCCAATTGTTGTTGTGCAGTCACGGAACAGAGTGCACTTAATCGGACACCAGCTTGATAACAATTTGAATATTAATGCCTTCCATTGAACAGCAGCTGCCGAAACTGTTGGCCCGACCAACTAACAGATTCATTGAAATTTAAGCCACTCCGCAGATATGTACACAGAGCCTCAGGGGGAATTGGAAACTGGCAAAACCGCCATTAATCAGTGAATATTCTGTGGTATTTTCGTTTAAATACAGTTCCATATATTTCCATTTCCATTTGCAACACGGCAACTCGCCTTTATAAATAATTCAATGTGAGCATTGAAAATTTGCTAAATTGAATTCGCATTATTTACTGTGCACTGTATTATTTCTGCACTAATTGATTCACATCCGAAATCTGAATTCGACCTATTTATAATATATAATAACTAATCGCATTAGATTGTCCAACAAATTTTCAATCGCAACCGTTTTTGCGAAATTGGTCAATTAATTAATATTTGATTTGTTGTAACATCCACTTCAATTTATATGCCTGTCACATTAGAGCCCTTCTTCATAATTCAATAATTTTGTAAAAACCATATCAAATAGCTCACAAGCAGTTAAACAAGCTGCAAGTAAATGACTGCAGGATATCTTCGGTTGTCAGTAGCAAATTAAGCTAATTTTCTTGACAGTCAGTCAGGCAGGCAGGCAGGCGGTCATGAAGTCAAGTCTGGAGTGGGGTGTGGCATTGAGTTCGACCTACAACTTGACATTTGAATGGTGATTTTGAAGGCAAATCTCTTCATTTAATTTGTGTTTTCTTTCGTTTATCCGTTGGGCCATTTGTTGTGCCAAGAGATTTAAGTGAGAGGAAAAAACACAGCCGCCAGGCCTAACACAAAGAACTGCCAAAAGCCAAACACAACAACGACGCATTAAATAAAATGAAAAATACAAATTCAGTAAAATGTCAGCATCCCGAAACGAAAAGTGGAAACGAGGTGCAGGTGTGCTGCTAACAAAAATAAAACCAAAAGAAAAGAGAAGCCAATAAATTAAAATCGAATATAATGTGAAATAAAACAGTCAGGCCTCAAAAAACGAAGAAAAAGAAGTGCGCAAGTAGACAGCTGTGAGGTCCTTGGGCTGATTCAATTGTTGCCAACTGTTCTTGTTGAAACTTCTGCTCCTGCTGCTGCTGCTACTTCTAAACACACGCTCTCGTTAAAAACATATACGACATGGTAGCCACACGCACACGCACAAGCACAGAAGGCGAGGGCAACAAATTTCTTTCCTGCTTGTTAGAAACGCAAGAATTTTGACGGCATTGCATCTCGAATCATTGACTTTGAGTGCCAGCCAATGCGTGAAAATTGCGTGAAATTTTCGCAGTGCCCAAGAGAAAATTTATGCGCAGTGTCTGCTGCTGTTTGGTCGTTGTTGGCTGCCTGCCGCTTGCCAACTACCAAAGTGAAAAGGCTTTCGGTCAACAGCAAGCGACGTGGAAAGCATATTTCCAGGCACGTGTGTTGGCTTTCGGAACGTTGGAATAGAACACAACAATAATGCCAAAAGCTGCCCCTTGCATAATACAAAAATAATCTTGTTTTATCTGGCACAAATTCGAAATTAACTTTTGAACAATTATCAAAAAAAAAAGAAAAAATTAAGAAATATATTAATAAAATATAAAGTAAGCCTCAAGAAGTTTGCGGTGTTTTTCTTTGGCATGCTGATAGCTTGACAGTCTGCTTTACGGTAGCCGCAACTTGCCACAAATCACCTGTTGCTGCTGGCTGGTGCTGCTGCTGCTGTTGCTGCTGCTGTCGCCGCTGCCCTTTGCCGAGGGCTTTAATTAAGGCTTTCCCTTCCGTAGCGAACTTTTCGTTTCTTTGGCAAAAACTTTGAGACGCCTGCGGCTCTAAGCCAGTCGGCAAAACTTTGATTTTGTATCCAACTGACAGCTATACGTAGGCTCTAGGTGGAAATTAAATAAATTACATAATCCACTTCTCTGACATTTGTCAAAGCGAAGCAACAAATAAACATTCTATATACGACAATGCGACATTTGTTGTCGAACAAATAAATGCGTAAGCAACGACAGCTTTAATATTTATTACACGCGTAAAACAATCTCAAGCTTCAGATTGCACTCAACTAGTCGAGCGAATCTAATCCTTTGATTAATTTTCACTTTGAGCGGCTGCAGAGCGTATGCCAGGAATTAATTCAAATAAAAAGTGGACTCGCATTTCAAATGGATGCGTCGAGTGAGTTTTCTACATGGAAAACCTTTTACTCAGCACATTTTATAAGCATATGTAAGAGCGAGCAGCTAGTTAGCAAGGCGGCTGCAGAAAGAGATTTGAAAACAGCACACAAAATAATAATATAAAAGAAAGAGCTGCATTACTGCTGTCAGGCAAACTTAATTGAAAATAGACAGAGAGAGAGAGAGAGAGGGAGAGAGGGAGAACAAGTGGAAGATATGAAGGCAAAAACGTTGCAACAACGGTTATTACAAGGCTTAAATGCAATGAGCACACATTGAGACTTCACATACGGCATGCGGCGGAGCGAGCAAAATATTTGAGTCTGTCTTGTGTGTGATGGCATCGCCATTGTTGGGCGCTAATGACACTTTTATAACTTTTTATAGATTTTTTACACTTAATGTGAACTTGTGCCATTTATCGCAGCATCCCCAACAGCGACAACAATCCTTTTTGTAAGCAACACTGGCGTTGCCTATTTGGTGCCCCTCGCATTTCAATCGTTCGCTTCCTCCACACTTTAGCTTTTTTCAAACTTATTTACGAGAATGTGCGGAAGATGCTGCCGGATTTGCACAGGGCCCAGCTCAGCACCATTATGCCCATACAAATAGATATATGAGTATATACACATGCTTATTTCTCTGTGTGTCTAGCGGTTGTTGTTGTTGTTGTTGCTGCCGCTGTAGCCGCTGTTACTGCTGTGTGTCTGCTGTGTAAGCCTTGAGGGGCGCACAGCGCGTATACGCAATGTGGCGCATACAAAACGAAGGCGCAGAACTGAACACAAAACAGGACGACGCCACCGCTCTAGAATATTGCAACAAATCCCAAATGCCAGGCATGAACAACTTTTAAACTTTCCCATCCCCTCACACACGCATATAATATGCTTCAATAGCGACTAGGGTTGTGTGCGTGTGTGTGCGTGCATGTGTGTCTGTGTGGCTTGCCTTATAAACATTGATGCGTGGCATGTTAAATTCAGAGAGAGATAAATTGTCTCTCGGCCCTCGGAGCTGCGTCAAGTGGGTTGGGGAATGAGCAAAATCAAAAGCAATCATGTTGATATTTGCACAGCACATACAGATTATGTTTTAGTTTTTTATAGCTACAACAAAATAACAAAAAATAGACAACGCAAACCATTTACGATTACTTCGATTTGAGAGGGGCTTAAAGTGTTTTTCTACTATTTACCCAAGCTTCTTTTAGCAAAATAACAATTTTGCTCGCTACACAACTGTTGCTTTCCAAATAATTTATTTATGATGCTTAAGAGAGTAAGTTGAAGGCATGTGGACTATAATGTAGGCAAACAATATCTTTTCATTAATTTACAATATGTAACTTGAGATAATACAAACAATTGAGGTCAATATCACTTATTGAAATAGTTAAATTATAATTACGTTTTATTATTTAATATTTGTGTGTTTAGAAGAATTATGCAAGTCTTGAGCCAACAAAATATTGACACGAATAATCTTATCACAAGTTCTATTCAGTCCACATTACGATTAAGTAAAATGTGCCTTGTCATTATTTACAGAATACAACGTACTACGAAAAAGTGGCCTCAGAGCAATGAAATAACAAAAACTGGGTGTACAATAAACATTAGATTATTTGACCTATCAATTGCAATACCGCGATAATTGGAAAATCAAAAAAAGTATTTCGCCGATGTTATTACACCTATAAATCATGCGTTGTGAGATCTTTGTATCTAAAATTAGTTTCCTTTAGGTATACATTTTTGTTAATGTGCCCGAAATACATCAACTTGATGTGGACCAACGTCAAGGGTACCTGAACAAAATGTAATTGTGGAACTAAATTGCTATAAAATAATAAGAACCTAGTTTAAGGTAGATATTAGACTCATTGCCCCATTGCCACTTCACATCTAATAAATTGAAGTAATTAAATATTGCCAATATCACAATATTCAGACAAGTTTAACTCATGCGTTCATTTATTGTGTTGTTTTGTTGGTCGTCTTAGGGGCTTACATTCGCTGTAGTCAACAATGAGTAAGCCTCAAACAAACATTTATGATGTAAATTGTAAATTGTACCATCATTGTATCCAAAATTATTATTCTTTATGTATACATTTTTATTAAAGCGAGTGAAGAGATACATCAGCTCGATGTGGACCTTCGCCTAAGCAATTGTGAAACTGAATTGTGAAATTGCTTATCACTATATTATATTACTATACTATACTAATGTGAGCACAAACAAATCGAGCACAAACAGATGCGCACCACCAGATGCGACTATAAAAAGACGAGAGCACCGGCAATTGTCTCGCATTAACAGCATCAACTAGGCGCATTCAACATGGCATTCAAACCAGAGATTAGCTACGATCCGGTGGGCAAAGTATGGTCAAGCTTAGATGGCCATGATCACTTTGACCCAGATCTCTCGATAGGTGAGATTATCTATCACGAGATGCGTCGCCATCCCAAGGATATTGCTCAGGTGAGTGGTGAATTTGCAACACACTAAACACAATATTGATTATGCAATTTTCTGGCTAGATTTCGGCTACTGAGGGTACGGTTCTCTTGCGGGAGAAGATATTGCAGAATTCCATGGCTATTGCCAGCTATCTACGCAATCTGGGACTGCTGCAAAACGA
The DNA here is from genome assembly GCA_035047445.1 of Drosophila siamana. Taxonomy (NCBI): domain Eukaryota; kingdom Metazoa; phylum Arthropoda; class Insecta; order Diptera; family Drosophilidae; genus Drosophila; species Drosophila siamana. Next base: position 13,196,529 of record JAWNPP010000004.1, on the reverse strand, counting down.
TGTGGTGGGCATCATTGGCAGGAACACCACACACATGGCGGCTGTGGCATATGCCTGCTTCTTCAACGGCTATCCGTTTCACTCACTCAACGTGAACTATGATCAGACGAATATTCAGAGACTATTCGGCATTACCAAGCCAAAAGTGATCTTCTGCGATGGCGACGAATATACAAAGGTGAAGGCGGCCACAACAGCGTTAAATCCAAAGATTGTCACCATGCGCAATCATGCCGCGGATAGCATAAACATTGAGGACCTGATCGCGACCGAAGTGGAGCCAAACTTTAAGCCAGTGCGCCTGGAGCAGGGCAACAATCAGACGATGGCCATCATCTGCTCGTCGGGCACCACGGGCACACCCAAAGCGGTGACCATAGCCAACAGCCGGAAGATTCTCAATTGCAACACGTAAGTGCAAATAGGCAAGAACTGCGCTGCAAACAGTCAACTAATAATTCTTCTTCCTTTCTACAGGATGTTGACCAGTGCCGATGTGCAATATTCGCACAGTTCGCTCGATTGGATCACCGGTTTGATTGCGGTCATTACCACGGCGGTGTTCAGCACCAAGCGCATCATAGCCGACAATCAATTTGATGCTGCTCTCCTGCTGCGTCTAATTGAAAAACATCAGATCACCTGGCTGCTGTTGGCGCCCTTCCACCTGACCATGGTCTATCACTCTGCGGATTATGAGAAAACCAGCTTGGACAGCTTGCGCTATTGCATGTTCACAGGAGCTCGTTGCTCGCTGGATCTACTGAATCAGGTGCGTAAGCGGCTGCCTGGCGATATCCTGCATTATTCGTACGGCATGACTGAGGTTGGTATTTGGGCCACATGCAATTGGCATTTCGACCAGAAGCCCAAGTCGGTGGGCCGTCTAACGGCTGGCTTTAAGGCGAAGATAGTCGACGAGAACAAAGTGCCCCTGGGGCCCAATGAGATGGGCGAAGTGTGCCTCAGCAACGGACAGTATTGGGCTGGGTATTATGGCAACACGCAAGAGTCACGCAACATACGCGACAGCAATCGTTGGTTCTATACGGGCGATTTGGGCTACATGGATGAGGATGGCTTCCTGTACGTAATGGAACGCAAAAAGGATATGCTCAAGTATCAAAATATTATGTACTATCCCCACGAGGTGGAGGAAGTCATTTACCAAATGCCACAAGTGGCTGATGTTTGTGTATTTGGTGTCTGGAACGATCACACCGGCGATGAGGCGGCCGCAGCCGTTGTCAGCAAGCCAGACGTTCAGCTGACGGCTGACGATGTCATCGAGTATGTGCGCGTCCATATGGGTGCCACCTATAAGCAGTTGATTGGTGGCGCCATCATTGTCGATGAGCTCAAGTGCAGTCCCAACGGCAAGATAAATCGCTTGGCCAACAAGGAGCACTTCCTGCAAGTCAAGGGCCTCATATAAGTAAGACCACTACTAACTCATATATGTATCTGAACACACATTGCAAATAGGTAAAATATGTTAACCAAAAATTATATTAACAAAAGTGGTATTAAGTCGATTTAGTGGAAAATAAGAGCACAAGAAATTATTACACAAATTATCAGTGTATTACATTTAATGAAAAACAAAACTCTCAACTATTTCTTGAATTATATTTATCTTTACTATTTCCATTCTAGCGCTAGGTAATAAGTAAACACATGAGAAACAAATTATATAAAAAACAAATTCACACACAACTATTAAATGAAATTTTTTTATCGCGTATTTGTTAAAACTAGGTCAACGGCGAGAACGTTAATCTCGTACGCTTGTTTGCTTGAATTCAAAATTTATTGCACTCGCTTAGTACAAAGCATAGTTTATTATTGATTTCTCTTTATCGCAATCATTTTTTTATATATATACTTTAGTCCTTTTGTTATGCCCCCAGCAAATTCATTTCCGCTTATCACCACATAATATTATTCATTCTTATTCTCATTTTCAATTTCAGTCTTTTTTTATGTTTTTCTTGTTTTTTCCATTTATTTAAAGTTAGAAAGAGGGTTATGTCTGCAGTTGGTGGCTGTTTGTTGCTCCTGACTACGGACAGACGGACATAAAAAGCCGCCATTGGCTTTACACACGATTGCCCACACACACACAGCCACACACACTCACCCTCCCACACACATATACACTTAGATGATGGAATGACAGCCGTTGTTAAGCGCAATTCAATTGGAATTAAATTTAACCGGCAGCAGTTGCTTCCAGCGTTGACTGCACTTGTTACTTTTGCCCCTTTGTCGGCGTTTTTAGCTTTGCTTCTGCTTTTGTCTATCCATGTGTGTCTTTATCTGTATGTGTGTGTGTGTGTGAATGTTATACAAGCAGCTTATACACATATATTTTGTATAGTTTAAGCAGACTCTGCAACTGTGGGCCATTGTTTGGCTTACAAGTTACATTTTTGCTTTGCCATTGATGTCAATGGTCAGATTTACATAGTTATTGTGTTTGGCTGCTGCTTTTCTATGTTGATTTTCTATTTGCTTCGACTGCATTGCATTTGCCGTGTGCCAATATCCTGTGGCATTTGTTGCACGGTGGACACGTTGCTCGTTAGCCGCAATTACGAGACCCAAGCTGCAAGCTGTCACTTCCACAAGCATTCCAATATTTGATCGACTTACTGTTTGTAATTCACGATTTACAAACATCGATTAAAATGACATGTGAGCGCATTTCATTTAAATAATGCACACATATTATCAGACAATTGACAAATAACAAACAACAATAACAACAACAAAAATACAAAAAAAAAACGCACTAAATACGAAATAATTAATCTGATTTGCGCTTAATTAGGCAATTGAAATTTCATGGTTGTAATCTATATGCAAATTGCTGCAGTAAAGCATTTAATTATTTAAGACTACTCTACGAGCACAATTTCATTTCAATAAATAATTAAATACCTCACAGACTGTGCGCCGCATACAGAAGCATAATCTAAAAATGTTTTTAACTGGCTGAACAACATTTAATTAAAGTGTATGCAGAGGAAAATAAAAAAACAGATGTTTGGTTTTGCTAGCGAATAATTGCTAACAAATTCTAATTTTTAAATTATACAAGATTAAATGTGCCCGAGATGAGATTAATGCATTATTTGTTTGGCAGCGAAAAAAATCTTCAAAATTTAGATGGTCATAAAAAAAAAGGGGGCAAGCGAGTGAAAATTGCGCAGCTTTCATTTAACTGGCATCCCGTTGAGGCCTTGTACCTTCATTTCTTTGCTATTGTACCGTTAATAAATTGTACTTTCAAGTTATTTACTCCAAAGCGACCCACGGCCAATGTTGCCCTAACCCAAATGCATAAATCACGTGTAACTTTCGCGGAAAATAGGGTTTCGGGATCGGGATGCTTATTGTCGTCGCTGCGACGCTGCGACGCTGCGTCACCTCCAAATGTAATTTCTGTCCGATTTTAAGCTTTTGCTGGGGCGAATAACTTTGGTCATTAGGTATCGCATTCTGCGCTCTCTCCCCTTTATTTCTTTTTTTCGTAAATTGCAGTTTTCCACATACTTTACTGCCACTTGAATGGCGCCAGCACACAACAAAAAAAAAGAGAAAACTAAAGTATATATCAGCAGAGTATAATTTATATTTGACTGTGGCGAACAGACGACGTGCAACCCACTCAGTTGCATCCGTTGCAACCTTATCGACCACATGCACAAACACTGCACCCAGCATCGTTTTGGGATATGGAAATTTCGATGCAAAGTTGCAGTCATAAATACAGAGCTTACTTTGGTGTTGAGCTGGAGGTGTGAAGGGCGCAGCAGTCACTTGTCCGCCCCACTGATGATTTTTACAAGTTGTTTCGTGTGTTGGCAGCATGTTTTCCTTTAAGTCATTGCTAATTGTCGTCGCACGCTGCGTATGAGCAATGTGTTGGCTCCCCCTTTCGTGTTGCGAGGTGTTTTTTGGGGAACTGAAGGCGTTTAATGAAGTCAAGCAAATGGCTGTTAGTTATGAGTTGATTATGCATCCCCAATGTGCTCTCCCCGCCCGTCCCTCTCATGGTGGCCATGATTAATGTGGCATTAAATGTGATTTCAGGGGAGCCTGGCAACGTAACAAAACGCGCGGCAAAAACATTCTCAGTTAGTCTCAGCACGCGAATGTCTGTGAGAGCACAGTAGTAAAGCAAAAACAACACACGCAACAACCCATTTGCAAACAAGTAAGAAAGCTCGAGGGTGCTCGACTGTGATATACCTGCTATCCAGCTCGAATATACTAAAATATACCAAAAAGTATTTACAAAAGTATAATACATTTGTACATTCATATTCCATCACATCCTAAATATCGCATAAAGTATAAAATATAACATGCACAGTCACATTGTTCACCAGATGGCTTTTCCCATACAAAACTGTTTCTTGAATAACTTCCAAGTTTTTCATCCGATCGCGACCAAATTCTCGGGAAGCATCGAGACTGTTATTATCTTCGTATGTGCCAAAACTGGTTTTTTCGATTTTAGGGGGCGGAAAGGGGCGTGTGCAAAAATCTAAAACAAACTCGATCTGCGTAGGACATACACCAATACTAGTCCCAAGTTTGGAATCTCTAGTCTCTGAGATCTAGGTGTTCATACAGACAGACGGACAGTCGGACATGGCTATATCGACTCGGCTGGTGACCCTGACCAAGAATATATATACTTTATGGGGTCGGAAATGCTTCCTTCTGGCACATCTGGCAATGTCAATGCCTGCCGCTTGACGCCCGCCGCCAGCCCCAGGACTATACACATCTTTATAGCATTTTCATTGAAACACGTAAAACGTAAATTGAGCAACTCGACGCTGAGTCAAGTGAAAGGTCGAGGTATGCACTACAATCGAATACCTAAGTATCCAAAAACTGTGCCTAAATTAAATTTTCAAATTCAAGTGACTTAAACACAGCTCTAAGAAGAAAACTAAATTACGTTATAATAATTTAATTATTTTGTAAAACTCAACCGCAACACAAAGTTCAACAGAATTTAGCCAATACCTAAACCTCGCTTTATGCACTGCTTACAGCAGTTTGCCAGCAACTCCCCACTGCTTGCAGTGAAGAACTCAATTCACTAACCATAGAATACATAGATGTGTCAACTTATCATAGCGAAGTGGTACTAAACTTGTGGTACTAAACTTGCCTGCTCTAAACATAAGCCAGCTTATACAATTAATTTATATATACTTTATTATGTTAGGATAAAATAACATATTTATCGATATCAACGATAACTTCTCATGCTAGTAATCGATATTAATCTAATTTAAATATTTGGTATATATTTGTTATTTTGTTTTATATCGGTCACACTGTTTTTGGTGGCATTTTCCCTCCTTTTTTTCTATCGTATAAACTATCTCAAGTCTGATAATTATGAACACAACATAAAATGCATAAAATATTGGATAACTTTCAACCGGCCGAGAAAATCGGCGAAGGCACATACGGAATAGTATACAAAGCGTGCAACAACAAAACCGGAAAGGATGTCGCACTCAAGAAAATCCGACTGGAGGGGTATGTGGTAATCAAATACTACGTGGAGCGTACTTCCCTATCCTCATGAAAGTCGGAAATTATAACAATGCGAATTGAAACAGAATACTATAAAATCAATTAGGTTGTCATAAATTCCCAAACAAGCCATGTTTCTCAGAAAATTTGCTGCTGCGCCTAGTCCTTGGTGTCCTTGACGAATGTCAAATGACTGCTGCACAACAAAGCCCGGATTCTGTGCGTGTTGCGATGCTACTTTCGATATGCGTAGCACCACAAGATTCGGCTTTGTGATGCCGCCCAATTCATCGTATGCTACATAAAAAGAATATTCCATTAAAACAGTGACTAATAATTGCATTTATTTATCCTTAGCGAAACGGAGGGAGTTCCATCTACAGCGATACGAGAAATATCATTGCTGAAGAACCTGCGGCACAAAAATGTGGTGCAACTGCACGATGTGGTTATATCTGGCAACAATCTGTACATGATATTCGAGTACCTGAACATGGATCTCAAGAAACTAATGGACAAAAAGAAGGATGTGTTTACGCCGCAGCTAATTAAAGTGAGTGCCAATCCTCTAATTGAAATCAATGTTAAACTGCATAACTTAATCATTTTGCAGAGCTACATGTATCAGATATTTGATGCTCTGAACTTCTGTCACACCAATCGCATACTACATCGAGATCTTAAGCCACAAAATCTGCTCGTTGACACGGAGGGCAACATTAAGGTATAATAGCTTAGCCACGCCTCAATTACGCCATATTCAAGACTCATCCAATTGCAGTTAGCTGACTTTGGATTGGCACGCGCTTTCAATGTGCCCATGCGAGCATATACACACGAAGTCGTTACGCTTTGGTATCGTGCCCCCGAAATTCTACTCGGCACCAAATTCTACTCAACGGGCGTGGATATCTGGAGTCTTGGTTGCATTTTCGCCGAGATGGTGAGTCATACAGTGCATTTTTACTAGAAGATGTTAATGACTTTCCACTGACAGATTATGCGACGGTCGCTGTTTCCGGGAGACAGTGAAATCGACCAACTTTACCGCATCTTTCGCACGCTAAGCACACCCGACGAAACCAAATGGCCGGGAGTAACACAATTACCTGATTTTAAGGCCAAGTTTCCTAAATGGGAGGCGTCCAATGTACCTTCAGCTATACGTGAACACGAAGCACACGAACTGATTATGGTAAAATATTTATTTCATTTATTCCTAAATGTACGCTAACAATTAGTAAATTGTTGTAGTCGATGCTCTGCTACGACCCAAATCTGCGCATATCCGCCAAGAACGCTCTGCAACACGCCTACTTTCATGATGTTGAAAATGTCAGCCATGTGGCTTTGCCAGTTGACCCCAATGCTGGCTGTCCGTCGCGGCTAACTCAGCTTGTATGACACATCCTTTTTACAGCTGAGATGTTGGTAATCTCATTACATGTGATGTTTAGTATAGTAAGTGCATGTAACTACCTCAACTTAGTACAATTTAATACAATTATACAAGAAAAATTATTAACAAACATTGTACTTTGCTTTTTGCAGGTGACTACTTCATCTCATTTGTACAAACAACACGCCCAACATAATTAACAAACACCATCATCGACTAAATACACATCATGATCATTAAAATAATTGCAAAGTTTTTATTGACGTTTGTTTGTTGCACTCACCAGGCGTTCAGCTATTGGAAAGCCGTGCCAATTTCGTGGTTTAATTTTAGCTAAACCTAATGCTTCCACCTTCTCACTCTGACGTTGGCGTACGCGATTCCGTTGATCGTCACGCATATACGTGCCAATTGCATTGCGCATGCTCTCGGAGAGTAGCGGGGAGGCGGAGTCTTCAGTTGTCACGATGTCGTCGACCACTTCGGTTGCATCGGCACTTTCGACAGCTGCGTCGTCGTTAACTGCTACCTCCTCATTGGCAGCGAGATCGTCGTTGATATCAATCACTCCGACGGATGCATCGTTGCTCGGCACCTTGATAGCCAATGCCAAAGGCCGCAGTAAGGTATATTTTTTGCCGTTCAATTTACGAACATTCTCCTCGTTCGTGTATTGTGATTGCGCTTCTTCATAGTACGGATCGTAGAAACTTGGCTGTTGGACATAGTCGTTGTACGCCTGCAAACGTCTCAAATCGTAATAGCTATCGAGATTGGGTCCATAGTAGTACATCGGGGACTGGTGTGGCAAAGCTATGGGCAACGCGGGGCCACCATAAAAGTCAAAGGGATCGTCATCCTGCTCCAATGAATCGTAGATTGGACGACGCTTTTGCTGCTTACGACGCTTCTGCTTACGTTTGCTGGGACTCTGCGTTGTAGTCGCTGACTCATCCTGGTCCGGTTCTTGCTGTTGCTGCGTGTTCTGTTCATTATAAATAGCCTGCAATGGCACCGTTTCAATGATATTCGCATTGCCATTATTGAAGAGATTGGTCAACGGATTGGTCAGATTTCTAAGTCCAAAATTCGGTTGCACGCTGCGCACAAAACTGTTCCACACTCGCACAAATGGTCGCTCCGTTGTGGTTGTGGTTTGCGACGCTGCCTTTGCACGAACACGACGTCCTTGGCCGCGACGATATCCACCGCGAGGCACATAGGCAGGATTATCAAGCTGACGGCTGTTGAGTAAGTAATTAAATTATTCACTTACAGAGCGAACTAGTCTTATATCTAATGAATAGTTAAATGCGATTAAATTATTCACTTATAGAGAAAGTTATACTTATAAATTGTGAATCGGTTGACAAGAGAAAAAGTCATTTGTTGACCTACCTAGCGTATGATGGCTTCAGCATTAAGGGCTCCCAGTATTGCAGAGCTTCTGAATTGTGTTTCCTGGCTGCATCGACTTGGTTGGGTTCACCAAACCAGGCCAACAGCAGGACTGCTGTCCACAGTGGCCAATTGTACATTGTGAAGGAAGCTCAGAACTCGTGGCTGTATTCTTTTCTGGCTCAGAGCCAACTGATGCTTGATGCGTTGTGCACTCAGGTGTCAATCCAAATTTTTTAGCTGAATTTCGCGATAACATTATGAAGATCTCAGCGTCAGCTCATTTGAATGACGATTTTGGCTAGCTGATTTTGGTCAGTGAAAGTTTTTTATGAAATTCAATTTGCCATTATCCAGCGATAGACGCATAATATTAAGGTATGTGTGCCGATCTAACCCAATTCTGTGAGAGCTGTTGAAAGTCTTGGTTCATGTGGGAAGTCTTTTGGCCATTGACCATTGGCACCTACCCATCATTGCCTCGTCCATTCTCATGCTAATTTTGTGGGTTTATGATCAGTTTGCGTATTTTGGCATTTCGTAAACCTGTTTGATTTACAATAATCTTGATAAATACTGATGTTTAAAGACGGTAAAGCGACGGCTTTATCTGGCTCTTTAAATAAATTACTAATGTTCGAAAAAATGTTCTTTATTAGCGTACACATTATTAGCTCTGATGGCTTTCATAATTTGTAGAGATTTGTACATAAACTAATCTCGAAACTTTGTCAAATGGTGAGCATATAATAGAAATTTTAAGATTCCACGATAAATTTAAGGTAATCAATATAAAGGTTATCTCAAAATGAATATTCTGTTGATCTAAGCTTTTAGTTTACATGAACTTGAAGTACAATGTCCCCAAAAATCGTTATATTGACGTAGTTGATGCATTTAATGATAAACAAATATTTATCAAAATGATTATTAAACGGTTGGCATACAACTTTTGCTTCACAAAGGAAATCTAGAGCCTGCAATTGCGCCGCTTATCAAGTTCAATCTAAAATAGTTGACGTTGCCGAACAATTTATTGAGTCCTTCGAATTTGTCCACAATCATACAACCATAGAGAACGATGGGGAACCTGAGGTTACCGCTACATGGGGGCCTCAAAAACAACTTCCGATCCAAAGCCAAAACAAACAACATACAAAACGCAAGAAAATCTCTAACAAGTGTCAACAGACAAGCCAGAGAGTGAGATTGACAAGGCAGAGAGAGGGAGAGAAAGCGAGAGATTGTGAAAGCTTTACTTGTGGGTGGCAAGTTGAGTGCTTTTTGAGAGAGCGCAAGCTTTTGACCGCCTAACTAGGCAAATTTGAAGGCGCACTCAGGAATCGGTTTCAGTTGACGTTGAGATTCCTGGCCCAAAACGACCGAATGCATTAAATTTGGCTCGCGGGTCGCGCGCTAAAAAAGAAAGCTGGAAAAACGCCAGCAGCAGCAAAACTACTAACAACCTAACTAAAACAGTTTTTCCACAGTCTAGGGAAACTAGTGAAAAGGCAAGTTTAAGTGGCAGTTGCGTTGTCGTTGCCGTTGTCGTTGTTGTTGCCGATGTTGTTGGTTGGCTAAGCAGCCCCCGAGACCGAAAAAAAGACGAAAAACCCATGCCCTAGTCTAAGGTTGCCTCCGTTGATGTTTGCGTGCGTGTGTGTATAGTAAGTGAGTGAGTGTGTGTGTGTGTGTGTGTTCAGTGTTAGTGTGTGTATCTATGTGCGTGTGCGTTTTGTGTATCCGTTCACAGTATTCAGTTTTTGAGTTGCTCCAAATTATATACAACAATGAGAACAACATAAATTCGAGCGTATATGTATGTAATTGAATTAAAGAAAGGGCTCAGCTTCAACCAGAGCGTCGCCTGTCCGTCTTCATTTTTTTTTTTTTTTTTGTATTTTATATAAGGAAGCAAAAACGTTGAGAGCTGAGCAGCAAAGCGTAGGGCAAATGTGGTGTCTGTGTGTGGGGGAGAGGACAAAAAAGCGGAAAGAATTGCGTAAAGTTTCATGCCCCACACACAAATGCCATTAAGTGCTTAAGTAAATTATATAAAATCATTTAACGCATCGATGAGCATTCATAACACAAAATGCGCAAGCACAGTTTGACATTTGTACAACAGCGAAATTGTGTAAATTTCACTTCCCTTCACCGTGCCATGTGTTTTGTGTGCGAGCCATGGATGCGCTTATTGTCTGTACATGAGAAAAATTCAATTTGCCAAGCATGTGTATAGGGAGCACTCTAACCTAGCTACTAGCTAACAACTTCTACTCGCACTCAAAGATGCCAAAAAAAAAAAAAAGAAAAGAAGAAAAGAAAACTGTACGTAGGTAGCCCCAAGCAAATTGTGTGTGTGCTCAATTTAGAGACTAGCTCTGAGATGTGTGCGCTGTCAAGGTGTGCGTCTATCCCGGAGCCTAGAGAAAGAATTGAAATGAAACGAAATGAAAGGCAAAGAAAAGAAAGGTGGAAAACAGCACTCACAACAATGGACGCCCGCACCCCCAAATAAAAAACACTACGAAATTGAAACATCTTGGCGGGCGCTTCATGGCAACATTTTTTGAAGTGCCCAGCCCGCTTTTTGCCACCCATTGAGGCATCACTTTTGTCGTCGTTGTTGTTGTTATTGTTGTTATTGTTGTTGCGCCGAGTCAGTTGTTGCAGGTGTGTCTGTGGCAATTTTTGGCGTCACTTTCGCTTTCGCGCTGTGTGTACTGTGTTTGCTCTGTGTGGTCTCGTGCCCTCGCTCAAGCGTTGTGCTTGACCATAACCACTAAAACTGTCACATTGCGTATACGCCGCGTGAGTCGAGTTGTCCTCGACCGCTGCTAGCGTTGCTTTCCTTTCCTTTTTATTTTCTTTTCGCTTATTTTACTCTTTTTTTTTTGGACAGCACCCACGCTATTTAGCGAGAGAGCGCGCGTAAGCTCGCTCTCCCACTCTCGCATTCTCTTTGCCACACGCTCTCTTTCAGCATTCAGCTGTTCGGTTTTTTGTTTTGTTTTGAATCGCATTTACATTGCCCCGTAAACAAGCCACGCCACCCAGCCCGAGGAACGCCTCATTCCGGCGTTGTTTTTCCTATCAGTCTGCACATTTGCGCACGTTCGTTTTTGTTGTGCTGTGTGCGCTTCTTTTGGCCGTCTTTTGGCGTCCACAACTGCAACGTCTTGTTTGGCAATTTAAATTTTATTGTAATTTTTAATGCAGCGCAAGACAAACAAACAAACAGCGTCGTCAACGTGTTGGCATCTTTAGCACATTGCCCATAGAGCAATTTGGCGCCTAAATGAATGCTACAGCAAACGACGACGACTGAGCGTTGTAATTATGGTTATATACATCGTACTTGTTTTGTCTGCGCATTAGCCTGGAAGCTTTATGCCTCAGACAGCCATTAAAAAAAAGGGGCAATAACTATTTTTTTGCTATCTACGCTGGACATTAGACAGATATTTGGAAGGCGTAAAAAAGACAACTTCTCACTGTGCAGCTTTGATTTGCACCTGGCAAAAGCCATTAAAATTTACCTCAAAACAAATTTGTGCAAGGTTTGCGAATGGCTTGGCAAGCGGCCAAAGGGGACGCCCAACAACCAACTGAAATCCAGCCAACCTCACATCAAGCCATCAACCAACCCATTGCTCAAAGCATTTCCGTTTTTGCCCCCCAGAAATGACAACATTTTTTTTTTTTATTTTTTTATGTTGTTGTTGCCGACTGTTGGCTGTCGGCCTGTCGCCTGTCGCTTGTCTGTTGTCAAAGTTGCCGTCATAGTTACAGTTAAAGTTTTTCCAAAAAACTTTGCAAAAAAGAAAATGAAGTGAAATGTAGGGAAAACAGCTGCAATTTCCATATTTCTCACATTAGCTATTAATAGCATATAAACAATTTGCATTTTGCATGAGCACGAAGTAACAAAAAAAAAAAAACAGAAAAGCGAGTCAAGTCAACTTAAACTAAAGTAAATTCAAGCCCCAAGCCCCAAGTGTGATGACTGAATAATTAACACAACCGACCTGTTGGCAGCTGTTGCTGTTTTATTCAGCAGCTCGAACTCAACTCACTCGTTCCTTACAATTAAGGACTCAGCGTTGCGGTTAATGAAACTCAGATAGGGACGAATATCCAGAAAACTCGAGACGATCCGCTCCTTCTTGTCCACACGCTTCGAGTCGATCAGCAGGCCAGCCAAATAGAAGTTTTGCGTCTCATCCGCTTCCACCTGAATGCCCACCAAGGGAGCTCCTTGATAATAGGTTGTCATGCGGTCCTGATAGCCACAGATGGTTGTGCTGCTGGTAATCAGTGAGCTATGCGTCTTTTGGCAATACGGGCGACTGATGGTGTTCACCCAGGTCTTGTGCTTCAGTATGTCCTTAATCGGCAGCCCGGCAACCACAAACATTTGCCCCACCAGCGTCTCATTGGCCAAGCTCAGCGGCGGCATGCAGATGGGCATCACAGTGGGCGTCAGTTTGGCATCACGTTGCAGTCGCAGCACGGCCAAACTGTTCTTCAATGTGAGCGGATCGTATTCGGGATGTATGGCTATCTCAGCGAGTGGTATGTCCTGTGCGGGCAGCACACAATAACCATCCTTGTCGCAGCTGACCTCGTGCGCATTTGAGCTCTTGTTCCACACTCCCAGCTGCACCGAGTAGGCATCGGCCTGGCCATCGTACAGCACAAAGCAGTGAGCTGGGGCGAGCACGTTGCGCTTGGAAATTAGCACACCCAAGCAGCCATCATTGGGCAGCTTCTCCTCGTGTCCTGGCGGTTAACCACACTCAATTAGCTGGCACTTAGTCAAGCACAGAGAGAAAAAGTGTTCTAAGCTCAATTATTATAACGTTTCTGTTTAATGACGGAACATAAGAACATAAAATTCTAAGAATTTTATACTTGTTGTTAGAACGTCAATTTTCTCTCTGTGCATCGTCAAGAGCACTTACCATTCTCGTAGGTGATGCGCGCCAGCCATTGATGCTCTGTGGGCACCGCAAAATTGTTTTGCCTAAGCAGCTGCTCCTCGTTTATGCTACCGCATTGGGCATCCTGTAAACTGGCCGCATGCACATCCACAACGGAAGTGACCAGCAACAGCAGCAGCAGCTGCAGCGGCACACAAAACAAACCGAGTAATAGTTGCATTTGAAAGCCCGTCTGAAAGTCAACTAAACTGGAAAAAACATTCAAGTACATTGGGGCATGTGAAACGCGGCGTATGAGCATTTTTTGCGAGAGAGGCTCAAGAAGTTATCGAGGCTGCTAGCAGCCGATGTTAACTAAGAGCTAGCAAATTGCTAATAACAGCGCAGTCTCAACATGTTTTATGTTAAAATTATATATGTTATTTAATCATAGTAACGAGTAAGTCTTAGCATTTGATAGTATAATATTATCTCTAATATCTGTGCAGCTGCTGAAAATAACAAGAGCGAAACTTTTCAAGCAACTCAGCGCATCGCACAACTGCATTCTGTGTAATCCACAGCTTATGATTAAAACATTAGTAACAAAAACTCGTTTTCAATGCGGAATTGTGGGCAATTCAAATCACGATACGCCGATTGACGACTTGCAATCAAATATATATACTCATAAAATAAACGGGAAAAATAAGCTTAAATTAATTTAAAAAAACATTACATAAGTCAGTTCCCATTCAACGGGAATTCTCCAGCATCCAGCTGCGCCAGGGTCTCAGATCTTGGAAGCCAAGCACCGTGGTCTGGCCCACGACGACCACCTCGGAGAGAAGTCCAGCCAAATAGAAGCTGCGCGGCACTCCATTCTCCACATTCATGCCCAGCAAGGCGGCGCCTTCGTAGAACTTGGTGCGCTTCACCGGATAGCCGCAGAATTGATTCTCTGGCCGTGGACTCGAAGCGCTGCTGAGCTTGGTACAGTATTGCCTCGTTACTGTGAACACCATGCCTTTGCCTTTGATGAAATTGTTGTGCTCGAAGCCACCGAAATGATAGTTGCGACCAATCATCGACTTGGGCTCGACGTTGGGCTGCAAGCACAACGGTTGCTTGTAAGTTGTCCACTTGATGCGCTCCGTGAGCTTTAAGAGCGCCAAATCATTGTCACCCGTATCCTTGTCGGCCTGTGGCAACACTTTGATCTGTGCCACACTATGCTGCACTGGCCCCGGCACACAGAAGCCTTTGTTATTGCAGATGTACTCCTGATCGGGCGAGTGTGTCTCATTCCAGATGCCCAGACGCACTGCAGCCGTCTCGGGGCGATCGTTGAAGCGTCGCACACACGCCGCCGTTGTCAGCACATGCGTCGCGCTCACGATGACGACACTGCAGCGCGTGTTCTCGAATGTGGCCCCTGTAGAGACCACAAATTATTTATAGTTTTAAAATAGTTACAAACTTACCCTTCAGCTCAAACAAGATGCCCATCCAAGGTTGTTCGGCGGGCTCTGTGGACACGTCTGTGGAGAAGAGCAGACGCTCCTCCAGATTGCCACACTTGGTTTCCTCGCCCGCAGCGCCTGCAAAATATCGATTTAAGTTTGTGTGTTCCCCATCTCAATTTTAAAATATTCAATTGGCATTCACCGCTCAGCAAAACCCCAATGAGCAGCAGCAGCTCAACAACAAGTTTTCCCAGAGTTCTCATTGCCCCAACGTTAACTTTCCGCATCTATTTGTGGTCCGTCTCGCTGTTCAGAGCAAACTGCAAGGTGGCTGTAATCAAGCGGCTAACAAGCGTGCTAATTATTCATTGAAAGCGAGAGAGATTCAAGTAAAGCAAATTTCATGCTGCAGTTTCGCATAGTTGGCAACGCTGCGCATACGCAAAGTGCCGTTAAGCGCGCAAAGATTTTACTAGTTTCTATAAATATATTATAGTGGAGATAAAGGGAAATTTTATGAAATAAATTTAAGTTTATTTATAACTTATGGCTTATTATTGTAAAAGAGACGTGCGAAGTCATGCAAAAAAAAAATTTAATTTAAGTTTATAAGAAGGAACGTAAAGAGGGAAAATTAGTTTATTGTGATAACTTTTTAAATGATTTTAAATTAGAACACACAAGTATATAGGTCGTTTAACATTTTATGAAATTATCTAATTTGTATAGTTAACATATGGAGAAATATATCCTTATTAAATTTCATTTTGGTCTCAACTTCCATTAAAATTATTAAGTATCAGAAAGTTTATATCATTTATTTAATTTGTAAATATGTATTACTTAACCACACCATACTTTTATGATACACTTCCTCTACGGCCGCATCATAAGACACACTTTAAGGCTCTTTTTGATAGCTACTTTAATGCGTATCGCTGTAATTCAAGGTTGTAAAAATCAATACAATTATATAATCGAATATTAGCAATGACATCAAAATTGCCAACAGACTGTGCGAAAATCCCAGGCTATTAAACTGGAGACGAATATGGCGGGAGAACTCGTGTGTGATTACCGATCATTATAAAGCTATTAAAACGTATCGATGTCTGGCAAAATGGCCGAGCAAGTTATGTATTTGCGTAGGCCGGTGTGCTCTTAATATTTAATGTTTCAATTAGAATGTCATTATCGGAGACAGGCCCGAATGCCCAATGGGAGGACGGCGGCTCAAAAGACAATTTGAAGGACGCAGGCACAATTTGGCTGGCCTTCGAGTGGTGGAAGTAAGCGTTAGAGGAAAGGGCATAGGTCATAGGTATGTGTGTGTGTGTGTGTGTGGGAGTGAAGGGGACCATATTTAATGCTGCACTAAAAGTTGAGCAAATTGCCCCACTTGCTGTATGTGCCAGCAACAACTGACTGTTTATTGTCCACTCAGACGGCGTTGACTTTGGCTCAACTTGACCTGCTGCTGCTGGTGCTGCTGCTGGTGCACATACATTCATAATATAGCGCCCCATTGTTATGAGGCACACACACACAAAGTGTGGAATCGATGTTATCCTTGCTTGTACACAGCCCGCGTCCGAGTCCGAGTACGAGTTAAGCATTTAGCAATGAAACAAGTCTGCCTTGAGCTGGTGTGAGCTCTGAGACGCGTATGCAAATTAGAAGTTGTGTGGCGAGCGTGATTGGGTGTGCGACGGAATCGCCCTTTGGTTGTATCAAGCCTTTTGGCCGTTCGCCTGCAAGTTGGCCATCACGCTCGGCCATCAGGGAATTGAGCGAGTCTTGCGTGTGCCTTGACTGCCCGGCTGTAATCGCGGTCAGCACGTGAGCTTCGCGTTCCAAGTGGACGATGTATCGAACAATTAAGCCCCACTCTCCCATCCAGCACAGCACAGCAGTGTATCGAAGGATATCCCTAATGCTGGTGTTAATTTCTCAAGCTTAATTAACAAACAGAAGCAATACTTGTTTTTTTTGTGCTCTTCCAGCCAACAGATACACGACACAAGATACAAGACACTATGAACGTCAGCAGGCACATTGGGCAATAATGATAGCATGACGCGTGACGGCGAAATTCCAGCCATCTTCAATCCGAAACGCGTGCGCACTCCATCTGTGGTGGTCACCGGCGACTCCTCGTCGAATGGTCCCTACAACAACAACAACAGCGGCGTGGGCGTGGGAGGAGGCGCAACAACTGTAGTTGGCAACAATGGCAACACGGGCGGCGGCATCGCGAGCAGCAGCAGCGTTGGCGGCATCGGTTGTGGCTTCAGCAATGTGCTCACCTCAAGCAACCCGCAAATAACCCACCAAGACTCAATATCATCCAGCCAACAGGATCCAAACGAAGTGATCACCATCCAGGCGGACACACCGACTGGCACCCATGGTTCACAGCATAATTTTGGCAGCGCCGGCGGCGGCGTGGGCGGGGGCGGAGATTCGAGCGACACACAGACTGCTGGCGGCCAGCTGGCCATCGATCATCCGCCCAATGGGCAGGCTGGTGAGGATGGTGAGGTGCGATTCCGCAAGCTCAAGGCCTGCCAAGAGAGCTGCTGCTCCGAACTGGCCAAAAAGGTGCGTAAACCGTATTGACTTAGTTCAGTATACAGACATTTCTGGAAAGCTACAATTTATATTTTAATAAATTGCACTCACAACTTTTCTTTTGACTGCTAATAAAAATATGTTCAAAGAAAAGATATATATATATATTATTCTGAAAATGTATCTAAAATCAATCCAATTCTCCTCTTTTTGACAGATGTACTTTGGTGTCTGTGTCACCATTTTGGTAACTGCCTCGTGGGTGGGCGCCACGCACTGCATCAAGTACATGTATCTGTATCGCGCACCCTACGACGATGAGCTGGACGACGATCTGGATACGTCGTCCAGTCGCGCCGAGCTGAGCACCGAGCTGGAGGACATACTGGCCATTAGCGATTCGTCGCTGCATCATGTCGAGGACGCCACCGAGATGTTCAACATACCACCGCGACAGCCTGTCTACTTTAGTGCTCCGTTCTTTGCCGCCTGGTTCTTTACCAACTTCTCGCTGCTCTTCTTCCCCATCTATATACTGGGCCTGATATCGGCCCGCAAGTGCGACAAGCTCAGCGAGATTCTGGCCGATGTGCTGCGTGGATTTCGCGAGCGTGGTTTCACCATAGGTAAGAAGACAAACGAAGGCCTTAAATTAATGCGCTATCAAGTAGAGTATTAAGTAAAGAAAACGACTTTAGACATAGCTGGATCTAAAAGATTACAGAAGCTTCTAGATTTTATAATATAAATTCATAGTTTGATTTCTTATTTATGATTTTTGTGTATTTCAATTAATTTTGTGCCCCACAAAGTGTTGCCACAGCAACTCTTTCTTGCCGCGCAACATGTTCAAGCACACTTCATGCTTCGCTCTTTACTTCCCCTTTTAGTAAGTGGGTCAATATGTTGGAATTGTTTTGCCTCGTCTCGTTGCAGGTCGCTTCCTCAATCGCTGCCTATCCTTCTGCATCCTGTGGCTGGTGACTACGTATCTGTACACGCTGTCGCTGCACGTGCTCTTCGCCACAGATGCACTGGCGCTGTTTGCCACCAATGTTGCCTGCGTCTATCTGCTCTCCTGGGTCATACTGCACGAACAATTCGTCGGGGTGCGGGTGAGTGTTGAGCACCAACATCATCATCATCATCATCAACCAGCTGATGTTTCTGCAACGCGAGTATTTATTGCAGATTGTGGCCGTTATCCTGTGCGACACGGGCATCGCGCTGTTGGCCTATATGGACGGCATTACGGAGAGTCGCACGTTGGGCGGCGTCGTGTTGGCCACGTTAGCTGCAGCCGGCTATGCCGTGTTTAGGGTAAGCGCCGTCGACGTTCGTTCGCCTGTCAGCCCAATGTTTCAATGTTTCGTGTCTTGGCGGGGCTCATGTTATATACATATACAGACATATATACATATATGCTCATGTCGTGCTGTTTCTGCTATTTAGGTTATGTTCCGCAAGGTGATGGGCGATCCGCCGGTGGGCCAAATCGCGTTCACATTCACCGCACTCGGCCTGCTCAATGCCCTGCTGCTGTGGCCCGTTGTGCTGGCGCTCTACCTCACCGGAGCCGAGAACCTGTCGTCGGAAAGCATACCATGGAACGTTCTGTTAGCAGCAAGCGTGCTGCTCCTGGGTACGACTCACAAAAACTTGTACAAACCACTGCAGTCTGCATTTTCAATTGTGCTGTGGAACAGAACTTTATTCCCCATCCAAGTCGCTGCCTTTAGTTTATATCGTTGTAATTAATTTTCATTGCAGTTTTCCACGTATTAATGCAGTTCAGCGCCGCCGTTACCTACAACATGTTTGTGACACTGGGTTTGATAACCGCTGTGCCCGTTTCTGGTGGTACGTATCCAACAACAAGCTCTCGAAGGGACTTTCGATTCCGTGACTCTAAATTGTGCTTAGCCAACATGCGAGTATAAGCTATGTATTATATATGTAGTCATATTTATGGGTCATACTCGTATGCTGATCTATATGATATATATATACATATACATATATATGTATAAGTCACAAATAGATCTCGTCTCACTTTGGCAAAACTTCTTAAATTTACCACGTTTTTGTTTTGTTTCGTTGTTCAACACACTTTGATTCAACCGTCATCTAGCACTCGACGTCATACTGTACAGTGCGACATTTGCGGGCATGAAACTGGCCGGGGTTATTCTAATTGCCATTGGCTTTTTCCTCGTCATGTTCCCCGAAAACTGGCCCGATTATATAACACGTCTGCTACGGTAAGTACTCTCCAGCCGCACTCTCGGCTTCTATTTATCGTTATTTTACTTTTTTTCTTTATATTTCTTTTATTACGTATAATAAACATAAATAAATGCTCAAAAGAATTCTTTATATATACATATACAATATTATTATGTATTATGCTAATTTTCTTAGTCTGAGTACAACTTGTGCGTGTTTTTCAATCATTTTTACGATATTTTTCGATATTAAATCATTTATGTTTTTCGGTTCCTTATTGCAACTCTATTTTTCAAAATACTTCGTGTTTTATTTGTAACGTATTTACAATTAAAAAAAAAAAAAAAGAAATTTACTAACTTAACACGAAGCTAAAAACTAATGAAAAACGCTAATACAAAAGAAAAACCAAACTGAATATTGCTAATATATCTGTATTAACATGCCATAAAAATATGTATTTAATTCTATATAAACAAACATCTTGCAGAAAGAGCGTTCGTGCCATACTCCGTTACCAATGTTGTTGTGAATTAGCCGAAATTCGCTATGCTCATTCGGTAGGCCAAAACCAAAAACTCCCAACAAAAAACCAAAACCAAAACAAAACAAACCAAAAACAATGATTGCAAATAAAATTAGTACAAAATATTATCTATAGCATAATTTGAAACACATTAACGTTGGCATCATAAGATAGTAAATTACCAGAGAATTTTTTTGAAACCTGACAGATTTTTTACTGACTGAATACAAGCTCTCAATATCTACACACATATCTATCTATCTATATATATATATATATATTTACTCGTAAACTGTACATTAAAAAAAAACAACAACAACAACACACATCTGTGATAATACCAAACAAAACCAACTTACCAACACCCCGGCTTCCAAAACTTTGCGCTCACCCATCTGAAAACAAGATCTACTACTATATATAAAACCAACATATACTTCTACCTATCTATAACTTTAGTTACACTCTAATACTAACGTTTTGCCTTGTTACATGACACCAACTATATAACAAAACATAAATCTATATATATATATATGTATTACTTTAACTACTTCAGGCTGTTGTTGTGCAGTTGTTGGCAAATGAAACCCCAAAAAAAAAACTTGTTACTTTCTTAATGTGTTTTTTTTTTTTTTACGCTATCGTTTAATTGTTGTTGACACTTTGCATACATACATAATTGCGTTGCAAAGGAGCTCTTCTTATGTTGTGTAAAATATCTTTGTATATGGATGTTGTTGCCAAATATTGACCATGCTCAGGCTCTTTAAATGTAGCTCTTACACACCCCAAAAACAAAACAAATATACACAACACAATATACAATATTCACACTACTGAACTGCGTAGCTTGACTTTCGCTGGTGTTGCGATATATTTTATATATTTACCATATAATACCACCTATAATCGACCTGTAAAGACCCCCAACCAATCAAACAACCAACTTACAGCATTTGCTGATGACACGGATGCTGTTCCAGGCTCGTTAAATGTTTATTTGTTTTTCTTTTTTGGCTGCTTGTTGTGCGATCTGTTGAGAGTACACGCCGCTTATTGTAATTCTCTATATAACAAACATGAAATCAACTGTGTATAGTTACCTTAAGTTTCTCTTTTATTTCTTTTCTATTACGTTTTCCACTCCTCCCATGGATTGAGATTGAACAAATGCTGTAAATACATGATTACAATTACAATTAAACTAATGTTTATTTTCAGTTTCATGTTTCTGATTTTCATACCTTTTACTGTCTGCACTTTTTAAGCAGGGCGCAAAAAGAAAATACAAAATATCTACAATCTATATATATATAGAACATCCAGATCGTAATCGTATCGTCGCGTAGCATGATCGACTCAGAGTCCCTCTAAAAACTGTTGAGTTCTAGTTGTAAGGTAATTTGTAATTTTTCAAGATACATTTGTACCTGTTACCTCTCTGTGAAAAGCAATTAAGAATGCGACCAACTGCATATATATATAAATTATGTATTATATAGTGTATGTGTACTTTCGTGTATGGTATGGTTACGGGAGCACAGCAAAAAAACAAAAGAAACCAAAACCAGAAACCAAAAATAATTAACTATTCGTACTCGTATAAAACCCCCTTTAATATATAAATAAAATACAATTAATATTACAAATAACAAACTCGTATAAAGTGTTATAATTATTGGCATGTTTTTGTTACAATCTTATTTGTTTTCCAATTTTCCAATTGGCTACATTTTCCTTTCTCGAAACTTCGAAAACTTTCTTTCTTTCAGTTTCTCTATGATTTAACTAACTGTCTTATATCCTGTGTATTCTTCTGTCTCTTGAACGTCTCTTCAAGCCACTATTAACTTAACTAACTATAAACTATAACTATACTCTACTCTATTGCTATATACTATACTCATTTCTTAAATAAAAAATGGTGTCGACATTTCTCAATTGTATTTGCAGAAGCATCATAATGCTGGGTCACAATGCGAGGTGAGTTTCGTGAGTTCTTCGCAAAGGCCGTTGTCGGCTCCAAAGAAACCCCTTCTTTTTAATTTAAGCATAAACTAAAGCCAAACAAGAGACAAGTTTTCTGTTATTACAATACTTACTATATATTTAGGTAAACCATACTCAAAACTCGAAACTTTACCCAAAAAAAAAATCGAAATATTCTTATTATACCAAACAATGATATCATTTGATTGAAGTTTAATCTTTCGGGTTTGTTTTTGTAATGGGCATACTTACCACATACGTATCCAAAATATCTAGACGCGATAACCTCTTTAACATACACAAGTATGACATGATAAGTATTCTTAAAAATATTAATAACCAATTGCTTTAAATAGGGATTCAAGTTGATCTTTAATTTTTTTATTCCTTATTCTTACTTTATTTATTGCATCTCGAAACTTTGTTGATTTCTCAGTTACTGCAGAATAATAAGTACAAAAATTTCAATCATTTGATTTTGATCTTATGCTATTTGATTCAATTAAGATACTATACCTAGATAGTTTGCGTAGTTTTGAGCCAATCTTAAGTAACTCGTAGCGTAGGTAATACGTAGTTTCGATTTCTTCTTAACAAAAGAACAGTAAGGTAAGTTCTCAAACTTCTTCAGGGTTCTCGTAACCCCTTCGAACAGTGCTCCTTAACCAAAGCACGCAATATTCTCTCAGTCACCGCACCAAAAATTAAAAATAAAAATAATCAACTTTAAATGTGTGACAAAAACACTGCAATCAAAATGCAAATTACTGCAGTACTTTTATTCGTTTTTTCACAAACTCACGACAAAAGAAAATTTCATTTAAATATCTTTGGTTTAAGCAACAACAAATAATTCGCAAAATTGCTCATTTATTTTACAAATGAATATTGACAAAATTTTAGTAATAGCAGCTCTCTTGTAGTACTAAAAAGAAAAATTATTTCAATTTGTATATAGAAAACACCGCTAATCTGTACTATTGCTTCTTTTCTTCTTGTTTTTCTTCTTCACCACTCTACCACCGATCTGCCTATATCCGTCTCTCTAAACGACTGTCTCCCCCTCTTGAAACTTTCTCTCTC
This sequence comes from Drosophila siamana, assembly GCA_035047445.1. Lineage (NCBI taxonomy): Eukaryota > Metazoa > Arthropoda > Insecta > Diptera > Drosophilidae > Drosophila > Drosophila siamana. Next base: position 13,173,375 of record JAWNPP010000004.1, on the reverse strand, counting down.
TCTTTCTCTCTCTCTCTCTCTCTGTTTCTCTCTCTCTCTGTAACTACACGAACACCCAAAAATAATAACAAATCACAACACGTATGAACCTGGCTAAATCAACAAACAATCAACTGAACACACGTCAAATTGTACAAAAAAATACAACATTTAAATCGCATTGCAAAATCACCAACAATTAAAACAAAAATGAAAATACACGATTTGTAAATTGACAATAAAATATCAAAAATCACAAAATCAAAAATCAACACCAAGTAGCGGTAGGCCAGCGCTTTGTAAACGAGATGCTGCAGTCACCGGACCGTCCACGAGATATGCGCAACGGCACATCACGCGTTCGTTCTCGCACCACATAAGCTAAAAGTTGGACAAATCACAGAAATTCTGTACAGACAACATGAATATATATATACATATGCTATGTATATATATATATATTTTGTAAATGATTTTCCCCTCCACAAACAACAAAAGAAAGACCACAAAACCCCACAACACCAAAACAAAAAATAAAAACAAAAAGAAAGAGAGTCATTTTGCGGGTAAGTACCCCGAAAAAAAACCGTTAAAGCTTTTTGCCTCTAATTTGATGAGCATCCCAGGTATTGTTCCCAACACACACACACTCCCACACATTACATTTCCAGATCAGCTGGAGTGACATAATATATAGAGTAATATCAATTATATTATATTTAAATAGTCTATAGCTATTGCTCTGAATCGTTGTAGTTGTTTAATGTTCTCCTCATTTGTTTTCTGCTTTAAAATCCTCTTCAAATTATACTTTTTTCTCTTTCTCTCTCTCTCTCTCTCTTTCTCTTTGTCTATTTCTCTCTCGTTCTCTTTGTGTTGTTTTTTTTATTCACAGATCGCAGCATATTTATGCGTCCCATTATAAACATAAACGAAAATATTATGCTGTCAATACGAACTCATATGTTGTTTGAGCCAAGCGCATGATATATATAATATATATATATATAGTACTTACTATAATACCCGATCCTCTCTCTACATACAACTACAGTACTATTGATAAACAAAAAAAACCAACAACATTTTTTGTAGCGAGAGGCGTGTGTGGCTTTAGGCGAATTTTTGTTAAGCCCCACGGCCCACAATATGATAATGATTTTTTATAAATGTCGTATAACTACTGTTGAACAATAACATTTTTATACCAAAAAATGAGAAAACAAAACAAACAAAATACTTAGTAAAAAGTACAATAATATTTCGAATTGAGATACGAACGAAAAACGGTGAGCGCTTTTTACTTACAATTTGTTTGTCTCTAAACTTAGTTCTAATCAACTTCACTAGCTGCCCTCTATCTACCTATCTACCTATCTATATCTCCCTCTAACTCTCTGTATAAACTTTAAATCATTATTTGTTCAATATTTGCTTACATTGTAAATAGCTGCACTTTGCTTAAATTGTTTGTTTCTTTTTTAAGTAGTCGTATCTTAGCTGGAATCTAAATGTGGCACAGCCTCCGCTTAAATCCACAATTTCCCTATTCAAAATATCTAATCACAGACACCAACACACACACAGACACAAAACACACACGAATAACAACACAACCATAGATTTTGTAAATATTAAAAAAAAAAAAATTACTATATATATGTGACAAACTTAAGAAACATCAGTAAAAAATCAGTAAAACTTCTAGCTAACAACTCTAGACGCCTAACGATCTTAGTGTCAACTAATAGTTAGACCACGTAAATGCAGTGTAGATCAGAAAGTGTGCGATATATAAGGCTACTATCGGCATTAATATCGGTAAATTAAATTCATAAAATTCAACATATATAATATGACAATCACTTCCCTCCATGTTTACGATGGTATTTCTGAAGAGTTCGCACTGCACTTACGTCTACCAAATATTAAAAGCTAACTTCAATGGAAAAAAATTTAAACAAATCCGTAATACTTGTGTACATATTATATAGAGCATTAGAATTGAACACAAAATGCCTAGAAAATCGAAAACAATTCAATGCTGTAGATAAAACTATTAAAGTGTCATTTGCTAACATCTCAAATTTTCTCTATACTCCGACACAAACCACAAATCGAATCGAATCGAATCGAATATTTAGATGGGGTCGCGGCCCTCGGAGCGGTACTTCAACAGGTCAGCATCCCACCATTATCGACTATCGGACGGGATACATAAGGTCCCATCTTCGTTCACCCTCTGGCCGTGTGAGATGACTGATCTATCGCCAACTACAACTGGGTTTCTGCATGGCAACACCACCAACAGCACCACCAGCAACGCACACCACCAACACCCCCCGCACCATCACAGCCAACACCATCTGCAGCAGCTATTCCAACAACGCCACCACAGCCACCATCAAAGTCAGCAACAACAGAACCTACAGCGCCAGCACTCGCACACATCCCTCACCATGATCCATCGACAGAGCAGCAGCCACAGCGTCCATGGCAGCCGTCGTGGCAGCGGCGGCATTCGGGCTCCGCCCGCCGGCACCGGGCGCCTCTTCTCCTACTTTGGCAACGAGCATGAGCACGAGCACGAGCGCAAGAAGTCGGAGACGTCGTTCTTCAATCTGGGATTCCGCCGCAAGTCCACAGTGGTTTACTATGCGCCCACAGAATAGAAATCAATGGAGGCTATGGCAATCGTTAATGTTTATCGTTAATCGTTAATCGTGTATCGAGTGAGGATCGTGCATATCAAATCTACCTGCATTTGCAAATACAATCAGGCACTTTAGCAGTTATTCATGAAAATTATGCTCGCGGTGTGCGTGCATAAGTTATAATATTAACTATATCATTATCGGAGTAGGTAATTTAATTGTCAATGTTGTTGTTGTGAGTGTAAACGTAAACACACGCAGTTCGAATTTTTGCTCAAATATTAAATAATTACATATATTACGCTACAATTACCAATATACAGCTAAAGCTACAACACAATACAGATTCAGAGACATAGCTCATGGTCTACATACAAATATACAAAGCAATGCAATACACACAATATGTTTAAAGGCCCCCAAAGTGGATGGAAACCATGTCGAAACCCAAGCACATTGTAATCCAGAACCAGAAGCGAGTCTTGATCAAATTGAGCTCAAATGATTGCCCCTGATGTTATCTAATATAAACTCTTACGAATATACGAAATAATTTAGTTCAAAATTCAAAATGTGGATGGAAATTGAATGAAATATCGAAGCCAATTGTTTTTAGCAATTATATACATTAAAATTAAATTTAAAATTAACAAATTCTACAAGAGAACATAACTAAACAATAATAAATAACAAATATTTTAATGTAAACCCACACTGCGGCACATCTTTATAGTAAGTCTAAAGAAATTCAATAACAAAAGTGAGCGACATCGTTACAACCGAAATTATATATTAAGAGGCATCACCTAAATTTTAGATACACCTAGAAAATATGACCCGTTTAATTGTAAGCTCATTTTTAGCTACTAGAGGCCACATGAAGTTCCAAAAACAAAACCAAACAAAACAAAAAAGTGAGATGAAATAGTTAATTGTTTTCAAAGTTTGGCTTGTGTTAAATGTTAAATGTGTTTTCGTTTTATGGGAAAATGTGAACGGCGAATATTGAATGTAATTTTTTAGCTAAATGTTGTGTATTATTGTTGAGCGATCTGATCCTTGTTGTGTATTATTATTATTATTATTAATAATAATGTTGAGTCACTGAATATTGTACGATTGAATCCAGGCAGAAAAAGGCTCACAAGGTATTCAATGACTGACTGATTCGTTTCAACCATTCATTGCAACTGGATATTGAATCATACAATTTGTCAGCTGCCTACTTTGTAACTTGTATTAAATTATTGTGTAGCCACATCCAATAAATTGATTTGTGATAGTTTTTAATGATGATGTTTGATAACCAACTCCATAGAACTACCCCCGCTCAGAGGAGGCAGTGGTATTTATTATGTATTTAGAACAAGCAAAAAACCAAAAACAAAAAAAAAAAAACCAACAAAAAACACAAATAAATGAACACTAAAATAAAAAAATATATATATATACATACATATATATATATAGAAAAAGATATAACTCGTTTCTACTTACGGTTTAATTGATGTCTAGTGCCCCGGGAGACAAATGTCAACTGTCAACGTTCTAAATCTTTATTGTAGGCAACGAATCGTCAGTACAAAAACATCTCTCATTAAAATTGAACCCTTCCAAAATTTGTTAAAATTCTAAAAGGATCAAAAATAAATCAAAGTTTGAATTAACGATTTATTCTTCATATTTCGCGGATAGCTTGGGCCGATCGCAACTAAATCGTATCAGTTCAGCCGTGCAAACAACTAACCGCGATCTAAGAAAAACGTGGCGCCCGACAACAAACACCGGGCGGCAGATATAACATATTTGGTTTTCAAAGTTCTTGTGTTTTGTTTGTCTTTTGTTTCCCCAAAAAAAAAATCAAAACCAATCCCAATTTACCTGGACGAAATCCATTAAATTAAATTGCGAAACCAATATGAATAAGTTTGGTAAGTCCACGCTCGAACAACTTTCTTAACATTATTTTTCTAAGTGTCACTTTATTGGTAAAAAACATTGCTTACAAGGCAAATTACAAAAAAGATTCTTCTGTGTTGAAACGAGATTCGATCTTAAGGCTATACAATTATTAGGCTATATTAGACAATTGTGTAATCACACATTTTAAAATCGAATATATTCGTTCTGTCAAGGCACTTAATAAGTATAGTGTAAAAAATACATAATACAAAAGAGAGATGGTGATTTTTAGAATATTGGACGGACTTACGTTTTGAAGTCTTTGATATGCAAATTCAAAAAATCCAAGAATATTGCATTTTAATTACTTTACTAAGGCACATCTAAACACTTAAATGATTTCGTATAGTTCTCTTCGCTTTCCTTATTATTTGTTAGTTTTTTTTGTACTGTCCTACAAACTGATATGATTACGTTGCAAAATGTATTAACGAGTATAATAGAAATGAATATGAAATGCGAGAACCACTTGAACGTGTTCCCGCTGCGCCGGATTCTATAAAGATGGTCTTCAGCCGGCAACGGCACAAATCGAAATGGAAATGGAGGAGTTGCCCAAAACGCAGCGGTCGTCACTGCCCACTGTTTTTGCCCTGATATGACTATGAAAAATGTGTGAAAATATTTTGTATTTCGTTTTTTTTTGCCATCTACTGAGTTGTGTCCAAGTCGCAAGTCCACGCTACCTCTCTGACCATATCATTTTTTAATGAATTAGAAAAAAGCTGGCAATTTTTTTTGTTGTTGTCGGTGAGTTGCCCTGGCAGGAGACCAAGCGCCCAAGGAAGATCACGACCAAGTGGCTGATAAACTGGTTCCGTGCCGCGCATAGAAAAAGTTCTCAGGGTATATAGATAATATAAATTCAAGCGCATATGATAATCAAGCCAAAAAAAAAACGAAGCAGCGGAGAGCTGCATAAAAAATAAGAAAAACGGCGGCATATTTAATTCAGGCAAAAAAGCCAACGAATGGACCATTCGGACCCCGCAAATGTCGACGATTTAATATAAGAAAAACACTAGGCAGGCGTTGCTTTTTTGCCCCGGCCAGGCAGCAAAGGTGCGTGTCTATGTCTGTGTGTGAGGCACAAACAACCCCTCTGCTCTGGTGGATGGGGTGTAGGTACAAGACAGCAAAGGCCTAACTGGGTTTTGATGTTAACAGGTTTGCTCGCTCGCTCGCTCGATCGCTCGGCTCTCGGAGCACGCACACACAGCTGTGCGTCTTCACGGACATTAGCAAAGGGCCACAATCGAAAGCTACAAGAACGGCAGCAAAAGCAAAAGCAGCAGCAGCAGCGACAACGCTTCCGTAATCTGAGCACAGTAGGCGCGGCTGTTTGCGCTTTTCTGTAGCCTCGGCTGGCTGCTGATGCTGCTGCTGCTTTTGCTTTGGCTGCCGCTTTTGATAGAAATGACAAATAACCAGATTCATTGTAATAGATTATGTCTACAACTTAATCGCCTTGCAGATAAATGATGACAATGTTCAAAGGCGAGAGAGAGAATATTGTAGAGAAGTAGAGTGGACAACTTGGTTGAGCGTATTTTTTGTTTTTTTTTTTCGGGCAACAGCGCGTTTTGTTTTGGGTGTCAATTTTGTGTCTTTCAGTTTGCTGTGTTGCTTTGTCAGAGATTTTTTTCTTGTCGGAAGTTGTCTTTTTTTCTTATTTTATATATAGATTTTAAGAGTTGCGTTTTTTTTTTGCGGACGGAATTGTTAAGATATTTGGCTTGAGGAGGGAATCGCTTAACTAAATCGATAAAGCAAAGTGATGGTCAGACCAAACAGTGAGATGACCAATCCCAATGCCGATTGCAAGCCCGCTGCACCCGCCAAACGGCACTTGAACATATCGTAGCGTGTCTCCTTGTCGGCCACAATATTCTGATACTCAGCCTCGACCAACTGGCCATCGTAGTAGGTGATTAAATCCTCAAAAGGATACTCGTAGCCCTGCAGGCACTCGCACTTGTAGCCACCAGTTTCATAGCCACGTCCCATAATTGGCACACACTGAAAGCAAGCAAGAAACAATTAAGCGAACTTCATTAAATGCCAGCACACAACAATAGCGCTAAACTCACATATGAAGTCTTCTGATCGCATTTGTGTGTGTTCTTGAAAGCATTGGGCTCATAATACCAGTCCGGGCACTGGTTAATATCCAGTTGTAGCATGTCCATGGAGACGGCAACCACACCTCTGGGGGGAAAAAAAGAGTCAAACAACAAATTAGTCAATTTAATTGCCGGCCAGCATTTGCATGACAATTGCAAAAAGAGTCGGAAAGTCACAAGTCATAAGTTGGGCCAATGTCAACACTTGAAAATTAGACAATCAAAAGTACAAACATTTCAAGAATGGGCCCCTGAAAAAAGGGGTGATCCTCAGGCCCGTGACAGCGGCACGCAACCAAGACAGGAACTTAATTCAACCCGATCCGACCAGTTTCGGACCGGCCCAATTTAAAAAAGATCCCCTTATTGTATATCATCTCTAGTACTCACTTGAATTCCAGTTTCACTTTGAGGCTGTCCCAGCCAAAGAAGGGCGCCGCATAGGTCACCAGCCATTTCTTCACATAGCCATCACAATCAAATTGCGGCTGTGTCCAGTAGCCATGCTTCATGTTTGCGGCACGATACGAGTTCGGATAATGCTCGTACTTTTGCTGGTATTCACCTGTCTCATTGTGTCGTATCTTGATTTTCAAGTAGAACGTTTCCAAATCATCAAAATTCGTATTCCAACGCTGCTTGAGGAACTTGAAGTACTTCTTTTCCGTGTACAGCTCGTGCGTTTTGTTCAGACGCGCCAGATCCTCCACCTTAAACTTGCGTGTGTTGAGCTCCGTTTTGTAGGCATAGGGTGCAAAATAGGTGCGATTGGTGAACTTATTGCGCTCCCAAAGCGTTGAGGCCGACCACACCTTGCTGTCGCCCATCAGAATGGCCAGAGTTTCGCCAATCATTTGATCCTCGGTCAGCGGCTTGTCCGCCACACGTTTGCCCGAATAGACTTCGTTGGGATCCGATATCTGTGTGGAGTGCAAGAAATTGTGTTGTTTTCAGATCAGTTTCGTTTTGATTTCCCCCAAAAGCAAATATCGAGAGAGACACAGAGAGCTAGAGAGAGAGAGAGGGAGGTTTTGATGTGAACATTTGCCGCATTTAATGAAGAGACGATGCCGCCTTGTGGCGAACCCGTTTTTCGTGTCCTCAAACTAATGAATTTAGCATTTTGGTAATGGTTTGACACTGAATATTTAATTCACGCAACACTCGGCAACTCGCTGTTTTGGCAACTAGCTGAAGCTGTAGCTGAATCTAAAGCTGGAAACTGAAACTGTGAAACTGGCATTGCAGGAAATTCGAGGAAGTTGAATTACGCGTGGAAAATTATAATTTACACTTGAGAAGTTTTCAAGAGGCGACGTCGAAGGCCTCTTAATAGGTGTCGGGTTTATCAATTATTGCTCTTCATTTAGCGTGAAGCCGATGGGAAACACATCAGCAGACGTCGCGCTGCTCTAGCATCAGCCTTTAATCTTGTTCACCGGCGTCTTACCTGCAAAAAGGCGCTAATAAAGTTGGCCAGGCGCACAGCCATCTTGGCTTCGTTCTCAAATTGATCCTTGGCGCCAGAGCTCACATCGCCGCGCAGTATCAAATCCTGTGGATGGAAGCTAAAAACAAAAAGGAATTAATATAAATTTCCATTGAACACTGAAAGCAAAATCGCTAAACAATTTCATTGCTTATTGCGTTATTTAAAAACAAACTTGCTTTAAAAATATACAATATAAGCCCTCAAGCCTTTTTATAACCGACATCTACATTAACTTTGCTACTCACTTTTTGCATGTGCGATAATTGACGCCATGAATATACTTCAGTGCCTGATCAATATTCAAATGCTGTGCATGCAGAGATTTCGAGCCCGTTGTATAGTTGCGATAGACAGGATGCATGTCCAAGTACTTTTCCCTTATATGATACGGCGCACGCTCCCAGGTAATGGGCAGCTTTTGAATCCCTGCAAAGTTTGATTAGGTCTAAATATGTGTGAGAAGCAGGCAGATTATTTAAAGCTTACAGCCAATTTTGAGGCAATCGTAGTCGTTGTAGTATTGCTCGGCCGGTGCACGCTCCAAGATCTCGCCGAGGTACGGACGTCGCACCACCGGTGGCAGTCGAAAACCGGGCTTGCAACGACACTGATAGCCACCGCGCCTGAAGCCCCAGCCATGCAACGGTTCGCACTCCGTGGTCTCCTTCTTGCAGCGCGCCGTGTCCGCAAAGTGATTGGGACCCTTGTTGCCCTCGCCCAGCGGACACTGATTGATGTCAATGCGCTCAAAGTCCATTTCCACCACCGAGACAGCAGTGTATCTAAAAGGGGAAATATACGATTAATACAGGCATCGACCGGTTAATAGTAAATGCTGCACTCACTTGGGATACTCGATGTGTCGGAACTGCGTGTGTCGGGGGTAAATATCGGCGATGGGCACCACAGCGGCCACCAGCCACTTGTTGGAGCGCCCGCAGTCGAAGTAAGGGCGTGTCAGCTTAATGGGACCAGGGTTCTCCTCAGAGCCCGGCGGACCGTGGAATGTGTAGGTTTCGTTGGTGTTGTTCGCATAGCGGATTTCCACCTGATACGTGATCTTGGTGTCGTGGCGTCCGGCGACATTGTCGGGCAGCCAGGCGCGATACCATTCATTGATCTTATAGAGATCGTGCGTGTAATCCTTGGAGATGGTGTCGGGGTGATGGGCGCCCAAGTCTTGCACATCGAAAGTGTTCCATGTGGAAATCTTTTGCAGATGTATGGGATCGTTGAAGTCATCTTGGCGGAATGTGCGCGGTCCGAAACGTGGGAATGTCTTGTTGAAGAAGCCGCGATACGACGAGGAATACGAACTGTTCGGGGAGAAGTAAATGGCCGAAGCGTTGATGCTGGGATTGGCCGAAACATCGGCCACCGTGGACAAGAAGTAATACATCATGCCAGGATCATAGGTGTCATTGATAGCAGGACGTATGAAACGTGATTGGAGAATGTAACTCCAGAAGAAGCTGCGACTCAGCGCCATGTTCTGCAGATGCAGCAGCGCTGTACGATTCGGGAACACGGGATTCACATTCACCTCTTTGATGTCGGGTTTGTGGGAAACGGCGTCCATGGGCATGAACAAGTCTCCGTGATGCTGAATTGGGCAATTATCAGCATTCACCTTGTCGAACTGTCGTTTAATCTCGTCGAAGGCATCGCGAGCCTGCCACTCATGTTGCGCGAACACGCCCACGATGAGCACGAGAACAAACAGCAAATAGCTGCGTCCCAAAATCGAGGAAGGCAAAAACAAAACCATTTTTTTTTTTGTTTTGTTGTGGTTTCGAGTGTATGGAAGCTGCCTGCCTGGGCAGCTTAATCAGCAGTAGTTGCCGTCAGCTTTTAACTAAACGTAAAACACAAAACTAAACTAAAACAAACACCAAATTCCAGAGCACGCCCGCAGCTTCGCACGCAATGCGTTTGATTAGTAATACAAAAATTGATGCTTTGCACTTGTTGGAACTACGCCCTCAAACAACAGTGTTGCAAGTGTGCGCAAACAGTGCCGACGGCCACACTGCTCTGCATATCGATATATCGATTACACGTGAGGGTGCGGGTGGTATAATTAGTGCTGTAAATCGCGCGCATTGTAGTTCTATAGAACGTAACCTTCGAACTAGTTCTGAATTAAGTAGATCAATTTAGAGGTTAATGGTTTTTATTGAAGCAATTAGAAAAATAAAACTTGAATTAACTCGACTAATAAAACAAGAAAGTATGCATAAATTAAAACATGAAAATGGAAAATAAGTTGAATCGATGCACCTACAATTGGTATTAAAATATCGATTCATACAAAATTGAAAAATATCGATGACTCGACATCGATAGCATCGATGCATTTTCACTCCTGGTGAACAATCAAGTGTATTTAAAAAGTGTGTTAATACTTAAACAAAAACGCAAATTCTACGACAAATAATAGATTTAATCTAAAGATTTCAAGTTTGTGATTATTAACTGTTAAAGGTCGTTGTAAAAACAAATAACTCGGTTGCTGGCAGCATTTTTATTTTCTGCCAATTTGCGCGACTACTTACCGTTACTTTACCGCCATTTTTAAGCAGTGGCAAAGCCAATATTGTGAGGGCTTGTCTGAGATTTCATTTATATTATTAACTCAACTCCCCCGTTCAGCAAGAAACGTGTATTATAATTATATGCAAATAACGCAATCTGCAGTTGACAGTCGATTTATTATAGCACCGCATGTGCCAAGCAAAAAATTGAATGCAGCGCATATTTTTGGGCGGCTGCCAATGCACAAAAAAGCCAATGGCCGCCCTATGGAATGGAATGGCATAAAAAATAAAACTTCATAGATCGCGCATTGATAGCCACACATTTGCATTATTCACATAACCACAACGAGGTCAGCACACAGATATTTGGGTAAGTTTCGAACCGCAACCATTTCCTGGCTCTGCTGCCTCGTATCACTGTCAATCTGTTCTTGCTCCTCTTTTGGCTGCAGTGTCGCCACCTGCGCTAAATGACACGAATTAGCGAATGAACGAGACGACACGCTTCCCCCGCGCTTTCCTCGCTTCCTCACACTCTACCTTTCACAGTGCCATCCTCTTTTTTTCTCTGACCAGTTCGCTTGGGTTATTTATTACACCTGTCGTTTTGGTTTTTTCACTTTTTACATTTTTTTGCCCAGTTGGATTACAACGCCAATTCTCTGCTGGCCAAAAAAAAGGGAGTAGCAAAACTGAAATTTGGCACAAACATAATTTTCAGTTTGTCGACTGACATTTCCGTGCCAATGTATATGTGTGTGTGTGTGTGTGGCAGGCACTGTTTATCCTTGTGCCGCACCTCGTAATGCAGATAAATCTACGCGGCGTCGGCGGCGGCGCTCGCATTGTTTTATTTTGCACGTGGGAATCGACAGCACTGAAACAACGGCAACTGCAACTGCCCCGAAAATGTTGCAGTTATTTTGTGCTGTGCTCCGTTTTTGTTGCGTTCATTCTCTGTTCTGTTTATATTCGCTAACTCGAAATATGTTGAAGGGTATTTATAGTTAGTGAGTAACCGTTATAGTGTAAGAAATTTTAGAAACAATAAATTAAGATATATGATAACATTGGGATGATAATTAAATTATATTTATTATTTCTAATACACAAATTTAAATAATATTTAAAAGTTTGTAGGATTGCTAAGATCACAAACTCAAAAAATGTTATTCTATTCCATATTAGTGACGTTAAATATTTTTATAGAAAAGGTATCTTATAGACGATCACACTCTATTTATTGTTTAGTTTTGCGTTTCGGTCCTGTAATTGAATGTTGTTGTTGCCTTTGTCGTTGCTGCTGCTGTTACTTTTGTTTCAACTTGTTCCCCTTTGCAGTGTCCTAAATGCCAACGGCGATTGCGTTTTGCCGGCAGTTTATTTTGGGGATTTTACACAAAAGTATAAAAGAGGTAGAGGGGAAGCGAACAACCATTTAGCAGTTAAGCTCAACGAGATTAAAGTTTCATTTGAAAAAGTGCCAAAGCATTAAATAGTTTTCCACATTTATGCATTGAATGAACCGACAAATGAAGTTGGCAGACTTCCCATAAATAACACATGATGCAAAAAGCGTATCCAGATATTTTTATAGCATGCACAAAAAAATATTTATTTAAAACATAGAGATATAAACCACACACAACAACACTTCTGATAATTTTTATCAAGCGCCCTGCAAAAATGGCAAGCCAAAAATAAAAGAAATTTATAATTAAATCAAATAAATTGCGCACTCAAGTTCAAAGAACCGCAAGCCATACAAAAGGCAAAAAAAGAGTGCGCTTTTTGCATGCTAATAAAAACGGAGATAGACAAACAACGAGAGCTGGCTGAGCGACGAATTATTTAAACAAAATCAAATGGCAGCACAGCGCACAAAGAAAAAGAAAGGAAAAGCAAAAAGGATTTTGGACATATGCAAAACGCGCTGTCGACATGTCTGCGATCTCTTTGGATTGCATTTTGGGCAATACAGCAACGAAAAAAGCAAACAAAAAACAAAACAAATGCCAAAAATTTAGCCAAAGAGCAGCCCCAAATTTGGGATGCCTGCTGTACGTGCTGGGCGTCAGCATCAGCAGCAGCAGCAAAATATCTCGTACTGAGTGTACAGCAAAGCAACAACAATGCAAAGCACTTCCATCCCAGCCAGCCAAAAAACAACATCAACAACAACAACAGCAGCAACGGCAACGGCAGAAAAACATACACAAAAGCGGCCTAACACAGCGCAAAATTTTTTTTGTCAAGGGTGAATGACCCAGAATCAAAATCCACAACGTTGTCGCTGCCGTCGCCGTTGCCGCCACTGCCTGCGCGCTGTGTTTGCCTGTCTCTGCCTTGCTCTGCACTTCTCCTTCGCCGAAGCCATCGCCATCACAGTCGTCGTCGTCTTCTTCGTATGCAGGCCCCACTGCATTGCCCCCCTGACAGCGCAGTCGTCTAACAAATGTTGGTGTTCGGCCTCGCCGATTCGGTTTTTGGTTTCGGCTCCTCTGGCTGTTATGATTGCCGCTGCCAGACGATAACCCAAACCAACAAAAGCAAAGTGTGCAAAATACAAAAACGAAAAAAAGAAAAAAAGAAAATGCGAATTTGAACGAAATTTTGCAGCATTGCACACGCGACTCTCGCGCGCCCGCTCTGCCAGACAGTCTGAGAGATATTCAGAGAGACCCACTCACTCACTCACTCACACACACTAACACTAGTACAGTAAGAACAACTACAACTGCAGCATGCAGAGTCAGAGACGCTGCTGGAGCTGCTTTGCTTTTTTGAAAATTATCGCGGCCAGCGAACAGCGATAATTGCATTATGTACTCCCTTCGCCCCTCCCCCTCTCCCGCTCTAATTAGAATCCATGCTCTATTGCTGCCGTTAGATGCAGATAAACTTCTTTGCTGCCAAAATCAATCTTCATTTTGGCGACCTGTCGGCATATATCAGCATTATGATTATGTCCCGGGACAGGACGACATCAAAGTAATTTGAGCTGCGCAGAGCAAGAACAACAGCAATCCAGCAATTAAAATTGACCCAAGATGTTGTAGTTTGCACAGTGGTCACAACATTGATAGTTCACCAAGAATATAAGTTCTTAAATTAAAACGTTTACCAAACATTTAAATTAGCAAATGTTGGAAGAAAATAGTTTTCAGTTCATGAAGATAGTTATCCATTTAGGAATGCACAATAAAAACTGAATATACATAAGTTTCGATGAAGATTGAAGTCGTTTTTTTTTTTGGGATTTAAAATGCCAGGTTCTCAATTGAACTCTTTTTTTTTAACGTAGTTTCTCTCTGAGCAAGTTAGATCAATTATTGCTACTTACTTACTTACTGCTGGTGCAGCAACAATCGTCCGGGGTGAATTGTTTTTAGCACAGTGTGCGTCTTAGAAAGCTGCACAACATGCACGCGTCTCACTCGCCGTCTCGTCTGGGGCTGTCACCTAATTTCCGTTTTCGAGAACATGTCCTTTGGCTTGCAAAGGGCCACTTGAGAATTGTGCATGTGTGTGTGTTTGTGTACTGACATGTGTCCTGCCTTTGGCTCGTCCTTTTGGCGTGTCCTGCCTGCTGGCTAGCTCCAAGTCGTAGCTAACTTTTATTTGCCACAGCAGCAGCAGTAAAATAATTTTTGTAATTCAATTGTTGTCCTTGTCGCATATGCCATTTGTCTCGGCCTCCGTTTGTCGCTGTCGTTTGTCGTCGTTGCAGGTTGCTGACCAAACAACCTGGCCACAGTTTGCCACTGCAAAAACATATATATATATACAACGTTCCGTTTTGCCTGACTGAGCCTCGAGACCTTTGCTCCCTATCGAGGACCTACGACAATAGCACGAAAAAGTTGCAGCTAAGAAATGACTCGACACAAGCAACAAACACAACACACAGCCCAGTCATCGTGGTCCTTGTCCTGCTCCTCATTCTGCTTGCCCCGCACCGCAGCCAATGCCAACAAATTGCGGCCGGTTCCTGCATAGCGGAATAGGGGCAGGGAGCTGCCCATTCTTCTATGTCCTTTTTTTGCACACTGTGTCAGCGCTTTCAAATTACTCTTAAGCATCCCAAGTGCCAACAGTGCTCAATGCTTTTTGGAGTGTGGGCAAACAAAGATTTTGTTATTCGCAAAGAGGCGTTGCTTGAAAACTGGGATATCTGCTATAGAAATGAAATACAAGCCATTACTTCATAGCCTCCTCGGCGATTCTCAAATTGTTAACTTGGCGCAATTTTACTAAGTCGGGATAAAGGATTATAAACAGTTTATGATCTTTGGAAATGAATTTATTCGTTTCCTTGCAATTTGAAAAGACTTATATATAGTATTAAAAATTGTATGTAGTCTAGAAAATGAAATTTCATGCATATATAGGTTTGCAAATTGTATGCAGATATTTGATGTCATGTTCCCGACAGTTTCCAATTTGAGTGAGACACTTTGCAAGCCTTATCCTTAACAAAGATAATTGCATTGGGCAAAATTGTTATTAACCCCCAGCTGTGGACAAAGAAAGCGTAAAGATGCAGAAAATTGAGATGATATTTTGCTATTATGCAGATAATGTATTTGTACATAACACACAAGTGAGTTGCATCCTTGGACTGCATTTGAGCGTTGTCCGTTGGTTGCATTCCGTTCCCATGGGCACTTGGTAACGTCCTTTATTTTTTGTATTTTTTGCGCTCAATTGCCGCTTATCTGGCGTGTAATTTATGCGTATTAATTTCATAGCTGGCCTATCCCGCTTCCTGTCTGACTGTCTGCCATGTTGTGGCACAATGGAAATGGCGATGGCGATGGGTTCATGCAAATCCTTTCGATTGCAGCGGCCGGCCGTAAACAACACACAAAAGATATCGAAAAAGGATTCATTCCTTCGCGCGCTCACAAAAGGCAAATGCAATGCGGCGGCAATCGGTTGCATTTGCTCCTGGCTGCTGTGGCTCTGTTTTTCTCTCGCTATTATATTCGCGGCAATATGAATATAATGCCATTTTGATATGTAAATAAACAAACAACAGAAGCTGTGAGCGAGCAGAATGAAGAAGGCATTGCTTGCTTGCTTGCTGGCTTGGTTGCCTGTGGCCTGTGTGGACGTGTTCTAATTGCTGCAAAGGACCTGTGCCCGGCTGCCGCGACTGCTGCCTCGGCATCCTGCTAAGCTGGACATGCAATTGCATTGCATTTGGCATTGTTTCTTCTATATACTACACACTGATTTTTAGGGGTTGAGTTTCAAGTTCTGTCGGTCCTCGCGGTCCTCATCGCTGGGGTTATCGCACGATTACAAAAGATTTCCTTCTGGTCAACGGCGGGCAAAAGCAAGGCGAGGGCATGATGCAAAAATCCAACAAACTTGCAGCGGAAGTTGCGTCGCACAACGAAGAAAAGGAACCGAGAGTCGCGTTAACGAGCGCAAAGATAGAGAAAGAGAAAGAGAGTGGGATGGGTAGCTTGCTTAGCTTTTTCTGGTCAGCAGCATTGTCATCGCCGCTGTTGCAGTTGCTAGCAACTTAACGTTTATCTATGAGATACACTCTAGCAAACGTGCAGCTGTCTTGGCATAGGGAGAAAAACAGTCGCATGCAACAGGGGGAAAAACACTCGAGATATTCATCATTTCGAGTACTAGTGCAACAGCAGCAAGAGCAGGAGCAGGACCAGGAGCAGCTCCTTCCTATGCAGTCAAATCGAAGTCATATATCAGCGATATCCTGCATGCCAAAAGGATAATAATACGCTCAGAGCATCCCTCGGCTACCTCTCGCTCGACCTTCGACGCTGTCATTGAACCCCGGCGAACGCAATGCAAACTGCAGTCCGCAGAGAGAGGTTGAGAGAGAGGGGGGAAGCCATTGCACTTATTAAATGTTATGTACTCATTATGTGCTCATTATATGCACATAATGTACCTCGAGCCACTTCAAAGCACCGCGCACGGAGTTTTCTTCCCACTTCGGTGTTTTGTTTTTCTGTTGTTTTAAACCATAAGTACACCACACACACTTGCACACACTCGCACACTCAGAGACACCCTCACCCGACCGTACTGACCTATTCCTCTGGAAATGTTGTATGGGTTGGCTGAGCGAGCAAAATGGCAAAATGGCAAAAAGTAAATAGCACAAAGCGATTTTTTCCAAAACCAACTCATGTGTGAACATATTTAAAGTTTATGCCACTGCCCCAAGGGTAAGGAACTCCCCGAGGGCCGTCGGGAGCGGGCGGGAGGCACCAAACAATGCAGCTGCAATTGCATTTCAAATAATGAAGGCAACACTAATGAAAATGTTGCTGTGCCATATTATGTTTAAAGCCTCTCATTAAAATTGCAAAAAATTGCAACAAGCATTAAAGATTTAAAGCTGGCTTTGTTGCAAAAATTGATCTTCATTAATTTTGTATTCACAATTTAGGGAAATGTTTTACAGCTCTTCATAAAAAGTAATAGATGAGAACATAAATTGAGCTCAAGTTTCTTAGTAAAACTTTCAAGCTCTTGCTGATTTTAACTGCAGTACCATAAATTATTAAATTGCTAGCATAAAATTTAATTTGAATCCATGTATAATTATAACAGTTTTAGCCTTTAGCCATTACATCTTCTCGATGTGCATTCGATTTGGCCACAACTGCATTGTGGTGCAGACTGTACATCATTTGCTGTGCTCATCCTTGGGCAATCCTTTGCTAAGCTCTACAGTTTCAGGCTGCCAAAATGCATTATAACGTTCGAGTGCAAGCGATTTTGGTGCAGTTGACGATGCGTTGCATGCAAATATGATCCCTTTTATTGAGATTATTGGCAATTGACTGCACTTCTGGCGCTGCTGCTGCTGCTGCTGCTGCTGCTGCCAGGTTAACAAATTGCTTTAACACCTTGTTAAGGCTACTTGCCGAGAGGGTTTTGGAAATCGATATTAGCCAAGGAAGGTTAAATATGGAGCTAACCCAAAGGGCCTGCCAACACCTTTTGGCAGCACAGACAGCAAGAGCAGCGTATTGTAGAGCCAAAAACGGGGGTCTGAGACGACGGGTATTGTGTGTAATTAAAAGAGGAGTTGAATTACAGCCAGTTGGGGCAAGAAGAGTGTGAGGATGCGGCACAAAGCGGCAGCGGTAGCGGTAGCTGGCTTGCATAAAATAACAAATGCTGCTTGGCGTATAAAAAACAGAACAACAGCAATAACAAACAAGTGAGAAAGTGATAACTAAAGATTACTCGACTAAAAGATACTCGGGGTAAAGCAAAAAAAAAGCTTTGTCAAAATAAAATGCAGCTGCTTGGAATGCAAAAAGTAATTTAGTAGTGATGATCGATTTTGATTACATTATCATATCGCTATAATTCCCTTTTATTCCTATGGCTATCGATTTAAAGAAAAATGCAGCTGCTTGCCATAGAAGAACTATCTATCTTAACTTATTGATGCTTTCGATAACATTATCACATTTCTATAATGCCCTCTTATGCTTTGGCTGCCGAGTATTAAAAGAAGCAGGACACAAGTTCGTCTTGTTCTTGTTGGTGCTTTTCACTTAACACACAAGTGAAGTGAAGCAAAGCAAGTCGAGCAACGGCAACGGCAACGGCAACGACAACGACGAGCAGGAGAGGAGCACACGCTACGTCGCCGTCGCCGTCGCCGTCGCCGCGACGCAATCGTCCTCTTAAAATGCACTTTAAATGGCAGTTTCCGGTCACACATACAGTTGCGCACACAAACACACACATACACACAAACACGCACACATGCAGACACACTCATGCATAGAAATGTATAAGCATAATAAAAAATACAATGCGCAACGTTAAGTAAAAGCTAAAAGGAGTCGCGCTGTGTGCCAGGAGCAGCAATGCACCGCTTGGTACATACTGTACCCACACTCACACACACACATACGCACACTCACATGCACGCGCTGTCATGTATGCCATTAACATCGTCCTCGTGAACGAAGTTGCATCAAGCACTCTTTTTTTTATAGGCCTTCTACCCCCTGCATTGCAATGTATGCTTGGGTGAGGAGACTCGTGATGTGTGTGCGAGTGTGTGTTTGTGTGTGTGCTGCATAAATGCAGTCTAGGCAGCGCTATGCCTTCAATGCGAAATGCAGTTACAACTGCTGATCGGCGCATAGCTGCGCAGCTCTTTAAAATTTATGCATACCCTTCAAATCATAAAAAAAACGCTACTTAGCTTTAACTCAATTTTTACACCCAACGCTTGCTTTTTAAAGCCCTCAATTAATAAATGAAATGAGACGCGACTAAAAGGATGCAACTGAATGGGGCATAAAATATTATTGCAAATAATTACATGAATGGCAACTGAAACAAAGTAGAATGCGATCGAGTGAGGCGTTATTAAAATCAACTGCGCGTCTAAAAAGTGTATGATAATTTAGGAAGATGAAGAAAAATAGTTAATAAAAGAACAAGAAGTTGCTTATATTTGCAGACAGTTGGCAATTTTATACAATACAATTTTTTGAATATTCAATTTTATTACATTTATTATACATGCTTTTTGTCTGCAATTTATGCTCATTGTATTTATTCGCACATTATTCTTTTCTGTACTTGCAGTTGCGCACAATCTGGCACGTGGAACATATCGGGCCTACAATTCCGAGATATATCCCTCACGGCCCAACTCCATGGGCCAGCATGGCGGTAAGTGGGCCAATTCAATTAATTAATTATGTGAGGAAGTATATATTTGCCTTATGCACTTCACTTCAGCCGTCTGCTCTTTGCGTTGAATGCAATTTTCAGTTTTTCCACACACTTAAAACGCTGCTTCGCTCTGACCTGAAAACTTCAGCAAGTCACAAACGGTGGGTGGGGAGGTAGAGTATTATATACATTGGTTGCGGAAATGTTTTTATTAGTCAGCTCGCCTCGCACATCCGTCTGCAGAGTTTTGAGGTTAGGCGATGTCTGCTGACGGCACTTCAAGGACTTTTGCTTGCCGCATCATCTGTCGTGGCCAGGTTACTTTTTAGTTTAGTCGTCGAGTTCTCTCTATCTAGTCTGCTCTCAGTTCGTTCGTCGTTGCCTGCAGACGTCATCTCCAGGCACATCTGGCAGTTGTTCATCAAGTTCCTTGCACTTCTTTTCATGCGCGCTTTATTTAAACAGTTGAAGAGTAAGATAGGTTTGTCAGCATTTAGGCAACAGGCAGTTTAGCTTTTTTATATAGACTATATATAGAGCCAAACAAATTAGATAATAATGTGATGGATATAACTTCGAGCTGATTTGGAGTTGGAATACTAAGAAATTCGCGCTTTTATATCTTGACTAGGAGACCAAACAAAATAGATAATAATATGATGCACATAACTGCGAGAATATTCCTATAGATTTGGATTTGAACAATATCTAGACTAGGAAAGCAAACGAATTAGATAGTAATATGATGTCTATAACTTTGACGACATTTCAATATGGAGTTAAATTAACAAGAAATTCGGTCAGTTTATGCTTTTCAGTGATTATCTTAAATATTCGTACTTATTTCAATATTCTCACTTATATTGCTTTCTAATTCATATCAAAATATTGCTAGTGCTTTGAAGTTGAGCACGCTCGCCTGCAACATTTTTTTTTTTGTACACGTTTTTCATGCTGTTGCTCAGAAGATGTTGCTGTAGGTCCAGCCGGTTCAACATATATAGACCACATGCCCACTTTTCGCACCGAGTGCGTTTACATAATGCAAATACAAGTGCACACACACACACATACAACACACACACACTTGCACAACATGCACATACATATGTAAAACATGCTCTTCACGCCTTTTGGCACATTGCAGCACGTTTCGTCGCTTCGGCGCTCCACCGTGCTTGCAACGCGTTGTCAGCACCTTTTTTTCGACTGTTTGCCACTGCAGAATTAATGGGTTAAGTAAATAGCTATGTATAATATGCGGCAGTGCCCGGGCCCAGTCATAATTGGTGGACGAGGTGCATGGGGAAAGAGGTAAGGGGAGGGTGGCTTGCACCTTCTCAACTGGCAACGCTTGGCTGCCAATGCCGGCGATCCCATCCTCTGGTGGGCTCTTCAAAACGCTTTACGCCTCACGTTGTTGCCAAGTGATGATAATGTAAATAGCATATACACTTAAGAGCCGTATGCAAATGCATGCAAGAACTCATATTAATGAACCTTGGCTCAACAAAAATGTTAAAGCTTCAACCGCCCCTCGCATTCATACCTGCGTTTCTATGCATAATATATATTTTTTTTGTGTGTTTGCCTAGTAAAAAAAGAGCTTAAGTTTTAGTTTTCTTTAGCGTATGGTTGAGTGGAGGGTTGCAAAAAGGATGTAAAGTTACAGTGAACTCTATCGCATCTGCTAAGAAATTAGAATAATAAGCAAGGGGGAATTTTATACAATATATTATTAGCTGTAATCTAAGTAGAAATAAATCTGCCTATTTTTGCAGCGTATTCGAATAAAAGCTTAATTTGCAGGTCTCACTGTACCTTAGATGCAAGATTAAATTTTTAGCTTGTTGAGAAAATAAACCTCGGTCAGCCGTTAACGAAAGCAAAAGCTGGCTAAAAAAAACATAAACAAAAAAGAAAAGACTGTTCCCCCTCTTTCAAGCAGCAGCTTGAAACTGCTGCAGCTGCAACTTGCAACCTGCCACAGTTTTGGTGTGGCACCTTTTTGAATGTAGGTGAAACAATTCCCATTGAATAACGCGCAATGCATTTTAACTACGAGTACGGTTAAAACAAAACCAAAAAGAAAAAAACAAACTAAAAAAGTGGCTCAACTAAAAATGTGAATCGCGCTGTCGTCGCTGCCATGTGCAGAGATTGCGTTTCAATGAGCTTCCTTTGCCACTTCCCTCTATCCCCTTTTCCCCTATGGGTATGTCATGTTGCGCCATGTGGCAAGCTGCATTTGCAGCTAATGGCAACAAAGTCTTTCTTGGCTGCTGCGCGTCGCTTGTTGTTGTTGTCGTTAAGGGTTCGAGTTTTGCACTGAGTTGAAAAGTAGGCCAAGTTAAAATTGATTTAATGCGTTGATTGTTGCACGTCTGTGTTGCATGCAGCTTGCAGCTGCATTCATTACGATCGCAGCTGTGCTGTGTTGTCGCTTCAAATGCATCTTAAACGCGATCACAAAAGACTTGCAACTACTTAGTGTGTGTTTGTGTGTGTGTATGGGTGCGTATGCGTGATATTTGCAACAGCAGCAGCTTTAGTAGCTTCCTTGTTTTGCAGCACATTGACCCAGGACATTCGCACACACACACGCACACACACATACAGACGCGTACAATTGCAATGCCTAGAAAAGTTCGTTAAAAATAATTGCCAACCCTTAAGCGTCAGTGGCGTGTGAAAAGCAAAAAGCGGCAAAAGCTACAGAAAGTGGAAAACTTCAGCTGCAGTTGACGTCGCCGTTTTCCGCTTTGCAGTTTTTTGTTTGGCTTCGCTTTTATTTTTCGGTGCTTGGCACGGAAAGTGAGGAGTTGTCTCCAGCTCCAACTCCTCGTCCTCCGTGTCGCTCCCTCTTCGCCTACACGTTTTGTGCTGTCAAGTGGCCAAGTTTGACAGCTAATTGGGTAAAAATGTTTACTTGCGCGTTTAGAATATTGCGAGACTGGCAATCAAACGACTTTGCCATCAACGACGACAACGCCATCGACTTCACAGAGTTGGCTGGAAGAGAGAACAACGGCTTCTTTGTATTTTAACACCTTCATCCAATTTCCTTTTCTGCTCCGTTCTACATATTCGACGCTGATCCTTTGGCTTGCTATGCCGTCAGTTTTTTTTCTTTGGCTTTTTTTTTTCTTGGTCCTTCCCGAGGCTTAATTTATGGTCTTTGGGCCATTTGCCTTGCGCATCATTTTCACAAAAAAAAAGTGACGACAAAACATTCCACAATATGACAAAAACAACACACAACAAAAAAAAATCTGAGAATAATACAAAATCCTTTTTTAAGCAAGCAAGGAGCGAAAAAAACGAAATAAAATATAGAAAAAAAACGCCATCGACAATTTAGATAAATTTTCCCACCAGCGATGGGCATAAAAACAATGAAGACCAGCACCACCCCATATGCGAGGGGTGCAGGGTCGCCTCCTTGGCTCCTTGGCTGCGGAGCTTCGGCGATCGCTGCTCGACGCTGAGGGGTGGCTATCATCTGGGTGTGTTGCTGCACCGTTGGTTGGTTGCTTGGTTGCCTCATCCTCTACCTCAGCCTCTAGCTCATCCTCATCGTCATCATCGTCGTCGTCCACATCCGCTGTGCCATTCTTCTGACAATAATCACACTCTATGCTCGATATCAAATGATAAACTCCAAGACACTGCAGCTTGCCTCGAATCTGAGTGCCTCCCTCCCTACCTCCCCACCCCTCGCCACGCCGTGTGTATGTGTGCACAACGGCTCAGTGACGGCGGCGCATCCTTCAGGTACAACTTACTCATATATCACAAAAGGATATCGCGCAGTTAGCAGCAGCAGCAGCAGCAGCAGCGCTGTGTGTGCTTTTCTGCTTAGCTTTTTTGTCTTGTCTGGTCAGCAGAATTCTGCCTCCTGCCTCCAGCTCGAAGGTGACACCGTGGCGCACACACAATGGCCAAAGCCAGCTACAGCAATAAAAAAAAACTACAGAAAAAAGTGTATATTAAAATACACAAATAAAAAATTAGAACCAGTCGCATATGTGTGTTTGTATTTCACAACAAAAAAATTGAAAAGCGAACGCAAATCAAAATCAACTCATAAAAAACGCAATTTTATTTGTTGGTCTGCATTAAAAATGCAAATGTCGCATTGAGTTTCTTTCTTCTCTGCGCTCATCGCGCATCGCGTTCGCTGGCTCGTTGCTAGCCCATCCACTTCCTGTGCTCTTAAGATTTTGGGTAAACAACATTTGCAACAGCAGCGAACCTGAATGAACCTTAACTCTCTGTCTCTTGTCGCTGTCTCCAGCTCCACTAACTGGCATTCAAAATGATTGCTTAGCACAGTTTTCCACCAAAAAAAAAAAAAAAACAAAAACCAAAAACAAAAAATAGCCAAAGGTTTTCGGGTTCAAATCTGTCGCTAAAATCTGCGGTTCATTTTAACTAATGCGATTATCTGATAGCTTTAAATATAACTTTATAACTGCTGGTTAATGTTTCAGATGAAATGGTGATATTTGACTTTTTTGTTTATAAATGTAATTTTCATGCAGTTTTCATGCATTAATACACATTTCTGGAATATATCATAAATAAAAGATTTCTTTAATTAGACTTACTGAATCTCAAAATATAACATTTTTAATTTCCATATTTTGCTTTATACTTTCGTAAAATTTTGAATAGCACATTTCAAAGGACCTGCTCCACTCTTTTAATTTGAGATCACGAAACTTTCACGAGACTTTTCGAAGCTCACAAGTTTGAGTATATGACAGCGTTAAAGAGCTGCCGAGCAGAACAAGGAGCGGAGAAGAAGAGGAGCGCAACTATCATCAGAGTGTGCTCAATAGGTTTTTGGTCACTGGACAATGTCCATCCTTTTGTGGTTGTCGGAGCCAAGAGGTTCAGGTACATTCGAGTACCTCTCTCGCTCTTCTACCTAGCTACTAGCATCATCGTACACATTTGAATGGAGACAAGTCCCTGGGTCTGGGTCCTTTTCGTGCCGTGCTTTGCAATCCTTTTGTGTGGCCAAGTGCGCCGCTGTCTGCGTCCCTGCTACCCCTACCCCTAGCCCTACCATCCTCCTACCCCCTAGCCCTGTCGCTGCTTCTCTGGTATGTGGGGAATGAAATTAAAAGCATGCTGAAAAACTTTTTATTATGCCCGATTTTTTATATAAAAATATTTGGAACAGACCGCGGCTGGCGACGTGGACGCGGACGAAGACGATGCAGGGTTGCTGCATATAGAGGGAGAGAGGGAGAGAGAGAGAGAGAAGCAGAGGCACATCGAAATGGGGTAAGGTTAGGGCCTGATCGCGATTTCTGCCTGCAAAAGCAGAAGTGTTGGATGTCATCTTATTATTTTGAGACCATCATATGATGACCATGCGCCGCCGTCGCCGTCGTCGTTGCTGCCGCTGACCAGCCGCTGTTGGCTCTGCCTCGATCTCGGGCTTCGTCGACGTCGTCGTCGGCATCGTCGTTGTTGTCCCCCGGTCAGTTGTTGTAAGCCTCGCGCACGAAACTGTGGGAATAAAAACAGGATTCAATGCCGATTTTTCTTTTTTTTTATAGTATTTTTTATTTGTTGCAGTTGTTGCTGGACTTTACGTTTTAGATGATGCCTACGATTTTTGATGATGCTGCTGTTCAGCGTCATCAGCCTCAGCCTCAGCCTCAGCATCATCATCATGGTCGTTATCCTCGCTCATGTCCTCGATTCGCTTTTTACTTGCAGTTTCCTTGCTGACCTTATTTCGTAGCTTTTTCATTTGCATTTTTTTTTTGCGTTTTTCGCTAGTGAATCTAACTAAATTGCATTTAATAATTTCTACCGACCTGAGCTTTTTGATCTGTCTACGATAAGATCAAGAAATTATCTCTACCATCGAAAGCTTTACTGATCTGCCTTTGATAAGATCGCATTGCTTATCGAACGAATGATAAAAGCTTATCAGTTTAAAGAACCAAACATTGACATCGCTTTCGTACGTAATGCGATTAGCTCTATTTGAAGGATATATAATGCGTAAGCTAATTGGATGATCTCATTGATGCCATTCACATACTATGCACACACTTAAGCTTTTAAGCTTCCACCTGCAGTGCTGCACACGGGAAGTGTGAGCGAGGCAGCTAGACATGTGTGTGTGTATGTGTGTGTGTGTCTGTGACGTATGACAGATCTTATCGACGAATCTCTGTAGAAGATGCCTAGATACGTTTGTGTCAGCAAGCAGAAAGCAGACTTCGACTTCAAGTTAATTAAAGTTGGACGCGAACGCAGCTCAGCAGCGCCGAGTGTGGATCAGAAAAGCAGATTGCGAAGCACAAGAATTGCAGTTAATTGAAATGTTCCTCAGGCAGCCAGCAGCGGCGGCATAGCGACAAAACGCAACGCCAAACTTTGAGGAGGGGTCAATCCAAAGAAAGAAAAAAAATACATTCTATCTGTGCATATGCATGACTGTATATGTAGTGTGTAGGTATGTAGAAATAAAAAATGCCAATAGTCTATTGCAGAAAAAAAAGCGGCGGCTAGAGATGCCAAGAGAGCCCGAGCGTCAGAGAGAACGAGCAGTGAGCAGACAGAGAGAGAGAGAAGGAAAGAATGAGAGTAAGCTACAAAATGTTGACTACAAAACGACTGGGACTGCGGCGTCGTGTCTGGGTGGTTGTTGGTTGCTAGCTGAGTAACTGAGTAACTCAGCCCTGCCTGGCAAAAACTACAAAAAGCACACTGTGTGTGTGTATGTGAGCAGCGAGACTGGCTGTATGCATGCGTGTGTGTGTGAGCGAGCGACTGCACATGTATATGCAATGCACACGAAACCAATACCAATGCAACGCTCGCCGCCTTTGCCTACACTGCGAATGCCAAAACAAAACAAAAAGGAAACGCACGCTGCGCTTGTGTGTGAAGCTTTGCCGGCTACACGCTTCGTGTAGTGTGAGTGTGTATTGTCAGGGTATTGGTGTGTCTGTGTCGCCGCTGCTTCTGCTGCTGCTGCGGCTGACTGCAAGCTTTTTTGTCGCTGTAGCCGACGACGGTCGACTGACTGAACTGAACGACCTGGTATCTGTATCTGTATCGCATCGTCACTCCACTCGCAAGTATCGCGGACGCGCAAAAAGACCATGCGAAAAAATCGCAATAACAAATCTGGAACTTTTTACACAAACGGTTAAACATCGAGCAAAAATATCACCTCTACAGCATATATTTAGCTAAATTCTATTTGAAATTTCGACGTCAACAACAAACACACTTTGGATGCAATAAAATTGTTAATTTCGAGTAAAGAGAAAAAAAAACGGAGTCCGCGCATACGCCTCATTGGATAATAAACAAATTGCAACAGCAACTGCAACAACAATAGCACGGAAAACCCCCATCACACATACATACGACAAAAATAACCCAAATATTCCGAAATTCCATTTTGTTAGTGTTTTAAAAGATTTTTCATAGTGTTTTTAAGTGCAACACATTTGCCAGTTTTTGTTTAAGTTTTTCTTTATTTGCAACTCTGTATAAAAAAAGGGTAAATCTATTATAATAAATCTAATTATACGTATACATAATTCAAACGGAAAGTGTTACGAGGAACACACAAAGCTCAATACGCTTCTACACTTAACGATAAATTATCTATAGAAATAAAATAACAATAATAACGAAAATAATACTTTTCTATGGGCACGAGAAGCGCATAAAAATGCAGCGCCATGTTTGGAAGTGCATTAAAATTAAATATAAAATTTATAAATTGCTAACAAGTGAAACAAATACAACCTGAAAAGCAGACAACAGAAAAAAACCAACATCAAAAACAAAGCAAAAACTAAAGTGACTTAAAAACTTAACTTAGTTAAATTCTCAAGTGATTGGTGCAAAAAATAATGATCATAAAGTGAGCAACGGATAATACAGATTATATAATAAAAATAAATTGAACGACTGCGTTTTTAACTGTTCAATAACATACAACATATTAAAGATTGGATTGATCGGATTCAATTGGATTTGGCCCCCTCAAAGTCGTCAGCTGTAGGAAGTAACAGCTTTTGTCTCTTCCCCTCTCAACTTGCCCCTGTAAAACGCAGTCGGCAAAATTTAAATATATAATAAAACAAAAAAGAAAGGAAATTCAAATCAAAATTGAAAATAAACCAATTGCAATCACATTTACAATTGCAACTGCAACAACAAAACGTGTGCCTCAAAACCTCGAAAGCTACAAAGACAAGCTTTAATCGAAAGCTCTTCATAACCAGCATTTACGTAACTTGCGATAATTGATGCAATTACCTACTACACACACACACAGACACTCAAATAGATAGGCAAGGAAAAAGCTTGTAAACCGAGCTGGACCACAGTGTAATCGATTGACGATCGTCGCAGCGTTTCAAAGCTCCAACACACACAGACATACCAAAAAAAAAAAGCTTAAGACAACGCTGCGAGAGAGCAACGCACTGCATTGCAATCAGCGGAAGCAGCAGCAGCAGACAGCAGAGAGACAGAGAGAGAGCGAGAGTGCAACAGGCAGCAGCGACTGCAACGCAGCAGCCGAGGTGTGCTCGTAACTTGTTCGGCCGGCATTCGGACGACGCTTCGTGCACTTCCTGCGCCGCGCAGCCCCCAGTAACATAACTAAAGCCACTGAGCGGCGCACACGAGATCAGTTCGTTGGCGAATGCAACGCTGATTGCAATTGACGCTGGCCTGCATTCTTCAGCGATAAGTGAAAGAGAGACAGACACTCACCAAGCGAGCGAGCGAGGGAGAGAGCAGAGAAGTGTGTCTGTGTATGTCTCCTCTTAACTGACTGAGATCATCATCATCATCATCACTCGCTCAACGCTCTACTGTACGCCGGTCACTCAGCATCGCCGCCGCTGCAGTTGAACACCGCACCTCGCGCGCCCCCTAAATAAAATAATATATAGCTAAAGAAAAATAAACGACTTTTCTGCGGTTCGTTGCGTGCAAAAAAAAAACCAACTGCAAAATATTTGTAATAGAAAACATCTTGAAAAAAAAAACACGTAGGAAACATTAAATTTGATATATATCGTAAGCATTTGAATACTACTAGTAAACGAAGTGTAAACGTTGAGAATAAGTGAAGTGAAAAAATATACAAAATAATAATAATAATACCTATATACATTATATATACACATACATATTACCAACCAACGTAAGGCAGTTTCTCGGATTAATTATCTACAACACCTGCTGCAACCAATTGGATACAATACTCATTTGGATACTCAACCGCAACTAAGCAGCGACTCAGCTACTGCTCCAATTCGCATGAGTAAGTCACTAAAAAAGAACTCCCCATAGAAATAAGAATTATCGTTAAACGTGGAATTCGTGATTTTTGCTATACATCGTTGAAATACCTCTCAAATTTCATCATGTTCCAAAATGTTTTGGCTGATCTACTACAAATTAATTATAATTTGAATTGAATCATATTTAGAATTAGCACTTTGTCGATTTGACTGATCCTCAGATTCTTAGAATACCAACGCTAATTTTATTCGTTTGTACATACATATATAAAAACATAAATAGTTTTTGTGTATTTGTCAATTGTCAAATTGACATTTCAATTCCGATAAAACTTACATTTTACTTACTATTTACTAATCGACAAAACATGCTTTTGATGAAATGAACTTTTGGTGAACTTCAATAATTCAAAAATGGATCCAAATACACGCTATAAATGCCGGTAGAGCGAGTTCCATTCTTGATTATTCTGCTATAATATTAAACGTGGCAATTTATTTGCATGATTGCCGCGCTCCCTCCACATTATCAGCCTTAGCTTAAAAATAGACAGCGCTTCTATATTTAAAATTCGATCTGCTATCTCAGATGAAATCAGTAGCTCAAAGCGAACACTTTTTAATAGACTTATGTCACAGATATGGGATGTTTTCACACATTTTTCGACTCTGCAGATCTTAGATTCCTTAGATCTTCTAGGGTTACGTTCAAAACTCAAATTCCAATGGATTTCAGTAACAAACTATATATATTTATGTGCGAGTGTTATTTATTTGTGTAACCTGAGAGCTTTTTAACTTTTGCGTTCTTTCAAGAGGAAATAAATTACATTTTTTTCTTATGACGATATGGAGCCAAGAAATCACGTGTAGCCCCGCCAAAAATAAAAAACGCCCTCTTGAAATGGCATTGAACGTGACTGGGAAAAGCGCCTCGGGGGGAAAGGATGCACACAAAAACTGACCCGTTATGAGGGAGAAGAGTGCAGAAGAGAGAAGTGAGTGCAAGGCGCGAAACCCAATAACTAGACGAGCAAACGAAACCCACAAGTTCATGACCAAAATGCCGCATGGCGGCAGCGCCAACAACAACATCAGTAAGAGTAGCAACAACAACAACGACAGTGAGTGCGAAGGCGACAGCGACGGCAACGGCGAAGGCGAGCCCACCAGATAAGCGTGGGCGCAGGGTTTGTTCGGCACTCATTCGCACTCGCATTCGCTCTCGTTCGGCCATTTCTCACTACGCACACATATAATGCAGTGTGTGTGTTTGTACTTCAATCAAATGCAACGGTGTGCGTGCATTTTATTTCACGTTGCAATTCGGTTGCTACGAAAAATTAACAGACAGACTTTGGTTTGAGTTTACTCTGTGCGCTATGTTTGTTTTGTTGTAGTTATTATTATGTGAGTGCGCTCATTTAACCCCTTCG
Organism: Drosophila siamana; assembly: GCA_035047445.1. Lineage (NCBI taxonomy): Eukaryota > Metazoa > Arthropoda > Insecta > Diptera > Drosophilidae > Drosophila > Drosophila siamana. The sequence goes on along the minus strand of JAWNPP010000004.1, from coordinate 13,143,184 downwards.
AAGGAATGTTTTGCAGTTGTTGTTTTTCTTTCTTCGTTCCCTTTTTTTTTGCATAGACGCGCAAATAATGTGGCTTCTGCTACTGTCTGCGTATGTGTGAGTGTGACTGTGGATGGCATGTGGAACGTCGACGTTTGGTTGTTGTGTATTCTCACTTTTTTTTCTTAAAGGGTGCAAAACAAATCCTTTGGCGCTTAGTTGTCGCTGGCATATTTGTGGGCACTTTTCGCTTTTATATTTATAAAACTTGAGCTGAAGTTATGCTTTTCACTTTTTACTTGCAAGATAGCGAATGGTTCCACACACACACGCACTCAATACCCACATGCACAAACTTGCGTTCCACACGCGACAAAACTTTGCTGCCGTCGCCGCCGACAGTCAAGTTTTTTACACGTTTTTGCATTTCAAGACTCACACACACACACAGAACGATCATCTGCAGCCAGAGCGGCCTGAGTGGCCGAGTGTGCGTGCGAGAGTGTATCTGTGTGTATGCTCATGTTTTTTCGCTTTACGCTTTTGTGTGCAAATTCTTCCGCCACTCGCGCTGCTTATTTTCTCTTTTGTCTGCGAGTGTTCTCTCTCTCTCACTCTTGCTCTCTCTCGACGCTGGTAGCGTCAGCGTCAACTATGCAAAGCACGTTCTCACGCGCTCTCGCTCTGCGCGTCTCTCACACACTCTCGCGCTCTCTCGCAATGCTTTTTTTGCACGTTTTGCCAAAGTTTTTGCCTGATTCTGACCGTCGTCGTTGTCGTGGTTTCTGCTTGGGCCTGTCTCTGTGTGCGTGTGAGTGTGTGTGTGTGTGCATGCGTCGCCGTCTGTAGTCGACACTCAATTTGACTGTGTGCATTTTTGTAGCCGCCGTCGTCGTCGTCGACGTCGCTGCAGCTTTTGCGTTACGACGACTTTTGCGGCTGCGACTCCCCAGAGTTGTTTGTAGGTTTTGTTGTGCGACGCCAGTCACGACGAACAGAACAGAACATAACAGAGCAGCAGCAGCAACAGCAACAGCAGCAGCCAGCGAGCGTCAGACGTGTGTGTGCGAAGAACCGAACCGGTGACGTAGACGACGTTGCGTCTCCGCCATTAAATTACAACGACAACGAGACGGGGCTGCTAAATAAATATTTCGGAAATTAGCAATAGTAAATAATAAAAGCAACTAGAAATTTACACTGCAACAACAAACAAATCAAAATAGAACAAAGCGTTCAAATATCGTGTATATAATTCTCATATGTATTTGTATTTCATTTGATGCTCGTTGGAGAATTCGCAAACACACCAACACACAACACTCACGCATTCACAAATATATACACATACACACTCTCAATCGCAATCGCAATCGCTGCGCTGAGTTTTCGAGTTGAGTTGAGTTATGTGGGTAGAGCGCGCGCGGTACGCGAAACGCTAACGGAACGGAACGGCGCACGGCGGCCACTGTGATCTCATAAATAACAAAAATATAAAAAACAACCAATATAAATTAAATAAAATAAATTATAAATAATATCATATATTTAAAATACAAATAAAATGCAAATGAGCTAGCAATAAATAATTAAACAACGAAATCTAGTGCATACAAGTGAATTATTTGTGAATTTTTCTAGTGCAAGCAATTAAATAAAAGGTAAATGAAGAGTATAAGTTGCTAAAAAGACTGAAGATTGCAAGCACGCACACACACACAAACACACGTGCAGACAACACAGTAACAACAACAACAACAGCAGCAGAAATAAGCAGTCTCCATATCAAGTGCCAGTGTTGTGAGTGAGCGAATGTGCACATGCATGTGAGAGTGTGTGTGAGTGTGTAGTGTGTCTGTGTCAGTAAAAAGCACACGGCGCGACAAGCAAAGCAAAGCGACGGCATTTCTTGTCCCCCAAGTGTGTGCGTGCAATTAAGTGCAAAAATTAGACAGCAGCATTTCATATATACATATGTATGTATGTTTGTATGTAACAGTATATATATATATGTATTCGTGTGTGTGCGGTGTGAATGTGCAGATATATTTTTAAAGGCAAACAGCTGACATGTGGCGTGAAATGAAACGAAATTAAATATACTGCGATGTGTGTGCGTTCAGGTGTTTCGCTCATATGCAAAAAGGCAAAGAGCAGCAGGCGACAGCAACAGTGGCAATAAATAGAAATTAGAAGCAAAGCTTGGCGGCAGCGGTAACGGCAACAACAACGCCCCACTCACTGTTGTCTGCGTTGTTCAACACTGCACAACAAACTCACACACACACACGCACACAGTGGCAACGCCATAACAAAAGCGGCCCCAAGCACACACAGACAAGCAGCGTTTCTTTTTTTTTTGTTGTCTGTACATTTATATCAATGTATGCGTGTGTGTGTGTGTGTGGGCAATGCATTTAACATCGTCACAATCGCATTAAAAGCCGCTGCGTCGTCGTCGTCACCAACGTCTCTCTCTCTCTCGATGTCGACGTCGCATGCTGGCTGTCCACCATTTTGATTTTTGCTTTTGCATCGCCTCCCCCCCCGCCGACGCCAGCGCTGGCAAGCAAATCATTAAAAGTGAACTTAAAATAAAGAAAAGTCCAGACAAAGTTGCTCCGCATCTCTTGTTGTTGCTGAATTGCTGTCTGCGTGTGTTTTTTTTGTGTATGTGTGTGTGTTCAAAACCGGTTTGCGTCGCCTTTGCTTTCCTTTCCTTCGATTTGGGCTTTTTTTGCTGTATTTTTTTGGGATCTGTTTGTTGCCTTGCGCTGCCAGCTTGATTTTCTTACATTCGCTTTTGCTTGTTTAACATTCGGATTTTGTTTTTCATTGCATTTTGCATTTACAGTTTGCTTGGACTCCACGTCAGCCACGTGTCAGCCAAATGGCGTCCACATCTCACACACATACACACATGCACATCAACATCGTCTGGCTGTGTGTGTGTGTGTGTGAATGTAGTTGGCGAAAACCGGCCGGCGGCTCGTTGCATGCAATGAGAAGAGCGCCAAAAAGCTTTTTGCTTTGCTGCATTGTCGTCTGACGACAAAAGCTTGCGCGTTGCATTGCTCTGTGCGCGCTCTCTTCGTGAGAGAGCGAAGATATGCCCAAGTGGGCGAGAGAGACGAACAGAGACAACACACAAATATATATTTATTGAATAGAGAACGAGAGCGAGCGAGCGAGTGAGTGAGAGAGAGAGAGGTACAGCTGCAATTATTTGCAGTTCTTGTCTTGTTTCCGTTTCTTTTGCCCAACGCTCACTGCCTTGGCTTGCTTCGTGCCACGTCCTCCTCATCCATCCTCATCCGCATCCCCATCTGCCCCATGTGGCATGTGTGGATAATTTGGCGCTTCGCCATGTTTTCTTCGTTTCTGCTTTGGCCTCTCCCCACCGCCGACGTGGCGAAGCAGGAGTTGCAAGGGAAGGTCTCTTTTCATTTGGGTGTTGCATGATGCATGAGTTCAATGATGGGGGGGGGGCAGAAGGGAAAGGATGGAAAGTTGGCCGGGTCGAGTCGATTGCACTTGCGGGCTGGTAAGGGGACAAGAGAGGAGGCGAGCTGTTGTCAGTTGGAGCCGGCGGCATACAACGAGTTGAGTTCGAGTTCGTTGCCGGCAAAACACGTTTTCATTTCAACTCATGGCGCATTTGTCGCTCGCTTCGCTGTTGCCTCCTTTTACATTTGACTTTTTCATTTAGCTTGTAATGCAACTCTTCTTCTTTCCTTCGCTTCCTCTCGAAAAGTTTTTGACAGGCAAAAGTTCGAGCCCAAAAATTTATATATTTTACATTGCTAGATAAGTTGCACAATTACTTTTTATCGAAATTCGTTAGCTAATCTTGTATTTTCTACAACATGATTAAAAATCAAAAACTTTAAAGCACATTAAAGCTTTTTACGAAATTGAATTTAGAAAGCAAAATAATAACACACTGAAAGACAATTTTTGACAACTAAGCTAAAGTAGGCAAGTAAAAGTATTTTTTTTAATATCTCCTTAGTAGGCTTTTTATTATAATAATTACAAATTGAAATTAAAGTTGAACACGAGAATAAGTCATGTAGGGCTTTGTGCAGTGCCACTAGCAGCTGACACTTGCCGTTTATATGTGCATCGCTTTGGCACCGCATTGTAATTTCCTTTTCGCGCGGCACACAATTTATGCAACCGCCATGCAATCAGCGGGTTGCAGCGCCATTCACTGTCTCTGTTATATGGCTAGCTATCCACCCCCCATCACCACTCACCCAGCGTCGTCGTCGTCGTCGTGCCAGGCACCAGGCGGCCACAATAATAATACAAGGCGCAAAAAGTGTCCTCGGGCTCCATGTGGCACAGCGGGCGGCCTCAGCCCGGAGCCGGAGCGAAAGGAAAGCAAAGCATTCAGCCTAATTTCGCAAATAAAATATGCAAAATAAAAACGCGAGATACCCACAGCGAAGAAGAGAGAAGAATTGAGAGGCGCCTGCTGACGGCACTTTTCTAATTCGCCCTAAAAGCCAAACTATATGCACATGGAGCACAAAACTTGGGCCACCTCTCTTCACATTTCTCGTGAAGGAAAACAGAAGTTCTCTGGGTTGCAAGCAGGAAGCATGCCGCGAACACTGTGGGGCATAAAGACTTTGTGCTGGCATTTAAATACATAAAACTAATCAAACTTACAGAAGTAGATCGAGCTTAGTTAAGAGTTTTGTCTTCGCGCTGCATGCGAATTCGGGGCATCGTGAAGTAGGGACTTGGTGCAACGTTTGCTTCTTGCCACTGGGCGGCAACTTTTGTGTGTCACTTGGCATTTCCATGCCTGCCTCGATCCTTTAGGTTCACAGCCAAAAAATGCATTGTTATTTTTTGTCGAGGCGACTTCTGTCGACGCCTTTTTGTGTACTAGACGCTCGGCACATTGTCCTTTTTTTGTTTTTTTGCTGTGTGCGGCACAAACACAAATACAGGCGGCGAGTTCAGCATTGCACACATAACAGTGAATTGTCGTTGCATGCCCCCAAACCCTTTTCGCCTGCTCTTTGCCGCATTGCAGTCAATTTTTACGGCCTGACCGGGGCCCGCTGCACGTGACTGCAATACTTCCTCCTCCTCCTCCTCCTCCCCGCTGACTTCCTGCCATGCTCTCTTTTCTCGTTCCATTGGCAATTTCATTTGTTGATGTCCGTTGAGCATCGTGGAGCATGTCCTGCGCTTTTTGGCCACAAAGTCTACACGTGTGTGTGTGTGTGTGTGCATCAAATATTGAAAGTTGTACGGCTGCCAAAAGAGCTCTGGTGTTGGTGCAAATATTTTACTGTCGTCGTCGACGCCTGATTGGTTTCTTGGCAGCCCAAACTGCCCAAGCAGATCTCTCGGATACGGCTGCTCTTTCTTTATTCTTTTTTGTGTTGGCAAACTCCTGTTTCTCCTGCGGGAGTCGAGAAATCCTGCTGCAGCCTTGATTTATGAGCAGTTTGTGCTGTGCGCCAGCCCCCAAACTTGTAAGATTTGCTCATTTTCACTTTGCCATGCATTTAATATCCTTGTCCAGTGTGCTCTGTTATCCTGTCCGGTGAGGGGAGAGGCGGAGGGTGGTAGACGCTTTCATGCTGCTGCCACAATTTGCCTAATGGCCAATGCGTTTTGTCTGTCTTATTTACCATAAATTACACGAAGAATTTCCATTCCATTTTCCCCCCCAATCCCGTCTTGTTTTATGCACTTTACGAGAAGCAAATTTTCAACGTTGTCGCAATGGCATTAATTTGTGCAACTTATGCGGCCGCATCGATCCAACACATTCTGCCTCCTTTTTCCTTCATTCCCCTTCCCCTGCCCACTGCTGTCCGCTTTTCCTGTGCTCCTTGGAGCCATAAATTACAGCAAACATTTGCCACACTTCCGCTTGCGCTTGGCGCCCTCTTTGCAGCCAGCCCAGCCACGTTCAACGTTTTCAAGTGGCATGTCTGCAGTTTCAACTACTACTTGCAGCTATTTTCGTGCTTAAATCGGCTTATGCCACTCGCCTCTGGCTTATCTGACGGGTCGTCAGTGGAGGCGAAAAGATGGCGGGGCAATGTATGTGACCCAAAAGGGTTGCAATGTCTCCACGCCACAACTATTAACTATGCAGCTGCTTTAAAGAAAGGAGTTGCCGGCAAACGCATTGAAGAAAATCAATAACTAGCCAGCCACGCCTCCTCCTCTCTGGTGCTCACTTCCTGCCGCTATTGTTGTCGTCGTCGTCCATGGCAATAGTAATATTTAAGTAGCCACCACGTGTCCCCCAAGTCGCCCCCAAACACTGCCACAGTGGCGCTGTGTTGTGTGGCGTGTGCCCTTGTGCAGCTTCTTGTAACTTGAACAAGCCGGCTTAAGCTGCAGCTCCAATGACATGGGCGAATGTCATAAAGAAAAGCTCTGTAGTGATCTGAAAATCTTTGCGAAAATATGCATTGTTCAAAGTTTAAGGCGTTGAAAACTTTAGCGAAAGAATTTCAATAAGTTCAAGCTAAGTTGTTAGTACAAGTTGATTTTTCGCTTTTGTAAGCTTTACTGATATCGCGCAATAATTTTGCCAGCTACTGATGACGTGAGAATTTTACAGAGCTTTCAGCAATAAGTCCAAGCTGGGAATTTTCCATCGTGTAAACATTGTACAAACTAATTTCTCGATTAAATGAAAGCTCATAATTTGCAAACTTTGGATTAAGCGTGAACCTTGCGCAGGGCTTTCAGCAAGTGTCATTCCAGGCTGACATTTGTAAACAAGCAACCCTCAAATGCCGGCGCTTCGCTGAGCCGCAGACCTCAGTCAACCCATTTGCCGTTACTGATGCCTGCCTGCGCCCCCCCTTTTACAGTAAAACATCGCTGCGCTGTGTCACCCTGTCTGGCATTCGACTGCATTGTAATTCCAGTTCCAGACACCGTCGTCCCATGTCCAACAACGGCGTCATAATGTCTGCTGCTGTTGTGGCTGTGGCCGATTGTAAAATATAAAAAGCGATTTATTTTGCTTTATCAGCAATTTTGATTTTCTTTTGTCTGTCGTCCGTCGGTTGGTATTTCTGTGTGTGTGTGTGTGTGTGTGTGTGTGTGTGTGTGTGTGTGTGTGTTATTGAAAGCTGCATTAAATTGCTCGTTGCGCCAGGGCATTTGTCATATCGCTGATTTACTAACCTTACACACACACATACAGGCACCAGCCATTATCTCCTTTGGCCCAGAGCCCAAGCAGGCAACAACCACCGGCTGAGGCAGCAGGTCGTTCTTCTGTTGTTAAGGGCGCAAAAAAGCAGAGGGGAGCAAAAAAAAGCGCATAGCATGGCAATAGAGTTGAACTAACCGGCAGGCAGGCAGCCGACACAAGTGCAGCAGGCAGGCAGGATATGCAGGATATGTGCGGCGGCTTGTTGGGCTCGTCGTCGTTCTTGTTTACGTATCCCGGGCTGCTTCAACATGAAATTTATTGAGGTAGTTACCAAAGCACACACTTACTACACACACGCATACAGTCAGACACAACGCCGCAACTCCGCCTCTACCGCATTGCAACATGCAAATATTTTCCTCGTTCTACTCATTTATTTTTTCGAGCACCCAAAGGCGAGGGCGGAAACCCAAAATGAAACTGCAAACACGGCCCGTTGCCACAACAAACATGCATTAAAAATGATGCCCAAAGCGACCGGGGATAACGAAAAAATGCACATACAAAAAAAAATAAAAAAAAAACAAATATTGAGCGAGCAAAAAATTTGCAAATTGAATGTTGAGGGGGGGCGAGAGGTTAAAGAAGTCCGAATCGAGTGTCGAGCTATGAATACCATTACTTGACACATGAGCCAGCAAAAATGTCAGTCTCCATTTAATAATAGATATATGAGAGAGCACCGTAAATGACAGCTCTCAAATTGTGTGCAGTGTTGATTTCGGGCACAGGGTTGCCACACTGCTGAGGCTTTAATTGGCAGCAGCGTTGCCAGATGAGAAGATTAATATTTTTTTATCGGGAGTAGGCTTTGCTCAAATTTGACACTTAATGTGTGTGTGTTTGTGTGAATAGGTCACATTATAATCACATCTTTTTCTCAGTTGTGAAAAATTAGCCGTGCGTCAAACATTTCGGAAAATTCTAAGCAAAAAGCAAAACGTTCTTTCCGAAACAAAAAGCGAATTTCAAGTTGTGTTCTCGTTCATTAAACTTTATTAAAAACTAAAGCTAAATTTCAAATCGAATCGTGATGCTTGCAAATATGGCTGCGCAGCTTGTTGTCGTCCCTGGCGGCAACGCGGCAGCAGCTGTTGCGGCAAAAGACTGCGATATGAAGCCCCAACAGCAACAACAACAACAAACCAGGGGCGCAAGTGAGTAACACACAACCACAAAAAATACACAGCAACCGAAAGCAACTGAAATTATTTCAATGTCATGCCAAAGAACGATAGCGCGAAGCACACGAAAATGAAATGGCAATATAGCAAATTGACAAAGCGTAGAGTGAGAGCTAAACTGGGTGAGAGCTTTATTAGCAAGCAAGCAGCAGCAAGCAACAAACAAAAACGGCAGCAGCGAAATATTTTTGCAATGTGCTGTGTGCGAATTATGAACACACACACACACGCACACACATATACGCACATTCTCATGTATATGTACTCATAGAATAACTGCACCCCCCACGCATTTGGAATCTCTCTCTCTCTGTGCTTACTAGTTCGCTTCGCTCTCGCGACGCTGTGTCTTTGTGCGCCCTCTCTGCTGCGATCACCAATTTTTTTTTGCTTGGCGTTACGCAATAATCGCGTTCTATAGTTTTGTGTGTTGTTTGCAGCTTTCTTGTGTTTCGTTTTTGTTTGCCGCACACACACGCCCACATACGAATTATATATTGTATGTATGTGTATTTATTGCTGATAATGATGCATAGATATTGGCATGGTAACACAACTTGTGAGTCGTTTAATTATTTTCATTTGCATCGTGACTTGCAAAGCGAGCACACTGCACACTGACACTAAATAATGCTCTGTTGCTCTGTTTCATAGAAATGGCATGATTATATTATATTTATGGCAATCATTGTGCCGTGTGTGGCTATAATTGTGTTATCAAGTTGCCGCCTCACACACCTTCGTATGAACGATTGACAGCTAAAATTGTCCAACCAGTTTTACGATGCGACGTCCTAATGACACAGACACAGCTGATTAACGGCGACGAACCCAATTTGCAAACACTGCGAACGACATCGTCACAGATTATGACGACGTCATGGTTAGCGTTGGCAGCACGCGTGCCAGCCGAACAAACTACCGACCGACCGACCCGTCGTCCACAGTGGGACTCGTTATTCGGACAATACGCACAAATTCGCGAACGCGCCTTTTCTATTGTTTACCTTTTGCTTTGCGTCTTCGTTTTCATGATGATGATGATGCTTATCTCTGTCACGCACGCACTAATTTGTGCGTGCGTCGACATCGCTCTCTTTTGCACTCGCCGCTGTTGCTGATCACTCACACAGCGCTTTTTGTGGGACGCATTTGTTTGAAGTCAACGAACTTTTTGGCAAACTTTTGCTGTGCGCTCTCCCACCTACTACGCTCTCTTTGTTGTCTGACCCTCTCTCTCTCTCTCTCTGTCTGTCTCCGGTTCTCAGTGGTTCTCTGCTCATCATTGTGCGTGCGATGCGTGCAAAAATACTTGAGTACAACTCATATTTATATTGTTGCTATTTGGCCGACGTTCATTGAACTCCCAAATGTGTGAATGATTACATGTCTCGCTCTTGCTCACGCTCACACGCGCTCTTTAGAGCTTTCAAGTTTTACATGCTGCAGCATTCATTAAATGTGTAAATTGCATTTTCTATTTACAGAAATGGCGGAAGGCAATGGCGAATTATTAGATGACATTAACCAGAAAGCCGATGACCGTGGCGATGGCGAACGTACAGAGGATTATCCCAAGCTCTTGGAATATGGTCTGGACAAGAAGGTAAGCATATGCGCTATATAGAAATCGAATAAATTGAAACTGAAAATGAAATGTTCACTAACTTAGGTCGCGGGCAAACTGGATGAAATCTATAAGACCGGTAAACTTGCTCACGCCGAGCTGGATGAGCGCGCCCTGGACGCGCTCAAGGAGTTTCCCGTTGAAGGTGCCTTGAATGTGCTTAGTCAGTTCCTCGAGTCAAATCTGGAGCATGTGTCAAATAAGTCTGCCTATCTGTGTGGGGTCATGAAGACCTACCGCCAAAAGAGTCGCGCCAGTCAGCAGGGCGTTCCCGCCACCGCTAGCACCATACAGGTCAAGGGCCCCGACGAAGACAAGATCAAAAAGATTCTAGAGCGTACCGGCTACACACTGGACGTGACCACAGGTGCGTCAAAATAGGTTTTTTCTCAACCATATTACAATTCTATAATATATCTTGATTTACCTGCCAGGACAACGAAAATACGGCGGTCCTCCACCCAATTGGGAGGGCAATGTGCCCGGCAATGGCTGCGAGGTGTTCTGCGGCAAGATACCCAAGGATATGTTCGAGGACGAGCTAATCCCGCTCTTCGAAGACTGTGGCACCATTTGGGACCTTCGACTCATGATGGATCCGATGACTGGTACAAATCGTGGTTATGCATTTGTCACATTCACAAATCGCGATGCGGCCGTCAATGCTGTGCGACAGGTATTTATGCCAACCACAACAGAACATATATATACAGCCTACCTCCCCCGTCTCTCTCTCTCTCTCTCTATCTATCCGCTACCAACCACCATCTCTTTCCCTTGACCCAAGAAAAAAAATGAAATCTGAACACTGATAAAAACACCGTCCGTCCATAAAGCGCTTTATGTTTATAAAAAATGTATTGTTAACTTATATATATAATTATTGTATCAGAACATATTCTATATATATATCAAAATTTCTGTATAGTAGGTAAAAAGTAATCGTACGCAACCATTCGATAAACGTTTTGGTACTCAACACAGCCGCTTGCCACCAAATTCTCCATTCGATAGCAAAAATTATCGACTGCAAAATTCGAAAGATTGATTGAAAGTCAACTACTACCATCAACAACATATGAAGAACTGCAACCAGAATTATACCAATTCGGCGCTTTGATACCAAAAAAAAAAAAAAAACTAAAGCAAACTTTTTTAGTCCTGCCTTTAAACTTTGCTGTACCGCTAGCTTTCTCACTCTCTCGTATGCTCTACATGTTTTCTATATTTATCGCTCTGTAACTTGTTATGTATGCATGTCCTGTCTTCTAGATTGTAATTTCGTTAAGCGATAGCATCGATATCGATATGCGATAACAACCACCGATAACCGAAATTTGCAAATTTGAAAAGAGTTCTCTCTGCGATTCCCAAACAAAACAAACCAATTTGAACTGCAAAACAATCCTCTCTATTATTTCAAATTGTTTCCTCCGCCTTTTTATTTTAATTTTTCCTATATTTAAGTCGAACTTCTTCTAATTAGCTTTAGAATACCATACGAAAATGTAGTCTCGTAGAGTTGTCTTTAATTATAACTTATATACAAAACATTTATTAGGGGTACGTTTCCATTGTCTGGTTTTATTCAAAAGCAGGCTGCCGAGCATGTCTAACTCTGTACTAAAAAGACAAACCCTTAATTATAACCAAATTAAATAACAAGAAAACTAACCGCTCTCACTATCAACCTTTTACTTTATAATGTTTCACAATGCGGCCACACGCGCTACAAACGCAAAACAACCAACATTTCGAAATTGGTAATGCTAAATTATTAAAACATCTTAATTTATTTTTCTTTATTTTCAAAAGACCCCTCGACCCAATTTGTTGAGTACCTTATTTATGATTTCATTTTATTATTTATTATTAACATTGAATTGGTATTAAAAAAAAACAAATCATTTTACCTTCCCACCCACATCTAGCTCGATAATCACGAAATAAAACCCGGCAAGTGTCTGAAAATAAATATAAGCGTACCGAACCTGCGCCTTTTCGTAGGCAATATTCCCAAGTCGAAGGGAAAAGATGAAATTTTAGAGGAGTTCGGTAAACTTACAGGTAAATTGAAACACAAAATTAACATCACCAAAAAAAACTATTTAAAATTTCCAACTATCGGGAGCAAGATAAAAGGTTGCGTCTTCTTTTTTTCCCCACTTTCACGCACCTTTTTATTGAGCTCCCAAAATCGGCATTAAATTGTGAACAAAAATCCAATTGGCTCAAACAAAAATATTATAGGCAGGCAAGCAAAAGCAAGCAAACAGAGGGCAGAGGCAGGTTTCGATAGGTGTATCGGGTTTATTTGGTTATTATTTGTTTTAACTCATTTAAGTTATTTTAAACATTATTATATGCTTTTCATCCACATCCATTACCATTACCATTTGTCATTTTACCCCACATGCAGTACAAATTCATGTCACATATCGAAAAGCGTGCTCATTTCTCAAATTCGAACTCGAGACTCTTTTCAAATGAAACAAAAACAAGAATCCACAAACAAAAAACAAAATACAACACCATGGATGCACTTAACCAGCTCGAATGAATCATATGTGTATGTAAAATAAAAAAAAACAAAAAAATTGTATTTAGGTTGCACACAGAGACACAGACACACACACACTCAACGCCAGACAGACACTCATACATTCGTACAAGACACACGCCCCATACTCGCATTCTACAGCCCATAGAAAGACGCCATTGTCATTTGTCATACGCTTTTACAACAAAAAAAAAAAAAACGGTACAAAAACATTTCTTTATCTCAAATCTATCTAACTTGTTTAATATAATCTCCAGTCATTAACTTTGCGTACAACAACCAAAAACCAAAATGGAAAGATAAAAATCTATCTAAAATTATTGCAAAATTCCTATGCATTGCATATTTACTACTTATATATCTACTATATAACTCATAGGCTTCCTTTTTACTATACCATACCCACTCGCCATAAGGTCATCTGAAAATTGGTAAATGCAAAAAGAAATCAAATTGCTTTCCCAATAAAAGGTAAGATTTGGCTTTAAACTGAACTTCGGATGACTTTTCGGCGTCAAAATAATTCCAATTTTCGGTAGTAAAAAAATAAAAACACGTACAAATAAACAATTATTAGTTGAACGACAACAAATTTAATAATAGCTACAAATTTCCTAAACAAAAAAATATATTTTATAAATTCCTTTTTATTTGGCACGCAAAGTGAAATATCTAAGAACTTAATTTAAAACAAATTATACTTACCTAAGGCTAAGTTTAGATCTTACAATTTTTTTAAGTCAATACACAGAACACCAGTATTAAAACTATACCACCCACAACCACACCACCCCACCACACTCACAGTACATATACAAACCATAATTTTCACCCCAAAAACCAAATCCAAATTGTCACAAAAAAAATATAAAAAACAAAACAGTCGCAATACCAAATGGATACAAATTTTTTCATAGCAAACCAAAATTTTCTTTTGTTTTGTGTGAACTTTTAAACAATTGCAGCTAAATGATTTTGAAATTCGGAAAGGCAAAAAGATTGGTGTTACGATATCATTTAACAATCACCGGCTATTTGTCGGCAATATACCTAAAACTAGAGATCGTGACGAATTAATTGAGGAATTTTCTAAACATGCACGTAAGTGATCAAAAACAAAAAAAAACCAAAACCAAACAATAAAACAAAGAAAAAACAAAACAAAACAAATGAAACCAGCTATATAAAACAACCAAAAAAAAACCCCCCGAACCATCACCAGAAACTCCCCAGCGAATTGGTAATTAAAATTGGTTATAACGAACGCAAGGTAAACTTTTTAGGGGCGATACTTGCAGACAGCCAGCAAAAAAATGAAAGAAGAACGAGTATATAAATTGGATTTTTGTTTTGCAATTTTCGCTTTTAAAAAATGCTTTCAAAATCGAACAACAAAAATAACATCCAAACGGACGGGTAAAATTTCCACAGCTCTCAAATTGTTGAACTTTTACTCGGACAACCTTTTTGTCTACCGCCCCCCCTTCACCACTTTCAAAACTCTGTATTCTCTATCTATTTTCTGCTAGCAAATACAACAAAAAATTAATTGTAACACATTCAACTTATGATTTGTTAAACGTGCCCAATTGAAAACCTGTAGCTAAACAATTCGCAAAAAGCAAAAAGAAAAGTTGAAAAAAAAGAATAGAAACACAATTTTTGAATATTTTTGAAAAACAAAACAAAAGCCTCATACTTTTTTTTTTTTTTAGCGAAGTCTTCTATCATATACAACATATAAACCATATATACTACTACCTATATATATATATTTATGATATCAATTATAAAGACAACAATCCCATCGCGCACACACAACCAACAAAAAAAAAATTACAACCAATGATACCCCAACCAATTTGGTTAGCTTTTTTACTTGAAGAAACAACAAGAACAAGAACAATTCGTGTACTAAAATCGTATGGTCGACATCGATATCGATAAGCGATTGTAACTGTGGTAATGACTGGAGAAACTACACTTTCTGTAAACGTGTAACCCTCCTCCCCCCACCCATTATTTCTCTCTCTAAACTACTCTCGAAGAATACAAATTCAGTTATCTAATTCTCGCTATACTTATATACATATATATATATATCTGTCTTTCTCAGTGTATACTATCCTGTTACTGTTTTTGTTAATCGAAAAAAAAAAAAAAAACAATCAAGCTCAGTGTGTGCTCTCTAAAATAAGCGTATATTATTTTTAGTTATTTTCACAACAAAAGCAAAACAACAAACAAATCTCCGAATTCAAGTTAATTTTTGTTTACTTTCTACTGTTCTCTAAGTGTGTCTTCTTTCTCTCTCCTTCTCTCTCTCTTTATATATAATATATACATTATGTATCCTTCTCTGTGTGAAAAAAACTCTTCATAAACAAAACACTAAATACGTTTAGCTTAGCGCATAAATATATTTATTCAAAAATATTTGAAAAAGTTGTAACTAAAGCAGGAATTTGTTGGCATTGGTTTTCAAAATCGATAATATATTTAACTTAAAAAGTGCGGCGATTCTTGACGCCCACCTGAAGATCATCACATATAGCCACATATACATACTCTCTCTATCTCTCTCTCTATCACATACACTGTCTCTCTCTCACACACACACAGTTACACTTACACATAAATGCTGTCAATACAAATACTTTTTTGTTGTATTTCTATATATATGTGTGTGTGAACAAAAAAAACTAAACTAATCATAATCATTTTAGTAGAGTTTCGAAAATATTTTGCTCAGAGATTAAGATCTCTCTAGCATAATATAATATATTAAATAAATCTGAAATTGCTCATAACTTTTCATTTCAAATATGATTCTTAAACCATAACAACTGTAGCTGGCCTCTACGAGGTGATCATCTATAGCTCGCCGGATGACAAGAAAAAGAATCGCGGCTTCTGCTTTCTCGAATACGAGTCACACAAGGCGGCTTCTCTGGCCAAACGGAGACTTGGCACTGGTAGAATTAAGGCAAGTACCAAGCGACGACGTAATTTATAAAGAAATCCAATGTTTTATGTGCACCTTTCTTTGCAGGTTTGGGGATGTGATATTATAGTCGACTGGGCCGATCCACAGGAGGAGCCGGATGAACAAACAATGTCCAAGGTTAAAGTGCTTTATGTGCGAAATCTGACGCAAGACGTAACAGAGGAAAAACTAAAGGTAAGTTAGGATAGCTCATTTATCAGCTTGAAATCAACAAAGGTCTAAATTGTGCTTGCAACAGGAACAATTCGAGCAATATGGCAAGGTGGAACGCGTTAAGAAGATTAAAGACTATGCCTTTATACACTTTGAGGATCGTGATAGCGCCGTCGAAGCTATGCGTGGCCTTAATGGCAAGGAGGTCGGCGCCTCGAATATTGAGGTGAGTTTGCCAATATTTATACCCACTTAGGTTATTAATCGCTTTTTAATCATGTGCAGGTCTCGCTCGCCAAACCGCCATCGGACAAAAAGAAAAAGGAGGAAATTCTGCGCGCACGCGAGAGACGCATGATGCAAATGATGCAGGCGCGTCCAGCAATCGTTGGGTAAGTTCATCTTGTTACCAAATTTAACGAAACATGTTTCACACAACACAACAAAAGACATTGATCCTTGTTTAGCACAACAAATCAACATTCAAATTGGCGCAAAATTCAAAAATTATAGAAAATTCGATGCATTCAACAAATTGGGCTCGTTTCGAACAAAAACAAAAATTGAGAATTGTTTGCTTTTCAAGTCGCCATTATCCACACGACTCGTTAATTCAATTTATATTAATTTGTATTTTTTATTATATTTTCTTTCTTTTTATCGGCCCGTGATCACAATGGATGATCCCCCAATCAACCCACACACGACAAACACTCTTCTACTTCTTTGTTGTACTCGATTACTTTCCCCATCAACCGACAACACATAACACATATATAACAACTTCAAACACAACCACAAATATTACTCTACTACTACTCTCCCATTTCTCTCTCTCTCGCTCTGATCCTATTGTGCTGTGTGCGTTGCCTTGTAAAGATTTGAAACATTGTCTCCATACAGAAACCTGTCGCCGACACATCCCAGCATGATGTCTATAACGCCCATGCGTCTACAAGGGGCGCGTATGCCGCTGCGCACGCCGATGCCCCGTGAATACGGTAAGTTGGGCAAATACGCCAATAAGTGAAAAATCAACCAATACCAAAATCTCTATATATTTGTGTATATATACAACTTTTAACCGAGAGCTGTGGCTCCCAAAATGAGAGACAGAACAAGAACGAGAATAATAATAATAATAATGCAGGAGATGATATTTACCAATTGCGATAACAATTACGATTTACGATGATAATTTGATATTTGATATACATATATTGTGTAGTAGTTCATACGTAGTAGAGACATCGTGGTTAGGTTATGCGTTTTAGCGTTAACTTTAGTTAAATGTATTGCTACTAAAGCTACCACAGCGAAACTAACCCCCAAAAAATCGAACCAAGTCTAAAGTTGCTGTTCGACAATGATTAAAAAAAAAACAACAAAAATATATACAACTACAAACTACAACTAATAATAATTGGTCTGCAGCTTTCAACTTTAAGTTAATTCATCGGTTTTTCATCTCTCATCACTTTTATCGTTTTATATCGTCTCTATCTCTCTCTCTCTCTCTCATATCTAATATATAACTCTATAATTTAGTTAGTTATTATAAATATATATATAAGGTTAGTAAGCGCGCTGCCCACTAACATGTACGCTCGTGCCCGTCCCCCCTCCACACACACACACACAAACACAGTTATACAAACAACATACAAACCCACCAAGCACAATCAACACCCTAAAAAAAAAAAAAAAATAAGAAAACCTAGCAAAGTCTTAAGTAACAGTATATCCAGCTAGATTCGACTTCTGAGAATTGGCATTCAATTTTGCGCACACAACACAACCTCACTTTTATTCAAACATAACCTCACTTTACATTTTACTTTTCATATTTGGTGACATCTAAATGTTTCGTATTTGCAAGTTCTCTCTTTCTCGCTCTCTCCCACTATTATGACAATGCTCTCTCTCTCACTCTCTCTCTCTGTCTCGCTATCTCCATTTTTATTGTTTGTTTGCATGTCAGAGATTTGTTTTACAACGTGTTGTATGTTAATTACTTTCCTTTTCCTGTACTCTCTCTCCTTCCCAATTGATTAAATGAAAAAAAAAGTAAATAAAACATGCTGAAACTCTCTCGCTCTGAACTCTTATCGTATGACAATAATACATTAATAATGATAACAGTACATAAAACTCTAGTGTTAGACTCTTAACCTCTAAACGTTGTTCATAGCTCTGTGTTTATATCATAATTAAACGTTGCAATTGTGTTCTCTGTGTAGCGAATGTTAAGCACCCTGTATACTGTTTGATGTTTTATCACCGGTAAGTAACCCAACAACAACGCCATCAATCAACTACTTAAAATCTCCACCACCCGCCCCCCAAAACATATTCAAGTGTGTGTGCCCGCCCCCCGAAACCCTCTAATTTAATCCCGACCTCCCCGGTACCTCTTGCATCAACTACTACTACTACTGCGTTTAGCACGCGCCCAATTCGAGTTAACAATTCGACAGAAGCAGAGTTTAGGAATCCTTTCATCACACACACACACACACACTCACACCATAAAATTACACACACACACAACAAAAACAACAATAACCCTATCTCACACACCACTCACACTTAACCTCTGTCATTCCTTTTAACTAAAACCACCCTTTATGTACCTCCTCCCGCCCGCAAAACTAGACTACGATTATGATTATTTTGGCTATTCGGACTATCGGCCCGGCTTTGGCGCTGACTCGTACTATGATGACGTCTATCGTGTCTATGAGGGCGAATACAGTTATTACGATTATCCGAACAATGCGAGCGGCAATGGAGGTGCCGGCGGCGGCGGCAGCAGCGTCAACAACAGCGCTGCTGTTGCCATGCCTAGCAATGCAGGCGGCGGCGGCGGCGGCACCTCCGTGAGCGCATCGCAGCGTCCATCAAGAGCCCAAGCAAGTGGCACGGTCAATTCATCGGTGGTTATGGTGCGTCATCCTCGTAAATAACAAAAAACCAGCAACACAACAACAACAACAACAACAGTCAATCAATCAAGTCACATTTACCCGTAACTGTTGGCAGTCACACTTACCAAACAAACATCAGAGTCACAGTTACAGTCACAGTTCCACACACGTCCACACAGAAAACACATGCGATATATTATTATTATTACTGTAGCTAATTTTGTACTATTGTCGATCGTAGTTTGATCATCCTACAAATAAATTGTACGCCTTGAATTATATTATTGAATTATCACGCTTATTGAGCTTCAGTGTCATTCTAATGACGCGTGCAAAAAAAGAAACAAAAACAAACGCATAAAATTAATCATTTTTATTTCAGCTTTTTTATTTATTTTACGCTTCAATTTGCTTCAGTAAAAAAAAAACCTTGTTAATTGTGTCAACATTTTGTTTTTTTGCACGACACCAAAAAACATTGCTGCCAACTCGATCAAAACTACAAAATTAACTAACGACTAACCGAGTGCAGCACACATCCAAATCCACATGCCACACACACAAACGCACCCAAACACATGCACCACACCCTCATACCCAACAACAACAGCAACAACAACAACACCAACGAAAACAACAACAAACGCACGCATCTTTTGGCCATTACCTGCGATAAGGAAAATTTATTTATTTTTAATTTTTACGCTTTGCTTCGCTTATTTTGCCATTAACCTAACTGTTATTATTATTATAATTAATCAAAACGACCCAGAAACGGTTGCGCTTTAAAATTATGCTTTAGTTATTTTCTAGTTTCGCTTTAATGCATCAGGTGCTTGATAACTGCTACGCTTTTTTATTTTAGGTTAATTGTATATTTTAATCAACCATTGTTTAGTTGGTAAGAAACGCTTTTAGTTAAACCAAAAACCAAAAACGAAAAAAAAAATCATAGCATATTTTTAAGTATCGCTGAACGCTACGCTTTTTTTATTGCTTCGATTATTTGTTTATATATATTTTTGAATTTTTTTTTGTACTACAAATTGACAAATTTAGTAAAGTTTAATTTTTCTATTGTGTCAATCGCAAGCAGCAGAACGCTAAAAACAAAACTAAATCGAACAAAAGTTTATGAATACAAACAAAAAGTTGTTAGTTACTTGGACTCAATTCTTGCGCTGTGATTTGTTCATACATAATATTTATACCATATCTTAGAAGCAGTACAAATTGCATTTGTTGCTCAATTCGAGCACTTAATATTAATATACACAACAATACATTGTTATATACTTACTACGATATAATTATTAGCATTCTTTTCTCAATCAGACGTAATTTTTTCATACATAAAAATACCAAAAAACCAAGCCAGACAAAACAAAAAAAAAATACATTGCATATAACTTAATATATACATACTTACATATAGATATTATTGTATGTAAAATACAAGAATCTAACGCGTTTATTTCGATTTTTCTTTTCTTTCTTTTCTTTTTTATATATGTTCTTGTTATATACTCTTATATATACAAACAAATCATTTGTTTTTCGGTAACAACAAAAATTTTCAAAACTTTGCAACAAAAACTAAAAAAAAAATTATATATATGTTCGTCAAAAATCCAACAAAATTCCTAACAAATTATGATCTCTACCACCAAAAAAAAACAAAATTCCCCCAAACAATCCAAAAAAAAATAATGCAACCAACCAAAACCAAACAACGACCAAAAATCACCAAAAACTATCGACAAAACTTTTCGATTCAAAAAAAAAAAAACAATCGTAAAACCCGTTATTGAAAATTTTGCCCATCAAAAAATGTCTTTTCTCTCCGCAAACAAAATTCGAAATTCTCAATTGCATTGAACTTCAAAATTCCAAATCCAAATGTATATTTCTCTGACCAAAATTTGACAATTTATCTTGGCGATCCATATATATCTACACACGATTTATATATATTATGTACAAATTCCAATTGTTAAACAAAAACTGCAAACAAATTCGATATCGAACCAAAAACAAAAACAAATCCAACGCATCTTCAAAACTGGGAAAAAAAACACCTCACTGTGTGAATATGGAAAAATCTCGTTTATATGGAAACTCTTCGCTCGCTGTGGAATATATATGAAAATGAACACCACCACACACATACACAACACACACACACAATCATGCACACTCGACTCTCACACACACACGCAACACACACACTCACATGCATGCATGCCATGATGATGATATGATGATGACGATGATAATGGTGATGATGGTGACAATCATGATGATGATGGTGATGATAATTAGGGGGCTGGACGTGGCCATGGAATCACAGTGCCGCGTGGCCGAGTCGTTGGCCAACGTGGCAGCATCAGTCGTCTGGGGGCCCAACCAGCGCCACAGGCGGCGGCAGCGCCGGCGGTGGGACAGGCGGCGGCGGCGGCGGCTCATCGGGGGGCGGCCACCGCTCAGGGGGCGCCGGCAGCAACCGGGGGGGTCCGTGGGGTGGCACCAACGCGTCCCAACGCTCCTGGCACCCAGCACGTCAAGCCGCTACAAAATTTACCAGGTGAGCTCAACAACAACAACCAAAACAAAATAAAAATAAAAAAAAAAACAAAAAAACTACAATCAACCAACCAAACAACAAAAAATGATCCAAATCCAAAAATCAAACAAACAAAAATCCTAAACCAACGTCAGAATGCAGCAACAAACAACAACAACAACAACAACGAACGAACGAAGCAGCAACAACAACAACCAAAGCAAACACGAACACCACAAGCATATTATAAAGCAAACAAGAAATTCACATAAATTAATAACCTAAAGCCAACTGCAATTATCTGAATAAAAAATATTCCCGTTTCCCTCCCACACACACACACACACACACACACAACACATGCACACACATACAACAAACACAACACAATCACACACTCAAAACGAAAATTGACATTCGACACACGCACACGTCCTGATCACACCCGCAAATCCAACGATTTTAAGAGAGAGGCACTTGCTCCTCTTTCTGTCTCCGCCTCCTGCTGTGAAAGAGCAAAAGGTTTACTTTTTAATGTCGTGTGTATGTGTGTGTTTTCTTCTTCTACATTGTTTTTTTTTTGTTCCTTTTGCATTTGTAAATGTGTTAAATGTTGTGACCTTTTGACATTTCAGTCGAATTCAATTGTTAATTAATTTCTTCATTTTTTATGCGTTACTTTTTATATACATAAATATATAATATAATATATATGAATATCGAAAATATCTATAATTAATGTAGTTTTTGCTACTTGCTGCTTTTGGATTGTGGTCTCTTTCTCGCTCTCGAGGGAGAGAGTGTTTTGTTGTGCTCTTCATCATAATAATAAATAAACAAACATGTTTTTGCCCCCCTTTTTAATTAAATTTATCATTTGAACTGCGCTCAAATGTATGCTACGGTTTTTTATGCATGCGACCAGCCCAAAAAAGCAGTAAGCAGCACACACACACACACACATACACGACACAGACATAACACACACTATACACCCACCACACACGCACAGAGACACACGCACATTATCTATGTATATGGAAAGCCACTATAACAACCAAGAAATCTTAAGCATATATGTGTATGTATGTATATACGAATATGTGCTGTGTAAACGTTTAATGAATCGATTAGTATTTTAATGACCACAAAAAAAAAAGAAAAAAGAAAAATAAAGGCACCTTAACACCCTATTTTAACCCCTCTAACCAGCCCACATTATTTACTCGATACTAACTACTAAGTTAAACAAAACTACTCTAGTAGTAGTGACAGCGCCAATAAGAGTCGAGTTCTAAACAGAATCAACAAATCAGTGGAGAGTTGAAGTTCCCCTTCACCCCTCAGTTCCTCCCGTCAACCCACCAAAATCTCCCCGAACCCAACAAAATTTTGACGTACGTGTATATAATTTTTTCTGTACATTGTTTTGGTTACTACAGAATGTAACTTTAAAATAAATATTGCGATTGCACAAAAAACGAACTGAAAAAAGAAAGCGAAAACGAAATGAAACATATTTTTGTGCGTAATAATAATAATAATTTTTCTAAATTTTGTCATTTTGTTGTTGTTTCCCAAGTATATGAACAATAATAATAATAATAATAACACCTATTATAAACATTATGTAAGTTCATGCTTTGCTAATCGTTTTTATCTAGCAACAATAAAACAACCCCAAATTAATATATTAGTTAACTATCCATATATAAATATATACAATATATATATATATAATATATATATAAACCAATATATTAATACATAACCCTCATTCAAATATATGTTTTTATTTGGTTATTACAATTTTATGTATGTACCTTTTTATTACACACACAAAATACTAATCGATTCGTGTATTATGTTTACTATGCCCACACACACAAACACACCACATACACCCACACACATACACACACACACAGAAACACACACACTATATATGTTTAGTCAAGAGGATCCTTAGGCGTTGCACGCTCTTGCTTCGATTGTTTTACCAGCAGCAGAAGCGTGTCAATGCTTTGTTTTTTCTTTTATAAATCTTTACAATTTTGTACACGCTTTAGTCTCTTTTTTCTACATACATATATATATATATTTATATATAATATGAACACCCACATTTTTGTATTTGTGTCCATTTTGTAAGTTTTGTTTTCATTCATATATACGCTATATATTCACCACGGTCGCCACACCACAAAAAGAAAAAAAAAATACAAAAACAAACACTCAAAATTGTTATCGAAACGAAAAATGCAACTAAAATCTGTTTCTAGCTGGATCTGCACTCAAGACATTCATGGAGGGCAACTAAGCGTAGCTCCTCGGTCGTCAGCTCAGCGCGCAGCGACTCGAGTCGCTCGCCGAGCCGAAAACTGAAGCGTCAGAGCTCCTCCTCTAACTCAACAGGCAAAATTAAATCACACAAGTCGAAGAAACATTCACGCAAGTCCAAATCATCTCGTGCCGAAAAGAAAGCCAAAAGGAGCTCTAGCTAAAACACAAACAACAAAAAAAAAGCAAAAAGAATATGTACCCTCAAAAAATGAAACAAAATATGCAAACACCAAACGAGAAAATCTCAAGAGCAAACATCAAGAACGAAACGGCAGCAACAAAACAATTATAGCAACAGCAAAAAAAAAAAGAACCAAAGCAACACAGCCTGACTCAGTCCAAGTCTTGACAATGCCTTGATATTTGCTAAATTTAACCTCTAAAAACAAAACTGAAAACCCCCTTAAATCAATCCCCCTTCAGCAATATTTGAAGAGCAGATCAGTTCTCACTAACACGAATACAAAATAATCACATTTTAAAGCAACAGGCAAAATTCGAAATTCTTTGACGAATAACAGGCAAACAAGACACACAACTTAGGAAAAAAAAAACACACAAAAGAAAAGCAAAAAAACAGCAAGAATGAAACGAGATACAGCGCTCCATTTGAAGATCGGTCGTGGGAATCGGTGTCAAGAATCCTCCCCACCACCAAGTCAAGCAACCACAAAAAACACCCCCTTCATTATACATTTACACACTTTCCCCCCAAACACACACATACACCCAAACACGTACACACACACACACACACACAAAATCACTTTAAATGTTCAATGTTGTTTAAAAAAAAAAGCGATAATATCATGTACAACGTTTTTCCACATAATGCACACTTCGTACATCAATACACACATCCACACAACAACACAAATACACATACATACACCCCCTCCCAATCACACGCACATCCACACACACACACACACACACATACAAACATACACTTAACATTTGTGTACGATTAAGTCCCTGACGTGTTTATGTCCAAAATAACTAAAACTTCCAAAACATTTTGTTGTCCAATTGTACGCAAACAACAACAATAAAATGAGCTAACTAATAAAATCAAATTTGTGTGTGTCTTTTAACCAATACCAAAAAATCTAAAAAAAACACCCAATTCAATAATTTACATAACAAATGATAAAAATTGCCAAAAAGGAAAAAAAAAGAATGACCAAAAACTACTACCCCATAGCCCAGCTGAAACCGAAATGAAAAACAAACAACAACAAAAAAATAGCCAAAGATCTCTGTTCCATTTGTAGTATTAACAACAAATTTAACTCTCTCTTTTTTCTCTTTTTAAAACCGTTCCACATCCACACCAACAACAACAACGACACGCATATATTGCATATACACACAACAACAACAACTACACCCACATACATCAACATCAACTGCAACCAACAACTACAACAAATTCATCTTGTGCTTGAGCTACTGCAGTAGTCGGTAAACGTAAGTTCGATGGAGGTCACCAAAATCCGGCAGATGTTAAGCGACGTTACCAGAGCGGTTTGATAGGAAATGGCGGCAGTTGGGGCAGTTTACCGCTACCACAGCAACCCTTAGGCACAAATGGTGAACAGTGGTATATGGATACGTTTTCGACATGGAGTTAAAACCACAACATCAACAACAACAACAACAACAAAAACAGTTAATAATCATCCTAGAACATCATGGATTTTAGGAGTACACCAACAACAAGAACTACAACTACAGCAACAATAATAACAACAGCAACAACAACATCAAAAAAAGAAACAGCAAGCATATATGTATCTATCTATTATATTTCACCTTTTCTAAACTCTAAACGAGAGTAGCAAAAAACTTAAGCAATAATAACTCCTATATAAACAATTTAGCAATTGGGCTTAACCCTTGGAAAATAACTATATCATTTTACAGCTTTGCACACGACGCATCTCTTTATCTCTCTCCTTCTCTATCTCTATTTATCTGCAAGAAATAATGTTCTATATTGAATGAATGATATTTGAATAGCAAGCAGTAGATAATAATAATAGACTTGCCGCAGCATTTTAGCAAAACACTTCTTTGTTTAAATCAAGCATAAAAAGAAAGCTAATCCTAAACAGATAATTAGAGCATTTTTAAGACGAAAAGCAAAATGTAAACCCCTTTTAAAAATTTGAGAATTACATACGTTTTTAACTTGGAAAGTCGATACAATAATGAGCATATATAACAAACAAAACGAAAAAAAAAACAGAAACTACAACTATATATAGACATATATATATATATATATATATATATATAAATATATATATATTTATATCAATATACTGCAGTTAGGCTCTTATTGATTTTAAAACTTAAGCAAAACTTTTTTATACATAGATGAACGCGTAAACCAAATTCAGAAAAACAAAACAAAACAAAAACATCATGATAGAAGCCCCTAATGAAAAATGTAATGAAATTAACAATTATTAACAATTTTACTACTATTTGTATAAACATGAATCAAATTGAAAATTCAATGGTCTTTATAACGAGATGCACACAATAACAAAAACAAAACAAAAAAAAGAAAATACAAAATTTCCCCTCAATTGTAAATACGAAATGGAAAAAAAGCTCTAAAGAATTGATGAAAATTGAGAAAAAGTAATTCAGAAGCAAAGCTTAATGAAGAAACATTGACTGAAAATTAAAAAAAAAAACAAAAAATTAAAAATTAACTAATTAGTTTGGATGTGTTGAGAAGTGAGAGAACTAATAATAAATAATTAATGCGCAACAGCTGGCATTATTATATAATGTCTGACGGTGCAAGTTGGCAAGACTCCGATTTAATTGCAAACTAGTTTAGGTAACTTGAAATCAATTATGAGAAATAAACAAAACAACAAAGTAGAGCTAAGAAATTGCACAAGAAAAATGAAAAAATTCAGCATCAGATACAGATATACATCTTCAGAGCAGAAGTTAAAGCTGCTATCGAAAAGCAACGAATTAGTAAGAACAACAAGAAAATACTACACACACAAACAAACACATCACATGCAGTCAGAATACGCGATAATATTATAGGGAATTTAATAATGGAAAATAACAAATTATTAATACAAACATAATTATACAAAATCAATTAGCCAACACGTCTAGCAGCAGCCCCCACTTTAAACAATTTAATTAACTTAAACTAAACAAATTATGTTTATCTTTTTATTGCTGAAAGAGAAAAGCTTGATAGCAAATCGAAACTGGTACCCTATATACTTACTTATATAGAGAGATATATATATATATATACATACATATAGCATTATTTAACTGTAAACTCCATGCCTAAATAACAACAAAAGAAAAACATCAAACACAAAACAACAACTTGCCTGATTTTTCATAAAGAAAATTTTGCAAAATTCTTATTTTTCGGTCATTAAATTCTTTTTTTGCTAGATCTCAAGTAAAGCAAAAAGTTAAGTAAATAATAACTACAAGTGTATAAACAATTAAATTAGTTTTAAACTAACAACAAACAAAACTTCCAATTTTTAACTCAAGAACAAAAACAAAAATATAACGATAAAAAAATTAATGGTAAAAGAGAAAGGTAAAGATAATGTTGGAAAAGGGCGAGTGTTTTTTATAAAAAACGTATCTATAAACATTGTTCAGCAAGCGCCTAAAAAACGGAATATATGATATTTTAAATTTAGACACACACCGATACAGATTCAACAAATACAGACACACTCAAACACACACAGACACACCAAGCAGTTGCCTAAAAAAGAGCAAAAAATACTTTTTAAACTTGCGCAAAAATTTGCAACACCAGCAAAGAACTTTAATACATTAATATAAAAGGAAAATAATAATGATACATATATTAACAAAACAAAACACAAAAAAACCAACAATAAGAACATTTACGACAAATTCTAAATGACCATAGTTAAGCTTAAATTTAGTAACACACACTCAACACCCATACACACACTCAAACACACACATTTAATAATTAGAGGTACACCCAGCAGCAAAGTGTGCGCCATTTTCTAACTACATTAACTAAAGCAGTAAACAAATTTTAACTAAACAAAATATTTAAACAATTTTTGTACTAAGTTTCGTTATGCATTTTTTTTTTCATTTTCTCATTTGAAAATCATTTTATTTTCCTATTTTTTTTAACACACACAAACGTATAGAATGAAATTGTAATTAAATTTTCAGACGCCGCCGCTGCGTCTTTTTATTATTTTTTTTTGTTTGATGCATGATAAATTTTGTTTTTACCTTAAAGAAATTTCGAAATTTTTTTGGTGACTTTTGACAAAAAATAAAAAAGATAACAAAAACGAAAAACCTGAACCCAATTCAAATTGCAAATATAAATGTATACATATGTTTAATGATAAAGTTTTGTTTAATTTGATACTGTACTGATTTTATATTGTTTTAAATTTGTAATCTAATTTATAAGACTTAATTGTTAATGTGTTTTTATTGTAAACTACAAAACAAATTGGCAAACCTGTTAAACAATCCGTTCAAGTTTTAAAACAAAATTAAGGGAAACAAAATCTATAATACAAAAAAAAACGGAGTTAATTATGTGCCGTTGCTGCCTTTGCGGTCTTAATTAATTGATTCATTTACCATTATTTTTGGAAGTTAAAAAAATTTAATTTCGAACTCCCCCTCCCCTCATCATCCCTTATGCCCCTTCTATATATTTGTGTTAATATGTATTGTAATTTGTAATTTTGTTTAATTTTTCGGGAAAGCAAAAACGTTTGGCAAAATTAGTTTATAATTTGAATAATTAGTTTTGTTTGTGCGCTTAAGTTTTCAATATTATGTTACATAAATATAAATATATATATACATCATTATATATATATATTTTTTAAACTATATGAATATTAATGTTTAGCAAAATATTTTTACGACTAAACTTAAAGCCCTAATGTTTAAAATAATTACCGGACTAATTTGTTTAGCTCTTTAATTGGTTTTATAATTTGAACATTTTTTGTGTAATGTAAAGAAGCGCAAGCAAATTTCATTGACCTTCGACCCAGCTCTAACAATACATTTTACTTACATATTTACCCCAACAATAATAAACTGTATACGTGTGTAAATTGAATTTCAAACAAATAAATCATAAAAGTAACAACACCAGCAAGAACAATTAAAATAACAATAAAAACAAATTGCAAACGGCGCGTGGAAACTGAGCAAAAGCAAAATATGAAAATTTCAAAAGAAAAAAAAAACAAAAAGCAAACAACTTTACATGAATTGTGATGATGCAAAGGCAAGATTTAATCATAATTACTAAATCTATATATACATACATATATATCAAATATATCTTTCTCTTTATATATATTTATATATATATGAGTATATAGTGTATATGTAGACGTAGGCGTGTATAATCTAACTTTACTTTTAAACAGACTGCGTACGTATTAAAAATTTTTAAAATTAATTTGTGTAAAATGTTTTAAGTTTTTGAAAAATTGGCAAATAAAGAAAACAATAAAAATTAATAAATCAAAAAAAAAATCGACGTAATTTGAAATGTACTACAATAACAGCACTTGAAACTGTCAAGTGTCAAAAATAAATCTTTTCCAAATTCTTCTTCAAACCTTTCAGCAAATGTATTTTCGAGTAATTTGTAATAATACGAGTATATGTATTCATTTATTTCAAGATCACAACTAATTGGCAAATGCGCAGCTGTTTATGAGAGACTGCCAGAGATCTTTATCAGTCAGTGTTTCATCAGTGTTAGGATTTGAAAGACAAAGAGTGGAGTCGATAGTCAGTTTCCAGAGCAGGCTGTTATTTATAATACATACACAAAAAACTATACTATATTAAAAATTAGCACAACTTTTGATTTGTTTGATCAGCTGCACAACCCACAGCATACTCTATATTTTTATTACTATTACACAATATGTTTACTTATAGTTTGTGTGTGTTTCTCTATATTGATTTTAAATTGTAATTGTAATTGTTCTTTTCTTTTATACGAATCTTTATAAATAATAATTAAAAAAAAAAAAACAAACCAACAACAAAAAATCAAACATCACATCAGAACACACGTATGTGAGGGATTTATATAAACCGTGAACGTAACGTCGCCAATTATGAGAGAAAGTTAAAGAGAACATTCAGAACAAAAACAACAAAGAAATGTAGGAGGAGCAGCAGCAAAAAGGAAGCAAAACTTTAACGTCTTACAAAACAATTATTGTTAACGAAGAGAATAAAAGTGAGAAGCATATTGTACTAAAATATTTGATATACATACATTTGTTATTATTTGTAATACAAAAATTAAATAAAATTGCATCCAGATAATAAATAAACAATGCCAAACTTAACTCATTATTTAGGGGAATATTAATATTATAGATATTCTAGGAAAGCTTTAAAAAAGCTCAAAAAGCTTTATTGCTCTCCGGAGAATTTGGTTAAACACTTGCTGCATCTCTGCTTGCTGCTGATGTACGATCGCCTGGTATTTCAGCTGCTTTTTACATCAGGCGAACAAGAGAGGAGAAGATGGATGAAAGAATGTCGTGTTCTAGGAAAGCTTGGCAAAAGCTTTAAAGTTCTATTGGCATTATTGATTCTCGTGAGAATTTTGAAACACTTGCTGCATTTCTGCTTGCTGCTCATTTATGTGCGCCTGGTATTCCAGTATTTTAGCCCCGTAAAGCAACTGCGTGAACTTTGAGAAGTTTAGTGAAATCCACGTGTTGTCGACTTCTGGTGGCCTGGTAGAACATCTCCAACACTTACTTTAAACCAGCGACATTCAAACAAAACAAACAAAGCCTTTGATTAAATGTTTTTATTATGTATTAATGTGTGTAAGTTATAGTACAATAATATCTAATATTACATTGTTTAGTTGTATGACACATTTATTTTTGTCATATTCTTAGAAGCATTTACTGCGGGAAGATGATTTACTGCGATTCTCCAAGCTGCGTCTGGTCGAGCTGCTCACGCTCATATCCTCGTCCAGTATGGTTTCATCTGCACTGTCGTCATCGGCGGGTATTTCTTCGTCGCTATTCGTTTCAGTGGCAAATGATCCGGCGGGCGTTACAATCGCATCGCCATGCAGATCTTTGTTGTCCAAAATGCTAATGTGGAAAGCAGCATGGCACTTGTTGGCTGCCAGCAACGCCTTCACTCGAAACACCAGCGTCTCGAGGGTTTCGCGCAGACTGGGTATATAGCAAATTATGGCAGTATTCTTAATACATTTTGAATGACAGCACAGATTGTGCAAGAACTTGGTGACATTCTGCAGTTCGCCCAGAAACTTGATGAGACGCTCGGGGCTGTCGCGTACAATAGTCTCGAGTACTGGCAGACCGTGCTGCAGCAACAGCTTCAAAAATAAGTGTGAATGCTTAAGGAATAGAGCAAAATTGCGTGGCTGCTCCACCTTCTTGACGACATCCAGCAAACCATTTAGCAAGCCAATAGTCGATTCCCACAGCTGGAAACGATCATTAGTGTGTGCCGTACACTGGCCGCTTAATGTAGTAATCAGAATCTCGCACAAGCCACGAAACAGCAGCGGAAAGTTGGCTCTAAAATAGGCAATGCAATTATAATTACTTAAAAAAAAAAGAAAATAAGATTATACGAGTTAAAAACTTACTTTTTAATATTTGGGAACGAATCCAGTGCCTTGTCTTTTTTGTTCAAGAGTCCACACTCCTCTCTAAGATCAGACAAAATATCCTTTTGACGATCGTGAGGCGAATCCTTGAGAAAGCCCTTTACGAGCTCGTCCAGGTGAATGTTACACTGCGCGCCCTTCTCAAGGCTACCCGAATAATGATACCACTTGCGTTTCAGCATTATGGTGCATAATTTGCCTGACAAAAATTTCAATAAAAATCGTTACTAATAACAATTTGTATTTTAAGTCAATACTTACGAATTTCCTCAGCTTGTTTGGCTGCATTCTTGCCGGTGACATTCAGCTTGCGCAAGCTGCATAGCAGACGTTGCAGCTGCACAGCGGTGCCAAGACTTAGCACCGATTTCTCAAACTTCAGGAAATAATCAAAGACCTGGGTCGCAAGACTACCTTGCGATTGCTTCTTGAGGCTCTTGCGCTTCGCAGGTGGCAGGGCATTTCGTAGAGAAGCTGCAAACATAATGATTAGCAAATTATACAAACATTTAATTTAAATAATATACTACTTACATTCCAGCAGTTGCGCCTGTGACTTGTCGGTCCACTCGTTCCAAGAGAAGTACAAAGCAAACAAATGAATGCACAAGCCAAAACAGGTTTTCACATAATTAAATTTGTCCTTGAACAGCTCCAAATTGCTATGCACATTATTGACCTTCTCCAGATGCTCATCAATGTGATCAGCGAGTGTAATTAAACGCACGCTGATTTCACCCAAACACTCCTGTAAGTCGCACATAAAATGCTCTGGTTTGGCCACATGCGCCCTTAAAGAATCGGAGTCTCCTACGTCCTGATGTCCATTGATGACTGTTTCCAACTTATGCACGAGATCGGTGAGTATGAAACGCAACTCAAGTAAGCCCAAGTGCGTGCCAGCCTCTTCAGGTTCGAGTGGATGATTCAGTGTAAAAGGCTCCTCCTTCAGCAGTATTATAATGCCCACATCGAGCTGTCGATAGCGCTCTAATGGCCCATACAATGACTCAAAGTCAACTTTGCATTTTACCGGCTTGCAAGAGCCCAATTTGATAGTCAAATCACCAACTTTTGACAGGTTGCCAAAGTGCTGTTGATTGTCCTCCGTCTCCTTGATAGATTCGCTGTTTATTGCCTTCGATTTGCCTGGTGGACGCTTTTCGCGCACACTTTGTTGGTTTGCCGTCTGCTTTGGATTGTTTAAGAATTGGCAAGGAGGCGGCACAAAACCAGCAGGTGCATGTGTCAAGAGTAACTTTAACCGCTGCTCTATGCATATCAAATCACCTAGACGCATTAGCACACGCTTGCGTGTGGCATCATGTTTTTGTGAGGCAAATGCACAAATCGTAACGCGTATCCAGTTGACTGTATGGAAGTAAATGTGTAAGATCTGCTTTTGCAGCTCTTCATCATAGTTATCAAATATGGCCATATAGTTGGCATCATCAAAAAACGTGGGTAGTATGATAGCACAGCCTAGGAGCGCATTGATCACCTCCAGACTGCATTGATAGCGTTGGTTGTGCAGCACGCTAACCAAGTTAAAAAGCGGGGCTAGCACAAAGATCGAGTCACAGGCGCTGCAAATTATAATGGCTATTAAAGTACTCTCAATATTTCCAGTTGGGTTTGACTAACTCACTTGTTATTTGGCGACAGCACCAGCTCGGATATATTAATGCCGATACTGAGCACTTCGGACTCCGAATTAACATTGGTTTCATCCAGCTCATTAATATTCTTCTCATACCTCAGCTCTATGCCTCTGTAGTACAAATTTTTGAGTTTAAGCATAAAATAAATTCACTTTATTGCACTCACTTGATGGCACTTGGCTGGTGTTCGCTAACAAAACTCTGCTGAAAGCGATACGTCATTAATTCACATAGCCAAATTAGAAACTTGTTGTCCAGCATGAAAGCCGACTCCGCATTGTAATAGCGTACAGTCAAAACGCTGGCCAACTCGTCATAGAACAATGCCAGCAATTCGGGAGAGTTGCGTATAGCTGACTGGGTGAGCACTAAAATAGGTTTAAATAATTTGCATTAATAAACTATTGAAAGTTCCAATTGAAACTTACTAATCAGGTTAGCTGCCTGCTTGCTACGTCCGTCAGGCAATGAAGTAATACTCTCGACACTGGTATGCAAGTCGTCGTTCTCCAGTATAGCGGTTTCAATGCGTGCCACAGCATCTATGAGCTGCACGCAGCCAATGATGCCTTGTCGCTTCACATAGTCGGTGCGATTGATCTGCTGTTTCTTGACGACCATTTCGATTTGATCCTGCAATGGCGCACATTCCGGTAGCTTGGGTTCTGGAAAGGCAACATGACACAACAAATCCATGGCCAGACGTGTTTGTGGCAGCGTCAAATCGCTCAGACGGTCTAGCAATGGCAGCAAAAGCATCGCACAATTCTGCACATGCTTGGAGTTCTTGCGCTGCAGTTCACGCATCAAAACCAACGACATGGTGGTCACATGCTGGGCAGATTTGTCAAACGTCAGTTCCAGCAACTTCTTGAGTATATTCTTTTGAATTGCGTTGCAGAGTTTGAAGAGTATACTATAAAGAATATTTTAAGATAATTGAAGTTATGGAATTAATAAATGTTACTTGCCTGAAGGCCGCTTTAGCAAAATCAGCCACAATGCGATTCTTTTCGCGTACAAAATCGTTTAATATATGCATTAGAATGCTAATATGCAGCTCCAAAATGTGTGCATAATGTGTTTTGACTTCATCTAGTATTTTCACTGTAATATGTTCCAGCTTGATGCGTCTGCGTAGCTGTTAAAAAACAAAGCAAGTTTCTTTGAACAAATTCAATAAAGGATTCAAAGGTTCTTACCAGGTTTTGAATATATAGTGTATTGTCCTCGTTAATGTGTATGAGCAGCAGTAGCATTATAAAATCAAATGACTTAAACTCACTGCCAGGCAAACCGGCAATCGTACGCTGCCACATTTGATAGAAACGCTTGGAACGTCTTAGACCTTGCTGCAGAAATCCAAAAAGTTCCAGTTGAGATTCCTTCTCGTTGGCAGTGCGTCTTGTCATTTCAGTGTCAGTTTCGCTTTCTGCTCTATGTCGCCAATTGAAAACTTCGCGCAGCGTAGAGACCAGCTGTCAAAATAAACAATTTGATTACTAAAATTAAAATAGTCCTATTATTTGCTTACCTCTCGCACAACCTCGTCCGTGTCTTGATTGAGGCTGTTCAGCAGCAGACGTATTAGATGAGGGAGTAACTAGACCACGAATGACAACCATTATTTATAGTCAAAATTGGATATATACGCATTGTGCTTACTTACCACATTGGAGCAGCTGCTGTCCTCCTTGATGAAGTCCAAGATGCGTTCTCGCAGCTTGCCTTGAGACCTGGCGTTCAGCGACAAGTTACTCAGCATTTGCACAGTGCTCAAATGGAAAAGATCCTTGCTGCTGGCATAATTTATGCTGTAATACAAATAAATATCAAGTAGAAATTATGGTGGTATCCACTGTCAATTACTTACATGAGCAAATCCACAAAGTCGTCGTGTTTGCTGGCATCCAAAACAAATTCCGCATTGTTGATAATGTCCATTTTGGATGAATCGCTGCCTATGTTGAAGATGCGTTCGATGTGCGCGTAAATTTGGTCGCTATGCGAAAGCGTTAAATAACGTAATTGAGCCAACATCAATGGTAACAAGGGCAAGCAACCAGGAATCGTTTGCACCCGGTCCAACTTGGCAATCTCTTCGATTTTGTTGAAGAGTACTTCCAAGCAAGGTTCGCGTAGAAAGTCAATCATGAGGAAGTTAATGAACATGCTGTTCTGTGACTGATATGCCTGCTCCTCGCCAGCCGTGTCTATAGTGCAGCCACTTAGCAGTTTTTGTGCTAGTTTCGATTTGGGCGCCAGAGCAGCATTTAAACCCGTCTTAAAGGTCTCAATGTTGTCGGGATACTTTGGGGAGCGCACAAGAATATCGCGAAGCTTGGCCACAATTGCAATGTGATCGCAGGACAGCACGAAGGTGTCCTCATGATCCAACTGCACGCCTGCATTGAGCAGCACCATCTCAAAGAAAGTGTTGGGCTGTCGAGAGCTGTTGATCCTTGAAGAGGACTGCGTGCGTCCTAAGGTGGCGGCTAATGCAATGCTGTGCTGCGAGAGAAAACGCTGCGTTTGCTCCTGTGAGGCTGGTATTTTCTCCTCTTCACTCTCCCGAGAAAAAGACTCGATTGAATCGTCTGTCTTATCAACTGATGAAATGCGCTGGGAGAAAAAAAAATTGGATTGATCTTCCTTGAGCCCTCCACGCAGCAAATATCAACTTACTGGTATTTTAATAGTGGCATTCTCGTCAATGGGATTTAGTGGCTTGGGATTAACTGGATTGGCGCGCTTCTTAAACTTTCGATACATATTGTAATTACTCTGCGTAATTTAAAGTAAATTCACTTTTTAAATGAAAACAGCGCGTCGTAGTAAGCGAGACGTTAATCGATAACGATTGTTGCAACTAATCGGCGGCAATTTGTGAAAGAGTGTTGCCATCTGTACTCGATTAGTTCTGTTATAACGATAGCCCAGCCTTCTTTTTTGGCGCCACTCGTAAATTTGAAAATGTTACCTTCAACTGTTATTGATAACATGAAGCATACTTCGGGTATTTAAATAACTTTATATCTTTATTGATTATATGCAATTTAACCATGTCTTTCTACTAAGTGTATTATTGTTTTTTTTACATTTAAATAAATTATTCGTGTTTGTGTAATACAAAGCATCGTTCCTAAATATGTATATATTCGTATATGATCATTATGTATAAATATAAATTTGAATGTGCAAATATTGCAATTAACTACTTGTGAGTCTATAATGGATAAAATTCCATATAATACTTAAATATTTGATTATAAACGTGGTTGTTTGTTTTGTAAATTTAAAGCCATTCCTTTTGAGTCGAATACTAAATTTGCTTAACTTTAACTTGCGAACATAACGTGATGTTTTAACATGGCAACATACCAACTATTATTTCTAAATATTTTTAAAAGTGTAATAAACTCTAAGCGGTTATAGTTGAATATGTATGGTTTCTAAAAGGGAAGTACAAAATGTTATTATTGAGTGATTATGTCAGAAATTGACGTACGTATGAAGAGCATTGTTAGTTTATCTGCTTCTCTAGTGTTCTTAATTTATAATAATAAAAATCACTAATTTGGCTTTGGTTAGTATTATTGCTGTATAAATAAATTAAGGTTTAAGGTTTCTTTGATGGTTGTCATCACATCAATGCAGTCCATAATGGATTAATATGCGTTTCAACGTATCGAACTTAAAAAATGTCTTCACCAATTGCTTCGCTTCGTTGTTTTTTTTTTTTTTTTTTTTGGATTACACCTTAAATTATTGCTTTTTCGTACGACGTCGTTTAAAACCAGTCATCTGTTTTAATAATTGAGAGTTCTCGTCATCTAGATCCATGTTTGGCTCCCATAGCCGAAGTCTTTTCGGTATATAGATCAAGCCCAGAAGAGTAATTGCTGTTTAGGAATATACAACGTTTATACCGCTTCAGAATAATTGAGCTAATGGAAACTTACTATTCAAGACGCAAGGGAAGATAACGTAAAAGTTCAAAGTACTGGAGCGAAAATAGAGAGCTTCAGTAGCATAGAAGACCATAGTGAGAGCCAAGGAGCAACCGCCCATGCTGACAACGCTGTACATAAAAATGAGGTGGAATAATTAAAGCGGAATTTAATTAGGGTATTTCGTTTCTTACGGTCGGTAGTGTATGTAGAGTGTGCAGTGCACAAGAGCGATTGCCTTCAGCAGACAGTACATGCCGATTATGCGGGATATAGTATAATCACCTGCAGGGAAATTCGATATTTCTGTTAATTGTAAATAAGTACACTCTCTTAACTCACCTTCTATAAACTGTGTGTCGCTGTGATCGCCTAGGAAACTGCGGCGTTCAATGTAACTGCGAAAAGCGGTGCCCAGATCCATGAATGCAACAAACGCAATCCAGCCACGAAAGGCGTAGAGCAGACGTTCGCGGGGTCGGCTACCGGAAGACTGTATAGCAGCCCTACAAAAAATTAATTGTAATAAAAAAAAAAAAAAAAACAAACACCGGTAAGGTTTCTATTGTGAAATTTACGATATTATTTTTTGATTTTGATGATATGATCTATGATATTTTACCTATCAACGTAATTCACAAAATGTGAATTCAATTGAAATACAACTATTAAGATTAAAATTACTACGAAGTCATACTGTTATTCCTAGAGAAATATATATAAACACGGCAATCAAATTTGAGCTAATGATGTGAAAGCATTCTCGTGTCAGCGAAAGCCGGCCGGCAACGCTACAAACACAAACGAGTGAATCCCTCACCCCTGGTCGTGTCGGCATGCGACGCCAGCCAAAGGTGATGGTCGGGGGGGTGTTGTGCAAAATCGATAACACACGCAACCTGACACATTTGTTTTATTTACGGACGAGGCTAATATTTATACTTAGGCTGTTATGTGCCTGGTTGCACGCAAGCACGTGCTCCCGGATACGGATATATAGCTGGCTATTTATTCTCCGTCAACAAAAAAAAAGCCGCCCCAAGCAACGGAATTCCTAGTGTACGCCCCTTCCATTGTCCTCCTTCGTTTGCTTGCATGCAATTCATAATTAGAACCCAGCGCATTTCTTTATGCTGCCCAATTTGATTTGTTTGCTTACATTGCGGTTTAATTGAGCTTTTTGATCGGTCACACGCGGCGAATGCTTGTTGTTTGAATTCTAAATGAATATTCACAAATAATTGCAACTTTGATTTTCACTGGACACCTTTGACCAACACTTCGCTTGTCATTTTCTTTTTTTTTTTGTTTTTTTTTTATTTTCAACACATTTTGTTGCGTTCTTTACACACTTCTGTTCACTGCGACGCTTCGACGCAGAATGTAAAGCAAATTGCTGAAGAGCTTTGGTGCGCCATAAAAGCTTTTAGAGGGTCTGCTTAGCCGGCCGGCTGTTAGAGCTTTATACCGTACAGGAAGGTTGGTTCAACTTCATTACGACAACATTGATAACCAATTTTAATTCACGCTTTTATTTTGGAAAAGTATAAAAAGTTATAACAAATTGCAATTAACCACTATGTCAAGTTCTATGGCTCTCTTTGAAAGTCAAGTCTAATCTTTGCCAATATTGGCTTCAGTTTTTCGGTATTCGGCGTAGTCCACAAAACCATCGTTGTTCAAATCCATCGATTTGAGCACATAGTCTATGGTATCCTCCAGCGCCTTATCGGTGTACACGTTGCTCTTGTGTCCCTCTTCTTCGGGCTTGTCAGTTGTGTCTTTTGTTATCGGTTTGTTGGGATCTTCAACTGAAATGACAAAACAGGTAATTAAGAAAGCAATGTTTAGATAAATGCAAAATTATATTTCCAATCCAATATCCCGAGACTATAAGGCGTTTGTTAGATGAGTTTTTTCTGTGATTTTTATTCGCTAAAAAACAAAAGTATTTTACTTACAATGAATTTTGCATGCGTCTATTAAATATAGTTGTATCAAATTAATTAGTTCCAGGCTTTTTTTTTTCGTTCTCTACAATTATTTCTTTTATACAAAACAAACTTTTTACACGATCAGTCTGTTGATAGTTTTTGTTTAGTTTGCTGTTTTGCGGAATTTTAAGTGACGCTTATAAATAACTATATAAATTGTAGAAGAAACTAAATATTATGAGAAGGCAAAAAACAAAAAACAAACAAACGTTTTCATTGCACAGATCACAAAGAGGAGAGATTCGTTGTCGTGTGCTATTCGAATATAAGTAAAGAAATTACAATTTGTTCAAAGTAGTTGCCCGATTTTGGAATGCTTGCAGCATTATTGAAAATTGTTCTTGGAATTCTATATATTACAATTTGCGCTGGAATTTGCGAGTGCCTTGATTTCAATGTATGTGGCGGGTGGCATGTGGCATGTTTGTGTATGTGGGTATGTGGGGGGAAAACAAGGGACCAAGACAGTGATGTTGACAGAACTATGCTTGATTGGTATATATAGTAATAATGCAAACTGATTGAATTATCGAACTATAGACTAATGATGTGGCTGCTGCTGCTGCTGCTGTTGCGCTGGATCTGGATGTTGCTGCTGCTGCTGCTGCTGATGTTGCATCTTCTCGGCAGCCTTCTGCTGAGCCTTGATGAATTCCGGATAGTCAATGAAACCGTCTCGCGATGTATCATCCATTTGCAGTATGGGATCAATGAGCGCAACAAGCTCTTCATCAGAGAATACTTTCTCTTCCACGTGCGGCTTCTCGCCGTTTGGCTGCTCTTTGCTGCCTTGCTCTATTATGAATGTGTGTTATTAAATTAATTATTGGAATAAGCCATATGCGAAATGGATTTAAAAATGATGAGCACAACCACAACCAGTAATCAGTATCAGAATCAGAATCAGTATCAGAATCACAACCGCAATCAGACCAAATGTAGTGCGTGCAAATAAAAGGGTAAAATAAAAGTCATGAATTAAAACGTAAACCGGGCGACAAACTACAGGCACATAATAATAATAAGAATAGCAAATAATTTTTAATTAAAATTATAAGTATTGCTTACCGTGCCAGTGGATTAGAGATTTTATGAGCTCACAACCGTCCAGTTTATTGTTGTTATCCGAGTCGTGCATTTTGAAGTAATGGAACTGCAATTCAGCCTCGGACATTTTGCTCGTATCGATTGGCACCTGCATGTGCTCCTGGATGTGACTGTTCGGGAGTCAATAGAATCATCAGGTATCGGATACGATATGCAAAACACAAAGAATAAAATAAAATAATCGTATAAAATAGTTCCAATCGTACAAAATTCAAAATATGAAAAATTATGATTATGATTTGTATAAAAAAGGCAATAACAAAAATAATCATTATTTTTCCTACAAAAAGTGCGCTGGTTGTCATTTTAGCTGATAAGATAAACAATAGTTATGTGAGTTTTTAAGTACGTCTAAGTCCCTATTGATTAATTGCGTATGATAATGCCCTATGATTATGATTGTGGGAAACTTACGCGCGTTCCTGCTGAATATTTCCTGTGTTCAACACCTGCTGCGGCTGTCCATGATGATGTCCGCCCGCATGATGCTGTTGCTGCTGCACTTGCTGTGGATGTTGCTGTTGTTGTACTTGCGGCTGCTGCATATGTTGCTGTTGTTGCATTTGTGGCGGCTGCTGCTGTTGCACGGGCACCTGCTGGTATTGCACTTGCTGCTGTTGCACAGGCACCTTAAACATGTAGAGTATATGTGTGTTACACGTTACGATTTACGTACCCTAGACAACCACTTACATATTGCTGCGGTGGAACGCCAGGCGCACCGTGAATTTGTTGTTGTTGTTGTTGATACTGCTGTTGCTGTTGGTATTGTGGTGGCGGTGGTGGCTGGTGCTGAACTTGCTGGGGAACTTGTTGCTGTAAAACGTTAAATGGATTATTTCATAAGTCAACTCTACAACAACAGCTGCTTGCACAATATTACAACATCAAATCATTGCATTTCGTTTAACTCACATAGTGCTGGGGATTAACGCCGGGTGCCACCCGTTGTGCGCTGCTGCAGCTGAGGAGTGCAAGCAGCAGAGCTGCTGTAAAATCTGTTAAATGCATTTGAATGGAAACCGCTGGATTTCTTGCGAGGATTTCGAATACGGTGGCACGCACGATAATCACCACGTAGCTAGCTTAGACTATCAAAACACACACGTACACAAATTGGTTCTGCTTCTTCACCTTTTGGCAGTAACACGGGCTCGACAGCTGTTGCGACAGGTAAACGAGCTATCGATAAGTGCTATCGACGACCACTCGACTTAGTGGCAAGGCCAGGCAGTTTGCCCTACAACCTGTTTGAGTTTTCTTTCGTTTATTTATTAGTTGTTTTATTTGTTTAAAGTGCAATACATCAATTTAAATAATGGTGAGTTGTAATTAAAAAATTAAAAGAAATAGACCTATTTGTGACTTATGTAACTTTCGAATTGTAAACACATTGTTTACCTCAACATTTCTATTGGCTACTTTCCACTTGGCTGCCTGTTCCCATTTTCCCCTAATAATATTTATGCTAATTACGTACTAATTCTTTATGTGACTTTCTTTTTCACGCATATAGGCTCGTTATTTTAAAGAACAGGATATTGATGGTAAATAGAATATTCAATATTTAACATGATTTCATACTGATCAAAATTCTTATCTGTTTCCCTTAGAATTCCGTGAGTGTTTTTATCTGTTTGCTCGTTCGGGCCAAATTAACAATTTGGACGAACTAACTGTAAGTATTAGTCATTTACCAAAAAATAACAACAATAATTTTTATGTTATACACAGGTTATTATGCGTTCTTTGGGCTTATCGCCAACCATACAAGAGCTGGTTTCCTATTTGAAAGAAAAGAATGGTAAAATGAGTTTCGCCGACTTTCTGGACATAATGCATAAGCATTCCTCGGTTGAAAAACTACCGGATGAAGTTATTGCTGCTTTTCGTGCAGCTGATTCACAGAGCAAGGGAACTATATCGGCCAAGCAGCTGCGCAATTTACTGCAGAACTGGGGTGAAGGTTTGTCTGTTCGTGAGGTGGACAATATCTTCCGAGAAGCGAATGTCAACAATAACAGCACTGTCCGCTATGCTGATTTCGTGAAAATCGCTTGTGCTCCAGTACCAGACTATTACTAATCCAATGCTTAATGCACCTTCAATTACATTCCAGTACTTATTTGAAATCGTATACTAATAATTCTGCTCGCACAATGCAATAAAAAAAAGAGTTCACAGCACACAATAAATATTTATGAAAAGGTGCGTTTTATTCAAATGCTAGAACTTTTCAGCATGTTTGAGAAGGTTCGTTTAGCCGAATCTAGTTAGCAATGGTAACCTCAACCTCTACACCGGGCTCAATGTTGATCGAGGTGATCTTCTTAACGATCTCAGATGGCGAGTGCAAATCGATGATGCGCTTGTGGATTCTCATCTAAAAACAGAAAAGAAAAATGGAATTTATGAACTGCAATTCAATTTAAATAAAAGTAAAATGTGCGATCGTCTAAAACTGATGTTAACACAACATCAACGTTAGCATTAGTCAAATGGCACAATGTTGAATAGAAACAGAGTACTTAATTAAAGTTTTATTGTCGAATTCGGAGAGCCAAATTGTGAGGAATAACCAGCAAAGTGGACTATGAGAATACGTTTAATCTGGGCAAATCGGCGATACTGCACAATGACTGGTTATGTTAAACCATAGCACGATATCTGATCTGCCACATTAGTCAAATATCAAAATAGCAACGTACCTGGAAACGATCCCAGGTCTTGGAACCCTCACCGCAAGGAGTCTTGCGGGTGGTGATGCGTAGGGTCTTGGTTGGCATGCGCACTGGGCCCTGGAAAATGTAAAATAAATTATAATTATTTGAAGAATCAATTAAAATTTGCTGTTGCTGTTTTGTGGCTGTTGCAGGAATTATGGAAAATCTTCACACTGCTTGGAATCAAGTGTAAAAATGATGTCAATTCAAGCAGAATTTGATCTAGCATTTATTAATGACTAGGCTAAGCGGCAAGCGGGCGCACGAAGCCTCCAGGTAAATGCAAGAAAAGCGGAAGCGGCTTTGCTTCTTCCTCTTCTTTAGTGCTTACCTTGACACGCAGATTCTGGTTCTTGGCACCGTTGATCAGATCGCGGCACACATTCTCCAAGGAGCG
Source organism: Drosophila siamana (assembly GCA_035047445.1). Lineage (NCBI taxonomy): Eukaryota > Metazoa > Arthropoda > Insecta > Diptera > Drosophilidae > Drosophila > Drosophila siamana. The sequence continues at coordinate 13,100,073 of JAWNPP010000004.1, read as the reverse complement.
AACGTTCCTGGAGGTCAGAGTGATACGGATGCGGTGCACGGATGCAGAATCGCCACCATGGGGCTTCTCAATGTCCTTAGGAGCAGCAGCCTGTAAAACGTCAACATACAAAAAATGTGAGGTTATGTTGCACTCTTAAAAATGCCTAGCACGTGCAGAAGTTTGATTATTGAAATTACTTCACTTCACGTTTAGACAATATGTTTTGTGTAATTCTAATGTATTGTTGCTGGATATTTACCATTTTTTAGCAATTTATCTGGTCGAGATAGTCAAATCTTTTTATTTTGAGCAGCGCTGAACCAGTTAACTTGCTGGTCAAAAACGAAATGGGAAGAGTGACAGTCACAGCGCAGTCAGCATGGCGACAATGGCGTTGCCAATGCGCCAAATAAAATGATGTGGCAACAAGTTTGAATGTTGCTTATTGCCATTCACAACGATATAATCCCAGAAAGGGCGACCATTTCAAAAAGCATAGTTCTGTTATTTTTATTTATATTTCGCATTCTCAATTAATTTGCGATAAAACAAATGCGACTGTGACGCGGGGCCAGAATCCAACATTAAATACAGTTTAAAATTAAAATTTACAAGTCAAAGCACAATGTTGTATTTAAATATTAAAACAACGTTAATTAGTTATTGTACAATAAGAATATCGGTTTCTCTCTTCCATATCAAAAATTAAGAACTGCCCTTGATGATCTTACAAAACTAAGTGCGTCTCAACAATTCAAAAAAAAAGTGTAGGTCTGTGCAGTTTGCTGTTAAAAATGGAGAACAAAAAACTCAAATCATATTATGGTTGACCATCAAACTATAAAATTAAACTTAATGAAGCAATAGGCTAAAAGTTTGTGTCCAAATTGTTTGTAGATACATACATCATAGAATATCGGAATATTACTTTATGGTTAAGTCTGTAGTTAGGATAGTTAAAAGCCCAGCGACTGCATCAAAGTGTGCATGTATCTCTGCTTAATGGGGTTACATGGTTATTAAAGCGTCTCTGTCTCATCTATACGCATATTTATAGTATGTGTTTGTGTGTGTGTTTAAATATGTATGTTGTATGGCTAACTAATGTACATTAATTATAGATTCACGGCCCTTGCCCACGCCCACCCAGCGCACAGGGACGCTTAGATGGCTTTCCAAGAAGCGAACGTAGTTTTGTGCATTCTCCGGCAACTCCTTGAAGTTGCGTATGTGCTCCGTGGACGTCTGCCAGCCGGGCAGTACGGCGTACTCCACCTCGATGCTACCCAGCTCGCTGATGGTGCCAGGGAAATGATCCAACTTCTCGCCGTTGCTGCGTTTGTAGTTGATGCCCACTTTAATCTCGGCCATGGTATCGAGAATATCCAGCTTCGTTATGCAAATACAGGTGTAACCGTTGACCAGCGACGTGTACTTAAGTAGCGGGATGTCCAGCCAGCCACAGCGACGCTTACGTTTCGTGGTAACGCCAACCTCAAAGCCACGAGTCTGCAACAGCTCACCAACTTCCTGTAAGACAAAAATACATTGGATGATGAATAACAAATATTTCAAGTTTCTATATAAAATGCCTCACATTCAACTGCTCCGTGGGGAAAGGTCCGTCGCCGACTCGCGTCGTGTAGGCCTTGACAACGCCAATAACCTCGCCAATTGTCTGCGGCGGCAGACCGAGACCGGTGAGGACACCGCCAATGCTGCAATTACTGCTAGTCACATAGGGATACGTGCCAAAGTCAATGTCCAGCATGGCTGCATTGGCACCCTCCACCAGAATAGTTTTGCCGTTGCGTAGTGCCGTATGCAGGAAACAAATTGTGTCCTTGACATAGGGCCGCACCTTCTCCGCATAATCCTTGTAGCGCGCCAGCTCGGCGTCAACGTCCACCTTAATCGATGGGAACAGTCGCAAATGCGTATTCACAATCGATTTGAATCTGCCACACACATATAAACGATTAGTTTACTTTGAAAATGGATTTTTAAATGTGGTTAAACTCACTTCTCGCTGAACAGATTAAAGTCACCGAGCAGCTCTCCCACACGAATGCCATTGCGGGTGGCCTTGCTGGAGTAGGCCGGGCCAATACCCTTCTTGGTGGTACCCAGGGACTTGCCGCCCTTTTCCGCCTCCTGCATGCCATCGACATGCTGATGGAAATCGAAAACAAGATGCGCACGATCGGAGATAATCAAACGATTCTCCAGTTGCTGCAATCCCTTAGCCTCGTTCTTCAGCACCTCATCGAACAGCGAGGGCAGATGGATGACAACGCCGTTGCCTACAAAAAACATTCAACAGAAATAATAATAAGTAATCGCTGAGCAATGTCACGTTTATATTTAATTTATATTATTTCTATATTTCTTGAAAATTTTGCATTGCATCGATTACGCAAATAGAGAGATATGAGTACTAAACTAGGAAAATTTCAACTTTTGTAGAAATGCATAATAATGTGTGTAAATACAAGTTTTAATTAAGAGAGATATCCATAATACATACAATATAGGAAGAACACTTAGAACTAGAAAGAGCTCTACTTTTGTAAACAGGTTTGTTTGTTAAGGAATAAAAATGAATTTAGTGACAATATTTGAAGACTTTACTTTCTCTATCTTATCAACGTGTACAAATCTGTTCTGTGCCAGCCATAAAGGCACGTGCAATATTATCGCATTACTCAGGCCTGTTAGTTATCTTGTATACCAGCATATTTTTTGTAAGGGATTTCCTATATTGTTTATATAATTGTGAAGCTCGTTTCTAAACGAATTCAGTTTAACAGACCATAGCACGCGAGTCAAGATAATGATGAAATTCGTTGTTTGTTTCTATTTCAGTTGTATAATCGACTCGAAAATAATAAGTTAATTGCTTGATTAGAATAATTTCCCATGTCTGTGTGTGTGAGTATCTATGTGAGTATTTCAATGTGTATGTGTGTGCTGTACAGCCCTGAACCACATATCTAAATTGCACACGCTTTGAAAAGCTGGTGAGGCTTTTTTTTGTTTGCGAGAGTATTGGTGCGATTGTGATTATCTCATAAATTAGTCTTGTGACAAGCGATGACAGGCTACAAACTTTTGTTGTGACAACAACATCGATTAAACTTTAATTCAAGTATCAAGATACAAAAGTTGCAGCACAAACTATTTTATTTGCCTTGTTTGCCTGGTCACACAAACGGCCTTGCTATAAGTAATAACAAACAACAGACGGAAAGCAAGTGCATGGCTAACGACGTCGTAAATAAAAATAATAATTAAGTTAAGAACGAAAGAATAACATAATGTACATCGGCTGACTTGATTGACTGCAGCAAAAAGGCCTAGAGAGTCACGAGGGACCGAAATAGAAAGCCTTTATCCAAATGGCCAGATGTCAATACCAAATGCGAAGCCAATGTCAATGATGCACCATGTCTTGCCAAAAAAACTAAATATTTGTATGCCAGTGTGTAAATTTATTATCTGTTCTACACGTACAACGAAGAATAGCTGAAAACAAAGCAACAAAAACAAACCTGCTATGTACAAAGTGAATGAGAATATAAAATAAATGGATATACATACATTTATATATATACATATATATAAGTGTGTGTTTATATTTTGATTTAAATTAAAACTGAAAGTATTAGAAAATGATAGAAAAGAAAAGGAAAAAGATGCTTACTTTCATTGTCAAATTCATAATGAATTTTGAAAAATATTTCTTGCTTGCTTTCTTTACTTGATAGATGATAGTATCTCTCTCTTTTTTGACTGATTCATAGTTTCTTGATTCTCCATTCATTATCCTAGGAGGCAACTCTCCACTTACCGATGACCGAAATGCATTTCTCGTTCACGACGCCACTTGGCAGCAGATGAAAATCGAATTCGGTGCCATTGGCGACCACAGTGTGTCCAGCATTATTGCCGCCCTGTGGAGAAATAGATTAAAGACGACTAACATTAAAATTGGATAATTTTACAGCGGGCGAGGGGATTGCGAAATGCGTCTGTTTGTACACGAAATTAGCATGTTTGTTTTTCTGTTCATTAAAACTTGTGTGATAAATAAATAAATAATAATGTTGTACAACGCGGGTATTAAGTAACAAAAAAATAAACAATTTGCGAAATCTAAAGAGAGTGACACAACAAGCACTGACTACAAAGTATGATATTATTGCGAAAGTTTCTCGTATCAAATGTGTTGCGATAAAGAAAAGCGAAAACGTTATTTGTTTTCTTGGCAACTGTACAAGTATTTCTGTTTGTCATTTCTTAATCTCTTTATAAGAAATATACTCTACTATATAGTATGCACAATCAACTTTTGAAAAACACCCAAAAAATTCTGGAACTATCCCAGACACGAAAATAACCAAAAATTTCGCCGTTAGCAAAACAAGATAATCAAAATGCGCAAATACAACTATATCGCTCTCTCTGTTATGTATGTGCTATATACACATCCAACGTAGATAGGGGATTGTGAATGATGATAAGATTATAGTATTGGGTATAGGGAACTTTCGCTGCGCAATATATAGAAGGAACCAACTTTTGGAGGCGTGTGCTAAGCTGTGTTGTGACTCAGATAATATAGCAAAAGTTAGCTCAATTGATTGGGGAATTACATAACAAAACCCTGATAAGCTTGATGATTATATTTAAATTATAATGCGAAAATTGAAAATTGTATTGAAATAAAACTAGAACACAGTAATGTTCATTGAACTGTGCCTTTTGCTATACTGATTTTAATAGACCCAAAGGCCGAATCCAACAAGTTGGTAGCAGTTTAAATTGCCATGAACCGGGAACAGTAAAAAACAGGCATTGAATTGTACATACAGATGAAACTACAAGTATTTACTTGTAGTTAGATACTCACATACATGAATGCATATAGTATATTTTGCTCGTATGTGTGTGTACAGCCAGAACAGTTGTTGTACATTACGTTGCGTTTTTTTTTCTTTTTTGAATAATGCGCGGGACATTCACAATGGTGAGATTATGTAAACCTAGCGTTTTTCTGAGAAGTCAACACATGTGTGTGTACATTTTACATGTATATGTATGTATATCTGTGCTATAGTAGAACGGAAGAAACGACTAACGTCAGAGTAAGAGAGCGAGATAGAGAGAGAGAGCGGGTGACGAATTTGCTGAAGCAGCAGTTGTTGGCAGACTGACTGACTGAGCGTACACACACACACTCGCATACACACGTGCTCATACAGAACTACACTTGCATACATACACAACTATACTATGTACACACACGAAAGAAAAAAACGCGGCGCGACGAAAAAGCGAAGCATGCGGTCGCTTGCGATAAAAGAGAGCTACAAATCTCAAGAAAATAATAAGTTTATCTTCTGACGAAATTCAGATATGTGATGGTAGAGAAGAATAGAATCTTAAACCCTTGGCGTCTTGACGAACGCGTGTCCTTGTCACAAGGATAGCTTTGCCTTGGCGCTGTTATCAGCTGTTCTATTTTTTTCGCTTTGATTTTTGACCGATTTTATAGTTGTTATTGTTCCTGCTTACCTGACACCTGCAGACAATGTCCACCTCGGAGGCGAGCATATCCACGACCTTGCCTTTGCCCTCGTCACCCCATTGAGCGCCCAGGACGACATCCACTTTAGACTTGTACATACTGGTGCGTCCTTGATGCAATTGCTCGTAGTGATTTCCGTTAATTGCGCTTGTTGTTGACATTTCGTACCAACTATCAGGTAACTCTCTCACTCTCTCTCTCTCACTCACTCACTCAGTCAACCACGGCCACGACGAGCACACAACGTTGATCTCGCTTGAAAACGGAACACGTTCTGTTTTTACAAAATACAAAATTTTGATATGCAGCTGTCAGTGCCGGGGGCTGCCACTCATTACTTTTTGACCAGCGCTGCCGTTTTTATTTGGTCCGCACGCGCTCTTTTATTGCAAACATCTGGCAGCCCTGATAAGCAGCTGTTAGCGGGTTTATTCATTGTTGTGCTTAACGTTTGCAGGACGCGGTTTTGATTGGAGGTCACCTTATAATGTCCGAGCCCACAGAAATTTGCCATTTGTAAGTAACTATAACATAATTTAGCTAAAATTAACAAATTAACACTTACAGCTGTAAAGAGGCGCCTTTCAAGTATACCTGCCCCAAGTGCAATGCGCTTTACTGCAGTGTTGTTTGCTACAAATCCAAACCGCATTTAAGGTGTTCTGAGGAGTTCTACAAGACGTGCATACAAGATGAGCTGTCCAATGCCAAAACATCGCCCGAAAGTCAGCAGGACATGCGCAAAATATACGACATATTGCAGCGCATGCGAGCATCAGATGCCGGCTTCAAACCAGAGGATTTCGATGCTGATGGGCTGGACAATCCTTTAGATTCAGACGACGAACAACAGCAGGACGATGAGGAGGATGACGAGGGGGTTGATGGTATTGACCAACCTTTTGGTGAAGAAATTGACCAGGATGACGAAGATATTGCTGCACGATTGAAGGGCATCGATATAAATGACGCCGACGAGGTCTGGAGTCGTTTAACAATGGAGGAGCAACAGGAGTTCCAGAAATTAATTGCCAGTGGTGACATTATGAAACTAATGCCGGACTATAAACCCTGGTGGTGCAAGCCAAAGCAGTCCAAGATAGTTGTCATCAATACACATACAGAAAAGCAAGTGAATGTTCCTGAAATACAACAGAATATTCCGAAATTCACAGACATCTGTAAGAAGACGCCTTCGCCTTGTCTGCACTACAATCTGTGGAACATGTTAACCGCTTATGCGTGCATAGCACGGTTCTTTGGTGGCGAGCAGCGCACGAATGCTAGTGAAGCTGTCGCCCACTTGGTCAATCTCAGTGCGACATTAAAGTATGGCACCAACTTTGAGGATGCCGAAGATGCCATCATTTCGGTGGAGATGGAGGCATGCACCACGGGCAACGGGCCAGCTGGAGCCGCTGCCGTGGGTAGTGCCAAGGGAGGCAGCAATTTCCTGGTCGAAAGTCGTGAGCAACTTCAGGAAGATGCTCGCCAACTCATGTCTTCAAGGAATAACAAATTGTCGGCTTTAAGCGATATACTTTATTTGTTGCAATCTACAAAAGCGTTAAACAAACGCAAAAATCCAGAGGAAGCTGCATTTCAAAAGGTTTTTGCCCTTGCGAGCGGTAGTGTTGAATTAAATCGTGCTAAACTTACGCAGCTTGTGAAGAAAGTAGAGTTTATGCTCTCGTATGTGACGAGGGAGGAGGTTATTTGAAATCTCTGCCAAATGAAATCAAAATTGTAACAGCAAATTTGTCATAATAAATTGTATTTACGAAATCATGAATAGCATTTTGGATACTGGTTTGAACAGCTATGCCCGCCTAATGCTCACAAATTGTCTGCAAAGCGCTTTGGCAATTCTGCAGCAAAATGTAAGTAAACTTATTTATGGGTGGGAAATTTCAATTTGAGAATATTTTGACAGTTCCATAATTTAAATTTATTTTGTAAATAATTATTGAATTTCGTAATGGAAAAAAACAAAAAAAAACTGTTTTGAACAAAACACATTTTTACTCGCGTTTCAAAGTATACCAAATGCGGAATAGCCAGTGATTTTAATATTTTGATATATCTCTAAATGAATTTATCGCACTTGGATGCAAGAAATCTATAATTAAATCAATTTAAAAAGTATTAAGTTGCAAAGTACACGTTATATTTGCTAAATTAAAATTAGCAACAAGTTTTGAGAATTAGTTTTGTGACAAAATTGGACTCATTTTGTTTCGGCGCAATTCATTGAATTTATTGCAATTAAAAAAATTTATTTAAATAAACGAATTTATACATAATGATGAATTTTATAGATTTGCAGTTAAAAATACTGAGAAAACACTAAGAGGTGTCAACAAGTCATAGGAACTGCGACTCCGCCGCTGTGAACCAGTTCACTCTTGCAGCCCTGGCCAGGTCATAATCAAGTTGTCGATTGCCAGCCCTGCTTAGTTTTTTTAGTTGGCGATTTGAGACACACACGCAAGTTGTAGTGCTTTTTACGGCTATTTTGTTTATTGGTATGTTTAACTGAACACGGACAACACAATTGTTAAACGAATGCGACAAATGTGCAAAATACCAAAAGTGCAAAAATTATGGAAAATGTGACAAAGCAAAAGCAATAAGAATATTTTACATAGAACATTTCAATGTTCTTCATACGCGTTCATGAACGTTTTGGGTGCGGGGGGATTGAGTAGCGGAATTTCAAATGCGGGACTGTGTGTGTGTGTGTGAGTACGTTTCTTTACGTGTGCGTGCGTGTGTGTGTGTGAAGTGTTCTTCTTCGCTGAGCTGCTCGCTGAACGCTTCACTCGCTAAATTAGTGCAAAAAAGAAGGAAACAATTTGTGTACGCCAGTGTGTGAGTGTGTTTGTGTGTACGTGTGCGAGGTGGCCATTAACTTTTAAACAAAACATTAATATTTGATAGCACACAGAATGTATGTGATTCAGAACTTATGTAAGCTGACCTGGCGAGATACAGGTGCAAATATGTATTTGTTATTAATACGTAAATTTCAATCTTGCTGCCAGATAAACGAGTTTCGGCTACCTTGTATATGGCTGCTTATCTTTTTGGGCTGCTCCTTACCCGTGTCTGTGTGTGTGTCTCGACTTGACTGCCTATGCATGTATATGATGGTATTGGTGTGCTTGCGTGTGTGTCTGCTTATCTATCTCGACAAATATGCGAAGTATGCGTCAACCTGTTTGTTAACTTTCTGTTTAAAATTTCTACTCAATGCTGCGGCGTCGCTGACCGCGACGGCGTCAACGGCGGCGAAGTCAGTAACAGTGACAGCAACACAACAACAGCAGCAAGTGCTTACAGTGCTTACAACACCAACAGCAACAAAAAATAGTAATCAAATTAATAAACAAGTCGACTACTGACCATATTATGACGAGAAATCAAAGTCGCATAACGTGTACAATGCTAAATAAGTAGTTATGACTGCATGCAGCTAAATTTATACCAACCAAATGAATAAACAGAAAAAACCCGATGGAAATAAAACACCGTAAGCAATGAGGGGCGCAGCAACAACAACAACAGCAGTAACATCATCATCAACATCAACGGCAATGACAGCAGCGACAACGACAATGATGACGATGTCAAAGCCAAGCTCAGTTGCTGTCGGTGCCGCTGCATCCGCCCCTGCTTGACGCTTGAAGACCTCAGGCAAGAGTCAGTAATCTAATGAGAAAGTCGCCTGCGTCGACCGCCCAAAACAAAATGCCGGCACATTCATTGATAACAAAATTATGCGCTTGTATGTGTGAGCGAGAGAGTATATGTTTGGTGTGTGTGTGTGCAGCAACCTTTGCATTGTTTACAAACAGCTGATGGCCTGCAACTTCCTACACAGAGTTACCCAATCAGCGCATTCCATTGAAGCGATAAACGATTTGCGATAACTCTATACAGATAATTCTTTATCGAAATGGTAGTCAACGCATAAGGAGGTCACAGCCATCAATTATTTGTGACTCCTTAATTGAACTTATTCGAGGTACAGGTGAAAACTACAAATGCTTGATTAATTCAAATATTCAATCAGTACTCAATCGTCGATATTGTTTGTTCCCTCAATTAATATTATTTATTGTTTTTCGCTTTGGTTTCCGCGCTGGAATAACTGATGATTTAGGCATTCCGCCCAACTTGTTGATGGTATTAATTACGGTACATTTATTGCTTTCATTCAGGAAATGTCCCACCACAGCGATGATCAGCTTCTGCAGGCTGGAAGTGATTCCTTCTGGGAGCCCGGCAATTATAAACGCACCACCAAACGCATCGAAGATAGCTACAAGTGAGTAGTGCACACTAGCCAACAAAACAACAAATAAATCAAAATATAATAGATATGTAAACACTGTTTTTGGTTGGGTCATTGCCAGCAATAATAACAGCAAACTGTAAACCGGTTTTCTTTAATACATTGTCTGCATCTCTTTTTCTTTCTCGCTCTATCATCTTGCATCTCATTTGCTCCCGCAACAGACTCTGCAATGACCTACAGCAACTGATACAGGAGCGCGCTGATATTGAAAAGGGATACGCTAAAAGCTTGCGAGCCTGGTCCAAGAAATGGGGTGAACTCATTGAAAAAGGTAAGTACAAATACAAAATAGCATCAACACAAATATACAAGCATAAATTTGTGTTTGTGTAATTGTGTTATTTGTTTACACATTCATTCACGCCTGCCCATTGAAGCAAAAACAACAATAGCAGCATCGGGGAAGCAGAACAGCGCAGTAGCTGCGATGACCCGTTGCCAGCAGCGTCATTGCTCAGTGGGCTGACGACTGTCTCCGTTCTTCTTATTTGCCATTGCGCATTGTTGTTGTTGCTACTGCTGCTTCTGGTTCTGTTGTGCGATAAGTGGCTTAAGCTATTAATGGGCTTTTTTGTTGCCACTTTTTTTTGCCGTATTTTATTTTACCCGTCGTTGTCTTACCTGTTGTCATTGTCTGCACTGTGGTGCCGCACAAACTGTAAATCTATTGAAAAAACCTCTATCAAGATCATTGCAAATTATTCAAATAGTTTTCGCTGAATCATTTTGCTTATCAGCCTTGGCGCTGTAAAGTTAACAGTGCGCCGGTAGACACTTTAACAGCCCGCTGTTGTCAATTTGCATGCGCGTGCTACGAATGTGAACCAATTATTTTTTTTTATTTTTTGTTCATTCGTAACACACATTTCGTAATCAAAGCCATTTTTTGTTTATTTTACTCTATTTTTTTTTGCTGTCTACTGTTTGTTCCACTGTGCGCGTCTTTGCGAAATGAAATCGAGTACAGCGTGAGCAGAGTTGCTAACCGCTTTTGCTATTGTCGTTGTTGTTGTTGTTATTATTGCTGTTGTTGTCGCCACCGCCTTTGCTCTATGTTGTCCACTTTCACAGTAAGCGCTGTATGAAGCGGCTTCTGCGACAGCAATTTGGCATGGAATTTGCCTAGTTGCGTCTCTCTCAGCCAAGAAGAGTTATCAGCCCAGTCAAGAAGACCCACACTCGAGCAATTCGAGCGACGCTCAAAATGGTTTCAAAAATCAATGCGACGCGATGAGCAAAATAGAACGTGTTTATTTCTGTGTTAAGCGCTTCAATTTGTGCGCTTGTAGACAGACACACACACACACGCGCATACACTTTAAGGTGTGAGTGTGATGTGTGGGGTGCCAATTGAGAATAGTTGAGTCCGTTAGTCAAAATGGTCAAACGAGTTTCGTGCATTCCCAATTTGCAGTGATTAAGTGGGCATCTCTCACGAGCGTAGTATAAACTTTATTACAGTTTTTCATTTATGTTCGCTACCCATAAACATGCCAAAAAGAGGCTCACACACACAATACGCACACGTTTATAGCTGATTAGATAAAAAGGCCCGTCAAGTGCTAAGAGGCCTCTCGATGACATCAGCAATCAACAGCAACAACGACATTACTTGAAAAATCTTTTAATAATGGCATTCAATTAATGTCATAGATGCAAACAGCTTTGATAGCTGACTAATCTTTTAACAATTTGTTCTACAGGGCCAGAATATGGTACCACAGAGGCGGCGTGGAAGGGCGTCTTAACTGAATCGGAACGCTTGTCGGATGTGCATATGAAGATCAAGGATAATCTCTGTAATGATGTGAACACGCAGATTAAAACGTGGCAAAAGGATAACTACCACCACACACTGATGCAGATCAAGGAGCGCAAGGATATGGAGGACCTTTTCAAGAAGGCACAGAAACCATGGGCCAAACTGTTGGCCAAAGTGGAGAAGGCCAAGGCCGATTATCACTCGGCATGCAAAACGGAACGCAGCGCCACCAATCAAGAGCGCAACGCCAATGCGGACAGCTCGCTGTCGCCAGATCAGGTTAGAACTATACTATATAAAATGTATACAGACAGTTGTATGGCTTTGCTAATCTGTGTATTTTATTACAGGTGAAGAAGATGCACGATCGTGTGCAAAAGACCAAAGATCAGGTGCAAAAGTGCCGAGAGAAATACGAGCAAGCCATTGGCGAGATCACCAAATACAATTCCGTTTACATTGAGGATATGACATCCGTGTTTGAGAAGTGCCAAACCATGGAGAAGACGCGACTGCAGTTCTTCAAGGAAGTTTTATTTAATGTGCATGGCTGCCTCGATCCAACCAAAGTGCAAAGGTAAGCTACGGAGAGTTTATTTAACACTTTGACAAAGTGATTAACTGAATGTATTTTACAGCCTGCCCCAAATTTATGAAGAATTTTATCATACAATTAACAACGCGGACCAACAAAAGGACTTGAAATGGTGGTCGAATAATCACGGCATTAACATGGCCATGAACTGGCCAGCATTTGTGGTAATTTAATCAGCTGCAAACACTTTAAAATTGCGCTAACCTTTGCTTCGCTTTGCAGGAATACACGGAGGAGTTCCGTGATATTGCCAAGGGCAACAAATCAAAAGAGGCATTGCCTGCCGCGCCCATAACGCTTATTAATCAGCGACCTGTTGCCGAGGACGTGCATGTAAGCCAACTCACTAACCTATAGCTATGCCTGCCAAATTAATGCTCATTAATTGTTATTGCTTACAGGAATATCCATCGACCAACAGCTTAAAGAAGAACGCGAGTGTGAATAGCAAAACGAGCGGCAAGAGCAATCAGCAGGAACAAGCAGTAATAACACAAACCTCTGCCACAACAGTCGAAGCCAAATCAGCGGTGTCGTCAACGGCTACAGCTGCGACAGCCACAGCGGCAGCATCGACGGCAACTGCGGCAGCAGCAGCGGCGGCATCGAATCGCAATTCGAGCGTAACGTAAGTTGAACACACAATTGTGAATTTCGTATTACACTCGAGTAGTTACTAACTCTGATACTGTCTATATATACATATATAAATATACACACAAATATCAGCTATACGAGTGTATACAATTCCATCGTTGTTTGTTGTTGCTCTACTTTGGTTTTTTGTCGCTCATTTTCATTGAACTAATTGATTTCAATTTGCATTCAACAGCAACGGCAACGGCAAAGTCGACGCCAACCCATTCGACGAAGAGGAGGAGTGGGATGAGGCCGACAATGTGCTGGTGGACAACGGTGAGCCGGGAGTGCCGGTGAAGGCGTTATATGACTACGACGGAGCTGAAAGCGACGAGCTCACATTTAAGCAGGGTAACACTAGATTACTGCAATACAAGCATTTGAATTTGTGTATGTATTAATCGTTAATGTTCTCGTTTGGCAGGTGAGGTTTTCGAGAAACTGGAAGATGAGGATGAACAAGGCTGGTGCAAGGGACGCATGAATGGACGCGTGGGATTGTATCCGGCGAACTACGTGGAAGTCTTTCACTCATAAATTGCGTGAAATGTTTATTTTCGGGAGATGCAAAGCATGCAAGGAGAACGAGAGCGCTGGATGCATGCGGATGCGGGGCGGGTAGTGGTTGAGCTAACATATAGAGAATATATATAGAGATACCGATAATACAGTTACAGTATGATGATGTACTACAGCGTAAAGCCCGAGTCGTGTTGATGAAATTATTATCATATGTATTAGAAATTGTTATGAGCAATCCGTTCACACCTTTGGTGTGTGGCATCTTATGTATTAGGCATTCATTCAGTTTGTAACAGCGGCAGCGACAGGAGAGAAACATGCAATCCAACCTACCAACAAACTGCAATTAGCAACAAAAACAGATTACAAACAATTACACCTAACTCACCCACAGTATAATATTAAAAGTGAAAAGTAGAACAACACACACGATGATTTAGATGAAATGTCAAAAAGAACAATAAGTGTAAAACGTCAATGAGAAAATAATATTACAAAACCTAAACTATTCATATGTATTATGCGATAGCTAAACTGAACACATTTTGAAATGAACCATGCTTTTGTTTTGTGAAGATGTGCGCGCATTTTTACTGGGCTCCAGCTGGCCGTTACCTTTTGTGGCCAGGCTGCGAGCTGCGTACACTTTGAACAAGGCATATTGAATTGATGAAACATGTGCGTAGTATTTGTAATGCGTTTCATGAACATTTTATTATTATTTATGAAGTTTTGTGTATACTTGTGTTATAAAAAGTATACGTATATTATTGTATATGTACATTTTTAAATGACTTAAATTATTGAAATAAAACAAAAAATATGAAACCAATAACAATTGCATGTACATAATCATTTAAAGGCGGTTGATCACGACTGGTTCATTCCCTTATACGACTATGTATGTATGTATATTTTGTGTATTCTCGAAAACACACCAATTACCAGCGTAAGTTTTAAATCAAGATAATTTTGCTCTGTTCGTAGTACCTATGAATGATTGATGAAAACTTGTTTATGGTAAGATTGTTTTATATGTTGTATCGACAGTTCAACCACACTCAACATTTTAGCTCCGCCCATTTATGAAGTTGGTTAATAGCCGAAACTACAAGGTTTTTTTGACATATATATATAAATATACAATATATTACATATGATTTAATAATCTCAAGGAAGGGGAAATCAGCACTAATATTTGTAGATAAAATATATCTATTTTAATCTCTAAAGCGTGAGGTAAAGTGAGGCGCAGCTATTCGACAAATAAAATACATAGATTCATCTCTTTGAATTTGAATAAATCATATTTATTTGTACATAAATATATTCTTATAAGCAAATTACAGTCGAGCACGCTCAATTATTTTAGTAATTTTGTTTGCTTTGCGTGATTGCTTGAATTACTCATAATTCGGCATTGGAAACGAGTTATTAATCAATTGTAAGCTGTAAAAACACAACAATGCAAATGATCACCAACGATGAAGGCAAGAAGTACTAACAACGATCATCTCAACATTAGCATTGTTTTATCGATGACGATACTCGTGACGAGCTCTCGTGCATTAATCTTAGCGTCTCAGATAAAAAAGGCAATTATATTTGAAGATAACTCTCAACTATTCAAATCCGGCGTCAAACTACTAACTCAGCATACTCCAAGCATGGAGAATAGTTTTGAACTTATCAGTAGCTTAGCCCAGTCCGTCGAGGGCAGAGCTTATAATTATGTGAATTGTGCGGTCGGAAGCAACGGGTAATCTTAGTTATTTCAAATGGCAAACTATAAATACCAGCTGCTTCAAGCGGAAGAAGAGTCTGTAGTCACTTCCCGAAGAGTGCTCAAAGTGGGCGCTGTATGCGGATTAATTCTGCTAATAACTTGGTATAATTGGACCATTGTCTTTACAACTCCTTACACAAGTTCGCTGCCTGCAAGTCAAACGCTGTCTCAGATAATCTCAGAAAATAGTTCAGAAGCTTCCACATCTTCTATAAGTTGGATAACTTCAAGCCAAGGTGACTATGATGTCATCAATGCAGAAACTTCAACCGATTTCCTGCCAGAGACTACAGAGCTTACCACTACGACACAAACAACTAGTTCCACTACAACAGGTCAAAATTTATACACGGTCTAAATTTCTTGTTAAATCGAAACTCTAATAATTCTTATATAGATCCCCATCTGGCAGATTTCTTTGTATACACGCCAACTTGTCATATGCCCGCCATTAATCCTTTTGCGCGAGACGCATTGAGAATATTTAAAAAGGCTGCCTACAAATCATGTGATAATAACAAGGATATGATATCTGTGCGCTATGATGAGAACCAGCGGCTTTATAGTCTCCACCTGAACGTGGCTAATGTCACGTGTTGCTACAAATCGATTTTACGCTACGATCAGGAAACTAAAGCGGATAAATCTTTCAAGTAAGTTCACTAAGTCGTCAATGAGCAGCTTGAATAAATCTCGAATTTATTTGCAGACTCTCGGCTTGCGTTGAGTTTCCACAGGATTTTGTGCTGCCCCAAAATGTGGATGGCATCATAACCAACTGTCGTAAATTGAACACAACACAAATTGTGCAAAAGGATGGCTTCCACTTTGTGCAGGCCAAGAGTTCAAATTTCACAAAGTCAGCTACGAATTATTCGGCTGATGAAAACTGGCGGGAAAAGCTACCAAGTGTCTTGCTTTGGGGCATTGATTCCCTGTCTCGCATGAACTTTCAGCGCACCATGCCACAAATGTTCAAGTATCTGAGGGAGGAGAACTGGTATGAGCTGCAGGGCTACAACAAGGCGAGTAAAGTCAAAGGAAAGATCCTAAAAAATAGGGTTATTAACTATACAAACATTGATCAAGACCTTTTTGAGGGGATCAATTAAATACCACAGTCTTCTCAACTCTAAAAAAAGTGAATTGCAAGCGCAGCTTCAAAGTTTTTATTTTATTTTTATATTTTTTATATTTATTTGTCCACCAACATGTTTGTCTTTTCTGCCGCAGATGGGCGACAACACATATCCCAACCTGATGGCCATTTTAACGGGTTTCAACAGCAGTCGCGCGTATTCCGTTTGCCAGCCAAGAGCTCTGCATGGCTTGAGTAATTGCCCCATAGTATGGAAGGAGTACAAGCAACATGGATACTTCACAGCCTATGCCGAAGATTGGGCATGGGGCGCAACGTTTAACTTCAATAAGAAGGGATTCGTGAAACCTCCAACGGATTATTATGCGCGCACTTTGATGTTGGCCATCGACAAGGAACTGAAAAAACAAGTCGCCTCGAATATTCCCTATTGTGTTGGACGCCGACATTATGCGGAATATGTTTATGATGCTGCCCTGCAGTTTACGAAAGTCTACAAGAATGAATCGAGCTTCGGCATGTTCTGGACGAACTCATTTAGTCACAATGACTTTGCCATGCCTTCGTCCATGGACACAAGAATGCTGGAATATATGCGGTCCTTGAAGCAAAGTGGAGTCCTGGATAATTCCATTATTTTGTTCTTTAGCGATCATGGCATGCGCTTTGGACGATTGCGTGCGCTCAAAAGCGGCTACCTCGAGGAACGCATGCCGCTCATGTATATCTGGCTGCCCCAATGGTTCCAGTCGAAGTATCCGCAGTTTGCTCGAAATCTGCGAAGCAATAGGAATCGTTTGACATCGCCCTACGACATACATGCCACATTGAGGCACATATTGCAGCTGGACACGTCGCAAGCGATGTTGCCGCATCCCGAAGGTTGTCCCCGTTGCCATAGCGTGTTTCATGA
This sequence comes from Drosophila siamana, assembly GCA_035047445.1. Lineage (NCBI taxonomy): Eukaryota > Metazoa > Arthropoda > Insecta > Diptera > Drosophilidae > Drosophila > Drosophila siamana. Next base: position 13,082,825 of record JAWNPP010000004.1, on the reverse strand, counting down.
AGTCAGCTTATCGCGCAGTTGCCACGATGCAGGCATCGATGATCATTGGTGCACGTGCAGCGGTATGCTGAATGTTTCTCAGAGTGATACGGTGATAGAGGAGGCAGCTAAGCAACTGGTGAACGCCACAAACGATTACATTAGTCTCAAGGATCATGGCCATCTTTGCCAGCACTTGAAATTGTCCAGAGTTCTGTCGGCACAGAGAATAAATAAGGCGATTGGCAAGGATTTCGAGCTCTATCTGATTCGTTATGAAATCACGACAAAGAGAGCCAAAGCTATATTCGAGGCGACGGTGCCCTGGTCTAAAACAAAACGTCGCATCAAGATAGAAGTGCCTGAGATTAGCCGATTGGATGAGTACAACAATTTGGCGCAGTGCATTATGGATGCAACAGTCAGAAAGTATTGCATTTGCAACAGCTAATTAAGTGTTTTACAATAAAAGATGTTATTAAATATAATCTATAGTCATAAAACTATTTGTTATGACTGACTGAACTAACAACGCACAGCGCAAATTTGTAAATAACAACCATAGATTTAAAAGGACTTAAATAAATAAATAAATAATATATTATTACGATAGCAAAAGAAACTGAAGAGTTTTTATTAAATAACATATTTACCTTCAACTTTTGATGTCATTTGCCAATTTATTTCAACGCAATCGTGACAAATAAAGTGAAAATTCATCAGAAAAAGACTGTTTTATGACAACGATTAAAGTTATATTGTACATCTTGCGTTCTGTTTGCAGACAATAAAAAGATACGAGTGAATGTGAATGAATGAATCAATAACATAACATTATAGATAACTACAACTTGTAATAAATAAACCGCAGCTGATTCATTTTCCAAACATACTCATTGAATACTTGATCGATTATGGTGGGCAGGATTAAAACCAATTTTAATTTTTATTGAATTGATAAGATATGCATAATTTTCCTAGCAATGAAAGTAGTTTTAATGCCATCAATATTTGCCAATCTATATAGAATTATGATTTTTATTGCATAACATAAATGGTTATCAAACATTTAATAATTATTGAGTAATGTACCTAATTTTTGCGTTGCTAAGCAATTTCCTAAATTTCTAAATTATTTCTATTTTTACCACATATGAATCTATATTTAATTTTAATTCTTTCTATTTTCTTTTGTTGCTTCAATAGTCATAGAAAATATGCAAGAGATTATTTTGTATATTTCTTTTATTTTTTGAGGAAGCAGATACATATGTATGTATGCCGCTGCACAATGAATGAACCAGCATTTGTTATCATCACATTTTATATACTTATCAGGGCCTCAACAGAGAGCTTAGAAAAATGTATTTGTTGAACCATATTCGTTGGCTGATAAGTGGCCGACAGTTGGATATGGAACAGCAAACGGAACGCATCAAGGCAACCGCGGAACACATTTATTTCAAATTCAGATATAGACAAACAAGTATGTGAATTATTTGCAATGGCCAAAATACGTTATCAGTTAATTAGGCCGCTCAAGCCGGGCCCAAAAGAAATTGCACCTGGTCAGTTGCACATCAAATGCCTGGTAGCCTTGGCCATCGTACTCCTGCTATTCCTCTACTACAGATGGTCAGCGGAGACCACGATCAATCTGACCATCGAATCAACCATTAATTTGCCCATTAACTCAATTATTCCCCCCACGGATGTGACGCAACTGGAAACGCATGCTCCTCAGTCAACTCTCAATGATTCCATAAGTATGTTGAGTTGGTGCTGTGATTAATGTGAAGTTTGTGCATCGAATCAGTTATGTGTATTTGCAGTGTCCAATTATTTTGTATTCACTGACAATTGTCGCATGCCGGCGGTTAATCCATTTACGAGCGATGTGCTCAGGATATTCCACAAGACGCCGTACAGAAAGTGCGACTACAGCAAGGACTTGCTTACAGTGAACTATAATGACACTGACGGACAATACAGGCTGCACATAAACAGGGACAAGATCAGATGCTGCTACAGGCCGATCTTAAGAGCAGGAGAGCGTACACAGGCGGATAATCTATACAAGTAATAATAAAATAAATTATGAAATTAGTATAAAGTAATAGTATTTTTATTTAGTCATTTAATATTAGGTTAAAGTTATTCCACGTATAGTATTATTTAAATTTTATATGGTAAACATAATGCTTTTATTATGATTAATAAATAAACTAATTTATATCACTGCGTTAATTTGTGGTAAATTATTTCATATGTTTGCTATTATTTTTATGTATAATGTATTTGATTCAATTTGAATTACTTGATTATATTTGTAATTTCAGATTGTTGCCTTGCAGCAACTTTAAGCAGGATTTTGTGGTGCCAAAGCATATCAATGCCATCATCACCGAGTGCCGTTGGTCAACAGGTCGCACCATCCTGCAACAGGACGCCTTCAGCTTTGTGCATCCAAAGCCCCCAGCAGTATCCAAGCCTACAGCTAATGCTACAGCTGATCCACTGCAGAAAAGACAACCCAGCGTCTTGCTGTGGGGCATTGATTCCATGTCACGCATGAACTTTGAGCGCACCATGCCACAAATGTTCAAGTATCTGAGGGAGGAGAACTGGTATGAGCTGCAGGGCTACAACAAGGTAGGAATACTCTCAAAAATATAGACGACTATAATAAATACTCTTCTTCCTTAGATGGGGGACAACACGTTTCCCAATCTGATGGCAGTGCTGACAGGCTTCAACAACACGCGTTCCCAGCAGGTCTGTCGACCCAAAGAGGTGGGCGGCATGGACGCCTGTCCGATGCTCTGGAAGGCGTACAAGCGAAAGAACTATATGACAGCCTATGCTGAGGACTGGAGTCTTTATGCCACATTTAATCACCTGCTGAGCGGCTTTCGAGTGCCGCCCACAGACTACTATGCACGTCCCTTCATACTGGCCATCGACAAGGAGCTGAAAAAGGAGTATGAAATGGGAATTCCATACTGCGTTGGTCGGCGGCATTCGGCAGAGTATGTCTACGATGCTGCGGTGCAGTTCAACAGGGTCTACAGGAATCAGTCGACCTTTGGCATGTTCTGGACGAACTCCTTCAGTCACAACGACTTTACGCTGCCCACCTCGATGGATGCGCGACTGCTGCAATATATGCGCGCCTTGAAGCAAGCTGGAAGTTTTGAGAACTCTATTGTGATCTTCTTTAGCGATCACGGCATGCGCTTTGGGGACTTGCGCAATCTGGCCAATGGATTTCTGGAGGAGCGCATGCCTGTGCTATATATCTGGCTGCCAAATTGGTTCCGATCGAAATATCCCCAGTTCACGCAGGCTTTGCAGCACAACAAGAATCGCTTGACATCGCCATATGACATCTATGCCACATTGAGGCACATACTGCAGCTGGAGACGCCGCAGTCTGAGCTCCCCGTACCCGAAGGTTGTCCAAAGTGCCACAGTGTGTTCTTTGAGGCGGCCGATTCGCGTAGTTGCAAGGATGTGGGCATCGATCCACATTGGTGCACTTGCCAGGACTACGAGAAGATTGCCGTAGATAATCCGACGGCAAAAAAGATCGCTCAACAGCTTGTGGACTCCACAAATGAATACTTGATTGCGCAGAACTTGACCGGGCTGTGTGAAACACTGCGGCTCACAAATATTCAGTCGGTGCTGCGGGACAAGAATTTGGATACGGCCAAATCGGAGTTCTTTCTGATCAGATACGAGGCGGAGCCGGCCGAGTGTCTGTTCGAGGCTTCAACCACATGGAATAATGCGACTAATCGCATTGAGGTTACAGTGCCTGAGATCAGTCGTCTTACATTATACAACCACGTCTCCGAGTGTGTCAAGGATGCGATCGCAAAGAAGTTCTGCATCTGCTCAGACTTGGACGATATTCGTATTCGCAATTAGGACAAATCAACCCCAGATCGGTGCACCGCAAATGCCACCATCTGCATTCCACTTTAGTATCTATATCTTGTGACAGTATTGTTTGTAGCTCGCTTATCAGCGAGCTGAAATCAGTTTCCGCAAAAACCAATTTTGAGTCAGGGATTGTGCACAAATTAGTTGACAATTATATGACAATTGCAAGCAATGTAATTGCAGCAATATCATGACAAGGATCGCGAATGGGTGTGGACTCAATGAATGGGTCAACAGCCGTTAAATCCAAGCGGGCCCTGTTTGTCTTTGACAAACAGCAATAATCGCACACAATCTTATCGCCTAACTTCTAATGAAAAAAATGGAATAACTCGGCAGGTTAAAAAATCGGTTTAAGATTAGTCTCTACATATTGTTTCAATTGATATTATTAATATTGTTCGCTAAGTATTGTGTATTTTTAAAAAGAAGTGCTATTAATCTTGATATTCGCTGATAAAAAATATTATTCATCGGATTTATTAATATGTGGTCACTATTAATATTGATAATATTTATATAAAAGAGTGTGTTATTATTATATTTACATTTTATATAGGATTTCTATAATTTATAGCAACTCTTAGACTTCTTTAGTAGAAAAATTATAAATATTAACCTAAATATTACTTCCTGAATTATTAATTCGACTTATTTAGTAAAATATATATCTACAAACAATTAATGCTATTTATCTTATTCCAAATCATTTTTTTGTATGACTCTCTTTTTACTATTTGATTTTCTGAATCCTTTTATTGTTTTTCTTGAATATATTTCTCCATTTTGAGAACTTGTTTCTTTTAGCTGCATTAAGCTTTTGTCTTTAATTTTAACATAAAAGAATATTACATTTTGAAATTGATACTTTTGCAGTCGCTGAAGGGATAACCCGTCGCGCTAAATGCAATTGTGATGAAAACAAAATTACGAATCAATCAAAACATATTAAAATTTGAGGCTCAGCTTGTTTTCCCATCGAAAATGGCGCATCAGATGAGTACATTATGCCCACAAAATAAATGGGGTGGCCGACAACAGCACCACCCTGAAAAACCACACGAAAACAAATTCACAACATAATATTTACAGTAGCAAATACCTGAAACAGATACAGATACAGATACGGATACGGATACTTCAACTTTCATTCAAATTGCTCGAATATCTGTGGCTGTGGATGTGTCTGTATCTGCATCGACTGTGTGTCAACTTCAATTACTTGCGCTGCCTAATCAGGGTCTGATAAGGGTAATAAACTGCCTGCTTACCTGATCTGCCTTCGGCCTGGGCTCGTCTGGGCTGGGCTGTGGCCAGAGGCTGGGCACCGCCTATTAAACGCCTCGTTGCACCCAAATGGGATTCGCATTAGTGTTGAGAACCCTGGTACGGAGAGAGACGGCAATAGCACACTCGTAAAATGGCCGCAATTGGCTGAGCTGAGTCCACGACAGCCTTAAATAGCCAAGGATGTGCGCTGATCTGAACAGTAGCACTTTAGCCTGCCACGCACAAGGATCGCAGACAGAATGAGTGATTTTAGCATCGAGTACATTTTAAATCGCGCCGGCGATAGATACGTGGGCACAAATGCCTCGGCTGGCATAATGCAGCGCTTGCGTGGCAGCCTGGCCTATCATCCTTATGCGCATCCTGGCCACAAGGAGACGTCGCCTCAACCGCCGCTGCCAACGCTGGAGGACGGGCAGCTGCCCATGTATGACTGGCTGCAATATACACGCTATCATCCTCCCAAGTTGCCGCGTGCTCTGCGTCAAGGACCTGCGAAGCGTACGCCTGGTCGCCTGCCTCGCATTCCCTTTACACCCGCTCAGTTGCAGTCTTTGGAGAATGCCTACAAGGAGTCCAACTATTTGAGTGCCGAGGGTGCCAACAAATTGGCTGAAGCCCTCGACTTGACCAACACCAGAGTGAAGATCTGGTTCCAGAATCGTAGAGCGCGCGAGCGACGCGAGAAACGCGAAAAGGACGAAAGCTGTGACTCCACCTTCTCATCGAATGCCTCCAGCCCAGAGCCAGAGATGCTTATCATCGTTTGAGCAGAGATTGAAAAGAATTAGTTATTATATTCGGCTGTTGCTGTGTAACTTGTGATTAGATGGAATTCAGTTCATGTAGAGTCCATGTACATAATGTATTATATATAGCAATAAGTTTACGAATAAGAAATCCTAAATCAAATGAAGACAATATATGCTAAATACGTAACATTAATTTTATTATTTGTTTTTATTGTGCCTTCCAAATTAACATTGTATATTCATCTGAGAAAAAGAGTCTTCAAAATGTTTCTAAACCATTTTAAACTTATCTATTATTTCAAGTAAGTTTGTCTTGGTGAAATACTACATTGAGCCTTCAATGTGTCTTCAAATTCGACTAGTCGATTACTATGCTAGATTTTTCTTTAAATAAAGTTTGTTTTAAAGTATTTTGGTAGTATTGAAATAATGTTACTTATTACAAGTTAAATAAATAACTATGTTAAATAAAGACAAATATTGAAATTGAGCATTTTTCATAAAACAAGAGTTTCTTGAATATTTTAGTGGAACTATTTAGAATGAGCGAATGGAGTTCCAAAAAGATAGATGAGCTGTAAAACGTTTTTAAGTTTCTGATTTATCTATTCAATACATATTTCAGTATTTTAATTTAACATTAAAAATATAGATATTATAATTGAAGATTACTTTTAAAATATATTATATTTGTTCATTATTTCGCATGCAATCAAAGCTTAAAATTATTAAATCATATAATCTAGTAAATATATAAATATTAAAATACTCTAAAATCAGATAAAAAATATACAAATAATCCGGTGCACAAATTTTCCCAATACGATTAACTTCCACCATGCAATATGCTGGAAAAACGAAATGGAAACTTGATCTCTTAGTTTCGGAAACTGCAATTTCAACTTGATTAATTCTATTCCCATGTCTGGCCTTCAAGGTGTTCATGGGAGTGTGCATCATGTGTAAACACTGTGGCCAAAAAAACAACTCGCGTATGGGAAATTTTTGTTTTCTTTTAGATGAATGCAAATGTTGCAATTCGCGTGCCGGAAAGACAACAAACACTACCGACAATATGGGTGGAAAGTATCCTAAGCCGATTTTGCAATTGTTGCCGTTTTCATGGTCAAGCATAATTTGTTTTTCCGGCTGCCATTGTTTGCATACAACGGAAAATATCAAATTACAAAGCGGCAACTTCAGCAAAAAGAGACGAACGTAAAGACAAGAGGGAGAGCGCCGCATCCAGAATAGTTTTGAAGATGTATATGATGTTGTGTGGCAAATAAGTTTACGCAAATCCTGGCGATATCTATTCTATTCCCAGTCTAATCCGATCATACGAGTGCCCACAAACTGGACAAAGGTGGACAAAAGAAAAACATAAGATGTAAGCGCTCTTTTCCAAACCACATTAAATGAACATCAGTTATAAAAACGGAAGGAAATAATCACGAAAGGATTTGTATTGATGGATACTACTCATATGTCGTTTCAACAAATTTGGGGACATTTGATATAGCAATTGAAGCAGCTGCTCGAGCAATAGGTGCATTTTAACAGAGACAGAAAATGTTTCTGATCAAAAGAGACGAAAAGTATATTAGAGATAGAGAAGGAAAAATAACTTTTAAAACAAAACTAGGCAAGCAAAAGAATTGGAAACGAAAAGATCTTCAGCAACTACTTAAGCCGTTCTCATTAGCTACACATAATTCGTACAAATTTGTCAAATCGGCTTATGATTTGCGTTCAATGAATGAATGTTTATGTTAGTAATCTAGTCCTGTTTGACAAACAATGCGGCAATATTTATTCTAATGGCGTAGAATAACACAGCCATGCGCCGCTTTCGGACTGTAAATGTCCTGCTTAGGGCCAAACAATGTCTTTTGAACGTATACGCATAATAACAGAGTGGATCAAGACGACCGCAGCAGACTAGACGTAGAGGGATTAACCTAATTCCCATTTTTGCGTAGATTGAGGTAATCGCAGTGTGTGGCTTAGCGTGGCGTCAGTCAGACTGGTCACTTACACACACGCACTCTCTAAAATATATCCCCTAAACTTTTATTACTTCAAATGTCATATCAATGTATTTTGAAAATTGTAAAAAAGAAAAATTTGCTTCAGTTTATAAATTTAAATTGGCGTTAGCTTGATTTAGTATTTAAAAGTATCTGGCAACTTTACCACATATAGCAGAGTTGCTTTTTAATTGTGTGGCGCCATCTACTGGAAAAGCAAGCGATTCCAAAGTGTAGCATATCGACAGCAACCCTAATTTCTTTCTTTTCGATAGATCCGCATAAAAGTGACAAGGTGAGCAAAATTTGTTGCCAAATAAATGCATTTTTAAAAGGTTTAACTAACGAAATAATGCCAAAAGCCTAGTAGGAAGTGCGTGTAATGTGATAAACATAAAATGCCGTAGCTGGCGTTACGCTAAATTGTGAAAATAGCGGTGTGCAGTGCTACACGTGTTCTCATACTGGGACAGCAGGCGTTGTCTGTATATGTGTGCGTGTGCGTGTGCGTGAACGACAATATTAATTTATTTTCTGATTTGATTTTCTCAGCACATCAATATGCAGCTGTTCGTACGTGGTTTGGAAACAATTGAGGCCTTGGAGGTGTCCCAGGATGCCACCATTGCCGGCGTGAAGGTGAGTTAATTGAGTCAGTCACGACAACAATAACTTCCCCCTAACCTAACATTTTTGATTCCCTCAAAAATCAGGCCCAGCTTGCCCAGCTGCATGGCTTCAACACAGAAGAGTTCAGCCTGAACTGCGAGGGTGCTGCTCTGACCAACGAGACTCCCGTGACCGCATTGAGCTCCTTCGAGTTGGATCTGACCATTCCCATGATTGGTGGTAAGGTGCACGGTTCTTTGGCGCGTGCCGGTAAGGTCAAGGGCCAGACCCCAAAGGTGGAGAAGCAGGAGAAGAAGAAGAAGAAGACCGGTCGTGCTAAGCGCAGGATCCAGTACAACCGTCGCTTCGTCAACATTGTGCACGGCTTTGGCCGTCGTCGTGGCCCCAACGCCAACTCGACGTAAACTGGGATCAGAGGCGATTCAGAGATGAACAGAAGCCGAGCTATTTTTATTGCAAAATAATGATGTTCATATAGTAATTTTCAAAACAAAAACCATTAAAACAACTTATTTTACACACTTCAAGTTGTAATATCGGATGCGACTCATGTGTTCTACTATTTCTCAATTGGCAAACTCGGTGTTCTTCCGCTCGCGATTAACAACGAACAGGCGATGATACCAGAACTCAAAGCAGGTGACCAATAGTGCTGCAATGATGCCGAACAGCAACACCATGAAGCAACCTTGCATGTCATCCATGTTCACCTTATGATTAGTGATCTGGCGCTGTACATTCTTCACATTGCACTTGTCCATCGATGGCAGATTCGTTTTGTGCCAGCGCTCAATGAAACCCATGCGAAACAAACGATCGATGTGCTGATTAATCAAATGCAGATAGGCGCTACTCGAAGGTACTATCAACCCAATTTGTTCATCCACAAAGTCTTCCTTGCCTAGGGCAAATCTGCATTCCTTGTCGACCTCGAAATGCTGCTGCACAATGAGCTGCAGATTGATGCGCCAGTCAATGTTAATGCGATCTCCATGCTTTACAGCCGCCACATCCTCACCCTGAGCTGTGTTGTAGATGGCAGCTCTTTCAACGAAACGTTTGAATTCCGTTCGTGTTGTGGTCTCCACGTACTTCTCGAAGAAGGTGCCATTGCGTAGTCCATACTGTTTGATCTCCTTGTGGCCGAAGAGTTGGCTGAGATAGTCGATGCCTGGCTGGAACTTGGGAAACGTGAGAAACGCAACCAGATTGCCACAATAGGTGGTGACCAGCACTATGACAACGAGCCACCAGAAGCCCACAACCAATCTGCCGCTGTCCGCACGGGGTAGATACATGCCCCCTGAAAGATGGAATGTCAGGAGTCGAAGATAACGAATGAATGTTCCGCTCAAATTTCAACACAAGCATAATTGCGGTTTCTGTACCGATAAAAATATTCTCACCTTGTTGCAGCAGCGCTCCATAAATGTACCAGAAACAGTTCTTGACCGTTGACAGTCCCTTGATTTGCAGCTCTTGTAGCGGCACCAGCCGATTGACTGCATACAGCATGGGAGCCGTTAGTAATGTAATCCCCGCCAGGCAGCCCCAAGTCTCCAGCGTAAATGGAGCCGTGAAGAGATAGATGCGACTGACTTCGTCCGGTTGGCGCAATATAAACGTGTATTTTTGGACACTTATGGGCTGCGTGTAGTTGAAACGCTTCTTGTTGGGCTCATCGATGGTGGCCGCCACTGCGGCCATAAAGTAATCATTGTGCTGCACCAGCTCAACGACGCGATACGGAATGCGATAAGTCATCGATCCCATTAGCTCATCCTGCAAGGACAATAATGTAATATTCGTAGTTCAATTGAATTCTGTGCTCGTAGCTTACGCTATCATTTGAGCTCTGGATTAGCGAGGGTTCGTACTCAGGTGAATTCGCCTCGTGCAGGTAATAGCTGAAATTGAGGGCGCGGCTTAGTTCCTTAAGGATTTCCATGACAATTCCTTTGTGTTCGACAATGACGCCGCGACTGTCTTTGGTGAGTATTTGCCAGGGCGGATTCTAAGAGAATTGTGAACCAATATATATACAAATTATATTCCTGATTCAAAAACTCACGTGCACTGTAACAATGTCCATCGTAATGTTGCGGAAATGATGCTCTATGTGTGGGAACGTCAGCTCGTGGCAATTGAAGCCCAGCAAGGGGCTCCAGTAGCCAATGTTGAGGAACTCAAAGTTGCGATTCTTGGAAGTGCGCGTTGGCGCTAATAGGCGATTAGGCGACAAAAAGGAGTGAAATAATTAAGAGCTAATCTTACCCTGGCGATAACGGCGATTTTCCTGACTCTTGCCCCAGGTAATGGCGGTGTCAAAACGCCACCTGGCACAACTGGCGCACTTGCTGTTTAGCTTTAGGTAATCCTAGTTGAGAGGGACTTAAAGGATTAGTTAATCTATATAGGTTTATTGCAGGACTTATGAGATAATTATATAAATTCATATATTTTAAAATCATAGGTCTTATTATAAGACCGTAAATTTCGAAATCTACATATAATGCCCAGATTTATTTCAATGGATTCCCTACCTTCATGTATTCCAGCATTTCGTCTTGTTTCTCCTGCTTGGTGAAACGTATCGACTCCCATTCCTCATCCGATATTTTGCCGTAAATGGACTGTTCTTCCAGAATCATGCGAGACAGGGAAGTGACCAGTGCCATGGATACCTCAGAAATTGTGCAGTTCAGTGTGTCAACGCAGCTGGCCACAGTTTCGTTGAGAGCGAAAGCAATGTTGGCGCCCTCATCAAGATTTATGGTCACCGTATTGGCATCAAAATCGCGACGCAGCTCATCGAGCACAAAGAACATCCACTGATTGTTCACATGAAACATGCTCAGCGTCTCGGCAATCTCGATGATATCCTCATGAAACTTGGAAATCACCAGAAAGTTCTGGCGTTTCAGTTCATGCTTGGTCTGAGCAAATTGAGCCAATGCCTGACGCAAAGCACTACGCTTATGTTGGCCACGTAGTTTCTCATCAATCTTGTAGAGAATCACCGAAATGGGTGGTATATGATTTGTGGTGCTCTCATGCACAATAGACTTAACCAACATGGGATTGTTTTCGACTGGAGTGGAAAAAAATGAAATGAAATTACATTGAAAGGTGAATTTTTTGGATTACCCACGTATGGATTGATCGACGAGCACTATGACTGCTTTCCACTTAAAAATACCTTGCACCTTGGCGTCGAGGACGATTTGCGGAAACTCATCGCCATGATCCACCATGGGTATCTTGTTGAGCAAAAGTTAAAGTCATTTTCAATATCATTATATAGATTGGAAGGTCGTCGTACCATCAGCGCGCGATTTAGTGGCAATCGTGGACAATCTGAGTCGGTGATGGCAATTAACAAAACTGAAGTTCGCTGCGTGGTTTTATAAAAATTCCAGGTGTTCTCACAATCCGCTACCGTTATGGCAGCCAGAAAATCTGAAGATTGACCACAGATAAATTATATAAAGCCCTCTAGGATTCAAAAACAATTACTATTTATGATATTTAGGTTTTTGTTTTGTCTTGAGTCTAAATAATCAGAAATTAATAGATCATTATAAACTTTACTAAGGATTTTAGTTGAATTCAATTTCTTCGAAAGCATGGTATGCTTTAAATTATTCTTTTTAGTCTCTTCTTAAAACTGTTTCGTTTTGTTTACCCTTTTTAATTTTAATGGAGTTCCACGTAAAATATCGCACATTAATACCACCGTTCTTCATATTCTCGCGTATAATGTCGCTCAAGATTTTCTCGAAATGCGCCATAATATTCTGTCTGTGCGTGGCCATATATTCGTAATCCACAACCACGGCTAAAATGAGTATAATCAAGATACGCCGACTATTACTTAAATGATTATTTAAAGGCTTACCAAGCGACGCGTTTGCGCTGAGAAACGAGGAGAAGTCGTTGGCCCTCGCTGGCACTAGGAAAAGCAACTTTAGTCCGCACAATAAGGCGAAAACGAATCCGGACAGCTTCATGTTCAAGTGGATAGCACTGCGAGCCAACTGAAAAGTGAAAGCGAGCAATGCTTTCGAGGTTGCCTTTGTTTTTTGAGGATATATCGCGTACAACATAAAGCCAATTAAAATCGAAACGATTGCAACGTATTTGGAGGTACATCAAATATTCAATATCAGGGAAAAGTCGTTGGAAAACCTGCAGCGGTTAACCGCCTGATTGACAGTTTGCGGTTAGGTGTCGACATCCACATCCCCCATATTCACATCCACATCCACACTCCCATCAAATGTCAGTCGAAGTCGAAGCGGCAATTTGCTGCAGGTGTTCAGTCGAAGGATTCAGAATTGAATTATTGTGTTTGCAGTGTTAACTTCGTTTATTTAATTATATTTATGAAATTGTTCATCGAAAATTGCGTGTAAGGTAATTACATTGTACAAACTTAAAGCTAGGAACGGAGAGGGATCTGAACCATAAAGAGAGGAGGGTTTAAACTATCCGAGTTATAAATATACTTGACTTAGGCTTACCTACATATACATATAAGTATTCTACCTTAGTTAATATGAGCATTGGTTGTGGGGCTTACTACTTTATATTATTAGTATGTGTGTCAAAAGTTTACTCGACTAAACGCTCGATTAGAATATATGTATATATGTATATATATCTATATTTGTATTGGGTGTATCAAGTGTTGTTTGTGTATAATTTAACTACGCTTATGACTAAAGTACAATTCCAAAAATGCCTTTTAATATAAATGCATACGATTTCGATTGTAATCTGTAATCTGTAATTGTAATCTATTTATATCATTCATAATACGAAAGTTCGTTTATCATGTAACTTGTGTGTGTATATATATTGTATATATGTTTTATGCATGTAAGAATGTTTATCATAAAGTTGCGGTTGTATATAAATTTCGTGACTATCGCTACTTGTCAAAAGTATTGAATGAAACGTTCCTTCTTTCATATTTGTTGTATGTAGTGCGATTTTTCATTGGTGGCGCCATTTCTCTACAATTTTTTCTGTTTTCCTCCCAAACATTATATTTGCGGCTTGTCCCTAAATCGCCAAATTTGTAGCTATGCATATACTACGTATTGGGATTTATGCTTGAGTTGCATATTTAATTCCTGGTCCAAGACTCTACGACCCATAACTAAACCCATTCGTCTTGGGTTTACAATTTTCCTCATTCATTTAGTATGGCACTTAAACGCTCCTCGACAGCTACTTTGCGTGACTTCCACACAAACTCACAGACAGCTATGACACAGGCCACGCCCATGCCGCCCATTAGCACCACAAACACGCCGCCCACATTGGCCAGTCCCAATTCATTGGCAGCCGACGAGGATTTGGAAGTTTCGACACGACATTTGCCCCCACCGCGCTTCTCCTTCCACCATTTGGTTTTCAGTATATGCAGTTTGCCTTCCTCCTGCAGCTTGAGTATTACGCTGTTGATGGCAGTGCGATAAGGCGAGTCTATCAAATGAAATTCATATATATGTAGTTTACAATAAATAATAATTAATTCAACTGCATTTTGCACTCACTTGGAGGCGTGGCAATGCCATAGCTTTTGGTGTCCAGCATGCCGCCCACCTGAGTTAATTCACAGTTGCGCTCGGTCACATACTCAATCGACGTGGACTCCATCAGGAAGGCATAGGAGCCTTTGCCCTTGGCCACGCGCTCAACGCCCTCGCCATTGCTGGCCGTAAAGACGGATGGACGTGCCGACTCCATGAACGACCACATGCGCTGATATGTCGAGATCTTCGAGTCCTGTAAGCGATAAACTCAGTGAATGGATGAATTTTATGCCACAATAAATAGCTTACCCTAAAGAAAGCTGCTGTGCTGCCGCCCTTGAGTGCACCGTACTTGATTCTGGTCTGCTTGGCCAGATCCTCGGCGCTCTCAATGGGCGAGTCCATGCGTTCGACGGTCAAAAAGGCAGCCAAATTAGCAGTATATGAGGAGATCATGATGAGCGTGAAAAACCACCAAATGCCAGCAACCATGCGCGTCGACAGTGCCCTTAAAAGTAAGTAAAATCCGCAATTAATTGGGACATTGATTAGTTAAAGTTAAGTCGCTTACTTGGGCAAAAAGTCGCAGCCCTGCTGCATCAGAGAACCAATGGCAAACCACATGCAGTTGAGCAAGGTGAACTGACTCTCAACCTTCTCGCCATGAGCATCAGTATAAGCGGGCCACTCATAGGGCGTGAATCTACAAAAAGCACATTTTGTTATTTAAATTTTAATAATGACATCTCAATTGACGCACTTGGCCAGGATGAAGAGCAGCACTGAAACACCTAAATATGCGGTGGCCATGTAGATCCAAACGTCCAGGGACAAGGGCGACAGGAAGGAGAACAAATTGGGCGGCTGTTTGATGGGTTTGCGATAGAGTATAGAGACGCCCAGATTCATGAAAGGCGTGGTGAAATCAACCGCTTGTTCGCGCTCAAAGGTGATTGTGAGATCGGCAATGGCCAAATCAGCGCGTTGCTCCAATAGCTCTCTTATCATGCCATTCCATTCGCTGTGGAACAAATTAATTAAAATTGAGCTACATTCTATTATTAAGATATTTACCCTGTCATCTTATTGAGGCTGCCGTAGCTGCCATCGGGCACCAGTTGTATTTTGTAGTTGAAGCCCAGCGATCGGGATATCTCGTGTATAAGATCCACGGCATAGCCCTCGAATTGATCATTGCCCGTCAGGGGCACCGCCGACTCCTTGCGCATGCAGTAAGGATTGCTCTAAATTGGGCAAAATAGTTTAAAACATTGTCATAATCTCACTAGTTCTAAACTCACCAAAATGGTGGTGACAACCAGCGTTTTGTTCTTCAAGTTCGCCTCGATTTCCTGCTGTTTCTGGCTGAAGGTGCGTGTGAAATTGATGCCCTCGGGCAGCGTGGAATTCCAAGTGCCAATCTTGCGTATGCCACCCGGTGTCAACTCCACAATGTCCAGCATAAAGTCAGTGCGAAAGCCTTGATGATCAAACTTGATGACATTCGTCAGACCCTTCATCTCCACAATCTTCATGTAGTTGATTAAGCTGAAGCCATGCTGCCAAGTACTTTGCCCATCACAGCTAATCGGATGTATGTCAATCTGCTGCGAAGTGTCCAGATCATGCAAGGCCTTAGCAAACAGATGCACAGCATCATACATTAGCGCCGTCTCAGAGCGCACAGTTGTCAGATTGGCCGATCGCAGCAAACCCTTCTCATCGATGCTCCATTGACGCACCACATCAGTGACGATTTTTTCGTTGATCAGACGAAAGCCCGTAATATTGGTGCCGCCATAGCGAAACTCATCCAGATTGACGGTATGCAGATCCAGCGATGTGACCAAATAGCTGTGATAATCGCTCATCATGCCAATTTGCTGGGCCTGCTTGAGCACCTCGTGAATCCGTTCCGTGGAACAGTCGAGCACAATGTGCGCCTCAGCCGAGTTTTTAATCTGCTTCAGCAGCGGCCTATTTATTAAAATAGATAAGTTTACGCGGATTAATTTCTTTGATGCTGAAGTGATATCTCACCGATAATCTCCGCTATCGCTAAGTTGGCGCACAGTGATGGGAAACGGTGTCATGCCGTGGGCCTTGAGCAGCTCCTGCAGCCGCACAATGCCATCGTTGTTCTCGTAGATGATGGTGAACGTCTTCCAGCCCCAATGACGCACAATATCCACATAAGCCTGTGAGTAGTTGCAACATAAATACACCACAGTATGTGGGTAGTATCAGCAAACATGTAGCTAAAGTCGGCCACAAAAAGACATTACCTTTGAGAGTGTATTAGGATGGGGATAAAGGTTCACGAGGCAACTTTCGCGTCTCAGACGATAGTCCCAGCGATTCTCCAAATGCGGTATCTAAATAAACAGAATGTTGGTGTGCTGTGGGAGGGGGATGTTGTTGTCATATTTTAAGACCACCCACTTACCTCCATGTTGTCGCAGATGCTCTGCACATGACTCGCGGTGTGCGAGGATTGTGGTCCAAAAATTGCAGCGACGCCAATGTTGAGCAAGCCGCAAACTGTAATACGAAAGACGAATGCATATCTAGTAGTCTGTGTGTGTGTGTGTGTGTGTGGCTAGGATTTGCAGTTATTGGCCAAGTTTTTGTGAAAATTATACATAAATCCCCGAAGAGCTGTGGCAGGACTTAAATAGATTCTCACGTAATGCGCTTTGTCGTGCGCGTTCTCAATCCCAATTGCAATCCGAATTCACCGTCATGATGTGTGCCAACGAGTTTATCTCGGCTATGAGCTAACCGTGGGATTCACTGACTATAGATAAAATGAGACCAAGTAGTATGCCACTTGGCTGTGCAGTAACGTTCGGTTTTGGTTTCTGTTCTTGCCTAGTTCATACCATATTTAAAATGCACTTCAGCAAGACATAATTTCATTTTGCTTTTTGGCTTTGCCTTTTTAGCAGCATCGCAGCATCCTTTGCCTCATCAAATTACGTCGCACGTGTAAGTGCAGGTGCATGCAACCCAACATGCATGCTTGCCTCGTCTGTTTGGGTTGTGGATGTAGTGGGTGGCGGCGGCGGCACCTCAATTTGTGGCAAATAAAGCAGTCATGTGTATGTGTCCATTGGTATATATCTGTGTGTCGCCTTCTCTGCTGCCGGTTACTGCCGGCTTCTGAAGCGTATTTTACTTTGCCTTTCTTTAATGCGCCTCAAGGTATTTCTGGTCATGTGACCAGGACACCCACAGTCATTTTGCTAGTCTGAGAGCTGCTCTGTGAGTGTCATTTATCACAATCACACGCTTTTGGACAGTTTTTGCCTGTACATCGAATGATTTTTTTTAGTGTTAATGTCGTTTGTCTTGGCTTGCAAGGCTTTAAAACCCAGCACAAGTTTCTGTGTTTTATTAGATTAACTGCGGGTGGAAGATAACATGATTCTAAGGGCTCTAAAGAACGAGCATGTTGAAATTACAATAGAAAATATATGCTGAACCTTATAAGTCTTTAAACTTAATCAACTATTAGGAATTTAAAATAGTTGATTTTCCCGCGCATATTTAAGATGGTTTTAATAAATCATATTGAGAATAATAACAGAATAAAAGCTATAAAAGTCCAATTAATTTAAAATAAAATAAATATATTTTCTGACAGATATTGAAATTTAGTGCTGAACTAATAGACGTGACTAACTAATTAAATGCCCGTAAATACACAGTTTTTGTTTTTATATTTCAATTTATATTAAGGAACATCATTAAATGGAAAGTGCAAATATAACACTAATTTCTTATTTTTCACTTCGTTTGAAATCAGACAATGGTAATTTCTTGTTTATTATTAATTAATTGCTTTGTGTCGAAGGCGAACTGCATTTAAATTCACTATGAAATTTAAACAGACAATTGGTGGATAGCAGAAAACATGATGGGTTTCACATTACTAACAACAAGGAAGTTATTGTCTCAGTTAACCTGAGGCTATCGATTCAATGAGCTATTTGATTGACATGGCATAAACATGTCATTAAATCGAAATTGTGATGTACACAATGAGAAAGAATAACAAACCCAAGTTGAGCAGAACAATAACAGGTAGATTGAGGAATTTGTTGAGAACCTCCCTCAACTTGCACCACAGAATGCTGCCTTACCTCGTTTGCCGGCATGAAAGCTGTCGAATGGTGAGATGCGCTCAATTTGGGCGACAAGTTTGGAGCGGGGCAGAATGGAGCGGTCGGCATTGATGCGCTCAACAGCCTGGCGAAAGGCGAGCTCCTGATGGTCATCCGAGGGATGGAACAGTCCACCTGCGCAAGGATAAATATAAATATTACTAGTAGTGTAAGTGTACATGTTGTAAGAGGTCAATACTAAAGTTTTGTATGGCAAAAAAAAGAAGAAAAACAAACAAACAAACACAGTGACACACTTTATGTGGCGAGTTTACGATGAGTATTTTTGACAAGGATACCAAGGATACACACACGCGCGCTTTTGAATAAGATGATGTGAAAAAAATCGATATGTGCTGAAGATGCTATGGAAAATTCATCAATGAATTCATAACTATTATGACAACCAGTTTACGATTTAATAGTTGGCCTTTTCATTTCAAGAACTCTGCAAACTCACCAATTTTTATGATGTCGGGTAAAGCTTCCGTCTTTGGGACATTGAAGGCCACTTGAATTGTCAGCAACCACAGAAACTTCAGCATGCCGAAATGTGCCACACTTCGCTGCATCTTGCCCTGCCTGTTTTTATTTCACTATATTTGAATTTTGTTTTTACTATGTGCTCACAATTATTTTGTTGTTTTTTTTTTTATTTTATTAGACGCGCGGTGTCATTTTCACAAGCCGTTTGTTTTCCAATTTTGTGCGTTTTACGGCACTGATTTATCTGCCGAGATGGTGGGACATCCACTGAGCACAAATACGATGATGCTCTGCCTTTTAAATGTGATGGCATTGTCCTGTTGCAGGCCTCCCTTGAGCTTGTTCCGGGGGTGGGTGGCATCCAAAAGCCGGGTGACAGTTCAAACAGCTGCGCATTGGATGTGGATGCTGTGCTAAACGATACTTATCGAATCACTAAGTAGGAGAATAAACTTTTGTGATATATTCCTTTAATTTCAGTAAATAAAGACGGTTCTAAATAACAATCAATCCTTTTTCAAACCATAACGGCAAAAGCTGCGATCATGCATATATAAAAAAAAATAACTGGTAACACCCGCAATATATTTTAATTTTTATTTTAAAAAACCGCTAATATATTCACCAGTTTTAGTTTGCGTTTATGAAAATCTAGCTAGCGAGCAAATGTTAAGTAATTTAAGCTAAGATTGCAGTGGGCTGATTCTTAGTTTAAAATACTGGCAAAGCCGCTGTTAATTTACAGTCGGTGTTAACGCAAAATTGAGCAATTACACTGTAGAAGACGCAACGCATGCATGTGAATGACACATTGTGAGTTATTGGCAAAAATGCCACACTGTGCGTGTATTGGCGCGCATTAGATGCTAAAGCGAAGAAGTTGCATTTTTTTTTGGCGTTGACTTTACTGGAATAACACATTTTCAAATTGATTGGTGATTTGTGTCAATTTCTCAAATATAAAAAAAGTTAAACAAAAATGCCGCGTGCCGTTAAGCCAAAAGCAGCACCGGCCAAGAAGGCCAAAGGCAAGCTGTATGCAATGCCAGAAAAGATAAAGGAGGGCACAATTCTAACAGATCTCGCTAAGGGCCAATGGCGCATAGGACCTTCGATTGGCATTGGCGGCTTCGGCGAGATCTATGCAGCCAGTCGGAATGGTGAGAAGCAGTTTAATGCGGTTGTTAAATGTGTGAGTAGCTTGAAGAGCAAAAATGTGGCAAAGTAAACAAAATTCAATTTATTTCAAAGGAGCCTCATGTCAATGGACCTTTGTTTGTGGAGATGCATTTTTATTTGCGCAACGCCAAGCTGGATGATATAAATCAATTCAAAAAGAAGCGCAATCTTAAATCGCTAGGCATGCCCCATATCTTGGCCACCGGCTCAGCGGATATAAATAACCAGAAGCATCGCTTCATTGTGATGCCACGTTATGGCAGCGATGTCCAGAAATACTATTTGGACAACGGCAAGCGGTTGCCCGAGGGCACCGTTTATCGCCTGGCGTTGCAGATGCTCGACGTGTTCGAGTTTATGCATAGCACTGGGTACGTGCACGCTGACCTCAAGGCTGCCAACATTTTGCTGGGCCAGGGCAAAGATGAAGGTGGCTCCCAAGCTTATTTGGTTGACTTCGGTCTCGCCTCGCACTATGTAACCGGTGACTTTAAACCAGATCCCAGAAAGATGCACAACGGCACCATTGAGTATACCTCGAGAGATGCGCACTTAGGCGTCGCCACGAGACGCTCTGACCTCGAAATATTGGGATACAATCTGATTGAATGGTTGGGCGTGGAATTGCCTTGGGTGACGCAAAAGCTGTTGACAACCCCTGTCAAAGTACAACAGGCTAAGGAAACATTTATGACCGATGTAAATGCCTCACTTAAGTCGCTCTTTCCCAAAGGCGTGCCTGCGCCTATTTTGGATTACATGAAGTATGTGGTCAAGTTGGCGCACGACGAGGAGCCCGACTATGAAAAATGTCGTGGGTTCTTTGGTAATGCGTTGAAGCGAATGAAGATTGTCAATAGCGGCGAATTGGATTTCAAGATAAAGCCAAAGAGCAACAACAATAATAACGACAGTCCACCGGCTAAAAAAAAGGCAGCTGCCAAGCCCAAGAAGAATGCAGCAGTAATGTCGCTCGATTCTTCGGATGATGTTATTCTGGACACCGACGAGGAACAGGAGGAGGTAACGGATTATACACCGCGTCGCAAATTGGCAGGTAACCAAAAAGCAGCCGGTGCAGCATCATCAGCGCGCCGTGGTCGTGTGGCAACAGCGGGAGCTGCAAAGCCTTCTTCGGCATCGCCTCGGAAACGCGAGGCAGTGCAGTCGCCGTCGCCACAGCGTAGTAGCCCACACAAGCGAGCCAAGTTGGAAAACCAGACACCCAAAGCTCCAATGAGTGGCAAACTTAATTTCAGCCCGGCGATCTCAATACGAGGCCGCGCTGGCAAAACGGTGATCAATGATGATTTGACTCCTCAGCCGCGCTCCACCAAAACGTACGAGCTTAATCTTTCGCTGGACGTGAGCATGGATGCCAACGTTATTGTAAATGTGAAGCGCAAGAAGAAGGGCCAACAGACATCAAATAAAATGGCAAGTGGAACTCCGTCGACGGCCAAAGATTCACCGGCAACGCGTGTCAATCTACGTAAAGTGAAAACCAGTTCGCCCGAATCACCGGAAATTCGGCGTAGTCCACGAACTCCGGCGGTCTCTGTGCGCAAGTACAAACATTGAATATTCCTTCAATAATTATCATTTATTTTTACACGTTGCATTTGTTTATTTGCCATTACTTATTCCAATAAATTCTTGTCCCTTTTTGATACAATTTAATAAATTAAAATATACGTTATATTCTGGGAGTATAGAGTTGTACATCTCAAAAAAGGGAATGAAACAAAAAGAAGGTATAGCCTGAAATGATTTCACTTAAAAAGTAAGAACTTTAATATTGAAGACATTTTTAACATCTATTTTATTATTTAATGAAATTGTGAAATAATTTTAGAAGCTTCTTAATTAAAAAGCCAATAACTACTTTTGTTATTATTCAGTTAAGTTTATAGTTATGACTTTTAAATTAAAATTTAAATTTCGAAAATAGTTTCACAGTTTTATTATTTACTAAAAGATTCTTATTATTCTTCAATTAAAAATATAGTAGCATATAATTCTTAATTTGTTTCTTTTTATAAACTTATTTTCTGGTATTATTTATTGCGGCGTTTGCTGCTGCTGCTCTCATGATGTTTGCCCTTGGAACTGGATTTGGCATTCGAGCTGCTGCGTCGCGATGAAGTGCCGCTGTGTTTCTCTGGCACGCTGATTGCGCTCAAATTGGGCGCAACAGATTTCGCCGTACGCTCCTCTTTATGCGACTTGGAGGACGATGATGAAGATGATTTGTGGCCGTGTTTGCCGCTACTGCTGCTGCTAGCATTCGTGGAGCTGCTCGCCTCGGGTTTATAGAAGGGTGACGACGAGTTTGATGAGGTTGAAGAACGTGAAGATGGAACCGATGATTTGGCTTTGCTTGTTAGCGGCATCGGTTCATCGGGTATGATAACTGTTGTTGTGGAGACAGCAGTTGGTGCGGCAGCTGTACGGCTGGTCGAGGGTTTGCTGCAACAAGCGTCACACTGCCAATTGTGCTCCTGATCATCTGAGGCCTCCTCGTTAGTAATGGGAGGATTGTGGCACTCCTGATGATAAAGTGCGCCGCATTTGGAGCACTCAATTAAACGATTTGTGGCCTTAAACACCATTTCGCCGCATACACAGCAATTTAGGTCACCGAAGTCAGCAGTGTCGCCGGTGTTGACCAAACCAACACCGCTGCCATCATCAGAGTCTGCAATGGTGTCTGGCGACTCCGATGGCAATTTATCAGGAGAGTTCGTTAGATTGATAATCTCATCTGTAGCCAGAGTCTGTGCTGGTGGTTGTGGTGTGGCGCGTCCTGGAAAGTTGGCCTCATCGTCCAACATGCGTTGGCTCATATTCTTCGATATTGTTTTCTCGGGTCCGAAGCGCAACTTGAGCGCCTCATCCAGCAGCAGTCGCAGTTCGGCGGCTGAGGTTGGATTGCTGGAGTGCAGCAATTTCACGGCTTTCTTCAGCACCGGATCGACTTCAGCAGCCGCAGCAGTTGCTGCCGCAATGTTTGCAGCCATTATTTAACACCGGTAATAGCAAAAAACAATTGAAATGATAAAAATTGGAAGGTTGCAACTTGTTGTTGTGTGGTGTGACCGCACCGTGAGGAAAACAAAATATACACAAATTAATACTAAATGTAAATCAGCTGCACATTTACCAGGGCACCCCAAACGGTCGATCAGCTGTTTGTGCTCAACTGCCCTGGTTTTTCTGCTGCTTCTTCAACTACTGTTGCTGTTTTTGCATTTCCACAACGGCTCCGGCGCGGCGGCCGCTAACTTTAATAATAATCAATTTCATCAACTGTGCACAACGGTATCCGCTGGTGGTATTTGCGTATAAAAATCAATTCGTATGATTCACAGTGTGCGCGATATATTTATTTGTGTTTATCGTGCATTGCATTCAAGCGGGCTAATCAGATAAGGGCAAAAACAAACGGTCTTTGAAAAATCGAAACACCACCAACAAGACTTTGGCTGGCCGACTCTAAATAAACAATAATACTTCACAGCAATTAACGACCTGCTTGCGTGATAAGAGCTCTCTAATCAAACTCGTAACTTTAACGAGCAAACGGGTTAATAATCGTTATATATATTTCTTATAAGCGATAGAACAAAAAAGGAGGGCTTTGTTCGTTCGTTCGATCAGCAATCGTTTGTAAAATTGCAAATGTGGATACTTCTTGTAAAATGAGTAATGTAAGGAAAATTGGATTTTGTGGCGCCACCGCGGCGTCAACAGTGGCCATTATTTTGCTTGCATCAGTGTGCACCGTAAGCGCTGCAAATGACGCAAATCAGCTGGTAAGTGGTTGGTTGGATGCCGGGAGATGTAAAAAAGGGAGAGAGAGTATTGGGAGTTTTCTATTTGTTTGTTTTCGTTACCATGTTTGTTAACAGCTGAACGAATTGCGTACTGCGCACTTGTTGCCATGTTAACACGTCAAAGAACCAGCTAAATATACATTTATGTATGTGTGGAGCGTATCGATGTGCCTGCTATTGCCATTGTTGTCTCACATATAAGTAATAAATCAGGCAGATTGCCAAGCAAAAATAACAACAGCAACAGTGTAAGCCCACCTGTTAACGGCCTTAACAGCTTAATAACAGTGAACGTTACTTTTCAAATATAGTATATGTTAATGCGCACAATAAAACAGACGGCCCAAACAGGTATTAATTATAGAAGGAATTGTTATTTTTATTGTGAATTGCTAATTTATTGGCATGACATTTGCATTAAATGTGTAATTAGAATATTTATAAATTTATTGGCCCTATTTACGTGTCTTCTGTAAAAATGTGTGCATATCTTAAAGATGGTTTGAGCGTAAGCATTCAATAAAAACTTGTTAAAACCTACATTTAAATGACAATATGTAAAGTTCATTATATTGTAGCTATACTTTTTTTTACTTTACTTTCAACAGGACACTACATCGCATGATTGCACACTAACGGAACCCGTTTATGGCTACAAGTTTGATTTTAGCGGTTTGCGATCAGATTTGGCGCATGTGGTAAAGAGTGTAAGCAACGATGTCTTTGAGTTTAACGTGTGTGGCAATCTGACACACAGCTGCAACAACGAAAACAATGTGGCCGCTTGCCTCAAGAAGCAGGGCAAGGAGTATGTGCTGGGTAAGCGAAATCTGAGAACCTTGACAATGGCAATCGCATTTCATGGATTTCTTCTCTGTATCTCAGGTCGCCAGCATGAGCTGAAGTATCACAATGGCAAAATGTATTTCAATTATTCGAGTGGTGCCAAGTGCGAAAATGGAACTGCTGACAATGCCAACTATCATCTGCATCTGATATTAAGTTGTGACTACACCATGGATGCCAATCCATTGCATATAACCTCTTATGTGAGTGAGCTGTCATCAGTGTAAATTGATAGTTCAATTATATAATTAATGAATGCCTCTTTTAGTCTGATGACGCTTGCTCCTTCTACGTCACCTACGAGACACCCTTGGCCTGTTTGCCCATACCGGATGCCATGCAGTCGAATAGCTGTAGCGTTCGCTACAATGATGTGGGCGACACCTTCGACCTGATGTCATTGAGCGATGTTAATTATAGGACCACAGACCGGCAGGGCGGTTTGTTTATAATTAACGTCTGCAAGCCAGTGCTGTATGGGGAGAATTCAATGTGCCCCAGCGGCAGCAGCATTTGCCTTTACCAACCGAAGGCCACAGACCTTAAGAAGCGGTAAATTTGCACTTTTTACGTGCTGATGGAATCTATTCAGATTATGTTTGTTCACTGCAGTTTCATCAACTATGGCAATGTGCAGTCGCAGCCTGAGTTTAAGGATAATCGTCTGTTTCTGCGACATGAATCTTCTACGCCTTGCGCTGGAAATTCCAGCGCCAACTACACCAGTATTGTGAACTTCTATTGCGACAATCTCATCAAGGTGCGTACTGTGCTTTGAGCGCAACAAGTGCTACAGCAACTTTTTTGTGTTTGCTTGCAGAACGAACATCCGGAGTTTATGGGCGCTGACCACGATGGTTGCACCTATCAGTTCAATCTGTTCACGCCGCTCGCCTGCAAGCAGCAGAAACCATGTGCGGTCATCACTTCGGACAATGAGCTGTAAGTCGAGTGGACGAAATGCATTTATCCGATACAATAGCATGTAATTCTTTTGTTCTACTTCGCAACAGGCTGGACCTGAGTCCGCTTATTGCGCGTGGAACGCACAAATTGATCAAGGATGGCAAAACCTACAGGGTGGCTGTGTGCAGCAGTGCTGGGGAGCCTTGCCTGCAGAATGGTGGTAAGTCGGTCATTTTGTTGTCTGCAATATTAATGAAGATTTTAAGTGCAACAGCACAGCACACGGCACATTTCGTATGTCAGAAGTTGCTGCTGCTGTAGCTGCTGCTGGTGTTACCTGGGAAAAAGTGTAATTAAAATTTAACATGCAAGCCAGACATATTTAAGTGCGACAAAAGCACCAAAATGAACTCTATCTGCTTTTGGACAACACTTAAAGCGACTGCAACTGCGCTACACTTGCAGCCGCCCTTTAATGATGCGAAATTGTGTCATTAAATTCAGCCTTGGCTATCTCAGTTGAAAGCCAATGCGGAGGCTGCCTGTCATTACTTGTATGCATAGGGAATCGCTCATGCGTGTTTATTGCAATGACGATACAGGGAACGATGATTCATATTTGTGATGCGGTCATCATAAATGTATTTCCGCAGTATGCGTCTATGTAGCAAATATACACACAAGTCATGTCGAAGGGAGAAGAACTCGGTTAGTTTCCCCCTCAATTGAAATTTTGTGCTTTAAAATTAGAGTCGTGAGTATGCAAATATTGTAAGCAGAGCTCATCGAATTGCGATTGCTCTATTTGCTGATATTGTTTACTTGTTTACTGCCGATAGGGGCATAATTTCCAGGGGTCTTTTTATTATTACGTATAAGCGACAATGTCTTCGGCAAATGTTGTGTTTGTGTAACTGTGTCTTGCATTTGTTAATATGCCCAATATAATAAATACATGCTGTCGGTGCAAATATTTAAGTCATGCGGACTGTTGGCACTGCAAACGTGCCTGGGCACAAAATCATGAAATATACAAAGACCCATCACACACAAACACAAGCAGTGAGACTGCGCGCTGCATTTCTAGTTGACTGCAGACGCATTTCCGTTTGGCGCGTCCTTTTTTGCTTGCTTGGCTGGCTGCTCTCGCGGCTCCCGTCCCGACTCGCCGTCGTTCGCACGTTTAAAACACACACACACACAACGATGACAGAGCAGGCAGAGAGTTTGGTTGGGAACGAAATCATGGCCACTGCTGGGCCTAAACAAATAAATAAGCTCACTTGCTTTTGGCAACTGACATCGCTATCCGGGCCAGACACCGACGCTGCTGCATTTATACGAATCCACACATATGTATATGTGTGCAATTTATATATATATATATAGACATACATATATATGCGAGATATGTACGATTTGTATGAGCGTTGTCGCTGTCGTTGTTGTCTGTTGGTTGTCTGGGCATGGGGACAACATTTTTGCGCCGGGACTACACGAAAATTTCATTTGTTAAGCAAATAGCAGATAGCAGATATCAGGACACGGTCACGCGAACAGAGCCGTGAACAACGCGTGCATTTCTAATGCAACTCTAGTAACTGGCTGGCGCCCAGCTGACACTGACAGACGCCATATTGCTGGCTGTTCTTTTTGAGTTTATTGTTGGCCTTATACCCTGTAGACTTTGTAACCATTAAGCTGCATTTTCTAAATTCACTTCAAGTCTTAAGACAAAACAATTTCAAGTCATTTTATTAAAAGCAAGGCCGGACCAATTCATTCAGAAATTTCTCATATAATTTATTTAATTTGAACTTTTGAGTTAAATGCAATACATATCGATTTGTAAATTGACGTCTGTTATAACAATAGTTTCAATAGACAATCTTTTTAGAAATGCTTTTGAAGCATTTTGTATTGCGATTAATTGTCCTATTACTAGTAAAACTGCATAACGACAGTTCCTAAGAAAAGTAATTCCAAGTCAAACTCACCCAATGGCCAATATTTGTGTGTAGTCGATGCCTTTGGCCATTTAAGAATTCCGCGGCATAGGCCAAATGTTGGAATCAGTTATGTTTGTTGCTGCAATTGCGCTGTTGTTTTATTGAATTCCTCATTTGATAGCGCACTGCACGTTGCATAGCCTGCAAGTTATAGCCTTGCTACCAGCTGACTGCTGGGTCGCGGCTAACAGCAATAAAATGTTGTTAATTGCTTATGCCACACACGTTGTGCCGTCATTTTATGAACGCGTAATTTGAATTCAGCATTCTGAATTGTGCATTTTGCATTTTACATACGGCATTTGTGTGTTTTTTGGTATTTATGAACCCCAGGGGAAATCGTATTGTCTCCCAGTTGTGTTTAGAAATTACAATGTGCTACTGTATCACATGCGAAAAACATGAAACGATGCGTTGACCAACGGTGCGTATGATATATGTACATGTATATATATCCAAAAATGCTGAAGGCAGTCGAGAATATAATCAAACAGCCTGGCAGCATGCATGAGATGCCCAAAAGCAATGCCAAACAATTGCAGCTGGACATCAGTAGCAGCAGCGGCAGCAGCAGGAGCAGCAGCAACAACAGCAACACGAGCATCCTTGGATATAGTTGGATGTGTGTGTTTATTTGCCATCGGCAGTTGGTACACTTCAATGTTTATAATTTTCAATTTCTGTTTTTGGTATCCTCGACTGCTTGGTGTTATATTTTTTGTATCTTTTTATTCTTTATTTCTCTGTTGTTTGTTTGTTGTTGGTCTTGTCCGGCAGATTCAATTTAGAGACACGCCTCGTTCCTGACACTTGGCCAGCAGCTGTTTTGCGCCAGGATGCGCCAGAATGAAGCAGCAACGGCAGCTACTAAATCGTTTATATATTTCTGTTTCTTTCCCATTTCTTGTTGAGCCCTTTTCTTGGCGCTTTCTTGACTGTTTTCTTATTGAAATTCAATTTGCCCCAAGTTTCGCTTCTTGTTTTTTTTTTGTGCTGCTCGCTCGCTTCGTTTTTTGCTCTGTCAATCTTAATGTACTATATACATACATACAACGTATATAGATATATATTGTATATATACTTGTGCGTTATATACTTGTTAACGTTGTTGTTTTTCTTGTTGCTTATCAACGCCACAAAATTCGACTTGCTTATCCCTTGTTATAGTTAACCCTTTCATGCAATTTAAACGATTTGAGCAATTTATTGTGTTTTTTTATGCCTGCCCCTGCCTTGCCTTGTGTTTTGTTGGCTTGCTTTGGCTTTCCCTGTGGCCACACATTGTAATGCCCCTGAGGCTCGAGAAGCTGAAGTTGAGATTGCATTGGAATTGAATTTGTGAGTGTTTTGTGGCACAGTTTTTCGGTGTGTGTGTTGTTCTTGTTCGTGTGGCAACAGATCAATCTCCTTTGGCTAATCTCGTCACGGAAATGATTTCAGTTCCTCACCGCACTGTGAAGGTGGTCAGCAGATTGCCAGTTCTTTTGGTTTCTGGTTTCTTGTTTTGCCCCAGCTGAACTCAATTGCATGCTTCCGCAGGAGACAAACACAAGACACAAACACACACATACCAACAGAGAAACAGTTATTTGCTTGCATAGTTCGCTCACACATATATAGACAGATAAGTAGTGCTCTCTCTTTCGTATTGTCACGCAGCAGCAAAATTGTCATTTATCAATTTAGTTGACAGTCGATTTCTTTTCAATTCACCCTCAAATACAAATACTTGTATTAGCAAAAAAGGAAAAAAACTAACTCAGAGAGATGAGCAGGGCCCTCACTACAATTGACTTGGCAATGTGTGTATTTGTTGTTGTTGCATGTGGCTTTGGGCAATGGAGCAACCTGTGCGGACTGCATCACAAAAAGCCAATGTTATACAAGCTTGTGTTGTTGACGTTGTTGTTGTCCGGTTGCTGTTGTGGCATGTGCAATAAAGTACAAAAAATTGGCAAATAGAAATCGACGGAGTGAGTGAGTGAGTGGAATTACCATATTCTAGTCAAATCGCAATCACAATCACACTGAATCTGTCCACTGGACGCTCCTCAATCAAAATCAGGCAACTTGACTGATGCTCTTGCCAAGGGAAATGAAATTCGACTGCAGCTCCACATCGAATTCAGTGCATTGACATCTGCTTAAACCACAGCCATAAATATGCAATCTTTCCGTTAAGCAGCCAGCTCTTTAAGTCGCCCCCATTAAGTGTATGCTGAGCGTTGGCTTTAATCATGCTTGAGAAGCACCAAGAGCCGAGTTAATCCAGCGCTTTGCCAGCCTAACGCTGCCTGTCAAAAGGAATGCGCTGCTTAATTTGCTTGTTAGTTAAATATGTTTAGCTGAGAGTAGAGTGGAAAAAATTAGTGCTGTATGCTGGGGCGTATGCTTAATATGTTGAGGATTTATGTGTGGGGGAATGTGTGCAAGTTTAATACTCAAAAGCCAGTCAAATTAAAGTCTCAATGAGGCCGATATGTTACACATTGGCATATTGGAAGGGTTTGCTGAAATGTTTGCTGTATTGAAGATATTATTGTCAGACACATATAAATCTATATGGGTGCGTAAACTTAATATGTTAGAGATTTACTTATTACTGAAAAGTCAGGCACATAAAGAGTCTCTTCGAGTGTACTTAATATGCAAGGGAATTTATGCATGATTTGCTGAAATGTTTGCCTCTCACTGCAGCATATCAAGTGGGGCAAGGATAGATATACAGCCATGTCTAACTTGCTATTTGAAAACGGTCTCAATTTGGCGAAAGTCAACAGCAGCTAGTGCGCAAAAAAAGCGCAAAAAGTGACTGCTTCAACAAGAGCAGCAATTAATTTCGATTTTGATCGGCTGATGGACGTGGCATTCGCAGCACAAAAACTGCTCCATTTGGCAGCGAATGCTCAATGGGGGAAGCGGGTCACAAGAGTGACAACGAGGGCGTTTTTGGTTTGGCGTGTCATTTGTCGCCGGGTTTTTGTGCCGAGTCGATGCGAGTCGCAGTAGTGAACATGAATGCTTGTGCATTTTACAGGCGCCTGCTATGATCAGAAGGGCCAGACTTACAACCTGGGCAACTTCAATTCACATTTGCGTTTCAATCAGAGCGGCTCGCCGTATTTACTGTACGAGGAGGGCGCCGAATGCGATGCAAAGCGACGCTGGACGACGAAAATCGAATTCGTTTGTGCGAACAATGCGACGAAGGACAACCGGACGAACGATATCGTGAAAATAATTGAGGATACGAATTGTCAGTTGTTAATTCAATATCAGACGCCGCTTGCCTGCCGCCAGCAGATTAGATGCAAGGCAAAGTTCTACGAGGACGCCAGCGACGGCAGCGATGCGATGAGCGAACAGCTCGTTGATCTAACTCCGCTGATTAACGCCAACGTGAATTACGAGGCACGCATTGAGTTGCCGCCCAAAGACGCCCAACGGCTGGCCAAGAACACGAAGGTGAGTCTCCACTCAGCATTGTACCTAGTGCTGATGCTGATTTCCCCTGGCGCTGTTGAATCTAATTTGATGCCCTTTGTTTCTCCCTCTTTCTCTCTATCTCTCTCTCTTTCTCTCTGTCTACTTGCAGTTCTTTTTGAATGTGTGCCGGCCATTAGTGCCGAAATACCAATTAGGCTGTGCTGGCGGTTCAGGTGCCTGCATGGCCAAAATGTCGGCAGCCAATGCGCCCGAGGAGGAGCACGTAAGTAGCAGACAAAGCCGCTTATAAGCTTAACTTTGCCGATCGACCTGTATGTGTATGTCTATCCGTATGTGACTGTGTGATTGTGTGATTGTGTTATTGTGTGTGTGTGTGTGTGTGTGTGTGTGTGTGTGTGTGTGTGTGTGTGTGTGTGTGTGTGTGTGTGTGTGTGTGTGTGTGTGTGTGTCTGTGTGTGCTTGTGTGATATTCCTCCTAATTGGCACCAATTTGCCAGCTACCAGCTATCAGCTAACAGCTTGCAACTCTCTTCTCGCATATCACATCTCCCATTTGAACATTTTTGTTACTCATATAGAAGTTCATAGTAAATGCTTCAATTTGAGCGTTAAGCCGTTTTGGCCAAATGCCCAAAAATTGCGGCACCATTCATGCATTAAATATGCTGCTGCAAATCCAATTGCTAAGCTTCACTCGCCTCCACTCCACTCTACGCCATCTCCCCCATTTTGTCCAGCTGCCAGTGGACAGTGGATTTGGTTACTTCATTAGGCTGCCACCGAAATCTCTCGTCTCGTGCTCATTCGCATACGAACCCAGTGTTGACAACTGAAGAGCGCAGCGCAGTGTTCAGTGTCTGAAAGTTGTCTAATGCCACAAATTGCGAGAATGCCCAGTTACCCATTTCGTTCTCTTCCCTGCTGGCCGAGCTTAAATACTTAAGCCCACAAAAGTATGCTATGAAATTCGCCTGAAATGAGATTTCAGCTCGCTACAAAATGGTCGCAAACATTGTCGGGTTTTGTTGTTCGTTTTGAAATGCGAATTGCGAATGCGATAATTGCAAACAAAGTGCTGTTTCTTTGTGATATGCGCGCATTATACAAATTAAACTTAAATGCTGCAAATTACGAAATTTAGATAATTTTTCTTATAATAAGTGAACATAGCTAACTTTACAATTAGGAAAACACGTTGTTGTTGATAGAGCCGAAGCAAGTAATATAAATGTCCGATTGAAAATTTTGATTTGTTAATTTCCGCTTGACAAATTGTTCTATTCGCAATCTAATTGTGAATATTTGGAATAGAGATTTATTGCTTATGGAAATCGCTTTGTTTTTTGACTGGTTTAAAGTATTTAAAAGTTTGTTTTGGTTCATATTTCTGCTCGAAACATATCCGCTTTCAAAAGTCGCTTTGCTACATTTATTTATGCGTTGTCTTATTGCGTATTATTTCAATCGGATTTAACGCCCGTTGAGAGCATATTCTTTATATCGATTTAATTCATAAACTGTCGCAGCCACCGTGAACGTTGCCAGGGCACACAGCTTACGCTTTCGATGCGGCGGCTACAGTTACAACGATAGCTTCGACTGTCTGTCTGTCTGTGCTGTGCTGTGGTGTCAGAGATAGAGATGTTTCCGCTTTGGCTCTTAACTTAAAGGCCGTAGGTCGGTTTTTGTGGCATTGAGATGCTCTTATGCAATTATTATGTGAATTATAATGCTATCGCTGAGCCAGCGGGCAGGGAGTGAGCCTGTGCTCAGCCATAGGCGACTGCCCCGACACCGAGCATATAACTTTTATCACATGCCGAGAGCAAAAACATTGTTCAAGTTGTTAAAAAAAAATAATCACGTACGCGCTGGAAATGGCGGGGCCATATGGTTGGATGGGGAGCTCGAAACGCGAGCGAAATATTTGTGAACGTAACGCAAGGCCAAACAAAACGTAACGTAACGCAACGCAACGCAACGCAACGTTAAGTGGAGAGCAGCGTAGGGGCGAGGTAACTAAAAGGGAACGGAAGGATATGGCAAAATGCGGCTATGGCGTTGACGATGGTGTAAAAACACAAACACACAGACGTACATACATACGTAGGTAGCACACATGCACAGCTGGATGATATACATATGCATATATAACTGTAAAAACAGCTTTTAGCGGCCAACAGGCATCAGTTGAAGCAGCCTTTTGAACCCCCCCAAACCAACCAATACAATCCCAATCCAATGGAGAGTCCTCTCTGTATCTATGCGTGTGTGTGTGTGTGCGCTGTGTGTTGTATGTTGTGTGTGCCCCATGCGACGTGCTGTGCAGAACATTTCCGGCTTGCGGTGGGACTATGAGCCAGGGAGGGAGGGGCGGAGAAGAGAAGGGAGTGCACGGCAGGGGTAGCTGTAAAGGGGCGAGCAACGCTTGGGGCAAAGTGCCGTCGGCTTTTGTTTGCATGCCACTGGCCTAGAAATAACGTAGCCATGGTTATATATATTTTTCTAAAATTTATATTGCTTTATTTGCACACACGCGGACACACGGTGTGCGAGGGGGAGAGAGACAGAGTGTGTGGGCGAGCGAGAGAGAGAGAGCGAGATATTCGCTTGTCGTTGGCGGCTGCTGTTGACATTTGCGCCACGTTTTGCATTTGGAAAATGCTCCGTTTTCAGCGCATTTCGTGTGCGGAAACGGAAATGTGCTGCTAGCTGCTGACGCGCACTTGAACGTGCAACTCCTTTCGCATTCTCAGCTCAAGCGCCCACGCCCCCTCACACTCCCACACACAAACACACATACACAGACACCCTTTTTTCGCTTCCCCCCCATTGACAGTTGTCAAATGTCGAATACCGTTTGGCTCCTTCTGATTTGCTCTCCGCATTTTGCACATATTTTAATGTGCTGCAGCAGCAGCGCATCCTGCAACGTGGCATTATCCTTGAGCTGCTGCTACATTTCCAACCTATTGACTTGGTGCACATTTGACACTGCCACCCGAACAAGATTCACGCTGCGACAGCTCATTGTCATGTAGCGACTTCTTGTCATAAATTTTTCGCTGCGCTTGGCGTTGGCATGTCTCAACCTGTTAATGCTCGACGCTGGCATTTTTTGAAAATTGATCGAAATTGCTCAGCAAACTGTGTTATTCATACGCGGTAATTAGAGTATCAAGAAGGGTATTAAAGCAGAGTGCTAAGCAAATGTAGGGTATAGGTGTAGTATATGCAAAATTATAGTCTGTTTTTCTTTCTGTCTGTCTGTTTGCATGCCAAAAACTTTGACATTACGCGAGCAAGAACTATAGAACTATAGAACAATAAGTAAAGAAAATAATAGAAGTATTAATTATGATTATGAGTATCAAAATTTGAAAATTATTTTATACACAATTTTGTTGAATTTAAAATTCAGTTCGGGGGAAAAAATTGGGTGTGAGTATCGCACAGTTGAGGACGCTGTATTGTGCCATTTTTACTTGTTTTGCCCTGATTTACAGCCACATGCTCATGCCATAATATGGCTCAAAATTATGCCAGACTTTGTGTGTGTGTGTATGGACATGGCCCATTTGTGGGCGTCTTTGTGGCTAGCCTCGAGGCTGGCCTGCGTGACGCCACAGGACACAGAGCACAAGAGCTGTCCCTGTTGATGTCTCAATCCAAACGCTGAACTTGCACAAATCTTTATTGCTTTTGCAACTAAGCTTTTGGTTCCTTTTGTTTCATACCCAGCGTGCGCTACTTTAGACTGGTCAAGTGCCGGGAATTGTGAAAGGATATCGCCTGAGCGCATTGACAACATTCCGAATGGGGAGATACACGCTCCGGGTTCTGTTATCACCATTTCGTTTGATTTCGAGTGCTGGCAGCGCTTTTAATTAGGGCAACAGGAAATCCTAACATGGCTTAAGCTTACATTTTACGTGTAGTTGCGTGGCGAGCTCAAAGAACTTAGGGGATTGTTTTCTTTTCTTTTCTTTTCTTTAGTTTGGCATTTTTTATTTCTTCAATAGATTTCTACTTTTGCTTTTCTTTCGCAACTTATTTATTTTTTATTTTGGTATCTGCAAACAATTAAGTTGGCCACCCGTCTGTCCTCTGTTTTGTTCGTTTCTTGGGTGTTGTTGCTGTTGCTGCTTTGTCCAGTCAACGCTTCCATTTCGTGTCCTGCTCTTATGAGCCGAAAAGTTCACAAAACTTGAAGCACAAAAAAAGAATGTTAGTGTGAAAACTACAGCTAACGTTGTTTGACTGTTAAATACCCAAACTGATAATTATAGACCATACAACATCAAATAATACACATTGAATAGTGCTTAATTTAATATTTTTGGTTGTAGGATTTTATAAATCATATATTGCCAACAACTTTGGCAGCTCTAGCTCATTTAGTCTCTGTGACTAGGGAACGTCTGGTTTTGTTTCGAATGTTTCCCTTCGTTTTTTATTAAATTAATATACCCTTTTGTCTCCATAGCAGACAGTAATTCACGAAACAGAGCAAAAGTGCCGGGAAAGAAAAGAAAATATAAACAAGCGACCAGGAAACATAGACAAACAGCACTTGCTTGTGCTTGTACCAATGCGATAAGAAAGTTTTTCAATAAATTTTGGAACAGCAAGTTACTCAAAAGTTGCCGTCTTCAGCTTCTGCTTCAGCTTCAGCTACAGTTACAGCTACAAGCTAAGCTGATAAGCTGGCAACTGGCGCCAGTTAGTCTCCTGCCCCCGTCCGTCCTCAAAATTCCCCTCTCCGTCTGTGCTCTGCTTACTTTTTATTCTAACTATATCCAATGCTAATGAGGATTGCCTGTTGAAGGACATTCAATGCTGCCAGTTGCCAGTTTTGCTTGTTTGCTGACGCCGCATTAGTTCAGATTTTGAGTTTTCAATGGATTTCCTATAGAGACTGCGATCCAGAGAGAGAGAGAGAGAGAGATACAGAGAAGAGGGCGGAGTGAAAAAAAGTGCCAGCTAGCGAAATGGTTAGCAATAAATAATAGAGCAAACTGCTTAAACCTTGCCTGAGCTGCATACGAAATGAGCTGGCGCCGTCTGCTGCCAGTGGCTAATACGTTTAAGATGAGACGACAACATGTGCAACGCTCGCCGCCATCGCCATCGCCATCGCCATCGCCATCGACGTCGACGTCGTCTGACCCGGGCATAAATCTTGTGCCACTCGAGCACCATTGCATTGGACATTAAGCGCACGTCTCCAGTTGAATGCCCGGTCGACTGGCCAGCAGCTAGCAGCTAGCAGCCTGATGCTTCCTCTGCTGCTGCCACTGACAGTGTTTAAGCTGCAACAAGAACAACAACATCATGAGCAGCAGCAGCAGGAGGCAGCTGGGGCTGCATTCGAGGCTGACACGCGTGCTCTGTGAGATTGGGAGACAGGGTGACAGGGAGACGGAGAGTGGGCGTGTTGCCTGTTGCCCGTTGTGCAATTGAAGCGCCATTGAACAGGCGACAAAAAGGTCGATCATTGAGCAATTTGCACAGCTAATGCCTCGCTAAGGACATTGCATGCGTTCTTGTTAGTTTCCCTTTCTTGTTTTTGTTTTTTTTTTTTTTTTGTGTGCTTGTTGCCAGTGCCTTAAAGCTCGTTAAACATCTAAGGCAGGCAATCCAGTTGGTTGGCTGGCAATGTGCTCGCTCTATCTTTGTCGGCTGACTCTCGAAATCTTTGCAATGCCATCCATTTTGTGCAATTGTCGTTCGTGCCATGTGTTCATGCGGGCAGCGGGTTAGCGGGCTCTACTGACGAGGTTACTGTCTGCCAGGGGCCATAACATTTGCCCAACCATTGCCACTGCCCCGCTTAACACACTCATCGATATAGTCAAGTTGGTTTTTGCAGACGGAGGAGCGAACGAATGCGATTTTCACATATTTGCGGCGAATCTCAGTCATAAAGTTGGACACGTGTTTGGTCGCAGTCACAGCAAGCCATTCACCAAACACACACTCTTTACACTATTTTTTCGTTCTTTTCCTTTTGCAGAGCCTTGGCTTTCCGCTGGTCAAGCTGTCGGCAATCAACCGCACTGCCGCCGAGCTGCTCTATCTGCATGGCGATCCCTGTCCCAGCGATAAGGCAACGAATCTGTCCACGGCCATTCACTTCAACTGCAACATGACTGCGGGTCGCGTAAGTATTCCGTTTTGCGTACACAGCAAGAAATTGCGTACTAAAAAGCAAGCCAAACGACTTTGAAATGTAGCAAATGCAATTTAGAAAAAGTTCTTCCTGAAATTACCTGAAATGAAGTTGATCAACCTTCTTAATTTTAAGCTGTAATATTCAAGCACTTTCCAGAAGTTTCTTTATGTGCATTGTCATCTTTTCGACAGGGCCAACCGGTGTTGACTGACATTGATGACTGCCACTATCATTTTGACTGGGGCACGAACGTCATTTGCCCGCCACACGAGTGCAGCTTCAGTGCGGAGACCTGCGAGATTGTCCAGGAGGAGGCGAAACAGCGTTTCGACTTTAAGACCGCGCCGTTCACTAAAGGCGGCAAGATTGAGGTGAGTTTGACAGCTGCCACAAACACACAAACACACATATCAAACTCATCTTGATCATTCGGGTTTCTCTGGCAGATTTCGTACCAGCAGCAAAAGGTGCAGCTGAATGTGTGTGGCCTGTACCGCAAGGCTGTGACGGACTATTCGCAGGATCTGGTCAATCTATTCTTCACACACTATGTGCCTGGTTGCGGCAAGGAGGGTGAGTTTCATTGCTAGATCTACATATCGAACTTACGTTTGCTAATTCGATTTGTTTGCGACTTACTTGAGGAGTTGCTGCTTGTCGCTTGTCGTTTCCGCATCTGCTTCCGCTTCCGCTTCCTCTTTTCGCTTGCACTTCCGCTGGCGCAACACGCGCATTTCCGGCCGCCGTACGCCATTTTCTTTTTTGGTCATTTTGGTTTTTTTTTGTCGTTTTGTGTGGTGTTACTTTGGCTTTTTGAGCTGCTCTCGGAAAATGACAAAATCGCATTAGAATTGGCGCACAGCCCAATGCACTTTCCATTCGCTTATCTGTCAGACCTTCTGCCACATCACTCCAACATGTTTTCCATCCCTTCCCCCTCGTGTCTCATTTCAGAGGACGTCGGGCTCTCGACAATGTTTTTCTTTTTTCTCGTTGGCTGCTTTTTGGGCGCCATTGCGACATTTTTCGCGCTGCGCTTGTCGCCATTTCGCTTTTTTTCCTGCTGCTTTTCCAGCATTTTTTTTTGTTTTTTTCTCGTGCTCTTATCTGGGAAACCTTTTGTGTCGGCGCGCCGACTAAAACGCAAAATACTTGAAATTATCAAAATAGACAGGAGGGCAAAAAAGGGAGAAAGAAGAAAAGAGAATATAAGGAAAAGCTGCTGCAAAATAAAGCAAATGATAAATAAAATTGTCGACGAGATAATGCGGTAAAATAATCTTGCTGCAAATGCGAGCGTGAATTTTTTTTGCGTTGTTGCCGAGCGTTTGCTGTACATTTTTTATGCGACGGTGGCTGCATTGGAGTCATGAATATTTAAAGCAGCCACTGCAAAATAAAAATACAACATGGCATAGAAGAAAACAGTGCAAAACTGCCGCCTGCTATCGGTTGTTTTGTGTGCATGACCATGAATTTTATTGGCACTAAAAATCCCTTCGACTAAAAAAAAACAACGAAACTTTGCCATTAAATGTGAAGTTTTTTGGGGGACTGGACTCGTCTCGTATGTTATCTGGCAATAAAAGCGACAATTTAATTATGACATAACAATGAATACAACTAAGTGAGAGAGGCCATTATAAAACTCAGTTTCAGCGTCACATTTTGTGACATTTTGTGTGTGCGGTTGGCTGGCAATCTGTAAGCGATCAGACAATTTCTAATGTGCTCACTGACATGCGAAATGCAGAGTGGAACCGGCAACAGGGCGGAGGGGCGTGGAGCAGTGGCAAATGCCTTACCAGCTGAGCCCATAACCAAACCCCAAAGCCCAACGAGTAACAGAAACAGCAGCAGCAACAGCAACAGCAGCAGCCTTTTGTGGTTGATACTCCTCCGTCCCCCGTCCGTCCCCCGTTCCCTTGGCCATTTTATATAGCATGCGGCTTTTGTTGTCGTCTCCAGTGATAATTATTTTTAGCTTTTATGTAATAACTTTGCAGCACAACTCAGCTCTGGACACCCGTAGTTTTTTGGGGTCTGCCGGCCTAGACGAGGCTATGATAAGGATTCATTTAAGCATTATTGTTGTTTTGGATGATGTTACTGCTGTTGTTGTTTTGCTTGGTGCTGTTGTTGAGCTTGTTTTTCGGTCAATTAAAATAAAATGCCGCTTGGCTTTCACAGTTTCTCATTCTCTGTCTCTAAACTGGCTTTCATCACATTTTATTGGGGTCAAGTTTGTGTCATTTGTTTGTGGTTTCATCTGTGCTAATTAAACCCCGTTCATTTTTGGCCATTGCTAACCACAGAATCCGTTTCATTTACTTCATTTTCAGACAAAATGAATGTGCATCTGCGTTTGATATGCAGCAACGTCACCGAGAACTCCACGACTATCACCGAGGTGAGTGACAATCTTTTAACAAATAACAAAATAAGTATAGCTCATAAGTATACTCAATCGAAAGAAATTGAAATGAATAATCATGATGTTAATAGAGCTACATAAATTAGAAATTAGCATTAGTAGATAAACAGCAACTGCAATTTGCCTTATCAAACAAGGGTAATTTTGAGACCTTAGATTGTGAAATTATTGTTGCAGGCTTTCGCAACACATCAGATAAAACAAAAGTTGCCTTTCCTTAGTAACTGCATAAGAAATTGGAATTAAGATTATTATTTAGTTTATTTTTAGAATAATTATTTAGTGAGTGTCCGAACATTGAGTTGGGGTTGCTGCAAAAAAAGTGTAGCATACTTTTGTGGGGATAGAGCAAATCGTATTAAATTGACACACTTAGGAGACTACATATTGCATGTGGCAAAGGAGACGCAGTAAGGCGACTAGTCCGAAGTGGATTTAGCGTGCATATATTTTTTGCTGCATGTTGTGTGCAATACGAAGGAGTTGTTGTGCTATGTGGGGTATGGGAGGCTGGTGTTGTTTTCAAAGTGAAAATGTATAAGAAATATGCAGAAAAAGGCCGCACAGCGTGGCAACTGGGCGCAAAACAATGTGGCAGGTGTCCTTTGTTATGCTTACCACTTGGCAAATCCGCTTTGCCAGCCATTTGTTGTTGTCCTTGTTGTCGCTCCTTTCTTGTTGTTGCTCTGTTGCGACTGCTGCTGTTGCTGCCGCTGTTGTTGCTGCCTTTCAGCAAAAATGTTGCCTACCAACCTGTGCGGCTTTTGGTTTTGCCACCCCATTTCTTTTCTGCTGTTTTGTTGTTTTGCTACTGCGTTTTTTTTTTATTTATTGTTGTTGCTGTTGCTGTATTCCTTGGTGGTGTCTGTTGCTTTTACATAGTTGTAGTCGTTGCTTTTAGCTAGCGGGGCATTGCTATTGTTTTGGCCAAGCCTTTGTTGTCTTAACAATCGCTGCTAAAAATGCACGTGCCTGACTTGTTACAGCGAAAACATGCTGTCGCTGTTCCTCGCCAGGTCCTGGCCTTTGCCTTTGGCATTGCCTTAGCCTCTGCCTTAGATCGCAGATATGGTTTGCAGGCAGCTGCGCAGAGCTGAGCTTTTTGCTTTTGTAACTTCGTTTGTGCTGTCGTCCCCTTTTGTTGTTCCCTTATGGCTAACGCGTTGACCTCCTTTGTTGGCATCTGCTTGTGCCTGTTTATCAAATAATTCTCATTGCACTTTGCACTTTGGCATTTTGCATATTCCGTCGCAATTGCGACGCTGCAACGCTCTGATTATAATTGGGGCAATATTAATCAGCTGTAAGCTTAAGATCCAATTAGATTTTCTCCGCGCGCTGCTTTGTAATTACAATATCCATGGATTCGTCAAGATTGTCTGTGTGGCATTCGAGATGCTCAGTCACCTAGCTAATTCAATTAAATTGCTGCTCGATAAATTTTCACTGCAGTTTCGCGCACGAAACCCCAATCTCTTAATTGATTTTGTGTTCTGTTTGCATTATGTACGAGTGTGCAGTGCACACACACACATATATATATATATATATATATATATATAGTAAATGTATGTATATATGTATGTATTGTATATGAGAGGCGGCAACCGCACGTTGCAGCAAAATTGTCAATTTGCAGCACGTTGTAATTAGTGGTCTGTTCGACGTATGCAACTTTATTAGCCCGATCCGAGAGCAAGCCAAAAATGCAGCAATTAGTGCCTGAGGTTTAACCAAACACACACCCATATCGACACACACACACACACACACACACACACACACACACACACACACACACCCAGCACGCACACTCATGCAGAAAGAGCTCGTATAACCGTCGTAGTCCATTACGCACAAATTGCCAAAGGAGGCGCCATCAGCAATTGAAAATATTTGCCTGTCCATTTTGTAGGTAGGCGCTCAGTTGTTTTTATGCTCTGCCCTCGCACATTGTTAGAAAATGGGCATTGTTGAAATGTGCTCTAAGATGTAACGTACGCAACAAAATGTGACAATGAAAATCTATTTCTATATGGCAATATTGTATTCCAGAAAAACACTTTTATTTGGCACGTTTTTTAAGCAGAAGTTTTTATATTTATGATACATTCTAATGTCAATTCGTGTAGTCTTTGTGTGTTATAATCATTGAGCGACTATTTCAGAATTAACTCTCTATTCAGCTGGCAAATATGATATTTCAAAGAATCGAAATGTTGTCAAAATATTAAACATTCTTTTCATCTTTACTGTATATGCTTCAATCAGTTTGTCGATACTTAGCGACATAAATTGCTTTGTGTGCAACTGTCATGCTTATTTAACTTTATTTTATTGTTTATATCAGTATTTTCAACAGCTATCAGTTTTGCATTCGTTTTCCTCGTGCAGCGTATCTCGCAGTCGATCACGATTAGTGGCTGACATGCTTAATTGTAGTTTTTTCAGTTGCTGTTGTTATTGTACTCAGAGTCGTAGCTGCTGGCGCCCTGTTTGTGCTGGTTAAACAGCACAGACCGACGACGCTGGCGACGTTCCACACTCGGGTTTAGTTGTATTTGCTGGCAGTTAGTCGCAGTCATAGAGCTTGTTGCCATACCCTCGTCCTACACAGAGTGTCGCTCTCGCATGTGGCACAAACCAATTGACCCAAATTTAAACCAGTTCACAAATAGCTGCAAGCTGCTTTTAACCAAAGACCACCGTACTCGCATGAGGATGGGTGGCAGTTCACTGGAGTCCTGGGAAAACTGGCGGCGTCAACTGGACGCACACACGCATGACTACGACTGGCTATAGCAGTTGAATATGCAGTCTATATGTTATGGGAGCGTGAGTTGTCTGATTGCCGTTAATTGCATTGCATTGCATTACACACTTCAGTTTCTAGGTGTTATTAATTTAATTTCTTTGTCAAGCATACGTAATGTCATTGGGTTATTCGCTATTGCTTTCTCGTCGCCCATATTTGATATACATTTCAAGCTCAAATAACTGAATGCAACAAGTTGCACGTACACCATTGAGGCGTGCTTTGGTCGCACCGCAATTAAAAGAATTATATAAACAATAAGTTCATGTGTGTGTTCGGGTCCGATAAGCAACAAATGAGATTAACCATAGCTATGACATGCAATTAATTAAACGAAGTAGTTAACGATCTTCGTACTTGGGGACTTTGCAAATTGCTTGGACCACACACGACTCTGCCAACTTCTAAACAATGCAGCGATAAACAAGCAAGCAACACGGCGACAGCTTTGTAGTTTAGTTTAGTTTTTTGTTTCTCGTTTTTTTTTTTTGTTGCCTGAAACCGGCAGCGACGCTGTCGGAAAATTAGCGATTCAATGAAATGGGATTTTAAATGGCTGCAAACTTTTTAATGCGTCTACCGCTGTCCGTGCTGTCTTTGGGCTTGTTGTTGGCTGGGTGTCCTCGACATGTTTTAGTTTGGTGTCTGGGGCGGCGCTACGGCCGGGTGCACGACCCAGGACGTCGACAAAGTTGTGCGGCAAGCGAGCGAGTGCGCGCGAGTTTTTGCCACTTGCAGTTGCCTCTTGCCAGTTGCCCGTTGCCCGTTGTTGCCAGTTGCCAGTTGCAGTCGTGGCAAAAGTTTTTAAATTATGCGCACATTTGCAGCGCTTCGTTTCGCTTGCTGTGTTGCTGCTGCTGCTGTTGGCCCCGCCGGAAATGGTCTTTGGCCGAAAGTGTTACACGCAGCGTGCAGCCGGACGGCAGACAGGGGACAGCGCTGAAGCAGTGAGTGTTGGGCCAACACTGCCGCCAGTTGTTGCGCCACACAGCACAGTTGGCCGCCCCTGCGCAAGATACGCCATGTGCCAGCCATTCCATGCACAGACACACACAGCAAGAGATACGGGCTTTTACTTTGCAATTTATGTATTTTTCCAATATCAATTTATTTATTTATTTTCTTTGCACTTAATGAAGAAACTTTCTAATTACTAAACTGGGGCATCCCCTCCCATTTGCCACACAGGACACACAGTGCAGTTTGCTGTACGTGCAGCGCACGCCGAGCATCTGTCAGTTCCTCGGTCTCAGTGTGCCGCCACAAGATGATGACGGAGGCAGCGGTGGCAACGCTAGTAGTACAACTTCAACAGCCGCAACGCCGACGAACACGCCGCCAACGACGTCGACGACGACAGCGGGCACCAAGACACAGATGACGCCAATGGGTAAGCCAAGCGAAGCGGGCACAACAACTGCAGC
Source organism: Drosophila siamana (assembly GCA_035047445.1). NCBI lineage: Eukaryota > Metazoa > Arthropoda > Insecta > Diptera > Drosophilidae > Drosophila > Drosophila siamana. The sequence continues at coordinate 13,038,930 of JAWNPP010000004.1, read as the reverse complement.
AACTGTGATAGCAGCCGCAGCAGCAGTACCCTCAATGCTGGCAGCTGTTCCCAGCCCAACGGCCTCCGTGGGCAGTAAGTTCAGCTTGCCAATAGTTTTGTGTGCTCTTCCCTACGCTCATCCTCTTTCATTTGCTGTCATTTTTCTGTGCAGGCATCATGGGAATTATCCTGTCCGTGACATTCTTTGTGGCATGCCTGGGAATGTTTGCCTTCTCGCCGGCGCGAAGGCAACGCGTGCGTCGCTTATTCCGTCGCAGCAACTCAGCGGTGCGCTATTCGAGGGTAAAGAGTGCTAATGTCCACCGAACGCCATCAATCACTTCCATTTCTACATTTCTCTCTCCATTTCCAATTTTGCAGGTGCAGTCGAACGAGGAAGCTAATCTGCTCCTTGAGCCGAATGGCGAGTTCACTGAGAGCGATGATGATATGCTGCTCTAGAAGAGCAAAAAGAAACGGAAGAGGGACTGGACATGAAGTCCAACCCAAGGCTGTGGCCGGCAGTGGTGCGTACTGATTGCTATTCAAAAGTTAACCAAGAGACAGAGACGTGTAGGAAACTAAAAATAACAAAAAAAAAACAACTACAAATAAATGAAAAGACATGATAAATCCCAAAGTTTGGAACGTTAACACCAAAGACAAAAAAAAAAAAAAAAAAAAGAAAACAGCAACTGATTGTGAGCTAAAGACCTAAATAGTAGAGAAGTAATGCAAATGTTGAAGGAAATAATAATTATTAAATTACTTACTTATGTACAATACGTCTCAACGACAACAACGAGCATACAAAGCCCAGTTAATGGAATTCTATAAATGTATATGCCTAAATAATACAATATGTTTACATATTATATATATATATATTATATATTTTATATACCTGCACTTCGTATGTAAAGGCAAACCCCTACCCACAATTATAGCTGCATACAGTACTTAAATACTATATATTTATATAGATCTAGCATATAGTCAAGAATCCTAAGAATTGCTGCGACAATTGCTTCTGAACTCTGACAGTAATTTTCCAAATTAATTAAGCAACTTTTACTTCTCACAAATGAAAATTGTATTTATTTCTTGTATTTAATTTACATTCTTATCTTTTGTGTTTACGTGCTGTCCAATATTATTTTTTGTATTTAATTTGTGATATGAGACTGGACGATTTGTACTTAAATTTGTTGATTTTTAATAATTATTTTTGATTTATTAGCTTTTTTAAGACGTCTGTATAAACTACCCAATTTTATTAAATACTAACGTAAATGTACACCTATATATTATATATGTAAAAAGAATTTGAAAATAAAGATAAACTAAAAATAATAATGTTCAACGCTTTTATTAAAAAGGATGGAAACCGACGATAAAAAATATTATATAAAAAAAATTTTAATTCAACGTTCATTTTTGCTTTATATAAATTAAATGGTTGAGACCTCTAAAGTTCATTTAAATTCAACCGTCGCCTAGTTAATAAGTAAACAAAAATCAGCTGTTCGAAATTCACCTCATTCCAAATTCACCTCAACAAATTCGGAGTCAAAATAAAAGTTTCTACTTGCTGCTGGTTTCTGCTCGCCTGGTATTTCAGCTGGTATTTTAACTGTTCCGGGCTTAGCAAACCGCAACCCACTGACACCACACATGCACACAATAACTCGCATACATACGGAGACACACACACACATATATGCGCTTGTGGCTGCCGCGCGAACTTCCGAAGAGAGCCAAACTACCAGCTAAAATACCAGGCGAACAGAAATCAGCAGCAAGCAGCAAACTAAGCTTGAGTGAAAAAATTGTTGCGTGCATTTAGGCTGAGATTGAAAAAGCGCAGTGCATTTGCAGACAAATCGTAAAGCATTTTTTAGGCTGACGGTTTAAAATAAAAGTATTGCATATGGCTGCCCCTTTGCGAATATAGAGAAAAGACGTTTTGTTTTAAATTTTAAAATATATTTTATTCATTGTATTTGTATTCTCTACATACACAATTATATTCAATAATGTATGCATTAGTAAATGAGTGTGTCTGCATAAATTTGTAGGTACCTTAGGTAATACATTTCAGAGACATATGTATATGTATGACATAGCTACTTACTTAGACGATATTTTAATGCTAATTACATGAGTATAGGCTGCAGGATGTATTTCTTCTTGTTTTGTATGCAGATTATTGAATTGTGAAGTGATGTATTTATGCATAAAGTTGAGAAAGTGATGTAATATGTAGTAAGTATGCCGTGTATCAGAGATAATAGCGTCATTATAAACTTGTCATTAAACATATTTTGCGTTTAGCCATTATTTTGAGATTTTTGGAAATTTACAATTTATTCCATATATGCTATATACAATGATATATATTTTCTTTTGTTGTTGCTGTTTCGATTCTCATCATATATTCAGAAGTTATCAAGTAGCCAATTTTGTATTAGATTCATTTCAGTTATATTCAGTACACGGCACAGTTTATATGCTATTATTTGGATACGTCATATGTATGTATATTGCATGTGCATTACTTAATCGCCTATAATGATAATAAATTGTACAAAATAAAGCTCAATTTGTTCAAATGAAAACTTAAGTAAAACTTGAGATTCGTGCACAAAAAACTAAATTAAATTTCTCTTCAAAAATAAAAGCAAATTAATTTCTGTGATGTTTTCATGAAGCTTCGCATGCTGTGATCTTAAATATAGAGTAATTACTAAAAACGTAATACAAGAAAGTATATGTATATAGTTTGCTATAATCATAGTTGCTAATAATAAATGTACAAATAATTACGACGCCTAAAGTACTTAACGCATACAATAACACTAAACAGAATGATAAGCTCTTAAATAGCTTAAAATCTGCAAATTTTTTGCTTGCCCTCTTTGCCGTTTGCACAATTTGCATTTATTTTTTTCTCTTTACTATTTTTTCCTTTTTTACTTTTTGTTTTATGTCAACAAAGGCCACATGAAATATTGAAAATTGAAATTTTCACCAATTTCGTGCATGGGATTCAACCAGCAGAAATTGCAGAATGCATTTCTAGTTAAAACTATTCTATAGAATGCAGCTAGACATTATACATGCACACACAAACACACGCGCACACATTACATACACACTCACACTCGCACTCGCACTCAGACTCGGACTCGGACTCACACATTGAAATGAATATGAATGAGAGTGCAACTTGAGGTTTTGCTACAAAAATTGTTGTTGTCTCTAGGCTTTTTACATTCAGCTGGAATTGGAATTGGTCATATAGCGTAAGCGAGTAAGTGAGTAAGTGAAGTGGAGTGAAGAGCGAGCGTGTGTTGCAATTGGAGGAGGAGGGTGGGAGTGGGGGGACAGTGAGAGACAGAGACGGGAGATAGTATTGCTCTGTGCGCCTCCTCAGTGAAACAAGAGCTCCTCGTCGTGGGGCTCGAATTTGTGCCAGTTCTATACGTCGCTCTGCTTGGCGTTTGTGTTGATGATGAAGGCGCCATTAACGTGACCATTACCATGATGATGCGACTTGCCATTGGGCACATACAGATTCGACAGATTCCCGTTGCCGTTGCTGCCAATCATGATGGCCGTGTGCGGTGTGCTGCCATTTAATTTGGCCACCAGCGGATTCTTTGTGGTCTCGCCCGGCGGTGTGGTCAGCGTCGGCGTCACCGGCGACGGTTTAATCAGCTCCAACTTGTCGTCGGGACTGCGCTTCAGCAACGATTTGATCAGTGTGCCATTTGTGGAATTTCTGCTTGGGCCACGATGCGGCATCGCATACATCAGACGGTCCCAGAACCAGGGATCATCCCACTTGATGTACGTGTTCATGGTCAGATACGACTGCAGATCCTTGGGCAGCTGCTTATGATCCCCAATGTCCGAGTAGATGATGACAATGACGCGTGAAACGCAATCGTTAAGCGCCGCCTTGTGCGCTGCCTGGAACTCCATTTTCGCCCACACGGACTCGATGAAATTGGGACTAAGCACAATGATGGTGCGTCGCGAATCCGCCACAGATTGGAATATATTGTCGGTGATTAGGCCACCAACGAGCCAGTCACGGCCATGCACACAGAGCTTGTACTTCTGATTGCCATTCTCGAGCTTGGGCACCAGATGATTCTCAATGAACTCGCGATCCTTGTGCGAGTACGAAATGAAGGCATCGAACTTTTTGTCCTTGTCCACGTCGGCCTCGGTGACCAGCCAGAGGCACAGATTGTGCGCATACAGCCAGATCTTGATCTCCTGCTGGTACTTGTAGTAAACAGCTGCACTGATGCCAATCAGGAAGCCCGTCAGCGAGATGACAATGATCAAGGCAATGAGCAGACTGCGTGGCTGCGGACACAAATCGTATTTGCGCAGTTCAATCAGGCGCGTGGGCATCTCGGCATCGCTGCAGTAGACGTCGTAGCCATCGAGCACATGCTCCTGCTTCGTCTGCAGATAGAGCAGCATATCGGCGGCTTTGCATTCGCAGACCCAGGGATTTTCCGCCAAGTTCATTTCCAGACTATCCACGTTGTTGTTTAGGTAGTCGAAGAATGTGGCATTCAGCAGCTGCAGTTGATTGCGTCGCACATCCAAATACTGCAGACGCCGGGGCAGATGATGCTCCTCCAGTTGCGTCAGATTATTGCCAGCCAAATAGAGACTCGTCACATTCGCATAGCCGCGCGCATCGTAGGCGGGCAGCTTGAGCAGCGTATTGTTCTCCACATGCAGCTCGAAGAGCGCCAGATTCGGCGGCAGCATCGGCAACTTGGGTATCTTGGTCAGATCGCTGTTCGAGCAGTTGATGATCAGCGCCGAGTCAAAGGTGCGCACGAAGCACTCGCATTTGGCCGGACAACGACGCTCCTTGGGCTCATCAGTCTGGTCAAAGTTGCAGAGCAGCTCACGCGGATGCACCGCAGTCATCGAACGTGTCGCAAGTGCTGCGGGCTCCTGGCACTGCAGACGATCCGTAGACACAATCAAATTCTTGGCATACTCCGGCTTGAATTCGCCGCGCGCGAACTGCAGAAAACGCAGCAGAGTGCAGTCACAGTCGAGCGGATTATCGTTGAGATCCACATGCACCAGCTTCCTGCCCGACTCAATGGTCTGCGAGAAGGTGCCGTTGTAGAAGTGCACCGTGTGTATTTGATTGTGCGTCAGATTGAGCTGCAGCTCCGACTTGGTGAGGAACGCCAGATCCGTGTAGTCCACGAACGTGATATTGTTGTAGCTCAAGTCGAGTTCGCGCAGCTCACGCATCGTGTACTTCCAGTCGGTGAAGATCAGCATTAGCGAATTGTTGCGCAAATTGAGTGTGGTCAGATTCTGCAGCCGATTGAATGGGGAAATGACATCGCCATCACCGCCATAGGGGGCGGCCATATAGTCGTGCAGATCGATGCGATTGTTGGCCAGGTGCAGCTGCAGCAGCATCGGAGTGCCCCCGAAGGCGTCGCGGTGTATGATCTTCAGATGGTTGTGGCTCAACTGCAGCAGCGTCAGATTGATCAGTTTGGAGAACAGAGTGCTGTAGGCGAGTAGAGAAGTAAATAACAGATTAATCAACGGTCGGAATCTGCTGCCAAAAAGAAACTAAAGACAATCTTAAAAAAACTGTCTTAATTGTTAATAATTTAACGATAACTATATATCATAGTTTGGTAACTAGCACTGCTTACCTTGATATTTCCGTCAGCTGATTATCGGCCAGGTTGAGTGTCTGCAGTTGGCCCAGGTGATGAAAGATGCCGTCGGGCAAGTGCCTCAGTCGATTCCTCTGCACGTCGAGCAGCACAAGATTCACTTGATCGTCCAGCAGGTGAGCGGGCAGTGTGCTCAGCTGGTTATCGATCAGTGTCAGGTTCACCAAGTTACTCGAGTGCTGAATGAGATCGCCGGGTATCGTCTGCAGTTCACAGCGCAAGTGCAGCGAACGCAACTCTGGCAGATTGGCAAAGAGACGCGACGGCAGCTCTGACAATGCGACGCGATTGTTTTGCAACTTCACCTGCCGCAACTTCAGGTTGTGCTGGAAAAGTCCCTCGGGCAGCGAGCGAAAGTTGTTGCTGCTCAAATTGATCTCGGTCATGTTGGTGAGCAGGGCAAAGACATCGGGACGCAGCTCGACAATGCCATTGTTATGCAAATCAATGTCCACCACACTCTCGGCGCCCTCGAAGTCGTGTTTGCTCAGATTGCGCAGCTGATTGCTCCACAGATTCAGATGCTGCAGCTTGTGCAGATCCCGAAAGATGCCGTGCGGCAGCTTCTTCAGATTGTTGCTGCCCAGCTCGAGGAACTCCAGGTGCTCCATGTCGGCCAACAGCTTGGCCGGCAGCTCCATCAGGTTGGCCGAGCGCATATCCAGCCAGCTAAGGTTGCGCATGTGACGCAACAGATCCTCGGGCACGTAGGACAAGCGGCGGGCCACGAAACGCAGTCGCTGCAGATTCTGCAGTCGCTCCAGGTGCGTGCTCGTCACATTCATGCCCAGGTCGTTGCTCTCGAAGAACATTGTGTTGGTGTTCGTGATGCCCAGATTGTCCAGCAGTCCCGCGATCGGCGTGTGGAAGGGCAGCGGGCAACGCTTGATCTGCACCATGGGAATGCTGCCGATGTTCAGCTGCGGCATCTGCTTAAACTCCAGCGGATTGGTGATGTTGCACTCGATCATCACCTTGAAGCCGGGCTTGATGGTAATCTTGAATTTGGGACTGAAACTCTGGCCCGGGCAGCTGATGTCGTACTCGGAGTAGAGCACGGCGCACTCGCATGACGAGATGTTGAGATCCGTGCACTCATCGCGTCCAAACTCGGCGCCACTTGGCTGCCAGCTAATCAGTTGCAGCAACACCAGCAGCAGCGTCGGCAGCGCTGCCAAACTCATTGTGGCGATTGTTCTGCAAATAAAGCAAAAGTTTGCATAAGAAATTAATCAAAGTGTTGCATACCTTTAGGCGGCTGCCTTATTTGTTCGACTACTTAAATTGTAAGTGCGGCAAACGCATTTAAAATGCAACTTTCATGCAGTTAATTAAACAAAAAAAAAAAAAAAATGTGCTGGCAAAAGGCAAATGACACGTGCGTCAAACACTGTTGCATACACAAATGAAGCGCGGTCATACGAGACGCAGCAGGTGCAGCCAAGCATCCCTCTCTCTGTACGCCTTTGTTGCATTACATGTCGGCACGGACACGGACCTCGACAACTCCCTGCGTTGTCGTCTCGTCTCTTTGGCAACTCTGTGGTGTAATTACGGTCAGAGGGAGTGTATAAAATGTTGTAAAATGTTTGGCTATTCGGCGCTGCGCTGTGTGCTGCACTCTATGGGCTTTGTGCATTTAATGAATTTGTCATGCGCTTCCAAAGTGTGTGTTTTGTGTTACAGCTTTAAGCTGAATTGCTCTTTATCCTGGCCTGCCTGCCTGCCTGACTGCCTGACAATTAAATTCTGCCCATTACGAAGATCTCTGAAAGGAATTCAATTAAAAGTTTCGCCTGCTTTTTCCACTTGTCACTTGGCAATAGCAGTCAACCTAACGCCTCCCCTGCCTCCCTGCCTGCTCTTGGCCATCTCAGTTTAGCTGCAGTCCCCCATAAATTTGTTGGCTCTGACAGCTGCTTTTGAATGAACAATTTTTGATAAGGCAATTTAATTATGCGCGCCATAATTTGATTTTCCATTTTTTTCCCAATTTTTTTTCTATATATTTTTTTGGGTGAAATTTTAGCTGCGAGGCGAACAATTTACTTGGGCATTTGGCTTTTAATTAGACTACAACAATGATGGCATTTTGCATCACGGCGCCGCCGGCAATTTCAAATAATTATACATATTGAATTTCCGTTTAGATTGCATTAGCTGCGCTTCGCTACCTTATTTACTCAAAGTATTAGCCGTATTTGGTGAGTCTTGAAAAGCCAAGAAGTGAGCGTGACTTTAAGTTGAATGTGTTTTCATTGTAGTTTGTGCATTAGACATTGAAATGCGTCTGGATGTCTGGGTTTTTGCAATTTAGTTGATGATACTTGAACTAATCGAAGTCTGAGCTACTTATTTACTGATTTGCCATGGCAATCGCTGTTAAGCCATTAGCCGTAAGCGTTAACACGAACTCAACGCAGATGTTTGTTTGTGTGTTTGTTGAGTATACGACCCGGTGTACACAGAGTCAATTCGATACCCAAGCGTCGTGTGCCAAATCCATTTAAATCTCAACACCTGATTTTGGCCTTGCCTCTCTCGCTATGTCTTTCGCTCTCTCTCGCTCTCGCTCTCTGTAGGAAGATGTACAATTTGTTTATGCAAGAGGTTTGAAACTAAACGTCTGTTCTCGCTCTCGCTTTAGCTCGCGCGCTCGACTGTTTGTGTAGCCAACTTCAATTTCGCATAAAACTTTAAGCACTTTTCGCCCGTTGGCGGCCAAGTTAACCGTGCAACAACGGCATATCCTTGTGTCTGCCAGCATCTGCCTTCCACCTCCTGCTTGGCCACAAGGCGCTGTTTTGGCTTTTAAATTTAGCCCCCGACTTGGCTTATCTAAACAGGCTGCTACGCTTGCCAGACCAAGCGGCCAGTCCGCCAGCCAGTCAGCCAGGCAGTCAGCGAGGCAGCTAGCCGAAGAGAGCTCTTGTTGTCGGGCAAACATTTTAAACATTTATATTCACTTAAGAAAATTACTTTTAGCTTTTATGCTACGCTGGCCGTGTAAATAACCTGCAGATCTACTTCTGCTGTTCCTGTTGTTGTTTGCCTGCTTTGCTGTAGCTGTTGCTGCTGCTGCTGCTGTTGCTGCTTTGCATTGATATGCCTCGTCGCTTGTTTATGCAATCCAATCTAAGGCTGCTGCTTCTCGTTGACAAGTTTTGCGAAAATGTCCATTCAATTGAAGCAGCTCAGCAACATCAGCAGCAGCAACAATGAGCACCATATTTAATGAGGCCTAAGCAAAAGCAATTTGTGTTGGCATATCTCTGTTTATTGTCTCCGTCTCGCTTGCTCTCTAATATTTGCTCAGTGTTTGCTGAAATTGAAAGCATACTTTCAGGCTGGCAATTAAGTTGGGTGTGCGATTGCAGATGGCCCGCCTCAGCTTGCCACCTAATTCCAGTCCGCCTCGCAATTAAAAATAATTGTTAATTTTAAACGTCACACGCACACACACACACGACTACAGAATTATAAAATCATATGGACTGTGGCCCATTTCAGTGCGCTGCCTTCACTGGCATTTGTCTGCTTTAATTAGACGCACATCCTCCGTGTTGTTCCTCCCCACCCCTGCTTTCTCCCTTGTCTGCACCGCTTCGAGTCGTTAATAAAGGTTAACGAAGTTCTGCCATCGCGCAGATTTCTCACATATTTACACACACACACGCACACACACATGCGAGGACACAACGTAGCACGTCGGTTTGCCTGCTATGGGCTAGAGAGTGCGCATTTTTGCACTCACGTGCTCTTTTCCGGTATGTAACGGTACTAAATTCATTAGGCACACTAAATTACAACCGCAGCGCATGATGCGAGCGGTGTGAGTTTGAGTTAAACTTGGAATTCTGGTGGGGAGAGGCAACCAGACGAGACGAGCGCACTACGGGCGGCATTGAGCTGATGAGTAGGGAGTAGGGAGCAGGAGCAGGAGCTGGAGTAGTAGATGGGGTTGAGTTTGCCGTGCCAGTTGACGCCAGGTTGCCAGCAGACTTTTGTTTTTTATTGCCCGCCGTTGTACAAAGTGCTTCAATGTACGCCTTTTGCTATTACACACACGCTGGCTCACTCACACATAAACAGGCAGATATATAGCAGACATGTGTGTGTTTGTGTTTGTGCCTATTAAATAGTCGCGCCGCCCGCAGTGCTGCCTTGGAAAATTGGCTTTCGCATGCCTGCGGTGTGCTTTATTACTGCAAGCAACAAAAGCAACAAATACAGCAACATGGACGAATAATAGAAGCAACAACAACAAGAAAATTAGGAGCAACAACAAGCGCAATAATATCAGCTACACTCGAGTATGTTCGACTGAGAAATACTTGCTATTTTATCACCTAAAAACTACCTTGATCTGAGATACGGCTGAAGGCGAAAAGACAGATGGAAAGGCAATGAGTCAACTGCTGTTGCTGATCATGCATAATTTGTACTTAACAATGTCTTCATTTGCAAGTTAAGCTGTCTTTAAGCTGCGATACCATTGTTAAATACGTGTGCCGGGTATCCGAGCAACTCCCACGTTTGGCGAAGCATTTCAGGCATGACATTAAATGCTTTAAATATTTCTTAATGCCCTGACAGTTGGATTAGAGCAAAGAGTGTGTTTTAATGTTCTCGTCTTTTAATGACGTTGACATTGCTGAGCAAGCGAGCGTGCTTCGAAGCGCGTTGTTTTCGTTCGCCCCAAAAAGTATGCTACAGTAATTGTAAGACTAGAGTTAACGCATTCATCAATCAACTTGACTAATTACCACAATTGCTGGCGTGCAACAGCAGCAAACAGCAATAGCATTCAACACACACACACACTCTAATACTTTCTCACACACACACACACACACACACTAATACATATGCCGGTTGCAGTTGCAAAGCGTAAAAAGCAAATAAACTACAACTTGTTTAATAATTTCTTATTAAAAACTTAAGCAAAGAAAAACCCAAAAAAAAAAATCATAAAACACTTGTGCAACTTAGCTGCAACTACACACATACTATACACACACATACACACCACACTCACGTCTAGTGGCAAGTTTGCAGTTTGCTGGCCAACTGCTTTTTGCTCGGCTTGTGGTTTCCTATCTTTCCGGCGGAGCCCAACGGGTGAACGTGTGTGTGTGTGTGTAAACTGCAGTTGCGTTTGGCAAAAGATTTCAATACTTGGAAACTTTTGTGAGCCAATGTTTATGGCGCCCAACGTGGTTTACAACAATTCGCCTCCCCATCGGAGAAATTGTGTACACAGAAGTGCCATGTTTATACACAGCACCGATGCTGTTGTTGCTGCTGCTGCTGCTGCTATGTTGCTGAGGGGGCACAAGATGTGCTCTGAAGCACTGGCATATTGGTATTGCCAGCTGAGTGAAGCCGTGAGCAAATACAACGCGTTGTGCGCTCTGCTTATTGCTTTACATCGCCGCTGCAGCTCTCGATATTGCCAAATAGACGGAAGGTTCTCTTTCGCCTCCAGTCCAGCCGAAGATTACAGTGAACTACTACGAGCTCATGCCCATGTTTACTTTGTGATAATCATAAGCCCGTCGGCCAGCAATTAAATACAAATTAACAATTAATTAGCTGGACTTTGCTTTATCAATACTATGGCCAGCAGCTAGCCTAATGGCTACTAATTACACGAAAAAAAAGAGGAGCGAAAAACTAAAGCACACGAAATAACTAAGCTGCTTAATATCTAAACGAAGCTATGCGTATTTATGAGTGGGCGTGGTCTGTAAATTCCGCACTATACTCTTTATATATGTATCCGGTCTGTGCTCCGAGCTCTTCTCTTGGCTGTAATCGGAGTGTGTTCACGACTAAAAATAACTGCAAGCTGATTACGCAGCAACGCCTCCTAGTCCAAGACTCTGGCACAGCATCAGTTACTCGTGTTGCTGTTGTTGTTGCGGTTGGGCGAAGCGTTCGTGTGGAATCGAAAACATAGATGCGAGATGTGAGCGGGCAGAGTTGCAGCATGCATTGAATTCTCATAATAGAATTTGCCACAACTGTGCGTGCAACATTTCTGCTGCTGCCCCAGCATTATTGCCGAATGGGGTAATCGCAAAGTGCATTAGGCAAAAGTTTGCGAAATAAGCCAGCTACTTTTGTATATTGCGATTGCAATTGTAGAGGGTAACATTTGGCTGTGCTGCACCTTGACGAGTTTTTCATTATGATAATTTGAGATGCGCCAGTTGTTAATGAGAGCTGTTGTTGTTGCTGTTTGCTGTTGCCGTTTGCTGTTGCTGTTTCTGCAGTTTACCAGACGTCTAATGAGCTGTGCAAAGCTGAGGAGAGCGCAACTTCAAAGGCAGCGACAAATCCATGAGATACTCTCGTGCCCACACCATGGCTCATTATTTCAACGGAGGCTGTAGCCGCGTTCAAGTTGCATGCAACTAAGCAGATGCAATGGCAGCAGCAAAAGCAAAGGCAGCAAAAATGAGAAGAGCGAAGCAAGAAGCAGCGAAAAAAAGGGGTTAAGACCTGATTTGCGTTCGCCTGGAAAAACGAAGGGCCCGCCGCTTGAAAGGCAGCGCATTGTCTGTGGCAAGAAGAAAAGAAAGGCCTGGCCTGTATTTTCCAAACGACAGCGGGAGAAAAGGAAAGGGCAGAGTGTGAGCAGTCGCAAAGTGAAAGGCTTTGTAATGTCATTTGTCTGTTAATCATGTTGTCTTCTATAAGTTTCTGCAAAGTTTTTTGCATAATGCGCTCGTGCCCAAAGACAAACGCGTACAAGAACTTGTTGAGCCCCAACTCGAAGTGTAAAGCGAGCGAAAGAGAGCAGCAGCCAGTTTCAGGTTGAGGCGCCTCCCCAGGCCGGGCAACCAAGGCACTGGCCGCACTTTGTCCCCGTGTGCGTGACGCATTCAAGTTTGATGGGCTTTCATAGTTATGTTGTTGGTTGTTGTTGCTGCTCTTGATGTTGTTATTATGATGAGCATTGTTGTCTTGTTGGCCAAGGGAGCAGTTGGCAACTCAATGCTTGCTGACTGTTTGTTGTTGTTTACGCAGCTCAAAGTCACTCAGATGGATACTTTTGTGGTCGAGCGAGCTGCCACTCAGCTCTTCCTGTGCTGCGCCTTCTTGACTTGCTTAGTTTTTGGTGGCAGCGCAAACAGTTCAGCCCAAAATTGATTTCCACTTTCAATGCCACTTGCCACTTGCCAGTTGCCACTTGCTGCCTGCCACTCAAGTGCAGCTGGCCTCTGTCTTCAGGTTGCTTTTGATTTGTGCTATCTTCCTATTTACCGTCTAAATAATCTTTAGCAACTTTCCAAGCTGATTGAATACAATTAAACCGATGCTTAAGAAGCTTTAAGCTGCACTAAGCAGCTTTCACTCCAAGCACTTCGATTGTTTTTCTCGCTTCACTTTTATTTGCCTTTGCTTATGACGATGATGATCTGTTTTTTCTCAGTCATTCCATCCATCCAGTTTGCGAGCTCTAGCTCCATCTGCAGCTCTTTGGCTTGTTGAGGCATTACTTGGCCATTTCCTTGGGGCGTCACTTGCCATTTACTCCAACCACTCCCAGAGACTTGCAACGTTTCCTCTTAAGCAGCTTACTAAATTTATGTGCAACTTCCCCACATACGCATACACTAAAAGACTCAAAGACTCAAAGACACGCACACACGCACTCAACTCACACACTCGCCAGTCATTCACATAAATAAACAACTCGAAGAGGCAACGATGGCAGCTGGCAGCTAAATAGAAATAAAATAATAGACCTGCTGCAAGTAGTGGACACGTCTCCAAATGAAAATGTCGCCCATTGGCTTCAACAGTTTATTATGCAAGCGTATCCGCAAGCCGAAGAGGCAAACCTCCAACTCCAACTCCAACTCCGACTCCAACTTCAACTGGTGCTCGTACTCAGTATTGTAAATAATACAGCGTAATGCCAACCTGCCAAGTGTGGCCAGAGAACTTGGTCTGATTGTCAAGGGACGCACAACGCGTACACTTCAATTACGAGTGGCATGCAACGGCGGCAGCAACAGCAGCGTGCCACTGCCAACTGCCACTAGTGGCAAAGACGATGACAGCGTGCATAGACACAGACGAAGACAGAGTCGACGAGGATGACTTTGGCGAATGCCGAATGCTGAATGCCGCCTTTGGCGCAGCGCTCGCTGTCTTCAATCTTCTGGGACTGGTTCTACAACTACTTAATTTTGTCGTGGCCACAGCACTGGGCACAGCACTCTTGCGTCTCAACTCGACTGCCTCCAGTGCGTTGCCTGCGTTCTTTCTTGGGGTCTGTGCGCTGCTTATACACTGCAAAATCAGCGCTTACTTTAAGTCTAGTTGGGCAAACGTTTGTCGTATAAACAAATCTAGTAATTGTGAATTTAAACTCATTATTCGTATTTAAAAATATTTGAATTATTAACCATAAATCTCTTGTCGTTTCAGGCGTTAATCAAATATTTAATCTGTAGTCTATTTGCTCACACGTCTCAACTCTAGAACTACTCTTGACTGCTACTCGTACTTTTATTCTATGCTGCTTTGTATTTGCCATTGTCCAGTGCTGGGGCCTTCATAATTTGCGCTTTGTTTTATTGCACGAGTTGCATGCCGCTTAATTCGCGGCCACCACAGCAACGCTGTCGTCTCATTGTCCCATTGTCCGGCAAACTGAGAGATGCGAGCCCGCAGTTCTTATTGTTGTTGAAATGTGAGTCACGTTTAAAGTTGCGCGTTCTCTGTGCCCAGCATTGTGGCATTTGGGACCATAAATGGGGTTTGCTCTACAGCGTCTACGTCTTCGTCTTCATCGCCGTTTAGCTTGCACACAAAAAAAAAGTCTCGGGGCCCCATTTATAGCGCTAATTGTGCACATTTTGTAGCGCTTGTTATTTAGAAATGTGCACGACTTTCTTGTTGTTCTCGCTCTTGTTGCAGCCACTACAGAATCAACGGCGACTGCTGACTGCTGTTGGAGACCTTGACACAACGGCGAGCGCAATTTTGGCATCTGTTGAAGGGCCATTAGTAAATTTGGACAGCTGCCAACGGTCAATTGGCAATTTTATTGCCATGGAATCTATTAAGCCGGGATTAGCCGGCGATTGATGCGCCACTTTACTCAATTTCTATATGCGTGTAATTATATAAAAAGCGTAGCAATTCATTACGACAAAAGCATTTTAAATTCATTCAAATACCCTTCAACAACAACGAATGTTGTCGCATTTTTTTGGACGATGGCGACAAAAGAGTTAAGTAATTTAGAGAAAGTAGAATGAAAAATTATAAAACGCATGTTACGTATAAATATATAATGCATTTAGTTTTCATATTTGTATAGGGTAACACGAGTTGTTCATTGAGTGGGCCAACAAAACATGTGTAATGTGTTGTGGCATATTAAAAATTCCAATATCATGCAATATTTATGTGTCGGCCAGAATTATTTGTGCATATTTGCGCTGATTGCATCCCGTGGCGGATATTTAAGCAATGTCCTGACCCACTCACGTTGCGCAAACACTCACACATAACTCCACACACGCACACACACACACAACTCAACACACACAACTGAACACACACACGTGTAACACGCAGATGCAAACAGCAACCGCTTCCGGTTATTTATTCTATGTCAACACACCGCCAAACAGATTCCTGTGTGCGCGCCTTCAAATCAATGGATATTAAAATAAAAGAAAAAAATAAAAAAAATAATACGGCTAAATCGAAAACAATGGCAAATGTTTTCAATCATTTCTTTTGTGCTGCCCATTTGCTGTTTGATTTATGCATGTTTGTATTTTCTGAAAATATTTGAGTTTATTTTAAATCTAGTATTCAAATGAATACTGAGTCTTTGAATAGTTTGCAATGACTATTGTCATTTTATTTTCTGTGGAGCATTTGCAGTTTGTTTGCAGTCGTCGTTGTTGGATTAAAAATGCATAAATATGAAGCGGCTTCGGATCTATCTGCATATTGTATTCTTTTTTGGCAGACGATGTGTTAAAACATTCGCGTATTTATAGAGATATTAAAATTTATATCATTGCTTAATATATAGCCCCGAACAATGGACCAAAGAAGACCGGAGCAGAGCAGAGTACAGAGCAGAGGAACGAAGAGTTGCCGCTGGCCGCGGATATCGCAACCGCAGTTGCAGAGGCGATAAATAAAGATTAAAATCTCTGAAATGTGCACAAAAGTGGCTGGCACTTCATTTCAATTTATGTATTTATTTTGTATATGTATGCGGCTGGCAAACACAGAGACAGACAGACACAGACACAGACACACACACACACAGACGCACTCTCATTTGGGCCACATACAAAGGATAAATCAAAAATCGTTGCATACTTTATGGCGGACGCCGCAATGGGCCATGCAATAAGCGAACTTAAGCGCCATGTTTCAATTGCAAATGATTTAAGCTGTCAAGTCGTCAGCCAGCAGCGCGTTTCAACAAACAAAAAGGCATCAAGTAAAAAGTAAAATAATTTACAAAAAATAAATGAAAGATGGAGAAAATCATGCAAAATTCCATGGGCCAGCAAATGACATTGTGTATACGCACTGTGCGTTTATATTGAAATTCACAGCGTGCGTTGTGAGTTTGGTTTTTTTTTTTCTTTTTTATGTGCGACAGTAGCATTCACTTTTGTCACGCTTTCGCCACCCCCATCCCCGCACCATCAGTTCTTTTTTTTATAGCCATTAAATCAGAGTGCAAATAAAAGAAAGTAAATAAAAAGAAGTTATAACCTTCGCGCGGTGGCTGGCAGGAGGTCGCTCGGTTTTGGAAATGGCAAAAGGAAGTGTTGCATGGCCTCTGGGCTCAAATGAAATGCTGAAATGAAATGTTGTCATAAAATTGCGAAAATTCGTAAAGTGCATTTTATGCCTCAACACTCAATGCCATGAAAATATATTGACGAAATCAAAAACACACACATACACACAATCTAGACGTCGGTAGAATAATTAAACGAAAAGGAAAAGCATTAGCTTGAGCAGAGCATTCGAGTGGATACGTTGAATGCTGAATGTTTGGCATGTTTGTAGAGTGTCACAGCTGTTTTAATTTTGGCATACATCCATCAGGCAATGGCCTTTTAATTACATTTTAATATTTGGCCTCAAAAAATTGCAATAACGCCATAATCGCTGTACGGGTTGTGGTAGTTGTATGCATGTCTGTGTGTGTGTGTGTGTGTGTGTGTGTGTGTTTGTGTACACAAGCCAACACACAATTTGGCCTAATTGGTTGCCACAAAATGTCGGTGGCATGTGGCAGTTGCACGCTCGGTTCGCTGCTGCAGCTGCTGGCGACACATTTGGAGAGTCGAAGCATAAATTTAGTTTATGCTAAATACGCATGAACATTTTGGAAATGCATAATAAAAAGCAATAAACAAACACACACAAACACACATCAGTTGCAGGATCAGCTAACATTGCTGCTGCTGCTGCTGCTGCTGCTGTAGTTGCTGCTGTTGCTTTTACTCCTGTTGCCACCAACAGTTGCATTAATTAGTTATTTACCCCACAGCTAGGAGGCAACAACAGACGGAGGGGGGAAGAGGTGGCTAATGTGGTTTGGTCTCTGTTGCGTGTTGAAACTATTTCATATGCAAATGTAAATTTAATGAGTCGTTGAAGCTGCTGTCCTTTCACATTGCGCGCGTGTTAATGTTTGTGTGTGGGTGCGAGGTTGCGAGGATGCATATTTAATGGCAAATATTTTGTTAATTTTTAATTTTAATTGCAGTCGCTTGTTTGTAATTTTTGCATAATTGTCTGCGTGGGCGTGAGCGCGAATTCGCTGACAGGCGGCCAATTAAATTATAATATTTATTGGATTGTTAGTCGAAAATTATGCGCATTCGAATGCAGTCGGCTGCGAGTTTGTGTTCAAGTGCGTTTGTATTTAAATGCAGGCGTTCCGATTGTTTGGTGAATAAATACGAAATCATTAATGCAATGCAATGCGAAATGAAATGAATTGAATTATTTATGCATTAAATACGCATAAAATCAAATGAAAGCAAACCGAAAACCAAAACGAAGTTTGGTTCTCTTTGACTTTCCTACTCTGGCTCTGGCTCTGGTTTTGTTCTTGCATTTCAAAGTGACTGTGGCAAATGTAATTGCATCAGTGACTCTCTGTCTCTCTTTCTCTCTCTCGCTCTCTTGCTCTCTTTTGCTCTCAGTTATCTTTTCTTTTTATTTTGGTTGTGCCATCAGCATAGCTGCTGAAATTCAATTAAGTGGGCGTCTTTCACAGCACAACAAACCAGCGCACCACTACAAAACACTACACCGCACTTCACTACACACTACACACTACACTAGCCTGCACTATCCTACAAAACACATGCGAGCGCTGACCAGTTGGTCAGTTGTACCCTACAAATTGTTAAAGTGCCGAAAAAGGGCGTTTGCATTTTAATGCAAATATTTCATTTGCTTTGCTGAGCAACTTTCATTCGATCAGCGTCGCTTTTGCCAGCCTGACTGCATGTTTTTTTCGGTGGCCTTGTGCGAATTTAATTAAATTCTTCAGCTCTTTGAGCCGCAGGATCGCACTTGACGCATAATTTGTCTAGCAGTTGAGTGTGTTTTTCCCGTTCTCCTTTTTTTTTGTGTTTTTGTGTTGCAGCAATGCCAGTTGCGAGTTGCTTTCGGGGCACGCAAAAGTGTTGCATGCTGCAGGCTCTGTGTGTGTGCGTGTGTGTGTGTGCTGTGTTTGTGTTTGCTGCTCCACACCAAAGAATATAAATTGTTGTGCATGTTTATCTCACCAATGCAGCCAAAGAGAATGAACCATTTTTGCTTCATTTTGTTTGCATACCCCCTCTACCCGCCCTTTCTCCCACACACACACACACACACTGACTAACACAAGTGCTGATATATATGCATATATGCATGAGAAATATAACAGCCCACAAGCCACCCGAAAAAAGAAACCAAATGAAATATAATAAAATGCTTTCGGGCGCGCGAGCTAAAAGAAATATATGAGAAACTGAAAAATGCTATACTATATCCACACACAACAGTTATATAGTTCTGAGTTCTGTGCGGTGCGTGACAGTGAGTGATAAAAGTTATGATCTCTTTGGGGAATTCACTGTGTAATTTATAGCTTTCGTCTACGCCGTAGAGTATTAAAAAAATGCTTAAGGCGAGTGTTTGTGTGTGTGTGTGTCTAAATTAACTAGAGGGAACAGATTAGATCATGATTAAGATACTGCGCCTTCTTGATGGTGTTTTTGATTAAAATATTACGTTTTTGACCTAATAATAATGCGAGAGATCATGCAAATGCTTTGCATAAGTAAATATTTCAATTTATGTAGATTCCTCTGTTTCTGTTGACCACAATTTGCTGAGGCACATTTAATAACTCCCTAAATAATAATGTAAAGTATATAATTGTCTAATTTATTAAATATGCATACAATAAAGTATGCTTAAATTTATGTGTCATTCCAACTTTTTTATTATTTCGTTCTAGTTTCCCAGAACTGCACAAAGTTGTTTTAATTTATGCATTTAAGTATTTATTTATCTTCTTTTTTTATACCTAGACACATATATATATTTTTTTTCTTTTGCTTTCTATTTGTTGCAAAACAATCATTAATTATTGTTATTCATGCATATTAAGTGGTTGCTGAGATAATATTTATGTTAACTTACCTTTTTTGTCTGCTGTGTGTGTTATCCCTTTTCTTTTTGCCTTTTTCTGCGTTTGATTTGTTTCTTTTTTTGCTCCCCCAGTCCTTTTTACTGCAGCTCGTTGTACATTTTTAATGTATTTTTAAGCAATTTACTGCAAAGAGAATGGGAAATAAAAAAGCGTGAAAAATATGCAAAATAGTCAGATGGAAAAGTAGCCTAAAGAAAACGTCGAGAACGTTGAACATTGCGAATCTCTGTGGAGAAGAAGTACAAGATGGAGGCATCTTATTAACATTTCAAATGAGCTACAACACACAGACAGCGCCCAGAATGTTGCACAGCGACTTTTCAACTTTGCCACTTTTGAGCTAGAAGTGGTTTCAACACACACACACACGCATAGAGTGACATGTGTGTAAGTGCGAGTGTGTGAGTGTTGGTTTTATTATAGCACTAATTATGTCATACATATGCAAAAGTGGCAAACAAGGCGTCGCCGGGACGAAGTCCCCTCTCAAGTGTGTATACATGACACGCTCGTGTAAGCCACTTAAATTTTAACGCATACCTAATGTCTATTCATGAGTGCCCCCTCGCTCTGCACCTCCACCTCCACCTCCCTCCCCACCCTCCCTCTGCCGCCCACAACTTACTCGTTCTTTCTCTATGTGTGAGAGTGTGTGCGTTTAATTTAATTAAGCTCACTGCTACTTAGCATTGCATGGCCATGCATCTGAAAAACCATTTGCAAGTCAAGTATGTGTTCTCTGCTGAAGGTTGCAACATGCGGCAAGCTGCATAGGATGAGCCCTGCCAAAGGGTTTGAGCTAAGGACGCCACTTGACATCAACCACAGCAAAAAGATGGCGTCAAGTGCATGAAAAACGATCTGAATTCTGCATGTTTATCGTATCCATATCCACTAGTCATAAATTATATATATGTAGTATATTTCCATATATGTATGTAGACGATAATCCAATTCTATAGAAATATCTTCCACATATTTTCATGCTGCTCAATTATTTTTATATTCATATTTCAGGCTATGTAAATGAAGTTCAAATCATATTAAATTTAATTGGAATTCCCATTTAAATAAATATGCTAAAACTCTAGAGTGGGAGTGTGCTCGACTTTCGGCCACCCTCTCTACGCATAGCAACTGAGTTTTCACATGCGAAGTGAAATGAAACACAAAATACACAAAGCAAAATTAAGGCAAAAATAAATCCTTTCAAATAAATAACAAATTTATCCATCTCCCAAGCTAAGCGCAATAGAAAGAGGTCAAACTTTGTAATTTCAGTTGTGTGTGTCTTGTTTGAAATTCCAATTACTGTGAAGCTGCATCAATTTAAATATTTTGAGGCAGCCTTATAAATATGAAATCACAATGTTTTTGTTTATTTATTTATTTTGTTATGCACACACAAATTGGCATTGGCCAACACTTTGTCAACTCCACCCCCCCCACCCAAAAAAAAAAAAAAATAAAACAAAATAAAAGGCGAAACGAACCCAAAAATGGCATATGCAAATTTTCACTTATGTGAGGATTGTAAATTTCTCAAGATTTTGTAATTGGGTTTCGTCATGCAGAATGTAAAATTTATTGAAATTTGCAGATTTGTTCTTGATGTATTTATTCATTGGCATTTAGAGCTGTGCTTTATTTGCTGCTGTTTTCATTATGCTAAGTATTTAAGCTTTTGCCACATAACGTTGCATGTTTTGTCGAAATTAGAGTGAAATAAAAGTGCATTTTGCATAAACTGCAAAATGCTTTGGCTACGAGTATTTCTAGCAATTAAATTGCTTGCTGCTTGCTGTCCATACATAACATTTTGCGCATATAGACAAAAAAGACATGATATTACATGTCTGCTTCGCATTTGTGTGTGTGTGTGTGTGTGTGTGTATAGCTGTGTGTGTGTGTGTGTGTGTGGTGTTCTGGTATGGTCTGAAAACCGCAGTCCATTGCTGCTGTTTGCTGTCTTTGTTGCCACATAATGTTACTGCTGCTGCTGCTGCACTCGAAGCCAGCGATGCATGCAACAAACTCCACACTCCTCACTCCCCCAACACAACTGTCTGTCTCGATGTCTGTGCGTCTGGCTGTCAGCTCCCTTTTGCATGCATTTTCATATTGAAAATCACTCAAGTGGCAGACCGACAACAACAGCCGCGTGTTTTGTGTGGCAATTTCGGTTCTTTAGCGCAACAAAAAAAAAAAAAGGAAGAATAAAAACATATATGCATATACATTTAAACGTATGTAGAAATGAAGAAAACAAAAGCAGTCGACTGACTGCATGTTAATGTTAATAGAAGCAGAGTGAAGCCGCATAATGAGCGGCTGTTTAGAGGCAAAAATCTCAATGGATGTTAATAAAAGTCGACAGCGAGACATGCATAATTTCCATAGACACACACACACACACACACATTTTGTTGCACTGCCCCACGGCGAGGTATATGACTGATATTTATGTGTAGCGTATGAATTGCGTATATGCCTCTTTTGCAGTGTATTTCTAGTTCGTTGTCTGTTGGTTGCTGCCTGCTTTCATAATGAAATGTGCAAATGTGCAGATGGAGAGCTCCCAACAGTGTCCCTCACTTCTACTCCAGCAGTTTTCATAATTTTTAACATGTTTGCCTGCCGCTGTGTGTGTGTGTTCGTGTGTATCTGTGTGTGTTCTATGGTTGCACGCGCCCTGCATTTGTACATAATTTCATTGCTGCCGGCTCTTTTTTCGCTATTTATACAAAAGAATGGGGAAATGGGGGAGCAAAGTACAAAAAAAAAAAAAAAGAAAATAGAATGGAAGCAACAGCAGCAGCACCACCAGCAGTAACCACTCAACTGCCCCACCCAACAAACGCTTTTAGTCACTTTGCTTTGTTTTTTAGTTTAGTTGCTAATTTATTTGTCTAGATGTATGCATGCATTTGGTTCAGCCAGCCAGGCAGCCAGCATTCATGCCTTTGTTGTCTTGCATTTGTGTGCCACATTTCGCAGTAGTCGCATTCCCGGCTTTTTCGGGTAACATGCTTAAGCGCATCTGGCGGATGCATTCGCCCTTTTTCTGCTCCCCACCCCACTTTTGCACTGCACACACTTGCACTGGGAGCCAACCAGCAGCATATCCACCACATTAACTTGTTCTTGCTTTCGCAGTAGCTTTTGCTTTTGCTGTTGCTGTATCTGTTTCTCTTACTTCTATTTGTGCAGTGCTGTGCTGAATATTTATAAACTGTAAATTTGTAATTACGAACAGAGCAACTGCAGTTGTATCTGTATCTGTAGCTACTGCTGCTGCTCTGCATCTGTTTTGGACAAAATGTATCTTTTACAGTGCAGTGTGTTTGCTGGCTGTGCATAATTTTCGCTTGGTTGCCTGCTGCTTTAGTTCACTTTAAATGCTCCTTCTAACAATGCTAATGAAAGCATATGAACCACACACACACTCTGCGCATTGTTCCCCCGCGCCAATTCTTTGGGCTTTAGTCAACTTTAAGTGTGACTTGACTCTCAAAGCATTGTGCTCATTATTATTGCAATTGTGGCTTCGATTTCGCGCTAGGAAAACTAAGATTGCTGTTCGGTTTTGCATTTCTCTTGGCAACCGCATTGAACCTAACAAACTCAGTTCTAAGCATTCTCCTCAGACTTGTTCGCTACTTGTGGCTGTTGTTGTTGGTGTTGTTGTGCAGCGTGTTAATTACATATTGTAGTAGTTCAGTGGTTGGGCTTCATCGCCGTAAAGTCAGCAAGTTACTCGCACGCATAAAATAACTTCCTTCTTCATTTCTCGTCTGACGGCCTAGTTGGCGGGAAAGTTGATGTTGCTGTTGCTTTTGTTGTTCTGGCTGCCACAGGAATTTTATGCGGCGCGTATATAAATCATTTTTCATTAGCTCACGCATGAGCTGAGCTCGGGCCGACACATACATAAAGAATTTTGTGCTGTTGACTTTGGGACAGCGAGCTCCCAAAGTTTAAGCCAAAAAATTCTTTTGGCCTGCTCTTCATGTTGTACTTTTTTTTTTTATATTTTTATATTTTTTTATGCTTTGCATGTTCAACTTTAATTGAAATATATGACTGACCTCAAAACAACATGGGAACAAAATCAGCGTATACCAAAACAAAAAAAAAGGTAAAAATAAATTTACCTCCTGGACAAGAGCACGCAAAGTCAGATGCCATTTCTATATACAAAATGTTCTTGTTTTTCTTCATTTTTTCGCAGGTATATAAACTGCTCACTTGACCTTTGTGCATGGACTTAAGCAGCACAAGAGGAAAAAAAAAACAGCAAACAGTTCTCCGCACTGAACCTTGAAAGATTGTATTTTATTTTAACCCACTTCCCGAAATAAAAGTGCAAAACAAATGTATAAAGAAAACGTGAAGCAATAAAATACGAAAATGGAAAAATCAACTTTTTGTTGACTCTTTTCTGCTGTTTCCATTCTTTGCTTTCGCAGCCTTTTGCGTTTTCGTTCCTCGCAATCAATTGCGCTGTGTATAAATACCGTCCAGACCGATCCAAAAAGGAAACCCAAAACAAAACTGGGGAATTGCTGATCAAATGATACCCAAAACAACCAAGTTCAACGCATATCTATCTGTATTCGTGTCTATAGCTGCTGCATCAAATCCAAGTTTCATTTGTCTGCTTCTCGTTCACGCGGTTTCACGTCATTAAGTTGTGTCGGCAGCACATTTTGTGTATACCCACTTAATGATGCTGGTGGCGGGTATAATAAAAAGACTGGCGAGCGTCGTGCACTCATTATGTACAAGAGCTGCGGCAACAACAATGCGTTGGCCAGCTGACGCGGAAATTCGCAAGAGCTTTAAATTAACAGCAATTTGTAGGGCCCATCAGGGGGAGGAGTGGGGAAAGTGAGTGCGGGGGGAATGGGGGAGTGGTAGGCAGCGTTCGCGCTGTCAGCTGTCATCGTCTGGACTTCATTTATGTGCCGACAATTTCTCATTATAAAAATTACGGCGCCAGCATTCGGGAGGAAGGACAACAACAAACAAGGACTGCGACACTGATGCGTCGCTGGCCAGAAAGAAAATGAAGGGAGGTGAGCTGAGGGGCAACTGCAGGCAACGTCATGACAAACAAGTCTGCATAAATGTCAACTGTCATGCTTGCGAAATTTGTTTTCTGTTCTCAAACTGTCAAGTAATTTATTGTCAGCGCGCTGTGCGCACAAATTATTAACTTTAAATGGAAAAGTTGTTCCAGTAGTTATTGGGCTAAAGGCGAGCTCATTAGCGCCCTCTGTTGTTGTCAGTTGGCAAGTCAGTCAGTCAGTCCATCAGTCCGTCAGTTAGCAAGCAAACGCTGACGATTCGGTGGACATATATTTACAAACGGTCGTATAAATCATGGCAGCTTGTCATTAAGCAGCGATAAAGCTGTCATAAACAATGCAACACATAAATTGCAAGACGCATGTGGGCGGCCACAAGCTGGGCGGCGGGAAAAGGCGGAGTTGGCTGCAAATATGCAAATCAGTTGCATTTGCGATAAACAGTATAATGCATTGCTCATTTATTGCGCGCGCATTCAGCATTTAAAGCATAGTTTTGGGCGACTCGCAAACAATTTGAACGCTCACGAAATGGCCGAGTTGAGCTATGAAATAGCTGCCAAATCTGCTTGCCAATAAAAGTCAGCAACTGTGTCGAGGAAAGCAACAACAGCAACAAAAAAGGAAAAAAAGTAAACCGCATTCCATTTCAACTGTGCAAATTCTTTCTACGAATTTCTTTTAGTTTTAACCGAAAAGTTGCTTTAACTTTAACGTTTTTCTAGCTGCTTTTCTGTGTTTATTATAGTATTTTTATTTGTTGGTGCTGCGTGCCTTTAATGACTTAATTTGGAATGCAGCAGAAGCAGCAGCAGCAGCAAAACAAAATGCAAACTGCTGCACTGAAAAAAATAATAATAGAAGTGCTGCTGAAATGACTGGGGCCGTGGCACTTAACAAATTACAACGCAGTAAAAATTACAAACTGCAAACTATTTTGGTAACAAAAGTATTTGCGCAACATTGGCAAGAAGTGCCGAAATACATGCAAGTGCCAACTTAGGTGTGGGGAGAGGGGTTGAGGGGGCAGCGGGAAGAATGACGTGACGTGACGTGACGCAGCGAAAGAGCTTTTGAATTGCCCCACGAAGTGGCGCAGCTGTATGCTAAATATTGTGGTGTGTTGTTTGTGGTTGCATTGACATGTAAATGACCTTTAATTGATGGGCTAGCGGTATTGATTGAGTGCTGGGCACAACAACTACTACTACAACTACTTACTAGCCGCACAATTTGCATTTAGCTGCAGTCCAGACTTTAGTTTCGAGTTCAGACTACGGAGCTTGAGCCTCGCCCTCGTCTAGCTTTTAAATTATTTACGTGCATGTCGGTAGCTTCATCTGATTGCGTTGGCTTCGAGTGAACTGTGGGTGACGGGGGTGGGGCGGTGGTTGTGTGTGGCAAAAGCGCAGTTAGGCAAAAGGTGAAATGAGAATTTATCGCAAACACACACACACACATACAAGCTCAAAAGACCAAACCCGTGGCTTTCAATCTTTGTGCAATCCATGTGCTAGGCTAATGGCTTTTTCATGTGTGCTGCTCATTCCTCCCCTCTCTCCTGCCTTTTGGGTGTGCGGGTGTGCGCTGTAGTGTAGTGTATTTTCTGTGCGGTGGTTCGCTGTCGCTTCAGCACTTCCGGACTGTGCCGGAAGTTTGCATATTTCTGTATCATTGCTAAGAATCTAAAACGCGCTAAAACGAGCGCTTTAAAAAGCTAAAAACCCAGCAAAGCCCAAAGGTTGCGCTTTATTGTTGTTTGTTTATAATCTACAGCGGTCGCACAGCCCGCAACGCGAAACGCGCAACGCGCAGCGCGCAGCGCGGAGACACAATGAGGCAGGAAGGTTAAATGGGAGCATGGAACGCTTTTTCCACCATCCGTTTGTGCTAAAAGTAGTCGATAACATGTCATTTGAGCGTCGCTAATGTCTTCATTTATTTTTAGTATGCTGCCGCGCCTCGTGCCCCGTGCCCCGTGCGCTCTTCGAACTCCATGTAGTTTGGCCCCAATGACCTGCTGCTGGCGAAAACGTAGCTGACCATAATTGGACACGAGTTTGTGTGTTGTTTACACATGCATTTGATGGCCGCTTTTAACGTGTCAGTTTTGTGCGCTCACCGAGCGCGCGTCTCTGCGTTTTGGCCCATTCGATTTGAGGTTAATGTGCGGTGGCCAGAACTATCCAACTGGAAGCTGAAGTTGCCGCTGCCGTCGCCACCGCACACTCGCAAACAAAGGCGACGCTGGAGTCAAAGCCAAAGCTGTGGCCAACTGTTCACTACACTCTTCGCTTACACTTTGCAAAGTAGTAAAAACTTAACACTCGATTTTAAGCGGCATATAGTAAAGCTACAAACTAAAAATATAGAAAGTAAATACAATAGTTACATTTAAATTGACATTTAATTTAAATAGCTTTTGTGTTGAACTGTTTCTTTGTATATTCAGAGCACATTGTTGGCTCATCAAATCCTAGCAGTGTAATGAGACAGAGACTCGCGTCTTTTCTCGCTGTGTACGCTTAGACTTGTAGTACATTTTAGCTACTTTGTGCTTTACATTCATGGCACGCACTTGCCGCATAAAACCGAACGGCCAACTTCATCAATGCGGCTGGCTGCCTGGCTGGGGCATACAAAAAAAAAATTTGTTAGTCAAAGCGCCGATTAAGCCTAAGCATAAATGGCTAGTTGCACGTAAGGGCCAAAAGCAGGCGGGGCGGCACAAACCAAGAAACGAAAAAATGAACTAAAGTGAAGTGAAGAGGCCGCGTGCACAAAGTTTTGTGTGGCAATCAACGAAAGTTTGCCAAAAACTGTGTACCAACAACAATTGTCACGCACACACACACACACACACACTACACACAGCTCTGAAGCGAGGGGAAACAGCTCAAACAGCTGCTGGTTTATAGCAGCTTCAGCTTCAGCCTCTGCTTCAGCTTCAGCTTCGGCTTTGGCTTCAGCGACCGCTTGGCAAATGTGCTGCCAAATGGCCAAATGAGCAAATGGACGCACACGCAATCGCCACATTCAGATTCACATTCGCATTCACGTCGGGCCTGGACAACGATGGCTATAATGAAGCTTTTGCTTTTCAACGTTTTAATGCCACAAAGTCCTGCCTCGGCTCGCCTCCATTCGGCTAATTTCTCAATCAGCGAGCTAGTGTGGCAGCTACCAAAAATCTACTAATTGCATTGATGTGCTTGTGTACGTGTGTATGTGTGTGTGTGTGTGAATGTGTGTTTAGGGGTGTGCGTGTGAAAGAGCGGGATGATTAAATATTACACAAGTTATCCAATATTGCGTACAAGTTATGAAAGCTTGGCACGATTTCGATGAAAGGCAGCAAAGCAAACTTGTGACTTCAAGACAATTTATGTCCTTTCGTTTATGGGAATTATAAGAATTCGAAGTGCTAAGGCATCTAGTCATATTTATGTTTTGGTAAAAAATACAAGTAAGTGGTAAGTTCCTCATTTTAATGCTTTGACTTGTTATAGCTTGGCGCAAACATTGCTTCTATATGCTTAACGTCGAAATCCATAAATGTAACTCAAGTCGCATGCAAATATGGGGTTGGCTGTACACACACATCACACACACACAATCTCATACACACATTTACAGACAATGAGGCTAGTGCAAAGTTCAACGTTGCGCCAGCAAATGCCACAAGAGATGCGCTGTGCGGTTTAGTGTTGCAAGTGTCAGGCACTTAACTTCCACCGAGGTGCCATCTAAGCTCCGTCTCTCTCTTTCTCTCACACACACACCGAGATAAGCGAAAAGGGGTACGAGTGAGAGCGAGAGAGAGAGAGAGAGGGGAGTAGAAAGAAATATATGCATGGCGTAAGCTCCGCAGTACTACTGACAGTTCAAAAGGGCAACAAAGTACTAAAAATAGTGGAAATTACCGCAGGATATTCAAATTTCCACATAAAAAAGGTGCTGGCGGTGAGTGGCGCCTCCTGCTGTGGCATGTAGCATTGAGCGTCTCCTCCAGTGCTTGGGGTTTGCACATGGCATGCAAGTGTGGAAAGTTGCGCCATAATAAACCTCAACTCAAATGCGAGAATGGAGAATAAAGAAAGCACTAGCAAGAAGCAAACATAGAGAAAAAAAAGAACACTTTGTATCGGGAGTTGGCAGTTGCCAGTTGTTGGTTGTTGGCCAAAATGCTGAGCAGGACTAAGCAAAAGGGCTGCCAGCGATTTGCCGTGTGGTCGGGAGGAGGAGAAGCGAGTAGCGATAAGAATCGAATCCTTTTTGCATTGCATGTTAACACATGCAAATTGAAATGTCTAAGTCATACACGCAGCTACACAAACATACATACAACACACACACACACACACACTCATAAACACACACACAGCTGTCAAGCACTTATACAGCTGCATTGGCAGAGCGCTGCTGGCATAACTTAAATGGCAATTTAATTGCTGACCTCAAGGCGTTCAAGCTATGCCGCATCAAAGAACAGAGAAAGGCGTGGCAAAGGCGAGCGGCGAAGACAAAGAGCGGGCGCCAAAGTGGGCGGAAATGATGTGAGAAGAAGTGAGATCGAGATGGAGAAAGGGGTGACAAGAGTGTGAGGCTTGAAAAGCAGACCGCGTTGAGATTTGAGTCTAATATGCTTTGACATTAAAATGCACGCAGCAAAGTGGCACACACACACACACACACACACACAATGAGAGGCTTCTATTCAACCTAAACTGAAATCGTTGAGGCCTCATTTTGTGGCATTTGCGGCTCGTTGGCGACGCAGACGGAGAGGCCTGTAAAATGCTGCGTAAATGAAATGAAATACTTGCGGTGCAAACTACACACGCCTTAAGCTGACCCATCTGCCTCTCTTTCTCTCTCGTCTCTCTCTCTCTCTCTCTCCTCCGCTCACTGTGCTACAACTACTTCCACTTGCCACATACACATACACATATAATTAATTATTGTCGCAACATCATTTATCAGGCTATGCAAGGACAGTCTCTCTCAGTCTCTCAGTCTCACTGTCTCACTCTTTATTTATCTGCCCGTCTCACTCGACAACTGACTTGACTGTTTGTGGCAATGTTGCCGACTGTTGTTGTTGATTATATTAAAGTGTTGTTGTGCAAGTGTCTGTGGCAGATTATGGTCACACTGCGCGAGTAAAGCTCGAGCAAACACTTAAGCGAGCAGCAGGAGCTCTCCTCGTTCCCTCGTCTGCCTGCCGAGTTAACCAACTCGACTCGACTCGACTCGACGCAACTGACTGATGACTGACTGTCATGTGCGTGTCCTTTCCCGTCGTCCTGCCTCACTTCTGCCCCCCTCCTCCATAAGACTCCCCTCTTCTATGCCACCACGCACTAACTGTGTGTTTATGGCCATGAAAAATGATATTTTTAATATGTAGAAACAACTTGAGCAGCGTGAGCAGCTCCGTGACTGAGCGTATAACTTGAGTCAACTTGGCGAAAGTGTCAAATTGGGACGTGTACTTATCTTTCATTCATCTAATTTGAATTTAACCAGTTTTATGATGCCAAACAATAGCCTGGTATTAAACGATTTTCCTAGCGATTTAAGCTTGAATAAATTTCAACAGCCTCAAACATAGAAATTTTATCTTCTACAATGTCCTGGACATTAATAATACTTATAAAACTGATTAAACAGATTAACAATGTTGGGCAATCTAATAGATCAAATTCAAAAGATTACTTTAGAATAAATCAAATAGTTAAATATAAGTTTAACACGAATATTATTTCAGTCTTAAATCTATTTAATGTTTATAGTGCATGCGCCTTTCTTTCTGCTTGTAAAAGCTGAAATTACTTGCATGAACATAATGAATAATCACTTTGCCAGTCTCATCAGAGTTATTATAAATGTTGTTTATTGAAATAACGTATCACGCAGCTTCAATGCGCTTTTATGCTGTGTACGGTTTACTGTGCTGTTTATATTAAAGCATATTTTTTAATGACATTTTTTGTTTGGTGTTGTTGTTGTGTTGTGTTGTGGCAAGATGATATATGATGTATTATCTTTAAGCCACATTACGCAGTTAATGTAAACTATTAAAATGGCATACACCAGTGCGCACAGTTGTGTCACAATTGATATGAAAATTAATTGTTTTAATATAGCCAAAGGAGCTTTCGGCGATTAATTCAAAGAACGCGCTTTTAATCAGCAGTACAAAATGCGAAAATATGCATATACTATATACATATATATATGTATAATTGTTTATATTTTTATATAAAAAGTTAACTGATAAAGCGGAGTCTTTGGCATGCTATGATGATGTCGCCTCTGTTGATAATGTTAATAATGTTTATCTGGTGACATTTGGGGCATTTGAGTGTTTAATTGTTGTTTGTTTTCATTGTTAGTGTTGTAAATTTTAAATTGACTTAATTTTACACAGAGGACACTTAAAACATGCAACATAACGTCAACGACGACGACGACGACGACGACGCACATTTATCAGCAATTAATTAGTCTGAAATTATTGAATAACTACAAAATGAGTGGGCGTTCATTGAACATAAATGCAATTTCCAGCTCATATTCTCGACGATATATGAAATTGATAAATTTATGTTTCGTATGAAGCCCACAACTGACCCTGGTAATTGACTGGGTCCCGTCAACGTGTCGGCCTCTGGGGCAAAACCCGCAAAGGAGGCGGGGAGAGGAGAAGGGGAGGGGGCTCTTGGCCATGTTAATAGCAAACAGCAATTGCCCAGACAAGGGCGTTGCTGTTGGAAACTCTGGGGCGTGTGAGGGAGCCGCAACTAATAGCAAATTGTGGGAGGCAAAAATCAATTTCAATGTTGACCAAAGCCTGGCATAAATATTTCATAAAAAAGTGGAAGTTGCAGACAACGCAGAGAGAATGAAAGACAAACAATGTGCTCGGGTCCTTGTGCCATGGCCAACCACACAGACCACAGCCAGAGAGCGATTCGGAGTCCACAGCATATATATATGTATATATATACATATGTATATATATGGATAGAGACAGAGAGATATGCAGTCAAGAGTGCAGCCAAGTCCCGCTTGTCGCTCTGCATTTATTATGGAAAGCAGTGGAGAAAGGGCGACGGAAACGATTGAAAATCAGCGCAAAGTCAAACGAAATGAAAATCCATAAAATCAGATTTCAAAATCGACAAACAGATAACCGTGCAATGTAACGAAAGAGTGAGAAGGAAAGATGTGGAGTGAGAGAGAGAGAGAGAGATAGAGCGAGGGAAAGCAAGGCAGATCAGGACACTTGACGCTGCCGGGCGCCAGGATAAATGTCTGTCAAGTGCGCTCCACCTCACGATGGTCTTCAATCGTTGCTGTTGTTGTTGCCAAGTTTTGCATTGCATTTCGAAGTTGTTTATCGTTGGCAACGCAACGCTGAAGCCTTTCGGGCAGACCAACGCCCGTAAATCATTGACGAAGTGGTCGGCATCGACGCCCGCTCTCATAAATTGTACAATTTATGTGCGTGTCGCAGCAACGAGTGTATGTGTGTGTGTGTGCGTGTGTGTGTATTAGAGAGTGCGTGTGTGGTTATGCGACCCATTTGTATTTGGGGGCGTACAAGTGTAATAATAATAACAATAATAATGGCTTAATGATTGTGTTCGTCATAAGCTCCGTTCTTGCTTCTTCGTCCCTGGATTGCGTTTTATGAACTGCCGTAGGTCAGCACGAGGCGAGGCCAAGGATTTGTCAACACACACTCTTTGGCTAGTCGAGGAATCTGCTGATAACTGCAAATCCCATTATATAAATATGCCATAAAATCGCCGAGCCAGAGCTTTTTGCCTTAAATGTGCTTTGCGCTAGCTTTTCATGTGCTTTTAAAGCCATCGCTGTTGTGCTTTGCCTTGGCCTACTCTCTCTCCTTCCGCTCTCTCTGTCCCTCTCCCTCTCTCTCTTTCGCGGCAATTTCCTATTTCTGATTTCGAGTTATCTGATTGAATGATTTGCTGTTGTGGGCTCAGTCCAATTTTCGGTTTTATGTACATTATACATTACGATACAGTCTAGCATTTGGCTATTTGCGCTGGCCCGGGGGGTGGCGCTGGAGTGAGGGGTCCCCGCCTGATTTCATTGTGTTTATTTGCGTGCGGAAATGAACACATGAAGGCATACGAATGGAGCAGGCATAAAAACGCAATTACGCCCACTTCCGTATCCCTGCCACAACAACAGCAACAGCAATGGGAACGAGAAAGCGAACGAGAGCGAGAATACAAATCTCCCATATTGAAGCTGGCTCATAAGTTCGTTTTTATAGCCGCACTGATTCCTATTTTAATATACAACTCTCACTCTATTCAAGTGTATGCGTGTGCGAGTGTGTTTGTGTGTGTGTTCGATGAAGCAATAAGAGAAATAATACGTATACGCACATATCAACGTTGAATTATGTGAGTGTGTCTAAGTCTATGAGTGTGTGTGTGTGTGTGTGTGTGTGTGCTAAGTATATGTATATAAAAACGAAATGTCATAATACATATAACTGATACATATATAATAAACTGCTTGAGGGCATCAAGAGACCGAAGCAGAAGGAGTGGGGAGAGGGGACAAGAAGTAACGGTAGCCGTAAACAATGTGATATCAAATGTTTACTTGCACACATGCTTAGAGGCAGCTGCTTGAAGTCTCTCGCTTTGCGCTTCTGTATGTGTGTATGTGTGTGTGTTTGTGTGTTTGTGTGTTTGTGTGTTTGTGTCAGGAGAGTTGCCCATGGCGGTCGCCAGCTTGGGCTGACAATCAAAACAGACTCAGACTCAGTCAGAGTCTCAGTCTCAAACTGATGCCGATGCCTCTTAGAGCGATTCTTTGCACTGTTGTGCTGTGCGCGCTGTGTGTGTGTTGGTAATGCTGATGATGAGCTGCTCAATGACACGTGCAGAGCCTATGCGGCGTATGTGTGATATATGTATAATTTGTTATCGCCTCCTTTTGGCATTTTATTTTTTCGTTTTTTTTTTTTGCGTTCGCTCGCTCGCTGGCTCAATGTAATAATTTCAGGCTGTCGTCTGTTTAATATTTTCGCGCCTAATGAAAAGTAGATCCCCAGCTACTGCGCTCAGCTCAGCAATATAAGCTGGCAAGCCTCGTTGAGTGCTGTGGCAAAAGGCAACGCCAGGCATGGCATTTACATCATTTGTCACGACAGAATGCCACACACACACTCACACACTACACTCACTCATCACACCCCCCCCCCCCACACACACACACACACATGTGCTTATCGTGGTGAATGTGTTTTTTTCCTCATTTTTCGGGATGTGTTCTTGCTGTTGTTGCTCTTGGCAATTTGTTGTATGCTGATAGCAGATAAGCATTTGATGAGGTTTATTATTAAATTAGAGATTGTTCTTTATACTCGCACTCGCAGTCGCAGTCGCACTCAGACTCACACTCACGACATGGCATTAAGCTGCTTATTGCGCGCAATCAGTGCAAAAGCCGCTTATGGATCCTTGCGAAATAAATCCAGGCAACAACAAAAGCGCACAACTTTCAAATTAAAATAGCAACAACTTTTTTTGCGCATTCATAATTTAATATGTGCACTACATAAATCACAATTATTTTGCTCTCATCAAGTATTAAAAATGAATTTGATGGCATAAAAAAGTTGCGCATAAAGTATTCATTTCACTCGAAAAGCGAAAACCACAGAAAACAATATCAAAGGAATGCGGGCATCAAAAGCGGGAAAGTTGGGCAAGTTTCGTTTAGTTTATTGGCTTTGGTCTTCAATGAGCTGGAAAAGCTAAATGACACATGCAGATGTTGTAACGACTGCCGAGGGATAAACGATACAAAGAATTGCGTAAATCATATTCACAAAACTCGACTAATTTGCGAGTTCGTAGTATAAATTTATTACACAATGATATGTAGAGAATTTGGGATGCTGCAACTAATTAGAGAGCAATTACATAACTGGAATTAGGTTTAAGCCAAGGAACAAAAGAACTCAAGAGTTAATGGATTACTGTGCGCTTCAAATTGAAAATTCCATTTGAAATGCAAATCGAAATTTGTAAGTGAAATGCGGAATTTAATTAGGGGCCGAAATAAATCCACAACAGACTTTCCCGTTTGGTTTCGTTGTTGTGTGTTTTGTGTGATGAAGTCAAGCTGGAAACACACACATACAAACACTTACACACAGATAGCAGGAGAAAAGAACTTTGTATCGTGTGTGTAATGTAATAAGTCTGTTTTAATAATTTAAAATATAAATTGCCACAAGCATACATGAGATATTTTAGCCACAAGCAATTTAAATATTAAATGAGTATAAGAAAAGCCACACACACACACACACACACACTTTAGAGACGTTGCCAAATGCATGCACACACAATACACATACACACACACACACACAGAGAATATGTTGTACAATATATTCGTATATTGTACATGTTAAACTTCTCATGCTGCTCTCAAATCCAAAGCGGCCTGCTGAAAAATCCCATCTCACAATCCCTCATCCGCTTCTCCTCCGTCACTTTCTCTTATTGCCTGCGCTGTTTCTCTAGCAACCGCAGTCACAGTTCTTGTCCCTCCTGCCTCTTTCTCTCACCATCTCTCTTTCCCCATCGGGCTCTTATTATTGTTGCCATTGCCATTGCCTTCTGTGTGTGCGCACGTCAAGTCAAATAAATTTAATAACGCATACACATACGGTATAAAGGCAAGACGAACACACGCACACACACACACACACGCTGCCACACACGCAATGAGTGAGCTCGCTGCTGCTGCTGCTGCTGCTGTTGGCATATGAAGTTACGCATACGCCAAGTGGGACCGAAAACAGTTGCCAAGTCGAGCGCTGCTGCTGTTTGCCTGGCTGCCTTTTTCATTGTTCGAGCATGCCCCAAGACGCGTCAGCGACCGCAGTTTCGTTCTGATAACAATGCAAATTCAAAACGTGGCGTATGCGCAATATTTTGTTGTGTGCGCTGTTGTGTTGGGTGTGTTGCCTGCCTTTGCATTTGGTGTTTGGCTTAAACTTAGCATACTTTTGTGCGCGCCTGGGCAATGCGCTGTTTACAGTTTTAAGCACTTTGCCAAATTGGTCATAAATATATACACACACACACACACACTCTCTCTCCACACACATTCACCTTTTTCTGTGTGTGTGTGTTTGTTGGTTGCCTGGCCTGCATCGATTTTATAGCCGGCCTTTTGCCAATTTTGCGACTGCCGTTTTAACGAGTCGCTCACATGGCGTAGCCATAAAATGCCTCGCTGATAGCCGCACAACCATAAACCTTACACACACACACTCACACACACAGACACACACACCCACGCATGCAGCCATTTACACATCATTTGACTTGCGAGCTGTTTCAAAATTATCAACTGCACCATTTACCTTTGATAAGTGCACACAAGTGATAAGTGACGCAAGTGAGAGTAAAATCGATGCGAAAAGCGAATGTTATGTAAACTGGTAATCGCAGGCGGTAATCATTGATTTGACATCATTTAAGACGCACACATACACACACACCACCACATAGAAAGAGAGTGAGACACTTCAAAGCAGTTGAGCGTCATTGCAAAGTGAATAATCCAAATATTTGCGCAGTCACGCAACTGTAAGTGTAGCACAACTGACTACTACACTGACTACCACTAAACTGACTTGTGTTTAGTGTTTAGCCAACAATTCGAGCGAACTTGGCTTTAAATCTTAACAGTTGTCTGCCTGCCATCGATCAACATTTGGCTGCTGGCGTCGACAGCATGTCAAATCAATTAAATTCAAAAAAATAAACAAGCCAAAAACTGGATGCTCAGAAACTATGCAAACTAATGACACTAGTTCGCAGCGCTGCCATTTCTATTTATAATCTAGATTAATTGCATTCGCTGATTGCAATTGCAAACGCTTAACGCTTGAGCGAGCTGATTAGTTTGATTGGTATTTGAGCAGGTTTTATACCCATTATGCTGCAGTTGAGTTAAAGCGGCTGTGAGCTTAAGAACTTGCAGCTTCAAATCAGCTTAATTACATTAAATTATGATTCAGTTTAATGCTATTAAATCGATTATTTCAATTACATGTGAGATTGAAAGCATTATAATAAATTGTATGGTCGAGTCGAGTTCTTTAAACAGTAGTTTAAATGGCGCTTTCAATCAGTGTCGCTTGTTAACGACCCAAACTGTAGGTTAAACCCAATGTAGTCTCGACTACAAAGGAGCAAAAAAAAAAAAGAGCACTGAGTGGCGGCTAATGGTCGTAGTAGTTGCATGGCGCACCGACATCATTAATTTTCGTCGATTTTCGGGAAAAGGGCAGGCAGGCTCTGTTCATTGTATTACAATGAAGCTGAGCGGCTGGATTAGAGAGAGGGCTCAGTTCCGGTTTCAGTTTCAGTTTCAGTTTGAGCTTCAACTTGATATAGATCCCCCTCCCCCCCTTAGGAATCATCAACTTGCCGACACGGCGCTTGTCAATTCATCAAAGCCATCAATTACTCGCACATAGTACAAGTCAAAGTCAATTTCGTGTAATCAACGGCATTGCATTTGACAACTGGCTGCTGCAGTGTGAGAGCATTGAGTAGCAAGTAACAAATAGTGAGTAGTGAGTAGTGAGTTGTGAGTATCGAATGCTAAGAGTCAGCAGTGTGTGTGGGATGTGGCATCTTAATCATCGCGGCTGACGAGCGTAATCTCTGGCTCAATTTCGAGCAGAGTTCTGCTTAGTTATGCATGCGCATAGTTCATGTCATCATGAATATGCGAATGTGCATGCGAATGTTGTTGCAACAGCGCCAATCAAATGTGGCACCGAATGCCAGCAGCAGCAGCCAAAACAGACAGCAGACTCGCAGCCTCATCGAGTCGCCGTCTCCGTCGTTCGTTGCTCGTCTTTTTGGCATCTCGTTAACTGTGACTACCCATCGTTTGTTTTGAACCAATTGTCTAAGCAATTTGGCGTCGAGCAGCAACAAACAACAATTGTGGGAAAGGTTAGACCAAAAGTCATGAGAAAATTTAACAACAAAAAACAAAAAAAAAAAAACAACTACACGCTTTCACAGACTTTGGAATGAGTTCAGTTTCAGTTGAGTTCGGCTAAAGGTTGCTTTCGGTTTTTATTATACGTGCTTAGTTGCGAGTGATCCTTTCACATTGGCTGCTTGCAGCAGTTTATCAGCTGGTTGCCATCGCACACACGCGGTATAAGCACACACACAGATACAGACTCGACACCTGGGCGCCATAATCAATAATTAAACTTCAACCGGGCTGCATCAAGATACGACAGCTGGTAGACAAAAGCCCCATGGCGATATGACATTTACCGCTCTCACTCTCACTCCCTCCCTCTCTCTGTGTCGCCATCTATTCCCCATTTTCTATTAGCCACGCTCTAAAAGTGCCATAAATATCACCTCAAATGAGTTTTTATGCAACGCAACAGCAGGCAAAAGGATAAAGCATATGGAATATGAGCACGGATGGTAGAAAACAGACAGACAGAGAGACAGACAGACAGAGAGACAGACAGAAAGACGTTGCTTGTATGGATATAGATGCAGCATATGATGAAAATATTTCATTCATGACGCTTGTAAATCTTCTTTTGATTGCACTTAATACTTGTCGCAGCAGCAAAATAAAAAATTGCAGCACACACACGCACACCACAAACACACACACACACACACACACACACACGCACAGGAGCACACTCTATATACACACGTTGAAACTAACAAGAAAAACTGGCAACGGTAGAAGAAGGAAATCATAATAATCCGAACATGTTTGCATTCAAATTGAGAATTTCTCGTGTGAGTCTCTTCATCTCTCAGCGTGTGTATTTGTGTGTGTGTGTGTGCGTTGGAATGTGTCTGTGTGAGATATGGTTTGTGTTGATGTGAGTGTGTGTGTGTGTTTGTGTGCGTTTGCTATCTGCAGGGAAATCTCATTTCATTTCCATGCAGCCATACATGCCGAGCAAGTCTTTTGTAGTCATGTGAGCGCCATTCAGTTTGCCAGTTAAAAATCATGTTTCTCAGCGCGATTTGGGTTATCAGGCAAACAAATCCACACCAGACTCATACAGAGACAGGCCCTTAGATACATATCTGGGCGAATGAGAGACACCTTTTACCGCAATTTATCGTTTTTGTGGATTCTTAAATCTTCCCTTTCAGAGCTTTTGCTCCAGTGCATTCAATGTTTGCGTCCTTTGTATATAGGATATCTCTTTGTGCTCATCCCCTGTGCGATGAGTGTGTGTGTGTTTTTATCTGATGTTGTTGTTGCCTTGGCAATTCATTGAATTGCCTCTGCGATGCTATTTGCATCCTTGTATTGTAAGACAAGAATTATGATTTTTATTGAAAGCGAAAATGTCAACGAGGTGAGTTAAATATGTGACTCAATGTTTGACATACACAACTACAGTGTCTACTTATCATGGATATCATCTGTTTGAATTGGTTTCAACTTTCGGCTTTCAACTCGAATGGGTGTGGCAAGCAAACAAGCAAGTAGGAAGGCGGTAACAACAGGTGGCATTTGGCGGCGGCATGCTGGGTCTGGGGGTCATAAATTTTTTCCACTTATTACCAGTTACTTTTCGCCATCATCGGAAAATATTCAAAGCGTATTTCTTGTTAACAGTCGGTTTTTGGCAAGTCGAAAAAGAACTTTTCGCATCTACAAATTGGTCTCGCCTCTAGCCGCAAAAATGCACGACAGCCTTTTGGCTTCTTTCCCTTCTCCCCCCTTCGCCAGAAAGTCCTATGACTTTGCTCTCTCTCTATCGCACACATTTGGTTAGCGCAAAGTTTGAGGAGAGTGAGAGGGGGACAAAATGAAGCATAACAGGGCCAAAAAATGCGGCTAACAACACTAATACCCCAAGAAAATCCCAGCGAACAAAGAGGAAAGCAACTTTCACAGTCAGTTTGCAACTTCGACCTTTTGAGCACATCTTCTTTCTTTCTCCTCCTCCTCTCCGCCCACCGTTCGCTTCAACTCCTCCTTCTCCTGCTCTTTCACCGTTTGCCAACGACCCTTTTTGCGACAAACAAATCCAACAAGGCAACTTTTGTGTAAAACTTTATGCATTTCACTGCTGATGAAAACGCAAAATAACAAGAAGTGAAAACAGCGACGAGAGCAACACAAAAAAAAAAAAATGTAAGCGAAAAGTAGCGCCAGCTTTTTCTTGATTTTTAAATTTTTAAATCTCTTGTCAGACGGTGCGAGAGAACATGTGTCCTGCCCTCCTGCGCGCTCCCTTTTTTTTTGCGTACATACATCCTATATACATTCTTTTTTTTTTTTTGGTTTGATTTCTTGTTGTTGGTACTTTTTTGTTTTTTTTTTTTTTTTATTGTTCGCGCTTTTGTTTTTCTTGTAGCGCCGGCGGCTACAAGTTGGCAAAGGATACGACGAGCAGCGTCGAGCGCTGAACGAGGCGTTTGTGATAACTTTTTGATGTTTTACTGTTTACAGCTGTCAAGTTGTCCCCTCGCCATGTCAAAATTATATTATGAATTTCTTGACTGCCCTCCACGCTTCCCCTCCCCCTCCACCACCTTCACTCCCCACATCCTTGTGCTCGACTGATTTTGTGGTAGCTTCT
Organism: Drosophila siamana; assembly: GCA_035047445.1. Classification (NCBI taxonomy): domain Eukaryota; kingdom Metazoa; phylum Arthropoda; class Insecta; order Diptera; family Drosophilidae; genus Drosophila; species Drosophila siamana. The sequence continues at coordinate 12,998,710 of JAWNPP010000004.1, read as the reverse complement.
TTTTCCGCGCTCATTTTGGTTCTGCTCTCGTCCATTGATTTGCATAAAAATGTTCACAAATATTTTTCTTTTTATTACGGGGAAAATAAAATAAAAACGCGCGTATAAAAAATATATACACAGACGAAGCGAAAGAAACGAAGCGAAGCGGCAAGCAACAAACAGACGACAAGTGACAAGCGAAATTCAATATGTTTTCCAGTTGACTCACAAAGGGCAAAAGCTGGCAAATAGATGAAAAGTCGCTGCATGCAAAACTAGCTGACTTGGCCGGCTAACAACGAACACTGCATGCTCTAGAAAGTGCAAAGCAACTTTGACTATTGAGTGGAGTAATATTTACATAAGACTGATATTGAAATAGAAATGTTTGCATAACCAATAATAATTTCGGTAGACTAAATATGAGATTCACAGAAATTAATATAGATTAAGGTAGTCCCATGTTTATTACTTTAAAATATAGAGTCTCTGGCCTCTCCGGTTATTCACACAAACTCCAAGCGGCCACAGCCTCAGCAATGACTCACTTAAGCCTCCGACTCAGCTGTAGTTTTGGTTGCTTTTATGGCAGCGTCGCGTTGCGTTGCGTTGCACGTATGTTCTGTGTTGCTGTTGCGCTGCCGCTTTTGGTTGTCAGTCGGGAGCTCAAAAAATATTGTAGCAGCGTTTGCGGCGTTGGGCAAACAAGCAGAGTCCCTTTATGTTTTGTTTGGCAAAACGAGGGTATAAAAAATGTATACAAAATTCAATTTGTTTGTGTAAATTTCTTGACTCGCGGCTGTTGCAAATAAAATCTACATAAAATGCCCCTAACTTGCTCCCCACAACGCGTTGTTGTCGCTTGATTTGTTTGCTTTGCTCCCGATCCCGGTCTCGACACATTTTTGCCATCCTCGTCAGCCAACGACCCAACACTCTGCTTCACTCCCTGCTTCTGCTGCTCCACGCCCAACTGCTTGCCTCTTTGACACTTTGACTTTGCGCAGGAGTGGGATGGATAGCGAAGAGCTAGAGAGAGAGAGAAAGAGAGAGCGAGGGAGGCACAGAGTTTGCTCCATGCTGCCATGCTCAATATAAATAAATAAAATGCTGTGCGGCTGCTTTGTGGTTCTGACGCCGTCGAAAAATTAATTGAAAATGCTTTTGCTTTAAATACATTTTTCAAACGCAGAGCAATTTCAATTATAGCCAGTCGAAATAATACAAGTATAATGGCAGGAAAAATCAATGACTTCGACATCGGCTCTGCAATTGATTGAATCAAATGTGGAGGAGCATTGTGAGCCGCAATTAAGGCGATCTATGGATAAATGAAGCAAAGCCAGGCCGAAGACAATTTCCAGCTTCAGCTGAGACTGACACTGAGACTGAGACTGAGACTGAGACTGAGACTTCGACTAGCTCTCAGGCATTCCTGTCACGATTTTCGATTTGCTTTGCCTTTTCATGTGAATGTGTCTGTGTGTGTGAGTGTGAGTGTGTGCTTATTTACAATCAATTGTACTTTAGCCGAATCGGGGCAAGAAACTTTTTAAAATGCCGCAGTGCATCTTGAGCTGCCTCCGCTTTTTTGCAGGAAAATCTTGAGAAACAAGCGCTTAATTTAATTTATTTTTCTCTATTTACCAATTGCTGTTGTTGTTGCTTTTGCTGTCGTTGTTATTGGTTTTCTCATCGCTCCTCGTTCGTCGCTCGTCGCTCGTCGCACGAAATGCTGCTCATTAATTTTGTTTTATTTCATTTCAGAGCCGCCTGCTCAGCTCCAATCGCAGGATATCTGACGAGGAGTCAGCAATTTTTTGGCTATTTAGCTTAAAATTTTATGCAGTTCACGTTTCTACTGTTGTCTGCAATTTCCAATTGTCATCAATTGGCTTTTCCCTACCCGCCTTCTCCCATCCTGCCATTGCAGATAATTGATACTTTTTTTCTGAATCGATATTTGGTTTCAAACGCCTCAAATTTCAATCTGTATTCCAGCATTTTGCTTATCCCAACACTGATAAATACCATTGAAAGTGGGTGATAATTGAAAATATTATGCCAAGCTATATCCCCCGTAATGCTTTGGCAACCTCAATCTGAGCTCCTGTTTGCCGGATTGTGTGATTGCTGGCTTGTGTGTGGGAACACGGGAAAAGAAAAAATGGTGTTGTGAATTTGATGCCCAGCTTAATGCCCATAAATTGAGCAAAGCCGACCCCAAAGTGCATGAAGTGCCTGTCCACACAGTTCACATGGTTCTGCTTCTTTTTTTGACATTGTTGGTGTTTGGGTCTGCAGAGCAGGAATGATTTGGATAATGAGAACTGTCTAACATTTGAAATGGCATTAAATTTCAAGCAGGAAGCTCCCCTTTCAATGGGATTATAAAAGCCCAGGACCTCTTCAAAAGTACAAGTATTACTCACTCGAATCGCAATGCGGGTACTTCTCATTAAACGCTTACCTGCGAAAAAACAGAAAGAGAGAGAGAGAGAAAGGGGTTAGTAAACTGTCTGATTGATATGTATACGGTGTGTATTGTTTGATGATGATAATAGTGGAGGCAAATGCTAATTGCAGGACCAGAAGAGGGAGCTTAGGTCGCTGTCTGAGGGCATAATTGATCTATATTAAGCATGACAGCGGACCTTGAGTGTCGACAGGCAAAATGGCAGACATGCAAACAAGTCATCAGGCTGGCTCGCAAAAGTTTCCAAGCTAGAAGAATTTATTCAGTATGAATCTCCTTCCAGGCAAATAGTTTTCTATCATTTGTCTAGTCATATTGGCAAAGGCGTGCTTTAATGACAGTAATTGGCGCTAAAAGGTTAAAAGGATCTATTAAGAAAAGTGCTTAAATTAAAAAGAATAACAAAAAGGAAAAAATATTAGCTTCACAAATGTCAAACCAGGAATAACTGTCTCGTACTTTAATCGATTTTCTCAGCAGTTTGAGACACAAATTTCCAGGATACAATCGCATCTTCTATTGCGTTTCCAACGAGATTCTTTTTGATTTGAAATTTCCATTAACTCAAGTACTCTAACTTTTGTGCTCTTATTCCATCGTCTCCCCCCTTCCTTCGTCTCCCTTCCTCTCCCTTCCTTTCCTTTTTCATTATACATTTTGTTTTGCTTTTGCCGTTGGCAGTGGCAGCATCAAATTAACTAAACTCAAGATGAGTTGAAGCCAAAGCTAAAGCCAAAGCGAAAGCAAAAGCCAAAGTTGTCTTCGCAAATGCTTTAAGTTGTTTGTTTTATGACATAATTTCTGTATCCTTGTTGCCAGAGTACAAATAATTTTCCATTTCAATTCGCATTCGGAGAAACAAACAACAACGACGACGACGACGAAACCAACGACAAAACAGCATAATCGTCACTATCTTTTAATTAACTTTCTCGAGGCTTTGAAAACGTTGAAAGTTTTTTCGTTCTGCATGTTGTTGTTTGTTTGTTCTAAGCGAAGTCTGCTTTGTGTGCTTGTGTTTATCTTGTGACTTGCTTTTAGTTTTGTGCCATGTTAAACAGAATTTTCATTTCGATTTGGATTTTCATTTTCATTTATGCCCACGTCGCGTTCAGCCGTCTAAATAATTACGATGAGATGACAAATGTTGAAAAGTATTTCGTCAAAAGGCTGCACAACGAAGCCAGACGACACTCAGACAACATAGACAACATAGACAACAAACACATTCAGTTAAATACACAAATATGCACAAATGTTTTTCCCAACTGACAGTTTTTCCAGCAGTTGTTTGGTTTAAGCCGCTTAGAGAATGCCGCTTGTTGGCATTCCCACGCTCTGTCCGTATGATTAACATAATCGAAAAGAAAATAAATCTCAAATGAAATATAATTTCGGTGAGCCACAGAGTGGCATTAAATCTCCTTCTATTGTCCCATTCTCCCACTCTTGACGAAAAATTGCTGTTGCCTCTCCTCCAATGGGTTAATTGAATCATAACAATGGCTTTTCTTCTTCTCTCGCTGGCTGGCCGCGTAAACGAAGGTGCTGGCAGAGTCACGAATCAAGCGTCGACCCCGTTAGCCCGAAGTGAGTAAGCCACAAAGTCATTTCCTACTGCATCGTGCGGTAACAATTTCTGAGCTGGCAGTTCTAATGACTGAGTGTAAATGCGGGGAATTGGAAAGACCGTTTGATAAGTTGCCACTAAGCTGCTGGTTCATTCAACTCTCAATCTCTGATTCTGATTCGGATTGGGATTCTGGCTTACAAGTGCCTCGACTGCTTGCTGGCCATTATGGAGCATGAAAAGCTGTTTTGTCAACGCAAAACCCGCACATGTGTAGATGTAAGATACAATCTATAACACGCTGCGTTGGGCTTGGGTTTGTGGTCAATAATTTATGCGGATTGTCCTAATAATAACAGTAATTAATGCATTAAGCTATTCAATATCTCCGACATTATCGGAAACTGTCAGAAATACACAACACTAAAAATCAATACGCGAAACCAGTTGGTCCGCTGCCCACGCGTCTCTATTCAAAAATTAAACAAAAGCCCCGAAAAGAACAGACATTAAACTAAGTATAGGCCTTTGGAGACAGCTGGAGAGAAGATGGAGATGGGGCGATGTGAGCGAGAGAGTTGGTAAAACCCATAGACGAAAGCGAAGCCATAAAAAGCAGCAACAAAATTAAAATCAATTTTATGTTTATGACACTTTTTTTATCGTCGCCGAAGTCGTCTTCGTTTCAAGTTCTTGTAGCGTTTCACAGCGGGGCAGTTTGTTATTTTTTTTTTTTTGGTTCGTTTTAAATACCAATTCGCTGTTGGTTTGTGCGCTCCTCAACTTAAGTCTAGCCCATCAATAACCCGTGACAGGCCTCTGTGGGTCACAAATACAAACAGCTATCACTGCTTTTTAATGCTGTCAAACATTCTGAGCCGCGCAATCATTTGACCCATGGCTCTATTTACATATGCATGTGCGTATGAGTATTTCTCTATTAGTGTGTGTGTGTGTGTGTGCGGGAGTCTATCCATGAATCACGCATTGCATTAAAATTGCAGACATTGGTCATTCCGTTGGCCAGCCAGCCAGTCAGCGAGAACTGATTGCCATATAATTTGAGCTGTCCCCACCAATTGTAGGGCGATTGCTGCACACACTCCATCATTACAAATGCAAATGTGCCATTTCGTTTTATCGCTACGATTATACCATACACGAGTACCAATATAGTATATATAGTGAATATATAATAGAAATTTTGTCAATACCTCTTTCAGTTTTTTGTCGTCTGTCAATTTTGTAGGCGTTTGCAGTTGGAATTTTGGTTTGTCAGCATAATTAAAGGTGAGCAGTCGTCAAATTTTCCCAGGCCCGCAGGTCGGATATCAATTATTAAAAGCGAGAAGCGGAATGGAGAGAGGGAAGAAACTCTGACAGAGTGTCAGAGTTACCCACGCATTGACCAGTCGAGCGTTGAGAGGATGAAAGATGACTTCTGGGACACTTATCAGCAGTTGCGCATCAACTTTGTCCACTTCACAATCTGCTTCACCTTCCCCTACTTTGCTGCTAATCAGCGCTTGGCATCGCCGCAACAGCTACAGAGAAGTTGAGTAGAGTTTCCTTGAGCGCACCTGAGGAGGGGGCAAGATACGAACACTCAACACTCAACACTCAGCGAGGCATGACCTTTGTCATTCTTGTAGACTCGACGTTGCACCTACACACATCCGTTGAACTATTGAGAACTACATCGGCTGCTTGAATTCGGGAATGGCATTTGAATAGACTTTTATTTGACTTTCCTTTGGCATTTTCCGGCTTGACTTTATCATCGCTTTGAACGTGGCTCTTAAGTGCTTTTATCATTGTTTGGCTGGCCTTCATTGTTATGGCTGTATATTCATTTTTAATATGGCACCCGCTGCCTTGGTGTTCGCATTAAAATTGTTTTAAATTTAAATAATGGACAAATGCTCGCGTTAGAAGCGGGTCAGAGGTCAAGTAGTCAGCGGACGTCTATCGTCTGTCGAGCCGAGTTGGCTGTTAATGAAGTTCAAATATTTCGGGAATTAGGCAGCCGAAAGACTCGAAACTCGGCCTCAAGCTTGGCCAACAAAACACAAAAAAAAAACCTTTAGCATTTTATGCTAATGACAAATGCTTTTATCTTCAGCAAATACTAAATGAAACAAAACAAAAAAAAAACGAAAAATTATAATGGAAAAAATTAAAAGCAAAATTGTTGGCAACCTGCTGCTGACACTGCGCTGCTGATGATGTGGCTGCCGCTACTGTTATCATACCCTTTCTGGCCGAGTATGCTGCATATTCTATGCGATTTGCATAATTTAAGCTTAATGAAAAAGTCTTGTCATTTATTCTAGCTTCGAATGACAAATTAGAGCCAGCTGAGCTGCTGTTTTTGGTAGCGTATTTCAGACTCGACTTGACAGTCATTAGTTTATATTTTCGGCCGCCTCATGCTGACCCTAATCATTATGCTGGGCCTGTCCGGCCAGCTAGTGAAAAGCGTCAGCAGAGGGCACGGGGCAACTGGCAGCTTGGGACCGTGAAAATTACACGTTTTTTGCTTTGAGGTTATAATATTACATGCCAGGTGGGTGTCCACTTCGTAGGGGGGTTCGGGCGCTTAAATTTATGCATTTTTCTTTTTGTTGTTGTTACTGCTGTCGTTGTTGTAACGCTACGTTCATGTTGCTTTAATTAAATTTCTCTTTTCATTTTTCTCGGGTTTGTTTTTTGTGAGTATTTTTTTTTTTTTTTTTTTTGGTGTGGTCGCTAATTTCAACGTTTAGGCGCGTCTAATGTTTCTTGTGGTTCTCTGTTACTTTATTCAAATTAGAAAATATGTTGGAAATGTAGCGAAAATTGGGCGGGGTTGGTCAGCGGCGAAGGGACAGCTAATTGGCCAGCCAGAGGTTTATTATTTATACATTCCATTCCATTCCATTTCAATGACGGTTATATGGCCACTCGTATTTTATGTCTTATTTACACAAACTTCACCTGACAACAGCTGTTTGCGGGCAGCGCGTTTAATTACAAAATCGATTAAAAAGAGACTGTCTGCTCTGCTAATAAAGTGAATGTGGACACGGACCGACAGTCAAGGTTCTCGACGGGATGTCCCCTCTTATCTCTTATTCGGTTTGCCTTGCTTCGCTGCACAAAATTTCATAAATGCAGTGCCGCAAGGGGGAAAATACAAAAGACATTTTCCCAAAATACGGCTCAGGTAGAGCGACGAGAGACAAGACGAGACTAGGCAACGAAATGAGATTTTCATTGGTAAAGCCGATGGCTGATGAAGCCATTACAACAACTTGTTCTACCTTTGTGACAACGAATTCCCAATAGTGAGAATGTCGCAGCTTGGAGACTTGGGGTTTTACCTGTAGACGTCATTTAATTAAATATTGAATAAATAATTTGAATGCTAATAGAGAGATGGTTGGTTCTACGTGTATAATTGCGACGTCAAGAAAGTTCGAGCCAAAGCTTTTGTCACGTCTCAAGTCGTGCTTGGCTCTCTTGACGTCGCTAAGCGGCTCTTCAGCTTGTGCTCTTCGCTGATGAAGCAAGTGTTGAGTACGCCAAATGATGGGAGAGTGAGTGCGAGGGAGAGGCAGTCAGCTGAGCGTCGTAGTAAATATGGCGGCCACTATGCGTTAGAGCAACAGGCGTTTGCGTTCAAGTTTGCTCAGCTGCTGACTCATCATCAAAGCGAGCGCCAAGCAACAAAAAAATCGCAAACTCATGCACTGCGCGAAACGCAGTGGGGACAATAACAAGTTAATCAGTGGCGACACACTGTGACAAATGCAATTGCAATTGAAACCTTTTCGCGGAAGCGAAGAACTTAATTGCTAGAAACTTTGTAATTTATTGTAATTCGAGAATAGGATCTATTATTTTTACAGTGTAAATACAGATTGCTAATGTCCAAACACAGGTGCAAAAATAAGCAATTGGAAATGGCAGTGAGGCAGCACGTTTGTTTATTTTATTTTTTATTTTTTTTTTTTTTGGTGTTTATTGAATTTGAAAGTTATTTTTACACAAATCCAGAGGAAAAAAGTAGAAAACAAGTACTGAAGCAACAGCATGGAAAATAAACACAGTCATAAACATGACAATGACAACAAATAAAATAGACCGAGAGTGTCATTGTTGCAAAAATAAACAAACCAAGCAAACAATGAAGCGACCCGAAAAAAAAACACACACAGAGAACACAACTCACATAGAAAGAAAATTGCCATGCCGAATTACAAATGGTTTTTAAATGCTGCTGACCAACTTTTACTGCCCGTCGGACATTTAAGTAACAGTAACAGTAATAGCCACAATAACGGCCACTTTCAAACATGACCCTAACTACAACTAGATCGGAAAGCAAGCGAATCATTTTGGCCAATTCGAGTTGCCGTTTTCTTCGCTGTGCTTAGCAGACGGTTAAATGACTTCCGCAGCTAAGTTCATCTTAATTTCCTCTGCAACCGTGTGTGTTTTCAATCGCTTCGTTGTCGTCGAAAGAGAAAATGCCAGAAAAAATACGGTTTACAATATGACCTACAATTAAATACAACTAACTATTAACTACATAAGCGAATTTTGATCTCAGCTTAACTGCATTTCAATTTATATGGATGAATTTACTTTTTAAGAAAACGCAATTTATTTAAGGAGACTGAATATTGAGTGTATGTATATAAAAATCCCGAAATATTACAACAAATGCGAGAATATAAACTCAAATCTGAATTTTTGTGGAGATAAACTTTGAACTCATTCAGATTATCGCATATGTAAAGTATAATAAAGATTTTTTGAGATAATTAAACAAATTGTATACCCTCAACGAAACAATTTATGAATTGCTATTGATTGCATACTGTTTTATTTTCTACTTATCACATACAGAGTTCAAAGTCCGGTCGTGATTTGTGTTATCACTATTCGAAAATTATAGTTCTCAATACTTATCTAAAATTCTAGTATAAAAACTCGTTTAGTACGTTAATGCCGCAATTCTGAGAACATTCATCGCTTCATATCATGTGCATTTAATAAACTTGCGCTTCATCCACTTGGCTAACATAGAAATTCCCACCTTTTCTCGGTACAAAAAAAAAAAAAAACAACAATGTTTCATGCAGTTCAAACCTGTTGAACGAAGCTCATTTAAAAGGCAAAAAACTTTTATTGTTGCCCACTGTTAATGCTGTTGTTGGCTTTTAAACTGGTTCTTCAGAAATAAACACACACATACACACACACACACACATACGCACGCACAGTGCTGATATGAGCTGAGCTTTCGGCTAAGCTTGGCGCACACTGGAGCGGCACTTTAAAGAAATACGCAGATCAAAACTTTGGCCCAGCCAAACGCACGCGTCGCGTTGCGACAGCGCGACAAAGCGTCAAGGCCGAATGCAGTTATGACAGTTTGTGTTTATTTTGTTTTCTTTTTCATTTTTGTTTCCCGCGCATAGAGCAATTAAAGAAAGTAAGGTGTTAAACATGCTGTTGTAACCACAGTAACTGTGTATTTTTGCAGTCGCTGTAACAGTTACAGCGCTAAAATGTAAAGCGCAAATTAACCGCTTTATGTGAAGCAAAAAACACAATCTCTGATCTACATAGGTCAAAGCGGGATGGCTAGAGTCAGCTGGCAATCAGCACGACAGAGCAAAGTGTACTTAGATCGCTCTTTAAGCTGCGAATAATAATGTAAAGCAAAATCTACACAACAACAACAACAACATCAGTAAGACGGGTTCACTGTGAAATGCGTCTGTACTCCTCGTGCATATGTAATTTATAGGAGCGTAAAGACTTACCGTTTTAAAAGCTCCACGTTATGTTAATTATTTGAACCGCCAAGCAACACTTTGGTCGCTGTCGTTGTTGTTGTTGATTACCACTGTCTCTAACTACTTCGCTTAGCCAGTTTTTTTTTTATTTTGGCGCACAATTGTTAAATAAACAGTGAACGAACGACGCACAGTTGGCGCTTCAGTTGTTATTATAGTTGTTGTATTTGCTTTTGTTTCAGCTTCTTTTTCTTCTTCAACTTCAACTGTTGGCTGACTGTTTGTAATTTACTTTTGGCAATATTTATGCTACACTTTCACACATTTTGCATTCAGTTGCGTTACTTGCTTTCATTTGTTGTTCAACGCATCACTTGCCAAAAATTTTCGTTGGCCACAATAGCCAACAGAAACTACCAATAACTCCAAAACACACACAGACACACGCGCACGATTTCTCAGGGCTTCCCAACAATTTTCAACTCGCACTGTTTCTTTACTTTTTTTGTTTCTATTTTAGATGCAAAATTTTGACAAGCGCTTTGCGTGCGCACACGACGGCTTCACAGAGGAGACTGAAGCAGCGTAACCGATTGACGGACGCAGACGACGCAACAACGCTCTCAGCAGCGTTCGTTCACATCTCCAGCACGTGAGAGCGCTGCTTTGCATTGTTGCGTTTGCTAGCGAAGAGAAAGCAAGTGTGGGTGCATTTCAAAGAGAGCGCGTCGAAGAGAAACATGCGATGATAATAATAATGTTTATTATTGTTTAGTCTAAAAAATAAACAAAGTAAACAAGCAGTCAATAAGCTAATTTAATGAACTGAGAGGGGCATATATTGAATATAAAGTGAAATAATTTAATAATTTAGTCACGCTTATTTAACAGCAGTCTTGAAATAAATTAAATAAGTTCACATTGCTTATGACATTTAGAATTCAATGGAGCCGCTCAACATTCACAAATTAAAACTGAATAAATTAATGATTTATATAATCTGCGCTGCTGATAAAAAAAATCGCAAAATCAAAACAAATCAAAATATTGCCAGTCGAATTTACTGAATGCTCTTCATAGTAGCCTCTCTTTTGTGTTGCCTACCTGTGGCAAGTGCAAGTGCACAGAGCGTAGAGCGTTCAGTAATAATACTGGTTTTCTCCGCACGTAGTATAAGAGTGCTCGATGCTCGCTCTTCGAAGTATTTGTGTGAGCGTGTGTGTGTAGTATACATGTGCGTGGTACATGTTTATGAGAAACTTGTTTTGTTTTCGGCAAATGCCGGCTTTTGTTGTTGTTCTCGTCGTCGTTATTATTGTTATTGGTTGCCTGCTGTTGTTGTTATTGTTGTTGTGGCAGGCAGTCTAGTTAGTAGTTCTGGCATGGCCAAAACTCCAACTCCAGTTGGCAGCCCTGTGGCGGCAGCTGATTACAGTTATTATGCCATAATTGTGAGTGAGCGTCCCACTGAGAGAATTTCTCTAATGCAGTTTGCAGTTCACACACTCGCATGCGATTTGCCTTAAACGCATGCAATTTGAAAATAATTTGCATTTCATATGCGGCATAATATGTTTTAATTAAGTATCCTACACATTATCTGGAGTTATTTTAGCATAAGTTCGGGAATTTGAAGCTTGAGAGTTTGAGTCGAATATTGTTTACACTTTCTAGAACATTCTGAACTTTTGCGTTGACTTACACTGAGCGAAATGCGGCTAGAAGCATTAGAAAATCTCGGCTGCCTTTTTTGTTTGATATTTTTTAAGCATTAAATGCGATTTATGTTGAGTGAAAAAAACAAATGTATTGACAAAATCGCCTTTCATAAAATACAATTTAAATAGTTTGCATTGTGGCTTATAAATGAAATATTTAAACAACTTCAGTTCTTCGCCACGTTTTTTTCACATTTTCATTGTAATTTTTTTTTGCAGTGATTAAATAAAATGCTTGCATTTTAATAATCCTCAAATATGCAATTGACTTTAAATTGTTTAAGCTTTTAAGTCTATGCCAAATAAATTGCACAAATCTGACAAATATTTAAATAGAATCCCAGTTCTTTTAAATTGCTCGCAGTTGTAAATAATTTTGTGTGAGGAATGTTTGCGATGGACTCTTGGAATTTTCCAGCAGCAAAATGACCGAAAGAAAATGCGACGCCGCAGGTCATTCAATAAAAAAGGAAATGAGGAGAATTTGCTGGCAATTCCGCACATCATTTCGCCTAACAAGACGCACTTGGGAATGCCCCCGAAACGCACACGGAAAGAGCGAGGGAGAGGGAGATTTGAAATATTACAACAACAAGACGAACATTTCACTTTGAATTTGTGCCGAAAATTTAATTTGATTTCATTTTCATCAAATACATATAAATAGTGCAACAAATGAATTCTGTACGTGCCACAAATGCCAAAAATGCTGTTAGCTAAGGACAGTCGAGGAGTCGAGGGAGTCGAGGGTGTCGAAGGACTCGAAGGAGGCAAGAGGGAGTCGAGGGGCATCCCCGATACACACACATGGCTGAGATTTGTGAGCATTTGTGCCATTTTGTTGCGTGGTTGGCCACGACACACGCAGCACGCAGCATGCGGCAAGCGGCAGGCAGAGTGCGGCATGTGGCACGTTGAACCATAAATTCCAGCCGCTCAATAAACTAATGGCAATTTGTATCTGAAAGATACAATGCCTGCCTCAGTCTGTGAGCGTGAGTTTGCCTCACATTTCACGTACCAAATTATTTCTCGTATTCGTTATTAGTTTTCCTCTCGCTCTCGCTCACTCGCTTTCTATCTCTGTTTGCATCTTCGTTGTTTGCGTTTCGGGCCGCGTTTCAATCCTTGTGACACTTTTATCACACACGTTCGCCTCATCAAAAAGTTAACGACGATAATGACAAACATTTCAAAAGCAAACACCTCCCGATCCCGAAACTCAGCGCTGCCCCTGCCCCTCTCCCTCCACCCCTCCTGCTGCGCGCTGTGTCTGCCATGTGTGTCCAGTTGGGGAGATAAATATCTCATTTACCCTCGTTGCTTGTGTGGTTGTTGTTGCTGTTGTTGTGGGCAAACACCTTAATTAACTTTTTTCCCTGCAACATCTTTCGGCCTGCCAGCTATTTAGCTCTTTCCCCCCACCTTCTCCTCGTCGTTAGCTGATCTGTGACTCCACAACTATCAACTTGTAGCCGTTGCTGCTGCGACTTGACTTATTTATTAGGGTTATTTGGTCTGGAGTCCTTTGCCACACACAGAACACACAGTGGACTAGTCAACTACCTGCTCATTTTCACCTGAGTACGTGTTAATTTTGTGTATTTATCTTATTTTGTGTTTCGCCTTCTGCTTCGCTCTTTCTAAATAGAAAGATTGGAATTGAAATTCCAATTAACAGTTGCTTAGTTTGGCTGTCCAACAAAGCAATGTATCTGTATCTGTTTCTGTATCTTATGGCCATGTATCTTGTGGCTGCGTCTGCGACACGTTCGCTTCTCAGCTTGAACTTTTTGCCACACTCAACGTGGGAAATGCAAATGCCAAGTGGCAGCGTTGCAGGAACAAACAAAGGCGTCGATTTCTATCTCAAGCGTATACAAATTCAACTTGCACTATTTCTTTTTTGTTTTTCCTTTCTTCTTTTTGTTGTTTGGACAACGCGCATTTCCCTTTCCCTTTTCGCGGCATTGTTGTGATTATACCCTGTCGGCGAGGCATCACAATTCAGTCACGACTCGTGTGACGCATTCATGCGGGTTTCCAGATCACAGACAAAGCTCTTGTTGGCAGTTTATTTTTATTTGTATTTGATGCCGTCGCTGAGTCACATGCATCTGGTTCTTCTAGCTGTGGAAACTTGATGAAACTTGGCAGTTTCTAATCTACTTGTCAAAGGTTTAAACTATAAATATCATAAACTTAAAACACATCATCAAATTCTCATGACAAATTGAGTTCTATGCAAAAGTCTTCACTTTAAATATTCTACGTTTCTAGATATTGATGAAACTTGGCAGTTTCTAATCTACTTGTCAAAGGTTTAAACTATAAATACCATAAACACAAAACACATCATCAAATTTTCATGAAAAATTGAGTTCTATGCAAAAGTCTTCACTTTAAATATTCTACATTTCTAGGGTATTTAAACTTCGTCTTCAACATAGACAGCTCAGCCCGTTAGTTATTATGAATGTGATTAAATTTTGCCTTGTTTCTCAAGTATTTTTGCTGCTGTTTGTTTTGGTTTGTGGCCTTTGACATTTGATACGATTTCGCTGCCAGTTTCAGCTGCAAGTTGCTGTCATTAGAGGCGTCGATCGGTGGCACGCCCATTTCAGGGAATCTCAAGTGGCCGCTGGGCGCACAAACAAAAAGACAGACAGACAGAGAGTAGAGTGGGATACATGTGGCAAGCATCTGTGGCAGGCTGTGGCAATTGCATCGCGGAGTCTGAAGCTGGCTTAATCTGGTTGGGCCGGAAGTGGCGCATCTCTGTGCCCCAGGCAAACACACGTAACACTTGCTGCACGCTGCACGCTGCCTGCTGCATGCTGCACATGCCACAAAGGTCTTGAATTACTTGCAGAAATTATTTTTGCCTCACAATCAGTGAGAAACTTCGCATTGCATTTGCAGTGGGATGTTGCAAATGCAACATCGCCGCTCAACATAATTCCGCGGCACATGCAAATTGCCCCGAAAGCATTTCAGACTCCAGATATCCAATTGCAGCCATCTGTCCATATGTTTGTGGCACATACGGACTGCAGATGCTGCGCTCGATTTCGGCGATTCATTAAGCTCGTGTTGCATGCAACGCAAGTGTCTGATCACTTTCAAATAAATTTATTGTCGCCAATTCGAAGTAACTGCAAGTTCTGATAACAAATTATTTGAATAGGTTTTTAGGTTTTTCCCCAACGGTAATTTTATGTTTTCCTAGATGAGCTGTTAATTTTCAGAGTTCAGAGTTCAACGGACGCCCTTCAGTTCAACACATTTCCTGTATTATCAAGTAAATTATTAATTAAAAGCCTATGTATTTAAAACGCAAATAAATTGAAAAGTAGGAAGAAAACAATATAAAAGGAATCTCAATTGATAAACAACACATTTCACTTTGAATATCTAATGAATAAAAACTGAAATATATCACAGAAATTAATTATTGAAATTGAACTTAATTTGTGAATTTTATTATAGATTTTCATAGAAGGCAGTGAGAATATTAAACAGTTGTTCTAAAGTAAAAAAATGCCTTTTTTAATGTAACTAACTCTAACAACATAACTATATCTATATGTCCATTTATTCGTAACTTTCAAGTACTATAAAAATTTAAAATGTTTATTGAGTAAATTGAATTCATAAATTCAAATTAAAAATGTAGTAAATATTTAGAATTATGCCACAGTTATTAATATTAATGTCAAATAATATAAATCATTTAATAACATAGTAAACTTATTTATCTTAATATTAATATTTTGTAATCCCGGTCATTAAAAATTATGATTGATCTGTAGATTTTGTTTGCATTTTGTAATAAAATGTTTTCAAAATACTTAAGTAATTCCAGACCTATTAAATACCTCGCATCGCAATTTGTGTCGCCTTGATGAATTGCTTATCGTTTGTGAAATCTGAATTATACCCCCAAATTATAATGTTGCTCTATAACGATGTCAATTAGCAGCTAAATCTCTAACGCTGGATTCGTTTTGTGAGCGGCGAGCGGCGAACGACGATAAACATCCTGTCGCGTGGCACGTAGCAAGCACATAATTTACGGCAATTAGGATTTGTTGAGAACATAAACAGAATAACGGTGCGATTTACGCATTTCAATTGCCATTTCATAAATTTGTTGGGGAATGCCTAATTGATGTTTCCGCTGGCGAGCGAAGCAGAAGATCAAGGCGCATCATATTATATTATAAACAGGCGACACGCAGTTGGAGCCGAAGCTGGAGCTGAAGCTGGAGCCGAAGATGGGAGGAGGCTGGCAGTGAAAATTGTAATTTATATGGAAATTTATTAAATCAAATTGTGTGGCATGCACCATTTGCAGCAGCAGCAGCAGCAGCGGCACGCTACAAAATAAACACAGCAGGAGCACAGCGAAGCCGTTGATGCCCCGAAAGGTGGCGGCAACGAAGCGAGCGGCAGAGTGGGGGAGGCGGAGAGTCACAAATCCCCGTTGACAACGTTTGTGCCACATGCATGAGGCAGAAGCTTCGCTGGGATTCCGTGGAAGCTGCATCTGAGGAAATTAAAAATAAAAATGCGCTTTAAACACGTGCGTCGTCTTGTGGCATGAATGAATGAATGCATTCAGCTCCTCTATCTCTCACTCACTCTCCGCTCCTCTGTTCTCTCTATCAATTTCCTCCTTTATCTCTCACTCCGCTATCCTCGCTCCCCTCGCTCACTCTTGCAGCGTTGGCGTTGTGGCTGCCACTTTGACTGACAATTAATTTCAATTGCGCATTCGCGTTAATCGCCCTAAAAAGGAGCGATAGCAGCAACAGCAACAGCAACAGCAACGTGCAACATCTTTGGGTTGTTTTCTTCTGTTCATTCTTTTCTTTTTTTTTTTGTGTGTGTGGCACGCAAAATGTTTTTCTCATCTCGCTGCTATTTTTAATCATTTTTCCCAGTTTTTTTCTTCCGGAATTATTCAGTGTGTCGTCGTCTGCTGCATGAGATTAAAAATAAAACTGACAGCTCTAACAGGAGGAGCCAGCGGCATGTGGCATGGGGCATGAAAGAGGATGAGTGACTGAGTCCGTCCAAAAGGAAAATGTCAAGTTCAAGAGTCGCTACAGCTGCTGCTCCAGTTGACTTGGATGCCGACTGAAGTGCGTCACATGGTGGAAGCTATGGAAGTTGAAAGTGGAGGTTGGGGCACCAACTGGCTGCTTGAAGTGGATTAATTTTGACATTTATGATGTAGGCTTAAAGTGTTTTAATTGCTTTACGTTGCGCTGCTAGAACAATACCAAACAACGGCAACTGAAACTGCTGCTTTTAATGTTGCAAGCTTCGAAGTGGCGTGCAGCATCAGCCTCTAACTCAACCTCATCATCATCAGCACGGCGATAACGTAGAGTGGGGCACGTGTCTTCACAATGGCCACTCGAATTCAATTAAGTGCGTCAGCCGCATCAAAATCATGCACAAGTTTCTCCATCCCCACAAAATGAGCAAAATGCAAGAGACGATAACGTAGTGCAGCTTGGGGATACCCTGTAATTGCTCGAAGAGTGCCTACTACATAATATGTTTTGATGTAAATGTTAGATATGTATTTAAAGTTGATTAAGGAAGAACTACATTCAGACTTATGGAAAGTTCAGGGTAATTAAACTTTGATAGCAAATGCAATTATGATTAATATTCCATTCATGCGTTTGTTTTTAATGCAGCATTTAATAATCTATAAATATCCATTAATTTGATATTCTATAAAAATCACTTTTACTATTTTTATGATAAATGAATATTTAAACTCCAGTTTCGTAAATAATTTTAAAGTTTTTACGTTCTAAAAAAGTGTTTTCATAAAATTCAAAAGTCTTCAAAGTGTGGATGAAATGATATATATATAATTTACGAAATGTATTTCCAACATAAAATATAATTTTGTATTATAATGTAAGTAAGTAATCCTAAAATTTCAAAATATTTCTCTATAAATAATATTATGAAAAGCCTTTGGAATTTTGTTAAGTCTCTTTTAAATTGAACTTCAATTCATAGTATTTTTTTTAATAGAGGGCATTCCCCAGGCGAGCATCTTGAACAGTCGCTTTAATACTGAAGTCGTGCTCGTATTTGGAAAGGCGATAAAATGTTATCGGTTTTGTTGAGCAGTGTAGGCAAACAGCGCAACTTCGCGTCGCATTTCGCGCTGTTTTCAGATGTGCTCAGGTGCTGTTGTTTTGTTCTTGTTGTTGTTCTTGTTGTTGTTCGTGTTGTTTTAGGCATTTTGGGAGTTTGGGAATAAGTAACATAAACGTGGTCGCCTGCAGTTCAGTTCAGTTGCGTTCAGTTCAGTTGAGTTGCGTTCGAGTTGAGTTCGTTTCAGTTGTTTGTTCGATGTCCTGCATTGGCATGTCCTTTCGCCGGCCTTTCACTCACGTAGCACTCTGCCGAAGGCGATCTGCTCACCAGCATTCGACTCCTGACACGCCTCCTCCGCCTTCGCCTCCTCCTCCTCCTCCTCTTCTTGCTCTTCTCATTGAGCGCCCCTCACGTCGCGCGTTAAAGTCACGTATTTTCCAGGTAATTTACGTTGGCTGAAACTGTTGCCACCAATATTTCTGGCCGTGTTGCACGTTGCATGCTGCCCGTGGATGTTGGCCCCTTGTCTTTGTCTTTTCATTTTCATTTTCGTTTTGTTTCCACAGGTTTTTTCTTACTGTACTCGTTGTTGTTGTTGTTGTTGTTGCACTGCGCATGAAATGCGTTTTTTGGCCTTTCTACGTGCGCGATGTCCTTTTTCATTTCTGTAGTTGTTGTTGTTGTTGTTTTGCGAGGCGTGTTGCAACGTTGTTTTGCAACTCAAAGTTCCCAACTCCCAACTCGCAGTTCAGAGTGTTCGCCGTTTGGCGTTTGCTTATTGTTTTTCATGCTATTCGTGGCTGTTGTTGTTGTTGTTGTTATACCCGCTATCGAAATTGCTTAAAAGGTTCATTCGCCCTTCTTTCTGTCCGTCGCTATATGCTGCCATATCTCAGACACTATAAAAACTTAAGCAAACATATTTTGGGCACAATGCTTGCCTTGTGTCTGTTGCAAGCCGTTGAAAATGTAATTGTAAAAATGACGACATTCAACCCTAATAATTGATATCGAAGTATTTGTAAATATAAGATCATAAGAACATAAAATTTATATATTAAATAGACCTATTGCAACATGATTTTCTAGAGATTCATTTCGCTCGAAAAATTGTTTGTTATTTGCACCTTATGATGCTTAAAATTATCATTTTTTCATTATGATTAAAATATAAATGATTTACTACAAATAAATAATTATTACAAAATAAATTATTTAGTTATGTTTTAATATCAGCAAAAATTATTTGAGATAATATCAAACTAAACTACGTTTATAACATTACGATTGCAGAATAAAATATTTGCTATTGATCTCATATCCGAATAATTTATAACTATATTTTGTAGTGATTTTCAACAACTTAATAACGATAAAAAAATAAGTAATTTACTTATGTTTTAATGTCAGTCTAAATTATTTGAGAGAATATCATAAATAAATTCAGGCCTCTTGTTAACACATCTTATTTTTTGCCTCACCAAATATATTTTGCAGGTATTTGGCAGTCAGTCAGACTCGTCTTTAACTTTATTACTTGCCCGTTTTTGTTGTCGATGTCGCTCATCGTTGTCGTCGTCGTCGTCGTCGTCGTCGTCGTCGTCGTCGTCGTCGTCAGCGTGGCGCAAGTGCAGCGAAATGTGCATAACGTGACCGGGTTTCTTAGTTGGCTTTTATCGGGCAGCGAAAGTGCTCGCTGGCCAAGTTCAGATCAGCTGGCGGTGCAAAGTGCAAACTGAAGCACGCCCCCGCATGTTGCACTCATTCATATTATCTCTCTCTCTCTGCCTCTGTTTATGTCTGTCTCTCTCTCACTCCGCTGCCCTTGCAGTGAAACTTTTCAACAACTTTCGGACAACTGCAGCGAATACGGATACGGACACTGATACTGCAACTTGTGTCGAGTCTCCCCGCCGCTGCTCCTTGCTCTCGCTCTCGTGGATGTTTGCGGTGAATTAAGTTGCGTCCATTGAAACTCCACTTGAGTTAATCGTTTAATTAGTGTCTGTGCAACCTGCGGAGGGGGCATTTCAAATGCATTTAAAAAAACACAAGCTTCTTGGCTGAAAAGCACTTGAGGCAATTTGTTCAGCTGCTTTGAGTTTCTTCACGATAAGTCTGACCCAATTTGGAGGCACTTTTATGATTACAAAATCAATCAGAAGGCAATTCAAAAATAACTAACTCTCAATTCGAAATGAATTAATTAGCTTATATATATGAATATTTGTTTGCATTTCATTTAAACAAAATTAAGGCAGCTGCATAAATTTTCAACTTGCTTTGACATCTAACAGCAAACAACTCAAAACAAACTATTCTTCAAAATCAACATCTTCGTATTTAATCAAACACAATGCTAGCTTTCGCATAGAACACTCTGATTAAACGGAAACAGTCAATTATGTGCAAAAGTATTCAGTCTGTTATTGGCAAATAAATTCAGTGATTTGAAAAATCAGCAACAACATCAATAGCAATTATTTTTGCTTCAACTTATGCCGTATAGTCTCTTATATCATATTACGTAGATTCTCACATTTCTCAGCTATCAAACCTAGCAAACACAAAAAAAACAAAAATGTCATTTTGTAGCCAAGTGAAAATGAAAATTTATGGCCACAATATTGGCAAGTTTTTATGCGAATCGAAAACGCAACTGAGATTTATTTTACCACCGATGCAAAAATATACATAAAAATAAATTAATATTTCATTTGTGTTTTGCGGCACAGTCTGAATTTATCAAACTTCTCTCCACTCCTTCCCTCTTTTTGCAAATATTGTTTTATTGCCAACTGATGTTGCTGCTACCTTCTGCCAAAGATAATTGTTGTTGCTACTGTGTTTGTTTTTATGATGCTTGGTTTATTTGGGAATGCATTTTGTATGAAGCAATTCTGATGTGTCGCCTAAGTGTGCTCGACAAAACTCTGAGCTTCATTGCTAATGCGAATCTGCTTGAACACATGCCGCTTTGGCACTCGAGTGAATCTCGGAACCAAATTCTTGAATATTATTTCATTTGCAGTTTTCAATTTCTAGCAAAACCAAATATGACATCAATAATTTGGTTGCAACGTTTGAACTTGCCATAAATGCTGGCTTAAAAGACCTACGATTTCTGCCGAAAAAGAACGCAAAATGGAAATCTAAGTTTGCTATTTATTTGTCAGGATATTGCCATATTTGTGTTGGTTCTTCTAATTGCATTTTGTGGCTAGCTGATCAACACATATGTGCTCTATAAATTCTACTATCTCATGGTTTTGCTCCTCGAAAACTGTGCAACTTTAACTCTGCTTTCAAATCGCATCAAATATTGAACAATCGAAGTGCAGCTGCACGCTAATGGTGTGGTTGGGACAACGGTGGCAAGTGGGCGGCGGTTGGCGGCGTGTCAAGAGGAGAATAAGATGCTGGTTTAATCATTGTTTGCACTTTTGCACCTGCCAACTGGCAAAGGTAACGCAATCACTATATCCTAACTCCAGCTTTCTATATTGCTTTCTTTCTCTAGCTCTCTCTCCCTCTTTGTCTCTTGGCTGTAAGACGCAGACTTCTGCTTATTTTTTTTTTTATTTGCCAGCGAGTGGCAACGTTATTTAGCAGTTTCCGTTTCCGTTTCCATTGAACACAGCTGCGCATCCTGAGCGCTTTTCCTGTCTCTATCTATGTCTCTCTATGCCGTTCTTTCTGCCCGCCCGTCTGGTGCAAGTTTAATGCATTTAACTCTGACAATGTGTGCACCGAAATTGGCCAAAAAGCGCTGCCGTAAAAGCAGCTGAAGTTCGCGTCTTTGTCGATTGCTTTGCGCTTCCGTCAGGTAAATTTGAAATGCACTTCAAACTGCATTTGCGACTGCCAAAGTGCATTGCAAACAGCGCGCCTAACAGCTGCGGGCGTGCTCGACTTGCAGCTACTCGTTATTAAAATATATCTGTTTTGCAGCTCATTAGTTTGAGCTCATATTGCGGTCAGCTCTGTGGCAGCTTTTGTGGCAACCGTGGACAAAGGACACCCGCTGTGTGTTTTTTCGGGGGACATTGCCAAAATTGTCACAGCATTGTTGGTCGCATGCTGTGTATGTGCCACAAAATGGGGCATTCAACTCTACACAATCTTTGACTGTTCGAGGTCGAAAAGCAAGGAACTTTAATAATCGTCCCGGTCTCCCATCTACAATACTTTGATGTTGATTTCGTTGCTGATTTTGCGAGTCGAGTTTCTAATCTGCTAATGGTCATCATTTCGTTCGTCTCTGCTTTCCAATTATGTCCATTATGCAGCCCCGGACCGGGGACATTTGTCATTCTTTCATTCACTTGTTGTTTGTGCAATTTTCCGCTTCATTCTTCTCTCTGTACCCATTGGCAATTTCATCAAAAATCGTCCAAGGCAAATGTCGGAAACGAAACGCCAACAAATATGTTATGAAAAGTTTTCAGCTTCGACCACAACACGCAAATGCAAGGGAACAGGAGGGTGGACGGGGGTAAGGGAGGGGAGTGGGAGCGGAAACGTAAACGATAAACCGAGCTCAAGCAGCGGAAATGATTTATTAAAAAATGAAGGCTCCACCTAGGGTTGAGATGGCAACAGACAGAGAGCGAGAGCGAGAGAGAGCCTGAAACATAATAACAAAAAATGTCAGAAGATAAAACTTGCGATTGTCACACAATAAATCGCATGGAAATCAAAGCAAACGACAAATATCAAGAGCAGAATACACAGCTACAACAAAAAAAAAAACAAAATAGAAAGAAAAGAACGCAATACAATTGCTCAACAATTACAGTCTGACTGTGACTCTGACTCTGGCTCTGATCCTGGGGCTGTGCAAAGGCGAGGGGACACAAAGACCCACAAGGGGGGAGGAGGGAAGAGAATGGATACTTACTGACACAGAAATAGGCGCTGCTGTTGACAGTTGTCAACATGCAAACAAAACCAAAGGAAGCCACGAATTCGAATTCGTTGGGGAAATACTCTGCAAAGAATTATTAAAATCTGTCTACGAGAAGTCGAGGGAATAATTATGCTATTAAAATCACAGAAGCAGCAGTTCTTTATTTACAAAACATTAGTTAAAATTGCTAAATATTCCTAAAAGAATTTTTAAAATAAATAAATATTTATAATTATTGTTATTCTATTGTATGACAATAATTGCTAATAGTTATAGTAACAGTTGCTGCATATATTTAAAAAGTATTTAAGGCATATTATATATTATTTCCATTTTTTTGCGTATTTTTAATATATTTGCTGTTTACAAATATTTACAACTTTGCCCATTTATAAATTTATTATCTATCTAGAATTTAGTACGATGGAAAAATAAAAATATGGTCTGCCAGTTTACAACTTTGGCCATTTATAAATTTATTATCTATCTAGAATTTAGTGCGATGGAAAAATAAACATATAGTCTGCAAGTCTTTGGCTTTTAGGCTGACAATAAGCTGTCATTGATTATGTATTCATTATATCAATAATCCCTTAAAGTTAATAGTTCTATGCAAAAATATATGCTTAAGTAAAATAGCTGAAATTCACGTAGTCTTTTATTGCATTACAAATTAAACCACACTTCTAAAAATAATGATTTCTATATAAATTCTATTACTCCAAATCCATCATTCCCCAATCCAACTACAAAGTGTAACAAAACGCAGCAACAAAGTTACAACATTTCGCTCAAGCTAAATCGAAGCGTAATTCTATAGGCAGCTTTAAATGCGCTTCAGAAATTCATGAGAATCTCACGAACTTCAACGCGGCAGCAAAAGTTTTGAGCTCAAGGTAAGTGAAGGAAAGAAACGAAAAGCAAGACGGCTGAAAGCCGCCGACGCATTGTAATTTATAATGCATGAGGCTGCTGGCAAGGCGAACTCTCAATTTGAACTTATTAAAATGCATTAGAAGAAAATCAAGAGAAGTGCACCGAAAAGAGAATTGAAGATAGCAAGCTACTCGGCGCATCCGTAACTTTGAAGTGCACTCGTGAGTGGCTGTGTTTTTGAATAGATTGATTCAATCTGCAGAAGCTGCGCATTTGATGCCACTTCCGCGGGGCATTAACTAATTAATCTGTTGTTATCAATAGGCAGGCGGCGTTTCCTGCCACACACACAGCAGCTGTGTTCCCTCAACGTTGTCTTCGTTCGCTTTTCCATGTTGTTTTCCCATCAATTAGTCGCTTGTACTCGCATGTATTATGCAGACTGATTTCTTTGTGTTTTGTCGATCTGCTTACAACATAAACATTGCTGCAAGCACCACTAAAAACACTCGAGTGGGAAAGTTGCTGCTGCCACAGCTAATTAGCAGCAAAGCAGTTGCCCACATTTCTGGGGCGCATTTCGGGCTTCGTCCTTTTGCCAGTCGCAATCATCGGGCATTTGAATGCCACAAAATGTGGGTGAAAGGGTGAGAGTAGCTAATAAATTTCTCTATAATCTCGCATTGTTGCACTAAGTACATTGCATATTCATGCAAAATATATGCTAGGTAGATGTGAGCAGTTCTCCCTCCCTCTCGCTCTCTGTCTTTCTCTCTTTATCTTCTGCATAAATGCAAAAGGCAAACTGTGTGTGCGCTGCCTTCACATGACAAATAGGTCAGAGAGAAGACGTTCCCGTCCGTCTATTCGTCTGTCTGGCTGTCTTGCTGTCTGACTGGCTGCTCGACGTTAACCACATGTGAAAACAAAACTTCCGGTGACATAAACACTGACAAGAAGCTTGCTTAGAGTGCCTGCCTGTAGTTGCCTCCGCCTCCTCCTCCTCCTCCTTCCGCCTCCACTTGAGCTAAAAGTAAATGCAGCCGCACAAGCAGCTAAAATATTCAAATGAACAGCCAACGCAAAGCTGTAAGCAAGTCTTTGCCCTTCCCACAAACACACAAAATACACACACACACACACAGAAAGAGAGTTTGTAGTAGTCTGTCTGCGGCGTGTGGCACTTGGCCATGTTGCAGTTGCAGCTGCTTGGCTGCCAAGCAAAAAGAAGAAGGCACAAAAATGTTGACAACAATCAAGCGGGCGGACAGACAGAGAGACAGACGGACGATAGACAGACTGACTTGAAGCATCCCTTTTGAACTTTTGAACTATTTCCGTTTGGATTTAGGACACATAAGCAGCGCTTGCAACGCAGCGGGCGCAGATGATGCCCCAGCCACACTGCGAAATTAATAGCGCACATTGTTGTAGCTGCTTTTGTGATTCTATTCAAAATGCCAGCCGTCTTCTGTTGCCTGTCAGAGCAAGAGAAGGAGAGAGTGAGGAGGCAGCATTGACAGCATCGTGTTATCATTAACAGTTGATTGGCGCAAATGATCGGCAGGCTGCAGTGGCGGCAGTTGCCACTGCCACTGCCGCCAACGAGCAAAACTTTTGCCTTGCAACTTTGGCTTAAGTGAAAAGTGAAAACTTTTCGACTGCATTTTGATTAGAAGAAGCCATGAAATTGAAAAGGGTTAAGGCAGATTTGTTCTTATCTGTGGCAAGCGGCAAGTGGCAGCAGGCAGCAAGCAGCATGTGGCATGTGGCAGGCGACATTATGGGTCACAGCTATTTATAAAGTCATTTTGGCCGCTTCGAAATTAACTCACAAAACCGTTACGAGAGCCTTAACTTGGCCTGCTCGAAGGCGCCGCCAATGCTGGCTTGATTCATTGGCTGCGATAAGAAAGCCAGACTGCAAGACAGACAGCTCAACAGACAGAGCGAGAGAGAGAGAGAGAGAGAGATAGAGGGAGAGAGAGAGAGAGAGACATAACAGGAAGACAGTTTCGCCTGTGTCATTTTCAGCTGAGGCCAAAATGCGATAGCTTTTTCTTGGTAAAAGCCGCTTAGCTGCGCGCCTCGTTGCGTGCCACGCCTGCTTGCCCCTAAATTGTATGAACGATTTGGATGGTTTTTTTCTTTAGTGTGCTTCGTGATAGGGGCAAATTGTTATGCCAAGAGTTTTTGGCGCTCGCATTTGTGCCGCGTTACCGCAATCAAAATTGTTACTTTCTAAGCCAATATGTTTTATGATGTATGAAATTTGATGTTGCGATAACATTTTACACACTCGACTGCTTTTTATTTTGTTGCTCGCCCAGCTCTGCCCTTTGGGGCCACGACGCAACTCAACTCGACTCGCAGTCGGACTCTGACTCTGACTCTGAGTTGGATCCGGATTCTGTTGGTCTGGCCAAATGATGCGGCCCATTCGCACAATGGCCAGCCCCAAGTGGCCTTTTTTTTGGGCCGCCGCCTAGTTGTTGTTGTATTTCGGCTCACACATTACACATAAACGTTTGTTGGTTGGCTCACATGTCTCGGGCTAGAGTTACGTTTAAAGCGCGATACAACTTTTAAACACTTGAACTTTTTGACGCCCCAAAGTAGGCAACGATTTTTCTTTTGCTCGCTGTAGGTTTTTCTTTTATTTTTTTGTCTGTTGGTTTCGTTTTTCTTTTTTTTACGGCAGCCGCAATCAACAACAAAGTTCAATGGGCCAAAACGGATGCCAACTGCAAATAAATTTGCCTTTTCACAGTGAAATATTGTCAATTTCAAATCTGCCAAGCTCGCGTATCTCGTTGGCGTGCATGAGCGAGTGAGGGAGGCAGGGAAGGGAGTGCGGAGGAAGGGAGGGGGAGACTAGCACGCATTGCATGTGCTTTGCTCTGCAGAAGCTGGATGTGAAGTGTGGAGTGTGAGCGCAAGCGAATTGCAGTTTTTGTCATCAGTTTTTATGCAGTTGCAATTGGGTTTAGGCATGCTGCATAAATCATTCAGCTTGCAACGCCGCATAGCTGACAACGTTGCAGAGACGAGCATTTGCCAATGCAATTTAAGAACTTACAAACACATGTCCTGGAGCTACCTCTTAGCTGGCGACCGAGTATAATCAAGACTAGCAATTTTAGAACACCATTTAATATTATTCGCACTTCAATTTAAAATATATACATATAAAAAAGGGTTTCTTAATAAGAAGAAAGGCAAAGAAAATACTTAATATATTTCTGCTCTATTCAATGCTATTTTAAATCAATATATTTGAGACTACTCAACATTATTTTGCAATCAATTGACAACATTTTGAAGATCAATTACTGAATGTCACTTTATATTTGCCTCATTAGCCATCAACATTCAAAGCGATTATTATAAATGAAGGGTGAAGTTTAAGTACTTATTTATTTTAACAAACCTTGGCATTCAAATTGAATGTTTATAATTACTTATAACATTGAATGAACTATAGAAAGTACTCGTATTTGACTGCTCTCTCTGCAATGATTTGTGACTGCAGGGTAACTTCGCAGTGGCTGCAAGTCGGCTATGTTCTGATATTTCTCATGTATTTTGTTTTTTTGTGAGCCATTGTGTGCTGCCAATTGAAATGTGACGCCATTTTGTAGCCTTATGCATAGCCTCTTGCCCCTCTCCCCTCCGGCAACCTAAAGCCCATTGCTCTGAGCGACTATGGACTATATGGATTTTGAGCAACACGCGTCGTAACTGGAGGCTCCCCTTATCGTCATTTATTTTGTTTTTTTTTTTTTGGTGGGTGGGGGCTGGACCAACAGCTTTTTAAGCTGCTCTCTATGCGGGCCATTTTTTTGGGGGGGGGGGAGGCTTAAACAGTTTTTTATGCGCTCATGATTTTAATGCGCTTTGGCCATTTTGATTATGCGCTTGCTCCACACAGTCTTTGTCTCACTTTAAGCGTTTGCTGCTGTTGATCTCTCTCGTTTTTGTTTTTTTTTACGCAATTCGAGCTGCGCAACGCGGTTTTGTGGCCCAAAATGCGGGCCAGGCAACTAACGTAATTAACGAAAGCATTAGATTTTTTTGGCGCGCTGGTGTTTGAAGTTTAAATGTGAGAGTAAGCGTGTCTGGTTGTGCTTATTTAACGCTTCGATACGACTGAGTGAAAATGAAATGTTCCTGATTTGATAAGGATAAAGACGTGACAGGCTCTGTACGCCCAAACAGCGGCTGTCACATTCAGCTATTGCCTCCTGCACCTGTCTGTCTGCCATTGTTTATTTATGTAAGAAATGTGTGCGTGTGTGAGTGCGTGTGTGTGTGTGTGTGGGCGCATTTCGTGTGAAATTGTCACGTCAGCAGCAAGCTGCGACAGACAGAAAGACAGCCAGACAGACAGGCGAAGTCAAAAGTGTGACAAAGCGAGGGAGCAGGTGACAAGCTTTTTGCCGTCGTTGGTTTTGACAAGAAATCAAATTAACAAGCCACAGACTGCGGTCGAAACGTTTTGCTTACGCTGCTTGACTTCTTCGTCTCGTTCGTTCGTCGCGTTAGTCGCGTTGTCGCTGCGTCGTTTTGTCGCCTCGTGTCGCCTCGCAGCGCCATTTGCATTTTCTTGCCGTCGCGTTGCCTGAAATTACTCATACGCCGCGTGTTGTCGCAAAAAGCTTCAATCATTGGCAACTACAGACACCAGCGCTCCATCTCTTTCCCTCCCACTCTCTCTCTGACATTGTCTGTGTGTGTGTGTGTGTGTGTGTGTGCAGTGCAATTGACTTGTGGCCGCACACAAAGTGCCTCTTGGCCAAAATGCTGAGCACTCAGCTTTTGCCATTCGACAGCTCAAACAGCACAAGGCGAAGAGCTGCAAGCGAATTCAAATGCGTTTTTATGTGCTCCACAATTGAGGCCAAATAACAACAACAACAGAAGCAGCAGCAGGAACAACGCAGAGCACAAACATTGCCAGCAAATCAGCGTCGAAGTGGCTGCTGCCACATAAACCAATCAGTTGTTGGCCAGATACAAGTTGCCATTTACCAGTTGAGCATTGCAAAAGCTTTTAAAACGCTTAAACGCATGCAGGGGAATTAAGTTAATGAATTATGCTGATAATGCATGCATTAAATGCACAAGTAAACGACAAGGCTTATGAAAATACCACAATAAAAATGTGTTTGAGCGCGCAATTGCGCTGCAAGAATGCATATACAGTTTTTAAATATTTCATAGGTTCAAATTATATTCTTAAATAAAAGGCCAGCGATTTGTTCTCACCAAATTTAAATATTATTTGAAACCATGCTATTTATTTGCTTAATGCAAATAATTTTGTAGCTCCTTTTTATAAATATATCTTAACCCAATGTTTTTCTTTTGCATGTCTAATAACAAAATGCTATTTTTAAAGGTGTTCTCAACCTAAATTAACAGCCTGACTAATTCAAACTACTAACAATTCAGCTGTCTGTAAAATGCTGCCAAAGTAGCCAGTTTTCAATGGGGGAGAAAAGCCTTTAAAGCTGCATATGCTTTTAGGCCGCTTTCGTGCAGAGTTTTGTGACTTTTCCAGCAGAAAATCAATCCGGTTTTATTTTTATTTTGGCTTTTGTTTTTTTTTGTTTTTTTTTTTTTTTATTTGGCCAACAGCCAATCGGGCACATTGTTAACTTTACATTTTAAGCAGATTACAAACAATGGACGGGCTCACAGAATGGGCGGGCCGTGATCTGTCTCTGTAGGTGCCACATCCTGTGCCTGCTTTTTTGCAACCTGTCAGCCCTGTCAATCCTTCGCTCTGCCTCCTATCTCCTGTGTCCTGTGTCTGTCTGTGTCTGTGTGTAAGTGAATGCTTGAAAATGGCTGTAATTGTTTTTGTAGCCACTGTCAGAGTGTCATGGTGGCTTCAATTTATTTTTTGGTCGCCTTTGTTGGTGACTAACAACAGGAACAGCAATGGCAGCAGCAGCCAACAGGAACAACAACAGAGAACAATGGCTAAAAGGACCTAATGGATGCCGGATTTAAGCATTGAATGACAATGTGAGTTAGGGCTTAGTTCTTTTTATTATGCTCCTCCCTCTCAACTGATAATTGTTTAATTAATGCCATCATCCGACTGTTTTTGAGTCTCACTCATTTCGATTTAGGCACAACAAAAGCCACAACAACAATTTTCTGCACTTTCCACTTTATCCGTAACTTGATTTCCCATATTCGTTTTACATTTGACATTTGCGGTTGGCTTTCAGCATTATTTAAGTGCTCCCTCGTAGACCAAAAAGGCGAAAAGGTGTGGGCCAAAGTGGCCGACGTGGTTCAATCAAATTGATACAACCGCAATAAGCTATCTGCGAAATGTACTGAATCGAAATCGAAGTAAGACCGCAAATAATTTATACGCTTTTCTGGCTTATGATTTATATATAAATAGATCCAATTAAACCAGTCATTGGTCATTTAAAATAATTGCACTTTTTTGATTTGATTGCAGTTGACAACTTAATTGATAAATGACTGCGTTGCTTCAATTGAATAATTTGCATACCCTTTAAATTAACCGCTCATGAATATTCACTCACCTGCAATATAGACGAAAGCTGGAAGTAAAACAAGTTTTAATAACTGAATTAATTTAAATATTTAACCAAATGCTGATGGGTTAAGCATTTATATTTAGTTTATAAAAATGTTTCCAAATTACTTTCTCATATTTTTTTAATTTTTTATGGTAAACTCAATCCCTGTAGGATATCTTGTTGTCATGCCTGCCACGCATTGTATTTCTTATTTTCCGTGCAATCAAATATGTATATTTTTAGCGCTCTTCATAGTCTGGCCGTCGTCTGATCACGTATTCATTTTCAGCAGCTGTCAAAACGAATGCCCAATGCTTATTGCAATTGAATATTTTATTCACAACATTGACCAAAATGTATTTTCGACCAACTTATGCCGAGACTGTTGTCGGCAACCGCGCCAAAGTCCCATGACAATGCACTGATAAAGATACATATTTTTATTGGATGTGCATTTAATTTGATTTCAGTTGAATGCCACACGAGTAATTTAATTATTATTGTTGAAATAGCAGTTAAAGTGTAGCTGCTTGATTTTGTCTCTTATTATCATGGCAATGCTCAACATATTGGACAATTTTCACATTGTTGATATCGGACTTTCATGTTCGTCGTTGTTGTTTTTATTGTTGTGACAGGAACATTTGATAATTAGTGGCAAATTGCATATTGGACAACTAACAAGTCACAGAAAGGCATAGTAAAATAAGTAATACTCTAAATATTTATTTCTCATGGAAGTTTTAATTT
This sequence comes from Drosophila siamana, assembly GCA_035047445.1. NCBI lineage: Eukaryota > Metazoa > Arthropoda > Insecta > Diptera > Drosophilidae > Drosophila > Drosophila siamana. Next base: position 12,967,939 of record JAWNPP010000004.1, on the reverse strand, counting down.
GCGATGGGGTAAATATTATCAGAGTCATAGTGTAATAATAATAAGTGTGAAACCTTTTTATCAACATATAAATAAACTTTCCAATAAAGTAAACAAAAATGATTAAAAATTTTCGATTTTAAGAGATTCAAATGAAATGATTATGTGAATTGTTGAACCTTATAAAGTAGCGCATTCACCTTGTAGTGCAGCGCACAATTGAATTGCATGTGTTATTTGTTTATTGGAAGAGTATTAATTAAACTGTAGTTGTCGTTGTTGCCATCCATCTCTCTTGCCTCGCATGCAAATGTGGCAAAGTGAAAAGTCATTTCAACTAACAATACAATTTTTTTATTCAATTCCAATTACTGCGCATAACACACATAACTACTGTAGCTGTAGTCTGAGTGCTTTTTGTATGTTCGAATGTCTGTTTGTCGTTTGTCTGTCTGTTATTAGGAGGCATTCGTCGGCTGGAATAAACGAGTGCATAAAAATATGTTTTCGGTATTTTAACAAGTTGCTTTGTGGCCTGTTGTTCTTGTTGCTATTGTTGTTGTCGTCTAGCTTGAAAATGTTTGTCTAATTAACTGAAATGGAATTTATTTAATTAAATAGTTAATGGCACGTTTCAAACTTTCGAATGCAATTGCAATTAAAACAAAGCAACATTTTGTATAGAAATTTAATTGGAAATGAAAACGAAAATGAAAATGATGCTCGCTTGGAGAGGAAACAACAATTCACCGTTTAGTGCACGTTTGCAAAAAACAAAATGGCGCCATTGTATGCATTAAATACAGGCGTCACTTATGAGTGTGCGCACTGTCTGTGTGTGTATGAGTGAATATGTTTTTGCATGCTGCAATAACTGCCTGCATAAATTGCACCATATTCGAGCTGTAGCGCGATTATTGCTGCGGCAACAGGCGAAATACGATAAAACAACATCAACGTCGACTACGACTGTGCCAACAACAACAACACCGAGAACAACAATTCTTGCCACACTGCATTGCTTGCAACAAATGGCACAAATATCGCAGCTGGCGGCGTGTCTGTATTTGTGTCACTTGTGTGCTGCCGAGAGTGTCAAATGCAGCGAAATATTGGACTAAATGCAGCGGTGTGGACTAAATGCCGTGCATAGAGGGTGCCTCGAAGTGTACTACAAATCTATACAACAAATAAGTGTTCAAAATTGTTTGTGCTTACTGCTGAACTTTTATATGCAATATTGTTCCCATTACTTATTGATTAAATCAATATTCAACTCTTCTTACTCCAACCATCTTAAATCACTCATTCAATTTAGTATAGAAAGCGCTTTATTTTCATGGTAGCTACAAAGACAAACAACAAACTCTATGACTTGGGTTTATATTGATTAGTACTAGTTATTAAACGTTATTTTCAAGTATTTGTCATAGCTGTTTTCATAGTTTTTATTTGGAACACCCTATTTTTCAATCGTTGAGCATTAGTAAAACTCTTTAGTAACTAACTTACGCAAACTCTTTGCGGGGTCTACGCTATATTGCTAACAAAATTCATTGCGGAACATTTTTGGAACTGACTTAAATTAAACTGACAAAACCTAAATGTTCATCAATGTTTTTGTGCAGCATAACATATTGAAATATCTGAAAAGAAATTTTTCATTTTAAAAGTCTAGTAAAAAACAGAATAGGTAATAAAGGCAATAAAGTGAAAATCCTGTTCAGCTTTTTGCAAGTAAATCCAAACGACTAAAAGTGTATGTAAATAAAAGGAAAATACCTTGCTATAATAATAATAATAAGGAGACTCGCAGGTGCTTTTTAGATTATCGCAGCACAAACGACATTCAAACGCCAGCTGTTGTCTAAGAAAACTCTTTACCATTATCCACAATTGCCAACTGCTGTTGACATTTTGATTTAGGCGTTTAGCAAAAGATACGAGCATAAATAACGCTAGAGTTAACAACTGCTTACGCCAAAGTTGTTGACTGCTAACGAGTAATTGCTTTAAGAGTATTTAAAGTTCAAGTCAATGAACTGTGCAAGTGTGTGAGTGTCTGTGTGTGAAAAATATAAACAGTCTGCAGGGCGGGAGGCGGATGGGCATCAGCAGCTGCCGCCGTCTAGCGTCGCACATGCAACTTTTTGTTGCAAGCAATTTACTTTAGCATAATCATATTAAATATTCTCCACCTACTCGGTTAGCTGGCGTTGCCGTCGTCGTCGTCGCACTTGCAACATCCAGAGGGCGTGCTCATCTTTTTGTCTAACGTTTTGTACCTGGGCATCGTTATTCCGTCTTCCGCCTTCCTCGCTGCGCAAATTTATACTTAAAAGCTGGGCGCGTCCTCTCCACCACACTGAAAGCGGCTGCAGGAGAGACTCCGGAGATAGGCAGAGGTGGCAGGATGCGTGTAAATGTCTACACACCCAACTTTTTAAGCTGCAGGCAAACAGCAACACACACTCACATGCAGCACATCTACAGTTTTTACTGCTGCGGTGATCGTCCTGTGTGGATGTGTGTGTTGTGTGTGTTTGTGTGCTTGGCTTCCTTTGAAGCCATGTCCACGTTTATTTTTCTTAGGGTTTTTTCCTTCAGGTCGTTGGCTTTTTGCCTCTCCCACACGGCCCACACTCTCTCATGGGCGTTTTTATTTTCTTGCCCGCCTGTTGGCCAACTGCAAAGGCGTTCAAATTACATACAATTTCTTTTATATTACTCCACATATTCCTCTGTGGCTTTCGAGATGCCATTTAAACTCCTCAGTGTGTGTGTGTATGTGTGTGTGTGTGTGTGTGTGCATGGGCGTGTGTGCTTAACCCATTTAAGTGCAATTATAATTTCTTAGCATGACAGCAACCAGCAAAAGACTAATTAAATTTCTAATCTAGTAAAAAGGCCAGACGATGTCCTTTTTATCCCTCCCCCCCTTGCTGGGCCACTTGAAGTTTTGTGCTCAATGCGCTGTGACAGCGATGCGAAGCAAAATGAATCACTCGCATTAGCTGCAGGAGAATGCGGAAAATTGCCATTAATAAGCTGTCAGTGCATTTGTAGCGAACTGTGCAATTATCAGTAAATTTAATTACCAAAAGGCTTACGTTGTTTACAACTGATTAATGCACTTGCACACAAACATACAAACACACACACAGCTGATACATTTCTTTATTTGCACGGAGAGCGAGAAAATGTGCGGTTGACCAACAACGCGGCCCGTGCCCATAAATAAAAGTACCAAGCAAACACACAAAGCCACAAGCTGAGCGACTCGCGAGTTACCCTGCATAACAAAAAAACAAGTAATAAAGCTAAAATCGAGTATGCTCGACTGTGATATACTTGCTACCCAGCTCAAATATACTAAAATATACCAATATGTATTTTTAGTATATTTGGTATATTTATATACCAAAACGTATTTTTGGTATATTTGGCACATTCATATTCCATCACATCCTAAATATCGCATAAAGTATAAAATATATCGTGTAGCTGCCTATAGATTTTCCCATACAAAACTGTTTCTTAAATAACTTCCAAGAAAGAGACGTGGCAAAAATCTAAAATAAATTTAATCTGCACATACATTAATACTGGTACCAAGTTTGGAATCTCTAGCTCTGATAGTCTCTGGTATCTAGTTGTTCATTCCGACAGACAGACAGACGAACAGACGGACATGGCTATAACGATTCGACTGGGGACCCTGACCAAGGGAATCCTTCAGCCTGTTACATACATTTCGTGAAATCACAAAGTTCTACCCTATGGGTATCGGGTATAAACACCTCAAACTTTGAAGCATATGAAACTCACCTGTCGTTGCAACTTCTCGCTCCCTCCCCACTCCCCACTCTCTCGACAATAATTAAATGCATTGGCCAAGGCATCAGCGTCGGGCATATGGGGCTGCGCATTAAGCATATAAATGGATAAACATTTATTGCAGTTTATTGAAAAATTGGCGGTTTTCATGTACAGCCGTCGAAGCAAGTAAAGCGCTTAAATTTCACACAAGAGACGCGCCATTTAATGCCCTACACAGCAGCCAGCGAGGCATATGCGCTTGCCGCGCCAAGGTCGAGGAGTGCTGCGGCTAGACTTTTGTTGATTGATTGCCATATGGAAGCTGGCTAATTTATGTGTGGCCATCAATCAACTTTATTTGCGAGCAGTCAAGACATTGAGTAGTACTACTTGAAATTGAGTCCAACTGACCGAATGAACAGCATTTCCTTCCCGTTCCCATTCCTTTTATTTATTTTTTTGTTGAGCTGATTGCCTGGCTTATTTATTTAACATTTTATATTTATGTTGCATGCCTGCATTTTATGGCCGCACACAAACACACATGGACTGCAGTAAATTAAGTCGTTAATATCTTGTTTATCATGGACAATGCCACAGCCACAGCCACAGCCACAGCAACACAGCCAGCGTCATGCTCATCGTCGTCGTCAGTGGCCGCAACCAGTTGGCGCCTGGTTGAGCAGGTCGCAAGTTTGGCTTGGTCCTCTTTGGAGGACGCTTATCGCCGGAGCATGCGTGGCTATGTTGCATGTTAATTACATGATTTATATGCATAAATAAATGCATTGCACTTGATTTATGAAATTAATTAAAAAGGATTTACAGCACTTGCCTCCCGGCAGCCGCAAACTCTTTGCGAAAATATGTTGCATACCCGAAAGGCGCAACGATCGAACACCACGAATTACAATTATTAGCATCAAATTGCACGCATACCAACAAACACACACAAACGCACACAGTTAATCTCATTAACACACACGCAGTCAGAGATAATTCTATTTCATTTTATTGACGCCGACACGAACTCGAACTCGAACTCAAACTGAAACTCAGACTCGAACTATGCTTTGCTACTAGTTGTTGGGGCGTTTATGCGTTGGGCGCGTTGTGTGCGCGTTGTCTGCCGCCCCTGCCGCTCTTAACCAGGCCCAATTGCCGCTCATTACGAGCAACTCATTATAACCGTTTTATTAGCAACCACTAGAGGCAGCAACAGCAGCAGCACTTGGCTTGTTTCACTTACGCCCGCTGCCAGAATTACTTTATTAGTCTAATTAAATGCGCCACTTGTACGCTAAAATGACGAGCTCGAGCCGCGAGGATGGCAAACTAAGTAAACAATTAATGGAATTAGCAGAACTGGAAGTGCTTTCTCCTCTGCCTCACCGCCCTGCCCCACTTAACAGACTGCCACAGTTTAGTGGCACTTTATTTTTGACCCCATTTTTTAAATCAAACCCGGCCATATGAATTTCGGAATTTAAAAACCTCATCGCAATATTTTTGCGCCATGCAGACGCATCACGAAATGTATTCTGGTTTTGCAACGGCAGACCTCAGCAGCAGCTGCAACATGCCCCAAAGCGATACCACAGACAGACCATCATCTGCAACCGCCGAACCGGTGTAACTGCAATTCCTGCTCCTGTTTCTGCTACTGCTCCTGCTGCCAAAAACAATGTGCGACGATGCGTCCTCAACGATTATGGTGTTGCCTGACACCAAAATCTAGCTGCAACTGAAGCTCCAAGCTGCGGGCGGCCAGCTCACCTCGCCAGGTGGGTAGAACACAAATATATAACCAGCGGATTATGTCTGCACTAGCAAAATCCCCAGCCCCAATCCCCAAGCGCGCCCCAAACTGTCAGGCAGCTTTTACTTCAGGGACATTGGCGAAATGAAAGCCGCAAACGGACGCACAAAGTACAAATTTTATGTTTTCTATTTTTTATTTGCTTATATATATTTTTTCTAGCTGTCTACAGAGTAGCTTTCTCACTATTTTTACTTGGCGAATGTGTGTGTGTGTGTGTGTCTGTGCTTGGGAGCGAACTGAAGGCGCCAAGAAGACAATGGATGCACTCGTTCATAACGAATGCAATTATTCTGCTTTGCTACTCCAAAACTTGATGAACAACTGCTTTATTGTGCAAAATCTGGAATTGTATTCAAGCAAATGTTCAGCGCGTGGCTTAAATCCAAAATTCAAATACATTTTTTACACAACTTTTGTATGTCTGGCTTTCAACATTTTATTACACGTATAGCGAGCTTAAATTTCAATTCTATTAGTATAAACTTTTACGTAGCTTGCTAAAATTTGAAATTTATATGTTCCAAATAACGCTTTACTATTTTTTTATTTATTTTTGGCAACTTCACAGCATTCAAGCAGCTGTGCTGAAATTTTCCTTTCCTTTACCTTTTATTAGCTTCGATGATTTAAGTTCTAAATATGAAAACTTCTAGAAGTGAGCTTTGTTTTGTGCTAAATTTGTTGCATTTATCTTTTAATTTGTTTTCACTTTCAGCATCTACAAAATGCAAAAGTATCATAATAATTCACATTCAAAAAGCCTTTAACATAAAAAAATAAACTGCCTTAAGCACATAACATACTTAGTTGCAACTATAATCTCCTCTATCCTTTGGCAGAAAGTAGTGCTCCATTTACCTGTGCAGTTGCAAGTTAAATTTTATTAATTAACCTCTTAGCATGTTAACAATAGCCCAAAAATGCCGGCAAAAGTTTATAAACTTCAGTTGGCAAACTGTATAACATAAACTGTTACTTATCTGCGAGAGTGTAAAAGGTTTAGAGATAAGCCAGAAGCTATCCACAGCTAAGCTACACACACTCACACACACACACACACACACACATACTAAGATGCCACACTCTGGAGGCGACTGAAACACGCACAGACACGTATCCAGGCGAAAACCTGTGGCACGAGTTGCATGCATTGAAATATATTTTTGTTAAAAAACAATTTTTGTGCTCTTGTTACACAAGAGCAACAGCAGCAGCAGCAGCAGCAGCAGCCGAGTGGCAACTGTGCAAGCGTGCAACTGTGCAACCCAACAATGCAACCCACTACGTAACTTGGTTAATCCTATTGATTTTGATTTGCATAGAAATTAGAATGTGCAGGTACGAGTCTAGTCCCTCTTCAGCGACTATTCCCCCAGCTGCCCCTTCCATCCCCTCCCTCTCTGGTTGTTGCCAGTGCAATATGGCAAAAGGATTTTTAGCTGAAAAGCTCTTGGCGCACGGCAAAACCAGAAAGTTGAGGCAAAAATTGTGTTTAACATGTGTACAGCCCGATCCCATGGATTATGGCTTGGCATTAAATTTCAATTTAAGCTGCACGAGATCTCTCTGCTACATGCCACAGCACAGCACGGCAACAGCAACAGCAACAGCAACAGCAAAAGCAAAGGCAAAAGCCAAGCAAAGGGTGCTTGAGAAGCGACGAAGTGCGAATGCCTTCTGAAACAATTAGCATGCCGTCTAATTGTTTGTGGATAAAACGAGAAAGAGAGAGAGAGAGCGAGAGGGCGAGAAATGCACGGTGAGCGAGTGAAACTGCATACCAAATAAGTGTGTGTGATTGTGTGAATTGCTGTGTAGAATTTTAATACGTTTTAATGAAAAATAAACTCGGGCTTTTGCCGGTGTGTGTGTGTGTGTGCGTGTGTGCGTGTGTTTGTGTGTGTGGCCAAACGGCTTCGAAACGTGCTGATGCGTGTGCATGAAAAGAAATGTGGAAAAATGAAATTTGATGCGGCGCAAATATCTTTTAATATGTGTTCAGAACGAAATGCGCGCAGGGAGTGTGGAGTGGGTGGGGAGCGTATGGGGGGCATAGGGCAGGCTCGACCATATTTGGCAGGAGCGCAACTCGCTTCAACTCGACTCGCTGCGACTCGACTCGCTGTGCATTCGTGTGAGTGCGCATTTTAATTTTCCTTAATATTTCATTGCGAACTCTTGCATGTGTTGCGAGTGTAAACAGCAGCATCTGGCAAGCCAAACGACTTGTGCGGCATGGAATTTCAATTAAGATTAATTCGCGCATGTATTGCCAACGACGCCGCATCGGCGGCGGCATCAAGGGGCATGCGACAGAGAGCCAAGTGGCAGGAGGCAGAAGGTAGAAGGCATGAGGGCACACAGTTCACATTTTGTCACGCCTTCTGCGGCGGCAACCTTCCTGCCCGCCGCTGGTAGCTGCGGTTTTTTCACTCAGTTGCACTCTGGCACACGGTTGAGCGACGAAGCGTTATGAAGATGACGACGACGACGACGACGACGACGGCGACAACGGAGAGCGTCAGGTGAGAGACTTGAGCGCCACAAAATTGTGCCACTTAAGCGGAGGGCGGAGCTGGCGACTGCAAGAAAAACTGTAAACTGCAAACTACAACAGCAACTTGCAGGCAGAATGCATAAGCCAAAGCAGCAACAAATTACAAAAAATAAACTTTAATCAGAGCTGGCAAACAAAGCGGCAAGATGATGAAAAAGAAAATGCGAAAGAGTACAAAAGTATACAAAACAAAAACGTAGCATACTTTCGAGCGGCAAAGTAAATGCCAGTGCATTAAGTGGCGCATTTCATCATCATCATCGTTACCATTCACGTCCTTGTCACTTTGTCCTTTCGCTTTTCCACAACTACGCTGACTACTGCCGCCACTGAATAACTGAACCCTTGACGAGCAGTAAATATTTTTATTCAAGTTAATAATGCTGCTGCAATGGCTGTCGACTGTCTCAACTGCCTCGACTCGACGCGACTCGACGTTGGTGGCCCGCTGCCAGCTTTGCTATCATTTCTCTCACTCAGTTTGTTTCTGCTTATGCAGCACGTTCCCCCTCCTTCCCCCTCCCACCCCATCAGCCGCTGCTTGCGCCTGTTTACGTGTAAAGTCCTTTCGCCCATTTATTTGCCAGCATTGCTGTTGTTTACTGTGGTTTTCATCATCCGTTCTGTTTGTTCATTAGCCGGGCCAAGGCAACACCAAACAGCAGAAACACCAACAGCAGCGAAAGCAAAGCGCAGCAGCTACATTTTTACCCGCCGCTTGTTTTATGTGGTTTCAAATAAATTGCCATCCCCCGCTGCCAGGAACCCTTTCGCAAAACTCTCAACATTAAGCATAAATATTGTGGCGCACTCATCAGCTTTGCTTCAAAATGAACTCGCTGCAAGTGATGCAAAAGAAACTACTAAACTATTTTATACTCAGCAAAAAAACGGTTGGATTAATTTTAATTTTCAAATAACAGCAAAAACTTGCAGCGAGTCGTATCATAACTAAAAATCTCAATTAGTTTTCTTACTCTTCAATCTAGTCAATAATCTATCTATCGTTCACTCTTATCAAATTGTGTAAATTCTACACATCAACTTGCTTCAAAACACCAAACTATTTGTTGGCTTAATTGAAATTTTGAAATATGGATAGCCGAAGGAGTCATTGCTGTTAACAGTATAGTATATAATCCTTGATACACTCTATTCTAAGCTTGCTCCAAAAGAAATGAACTGGAAGTTATAGAAAAGAGACTGAGGCAATTTTTCAAGTCATATTTATACTTTAAATCTCAATTATATTTCGCAATTTATTTCAGCCTCTAGTGTTATATACTCTACACTTAAACTTTACTGCAAAATAAAGAGCTCTAACTATTTTATACTCATCAAAAATTGCTGGAGGTATTCGATTAATATAAAATTAGTTTGCAACATTTCTGAAGGCATTTCATCAGCTCAACTCTTAACTGGAGACCTGTAAACATATTCAACACATTTTTGCAAGTGCTTTAAGTGCTCAAATCCTTTGCATAGTCTTATATACCCCACATCTGGCTTACACATGCCCTCTATCTCTCAAAAATTTTATTGTTGTTGCTACTCGTATTTATGGCCAACACTTAACTGGCTAGTTTTGGGTTTTCCCATTTTTTGGTGGATGCCAAATAGAACTGAGACTGTGGCAGCAATTAAATGATTATTTGAGCTATTTATATGGAGAGCTCAGATCCCAGCCCAATTCGAAATGACGCTGCAGAAATGCCTGTTTGCACTCAGCAGTTGGGCTCAGCTCAGAGCAGCTACCAACAAAACAAACACAAATAAAAAGAAAAAATGGAGGTAATAATGGGCAAAAACAATTAGACGAAAATCCACATCAATGATTTGTGGACGAGGAACCGCAATTAATATCAATTTATATGTATTTTTATATGTTTCGCCTTGAATGCACCTCACCTTAATATATCATAATTAGCGCTAGTCGACTGACCGACCGACTCAGAGGTCGGAGGCCACAAGCATTGCACAGCATTTTCAAAGATTTTTCTTTATACTTCCACTCAGTGTTTGTTTCCTTTTCGTTTCGTTTCATTTTTTTTTTTGTTTTGTCTGCTTTGCGTTGGGAAAAGGTGTAGCCATAAAATTTACATAGTATTCTGAGTCGAGCACTTTAATGTCTTTGTCTTGGCTTTTGTTTTAGGCCCATTCTTTTGTGGTTCAATCTGTGATATTAGGGCTCGTTGTCCCTTTTTCTGGTGAGTGGCTCGTTTGCATAATTTTCTACTTTCCACTTGCTACTTGCTACTTGCTACTTTGCTGCTTTCTACTTTGTACATTGTACTCGACTGTGTGTATGTGTGTGTGTGTGTTCTTTCTGCTTTGGGTTTTTGAGATTTGCCTGCGTTCGTCATTTTATTTTTATTTGCAGCTTTGTCAGCAGCTCAAGTGTGCTAATATTTGTCTCCAGCCAGCCAGCTGGAGAGATACAAAGGAACAAGATTTTGCGATTCCATTTGTGTTGTATGGCATGATTAATGCCTTTGATTTATAATGCTGCACTCGGATCAATAAATGCCAAGCAAAGTTTTTGGCTTTCTGGTCAGTGATTGCAATGCCTGACTGTCTGTCTGTCTGTCTGTCCGCAGTTTGCTTAAAAGTGATTTGTGTCTATGAAAGCAGACGTTTAATTGAAAGCATAGCACAGCAGGATGTAAAGGATATGCTGACTGACTGACTAACTGACTGACTGACTGACAGACTAACCATCTCCTTGGTAGCCAGTTCGTCTGATTGACTGAGTGAAACTTTGATTACAAAATGAAAAGCTAAGCAAGCTCATTTGCAATTTAAACAAACCTGGTAATAACTTGCACACATCTACACTACAACATCCTAGTCATTGATGAGGTTATTGTCGCATACGTGAGTCGGCAGCATAATTTGCTTGCATAAGTAAATAGTTACACACACACACACACACACATACAAACGAGACAAGCAAACAATGCAAAGCAATTTGCAGTATCTCAACATGAATGCAGCTTCCTCCTCCATCTTCCATCTTCCATTTGCCATCGCCGCAGTGTGTGTAGTTTCAGGTGTTTCCTTAGCATTGGTTGCCATTTTGCATAATTGTTATTATGTTTATATTAGTCGCTGCAATTTAGACTTATGCAATATCCAGATATTTTCACAATTTTCATTTCCATTTTCTGCATCGCAAAACTGGCAAGTGATCAACTTAGCTTGTCAAATAATTTGATTACTAATTGCCAAAGCTTCGATGAGACATTGCAAATATTTGCACAGTTTGCTATAATAGCATATTATTTAACTGGTTTTCCATTGCAAAATCAGTTTAAAATCGCTGCCAAAAATGCATTTTAACTGAGCAAATCATTTTATTGCATTTCATCTGAATTGAGTTAATTTCAATATTTAAAATTGTTTAAATTCTTGCAAATAAGTTAAATGGATTTCATTGCTGAATTCTTGAAATTAATGAATTCATGTTAAATGCCAAAATTTTATTGCTGCGGGCAAATTCAAATTGAATATTGGCAATTGGAAACTATCTCAATTTGATTAATTTGTATGCGAAATGTTTTCATTTTTTTTATTGAATAATTGCACCATATTTTTAAAAATATCAAGTAATTTCTTTTATTTTTTAATTTTCCCTACTAACTTCTCACACGGTTATTTATGTAGATATCACTGATATAATTATTAAATTTTCTAACGGCAAATGTTCAACAGATTTTGCTTCGCCTTAACATTTTTGTTAGCTACTTCCGCATTTTAAATTCCTAATATTTTACGTAATTTGTAGATATGGCTGAGCAATCTTTAAGTGCTTTTTTAAACCAACTTTTCCCCCATAAGAAAAAGGTCATGTCGCATTGAAATTTTTGGCATAACGTTGGCTTCACAGCTCTCAAGTGTGCGGCGGAAAAAATGTGATGTTGGTTTGGTTGGTGTGTTGCCAAAACACGCTTAGCCGTTAGCTGTTGGCTGTTAGCTGTTTGCTGTTAGCCTTGGCCAGCATGCCGCCCACCTGTGCACCATCTGCAGCAGACTCCCCTAATGACCGCAATGTGCGCGGCCATTAGTGAAACATATGGCGAAGGCGAAGGCGATGGCGATGGCGATGGCAAAAGCGAAGGCATTTCTTCGGCCAACTTTTTGGCTGTGGCCGGCCCACAAATACGAGTATAACTTAATTTTTGGTCTATACTAAAGTTGGAAGCGGGTCAAACCCAGCTTGTTACCTGACCTGCTACCCCGCCGTTGTTCCCCTTTTCCACCACTTTTGGGCTGGGGTAATTGTTCCCCGGAGTGCTGTAGCTACTTAAGAGACATTGTGTATGGTGCAAAACTCGGGAGCTTCAACTCCGTCTACAGCGGGACTTTAACATTGCTGCGCCTTGCGCTTTTTTGTCAGCAATCTAGGCTTTATTTATGGCCCAGACGACGGCGATAAAAAGGCTAAGCATTTGGCTTATGTAGCGTTAAACTGGCTGCCACTAAACTTTCTCGTTGGCCAGCGGGCCCAAAGCGAAAAGCGAGCGAAACGGGTAAAATGAACGAAATTAGCGACAGCCGTAAATTTTATTTAAGAAATTACGCTCTAAAGTTTCAGTGTAAGTCGCGTCTTACAAATTTTTAGGGTGCCAGTTAAGCGGTCTTAAAGTTTTTTGTGCTCGCTTTTTCGCTCGCTCAGCGCTTAAAGTTCAAAGAGCTCAGGTTGATGCTCATCTTACAATATATATGTATGTATATATCTCTTATGTGGCCCGTGGCCAGGTGCGTTCATGCGTAAGTCCCACGTGTGTGTGCGCCAGGGTGTGAGTGTGTGTGTGTGTGTGAGCCTAAGCCAAGTCAATTTAACGCCCAGAAGGCAGCAAAGTAGCAGCACAAATAAAGACGCACTGCGTTCCAGGGATTGCTAGCTCATAAATAGTTAAGCAAGCGAAATGAAAGGCAAACCCCAAAAAGGACATGGGACAGCAGCAGCGGCAGCAGCAACAACAGCATCCGCAAAGCACACTAAGGACACTAAGCAGTCGACCCAAAAGGCAACCAAAGGTGTGCTCCTGTTAACAAAAGGTTCAAGCGCATTTTATGTATTTCTCAATAAAAACCAACACACAAAAGCGTAAGAAAATCAGGCTAAGTGTAAGCATATTGACCTTTATCAGCAGGCTAACTCCCAGCGGGCAGCAGCAGCAGCAGCAGCGACAGCAACAACAGGAAGGACAACGTCAACGACAACGACAGCGACAGCAACTGCTGAGCTAAGCTGGAATGTAGTTCCCGTGTGGCATGGCTTGGCATGTGTGTGTGTGTGTGTGTGTGTGTGTGTGCGTGTGTGTGTGTCCTTTAAGGATATCTGCCATTTGCAGTCAGTCGGTCCCAGTGTCTTGCTGTGATTTACTGCGCGTTTCACGTTCTTCGATTGCTTTGCAATTAGCGCTACTTCAGCAATTTCATTCCATTCTCTCCCGCTTCTCTCTCTCTGGTTAAATCTGTGTGTGCGCCGGTAATGACTCGTTACTCCAGCTGCACGTGAAGGCGACAAACCGTGCGGGGTGTGCAGAGCAGGGAGGGGGAATGGGGGGCACATTCTTGTGGCCGTGTGGCACCCATTGATTTGTAACAATCGACGACAGTTTTGTAATTGTGTGGTGGCCTGCATGGCTACGCTGTGGCTCATAAATTTTTGGTGCCCGCTGCACAACGCGGCGCATACGTAATGTGTGCTTGCTATAACTACACACAGCCATCAACCACTCCGAATGGGGTGGTGGGGGGTGTGTATATAAGAACGTCGGCTCCAATTAGTCGTGTTTTCAAGTGCCTTTCACACTGGCAGCTTTAGCTTTGTGTGCTTGCCACTTGTACGTGCCAGTGCAGACTTGCATGATGGGTGCCTAACGAGCTAAGCGCCAACAACGGCGACAACTACAATACTCTGCTGTGCATGCCACCGAATGTGGCACAATAGCTTCTGCTGTCACTGCTGCTGCTGCTTGCCCGCGGCATTGCGCCACTTGCAACACTTGTCGTGTGTCAACACTAAACATTTAAACATTTCATTTTCTCACAGCTTTTACTATTATTTTAATTGTATCACTTTTTTCATGCCAAGCAAAATGCAAAGCAACAAACAAAAGATGTTGGCAAAACTCCTCAGCATTTCGTACAAACAAGGCTGGCGCAAAAAACGAGAATAAAATAACTTTTCTGTGGGTTTGATGGCAATAAATAAACAAATATGAAACGCCGCAGGACCTTTTTGTTTTTATAGCTGCTCATTTTTGGTCTGACGGGGTCTGCGTGACAGACAAAAGCCCAGCGGGCACAAATTTCGAGCTGTCAACAAATTTCGAATTTATTTCTGGTTTTCATAAAAATTAACAAAATGCCAAATGTCAAACGCACCCGCTGTGCGCTAGACTAACAAATAAACAAGCAAAAAAACAAAAAAGAGAACAATAACCATAAACAAAAAAAAAAAAAAAGGAACACAACACACAGAGACACATTTGGGACATTAGAATCAATTATGTAGACATATAATTTCGGGTTGTTTTTGTGCGTGTCTTAGCAGCTTTTTTGTAAGCCGAAACGGCATTAAAAGGGGTCATAGATTAATGTAGAGACACGACAGTTCAGGGTTGTGTCACAATAGTTGTCACAGAGCGGACAAGCAACATTTAAACGGATTTGATTCTTAGAGAGAATTTAAGATTATGTCGAACTAAACAATCTGTTTTTTATCACACACCCTCACTCATTGATTACTTAATTAATATGTCAATTTCTCACAGCATTTCGTGCACTTAATTTTAGTTATTGTTGAAAATTAGCTTGTTTGAAAGCGAGCATGCTCTTGGTATGTAACATTTTGTAATTAAAAGTGTGCGCTATTGAGCCGAGCAGAGCGAGCGTCGGAGTAATTAAGCACATCAAGAGTTTATCAGTTAAAAGGCGATTGCAATTTCAACTGCCGATAAGCTACTCAAAAGGCTGCAACACTTAATGGCTTCATTTTTTTCCGCTCCCTTTCCCCAGTTGAGCTCAAAGCATTATGGGGCAGACCATTCAGGTGAAGTGTGAATTATAAACACGCAAGGGTGCTGTCACGGGGCGTCGTTTAATAAGCAAACGTTTGCGCGTGTTGCGGTCCACGAACAGCGCGCGGGCGCATAGCAAAAAAACGAAAAAAAGGAAAAAATAACTTGTAAAAATGCTAAATACAAAAAAATAGAGAAAAACGTTGTTGAAACCCCAAAGCGATAATAATCTAGAAAATGAGCAGAGCAAAAAATAAAAACGTTGTGCTAAAAAATTGTTCAATTAATGCGAGCGAGCTTGTTTTTCATGCTGCGACGCCGCACAATGTAAAACGTTAGTAACGTGCATAATTTCCCACACCACACACACACACAAGCCACATACCACAAATGCTCACACACACACATAGACATGGCTTGTTTCAGCCATGTAATTAAGCGCATGCCAAAAAGTATGCAACAATAATGTTGCCATGCATCAGCAATCAATAAGTGGGCGTCACATGCCTGACTGCCGTTGTGGGCGTGGCAACTCACTTTAATTGAAGTGATGCCAAAGGCAGGCGAGAAACAGAGAGAGAGAGAGCGAGACAGAGATGGTCTCAAAAAAAAACGCCACCACTTTTTATATCCAGCTGAGAAGTACATCAATAGCTTCCAAATTACGCATACGCCACATTGGAAATTACAAGGCTGCATAGCAACACGATGCTGCCATTTAAATGCTGCGCATTATTTATGCCTTAATTAATCTATTAATATATGAGTGCAAACAACAACAAAATATCCCCATCGATTTGCATTCAGTTCCATGGCGACCTTTGTATGAGCGTGTATTTTTTGATTAGTATTTATGTGAACGCTTTTGCAAGCAAGCCAATGATTTTTCAATCAACATAAAACACGCGACATGTGCGGCTAATGAATGTTGAGCAAAAAATGTGAAAATACAAATAATAAATACGCTTTTACATTTGTTATTTCAATTCAGTGCGAGCGCGGTGCACGACAACTGCATTAAGAGCTTAAAAAGCAAAAACAAATATGCTAACATTTAATTAATGCTCGCATGAAGCTTTACAGCAGTCTGCTCGGCATTTACAAAAAAAAATAATACTTGGGTGTTTATAAAAAAGCGATTAAAAAGCAAACAAAACACTTACACAAGTAGATCTTTGTGCTTGGGTTGCTTTATTTAACCGCTCGAGTGAAATGAATTTAATAATCCATACGCAAAACTTTAAGCACGCGCCAAGCTGGGCAGATAGGGGGAACCAGGGGGGAAATCATAAAAAACCTCGACAATAATAAAAGTTAAATAGGGTGCTGCATACACCACGGACACGAAGGCAATGCCAACGCTAACGCTAACGCCAACGCCAACGCCAACGTCGACAGCATCAGCAACATAAACATTTTCCATTCAACTTAAAATTGTTTACAAAATAATGTGAAAATGGCTGGCAAGCATGTGTTGCCTGTCTACACACGAACACACGCACACACACATGTGTGTGTGTCAAAATGGCGATAAATGTTACTAAACGAGAACAATAGCATCAGTAACAGCAACAACAGCAACGACGACGTCGCAGCAGGAACAACAATAACAATGTCAGCTCTCTAAGCTGTGTACGTGGCAATTTATCCGTGAGCTGTTTTAGGGAACGAGTTTTGGCCATAAGTTCAACGTTTTAAATACGAAAAACAATCAGTGGCCAAACAGCGGCAATTTTCGTACTATACAAGAATTACACATACGCAACGTGAGCCGTCACCGTCGTCGTCGTATTCGCTGCACAAAATGTTAGGAAACAAAATGCCGCTTTGCTTTGTGTTTCAGATTTGTTTTCCTTTCTTTTTTTTTTTTTTTTGCCTGCTACTTTTCTCTCCATTTTATGGCCTGTTAAAGGCAGCATTTTTATGCATTTCACGCGCGCACATAAATAACGATTTTGTGCCCAGTGTGTGACGCAACCATGCAGAATGTTTATGACTTTTGGCCAAGTAAATTGGCTAGAAAAGCAATGGCTGCATGAAGATTATTGTACTCAGTAGCAGCCAGCAGCCAGCAGCACACAGTGCACAGCGACTGTAGCCAAAGCGTATTACTTAAATGGCTTCATTTTGCAGCTAAAACGCCAATTGGCAACCGCTGAGCTGGAGAGCACTGCATGAAGTCGGAACGGATCTCTACTTAAGAGAACTGCGATAAATGAAAACTTTCTGCAAAGCGCCTTCATATGGTTGGCTGGTTGGTGCGGTTGAAAGTTTACGCTTCCGCCAAATTAATCCAAAGTACAACGACAACAGGTCTCTCTCTCTCTCTCTCTCACTCGCTCTTCGAGTGCGACAAGTGCGTTGTCGCGACAGTTGCCACAACAGAAGTCACACACACTTTGCAAAAACTTCTGCGCTCCGAACTCGCTAAATGCGCGCGATTTAAAGACAAAACAGCAACAGCAGCAGCATCACTAACAGCAACAGAGACGGCAACAGTGCAACAACAAGTGCAGTTGCCACAGCAAATGGCGCCAACAGACAACGTTACCCAAATTGTCGCTGCCAGTTGCAACGGAAATGCAGACACGCATTCTATGTGTGTGTGTGTCTGGCTTTGTGTGTGTGAGTTGCCATGGCAATAACCCCAAAGTTGAGCTATATGTGTATAGCGAAAAGTCAATTGTGTTTTGATGTTGGAAACGCCACAACAGCAACATCAGCAACAATTAAATCAGCTGCAACAGCAGCAGCAGCAACCACAACAAATTTGCAGCACAAGTTTTGCCCACATGATGAAACAATATTCAATTATTTACTACAATAATGGCCTGAGGTTATGTGCAAAAGATGTGGCATCGCCTGCACATCTCTGTCAAGTCTGTGCGAAAGTTGGCAGCTCCTTTAATGGCCTGCTCCAAACACATGATATGGCACGCCGACACTTGCATAAATTTGCTCAGAGTTTGGGGCAAGTGCATAGACGAATAAATATTTTCGTTAGGACAACAGCATTAGAATTACGTTTGAAACTACATTCATTTTTATTTATGCTCTATTTTGCTGTTATGCATAAATTTACGTTATTATAATTTGATCCTTTCGAAACTAAATTTATTGTGCAAAATCAATCAACAGTGCCTGTCAAATATATATGAACTATAATTGTTGAAGCGTTAAATTTCATTTATGGATTTTTACTACCCAAAAATTTAACAGTCGATTGCGCAAATGCAAATTTAATTGTATAAATTAGCAAACATTATGCATGGCAATGGCGGCATTTTAAACTCATTTGTCAACTATTTATGCCATTGTTTGCACACATTTCATTTCCCATTACAGACACAGATTGAAAGCATCTCTCGAGTAACTTGCAAGTTGTTTGCTGGAAACAGCGACTCTGAGTCAATTATTTCCATTTGCTGCTTGAAGTTTCGGCAACGTTTTGTGTTTCGTGTCAACACCTTGTCAAAGTTTGCTCTCAAGTGTGCCAATTGGTAGATGGCCAAAAAACGGCACCTGGCGTCGGTAGCTGGAGCTGGAGCTGGAGCTGGAGCAACTTTTTAGTACGTACTCGAAGTTTACTCTATATTGATGCATGTCAACCAAAAATGTTTGCCCTTTTTGGCCAAGCACGCGCTTAAATGAAAAACGTGCTTCATTGCCGGCCAAACGAGTCCAAAGCAGCCAACTTGGCCAACCAACTTTACAGTACTGTGTGTGTTTGTGTGTGTGTTACCTGAGTTACAAGCACACTACCTGTTACCGTTGCCAGTTTGCCTTTTACACAGTCTTTCGCCCGTTGTTTTAGCAATCATGATTGACATGCAAAGTGCACAACCTCAACTCAATGTTCTCAGTTCTCAGTTCTCAGTTCTCAGTGCTCAGTTCTCTGCTCGCTGTTCACTGTTTTCTGTTCTCTGTGCAGCTCGGGTTACCTTTGTTTGCATTTCATTTCGTTTGCATGTCACCGAAACAATTCACGCCCGTCCCACAGTTATGTGATGGAAGTGTAATTTTTAAAGGCTCAAACGCCACCATAAAAGTAAATTAAGAGTTAGAATTGAAATGAAAACGAAATTAAGCATTTTGCAGCGAATAAATTTTATAAATAGAATTAGACATAAATTAGTTGGAAACGCAATTTACACGCAAAATAAGAGTAAATGGAGGAAAAAAAATGGAACAAAAAGTTTCGCCAGCGGCCGGGCCAACAAAACATTAATATTTCAGGCTGACGTTTTAAGTTTTCAGTTCATAACGAAATTTTCACTTGTTTTCCATAGAATTCAATTAAAAACTTTTGCCCAACAACTGCCAACGACAAGCAAAACTCTGCAAATCTTCCGCAGTCCTGCGAAAACTTGCCATCGCCTCCTCATCACCCAATAAACCAAAGTCGCAGTCGAACATGAACCCATGTAAATGCCAAGTGAACTACACAAGGCTTCGACATTTTGTTGCCTTTTGGCCATTGAGAGATGTTCATGTGGAACAACAGCAGCAACAGCAACAGCAACAAGGACAACAACAACTTTCTTGAAAGACCGAACCGACCGAAAGTCGACTCTGGGCACAACATCGAAAACAATACCGAAGGAATGAATAATTTGATGTACGAGTATTTTTGAAGCAAACTCGTATATAACTTTTTGACAGCGGTCAACAAATGTTGGCAAATTTATTGCACAAATTAACAATGACACATTAATCATACGCTCTGTTGTGCGTCGGAGTTGACTTTGCTGCCCTTCGGCCTGGCATTTTACATTATTATCTGTGACATGACTGGGAATTTTAAATTCATTCACTTTGCTCATCTCCGCACTTCCTCTCCCACTGCTCTCTGCTCCCTGCTTCCTGCTCGTTGCTGTCATATCAGCTGGGCGCTTTGTCAACTTGACTTGATTCCACTCCAGTTGACTGCATTGTCAGTTGCAACTCCCCCAAGCGTCGAGACCACGATTCAATTCCACCTGCACCCGATTTGGTTTCAGCCTTATCTTCTACTTCGACTCGCCTCGTATTCGAATCGATTCGACACGATTCAACTCAACCCGACTCGACTCGACTCGGTTCGACTCGATGACTCCGATGAGTTGGCTTGACATTTTTGCATGCAGCGCAAAGAGTTTTGAATTATTGGCAGGAAAAAAAGTTGACAGTCAAGTGCGTGACTTTCTGCTGGAAAATTGTATTTTATGCGCTGCCATCTATGACTGAGACTTTCCAAGCGAATTGCTGTCCATTCAATCAGCATTTCAAGCATTTGAAGTGACAATCATAATGCAGATATTGCCATTGCCTTCCTCCCAATCCCTTTTCCCACCTCCCACCACCCACCTCCGACCTCCGACTCGCATTCTCATTCCCATTTCTACTGTCATTGCCAGTGCATTCTGCCAACGGGGATTTCTCGGTTGTGCCTCTAAAAAGTGACAGAGACAGAGCAACAACTATGCAGAAATAAAGACAGCTAAGGCAGACAGAGACAAAGGCAGCCACTCAATGTGGTAGGTGGCAAGTGGTGCAAGGTGGCAGGTAACGAACTGACTTCAAGTTGCATTGCATTGTCTGTCCTGTGCGTTGTGACGAGGGAAAAGGGGCGGCAACACTAAGATTGCCTTTATATGGCATGTAATTGACTCACAGCACTTGGCGCTGTTTAACTAACGTACTTACTTACTGACCAGCACTAGCAACTCTGGACCTTAACTTGCCACTAAGGTCTCTGCAAATGCCAGCAATAATAGGGTGCTTCGAGTCTGGGGGCATTGAGAATATTTATGAGCAGACAATAAAATGAAACATACAATTGTGGTTGTTTGTAAATTGTCTATCTTAACATTAAGTGGTATTTGCATATAACAATTCTGATGATTTATAATCTCTGTTGTTCTTTGAAATTATTATTATCATTGCTTAATAATATTTAATATGACTAATTAGTCTTTAAATATATATTAATTGAATTAATTGGTTTGAGTTTTACTTTATGATGTCAGGTAGTCCAAATGAAATAATTGCCTATTGATTTCGTTATTTTTTGTATTATTTAAATTATTATTTTTTCTTTAAAAACTTTAATCTTTTTCTTTTACATACATTATTTTTTAATCGTTTATATTTTACCGTACCGCTTAACATTAATTGCATATTTTAATAATATATTTGCAAATAAGGTTTTATAAATTGCGTGAGCTCTGAAATTATGCTTCAAATTGCTTGCACTTTAAGTAGTTAACTACACTTTTTTTTTTGGGTTTGCAAAACTTGACTGCCCCTATGCTGTGTGGCGCCTCGCTTCAACAGGCCAAAACTTTATGGCCAAAAGCCGCAACCCACACAAAAAACCCGGCACACGAGAAACCTGACAGCTCCAATTGCACGTAGCCAAAAGTTGTTCATAGTTGCTCGCACTGCTTGTTGTACTCTCGCACTCTACAACTGCTAGCTGCCCGCTGCCCGCTGGCCTCCGGCCCCTTGTGGCTCCTACTCCCACCTCGACGACGATTCTTGTTCCTACTCGTACTCATGGTCGTATTTCTATTTTTATTTCACTTTCTCTACTTTCTTGCTGGCTTTACTTCGAGTTCTTTTTTCGACATTCAGCAATGAACAGCAAGAGGGACAGAGAGGAAGTGAGGAAGTGATGGAGGGGAGTGCGAGTCTTAGCCTTTGTGAATTTCTATGCTCGGGCACACTGTTTATTATTTGGTCTGACCACATTTTTCTAGTTTTTGCACGTTTCTACTTTATTACCGTAGATGCTGCCTCTTATTTTATGTGCTGACCGATGGCAGTGAAAGGAAAAGACGCAAGACACAAGACGTAAGATACTCGACTCGAACTCTGAGAACTAAGACAGACAGTTTTGGACATTTGGACGGCCAAGTTGTGGTTGCGCCTTGAACTGCTCCCTGGGCAGGGTCCAGTTTTGGGGTCCCCGGTAACTTGTGGTCGACTGTGTCCTGAGCAATTTCTAATTTCGAAGGCATTTACAAACACAGGGATGTTACAATGAAATAATGTAATGTTTGTTGTGTTTGTTGGCCAAAAGGAACCGCAGCAAATGCCGATACGACATAGATAACTTAACAACTTAATGGCAGGCCGCAACCAGAGCAACTTTATAAGAGCGCCCTGTGGGTCAGCCGAGTAAACAGGACATAAAAACCTTGCCACAAAACATACACAAAAAATACACGTACACACACACACACACAAACATCGACACACCGATACAGCAGCAGCAGCAGCAGCTCACACAAAACCAAAAATCAGACAACAACACTTTGCTGCACATAAATCAATTTGCCAAAGGCCGAAGGCTGAAAGCTGAAAGCTGCATGTAGTCCGCTTGGCCAAGAGAGCAAGACACAGGAAAAAAAAGAGAGAGAGGAGGGTGGCTATGATGGGATAGATTACTAATGTCAGCAGAAAACACAAAAGCAGCAGCACAATGAGAACATGCATTAGCTGCATGTGCACAAAAGATCAACAATGGAGTCGCCACTCGCCACTCGCCCCTCCCCACTCCCCACTCCCAATATTCGTCTCCTCGATTGCGCTTTTGCAGCAGAGAGCAGCAGTCAGCAGGCATTTGCTGACAAAAGTTTCTGGGCAAGTGCTACAAGTGTTGCAAATCTCTTGGCCCTGGGCTGCATCCAAAGTTGGTCAAGTGTAAGCCATTGGCTTAAGCTCCAGCTGCGACTTTCGGCCCGCAAAAAGTTACCCATGCTGACGATTGCCAAAGCAGTTAGTCAGCTGCGCAACTGGATTAAAAACCATTTGGCTTTCAGCCTCACCCTTCACAATCTTCGTCACTCTTGACGCTCTCAAATCAAATGCCACAATAATGTCACCGTTTTTGTTTAGTTTTGTGGCGCACGGATTATGGAGAGAATAGAGTATATACTTATATGTATAAATTTATGTGTATATATAGTTAGAGTGAAAACAACTTTATGGTGTCGTGATTTATGAACGTTTCAACTTTGCGCGCGCTATCAGCAAAAACTTTTGTTAACTCCTCGCGCAGCGCAGGGCGACCGAACGCTAGACTGGTAAATACCCGTATCTGCATTGGTAAAAGGGCTTTAATATCCGCACACATACACACACACATAGATATACACCCACACACACACACACACACACACTCTCGCAGACTTGCAACGAAGGACAAGTTGTGGGTTCAGGGCATTCAAACTTTATGTACAACAAAATTTCAAAAACATTTTATCGTGTTACGCTTTCAACTGGCTATAAAAATGCATACACACTTCCTTCTCTCCGCTGCCCGGCTCAGCTCGCCTCGCCTCGCCACGCTAAGCTTGACATGCAGCACCCTGTCTGCCCTGCAGCGCCTCCACATCGCAATCCTGCCATCAGTTCTATTCACTCCTTCGGTGAGCAGACGACCGGGGTCTATAAAAATAATGCCCTATTTCAGCGCTAAAATCGGCTAACAAAGCAAAAAACAGCTAACGTTGGGTGTTGATGTTGCCGGCGCTGCCGTGGCTGGAAAATCGCGTAGAGCAAAGGAGTAAAATGTTTACCCTTTTCAAGCGAGCTGACAGCTCGCCGCTCTGATGAAGGCTCATTGGTTTTTAATTTAAAATCGAAGCGAAACTGTTGGCATTACTATGAGATGACCTGAAAGGCAACTGAAAATGCGAATTCGATTTCTAGTTTGGCTTAAGCAGCGGCAGGAGGCCAAATAAAGTAGATATATATGAACGTATATGGGAAATATATTATTCAATGAAAGCTCATTAAAGTCTTGAGCACCTTTAACGATGTAGTTAATTTTATGGACTGCATATAGAAGAGCTTCTATTATGCTCTGATTTGTCATTAAGGCAACTTTGACAATGCACGTAAAATGCGCATGATTTACGACTAATAAATACCTTAGAGCCAAGCTGTAAGAAATGTGAATGCGAAATATGAGTGATAAGCTTAAAAAGCGCATGAAAGCTTAATTTGAATTGTGGGCGGTAAAGCAGCGCTTTTAACGAGCCCATTAAAGCGTTGAGCTTTAATCTTCTTTTGCCAAATTGCAATTTGACTAGTTACTCCAAAAGATAGCTTAAAGCTCGTCAACATTGTTTTTAAAGCAAAGCAAGCTGGCATTCAAAGCTCATTGAAGCTCTAGCTGTATAAGCAAAACTCCATTGCTAATTGTAACCCTCTCATCAGCTTTGTTTGTCCTTAGCCGGGGTTAATAGGTTTTTAATTGGTGCAACGACCCCGTGGCTGCAAGTGTTGTGTTTGCACAAACGAAACGAACGGTGGAAAACAAATGAAAACCAAATTTTATGGCATTGCCAGCAAATTCAAATTGATTTCAAAGTGGCGGAATTGGTTATGGTCGGCATTGTAAATACAATTACAAAACTAAATATTGCATAACAATAAATAAAATATCAAATTAACACCAACAACAATCCACTCGCATGCACAAACACGAACAAAACCGGCAGCGAAACGGACAGGTTGAGGCCACAAACATTTGTTGTGCAAATGCTTGAAGCCAAAAACAAATGTGGACACATGGCGATACAAGAGCCAAATAATTGCAATATTCATGACAATTGTAAGCACACACACACACACACACACAGACACACATACATAGAGACATATAATGGAAAAGTTTGCATTTCCCTTTCTGTGTTTGTGCGTGTGCAACTAAAATTATGTTTTGCCAAGTGAAGCGTAGATAAAAAGAAAAAAACTTTATGCATATGATAAACTCGAATATTTGTTACATATAATTTGAAGCTTTATGGAATTGCACAATGTGTTTACTCGGACTGCATTCGATTATATAATTATTAATTATTCAGAAATATTCCGATTGTCTGTGGCAAAATTGCATTAAGAATTTAAAGCTCATTTCAGTTGCATTTCCCACCTGCCGACGACACGCAACAGGCGAGGGAGGGGACAAAAAAGGAGACGTGTCAAATGTGCCAGTCAATTCAAATTGAATTTTTATGCAATTGGCGAATATATCATAAATTCAATTTTGCCATAAACTTGCCAATTGCCAATCCAATCAGACCGCATGTCTATGAGGAAACTTTAAATTTAATTTGCAACTTCGCTCACAATTTGCACACTCATTGATTTACTGTTAAGGCTCTCAGCCCTTTCTCACAGGCAATATAATTAGCAGCTTTCATTGCCTGGCCATATAAATTAGAGATTGAATGTGGCAAAACAATAAATATCACTTGACAACGTTGCGTTTCTTTTTTTTTTTTTGTTGGGGTTTTGTTTTTGCGCCTCGAAGTAAACAACATTTCAACAACAAGCCCAACACCCAACATTGTGGAAGTCCTTTGTATTGGCATTGGAGATAGAAAATAGCTGGCGACATAAATTGCCTTTAGTCAGGTGCAAATTGTCAGCAATAAATTGTAATTAATGATTTATAATGCCCCCACTATGCAACAAATAATATACACTGTAGGGACGAATACAATAGCTTTGAGTATCGGTTTCTCCGGGGGCGACAGTAAAGTGCTTTGCTACCATTAATTTAATGTTTTCCTGTGATTATATTTGGCAGATATAATTAGCCATACTATATTGATATACCATATTAATTTTGCTGTTGTTATAAGACAAATTAAATGCGTTATTAATAGGCAAAATTTCTCTAATAAACATGTTTAGAATTTCTATATTCCTTTTCATTTCTAAATCGATGCTTATTAGAGTATTCCCTAGTCGACTTATCTATTATCGTTGCCTTGTCTAGTGGCGAGAAAAATGGTCTCCCCATCTAACATAAATAACATAAATATTTCAATTAAAGGGCGTGATTTCCATGCATAAGTCGAGTAGCCCGGCGTTGAATGAATCTTACCCCAGAGTGTTGCGCCACATTTCGGTTAGATTTATGTTGGCAAGGTTGCTGCCGCAAGTTGCCGCCAGTTGCCGCCAGTTTGCGCCAGTTAAGGTGTATTATCAACCAATTTCGTAAATGCAGCTCGCTCCACTTAGCTGTAATCGTGGCTGCTTGGCAATCTGCAGCCAATGGACTACATCGTTTCATCCATTACCTGCCTCAACTGCTGCAGCACGTTTAGTGCTTTGGCATTAACGCTATTGCTTATCAGGTAGCTGTGCGAAAATGTTGGCAAAAAGTTTACACACTAAAACCAGACACCCGAGTTTTGCAACCAGTCGGTGGCGAAATGTAAATATGTTGAGCTTGCGAAGCCTTTTCATTTTAATTAAGGCGCATTCGTTAAATGTTTGCTTATTTAATTGCACAATCGGAAAATGTAGCAAGTTGATTCTGATTACTTGTTTTTTTTTTTTTGTGCCTTCTTCGTGTTTGCTTCAACACGACGAACTGAAAATATTAGCTGAGAACGCAGGAAGAGGCGAAAGATTGCAATGAACTTGCAGCTGGAGGTGGAGGTGGAAGTGGAAGTGGATGTGGAGTAGCACGTGGAGGCGGTGGCAGTAGTCAACATGAAATTCAATTTCGTTAAAGCAAACAAATGTGAAGGCAGCAGCAGAAAGAACGTGCACATTTTTCAGTTACTTCTTCAATGATGTCAACGACGATGAAGCCAGCAAATTGCAGGCTGCATTTTATATGGCCTGAAATTACAGGATTCCACATAAAAAATATATCAGGGAAATGTTCGGCGATGCCAACCAGACAGACCGTTGCCCAGCGTTGCCGGTCTGAGGGACAGCCAACAACGTCGTTCTTGTCGTTTCCATTTCGCAACAGTCCAGCCGTTGTTGTATAGTTGTCGCTGGCATCATTTTACGTCATTTATCACAATCATGACACGGCTGACTGGCTGGCAGACTCGAGCCTGAAGAGCCGAACAGGGCGAACAGGCAGCTGAACATGCGACAGACAGTCCTCCCCTCCCTCTCCCTTTCTCTCTCTCACGCTCTCTTTCAGACACAGTTCGAGTATTCGTTGAAATTTTTATAACCAACACGGCGTATGCTTCATATATGCTGATGACCAGTTTGGCCAGCAATCAGAGACGTTAATAATGTTGTTTGGCCAAGGCTGATGACCAAATGCAATTACTGGTAATGCAACAAAAATAAAAGTACTCTCGTAGTTACTGTCAATGTTCTGCAAAGCGATTTTCTGCTGTGTTAATTGATTATCCTTTCCATATGCATACGCATGGCATTCTCGTCGTCCTGTCTGTCCATCAGCTGTGAGCCAACTTTAAGCATTCTAATTCGATTAAATACAATTTAATTACTATTCACATGCATATATTCCGATTCGAATTCGAAATGCTTTACACAACTTTTATGTTTATTCAGCTATTAATTAATTTAATTCATGTTGGTAATTTAATCCGTTTCTATAGCGAGTCCACCTCAGCGACTCACAGTTGTCCACGTACGACAGTCAATTGAATTAACAAGTTACCTGATATTGAAATTTTAATTGCTGCTTGTTATGTTCTCATCCAATCAACTGCCAAAATATGTAGCAGGGCAAATCAATCTTTGGCAAGCAGAAGATAAAATACTCTATGTGCTGCAAATCGATATTTACAGAGCACTCTTAATGCTACAATAAATTAAAGACTCATACCCAAAGTAAATAAAGCTTATGGGATGCTAGAGCACTCTGATGTGGTGTGCATAGATACAAAGCACCATTGACTTTGCAGACAGAATAAATATGTTTTATGGCGCTACGGAATGCATTCGGCGCCTGCAACAGAGAATGCTGGCTAAAAGGAAGCCGAACAACAAAATAGCCAATTTACGTGCACACTCGTACATCTAAATAAACACAAAATAAAATGTAAAGCACATAAATTTATGAGTGCAACTCTTTGTGCCCCCTTGTTTTTTGTGTTTAGGGGAATTTCTTTGTGACCATCCCCCTCTCAAAAATAAAACATGTGCAATTTAAATGTTTGTATTTGCAGTAACAGGCAACAACTGTAGTAGATGCAGCATCTGCAACAAATGCACACAATGGTCATCATAATTGTTGTTAATATAACCAAAAACAGCACTCAACCTTTTGTGCCTGTGTGTGTGTGTGTGTGTAATATTTGTTTGGCCCGGCAATATTTATTTAACTCGGCAAAAATAATTCCATTCTAAAATTTTATTGCACTTTGCCGTGCCCCATGTGGCAAATGTGTATTTGTTTTGTTACCAGCAAGCATACATGTTGTTCAATTTATTATTAAATGTTGCAGCTGCAACATCAATTGTCTTATCGATTCCAAACACAAACAATTTTCTTACTACTTCACAACTTCTTGCCCCAACTCCAACTTATCGAGTCGTTCACTCGCATTTATCACCAATTACCATGATTTATATAATGTGCACAAATTAGAAAGTTTTCAACACTTTCAGCTCGGCGTCCATGGAACTTTCGTCATTATTATTTGAATGCAAATGATGTCACTTTGACTTATTAATTAAATTAAAGTCAGATCAAAGAAAATGCCATTCATCTTCATTATGTCTCGCAAAATTAAATTGAATTTAAATGCACTTCACAATATTTGCATTCATAAGAGCATAAAATACTCAAATCGATGAATTCGGGCAAATTTGGGCAGCAATCAGGTCATAAATGTCGAGAGCATTGCTTGTGTTTGGTCCCCAAATTAATAACCAACTTGTCGAAGTCAATGCCTACTCCACAGTTTTTGTGGAAAGTCTCGTTGCACTGTGCCAATGGGAAATGCCAGATGAGAGACAAGTTTTTACATGCATACCATAAGCTACTCATTGAAAGCAGCCAACGACAACAGACAGCAGACAGCAGGCAGCAGGCAGCAGACACACAGAGCTGGGGATGGAGTGCGTTGCACATTCAGCAAATGCTTGGCCATGTTAAATCAATAGTGCACATAGTGTTTACAAAGTTTCAGGCTCGGCCACAGGGCCCACAGTTCGCTCAAATTTGTCCTTTAATTAAGGCTGCAGCAAGGTTCAAACAGGACTTCGACTTCATGCTGACAAAGGCAAAGGCAACAGCAACTGCATTTTGTCAATGTTTCTCATATCTCGACACGACCTTTGGCTCTCTGAAGTTTCAATCATTAAATTGTGCCTGCAACACACACACACACACACACACACACACACCCATACACCTCAGAAGTGTTGCTTTAATTCTCAGTCTCCAGCCCCCCTTCACTTCATGCTTGTGCACATTCTGCCAAGGCTGTTTTGGCCAAATCTCTGCCCCATGCGCATCTATGTGTGTGAGTGTGTGTGTGTGTTGTCTGCTGCTGCTTCGTGTGCGGGCGTTGTTGCTGAGCTTTTTAATTTTAATGAGATCTCTCACTGGCAGGCTACGTGCTTGGGCCAAAGCCAGGCCAGGACCGTTGTTAGCCACGCCTTGGCACTAATTGAGGCAGCTGCAAAATGTTTTGCGCTGACTTGGCGCGCTTCTCCCTCTCCTCTTTCTCGCGCTCTCCCTCTCTCTCTCTTTCTCTTGCTATCTCTCACGCTGCCTTCTCGACAGACAATTTTAATTACAAAAATATGCATATTTAAAGCGTTTTTAGTCCAAAGACTTGATGCAAAAGGACAATGCCTAACAATGGCCGACAGCTTGAGTTATGAAATGACAGCGAAACTCCCAACTGATATGAATAAGAATGGCAGCGGCAACCCAATGGATTCTGCATAAATCCACAGAATATTCTCCCACCCCAGCAAAAGAGGAGGAAAAGAAAAAAATACATACAGAAATGCTAATTTAATGGCATCCACTCACGGCTAATACAAAACCCGCCCACATTGCCCAACCAGGTTGTGTGGGATAAGCCACAAAACAGATTGATACATTACGTGGCCAAATGCATATCTCAATGGACACAAAATGGACTCTCGACCAGCTGGGGGGATGAGGTGAGTAGCGAGAAAGAGAGAGAGGGAGAGCCACAGAGAGCTTCTGCTGATTGATATGTTGGATTCACATGCCAACAAATTGGATTTTTGCATTTTAATCGGATAAAAAGCTTTAAATATTTTATGCAAAGAGAATATACAACAACAGCTACTACAACAACAACAACATGCACCAGCTTCGTACGTATTTGTGTTTGCATTTTCAAGGGAATCCTGTTGAAAATTATTGCAATTGATTTTAATTAAGCTAGCTTATGGCATGGCCATCTGAGAAGCAAATCTGCATTGAACCTTTGACCAAGCCAAGGCTTCAATTTCGTTTTTCGTTGCAATCGAGGCAAAGACAAAGTAGGTGAGAAACACACACCTTTTATGGATTCCTTCTGTGCATCATTAAGCAGAGAAACTGCACATAAAACCAAATACAGCACAACGGAAATATTTTGTGATAGAGAAAACGTCGCCCAGCAACTGGAACGCAGCACAATGGCGTTGCATTTCCGTTTCCGTTTCTGTTTCAGTTGCACTATCTTTCTCTCTTTCTCTATCTCTCTCTGTCTCTTGTTGTCTCTTTTATTTTTCATTTCTGTTCCTGGAAATGAAAACTATTTCTATTTGTATCGTTTTTTTTTTTGTATTCTAGCGCGTGGACAAAAACCCTTACACTTGTCTCTGGTCACAATGTTTTTTCATGCTGTCAAAAGGCATCAAGCTTGAATTTCAGACGCTCGTCCTCAGTCCGCCCGTCGAAGTATGAGTTGTGAAATGCCAACAATAGATGCTGACTGACGGGCAAAGTTTGTGTGAGAGATACAAATGAAAATGTTTAGGTAATTGAAAGTGGCAAACGAACATCGAGCCATGGAACATTGCACCGCATTTTATATGTTGCAGCTAGACATAAGAGGAAATTGTCAGTTGCGCTTGGAGTCGACAGTTAAGTTAAGTCGAGTTATGTGCCAGGAATAAAACTCTAATTAGTTTTCAGTACCACAAAGCATAGAATACTCTGCAAAATTCTTTAACTTACTATTTGCTGAAGCAATTTCCATTGGCTTATCCAGCAGCAGGACAAAATGATGCGGGTGTTGGGCAACTTTATGTGGTCTTCGTTCTCGGTGGAGAAACGTGCTTGAGCCGCAGTGAATGCGTTTGCATAAATTGGGCGAGGCATAAAATCCAAGTGGATAGTAACCAAAAAAAAAAAAAAAAAGAAAAAGAGAACTGTGCAAAAAAAATTCAATTTGGATTTGGTGCAACCGCCACTTTTTTATGCAGCTCTTGCCCCTTGCTGCATGCCGCTTGCCGCTTGCATTGTCATGAGTGGCGGCTTGAAATGAAGTCGCCACTAAGCTCGTTGCCTGCCCCGAACATAAACAGTGGGGCAGCTTAGCTTTGGGGCAAACGCCAGCTGCAGTTACGCCCACCACTTATGACCAATTTTTATTAGACCCGACAAGGCTATGGAGACTTTTCACTTTTTTTTTTGCTCCCATCTTCTCGTCCAATTTCAGCGTCCAAAAATTCAGCGTGCAAGAAAATGTGCTGGGCTTTGAACGGGCCATAAAAGCTAACATATGCAGGGCATGAGTATTGAACGTACTCTCCCAATGGACCGCACAGGATGGAAGCTTAGAAGCAGCAGCAGCAGCAGCAGACAGCAGCGTCAACGACAGGTCAGGATAACGTTTACAGGAAGCAAAAGGCAAACTGCAATAGGCCTTTCACACACAGAGAGATAAAGGAAGCAAAAACAGCATGAAGAGAAATTCAACTTTTATGCGACACCCAAACTGAGGCTTCAGTTTGGTTGTCGAGCAATTAAAACAAGCTCAAGGCCATAAAGGAATTTTAATAAGACACAAAAAAAAAAGAAACAGAAATACAGAAGCTAAAAGAACGAATTCGATTTAAATTCGCAGCCGGCTTTAAAGCGAGATTCAGTTTTCAAAAAAACCGAAGCAGAGCTAAGTTTAATGCTGATGGGCGGCAGCCATTGAAAAGCCGCTGAAAACTTTGGCTGTGAAAGAAAATAAAATAATATCGATTATTAGCACGCGCACACAATAGACGGAAGCAGCAGCAACAAAAACGCACATAAAGAACAACATCAGCAGCAGCACCAGCAGCAGTACAAGGAGAAAAAGGGCCTGAGCAATGAGGTATGAGGGCAGGGGAAGCGTGGATTGAGAAGAAGTAGCACCAAACTGGCAGTCAAGCAGACAAGCAAACAAACAAAAGCGCCACGGCAACACAGGACGCAGGAAGCAGGCGGAGGGGGGCAGGCGGCGGGCGGTTAGGAGGCGTGACTCCCAGCGAATTTCGTTAGCCCAATTAAAGCAATTTTGACAGCTCAACTGCGGCCAGCAGCTGCAAAGGAATCCACGAGCGAGCCAAGCTAAAATCTCAGGCAGAAAACTACAACTCAGGCAGAATTGTTGGTTGTTGGTTGGTTGGTTGGTTGGCAGTAATAATGAAGCAACTCTTAATTTGGCATAAAATGAACAATATTTGAAATTATTAAAGCGTACTGCTCATTAGATATGTTAAGCAGTGCTGTAAGCCTTACCTAGGCAAAGACAATGATAAAGACAATCGACAGCAGGGCAGCAGGCGATGATTGCTCCGCTAGTTTACAGGATTAGCGGTGGCTTGGCAACCCTAAGCGGATTAGCATAGCCAAACACAGCGAGCGCCACAAACGACAAATGCGAATAAACAAACGCAAAGAATGCCACACAAAAGCAATGCGACTAGCGACTACATTGTTCGCTGCCACATTGCCACTTTGTCTTCGCCACAAGGAGTCAGCTGTTGTCAGTTGAATTTAGGGTCCTTTCATTCTTCTTTTTTACGCTCTTTTCTATTTGCTGTGTTCATTAAGCTGCAGCACGACGAGTTTTGATGTCGATACTCTCTATTGAATCGTTAGATGGCACTCTGGACTGCTTGTTCGATTGCTGAAATTATTGTGTACATGCAATCAGCTGTGTAATGAAAGCCAACGCTGCTGCTGTAATCAACAGCAAACGTAAAAGGCAAAAAGCCAATGGCAATCGCAATGGCAATGGCTGTGGCGATGGCAAAGGTAAATGCCATAAATCTGTTAGCCGATTTGCTCGTTTCACTTCACTGGCCGCTAATGATTTATTGCCACATTGCAGCAGACAAGACAAATGCCCAAGTAATTGAATTACAAAGGCCAAAAACGAACGATAACTAACGCTGACTAAGCGTCAGTCGGGGGCACTTATGCAAATTGAGCATGGCCAAGTGCTGATAAGGCAAGTGCCGAGCGAACACTTTCAAGGCAGAAAGCGAACCAAAAAACAACAACTTTGATTGCAAAATCAATGGCTCAAAACAGTGCAACAAACGTTGAGTGCTGGCCAAAAGTCAGCTTAACGCGGCATTTGATAGCGCGACGAGTTTGCCAAGTTGTAAGCAAGTTGGAAGTAACCAAGCCGGCTAGCGATGCCAGCGAAAACAGTTTAAAATGCAGGCTTAAAGCAGCGGAGCGCACAAAAGTATGCTATGGCTAGTCATTGAGCGGAAACGGAAACGCGAAGTGCCAAAGAAATAGAAATAGAGATAGAAGGAGCCGTAGTTAGAGTTGGAGTTGGACTTGGAGTTGGCGAGAGAGAGTTCAACTTGGCCAAAGAATGAAGTCATGAGCATTATTTGTGCAAAATTACCTTTAACGAGCTGACTAGCTGTGGCTGTGGCCATCCTGTTGCATTACCATTACCGCAATAAACTCTAGCTCCCTCACTCCCTCGCTCACTTTGTGTCTCTCTTTCTCTCGGTGTCTCTCTGCGGGTGTCGAGTGGCGCACCAAGTTGCTAGCGAAATTGCACTTGACTCGAATGCCAATTACATGGCCCTGCAGATGTCAGATGGCAGTTAGGCCAGGCCAAAGCAGGAAGTCGACAAATACGACAACGACGAAGGCGATGGCGATGGCGATGGCGATGACGATGGTGAGGACATCGCCTGAGACAGCAGCTGCTGCTTCTGCAGACTCTCGCCCAAGGCAAATGGGGAAGAATAGAATTGGCATAAAGTGGATTAAATATGAATAAAAGATATTTGCACAAATTGCATTAGAGCGGCGGCGAGCGCTCAAGAGTCAGGGATTGATAGCGAGATAGCAAGGCCACAAAAAAAAAAAAACCAAAAATAAAGAAAAGTATTATGATCCGCGAGGTCAGCGCAGCATTAACTCATTTCGCATTTTGCTTGGCAAGCAGTTTGGCCAGCTTGTTAGCATACAAGAAGCAATTTGGCGCAAAACAGCTTCTGAACGGAACAAAAGGATGCCCGATGTATAACGTCAATTTATTTTATCGTATTACTTTATTATTTACAAGCCAATTAAACGATTTTATTTCACTTCGCCTTTGTTTCTCCTGTTACTGTTTGCACTTAATTTTAACGACTTTTGCCAAATATTTCATTAAATTTTTACAACTGCACGCAACACAAAAAAAAACAAAAAAAAAGTGGAGAATTTAATAAAAAGCCAAAAAATGCCATTTTGAGCGCTGCGCAACCACAAACGACGCGACCCTTCATACAATGCGCATTGCACTGTGGTCAACGTTAGAATTTCACCGTCGAGTGTGTTAAAGTGTGTGTGTGTGTGTGTTGGTGTGTGTGTGTGTGCGCGCTTGTAATTAAATTCCATGCCTGCAAGTGTAGCAGCAATATTTGGTTTTGTGGCTGCCACCTCACAACCGCCCAGAGTTCCCTTTCAAATTCTCACCGCATGAGTCAACCTTCAATGGCGGCAACAGTGCAACAGGATGCAGCATCTAATTTGATTACGCCGTATGTTACCTACTCTCATTCGTACAATTGAAACTATGCAAATACCCGAGTATCTATCTGTGTGTGTGTGTGTGTATCTATGTGATATAGCTTAAAATCCCATTAGCGCATTTATGAGTTTTCGACCAAAAATTTAATTATGTAAATGAACAACCAAAAACTTGCAATAGTTTCGACCATTCCAGAATGTCTTATTAATTAGTACCCACTGTGTGTGTTCACATGTGGTTGAGGCAAACGAAGCCTTGGCTTAATTAATAAATCAAGCAGCATGAGTAATTATAATGGATATTCAGTGTTTTGTTGCATAAACCCAGTGCGTCGAGTGCGAGTAAAATCAAATTAATAAGTTACATTCAAACTCATTATGCCAATTCATCTAAATATAGCAAACCCCCGTCTGTCGGCACAAATCAAGACATTTAACATTAATTGAAATTGATTTCAGGGCTGCCAAAAATGCTGATGCTCGTTACAATTTAATGTGAGAATGTTTGCCCTGAAATTAAACATGTCAGCGTTGAATTAATCCAATTATTTTAGTAATTACAAGAATGATTAAAAATCGATATGTTTATGAAAAGCAGCGACACTCATTGTAAAATTAAAATCTCTTCAAATATAAATATTTATTGTCAGATGTTTCAGCTCAATTTAATATGATTAAAAATTGTTAGCTTCCTGGTGTAGATAATTAAAATGTTTCAAAATGTATGTTGTTTTCCATAATTTTGAAAAGTTCCAGCTAATAATAAATAATTTGTTATGCACTATATTTTATATAGCTCACACCTGAGCTCAGCAGCTCAGCACTTCACTCTCGAGCGGCAATCAGAATTTCTATTAAATCTATACAAAACTTTTGCCACAGCAGCTCTACGAGCATAAATTGGCAGCAGTTAAAGCACTATATGTATGTGTATATGTATACTTCAATGGATATATAGTTCTGTGGCCGCCATCGAGTGCCACAGACATGAAATTTTCACAAAGTAGTAAACTTTATGCCGACACCGTCAACGAGACGCACACAAACACACAGAGACACACGCCCACACCCTCAGATTTGCACTCACACTACTAAATTCAGTTTAGTTGGAAAGCCAAAAAAAGAGCGAGAGGAAAAGAAATTGAAGCTAGTTAAGCTCGAAGAGAACCAAATATACCCTGTAAGAAAATCGCAAGAATTATTAAACAATATTTTACGTTAATATTTCTACAATTCAGTTTCATTCACAAAGTTCTTACTGCTCCAAGTTGCCATTTCAAACAGTTCATCATACCCATTTCTTCGTTACAGGGTATGCAAAAATGAAAGACAAAATGAATGGCAACGAGCGACGAACTTTTTCATCCACTTTTTTGTACATGTATCTCTATATTTATGGAACTTTTTCAATTTGGAAATAAAGTTTTTTTTGGTATTTCGCGCACATTTTTATTCATAACAAAGCAAATCGTGACCGTGGTCGAAAAACCAACAACGAAACTCAACATTTAAATGTAAAATATGTGCAAAATATACGTATCTTCCTTTATTAAAAACTAATTTGAGTTGTGTAAATTCAGTAAATGTCGATTTAACTGCTCGCCACACCATTAAAATTCAAATGCGACACCGACACACCGACACTCATCATGGCGTCCACATGTCGTATGCGTAATAAACGCAATTTAAATATGAGCCAAAAAACTGTATTTAACTGTCAACTTCTGAGGTACAAAATAGTCTCTTCCTTTTGTCAACTTAACGGCTTACGGATACTCTGCTGACGTTCTCGACAACCTGTCGACGGAGCACAATATCAGTTATTTATACGACTCAGACATACATAGTTAAGTAAGTACAAAATAGAGTCCCTAATGGCTGAGCAATTTCAATTGCGACTCGCAGCAGTTCAGCGAGTGGAAGGAAGCCTTTACTTTCCTTTAAGTGCTCTTGCGAGTACACAGACTCTCGCAGTTCGCAGTTGCAGTTGCAATTGCAATCCCACTCCCACTCACACTCGCCCTCGAAGTTGTGCTCATATGTCAAAATGCTCACTCGACAACTGCATTAAAATGTTGCAGTCGGTTGGCTGTCAATGAAAGTCATATAAAAAAAATAAGAGTGTACAACATTTGCAGTTGCAGTTGCATTTTAAAGCAGAAACTCTTTGTTTAATGGCTTGTGCATTTAAATGCACTTAAATCGAGTAGATGAAACCATATAATGGACAGCAGCCAGCAATTACCATACAATGGGAGCTGATCTGCGACCTTATAAATAATGCAAAAATACAATAATCGACAACAGACTACGATACCACAATACCCAAACACTCCAGATAAATCGTAAGCAATAAATTAAGTAAATAAGTGGCTCGCATCAATTACCAAAAACTGTTTGTCGCATTTACAAATTGTTTTGCTTAAAATAGCTCAAATTGAATTTCTACCCATAAAGTTCACTATACTCTTTCATTGCCATCCTAAAATTAGTTTCTTGAGTCTACTCTATTTGCCTAGAAGTTTGTTTAATTGTTCTCTTGAATCAATGGATTTATTGCTTCGACCGTTTTATTGATTCATGATTGATTGTAATCAGTGCTATTATGTAATAACTAAACGATTAAGCACCAGCGAGGGCTAGCCATATCATTTGAGGCCAACATTTGGCTATAAATTACGCTATTAGGTGCAACTCGAGTATGTTCATTAGAGCCAAAAACACTTGTCGTCGTTTAGC
Organism: Drosophila siamana; assembly: GCA_035047445.1. Taxonomy (NCBI): domain Eukaryota; kingdom Metazoa; phylum Arthropoda; class Insecta; order Diptera; family Drosophilidae; genus Drosophila; species Drosophila siamana. Next base: position 12,930,269 of record JAWNPP010000004.1, on the reverse strand, counting down.
AGTTGTATGTGTACAAATGTAGATAGATTGCCAGATTATACATACAGGTGTGTAAGTGTGTGTGCATGTGTGTGTGGGCGTATGTTATACAATCCGTTGTGAAAATGCCAGTGTATACTTATCAATTGAAGCCCATGTTGTGAGTGTGTGTATTCGTCCATGTGCGTATCGATTGTATAACTCACATAATCCCACAAGTGCCATTGCCATCAATATGAAGTACTACATTCTCTCTGCGTGTGTGTCTGTGTGTGTGTGTGTGTAAGGATGTGTGCGTGTGCATGGCATAAGTACTCATTAGTGTAAATAGCTTGGTTCTATGATCGAGTGCCTTCTGAATACTATGTCCAAATTGCTGCCTATTTAAGCAACATCCAAATTATTTTGGGTACCACTCAATTAAACTGTATCAGAAACGCGTCCTTTAACCGAATCCTTTGAATCAATCATAAAACTTTAGTTTAGAAAGCCTTTTAATGGCTTCCTGATTGCGATTAAGGCGTAATTCATAACTGAGCACTACTCAAAATGTGAATTTCGTAGCCCATTGTTTAGACAGCCATTTAATTTTATTATCAGAGACAGAGAAAAGCTCTTCTTCGTTTCTAGTTCGAGTCGCCGAGTTCAACTTGTCTGCTGTGCGGTGAGGCGTACAAATAGAGAGCTGCTAATGCAGACTCAGCCAAGCAAGAATCTAACATAAAACGTAATTTTCCATTGTTGTAATCCATATTAAATGTAGCATATTTGAATGTGTCTGAAACTGAGTCTGTGTAGAAGTATCTACGCATTTCCATGCTAATGTGCTAGCGAAATTTGAATGCGAATGCGAATGTGAATGCGAATGCGAAGACGCATACTTGGTGTGTAATCAAATCGGATACTATTTTCCCTGGGAACAAGGGGCAAGATGGAGATGGAGGATGTAGATGGAGAGAAATGTTACGCTTTGTTAATCCTTTAATGTGATTCCAGGCACCTTTGAAATTGTAGCTGCTTCAGGCAACGTCCTTTTGAGGCCTTATTAGGAGCCTCATTAAGTGCGCAAACAAGAATTTCTCATATGTGAAATGAAAGGCCAAACCGACGGAAATATGAGCCATGAATTGTGCATTATTTAATTTCAATTTTGCAAGCATGGGGAAAATCAACGTAAACAGCTGCCAGCGAGAGCGAGCAAAGTCACTCAAAAGATTCAATGTGCACGCACACACTGCGTATGCGTAATACTGGCGCTGAGCGTGCATTTGAAATGCAAAATAGTTTTGTATGGCACCCAAAATGACTGCCGCATAATTGACAAGCTGTGTGCGGCTGTGTGGCCGTGTGGCAGTGTGGCGCTGTGTGTGTGAGGACATCAGGTGTAGCTCATTTACATGCTTCACGTTCGCACCTTGCTGAAAGGCGCCGCAGGCCACAAAAAGAGGCGGGGCGTGACTTTAAAAAACACAATACACAACGGCTGCAGATTAATAATGAAATTTTGCGTTTTTAGTTCGTTTAAAGCTGACTAAATAAACTTCCAACTAGCGCAAATAGTTTGCAATTATTTTGCAAAAATAACAAAAGTCAAGAGTTATTGCAAAATAGATGAATTTGTGTGTTTAAGGATAATTGCATTTTGGCAACTGTGGCTAATAAAAGATTAGTCCAAATATTATATTATATGAATATATTTCATTTTATGGCTGTCAACAGCACTCAATTTTGGCAAACATTTAAGATAAATGTGCGGCTGCAATATTGCATTTTAAATGAGGTAAACAGAAGGCAAATTAAATGCATATGAGAAAAATTCATGTAAAGAACAGTGCATGAACAGATATTGACAATAACAATTACTTAAAATAAATCAAGGAAAATGTGATCTGTGTAAAATGTAATTAAAATAATGACTTACTCATTGTTCTCTAAGCGGGATTCCTGCAAACTTTAAATTTAAAAAAACCGCAACAAAAATGAAATTCTCACACAATTAACGTATTCTTTTCTTTTACACTCTTTTTACAGCACTTGTTAATTTGCACTCACACTTAATCGGTAATTCATTTTTCTCTTTCGATTTAACCAGCTGATAACAGCTTGCAAGCTTGATGCGCAAAGTGATATAAGAGAAATGCTACTTAACAGCTGAAAACATTTTTGCTTATAGATATTCACACCTCGTGGTAATTTAAAGCTTAAAGCTTAAAGCACTTCATGCACCATTTAGCTATTTAGGCAGCCGCGATGACCGCGTGCGATTTTGTGAGGTTATGTGGTGCAACTAACGAGCAAAACACAAACAATTCGACACTTTAACACAATAACTCGATTTCAATTTAGTTCAATCACAAAATAAATAACAATTTTCATTGTCCAAAAATAATGCAACGCACACTAAAATTTGACAGCAATTTAGGTACTTTCATCCGGCTGCCGTCGCGTGCAGCAACTAATTACCATCGTGTTTTTCGCATTCCCTCTCTTCCTATTTTTTATATGCAGAGCACCACAATTGACTCTCCTTGGCTGTGAGTAAGCTGCGAAGTTCATTCAATGTTATTCTTATTTTCCCACACCTCCAAAAGACTACAGCAATCTGTAAAGCAACACTTTCAGCTGGTCTCAATTGGGAAAATGTTAACAGAGTTGCAGACTCGTTGTTGTTGTTGCTGTTGTTGTTGTTTCCTCAAGCCCTTTGGTGGGAATTAAGCAAATTGTACAAAGCGCCACTTTAACTACAAGTTAACAAAACATAAAGAACAACTTTGAAGTCTCCGCAGTAGCAGTAAACAAACAATAATTAAAATTTCTTTACAAGCAAACCCCCCAAAAAAAATAGCATGTAAAGACTTTAAGCGAAAAGTTTTTAAAGTGCTTGCGAGTTGAGTTGGGGTCTGAGTCCCTAAAACCCTTCTGCCATATTGGCCCTGACAAACGGCTGCGTTTGTCATGTGTTAGCCTGCGAGCAATATTTTCCGGCAGACGGCAAATAAAAATCCCCAAACTTATGTTGCCGAGTAACAGACGCCGACATCATGCCTTGCCCTATCAAAGGCAATGGCATCTGCTACTGGAACGCAAGATGAAGCTGCAGCTGCAGCTGGAGTTGAAGCTAGAGCTGGAGCTGGAGTTGGAGACATGTTCAGCAGAAGCTGAAGCTGAAGCTGTCGCAGCGCCTTTCATGGTGCTGGGAATTAACAGCACATTGAATTTTCTCTGGCTCAATTTTTTTGCTGCTGCTGTTGCTGCCCAGACACATGCATGGTAACGACGCTTTGGAGACATTGCAGCAGCCTTGATAAGTTTTGCATATAAATTGTGACACATACGACAGACGAAAAGCAAGAGGGAGAGAGAGAAAGAGAGAGCAAGTGTGGCAAAGGCGCAACATATTTTAAAAGTACTTTGAAGTCGGCTGCCAAGACGACGGCAACAGCTTTATTTATGTACTGGCAAAACTATTAGCTGAGATTTTCATTAAATTTATAAGCAGCGCCGAACAAGTGCAACGCTCTGCTGCGAGTATATTGGAAAACTTTGTAAAGCTGTGCAGCTATTTGCCATAAACTTGCTTCATATTTGCTGCCCTTCTTCTCTGCCCCGTCTCCGACCACGCTGCGTATGAGTAATGCATGCCGTCGCACAAATGTCAAAGGTTTGAACTTTGCCACACATTCCAAGCGAGCGAACCAACGAACGAACATACATTCTAACGACAGAGACAAAAGCAGCAACAAAGCGTTGCGACTACACCGAAACATTTCAGCCACACCCCCTTCAGCATTTTGTCTCTGTTGCCTTCTGTCTGCTGCCGCTGCTGCTGTTGGGCGGCTGCTGCTACTGTGACATGCCCTAAAGTCCTCCCAAGTGTCTGTTGTGTCGCATTGAATTTATTGGAATTTCTGTTGTGCTTTCGAATCGTTCTCAAACTCCACACAATGCTTACTATGAGGGTTTTTCTGCTGCCATTCTCAGTTATACAGTGTCCTTGCTCAGTTCTGGCAACAAAAAAGAAACAATACTGAATACTATATATTTCCGTTGTCTTTCTCTCACTTGAAGGCGAACAATTTTGTTAATGTCTCGTTGTCCAAGCGGTTGACATCGGTCAGCGGTCAGCCGCGGGCAAAACAAAAAAAGAATAACCTCAACCAAAGCCAAGGCTGCAAGCAGCCTCCAGTCAAGACAAATATAAATATAATATGAGCTTTACTTTTCTATTACAGTTATATCACTTCACTTTCTCTCTTCGGGCTCGTCGTCGTCTTGTGTGACAGCCTTTTGGATGTTGAGTAATTTGCAGCACATAACCCACATGTTTTATTTATGTTTATTTTTCATGTCTGTCCCGTCTCCCGCTGTCAGCTGAAGTGTTTGTCCCAAGGCAGCCAAAGTAAAGAACAGTAACGTCACATATTTATTTTAATGGCCACAATAAATAAATATCGCAAATATCGTAAATATCGATTATCAAATGGCAAAAGCAAAGCTATCCACGCCGAGTGTATTTGTATATATATGTATATAGTCCTGGGGCTTTGAGCTGTCAGGCAGTACGTGCAAAAAGTTTGTTCTCTCCTTCTCTCTCTCTCTGGACACCTCAGGCAATTAGCCTGGCCAAAAGCTTATGATAGGGCTAATGCCGCAGTCTGTGTGTTGGCTAATTGAAAAAGTTGCAATTGCTGTCAGGCGCAGGCAAATGGAAAATAGAAAATAGAAAATGGAAAATGGCAAAAATGTTCAGAGAAATGAATAGTAACAAAAACATTGCATAAATAAGCAAAAATTGCAGATATCACAACGAAGCGAGGAAAGCAATATAAATGATTTTATAAATTGCAGGCCAAAGCGAATTCTACAAACTGGCCATATAAACAGTTTAGTCTATTTAAGTCCAGCACTTTGCAGAGACAATTGACTTTATAGCCTTCGTCGAGGCCTTCGTCTATCTGCTTAATTCATGCTGTTTACCTTTTTATCGTGCCCGAGTTTAGCAGCAGAGCTTACAAATTGTTATTACGGACCAGGCGGCGTATGGAGAGTAGGCAACACAATGCGATTGTGGTCAAGTTCTGTGAGCCAGACATTTGCATAATAAGCCTCCGCCTGGAAACGGACTTTGCCCAGCTACTGTGTTAAGCAGTGCATGAAATTGTTGTGCTCTTCGTACCTACTCCCCAGGTTAGACAGACAATATTGCCTTCCACCTTCACCTTCCCTCCCCATTCTCCCTCGAGAACAAAGTGTGCGAGTGTAGCTTAAGCCAAAACGGAAAGCATAAATTCTCGTACGATATGAGAACAGCCAACAAACATCCGCACATAAATAAATCATAAATATTAAATGAAAATGAAAATGAAAAATGTGCAGCAGCAGCACAAGTTATGGCTAGGAAGCGCACAGAACCTGTCAGCGAGTTGGGGCCCCCAAACCCAAGCCAAGCCAAGTACTCACAAGTCCCATAGTTCAGTCCACTACTGTGCGGGGAATAATGCAGCAGGCGATTGCATGATTAGCAGCAGTCCACAGCAGAAGAATGAATTTAGGAAGCCCAGGAAGACCAGAAACCTGGCTATGACCATTCCATGACTCACCAGCTGCCCAAAAACGGCTGCCTTGGGCAACGCACGATTCGGGCAAACAAGAAATGTACAAAAAAAAAAAAAAAAAAACAACTAAAAAAGAAATTACTGAATTCGATATGCAATTTATAAGCTCCACTTCAGCCCGCTCGCCTGGCAACTGTAACTATCTGATGCTCTGCCTGTCTGGCTGCCTTGCCACCATAAAACGTGTCTAGCCCTTTTGGCAATGTTGCCCGTAGACGATTTGGTAAGTACTGTTTGTTGATATCTAGCCAAAGCTTAAGTGCAGCCAACGGCAACAAAAGGCAAGGCAAGGCAACAACACCAGGCAATGCAAGGCATGGCAAGGCAAAAACGTTATGCTTTAATGCGATTTAGCCAAGTAGAAAACGGCCAAGTGCTGCCTTGTTATTCTCCAGTTGTCTGTAAGCTGCAAACAGCTCCAACTGCAACTAAAGCGCATCTCACAGTCTCTAGTTATACCCAGTAAAAATCAAATGCGAGCTTACTAATTTAGACTGAATAATGTAAAATATGGCATTTAAAATTGATTCAAATAAACGTGAAAATGTTGTTCATTTACTTCGTTTCATGGAATAGCTAATTGTGAAAAAAATAGAAAAAATAAAGAATGCACGAACAGCTTCAAAATATTAGTTTCTTAATTCTCATTAAATCGCTAGTTTGTAAATCAATTGTTAAAATTAAATCAATATATAAAATGAGGGAGAAACACACAAATAAACTAGAATAAAAACTGACAAACTTATGGAGACATTTTAGGAATAAATCTCAACTTTAAATAGAAGCCAAAGAGCGGAAGTTTTCACACAAATCTCTGCAGAATAAATTTAAGATTTACCAACTCATTTTACGTAGCATCTCTTAGTCAAACACTATCCTCTACTTGGCATTTATATATAACTGGATGTTTGCTATTTTTTCTATCCGCTTGCCAAGCATAGATACCATTGCTCAGCTCTACATCAAATGTGAATTTTACTTCTGTTTATTCTCAGTTAATGCAGGACCAGGAATTGAATACTTGTGGCCATATAGAAGAACTTAATTACTTCATTGTTTTCATATTGTTTTGTTTCGTTTCTTTCGCTTGTGTGTGTGTGTGTTCTTTTTTTCTTGTTTTTTTGCGCACACTTTATTATTTATGATGGCCACAAAATTCCCTTGTCGTGCTGCCGCTTGCATTTTAATTTAAAGCCACTGAAACATTCAACAACAAAACGCGCGCCACGCACAAGATGATTTAAAAAGCGTTAACATATTTTCAAGCGCATATATTTCTGCAGATATGCCTGAAAGCTGCCAGGACTAAGGACTAAGGTCCTGGGACCAGGTTGAAGCGCACGCAGTTTGGCCAAAAAAAAAAAAGGAAAATAATCATTAATCATTTTTTTAACATGCCCAGCGAGAACGACGACGACGGCAACGACGTCGACGACTGCCCGTGGTTGCCATTGGTTGCCCCCATAAAAGTTTGCGAAGAGGGAGGAAGGCAGCAGCTCGCCAGGTCGGGTCATAACGCATTAACTTGGCGGAGCACTTGTAAAATCCGCATGTGGTTCACACTAACTGTGATATTATCAAGTTGAAATGCGACCGCAGCCACGCCCACGCTGCTCTGTGGATGGGCGCGACCGCGACAAATTTGAAAAATGGCCCAAAGTTTTATGGCGCTGCCCCTCAGCTCGTCCCTCCCCCCTCCCACCAAACTTCACGTCGTGACATACGAGCTGAAATAAATATTTTTTGCCTGGCACGTTACAAATGCTTTGCGTCTGTTCAACAAAACTTTCCCCCCTGGTTAGCTGTGTGCGTGTATGTGCGTGCTTGTGTGTGTGTGTGTGTGAGCCCGGCCACATAAAATGACCAAAAACCAAAAAAGTTTTTAAGATGCTCAGTCAGTCAGTGCAGAGTTGTTCGCTTTTGAATAATGCAGCGTTTTCTCAAATTGTTATTTGAAATTTAAATGCACGCAACATGAAAACTTCTCGTTTCGAGGCTGAAGACGGGGACCGGGATGGGGATAGGGACTGCACAGAAAATCTCTGAAGAATTTTCCAACTGAATTTCACTGAATGCCATGCATAAAATTTCACATGACATTGCCAGCTTTGTTCGCAGTCCAGTCCCAAGCCCCCAAGTTGCCAGACTATTATCAGCTGTTTGCTGGCCCCCTTACGGTTCGGTGCTTCTGTAGTTCACTGGCTCGACAGCTCGAACGGGACGAATGGAGGCTTCAGGGTGGCCAACGGGTCGGATGGTTGATGCGTCTGCTGCGTTGAGGTAGGCGACACGACGATGTCCGTCATTAATTGCACGCTCATTGTGTATGCAATGTAAACACCAGCTGCCAAATACTGGTTAAATCTCAACACATTTCTCTTAACTTCTCTCTGCTCTCTCTTTGGTTATAAGAGTTGTTTATGAGGTTTTTTCTCCGAGACGCATGCGCGAAATGTTTGTGCGCTCAAGCAGCTTCCGTTGTTTTCCGGATGTTTTATTTATTATTGTTTATTCTAAGTGAATTTAATTTTGAATGTGTTTGCGGTTGGCACTAGAAACGTGTGTGTTCACTGCACAACACGATTAACCGAGCGCAAATGACGAGCGAATTAAAAGTTCTAATTAAACAATGGTTGCAGGAAATTGTTTTTGTGCACAAAAGGTTAAACGCTTTCTATGCGAAATAATTACCAAATATTTCGTTCAAAAGCCAAATAATTATTTCATAATTTTTTGAATGGAAAATAAGCTGCCTACAAAAGCAGCACAACACTTTAAATATAAATAATACGCTTAATACTCCCCGAAGTTCAAGCTTTGCCTAAAGTCCCGTATTCAAGTAAAATATCCTTCCGCTCTTGACCCTTCATAGGGTAGCTTTATTCGCACCCATAAAAACTTCTTTAATGATTTCCTTGCGCTAAACTCAACAGAATCCAACAACTTCTTGCCCAAACATCAAACTCACGCTGATTTTTTGTCATTAAAATGAAGCAAAAACTTGAAGAGTAGCAACTGGAGACCGGCAAACAAATGACACTTTTGCTGCGTTCACCCGCTCCACTCCCCCGTCTTGAGGGGCATATCAAACAGACCAATGGGCACTTAGCCACTGCGCGTTTTTAATGGTCAAAACTTTTATGTTTATTGTTTATGCTTTGAAGCAAAAATTTTCATGAACTTTTCATTGTTCCGGTTTTGCCGGCACACAAAACTTTTAGCACACAATGCACTTTAATTTCGTCCTAGACCAGCGAGCGCAGAGCGAAACGTTGTTCAGCTCTTTCTTCTTTCCTCTTTCCTCTCGCCTCTTTCTTCCACCCACTTGCCGCCGCGTTGCCCGTCGAAGAAATGCCTGCAAAACAATGCGAAAGCAAATGTTGCAGCTAAACTTTATGCGACAAAAACTTGGGCAAATGACAGTGACATGGTCAGAGGGCAGCCAAAATGGCTGAAGCACCGAGGCAATGGCGACGGCAACAGTTGGCGTAGGTGGGGTGGGGGAAGGGGAGGCGGTCAGAGACCAGACAAACTCCAACTCCCCACAACTTCAACTGGCATTTCAATTCCAATGTCAATGACTGTTTGGCGCGTTTTATGCACATTGCAAACTTTGCTTTATTGGCTGCCAGATGAAAATGCGCAGATTTGCTGCAAATATTATTTAGCATTCCTTTAAGAAATCCACACACACAATGCGGGGAACAGCAGGCGGTCAAACCAAGTTCAAGCCAAGTTGACTTTAGTTCATTTCTCTAAAGCTGAGTCCTTTTGTTGTTGCAGTCACAATGAAGTCGCCTTCAAGCTGGTTTCCTGATCACTGCCACTGGCTTTATTTTCTCTTTTTTTCCTGCCTTTAGTCATCTTGTTAACATTTATTTTATGGTGCTCTTTCGCACTGTTTCGCTTTTTATTCAAGTCGCTAATAAAAAGTTACCTAAAACTTTTCGTTCTCAGCTCATTGTTCAGTGGCAAAAGTGCGTCGAAGTTATTCAGCCAATCTTTACAGTAGCTCAGCATTTTTTTTCTAAAAATAGCATAAATTTCGTTTCAAATTCAATTTACACATTTATAGCATGGTAACGTGACTCTCAATTTATTTTGTGTATTATTCCATTTCAATTTACACTTTTTGCATGATTAATTGTCATTTGAGCATGTGTTTTACACATACGCAACGCTCGCCTGAAAGCTCAAAGCTCAGCTTGGGTTGTGTAAGGACTTTTGGCTGGTAAAGCTCAGTAAAACATGCACACAACGTTTGCCAGTCTCGGCAGAAATCTAGCCTAGAGGCATGCAACACATTGGCACTTGATATGCCACAGCTGCTGCCGAGGTGCCAACAAATTGGAGTCAGCTATTTGCAAGCACCTAAGCATCAAGTTGAGTGTGCGATGTGTGTGTGTGTGTGTGTGTTTGTGTGTTTTGTGTTTGTGTTTGCTATGGCATATTTGTGAGAAAACACTTAGCATTAAATGACATAATAAATTGCCAAAAATGTCGACAGGAAAACAATGTTGAGCCACGTCGTACACACAACATCAGATTTTTCGCCTTTTCAAATTGTTGTTGTTGCTGGCGTGTTGTTTTTTTTTTTTCTTTCGTTTGCTGTTGTTACATTTGTGAAATATTTTACAGTGGCAAAGTGAAGTGTAAATATGCCCCAAAGTGGTGTGCAACATCTGCTGCCAACGTTGTTGTTGTCGTTGTTGCTGTTGTCGCTGTCAGTCACAGTTGTTGCTGCGTTGCTGGCTGCTTTCGTTGCAGTTTTGAAGTGAAATGTTTGCCGAATACCCCGATGTCAGCAGCTAAACGGCAAATTGTTGACATTTTTAAGACCAAAAAAATATATGTGTATATGTACATATATTGTATATATTTGATGTATAATTTATGACTTAAAGTTACATGTGAGGCGCACGTCAATAATTGAAAAAAAAAACCGCCGCAGGCAATTGATAACAATTTACTCGCACAGCTGGCATCGCATATAGAAGAAAGATTGCAACCTAAGAACGACGAAATTGGCCCAAACCGAAAATTGCATAATAATTCCTTATGGTCGCATCATGTGCACATATGAGCAGCGGCCACAAAAATTGTGACGCAAAGTTATGACAATGATGAAATGGAAACGACATAGACGAGAGCCAACGAGGACACCACAGACAGCAGCGCTCCGAGGACGTTGCCCGCCGACTGCTGCTCCTGCTGCTGCTGCTGCTCCTGCTGCTGATGATGATGATGATGAGCCGCAGCAGCAGCGGCAGCAGCAGCGGCAACAGCAGCGACAGCAGTTCTCGCATCGCGTTTCCATGGCCGCCAACTGGCAACGTTGAAAATAAGACATTTCTCTCCCCTTTCTTCTCTTTTATATTTTTGTTGGTGGCACTTTTTACTTTCGTTTCAGTCTTTTTGTTGTTGTCGTGCTCATGCCACAAAGTACAATTTCATTTTATATCCCTTAGATGTGTGTGTGTACGTGTGTCGCTGTGCGACGAAATTTTCGCACATTTACATAAAAAAGATGTTGAATACGAGTATGTGGGTAAGAGTGACTGCAAAGCAGAAAACAAAAAACACAGAAAACACAAAACGCCACACGCCACACGCCAGCAATGCAGTCAAGTTACATGGATGAGGCCGAAGCCAAAGCGCTGAATTTCGCATAACATACCCATGCCCTACACCTGACAACCAGTTAGGCATATCAATTTTATGAATATGTGAATCATGCTCATCTTGCAGCCTGTCAAATGCTTTTACAATTTTAATATCCATGTTTTATTTTTAAATTGTTTCAACTGACTGTGCTTGAAATTTGAATATGTTTTTCAATTTTTCACTCTCAAATTTCTAAACATAATATTCATAGTATTTTTTGCATGTTATTGCTAAACAAACTCAAAATGAATTAATTGATATTTGCAACATTTTCATTTTGGAAATGTAACATAATTTTCTCTTCTATGCTATTTTTGCATTTTATTTCAAACGAAAATTAAGTTAATTTACGTCAATTTCAGGATTTCCAAATATTATTTTCGCATGTTTATTTTTGCATAATATATTTTAACTATTTGTGAATGATATCTGCCAAGTACTGCTAAAACGTTTGTTAACCATAAGCATGAATAATGAGTCTTCAACTTGAAACCAAACCGCAAATCAATCACTTGCATTTATTATATGCCTAATTAGTTAATGAGACCACAACGAGTATACGCAACGTATGCCACACACACACACACACACAGACACTGGCTTTAGAAAATGATAATTAATATTTCTGACTACAACAGCAGTCACTTTCATATGTGGCAAGCAGTAATGCAGCTCATTGGCAATTCTTGCAGCTGGCGCCACATGGCAGCAGCAAGACAATTTTCTAAGACATTGGCAGAGGCAGTCAGCTACATGTGTCCCCCACCTCCCACCTCGCACAACTTTGTGCAAGCAGCGAGCTGCTGACATTGCATACTTTCACTAACTTGGATTGCACCAAGTCGACTCGAGTCGAGTTGGAGTCGTCACAAAATTTGCATGCCAATGCAGATGAAGCTCCCCTCACACATTCCCTTAGTCATTCAGTCAGTCAGTCAGTCATATGTGAAATTTGCAAGTAAAGAAGGCAACAGAGAAAAAGCAAGCGAGAAGGTTAAAGAAAAATATAAAACAAAACTTTACGAGAGTAGCAAATACACTTAAAAAGTAATAAAATATTTTATTGCAGCGCACAAAATGTGGAGCGAGGAAACTATGAAAATGCTTTTTTCTTTATTCTCCCCCCAGCAAATGTATGCAAATAAATTCATTTGTGCAACACTTGAAAATTGAAATAAAAGCTCATCTCATTTCATCACCAACGCATCCAAGTTTTCGGCTTTTTTTCTTTCTTTAGCGAGTTAATAAAATAATCATTAGGGCTGATAACTGATGCCATGTCATGTGTTTGATTAGCAGGCAGGCGGGCAGACGGGCAGGCATCTAATGGCATCCTTTATAGCTGATAATCCTGTAATCAATAAATGAGCGAAGCGTTCGCTTCAAGAAGTTAATTTTATGAAGCCACAAGAGTCACACACAGCAAGCAGCCAGCAGCAGAGTCGACATTGTTTGTATAATGCGTGTGGCTGTGGCTGTGGCTGTGGGGGTGCTGCCTCATGTTCCATGGCTGTCTCGGAGCGCAGTTTATCAATCAAATCAGTGGCTGTTAGTCAGTCAGGCAGTCATGTGATTTGATTGATTCACGCTAAAAATCCGCACTCAAACGCACAGCAAACTTTGCCACCACTACTTACTGCGTATGATGCGCTCCTGCCAGCGACAGTGACGGAAGCTCACGGAGGCAGGCATCCGCTCCACAGCGTCGTCATCGCAGTCAGCCAATTCATCCTTGTCGCCGCCATTTCCAGACCGCATTTAGCGTCGTTGCCATCGCATTGTTTATGCCCCCGACAACGACAACGACAACGACGACGACGACGACGACGACAACGACGATAGCGAGAGAAAGAGATAACGTGTCTGAGTCGGGGTCTGAGTCGGAGTCGAAGTCGGAGTGCAGCAGTGGTAAACAATGTTTCCAAACCGCAGCTGCCACTTGCCACTTGCCACTTGCCGGTTGCCACTTGCATTGATTTCACGCTGCTGCCCGGGAATCGATAAACTTGCCGCCGCACTACACAACGGCAGTGACAGGCTACTTAAGCAGATCCTTAAGAGCAGCCAAGGAGTGAGAGTGGGTGGGAGTGTGTTCATTTGTCACATTGCAGCTCAAATATATAAATTATTCAAGCCAAACGACTTCTAGGTCTTGACGTGGCTGCAAACGGCTCCCCGGTTGCCATTTTTCGCTTACAAAATTTGTTACGTCCATGTGAAATTGCCCAATTTTATGTTCAATCAATAAATACTCGTAGCTTATATATATTGCATATCGATGCCGGCAGCGGCGGCTACGTGTTGGCTGCCTCAATTTATTTGATATTCATGCAACATTAACATGGATTTTTATTAGTATCATTTTTTGAAAAGGGTTGCCAGCCCTCCAACTAATAAAAAACACACTCTACTCTCTCTCTCTCTCTCACACCCCACACACACAGCCATAGACAATAATAAAGCACGATTCCTGAACCCGAACCTGGGCTGGACTCAAGCTACTAAAGGCTTAGCACTGGCTAAGCGTATTTATATTATGCCAGCGTGGCGCTAAAGTAAAAAATAAGATACGTTGCTATTGTGCGACCTGTAGATACCTCTCGAAAACAATAAATACTTCAAGTAATGGGCACAACAATTTCGTAGCTATTGGCACGCCTCGAAGTGTAATGAAATGTATACGCCCCGTTGCTGTAAGTGCCTATTGAGGGTATTGCAAAAGGTAGACAGGTGATATAAAATGCCAGCTGGGTTGCGACCTCTGCTTGCTGTGTCAGGTGTACGTGACTGTTGCCCCGTTTTGGGAGCTGCCGCTGCCGCTGCCACAGTCAATGGTCCGCAATTACCTCGACTCGATGTTGCAGCTGTGCGAGGCATAAAAACAAATCAATATGCCCCTTTGATTGGCACTCTGAATTTAAAGAAAAAAACACACACAGAGCATTACTTATTTTATACGGCAAACTAATCAGAGTATAAAATTAGTGACTTGAAGTTGCGTTTGTTTGACTTGAAGCAGCAGCGACAGCGACAGCGACAGCGGCAGCGGCAGCGGCAGCAACTGTCGCAGCTGAATTAATTAAACTTGGAGCTTGTTTAACAGCCAAAGGGCGTGCTGCAAGTCTGACACCAGAATCTACCTCAAAGTAGGCAACAAAAATGTAAACTTTCATTTCATTTCGTCTGTCGGCAATTGCTGCTTGCTGTATGTACATTGTAGGCGTGGCCGCAAACAGCCAACAAGTGTCTCAAGTTTGTTGCCGCTGCTTTGACTGAACCGCAGACTACCTTCCTCACCTCCCCGCAGCCCCACCAGCCATGCCAAAGAGTGCGATTATAAGCGCGAGCTCGACCCTTTTGGCCGGCATTAAATGTCTCACGTTTCAGCCACTTCTCCGCCATAATTAGAGCCAAGAGCAATTTGAAAAACACTTGATGCTGGCAATTAAAAAGTTGAACAACATTTTTTTCTCTTTCTGAGCAAAGCTAGCCAGTTAGCTTTCTACCCTGGACCAAAGAGCCAACAACCAATACACACAGCACTGCTGGACGGATGGTTGATGGTGCCACCCAGCAGTGTGTTTGCTATGCCACGTTGCTTCCGGGCTGCAAGTGTAATTAATTAGTTTTCAATTTCACTCAGCTAAATATGCATAAATTATGTGATGGTGACTGGGCAGGATAACCACGCAAACAGCTTGGAACACGGCGAGCGAGCGAGCGAGCGAGCGAGTGAGCAAACATTTCAGCAGGCAGCTAGGCGGGCAGGCAACAAGCGAGTCAACCTCTCCTTCTCTCATGGTCATAATAAAATTTACTAGCCATTACTACTACAGTTAGCTGCTGGCAATTTTCTACTTACTTGCAGAGTTCTGCTCGCTCTCTTACTCACTTTTATTCCGCTGCTGCTGCTGCTGCGGCTGCTGCTGCTGTTGTTTTTGTATCTCGTGCTTCAGTTACACTTTTGCGAGCCAATTTGTGCGCCAATTACTTTGTTTGTATGCGAGGACAGCGTGGACAACAGCCAAAGGAGATGCTGCTGCTGCTGCTGTTGCTGCTGCTGCTCGTTGCGGGCTCCTGGTTGCACTTGGGTCGCCGACTGCGCTTCCTCTATTTCCGTAGCAAACATTTCCGTTTCGCATTGCAGCAAATTTATTGTTTCCGTGCGGTTTGCCATCTCCTCGCCTAGATAAACTACGAGTTCGTTTGCCAAAGTATAGCATACTTTTATGCGCCGTTTGAAACGAAACATCTAAGGATATGACTAAGATTATCAAGAACAGCCAGCTGTCACAATACCCCCCCAAAAAAAGAGAGCAAAAACAAAACGGATGTGCGACGCACACTGAGATGATACTGACTCACGCACTGACGGCGCTCTTCCGGCCGGAAATACGCATTTAGTTGCATGTAGAATTGTTACGTTTTTGTCAACAAGCAAATTATAGCGAATATATTTCTTATTGCGCCTTCGCCGTCTTGGCTGTGAAAAATGAAACTGTCGTTTCTCATAAATCATTTCGGCGAAATTCCAAGTAACTTTTGTTTGCTGCTCCTACTTTCTGCTGCCGCCGTCAACGAACGGTTTGTACTTATTTCCGCTTCCGCTCTGCCAGCTAGCCTGGGCCGAGGACATTTTTGAAAAGCCCTCGCCGCATATATATGCAAAAATTTATATATATATATACAATATATACGCGCGAGCATTTTGTGCGCCGTCATTTCAACTGGCATAATTAATTACCAGAGCGCGCACATTTCCCAACGGCATCGGCGGCATCGTCTCGTTGCGTGCCACACACACACACACACACACACACACACAGCCTAGGTCCTAACCTCAATGCCTCACTTGACAATCAACGCCCCGGAAACTGGGCCCCGGACTCAGGTGCGGCTGTTGCTGACAGCTTGGCTGAGAGTTATGCGGAAAAACAAAATAAAAATATATCAAGAAAACCCAGCGGTAATTGGATCATTTTAATTATATGAATTTATGCGCTGGCATTCGGCGATGGCGACGTCGAATGCCTCCAAAGTCATTGTTGTTGCTGTTGTTTCTAATCGAAAAGTTTGCAGGCCGCCTACCAGTTGCTTAGCACATCAAATCGCATTATAGTATTAATTCATTTCCACTTTTTTTTTGGCTTTTTCACCATTTGAAATTATAATGAGTTGAATTGTTTACTGATTTTTGTTTACTTTGCAGCTTTAAATTGCCTAAATTTGTCATATTCTAAAATTATGCCAATTGCGCTTAATTTTTAATTATTTAATTGCCAATAACTGCTAGTTTAAAATATTATTGCTTGCAATTTGTACAAATGAATTTGAAATAATTTCAATAGCCCATATATAGATTATAAGTGATCAATGCATTTAGGAAATTAATATTATGGGCACAAAGATTTGCAGCTACAAAGGACTTGTCAACAGACAAATAAAATTTAAATATATAAATATATCTCTACAATACTTACTATGCAATAAGCAAATATATTTGAGGACTAAAATATATATATCAAGCCCTCCTAAACTGCTCTCCTACTTTGCACAAAGTGCCAGCAAATTCTGCTAAGATGTTTGCGACACTTTCGTCTATTTAAAGAATACAAACATGCATTTCTTTTGCTTGTAGTGCATTGAATTCTTTATTTATAGGTGTGTGTGTGTATGTGTTTTATCTTACATGAAGTAGCGCAAACAGATGGCTGAAGGCATTGAGGCACTGATAAGTAGTTGGCGCAAAAAAGAAAACTACTGACTGATTGCTTTGCCCTGCTTTTGGCGCTTTGACGAACAACACTTTTCAATTAGGCGCCACCAGCCCACATGGCAAGGCGACTCCCCGTGGCGCGGCCATTGACGCAATGCAATTCAATTAGATGCTGCTGCTGCTAACCCAAAGGTCTGAACAGCAGCAACAGCAGCAGCGGGCGTCATGCTTCGTTGGCAAATGCAATATGCTGCTGGTACCTTAAGCTGGACTCGCATGTGGCCCTGGACCAGTGAGAACTACATGTATGCATTTACTTGGCTGCCATCTGTATGTATGTGTGTGTGTGTGTGTGTGTGTGTGCTCGTCTAGAATTGACACCATGAAATTGAGTGAGCTGCAGTTTTGCAGCCGCAGGACTTGCAAGGTAGTGCAAGGACTGAGTCCTGCCTGCTGGCGACTTGGACTCCGTTTAGTCGCCGTCCCTGTCACACCACAGAGATGAGTTATCACAACGGGCACATTGATTTATGCAGTCGCTGTGCCAGCGACCCGCATGGCTGCTGAGATAAGAATTAATTGGCAAGTGCAGTGCGCATATAAATTGCGCATAGCCCGCAACTGAGAGTTGCAGAGGCACTGCATCCACTGCATTCGCATTCCTGGTCCCCATTGCCAGAGTCGCATTGCCAGCCACATTGGCAGTGCATTGCGTTGCTCTTAATGTAAATGTGACAAATGTTTTACGACTGGCTGCGCCTGCATCGACGATGACTCCTGTTGACTCTGGGCAAACACCTGTAAATGGGTTTATGCCACAGCACACACACACACACCACCACACAAACACACACCAGGTACACAAGCAAACACATGGCAACTACCAGCGTCAGCTTGTTTGCATTTCACGCATATTTTAACCAGCTCTCTCCCCTCCGCTTTGCAGTTACCATTGCTTTTTTGAAGCACTTTTTGGATTTATAGAGATAAATCCCCTATCTGGAGCCCACTTTTCTGCCGCCCTCTGTGCCGCATTCAGTTAATTAATTGCAGCTACTGCCTTAATTCTAGCTAAACATTTAAAGCTATATGCACTAAATATGCGCAACGTTAAATTGTGCCTATTAACAAATTTGTTTAATTTGCGATATTTGCTCACATATGTGGGCAGCATCAGTTACACACATATAATGTGTGAATTTCAATTATATTTACTGGTTTACCAGCAAAAGTGTATTATAATTTAAATTTTCTGCCTTTGCAATTTGTCTGTAAAGTTAAAAGCACATATTGTGTTTGACAAATATAAATTTACTACAAGCGGCAAAAACCTTTTATGGGATATACATTTTTTTTTTTATATAATCAAGAATTTAATGCTCATAAAGTTGAATATGCAAGTATTACGTTAGCAATAATTGATTTTGTAAAAAAAAATTAAAATCAGATTTTGCGAATCAAACGAAAATTTGTGCCGAAAATATAGTAAGAAAATTGAGAAAAATAAAATTAAATTTTTCTGTATCGATTTTAAATCAAATCAGGCATTATTCGTATGAAAAAGCGGGCAGAGCTGCAGGTAAAACTTGATTGTATATATTATATACATATCAAAAACAATTCATATCAATTATACAAATTTCTTTATCGTTGGGGACTTTGCATTAAGTCTGAAATGGCATTCTATCAGTGCTCTCTCCGTTGCGGCGACACTTTGATTAACAGACTCAAAGAAGGTCAGAAAAATGTGCAAATTAAACGGCGATCGACAAAAGGTTCCCCTTAGCTGCCTGCCATTGACAGTAATTTCCTGGCGAAACTGGCGCTCAAAGCGAAATGCAATTTCCGATTAAACACGCTGCCCCTTTTTTTTATACTCCGCCTTCATGGCAGCAGCTGCATGTGTCCATGTTTTATGGCCCAGGGTTCATAACTGCCAGCGTAACGGCAAACGGTGAAAGAGACACAGGTGAAAGACAGTTGGGCTCCACACACACACACACACACACACATGCCAGGATATAAGCGCACAAAAGGATGACAAAGGGCGCCCACACAGCACAGCCAAAAGTGCACGATTCCAACTTCAACTCCAACTCCAACTGCAACTGCAAGTCTTAAGTATCTGACCACAGCTGCCAAACACGAAAGAGCTAATGGCACATCAAAGGAACACTCTGCATATGCATAAAAGAATAAAAACTTTATTCCTTCCACTACATAATGCACTTGCAGCTCGTGTTTAGTTGGCTTGGTTTGAAACTCTAACAGTATAAAGTATGGTTTCTATTATACTTACACTGCGAATATTTTAAAAATAAGTATTAAAAGAGAAACGATTTTTAAGTAGTTTTCAACAGCATGTAAATAGGATAGTATTCAAATATATATATAATTGACAAACTAGCTACTTAAGCATGACAAAACTCAAAAAATTTATAAAATAAACATTATATTAATATTCCAACTAAAAGTTAAAAAAAAACTATATATTATAATTAATAAAAGATTAACTAAATCTAAACTAAACTAAATTTGTCAACTTGAGCATGAAATCAAGTTATGTGAGTAGTCTTAGCTCAGAAGATTGTAAAAGACATTTATGCTTATTTAAATATGTCGATAATATCAAGGAAAAAAAAACTCAGCAAAGTTCCTTAAAAATCCTCGCAATCAAAACATTCGCCGCAGTTCACTTTACTGCGTTTCAGAAGCAACTTTCACGCCAATCGGAACACAGTTGTTCCAACAAAACAAAAATAGAGAGATATCGTTTATTCAATTTACGTCAGTCTGTTTGGCTATCTATTGATATGAGGAAATTGCACATTATAGAAACTTGAACAATCGCATGGTATGTTTAAAAGCATAAACAATGTGTGTCGTGTTTATTTATGGTGAACAACACTTGCATTTTTCTGTGTTTCTAGCGTTGTTATTTTGCTGAAGTTGTCGCTACAAAGACACAATCAAATAAAAAGATCACACTGCTAGCCGATTGCACATTTGATGTGTAGTACATAAGATGTATAACATATTTGTGGCCAATTTGTTGTTACTGCCGCTGCTGTTTGTGGCCACTAATTGTTATTAACTCGTTGGCTGCAAGCTCAGAAATAACTTTCGCACTGCATCCGACGGCGCCAGTGCGGCCAGTCCGCACAGCCCACGGATTGGGCGGTTTGCACGAATCCTTTGCCCGGGGCACAACTCAGCAGCAGGGGTGTGACATTGACACCCGGGCACATGTAGAATTGATTGGGATCCAGCGCTGCCCACGGCTGGCGTATTGTTTTCGTCGCTGCCAGTTTGCCGCTGTCACAGTCGGCCAACAACGTTTGGGGGGCGGCATTGGGGCGGCCGCGACAGGCTGGCCACTGGTCGAAGGGCAGGCAGCCCAGATGGCCGAGGCCATTGAAAAATCCACGTCCCTGTGGACAGTGCAGCTGCAGCGGCGTTTGGTCCGCCGCTGTGCATACGTAGAATATGTTGGGATTGGGGTCGCCCCACATGTTCGTGGCATGTTTGCATGTTCTGTTCGTGGCCGCAACGGATGCGTTTGCATGGCTCATGCTCGCCGCCTGCAACGGCGACGGCAACAGCAACAACAGCGGCGTCATCATCGTCATCATCGTTGTCATCATCAGCATCGCTGTTGTTGCGCTTCTGCTTGTATTTCTCATAAATAATTTCATTGGCACACTCACACACACACACACGCATACACGAAAATGCCCTTTTATAGTGGAGCTGTTATTGTTATTGTTATTCGGTATGTGCTATTATTATTTTATGTGCTCCATAAAAAAGCTTAAAAAAAGAGAGAGAGACCCTTTAACGCCACTGTTTTTCACTGTGCCACACAACAACATTGACTGATTGATGCGGCGCCATTGTCATTCATTTTTATACACTCTCCGTACTCTTTTCTTTTTCAATTTTATCTTATATTTTATCAGTCAGCAGCATTGGTATTTCCATTGTCACTTTCAAGCTGTGACGTTCACAACTTTCCGTGTTCTGCCCAAATATCTGATTAGATTTCTTATCAAATTTAGAGTTTGTATAATTTGGGTTTTTCTTTACTTTCTAATTGACTCTTCAAAGGCATCATTTGCTTGAAACTTCATTTGATAGTTGTGCGTCATGTTGGTGTGGCACGTTTGATTTGCCACATGATTCATTCAGCTTCGTTGAAATCGCTTACCGACTAAACGCAAAAGACAGACAAAAGAAGGCGACAATGGCCTTATCAATGCGATAGCATAACATTAATTGCCTTTCAAATGAAGGTACATGGCAGGCCCAAGAAATGCCAAAACACTTGTGCATCTCACGCTCTCTCTCTCGCTCGCTCGCTTGCCGTCTCTGTCTGTCTCGCTTTGTGTCGTCTGTCTGCACAGCCCAGCTGCTGTCAAAAGTTCTAATTGATTTCGCTTACAGCAAAATTCCAGCCACCGAAACGGGCCCAGCAACAACAACAACAAAAAACAGCCATTGAACTCGACGTCAGCGAGGCCCAGCTGACAACGACGACGACGACCTGAGTGTAGGCCATAACCTGGCCGAGGGGGGGCAAAAAAAAAAAAAAAGAAGAAGAATACAAAAATGTATGGAGGAAAGTTCCCAACAAACCATTCAAATAGCATCCGGCTTTTGTTCTGCTTCGTCGTCTGTTGAGTCACGTTGTCAATTGAACTTTTCTTGCCTCACTCCGTCGCACACACTTTTCGCAGTCTATTTTACGCGCAGCAAGTTTAAATAGAGAAACTTCTGCGTCGCGCAGCAAAGTTTACAACATAATCGACATAAATTCCAATAGGCATGTGGCCAGAAAATTCTATTAAAACTTTGCGCACAATGCTCATGCGCAGCAGCTGATGATAATGATGATGATAATTTCAGTGCGCATCAAAATCGACTTCTTAGGAATTTACCGAAGCCACTTCACGTGATAAGCAAATACCCAAAACAAGTCCAAAATAGATAATTAATACACTCAGTTATCTGTCTCAATTGTGCGTTCGATTACGGTGCGTATGAGCAATGTGTGGCATCCGCATAACAAGCACTCAACTGGCCATTGACAAGGTTACTTATCAAGTGAGCTGCCGATAAGTCACCTGATTACAACGCCAATAGGTTATAAATGTCCATCCATTGGCCGAAAAACAATTTAGTCTATTTTCAAGCAATCGACACGAAATAACCGGAGAGAAATTCAACTGCAGTTAACATGCAAAAAGGTAAAGCACAACAGGACTTGAAGCAGTTGAAAACAGCAAAGTGTTTATGAAATCTATGTGTGTGTGTGTGTTGTGCTTGCAGTATTCTGGATACTCTTGGGGCTTTTGGCCCTCAGCCAAGCGGCCAGCATCTTTGCAGACGATGATGGAACTACAGCTGCTCCTGCACCAACTACTGAAGCGCCCGTTGATACTGAAGTAACTACTGAGGCTCCTGCAGCCACAACTGAGGCTCCGACTGATCCTGAACCGACAACTGAGGGTCCTGGTGCTCCAACTGAGGCGCCTGGAACAACAGCTGAGGTTCCTGTTGATCCTGAAGCGACAACTGAGGCTCCTGGCGTCCCAACTGAGGCTCCTGGCACAACAGCTGAGGTTCCTGTTGATCCTGAAGCAACAACTGAGGCTCCTGGCGCCCCAACTGAGGCTCCTGGAACAACAGCTGAGGTTCCTGTTGACCCTGAAGTAACCACCGGTGTTCCAGCGGAAACCACCACGGATATTCCAGATGACACCACAGATGCGCCCGAGCCTTGTGTGTACGCCTCACAAACCTGGGGCACGTCCACGCTCAACGGCTTCAAGTTCTGCGTGAATGGTGTGACATTGAGCTCCACATGCATTGCGAATCATTACTATGTGAGCAACAGCACGATATCGGGCTGTGTGCCCGCTGCTCAGATGGATCCGCAGTGCGTTGACGTCAACCTGAAGCCGCCCGTCTGCACTGGCAACAATCTGAAGCAGATGCAGCGCAGCAGCATTATAACCCAATTCTATATTTGCGAATCCGAAAACGCTGAGCCTGTGGTGGTTACTTGCCCCGACGGCAAGATCTTTGCCAATAACAACGGCTGGCTGGGCTGCTTCGAATGGGATCAGTGGCGCATTGCGAGTGGCTGCGACACTTACACGCTGCCAAAGCCATAAACAAAAAAAAGACGAAAGATACAATGCGTTGGCGAGAGTTGAAAATACAAACACACATACATTGATAAGCCAAGAGCAGTGTCAAGTATTTTAATTACGTTTTTATTTACCTGACTTTATCACAGATTCAACATATGAAATATATAAATTAATTTCCAATTTCCACAACTGATTATAAAATAATTAAGTCAAGCGCCGCGCGCAAATTGTTAATATTCAATAGTTCGATAAGATAAACCCTCTGTTGGATAGTACAATAGAAAACGGACTCGCAAATCTTTCATTTCATTTCGTTTCGTTTCGATTCGTTTCGTCTAATCCCAGGGCATGAGCCAAATTACAGTGCTTTAAGCGACAACTTTTCTGCAGCGAAATTGCCACAACAAACATGTGTATATGTGTGTGTGTGTGTGGCTGTAACAGTCTGAGCTTGCAACGAACACAGAAGCAAAAAAAAAACAATTGTCACCACACAGAAAACAACTCGAAATGGCAAATTGCAGCGCACATGACGCTGGCTGGGGACGGGAAAAGCAACGGGAAACCTGACTCGGTCACCGAGCATATGTATCAAATAAAATACTACAGCAAAGTCAAGTATGTGTGTGCGTGTGTTTGTGTCTGTCTCAGTTGTGTCAACTTGCAGCGAGTTCAAAATGAGTTTAAAGTTCGCAGTTAGTTTTTGTATCTTCTGGTGAAATCTAAACTGTGCACAACTCTGCGTATACTTGATTGCCAAACACCGCAGCAGCGACAGTTGATTTATAGATTTTCTTTTCAGATTATTGAACGGCAATGGCAACGGCAACGGAATGCCAGAGCGGAAATAAATATATTTGAAAATTCCATTTCTTATCTTAGTATGTGCAAGTTTGTTGTTTTTTTTTTGCTCTTTCAGCAGCAGATGCGTTTGAAAAGTTGTATATATTTTTGCAGCTGCCTTTGCAAATGCAATTTGTATTAAAAGTAGCGTTAAATATTTATTTAAAATTGTTTACATGAGTTTTGTTTAAATTGTAATTTTGGATGACTGTAAAATAAGTATTTAATATTATAGCATTCCAACGCGTTAGTTCATTAACACAACAATAAAGCTGCATCTAAGGCACGTTCGTTAGCTCTCTGGCTTTTATCAAAGTTCTAATAAATTTCTGCACTCAGAGCACTTTAATTAGTTTTGCTTTCAAGCTTAATTTACTGAAGCCAGCACTTGCTTTTGATAGTTTCATGGATAGTTACGCATTTAGTCAAGCGCTGGCACACAAAGAACTCATGCCATCCATAGCTAATGCGACTCTATTGCCTAGGTAATAAATGTCTGACTGCAATACACAGACACACAGAGACACACACACACATACACACAATAGAGCGAGAGTGAAGCGTACATGAAGTTGGAGTGTCAGTGACACGAAAACTGCTGCAACAATAGACCAGTAGATGAGGAGAGGCGAATGCGATTGCGATTGCGAGACAAACACACACACACACAACAGCACACACACACACACTGGATGCCCCCAAATGAGTTAGTCAGGAAATTGCATTATTTGTCTTTTGGATGTTGCGGACAAACAGAGAGTCGCGCAAACTGTCCTTTTTGCCAACAAGCAACACTTGACTGCAGTGTGTCCTGGCGCCTAGTTGGCGTTCCTCGCTCGTCGTTCGTCGCTCCTCGCCACTGCAGCCACTTTAAAGCGACGCTGGCTATCTCCGATGCGACACTGTTCTGTCACACATGTGCATTTCCAAAACGCTCTCCAAGTCACAGCAATTTTTCTGCTCCATTTCCGCCCTCTGTTTCGTTCGTGTTGTGCAGCCGCATCTCTAGCTACCGCTCCTGTTTTTCCTGCTGCTGCTGTTGCTGTTGCATTTTAATTGCTTCGCTTGGTGTGCCGCTTGGGCCATTAATCCTGCACAAGTTGTGCACTGAAATTACGAAAAGGGATTTTTAAAGTCACAATTGTCGTATGTTATCAACACACACAAACACAGAGAGGCGCAAACGGAGACGGAGACAGCGGCACAGTCACATAGCCAATGTCCAGTGCAGAAGTAGTCTGTCTGTCTGACAACGTGAGAGCAACAGAACTTGGCCTGTAGTTAAGGACCAAAAGCAGAACGAGGTAAAGGGCGCTGTCGCATTGGTGCTCAGATTTAATTGAGTTTGCAATTGTTCTGTGGCCTGGCCAACTCAGAGATAGTTTTGCAAGTTATGCATTTGAATTGCCTTTCGTGACGGTGCCTGCAACTGGCTCAACTCTGACTCCACAAAATACACACTGCACAAGCACACAGCGACACCAGAAGTTGCAACCGACGTCGGCACAACTTCCGTTTCCGCAGGAACGTTGATGGACATTGGTCAACGGTGTTGCCACTTTAATTACAGCTATAAAAGTGTGCGTGTGTATGTGTGTGTTCGTAAGTGTGAATGTCTGTTGGTGACAGTTGGCAACAGTTCGTATAAATAAAGTTACCTTAAACTATGCCGCAAGCTAGAGATAGACTTAGCTACATTTACGCAACGCGCGCAAAAGTATGCAACAGATTTTGCATTTCGTTTTGCCGTTCGTTTCGCTGCCTCAAGTTATTTGCGCAGCGTTTCCCGTCGAGTAGCCATAATTGGCATTTTTTTATTCCATTCCCTGTCACTACACAAGTCAACTTGAGCGGCACCAGCCACACCGACCGCTTCCCCCATGCTGCACCCACAACAACGACGACAACAACAACGCATTGAAGCCGTCAGTTTGCTGCCCGATTTTCATCGCGCACATTTTTACAAAGCCCAAAAAGAGTGAGACAGAGCGAGAGAAAGAGAGAGGATGTGAAGATGTAGTACTTGTTGTTAAGTTGGCTTAAACTTTTCCACTTGAATGGCAACGGAAGGTTTTATGCGCCTCCCATCGTCACATCGTCTCCGCATTGTATTTTCAGCGGCGCATAAAAGTATGCTGCACGAAATTTCTGCACTGCAACAAATAAATATTTGACCTGCTCCCCTTGCTGTGCTTCCCCTCTCTCTCTATCTCTCTCTCACTTGTATTTTATGGCGCCGTTGAATTTATATTTGCACTTAACAAGCGACAACAACAACAACAGCAATAATAACAACTTTGCACTTTCTGCACAAAGTTTGTTTGGCTTATTTTTTGGTTACAAATCAAATCCGAAATCGCATTAAAATTGCATGCAGCAGCAACAGCAACAGCAGCACCAACAGCAACAGCACAGAGCAGAAAGCAGACGCAAAAAAAAAGAAAATACAAATTGTGTGTGCAAACTGCCACAAAATCGCGTTGCCACAAGCCTTAACCCCCACTCCCCGCAGTCGCCTCGCTGTCGTGTTTGCTGCAATATGTTGTTGAAGGTGTTTGCTGGTTCGTATTCGAAATTTTGGGGAAAAGGGCCCCACAACTTGCCTGCCCTGCATCTGCCGTCTAACTGCTGTTTGTCAGGCATTCTCGCTTGGCGTTTTGCGCCATTCCAATTGAATTTTCGTGAGACGAAATCACTTCAACGCCTTCGATTTCAATTTCCGCCCCATTTCCAATTTGAATTCAGTTATTGCATTTGCATTGTTTGTTGTTTGTCCCTTACTTTATTGCCATTTTGCCAGTGTGTTTGTGGACCTGGATTGCAGGTCGACGCTATCAAGGTGTTATCATTTATTCAAGTGCTACGGGCGAAGTGGCCTACATAGCGAGCATAAAGGATAATTCACATTTACTACTGCAATTACAGCGGATTTGGTTTGCTGATTGCAATCATTGAATGCGTAAATTCTGTGTTTAAGACATTAATTATAAATTAGACCCAGAAAGATGCTGAATATTTTGAAGTGTCAACTACTCTACAGTTTTCTTTAAATTGATTAAAAAGAAAGAAAATGATTAAGCTTTAGTGTAATTACTCAAATTGCTTAATTTTGTCTTTACTTTAATTTAAATCAAACCCAAACGGCTCTAATAGTTATTCTAAATATATCTTTATGCTCGAACTTACGTCACTTTCACAGCTCTTCAACTTTCCATAATAAGTGTGTTGTGTTCCCGTATTTTTCCCTCTGTCTCCCTTCTTGTTATTCTTTCTTCTCATTATATAACAGTTTGACAGCAACTTTCTCGTTTAGCATTTAATCCTTACAGCCTGTCAGATTTAGCAACTTTTGTTATTTTTAGGTCATCTCCTTCGTCGTTATCTCTGCCGTCTCGCACCTTCTTTTATTTTGCATTTTCTTGCTGAGCTCTTCTCGTTGTTATTCTTCTTCCTTTTTTTTAAACAATCGGGCACGCACTTGGCATATCTTTTGTGCTCAGCTGCTCATTTTGCATACCTCAGGGCGAGCTCGATTTAATGACCAAGCTCGCAACACTTGCCTCGCACTGCAGAATGTAGCGATTGTGGCTCGAGCAGCTTAAACAACTCACCCACTCAATTTGGGGGGCTTCGCTGCTCCATTTCAATGTAGTTTTGCTGCCGAGTCGAGAACTCTTGTGTCTGGCTTCCAGAAGCTGTTGTTAAGCATGTTTCAGAACATTGTTGTTGCAGACACTACAATTGCTGTCGCTGTTGCCGTTGTTGCCGTTGTTGCTGTTGGCGTGGCGATGGGGCATCAATAACGCATTTGTATAACATATATCGCAGTCAATAGGAGACACGTGTCTAAGTATCTAGTCTGCTGTCGAGCCTAAGCTCTGTTGCATGTCATTGTAATGGTATCATGCTGTAACAGATTTCTGTTTACCTTGATTTACATAAGCGCAAACACACACACACACACACATGGAGGTGTGGCAACCACAGAGCAGAGCAAACAAAACGACGCTGCTCAATCGCAGTGGTTGCACCGACGCCTCCTCTCTCAGTCCCTTCCATTGTGCCGCTTGATAAGCAGGAGTAAGTGAAGCACATGGAAACGATACAAATACACTCAAGCATGCACTTAGTCTTTGCGCCTTTCATTTCTCTTCAGCCTCAGTCTCAGTCTCAGTGTGGTTCGTGTCGATGTCGATGCCTCGACATTGATGTCGATGCAAGAGTGTGAATAAGCACATGTGTGTTAAATATATACATACACACACATGTGTGTTTGTGTGTGTGTTTTTGCTACCAACTGCGATCTATGCAAATTTGTTTTGCCTTCTTCCGTCTTTGCCACATGCGATAGCAAAACAACTCCGCCAACGACTTTTTGTTAACAGTTTTTTCCCAGCCTTTCTTTCCTTTTATTTTGCCCACTAAACAAATAAAGT
Source organism: Drosophila siamana (assembly GCA_035047445.1). NCBI lineage: Eukaryota > Metazoa > Arthropoda > Insecta > Diptera > Drosophilidae > Drosophila > Drosophila siamana. Next base: position 12,901,861 of record JAWNPP010000004.1, on the reverse strand, counting down.
TATTTGCATGCGCAACTAAATCGATTTGTGTGTATCAAATTGTGGCGCTCCAAAGCAGGAAAAAGAGCAGAAAAGAACAAAAACTGAATGACTACCTCACGGCCCGAGAGCGCAGCTGTTACAGCAAATCAGCACGGCAGGCAAAGTCGCTGTCGGTGTTGCTGTCTTGGGCCTCTTCCCCCAAATGAGTTGCAACATTAAACTGTATTCAGTGTGGAAAAAACAGAAACAGAAACAGCAACTTCCACGAAAAGAATTTGATGCAAAACTTTGTCTTTAACTTTACCTGTTTATCCTTGAGAGAATTCTTAAGCCAACACTCGACAAAAATATGGCTCTAAATCATACTTTAAATTGGGTTTTATAGCAATTTGGATTTGCACTGAAGGAAAACAGCTAGAGACGCTTGTCACAAAGTCTAAATAATGTGTCCAAATTGGTTCTAATAGCAGTCGGCCATATGCTGATTCAAGAGAATTAAACTAGCAACATTTGAAACTATCCGCAAACTTTCTTTAATTCTGTCAGCCGGCATTATCGTTGTGAGAATTATGTGACAGCACTTTGCAAAAGTATAACTCTAAATCATATTTTTGTTCGGATGCTCTACCAAATTTTGCAATTATAGTCGAGTCTCTTCAATTATGTTAAGCAAAGCAAGACTTATTATTAAAAAACGCAAATTGACTTGAAATGACAGTCACTTAATTTTGTATAAAGTCAAGAGAATAAGCCTCGACTTCATCCCAACTGAGTGGAAAAGTTTCTTGTCATCATCAAGCAGGATTAAGCACACTTAAATGAACTGGTGCCTAACCATCAGGCTTATGTGGCCAAAACAATGCGTTAGCACCGAGCAAGAGGAGGGGAAGGCGATGAGGAAGGAGAAGGAGAAAGCATTCATTTGATATGGTCTGTCGCCCAACAGATGCCACCCGCAATGTCTGATAATTAAAGCCAGACCAAAAAAATTGTCGACAATTTAATTAAAAACAATTTTGAACCAAAATGTTATTTATCGGCATGAGCAGCGAGGAGAGGGCGTAGCTATGGCAAACAGCGCAATGAGAAATAAGCGGCTTTGGAGCTTGCATGCACACACACATGAATGCCATCAGAAATGCAGCATGCAGAATGCATAACACAGAGCGTATGCGGCATGCAGCACGGCAGGGTGCTGGCCAAAGGGATTTGCATTTATTTGTTGTGATGTCCCCCATACGCGGAACAATTAAGCAGAGTGCGTGGTCAAATGCATTCGACCATGGACCGATGGAGGCGTAACGTGGGCGGGCGGTCAGAAATTTTCGCTGTGGCTCACGTAAATCCTTTCCCCCGTTTTTTGACGCAACATGAACTCGGTCTATTGTTTGCGTAATTCGCTAAATTGTCCGTAGAAGGGGGACCTCTACCATCAAAAGGGCATCGGGGAAGCGTTGGGTGGGGGCCTGGGGCGTGGCTGTAGCCCTGTTGCCCATTTTAATAATTTTTAATTAGCAGCCTTTGGCTGCTGACATTGTTGTGAGCGTGCTCTCGAAATTGCGATTTAATGAACTTTATTTTGTGTTCAGCGTAATTCGGTTAATGCCAATGATTCGTATGAAATATTTACCAAACATTTATTTAATTGCATACAATTTGTTTGACTTTATGCGAAAACGTTGTTGCCTGCAATGACATTTGATTTATGTGAGGCAACAAGTCGAATACGTAATACGAGCACATTACGTATACGTTATGACACTTGCTTCACTTTTTCACTTCGACTGTAGAAACTTTTATTGCACAAAGTTTTTTGTATCTCATAATAATATATTTGATGTTATTTATTTACAATATTCAATTGTTTTAAGCAGCTAGAGTTGTGCTTTCTTTTTTCACAACCTTACTTAATTCATAGACATTTGTTTGATTGCTTTAATTATTTTATTTAACTGTAACAATTATTGTAACATTTACTATTGAAACAGGTTTCATTAATTTATTTCTTTGGTTGAGTTAGTCGCATGCGTACATGGCGTATACGCAATATGAGTTTCGTTACTTCGTCTGTCAATTGTGTTTTCGTTTTTTCTCCTTTTAAATTCCAGCGGGCAACGGTGCACTTGGTGGCAGCGCCGTGGGCGACCAATACCACTCGGCCCAAGGCACACAAGCCTTGGCATCGTTCAGGAATCCAGTGGCAATCGGGCAATAACCGATAGTGGCGGGGACTCCGAGTTCAGTGCAAACCCAATACTGGTTCTTGATGTAAAAGTGCGGGTAGAATTGTACAGCGATCTCCTCCTCGGTCTGGCAGCCAGGCTGTCCAGTGGGCTTGCCAAAGGGAGCGGCGCTGGAGCAGCTTATAAGTGCTAGGCAGCAGGCGAGTAGATACAGATAGTTCATGATGTTGTTCTCTCAGACTTGGACTGACCTATGCTAATTTCGTGGCGCTTCTTATATAGCAGCAGCAGGGAAAAAATTAAATAACGTGGACGTAATCTTATCAAAAGTGTTGCACGATGCTGTAAACAGATAGAACAGGCCTAAGGCCCTTAGGGAGAATGTGGGCTTAAAAGCCCTGTTGCTATTTGGCAGGCAGTTTATGGCGCTGTTTGTTTGCCCAGCGTTTGAAGCTTGTTAGCTCTTCCGGTGGAGCAATGGGGGAAGGGAGGGCGAGGGCCCAACGCTGGTGGACTGCTTGCATATTCATGACATCAACGCCAGCTGTAAATTATTTTCAGAGATAGCCCTGGCAAGCCACAACAAGCGGAACAACAGCTAATTAATTCAAAACACTGCCTTAAAGGCATTTTTGGTGGCGGGCCAACGAAATTTCCACCTGGCAAATGAGACGCTGCCTGCCTGCCTGCCTTCCTGCCTGCCTTTGCTAGTCGCTGTGGTCGTTGGCCAGGACTTGCTTTTGGGCCGCCTTAAGCCATATTAGGTCCTGCACACTTGAGTAATTGCCCTTGCCATTGCAGTGCGGCTGCAGTTGAGCCTCAGCCTTGTGGCTGAATAAAAGCCACCGTGAGGCAGGAGGCAGGAGGCTGGGGACTCTCGAGTACAACGAGAGAGCTGGGCGTCGAAGGGCCGCCTTTATTGCCCACGTTGCGCATTTGCTTGCTTTGTTTGCTTTTGGCCATAAATTAAATCAGGTTATTAATGTCTGCCATTAAATGAAGCTACAGGCACACACACCGTAAGACAAAGACAAGAAAAAGCGGGCGAGAGAGAGAGAGAGCGATAGAGAGAACAAAACGACAACAAGCACTACGCCTTGCTCTTATCCAGCCACGGTCTCTTGAGCTCGGCTTTTGGTGATTTATGTTAATTCATGTGGCATTTGTAGCATTTTGAAGTTATTCGCAGATTTCACAAAACAACTACAAAAGTTGTATGCACTTTTGCCCAGCACAAGCTTAATGCGTGTTTGTCTTTGGCGAAGCCGGAAGGAAGTCGACAAGAAGTATTTTAAAGTGTTTGTAAACTAGACAACATCTAATAATTGCATTTTTTTTAACAAGCAAAGTTTGCAGTCTTGTTTCGATGCGTATAAATATTACATTGAAATATGTATTTGAAATTGCTGTTACAAAGCTAATTGGACTCTTAGCATCTTCTGCGGAGTTTGTTGCTCTTAAAAACCCCCATTTAATCAATGGGCAAATTTAATTATAGACAAACAATATGTTATGAGTATTTCACAGCCAATTCAATTACGTTGTACAATTTGCTGGAGCATTGCTGATTGTGTTTAAAAACCATTCCATTTGTGAATTCCTAAAGGGTATTAAGTAAGGAATTCCAGCTGGCAACAGGTGTAAATAATTCACAATATTTCATGCAACATAATAATTAGTTCTCGAAGCTAATAAAGTAGTTGCAGTTGTAAAAGAAATTAAATCAATCAGTTACGGAATCAAATCTGGAAGATATTTGATTTTACAATTTTGAAACAAAATTTGCAGTCAATTAATAAACAACATTTTATTATAAAACATTATTTTCATAGTCCACAATAAGTATTTTGTAGTCTAGCACGCCTGGAGCCTTACATTCGCAGAATGCTTGAACATGTAAATGTTGATTTTTTTTCAATTTTACTCCACTCGAAACGTACAAAAAATAGCGGTCGAATAAAGCAATACGTAAAATGAAAAAGAAATATTCGCGACTACCCATTGAAATAAATTTTTGCAGCTCGTTTTATTGATGTGCTCGCCTCGCCTTTGGACTGACAAAGGGCTTGACTGATAACTGACAAAATGAAATAAAAAATAAAAAAAGTGAACCATAAAATAATCAAAAATTGTGCAGTTGAACTTTGTTTTTATGGTTTTTACTGTCGAGCCTGATGCCTGATGCCTGAGCCGCGACCGAAGTGAAATGCAATTGGAACAGTTGGCAAACGCGGCAATATTGATTTATGACAGATGTTTTGGGCCCATCCAACATGGATTTAAATTTCACTGTCAAAAACTATTAGCACTCGACGACAGCAAAAGGCCGCAAAGACCGAGGATCAATGTGTCTGCCAGCTTCAACGAAAAAAAAAAAATAATAATACAAAGGACAGTTCAATTGCTGTCATAAGTCAAATGTCTGTTGCCAATGTGTGGTGTTTCCACAGCAGGGAATTAAAGTGGAAATTGTAGCTGACTCACAACTGGCAGAACAACACGCCCATCAACAGCTAACTTATCACTCAATTATATCGCAAACTCGATAAGGGGCCATGATAAACATCGTTTATCTTAAGTTGACTTCCTCAGAAACTTGACTGATAATATTAGTGCAGCATCATGGTCAAATCTCACATACTGTAATACCGGAAATGTGTTTATTATGCTCTTAAGTATGGTTTTTAGAATACTAAGTTAGAATGATATAACATTGAAAATCAAGGGGAGTTTCAAATTCATATTTGCTTGACGATCTTGGTTCACTCAATTTATATTTTTAATTAATTTTTTTTACTTACTTACTTCATAATTTAATCAGCTTTCAGAATGAAAAATTAGAAAACCAAATTCACATCAATTAGGTTAAATATTCCAAATTATTCATAGTTAAGCTCTAGTGATTTACAGAGCAAGTTGCCGGCATATGGAACAGAAGTCTCAAAAGCGTTTAAACATTTCGACCCACCAGTTTGTTTACCGTGAAATCGAGAAACCCGTTTGCAAGGGGGCACGTTCCGTTGTCGACATTATAATTATATGTTATAAGTATAAAGACAATAAAAATCCCCTGGCAACGCTGAAGCCAATTTTCGAATGTTGATATTATCCATTATGACGCCTATTCGCAATGGGAATCACAGTCTCACTTAAAAAATTGATATTTGTTAACCCAATACTTTAATAGTGTTTTCACTTCACCCCTCATTCTTCAATTGTGTTTTACAAATCGCCTGATCAGCTGCTTCTCGGAATAAAGACTGGTTGGCTTAGAATATGTCACGTTTGGGTAAACCCCAACAATAGGTATAAAAGTGTGAGCGAAGATTTGAGGCTAGGAATTCGATTTAGACACTCAAGCGTTCAAGATGAAATTCTGCGTTGCTTTGATCAGTCTACTGCTCTGCTGTAGCCTCATTTGGGCTCAAAATGAATGTCCTTCCGCCTGCCCAGCTATCTTCAGTCCTGTCTGTGGAGAGGCCAAAGTTAGTGGTCGCCAAGTTCGCTGCCAATTTTCCAATTCATGCGCAATGTCCAGCAGTGGTTGTCGCAATAGAATCAGTAAGTTTAGTTATTAACTGTATGATCACTAAATATTAATAAATGCATTTTTTTCTAGAATGGCGTTCGTCTGGCTGCAACGATCTTTCGCCAAATTGCAGGGGTTTTCTTTGAAAGCAATTCATTGAATAACTATTTAATAAATAATGGAATTATATAAAGCTAATTTAGCATGTTTTTATTACATAATTAGCTTTTATGACTACATCATTCTGTCAATTACACAGATTAACTAATTATAAATTTAATTGGGAATACACGGGAGCGAAAAAACATGAATCGCTCAATCAAGATCGTCAGACAATTCCAATTGACGTTGGCATATTTATATTTGTATATATTTGGCTGTTCTATGAACTTAGTGAATTTAATCAGTCACAAATGAAGCTCTACGATAGTTGCTTAGTTCTGCTGCTGCCCTGCTGCATGCCCCACAAAGTGCCTCAACGACACTTGAACAATCTGTGGAAATGCGACCGTAGATGGTGAAGAAGTATCCTGAAAATTTCAAAACAACTGTATAACACTCATTGCCGTCGCAAAATTGGCAAGTAGTAGGTGTGAAAAAATCTAGCAAATTGATTTGAAACCTGCGACCATAACAAACATTATTAAATGCTTTAACAAGTGCTGCCGGGAACCACAAACCTCCCACCAATGTGAAATAGTATAAATTGTTTCACTTGCGAATGACAACTATTACATCAATTTAGTTCTCCCAAGTGTCACAATGAAAATCTATGTTGCAGTGATCGGTGTGCTGCTTTGTTTCGCCTTGACAGCGGCTCAAAGCAATTGTCCTCTCATGTGCACAATGGAATATCGTCTTACATGTGGAACAGCCAACGTTCAAGGGGAGCAAGTGACTTGCATGTTTGGCAATCCCTGCGCAATGCAGTCCAGTGGCTGTCGCAACAAAATCAGTATGTGAAATTTTACAACCTTCGCAATTATATATTAACATATATTTTATATTTATATTTCTTACAGTCTGGATACAAACTGCTTGTGGCACGAGTTCGCCACGTTGCCAGAGCCTTCTTTAATATGAGCTCAACTAAGCGCATGACAAACTATTAATAAAGCAAATTTGAAGACAAACAAAATTTTTGACCACTTCATTGAATACATTAGATGCAATATAGTTTGCTTAATTAATCGTGTATAATTCATTCTACTTGGCTTTTATATTAAGAAGCGTATAAAATGTAGAACTCAACAATAATCAAGAGTTTAACGCTTACATGACAAATTGTAGTTTTTACTTAAGTAATTCATTGTAGTTGAGCATGCAATTAATTATAGTATATTTAATTGGAATTATTAATTTACAAATCAGATTGATTTCATGCGAAAATTGTTGTAGATTGCGTCAACTTCATGATACATCAAGTCAACCGACTTTCAAGTGTGTAAAGACGCTATAACGTGACATTTATTGTATTGCTAAGTGAATCAAACTTGAAATTAGTTTACACATTTTATTCATTTCATTATTTACAAATTAAAAGTACTCGAACCGGTTGCAAAATTTCGGTCAAACCTCAGTATATAAGTCGGTGGGTTGAGTCGAATTTGCATTATTTAATTCGCACATTCAAAACTGTAACAATGAGGTTCTGTGTTGCATTAATCAGTCTGCTGCTCTGCTTCTGCGCCGTTTTCGCTTATAGGGAGTGTCCTACCGTATGCACAGCTCAATTTGATCCTGTTTGCGCTGAAGCAATTTACAAGGGAAAATTATTGTGTTGTCAATTCTCCAACTCGTGCAGAATGGGAGTCAATGCCTGCGTCAACAAAATTGGTGAGTTCGTCAATCATTGTCGTTGAAGTTGGTAATTCATTTTATAGCTATAAGTGAGTTATTCACATTTTTAATATAATTATTGATTATTTCTATAGATTGGCGTATAATTCCCGGCAAGAAATGCGAACCATGTGCAGAACTCAATTAATTCATCAATATACGAAACCAGCATACAGCGATTTGTTAAATAGTGTAAAAGTGGAAATATGAAAAAAGAAAAGAAAATTACTCAATTTTAACTTTATTCTAATGAATGATTGAATTAGTGTGCTTTTTGGATTTTTTTGATGACCTTATGAAATGAACTAATTAAATGATCAGTAATATAATGAAAATTTACTTGATTTATATATGAAGCTTTACCGGTTTTATGACAAACGATTTTAAGGGTTTAGTTAAGCATTCAATGAGTGTACTGGTAATGCTGCAACTTGTCAGCACTTAAATCAAATGCCAGCGTCAATAATAATACATAATTAGCAAACTGACTGCTTTTATGACTACACATTCTATCAGTTACAAAGATGAACAAATTAGAAATTTGATTGGGAATACACGGGAGCGAAAAAACTTGAATTGCTCTATTAAGATCGGCTGATCTATGAACTTAGTGTACACATTTAATCAGCCACAAATAAAGCTGTGCGATAGTTGCTTAGTTTTGCTGCTGTCCTGCTGCATGCCCCACAAAATGCCACAACGACTCTTGGACAATCTGTGGAAATGCGACCGTAGACGGTGAAGAGGTATCCTGAAATTTCAAAACTTATGTTTAATATATGCCAGTGGTTGCCGTCACAAAATTGGCAAGTAGTAGTTTATTTATTATTTTAACACGCATTTAAATGAATCTTTATTTGATGTGAAGTGGCGTTTAAATCACGAATGTGACTTTGCTGATCAAGTATTTTCACCCCGTTGCGCGAGTTTCCAATAATATGAACTTGGCGTACAAATTGATTGAATAAACAAACAACTTTAAACAATGAATGGATACTTTACATTATTTGCATTTCGTATTTACGATCAAGGTGTGAAAAAATCTAGCAAATTGATTTGAAACCTGCGGTCGCAATTGTTCTAAACAATCGTTATTAATTGCTTTAACAAGTGCTGTCGGGAATCACAAACCGGTTGGGAAAACTGCACCTCCCACCAATGTGAAATAGTATAAATAGTTTCGCTTGCAAATGACAACTATTACAATAATTTAGTTCTCCCAAGTTTCACAATGAAAATCTGTGTTGCAGTGATCGGTGTGCTGCTTTGTTGCGCCTTGACAGCGGCTCAAAGCAATTGTCCTTCCGTTTGCACATTGGAATATAGTCCTACATGTGGAGCAGCCACCGTTCAAGGGGAACAAGTGACTTGCCAGTTCTCCAATCCCTGCGCAATGAAGTCCAGTGGCTGTCGCAATAATATCAGTATGTGAAATTTGACTACCCTATATTTTACCTTATATTAACATATATTTTATACATTTCTTACAGACTGGCGTCCAACTGCTTGTGGCACGACTTCGCCACGTTGCCAGAGCCTTCTTTAATATGGACTCAACAAAGAGCATGACAATCTATTAATAAAGCTAATTTGTATACAAAAATATATTTTCTCCACTTCTTGAATGCATTAGATGCAATATAGTTTGTTTAATTAATTGTGCATTATGGATTCCATTTAATTCCATCTTTACTTAGATCACTGTCAATTAAAATTACAAGCGTATAAAATGTCACATTCAACAAATAATCGAGAGTTTAAAGCTTACATGACAAAGTGTAGTTTTTGCTTAAGTAATTCATTGTAATTGAGCATTCAATTAATTATAGTATAATTAAGTGGAAATATTAATTTGTGAACCAGATTGATTTCATGCAAAATTGTTGTAGATTGCGTCAACTTCATGATACATCAAGTCAACCGACTTTCAAGTTTGTAAAGACGCTATAATGTGACATTTATTGTATTGCCAAGTGAATTAAAGTTGAAATTGTATTACACATTTTATTCATTTCATTATTTACAAATTAAAAGTACTCGAACCGGTTGCGAAATTTCGGTCAAACCTCAGTATATAAGTCGGTGGGTTGAGTCGAATTTGCATTATTTAATTCGCACATCCAAAACTGTAACAATGAGGTTCTGTGTTGCATTAATCAGTCTGCTGCTCTGCTTCAGCTTCGTTTTGGCTCAAAAGAAGTGTTCTACCGTATGCATAGGCCAACATGATCCTGTTTGCGCTGAAGCAATTTACAAGGGAAAATTATTGCGTTGTGAATTCTCCAACGCGTGCAGAATGAGAGCAAACGCCTGTGTCAACAAAATTGGTGAGTTTGTCGATCATTGTTGTTAAAATTGGTAATTCATTCTATGCTATAAGTGAGTTATTCACATTTTTAATTAATTATTGTTTTACTTCTATAGATTGGCGTCTAGCTCCCGGCAAGAAATGTCGACCATGTCCAGATCTCAATTAATTCATCGATACACGAAACCAGCATACAGTGATTTGTTAAATAGTGAAAGTGTGAAAAAAATAAAAAGAAAATTACTCAATTTTAACTTTACTCTAATTTCATAATGTTAGTCAGTTTTTGGTTTCGTGACTTTATGAAATGAATTATTTAAAAGATCAGTAACGTAATGAAATATTACTTAATTTTTATATGCAACTTTTCCGGTTTTATGACAACAAATATTAAGTAAGTTATTATCTCAAGGGCATAATTAAGCATTTAATGAGAGTACTGAGAATGCTGCCACTTAAATCAAACTCCAGCGTCAATGCACTTAAAATTACTTAATTGTGTTAACCATTCAACCGTATTTCAATTAATTTGCAAGGTAGTTGAATATTTGACTACACTAAAAGTTCAAAATTACTTCAAAGAACAACAAGCAAGTATTGAAATAATGATGTTTTATTATACTACTGAAAAAAACAGCTGAGTACATACACTGAGTTCACAAAATAAAAACAATTTATTATAGATAGAGAATCTTTAGCATAGTCTAATAGATATTCTCTAAAAAAATATTCAAAACTAAGTTGAAAGTTCGTTATGAAAAAATTATATATGTATATTAAATGCATAACCCATTGAATTTTTGAGTTAGTAACAAAAAAAATACATTAGGTAGCTTTCCGTTATCGCCATAATTATGGAATTAGCGTCACGTGACGCTTTAACGCTTTAGTCAAAAGACTTGTTTCATTTTTTTGTATTTTTTAAGCGGTTGATAAGGCAAACACAATACACGCGTCATTCGGGCAAGCCCACAAAAGTTTGTAGATGTGACTACGTGTGCGTTTTTGCTACTGAACCAACCAACACACAAGTCAAACATTTTCTATTATTTAAACGATTCGCCGTGAGCAGCTAACGACAGTCGATACTCAGCTGCCGATCGCGCTAAACAATAAATTCTATTTACAATGAAACTCGCTTTTGCTATCTGTTTGCTGCTCTGCCTGGGCTTGAGCTATCATGTCAATGCCAAATGCTCTGGCGATTGCCCCGACACTGAGGAGGTTGTTTGGGCTCTCGGCGGCGGCTGCAACGTTTTCCGCAACAAGTGCTTCTTTGATAAGGACAACTGCACACGCAAGCCACGTAAGTGCTTTGAATTAATAAATCCATGTTTGCAATTTATTGTTTTTATTGTTGCGACAGCTCTAAGAATTGTCACCAAGGAAGAATGCCAGAAAAATTGTGCTAGTATTTGTCCACAAAACTATAATCCCGTCTCGGGTATTTACAAGGGACAAATTCGAAACTTTGGCAATGCATGCGAAAAGATCGTTCACACCTGTCTAACTGGCGAAAGTACGTTCAAGATAATATTTAGTTTGTTAAAGTAACTGATACATTTTTCAATTTTTTAGCTTTCTTAGACTAGACTGGAGCTGACAACAGTTAAATATCCTTTGCCGCAATTCGTCGTAATTCAACTCGCAAAACAAGAAATTAACATGAACTTTAAGAAATTATTTGAAAATCTTCATTTATTATCAGACGATTAAAAATATTTTATAATTTCTAATTACAAACCTTTATTGATTTTATCAAAATAGAACATTTTTCTTTTGATATGGTGCAAATGCAATAAAATGTTTTCTCTTATATTTATGAGTATAGGGTATACTAATACCCATGACTACAAAATGTTTAATACCCAATGCCTAAGTGTAGAAAAGTTGTTTTTGTTGATAATAGAAATGAGCTTTTAGGTGTTACGGGTATATTAAATTTGCTTTTCCCCTATTGTCTTTCAACCGAATTGACTAATTTAAGCGAATGATTAGCATAAGATTTGAATTTACGCGTTAATGACAAAAATTGACTTCTACAAAAAATGCTACTGATAATGCAAATACAGCACACACGTCATTCATGTGGAGAGTTTCGGAAATGCGGTTTTAAATGAATTTGCTACTAAACTAATACAGAAGTATCATTTGAAGCTATAAATATTTAAGCGCATCTTCAAAGCAGCTAATAACAGTCGCAATTCTGCTGCCGATTGCATTAAACTAATCTAGAAAAAACTTATTTGAAATGAAATTCACTTTGGCAATTGGTTTCCTGCTCTGCCTGGGATTTAGCTGCACCGTCAATGGCCTTGACTGCCCAGAAAAATGTCCTGACACTGAGGAGCTTGTTTGGGCTCTCGGGGGACGCTGTCATCTCTACCTTAACAAGTGTGAATACGATAAGGAGAACTGCGTAAAAGAGACACGTAAATACCTCCAATTATTAAATCTAAAACTAATCTAATATAGTGTTATTAATTTGGCAGCCCTGAAGATAGTCACCAGGGAGGAGTGCCAGCCCTATTACTCAGCTTTTTGCCCAGAAGGCTATAAGCCCGCCGAGGGAAATCTTCGCCACTTTGGCCACGCATGCGAAAGGATCGCGCACGTCTGCAGAACTGGCGAACGTAAGTGACTTGAATAAATAAAGTATAAATAAATCTTTTTAATTTATATTTCATTTTTCTTGTAGTATTGAAGGCATAATTTCATTCCAACCTGTAACGAGCCCAATTCAACAAATAATTTATTTATAAACTTTAGTTAGTTGTTATCAGCTGAACAAAGTATGGTTTGAAGGCAAAAAATAAACATAAACCTTAAAAAATAATTACAAATGTGTGTTTATTATTAACTATACGTTAAAATGTAATTCGCGCCTGTCAAACTGCTAAAAAATGTTTTTCCAATACTTAGTTTCGATAAAAACGAATTATTCTAAACTGGTTAATATGCAAATAAATTTGTAGAATTTTTGATTTTGTTGTTGTATATGTGCCATAATTTAAAATTAACACATATGTGAACCAGTTCGCGATTATACTCAATTGTAGTTTTTGATTTTTATAGTTGAGAATGTTAGTTTGTTTCTTGACAGTAAAAAAATGCTTAATCTCTGAAATCTCAAAATAATCTCAATGATAATTTTATTGTATATGTAAGAAAAATGTTTTCAAACATCTGATCAGTATAATTATAAAATTATTTTTGCAGTTTATACTGGTTCTAAACTTCAACTCGCAAATATTTTGAATAATAATTACGCATATAGTTTTAAGAAAGTTGAAGTTGACGTAAGCAACTTTTTTAAGTCATTCAAAAACCGTCAACTTTTCTCTCCTTGGCATAATTTAGTTTAAAATATTTATTTTGGACTCTTTATATATCGTGTGATATTATTTATTTTACATTTATTTAATAGCACACATTTTAGCGAAGTTAATCACTATAAAATAAAATGAAGTATTTTTCTTTAATTTACACATTAAAAAAAACATTTTGCGAAGTCATTATGAATATGTGTTCGATTTCACACAATAGGCATCACATACATATAAAAAAATGCAAAAAATATTTAAAAATTGCACAACTGAGCTCAACTAGTGTCTCTCACTTTTATTGTCAAATCTGAACTAAAATGCAAACTGTTAGCAAAGGGCAAAAATATTGATTCATGACACTGGCATTTTTGGGGGCAGTTCAACATAGATTTAAATTTCACTGTCGAATGTTATCAACACTTCCTGATGACAATGGACGTGTCAGCTTAATTGATGTCATAAGTCAAAGGTCGCCATCGACACTGCTGTTGAAGTGTACTGCGAGAAACCGGTCGATAAGTTTGCAAACACTTGAAATATTTATTGAATATTTATTTGACGACGTGATAAATTTAAGTCTTTAATTTAAGAACTTTTTAAAGAGAAATTTTAATTTAAATAGTTAATTAATATAATCAATTAAGAGACTTACTTATTGTATTCGAATTAAGCACTTTTCTTTTATTATAAATTTATGTTTTGATGAATTGACAAACTGATAATGTTACTTTTCTCTTGTGAATTTTTTGAGTTGTTATCTCTTGATTTTTCCCCCCTTTCTGGGTTAACAACTTTGCCAGCCACTTGGTCGACTCGGGGGCTCAATGCAAGGCTTCCACACCCAGGCAATCCAGGGAATGCACGCCTCCTTGTTCTGATCGAAGCCCGTGTTGGCCACACACTTCTTGAGCACCGCCTTGGCATTTATTTGCTGGCACATCCAGTACTTGGTCGGGTCAATGCAATGCCTTTGAGGCCGACCAATCTCAACTGCCAACTTGCAGCCCGGTTCGTAGGAGTCGATGCATTGCGCCCGCACCTCGAGCAGCAGGCAAAAGCAGCCAACAAAGAGCAGAAGAAGAACTGCAAAATAGATAATAAACTGCAGTTAAGCTGTTAATTCGAAATGTTTTATGCTTACGAGAGAGTTGCATGATGTGCTGCTGGGTAAATCACTCGGCTGGAACTGTGGATGCAACCTCAGCAATGCTGTCTCTTTTATGGGCAGCTCAAGTGGTGCGTGAACTTCACCTGCTTCAACGGTTCAGTGTCCCATCGAGGAGCACTCGCCAGCAATGTAAGATATCTCAAGAGCTCGGCAAGGTCACGAGCTGTTTGTGTCTTGTCTCTGATTGTTTGCGCACATTGAGTGACTTTAATGCTCGATTCTCGAGATTGTGTCCAGCACATATAAAATGCCACACACGCATTTTCCAATTCCTAAGAGAAGGGGGGAAAAGAAACGAAGGAAAATTGCACGACAAAGCTTACCACTTTAAATGGCAGCCAATTTTCTCGTACTTGACAAATCCTTTTGGATTTGTAGTCTCGATTGTTCTTAACTACAAACATTAAAGTGAAAAGAATAATAAATACTTAAAATATTAATTTAAATTTACCACAAATAAATAAAAAAAAAAAAAATTAATTTTGTTTTGGGTTTCTATTTAAAATTTTCATAATTTTACTATTAAAAATTTAATTAATAACCATAACAAAATTCATATATATTTCGAAACGCTCTCATGCTTCCAGTCATTATTTAAAACGCCATTATTAATTTAAATCTTTGTTATTTAATTAAATTGTATTTCCATCTCCATTTTATTAAACATTTTTCGTATGCTCTTTAAAATTCTTTCTATTTTTCAAATATTGAATCTTTGGCTGTTGTGATTTATTTTTGCTGCACAAATTACGTTAGAACTCAGTCTGGAAAATTGCATGCCACTCACGCGTTCTGCAATGGTCAAGCTAAAAGAGAATTTCAACCAACAACAGCTGCCAGCACAAGGCTTTGCCACAATATCCCCTCACATTCACAAAGGCAGCCAACGACCAACGGCCAACAGCCAAAAGATGTATGCCCGAGAACATTGGAAGAGAGCTTTAGAGCCATTTGGCCAACGAACAAAGCTATGCCTTTGGCCGATTGCGAATGATGTGTGAATTGCATTTTCGTTTTGCGTTTGACCGAAATCAACACAAATGGTTGAAGAACTTATGGAAATACTGCAAGTCACTTGAACGCACATTTTTTAATTTAATAGAATGCCGTCTTTTAACAAAAAATAAAATGTTACTGAATGATTTCGTATTCGTAGCGCGCTAAATTTTGAAATCAAAGTTGGTTTCCATCCGTGCTGCCCAATCGCTCAAAAATGTTTGGCAATATGTAAACAATATTTCAGCGTTGCCACATTGTGCAACTAAGAAGGGCTGCAGAGCACTGTTGATGTTGCGTTGCCAACATCTGTTAGCATTTGCGCAAAATGTTGACTCACTTAAAATTAGTAGCGCCACGAAAATAGTATTGGCTATCGATAAGTTTGTGTTAAAAAGCAAATGTGTTCACATTATATACTATTTGGTAGCACAAGGGAAGCATTTATATTATTTGCATTGTTGTAAAGCATATCAATGATACCAATTTGGAATATGTTCTAATTCCAGGGAAAAAATATCAAAACCATTTCACAACTATTTGTTTAACGTATTCCCATCACTAATATTTTACTTCTAATCGAATAAATATATTTGTGGTATATTTGATATATGTATCGAAGCAAATTAGTATATTTTTGCATTGAAGTTGCGGTCACGCTGGCAGCGAGAGAAAAATAAAAATTCCGCAACAACACAGAAATTGAAGAAGTGTGTAGTGAAGAATTAAATCTAATTATAACAAGCGACTCGCAAGCATTAAGCGCACACACACACACCTACTCGCAAGCATAGAAGGCCAGTTAATTAGTAGCAAAAAAACCAAAAAAAAACTTAACGATTTTTGAAACAACACAAAAGCAAAACGGGCAGGGCAGCGACAGCGGCAGTGACAGAAGCAGCGACAGCGGCAGGTAGCAGCCCAAAACAGTTGCGTATGTGTGTGTGTTAAGAAGGGGAGCGCGCGCGCGGTATGGGTTGAGGTGTATGTGCTCCGTGTGTGTGTGTGCGTGTTGTGCTGTGTGTGTGTGTGTGTGTGGTGTGTGTGTGTAACGACAACAACAACAGCAACAAAGAGCGAGGTGTGTAACTAAAAGCAAAGAGAATTACAGCACACAACAACAACGACAACAACACACAACCAAAACACAACACTCGCCTACGTAATGGCCAATCAACTGGATGCCAATGTCAAGGACGATCTGAAAACGCAATTTGTAACGCGCGAGGGAACTTATCGCCTGCTAACACTATCGGAATACTCGCGTCCCAATCGTGTCGGCTACAGCAACAATCAAAGCTCACCCCAGGTGCGCGTCTCGTTTGTAACGCTGCCCAATCCCAGCAGCAAAACAACCAGCGAAGCTGCCGGAACGCCAGCAGCAGCAACAGCGGCAACAAACACACAAACAACAACAACCGCAGCAGTGACAGCGACAACAACAACGAGTGATAAGCGAACACAATTGCAGTCAAATGGCGCAGCGACAACAACAACAACAGCAACCACAACATCATCAACAACAACACCTGCAACACCAACGTCAACAACAACAGCAGCTGCAATCACATTAAATGGCGGGGGCGGCGGGGGAGACAGCTTCAATGGCAGCAGCACTGTCGACGCACGCTTGGGCGGCGGCATCTCGATGCACTCGATGACCAACGGCGGCGTCCTCGATCAGAATGGCATGCTGACCAATCAAATCTATGGAGGCGATCGTATCTGCTTCAATTTCGGACGCGATCTTTACGTGTACGCGTTTCGCGGCATCAAAAAGGTAAGTTAAAACTTTAGCTTAATTCAATTGATCGACAGAAACTTCAATATATCGTATATATGTTCACCCACCTCACTTAAGTGAATCCTTAGCGGCTGACGTGGCTTGACTCCGAAACAAGTAAATAATCAGAAAGATCTTGAAAAATGTTCCTTATACCCGTTAGATCAGCTCCGTTTGTCTGTATAAACAGATCTCGGGAGACACTTGTTATATTTTAAAGTATAGTATATCAAGTAAGGTGCATTTTCGATATATTCATGGAGATCTAGTCGCGTTTACACTGCCAGAATGTGTAGCGGGTATCTCGCAGCCAAACACACTCTTGACTTGTTTTATCAGCTGGCTTGGTTGATAAGAACGCCATTCGCCATTCAAAATTGCAATTGCAATACAACTTCATAACTATCATCATCGTTGTGCGCTTCACCCCCGCTCAGCAATTGTGTCAACTGCTCTAGTTAGTTAGTCAAACTAGACAACTAGACATCGCCGATGTCTCAGCGGTATCCAGTTTTGCCCCCTTTTTTTGCGCACACGCTGTCCAAACACACAATCGCTTAATTTGTTCCAATTCTCGCAGTTGTTATTGTTGTTATATTTTAGTTGTTGCTTTTTTTTGTTGATCAATTCGCTTGCTTAGCTTTTATTTAAATGTATGTTTTTTGCGCTCGAAGGCAGCTTTTTTCCACTGGAAATCGTCCATCGGTATGTTATACACAATTGCCAAATGCCCTTTCTTAAAGCAAACGCGACCTTATAAACTATATAAAGTTCAAACCCAGTCTTAGTTGTATATTGTCTTTAGACCATATTCAAGTAGTTCATATCTATTCTAGGGCATCTTCTAGTCACACATAAAATTTTACGCTTTTTAACCGTCTATTTTCGTCTTTAGTTGCTCCAGATAAAACGATGTTCGTATTAATAAACCGACTATCGTAATCTAATGTTGCTAAATATATAGATAATTTGAAACGAATGATATTTTAATTAAATGCGATTCTCTCGCACGGGTTTCTCCAGAAAGTTGAGTTTATTCAGAGTGTTCACACTTCACTGCAATTGAAGTTCTTATAATGTTTAATTATCAGAGTTTGCCCCACAGATGTTTGCAATTCTTTTGTATTTTGCAATCGTTTATACATTTACATGAAGTACAATAAACTTCAAGTCTTCGTCAAAGCTGGCATAATTCGTGCTGCACTCTGTTAGAATCATCCGCAGATCAGCTGCTCAGCAGAAATTTCATGAACAAGCCGCTAATTTGCACAATGATGCCACAAGCGGTGTTAATTTTTGTTTACATACCCTGTGATCCACAATAGTCAAGAAATGGGTAGAGTCAATATGATGAAGCTTAAGAGAATATGTAATGTTGCTTATAAGAACTATTTATACGCTGACTGACTGGACTTTCAACGAATAATTAAAATAACTAGAAAGCTTAAATTGTAAGCAAACAGAGCTGGTATGATTTAAGTTTGTTGTGAGATGGGGTTCCCTCAAATTTAGCACTAAAAGTGGGCCAAATACAAACGTAAAAGTGAGACTGTGCAAATAACTACTGCTAACTATTTATATGTTTTATTGTTTACTGCTTTTATTGCATCATCAGCTGACTAACAATTGTGTTTATTGTGCGCTTTGTTTTGCATTTCACAGGGCACCGAGATGAGCAAGCCAATCGATAAGAAGTTCTATAAGGGCACAAATCCCAGCTGCCATGATTTCAATGCGAATGCCGCCACGCCCACCGGAGCACCGCTGCTGGTTGGCTTCACAACGGGCCAAATTCAACTGGTCTCCCCACAGCAAGGACCACGTGAGCTGCGCAAGCTGTTCAACGAGGAGGTAAAGTTTGCACTACACACTTCAATTTTATGCGCTGCTAATTGTTGCTCTCTAACTGTTGACAGCGCCTGATCGACAAGACCAAAGTGACCTGCCTGAAATGGCTGCCGAATTCGCCGCATCTGTTTCTCGCCTCGCACGCCTCCGGTCATCTCTATCTGTACAACGAGGAGTTGCCCTGCGCCGCCACAGCGCCCAGCTATCAGCCGTTCAAGGTGGGCGACGGCTACACGATACTCACCTGCAAGTCGAAGTCGACGCGTAATCCGCTCTACAAATGGGTCTTTAGCACCGACAATTGTTGCATCAATGAGTTGTGCTTTTCGCCCTGCGGCTCCAATCTGGCGCTGGTCTCACAGGATGGCTTTCTGCGTGTCTTTCACTACGATACGATGGAGTTGCTGGGCATTGCTCGTTCCTATTTCGGTGGCTTCCTCTGCGTCTGCTGGTCGCCCGACGGCAAGTACATTGTCGTTGGCGGCGAGGATGATCTCGTCACTGTGTGGTCACTGCACGAACGTCGCGTGGTCGCCCGTGGCCAGGGGCATCGTTCGTGGGTCTCCGTGGTCGCCTTTGATCCGTATACCACGTCCTACACGAACTGGGATGGCGGTGATTTCAGTGATGATGAGAATCAACTCAACGAATACACGGCATCGCGTGAGGAACGCTTCTCCGGCGACTCCACGGCCAACGGTGGCTTCGAGGGTTTCGACAAGAACTCGACGCCGTTGCATGCAACGCGCGCACGTCCGCATTCGGCCTCGTTTCGCTCGGACGCATCGTCGGCGGCGCTGGCGCCTGATAAGCTGGCCATCAGCTATCGCCTCGGCTCGGTCAGTCAGGATACCCAAATCTGCCTGTGGGACATCACGGAGGATGTGCTGCGGCATCCGCTAGCGATGCGACAGCGCGTGAACAGCACCCAGCTGAACGACAGCAGTTTTCTCAACGGCGGCATCGATGGGGATGGCATCAAAGTGATACGACCCGTGGCCATGGGTCAGGCCAGCAATTTCGCAGACTCGGGCAGTTGCAGTCCGATACGTGAGGCTGCCGCAGCGGCAACGGCCGAGCACAGCAACAGCAGCTCGAGCAAATTCTCAACGGCCAACTGCACGATATCCTCGCAATCATCCAATGCCAATACACCGCCCGACGAATGCTGTGACGGGGCAACGGAGAGCTCAGTGAACAATACAGCGAATGCGGTCGTGCCAAATGCGGCAACGGCGACAACGGCCAAAACAAACAACAGCAGCAGCACCAGCAATAAAGCTGCAAGCAGTAACTCCCTAAAGTTTCCCAACTGCATGGTGGCGGCCAAATCGGATAGCATCGATAGCAACAGCGGACAGCAGCAGCGTGCTGGGAGCAACTCATACAACACAACGTCCGGCTACAATAGCAAGAACTCCAATAGCTCCAACAAATCCAATTCAAATTCGCATTCGGGCAGCGGCGGCGGCGGCGGCAGTTTTAGCGCCTTTAATAGTCTCACACAGCGGCTGTCGAACTTCAGCTTCCTGAGCAATTCGGATAAGCGTTCGTCCAGCATTGGCTATGAGGGCACGACGGCCACAAATCACCGGCAGCATCGTAAAGCCATGAGCATGCTAAAGAGTTATAATCAACATAATCACAGCAATCACAATAACAATCGCAGCAGCAACAGCAGCAGCACCAACAACTTTGCACACTCCACCACCGTGGAGTCGTCGTCTGGAATTGGTTCGGGCATTGGCAGCAGTGCGACAGCGAATAGTTTTGGCTCACTGAAGCTTAGCAAATCATCGCACAACTCATCACTGGCCACGGCGGGACAATCGACGAGCAGCGTCAGCAGCTATGATCCCATGAAGCTGATTGGCACTCCGGCGTGTCCACGTTTCGAGGAGTGCCCGCTGTTGGAGCCGCTGGTGTGCAAGAAGATTGCGCATGAGCGTCTGACGGCGCTGATATTTCGTGAGGATTGCTTTTTGACAGCCTGCCAGGATGGCTTTATCTACACATGGGCGCGACCTGGACACACAACGGTAAGTCGGGACTTGTATATTATTAGATTGAAAATAATCGTTTCGAATTGCTTTCAGCACGTTGCTCAGCACTTGTCGCCCAGTCAAGCAGCGCCTCCGGGCGGCACGGTAATATAGTTCGATAAAATGAATGCGGTCAACTATCAGCGTAATCTTGTCAAGCAGCAGGAGGCGGCGCAGTCGGTGATTTAGGTTAGAAAGCTAGCGATTGATTTCTTAAATAATTTCCTGATAGACACAACACAACACTCGAGTTTTCTCCTTTTTTTGTCATTATTATTATTGTTTTCCCCTCTCTATATGTTTGTTGCGACCTTTTTGTAATTCCAATAATGAATAATGAATCACTCGTAATTGAAAAAGTATGCATAAAGCAAAAATGAAAAAAAAAACAAAAACCAACCATAAATTATATAAATAACAAGAAATATTATACGAGATATAGTTGTGTACAACATAACTACGATTTATATATATGTATATGCAACAACAGCAGGCAACAGAACAAACATTTATATATGAATACAATTATAATATATATATATATGTATAACTTGATCTATATATATATATATATATATATACATGAATATATATTTAAATTTGGATTATTATTAGTTGTAAATGTATTATTTTTAATACGTGGAATTTGTTGAAAACAAAGCAAAGCATGTTTATAACTATTTACTAAGCGCTAGCATAATACACACAGAATACACACATAATAATAAAAGCAAAAAACAACTACACACTCAATACAAAAAAAAAACACCACACATTTTGCATTAGTCAATAACAATGATGATGATGATGAAAATTGAATCAAACGAATGAAACGACACCCGATAAATTGAAGGCTAAGCTAGCGAAAATTTGTATGCGAAACTTTTTCACATTTGTGCTATGGTACTGAGTTGCAATTGAGGCCCCAACTAACGAACTACTTATACTAACTATATAAACTAATTAGTATTGCATTATGACTAAATAAAAAGCAAAGAAAAGCGAATAACGTAAACGAAAACTAATACCTAAATGTAGGGCAACTGTTATCGTTATTATCATTATGGATTACCATTATTATTATTATTATCATGATTCTTATTACTACTTATTATGATTATTTTTCACGCTATATATTTCGAGAGTGCGCAAAACTCTCAGCCTCACCACAAGCAAAATAACATAAACACCCGAGACACAAACAACCAACACCCAACAAATTAGACTAAATGCAAAACAGGAAAGAAACAAATATAAATTACAAATATTTCATACCGAACCTATATTTTATAAAATGCAAGTCGGTTACGCGTGCGAAACTAGTGACAAATTTGATGAAGAAGATCGAATGAAACGTAGCCAATAAGTTGAAACAAAAAGTAAAACGCATGCAAAACAAAACAACCAACACGTTACAGTAATGAGACTAAAACAAATTTCAATAAAAACTATATACTATTTGAAAAAAGACAAAAAATCAATGAAAAAAAAACATACACAACGCTTGTTTTACTGACCACCGAAATTAAACAATTTATTAGTTCATTGTTTTTTCAAGCCTTCGTTTTATTTATAAAATGTGTGTGTGTTTTTTTATGTTTTTATTAACAAAAATATTTTATGCATCATTTCCGCTAATCTCGATTGGAATTCGTATCAGTGGCCACTAAGATTTAACATTTTGGAAATGGGTTTTGGAAACATTTAACACATCGATTTTGGGAAGTATATATGCCTATACAATACGGATTAGCTGTTTATATGTACCATATATCAATGCCCCCAGCGGTTGTTAATTCAATGAGTTTCACGACAAAATAATTACACTAAGGATTTGTTGTGTTATTTAGCATTTTTTTTAGAGTGCCTTTAGCGCCGCCAAAGCATCTGCCGCAATGGGCAGATACAAGTGCTTGGAGAGCAGGAAGGTAAACAGCACCTGGCCGGCCACCACAATGAATAGGAAATACAACTTTCGCTTGCGTCCGCCGCTGTAATCGAATTGTTGGGGATTCCCATATGGATCATAGTTGATGCCGCCACTCGGAGCTGCAGGCGAAGTGTCCTGCAACAGTTTTGTGCGTAGCGTGCGCAGCTGCAAAGATTTAACAATTTAAATATATATTGTCTACACTTCAAACACATTCAATACTCACCAGAAAGAAGCCAAAGGCGATGCTTGTATACGCTAACGCTACATAATAGCCCGATCGAAAGAAAAGCGTGCTCAGCAGCAGACACACAACGATATTGACGTATTTATAGCCCGTAAATGCAATCAAATCCAAAGTCTTGAGACTCGTCTTCACATTCATCACATACAGCGATATCGAGTAGACAACGAGCTCGAAAATGCTGTAAGCCAAAGCGCTTGAGGCCTGAATGCCCAGTTGTTCAGGTGAGAAGCGATTCTGCATGCCCAGCAGCAGGCCGGCAACAATGACATAAGTAATGTAGCCCATAGTAGGTATATAGAGATCAGGTGCATTAATATCGTAGCGTGGCTGCACTGGATGCTCCTGATCGTACTTCAAAGACCAGTCCTGAAAGAGTTGTAAATCAGCTGTTAATACAGTTTTGCAGAATCATGTTAGGTTAACAGCACAGTGCTAATAGTGTAAGTAGACTGTTAGCGCTATGCTAACGGTGTCTAATCAGACATGAATTAATATTTTTGGAGATGCAGTCATGATGCAGACTTAACAGCGGTGTTTAGGTTAACAGATCTAATCAGATGTCACGTTGGTGTATTGAGCATATTTAAGTACAATTGGTACATTTTCGATTAATTGCTATAATTCCTTGAAAATGGTAGATTTGTATAAAATTGAATTGAATTGTAGCTAATGTTTAAAATAGAACGATTTGTCATTAAATTTGATCCTTTCTTTTTTGCAAACTTATAGAAAAAGAACACTAATGTACCAAAACACAGAAATGTACCCAATTTGAAGCAAAATTCGAGCGCTCTGATCAGATACCGCTTGAACTTACCCTGTGTATGAAAGGAAAGAAGAGCAGACGCAACTTGCGGCCTACGTATGCGTTATCCACGGCAAAATAGTACTTCAACTTGGCTACCGGGACCCATTTCTCAAACTGATTCTCCACCAGCTGCTTGCCCTGATCTGCAAGCCGCTGGCCATACTGCATAGCCATGTCCTGCACAATGGGCTGCTGCAACATGGCAAATTGTGGATATTGTCCAGCTGGTCCAGGTGTAGCGGCACCATAAGGTGGCTGCTGCTGAGGAGCACCCATGCCATATGAAGTAGGTCCCGGGCCAGGAGCTTGAGCTTGAGGCGCTGCTGTGTAGCCAAAGTTTTGCTGCGGAACTGGAACGGTTTGTGGAGCCGAGGGAGCAGCATTATAGCCGCCATAGTTAGTGCTTTGAGGTGCCGGTCCGCCGTACATATTGGGATCAAACATTGTGGGTGCAGCTGTGGGTTGCATGAAAGCGGAACCGGTGGGCATCGGTGCCGATGGCCCCATGGCATTGACATCGCTCACCCGTTTGATGGGACGCGCTCGGCCGCCGCCTTGTGCTATTTATGTTGAAACAAAAAAAATATAGCTTACAGACAAGTTAGCAGTTTGTGCTTGTGGGGAAAGCTTGCGGGAAGGGGGAAAAGTGTTAGGATAGCTACAGACGCAGGTTGACAACGAAACTAAACAAAACAACATAATGCAACACACAATTAGAGCAGGCTATAAAGCTTTTAACAAACTAATTGGAAATAAATTAAACAGCTGCAGCCGCGTTCTGAGTTTTCTCTCATCAGCAATGGCGGCAACAACAAATCGACTGCAGAAGCTGCATTCGTGGTGATTGGTGGTAAAATACTTGCGTTGCCAGTAGCTTTGTCCTTACAATTTTCCCACTTACGATTCCTCATACCCGCGTTTGGATTATAGTTCATCTTGACCCTCTGCTCCTTGCTTAGTTTGTAGTTTATTTTAATCGAACTTAGCCCTGTTTTCTATTTTAAATATCAGCAACACTTTGGTTTATAACACATCACCATTGGTGATTCCAGTGTGACCGTAAGTTCATAATTACAATTTACAAATTTAACGCGAGAAATATACAAAAATATACAGAGTATGTCACTCCGATCATGAAATCGTTTTCGTGAATTAATTCGATAGTTGCGCCAAGTTTTTAATTTAAATTGCATTTAAATTATTATATAAACAAGAAATACAATAAAATAAGAAAATAAATTTGTTAAATGATTGAATACCTTAATCATAGTTTAATGAATACGTGCTCTGCTACCAACCAAATTACAAATATGTAGTACCTTGACTTGACAACCCTGAATATTAACCGCAAACATTTAATACGGCTTACGTTATTTAAAAAGTTATTATTGCAGACATTGCAATGTTAAAAATGCATTTTCTATCCACTCTCTGGATTCTTCTAAAAAATATGAATTGTGGAAGAATATCGTTCTTTTCGAAATTTGCATATTTGCGACGTTCAACAACGTTTTTTCACTTACAACATACGGCCACACTGCGTGGCTTGCACATATCTGTGGCTTGATATTTATTTTTGTTGGAATTTGTGTGCTTAGTTTTTGTTTTTATTTAATTCATCAATAAGTTTAAAGTGCATAGTTCTCGTTTAGTGCACAATTAGATAGTAAAGCTCAAATGTACGTTAACTAAAGTCAGCATGTTAATTGAAGACTGTGTTTGAAACTTCAATAAGAACTGTAAAATTCGTGGCTCTAGATTTAAGGTGTGGTTGTGAGGTGTTTGTCTAAGCGCAGTTTTTTTCCAATTGGGCGCTGGCTGAGCGTAAAAAATATTAATTATTAATGATAAAAAAAACAAGTAAAGAAATGTTTATAAATGATATGCAAAATTGAGTTCAGCTTGCTTAATTCTTCAAATGCATTTATTTTAATTGCGCTCCAGACCACGCCTAAGGCAGCTCACACACACACTTACACAACAATCATACACAGTCAGGCACACGAACACAACACACATTAACATATGTGATTCAGTATATGTGTGTGCTGACTAACTGACTGACCTGTGGATTTGTTTATGCTAAAATGTGTTCATAAATCGCTTATTAACAAAATAAACATTTTACTGTATTGTGCTTTATTTATAGACCCCAAGAATTTCCATCACACGCAGAAAATGTGCCTTTAGTCATCATCGAGCAGTCTGAACTGAAACTAAACCAAGTCACGATGTCAGCTCACTGTGGGCTAATTACCGTTGTGTCGTTGTTGTTGTTGTTGGCAACAACGAGCAAAGCACAACTTCCCTTAAACGACCTTCAACAGCAGCAACAACAAGTGCAACCAGGATTGCCACAACCCCAAGTCCAAGACCAGCAAGCGTATCAGCCTAGCTATAATAAGGATTACACGCCACGCTACAATCCTTTGTATACAGGCCAACAACCGAATCCCGAAAATGCTCCCTACGACAATCCTATGCAGGACTTCAACATTCAGCCGGGGAATCCCAATTATGTGGGCGGCGGCGTTGGCGGCGTCAACCAGAATAATTACAATAATTTCAACAACTTGGGCGTTGGCGGCGCCAATGTTGGCGGACCTGGCAATCTGGGCGCCAATCTGGGACCCCAATACGATCCTTTCAATCGTAACAGCATCAACACCAACCTAAACAACAACAATTTGGGAGTTGGTTATCGCGACATCTTCACCGATGAGGATAATTTTTGTCCGGAATATTGGGTGTCACACCGACAGACGTGTTATCGCTTTATCCGCTCCCCCAAACGCAACTGGGCGGAAGCCAAGAAGATCTGCAAGGCGTATACCGCAGATTTGATCAATGTGGACAATGTGGAGAAGCATGCGTTTATCCTGAAGAATCTGATATTGCAGAATCAGCGACAGAATCGCTTCTTTATCTCCGCCCGCCAAACGGGACCTCAGAATTGGGTGAACGATGACAATACGCAGCTGGTGCAAATCGAGGATTCGTTTGCCTTTGACGAGCAGCAGGCTCTGGAGAACGAGGATCTGATTGACAATCGTTTCCTGGTGCAGAGCAATCGCAACTTGAATCCTAATCTCAATCTCAATCAGTATTACAACACAATGACGGGCACTACGAATATCAATCAGCGCAATCAGAACAATTTGCGGGGCTATTTTGGTGAGTCTATTATTATTTTGATACTACCATAGGGCAGAAACAGAAAATGCATGTAACAAGCAGGAGGACGCAACCCCATAAATTATACTATATATTCATGAATTCATATTTAAACTTAAATTTTATAATATGTTAAATTCCTAACTAAATCCAATCTTTATTTTACAGGTCCCAATCAGCCATTCGGTGACAATGGGTATTTGCGAGATCGTGTTGTTTATGCCTTCTCGAGAAAGAACGATCGCTGGATGTTCATGCCCGCCTACGAAATCGAACTGAATCTCTTCATCTGTGAGTCCAGGGCACTCTACAGTCCCGACAACGTGCACATCAAGCTGGACGATCAGCGGCCCTATGACTACGGCATGGATATACGCGACTTTGAGCGCATACCACGCGGACCGTACTTTGTGAGGCAGCCCAACGACACCACCTATGATGTGAACAAGAACCGAATGATTGATGATGTCTCACTGCGCTGTTTGGCTGGTGGCTTTCCAACGCCCACCTATGAATGGTATCGGGAGGTTTACATCAACGACACACTCGAATATCATCGCATTGATCCGTTAACCAACGATCGTTATACCATCTCGGGTGGCAATCTGATCATCTACAAACCCAAACAGGCGCTGGACCAGGGCTCGTATCATTGTGTGGCGGAAAACAAATTTGGACGCGTGCGTTCGGAAAGCGCGCATCTTAATTTCGGTTTCATCATGGAGTTCAATCTGAAACGTTCGGCGGAGACCAGCGAAATGAACTGGGGCAAGGCGATCTTCTGTGATCCGCCACAGCATTATCCGGAAATTAAATTCTACTGGGCTCGCGACTATTTCCCCAACTTCGTCGAAGAGGATCAACGTGTTTTTGTCTCGCACGATGGTGCCCTGTACTTCTCCTTCATTGAGACCGTGGATCGTGCGAACTATTCGTGTACGGTGCAAACAACTGTCTCGGATACGGGCCGCAATGGGCCATTCTTTCCGCTGCGCGTTACGCCCAACAGCAACTATCAGGCGCTTATCTTTGCCAACACATTCCCCAAGGTCTTTCCCGAGGCGCCGGTGGCTGGACAAGATATTCGCTTGGAGTGCATGGCCTTTGGCTATCCGATACCATCCTACAATTGGACGCGTCACGGACAACCGCTGCAGCGGAATGCATTCATAACAAGCTACGGTCGTGTGCTGATCATCAAGAATGCGACAACCAACGATAATGGACAGTATACTTGCGGCATCACAAATCCACGCACATCGATCTCGAAGTCCGTGTTCATTAATATACAAATGAAGCCGGAGTTTACCATACCGCTCAAGGACATGATCAAGGACTATAACAGCGATGTGACATTCATCTGTGAATCGTTCGCCATTCCCGATGCCAATTACACGTGGTACAAGAACGCCGAGCGCTTAGATCCATTGAGCGTCAATCGAGATCGTTATGTCATCCAGGACAATGTGTTGACCATTAAGTTCCTGGAGAAGGACAAGGATGAAGGCATGTATCAGTGCGGTGCACAGAATCAGTTGAAGACATCCTTCTCCTCTGCCCAGCTGCGTGTGCTCTCCATGAAGCCATCGTTCAAAAAGCATCCACTCGAATCAGAAATCTATGCTGTCTACAACGGCAATACGACCATTGTGTGCAATCCAGAGGCGGCGCCTCGTCCGAAATTCCAATGGAAGAAGGACGGTCAGGTGATTGGTTCAGGTGGACATCGTCGCATCCTGCCCAGCGGCACGCTGATCATTGCGCCCACTTCTCGGGACGATGAGGGCATGTACTCGTGTGTAGCATCCAATCAGGCGGGCACCGATGAATCCCATGCTCGCGTCATTGTGCTGCGTAAGTCAAGAGAAAGCAGAGCATATTATAAAAACATAACTATTTCCTTTTTTTCAGAGGAAATTCGGTTTATTCAGACGCCACCGCAACGCATCGTGTCTCGAGAGCACGACATTATTTATCTTCACTGCGAAGCCGCGTATGACGAGCTGCTGGATATTGCCTATGTTTGGAAGCACAATGGCGCCATTCTACGCAACGATCACGACGGCACCCAGCGAATTGTAAGCACAACAACTCAACCAATTGTATAGGTTACTATAGAATAACTTGTCGTTACAGATCGTGGACTGGAACAGCCTGACGGTGCACAACATTACGATGCGCGATGCCGGCGATTACGAATGCGTTGTGCAGTCCGCTGTCAATGAGATCAGCACAAAGACCAATGTGATAATTGAGGGAGCGCCTGGTGCACCGGGTGGTGTGCAGGTCATAGAAATTGGCAAGACCAAGGCCATCATTGAGTGGGTCGATGGCGTCAACAACGGCCGTCCCATACGCTACTACAACATCTTGGGTCGCACCAATTGGAATCGCACCTGGGTCAACGTTTCCACCCATGTGCAGGCGCGTGAAGTGGATCGTTACACATCGCGCCAGCAGGCGGAGGTCATCAATTTGACGCCCTGGTCCTCGTATGAGTTCAGCGTGACGGCTGTGAATGATCTGGGCATTGGCACGCCATCGGCCCCATCGCCCATTTACAGCACACACTCGGACAAGCCGTATATTGCACCACGGAAAGTGGGTGGTGGCGGTGGCAAGATTGGAGATCTCACAATCAAATGGCAGCCGCTATTGCCGCAGGAGCAGCACAGTCATGGCATACACTACAAGGTGTTTTGGAAGCTCAAGGGCAGCCTGGAATGGGCGAGCGACATCATCAAGAAGCAGGAGAACGTTGGCATTGCTGTTGTTAACATTCCGCTCAACAATTACTACACGGAGTACGAGGTGAAAGTGCAGGCGATCAATGACATTGGCAAGGGACCGGAAAGTGAAACGGTTGTTATACATTCGGCCGAAGATATGCCACAAGTGGCACCACAGAAACCCTTCGCGCTGGCTTACAATTCCACGTGCTTTAACGTCACTTGGAATCCCATTGACATGTCACGCGAGAATATCCGCGGCAAGCTGATAGGACATAGGGTAATAAGATCAATTATCTAACATTGGCTAGAAGTTTAATTATTTGTCTGCCATTCTAGTTGAAGTACTGGAAAACTGAGCATCAGGAGGAGGATGCCGTTTACTATCTGTCGCGTACCACACGCAATTGGGCGTTGATTGTGGGTCTGCAGCCAGACACGTATTACTTTGTCAAAGTCATGGCCTACAATGCAGCCGGTGAAGGTCCTGAGAGCGAACGTTTTGAAGGTAAGCACCATAATTAATTTATATGAAGCAGTTTTTAAATCGGCGCTGAATTTACTTGTAGAACGCACATATCGCAAGGCACCACAGAAGCCGCCGTCTTCCGTGCATGTCTATGGCATCAATCCGTCCACGGTGCGCGTCGTGTGGCGTTACGTCTCCCCGGCGCAGGATGAGGAGCCTATCGAGGGCTATAAGGTGAGTCCTTTGTCCATGTTGAATTTGAACAGCTTCATCAACTTTCATTGTTCTTTTAGGTGCGCATTTGGGAGACGGATCAAAATATGATCACTGCCAATAACACCATTGTACCAATTGGCGAGAAACTCGAGTCCTATATCAACACCCTGACGCCTGGCAAGAGCTACAACATGCGTGTGCTTGCCTATAGCAATGGCGGCGATGGTCGCATGTCCAGTCCAACATTACGCTTCCAAATGGGCAAAACAACGCGCAATGCAGCGAACACACGACACGCTCATAACATTAACACTGCGCTGATATTGAGCGTCTTGTTGTTTATCACCACCTTTTTCTATACCAACAATTAGAAACAGCAAATTAGACATTTAAGAAGATAATAACAACCGTCCGAGAGATGCAAAGCGCACATGCTTTACAAATCATATACACGCAAACTTAAAGAGTCTCGTTTTAAACATAAAGCAAACATTCCGTCTTTATATACACTAGTAAAGTAACCTCAGCGAATTGAGCATATGCAATACGATTTAACAAACTAAAACAGAGATAAGAAAGTGACCTTATATACAACTAAGTAGAGCATATGAATTTTATAGAAATGAAATCACAATTTTTTATAGATATTTTTCGAATGTAGTGTATACATTAATTTGTTTTTTCTTTTGATTTAACAACGAACGAATACTGTACATTTAGCCTAAGCGAAAAATTTCCATTTAAAGCCATTATCAGTTTTTATTTCGTCCTAATTTTATGCGTCTTTATGTAAGTACATACCAAAAATGTACAATATGTAATTTTGTAAAACTTATACAAATCATTTATCAGCTAATCTTAAATAAAAACGAACAAAAAAATATTTGTGGGTTTTGAAATTTAAATCGCTTCAATGTACCCGCTTAATTCAATTGAGCAGTGCTGCTAGCTGCGCTATCGATAACTTATCGGGTAGAGCAACACTGAAAGCTTTAACAGCTGTTCGCCATCGGCTATGCCATATGTACATATGCATGTATATACCATTCATTGCATATAAGTGTGTACGGAGAAACCAAATGGAGGATGGCTCATAAGGAAAATTGAGTGAAAACGAAAAGTTGCAAGTTGATTAGAATACAACAATTGTAGATAAGCACACCACAAACACCTGGAGGAGGAGTCGCTACCAGCGCACACATCGAAACAAAAGCGAAGCCCGCTGCTGCTGCTGTTGCTGTTGTTGGGGAATGGAAATGGCTGAATCAAATGGCATCAACCATCATTCAAAATATACGCGCTACACGGAGCTACGCCGAGTGGAGGACAACGACATATACAAATTGGCCACCATTCTCGACCGGCACGATTGCTGGCGTAAGCTAATGTCCAAGATACCCAAGCAACTGGACGCCACCGAATGCAGCGCACCTGGAGTCTTGAATTTCAAGGAGATTGCAACCCGAGTGGGCTACAAGTACAACGAACATCAGATCAATCTAATTGCATCTGAGCATGTAGATCGCGGTCAGAGCATATCACAGATCATGATCGATGAGTGGAAAACATCGGGTAAACAATGGGAACGACCCACTGTGGGAGTCCTGTTGCAATTGCTGATTCACGCCGAGATCTACAGCGCGGCCGACTATGTGGCCAACAATTTCCTAAGCGGTAAGCTTACAAACAGCTACAGATATTGAACTCTCAGTCAATACTTTTTTTTGCAGAGCTCAACCCAGAACGTCCAGCAGAAGGTCCCGCTGCATTTGTGCAATTCAACACCGAGCTGAGCGAGGAGATGGATGTGGATGAGAACAGCAGCTTTCAACCAGACACCTCGGAGCTGAATGCGGGCCCGAGTCAGGCGCGTGGCACACATATGAATGTGGACTTCTACGACAAGCATATGGTGAGGCGCGACAAAAGCATGCCACAGCCAGAGCAGGAACAGGAGCAGCGACCACAGCGTCCACCGCGAGGACGTCAACGTACAACGACGACGACCAGCAACACCACAAGCAATGCCACCGCAACTAGCCAAGCAGCCACAACCAGCTCTGTACCAGCAACGCAGACCAACAATATACCCTATCTATCCATGCTGAATGCAACAAGCAACGAGGAGACAACTGCTGCAGACACTGCACAAAGTGCGGGAATGCCTCAGAGCAATATACCCAACCTCTCACTACTTAATGGCAGCTCCGAGTCGTTATCAACGGAGTTGGCAAGCAACACAGCTACATCCACAATCCCATCAACTGAGGCTGGCGTGATAAATGGCAGCTCAAATGTGCCAATGATAACGCTTTTACTTGAAAATCCAAGAGGCGAGATAAGTTCTGCAACTGCTGCTACCACAACAACAGCAACAGTTTCTGACTTGAGTTACAACAATTTGCCAGCCATAAGTGCGTTAAATTTGAACAACATTGAGAATGGAAGTGTGTCGCAGCATGCTGATGACGATAACAGCAGCGGCACAAGCAGTTTAAGTAATGACGACGACGATGACGATGAGGATGTCGATGTGGATGTGGATGACGAAGAGGCGGATGTGTCACTGCCCAACTTGAGCAACTCGGAGCATCAAACATCGAATAATGATTCGAGTCTGACAACTGTGACTGGCACTAGCGGCGATAATAGCTTTGAGATGATCAACGATTCCAGTTCAGCGTCCAACGATGATGACAACAACGCCCACAACATTCCAAATGTGAGTGAACTGCAGAAAAAGTAAATTGAACGACCGTCCAATAAACGACTACAAACTTTACTTTCTGCAAATCACACATGAAATAAGTTACATTCCGTGTGTGTTTGGTTTGTAATATTGAACTAAACTATATACAATATATAGCGCAACATGTACATACAACATATATATATATATAAAAAAAACAGACTTAATTTAACATATCGAGCTAACTCACGACAACACTCAGATATATAGAGTATATATGTGTAGCTTCCATGACAGCCAATTGAAATTGTGTTTTTCATTTGACGCAAGAGATTATGTTTTTGTTTCTTTTTTTTTTGGTTTCTGGTTTTGTTTTTTTTTTCTTTGGTAATCACTCCATAGCACAAATCAAAGCAAACAATTTTGTATTAAAAACTACTTTACGACAAATACAGATTTAATACATGTGTGAAAATGAATACGATTTTTGTTAACGATTTTATCAATATCATGCTAAATATCTCAATTGTTATGCTGCTTATTATATTGGGTGTAATCATAAAAAAATTGCTTAAAGCTAATCTGGAGGAAGAGAGCAAATTAACAAAGGAAATTGAACTTTTGTGCTTGCTGCGACAATTACAAAAATTTGATAATTGCGCCGACCCACAGGCAGCCGAAAATATCGATTAATCGACACTGTACGGTAAGCGATTGCAACGCTGCGTGATGCTACAACGACACATCAACAAAACAAGTTGCGCATCGCTAATTCTCAGACCCCTTGGAACTCATCATAGAGTAAATATATTTTGGTTTTTTGTTGAATTTTTCAAAATTATTCGCAACATGGACGAGTCGGAACTGCTCTTCAATTTGTTCTATTTCCTGCTGTGCATGTGCGTTATCTATCCACCCGAAGAATTTCAACGTTTAGGCTTCACCATCGAGCAGCTGTTCTCGCGCTTTCTGGGCGAAGAATATCTCGATTTCGTTGGCTACCACATACGCCGCACTTCCCTTAACCTCTTCGTGCATAGCTGCCTGCCTGTCACCTACTTCCTCATCCATCGCCTGAAGTTCTCAGTGTTTGCCACGCAACAGCCGCTCGAGTACAATGAGCTCGATCCGGATTTTCCAATGCCGCAGGAAGCGGTGGCCTTCAAAACGTTGACCTGGAAAATGGCGCAACACTTTAGCGTTTTAGCTGTGCTTGCAGTGCCCGCTTTGATCTTTAACTGGCATCAGCGCAACTGGCGGCGACATCCCATCAATAAAACTTTGGCTAAATACTCTAACACACCAGATAGTTATAGCGCTGTGTCCAGCGATATTGGCACCGAGTTTCGTCGCCAGGATGTTTATAAGCGTAAACTGAACTCGATTAGCACTGTGATTGCAACTGAGAACTGGATCATCAAGACAACCATGTACAATGTGAATTTCGCTCATCAGAGCAACACAACGCTCAGCGTGGCCAAGGTAGTGAAAAATGAAGGATGAATTACTGAAATTTCTTAAAATTTAATTTCAATTTATGTTTGCTTGCAGGCGGAAACTTACAACATTTCGCAGCATGACCAGAACGACACCCTGCAAATGATCAGTATCATTGTACGTCCCATGCGTCAGGGTGTTGCTGATTTTCATATACGCATCAATGCCCTGGAGTTCCGCAGTTTGGAGGATCGTGTACGTCGCCCCATTGCCATACCCTCAAATATACAATTCCATCGCAGTGTTATCGATCGTTTCGTCGATGTGTTCCGAGCGCAGGTGGCGCTGAATCCAATTTTCAACTCGGAACCCATCACGGACAAGTGTTTCGCATGCATGCTAGCCGAGCCAAATATCAAAATTAATAAGCAATGTGCCGATTTAAATCGTGCTGGAGCACCGCTAACCGATGAGGCTTGTTGCTCCAATTGCTATTGTCGTCCGATGTGGTGTGTGGAGTGTTTAGCTCGTTGGTTTGCGGCGCGGCAAAGTGATGTAGATCGCGAGGTTTGGTTGGAACAGAAATGCACCTGTCCCATGTGTCGTGCCAAATTCTGTGTGCTCGATGTTAGCTATATAAGGGCGTCGATGGCATCCAATGCAAATAATGATGAGGCCTCATGATTTTTTAGCCGCTAGTACAGTGAAATACAAACATACAGTTGATTAATTCAAAAAACCTTATGCTTTATTGTTAAGATTGATGAATTGAATTTCTTACTAAAATTAAGACAAATATATAAGTACTAAGTAAATGTAAATGTAGTCGTATATATGTAAAGTTAAAGATATATGCATATATAATGCAATTTAGTGCAATTATCACGTTTTAATACTTGTACAATCTAAGCATGAAAGAGATAATAATGTTCATAACTTTACTTTATATATATATATATACGTATGTAAGTACAATCCATCTATAATATATATGTATTGTATATATATTTAGAGAGTGCCTATATTAGACCCACAATCTGTTCTCGATTACAACTAAAAACAAAACAAACACACTAAAAGCACAAAAAGGCAAAAGCAAAAAATAGTTAGTCTTCCCTTGCGTTCAGGTTTTTTTTCTGTTTTTCTCTTTTTGTGTTGCCAATTTTGCACATTTATATAGTCCACACATTGTGCAATAAACTCTTAGGTTGATTTAATAAAGCGTAATACGAATGTTATATATATAATTATACTATATACACATAGTATGATGTATAGAGCCCCCAAACACTATCTATAAATTTGTTTCGTAAAAGCTTTTATAGCTCTCCGTTTTGTCACGTTGACTTCGCACTGACGTCGTCGTCGTTCCTGTTGCTATCGGACCTGTGGATGTATTGCTGCCTCCATTTGATGGAGTTGTGGAATAGGAGGATGTTTTCGACATAGCTGTGCTGGCTGTGTTTCGCGCAGAGATCTGCAAGAATAAAGAGAAGGAAAAGCATTGTTTTACTCGAAGTGCATGTGTAGGCATATTATCTCGATAAGTTTACCATTTTGTTCTTGAGGGGTCAGTAATCAGAGAGACGACTCTCAGACTCCAGAAAAGTAATCAAACGGCATGTTCCAAAAGTTATATATACATATAAGTTTTTTTTTTTTTAATTTAGCACCTGATTTTAATCAAACACCAGCTATCGACATGCACAAGTATAATTCTCTCGCTCTTTTTGTTATTTTTTGTTTCTTTTTTTTTGACAAGTGGCAAGAAACAACAGCAACAATAACTAGAAGAACAGCAAAAGCCCCAGTCGAAGCGTGCACAACCACTTACCTATATTATTATAGAAAGACATACACACCTGATATACCTACATTAATATACAATAACAAAAAGGTTTGTCTTTGTTATTGCGCTCTTTCTCTTTATCTCCCTCTCTCTTTTTGCCCTGTCGATAAGGTTTTTTTTGCACTGTTAAAACGCAAAAAAGAAAATTTTGCAATATCTGATATTGGTGGTATATAGGTATAGACATGAACTTATTGTTTGAGTGCTTTTAGTTGCTAAAACCTTGGTCATAATTCATGTCTTACTATCAGAGTTTCCTCTATCTATACTAATAGAGTCTATACATTAATATACAACCCTCATATGGTTTTTCTAAATTTCAAGCGCGACCGGGTTGCCATAAAACGCTTTGATTTCATTGAGCGCCAAGGAAACTTTACAACTAGCAGTTTCTGATAAGTTTTGTCTATAAGCAAGCAGTTAATATTTGCTTAAAGATATAGGTGAAGTAAAAACTTAGAGTAGCTTTCAAGTGTTTGCTTAAAAATTAACTAGGAAAACCCAAAACAGAAACTGATTTTTATTTACCTATGACTTGCAAAGTATTTGAATAAAATCAAGAACTCTCGATACTATATATAATAAGAATCCTTAACTCTGCAATCTTAGCGGTCTCGATGTGAGTAGCAATAAAAAGAAAACAATTAAATAGAGCACCTAAAATATATTTCAAGTATTGCTTGAAAAGTATCGGGAAAGTTTTATAGATTTGCCACCAACAGCTGAATAAAACCATACAATCTTTTATAGTTCGTCTTAGAAACTGGGCAATCTTAAGTGCCTGCTTGAACTGTGATACTTTTATAACATTAGCCAAGTTCAATGCACAGCCCCGAGAATGACGCAGCGAGAACGTTGCCGGCAATCGATCGGTCACTGCATTTGTTGCGCAAGACAACACAAACATATAACCACACACACCTTTCCTTCCACCCACCTGGGAACTGGTCCGGCACTGGTCTGCTGCACTACAACTCCCCGCAGTACTCCTCACTGATCTGCCCCTTTCACTCCTTAAAGTTCCCCTTTGCAAAAAAAAAAAAAATTCGCGTGCCCGCCGCGTTGAGACTTGGGCGGGTTTTGTTAATTTTATGGCGCCCCTGCTACGTACTTTGTGTTTCTTTGTATAATGCACACACTTATGTGTGTTATATGCAAGTTATACTATATATAGATGAAATACGAATTCGTGTTGTATGACAAAGTGGCGAATTTTCGTCGTTTTACTCATCTTACAGCGCCACAAACAAATACAGATGTATAAAGTTTCCAGAAAGGTGTGTTTGTCGGTCGTTCTCATGATACAAACGTACAAAAACGTACATGTATTTAACAAAAAAAAAAAAAAATAAACCTCATTGATCTTGCTTATTTGGGCTTGAACACGGGTAAGTTCTGTTTTTTGTTTACTTTGTGTACTTATTTTTATTTTCGTTGTGTGGTGAAGCCAACATAAAATGTGTGCAATATTCGAGTGGGTTTTTTATGGAAGCTTTTTTGTTAAAAATATATACAACCCTTTTACGAGCTGCAAATTAAGCCACAATAAAGGATTTTACTTTGTTGGCCAGGTTACGAAATGCTTTTGTTCGTTCCACTAATGATTTGCGTCGTAAGATAGAAAATAAAATTGCAGTCAAGGCCAAAGAGTGTGTTTCTGATAGCAAGAAAAGAACCCTTATATTTTGCTGCAATCTAATCTCTTCTATACGAAATCATTGCAAAAATTGTGTGTTTTAAGTGTCACGTTTAGTTAAACACAAAGTATAGATGTGATATATAATTTTTAGAGTGCCCACCAATTATCATAATCAGTTTTGGACTTCAGCAGCTTAAGAAACACTTTAATGCTGTCAATCTTCCTAGAATTACACAGTTAATTTATGTGATTCAACTTTGCCATCTAATTATTATAATTACAATAAACTCAAGATGACTCAAGTTGAGTAATATTTATAACATAAGTACAATCATCAGAAGTGTATCTTCAAATGATTTATAATTGCACTTCCTTCGGGTATTCCTGGACATTCGATTTCACTCGAGTTTCGAATGGCATTGAGTACTATATATAGTGTATGGAGATCTTGCGGCTATCGAGAGTGATCGTAGTAGTGTTTACATTATGTTTACTGCTGCTGCTGGACTGCATTGGGACTTGTTATCACAATAAAACAACTTCCGTTTTCTTATTAATGAGCATTTCCGTTTGTTGTTGTTGTTATTGTATTTGTGTTATTGTTCGCTTCACACGAAAATAATAAAACACGAAAATGACGTGTGGACTTTCGAACCACAGACATAGACACAGGCCCTTAAGACCCCTTTCAAGATTAGTTTCTACCCAGTTATAAATAATAAAAGCCCAGACACAAAAACTCACACAAGTTAAGTATTATACAAATATGAAATCACGTTAACGTTGACGCACACAATTTACACTATTGAGATCGCGATATTGTCATTGATATATATTTTTTATTATTATTATTTATTTATAGAGCGCCCAGTCTGATAACTGATAACCAATGAAATGAAATTGAAAATGAGAATGGAAGTGGAGAATGTGATTAAGACCACAAATTGTAAATGGAAATGGGGTTAACTGAAATCGAGAGCTTTCTGTGTTTTTGCTATGGGAAACGCACCTTATCGTTGTTTTCCTTGGCATTGCTGCCATCGAAAAGTTTGCCATCGACAACATCCCGTTTCTTGTTCTTCGATCTGAAGCGACCCGAGCGAGAAATTGTGAAATTGCGCCATTGATGCGAATATTGATCGCCGCAACGTTTCTCCTCCTCATTCAAAATGCTGTCCAGATAATGCATGGTCGGCTCATGCGCTGCTGTCATCGTGTTGCTCATCTTTAATATTGGTGAATCAGGATCAGTATTGGTTTCAAGAGAAGGGATCTGTTTCTTTTTCGTTTGGACGTTACGCGATTTTATTAAATTTGCAACACAAAAACTTGTAGCAGCTTCAGTTCATAGTTCGATAGCTATTAATCGCAAGTCGATAGATAATAAATGGATATTTTAATTATCGTTTTTGCTACATAAGTATGCTTGTTTTCTTTTTTGGTTTGATCAAAGCGCGTGTGAAAGAGACGCCGCGATGCGTATTGGTAGCCGGTGACCGTTTGACTGCGAAGTTGCCGCTGCCGACACAACGCTGTTATTAACCGTAGTAGTCGCAGTCGCTGACGTCGCTGTCGCCGTCGTCGTCGACGCAAGTGACAAGCGCGACAACAACAATACGAGAAGAGCCGACAAGCAACACGATTCGTTACGTTATGCTGTGCGAGTGTGTTGAGTGTGTGTGCGTCTGTGTGCCCGCCTTTGGCCCCCAACGGACGTTCAGTCACAAAGAACAAACGCAACCCGTTGGAGTTGTTATTGTTGTTGTTACTGCTTCTTCTCTTGTGGTGGCTGGTGTTATTGTTGTTGTTGTTGGATTACTTGGCAGCGAAAGAAAGCAGCAAGAAATCTTTCAACTGCTGTGAATCCAAGAGCGTGTGATTGCTCCTGAAAAGCCAAACAGGTGGGCCATATACACTCACACACACACACTTGCAATTCACACATAAATCACCAGGCTTTTGCGTATGTGTGCGCGAATATTACGCGTGTATGCGTTGTGCTTGAGTTGACGTCAAAAGGGTGCAGCTATGCAGACAAACGCAACGCGCTGCAAAGTGATTTGTAGCTGGGCATGCACATTGATTAAGTACAACACTTAAGAGCTGTAAATTAAGCTGTCAACAGAAAGCAACTGAAGAGAGTAAGAAAGAGGAGAGAGATAGAGAGCAGAGTGTGTGTGTGTGCTGTTCAAATCGCTCTTTAAGCTCAGTTGCCGAAGCGCACTCGTCAAGTCGTTGTGGCCAAACAAGAAGTCATCGCTTCGGCTATATGTGTATTTTCTATATGTACACAAACACACACGCACACACACACTTAGATATATTGTAGATATCATCTAGCAGCCGAGCTCGTGTGTTGTCGATGATAAGCGCAAATAGACAAAACAAACACTCGAGAGTCGCTAACAATTATAAATGATTAGATCGCTTTTTGGAGCATTCACTTTGTCCGGGTCTTTAACTGTAACTTTTGTGTGTGATGATGATGACGATGGTGGAGCTGCTCTCCTCCTTCAAGATGGGTTCAAGTACAATTGCAAAGCGGGTTCATTATCTTGATGACTCAGCCAATGGTTTAGCCCACCTCAACTCTGGTCCAAGTCGAGTTATTTACTCTGAAATTATTCACACATTTTCAGGGGCTTATCTAATCCGAAAATTTGCACCTTGCAGCCAAAAGTTAATTAAATTTGCGTTGAGAATCGCTGGTGGTTTAAGTTTCATATTTATAAACCCACCCACAGCCAAGGGTTTTGTTGGTTTTATTTACATAGGCAATTTTGTAGTAGATTTAAGTTTTAGTTTACAAAATATTGTGATCAACATAAATTCAAATTGTGTGGAAGCATAATAAGTATATAAAGTGATGTCTATATATAATAAGTTATATATATAATTGTTTTGTATATAGCATAGCATAGCATATTATGATAGTTATACATATTTATATATATTTATTATTATAGCTAAAT
This sequence comes from Drosophila siamana, assembly GCA_035047445.1. Classification (NCBI taxonomy): domain Eukaryota; kingdom Metazoa; phylum Arthropoda; class Insecta; order Diptera; family Drosophilidae; genus Drosophila; species Drosophila siamana. The sequence continues at coordinate 12,860,698 of JAWNPP010000004.1, read as the reverse complement.
GGACAGTGCAATTTGATTTCTTGTATTATTTTTTTTGTCGTATTGTTAACAAACAATTTTGGCCCATTGCCCATTGTACATTTTTGCATTTTCATTCAATCATCATTTCGTCAAAATATTTAACATTGAATTTTGGTTTTCAGAGTTTCCAGCTGAAGAAAGTGTGAATTTGTTAGCTTTGTTTTGTTTTTTTGTAGTTTTGTTTTAGGGTTGCTAAACAAAATGAACTTAAATTAATAACGAAACTATGTTGAACAATAAGTATTTGTCATATATCATCAATATCAATTGTTGCGATTCAATTGAGTGTCCATTCAAACAACGCTGTCACCATTATTCACCTCCAGTTCCCGATCCCGTTCACGTTCACGCTCTCGTTCACGATCACGTTCCCGTTCACGGGCAGCGGCTGCAGCAGCGGCCAGCCGCGACATGGGCAGCACTGGCTGCTGCTGATGCTGTTGATGATGATGATGATGGCGTGCACCACCAGCAGCAATTCCTGAGGCGCCGCCAGCAGCAGCAGCATTGCTATTGTTATTACTGCGATGCATAAAATTCCGTATATTTTCCTCTGTATAGTCGACAATACGACGCTTCTTGCGACGCGCATATTGTTTCTGTTTCAGATAGATCTTCAGCATGCCCTTGACGGTGATGAACGTCAGACCGCCGAGCAACGTGCGATGCAATGTATTCTCAACGGAATCGAATAGGATGCGGCCAACAATGCACGAAATGGTGGGCAACAGTAGAGCACCACAAAATATGCGAGTAGCGGATACGGGATCAGATAGCGCCGGCGTGGCCGGATTGGATGATGTAGGTGGCTCCTCCTCCTGATTACTGTAGACACAATATATTAGTATTAAGCTGACAAACTGACAATTCTTGCATTCGACTACTCACAGATTCGGATAGATAAAGTTGACGAAGGGAAACTTGCGCATGACGGTGCCGCGGTTGCGTATCAAACGCAACAACGCATCCTCCCAGCGAATGAGCCGTCCCAGAATGAGACCTACTGGTATGGCAGGTAGACCGATGAGCAAAATGAGCGGATCGCCTGCTTCCATAATGGACATGCCATGCTCATGGCCCACAATCTGCAAGTAGAACAACATAATTAACTCAAAATTCAAAAAAATAAAAACGTAGGTCAGGAACATATTTTTTTTAAATTTATTGAAATAAATTGTAAAGTAGCCAATCAAATCTAAATTCTCCTGTTAGATCATAAGTAAATTCTATGAAATCATTTATAATTGGCGTTAGTATTATGCAAAAAAGAACACTCAAGTGTGAAGATTGCAATTTTCTATACGCCTTGCAATATTTTTAATTAGCTCGATCGCCAGGTGTTTAATATTTTGTGCAACAAAATTCATGACTGTAGCATTTTAATTTGGCGTTATTAACTCTAGATCTCAGAGTTCTTCGGACACTCACCTGAAGAAAGGTAACAGCCCCATACGTAACCGCTGTCCAGTACAAGGAGCCCACAAAGAAACCCGCGGCCAGAAACGGACTCAGCCGCTTCACAACATTGTCCATGGCCTCTAAGGCACCGCCCAGTTTGCCCATTTGGGGGAACACAATAATGTACTCGGTCTGGCACTGTGGACAGGACACCGAACGCAGGGCGTTGCCCTTTTGTGTCTTCTCATCGATCCAGCGATAGAGGCAACTTTGGTGCACCCACTTGGTAGTGCCGCGGCACTGACAGGGCTGGACCCAGGCGGCTAGGCGGTTGTCCTCATCGGTGGCAAAGCAGATCCAGCAACAGCGTTCCGAGTCCACTGAAGCGGCATCCACTGCAATGCTTGTGGTCGCATCTAGCACATCGGGTTTGATGAGATGATGCTGTGCCAACTTGGAGGTCGTTGGCAAGGAGGGTTCCACGGTGACTGTTGTGTGAGCAGCGGACACTGATGAAATTTCATTATTGCCGGCCTCTGTTGCTGTTGCTGTCTCTGTCTCTTTCTCAGTTTCGGTCGCAGCGTCTGCAGTGGGCGCTGCTGTTGCTTTATCATCCATAATATCGCTGCTGCTGTCAATAACACGCCATTTACACGAATTCTTATGCATTTTTGATTGGGCAATTAACAAGTTACGAATCGCATCAACTTACTCGCTAATTTATTTGTAAAGGTCTGTTTTCCTGCACAGCCTACTCAATGAATTGATATTATTTTTACTTTTTCAACTTTTCTTCCATTCGAGAACAGTAGAGGTGGAGCAACGTCGATTGCACTATCGATGCATCGATGTTTTTAACATTTTTCAAAACATCGATTTTTTTATGGCAAACATCGATTGCATGCAAGTATTTAATATGAATACCTATATTGTTAACTAGATTATTACATTGGATTACACACATATATTGTTCCATAAAAAATTCTTTTATATTTCGTAGAGCGACCACAACTGATCGGAAAATATACTGCCCAATACCAATTCCAAACCTGTGACCAGTGCTGCCCATAAAGCGAAATATAATCAAAAGTTTGACTTTTACACTTAAAGCTGCTCAATTCGAATTTTTAAATTTAAATTTCACTATTAGATTATTTTATTGAATTTTTACAGTTTATGGACCAATCGTCTTGTAGTACGATGAATTTAGTTTTGTTACCTTACAGTAAAATGTTAAAAATCAATTACCTCAACACAATCACAATGCGATTTTGCTCAATAAGGATACTCTCTTTGAAGCGACGGCCACCCACACCATTGAAATGATATGCGTGTTGCACAGTTTCTTTCTAGTAAATTTTAGTTTTTAGCAAATATATATATATGTATGTGATAACATTATAAAGAAAGCCCGTTGTTTAAGTAGCAAAGCATTTCATTAACTTTGTATTGCTGCTAATCGAGCTCATTACTGGTGTTCTGTTGTCGTTGTCGCTGATGTGGTCTACTGTTCAGTTGCTGGTCCTCATCGTCATCTTCGAATCCCTGCATTAAACGAGTGAATATATCGCCAAACATGCCGCCAAGTCCTGCGGGTCCACTATGCACATGTTCCGGCTGCTCATCGAAGTAAATGACACCAATTTTCATCAGATATTTGTGGAACGAAGTGTCGCGCTTCAGGGAGGGATCATAAAGCTTCCGCAACGCACGAAAACCCGTCACACTCTTTGTTTCAATAAGACGAAACAGAAAGTAAAGAAAATTCACCAAAGGCTCCTTATAGGGAAACGCATGTCGCAGTATTTTGGGATGATAACGTGTGTACTCAAGAAACGTCCCCTCAGCCGTGTTGCGATCTTTTAGAGACAATTGCTGCAACACGGCCTGCACAACAAATAAATCTACCTCACGCTGGAAGCCCTTGTTTTGACTGATCTCGATTAGCACGCGACCACACAGACTGCCATCCTGACAGAGCAAGTAATGATGACGTGCTGCTTCAATGTTACCTTCGGTCCAGAAAACATGTGCAATAATCTTATGCAGCGCCGGATGTCCAAATTGGCCATGCAACGCCGTGCTCCACTTGATAACGCGTTGCTAATTTGCAAACAAGTAGAAAAATCAATTATAAGGTGTGTTAAATAATTATAGCAAATTTTTTAGGGACCGTGATTTTTATCTAAAATATCACTGATTTCAAATTAGATATTGTTCTTTTGGCGATTTTAAAAATGATCTATTTATTGAAAATACTGGTTATTTGTAAATCTTGGTATTGTATTTTTTAATATTGATGACAATGATAACGGTCCCTAAAATGTTTACTTACAATAAGCGTTTCACGCTCCACTGTCGTGGCGCTAAGGCCGCGTATTAAGGCTCCCAGGCGAGGCACCCACTGAAAATTATCGGTGTCCTCGGGAATGGCACCGCGCTTCTCCAGTGTGTCCAATAGCAATAAACACAGATCGGCAGCACTGCTTTCCTGCTCCTTTTCGATGAGCTTTTGTGCGCCATCGTACAGCAAATCTAAGCAGTCTTCGTATCGCTTCTGAGCGGTATAACGAAAATATAATGTTCGATACATCATATGCGCTTCATAATATTCGCCCTCGGCCAAGGAATGCGACAACTTGGCGAGTACGCGGCTGACACCGCGCTGATTGTTGGCCGCGGACGATGAGGCAGAGTTTGTGGTGGTGCTGCTGCTGCCGCTAGCAGCAGGACGTTCGGCTTCGGTTTCGGCCGTGGTCATGTTCTTCATTTAAATGTGTGTGGTTATATTAGCACTTTCCTAAAAAAAATATATACTTATGTTGTGACCTACGAACGATTGTAATTTTTCGTCAATAATATAAAGATTAGTTATGGATACTTTATCGCTAACACATCGATTACTATTGCGCGCACATATCGATTGCTACATAACGGTGTTGCCACCCTAATGACATCATTTAAAAGTAGTTCTATAGGTGTAGTATGAGTAGCACATTGAAAAAAATTAGTAAATTGAAAATTAAATAATTAGTAAATTTTGTTCAATAATCATTTGTGGATACTATCGCTAGCACATGAAGTGCAATTGCACGCGCCTATCGATTGTTGTGCCCACGACGTTGCCACTCCTACGGCTTCAATCGTTCGTCTTTATGGCGTTGCCAGCAAATGCATTTTGCCGTTCGCACTTACAAACAAAACCCAAGTGCAACTAAAAGAAAATTCTCAGCGACAACAAACAAAAAAAAAACAAGAAACAAAAGAAACACAACAAAACAGAAATTCGGTAAATTAAAAAACAAAAACAAATGGAAAGTGATGGCACGCCAGAAAATACGTGTAATGCTGTTGTTCCTATCACACACAATACATTTCCAAGCAATAAATGGATAAAATTGAATGTTGGTGGCAAGATTTATACCACAACTATTGATACGCTTGTGGGTCGTGAACCGGATTCAATGTTGGCCAGAATGTTTCTGCAGCATGCAGGCGGCATGATGCCCAGCGAAAGGGACGAACAGGGCGCCTATTTAATCGATCGTAGTGCCCGCTACTTCGAGCCCATCATTAACTATCTTCGCCATGGCGAATTTGTGTGTGAAAATCATATTAGCATCAAAGGAGTTCTAGAGGAGGCGCGTTTCTTTGGCATCTACTCGCTGGTCACGCACTTGGAAGAAAAACTAAGCGAGCAGGAGCAGCAGGTCGACGACAGACCTTTAACCAGAATGGAAGTAATTAAGGCCATCATACAAACTTCAGCCATTACAGAGCTGCGTTTCCAGGGTGTTAATCTGGCTGGTGCCGATTTACGCAAGCTCGACTTCCGCAACATAAACTTTAAGGTGTGTACGCTAGTAAACTACCTATTTTTACTATATGAGTTTTTTTTATTAGTACGCCAATATGTCGCGATGCAATTTGTCGCACACAAACTTAAATTATTGTTGTCTGGAACGCGCTGATCTACAGAATGCAAATCTGGAATGTGCACAATTGGTTTCAGTGCGCGGTCTCTGTGCCAATATGGTAACTATAACGACAATACTAAATATTTGTCGATTACTAACTCTTCTCGATTTTAGGAGGGCGCTAATTTGAGAGGCTGCAACTTTGAAGATCCCACGGGAGTGCGCACCAATTTGGAGGGCGTTAATCTGAAGGGCGCCTGTCTGGAGAGCAGCAACATGGCTGGTGTTAATTTGCGCGTCGCTAATCTGAAGAATGCCAATATGAAGAATTGCAATCTGAGAGCTGCAGTTTTGGCTGGCGCTGATTTGGAGCGTTGCAATTTATCGGGCAGCGATTTGCAGGAGGCCAATTTACGAGGTGCCAATCTTAAGGATGCCGAACTGGCGCTTATGGTGACGCCGCTACACATGTCACAGGCCATACGTTGATTGATCAACATTGACAAAAACAAATGGACATCACAATGTGCAATTATTATTATTATCATTTTGGCTTTTATGTGATGCGTAGTTAATTGCGGTCTTAACTTAATAATTGTAAATATCTAATTGTAAATAGCACGTAGTACGACAAATAAAACAGTATTAAATACGTCTAAATCCGATTTGGCTTGCAATTTATATGAATTAAAATTATCTCGCCGCGCGAATGAAATCAACTCTGCTATGTGTACTTTCGATAAGTAAATCGATAATGCAAGCTATTAATATGGCAGCGTTGTAAATTATGCGGTCACACTGTGCTGGAGACTTGTTGCGAGACGAGCTTCTCAGCGGAGGAGAAAGAACAGTTAGCTGGAAGATCCGATCGTTTTTTCAGCAGCAAAAAAATTATGAATAAAACGTGTCATTTTACTGTGGCGCTTGTTGCATTGTGCATTTTAATTGCAACGCAATGTGCAGATGCCGACAAGAAGCAAAGCAAAAAATACAGCAAAGAAGCAAACGACCCGCATTTCAAACAAGTCATCAATGAAAAATATGAGCCAGAAATTCGGAATCTGCAGCGACCATTTCGCATGGCCAAACTGAATCTCGTTTGGGCGAAGGCGCAAAATGTGAGTGCTCTAAACTATTAACTAAAGGTCGTTACTAACTTGTTGCCCATTTAGCGCTTGACTGAGAGCAAAATCAAATCGTTGTACATGGAGTTGAAGATTCACGATAAAGAAGAGATTACGTGGAAGCAAATCAGCAGCCAAGTGAAGGATAAAGATGGCGTCAAAGAGAACGAATTGCGGCAAAAGCTAATTGGCATCATGAGCAGCTACGATTTGCTGGAACACTTTGACGACACGCAAGATGCTGAGAAAATAAAGCCCTACAAGGTAAGTTATTATACCCGGTACTCAAATAGTAGAATGATTCTGTAAGCGGGTGGCAAACCAATTTAAGGAAAATGTATTATTAATTTGAGCGACACCCCACACCGCCTACACATTGAATAGCAAACATATTTTCAAGTATTTGGGTATATCACAGTCAAACGGATTTTCTTTATCTCTTGTTATATTTATAGAAATTCCATGACCCCGAGGAGCGCCACAAGAACAAAAGTCTTTTTAAAGATAAAAAACTGAATCGTCTATGGGAAAAGGCGGAGTTATCTGGGTTTACTGCTGAAGAGCTGAAGTCGCTGAAGCAAGAGTTTGACCATCATCAAGATAAGGTGGATGTCTACTACAGTCTGCTGGAGCATGTTGGCACCATGGACACGGACAAGCATGAAAGTAAGCTTAATCTCGAACCAAATTCACAATAAAGTTGACGAAAAATGTCTTTTCAGATGCCATTAATACTGAGGATTTGGATAATTATAATCTCATTTCGAATGATCCTAATGAAAATGAAATCAACACGCATCAGCAAAATGTGCAGAAATTCCAGAATGATTTGAATGCCCTGCGTGGTCATCATACTGGCATCAAGGATCATTATGATCGCTTGGAGCGACTTGTTTCATCCGGACCGCATAGCCAGGACTTTATTGAACCAAAGGTTCAAGGTTTGTGGCGTGTGGCGCAAGCGAGCAATTTTACAGATAAGGAACTGGCTTCCATTAAGACTGAATTGCATCATTTCGAGAGCCGTTTGCTGAAATTACGTCATCTGCATGCCGAACATGCATTGCACAAGGAGAAATATAAGGTAAATACCGTAAAAATTATTTTATATTTAAGATTTTTAAATACTGAACTTTTAGGATGAGAAACACAAGGACAAGAGCAATCGTTTTGATGATATGGAGGATCAGTTAAAGAAACAAACGCGCAAAGTCGAAAAACTGCAAGAGAATATTGAGAAAACCATATTCAAGCACACAGAACTATAAATGATTGATATTGAAGCCATGACATTGTGAAACGAGCAAAATAGTTTTAAGCGCAATTAATCTCTGAAGCAATTGTTTAGTTTAGTACTAACTAATCTAGCTTACTTATTTCTTTATACCAAAATAGGCAGCTCTTAGCAGCATTTACACTAGTTTTACCAAAAAATGAATTAAAAGTGAAAATGAAGTTACAAATAGTTGGCTTGACCATCTTTGGTAGTAATGTTTAACAACCAAAATGCATTTGAAACTAGAACGAAGCTGAAAGTTTCTCGCTGTGCACTACAGCGTTTGGGCGTTGCCACTTCGTTGTATTTTTGCAGCTGCCTGCTTGCGTGTCCACATTTCGGGTGAATGGCACAAAAATGGAATGGAAAAATCGTAAATAACATTGCAAGCTACTGCAACAAGAAAGTAGCGAAATACAAATATAAATCAAAATAAAAAGGATGTAAAACAATTGTTAAGTGTTTTGAATACGTGAAGTGCAATGGATTAACTACTAAAAATGTGTTAAATTTACAATTAACAACAATTAGTGCGTAGAGTGCAAAACAAATTGTAGGCATGGTCGAAACACCAAGATTTGGCAATTTGGAGGCCTATACTTATCTGCTTGTGACGCTCAATCTGACGCTAACATTGATTGTAATGTTTTTCAATTGTCTGTGCTGTAAGAAAAGCATACCCAAGTGAGTACACAGCGACCAGCGACCACTCTGTGCCCGATTGGGGCGCAGTGAAAGTTTCCACTTCGCTGCACTCGCGCCAAAAAAAGAGCAATGCATAATACTTGTATTTAATTGCTATTTGCATTTTGCAGAAATGATTTGCTCGGTCTTGAGGGCATGGTAAAGCTGAAGAATCCCGACGAAATCATCGTGCTCAACAGCGGTCACAACGGTGCAACAGCAGCGTCTGCAACTGTTGTTGCAACCAGCAACAGCCTGGTGCACAACAGCGAGTCGCAAGCCGAGCTCAATGCTTCCACAGTGTCCAATGCGGACTCCGAGAAACGGTGCGTATAACATATAAAAAGGGGTCTGAAAACAATGATTGCAATTACACACTTGAAATAACTTGAAATTAATTGTGAATTTTGAAGAAAAAAGTTAAAAATCGAAAGTTTGTTTATTAACGCTTGAGTCTTTTTAATATTTTTATTCCAAAATGTTGTAAAATACTGAAAATTAACTATCATTAAGACCGATTTATGAAGAATTTGCATTAGAATTTTATTTGAATTCCTTTTTATTTGTTCAGTTCCAGCACGGCAGCGCATCGCAGTTTGCCGGACATTCCAGTGGCGGAGCAGCAGGACAATGGCTCAGAGCTGTACGAGACGGTGGCCGACAAGCAGCTAGCTAATGCGCATAATCAGAGTCGTGAGTGGCGTGGAGTAGTTTTCGTTTAGTAACAGTAATTGACACCAATTTTCCACTCTTAGCCCAACCCAGTCTAAAGAAACAGACAAGCGTCTCACAGCACAGTTCCATTAGTCAGGCGGATGATGTCAGCTCACCGTACTCGCGTGTCAAGGGCATACCGCATGATTATGCCAAAGTGCGTGCCACCGAGCATCCCTACGCCCAACTAAATGCACCGTCCACTTCTAGTGCTGCCGCTGTGGCAGCCACCACAACGACAGCAGCTTCCAGCAGTCAGGAGCATGGCACCGAGTCATTGCAGCGCGGCTCGCAATTGAGTGCGGGATCCACGCAGCATTTGAACGATGATGCGACGCCGCAGGTGGAAATTCCGGCTGCCTCGGCCATAGCAGGCATGATATCGGCCAGCCAGGACCTGCCTTATATGACGCCACCGATAGCCAACCAGCATTTCAGCGGTGACTCGCAGGATTCTTCTAGTAAGTCTAGCGTTTTGAAGCTGCAATTGTTTCGTGTATTTGTTAAGCACTGGTTAAAACACTCGCTATGGTGCGTCTCCTTACTAAATGGGGAATTTAACAATACTTTCGTACCAAATTTAGTTTAGAATTTTAAGAAGTTGTATTGATTATTAACTTCTATATCATCCACAGAGGGTTATACGAGCATCAGCGTCCGCGAGCCTTTGGCGAATATATTGGCACAGCAGCCAGCGAGCAAATTGACGGCCAGAAATGCAACTTTAACGCGCGATGCCAACGATTCGCATTACGCCACAGTTTCCGATGATTCGGGTAAGAGAGAGTATTATTAATTAGTGATGCGACGACATTGAGTAGATATGTCTTCTGACTTGCTTTCTAATCACTTCGCTTGCTTGCAGACGAAACCTATGCGGCTATTGAGGATCCCAACAATCGCCACATTCCAAATGCCACCGATATCTACACCAGCGGCTCTGAGACCTACGCACAAATCCAGCCCATGCAGTCGAACCCCATCGTTGTCGCCGTCGAGATCAACAACAGCAGCAGCTTGTCGGCTGGCAATGCAACACTGCCAAGCAGTGGACAAAGCGCAGGCAACGTATCGACGCATCGCATGAGCAGCAGCAGCATGGAGCATGCGGGGCCAGTGCCGCCGCATGTGGACAGTTTACGCGCACAAATGCACTCACGCCAGGCTTCCTCGTCGTCTTCCGTCTGCAATCTCGGCTCACCGAAGCCAGAGAAACGTCAAGCGAACTCACCGCTGCCGCCCACACCAAAGGCGAGTCTCAGCCAAGGGCATCATCTGCATTCAGCGGCCAGTAGCAGCAATTTGACATCGGGGCGCAGTTCGGTGATATCGGTGATTGAAGCTGGCGGCGAGGGCAGCACAAATGAAGCCAACGAAGCGAGCGAGGCGTCCCCGCAGCGCAAGCACAGTAAGAGTCTCAGCCCATCCAAAGATGTGGAGGGCAGTCGCAACATCGAGGGCATGTATGCCAAGGTGCGTAGTTGCTTTAATTAAGCATGAATGTTACTTAATGTTTTGTCTATGTTTTAGGTGATGAAAAAGCACAAATTCTCATCTCATCAGCCAGAGGCACTTGGCGTCAGTCCTTTGGATAGCGCGGCGGCGGCGTTGTTAACTTCCTCGGCGGGTGACAAGAGTCGTGTGCGCAGCAATAGTTATACGGCCAAGGATCATGGCTACGAAACGATACCAGCCGATGGTCAGAATCTAGCTGCACAGCAGCATCATCAACAGCTGCCGCATGAGAATCGCAAATCGGATTGTTATGCCGCCAACATGCTGCAGAAGGAGCGACAACAGGAAGCAGGTAACCAACGAGAAATTCCATGTACTCGTTACTTTAGCTTGTCTCCCAGTGTGTAACCAACCGTAAACCAATCAATCTATCTCCTCTCTCTCTGCTTTGTGTCTTGCTTTCCAACTGTATTTCACTCAATTCCTTCCGAAAAAAACGTTAAGTTGATTTGCCCAAATGAGAAATTAACGCGACAATGAAATTAACGCGACAATTTCGTCAGTTTTTGTCTGGTTAGTATGAAAATTAAATGTGCCCTTTTGTTGTTAGCTTAGCTTTTTCTTAAATTAATGGGTTTTTAATCGTTTGAGTGAAAACCACTTTTTATTGTTGTCAAGCGCCTTAAAGTTGTTTTGATTGCTTCAAGAATTTTATGAAGTTGATTTGAGAAGCAATTAAAAGCAGTAAAAATAATGTCATTACTTGTAATATATTTATTTGCAAATATTGCTTATGCAAAAAATCCTTTACAAATATTTATTTGCAAATTATTTTATTTCTGTGGCTTTATCAATTGATTTTGAATATACTTTACGCCCTCATTTTATCCAAAAGTAGTTTATATTCTTGATCGAAAATAGATTTTGCCTACAATTTATGAGTTGCAATTTGTATTCCAATATTTCTATAATATATGAATTTATTTTATTGACAATAATCATATAAATACTTTTTAGAAATTGGCAGTTAGGTTTGTTGCAATTTACACCCACATTTTTTATTTATCCCATACTTGTTATACTTCTTTTCTGTGTTCTTTTCAACCAACAATTTTGTTAAATTTAAATTTCTGAGTTGTAGTTTTTCCTTTATTAAACGATTTTTTTAATTTGTTTTGAAATACGCTTTAAAAGCTTTGCTTCAAACAACAACTAATTATATTTGATTTTTCCATTTAGCCGCTTCAAGTCAGACGCTTCACAACATTAGCAGCGACAGCAGCAGCGTCCCGTTGAATCCCAGCACCAGCAACAGCAGCAGCACAAAGCACTATGAGACTATAAACTGCCCACCGTGTCAGCCTAACAACAATAGCAACAACAGTAGCAACAGCAACAGCAACATTAACAACAGCAACAGCAACAATGATCCAGGGTATGAGCAGCTGCATGCAGCGCCCCACAACAACGATGACGATGCCAAAAAGTCCGACTACGATCCCAACTATGAGGTGCTCAAGAGTCGCGCTCACTCCGACGACGGTTACGCCAAAGTGCTGGAGAAGAAGCGACCGCCTGGCGATGTCGTCGACAGCAGCGGCGGCTACAGCACGATACCAGGTGCCGATGCCAATCATAATTATGCCAGCATATTAGAGACAAAGGCGGCGAGTGAAGTGGATCATTATGCGCGCATTGCGGAGAATGCCAGCTCACTGGCGTCGCCCAGTTCACTGAATTCCTCGTCGATGGTGACCAGTTTGTCGATGATTACGGTGACCACAAGCACCACCAGCAATGTGAGCTCAACGCCCGTCTCATCTCAGTACGAATCGCTGACGGAAACGGATCCCAACTATGAGTCGGTGTGCTATCTAAATGCGACGGCGACAACGACGACGACGGCAACAACGACGACCAACAACAGCAGCAACAATAGCAGCAACAGCAGCAGCAACAACAGCCACGCCTACGAGCGCCTGGAGTCGGATAACAACACGCAGGCGAGCAGTCCGCTGAGTACAGAGCTGAGCACGCCCAGCGATCAGTTGCTGGTCGATGATTACTTCCAAGTGTAGCAATATATATAGGGCGATCACTCAGAGCTGGATCTCGTTATACAACTTATACAACACAGAACACAGAACAGACAACAAATAGAAGCAGCCGCAATTTGTTTATTCTTTTTGCTTAGCAATTTTTCTGCACATATCATAAATTGGAATGCACAGCACTCGACGCAGTTCACAGACCTTCCACACAAAGCAACAATAACAACAAAACAAAAACAACAACAACTCTGTCATGCTTCTCATATCGTTTTTTGCTCTTTAGACACTAGACTAAGTAATAGTAGATAACACAACAAAATGGACAAAGCAAAGAAAAACTCCATGTACAAAGTATTTGTATGTTTACTTCGATAATTAACTTTGCTTACCTACATTTAAAAGCGATTGCGCAACGCTTGACTATATACACAATATATATATATATATATATATATATATATATATATATGTATATATATATATTATATATATATTGGTATCTATATCTATACACAAGTAACAACAAGTTGGCCCAGTGTGCGTCCTAATTTAGTTCAATTGAAAGGCACGAACAAAGCGCGCAGTTTAAATAAGAGATTTGTTTTATTTTTGAAAATTGATTAGATTCGCAGCAAAGCGAAGAAGGAAGTAGTAGATTATAATTATATATATGAATATATATTTTTATATGTTGGCATTTTGTGCTGCTTTTTATTACTTTTGAACTTGCAAGTATTTGAGCAACAAAAAAAGAATTATACTTAAGCTACAACGTTGAATAAATTATTGATGACTTTCACAATGTTTGTATATGCATTTTTTTCCTTTATTCTTTATTTATGTCGTTTGTTTTACAGATTACGCATTACTCATTACGATTTATGAATTACAATTACGATTATGTTTACGTTTACGGTTTACAGTTTACGGGTTTCACAAATAGCGGCAAGCACACATGCAACAAATTGTTGACAACATGTGCCGCACATCACTTGCAATTTGCAACCACATCGAGCACAATAATAATGGTAATAATAGTATAATTTTATGTTGCAGTCGCTATTGTATATAATGGGAGATTATTTCATTTTGCGGGTAAATGCCGGCTGCCGGATGCAGTCAGTTTAAAAGTCAGCCGCCATCGTCTCCCTGCTGCGTTGTCGCCTCGTCGCCCGCCTTGTGGACTGAGCCACTCGACGAGGGGGAGGAGGAGGCGGCACGTGAGCGCATCACGCAGATGTAGATGATGGCGCAGAGCACAAACTGCAGGAATATGTATTGATAGTCAAAGATCAAGCTACATCTATGAAATGTAAACGATGAAACGCGCCCGACAAGCGCCGAAAACGCCGCTTCCACGTTTCATTCATTCTCGCCCGGTTGCCCCACAGCCGCAACGCCAGCTGCCACAACAGCGGGTTGCACTTGCTGCTGTTGCTGTAGGATGGGCAACGGTTGCAGCGGCAATTGCTGAGCTGCTGCTGCTGCCGCCGCTGCTGCTGCAGCTGCAACTGGAGGTGGCGCCGCTGGCTGCTCGCGATTGAGCAGCGCTATGTTGCTCGCCTTCATTCGGGCAATGGGATTATTGACGACCATGCCGCTTCCCCCCACAACAGCCGAGAGACACGGCGACATACAAGGTGTTGAGCATGATGAATTGCTGATTTCACACTGGTCAAGTAGGCGGAGAAGCTCGTTGGTGTCGGGTCCGCCCGAGGTTTTCTGCTGCGGCTCATCTTTTGCCGCCAGCGCCAGTGCCGTTGTCAAGTCCCACATCTGTATGGCGCCATTGCAATGTCCAGTTAGAATGAAGCGCGAACCCATGCGGGACGACACTTCGCATTCGTGCACACAGAACGCTGAGATCGTGGAGCCATCCACGGAGCGCACAACGCAAACGCGATCGCCGTTCGAGGCGAGACGCACGTAGAGTTGATTCGTTTCGGGCACAACTTTCTGCACAAATATCATGTCATCGTAGTCGCCATAGGGACCGAAATCATTGCCAGCCGCGTAGCTGTAGTTGCTGTCGGTGGCCTCCAGCGAAACGATCTTGAAGCTGGCCTCTGGCGTGGAGCCAGGCTGGGTGGAGAGCATGCCGCGGAAGCGCGTCAAGCTCCAGGTGCGCACGTGATGATACTCGCTGCACACCGACACCAAATACTTCTCGGACAACATGACCTGGCAGGAAGTATGAATATACATTAAAGTAGGTGGTTAAAACTCAGTATTCAGCTAGCTTGTACCTTTGTTATGGGGCTCTGGTGCACGAAGAACGTCTCGAAGAGATGTGGTCCGTGGCCCGCCGTCTCTGGGTGCTGCACTATAATGCGCACCGCGCCCGATTTGGTGCCATAGGCAATCTCAATCCAGTTGCCATTGATGCTCGACGTCTTTGAGGTCAGGTACACCGATATGGCCGTAATGGGATCCATGTTGGCGTCCTTGTACAGCTCGGTGACCAGAAGATCGTTGTCCTTCATGCGCAACGGAAACTTCTGCATATCAATGTAGTAAATCGAGCCATTGTTGCAGCCCAGCAACAGAAACGAGCCGGCCGAATCGAATGATAGAACAGGCACCAAATCTTGGATTTGCCAGTGTTGCGTCATTGCATGCCAGACGCCAATCTTGCCGGAGGAGGACAACGCCACCAGCTGGCTGCCAATGAAGAACAAATACTCGACGCGTACATGCAGATTAAAGGTGCCGATATCGGTCTTATTGCCACCTTCCTGAATGCTCCACAAACGTATCTGGCTGCCGTAGGAGATGGCAATCATTTTGCTGGGCAGCGGCTCAGCTGTCGACGTGTTTACCTTCGAGTTGATGGCGATGCGTTCGATGGCCGCCTCAATGTGCGGCGAGGTGAACACTTGCTGCCAGCCATTCGAGTCCTTGACGCGATAGCAGGTCACGAAATGCGCATAGGCCACGGCGATCCAGTTCTGATGCGCCTTGATCAGTTGCACACGCAACGGTGGCGTCCAGTTGGAGCTTTGTGTGGGACTGAACACGAGTCCAACTTCATTGCGAATGACCTTATTTAAATCAGCGCTCGAGTTGCGCGAGTGACGCATAAAATCGAGCGAAGCTTGCCGCGAATGGCCGCCGCCTGTGGCATTCCAGGCGCCCGCTGGTGGCGCCGCATTGGAGCTGGAGGCGGCGCTGTTTGTGGCGCGACCACAGCGCAGATCCCACGACGAGTTGCGCGAATGCGACGACGAGTGACGCGACGAGGCCGATGACGTTTCGGGCACACGCACCATGGAGCCAGGACGAGGTTCCAGTGCTGGTTCCATGCTGCAGGCGGCGGTTGCCTGCTGCTGCTGCAGTGCATCGTTGGGCGGCATGGCAGGCGCGGCCAGGAAACCGTAGAACAACACATCGCCGCAGGAGGAATGATTGAGGTCCTCGCAGAGCGCCAAGCGTTTGGTCAGTGGAGTGATGCCATAGTATTCGGCCTCGTGACGCAGTGCGCGTATTTCACAATGCTTGATGTCGATATCCTTGGTGCGCAAGTAGTTGAGAATGATGGAGAACAGCGTCGGATCGCGATCTATGAAGATGGCATTGTGCTCGTCGCGCAGACTTGAAATGCGTCCGCTCAAGAGCGCTGTAAAGAATGTGTCTGGTATCCACGTAAGCGTTTGACGCGACGTCGAGAAGCTGCATCAAAAGAGGGTTGATGGCGAGGGGGTAGGGGGTTGGGGGAAATTATCAATCTTTTGTTCGCTATGCGTCATCACCAACAGTTGTAGGTATTGCAGTTCAAACTTACCGCTGACCGCCCACATTGAGATTAACTAAATCGCTGCTGGCGCTGTGCATAAAGTAGGACATGCCAACTGTTCACAGCTGCAACAGCAGCAGCAACAGCAACGGCAGCAGCAGCAGCAACAGCAGCAAATTGTTGTCGTCTTCTATTTTGTGTGGCTTCGACTTTAGCTGTCTGTTGTTCGCCCGTTGACGACTGCAATTGCAGTGCGGAGGGCTCAACTTAATTACGTTACAAATACACCACTGGCGCACCAGCACTACTTTATTTTTGGAATTACGTTTTCTTTATTTGCTTCTGCAACACAAATACACAATGCCCCACATACACAACAAACTGTGCTTCACCATCAGTTGTGCATATGTTTTTGTAAATTGCGAGGCAGTGAGTGTGTTTTTGTTGACGTTGTTGCGCGCTGCGCTGTGAATGGCATTCACAAAGTGGTTCGCTCCATCTGGCAACGCTGCATAGCGCGAGCCCATATTTTGAAATGATAGTAGCATTTAAAAATAGGCTACATTATAATATCGTTAATTGCACATTTATTTAATTGTTTGTTTAAGATAATTGCATTAAAAAACGTGAATAAAACTAGTTTTTCCTAAATTATATGCTGCATATATGTTGGATCTACAGCAATATTCAATTCATAGCTATGGCTTTCTTTTAAACAATTTAGTACCTGCTTCAATACTTAAGAACAGAAGGGGGACAGTTAAGCTAATTATATTATAATTTTTAAAATAACCTTATTTTAGCAGTTGATTTTTTGTTAGTTTTAAGTTTACAGTTTTCTCGGACTTTTATCGGTATCCGATATATTCCTAAGCTATCGATCAGCGGCTCAATTCGGGTGTGCAGTGGGACCACCATTCGACGGAAAGAAAATCTTCAGTATATTTCGCGATCTTTTGATGGCGCCATTAAAGTTTTTGTGGACGCGCTGAAATTACTTTTGCACGAAGAACGAAAAACTAATAAATAATAAAAAGTAAGTAACACAAGTACACATACACACATAACTATTGTGGTTAATACACAATTGCGAGGGGACCTGCTAACCTTTCGTAAGTGGTTTTACAGGGCACTTGGGCAGCCCGTCGACGAAGTAAGAAGGATGGACAGTGAAGATGGCGTGCTAATTCAGCACCTTTTTTTTTGTTTTTTTTTTTTTTAGTGTGCGTGTATATGTGTGTGGGGATCGCAGGGCATTAGGGCACCCAATGGAGCAGAGCGCATAAACCGCAGTGCCCGAGGTGTGGAAAGTGGTGGAGTGCTTTTGCCATGGACACATATGGCGAAAATAAACCGACAAATGATAACGGCACTCGAGCAAACAACAATAAAGGAAAATTCGAGTAAATGAAAGAAATAATGGCGGCAAAAATGTGTAACAAGTAACAAAAACGCAAACGCACAAGCACACACACACGTAATCATATTCTGCGCCTTTCTCCTCCTTCTCTGTCACACACGGCTGGCTGGTTGAGTCCAACCTCAACCCATCGCGAGTGAGCGAGTAACCAAATTCGAACAAATGCTTTACAAGTACACATACA
Source organism: Drosophila siamana (assembly GCA_035047445.1). Classification (NCBI taxonomy): domain Eukaryota; kingdom Metazoa; phylum Arthropoda; class Insecta; order Diptera; family Drosophilidae; genus Drosophila; species Drosophila siamana. The sequence continues at coordinate 12,842,721 of JAWNPP010000004.1, read as the reverse complement.
CATGTTCGCGGGCAAAAGTGTTTGTGTGTGTGTGTGCACAGCATATTAAAGTGAGCCAATTTTGGCGCGTGTTGTGTGCTAATACAGCTTCGTCTGCGTCGCTTTTGCGATGGTGTGTGTGTGTGTATGTGCGTGCGTGTGTGTGCATGCAAAGGATGTGCGTTTGCTATTTCGGGGATTCGTACGCAGAGTTAGCTCCAATCATAAATAATACACAATAAGCACACAACACTTGACGAAGAAAAAGTCCACTGGCGCTTGGATGACTGCCAACCAAATTTAAACGTAAATTGGTGAGTACAATATGTAAATCGATACTGTTACCCCCCTTCCCTCCCCTTATTGTTCATTGAGCTTGTCAAAGTAATGTTGACCAATCATAAATATTATTATTTTTATACAGCAGCAACAGTGCCTTATATGATAAAAGTCGACTAATTGTGCACTTTCAGTCGAAAAGCTTTTATACCGTTAGCCCTGCACTTTAAAGTGTTAGTGCAAGTAGTGAAAAGCTTTTGCTTAAAGAGACACATTATTTATAGACTTTAATCAATTTAATGTATTCACAACAGATTATTTTATTTAATTTAAATGAGTACAGACCTTAGATTCTATGTTCTATACACATTTCTTTTAACGGATATAATATTGAGAAAAAATGTATTACCATTGATTAATTATCCATACGATTATTTCAGGGATAAAGAAAGTTACTTTATGTTTAAAGTAAATATCATTAATTGAACCCTTTTAATTAGGTATTCGATAACAATACGAATACGAATCATGCAATCAAAGTAAAAAGCTTTCTATACGCTATTGATTAATGATATTAATTGTAAAGTTTGTGGTACATTCGAGCACGTACGAGAATGCCACAAATGTGAAAGATCATTAATTTATATATTACGACATTTCAATATGTTGAGCATGGTTAAAAGCGTTTTTGGATCAAATGTTCTTCGCATTAACAGAAAAATATTCTTGCAAAATTTCACTAAGTTCGTCCTAGTACAATTAAGGTTTACACATATGTACTTAAAGGAAGACTAAAATCTTCATAGGTTCATTAAAAATGCACTTTTACAAGTGCGAAGTGCGCAACTCTCCAAAAGTTTCGTAACTCTGCGCCCACACATAATTATTGCACATATTAAAATAACCACAAGTTGGCAATTTAATTCACTATACTTTCAAGTACTAGCGAAAGCACTTTGCTTGAAAGTGCATTAATTACCTTTTAGCCAAAGCAAAGTACGCATTTCCGTATGGATAATGTAAATAGTCAGCTTAATTTAGGTCAATTGGTGAAGTACAATTAAAGCTGTGCTTAGCCACTCAATACATAAATAGAAACCAATTGAGACGAGAATTGTAGGACAAACAGCTGAAGCTTCCCATGGCCAGCTAAGTTGGCTAATTCAATTGAATTATTGAATGGGCAGTCAAGTGTTAAGTTCTTTGGCAGAAGTACAACGCTTATTTTATTCATAAGGGCGGACAACTGTGAAAAACACATTTAATTAATTATTCTAAAAACTTGATATCCCAAAAGTCAAGTCATAAACTTGATTGCAGCACACAAACGAAAATTATCAATGGCGGCGGTGGGTGGGTCATAAAAAATGAATGCAATTAATTTGTGTATGTTATTCTGATGTATTTACATATGAGTGCGGCGAATGTTGCCTTTTTTGTGCGTTTTCGGGTGTTAATTGTTAATCCTTGTTGACAACGCATTTTTTTTTTGCTGCCGGGTACAAACGTACATATATATATTTATTTTGCGTTGTTTCGTTGTTGGTTCGTTGGTTGGCGCCCAGCGACAGCCTTAATTTCTTAAATGCCCTGTCGCTTTTATCTGGCCTCTTGTGCGTTTTGTAATTAATTGGCTGTATATTTTACTGCAGGGAGCCGACAACGTTGTCATAGGCCGCTCTCAGCACGTGCTGCCGCCATTGTGGAGCAGCCTAATGATTAATTACAATTTAATTTGTTTGCCATTTCGCTGGGCTTCGCCAGCTTCGTCTTCGTCTCGTTCGCCCACCGCACAGTGATCCATTGCTCTTTAAAAGCGCCGCCATAAAAAAGAAAAATTGTGTGGAAAGAGTAGATTGTGATATTTGTTGTTGGCTTTCCACTGTGGACAGCAGCAGTAGCAAGAGCAACAACAGTAGCAGCATTTCCGCTTCGAGTTCAAGCGAATTTTGGTTGAATTAATTGTTTTTGCATTTGATAGCGCTTTGTTTGCATAGCAAGCCAGAATATGCTAATGATTTGGGGGGGGCCTTTTTGGCTTATGAAGCCGCGTAATGAGTTGGCATCACAATATTGCTTATTGGCTTTTTGTTTTGTTTTTTAATATACATACATATTTATTATACCCTGCACGCTCGATTGGAGTGAGAGATGATGGCCTTAAAAAGTAGAGCCATTTATTGATCGATTCTAAAAATTAATTCAACAAAACAATAATTTTCAGAAATGATCAAATAATTACAATAAAATAAAAATTAAGAGGTTAAAGACTGTGTCAAAAATTATTTATCAATAGAAAATTGTGCTTAAATTTTAAAGTTCAAGTATTTACTATTTTTAAAGTACAATTTGAAGCATTATTACTTCCCTTAAATAAATGAATATACAGAATTTTTTTATGATAATGATAATTGCTTTATAAAAAGTAGAGTAAAGCTCAGTTTACTTACTTTAAAAAGTGAAAGTTTAAAATAATGTGCTTTAAAGTTAAAGTTGCTGTGACGCTGGCTTTCAATTATATGCTCAAAATGGCTGTTCATTTATCGTCTTTTGGAACAAAACAACATGAGAAATGAGCTTTACTTTGGGCTTGGTCTAACATGAAATTAACTCATTCGTTGCGGCTTGAAATAACAAAAGGCGCAAAACTGACACACACACACACACACATATACACACAGCACACACTCGCAGGGATGAAGGCATTCATGACTGAGGTCAAGCGACGCCATTTTTCAGGCGGCCAAACAAAAACTTTGCTTCAAGTGCTCCACACAATGCTTGCATATGTGTGTCGTTTTCGTCTATCGCTGGTGTATGTGTGTGTGTGCATTGTGGGTTCGAGTTTGTCTGTGGCTCAAGCACATGCTCTGCTGGCTGCGAAGAAAACATAAACAAACGCCCACATACAGCGTGGCGTAAAAGCTTCTAAAGTGCGCTAACAAAAACTATGTCACGAAAGCTTTTACGCGTAATATAATGAACATTGTCTCAATATATGATGCCGTCAGGCGCAACAGTTTTTGAGCGTGCGCGCAGCACGGCAACACTGTTTTGCACTCGCTCTCCCGAAGCGGAATAAAAAAAAAGTAATACAAAACTTTTACGCTCTCACACTCGCTCTCTGGGCGCTTGCTCTCGCTCCGTCTATCTCTCGCATGGAGCAACAGTTATAAGCTCATGCTGTTGCTTTCGCTGCTGCTCACCCTTCGCGCGGCCCAGACAAAGCCAATGTGCTGCTTTACCTGCAAATTGTTGCTGCTGTTACTGGGAGTTGCAGTAGCAGCAGCGCAGTCAGCGTCATAGCTACGCGTACTTATATGTGTGTGTGTGTGTGTGTGCTTAGGGCACCCAGGACTTGCTGCTGCTGCTGCCTGTGAAAGATGTGTTCAGTGCCTGGATTGTTGTTGGCGAGTGCACAACGTGTGGGCCAAGCGGAGTGCGCGACTTTTCGACCAGTGTTGTACAAGTCGCGAACTGTTTAGTAACGTTTATTATTTTATAACAAAACGCAGTGTGTTGTGTGTGTGTGTGTGAATGTGCGTGCGTGTCGAGAGTGAGTTCGTGAGTGTTTTGCGAGAGTGTGTATGTGAGCTTTTGTAGCCAGATCCACGTGCGCTTATTAAAAAATGTTTGCAAATCCAAAGAGATGAGGTTTTTACGTTTTAGTGCCGTGTAGTATAAAATATAGTACATACATACATATATATATTTGACATATGAAAGCAACAAGCAACAAAGCAACAGCAAAAAGACGGGCATGTTTATGACGCTATAAACACTACGCATTTTTGGGGTAGGCATGCAACAAGCGCATAAAATTAAAACTAAACTAACACATTAACATTGTTTGACACACATTCATAGACGATGTGTATAAGGACAAAAACTTAAACATTGAAATTCAATTATGCGTGCCCTTGCACATTTTTCCCATTTTCCACGCCGTCGAACACGATGGGGTCCACTTCCCTATTTCCCTTTTCGCTACTTCCCTTTACCCCACTTCCCTTCCCTTCCCCAACTGACTGGTGGCTTGGTTTTGTCTGGTTTCTGGTTGCAAGAGATCTGTTTTTCTTCACATTTTGGCTGGTGGGGGGAAGACGCATCCTTTAAGGTGTTTTGTGTCTGCTATGTGCCGTATCTGTTTTGCTTTCATCTTCAATTTCCGCTGCGCACTCGCGCGTTGTCATCGTCGTCGTCGTCGTTGTCTTGGCACATAAAACACCAAGAAAATTACAACTTATTGAGTTGCAAAGCGCGCACACGAACAACTGAGAGACACTCACACACACACACACACCGACACACACGCATACACGGAGAGACAGGGACAGAGACAGACAGTGCACCCTGGGGAGTATGCTACACTTTTAGCCAGCTTCTATGCTGCGTATGGGCATGCGAATGTGTCTTGAGGTTACCAGGGTCTCCATTTGCATGCTTTGCGTCTACCTCTGTCTGCGACTCAGAGCGTACATACATATATATGGATATATGTGTATATGTTTGTCGTACATATGCTCGTCGCTATAATTTCATCTGTTCGCATTTTTTTACGACTGCCCGGTCCGATAACAGCAGCAGACAAGCGTAGGTAAAAGCTGCAGACGCGGTCAGAACAACAACAGCACTCCACTTCTACTTCTTCTTGTGTGTGCGTGTGTGTTTTTTTTTTTTTTTTTGGTTCGTTTGGGATGTGTTGAGGTCCTTGACTTTTACTGTTTATTGCTAAGCAATAACAAATTTAACTGAAGCAGAAAAGGTAGTCGCTGATAATGTCCCAAAACTTGTGACAGCCATGCGACTATATATGTATTTATTCATCTTCAGGCAAATTGGATATGTTTTTTTATTGAGATGCCAGATAGAGAAGTGCAGGAAAGAGAAATGACTAAATAAATTTAATATTTAATAAGTGGCAAATTTATTAGTTCTTTCTGAAATAGCGACAAAAGGAAAATGAGTCAAACAATTTAATATTTATTGAAACGTTTTTAGAAAATATATAAATTTGTACTCTGAATAGATCCAAAGAGCAAAACTCTTAGATTTGTTGCTTAAAATAAATGAGTATATTAAGTATACGTAAATAATACAATACATTTTATAAAGAAGGCAGAATCCTCAGCACACACAATAGTCACAAAATATTTTAAAATTTGAGTTCAAATAGTTTAAATAATTTGTTTACATTTCAAAATACACAGAACAATCTAAAATGTGTAGCTGAGAAAATAATAAAAACTACAAGTATACAACTAATTTAAATATACAATAACCGGTAAATGTACCAACACAACATAAATTTCGAGTCTTACAAAAATTCTTCTGGTTAATATGTCAATTGACTAAATTGTCTGGCAACGCTGCGTTCCGCAGTTCATTAGCGCAATTATGTTACTACTATTTATGTGCATTTTGTCTACTACAATTTGTAGTAGTAGTAGTAGTAGTAGAAGTAGTTAGTACGCTTTTTGGCGTGCTGCCTTTTTTCGCCTGACTTTCGCAACACGTTGCCATTAATACGTACTTCCCTTGACACTTGTGAGCCAATAAACTTGAAAAAGAGCAACAGTTGCTGCACACTGACACACTAACACACACACACACACACACATACACGCAAATACACACACACACATGTACACGACACGAGGGCAATACAAATATTAAGTGGAAGCCGAGGGCTGCGTCGCCTCTTTGAGCCGAACAGCATTTTGTCGAGCTGCTCGAGAACTGGCAACGACGCCGTTGTCGACGCTGCCGCACCACATAACGTAGATGTCCTTTGCCGTGGCCGCCTCGCAAGTAGCTCCTGTTTTGCGCCGGCAACAGCACAGAAAATAACACGAACGTCGTAATATTAACACGCGGCCAACAAGTTTCAAGTTATTTTTCGGGTTGCGAATTGTGGGTTGCGGATTGTGTGTTGTGCGTTGCGTGTGGCGGGTGGTAACGGGGCATGGAACACGTTCGAATCATCATCGACTGTTGCACGCATGCTGTGTGTATGCTGTGATATGTTCATTTTGTCTTTGGCAACACTTAGTAAACAATTAGTGTGCTAGTTGCTTGTGACACACACGCCGCCATCTTCAAAACACAAAGTCAAGTCAAGCCGACAATTGGAGACGTGCCCCACAGGCGCTCGATGCTGCGAGGCAAGTGAAAAGTTTTAATTGTCTGCGTTTATTCATTGAGAAACTTGGCTGCGGTGCGTCTGAGAGCGTGTGAGTGTGAGTTTTGCTTAATATTCATGCTTGGCACGACACAGTTTTATGTGAAGTTATGGACCCTCAACTGTCATTCAGCAGCCTCAGCCTCAGCATCAGCATCAGCGACAGCAACAGCAGCCGTAGTAGCTTCATAATAATAATAATAACTTGTTTGCCTTTTGTGTTATTTGCATAGCGTTTACGTTACGTTCTCTGTTTTCTCGATTCGCTCTTCGTTTCGTTGTGCTGCTTATTATTATTTATCATCTGTGCTTTCATTCGTTCTGATTAAAATCATTTGATGGCTGCAATTCGGGCAAATTGTTAGCATTGTGCTGAACGAATTCAGCTTTTGTTTATTTGTATTACATTTCGTTTATGGCCATGAAACATTTTTCATTTATACTCAGACTCAAACTCGCACTCACACAATCGCCACTCACACGTATTCTCATTTGCGTACTCGTTTTTACATTTTTTATGAACTACAGTTAAAAGATTTGCCTGGACTTCGTCCTCCCCATTTGTTATTGTTGCTGCCCTTCGTCAGACGCCTGTTTATATAGGTATAAGTATAAGTATATGAATTGCCATGTTCGGAATTGCGTTTAAATGCTACTTTAAAAGGTTGTTGTCCTCACTTTGTGTGCTTCGTGCATTGAGGAGCGGCAACAAAAAAAAGAAAGATGTGAAAGTTGCCAGCCAGAAATATAAACAGTTGCATACTTTATGCGGCCCTTTTCGCAGAATTACGTTGGAGGGCGGCGAGTTTTACATTCGAACAAGCCATTAATTTTGTGGATATAAAAGCCAACTTAGACAGAATTTTCGAACGAAAAGTAAATATTATTTTGCATACAATTTATTGCTTATTTTGGCAACGCAATGCTGGCGCAGCAGTAAAAGAGTTTTCCTGTAAATTTAACAAATTTCTTTTAATTTGCTTATTTGCTGGCAACAGCAAAACAACAACAAAAAAGTTATACTACATTTGCGTAATTTTAATTTCAATCTTTGTTCGCATCAAATGATTTCTTATGTCTTTTGTACTTACTTTGGTTAGATATTCTGTACTGTGTTAGACCTTTCTTTAAAGCACAATCCCATTATAGCAATCATATATTACAGCTGCAAAAACCGCATGATACCCTCAGCTTTTGTTTTATTTCGCAACTTTATTATGCATACATTTGAATAAAGCATTAACTGCTTTAAGTGCGCTCAAAGGTATGCTATAAAAATGCAACAGTTTCTAGTTTTCTAATAAACTTAACGTAACGTTGAAACCTTTCGTGTTGCCCTTAAAAGCATGCTATAAAATTCAACATTGGAACCACGGCTGCAAGTCTAATAACAATATAGCAAATGCTTTCTTCACTTGCCCTCACATTTTGCATAAATTTAATTTGGTCTGGTTTTTTTTTGTGTGCACTTATCTATAGCCCTTTTCGGTGCACCACAGCAGCAGCAGCAGAAGCAAAAGCAGTTGGCTGGCATGTGGCACGTGTAATTGGCACTTAAATGAGTCGGAGTTGTAAATTTAATTTGCAAGTGCGACTGGAGCTGAAACCGAAATGCGCAGCACATCAAAATGTGCGAAGTGAGTCACAAAGTTTATGCGATAACAATTTCTGCAAGTTTATGTAGTTTACACCCGAAAAAGTCAGCTCGAAAGTCGTCTCATTTACGAGTCCTCAATTTTCAAGCCAAACATACAAACATTTTGCCTCGCGGCCCTGCAAACTTCCAGAGTGACTTCTTGCCGTCGGTTCTGTGTGTATGTCTTAATTTGGAGGGCAATTCATTAGGCGCGTTTTGAGACGTCGTGCATTTTAATTAATAATGATGTATGCTCACGCACACAGTCGCATAGAGTCGCACACAAACACAGATACTTACGTAAGCCGCAAGTTTTTGGGGCCAAACAAAACAAATTTATTTATTTGATTCGCTCAGTGTGATTTCATACGGAAATTCGAATTGAATTGGGGATGCTGGGCATGCAATTAGTGCTTAATTAATGTGAAAATCGATTATATGGCAAATGAACTTTGCACTTGTCCCAAAAGACGCTCGCACACGCTCTCTGCTCACATTTGGGGCCAACAATGGGTTTGCCATAAGGCTGTAACGTAGCCTATGTGTCTGCGCGTCTTCACACAGCCAATTAATCAATAGCAAAATTGGAAAATGTAATTAAAATAAATCAAGCAGTAAGCCGACTTTCCTTTTCACTTTCCCCATTGTTTCGCTACCAAGATGTATTGGCTGCAAACTCAATATGAAAATGGCCTATTATTTGTCAGTGTCTGTCTGTCTGTCTGTCTGTCTGTCTGTGTAAATCGGATTACAACTAACGCATGTTTATCGAGCATTGTTCAATAGACTCAAATTTGGCAAATTATGAAGCCTGCCAACTATTTGAATTTATCCTCGTTGTAGTCCTTGTGGCCCTGTGGACTCGGACTCTGGACTGTGGCACAATCTACTTCAGTGTGTGCGGCCTTGGCATAATGCTGCAATTTTGATTATTAACTAAAGTTGCGCACACGCCACGTTTCCAGCGGCGAAAATAGCAGAAATATGCCAACGAAATGTCGCATTTTCAACGCAACTTTATTTTTTCTTTCTCTGTGTTTTTTTTTTTTTATTATTTTTGGCCGCAGAGAAAATACTTTTTGTCATCTGGAAAAAGATTCCTCCCGCGCCTCCCTCAGGCCTCATGCCCTCTTTGTGTTTGCTGTGCGCTGGCTTTGTTGATTTGATATAAAATTCATAAAAGAAGCAGGCGAAAAAAAAACAACAACAGGCAAAGCAAAAACAAAAAAAAAACAAAAACAGAGAAGGAAAATGTTTTCCATTTTGACATGAAATAATCAAATTGTCACACAGTGCTGGCGGCTTGGCGCAAATTTTATTTTATGCTCTCGTATTTCTCTCTGTGGTTGGCAAAAACAACAACAAAGAGTGTTAGGACTGCAAGGAATGCGTAAAGGATTTGCTAAGCGATCTTTTGCATATGCTTTAAATAATTCCAACTGCGGTCACGCGACGTATGCATAATGTAACATGTTTTGCAAATGTTAGGATTTATTGTGGTACAATCAAAGTACAAGAGCATTGTGTAATAGAATTGAATTGAATTTGAACGGGGGGATGGAATTGAATTTTGGGTCTGGCAAAAATGTGTTGGCATTTGTTGTTGTTCTTTCTTGCCTTATTAGAGGACGGAATGTGTGTGCTCTATTGGCTGAAAGCACCACACTTGACGCTGCAAAATTGGCAAACAACATTTGCGGAGCAGAAACAAATTGCTGGCGATTTATCAGAGGCATCTTTAAGATTGACAGGCCCAAGCATCGGGCTCTGACAAATGGCCAGATATTTAAGCTACATTCAGTCGGTGTCTGAGCTTGAGGTTTCCACAGATGGAGATGCAAGATGGCAGCACAACAATGTAAACTAGAGGCCCCAGCTACCAGGCTACAGATAGAGATACAGATACAGCCAACAGCAAAGAGCTACAGCTGTAGATACAGATATCGATTTAATCATTAGTGGGCTCTTTGCAACTGTGAGTGCCGCTTCCTGGGGCATGGCCAATATTTCTATTCAACAAAAAATGAATTTACATTTTTATTGCACACGAAACAAGGGAGCAGAGAAATTGCGATGGTGTGTGTGTGTGTGTGGAGAACAATTTGCAGCTGGCATAATTGCGATTATGTTAGTTTTGCATAAATAATTTGCTCGAATTATATATCTGGTATTTTATTCATCATTTAGGTTTCAAGTTCGACCAATCGGCCATCAATTATCAATTAATGTATTGCCTAAATGTGCGGCCAACGTCAGCTTCTCCCATTTCGCCTGCTTAATTATCCATTTTAGTTTTCAACGTATTTGTCTGTCATTTGAAACTTTGCCTATTACGTCCACTGAGTCGCCATAACCGCGTCAAACGTTTCATCTTTCGGGCGTTAATTAATTCAAATGTAAAGCTATGTTTGTGCACGGCTAACGAGTTTCCCTTCTGAGTTTTCCAATTGAATGCCACCGATGCTTATTGTGTTTAAAGCTCGCTTTTTTTACTTTAGCTGCTATTCTTATTTCGATTCAAGGTTTTGACAGAACTCATTTAGTGATGCGGCATTTTCCTTTCTTCCTTTCTTGACTTATTTCGTTGCATTTGCATTTCTATTTATGCCCTTGTTTTGCACTTATTTGCTTGCATTTTTCTTCGCCGTCTTTTATCTCTTTAGGCCATCTTCCAATTTGTTTTCATTCCAGCTGCAATTAAGTCCCTCGTTGCGACTTTGCTACGGTTCACTTGATGAGACTGTGTATCTTGAATTGCATTCCTTTTCATTGCACTTTTATTTCATTTTGAAGGTTGATCCTTTTTGGGCTCATTATCTGGACAGTTCGTTAACATTTTTGCGTAGTTAAGACAAATTTCGTTGTATTAAATCTTTAGTTATTTTAGCTCTTTTTTTGATATCGAAATTATCGCTCGTTACTTTACTTGCTATAGTTTTTCTATTGTATCAATTGAGTCGTTACTTTATTAACTATTTTTGCTTTACGTTTGATTCTGATTAATACGCTTCGTATCTTAAATTTCCTGTGTTTCAAACATCTCTCTACGTTACAATTTTGACATTCGATATCCATTATCTTGTTACATTTTTGTTTTTCGAATTGTATTTGGTTGCTGCCACATTCGTTTTTTTCCTGCCTATTGTCGAACGTCATCTACTCTTGTTAAACCTTCACATTTCCCGGAAATTGTGTCTTGCTTCTCGTTTTACACTCTCAGCTTGCTTTGTGATTTCATATTTGTTGCTCTTTTTCCATTCGCCTTGCCAACTCTAAATGTGATTTAACTTTCACAAAATCCATTGATAGACTCCACTTCAACTAATTAGTTCTGTGTTAATTAAGCTCTCTCTCTCTCTGTCTCTCGCTCTCTTTCGCGTTCTGCGGACAGCGAGTCCTTGACGCGGCTTATCAATTACGAAATACGCTTATAAAATTCGTATTAAATTTTTTGGTGAGCACCATTTCTTTTTTTTCGCCTTGAGTGCGACAAGCATGAAATTCATCTGATGGCTAAACGACTTTTTAAAGATCTGTCGTCTGTTGGCACGCGTATATATTTTAAGCTGACGTGAATTTATGACATGGCGCATCGACCCCACCTTCAACCTTCTTCCATTTACAACGAGTTCCCCGCAATCATCCCTGCCACCAAAAAAAAAAAAGTGCGAATGTGTATTCAAGTGTTTGTGGGTTGTGTCGGTGACATTTAAAGATTGATGCTTTTCTATATCCGCAAGTAATCTGCTAAGTTGAGTGCGTATTTGCCCGGGCAACAAGTCATTCAGCTGCCAGCCACCAGCTGCCAACTACCTCCGCCTCCTTTGGCTTTCTCCTTCCCCTCCTCTTGGTCACGTCTGCATTCTTTCCGCTGCGGCTTTTGTATGCAGTTTGAGGCAGGCTTTTAAGTCAGCTTTATGTTTGTTTAATCATTCGCAATGGCATTGCATGCATTCAGGGCGAATCGAAAAATCACTTTCAAATCTATTGGTTTAATTGATAGCACACTCGCACACACACACACACACACACACACTCGCACACTCACATTCATACCCACACACACATTCTCACACGCACATGAGTGTTTTTTTTTTCGGGGGTGTTCTCATTGAGATTCTTTGGCACACTTGCTCATATTTTTTCTTTTGCTTTTTAATATTTTTTTCGGGGGCTTTGTTTGCGCAGACATTTTGATTTATGAGTTTACGTTGGGCCGGCGTTGAAAATTGAAATTTTACAAAAGAATAAGAGAGCTCTCACCCCCCGCCCCCGCTCCCGCCCCCGTCCGAGAAGAAAACAAAAAATGAAATGAAGAAAAGTTATGCATAAAAAACAGGCCCACAAACAACAGAGCAGAACACAGGATACAGAGAGTCCTGCTGCTGCTGCCAAGGCTCCGTCATAATGACAAGGCTGCCAGGCATTGAAACTTGTACATGCAAAGAGCACTGAGAGGAGAGATATATACACAAATATCTATATACTTTCATAAATGTACATCTAGCTTTATGAAAATATGTGGGCCTCAAGTGTACCTTGGGGATAATTTGAGTTTGCGGCACACACTCAACTGAACTAAACCTACGGGGGAAGGGGGCTAGCAAGAGGGGCGCCCACTAATGAGTCCACGAGGGGGGGGCAGCGTGTGTGGGAAGGCCACATGGATAATTATGTAACGGGCGTAGTTGTAAAGCATTCTTTTGACAACACCTCAAACAATTTGCCAAATTAAAAAGCATCAAATTTGCCCGTTGTTTCTCGTTCGTTGATGAATCGCTGCAATTTGATTGATAGCTGTCGACTGTCGTGCATTGTGCGTCAATCGAGCATGTGATTTCTCTCTACTAGATTGCCGCTACAAAAATATTAAACATGAATTTCATGACATGACAGCTGAGGGAGGTCTGCATGGTGTTCCATGTTCCAATATAAGTTGGCTGGCATTTGGAGGGCAAAACAGAAAGAAACTCCGCTGACGCTGTGCTTATTTTTAATTAGAAGACGGGGAAGTGCACAAGGGAATACAAACTCACATAAATTCGTACTGAAATACTTTCAAATTTACGTACTGAAATTTACGTCTTTAAGAAGAATGCCAGTTAATCTAGTGACACTAGCTTTAATACACTGCGAGGACAGACGGGCGGAAATGCGAAAAGACTACCAATCAAACCTTAACCTTCAAGTAAATACCATTTCTGACATTTCAATCGAGTTATCTTGCCTGCTGGGGAGTTGTGTAAGTCAAGTGTGTTAGTTTTGATTGGTCGCATCATCAATAATGTTGAGCGTATAGATTTTTATGAATAGAAATCATAACAGGAGCTGACAGACAGCAGCTGTGACAAAATCCTCTGACCTTTTGTGGCAAAATGAGCCTAAAATGGCAGCTGGCCAACGCTTGAGCAGGTTTCACACTATGGCTAACACGAACACGAACACGAACACACACACACAAGCGTTGCAAATATTTGCACACGTTAATGACTCGGTGGAGAGGCGACTGGTTGGTTGGCTGGTTGGCTCGTTGCCTGCTTTGTCCTTCAAAGACGACAGCAGCCGTGGACGGTGGTCAGGCAGCAAATTTTGCATAACATTGACCCCATTCATTAAATGCCGCCTGAGCGGCAAATTATGGGCCAGCAATAGCAGCAGCTCAACGGATTCGGAATTTTCCCGCTGGCTGGCCACGTAACGATGCTAATGTAGTGCCTGCTGCTGACTGGAGTGAAATGCTCAAATATAGCCGCAGATCGACTCGTGATACGGCAGCTGTTGCATCGCAGCTAGTTGCAGTCTAGTTGAGCTCGAAAACAAAAGGCGCAGCAGCAACAGAAGGAGGCTAAGGAGAAGGCGACCAGACGGATTGGCATTTAATTAAACATTTTGCCGGAAATTGTTTAAGCAAGCACACACACACATAGACATATGTATAAATAGCAGACAGACGGTCAGACAGGCAGTCAAGAGAGAATGGTAGCAGGATATGGCTGCAGTCTCGCTCTCTCTCTCCCTCTCTGCCGCTCCCCGTCGGTCACGGTTTCAGAGCTAAACGCCATTTAAGCCTTGTGGCGCAACAATTGTTGAAGCGTAATTAATGCGATTTGGTTATGTTGCCATCGATTGGCAGCACTGTGCGCAACAAGGACCCGCGCTCGCCTCGTTCGTCTCGTTCTCTTTTTGCTTTCTCTCCGCTTTTGTGGCACACGCGGTTCGTATCAGTTACCAGCTTGCATAGTCATTGTTGTTCTTGCTGGTCCATTGGCCAATTGGCTTTTGTGCTGATCTAATGCCGCTTTACTCTTGTTTATATAAAATATTTTCTAAAAATGGCACTCATTAATCCTTTTATTGTTTGCTCACCCTCTGTCTAGTTTGCTGCCATTATCGTTATCGTTATCATTGCCGTTGCCTGTTTCCTGTTGGCCATTTGCATTTGGCTTGCAAATAAGTGGTTGGCTAATTCGTGTTGAATTATTGGAAGTAGTTGACTTGCAGTTAGCAGTTGTTATGCTTTAAGTAAGCTAATTTTGCTTTCGCTGATACAGTCAAAGCTTGCAAATAATGTGTAAATAAAATGCAAATAACAGGCAACTACATCACGTTTGTAGTCCATTATTACCACTTATTTTCCCCTTTGCTTTTCTTATATTTTGTATGCTTTATAGTTACGTTGTTCTGTGTTTATGGAGAATAAGAATCAAAATGACTTTTAATAAGCATAAGAATGTTTATTCAACGATTAACTATCTATTTGTGCAGTGAAATGGCTGTCGAAGTAATTGATTTGTACCGTTGAGGACGAAAATAGTAAAACGATTAAATTTTCGAATTGTCGAGCTCAAAGGCACTCGCGCTTTGCTTTTGCACTTTGACCCACATTTGTTAAACTTTGCTACTGTCACAGGCGGCAAAGGGGCCGTCTCTCATTGTTTTCTGAATAAATCATACGACGTGTGTGACACAAAACCGCTGAACAAACACGCCAGTGCACACAAGCATAGATAGCGCCGCACTCACACACACACACACACACACTGAGGCAGTGAGACATTGTCAAACAAGGACTACATATGTGTGTGTGAGCGTTGTGCGGAAGGTTGTCAGTTGGTGGTCGCCCGCTGTTTATCCTGTGCATCCCTTTGGCGTGTGCAGTTTGTCTGCTGACAGTTTTTCCTCTCGCCTTCCGTTCGCTACATGCACATATTACGTATACACAGTGTTGTGCACGTATTTAAATTGTATTGAAGTCGCACAAGTTTCTTCTGGCTGGACACATGGCTTTCGATTATCCACACATAAAAAACATTCGAGAATCATAAGCTGCTGACAAAACTTTATACTTTGTTGCTGCTTTGCTCTGGTTTAACAAAAATGCTTATAGCAAAAAAATAAACTGGCTGTTGTGCATGATTGCTTGGGATTTTTGCTGCGTTGCGGCAGAGATTCACTTAAGCGTTCGCTTCGGTTGAACCGCAAACCACTTTGTTTATTTCATTACTGCGCTCGTCGAAGTTTATAATGTGTTCGCCGTGGCGCGGAAGCAAAAGCATTTTTCAAATATTTATGCTTGTAATTTGTATGTAGAGATTGGCCGCCGTTTGTTGTCGTTTCCCTCTTAGTTCCTTTCTGTTGTTCCTTGCGAGACGAGCTATCGACGAACATGGATATCGGACTTTGGCTATTTTTGTAGCGAGCCAATAAATTATTCAAGAGTGCATGTGAGTGCATATTTAAGCATTTAAGTGCCTGAAAGCCTGGACTAAACTGGACAACCCGGACTTGGGGCTTTGACAGGCGAATCACGTGCAATCGAGTTACAAATTCATTTGGGGCCACAGCAATGCCCAATTGATTACATCGAGTTGTGCTCGCTACCGATTTGCTTAGAATTCAAACTCATGCTAGGCATTGACACAAAATCGATGTTTACCAAATTAAACGTGCCACGTTCATAAGGCCAATTCATGTCATCGGTTAAAATACAAATTACAATCTAAATATTTGATGAAGATACATTATTTCAATGGCATTTGCAAAGCACTTATATATAACATTGTTTATTATTCTTTTCGGGCTTAAAATATGTGAATATTTATGTTCATTAATTATTTACCAGCTGCCGAAAATTCAATTAGCGCACTTACGAGAGCTTAGCTGATGAACATGGAAATTGCAATTCAAAATAGACGATAAATAGCTACGAAGTGCAGAATTCTTCTCCAATGCACATATCATGATAATAATAAATATGAATTAGGTTTTGGAAATGCCGTAAACCACAATTAAAATCGTTATGAAAGCTTGTTGTATTCAAAAAATATTTGCTTGTCTATTAAGAGCATTTTTAGTAATTTGCTGCAAAGTGCTTTCGAGTGTAGCAACGTGTATAAATAATAATAGGTTAGCACTAACTGATGTAGCATAACTCAATAAAGTGTTTCTTCCTTGCACACGCACATTTCTGAGTTTTTGCGTATATTTTTGTTTATATTTTGTGTCTTGCCACTCTTTCTCTCTCTCTTTATCTCTGTATTTGAGCAGTTCTCCAGCATAAGGCCACTTGACGCATACGTTTGGCTCCCCAGATGTTTGCCTCCGAGGCCCAATGCCCAAAAGGCAGTCATATTGTACAGTGGCACAGAGAATGATGTCGACAAGCACTTGACACCAACAAGTTACTCGTAGATACTTAATGTTCATACACTCTCTGTGTGTGTGTGTGCATTTGTAGTTATGCTTAACGCTTATTTTATAGTAAGTAATATATGCGCTCTTTTGAGCAGAGCTTAAGGCATTATAGGGCAAACAAGCGCAACGGAACTGCACACAAATGTCGCCTACGCAACACAAAGATAAAGAGTCGGGACGGAGGGACAGATGGGCGAACTGATAGTCACATAGGTGCCCAAAGTGTGTCTATATTTGTGTGGCTTTTCAGCGTATGCTTTTAAGCGACACTTTGCTATTGATTGTGCCGTTCTTAGCACGCTTTCTGCAGTTTGGGAAACGCCATAATGTTGCCAGCGAGTGTCGAATTTGAGCTACTTACGTTGATGTGCGAAAAACGGTTTGGGCGGCAGTTAAAGAAAAAGGCGAAAAAGGGTTTCAGGGAGCGCAATAAAGAACCTGCTTAAGAAGATGAAAATAATGGCTAGGAACTAGATATGCTGACGGTTTCAAAACTACTTCTATTATTTTGAGGGAAAAATAAACAGCTCGCTAAAAGATTAAAAAGGATTATTTAGAAGTGTTTAAAGACTAATTTGAAGCAGCCACAAGCACCGTCTAGCTATGTTTTTTTAAGTAATTTAATAGTTTTGAACTTTTTAAAAAATTTGCGCATGTAAAGAACGGCAAAGTTTCAAAATTTACGAGAGTTTGCGACTTTGCTTGCTTTCTATAAAAGCAAAGTGGAAATGCTCTCTCAGTTCTTTTAAAACATTTCTCTTCGCAAATGCAATAGTTTTCCATGTAAAATCCATTTACTTATGAAAATAAAATTTTCTTGTCAATTTCACTTGGATAACCCAAAGCAAATAAGCGATGGGGAAACAGTGATGAACGGCGTTTAAAGCAAACAAGTTCTATGATTAGTTGGTTACATCAGCTCGAGTGCTTTTGCTTGAACGTTATGCTTATCATCCATTCGATTGCAATTGAGCTGGTGTTGCACAAGGAAAACTGTGTGTTTCCTGTTCACTTGACTGCGTACTGCGCTGCTGCTCTGCTGCTCTGCTGCCCTGCTGCCAGTTGAACTGTTGTGCTGTGTATCGATGTCTTCATTTCATGTGATTGTCAAGTGCTAGGGCGACACGTTTTTGTTAAGTTTGCTGTGCACTTTGGCATTGCTTGTCAGCACTGTCAACGCTTGCTTCCGGAGCTTTAGCATTGACCCTGCCTAATGGCAACATACGCCATGGGTTCCTTTGCTTCCCCATCTCTACTCTAGTTCTCTCTTCTCTAGTCTGCTGCTATTTTTGTATTTGCACAGATTGTACTATGTTGATTTTTGCATATCTGACAATGACACTGAAATGTTAGCTCTGTTTTTCATACGTTTGTTTATTCATGACGACCGCTGGCAATGCGCATTGGGGGCCATGTGTGCTGGCATCGGTGGCATGCGACGTGCGGCATACGGCATGCGGCATGCGGCGGCATTTGGCATTTGTGCGGCGGCATGAGGGGCGGCAAGCGTTTTCTCTTGTCCAACATGACGTATGTGCAATGTGCAATTTTAATATTCCTATAAAAAGTTTTTAATCTGATATCCAATGCCGTCTCTCCTTCTCTTTTTTTTTGTTTGCCCCTGGAGCATGTTGGAGGTTGGCTTTCCTGCCGTCAGCTAACGAAAATTGATTTGTGTGTTTCGAGTCAAATTCAATTACGTACAGCGTGCCACCACTCAGGGTGTCCTCTGTCTTTATTGTGTAAGCTGCCGCTAAAAATAGCCATTGACGAGGCAATTAAGAGCTGGGCGAGCATAAGTTCTGCTTAAAAAGAAATGCACTAACTAGATCGAGAGACAGATAGAGAGAGAGAGAGAGAGAGAGAGAGAGAGAGAGAGAGAGCTCTAAGCTAGCAACTATGAGCTTACATATATGTATAGTAGTTGAGTGCATTTGTGTCGTATACGTAACGTATGCTCGCACATCATTAAAAATTCAGCAAGTGTAAATTAAAAAGATGCCATGTAAGCTGTTCCCTTTCCACTTCCTTGCTTCCTTCGCTGCTTATCATGCGTTGCATGCGTGTGCATTTTTCATATTTTCAATAAGTTCTGCACGCAACAGCGAGTGGAAGGAAGGCGGTGAGGTGTAAGCGTTGAACTTGCCCCAAGGCAGTCATCTTCAAATGCTTAATTACATTTGCACCACACGCAGCCAGCGAGTCTTTTGCACATGCGATGCGCATCCATCATCGACTTGAGCCAGGATAATAGTCAGCCCAGCGCTGCCATTGAGAGAGGTACAGAAGAAGAGGGTAGGCAAGCAGCCAGGCAGCCAAGCAGCCAGGATGTCAGTTAGCAAGCAGCCTAAGCATCCAGTGACGCGTGTGTGACGCGTTCGGTTGCCTTTCAATTGATATCGCATGTCGCTGCCGTCGTCATCAGTCTGCTGGGAGACACACAAACTTTCACCCACACAAAGCGGCATTTCCTGAGCATGCACAGCGAGAAAAATTGTGTTGTATATGCAAAAAGAAAAATTCGTTAGACTTTTGCTGAAATAATGAAATGCAAGCGTTCTTAAATTGATTGGTTTTGATTTCTCCACTTAAATAAATAATATTTAAAACTGTCTCATCTTGGATTTATTTCTAAAATGTTGAACTTCTTTTAAATACTTGTTTTTTACACTCTTTTTCTCTCTGTGCACATGTATGGCGTTTTCAATTTTCAGTTGTGCTCAGCCACCTTTTTGTCGTCGTTGTCGTTGTCGTTGTCGTAGGCACAAGCCAGTGTTAGACAACGTGAGAAAGAACACCGACAGCACTTCCGCTTTAAACGTGTGCGTGCTTGTGTCTCGATAAAACTGTTGGACTTTGCATGTGTGATTCTGTTATTTCCTTTCCACCGCCGCCCTGCTTTTAACTCGATGCCTTCGCATATATTCATTGTGTTGGGGTTCCTTTCTGTGTTCTGTGTTCGCCGCCACAGTTAAACTGTCATTGTCATTTAAATGTCTTTTGACTGTTGCTGCTGTCAGCGTGGTGCTTTTTTTCACCTCCGTCCCTTTCTCCCGTTCTCTCTCTCTCTTTGGCTCTGTTGCTGTTATTATTGTTGCCACAACTTTGTATGGGACACACAACAGACGCACACACACATTGAAAGCATTAAATTGAAAAATATTTTCAGCCACAGTGCCTGCTAAAGAGACAGCGCGTAGGTAGCCACAGCTCTATGCCTTTATAGTTTACTGATTATTTATAACTTTTTAATTAATTTTTGGGCAACTATGAATACAGTCAGTGAACTGTGTTTAGAACTGGGTTTCATTTTACGTATATTCTAATTTTGGTGCAGCATTTGTAGCATGTATTTACACAAAATTGGTAATTATTCCGTATACGCCCCATGCTGCGTATACTTGATAAACTTTCGGGGGTATTCAAACTTCAATGGGTCGCAAAGTTTCACATTTTATTTGAGTTTGATTTAATCATCAATTATTTGCTTTAACTTTCTGTATTTCATAAATTTCAATATTATTTGATTGTTTGTCTTTTTATTGACAGCGCATCATAACTTTGCGTTTATAGAATTATTTAATATTATGAGCTGCTTTTAATTAATGTATTCAGTCAAGTTATACTGCCAAATGTATGCATAATAAAAGTACAATACAAAAATTGGATATTTCATGACATAAATTGAAATGAGCATGCACGTCGTATACGCAATTTTCTATTGTTCTATTTATTTGCCTTAAACGCAATAAATAAATTCAACTATATGTGTGTTTTTGAAATTTATTAAGATTTATAAAAATGGTTTCATGTTTTGCTATTTCAAATTTATATATTTCTCTAATTTAGATTGTTAATTATTACTGTTAAATATTTGTTTGTTTATTTATTTTATTGACTTTAATTAAATTTAGTGCGAGCATTTATTTGGTGTTTTGTCATTTTTAAATTCAATCAGTTATTATGCAATGCTTGTTTAAAATACACTTGGTTTATTTGTATAGCAATTTATGGTCATTATGCGTAAATTAATTTAAATAAATGTTTATTATTTGTTGGCCCTTAAATGCATTTGCATGCATACATTTAAATTGCTGCGCTGCATTAATTTATTAACTGTTGTAACGACAGCGGCTTTTAGTTGCAATTAAAAGTATTTTACGATAATTAAACTGTTGGCCAAACTGTGCCGCAGTTGGTTGTTGGACTTGTGTTTTGGCATTGTAATTCACTTTTAATGGAAACTCAAATATTAACGTGTGCCACATCTGTGCGTTATCGCACATCAGACATTAAACACACCCATTCAGTGGATATGCGAGTGTGTTATTTTGTATTTGCATTGTAGTATGGATAGCTGAGCAGCACCGAAACTAACTAAACGCCATGTTTGCCGACGTTGACGCTGTCGAGGAGGTGGAGACGTCGTCCAACCACCGCCAGGGCACCACATCAATATTTGTATGGTTGCGCCACATGCTGCGTGTGTACTTTATGTATGACTGAACTCACTTTGTGTGTGTATATGTGTGTGTGGCTTGTGTTTGTGGCAAGTGCGACGACGCGTCCAATATTGAAGCGAATTCCCCGCACTCGACGTTACTATTTATGGCTCTTGCCGCTCTCTGCACTCTCTGCTCGTTTGTGCCTTTTTATCGCCGCTGTCGATTCCTTGAAGGTGCTAGCTGTGCAACAGACTGCGATTATGGCGCATGATACTTACTTGTGCATTAAGCCAAGCAAGTGTAAAATGCAATGATCCACCATAGAAATCATCATCATCATCATCATCATCATATCACTTGCAGTGACATTAATTCATAATTCTTCTCGACAGCTCTATTTTTGATGTTGAGCTAAAATTGAACCTTGACTTTTTGCACATAAATATTAATTGTATGCATCTCGTTTGCCACATTTTTCCACAGGATTTTTGCGCAAACGGCATGCAGTGAAACTGTCGAAAATCTGATTAATGAAGAGCCAAGTATAAAAATAACGAGGCAGGCAACTGGATAAGGCAGCAAAGCACAAGCAACGACGAAGAGGAAAAGCAACCGAAATCAAACCATTCGACTGCATGAAATCCCATTCATTTTGTGAACTTGCATTTGGCAGCACACACACACAAGCGAAAGAGAGAGAGAGAGAGACAGAGAGACAGAGAGACAGATAGAGGGTAAGCACATTGGGCAAAAAAGAGGAAAAGTAAGCAGTCGTGTAGCATGTCAAGTGGACGCAGTGCACGCCTACCGCCCACGCCGACGCCCACGCAGAACGCCAACAACAAGCATCACCGTGTGGCAGCAGGAGAGCCCAACAGCAACAACATGATGCAATATAGCAGCAGCAATAGTGCAACAACTGGCACAACGGCCAACGGTGGCTCCGTTGCCTCCGCCAACAATGCATCAACCGTTGGCGGCCTGCAAATGGCCAGCATGGGCATGAACCTGAGCATGGCCAGCATCGGCAGCATGACAACAACAGCGACGGGGGCCGCAGCTGGCGTCGCTGGCTACGGGCTGGGCACGCTGTCCAGCGGCGTGAGCATCTCCACCAGCGATGCGGCCACCGAGAGCATACCCGGCGAAACGATCGATGTGCTGGGGCCCGAATTGGCGGTGGCCACGTCGCAGGTCCTTGAGAATCTGTCGGAGAACGAGCGCAAGATGATAATTGAGGTGCTGAATCGCGATGAGTCGGTGCGACAGCGCGATGCCACCAGGATAATGTGAGTAGACCTCCCCTCTCATCTTCAATCTGTTTAACTACTAGCCGTCTAATAATTGACTTGGACCCACATGTGCTTGTGTGTGTTGCAACACATTGTTGTCACATTCGCTTTTTTCGCTGTCAATGCCCCTTACGATGATGAGTTTAAGCCAACTCAATTAAAACTCGCGCTATTTCCGAGAAAGAAAAAAACAAAGAAACAACTTTTCGTATGCTCTCCATTTTCTGCTTGCTTTTCTTTGATTTCTCCGCCAATTTGTCTCGTTTTTTTGTTTTTGTGTGTTTTCGTTTGGTTGGCGGAATGTGGCAACTTTTGAAGCAAATAGAAAATGCTGTTGCACTTAGCACGTTGTTGTTTTTTGTACTCGCTTTTGTTAGAAGTTGGCCAAGTCCGAGTGCTTTGGCAATTTCGGGCGGGCGTCGCACGTTCTGTGCATTTCACGGAACCGCAAAATTTATGGCCAGAATTTCATGCGGTCGCCTCGGCGCGAACAGGACCCAGGTGACTAGCGAGTTTTGTGCTCGCGGCATTTGGAGGACAAATCACGCACATGGCGCAGCACACACACATCGCACACACACTCGCACACACACACAATCTCAACCCATGCCAATAACAAAATCCCAGACTCAATCCCAGTTACAATCGCAATCCCAGTTCGAATCTGCAATCTTCTTGCTGGCAGCCAGCACAGTGCTTAGTTGCTGTAGGAGCTTGGCAGTCGCATTAAATTGATATGCGCGAACACACGCAAAAAAAAAAAAAAAAAACTGGAGACCAGAAATTGTTTTCACTTCGCTTAAGCGGCTTTTGTTCAATATGTACTTATGCCACTTGCGACTTAGTTCGCCTCTCATACTTACTTTTGCTTTTGTGACGCGCCATTTTGTGCTGAGCTTTTCTTTTGTGTCCTTTTTTTGGCGTTGGCGACTTTAAAGTGCGTCTGAAGTTGCATTTGACAGCACTTTGTTTTTTTGGTTTGTTTTTGGGGGTAAATTGAAATCAATTTTACTGTCTTTCTTTCACTTTTTATTGCCGTGTACTTTCTCCACTTGCGTGACAATTATGGCGTTACGTGTTTTGGCTTCTAGCCCATTACACTGGCCAACGATACATTGTAGGGTTGAATGACTGCACCGAACTTTTCGGGGCGGGCAATGATTACGCCAATCGATAAAGCGGCGACATATGTACGCGTAATGCGTTATTGATTTGGTGCGAGTTCTCAGGTTCGGCAGGACAACGAAAATTTGACTTTGATTTCAGTCAGTGTCATAATATTCGAGTAATAACATTGTTTATTACTTTGGTGCGGCTAATTGGATTCACAATTAGTTGATTTAGTCAGTTAGCAACGCTTTGCACGTTCAGCGAGTTTATTTGATTGCTATCTGGCATCTTCGATTGCCTGACAACAACAAAGTGTTCCTTACTATTCAATTAATTGCATTAAAATTGTGCCAAGTGAATGGACAATCAATACTAATGTCAATTTCATGTCTGACATTTGACTTAATATTCTTGGAATTTCATAAAAAGTATTTATTAAATTTCTTGGAATCTATGCTTAAACGATTGACAAACAAATTCTTTACGAAACTCCAGACATAAGGTGAATTAGTGAAATGAAAAAATATGACAAGTGCTTAATTTAATTTCAGACAATTCTTGAAGCTTTTGTGGACATAATATTTCAACTTAAGCTGCAGTTAAGAAATAAAACTATCTTTACTTATGCTTTATCTGCATTAAACACAGCTGTTAAGTGGAGCTTAACTTATGCTCCAATTTAAACTGTTTCCTGAATCTCTTGTGCTGATACTCGTATAATAAAGACAGCTGTGACTGCGTTTGACAAAGTTCTTCGTTTGCTATTATTCTTTTGGTCAATAATTTATTGGCAGCCATTGGTGGACTCATTGAAAATTCACTTAAATTGTATTTCTCAACAGTTAAGTGAAATTCTTCTGCTCGTATTTCTATGGGTATTTGGTGCGCGACATTGTATTGAGAAATAGGATACAATACAAACATTTAATGCAAGTTAATGCGTTGCGTGGCAGAAAGGTCGACTGGTTTTTAGTGCCAACTCATAAAGATTTCTATTACAGCACACACACACACACACACACACAGTTCAAATAATGTGCACATAAATCCTTTCCGTTCGCCTACGGGGCGCTGATTTACTTAGTTAAAATGTGGCCGCCTTTTGGGCGACTATTTCGTTCTCTCTCTCTGATTGCTTAATCATGTTGTGTGACGGAAATGGCGATATTGAAAAACGCCACTGGAGACGGTGACCAGCTGTGAGAGGTGCCAAGCTGTGGGCAGGAAATGATTGCCTTCATCAACGAGTCGCCGTTGGGTCACATGTAGCCATGACGACGACGACAGCGACGACAGCGACGTCGTCTCTAGCGTCACCTTCCAATCTCTCTGCCAAACACCACTCGACAGGGCGGAGGCAACAAATGATGCTTTCATAATGACACTGGCCACTGATTGGGCGAATTGCCAAGAGCGAGAAGATGGCATTATATCTATATATATATATGTATATATATATTGACTGTATATTGAGTAAAGCGGCAATAATGACGCCCGCCTACAACAAAAAACACATTACAAACACGCTGCTGAAGATGATGGATGAAAACGCGCAATGAGCAACGATGATTATGATGACGCCGGCTCCTAGATTCAATACTCATTCCACATTTTGTGCGTAATTCGTATGTCTGTTGCTAGCTAGCTGACTGGCTGCTGGCTGGAGGAGCGCGAATCATTAAAATACTTTGCCATTTCATTATCGTCATTGGCAATCATTGCCCTACTCGCCATTAACATAAAGCTGTCGTTAAGTAAAAGTAATTAATTTTGCAGCCTGTTTAATGTCCTTTCGACTTGTAAGCAAGCTGTTTGCCCACTGATTTTATTTTTGCGCAACCCAACAGCGGACAACTCAACTTCAAGCAGTCGGCGGCAGTTAAATTTATAGTGTGTAGAAACATTAACAGCCAAATAAGAGCGTATGTATGTTAAGTATGGCATACAGACTTGTTTGGGTTCTTTATGATCGCTTTGAGGACACATAAACAACTAGTGTGTGAATATGTGCTATGGGCCAAAGTTGCTTATTACGAAATGAAATATGCAACACATCAAATGTGAGTTTCAAGCATAGAGTAGGCAAACACTCAGGCTGAGTTCTGTTAATTCATTTAACTTAATGAAACGAACAATAACTATACGAATGTGCCAAGGAAATCTAAATTCGCCTCACTGTTTGGCCAACACAATTTACATTGTCTCTGCGGTCATTACATCATACAAAATCTGCAGTGCTTTAATTTCGACTAACGAATTAATGTGGGCAAATGCGCCGCTCACTTGATGTGCTGCCAAGGCACACGCGACACTTTATTAAATGTCGCACTGTAGCCAGGCAACGCAATTAACGTGCTAATCTGAAGCATGTGGCAGGCACATAACGAACGCCGCTGCGGCACGTTGAGTTAGTGTGGCAACTGGAAATCTCAGTGCTAGCTGACAGATGTTCTGCTTGCTTCTCCCCTCGTTCGGACTGTCAAAGTGTCTGTCGCTCAAAGTGCATCGAAGCATCCTTCGATTCATAGTTTTTGTTTGTGTTTGTGTGTGTGTGTGTGTGTGACGTGCACACAAAAACTGGAAATGCAGCTGCTGACTTTTGATGGGCAAACTCTGTGCTTGGCTGCTGACTCGTAATGAGCTTGTAACAAACTTAACTCATTTCCGGCTGCATATTCATTGCACACCTATAGATATTTCACTCCAATGCCATGTTTATGAAAGCTCTTGACTAAATTAAATTTAATGGCGTGCCACGTTCGTCTTCTTTCCGTCACGGCGTCTCATTCTTTCTGCCCCAAAAGAACTTCATTAAGTGTCTGAGTCTATCATCTTCGCCGTCTCCTGCAACACTGTCTGTGCGTTTGATGATGTGCCACTTTGTTGTAGCCGAGCAGAGATGGAGAGAGACGAGAGGGATAGAGACCTGCCACAAGCACGAGCGAATGGCAGCAACAAAAACAAGGTGAAGGTTTCATTTAGTTAGTTTTTGCTTTACTTTGGCTTTGCGTTGCTTTGCTTTGCTTGTGGCTTGCGTTAGTCGACTGCTGCTGCTGCGGCTTTTGCTTTTCTGCTGTGCAAATTTCACTTGCTAATGCTTTTGATTACTTTTAATTACAATTTGGCTGCTAGGCTACGCCGGCCAACGGCCGCTCGCTCTCTCAGTCCCTCTACTTCATCCATGTTTCAGTTAAACTCGATGTAGTTAGCGGGTGTGAGAGTGAGAGTTCATCATCAGAGTTTTGTGCAGTCAGCTGTTATTTAAGCCGGGTCTTAAAAACGCGTCGCAATGCCTTGTTTTTCCACTGCCATTTCGCCCGAAAGTTTGTTTCTCTTTCTTTTTTTTTTTTTTGGCCATCATCCAGCTTAATTGGTCGCTTAACACCCACGCCAGCTCATTAGCTGACTGTGCGGTCTAAACAACTTGGCAAAACACCTGCCAACTGCCCTCTTGACACTGTTTTGCTTTGATTTACTTTTTTTAATGTGTCCCTTTGCCTGCCACACACACACAAAACACATTACGCACAACCCACACAGCAGCAGCAGAACAAGAAACAAACGCACACTAACGTTAAGGGCGGCAGCTGTAAAACGACAGCGCCTGAAAGCCTGCAATAAAATTTTAAATTATTATGCGAGCATATCTGCTGTTAATTAATGCCGCAGACAGGTTGCATGCCCCCGGCGACCACATACAAATATACATATATATTCGCATTCGAGGTAAACCCAATAAATTTATGCGCCAAAGGCATGTTTGCGTACTGTGAGTGCACTCGAAAATACCGCATTGTTATGGCCACATGTTGTTGTTGACGTTGTTGTTGGCTGCAATCTGACCAATTATTTAATGCGCTTTTCAAATATTGTTAAGCAATTATGCTATTTGCTGACGCTGTGACATCTCATATGCCATTTAATAGCCACACTTTGAATACCGCAAAAAAAAGAACCGGAGAACTTTGTGAACATTCTCACACGATAAACTAAAATTTTATAATTGAGCGAAGGGCTGTGGACTGTGGAATGCTCTTGTGCATTTAAAAGAATCAATTGAAGAAGCAATTTAATGAAGCAACGTTTAAATGTCAATTATGTTCATGACAGTTTCAATACTTCAAAAATTTACATAAAATAAATGGCTTCTTAAACTAAAGAACAATTCTGTATTATCTGCTGCCCATTTTCACTGTCGTCAAACAAAACCAATGCAGAGAAAGACCCGACGGACGCTGAAGTGTATTAAAAAATGCGAAAATATAATTCACTTTGGGAAACATATTTTTTGCTTTTCTCGTGAAAAGAACCTAAGACAGCAGCAACGGCGGCTGAAGACGCTGAGGAAGCACCGGCGTATTTACAACAATGCGATGCGACTCGACTTTCTCATAGGTGCATAATTAAAATGATAGCAAACCAGGCGACGTCGCGTTCATCGTTCGCGTTCTGTTTAATGATAATGTGAGAAGGGCGCCTCAGGTAACAGGTAGCAGCTGAGCGCAGTCAACGCAAAGTCAGACCACAGACAACAAACAAGACAAAGAGAGCGCAAAGAGCGCGAGAGCGAGAGAGAGAGAGAGTGACTTGAGAGCGCACAGCGATCGTGACGTTCTCTCTCTTGGTTGACGTTCAACCTGTTGCTTTCAATCGAGCGCTGTTTCAACCGATTGGCGCCGTTAAATCTCGACGATTGACTCAGAGCTCAGTCAACGAACGCGTCTCGAGTTAAGCGGACGTCGCTACGCAGTCGACGCTCCCACATAGTGTGCGCGAGAAAGAGAGAGAGAGAGAGAGAGACGGAGAGAGATGAGATTGCCGGTTTAAGATTTTTGTTGTGTATCACTTCTACCTGTGTTGATATTATATGCCCGTTTCGATTGATATTAAAGGTACGAGCGGAGACACCTCGAAAAGTGTATCTGACAGATACCACACACACAAAAGGCAACAATACAGAACGCGACACGACGCGACGCGCCGCGTAATCTAAGACATGCAAAGCAGCAGTCAACGACGCGATATTAACCTCTAAGCAACGAACACAAACAAAACGAATTGGATATTTCAAAAAAAGCAAAAAAAAAATAAAAAACAAAAAACAAAACGACATAAAAGAAAGAAAGAATTTCTCATTGTGCAAAGCAACAGATAAAAGTTTATGCAGCATATTTAGCAACATTTCGCCAACAAAAAATAATAATAATAATCACTAAGGTTCTAAATCCACAAACGAAAGCAAGTAAAACGCTTAGCGAAAAAGTAACAAACAACAAAATCGCACACACTCTCAACTGTAAAGTGCCACCTGCGCAGCCGTGAACCGCCAGATACGAAAGTATCTCGAAACCAAGAAGGTAAAATTGAACAGCCAACTAACTATACTAGACGATGAAGAAGAGGCAACACATGCCATTTGCTCTCTACGTGCACAATTGCGCAATTATAATAGTTTCCACCTTATTTGCGCCACATACTTTGGGCGAATAATACATATCAACGACTCGCAACGGAATATGGATAAAGAATTTCGCTGCTGGGTTATTTTAACGGTTCTGCAGTAAATTTAATTAAGGTGCAAAGCCAGAGGGGCAAAGGGGATGGGGAGGGGGGCGTGGGGGGCGGTGGAGCAAGTGGTAATTTCCAGTTGCAAACAAAGGCGCGACATTGGCTGTGGAAGAACAACCTTTTGCATCTGTATCTGCTGTGTTGTATCTTGCTATCTGCTGGATGTATCTGTATCTGTATTTGTGTATCTGTTCGTTGGCTCGTTAAAAGCGCATTACACACACAGCTCACGCATTCACCGAATGCACCCACTCCACTCTACTACACTCCACATCGACTGAGAACCTTCCGCGCGTTCATTTCTTTGCGTTGTGTATCTGAATTCGAATACCTCTTGTTTTTATTTTTATACATATACGCGTTATATGTAGATACATATGCATGTCTACAAGTATATATACTTTGGGATTGAGATTGGTTAGTGGTTTGTCGTTGTTGTCGTTGTTGTTATTGCTGCTTTTAACTCTCGTCTGTGTTTGCTTTTCTTCTTGTCGAACTTGGCATGCCATAAGTTCAGCTTAATTCTTATGCCGCACATCGTCGCACGTCTCGAAATGTTGTTGTTTGTCTTGTTGTGCCTGCAAAAAAAAACCAAACCAAAAAACAAACAAAAAAAAACCTTTCATTGGCAGTGCCAAATTGCAGTCGTTAGGCCAAAGGCATCGATCGGCATATGCAACGAGGCGAACACATTTGATACTCTTAGTTTGTGCCATCAAATTGAATGAATTTGCAGTTTGCCAATTGAGATTTGTTACTCGTTTTTCCCAGGTACTGCGCTATGACTAATGGAGCGCT
Organism: Drosophila siamana; assembly: GCA_035047445.1. Lineage (NCBI taxonomy): Eukaryota > Metazoa > Arthropoda > Insecta > Diptera > Drosophilidae > Drosophila > Drosophila siamana. The sequence continues at coordinate 12,812,739 of JAWNPP010000004.1, read as the reverse complement.
GCGTCAACAGCAACAACCGCAACAACAACAACAGCATTTATTGCTTGTGGATGTGAAATACTCGTCGTCGATATGTTTCGCTTTTTTTCTCGGGCTTTCATACAATTGTTGTCAATGTTATCTGCAGAAATAAGTAGTTCGAAGTATCACAGTACTTGCTGCGATTCACATAATATAGCACAAATTTAATTAGCATGTTCGCTGAGCACTCACAACTCTGGGACCTTGACTCAAGCCAAGGCAAAAGAAACGGTGCTCTTTCAATGTAATTCACTTAAAGCCCAATGACGCTCGTTAGAAGTAGGAATAAATGGGTGTATGCAATATAAAAGCAACAGCTTGAAGCTATAAATTATTAGCTTGGGTTTTCACTAACGTTTTTCTTTGCGGCTGAGTCAGAAATATTTTAAAATAACAGACGACAAACGCAGCAATTGAATGTAGCAATTTATTCTAGTTGTTATTTGAGCGCTATTAAAATAATCTCTATGGTTTGGCAGTTTAGACAAGTGTCATCAGCTCACAACTTTTCCACTTTTGGCTTTCAAATTAATAGCTGGCATACGCTGCGGCGATAAGACTGAACCTTTAGCTTATCAGATGCACAAACAGTTTGTCTACTTCAGTATTTATGGAGGCAAGATCCAAATATTTGGACATTATGTCATGACTCGCTCATATAAGCACTTAGATAAGTCGCAGTCTATTCCATTTTATTTGGGATCACTGCCCAGTGTCGGCACGTCGCGTCGTCAGACGGCGCTGGAAATACAATATGTATTCATAAGCCGCAGAAGTTGTTGCTTTAAATTCGCAGGCAAGAGCAAACTTTTTTGATTGGACGTTGAGTACATTAATCATTCATAAATATTCTACGGCTCAGGCAGCTGGACGTGAGCAATGGACCACGCCTCCGGGTCACAGCACACAGAGCACACAGAGCACACAGAACACACAACACCCAACTCCCATTTTGCCAACTGGCAACTCAATGTTGTTGTTTCGCTTGACTTGCACATTTATCATTAGCATTTCACCAAACAACAAGCAGCAACCAGCAACATTTCTTCGTTCAACGCTCTGAGTTATTTGTGCTGTCGTTTTTGCTATTTCCGTTAAGTAAATACGAGTTTAGCTTTCGTCCGGCCAAATGTGCGTATGCGTAATGTATTCTAATTAATGCATAGAATAGTGACAGTTATTGAGTTTAATATTTTTTACTACTCTTTGCGCTTTATTTGCATTTTAATAAAACAAAAGCAGCGGCAGCTGCCGCCACAGCAAAACAACAACACAGACAAATAAATCTGCAGCATTCAAAGATACTTCGGGTTTGAAGATGGAGATGGCACCGAGAACGTCTGGCTGACTGGGCATTTTGGCCAGATGTGTGGCCAGTGATAAAGACTGTCCGCAAAAACTCTAATCAAGCCAAATGCAAATTAGGTTAACTGTAGTTTAACGAGACAGACATCAAAAAGTCACTCTCGACTTGGATGACACGAGATGTGATGAGCTGAGATGAGATACGATGAGCTGATGAAAGCTACCACAGAGTCAGAGTCAAAGTTAGAGTCAGAGTCAGAGTCAGAGCGGAGCGAGTGTGAAAGGTAATAAAGCAAAAGTCCAACACACTAATGAAGTTGTCGTGAGCGTTAAACGACATTAGTGATGGACAGTGTAGGAAGTGTTAATGATAATGATGAGCACGTCTCAACAGCAACTTGTCTTCACACTTGCCTTAACTCGTGGGTGGCCATCAATTTATTTTCTTCCCCCTCTTCGGTGCTTTGCTACGATTAGATTGCATTAGCTTTACTTTGTGAAAATCTTACAAAAACAACAAATGAATGAATACAACAAAGAAAGCAAGTGTTGCTTTTATGCAGATTACAAAACGTTAAATGCATTTACGATTATTGCTTATTAGTTTCACGAAAAACTGCACAGTCAATATCTGTTTTGATTAATTAGGAAATTGTAAAACGATTATTAGCAAGAAAAATATCCACGGATTTGATTACTTGCTGTGCACAAATTTGATTCTGCACAATTCCATAATGAAAGTGAAACTTCAGCAACTTGCGCATAAATTTCGAAAAAATTATAGATAAATTTATGGAATTATTAATTTGCCAATCTCGTGTCGAAAGTGGTGTAAAACAACACTTAAAAACTGATTTCCTTTTTTGATAAGCATATAAATTTTACCATAAATATCATATAAAATATTTAATTTGTAATGTGCAGTAAATTATCTACAATTTCACAAGCTTTTTCAAACAAATGCTTATTTCCGTTTTTAAAGCGTTATTAAAAAGTACGTCCACGATAAAAAAAAGGTGCAATGCAGTTCTTTAAATCAATGCTTAAGTTGCCCTACAAATTTTTCAATTTGTTTAATTATGAATTGAAAGAATAAATTGTGAGTTTTTTAAGTTTTTTATACAAATACTTTCCTCTCATTCATATTCATTCCCAACGTCACTTCAATGTTTGTTATACTGATTTTTTACTCTTCATTTCTAAAAAGATTTCAAAGTCATTTATTCGCCACCTTGTTAATGTTAAAAGGTTGCACACAATAAAAAAAAACGCTTCTACAAAGAATAACAAATTGAGAGCGCTTAACTTTCTATTAGCTGATAGAAAACAAAAGCGCTGGCATTTCATTAATTTTATCGGTAGTTATCTATTGCTATATCCGTATCTGAGATCGCTTTGATCGTGTAATTATCTCGTATACATGCAGCCGTAATTATAGACAAATTAACGCGCTGCGTTAGACAACACAACAAAACCCCCCAAAATTGGTCAAATCGTATTAAAAATCGCAATTGAGCGGCAGGCAAACAAAAACCGGGCCCCAAACTTCGCTGATGCTGTCAATAGACCGTCATTAGATGGAAACGCTTTTTGGCCTTTTTTTTTGTTGCTTTTTGCGCTGACAAATTCAATGGCCAAAAGCGTTGGGAAACTCAACGCTGAGAATGTGACGGAAAAAATCTGTAAACAAGCTCGGCGAGAAAACGAGGCTGATTTTAATCAGAAGTTGACTTTTATTTTGTTTTGTTTTTGGACAGCAAATAAAACGCGGCTAGAAAAATGATTTTTCGCTTGGCGGTGGGAAGGGGGCGGCGGAAGGTGGCGGGAAGCGGGCTAAACGATGATTCAGAAGGCGGTCAACGGAAACGCAGCTGGAGTCGTAGTCGTATTGAGAGAATTTGCGAATATTGTTTGGTTTGTGCCCGTTTTTGTTTTTGTTTCTTATAAGAACGAACAAAATATAAGAATCGTAACAGATTTCGAACTGAAACTTCATATAACAAAAGTTGTTATTGTGTCGCAGGTTATTAATGTTTGTTTTCTGTTGTCTTTTTTTATTTTCTTTGTGTGTGTGTGTGTGTGTGTGTTCGTGATGGCATCAGGCGGCCTGTTGTCAGTTGGCCACACGACGATTCAATTTATTGTTTGTGTTTGGGACTTTTAGATTGTCGTCAACGTTCAATATTTGTAGCGCTCGTAAGTCAACAAATACAATAAGAAATCCAAGCGATAAATGTGTAGAATGGGAGTTGAATATCAATTCGATACGAATGCATAATAATTAAAGAGCAATTTGCCGACTCAAGTAATAAACATTCAGCTCAAATCAGAAAATATACTCTTACTCATGCACTAACTACGAGTCGAAACGAATTGAATGAAATCCGATTGCATTCTTAGACAGTAGAGTCAGCAGTCGTCTTTTAGAAGCGTATTTAGATAGTCATCGTGTTACTCTCTTTTGCAGTATTGTGCTCGGAGCAAACTTAATTTTATTTATAGCCTTTACCAAACTGGTTTGTTGCCTTTCAAGCAGCCCGACGTCAACAAACGCAAACAATAACAACTGCAGCATGAAAGAGTCAAGAGTAATATGCACGGTAGCAACAGTTTGTTGTTGGTAGTAGTTGAATGTTGGCTGTGGCTGTAGCTGTAGCAGTTGCCTGTTGGCCATATGCAGTTAATAGTTGGCTTTTGGCCCCGTTGACTGTTGGCGTCTGATTTCATCTTTCGATAATTGCACGCAATTTTCACGCGGCGCCCACACAATGAACAACAATGCCTCTGAAATGAGGCACTAAAAATTAACTTGAATTGACTTGCGACTGAGCATTGGTAGCCCCTGACTTTATATGGCCTATGCATACTCAATCTGAGTGTGACTTCGCTCGGAGTGAGTGTGAGTGTCTCTGTGTAGGCTGATCTTGTGTTTTGTTGGCCAAGCTGAACGACACTCAGCTGGCCGCTTATGGCCTGGCTTTGGTGTGTCAGTCAAGAAAGTAAAGTTTTTTTCTTTCTTGTTTTGTGTTTTTTCTTCTCTCTCTCCATTTCTCTTGATATTATTTACATTTATTTCCTTTCTACGTCTTTGGGCTTTGGGCATTAGTATTCAACGTCATTGCATTTTCCGTGTCAAGCATATGCGGACAAGACATTTCCTCAGTCCATTTCCCATGCGTTTTTCCACACACAACAACAACAACAACAACCCACTTTTCGTGCCTTTTATTGCTTTGTGTTTCTGAGTCAGTCGACGCTGTCAATGTTGGAGCCGATGTTGTTGTTGCCCTTTTTGGGCCTGCACTAAAGTTCCATTGACTTGGCTTAGTTGGGGCTTGGCAGTTTGATGCCCCAATGATTGCTGAGACACGTTTTCGCTCTGTGCAAATGCAATTGTTGCTCAGTTGCTCACAGTCTCTGTCCAGAGCAGAGCAGAGCAGAGCTACATGTAAAATTAGCCCAATCACTCAACTTGGTAGCTTCATTTGCAATCGAGCACACTTCGTGCCAAGGCAAAAATCTTATATTTATAAGTCTCACACACACACCCGCATAGTCAGCACACCTGGCGAAAGGTGCAACAACTTCATCAGCTACAACTTACAGTAGATGTCTCTATTTCTCAAGAGCGAACTTTTGCTGTTGATGGTGGCCCCCAAGAAGTTGAAACAATAAAGTTGGGCCCAAAAGCCTTCGCCAAAGTCGAGAGCCGCCCAAAAAAGTTGCTCCACACAAAAGTTATGCGCAGAGAAAGTTTTTGGCAAGCCCATCAAAAGCATAGTTGCCCACAAATGCAAAAGAAGCTGGCCGAAAAAAAGACGAATTGTGGCAGCAAAACATTCTTATTTTATTTCTTTCTGCCGTATGCGGGTCTCTCGCTCTGTGGGCATTATGGAATTACCAAGGGACGAGACTAATGAGTGCGAAACAAAAAGGGCAAGAGACCACAAGGCAAGCTCGCAAATTTGTTGAAAGTAAAAGTTATACACACTCCTCGGATGCTGCACTTAAACTTCAGGAGAGCCAAACAATATGATTATAAACACATTTTCCAGCTGCTGCTGTTGGTGTTGCTTTTGCAACCGGTTTGTGTGTCTGTCTTCTTCGCCACCCCTCAGGTAAAAGTCAAGTCAGCTGGGCAGCACTGAAAACAGGGTCAAGAAACGAGTAAGCTGCCTGCAACATGCAACGTGCTGCGCTGTGGAGTGCAGATTAGCATTTTTAAAGAGCTGATGATAGACTTCAGTGCACTGAAGAAATCCTTTTACCAACTTCGTAAAAGGGCTTTTAAGGTTCCCTTCTGTTCGTTCGCTTAGCCAAATGTGGCTTCTGTGCTGGAATGTCTATTGATTTTGCTGTGCTGTGACTGCTTGTGGCATGTGTGCAACTTGTTGAATTGCTGGGCAATAAATTCTACACACACTGAGAGTGAGTGACTGCCAACGATTTAAATGATTGATTGCCGAGCAGAATTATTTGCGCATAACCATCGATGATAGCAAATAACTATTCTCTCTCTCTCTCTCTCTCTCTCTCTCTCTCACATCGCAGTTGAGTTCTAAAAATTGCACCACAATATCGATAGATTTTTCTGAAAGCATCAAATTGCTAGTCGCTTGAGCGTCAATTATATATTTAGTTATCTGATTGCTAAACGTTTTTGCGCTGAGAGCTGCCCTGTCATCATCATTATCAACGTCTTGGCCACAGAGCGGCCCGCTTTAAGAGCTTCTCTGCAGGCTTCCTCCGATCATCAGTCAATGTCCAAGACACAGTAGCTGATGGAGCTGCAGGAGTAACCACACCACTTACCGCAATACTAGTTGCTTTTGGTTGTTGTCTGGTCTGCGGTTGATGTAACCTTTCCATTTTATAACTGTCAGTTCGGTGTTTGTTGCTTTCGGTTTTTTCTATTTTTCCTTTTTTGTTTGTAATTACGCGCAGCGTTTTTCCAGCGAGCTGTTGCATTGAAAATGGTACGCAATTTCCCAAAAGTGTCAACGCATGTCAAGCGACAATAGTTGTAAAAAAAAAATGTTAATTTGTGGCCAGCGTTGCATTCACTTTGTTGTCGTTGTATTTTTGTCCATTACATTTTGTTATTCCCCAGCAAACATTTGGCTGCAGCTGGCAACGTTTCGCTCTCCTTCTCCCCCCAGCATTGAATACAACTGGCATTACATGATACTCATTATTGCACATTTTGTTAAACATTGTGTACACACACACAACACACAACAACAGCAAATAGAGAGAAGGAAAGTTGTTGGCAGACAGCAGATGAGACAGCAGAAAACGCATTGGGAACTACGATGTGTAGAGACCCTCGTTGATTTCATTAATTGTTATAATATCCCAGCTACTTACTTGCACGGAAGCTTAGCATTAAACATTCTCCAAGTCATCGTCACTCGGTTAAATAATTGAACCCACTGTGCAGTCAGCTACGTTTAGAGCCATTTATTACAGCTGGCAAGCGTTTAACATGCAGTTAACAAAAAAAAAAGGTGCTGAATGAAATATAAAGTGCGACAAGCAGATGATATCAAGTTAATTAATTTGTTTACTTTATTGTAGTTTTATTTGTATGAATGAGTCGGTGTTTAACACAATTGCTCTCTGCTCTTTACTACATCAAATATATTACTGCGTATTTTCACGTCCTTAAAGCACCACAACTTAATAAAGCTTGTCAAATTTCGATTATTTCAACACCAAGATACAATGCAAACTGCATTGAGTTCAACAGATTGCATTTCCCATTAGACTGCGCCGGCAAAGCAAAAGCACCGCCAGCGCTATAGATATAACAGAATATCAATCAATATGCATATATATATATAGAAATAAAATAAAAAAAAACAAAATGCCATCAGAGAGAATATAGTTTTGCTGCCGCAGGCGTTGAATAAAATGCTACGCTATGCAGCTTGGGCAAACACGAAAAAGTTTTAACTGGAAGTGACATGGAAAAACTGGAGGGCAAAAGTGCACAGTGCAAGTTGCAGTTGTGAGTTTATATTTATAACAAAAGTCAGGCGGCAAGTTCAGCATCTATAAATAGTAGTTAGTTGTGTTAAACTAACTGCGAGCAGAAATTCAAAGAAATACAAATACAATACGCAGACGCGTCACGTTCGAGTCGTTGTCCTGGTTAACGGGCTGTCACAGCTGTGTGTTTGTCTGAGTGAGTTTGCCAGCATTTGGATTTAATTAAATTGCGCTTATAAATAATGAGAAACGGGCCACACACACACACACACACAGACACAATGTTGGCCAAATTGAATTACATAATTAGGCCTTAGACCTAAGATTGCTATACAGCTCGAAGCGACGGCGACAGCGACAGCGACAGCGAAACAAACTTCAAATCGCAGTCGTATAGAAATACGCGCGCATAACATTTTGCTCGATATCAAAGAGCTTACATGCTTAATCGAATTTAGCAACAGTTTCACTCGATTTCCATTAGCCGCTGGTAATGGATGATTTTCCAATTACCGGCCTGCCACATTTTCGTCAAAAAAAGCCCTCAACGCACACACACCCGTAGAGACGAACAGACTCAAAGAGGGCTGCCCAGGGGGGCGTATGCGTAATGTCAAGCCAATCGCACGCACATTCGTCATACGACGCGTGTGTCAAACACACACAGACACACACACACGTACACTCCGATATATACAGAAAATGCAAATTGACGATGATTGCCAGGGATTTTCTTGTGGTTTTGACAAATTGCCCGCTTTCTCCGTTGTCATTGTTTGCCGAGAGATGCTGCTAAACAGCGTTTTGGCATTCAAAATGGTTACACTTTCCATTATATTCGAGTGACTGAATGTTCGTGTGTGTGTTCATCTGTGTGGGTGGGTGTGGAAACACTCGTTACTCGTTTGCTATATGTGAATGTTTGTGGTCCGCTGTTGTTACGTTGCCGTCTTCTCATTTTGCCCTGCAGCATCAATTTTTAATGGCATGGCCGCAAGTTTTTGAAGTGCTGGCAACCAACAGCAAAAAAAAAGCACTGTTACTTTGCACAGACGAGTGCGAGTTGGAGAATACTCATATCTCAACTAGCTTCAATGGGGGGGAGGCGGACAGCTCTTGTTTTTGCGTCAAACCACATAAGCCGACTGTTGCAAGTTGACTGTGTGGCAGGCAGCGAAGCGTACTTGGGTCTAATAATGCCTGGAGACCGTTAGAAGTTTATGGAACCCCCCATGATGATTGCATTAAGACGAGCATTGCTTTCAACTGGCTGCTGGCCAATCATTAAAGCAGCTCAACACTGACCTACAACAAGTTTGCCAGCTGTTTCCCGACTGTAGTGAACATTACATTTTTAATTATTCACGATTATTGTAATTATTTTTATATATTTTGTGCTATTTTCCATGTTGTGCAACTGACAGCTAACAATGCGAAAAATGCATTAACTGTTTAAATATTAAAAATTAATTTCAACCAAAAGCCGCCGCCGTGTTGCGCATATTCAATTTACCTGCAATAAATGTTTTACAAAATATGGAGAATACACATAAACTGACACTTAGTTCAACATTGTTGTGGAGCGGAAAACAGAGCGAGAGATAGAGAGAGAGATACTGAAGTCGACAGAGGTTTGGATTGGGACTGCGGTCGGCTGCACATAATTTTCCACTTAAATGCAGCTGTTGATTGACACATGGCTGAAATTGAATTAAGTTTTTGCTATAAATTTTATGGGCAGCCAAACTGGAGACATAAAACGAATATGGCAGCTAGTCTGTCTCTCTCTCGCTCTCTGGGTCTGATTCTACACGTTGCTGATTGCCACAACGAAGTGTGGCACATGTGTGTGCTGAATTAACAGCAAATGTCAATATATATATGGTGGTGCCACAGCATTTGCCAACAGCTGGCCCACCCACACACAACTTTCAGCAAAACTTGAATTCCATCGCATCACACGTCACAATGTTCTTGTTGTTGTCGTTGTTGCAATTCGTCAAGTATATTTGTTGTCGACTACGACTACGACGACGACGTTTGCTTTAAGCTGCTCTAGGATTTTCCAATAAACATTGATCTTTCCCTGCTGCTCAGTTGCAATTCAATTACGTGCTCTTCTCCAAGCCTTCAAGCTGACATTAGTTGATTGGGAATCAAACACTACATAAATCATAGCAACAAAATCGTCTAAAAAAGTTTTCCTTCCCATTTGTAGATAGTTTAGCATTCTGCTTTGAGTGAGATTAATGTGCTTGAATAGCTGGGGAGCTTTTTACACGAAAGCTTAGTGTCAGACGTTATCAATCGGCTTTAATCTATTGATTTCGGGCAAATGTCATTGGCCATTTGTCCGCACAGTTGGCGCTTTGTTTACTTCACATTAATGGAGATTAAGTCCATAGTTTGCTAAGCTCAATTTATCGCATATGCGTTGCAAATTGTTGCATAGATAACTAGTTGTGATTGATGGATTCTTTATTGTACATTTACATTGACTTCAACTTAGATTAATCTATGAATCATTGAGCAAGTCAATTTATTAATAATATTCATTGTCATTTCATTTTGACTTGTCATCAACAATTTGCCTCTAGAATTTAGCAGACAATGTAAATGATTTGCATCTTTTAAAGCTTTTACAGTATAATTGAAATTGTCTGCTGATTAATCGTAATTTTAGTATAGTAATTTTAAAAATAATGCAGATAAATATGAACCATCTACTTTGTGGCTAAATTATTCATATGTTTAAGTGCTTCCAAGTTTTCAAGCAACCTTCTGATTAATCTATTAATGGCTTGTCAACGTCACAGTCGTCTTGTATTTAGTTACAAGTTTGGGCAAAACGTGAAGCTCAAACCTTATCGAAACGGTCTAATTTCAATTTGGCTATTTGACAGTTTGGGTTAGCGTGAAAAGCGTGAAAATGTGCGCGCAATTGCTGAAAGTAGACTGCGTCATAAATCGTCGTCTGGACATTACATAATTGAATGGATTGCCGTGGACTGGCAGTCCGTCCATCCGTCTGTCCGTCCATCGGTGAGTTTGTGAGTTGGCCAGTTAGCGTGTGCGGCCGCCGACTTCAATTACTTAAAATTCTGAAGTGCAGCTGTAATTGAACATTGTCACGCTTTTGCCAGAGGAAGTGGCAAACGGGAATGGTTTAACTATGGGCCAAGCAACGGCACTTGCGACTGCCCAAAACAGAAAAAAAACGAAATATAAATAAAATACAAAAAACGAGTAAAAGAGAGAAAAATTTGTGTGTTTGTATGCTGAGTAGTCAGTCAGTCAGTTATGGTTGCACGGCGCGCGACAGTGTCGGCCATAAGTCAACAACCTTTTTGGCAGGCCGCCAATTTACGCACGTACAAATTGTTGCTGGCGTCGTCGTGTGGGCGACAACACTTTACGGCCAACAGATTGCTTGGCAAGACGCAGCCAACGAGAGGAGCCAAGGGAAGGATACACACGAGCGTTGTTTGATTTGTGGCCCGGAGGTCAAGCAGCACGAGGCAGCTCTAAAGTTGCGACTTTTCAGTTCAGGCATTTTTTCCTGCTCTCCTATTTTTTTCGGTGCTTTTTTTTGGCACCTTTTGTGCCCACTCTTTTCAATCAGTCAAGCATTTAAAGCATTTTTTTTTGGCCACGCCTTGGCGATTTTTGCACACGCCATGCATTAATTTATAATTTTGCAAACATTTTCCAACGCTCTCAGCTGGAAAAATGGCGAACAAAACGTAACTATTCGGACTGAGTGTTTCGCAATTTTATTTTCTTTTCGCCAGTCGCCAGTTTTTTCTTTTTTGTTCTTTTGGCTTGTGCTCTATGCGTTAGAAGATGGCATCGGCATTTTGACTAAGCCCTTTAAATGTTGCCATAACTTTTTCTTTTTTGGCGTCTGTCAATGGGTTGTTGTGTTCTCGCCTCTCTCACTCTCTGCATGCCAAAAGCAACCTAAGCAACGGCCACGTTACGTGACTTTCATCTCAATGACACTCCACTTCTTTGGCTGTTCCCCCCAGACTCCTGCATTGGAGTCCTTTTCTGGTCTCTGCCCTTTGGTCATTTGATTTTCAGTGCTTTCGATTTGAATATTAACACACAGAGAGCGAGATGGACAGATAGATAGGTTAGGTTAGGTTGTATCTGTGTCGCAAGTGACAACGTTAAAGTGTCGACCCCGAGGGCCCAGATATTTCTGTGCCAAAAGTGAACAAATTTTCAAGTTGAACTTTAGTTTTTTTGTTGCGCTTCTTTTAGCTATTGCCGCTTTTCTTCTCTGTTGTTTCTAGCCTGAGGTATCTTTGTCCATGCCCCCACATTGCTGCGTCTATATAACTTATATATATATGTATCTATGTATGTATGTATGGTGTATGTGTATCGTAGAGCAAAACGCTGCTGGGACGTTTTTCCTTTTAAATATTCAGAGTGACATTCGTTGTCGTTGTTGTTGTTGTTGTTGATTTTGTTGTTTTTGTGCGTGTGAGTACGTTGCTCACCAGGTATTGATTTTGTTTTAGTTTGCATGTGGGATTTATGAAATATTAATAACAAAATATGGCTAGAAACATGTGCTTTTCTCACACACATGCGTCGCACACCCAACTCCAAAATGTCAAGCCGGAAAAGCCGAACCACCCGAAGGCAAAAAATAAAATACAATAATTTCCACTGGGGCTGCTGATTTAATAGACCAGCCACCAACCAGCAACAACATCTAATACGTTTGCTTTTACTATTGCTGCATGCAACCTACCGACGGACAAGAAATAGAAATCAACTGGATATTTCAATTAAATTGAAATATAGCAATTTTCCATGGTGTCTCGTTTACCTGTCACATGATTAATTGCCAGTGGCCCGTAACTAAACCATTTTGTGATTGATGGCCTCATTTTGAAAGCCCAAAACCATTGTGCTGTCAACATGTGCTTAAAGTCCGTTAATAAAGCTGACACTTCGCCTGTAGTTGCTGTATTTTAATGCAGCTGACCAGTCAATACAACTCAATTAGGCTGCAAGCGCCTTTTCCATCTGCCATTTTTATGTGTTTTATGATTGAATTTTCCTGCTTTTGCTTTTGAGGGTCGGCAAAATGTTGGTCAAGTGCTGTTTGCTTTCGTGCAAATTGCGCTGGCCAAACAACTTACGAGTCAACTGTAAACGCTGGCCAATTAAGGCATTCAAATCAAAAGAAAAACAAGTGGCAACAACATTTATTATTATTTTTGCGAAAAAGGGCGCGCAAAGTCAAACAAAAATAAACAAACGGGCCAACAGAAAGACAGTCGGACATAGAGACGGATTGACAGCGAGACAAACTGTTGAATTGACTAACAAAACAATGGCAAACAATCAACTGAATCACAACAAAGCGACAACGACAGCGAGAATGGCAACAACGATTGCGGCGACAATGACAATAATGCTGGCAAACAGTGCAATGTCGATTAGCTGTTATTTAGCTGATGCTTAAAATGGCTGCCACACCATTTCCGGTCCGCCATGCGCCAAAGACGAACGAACGCTTTTGCGCTCTTCCCACTGCGACGTCCTGTGCTGTTGCTCTTGTTGTTTACCGTTGAGCGCACAGTAAAGTAAATGAAAGTACAAATTGACGATTTGTTTGATTTGGCGCTAAGGAAAATCTCAGTCCCCGTTTAAGTCGCTCGCCCAGAGACTTTTGGGCTATAATTTAACGCACGAATGGTTTAACTAAGCGCTGTAAAAAAAGACATAACAACAACAGCCGAAAGCCAACAACAAAAGTAGCCAACAACAGCCAACGGCCCAACACTTTGAGCCCCTGAAATAAATGGCAACCCTTATAAGCCCTTAACACAAAAGTTTTTCTACTCGCTTCTTTCACCTCGCTCTCTTTCCCTCTCTCTCTCTCTCTCTCTGGCGCTTTGAAGCTCAGCCTCATTCAATTTACTTAGCCTGGTCCACGGTTTCCTCGTAAATGCTCAGCAATTTCTCGAGCTTTACGTTGGACTAGGCTAGCGAAAGATTTTGTGTCGTGCTCATAAATTATCTGCGGCGCAACATCAGGTGTCTCTTTGTTTGCCAACACACAGCAACAAATGACACAATTTTCTAGTTGCCATTTTGCAATCGTTTTCGGTAGCTGTCACAAATGTTTCAGAGTTTCTGACGACCTTGTGGCAGACAGCAAACAGCAGTCAGCAGCAATTGTTGAGTGCCACATTGTGTCTTTTAGTATTGTGGCCCGCGACCGCGCTTTATCATCCGTGTTTTTCTTTTTATTGCCCACTTTCGGCTTGACGGCACGTGAAACGGCGTGCAAATGCCCTCTGATCAACATTCTGTCTCACAAAAATTTATGCTCGCCCGTTGAGAGTCAATTTTTGTTTTATGCGCCAGCGAATAAATTTACAAATTTTACAATTTAACGTTTAAATTATGCAGCAGTGTGTGTGAGTGTGTTTATGTGTGTGGGCAGCAGTTCAATTATGCTTGCGAATTGAAATGCAGTTGACTTGGACACACCTGGCGTATGCGTGATTTCAGCTCATGCATATTACGCATACGCCACATGTGCGTTATTAATGAATTCAATACTGAAAAAAAAACCACTGCACGACAGCAGTTTTCAGTTCAAATATGAAAATCATTTCGCTTATAGCTTTGCATGATGCTCTGCATTAATATTTATTATTAACATAATGCTAAGCTCTCTCAAGCCTTGAAGCGCCCACGCATAGATACAAGCTTATTATTAAGCAAAGCCATAGCCATAGCCATTCGCCAATGTGCAGATGGCCATGCGTAAGCTTACAAAGGACAACGGACAACGCCTTATGAGCCATAAGCTAAGCTAATAGTTTCAGGACAGCATAAAGTAAATGCCACAACCATTAATTTTCCCTGCGAGCGTGTGGCATGTGAAACTTTGCATATGCGTTGCCGCAGGACCACCAAATAATGTCCTATCGTAATTATGCAAATGTCGTCCCTGCAATCCCCAGTGTAACCCTCATCATCCACCTCGGCTGCCTCCAAAAATGGTTATCATTGTCAAATCGAAACTTGATTGTGGCCAAACAAAAGCGAGGCGTAACTGTTTATTTAGGTTGACACAAAATTCATATTTAATTTGATTTAAACTCGTTGTTGGGATACGAAATCAACACGGAAAAGCATTCAGCGGTCTCGCATTTTTGTATTGTATTTATGTCGGGAACGTATGTATTTTAATGTCGGGAAAATCGAGTGGGAAAATGCGGCTGAAAAATTGCACAAACTATGTGGTATATTATGAGTGTGTGTGTGTGTGTGTGTGTATAAATTGTGTAAACATGCAACGCACCTCAAAGGATCGCGTGCACATTTTAAATTAATTAATACTTTTAATAGCGAGCACTCATTTTTGTTTTTGCTTGTGTTTTTTTGAAGTACTCGTATCGCCGACCACACAACATGCTTAACTCGAGCAATGCATAATTAAAATGCGCTCCAAATCGTTGACCATTTCCGCTGAACAAAATAAGCAGTTAGCCAGTTAGCTGTCAGTCAGTCAGTCAGCCATTTGGTCAACTTTCCAAATTAAAGGCCAAACGACACGACAATATTAGCATGGCAATTTGCCTGTTTGGCAAAAGTTTTGCATTTGTAACGGAAATGCAAAAACCAAACCCAAAACCAATGCACACTGGCCAACAAAACTTTTGTGGCGAATGCCCGCAAACCAAATATACCGATTTGTAGTCCCCCTCCCTCTCGCTCTCTCTCTCTCTCTCTTGTTGGAAAACAATGACCAACAACCGGTAGACGGTGCTGGCCACAGCTTCCGGCTGGCGAAGAAGACACGAGAATTCGGTGGCTCCCTCAACAAATCATATTTAGCATGGTAATTATTTATATGCCGTTCTGTTACACTTCAACACCCCAGCGGAGGCATCATTAAAATCATAAATCTAATGGACGACCAGCTGGCGACATCGCTGGCATTATGGCCACTCTCCCCTAGACTTTATTACCACGACACTTTTCTCCGGTGGCACTGAGCACTGAGCGCAGCCAAGAAATGTGCTCGAAAAAGCGAAACAAAAAATGCCATTTTTCAGCTATTCTAAGCAACAGCAGCAACAACTGAAAATGCTACCACTTAAGCTGTAGATTATTTTTTAAACAAAAAAAAAAGAAGGAAGCATTGCAGTAATGGCGGGGATTGAACGAATTTCGGATACCTTTAAATTGCCAGCAGCTTGCAATACTTGATTAAATTCCTCGAATACCCCATAAATTTAATGGCTTCTATGCAGAGTAAAATTTTTTGCAGTAAGCTGTTTAAAAATGACAGCATGCTTTTATGCGGTTTATTGGGAACACATTCGTATACTTAATCTGACCAAAGACACCTTAAGCTCTAAATTACTTTTATGCAATCGTATGTTAGTTGTCTAAATTCCAGATACTCTAGATTGACAGAATTTTGACTAATGTTTTATAATCGCTCAATAATACAAATTAAGAGCATATGTTCTTAGATTCATTGAAATATTTTTGAGATTATTTATTGTCTTTAATAATGGAATATTTGTGCTTAACATTTAATATCTGTAGTCTGATTTATCTTCAATATTCCCTGCCAACTAAACACAGTGCACAAGTGGGATTAGAATTGGAAAAGATGCTGCTGTTTGCAGCTCTCGAAGACAGCTCAAATGTAATCGCTGTAGCACACGAAATGTATATTTTTTTCTTTATATTTCGAATTTGTGTTCACATTTGTGTGAAATAAATGTGTTGGGCTTGAATAAAATGTCAAACATTTGTTGCTTTAAGAACGTACGTTTAAATTGAAGTTGGACTAAGCTGAAACTAAGCCGCCAGCTGGCGAAACATCAAAGAGCAGCAAGAGGGCAGCAACGTTTCTGGTTTTGGGCCATCTGATTTGCCCTTCTCATTGCTGCACTGTTGTTGTGGCTCAGGTGTTGGAGAGTGTGAGGGGTGGGGGGAGCAGCTGATTAACATCAGCTTAATTAGTAGGCTTATTTACATGACCCGTGCTGTGTGCTGTACGCTTACAATCAAAAACATGCGTTCAGCTATTTATTTAGGCCTGCCCCAAAACAGTTTGAGGTTTTTTTTTCTCTGTTTTATCACAAAATAATAATGGAAAACTTTCGAGGAAAAGCATGGCAAATTGGATGAAAAGTCCAGAAGCAGCTGTCAAGTAAGTTTTGACCTCGTCAACGCCAAATTTATGGCCATTTAGTTTAGCACTTTTTAGCTGGTCAGTTGTTGTTGTTTGTGCGCTGTGGCTGTTGTGTCGGGCCTTAATGAGTTATTATGATATTAATTCATTGTAGTGCTCCGTACAATGGCACTTAAACAAGTAGTCGAGCAGCTGTGGCATGTGGCATGCGGTAAGCGGCATGCGGCAAGCGGCATGCGGCATGACGTAGGCCTGCCAAGAGTCCCACACGTTATCCAATCCAATAAAACATGGCAAAAGCACCACAGAATGCTGAAGTCGTGGTTAAACTCATGCAGTCATGACTCTACAGGCACAACGACAACTCATTTAAATGTGTGTGTCTGTGTGTGTGTGTGTGTGTGTGTGTGTCAGGTGTGTGCGTTGTGGCTGACCTCAAACTCCAGAGCGCCTAGAAGCATGCAACATGCCTCACATACGTCGTCGGCTGGCTTGCCACTCACCCAACACCAGTGGGAATTGTTTTTTGAGGCTGCCACTCGTGGGGTTGCTTGGCGTGTCAGCCGTGTTCCTAGCTCTCGTCACTCATCTCGTTTTGTTGATATTGTGGCACTAATAAAATACACGCGCAACATACGCGCGAATGCAGATAAAAATATAATTAAAAACTGTTGTTCGCCTGTATGTATGTATGTATGTGGTGCTGTTTTTGTTGTCCTTGCATAATTCGCACACAGCAACAACTGAAAATCCTGTTTGACTTTTTTATGTCTGCTGCGTGACTCTGCCACTGATACATGCCGTATAAATCTACCACATCTACAACTCTGCTCTGCTTGTCGCTCCGTCTCTCTGTGTGGGTTGTGTTTCTGTGTTTGACTGCTTGTTTTATGACTGTGCCGTTCAGTTAAAACAAATTTAAGTTTTGGCCTGATGTCGTATACTTAACTTAATTTTTGGCATAAATTGACAGCAGCTCCAAGTGGATTCATATGCTTTTTAATTACATTTGCTTACTGGTGCAGCATGTTGGGCATTAAATGTTTATTAAGCTAGTTTTTGCAACTTGCAGCTGCAAGTAATTATGATGCGTTTTAGTGCCAGTTTGCAGCTCATTCTGCAGTGTTGTTAAGGTACTTCAATGATGCTACCTTGATTGACAATTCAAATGGGAATAATGTTGAATTAAATACAGACAGTTTTCTAGAGGTTTTAAGTAACTTAAAAATAGAAGAACATCTTAATCATGCTACACTTAAGACAGTCATTCGAATTCACTGAGTTTTCCGCTTGTCAACTCTCGCTACACTTAATCGTGCATTTAATCAAATTTAAATTTAGCATTAGTATTTTTCGCTCTTATTTGGTTCTTTTTTTTAACTTACTAACTTTGCACACAACTAAAGCAATGCGATCGACAGATTCAAACAGCAATTTTTGCATAAATAACAAATAAATCATAATCGCGCGCATCTTTTTCATTGTATTTAACAAAAACCAAAAAGAAAAAAAGAAAAACCCAAAAATTAATTAATCAACATTTTTTTGCTAATAAACAAAATCGACTAATAACAACAATTTGTGTATTCTTATTTTCTTTGTCTCTTTTCATCAATAACCACTTTTGTGCTGTTGTCTTTATGCTAAACACACAATCTCACACAACTACACACACCCACGAACTCACACGCTCACACGCATAATACACACACCTAACATGCTTAAATACCTATTTGCTATTGCTATCTCGCTCGCTCGCTCGCTCACATACACACACACTCTAACACACACTCACACCTGTGATAACAATACGTAATGTTGTTTAACCCTTTTCTCTGTGTAACGTGTCTCGTTTTTTTTCGAATCCTTTTACTAACATTTTGAAATGAAAAATAATATTCATGCGTTGGCTCCCACCATCCAAAAACCATAACAAACCCAACAATAACCATCCCCAACTACAACAACAACAACAACAACATCTAAAACATGAACAACTATGAACAACAAACAACATCAACATCGACATCAACATCGACACCATCGACAAACAACAAACAGGCTCTTGCGTGCGGAATTGTATGCGTTGCGGCGCAAGGTGGTTGGTGGAGCTGGAGCGCAGCAACAGCAAGACGATGCCACACAACAACAACAACAACAACTAGAACCACAACAACAACAACAACAACAACTACAACAATCAAAACAGCATACAATGCAACAGCAACAACAACAACAACAACAACTACAACAGAAACAACAACAACAACAACAGCTTGAACACAAAAACCACAACAATCTACACAACGACTCGAGTCGCCACTGCGCTCGTTGCACCACCGAGCTGGGCCGCATCACCAACCGCGGCGCCCCCTGCCGTGTGTGCAAACTGCGCGTGTGTAAAGCCTGTCGAGTCCATCACGCTTTGGACTGGGTGTGCGTGGTGTGTCACAAGCAACTGTAAGTCTCTATCTCTCTCTCTCTCTGTTTCACTATCATTCTCACTATCTCTCTTACTCTCTCTCTCTCTCTCTCTCTCTCTGTCTATCTGTCAATCACTTTCGCACTCTAACTCTCTTTGACTGTTTCTCATTGTCCACACGCACACTATTAACTAATAACTATTACTAACTTGCCTGGTGTTTGGTGTGTTTTTGTAGATGTGTCTATACATAATAAAGTCGTTGTTGTGTTTTGGGTAATTGCAGAACTCTTTAAAGCATTGCTGTAAATCTCAGTATTCTAATAGTGACTATAGAAATTATTAACTAAAGTCGTGAAATTATGCTGAACATATTTAGAAGTATTTTCTTTGGACATTTATTTCTATAATTTGTATTATTTAAATACAGATACCCACAAGTCTCTTACAGTTTGTTTTGTAAGCTCAAAACTTGTATAATGAATTCAGCTAATTTATTCTACAATTTTTGCAATTCAATTTTTGTTATCCTAAAGTTAGTAAAGCAAAAACAATCGTAGATATTTAAGATCACGATAAACGTGTTTAAAAATAATTGGGTCCTTAATAACAATAATTGTCTGTACAATATAATTGCAAAAGGCAGTCAAATTACCCAAATGGCGCTGCTAATTTAGTAGAAAAACAGCGTATGCAAATACATTTAATAATATATAATGTAAAATCAGCATCGTATGTTTTATATATTATTAAATATATTTGCATTTGTAATTAGCATTTGAATGCTTTACACATGTTTTGTATAATTGAATCGAAAGTGAAACTCAGAGCAGGACTGACTGAACAACAATGATAATAATAGACAACCCCTGGAGTGTTCGCTTTCACTGCTCAGGGAGCTGGCAACGTTAACAAGCAGAATACAAATTCAAACAAATTCAATTGTTTTTTTCCCTCATTTTTTGTGCGTCTTGTTGAAATTGTTCATAATCAAGTTGCGAACTCAACGCACTTCGATCGAAAACAGTTTTTTACTCACATTGATGTAGATAGTGTTAGATTGTTGTTGTCAGCAGCGTGTTGCATAAAATGTGCGTTGCACAAACTTTGTTGGATGTCTGTCTGGAACATGTTGTAGCTTTGGTTACTTTTTTTTGTTTTGTGTTCTACGTAGAACTGCGATTGCTACTTTGTAATGCAAACACAGCAGTTTTTCTTTGTTGCAATCTAATTTCGTTTGGGGTATTTGCGAGTTGTGGCGATAAAACCCCCAAAAACTGTCACCTGAGTGCGCAGAAAGTGCGACGTGTTGCATTTGGGATCAGATCACAAAAAGGGCAGCAGGCATCGGATGACCTTAACTGGTTGCCAACTGAAGCGTTTGCATATTTGATGAGCAGCATTTTGAGTGCAATTTTAGCTGCACGAATGTCGCAAATGCGGCCGTCAAATCTTGTGAATATTTCACGAATTATTCACTTTTATTTTGCTCGCATACAACTGACAGTTTTCGGACAGTTTTGTATTTGTTGCACAGCACAGCACAGCGGAAATATTGAAAAACTAGACAACATTTAAAATGCAATTTGCAATTTGCAACCGTTTGCAAAAAAATTACATTGCTACGAAACATGTTTTGTGCTTTTTGTATTGCGTTCATATGAAATAGAGTTATTTGTAATTTTCTCTGTATGCTAACTGCGCATTAGCAATTTCATATTTCACTTTATTTTATCAACGCACTTGGCAATCCTAAACTCACTAGCTGGCTTTTGTAGCTCTTTGTTTCGTGCCGTGTTTGGAATATGAGCTGGGATTCATAGTTAAAGTCAAGCGCTCGAAAGGAAAGATTAAAAAATTCTCAGTTCAAGGACAATGTCACAACTGTCTGGCTGCGGGGTGTATTTAAATGATAATCTCATGTTCAAGAAGTTTGCCTGCCCTTCAAGCAAGCGCAATGAAAGCTGATAGCGTTTGCAGATTAAAGTGCCGCAAAGAAAGTTGAATAACGAAATTAATGCAAGTTTTAATAGTTTCTAAAGAAACAGCTTTTAAAAATTATTCCAATACGCACACAAACTAATACAAGAGTGCAACAGCATCGATAAAGTACACAAATTTCATGTTGCACATACGCCCTGTTGCACTCGCAAAGTGTATGCTGTGGCAGTGAATGTGACTCTAAAGTGTTCTACACTCAGTTCTTGAATGTAAATAATATTTAATAAATATTACGCATACGCACAGTAACTTTACCAGTGCTCTTGAAGCTGAGTTTATTACATTTTAACAAGAGCTTTCAATGTTCAAAGAATAACACAGAAGTTGGAATTGATTACACACTATTCAAATTTCTACATTTGCAATATTAGAAGAATTTCCCAAAGCCCTGAATGCAAGCTGTGATTTAATATTCGTTCAAATGTATAAACTGCATTTCACATGCAAGCTGTTCGCCTAACTTTAATTTGTGCTTCGTACCAAGCAAATCTCTAGTTACGCGCTGATTGAATATTTGTTATTTAACGCCATTTGCAACAAGTTAGGTGAGCAAATAGCGATTACACATACGCCCTGTTGCATGAGATCAGCATTTGGCAACTGGCAAAAGTACAAGTAATGTAGAGATTGCTTTGTTCAAGTGTTGAAGCTGAAGCTGTAGCTGAAGCTGTTGGTGATGATGTTGCTGCTGCTGTGTCTGGCGACCCACACGCTCCATGAGTTCAGTGTTAATTGCCAAGCCCCGAAATTAGTCGTAAAAAAAAAGTAAAATGAGCAAGGCCAGACACAGACTCTGGACTAATTAAATGTTGGCCAACGCAACAGCAACAGCAGCAGCAGCAGCAGCTGAAGCCAGGGCCAGAGTCAGAGCCAGAGCAGCTGCAGGGTAACTAGTATGTTAATTCCGTATCTTCCGAGTCGGGTGGGTGGCCCATTTTGCGTGCTGAGAATTCGCCAAGGCACTGAGACTACAAACGCAAATGGCGTGGTGAGTGGCTAGAGGGGAGGGGGATGAACTGGCGTGTGTGTCGCCCACAGGTGTCAGCAGATGTGACGCCTCCCAATTGGCAGCCAGCTGTCAACGCAGGCCAAACGCTTGCAGCTGCTTGATGAGCTGCTTCCGAGCCCATGCTCAATACAGCAAAACACCAAACGCCAAACTCAAAGACGAAGACGAAGGCGTGCTTGCCAAATACGAGAGAATATTGATAGCTGCTGCTTGCCGCTTGCTGGCTGTTCGCTTGATTGGAATTTTGTTCATAAACTCAGAAGCAAACGCCTGACAGTCTGCTGCACCCCAACAACGACGACGACGACGATGACGACGACAACGACGACGACGACGACGACGCCGCCTCCATTCAGCCTGTTATAGTCATTACTTGAGCGCTCGCTCTCTGCGCGTTGGCTTTTCTTGCTTGTTGTTGGCTGCTGTGTTGTTTTTCCAGCCAATTTGTTGTTGCCATTGTGCTGTGCACAACACTCACTCAAGTCAGTCAGTCTGCTGGCTGTGGCTGTCATGGGCAGACGTACGAAATTACTTATGCTTGCTTGGAACAATGTTAACCGATGTTTTGTGGTTTCTCAAATGGCAGTGGTCTTGTTGTTGCTCTTGCAGGGAACTACAAGCGGCCAGCGGTGAGTGGCTGAAGGAGGCGTACGCGTCCTGCGAGGCTGTCGACCATCTGAGCACCAGCGACGTGCTGCGCAAAAGCATACGTCGCTCCTGGACCATATCGAGTGAGTAGTAGTAGCTGGCCAACATAATTAATTAGCAAACGAAATAACTTTGATTTTGCACAGATCCCGAGGACGATCCAAACAATCCGAATGCGCAGCAGCCCGTCGCGGACAATTTGTATCCACAGCAGCAGCATTTGATCGAAGCACAATCAGCCGGCAGCTATCCCACATTGCATCAGTATCCGCTGCACGCGCAACTGCAGCAGCAGCAGCAGCTGCACCAGGCGCAGCCGCCACAGCCGCGGCAGACGCACATCATCAACTACAACAGCGGCAGCGCAACGCCGGTGAGCGGCAGCAAGTGGCATCTGGGACGTCGCGTGCTGCGCCAATCGACGCTGCCCAGCACGCTGAACAACGACCCAAATATCAGCGGCAGCGGCGCCAATTTGGCCAACTACAATTCCGCCAATTTGACGGCGCCGACGTCGCCGCATCAGCTGCAGAAGAGTCCGCTGTACCCCAGCGCGTACAACAGCGACGACATCATACACATGAACACCGCAGCCGACTGCGACAACTACACACAGATTCAGATACAGGAGACGCCGGTGACGCCGCCAACGCACAGTCATCGGTTGCAGGTGCGCCGCCAATCGACGCTGCCCGCAAATCCATGCCAGCCGCCGCCCGGCATCTACATGTCCACCTCGCCGAATCGCGTCTACAGCCGCTCGCCGGAACGTTCGCCCGGCGAGCAGCAGCACCGGTATCCGCCCTTCACGCGCCAGACCTCGTTCCCCGAGCCGCCGAGCAACTATCATCGCACCAAGCTGCTGCCCAGCACCGTCAATCTGCCGGTGCCGACGACACAATCGGCGGCTGTTGTTGCCACACCGCCGCCAGCGCCGCCGCTCAACTACGAGTCACAGCAGTCGAGCATGGCCAGCGATGAGCTGGACTACACACAGTCCTTCGGCAAGCCGCGCATGATGCGCCAGGCGACGCTGCCCAATCCCGATCAGCATGTGAAGCTGTTGCCCACATCGCCGCCAAAGCGTCAGACATCGCCGCAGTTTCGTCGTTCGCCGGAGTTTACGCGCCAGCAAACGCTGCCCAATCCGGAGGCATTCAACAGCGGCAACACTCTGACTGTGCACCAGACGCCGCCGGGCAAATTCATGCCCATCTCGCCGCGCACCAAGCAGAACTTTTTGTTCCCCAGCGTGCAGAATCCACGACAGTTTCTCTCGCAACAGAATGTGCCCACGGTGGGCGCCGCCGATTTGGGCAGCGGCGGCAGCGTGGCCAGCGGCGCTGGCGAACAGTACTCAAGCAGTCAGAGCGTCAACATTCATCACTCACGCGATCCGCACTCGAAGATGATCAAGGTGCGCAGCCACAGCAACGAGGAGTATTCCAATTCGAATAAGACGCACGTGGAGAGTCGGCGACTGCTGCCCGAGATACCCACGACGCAGCGTTCGTCGAGTCGCTCGCCCAGTCGCCTGGTGCGTCAGGATTGCCTCAAGGAGCAGGAGCACGGCTCGCGCACGTTTGGCGAGGCCAAGCAGCAGTTCAATCAGTTCCCCGACGTCAGCGAGGAGCTGGAGAATCAGCCCGAATACGTCGATTACTTTGGCAACAGCGTCACCAGCTTCCTCGAGTCGGACGAGGTGCAGTACGAGAAGAACTACAATGCGGGCTTCAGCAGCGAGCCGCGCATCATCTACAACGACGGCTCCGACGACGCCGGCTACAAGCAGTCGCACCAGCGACCCATCTACAGTGCCGAGAACATGCTGCAGGGCGTCGACAACAGCGGCGGCTACATGGCGCCCACCCAGCCCAGCTACTACGGCGACTTGGGCGGCTCGACGGGTCATGGCATGCACACTGGCGCAGCGCTGCCACGCACGCCACAAATGCACAATCGCATGCGGCGTCGCCAGTCGCGTGAGCTGCCCATGCCGCAGGAGGAGTACGCACAGCAGCCGACTGCCGAGGCAGCTGCAGCACCAGCCGCAACTGCAACAGGCAGCGCCGTCAACGTGCCGGAGAGCAATGCAGATCGCCGCAAGCCCGAGCAGATGCGTTCAGTGTCGGAGGATTCGGGGGCCAAGACGGCGCCCAAGCCGGTCACCAGGCGCTCGTTCTCGCATCCAGAAAAAGATTCCACGGTGAGCAGCATTTACTTATTTGTAGACATGCTTATCATACACAAGACGTGGGAATGTCAGCCAGTTGGCACCGCCATCAAGAAGTCTATATGACGCTTGAGAAGTGTGAAGCTTCCCAAGACTGTGTGTAAAATATCACAACATTTCGTTAACCATTAACGAAGTTAGCGCAATTCGAAATGTAAAAGTAAACTGTGACTTATGGCTGTCAATTTACGAAAATTGATTCAATAGCTAGACAATATATATCAAGTTTAAACTATCCGCCCACAAGCATTCAATATGTAGCTAAATGCAGCTTAAGAAATTTAAAAGTTAAAGCTTTTGACAACGCAGCTGGAGATTAAAAATTAGAGCCAAGCTAAATCGGAATTTTAACACACAGTATCTCAATTACATTTTGCAAATTGATTTTGAATATTAAACTGAGAAATTATTTGTTTGCTGCCCAACTTCAGTCATTTCAATCCTCATTTCATTGTCCTCTCTTGTTGATTAGTATAACTCACTCACTAAACTCTTGCTCTTTGCAGCCACCTAAGAAAACGGAGACCTCGAAGATACCCAGTCCACGTCCGTTGGCTGATATACTGGATAAGACACGCGGTGGCGCCTCCAAGTTGCCGCAGGCACGCCGTCGCAACAGTCGCGGCGAGGAAGGTAAGTGCTTAGTGCCAAGAGTAGCCTGCGATTTCTCGTAGCTGTAGTTGCTTTTTGAATGCACCCACGCAGCAGCGTTAGAAACCCGTAGCGAACAAAAAACAATTACAACAACAACAACAAATATATATATATATATATACATTGAGTACTTAGTTTGTAGTTTAGAGTTTGCTATCACCCGATTTATTAAAATATCGCACCATTTCCCCCCAACAACAAATTCCTACGCCACCCACAAAACGTCAAATGCATTAACGTTGAAATACAGGTAGAGTACCACAGCATCACTACTCCTTCCATGAACTGCTTAAGCACCAGAACTCTGATTTATCCAATCGCTTGAAAAAAACGCCCATTCCTGTTACCACCACAGTCCCCGCAGGCAACGAGCAGCCGGAGGCGGGATCGGAGCAGCAACAGCAGCAGCAGCAGCAAACCGGCGACAAATCCCCCAAGTCCTCTGACAACAATGAAGCCAATGACATTGGAGGCGCCGCAACGGTAAGCGTTCGTTACACCCTCGCCCCCCACCGTTAAACACACACAGACACAATAAGCTCATGCCACCTCTTGACTCTCCTGGTTTCTGTAGCACACCAGCACATTGGGCGAGCAGGAGCTACAGAATGCAGTGGAAGCTGCGGCCGTTGTCTTCAAGAAGGTGGTGCTCCAGCGACGCAAGGAGAAGGAAAAGGCAGCCGAAGAAGGTGAGTGCTAATTGCCAGCCTGGCTTGTATCTTGTATCTATCTCTCTTTATGTAGTTTGTCTGAATTTCTGTGTGTATGTGTATTTGTATGTGTGTTGGTGGATGGAGCATAATTACTTGTGGTGACGGTGACCTGTATCTAACCTGGCCCTTTCCGCAAGGGTTTCGCTTTTTCTCTAATTTCGCACAAAAATTAATTAGACCTCAGGTTGTTGTAGTAGATGCCCCCACTTCCAGTTGAAGTGGGTCATCATTGGGCACACCCCATTCCTTTGCATTCACCTTTTTGCGGACGGCCATTGGCCCTAAGTACATTACGTTTAGTTGAAGCCAAGTTCTTTGAAGGCTTAAAAAATCAAGTTGCGCAGCATCTTTTTTTGTGTGTGGGTGAAAAACTGAAATACATTGGCGATCCTTTAGTTAATTGAGAGAAAATCATTATTCGCTGATGGCTAAGACAATTTGCATAATTGATATTGTTAATAGCTTTCACAAAGCGAAACACTTTAAAATATCAGCGGCATTTCAGTTGCTGCCTAAAAGTATGCAATATTTTTAAGATATTCGCTGCATAGTAGGGGGGGAAAGAAATTTTTGTGTGATTCATTCCAGTATAAGAAAAATGTTAACTTATTTTGCATAATTGCGAATTGATAAAAGTGATAATAAAATAAATTTTTGGCAAAAGCTATTCAGATTTATTGCGAACTCGTTAACACTCACAGAACGTTATTAATCCTCTTTAAATGAGAAATATGATCTCGATAATACCCTTGATGTATTCGAAAGATACCAAGACATATTTAATAAATATTCGCCTGTTGGAATGGCGTGTGGTAATTTACTCGCTCTTAAATGAAGGTCCTTGAATATAAGCGAACCCTGCGACAAAGGGGTAAAATTTCCATAAAATCACAGCCAAAATGTAATATGGTACTCACCTCAAAAGGACAAGTGTGGTTAATATTGGTGAAATCTTTAAATACCTTAAAGACGATAATCGCAACTGGATTATAAGGATGCTTCAAAAAGCGACACGCATCAATCGTGGCAGGTGGGAGCCACGGATGGTAGGCAAGGCTTGTGATCTTGTTAAATACCTGTCCCTCAATACGACAATAATTAACTGGTTTTAGAAGAGTAAAATTTAGGTTCACTGTATTTTTCTTGCGATTCACTGCTCGTATGCGACATTCTTCTATAATTATTCGGTCTTTTGCTTGATTCTCGCACACTAAATTTGAAAACTTAAACAAGATTGCTTCCTGCGATAAATAAATTGCTTAAAATTAAGCAAAAATCAAATTCGATTGTCTGGTACTCACAGCAAAGCACAAAAAGGCCAACGATGGCAGTAGAATGTTAAAGCTCATGTACATCTCGTGGTGCCCACTCTCAAATATGAACTAAATCTATATGCTGTGAAGAATTTCCATCAAATTATAATCGAAAACTGATATATCTTTGTTTTGGTTCGACGATTTACAAAATTATAGATGTTTACAAAATAAAAGATAATATTTAAATTTACTTGGAATAGATTGGGGAATAAACTATCTAACTTTATTCAAATTGTGGATTTTTATGATGAAACAGCCATTATAATCAATAATCCACAGACACTCTAAGCTATTTGGATAACCTTCGAATTGACGGAACGTTACCAATCCTCTTTAAATGAAAAATATGTTTTTGTTAATAAGATTGAAGTAGCGCCAAAGTACAAAGTCAAGTTCAACAAATAGTCGCCTGTTGGAATGGCATATGGTAATTTACCCAATCGCAAATAGAAGCCCATCAATAGAAGCGAACCCTGTGAAAACATAGTTGTGATATTTTTATAAGGAATAAAAAAGTAAATTAATATTTACCTCAAAAGGACAAGAGTGGTTAAAATTTGAAAACTCTTTGTATAAATTAGTTATGATCATAGCAACAGGATGATAAGGTCGCTTCATATGCCGACAGGCATCAATTCTAGCTTTGTACAGCCAGGGCTGGTAACGAAGACTTTCGCCCCTGACAAAAAGCTGACCTTCACCAAGAGCTTGTGTTAACTTTTGAAGCAGAGTTATATTTAAGTTCATAATGTTTTTATCGCGACTAACTGCTCGTATGCGACATTCTTCGAACCACCATCAGGATTTTCGCATGATTTTCACACACAAAATTCGTGAACTTAAAAACAACAGCTCTCTGCAGAAACAAAACCATACGTAAATATTTAGAGCTACGAAAAAGTATTAAAATAGCACTTACATTAAAGCACAAAAATGCAACCGACGGCAGTAGAATTTTGAAGCGGATGCACATCATGTAGTGTTGGGCTTCAAATGTTACCACCTATTTAATATGAACGCTGTAAATTAACTAGAGGCCATAAAAAAACGATGTTGCTCAAAATATGGACTAATAATGCTGTATTTATTGAATTTTTGTCCACTTTACCAATTTATTTCAATATGATTGCTCGGAGCACGAGCGGAAAAAGATGATGTTTATTTTTATAATATAAACTACATATACTAAGGGTATTGCAATGAATTTCCATAAAACTATAATTGCAAACTGATAAATCTTTGGGATGGTTCAGTGCGTTATTTATATGTTTTCTCCTTAGCTATTTATACTTTATTCGAGTATAGAGTCGAATATTGCATTTTCATGCTAAGCTATTGTTTTTGAAAATACTGCTGTCCAATCATATATAATCATATGAAGTTAACATTCCTATATATGGGTTAAGACGGTTTATTTTGGGCAATTTTTGCAGATAACCAATAACACCTTTAACGCTTTAGAATGTCACCAATCTTCTTTAAATACATAATAAATTTTTGTAAAGAGCTTCGCAGTCTTTGTAATCGACCAAGTAACGTTTAGCAAATAATCGCCTGTTGGAATGGCATGTGGCAATACACCCAATCTCAAATAGAATCCATCTATAATAACTGAATGCTAAGACATGGATTAAAATTTTGATATATATTAGTAAAAGCATGCAGTCGAATAAATCGTGTACTCACCGTGTAGGGGCAAGTATGGTTTAAATTGGAGAAATCATGAAATAAATTAAATATGATCATTGCTATTGGATGATAAGGTCGCTTCAAGAAGCGACAGGCATCAATTTTAATCGTGTACAGCCAGGGCTGGTAGCCAAGACTTTCGCCCCTTTGCAATATCTGACCTTCTGCACGTAGGTGAGGAACTGGTTGAAGTAGAGTTAGATTCAAGTTTACAGTGTTTTTTTCGCGATTAACTGCTCGTATGCGACATTCTTCTACAACCAGGTATGTTTTTGCGTTATTCTCACATACAAAATTCGTGAATTTGAAAATCACTGCTTGCTGCAAAGAAGAAGTAGTAAATAATTTCCACAAATGTTCTATAAATATTATAATACTAGTACTTACACTAAAACATACAAAAGTCAAAGTCAACAACAGAATTTTGAAGCTGATGCACATCATGTAGTTTTAGGTTTCAAATATCAATACTTAATAAAACTGAAATGTTGAATATATTATACCAATAGATTTGCTTCAAACTATGAACTAATAACTCTGCATTTATTGGATATATGTCCGCTTTTCCTATTTATGTTATTATATGTAATTACGTCCAACACGAACGAAGAAAGATAAATCTAATTTTATTTTAAATATGGTGGAAATAGTTAAATCAATGGACATGGCGATAAATTCCAATAGAATTATAATTCAAAAATTATTGAATTGTAGATGAAATTTGTCTCTCGATTTAATTGTGTTCATCATGCTGTAGCTTTCTACAGAACAATATATATATATATATATATATATATATATATTTATATATATATTACAAAGCTGAAAGCGTTACCAATATTTTGCTTCAAATTATAAGATCATTTAATGAAATGCAATCCACTTATCCTATGCTGGACCCTGTATTGAGAGCAATGATTCACAAGGCGGATTAACATGAGCGAACCTTAATTTTTAAGCGATTTCCATTAGCAGATTTTTTGTTTAAACCTAAGTCGCTTTCATTTCTCTAAATTAATAAGCGAATTATTTCAGTGGACAATGGATAACGACAATATCGGTGGTTTATAAATCCTCTATGAACATGAAATATATTTTTGTTATCACAGTTTTTCGCTTTTCATAGAACCAAGTCACATACAAGAGATAATCACCCGTGGGAATAGCGTGTGGCAGCACACTGAACTCGAGATTGACTCCTTTAGCGTAAACCTCTCCCTAATATTGAAGAATTTTTAGTTATAAATTGATTAACAAATGCAAATACATTTGCTGCTTACCATGTAGGGACAACGGTGATTGATATTAGTATAGTTCTTGAATGTCTTGTAGACGATAATTGCGAGCGGATTGTACGGCTTGTTCATAAACTTGCAGCAGTCAAGCCGAACACTATTAAACCATGGCTTGTAGCCATTTCCCCTTTTGAAGAATTGTCCTTCGACGATGACATCATTGGCAGGATGCAATACAGTTGCGTTGAAATTCAAATCGGTTTTGTTGCGACTTATAGCTCGCAGGCGACATTCGTTAATTAATATCCTCGATTTATTAAAGTTTTCACACACGAAATTTGTGAATTTAAAGACGACAGCTTCCTAAAGATAAGCAACAATACTTTAACGTTCAATTAATTTCAAATGAATTCCTCATGATATGTTTACATTGTTGTGTGCAGCAAAAAGCAGTTGAAGTAGAATTAACAATGTAATGCCCATGGCGACGAGTCTCCTCTGGCAGATAAAAGTAAACTAATACCCACATTTTTTACAGCAAACAAGAACTAGCAGCTTTTCAAAATAATTAAAAAGGCATTTGCTAATTTATATGTACAAATCAATAATACGCCGCTTAGATTCAAGTTAGACAGTTTATCCACTTTTGATTTTTATACTCAGTTGAACAGCAATATGAAGAATTATTGGTACTAGATTATGACGGGAATGTTATGGCCAACGTTTATTATATTTGTGTATTTCAAAAAGAAAAGCGATATATTAAAGCCAAAGACAAAGTTATAGATTTCAAAATTATGTGAATTCTGTGACAAAGTGTATAATTTAAACTTTAGCAGTAAAAGGAAAATATTTATGAAACGAGCCATTAAAATATCATTTGTTTTGCCACTTATATTATTTGATTGGCTTCATGCATTAAGCTAATTGA
Organism: Drosophila siamana; assembly: GCA_035047445.1. Classification (NCBI taxonomy): domain Eukaryota; kingdom Metazoa; phylum Arthropoda; class Insecta; order Diptera; family Drosophilidae; genus Drosophila; species Drosophila siamana. The sequence goes on along the minus strand of JAWNPP010000004.1, from coordinate 12,781,381 downwards.
GTTCAGAATTATTTGGAAATTGTCGATTTGTTTTGTTTGATCATTTAAAAAGCGCAATTTACATGTTTCTTGTATTTGGAATAAAATAATATGAAACTAAACTAAACTAAACTTAAAAGGTAACCAAGTAAACGCCGTCATAGTTAAATCGCAATATATTATTAGAAATAATTGTACACCATAGAGTTGGATAAGTTTTTGATATTTTGTTACTATTCGTGGTCCTCTTGAAATACAAAATAAGCATTTGTTATCAGCCTTGTAGTGTTTGTAAAGATCCAGCTCATGCTTAGCAAATAGTTGCCTGTTGGAATGGCATTTGGTAAAATGTTCCAACGCAAATAAAATCCTTTTAGAATAACTGAACCCTATAATTTGAACGCAATTAATGGGATGATCTCTCTAAAATACCAGCCAAACATATTAAGACCTACCTCATAGGGGCAGCTGTGGTTGAGATTGGAGAACGGCTTGAATAGCCTATAGACGATAATAGCAACAGGGTTATAGGGACGCTTTACAAAGCGGCAGCCTTCAATTGTAGCTGTGTATAGCCAGGGTTGGTAACTGAGACTTTCGCCTCTTTTAAAGATCTGACCTTCAATGCGAGCATAGCTAAGAGTTCGATGTAGAGTAAGATTTAAGTTGAGAGTGTTTTTGTCACGACTAATTGCACGTAGGCGACATTCCTCCACAGCGAGATCGGTTTCAGCGCGATTATCACAAACGAAATTCGTGAACTTGAAGATCACAGCTTCCTGCGAGATATGGAAAGCACAATTAATTCAACACTAACTTGTACACTCTATGTAGGACTTGCATAACAGCAGGAAAAAGCCAGCAGCGGCATTAAAATTCCTGAGCTGATGCGCATTGCGTGGCGTCGGGCTTCGAATATAAACACATAATGATGTGATCTATTATAAATGTATTATTGGTAATATGACATTTATTGTGCTCTGTAAACTCATGCTAATGACACGGCATTTAATTACACCTTGACAATTTACACTTTTTGCACTAAAATGTGTCAGACAATTTTGCCCACTCGAAAACCACAATTCCCCAACGCTCAAATATTTATTCGCACAAAGACAAGTCGCCAACGCACAAGTCTCTGCCACAATGGCGGCATTTTTCCTCGGGCTGTGCTTTGTTGTCTTTCCATTTTGTTGCTTTGTTGCTGCTTTGCTGTTTTGTTTGTGATTGTCCTGGCCGCCCACTGTGAAATCCATTCAGAACTGCAAGCTCCTTTGCTGCCCGCGCATTAAGCTAACGTTGTCTGACTGTCAAAACTCCTCCGTTAATCTCATGTGTGTGTTTGCGTGTGTGTGTGTGTGTGTGCACCTTAAAGCGCTTGTTGTCTGCCTGAAAGAGCAATTTTCGAAACGAGCCAAAATACGAGCGTTGCCAAAATGTTTGCTTTGCGCAGGCGGATGCCAGCAGCGGCTTGTGCAACATGCATTGTTGTTTGTGCAAACACAATGAATTCATCGTTGTGCACACGAGCAGCTCCTATCAGATCCTTTGATTCTCCTTGCTGCTGTTCGAGTAATGGCGTGTTTAATGCACCCCCATTCACCTCTCTGGGGGGCAACTTGGGTATTGAATTGGGTAAAAAAGAGTTCGAAATTTGTATTATGGTGTTAAAGAAAGTCGAGAAAAAAGATGAAAGCTTTTTATGCATTTTGTTAGCTGCCTGTCAATCGATATAATTTATATTATTGCCTATTGGAGGTTAATATTAGTGTAAATTGGTTTTGAAATTACAATATAATAGTTTACTAGACCAATTGCGAATATGTCATAAAATGTTTCATCGCTTATTAACTTAAATTCTTGTCCTCCGTTAATTATAGTTTCATTGCTAACTACCCCAAAAACTGCAACGTTTTTGAAACCCCTATTTTGAAAGCAGAGAAAAAGCCTATTTTTATTAATCAGCTTTCGGTGTATTTTTCATCAATGTTGTATGTTCATCTGGAATATGGATTATTTTAATATTAAACTGTGTTTAATGTATTTTAAAACTCCCTATATATTTTCATTAGAAAGCTATCGCTTTTGATCAACCAAACAAAACCAATTTCATCTTCTAATTAGCTTTAGTTGTATGTTAATATGGAATATGGGTTATTGCAAACATTAATCTGTGTTTAATGTATTTTAAAACCACCAATTAGTAGTAGCATTAAGTGCATGTTAATGTGGAATACGGGTTATTTTAAACATTAATCTGTGCTTAGTGCAAACCAAAAACTTCGAGCTAACATCAAACCAAACTAACCGTAACTTACAACTAACAACGACACAACTTTGCAACCACTAAGCTTGTGTTGTGGTGCTGGCGTTGCATTTAACCAACCACCCTCGAAGTGATTAACCAGTGATAGTGAAACCACCTTTTCACCTGTGCTAAAACCAGTATTTTCCATTAACATCTACGCTGTGGTGTTGGTCAACTTGAAGCCAATTGCGATGAATAAACGAGACTACAACGAAACCAAACAAAAATCCACCCTATTGAATTCCAGCCTCGCAGCAGCTGCCAGCTGCCATTTCCGGCAACAACGGCGGCGTCGCCAGCGATGCCATGGAAACGTCATCGTCATCGGAGCTCGAGTTCAGGTGCAGCACAACTTCGGGCGCGGGTCAGTCGCACTACAGCGTTGAGGCGGATGAGTTTAAGTTGGTGTTTCTAAACTCGGACTCCTCATCGTCGTGCAAAGAAGAAGAAGAAGAGGACGAGGAGGAGCAGGAAGACGAGGACGAGGACAATGATACGGACAGTGCATCGAGTTCCTCGTGCTCCACGCATCAGTGCCACAGCATTGTGAGCCAAGTGGAGGACTGTGACTGGGATTACTTTGAGCCCTCCATGATCGCCGCCACCACCACAACGACCACCACCATGATTGCCTACGCCAGCTCCGTGACGCCCTCGACGCCAACGCCGCCGCCGCGCTTCCGACGCCGCTCCAGCGACAGCGATTCGCCGCTGCTGCAGCGACGCCAGCAACTGCGCAGCTACTGCTCCAAGATCAGGGAGAGCGACACGGGCACCGGCACCGACGAGGAGCTGCACATGCAGGCGGAGAGCAGCTCGCAGACGAGCTCCGACCAGACGACATCAACGTCGACGGCAACGGCCACGCTGCCGCTGAGCATGAAGGCGCGCATCAAGACGCGTTTCCTTAAGAGCAGCCACCACCATCATCACTACCAGCAGCAGCATCATCATCGCTGCGGCTGCAATGCAACCGCCACAGCCGCCACTGTGGCAGCTGCCGCACAGCCACAATACGTGCCCATTCCGGTGCCCGTGCCGATCCCAGTGCCGCTGGCTGCCTATCATAATTGGCAGCTGGAGCAGCATGGCAGCTCGTCAGCGTTGCTGGAGCAGGACGAGCATTTGGCCGTCTCGCTGCAGCAACTGTGGCAGGCGGCGGCGGCGGCGAGCGCCACACCGAATTCGTCGCAACAGCAGCAGCAACAACAGGCGGCTGCTGCGGCCGCGGCGGCAGCAGCAATGGTCGCCTATTCGCAGCAATTCGCCGCGGCGAGCAACATGTTTGACGCAACGCCGCCGGCAACAACGAAAAGCTATCAGCAACTGCCAACAACAACGAGAACGGCACACCGACTGGGCGGCGGTTTTAAGTCCTCGGCACCAGAGCTGAGCGCCTCGCTGGGCTCGTTGATGACGCAGTCGCTGTGCTCCACTGCCTCCAACTCGACGTCTTCATCCACAACGTCCGGCTATGGCACAGCGGCGGGTCGCAGCCTGGAAACTTTAGCCGGCTGTCTGTGTCTGGCCCAACAACAACAGCAGCAACAGCAGCAACAACAGCAGCAGCAGCAACAACTGGCTGCCAGTCAAATGGCTTTCAAGCCAGCTCCAACAAGTTTTGGTTTAGTAGCGCCGCGCACGCCGTCGTGTGAGCAACAACAAACGCAAACGTCGCGTCTCTCGCTGGTTCGTATTAACGTCGACGCTGACGCTGACGCAGACGCTGACGACGACGCTGACGTCGCCGCAACGCCCACAACAACAGCACCACATAGATTGTGTAATGCGAATGATAAAAGCAACAGCAACAGCGACGACAACGACGACGACGGCGTTAAATTTAGCGCACATGCTGTTGATGTTGCTGCTGTTGTGAGTGCGGTGACGAGTGCTGATAAGTGCGACGCGACGGCGGCGGCGATGCTGCCAAATAAATGCCAAAAACTATGCGAAACAGTGCAAAACATAAAGCAGGCAACAACACACAATACAGCAACAGCAACAGCAACAGCAACAGAGACAGCAACTGAAACAGCCACAGCCACAGCTACAGCTACAGAAACAGAAACAGAAAGACAAACCTACCTGGCGAGTAGAGACGACGACGACGAAGCAGTGGAAGCAGCAAACGAAACAAATATACATAAAAATCAAGTACCAGCAACAAGAGCAACAACAGCAACAGCTACAGCAACAACGGCCACAACTGCTGCTCCTGCGGTAATAACTCGTTTCAGCAGCAGCAACACCAGCCAAGTTGCAGTCGAAAATGTTGCGCCTAGAGAGCAGCAGCAACTACAACAGCAACATTCCCCACTAGAGTTGCAGAATTTTAGCAGCTGCTTAACGTCGTCCTCCGCGCGGTTTATAAATAAAGCCCCAACCATGTCCGAGAACGAGCCAAACGAAGCGATCGCCCATTTGCAAAGCGAAAGCTATGCAGCCAACAGCAGCAGCAGCAGCAACAGCAGCAACAGCAACAACAATAGCGATGTGGATGCGGCTGAAGATGCGCGCAGCCCACGCAAGTTGGTGCAACGCAGCTACGATGTGGCCAAAGCCATGCAGGCCGATGAAGTGGAAGTGTTGCCACCACCAGCCGTCCAAATGGTGCACCACAGCACCACCGACGGCAGCAGCACCAGCAGCAGCGATGCCAGCAGCAGCAACAGCAGCTCCAGCTCCGAGTCTTGTGACTCGGATGATACGGGCACGGTGGCAGATCGCAGGCCCAAGCGAAGACGCTTCAACAAGGTGTTTGTGGTGAATCGTCAGGTGGGTCACCATCATCATCATCATCACCAGCAGGCGGCGCGTGTGCGACGCAGTTCGTCCACCGAGGGCGATTCGTTGTCGTCGTCCGACGCGAATCTCGATGATTCGTCCGATAACGATACCGACACCGAGCGCACCGATTGCGGCATTGTGCTCAACTATGTGAAGGCGCTGGGCGAGGAGCCAGTAGAACAACAACAGCAGCCGCCATTGGCAGCTGCACGTGACGTTGGCGACGGAGACGGAGACGATGACGACGACGACGACGACGACGACAATGATGATGATGATGAAAGTGAACGCCGCGTTGCCAACTCAAGCGATGAGCTTGCCAACTGCATTGTTGTTGTCGGCGGCCAAACCGACGATGACGCCAATGCTGGTGGCGTTGTATTGCACGGCATGCGTGCGTTGCCAGATCTCGAGAGGAAAACAGAGCAACAGCAGCAGCAATTGGAGCAGAGCTACTTGGCTGCAGAGCAACCATCGTCATCATCATCCTCTTCTGCTTCTGCCCTGGAATTAAGCTCTGTGCTGGCTGCTTGTGATGAGCTCCATAGCATTTCGAATGACGTCAATCGTTTGCTGGCGCTGCACAAGCAGAACTCGCAGTTGGAACTCAAATTGCAGCGACTGCGTCGCGGCGTCGCCGAAATCAATGAGGATCATCTGTTCACGGGCATTGCTGCGGCTGCCACCCAAGCGCAGGAGAAGCCCACAGAATGCAATAGCAGCAGTAGCAGCGGTAGCAATAAAAATAGCCAGGGGTGTTCAGGTAGTGCACAGGCGGCAACCCTAAAGCAAACCCAAAGCCGTTCCAAGAAAAGCATAAATGTAAATTCTAATGACGAAAGCGAAGCAGCGCAACAAAGCGCAAACAACGCTCAGCAGGGTAAACATGTAAACGAAGAAGAACTGGCCGAAGCAGAGGAAGAAGAAACGGCGACTCTTGGATTTTCATGCGAACAGCGGCGGCAGCGTTCGCAGGTAAAAGCAAACACCGATAATAAAGTGGCAGTCATGCAAACAACAACAACGACGGCCATAGAAGAGCGAACAGCTGTGCAAACTCAGGCAGCAGAGAAGCAATCGGGGCAGGAGGAAGTTATGACGGGCAGCGAAGCATGCAAAATAAACGACGATTTGTTGGACCCTGACTACGACTACGCTGACTACTCGTCGCACTCTCACTCTCTCACAGCGGCGAGTAAAGCACCTGAACTACTACAGCAACAAAAAGAACAAGCCCAAGCACGCGAAGAGCGCCAGCAGGTAGCTGTAAAAACGACGAGAACAACAGATGGCAATGGTGTTGATGAGAGCGAGAGCAAACAGCAACGTGCGCTCTCACACTCTCGCGAGCTACCTGTTGCTGTTGGCGCTCTGCTTGAAGCCGATTGCGCAGCCGAAGTGAAGTCGCGCTCGGCATTGGCATGGGAAGCGGAGTCAGTCGAAAATGAAATGTTAAACGTTGCGGTTGAAGAGCCAAACGCGCGCCTAACGCTCTACACTAACAACAACAACAACAATAATAATAGTAATAATAATAGTAGTAGTAGTAGTAGTAACAGCAACAACGTTGGCCATAATGACGGCGATTTCGCAGCACAAAAGACACAAAGCAACAGCAGCAGCAGCGCCGTTTTTGTTGTTGGCCAACAAAGTAGCAGCAGCAGCAGCAACAACAACTGTGACGTAGTGAATGTTAATGTGAATGTGAATGAATCGCGTGTGTTTGAAAGTTGTGAAAACGAATACGACAAAATATTTGGCAGTCACCAAGAACTGTCAAGCAGCAAGCAAGCAACAATCGAGACAACTGCAACTGCAGCAGCAGCAGCAACAGCAGTAGCAACAACAACAATTGCAACAACAACGTCAAGTGCAGTGAAGAATTCACTTTCGGCCAAATATCGCAGTTTAGTGATGATTACAAAAGACAACGAAAGCCCCGCTACAACAGCAACGAGTAACGACAACGACGATTATGAAATGCCAGCGATTGGCAACAACAGCAACCACAACAGCGTCAACACTTTTGGCCAGAACTTTGGCAGTGAGTCACCCACTTTAGCAGACACAATGCCAATCGATTTGCGAATCGGAGTCGCTCTCGGACTCGGCCATGAGCTGATACCGACGTCGATGTCGACGCCGACGCCAAGTGAGCGGGAATTGTCGCGTGATTCCTACAGCGTCGACTCCCTCAACGAGCCCCCCACAGCTGCCACTCGAGTGGACGACGGCCTGGCCGACGATGACTCCTGGGTGGAGGAGCTGAGCCAACGCGGCGATCTCGACGAGGACGACGACAATCTGAGCAATGCCACCACAACGCCCACGGCCACAGATTCCGAGGATGCGGAGGGAGACGGCGAGCTGGGCGGACGCATCATGTACCTGGATCGCGAGGAGGAGCTGCGTGGCTATAATCGCTCTGCCATTGACTTTACGCTGCACACGATCGTCGAGGAGAGCTGCGAGGAGAGCGAGGTGGCCTCGATGCGAGCGGACAACGAGCCCGAGGAGGAGCAGGAGGATCTCGAGGACTTGGCCGAGCGACGCAGGCAACGCACGCTGCAGCATCATCATCGTCTGAGTGCCTCCGAGCTGGAGAAGTATTTCTTCTTTGGCCTCGGCGATGGCAAAGTGATGAGCTCCATAGACACTCGTGGCGACGACACCGCGTCCGAGGTGAGTTCCGAGTGCTCCGAGAGCGTCGACTCGTTGCCCCACGAGGATCAGTTGCTGGACGGCGCTCACAGTGCCGCAGACTTGGCTTCCTCCCGCCTCGAGAAGTATTTCCTCTCCGGTTTCATGGGCTTCAGTGGTGCCGAGAAGCAGGTGGACAGCGACGAGAGCGGCGGCAGCGTGGGCAGCGACAGCGAGGGACATCCCAGTCCCAGTCAGCGTCGCAAGCGTCTGGTGCGCGCACGTGGCACGCCACGTAGCCACAACTCCTCGCTGGACAATCTGCTGCTGCCCGAGACGGACACCATGGATGCTACAGTCACGTCTGGAGCGGCAGCAGCAGCGGAGGATACCTCGGAGTCGGAGGCGGGCTGCGACGACACGGTTATACATCTGGTGAATGCGGGAGATCGCGCTTCCGACGGCAGCTCCTCGGATACGATAAAGCGCAAGAAGCAGCTGCGCAAGCGTCACGACTCCCTGGACGAGAAGAAGTTGCACGAGGCGGCGGAAGGCGCCACAGCGTCCGCGGATGCTGTGCAGAGTCAGGCACAGGCGCAGGCCAAGAAGCAGCAGCATCACAGTCGCGACAGCGGCTTTGTGGGCAGCAACGATGATCTACTAAAGTCCCCCGACTGCGAACCGAGCAAATCTCCCACGCCAGCTCTCGGCCAAATCAGCGAGGATCGCGAGCCGTTGGCTAGCCAATCAGCAGCCGCAATTAGTCTGGCCAAGATGGACCTGCCCAGCACAAGTGCCGGAGCAGGTGGCTCCACGAGACGGGTGACCATCAATCCGCTATCCCTGCCAGTGGCAGGAACTCCAGGTGTCACGACCAGTTCGAATCTGGTGCGCAAGGATAGCTTCAACAACTGGAGCTCCGACGAGGAGACCAACCTGATGATGAGCAAAATGCGGCAGTTCTTCAAGACGCTCATCGTGGCCACAGCCAACGCCCAACAGAACCAGACTCAGACCATCCCCGGACAGTCGCCAAGTGCGGGCAGCACGCCCAGCTCGGTGCGCCGATTGGCCTCCAAGGCGGCGAGCAAAACGCGCCCAGCGCAGTTGGCCTACTTTGAGAACGAACTGACGCGACTGATGAAAACCGTGCCGGGCATCAACGACGAACAGGTGCGCGAAATTGTCGAGTATCTGAGCAGCGAGGACACCTGGTCGGATTCCTACGACTCCTCGGACTACACGAGCTCGGATCTGGAGGGCTCGGAGCACAAGGGACAGCTGAAGGCGCAGATCTCGGCCAGCTGCCAGCAGATCATCAACAAGTTCGAGGTGGACGAGGAGGGCGTGCGTGGCGATGGCGGACTGCTGGACGAGGCGCATGCGCTCAACGGAGACACCGCGTTTGTCTACCAGAAGCTGGTGGCCTCCTTCAGCAAGGTGGCTGTGGGCGAGGCGAGTGCGGAGCAGCAGCCCCAGCCTGTGGCAGCGGACGAGGATCGCGTGTCCAACGGCAGCACGGAGCAGCGTTCGCCGCAGCTGTTTGCCAAGGTGATGCAGCACATTGGCACGCGGTTGGTGGCGCTGATGCACGAGGTGAGCAGCGGCAACGAGACGCCGACCTCAACGCGTCACAGTCGTCGTGTGCAGGCCAAGATCTCGGCCACCACCACCGAGGACGAGGAGGACGAAGTGGAGCAGCAGCTGCAGCTGAAGGCGCTGCCACTGAAGCAGCTCAAGCTGCGCAGTCGCTCGCATGATTTGCTGCTCGATGGCGCTGGCAACTCAGCGCCACACACAACTCACGGCCAAACGCATGGACAGACAATGGGTCAACATCATCTGTCATCGGCTGTGGCGGGAGCGGGAGCGGGAGCGGGAGCGGCAGCAGGCGCGACGGCTTCGGGCGACAATCAGGGAGAGGAGTGCGGCGTGGCAAGCGACTATGAGCGCTTCTCGTGGCGCGGCAGTTTTGAGTCGGCATTACTGGCTAATGGCGACAGCAGAACGAGGCTCAGCCAGCTGAGCCAGCTAGACAGAGACAACTCATCGTCTGCGTCCGCTTTGGCTGTGGCAAAGCGCCGATCGGCAGGCGATCTGTTGTTCAGCCAGCATCAGCAGAGTCTCAGCCGCGAGCAGCTCGATCGCGTGCGCTCCTGCGGCAGCATCGGTGGCGGCGACGTCCATCACCACCAGCTGGAGGCGTCGCCCGCCAAACCCTGGCTCTCCTCGGCCAGCAGCTGTGCGGACTCCGCCAAGGATGTGCGACGCTCCAGCGTCCCCGACGCCATCTACGAAACGGACTCCAGCGACGAGGGCGGCACAGCCGCTCAGTTCAGCGTCAATCGCTCCACGTTGCCGCGCAGTCTGACGGGCGGCGGGCAGGTGGCAAGCACCAATTCGCTGCCACGTCTGCCCACCAGCTCGGTGGCCTCCGTGGGCGCTGCCTTCACCAGCACGCCCATCACCAAGTCCCAGAGCGCGCTCAACTACACGCCCTCGTCGACGGGCAGCGCCAAGAGTGCGCGCTACCGTTCGCCTGGCTTGGCGGCACGTGCAGCTGCCGTCGCCAGTGGCAACAACATCAGTCTGAGCAGTCTTGGAGTCACGAGCAGTGGCACGGGCAGCGGCAACAAGAAACTATCCGGAGGACTGCAGCAGTTCCTCTACTCCAAGAGGGATGCGCGCAAACGTCTAAACATGTCAGCGGGTGAGTTCATTAACGCGTTCAACTACCTCAAAGATACACACGCCATGCAAGATACATTCACACATTCCTGACGCATAGTTGGCAACATTTATGTGGCTGATTAGGCCAACAACTGCGTGCCTTGGACAAAAGGCTTTCTCTATTATGTGCTGCACAGCTTGATGCTGATTAACAATTAATGCGCGATGAACCTATAGAAATTGGGCTTTAAACTTGCGATGATTCATTGTGTTTAATCGCAAATTAGCTTGAGTTACCATAAAAACTTAGATTTGCTTATCAATTGAGTTCAAGTTGATTGACTGCAATGTCATTGCCTGATATGTTTATTATCTAACCATGATAACGAGTTTATGGTTTGATTAAAACAGCGATTATTTCAGATTACTCGATTTAGCATTTTGTTTGCAAGATTTGACTTGGAACTTGTGGTTAAAAAATTTGATGTTCTTGACTTTTAATTGAGAACTCATAGAAATCGTTTAAATTTTGTTCAACGAATTTTTAATTTGGTTTATTAATTAATTGTACACTGAAATTTTAATTGGTTTATCGACAATTTGACAAGTATGTCAAATCTTAATTTGCGCACTTTCAGGTCGCATATACCCCATTTTTGGCACTGATACCCTACAAACTATGCCTATTGTCACGGCCTCTTTCTTTAGGCCTCTTTCTTTAGCCATGCGTGTTCTCCCTTTTGAGTTCGTCTCCCTAATACAAATACTTATAGTCGAAGAATGCTGGGACTGGGTCTGGTTAAGCCCGTGGGGCATTTTGACCAAAATAAACTCAATCAAGGTCAATTAACTGTATCCATATTAAGCGCTATGCTCGTTGCCAGCTCCGCTCGGTTCAACTTAAAGCGATTTTCGCCAAAGCCCCAACTGTTGATGTCGATGTCGATGTGGATGTTGAGTTCCGCTTGACGGGGGCGTCAGTTGTTCATCATCGCGTTGTTGTTGCTGTCGTTGCCTATTTATTAGTTGGCCAAAAAAAAAAAGCTGTTTTGCAGCTTGGTCAATGAAACTGGTACTCGACTTTAAACTCTTGCTCATAATGTATATAGATATATACTCGAACCTTGCAATAGGCGCAGGCGGGCTTTGAACTTTGTGGCCATTGTGTCAAACTAGGGATGGGCGCGTGACTCAAAAAGGGGGGAAGGGGGGGGGGGGTGGATGAATGGATGGAGTTGGGGGACTGGAAAGACAATACTCTGGCGTATATATAATTATGTGAAGTGCGGCGCATGTTAATGAAACAATTTGAAAATCAAGTCCATAAATTGTGGGAAACACTAAACTCTGCAAAATTCAGAGAGCTTATTAAGACACAAGCGACTTAATTGAATGCAAGACATTTCAATTTGGGCGAGTTGTTAAACAAGCACAAACAAGCGCCAGAGACTTCCTCAGTTGATGGCCTAAAGAGCACCCTATAATAAATGAATTTTAAAAGGAAACTATAAGTACTTTTATAAAACTCTTTGTTGTTCTTTGATATTTCAATCATGGTCAATCAATTACATTCAATCAGTTTGTACAGTTTTGTATTTATATAGTTTAAAATCACTTAATTCATGAATTTTATGATACAGACAAGTGCAAAGTACAACCGTTTTTAGTGAAACTAAGTACACATCTTTTTTAACTTTCACCGTGATCAATCATGATTAAATGTGTGGTAGAAAATACCTGCTTTTGCCTATTGTACACAAATGTGATTGTTTAACTTTCATTCTTATTTCTATAAGTTGTTTTTACAGTTTGTTCAATGCAAAGAATATTGTAGGGAGTGTTTTGTCTCGATCTTTCAATCACGACAAATGACGCATAAACTGATGTCAGCTTTATGTTAGCTCATAAAATACAGAAGCATTTATTTAAATTGGGAATATTACAAGACATTCCCAGTGTATTCAAGCGCTCTTTTAAACATTTTTTACTCCCACTGAAGCTCATAAATTTCACATTACACGAATATTCATTTAAATATTCGTCACGCTGCCATCACTAATGCAAATCGCTCTCTTTGGCATTTCGACTGCTGTTTAAACAGCTTTTGTGTAACGAGATTGTTTTGGTTTTTGTTACCAAAAATACAATTATTCGGTTGGCCAATGGTTCAATGGATCTGTGGCTAAAGCTGAAGCTGAAGCCGAAGTCGAAGAGAGACAGAAAATTGAAACTGAAGCACGAGTACAATATCATTTAAGCACTTGACGTTGATGAAGTGTTTTTAGCTTGTTTATTTCCTGAACGAGTCGAGCTGCGTATTATTTACTTTTGCATAAAGTAATTAATGTTTTTGAACCCGAACAGTTGTGACAACAGCAATAACAATAACAGCAACAGCAGCAGCAGCAGCACACGAATGGATTTTGCATTATTTTCGTGCTTGACTGCGCCACTGTGCAACCACCAACAACACCAACACCACCACCACCACCAACCACTGTGCAACATTGTGCAACGAACAGCATGCAGCACGGAAATGCTTTGCCATCCGGCATTTTAAATGCCGATTTAAGCACATTTAAATATGTAAACATTAGGAAGCACCCTGTTTTGAGCAGATGAATGAAACACACCCATTATAGCCGTCGATTTCTGTAATCAAATTAACCTTACGGCACGAAACGGAAAGATCTGTGACAGATCTGTGTACGGACGGCTGTGTGTTGCCATCTCTGTTGCACTTGCCACATTTATCGAATCGTTTCGTTAATTGCACTTTCATTGGCGCTCGACCCGTCGAGGCGAAAGTTCAATATTTCAATAATTGAATATAACTTAGATTTGAGTTGAGAACTCAAGCTCGTCTCATGTCTCGGTGGTTCAGTTGTTCAGTGGTTCAGTGGCTCCGCCAAACGCGACACGCTCAACGGCACTTTGCACGCTCTATAAGGTGCCACATTCAAAACATCCAAACTCGAGTTGAAATCGAAATCAAAATTGAAATCGAAATCGAGAAGCGCATCGGAATAAATATTTCTGAAATGAAAAAGACTCGAACTCACAGTCGCAACTCGCGCCACGTCAAGTGAAAGTGTTTTTTCCGTGGTTATTTTTTTTTTTTCGTTGATTTTCGTTTTGGTTAAGGTTTTGCCTTGAAACCCCATTTCTCCCTCCCAAGCTCCCTCTCTCTCTCTCGCTCTGTGTTTCTCTGTCTCACTTTGTGGTCTTTAAGTATGCCAAACTAGCAGAAATTATGGCCAAGGGGGCCGGGCCATAAAGTATATGAAGTATGCATGAAAAGCGAGTCAATAAATCGTGACTGCATTCGAGAGAATTTTCACAGTAATGCCAAATAAAATGTAATGAAGTAAGAAAGCTGCAATTGAATGCAAAATACGCGGCAACCATATTTGGCTTTAACTCACAATGAGAGTACAATAAAATCAAAAGTGATATAAGACTGAAGAAAAGTGAAAGAAAACAAAGTGGTTCATTCCTTGACTTTACAAAATACCCTTTAGAAATTGCATAAATATTCTGTGTGCTTTAACTTCATTCAATGATGCAAAACTTAACAATATTGTGCAATAATTTGCCTGCTCTAGTTACTTTAGTCTCTGGCATCTTATTATACTTAGACACGGACAGACAATGAAAATATTAATATAATTGAGGTTCTTCTACTCTGCATGCTCTCAGCAAAATTGATGATGCCCTTCTCTTGATATCAAGTAGAACAATGAAATGAATACTCACACTTGCTTTCGCATGATTCAATTCGCTCTGGGCGTTATATGGCCCAATTAATTGTGCTGTTTACACACGCTGGCTGTTTGGCAAACCTTCAGCTTAATTATGGGCGTTATTCTGACACCCGAAGCCAAGTAGTATCTAATTGCGAGTTTTGTTGCCGAATCGCAGCCAAACCAAGGCTGTGGGCAAGTTCAAGTGCAAATTGGACAGTTTTCAATTGAATCGACGTCGTTTCTTACTTGGCCCTGATTCGTGTTCCCCTCGCCAAGCAAAAAGCGGCTTTTTGTTGTTATTTGTGAGTTTAGATAAGATGGTCGCAATGCAAAACTCAATTACGTGTCATAGTTTTCCCCTTTAGATTGCTTATCACGTTGTCTTATCGAGACTCGCGCACTGAGTGTCAATAAAACACGACGACAGCTGGCAACAGACCCCAACAACAACAACAAGAACAATAACAACAATCGCAACTAACAATAACAAACAACTGAAAATGTCTTGAAGCACTTTAAGAAAACAAAAAAAAAAAACACGAAAAACTGCATTTAATTGTGATAATGAAAAAAGTGACGCGTTTAATTGGCAAACGGGGCAAACGCGGGGGGCAGCGGGAGTCGCCCAAAGATGCCACCGGTTACAATGCGTTTGTGCGTCCAACGCATCGTGCAACGGCAACATCAACGCCAGCTGCTGTGCACAATTATGGCAACAAGACGACCATAAAGACAACGCCAGCGGGCGGCGGGCCAACGACAACGGGCAAAATTCAATATGCTGCCCTCAATCGGTTGCGCAACAGCAACAGTGGCTGCAGCAGCAGCAACACAGCCACCACAGTGACAGCCAAGAGTTCGCGACGCAGCCGCTGGCTGCAGCGACTCTGCTGCGGCTGCTGGCGCCGTCGTGGGCGGCGGAGGCGACGCAGCTATTGGCGCAAATCGAAGCTCGACTGGCTGTGGCAGCTGCTGCGTTGCAAGCGCGGCTGGGGCAGACGGGCGGGCAGCTATCAATATGATTACGAGGAGGAGGACGACGACATCGATGCCAAAGTGGCGGCCTACATACTGGAGATGAAGCAACGCGAAGCTGCCACCAGCAGCAGCAGCAGCAGGCAAAGTGAGCAAGCGGAGACCACGGTTTTTATGCGTGTGCCAGAGGCGACTCCAGTGCCACAACTGGAGGAGGAGCAACAGCAGCAGCAGCAGCAGCGGTTGAAGCAGCGCGCCTGGACCTGGGATGACAGTCTGCGGTCCAATTCGGATCGCTTTCTGGAGACGCTCGAGGAGGAGATGCTGCCGGGCGCTGCGGCAGCTGCTGCTGCTGTTGCACCTGGTGCACGGCTGTCGCTGACATTGCAGCGCCGCACGCCGTTGCATGTCACCTTCCAGGAGGAGGTGCAAGGTAGGCGGCTTGCAGCTTGCACCAGCCACCAGCCACCAGCCACCTGCCACCCTGCTGCATGCCACCGATCAAAACTTGCAACTGAATGAATCATTTCTTTAATCACAGCTTGATTGACTGCCTGCAAATGAGTGTTTGTTGAACGTTGAGTGTTCGACGAGCGGCTTGTTTGCATTGTGTGTGTGTGTGTGTGTGTTTGTATGTGTTTGTGCATTGAGTGTGCTCATTAGTCGTCGTCGTAATTGCGGAAGAAAGTCGCTTAATGATGTGTTTATTTCTGTTTTTCATCTGATTACAGAGGAAGCCAAGGCCGCTGCCGAGGAGCTCAGCCATTCGCCAGTGATTGGACAACGCCACACGGACGCCGCCTCGAGTCCCATACAGTCGCGCGCCTCCAGCGAAGCGTGGCCAGTGCAGTCCGACGAGGACATCGATCGGCTCGTGGCCATGCATCAAAATCGCAGCAGTCTCAGCTCTCTAGGCGTAAGTTGCACCACTTTCTAAAACTACTTCTATTTCTTCTAATTTCACCTAATTTAACACATTAGAAAAATGCGCATTGTAGCTAATTTGTTAAATCAATTGATTTGCGCCGTCCATAATTAATTTAATAAAAAATCTTTGCTTTATTATTATATCTAATATTTGAATTTCACTTTGGAAATTGTCTTTGTTTCCAGCTTTTGTTTTCTTTGACTACATTTCAATCAATTTATAATTTATGCCGTCCATTTTATCAATTTCTGCAAAAACTTCACATTTTCTGTATATTTAATATTTCAACTACACTTCAGAAACTGCTTTTCCACATTTGGCTTATTTTACTAACTCTTTAAATAGAACTTTCATTTCAATTTCCTCCTCATGTTCCCATGTTCTTATTGTAACTTTTCTACCACTTATGTGCAAATTGTTTCATTCTTCGAACCTTTTTTTGTCTACTGCTAATTCTCTAAATCTAATTCTCTTTAATCCTCTTCAATTTTGCCTTTCATCTTTGCAATCATCATATAAAATTCCTCAAATCATTGTCTGTCTTTTTTATAGGTACGTTCTGAGTCCATGGCCAGCGTTTATTCGGGCGCCGGCGAAGGTCGCTATGGCACCGTTGTGGTCAAGGGGCAGGTGGAGTTTGGCATGCAGTACAACTACAAGTTGGGTGCCTTGGAGATACACGTGGTGCGCTGCAAGGATCTGGCCGCTGTGGATGCCAAGCGCAATCGCAGCGATCCCTACGTGAAGGTAATTATTCCTCGCATACTCGTTAAATATCAAACAAACTGACTAAAACGTATTCAACTCTACAATTTACAGGTCTACCTGCTGCCCGACAAGTCAAAGGCTGGCAAGCGCAAGACCAAAGTCAAGAAACACACGCTCAATCCGATCTTCGATGAGACGCTGCGCTTCCACACGCCCATCTCCAGCCTGGAAACGCGCACCTTGTGGCTCACCGTCTGGCACTCGGACATGTTTGGACGCAACGATTTCCTCGGCGAGGTCAGCGTCAATCTGCAGGGTCGCCTCTTCGACAATCCCCAATCACAGTGGTATCTGCTGCAGGAACGCGTAAGTTCAACAGACTCTCGCTATCGCTTAGCTCTTCTTTAAACTGTTAATTTCTCGTATTCGCAGAGCGAACCTTTTGATGAGGTGGCCACCTATCGTGGCGACATTGTGGTTGGCTTGAAATACATTCCGCCAGAGAACCTGAAGTCGTCGATCTTCTCGCGTGGCTCCAGCCTCACAGGCAGCTCCTCTAATCTGCGCAAATTCGGCGGCAGCATCAAATCGGTGACCTCCAAGTCGGATCGCAGCACCAAGGGCGGCCAGCTGCATGTGCTGGTCAAGGAGGCCAAGCACTTGAGTCCCATCAAGACCAACGGCACCTGTGATGCCTTCTGCAAGAGGTAAGAGTGAAAGCCTTCAACTCCCATTAAACAAAAACTAACATTTGTGTTATTTTCTCAGCTATTTGCTGCCAGATCGCACGCGCAGCTCAAAGCAGAAGACGCCTGTGGTAAAGCGCACGTTGCATCCCAGCTGGAATTATACCTTTGTGTACGAGGATGTCTCGCTGGAGGATTTGTCGGAGCGCGCACTGGAGCTAACCGTTTGGGATCACGATCGTTTGGCCAGCAATGAGTTTGTGGGCGGCATACGATTCTCCCTTGGCACGGGTAAGTTTTGGCTATAATAAAAAGAGGGAGCCTGTCTTAAATATAACTATCTTCGACAGGTCGCAGCTATGGCAGACAGGTGGAGTGGATGGATGCCACCGGCAAGGAGTTGTCGCTCTGGCAGAACATGCTGGATCGACCCAACTTTTGGGTGGAGGGCAGCCTCGTGTTGCGCTCCAGTCTCGACGGCATACGCGCCAATTTGCCATAGACACAGCAGCCAGTGTCAGAGTCACAGCCAGCGTCACAATTTGCATTGTAGTAATTTATTGCCTAGCTACACACCCACACAGTTATACATAGATATATATATATATTAATCGATATATATATGTATGCGTGTATATACATATAGTACATATACTTATTCATATAATGTTGCAGTTAGCGTTTGCCCCAGGGCACATATTGTATTTGTATTGTATTGTGTTGTATACTGTATTAATTATGAACTATGTAGTTGTTGGATGACAAGCATTACTAGGAACTTAAGAATGATCACACTATATAAGAACAATCGAAACAGGTTGCGATTCGCTACGATTCGCTTCGATTGCCTGTTGCACACGACAGACGACAAGAGCTCGGAGTCAAGTTTCGATTCGCGCCGCACGCAATTTAGAACGATTTATGTAGAAAGATTTGAATACTCGAATATGTGGATGGATGAAGGTCAGGCATTAGCATTGATGACACTGCAAATAATAAGTATATTATATACATATTGTAGTTTAAGGCAGCACAATGTTCAAAATACGATAAACAAAAAAACAAAACAAAGGCGTTATCAAATTAATTGCACTACTCATAAGTGAAGAAGCTATAAACAGCAACAATTGTAAAGCAAATAAACAAAAATGTGGATGGCTCATCTCCAATCGACGGCGATGATGATGACAATGACGAAGCCGACAACAAAGTATATAGCCCAAGCATAGGCTACTTCTAGACACTTAAGATGATCCATTGTGTGTGTATTTTTTGAAAAGAAACAAGATAAAAATGATGAAATTGCAATTTTGCATAATGTATGCATTAAACTACGATAATAACTGAACCGACATAAACTAAGCTATATGATACATAATGTCTACTATTAACTATCACTACGATAATCGATGATAAATACAAATAACAATTTTGTAAGTGCAACTTTTTCGTTTTGTTTTCTCCATCGTTTTTTATTTTTCACCCCTCCATAGCACTTAAGCGAACAGCATTCTAAACTTTATACATACTCATACTATAAACGATTTATTACGATATACATACATTCATATTTACTATATCAATCCAGACTTCAAGCATATCGCAATCACTGTGCAAGTAATAAGAAAGAATAAACTCAGCTAGGCTTCATTGTGGGTAATAAATATCCCAGTTAAATACATACGAGTACTACTTACTACTTCCCACCAGAACTAAATAATAGCCAAAACAATCCAATATACTTATTATGTATATGTGTATATGCCACTCTCCCTCCAACTCTCGATGCTAAAAACAAAAATCTATTTGTTGTGGAATTTTTATATGAAAAACTACTTGAATACTATGTATGAGGCAGCTCCCAATAATAATAATACCACTTAAAAAAGAGAAAATTAGAGAAACCACTTTAAGGGGAAAAAATTAATATAGAAAAAAACGAATCTTATGAATGCTTTTGGTGTAAGTTTACATTGTGGAATAATGTAACCCGCATACAAATTAATAACGTTGAATGATACTTAAAAGATTTATAGGAAATGTTTTTTGATAAAATGAAAATTGCTGAATCACTCGTTGCCTAAATACCGCTTGTCTTTTATACTCAATGTTTTCGAAACACACACACACACACACACACTCAAACACCATGCCACTCCATAAACACCCGAAAAACACACACACACACACACATTTGATGACGACGATGAAGTGTTTAGGATGAGGACGATGTTAGTGCCCACAGGGATTGAAAGGAATTGCAGATTGCAGATATGATTATGATTACATGATTTAAGATGTGTTATGTGGGCATTACGATTCTATCAAACAATAAGCAGCAAATATTGCAACAAAAAAATTGAATAAAATAAATGGTATTTAGTAGCATACATTATTGAAGGATTAATACTTAATAACACACTCATACACTTACACTAAAAGTTAATGAATATGATCAAATATAATTACAAATTATATTCAGACAAATTGATAAATTGTTGAAAGCCTACAAGAATTAAAAAAAAAAAAAAAAAACAAAAAGAAACCAACAAAAAACAAAGCAAAAACAAATATACGATAGTAAACTATGTGTACTTAAGTAGTTTATTTTCCATCTTTAATGTTCAGTGTAGCACATACATACTATGATAATGTATATACATACATATCTATTTTTTTACTTTTTAACCTTGGCTAAATCTAAAACTTACAACTAAAGCTAAACCAAAACTATATCTATATCGATATCGAACTCTACTACTTTATTAACCTCTAGTCCCCTTTTGACAGAATTGTGAATTGTGTTTTAACAATTGAAAGATACCCTGTAATGTGTACTCACTCACTCGATGAAAACCCAAAAAAAAAAAAAAAAACAAAAGAAAAACAAAACTCACTCACATGGTGCTATAAAACTCCTCGTGCTATAAACTCTGGAGTACCGAGATTAAAAAAAAAATCATGAGAAATCTTTTTACCTTTTTACTGTTTACCGTTTACTGTTTACGCATTTTTTGAATTCAAAAACTGAACTCTTGTGAACTAGTGTTAATCACATGGTATTTACATACATACAGATAATACAATCCTACGTACATATATATAGAGTATATATATAGTATATATACCATAATGTCAGTTATATACACAGATATACAATAAATGCATAAGTAGAATGAGAAATCCTAGCATTAAGATGAACCCAAACTGTAATATGGATCTATCTGAGAAATGGAAAGTTTGCTTAAACCAAACAAGCTATAGAAGAATTCATCTTCTGCGAATCAGCAAATATTTATGTACTTATTGTATTTGACAGCAATTGCAAAAAGTGCTCAAAGATAGCATTTAAGATTGACAAAAGCTTAAAATAGACAAAAACAAAAAAAAAAAATAAAACAAAAAGAAAAAATAAAACAAAATCAGAACAAAAAGAAATATATAATTCAAATTATAGAGAGTTATTTGAAGGGCCCTTAGATTGCCCGAAAATGTGTTGCGTTAATATACAAAGAATTTTTGTGAAAGATTAAAATAACAATGGTTGCCACATGGTTAAATTAGAGTTCTTTCTGTTCATCTAAACAATTAAATTAACATACTATATACATATATTTATAAATTATAATTGGAATACAATACATACATGCGTAGTTGTATGTGGAATTCGAACATCCTTCTGTTCCTCTCCTAAAACTGATGTGATGAATACAAAACTTTTAAATGTAATGTTGACCTGAGTTGATACTCAAAACACAAACGAACACACACACACACACTCACAACTATACGACACTTCTAGAGATATGAGTAGTAATTGGGTTTTTGATAGAAAGGACAATGGTTTGCACTCACTCACACAGAAATCTTTATTCACAAACACGTATAGATTTATTGTAAGTTCAAGCTCTGGTCCTTAAGCTACCATATACAAACGTTTTTTTCCATTGAGAGTTTCAAACAGGGCAAAAAAAAAACAACCTCTATTTTGTACTATATAAGACTTTCTCTATATACATATTGTAATGAAGCAAATAACAAAAATCAAGTTACATACTCTCGTACATATCTTTGTACACTTTACTTATATACAATGCATACACACGTACTATGTAAGCAATTACTACAGGATAACAAGAGAAGAGTTTACACATACATTACTTATATATATATGGAAAAAGTGAAAAAGAAACGGAATAAAAGAAAAAAATAAAACACACACACCTTAATTATAGTTACGTTGAATACTGTGACCCAAAATCAATCAAATAAAAGCAAATTTCGCATCTACTGACAACTTTCGGAATTAAAACCTGTTGTTCTCTCTGTATCGAGTATCGAGTATATATGTATATGTATATCTTGTGTGTTTCGGCCTCTAATGCTCTTACATTTTTAACACAGGACATTGAGCGATTTGGGGCTTCCGTCTACACTTCCGCTTCCGTTTCCGCTGCTTCCGCATTTCCACGTACTCCATTCAGGGCATTTAGCTTAAGCTCCTCCGTGGGCTGTTTGAGCACATCGTCGTCGTTGCCGCGTCGTGGCCAGCAATCGAATGAGAACAAGGTCTCGTCCTTGCCAAAGCTCTCGCCATCCTCCAGGGTGATGGGCAGTTGCCTGCAACACACATCAGTAGTGGAATTTAGCCCCTTTAATCGTGACACACTCACCTATTGTTCGTTTCCGGCAGCATCAGTGTGCAGCCAGCGGCAGTCAAGAGGACGACTGTCAGAATCAATGGCGGACCAGCCGCCATCGTGCTGCCCAGGTGGATGAGGTAGGGCGACGTAAAGGAGGCAGCTGCAGCGGCCAAGTGTGCCGTGGCCATGCCACGCGAGCGCACACAGGTGGGCAGCAGCTCTGAGGTGTACTGCGAGGTGAGTGTGTAGCACATCGAGATGCCGAGGCGTGTGGGCAGCGCAAAGGCCAGCAGCAACGTGGCATTGTGCTGGGCGCCCTCGTTGGACAGGGCCACGCCCAGGGCACAGGACAGGAGGCTGGTGCAGAGCAATGCCAGGAAGCTGGTGGCCTTGCGGCCCAGTCGACTCTGCATCAGGCCCTGCAGAATGCCAGATGGCGGCACGACCACGGCGAATAGCGAGAATACCACAAATGGCGACAGTCCCAGACCCTCCACATTGCGGGAGATGGTGTTGAAGGCCAGCGCAGTCAGCATGCTGCAATAAACATACAAAAAAAGTGCTTGTAAAGGGTTACACTCTGTTGCACGCTTACAATTCTGCCGCCATGCGCTTCATCTCAAATGTAAAGTACATATTAAATTCAAATTAGAAACCAAACTAGTATTATGATCAATGTAAATGGTTGAAATTGTTATAGGGCCTTAGACGGAGAGTATTAAAAGCATACAAAAATACACAGCCGATTAACTTTTCCAAAGAACTTAATCAGTTCAAATTCTAAGAAATATTTTGAGCACTTTCGATAGCTTCAGCTTTAATAGTCTCTGAGATATTGAAATATTAGCGTTCACACAGACAAACAGACGGACAGACATTGCAAATTTGAAGACGTCTCCATACAGTCTGTGACGTGCATTTGTCGCTGTCCCCATCACAACTTAGGGGTATGAATATATAAAAAAAAAGTATGTGTATGTTTACTCACAAAATAAATATGACGACGAGCGCTGTTTTGCGTAGGTGCGGAGTGCGCAGCAAATCAAAGAGTCTGGCCTTCTGCTGATGATTCTCCAGCTTCTGCTTGGCGATGCAGTGCTGTCGAAAGGCCTCAAAGTCAGTGGCCGGCACTTGACGGCCGTTGAAGTGCGCAATATGCTTCAATCGGGCAATGGCGCCCTCCACATTGTTGCGCGTTATCAGCCACTGGGCGCTCTCCTGCACCACGAAATAGAACAGCGCCACCACCAGCTGCAGCAATGCCGAAAACGTCAGATAAATGCGCCAGTTGCCGGCTAAGACCGATAGCCAAGGGGCCACCAAACCGCCGAGACAAAAGCAAAATCCCAGCGTACCGCTGATAGCCAAATTCCGCAGCTTCGGGGCCAGATACTCGAGCACTGTGTGTGGGTGGGTGTGCTTATGAGGCATGATGGACGTAGAGAGATGGAGATAAGAGTTGAGCGACATTTGCTTACCCAGAATAAACATGAGATAATAGTTGGCAGTTGCAGCCAAGCCGGAGATGCAGCGGAAGGCGCTGAACTGGGCCAAATTGGTGGCGTAAGTTGTCAGAAAGTCCCCAACGAAACCGCACTGATTGGCCAGGATAACAGCGCGCACACGGCCCACTTTATCGCCCAGCATGCCGAAGGAAAAGGTGCCCACAAGCGAGCCGAGAAAGAAGAGCGATTGTCCAATGCGCGCCTTGTAGGCATCATCGCAGACCCAATTGAGCTGCGGAAGGGAAGATAATAAGTGTATATAGAAAACTATGTTACTAAAGATATGAGAGCTCTTATGTATCTATTTAAGCATCTAATAAATAATATATATTTTGTTTTTCTTTTGCAAATTCTACACCAATTGCTTACCTCCACATTCATGCTGCGAAATCCGTAGTCATATTTGTAGATCCAGCGATCACAGCGCTGACTGCTCACCGTCACATTGTAGCCCTCGTCGAGGAACTCGATCTTCTCGAGCCGCGTGCAGGAAGCCGCCTTGCCGAAGCCAGCGTAGATGGCGGCAATTTCGTCGTGGCTGCGATTGGCCAACTGCTCGTGATAGCACCAATGCTGTGGCACAAAGCCGATGATGTTCTGCGAATAGTAGTGCACGGTGCTGGTGAAGGCGATATAGCCGAGCAGCAGCAGCATTAGGCACTGATAGCGACCCGCATCGCCGCACTTGACCAGTATTTTATCAAAATCCATGGCATGGAACGAATTGTGTGTATGCGCTCTCCCACTGCTCGGGTTGAGATTCAATTAAGACTGAAGTGCAAGAGCAGCAAGGGCATTTACAATCAGATTCGTATGCGAATCCGAATATCCGTGCTCTCTCTCTCTCACTCGCTAGTCGCTAGTCTCTAGTCTAGTCGGCATTTCTCATTTCTCTAGTCGCTGGCTCGCACACACTCACCACTGATTCTCATGCTCATGCTCAGTCTTCGGTGTTGCGTCCGATAAGATTGTTTTGGTGGAGCTTATCGCTTACTTGCGTGTAGTCCGCATTACGAAATAAATGTTTTATTATTTAAGTGAATTCGCTTATTCGCTTTAATCTATATGCACAACCGACCGTAACGCGTCGCGCGGCGTGCTCAGAACTATAGACGCGACTCGCACTTTAAACTAATTACATTAGCAAATGTCTTGTGGTACATTTCGTGTTCTTGGAAATACAAAATATATATGTACTATATACACACATATATATATATATATATATATATATATATATATATACAACTAGATCAACAATTGATTGCGTTGCGTGTCTTGACTTTTGCAAGGCATCTGCCAAATTTGCTCTGATATCAGCTTATATTTTTCGTTATCAACTCCGCTAAAATGTAAATACGATTATGTGCTTTATTGTGGCCGACTCGGATTTATAGCCATAGTTTCTTCTGCTCAAGTGCCTCTGCATGACGGGCAAGTTTTGTATATTAACAGCCAATGTTTGAGAAATGATTTGTTTGTTTCTGTGCGAAAAAAATAAATTACATTTAACACTCTACTTATCTAATTTTGTCACCACATAAATTGACATGTATTATTGCAAAGGAAATTCGGTAAATCAATTCTTTTGGAGCTACATAAAATATGAATAAACTTAGACCAAAGCAAGTTTCTGTGTTAAGCACCTATTTGAAAACCAGTCATCATAAAACAAATTTAAATATTTATACCAAAAATTTCATTAACGGCGGTATAAGAAACAAAATTGTGAAAATGAATTCAACAAATTTTTTGAATGCTCTATACAGGGTATTTTACAGTTCGGCACGCAGCGCAACATTGTCAGCTGTTTGTTTATTAATACTTATTTCAATCTATTAACAGAGTTGGCGCACAAAATATTTTTAAAACTAAAAGTATAGCTATAGAAAATATAAAAAATATGTTTATCTGTTGCAGACATTCACAGTATAGCGACAGACACGCGATAAACAGAAATGTTTGCGGAATCCGCAAAAAAAAAACATAAGATATTTAAGCAAATTCGTGTTTTCAAATATATAGACGATGTTTTGGATCATGTAAATTCCACGCGACATTGAGCATTGGAATCGAATTGTTAAGTGGCAAGTGGCACAATCTAATACTACGCTAAATAGCAACAAACCATTTGTTTATATGCCTTCATTGCATTACTTTGCAGTGGAAAATATTCTCACGTTCCTTGTCGTGTTTGTCGTTTGTCGTGTTTTGTGGTGCGTGACATTATTTTGATATCCGTAGTCTAGCTTAGAGAACTTATTTACTTAAGATGAGTTTGCCGCAACTTAATTGATTAATTGACATGGCTTAGATGCCGACATCAGCTTAAGACATCAGCTTCTGTCGCGTATCCGCCTCTTGGTCGGCATCGACAGTATTTTTTTTTGGCTTCTGCGATCTGAGGAAATCAAACATACGCTCGCCGACGCCAAACTGTTCGCCCTCCTTGACGGTGAGCGGCAACTTTCTGTTCGCCGTCTCCGGCAGCAGCAGACACACAAAGGCGCACACAAAGAATATCATACAGAGTATAATCGAAGGCGCTGCTCTATAGTAAGAGCCCAGATGCATGATGTAGGGCGACAGCAGCGAGGTGGCCGCCCCGGCCACATGGGCCAGCGACAGGCCACGCGAACGCACCGAAGTGGGCACCAACTCGGTGGAGAACAACAGCGTCGATCCGTTGCACACCGAGATGCCGAAGCGTGCAATGATGTTCAGCGAGACGAGCAATGCGACGCTGGGACGTTGCCACAGCGACATCGCAATGCCGCTGGCCGCTGTGAAGAGTCCTGTGAGCAGCATGGCGCTAACCGAGGAGCCCTTGCGTCCAATGCGATTCTGTATGTTGGCCTGCACGATGCCCGAGGGCGGCAGCGTCAAGGCGGTCAGCGAGAACATGATGAAGGGCGAGATGCCCAGACCCTCGACGTTGCGCGACATGATGTTGTAGCAGACGTTCAAAAGCATGCTGGAAGGGAATGTAAATTGGAGTAAGTTGGGCACTGATAGCTACACTTCCAACTACTCACAATACGACCAGCATTTGAAAGAAGACCTTGCGCAAATGCGACGTCTTCAGCAGATCCGTGAACTTGTCCTCTTCCTGCTTCACATGCTGCGCTTTCTGGCAATAGCTGCGGAAGGCAGCCATGTCGCTCTCGCTGATGCTGCGCCTATTGATCCTTGCCACACGCTGCAGGCGGCGCACAGCGCCATCGATGTCATTGCGCGTGATCAGCCACTGGGCGCTCTCTTGCACCAGGAAATAGAACAAGATGGTCAGCAGCAGCGGCAGCGAGGAGCAGAGCAGAAACTTGCGCCAATGTCCGACCCAAACAGCAATCCAAGAGGAGCAAATCATGCCCAGGCTGTAAAAGATGCCCATGCTCAGATTCAGGCCAGTGTTACGCAGTCTAGGCGACACATATTCCAAGACTGCGACAAATAGAGTGTGATTAGCATACAATGGCAAAGATAAAACTAAAGCTCACCTAGAATAAACATGAGATATCCATTCGCATCGACGGCGAGACCCGACACGAAGCGTGTTATCGAGAACGTTGTTAGATTGTCGGCGAATATGGTCGAGAAGTCGCCGAGGAAGCCGCAGAAATTGGCCAAAATCAGCGACTTGATGCGTCCGATTTTGTCGCCCAGAAAGCCAAAGATGAGCGTGCCACACATGGAGCCGACAAAGAACAGCGATTGCCCCACCGGCGCTTTATAGGCATCATCGCAGACCCAATTGAGCTGCGAGCACAGAGCACAGATAAGATTGTGTTAAATATGCCGCATTCGCATTCGCATTGCACTCCACTTCTCACTCACCTCGGTGTTCATGCTGCGAAAACCGAAATCATAGTTGTAAATCCAACGATCGCAGCGATCCGGACTGATAGTCGCATTGCCGCCGACCAAATCGACTGTCGCCAGACGAGTGCACGAAGGTTTCTCGAACTGATTATAGATAGCCTCGATCTGTGCAAAGCTGCGATTCTCCAGCTGTTCGTGGTAGCACCAATGATCGGGCACAAAGCCGATCACATTCTGCGAGAAGTTGTGCATCGCGGTGACGAACATCAAGAGACTGTAGAGCGCCAGCAGCAGATATTGATAGCGATTGCTATTGCCGCATTTGGCCAGAATCTCATCAAAATCCATGGTGCACTCGATCTAAAAGCCAACAACAACAACAACAACAGCAACAGCAACTGCTTCAAGTATGCGCTTTCAGACGAAACAGTTTTTGTTTTCGTTTTCGTTTTCGTTTTTAGCTTGGATTAGATATGTGTGAAATACTCGATTGAGTCTCAACGATCCGAATCCGCAAGTGCTGAGCTATTTGTGGCTAATAGAAAATACGTTCAACCGCGTCTCCGTCTCCGTCTGCTCTCAGTCGCTGCCACGCACGTACTGCCAGCTGAGCTGAGCGCATTCGCAGCGCGAGACCGCCTGTCTCAATAGTTAAGAGCGAGTTTTCGAAACCAGCTGATATTGTATTTGTTTGCTCCAACAATAGTTTTGGGCTCGTACTCTCTCTGGTCTCTTGCTTGACTGATAACCACTGAAAGCGACTCGCAAACTTAAAAGTCGCGATACGCTTATCAGCATATTCGAAGGAGCGATCTTATTAGCGCTTAATCGTATTGATTCCATTAATATTGTAAGCACAATGTAATATTGTAAGCAAGCTTGTAATTTCAACT
This sequence comes from Drosophila siamana, assembly GCA_035047445.1. Taxonomy (NCBI): domain Eukaryota; kingdom Metazoa; phylum Arthropoda; class Insecta; order Diptera; family Drosophilidae; genus Drosophila; species Drosophila siamana. Next base: position 12,753,091 of record JAWNPP010000004.1, on the reverse strand, counting down.
CGTCTCTCACTGCAACCACAACAGCGATGAGTGATTGAATTGTGCTTCCACAGTTCATTGTCCACTGCAATCAACAGGTACTAAGTCATATCGAGATTTACGCTTACAGCTGTCGAGCCAATTCCACTTCGATGATAAATTAAGTATACGTCTATCGAGGCAGCTTCCAGCAGTATTGTTTTTTCAATATTTTTTATTACTTCACTGGCAGTTTTAGTACTTTCAGTATGTACATCAGGTACTTTTAATAGAACACAATCGAAAATAATAACTAATACTCGAATTTGCAGCCATTCTTAAACTGACTCACCAAAATGCTCAAAATGCACAATAATCTGCAGAAAATATAATCTACAATTTAAGATTATTTGTGACAAAAAAACCACACTTATTGCAATTGCGTGAGTTGAATTGCTTCAGCGAACGATTCGATTCAAATTCACGCTCAAGCGAATTCAACGAATTTCGACGGCCAAATTTGAATTGGTTTCTTGTAAAGCTAACAGAATGAAAACAACGACAGGGGGGAAAAGACACGAGATATTCCCAGAAGTAACAGACTTTTATTTCTTAAAATGCCTGTTTATATACCCAGCATTTAATGGGTTGTGATCTAATGAACTTCATATTGTAAATATATCATATTTGAACTCTAAGATTTACTTTAATTTGAAGACATATTTGTTTGTAATAATTTGAGGGTAAGGCTGTCAATATAAACATTAGTACTTTCAGTATGTACATCAGGCACTTTTAATAGAACACAATCGAAAATAATAAATACTACTCGAATTTGCAGCTATTCTTAAACTGACTCACCAAAGACTCATAATGCACAATAATCTGCAGAAAATATAATCTACAATTTAAGATTATTTGTGACAAAAAAACCATACTATTTGCAATTGCTTGAATTGAATTGCTTCAGCGAACGATTCGATTCAAATTCACGCTCAAGCGAATTCAACGAATTTCGACGGCGAAATTTGAATTGGTTTCTTGTAAAGCTAACAGAATGAAAACAACGACGGGGGGAGAAAGATACAAGATATTCACAGAAGTAACAGACTTTTATTTCTTAAAATGCCTGTTTATATACCCAGCATTTAATGTGTTGTGATCTAATGAACTTGATATTGTAAATTTATCATATTTGAACTCTAAGATTTACTTTAATTTGAAGACATATTTGTTTGTAATAATTTGAGTGTAAGTCTGTCAATATAAACTTACTTCCATTCAATATATATATAGTCAATATATAGTACTTCCATTCTTAAACTGACTCACCAAAATGCTCATAATGCACAATAATCTGCAGAAAATATAATCTACAAGTTAAGATTATTTGTGACAAAAAAACCACACTTATTGCAATTGCGTGAATTGAATTGCTTCAGCGAACGATTCGATACAAATTCACGCTCAAGCGAATTCAACGAATTTCGACGGCCAAATTTGAATTGGTTTCTTGTAAAGCTAACAGAATGAAAACAACGACAGGGGGGAAAAGACACGAGATATTCCCAGAAGTAACAGACTTTTATTTCTTAAAATGCCTGTTTATATACCCAGCATTTAATGGGTTGTGATCTAATGAACTTCATATTGCAAATATATCATATTTGAACTCTAAGATTTACTTTAATTTGAAGACATATTTGTTTGTAATAATTTGAGGGTAAGGCTGTCAATATAAACATTAGTACTTTCAGTATGTACATTAGGCACTTTTAATAGAACACAATCGAAAATAATAACTTATACTCGAATTTGCAGCCATTCTTAAACTGACTCACCAAAATGCTCATAATGCACAATAATCTGCAGAAAATATAATCTACAAGTTAAGATTATTTGTGACAAAAAAACCACACTTATTGCAATTGCGTGAATTGAATTGCTTCAGCGAACGATTCGATACAAATTCACGCTCAAGCGAATTCAACGAATTTCGACGGCCAAATTTGAATTGGTTTCTTGTAAAGCTAACAGAATGAAAACAACGACAGGGGGGAAAAGACACGAGATATTCCCAGAAGTAACAGACTTTTATTTCTTAAAATGCCTGTTTATATACCCAGCATTTAATGGGTTGTGATCTAATGAACTTCATATTGTAAATATATCATATTTGAACTCTAAGATTTACTTTAATTTGAAGACATATTTGTTTGTAATAATTTGAGGGTAAGGCTGTCAATATAAACATTAGTACTTTCAGTATGTACATTAGGCACTTTTAATAGAACACAATCGAAAATAATAAATAATACTCGAATTTGCAGCCATTCTTAAACTGACTCACCAAAATGCTCATAATGCACAATAATCTGCAGAAAATATAATCTACAATTTAAGATTATTTGTGACAAAAAAACCACACTATTTGCAATTGCTTGAATTGAATTGCTTCAGCGAACGATTCGATTAAAATTCACGCTCAAGCGAATTCAACGAATTTCGACGGCGAAATTTGAATTGGTTTCTTGTAAAGCTAACAGAATGAAAACAACGACGGGGGGTGAAAGATACAAGATATTCACAGAAGTAACAGACTTTTATTTCTTAAAATGCCTGTTTATATACCCAGCATTTAATGTGTTGTGATCTAATGAACTTCATATTGTAAATATATCATATTTGAACTCTAAGATTTACTTTAATTTGAAGACATATTTGTTTGTAATAATTTGAGTGTAAGTCTGTCAATATAAACATTAGTACTTCCATTCTTAAACTGACTCACCAAAATGCTCATAATGCACAATAATCTGCAGAAAATATAATCTACAATTTAAGATTATTTGTGACAAAAAAAACACACTATTTGCAATTGCTTGAATTGAATTGCTTCAGCGAACGATTCGATTCAAATTCACGCTCAAGCGAATTCAACGAATTTCGACGGCCAAATTTAAATTGGTTTCTTGTAAAGCTAACAGAATGAAAACAACGACAGGGGGGAAAAGACACGAGATATTCCCAGAAGTAACAGACTTTTATTTCTTAAAATGCCTTTTTTTATACCCAGCATTTAATGTGTTGTGATCTAATGAACTTCATATTGTAAATATATTATATTTGAATTCTAAAATTTACATTAAGTTAAAGACATATTTGTTTGTAATATTTCGAGTGCAAGGTTGTCAATATAAACATTACATTGTTACAAATACTTGACATAATTTATAAATGATGTGTATTACAGAGAAACCCGAAAGATTGCAATCAGTCAATTAATATAAATCATAATAAGAATCTCACGATATCTACACAATTTTCCAGCTGATTTTTGATGACTTCAATATGAATGCTTTATTTTGAATGATTTGTTTAAATTAATACTTTAACAATTAAGCACAGATATTTATTTGTTCATGGACTGGGCTCAAAGCAGGAATGATTTGAAATGTCATGGCACTTAAACGACAACAAGCTAAGCTAATATTAAATTCGTATTTGGTTCGCTGTTAGGCGTTTTCCTTGTCTTTCAGCTCCGCCTCAAGTTCCACTTCCGTTTCCTTGTCCTTGGCGAACTCCAGCAGAAAGTCAAACATGCGCTCGCCAACGCCAAACTTCTCGCCCTCGGCCACCGTCATGGGCAGCTTCTTGTTGCGTGTCTCGGGCATTAGCAGACATATGTAAGCGCCGGCTAGAAAGAGCAGGCCCAGTATAATCGAGGGTGCGGGCTTAAAGTAAGTGCCCAAATGAATGATGTACGGCGATAAGAAGGAGGCGGCAAAGCCGGCAACATGGGCGACGCCAACGCCACGCCCACGCACCGAGGTGGGAATTAATTCCGTGCAGAGCTGTGAACTGGCGCCGTCGGCAATCGAGACACCAAAGCGTGCGACAAGCGTTAAGCCGACCAGCAGGAAAACACTGCGATTCTGACCCTGCGATATGACGAGCCCAGCGGCCACAGCGAAGATGCCCGTAATCATCATCCAGCTGACCGAAGTCAACTTGCGGCCACTGACATCCTGCAGAAAGCCCTGCAGATAGCCCGAAGGTGGCAGCATCAGAGCGTTCAGCGAAAACATGATAAACGGTGAGATGCCCAAACCTTCGACATTGCGAGCTATCGTATTGTAGGCGGGCACAACGATGATGCTGTGGAAGAGATCCGAAATTAATAGGAATAACCTCAAGTAGTTGCGAACTACACCTACAAGATGAACAGTATTTTAATGGCCATGCAACGCATGCGCGGCGTCTGCAGCATGTCCGTCAGCTTGGCCTGTTCCTCCTCCGTGGCTGGCTTCGCGTAGTTGCTCTGGCAGTAACTGCGAAACGCCTTGAAGTCATCGTCGCTGACCACACGCCGATTAATCTTGGCCACGCGCTGCAGACGCCGTATGGCGCCATCGATGTCGTCGCGTGTGACCAGCCACTGAGCGCTCTCCTGCACCAGCAAGTAGAAGAGTGTGACCAGCAGCAGCGGCAGCGAGGAGCAGGCCAGAAAGAAGCGCCAGTTGCCCACCAGCACAGCCAGCCAGGAGGCGCCAAAGAGACCCAGAGAGTAGAACGAACCCAGCACCGTGTTCAGTGCCACATTTCGCAACGAGGGCGAAACGTATTCGAGAACTGTCACAAATACAATTGTTTAAAAGGTGTGTGTGTGTGTGTGTGTGCCAATTGGACAGCTGGCAATTGGCCAAAACGCAACTTACGCAAAATATACATCAGGTACGAGTTTGCATCGGCGGCCAGACCTGAAATGAAACGGGTTATCGAAAACGCCGTCAAACTGCCCGTGAAGATGGTTGAGAAATCGCCCAAGAAGCCGCAGCAATTGGCCAATATCAAAGCCTTAACACGCCCGATTTTATCGCCCAGCAGGCCAAAGACGAGCGTGCCACACATGGAGCCAATGAAGAACAGAGATTGCCCAACTCGCGCTTTGTAGGCTTCATCGCAGACCCAATTGAGCTACTCACAATATAATGCAATGCAGTTAGCTCGATGGCAAATAGACTTCAGTACAATTGAAACTCACCTCGGTGTTCATGCTGCGAAAGCCGAAATCGTATTTGTAAATCCAGCGATCGCAGCGAACGTTGCTGATAGTGGCGTTTCCTCCATCGATATCAATGGTCGCCAGTCGCGTGCACGAAGGTTTCTCGAACTGATTATAGATAGCCGCGATCTGCTCAAAGCTGCGATTCTCCAGCTGCTCGTGATAGCACCAATGATCGGGCACAAAGCTGATCACATTCTGCGAGAAGTAGTGCATCGAGACGAAGACCATTAGAAAGCCATAAAGGGCCAGCAGCAAATACTGATAGCGATGGCTATTGCCGCACTTGGCCAATATCTCATCAAAGTCAATTGGCGGACTCGCAGTTGGATTTGAATGTGAGTTTGGCATTTGGGCGGAGCGTTGCACGTTGCTGTGTGATAAGCGCTCAACTGTGAGTGTATCATTTGGTATTCAGCTGGATATTTGCATGCGGAATGCTAATCTTCAAAGCTCTTTATGACAGCGCCAGCATTGTGCAGTGCTGTATCGAGCTAGAGGCGCAAACTCGTTCCGAGTGCCAGTTGTATTGCCGCGGAGTGTGTCTAACGAACTGGTTGTTAGCCGCTGTAGCCAAGAGTAGTCGCCGAAGAGCCGCTGCCAAGCTGAAAGAGAGTGTAGCATAGAAGGCCAGGCATGCGCTCTCGCTCTCTCTCCCTCTCCCTCTCCCTCTCTGTCGCTCTCTCTCGGTCAGTCAGTCAGCGTGGTATTTTAATTATGCGAGTGTGCGAGTAAGCTACATAGGCATTCATATCTGAAATTTTAGAAATGCTCGTAATTTATTGACACTGACCGCACGAGACTCTCCATTTTGCCAATTGCCAAACGCACACTCTACTCTACAGCGAGCATATTAGCTATGCAACACAGTGACTTGCAAGTATTTCAAGCCCTTTCGCAGCGTATTCCATATTTGCGTATGACAAATTTCACTTTTACTTTGATCAGTTAAAAATCTGGCTTGTCGTTCAATTAATTTAAATGATTGCCACTTTATTTATTTGCTCTGATTTGCAAACCAAAGGCAAAAGAAAAAAACAATTAAATTTGTATAGATTTTTTTTTTATTTTATTTGTATTTTTGTATCTTCATTTTTTTCTTCTCAATATTTCTTTATTTGATGTTTGTTTTCTTTAATAAGTATGTTGTCATCAATTACAATTGCTATTTAAATGGATATATGTATGCTTACATTTCTCGCCGTTTTTTGAATATATTTTTACTTGTAACAGTCGAATACAAAATTCAACTCTTCTTCTTTTCCATTTCCACTTTTTTTTTTGTTTGTTTGATTCGTTTTATAAATGTAGTAAACGCATTTTGATAACAGGGTACGATAAGTTCTATGTGTGTTGATAATTATATGTATCATTTTTTTTGCTCGTCTTAATAATCATTATTAATTCAAAAATTAAATATATATATTTATGTACACATTACATGCAATCTGTTAACTAAATTTCCATAACAACTAAACATTATACGAGTGTAGCTGCTAAAGTGTCTAATACAAGAGTCAATTAAATTAGTTTGAGAGTACAAATATGTATATGTAAGTAGGCATAAAGTAGTGCCTAATGTTAAATTTAAACTTAAACCTAATGCAGACAATCAAATTGATATAAATATAGAGTATACGCGGCGTATACTTGATTTAGTCATAAATAGGAGATAAGCAATTATTTGACATACATACAATACGCTTCAAGGTTGCGCCCTTCGGTTGCACATACAAAATAATGATATATATATAACATACGTACATACAAATATATATATATATATATAGGCCATATGGGATAAATCATATCTTTAAGCTTAAATATACAAAAACGTACAAAACGTTAAACATTTCTGCTGTCTGTGCCTAACAAAAGTTCAAAGTAGACTAGTTAAATGATGAAATCAGTTACCAACTATGCTATATATGTATATATATATAGCTCCTACTACCGTTATATGTTTATGCATGTGTCTGTGTGTCTGTGAGTGTGTGTGAATTGAGCTTTGTGAAAATTTAAGTGCATTCAACATTCAATGCTATCATAGAATTCCTCCTCAATCTCCGCCTCTTGCTCTAACTCGGATTCCGATTCCGGTTCCGACAGCTCCTCGATGTCGTCCACATCGTAGGAGATCAGCGACTGTAGACTGCAGTCTTCGGGCAGCGTCTGGTTGTGCCGCACATGATGCACCTTGAAGGCATTGTTGGCATCATTTGGTGGCGTGCCAAACCAAATGGCTGCATCGCCAGCCTCATCCTCAGCCACGAGAGCTGCTGCTGCTGCTGCTGCTGTTGGCGTCAAGTCCGGCAACGCTTCAATGGAATCGCTGTAACCATAGTCGAAGGTCACCAGCAGATTGTCGCTGGCACAGTCCAGAGAGTCTGGCGTGGTGTATTGCGTGTAATACGAATCGTAGGCCGTCTCCTCGGACAGGTTGCCAGCCTCATGCAGCAGCAGCTCATTGAAGCATCTCTGCTCTTCCAGGATTGTCATGTTGTAGCTGCTATTTTTGTGGTTCTTGCTGTAGTTGTAGTTGTTCAAATGGTTGTTCTTGTTGTTGTTGTTGGGGGCGTTGCTTGTTTGCCACAATTGCCAATTGTTGTTATTGAAACGGAAATTTGGCTTATAATTGGAATTTGCCAAATTCTAATCGAAAATGGAGAGCAAAAGAAAATAGAAGAATATCAGAAATGTTTAGTCTCTTTTATCTGTTGTGAATTGAATTGCGTTGCAAAACACATAGCATAGCATGCGACAAATGAACGAAAAACAAAAAGACAAAACACAAGGCATATAAAGGGTATATGGTATAAGGATTGTTTTTTGTTTTGTGGGTTAGAGTTACGAATAAAACACAAAAATTAGATTTTGAGCGGAAGAGTTAGAGGCACCTCAACCATTGTGTGTGGCAAGAAATTAAAGTTAGCACAGCGCAAAACATTGTCCAATATAAAAGGTATATATATATACAATACAATTGAATTTGAAAACAAACGACTCGAAATTCAGCGAATTATTTCTGGTTCTTCAAGGAGGTGCTGCTGGAATGTGCCTGCATGGGAAATACAAGAGAGGACAGCGAGCGAGCAACAGAGAGAAACAGAGAGAACGTGTGTGTGTGTGTGTGTGTGTGTGTGTGTGTGTATTTATTACTTTGTTTGTTGTGTGTGTAGAAAGTGGATAAACTACTGCAAAAAAAATAAATAAATAAAGAAATCAACTACTACAAAATGAAAGCCAATTGCTTCGCCATTTGCCGTTCGGTTTGGTTCACAGTGTTGGTAAGCAGAACAAATTAAAAGCAGTGTTGTTGTGCGTTGGGCTTTTTGGTTTGATTGTCGTTTGGTGGTGGAGAAGGAGGAGAAGGGGGTGGTAAGTTGAGTTTGGTGGCTTAACCTACAAATGAAAAATGTTTACAACAAAAGAGAGACTTACGCGTATAACAATATTTGGTCGGCAAAGTGTCTTAGTTCTTTGTCTTTGCTTTGGCTAAAACAAAACAGACAAACGATCTACAGAACAGAACAAGCTCAAGTTGAGGTTGAGTTTAGCTGAGGCTGAGGCTGAGGATGAAGCAACGCAGCGCAGCGCAACGCATTCGGTGGCGCCTCCTGACCTGGACTCGTCTGCACCTGGCTGTGGCCTTTTTCGCCTGTCCGTTACCAAAATAAAACCTCCCGAAAGACGCACTTGTTTTTTCTTTTCGTTTTTTTTGTAAATATGTCGCTTTTATGTTAGCATTTTGTCATTATGCAGCATGCAGCTTAAATTTTCACCACCAACGTGTGTGTCAATGTCAATCACGCAATCAATCAATCAATCATTACACCACCACATAGTCCATAGTATATTGTAAATGTACAATTTTCATTATTTTTTTGTATTTTTTTTTTTTGCGTTTATCCAAAACGTATCCGGTTAAGTAGTTGTTGCAGTTCTTACATATCGTTAGGGAGACATTATGTTTCACAGTTTTGTTTTTAGTTACAGTTTTCAATAGGCTGTTGTTGGATTGGATTGGATTGTTGGTGGATGGTGGTGGTGGTGGTGGTGGTTGTTGGTGGTTGTTGTTGTAGTTGTGGGTATAATATTTATTATTATTTTGTATTTTGAGGATATTTTGTTTTGGTACGGAATATACAAAATAGGAATATCAGTGTGAGTTTATGACAAACAACAGACAAGTAGAAACAATTGTTTGTTGGGATTTTTTTTTGTTTTTTGGTTTGGTGGAGTAGACATACATGGGGGACGAGAAAACGCGCAGAAAGAAAAAGTAAAAGTAAAAAAGAAATTACAGCATTAGATACGAATATTTTATGTTGTGTTTACAGCAGCGTTTCTTGGCCAACTTATTGGCCATGGCAAGTGTGTGTGTGTGAGAGTTGTGAGTGGATGTAAGTGTTTATATTCTTTTTTGTTGTTAGTTTTGAGCGCTGACCAAGCTGACAATGAAACATGAAACGATGTCGTCGATGTCGATGTCAATGATGATGATTATGGTGATCGTGTTTACGATGATGGGAATGCTGAGCAAGCAATTATTGAACTTGAGGGCAAGCTGCATTTTTTTTTTCTGCCTGCATCACAAATGAAATTCCAAATCGATTTTGCTTTTTTGATTCTCATTTTGTTTCGATTCTGTTTAATATTTCTATACATATATATAAATATACGAGTATGTAAGTGTATGTAGTGTATATGTGTATGTGTGTGTATATGCATTTGTTGTATAATGTATATATTTATATATAATTAAGACCATATATGATTAATTAGCATTTTTAAATTAGACCAAAAGTATTGGTTGGTAAGTGGTACATCAACTTTGATACTTAACAATAATAATAATAATAATAATAGTAATAATAATGTTTAATTACACGCAATATGAATGAGACAATCAATATTGGATGGATAGGAAAGAAGAGTAATTACCGCTAAACTAATCATAATCATAATCATAATAATAACGATAATATGTAATGATAAACAATTTACATGATTTGCATAATGTACGATACGAGTACGAGTATACGAGTTATATGATAAATGATGTTTATATGCTGCACTTATGCGCGATATATACTATATATATAGGCATTGTTTTTACGAGTATGTACAAATAACTAAGCACATATATTTGTATGTATATTTATGTGTGAGTGTGTGTATGTGTGGTGTGTGTATAAATATAAGAAAGCGAAAACATTGTTGTTGCACGTGCAATTGTTTTTACTTCATTTGTTTTTCATTTTCGTTTAATTATAGCGGCAGCTGCGCGACTAATTTGCATAGCTGCTCCAAGGCAAAGCCGTCGATTGGCAGTGCGGTGGCACCTTTCACTGGTCAATGACCAAAAAAAAAATAATAACAGAAAAGTGTAATGGAAAACCAAAACAAAAATAAAAAAAACAACTAAACTGATAAAGCGCAACACACTGCGTATGCTTGATAAGCCCTTCCAGTTGGCATGCGTGACGAGGCGAGGCGAATTGGGGGCGAAGGGGGGCAAGCAAGGGGCGACGGGGGATTCGGGTTGGATTGGGGTGGGTCAGGCACGATGCGGAATTGCGATTAAAGTCGAGTCGTACTGCGACTACACGTTTCTTCGCCTGCATTTGGATTCTGCATTCAATCGACGACAATAGACAATCGATGATTTGTTAAATATACAGTTTTCTATATGTATATATATATAGAGATATATATAATTATGTACGTATGTTTTTTTTTTTGTGTATGCAACGAAGGTTGTTAGTTTGCTTGTATGTATGCTCGAAGTTGTTAATTTAATTTGTTTATAAATAAATATGGATGTAATTATGGGCAGTTTTCATGAGACAAATCCCAATAAAGCTAAGGGAAATTTCAAACAAATAAAACAATGGAAAACTGCATAAATTAATTTGCAATCACGCGACTAACTTTTGAACATTGTCAAAATTGGGATTTAGCTCATGAAAAATGGAAACAGAATATACGTATGCGTAGCGTAGATGATTTATATTAGATTTATATAAATTAGATATGCTGCCAGTTGATCTCTGTTTTTCTGTTTCCGTTTTCTGTTTTTTTTTTTTTTGTTTTCATATGATTTTGTGATTTTTCTTTGCTAGTTAATTATTGTTTTTGCTGTTGTCGTTGTAGATGTTGTTGATTGTTTGTTGTTGTTGATGTTGTTTGGAGTTGTTTGTTGTTGTTGTTGTTGTGGTAATCGAAGGCGTATTAAAACAGTAATCAGTTATCAGTAGGTATATATGTATAGATATATATAGATGTATGTATATGTATCATTATTATCAATATCAGTATCAGTATCGTAGCTAAGATTATTATTCATTTGAACCAACCCAAAAATGTTGACTTTAAAGTGCGTACCTTGCCACTATCACTGTCGCCATAACTGGACGTGGGCGTGGCTATTGTTGATGCCGCTGCCGCTGCCGCAGCCGCTGCAGCCTCATTGTTGCTATGCTCACGCATCAGTCGCGCACCCGCCACCGAGGCGCTGCTAAAGCGTCGCGCCACCCCACCGCCATTGCTGCCACCGTTGGCGGCGCCACGACGCTGATGATGATACGTCGATGCCGACGACGCACTCAGCTGCAGATCCTTGCGCAGCGTTGTGCTCAGCTGGGCGGCAATCGAACTGGAGCTGCCGCTCGATGGACTGCTCTTGTGCGAGGAGGCGTGGCTCTGGCTGCTGTTGAGCTGCTGCTGCTGCTGCTGCTGCTGCTGCTCGGGTGATTGTTGGGCACGCGACAGCGAGTCCAGGTGCCGCACCCGAGAGCTAAGCGTCTCGCGCTTCAGCTTCGGCAACGGCGAGTTCTGCAGCACACGCGGGGACGGAGTCGTTGTGGTGTTGTGTGCTGAGTGATTGCTAGCGCTGCGATTGCCGGCACTCGATGAGTACGGCGTCGTCGCTAGCGGTATGGAGGATGACGTTGAGCTGCGACTCGTGTTCGTGCTCAGCGAATGATTTGACGCCGAATCGGCGCGTTTCAAACTCTGACTCAAGTTGCCGGTGCTGCGACTGAGCGACGATTTGCTGCTGCTGCCATACGAAACGCTGCTGGAGTTGTGCACCGAGGGCGGCGATCGGCCAGCCGTCGAGTTGGAGGCCGCGTTGCGTCCCGTGGGCGGTTTGCCGGCAAAGTAGGCGGCCGCCTTGCTGCCGGGCAGCGGGATTTTGCTCGGTTTGCTGGCGCTGTTGAACTTGCGAAACGCATAGTTGCGCATCGGCGTCTGCTCCGACTGCTGATAGGGGCTGATGCCGCCGACGCTGGAGCTCATCACACGAGCGGCAATGCTGCTCGAAGCGGGGGCTGTGGGCGTGCTGGTGCCCAGCGGACTGGCACTGTGAATGGCATTCACAATTGTTTTGCTCTGCGTGTCGTTGGGCGTCGTGCGTTCCGCTTCGTGCTCGTGTGCCGACTCCGTGCTGCTGCTGTGCTGCTGCACCTCCTCCATGGCCAGCGGCACCATGGCCTTCATGCTGGGCGTGCTAATCTGATCGGACCGGGGCAGCGTCGTCGTCGTCGTCACTGCTGCCGAGTCCACCGAGTCGGGGACGCCGCGTCGACTCAGCATCAGCGTGGTGGACGCTGACGAACGATTCGTCTCGTAGTCGTGCTGCGACGAATGCAGATACGAGTTGGCCGTGCTGCTCGTGTGCAGACGCGACTCGAGCACACGCAGCTGCGCCTTGGTGCCCTCGAGTTCGATGTTCTTCTCCTCGAGCTGAAAGCGCAACTCCTCGGAGTCCTCCTGGCTCTTGTCCAGTCGCTTGGCCAGCTGTGTCTTCGACTTGCTCGACGAGTCGAGCTTCTGGGCGAGCACCTGATTTTGCACAGTCAGCGTCAGCAGATGACGCTGCAGTTCCAGCACATTCGTCTCCAGCAGTATGGCCGAGAAGCGCTTGGAGTCGGTGATGCGGCATTTGGTGTTGCGTGCACCTGGCGTGCTCACCACGCCATCCAAACGCCCCAGCGTCTGTGGTTGTCTTCTCGCTGCTGCTGCTGCTGTATCACTGCCTGAGCTTTGATGGAATGCCTCCTGCGGCTGGTCGAGCACAACAGGCTGGAATGTGTTCGTGTTGTTGCTATTGCTATTGCTGAGGCTGGGGCGACTGCTGTTCGAGAGCACCGTCGTCGCCGAGGATGAAAAGTTGCGTTGACTGGAGAAATCCGATTGGCTGGCGCTGCAAACGTCAATTATTTAATACTTTATTCGTCGTTACATTTAAAATTCATTACTCACCTGGACGAGCTTTTGCTTTGCAATTGCTGTGACGACGATGGCGACTGCTGTGTTTGCTGCTGCTGCTGTTGTTGCTGCTGCTGCTGCTGCAGCTGCAGCTGCTGCACACGCGAGCTCAGCTCTAGCTTTTGAGCCATGGCCAGCTTTAGCTGCTCCTCGAGATCTTTTTTCACGCTGATCAGCTCCTCCACCTGATCGTTCATCTTGGCCGCCTTGATGCGCCCCGTCAGCGTCTCCGCCTCCATTTCGGCCAGCTTGTCCAGCAGCCGATCGCGCTCCTTGCGCAGCTGCTTGATATCCTCGCGATTCAGTCGATCCACCTGCTCGCGGAACTGCTGCGGCGTCATGCCACTGGCACCGCTCTTGTGGCCCTTGGACGTGGCATCGCTGCCCTGCTGCTGACGCTCGTAGCTCTGCAGCTGTTCGACCTCCTCGCGTAAGCGATTCGACTTGCGATGTATGACATCCAGCAGGTTGAGTAACTCATCGTCCGACTCGGCGCAGCTCAGACGATTCGATGCTATGGCGACCTGTGAAGTCAGTTAGAATTTGAGTATATGAGTGTATGGATTTGTTAGCAAGCTACTCACAGTCATTGCACCGTTGGTGGAGGAGGCACTGTGACCCTCCTTGGAGGAACTGGTCTCCGTTGAGAAGCCGGAGTCCTGCACAACGCTGCCGTTGTTGTTCTCTCCGCTCTTTGGCTCTTTCTTGCCGCTGTGCGAATTGCTGCGACTGCGCGTCAGCGATGAGGACGACGACGGCTCGCCGCCAGCTCCAGCCACCGCTGCAGCTGCAACGCCGCCCGCCGTCGTCGTCGTGGACGGTTCCTTGTGCGACAGTTTACGCTTCATGCGTATGCCCGGCTCCCATTCGCGCCTGCGAAACGCAAACAAAGTCAAATTAATTACAACATAGACAAACATAGACAGAGTGATTAATGGCAGGCAGTGTTAAGTTACTCACCTGGCTGCTAACGAGGAGCTGCCAACGACAACGCCACCCACCGAGTGACTGCCGCCGCCTAGAGCGCCCACCGAGTTGGGCGTGGATGGTGTCGTCGACATGGAGGCCATTTTATGCTTGAGATCGGGAAACGTTTCGATGACCAGATCTCGGAATTCCAGCAGTGCGCCCACCTCATGCTGCAGCTCCTGCAGCGACTTCGTTTGCTCACTGTGTATGGGATGGTGTGGATGACTGCCGTAGCTGTTGCTGTACGGCGCATGGTGGCTCAAGTGGTGGTGATGATGGTGCAAATGATGCGGATATGTGGCGCCCACCACCACGGTGGCTGTGGGCGAGTTAACCACCGCCCCACCGCCGACACTGCCGCCCCCAACGCCGCCGACAGCCCCACTGCCAGCCATCAGATGTGGATGATGTGTGACAACGCCAACGCCAACGCCGACGCCGCTCATTGGCAGACATTCCATGGCGCCGCTGGCCAAGTCGGTGACGCGTGAGAGGCCACTGCTGTGGTGGATGTTGCTGCTGTTGTTGCTGTTATTGCCGTTGTTGTTGTTGTTGTTGTTGCTACTTCTGTGTTGGCCAATACAGCTGCCGTCGATCTTGCAGTTGCCATGCGTTGCGGGTAGCTCAAAACCTTCATTCTGCAAATAAACAATTGAAGCACATATTGTATCAAGTAAACAGTCTTCTGTTTTCAAATGATATTGCTGCATTTTGACAGTTTAAACAAGTCGAGCTGAACTTGTAAATAATCGTCTCGTTGATCTTAATAACATAATAATTGCAGTTGGGCCATAAACAAATTGCCCAACAGTTTCAGCTGCTCACTTCAAAATGTAGCTCAATTCAAGGCCAAAATGTATAAACTATCTGATAATTTTCATTTAATATTTTTGCATTGTAAAGGCATTAAAGGTTGGCCAAAAGATTATAAGCTTTGTGTCTATTTGCAGCATACTAAATTCACTTTGGTTGAACAGCAGAATTGTCTCTTAATTGAATTTCATTAAAATAATAGCTTCAGACGAATATTTGCCAAATGATTTCTTTAATTGATAGTTTTACTTTAAAAGCTGACATTTTTGGAACAAAGCGCTCAAAAGAATTGCTTATAAATTGTTTTTTAGTTGTTGCTACAGTTTACAAGTTTATAAAGTATCTAGAATAGCTGATAAAGTATCTATTGAGCAATTATTCAAACAGAAAGCTAATAGTTTAAGCCCAGTCCTAATGCAATTGCCAACATTTTCTGCTGGCCAATTGCTGGAGTATCTCAATGTACAATCGCAGGGCAAAGCCTGCAGCGTAATCGCAAAGAGGCAAGAGGCAAAAAGCGGGCTTAGGCTAATGACTGACAAATGAAAAGAAAAAATGTTGCTGCATTGGAAAAGATTCAATTCATCATTGTGTGGCAATCTCCGCTGGGGAGTTCAGGAGCAGCATAAAGCGATTAGTGAATGACATACAAATTATGATTGATGAATTGCAGCCTGAACGAATGAGAGCGAACGGGACAGACGCCGAAAGAGAGAGAGAGAGCGAGAGCAAATAAGCGAACGTTGGTGACCCGTGGAGAAAATTGTAGCAAAAGTGCAGCGAACAATCATCGATGCATGCTGCCAGCAATTTGTGACAATCACGTTGTTTGTTTCACCTCATGACTATCGAACTCAGACTCGAACTCCAGCTTCAACTCGTCGTATTCATTCATACGTGTGTGTGAGTGCAAACTAGAACGAAGCGCCAAGTAAAAGTCATTTTTTGCAGCTGCTGCTGCTGATGGAGAATGGTATGCAATCATTGGATTTTTTAGTAAATGTCACCAACGCTTTCACTAAGCGAGAAGCATTCTCGCGAACACTGAATACTTTCACATGCAAGTCGAAGTTCTGTTCGCTGTTCGCTGTATTGATCAAACAAACAAGTGCGCTATAAATATGCATGCTGTGTCATAAACATACCAGATAAAAAGAGTACAAGGCAATTGCAATCGAGTTGTTGTTGCATGCCGCTTGATTGACTGTGCCTCCTCAATGCAGACTATTGATGCTTGATTGCATTGACTTGGCAAAATACAAAATACGAAATACAAAACAGTTGGGTCAGTTTAATGGCAAAACAAAAAACACATTGCAAATGAAGCATGACAAATGGCCCACATTCGACATTGCTGCTGCTGCTGCTGCTGTTGCTGTGGCTGTGGCTGTTGGGCCATTATTTAACAGCTAATTACAAAGAGTGAATAGAGAGACGGGCCAGGAAGCAAAACTCATAATTTTATATCGCATTGCATAAGCACAATGCACTTTGTTATTTCTTGTTTTATTTTTGTACTTTTTTTTATTGTTATTATTATTATTTTTTAGCCCTGTCAGATGTGGCCGCTTTGCCTGTGGAGCGTGGCGAATGCGAAGTCATGGGAAGCAGCTAACTTGCTAGCTGGCCATATTGAAGATCGTGTAATTATATAGTAAAATCCATTGTCAACCACGAAATTGAGACCGAACAATTGAAATGTCGCCGCTGTCAGTCAAGTCAAGTGAAGTCAAGTCAAAAGCGCTCAATGTCGCTTGAGTTGATGACTGTCGAGCCACGTTGAGTTTTCTATGATTTCTATTTTCAAGTTGCGTTCAATTAGCCCAGAGGAGTTGGCCTTTGGCCCACAGCCATACTTCAGACAGTTATTCCTCGTCTCTTGCCTAATTATCTAACGTACTCATATAAAGGCAATAAAACTCTATATATACAATATATCTATAAAAAAAAAATAAAATAAAACAAAAATACAAAGATATATATAGCGTTTTCCGCTACAGACACAAGTGTCTGCTTGTCACTCGCTGCGAGGCGTCGCAGCTTGGCTCGTATCTCAGTTCAAGCTGCGCCTCTTCGCAAACGCTATAAATGAAGACTCTCCATAAGAGGCGTCATCAACATCGTCATCGTCATCGTCATCGCCATCGCCATCATCATCATGTTGATTGTCGTGGGCGCAAACTGTCGTCTGTTTGCTGCCACGCATTGCTGAAGCTTCAAGTCTCTCAAGTATTGCAGCCCAATTGGGTTGATGATGACCATGATGATGATGATCGTAAGCAACATCATTACGATTGTGAGCCATGACAGACGAAAAATGAAAAAGAGATGTACTCGTCGCACTTGGCGCTGTGAAGCCGCTCAATTAAGCCTGCCCACCACATGCGAGGCAGCTGCCACACACTACTTGCCACATGAGTCAGTTGAGCCAGTGTTGCTGTTAGATTAGAAATCATCAGCCAACGCATGGAAAATTCTATTCGCCAACAATATAACAGTCGCGCTTTTTATGTTGACAAGACATGCGAGCCGTTTAAGTGATTATTTATAGAAATACTCGTTAATACTTCGTACCTGCTGCTTGCCTGCTTGCTTGCTGTACCTCTCAATACTCAAGCAGTACCTGTGTATTTGATAGTGTGCCTGCACTGCCAGACACAAAAGCCATTAATAATACAACTAACAATAAACAATAAACAAATAAACAGCAAGGCACAGCACAATGGCAGCACCAACTGCACATAATTAAAACAAATGATTAAAAAACAGTTTCGAAGAACGCCAAAGAAGCAGAAGCTCGTCAGCTCAACCAACAGCTGGCAATTTGAAGAATTTTCGACAGTCAAAGCAAAACAAAAAGACCGAGAGATAGAGAACTTTAATAGAAAGAAACTCGCAGTTAGCAAGAACTTTCGAAAACAAAAGAAATCTTGTGCTGAAAAAGAGCACGAGATAGCATAAAACTCGCTGATAAACTGAACCAAAAAAGACTTCTTTCTAAAACACTAAGGATCAAGAAACTTCAAGCTCAGAACCGTTGACAATTTGCACACGACCTGCACAACTTTCATTGCAATTTCCACTTAATTCGCTTTGTTGGTAGATTAAATAAGCAATTCATGCGCTGTTGGCTGCTGCCGCCTGATTTCTTTGGTAGGGCCTCGAAAATCAATAGAATGCCAGAGCTGAAAGCCAGCTCGCGTTTAACTGTGACAATTGATTTGTTGTTTTTTGTTTTTTTTTGTTTTGGCTCTTGTACCAACACCCCCGCCGCCCCCTCGTCAACAGTTGGCGGCTTGGCATGTAAGTTTGATCGATTTTAGGGGCTAACATTGCGGTTTCTCTTTCTTGAGCGCTCAACGTCGCGTATACGTAACGTGCTTGGCTGTTTATATGCCACGCTCCAACTGGCAAAAATTTTCACTGCGCTTCTACAGAAATTTCTATTTGTTGTTTTGGTTTCGTTTGCCCCATTGTTTACGGTGATTACAATTCGTGTGGTCTCAAGAAATTTCTACTTTGTTGCTTGTTTGTTCGATGATATACGGAATGGATGATTTCAATATGCATATGAATTATGCCTAGAAAACAGGAAAAACAAAAACCAAACTCTTTTTTTGTAGCTTGAAGTTGAAGTGCAAGACAGACAGGCAACCATCGGGCACTTTTCAATTAGTGAAACGTTTGCATAACACAAACACACGTTCGTATTTTAGCTGAACTTAGTGTCTTATAATGCATTTTGGAGCGTTTATTAATTGCATTAGCTCGCACATGACTTATAGCATTTTGAAGAGTCATTGCACATTCGACTACGCCAATCTATGTAATTTTCATTTTCATTTTCAATTCAAATTCAATTTGAATGCAGTTGCCATGTTGGCGTTGTTTTTGTTGCTGTTGTTGTTCGTTTCTGTTTGGGTTTGGCCGCAGCCAAAGTCGAAGCCAACTCTGACGCAACTTCTTTTTGGCTTCGGTTTTGAGTCGAGAGCTGCTGAGGCCACACTTCAATTCGTTGTTGTTGGGGCGGGTCCAGAGCTGAGGCTGGGCCATTGTGCGTTTTGTAGCAACTACCAGCAAACCAAGTGTAGGCCATATTAAAAGACAATTGCATGTGGCTGCAATCTAAACATCTGCGCGACTTCATAAGCCACGCCACATAAGACTCATAGACACTGTCATTAGTTGCCATTAGAGATTGTCGTTGTCGTTGTGGTTGTTGGTTGTTGGTTGCTGTCGCTGACTATTATTATTATTTATTTATTTAGCTTTTTGTGAAATTTTTATAATTCTGAGCCCATTAACAATATTAAAGAAAACAAAACAAAATGAGTGTGCAGCTTGCAGCAACATGTTTCAACACATGTGGCAATCGCCAGAAAGACTAAACAACCAACCGACCAGCAACTGCAGCAACAACAACAATAAAAGCCAACAATTGTCTTAAGATGTGATGTGTGAGTGTGTTTGGCTGTTGGCGTCTTTTGGTTGGCTCTGTTGGTAATCGTCGCACTCAAGCGACGCAAGTGTTGTAATTAAATTAACAATTTTTCGACACTTTTACAAAAGCGCCCCAAAACAACACAACATCTAGAGAGATTGTAAAGCAGTTACAGCAACACTCTACCGCAAACAACATCCCCAAATTACAACAAATTACTGGCAAAACAACAGCAGCAACAGCAGCTGTTGCAATGCTAAAAATCATCGGTTGTGTGGACAAATGACGACAAGGCTCCAGACTTCCCCTATGTCACCTCCCTACTACTCTCGAGTCTGTCACATTCCGAGTGTATTATTTTTGGACTTTTTGATTTTGTTTCTTGTTCGCAAACTCTTTACGTATAATTATGCAGGTTATTTAATTTGACTTATTAATGTTGATTTACTTGTTTGCTTACTTAACGCAAATTAAGAAAATTACTTTTGATTGCGCCACGTCAAAGTGGCAGCCGAAGGCTACATTTGGATTTCAGTTTGATTTCCAAGGAAGCAGCTTTGAAGTCGTCACGAGACGTGCACAGCACACACAATGAAATCAGCTAGCTCACTTTGAACTGAATTTCACAGAAGAAGTATACGAGCAATTAAGACTAGAACTTTGAACTTAAATTTATTATAATGATGACTTCAGCGCTGGCTAATTATCTCAAAATTATGGTCATTTGCATAGCAAGTCACTTTGCAATCAAAACTTGCAAGTAATTTATTTTAATTCGCTTCCAAAAAGGATGTAGACATTTTATTCAATTCGTGCAAATACTTTAATTTTGAAGCCTGACAGCTTGAAGAAGACTTCAATGTGTTTAATGCACTGCAGCAGAAACTGTTAACTTTGTAAGTACATTAAAAAGCAGCAACTGAATTTCGCAGCCCATTTCACACTCGCAACTTTGAGCAGAACTTGCAAAGGCTCCGTTTTAAACTTTCAACTTTAAGAAGAGTTTTAAAAGCAGTTTTGCCATCATCCGAGAGTAGCTCGCAACTCACACAAGTCAGTCAAGTTTTTCAGTTCGGTTTCTTTTGCGCAATAAGTAGGAGTTGCTGGAGTCACAAAATCGATTTAAATGCATTGCAACATGTTAATCTAACTTTGTTGGCTGCAAATATAGTTCAGATCTCCGATTTCATTTACTTTATTTTGGTGTTTTTTGTTGTTGTTGTGTTTTTTCTTTACTTTATCCCATAAATCAGTGCGCTTTATGCACGACTGCCACTGCCAAAGACTGTCCGCCAACTGACCAACTACAAGTTGATAAACTACCCTGAAAAAAAGCGCAAAGAGCGTTTTTGGCCCGTTAGTTTAAACTTTAAAAAAGATTGGCAAGCCAGACATAAAAATTATGTAATTTCAGGCTACAAAATGTTCCGCGAAACTACGTGAAAAAATTAATTAAGCACATAAATTATGCAGGCCAGACTCTGGCCAAAGTTATTAACAGCTTGGTTAACACATAATAAGGCGCCAGCTTTGAATTTTTGCTATTTTCATTTGCCGTTAGTTGGACCACTCAGTTAGTTAGTTCGTTTTGGCATTAAATTAATTAACTGTTTTATAGTTTTAATTGCAGTTTTTGGGCATTTCAATTTCATTTCGTTTTATTGCTGTTGCTGCTTGCTGCTTGCTGCGCAGCTCTCGTTTCACTTTCGCTTGCGTTTTGATAAACGTTCATAAATTGAACGATATCAATTCCCAGTCCCTCGCGAACCCTCGATCCCTCTGTCAATAGCACAACGTATCCGTATCCTTTGGGGACAGCAGCAACTCCTGCTGTTGGCCGTGTTCAAAAGTGGCCCCCGTTGTTGACAGTCGTTGTCGCTGTCGTTGTGGGCAGTTTGCTGTTGCTGTTGCTGTTGCTGTTTGCCATCGCTGCCCGCTGCTGTTGCTGTCTGTTGTGGCCAACGGGCACACCTCTTGCTGTCCATTTGCCAGCGATTTCTAATCGATTTTCCGACGCTGCCAGCCAAACATGTGAAAACGGCAACCAGCAAAAATGGCCTAAAAGGCATATATACATTTATATAGCATGTATGTTATATATATATATATAGTATACTAATGCCTTTTAGTATAGCGCATGCTTTTATGTAGTTTCTTCTTGCTTTGCTATATACCGACGAGCGTTTTGCTTTTGTCAATATTTCATTTGTTGGCGGCCTGGCGGCCCTCGTCACCAAAGCACTTTCACACTTTTGTGCTGTGTGCTGTTGCTCGTTCTGCCAATTAGCATTGGCCATAATTTGAGCTTTTGCTTGATTTTCAGTCAGGCAACCGGAAGTTGTTCGTTTTTCGACAACTTTACACGTCTTTAATTACTTGCAGTGCTTGGTGCTGAGCTCAGAGCTGGCCAATAATCATGCAATGGCTACACGCCTCTATCCTGAACTGAACTGGCTCTCACCTTTGTGTGGCGATAGAATTTTGAAATTGTTTTGTTTGCATTTGCAGCAAGCAGTTGGGCAAGCTGTAGAGCAGCAGAGTCGTCTGTCTGTCCTAAATAGACAACACGCCCTTTTCCGCATTACTTGGCTTGCATTTAATTTTGCTGTTCATTGCACTTTTACAATGGCAAACAGACAACAACGACAACAATCGACAACAACGGCAACAAAATAGCCAGGTTTGCTTTTGTTGTGTTTGTGTTGGGGAGTTTGTGTGTTCGAGTTTGAGTTTGCGTTTGAGTTTTGTTGTACGAATACGTGCCGTCGCTTTTAATGTGCCAATGACTGCATGATTGTGCGATTATGCATCCAGCTAAACAACAATCTGTCAATGCAACCAACCAGAGCGACAGACAGACAGACTCTCTGACTGGCAGCCACCCAAGCGATTAATCTATCTATCCATCCATCTATCCTATCTATCTATCTGTGTATATAATCACAGTTCAGTTCAGTTCAGTTCAGTTTCGATGGCGATGGCGCTGCGCCGTCGTTTTGTCAATCTGCCAACATCCGGTACGTTTCACTTTCCGACGACGACTCTGATTTATTTTGTATAAAATACGAGTACATATTATACTTATTTATTATGTGCAGTTTGTCAGCGCCATAAGCCCAGCCCCGATCCGTTGCGTTGCGTTGCGTTTCGTTTCGTTTCGATCGTATCGCAAACTGCGCCCACCTGCCACAAGATATTGCCGCACACTCACACACATGATGCATTCGTTTAGTATGTGTGTGTGTGCGACCAAAAATGGCAACGTTGTGCCAAAGCGCATTGAATTGCGTTTACTTTATACGGCGCTTATCAGTCGCTGCTTTTGCCTGTTACCTGATAATGCTAGCAAAACGTTTGCTGCCTTTAACTTGGCCAAGCGGCGATAATGACTGCAGATAGACGATAAGACCCTGACTCACGTCGACACATTAAAGCGCGCCACGAAATAAGAAAAACTTGCGGCTGTGGCCAACTGTTGATTGCTTTGTGAACGTGCGGCAATCAAACTATTCTCTTGCAAGATGGAGGCATATAAAAAAAAATCTGATTAAGCCTACCTACAAAGCCTTTAAAGCCACGGTTTTAATATCGGTTTGTAAGTGTTTCCTGTTGACTGGAATACTTCATTTTTTATGCGTCAGAATAAAATGATTTAAGCTGCGTTTCCTCTGTACTGTTTAATGCCTTTTAACACAGTATTTCTGTAGCTTAAACAAGAAAATCTTCTGGCTTTTAGTCTTTAGCAGACATTACGTCTGATGCAAAACGTTTAATGCTTTTAAGCCAGTAATTTATGTAAACTAAGGATATGTCAGTCTGTAATCATCCTTTTAAGCTTGCGAATTAGTTAAATATGCCTTGAGCCACATACAATTTAATGTATTTATTTGCGCTGCTGACTAATAATTAGCACTTTACGAGCGACACAAGTGACTTTTCAATGACTTTTTCAGCGATTGCCCAACACATTATTTTGACGTTGCACAACCTGTGTGTATGTGTGTGTGTTTGTGTGTGTTTTACACCACTTCGTCCGTCAACAATTCGCAACACTTTTACTCAATTTAACGGGGCAAACAAATTCAGTTTTCATGGTCACGTTGTAGGAGACGGTGGCAAAAGTGGCTGCGACTGTGACAGGCGGCGGTTTGTCAACAAGTTGAGCTAAGAATAGGCGCAGTCGCAAATCTCTCGTGGTGATGCCTGACGAAATTGCGTATACGACATGTTGTACCTTGTTGTCTTGGCCGGGTGTGTATGTGTGTGTGTGTGTGTGTGTGTGTGTGTGGAAGACCAATAAAACTCTCTCGCTTTTAACAACATGTGACAAATTTTTATCGCCTCGCCTTAGCGCTGCCCCAAAAGAGAGTTGTCAGCCAAATGGTCAAATGGCCGAATGACAGACAACGCGTGATCTTTGACATGACAAACAGGCAGCTCTCCAACAAAGGCACGAGGGCAGGGTAAGCTAGAGTCTGGGTGTAGTACAGACAACTACACACACATGGATGCATGTATATATATTATTGTATATGAGTATATGCATATGGCCCGCAGCTTTGTTTAGTTGTTACGTTTTGTTGCCGCGCAAAGACAAAACAAAAGCAGAAAAAAACTTTCACTTTGTCATCGGAGAGCAGCAGAAAAATAAAAAACAAGCGTTAAAAATTTTATTTTTATTTTTGTACGTTATTTTCTGTTTAATGCACAACACAGCA
The DNA here is from genome assembly GCA_035047445.1 of Drosophila siamana. Taxonomy (NCBI): domain Eukaryota; kingdom Metazoa; phylum Arthropoda; class Insecta; order Diptera; family Drosophilidae; genus Drosophila; species Drosophila siamana. The sequence continues at coordinate 12,728,853 of JAWNPP010000004.1, read as the reverse complement.
CAACAACGAGAGAGGAAAAAAAAGCAGCAGAGCCAATGCTCAAAATATGAGCAAATAATGAGCTTAGAAAATTTTACGAGCCCAGCCGCTGGCCAGTGAGCAGTTAACATGCAAATGGAGCAACAGCGGCAGCAGCAGCGGCAGCGTCAAACGGCATTTTGTGGCAAGCCGCAAATTGTGCGAGCCCAACTGTGAGGAGGGGAAGGGGCAAGTGAAAACGCCATTTCACCCATTACGAATTGGCGATTGGCATATCGGACAATTGGCCAAAGCTGACGAGGGGGAATTGAGATGGAGATGGAGATGGAGAGAGGGGAGGGGGCCAAATCAAAGCGCCGATAAACGATGTTGGTGTGAAATGGCATCGCTGCCCCGCAGAGATAACAGCGACAGCGATGAATTATGGCCCATGACGCTTTTATGGTCTCTTTAGCCATTAAAACTGATTTCCATTGTCTGCATTTCTGCATTTCGGTTTTGCGGCCAACGCTTATTGTTGTGTGGCTAGCAAAATGCCGCCCCGCAAACTGCGCAGCCAATGTGAAAATAATCAAAATGGCTTTCGGTGGATTTACTTCTTTTTGCCAAAAGACCAGAAAGAAACAGCAGCGACATCAGCCAACAAAAAAACAAAAACAAACCATCCCGAACGTGCAACAGTTGGCTTTTTAAAATGCGTGAGATATCGTGGAGATGTAAAGCATTGAGTGGGTTTAACACCACGACAGCAGCTGGGTATAAAACAACACAAGACACAAACAAACAAAAAAAAAATACTTGTGAAGATCATTAGACAAGCTCTTTGTGTTACGACATTTGCCTTGGGCTGATGAAGATAGCGATTGCAAGTCGATAGCAACTGGCAACTGGCAACAGTCAAAGCAACATCATCAGTTTTATTGAGGAACCAGAATAAGCACAGACAAATACAACAAACTGGTTTCGACACAACACACACACAGACATAATTTAATAAACAAAAGTGAGCGACAACTATTCATTCCCTCCCCAAAAGACAAACTTGGCAAACAAGATCAAGAGCAATTAAGAGCTCAAAGAGTGCTATATAAAGAGAAGAACTCGTTTCAGCAAATCATCGGATGATCTTTTCTTCCAAAATCGACTAAATGAAAGTATTAGTTTAAATGGCGGGAACGAACATTTTATATACTTCACTTGCAATTCAATCAATTGAGAATGATTAGTTGTAATTGGAATTGCGCTAATGAATTAATCGCATTTCATTGAACTGTGAACAAGAACAATAAGCTTCACGGCCAATTCAGTTCATTAGGCCAAAAGCTTGTTGCACACTGGAGAAAGCAGATCAGCAGATCAACGCTGCAAACAAGGTTAAAAGTTCACAAGAAACTCAGCGAAAAACAAAAAAAAAGATCAATGGCACTCGAATGAGATTAAGATTGAGTTGAAACATTAAGTTGGCCGAGCAGCATACATAAAGCCATAACTCACGGGTTTTTCCTCAGCCGTTTATGAGACTAAGCAAGATCACAAAAAAATGCTTTGAAAATATATCATAAAAACTGACAAGAAACACGCGACATGCGGCGCAAATCATAAGTGCAAATCGTGGCACTTAAAACGATTTCAAGCAAATTTATTAACGCAATTATTTGATTACATTAAACGTTTTGACTGTCCGCAAGCGCAACGGCAACGGCGACGTCAGTACAAAAACAAAAAAAGGCCAGAAAGCAAGCTACCAAATTCGGTAAAAATGACAAGTCATACATTATGCGAGTATGCTAGTAACTATATATTATAGGCTGATATCTTTTACATATGTATTTATGTAGTTTACAATCAATTTAACTGTCTGCCATATTTTCTATTTGCGGCAATGATCGCCGTCAGCAGACTCGGGTTTCATCTGTGTAACTGAGAAAATTTACATAATTTTCGTTGAACTGTCACATACCCTGCACGCTGAGCGTGCTGGGCATGCACACTGCCGATGATTGCTCACATTTATTACAGGGCATTGCAAAGTTGAACTGTTATCGATTGTTTTTCCATATTTATACCCCGCTTGTGCTGCCCACATTTGGCGCTAGCCTCGTTTACTTTACGGTATATATCCAATCCAATTTCCATTCAATGCGAATTCAATTGAATTGCCAAAGGGCGGTGGAGGGGGAGTGGAAGGGGAAGGGGCTGGTATATTGTGCGGCTTCGTCGTCGTCGTCGTCGTCTGGCAGTTTGTGTGTTTCATAAATGGTCTGATGGTTAATTTTTCGTATGCTTGATTGTCACATGGATTATTATGTTTTGCTATTTGCTATTTGCTATTTGCTGTTTGCTATTTGCCGTTTTGCCGGTTGAGAAGGAAATTTATAGCTCCGACATTTGGGCCGACATATATGGGCCGCAGCATTGTGTCAATAGAGGATTCAGCTCGTTGACTGACTGACAATTATTAATGGCAACAATTTAATTTAATTATGGGAAAGGTTTGTTGTCTGCCTCTCTTTCCTATTTCTATGTGTTGGTTTTTTTTTTTTTTTTTTTTTGTGCGCGTTGCTTTTGTCGGGCTTGATAAATGACAGTTGAAACATTCGCTAAGTGCGTTTAAATTGTATTCAAACAGCAAAATAGTTGGCTATAGTAAATTTAAGCTATCGCGCATTGCAGTGGCTTCCGGTCATTAAACATTAGCTAATTATAATGTGTATACAACATTTAACTAATCATTTATGATCATAATAAAAATGAAAAACACAACAAAATAAGGTAAAAACAAGCGCAAAAATGTGAAGGTTAAGTAAGCAGCAAACAGGTACAACAAAATCGACAAGTATTTAAGTAATTTGCATAAAAATCGACACAAACAACAACTACGATTAAAAATATTGTAGTAGTACTAAACTGCTGCTACTAATTGGATCGATTTGAACCGGTCAAATCGCAATTTGCAACAGCGTTTTCATCGTGCTGCTGAAATTAATAACAACTTTTCACTTTTCGCAACGGAAAATGTCACTCAAAGTCAAATCGGAAAACTGTTCCATCGACCAAACGGCGCAACGTTAAAACGAAAACTTGACGGCAGGCGCAAACTTTTGTGAACAGCTCACAATCCAAAGGATAATGCAATAAACGGCACATAAAACGTGCAGTTGAATGCCAAAAAAATAATAATATTGGCCAAAGAGTTTTGAAGTTTGAGGACGTAGGTTTTATGTCAGATTTGAATTAAAGCCACATTAACAAGTAACAACCAGATGACGACGACGATGACGATGATGATGATGATGAATGGTATTTTCATAAATATTAATCAAACGCCCGGCGGGCCAAAAATACAAGACAGCCGGACAGATGGTGTGAAAGTGAAATTCTTCGTGGCGACAAGGTGTTAATGAAGCCGCAAAACCCAAAGTGAAAATGCCATAACACCGCCGAAAGCGGACAGCGGACAGAGGACAGAGAACCATAAGTCCAGTTGAGCCGGCGTAGAGACGGAAATAAATAAACCGCTTTCAAAATGCAATGGGAAAGTGCAGCTTACAATTTACAGCAAACGGTAACAATCAGAATTAAGAACCTTTTCAGAGCCGCAGATACCGCGATTCAACAACATCGAGTTGATATGTGGAAAGCGAGTTGTTAACACTTCGCTCTAACGCGAGGCGACTCCAAGTGAAACCACAATTTGACGGCGAATTCGCTTGATAAGCTGCGCTCAGCTGCATTGAGCAGACAACTGTTTAAAATCCGCCTCTTGATGATGGATGGCATTGCCAGCTGGCAACGCCTAAGACTGACTGCAACAGACTTGCCTCCTTATGCCATTGTCTGCCACATCGTGTCTTTCCCAAGGCCTTGGACACATGACTGTCATTGCTTCAGTCTAAATTGTGGCTAAATGCACTTAATGCTAGTCGACAAGATTGAAGAGAAAAACAAAAAATGGCAATACATTGAATAATTACCAGTTATTAAGATGCTGAAACAATGAAACTCCGTTTTTCATGGGAGGGGGGCGTGGATCTGGGTGGGCAGCTCGAAAATTTACAAATTTAAAGAACTGCAAAGCAGCCATTTTGGAAAGGGAAGCCCCACACACACACACTCACACTCACACACTGACAGAACTTTAGCAGCTTTCAAAAAAAATAATAATTAAAAAAATTTCAAAGGCGGCAACGCAAAATTAAAACCACAACAAAAAATAACTAAGGCAGAAACACAACGCACAGCTGTTGACCAGGTTTTTTTTCTGTTGTTATTTGTTGTTGTCGTTTTTGTATTGTTTAATAATCTGATATTACGCTGGGGATTTTGTGTTTTTTTTTTTTTTCTCTTTTGCGGCTGCTGTTTCGATTGGCAGCCAGACAATGACCTTTTAGCATGCCGCTTCAGTGCTCATTCAATTGAGTATTTCTTATAGCCACTTCAATACAATATACCTCGAATACCTTTGAGTGCCTGAATAGCTGAATAGTTGCTGTGCCTCGACTACGTACTGAATATTCAATTTAAAATGCATTTTGCGCAATTTGTTCGTTTTGCATGATTTCTGTGTCGTGATTTGCGGTGGCAAATATTGTTTTTTTTCTATTTTTTTGCTACAGCTTTTTTAATTCAAATTTAAACATTAATTTCTGGCCAGACAAACAAAGCTTTGCGAATTAATTGAGCAGCTGCCGCAGCTTTTATTTATTATTATTAGTAGTTTTATATTTGTTTTGTTTGTTGTTTTTTTTTCTTTTCAGTGCTGCTAGTTTTTTGTGATTTGCAGCCGCATATTTTATAAGCTTTTGTTTGCTCGACAAGACAACATGCAATCAATTGTTTTGCCTCCCAGCCCCCGCTCATTCCCAATCACATTCCCTCTATTGCAGTTGGCGGTTTTATCAACAGCAGTTTGCAGGTGAATCGTCGTCGCCTTGGACGCGTCCGTCGCTGGGTGTTGTAATTGCCCGGCTATTAATAATGATTACCAGCAAATGCGATGCCTGTTCGCTGATTAGCTGGCTGACATTTTGCAGCAGCAGCAGCAACAGAAGCAGCAGCAAAAGCAGCTATATAGCAACGAAGTCAGTGCTATTTATGTTACGGCTACTCTCTTATTTATAGACATGATGGCGTGCTAATTCTGCGCCACGTCTCCCGAGGCAACAAGCATGCGAGTTACGAGCTACGTTCGCCGTATGGCCACTGGCAACTTGCAACAGGCAACGCAATAGCAAAAACAAACACGAACCAAATGAAATGAGTTCAGGCAACTGCGACAACGGGGCGTATGCGCAACAATGCCACAAAAGCCGGAACAACAAGAGCATCAGCTGCTGCTGCTGCTGTTGCTGCTGTTGCTGCTGCTGCTGATTAGCACAGCAAATGCGAAAAGCTACTGAGCGCAAACTGCATTCCGCATACGCTTTCCAGATTGCATTTTGATGGATATTTAAAGCGTTTAGACTTCAGTCTTTGGCAACATTCCATTGCACGCACACACATTTTTATGGACAAAGCCAGACCTCAAGACCTCTGCTTTATACCCTATTTATAGCGGGGTAATGGCAAAATAAAGTTATGATTGCAGCAGCCGAAGCAGCGCAGACGATGGCAGTAAAACTCGCACAAAAATTTGCAAAGTGAAAATATTTCAGCAATTTCTACAAGTTACATTGGCCTTCTTCTTGCCGTTGTTGTTGTTGCTGTTGTTGTTGCTGCTGTTGTTGTTGCTGCTTTTGTTGTTGTTTCACATTGTACATGTTTATGTATTTATGCTCCATGCAGTTCGCCGCGTAATTTGCATGCCAAACGCAAGAAACAATAAAATTAAACAAATGACTACAAAAAAGAAATGCAACTTGGCAGCTAATAAGCAACAACTACAACAACAACAACAACAACAACAACCACAATAACTTAACCACAGTCAGCTACAAAGATCAGTGAACTTTTTGTAGTTGTTTTCTGTACTTTTTCATGTCTTGTCTTGTGTTAATTTATTTTGATTTTTTTGCTGCGTTTCTTGCAATAAAGTGAAAATGTCGCTTTGACCGATGACGTCACGTTCAGTTCTCATATATAAATTTCGAGAAAATGTCGTGAGTGGAGTATGGCACGTTTTCCATCATTAAAACTGATGATGATGTGATTAATGCAATGACATTACAATGGTAGCACTTCGCACTTCACATGTGACACACAGCCCAAAAATAAAAGATGGAAACCCGAAAGAAAATTATGCATATTGTGGCTGCAGTTGTCGGTGCGAAGTTTTAGCCCAGTTATTAGGCAAGCAAGGTGTGCGCTGTTGTTGTTGATTAACACCTCAAATCAACTCAACGCTGGCTTTAATTAAAACGTAAATTAGTGGGTATCTGGCAGCCGATGCGAAGGCGGAAATGCGGCGCTTAGTCACAGCAAAGATGTTGTTGACGCATGCAAATGAACCGGCTGAATAATGTGGCTGCCATGGCCACAAACAATGCTACAACAAGCAACAGAAGCAGCAACAGCAGCAGCAACAGCAGCAGCAACAACAGCAGCAACAACGTCAGCAGACGCGTGTAAAGTTAATAAATAAAGCAAAAGTTTTAAATAGCCGGCAACTAACGCTTCACTCAGCTGATGACGCCGCTGTTGATATTGTTGCTGTTGGTCGTCGCTGCTGCCCAATGATGATTATGATAATGATGATGATGAGGTTCAATAAACCTGGCAGGTTGCGCGGCCAAGTGGACAAACAGTGGCCATTGGCCAGCTCGGCTCAGCGATTGCGGCTCTAACCAGCCAAGCGACCAGCCCAAGCACTTTGCTTATTAAAGTACAACACAGCAACAGCAACCGCACATCGTACATCAGGCGAAATTTATTATGATGATGTTGTGTGCATAAAGCAGCAACAATAACAGCAACAACAACAACAATAACAACTACCAACAACGCGTTGGGCAGCCAACAATAAGGAAAATTTATTATCGGTGCGGCATCGAACGGTTTGACTTTGGCTTTACCTTTACCTTCTGGCTTTGACTCTCTGGGCTCTCTGGCAACCAACTATGGCTATTACCAGAAACTTTTTACCATACCCACAACAGTTCAGCCGCCCCCCGCCCCCTTCCAAAATGAAACGAAACGGAAGGGCCGGCAAAACAATGGCAAATGCAATTGTAATTCCCATTTTGTATATTGTATTTTGTCTGTCTGTTCCGCTTCAGGGCTGTGCCAGCCCAGAGAGGGTGTCCCAGCATTATTTGCCCCCCGCATCCAATGGGAAGGGGGAGTGGGACAACCGGGCGACGTGTCGCCTAGCTTGGCTCTTAGCCCTGGGCATACAACAACAATATATATATATGTTTATAGGGAAGCGGCAAGTCACCCAATGAGCTAACCACAACAAAAGCGGCTGTGGCTGTGTGTTCCCTGTTCCCTGTGCGGTGTTGAGAAAACTGATGCCGCCACAAGCAGCTGCCAGCTGACACTTCAAAATTAAAAGCTGACAGTAAAAAAGGTGAAAAGCCAGAGGAAGTCAAAACCTAGGAACTAAATCAATAAAGAGTGCTGGAGAAGAAAAAAATAACAAAACAACTAGAGAAATATTAAAATTCAAATATGAATGCGATTTGAAAGCATATCCACTTTCCAAGCGTTTAACCATATTAAGGCTTAACTAATAAAAATCAAATTCGACAACAATTAAAGTCTAAACAAATTTCAACTAACTTTCATTTCGTATTTATTATTTATACTCGACTTTAATGTCGCTACAGCATGAAATGAATTGCATTAGGATATAAAAACTAAATTTAAGAAATGCAGCTGTGCATTCATTTTGTAATCAAGTCCAACGCTTTTGTGTAAAGCGCTAATAACAAAAATTAATTGTGTACATGAAGTTTACAATCTCGTAACTTGCCTGAAAGCCAACTACTTTAGTGTGCACATTATTTATTTCACTGATGCCTGATCTAATAAATTTCAAGTGAACTTGACGCGCGTCTGTTATCTTATCGCGAATTTAAGATAACCTCAACTTTAGTCAAGCATTATATTAGCTGCAACGCCTAGTGTTAGCTTAAAGTATAGTGTTACTTCTATACTTAAAGCTCGTCGTGTAACAGCAACAAATTATGGAAAAAAAATTACATGTCTGGTAAAAAGTAAAGTAAAAAAAAATACAAAAATAACACTGTGGTTGCATTATAAACGGGCGAATGAGCAACAACCACAACAAAAATACAGGCAACTACAGCAACAATTGCCACAAAGCCAGTTGACTGGCAGCCTCGATTGAAGGGCGCTTGTTGTAAGATATCTATTTATATTGCGAAGGCAAACAGCAACTGCGAGGGGAGGAGCAGCAGTTGTGGGCCAATATAGACAGCTGACCGCACACGGCTGAAAGGAGAATTGCAACAATATGTTGCAAGTAGTACGTATCGCAGCAGACAATAAATAAAAGCGTCGTACGTGACAGACCATCATTAAAATGGCTTTATATGCATATAATAAGGCTTGATTGCCATTTACTTATTACTACTTATTTGGAGCATTATTTAAGTTTCATTAAGACATGCTAAATGAGTTTCGAAAGTACCGACACCATGCGGAGACAGAGACAGAGACGGAGAAGGAGAAGGAGAAGGAGAGTTCCTCACACAGACACAAAGTCAAAGTCAAGTGATTGACGCGCTTTTTACCGCCAAATGCGTAGCTGGAAATTAACGGCCAACACTTTCGCTGTGGCCAACTTCGAGTGGCATTTCTTTTTAATTTCAAACAGCCAACAAGCTGGCAAAGCCAAGCGATAAAAAAAAACAAACCAACAACAACTTAAATATTAATTTCATTAAAGTTAATATTTTCATTAGCCGACTTTCTGATCGGCCGTCAACGATAGGCGTCGTCCGCATCCCCATCCACATCATTGAGCAGTGCAACATTGTTGTGACAGCCACAAGACGCATTATGATTTAATTGTGAGACGCGGACTTCAGCTCGGATCTGTTTTGCTGCTTGTTGTGGATGATGAAAGTGCAACGGCTGCAAATGAAAGGATCTCAGCGATTAACACAGCTGCATTTTTAATTGATTTGCCCACAAATTTATGAGTTCACTCAACTCACACACGCCTCACTTACTCTAAGCTCATGGGCATTGTTTGCTATTCGTTATTCGCAAAACATACATTTCAAATTTCGAATATACCCACGATCTTTTGTTGCACAATCGAGAGCAGGCGAACAACGAACAACAGCATCCGAGAGAGCAGTCATGATGTAATTCGCTTAGAGAGCGAAGGTGAAATAGAAATCTGAAACCGAAACTCGCATATGGCATAGATAGGCGATAGGCGATAGCGTTTCGATTCGATGGCGTTTCGATGCGACCACAGAGAGTTCCGGCATAATTTAGCACCAATTTGTGTGTTTGCTTTTCACTTGGCTAATGGCGCAAACAATTGGCCAGCCAATCTAACAACGTACGCTAAAAAGGTCACGGTAAAATTGCTAAAAACAACAACAAGAAAAACGGAAAAAATTGAAATCGAAATTGCAGCATTTACGACTATTTGCTGCCGCGAAAGTCGGGCCAACTGCCAGCTTGGCTGGCAACTGCTGCAGTTATCCAAATAGTATCTCATAGATACATCGCGCTGCACTGAATCAAGCAAACAAAACTTCCAATTGTATTGCCATAGCGATTGCCAAAGTAGAAACAATTGTCGGCAAGCAATTGACACCACACAACTCTTATAATTGCCCAGTGCGCGCTAGAAAGGTGCAGTTGAAGGCCGCAAAATGTGAACAGCTATTCCGAAAAAACAAAAACAGAAAACTAAAAAACCCTAGACTAATTAGTACACACAAGCATTTGCTGCTCATTCCCTAGCTTCACTAATTGACTTAACACGCCACCACGCACTCGAGGGGGACAAAAGTGGGCCCAAAAGTAATCCCCAAACTGTGTGCACGCCTCGTCTTTTGCATATGTGAAATGCGAACGGAGTCGACTGACAGTCAACCTTATGTCTCGCACGTATCGCATGACACATGCCAGACGCCCAACCAGATTTCCACCTGTTCCCGCCTGTTTGTTTCAATTTCGTTAACCATACAGCTCTGTCAACAGCTAAGCCAAACACGATAAGCAGCCACGGCAGATACCAGGAAACGCGCAGAGACAAAGACCGAGCACCCAAAAGATTGGAAGAGAGGGGAGCGGGAGCTGAAGTTGAGGTAGCAACAGCTGCTTAGATTGGGCAATGAATCATCTGATGTACTAACAAAAACCGTCCTGTTGTGGCCAATTAGTTGCGACAGCACAACTGTAAGTGGGATTAAGTTCGCTAAAGAGCTTTCAACTGCTTTCGAAGTCACACTACCTGACCAATTAGCCAAGCTTTGGCTGATTAAAAGCTTGCAAGTGCTTTGGAAGCTGCTTGAAACTGTCAAAGTTGCCAACTTTGCAAATTAATCTGACCAGCACAGCCTTAAATGCAATTATTTTGCTGTGTTTAAGCAACTTGCGTAACCCAAACAAAGACATTCCATTCAAAAATCACATAAAGCAGTCAATTTCAATTGGTTTAAACTTAGTGACTAGTCACTAAAGCCCTTCCGCTGGCTTTCTAAGCTGCTCTTAAAGCCGCATTTTGGTGTCAAACAAGGGCATCCAGGTGTACATCGATCAACGGCGATCAACAGCGCATTTTGATTCGAAATTCCACGCTGATATTGCATATCTTAAAAGCTTCAATAACATTTTAAAATTCCAACATTGCCCGACAATATGTATATATAGTATATAGATAGATTTTGGTGTAGTCAGGAAAAAATAGCCTAAACTGCGATTAGTTTTGCATTGCAATCTAATAAACGCTGATAAAAATCGATTGCTGATTCACGAAACGAACGAATTGCGACGTTTGGTTTGTTGTTTACTTTGCTTTTGCGCCGTGTTTAACATTCTATCCTCAATCGATATGGCTTAATGGCTCAGAGCATTGCCTCAAATTGTAGCACACTCTCGAAGCTGGCCCTCAATTTGGCCCCTATATATACACATATATATATATTTATTTTGCTAGATGTTGTCTCTCGACTGCGACACATTTTGTGCCTCCACTCATATAAAAATATTTAAACTTGACACTATTTGCCGTGCGATTGTCTGTCGACTGCCTGACTTTATTTTTCACTCTATTTGCATTTGCTATTGTTGCTGCTGAGACGGTTGACAGTTTTTCAGTTGTCAGTTGGCTGGCTTTTTTCTTTTTTGGCAAGCTCAACGCCCGGCAGCCCCGAAATAATAATAATAATACCAACAACTAAGAGGCCAGGCCAAAACGAATAATGGCCAGTGAACAACAAACAAACAAAGTGTTGGTAGCTTTTTCTACGTACTCGTCGTATACTCGGCTCAAGGTTCATGGCTTTATTAAATTGCTTTTGCCACACGACGTTGACGTTGACGCTGACGTTGCGGCAAAAAGGGAGGGGGAAGGGGGGTCCGCCACTCAAGGGGCAGTTCATTACCTTCATCGTGTTTGTTGCCTGACTTCCAGCTGTGGCCCTTACTGCTTGGCCATTAACGCTGAAAGCGCAGCCAATTTGTAAATCCAAAAAGCAGCGCTTTACACAGATTTGCCTTCGAGATTGAGCCAATTTAATGCCACACCGACAAGAAGCAACAGAAACAGAAACAGAAACCCCAAATCAAACAATTGAACATCGTTTAGATTTCAAGGTTTCTTTGGCCGCTTCTTTTTTGTGTGTAGTCGCTGTGAGTTTTTCCAGAAGTTGTCATAATCAACGCAGAGCCGCTAACTCGTGCGAGCATCAATCTTGCCTTGTTGGCCATAAATCACAGCGTGTTTAGCCAAAAGTACAACAACAAAAACAAAAACAAGAATCTTTTAGAAAGTTAAACACACGTCTGTCTACGGTTTTAGCTAATTAAAAAGTCAAAGAGAGGCGCTCGCAACTAATCAAACCAGTCAGCAAAGGGGCGAGGCCCAACTAATAAATACACATTCACATTAACTGCTGTCAATTATGCCATCGAAGTGACCATGAAGCGGCAAGTACTCACATGTAAATACAGTTCATCAACAGCTGGTGGCCAAAGAACTGAAACACAATGGAATTCGTTGCGTCTATGAAGTGTCCATGGCGAGGGAAATAAAAAAAATAGGGCCTAAAGTAATTGTAATACGATTGAAAACACACCGTTGATGAAGTCGACAAGAAGTTGCCCGCTCATTGCGAAACTCAAATGATCTTCCGCATCTATGAAGGGCCCGCCAGTCATAATTTAATGCTTGGCTACTTTATCTTTGGAGCAGCAGACAGCACTTGCCACATGAATTGCACTTATTCTGCGCTCGTTTAGCTGCACAGTTGTAATTGTATTCATAAGGCGCAGGCTAATGAGGCGGCGGCATTTTCATTAGCGTTTATGTAACCGAAGCCGATGTTGCTTTAGTGTCTTTTTTACCTTCGCTAGAGAACGCGCAGCCTTGTTGTTGCATGATGAGTTGATGACGATGCTGATGATGATGGCGATGATGATCATGGGGACCAAGCCCAGTTGCCATTAGAGGCGCAGTCACAGTGCCATTTACATCGTTTGCATCAGCGACTTTAATCGCCGCAATTGAACAGCGAGCTCACTTTTTAACTGGGCTTAGTTAATTGTGCCACTGTCAGCGAATGGAAATGGAAATGGGAATGGAAATTCAAATGCAAATGCAAATGGAATTGTACCCAGAAGCCGCTTGAAGGTTGCGCTGCTCTTGTTATCGTGTTTTTCAATGGCTTTGATTTGACAATTCAATTAGGGGGCTTTCCGCTAGACATCTACAATGCACAAAGAGATTAGCTGCTGATGCCAAATTGATAGCAAACACGTCTTTTACATTCAAATTCATTGGCCTCTTTCCACTGACTCTTTTGGGGTCAGAGAATTGCACCGAAAAAATGCCAGGCAATTTTATGAATTTTATTGAAATGGCTGCGACGCTGGTTGACTGAAAAATGCGGTTGGCTAATTAGTTGTGTGCTTGGCGAATACTAAAAAAAACAACTAAAAACGAAACACAAAACTTGAGTAAATCCAAAACCTGTTCAACTGCCGGCGTCATTGATAACAACAACAACAGCAACAACCTCAACAAGCAACGTAGACGATCATCAGCTGGCAGAAAAAAAAAGCAACTCCGTTGGCTTACAAACAGTTAAAGATAACCAAACATGGCCATGTGATGCACTGTCACTGGAAAAGCGCCATAAAAGACTTGTTTGCATGAACCAGGAGAAGTCTCAGCCACAGTAACTTGGTTAAACTAAAAAAAAAAATATATATATATATATGTATATAGATATAGACACATTCGAAAGGCTGCGCGCCTAGCCTTGTGTGTCTGTATACTAAACGGGTGTGTGTGTGTGTAAATGAGGACATCGTCTAATATTCATGCCAATCGATAAGCGCCTATAACTGGAAATACATATTAAGTATACGACGCGTTGACAGGCCGCAGACCAGCGCAGCACAGCACAGCGCACCGCACACTTTTCCACGGTTCACTGGGTTTCAAGGTGTGTGTGTGTGTGTACGAGTTTAATTTGATGGCGAGTGCGTGTTGATCACATTTTCATTTACATTTTTACTTGGGGCTCGTCCTTAACGCCTGACATTGCAGAAGGTCTTGAATGATGATGAATCACTGGGGTTCGTTGACTTCTGTTTTGGAAAGGTTATGCACTTGCATAATTTATAGTGAAATTGTATACGCTGTGCTTATTCTGTGAGTGTGTGTGCGTATTTCATAAATTTTCCGCTTTTAATGCGCTCCCAGGCCTCGCAAGCAATATACTTCAGCGGCGCCATATGGGCAGCAGCAGCAACAGCAACAGCAACAGCAGCAAACAAGGCGGCGGCCCAAAAATGAAATACGAGCACAAGAACATCGCGCCAAGATGATGAAGAAGCCCAACAAGCACGACGCAAGCATGCACAAAAGCCGAGAACCAAACAACAACAAGCACAAAAAACTGGCTAAACTGGCCAGACTGGCAAAAAGCACAAAAAAAAGTAAATAAAAAGACTGCAGAGAGGTTGTACAAAAAAAAAGAGCAAAGCAGCTACCAAAAACAGTTTAAAAGGCAACGTTGTCGTGCCAGTGGATGCTGTTGTCGTAGTCGTTGTCGTTGTAGTTGTTGTTGTTGTTGTTGTGCTTCTTGCTGCAGTCACAGTTGTTGCTGCTGCTGGCCACGTTTAACGACGATGACCTTGGCGACGTTGGCTGGCAACTTGTTGCATCTGCTGCCAGCGACAGCTGCACAGCAGGCAGACACCTGAGACCGAGACAGCAGAGACCTGAGACGAGACAAACATTCGCAACGCACTGAGAACCATCTTCGCTCCCTTTCTCTGCCTCTCTGTCTCTCTCTCTCTCTCGGCACTTTAAGCCACCCGCTGTCTAAGACATTTTCATGACGTCTTCGGCGCGCAGCAGTTTTCTCATGCATTTTACGGTAAATTTAGGTCGTCATCGTTGTTGTTGACGTCGACATCGATGTCGCCGAAGTTGTTGTCGACTGCAAGTTGTTAACATGGCAACGCCAATAACTTGGCTAAATATAGCCATACAACACATTGGCAATGCCTTTTCTTGGATTTCCTGGCCGGTGCATTAGCATCCCCTCAACGACATTTTCCAATAATTTGCAGCAAACCACATTTCGCCGCATCTTTTCCTAGGCTAGGCCACATCCGTTGGGAAGTGGCGCTCGGCCGGATTGTGCGGATTTGTCTTATTTGGGGCATGACACAAATTTGGTAAGCGCCGCCGCCGCAGCCGCAGCCGCTCACAGACATTTATTTGTTGCCACTGCCGCTTGTTGCTCTTACAGTTTGCCGCTGCTGCTGCTGTTGCTGTTGCTGCCGCTGCGTCGTTTTCTTTTGAGCAATTTAACAATTAAAAACACGCGCTCTTATGGTTTCCAGCCCCGACACCGTCATTAACTCGTTAATCCACGCGAATATAATTTATTATAATTGCACATACATATTTTACAATTCGCTTGAATCGTAAAAAACAACAACAGCCACAACCTGGCCGAAAATTCAACGAAACAACAAAAACAACAACGACAACACAAAATGCTCATACGTTAGCAGTCTACATCCTCCCATGGTCAAGTCTCGCATCGTTGCCCAATTTGATGCTGCGTTCTAAGTTTAAACAAGTTTCTTAAGCTTACCCGCCGTTGATGATTATCATCACCGTAGTAATGCTCATAATTGCGTTCATCATGACGATCGCGATGATGGGGCATAGACATTAAACAGTTAGCAATTTCACACACTAAGAAACTCACCTGGAAAGATAAAGAAAAGAAATCAACACATTACATAAGTTAAATTGCATTACAAGCCAATTCTAAGTACGTATAAAATACAATTAAGCCTTCATTAGTGAAAATTTCGACAGCGCGGCCATTTAAGAATAATTTCAATGCCTATTTTCTATTATCTTGATTATTTGCAATAAATAAAATTGAATTTCTTGCTAATACATTTTATAACCAAATTGAGTTTCTTTCAAATACATTTTATAACCATAGCAAGTCTAACGAATCAAAATATATAAATGTAATTTCCATCAAAATAAGTAAATGACGCATTTCTCTTAGTAATATTTAGTAATTACTTGAGCATAATTACTAGCGACTAACCTTCTCTTTTGGCTTTGAAAAGTAATTGTAAATGCCATAAAATGTAATTAATATTTTGTAAGGCTACTAAACTCACAATTTAAGGTATAGATTTAAAATATTCTCCCTTAGCTTTTTTCTCTATTACCCTCAATTTTTCTTATGCTCTGGCAGCTTGTTTATGATACATGCGAAAAGTTTACAAATTGTTTAGACTGAAAAAAAAAGTCTTAACCAGAGTTGAGACACGACCAACAACAGAAAATAGCATCTTAAGCCCCAGCGTGTATGTGGCCAACATTTTGGCAAGCGGCCAAGAGCAGCGTGGAGTGCGAGGGGCGTAAGACAAAAGGCATGAGCTGTGCGCACATTTCAATTTGGCAACCGACACAACATCGGGCCGGTTTGCATATGAAATTCAGACACTCACGGATGGATCATTAGGCAGGCCAAAAGCAAAGCAAAGCAAGGCAAGGCAAGGCAAGACAAAGCAGACTGAATTTGTTGTAGCGCGCCAAAGCAAATGCGAGTAGCAGCAGCATGCGAGTGTGTATAAGTGAATAAATGAGTGCTAGTGTGAGTGTGTTTGTGTCTGGAGAAAGTCGGAAGCGTGCCGCCGTCACACGTAAGCCACACAGCAGCAGCAGCAGCAGCAGCAGCAGCGGCAGCGGCAGCTGAAGAAGCAACCAACTTTGTTGCGAGCTTGCGGGTTGCCGGGTTGCATGCTGATGTTGCTGACTTGTCTTCATCAGAGCAGCAACAAAGCGCAAGCAAACAACAGAGAGACAGAGACTGAAAGACCATCAGACAGACAGACTGATGAACCAACTGTGTGGCCAGTTTAAAAGCTGAGCAGCTGAGCAGCTGGCCAACAACTCAACGCTCATTGCGCTAATCTTGGCCAAAGCCAAAGTGGAGCAAACCAGTGAGTTTGTCTGAAGAGGCGCATTGCAATTTTACGTCTGCATTGCGTTGTGAATTTGATTTGCGAATTTTTGCGTAATGTGCCATTGAACTGGACCCGCGCTCTAACTCTAACTCATTTATAACATGCATGGCTATTAATTTTAATTGAATTGTGAACGCGCAAAAAACCTCATCAATTTTGCTTTGTAGTTTTAATTAAAAATCTTTTCTCTCTCTCTCTAACTATTTCTTTGCAATTTAATTTCATGGTGTTGGGTAAAGCAACAACTAAATAAATAAACGCTAATGTGTAGCGCATAATTTGTCATGTGTCAGACAAACAAACACCTGCAGCAAGAGCAAATATTTTTAGTCGATATATAAGTTTACAACGTTATATGTTTATGAAATATTGTAAATTGGGTGGGCTTGTCTCCCACGCCCAGTTAAATGACGCTTTAATTGCACTAACTGAAATATGCTGGACGACCAACGGATTGTGTTGGGAAAAACTTTCAAAAAGAATAATGGGAAAATAATGCCGCTAATTATCATTAGAGTGTGAGTGTAATTTTCAGTAGAAGCTATAGAAGCTATGACGTTCCAGAATGTGTAAGAGAAACCCCACAGCCGGACCAACAAGCAAACAAACAGAAAAACAAACGGGCAAACGGACAAACAGACAGCCAAACAACTCTCAACAGCAACTGAACAAATGAAATAAGCTGCAGAGCAATAGGCGACTTCCTCCTACAACAACAACAGCAACGACTACAAAATGGCAATCCCCAGACTTGGGATGAATGGGGGGCCAAAGCGTCATTAGTCAGAACTGTGGCACAAGGCGGGAACGCCGACAAAATAGAGAAAGCCAGCGTTTTGAGAAAGCCAAAAGAACTTAACACAATTTACACTCACGAGCGCTTTTCCAGCTACATAAAATGATCTCTTCATGTCGTATCTTTGGCTCGAATGTGGATGACAACCGCAAGTGGGTGTTGTAGTTACTTATTTATTGTTATTGTTATTGTTACTGCTATTGCTGTTGCTATTTGCCATTTGCCATTTGCCATTGTCTTTGCAGCTCCAATTGCCAATGATTTCAATTGCAGCGACCGCAAAACCCAAAACCCAAAACCCAAAACTGAGTCATAAACGAACGCATTTCCCCCCAATTGCCGCCTTCAAAAGTAACGCTATCAAGCATTACAATCGAGTTTCCAGCTCTTAAGTGGCATCTCACAAAAATGCAAAGCATTTAATGCACTTTTGTCTGATAAAGCTCGGCACGCTTTGTTTTGAGCCGCAGTCAAGCTTTCAAGCTTTCAAGTTGCGTACGTGAGCCGAATTGTAAATGATCTGCTTTTTGTTTCAAAGTATCTAAGTATATTGCTGCACTCGGCGCACACTGTGTAATTAGTATCTCTATCTGAATTGTGGCATCAATCAATGCCCCAGTTGACATCCATAACATTCTGGCTCGCAGTGCAGCAACAGACGATCATTAAAAATTGCGCTGATGGGCTGCTAATGTGCTTAATTAACCTGCAGGCCCCATTGCAACTTGCATGTTGCAAAGCTGCCTATTAATTTTCTCTTTCATTGTTCGGCTCTGGGCTGTTGGCCAAGTGGCAGTTGCAAGTAGAAATAATCGTTCTACAATGAGTGCGTGTACTTCTTCTTCTTCTTTCTACACTCCAATCTTGTGTGTCTAGAGATGCGTAAAGACGCATCAAGCATTGCGCATCAAACCCACAGCACACATAGGAATGTGTGTGTGTGTGTTGCAAGTACTTGCTTGCATCTATCAGATACACGCACGCAGCCAGCTGCGGCTTAAATGCGGCTGCGGCACTTTTAGGTCTCAGCTTGGCAATTAAGAGTGTGAATTTCAAGCCATAAAACAGTTGCAACATGTGGCCCGTTGCACTGATTGTTGTTGTTGCTGTTGCTGATCTTGCTGTCGCTTTTTCGGGTGAAAGTTTGTTCTACAGCCGCAGCAGCAGCAGCTGTGTTGCATTTGTTACAGATTTTTCTTGGCGTGCCGCTGCTGCTTGGAAAAAGTGACAGCTTCATGTGGTTTGTTTTATTTTTCTTGACTTTTTTTCGTTTGTGTGTCAGCTGAAAAGCTGAAAAGTTTCTAACCATAATTAGCGCACTGAGAGTCTCATATCTTATCATGGCGAAAATAATAATTCACACACAGAGAATTCACAAAATTGAATTGGCAACAATGCCGCGACGAGG
The DNA here is from genome assembly GCA_035047445.1 of Drosophila siamana. Classification (NCBI taxonomy): domain Eukaryota; kingdom Metazoa; phylum Arthropoda; class Insecta; order Diptera; family Drosophilidae; genus Drosophila; species Drosophila siamana. The sequence goes on along the minus strand of JAWNPP010000004.1, from coordinate 12,710,002 downwards.
CCGTAGAAAGTTAATCGCATGTGTCCAGAGATAGTCGAATCTTTATCTTGCGTCGATTACTATATCAAAGGTAAAAGCCAGGCAAATAGAGGCAAGCAAAACAAACAACATTTTAATTTCACAATAATTGCGCGCACCGAACTCAAATTGAAAATAAAAAACAAATTTAAATTGGAAACCGAAAACTGAAAACTGAAAATCGACCAAGCAGCGCATTGAGTTCAACTCAATGTCTGCAATGTGCACAGGAAAGTGCAAACATTCAACACTGGTGGCAACAGCTGGGCAGACGACGGCAGACGGGGGCAGATGGACAGAGGGACAGACGGGGGGGCAGACAGCCAGCTGGCAGTCGCTGTCAGTCGCTCTTTTTTTTCTTGGCTTTCTGGCTTTTGGGGCCAATAGGTGCGGGTGTGGGTTTGACTCCCATTTGCATGTGGCAGGTGAAAAGTCTTCCCCAAGTCAAGCAAAAACAAACTTTGCATCTGTTTTGTTGTGGTTTTTTCTTCATTCGTTCACTTCGCCTCCTCCTACTCCTCCTCTTCCAGCTCCTCCTCGTCTTCTGCCACCTACCACTGTGCAATTTCATAATGGCGTCGTCACACAGTCAACAGTCAACAGGCAACGGGCAACTGGCAACTGGCAACTGGCAAACAGTCGACAGTCGGCCAACAAACGCTGACGACATTACAGTTAGCCGAGACACTGCTGCGTCCATTGATGATGGGTTTTTAAGCAGTCACCCAGTCAGCAAGTCTGCAAGCGACTCAACTTAACTCGACCCACCATTCGGAGCCCAGACAATGAAGTTGATCGTCCCCCTCCGCCGTCGCTATTCCCCCGCCAAAGCTGCACTGCATCTAGCACAGTTCACAATTGGCCCGATTGGAGGCTGCAAATGCAGTTGCAGTTGCTGTTGCTGTTGCAGTTGCAGTTGCTGCGGCTGCTGTTATTGTTTGTCTCTCATGCCCTTACCAAAAAGGTTAGCTCAAGTTTGTAATGCTGATTGCAGTTGGCTCTAAATAAGCAGCTAGCGCAATGTGTGATGAACATGAGAGACACACACTACATATCAGTGAAATAAAATGCAAAAGAAACTGATACAAAATAAAATAAATAAACGAAACTAAATTCAAAATAACAATTGGATGAAATAAAATATAAAAAAAAAGAATAGAATAAATATATATGAAAGGTAAGCTATATCAACTACAAGAATATGAATATTATAATTAAATTACTATCGAATTAAGCAAAGTCGTCTTAAAGTAAGACACCAAATACTTTAATATAAAATAAGACCATTTTAATAAATATAGCGCAACAGAATAACACAAATCAAATATTTACACAGTTTATGTTAGTTGCAGATAGCATGTGTATTTTTCTACAAGAAAAGTTACTATCGCTTAACAGGAATCCCTGCGATAACCTTATCTACAATTCCGTCTCAGGAAACGCAAAGTCCACAAAAGATAAGCGCAGGATTTCGGGCAATAAAATCAGTCTACATTTTAAGATTTTCTTCGAAACCGTGGCTTCTTTCAAACCACAAGAGAAAAACTTCAACAAGTAAATTAAGAGCAAAGAAGTAAAAATATTTAGTTTAGCAAACAAATGTAAACCACAAAATATTAAATTTAACGCCGGCTCATAATTCATTACGTATTTACTTGTAAATAAATCAAAGTTCGCACTGTTTTATGGACTGTTTATAGGTCCAGTCATTGCACCCACTTCCACAGAGTGTTGCATTTAAAGCTAGCTTTCGAAGTCACTTTGAAGAGTATTCAAATTGCAACAGCATTTCAGCTGCATTTTGTGGCGCATGTTTTCATAACGTTATCGGACGCTTTTCATTTTTTCTGCCCAACAGCAAATGATCAATTGTTGTGGCCGACTGCCGTTTGAACCGACAGCAACAACAAATAACAACCAATAACAGCAAATAAGACACACACAAAACACCAAAAAAAAAAAAAAAAATAGGCGAATATTGTAGGTAAATGCGAAATACTCGTCGTAATAATAATAATGTTCGGCAACCGAAATTGAGGCATGTTACCGCATCGAGCGACGCGACGCGACGCGATGTGGCCGACATGAAGATTTTCTTCTGGTTGTTGCAACTTGCAACTGGCAATAATTGAGCTCTTTTTGCCATATGTAAGTGTGTGTGTGTGTGCATTGTGTTTATATAATTGCTATGCAAAAAGGAAACACAAATGGACAACTTCAATGCATTTGTAATTATATTTGATTGCAACAATTATTTAAAAATAAAAACCCAAAATCGTATTCAGCCAATCGGCAATCGTGTTGGCCAAAATGACACCACATGCTGTTTGTTGGCATATTGTTGTTTTATGTGTTTTGTGGTTTAATTTTGTTAACGAGCGTATTATGTGTAATCAGAGGCAGGGGGCATGCAACAACACTCTTAGAACTGTGCGAAAAGTAGCGACTTGGCTCTCCAATTAGTTGTTGGTTTTCTGTTTCGTGTTTTAGCCCGGCCTCTACATAATTCCAAATGAGGTCATCATATCCGCGTCGCAGTCTTTTTGCTTTTTGTTTTTTTCTTTTTTTTTTTTTGTTGTACTCTCGCATTTTAGTATTTTATGATGAACCACACCGAGTGCTATAAAGTTATTTTTTGCGTTTTTATTGGCACCAGGCTTTAAAAGTGATTCAAGCCAACGAGAAACGAATGAAAAAAGAGATACTTATTAATTAAAAGGAAATGTGCACAGTTGGTTCTACGCGGTGGTCGTTAAAAACGTGAATCATTTGCTAGTTTGGCTCTCAACTCTCGAAGCTAGTTCTAATAACTCCTGAGATCCTATAAACAATTTTATGTAGCCTGGGAAACTGCAATTGCGCGATTTCCAATGCTGCACTTTAAGCCCCACTCATATGCCAAATCATTTTGTTATGTGGACCATTGAATTAACAAAGTGGCGATTAAAAATATTTACTATTGCATTGAATTGAACTGTAATATCTAACGACTTGGCATTAAAATGCCGAGCTATAAATAAAGTTAGTGTAACGACTAACCACTGTGTTTAGTTAGAAAAATGGAAAGTATGCCTAAGGTAAGCACTATAGCCGATTTAACGATAAACCAATAGTAAATAAGCGTATAAAAGCAATATTATTTAAGATTTGAGCAGTTTTAAGTTATTTGCATAAATCAAATCCATATTATAAGTACTTAAAAGTGGAGTAAAAGACTAAAGAGCCAGATTTGTCTCTTCTAAATCTAATCCAACGAGTTTTCAAGCTGGAAGCGTGATAAGCAGCTCGCCTTCACTTCACAGACCGAACTATAAACGTCTTCTGGTTAATATAGCAAGAGTTATACACCATAAACGCCATTTAAATGGAACTGCATAAAAAAAGTCGATCCATTAAACATACGTCGCAGTTGCGTGGAAGGAAATGTGCAAATAAATGATTTCCACTTAAAACATCATCAAAAGTTCGTTAAACACAGATGGAAAAAGAAGCTCCAATTCCGTAAATAATCGCCTGAAATGAGCTCAGTGTAAACCAGTTCAATTTCGGCTCGAAATCAAGTGCGTCATCGTCTCAAATGTGTGACGACGTCTGTTACTATTTTGCATGAACGTTTTTTTTTTTTTGTTTGTTTGCCGGTGGCGCGTACTATTTATTTCAACAACATATTTTCCTATTTTCGGACTATTTTGAGAGTTGAGAGTGCTTGAAATGCCAATGCGTATGCGGCCGAAAGACAAAATCCGAAAATAAACGCAGATATAATGACAATTTCATATGCTTATGTGACTTTAATTACGTGACGGCCCCACTTTGGACGCGACGGTGACACAGCATTGAAATCGAATTAAATATGCAGTTATTAGCCGACACACATGACATAGATACACACACACGTATGTACATCTATATATATAGTGATTGCTGAGGGGGGAGGGAGCTAAACTTCCTCCAAATATGGCAGCAAAAAACTTGGCTACGGCAGCAGGTGACGCAATTTGCAGGCAATTGCGAAAATGAAATAGCAACAAATTAGTTTTCGCGCGCGAGCACACACACACAACACACACACAAACACACCGCCGAGAGAATTCTATGCGCAAATAAGCATAAAGTGGAAATAAAGTAGCGAGCCGAGTGTGTAACTGTATCTGTAAGCAAAGAGAGGAAAGCCAGCGGCTGCAAAAATCGCATCGAATCGCATGTGGCAACCTGTAATTTACCCTTCAATCAATGCGCAACAAATCAGTTGGCAACGCGCTGCGCAGGCGCGCCAATCACTGGAAATCAGTCCTCCCCACCCCCCCTTCATTCTCCTCACCGTTTTGGCCGTAACTCACTTGGCAGCACATTTGGGTTAACAATTGGCAGTTGTGTTGGTTAACTGTGCTGCCCAGATATCCGTAAGTTGTGCGCATGTATCTGTAAGTGCGAGTATCTTGTATCTGTATCTATAGCTGTGTGTGTGTTTGTGTTTGAATGAATAACTGTGCTCTGCGCAAGGTGGTTTTCTGTAGTTTGCTTTGTGTGTTTTTGCCTTGTAGATACCAGCAGTAGATAGACAGACATGTCGACAAGCAAATCGAAATACCTAAGCAGCGTTTTATCTTGTAGTTAAGTTTTACAACAAATTCAAACCTTTAAACGCAGCTTCCTTAATTCCGCCGTACAAAACAATCAATCAAACAAGCAACTTGTTGCCACACACACAACCATAAACACACACACACGTCTCAAGGCTCTCGAAACATTTCCTGAGCTGCTCTCTGCGCTGTCTTCCCACATAAGCTTGTTGAACATGTAGAACGCTCTCCCAGCCACAAGCTGCAACTACAAATTTTCAAGTTTAAAGCTAAATCGTGCTCAATCTACAAAGCAACAACATCAGCGAGACGGCAAGAAACTAAAGAACTAAAAGAAAACTGGAAGCTGCGGCTAAAAGGGCAAACAGTTGCTGTTGGAGACGAGAGCCACTTTCAAAGTGGGTCAGCGTTGTGACTTTGCTGTTGCTCTTGCTGGATTCATGCCACCGTGCAATTCGTCAATGAAAAACTCGTGTCACACATTTTGACATCTGCACGAAAACTCGCATTTCTATAGGCTACAAAAAAAATAGAGTCAGCAGTCAAGTCAGCTGGCTGACAAAATCAATGCAACTCGCTCTAGATGAAAGTGTATTTATTGCATGCTGTGACAGTTTGTTGTGTCTCTTTGATTTGTTGTTCGTTTGCAGCTCTCGCAACAAACGGCACGCGATCGCCCAAAAAAATACTGCTGGCGGTAAATACAATGCAAGCTTTCCGGTACCACGCGGCGTATGCGCGCTTTTTAACACTCTAGTGGGTGGGCAGCAGCGAGCGAGATGATGCGAAATGCTGTGGCTGCAGCTGGCCAGAGTAAAACAAGTAAACACAGCATAAAACAAGCTGAGCATTAAATCAATTGAGCTATAAATTTAATTATGACTAATTGCAAGCATTAAAAACAATTTCCTTCCTTTCGTTCCAACTTATTGAGTGTCTGTCTCTCGGTCTCTGTCTGTTTGTTTGCTTGTGTGCGTTTCAAAAGTGCTGTAAAAGTGGGGCGCGACTTTTGCAAACAATTCAACGCACTTGGTAAAGTTCAATTGTGCGCACAAGGGTTAAGTGGCATGGAGGGGAGCGGGAGCGGGAAGGGTTGCTGGGCAGCTAGTTGTCGACTTTTCGACTTGCAGTCTTGCAGTTAAATTTAAAACTTTAATGTCATGCGCCATAGAAAATGCCGACGTATCTATGAGCTGTTGAAAACGAAACGAAACGAAGGCAGCGACAGCGACAGCAACAGCAACAAGCAACAGCAGCAGAAAGCAAAATCGAGAAGAAAAGCAAAAAATTGCGCACGTAGCAGCAACAGCAATAGGCACTGCAACAATAACAACAACAGCAGATAGCAGAAGCGACAACAACAAAGAGATAGATAGACAAACAAACAGCAAACAATATTTCCGCATTCCGAGCAAGCAGAGCACCAAACACATTTGACAAATTCGCCGCAGGCCGCCAGCCAGCCAAATGCGGCGAATTCAGCCAAATGCTAAACAAAGCGAGCGAGACAAGCAGATGAAAAGCAGCTGCGGTCAATGATAAGTCGCCTAGACTCGCCCCAGGCAACAATGGCTGATTGCACTGGGAGAGAAGCAGGAGAATGGAAGTCGAGAAAAAGGCGATCAAGGAGTAATACAAAAGGGGCCGTCTCAAGGGTGGGAGGGGGTAGAGACAACCATTGATAAGTCGCTCATCTAAAATGGCCTGGCGAATATTGCAAAATCATCAAATGAACGCGATTACAATCAATGGAGCCACGTCGCGGGCACTTCAACTCAATTGTTTATACCCCGTAGTCATTAAGCCAAGTTGAGGAGGTATAATAGAAGAATCCAATAGGAGTAGAGAGCAAGTATAAATTCATAAAAATGTTTAATATAGCTGCTTAGATTCTACATTTCATATTTTAAACTGTAAATTGCTCTTGTATAAAAAAACTGCTCTTATTTATTTTTAATAAGTTCAGCAGCCTTACAATTGAATATAAGAAACTTTCAATTGCAATTTCAAGATTCGAATGCTAGAGAAATATTGGTCTATTGATGTTATTTCTTTTGACAGGGTATCGTACAGTCCAACACCTCGCCGTAGATCACTTTTACTTGTCGCTTCAATTGGAAAGTGTTGCCAATTGGCTGACTAGCTGTCGCTGTTTTGTTGTTGACTGACTGCAACTTTAATTGTGCGCTTTATAGCGCAATTGCTGCCCCGACCACTTGGACCACTTGGATCACTTGGCAATTGCCACACTCCTCACTTCTGCCACGTCTCTGTGGCACCTCTGTGTGTGTGTGTGTGTTGCCAATTGACAATTGGCGGCTCGTGCGCGTGTTTTGATTATGATTTTAGTCGATTGCAATTTGGTTGATTTATGGCAATTATGCTCTAAATGAAATTGTTACAAAATTATGGTTATATTCGCAATGCGATGCGATGCGAAGCGAAGCGAACTCTTTGAACTACCCACGCGATCACTCAGTCAGTCCATAGAAAGTAGAACAACAATGTGCCAACAATAGCGAAAACTATCGCACAATAACCGACAACGACAACAACGACAACGGCAAGACAAACAACAAGTTAAGTGATAAAAACGAACCCAAAATCACATGACAATTGAAATTATAATAATAATATAATACAAACCCCAAAAAAAAAAACCAAAATAAATTTGCAAATAAATAAAAATAAATTAAGGCAATCATATAAAATAATGTGCATTATATTTGCCAACTGTTCCAGTTCACAGCTAGATCAGAGAGACGGCGCCGCAAACGAGAGAGCGGAATGAACGGAGGGGTTTGTGGATTGTGGATTGGCTTGTGGGCGACGCATTGAAAATGTGTGAAATTTCGCAAGTTTAGCACAAGATAACAACAAAAGGCAGCACAATAATAACACTAGACAACAAGTGGTTTATTTAAGAGATTTTTCTAGCTGCAAAAAATGTATTTACTTCTGTTCTCGCACAGAGAAACTTTCGTTGTCTATAAGCAAATAAACTGAGTGTAGGCTAGGCTATTGTTTGCTCATTTTTGAGGTTCCTAAAATAAAGAAAATGCAATCCCCTTTGATGCAAACACATCCACAGTCTTGTAGTCATTTCCTACCCTTTCGCTGTCAATTAATTCAGCGCTTACTATGCAAATAGACACAGTTCTTGTGGAGTCTAGTGTAAGTCAAGTATGTGGCCACTCCAACAACACAAGCGGACGTGTTCGCCGTCAAGGTTAAAGCTCAATGTAGACGACCTGAAAGAGCGATACACCCAACACAGATACATATATCAAGCTATAGATACTTTTGCTGCTGCGCTGTGCTTGTATTCTTGTGGTGTATTTTTTTTTCGTTTTGGGCAACAACTCGCATGCAGATCAGTTTAATATGCATAATAATAATAATTGTTTATTGTTATTATTATTTGGATGTGTGTGCAAATCGCATGAATCAGAGCGCGACGAATGGGCCAACTTAATGCAAATAATAAGTAAAAATAAATAAAGCAACCAAACAGCTGATCGATGGAATGCAATGGAAACGACTGGAAAACGTTGGAATTGTGTTACACAGAAGCAGAAACAAAAAAACAGCGAAACCACAAGATAAGCACATGAAAATTATTGGGAAATGCAACAGAAAACAGAACTCTCACATTTACTTCACTGATTTACACCGCGACTTCCATGAATCATTCTCGAGCGTGTCTTAAAACAATTGATTTAAGTCGAAACAAAGGAGTTGGACTTCACAGCAAAGTCTGATCGTTTTGTTGCCAACCTTGTGGTGTTGACTTCTCTTGCCTTCTTCCAAGCGCCCCCCTTCCTATCTTTGCGTACGTATCTCGTAGGTACAACAATTTTCAATTAGTTTTGCTCTCAATTTTGCTTTCAGAAATTTTTTGTTTTTGTGTTGAGCAATTAGCAAAACGCAGAAAACAAAAGTCGAAGCACAACGCAAACTTCGAAAACACACACAAAAGGAAATTGAAAATTGGGAGAGCAGCAAAATGGAAAGGCGTTGTGCTTAATTCGCCAATAAAATTAGTTGGGGAGTCGGTCAGCTGGGAGAACGTCGTCAAACAACAACAACAACAACTGACCAACAACTTGGCGACAATTGAATTGTGCCAGAAAACGGCAGCGAAACAAAAAAAAAACAATGAAATAAAATTGCTGAATTATTAAACAATGAAGCGAAAAAACAACAACAATTAAAACTGCCAACGGAGCAGTGCAAAAGTCAAACAAAGACGACGAAACAACAACCATATAAAATGGCAAAATAATATAAATAATTGTTGTTGTTGTTGCTGTTGGTAACAAAAAAAAAAGGAAAAAATGCCAGCAATGTGCACACCACACACTAAAGCAAAAGAGAGCGAGCGCTCGAGTACTCATAGATACTCAAACTCGCACTCGCACTCGCAGTTGTATTCGTATTCGTATTTATACATTAATTGCCATGTAGCGTGTGGAGTGGGAGAGGCGGGGAGGAAATGGAAAGAGAGGGCGAGAGGCGCTGTTGTTCGCTTTCGAAACTCGAGACCCGCATGGAAATGACATGCAGCAAGCGAGTTAAGAGCGTGCATAATCAATCCCAATGGAGAATATGTATGTGACAGACAAAGCAGAAGAGCGGGAGAGAAAGAGTGCGGCAAAGAATGGGATGTTGTGGGACGATGTGTAGATAATAACCGCGCAGCTCCACTTCAGAAATGACCAAGCGAAAACGCGGTGGAAAGAGAAGATGTTGTTGTTGGTGTGGCAGCAGCAGAAGAAACAAATTACGGTGTGGTAACAATTAAAAATTAAACAGTAGTTAGTTTGTTGCTTAATTAACAAGATAAACAAAGCGGGGCCAATGTCGGACAACACGTAAACGAGACAGAGCGAGTTGGAGTTGGAGCACAAGGGTAAACGCCTTGGTCAGTTAAATGCTTGCATGTCAACGCTGCTATTCGATTGTTTAATTAATTAAATTGCAGCTGAAGCAGCGGCATAGGTGGCACAGGATTATGACAAAAGTTGACTGAACTCCAGGTAGCAAAGTAGCTGAAAGCGGCCAGCTGTAGCTATCCATCTTCCAGAACAGTTCTGTTTTTTGCTATCTAGATACCCATCGATCCACGTATCTTTTGTGTATTTAGTTTAAAGTCAAAGGAAGTCGATAGCAGCGCTTGTTTAAACAAAGAAAGAAAATGTTATGTGACAGAACTATAATAAAATATGACCAACTTGTTAGTGATAGTACTGGAAAAGCAGTGAACATAATGCGATTAGTCAGACACGGAAGATTCTGTTAACTGAGTCAGATATCAAAGTCTATGGCAGAAAGTTGCGCTTAAATCTTCTTTTACTGCGACGATCTATCACGCCTACAATCACAAAACCCACGGACTATTGCCCTATTAGCCTTATTAGCTGGCTGCTCATTATTCATATCTGCATTCTGATTTTCCAATCGCATTTATCAAGAAATCGTTGTCAGACTTCCGCAGCTGCGTCGCAATTTACGTGAAAAAAATTCAATTTATTATCACTTTAGCTACGCGATAACTGCGCGCTGAGCTTGGCTTAGTTTTAGTTCAAGATACGCACCATTTATCTAGTTGATCTCATTTACAAACGGGTCTCAGTAGATGCTTGGCTGATTGGGGGGCAACTGTGTTGGCAACCCCAAAAATACAAAACAAATTCAATTAATCCAAATGAAAGCAGCGTCGATTTGTCGTCGACGTCGTCGTTGCTGTCGTTGTTTGTTTGGTTGTTTTTTGGCTATTTGTTATTTTATAATTTCTCTTGATGTTGTGTGGTTGTATCTCTTATATCTCTTTGGGGTATCTTAGAGCTGGTCACAAGTCACATCGACACTTGCAAAAATTTTGTATTAGATTTGCATAACAAATTCACAAAAAATTTCACTTTTTTTTTGCATTGATATTTCTTTCTTTACATCAGCCAAAAAGGTGTTGACCGGTTTACGGGAAGCATTTCATAATATGCACATTAAGATACGATATATTGGAAACTAAACAGACTTTTTTTTTTGCGCAAAATGCCTTTGGCTTTTTTTTAATTTTCTTGTTGTTGTTGTTGTTGTTATTGAGGAAGTGGAAGATGCAGCACACGAATTTCCAGATTGCGATTCACGAATGCGTTTTTAAAGAGACGCGAGAGTGTGCGAGCGTGTGTGTGTGTGTGTATGTGAGTGTGTGTCTCAATAAGAAGTTAATTTATTGCTCATATGTAGAACGCGCGATCAAAGCGCGACTTTGACAGAGACAAAACGAAACGAAACGACGACAACGTAGTCGCCGATGATTCAACGTGATGGAAAAAAATTCCCCAAAAAAAAGTAAATAATCACGAAAGACACAGCACACCGCACCAACAGCACCCAAGGCGAGACGCGTGTATCTGTCAGATACTTTGCAGTGCAATCAACTTGACGAAGCGCGTTCGCAACCGATACCGAACCGCACGCTTCAACGCCAAATTTTACAATACAAACAACAACAGCTGTTAAAGTGTTTCTCCACTCAACTACAGGCCCACAACAGCGCTGTTAACGCACTGTTAAGCCGCCATAGTGCTCAAAGAGAGCATCGCACTGTTAAATGTCCGACAACAGCAGCTGAGAGATCGCGAGAGCGCCAAAGCACTTGAGTGAAATGCTAGCGCATAAAACTAGCGCTAAGCATGACTCACAGCGAGGGTTAGCTAACATAAAGAGAGTGAGACAGTCAGAGCGAGAGAGTGAGAGTTAGGTCTAGCATTCAGCCAGCAAACTGAGTGGCGAGTGCTGAATGGAATGAGAGCGAGAGCGCGAGCGCGAGTGCGAGGGAGAGCGACTAGAAACAACAACTGCCTGCAATGGCAGCTGCACAAGATACATTTGTATCTTGCGGGTTCTTCTTGTAATGCCTCAATTGCCACCGCGTTTTTTTATGGTTGTTTGTTTATGCTGCTTTCGAAGCAATCTGTAGGTAAACAAATGCCCAAAACAAAAACAATTATCTATAAGCAGCCGCACAAGCTAATCAATTGACAGGTGATTAAGTGCTTTACACAAACGCGGCGGACGCCACAAAGTGTGGCAAAGGGTAATGCACTAGACGCACTTGGAAGCGAGAACAAAACAAAGTGACCAACCGAGTCATTAGTGTTTATTATTATGGCAGCCAGCTCCAAAGGCAGCGACAACAAGTGCAGCCAAGTGACGCCTCGTCTAGACTTTAGACTAGCGGCAAAAGAGAGTCACAACAAAGCGACTCTCACGAGAAATGACCTACTGTCCACTTGGCTCGCTTATCTCGCTGCTTAATTATACACAAAGACAGAGAGAGAAGGATAGAGAGAGTGAGTGAGAGAGACAAGGGCGCCACAACAGAAACTAGCAACAACGAACAACAAACCAGCGTTGCCATGACGCTGCCACCGCAAAGCTCTAGAACGTTTAATCAATGACCTGTCTCTGCCCCTTCAGTGTGCCGCAGGGGCAAGGGAAGCGAGTTGTAGTTACTTCTGGCATTTAAAGACACGCATTTTGTTTGATATTTATGGAAATATGACAAGCGAATCAAGTCAGTCAAATCATTAAAGCACTTTTATTGCCATCGATTTCCATACGTTTTCATTATCAACAAAAACTAAATAATGACACAAATAAATTTGAAATGTTATCTTTAAGATTTGATAGCCTTGAAGTCTAGCGTTGATTTTTCAAAGTCTATTTAGATACTTATTCAGATAGACCAATTGGAGAAAGTATTCTGAAAGAATGCGCACAAATTTCAACAGCAAAGAGACAATTCGTGAACTTTAAGAGACAACAAGATTTTCTATACTATAAATACAAAAGTGATAAATTTCACACATTGTTAATGGCATAAAAACAAAACAAGTACAAATTTAACTTTCATTATATTGAAAGAAATAGCGAAATTCAAGTTTTTAAATATTTTTCAATTAAGTCTATGATTTTTAGCAGCGAAAGAAATAGAGAAGTTAGTTTCTGAAGATCTCATCACAGAGTTAACTCCTATCTCTAAATCTATATCAATAATAATAATACGAAAATTATTTACTTGATGGCCTACATATTATATTTCGATGATAGTTTAAACTTGAACATGAGTTGTAATGTAATCAACGCTTATAAAAGCTGTAGAACCCAAGAAGAAATCAATGCATATGTTTCTATCGGACTCAATGAAAACAAACAAATATTGATCGTAAAAATGTAAACACAGCAGCACCGCCTTAAAAGGCGTGGGAAAGGAAGCTAAAAGATGGACGTTGGAAGATGGGTGCTCTGTATGGTCCCAAGGGAGGAGACGCGATACGCTATCAAATGAAATAAGTTATGTGCAACTGAAGATGGAAAGTGGCCGCAGCAATTGTCGCGTAAGCGATGGATATCTCACAGTATGGGCAATAAAAAGGAAAGGAAGAGAGCGAGTAATGGGTGGAAGAAAAAACATTCGTATTCAGATTCAAATTTATATTCATATTCATTTCGAAATGTGCGGCGACAAGAGCAGCTTTCCACAAGCTGCATACACACACAGACATATGGTTGCAATAAGCAATAAGCAAACAGCAGACAAGGGTTGGGAGACATGGGGCAAACGCTTGTAAACTGCCACTTAAACCGCAATCAGAAACAAAATTGATTTAAATTTGAAATGTAAACAACGCCCGCAAGGGCAAAGCGATAAAAATAAAGAGAGATAGCGAGGCTGAGGCAGAAGAAGACAATGCAATGTCTGCATGTATGTAGTATATCTTGGGTAATTGCATTACGAGTGAGTGAAAGAAAGAGATTCCGCCCACGGCACAATACAATTAGGTGGATCTCTAGTGTTCGAAAGTGTCAAAAACAAGCATTGTGCGATCACACACAAAAAGCTCCAAAATATTGTGCGCTAAATTGAATGCAAGTCGCTCAACAAAGAAGGGTGCGGGAGAGGGGAAGTCGCTACTGAGAGTACACACAGAAAATGGCGGCGATTGGCAAAAAAAAAGAAAAAAAAGAAAAAGCCTTTACGGTGGCTTCTAGTCTGTGAGTTTTGTGTTAATGAAGCTTATGAGCAGCAGCGCGCGCACGTCACAAGTCACTGAGCTGCAGCAACAACATCAACAATAGCAAGCACAGCATAAGTGAAGCGTTGCACAAGAAACCAAGAGAGCCACAAAGCGAAAAGAGTGAGAGAACCGAACAATAGGAGAACTGCACCTGTAAGCAGCAGCACACACACACACAAACTGTATATAGAAAGCATATTGCACGCTCTCACCTCCCCCACACACAAAGCTCACCACACCGACACAAACAAACCAGCAGACAAAAGCTAACTGCTGTTGGGTTCATTAATGACGACGGCTCGACACGTTTGAGCGATCACAACAACAACAACGAAAACCATTTTATTATTAACATTAAAAACGCATATTTTGTGGGCCGCTTAAGCCACGAATTGAACATGAAAATGGAGCGAATGTTGATGTTGCCGTTGCAGCGGTTAGATATCCACAACAACAACGAGAACAATCGCGTCCAGCAATTTCCGCACAGCAGAACACACTATAAGGGGGAGGGGGATAGAGAGGAGGAGGGGTGCACGACAAGTGCAGCTTTCGTCAGCCAAGCAGAACAACCAGCATAAAACAGATAATAATAAATTATAAAAGCAGATACGGCACGATCGACCCCCGCCTTGACTCCCCGGTTTTACAACCCGCACCCACAATATTAAAATAAATGCATCGGAAATGATCAATTACGCAATGTAAGAACCCCAAAAAAAAGAGAGTAAAATACAGCGGGAGAGAGAGCGAAGCTCAACTTACCTTTTGAGTGAATGCCGTTGCTGCTGCTGCGGCGGCGGCCGCAGCTTCCCTGGCGACGCCGACACCGTCAGCAGAGCTCGCATGCGTCGACGGCGACGTCGCGTAGACAAAGAGCGGCAACGAGTTGAAATTACGCAAAAATCCAGCGCTGTCAACCGTGCTGCCGCTGCCAGTCGCAGCGTCCTTAAAACGTCGACAGAACAGCAGTTGCTTATTGCAGGCGGCTGCTGACGCGAGCAGCGGTAAAAGCGTGGGCGTTGGCGTCGGCGTCGGCGTCGGACGCGCAGCTGGCGCGGACGTTGGCGCTGGCATTGCGACTGCAGCCGACGGTGGCTGCGGCTGTTCCGCTATTATTGGCGTGGTTGTTTTTGTTGTTAAGGACGCCATTAGCGTATCGCAATTTTCTTCCTCTTCTTCTGCTGTTGTTGATTTGCTTGCTGTTGTCGTTGTTGTTGTTGGCATGACTCCGCGTACTATAAAATGTAGCTGGCGTCGCTGCTACTGCTGCGGCTGCTGCTGTGATGGGCGTGGATGTAGGCGTAGAACTGCAAGCGTTCTTTGTTGTTGTGGCGCGTGTGTTTCAAGACGTCTGTCCCGCTATCATCAACTTGCTGCCGCATGTTGCAAATGCTTACGCATAGAAATGACCTCTAACTAAATTATCTTCACCACACACAAACATACGAACTCTTATATACGCATACACTCACACAACACACACACGAGCACTTTGTCGCCTTGCAAATCGGCAGCAGCAACAACAACACTGAGCAAGACTGGATGGAACAAGCGCTGAGAGCCACGGCAAACTATTTTGGACTACGAAACGTGTTGTCGCTTTGATACGTGCAAAACTGACGCGTTGCGTTTTGTTATTTTCATAACCGAATTGATTAAATCATGCAAAGTTTTGCTTGCTTTTTGTTTAAATTTGCAGACGTTTAAGTGTGACTGAATTCCAATTTGCGTGAAATGTGCATTCCCAATTCCAAGAATATACCCTCTAAAGCCAACTGGATACAGTCTGGTAACCCTACCCTACATAAAATATACCACAATATTTGTAAAGCACTATCCTATATGTAAAGAAAATTATATTAAAGCGGTCTAATTTTTTTTTTTTTTTTTTTTTTTTGTATTCAACTGAAGCAACAAAAATTAATTATAAAGTTCCGTCGGTTCACGAAAATACCAATACACCCTTTGAAGTGTAACCAACCAGTTATTGTGGTATAGCTAGAGACTGGTATATTAGTAGACGTAATATAGTAGATTTTGGATTTCAACTAGCGGTGACGCTGGGGAAACGGAGCAACTGTTTCGATTATTTGATAAAATACATAGGATTTGTCCTTCAAAATTGATCAGTAAAAAGTTCCGGCAGCAAGCAACACGTTGTGTGCTCAGAAAAAGCAATAACTAACAGCGCCAATCGCGGTGCAGACAGAAAACGCAGCGGACATACACAATTTGCACGCCGCCGGTTTAAACAGTTGTTGGTTTATTTTTTGGAATTTTGCTGTGTAATTCACTGATAGTGATTTTCGATTGCTAAATTTAGACACATGTTCCAAACTCTACACATAATACGTCTCTAATTGGTTGTTTCTCTGCTTTCTTACCGCTGTAAGTAAATTATTAATTTTTAAAATTAATTATGCCATATGCGGCGTGTTGCCACCTCGATTAAATTATTCTATATTCCACAGGATAGTATTGATCTGGCCAGTTAGTCGAACTGCTGTGTAGCTGTAGCTGTGCTCCTCTGCTGACGAGTGTTGGAAGAAATCGCTCACACATTTTACAACACCGACAACACCAACTTGGACACACACTAAATTCATCTCTATCGCACTCGTGCGTTTCGTATTGATTTCACTCGCTTTTGGCCGCAGTGCGTCGTCGTGTCGGTCTCTCTCACATCCGTTCGGTGCGGTTGAACAGCAGAAATATCGTCGCCGTAGTTGTCGTCGGGGCGCCGTTCTACTCGCAGTGCTGCAATATTTCTAGACAAGGGAATGTAATTCGGAGAAAAGCTGAGCCAGAAAAAATAGCCAGAACAGAAAACTACCTAAAGCCAGCCAACCGCAGCTTTTGTGTTTCGTTTGGTTACAATTCTAAATAGCATTTTGTCAATATAATTTACAATCGCAATTTCTCGTTTCCGTTTCGTGCAAATCGACAAAGAACACAAAAAATTCATCGACTAGCAAGCGAAACGTACAACAACTAATACACACTCACCAACACCACACACACAAACACACACACAAGAAAATCAAATTTCAATCAGAAAATGGCGTTAAAAAGAATCAATAAGGTATGTGAAAAAGAAAAAATAATGAAATCAAATTGAACAAAGCATTTATTGGTGTGGTTAGCATGCATTTCTACTATATAAAGTGCAATTGTCTCGTACTCTGTAAATGTGAAGAAATTTTATGTGCGACAAAAAAAAATTTATGCAAGAAATGTGAAACGTAGGAACGACAAAGAAACGAAAGAAAGAAAACGAACGAACAGAATACGTGAACGAAAGAAAACGTGCAAAAAGCATAGGAAAAATGGGCGATGACGACGACGTGCATTAATTACAACTAAAACTAAAAAATAAGAAAAACAAGTTTAGCCAACAATCGAGAGCTTTTGAAATGGGATTCTAATTAGAACTATGTGTAGAGAAGAAGAAGGATATTCTACGGCAACGTGTACGGCCATATTTGTATTTGTATTAGTTGTCCGTCGTCACACTCATTTACACTGCATGTGTTTGTCGAGTGCATTTGTGCGTGTGCGGGTGGTTAAAATGTATGTGTGTTTGTATGCAAGCCGGGCAGCAGAGGCACCTGGTCACACCGTCGTCATCATCTGGGCAGCTTTTGTGGCCAACAGAGTCTCAGGGCTCCGCTATGTTACCCAATACACGCTGTGCTTGCTATCTGTTCATGTGTGCGTGCAGAGCACTTACACAGACACACGCTCACCGTCGACGTTGCGTGTGTGTATTGTTGGTGTTCGTTCGCTGCCAGCGCCGCAGAAAGATCCAGCAAAAAATAAAACACGGCGAATGTGCCAAGCAGAGCAAGAGAAGAAAAAGCGTATAAAATTAACCTAACCTTACTTTTGTCGCTGATAATTCAGAAATAGTGCTGCCTGCCTATTACACATACATACAATCACACAAGCATAAAATGAGACACACGACATACATATATCTATATACCTGCATTAATGGTATGCGTGTGTGTAAATTTCGATAATTATTTTCTCAAGTGGAGTGGTGACTAGCCAACAAAAATTGTCAGTTAACAGTTGCATTAAATACACAAACAAATATAGAACTGCATTGCATTCAAGAGTCGCATGTTCAGTTTCAATATTTTATTTGTATGTGTTTTTTGATTCACTATCGTTTGCAAGTTTGCTTGCTCCATCTGCTCGGCTGTTCTCGCTGCCTTGTGCAGCTTTTTGCTCTCGCTCACACTCATTAGATGTGCAAAGTGTTGTGTCTTTCAACTCAAAGCATTTTGTTCCTCCTGTATATATTTCCCTATTACTTATGATCGATATTATATTTACATTTAAAGAGTTTTGAAATTGCGCACTCACACACATGCACAACAACAATGAGAATTAAAGTTCGATTTTAGTGCTGCCGGTTCACCGTCATAGCCCCCATCAACATGCACACACACACATACACTCAGAGCCATATGCATACACAGTCTTTGCACAGAACGAACAGTCAGCACATATTAATTTGCCGTCTCTCTTACACACCCCCATGAGACGCCCTAAGAGCAATGGCAAAAATCGGCGGCAGCTGCTGCGCTCGACTCGGCTACACTGTGTTTGGCTCTTTCTTGCTTACGAAAGTAAAGCGAATGGGGCAGTGCTAAAGAGGGTGTTTGTGCTTGTATGCGTGCCTGAGTGCGCGCGATGGCAACTGAATTGAGTGTTGAAAAACGCTGCGAGCTTTCGAGAGAACCAATAATTAGTTAAATAAAAATTACAATTTAGCATAATTTACACCGCGTATAGACATGTAAATTGTTGTTAATACGCTACACATTTACATTCATATATATAATATATGTTTTGTGTATGTGTGTATCTGCTTATGTGTTGGGCTCCGTTGGCCGTCGTCTCGTCGCTTGAGCAACAAGAGCAGCGACGCTGCATCGACGTTAGCGGCAGCGTCACGAAGCGAGCGTCATGGCCATTGAATTTTTCCTTTCGCGCTCTGCTGTTTTTATTATAAACTTTTATTCGCGCGTATATAAATGAAATGAAAATGAAATGCTAGTGAAAATGAGGAAGACAGTAATGCCATATGAATTAATGTTAATTTCTTGCATTTGTATTTTGTATATTTTATGTAATGCTTCATCTCAACACGCAATTAGCAAGCAACTGTTTTGGTTTCCTTTCCCCCCTATTTCTACTTCCACTACTTGAAGTTGTTGTCTGTCTCTCTCTCTCCCTCTCTATCTTTTTTCGGCAGCATAGTCAAGGTTTCATTGTTGTTGCTGGCCTCAATTGCCAAAAACGAAAAGTATGAAAATAATAAAAAACAGCAGAAAAGAAATGAAAGACACGCTGTTTGAGCCGGGCTTTCGCTCTCGCTCGCTCTCTCCAATTGCAGCAGCGATCTCTAGCCATGTGCTTTGCTTATGTATTTGTGTTTACGAGCTATTTGTTTTTATTTCTCAATTATAAAGCAAAATGAGCGCTGCAGTGCGCTATCACTTGTCGCGTTGTTTCGTTGTCTTTGTGGCAAAGTGATGGTGACTCATGATGCCGTCGGCTGGCTGCCCGCAATGAAAGTCGTCTCCTCGAACTTGGCGTTAAAACCGTTTGCTTTGCTGTTTTTCCGTTTTGTAACAATTTCCTTCTCTTCTTCATTTTCGTCTAGTTGTTGTTGAAATTATACTTTTGCTCAACAGGTACAAGACGAAAGTGCGTGGAAGAAAGAGAGCAAATTGTAGTAGTTGTTGTAGTCTGCTATTTTTGAAATACGTCGCGCATACTTTTCTTTTCCTACTTCTTCAGTCGGTCCGTCGGTAAATAGCGTTGTGGGGGCGGTCTGCAAGGGGCACCTTGCGTAGGGGGTTCCGAGTGCGTAGATTGCTGTAAAACGTCACAAAAAAAGCGCTCGGCAACAATAACATAACATATCAGTGATGACATAGCAGCAACTCCTTAACGATACTATCGAGACTTATTTAAAAATAACCTTATATTATTTTAATGTTTGTATAATTTAATTTATACAATTCAATGTTGTAACTAAAAAAATTGTAAATACAACAAAGAATTTGAAATTCTTATTCTATCAAAATAACAGGAACTTGTCTTCTGTTGTATCTCCTAGTTGTCCACATTAGTGTATGTATATAACATTTTTCTAAATTGTTCTTTGTTATTTGCCGAGATAATTTGTACTGTATTGAGCAATAGCTAACAAACAAATTATTCTATTTACGACGGCAATATATTGAGACAGATACAACGTTCATTCAGATTTTATTTTCCATTTTAAGTGAGTAATTCATCGAAGCTGTCGATGTTTTCCCATTCTATGTTTTTGCATCACTAGCACGTAAGCAATGATGACATTTCAAGGGGGAAGCTGGGGCTACCAATCAGCCGTTCCATTTTAAAATTTGTACCTTTGTGCTCCTCCATTGTCCCCTCTATCGCACTTTGCGCTAAGGCTCTCGTTTAGCTCAACCTTCTGCACAGCTCATCTTTCTTTTCTTTTGTATATTTTTTTTTTTTGCCGGTTTACTTTACACCAATGTGCGCCCCAAGTTGGCAGCTGTGTGTTGTTGATAGGCGCGCGAGGGAGGGGCGGAGACAACAGCCGCTCAGCTGTGTGCGTGTCACTGTAGTTGGCAGTGTATGCGGGAATATAAAAGCGAAGCGAGTGTAAGCGGGAGCAAGAGCGAGAGCGACTGAGAGAGCAAGCAGTGACGAGCTTGTGCCTTTTGGTTCAGTTCGGTTCGGGCCAACGAACTTGATTTTCGCGTCACTCGCTCGCAATATATTTTACTCTTTGGCTTGGTTGGCGGGGCAACATTTTCATATTTCTGCTTTTAAAATGCTGTTTAATTTCTGCATTTAAAATTAACATCATCATTTGCATTGCACACACACAGAAATGTGAAATGACAAACAGACCAAAACAAAGGAAAAGCGGAAGAAATTTGCAGTTTGTTGCACCAAGAAATGCGATTTCAAAATGCTTTTAAATTATGTATATTTAATAAGTATATCTACATATTGGTCTTTATGGTTTAACTAATGTTGCTTTTTATATCTATATATATTTCTGCAATATTGTTTTCTTAATTGAATTTCTTTATATTCAAGTAATATAGTATAAAATCATTGAATTCTCCCACAGTTGTTAAAAATTTAAATAAACTAATCTATTTTCTTTATACTTTGTAGGAACTGCAAGATCTGGGCAGAGATCCACCTGCACAATGTTCAGCTGGACCAGTTGGAGAGGATTGTGAGTAACGCCCTCCGTGTTCCCTTTCAGTCACCTAAAGCATTATCTTCAACAATTATGCAACGAGTCGCAGCTGTCCTCATTCTCCATGTTCTCTCTCATTCGTCTAGCTCTGATCTATAAATAGTTCACATATATCTGTAGCAAAATTAGCTGTCGATTTGTCACACGTCATAGATGCAGAGCATGACTTGGCAGCTTTATTTTTTGCTTCTTCACATTTGCATATATATATAAAGTCTATGTTGAGTCCGAGTCTCTCTTTGCTTCTCTCTTTGTTGATCGTGATCGCTGTGGCTTGGTTCTAATTTTGCAATTAGCCCCAGTACGGTTACGTGCCTCTGTTCAAACTGTACACAAATGGACAGACCGACAGACAAACGCTGTTAACACTGTTAAGCCAAGCCAAGCCATGATTCGAACAGTCAAGCAGGTCACCTCAATGACGTCACTTAAAAGTGAAATCGTATGATTAAACTTGGCGATTGGGGCCGCGGCCACTTGGGGGACGTCTGAATAATGCCAGAGGCAGTATAATTTTATTAAACAAATATTGAATCATATAGGCAATTTAATAATGCAAAATCACTACCAGCTACTAAAAAAAGTCAAGCAACAATCTCATATAATTTTATTATACGTAATATAAATGACTGAGAATTCCTTCAATTTAATTATTCACTAATGTTGTGATTAACTTGGGGAAGATTTAGATTAAAAATCATGACTGTATGGAAATGAAGATCATATAATACACAGCTATCGGGTGTGATAAGATAAAACAACACTAATAAGCGCGATTAATTCAAAACCAAATGGGTAGTTGAAGAAGAGTAATGCGGAAGATATTGTACATATATCTAACGATTAGATAGTTGCTCGTTATGAATAAGATTATAATAGCACGGAATGATATAATGCATTTTCGCCATTTTTAGCCCATTGAAATATATTAATTGGGCAGAAGTTCTATTGATATAAAGAGCCACAGTAAGGCTAGTTTTTTTTCTATGCTGTACGTAAATGTCGAGTAGCGAATTAAATATGTTTCACAAATAAGATTATCATGCAAATTAGACTGGTATAGATAGGCAGATAATTTCTCTTTATCTAAAATGCCGAGAATGGTGTTGGGAGTCCATTCAGCGATACGCTCTTTTGTGTTTCCGCTGTTTTACTTTCTTATCACGCATCGAAATGGCAGCGATTTCATATTTATCAGCTGAAACATTAATATACGAAATTACGTGGCGATAAAAACAATTGCAGTATAGGGTAAATAACAAAAAACAAAGAACTGCATTAGGGTGTGGTGTGAGAGAGAGTGTGTGGGTGCTTATACAATCATAACGAACGGTTATTGCAATTAAAAGACATTTCCACCGACAATAGTTATCGATAAGTGGAATTATGGTCGCGTCGCGGTTTTCTGAGTAATGCAGAGAAACTCCACGGCACACACAACACAACATTGTAAATGAAATTACTGTAATTGTATGGCACTCACACACACACCGCAAAGAGTGAAAACTGGCCCCCCCAGCTGGCACAGCACGGCCCAATTCTCAGCCCAAGCGCTGCTCTGCTGTGTGACATTGAGCAAGCAGAGCTGCTGCTGCCAGCTCTTTAACAATGCGCCAAAGCGAGACGACAAGTGAGAACAGCGTTCTGCCAACGTCAACGCAACGCCAACTGCAGCGGCAGCGTCGCGCTGCCAGCAGTCGGTGCCAAGGCTCTTTGGCAATTGTTTGTTTTTGTTCTTATTTTTACGGGTAACTCGAGAGAGTGGAAGGGCGCGCTCGAAACTGAGAGAGCTGGAGAACCGCTGAGCACCATTAAGAGAGGAGCGTGCACAGAATGAGCTCGTAATGCAGCTTGAGTCAGTAATGTGAATTAATATGCCCCCAAAAAAGGTGGAGAGAAACTGCAAAGGTCTCGTTGCCATTTTGTTATTGCTTTTGCACATCAATTCATATAATGTTCATGCCAAATCGAACTGCAACTAATTACAATCTATTCTCTATTTGCAGTATTTCACTGGCAAGCTACAATAATGGGCCCGGTAAGAAGACAGCTGCGATATCTGCAATTCATCAACTATTTGCAATTGAAACTGACGAGAGAGTCTGCAACTTTGGAGTGGTTTAGCGCGAGTTTTTTAAGCTATATTAATTAAGGCTTAGATTAGGTATTAAGGGCTAATCTCCATATTGTTAGTCATCACGCCATGTAATATAATCAGAAAGACATTGGCCGGCATTCCTTAGCAATGATTCGAGTTGATTTTCTCAATGTAAACTATTATTTCTCTAATATAGATACCAAGACGAATCAAATGTCTTTTTCATATAATGGTCTCAAAGAAAAAAATATATATTGAAAAGTAACAGCTATTTCAAAAAGATTAAAAATATTAAATATTTTAAAGTAGTCTAGTCGAAGTGCTACGTTATATGATATAAAAAGAAAGATCCGGTTAGGTTAATTCCATTGTATATAAAATTTATACTTTTGGATATATTTTTAACTAGTCTAGTAGAATTCATATTGAATTTATTTATTATTTTGAATCTTGAATATTTGCTTCAAACTCGCGCTGAACACTTCAAAGTAATGCAGACTCGACTGAAACATTGCAATTTGTTGTAATTTCGATATGAGATATACTAATTAGAATACTCTTTTATAATTTTTCAGCCGGACAGCCCTTACCAAGGAGGTGTATTTTTCTTAACTATACATTTTCCAACAGACTATCCTTTTAAGCCACCAAAAGTGGCCTTTACAACACGCATATACCATCCAAACATTAACAGCAATGGATCGATTTGCCTCGATATATTAAGATCTCAGTGGTCGCCAGCATTAACTATTTCAAAAGGTAAATAAATCCCATATAATATTCTGGGTACAAATATTAATTTCGATTTCTTCTCTCTCTTTTGCAGTCTTATTATCAATTTGCTCTCTACTCTGTGATCCCAATCCAGATGATCCGCTTGTTCCAGAGATTGCCAGAATATATAAAACTGATCGGGAAAAATACAATGAGCTGGCACGAGAGTGGACTAGGAAGTATGCTATGTGATGCGTTCCAGATTGCAGCAACAACAGTCCAATAATAACAACAACAACAAAATTAGCAACAACAGCAAATAAAACAGCAAAAGCAACAACAACAGCAAACAACACAACCGCAACAACAACAATAAGAGCAACAAAGATAACATTTAACAATAGTTATGCCTGCAACAGCTGCACTTCTCCCAATTGCATCAGCTCCCATCTTGTTGATCATGACAACAACAGCAACAGCATCAATAACAGCAGCAGCAGCAGCGCCAGCTGCAGGTGGTGCAACAACAAATGGCAGCAACAATATCAAAAGAAGCAGCCACGAGTGGAACGGAGACGTCTTGATGATAACAACGGCAACAACAACAGCAACATCATCATCATCAGCAGCAGTAACAACAACAGCAGCAGCAGCAGCAACAACAAAAATAACAGTTACAAGAAAAATAGCCGCAGCAGCAACTGTCTAATTGAATTCAAGTTAATGTGACCGAGAAAAGCAGCAGCAGCAGAATGAAGAGAAAATAATTTAATAATAATTACTGAAAAAAAAGAAAATTATGTAAGCATAATAACATTTAAAGCGAGACAGCTACCAACAACAGCATCCCACACATAATAAGTTTAAAAACAAAACTACAATAAAGATCAGCTGGAAAATTATTATTATTATTATATTATATTTAAAGAACCGGAAAATAAAAATTACAAAAATTCAATTCTCTATCCCGATAGAAAAACACTTGCTAGCACCAATAACCAACTCAGCCACCAACACAACACCCCTTGTCTCTTATTCCCTACCAATTTCAGCAGCATACGCCCCTTTTCCCTTCACACGCGCACACACACCACAAATATTCTCCTTTTATTATTACATTTATAATTATAATGAAATTATGATAATGCAACAACAAATTCAGCGAAAGATTCAAGCGATGACGATAAACTAAAAGAAAAAGAAGGCGGAAAGTTTGGTTTAATGTGTAGTCAGAAGATGAATGTAGTGGGAGTATATTGATGGATTGATCGAGTTGAATGGAAGAAGAGTTGAAGTGTGTGTAGGGCTTAAAGGACTTTCATTGCGTATATATATATGTATGATGTATAGGCTATATGATTTCTACTAAACTATAATAAAAACAAACTGGAAAAACGTATCAAAGTTAATAAATCTCGATTTGTACAAATTGGTTGGGATTTTCAATTCAATGCTAAGAAACCACTAAATAGTCAAAGATTACATTCTATTAATAGAAAAAGTGAAACTGTTAATGCTAGCTGATAGAAGTAGGCATGACGTGGTGGTAAGTATTATCATATCAGGGTTTGCAAACAAGACAGAAAATTTAACAAACAAAATGGGAAAGTTTTAATGGGATAATCACATGTTATTTTATTATATTTTTAGATACGAAAGTGGCGAAACAGTGTTTCGCATTTAAATCAAACCAAAGAGTTAGTTTTAAGTCTAATTTAAATTTCATGTAAAATAGTGAAGACCCCGATTCTTATAGTGTAGGGCACCCTTAAGGCCCATGCGATTCGCCGACTTTACGTAAGCAATTGCAAATTAACAATGTGATCTATTTTAAAGGTAAATTTAAAATATATGTAATTACGCTGTGCAGAACTACAGACGTCAAAGGCGACAGGTGTGTGTAACAGCTGCAAGCAAGGGCAACTAGCGAACGTGCAATGTGAAGGGCATTTCGGATTCGATGTGGAACGAATCAAACGTAAAAGTAGCACAGACGGAAAAAGCAAGCGCAGCTTAAAACGGCAGTTCTCTCTATGTATTGCGTGTCTGTGTGTATGTGTGTGTGTTTTCAGAAGCTGGCAACAGCCATAGCATGCTAAATAAACATTTAATCAATTCAGAGACTCAATTAATAAACACCGCCATAGTTGCCGACTGCGTTGTTGCTTTTTTTTTGTCATCTTCCTCGTTCGGCCATTAACGATGGAGCAGCAGATAGCTTAGGTAATGCAAAATAAGCTCGAAGTTTTGTGCTCTCTCCCTCTCTGTTCACGTCACACACTCGCCGACGATCGTGGCTGTCAATGCGGCGAGTGAGGTTGTGACGTCACAGCAGCTCATTCACTCTCTTTCGCATGGAACAAAAGCTGAATCTGTTGAACATAGTGATGCCCTGCTCTTGTGTTCTCTCGATTTTCACCGGCAATATGTTTTTTGGGGGGACTCTCTGCCCCAGTTGCCGCCTGCAGTCTTCAGTTTACTTTCAGCTGCCACGCGAGTGGCTCGTGGGGAAATTCGCAAAGTGAGATTGTGGCTGCTGTGTGGCGAACTAGATCAGAAAGTATGTATTGTTCATGCTGCAAGTGTATTTACATATATATATGTATGTGTACTTTTATATACATACAAATCTACTTCAAATATATTTCTGCATAAATCGAAATCAATTGAAAGTTCGCCAAGTGATTGAGATGACAATTTATTTGCTTAACAGTTTATTAACTGGCACGTGCAAAAGAGATTCATCAACAAAAATAAACACAAGAAAAGATACAAATTCCATACGAATTTTGGTTATGTAAACAAAAATGCCAACAAGCAAAATAGAAAAATAGAAGCTCATTTGCCTGGTGTTGTCTTTGGCCATGCATTTACAATGAGTGTGAGAGCGAGATAGACAGCGAGCTTTAAGTAGTTCGATGCGTTTTTAGCAATAGTAGATCATTAAATTGCAGCTCAAAAATGCCCTACGGGTTAAACATTGATTTACATTGCGTTATCGAGTTGTTTTCAATGAATTTCTAATGAGAATTTTTTTCACACTACTCCGTGAATGAAAATATTTAATACATTCTACTTGCATATACAGATTTCTAACGATGGCTCCACGACCACACGAGAGTCTCGCAGCGTCTCAGCTTTTGGCTGATTGCGATCTAAGCGGCGCATATAATCGCAAGACAGGAAAGGATGCTGACAGCTGGGTGAGTAGCAAGCTGATAAGAAAGCGCACGTGCCGAAGCTTAAACCCGGTTGGTGAATTAGAGAGAGACCGAGAAATAGGGAGAGAGACAAAAGGTGTGTTGAGTTCAGCTTATGTCTGCAAATGAAGCCAAGGTCAAGTTGAGTAGCAATTATGCACATATTGCAAGTGTGTTAAAGTGTGTGTGTGTGGCTTACATAAAAGCTTAAAGCATACATATGCCTGTGTGCGTGTAAAAGGGCATTGCGAAAGTTGCTCACACGCGGAATTAGTAAAGTTCACCACAAGTTGATAAATCGAAACTGGTTTTTTGTTTATGTTATCAAGCCCACAATACGAACACATAATACAGTTCTCAGCCAGCGACGCACTTTTTGTTGTTGACAGTTATATAACTTAGGTGGGGGCTGGGCACATCATTATAGTTTGTCCAAAAAAACAAAACTTGCACAATGATCGAAAGCCAAAGCCGGCTCAACAAAATTTCGCATAACTCTGCCACGAAGCGAGCGACGAGCGAACGACGCGTCGTCGAGCTTTCTCAACAAGTATTTTGCAATCGCTCTCTTGTGCGCTCTCTCTTCGATTCGATTGAGCTTTTGGCGTGCGCAGCTTTTGGATAACTTTGTGAGCAATTTGATTGCATTCGTTTTAGTTTCGTTCAAGTTAGTCAGCGAAACGGTTGATAAAATCTGCAATTTGAAAGTGTGAAACACAGTTTAGTTGCTTTTGAAATATTTTTAAGTTGGAAAACGATCAAAAAAACATGAAAGTGTAGCCAAAAGTGCACAAGAAGCGGAAGTTCATAGTAAATTGTACAAGTTTTGTGCCCATTTTGCAATCGTGATCTTTATAAAACTAAAGAGTTATTGAAAATGGAAACCACGGTTATAACAACCACAACAACCGAATTGAAGCGCAATGGGCGCAGCAACAAAAAGAAAAACGTAAGAGCCCAAGAGGAAATGGAAACTTTTAAAAAGTTTCAAACCTTTGTGTCAAGTACAAAATTCGAAAATTGCGAAAAATTTTGTATTGACGTCATTGACTAAATTAATTGCACATCCTGTTTATCAATGACTTGCCATTAACATGCATTTGCCCAGTCAATAATGCAATGCTAAAATAATAAAAAAAAAAACCCAAAAAAAAGCGTTGCCTTAAATTTGTTTGTCTGTGAAAATATTTGAGAATGCACTTCGTAATTGGCGACTCAATCAGCTGCTGCTGCTATTGGTGCTGATCGCATTGTTTACTTGAAAAACAGTCGTGAAAAGTTAATACGGCAAATTGGCTGGAACTCAATATATATGGCTATGGCGATGGCGATGGCTAGAAACATGAGCAATTATTAAACAAAAGCTGTGATTATTGATGAACAGACGTGATACCTGGAAAAGTAGACAATTGTTTACTCTATAGGCGATAGAAATGTGAGCTGCGCTTTGTTCAAACGATTTCGTTTTTAAAAGAATTGAAACCCAAAAAAAAGCGAACGAACAGTTTTATATTATTATTTTAAATTTATTAAAAACAAGTGCTTTGTGGCACACATTTTCTTGGGATTATTATTAATTACAGCTACAAAATTAGTGGACAAAAAATTAATTTAAAGTTTTGAATATTATTATTTATTAATTTTTAAGGTTTTTATATAAATATAAATTTTTAAGCCAGCCGTCCAAATATACATTATTTTGATAATCTTTTTTGTTTAATAAGTATTATTTACGTATGCGTAATTTTCCTATGCAATTTAACATATGCGTATACATAATTTTCCAAGTAGACTTGACTGCACTTGTATTATGCAGAAATACTCGTATACTTATCGTTATCCTGTTTATTCGAATTAACTACATATGCTATCACAGAGAATATTCTTATTGGAATTGAGTGCATATGTGATATGAAGAATGAAAATACTTAATGTTCAAACCCTGGGCGAAGGCTTTGTGCTAACATTTTTCATTAGCAGTACTAACTGAATAGTGCAAGTATAAAAGCTTTTTTTGAAACATTTGAAGAATGCAACAACAAAACCGCTTGTAAATGTAAACAAAACGTCATCAGGTTGTAAAAGCTTTTCGTGCACACGCACATACATACACTATCATACACGCACACACAGTTACATCCCACATACGTGCAGTTGCAGTTTAGTGGCTGCTGTTGTTTTGCTTCAGAAACTGCATAAACAAATTAAAGTCAAGCCCCCATTTGTTGCAGTTGCAATTTTATAATACGTAATTAATCTGTTAGTCAACAATAACAACAACAACAGCAACTACGAAAAATAGTGAGAACAATTGCATTAAAAATAGCCGCATTATATACAAAAAGAATTGCTACAAAATTAACACAAAATAGAATGAACTTTGTGCTCTATGCCAAAGACGGAAACTGCGCCAAAATGCAAATTACGTTTATTTAATTGTTAATCTTCGAACTTCTCTTTTCTTCTTCTATTTCTTTTGATCTTCCAACGCACAGCTCGATGGTCAATTAACTGCAGACTCGACCACGGACACCTCGCATCAGTTTCCGGCTAATGAGGAGCCCAACGTTCTCGGACATGGCCCAGACTTTGATGACAAGCTGTCTAAGTTCAAGTGGCTGTGCAACTTCGATGATGTAAGTAACATAAAACTATATATGTATAATAATCTGGTGTGGCGTTTTTGATCGTATCGACTCAAAGTCAAATGTCACCGCGATTCAATTGAGGGACGAACTGAAAAGGCAAAGAAATCGCTTTTGGCATTCAATTTACAACTACTATTCAACTGTAATTTTTATCGCCATTGTTGCAAATACATACACATAGTCATAGTTTATTGGTGTGTCTTGCTGTGAGTGTGGAATTTAATGTGTGCCCAAACTATTTGCGAGTGCGTGTTGTAAAAGCCCCGAAACGCCGAAAAATGCAAAACGTGGCAACAATTGCCAAATAATACAAATAGGCACGAAAGCGCCAACAACAACAAACAAAACAACAGCAACAATAAATCTCAAATTTAACAATAACAACAGCAATAGCAACAGCAACAGCGAGACAGACACACAGCGAACTAAATCAAGGTCGATTTTATTATTAACCGAAAGCCAACAAAAAAAAAGAGAAAAACCCGCATAGATACTCGGTGAAGAAGACACAAGAAGACGCAACCAAGAAGAGTGGCAACACTCGCTGTTGAAACGACGACGATCGAAGCGGCTGGACTTAACCTTGACGACACCGATGGCTGAAAGCTTTCTCTAAGCTCGTTAAGTTATTCATAGGCTTCTTTAAAAACGAAATAGATAAAATAATTGACTTGCGTTCAATAGGTTATGTCTCTTTTACAACTTTTAATTGACAAAAATGGATGCTTAAACAGCTAAGCTTCGTTCAGTTATTCAAACGCTTTCATACGAACTGTTGTTGATACTTTGAATAAGTTCAAATGAAGTTTTTCTTTGATTGATGAATTTGTTTTGCAGTTTCTTAAGGGTAAAAATTTGACTATAGAAGGCATCTACTTATCTAAGTTTCGTTAAATTCGCCATCCACTTGATGCGTAGGGTATTTACGCTTCGTTACGCCGTTAGGCCAGTATTCAGGCAAAGTATTCAAAGACATTTTGCATTCGGTTGAACATTTTTAATTCACTTGCTTAATTGCGTAATTGGGTCTTTGAGCATTTTAATTTGGCGCGCAGCCAGTGGCCAAAAGGTTTCTGACTCTACGGCCAGTCAGTCCGTCCGTAAGTCTTTTTTATTTTATTTGGTTGTCATTGCCTTAGACATGCACTCTCAATGCCTCTAATTCAATATGCGATTGGTGTGTTGGCCACGGCCATGTAAATAACTACATTCCTGATAATAGATCTATAATCCTCTTCTTTTCTGTTTTGCAGGCGCCAACCCATTTGAAGTTCAATCCGTACATACGCCGCGGCTATCGCACATTCCTCTCCAACAAACTGTGCCTGCAGAGCATATTTTGGTGGACCAATGAGACGGTGAGTTGAATAAGCTTGAACGCTATTGATAAACTTAACGAAAGGTTTTAAGATGCAGATATCGTCGAACTAAAAAGGTTTTGAAAGAAATTAAATTTCATTAGAGAGATATATTTGCATCTCTCCTCATATACAACTAACATAAATTTAATTAAATGTCCGCTACAATGAAAACTATGTATTTGCAAAAACTGCATTGTCGCTGCATAAGAAAGCTTTTTAAAGTATAATATATTGCATATAATGAAAGGGCTTGAATATAAAATTTAACTAAACTCAAAAACTTTTCAGCAAATGTGATGCGATTGATAGCTCAATCTGAATTAATCAAAAGTTTATATCTACGATACAATTGTTATATTCTTTTAGTTAACTATATGTAGTCGAACTTATTTTAATCAAAAGCACGATTTAAGCTCGACAAACTTAATGAAGTTGTGTTTTTTCTGTGTCTAAACAGATCAATATCTGGAGCCACTTGGCTGGCTGCATTCTCTTCATTGGACTGACGATCTTTGACCTACAATTTCTGCGTGAACACGCAGAGTTCAGCGACCAAGTGCTCGTCGTCTGTTTGCTCGTCTGCTTCTGTCTGTGCATGCTGCTCTCGGCCATCTATCACATCTTCTCCTGTAAGTCGGAGGAGCATTATGAACTGTTTTTATCGGTCGACTTTCTGGGCATCTCCTTGTCGCTTGTGGCCATTTATATTAGCGGCATGTACTACGCCTTCTGGTGCCATACGGTAAGAGATTTCCTCCCCTTCACTTTGAATCTTCAACTAATCTCGGCTTCATTTCCGCGCAGTTCCTAAGAACTCTGTACTCTACCATTGCGCTGGGCATGTTTGGCTTGGCCATCGCTGTGCAGATCCCCCAGCTGAATGTGTCGATGAATGGAAAGGTCGCCGTGCTGTTGTTGTGGTCTGCCTATGGCATTTTGCCGTTGGGTCACTGGGCCATTGCAATGGGCGGATTGGAGCACGAACTGGTTGGTTTGATGGTGCCACGCATTGTCATTATGTACGGGTTGTGTCTGGTGGCATTTGTGTTTTATGCCGCCAAGATTCCAGAGCGTTGGCTCAATGGCAAGGTCGACTTCGTTGGCCATTCCCACAACTGGTGGCATCTGATCATCGTGGCCGCCTTCTATCACTGGCACAACACGGGCATCGTTTATGCCGAGTACCGCTTGAACAATGGTTGCAGTGCGCCGGTGCTCGCCTAGAAGGGCCAAGGACATCGGCACCATGTGTAAATAGTATAGCATTAACTAATATTTAGTTCTAGCTGATGAGCAATATTCTTAATTTATGTACCTTCAGATATCCACAAAAAACACAAACACACTCACACACACACGCATATACACACACTCACAAACACAAAGACACATACAGACGTGCTATTATGTAGTTAGGGTTTTTTCTGTTAGTCTCTACTTATTACGATTATGAATCGAATTGTGAAGAAGGTTTTTTTTATAATGGCCATGAAGAAATTTGAATCTGGTTACAACTATTTTATATTCAATTATATTAATGCAAAATATAATAAAGTACAAAAAATTTCAAACTACTAACGTATTTTTTTAAAATCAATTGAAATTTAATGTTATTTTTTATAAATATGCAGCATACTTTACGGCGCACGTTATTTGTAGTCAAGTCAGAAACCTCAGCGCGTGGGGATTGTGTCTAGACTTTAAAAGTACAACGGGTCGTGTCTTCACTATATAACAGATCTTGAACGACAGCACAGGAGTTTACGTTGGTGCTAATGTTAAGGTTTATGTATTCGCTAAGGCGGTCAATCGTTAAGTTGGTAGATTAGTTTGGGCATTCGCTGACGCCAGGTTTCGTTCTTATAAAGTGTTTTGTGTATTTGCTATAATTAAGTTTGCAACCATATCAGAAAAAATGGTTTATGTAATTGCTATGGTGCGTATAAGACACATTAAATGTTCTAAGGGGAAGCACAAGAAATTAACATTCATTTAAATTCACTAAATAAACTTTAATTTATTAATCAGCTGAGGGAATCACACTCCAACTATAACCCAGTTCCAGTGGGTAATACTGTCTAGCGTTTGGACTTATCGAATGAAAATGACACTCGCACACAAGCACATCCTACAAATTACATTAAAAATGCAAATATTCATAAGTAAATTCATGACATGTCGCCGCCGCACGTCTTTGGAGCACTGTTCGCTGTTGTTTCTATGTTCCTTTGTAGCCAAACAAGATGGCGCATGGCAAATGGCTGCCCAGCAAATACGAGGGGGCCAGAGGGATTGGTGGGGACGGTTGTTGTTCCCCCCATAAAGACTTGAGTTAATTATTCATGCAATGTCGTTGCCAGCAGTCGAGCAACAACAGCAAACAGCAGCAAACAAGTGAAGCACTGTGGGAGCTACGTAGTACCGACCCTTTTTAATATTTATGAACACAACCGATTCTCTAATTATAATTAGGAATTGAAAAGTTAGCACAAAAGGACAACAGCAGCAGCAACAGCAACAACAAAGCGTAAGGCACGCAACTAAAGTTTGTGTGCACTGAATCATAATTAAAGGGGTGTGTGGGTGGCTGTATATGTGTGTATGTGCGTGGGGGGAGTGTGAGTGTGGCGGAGGCGGAGACCTTGTTGGGGGTTGCACGATGGAGTTTTGTTATTGTTGTTCATAACAACCAGCAAGAGAAACGACAACAACAACAACAGCAACCACCAGCAACAAAATGGCGAACCGATTGCCATTTTAATGGACGTACTTGAGATTTCTCTAACAGGTTTAAGCGTGTCCGCTGCGCAAAAGTTAACGCTGCGAGTTGTATTCGCTACAATAATGAGGGGAAGTCTTTGAGGACAGCAGGAATGCTGGAAGTTTGCTGGCATCTTGATTATTTTTAAAGACATCTGTACATTAGGAAAATGCTGAGCATTTTATATAATTTGAATTTCTTTCGGATTGAGTTATGATGTTATTTCTTTAATTAATTTTATTTTAATTTAAATACTATTGTAATAATACATGCTTAA
Organism: Drosophila siamana; assembly: GCA_035047445.1. Taxonomy (NCBI): domain Eukaryota; kingdom Metazoa; phylum Arthropoda; class Insecta; order Diptera; family Drosophilidae; genus Drosophila; species Drosophila siamana. Next base: position 12,675,947 of record JAWNPP010000004.1, on the reverse strand, counting down.
GAATCGAAGTTAAATTGTTGTTATCATTGTTGTTCAATTTCTATAATTTCGTTATTATTATTTCAAAGTATAAATAACATCTAAAATAATTGTCGTTATATATAATATAAGTTTGTAAGTTGTTTAATGTTTATTATAATTTTTGTATTATCATGGCCAACTTGATTATTGATTCCTGTCAACATTTCTGATTTCAAAGAAAATATGAAAGATCTTAGTGCTAAATGTGATAGAATGAATTCATATAGTTATGCTTCGAAAAGTAAGATTCTTCACAGTCCCCGTTTATAGCAAGTATCAACAGTCAGAGCTCCACAGCAGCTGTGAAGGCTTCGTGACCAAGGCGAGAACTTCTTCACATTGGATGCGCTGAGGCGTAGTTCCCGCTTGAGATACCTTTTTTCTTTTTAATATTCCAATATTTGTTTGTTGTAATTGAGGGCGTGCTCTAAGACAACAAATATGAACTACCCTAAAAAAAAAAGAAGAAAAATCTCTGAAAATATTAGATATTTGAATGCGAACGGCGCATCAGCTGCTCACTTGACGCAGCCCGTGATAATCGTTAATCCCCGACTCGGAGTGGGATCGACTTGAGCACGGGACACGGGGCACTTCTAATTACGTGGCATGCAGCAGCCACACAACTCAGTGACGTAATGAGGCAGCTCACGAGGCAATTTGCTTTTGGCGTCATGCCTCAATTGTGTTCTAAAATTGAAAAGATTCGTGAATATTCAAAAGATGAAACAATCGAGCGTCGGCGCGTGAAATTGCTGTCGATTAAGAGGGCGAAGTGTGGGGCTGTATCTGCTGTCTGTGTGCAACCTGTCACAGTCTCGCCACTTGATCAACTCCAAGTGCAAACTGCAGCTCCACCGATGATGATGATGATGATGCTGATGTGCAACAGATTACAGCTAAAGATATAGGATGCAGATACAGATACAGCTACAGCTACAGCTACAGATACAGATGCAGATACAGATTCGTCGAGTCATCTATAAATAGCCAGCTGGACTGACTCTGACAGTCGAGCAAATGAACCCATAAGTCAAATCGAACAGCCGCTCGACTGCTGCTACCCCCGTGGTTCCCCTTCCGTCCCGCTACCCCTGCATATCTTGCTGTTGTTGCTGTTGTTGCTGCTGCTGTTTTTTAGGGCTTAAGTGGGCTTAGCTCGAGCGACAAATGGCGCGACGTTGCGACGCTGCTGGAGCAGTTTTTAGTTTCTATGTTGCATTTTCGACTGCAGCAGCGGCATGCAGCATGCAGCATGTACATATGTTGCATGTAGCATGGATGTGGGCTTAACTAGGCTTAACTCGCGCTAGCTGCAGGGCCGCATTTTATTTTCGGAAATATCTCGTTGCGAGCTGAGAGCTGCGAGCTGCCTTCTCACATCGCATTTTATGCCACTAACAGTTCATAATTTGCCTGCTTCGCTCGCTGCATTTTATTTGGTTTTAATTGGTTTTGTTTTAGTGGAAAATCAAGTTCAGTCTGAAGACACTTTTCACTTTCATTCGCTTGCGCCATTAAATTAATGTCCTTGCCGGCAGCAGAAGCAGCAGGCAGTCGCTTCGCCTTGGGCTTGGGCCTGGGCTTTGGCTGAAATTAAAGTGCTTTCTTAACATTTACATAGAACATTTAACAAACATATGGCTGGCAAGTAACTTCATTTATTTTCTGTGAAGGGGAAGGGGGAGCGAGGGGGACACATTGGAAAGCAGGCCAAGCTGCTTGCCAGTTGAGCGCAATATCCATAAAATGCGCAGATAACCATAAGTCCTGTTTAAGTCCCATGTTTTTGGCTCGGTACGCGGCGCCGCCCGAAAGGGGCGGGGGTAGCTGGGGTTACGTATGTGCTGGCATGGGTGCGTGCAAGTGCGTCAGGACTGCGGCAGGACATTGTTGCCACTGTGGCAGCCACTGCCATGGCTGCCTCGCTTCATCTACATAACAATAAAATAAAAGGGGCCGCTAGCTGCTCTCGCTTTTTTTTTGTGTTCTTTCCTACTGAGCATTAACCTAATTTTATATACATTTAATTTTATTTAATTTTAACACACACACACACACGCAAGCATAGAGAATTCTTGTTATCAACGAGCTTTTCTTATCGAATTCTTTTCGACTACAGCGACTACAACCCCAAGCACACAATTACAATTTATTTATACACTTGTATTGAATGCTGCGCAGCTTGATTAATAGTAATTTATTTGCTTAACACTAGCATCTATGCTTTGCTTATTAACTGCAGTTCTTACAAATTGAACATCTCAAATTATCAATCATCAATCAAACCTCATCAATTCTTAATTGCTACCCTCATATTATTCTTATTTGTTGCATTTAATATTTTTGATGCTAGGCATATTAAAGTGTGTAAGTAGTTGAACAACAAATGAATGCTATTAATTCTAGAACAACATCTTGATAATAATTCCATAGAAACAGTTTATAAATATCTTAAATAACAATGTTGCTTAAATTACGCGCTAATCAAAAAGATTTGAATTTGTATTTAAATCAATTATATTCAAAAGAATTTTATGTTATTAGCAACCTATATGTTGATTATTCAAACAATAAATATTAATTAAATTTGTCACGATTTATATTTGGAATTATATGGAATTATGTTGGAAATATTGTATTACATAAGTTTAGCAATTATTTCACTAAAATTAACACTATTTAATTCAAAAAGGAAACAACGTATATGCGAACGGTTAGATGATATATTTCTATTTTAATTCGGAGATAATCGACACCAAAATCTCTGCAAATAATCTAGTTAAAGTTGATTTATCGGCTGCAAAAAGTTGCTTAAAGCCAGCCCATCATTAGAAGTGCGAGCAATCGAATTCAGATGGATTCTAAGTTGCAGCTCAGCTGGCAAAGGGGTGAAAAACTGCTGTCAAGTACATTTGCACGTCACTACGAGAATGCGAATTAGAGTTGAGTTGAGGCGAATGTGAATCTATATATGTGAATACAAATGCGAATGTGAATGACTATGGGCAGTCATAAAAAACAGCTTTTTCGACAATTTGTTGTGGCCGTGGCAGGGCAAAAAAGAAGAAGGGAACCGGCAAACGGCAAACGGGCAGTGCCAGAAAAATATATATATATAACTTTGCAGTTGTACTTTGTTTTGGGGAGCAAACCTTGGCTGCTTCCCTGCTCCCCTGCCGTCCTCGAGCACATTCCCTTTTGGCTCGTAGACAATTTGTGCGATGCTCGTGCGCATATTTCATAACTTTTTCCATAAGCTGCCCCAAGATAAATGTGCACGAAATCTACACACAAATCGAAAGCTGCACAAAAAACTGCAAAAACAAAACATGCCACAAAGCACCAGAAGCAACAACAACAACAACAGCAACAACAGCAACAACAGCAACAGCAACACATTGTAGCCAATTTAGAAGCGATTTTTGAATAACTCGAGTTGCGAGAACAAGATTTATACAGCAAATGTGTTAAGTTGTACATCATTTGATGGAGTTACGAGTCGGTTGCCTATTCCAGCCGCTCCCCTTGTCTCGCTTCCTCTCTCTCTTCAGTGTCCCTCCAGCTTTTGAACTCCACAAAAATTTTCCGCACAAGGCAAAAGTTTTAGCCGTTTTTTCGTTGTTGTTTTTTTTTATTTTGAGGCAAGCTGCTTTTATTTATGGCAATTGGATTTTTGAGTTATGTATTTACGTATTTACATTTTGGAGTGGGAGAAGCGGGAATTAGGAGGCTGCTTCGGTCGTTATTTTTTTATTAAACTTTCTTTGGCAGCTCCTAAGAACGATTCTAATTTAACTGCCGCTCTGGAGACGCCGCCAGTTGCCTGTTTGTTCCTCTACATTATGCATGAACTGGCTAAAGGATGAAATTTCAATTCTGAAATGCTGGGGTTTTATACCCTGTACAAAGTGCCGAAAAGGGCTGTGATGGCACTAGAATATTTAATAGAATTTGTTACACTATCATTTGGCTAATTTATATTTTTAAAATCAGAATAGATATCTTATTCTTTTACTTCAGTTTATAATCTAATCCAAGGAGTATCATTTAGCCTCACTCTAAGAACTTGCTTGTGCTTTATTTTATTGTTTCTCTTGGTCAGCGCATTATGTCCGGCTATATGATGAATTTGCATCTAAATCGAATGCTTCTGCTAAGACGGCGACGAAGAAGCATCGGGGGAAACGCAGAGGTTTGCTCCCCGGACAGAGCTTCACATTAAAAGGAGTAACGGAATGTCTGAAGGCATTTGCATTTGCATAATAAGCTACAACTGGACACAGCAGCTCTATGCCGGCTTAGAGACACAGTTTTACTATACATTCCTATTGCATTTCATTTTATTCGTACGCAAATGAGCATTGTTTAAGAGTCTTTGTATTAAATTTCACTTTATTGATAACTTAAATGGCCGTTTGTCAAAGCCCACATAATGTGCTGTGGAACTATTGAAATATAGTTTTATATATATATATATATATATAATTATTTATTGATTACTCAGCAGTTAGAAAAGCTTATCAAGTGTTAGAAATGCAATGGAATATAGTATTTATATATGTATATATATTTTAATAAAAATGTGTAACTCAATTTATTAATCTTATTAAATTGATAAGCTTTCAAGAACTTGGCAAGAATATTTGAAGACTTTGACGTGTTTAATATTTTAAATAAATTCCAAAACATATTTTAAAGTATTTCTCTTTGTTTCACCATCAAGTTTATAAAAACCAAATTATATTTTGTCTTGTAAAATTCGTTATGAATATAAACATAATTTGAATACAAAACTTCATGCGGAAACCAATACTAAAGACAGAGATTGAAGAAGTTATAGTAGTAGAGATAATAACAATGGATTTACTGTAATTGCTGAGCGTGTTGTGTAAGCCAACTTCCATATAGGCAGAGCCACAACTTGGCCATGGAAATTGTTTTTTTTTTTTTTGTATTCGTACTTGGGGCAAAGTTTCGAGCTTTTTCATGCAAGCGTAATTTTCATTTATTTAAGTGGCCAACGTTGAAGATGCAGAAATGCAACGACGAGTATTGTGCAACGTTTACTGATTGCCCCGGTCAGTGCAGATGCTTTTGCATTTTTCTCTCTTTTCCGTTGAGAGGGAATAAAATGGGGGATGGTGGGTAGTGGAAGATGTAGAAGATGGAGGGCATTTGTGTGTGAGGAGCGTCTGCAATGTACGAGTAACTTTTACATTTAAATTTTCATTAAGTATTCTGCATACGCATAAATAAACTTGAACGTGCTCGAAAGCACAGTAAATGCAACACCCACACAAACACACTCAGACTCAGAGTATCGCACACACACACACACACACACTCAACTGACATCACAATCCCTTTGTTGTGCTGGCTAGCTGGCTGCTGGCTGCTGGCTGCTGGCTGTTGGCCTGGTCCGAGGGCTTTTGTGCTGCTGGCAGCGCACATGCAGATTTTTGGCACAGCCCGAAAACAAAAACATGAGAAGTTGCAAAAATAAATTTATATTATGTTCATAAATTCATAGAGCAGGCACAGGAGCATGGAGAATGGGACTTCGACTATTACAGCAATCTGCAAACACACACACCACACACACACTCTCCACACACACACATGATGGTCCGGCATGTCCTTTCTCTCTCACTCTATCTCTTGTGGTCGTGTGAGTGTTTGTGTGTGTGCGTTTTTGATATGCAAATTTCAACAGTGCTGCGCTCGGTTCGCGCACCAAAAATAACAGCCAATCAACTGTGGCAGAGAGAGACACATAACTCGACGCAATCCTTTCAACATGTTGGCCCCCTCCGGCCGACGAGGCCATTAAATGCCGAGCAGAGGCAACTGGGCACAGTCACAGGTATTGAGTAGGAGCAGGAGCTGCAGCTGGAGCTGGAGCGGGAGGAGAACTGCGGCTTGTTTGCTGTTTGCTGGTCCACAGCGACGACATGGACATGGACATGGACATGGACAACGGCAGCGACAAGGACAACGCCAGGGGCAGTGGCAGTGTCAAGGAGAACGAGAACGGGAATGGCAACGACAACGACAACGACAACGACATCGACATCGATGCCCTGTCCTGCCACACAGAGAGTGTCGACAATGTCGCTTCAAAAATATTGCAGCCGCAGCACATTTCATGTCCTTGCCTGCGCCGCTTTGTTGTCCTTGTTGGCGTTGTTATTGTTGCTGCTACTGCCGGACTGCGTGCATTTATAAATTATGCTCAACATGTAAAATGCCATTTTGAATATGAAATTTGATGCTTTTTTAAGCCCTGCCCTGTCGTGTCCTGCACATCCTTTTCATTCCCCTTGTTGACTCCACTCTGCACATATTTCAGTGGCCGAGTCATATTTTAATTACTTGCTAAACGCAGTGCACATTTTTTTGCATTTACTCGACAACGCAAACAAATAAAAAAAGAAAAAAATTAATGAAAAAACGACCAACAAAACAAACAATTTGTTGTCATTTAACGTTGAGCTGTTTGCCACATTTGTACTCATTTGGCTGCCACGTTGCAGCGTGTTCTAAATGAGAGGCGGTGAGTGAGTGCGGCAAGTGTGGCAAGTGCATTTCGGCCTACTTAGAGTTGTCCGAATTTAAGCCGAAAAAGAAAACGAAACGAAGGAAAAAAAAGGTCAAAAAATCAATCGGCCACGCAACTAATTCATTTAAATCTAACAAAATCTGAGAAAATCCCTGGCAACGACCTTCGGGATTTTGAGATTTTACGAATGTCAACCGAACGCAACCAAAGTAGCTCAACGTTTTGCCAAATGGCAATGGAACGGGTCTCCGCTCGGCTCCGCAATGTTGGACTGCGGCGACAGACGGACAGTCGCTGTGCCGGGCCCCGTTAAGCTGAGCAAGCAAATCACCCGCTCCCCCCGCCGCCCGCTCGCTGGCTAACCGACAAAACATTGGCGGCGGCAACCCATATGAGCTTTGGCTAAAATAGTTGGCAACAGCACATTAAACAGCACCCCGCACACGCACACATGTAGATACGCGTGTGTGTGAGTGAGTGTGCGTGCGAGAGAAAATGAGCCAACAGCAAAAGTCGCAGAACTTTAGCAATTTGAAGCTAATATGTTGACAATCTCTGCGCTGCCTCGTCTTCATCGTCGTCGTCGTCGACGTTGTCGTCGTCGTTGGCGCTGTCGACGTCCTCATTGCCTGCACAGTGGCGCCATCTATGGTTATGTGTATTTAAGTCACTGGACAAAGCCATGCGAGTCGTGTGCTTCACCACTGCACTGAGGAGAGAGCGAGAGAGAGAAAGAGAGAGAGAGACGGCTGAACTGTTCTAGGCAAATTCTTTCAGCAGTGTATTTAAGTACACAAACATGAAAAATATATGCACGCATCTTACTAACTAAAGTTACGATAACAAGTTATTTTACAAAAATTGCAAATTCATTGATATTTTCTTCGGTGCACTTATTTTGGCGTATACGTAATGTCAATTGAATAATGAAAATTTCAAAAAATTGTAGAATTTTTATAGCTTCAATAATTTTTGTGAAATAAAGAACTTAATTTTGAGATAAATGAGAAATAATAAATACTATAATATTTTATAATTTTCAAAATTGATTTATAATCAACTTATGTTAAATATCTAATATGATTATTTTTGAGAACAGAATTCTTCATTTAAAGACTATAGAATTAAAGAAAGGAATCTGTATTACTTCTGCAGCATAATAATGAATGTTGTGTTCTTGGATGTGAGCAACCAATTAAGTGCAACCCTTATATTATATTCTTTCAATAAGAGACATTATATGTTTTTATTGGTGCTATTGGTGAGCCAGCCGTGATTTCTCCGTGAATTTGCTGCTGCGTCGCTGTTGACTTTGCAATCTTTTAATAACAAATTCCAGCAGGGTTTTGTGTTTATTTATGCAGCATGCATATAGCATTCACATATATGCGCAGATATTCGTGTTTGTATGTGTGGGTTACATCAAGCAGCTCGTGTACTCGTAAAAAGTGGATTTTACTGCTTAACTTTGGCAACATCAAATGAAGCAAATGGAAAATGCACACACAGCAACAGCAACAGTAACAGCAAGAGAGGCAACAATAAGAACAACAACGCAGACTCAGACTCGCAGCTAAATAAAATAAAATGCAATTTTTTTCATAGCACGTTGCATATTCAGTGGCAGCGACAGTCGCAGCTGCTGCTGCTGCAGTTGCAGTTGCTGTTGCACAAATCCCTTGCACAAAAGTCAGCAATCAAAACAGATTAAAATATGATTTGACAGCATGAGAAATATATACATATCCCAGCATATACATATATATTCATATTCATGGTGCTCTTTGCATATGTGGCATGCACTTGCAAGTGTGGCGCCACACGTTCCCTCCCCCTCCCCCTTCGCCTGCCTACGCCTGATGCTCACAGCCCGATTTCATTTTGGCATTTCGTTATTGTTTCCATATTTAACTAGAGCCCCGTCGCTTCATATCGTATCTTTTGCCGGTAAGCCTTCAATTGTTGCGTGCATTGCATTTTTATCAAAGCGCTCGCACAGGCCAGAGATAGTGTCACACATACACACACACACACACACATAGGATTGGGGCAAGTCGATTGGAGACAGAGGGAAAATGCCTATTAAAAATTTAAATCAATTTTCAATATGGATTTCGTATAACTGTATCGGTATCTGCATCTGTATCCGCATCGGCATCTGTCGAATTGCAAAGCGACATTGTCTGACATCTGCCACACCCTGCAAGGGGCTGGAAAGTGGGGTGGCATGTGCTGAAATAATCAGTAAGATATGAGTAGAAGCAAGCAACAAATTTCATTGCATATAATTTATATATATAATTTAACTTTACCATTTCTTATATTAGACCTCAATAAATATGTTTTATTTAGATCATCTTAATTTTAAAAGATTCCTTTTTAATTATCTGCTGCTTTGTTATAAAAATTAAGTGTAAGATGCGTGTTAATCAAGTGCTGTAAAGTGTGTAACTTAATTTAATAGTTTGCAGCTTTGCCTGAACTTTGATGCCGTACTTACAGCTTTAAATTAGTTTAAAGTGCTGAGTATCTGACAGTCGATCGGCCTCATATTCCCCTCACTTGCTCGCGTCTTTTTTCGTATTTCTGTTTTTTGTGAAATATTTTATTTATTGTTCATATCGCAAGCGCTGTCAGCGCGTGTTTTTAGTGTTATCTTGAAAATGTATTGCAATTGAAAATCGTGGTTTGTCGTTCAGCAGCACACTTTGTATTATATTTATTGTGCCGCACGCAAATCATCAGCGCCCTTACAAAAAAAAAACTGCTCATTACAAATGCTTTGATAGCATTTACCCAATTTCGCCCAATCTCGCTCTGATCAGCCATTTGGCCCCCAAGCTACCTAGGTGCAAATGCAAAGCCGCCGCACATTTGCCCAATTAACAGTTAATAAGCGCACTTTGGGCCACATCCGACAAAGCATTGAAATGGCCAAAACGGCCGCATAACTGTCCACTGACCCCAAAGCAGATTTGCCTGCAATTAGCTTTACCACAGTCCATAACTAAGCCTACTTCTGTGCTCTCCCCACAACCCTCAGCTGCGCGTCTGGGCCATAATTAAATTATCATTAACGCGTTTCGAATTGCCAAATCGGTTTAGTTGCCAAGCACTTGATGAGCCGCTGATGGGCAACGAGGAAACAACCTTAAACTCAACATGAATTGCACTTCTTTTCTACACTGTTTGTACATTTGCTCGCCTGTTAGATTGTTATTGTTTATCAGATTTCTTTAACTACCAGATCGTGTAATTAGTCAGCTATATTCAATAAGTATAACAGTGGAAATAAGAATAATTCGTGTTCTTTCAAGATATTGGTGCAAGATATCATCAAAGCTCTTTCAATGTGCTGACGAAAACAATTCTATTGTATCCAAGGCAAGCAATTTGAAGACTGTAATAAAATATATAATCTAAATTCTAGAATCTACAATACTATTTCAAGACAGCATTTGTAACATCTTCTTAAACTTACACAAAAAAATCACGTCTATTAATAGTTTCCAACTAGACTCCAATAATAATGTTTAAAGCCATCGAAATTTGACGCTGCGTAAAACGCGTTCCGAAAGCGGCAAGTTAATATCTTAATTACTTATAGCATTGTTAGCCTGTACTTATTTAATATCCACTTTAGCGAATGCAATGCAGATTTATATACTTTGAACTAATTTGAAACCAAAAACCGTCTAAATGAGCTCAAATCTAATGGTGTTTTACGCAACTGTACCTCGCTTCTGTGTGTGTTTGAGTGTGTGTGTGTGTGTGTGTGTGTGTGTTTTACAAATCCATTTACATTGGGGGCGAAAGGTGGTGCAAATGCTTAAATTCTCATTAGGCGCATTAGTCGAGCTGACCGTGTGTCGAGCCTCAGACACCTGCCACACCCCACACTGCTGCCCGCCCCACTCCATGGGCGGTTGCACAAACCGCGCCTAAATTCAATAATAATAATTGATTGCTTATTACAAACACAACAACAAGAGCAAATACAATGCGGCGACCGTTTTGCATATGTGACTCGAAATTTATATGCTTCATGTGGCGAGAGGCAGCTCGCTGGGGGGTTTGGGTGGATGCCACATTTCGGCCATTTGCTAATATTTACGCATTAGTTGGGCGCCAGCGGCAAGGGGTTTTGGCTGCATGTGACATAAGCATGCCTAAGTCCAGCTGTAAATGCCCCATGCACCTGGTGGCAACAACAACAACAACAACAACAACAACACTGTCAGTTTCGGGAGGCAGCATTAAATTTTAATGTTTTCATTTCGGTTTTGCGTGCGCACACACATAAATTTTAATTATTTACTTAATAATTATGCGAAATCACGAATTGCATTAAAATCACTTTGTAATGCTGATTTGCCCAATTCTCTCCCTTCTCTGCTCTCTTCATCGTTTACAATGCATATTTACCAGCTCTAAGCAGTGCTCTCATTATTTTGATTTCGATTTCCATTTCATGAGTAATTTCGCATTATGTTTAGCCTCAAGGGACCACATCACATACCTCACAAACATAAATTCGAACTTCATTGGAACTTGTGCTTATCGTTGACAATTCATTTACTGAGTAATTCCATAGTGTCGATAAGCTCTCTATGTATAATCCCATGTTGAGGCTGAAGCTAGTTTCAGTGAACTCAAAGACTTTGTCGTGAAATGCCATCGAAATCGTTCTCAAAACTCGCGACGCTTTTTTCGTTTGTTTTCTGCGCTGAGGCATCGGTAGCTGGATGCCAGTGTGTGCGGAATGTCGTGGAGATCAATGTGGATGCATATTCAGTGATTCTGGGCTGCCTCTGTGGCTGCCTGGCGTTTGTTTTGGTTTTGCTCGCCATCTCATGTGTCAAGCATAGCAGACAAAAGCGTCAGCAGCGTGAAATGCAGGAGTTGATCGCGCGTTTCTATGATTCAACCGATACCGATGTGTTATTCATGCCAAATCCAGAGCGTGAACCACCGCCAAAGTACACGCCACGTTCCGATAATAGGTCGGAGTCAAAGTGAATTGTCAAGCAACAAAAAGAACTAGTTAGTACTAGCTATTATTTTATTTATTCTCTCGATTGTAGTTCTGCAAAAGTAGCTACAGCTACAGAAAATGTACTTAATAAAGTTTAAAAAACTAGCCAAAAAAAATTTCATATTTAGAGCAAATAACAAATATTGTGAAGTTGATTTTTGATGGTTTCCATAAATTTTGCCCAATGAATAGTGGTAGTTGTGTATTATCATATAAAATAAATATTGTAATTTATCTTTTTCAGAAAGCTTCTTTAAAAGGAAGCATTGAAATTCAGTTTGCTATACTTTGAAGGCAGCTGTTTTTAAATCCAACAAAATTGCTCGAGGTGATCACATTATCTGCTACTTTAACTTCACTTCTCGACTATCCGCTCAGTTACAGTTAGCCTTAACTTGTACAGAAACTACTCGTACATATTCAGACTTTCGGCAAATTCTCTTCCAAAATTGTCTACTCGTATATAATAATATCGGCTGTAGTTGTGGCCAGAGTCTTGTGTGTATATATATATCATAACATCGTAACGCAACTGCAACTGTTATTATGCTGTTTTATCTGGTGATTTCGCTGGTGCTGAGTCAATTGTTGTGTCCAGCCATGGGTCTCGTGGACGGCTCAGAGACGGCCGTCATAGCGGTCTCGACTACTCTGAGCAGCAGCGACGGCGGCAGCAGAAGCAGCAGCAGCGGCAACATCAACTGCAATCAAATCAATGGCCATGGCAACACAAACGACCACAACAAATGCGGCAAGTTCAGCGCCAATGGCTGCTGTGCCAAGGGCTGTGTGCGCAACGCTCGTGGTCGTTGTGTCGTGGAGAATTGCATGAGCGGCAGTTGGAACGGCTGGTTGAGTCGTCCTTTGACGATGTCCTGTTACTTTCACTGGTTTCTACTGATCTTTGCCGGCTTCATAATTGTGCTAATGCTGACGCTGGCCACCTGCAATTTGGCATACGAGTTGCGCAATTGGCTGCGCAAGCGGCAACGAGCATCAACTCGCTATTTGCACCTCAGTCCCAGCAGCAGCATGAGCAGCAGTGTTGTCTAAACTGGACGACGAGTGGAGGAAGATGACGATATATGACGAGATGACGAGAGGCGCGAGGCCTGGGGCGAGAAGAGCATCTCAAAATTAAATGTGTGGAGGGAGGGAGAGAGAGACGGGGAGAAGAGCAAAAGAAAGCATCACTCCAGTTGTTAATGCACATGCGTGTGGCATAAAAACTGTGTGCGGGATTTGGCATAATCTACAATACATTAGCGGTAGCTTTGCTCTGGCTTTCAATTCAATTCGTTGGGTATCTGTACGAAATCCATGTAAATTACGATTTGGCACCTTGCTGCTTGCTCGCTGCTGCTAGCTGCTGATGCCAAAGTCTCAGAATCCCATTACATAGTAGTTAAAACCTGATTAGGAAATACTTGCGGCTGCTTTCAGCTTGCCACATACACACACACTCACACAAACAGACGCACACGCTTGGTTAAAAAGAAATAACAATAAATGGGACATGTGAAATGGTTGCTTAGCTTCCTTACATTCAGCGGGGTGGCCGGGCTGGGGTACGCTGTGCTCTTCTACCCAAAAATAAAGAGAAAAAAATTCGCAACTCAAAGTCAAAGGTGCAATAACCCAAAGGAACATAAAAGCAAATGGCTGCGGGCTTGTGTCTCTATATATAAGAGTGTATATAGTATATGAATATGTATGCTTGGGTATGGAATTCTGCTATTGTGGTAAAGATAACGCCACACACACACACTCAGACCAACACACACACACACACATTCTGGGACGCAGTCAGCCATGCAGCCAAAGCCAAACCGCGCAGAAAATGAAATGGAAAATATTGCGACGAGAAGCAGCGAAATAAAAAAGAAATAAACGAGGCAAAAAGGAAAAGCTTCGCCAAAAGGTTCTCTTTCTCTCCACAGATCTATATATATATATATATATTATAGTGTGTCGTGTGTGTGTGTGTATGTGTGTGAGTGCCGGGTAGCAGATTTAGAGGTTGCTTATGTGTGATTTAGTATAGCACGCGCGAATATGGCGGCGATAATTCTTTAAAAATTGGAAATTGTTTTCCAATCGATTTCGCATTTAGCCAAAAAGCACTCGACACACTCTCACACACAGACAGACAGACAGTCAACTACTACAAGCAGAAATGTCTTTTAGAGTTACTCTCTCCTCTCCACCAAAAAAAAAAGGAAAATGCCAGTTGGATATAAACATATACATGTGTGGTGTTGGGTTTATTTTTCGTAAAACATTTTTATAAAAATGTATACACAATATGAAAAAGAAATGTATTTTGTGTTATTTTTCACCTGGTTGCAGCTTTGAAAAGGATTTGGTAGCTGAAATCATGGATTTGGATTTTAGCTCTTCAATAGTTTTTGGTTTGCAGGTGAAAAGCGAATGCTTGTTAACTCGAAAATAATAAGGCGGCAGCTCAAAGGCCGAATTAAGCATTAGAAATGGGAAATGAAGTGATTGAAATTGAGTTGTTGTCACAGTAATTTAATAGAAACTAAAACGCATTAAAAATTTTGCTAGAATTAATAGGTTTAAATAAATAACTTATTTACATTAAATTTTAAATTATTGACTTAGAAATCATAAAACGATTTTATATAGTATGTAGCTGAAGCATTGATTATATTGAAACCATTAAAAATCTTGTTGTATTTATATTTTGTGGAGTGTTAATATAATTTCCAAAACTAAAGTAATTGAGTAGACAGTTGAGTTTGGAAATGTTTTTCTACATTTTCTGGAACACACCAGCGCAGAGTAGTTTTGTGTTATAATTTAATAGAAGGACTTTCCATCGATTACACAAACTTGTGTTGGGGTTCTTTCACTGCAGCACTGCATTCATTTTGGCCAATCCAATTTACATTCTCTACGCTCATTCATTCAAGTTTATATAAAAGCGATTTTCGCTTTTCGTGTAGATGGAACGAAGGATGAAGGAAGAAGGAAGAGCAAAGAGGAAAGAAACAACCAGCCGATAGTGTGGCTCATTGTGTGTGGTGTACAATGACTACAATGGGCAACAAAAGGTTAGATAGATACTCACACACACAGTCAGGGGGCGTGTTTGGGATTCGTTGCGGTGCAGGGGCACAGGGTGTGGGAGAGGGAGAGGAAGAGGGAGAAGGGGGCTCAACAAAGCACTGTCGAGCAGGCACGCAGATTGCTGGAGTGGGCGAGTCGTGACATATTTTATTTGCACAATGACAATGCGAGTTACTCGGCAGACGACGACGACGTCGACTACACACCCGCCATTACGCAAACACACCCCAGCACACACACACACAGTCGCACACAGTAGCACCCAGTCGAACACAGTCGTACACACTTACAGTTAGATGGTTGGGAGGTGGGGAGGAGGGATTGTTTAACACAAACAGCAGCGCACAAAGTAGTAAAATAAGTGCAAAGGATAATGCGAATTGAAATGACAAAACCCAGAATAATCATTGGCTCCACACTCAGCGTTTAGCGGGGCGACGGAAGTGACACAAGGAGAGTGGGGAAAGAGATACTGAGAAGAACGAGAGGTTAGCTGTTGTTGCTGTCGCATTCTAATGATTTTTATTTATGCCTTTTAAGTAAATTAAAATTTACTCATTTCGCTCGTCCTCGCACATGACAATATTGTCAATTTTATTTGCCGCCATTTTTATTGCAATTCCTTTGACTTAGTCCCTGCTTTAGCATTTCGCTTTTGCCCCAACTCGTAAAATATTTTTATGTTATTTTTATTTACCCAACGCTGCCATGCATGACCTCAATATAGCATGCCAAGTGGCCGTGGAGGCCAACGCCAACGCCAACGGCAGCCAGCGAGCAAACGAGCCAATGCAATTGCTCGAGGTAACCGAGAGCAGACGGTCGAGGGGGCAGGAAGGGAGGTGGAGAGGAGAGTGCGGAATAAGGAGCCTGCTACTCGTAACATGCTTTTAATGTGCGCCATTTTATTTGCCACAAAACCGACACACGGCACCATTAAAAAGCCATAAGCGCTGAGCCTCCAAGCTTCGAGCTACTGCTTCCGGGCTGGACTCGCGCTTAGACGTTATTAGAACTTGTCCTTCATCTCTCCCCCTCTCTCTTTCTCTCTCGGCGTCTCTCTTACTTTGTTCTTGTCTCTTTCTATTGTTTGGGGCTCGCTTTGGTCATAAATTGTGTGCGCGGCTGCATTTTGATTACAATTTTTATGATTTTTAGGTCAAAATTTGCCAACATAAAATGGCCAAAAGTAAATTTGAAATAAATAAACTTGGCCCCCGAATAGCAACAAAATGGTGTCGTGTTTTATGTGCGCCCTTTTGGCCATAAAAACTCTCACACACACACATACATATGTACATATGTGTATGTGTGCGTGTGGTTGTCCGGTTTGCTTGGGTCTTTGTTTAGGCAATAACATTTAGAGTTTGGTTTCTTTATTGGCCCCATTTTTATATCTTGCTCTTTTTCGCTCTCACTCGCCATGTTTATAAGTTGCGAATTATTTTGGCTTTTGGCTCATATTTCATTTGCATTTAATGAGCCCTAAAACGGCTGCTGCTGCTGCTGTTTCAATGCCTCGTAAAAAAGTGTTGCAAATTGAAATATTCAGCCGGCCAAAGTGGGGTGAGCAACGACGCTCATTAGATGGCAACTTTCGAATGTCTTAGCTAAGCAGGTGTCATACATTTAACCAGGCCTACAACTTGACTGGGAAGCTGGCAACACGAAAGCCCAAACTGTGCCTGCCAAGATAAGAGCGCCAAAGATTTATGGCCAACGCAATGAGTTAAGAAAGACAAGTACGCAAGCAGCAGCAACAACAACTACAAAAGGCAAATCATGATGACGATGACGAGTTTCTGTGTACAACACAATGGGAAACAAACGGGAATAATAATGATGAAGCTGCCGCACACTGACAAACTAAATGATGGAGAATGATGCCAAACGAGTCGAAGCTGAAGCTGAAGCTGATGCTCAAGCTGAAGATGCTGCTGCCTGCCCGCCTGACTGCTTCTCTGATTGCTTGCTCCACAGCAAGTTTGGGGTTGGGACACGAGCCACGAGCCACGAGTTTGGAAGGTTGGCAGGCAAATAAGTAATGGCTGACAGCAGAGCGTTGCTTGTCGTTGTTCTTGTTCTTGTTGTTGTTGTTGTTGCTGTGCGTGTTTTGTCTTAAGAATATTTCAAGATGGCGCAGCTTTCTCATACATACGCATCAGTTTGAGTACACACAAAATGTTTCATGCAATGACACTGGCTGAATCAGGCATATGATTAATCGAGTTAATGCAAAGCCACTGTAAAATTAATGCGCTCAAAAAAGAGTTGTAAAGCTTGCAGACGAAAGTCGCTAAAACAACTTAATTGAAGCGCATTGAGAAGTCTTTGCTTTGCAACCTAGGCTAAAGCAAAATTCAACAACTAATAAAAATTGAGATACTAGAACGTTACAGCGCGAAGGGCACTTTGTTCTCTTTTAAACTTCAATAAAGGAAATAAATGTTTAGCTTTAAAATATATATTATATAGTCGCTCACATTCCCAAATTAATCAGCAAACAGTTTGCTGCATAATTAATCATAGCTTTAGGTTTAAATGTTACTTTAATTTCCTTGAGGCTTCGCGATTAATCCTTCATTCACAGCTCCTGCCATTTGCTCCCAAATACAAAGCACTCAGTTACACTTGGAAATCATTGTAAATATGTGTGTTTGCGTTGAAATGCTGCTGCTGATTTTAATTGAAGCTCATATATATGGCTCGTTGTGCCAGGCTGAGCATGATTAACAATAATTAGACTTGGCATTAATTACGCCAAAAAGTTAATTACGCATTGCCAAAGAATAATGTCATTCCTGTTTGCCGACCGAGTGTCTAGCTAGTGATAACGTTCGCTCTAGTAGTTGCTTTAACTATAAACAGCAACTTCCGAAATGTGCATGATATCTTGCTCTCGTAGTTTGCCGCCCCCCCTCGTCTAATACTATGACTAGTCGGCTCATCCCATTGTATGAAGCACGCTTCGTTGGGCTGTTTATTCAAGCAATTTAATTGCTAATTTCAACGCACAGCAATTGCAATTGGGAGGCCATGGCCGGGCACTAATAAAGTGCTTAAACATCGAGGGGGCAACTTATTAACCCTTTGACTCGGCCGCTGTGCGTTGGCGACACCCACACGGCGACAAACGAAGCAGCGGCCGCAATAAAATCAATCTTATTAAAACATTAACAGCGGGCAGAAGGGAAATAAAATAAATCAAATGGTGTCTTTCCCTTCGCTTCCGCGTGCCTCGTACTTCGTACTTTGTGCCTACCCATTGAACGTCGCTTAACGCAGCGGGGGTTTTTCTTCTGCCTCTGCTCCCCCCTTATGCTGGCTGGCACTTTATTAGCCTGCCTTCAATCAGCGGCGGCGACGACGGCGATGGCGATGGCAAGTGAACGGCAGCCAGCATATGAAATTCAAATTTGATGTTCCTTCCCCGACTCGCCGCTCACCGCTCACCGCTCACCGATCGCCGCTCACCCTTAGGCAGAGACACGGTCAGGGCCGGGCGAGCAACCCCCCATGGCTGACAATGGCATTTGGTGAAAATTTTGCATAGAAAGCAGACAGCAGGCCAGAATGAATGTGGCAGAGGAGCATGTCCTTTTATTATTATTTTTATTGTGCGGTGATTTTCTGCCACCCCGCGCGCAAAGAGGCCAATACACGTTTTTTTTTCCGGGAGGGGAGCCGGGGGCAGGGGGCGGGGGTTGTCACTTTGGGCGGTGGGGTGCATATAAATACGACATAATTTCATTGTAATGAATAAATTGATGGATGGATATTTCCTTTGCACCACCTTCGTGGTGTCGAGCAGCAGCCCATTAAACCGCAATGATTGCGGCCAAAGTCGTCTCCAGGGTCCAGTTCCTAAGTGAGCAACGAACGCTGTGGCCTATTAATAATTTGCCAGCAGGTTCTTGGCATAAATAACAATTTGATTTTTTAATTTTGCATTTTCGAAAACGCATTCATTATTTGCCCCAATAAATTTCCAAACTAGTTTCGCTTTCTTTTTTTTCCATTATTTTTATTGTTCTTCTTTTTTGTTTTGCGTTTGATTCAATTTCTATAACTAGTAATGTTAAGTGTACAATTATTAAATATATATATATTTATATTTATATTTACTTTAATTTTTATTTTGATGTTTTTTTGTTTTTTTTTTTTTCTTGTTTTGTAGTTTTGCAACTTGTTGTTCATTTATTATTCTTGCTTGGTTGATTTATCTCTGGTTGTTTATACGACTAGACAACTCCTTAAAAACTGAACTACGGTCTTTGATATATTTTGTTTTGTTTACAATACAATTGGTTTTTTTTTTGGTTTTTCGACTTGATTTTTATACGTTCTTTATATATTTTTATATATAGTATTTGGTATATGAGCTGCCAAACAAAAAAAAGGTTAGGGTATAGGCGGAGTTTTTTGTTTGATTTTTGTTTTTCGAAGGATTTGCAGACAACTTTAACTTGACTTTTAATTTAGTTATTTTTATTTGTTTTTCATTTAGTTTTTTTTTTGGTATAGCTAATTAGTTCTTTAGTTAAGATCGAACTTGGTTTTAGTTTCTTATACATACAGCTTGCTGTCTATAGCTAAATATTTGCTTTATAATATTTACAAAACACTTAACATTATACATTAATGTTTTTCCTTTTTTTTGGGGGAGTGGTTGTGGGGATAGGGGGAGTGAACATAATTGGCATTTAATCGGAGCGAAAATAAAATACAATTATCAATTTGTAATTAATTTTGCTGCCTTGCTGGCGATGGCGCTTAATGCCAACTAATTAAAACTGCCTGCAATGTTGGCATTTCAATTCTCGTTCGATTACTTTTTTTTTTGTTTCATTATTATTTTGGCTTTTTGTAAATGTAATTATTGTTCTTCGAAAAAAGTTGTTTGCCATTGTTGATGTTGCTGTTGCTGATGCTGTTGCTGTTGTTATTGTTGCTGCCTTTTGCGACTTTCACAGCTAAAATTTAATTAAGTACGCTTAATACTATTTTTTTTTGGTTTCTTCTTCATCTGCTTTTTTGGTTTGGGGCTTCCTTTTTTTTGTTTACTGATTTATGCAGTTTTACAATAACAAATTGTGAATTATTTATTTTATAAAGTACGTTGATTTAAATATTTTAATTTTTGTTTTAAATATATATATATATATATATATATGTATTTATATTTTGTATATACTTAATAAGCAATCGCTCAATCGATGACATCTTCGTCGACATCGTCGCCGTTGTCGTTATTGCCACTGGAAGCGCCGCCCGATGCGGCAGCAGCTGACATTAACCCATTGGTGCCCAGGGGCGATTTGTTGTTGTCATCGATGCTGCCCACAGCGCCACCGCCGCCACCACCGCCTCCGCCATCGTCAGTGCCTGCTCCCCCATTGCCCAAGCCCAAATCACCGTGATGATCCAGCAGCAGCGAGTTATTATTATTGTTGTTGTTGTTGTTGTGATGCAACATGTTGCTGTTGTTGTTGTTGCTGCCATTGCTGCTGCCGCCGCCGGTCAAGTGGTGGTGCTGCATGGCGTTGCCATTGTGCTGGCCGGAGAAGTGCTGCAAGTGGTGCTGGTGCTGATTGAGCAGAGCACCCAGAGCGTTTTCTCAGACAACATCCGTGACGCCGTACTGGCAAGCGGACAGTCCGGCTGAATTGGAGCGCGACACGGGCGACGGGGCCGAATAGGGGCTGCTGAAGCCGGTGGCATGCTGCTTCGCCTTCAGCCGCAGCGTGGCGATGCTCGACGACATGCTGCTGCTCATGCACGGCTCGGCGGCGGTGCGATACATGTACGGATTGGCGGGTGTCGTGTACGGGCAGGGCGCAGCGCCCACGCCCACATTGGTGTTGGTCAGCGTTGAGCCCATGGTGCCCGGGAGCATTGAGTTGTTCATGCTGACTGCCACACTGCTGGCGCCCGTGTTGAAGCAGTTCACCGAGTTCTGGTGATGGTTGCTGGTCACCATCGAGCCGAGCGGATTGACGGGCCACGGGAACGGTTTGGTGCCCAGCGGCGAGGGCACCTTGGTCCAGTTGTTGTATGGATATGATGTGTACAGCGAATCATCGGCGAAGGGTTGCATGAACTGTGTGCCAAAGCCGGACTTGAAGTCGGCAGCTGCCACAGCCGCATTCATCGCATTACGCTCACGTTTGCGCCACTTGGCTCGTCGGTTCTTGAACCACACCTGCAGAGACATCAAGAGAAACAGAGAGAGAGAGAGAGAGAGAGCGACAAGTTAGTTAAAGTTTTAAAAGCTTGCTGGCAGCCATTTTCTTTTATTGCGTCGCCGTGCCGCATAATTTATTATATTGCCGCCAACTTGAAAATTTATGTATCCGTCTGTCGCGTGTGCGAAAAACTCCCCCAAAAAATACCGCCCCCAACCCAACCACCCAAACACCAAATCCCCCAACGGTGGCGGCGGTGGCAAAAAAGGGCGCCTCGTAATACGCATGTGCAGTAATTATAAATACAAATATACATAAATACTGCCATTGTTGTAGCTGTTGCCGTTGCCATTGCCGTTGCCTTTGCCTTTCGTTCTTTTTTTTTTTTAATGGAGAGCTTTATATAAATAAACTCAGCACGCCAACCCCCGAAAAAAGCCAGTATACAACAGCATTAAAGTTGTTTTTGTGCGAGTGTGGAGTGTGCTGGGGGCAAGCGTGGAGAAGCAGACGCAAAAAATAAATCAAAATTATTTTGCAAACAAAAAAGTACAGAAAAAAAAGGAAAACAAAAGCGGAGAAAAGCAAGTAGATAAACAAAATGGCAACTTTGTAATTTATTGCTGAAGTTTGCGCAGCGCACAGATACCAAGAGATACAGCTAGAGATACTGTATGTAGCTAACAGATACAGAAGTATCTGCTTGCCCCAGCGGCAATGACAAAAGGCGTTCGCTTTGCAGACGCTGCCAGCATTTTTGATGAGTTCTTCTCTTCCCACACAAATGCGCCAAGATTCGCTCTGCTTCGTTAGCGAAATTGTGTTGCATTTCCTTTCTCTCCTCCTTTTTTTTTCCCAGACTGCGTTCAGGTAATTTGGACCAGTTAGAAATTTTTGGTGTGCAATCTTGTTGCCGCATTGCCACATTGTAGTTAAGTCAACGCAACACAATGCAGAACGGGCTGGGGTTGAAATTTATTGCCTGCCACGCTACGCTGCATGCCACATTCGCTTGTGTGCGTAACTAAATGCGGCCACGCGTTGCCTGTATGCAAAAACTGGGCCTAAAGCGGCGCAGACCTTTGTGTTTGTTTTGTGGGAAAAGTCAAAAACTAATGCCGTGATTAACAAGTGGAAAATGTTCGACTCGTGCCGCGGACAACGGGGCGAATTTAATGCGCATTCATTTTCCCGGCAATTGGTTTAATCGCATTAGTTGCGCCAGTTAATTGAAATCGTATGACTTTGGCGCACAAATTGAGCTGTAACTGAATACAAACACACAACGTGGGAAACGCAGAGCGGGAAATTGCTTAAAGTCGCTCTCAAGCGTTTTTTTGGCTAGCACATAAATCAAAGTGTTGCCAATTTCAATATATCCAACCAGGCAATGTGTCAATTTGTCAAGGTACATCGCTCAGCCGCATCCGCATCCGCATCGTTCTTCTCATCATCATCATCATCAGAGTCATCAACGTTAGCAGCAGATCCGGCTTGACTGTGATGCAAAACTAACGTCATCGATCTCGTCAACTGTCATTTTCACGTATCATTTAGCAAGTTGTTGAAGTTTTGGGCACCAACCAAAATATACAAACAAAAAAAAACCGAAACGCGCAACGTTTGCATGATGGAAAATTGATGTGACTGCAGGAAAATAGCAAAAAGAAAAAATTGCCAACGTCCAAGAGCCAAAAAATAAAAAAACAGCATCGCAATTTTCCACTCGACAGGCAGCAGTCGCTGACTCAAGCAGAAAATCCTAATTGGTTTTGATGACAACGCTCCTCCTTAAGCCCCTGGTAACTACGTTTTTATGCTGGTGCCTCAACGCATCATCAGGTAAAGTTGTTAAAAAAAAACAGCAGAATTCTATGGACGCAAGAGCAAATTGGAATATGAGTGGCGCAATGTGAGCATGTGGCAAAAGTTACGGGTTGAGTATTTTGAGTATTTTTCATTTTGTTTCATTTTCTGATTTCTAAGGGTCTGCTGTCGGTTGGTTGAGTGAAGAGCTGCCATTTTGATTGATGGTCACAAATTGCAGCTAAATACGTTTTTTATTTGCTTAATTCCTTGGCCCCTCTTTCATTCTGCTTTTTCTTTTTTTGTTTTATTCACACTACTCACTTCCGGGGTGGTGCTTGACTAGTTTGGAAATTGAAGTGAAAATTTTGATTGCAGACAATATTGATAAGCAGGGGACTTTCGACGCTTAATAATCGGTGAGATTGCGGCTAACTGGCAGACGGCATATCTTGAAATATACCAAGATAAAGCCAAACTCTTCAGATTGAATTACAGATAGTTAAGTTGGACTTGATAAATTAATTATTGTTTCACTAATTGCTTGATTAAAGCAGTGAAGTTGTCGCCCAATTTCAATAGTTTCATTGCGCATTTGACTCTTGGGATTTGCAGAGCTTTAATGTAATTCGCATAAGCTTTTAAAGCACATTATAGCTTTAGCGATTAAATGGATTAGCAAGCTTTGCAAACACTTGAAAGCCCTGAAGCTGAAAAGGTTTAAGTGCTTTACAAAATATACTAAAAGTTGTCTGCTTTAAAAAAATATGTGTATTACCAACTAGAAGTAAAAATCTTCTTGATTTAAGTCACTTTCCACTGCGGCTATTAAAAGTATCTCAAGCCTGAAACTAGCCACAACTCGGAAACCTTTTGACACCATTAAACACGGGCTGTAATAGATTGAACCAACGGCGACTCTAACTGCCCATGTTGTGGCTCCTTTATGGCCATTGTTTTTTATGAAATGGCACAGACAAAAATACGTTAGCTGTTTCCAGGCCATTGCCAACACCTGACCATAAAAATGGGGAGAATAAAGCAATTGGTTGGTTGTTTGTTTTTCTGTATATACTCTGCTCCATTGGGCAAAATCGCGAAGCAACAAATGTTTTTTACGAGTTCGTTTTGCTGGTTAAACTTGCAACTGTTAATTGAATTAAATGCGGGGAATGTTGTGTATCGTTTTAAAAAGTCAGATGAGAACATATTGCCATAATTGCCGAGTCATGTTAATCTGCAGATTAGTAGCTATCAGCTAGCAGGAAACCAGGTCCAAGAAGACAACATTTCCAACCCGACACAAAGCGTTTTGTTTGCTCAAAGACGGGGCTGATTTCAGACGCTCTTTTTTTTTACTTTTTGACAACTTTAAACCCACCCAGATTTATATATTGGCCTCTCTCGGTGTGTGTGTTTGTAATCCTTTTGTATATTTGATAAATTTTATTGCCTACGCTATTATTGCAGTCAAATGCGAAGGGAGCTGAGAGCATGATCATGATCATTAATTCTCGTGCGGTTTCTAATTCATTAAACAACCCTCGTTCGCTGGCCCGCTGACAAATTGCCTGGCATTGTTTTGCATTTCACTAGAAGCAGCCAGGAGAGTGGGGAGGGGAGAGAAGCGCTTTACAGACACTGCGAGGGGTTGCACCCCAACGAATGCAAACCTTTTGTCATCATATAATGGACCATAAAACAAACTGTATCAATATTTTATGCATTTTTCGCCCAACACATGTTTCGATTGACATAATTTCCACGACATATTCTTCGACTATATACAACCCCGGGTTGACACTTGTTCTCTGGTGGGCCGCAGCTAATTTCTTTATAGTTGTAGTTGTCAAGTGACTTTACTTGCCACTACGTACAATTTTCTTGGCATATGCGCAACTTTTGTTGCACGAACAAAAATTTGCATAGGAAAACCATGAAAAATGCATTGCGGCTGTGATTTGTCAGCACGCCATGTAAGCGGCAGATGTTTTTTATTTGTCAACTAATTGCACACACACATAACGATAAATGACCTGCCTCTGTTTCTGTTCGCTGCTCGTTCAATTAGGTTTTGTGTGTCGCCAGGCGAAACGAGTTGACGATCAAATGATCGATCAAGTCAAGAAGTCGATAGATAGCTAAACATACAAATTGTAATTGTAACTCGAACGTGTTGCCGTCGTGTCGCTGCCTTCCGTCTTCTGATGGAGTGACAACGGCAAACATGCTTATACGATTACGATATTGCCCGATGATATCCAAGAGTTATCGGGTCGCGCTTAGACATATTTGCTATTTGCCCCCGGTTGGCGCCACTTTGAATTGTTTACCACAACTATCGTTTACAAACAATTACAACTGTTTGTGCGTGTTACTACAATTTGCCTCTGCCCCACGCCGCTGCCCGTCGCTTTGTTGATAGCTGGTATCTTCGATGTGTGTGTGTAGTACACATCTATCTCAAGTTGGTCTGGGCCATAGAACCCTTGAGGCTGTCAATAGCAATACCAATTGCCGTGGCATGTACAAACAGCTGGGCATTTTGATAAGCTCCGGCGACTGCGACGGCCCAGTTTAGACGACACCACAGCGGACACCATAAAAATGTAAAAACAAAGCGAGAGAAAAATAACGCAAGCCGAACTGCAAACTGCGCCAAAGTTTTAGCCGCAATCGAGGCGGCAATTTATGGCAACTTTGCGCCAATGCAACCAGCCCCACCCACTGCCCCCAAGTCAACCCAGTGTGCACCATAAATTTACACTGCAGCACAAAATGGCGGCGTTTGGCTCTGGCTGGGTTTTTGGTCAGCACGTTTAAGCCGCGCGAATTCAAACGGTTTCCAGCGGGACAATGGGCGGAGGGGGGTTGAGGACAAAAAAGGGGCAGCATATTTACGAGTTGGCGCTGGCATTTCGCAGCGCTCTGTGTTTGTTTGTGCTACGTGCTGCGGTTGCATTGCGGTCATTTCGGGCCTGCAGTGGCGCCGCAGTAATTGCCGCATAATTGCACACACACCACCACAATGCAACATGGATGTCGTTGCTGCTGCTGCCGTTGCTGCTGTTTACAATTTGCGGTCCGGCTGTGCAATTAATATGCTGCCACTCTGCTACTCACCCTGACGCGAGCCTCGGTTAGATTGGTCCACATGGCGATCTCCTCGCGCGTGGACATATCCGGATATCGATTGCGACTGAACGTATGCTCCAGCTCCTGCAGCTGCTGTGAGGTGAAGTGTGTGCGCTGTCGCCGCTGTCGCTTGTTCTTCTTATCGTTCTTCGGCTCATCGGCGCTGCTCGTCATCGGCTCATCGTGGCCCGAATTTGATATGTTCTCCGTTTTGATTGTGGTCTCGTTGACGCTGCGATTGCCTGTTGAGAGAGCAAGTCAAAATTTGCCCATTAGATGCACGTAATCAATGTGTTGTTGCAGCCCAAGCAAAGTTTATCTGGTTTGCACTCCCCATTCACGCCCTAATCAGCTACCAGCCAACACATTTTCCCGTGTGTGGCGTTACTAATTGCTATTGCCATGCAACCTTCAAACGACGCCAGCTCTTCCTCCCGCCACCTCCCACTCGGTGGCAACATCAAAGCGATCGAGCCGCCGACTGGACGGGCATAGAAGCTAGCCTAGTTTTTTGTTTTCGGCCAGGCTACCAGATTTACAACCCGTTAATGTGTGTTCAACGGGCATGTCATCGATCATGGCGGCGTGCTTTCTCTGTTGTTGTCGCTGTCGCTGTCGCTGTCGTGTCGTTGTTCTTGCCATTGTTTGCCTCAAGCGCCGAAAAAATCAACAACAACAAACTTAATCAAATAAACTAAATGACTGGCCATATGAAATATCAGTTTCGGTGGCTCGACAAACGTCGTCATCACGTCGCAAATCAAAGCAGTCTAATCGAAAACTAAACGCGACGCGAGCGAGTAAATTTTGCCGACAAAGGCCAAGAGCCAACCACTCCACAAACCCCCAACAACCCTCCACTCCCCCACCTCCCTAGGCGAACCCCTCTTGTGCTTGAACCAAGTGACGCCCATTGGCCATGCTTATGAAAATTATTATAAATTATGCTTCTTATCTAACGTACGCTTCTATAAAATCAGTAACGAGCCTTCTCTCTCTCTCTCTCTCTCTCTCTCTCTCTCTGTCCCTGTCTCTCGTGTATATTTCCCTCGCCTTCTCACGCTCGCGTTGTGCGTTAGCTTTTGTCACGCTTATTACTGGCCACCTTAATGATCGAAACTATAATTATAGACAATTGTATTAAGAAATCCAGTGGAATTTCTTTGTAAACTTATCATGAAATTTATTGCAACCGAAAATACGATTGCTATGTGCATTTCTTTTGCTAGAGATCTAAACTTTAGATTGTAAAGTCTATAAATCAATAGTAGTTTTTATAAAGTAAGAAATATATGTTCCAATTTTAGGAACATTAGCTCAAAGTGGCTTATGAAGATTAATTAAATAATGTTTGAATCTACGAGTAGTTTTAGCATTTTATTTACTCACCATCTTTGCGATCTCGACTTCGATTCGATAAGGTGGATGTCGACGATGTTTGAAAGTTGTTTAAGTGTGTGCTATCCAAACTATTTGCTACGGCGGTCATGGAGCTATGACTATCACGAAAATCACCGGTTTCGGCCCAAACTGAAAAGAATAAACCAGCAAAGGCCACAGAAATATACAAAAAAATTAATGTTTTAACATACAGGTTTAAAGGCAAATATATTCAAGCAAACACTGTTAGTGTGTGCATAGTAGAAAAGTATTTAAGCGCAGGACCAACGAAGCCCATAAAAATGAGTTTATAAAAGGATTTATACAGCAAATGAAGCCGGTGGCATCAGTTTTAAATGGGCTTTTGGTTAGCTCGATTAAGTGCACAAGTGCCGGGAGCTTCTCTGCTAGCCAAGTGCAGGCCAAGACTCGACCAAGTCTTGGGCCATTAATTGCAGCCATTAAAGAGAAAGAAGCCTGGCCGCCTCGCTGCGGCACATTATGGAAAACTTGAGGCAAAGATAATGAGGAAAATTGCGTTCGCTTCACAATAAGTCTGAGGCAACTCAAATGAGGCATGAGTTTGTTTAGCAATGATTACGCTAGTTAGCTACGCTCAATTTCATATTAATTGCTGCCACTTTGACATGTTCCCCCAGATGCAGATTTATGTGCAGACAATTGATACTTGGCCTGGCCTCTTTCCTGAGGTGTGCGCCCATATGGTCTTCGGTCTCCGGTCTCGGGTCTCGGGTCTCGGGTCTCAGGTCTCGACTTCCTGGCCACTGCACCTAAATCTTATGGACTTCCTTGCGCTGCTCGTTTGCGTGTTGCATAATATATGGCATTTTCACATGTTGTCAGTTTTATGTGGTTTTTAAAGTGCCACAGCGTCAGAGACTCCAACTGTGGCTGCAAACACCCGCGGCGACATTTTGAAAACAATTAGCTCGTTGTTGCCACTCGCTGCCTGAAATTCGAGGGTCCAAATGGGGCTGCAAGTGTCGTGTCTCTATCTGCAGCTCAATTAATTACACGGCATTTTCTCGCTCAAGTCACGCCTGACTGGCAAAATAAAATCATTAAAATGCTTGGCAATCAATTAATGATATTCGGCTTATTAATCGTTATTTTTAGCGCATTCATAGTTGTCATTTATGTGCCCTAAACTCCGCTGAGAATAGTGAATGACTGACAGCATTTATTATTTGTCATTAAGGGACATTAAATAAAATGGGGGAATACTTTTTACTTTGAGCAGACTAGACTTTGAACATTTGCTATTTCTAATCCAAGTTTTCGTAAAAGATTGCGATCTTAGCTTTAGCTTGGTATGCACACAAATTCCGGACTTTCTTTTTATAGCTAATTATAGCTATTGATTACCCAAGTTTTCTTTTTTAATGTGCTGCTCCACCGGAAAATTGGAAAATGCTGCTTAATAGCCGCTGCTGCTGCTGCTGCTGCTGTTGTCTGTGATGTTCTCGTTGTGCTCGATTTCAACCTGAGCATGTGCCTCTTAAATGGGTCGCCAGCATCATCTGTGCCAGTTCGTTTCCTCCTTCCACCAACCCTCCCGCCAACTACTCTTAAACTGTTGCCCCTCCTGCTCGGCGGCAAGAATGTAAAAATATTTTCTTAACGATGCGCTCTAAAAAACGCAGAGAAAAGCACGTACCGCAGCGATTTTTATTTGTTTAAATATTTTTTTCTTCATGCTTGCGTTCTTTGCGTGTATTTTGTTCATTTCGTTTGCGACTAATTTGAATTTGAATTTGATTTTTCCCCAACAAATTGTTTGTCGTCTGTCAGTTGGCGTTGACATCTCTCGTCGCAGTTGTTGCCAGAGTTTTTCCGACTTTTTACAATGTTTTTCAAGGTTTGCAGCTAGCTCGCTAGCGTGTGAGTGGCAAGTGTCAATATGACTTGGCCGAAAGTGGTGGGCGTTGCCTCAACATTTTTGGCCATGTCAGTGAGCTGTGACAACAAGTGTCAACGTCGCTTTTAAGCAGTCTTTCACTCACTCGGCCATTTTGCAGAGGCGTTTGAGCAAACAAATCGCCAATGATATAATGAAAAAGTCTTTTCTCGTCTGCTTCGTTTTCTTGTTTTTTTTTTTTTGCCAACAAAAGTCAATAGAAGCAGAGCACACCCCGAATGTATGTGATAGCTAAGGGCGAGCTACTATTAATCATGCGGGCAAATATGAAACTGCAGAAAAATGAGAAATAAATGTTTGCCTGTGGACAATGATTTTGATTTTGATATCCAGAAAGCAAACACGGCAGACAGTTTGGCCATTTGTCGCATTCATTCATAAGCATTTTCCACAAAAACTTTGACACACGACACGGCGGCAGAAGCAGCAGCAGCAGCAGCACCAGCAGCAGCAGCAGCAGCTATAAATTATCCTGCCCAGGCACTGTCAAACCTCCACAGGATACACCCAAAACAAACAAACAACACACGCACGCACACACAAACAGACAGACAAAAGGATCGCCGAGCCTCGCTCGAGATGCCAAGGGAGCTGGACAGAAGGTACGCCCCGAGAGCGCGTCCTTTGACACAACGCAAACCCAGGCAGAACAAAAAAAAAATAGAAGAAGGAAGCAGGAAATATGGCAACGTTTACTTGTAGCATTTTGTGACCAAAAACAAACGATTAATGTGACAGTTGAATTGGGATGCTCAGCACAAAGCACACACACAAAGGACGAGAGAGACGCAGAGCACGAATCGAAATACTTTTTGCCCCTTTTGCCGCTGCTATTTTGACAAGTTAGTTGCTTTCATTGTTTGGCGAAATTAAACCACTCTTTTGGGGGGAAGGCGCAAGTGAAATATCAAAGGGTTGCGGTCGCTTGCAAGTATCCTATACATAGAATTTTTCCAATTTCATGCCACATTTGGCAGTGAAAAGTGTTAATATGCGACAGGTTTTGTGCACCATATGCCCCGAAAAATTGTCACTGTGATTGGCAAAAACCTGCAGCACCCTCAAGACGCAGTAAGCAGTAAGAAATTAGCTGGGAGTGCTGTAAAAATCAAGTTAACCGTTTGTTTGCCTACGTGGAGAGCGAGTATAACAACAATCTGCAAAGTTAATCCTTTATGGCAAGCCAGACAATGACAATGGACAGCACATACATACATATACACACACTGCTGAGGTTATGGCAATATAATGAGCTTGGCAGCACAACTTGCCCCAAACACACAGAAAGAAGCTCACATAAAAATCAGTGCAATAACATTGACATGGCCCAAAGTCCGAGCAGAGTCGAAGCAACCCTCTGGCCAGACAGGCAGACCACATCGAGGCAAGCTCATTAGTCGAGGGTCTGCCAGATAAGGCCGAGAAGACATGGACAGGGTCTGTCGAGCCAAGCACAGACTCGTTCTTGTGCTGTTATCCACCCCCCTCCCCCCCACACACAGTTGCTCTGTCTATCTTTGTCTATGTGGAACTTGTTGTAGTTTTCCACTGCAATGCCTTTTTCAGTAATTTTCTCGACTGTCAGCTCAAATTTTTGGCTCCAGTTGATGCCGTTGGGTCATTTGCCCATTTTCCCCCTCACCCTCTCCCCTCTCTGCCATCCCGTTTTTGTGCAGAGAGCGTGGCCAACGTTGCCTTGGACAGCCGAGCGCAAGTTTGTTTCCTCAGATAATCTCTAATGCGACATTTTTACGAAATTGCACGATACGGATAATGAGAAAGAGGCGACTGCACAACTCTCTATTCTATACTCTATTTCCACCCACAACCCACAGCCACCTCCACCTCCATCTCCACTCTGCGCAATGCGACGTAATTGCGGTCTTGGTCGAGTTAGAGATTTGTCTGTGAGGGCAAAAAAGGCAGCAGCTCTGACTGGTTGCCATAATGACATTATAATTTATATAAACGAAATCAGTGCCATCAGAGTGGAAGTGGAAGCAGCAGCAGGAGACGAAGGAGACCAACGACGACGACGACGACGACCACATGTCTCCTTGGTGTCTGTGTGTCAGCATTGTGATATATGGGCAGTTTTTGTCTTGTCCTTGCACTGCAGTCTGCAGACCAAAAGGAACTTTCGTACTTGAAGTGGGCGTCAACCGAGATGGGTGATTATCCCATTGGTTGCCACAATTTATGGGGTGTTTGCTTGCCAATTGCACTACGATCTTTTGTTTTTGCAAGCCACATGACATATGTGCGCAATTTTCCAGAGATTTTCACAGTAAATACAGCTGCACTTGATGTGCGAATTTCGATGGCACGACTGCTCGCATTTAAAGCGTCTTAAAGACGGACACGCTGTGCACACAAAATGGCTGCACACGCGAAAATCGATAAAATGTGTATTTATATTCATAAAGAAAAGGCAGGACAGCTAAAAGGGAGGCACACGGCAAGACACGGCCTGACAAATAAGTACAAGCGAAGCCCACGGCGAGCACACGTTGAATTTAAAGTAGGCATATCCTTGCACAGGATGTGCTGTGTGTGTATCTATGGCTGGAACTTGTGTCACATGTGCGCAGCGTCTCTTCATTAAAGACGCATTTGAGGAGCTCGCCTCAAGTCGGATGAAACTTTAGAGAATTTCCATTTTTTGTCTCGAATTTCTAGAAATTATATTTCCAATTTAAAGTGCACTTTGTGCTGTTTGTTGTGATTATGCTGCACGTGCCATTAACACTTTGGGCCGACACGAAACAAACACAAACCTAAGTGCAATGATATGTGGATGAGGCACAACAGATAACGAAGATTTCATAAGAAAGTCGAGCAGCAAATTCTCGCACTCGCACTCAGCAGCAGATACAGCTACAGCAACAGCTCCAGATACAGATACTTTTAGAGATAGAGACAGCGAGCGGGCGAGGCAATTTAATATTTTATCAAGGGCTACAAGGGCAAACATTGTCATAGGCAAATAGTTAGTCTACCATATCTAAGCATATATCTGTATCTGTATCTGTAACGACTTGGCAAACACGCACAGGACTCGCAGCAACAACTACAACCGAAATAACATGATATTTGTGTATTATTTGCAGAGCAACCAAAATGTAAACTGCTCTGATTTACATTTCAGTTTTGGTTTGTTGAGGTTTCTTCTGTTGGTTTTTGGCTTTGCTGCGCGTAAATAAATAGACACACAAATCGCTTCGTAGTCATGTCGAAAGTACTTAGTCATCGTTAGATAATGCTGACTAAGGTCACAGGATCAGCTCGAATACGGTGTGCAATAATTAGACTAGATACTACTATATTTTTGTGTGAAAACGAAA
This sequence comes from Drosophila siamana, assembly GCA_035047445.1. Taxonomy (NCBI): domain Eukaryota; kingdom Metazoa; phylum Arthropoda; class Insecta; order Diptera; family Drosophilidae; genus Drosophila; species Drosophila siamana. The sequence goes on along the minus strand of JAWNPP010000004.1, from coordinate 12,643,447 downwards.
GCATTTGTCAATTGCTTTTTGTTGGGTAGCGGCAAAGCTCTCTTTAGAGGCTGCCAGCTGCTGACAACATAATTCAGATTCAGAACATGGCCAGCTGCCAGTGGGGACACTTTCGACATTAAAGAGTTGTAGCCCATGGTATTAAAAAGCATTAACTTTTTATTGTTTTACACGCTGCAGCCAGCGTTGCATGCATAATAATAATAAAAAAAAACCAAAAAAAAAAAACAAAAAAATAGAGATGTTGCCGTCGGACGGCAAATAAATAGCTGACAAGCAAACTGAGAACGGAATGGAAAATGGGAAAAATGTGAAATTAGTGTACGTGAACTTGAAATCCTTTGAGCGCAAAATTCGAAATAAAAACACGCACAGAACCCATAAAATGATGATCAACACCGACGAACTAAACGAACTAATAGAGGAGGTCTGTAGTGTGTGGTGTGCACCATAAAAAACTGCACTAATAAAAAAGAAAAACATTTCCACACAGAGACAGACCGAGAGTCGTATTGAGAGCGAGACACATAAATACTCGTACAAATAAAACTTAAATATTTTATAACACAAACAAATGGCCGTGTAGGTGGGTTTGATTTTCGAGAATCCATTCCATGCTCGTGTTAGCTGGTTAAGAGGGGTGTGTGGGGCGAGGGGGTTGGGGAGTGGGGCGACCATTAAATTGGCCAATAATTGAAAATCCAATTGCAACAGTGCAACAGTCCAACACGGCATTTGGGCACGTTGTGTGGCCATTATTTAAACAAGAGCGTAAACAATAACGACAACAACCAACGGCAACAATGTGAAATTTGTTGGCAACATGATTCTGCACCTGCAGCGAAAGCAGCGACTCCTCCTGCAGCTTCGAACTCTGTGTGTTCGCCTGGCTTCTGTGTTTTATCCTTGTGTCTGTCTGTGTGTGAGTGTGTGTCAAAGGATAACTGCACTCGTGCATATTTTAAATGCGCACAATTTTTGTGTTAAATTGTTTTGGCACGCAAATAAATTGAGAGCCAGCTGCGTCTCCTTTGGTGGCCCTTGTGGCCCCGACAAAGTGCAGAGTTTGTGAGGCTGTTAACCTGGCCAAGGTGCTTGGGGCCAAGTTCAGTGAGTTTCGCCAGACAGCGGACAAATCTCTCAGACAAATGCAAGCTACAAGCAGAGCTATAAGGAGCTTTTTGTAAAGTGAAATAAATGCTTTTGCAGTTCTTTTGTTTTAACAAAATTAGGTTTTGATATACGAATGAATAATTCCACAATTATAATTGTGCATTTTTAGTTTAAGTGGTGATGTCTTTTTCCTGCTATTTCTATACTTCTTTTGCAATCAACGTTTTACTTGTATATAAGATAGAGTAAATTTAGAGTTTTTATAACAGTAATTTATTTGATTAATTGACTAGATATATGAACAGAAACTGCTATATTTGTCTTAACTTTGTCTGCTTAACTTTATGCTTCTAAATAAATCCAACTTTATTAATTTGAATCTGATGTTAAGCTTGCAGAATTGTATTCTCTAATCAACTAATTCTCCTCTCTTTACGAATTGTAATCTACAATTAATCTGACGCTTGCCATTATGAGGTTATTGACGCAACTTCCTCTCTTTGTTGCGACCTTTGACTGACTGCAGGCAATTGAATTGAGCAATCTACCCGGAACACTTGAGCCATTTGGATCGCAACACCTCCACGACAGACAGAGTGTCTGGCCGCAGTCAAATTCCCATAACAATTAGCCTAAACGGAACAACAAACACTTGACTACAATGCACATATCAAATTTCTGGCCGTGGCGCGACCCTCTTTCAACTGTCGCTGCTGCAGCATCAAAGCACTCGAAGTGCCACAAAAGGGAATGGAATGGGAATTTGGGAAGAGTGTGTTGCCTTCGGCACTACGGCAGAAGGGTGTTCAATTAGCCGTGACATGCGCAGCAAAAGTGAAATTTGTTTAGTGTGTTTTTTTCTTCTTGTTGTGTTTTTTTTTTGGGTCGCCTTTGTTACGCTTTTATGAAGATTATGCGCTAATGATTACACAATGATTATGAATATGCATGAGGCATGGATGTTGACAAGAGAGTGAGAGAGAGGGGGAGGGAGGGGGCGGGAGACACAACGACAAGTTGTCGTTCGTTGGCCAAACAGGAGTTTTGCACATTGTTTAGAAATTTACGAGCACCGCATGAATGATGAAGTACAAGTATCGAGAGCGTGAATGATTTGGTGTAACAAATGAATATTGAAATGTCGACAGCTGTCGCTGACAGTTGCAAAAATATTCTATGCTGTGAATGTGGACACTTGTTGAAGCACAAAAACACACACATGAACTCAAACGCACACATGCGGAGCAACGAATATCACGCATACGCAGCGTTAAACTGCGACGCTGCCTGAATTATGGCCGCATTAATTACTTGTAAATTTGTTAGGCGCTGCTGCTGCGAAGAACCCCAAATTCTCTTGAAATGCGGCGAGCAAAGAATAAATTGAGGAACAAATTGGCCACGAAATTGACTTGGCCCCATAAACTGAACCGAAAATATGCGAGGGGGAATCTTTGTCGCTGTCGTTGTCGCGTCTGCTTTTGTGCCAGCCACTGTCTCTATTCGGTACTTACTTCTGAGTTTCTCGAGCGGCTCGTGCTTCGGTGTGTGCGGCGGCACGACGGCATGATGCGGATGCTGCGGATAGCTGCCAACCAGATCCTGACCGGCGGCCGTGTGATGCAAGTGACTGAGACTGCTGATGGGCATCAGGCTCGAGATGGCGGGTGAAATGCTGACCGACGAACTGGAGTCGTGCAAGCTGTGGTGGCTGTGCAAGTGCTCCGCACCCGATGCGCTGCTACCGCCGCCATTCACCGTCGAGCTGCCGCTGCTCAGCGCTGTGCTCGTTGTGGTCGCGCTCTCCGCGGAGCCCGCCGAGCCGGCGCCGTTCGCAGTGCTCGCACTCACCAGATCCTGCAGACAGAGGCCGGTCGACTCGGCGGACATGGCCTCGAGACCATTCAATGCACCGCTGACGCCGACGCCGCCGCCCACACCGCCGCCGCCGGGAATGCCGCCGGGCCCCAGGGCGGTGGCCGAGCTGGTCACCACGCCGAGGCCACCGCCAGCGGCACCGCAACCGCCGGCGGCGGCGCGATCCATGCCGAGATACGTTGGGAAAATGGTGGAGAAGCTCTGGGCGACAGCCTGGTGCGGCTGGTGGTGGTGATGCAGCGCGGACTGCTGGTGCGCGGGGTGCGCGGGATGCAGCGGCGGCAAGTGGTGATCTCTGCCGTTGAACTTCGTCGTGACGACGTCCTTGAAGTGTTGCAAGAATGTCGTCGTCTTGAGGCCGGTATCTTCCAACTGTGGCGAAAGCAGATCCAAGTTGTGGCTGTCTCTGAGCTCGCTGGCGCGGCTAAAAAGCGCGCTGCGATGCTGTAAGTCGCGACACGAGAGATAGAGAGAATAGAAAGTGATTAAATTGAAATGGCAGCGTAAAGCTTATCAAATAGCAAGTAGTATGACTGTATTCGGTAACTGTATCGCTAGCTACCTGTGGCCAAAGTAAACGCCAGACTTTGCTTTACTCTTTTTTCAGTGTTTTGCTTTTATCACATCGAGGCAAACAGTGGGGAGCTTAACCCAAACACCAGGCAATGGCAACTTAACACCAAACACGTCAAGGGGTTAATACCACATCGGCTGCCAGTTGCCAGTTGCCAGCCAGAGATGCGCGTTCCCGTTGTAACTGCGTTCCACAAAATGATGCTGCTTGAGGTGCGTCTCAGCGTCTCAGCGTCTCAGCGTCTTAGCGTCGGTGTTTTTTCGCTCTCTGTTTAGCTGGTATCGTAAATCGTTTGCGGGTGCCGCGTGCGCAACGTTTTGCCGACTTAAGTTGACAACGCAACCCCAACGCAGGCCAGACAGACGGACCCACTGAGATTCCAAACAGCACAACGCACACTTACACTCAGCACTCAGCCACCTACGTGTTGTTATCACACGGAGAGACGGACAGACCAAATAGATAGAGAGCAACAGCCACAGCGCGCTTGCACAGCGAGATAACAGCCAGAGCTGCTTATCAATGTAACAATATTTACATTTCTGTGAATTTGTTTCTCTCTGCGTTACTTTTTTTCTTTTCATTATTATTATTATTGCAGCAACAACGGCGCAAAGTTGAACTGAATTTGGCAACCGTTGGAACTCCCCGTTTAAACCAAGGAAGGGGCGCCTAATAAATTCGTAAAAACACATATTTATTGTCAAGAATAACCACTGACAGTGCTCTAAAAATAACCATAAATGTTCGTAAATCAATTAAACTCTTTGCCAATTTGGTGGCACTGCTTCAGTAATCAAAGGCATTGCCCCAAGAGAAAAAAAAACCAGAATGAAAGCGAACACAAAAAAAAGAGGTAACTATTCAAAGAGTTCTGTGTTCTGTTCGCATTTCGCTATCGGAGCCGAAGCCGGAGCCAAAGCGAGGCGAAGCCAAACAACTCGCGCATTGCAATAAATTGTTATCTAATCTCAATCATAACAAAAAATAAAAGCATTCAAAAACGAAATAAATAGTTGTAAAAAATTTCATAAATTATTGTACACCAGCGCAAGGAAAAAAAACGCAGGAGAGAAGACGACGTCGGAACAAATGAAAATTCAACAAAACCTCACGACATTCCGACTTTCCTATCGTAAATTTGGCAGCAGACAACAAACTGCTTCTTGTTTAATTGTTGTGAATTTAAACAACAACGGAAAAATGAGAAAAATGATTAAATTAAATTTGATTTGTCACTTTCGATTTTGAATTCGGTTTCGTTTTCGTTCTCATTTCACATTTCTCATAATGAGAATCGTGCACACATTTACTACGTTGAAATTGAAAATGTATACTTGATAATGCCGCTTGATCTGCACTTGATCCCCAGTGGATTAGTCCGGCTGTAATATTAAATTGCTTTGCGGTTGTTTTAATAACAATAATAAACATAATTTCCCATTTAACAGATTTATACCCCCCAACGTGGCCCAAGCCAGTTTTGCTGCCACATTTTTTTTTTGCTTTGTGTTTATTTATTACCACATTTTTTTTGCGCTGGGCTTTCCACTTTTGTGTGTGTTTTTTGATTGAAGTGCATTCATATTGTTGTCAATTTTCGGTGGCATCATTTGTGGCATGTTTATTTGCCACATTGCTAATAAATATATTTCTCCAACGCTTGTGACGCTTGCTATATTCCATTTATTTTAGGGTTTGCCTTCTTCTTTTTTTTTTTGTTTTTGTTTGTCACGACGCATTTTTATTTCAGAAGTGAGAATTTATTTACATAATGATTTTCTTAGACAAAGAATGCCCGAAATTATTTTATGTCACTTTATTGCCAGCCGTATTTTTTTGTGACCATTCCTCTAGCGCCCAAGCGGCACCAAGTTTCCCCACCACACCCACCTCAGCCTCCCTGTTCAGCAAGCCATTCAGTGGTTCTGTTATCGCTGGGTCGGCGGGTCGCTAGCTTATTTTTTTTGGGGGACTGAGCAAATAGTTAAGGCGAAGGTGCCAAGATTTCTATGTTTTACCAAGGCTCTCAACGTGTTGTCATTTCTATTTAATTGTATACAACAAATTTAGATTCAATGTATATTTCTGCATTTCGCGCTTCTTATGGAAATCTCGCTCTCTTTGTGTGTTTCGCGGTGTTTTTCCACATACTCTGTTTGCCAAGAACAACAACCGAAGTGGCAACAACTACAACCAAAATACAAATGCAAAATCTAATTATTTAAGTGACGTCAATTGGCTTGTTGTGGCTTGCCGTTTTTTGCCATTAACGCTCTTTTGTTGTTTTTGGGTCGCTTTCCGCCCAAAAAGAGGCCCCCACAATAAGTGAGACAGTTTATGGTTGCACTGTCTGGATGATGATTATGAGTCGCAGATAGAGTTTGTGATTTATGTTTGGCGTGAGAGTGCAGCAGCAGCAGAAGACAAAAAAAGGAAGAGGAATGTATTTAAATGCCATTTAAGCTCTAGTTCAACAAGTTCTTTATTGCTGGCTCATTTAGTTCATTTCGTTTTTCGGGAGCCTTTTGTTGCTGTTTGCTTGCGGTTTTATTTAGCTAAACGGGGCCTGGTCTAGCCCCGAATACTATAGTATGTACATATATACATATATATACATAGATAGAGATCATCATCAGATACTGCTCAGTAGTAGCAATTAAGAGCCTTACACTTGAAAATCTGTTGCTGTTTGCTCAGTCTCAGAGATTGACGACACCTTGCATAGAGTTTTGAAATACTTTTTACTACATCGAATGTTCGTATGCGTAATATATGTTTTACTATTGGTGGGTGTAGTGAACTTACCTCTAGTTGGCGAAAGGAAATTCAAATTAATCCACTTGATAGCGCCGTCAGTTCGGCAGCTGGATGGATACCTGGGGTCAGTTCTGTTTTGCTTGGTATTTGCTTGAACTTTTCTTCGATTTTCGTTTGTTTTCCGAGTGGGTAGCACTTAATGTGGGGCAAATGTTGTGCACTTCAGTGATAAATCAAACAGCTTTCATTTGAATTTCATTTGTAAGTTTAGCGCGAATATCATCAAGACGAAAATGTCGCGTGGGCTGCGTCGGCAATAAATCTTGGGCGACTTTTTGGTCGGGAAAATTGTCGGGAAATTTATTGATGACCAGAATTTCTCGTTGCTGATCTTTATTGTTGTTGCAACAGATTTGTGTGTCTGGCGTATGGCTAATCAAAAGGCTAAAACGCTTTTGTTTTTATAGTTTACACACAATTTGTTGTGATTATTATGATTATTGTTATTGTTGTGTTTTTGTTGCACACGCGTGCGAGCGGGCGAGCGAGTGAGATAGCGATAGATAGAGTGAGCAGCCGAGAGACAGCTCAAATAAAAATCACAGTGATTATGTTAGTGATTAATTTTAAGTAACTCATGGATATGTTTTTAATGCGACGTGTTGTTGTTATGGCTTCTCACACGAACACGCGCACACACACACAAACACGCACACACACTGGCAATACACACGCAATTCGCACACACATTGAGCGAATCAGTCGGCGTTATGTTGTTGTTATTATTGTTGTTGTTGTTGGCTGGCAGCCGTTGGAAGCGGCTGTTGATTCTAAATCCGCGTCGGCTTTAGTGTTTTAATAATTTAATCCAGCGCGTAATTAGGGTAAGTATATGAAGTAGCTCAAAATGTTTGATTTGGACGCTCTGCTCTGCTCGTTGCGTTGCGTTGCGTTGTGACGACGGAAGCAGCAAAAACGGAAACAAACGCGTCTGCACCCGTAACAGGACGTGGCTGAATTGAAAACGAATTCAAAAGCACACGCAAAAGTATCTGTTGGACGACGACCGCGACGACGACGATGACGACGGCGACGACGGTGACGGTGACGGTGACTGCGACAGCAACAGCGAGTGCGTGAGGGCAGCACTCAAAGGGGGTTGAGCTCGCTTTTTTGGCCTGCAACTTGCACACGCAACGACACCACAGCGACAAAAGCGAACGGCGAGCGGCGAGTACTCCGAGTAGCAGCCACACAGTCCACACACAGTCCACGACGAAACGAACTGAATAACGCAATTTGATTTTTCCAACTAACTCGGCATACGCTTCACAATCGAACACGCACACACACACACACACACACAAACACACTCGCGATTCTACTCTATTCTCTATCTTATCTGCAGCCAGGCAACAGCAACCTGTGGTGTGAGTGCAAGCGAGCACTTGCCAGCGAGTAGCGAGTGCCGTAACTGCGACTGTGTGCAAGCGAGACACATGACGCGCGCATTTCACACACTGAGTCGAGAAGACACACCCCAAAAGCCGTTTTGCCTACTGTCAGTTCACAGTTTATCGCACACACTTACTCTCACTCACTCTCACACACGCACACGCGCTGTTCTCTCCCTGTTCGTGTCACACACACAAGTGCGCGCGCTCACTCTGCTGTCTCTGCTTGCCTCTGTCTCTGTCCCACGTCACTGGTGCTCACACCAATGTTTACAGAGCGCCATTGCTCCAGTTCTTTTGGCTGTTGCCGTTGCCGTTGCCGTTCCCGTTGCCTTTGCTGTTGCTGTAGCTGTAGCTGTTCTGTTTCATTTCTCTTTCAGCTTCTGCGCGCGCTCCTCTCTTCGCACTCCTCCCATTTCTCGCACTCACTCTCTGCTGCTGTTTATTATTTGACTGCTGTTGTTGTTAGGCGCTCTCAAGGGTTTGATTTGTATTTGTACTTTGTGGGTCCTTTGTGTCACCCCTCCTGCCCCCTCTGGCAAACGTCGTCGTCGTCGTCGTCGTTACCATTGCCGTTTGCTACGTGCCCGGGGCCCGAGTCCGCAATGTTCATAATAATAAGGCTACTTCTATCGTACGAACACTTTTGAGGGCTGGCTGTCTTTTTACTGGGTGTCAAGGGCGTTTTGTTATCCCATTATTCTCCGTTAGCCGCCATTGTTTCCCTCCCTCTCTGACGCTTTGTTGCCTGTTCCCACTTCCCAGTTCCCAGTTCCCTGACAGCCCCTGGCGCCTGCCTGTCCCTCTGGCTTACCATGCTGTGCTCTCGATTGCGCACAAATAAATAAATAACTGTTCTTTTTGACGTATACTCCGTCCCTCGCTGCCGCCTTCATTTCTTTGCTGTCTTCCTTAGGACACATCCGACCCCGGTGCTCACTCCCCCTTCTACCCCACTTCACTTCCCCCACGCTTCTTGTTGTATTCCCTGTTTGATTTGCTCACTCCGGCTCAGTTGGCAGATACTTTTTGCCAAAATGCGGCATCGCCTCAACAGCACCACCAACAACGCAGCAGCAAGAAAATTTATTAAAATTCACAACAGCTTTTGTGCAGTTCATAATTTTCGTTTTTATTTCGCATTTGCTTGCCACAGTTTTTCTCTGTATTTTTTTCTATTTTTTGTTGTATTATTTTTGTTTGTTTGCTTGTCTTTGCTGCGTGACTCAAGTGGAGACTTAGTTGGAAAATGCAGATGTTCTTTGTTTTTATCAACGGATATTCTGTCACACAGAACACATATGTATATGGCTGTGACTTATTATTATTATTATTATATTATTACTATATATCCCAGTTTGATTCGAGCTACATTTGTGCAACTTATTCAGGAAGCGGAAGTTGCTTGCTTTATGATTTTCACTTATCTATCTAAGAAGATTTTCTGATTTGTGGTTTATAGTTTTCACGGCACTTTTTATTATTATTATTGCAAGCAGTTTTGGCAGCTTTGATTCGCAGCTCATTAATGTTAGTTAAATTTATAGCAACCATAATTTTTGTAATCTTTAAAATGCGCTAAGAAGATTTGCTTTTTTAGTAGAGAATGATTATTTGCTTGAAATATATTTCAAAAATAAAGAATCTGAAAATAACCCATTTAATATTCATTTATTTGCCTTTCCATATTAAAATATTTATTAAATATGTAAATATATGCTTATGGCTTACTCATTCTTAAAGAGTGTCAATATTTTATGACTCCGCCCAACAAATATTTGAAAAGTGATTTTATTATCAATTTTCATACTTCTGAAGTTCTTATTTATTTTATAATCGCATCGCATTGTTCTGTATTTTTATCAAAGTGGGAGTCATGCGATTTTGTAATTGAGAAACCAATTAAAAAGTTCATTCGATTAGCGAGAGACTCAACAGATACCAAATGGAAGTGCAACCTTGTAATCTCGCCACAAGTAAACGCTCTCAAACAGTGTCGTCCACTTCAGCACTTCAGCAACAACAACAACAACAGCAGACTTGTGTCGAGTTGGCGAAGCGGCGAATTGGCTTTGAAGTTATATAAACTCGAAAACAACTTTCGATTAGTTTCACTTGGCCAATCAATCCAGTCACAAGTAGAGCATAGATACAGATACAGATACAAAGTACTTGCGTGGATACTTTAGCGAAATATTGGAGTATAACCCATTTGCTCGAAGGCAATGATATGGAAACTGACTGCAAGCTGTCATCTGTGTGTTTCCATGGTCCCCAGAGTTTTGAGTTTGATCTGAACACCTGTCAGTTTGCTTGCCAGTTAGCCTGCTGCCTGGCAACGGATGATAAAAGGGTTAAGCGAATTGCGGCTGTTTTGCCATGTATCATGTAATTACGTTTTGTGGCAAATGCAACGCAGGGCGCTGAGGCAGCAAAGCCCATTTTATCACCTACATAATCAATGCAGGGAGGGGGCAGGGAGAAGTCGAATGGTAAATGGTAAATGGCAAATGGCAGAGGCAACAGTTCTATTGATGACATGGTATCTATTTCAGGAACAGAGCGCGCTGTGGGATTTACCCAGGCACATTTCAATTACGAAGTATAAGAGAAAAACAAAATTAGACTTTGACATTCCTGATATCTGCAGCAAGAGGAGGGGGGAGGGGGACGATGAGGGCCAAATGGGGCCGCAGCCAATGCGCAAAAGGGGCTTATATATAGTAGTTTTGCTTGCTTTGTTATCTGCCAAATTGTTGTGTATAGCTTTCAAAACAAAATGGCGCCTAGTTTCTACGATGTTCTACGTGCCCCGAACTCTGTACGCAACATTACGCAGCAGAAAAGAATGTCGAGATAGGTAGTAGTACAATTCTAAAGAGATATGTGTATACATATATATTTGATATATGTCAAGTGGAGAGACTTGTATCCTTTGATGGGGGCGAACAACAGAACTTAATGCTCGACATTCGTGAAGTCACACGCACTCACAAAATTGATATGCAAAGCATTTGAAGGCGGTCGAAAGTGCCACAAATCTACACACACACACACACACACATACACACACTCTGGCAGACGCGAGAGAGAGATGCTAACAACCGCGTCCACGTCCGCGCCCTTGTTGTTGTCACATTTCCCTTTTTAAGCAACTACCAAAAAGTTCAGAGCAGTCGTTGCAAAGTTCAGAGCCATTGCTCAGTCGGCAACTAATCCGCCTAATCCCGAAACATGACGAAATGAAATACGATGGTGCGTAGGGTGCCGAGGGAGCCCCGGGGGCAGCAGTGTGGGAAGGCGAGTGTGGGACAAAGAGAGAGAGCGAGAGAGAGAGAGAGAGAGAGCAAGCGAGGCAGCGAGCGAGCGTGGGGAGCATTGCTGAAGATGTCGCCTGCGCCTCGAAACTAATTTTGTATGCCTTATGAGACACGCGGCGTGGCTGCTGAATGTGATTGTGATTGTGAGGATGCGAATGTGAATGTCGAATCCCTCTGCCTGCGTTGAAGTGGGCAACTCTTTCACAAAATGGCGGCATTGATTTCCTGCCTGTGCCCTGCTGACTCCGACTGCGACTCAGCCTCAGCCTCAGACTCTGACTCTGTCTGCTCGCCTGCGAGTCGAAGTCAATTTTCAGGATTTGCGAACGGCTTTGTTGGCCAGCCTTACATTCTTTAGCGCAGATCTCTGCGAAAAGCACTTCCCGCAAGCAGTCAATAAACTATACGCACACACACACACACAGATGCCAGTTGGTTGGTATTAGTGTGCGTGGCATGTCCTTGTTGACATTGCCAGCACGCTGACAGCTAAAAAATCTGTGCAGCTCCCAGAGGAACGCATGTGCTTGCCCCCAAATGTGGCAGCAGCGGCACGGCAGTTCAATCAACGTGCCCGCACCGCAAGAAGCAAATTGCTGTATTACTTAATTAATAAGCGCCAAGCCAAAGGAGAAAAAGCTGCAGCAAAAAAAAGCAGCAAAAAAGCGGAACCTGGCAAGCAAACTTCCACATGGGGCAAGGCCAAGGAGGCAAGCAGGCAGGCAGTCGGGCAGACAGGCGGTCGTTGGCTGCCACGTTCGCTTGCGGCAGCATATCGATTTAAATTAATTTTTGTTAGAGGGATGCTCAAGCGAAAATCCTCCATTACCGTAAAGTACTTGTAACAAAGTCCCCGGTGTCATGATGTCGCATACATATGCCGGACGCGCGGCAACTGCCACAAGCAGCCACAGCACACCACACCACAAAACAAAAAAAAAAAAACAGCAAAAAAAAACAAGTTACCAACAAACAAAAAAAAAGAAGTAAAAAGCAGCGCAGAAATAAAAGGGACACACAAGCGTGTGGAGTGTGGCTGGAGTTGCAGGCCAGCAAAGGTCCAAACAAATTAAGCAGCAAACACACATCGAGTGTGTTGCATGGGGCAGGCGGCGGCATTCGCCATCGAGTCGTGGACCAGTGAAAATATGATGACATTTCCTGCTGGCGAACTCAAATGGCTGGCAAAAGTTACATCGATTGCTGGCCAATTTATGCGCGGCACGTGGTGTGTGTGAAATTTCCATTTGTGATGCTGCCACTGCCGTGGATGCCACGGTAGCTGCTGCAGCAGCAGGACCCTTTCTCGCCTCTACACATACACTTCATCATCTTCTCACGCACACTCACACACACACACACACACACGCACACACACACTCTCTCTCAGTGGTGCAGCCTTCTTATCTCCAGCCATTCCACACGAAAACGCACTCGTCGCAGCATTTGCTGGCCTCTGATTGGCTGCGCTCTCGCTACTCGCTGCTTTTGCTGGCCACACCCAGCGAGTGCTTGTGTGCTGGCGACAAGGCGTGGCCAGGTCTGGGCTTGGTGTGTGCCGTGTGTTGCTGCTGCTGCTGCTGCTGCGCAGTTGTCTGGCTGCTCTGCGCAGCATTTCCCCAGGATGCGTTCGTGCGTGTCTGTGTAAGTGTGGAAGTGTGTGTGTGTTTTGGTTGTTGCCCCTTGCGGCTGTTGCATTTCCCTGTCGCTCTGTTGCGTGGAGAAGGTGTGTGGAGCATTCCAAGATTGGATTTGTCTGCTTAACAGCAGCTGAACAGCTGTTTGCGATTGTTTTGATAGCAATCATGAAGCAGAGTTGCTCTACACACCGAACGGGGGATGGAAACGGGGCAGGAAAACTGCTCGACACCGAAAGTCAATACATTGAAGTGCGCTTCATTTGGGCATTGCCTAATTACTGTCATTTAAAACTATAAAACAAAAATAAAATTTATTTTTATGGTAATATTATACTGATAATAAATTTATCGTATTTTTGAGAAGCAAATATAAATTGGAGACAAATTCAACTTATATTTATCTTCATTTAAATACTGTATTATAAACATTTTTGTAGCTTACATTAATTTAAAATGCATTGAAATAAAATTGTATTAATTTAATTCTATCTATTATTTCAAATCCTTTCTTATTCACTTCGATAAACGTATATTTAGAGAACTTACAATTGCTGAAAGCAATATATTATTAAATATTTGAAATTATTCAAATTCATTGAAACTATTTTCAAACTTATAAGTCTAGCAGACGACGTAAATCAATTTGAAATTGAAATTAGATGTATAAAAATTTCAAACTATACAAAAGCTAAAATTTGAAATTTATCATGATATACAATGACTTTTATTATACTCTTTGTCCACGACACATGTAATAATTATTCGATTAATGACTCTTCGTAATTAAATATGGCGAAAATGCGCGTTATCTGAACTAGATTGCCCGAATGGGGCTCCAGCCATTGCTCAATGTGGGCGGCAGTACTTCAAAGCTGGCCCAAAGCAACCACCCAGCAGTCAAGCAACCAGCCAACGAGTCAACGAGCCAAACAAACGGGCCACAACTCAACTCAACTCAACCCCAAAAAGGCGAAACATCAAACAGAAGCGCGCAAAGAGTAAAAGTGAAAAAAAAGCAAAACAAAAACGCAACGCAACGTAAAAAGACTTTCAACTGTTGCCGCTCCGCAAAACAGCAAAGGGCCCAAATGATCTCAGCCATGGCTGACAAACACACACACACACAAACACACACACATATCATATGCGTATATCAGCGATACTTATCTAAACTATTTTCGATTTCGGTATCGATTCCGATACATGCAAAGAGTCGGAATGTTTGTGCTTGATTTTGGATTTTTGTTTGGCGGCTGGCGCAGTTTCCGCAGTTTGTACACAATTAATTAATAAATCACGACCAGCAGCAGCAACAACAATAATTGAAACAATATGAAAGGTAAGCATTAGTAAATATTCATCATCATCAGACCAACAAAAAAAAAAAGTAGCAACAAAGCAACAAAGTGCTGAAGTTGTTATCAGTTTCGGTCGGCCAAATGGCTGCCATGGAATCGCCTGTGTCTGATGACGAAGGTGGCAACAGGCACCGGGGGTTGGGGGCGAGGAAGCGAGGAGGCGGCTACCAATGCTACCGCAATGAGTAATCCATCAATTTTCGGTACGAGCGCAAAAAGTAGCTGCAACCGCACATCAGAGACACCGCCGCCAATGTCGAAAAGTTTGATTTTCGGCTTTTTATGCGCTCGAATTAAAATGGGGATTACAATATCAAAATGTTTGCTTATGATTTATAACGACCAAAAGACAGCAGCCGCGCCACACAACCACACAACCACATTCATTCACACTCACTCTACGTATTTACCCATCGCCAAGAGTGTCGCCCCTTAAAAAGAAGATCCACAATCCCTTTGCCCATTTCTCCCACTCCAAATGGCTAGTTTATATGCTAGTTCCCATTTCGTAGGCATATGTTCAATTTATCGTGAGAAATATTAGTCCGATTTAGTCCAGTGGTTCAACTTGGTAAGCCTCTTGGGCTTTGGCCAGATCAAAACGCCATTTTCGGACTCAGCAAAGGGGAGAACTAACGCAAGGTGGTCTATAGATAGAAGGAGATTTGTTCCTCAACTCATATTGTAATTTCTAGTGTAGGCAGGTGTAAGTTCTCTGCACACTTTCTCACAGTGCGGCGGGGAAATTCAATGTTTGCTTAGCTTACAATTGTGTGTGGTTTTTGGATTATCGATCACGTTTTAAGCCAAACTGCAGCAGTGGCAGTTTCGGGATCACTTTTTCTGGGGCCTGTCGTGGGCGTGGGAAGCCAGTGAAAGGTGTTCAGATCCCACCCAATAAAAATGTTGAGTCAGCAAATATTTGTAGAGATTATGAACAATTACTTAAAGCAGCTGATTAATATAATTTGGTAAAGTAAAAGTGAATTCTAAGATTATATTTCGTAGGGGAAAGGTGAATCATAAAATTATAGGTGCTAAGGGGACCTTTTTACCTTACATCTATTATAATATACGTATAACTTTAGTACATAACTTTTAAGCTGTACGCGAGATTCTTCGCTGTACTTATATTGAAACTGATTAGATCTTATGTCTTTACAACATTTATAAGTATTAAAATGTACAATAAAGCTATCATAATAATAACTAATTAGCTTCTATAACTTCATTATAATTTGAAAAATAATATGCCCTAAAAATCCTTTTTTATTGTCAATAATTACCTCATATACCTATAAAATATAATCTAAAATATTATAATCTGCTATAGACCCTAAGAAAACTAGGAGCTTGGGAAGTAGGCGGTGTCTGTTCAGTCCCTTTTTGAAGGAGACTTTCAGCGTGACTGACAATGCAAATAAGTTGTGCTGCGAGGCATCAATGATGCGGCATATTGAGGGATGCTGCCCGGGGGAACTTTGACATTTGAAAATCAGCTCGGCAAAGTCGCTTACTCGCATACTTGCTGCTCTGGCACTTTGTTATTTTTATATTTTTCAAATTATAAAAGCAAAGGCAAGCGGCTTTGTTGTCTCACTTGGCTTGCGGCATAGGATGAGGCAGTCTGAGGGGGAGAGAGGGGGTTGAAAGTGGGAGTTGCGGTCCCGTGTGCGTGAGAATCCTTGACACGCGCGAGCGCTTTTAAAATGCAAAAATAAATAATTTCAATTTAAATTCGTTGTCATTGCTTCGGTTGTTGTTGTTGGTGTTGGTGTTGGTGTTTTGTTTGGCATGTGGCATGTGGCAGACACTTGGCAACTGTCTGTAGTTGTTTTTAGAAATTTGTAGCATACGTTTTGTGCCATTGTTTTCATTTTGATTTGTGCCGCAGACAGCGAGGCGTGGGAATTGGCAACAACATCGAGCTGGGCATCGAAACAACCTATAGACAGACACACGAAGGCTAGTAAACACATTCCTACCGCGGCCGGCGTTTAACCGCCAGCTGTCTTTAATTTCACAATTATGTGCTTAACTTTACAGCCCGTCCTAAGCCGACCACTAACTACCAATTTGGCTACTGTGTGTCTCTCTGCACTCGTAAACTGATTCCGTGCGCTGCAATGTGGCCAGTTGGGTTTGGCGGCTGCTATTATCAGCAAAACAGGCTGCGGCTAAGCCAGCTTGTCAATTTTGTACGAAAATTTATTATTTTATTTGCGTCAGGTTTGCCACTTTTTGCTCTCGCTCTCGCTCTCGCTTCCTCTCTCACTCTCACTCTCGCGTCTCGCGCTCTGTGGGGGCAGTAAAATTATTTACATTTTGCTTATTGCTGCCGGTTTGTGGTTGTGTTAGACTTTAGCCATTGATCGCTGAATT
This sequence comes from Drosophila siamana, assembly GCA_035047445.1. Classification (NCBI taxonomy): domain Eukaryota; kingdom Metazoa; phylum Arthropoda; class Insecta; order Diptera; family Drosophilidae; genus Drosophila; species Drosophila siamana. The sequence goes on along the minus strand of JAWNPP010000004.1, from coordinate 12,626,968 downwards.
CGTTCTCGTTTTTTTTGGTTTTGTTTTTTTTTTTATTTTTGCAGTTGCATGTTCCATCAGCTCGGCTGTTGTGTGACTGTCATAAAGCGCTCTTGTTTGCCCTCGAAGCGAACGGAGCTGCTATCACGGAAAGTGCCATAAAACTTGCATTGCATTGCACGCAATCGACAGCGACAACAACGCCACAACGACCACGACAACAACGCCAACGACAGCGACTACAAAATGTTTGCTCAATTTATGACCCACAGGCGCTGACGTCGCGTCGTCGTCGTCGTTGTCGTCGTCGTAGTCGACGCCGTTGTTGTTGGCGTTGGCGTTGTTGTCTGGAGTGTCTGTTGCGTCTCACAGGGTCAATAATTGTACACCCAGCCAGCAATTGCATTTCTTACGTACTTACTTACTACTATTACGACTACAACTGCTAGGGGCATATAAATAAATCAGTTCCAAAATTCATTATGCCATTTGCTGGGAAGACAACACAAATCAATTTGGCAGCTGATTGGCGGTCATATGACGACGTCTCATTCTAGTGACAGTTGTCGGACACTTCATTGACAGCTCACAGCTCACAACTCTCGCCAAAACAAAAAAAAAAAGAGAAAAGAAAAAAACGAAAAACCCAAACCATAGTGGCTGCTGATAGAGAAACGCACCTTAGACTCAGCAAGACGACTGGCGAACGCAGCGTATGAGTAACGTCGTCGCTAAGGGGGCCAAAGAGACACACAACTCAGCTCGCAAATGAAGCAACAAAATTCAGCAACAGTAGCCGCAGATTAAGAACCTTTTAAGGGATTCTTGATTTAACTTTTTTTGCGCTATAGAGTCGAAGGAAATAACTGACTAGTCATGCTGCTTGTCAGTGAATACTTAAAGTACTTGAATTTAATTAGAAATAGAGTTTAATTGGAATTTTATTTACAATATCAATGAAGACTAAATGTTAATAACTCCTTCATATTGTGTAGTTTAAATTATTCAGAATATAGTATATAGACTATTAGTTATAGTTTTTGTATTATGCTATTTAACTTATTAAAACACATTTAAAAGCGATGTTTATATAAAATTGAAATCAAGATAAGTAAGTTGTGAAGATATTGTATCTTAAAACTTATACAAATGTCTAGCTATGAGGCTTGCCATAAATAAATAAATTTGCTTAAATATTTGACTTTCAGATGCTACGCTAAGATGTTTGAAGTTTTTATTATTAAATCAACTTTAAAAATCAACCAGCCTCTCCTTAATTAGTGTATTAACTGTTCGACATGGCCAGCATTTTTTTGTGTGTTACTTTTCTGCTGTTGCGTTTGCCGGACGTTTGTTTGCTTTGTCATTGGCATGGCAATTTGGCAGCAAGGACACGCACGGCAACAACGCCTCACCGAGAGTGCTCTGTGCTGTGCTGTGTTGTGCTGTGTTGCTGCTCCGAGTTGTGGCTGCTCGACGACCATGCTCTGGTTGCTCGACGAGTGTGTCCTGCTTGTTTGCCTCGCGCATTAAGCTAATTATGGCCAAATAAAGCGACACGAATTGAAACGCACGCTCTGATCAAACAAAGGACACACAGAACGCACGGACAGGGAGGGAGATGAGATCGGATATGTTGCTGCTTCCACTGAATGCCAGCACTTAACTTTCGGCAGCAGCATCGCCTTCCTCTTTGTGAACCCTCCGACTCACAGTGACTGTGGTTGTGTTTTCCGTACTCGTTTTTGATTGTTTTTCAATTTTCTGCATTGTTAAACTTTTTGTTGGCCATGTTATGCGCTAAAGCGGCAGCGGCAGCGGCAGACGGGGGGCTTGTTTAATTTGCCGGGATGTCACGTGTCGCCGGGCAGCAGCGGCAGCAGCAGCAGTGACAACTGCAAGTGCAGCAGGCGGCACGTGTCCAAGTCGCCGCGTCCCAGCAGCTTCACTAGCTGCTTTTAAATGGGGAGGAAAGAGGCTGGCAAATATTTTGCTTGTGCAACGAGCAAATCAATTTCGTATGCTCGCTGCCAAACGAATGTGACATTGCTCACACCCTCCGCAGTTTACTCAATCTATTCCTGTTCCAATTCGCTTGCTTCCGTTGTGGTCCAGTCAACGTCATTCGGCCTGGTCACGTGTCGACGTCGCGCCTCTTTCGTTCTTGCTGCTAATCTATCAAACGCGTTGGCAGCGGCAGCACCAAAAATTGAGTCTGTTTGGATATCATTTCTTTTTCGGTTTCGGCTACCTGCTCAAAGCCACTGGCCGGGGCCAAAGCTACTTTCACTTGCTCACTCGAGTTCCCACATTTTTGGCGAGCGCGTTGACATCAACGTCAATCAAATTAGGCCAGCCTGGCAGCCAGTCAGCCAGAGTTGGCGCCAAAGTTCACACATTCAACTTTCGCCTTTGTTTCGCCCTGTTTTAAGGGTGTTTTCTTTTTGCCCATTCCCACTTGTGATTTGCGTTTTGTAAATGTTTTTCTAATCAGATTGCGCTCTCCGTCTGTGCACACAGGGGAGTGCAATTTGTTTTGATGTGCCAGCGTTCGCAATCCGTTTAAGTGAGCGCTCAAAGACAAAATGCTGCCTCCCAGAATCACAATAATTACTTTGGCCTGTTGTCGGTCGGTCGTTGTGCTCGGGGAGTTTGCCTTTTGGCGCCGGATTGGTGTGGAGTAGCATATGCGTCGTGTCAATATCCAGTTTTTAGATTCGGAGTGACACATTTGATTGTAGTCTCCCTGCCTGCTCTCTGTGCCTTTGGCAAAAGCAAACCACCATTTGATCGATTGCTTTTTAAACCCGTCGTTAAACTAAAACAAATAGTAATCGTCGACATTGTAAATTCATAAATTAATATAACAACTGCAATTGCAACTGCAACTGCAATTGGCAATCGATTTATTGCAAGCAAGCAAGCAGCCAAGTGTCAATTGCCAATTGCCAATTGCCAATTGCCAATTGACCATGCTCGAGTTTTTTTTTCGAGCCATTCTATGACATAGTAGTTGCTGCCTAAGTGCATTTCCTCAATGCTTTTTACTCTTTTTTTTGTGTTGAACGAATCATTTTCGCCATTTTTGTTCTATTTGTATTTAGTTGAATCGCATGTTTTGCTTATTTCTTGTCTCGCTCGGGAATTACTTTTTAAGACCCTTTTGCGTTTTGTGGATTACTATTATTTAGCAAGATTTTGCCATTCTAATTGATTGTTTGCCCATTCGCCGCCATCGTCGCATAACCCACAAACTCACCTCTTTCTCTGTCCCGCTTCTCCTACTCTCTTCCTGCGTCTCCTCCTCCTACTCCTACTTCGTCAGCGCAGTGTGTCTGCTTATCTCTGTCTCTGAGCAACCTATCGATCTAGTTATCTATTCCCAGCTAGGAGTTACTTAACGCACCCAACACTGTCGAGTACATATGCTCATAATATCCATTTAGATATAACCAATCGTTGGGCCCAGGTGCCCTGCTCGCCCCACTCGCTACTGATTTTTTTTTTATTTGTGCATTACACAGCGTAAGCGCACTTAAGTTCCTTTTAAGCCCTGGCGCCGCTCCAATTGCGAAAAGAAGGAAAACGGGCCACAGCCGCTGGCAGATACACTAACACAAACACAGGCACACTGACCAGGCGAACAGCCCACTGGCGCCATTCGTTGATGACTTGATGATTGTCCATTTTCCAGTGAAGCCGCCAAGAAACGTGCCGTGTGCCGTGATCAGGTAAATTGTGGTTGTCATTTGCATGCTAATTAGTAAGCGAGCGCAACCTGTGGCGCCATCTAACGAGCATTTGCTTCACATGCATATTCGCTGATCTTAACATCGGTTGCTGTCTCGGCTAAGTTGCGTGCAGGTGTACTCATAATCGGAAATGTACCAAAAATCCCAGCATTTGTTACATTTGATGTACGAGAAGATGCTGGGAGTCTGCTTATGCAGCTTATATATAAAATATTAAATTAGAATTGATTTTCAATCATTCAGGAAATAGTATGTAGCTAGTTTTTGTAAGAATATTTATAGTTGTCGGAGAAAATTTAATAAAATAAAACGGCTTATTAATTTTAATAAAATTGGCAAGAAAACGTGTATTTCAACTTGAAGTCTAAATTAACATAATTTGCATTGGCCATTTATGTATTTCAGTACAATTAAAGGGTTCTTGAATATTGAATGCAACTGTGGAAAAACAAAGTCACTGAGTTGAGTGCTTATAGGTACAATGATCATGTGTTGCACAGAGGTCAAAGAGTTATTTGCTAATTTAGCATATAAATGTACAGACTTAAGCTTATAGACTATCACTAGTTATGTACAAATTAAATACTTTGGAACGACAGCACGAATACTGCTCAATAGCGTGGCGAAATCTTCACTCTGAGACCATCCTTGGGACGCAAGATGAGTTCGCCCAACAAGGTCAGATCCTCACGACGATCGACAGCCTCGATTTTGTATTTACGCAGCACGGTGGAGATGACAGCCTTCTCCTCCAAGATGGCAAACTTCTGGCCAATGCAATTACGTGGCCCGGCGCTGAAGGGAATGTAGGCAAAGGGATGGCGGCCAGCACAGTTTTCGGGCAGGAAATTATCCGGATTGAATTGCTCGGGCTTGGGGAAGATGCGTGGATTGCGGTGCAGGGCGTAGGTCATGATAATAGCCTGAGTGCCGGCGGGCACAATTTTGTCGCCTACGAAAATGAATTATATATTAAATAGGGAACTCAAAGAGATAGTTATAGATGTCGACCTACCAATTTTGACATCCTCGCCAACCATACGAGCCCACATCGGCACGCTAGGAAACAATCGAAGAGCATCCTTGATGCAGCACTCCAAATAACGCATGTCCAGTAGATTCTTCATGGTGGCTGGCGTCTCCGTATCATCGCCAAATATAGACTCAAGTTCCTCAACCACACGCTCCTGATATTCCGGATAGCAGCCGAGCAGGAATAACGACCAGGAAATGGCTGCCGATGTGGTGTCGTGGCCCTCAAACATAAACGTATCGACTTCCTCGCGAATATCCTCCTACGCAAGCAAAGTAATTAATTTAGCATTTATTATTCGAGTAATTAAATTGAGCTCCAACTCACATTCGAAAGCACTGTGCCCTCTTTGGAGGCATCGATGAGCAGGTCGAGGAAAGCCAGACGCTTCTTCTTGCCCAGATCGTCGTAGGCGTCGGGCATGTTGTTGTTGTTATTGTTGTTGTTGGCCATGGCCACCTCGCTTTTGCGCTCACGTATCACCATATTGGAGAAGCCATGGAGCGTGTTAATGTAATTCTGATGTGTCTTGTAGTCGTCGGTCAGGCGGAAAAGGAAATCGTTCTGCAGCCAGATCTTGGCCTGACGACTCTGCACAATCGAGCCAATGCTGAGGGTGCAAATAGATGGCAAAGTATTGCATTAAATTGAAAGTTAGTCGAGTGTTTTGCCTGTCACTTTGGCTGCCGAGCAAAACGAGTATACAACTACATACACTCGTATCTATATCTGTGTGTTTTATGAGCCATGTTATCAGCGAGAGCAGCAGCAGCAGCAGTAGCAGCAGCATCCCATTGACATCTTAATCTCGCATATTTTGCGCTTGAGCGGAGCGCACCCCAAATAATGGGCAGCATCACGGGCAGGGGCAGGGGCGTGTGTCAGTGTGTGTGAATGTGCCACTCCCACCGACAGTTGCACTGACAGCTCTCAATTTCTCACACAGCTGCCTTTCTACCTTTCCCAACCCCGCAAAAAGTTGACAGCCTTTTTACTCATTTAACTGGCACTATTGAATTTGAGACCCTTAAATAATTATTGCAGACTGCAGTGCTGCTCAAATTCATCTGAGCTAGGGAGAGAAGTGCTGTTCTCTTCTCAGTTCCACTAATATTTTTCTTCTTATCCTTATTATTTAAGTATTCTGCATTAGGTAACTCATTAATTTGTTAGTGCTAGCAATCAAAATAAAAATAAAGCTACTTATTGATAGTTTTGTACTAATTTTAATGAAGTTAAATTGTAACAAATTTTCTTTAAACTCCAAGATAGCCAAGATATTTGTTGCATTCAATTATAAATAATTGAAATCTACTGGAATAGCGCATTAATTATAAAGTTTCATTGTCTTCTATTTGATATAAACTAAAAGCAGTAATGCTGTATCAACATCTTGCGTACACTTTACTCTCTCACATAAATTAGTATATTAATTCCTTCCCATTATTTTAAAAACTGACCTATCATTCTCTAAATAATTCTGTATTAATCACTTTTTAAATCATCTCAAAGCAAATGCTATCGTTGCATATTGATGCGAGTACGACTACTTTCGATTTCATTAATCGAATCGCAATTAATTAATTCATTTGTGGTTTTTATAATCACATCTCTGCTTACCCGTAAACCGCCTTCACGTACTCCGACTCGCTGTTGCTCTGTGCATAGATCTTGCGACCCATGGCAGTTTCTGTGACGCAATTAGAGATGAAACCGGTTGTTATTTGATATAAAGTAACGAATTGTAGCATTGACACTCACCGCAAATGATGTCCAAAGTGCAGAGTGTGACGTAGGGGAACAGATTGAATGCCTCGCTGCCCAGCTCGACGGCCAATTTGCGGGCCAACACGGCGCTCTGCTCATTAAAAACATCAATAAAATCATCCAAGATTTTAAAATGGAACGCAGGCGTCAAAATCTGCAAATGATTGAAGCGCCAAGTGTAACGTTAGACTATAGTTTAATTAGCTACATATTACAAAAGACAAATCACCTTTCTGCGCGAATGCCACTTGCGATCGGTGCTGGTGAGCAGCCCTGTGCCCAACCAGGGCTGCAGATAATCGTAGTCGTGGCTCTTGTTCACATACTTTTGGCTGTTCAGTATGGGCTGCAATGTGGCAAGCAGTGATTAAACAGTTTGCAGATGTAAAGTCGCCACACTCACCTCAACCGTCTCCGGCTCGAAGAGCAGCACACGGGGCGCGGTTCCCTGCCACACGCGATTGATGCCGATGCGCGTGCCCCACAGTTTTTGCATGCCAATCACACGATTGAAGAGCTCTGCAAAAAAAAAAACCAGTTCCAATTGTTAGACATCGATAGCAAAAAAAAAACGAGTTGAGAAAAGTACTTGCTTAATTGTCTCAGTGACAGCTAACGAGCGTTTAAAGTGCAAATAAACAATAAACAAATGACCAAACAATAAAACGCTTGTCAATGCTCTTGAGCTACCGGTTTCGATTTCAGTTTCAGCTTCAGTTGCAGCTTCACGTGTGAAAATTTAGTTTGCGACATAAATTAAAGATGAAAAACCATAACAACATTTTCGAGTCAGATGTGTAAAAAAAAAAATAATAATAATAATAAAAAAAACAATCAAGGCCGTCATCATGTAAACGTTGTGTTAATTTTAATATGTTACACTTGTTTATCACAAAGGTAAACATAAATGAGCTCAGCTTTAGCTCAGGGTTTTTTCTCTCTTGTCTGTTGTATGCGTCTTTCTTTCTTTTCTTCTGTTTATTGCATGCGCAGTCGCACGTTGCTCATACGCCTGGTTAGTCGGCCATTCGCGTTGCATCAATTAAAACGATGACACACACGCACGCTTATATGGACTGCTTTTGAAGATGTCTAATAATGAATTTATGTAACCCAAACTTAAGCGTGAACACGAAGCGCCGAGAGCAACAACACCCAAACAACAACAACAGCAACAACAACAACAGCATTACACGGCCATCCCGGTTTGTTGCTCTTCATCTTCATCTTCTTGTGGCGCCCAGTTACCAAGTTGGCCATTCGTTGCTCGGAAGTTTGCATGTTAAATGCCGTGCAAAAGACCCACCATCTAAATGGGTAGCAAATTTTTTTTGGCGGCGGCGTGCAAGACAAACAAAACAAAAAAGAGAAAGAAAACAAAACAACATTTCGGCAATTTTTACCGGCTCTTATTATAATTTCGCTTTGAAATTGGTTTATAGCTACAAGTTTTTGTTATTGTTGTTGCTGCTGATGCTGATGCTGCTGCTGTTGACAGCGTTGACAAACAGCAACAATTTTGGTGGTGCCCGCTTCATGTTGCGTTAACAATTTGCAATAATTTATGTGCCGCTTACAACGAATTTTTTTGTCATTGGGCGGACTTGGCCGCAGATTGTGGCATAAATAGTTGCACATTAAAAAATAATTTACGAATAATCGCAAGTGAGCTGTCGATGTAGTAGACGTTGTATTTGTTGATGTTGTTGTTATTAATGCTGATGTCAATCAAGCTCGGGCTTTCAATGCCACGCAGCAAAGCGAGCACCCACGAGACTGAGACTGAGACTGAGACTGCAACAGTGGCAACGCGATAACCGAGACACTGACTGCCAAATGTTCTTAACTTGAATTGAAAACCCGACGCCGCACTGCGGACCTTGGGGCTATTTTGTCGTTAGTTGCATGGAAAATTATGATTACAATTTGAAAATGTGTAGCTTGGCACTTGGGCCATTTAGAGAGTCGTCTGACTGACCTCGGGTTCAACCAATTGTTGCAGCATCATACCGCGTGGATGTTGAAGTGGATGTGGATGCTACTGATTTGTCGCTAGATTTGTTCTCAAGTCACTCTTGAGTTATTGACTCAATGAAAAACAACTTGTAGCTGCTCCTCGATTGCCTTGAGCTCAGCTGCAGATCGACAAAAAGTCAAATGGGCACACAATTAATTATTATTTCTTCACTTCGCCATCGAATACGTATTTGCATACGTAACATATGTTCAAAGAACATAAAAACTATCATCTGACTCGTTGCTAGACTCAAAACAATTCGCAAATGAATCGATAGAAACAATATTATTTGGCAGACTGCAAGTTAATTATTTGAATTTATGTTTAGCTACAATTGCTATGACTTTTTATTATGATTGTGCGCAAAGAACACGAATCTCGAATCGAATGCATTAACATTTACTGCCCTGAAGGCAAATAGCAGCTGTCGACTTCCGACAGTTCCAATTGCTTGCGATCATATTGAAGTGAGTTGCCAAAAAGTCAGCAGAAATCACTAAAAATAAAACCGACAAAACTCATCTAGCCAGAAAAACCACTTTACTCCACTTCATAGAAGTCGTATCTCTAACAGAACAAAGAACAAAGAACAAGAAACAGTTTTATCCCCCATCGCAATAATTTTTGAAAAATTGTTTATTTCTTTTCGATGGCACGATTAACATCTTCAGCTGAACTTGGCCGACTGATGAAATAGAGGCAGAGGCAGCGGCAGAGCCAAAGACTGAGGCTGAGGCTGCGGCTGTGGCTGCTGTTGAGGCTGCAGGTCGAATAGCATGTGCTTAAATTTGCTTATCTTAACGCGTACACCAAAGATACAAAATCTATCCATCTATCTAACTCTATCCATCTGTGTGTCGGGCCGTGTTTCTTGCAGCGTTTCCGCATTTAAATATCTTATTGTCTATGTATGTTAATTGGTCTATGTTTTTAGTTTCGGTGCGGAACTGTTATATAAGCATGTGAATTAATCATCCAAAGATTTATTGAATGTAGCCAATGTAGTTTTATTGTTTTTGGTGCTTTTATCAAACGTTTACGTCAACTGCAAAGCTGCACGAAGAGCTTTTGAATGTCAAGATCAAGATCACAGCCAAAAACTAAAAAACCAAAACCAAAGCCAAAAGCATAATCAAGACCAGACCAAAGATTGAGCGCTCCCGATTGCGGCACGTCCGCCGCTGAGACCTTTTCTTCTTTTGGAGTTTTGAAGTTTATGACCGTTTTTTATAACACTTCGAGTGTTTTGTTGGGCTTGTTATTTAACTCATTTATGAGCGGCTACTGTTTTTTATGACTATTTGTTTGTTTGTTTCTCTGCGCTGATTCTTTATAAAGTTGCTTAATGCGGTCTTAAAGCTAATTTCATTTCAATTGCACACAAATCTTGTAAATTTCCACACATTTTACACAATTGCTTCTCATTATCTTTATTTTATTGTTTTTTTGGCAGTGAAAGTGGTTTCCAGTATGTTTTTGTTAATTTTTTGGCTTGCCCCCACATCAAGTTCATATTTGGGAACTGGGACAGACTACGATTTAAATTATTGCATGATTCGTGATAACTTATGTTTATTTGATTCTATGACTATTGTGATGGGTTGTTGCCAAATGCTGATGCTAATTACGGATGAAATAATATTCTAAATAACAATTCAATTTCACACTTTTGCCACATTATTATAGCTTTTGCTAATAGGATTAGCAATTTGAATGCACTAAGACGTAAAATGTTTTTAATTTAATTAAGACGCTCGCAGAGCAATGATATTCAACTTCTCATAATGCAGTTCTTTGTGCTCGACAATTGTTTATTGCTGCCCATAAAAATATTGACAGACAGACAGTTAATTAGCACATTTTTGTGCACTCGGCATTCGTTTAGTCACGCTTCTATATATATGTATGTATGTACATATGAGAATACGCCCTAGAAATGGATGTAAATAACTATTCTGGTTACATGTGGGGCAATGAAAGTGAAATGGAGAGCAATGCAAAGTTCATTAACACTTGCTGATCTTCAAATTGAATCGCAGGCATCGTTGCCACTAGACGAGTGTTTGATTATTTGCTCGTCAGTTAATTAGCACTTCATACGTCGTATACGTTATATTTGGAGTGTGAGTATCACTGCTTTGTTAGCCAAATCAATCAGATCGATCTAATGACTCAGGGTCACGTAGAACATATACTCTATATTTATACATGTATCACAGTCACATTATTTCATCGCTTACCATCATGATCCACGTTCATTTCGATGGCATTGCCCAGAAAGGGCAACGCAGCAGGTCCTGGAATTTTCTCAATATATTTCACCAAACGCGCTCGCCTTTTGTTGTACACCACAAAGAAAATTGTGATGGCGGCCAGGAGAAAAATGGTAACTGGCGAATAGCCCGATACGATTTGAGTCGCCTTTGAGAGCAGTAAGCTCTCGGCCATCAGTGAACCAAATACTTTCGAGGACATTTTATCTGCAGGCAGTTCTTGCACTTGATCAATCTCTAAACATATCCTTTTAGCACAGACACATAAAAGCACACAAAATCAATCGCGATCACCGGCTCTAGGTTAGATGGATTGTATTTGCAGTTTTCAGTTGTTTCGAACTCTCTCCGACACAAACGCCGCGAACTCCGACACACAACTAACAAAAAGTTCGAGATTGCATAAAAATTTAAAAAGAAGTGCTAAATTTTCGGCTGGCAGCGTTTCGGGTTTTCAGTTTCGGTTTCGTCTCAGCTCGGCTTCGCCTTTGTCAGTCTCTGTGTTTGTGTCTGTGTCTGTGAGTGTGAGTCGGAGATGAAGCCAAGCCAAGCCGATCGCTGCGTTGGCTGGCTGTGAAAAGGCAGCAGAAATATCTACTACTAAATATACAGGTGATACAACCACAGTGGTAGTTTTTACTGCCTCACGTATTGTGCGCACAGTGGCAACTGCCAAATGTTTTGTCATGAGCAACATGAGTCGGCGCTTTGTTGCTGCTGTTTTGTGGCAGTAAGACACAATTTGTTGTACGAGTGTTTCTCTTTTTATTTTTTGGTTTTTTTTCTACGAATATTTTCATTTTTATTTTTTTGGCTGTGATTGCTGCCCTTGTGTTTGTATCTCTACACAACTCATATGCAGTTAATTGTGCAGACAATTGCTTGACAGTTCTCTCGGCCCGTCTCTTCAGCTCCTGCAACTCTGCCTTTGGCTTGACTTTTTGGATTTTGCTCCCGTTTAATTCGGCGGCCTTTGTGCGCAATTAGCAAGTGTTTTTAGGATGAAATCGCATGATTCTAATAAAACCTCTGGCCATAAACAGACTGGTAAACTGTGAAGTGTAAACTGCAGATACACATTTCATTATATGAGTGCAATTAAAACAACTTTACTGTGTCATGTCCGCCTAACAAGGGCGCCGCCAAAATGGGAGCGTTTAATTCGAGTGGTCAGAATTTCATAATGCTGCTCTGCTCTTCAGCTTGTAATGCGAATAAAATACATTTTTAATTTGTTTATTTTTATTGCACTACTCCGAATTTACGTTCAAATAATAATAGTATTAAAAATCTCAGCATTCGCTTGTGAAATATAATTTCTTAATTCTAAATATTATCTAATTTGATGTGGCTCAAGATCAATGGCAACTTTCGTACTTCGCACAGCATCCGTCTGATGGAAAATATTTTCATGGTCATGGCAGCCGGCTGAGCTCAGCACAGCGCAGAAACAAAACAAAAGATATCAAGTATAACCATCATATAACTGGTTCCGCATGGTATTCTATAGAACATTGAGTCAGTATTTATTAGAGTTGGGTTGTGTTGGGTGCGGATTGGTAATCAAGTTATGTTGATGCTAAAACCCGTGTTCCTAGTCAACGAATTAAATATCATTCTATTGGAGTTATATACCCTGCACAGCTTTCTAACTAGGAGGACGTTTAACAGTCAAAAAAAAAAAAAAAATTGGCGAGTTTTAAACTTTACTGAAGTTTAATTTTGCTCATTTAAATGAAATTCAACTCGGTATCTTGTTTTCATTGCGATCTTTTAACTGGCTATGGTATGTTGTGCTGGTCGATCACATTATTTATTGTTGGCTAGCTTAACAGAACCTGTTCAACACACGCAGACTTATGGGTAGAAGGCATGCGCGAGAACCTCTTGAAAACCTTTCTTAGTTTCGTTCGTTCAATGTAAACTATTTGAAAGACTCGTATTATGAATGCCGATTAATTATGCAGCATTGGGTTCAATAGAACTTGTGACATAATAAAAACAGTAGAAAAAACTTGATTTTAATGACTTTGAATTTGAAATCCCAAACAAGTTCGAGATATTCAAATATGCTAATGACTTTCTAGTTGCCATTGGTTACTTGAGAACTCTTCTATTCATAACACACTAAATTTTTCTATACTATATGCCCTCGCTTTAGTAAGTTATATAATCTAGAAATCAATGCATATTGTAGAGATTTGATGTCCACTTCCCTGACATTTAATTATTGCATCACGTCGCTAGATTCAGAAGCGAAGTCTTTGTTTACGTCTACGTATCTAGGAAGTTACAGCTGGGCCAGTGAATCGTTCTTTAATTAGACGCAAATTAACAGCTTCTCTCATAAAAAGCGGCTCTCGCAAAAGAAGCAAGTCACTGTGCGTTCAGCACTTCCCCGCTTTTAAGAGATACTAATCCTTTACCATAATATCGTTTATTTTTTCGCCGGTTTTCTGTGTCGCTTTATGAGACGTGCACCACCATTTTTATGTTTACTACACTCTGGCACACAAATAGAATTCTCAACAATTGAATAAGCTGCTTGCCTTCATCTACATAGCCACGAATACTACAAGAGCCATTAAAAAAAGAACCCAAAACATCAAACCGGGCTTCCCCACAGAGCGCTACGATCGAGTACCCCATTTAAGCGAACATAATTGAGACATAATTTTGCAAGCAATAAAAAAGCAAGGCACTTCCACGACTTCTTTAAGAAGTGTTTTGGAACAATATTTGTTTATTTTAATTTTAATTCTATGGCGAATGTGTAAGATGGCAATAGTCGAAGAATGGATATATCTTAAATTGGATACTAATGCAAAACTTTAGATAAACAAATTGTTCGATTTCGAAGGTGTTTTTTCTAACTTTTGATCGTCTCTCAAATAACCGAATGATTCAAGAAATGCAATTAATGATTGTTATCAACTTTTTATCTTCAACTAAAATGGGCAATAAAAAAACAGCTATATCCACCAAATCTGAAATTATTTTAGTTACTAAATTTAAAAAAGGCTACATTTTAGCTTTTAGCGAAATATCAGCTAAGCGAAAAATTAACTTTTTCGTTTATAATATTTTAAACTGGAAACGCATCAATTATTTCGGGACGGCGCGAACGCCATTCCCGGCTACCAAAAATTACACGCACGAGTTATTCACATTAGGAATAATCGCAAAGGTCAACTCAGCCGAAGTGCAATGGCCAAGCCTCGCTCCGGAGGAACCGCCTTCGTGATCACGGTTAACCTCTACGCCAGGTAAGTATGCTTTCCTCTGCTCGGGAACGAACAGTACACCCCGACAGAGATAGAACCACTTGGGAATCACAAGGGCCACGTAGTAGAAAATATCCACAACTGCACAAATGAAAGCAGACAAGGCCAACTGTGTATTTGTGAAGCAGGGTGGATTTAAGTGCTACCAGCGTAGTCACTTATAGGGGTTGAAATCTATCGAACCTCTTTCAGTTTTGTGCGGTGTTATGCCCTATCTTTTTATCTTACATAATATCTCAAAACTATAAAATCTTGAGTAAATTATATATGAGAATTGTATCTTTATTCACTCCCGTATAAATGAAATGAAATCGCTAATGAAAGACATAATTCTAATTCGAATTATATGTGCTACTATGGCTAATCTAGATTTAATTGAATTTAGCATTTTAGTAGTTAATTATTAAACTATAACTTGCACAGTTCCGGGTCTGTGTGGAGAATATTAATTCACACTTCACACACTAATACTGAAGGAATTAATCAATACACATTTTGGTTATGATACGTATACGCATTACGCGTATTGCGCATTCGCATACCCTGGACTTTGTTGTTGAAAGCAAACAGTCCCGTCATCCCACTTATCAATATGCTGAATTTGCGCACTGCCCTACGAAAAGGCACAAGCTGTATGCTGTGCATGTTGCCAATTTCACAATGCTGGCCTTGTAATTCCCAAACGGTTCAAGTCATGTCGGGATGGATTGTTTGTTCCCGAGCGGAGGAAAGCATACTTACCTGGCGTAGAGGTTAACCGTGATCACGAAGGCGGTTCCTCCGGAGCGAGGCTTGGCCATTGCACTTCGGCTGAGTTGACCTTTGCGATTATTCCTAATGTGAATAACTCGTGCGTGTAATTTTTGGTAGCCGGGAATGGCGTTCGCGCCGTCCCGAAATAATTGATAAATTTTCAACAGTAAATAATCTAAGTAATTCGACTGCGTGCATTTTGTTATTATAAAGAAAGCTCGAATAATTTGTGCCAATCACGCTATTTAAATTGAAGGGGGCATAACTAATTGCACAACTATGAGAAGTAGTTAAAGCCCGACTAGTTTTTCGGTTCTTTTTATGTTAATCGTTCCCAATGTAGATGAAGGTTAGCAGCTTAATTTCAGTTTCGGCTGTCGAAAATTGTGTCTTATAGTACAAGAAAAACGTAAGTGATAGACGCAAAAATAATGTGGTAAGGAGGTCTGAGTCTGAGTGTCTGGGCTGGCAATCTTTGTATTAAAAAAAGATTCGCTGGCCAGACTAGACTTTTAAGTCTGAAATATGATAGAATAATTACGTGTTTTGGGAAGTGAACATAAAAGTAGTTTACAGATTAATAAACTCGTAAAACTATTGATTGATGGCTCAGATAGCTGCAGATGAATTACTATGGGCAAGGGCATAAAAAACTTAATAGTATTTTGAATCGGAAGGTTTCATCACTTACTGGTTTGATGACAGGAAATTAAAGCGATAAAGGAAATGTTCTATACATACAAAGAAGATCTTTAGAAGTGTGGTATGTAAAGTAGACTATCGATCAACAATATTCGATTCAAGATACAAAGCACACACAGTGCAGATAAAGCCGGTATAAACAATAGTGTGAATTGGGGTCGATGTCCAACGGAGATACTTGGAGTTTAGCTTCACTAGATACGACTTAACTTGAACTAGATCTTCTCAGTGGACGGACAACTGCGGAAGAGATGACTGCGATCACGTTTAAAGGTATTAACAGAAGTTGGTGTTGTTCCTAGTGCTTGTTACTGGTGTGTAAAGTAACAATTTGACTCACAAATATAAAATATCGACAAATCCATGGCTTTGTTGCTACCGTTGTTGCTGTTGAATTTATTATCTCAAGTTTTGTTTTCTGCCGTTCGCATAACCGCTAAAGCGGCTACGGCTGCTGTTGCTCATGCTCTTGTTGTTGCTGTTGCTGTTGCTGTTGGTGGTGCTGTGAGGCTGTGAGGCTGGCTTAACCGATAAGGTCAAGTTCATTTCCGCATCGGTCTGATCTTGGTCAATGGGCAATAGTCGAAAAGAATGATCGCTAATGACTGTCATTTGGCACTCTATGCGTCTGCTGTTGCTTTTGCTGTTGTTGGGCTGCAGCTCTCGGCCAGTTATCGCACGTCAAGGAAGTTGCACAAGTTTTACGACATGGCCAAGCGAAGCGGCAAGCGACACAAACCAGGGGCAATAAAACAATTTACCATTAGATGAAGTGTATGCGACGCTGCCACAACTGAAATAGTTGCAACCACTCGTAATTACGCACGTAATTAGGGTTACAACCAGACAATCTCTCGCTGCCCGTCGTCGCCAACTATGGAGAGTACCTTAGACCGTATCTATGTCACGCCATAAGTCATCCAAAATCCCAGTCCATAGTAATACGTGGCTATGGTTGAGCTCTCACCGTGTGAACCGCGATGAAGATGGGTTCCATCGCACACTTTTCTATGCGTTTGTAATTTACGTACAAATGAAAGAAAAATCATTAGTTACAACTGAACTTGAATTAAATGTGAACTTGAATGTGTGGGCGCATTTTTGAGGCGAGTCAAGCCAAGTTCTTAAAGTCGGCCAAACACGTCGTGTCGCGTCATTGTGAATGGTCAAGTGCATTCTTAATTTCGTAGCACTGTAATTAAATCTGGTAAGCAGCCCCGACCACCTTGGCCATACCTCATGACGACTTGTTTCAAGTTTCCTTCGGCGGCTTGACACAGATTAAAGCCATATTGGTTAGATCGGTGGCTGCTGCATTTGGCATTTTGGTTGCAAGCTCATACCCATACCAATAGCTAAACAGCCACTAGCTGACCTCGACTTTCAGCAAGTCGCCACAACGCAACAACAGCTGCAAGTGCCTCAAACATTCTTGATTGCGTGAAGTTCGCACACGAAATTCTATTTTTCATATACATATGTATGTTTACAATTGGAGGGAAATAGCATTTCGATAGGCATCTATAGGCATTTAACTATTATTTGTTTTTTACTGTGCGAATAAATAAATTAATTTCAATGGGAAATTCTCAAGATTCCCTTTATCGAAACTATTCAAAAAGAATCTGTTTGACAACATTAAGATATTCAGCCAACATCATCAATCAATTATTCTACAACTCTGTTGACTATAATTACAATTGAATCTTAATGCAAAATTGATTTCTGCTGGGGCTATACTAAGTGTTTGACTAAGCACTTGTGAGAGTTAAAAACACTTTAGCTCGAGTTCAAGAACATGCAACGATGGTTATTGCCACAGTTTACTCAGCCATTTAATAACGATAAAAACAGAACTCGCATTAAGTAAATGACTAAATGCCCGAATTGATAGCAATTTAAATATAAAATAAAAATGTTCAACCATTAAACTGGTATTAATCAAATTACTTATAATTCCTGGTTGCACACTCAATTTTTTGAATGCAAATGGACAATTCAATTTTACCATAAAGCTAATACACCACGAGTCGCAATTATATCTTAATTTAAAAAAAGTATTAAAATTGGCAATATAGTGCAATAAAGCCATCAAACTAAATTTTGTTGTAAATTGAAGTTGCGGGGGCTTGAACTCGCGTATCAATTTACAATTAGAGTTGCGTCTGTTTTTAACAGAGTGGCAGCTCTAGTCGTCTTATAAGAGCCATGTGGCAGCACTCTCCATAAAAATTTGAACCCTAACCGCAGAATATTTTGGTAAGTGATTTTGATTACATTTTTGAAGCTGTTATTTGCATTTTGCATATTACATCTTCCATCAAAACATATCCCATCAAACCAATTACAAAATTGTTAAATTTATTTGGTTGGTAAGATCACCCATTTCAAAATTTTTTGGCATACCGTTCCAATTATGGCATTGATATTTCATACCAGTTTCGTATATTGTTCTTTCGTAGCAAACACCAATGGACTTTAAATTGAATAATGTCCTATAAAAATGTGTCAATTTTGAAGTAGTTAATAAATTAATGTTCTTCACGTTCAATTTTTAATAGGTTAACAATCTCAATTAGGGAAACAATACAAGTTTCACCATATTTTAAATCTATAAATCAATATTTGTTTTCCATTTGTGAAACACTCACACATTGTGGATTTGGAAAGGCACCAAATTTGGGTAATGATATTACTAAGCGACAGTACCAGATTGACTATAATTTCTCTTTAATACGTTTTTTTCACACCAAATATTAATGGATTAAAAAAAAAGTCGAGTTTTCCATAAAAATTATGTCAATGTAGTTTAATTTATTAGTTTCAATATTTTCTCCATTCGTTCTCATATACATACATAAACCATATTTTTGTTAAGCGTCCAAACTAAGGCAGTTTTTACCCAACAGTGACTATCACTCAAATATAGTTTTTTCACTTTATGATACATTTATAAATGGGTTTGAAGCGAATTAATTTTTGAATAATACTACGCAACAGAGTGAGACCGTAAGCTACGATAATATATTTTTTGGTATATTTCATCGGGATAAAAAAGTGTATTGTGTATTAAACCAAACTGCTGTTTTTTAAGTGATAATATTTGAATTTAGATTTTTCCAAAATTAAAATCAAAATCATAATTTTGTTCATGGCTTTACTAAAACTTGCATTTTTGCTATAAGAATCGATGTTGTTAATCAATATCGATATATCGATAGTGCTGGCGATATATGTCCACCTCTACTGTAAAATAACAAAAGCAAAGTAACGCAATTCTCTTTTTTCATTAATCATCAAAAAGTCATTCGGTGCAGTTGCAGTTGCAGCTGGAGTGTTAATAGTGCAAGATTAAGTAAAGAATTAATACATTTACTCAAGTGTTAGCCATAAATCTAAAACACATAATGCGTGACGCGGGCCTTTTGGCCATTTTGGCTGTGTTTGCTTGCGGTAAGTGACAACGACGACGTCGACAGTGAATATATTGCGTGTTTGTTTTTTTCGTAATGTCAAATACACATACATGTACATACATAGAAATATTCCAATGTATAATCGCAATTAATTATGCATATATTTCTATTTCAGGCGTTTGCGTTTCGTCAACGCCGATTGCGGAACAGCCGCTGGTTGGAGCAAGCAAATGCACCTGGGGCCCATCCTATTGGTGCGATAATCTCAGGTAAATGTCTTGAATGCATTCGCAATTAAATGCTTTGTCATCACATAGTCAAAAAATATGCTACGCCTCCACCCCCTCTATTCCTCGCACAAAAACAATGGCCACTACGCAGTTATTAACCCGTCGTTGCGAGTTGTTCCCGTTGTTTCTGCAGCAGTTCATTGTTTGTGTACCAACAATTGTCGCATTCGTAGGGGCCGACGCAAGAACCAAGTCTGATAAGACAATCGCCAACAGCACCGCCATTCTGCTTAGTTCATCGATAACCTTTGTTATGGGTTTTACAGTTGCTCTAATTCACTTCTCTTCCCTATCCTCGTCTTGCCTCTTTTTTCGCACACCTATTAGTTGTGGAAGTGTGTTTGTGTTTCGTACCTCGTCGCCTACAACTACACTTTACACTCTCTTTGCTATTTCGCTCTCTCTCGCTCGCTCGAGCTCTCTTTTGCTTGCTCACTCTGCGCTTTGTTTTCCATTTCGATTCCGCTTTAAATTAAATTAACAGAACAACAATTCCAGCTAAACGCAATGGTTACAGATACATAAGAATTTGTGCGATACACTCATCAGCAGATTGTAAATGAGTAATCAGTTGGGCTCGTCTTAGGGTTTCACTTGAGCCCAGCAGTAGCTCAAATGTCCGAGCTGAGTATTCGTCATAACAGTTGAGTCGCTAAGTAGCTCAATAATCAGCTGACAGCGTCTTTTGTTATCAACAATCTCTCTGTGCAATCAGAAAACAGAGTAATACAAATACCACTTAATATTTAGCCTAGCCCCGTTTAAATTTCAGTTTATTTCTTTGCTACGACTTTTTGAGATTTCAGTAAGGGGTATTGCTGAACAAATGTAAATAAACATATTTTTAGATTTTTTTTTCTTTCTAACCGCAGCCTTTCTTTGTTTATTAATTTGTTTATTGCTTACTCTTTGTTTGACATATTCAGAAATCTAAAATACGTCTACGTTCTCTCACATACACATGTGTATCCGTAATATAAATGTTCGTGTATTTTAGCCAGCCATGAATGTGCTTATCATTTGCTATTAGCACATTAGTGTTTAAATATTGCGAGTTTGTTTTCGTTTGTCGCTGTTGGAAATGTTCGAAATGTATGCATCAAAAATATCAGATTAGCGAGGGGAACTGGACACAAGTTCCCCTTGTTATTGCCCATATATATTCTATATGTGAAGCATATACACAGCGGGTACATTCAACTGCTTCATGGTGTTCTCATGGTATTCATGGAGGGTTCTCGACACATGCTTTTGGACTCTGATCTTTGCTGACTTGGCCCATTCACTTTACAAGAACCGCGAACCATGCAGACAACGGACTGCAGATTGTGAATGCGGGTCATTTGATCCGTATGTTTTGCTTAACTGCAATTTATCTGCTGACTTATCAAATAATATATTTGTTTATGTACTTAATGACCGCTTCCTTTGTCGTTGAACTGTCTGACTGGAGTGTTAATCATATATTTTTATTGACAGCAATGCAAAGGACTGCAGAGCAACGCGTCATTGTATTCAGACCGTGTGGGAAAAGCGCGTTGTGCCCGTCGATGACGATTCGATTTGCCAGATATGTAAGGATATGGTGAATCAGGCACGCGATCAACTGCGTAGCAATGAGACCGAGGAGGAATTGAAGGAGGTCTTCGAGGGCTCCTGCAAGTTGATACCCATAAAGCTCGTGCAGAAGGAGTGCATTACGTTGGCCGACAACTTTATACCCGAGTTGGTCGAGGCGCTGTCCTCGCAAATGAATCCCGATGTGAGTGCAAGCTTTGAATTGTCGAAGTGCAATAGAGATTAATTAATTATTTGTAATTACAGCAAGTTTGCTCTGTGGCCGGTTTGTGCAACAGCCCTCGAATCGATGAGCTGATGCGCCTGAGCTATCAGTCTCTCCTGGATGGCACTCTTAAGGAAGAAGATGTGGATGTTGAGGGTCCTGTGGCTAAGGTGGAAAAGAAGCCAGCTGGTGTAGCACAATTGACCTGCGGAAACTGCAATCTGCTCTCCCGCAAAATGCAGCAGAAATTCGAGGCGACCAATCGCGATGATATGGTTGAGCAGTTGCTGCATGTTTGCGGTGGATTGTCCAGCTTCTCAGATGCCTGCGCCAACATGGTGTTGACCTATTTCAATGACCTGTATGATGCTGTCAAGCAGCACTTGTCAGTGAGTGGCCCTTGCCACATGTCTGGTGTGTGTGTGGCACGTTACCATCAGCACGAGGACGATGTGAAGGAGCCAGAAGCGTTGACCACGCTGGATGGTGTTAGCGACGACATTCCATGTGCGCTGTGCGAGCAGCTGGTGAAACACTTGCGTGATGTGTTGGTCGCCAACACCACGGAGTCGGAGTTCAAGCAGGTGCTTGAGGGTTTCTGCAAGCAATCGCGTGGCTTTAAGGACGAGTGCCTCAGCATTGTGGATCAGTATTATCACGTCATTTACGACACGCTTGTGAACAATCTGGATGCCAATGGCACTTGCACAATCATTGGCGTTTGCCCCAAGGGCATGCTGGGTGTGAACCACGATGCTCCCATCATGCCACTGCTGCCCGTTCTTGCGCCAGCCGATATCAAAGTGACCATGAAGAAGTTGGGTGCCAACGAGCCCAAGTTTAGCCAGAAACAGATCTTGGACATGCAGTTGCCGATTGATCACTTGATGGGCGCTCCCAATCCCAACCAGCTGGTGGAGGGCGGCGAAATGTGCACCATTTGCGAGTACCTGCTGCACTTCATTCAAGAGACGCTGGCCACGCCAGCTACCGATGATGAGATCAAGCATAGTGTTGAGAACATTTGCACCAAGTTGCCGCACGGTGTCGCCACTCAATGCCGCAACTTTGTAGAGATGTATGGTGATGCGGTTATTGCACTGCTCATTCAAGGCCTGAATCCACGCAACGTGTGCCCCATGATGCAAATGTGCCCGCGTAACGTTGAGAACAAGCAAGACATTGAAATCTTCAATCCTGTGTCAGCGGTGCACAGTGACGAGCAAGACAAACCCACTTGCCCGCTGTGTTTGTTCGCTGTGGAGCAGGCTCAGATCAAGATACGTGACAACAAGTCCAAGGATAACATCAAGAAGGTGCTCGACGGTCTCTGCTCGCATCTGCCCAGCAAACTGCGTGCCGAGTGCGTAGACTTTGTAGAGACCTACTCCAACGAACTGGTTGACATGCTGATCACCGACTTCAAGCCCGAGGAGATTTGTGTGCAGCTGAAACTCTGTCCCAAGACCAAGGACTACTTGGACGAAATGGGTATTGTGCTAATGGGTAGCGATGAGGACGATAAGTCATCCAGCAGCGAGGAGATGGCCGGCAACGAAATCGAATCAAACGAACAAATCGAGGTGCAATTCGACAAGGACTTCGGCGTGACGCCCAACTGTGTTCTCTGCGAGGAGATCGTCAAGACTGTGGAGAAGCGGATGGGCAAACACCCCACCAAAGCTAGCATTAAGGAAGCCCTGGAGCACTCTTGCGACAAGTTTAAGAAGCCATTGGCCGGCAAATGCCACAAGTTCATTGACAAGTACGGCGATAAAATTGCTGATTTGCTGTTGAAGGAAATGGATCCCAAATTGATTTGCGCAGAGTTGGGCATGTGCATCTTCGGCGAACAGGAGGATCGTAAGTCTATTCATAGCTAAATTTAAAGTTGTTCAACAATAATATTTTGTAAAATGTTGCAGTTGAAGTCGATGAGGCTCTGAAGTACGATGTGATTGTGCTGCCCAAGAACACTGAGGGTAAATTGGCACGTCTTGAAAGCTCGAAGGTCAATGAGCCACCCACTTGTGTGCTTTGCGAGTTCGTTATGACCAAACTGGAGAGCGAACTGAAGAACAAAACTGAACAGGAAGAGATCAAGAAGGCTCTACTTTCTGTCTGCGATCACTTGCCAAAGACCATTCGCAAGCAGTGCGACAGCTTTGTGGAGGGCTATGCTGCGGCTATCATCAACCTGGTCAGCGTAGTGCCACCCAAAGAAATTTGCCAGAAGTTGCAGCTCTGCTTCAGCCAGGTGGTCAACGATGAGGTCATCGAGTGCGGTGTCTGCCATGGCGTGTCGCAGGTTCTCTTGCCTTATTTCCGTTCGCAAAAGGAGCTCAGCAATATCAGCACACAGGATATGATCTCTATGAGCTGCGAGAACTTGCCCGCCAAGTACTACAACATTGTAAGCTACACCCGCATCTAAATTGAATATGTGCATCTTATTAATTGGCTTCTATTGTTCGATTGCAGTGCTCGGAAATGATCTCCATTTATGGCATCAGCATCATGCGCCTCTCGGAGCGTTCTTATATGGATCAATCGCACGTCTGTGCCGAGATTGGCAAATGCTTCGACAATGAGAAGTCCGCACTGGCCTTTGCCAGAATTTCAGGTGTGTGGCGTGTGGCTGCAAAGCTGTCAATAAATTGATTTGCATTAATTGCTAATTTACTTAAATTTATCCAATTGCAGCTTAAGACGCAGCCGTGATTGAAGGAGTCGCAATTGCACTGTGATGTGTCGCAATTGGCGCCATGATTTATATATATATATATAATTATATGATATATTCTTACTTATCTGTCTACATTCTGTAATCCATTGGGACTGTAAATTATCTGAAAACCTACTTTTTCCTGCACCTTTTGTTTATTTCTAATTGCTTTATACGATTCGCTGAAATCTGATGATAGAAGAAATGTGGTAATAGTTTAACTGAGAAAGAAAAAGAGAATGAAACTGAAAACTGATTGCGTTCTGTAAGCATACGCGAAGTGGGCATCGCATTAAATCTAAACTGTAATTTTAAAGTAAATACAAATACAATAAAAAGACTAAAAACATATGGTGGACACGCGCTTTTCGTATCGTATTTCTATACAAAATTCACTGTTGTTTTTTTTTTTGCTGAGTAAGCAAATCAAATATCAAGTACGTGACTTAATTCAAAATATAAACCGAAGCAGCCTGAGAGAATGCATTAACCTAAATAGAATAAGATGTCAAATTATAAAACTGATAAATAAAACGCAAAAATTGATTTTAAATTGGAATACACGAGTAAATATTACATTTCCCAACAATGTTTGAGGATACGCTGCTGATCATCAAGCCCGATTATATGCACAAGCGGCGTCCTGTGCTGCTAAAGCTGCTTGCCTCTGGCTTTCAGATTCAGGGCAGTCGCAAGTTGAACTTCTCACCAGAGTTGGCAGCCGAGTTCTATGCAGAATATGTGGACGAGAAGGGTTTTATGCTGGAGGTCATACTGCTGTCCAAGGGCATCTCGGAGGCATTTATAGTGACCAAAGAGAATGGAGTGCAAGAGCTGCTCAACGTCATGATATGCTACTTGTAAGTGTGCACTCGATCTTACAACTAGTTGCTTTCAGCTAATAGCGTCGACCTTCAGCGGCTCAGCTTCGGAGCTGGAGCGTAACATTCATGTGACCAAGCATGCCGAAAGCGTGGCCCGCGAGATCACATTTATTTTTCCAAATTGTAAGTTGGCATTAAAAAGCTATTTACGCAGATATATTAAAATTCCATTAACGTTACAGATATTCACGAGCCTATTGAGGTATTCGATCCGAGCATCTTCTGCACTCGTCCCATGATAAAACCATTGATTTCGGAGATTTATGACATTCTGCAGAACGTGGACTGCAGCCAGGAAGATTGGAAGCGTCGCGTCTCGGACTATTTGGTGCGCAGCAACCCGTCGCTGCCACAGATCACCAATCAGTGTCAAGTCGCACCCGACATGGGCATGCAGGAGAAGTCGCAGCAGACGGCGATGACCTACAAATCTATTGGCAAGGATGGCAAGCCCAAGGAGAAGTCGGTGAGCACCAGCTCTTTGTTGTCCAGCAGCGAACCGCACTCCTCTGTGCTGCTGACCACATCCACTTGCGTGACATGCGGCGGCTTCGATCGCAGCGAACCGGGCATCTCTGAGCTCGACTTGAACAAGCGCGTGGAGCCGCAGAGCGATGAACCAATTTGCGCTGAGGAGGAGATCATTTGGAAGGAGATTATTGTCTACGAGGAGGAGTTGCCCGAAGAGGAGTCGGAGCATAAGAGCGATGTGGATATTCCCGATGAGGAGGGCGCGCCTCTAGATGATGCAACGGATTCAGAGTGCGATGAGCCAGTTTCTGCTGCTGCTCCGGCAGCAGCTGTTGAATCGGACTCCGCATCGGATCCGCATCTTCCAACAGATACACCTACTACCAGTCCCGCTACCGGAAAAGTAGGAGGCGACGAAGCTCCTCCAGCTGAGGAAGCTGCCCCACCAGCAGCCCCATCCGATGCACCGGCTGCCGAAGAGCCACCTTCAGCTGCTGAGCAGCCGCCAGTGTCAGAGCCAGAGCCAGAGCCAGAGCCAGAGCCAGCTGTTGAGGAGGAGCCCGCTCCAGCTGCCACCGAAGAGCCGGCTGCATAAAGTTAGATAAACAAACAAAACAAACCAGCGAACACGAAGAGCAGCGCAACACTCGGCGGCGAAGGTGGCGCTTTAATTTGGCACCTGTTGCCTGTTTATGCTTTGCCAAATATTTTGTTTTCGTTGGCCATATAAAAAAAATTGCTGGTATAGAGAAAACGCAAAAAAAAGCTACTAGAACGTCAAACATGCTAAACCAACACACAGACACTCAAACACACACACGTATAGCACAGTCCCCAACCTTCAATGTTTTGTTGCTGCAATGCGCATTCGCCATGACCACCAGCAGCGACAAGGTGGCAAGGTGGCAAGGTGGCAAGGCGGCGAGCTGCATGCACTTTTCACTCACCAGCGAAATGCACTCACACTCACCAACAGTGGACAGTGGCAGGTGGCAGTGGCACAGTGGCTGTGCAACAGGACGAGCACCTGCAGCAGTTCGCAATAGCTGCACTCTCTTTTTATCTGTTACTTCTGTTGTGGTCAATAAAAAAGCAGCAACAAACTTGAGCATAAACTGCTGCGAGTGTGTGTCAAATGGGCGCGAAAAGCGAACGTAGAGAAAAGTCTGCTGAATAATCTCAATTGCAATTCGTATTGAATATTATTGTCGCTCTTGTTGTTTAGGCCAAATTGCAATTGCATCGATTTTTCGCAGCAGAGAGGGGGGTATTTGCCCCCAGCTAGGGAGTAAGTAAGCCAGGTGTATACACAAAAAGAGTTTGGCGCTCTACCAAACAAATCTCCATGGCTTGCAGCTAAAATGTAAAGCAGGCAACAGCTCATAATCGAATTTCGCAGAAGCGCGCGCAATTCGCAATGCTGCACATCGGCAATCGACAGCTGCCACATGCAACACATGGCAGCCACACTTACACAACCCCAAGGGAGCCACACGAACTAGACCATCATAAACAGTTGGAGTCGGAGGCGCAACTGAACTTTAGCAGCTTCAATGAGCTGTGTCGGTTGTGCGCCATACACCAGGGACCCGGCACGCTGCACATCTTTGAGCCGCAGGCGGAGCAGCGGCAATTGCTTCACAAGCTGCGCACACTGCTGCAGGCGAACGTAAGTAAGTGTGGCAAGCGAGAACGTGCGGCATATTAGCGTTTAGTCGCCGCTGTCTTTTCCGGCAGATAAGCAAGGACGATTGCCTGCCGCAGCGTGTCTGCGAGCTGTGCCTGCAACGCGTGGAGCACTTGTTCGAGTGGCGGCAGCTTTGTGTGCGCAACGAGCAGCTGCTGCGTAACTATGCCGCCTCTATGCTCACGCTGCGTGCCACCATCGACATTCAGGTGAGTGCTGGCCGCTTGCGTCTGCTGCTGATAAGCGGCCTTCGTGACTGCCATTGTCAAAGTTACACTTGTTTCGCGGCGGCTCGGCTCGTGTTTCGATTCCAAGTCGTTTCGCGCTGGCAAAACAACCCCCCAAAACAAGAGCGGCGAGCTGTGTCCTCTCCACGGAATCTCAGCCCTGGCGCCGCGTTGTATGCAATACTTTGCTCTGCTTCCGCTTTACTCACTCAAGTTCAGGCGTTCAGTTCACGTTCAGTATCTGTCTGGCCGTCGTTCACGTTGTCGTCATCGTTCTTATTCCTGCTTCTTGCTTCAAGAATAACAAATAATTACTCAAATTCAGCTCGTTGTTGTCGTTGTCGTCGACGTCGACAGCGACTGAGACGGTGGCTGTGACTGCGACACCGACAGCGACTGCGACTGAGAGTCGACTCCAAAATCAGTTTCGCAATACATACACAAACAAAAGGCGCTGGGCACTGGCTCGAGGAAGTGAACACGACAAAACGGCAGCAGTAACTACAACATTTTTTGCTTAACAATACTATACTAGACTCTGGACTGTGTATTCTATATTGTACATGCAAGAAACAAGAAAAACGCCAGCAAAGAGAGCGCAAATCGACAGCAAAAATTCAACTCAACGCAAAGTGCGGCGTCCGTTTTTATTGATTTTCAATTGTGGTAAGGCATTTGCATTGCAGAGTGAGAGAGACTGGGGGAAACATTGCAAAAGTCCAGCAGTAGAAAAAAAAACCGAAACCTTAACGGAACTAAACACTGGCCAAAAAACTGAGTCAATTGAAAACGTCAATGAGCGCGTTGTGTGTGTTCCGTGAAACGTGTGAAAATTCGCCAAAAAAAAAAAATGAACTGTGCCTAAACTGTGGTAAACAGCGAAATATATTTCGGGAGAATTGTTGTGTAAAATTTAGCGAACGCGCTTAAAATAAATTCAGGCAGACACGGAAAACCCTCAAACCAGGCACAAAACGCCGCCAAAGCGACCAAAAGGGAGCACGGCCGGCACAGCACGGCAAAAAGGGGCTTCCTCAACACCCACCCCCCACAAGGCAGTGGCAACGACCAAAAGGGGGCAGCTCCGAGTCAAAGAGACAGAGGCAGAGGCAGAGGCAGAGGCAGAGCACAGCTCGGTGCCTGCGGTAGCATTGAAAATCCGCCCGCCCGCCGAGCGCAAAAGCTCAAGTCGCAAATTTTTGCGCAAGGGCAGGCAAACGGTTTGAGTGCTTTACGAGTTTTGCGGGCAAGTTTACGTCGTTGTTGCGGGGGGTAGGTTTGGTGTTTTTGCGCTGAAATTTCGCAACACTTGCGCGCCTTTTAGGGGTGGCAACGAAACCGAAACCGAAACGAAACGCAACGGAATGGCATAGAACGGAACGAGAAGCGAGTTGAGTTGAGTGGAGTGGAGTGTCTTGTTTCATTGCCGGTTTGTTTTGTTCACAGGACGGCACCGTTAACATGGACAAGATGACGGTGGCCCAGAAGAACGCATATCTGGAGGCGCACATGGCCGTGCAACAGCAAATGGCCCAGGCCGCCATACAATTCAAGCAGCAGCAACAGAGCTCCGTGCAGCAGCAGAGCTCACCCACGGCCAACAACAACAACCAGCAGAACAACGGCAACATGCAACAGCAGCAGCAGCAGCAGCAACAACAGCAACAGCAGCAGCAACAACAGCAGCAGCAGCAACAACAGCAACAACAACAACAACAGCAGCAACAGCAACACTACGCGGCCACCATCAAGGTGCCCCAGATCAGTTCCTCCAGCTCGGCGGGCGGCGCAGGCGGTGCGGCTGGCGACAGCACATTCACGGTGCCCGACGACGGCATGGGCTTCGAGGGCGGCGTCCGTGTGCTGCAGAGTCTCGGCACCTGGTCGGCGGGGGAGCAGCTCACCTACAACATACCCAAACCGAATCTGATACCGTTCACCGAGCCCTACGTGGAGGGCGGCTCCATGCATCCGGCCAGTCGACTCAAGGCGCTGCAACAGGTGCAACAGGCGTCGTCTGGCGTGCGCAAAACTAATCCCTCAAAATGTGAGTAAATTATGCAATAATTATGTCTACTATGAATCGAAATTTATTTTTATTTTAATAGCAGAATCATCACAATTAACTATATAAAAATTCTTATTTTTTGGCCGTCTTTTCATGACACTTTCATGATTTTATATATTTGCTTAGACATAATTGATTAATCTACAGTAAAATACATTAATTATTTAATTTTGTATCATTATTGTTAAGCAACAAAATTAAAATATAAAATTATTTAATTAATTAAATCAACATTATCAAAATCATACAAAATTTGAGACAACGTTCAATGTTTTTGAGCTATAATAATCAACAAAAAATATATTTATATTTGATATACATTTTGTTCTTACAACATAAAATTGATGTGCATAATTATTATGTAAAATGTATTTAATTACTTCCAACTAAAACTCATCGCTTATGAAATACTTTAAAAATTTGCTTATAATAGCTAGATTATTGATTTTAATAATTGAATAATGAATTCATTAATATCTTTTCCCTCTCTCTCTCTCTACACAGCCACCAACAAGGCGTTCGAGTGCACGGTGTGCGGCAAAGGACTGGCGCGCAAGGATAAGCTGACCATTCACATGCGCATCCACACCGGCGAGAAGCCCTATATTTGTGAAGTATAAGCAATCATTGACTTTGACGGCAGCGCAAGTCTGCTCGCCCCCCACTCGAGACTTGGCACTAACCTGACAATGTCTTGGCCTGGCCAACACACACTCTCTTCGCATTCTCCCCTCTCTCTCTGTCTCTGCTGTTCTCTTGCAGGTCTGCAACAAGGCGTTCGCAAGGCGGGATAAGCTGGTCATACATATGAACAAGTTCAAGCACGTGACACCCACAAATATAGCGCCGCTGGGCAAGCGACTGAACAACATGGTGAAGAAGAAGGAGCAACCGGATCCGCCGCCGGAGGACAACAAGCAGAGTCTGGAGCTGCAGCTGCAACAGCAGGCTGTGCAGGTGGCCGCCCAGAACATCATTGTGCAGTCGGCGCAGGGGGCGCCAACGGCAATACCGGGCATCATAATACCGCACCACCAGCAACAGTTATCGTGGACGTGCGAGCTGTGTGGCCGCATGTTCTCGAGCCGGGACGAGTGGTCCATTCATGCCAAGAGTCATCTGGAGGTGAGCAAATGTCGGTTGAGCCACCCGTCCAGCGGGGCCTAAGGCGACCTAAGGCGAAAAGTATTTTTGTGTTTCGGGGGTGGCTCTAAACTGGAATTCCCTCTCTCTGCAGTATTGACAACAGGAACGGTTAGTCGTAGAGTCCACAAAACCAGCAGTCGCCATCGTTAAGAACAGCAGCAACAACAACAACAACAGCCACAGCCACAGCCACAGTCACAACCACAGTCACAACCACAGTCACAGCCACAGCCACAGCCACAACAACAACAACAGCAGCAGTAGCAACAACAACAACACCAACAATAATCGCGGCTATCAAATGGATGCCAACCAAAATCAAATACTCAACAGCAGCCCGCAAATGGAGACGCAAGCACGCAGCCAGAAGATAATCATACAGAATCAGATGATCCTCAACGCCAACCATCAGCAGCAGCAGCAGCAGCAGCAGCAGCCACATGTTGCTGGCGGCAAGAAAGCGGCCAGAAAGCAGCACCATCAACAACAGCAGCCGCAACAGCAGCAGCAACAACAACAGACCAGCGCGCCTATGTACAATAATAATGATAACAACGGCACTCAACAGGGACACGAAGTAACTACCTATTAACAACAACAAGCAGAACAACAACTACAACTACAGTAACAACAGTAACAGTAACTAGAACAACATCAACATCAACAACACCTTCAAACACGCAACAGCACACGCCATCAGCATGAAATCTAATGCCACTTGCAACTCTGTCTATTGTATCTCTGTATCTGTATCTGTGTATCTGTATCTGTATCTGTATCTGTCACTGTATCCCTTCATGCCTTCTTCCAACTCTTCCGCCCAGGTGTCTGTGCCCGTCTCGCACCTCATCGCCAACTCACCGACAGCCGCCAGCTACATGCAGGCACAGCTGACGGGGCTGCAACACGCCGGCAACGCGACGGCAACAACGGTGAACGTTGGTGTCGCCGATGCCGGCAACATGAATATGCCCATCGTCACCTATAATGGCAATCAGTATTGTGTCATTACACGTGCCCCCGACGCCAGCGATGCCATTGCCATGCAGAAGCAGTCGCTGCCCCTCGACTATGGCCAGGCGAATGCGGCTGCCACCACCACAAACATCATTGTCATGTCGCCCATGCTGCCCCCACAACAGCAGCAACAGCAGCAGCAACAGCAGCAGCCGCAACAACATTAAGCAGCGTCGTGATTTGCAAATTATGTTCAAAGTGCTGGCAAAATGAGGCGGAAAATTGCTGTAAAAATTTCCTCTGGCGAGAATTTTGTTTACTGCTGCCAATGTCCCCAGCGATGGTTAATGGCGTTTGGCGATTGGCGATTTGCAATTGGCGACTCATAACGGGCATTTGGCGTTGGCAGAGAAAGGCATTTGGCTGCTGATGGCTGAATGAAATGGAGTGAAGTGGCCCCCAGGATCCTCAGACATCCGTCTTCAAGAGCTGGCAATCAGCCGCCCGCTTGCAAAGCAGCTATAAATACAAATTGTAAATAAAGTTTTTAAAAAACTAACACAAAAAGAAAAAAACAAAAAAAAAAAAGAAAAGAAATAGAAAGAAAACCAAAAAAGTACGAGAACTCTTAAGTCTATGTTTAAGTGTAAGAGATTCAATAAATACGATATGCCAGCCGATAGCAGAAAGATGAAAACAAAACAAAAAGAAACAAAAAAAAAAACAAAGATCTTGACGAATAGTTGACGCATGTGATGCTTCAATTCGATTCAAACTCACAACTATTGCAATACATGAAATGAGACCCGCATTAACTAATTAGTCTAAGTAATTTTACATATCCATTACAAATTGACGATGACGATGAGAAGAACGTTTTCAATCGATGTCGCCCCCATTGAAAAAGCAAAGAAAAAAACAGCCATAACACTGAGATATGATTTCCCCAAAAAGAAAAAAAACAAATTCGTTTTCGCATCTTGAGTTGAAGTGGAAATAAGTAAATACACAAAGGAAAAAAAAAACAACAAAACATAATATATAATATGTATGTGCATGCAACAAATTGAATGTGTTTGTGTTTGTATTTGTATTTGTATAGTACGCGTTTAAATCAATTGTTTATAATTAATTACGCTAAACCGATAAACAATATTTATGTCTTACGAGTGAAACCGAAATTCAAGTACTTACTTCAATTTATGTAAGTAGTTCAGTAGTGTGTCCATCAAAGATACTCACACCCCCCAAAAAAAAAATAAGAAAATATGAAGAAACGAAAAGAAAATATAAAAAAAAGCGAAAACACGTAACTACGGCAAACAATGTGAACAAATGATTGAAAATATATATATATCTATATATATATATATATATGAAATTAACAAATAAAATTTAACAATTTTTGAGTTGTTGCCTCTCTTCATTTAAATGCAGGGCAACAACTATTTGTTGCGTATACGACATGTTGCTGGAGCTGTTGCTGCTGCTGACACACAATCACTTCGTGGCCAAATCGGAGTATTAACAACAATTATTGGCAGCTGTTCTCGGCAATTGCGTTGCCAAAAAAATTGTATAAAATTTGAGCCACTTTTTGCGGCTCGATCGAAGTCGTTTTGGCTTAATTGAGAAGACAAGACTGCGCGTTTCTTGCGATCTTCAGACATTTGGTCAGCGGAGCTAACGAAAAACAACTTTTCGCTGAACGTAATGAAAAATGCGGCAGGTTGACCTTAAACGGAAACTCGTCGTTGCAGTCGACGTCGCTGTCGCCGTTGCCGTCGCTGCCAACGTCGCGCAGTCGCAGCTTCCAATAAATTTATACTTCAAATGTTTTCAACTTGTGTTTATTTTTTTTTTGCGCAAGAATTGCAAATTAGTTGAGCTCGCTTCGCCGCCAACCTGAACGCCTACAACGCTTATGGCAGCGTTGACAGCGACGCGACTGCGACGGCGACGGTGACAGCGACTTTGACTTGAAATCGATGCGGTTTTTGTGTTCTTTCCCAACAGTCGCAGTCGGTTGTCGCAGTTGAACGGTCACGGCACGAGAAAATGCTCAATGGAAAGTTCTACACGGGCCTGCCGCCCAAGATGGTGGAGCGTCAGAGCGGCAACGGCCAGAATCGCCAGGAGTCGCATTTCTTTTGGCCCGACGACACGCGTGTCGACAGCGCTGTGGAGACGCGTGTCAAGCGTCGCGGCAGCCTGGAAACTGGCCCAGCACCAGCGTATCAAAGACACTCCTCGCTGCAAGCGGAGCCAGCTCCAGACACACGTCAAATGTTCCACAAGGAGTTCGCCAAGTCATCCATACAGTTCTACGACAACTTGCAGCCCAACAACAGCAGTCAGCAGACGCGCTCGCAGCGCTTGCGTCGCGAGGTGACGCCAAAGCTGACGGATGTGGAGCCAAATAAACGACAATTGTCGCCCAACAAGAGCGTGGAGCAGGAGGATCCGACAACAGCACGACGCAAGCAAGCCTACAGCTCCAAGATACAGTTCTACGATTACGTCAACCTCAACGAGGGCGACGCCACGCCGAACAACAATCGACGTCCCAAAATGGACATGAACAACAAGCGTGAAGTGGAGCTCAACACCAAGAACAGCCCCAAGCTGCAGGTGAAGCACAATGTGCGCCATCTGAGCGTGGAGCGTGAACAACTGCCGCGCATGATCACCAAGAAGCCGCTGAACGACGGCCAGCAGTGGGAACGCGAGCAATACGAACCGATGCGACGAGCGCCCGTCATGTTGCCCAAAAAGATACTCAAGCCGCAGCGACAGCAGCCCTGGATCGAGGACTACGGGGAGGAGGACAACTACATAGACAATGGCATGCGGCAGCTGCGACTGCGCAGTCCGGCGCCGTTGAAGAAGCACGTTACCTACAACGAGGAGGCCGACGAGTATGCCTACTACGATGAGAGAACTGATGAGGGCCGACAGCTGAGGCAGTCGCTGTCTCAGCCAAATATGCGCACAGGAAGTGGCCAACAACAGCAGCAGCAACAGCAACAGCAACAGCATCGCGGTCCATATGTGGAAACTGGTCGCGATACAAAATCATTAAACAACTATAATAAAAAAAGTCATAATAATTATAGCTACAACAACGATTACAACAACGATGACGGCGGCATGCGCGCCCCACGGAAAATGTTGCCGAAATTGCCAGAGTTGGCAGCGGCAACAAACACAGCCACAGCAACAACAACCACGACGACTAGAACCCAGCGAAGTCGCCGCTTTGATGACACACTGCCAACAACAGTTGCCCCCGCAGAGGTGTCAATGCTGGAGCAGCTGCCATCTCCCTCTGACCCACGCAAGCACCTGCGCAGCAGCCTCTGCTTCAACGGCGACGCTTTGGTTGTTGATGTGGGTGCCGCAGCGCCCTCGACGTCGACGTCGGCTGTGGCGTTGGCGCGCCGCAGCTCGGCCGGGCAGCGCGTCAGCGTCGGGCTGCCAGACTGAAGTCGCGCTCACTGTGTCTTGTTTGTTATTTGTTATTTTTCAAAAGACGGTGCGACTGTGAGTGTGAGTGTGAGTTTGTGTGTTTGTTGATTGAATGCAACTCAATGCTGCGCTGCTGTCGTGCAAGCTTAATTGAATGCGTCAACCTGCCGCAGCAGCAACGGCAGCAACAACAACGACTTCACCCACAATCGCACGACGCCAAAACGATGGCATATAAATAATTTGAGCAGCGTGCTAATGATCTTGCCTAATATGCGAGCCAAGCAAAATGTATTATAATCACACATTGTTTGTTTGCCAGCCAAAATGTATTAATTTAGTTTCATAATTGAGCTAAAAAAACAACAGCGCGACTAACTTATAATATACATAACTATCTGTATGCTAATCACATAGCTTTAGACTAAGCATTTATTGTGCACTACTGAACTAATCAATAAAATATGTATCTATAGGCATTTACATTTTTTTTTGGCTTTAATGAGAAGTAGAACAAAACATTTATTAATTTGGCTTCGAATAAATCTTGGCTAATAACCATAAATATGCAAGAAGATCACTTTGCATTTTGTTGCTTTTAACTTAAACTCTTGGAATTAAAAAGATTATAAACATTTAATATGCAGGTTTTGACTGTCAAGAATTAAAGACGGAAATAAGAAAACCACTTAGCTGCTTTCCACTTCATTAAGTTTTTATACAATTTCTTATTTTCTGAGAAAGAAAGTTCCACTCAACAAAGAAATAATTTCCAACCAATTTGAAATTATGGTCGAAAGCATGCAATAGTCAATTCGATTTTATAACTTAATGTAAAAGCGCAGCAATCAA
Organism: Drosophila siamana; assembly: GCA_035047445.1. Lineage (NCBI taxonomy): Eukaryota > Metazoa > Arthropoda > Insecta > Diptera > Drosophilidae > Drosophila > Drosophila siamana. Next base: position 12,591,434 of record JAWNPP010000004.1, on the reverse strand, counting down.
AACCAATGTTTTGTAATTCTATGCAATAGACATTAAGTTAACATTTGCAGTTTAAAACTAAAAAAAGATTAACCTAATCGATGTTGAGCTTAAAGCAATCAGGGAATTCCCCAGGCTAACTCCCCTTCTCTCGCTCCCACTGTGTGGCAGGCTCAGGGGAAGCCTTTCACTTAATTTCCATTTCACTAAAATTGCGTTGACTGAACTTGCATTGTTTGTTGTTAATATATTGTTAACGGAACTTAAACCAGCTTAGTTGGCTCTCAGCTGTGGTCAGTTGTCTTTCGCAGTAGTTTTTCACAAGGAAAACGGAAATTATGACAATCGAGTGCAGAGTGCGGCCACAAAATGTGTTGCAATTGGCAAAAATATCCAACTTCCAACTGTCACGCGCTCTGAACTTGAGCTTGAGCTTGACCTTGCAGGCGAAGTTGGGAATGGAAATGGAAATGGAAAATGAGGGAAAAATACACACCGCAAATATTGCGACGAGTAAGGCTAGCAATTAATTGGCACAAATTGAACAATTATGCATACATACTATCTGCGGCCTCAGCTGTCGATCAAAGTGATCATTAAATCGCAGCTATTTAATTAGGGGGACGGCAATTGACTGCAGCCAAGTTGGGAGCTAATGTTGGGAGAAAGACGAAGAGGCAGAGAGCGCACAGCATACAGCATGCAGGATAAGCGCTGCAACGGAAAAACATTGATCAAGTGGTGCGTGATGAAATGTTATGCAATTGGCCAATACCAATTTCTATTTTCATTTCCACTTCCAGTTGGCAAAGACAAAAACACAAAGCAACTAAAATAATGAAAATAACATCGACGACAACTTTTCCGCATTGCAACTGACATCGACTCTGCCGGCCGCTGCCTTGGAATCCGCCGAGTGTGACTCTGCGCCGCATCCTGGCATAGAAAGTAGTCCAAGCCAAGACATGTGGCAAGCTGAAACTTCCCGGCAACTTCCTGCCAAGCTGAACCTGAACTTCGGGCCAGCCAGCCAGTCAGCCAGCTAACAGCTAACAGCTAACAATTGTCGACGGTTGACTGTTTGGCAAAAAGTGCAAGTTGCTGCGATCAACTTTTATTGGGTAACAGCCAAGGCAAAAGCAGCTAAGCAGTCACAGCAGCTACATCTTCAGCCAAAACTGAGAAACGAGTTGCCAACTAACTAGCTTTAAACTACTCAAATGAGATCTAACAGTTAGATACAGACATAAAGCCGTCCAAGTCATGCCTCCCCCTCAAAGTTGTTTGCGACCACGACTAATCGTCTTTCCACCTTCCCAACCAGTTGCCAGCTGCCAGTTGCCAGTTGCTGGCTAACTAACAAATGGTAATGGCTATTTGCAATTACAGCCATAAACAACATTTTATTTATGCCGCGTGCTCCATTTCCTATACCATGGATATGCAAATAATGCTGCTGTTGCTTTGGGGCCGCTGTTTCCTCCACAACCAACAAACTAGCCAGAGGTCTGTGCGTTAAACTTGCAATGTGAGTGCGCCTCAACACTTGCCAGATTTCAATCTCTCTCTACGTGGTGCTGCTCGCTGTGCTCTTCGTTCAGTCGTCTTGGCCAAGTTGCAAAACATGTTGCGCCAACGTCGCAACGTCTTTTGGCGGCCAGAGAAGGAAGGAAGTTGGCATAAAACTGTTGCGTCCATTGCTCAAACTTTCAGTTTCTTTCGAGCCACTCGGCGGCTCAAGACGTGCCCCAAACACACACAACAAAGTTCATAATCGACCGATTTTGTAATATCGCGAGTGAGAGCAAGTGAAATATATTACAGGAGTGTAGTTAAAACTTAAATAAACCCAACCAAAACTATATATACAATGCGCTGCTGTTGGAATGTAAGCAAAAACATTGCGTACATCGATCGAGTGTTCTGTGCCGTTTCTCAACCTGTTCTAACTCTAATTGCAGCTCTTGGCGGCTGCTTTGCTGCTGAGTTCGCTGGCATCGGGCTTGAAGCCACCCCGATCCTACTATCGTCGCAGTTACTATAGTTCCGTGGGTCCTCCTGGTCCAGTGCGCTTAGTGTCACCAGCTGGTGGAGCGCCCAGCTATCACAGTGATCTGCAGACCAACGAGAGCAAGCGACGGGATGTGACCAAAAAGTACCCCAAGAAGACGCACTACAGACCCTACTCAGCGGTCAGTTGTGGACTACACTGTATAGAGCAATTTAATTCTAATATTTCTAACTTTCAGGAAGAGGATGACTTCTCCAGCGAGCGCTATTCGAGCGAGTATTCGGGTGAGGCGCCGCAGGACAGTCGCGAGTACACCATTGGCACACAGATACGGGTGCAGCATCCCATTACGGTGCCCAAGAAGGCCAGCTCCAGTTCGAGCTACTCCAAGCCCCATAAATACCCCTCGTCTGCCAGTTATAAGAGCAACAGCCGTCCGGCTTATGCGGCAGACTCTGGCGAAGATCGTGCTCCAGAGCCGCCAAGCTCGAAGCGCTCAAAGTGGACACCAGCCTCGTACGAGTCGGAGGCAGATCCCTTCCATTTGGTGCCGCCTCCAAAGGCAACTGCAGCCTCCAGCCACGCCTACAGAGTGTTTGAGCCCGATCATGATGAGTATGATGCGCCCGCGCGTTCCAAGAGCCACGATCGCTATAAGAGCGTTGCGTCCAAGAAACAAATCGAGGCTTTTCTGGAAGATCAGCAGAAACTGCTGGACGAGGCCATCAAACTGCAGCTGCTCAACAATCCCAAGCTGCAAAAGTTCTTGAAGCACGATTCACGAGAGCAGCGACCCGATCTAGATATCGAAGACTTTGAAACATTTCCGCCGAACTTTGCGGGTCCCGGTCCACAGCACAACAGCTTCATTGTTGAGCATCCGTCGTTGGGGCCGCCCAAGGGCAGATCACGCAGACGCCCGCCAGGCATTGAGCTGAAGCGTTCGCCGAAACCGAAGCACATCATTAAGCCCAAACGAAAGTATAGATCGTCAGCACTGGTGATCAATGTGTGAGCAGCGAGTATGGATTCCAGCGGTAGTTTGTAATGTTTATTTACTTATTTAAATAACTATTTTAGTTTGTGTATTTTAAATTGTATAGACTTGTTTTATGTTAATGCTGTAAATATAGTAAACCCTTTATTTTACTTGTTTTAGTTACAACCTTGCAGTGAATTAGATTCAAATGTGGTTGTTGTCTTCGCTTGTCAACGGTATGGCAACACCTATTCATTAGCGCCATCTTTTGATCAGGTGAGCGGCAAAGAGTACATTTGTAATACTAGTGAGCAATAGATGGCGCCAGTCACATAAAGCCGGCTTATAGCTGTGCATGGATTGGGAGTAGGGGCGACAAACGCTTGGAGCTCGTTTTTTATGGATATATTGCAAATATATATTTAAGATGTGCTTCTTACCTAGATACAAATATTATCAAATAAACACATTAAAAATTTAAGCCGATTAAAATAAATATATAAAAGTAATTTTATGCTCTTATGGCAATATTTGGAAAAGAAAATTTTGATATCTTCTGCCCCTCGAAGATAGGCAATGTTTACAATTTGCCGCACCCTTGAAAACTGACTCACGTTGCTGCTGAAATGGCTGCCAAGCGTAGTAAGTGGATTCATCCCTTTCTCCCTTATTGATTGACCCTTTCGTATCATTTACTAATGCCAGTTTGTTTTTTATAAATCGTACTTATTGCTAAGTCGAAGTTCTTTCCATGTCTAAAACTGAACTGCTTAAATGTTTCTACTTACCCTTGTTATATAAATAACGCTTTAAGTTTTAATTTGTTTATTTTAATACCACTGTTGCTTTAACACATATATTTATAGATCTGAGACAGAGTGACTCAACTTATCAGAATACGCTTTTATGAGCATGACACCTGTTTCAATGGGCGGCACCCAATCAAAGACAATCCCAAAGGTGCTCACAACAAATTCTTTGCTTTTACCTCTTTCGCAAATTGTGATCGAAAATCCGCAATTGAGTAAACCGAACAATTGCCAATAACAACAAAACTGGGTGCAAAACAAAACAGAAAAAAAAATGATTTTCTTAATTGACTGAACAATTTCAACAGAAACACGAGTCGCAACACGAGTCCACCACGTTGGAGTCGGATTCTGACCTTGAAATCGCAAACGATTGCGAAGCCGAACCCCATAAGAATGTGCGCAAGAGAAGTGGAAAGTAAGCGTTAAAGTCGACTTAAACTTGGCTTTACTGAACAACAACACCTGTTTGCTTTAGGAGGGAAACAGAAGGGGGACGGGAGGAAATAGACCAACCCAGCTGGGGTAGTGAGCTGCAATTCGACATGGCAAATCGATGGGGCAGATAATTGAGCAAACACGCAGAGAACTCAAAATATTAGCGCATAATTAATGAACAGCCAAGTTACAATCAAACAATTGAAGCGTGACAAATCTGAAATTGAACATGGATTATTGCAGAATAAATACCCGACTATTCGATTGTAATGCGAAAATAGCGAAATAACGTTCCGGTTCAGCCCACACGCCAGACAGCGATTTTGGTTCGATTCTTTGGCAGTTGTGGGTGTTTGATTGTGGGAGGTATTCAACAGATTTCATTTTCAATTGGAATTCAGTTAGTCTTTTTCATTTTATTTCACATTTTGTTTTTATTTTTTGCACAATTGGCCACGACGATAAGTGCCGCAAACCAGTTTCGTATCTTTCCTTGTTTGTTACATAGAATTGAACTGGATTCCCAACAGCCCGAAACTTGTTTGTATGTGTTGCTATTTTTTCTTATTCAACACTTAAGCAGATTGAAAGTTGGTTGTGCAATATGCAACGGGGGCGTTTCCCAGGCAAGGTGTTTAGACAAATCTGTTCAAAATTAAGTTATTCGCCAAACACGCCCAAACAAGTTTTTCTGTTCGTTGCCACAAAGAAGCAGGAGAAGTGAAAGAAATTTCATATTTTGTTGATCATGTTGTTGGGTATACGTCTGAATATTCGTATATTCGCTTAAAAGTCTATACAAAATATTATGCATATACAATTAACGGCTAAATGTTACAATATTTTATTGCGTATACGTCCCGTGGCCCGTTGGCAGCATTGAAAGACTTTCGCAGAGTTTCAGTTTTCGTTTAAACGTCTTCAACCGCACACACTTACAAGTTTATTGGTTTCGCTTCACAAATAGGAGAGTAGAATGGGGATGTAACAGCATTTTGAGGAAGTATTATAAATTACAAACAAAAAAACTGTACGCCATTAAACATCGCAGTTAGTAGGAGATTACAATACGATCTTTTGTTGCAACAGTTGCTTTCTTTCTTTCTTATACATATCACAAGAGAGTTTTGATGAAGTCAAGAACTGGATAGAACAGCACATCGGACAGCAAAGTGAGAAAGTGAAAGAAAATGCAAGAGTGAGGCAGTAGAAATGGAATAGAGAGAGAGAGACAGACACAGAGAGCGATAAAGAAGAGATAAAGAGTGAACGAGTGAGAGAGTAGTATGAAATTACAAATAGAAACAATCTCAATCTATTGGGTTCTCGCTCCAACGCTTAGACCTTGTTGAAGGAGTAGGTGAAGCCATCGGGCGTGCGGTTCAGCGACAGCTTGCCGGGCGGCGAGAAGCGATGTGGGTTGGGTGTGGTCGTATAATAGTTGGGCTGCTGCTGTGGCTGATACTGCTGCTGCTGAGGGGCAGGCTGATGATACGTCTGCTGCTGAGGGGCAGGCTGATACTGTGGCTGGGGACGATACTGAGGCTGGGGAGCGGGCTGCTGATACGACTGCTGCTGCTGGCCGAACGAGGGATCGTTGTAGCGGGGATCGTAGGAGCCATCATCACCGTAATCATTGCTGCGGAACGAGGACTGTGGCTGAGCTGGAGCCTGATACTGCTGCTGAGGCTGGTACTGCTGCTGTGGCTGGTAGCCCGAGGTGGGCACAGGCTGTGGAGGTGCTGGAGGAGCCACTGGCAAGTGATCGCCCGATGCTTGGAAGCTATGAGATCAGACAATTAATAAAGCCATCTAGTTAATGCATTTCTCTGTCACAACTCACCCATTCTTGCCCGCCGTGTAGGAGATGGTGCGACGCTCGCCGGATGGATCGACGTAGCTGTAGCTGCCATGACGTGTGCCATCGGCATCCGTCTCCTCTTTAAAGTTGATGCCGTCCTCTTGTGTGTAGGCGGCGCCGAATTTACCATCGCCCGACAAGTAGCGCTGCTCACTGATAATAGCCGCCGTCTTCGGGTCCTGGTGATAGTTCTGGCCCGCTGCCAAGGTTGCCAGCACGGTTAATGCGAGCTGCATTTAAATGATGAAATCAGTAATTAGGCACACACTTAAGTGAGGGGGAGGGAGGGGAGCTGGGGGGAAACACTCACAAAGCGAAACATTTCGTTTGTTTGATTATCCTTGAAAAGCGACTACGTAAACTGCACACTCGAGTATATCACACGCGATTGAAGCCTTTACGCTTTCGAGTCCGTCAACAAGGAATTTATTTGCGTCGGAGGGGCGGAGGGGGACTTAGACGACGATTGCGACACCAGTTAGGTGGAGTGGCAGACCGACGGCAATGGGTTTTGTAAGTCAACTGCCTTCCGCAATGGTGCCGCCCAAGCTTTTATAGTGCCACAGAAGCAGAGCTGGGAAAACCTTGGAACAACAGCGACGCGACGCGACGCGACGCAAAGCGACGCGGGCTTGGGCTAAAACTCATGGCCCGCCTATGCGGTAGCTGGCCAACTTGTTGCTGCTCTTGTTAGTGTTGCTGCTGCTGCTGTTGTTGTTGTAATTGCGGCTTTTGCCTGTGTTGGTATTATTAACAGTAACAATAACAAGAATTGAGCTAAGTGCTCTAGTAAGTCAACTCTGTTGCCACAGTTGTTGTTGTTGCTGCTGCTGCTGCTGCTACTTTTGCTGCTCTGGCAGCACAAGCTGTTTTACCAGTTTTGCGCTCTTTCGCTTTTTAGCGGTTACTTTTGCTTTCTATGCTGGGGGAGCTGCAACTATTTTTTAATTATTTTTACATTTAACTGTGTGTCTCTTCCACATCCAATAAATCTATATCGCTTCCAATCTGGCCAATTGATTTCCATCCCTCTCGCGATGTTCTGCCCTCTGCTCGATGCATGGTGCATGATGCATGATGCAATATGCATTTTATTTGGCTAACAAAACTCGTTCCACCAATTCAAGTAGACAATCAAAATTGCACATGACCAAACCCAAAAATAACACAACAACGGCCAAACAATCAAAACAAATTTAAGGTGATTTTTTAATTCGATAATCCATTGGAATAGTCAATGCGCTGATTTTTATATTTATGATTAAATTAAAGACACTAAAATACTTCTAACAAACTATTCTAAAGAGCCAAAATTCACTTTTGAAGAAGTTATAAAAAGTAATCAATTACAGTAATAAAATTACAGTTTATAATTATTTTTATATTTCAAATTTGAAAGGCTTTTAATACATGTTCGACGGTATTTTACTTTAGACCTATTTATTTCATTTTATATTACCCTATAGTGTCTACAATATATATTCTATATCTATTTATTGCATTTATTTTTATTTTCTCAAAATGTTTGTTTTTGAAATTTAAGTTGCACTTTTGCAATAAACCCAATTTGTTTTGTGCCCTTCAGTAAATTACTCAACATGATGATAAAGTGAATTTTTATTGGTATTCCGCTAGAGTATTGCGAGCGAACGATAATTGCAGAGCAGAACGACTGGAATATTTGACGAGCCATAAAACGGATAAACATTGAGAAATTCGCGATAAGTTGCAACAAGCGCGGGTGTAGTTGTTATTGTTGTTGTTGCTGTTGTTGCTGTAGCTGATGTTGATGTGGTAGTTTGAAGTTGCACACTCGCTTTTAACTGCTAAGTAAGCATTATAAATAGGCATTAACCGTCTCAAATGCTGATTTATATCACGAGCAGTTCTGCGGTGTGGTCAGCGGTTGGCAACAGCAACAGCAACAGCAACAGCGCCAAACAGAACACAGTCAGTTAATAAATATATGTATATTGTTGTAAGTAGTTGTTGTTGCTGGTGCAATGTCTTTGACTTGTTGACTTTGCGCTTGGCTTCAATAATTTATTGTGTTTGAAATGCCGTCAGTAAAAGGCATTGTTTGAGCTGAGCTGAGCTGCATTATATAGCCAACAGCTGGTTGCATGGTTGTTGCGGATCGATGTTTGTTGTATGGTGCATTTGGAGCGCCCACCCACGCCAAGCCCCAGCCTCAGTCTCAGCTTCAGCCCCAGCCCCAGCCCAGCCATGCATCGCTCACATTTTCGCATTTGCATAATTTATGGCCAACGGCATTCGAGTGGTTCGAATTGAGGTCTCTGTGGCGACACGTGCACACCTATGAGCCATTTGCGCGTGTGTGTGAACAAGATCTAGTGCTTATGGTGTTAATTGCAAGATCTAAACGATTTTCCATATTTTAATGAGCAACCGCTTAGCATACGCACCGTGGAAACCCATTTGACTGACACAAAGCAGCCGCATGTGGTCGACAGTTCTGAAGTAGATGCTAAAATAGAAATATACACACACATTATTCATCATCGCCATTTACAGCATTACGACAAAAGGATTTGCCTTTGCCTTTGCCCTTTTGCAAGTCGTCATCGTAGTTGTTATTGTCATTAGTGTGACCAGAAAGAGCAGAAACAGTGCACGCCCTCTCGCAGCGGGGCGACCAAAGTGTGCGACGGGGAGGGGCACGAAAAGTGGCAGCAACAGCAACAGCAACAGCGGCAAGTCCAGGAAATTAAATCAGTTGACAAACAACAACAACAGCAGCGGGAGAGGCAGCCGCAGCAGCAGCAGCAGCAGCAGCAGCGGCAAATGGCGTTGATGAAGGCTAGAAAACGACATTTCAGCATTTTTCTGTTCATTTGGATTAGCTTGAGGGTGCAACACACACACGCACACAACTATACGTGTGTGTGTGTGTAATTGGGAGGGTTGTTTGCCCCTTGTTCTCGATCAAAACTATTGCAAAGTTCTTCGAGCTGCCTTTTTGATTTCGAGGCGTCTGCCTGATGTGCCGATGTGACGATACTGGCACCCTGTCCAATCTCTCTCCCTCTCCCTCTCCTTCTCTCTCTCTCTCTCTCTATCGCCTTCTCACTCTCTGTCAATCTCTACAGCGAGAGCTCATCTCGATTTTGGATTTGCCGCGTCGTTGTTTTCATTGTGCGCAAGGCAAAAAGGCTTTTTATTTTGATGCTTTCACTTCTGGCGAGTTAATCACAATGATAATGAGGGTTGCGGGTTGCAGGGGTTGCTCAGCCCAACTCTATATTATTTTTTTATTTTACATTTTTGTTGTTGTGCTGCGTGTAGCACACAAATTGCATGCAAAACTCGCAACTACACAGCGTATCATCTCTCTTAATTTTGCGTTGTCTCTCAATTATTTCAGCTGCCGCCACCCCAAACGCAGTCGTGCAAAGGGAAGCAAACCTTTTGCTAGACAATTGCGATTATTTGTAATTTAAGATGCAGTCGAGCGTTTTTTTCCCGAAAATCGAGCGAGTCAACTTCAGGCATTGATGCCGAGTCGACTTCGCCTCGGCATTGTCTGCTCTGCTCTACATTCTCTCTATTTTTTTTTTTTTTGTATGCTGTTCTGATGGAGTTCCACACTGGCGAAGGTTAGCAATCTATTCTAAACGCTTATCAGCGCCATATGATCGCCCAGAAGTCAAAACTGAAACTCGCTAAACTTGTTGAGAAATACGATATGTGGCGAGCGCAAATGCAGAGAGTGAGTAAGCCTCACAGATATTCACAGGATTCACAAGGACGGCCAAAGAGATGGTGATGATGGGTGATTTGATAGCCAAACTCAGCGCTGACTCATGAATGACCCGTCAACGATTTTGCTCAAAAGTCAGACAGTTTTCAATCATTGGTAATTTGAGAACTCTTCGTTGGCACAATTACGATTAGGGAATGTAACGTTAATTGCGCATCTGCCATTAAATTCTGTGCGGACTGGCTGAAAATGGGGTTTCTATTACACATTTGCGATTTAAATTCCATTTAACTTTGCTTTTGTCTGCCTTCGGCTTAGACGCAAACGCAATTGCGGCAACGTGGCTTTAAGTGTCACTGGACCAGTTTTGCAGTGTTTTTGCCCCGCCTGGTTCCCCCCATCAGCGCCAAGTCTAACACTCACACACACAATATCAAGGTCAATAACGCCAGCGCCCGCTGGAATTGCGTTCGAGCCAAGTGCGTGCGTTTGGGCCGGGCCAAGTCGAGCTTAGGCCTGGCTCGAAACGGGTTTTTCTGGCGCATGCGTAGCGGTTTATTGCACTGCAGACTTCCGCATATACAAAACCAAAACAAAAAAAAAACAACTGCAACTTTGCTGTGGAAAAATGCCAACGGAAAACTGGAAGTCTGAGATTATTTTTCGTTTATTTTTTTCCTCTTTTTTTTGTGGTGGCGATCCTCTGGCAAAAATGATCCTCTTGGCCTTGACTGATGACTGTCCAGGCTGTTGACTGCATTTCGAAAGTTGTCTGACAGCCCCAAATTGGCAACCTTGAGACGTGTATTGAACCCCAGCATCAGCATGCAGATCACGCCAAGATATCAAGACCAGAAGACTTGTTCAATTTAAGTGGCCACTATTACAATTTACTTGTTCGCAATTAACGGGCCTGATAGTTGTTTGTCTTAAGCCTCAAATGCCTCAATGATTTGACTACTGAGTGACAACTGTTTGGTTTTTTGTGGGTCATCGCTGAAAGGTCGACGATGTGAATCATTAATTAAAGTCGCATTACACATTAATTGCCCGAAGCTGACAAAATTCGAATTAAAGCATTGTGTTATATATAATTTCCATGTGCAGTTTGAATATAATCACAATTTCAATGTCAGCGGATTTGTCTCCACGGTGACGTGCCACACAAAACAAGTGAACTATTAATTGCAACAACAGCAGCAGCAACGGCGACAAATGGCCAATAAATGCGAGTAATTGTACACCATTGTGGGTAGGTCTTGGCTGCTATTAGACTCGTATAATATATATGTACATATGTATATATAAAATAGATGGTTGTGAGTCTGTGTTTGCCGGACCTGCTGCAATCATTGAAACGAAGTCAAAGTGCAAGAATTTGACAGGCAGTAACAACAACAATAATAATAATAATATTAATAATAAAGCCAGTGAAAAAACAAACAGACAGCACTTGAACCAGTTCCAGTTTCAGTTCTCCAGCGTTAGTTCCGCTCGCATGACACGTCAATACGCGTTGCTCTTATATCAACATCATTCAGCCAGTCTGAGACCGAGTTATAAGCCAATTCATATTTCGGGCTCTTAGCTCAAGTGTTTATTTCGGAACACTTGCTTTGTTGGCTCTTTTACTTTTTTGTTTACGACTGTTTTTCAGCCACTTTTCAGCCTTTTTCACAGGTGATTAGTGTGCCGACGGCAACGGCATTGCGACTGCTTAATTAGCCGGTTAGTTGGTTAGCCAGTCAGCTATAGGTAGTCGATAGTTGGTAGTTGGTAGTTGGCACAGTCTTGAGCAGTGTTTTGCGGTAATGATATGCCAATCATAATTAGCATGCTCTGCTGGACGGCTGCTTATTGATTTCATTTAAAGTGGCATTAGCGAAACATTTGGAAATCCAAATCCAAATCAAATTAAAATTCAATTGTTTCGTTTTTTTCGTTGTCTTCTGGTACCAACAAATTGTTGCTTATTATGGCAATGGAATTTGGAGCAAAAGGTGCTGCTGTTTTTGGGCAAGGTCTTAAAATAGACACTCACACACACATACACAATATTTATTTGATTGAGAGATTTTCCCAGCAAGAACTCGAATGCCAACTGTAACTAATCGCATCCTAATTACATGAGAATGTCGCAATCCAGCGACGCGCCGCTCTTAATTTGTTTGCTCAGCCTCGTCTTTAGCCTGACTGACAACGAATGGGCCAATTAACTGCAGCCGACGTAAAATCAAAAAGTAAATAGATCAACAATGCATTGTGCTTCCAATATATATATATATATATATACTGTGCATGTTGCGAACTCTGTTAAAGTGCCGTTAATATTTCCTGCATCTATTGGCGATGAGGATGCGGCAGCCAAACAGTTTTGACAGCCCGTCGACAGTTGGCAAAAGCAACAAGCAACAAGCAACGTGCAACGTGCGACGTGCAACAATTGAACCAGCAACAACTTAACTACGAGTGTATTCGTATGCCAAATGTTTCCCATTTCTTGTCTTTTCTCTTTCTTTCAGTGCCCAGACAAAGGCCTTGTGGTTGATTTTTTGTCTTTATGCCTTCGCCTCAGTAGCTGGGCAGCAAATTATTTGGCAATAGCTTACACCATTTTTGCAAAAGGAAAAATAATGCATTGCATTTTCCTTTCATCAACTGGCTTATTTTGGTCATTGCCATGTTCTCACATGTTTTGCCTGTTTCATGGCATTCTTTCCTACGAAAATATTTACACATGCTTCGACGGCCACTGAAAACACACACACAATTAAAAGGTTTTTCGAAACTAATTGGTTCCAATTATTTCGGGCTTGCGAGCACACACCAAAGACCAGATCCTTTACATACCTGTTAAGATGATGGACCAGAAATTCTGCTGGCTCCTTATTCCAAATGGCGGCTTTGGCATTGCGCGATTTTACAGCTCATTGATTTCAAGTTAATTGGCTAAGGCTGCTGGGCATAGAGAGCGCCAAGAGATGCTTGATATGTCTGGGAAAGAAGCGAGTCTTGAGATTGTTGCCAGTCTATTATACATATTTGTTACATTTGATTGTTGAGGTTTTTCGATGTCCTTGTGCAGCGTGTGGCTTAAAAATCGAACTCAATGAATGGGGGACAGTTTTCTCATTTAATAAATTGAGTATTGTGCTATTTCTCCTTAAGAATAAAGACTGACATAGTTGCAGATGTGTTTATTAAAAGCAACTTGATGATTGTGCGATTTCTCTGTTTACTGAAACAGAAATAATATTACCATGAAATAGTAGCTGATTAACTTAAGTCTGGCATCGGCAGCTGGATGCTTTTATTTTTCAGCCTTCTCCATAATTTTTGCAGTATTTGATTTATTTGAAAGCAACACCTATTCCCAGCTAATGGCAGCCTAATTCCCAGCCCAAGAGTGTCCACATAGTCACTCGAATTTTCCTAATTTATTTATCCGAAAAATGTGTGCTAAAAGAAACCTGATGGATAAGTGCTTGAGGCCGTTGATGGCATTGTTGGCGCGTCGTTAATCTCACGCCCCATAAATAGCAAACTGGCAATTAACCACAACAAAGCACAAATTATGTCATAAGTATTTTCATGTTGATGGGTTTTTCCCATTTCCATATGCAGAGCCGGAGAGCCTGAGAATTATGACAATAATGTGACAATTTACATAGCAGCCAAAAGCAAATCGAGCGGGGTGCGAGGCAGCGAGCGGCGTCTGCCTCCCTCCCTCCCGAGGAGCGACGGTCAGACACCCCTAAAACAGAAACAGTTGCGACAGCCAAGTCCAAACAGATAGACACTCAGACAGTCATTAAAATTAAACGAGCCAACGCACAGAGCGCACTTTCAACTGCTTCTCGACGACATCAGAGTGCGCTACGCAACGCTCGGGAAGTGCAACTAAATAACACTTGCTGTAGCGCATCCTCGTTGTCGCTGCGAACTCGATACAAATTTGTTGCGTGAGCTTAACAGTTTTGTCAACGGTTTTCGAGTGTGATCCGAATGGTAAACAGTGACGGGTCACTGGCACTTTTTTAAGCAGCTCAACTCAGTCACAGCAGCGGCAGCAGCAGCGGTGGCAGCACGCGGCAGCAACATTGGGCCACAGCCGGCGCATCCTTGTTTACATTTGATTGCCACCCCGAAGGGCAGGCAGCATCGACAGCCCACATGAAGCTGACAAGCCATGCCGAGTCAGTGCCACCTAACGCGATCCGTTGGATGAACGCTCTACGCTCTCTCTCACTCTCAATCTCTGTCTCTTTGGTTGAGTGTCGCCATGTTTGCTCAACTGCTAATCCCCGCAGCGGGCTGTCGCGTCGCTTGCCACAAAATGATGCAAATACGTGTCTATGTGTCCTATGTACTTTATGAAGTGTTCAAGGACACTTCACAAATTAGTTCCCATGTAAGCGCTTAAATTGTGAGACTGGAGGGGGGGAGACTCTTTCTCATTGCGCGCTAATCTCGCTGCTGGCGCAAATTGTAAGCGTTTTTTTCTATGCGTTTTTATTTTTTTGTTCCTGTCAACAGCAGTCAGTTAACCAGCTGTTGTTCTGGCTCTTCGTCAATTGCAATGTCATAGATCAGTCTAGCGGAGAGTGATAGAGAGAGAAAGAGAGAGAGAGAGAGAGTAACTATGCTTTGGTCCCATTTGCGGATTAGTGCAGAAATCCCTTTTACTTGACAAAATGGCTGCAATAAAAAAAGAATCAAAATTGAGGCTGTTTGTGTTGAACATAATCATAAAATTGAAGTTGATTTTGTTGGGTTTGTTTGCGGCAAAAAAAGAAACAAAAAAAAACGCTGACAGCTGCGCTCAAAGGTGCAACAAATGCGCGTTGCTGTCGCTGTTTGTTGCACTTCAGACGCCAAGCGCAGACGAGGTTCCAAGCAACATTCGATGCTGCATTAGCAGCAAATGGGGCACTCGAGGCGAGTTCGCTACAAAGTTACCTCCACGGCAAAATTAATGTTAAAGTGGCTCGCTTGCTGGCTCTACAAAATAATTCTCGAGCATTGTTGATCCTTTGTGGCTTACTCGCGTCGTTCAGCGAAACAAAAGCTCTCGAAAATTGGTTTGCCAATATCCCGCAAAAAGAAAGCAACCCTTTTGTTGCCTCGCCCGATATCCTGGGAGCGCAAATGCAAAACTAATAATAATAATAGTACTAGCGATATGTGTGTTTGTTGCGTTGACGGTTGTTCGAGTTGTGCCGTGTGATAAGTGGCCACTTGGACGCTGAAGTGGCCCAGCCACGCCCAGACGTTCGTTCTCATACGTCGTGTGTGCCCGGCAGCAGCTTTGTCAAAGTCGATTTGTTACATTCTCAAGGGCCGCAACCGTTATACTTCGCACTCCGGCCTGCTACCTCCCCACTCCCCACTCCCCACTCTGCTCCTTCCTCACTCTCTCTCTCCAATATTTGCAGTGCACTCCGCTCAATTGTCGCGCTGCTTTGGAATGCTGCATGCAGCTCAGGGTTGCAGTGCCTTTGGCCAAATTACCGTTACGACCCAGGGGTGGATCGCCTGCTTGTTATTTTGACATATGGCCCCGTCGCGTCCCGTCCTCGATGATGAGGCTGATGATGAGGCCAAAAGGTGGTGCACTCCGTGCACGTAGAATGACGCGACTGCTTTGTCACTTATTGCCGTTGTCGGTCAACTTGAGTCCAGTTCCCAGGGCTTGCGTGTTGTCTCCCAATGGACTGCGGACGATGGTAATGGCTTCATTCAAAGCACGGATGCGTCCGATGCACCTGATGACCACCTGCGACATTGGCCGGAAGTTGAAAAGTTTGAAACTTTAACAACCGCCCCCTTCCCCCCCAACACACAACACTCAACAACGGGGCTGAAGTTCGTGGGTTGTGTGGCGACTTCGTGCGACGACTTAATTAAAGGCAAAAAAACTCAACGGAATAATAGTTTACAGTCAGCTACATAATCACACATAGTTGCCTATCAAATTAATAGCTGCAGCTGCGACGCCATTTTGCCGCACTCACGTTGAGATTGTGCACGGAGGATGAGTCCTTGTTTTGTTACCCTAATGAACTATCTGCGCAGCCGCTTCAGCGCCTCGGGGGCCAGCGAGCGGTCGGCTTTTGTTATGATAACGAAATAGAGTAGATGAATGGGAAAGAACGACAACATCGAATGCGAAAGGCAACAAATTCAATTAGGTCTGCGACGTCATCAAGAACACAAATGGCCCGAGGCTGCCACAGGCAGAGGCAGCAACAGACAACAGCAGCATCCTGCGAGGCGCAGCAAACGCAACTTCCTTCCTCCAAATGCAAACAGTTGTCTAAAGTTTCCCAGACTTGGCCCCTATGCCAGCCAACACAGCAGAACACACACAACGCGCCGTCGTCCTGGTGGTCCTGCTTGGTCCTTGGATAGCTTTAGCGTCGCATTAAGATCTTACACGATCGCATAACACTTGTTAGTCGAGAAATTCAAGCGAATTCGAGATGAAACATGCGGGCAATTGCAACTTTCTTGAGGTTAAACGCAAGTTGCACTTGAGCTCGAGTGGCAGCCGAGGGGAACGCTCGGATTTGCTCTCAATATTTTTCTCACCTCCAGGAGGTCCACTCATCAGCTGCCCTCGTTACGCTATTGTCCCTGTTCGCAGTTTGTAACAATAAAAAACGTAAGAAGACTGAGGATTTGCGATAGACTTAGACTTGGGCCATCAAGTACCGAGCGAGCATAAAAGACACGGCGTGGCAAGTAGCGAGTACTTGTAATTAGCAGACGCTTCACTGCCTTTCGATTGTCCGCCCGAAAGCAAAAGTCTGCGCCTTATTGTCACTTGGCTTGGTGCTGGGAAACTGATCGAATTGATCTTTGCTGATCTTTGTGAAATCGCAGCTTCAATTGATTCGCTGATCTTGGGAAACTTATTGAATCGACAAGATGCTTGCCCAGCTGATCTTTGAACTGCTTTAATCGACATCATTAGATCGAGCCAAAAGCCAAATTATCGAGCTAAGCGCTGCAAACAATGCAATTTTCCAATGTAAACGAATTTTTCTGCTGAAAAACTGCCATTTGCCCACTAAAGTAAGTTAAGCTGCAGAGCTGTGCTGCTGAGCCACCTTTTGGTGACTGGCCTAGCTTAGCATAAGCCACATAACAATTAGAATACTTACAGAACGAGTAAGAGTATTAGTTATTCCCTCCCTTTCTTTCACTCTCTCTCTCTCTCACTCTCTCTGTCTCTTGTTCGCTCGCTTATCTGTGCAGTAGATATAGAAAATTGATCTGGCGATAAATCGAGCTACTCAATTTACAAAAACAACCGACGACGTCGTTTGCTTTGACTTTTGCTAGCTGCCGCTCAGTTCAGTTCGATTCTTTCTCTCCCTTTTCGCTCGCTTTCTCTCGCTCGACCAACTGACTTCAGGTACAACAATTGAGGCAAACGGAAGCCGGATTTGCAGCGGCTTGCTTGGCCAGGATCAAACGGATGTTTAATATTTTGGCTTAAAGACATTCTCATTATATTTGAAAACAATAAGCAACTCAGCAGCGCAGCAAAACGCACTCGCTGCCAGAACTCTACGCTCTACACTCTGCCACTACTAGGACCGCCCGGGCAGGATTTGAGCGTTTAGCAAAAGGGTAATCCAGCCCATTACAATCTATTTGCATACTCAGCGTTTTTGTTTCGCTAGGTAATTGCGCGCAATGATCCACAAGGCACAGACCTCGACTTGCACTCGGACTCGAGCTTCAGACTTCAGACTGCGACCTGTTTGGCTGGCTTAAGCCTGCCGCCGCCAGGACGAGGTGAGTTTTCCACACCTGCCTGCCCGCCTGCGCGATCGCCTGCCTGCCTGTCAGCGGATTGCGGTAGGCATCTGCAAGGATGCGTCTTACGCGAATTGCGTTAATCGTCGCCCCTTCATTGATCAGCGACAGCAACAGCTACAGCAGCAGCCTGTCGTCCGCGGATTACTTAATCAACGAAAATCTATGAATTAAAAGTGTTACTGAAAATCCGCCACTGGATTTGGATTCTCGCGAAACCACTTGAGCTGAAGAGTTGCGCTGGCTCTGAGCTTGGCTTTGAGCTTGGCTTAAGAGCCCACACACACCCACAGCGACCCACGCTGAGCCAGACTAAGACTAAGGCAGGCGCAGCGAGAGTGGATTTCAAGTGCGCGGATTGATTCGCAGCTTGTGGCACAAGTTAGTCCTTGGCTCAGAGAAGTCTTGTAGGCCAGCTCCACAGTTTGTGCAAATCGAAAAGTGAAGAAAACCGTTCGCTGTGTTTTGCGAAATGTGAAATGCGAAAAAAAGGGAAAATTACAAATTAAGAACTAAACAATGCCGCGGGCCAACAATGTGCAGAAAAACGTCACTGATGACAGAATGATGAGGATTAAACCAACACAGAGGGACGAAGGACGAACAACCACAATTGCAAATAGAGACAAATAGAGAGAGAGAGAGAGCATGGATATATAGATGTATGTAGCGTCGCCTCTGAGTCTATTAAAAGTCTAAAGGCAGATAATAAAGGGCCATTAGGACTTAAAAGGGCTCAACAACCCAGCAACAGCAGCAGCAGCAGTCGAAACAACAACAACAACAACAAGGAGGGCAAGCGGAACAGCATCCAAGCCGAGTTGCGAGTGTGGACCTTGGCAAAGTCGAAATGGCAGCAGCAACGAAGCATATTTAATTCCAAATCCCCGCAAGCATTGATGCTCTGGGTGCTACGGGTTAGGGTAGGTTTCCTCTCTAATGTACTAGATGTGTGTCAGTGGCATAAACACACACACACACACACACACACAGACTACGTATCTCTCTGGCGATGCATTCAACATTTCTATTTACTTTGGCCAACGCAATTTCAACAATTTTGCAGCAGCAGCAGCCGATTGGCAACTGTGTTTTTGCCTCGCGTTTTGTTTGTTCAGCCTTGCCCATAGAACAACTCATTTTTGGCTAGCCCGGATCCATTTGCCATTGTCGTCGATAGGGTGCCGCTGCCGCTGCTGCTGCTGCTGCTGCAGCCTTTGTTAAAGGATTCAATTGTGTTGTTGTCTATCGTCGTCGCAGCGATCCAACAACATTCACGATCCAACAACGCTTGACAAAGTCATCAAAAGTGAATTTTTGCTTTTTAACTTTTCGAATCCAATGCGAACTCAAAGGGAGAGAAACACGGCGACCAGCTGAGGGACATTCGAACTGGAGCGTCCATTCTTGTACTCGTGAATTCGTGGCAACTGCCATTTTAAATTAATCCCGACTTTGGTTTTGTTCATGCGGAAAAACTATGCTAATTTGTCGTCGGATGATTCCAAATGCCGAATGCAGCATGTTTTGTTCCAGGATTTGCATAATGCAATATTCGTTGCGTCGAAATGTCGAAAGTGAGATTGCTTTTCATCCGTTTAGAGGCGCCAAAAAGGTTAAAGGCTATTAAAGATAAATTAAGCAATAAGATTTAATAAAAGCAAGAAGGAGTAATTAGCAAAATATGGGCCGAAAATACCCTGAGATACATATTGCTAATTAAGGAGGATTTATAGAATTTTAGAGGAAACAACAATTTTTTTAGTCGTGCTGTTTAATAAGCAAATAAAGTGAAATATGCGCTAACAAAGAACATAAATGTCAAATTTTCGGAAGTGTAAGTTTTTGGGAATTTATGTTAGCCGGGAACATGAAAATATGGAATTAATATTCTTTATGACACTTCACTTTTGTAAATTTGTAAATATGAATTATCCTATAGAAGACGCAAAAGAACAAAATGTAGATTCATTTAAATGTCAACTCAGCCATTGAAACATATGAAGATTAAATATAAATATTAGGTAACGCTGAAAAAAGTTATTTCTCCAAACAAACAATTATAGAAAATATAAATAGAGAAAGCTATAATTTTTCCATCACCGACTATGATTTGTTGGCATCAAATATGAAATTGTCTAAACTAAAAACAGTGTGAAATGTTTTTCTCAAGAAATTCCCAATCCCCCGTCAAATAATAAATTCAAAATAAGTATTTTTTTAAAAGCTTTAGCTATATGTATTTATTTGAACATGTTTCTTTTTATAGTTTCTAATTGCTAATTGTGTTAAACAAATGATATGAGCTTACAAACTAGTGAGATTAATGCTAGACATGAGAGTATACAACAAAAAGTTTCAACTTTTCGGAATGCAGTTTGAATCACGTTTGTGGATAGATTGAATACACATTTTAAGGCTCAACTCCGAGAGATATATGGTATATATGTATGTATGCATATGAATGTATTTATGTAGTTAGCTTTCTGCAGCAGTTCACTGTTGAATATTGTCCAATGTTAAATCCGACCTCGACACCAGATATCACAGTTTCCAGCACTACGAAGGCACTTCAAGTGCACGGATGCGAATTTTGCCGACGGCAAAAAACGCTCCGTCTCCCAACTCTCCCTCCAAACTTAGATCTTACGCTGGCTGTACATGTCGGAGATGAGACGCACAATGGTGATGTCACCAATGGTCTTGCGGAAGAACAGCTCCTCGATGGTGAAGCTGGACACCTTGTGCATCAGCGCAACGACGCCGAGCAGCGTCTGGAAGCGCAACGGTTGATTCGGATGGGTGCGCGAAATGTAATTGTGCAGCGCGTTGCGAGCATCGTTGTGCATGGCCGCCACCTTGCTGGACTCCAGCAGGCCACGCGACTCGGCCGAGGCACTAGAGTTGGGGCTGCCGCTGCCCGTCAGTATGGAACTGTTGGCCAGATCCTCAGTGGAGCTGGCGGCTGGCGGCGATTTGCGGAACAGCGAGATGGCGCGCAGACACTCGTACTCCGTGCTGTCGATGTTCAGGTGGCACAACTGATTCAGCACATCCTGGAAGGCGTGCACTTCACGCGACACAACAGCCACGATCTCACGATTGGCATTCTCCGACTCGTAGACGAAGAGCAGCTGGGCAAAGTTCATGGGCATCAGATACTGGGCCATGGCCAGTATGAAGAACTCCTTCCACGACTCCTCGAGCAGCAGCAACTGATCGGGCATGGGCAGCTCGGCGAAGGCGCGCACACTCTTGATCCAGTTGACGTTCTTGAACAGATGCTCCGCTGCCGTCTCCTTGATGTGCTCCGCAGCCATCAGCGGCGGCGTCGGCGGCAGCGCACGTGTGGCCAAAGCGTTCATGTAGGCGGCGGTGGGCGAGAAGAAGCCGTGGTGACCCTGATGCACCGGATGGTGTGGCACTCGCGGCACGGACAGATCAAGCACGGCGGCAGGCGGCGGTGGCTGGAAGGCGGCACTGAGCGCCGCATGATGATGTGGACCACGCGGGACACTCGGTGGCAGGGGCAGCGGCATGCCGGGGAAGCCGGTGAGCGCAGCGGTGTTCATCAGGATCTCGGGCGGTATTTGCGGCAACTCGGCGGCGCCCATCATGGCGTCCTTGTACATGGCCATGTGGCGGCGAAGTGTGGAGTTGCGTGGTCCGCGCTCATGCTGCACGGCGTCCTTGTTCATGCCGACCTCGAAGCATTTGCGCAGGCGGCAGGCGCGGCACTGATTGCGATGTGTCTTATCCACGACGCAGAGGCCTTGCTTCTGCGATTTGCACACATACTGGCGGGAGCGGCGAATGCTGCGCTTAAAGAAGCCTGCGCAGCCGTCGCAGGCATAGATGCCGTAGTGTTTGCCGGAGCTGTGATCGCGGCACACTTTGCAAGGCACATGGTACAAGATGCGACCTGGAAGAGCAGAAAGTAAAGAGTCTATTTAGTTTGCATTTCTTTAAAAGAGTGAAAGATGCTGGCGTGTGTTTGCTGTGGTTAGACGCTGCGTATACTTACTGGATTGTGCTGGCGACAAGCGCACGCTGTTGTACTTTTGATCCATCATATCTGGCGAACCCTCCGACGACTGCATACCGATGTGGGGCGTAATTTTGGCGATTTTAATAGGCACAATTTGTGGTTGAATTAGAACGTCTTTCGCGCTCTGACACTGCACTGCAATTTCAATCGATTGCTTTCACTTAAGTAAACAGTTCGCTTGAGAGTATTTGTTTTTTGTTGTTTAGTTGTATTTTCCTTCGAGTTTTCTTTGGCACGACACGACGAGGCGAGCGACGGTTTGTGGCGAAGTGGACTCGTTGAGATCACGGATGATTGTGTTGTCTGCTCACCACCCAGCTCCTGTTTTAATAGTCCTGCGCTCACACACCATTCACAGTCGACACAGTCGAGATCACCCTTAGGTAGCGCGACGTGAGCGTTTATTGGTCGCCTGGCCCGGCGCAACAGAGAGGGGTTGTTCTATTGCCGGCTCGCTCGCACGCACTGCCTCTAACGGGCAGGCAGCGATTTTTGATCCTGGCGAGCTGCCATTGCGAAAATTCATTGAGAGAGCGCAGCTCTCATTCTCAACTTTTGGCTCTGGGGTTTTATGGTCTTTTTCCGTTGAGCTCAGCCAACTACCTGCGTTTGCTCTCGCGCTCTCTTTCGCTTGTCCGCTCTCTCTCCCGCTCAGCCTGTGACAGTTGTGTGCTCCGCACATCCTTGGACGTTTATGGCGCTGGCCATTGTTGGCCGCCGCCGCTGATTTGTGTGTGTGAAGTACCTGTGGGTAGCTGCTGCTTTTGTCTCTCAACTTGGCCGTTGAGCAAGGGTTGTTCAACGAGGGCGCTTGGCAATTGTATTCATTCATCTATTGAGCAACGCGAAACTTTATGATGCAAGCGTTGCAAGCGCTTTATTAATCGACTGTTTGATTGATTGGGCAAATAAAAACGAGAGACTAGCAGCACATGTCCGCCGCCCTAACTAAGCTGGCTTAGTTCACTGCCTTCTCGGCCAAGCAGCTCACAAATTAAGTTCAAGTGGCGGTCGTTTTAATCGCCACGCGCTTAACTAAGCCAATGCTAGGGGCACTTGCAGAGGCTCTAGCCGCAACTGCAACTCAAACTGCAACTGTGCAGCCTAATCGCGTGCCGCTTAAGCAGATTAAACGAGAGCGCAGACGCAAGATCAGCCAAGGGCAAATAATGTAAAGCAAGCTTTTCGCAGAGGCGCAAACGCAACACAAAAAGGGATCAACAGCGGGCCCAGAAGAGCCCGCGATCTCTCGATCCCGCGCGCACTCGCCGTGATCTACGTAATCTACGCTTATTATGAAATTCGGGCGAAAGATCTCGGACTTAATAATGTTAAGCAAGATCCCGTAAGTCTGGTGCGATTAAAATTGAACGCCTCGTCTCAACGCCGCGATCCGATGTCCGAGGGGTTGTCCGCAATCCTGCAGGACTACGTGGGAAATGGAAATTGAAAACTGAACATTCGAGTGCAAATGCAAATGCAAATGCGCCTGCGAATGGGAATGGGAATGGGAATGGAAAAAGGAATAAACAAGGCAACAGCGTGTTGATGTATGACAAGACACTTAAAAGAGCAATTATATTTCGATTCGTATTACGGATGCGTAACTTGATCAATAAAATGCTCTGACATGATAGCACAAAGGGTCTCGAGCGCGCTAAGGGTCTAATTAGAATAGCAACCCCGCGCCTGATGCTGAGGGTTGTGCCAGCTCATTTCGTCGCTCGGTTTGACTGCGTTGATGTGTTGCAGCCACCCACCACCGCCACCACCAGCAGCAGCACCACCACCACCGCCGATGACACCCTCTCAGCAGTGGCTTTTTCAGGTGCATCGCATGGGAATGCGTTTGCGTGCCGCGATGCGATGCGCTGCAATGCGATGTGATGTGATGTGTAGTTATTCGATCATTAGCTGCCATCCAAACTGATGATGCTCTAGTAAACCAGATGACGATGACATATCAATAATTTTGCTGGCCAGCGGTCAAAAGGGAGTTTTTGTCGTGGGAACGCTTTGCATACGAAATGAGCTGATGCTGCAACTATAAAAATGTTCTCACAATAATGTTGCATTGTGCTGCAGTTTGTTGCAGGGGAATTTGCAGGAAAACTCAGCCACAACTTTCATTCAGCTGAAGTACAGCTCGCATTGCTTAATGAAAACTCGCCGCTGACGCCGCTGAGCGCAAAATCCCAATAATTCCGCTAATCCCCGCGGATTAGCGCTAAATCCACCACAAGACTTTAAACTTTAAACAGGGTCGCAGACAGGTAAAGGATACAGGTAAATTTATATGACAGCCAAAGAGCTCAATCGACGCATATAGTTAACTACATTCAAGGACGGGCTAAAAAGCGAATCAACTGATTCCGCGAACTCACGCATCAAGCATATCTGACTTTTTAGCAAAAATTCCTGGCAGCCAACGCAGGTTGGGCGAAAGTGAAAGGGTTGAGAAACTGGGAGGTGTCATAGGTAGCCGACGCGTTGTCGCCTGACCAGCACTGAGGCTAATGATAATGCTGGACAAAAAGAGATGTAGTTAGCACCTTTTTTGTCTTCGAAGAATGAACGGCAGCAGGTAAAACACAGATCATACCGATTTTTATGGGCGTCATTGGCACTTTCGCTGCATTTTTATGAATCGCTGCTTTATCTCAGCCAGCCAGCTAGCTAGCTGACCCTAAACGGGTTAGCATATCCCATAGATCGCTCGCTGCTACTACAACTGACGTCGCTGTGAGGCGTCTGTGACGGCGACGCCACAGTCCTAATGACACTTCGTCCGAATGCCGAAAGGGTTAAAATGTTTGGGAATTTCTCTTCATTTACCTTGGTCAAGAGTGGAAAAATTTCAATGTACTCCTAACTATGCCATTGTTTTGCGTTTATGGCCCAAAAGTTGCCACCGTTTTTCATTGAGCAGCGCGCTCCTCGCCGGCTGTTTCCCTCGTTTCCTTCATTATGAATCGCGCCAGACTTTTGATGGGAAAGTCCCGAAATGTCATTAGGTGAACGTTTTGTATTCGTTTTATGGCTTGGCACAAAATCATTATATGATACATCGTTGTACTCTACGTGTTTCTCTCAACGCATTCACTATTTTGGTGATAAGAGTTTTTGTGTGCTCTACTCCTTATTATTTTCGCAGTCCTTTACACATGTCAAAACGGTATTCAATAGCCTCGGAAATTCCAACATTTATCTCAATTACATTGCGTAAAAATTGAGCAACCATAAAATCTGAGCAAAGGTAACAAAGCGAATTGTTTTCGATATCATATTGTTAAAACCACAATAATAGATGTTTTTTCTTATTTACAGCTCGTTTAAATAAATACTTATTAAAGCTGAAATAAAATATATTGAAATATTATTTAAAACCTCAATTTTAAACTATTTCGAGTTATTAATTTGTATCGTTTATTAATGTTATTTTAATTTTACTGCTGTTAAAAAATATTCGCAAATTTGATGGGGGGAAAAAGCAAATGAATGGAAACACAATTATTTGTCATATTTTTATGACTTAAAATAAAATAAACATTATTTATTATATAAAATATGATCACCTGGTTTCCCTTGGTTTAATATTTTTCGAATCCTCGACAATTCAAATAACCGGATCCATTTAAAATATGATCCCCATTGATATATTTCATAGTAATTATTGAACCCTTTTCTGGTGACACTAATTGCAGACAACTTGAGCCGATTTGCATTTTCTTGGAGCGATTTTGGCGCGCAAAATATTGGCTGATTTCAATAAATAGAAATTGTAATTATATTTGTATTTTTTGGCGCACAAATTATGTAAATTTTGTGATTTAATGAATGCGCATCGAATGTGCGGAAATGAAGAACCCTTCTGGATAACTTCCGTTCAAACGAGTAGCAAAGTTCAGAAAAGCAAAAACCATGTCAATCGCAAAAGTACAAACAGACAACAAGTCCCCAAAAGCCAGGACAAAAGCGAAGACAACAAGAGCGCGCACAAGAAGGATAAAGAGGGTACGTCAAGCAAGAGGCGATTGCGATTGCGATTGCGACGGAGACATCAACAGGAAACGACTCAGAAATCACGTCAAAATGGCTAAGCAGCGAGTGTTGTGTGTATGGAACCCAGGAAGTAAACTATTAGAGTCCGAGCATAAAAAAACTAAAAAAGCGCAGTGCACAAATTGAATCAGGGCAGCAAATGAACCCAAGAGAGAGAGAGAGCCATAAAAGTATATTAGGGAGACATACGGGAGAGATAAGCAATCTGATCTTGAGAAATCATGTGAACAATTCATGCAAACATGAAATTAAAGTGCTCAAATGTCGTCAGACCCCGGCACACAAAAATTGCGTAAAGTAGGAGCCGAACGATGGCAGAAAGTTGAGCAACTTTTGTCGGGATTTGACAGCGAGTAGGAGCAACGGCAGGAGCAGGAGCAGCAACAGGACTCGGTTCCCAGAGCTGCTGCACGTGCAAAACAAACACAGATATAATAATGTGGAAAGCAGAGCAAAGGCATCCGCTGAGATAAGTTTCATGTAGCTGCCACGGAAGCGCGTCCCAAAACAATGGGACACACCTCCAAGATCACATAGTCTGAGCAATAGCGTTCATCAGCGAGCGAGTCTCTTTATTCGTCCTGTTAACCTGATATCTGAGCGTGTCCTCTTTCAAGGAACTGTGCAATGCGCTCGCAATTTATGCAACAGGAGCGCGCGCAGAGGAAACAAGTGATGAAGTCGCTGCTTCCATTTCAATTGATTGTTATGTCCTGATTCTGTTCCTGGTCCTGGTTCTGGATGAAATAAAAAAAACGTAGGTTTGCATAAGTGCCAGGCAGTTCTTTTGTCCTTTTGGCTGCGTCCTCTCCAGAGTTTCGCGTTCACTTCTCTCTCTCAGCCCTGCTCCCGTTTTCATTGTTTTCATTTCATTTGCCAGCCAAAATGACGCACAACATAACTTAAGGACTTTTTGTTTGCCTTTTTTAGAATTGAAATTTTTTCTCTCATTTTGTGCTCCTTGCTGTTGTTGCTGCTTTAGCAGTAAGTAGGATGTCCTGTTGCTCTCCGGTTGCCTTTTCTCTGCCTCATCGTTGGCCGTAAGTCGTTTGCATGTGCTAAGCCTTAAGATTATGTCATGCGGAGATTATTTGATTTGCAGCCAACGATAGACGACAGTTGAGTTTAGTTGAGTTGAGTTCATTGCGTTTGCATTTCTCACGCCTGCGCCTTGTTGCTGGTCTCGTTGTTGGCCAGTTTCCGATTTCAGCCAATGATTGTGCTCATTTTACACGTTTCCTGCAAACATCTTTAGCCAGACGTGTTTGTCTTTTCACTTGGCTAAACGCAACGATAGCCATCTCGACAGCTTTCCAGCTAAAAGTGTCGCAAAAAGTGGGGCGTGTTTTGCTTAGATCGTCAGATAGTTGCATTAGCAGCGGTAACTTTCTTTGATTAGATTAACACAACAAACTCGTCTCGATAGTCATGACAGGAAGTCGGCAAAACATCATTGAAATTTCGATACCAGCATGAAATGCGATGTGTTGAAAAAGACACTTTGGTTAGTTTTCAAAATGTTTTCAAAATAGTTCACAACTTATTTAAGTATTCAGTTTCATTTCAGATTTTAATGCCTATTTTACTTAATGTGCTACAAAACAGAAATACACAAAAAAAATATAGAGAAATCCTCAATTGCCAGCGTAAAATAAAATAAGAAATCAAAAGACACAAAAGATTGCAGGGATCTTAAAATCTGCATCGTTTAGCAATAAATTAAAACAAAATTATTTGATTTCATTTTATGTTTTGTAATGAAACTAAGAAAAATGTAAATATAGATTTACATAAATAGTTTATTAATAATATTGTAATAATCTTGGAAATGTGTGCAACTCAATATTAATTTTATTATCGATTTTAAAAAAAATCAGAAATCACAACACTTTGTTTTCAAGTGCTCGTAATTTACAACAAGTTCAATGCTCTCCAGTTGTTAAGATCATTAACCTTAACCTTTCTAGGGGAGCCCTTTGGGTTCACAGCAAACATAACATCTCAGATGCCGTGGGAAGAGTCCTGCAAGCTTCCACTCAAGGATACACGGCTGATTGCTATTGAATGCAAGCAGCGAAAGCAATTCGAGGCACATTATCCAACACAATGTGGCGGCACCTGATGCGCTAACTGCTAACTCAATACAACAATTGATTCCACACTTGAGTTGCCCCCAAAGGAAAGCGTTAGACAAGATCGAGGCTGCTGCCGATCGAGGCAATCATGCGGGAGATATAGAATGCTCTGCCCAAGTCGAACAAAAAAGGCAAGCAAAATGAAGAGCAAGCAGAAACACAAATGGCGAAAATAAAATATATATGAGAATTAACTTCCACGAAATGTTCTTTTCAGCGTAAATGCACGAAAGTATTCAAGTGCACAATGAATAAAAAACAAAGTCTAGGAGAAAGGGTTTTCGCTAGACAAGTGAACTGGAGCTGCGATGAATCTAGTTTTCGATTGAAATTGAAGTGTGTATGCGCAATATGTTTTCTCCGTTTTTTTTTTCACCCTCATCAAAGAACTGCTTGCTAACTGCCTGATAGATGAATGAATGAATAGAGAAAGCATATAACATATCTTATCTATCTTTTAGCATCTCGTGCGTGGGCACAATAGACGAAATTCCCGTTTAGACTACCAAAGAAGCGGGCGAGTTGTCAGCGCGTCAACAACTCTATCAAGATTTAGCTAAGATCTGCCTACCGATCTTGAATTAATATTTTCGAAATTTCGTCTAGTTTAGTCATAATTTATGTCGAATTAATTAATGCACTGTCATGACTTTTGCTGCTTTGCTACTGACTGACGGCATTTTGATTTCATTTTCATGTGCTGCTCGTATCGAATGACAACGACGTGGGAAGCACGCACGGCCCGGCTCCATCGACCACGTCAAGATGAAAGATATGCGAGATCAACATGTAATCTTTGGCATAAATACGAGAAAAACGTTTAACAAAAAAATGACAACAACAATAAGGACAACAATGGCAGAGATGAAGGCGATGTCGATGTCGATGTCGATGGCGATGGCGAAGGCGCAGCAGTGAGCGCATGTTGCATGCCCCGCGATCGAATGTCCTTTGATATCAAAACGATTGTAGGATGCTCAAGTACTTATATTTCATTATGCGAAAAGGTAGCACACAAAGAAACTACACAGCACATTGTTAAGCCACAGCCAGTGCAGCAAGAAATAGCGACCTGTTGTCATCAGTCGACCAGGTCCCAGTCCCAGTCCCAGTCTGAGTTCCAATCTCAGCCTGCCGCAACAACCCCTTGGCAGTTCAAGCGAATTCTGATTCCGCCGTGTGCTCTATGCTGGTGCTGCGTCTGTTTTTTACTCGGAACGCACACTTCAACCCCGAATAGTCAGCTATAGTCTGTCGACTGTCTGTCTGTCTCTAGGTCTGTCAGTCTCTCTATCTGTCTGCCGTCGTCAACTCCTTTGCCACCACCAGCATTATGAGTGTGTGGCTTGTGCAGAAGCATGCCGGCATCTGTTCAGGTTCAACCGCTTGACACTTGCAGATTAGTAAAGTGTTGAGTTTTAAATATATTTCTTGCTAATTGCTCACAATTAGTGCTGCCCCATATACGGTCTCACTTCGGCCGCTTGCATTTGCAGTTGCAACTGACTGAAGTGGAGGGGTCGCTGCAGTAAGTTGTAGGAGGCTGGACACGCAATGATTTGCATTCTTTTTGTTTTGTTGGCATATGTGTGCCATGTTTTGTTTGTTCATTTCATTTCTTGAATTAACTTTTTGCTTGATTCATGACTTTTGGTTAATTTCAATTCACATTTCCGGCTCAACTTTCGTAGGCACAACTTCTTGGTAAGGTAAAAACTGCAATGTGCAGCAAAATGCAAGAATTTTCTAGAGCGATTAATAAGATTATACGTTTAACAGGAAAACTAAGCAATGAACGCCAGACTGTCTAGTAATTTTACTAGAACTATTAGAATGCCCTTTAAAATGCTAGCAACACACGTTGAAAAACGTGAAGTGCTTAATTGCAATTAATGCAACAGACAAGTGAAATGATTTATATCATTATCATTACTTAAAATAAATTTTTTGATTAACAATTCGACGTAACACATAGAACAGTTTGACAAGCACTGCAAGACACCACATAAATTAAAAAAACATTGCATACTTTCAGGCACGATTACTTTCAATATTCAGAGCTTAGCCAACAGATGGCGCGTTTCAACAACAAATAGACTAAGGTTAGCCTCTTATTATAAATCAATTAAGAACAAAACTGATTGCAACGAACATAGTAGAAATAAATGATATTAAGCGCAAATATGATAAAGCAATCATTTCGCCAATTACTTTGATCTGAATCTCTTCATGACTCGAATAAAATATGTGTAACTCCATTAATTGCTTAATATGACTGGAAAAGTCTTTAGCTGTAATTGCAGCAGCAACATAATTATAAGAAAATGTTTATAAATAGAATTAAGTTAATTAAACGCTTTATGCATGCTACCAAGCGGCATTCTTGCCAACTGCAACATTGCTGTTGCAACACAGCAACAGATTCTATAAATAGTCGCCTTGGCATATGCATAAATTGATTGCAAACCCCTTTGCCAGATCCTGTCCGGATGATTTAAATACACCCCGATCTAGTGGTTGTGGCTTGGCACAGCACAGCATGTTCACTAATTATAATGACAAATCGGTCAATTATAATGTCATGTCATAAATTTCCAATGCACGATCGATCAGGCCAAAGACAGGAATATTGAATAAAATAGCCCATAAATTGTGAGCGAAAAATGGAAGCGGACGAGCAACTTTATTACAAGAAAAAAATATGCTAAGGAACATCTTTGCAGTAATTAACTAAAGAAGAGAACACTTGGCCAGCCAGTGGAGAGAAGAATGAGGAAAAGGGAGGTGCTCAAGTGGAAAATAACAAATGCAGCAACGTCAACAGCTCAAGGCAAAAAGGAGGCGGACGGAGTGCAGGTGGAGTTGCAGTTGCAGTTGCAGTTTGCCTGCCGAAGGCAATTTAATAAAGCCAACGCGAACGCTGCTTACAAAGCTGTCAGAATGGCAATCCAGGCGGCACGCCCACCACATTAAAAAGCAACTAAAAGGACGTGAAGGCGTGCTGCCAGCGTCGTTCAAGCTGTCAGGTGGAGCAAGCAACAGATAGACACAACGAGATGGGGGGAGCGAGGGAGTCGCAGTTGGAGGGAGTTGAAATAATCGTGTTGTTTTCAAATTTATTGTCGACACGCACCGACTGCCCGCCAAACGCCCCCAACATAGATGCGAGATGCCAGATTCCAGGCTCAGTTTCGCCAGCAGATTCCCTGAGTGGTCAAACTACAAAATGACCGCAGGCGAACGTGTTCGCTTAACGTTCATCATTCCACAGACACTTTTAGGCTGCGTTTCCTGCAGCATTGTAAATTATTTTCGCAGCACAACTGTTTGCTCTTGCAACAACAACAGCAACAACAGCAACAGCAACAAAAGGGGGGCAGTAATTGCCTGCAACGGTATAACTATAACCAGTTCCTTTAGCTGTCCATCAGGCAGCTGACCGCAGAGGGCACGGCACAGCAGAACAGAGCAGAGCAGTGCAGAGCACGGTACGGCATGGCATCGTCATCTTAGCCTCCTCTAGCTCTGTTCCTGTCTCTGTCCCTGACTTAGACTTCGAGTCAGTCCCCAATCTCGGTTCGCATTAAATCTGCGCGGCACATTCTCTTTTCGCCAAGTTTATGGGCACAGCATGCATAGTATTTCACACAGATTGCGTCTTCGATGCTCTGGCCCCGTCTTCTGCTTCTTCTTCGTCTTCTTCATCATCATCTTCTAGAGCATGTTGTTGGCACTGATTGCTGGCCAGCGATAAGATGACATACCAAAGCTGTTGATGCTGCTGCTGTTGCTGCTACACTCACCCGATTGTCTTCGGGGCTGAGGCAGCAGCAATTTATAAATAGCTCTATAGACTGTTTTGTGGCGCATGCAATCAGTGGAATTTGCCAGCATTGAGCATTGGGGCGATTCTCGCAAATCCCTCTGTTCGGCAATAAAAACCAAATGACGACACGCAGACGCCAAACACGTCCGGCGACCGCAAGCAAGGCCGTTCAGCGACCTTGCTTTTCGATTTTACAGGTTCAGGTCCTGCTGTTGCGTTCTCTCTGCTTTTGTGTCAGTTAACGAGTCTGCAGCCATCTGACATTGCCATCGGCTCTTAATTGACCAAATGCATCTATAATATAGTAAAAGCCCTCTGACTTTGTTCTCAATATCCCCAGTGGACAGTGGACAGTGAACGGTGGACAGTGGATCCATTTCAATCCTTTTACCATTTCCGCATTTCGCTGTCGAAACTGATAGCGCTTATTGTTGCTGTTACTGTTGCTGTTTGTTGCTCTTGCTGATCGTCAGCCCTTTGTCACTTGTTCATATCAATTAAAGTTTAATGATATTGTCGGTAGAGTGAGTGCGTTGCCGATCGCCGTAGGCAGCATGTTTTTAATCAATTTTAAATGGTTATTTACATTATCCAGGACCTGTTTGGCTCTCCCCTGTTTATGTTTGTGCTGCGCCGCCCGCTGTGAATCCATTTATTATTGACACTATTTACAATTTCATTCAGTGTTCTTTATTAATTTACTTCATTTATAGTTACTTGATATTTTTTTGTTTGTTTTTTTTTTATATATACTCGTCGTTCACATTGCAAAGTTACTCGTACTTAGGGCTCTAATTAGGATAGTTTATGATGCATTTAAGGTGCGTACGTGCTTTAAGGCCAAAAATCACTAACTAATCGAGTGGTTGGCCACAAAAGAGTGTTATGAGTAAGTTATGGCAAGTTTGCTAGGTCAAAATTTTGCGCTTCATTCAGTTACACGTGTATAATTTAAGTTAAATTAATTACAATACCAACAACTACAATAAATTAATTAAAACATTAACTACACATTAAACAAATTCGATTACACACACACACATACACAGACAGACAGATACATACAATTACAATTACAGTTACATTTATATAGTTACAGATACTAATACACAAGACACTCGCACACTCGCTGATTCGGGCGTAGGATTAAGTAGGACAGAGTATTGTGGTTACGTGTGGACGAAACTAACTAGGCGGTACTTAAATTCCAGTGACACTAGCCGAAAATGGCAATCAAACTGCGTTAGACTAAGCTTGGCAAGCTAAACAGCTTTTAGTCGAAGTGCTGTCAAACTTCTCGCAAAAGTTTCTTTCAATCTTCTAGCAAACAAGGTTGACATTCTATTTCTTCAATTAATGAAATCATCATTGCCTTTTCTTACATCAACAATAGTCAGTGCTGTAATGCAGAGTGAAATCACATCAAAGCTTTCAAAGCTAGCTTTACAAACATTCTTTGCATGACCTATTAAAATTCCTGTTGCTTCACCATTTAATACTTTACAGTGTTTAGCTTTATTTTATTGTTCAAATCGTCGCATTCCCTTCTGCATGCTTGTCCAATGCTGTTTGCTGATTCTCTCGAGAGCGATTCTATTGTTGAGCTGTCACTTTCTGGCAGTGTCATTGGGCTTTAATAAATGAAGGCTAGTTTATATTAATTTAAGCTACGCTAACTACAATACGACTTGGATCACATGTGTATGAAATGAATGCCACTGCAGCTGTGTGGCAGCTGTGGGGCAGCAGCAGCAGCAGCAACAACAGCAGCAGCAGCTGGACAGTCGGCAGGCTTGGCAGCAGCTGTTGGCGGATTGTCGACAGTCACCACGACGCTGACTACTTGAGCTTCAAAAATGTCAACAGCCCCTTTTGTATCAAACTGCGATCAATGGTCGAGTCGGCGGTGTAACGCACGCCGCTCAGGTTGCCATCGTTGTGGTCGACAACGCC
Source organism: Drosophila siamana (assembly GCA_035047445.1). Lineage (NCBI taxonomy): Eukaryota > Metazoa > Arthropoda > Insecta > Diptera > Drosophilidae > Drosophila > Drosophila siamana. The sequence continues at coordinate 12,557,785 of JAWNPP010000004.1, read as the reverse complement.
ATACTCGCCAACGATGAAGCCATCGTCGGTTTTCTCCTCGACGCGATACTTGCGATAGTTGCGTCCCTCCACCACATAGGCGACTTTATCATCATCTGACTCATTGTTGTTGCCCTCAGCATCCTCTTGTTGCTCCTCCTCCTCCTGCTGCTGCCGCTGCTGCTGCTCATCTTCATTGCTGCTGTCGTCGTTGTTGCTGCCATCGCCATCGCCGTCGCCGTCGTAGTCGTTGGCATTTGCGTTGGCGTTGTACACAACTGAACCACGTCCCCGGTCTATGCCACGATTGCGATTGCCGCGTTGCGTTGTTGTTGTTGTTGTTGCTGTTGTTGCAGATGCCACTGTTGTTGCCATCGTTGTTGTCGTCGTCGTTGGACTGGCTGGTGTGGTGGCTGTGACCAGCGCAGCGAAGCCAGCTGAGTTGCCAGCCTGCTGCAGGCCATGGGCTCGTCCGTTTGTCATAACACTAACGGACTCTTCAATTTCGTAATTTTGCTCTGGGGTCGGTGTGTAGAGCTCGGCGCGTTCAGTGGTAAAATGTGGCAACATCACAGCCGACGATGAGGATGACGAGCTGCTCGAGCTGGAACTGTATGAGTAGGCGCTGCCGCCGGACGCTGTGGCGGGCGCGAATTTGGCAACACACTTGACTAGATCTGCACTCAGTGCAAGGGAGAGAAAGAGAGAGAGGAGAGGTAAAGAGTTGAGACAAGAGTTAGTTGATAAGTTCAAGATTAGTTGTCGTCATCTCTCTCTTAATGTCTGGGGAGACGCGTCTACTTTTATAATTGCACCAAGCTCAACAAAGTTGCTGGCCAAATTGCAGTGCATTCATAATCTAGGCAATCGTGAAGTGACCCAGTGCAGCGCAGTGTAATTTCAGTTGTTTCGACTCACCTCTATTGGGCAATCCTTTGGCATTTTGATTAGAATGTTGCAGCGACAGTGATGGATGCTGACGTTGTTGCTGCTGCTGCTGCTGCTGCTGTTGCTCCCAACATGGACTTGGACTCTGTGATAAAATGGGCTCCAATAGATGACGCTGCTGCGCTGACGACGACGATGGCAGCGACAACGGCAACGGCAACTGCAACTGCGGTTGCGGTGCATTCAATAAATCATAAGGTAATTTATCCAAATTGAAGAGTACACGACGCGGCGGCGAATTGCCCGCATTGCTTGCGAACTGTTGTTGTCGCTGTTGCTGTTGTGGATGCTGCAGCTGATGATTATGCGCATTGTGATAATGCTGCTGCCAAGTGCTCGCTCTGCTCGTGGGCGCTGTGCTACTGCTCGGTGGAGTCGCTGCTGTTGTCGACGTCGTCTGCGCCTCGCCGAATGCAATGCGCGACACAATTGCTGGACGACGCGAGGGCACAAAGGTGCTCGGAGCAGCGCCCGTTGGCACAGTTACAGTTGTTGCTGCCGCTGCCGCTGCCGCTGCCGCTGCTGCTGCTGTTGCTGGTGTTGCTCTCGTTGTTGTTGTGGCTGTTGTCGTTGTTGTCGTTGCTGCTGGCGCGCTCGTTGCGCCTGTTGCTGTGGGCCAATAAGTCTTGGCAGGCTCACCATAGACTTTCGATGGCTGCGAATAAACTTTCGCCGGCTCCGAGTAGAATTTCGATGGCTGTCCATATACCTTGGCCGGCTCCGAATAAACCTTCTCCGGCTGGCCGTACATCTTGGACGGCTCGGAGTAGACCTTGGCTGGCTCCGAGTAGAACTTCGAGGGCACACTGTACATTTTGGCGGGCACCGAATAGAATTTGGCTGGCTCTGAGGCCAGACGGGGCATCGGCTTCAAGCTGTCGCTCACATTGCGCTGCGCCTCGGCCAAGATGCCGGCGGATTTGTGCCAGCCGCCCGGCAGCTGTAAATCATCCACGTTCTGCGATATGGAACTGTACGATATTGATCTTGACTGCGGCCCGTGACCCTGCTTGGTGTCGTGATAGATCACCGTCTGGAACGGCAGCAGTTTGTCGTCGGTGGCGGCTGCTGTTGCTGTCGCTGTTGCTGTTGCTGTTGCTGTTGCTGCCCCAGCCGCATGTGTGTTTGCCAACTGATTTATGCGGCTGGCATTTCGGGCGGACAACGCAACGCTGCTGCTACTGCTGCTGCTGCTGCTGCTGCGAAACGATGCCACCGAATTGGAGCGACTGGAGGCGGCAGCAGCGAGCAGCGGCGAGGCCAAAACGTTTTGTATGTTCGAGGCGCTGTTCAGCGAATCACTCTCGGCATCCATGGCGTCGGCAGCCAAGCGTGGCTCGGTCTCCTCAATGGAGAGTTCGCTCTTGTGCGAACGATTGACAAAGTCAACGCCAATGGCGCTGGGCGCGCTGCTTCGATGGGAATGAATGTGATTATGCGCTGGCGCATGGGCTGAAGAATGGGCTGATGAATGACCCGTTTTGTGTCCATGAGTTGTCTTCACTGCTGACGGCTGCGTGCGACTAATGCGACTGCCACGTCTGCTGGATGAGCTCACACTCACGGCCACCACTTTCACCTCATCGCTGGTGTTTGGCTTTGTGGTCGCCAGGCCGTCGATGGCGTCGACGGCGGGCGCATCCTCCAGAAAGACAATCTTGCTGCCTGTGGTCACCAGCTTGACCACCTGCTTGCTGCCCTCCGCGTCCAGCTGCTGCTGTCCGTTCGCATTGCGATAGCGCGTCTTGTGCTCCAGACTGCGAGCGCCGTGCAAGCGACCCGCGCCCTCAAATTCATCCTCGCCGCTGTGCAGACTGCGCTGCTGATCGTTGTGGTCGAGCAAGAGCTTAAGGAACTCATTGCCCGCAATGAGTTCACTTTGTCGGCCGGCTGACGAAGGTGCGGGAGCGGGAGCTGGGCGCGTATAGCCGCAGCACAACATCTGCAAAATGGCAATAAATAAATGATGTAGTTTGAGCTTATGTTCGTGTCAATGCGATTTTTATGCAAATCGAGTGGGGCACATGATGCATGCACTGAGCGCCCGGCTTATCTCAGCGATCTATTTATATATTTGCGTAATTAAAATATCATTCGATATGATTTGCTGCCTGTGAAATGTCTTCCAGTCATGACATTTGAATAATACGAGCACACGAGAGTCGCGGCAATTGTATTGGGCTTTTATTAACACATCAATGGAATGCTGCGGCTTCGCTTTGATCTCGTCGCTGTGCTGCATGTGGAGCTGGTCAAACGTCATAATTGCGGGCAAACAACTGACAAATAACAACTTCAAGTGGTGGCAAGTGGCAGCTAATGAAGACAACATATAAATAGCTGACACTTAATCTTTTTAGCGCTGCAAGAAACTCAACTTCGTGCATTGAGGTGCGCATTAGTCGAAGTATAAGGAAAACATTTGCACTTCACTTTTATAGTTTATATTGTGTTTACTCAACGTAAAAAAGGCATTAACTATGGCATTAAACTTTGCAGATGCAACTGTAATACTAAATTAACTTTTTTAATTTGTATGTTTAGTTTAAGAACATAAATATTTACTTCAATTAACAAATTATTCGTTTACTTTGCCTGGCATCGAGCGTAATTCTATATATTCTGGAGAATGCGTCTTTCCTGACACAGATTTCTTTAGCTGCTATAATTTCAGTAGTTTATAACAATGACTCATGAACTGATTACCATTTAAATTCTTAGAAATTGGCCTTTCACTCGACAGCAATCGCGTTGGAAATACCAACCACATTGAACTCAAGTCCGATGCTGATTCTTTAGTAAAGAAATGGGAAGTTACTTGCGCATATTTTAAAATCCAGTCTTTAAAAATAATCAACACTTTTAAATTTTTGGTAAATGCTGAATTTATACAAATGGGAAGTTACTTGGGCATATTTTAAAATCCAGTCTTCAAATATGAACACAATTTTGAAATTTTAAAATTCATTCCAACAGCTGTATTTTAAGAAATGTGAAATGGGAATTTAAAGATCCCATCTTCCAATATAAAATACAATTAATGCTCGACAAAATTAATACAATTTTTGACAGAAATTCATTCAAGAATATTCTTTAAAGAAATGGGAAGTTGCTTGCGCGCATATAAGATTCCAGTTTTAACATAAGTATATATAGTGTAATTATTGCCAGCTTTAGATAAATAAATTATTGCAAAACAATGGTCGGCTGCTAGATATCAGCTATTTTATTGTTTTATCAACTTTTGTTATACGCTGACCTTCTATTTATCCTTTCTTTTTTCTCATTAGATTGTACATATCTCAATGTGCTTGAACTAGGCTCGAAGTACTTATAAATCAATTTAAATCTACACAAAAATTCCCGCCCCGTTGTTGGCAAGCGCCAAACAAAAAATTGTGAAGCAAAACAAAAGACTTAGGACACGAACTTGCCCTGCAACGCCACTCAAACTAACCAAATGAGCAGCAGCCGCTCAGGCAAATGGCAAATAAAATACATTTATTGCGTTTGGCGAAATCAGCATAACTAATTGTAATTGAGATAAATCACACACACAAACACACTCACACACAAACACTCGACACTTCTATGGAGCTATAAAAGTTAATGCGATTGGAAAGGCGCAAATTGAAAACGAAAAATCAAAAAAGGGGGAAAAATGTTGTACTCAAGACAATGCGAGATTTTCAATATTTTTGCATGCAAGTGTGTCGAGAAAATAATAACTTAACTATAAGTATTTCGTATAAAATATGATATAATAAGAACAGCAACAACATCCGGCAGCTTTTCGAGCATAACTGCAAATTGCTTGACAGCGCAACGATGTGCAACAACAACAGCAACAGCACACAGTAACAACAACTGGGATTAGGTGGGCGCCGATCGCTTGTCGTTTGTCGGCTGTCGACTGTCGCCTCTGGTTGTTGTTATTGTTTTTAAAGTGAACATTTCTAGATCATATTTAAGCGATTCTATCTAACAATTGCTGGCAGCACAGCCAGCAACAGCAGCGAGAGCAACCGAAACACCTTCGCACATGTGCTAAAATTACAGGCAAGCAGCCAGGCAGGCGCAGCACAAGTTTGTAAACTGTAAGCTGTAAGCTGTAAGTAGTTGGGCGACTGGCCAGTTACCAGTTGCCACAGTTACCTCAGTTACCACAGTCAGCTGGAGTTAGTCACCAGTGAGGCGGCTCGGCTCGCCTTGCCTTTTATGTCTAAAATTGCAGAAGTTACTCCAGTGAATGAGCATTTAACATTGACACACAAATTTGCTGAAAGTTAATAACAATGCTCACACGCACTCACAGTTCAGAACAATAGCCCAAAGTGTCTAGGGCTAGGTGTACTTTATTAAGTAAGTAGTGTCATGTAGATTTGATTACCCTATAACATTGCAGCGAGTCCCTCCCTTCGGCCATTTAAAAACAAAAGACACCAAAAACGTTCTAAAAATACGAGAGACAAACAACTCGTTTCTCTTTATTTTATTTTTTTTTTGTTTTGTTTTTGTATTTTGTTTCGGTTTGTGTTTGACATTATACGTGTAGACAATCTCGGGCAGCATTCCTTTCCATTGTGCAGAGTTACTTGAACCGACTGGTCAGTGCCATTACGAGTTTAATGAATGAAATCAAATCGAAAATGCTATGAAATGAGTTTAGTGTTTTTTTGAGGCTAAACCCAAAAATAGATAGGCAATCATTTATCCTAATCTTGATTGATTTATCAGCTGACAATTTGGCAAAATGCTAATCCTGTTAGACATTCTTTTGCCATTAGCTGGCTAACTGGCATCCACAAAACTGTATTGATATATACAATCATACATATAATCGTGGACTTTAGCGTTCATCATTTATCATTCGATTGTTGCACCTTTCACAACAGCGTTGACAATTTTCACGGCTGTCAACTTAGCGGAAGTGTCAAATGCCACTTCGAACTGCCACATAATCAAAAACGACGGCGCTCCGAATTCACTCTATTGATTGAAATTCTAAACGCTGTCGGTGAAACTCAATGAGATATCCGCCTTAGCCAAATCAATAGACCTGTTGTTATACATTTAACAATTAAGCAATAATCACGCCTTAATGAACAGCTCTTACCGTGTACTTGCGGGCTTTCAAGTGCCGCTTCAAAAAAAAAAAAAAAAAAAAACCTCAAGCAAGCTACGTTTTTTTTCTTTTAATTAGCCACAATGATCCCATCCAAAGCACACTCGCACAAATGCGAGAGAATACCGATTGGAGGAACGTGTTCTTTTATGACTTTGGCTTTAATTGGCTGGCAGCCAGTCGGGCACAAGTTGACAAAAATTCAATTGCGTTTCGCTTTCAATGCGAATCCGATTCTCTTCTCAGTTTCAATTTGCTTTTATGTTCCATTTTGATTGAATTTTATATGCAAATTTCGGAAGTGAGCACTAATCAATTAGGCGGTCGCTTCATGATTGATGTGGCGGACAGCGGCAGCAGACAGCAAAAACACAAAATCAAACATGAAAACAGGATTTAAGTTGCATAAAAACGAATGACTCAAGACACGAACTAGCCACACACAGCGCCGTTAAACGATTTGCATGGCGCACACAACAAAACACGGAAAAAGTCGCCAGGCTGTAATAATGAAAACTTTTTCGTTTATCAAATGCGCCTGGTCAACATCCAAAATAAGAAAGAGAGATGGCGGGAGGGGAAAGGGGAGAGGGGAGAGGGGAAGATAGTCCATGTTTGGCTGCAAAGAATTGGCCACTGCGCGCATAGTTTGTTTTATTCGCTGTAACTGTAACTGTAACTTTTGTGGCCCAAAGCATTTTGTTTAGGTGGGCGTTGCAACGTTGAAAGGAGCAGCAGCAGTAGTTGCAGCAGCAGCAGCAGCAGCAGCAGCAGTTGCAACAATGTGAATGTGTCAGCCTCTTGTTGCCAAGCGACCATTGTTTAATTGCAGCCACCACCCGCAGCCTCTTTGAGCTGTCCGGTGTTGCAACGTGTAACGTGCAACGTGCAGCGTGCAACGCAACTGTGACTTGTCATTATCGACTCATTGATCTTCGCCTCAAAGTGCGGCCCACATTAGGGCTGCTCAATGCCACGAAATCAATCTCAGTCTATGAGTCGCCGTCTGTCGCCGTCTCTTCGCCTCTTTACCGCTCTGCCTGTCTCCTTCCTCTCGTTTCCTCTGTCTGTGTTAATAACACACATTTATTAATTACACAGCACAACAAACAACAGACAAACTAAGACTGCTCGCCAGCACGCTGCACTACAAAACACAATTCTACAAGCAGTTTTGCTAATCGTCATATGCATATCAGACAGACACAGACACAAACATATGAAAGAAAAGCTGACGCTGGCTTTAGAATGTTGTTGCACCACGCGACGTTGCACCGCACCCCACTTAGCCCCCCACCTCCCCTTCCCGTCTGCCCAGCTCAATCAACATCCCCGCCCGCTGCGCATAATTTGCAAATTGCCATCGTCATCGACGACGACGACTGAGACGTCGACTCGGCAGTTTCTGTTTTAGTTTTTCAGCTCAGTTTCATTTTCATTTTCATTTGCAGTTTGCAGTCAAGAGTCTCAGCCAGACTCTATTTCTATATATGTGTTTGTGTGTGTCTCGCATAACCGCGCGCAAATCGCGTGCAATTATTTAGCTTACTTTGCCACAGTTAACTTCACTTTAGTCGACTTTACTCTCAATCAGCTGCGGCGGCTGCCTGCACTCATTGTGTCCAGCACTGGCATTAACCAACTGGGCTCAAATTAATAATAAAAACTGCAAGCCAGCAAGCGCATTATGGATGATTTGGGCCAATAAATGTGAGCTCAATCCACTGCAAACACATAAAACTCCACATCGAAAATAGCGCTAGCAATTAATCCATTTATTACTCTCGCAGTTTTTCTCTTAGTTTTTTTTTTGTTTTTGCAATATATTTGGCATGTGAGCAACTCGCAATTTGCAATTGCAACGATTTATGGCCAAATCATTGAACAGTAGCCATTTCCAATGACTGGCTTTACAAACGTGCATTAACTTCATTCAAAAAGGGTTGAGCAATCGCATCGAATCGATTTGATTTCATCGCCTTTCGGCTTCAATGAGCTCCCGCATCATTTCTGGCCAACGCAGCGTATGCGTGATAAATCATGCCCCAACGAACTGACAAAGAGTTCAGCGGAAAGTTCAATGTCGAGAATGCAGATGAAACTTTTTGCTGTGCTTCACTTGTTTCTTCGACCAACAGCAGCCCACATCGAAAGATGTGGTGAAAAGCATTGCGCTGGAAACTGACAGCTTATAGAGGCAGCTTCAAGCGATGAGTGACGAGAAACAGCAATTCAATGTGTATTTATTTGTTTTATACCCTGTTCAACTGGTTGCTTCAGCGAGCGAGCTAATTGTCTATTGCTGGAAGTTCTGCAAGTAAAACATCTCATCTCTCGGACTGTTTGATTAGCATTCAAGGCTTGGGAATTAAATTAAATATATTAATGTAGTTTTTATTTGTGCTAAAGGTAAAAAGTTAAGATTGATGTGAACAGTCAGTTGATGTGAACACAGAAGAATTTTCGAAGTTCATTTTCAATCAGCTGAATTTATAGCCATAAGACTAGCACTCTATTTAAATATGATATGTAGATGTAGATGAAGGGCTTATTTAACTAATACAAATTTGGAAATTTTCTCTAAATGTCTATGTTATTGAAAGCCCAAAGCTTAGAAATGTTTAAGCTATAAGTATAACTTGTGTCTTAATTCAATTAGGAATGAATGCTTCACTTACCAACAGTAGAAATACCAATTGCAGATACCAGCAAAAGTGTGCCATGAGTGTTGAGTGTTGAGTGCGTTGAGTGCTTGTTGCTTGGACTGTGTTTGTTATCCACGCTGCTGACGCACAGGCGGCTGACAACTGAGGCGACTCTTCGGCGTCTTAGCTGCCAAGGCGAGAGACGTCAATTAGCAGATTTAATCAAGCGCTTTAATTCCGTAAATTTGTATGCACTTTTGGTCGAGTTCTTAATTGAGCCTCACTTTCTTTGCCAAGTGATTCATTTGGCCGTTTGTCTTGTCTGCAGTTGAATCATGCTGAAAGTGGGAAGCATTCTCCAGGGTCAACTCTTTAGCTCCACGCTTCTCTTTGTCTGCTCTTCTGACTGTCTCAATGCCCGATGTGTGTGTGTGTGTGTTTGTTCTTTTGTGTGTGGCGTGTTTTGGTTAATGACTGAAATTAAAGAACAGAAGCAGGCAATTAACGAGTGCGTCCAGCCGTCGAAAGAAAGATAAATTGTGCTGGCTTTGAAAACTGAATTCTTGAAATGCATTAAAAATGCCTGGGACTGTTGTCATTATAAATTCAATCTGACCAGATCATCTATATGCTGTTCTTTTCAACGAGTAACTCCGATAATATAAAGCGACCACAATTGTTCTTTTGGCACCACTAATTTGCAGTCAGCATTCCTCAATGAGCAAATAAAATACTGGTAATCTTCGTCTTGGCTTGCAGCCATAAATCCACAAGCACGAGTACGCGAATCTTTTCTGCTCTAAGTGGTTTTTTTTGTCTTTTTTGTGGGGGCAAGCACATTAAAATGATTACCGAATGAACATCTAAATTGCAAAAATTGATGCATAATTTCGCAAAAGTTATTGGCTGGCATTAGCGCAGCCAAAACAAATTCATTGCGATCGGTAATCAATAAGCGGCAGAAATATGAGAAAAAAAATACAAAAATTAGAATTCATACGAGTATGCGACGAGTCTATTAAAAATATACATTCAAATGTCAAGGTGCATTTCACACTTGTGCACAAAAAAGAGAGAAAAAACTCGAAGGCAGTTGGGGCAGCTGCGGCAGGCGAGGCAATGAGGCATGCAAAATACAAATACTAAATATCGATAGACAGACAGACGGCGAAATATTTGAGCATTTGCAGCTAATTTTTAGGTTTTGCCACGACTAGAAGAATCATTGAACTTGTCTGCAGCACACAACACACAGCTGGTGGCAATCGGGGCACAATGATGTGGGTCGAAGGGGACAACGAGGCAAGGCAGCAACATCTTCAGGCAAACAAGTCGCCAACAACAACGCCAACAACAACCAAGCAGGTTGCTGCAGTTCCAGCCCAAGCAAACCCATGCAAGTAGTCGTAAGCGGCAACAAGTCAGCAAGTCGCAACAACTGCCAGCAGATGCTAAGCTGTTTAGCTGTTTAGCTGTTTTGCTCGCCGATTTCAACATATTTATAATTAATGACAAATATTTTGATAGCCACAACAATTGGCATGTCATTGAAGTTTGGCATCGTCTTGGGCTTGGGAATGAATGTTTTTTGTTAGTGGTGTTCAAGTATTTCGAATTTAAGCCAGACTTTTTTTTCCTCTCTTCTTTTTTTTTTTTGGCATACTCATCTCATTCATCGTGTGGCGCGCCCGAGGCGCACATTAGCCTTTAAGTTGGCTTTATTATTTTATTGGCAAGTGGCGCCCTTTATGCACGCCTCAATCAAAGATTAATTTAATTAAAGCCTCGAAGTAATTAGCGCGCACGCAGCCTCAACTTGACTTAGGCATTTCCGCCAATAAGCAAAAACAGCCAAACAAAATCTGTAATTAAGCCGTAAAGCTAACTAAGCAAAGTCAAATGCGGTATTAAAATAAAAATAAACCAATGCGACTAAAGAATTGTGGTAAGCTGCCAAAAATATATATTCTAGTTGGCCAAACACAAAAAGAAGCCTGACTATAAAAACCAGTTCTAGTTCTTATCAAGCCTTCTGCCGCTGTTGCTGTCGGTGTTGCTGTTGCTGTTGTGGTGGCTATAATTACTCATAGTCAAAGGCAGGCAGCGTTCAAGCGTTCAATGGCTTTTAATTACCCAGGAATCTGTCTATAAACGAAGCGCAACAAAACAATATGTTTATGACTACAAACAAAAATTCAGCTCATTAAAAATGAAAGTTTCTTGGTCTCGAGCCAACAGCAGCAGCAGCAGCAACAACAACAAAAACAACGCGAAGACTAAAACGAATGAAAAAAGAATTCGCGCTAAACTTGGCTCATTAATTAGCCAAGTTTTAGCCGGAGCAAACGACTGTAAATTATGGAAATTCCTTGGCGATTCTTAGTCTGCGCATTGTGACGCATTGCCTCCATGATTTGTTATCTTTTGACAGGTTGACACCTGCTGCCAGCTAGTTATCATTATTATCTTATGTAACGCCGAGAACAGACCGAAAAGTAAAAGTGCCCAGCTCATCTAAAGGTCGTTGTTATCTAGAAACCAGCTCAGCTCAGCGTAGTTCGACTCCTCGGCATTTATTCTCTCTCGCTGTCTCTCTCACAGTCACAGTGTAACTTAAAAGCAAACTGGTCTGTGTGCTGCACCCAGAAACGGAACCAGCCAGACAGTCAGCAACAGCAGTCAGAGAAACAGAAGAAACACAACTAGAAAGAGTATTAGCAACTTCTATATATTTCGCTAGCTGGAAAGCATACGAAGGAGATCGCATAGAAGTATGATATAGATTACTTTTCATGGGTGTGGGAGTTCGAATAAGCAGCACAACAATTTTTGTCACTTGGCAATGGCAATGTGCAGTCGAGTGCTGTGAAGTCTTGCTCTTGACTCGTGCATGGCCATTGGCGGCAAATTTGTGCAGTTAGTATATAAATTAGAATGCTAATCGATGGCTGATGGTTACGCCCAGGAAAAAAAAATATAATGAACATACAAATCAATAGACAACGTACAATAGAATGCATGGACACAGATTCCGGTTAATAAACTTGCTTCGATTGAATTGAGGCAAAGAAAACCAGAAGTGCGACAGCAAATAAATCGCGACTAAGTACGCTTGTCGATACACACATAAATAGACTATGTGCTGCAGATAGTAAATTCAATAAAGTACCTGCTGGTAAGTGAAGTGGAGTGTGGAACAAATGGGTCGCAAAGTGTTGGACTATGTGACAAATTTGTCAAACATTCCCGCACACAAAAGGCACACACACAAACAGCTGAGGTGGCAGCAAATCAAATGCCGATTGCAATTCAATTGACAAACGGCAAGTTGAGGGACGGGCAGGCTCAAAGACAAGCCGATTGGAGACCAAGGGAGAGGCCAACACGGCGTATGCGTTATTTTCTTGTGCGACAAAATAAAATGAAACTGAAACAGAAACAGAAACCGAGACTGAAACTGAAACTGAAGCAAAGTCAGACAAACGGCCGCGACCATTAAATTGTTTATATTTCCATGGAATTTCTTAAAAGTTTATTGCACTTCTTTTTATGATTATTGTCAAATACGAGACGCGTCTGAAGCCGCACAGTGCCATTGCAGTACTAAGCATAAAATGAAGTGATGGGGGGAGATGTATAAATAATATTGCAACCAGTTTGGCCTACCAACAAACGCTCTAAACAATTTGTTAATTTTTTTTTTTTTTTTGCTTTAACCGCGTTAATTATTATGGCTCAAAGCTCAGCGCTGAGTACTGTTTTTGCGATTGTTGTTATTGTTTTATTGTTGTTGCCATCTCGGGCTTGTGTTTGGCCCGTTGCCGACTGCACTGCAATTAAGCTTTTAATAATAATTTGTATTAAAATAGTTGAACGAGTTTGGCAATGGGCCGCCTGCCTTCCAGTCGTTTTGCAATTTGGCATAGAATGTGCAGCAGCAGCAGCAGCAGTAAAATTACACAAATTATTTATACACAAAAAAATGCCTTAATTGTTCGGCTTGGGATCGATTAAATCGACTGTTGCAATGCGAGAAAGTCACATGAAGAAAATGATCGAACAGCAAACAGTTGCCTGATTAAATCAAAATACACAAAGCTGCCTCTTGTTGGACAGCGTCAATTACATTTAACCGTTAATTATGCTGCAGTGTAGCAGCCAAATTACTAAATTACTACGCTGATCTAACAAACATCTGACGTCTCGTCTGTCCATCAAAAAAAGCAAAAAAAAAAAAAAATCATAAGAAAAAAGGTTGAATACTTTTAATACTTGGTTCACACAACGGGCGGGCGGCATTGCAGCAATCTGCGACGGACGCGATAAACATCTGCTCAATCAAAATTGATCTACACGGCTGTCAATCAAAATTGCAGGAGACAAAAGCTTGCTTCCCCCCCTTCTCACCTCTATTAGAGCTCTGCTCCCTTTGAAGTCGCTGGCGCTCGTTAATGCACACCACAAAGGCTAACTGTAAGGCAAAAAGCAGCTAACACAGACACACACAAACATACACACACACACACACACACAGACTTGCTTTCATCGCTGACCTTGAGGCAATTCACTGGCTATTTGGCTGTTTTTTTTGTTTTCTGCACCTTTTGGCCGACATATTTTCAGAGCAGTTGCAGTCGCTTTTTGACTGAAAACAGCGCGTTTGTGTTAGCAGCTTTGGGCCGTGCAGATTTCTAAACACAATTGAAGACAAATCCACTTTATAGCCGTCAAAATGTAAGAGAGCAAAAACCCCAAAAACAAAAATAAGCAACGTTAAGCAAGGCAGCAAAAATTAAAACTTAGTGCAAAAACTTCGAGTACAAACGGCAACAACAACAACAGTAAGCAAAAAATGTTAAGCATAAAAACGCGTTTGCGCATAAAAAACGTTTTGGCCAATTTTTAGCGATTTGCCTCTTGTTGTTGTTGTTGTTGCTGCTGCTGTTATTGTTGTTTGGTTTTGTTTTTTTTATTTTGTATGTATTAACCGTTACTTTTTGTTTTTTACCCGCTGAGCTTACCAATGCACCCACCACATTTATTGTTGTTGTTGTTGTTGTTGGTGTTATTATTTTTGTGGTTGTAGCTGGATTTTTAATCCCGTGGTGTAGCTGCTGCTGTCGAAGTTGATTTTTTGTATTTGATTGTTTGGCTTTCTATAATACGTAGCTGTGATTGTTGTTGTTTAACGTAGTTGTTGTTGTTGTTGGTGTTATTGTTATTGTTCAGTGCAATTGTTGCTAAGCCGTTTTTATTTAAATTGGAGCAATATTGGCGCGCGTCATATATACGATATATACGATATATTTAATGACGATTTATTTATGGCTTTTAGAATATGAGTTCGTTTTAATTTCAAATTTATTTTTACCAGTTTCGGGTTTTTGATTCTGTTCTTTGTTTCTTTCTCTTTCACGTCGTTTGGCTTGTTGATATTGTGTTAGTTGTTGTTGTTGTTTTTTTTCTTGTATAACTTATTCTTTTCTTTTCATTCTTATATTTATTTGTATTTGATTGGGCCGCACTCACACACTCTGAAAACTATATATTTAACTGACTTTGTCGAAATGTTGCTTGCATTTATTTGTATTTTGATAAACTCGTCCAACGGTGCGTATGATGATTTCGTTGTTGCCTTTAGTACTGTCCTTAAATATGTTTTCAGCTGTGTTCTGCTAGCAAATACTGCTCTTAGTTCTTGTCGTTTGTTGTTCTTATTCAAATACTTCTAACAACACTTCCAGTTCAACTTCAAGTTCCACTTGCAGTTCCAGTGACTTTCACGAGCGAGCGAGACACAAAGAGTGAAAGAGAGAGACAAAGACAGAGAGACACACAAACGCAACGGCAAACCAGCAATAATCGAGAGTCGAGAATCGTATTTGAAAATAAGTTTTTTTTTTTTTGTGTTCGATGTGTGTTATATATTAAAAATATATTTAGTTGTGCAGGTTGTGCCGTGCGTCCGTTTGGCTACAGCGTCCACAATTAACTGAATTCCCACAGCGATCAGAAAACTGATAAGTGCTTGGCTGGCTAGCGCCCAAGAAGGCTGGCTGGCTGAAAGCTCAGTAAGCCAGCAGCGACAGACTCAAGACTCAAGACTCCGCTCCGACTCTGACTCCGACACAGAGCCAGTCGCAGTCGCAGTCGCCGCCAAGTGCCAAGGCAACAACAACATTAACAACAACAACACCAGCACCAGCAGCAGCAACATCGCCGCTCAAGAAAGGCAAAAGCACAAGTCGAACACACACACATGCGCACGTGCAAACCACGCACACATTCGCATCGGTTACATCGACAGGCGCACAGTGGAGCTTACAATGCGAAAAATAAGTCAGCTACCTAGAGGGTCATAACTAAACTCCCCTAATATGCATATTATTAGTGAACAAATCGCATTCGTTTTTTGTTTCACTTCCATCAATTAATATTTATTTTTATGTTAGCTCTTTAATAACTTCTAGCTCACAATTAGCATATAAAATAATATATTTTTATTTCACTTCCTAAGAGTTTTTATTCATTTAATTCACATTTATTTTTATATTTATTATCTCACTCAGATCAGAACTATAAACTTTTCATGTTATCCATAAAAATGTGCTTCATTAGGAAACAATGGACCAAGGTGCGACGTGCTTAGCTGATTTGCTTTGATCTGATGACGTAGAACAAGCTTTTATGGTCTAACATTGCGAGCAAGACACCAACTCATAAAAGCTCATAAAAGAACGTATACGTTCGGCTCCACTGTCAAAGAGTCGGCTTCGTGTGAACGTCGTGCTCGACCATCGGTCATCGAGCCGAAGCTTTCAAAGTTGTTGATATCATTGCAATCTGTGCTGCTATTTTAGCGGATTTCCAGTCAAAATTAAATTTATCTTTTAAACGTCAAATTGAACTATGCAAATTTTTATTTCCATTGGCTTTTTTATAATTTGATGTTTTCTTTTTTAGTTACTTTGTAAACTAAAAGAAATATTACCCAGTTAGCCACATAAGCACTGTGAGCAGATCAAACGCCCGTCTGTTAGCATAGTTTGCGTTAACATTAAACTGTTATGCATGAAGTTGGCTGCGAACGCAATTTTGCGTCGATAACATTGCTGTGAGCGCGATTTTTAAATCGAGTGAGAAGCGATTGCTTTGACGGAAAAATAATTAATAAGCACAACACCGTTTTGATTTATAAATTGCATTAATATGTGATTAAGTCAATCAATATTGTTTATTATCAAGCCATATCGATTTACAGTATTTACAAGCAATATTAAATGCGATATTATTAAAATCAATTGCAACATTTCGCTAGTAATTGGGCTGAGGGATTTATGTTTACTCTTATAGCCTAGCTATACACATATATAGCTGTATATTGTTCGCTTAAATGATTTAACGTTTCAAAATGCACAATATTAGTATGTAATAGCTTATCACAAAATGAAAAGGAATAGCTGTACATTAGATTGTAATTGTTGCTTCAGAACATCCAATTATCAAATTTCCCGCGACGCGTTTGCTGTCTGTATTGGAAAGAATTGAGAGATTGAGCCATTGATTAGATGGTTGGTGATAATTTCAAATGTCACTAGGGCAACTATATAAACTAGTCATCTACAGTTCTAGAGATTTATTGGTCATATGGTATGTGTAATGGGGAATATTCTGTTATGATATGAATTGGTTAGTTGACTTGATGATATGATGGCAAGTTAAATAAACAAATCAAAATAATAGACAATTAATTAAGTATATAATTTTAGTTGTTTATTTGGATTACTTAACGCTTACGGCGACTTCATCGAACTTTTTTTATTTACTCGTATATACGTAGATGTATTTATATATGTTTTCCTCATTTAGTAGTAGTTTATAGTACACTTTTTTCATAACTTTAATACATCATTAAAAAATAATCATAATCATATGAACAAAACAAACTGTAATTGAATTATGCTTATGCTAAATGCTAAAGCGCAGCTCATTTAAAAAAATAATCACACAATGCCCACAAAGTTGATTGGAAATGTCGTAAAAATACTTATCAAAAATATGTTTTGTTGAAACTGAAAGAACAGTTACTGCATGCAATTTATACCAAGTTTTGTTTGCAGTTTTGTGTTTTGCTTTTTAAAACAAAATGGCCAAATTATCAATATAACATAATAATGTAATATATATGATATAGATAAGAAGGTAATAAGAAGGCAGCTCTCAACGAACTGGCTTCAGGTTCATCGCTGATAAGTACAAGTTGGAGTGTGTTCTTTTTGTATCTCTATGCATATGTTTGTATATATATTGTAGTTTTGCTACGTGTTGGGATTGTCTTGATTGCCGCACAGTTTGACAAGCATTGGAATGTGTTATTCGGTATCGGTATTGGTATCGCGAAGATGCCACATTTTGGGAGAAACCATATATACTAGAAGTATGTATACATATAGATTAAAGCTAGCTAAAATTGACTTTAACTACAGAAATCTAATCGCACAGCTAAGCGGGCCACAAACAAAAACAATAATCAAAGTGCAAGCACGACTATGGACTATGAAAGGGGGAGGGAGTGGGTGGTTGGGGAGGAGTAAGAGCAGGCCGAGTTGAACTCGCTGTTGCTTCAAACTTGCGTCACGCACTGCGCATATTTATCCAGTTCGCCTCGCAGCACCTTCACACGCTCCGTCTCCTCGCGCAGCGTTCGCACCAGCTCCTCAATCGTGCGCTGTTGCGTCAGCACCATCGCCTCCAACTTGTCCACGCGACCCTCGAGCTGTTGCACCCGTGGCGTCGACTCTGCTGTTGCTGCTGCCGCTGCTGCTGCTGCCTGATGATTGTTTTGCATAGTGGAACCATCGTGAGTACTCAGATTGTTGCTCTTCTCGTTCGTGGTCTTCACCAGCGGCGACACGCTGCGATTACGTATCGACAGACTATTGGGCCGCACCACACGTGACTCCTCATCGCTGCTAGCCCCTGTTGCGGCCGCTGTGGCAGTGGCAGCAACTGGCGCAGCTGCCGTGTTTGTCAGCTTGGCGGCCGACATACTCTTTGACATGGCATCGTTGTGGTTACTGTTGTTGCTGGTCACATTGCTGGTGCTGATGATGTTGCTGCTGCTGCTGGACTCTTTCCTTTGGTGGCTGCTGCTGCTGCTGCTGCTCTCCACAATCATGGACTGCTGCATGATGCTCGAAGAGGTCACCGCACTCGATTGCACACGTGTCGCTGTTGTTGCATTACTACTGCTGCTGCTGCTGTGGCTTGTGGTGTTGCTGGTGCTGCTTGTGGCGCTGGTGGTCAGCACACTGGATGTCGCTGTCGCCTGCTCGGCGGCAAACAGCTTAGAGGTGCGCTCCGCCACAGAAATGGCGCCGCCACGCGGCTCCACATTGGGTGAGGTCTTCTTGCGCGTCACCTGCGACGCCTTCAACTCCTCCATCCAGGGCGCCTTCTTCTTCTCCCAGTCGCGTGGCTTGGGCTTCACCAGCTGCGGCTCCTCGCCCGTTGAATTGTCATCGGACGACGCAGTCGCCTGCTTGCCACCCTGGCCACCATCCTCGCTCAGCTCACTGGCACTGCTCGCCATGCCGCTGCCATTGACATACACCGAATTGTTATTGCTCTCGCCCAGCACATTGATCGCCGCCGATGGCGGACGTCGTTTGGGCGCCTTCACGCGTCCCGCTCGCATATCCTGCAGTATCGAGCCGCGCTCGACGCGATCAAAGTCGGTGTCTTCCACAGCAATGGTGGCTGCACGTCGCATCACCACATTGCCCGCTATTCCTGCATCCGGCAGCTGTCCGCCGGCCAATTTGCTGCCCGCCAGACCGTCGGAGACGTCGTGCGACACGGCGCTGGTCAGTTTGCTGTCTGCGCTCTTTTTCTTCAGGCCGCCGCTCAGTATGTTGCCTACAAAATCGAAGGAAAACATTATTTCGTGACGCTGTACAAAATAGAAATAACTTGAAGTCGCCTAAAATTGCCAGCGAGATGCGGTCAAAGTATGTTTTGTATATATACATATGCATATAGTCATATAGCTTATCGGCACCCTCGTTATATTTATAACTTTGCGCAAACTTTTCAGGCAACCCACATAATTTTCGAGTTATTTCGAGTGCGATGCATACGTCAGATGTTATGGCTAACCTGTGACATTGCCCGTGGGCGTTTTCTTAAGCGGCACACTGGGCTTCTTGCCGAGCACCGGCGGTGGCGGTGACTTGATCTTCTCATCCATATTGTCCAGACTCTTGCGCAGATCTGCATACGTCGATGTGTTGTTGCTGTTGCTGCTGCTATTGTTGCTGGTAGTTGTTGTTGTTGTTACCGTTGTGGTTGTTTGTTGCTGCTGCTGCTGCTGCTGCTTGTTGTTGTTGCCGGGCAGTTTGCTCAGATCAAGGTTCTTGTTCTCCAACGATTTGCGCTGGGCGGCCACAGTGCCAATGGGCAATCCCGTTTCGCTGAGTATATCATTGAGTGAATCGCGCGATCCGAAACTCTCCTTGCGACCCGACGTCGAGCTGCTGCTGCTGTTGCTCGTCTTCTTGATGTAAACCTTCGATGTGGTTGAAGCGCTGCTTTGCTGCTGCTGCTGCGTCACCGTCGTGGTGGTGGAGCTGCTGCTGCTGCCGCTGCCGTTGTTGGCATTCGTTGTGGTCATGTGGCTCGTGTTGCTGATCTTGCGCTGTGACTGCTGCTGTTGTGTTGTGGCCGCTGCTGATGGCTCGTTGATGGGCGCGACTGCAAAAGGGCAACAGAAGAGAGATAACGAAATAACGAGTTAATATCGTTGATTTAAACAATAGCTTGCATAGTTATTTCGTTGTGTGGGCTGCCTTTAGTTTTGTTTTTTGTTGTTTCGGCCACCCATCATCAACAATTAAACACTACGCACACTTCACAACCTCCTCAAAGTCGAGACGTTGTGGTTGCGTCAAGTTGCGCAGCAGCGCTGAGCTCAGTTGAGTTGTGTTTATTATTAAAGATGAGCACGTCGCGCACTTGGAGCACACTTTGCCGTGACTAACGCTAAGAATGACAACAGCTGAGCTGAGCTGAGCTACAGCGTTCATGCAAACAACAAACTAGTTTCGCTGCTCGACTGTTGCCAAATGTCAATAAATTAACATGGAAATCAAACAAAAGCGCAAGCGTAGGAGCGTCAACGCAAATGCAAACGGCAAAACGGCAAAACTCAAAACAAGCTACAACCGAAAGCACGCTAGAGATGGCAGCGTGTCACGGCTTTTGCAACAAAAATAAAAACAAACAAAACATATTCAACTTAGTTAAGAACACCTGAAATAATCTTAATACTCAACACATACTTTAACTCATCAAAAACTATTTAATCATTATATATTTATTTGCATAGTTGTAAAAATTGAGCAATGATAGTTTCTAAATGTTGAGACGAAATTTCAATTAATTTTCCAAGAATAAATAATCTCTACAGATTTTTCAATTGAATTGAAGTTGAACTCTTTGTTTACAATATGTATTTTCCTGATAACAGTTCGTCCTCCAAATTTCTCTTGAAAATTTTACATTTCACCTACATTCAATATTTTCAAATGCATTGTTAATTATATCACATTCGATTGCCTTTAACGCTCCACATAAATAAACCCATTATAAGCTAATTTAATAACTTCTTTCGTGATGACCTCAACATTTTCATAATGTTTCCTACTATTATTAACTAATTTCTTGCCATTTCCTGTAAACGCTCTCGTCTGAATCGCATAAGCGCTTCCCTCAAGCAAAATGCCACATTTGCCGACTCATTCTCTTCATGCTTTGCAGGTCGTGCTATCGACACGCCCCCCAGTTGGCCATCTCTACGACGCGAAGCGAGAAAAGAGCTAATGTGAGGCGCATGCAGACATATAAATAAACGCCAATAAATGGTGATGGCAACAGAAATCAAAGCAAACAACAGTGATTGAGTAACGCTTAAATGTGTAAAGGTCAAGCGAATGAAATAACAACAACAACAACAGCAGCAGCAGCAACGTCAACAAACAGAAAGAGCAACATAAACAACGACAAATAACAAATGGCCAACTGACAACAAAAGGCAACAGAGTTGGCCATAGAATAGACAAGTTGGCCAAAGCCGTTGATAATTGCAAATGGCAAAAACGAATGCGCCAACGACTTTCACTGCCACCAAATGACAACCGGCCAAAAGCTCGTCAACTCAACGCGAATTGGGATTTAATATATGTATGCAGTATAATGTATGTATATATGTTTTTATCTATTTATTTTTTTATATATATTTTTAAGTATTGAGTAATTGAGTGTGGTGCGCTGTTGTGTTGTCATTGTTGCTGTTGTTGCCAGCGGGCAAAGCCGACGCGCACACAATCACAAAACGAAAGACTTAGGCAACAAACTTGGGTAGCCCGTTTTAATTTAATGATGACTGCGTTTCGTTTTAACTTTTTCAGCTCTTAACAATTTAATCATTAATCACACACACACACAAACACACACACACACGCACATAAGTATTTGATAATTATACGTTTCTATGTGTCTTGCACAGGCGACAACTCTCACGAAGGCCCGACTTTGAGTTGCCAATTAGTGAATGTTCAAATCTTTTTTTTTTTTTGTTTTTGGGCCATGTGGCAAATGTGTAATGCAATTGCAGTTAGCAAAAGCAGTGAAAGAGAACCGCAAGAACGGTAATTGTGGCACACGCACCAGCAAAGCTAAAGAGTATACCGTACAAAAAAACTAAACTAAAGAACAACAACGATACCGAGAAGAACAACAAAACAACTTTGCTGCCGCACCAAAAATTATTTCAATAACGTAAATGGTCAAGAAATCAAAACGTACTGAGCCAAAAAGGTAAACAAAAATGCTGGCAAAGGTACGAGAAACAGAGCTCGACAAAATACCAAGAGAGCTAAAGCAATGCGGAGAGCGAAACTCTCGCGGCTCTCTGGCAACATTGTTGATATGCTGCCAACAGCTAAGACAATGGAGTCGAGTAAAAGGGAAGCAACAACAAGTGAAGCGCGCGTTCGTCTCCGCTTTGTGTGTGTGTTATTGTTATTGCTGTTGTTGTTGTGCGGGGCTCGTCTCTGATAATCGCCGCTAATGTGCGCCCATAATGAAGTTCAGCTCATAACCAGCAAACTCAATGCTAATGATTATGTTGCTGATCATTAGCAACACGATAATGAACTAAGAGAGAACTTTGGCAAAGAGAACAATCAGAGAGCCAAGACTCAAATATTTTTTATTAACAAAGGCGTAACAACAACAAAAAACAATAAACGTAGCAGAAAACCAGTTACAACAACTGATATTTATTTTAATATCACTGCTCAAGTTTTTGTTGTTGTTAATGCTGTCGAAGGTGGTTGTCTATGTTGTTGTTGTTGTTGTTGTTTTCGGCTTTGGAACTGCGACGTTGACAAAAGGCAATAGCAAAAGCACAGCTCGTAAAAATTTGATTTATATGTAAGTCAAAGTGGGCGGAACGAAAGCCAAATACTCTATAATTACTATAGAGATTGGCAAGAAAAACATTTAGCTCTAGTTTCGCATTGACAACTATAATAGAGATAAACATTTTGAAGATTATGACAGTCAAATATAGGAGCAAGTTTAATTGATAAAAGACGCTCTATAAATCTGCTGAAAATTGTAACAATAGTTAGTGGAATGTTGCAGAAAATCTCATTGATATATATGGAATTAAAACATAACTATTATGTAAATAGTACATATAAATGTAAGCAAAGTTTTATGAAATGTGCTTAATTTGTGCTATATTTAAATGAAAAAATTTGCAATGTCTATTTATATAAATTCAAACAAACAAATTTAATTTATTAATAAAAAAAAGTACTTGAAAATTGACTCTCAGTGATTACAGTTTAAATGGAATATAAAAATCATGCTACAGCAACTCGACAAAGTTGTAAGCTGATAATTTATGTGATTATGCGAGGAAAACGTTGCATTAATGGAAACTACGTATAAATGGAGTTTTGTCGAGGCGTTCAAGCCGCACGTCTAAATTATAGAGCCGCTTGAATGTGCATAAACCGCAAAAAAAAAAATGTAATGCAAAGTCAACAATTAAATTCAACCGACTTGGTAAATGTTGATTTAAAAGAGCAACCGCAAAGTATGCAACACGAACTTGACTCAACGGAGACGCAAGATTATTTTCTGTCAATATGCAAAAAAATATAATGCGTGAAATTATAGCGCACGAAAAAAACTAAGTCAAGCGAGTGACGAGCGTTTAAAACAGCGCCCGAAACGCACGTAAACCGCTACGAAAACGCCGATAGGCAAAACGATCATAATAAATGTAAACAAGCAAATGGAAAACTAGTTTTTCGCCATGCAAAATGATAACTAAAAGCAGCAAAGGAAAAAAAACTACAAATAGCGAAACCGCAATTGCAATTGCGATTGCGACTGCAAAGGAAATCGACGCCAAGCAGCTTCATTTGTGCGATTTCCCGAGACGCTTTTCTCGCCAGGGCAGCGCCAGCAAAAATTTTAGAGAGCAATTTCGGTTTTCTGTTTGCCGGCGCCAAAGAAAGCCGAATAAATGCGAGTGTAATAATGAAAACAGAAAATAAATCATAGAAATTATGAACATGGCCAAAAGAGCACAAGCAATTTTCCATTTTACAAAGAAGTAAGAGACAGAGACGCGCCCAGGGAGAAAGGAAAATGAAAACTGGCCAAAAACGAATGAAAAGAAAATATATGTGTGTGTATATAGATTGAGAGAAAAACTAAGCCTGAGGCGCTGCGCTGTTTTTTTTTTTTTTGTTTTTGCTGGCTGCCCGTTGTTTCACTGGAAAAACTCGTTTACATACAAATCGTGGTGATAAAGCTGGCCATACGAGCACCCAAGAACTCGAAAGAGCCGCCGCGTTGCGGTCCCGCTGCTGCTGCTGCCCCAGCCCCAAAGCCACGGCGCGATCGTGGCCGGGGACGTGGCGGTGGCAGAGGCGCTGCCGGAACATCGGTGCACACAGTGTTGTTATTCGTTTGCAGTGTGTGGAGTCGAGTCGAGAAGAGTGTGTGTTGGTGTAGAGAGTGTGGAGTGGAGTGTAGAGTGTTGTTGTTGGTCGTTGCCGTCGTTGTCGTTGCAATGAAGATTTTTTTTATTACACACGAAATATTGTGGAGTAGTGGCGGGAGAGGGAAGAGAGGACAAGGGAGGAGGTGTAGTAGTAGTAGTTGTAGAAGAAGAAAAGAAGGAGAAAAGTGTAGAGGAAAATTACACAGAGAGACAACGAGAGAGAGAGAGAGAGAGAGATAGAGACGTCAAGTCATATATACTTATACTTGTACATGTACAATACAATATGCATACAAAAGTAGAGGGAAAAAGAAGAAAACAAATCAAGAAATAAAGTAAATAAAATGAGAGAAAGAGTCATAAGAGCGATAGTGAAACGTAAACAAAATGCCAATAAAAGTCGTTCAACAAAATGCAAGTAATAATCAACATAAATATAAATCGATATGGCGATGGCGATGGCGATGTCGATGACAATGACGATGGCATTGGATATGGGATGTTGCCTTATTGCATGACTCGGGCTTTAATCTTGAAGAAATCATTGTCTAGATGTTGTCTGCATGTGTCCAACTGGCAACTGAGATTGTGTGATGTGATTTGAAGTGAAGTGATGTGAGTGTGATTCTTTGAGTGCATTCAGTGTAATGCATAGAGAACTTTACAACCTTAGAGTGGGTTTGGGAAGCACAACATTACAATTTCATAACACACACAATATGCAGAAAAACTATAACCCCATCACTGCGGAAATGTGAGTATAGAAGCGTTGGCTTATCAGCTAAACAATCGACAATCTAGATTTCAGATTCAATAACATTGACACTATAAAACACTAGAGTTTAAACTGAGTGCTCTGTGGCAACTACTCATGTGAAGTAATGAGTTTATAATGAAGTTTTCAAGTATATTTACTCCACTTATGCTTCAGAATATGTAGCAGAAATTAGCTCACTTGATTGCGATTCAACTTAAGTACATTTAGTCCCGTTTACTTCTCATATTTTGCAGTGCATATAAATATATTTTATTCTTTTATTTCCATTATCAAACACTAACTATTTCATTGATTGATGTCTACCGCACGCCCGTTTAAATTAAATGGAAATTTAGTAAAACTCCCCGCCAATGTGATTTTTCCACCAATCGGTTGCAAGCTATCGACAAGACTGAGCTCTTTGCTTAGCTGCATATCAAGGTGCAAGAACAAACATTCAGCTAGCTTAGGTTGCCAACAAATGCACAATCTTATCTAGGGTGTGATAAACGCTGTCTAGAGAAGGCAACACTTTTTCAATGAATTCAATTAGTCAACTCAACTAATATTGACGCTGCACAATGCGACGCTGAAAGCAAAGGCGATAGACACAACCAATTAAACGAGAGGCGACGATGCAGCGATGCGACTTTGATGAGTTAGTTGACAGAGAAAGAGATCAAATCAAAAGAACTCCTAGCACGAGATGTGTGAGTGAATGGGTAAATTATGCCTTGACTGCTTAGGTTGTTGGTTAGTTGGTTCACTCACCATCGGAGGGCGCGAGCAGCTTGACAAAGTTGTCGGGAAAGACGCCCACTTTGCCGCGCAGTTCGCCCTTCCACCAGCCCTTGTCGGGCAGCTCCATGCTGATGACACTGATGATGTCGTCCACTTTCAGCTCGAGCTCATCGTCGTTCTGCGGCGCATAGGGGAACTCGACGCGGCAAAAGTCACGCTGCGGCTTCGGTGGTAACGTTGGCACTGCGGTCGCAGCTGCCGCTGCCGCTGCTGCTGCCGCCGCCGCGGCTGCTGCTGTTGCATCCACCGTGGACGCCGTGACTCGGCTTTTAGTTTGCTGTTTCGTTGTTGCTGCCGCAGGAGCAGCTGTCGCTGTCGCTGTTGTTGCGGCTGCCGTTGCCGCTGCCGCTGGCGTTGTTGTTGCCGCTGCTGCTGCTGCAATGTTGGCCGCCTTGGCTGTTAGCGCTGACGTCGTGACCGTTGCACCAATCGTTGGCGGCCGTTTGGAGGCCAGTATCGGTGACGGCTCGATATGTTGCACGAAATTTGAGGGAAAAACGCCGACTTTGCTGCGCAAACGTCCGCGCCACCAGCCTTCCTCGACCTAAATGGCGAGCGAGAATACGAAAAGAATAGGAAAAAATAAGTTTCATATTCTGCTCGTCTTCCCATCACATGTGTGTGTGTTTGTGTCTAGTGTATATTCATTCGGTTTTTGTTTTTGTGCTATTGACAAAAACCGTATTGGCAAGAGGTTAAATGGGGGTTGTGGGCACTCATGTAGTATATATGCGGTCTGTGGCCAAACGAATATACGCTGTGTACAGCAACACTAAACACTATGGTATATTTACATACCTCCCCGAGGAATTCAATGACATCACCCACGGCCAGCGTCAGTTCGTCGTCGTTGACTTGTGTGTAACTGTAGATGACTTTACAGCGGCGATTCGATGTCGCTGATTTCTCCCTGAGAGCAGCAGCAAAAATGGCACAACGCACACAAAAAAGAAAAAAAAACGAAATGAAAGAGAGTTCATAAGTATTCGTTTAAACAGAGAGAGAGAGAACATAGTGATAAAGAGAGAGACAGAGCGAGAGTGAGTACGAGAACATTTGCAATTGATTACGAAAAATGACAACAGCTGAAAGCTTCAATTAGTTCGGTAATAAATGCGCCGAGTGTAAATACAAGTGTTTAGAGCAATAGCATGTAATTCAGCTCGATTTGTTGAGCTTTCAGCTGTTATGATAAGAATAATGGTGCAAACGTCTGAAGTGCTTTTCAAATGTTTCACTTTACACACAGTCAATAAGCCCAACATTATTATTGACAGAAATTTAATAGTATAACGCTTCAATTTAATTATCTTGTACTTGACACACTTATAAAACTTTAACATACTTTTGCATTTTAACAGTTTGGAACGCAATGAATTATGTTTACTTCAGGAGCTTTGGATAACAATGAAAACTTTAATGTGCTTCATAAAAATAAAGCTAAACAAAATATTTATTAAGACTTGCACATAACTTTATATTTAGTGCATTAAAAGTTTATAGATTTTGTATAAGAAGTTTGATTATACTAAAAAGGTCTTACTATAGAACTTTTAATGTGCTTTCATTAAAGTTTTTGTGCTTCAAATTTGGCATTTCTTGCAATTAACTATTTCTAGATACTGCATTAAAATCCTGTACATTTTATAGTCGACACTTTTAATTAAAAGTTTTGCAAAAGCGAATTTTGTAATCGGCTGCATCTGAAACTCATTTGCCACAGCAAAACAGCGATTGCCTCAGTGTTTCCGCCAGCAATCAAATGAAATGCGATTTCCAGCTAGTGTCATTTGGGGCTTTAGCGTTAGTATTAGTGTAGTATTGCGTCACCAACCTGAGCTGCACCGCCGCACTGTCATCGCTGTGGTTGCCATTGCTGCTCGGCTCCAAGACGCGCACAAAATTGTCTGGAAACATGCCCGTTATGCCGTTGGCCTTCAGTGTGCCCTGCCACCAGCCGCCGGGCATCTGCTTGATGCGATGGATGATGGCGCCCTTCTGTAGATCCAGTTCATCTGGCTCCTTTGCTGCATACTCGTATTCCACTATTGCACAGATTGCTGAAACAGAGAGAAAGAGAGTGAGAAGTTGTGTGAGAGCGAGAGTGATGATGTCTACTAGTTAGTACGCCAATGGGGTAACCTTATATGGGACACGCGCATTTATAATGACAGCACACTGGCCAAGTGCAAATATTTACAATTGCCACGCAATTGCGCAATCCTCCTCTTCATCCCCCCGTCCCCTCACTCCTCCTCTGCGCTTTTCCATCTATCACTTTTCGCTACGTGACGTTCACATATTGTTTGATTTTTTGCACACAAACAGAAAAAAAAAACGTAAAATAACAAATAAAAAATGCTTAAAAAGTAAAAGTTACATGACACGCTCTTTTGTCGCCCATTTTTGGGTCGACGAGCAACGCACGAAGCGGGAATGTTAATATGTGTGTTCAGCCAACTGGGCGTCACAATTGGGTCGCTGCTTTCTGGCTGCCACTGTTGACCAAGTCAATTTAATTATTTAACCCCGCCTGCTATTTTCATTTCGCTATCGTTCATAATTCTTATCAAATAATTGTGACTCGAGATTTACTGTTCTTCGTTCGTTC
Source organism: Drosophila siamana (assembly GCA_035047445.1). Lineage (NCBI taxonomy): Eukaryota > Metazoa > Arthropoda > Insecta > Diptera > Drosophilidae > Drosophila > Drosophila siamana. The sequence goes on along the minus strand of JAWNPP010000004.1, from coordinate 12,529,834 downwards.
CCAGTGATGTCATAGGGCTTTGTGTCTAATATTTGATATGATGAGTAATTGCTTTATATCCACACTTCCTATAAAAGTACAAACTTTAATGACGAATTTGTTTGCTTTTAAATATTATTTAATGTACATTGAGGACATTCGAGATTGTGTATCGTATATAGAATTGACTGTCTAAATATTATAAACTTTATTGAGTGTTCTATTTACTTATTTTCTGTGTTATTCATCTTTATTTCATTCTCCATTCACAACAATTTTTGCTCAGTATAACTACAAATCGAGAGACATAAATGGAGCTTAGTTTTAAGCTGAAATTTGTGCTGAGATAAAGATGCCAAGTAAGTTTGCTTCACCCATCTAGTTGTGTATTCATTATGTCTATTTTAGTCCGCAATTCACACGTAGCGCAATTCACAGTCGTTTATTGTCGACTTCCCCCTTTATACCACAAAAAAAAAAAAATACAAAACAATATGTCATGACGCATATTGACAACAATGCCATGGGCAACACTTCATATATAGCGCGATATATATATGTACATGCAGCAACAATAATAATAACAACAACAACAATCACAATACCGGGTACCATAATTACTTTTAAGCGCTGCTCTCCAAAGCTCGTCACATTGCCTGGCTGGCTTGCTTTCGAACCAATTTAAATAACAACTACAACACGAACACCATCCGTATTTGGTATTGGAGGTTGCTGCCCCCGCACGATTGACTCATTGACTTATATGCGATGTGTGTTTGTCTATTTTCTTTACAGAGTCAGCTACTCAAAAGTGGCCCAAACTGAGCCACAAATAGAAACGTTTATTGGCTTAGAGCCGCTTCAAGGGGAAGCAGGAGGAGGAGATTGAAAGCCGGCAACCGCAACGAAACTGCGTTACAACATTGTCAACTGACAAGAAGCAAAATAAAAAGAACAGGGAACGAAGATAAGTGAACTGTCTGTCGCTTACAAATACCCTAAGAATGCAGTTCAGGAAACAGGAGAAGTCGACATTCAAAGTAAATCCAATATAATACAATTTTAAAATGTAGTATAAAAACAAAATGAAAGTTTAAAGGCCTAAATTAAACAATAAAGCTCACTTTTTTAATTAATATCGAATAAATATTTTATAAAATAGAATCAGAAACAAATTAAATTACATTATAATAAAAATTCAAACTAAAAATTGAGTTTACTTTAATTATTTTCCCTTTAAATTCCTTTTAATAAAACTCATTCAAATATCTAAATCTCCTTACTACTTATTCTTAAAACCATTTGAATCAAATAAACTAAATCGAATTTAGCCAAAACACAACAAAATATTATAATAATATCGCAGTTCTTTCCACAACATTCCAGTAAGCATAAAAACCTTCAGCTTGCCTAGAACAGGGTATTGAAAAGCAAATAAATGCCATTGATACGTGATGTTGTTACGACTATCAGTAAATGCGCTGAACTTTATATGGGTCAATAATGTTGGACTTCTTTTATGGCCAAACGAGTATAGGCCTAATAAATGACGTCTGATGAATGACGCGAGACAGAGAAAGAGGTGGAGCAGAATGAAATTGTCATGGAGTCGAATGCTTGCTTGGCTTGGCTGTCAGTCTGTCTTTCTGTCTTTCTCTATAGAAGAGCCTTTAAGCTGTTTAGCGACGTGTAATAGCTAATGGATGCCAACGCGAATAGTATTGATAATGAGCAATTAAGACGCGGGCTGTTAAATGTCGTGTGACTCGAAAGCTTTTCATTTCTTGCGAGTTGTTGCTGTGATGCCACCAGCGTTGAAGTGGCATCCAAATCCAATCTAAAGCTGCTTTTGTGTCGCACATAATAATTTCACTTTATTTGCAGACAGCATTAAAAGTTGCACAAGTCCAAACATGTCGATGGCAAGCGAGTGTGACAGGGACAACGACATGAAGAGAGGGAGACGGAGAGAGAGCGAGAGCGACTAGTGAGAAGTGGCAAAAGTGCTGCAAGCATTGCTCATCGAGGCAGACGTCAAAGCCGACTTGACTCGACTCGACTCGACTCAAGTCGAGTCGACTTGACGCGTCCCTCGTCTGGCGTCTCTTGGCGCGTCGAGTATCCGCCAATTTGTAACTGGGCCACAACAACGCGGCCGTATTTCAGTTACAGTTTAACCTACGCGACGGCTAAAAGCCAAAGCCAAACAAAGCGACAACCAAATGAACCTTTAATGTGGTTTTTTGCTCTTTTTACATTTCTTTTTTTTTGTTTTTTTGTTTTATTCCTCTTTCTTTTCGAGCGCTTTGCTTTTCACTCTTTTGGCCATACATCGCATCTGAATGTGCGCTTTAATAACCCAACAACAAAAGCTCAAAAAGGCAGCTAACAGAGGAGATAGACAACAACCACAACACACAAACACAGTCATAGATAGAGCTGTACTTATGTATAATACAGTGTAGAATGGGAAGCATGCAGACACAACGTTGCTTGTGAAATGAGGCGCGCCTCGTCTAAATGCTGAGAAATGGTGAAAAGTTGCAGCATTAAGTGGTGAAAACTACCACCACAGCAACAGCAACATCAACAACAACCGACGCTGGAAAAAATGAGGCGACTGCGTCGTCGACGTCGACCGTGGTGCGCGGTGTCGTGTGAACAGAAAACATACAGAAAAAAAAACCAACTGGGAAATCGTGCAAATGTGTCAAAAATTGAAGAAAATGACAAAGACCGACCCAAGTCAGTTCAACACGATTGGAAGGGTGGGTGGCGTTTAATGGATGTGCTTGGAACGACTTAAATAGCAAATCCAATGTCAGCAGCGCAGCAGAAAATAAAGTGCCATGAAAATATGCAAATTTCGTGTTGAAAATATGAAACGAAGTGGGTGGAAATCTACACTTAATATTATCGCAAGATAGAGTTGAGTGCGCACTTCAAAATAATGTTTTAATACAGTTGATAAACATATTCCAAAACTTCCACTTCAACTCATCGAAGTCAAAATAGTTTAAAGGGCATCGGCAGAATATTCTTAAATAAAAAGCAACAACATGTGAGCCTAATTATGAGCCACACAGCTTTCAATTTAAGTAACATTTCAATACAGTTGATAAACATACTTCAAAACTTCCACTCATCTCCGTCAAAGTAAAATTTAAGGCCATCAGAAGAATATTCTTAAATAAAAAGCAACAATAAGTGAGCCTAATTATAAGCCACACAGTTGTTGTCCATATAAATCACGAAAGTTTATTTAATTACGTTGTCTTTCTTATCATTAATTCCCAGACTTTGAAAGAGCACAATGAATACTCATCACATTCATTCAAGAGTCTGCTGTTAAGAATGCGAGAGACAAAAGGAAAGCAAAATTATTTTGATTTAAACAATGCAAAATTTATGTAATCTCCATTATAGTTAATTAATTGATTGTTGGCCATTTGATTGTAGGCTAGCATAAGCTGAGAGATTATTGAACTCTATGGGAATGATTGAGTGATTTATTGACCTTTTTTCTCTTGAAGCGTTTGCCACAGTTCCACTAGCTGAACACACTCTTACTCTTATCCCAACCATTCCAAATGAATCAATTTGCAGTCAAGTTGCCCCAGCGGCAACAAAAAAGCTTGACAAACAGACAAAACGCAGCTGCTGTTTTGTCTGCTGCTTCTTGCAACGTGGTAAGAGGCAAGAGATAAACCGGTTCTTAGTGCCTGCTGCCCCATTGGCAAGGTGCGGCCTCCCGATCGGCCGTTGCAGCACCTTTCCAAATGGAACACCTTGCGTAGGTGTGTGACTGAGAGTGTGCGTGTATAATGATGTATTCCCTAGCACTCAGTCCCCCTCCGTCTCCCTTTCCCTCTGTCTCCATGGCTACAACAAGCACATGCTAATTGGCTTAACCATCAGTTTTTGGCTTTAGCTGTCTTTGACTTTTGCTGATGCCATGAACCGTAAATGTTAAATTGCGTTTGCGTGAGTTTTACTTTATGTTTTACTCTTTTTTTTTTGTAGAGCCATTTTCCACTGTGTTGGGGGCGTGACTGGGAGCTATAAATCTATATTCAAACATATACAAACTCACACACTCTGACTTAATTTGCCTCGTAATTGGCCTTATAATTTAACTAGGCTGCCAACCGGCCAAGGAGATATGCTAAAAAACTTTCCAAGCAACGGTTTATAGGTTTGTTTACTTTCGGCGCGCTAAAAGACATGAAAGGGCGTGTAGTCGCTTTTTTTATTGCCCATGTCAGAGGTCAGAGGGCGTAAGGCAAACAAGTTGAGCGGGAATTTTCAATGAAATAAAGTTCAGCACAGTGGAAACGAAACAAACAGCATACTAATGTATTTCCAACGAATTTACGTGAATTAAATTTACAAATTGCAAGAAAAACAATTTGCAAACTTTTGTTGTATTGATTTTTATCAAGTTGGCGACATTACAAAGTTCGACAATTCCGCCTGTTTTATGTGACTTTTGATGCTAATTAGTAACTTGAAAAGTTCCTGAGCAATTGTCACAAAATTGAACTGTATCCGAAGTTCAACACGGCACTGAGAAGCAGGCCTAAAATAGGCTACTATATCTTCATCTTTAAGTTCAAAATTGAATTCAAATAATGTAATTCAAACTGTTATTAAGCTTTTAATACAATCAAATTGAAAACTAAGCTAAGTTGCAAAATAGGTCGCATAAGTTTTAAGTTTAATTTTAAACATTGAACTAAAGTTGTGGGAAATTTCAAATGCGATTCAAAGCAACTTAAAATATTTATTTACAAAAGCTAATTAAACTTTCAGATTGACATCATTAAACTTTCAACGTTAAATTCAATTAAAATCTCTACACTCTCAGCTGTCTCAATCTTAATTTTGAATATTAAAACACTGTCACATCGATGTATATTTAATGCATGCAACAAACGCCCTGAGGCCAATATGTTGCAGTCCTGCCTATCTGGCCTCGTCCTTGAACCTTGCCACACAGCCGTTGACCTTGGGCTTGGTGTTGTTTTTGGCCTTTTTACGTGGCTGTCGTGCAACGGATAATTGGCAAAGTTCAGGGCCAAGGCCGCAATTGAGTCCGCAAATGTTGCGTGTCAAATTGTCAACTGTCAAATGCAAAGCAAACGCAATTTCGTTGACACAACAAACAAAGTTGCCGAAGCGAAAGAAAGCGACGCTCTAGAACCCACCCGCATAATAATTTGTATTTTTTTTTTCATATTTCCCAACGACAGCGTGTAACTGAAACCTTGTTTTGTTTTTTTTTGCTGTGTACATTTGCTTGACCAATTAACATGGCAAATGCATGAATCATGGAGGCCAAGGCGTTGTAATCGACACCGATAATGTTGTCAAAATTTCGCTGGCACAACAAATGGAACAACTGATAAGTTTCTTATCGGTGTTAAGCTAAGTGTATCATGCAACTTGATTAAGTCATTGCTATGCGTGATTTATCATGCATAAACGACCACACACACACACACACACAACTGTTGTTTAGTATTTTCATGATCAAGGTTGCTTTTCATAGCCGTGGAAAAGCCTTCGACGCAGATGCGTTTGCCGCGTCTGCTGTTTAATTGAAAAGCCTTTACGATGGAAAGTGTTCAGCCATAAAAATGAAATGACTAAACGAGCAGCACAAGTTAGATACATTTGTGTGCATGTTGATTGAATTGGCCTCACCCCATAAGAGAGGTCAACTGCCGAGCAAGAGGCACTCGCTGATTGAATTTTTCCTAATACTTGAGCGCAATGCATTTCGTGTGGAAAAAGCGTAGCTGAAGTTTTCCTATTTTGTTTTCTGTATTTTATAGGACTCTTAAATTGATGAACATTTCAAATGATTAAATGCCCCAGCTGGAAGGCTTTTCAAAACACTTAAACCATTTACATTTTCGAAAGAAAGTAATTGTTGCAATTGAAGTGTGTGTGGTAATAAATTAATGATTTACGATTTATGTTACCCAAAATGAAATTGGAATACGTCTTATAGTTGTCCAGCAAATCTCGCATTTGAAAGTAATTGACTTCAATTTGCTGCCTTGCAAGTTTTCTGTTTGTAAATATTTGAACCATTTTTAATTTAAAAAAGTAATTACCAAATTTAGCGTTGTGTTCCAAGTAGCAAAAAACAACATTTCAATTTGCTTTAAATTATTTTATATTACTTCGCATTAAGTGTTTGTTTAATTAAATGATTATTTTGTGTTGATTTTCTTGTTAAGCAATTTACATTTTTTTCTCGCCGTTTTCGGGGATTTTCGTCTGTCATTTGCCCCACATATTTTTTGTCAACACTTCCAACCTCATAAACTGCAATTCAAAGTGTCTACCTGTCAGTGCAATAACTGTGCTCAATTTGCTTAAAACAATTCCGAGAATTGAAAGAATTACTTCCCCTATTGGGTTTCAATTATACAATTGCGACAGTCCCACTCTATTGAAGCAACGAAGACAAGGCCTTGAGTTCAGTCGCCGCGTTATCAGTTCAATGATATACGAGTCTATATGTGTTGTTGTGTGTGTGTGTGTGTGTTTGTGAGCGAGTATTGTGTACTTATATGGTTTGCCCGCATTTCTTGCTTGTTTGCAGCCAGAATTAATGACGCCTAAACAATCGGCTGATAAGACAGCCACAATACTTGAGCAACAAGCAAGCTGACACTGCTACAGCTACAGATACAAAGATACTTCTGTACAGAGATATACAAATGTATCTTGCACAAGATAAATTGCTGCACTTGGCATAGTTTCTGTTGTTTTTTTTGCTTCTGAGTTATGTAGAAAAAGTTTTTGCTTAAAGTCGATATGTTGCGTCCCCAGTAAACATTTATTCTTTCTAGTTTTGTCCCACAGCGCTGATAACTCGAGTAGTAGCTGCAAAATGATAAGATAAGCATTCCCACCAGCTAAACAAATAAAAGTACGAGTATATTTCAACTATTTATAAAGCAAATAGCCAAAAGAGATTCAACTGCGTGCTGCTGACTCAATGCAAAAACTGCACTCACAACACTTGAGCTTCAGCTTTGACCGATGACTCACGAAGTTCGCAGACGTTGTCAATAAGTTGTGTGAACACACGCAAAGTTTCGTAGGCAAATGAGTTGAAGAAATTGGCAATAAACTGTGACCGCACCCACCACATAATAGAGGCGACGACGCCTTAAGTCATTTATCAAACATGCTGCGCATTTGTTTTGTTGGCCCAATTGATAAGCTACATTTGAGCTACGCAAGATTTGAGAAGCTAATAAAGATTTTGAAGCTGTTTTGGGGCATTTCCTGTTGGTCATCAGTGTATTTTATGATCTTGGGTTTCGTGTTTCTCTCGCTGTTTCGCCTTTTGTGTGTTTGTGTTATTATTGCTATTATTTTTCACTTTTAGTTTTCAAATGGAATCACTTAAAGAGCAACAGCAGCAGCAGCGGCAGCAAGGCGGAAGAAAGCTGCGGCGTCTTTTGTTCGCCATGCAAATGCGGCCCAGACAAAACCATTTCAGCTTCATTGTGTATGCTAAGAGGGGGGGGCTACAAAAAAATTGCTCATCAAAAGAAATCATCAGTGGAAAATATACAAAAGTAAGCTGTGTACATTATGAATTGAATTGCGGGGACGTTGCATGCGGGCGATGCGTGGCGGGGGCATCATCAAATGAATATGCAACCAATCAGCTACATTATCAGCGGAACCATCGTCCACAACAGCAACAAGACAATAATGTAAGGTAACAACAACAGCAAACAATGCAAGAAACCATCTTGAAAATGAAAATGACAAAGAAACCAAACCCAAGATTTATTACGGCATTTACTCTGTTGCCTTATCGCACCTAGACATTGCGTATTTACAACTACAGCCTATGCAAAAAGTCGTTTGCTTGTCCAACTTGTTAAATACATTTACCGCCCATTGTTTAAAGTTGCTCTGATAAAATTCGCTGATGTGCGCCAGTAAAACACAATTTTTACATTTGATTGCTATTTTAAGTTAGGATCAATTCAGCGTGCACAATATTAAGTTTTTAAGAAAACTTTTCCAAAGAAGTTTTTTCTTTCTTTTTTTCTTGTTATCTTTTGCTAAATACCATTGTCAAAAGTCAAAATGTAGGAAATTAATTTCGGCAATTTTCAAAATTTGCAGAATACATGTTTTATCTTATTAATAAAATTTAAAAGAAATCTTAACGCTTAACCCTATACCCAAAAAATGTCATGTTAATAACAAAAACATAGTAAAAAATTGTTTTTATTTTTAGTGTCTTCATAACTTAAGCTCTAAACATTATTCATGCCAGAATTTCTCTTTCTAGTGAAATTTACTTAAACTAAACTTGTTCTTTAATTCACACTTTTATACCTCAACAGTTATCATTTTCATAAATTAATAATCACGTCCAGCAACACACAAAATGCACACATACTTATGCAATGAACTATTATAGTATTGTGGTAACAAAAAGAATTATTAGATTTGTGGCCACTTTTCAAGCTTTCTAACATGCTAAGCATAATTTTGACAAATAAGAAATGATTAATCGTGCAAATGTGCTGAGAAATTCTTGCAAATTCCCATGAAAAGTACCAAAGTAATACAAAAATCTTCTACCTGTCTTGGTTTATTTTACCTTTTTGTGTTTTTTTTGACTCTGATCTAGTATTGTAAATCTTTTTGAGCGACCCTCACGTTCGCTGCCCCAAAACAAGCTTATGAAATCATCAAGAGATTCTTATTTAACACAACAACAAAAAAGAAAACAAAGAGCAACTGTAAAACCGGTTTAAATCTCTGGATTTCTTTTATTTTGATTGCGAAAATCCAAAAAGCTTTTTTTTTGCTGTGCTTCCAATTTGAATTTGAATTCAATTCGTTTAGCTGCTCTAACAACAACAATAGGATTAACCGTTGTCCTTGGGCGACGCCAAAAACAACAGCAACAACAGAAACTTTTAACGCCCACCCTGTGACACACCCAACAATGCGAATGCGAGTGCGAAACGGAGAGCGCAAAACGCATAGATAAATGTTAAGAAGAAGCAGCAGCAGCAGATGGACCCACCCTAAAAACGGAGCAACAAAAACTGCAGCCAGCAAATGCCACGAAATTTTATAGTTTTCAACATGTTTTTTTTTCTCTTCTATTTTTCTTTCTTTGTCATCTTACTTACTCTTGTCCATATTGCTATCGTCGTTGTCGTCGTCGTCGTTGTTGTTGGTGTTGTTGCCGTTTTGCCAGGAAGCAATTGCGTTGCTGCTGCAGTCGCAGTCGCAGTCAACGGCGGTTCAATGGACGGACAACTCTCTTGTCTTTCGCTGTCTCTTTCTGCCCAACGGCTTTTCCTGTCTGCCGTCGCCGTGTATTAAAGGTATGAATCACGCGCGTTTATTCTGTTTACACACACACCACTCACCAACACACGCGCGGGTTCACACACACACACACAAAGACACAACGACACGCAGCGCAGCGCTTTATAAATTGTTTAGAGCAGAATAATAGCCAGAATTGAAGCGCTTTTTGCGTGTTTTATTTTGACCTTATTCGCAGCTAAAGAACCAGAATTGGAATTAATTAAAATATATACATAGCATCATCAAATATATGTAATAAAAAAGCAGACGACGAGTCCGAAATCAAATGCAAAGGCAGACGCAGCGAAAAGAACAACAACACAACAGCACAAAACACTACCACACTCGCACTTAACGAAATTCACGTCACGTCGAAAAAAGGCTTGCGATCCACTTGTATGTATTTGTGTGTATGTGTGTATTACACCAACAACACAGCTAGCTCCTGAGTCTGAGCCTGAAGTGAAGCTGCTTGCTATCGCACTCAGCTCAGAACCTTAACACTACAATAAACCGCTCGTTGTCGGCTATTCGTTCTTCTTCTTCTTCGCCGTCGCACTTTCGTATATGCACTTTTCGCCTGCGTTTTATTTACTTTGCTTTGTTATTGATTTTCGCCATCTCACACCTACACATACACACACATAGGCCAATGCAACTATCTGAATTTGTATTGTAGTTTTCAATTAGGCCGAGTATCAAGCGTCTGCTGATTTTCACAATTTGATAAGCAACCAAACTCACTATTTGCAAGTAAACGCTTTTGTTAACATGCGACGACACATAAAATGCCAAAGAGGGCCACAAAATTACTCCGGCGACCGTTCCAACAAGCGTTCATGTAAAGTGCGCGCAGACTACTGCAAACAAGGTGGCCAGTATGACCGCGCAACGCATGGCTAAAAATACTAACATATACCACAAATGAATGCTGAAAATGAATTTAATATAAATTTAATGATTTGAGAATAGCTCATATGTCTTATACTATAGTTATTATATTAACTGAATCTTTTAGTTATTCAATCTGCTGACCTTATTATTGTAATAACTCAACTTTAACGTGTGAGAATTTCTACAAAGGCGTTCAGTGTTTTTCATAAAAAGTACACTTCTTCCCCTTTTTCTTATTAGTAATAGTATTTATTCATCTTTCCAAATAAGATATTATTTTGTTAAATGTGAGATTTAACTTATCAAATCTGTTTGATACTGCAATACGTGCTCGAACCGCCCTTTTATAGCAAAGAGCTTCCGCGCGCTAAGTCTTAGACCTGCCAACCTCTCTTGTAGTTATCGATAGTATCGCAAATAAGAATACTGTGACTCGGACAATCGATCATTCACGACTATCAGCAAATCTAAAGTGGCCATATGTTATATATTGTATTGAAAAATACCGGAAAAAGTTTTTGGAATACACTTAAATTCATCTATTGCAGATTATTTGTGTATTGTATTTGAGGTTTTTTTAGTAATAAAATATCTTTTTTGAAACTCTGATGAGTGAAGCATTAAACTGCAGTTTGAAATGTTGCGCCGTACCATAAAATAATAATAGTACCAAATAAAGTGTAGCCATCGTGCGTGTGGTATTTTTCAGTATATTTATCGACAAAAATGATATATTTTGAACTGAAAGTTGCGGTCACGCTGAATGTCAGTCTATCGCTCGGCCACCACGATATCGCCCATCTATTATTATTATTATTAATTAAAACAACGCAGCGCGTGGAGGTGGAGGAAAATTTGTGAAAAGTGCAAATACGCAGCGCGTAAAGGTAAATGTAATGCAAAATGCAACGATTGCATGTGGAAACAGTGCGCGAGACGTGTGTTTTTAGCTCGAAAATTCAGTGTACTTCTCTGTCCGTGCGTGCGTATGTGTGTGTGCGAGTGCGACTGTGTGTGAGTGTATGTGAATGCGAGTATGAGCGTATGTGTGAATGTGTGTGTCGTGTATGTACATATGTATTTCCAATTGTGCTGGTTGGCTCTGTTTCTCTTTCTAAAAACGAAAAAAAGAAAAAATATGCAAGAAAATCTATGAAGAAAACGCAAGCAAACGCAAGTGTGTGAGTGCATTTTGGTGCTTTGTGAAAAATCCAAAATAAAAATGCCAAATGCATGCAACAGTTTCATGTATTTACATATTTTTCTCTTCTCGCTATATTTCCCCAGTGCCCAGTGAGTGCAAGTGTGTGTGCATGTGTGTGTGTGTGTGTGTTGTGTGTGTTGCTTTTCCTAACTATGCGCCCCTCCCCAACACCGCGCACACCGAAGTCGTTGCTCGTCGCTCGCACAACATCTGCGCGCTCGTTACTTACTACAAATCGGATTAAATTCTTCAGCTGCAACTGCTTCGTTCTAGGCTGCCCTCTCTCTATCTCGCTCGCTCTCACTCCCTTCGCTGCTTCCTTTTCTAGCTGCTGCTGTCGCTGCTGCTCTCCATGTTCTATCTGTGTGAATACGTGAGTTTATGTGTGTGCGTAATTATGACAAGCCTCCATCCCCTTCCCCCTGTTCTATTTGTATTGCGCTCCCCCGCGTTGTCCTTAAACTCATCAGCTGCAGCTAATTGCCGTCATAATTCAGGTGTCAAAACGGCGACCGCTTTGTGGGCGTTTCTCAAATTCTCGCGTGCAATTTGATAAAAGAACAAGCGCGACAATTACAGCGGCAGCGACCGCGACGTCTACGGCGACGACGGCAGCGACGTCTGCGATTGCAAATTGCAATTAGAAAACGAAAAATCAAAGCAAACAAAAGGCAAACAAGCACAACAACAACGAAATAGTGCGACGGCAAGGCGACAAAACGACGACGGCAGCGGTAATTTGCATATTAGGGGTATTCACTAAATGTGAGCAGAAATTCTAAATCAAATGCAGCCAGTAATTAGCTTTATTTTAAGTTCATTTCGACTACTTAAAAAGATTTCTAAATTTATTTTCTGCCAATGGTTGGGTTTAAACCTTTCCCGAATAGTTATTTTCAAAAAAGGTCAGCACTATCAATAGTTGATGCATTAATTGCTTTTAAACTAAGTGTTTCGTAAATTTGAATAATACTTTTTACATCACGTTCAGTAATTATCGGTTGCTGAAAGTGAGGTCAATTTAATTTCAATTTTCAATACATCATGCAAAGACAAAGCTTTTTTATTAGTTCACAGCTAGTTAGCAGCTACTTTAAACAGCAATTAAAGGATTATTTTAAAACGCTAAGAATGGTTTTAATTGATTGGTTACCCATATTATATAGGCGTATTTTCAAAGTAACTATATTTTCCTATTAATTGCAGCAATAAGAGCCTGTTGTTGATTACTTCCGTGGGTTAATAGTTTTTTAATATGCCAATGCATCAGCCATTAAACAGCAATTCTTCATATGATACCTTTGTTGTGCCTACTATGTCGAGTTATTTATTCGAGTTGTGTATTTTTACAAAGTCTGCTATAAACACTAATAAATCTATTTCACTCAGCAGTCAAAATATTGCCGTATAGAAAGAAATAAAAGTCATTAAATAGACTTGAAGCTATTCATTCAGTGGTGTCATAGTTAATTTATGAAATTGTATTTATTTTTACAAACTAAGTTTTGTTCCATTTATAGAGCAATGTATAGAAATGTTTTATATTTATTGCCGGTTTATTTACGCGTTGTTCCGTGGTGTTTTTGCTAATTTATGACGAGCATTATTTGCTTATATAAAGTTTGCTATTTCAGTTTGTGTGCCATTTATAGAAAAATGCAAACAAATGTTTTCTCTGTAGATAATTGTTATCAAGTTGTGATATTATTCAACATTTTTGGGGGATTGCTGTTATTAAACATTTGCATTTTAATATTAGAAATAATTTATTAGCTTTTAAACTTATTCGAATTCATACTTTAACAGTTAAGCGCTTAAACGTTAATATATCTGTTTTGTAGCAGCTGTTTTATTTGTATGGCCAGTTTGCTTATTGCAAGAGTACCCCTATTGTAAATATTATGAAAGAAAAACAACGTTTGTACAATGCAAATGTAAATATGAGAGATGCAAAATGTGGCACAAGTAACTGCAAGACAAACAACAACAACGACGACGGCAAACTGCGGGTGCGCTTGTAATTAGAGGCATCAGCGACGTCGTCGCTTGGCATCTGCTGCAGTCGGTCGCTCTGCCGCTGCTGCTGCTACTGCTGCTGCTGGCAGCGGCTGCTGTGAAAAATGCGCCTCAATGTCAGTGCGACAATAATTTCTCAAGCTGCTTATTTATATTTGGGGTCTGTCAACTAAGTGGCTTATTTATTTGCATGCACACACAACAACACACTTGTATGTGCATAAATATGTGTAGTATACTAAATACAATGTGCATTCATGAGTTGTAAATGTTTTGCAATTTAATGTTACTTTATTTGATTTTGATTCGTATTTGTATTTTTGATTTGACGTGCAAAAAGTTGCGCCAAACGACGTCAACACACAACAACAACGACGACGGCGACGACGACGTCGAAGTCAACGACGGACGGCGTCATCGTCAGCGACGCTGAAAATTGTTGAGATTCCATTCACATTCCAGCATGCAATTCGTAGTGGATTATAGTGCATGAGTATGCGTATGTATGTGTGTGCTTCTGTGTGTGTGTGTGTGTGTGAATTGTAGTTGCTGCTGCTGCTGTTGTGGGCTGCGCCGCCTGCAGGCAGCGACTAAACAGGTGAGGCGATGTGCATGTGATCGTGTGCATTCCAAAAACACACACACACACATGTGCAGGCATGAACAGGGCAATAAATACAGTGATCTGTTGTTGTTGCTGCTGCTGCTGGTGCTTTTTAAAAGTAAATGAACGATAAAAAGTGACCAGGCCTGGCCAAGTCAAGTCAAGCCGGGGCTAGTTTGTGGTTGCTAGTTTCTGCTGCTGCTGTTGTTGTTTTTGTTGGTAGGTTGATTGGGGGCGCGGCGCTGGGTGGGCGGTTGTCCATTGATGGCAGCAGCGTAGTAGAGATGTAGATTTATCGATTGTCCTGGCCATCGATAGTCGATGCGCAAATTACAAAAATTGCCCTTCACCAAATACATACAAATTTTATACATTTTTGTTTTGACTATCAAAGTGCAAGTTAAGATTTTAATATTTATTTATTTAAATAAATTAAACACAGTTACTTTCGCGACTTTCAAAATTATTGTTTTAAATTCGAAAATTGTTTATTAAATTAAAATTATATATTTGAATTTTCAAATTATTTGTTACATATTTAATTAACTTGTAATTTTGAAATGCTCTTTTGCAGCAATTTATTTGTTAATTTTATGTCTTTTTCATCGTGTATTGAAGCCACCTTCGATAGTTTTTCATCTCTGGCCCCCCTTGCACTCGCCGCCACTGCGTTCGTCGACGCCGTCGTCGTTGGCTGCTGCAAGTTGCAATCGACGAGCGACGACGACGACGACGAAAATGCAATTTAGCTCGTTTTTCTTGCTTCTTGCTTCAATTTTTTTCTTATTATTATTTTTTTTTTTTTGAAACATGCCTGCTGCAACTGCTTGCATACACATACAATGTACGTGTTGCATGAAAAAAGGGAAAACGAAACGAAAACAGAGTCACAGCCGCAGAGCGCGCGTAGAATGGAGCAGCAGCAGCAGCAGCCGCCTTGTGGGGATAAGTCGCCGAGGAATGCGCATTTTTGCAATAATAATCAGCAACTAATACTATTTTTATCTTCTGCCCAGCGCGCGAGGCTGCGCCGTTCACTGTGTAAGCGAGTGAGTGAGAGTGTGTCCCTGTATCTATGTGTGTGTGTGTGTGTGAGAGTGTTGTTGCTCCCCTGCAGGCTGCTAGCTTGCGTTTGCTTTGCCTGATATTCTCACTCATGCTCATAATCGCTTGCTCTCTCTTTCTCTCTCTCGCTCTCTTGCGCCAGCCGCCGACTGGCATTTGTGTTATGTATTTTATTTGCTTTTGCACTTGCCTTGCATTTTGATGGCCAATTTCTTATGCTTTTTACAAGCGCACGCGACTCCCCCGCACACACACACACACACACACATCGAGTCTCACACGTATTTTTACGATCGTTTTTAGTGACGTTTAGGCAATAGAGAAACTAACTAAAAATAGGCTTTAAACATGCGCCCATTAGCATAAAACACGCTTAACATAACAGCGACGGTCGCCTTAACAGCGCACTGTTAATAACGACTACTGTTACAGCGTTTGCTGCAATTTATTTATAGCACAGCGAAATGTGTTAGTCTAATGTCGAATGCTCACATAATTGCTCATAAAAATGTCTCAATGCGGCATATTGTCTTTCAAGTCATCCGCGCAAAAATTTGGCCGCAATTAAACAATTAAAAATTCCAATAGCGTCGCATTCAACGAGCCGCTTAATAACGCATCAAAAAAATCCCTCACAGTCTCTTGGTTATATCTCTATCTCACTCACGCTCACACACACACACGCGCGTACAGAAATGTGAGTGAATTGTCTATGGCCATTTATGCCCTGGACTCTAAGTGCACTGTAGGGTATATTGGCTTGAAGTTAGAGAACTCTACAATAAAACTTCAAATATTTGGTTCGTGTCTTCGATAAGCACTGGTTGAAGTACACGCTAAGATTTCTGCCGTAACTTAACAACGATGCTGTGCAGGGTATCTGTGAGTTGAGCTTGCCGCCTTGCCGACTATCTCAGTTGTTTGGATTGCTAATTAGTTATTGGCTATATGTATAAATAAATACACATAGATATATAACTTTTTTTTTGCGCACGCAAAAATACTTTGCGGTATGTGTGGAATGTGAAAATTTCCAAAATTGGCACAATACTGTTCGTCAAGGAGGCGGTACGGAATGGGCGTTATTGTTTAGAGGGTTGTGTGGAGCGGGTGACGACGGGTTGGCTGGGTTGGCACATGCACAAGCTCTCTAAAGCTCTGGGGGCCACTTCTGTTGACATTTGGATTTGGCGCGTGTTTGTTTATCATCCCAAGCACCTTCAGAGACTCGTTGCTTATCTTTGTATTGTATATATATATCTCTGTGTGCGTGTGTGTGTACATCCGAAGTCTCTAAATTCAGCATTCCACAGCACTATAACAAAATGCGTAGCGTCAACAAAACAAGGCGCAAAAGTCAACTTTTGTCAACAAAATAATTAAACTCTCTTGTCTGTCGGTGCAAAAATATGTACATAAGCTAAATTTACGGGCCCCACAAATTGCCAACATTACTACCATATACCTACCATATAATGTTGTCGCGTTTTTCGCATTCCAACGTTGCCTACTAACAGCAAACTGTTACGCCACTGTTAAGTGTCCTCAGGCTAAGCATAAACACCGATTTGAATAATGTGCTGACCTATGACTTGCAGTTGAACAAAGCAAACGCGAATTGGGGTTTATCTCCTTCATTTTCTTTCGCAATGAGTCAATAAAGTTATATGAAAAATCACAGTTTAGAGGTTGTTTAGCTGCCATTAATATTTGAATGCACATTTGCTATTATCATCTTAACAAGTAGCTTTGCCATTAAATTATTAAATCTTGTTTAATATCAACAAAAAGAAGAAGTTTATGACTATAGCCAAATGAGATTTCTTTTATACAAAAAATGTGAAATTTGCGCTTTTTAAAAGAAAATGTCTTAAATGCAACTAAATGTTTTTTAATGTGAAAAGTAATTTGAGATATTATATTTCAATAATTATTTGAAAGTTTTACCGTAACTAATTTGGAATTATAGATTTTAAGGTATTATAATTAACTATTTCCTTCTCATAGTCAATCTCTTAACTTGATCATAGAATGTTGTTCATATGCCTCTGTTTACATAGCTGTCTGTGTGTGTTTGTGGCTGTTATTGCTATTCTGTTAACTCATTTGCACTTGGCACAATTCGGCGAATTTTTTCGGCATTTTCGACCGTCTGCTTTGTTTACATACAAATTTCGTTGTGCTTTACATACAGACCCGTAGAATACACATGTATCTATCGCTAGCTGCTATCCGCTGATCTATCGATGCTCATTTCCATAGTCAGGTGCGCACACACGCCCCTCTCTTGCCCCTTGCCCCTTGGACCCCTTAATTTGGTGTGCGAACTTAATGGTTCGTCATAAACTGATTTTTGAGGGAATTTCAATTTATTGGTTTCTCAGAATACGCTTATGACATAATGCGCCACTTGACGCATAAATTATGAGCAGGCGCCGCAACAAACTCTGCCGATGGCGCAAGGCGGAAGGCAGCGCTAAGCGCGGAGTCATTTGGCCAAATCACTTGCAAATCATCTTGCCAAAAAAATGACGTTTACTGCCGCTGCCATTGTCTGAAGCATTGCCAATGTCCAAACAACAAAAAAAAAACTGTAACAAAATGTCCAACACACAATTCTGCGGCTGTCTGCGTGTCTTTCTTCTGACTCACGTCTTCGGCATGTAAATGAGCACTGAGCATGAGTGTGCGTTTATGTTTGTGTGTGTTTCAGTGTGTGAGTGTGTCTGTGTCTGTGTGTGCATGAGTGATGGAGCAGTTTAGTTGCCTTAAAACGCGTCGCGTCGCGTCTGCGTAGCGTGTGACAATTTTAAATACCCTATAGTTAAAGTTATGCCACAGTAGGAAATAGCAATGCAGTGAAAGAAACATTTTCATTTAAATGATTGCAGTGAAAATTACGTATACTTCATAAAAATTGCGTATGCGCTATGAAAAATTACGTATACGCTATGAACAATTTCAATCGAACAAAATTACGTATACGTTATGTATGCCAAAATAAATCAAAGCTGCCAATAATTTATTAAAAGAAACTTAAATAATATAATACATACAGTTTTTTTAGCTCTACAAATATTTATTTTGAACTCGAAAATTTAAAATTTCAATTAAGTTTTGTATACATTTTTTTTTTTTTTATTTGCTTGAAACAAATTTCGAGTCACGTGCCACTTAGCGATGTTTCACTGTATGTTTGAGCGCATGCGAAGGTCTGAATGAATTGGTATCTTTATGTCGAGCACTCGACTGTGGTGCTTAAAACATTCTTACTTTGGCTTTTGTTGCCTCTGCTTCTGTTTCTGTTGCTGTTTGGCAGTTTGGCTGTTTGTCGTCCTCATCTCACATTTTTAGTGATTTTTGTCTTCTGTTTTGCGTCTATTTTCAGCAAGTTGGCGACATCGATCGTGTATATTATTAATTAAAATTCCGTCAAGCCAAGCCGCGTGTGTGTGAGTGCGGGCTAAATAAAATCAACAACAACAGCGAAATACGAATACGAATAATATTTGTATTCAATTATTCAAATTCATTCATCGAGCGACTTGCAGTGTCCGCCCAAAATATTAATTTGCTATTGCAAAGATGATCATGATGACGTTGATAAGTGCCACAAATTGTGATAAAATACAAAACTGATGGAAAATCCAATATATAAAATAATGTGATACGAAAATAAAACAACAAAAGGAAAAAAATAAATAAATAAGTATGAAGATTTATAGCAAACACAAAACACAAACAGCTGCATTCGCGATGCGCGCAAGTGTCTGTGAATAAATTGTATTTAATTTGTGCAGCAAACAAATGTTGTTGCTATTCTAATGCAAATGAAGTGCCTTAGTGAAGAATTTAGCGAGTGTTAAACAACCAAACAAAACAAAACAAACAAAGCAAACACAATTATCTTAATTGATAACAAAAACAACAACAACAACAGCAATAATAATAACAAGCAACTACTTGTGCATACTTTTGCTTAAATCAAGACAACTAAATAGCTCACAATAACAACAACAACAACAGCGACGAAAATTCAACAAAGTGAAGATAAAAAGAAGAAGCAACAGCAACAGCAAATATTTCTATCACACACACACACTCACTAGCTAAATTAAAAAAATATATATAAATATATTAAGATCAAGTATTTATTTAAATACAATCACTGCTGTTGCTGTCGAGTGTGTTGTTGAGTGCTGTGGTGTGTGTGTGCCAGAGTGTGTGTGTGTGTGTGCAGTGTGCTGGGTGTGTGTGTGTGCAGTGTCCGTGTTAGTGAGTGTGTGTGTGCGAGCGTGGAGCATTTTGTGATATGAGTGCTAAATATCACAACGAGAAGAAGCAGCAGCATAATAATGCATCCAGCGGGCGAAAAAAGGGGCGGTCGCCCCAATGATAAATACACAGCGGAAGCGCTCGCGAGCATTAAACAGGATCTAACCCGTTTCGAAGTACAAAATAATCATAGAAATCAGGTGAGAATTCCAAATATGCATACAATACAATTAGAGAAATGTTTAAAGCAGGATTAATTAACAATTTAAACTTTGAGCTCCAATCTCGAGGAATTAATTAAATTTGAATGTATATTCAATTCAACTCTATATTATATTACAATACAATTAGAGAACTGTTTAAAGCAGGATTACACTTTTAGTTCCTATTATTAGTCGAGAAATCAATTAAATTTGAATGTATATTTAATTCAACTTTATATTATATTACAATTCTTGTGTCATTTAATTAAAAGTCCAGCCTAATTTACATATTACTTTAATCAAAATGTAAAAAATCACAGCTTTACGCAGTTTACAAACCAAGTGCTATGTTTCTAAGGAAAACATTTTTAATTGTTGCCACTTGGCTCTGCTAGACTTACCAGTATTTTTTATTTGTGGCCATAATAATTATACACCGATAAGGCAAAGCTCATATATAAATATGGTGCTTCCATAGAATTATGATTAGACATTTGGAAGAGGTTTTTTGTTTTGAGAGAGAGAGAGAGAGAGAGAGAGAGAGAATCCACTAAATACGCTGTCAATTGAAATAGGGAATTTTAGCGTCGGGAATTATCATGCATACCAAAATTCTTTGAATTTTCACAGACATTCCACGCATGCTTACAGTCATCGTAAAACAAAAGCTACTACGGTGATTCATTTAGTTGTAAAAAGAAAATGAAAAATCATAGAAATGCGTTAAAATGCAGTTAGCACCAGAAGAACGATAGAACGACAGCCACAGACTATGAGAATGGGAGCATCATAACTTACATAAAAACAAACTTATCAGTTGTTTTAGTGCTTTACAAATGATGCGGCAACATTTTCCGGGCCTTGTAAAAACAGTAAAACGAGATGAAAAAAAAGTTTGAAAACACGACAACTAATAAAAAATTAACAACCAGATAAAGAGCGAAACACACCAACACACAAAACACTCTGCAGCAGCTGCGTGGGCGACTGTGGAAAGGCAACAACAAGTTCAGCTGGTGGCACGAGCCGGCCTAAAAGTTGTTCACCTGATGCAGCGCAACGCGAACACGTAATAATACATCAATGTTGGCCAAGACATTTGTCAAAATGGCGTGGGAGACAGGAGTTGGCAATTAGAGAAGAAAAATACAAAACTGAAAATCGCTGGCTACCAAATAGAAGATGTGTGGGTGCGTGTGTGTGTGTAAATGTGTGTGTTTTGTATGTGCTAAATATAAATGCAGAGAGCTTGAAATGAAATTAATGAACTGCCAACGAAATGCAATTGACCTTCTGCCATTACACACACACACATGAGTGGGCGGCTCTCTGCCAGACATTGTGTCCAGCCATGTCGCTCTCTTTCCTCTCTCTCTCTCTCTCTCTCTTTCCATGTGTGCGTGCACGCGATCACCCTGGATATTAAGCATTGACGTCACAGCCTTCGAAAGCTCAACAGGCGTGCTAATGAGAAAGCCGCACAAAGAGAACAAAAAGCACACGAAGAGAGTGCGAGGTGCAACAGAGAGAGAGAGAGATGGAGAGCGAGAGGCAGTCCGCCATAGGCATGCATTTGTTAAACAATTTTTAATTTGGCAACAGCTTGCACAAAAAAAAAATTATTTTTGATAATTTATAAACGGTTTTTGCTCTCTGGTTTATCGATGGTTTCAAACGCCAGAGGCTGCAAGTGCAACACTGTGAAGCGTGTACGAGGGACAAGGAGAGCGAGGAAGAGAGAGAGAGAGAGAGAGGCAGCGTCATGGTTGGCAAGCAATAAAAATGCTTAAATATGATCTGACGGGTCATTAATTTAAAATTTTACGATTCCTACTGCCAGCTACTGTTTGTGCGATTGTAAATTATGATCGAGCGCTCGCAACATACGATTAGCCAGCATTCTTGCGGCTAAGCCCGGCTCCAAACCGTTCTAACCGTTCTGCCAGACGGCCGCAGAAAGAGAGCGGCCGTGAGGGGGGGGGGGGGGGAGGGAGGGGGTGCAAAGGAGGCAAGTCTTTTGAGCCATAAAAAATGTTCGCTGACGGGATGCGGCAAATTGTTATGACCAGGCCGACGCATTGACAGTTGGAATTTAATGCCTGCAACATCGACTTGTTGCTGGCCTGGCTCCCTGCAGGCGCATATTGCATTTATCAAATATATATATATGTATGTTTTTTGGCCAACTTTCGCTGCGGCCACGTGGTGCGCGCTTGGCTAATTGGTTATGCTGCGCACTAAATACCCAGGCGCATAATCCGCTCATATATAGCGAATTGTGGCATGCCCCCGTCACCTAGCCATATGTGGCGAAACGATAAATAAATACAATTTATTCATGGCTCGCTCAACACTTTCGGCGGCCATGTTCACGCCCACGCTTCGCTTCTCGGCTTCTTTAATTTTTGTTGTTGTATTTTTGGACGACGTACGGCGGCGTTTTAGCCATCATCATCGTCGTTCGGTCGGTCGGTCCGTCGGTTGGCAGCGCAATAGCCGCCGGCGGCTACCATAAAGCGATCGTGCCGCATTTGACAATGCTATAAATATCAAATGGCAGCGCGTCTAGTGCAGACACGAACCAGCCGCAGCCCAACACGAGTTCAGACCAAATTTAGACAAAATAGAAGTCGAAGCCTGCAAGAAATGAACGATGAAATACCCTGTAATATACTCATGAAGCATTTAAAAAGTACTGCGTGCAATTTACACAAAAAAATGAGGCTTTGAAACCTATTTCTATCTCAAGTAATAAAAAAATGAGGCTTTCAAATCTATTTCTATCTCAAGTAATCAAGAATAAAAATAATCTGATAAATTTATGTGTACCGAAGGACTTAATTTATAAATGATATATACAAGTACTTCTAGCTAAAAGAAAGTGTCAGTTAAATCGAAAACTGTATAAATAAGTTTCATGCTCTATGACTTAAATGCGTTTAAAGCAATCATGCCCCCTGCTGCACAGGATGCGGGGTATTCAAAAAGTATTTGGGTATAAACCTTACGTAGAACTAATTAAAATAACAAAACGATCAAGATAAATTTTCTGAGACGCCAACGCCAACGTCGTCGACAGTGGGCTAAATGACAATATAAAAATTAAAATCAATATGGCTAACAATAAGAAATATGCATAAATAAATTAGCCAGCCACGAACGAAAAGCAATAAACCTTAACAATGTATGTCGCTCGCCCCCTTTGCCCTCAAGCCTAACTGATCAGCTTGAATTTTTATTTATTTTTTATTTTTTTTTTTTGGGTGTAGACTCATACAGGGTATTACGTATACACATGTAATCCGGCCTTTAAGCCTAATTGGTTGTCATAAGCCCTGAAGCTATTTATAAATCGCGCATACAATGTCTACCAAAACTATTTGTGTACGTGTAGAAAAGAAGGCCATCGATTTGTTGCTTGCCATAAATTGATTACGTTGACTTGATCGATTCGATGTTTTTCCCACGTTCCACTTGATATCGTTTAATTAAAACACCACTTTTGCGCTATGCATTTGTGAGTCACTAGTCAATCGAAAGCATATCAACTTCCTATTAAGTGTGTCTACTTTTATGGCTATTCTTGAGGATTAGTTTTGAAGTTATGATAAGGGAAACAACAATTTATTTACTATCTAAATGAATGTCAAAGAAATAAGTATATTTGCTGTGTTTTGATTGGATTATCAAGTGCTATTAATTGTGACAACTGGAATTGATTTGTAATTTAAAATGTGTGCTATCGAAACTATGACAAAGTAGAAGCAAGACATTTAACAGTCAGATCGTAATTATTTATATCAGAAACAGAGCAGATTTCGTATATGCTTGAATTCTATTTCTTCCTTTATGAGGCAAATTTCCCTTCCGCAGAACAGTTTCCCATAAAAAGCAATTCATTATACTGTTCGCACATAGTATCTATTATAATAATCGTGCTAATTTTGAGTTTCAATAGAATTCACAATTTTGGAGACTGTCCAGATTTCGCATAATGCGTTTCGCCAAGATTCCCTGGGGTGCAATTTGTATCTAATTTGCGCGATTTTCCGTGCGACGTGTCGCTATTTTCCTAGGAATTTTCACCTAAATAAATACGTATGCAAAGGCGTACATAAATATATAAATATATATATATATATATATATCATTTTCAGTGGAAGAGCTGCAGCAACAACAACAAAAGCAAACGACAAAAAAAGAACATTGGCCCGTCTCTAATAATAACAAAAGGCAAACAGCAACAGCAACAACGAAAATGTTTGACTGTTCTGATATAGCATTCCCCAAAGTATACACAGATATATCTATATAATACTATATGTATATGAATTGTATTCTATGCGGTTGTGTGTATGTGTGTGTGTGTGTGAATACGTCTATTTGGCAGTTGCCAAGAATTTTGATGTATTTTTTGGCGTTGTGCGCGATTTTTGGCCAAATTATGTATATGCCAAAAGAAAATCCCAAAAATATTCCAAATTCCCCGCGGACAAGTTGGATATTATCAACCGAGAGATACGTCTATAGACATCTCTGTGTCTTGCTCTCTATATAGAGTATTTGTCAGGTTCAAAGTTATTTCGGTCAAGGTGATAAATTGGCCCTTGTGTATTTTATTTTATTTTTTCTTCGCATTTTTCTTCTCGTCTGTTGGTTTATGGCCAATTGCAGTGGCAAACGCTTAAGTGGATTAGCGAAAGTGTTTGCCGCCCTCTTCACATCTTTACCTCCCCCCACCTCACACCGCCTCACCGCAAATCCAATTTATTTCATTTCATTTGAAGATTTCGCGTTGCAAATTTTCAGCTGCGTGTGGGCGTATCTTTGTGTATCTGTGGTGTGCGAGGAGCATGTCTAACAGCTGATTTAGTGCGCCCATTGGCTTTTGCTAATTTGCCGTCAATTGGTTTGCTTGTAAGGCGACGGATTGAAGATGTGGACGTTGCGACGACAACGCGTCGAACAGTCTGCTGGGGGTCTTTTGTTGGGTTTCGGCGTCCTTGGTTTTAATTAGTCGGGTCGCGCATTAAACGTACGCCCACTTGATATAAAATACAGCTGAACATCTGCATGTGTTTCTAGGTAATGAGGTGGATGAGACTGAACGCAGCATAGCTGAGAAAGTTATTGAAAGAGATTCATAAGTAAATTCAAATGAATTCCTACAGTGAATTTAAAATCGTGTACATAAATCTGCCTACTGAGTATTTCTCAATCAATCACTCTCAATTTGCTACAAATATGGCTAGCAAATAAACAAAAATTCTGTGAAATTTGCTAAAACAGTCTCGAAGCTAAAAGTAGTTTTATTTTATGAGCTTTTATAGCATTAACAGCAGACTGCTTAACATTTGGGCTGTAATGTTAAGAATCTTCATGACATTGCTAAAAAGATTGCGATTATTTTATGTGCATACATTATCTCTTGTCACGTTGCCATCACAAAATTTATGACCATCACTCATACACTGTCAGGCAGACAGTGTGACCATTAATGGTATATATACTTACATACATACATACATATACGTTTTGGTATTAAAATACTGTTGCCCTCGGGCAGAGTCAAACTGTGAGGATCAGTCACAAAAGAAAGAGACGATGATGTAGTAGCCATCAAAGGAATGCGTAAAACGGGTAGCAGCTAGCAGCACCACAAACAACAAAAACAAAAACAACAACAAGAACAACAATCATAATAAAAGCAGCAGCACAGTGCACACACAAACAAAGCAGACAGACAGACACACACTGAAGGTTGCCTCTGTTTCTGTTGTTTGCTGCAATCTGTCAGCCGGCGATCGCTTTGCTGCCATTGTTGTTGTTTGCTTCACGCTCTCTCTCTCTCTCGTTCTCTCTCTTTGCCTTGCTCTCTTTGTGCCCGTATGTGTGTGTTTGTGCTCCTGACTTTTAGGAATTTCTCAGCGATGGCAAGAATTTGATTTCATTGCTTTGGCCGCGGCGTTTCTTGTGCCTTTTGTTTTAGGCGCTGTTCGCATTTTTGTTTTTATTTTGTATGCGCGCCTTTTGTTTAGTTTTTGAACAGATCCAAACACCCACACGCACACACACAGGCACAGGCGTATGTAAATACACAAGCAAACGTTTCTCACAGCAGTGGAATGCTGTCCCTGTGCCATAGGCGTAGTGCATAAGCGAAAGGGTGCTAGTGATCGTCTTAATAGTGGCGTAGAGGAAACTTATCGATATACAAATATTAGTATGTCGCTAAGCTATTTGGAGATGGCAAACTTTCGACTAAATTTCCAAGAGCACATACATACATATATTAAATATACAATTTAAATTTGGAGACTATTTGAAAGAAGTTTCTTTTACAAGATCAAAAAAAAAAAAGGCTAAGAATTTAATTTAGTATACAAAAACATAAAATATATATATGTATGTATATAGTATATTTTCTTATAGCCAAACAAAATATAATTTTTATTAGGTTTTTTCATTAATGTAATCATAGCCAGCATCCAAAAAATTTGCATTGTTCTTTACAAAGAATTCAATAAGCTTTGTTAAGGTTTTTAGAGCTAATAGTAATATATTGATTTAATATCTTCCTGGGTCTAATTATCGATATATATGTAGATTCTGCTACTT
The DNA here is from genome assembly GCA_035047445.1 of Drosophila siamana. Taxonomy (NCBI): domain Eukaryota; kingdom Metazoa; phylum Arthropoda; class Insecta; order Diptera; family Drosophilidae; genus Drosophila; species Drosophila siamana. The sequence goes on along the minus strand of JAWNPP010000004.1, from coordinate 12,503,601 downwards.
ATCTTTAAATAACTTATTAAAATCCCCCACAACTAATCGACTTCTTTCCCTTTCTCGCCTTTCAGAATTATACACCTCTGCGATATACCGCCGCGAATGGTCGTAACGATGGAACCGATTACCACCATGCAAAGCTGGCACTGGAGCCGCTGGCGTCGGCGTCACCCTCGTCGTCGGGCGACGTCATCGTACCCGCCTCCTCAGCGTCGATCGCCGGCGTTGGCGTCGGTGTCGGCGTCGGCGTCGGCGCCGTACCAGTCGGCGTTGGGGTCCTGCCGTCGGCCAACGGACACGTGCCAAAGATAATCAACGCTCTGATACCGCCCAAGCTAATACGTAAACCGAGCATCGAACGCGAAACGCCCACGCAGCACTATCTGCGCTGCAGTCCAGCGCTCGACTCGGGCGCCGGCAGCTCGCGCTCCGACAGTCCGCATTCGCATACGCACCAGCAGCTGAGCGGTCGTGGCAGCACCGGCCAATATTCGCCCTCGCCCAGCAGCTTCAGCGACGCAGCGCCGCCGGCGCCGCCGCCTCGCAATCCCACCGGCGTCGGCTGCAGCAGCAGCAGCTCGGCAACGCCGCCACCGCCGCCACCCACCAGCAATCAGATGTTCAAACGCCGCTCGCCAGCACTGAACCGGCCCGCCGCCATTGCGCCCAGCAATTGTGCCACCGCACGCGGCACCTCGCCGGTGATACCGCAGAACGGCGCCAAGACGCAACAGCAGCTGACGCAGCAGATGAAGGCGCTCACCATGTACCAGCAGAGCGCCGGCAGCGGCGCTGTGGCCGAGCCCCCGCCACCGTACATGATCAACACGGTGGTGGTGAATGCAGCCCCACCGCCGCCCAGTTACACCGCCTCCATGCAGTCGCGTCAGTCGCCCACGCAATCCCAGCAGTCCGACTACCGCAAGTCCCCCAGCAGCGGCATCTACTCGGCCACCTCGGCGGGCTCCCCCAGCCCCATCACGGTGAGCAACAGCAGCGGCATTCTGCCGGCCAGCGCAGGCGTCGCTCGACCGCAGCCGCGTGTCTATCAGGCGCGCACCCAGCAGCCCATCATCATGCAGAGCGTCAAGTCGACGCAGGTGCAGAAGCCGGTGCTGCAGACCGCTGTGGCGCCCCAGTCGCCGGTCAGCGCCTCGGCCAGCAATTCGCCGGTTCATGTGCTCGCCGCACCGCCCTCGTATCCGCAGAAATCGGCGGCGGTGGTGCAGCAGCAACAGCAGGCGGCCGCTGCCGCCCAGCAGCTGGTGGCACCGCAACCGATTGTGGTGCAGGGCGCTGTCAAGCCGCCGGCGCCCACAACACCGCCGCTCATTGCAGCCGCCTTGAATGGGGCCGTGGTGGGGGGCAAGGGAGGCAGCATGGAGCCGCCTTCGTATGCGAAGAGCATGCAGGCTAAGGCGGCGACAACGCCGCAGCCACAGCAGCAGCAACAGTTGCAGCAACAGCAGCAGCAGCAGCAACAACAACAGCAGCAGCAGCAACAGCTGCAGGCGTTACGCGTGCTGCAGGCGCAACAGCAGCAGCAACAGCTGCAGCAGCAGCAACTGCAGCAGCAACAGCAGCAGCAAAAGGTGCGTAGTCGATGTGGAGTATTAAACGGTTATATGCTACAGTAATTCAAAACAGAATTCAGGAAGTAATAGCAGAAATTTAGTAGGCTCAATTTAGGTTCTTATCAAATTACAAGGTTTTGTTAACATTTTTGCATAAATCTAAAGAAGTTAATATCAAGTAGATAATGTTGGCATGAGTTCTTATAAAGAGATCTCAATTTTCTAACATTTTCTTTTGTTATATTATAAAAGTTTCATTTAAGTTTTGCTTTGGACAGAAGTTAGTGTAACTTTGCACTTTATAGTAGCTTAAGTAATTGCATTTTCCATCAAAGAATCCAAGTTTGCAATTTTCTATGCCTTTGAATCTTTTACTTAAGCAAATAGTTTTAATAGTTCTTGCGCTTAAAATCAAGTCATCAAAATGGAAACTAACAAAGCAGTTAATGTCGCACAAATGCTATGCAAATTAAAGACTTCCAATTGATTAAATAAAATATATTATAATTTAAATGAATATTTAGATAGATAATTGATTAAATTTCTTCATTACCAATAAATTATTGTAGCATTTAGCCGCTGTTCTCGCTGTGTTTAAGTTTATCCAGACTAATGTCTTTTGTGCTTGCAGCAATCGATGCCCGTCAGCAGCAATGGCAATGTGGCAGTCAACCGACAGCTGCCGCCGCCGCCGCCGTATCAAAGTGCACGCGTCACGACGCCCGAGTTGGCCAACAGCAGCAGCAACAACAATCTGCCCGCCGAGCTCAAGTCCTCCGCCAACAACATCAACAACAACAATAATAACAACAACAACAATAACAACAGCAGCAACAACAACAACAATATACAGATCAGCAACAGCAACCTGGCCACAACGCCACCAATACCGCCAGCCAAGTACAGCGGTGGCAGCGGCAACAACGGCAACGGCAACAGCTCGGGCGGCAGCAACGGCTCGGCGAATGCCTCAACGGCCGCCGCCACCGCCGCCTGCAAGAAGATCAAGCACGCGTCGCCGATACCAGAGCGCAAACAGATCTCCAAGGAGAAGGAGGAGGAGCGCAAAGAGTTTCGCATACGGCAGTATTCGCCGCAGGCCTTCAAGTTCTTCATGGAGCAGCACATCGAGAACGTCATCAAGTCGTATCGCCAGCGCACGTTCCGCAAGAATCAGCTGGAGAAGGAGATGCTGAAGGTGGGACTGTCGGACGAGACGCAGATCGAGATGCGCAAGATGCTGAACCAGAAGGAGAGCAATTACATACGCCTCAAGCGGGCCAAGATGGACAAGAGCATGTTTGTGAAGATCAAGCCGATTGGTGTGGGCGCCTTTGGCGAGGTGACGCTCGTCCGCAAGATCGACACCTCCAATCATCTGTACGCGATGAAGACGCTGCGCAAGGCGGACGTCCTCAAGCGCAATCAGGTGGCGCATGTGAAAGCCGAACGTGATATTCTGGCCGAGGCCGATAACAACTGGGTTGTCAAGCTCTACTATAGTTTTCAGGATAAGGATAATTTATATTTCGTCATGGACTACATACCCGGTAAGTTATCGCACATCCATCGCATTAGCTAATTTAACATTTAACTCAACTGTGTTTTCTCTTGTCTTGTTTGCAGGCGGCGATCTGATGTCGCTGCTGATCAAGCTGGGCATCTTTGAGGAACCGCTGGCTCGCTTCTACATCGCCGAGGTCACCTGTGCCGTCGACAGCGTCCACAAAATGGGCTTTATCCACAGGTGCGTCATCACTGCACAGTTATGATGTTTATTCGCCAGCTATCTGCAAAGCTCTAGACAAATACTAAATAGTCTGGCCATGTAAATTAGGCTGCTTTAGATATTAGAGTTCACAGAAAGCCGGATGTCTGTTGATATAGTAGCTAACAGACGTTTAATCATGTCAATATATACTTGACAGAGATGTGTATATAGGTTTTATTTTGTCAGACATGTCAGCTTCTAGGTATAGTTTATAAAGATGTGTTTATTAATTCGTTTCATTGTTTTCTTTATATTCTCAATGTTTAAAATGAATTTGAAATGATTTTGTCTCGTCTCTGTGATTTTTCTGCTGATAATTTGTTATTTTAAAAGTTAGAAAAATAAGAAGTTAGATATCAGATTCTCTGAAACCACTGAATGCTAAAACGTGATTTTATTTGTAAACTATGTAATTTATAATCTAAATTACTCTATTTATTTGCCACAGAGACATCAAGCCTGACAACATACTCATCGACCGGGATGGACACATAAAGCTCACCGATTTCGGTCTTTGCACTGGCTTCCGATGGACGCACAACTCCAAATACTATCAGGAGAACGGTAAGCTCTCAACTAAATCATATGAATCATTGTTTTTCAAATAAATCAATTGTTTCCCTAGGCAATCATTCGCGACAGGACTCGATGGAACCCTGGGAGGATTACTCGGAGAATGGTCCAAGGCCCACAGTGCTGGAGCGGTAAATTTCACTCAACTAGCCACGTAATGCTCGATTTATATTAATAACTATGTTTCCCACTTGGAACAGGCGACGCATGCGCGATCACCAAAGAGTTCTGGCGCATTCGCTGGTCGGCACACCCAACTATATAGCCCCCGAGGTGCTGGAGCGCAGCGGTTATACGCAATTGTGCGACTACTGGAGCGTGGGCGTCATTCTCTACGAGATGCTGGTGGGTCAGCCGCCTTTCATGGCCAGCAGTCCCATGGAGACGCAACAAAAGGTCAGCAGTCGCTTGAGTATTTATCGCTGATGAATTTTGGCTCATAGAGATGTTGTTTGATTGCAGGTCATAAATTGGGAAAACACGCTCCTCATACCGCCGCAGGCGCAGCTCACACGGGAGGCAACGGATTTGATACGCAGACTCTGCGCCTCGGCGGATAAACGGCTGGGCAAGAGTGTGGATGAGGTGAAGTCCCATGACTTCTTCAAGGGCATTGATTTTGCGGACATGCGAAAGCAGAAGGCGCCGTATATACCAGAGATCAAGCATCCCACGGATACGTCCAACTTTGATCCCGTCGATCCAGACAAGCTGCGCTCGAATGATTCCAATTTGAGCAGCGGCGATGATATCGATCTGAATGATAGGCAATTCCATGGATTTTTCGAATTTACCTTTAGACGATTTTTCGATGACCGGCAGCAGCCGGACATGACGGATGATCAGGCGCCGGTCTATGTCTGATCTCGGCCCCCCTATATACACTATATATCATCATTGTTAGTCAAATAGTCACAAAACCAACAACAATACCAACAAAACAAATGCATTGGGAACAGACGACACACGTTAACAGACTTTGCTAGCAGCGTATTAACAGCGGCGCTGTTAGGTCTACCACTGGTTACAGCTGCAAACTTTAACAGCACGACAGCAGCGCTGTTAAGTCATCAAATCAAATTCACAGCGCGTTTGCAGTGGTGCTGTTATGTTAGCCCGTCTGCTAACGGCACGTTAATAGCAGCGCTGTTAAGTCTTAAACAATTTTTTAATGAGATATTCATTTAGCGTTTTTAGTGGAATTTGTTGCCAAAAAAAAAAAATGGGAAAACTTGAGGCACTTATGAGCAGATGATGTTTACAATTTGGCATATCTATATTTTTAATGTAGTCGTTATTGCAAATGGCACACACACACATCAACAAGTACATACATATTTATATAGAAAAAAAAGGAAAAACTAAAAAAAATTATATATAAATGGTTAGAAAGGGACTACACATACACACACATATATGCTTGATGGCATGAACTGAATAAATTTAAATAAAAAGAGTCATAACTTTTTGATTTTCTTGTTAACTAAAGATCTTACACATACACACACCTACACACATACAATTATATATATATATATATGCATATAAATATTACAAGTAGTTATGTACGGTATGAATATGTTAAATTTATATAGACTTGGAATACCAATCGAACCAATTTTTCTGGTGCTCAACAATCGATGCCTTGAGGGAGCAACAAAAACAGAGATGCGAATTTAACTAAGCCTAGACAACTTTCACACACACACACACACTCACATACACACACCACACATACATATACACACACACACACACTCACACTGGACCAATTTAAACAATAACGAGAATGGTAACAACTACATACAAACTATCTCAGCAGGCTGGATAGTCGTTGGCCATTCTCGAAAGGACTTGAAAACTTGAGCTTGACAACAGAATAATAAATAAAGAAAAAAACCAACTATATGAAGATACAAATCTAATTTGTGCGAAAGATGAGATGAGATCGATCTCGTTAGACGCACAGAGAACAGCAATCGCACCAAGTTAGCGATATAAGCGGGTCTTATAAGCCTAATCACCACAACAAACTCTATGTAATGCCCGCGGGGCGCGCTCTTATCACACCTACTTTATCACACCACACACACACACACACTCTCTCTGCTCATTCGACGATATTCTTGGTATTACGCGCCCTCCACTATTTCTACAACCAACAACAAAACATCAAAACAACCACCCAAAAAAAAAAAAAAAAAGAACAAACTATATTGTATCTAACGTATAGATTCTATGCATATACATATACATATACATATACATACTATGATTAACTAAACTAATTAGCAATGTTAGACGAACTTGTTGAATGCCAAATGAAATTGTTTTTTTTATAATATTCAACAGAAATTCTCTAAGGAAACTGAAAAACAAACAAATGAGAAAAAAACGTAAAAGCAAATACAAAAAATATTATCAAATAAATCATATCTTGATATCTATTTACATAAATAAATAATTATACATATTATAAATATTATTATATATACATAAATTGTAATAGTTGTATACACTTATGCAATACAATTTCTAGTGCTAAGATGTTTTTTAGTTTATAACTCGCTAACAAATAAATTAGTGTAATTTTCTTGTCTAAGCAAAAGTACATTAAAAGAAAATAGATTTTTTTGTTTTTTGCAAGTTCCGTTGGTAAATGCAATTTGCGATTGGACCGGAAATTTGTTTCGCTTTTTTTGTGGTTTCTTTAACAAATGTAAAGTTAAGCCTATTGACAATCAAACAAAACAAACAAATAACCACTGCGCGTGCCTTGGATAATTCATTTACTATAACAAATTAATAAATGGAAAGCAAAATATTTAAAAAAAATTAATTTCTGATGTTTAAATGGAAAAGGGAATTTTACATGTTTGACTGAAATACTTCTTATTCTTTTCAGAATTGGTTCAAATACTTCCTTCAATGTGTAGATAAGAAAATACTACCAGCATTGTCCTGTCGATATCTTAATCCTTGCGAATCTGAAATCCTTATTAACTTAATCTCTCAAAAATCTAAATAAGAACTCAAATTGTGTTTTGAATTTTAATATTTTTTGTTTTTATTTTCACATTGTAAATTTAATAATTATAATAATTTTGTAAATTTATCAAGACAAAAAGTGTTTTATCCGTTTTGGTTTTTTTTCTTTGCTTATTTTGATTAAAATACATTTATGCGTAATATTTGAAATATAAGTTATTTTTTTAAATTGTTTTTTTTTTTATTTTTTATGGTTGTTGTTTGTTGTGTATTCTTTTGTGTATAGCAATTAACATTTGATGCCTGTCTCAACGCATATAACTAAACGTGAATGAGCTTATTTTTTTTTTGTAAAACATAAAACAAATAATACATTTCGATCCAAACCGATCCTAAGTATTATGGTATATGGATATATATGTATGAACAACGTTAACAGAGGGTACAAAATACAAGAGGTTGGCTTGGATAACTTAGGGAGGAGGCTCAGCAATGGATCTTAACATAACTAACAATGTTTATAGTATGTGAATCGTGTCTGTGTGTGTGTGTGTGTTTGAGTGTGTGTATGTGTGTAGTTGTGTGTATCTCATATAAGGCCCTAGAGTGCAAATATTATCGCTGGCATCTCCATCACAATTAAAATATTTGCGCTTAAATATAATTAATTATTATTTAGTTTTCAATTTTCCTTTGTTTTGTTGTTCTGTTTCGTTTTAAGTTAACATTTATAAAGTTATGTTTAACTAGTCTAATTTATGAATTATTTAATTTATGCTAAACGAGTGCTGGCTGTATTTGTTTAAACAGTTTGCGCGTGTTGTTCACTTTCAATCTGTGTTTGTTCTTGTTTTCTTCTTTTTGGATTCTCTAGCTTTTGTTTCTTGCGAAATAATTTACAAAAAATATATTCATATATTTATATTTATGTATATATCGAGTTGGTTTTGTTTTTAAATACAAATATAAAAATTAATTAAGTAATAAATGCATTATTTTTTGTGTGATTTTTTTTTTAATGTTGCGGTTTTTTGTTTTGGAAAAGCAAAAGAAAATTAAGGTTAATTAATAAGACGACAAATTCTTGTGGTTATTAATAAAGATTACAAATAAATGTTCGTTGTGTTGGAAACCTTTTTCTTTCTCATCGTGATTTGTTTCATTAGTGTTTTTCATTGTTGTGCTGGTTAAATGAATTGAATTTGAGTTTTGAGCAAAAATCGAAAGCATTCTAAGTTATTTAGAAATTTATTGTCCTTTCTTAAACATTTCAATAGTTAATGTTAATAGTGTTTTATTTAATAGGAGGATTTTATTGTTTATCTTTACATCAATACGCACATTGAAATTTTTGCTAATAATTTTCTTTAGAGACTTTTCCAAAAGTGTTTGTTTTTGTTTTCGTTTTATTATTTACTTGCTAAGTTTATTTAATTTGCTTTTAAACATTGTTAGCCTAGAACTACATGTAGTTTTTTTTCCATCCAATCCATCCGTTGTAAGTAATTAATTGTTAAATAATTTTTAATAAGGCCAAATTAAGTGTTTTTTCTTTTCTTGCGCTTTAGCTTTAAATATATATATATTTATATATATATTAGGTGTATATATATTTTAAATATTAGTTAATTTTAAAGTTAATATTATTAAGCATTACATTTACAAAACGGTTTATGGTTTTCTATTATATTTTGTTGTTAAAGTGTTTATGTTTTTAAGATTAATATTTTCGTTTTTTATTTTTTATTTTTTTTTTGGTTTCTATGCTCAAGTTGCCGAAGGTTTAAATGCATGGGGAGGGCACCTTCTTCTAGCGCGACTCTAGCTAAATGGAATGATCGTATAGTTGTTGTTTTTGTTTCGATTACGAGTATAATAATTAATTGAAACTTTCGATATTCATACAAAAAATGAACAGATCTCTGAATCAAGCGCAAATTTGTTATATTTTTTCTTCTTCATATGAAACGCGCAGCAAGCGGTGGGTTTTCATTTAACATAAGCAACAATTTATCTGTTTGTGTATTTAAGTGTTCTATGTGTTAGTTATTTGAATTTTGGTTGTATTGTATTCTGGCTTTAATACAGTTGGATGTTCTTTAATACTTTGGCGAGAGAGCATCGTGCTCGGCATCATACGATATTGTCAAGTTAACAATTTTCTCTTTTCTGCTGATTTGTTGTTTTTTTTTTGCGTGTGTTTTCTTTTCGTTTGTTTCTTTTTGCTGGTAGATTGTAAATTGTAAATGATAATAGTAAACAAAATAACGTATATAATGCCATGAATTAATGATTACAAAACTATAATAATGATAATATGCAATAAGAATGTGGTGCTTGCCACATTTCGATAATGAAAGCTTTGAGTATTTCGCAGCACTTGGTACTGGGACGTTGCTCTTAAGACTACAACTAAACGCGAGTTAAATCTACAAAAAAATGTTGTTGTGTAAAACTTAAAAAATACTCGTAAAAACGTAAAAAATAATAATAATAATAATAAATTCGCTGAAACGAAAGGTTCTTTGCATTTGCTTCTGGGGGATTTTTTTGGGGCTCATTCTCCAAAATGACACATTAAAAATATTGCTATAAAAAATATTTGATCTGCTCTCGCGACTTCTAGACCTGCTGCCAGCTGCTGCAACACTTACTTGAGTGTGTGTGTATGTGTGTTGCAACTTATCAATTTCGTGTGTGCTTCGCTTTGTGGGTTTTCTTGTGTTCCTGCACAATTTGAGATTTCATATGTGTTCCATGTGTGTTGTGTGTGTTTTAAGTACAACATTTAAGTGCACTGTTAGCGCGCTGTTAACTCACTGCTACAGCGCTGTTAGTCGGGGACTCTAGTTGAGCAACATTTTGGCATTGAAATAGTTGAAGGCGGGCGCTGCAGCGGGCGGCGGATGCGGATGTGGATGCGGCGGCGCCATCAATGCCGCATGATGCAGCGGACTGCCAAAGAAACTCGGAGGCGGCGGCGGCGGCGCCGCTCCAGCTCCAGTTTGATTGTAAGCCGCCGCAGAGAGCAGCGGCGGCGGCGCTTGAGCTTGGGGCGGTGGCAACATGCCGCCAGGCCAAGCTAAACGCTGCTGTTGCTGCTGCTGCTGTTGGTGATGATGATGTTGCAGTCGCTGTTGTTGCTGCTGCTGCTGTTGTTGTTGTTGTTGATGCTGCTGAAAGGCCGCCATGGCAGCCAGCTGATGTGGATAGCTGCTGTTGCTGCCGCTGCTGCTGCTGCTGCTGCTGCTGATGTTGTGATGATGATGTGTGCTGCGAGCGGCGTTGGGACCGCGACGAGCACGCGTTGTTCCCGTGCCATTGTTGCTGCTGCTGAGGCTGCTGCTGCTGCTGCTGCTGCTGTTGTTGAGGCAGGTGGGCGGCACTGAGGTGTCGCTTACCTATTCCCTGTAGGGCTTGCAGTAGGAGTAGCGGTGGTTCATGTGCTGGCTGTAGCTGCCCGAGTGCGAGAAGCGTTTCAGGCACTTGGAGCACTGGAATGGCTTCTCGCCGGAATGCAAACGCTTGTGCTCCGTCAGATGGTGCTTGTGCTTGAAGGCCTTGGGGCAGTCCATGCACTGATACGGTCGCTGACCTGCAAAATGCCAAAGTAAACCATACCGATTAGTTTGCTACAAGTGAGCTGCAAAAGGATGTTGTTAACTCACCGGAATGCTCGTATTTGTGGCGCGCCAGCGAGCTCTGCTTAGCAAACGCCTTGTCGCACTGATCGCAGACGAAGGGCAAGTCCGGATCGCCTGCATGGCCGTGTGTTTCCGCCTTGGCGCGCTTCGGTTTCGGCGGCAACAAGGCGCCGGCGCCGCCAGCGGCCAGCACGTAATCGTCCTCGTGCGAGATGCGCGAGTCGTCGTCGCGCCACGAACGCTTCTCGCTGCCGCCGGGACTGAGACTTGTGCCGCGATAGTCGGGCAGCTTAATACTGTTCATCAGCGGATTGGGCGCGTAGTCGCCGCCCGGACGCATCTGGAACAACGCCTCCATGGGCAGGCGCGGCATCAAGTAGGACGGCAAGTTGGCAAAGGGTTGGCCGCGTGGCGCCAACGGTGGCACAGCCTCGTGCAGACTGGGCGGCGACGGTGGCGCAAAGTACAAAGCGGCCGCGGCTGCTGCAGCTGTCTGTTGCAGCGAGGAGGCGCCCGAGCAGGGCGACAGCGAGGCCGGCGACATGGACGCCGAGCTGGACAGTTTGCGGCTCAGATTGATGGCCATGCTCTCGGTGTAGTCGGCTGGCGGCACGTTCAACGCGCTGGGCTGTGGCGCCAGGCCGTAGAGCGGCGACGCGTCGCGTTTGACGGACAAATCCAGCGGCTGATCGGCGGATGGCGCTGCCGATGGAGCGACTGCTGTGGCTGTGTTGATGGTTGCTGCTCCGTTGGAGCTGCTGGCTGCCACTTGCTGCTCGCCCGCGTAGCTCTGCAGCTTGCGTTCGCGTGAGCGATTGTTCTGGAACCAGACTTGGACGACGCGTGCATCGAGCTGCAGGCGTGTGGCGATCAGGCGAAAGTCATCGCGACTGGGACGCGCATTGTGGGCGTAGTGTTGTTTCAGCTGCTGCTGCTGCTCCTCGTTGATGGCGGTGCGCACGCGCACCTTGCGCTCGCCGCTGTCGCTGCTGCCGCCGCCGGCGCTGTAGTCCTGCATGGAGCGCGGCTCCTCGCCCTCGCCTTCGCCCTCCTCCTCCTCGTCCTCGTCGGCATCGCTGGGCAGCACAAAACTCGACTGCTGCTGCTGCTGCTGTTGTTGCTGCTGTTGTTGTTGTTGTTGGTAGTGCTGCTCGAGCTCCTCTTTGATCAGGCCGCAGAGCACTTTCTCGTGCTGCACCAGCTCTGTGGGATGATTGAACTGCTTGGCACAGCGACTGCAGCGCAGCTCTGGCGACTGCAGCTGCTCTGGCTCCAGCTCGGGTTCCTGCTGCTCCTGTTGCTCCAGCGGCTCCTGTTGCTCCTGCTTGATGTTTTGCGGCGTGGCTGGCGCGCTCTCCAGCAGCGCTGGCGTCGCCTCGCGACTCGGCTCCTGCTTCAGCGGCACGCTGGGCTCGACCGGCGGCAACTCCGGTGTGGCTGGCTTCAGCTCGGACTCCTCTAGGTCCATGACCAGCTTGGGCTCATCGTGCATTTCCTCCTCCTGCTTGCTGGGCTCATAGAGCGGCCGCTCTTGCTGCTCCAACTGTTGCTCCTCGCGCTGCAACTGTTGTTGCTGCTGCTGCTGGTGTTGCTGCTGCTGTTGTTGTTGTTGGGCTGCTGTCAGCTCCAACAGTCGCTGTATGCTGTAGGGATGAATGCGTGGATCGAGCGCAGCGGCCATGAAGGCATTGGGAAAGGCCAACAGCGCACTGTAGTTGGGATAGAAAGGCGGCGCAGCTGCATTGTTGGCGGCGCCTGGGGCAGGCGAAGTTTGCGCCTCGCCGGCAAAATAGTTCATGGGATTCGGGAGCAGCGGATTCGTGGCGTCGAGTGGCAGCTTGCAGCCACGTTTGCCTACCAATTGATCCGTTGGCGAGCGTCCGTTTTTCTCCAGGCTCTTGAGCAGTTGCCGGGAATTGGAGTTGCTGTTGCCGCCGCTGTTGTTGTGGCTGCTGTTGTTGCTGGCGTTGTTGTTGTTGTTCTGCTTGAGGCCCATGCTGATGCATTTCTTGGAGGTCATGTGGGAGGAGAAGCTGCCGGAGTGCGAGAAACGCTTGCCGCACTTGTCGCAGCCGAACGGCTTCTCGCCGGAATGAATGCGCACGTGCTCCTTCAGATGGTGCTTGAACTTGAACGCCTTCTCGCAGAGGCCGCATTTGAATTTGCGCAGCAGCGCCGACTCATCGTGACTGATCATGTGACGCTGCAGTCGATAGACATTCGCGAACGCCTTGTTGCAAATCTTGCAAGTCTGCAAAGAACGAAAAAGAGAGAGGGGAGCATGGGGTTAATAACGCAGCTTCAAGTCGATTCAATTAGTTAGTTGATTCGTCTGTATTGTGTGCGCACTGTAGCTCAGCAGTGTTGCCGACAATTTTAGCCTTTTATCAAAACAATTTCATTTCACGCCAAATTTGTTTTTTTTTTAGTTTTATTCTAAGAGTTGGTTTTATTGTTAAATTAATTTTTGGATAATGAAATAAACAATTATTAGCTATTTCCCGCCATATACGGCTTTTAAATGTTTGCTTTGCAGCTTTTTCTTTGGCAACAAAACTTCAGCAACACTGACTAGTAAACTCTCGTAATTAGCTGCATCTCGCTCTATCTTACATGGCCAGGGTCCAACTCATTGTAGGGCCGTACAGCAGCTGACACTGTTACCGTTGAATTATTTCTACTGTTCTTCTTCTGTTTCATCTTCACACACACACTAACTAACACTAATGTAGCACGCGCAACGCACACACACATGCACACATGCACGCCGACGCAGACACAGGTAATAAAAGTTGTTTAAAACAACAGAACTTGTGTGCGTATTTATTTGTTTTGCTGGCCTGTTTGAAATTTAACGTTTTTTAATTTGTTTCAAGGCCCGCCAGCGAAAGCCAACAAATAAATGACCACAAAGCACAAAAAAAAACTAGACTAAAAATCAAATATCCATTTCTATCTCTTTAACGTTTAATGTTTGACTATAATTTGGATTTTATGCTGTTGCTGCTGCTGCTGTTTCGTTTGGCAAGCAGATTAAAAGCGTTTGATTTGATTCATTTATTTAAACACACACAACAACAACAACACAATAATAATAGAAACTTCTATTAAAATATAAAAAAAACAAGCGAGCGGAATGCGCACGGCGCCAAGGAAGGAACTAAACTAAAACGCACTTTGCAATTAAACGGTGGCATAGCAATGAGCTTGCGAATGTCAGTTAAAACTATCGGCGCCAAACGCGATGGAATTTCATTTAGTTGCTTTCGGTTTTTATGGCGTGTGCAATGAGCTGCATTAAAATGTACGTGAAAAAATAAATTAAAAAACTTCAATGGGCTGATTGCGACAAAGCGCCAATAAGCAATGGCAACATAAACAACAACAAACGCCGGCAAGTGAAGAAATAAACAAAAAGACTGATCAGAAAAACTGAAATGAAATGAAATCAAATCAAAATGAATCGTTTCAACAGCTGATGCTAATCAAAATTGAATGTGTGGCGTTTTGTTTGTCTTTGTATTTGTTTGGCAACAAATTGAACGCATCAATAAATATGCCGTATATGCAACTTTGTTGGAAAAGGTGCGCAATGAAAGCAAAAGCTCCATAGCTATGTAAATGACTGACAGGTTGCGTGCAACGCGGGCTCTTCCCACTTAGCTGGAGCGCTGAAAGATTTGCGGCACTTTCACTTTGCCTGCTCACAACAGATGGCAACACGTGTTACAGCAGCCAGCCCCTGCAATGGATCGATGGACGGATGGTGCTTTCCCCTTCTCTCGCTCACGACGCTTGTTTACGTGCAGCCGTTGAACTTTTCGATTGCAATTGCTGAGGTGAGCTCTGTTCATTTTAAATATAAAACACGCCAGACTGCTTTTATTGTTGTAAAGTTCATGACATCGTTTTAATTGTTTATCAGCGTTTAACGATTTTAAACGTTTACTTAATACGCCGTTAATGTAAGTTAATACAGTATGTGGACGGGTGTGTATGTAAAATTAACAGTCGCTTTTAACAGCCTATGCTCGTAAATACGTATAGACGTGTGTGTGCAATTAATTGGCGCTGTTAACGTTCTGCTTGCTAACATTCGCATTGTGTTTGCAAAGACAATTGTGTGTTTGGCCGCGCTTAAACTTTGACGCGTTACTCAGCAAACAGCGTTGCATGAATTTCAATTAACGTACAATAAATACGTAATATATCTATCGAGTGTGTGCTCTCGGACATTAGTCATTGTTTCAACACGAAACCAATTTATACCGATCACAAATGAGAATTTTTGACATGAGATCACAATCGTACAAACAACTCATGACTATTGAAAATATGAAGGTTTCAATTTTGTTGTATTTATGTAAATATATTTCGCCTGCTCTTCTGCTGCTCTCCAGCCTAATTAGTTTGTACATTAACGTTGACATTCTGTTTATTTGTACAGCAAGTGGAGGAACAAATACATACGAAAAAAACAAAATACGCCCAATAATTACGGGCATAAAAAGCGCGGCCAGTTTTCAGGCCTAATTTGTGTTTGTTTAGCAGCCGTTTGCACATAAAATCAATGGGGAAATTTGTTTTGTTTTTCTTAAGTGAAAAAACTTGAAAATACAAATTCGTTTTTGTCTTTGAGTGATATGCGAAGCGCCATCTGGCGTCAGCTGACGGAACGGAAGGGTAGCAACATAAATTTCCGCTTCCGCTGCTTATGAAGAAGCAGGGAAGGGGGAAAAGCAAGAAAGCATGCATGTTGTTTTACCTGTTGTTTAAATTGCTATTATCAATTTTGATTTGTGCTCTCGCTTTCTCGCTCTCTCACTGACGTCTTGGCACACTAAACAGTCGCCATTTGCAGGTGAGTGTTAGAGCGAGCAAGCGCATACACAAAGCAAACGAACGAGTTTTAACATGCGCTGAGCATGGCTACGTTGTTCGTCTACCTGTTGCGCTCACACAAATACAAAACAAAACTCGTTATCGCTATTGCTATCGCGTTGCCTGTGGTCTGGTTGTGAAGTTACGCGCTAGCTCTCTCTGTCTCTCCACCTTTGTTGTGTATTGTGTAAGCCGAGACAGTGTTGTGAACGTGTACGTGTGTGTGTGTGCGTGAGTATTATACGCCCACCTCTGCTTAAGCACAGTGTGGACATTAACTCGCTTTGTTTGTTGTTGTTGTCGTCGTTCGCGCTGTGGTTATTTTTATTGTTATCAATTAAATGTAAAACCAAAATGGCAGCTTACCGCACAACTGTACATTTTTACAAAAGGTAAACACAACAGAGTTGTGATTGCTGAGTCAGCTGAATTCTTATGCATTTTATTTTGATGTTGTTTTGCTGTTCGTCATGCGTCGCTCGCGAACGGAAATGCCAATTGAAGAGCTACCTTTAGTTTAATAATGGAATTGCCCCACGAAGATGCCCTGGCACCGAGTGGAACTTAACCTAAGTCTCTGTAGCGTGGAAATATATGTATAACGAGAGCGAAGGCAGGAAATTGATTCATTCGAAAGAAGTTTTTAACCTTTTAAACTTTTGATAAGCTTTGAGCACACGTGCTCAGAGATCAGCTTAACAGAACGAAAGATTTTCACGCACAGACAAGAGCTAATTGTTATGAAGCTGCTGCTAAAGGCTTATGTGAGTAGACGCACGTACTCAAACCCACAAACACACACATATGCTCTGTCTAATTAATAAAATTTCAACAGCAATTTTGTTGATGGCTCGCGGCAGCAGTCAATTAAATTCACCACTTATTCGTATATACCTTTCATACACACACAATTTGTGAGCTTACAATGATGTCACTGAAATGCACTATATATGTATATAATAGTACGGAATGTGTAGTAGCTGCTTATCAGCTGTGGATTGTTATCAACACATACATAAATATATGTGTATGTGCAGAAAGCGCGCCTTGTAAAACCTAAACTCAAGCAGCGAGCCGGAAACTTGCTTGCAGCTATGGTGACCACACGCATAGCAGGCAGCTTCAAAGCATAAATCAAGCTAAATGCAGTTGACAGTGAGCGTCCAGCAGGTCGCTTAATTGTAGACGACAGAAGCCTTTTTGCTATATAATTATAACTCAACGTAGGTGGGCGCCAATCCACAAAGACAGCGAAACTGAATGGGCGAGAGTAAGACCGACCGAGTTAGGTGAAGGCAAAAGGGGCAGAGCAAGACAAGCGCACTAATAGAGAAATCAAGTCAAAGCGGACTGAAATAGATGAGTGTATAGGTGTGTGTGTATGTGTGGATGTGTGTTTTGGGCACAGATAGCGCTAATTTGTGAAAGTATTTCACGAACGCTTTATGCATTTGAGTGACATGAGAATTTGGCCATAATAGCGGACATAATTGGCTGTAAAGGCATGAGGGACGCAAGCAACAAGCTTTTTAAATGTGACAAGCTCAAAGGCATTGTGTTCTTGTTGCTGTTGTTGTTATTGCGTCGAAATTGACAAAATGCCATCACTAGCATGGAATACACACACGCACATGTATGCGTATGTATGTGTGTACATATAAAAACGCACCTGTCGCCTGAGGAAACGCGTAAACAAAAATAACAACAAGCGACATGCTCAACTTGTTGTCTCCCTCTCCCTCTCCCTCTCTGCTGGTTTCTCGTTTTCTTTTGAGGTCAGTCTAAACAAATTTGCTGCTTGCAGAACCAACATACACACAAAAAAAAAGAGAAGAAATTATTAACGACGCCACAAAATAAATGTTTAGGAAAATAAAATAAAAATAATGCCTAACTGCTTTATAGTCGCAACTGCGACCCAATTTGCAATGCTGCCGCTAACGCAGTTTATTGCTTATCGCCGCGACAGCTGCTAAAGAAGAAGATGAAGAAGCATGTATAATACAAATGAAATATTCTATATGCGAGGCATATTGTAGCTTTATAAGGCGGCCGCAGATCACTGATTAGAGCAATGAATGAATTTCCAGTTAGCATTGACGTACCTTCTCAACAAGCACAACAATAAATTATTTTCATATTTATTATGATGATGATAATCCCACTACTTGGTGCTCGTCTACTATTAGTATTAAATCAGAACACGTTGTGACTCGGTTCGATTAGGGTTATCGAAAGTGGTTTCTTTAAGCATAGGTACCGGGGTTTTTGAACCTCGCCCCGATAAGGCGACAGCCTCACACAGAGGTGCGCCAAACTGATAACGCGACAAACACAGAAAATCTTGTACTTGTTTCTCACCACATTCTAGTAATTCTAGTTGTATATTTTTTTTTTGTTTTGTTGGTTACAGTAAAAGTTCATTAACATTGTGGAAATTCATAAAAATTGTGGGTCTCTTGTGAGTTTTGTGCCACGGCTGTTGTTGCTTGTCTTTAATTTCTTAAAGAAATACATTTGTTTTGTTTTTTTTTCTTGCTGTTTCGCTTTTGTACAAAAAATACAAATTGATTAACAGGAAAACACTTTTAAGCACTGTGCCACGTTTCGCAATTCATTTGGGCTGCCGCATTTTTCAATATTTTATGGCGGATTCCTCAGATGCAGCTGATAAAGCGCTTCCAACAGTAAAACAGTAAAAAAAATAAAAAAGAAACCAAGTCGTAGATCTTCAGATTTATGGCAACGCAGCGCGACTAAGAGATACTCCTTCCAAATTGCCTTTATTATTGTAATTCTTCGATTGATCTTAACTGCGATCATCGCAAACGTTATTGCAGCTAATAGAAGTGTGTTCTATAAAAGACAAATAATAATAACAGCAGATTTCGGTGTCCGAAAGACAAGAAGCGGAAACTCGTTGGAACATTTTCATTTTTGTTGGCTGCCAGCGCAACGACAAATCAAATTTAATTGTTTATAAATAAAACGTTTTGCTCAATGATGCGTGGGGCTGGTTTTTGGGGAGATACGTTCGAAAACGATACATATGTATCTATATACACGAGTATATTTCGGCCGAGTTCGCCTCTTTTTTTCTTGAGTTTTTTTTTTCGCTTTATTTATTTTCTTTTATTTGCTTGCCGAAAATGCGGCTAAACATGCGAAATTAGTTGTGTATTAGGAAAACATAAATTAGGCGCCGCCGCAAAATAAATTTAATTTATAACTTTTGATAAAAGCTCCTTCAAATTGTTGCCAAATCAAAGAGATCTCATAATGTGAAAAATGATGTCTTTCGAAAGGCTTTAAGATATCGCTCGCCCGGGAGCCAACAGCTGCCTTCTTCTCTTTTTCTCCTCCTCTACTTCTCAGCATTCCTTTTATTATGATTTCTTTCGTTTTACGACTCGCGGACTTTTGGACCCCATTTGAAAATAAAATACAAAAAACTATTGTAAAACACGCTGGCCGCTAGCCATAAAAAAAAATTGTCAACTCAAACAGAATTTCGAGTGCAAGGTAAGGAGAACACAGGATTTCAAGTTCTAAGGATACGAGATTCGAGTTTCTTTCTCTCTCTCCCAACTACATTAAACATATTCCGAGACCCAACCGCACAATAAACGTCAGGCAAATGCACAGAAGTGAAAGAACCCTGGGGAAAAGGGCCGCAAAGAAAGGAAATTCCATGTGAGAAAAATGCACTGAGACTCGCTCGCTTTGAGTTGGGGATGGGAGGGGGAGACTCCCCGCATAATTTATGATGTGCACGGTGAAAGTTGATCCAAATCCCGAGCGCACCCCAATGGCCAATAGACTCGTGGGTAAAACCTTGGCATGTGTTTTGGTAAAAAATGGGCAGGTGCTGTGACTGAGTGGAATCGGACGCAGCTACTGGGAGAGAGTCCTTGCCTATAGGAAGTCTCGGAAGTAGCTGCTGACATTTCTTGAACAGCAGCAGCACATAACAAAATTATAATGAGCTGTGCAACTGTTTGGGGACTGTGAATGATGAAAGACTTGCTGAGGGGAAAATAGTTGAAGTTTGGAGTGAACGAAAGGTGGGTAGAAAACTGCAGGAAAGTGGAAAAGAAATTATATGAAATTGGGGAAATACTGCAACTATTTATACGACTTCTTCTATTACCAATTGGACTCAATTGATTTCTACAAAATAATCTCTTTTCCGCTAAGAAAATCGTCACTATATTTCTTAATTTCTTTGCTATTACTTCTATGAATAAGTGCATTAGAAACAGTCCAGTTTTGCCAGCGTGACATACTAATTGAAACATGTGTCAGGCTGGATAAACTATAACACTTGCCTGCATAATAATCGTATACACATTAAATGCATAAATAAATTGCGCACATAATCGTCGTACATTGTGATATTTTATTTGCATTGGGGCAAATAAATGCAGCAAACTTTGCGTTATAAATTTCAATAAATTTTCATTATTTGTAAACATGCGCGTAAAAGTTTTTTAATTTGTTTGCTTTAATTGCAAATAATTTTTAAACTTTCGTGCGGGTCAAAGGGAAGCGAGTTGACCTTACACAGGGAATAAATGAAATAAAAAAAAACATTCAGCGAAAAAGGGGGGAAAGGGAATGTGGAATGTGGAGTAAATAAATTGCTATTAATTTTTCAACGTTGTTCGTCAAGTGGCGAATGGCGCCGAGACGACGACGACGACGACGTCAGAGTCTGAAGTTGGAGTTGGAGTTGTTTGTTGGAGAGTTCGGGAGCTGGGGGGAAGGGAGGGGGGCTCTGTGGTTGGACACCTAAAGTGCATATAATTTTTCAATTTGAAATGTTTCGTGTGCGGACACACATGACCCGGCCATTCTGTGGCGGCCAAAAAGGTGGCACGACCCAAATGAATTGTGGCCAAAAAGTTGCGACTGTTTTTATTTGTATTTGTATCTGTGTGTTTGTCTGTGCGTGTGTGCGAAGCGCAGTTAAGCAAATATTTAATTGCTGCACTTTTTCTGGCACTCTGTTGTTATGGCCGAAAGTTTGCCAACGTCAACGTTTTTGCCAACATTTTGAGTTTGACCAATAATTTATGTGCTGCCATTTGCTCAACAATTACAGCCTCTCTCCCCGCTGGCGTCCCGCTCGCCACTCGCTCCGTTAATGATGTTGACCTTTAATGTTGTGCGTTTGCTTTTTTGTTGTTGACTTTAAAGCGACCGCGCGACGACGTCTGCGGCCAATTTAAATAGCTTTTCAATAGCAATTGGGCGTGCAAAAAGTGTTGCCTACTTTCGAGCGCGTGATTTTCATAATGAGCAGCAACGTGTTATTGTTATTGTTATTGTTTCGGGCATAATTAATTGTGTTCACACATAATAATTTAATACGGCGTATACACGTGTAATGCACCCCCCCCTCACCGTCCTTCTCCTCAATCCCCTTTTGTCAATAATAAATGTGGCAATAAATGCGTATTGGCCATAGTTGCAATATGTCAGCCTTTTGGCCTTTCGCTTGATATCCTGTCGCCATTTGTCTCCCTCTGTCTCACTGTGTGTGTGTGTGTGTGTTTCAATGTTTAAATGTCATTAACAATGGCCGTAAATTATGCGAGTGTGTGTGCACAACTTGCCAGCAGCTGTGGCATGCAACAAAAGTGCAAAAAATAAAAGCGGTCAAAAAAGAAAAAAAAATCGCGGCTTCATGCTCTCGACTTAATGAACCTCGTGAACTTGCCGTGGCTCTTTGGCAGCTTTATTAGCTTTTTGATGCAGGCTTAGGTAAATATTAATAAGGCCGCTTTTTTCCGCCAGCAGCTCAAACAGTTGCAGCAGCCACAGTGACCGCTGACTAAGTGCAAATCGTAGCTGAATTTGGTCTGCTTGAAGTTTAAATATAATAAATGTTTCAACTCTAATTTGCTTAGTACATTTTGTAATTTTTTTAGCAAATATCTAGCTACTTTCTTATAAAATTCCAAGCTTATGTATTGCTGACAATAGTTATAAAATTTGGGTGCTAAATCCTGTGGCTAATTTTATTTTCTTTTCAAATCTCAAAGCTAATTATTTCCCGGTACTTAAAAGTCGAAGCTTGTGCCTTAAAATGTTAGCTAAGTTTAAGAAAAACCTCGAAAATTCTGCATTCACTTTCTCTATATTTGTGCTTATTTCACTTTGCCATTTACCACTGTAACTCATGTGCGGCAGCCTAGTTAAGCTGTGGCAACTTTTTCATTTTGCTGAAGGTAAAAAAATGCGCCCAATAGAAGCAGAAGCAGCAACAAAACAGCAAAAAAAAAGAAAAACAAGTCAAACTAGCCATATGAATTTATGAGCAGCGCTTGATGGGGGGCGTAAAATGTTGTTGGGAGGTTGGGGGATGTGGATGTGGAGACACGCCCCTGCAGCAAGGGGCAGCAAATGCAACAAAATTATAATTTATGTGGCTTTAATAGCCGCTGGCTGGGCCCAAAAGGTGCAAGCGTGAGTGTCGAAGAGTGAGAGAGTGTATATTACATGTGTGTGTGTGTGTGTGTGTGTGCGTTACATGTATTTTTTTTGTTGCCTCCCTCAAATACAACGCACTTGCTTATCGCTGGAGTCTGAGGCAGACCAGTTTCTTCTATTTTTTTTATTGTTTCGACTAAAAGTGTGGGGACGAGCATAGGCCGTAAGTGTTACTCTGTGTGTGTGTGTGTGTGTGGTTGTGTCTTATCAGCCGCCTGCCTGTAGCAACATTTCTTTTAATGCCTTATCACACGACGAACAACAACAGCAACAAGAGCGCACAACAACTGCACAATTGGGAGTTACGAGCGTGTGACTGACAGATCCCCAACCCAGAAGTATTATGTCTCGAGATTCACTCACTCTCCCACTCTCCCGCTCTTTCCCACTCTCCAGTCTCGCTCTCTCTCTCTTTCACGCTCTCGCAGACCTTACGATAGGCTCTCGCCAGCACAAAGTGTGACAGACGCACGCTAGCGCTGTCTCGCTCTCGCGCGCTCCTTCAATGGCGTCTTCCAATGCTCCCCTGATAATACTTTTTTTTCTTCTTTTCCACTTTTGTTTCTGCTTCTTCTGACTGTGGCGCGTCATTGGGTTTTTTTTTGCTGCTCTCAGTGTGTGTGTGTGTGTGTGTGTGTGTGGGCTTTGGTAAACGCCTACGTTTTATTTAATGCCAGTTTTTGTTTCAGTTTTCCTTTTTTTTATTATGACGGTGTTGCTTATCATAGTTTATAGTTGTTGTTGCTTTCGCTGTGGCTGATAAACTTTACGTAAGCATTGTGGGCACATCGAAAAAAAACACACACACACACATACATACTACACACACACACACACAACACTTTAACTCAAAGGCAACGGCAAAGAAAACCGTAAATATTTTGTTATCTCTTCGAAAAAAAAAAATGAAAGAAAGAAAAGTACAAAAAAAGAAACATAAAATCGAATTATAATGAATTGCTACGTTGTAATTGTTGTTGCGCACTGTCGTTATCTGGTCTTAATTATTTTCTCATTTGTTGTCGATATATTGTCGCATTTATGTGAAATACTACAACAATAAAACAAAAACAAAACTGAATTCACATTGTGTCAACAGGAAACGTGGGCACATTCATAAGGTTGGCTTTGGGTATTTTTTATTTATTTTTTTTTTTTTTGTATTGTTTTTATGCTTGCCACGTTATCGTTGCCCACTTCCCGTAAGTCGACGAGGCACAACAAGTAAGACGGCAGTTGAGCAAACTCGATAGTGAGATGCTTCTGTGGTCAAAGTGTTGTTTTGCATAATTAGTTTCGTTTTATATAAGGTATAAATCATGTGTGTGACTTTGCAAAACTGATTTCATATGGAACTTTTATCAGTTCTTGAGGAGAAAGCAAGCGTGGCAAGGTTTTGTAATGCGCTTGTTTTGCGTAGAGCTGCTAAGCGTGTAGTGTAAAAATTTCATAGCGCTGGCTTTTATAGTTTCGGAGATATAGGCTTGAGAGTGAGCGGACAGACAGCCAGACAAAATTACAAATACATGTCTATACTATACATACTATACTAGACTTATTTATAAAGCTTAAAAAGCCTTAGTATATGTCTTCTTCTTGGCATATTTCTGTAGACTTAACAAAGTGTAAACACAAGAATTTCTGTTAATTTCCGCTGAAATCGCCGCTGTCTTTGACTGCCTTTTACAAGCTCTACCACGAACTCAACACGCACTTGTCTTTATGCTTGAGCAGCTTTAAACAATGACTGCGCATTGTGCTGATCAAAGAGCACAAACGCTTAATGGGCAGCGCGACGATCGTGAACTTTGAACTGGCGCACAACAAGCGCCTTCCACTTATAAGCAACACTTAATCAGACGCACACAGACTTCTGCTGAGTCACACAGTCGCCTCGCTTGAAGCTGGCGAGGATTTGAGTATTATAATATACTGTTGCTTACCTGTGCCACATTCTGTGTCGTCTGCTGGCCGGTGGGCGAGTGCAGCAGCTGATGCTGCTCGAGTTGATCGCGCGTGGCAAACGCCGCCGTGCATTGCATGCAGGGAAAGGCGGCGCTGAGATCGCCCGTTGTGGAGCCCGGACTCGATGTGGAGCGTGGTGCGCTCAGGTCCAGCTCGTAGGCCGAGTTGCTGCCCACGCTGCTGTTGCTGCCCGTTTGCGGCGGTGGCAACAACAGTTGTCCCGCCTGCTGCTGTTGCTGCTGCTGCTGCTGCTGCTGCTGTTGTTGCTGCTGTTGGGGATGGTGGAGCGGGTGGCTGGGCGAGCTGGCGGAGCGCGCAGATTGCATGGCCAGCGCGGCAGCGGCCATGAACTGTGCATGCAGATGCGCTGGGAGTTGTGGCGGCGGATGCGGCAGATGGGCAAAGAGATCGCTGGGCGGCGGTGGCGGTGGCTGTTGCTGCTGCTGCTGCTGTGCTTGGGCAACGGGCGAGCAGAGCGGCGAAGTGTGGCTGTTGTTTTGGTTTTTGGCCGTCTCTATGTTGTTGTTGTTGTTGTTGTTTGTGGGCGATTTGTTGTAGCGTCGACTGCTGCTGCTCAAGTTGCTCTGCTCATCCTCCTCGGCATCGCTTTCCGGCTGCGCAGCGGACGCCTGACGCAGCGGCTCATAGTTGAGCTTGTCGTGCGGATGCTCGCGTGCAATATGCTCGCTGAGGGACTGTGGAGAGTGGGGGAGAAAGTGGAGGGATTACAATTAGTATCGTAGTTGTCTTAAGCACTTTTAAATTAAAACTGGATTTCTCAAAATTCCTACTCTAACTGCATTAAATTATTTATTCAAAAAGACTATGAGAAGCCTCTAGTAGCGTTAGCTACATCTGAATATATATATATATATATATAGATAGAAAATTTGTTGATATTTATTCGTGTCGCAAGCAGCGATTTCTCAAAATTCCTACTGTAACTATATTAAATCACTCCTCGTGTTATAGCTTTTAGCTTTTGTCACAGTCTAATTTATTTTTGTATACAGCATTTTTATGGTTTGCTTTGAGCCACTCACCTGAAACTCGTTGAAGCGCTTGTGGCACTGCGTGCACTTGACCAAATAGTCGTCTGCCGCACTCGCTGCGGCGCTGGTTGCATGTGCGGCAAGCTCGTCACTGGCAGCCACATTGCCGGGCTTGCTGTGTGCCTGATGATGGTGCAGAGTGGACGCCAAAGAGGAAACTGTGGAGCACAACGAAATGGAATAACAAAGTTTTAGCACAAAAAATGTTTGCCAGTTTTTAATGAAAACAAATTAGCTGGCCTCGCAGATCTGCGGCAGGCGATAAGCCAAACAACTTCAGTGGAATGCCACACTCAGAGAGAGAGAGAGAACGGGGAGAGGAAAGGGGCAAGTGGATGCCGTGTGGCAGGCAGCTTATGACTGCGTTTTCAGCTGCGACTGCGGCTCAAAGATCAACTTTAATTTCGTGGCAAATCAACTCCAACGTGGATCGCGCCGCGCCCTTGCTTTTGAACCCCGCCCCTCGCCCCGCATGTGGTTTGTTGTGGCATTGTGGTTGCCATTCGCCTTTGGCGTTGCCTTCACGCAACGTTTCCACGTAAAAGGCGATGATCTCATGCGCCAATCAAAAGGCAAAACCAAAAAGAAACGAGAGAAATAAAAAAGAGTGGAACTGGTTTTCACACACACACAGAAGAAGCAAGTGCAAAGATACACAGAAAACTGGCTGAAGAGTCGACTTAATCAGTTCAAAAAAGCGTTCAAGCATGCGAAAAGGGAGATCATAAAGAACGTGAACGACTGACACAGCAGCAACAACAACAACAACAACTAGAAGAGTGGAAGCAGTCGAAGCAGCAACCACAAGCTGCAAAAGTATCTCGAAGATTGCTTTGTTCAATGACGACGTCGCTGGCGTTCTCGATGCCGAGGGTCAGCCAATTGCTATATACACACAACCACACACACACAGCAAGTTATTTACTGTGCGAGTGTGTGCGTGTGTGTGTGTGAAACACTTATGGCCGCTGTCTGTTTCGCTTTGGTAAATAAGCAACTTTGTTGCCGTCCAGGGCACGTTGCAAGGTACAAAATGGAGTTGCACGCTCGCTTCACCGCATAGCTGACAATGCCAGCTCATTGTTTGCTGCTGCTGCTGCTGCTGCTGCCGTCGTTCAGTTTATTGCCGTTGCTGCTATTTGATCGCTACCTTAATTTAAGCCAATTAACCGCCTGCAGACAGCGGCGTTCATAGGGGCACAGTCATAGCTATGTCTCTATCTCCCTCTCTCTCCCTCTCTTTCTCTCTCGCTCTCCCTCGCTCTCCCTCGCTCTCTGACATTTCTCTCTTTATTAATACTCGACAGCGGTCATACCTTTGGCTGCAGCTGTTTTTGCTCTTTAACTACTTCAGATACATTTGTATCTGCAAGTGGCGCATTGCGTATCTTTAGCTCTATTGCTTTTTGCTTTTCTCAATCAAGCGCGAGTTCAACGTGTTCACTTTCGCTGTTGATTATTATTAAAATGCAAATTGATTCAGATACAGTTTGATTTGCGTCTCGGCCGCCAAATGCGGGTCGTCAATCTTCGGCCCGCATTTTTGCTGCTGCTGCTGCTGCCTGCCGCTGCAACTTGGCGCAAGTAGTCTTCACCTTTAGCGCTCTAATCTCGCTAATTGGAGCAGTGTCGCTTTTTAGCCCATTTTAAATGCCATAAAAACGCAAACAGCTGCCAGTTGTCGTCAGTTGCTGTTGCTGTTCCTGTTGTTGTATTACAGCACTTGGCGACACACGTCTTTTTTAAATGGTTTCAACTTAATAATTTCGTTCGCTTGAAAATTTATTTCTTGTCGCCAGTTTAATGACGCTTTTATTAAATGAATCTGTCTCTTGGCTGGCAGCGCAGTCGCCCAGCTTAATAAAATATGCAAGTTATTAAACTGAAACACCAAACACATTTTATGACTCTTTCCATCGCGATCATTTTGATGCAAAGACACAGTCACAGGCACACACAACACACAACATTCAACACTCAACACTCAACATTCAACACTCAACAAGTGTGTCACCAGCTCATTTAGTTCAATCAATTTTTCATAACAGAAATTATTAACGCAACGTGGAAAAAGCCGTTTCATTTTTACACTTTTTACGTAGCTTTTTGTTGTCTTTGTCACGGTATTGAAATATTGAAACTGTACGCAAATTAATTTCAATTTGTGCGAAGCCGAATAACAAATAACGAATTTTGATAGCCGCATCAAATGTTTGCCGTTTGTTTACTCTGCAATTGTTATTGCCGATGCTGCTGGCCCAACTATTTGGCGCTTAACGCAGCCCAATTGAACTTGATTGATAGATAGCTGGAGTGTTTTGTGTGCACAGCATTAGAAGTGCGTGTGTGTGTGCCTGCTTCATTAATGGAGCTTAATCTTGTCTGACTGATGGCCAGAGCTATTATAAACACCGAGCTGCTCGATTTTAATTGCCTCGAGTTGCTATAATCGAATTTGGGCAGCGCGTAGCGAGTTAACATTAAGTTAACATTGAGTTAACAGCGTTCGTCTAGTGATTTGTTTCTTAGCAGCTGTTAATCAAGATTTAATTTGGCTAGAAATTATAATGCCATTAGATATAAAAATGCCAGCCTTTATGTGCTTTTATACAGCCACGAATTATGTTGGAAATCAAAAGCGTTGGAGCCCGTTGACAGATTGTTGCAAAGGCGCAAAAATATTTTGACAGCAATGCTGTTGACAATTTATGCCACACGTTTGCCAACAATAGCAACGATATGATAAAAATAATAATACTACGAATAATACTACTGGGTTGCTCAACACTTTTGTGGTGGCCAAAAAGGAATTGGTGTCAATGTTGAATGCGGCGCGGTTCACCTGTGGCACCTCCAGCGGGCAACACGCGCGGCCGCAAATAGACGCAGAGACCTGTGCGTTATTATAAATAATATGTGGGGAGAAGGCGGGGGTGTGGTGGGGGAGACGACAGCGTAAATCAATAAAAAATACATTTGTGCTAACGTGCAAGGCGACAGATACATTTGTATCTTGTGTGCGTGTATCTGTATCCGTGTAGCCGTGTATTTGGTTTGCCTCCGCACTAATTTTATGTGCTTTTTATTGCCAACTTTTATTAGCCAGACATTTTTCAGCTAAGCTCGGTTAATGCAAATTTATTTATTTCGTTTCATTTCGTTTTGCCATCATCATATTTATTTTTCCTTTTTCTTTCTCTTACTCTTACTCTTTTTTTTGTGTGTTGAGCGAGAGATAGAAAATGATTTTCACGTTTAATTTATGGGCGGCGGTTGCAGACGGACAGTTTTACCTGCTCAGAGATCTGGGGGCATTTCTCATGCTCATTTGGTTGTCAGTTTTTAAAGTGTTTTTAATATTTCAATGACAGGCGCTTGTCAAACCACTGCGAGCGAAATGTAAACCGATGACATTTCTTTCTCTATTTTCTATCTTTTTTTTCATTTTGTCGCATTTCCATTTCATTTTTTTCCCCCAGCTCAGGTGAAGGGAATTTGTTGCTACTTGCGAGTTGTCTAATTGTTTAATTGTTGTTGCTAGCAGTCTTCACACTCACGCACAAGCAAAAAAGAATTATAATAATATGAAGAAAAAGCGCTGACGCAGTTGCAGACAAATGGCCGACAGGTGGCGCCTTTTTTTCAATGACAGTCTGCGTGTTATACTCTGCAGTGGGAGCATCATGAATTTGTCACCGCGCAAGTCGTTGAGGGAAATTCGAAAAAATGAAATTTACACATATTAAAGAAAAAATTCTATTTTTAATTTTGTAGTTTGAAATTATGATGGATTTGTCACTGAGAGAGTTGAGGAAGGAAATTCAAAGCAGACAAAATATTAGAACACCAAAGAAATATTCTATAAAACAATTTTGTAAAATTGATCATTTTATGCATATTAAAATTTAAGCTGATTAACAATTTTTTTTGCTTTTGAAGTGCTTTGTTTTATAAAATAATTATCCCAACGAATCCTTAAAAATCTATTTAAATAATAGCTGTCAGTTTTATAGAATCAAATGAATTTATTATTCTTGTTAAGTGTATTTCAAGTTCGTCATGTCAAAGCCAGAGCTGCTAAATATTTTTGTTGGTTTTTTTTAGTTAGTGCAAATAAATAAATAATCATAAATTTTAGCACTTAATTATAAACAGACCGCACTGAACTCGGCTGCGTTTGGCTGCTTTGGCTGCTGCTGCAGTCAGCTGCAGTCTCGTGACGCTTTTAGCATATTTATTAAATAAATTTCATTGAAATTAGCTGCAAATGGCACTCGACAATAAACACACACAAAGTTGAGCTAATTGCGTGCCACAAACATGAGTCCAGTCGCGTCGCCTGTAAGCGACACCGCCACCAACGCAATCGACTCAATTGTCGATGTGTGTGTGTGTGTGTGTGTGTGTGTGAATGATGTGTGTTGTTAATGTGAAACCTGTGGGAAGGCCCAATTTGTTTAGGTGTGAAATTGAATAGGTGATTTCGGCGATTGCAATTGCGAATCGTGCGAAAGTTTACAACTGCCAAAATGGATAAACTCTTTCATACATTCCGCAGTCGATCAGCCGACCAGTCGAATGGTCGTTTAAATATTAGTGTAGAGAACAACACGCTGGCGATCTCAAGTGGCACTTGAGTCGCATATGAAAGCCATATGCCCGGCAGAGACAGACTCAGAACGCTAAGTAATAATCGAGGTCGAGGCGTGCTAAATTTGGAACTCGAAGGGCACTTAAAGGTGCACCACGATGGGAACAGCTACAATCTGATGCATGCATCCGCACAAAAGGTGGCTTAGGTAAAAGACTGTGTGCCTCAAGTGGCAGTGCCAAAGGTGGCAGCCGCACAAAAATCAACGCGTACTCTATACTCTCTACTCTCGAGTCTCTGCGCGTCGTACTCGTTCTCACTAAAAATAGAACGAAGGGAGTTTGTGGCAGGCAACGCCAAGCATTTTGCCCTTTAGTTTTTATTTATTTGTGCAGCCACGTCTGCAGCAGCCACAGCCACGGCAACAGCTACAGCGACTGCCACGTTTATTTTATTTGTAGCATTTGCGTTGCTGAGTGTGAAATTTTAATAGCCAACCGAGCCGTGTCCATCAGCGCAACGCAGTTTCCAAGACTCCTGCTGCCTGCGAGGCATATGTGTGTCCTCTGTCGGAGGCAACGTGCCGCTTATATGCGTCTCTCTGCTGCCATTTGCAACTTATTTTTGTGTTTTACCTTGAAAATATCTGCAGCAACTGCAGCCAAGCTGCGACTCGACTTCAACTGCTGCTGTTGCTGCGTAGGCGTCGTCGTGTCGCATTTTGCGGCCAGCAATTAGGCAAAAAACTATCAACTAGCGAACGCAATTGCTGAGAATAGATTGCTTGCAACCGCGCTGCGCTGACAAGGTGCATAAATGCGTATAGCCAAAGAAGTTTATACTCGCTGAGTAAAGTGATCGCAGCGAGGAAGTATCTATGACTGCAAGAGATGCTATATAGCTGAGAATAGATCGCTGACAAGTTGGATAATTAAAAGACTTCATTTGAGTTCACATTTGAATTGAAATATTAAATGCAATGAAGATATTCCAATTGTCATAAATGCGTAACTAAATAGTGAAACTCAAATTCCCCTGAATTCAAAGCAAATAGGCAACAAATTTGAGCAAACAAAACATTTTACACTTATTGACACTCCATTTTATGCACATAATTCAGCTAATCGCATAAATTGTGGCGCTAAATCTGTGTTAAATTAATGACAACTATTTAAAATGCAATGTCGATTGTTGTTGTTGTTGGCTAATTGATATTGGAGCACATAATAAATTGAGCGCTTGCCAAAACCAAATGCCAGTATTTTTGTTGTTGCTGTTGTTGCAACTTCATTGTGCGCCTATTTTTTTATTGTTTATTTAAACTTTTAACAATTATTGTGCAATTGTGCGAAATTTATTGCGATTGAACGGCAATCAGAGAGTGCAACCAATGCGCAGCGTTGCATCCACTTCAGGGGCAGCCCCTCGCCTCTCGCCCCTCCCCTCGCACTTCTCCCCGTTGCCCCGTTTTTTCTCCACGTCGCGCAGTTAACAAAAATCGTTTACATGTTAAATTGTGCCTGGCATCCGTTAAGAGCTGTTTGAATATCGACTCCAACCACCCGTAACAACTGTGCAACAACGAGTGTAGCTGCGCCCCTTCTCCACCTCTCCACCTCTCCAGCCCCTCTCCTCCCACTCCACGACGTTGCCTTCATTCGTTGCTGCTGCAATTTTGCAATGCCCTTTGGCTACACCTTTTGGTTTTGGCCGCGTTCGCTTTGTTTGCGCCTCGACTTATTTTTTTGTGACTCGCTTTTATTTTTTTTTTGCTTTGGTTTTTTGGCACTTTTTCTGCTATTTTTTTATGCTTTTATGTTGTCGTTTTGCGCTGTTGTCTCGTCGTGTGGCCGGCATTAAATAAATAAGCAAATAAAACAAGAAATATATATATGTGTATAACAGCTGTAACGCCATTTTTTCGGCAGCATTTTCATTTTGGACTCTCGTGAAGCGCGGAGTTTGAGGGGGCAATGGGGGACAGCGGGGGGTTGGGGGCGAAGCTGGGCACATTCCGTGCAATTTTCACTTTACAACTGTTTCAAAGTTATCTTTGTTTCAATTGTACGGCACAAAGGCAGCAAGCAGCAACAATGAATGGTTGGCAGCAAAAAAAAAATATGAAAGAAAGAAAATAAATATATTGGCAAACAATTTACTTGTGAGCAAAACGTGAAATAAAAGTACAAATGTGGCAAAATAATTTGCACAAAGCTGCGGCAGGTTGCATGCAGCAAGGATATCAAAGTAATCCCCCACCCCCCGTCCCCCTCGCGCTGCCCATTGATTTATTGTCTTGGCGCACAGAGCTTCAATTGAGTTGAAATTAAATGCGCCTTTAAAGCCGAAAGCACTTGGCAAACGTACAACATATGTATATATAAAAGATATGAGACACACACCTTCAGTTAGATACGATCAGTCTGGAGTCTGGAGTCTAGAGGCTTGAGCATATTAATCATTATGCTGCAAATAGTTAAGCGAAAGTTTGTTTAATTTCGATTACCAGAGCAGCAAGGATGCTGCAGCAAACAATATAAATGGCAGCACCGACAGCACCAGCATATAAAACTGACATTCACTGACGGCCCAACATGATTAATTAGACGAACTCAAACCTGGCCTGCAAACTCAGGGCAGCATAGATAAATGATAGAGCAGAGTTTTTGGGCTTGATGCGGCGTTGAGAGTTTGCTTTGAAAATATGACCCCAAGGATTTGTGTTTGTCAAAGGAGCGAGCAAAATTAATGGCACAGAACACACACAGAACTGCAGCGATCGAAGTAGCATTAAAATTACAAAATATTGGGCTTAATGAAGTTGGCAACTCTACCGTTCAGCGGCTAATTATAGTGCAAAGCCCCCTCCAGGCGACAGTCTAAAAGCGTGACGACTAAATCACTTTAATCATCTAGGTTTTGCCGCGGAAATTGGGAAATTAGCACAACGCTCAGCGGCGTTCAACATTGATTTAGTGGCCACGAGGCAGACTAAAAGCTCTCTGGCAGTGCCCCAGGTTTTTCTTCTTTTTTTTTTTGGCGGGGGTTTTGGGGGGCGTTACCCAAATAATTTGTGTGTAGGTGATAACACGGCGACAGACAGATGGACAGGTTTTTCGTTAGCTGCTGTGGCGCTCTTTCGCTCGCTTTCCACGCTTGTTTGTTTTACTGGTTGTACCAAATTTTGATTTATGACATTTTGGAGCAATTTCGAAACGCAACAAACACGCACGCCCCAAAAACAAAAAAAAAATCGCGCAGCATTAGCATAAGGTAGCAAGCAAACAGCGAACAGTGTTTTCAGTGTAGCAGCGATTAATACACATCGCGGCCGCAGCTGCCCAGTGACATCAAAAGGCGGCCCAGACAAACAACAAACAACCGGAAAAAGGCGCACACACACTCGCAGATACATTTGTATCTATGTAGCTAGCTAGCTAGCTATCTATCAGTCTATACATAGTTGTATCTCAGCATTTATGTGGGGCAACCTGTGCTCAGTTTCGTCTGATCGATCGATTAGCTGCGCTGTCTAAGATTGCTCTTGGCTTTTAGGCAGGCGATCCAGCAGCAAGCAACAACAACAAGTTGCTGCCGCTGCCACTTTACACGAACGAACAAAAAAAAAAAAAAAGCACAGGGCGCTACTTAAATGCCCATAAATTATAATTTATTGTTCGAGGCGAGACGAGAGTCGCCTCTTGCATCGCACGCTCAACTAAATCTCTGTTCACTTTTCCAAAAATTAATTAAAATACTAAAAAAAAAACGTTCTTCATCGAGAAGTTGCAGCTTGCGAATGCGAAAGTAACAAAAAATAAAAATAATCGAAATAAATTATATGCTTGATTTCTGGTTGGAATATTTCAAAATTTTCCCATAATAATTCTAGGCATAAACTATATATAGTTTTATTATTTATTAGCTTTACCAGATCGTTTAAATAAATCATCAAGTTTATGCAAAATTTATTGAAGATTATTGTAAGATTAATGCACAAAATAAAATAAAGTGATAGGCCAAGAAATTAAAATGTTGTTCGAATAATGTCGCCATTTTTATGTGCAAAAAAAAAAAGGTGTTGCGAATATTTAAACAATTAAATAAAAGAAATAAATTTCTAAGCAGATGGCAAAAAGAAGTTCGCAAAAATATCGACACTTTTCTTGAAGAAATTACAAGAATTTGGCATTTTTTCAGTTGCTTTACAATATTTTAAAGATTGTGATGTAAACTCTTGAAGCTGCCCTCGCTATGCTGTGCAGTGGTTGCCACGCCAGTCGACTGCGAACATGTGCAATTAATCCGTATGTTTAGCGCTGCTTATTAATTGTCACCGCTTTGAGAAGTGGCTGTGAGTGTGGATGTGCCACAGAAAGGGGCATGTGGGCAGTGGCTAGAATGGATATTGCGCCATAAATTTGTAGATCATTTTCGTTTTCACTTTTTTTTTTCTCCAGTTGAGAAGAAATTTCCAAATTCTGCTCACAGCGAGACAAACAAGAAACAAGAAATAAAATTAATTTCTTGCCGCGTTGCATTTGTTAACACCTTCACTTTAGTTGAATGGGGATGTTGCTTTATTTTAAATAGATGGAAGGGCGAGCGGGGAATCGACGCTTGATGAGCTGCGCCCACTGACAGTTTTATGTTTTGTTTACACTTTGATTGGCTGTTCGGCATTTCATAGAACATACTACGTATATCATTATTTTTGTGGGTGAAGCGAGTGGAAATTTTGTTGAACAATAACTAAAAGTGCGACGACGATAAAAACCGAAAAGCGCACGAAACCACACAATCAATCAACTAGGGCGACAAGCTGCCATTTGCTGCCATTGCTGCCAGTCAGCCAAGTCAACCCAAGTCAAACAAGGCCAAAACAGG
The DNA here is from genome assembly GCA_035047445.1 of Drosophila siamana. NCBI lineage: Eukaryota > Metazoa > Arthropoda > Insecta > Diptera > Drosophilidae > Drosophila > Drosophila siamana. The sequence goes on along the minus strand of JAWNPP010000004.1, from coordinate 12,469,186 downwards.
TTAACCATGTTCTTTATTTTGTTTTTTTTTTTCGTTGTGTGCGCAACCGAGATGGCGACTGTTGCCGCTTTTCTTTTCTACCTGCGTGCGCATGTCTCGCTTACACAGGTGAGTTTTCTCATGGTGGTGGTGTCGCCTCCTCGCCAACATCATCAACCTCATCATCATCATCATTATTGTTGTTGTTGTTGTGGTTTTGTAGGAGGCGCCTGCACTTGACTCGGTGGTAGCTGTTGCTGCTACCTGCGTCAAAGCGAATGTGTATCTTACGGATTGCCAAACGACGGCTGCCAAACAGCTGCCAACAAATCAAATTCGAATGCGTTTGCAATTGGTCGTTTGCCTCGAAATCGTGCGATCCACACGGCAACCGAGCGCAACAAACAAAAATAATGAAATAAATAAAATAAAGCTCTTCAAGCACCCGCATAACCAACAATATAAGTAAAACAAAAAAAGAAAACCAACCAACAATATATTCTCGAAAGCGAGTACAAAAATAAAGGTAAAATGCAATCTGAGCCTGTCACTTTTGAGCGACGACCCTCAGCAACGCTTCAGATGCTTGAAATACCTTAATTTTTGTGCTAGATACAAAGATACAAAGATTCTTGTTTGTAACTAAATTGCAACTGCAGTTGATTGAAAATCTATACAATGTATGCTGAGTTAGTTTTGATCAAGATAAATAAGTTTTTTGTAATTGTCTGTTTTAAACGAATTTAAACTGATGTATTTTAAATTAGTTTCGTAAAAGCGAAGCTAATTTGAATTGTAAAAAATTGTGAATCCAATTCTCTATTTGATTCGTTGAACAGTTTGCGCGTTCATTATTTGCTTATAATAACTATTAAATTATTATTTTCTTAAATCTTAACTAAACTAATTTCAAATGCTGTCATTTCATTTAGTAAATAAATTTCTAAGTTTTGTATATATTTTTTGTGAGATCTATTTGCTAGGGATCAGCAAGTTAAATACGAAGTCTTGAGCATATTTTCTGCCAACATAACATCTACAATAAGCTGGAGTTCAATGTAAAATTCCGCTGCCTAATATTTTAATGATAATATTGAGAAAAATAAGGTTTTTCACTGCTCAGTTCTAAACTTAGTTTGTGACAAAATAGGGATTATTTTAAAGGCTATAGTTTAACAGTTTTACAGTTTATTCCTGTAGCTTCGCAAGAGCATTCGTCGTCTTATTGAGCATCGCAGAATGTATATTGAAATTTTCTGCTGGCTTGCAATTGCAGGACCCTAACTCTTTGTGTGTTGGATGAGTGTGTGCGGCACTAAAAGGTGTTTATTTTCAAAACTGTAGCTGGAGGTGATTAAACTGTGCCTGCATGTGGCCGCCGATCGGTGCTCGACGCTCGACGCTCGAGGCGGCTGCTGAAACCGAGATGCTGCTGCTGTGTGGCTTCAACGCTGCTTCGATTTGAGTTTGCGTTTGAGTTTGCGTAGGAGGTAAATGGAAATGGAAATCCGATGCCACACGATCGTTTACTGCTCCGTTTGCATGGCTCTGAGTTTTTTTTTTTTTGTTGCTATTGCTTTACTGATACTATTATTATTTTTATTTTGTTTCTTTTTGCTGTGTCGCCTCTTTGGGTTTTAAGGTGAATTCGAATTCGGGGACCACACAGTGAAGTTTTGTAGAAAATGGCGGCGTTTGCGTTTGCTTGACTTTGACAATGGGCGATTGAGCGACTGAGGCAGATTTGTTTTTGGCGCGCTTTGCGAATAATAAGTTGAGTGATCGTAAGCAGTGATCGAGTCAGCAGACAGTCACAGATACACTTACACATACATAGACACACACACACACACACAGAGACACACTCAAAGTTCAATTGCATTGCGCTGATAATGCAAGCAGCATTTCTAGACAATTCAATGTGATGAGTCATCGCGTTCATTTGATTTCAATGGATTGGAAACGTGTTGCTGTTTGTGGAGAACTTACACTGCATGGAGAAGGATGTGGACGATGGCATGCTCTGCTGTATAATGTTATCCTCTTGGCCAAAACGTGAAGACGATGGCGCCAAACAGGACAACATTGGAATGCTTTTTTATTTTTTATACAAGTTAGTTTCTTTTCGGGGTTTTTCGGTTATTTTCTTCTTTTTTTTTGCGAGGGGGAAAGATTTTCACCAGCGTTGTTGTTCAAATTGTTTTAAGCGAGCGATGATTTCGTTTCAGTTGTTGTTGTGTTTGTTGTTGTTATTGTTGTTCTGCACACACGTGTCGCGGCCATCAAGCTGAACAGAATTGCTTTTTATTTATTTATTTACGCTTTGCATTAATTTTTCAGAAATTTCCACATTGTTGCACTTTTTTAGTTTCGCACACAAAAACACGGTGAGGAGAGAGCGTGTGGTATGTTTTGTTTGCTTGGCGTATCTGTTAGATACTTTTTAGCGAGACTCGGCGGTTTTGTGTCAATGCTTTTGTTGTTCTATGCGTTGGCTTTGCGCTGTGGGGGAGCAGCGCGTGTGCGGCCGACGCGACGTCTAGAATTCAACTAACGCCTTATGATGATTTCTGTTGCTACTTCTGCCGCACAGCATCAACTGATTCTACTACGCTCGCCTAACTGTGTCTGTGTGTGTCCGAGTGTGTGTGACGCTGCTTACTAGCGGCATAAGGCTAGGCATAAGGCGAAACACGAGAGAGCGAGAGAGCGCACTCAACTCAACTCAATTGCTGCTCTCAGAGCGCGTTTTTTGTTATGTGGTAGTTTGTGCCGTTACCTTCGTGTGCGCTTGTGTGTGTGTGTGTGTCACCAATACACCAATAACAGGCAGCGGGCATATAAGCGAACGGCAAACGTGTGTAACGGTGCACCGTCTGTTGATAGTGTGCGTGTGACGGCAGCGCTGCCGAGGTGATAGCAGCGTACACAATCCTACACCCCCTGCCACCAGCCACAGTCTGTTTGCGCGCGTGTGTGTGTCTATGTGTTTGTGGTGCTCTCCAATTGGAGAGAGCGTAGTTAACAGTGCTCTGTTAGTGCCTGGGGCGAGCGCTGTATCGTATGCTGTTAAACGCGCTGCTCTCGCTGTTAAACGTGCTGTCAACGCACCGCTTACGTTACGTTACGATACTCGTATTCGACGTAACAGCAAATTTAATGGGCGTTTGCGACAAACAGGAAGAGCAACAATAAGAAACTGGGATTCACTAAGATATAAAGAAAAATTACAATTTAGGAAATTTATGGACAAATTGTAGAAAATATCAAATAGAAATTAATAGAGAAAAATATAAAAAATGTAAGTACTTTTTTCAATATGAAAAGTTATTCAAATTTTAGTTTTGTTTTCCTGAAAATTGTTGAAAATAATTTGAAGTATTTCCCAAAATCATTTGTACTTCTTCATACAAAATGATGATTATTTTTCTAAGAGTGGAATTTATTCATTTGCACTCGCCTGATTTGATTTGTTTGCTAGAAGTTCCAGCTTAAAAATCTCATGTGGCCACTTTTCGCCACAGAGATTGCAACACATTTGACATTTTGTTGACGTTGACAAGAAGCAAAAGTTCTTGAGAATGTCCATCAAGCACATCACGAATGCAAACGGGCAATAAAAAAATAGAATCACACCAAACAAGCACTTGAACAACAACGCAACGCAACGCAACGCAACAAAATTCAACAAATTCAAAAGAAATGCTCCACATAAGATGGAAAACAAACTATGAAAAATGGGGAAAGAAGCATAAATATTGTTTTCGACTCTCAATCAACAAGTTGAAAGCGTGCAACAAAATCAAAGGCAAAATATCGAAAAAATAACGAGAGAAATGAGAGGGGAACGCAAAAAAAAAAATTAAATCCTGGAAACTGCTGCAATGATTGCGTAGTCAAAAGTCATCAAAACTCAAAACACACACACATAAACACGAACGTTTGCATGTGTGTGGGCCCGACGGCGAAAAAAGCAAACTCAACAACATAATAAACAATTTGTACATTAATTTTTAATGCGGTTAACATGTGTTCTCCCTCCACACACGAATACAGTTACGCTCACACACACACACATGCATTTGCTCACTCGCAGCAACCGCAGCTGCTGTTTAAAGTGTTTGTGTGTGTGTAAAAAGGTGGAGCTTCAATAATATTCTCACTTGACGCCAACGCCAACTGCGACGCTTACGCTGACGTCGCTGCGAAGCGCGAGAATTGTGAGCGGTTTTTTTTTCCACTTTCCTTGTTGTTGCTTTTGTTTCAGTTGCTGTTTTTGTTTCTGCTGCCTTCACTTTGTATGTTAATTAGCTTTCGCTCTTCACTATTTCTGTGTGCACGAGTGTCGAAGTGTGTGTGTGTGTGCGTGGGTGTGCTAATGAGCGAGGTGTTTGTTTACTACACATAGGTGTCTCTGCTCAGCTCAGCTGGCATTGGTCGCTTTTGCACCTGTTGCCGCCTCATTGGTTGCCGAACGTTTGCGACGGCGACGATGACGATGACGACTGTGATGACGACTACGACGACATCGCTGGCGACGGCCATTGAATATTTGAGTATTTCATAATGGATTAACTGACATAAACCATTCGTGGCTACACGAATTTGTTTGTGCGAGAAATGCGACTAAATAATTGACGCAAACGAAACAATTGCGGTTTTAATTATGTCGATAATTCAGAATAAAGTTTTAGACATAATAATGAAATGTGTGGACACAACTTAATATGAAATATTTAATTACAATTTCTATTCTGATATAAGTATATTTTATTTTTGTGCTATTGTGATATAAAAATTATTATTATACATACATTATTTCTTTAAAATGATATGTTTTAGACATATTATTTTTTATAAACTTCCACAAGTCAAACATAGACTAATTTTGAAAAGTTTTCAATATAATTTTTAACAAGAACTAATATTTTTATTGACGTAATATTTTCATATTTTGCTTTTATTGGTTCAAAGTAAAAGCACAAAATATTTTAATTTTATCTTGTCTTCTCTTTTTATTGCCAAAAATGGTGTCATACAATTTTAATTTTTGTTTTTTTATTTTTATCTAAGGTCGGTCGTTGTGTACTTTTCATTAAATATCAGAAGAGCTTGCAAATTGTGACTAATGTTACAAACTGCTAAATAACAATAAAAATAATTCCCGTATGCGAGTTTTAATCGAGTTTCGTTGACCGCGTGAATACCCGAAGTGCAGTTGATAACTTTTCGGTTAGCTGCCCTTATTTGTGATTTGTGCAAATAATGCGGCACAACTATCTTGAGGCACTGTACGACTACCGCTTGGTGGTATACTTTTCTTTTTCTTTTTTTTTTTTGATTTTGCATTTCAATCCCGCATTAGATTTGTTCCCAAGCACAAGTACGAATACGAATACGAATACAATTCCAATCACACCCGCTAGCCGTGAGAATGACTGCACAATTGACCCACTTCATGAGCGGTACCTACATATCGTGAGTGAGTTCTTAATTTAAATTGGATTTCTCGATCGATGCTTGGCCTATGCAATTGCAATTGCAGTTTCATGCCGTGTCAGTTGTTGCTGCGGGTCCCACATAAAAGTGCGATTAAATGCGTCTCTCTCTGTCGCTCGCTCACATTTCTTGTAGTTCTCTCGCGAGTGACGTCAGCGTGTTGTCGGAAGGAAGGAAGCCGACGATGCCGATGTCGATAGCTGTCATTAACTTTTGCCGTTAAGCAATCAATTTATTTCACTTTATAATTACGCGTCCGCTCACAGCGGATAACCTAGAAGTGAGCAGCAGCCCTCTTCGCCCTCCCCGCTTCTCGGGGCTTCTTCGCTCGATCGGTGGGAACTAAAACTAAGAGCACGTTTGCAATCCTTTCAAGAGGTGACCCCCACAGCACTATAAGGGCGCAGCATTTTTCACACATTACGGCTGCAAGGCGGGTCCTCAAACACACACACACACTCACACACACACACACAGATGTCCGTGCTCACATGCGACTACTTAGAGATATCTTCATCTAAACATTTTCAATTGCGGGCGACGCGTAGATTCGGTTTCGGTTTCTGGGTATTGAATTGCATGCATGTTTCTCGTTTCCACAATTTTTAATTAGCAGTAAACTTTGCGCGGCATTTTACCAACAAAAAAAAAGCAGCTAAAGAGTTGTGTCTTGTGCATTAGTGATTGACTTTGAGATACCCGCTAAAAATATGTTTAATGCGCGGTGAAGTGAGATTATCTTATACCACAAATATAAACTTTGATTATTATTGTTTTTATGCAACAAAATATATACAAATTTACATGAACACTTAGTTGAAGTTAAAAGCGTGTTTCAAAGCTCTATACAAATTTTATTCTGATGCCTCCGGTGCCTCCGATGACTTAGAGATTTTGACTTCATTTGAGTTGATTTAAATTAGCTTAAATTTTGTGTATAAATTTCAAAATTTAAATTAAGTTTTGTTTGTATATTTCTCATGACTTACAATTTATGTCTGAATTCATGTTGATTTTAAAGACTATATATATATGTTTTTATAAAGTATGCGAACTGTGAGCCACTAAAAATATAGAATTAGTTGTAGCTCGAAGGTTAAGAAACAATTTTATGCTTCTATACAATTTTCATTTATTTTACTTTGTATAATCATTATATTTAGCTACAGCAAAGACATGACTTTGTAGCCTTCGCTCAGACTTTCTGTCTTCTCTTAGCATACCCCACTTGTACTCGTTTGATATGCAGGGTATCGAACAATTCGAAACCGAACTGAACCGAACCCAAATGTAATGACAGCATAAATACTTACTTGGCGTTCTAAATGATGTTGCCAGTGGTATGTGGCATGCATTGTGCTGCTGCTCGCCGCTTGCAGCATGAGTGCAGCGCAGTCTTAGTACAAGTATTGATGGTGGTTGTGGTGCTCGGTGGTGCTTGCTTTGGTGGTTTCCAATTGGGGTCGCTCTCTCTCTCTCTCTCCCTCTTTCTCTCTCGGTCGCTCAATCTCAAGTGCTTAAAGAGTCGCGGCGCGTTTTTGTGGCTGCTTCTGCTCATTTCGTTTAACACTTTATGTGACAGTTAAGTGCAGGCAAATGTCAAATTTTTGTTTCTAATACATGCCACGTTGGGGGACGGGGCGGCAACGAATTGGGGCATGAACGGGGTGTAGTCAAGTGCAGCGCCCGAGTGTGGGAAGATTTCTGTGGTTTGGTGTGAAACTGTTGACTTGACTTTCGATTGCAGTTTGAAATCGTTGTTGCAGTTGCCGTTGCAGTTGCAGCTGAAGTTCAACGCTCTTCTGCGCCTCGCGTGGCACAAGCGGAAAGCATCAAGCCCGGAATCATCATTATCGTCATCTGTTTTCATAACTGTCAATTGTTGACTTTACAGCGATCTCTGAGACAACAACAATAGCTTGACAAGGACAACGAACGGCATTTGAATGGCACGCCACATTATCCCTTTCATTGTCTCCCAGTTCATTCACAAAACGCGCTGCCTCCGTGCGAGCGGGACAGCAGTTAGAGCGAGAGCGAACACGAGAGCTGGGCACGTGCTGACTGCAGAGGTTTGACTTGAGAGTACGAAAAATGTTTGCGGTTCTTTCCCCGGTTTTACCTGCATTTGTTTCTCGTCGAGGGGCGAAGAAGAGTGGAAGCAGCAAGGGAGAGGTAGAGAAAGAAAGAGAGAGCGAGAGAGAGCGAAAACAAACTGCCCTCATATTCGGGCAGTTTACCGTTTTTCAAATGCACTCGAAAACATTTCGATGTGAAATTCAATATTTTTAGACGGTTGTTTGCTTTACGCAAAAATCATTTACATTGACAGCACGGCACTTCAAACTAGAGATGAGAGCGTGACTGCAAGGGACACTAACTATTATTAAGTATTTGTCATCGAAATTCTATTTAAATTGCTTAAGAGGAAACAGTTATAGATATCTTCATTACTTTGAAGTAACTCGAATATTTGTAAAATAAATACTTTATTTTGTATTCACAATTGCATTTTTGTAAATTCAAAATTTATGAAATATTCATGTTCTCAAATCCGTAAAATATTTATTTTTTGAGTTCGATATAATTTAATTTTTATTTTATTTTGCTACAGTTTTTGACATAACTAAGATTTCAAAGCAAAATTAGAATCCTTCACTTTATCACAGCATTATGTTCATATAATATTAATCATGGCCTAAATATATTTTATTACTATTCTCTTTGTATTCTCTGTCATCTTTTAATTGATTATCCATCAATTTATAATCAAAAATTTCGTACTACGATCAACTCGTGACACGTTCTCCCATCTCTAGTTCAAATTAAGCAAATTTGAAACAGATACAGATACATTTGCTTAACGTACTTTGTGCTCCGTGCAACGCAGCTGGGCAAATAAAGACTTCAGTTTAGTTGGAGCACAGATTGATGTAACTTTAGCCGCTAAAAGGTTGTGCCAATTTCCCAAAAGGGCTAAGAAGCATAAAGCCAATTGCAGTATGGAAGCAACCAGAGTTGCCACAACTGATAAATAAAACGAAAAAATGAAATAAAATGAATTGCTCGGATTTTATTGAAACAATATTTAATGTATAAGAGGAGCATCAAAGAAGAAAAAAAAAAAACGAAATAATAACAATAATAATAATAAATCCCATTTCGCTGGCGGCGCGCACAATGAAAACAAAAACAAAGAGCCGGCAACAAAACGAAAAGAAACGAGTATGGGGAAGGATAAGGTTGGCTGGGCAAAGTTTACCTTGATGCGGCAGCCGAGAGCCGCAGCACAAAAGTGAACAAACAAATAAGCAAATGAACGCGCGCGCCGAAAAAGCACAATAAAAAAGTAGATTGCGGCACGCGACCTACCACAGGATGCACAAGGATGCGAAGCCGTCGAACGTCGAACGCTGCACGTTGAACGTTGAACGTTGAGCGCTGAGCAATCGAGCAGCAAAATCAAAGGCAAATACATAAAAACAAGTTTCCACGACTATAGCGCTCGCTTGTTGTTGTTTTTGTTGTTGCTGTTGTTGCTGGTGGTGGTTTGTGGCAGTCACATGTGCGACGCACCTTTTGCACAATTGCTCATCGAGTTAACATTTCTTTTTTTTTGTGTTGTGTTGTGTTTCACCTCAATCTGGGCTGGGATCGCGCATTTGGTGATATCATCGCATCATGGGGTTGCACAGCCCTCATTTGTGTCAAAAGCGCCTGCAGCTACCGCCGACTGCTGCTGCTGCTGTTGCTGCTGCCTCTGTTTGTTGTAAGTAATCACCGTCATCATCATCAGCAGCAGCAGCAACGGGGCGGCGTCAAGGACAACTGGCGACAACATGTGCGTCATCGCAGCCGCCACGTTTACTCATTACGCTCTCCGCTATCCACGTTTGTTGCTGCTACTTTGTGATTTTTGGGCGAAATTATTGCGAAATTGCTACCCACGTGGCCAGGACCAAGTTCGCTGCGTCCTGTCGCACACACATTTTTGGGGGTAGCTTTTACAGTTACACCTTCCAGGCCGTTTGGCTTCAACATCACTCTCTCTCTTTCTGGGTGTTTGTGTGGATGATAGCGTCTGTGAGGCAGCCGCAACAAAAACAATACAATACAAAACCAATGCCATGCACCTTTATCGACTTTTGCTCTGCTCACACACACACTGAGATTTAATGATTAACGCTGAAACAGGCAGCCACTGTAATGCCCGTCTGTCGTACACCTTTCGACCTCTCAACCGCCCTCCACTTGAGTGAAACCGACTCGGCCTGATCGGCTGCAGCCACTAGATACAAATCTGTATCTGGGGGATGCAAAAATGGCAAAGTCTTTACTCTCTACATCGCCTGAAACTGATATTTGCAAGAAACGATATTAACATGCATTCTATTTTATTGAGAGACTGTCATTTAAGTATATAGTTAATTCTGTACAGTTTGCATAAAATTAGCATGGTAGAGATACAACAACAACTTAGTTTAAAGTCAGTATTGTTGACATATTTAAATATATGAGATAACCTATGCAAAATATTTGTTATATAGAAAAGTTGTCTCATAAATTACGCTTGTTATATTAAGTCTAAGCATAGAGTTTTTCAGTTTAAAAATTGCAAAATTCCTAGTGTTTTATTTTCTGTACTTTTCATACTCAATTTAACATTTTTAAATCATTATCGTGGCTGACATTTATGGACTGATTTCCTTATACTTCGAGAAGTGTAAATAAATATTTTAGAAGTTTTCGTAGTAACCCAACTGAAGTGTATTAAAAACTAGTTTTTCTGCTCACTTAAAAATCTTTTAATTTCAAAAGTAAACACAAATATTGCATATGATTTTACTTATGAATTCTAGTTTTTAAAACCCTCCATTTGATTGTAAGCCTTTAAGCTAATAATTTAAGTAATTATGTATTGTAGTGAATTAATTCATTTTGTGAATTGCATAGAAAACTGTACAAATATTGCAATATAGTTTGCGCTCAAGTCAGATGCGAGCATTATTTACAGTAATTAATGCCGAATAATGCCAACTATAAATTCAGGCGAAGGGGTAAAATATTCAGGAAATCCTTTTTCGCAGCGAATCCTGAATCGAATTCTGCCTGCTGCCTGATAGCAAAAGTAAACAAAAACACGGCTGCTGCTGTGGCTGCTGTTGTTGCTGTTGAGTGTGGCACGAGCTGCAACTGCAAAAGGTAGCGACGAAGCGCAAGCAGCTGAAAGCGAGAGCCGGAAGTTGCCTGAAAGTATGCAATGACTTTTGGGTTCAACGCATGGCCAATTGGCACATTGAGATTGAGTCGAGATTGAGCTACGAAATTCGATTGCCAAAACGACGTCGACGACGACGACGACGCGCCCCCCTCTCCTCAATGTCCCGCATTCGTGCAGCTTACCACCGTGCGTCTCTTTGTCTGCCCGTATGTCAGCATTCTGCAGCAGACTAATCTGTCACGCTTAGTGCTGAGCAGTGGCTCACCTCGCTTGAATTTGAGGGCTTACCTGCGCGTGCACGGCACGAAATTGAACGAAATGCACACCTACCCCCCCACCACACAGGCAACGGAGAGCACGCACCCCTCTTAGAGTGTGGCAGCAACCCTCTTCATTTACGGTTTAGCATAATGAAAAGTGCTGATGATGCCCAGCACAATCGCAGGCTCGTAAAATGCAATTTAGGGTTGCAAAACGACAACAGCGGCAACGGCAACGGAGGCGACACCTTTTGGCTACGTGGGGGCAGCACAGCGACCAGCATTAATCCTTCTGTTACACTTTTTGGTTATTCGCAATTGTTCAATTGTTCGATTGCCCTCCGGTTTGGCGAGGAGGGAGCGTTATTAGTTCACATTTGTTGCTGGCACGCTGCTCAAATTTGATGGCTTATGAGTTACGAGTTATGAGTTGAACATGCTTTGGAAGGTGTAACAAAGCCCATAAGCTGGCCGCAACAAGTCAAGTGGCAAGCGCAGAAATCCAGCAGCAAATCCCGTTGAGAGGCAGAAAGCCGTCGATCAAACCGATTCAACTGTAACCCGTTTGAATGCTGCACAATGACAGCTGTGGATGCAACGTTCTCGTTCTTTTTTTTTATTTTTTTGGCTCACGTTACACGTTACGTTTTTGTTGCACCTTTTTTTTGTGTGCTGCCGCTGCTGTGCCACATGTGAGCTGTGTGTGCTGCGAGTTTGGGGGGGCGTCGGGTGGGGAGCTGTCAGTTTTTTGGACTGCTAGCAGATTGGTTTTGTCTGCGATTTTATTTGCTTTTTGTGGAGCAACTGCGGCAGCAGCAGCAGCAGCAGCTCAATGTCCGCATTCGTGTCTGTGGTTTTGCTTAACATTTATGGCGTAGTTTCGCTCGAATCTTCAGCGCATTTTCTTTTTTGTTTTTTGCTTTGCAACCGGAAATGGCTCATTGCACTTTGGCTACACCAAAAAATGGCATTTAAAGCGCATTTCCGTTGGCATTTTTTTTCGCTGTAGTTCGCTGAAACTTAGTCAACAGTCTGACGTTCGCTTTACTCGATTGCATTGCAAAATACGGCGAGGGTTGTCCGACTATGTTGAGGTACAACCCTCCATAATGTTGCCACTGCAACCTGGCGTGGCACAAGCTCAACTTGAAGCAGCCTGCTGATGCTGATGCTGATGATGATGATGCTGCAAAAAAGAACGATAGAAAAAAAACGTATTGAAATTGAAGTGAAATACAAAATGCTAAACCTGTTTAATGGTGGTGGCTAAAGCCGTAAAACGACACAGAGTAAAAAAAAAAAAATAAAAAACGCAAGCGACAAAAGAAAATTTAAATTAGATTAATTGATTGAAATGCGAGGCAGGCTTCGGTGGCTGGATCGCGCTGACAGGCATCCCCGATGCTGCCGCAGTTTGTTGCATGCGGGCCACGTTCCTCAAAAAATTGTTCCATTGGCTTCTCCTTTGTGCTCTGGCTTTCATAATGCTCTTAGTCGCTTCTCTTTCCCGCTCTCTCTCTCTCTCTGTGTATCGCCCAAGGTGTAAATAATGCGGCTTCTGTTTAATGAAGCGCAAGTTTCGTTGGGCCATGAGGTGGCGGCAGCTGCGCTACTAGTTGCAGGTTGACGTGGCAAAGTTGCAGCTGAGCTCAAGCAACGTGAATAGGTTTAAAGTTTATCTAGATTGTTGTACGATGAACTTGAAATTGGATTGATTGTAAGCATCAACAAGGAATTAGAGAATATTTTGCATACAATGAAAAGTGTTTGATTTAAGAGAAATTTGATTTAGAAACAAAATATTTTTAAAATAAATTAAGGGCTTGAAAAAATTAGAAATTATTACTCCAAGTTATATAAGTCGAAGTTATCTATATTTTTATAATTTAATAACGATAATAAGGCAAAAAGTATTTAATCGAAAGTTCCATTAAATAATTCATTAATTTATTTCGAGTGAATGTTCGATTATCTCTAAAGTTCTATGTGCTCACTTCACAAATAGATTATTTTTGCACTATTTATGGCTTACATCTATTCCCCTTAGAGCAATAATATCTTCTGCTGATCGCTTTAAAAGCGCTCCAAAAATATTATCATTATTTGCCAGCTGATCGCAATTGAATTGTCGCATAAGCTCACCGAAAATTGATTTATGGCAGCCATTCAGTTTTCCATTTCATTTCGTAACTAATAAAGCGCTCAACGTCAAAGAGTTGCCCCCGCCCGCTTCGTGCCGTTGTTGCCAGGCAGCTTTTTTTCTGCCGTATGCAGCAGTTCATAAAATGTCGCGCTAAAATTAATAAATAAATGAAATAAAAATAAAATTAAAAGAGCAACAGAGACGGCGAACAACTTGAAATGGGTTTTAAACGAAATGCGCGTGTGCGTGCCTCAAGCGCAGCTCACAACGTTGAGCGGAGCGATGAACATTTTTCGCGTATCTGTCGGATACATTTGCGTTGTGCTGCGGCTCAACCGACACATGTGAAGCGGCATGCGAATGTTGTACAATGTATGTGTATATGGTGTATATGGTGTTCTTTCTGCTGTGTTTATTTGCAAAAGTTATTAATTTTAATTGACTGTTGTGTAATGTTGTCGCCGTCGTCGTCGGCGTCGTGCAAAAATTCCGAGCGCGCTCTCGACACTTGGACACAAACGGCGGCCACTTCACGTTGCACTCGCTGCACTCGCTGCAGAAAGGCAACCGAAGTCAATGTCCTGGAGCTGGCGCAGCTTTAATTGGACACACCATTTGACACTCGACTTCGACTGGGGGAAGAGGGCAGAAGAGGGTGGTAACATGTCGTCATTTAGCTAAAAATAGCCGCAAAATGCGTAGAACTCTTGTTGTAAATGTTGTATGTAATTAGACGCGTCGTTCGTTAATGATTGAGAGACGCAACCGAAGCTCGGAGAGCAGTAGAATATTTATTATTATTTGCCATAATGCGCTAGGAGGTTACGTCTATTAACTGCTTGTCGCTCTTTCAAATGCTAATTGAGGTATGCGCCAGCCAGTTGCCACATTCGCCATAATTTTAATTGTTTAACTTTTATAATAGGCGCCACTTGTCATCGGGCATCAGTTGGGATGGACATCATCAGCTTGTTTCGTTTTCGTTTTCGGTTTGCGTTGCAATTTAATGCATTTGCTGGCGCCAAAAAATGACAGCTTACGCTGCCCAGTAAATAACATTATCAACAGATCTTTTGATGAAGACAAATGATATGCACATGAACATGTCTAATTAATTGCGAAATACCAAAGCTACGCTTCTGGACTTTGCACCACAACGGGAAGTGCACTTCGCACTGGGTCAAATGTGTGTCTTTCTTTCATTCTTTTTGTGTGATTGCCTCTGAACACACGCTGATGACTCACGATCGCTGTTGTGCTGAGTGTGAGCATCGATACCTTTGAGCAACTTTCAGCGTGCGAAAGCACATTTGTGCCAGCGAATGGGAGTTTCCTATGAATAATGACAGTAGTAGGTAGATGATTCAGAGTCTGAACGGTTCTAATCAGCTTACTTGATAGATATTACGTTATATTCATATATAGTTTGTTTTACGAAATTGTTTATAAATAAACACCAAGTACTCTAAGGCAGATAACTTAATAAAGCAAACATTTGAACAATTATAAGTAGGGTTTGAAAAATGTCACATTCATTATACGAATATTACAAATGTAATTTATTGCTTTGATGAAGTTTTTACATTTGATATGTGCTTGTTAATGAAGCTCTTTCTTACACGCTCAACTTGCAGCTAAGCTGCTAGCAATTCTCGGCTTTGCAAAGCCAAAAGCTAGCAGCTTTCAATATAATCTACGCTTGTTAATTAAGCTCCCTTTTATACGTTTAACTTTAAGCTAAGCTGCTGAAAAAGCTCTGCTTTGCAAAGCTAAAAGCATGCAACTCTTTAAAGCTCTCTTTTGAGATAGATTTGAATTTAAGCGCTTTGAACTTGCAATTGCTAATTAGATAGAAAAGTTGCCTAAAACAAATGCTCTATAGTTTTGATAGAAAGTGTTGCCCTAATAGCGATCTACGAACTCTGCTTTCAAACGCATCTCAATCCATTTGGCACGCTCTTTAAGGTCACTTTAAAGTGATTGCTGTGTTCACATTTTCATTCATAACTCTGGGGCCCTGAATGCCTAATGTCCTCGCATTGTCAGTGATAGCGCCGGTAACGCCTTTTGGACACGGCAGGCGGCCACATAAACAACAAGAATAACAACAACAATGGCAAACAGCAAACGACAAGAAAAAAATGTGTGAAATTTTTACCTAAAATAAAAATGTGGAAAATGCAAGGCAGCCAGAAAAGGATGTCGGCATTAGGATATGAGCGCTGAGCTCAGGGACGCACTGCGCTATGTCTGCATTTGATTTCCGTTTGCACTGCAGACAGAGTGAGACAGAGAAAGAGAGAGAGAGCGAGGGAGAGAGAGGGAGAGGGAGGAATCACACCTCTGCCACACAAGCGCACAGAAGGCGAGGCGAAGCCAAGCAAACAGCAATCGCATCCGTAGCGGGCCTTGGGTAGATTTTTCACATGCCGTGGCAAACATTTGGCAAACACATGTGCACCAAAATGTGTGGCAGCCACGGCGCTGCCCGTCACGAGGCGTGCAAAGGCCCAAAATGTCGACGCCGACGGTTGAGGTTGAGGTTTGAGCTCGCCGTTTGAGCTGTGTATCTAGTAGATGCGATTTATGCGCTCTGCGTGTTTTTTGTACCTACGCCTTTTGGTCACTGCCTGCTGTCGACTGTCGTCCGTCGTCTGTCGACTGTCGACTGTTATCCTGCTTCTGCCTCCTTCTGGCTCGAGAGCTGCAAGCGGCTGTCTGCGTGTCGTTTGTGTAAACAAATCAAATGGACGTGTTTGTTGTTTTGCCTCGCGCCAAAACAGCAGCAACTCAAAATTGGCCAGCAAATGTCTTTGTCAAGTGAAGTCAACAGCGCCAAGCAAATTGCCAGCTTAAACAGCCAAAAACTGCGACTTCTCCTACCCGCCAGCTAGAAACATAGATAGAGCGAGCAGTTTATGCGACGGTTGTGGATGAAGGGGGGGCGGAAAAAAAGTGGCAAAACTTTTGCAAATCAGCTGAAATTATGAACTTCCGGCTGCAGCCAGCGGAAGTTCATTTTAACCCACAATAAAAGTTTGCATTCTTCAGCGACAGTATGTGTGTGAGTGTGTGAGTGTGTGTGAGTGTGTGTGTGTGCGTCTTTTACATACATATTTCCATGTTGATGTGCAAAAGTTTTACTCTTTATAGGAGAGCATAAAATTTGCATTATTCACTTAAAACAAACAGCAGAAACGCACTGAACTCCTTTCTCTTTTCTTTTTTTTTTTTGTTTTTGCCTTTTCCTGTTTAAAACACTTTTTGCCGTTATGCACAAGCAAACAAACAAACAAACAAACAAATATTAAATGCAAATAGAAATGCGCAAGAAAATTGCATGCATCGTGGCAGCCAATGGCAGCCATTGAATGACTGAGCTCACAGCCAAACAAATAGCGAAATATTTTGAGAAACTATCGAATAAATGGCAGGATATAGCCACGAGCAGCCAGCAGCAGCAAAAGCAGCAGCAGCCAGCAGGACTCGTCGTTGTGGGGGGCAAGTCCTGTTGACAGCCAACGCATTGAACAATGGCACAAGGTGGCACATGCTCAAGGAGTCGCCACGTGTCGGTGGCACAGTCGAGAGCACACCTAGGAGACTTTTAAATGCTCTACAAGGCGATGGGACTTAACTCCACCGATAAACCTTTTTTTAAAAGAATAGGATAGTGATAATATTGGGTCTTTAACTAAGGCTTTTAGATAAATAATAACAACATTTTAATAATTACATTTAATTAGTTGACGAAAGGTGCATCAAATAACAAAACCATTTCAATGATGAAGGGAATATTACTATTAAAAAATGTAACACTTCTAAATGCTAAGAAAACATGTCAATATCGATAGATATTGAAAGTGTAAAATAATGTTGTTAATTTAGCAGAAGGTTTAAAAATAAACAAAAATTTTGCTAATATGAATATTCATATTTTAATTTTTATTGGCAATAGGCAACAAATAATTTGTCCTTGTATTTATCTAGTTGTAAAAATTGTATAATATAATTTATTTAAGTGTTGATGAATTTTAAATGATTTAATTAAAATTCTTTAAATCAGCATTTATTTTAATTATATATAAAAACGCACACAATACATGGAGACAAAAACTAATTCTATAAAAGTTGTTTTAAGGCTATATTCTAATTACAAAAACTGAAATATATGAGCTCTCAATAAAACACGCATTAATCTGCAGAGCATCTCGAAAATCGCATCAGTTTGGATGACAAACTCACAGGCAAATTGCCTTTTAAAGTCCTTGAAGTGATGCTGCCACCTCCGCAGTTAGCAGAATCTCAATCCCCATGCAAACGCAATAAAATGCAACGTTTTTCTAGTTTTCGATTTGAAAGGCAAACTTTTGCTGTTAAACTAACAAATGCCAAGGCAAACAAAAACACACACACAACTTGAAGACGCCAGCCAGTCAGGCAGCGAAAACTTGAGCAGAGATTCCAATTCCGATTCCGATTCTGATTCTGATTCCGACTTCGAACCCCATTCCATGTGTGTGTGTAAAAGGAAGCAAGCCACCTCCCATATGGAGCGGCACGCATGCAAATTGCGCTCAAGGATTTCGCAGGACATTTTGCGAGAATTTATAGTTCGCTGTTATTTACCGACAGGAAGTGCAATTCACAAATCGTTAGCTCTCAGCACAAACACAAATCGAATGCGAGAGCTTGCGTTCACCTTCCCAGCTGCAGCACTTTAGTGTCTTTGTTTGAGTTGGCTCAATATCAGAGAGAGATAGGAGTAAATAAAGATAGAGAGAGAGAGAGAAAGAGAGTGAGGTAAACACTCTGTGTGTGGTAAGCTTGCCCCAGAGCAGAACTTATAATCAACAGCTTTGGCGGCTTAAAACTCGGCAATGAAAATGAAACCCCACAAAACTATTTCGAAAATGTGTGTGTGTGTGTGCGGATAAGTATTTCAAAATAACATAAGTATCTGTGGCCATATATAGACTGGCAGTCAGGCAGCCAGGCAGCCTTCGAGAAAACTTTCCTCGTCGTGCAATTCCCAAAATGCGGCCCGTGTGTGCATTTAAGCCACTTTTACTGAAACTTCACATTAATTTCAATTTGCTGGCAGTAAAAGTTTTTCATGCACGTCCGCAAATTGCTTTTGGGGCCTTCTCCACATACACACACACAGCGTGCGGGGGAACTTTCAACACTTTGCGGCCAAGAGGTGTGCCATATATCTATGTGTGTATGAACTTCAGCTTCGCTGCCAGCCTCGAGTATTATTCGATTCGCATACACAACAAAATAAACAGAAACTGTGATGCTGTCAGCTTCTGTTTCGATCTTTTGTCGTTGGCCGCTTATTTTTTTTTTTTTTTGCTTTTTTGGCCACCCAAAAAACAGATTCGCGGAAAGCACAAGACAAACAAGTGAGAACGAAATGCGAGACGTGCCGAAATTTGCTGGCATTGCAAATGAATTCTGAATTTGGTGGCATTCATAATTCGATGCCGAATAAAAAGGCACCTTCCACGACGCCCACCATCGACGAACTGACTGCAGATGAGATGTCCGACAGCTGTGTGCAATGAAATCATTGAGATAAATTTTGCATCTGGGCAGCGTTACAAGCAACCCTCATTAGTCTTGATAGTTAAACGAGCAAGTCTTTGGGCCCATTAATGGAGGCCAGTTAAATTTTATAAATTAGTCCACATGTGAGTCGCAGCCACACGCACCTTTAAGCCCAAGAAATTTGTCTTTGGGTCACTAAAGCGACCCGCCCCAAACCCCATTCGGCATTCGTTTAAAGTGCTGCCTGGCACACGTTGCATGCACACTTGTCGCCTGTCCCTTTTTGCTTTATAATCCTTTTATTTGCTTGTTGTGCAACTTGTGAGCTCTGCTGCTTGTCTGCTGTCGCATCCCTGCGGGACCTGCAAACTTATTAGACAACTTTTCGCCCCCATTCCCCCCGCACTCCCCGCCCAGAGTTGCTACGAGTAGCAAGTAAGCAACTAACTCTCTAGTGATAAAGACGCACGAATGCCAAGCAGCAAGAAAACATTTTAACATTTTGTGTAGCACACTCATTTACATATGGGATGCTGCACAGTCCGATGGCATGGGAATTGAGATAGAAAGGTTTCTTTCTTAGTCAGTAGTTGAGTCGAGTGCCTGCGAGTGCGCTCGCTATAAGTGCGTGTTTCAGATATAATAGACACACACACACAATACTTCTTTCTCTGTACCTTATACTTATTACACGATGCGGTCTTATCAGCTATTTCTTAGGGTAAGCAACAGCTTCTTTCTTATCGCTACGAATGTATTTTTGGAATACTTACACTGCAAATCAATTGTAATCTCGTCTCAACTCTAACTACCTGGCTTATCAGCAATGTTGGGTTCTTCATTGAATTACCATGCCTACAAGCAGTAAATAATACCTTAATCTATCGCATGTAATCGACCTAAACCGAATCAATCCCTTATTTTGTTTTAAATTTCCTAAAAAATCTGTAAAATATGTTTTTCTATTGAGGCATAGCACCTATTTCTTTGGCTTCGTTTTATATTTTATTGATATTTTTGAATATATTAAGTATTCTTACTGCTATGGAGTCAGTCTTCTAGATTATCATATTGAACTATGTTTGGATTTTCTTCATAACTACACTTGCATTTTGAGCCCAATAAGTTCCACTTATTATTTTAGAAATAATCTGCTAAATTTATAAGTATATCAAGAATATTTAAAAAACTAAATTTCGAATTAATATTTTATATTTAAACTGCAAATATAGTCAAGCGATGAACTTATTTTATTTATTATTTATTCCGTACATTTTTTAAGCAGTAGTTTTCTTTTGTTCCCTAATTTGAATGTATTTATTTTCAATTATTTTAATGACAACAATTTTGTAAACTCGCAATAAGTTTGCCTTATCTAACTAGACGCAATTTGGTGTCCTTGAGTTGTCAACAAATTCGCTTGCCACATGACTGCCACACATAGCAGCTTGCAGCTTGCCAAGTTCAATGCGATGGCATTATTAGTTTACACCTGGCACAAAATGCAGGCACGTCTTGGCTTCAGCCCCGAGATGGGCGAGAACAACGCTGAAATGCCAACCTCGCCGACCACCCAGTGAGTTTGGCTTTTTGCAAAACAAACAGAACGTCAGTCAAAAAAAAAAACAAAAAAAAAAGAAATGGCAAACCGAGCACAAAACTGTGCCGTAGGCAAATGCCGATGATCGGACAGGGAGACCAACGAAAATGTTGCTGCATTCGCATTTTCAATGTTTCAATCTTGGCTGGCATAAATAGCCCCGGCCGTGTGTGTTTACGTTGGCAGCACTTGAAATCGAGGCACCGAAGACCACCCAGAGGCAGCTGCTCGACTGCCTGACTGCCTGAATCTTGTTGTAGTTGCTGTTCTTGCTTGACTCTAACTGGCGGCCCTAAAAAGTTCAAATTAATTACAATTAAAAGTTTTGTGCGGCCCACAACACCTTGGCCAATAAAATTGAAATTTATGGGTCACACATGAGTTGAGCGGCCGCCCCTCAAGATGCTCGGCTAGAGTAGAAGTTGGCTGGCTTATTAATTGCCCAAAAACTGAGACGGCTGCCTGTGGTCGGCCAAAATGCGGAGCTAAGGAAATTTGTCTTACTCCAAAAGTGGACCGCAAGCCAAGGGACAAGGCAGAAGACACAAGGCACTACTAAGACGTAAGACACACCTCCACATGGCCATATCCCGACTGATTCATTTAACTACTTAAGCTATTATCCGGCATCGGGGCGAAAAGGGTTGCTAGCCTCTGATAAATTCACAGTTTTTCCATGCAAAATCTAACCGTTGTGCTTCACCTAAGTGTTGCCTCGCTGATAAGCCAAGAAGAGGGCGGTTATCGGTGTGCCAGTGTGTGTGTGTGTGTGAGTGTGTGTGTGCGACTGTGTGTGCCACATGTGCCACACTCCCTGATGGAAACCACATAATAATTCTCGAGAACAATGTAAGCGTCAATTGTGCATGGCCAAATGTGTGTAAGCGTCTACTATATATACGTATATATATATTTGGATGGGTTCGGATGTTCTTGTTCTTGTGTTTATCTGTATGTGGGTTGCTGCTCCACGGAGACGTTGCCCACATTTCTGCAGATGTAAAACGTCAAGGGACAAAGGCGAGGACGACGACGACGACGTCGACGGCACATGCCACACGTCAAGTCGAGAAATTTAAATTAAAAACCTTTTTGCATGAAATATTTTTGTTGCTATTATATGCGAGTCGTATTATGCTGGTTGCTGTTGTTCTTGTTGTTGTTGTTATTGCTGTTGCAACATATTGCAAGCGTAGGAAACTAGCAGCGAAAAAGTCATGCTTAGTAGTTTAAATAATGATTAAAACAGGAATCCTTGAGATTTTTAATTACATATTTAGAACACTAGTTTAAATTAGTTTTTACTACAGACATAAAATTCTTCCACAGCGCCTATAAAGATTTCATTTATTAATAATAATATACTATTTACCTATATATACATATGTCTGAGGACATCAAGAAAAAAATAAAAATAAAATTATATAATAATCTTTGGTTTGCGGACAATAAGAAAATGTATTTATTTCTTATGACCTAAATACTACCGATAAAATCAATTATACAACAGGAAACTGAGTGTTAACAATCATTAAAGAGAAGTTAAAAACACTTCAGAAGCTGTTTGCTTAACTCAGAAATATATTTTGAAATGTAAATAATATTGATAGATGCATAATAAAAAAATATCAAGTATTTTTAAACAAACCATTGGTAATTGTTTGAGATCTTTTTGTCTGACACATTAATCATCAATGCACGTTCAGTAAAATTACGGGTCGCTGATATGCAATAGTATAATACTACTTAAACGATTAGTAACAAACACTAGAAAAAGAAAGATAAAAGTACTACCATTGTTCTGTTGGGAACAAAGGCTCAAGTCTGCATATTATAGTTTCTTATAGGGTTTATCAGCTTTCACTCGCATCTGAAGGTTTCATGCAATAAATAAATCTACTTGAGCTCGAATGTTTAGCCTCGAAATGCCTATAAAAGTAAATCAGCCTGATGGTTTTTTTACTTTCGGTATCTAGTATTTCTTTGTGGCAATTCTTTAGCTTGGTTTTCTTTTTGCTTTTTTTTCCACATATGCTTCGCTTTGTGGCGCCAATTAATTTGTGTGCTTAATTCAGCTAATTATTCCAGGCAATAAAATTCTCAATAGATGCGTAGATTGTGCTGCATGTCGGTTGGTGGCATGAGGCAACTGCGCGAAGTGAACTGGCTTGGGGTCACATCGTCGACACCTAAAGCAGTCGACACCAAAGACATGCGGCAAGTTCAAGCTGCTGTTGGCCGTGGAGCTGGGGCACGTGTCGGAGAAGGACAAGGACACGTTCAGGGACACTTTTAATTCAATTCGCAAAGGTTCCTTGGCTCTCTTACGTTTTGTTTTTTTTTTTTTTTTGTTCGTTGTCGTCGCTTCTTTTTTTTTTTAGCTTAACAAAGCAAATAAAAATAGAAATAAAAAAAGCAAAGGCGACATTTAAATTCAAATTGTTCAAGACGCTGACGAAGATGCCGGCGCCACACGTCGGATTAATTTTATGTGCGCCAAGCAGGACGATCCTTGGCTCCGTCGTTGACGTTGTCGTTGGCTTCCCTTGGCGTCGTTCAATTAGAGTCAACTTTGGCTTGGAGGGAGAGGGATTGGTGTGTGTGTGTGTGTGTGCGGTGGAGGGGGAAGGGGGAGCGATGGTTTGGGCCATTGCCATTGGCTGTGCGAGCAGCCATGCAATTGTTAAAATCGAATTAAGCCACGGTGTCGCATACTTTTGATCTCCTTGACGCCGGCAACGTCGCACAGCCAATGAAATGTTGCAAACCCCCAGCAGTCTGCCAATGTCCTTACGTTGTCCTTGCCTCAGTCGCACTGCCAATGCCCCACAGAGGTATCTTTCTCTCTCTCTCTCTCTCTGTCTTACTTTCTTGCTTGAGCTCCTCCAGCATTTATATATATGTATATGTATATATTTTTTTTTTGGGTGCGATTGCGATTTCGGTTTCAATTTCAGTCGCTGGCGCAAATGAAATTAAATGAAGATTAGTCGTGTGCTCGCTTCCAGATTATTCCAAGAAATAAAAATCCTCACGATACGAGTACTCCACATTCAACCACCGCCACCCACGCCGCCATTTGAGTACTCATTATTTTTTCGTTTTCGTTTTGTCTTGCTGGCGTTGTTGTGGCGGCTCTCATGGCTTCCATTTGCCTTTTTATGGCGCTTGAGGTGATTTGGTCCAAGTTCGCCGCCCCCAATTCGACATTAGCGATTTGCAAATCACAAGCTACATTTGCTCCACAAATGATGGCCAGCTTTGCTTTCAGCTTCAGCTTCGGCTTCAACTCGCCGACAAAGCTACAACATTAAGCCAAGAGTTTCGGCAATAACCTGTGAAAGGCAAATCAACATTCTCTGTTGCTAAGCTACAAATGATTGAGACGAAGTACATAATCTCAACTCGTCTCTACAACATAGAATGTAAACGACACGCCACCTCTTTCAACTCTAAATATATATATTTTACTTTCTGCTCTCTACTCTATAGTTTACAATTCTATAATCAACCAAGCGTGCTGGAATTATTGTTGGCATCGTGCTCGTCTCGATTGCCGCCATACTCTGGAGACTTCCCGCGATCCATTCGATGTGCGGCTGCACTCTGATGAATATCAGCGAATTGTTTTGACTCGTCATCGTCTGTAGAAGCCCGGCCAGATAATAACTTTGCGGTTGTGCATTCTCCACATTGACGCCCATCAGCGGCGAGCCGCTCACCAGGGGCGTGGTCTGATTGCTGTTGCCACAAACTGGAGACACGTTGAGTGCGAACGCTGCACGAATGAAGTTCTGACGCATCAGCGTCTCTCGACAACTCATTGCCGCCTGGATCTGTGTCAGAGCTTTCAGCTTGTAGGCAATGTTCTCGTTGAGCGCAAAGCCGGCATAAATAAAATGCTGGCCAATATACGTGACAGCTTTGCGGGCCACTAAACAAATCGGACGTATAAAGCTGCTCACTGTGACAGCTTGCGTCAGCTTCAATATGCTCAGATTGTTGGCTAGCGATCGATCGTCGTAGTTGGGATGCACGATGATCTCATCGATCGCAATGAGCTGTGGACTGTGATTGCAACGTTGCTGGGCATCGCAGTCGTGCTCCATGTACGGATTCCTGGGATCCCAGTCGCCCAATAGCGCCCAACGCACAGTTGTTGCTCTCATTTCGGACTCACCGAAGC
This sequence comes from Drosophila siamana, assembly GCA_035047445.1. Lineage (NCBI taxonomy): Eukaryota > Metazoa > Arthropoda > Insecta > Diptera > Drosophilidae > Drosophila > Drosophila siamana. The sequence continues at coordinate 12,444,745 of JAWNPP010000004.1, read as the reverse complement.
ATTGGGCTGGTGCCAAGAGATGCTGTCGTGAGATCAGCGTCGCCAAGCAGTTGTAGACAATGCCACGATCCGCTGTTTCAAGAGAGCATGTAGTTTAATCAGAGAGAGAGAGAGAGAGAGAGAGAGAGAGAGAGAGAGAGAGAGAGAGAGAGCGAGATTCTTGCGACAGCTACGTACTCTCAAAGCCCACTCTGGCGATCCAGGGAAACTCATTCAAGTCCACCACATTCGATTGATTCGCATAGCTCGCCTCGTTCAAATAGCCGCAATCTGGAGCATCTGCAAGGTGAAACTTCATGTTTATCTATTGCCCAAGTTTTAATGCTCTGGCTTACCTTGTGCCAGCACAATTTGCTGCCAGTTGACGACGGGCAATAGCAACAGCAAAAGCTGCCAAATTTGAGTAGCCGAAATTCTCATGCTCTTTTCTTGGGCATTCGCACCAAACAACTGAATGAGCTCATTTTACATTCAATATTAATTGAACAATATTGTCGCAAACAACTCTCTTATCAGACATCGTTGCGTGCGACTCTTAGCTGGGAATTTTCGCTTATTTTGCTCTCTAATCTCGGTGCCTATTTTCGTCTTTACGGATTTTATAATTCTGCGCAAATGTCAACGAGCTGATTCATTGATTTACTAACAATATTTTGCCTCCATTTTGTTTGCTGTAATGCAAGAGTTGAACTTTTTTCCACCTACCGTTTAATTAACCCTCTTCACGCCTTGGCCAGCGGCTGCAACACGTGTTCAATTAAAAAACTTGTCGTTAATTGCAAAGCAATTTGCTTTCATCACACAACTGCCGGACACTTGGTTACTTGTCTTGCCGGTTTCGCCTGTCGCCGGCTGAACAACTCTACTTTGGCCGCGGCTGATGAGCAGCAGCCGCTGGTGTTGACATTTTTTGCATATTAATTGAAGAAAGACAAGGCGTCGTCTTGGACTCGGCCACCCTTGGCTTAATTTGCGGTAAGTTCATTAAGTAATAAAACATAAATTTCAGTTTTTTTTCCCCACCAATTCTGTTGCTGTACTTTCGTTATACACCCCATCACAGCTGTATGTATAAAATTTCATTTTTTGCTTTTTTCTGTGTAATGTTTTGCATATTTCTTTAATGAATTAATTCTGTTTTGGTTTTGCTTTTGGTTTGTTTTTTTTTTTTTTTGTTTTTTGTTGATTCACCGTTCAGTGGACTTTGATAAAGGCGCAAAGTCGTGGCCGATAAAAAGGCCAACGCAACGGGGAAAAATGATGGAAAAAATAAACGCGAAGTTCTTTTTTTTTCATAATTTATGCGGAAAAAATGACGCACTGCTGTGGGGAGAGGGGGCGCTGGGCGGGGTAGAAGCGGAAAACGTGTTTTCATCAACTTTGACTGGACTCCGACGCTGGTCGCTTAATTATGCGCTAGCCGCAAAACTTTTCTATCAATTTGTGTGGTAAACTTGTTTTTGGCATTGCGCGCCGTTAAAAAAAAAACATGTTTTGCATTCGAAACATTTTCAATACGTATTTGATGCGCCTGATATTATATTATTTTTCCCCAAATTTAATTGCCTCCTTTGGGCATGATAAAAATGTTGCATCGAATTGCGGCGACAAACAGTTACACGACAAGTCGTGATCGGGGGTCGGGGACATCAGACGAAACATATATTTTATTTGACACGATGGATTCTTTGAAATGGTTGTCGCCTCGTTGGTGTGTAGTCAAATTTGTTGGCGTTTGCTTTGTTGACATATGTGCCCGCAAATGAGCCGTGCAATTGCCGTCGTGGCCTCGCATATTGACAGCTACAGCTCTACAGTTCTCTGACTGCATCTTCAAAACTACAAGCTGCGCTGCATTCACGATTCCCGATTGAAGTGCACTTCTCGCGGGAATCGTCTCAAATTTCCGACGTGCGCACAGCTTGTGACTGACTGACTGACAACAGTTTTGTCCGTTGCTCCGTCTGTCTGTCATGCTGTATGTGACTGTTGCTCCATGTTGTCTCTCTGCCTGATAAGCGTGTCGATATACGTGCCGTATGCGGCACACAGGAGAGACAGCTTACACTGTGCAACAAAGTGCTGAGACCCGAGATGTTCAGCAATGATAAACGCAACTAATTAGTTAGTTTGTATGCACATATAGTCTATATAGTTTATTATAGAGCAGTAGCTGACACTGAGCAGCCAAATATAAGCACATTGTATACATATATATCGCAGTTTGTAGGAGTTGTTGATATGTTTAATAACTAAAGATATAAATGCAAATAAATTAGCGCTGAAATTCACTGTTTTTTTTTATCAAAGTAGCGCCTTGCTTGTAACAATTATACTTGCGTATATTTTATTTCAAAATCTATTTCCTAATTCTTATTAAATTAATAAGTTTACGTGTATTTTAGTGTCTGCCTAACCCGAAAATTGCATTGCAATTGCATAATAAATACTAGAGTTAAATAAAAAAGACTTCTGCATTATTTAGCCTTTGAGTTGGTGGGTAATAATGAAACAGCAAACGTTGTTGTCTAGTGTACGTCTGACAAACGTCTGAGCGGGTGTCAGCCTGTCAACAGACAAATAGTCAAGTCTGCAGAGCATTCAGTGAGCGCTAATGAATAGTTCTCGCCGGGGGCAATTAGTTGAGGTAATACAAGGGAGTAAAACGTGGACTACGCCATCGAGCTTATCTATCTATCATTTTCTCAATAACTCAGAGACCTTATCTGCCCTGGTCATGGATGTGTGCATGCATCTAGAGCAGCAGCAGCAGACGCTATCAGTGACGCTGTACATAGTTCACCTCTGACCGCTGGGCGATAACGACAGCTGCGAACGCAGACAGCCGGAGAGTCGATGATAGGATTGATCAGCGAACTGATCGTCGCATTTCGTGTTCAACCTTTAAAGCGCCATGTTGCATCAATCGCTGTTGTCGCTGCTGGCGCTGCTGCTGCTGGCCGCTTTGGCCAACGCCGACGTCATCCACTTCGAGAACTGTCCCGACAGCGTCGACGTCTGCCCCATCAATGAGGTGCGTGTGGATCCCTGCCCCCAGGCAGCCACGCGGGCGCCTTGCCACATTCGCCGTCGTCGCCCCACCACCATGAGCTTTGACTTCACGCCCTCCTTCGATGCGGAGCGCCTGGAGGCCAGCCTCGTGTGGGCCAAGAGTGAGACCGAGGAGTTGCCGCTGGTCACCATGGAGCGGGATGCCTGCAAGTCGACTACTTGCCCCATCGAGAGTGGCAAGAAGCAAACCTACACGCTGAGAATACCCATCGAATCGAAGTTCCCCGTCAGCCCGTACACCATTCGTTGGGCCATCAAGGATCCGGTTACTAGCAAGCGTTGTTGCTTCACCGTTGACATCAAGGTGGTGCGCTGAAAATCGCCAAATCGTTGTGTACTATAATTAAATGCTCCTCAATTTTCAAAACGAAACAATTTGTGTGCGTTTTTCCTTGGCTTATTATTGTTTTTTGTTTTATTTTTTTCTATTTGCTGACGAGTCTCCTGGGATAACGAATATTACGTCATAGTCATCAACCTGCAATGCTAATTAAACAAGAATGTCCGAGGCCGCGGGGCGGCGTTAAATCAACAGGGAGTAAAAAACTTTGATTGAACTTTTGGGTGCCATAAAAGCGGCTGTTCGTCTCCCGTCTCGCCTTTTTGTATATATACATTTTTTTGTCTCGGCTACTTATCAGCGTCGTCAAACAATTAAAAATTGAGCACTTAAGTTTGTGGTCATAAAATCATTTGTTTTTCTTTATTTTTTATTGTTTTCTCTACGCACTGTCCGCTCTGCTGGAAAATTCAAATAGCAATAATTTGAAATCACTTTTTTTTTTTGCTCTCAATTTCTGTTTTCTTCTTTTTGTTTGGCTGTTGTTGTGTTTACCTAAACGAGAAAATGTTTACGCATTTTTGTGTCGTCGGGGCAGCAGTAACCAAAAGAAAGCTGATAAGCACAGCATTTTGGGTGCCTCGACCTCAAAACATAGCAACAACCACAACAACGACAACAACCACTTGAGTAAATAATAAACAAAAAAAAAGGCAAATGACAAACTGAAATTATGGATGACGATGGTCTTCGCTGGGCAAGTTTGTTGCGCGCATATTTCATAATTTATTGTGGAACTGGAGATTGGAGTAATTGGAGAAGCACAAAACGAAGTACTACACTTAGTACACTTAGCTGCTCACTCATGGGCGCTGCTCTCGCCGTACTTACAGCCGAGCACATAGGGCGTCTTGGTCAACTGCGACATGATCTCGCACTTGACGACCTCAAAGCAGGCGGTGGCATCCACATAGAGCACCTCGCGGCGATGACTGAGATAGGTGTTGAGCAGGGCTTCGCTCTTGCGAAACTGCTGCATCTGGCGATCCAAGTAGACTATCGTATCCTGTGGACTTGGCTTATAGCTGCGCATCAGCTGGCGCATTCTGGCCATATGCTCGTCGATCTGCAGGAAGATGAAACGATTCGGCGGCACCGTGAAGTTCTCGAAGAGTTCGCGTGCCTCACAGCGATTGTTCGGATAGTTGTACAGTATCCAGCCACGATGCAGTGCATCCTCTTTGAGCAAACGCTCTTGTATGATGTTGCCAATGGCCTCGGAGCGCATAAACACACTGTCGGTCTCAATGCCCAGCTGCAGCAGCGACGTATTCTTATCCTGTCGCTGCCCATTGATGTGGTGATAGGCCAGCGTGTCGGCGTCCAGGATCAGCAGATTCCAACGCTGGGCCAGCACATGAGCGAGCGTGCGACGCCCGGAGCCGGGACGACCGTGCAGCACAATGCGATGGAAGATGTTCTTGGGCAGCTGATAGTAATCGCCGGCAACGCCCAGATGGAAGGCGTTCAGCGCCTTCGCATAGACATCCTGGGCAATGCGTTTGATGTTCTCGCCCAGCCATTGACGCATATCGGGCACCGTTTGCAACGAGAGCTCGGCCAGCACTCGACTCATGATCTCCATCAGCTTGTGCTTCTCAATGTAGAACATGAACCCGGCGCTGTATTTCACAATCATGGACTTGTCCAGCTTGCTGGGATATGACATGATTTCGAAGTTAACTGCAGCAGTGTTTCAAATATTCTTCTTATGAAAATAATTTTATAGAAGTTACTGTATCAAAATGTTTGCTAAGCGTGACGATTGTTTAACAGAACGAGAACAAACAAAACAAAACAGGAGGCAAAGCAACTGAGTTTTATTTTTTAATACAACTGATTTTTGTGTAATTACGAAATTGAAAATGTTAAATATTTTTTTACTAATTTACATGTATACATGCAAATAATAATTTTTACTGCATAGTAATTTAAAAATGATGACAAATAGACCTACAAATTGTTATGTTTCATGTGTAGAAAGTATTTAAAATGTTAATAAACGCATTAAAAGTAATTTTAAGTTTCTTTTTTATGTTGAGTTATTATAAACATTCCTATCAATTGCGGAATGTACTTTAAATACTTTTTTACAAATGTCGATTCAATTAAATAGCAAATATTTCAATAAAATCACAAACATATAAAATGTTTGTAATGGAAAATTTCAGTTTTTTTCTAAGAAACTTCTTGGGTATTGCTAGACCAATTAAAATAGACAATTCTTAATTGTCGAGTGACCACTGTAGCCGTAGTTTGCTAGAGCTTTTGTTTGGATTTAATTTGAGAAACTGTTGTTGCTTATCCCGTTGATTATCTGTTCTTATATTGCCCCTCAGAGTCATTAGCATTAGGCCAACTGTCCGTTGGAATGAAAGGAGTTGGGGATGGGCAATTCATTGCACATATTAATTACATCCGTTACAATATTAGAAAATGGCGCGCAGTTCCGGCGATGGTAGAAGCCAAGACTGGCTATAATGGTCTGGCTAATGTGTTGCCAAGGCGGCGCTGTAAATTGCCATCCATATGAGCCAACTGAGCTGCGTTGGTGACAATATTTTGCTGCGAATTATGACAGCTCTTTTGTCTGAGCGCGCACATTAACAATTTAAAAACTCTCGCTCTCTCATTCTGCGCTCTGCGTTCTGCGTTCTGCGTTTGGCTTGGTTTGGCCAAAAGCAAAGTGTTGCCAAATGGCTGTCATACTTTATATTGTCTTATGAGCTGGCCAAAGTCTTTGGGGTTCGTCCTTAGACGGAGCTAAGCAAAAATGCAAGCATGCCACCGACTTGTCTTATGCATAGTCATAGTAGTAACGAGTGTGCTTGTTGTGTGTGTGTGTGTGTGTGTGTGTATGTGTGGGTGGAGTGGCTAATAAAAACTGGAATTCTATGAAAAATTGTTTCCTGTTGCCCGCTTGTGGCATGATATTGTGCTTGTGGCAGTGACCATATTGTTATGCCAAATATGCTGTTAATATCTTGCACATACTAATAATATTGCATAGTGCATTTGGCTTTGGGCTTTGGGCTTTGCATCGACTCGACAGCAGCTGCTGCAGCTTTAAGTCAGTCACATACTCACTCAGTTTTTTAATTATATAAGATGCGATATCAAAAATATGAATATATATGAGTATGCATGTATGAATGGCTTTTGGGCAACAACTTTTTAATTAAAGTCAAAGCTAAAAGCGAATGGCGTTTGCGTTTGCGTTTGGCGATTTTCACATTTGCGACAGCAGCCGAAAGCAAAGCTCTCAAATGTGCTAAATTGCATTTCATCATCATCGTCATCATACGTATATCGTGTCCCTTTTGCTTTATGCATTTTGTTTTTTAATCACTCGCCCAGCACAACTGACTGAATCAAAAGGCAACATAAATCTGGCACATCGCTGTCCTCAGACGCAGTTTCGCTTATCACAAGTAAAATATATGTTATATGTGAATATGTGTGTATAAAGAAATTGTGATGTGAGGAGGCTTTTTTTTCTATGCGACAACCGACAGTCGACAGACTGCGCTGATTGAATGTGGCTGCCGCAAAAAATAAAAATGAGCACACCCAAATGCTCTGAGCACAGGCGTATAGAGCTCAGCTCATCTGACTCAGCTGATAAGCTGCAGAGAGTGACGACGTTTGGTGCTTGGCACTTGGCTGCTCAGCGTCAAGTTTTTTAGTTGCCCCAACTATGCCTCGTTTAGATATTTGTGCTGCGCACTTTGCTTGCCGCACTTCAAAGTTAGCCGCCTACGTTTGCCAATCGCGCTCGACGAACAAGTAGAAGGAGAACAACAGAAAGAAAAAAAATATGAAATAAAACCACCAGCAACTTTATCGCCGCCTCGGAAAGTCAGCGGCCTTTAGCGTCAAGTTGGCGGCCCTTGCAGCCTCATCGTCTGGCGTGATGTGTGATGTGATGTTATCTGAGCGAGCGTCGTTGCCACACACACTTCCTGCGGAAGCCTGTGTTGCACCGTACACCGTCTCTGCATTATTGTAATTGCCATTTTATCGAGCGCGCCGCGTTGCAGTCAGTTATCAGTCGGTTATCAGTCAAACCGCCTGCATTATTTTGAGCACTGTGGCCGAGCCGCAAACATGCAGCAATTAAAAATCGTCAAACAATTGCTAGTCAACTGCCGTTTTCCCTGTGGACTGGCACATGCCTCAAACAGCAACAACAACAACAACAACAACAAACCACACATCAACAAACGCGTCCACACCTCGCTTGTGTGATTTTTTCTTGCTGTCGACAATTTGCCATTGGCTGCCAATATTTTTGTGGCAATTTTTCTTTTTTTTTTGGTATGCACACATGGTAAAAAATTGTAGCATACTTTGCAGCTGCGGCACGTGAGGCATTGTCCTGTGCGGTCCTCCCATGTTGGCTGCCTTCAATTATGCAGCAATTGAAAAATTACTACGTGTACAGCAATTTTTTCCAACGTTGCGATTTGTTGAAGGGTTGCCTTAGTTGCCACACACACACACACGCACACACACACACAGAAAAGGGCGTGTGGCAGGCACACAACAGGTTTTAAATTTGTCACCACAACAAACAGTGGGCGAAAAACAACAATTCAATGCTGTCCATGACAATCGCCAAATGAAGCACAAATTTAATTACGCAATTTTATTGGATTAACAGCAACCTGGCTGGCAGCAGGACGACGAGGAGCGCTGACTGGCTGCCAGGCTGCCAGGCTCCCTGGCTCCATGGCGCATAAAAACAAATTTAAATAAGCCGCACACATGGGCAGCTGTCCAGCCCCAAACTACGGGCGAAAGAATTTCCATCTTTTGCAGCTTCTAGTCGCGTAGGTGAGCCGTAAATTTGCGCGCCATTGTTGTCCATTTTGCTGCTGTTGTTGTTGACGCCAATGTTGTGTGCGTCCTGGCCACATGGCCAGGGCAACGGCAACGGCAACGGCAGCGGCAAACGACAAAACGTTATCTTCCTTTTTGGCCTTTCACTTATGCAAACGGAACATTTGAAAAATATGTTGGCAGGATAAACAGAACGGCAACAAACTGCAGCTGATGCCAGTCGCCATTTTACGGCGGCCAACTCCAACTTCATTTGCACTGACATTTTAATGAGTATGCAGCGTGCAACGTGCAACGTGCAGCCAGCAGCCAGCAGCCAGCAGCCTGGGCCCAGACACGGTCCAAAAAGCCTTGTTAAATTCATTAGTAAAACCTTGCACCTCAACGCACAGCATCAACAACAAACTCTGCCTCCTCTCTGCTGCTGCTCTGAGTGGCAGGCCGTGACTGCCACACGTTTGGCATCATGTTGCCGCACACGAAATTAAAACCCCACACTCCCACAGCACACAATCCCCTCTGCCTCTACCTCTGCCCACCTCTCTCGCCGCTTGCGTCTCTAGACGCACACACTCACAATCTGTGGAACAACATGACATGATACCGATACTAAACTGACACTTTGACATGGACTTAACCCTAAAAACGCTTTGTTGGCTTTATTGGTGTCGGTTGCCGTGCCGCTCTGCCCTGCTACATGCAACATGGGGCGGCTGTGGCATGTGGCGTGGTGGCGTTGTCAGCAGAACGGCAAAACGGCAAAACGGCAACACGACCAAAGGTATCCACTTGATTTTTGCACTAATTTACGTGGATTAAACGCTTGTGTGACCTGGGTATTATGTTCAAATACCTTTTAATTGACAATTTGTGTTCAGCATTTGATGGTTGACGCTTGATTTTATTTAATTCTGTAGCTAATAGCCAACAAGGGCAATATATACCCTTAATCTTGGTTGATTCATTGCTTGCAGCTTAATTGACTTTGCTTCACAATTGAATCAACTTTAGTATGCTTTAAATGCATATTAATTTAGTTTGCAACTTGCTGCTTATTCAAATGAAGTTTTCAATTTACAAGTTCGCAAAGAGTTTTTTCATATAGTTTTCGTTCGTTTGTGCAACATCTTCAGCTGCAGGTAGAGTGCAACTCATTTGTATGCCGCAAGTTTGTGAAAACTTTTAATTTGCGCTAACAATTCGTATCGAATCGTATCATGGCTCTCAATCAGCCAAGAGGGCTGTTAGCAAAACCTCAACAAGTCAGCAAGTTGGCCAAATACAATGCCAGAGAAGTGTGCTAAAAGCAATGGTGAAAATAAGCTCAGATAGTTTTGTGCCTGAGACGACTAGAAAATACCCTAAAGAGTGTTGTAGTACATGTTTTGCTGAGCTAAGTTATGATTCCTTTTATTAAATTAAGCATGTTTATGTCTCTTAAAGTAGTAAAATATTTCACTGTTATAAAACACATTTTTTTTTATAAGAAATTGAAGAGTATTCTAAAAATAATTTATGAAATAAAAGTGAAGCGCAGCACTTAGCTATATTATAAAAATATAGTAGTTTCATGTTGTCCCCAGCATTTAAAGAGTATATTTTGTATGTTCGAGAAAAGTGCTTAAATCAGCGTCCGTTTTTTTTTGTATGCCATTGCCCAACACTGGCAAAGTTTCCGGCCGAGGTGGTTTATGTGGGCAGCGCTTAGCTTAAGTTGCCGCACGAGGCAACGCGACGTTGTTGCCGCCAAAAGTCGTCGTCTAATTGAACCCAACAGATATTTTCAATTAGCAGCTAAACATTTGTGCGCTAAAAAACTTTTATTCAATTTTTCTTTTTTTTCCTGCAATTTTTTTCGCGCTGCTTTTTTTTAACAGCACCTTGAGCTAAATTCCTGCGGGGCGAACACGTCTGGACAGTGTTTGGCTAAATAAAAAAGGCACCTTAGTGCACAGAAACTTTGTTTAACAGCGGGCTGCAAACTTTTAATGGCATTAACAGGAAGAAGATGGGGAAGAAAAAAAACGCAACGCAACGAAACGAGACGACAACGCTTTAAGTTTTGTGTGTGTCTGACGTGAAAAGGTGGCCGAAAAGCGATTGCAAACTTAGCTGTTGAATTTGTTGCCAAAGTCTGCAGCAGCATCAGCAGCATCAGCAGCAGCAATCGTATTTGTGTGTGGTTGCTGCATAAATCATTTGAGAATATTTTTATGCGTTGCGTAAATTTAATTGATAAAAGTGTTGCACTCGTTTGGCCAGCAGTTTTTGGGACAGTTGTTGGCCGGTTTTTGGGGCCAAAATGCAAATGCAAAATGCGCTGCGTGCCTGACGAGGCAGCCAAAAATGACTACAAAATGCCGAAAATCTACAACTTGAGATAAGCGTCGAGTTCAAACAAACTAATTCAAAGTGCGCCACTGCCAAATGCGCCGCAGACTCCGAGAGCGAGTGAGAGAGTGGCATGGAGATGGAAAAGCAGAGACAGCGAGAGTTAGTTCAGTGTACAATGGGACAAATGCCAATTTCTTTTAAGCTGTTTCAAGAGTTAGTAGTGTAATTTTATTACAAGGAATCTAGGCGACATTTTCAGCCTTTATTTTTAAACTATAGTTCAAGTATTAATTGGCTACAATGATGCATCAAAAGTCACTTTAGAGTTCAATATTGATTTATGCATTGTATTTGCAGCTATTCAATCAAAAGTATTTACTTAAATAGTACAAACTTGGAATTTTTCTTTACCTTGGAGTATTTAGAAACAATTAGTTTAAGAGCTGATATTTCTTAAATTATGTTGTTCTTTTAATATTGGTATTTCTGTTACTGGTTCTTACATTTCAATGTATTCTTTATATGTTGTTATAATTGCGTCATCAATAATACGAATTTCGCCCACTGTGCATTGTCAACTGTGTGTGTTATGCACTGTGCTACGCCGCAAAGCATGCAACACAAATCAGCGCATAATGGCAGGGCATGACTGTGTTTGCATTTTGCAGCTAACGAAGTGAAACAGGCAGCTTGCAGCAGGCAACAGGACATAGGACACAGGACGAGCCGCAGGACTGGCACCACGCATTTCAATAATTCTAATTAATTTATTAACGTTTATCAGCAGCGATAAATTTGCCAACACACGCACACACATCGCACATCGAGCGATAGAGAGACCGAGTGTGAAAATCCAGTCGAGAGCGAGACGAGCTGCAATGATTGTTGGATTAGTTCCAAACTGTGTGTGCCACAAACTCAGTGACAACTCTTTGCCGTGTCGCAAAGTTTCCCCTTTTATAGCCCAACTCCGCACAGTTTTAGTGCTTTAGTATAGTAATGGCCAAGAAGATGCGACTTGTATGATAAGTTTCGAGCTCATTCACAGCCATAAATGAAATGAGAAACTTAGACAAAAGCCCCCAAATGCGAGAGAAAGAGCGATAGAGAGAGTATCTTTAGCTAAGCTGAAGAAGTCGCTCGTAAATAAGCAGGCGTTGATTTTAAAACGAGCCCATTGATAAGACGGACCAAAATCGCTGAGGTGGCAAGAAAAGACGACTGAAGAAAATGTTAGAGCGGCTGTTTTTTTTATTGGTTAGCTCCAAATGACTTTTGTTTCGTTTGTTTCGTTTGTTGTGTTTTTTTTTGTCTTGCTTTCTGCTTTTTGCGGACTGAAAGTGTTACAATTTATTGACGCATTTAGATCAAAACTAAGAATCGTCCTCGATTTGCGCAGCTAAATTTTGTGTGCTGACTCGGCAACCCTGCAGCACGATTGTGTTTTGTTTTAATACGAAAATCCCTTAACTTATGCGTCAGCCATGCCCACATCTCCTACCCCTCCCCCTCCCCATTCGCCTTGTTAGCTAACGCAGAGATTTCTTTTGGCATCATGGCCGGCGGCCAGACAAATCCCAGCGAACGCAACGTGGACGCTACGCTGGTCTCGGCGATACCTTTAATGCATTTTCCTCATATATTGAAAAGCACTTAAAATGTCGAGGGTAGGCGGGGGGATGGTTGCAGCTTGCGAAAATATGAAAAGCATAAAAACCGGGGAAGGTCGCTCGCCTCGCTGCTTATTTTATTATTATTATTTTACAGGGAATTATCTCATTTGAGTGGAGTTACTGCCAACACACCACTCCCTCCACCCACTCTCCACCCCATGCCCCCGTCAAGCTCTCTCAGCTCTCGTCTAGAGCTGTGCTCCTGGCAGCGACCGTTGTGTAATGTGTGCGTAATAACATAATATCCTTAAGATATTTTAATATTGCCTTGCCGCTGCATATTGAACTGCGGCGAGCTCTTCGACTTTGTTCCCCTGCTCATTCCCCATCCTGATCCTGAGTCTGACTCTCTATCTCTCTCTCTGTCGCTCTCATCCGCATCCTGGCTGGCCGCATTTCAACATATTTGACTTTGCTTGGCTGTTTTGCTTGTTTGCCTGTTTATTCTGCGCCAGGCTGCCTGCCGCTGTAACATCCTCCTCCTTTGGCTTTTAACAATACCTTTGTGCATCGTAAAATAATTGCCGCGGGGCATGTAATCTTCTGGATGGCTTGCAATTTGGTTGCCTCCGTTTCGCATGAAACCCGGCAAAAAATAGAGATTGGCAAAAAAAAAAGAACAGAATGTCTGGATCCTAAAAGCTCTGCTCAGCAGCGTCCTGTTCCAGCGGATGTATGTAGAGTGAAAATATTTGGAGTTTTCGCAGCGCTTAGAAATCAATAGATAACTTCAACGAACTGCAATATTAACAAGGTAGATTGTTTGGGGAGACCAATTTAGATGCGGAGAGCAGCAAAAGCAGATGCGAAACTTAGAATTTAGTAAGCGAACAAATTTATAGGAGCGAAGAATTTGTAGAAATTTATGAAACCGTTTTACAAAGTATTACTAAACATGTAAAAGAAAAATATGATATACATTATAGTTATTTAAAATGTTGAATAATTGATAAAAAATTCTACAATGAAAATTTGAATATAATTAGGATTTTTACTGCTTCGCCCAAACAAGAATAAAACGTGCAATAATAAACCGCTTTACAATTGGAGCAACAACTAGCTAGGCTAATATCAGTTATGATATCGGATCATAATTATAATAATGGATTATTCAGCCTCATTTCACTAAGCACAACTCTGTCAGCACCTATAAAAGCAATTGAAAACACTTTACACATGGGAAATAGATAGGTTTCGGGTTCTTGGTTCTTGGTGCTTGGTTTCCCACTTGAGGCATGTTGTAAGTGTATGTGATGCGACCTTTTGCCTCGCACATATCGCACATATCAATAATGGCTTCGGTTGTTTTTGTACTTAATAAGTCGCTCAACTCTCGGGTTCACCATATGCGGCGGCAATTTAATGTGGAGCTCATAAATAAAATGGCTCATTCGGTGTGTTTGTTAGTCAAAGCGTCTGCGGTGACATTATTAAGAACTGGATTGGAGTTGCGAGATGCCAGATGAGCGACGAAAGACGACCAGAGTGTGGAGCGGGAGGGAGGCAAGAGAAGCAAGGGGGGAGGCACACTCACATATTCTCAGGCACTCGAGTTATTGACAAGTTTATGTGCTTAATCCTTCCATAAAGCGCACCATTAAAATGCCAACAAAAGGTACTTTATATGAAAATTTTCGTTCGCTCTGCCACTTTTATCGCCAAGTCGCCGTTCATATTTCAATAAACGCACCGAAATTTGAATGCCTTTCGTCCATTTGTGCGAGTGTGCGAGTAAGACAATCGTCAATTATGGGCGTATCGGATGCGGATGCCATGCGAGACCAACTAAATACTGGGAAATGAACTGAGTTCCCTCAACTTGATCACAACACAACAGCTGCCCTGCTTAGTGTGAAGTTATTGGGCAACCTCGTCGTGGAACAGTTTTTCAGAGTGCTTGGGCATTTTTATTGCTAAGCGTTTGCGTAATTTTTGAGAGAATACTCTCTGAGTGAACGACTGGGAAATACCACGTAATGTGCTTGAAATATAAGACTAACTTTGGAGGCATTAAAAAATATTAAAAGTTAATTTACTGACTCGTTAATTAAAATATGTTTGGAGATTTTATGACTGCTAAATAGACTTGAAATCTTGTATATACACGACTATGAAACACTCTTCATTAATTTCGGCATTCTAGTGGGGCACTTTAGGCAATAATTCACACTGCTAAATTCAATATATATTCTAGGTATATTAGATTCGCAGGCAATAAATAAAATTGCCAGATCTCTGAGTTATGCTCGGCATAAAAATGTATAAGCCGAGCTGCTATTTGCGGCGAAACTCACGAATCCGCAATAAAAATGTTTCGGCACTGTCAAAAACGAAAACGAACAAAAAAAAAAAAAAAAAAAAAAAACGTGTGGCAAGTGTGGAAATGAGGCAGGCATTAATTTGAAAATATTTTTTTTTTGTTCTTGTTTTCGTTTATAGGTTTTGGCTTTGGAGTTGATGGCTTGCCATGTGTCTGGTTAAGTCACTACATGTGTTTCATTATTATTCTTACATTTTTGCTGTTCTTATTATTCTTTTCTTTTTCTTTTTTTTTTTTTTTTGAAGGGTGCGACAATTTGAAAGCTCAGTTTTGGGGCTGCGGTTGCGGCTGCGGCCACATTTAAGCGATTTCACATTTCTTAATGATTTTGACAGCTGAATGATGTTTCATTTGCAGCTCGGCTCGGCTCGGCTGGAATTGTTGTAGTTGTGCCTGTATTTTGTTTTCGGCAGTCTCATATTTTGCTTAATTTTTACACAATTTGCCTCGAGTGGCAAGTCTTTAGTTGATGTCAGTCAAAAGACGCACGCAGATGTTGAAAGAAACGGCAAGTGAAAGAGCTCGACACAAGTGAGTCAGAATCGTGACTTGCTGCCTCAATTACGATACGCAATATTTTGTTGCGGGATTAATTAGGCAGCGTGCCGAACAAAGGCTTCATTAATGGGGCAACCTGAGCAGCCACACACACACACACACACACAGGGACTCTGAATTGAGTTGTGTGGCATGTCAAACGCTGATGGACAGTGCTTTTAATTTTCAGACTAATACATCATAATGCGTCAGGCTGAGGCTGAAGTCAAACACCCCGCAAGGTAGAAACGTCCTTTCGCTCAGCCGTGCGTGTGTGTGATAAGTCTCTCGAAGCGGCAAAACACACGTACAAAATTTCACAACAGTTGTTAGTTTGTCGGCTGGATTTTAGAGCTGCCAGCCGCTTACTCCTCCTTCCCCTCCCTCCCTCAGTTTTGGGGTGGCAAACTGGTGCGAAAATCAAGCCGCCAGGCAACTGGGTGGTTGCTGCAACGTCAAGGTGGAAAGCCGCTTAAGGTACGGCGCAGGGAGGAATGCGGCATGAGGAGGCATTGTTAGAGGTCGACATGTGCGCGATTGGATTAAGTGGCAGGCAGCAACGATTCAAGGACAATCAACTGCACAGCGTGTGCAACACACTACATACAACAGGCAGCGTGTGGCAAGTGTGGCTCGCTGGCTGGCTGGCGAACGTCACCTTCTGTCCAATTTGAAGCTAGACCGCGTAACAGAAATCCATTAAGGTGACCATTTTATTTGCTACATTAGCAGCAATGAGGGTTAAATGCCAGCTCTTTAGACATCTGCTGCAATTGCTGCGACGAAACGATGAAGTTTTCGCCAATTCAATTGCCACACAATTTTTATGGCTTACTCAACAAAAGTGTTAATTGACAGTGCGTCAAATGAGTTTGAAATGCAGTCAAGCGTGCTGGTCAAACAAGGACTTCAAAAGTCCACACCCAGGCGCACATACAATTTAAATGCTAATTCCTGCAGCTGGTTGGCTGCACGTCGAACTCCTTTCAAGCAGCTGCCCTGCTTAGAGCAGAAGACGCAAGCAAAGATTGTGACGCCCACGTGCGTGGCATGCAAGGAATTTCCAATCAATTTTAATTGGCACGCCATCAATAAGCCAAGCCAGCTGGCGGGGGGGACGGGCGGACATTGGATTGGAGTAGTCTAAATTTCAAGATTTTTCGATTTACCATTTTCCGTTTTCCATTTCCATTTCCACTTCCATTTGCATGCGTCGTGTCGTGTTGTGTTGTGTTGTGTTGTGCTCGTGTCGACATTCCACAAATGTTTGTGCATAATTTTAATTAGAGCATTTTTCCTATTTTGCGCAATTTATCTTGCCGACAGCGCATCTTCGACGCTTGCGACTATCGCTTGTTAGAAGCTACTCGATAAGTATTTATTTATAAATGCGTGTGTGGCAAACGCTTCAAGTGTCAGCGTGGCATGCCACTTTTAACTGGCAATGAGTGTCAGCTCATTGCAATAAATTATTTTAAATGAGCATATCGACGCAGCGACTGCCTGTGTTTCGTGTGTGCCTCGTGTGGGTGCCGCACGCATGCAAGTGGCAGGCTCGCAGATGCCGCATATTCGAGGTATTCGAGGCATTTTTATGAGTTAGCCTAGCATTGCCCTTTGACATGGCCCCCGAACAGAGAACCTAAGTAAGGTATACATGCCGGGAATTTATAGAGAAAGTGACTTATGGCTGGAGAGTCAGTGAGTTGCCGGGAAGTTTGTGGGGCGAGTAGATAAATCTTTGAAGCGAGCCAATCAAAACTTCAGCTTCAGCTCATTTAAATGCTCTTTGGGGCTGCACAACAAACTCATTTAAGTTTTGCGCACACACAACAAACGAACTGCAGTCAAGATAGGTAAAAAGGATAACAGCCAAGAGAGCAGCAGAGAGGGCGAAATGTCTCCTGAAATTGTCGCTAAGGGATTGGCAGCGCCAACTTTTGCCCAAAAAGCCCGTTGTCGTTGTCGTTGCCGTTGCCGTTGCCGTTGTCGGCTTAATTGCCAAGTGTCCTTGGCCAAGTGCAAAAGGGAGCCTTAATTGCTGACTGTCCTCCTGCCAACTTTCGCCTCCCGTCACTCGTGTGCAAACAGCAGAGGCAACGAACGGTCAGTTGGCGACCAGCTTGCGACCTAGCCACGCTCAAATGTTTAATTGCCATTTAGTCCTTTTTAATGGACTCTACTGTACTGTAGTTTGGCCTCCCCTGTTCATTACTGTCCACGTCTAGATTTGCGCTCACCTCCTTGCGCTGTCGATACATTATCTGGCCAAAAGTCTCTCTCGACTTTGCGTTGTTGCGGCCTCTAGATAAACTTGCAAATGCTAGCATTTTAATAGCCCGGCACTGGAGACGCAGCGTTTTTGACTTAATACGCTCTTGCCACACACACAGACCCAGAGTCACATCCCCTTGGCACACACATTCATTGTGTTATCTCTTCATCGTGCATGTCCTGCGACTCCTGCGACTCCTGGGCATCCTGTGTGCGCTCCTGTGTGTGCTTCCCTCGTTTGTGTTGCATAAATTTCAGCTGGAATTGCTTGTTGCCATTCTGTTGATAAGACATCGGCGATAGCATGACAATTAGCCACAAACTACATTGAATATATTGTGTGTATTTCTCGAGTTGTCTGCGCGTTTTGCTTTAATTGTTTCTTGGGGCAAATACAATCTGATTGTTTGCTGCTGCTGTGGCACAACTCGTTGTTCGTTTGCTGCACTTACATTTAATGAAAAAAAGTAAAAAGAAATATATATATGTATTTTTTTTTAATGCGCGCTTCATTATTAAATAACTGCTGAGGGCAGCTGCCACGCCCCGCATTGCCCCGCCCCGCCCTGCTGCACGCTCACGACATAAACATAAACTTTGCGCCCTTTTGTGTGTGTGTGTGTGTTGGGTGGAGAAGACTCCTGCCGTCCAATGTAATGTATCCTGGCCGGCGGCAATGGCTAACACAACAAAAAACACCTTTAATATTTTCATTATGAAGTCATTCAGCGCGATTATGAACGCGTGACCCCCGAGGCGACACTCACAGCGAGCCAAAAAGCACAGGATACAAGGCTGCTTCTAATGAACAACAGCAGCAAGGACAACACTTCAGCACTGCCCTCAGCCGGGCTGCTGATGAAAGTGGCTCAAAATGCCAAGGCAGAAGCTTGACGGAGGGCGAACGGAGGGCGGATGGCGATTCGAGCTGAGGTAAATTACAATTTTGTTTATAAGTGGCAGTCGCCCTGGGAGGGATTCGCGTCTCTGGCTCTGGCTCTGGATCCGTCTCCTGATGATGATGATGCTGGCCAAGTGCAGCTGTACCTAATAATCATAATAATTGCGCCATGGGCGTCGACATCGTCAACTTTTGCCAGACGCCAAGCCAACACCGTCGGAACGCCAACAACAATTGCTTATAAAGTGCGTGTGACACATTAACGAAAAAAGCGAGAAAAAAACTGGGAAAAATGGTTGTGAAAAGCGGGGGAAAAAACGCGGAAAAGTGCTAAAGAAAAAAGGCAAATAAAATGACGGGGGCCAGTGGGTAAAACTTCAAAAGAAATAAAAATAAAATGAAGAAAGAAAAGTCTTTTAATGCCGTGAATTTTACGCGGGATTTCTATAAAGTGCAGCAGCAGTTCAACTCCAGCGGTGTGAGAGGTGTAAGTACCTTCGAGTGGGGGAGGGGGAGGGTAGAGTGGGGGCGGTGCGGTGCGTTGTGCTGTAGGCTGCGGTTTGTGCGTCCAAGAAAATTGAAAATGTTCGTGCGTAAATTGACTTTGGGCCGCGAGGACACGAGCATAGAAAAAAAAACGAAGAAAACTGTAAACAGCAAATTGTAAATTGTAAATGGAAACAAGCTTGAACTCAACTGGCCGTCGTGTTGTTCGGTTTCACCTCATGTCCTGATGTCCTCATGGTCGCACAGCCAGGCGTGGGGCGATCCACTTTTTCAAATTGAATTTCTTGGGAGCAGCGGAAGCAAATTAAAAAGAAATTAAGCCAATTTGCTTGTCGGCCAAAGGACTCGCGGCTCAGTTTCCAACAGCCTGGCAAGTAGCTGCCCAGCCCTGCCAGGCTCATGTTGTTGTGGCTCGTAAATCTTTGGCCCATAAATACCAGGAGCTGCAAAACCCGAAATCAGAAGGAGAATGTGTCCCCGGCCCTGGGCAGGACGCGACGTCTCGCTTGGCCGGCGACATCTTCATTTCGGCGTGAAATTCTTTAATCTCATTCAATTCAATTAGTTCGAGTTGACTAGTTAATGTCGCTCTAAGTGTCCTTTCGCGATTGTCCTGCGCTGGGTGGCCAGCTGCGTAGGTGAGCTCTACTTCCGCAGCCACGTCCATTATCCTTGCGGTTCCTGGCTCTTGAGACCCTCGGACACTTTTGTCACTGCGCATTAACTTTTGAAATTTATGGCTCATTTTAGACCTGCCGCTGTTTATATTGATCAATAATTAGCAGCTACATTTTGATATTGCAAAAATGTAATTCATCCAATTTGCATAATGATCGCCAGGCATAAAAATAATATCTTTATTACTAACTCTAATCTAATCATAATTCAAGGAATATTAACAAACAGATAAATTTTTCTTGAATAATGTTGTTGATTCTACTAATTATTTTCATTGCAGCATTTTTCCTTTTTTTCTGTTAAATTTAAAGTATTCAAAAATAAAAGTTTTTCCTTTTTCAATATAAGATAAGTTTGTAAATTATTCTGTATTAAAAAGTCGAGAAATTTCATTAAATGCTAATAATATTTACATATAGATTTATTCAACAAATCATTTCCTTATCGAAATCCTCAATTGAAAAAGTGTGTAGTCAGTGTGAGTTTAGAGTGTGTCAGAATATATGTACATACAATATACTATATAGTTACTAGTTGCGCTTCATTCATGTCGTGGGTTGGTTGGTTGGTTGGGTGTAGTTTCCAGTAGCTTTTTGTTTGTTTGTTGTCTCAAAGGTGATTAAGTAATATTCGCATTTTAAGCTAGAAACTAATGTGCTTGATTTTGATATTTTTTTTTATATGGTGGATGGCTCTTGGTCCGCTGTGTTCTGGCTGCCGCCAGGACGAGCGTCCGACCGCTCATCCTGGGCCGTGGCAGCAACGACAAACTGATCCTCGCGTGGCTTCGCATTGCCAAAAATGCTGGCCGCCTGTTTGGTCTTGGCCAGCGCATTGATCGGCTCGGTGACTGTGCGTGGATTGAGTATGATCTTGGGGCGATCGTTGTCGTCCAAGTAGGAGGAGACCGATTGATTGTTGCCGCCCGACTGCTGCTGTGAGTTGCGCTCATTGGGATTGTAGTGGCCACGACGATCGCGGGTGCGATTCTGGCCAAAGTTGGCGTAGCGAGCACTGTCGCTGCTGATGCTGCGCTGACGCTGGGAGCCGCCGCGTCCATAGTTGTTGCCATTGTTGCGATTGTTGTAGCTGTGGAGATTATGAAAGGAAGTAGATCTCGTTTAGTGGTCAAAAGTAGGCAAAAAGAAGCAACTGCGCTATTTTCTGACATATTTTAAATTATTTCTTGATTCTCTAAATACTTAGTGATGCCGTTAAAATTATTAGGCTTAACTGCAATCAAAAAATTGGCCGCTCAGTGAGAAGACTGTAGCAGCATAATGTTGGTGTGGTATTGTTTTAATGCTTGCAATCAATAAGTTAGAATCAAATGCTGCTTAGTCAAGAGTTGCACAACATACAATGTGGCCGTTAAGTATATCAGAGTGGCCCTTAAGCGAGATATGTGTGTAAATAGCCGACACACTTACCGATGGTTGTAGTTGTTGTTGTAGTGCGGATAGCTACGACTACTCTGGATGCTGTTAAAACTATTAAGCTTAACTGCAATCAAAAAATTGGCCGCTAAGTGAGTAGACTTCAAGTGCAGCAGCATAATGTTGGTGTGGTATTGTTTTAAGGCTTGCAATCAATAAGTTAGAATAAAATGCTGCTTAGTCAAGAGTTGCACAACATACAATTTGGCCGTATATCAAAATGGCCCTTAAGCGAGATATGTGTGTAAATAGCCGACACACTTACCGATGGTTGTAGTTGTTGTTGTAGTGCGGATAGCTACGACTACTCTGGAAGCTGGTGGACGATATGTGCGACTCGACACCTTGTCGCGGACTGCCCAAGCTGGAGGTGTCCTGGCTGCCGCCGAGCGAGCCAAACTCGCTGCTGTTGCTGCCGTCGTTGCCGTGGAAGCCCTCATTGTGGTGCTGTATTCGACCGGCGCCACGCCTGAAGCCGCCGCCGCGTCCCCCGCCACGATTGTAGTTGCCGCCCTGCCGCGGGCTGCCCGGTCCCGACTGGCGATCCATGTGGTAGTTGGAGTTGTTGTGCGACTGGCCGCCAGGACTGTTCTGCTTGCGTGTGAACTGGCCGTGATAGCTCTGGGCGCCGACGCTGTTGTCGCGTCGATAGTTGCGACGCTGGTTGTCGTTGTTGCTGTTGTTGCAGTTGTTGTTGTTGCTGTTGTTGTTGCCACTGCTGCTGGAGGCTGCGCCGCCACCGTTGTTGCCGCCACCGCCGCCGGCGCCGTGCTGCCGGCGATTGTCGGCAATGTCGATGCGCAGCGGTGCCGACAGGTTGTCGAGCTTGATGCGCCCGTTGCGCGACAGAGCGCGCTTCAGTTGATCCAGTGTCTCGAACTCCACGTAGCCATAGCCCTTGAACTCATCGGTCTCGCGATCCTTGATCAGGCGCACGTTCTTCACGTCGAAGTCGTTGAATATCTTCATCACATCGCCCTGGACTAGACCCTTGGGCAGATTGCCCACGAATGCAATGTAGGGCGGTTCGGTGGGCACCTCGCGGTTACGGATGCGGAAGTAACGGTTGCGATTGTTGAAGTTGCGATATTCCTGCTCATGGCTGTTGTTGTTGTTGCTGTTGTTGCTATTTCCTCTGTCGTTGCTGTTGTTGTTGTGGTTGTGGTTGTTGGACCGATCCGCCATATTCCTACGAGCTTGCGTCTTTTTAAACAATATAAATTTTTATCAGTCCGGAGCTCGTTTTTCCAGACGCTTTGGAGTGACATTGGAATGACACTTGAGTTATCCATCAATTTTTGACAGTTACATTATTGACAGATATCGCTAAAATATATTTTCTCAAGAGGTAGGTGATTCTACAATAATTACATTACACTTGTGGCCTGAACACAACTAATAAATTATACAAATTAATTGCGACCTCGTCATAATTCTTGCATCTTCTTTGTTCTGCTTCGCGTTTCATGGCGCTCATTTAAATTGCATTTTCACAGCGAAAAACTTGGCCAAAGCCAAGGTAAATCATAAATGATAAATGTTGGCGCCTGTTTTTCCGTCCCTCTTCTCTCCTCTGTCGCTCTGCTTTGTGTACGCTCAAATGCACGCAAAACATGTGTAAGCAGCGAAGCAAATGGCTCCATCTCCAGCTTCAGCTTCATCTCGTTTGTTTGTGTTATGGATAATAAAAACAACAACTGCAAAGCTGACGACGTCGACGCCGACGCCGACGACGACGACGACGACGATGGCGAGTACATGAAAAAGTCAACAGTAAATAGTGAGAGCAAGCAGTATCAGCAGCAGCAGCAACAACTATAGCAATAACAACAAGTAGAAGAACAACTACCGCGTTTTGTTTGCACGACGAACTCATGACTCATTTTTGTACATTTGTCAAAATTTTTGCCATACATCATTTTAAACAGTGCGCGCCACTGAAGCAAACCAGCTCAGCGGCCGGGGAAAGTGGCATGTATGGATATGGGGCAGGAGAGGGGGAGGAGGTAAGTGCTAAGGGCCAAGGACCAGGACCGGAGTCGTTTCGGGCACCAGTTGGGGCATTATGCGCTGCGAGAGCCAGCACAGTGGTAAGCAAGTGTGCTAAGAACTAAGAATATTAATTACACAACTTGAAACGATATTAATGTGGAATGATGTTAGAAAAGAAATGAAAATATGTAGAGAGAATTAATAGAATTCATATTGGTTAAAGATGATATATAAAGTTTGCAAGCATTCTGAAAAGAAAAAATATTACAATTGTATTTACAAAGTCAGATCTTATATTAAATGTTAAACTTCTAACGATAATATACACATTTTCAAGCATTAGGGAAGAAATATATTAGAAATTGTGTAAGATTATAATTCAATAACAAAAGAATAACTGTAAAATAATTTTACAAATTTGCTAGCTTCAGTCTTTCATAGTTATGTTATGGAGATGAAATGTGTTTTTGTTTATTGACAAATAATGTTGAATGTTATTCAGAGAGTTTTCAGTTATTTTTAATATATATGGCGTTTCAAAATTTACACCTTTTGCAGCGTTTGGCACCAGTGTGCCTTACGATTTCAAACAGCGTGGTTCTCTGGGTTTTTTTGGGGATACTGCGGAGAGGTTTGGGATTCGGCACACGCCAACGCATGGGCCAAGATAAATCGTCAGCAACACGGAATTAAAAACTGATGTAGCGATTAATTTATCACTCACTCGGCAGCAACAGCAGCAGCAACGGCAACAGCAACAAAAGC
Organism: Drosophila siamana; assembly: GCA_035047445.1. NCBI lineage: Eukaryota > Metazoa > Arthropoda > Insecta > Diptera > Drosophilidae > Drosophila > Drosophila siamana. Next base: position 12,421,074 of record JAWNPP010000004.1, on the reverse strand, counting down.
AACACAAACTACTTGCAACTGGCAGCAGCAGAGAAGAGTTTGCCAGCTAGTGGCAATATTTAACTAACAAGTTGCAATGCAACAACAATGGCGGGGCAGTTGGAGTTGCAGCTACAGTTGCAGTTACAGTTTCATCCACGTTGAGCTGAACTTCGAACTCGATGCGGACAGTAAATAAATTACGAGCAACAAATAAACGCGCTCGGCTGCATCGATGGACAGGGACGCCAAAAAAAAGTAGAGGAAAACAAAAGCAAAGGGAAAGTAGAGACAGAGATAGAGACAGAGGCAGGAAAAGTAAAGAGCGTAGCAAAACGAGAAATGTGGACAAACAAAGACAAGAAAACGGAACCGGAAACGCTTTCAGCTGTCGAATTTGTATGAGCTGCCGTTGCTGCTGTTGCTGTTGCTGCTGTTGCTGTTGATGTTGCTGCTGCGTGCTGCCGCGTGCCTCGTGCCCTTGGCTGATGCTCATCCTGTCTTAGGTCAGCATGGATGCTTCATCTCCATTTCCACATCCCCCCACTTGCTTCGTAAGTGTTCAATCATTTGATTGTTGCAACAGTGCAACATGGCCAAAACGAAGTGAAACACCGAAAAGGATTTATGGTCATCGATCAGAATTAATGAAGATTTTGTTTTAGCACACGCTGACAAAGCTCGCTCTCCCCATCACTCCCTTCCTCTCCTTCCCCATCCTGCAGCGCAAAGACAACAAGGGCAGGAGGTGAAACATCTAGCTGCCTAAGCAGCTTCAAATAGAGCATTTGTTGTTAATCGTTTCAGCTTGAGTTGCACTTCAAGTACGAGTATTACACTACATTAGCGAAATTAAATTGATTTTCCGTTGCGCCTGCTTCGATTTGCTTCTATGTGTATATATATTTTTTTTGGTGCCCTTCTGCGCTCTCTGCCCACCCTGGCATGTCCTTGATACGAGTGCTCGCATTTCACCACCTTTTAACTCGCTATCCACTTTGCGTCTCTCGTCATAATGAAGCCCATGGCTTGATTTATGCTGCAGCGCCCGCAAGTATGCAGCGTAAATATTTTTATGACCCAATATATAAACCCATACATACATACATATAAGTGAGCCCCGCAACTGTTCCCCCCGTTCTTATACACTGCACTTGTGTTTGAACGGCCCACGCACTAATCATATTAAACGAAATTCATACGTCGCCGCATTTATGCGATTTACTTCGGCAGGAGAGTTTTTGCGAGGGTTGCTAAAAACCTTACACATTGTTTTGTAGTTGCTATTGTTGTTGTAGTTGCTGTTTTTGTTGTAGTGTTGCTCTCGTTGGCAACATTTTCGTTGTCGTTTAAACTAATTGAGTGTTACAAATTTTATGTGCAAAATCTTTAAGCTAAATTGAAATTTGTTTTGTTTGCCTTTCGCCTGGTCTTTGTTGTTGTTGCCGAACATTTTTCACATATGATGCGGGTTGTATATGAACCCATTTAATGTTATGTGCACATTTCGTAAGTGCGCTGAACCATTTTCCAACTTGAGGTATGCTTATCGCTTTAAAGCATTTACCAGCTCTGTATTTGGGGTCTGGAGCAGGGGAACAAGCACTCTGTATATCTCCATAAAGCGTCTGTCTGTTTATATATAGTGTATAGTATTTCATAGTCAATGTTGTATCTTTATTGTGCATCTTAAACTTAAACTACGTTTGCTGGCTGCCAACAATTTGATAATTGCCTCGCATTTTTCGACAATTTACATAATTTATGATGCACTTGCAGCCCACGCCGCGAGATCAAGGCTGGCATTGCATAGCAATTGGCTAAGATGATTTGTGCCATTTGCAGCTTGGCTTGGCTCACAAGATAACAGCCCAGTTTGGCGACAGTCTCGAGTGCAATAAATGCGAAATGTAGAATGCGAAATGCGAAAGGAAAATAAAACAAAACGATGAAACAAAATTAAACTTATATGCTTGTTGTGAGATTTATCATTTTTGGGCCCATATATCAGCGCTCGAGTGGCAGGCCAATAAAATATGGCCACTTGTTTAGGGCCTGGCCAATTACCAACTAGCCCAACCAAGCGCAAAAAGCTGTCGCGAAAATGTTGAAAAATTAACATTGCGTGTCTACAGCGCAATTGCAAGCGAGATATTGGAGGGATTGGGAGAAAGAGAGAGAGAGTATCTATAGTCCAGTTGCTGAAACTTGTAGATTTATGCCAATTTAAAGAGACACAACACACACAGCCTGATGCTGATTTATGGCGTTCATCTCAAAATGTTTGGCAAGGGGTTTCAATACCATCATGGACGACAACAGCTCTTGACTGCTCGTAAATTATGCGTATGATCAAATTGCTACCTTCATGTCGAAGTCATTGAAAGTCGTACTTTTTGTGTTCTTCTTCTTTTCTGTGAGTGTGTTTTGTGTTGTGCTTTCAATTAAGTCAATTGATTTTAATTAGACCATGACTTAAACATATTTTGTGTAAGCATATTCCTAAGAAATTATTATTAAACACGCGACTCGAATAGAGACAGGGAGAGAGAGAGAGAGAGAGCGAGAGCGAGAGAGAGGTCTGGGCTGTTACCTCGCCACAGTTGAGGCGGCTGTAACTTAATATCGGAGCAAATACTCTAACCATTCAGCTCAATTAATGGGAATTACGAGTGTGGCGCGTTTGGCGGAGTATATGGCCAAGTTGAAGCATAATGCACCAGCAGTAAAAGCAGTTGAGTGCCCACATGTAATGCCAACTGGAAGAGGGTAGCTTCGGTTCCAGTTTGAGCTCCTTAATTGGTGACAAGCCAACAAATACACAGAAACACACACACACACGATGATAGAGAGCGAGGGCCTCACATGCGACGTGCTTCAATTGAGGTGATCAACGTTAATTAAAAGCCAACAAAAGACAGTGAAATTGACTCAGCAGCCCAGCGGCGACGGCGACGACGACGGCGACTGTTGTGCTGCCTCATTAAGTGGTTGCCACGCCGCGCCCACATACGAGTAGGCTCTCTCCCCTTGCCCCACGTCGCCGCCGCCGCTCACTCGTTGAGCGATCAAGATGAAAAATTAACATTTCGCGCATCATTAAAATTCCAACAGCAGTTGGAAGGCAACTATGATGCGGATTGGGAATGGGACTTGAATTGGGCCATATGGGGAGCACTATGTGCGGTTGACAAATGCCGCAACGTGCTCAATGTTTCCATTTTCCATTTCCATTTCCATCTATTGCTCTGTGATTACTGTCGCTTCAGCTGTGCCACAGCCTGTGGCTCATTTGTCGCAACGGCGACGGCGGCGGCGGCGGCGGGGCGAGCAAATGAGTAAAACAAATGCGTCAACACCGAATTTTCATTTGGTTAATGTGTGAAAGTGCCTTGGCGGACAAAACTACAACTACAACTAGTAGATAGCGAGAACTGTCTGTCGACTACTTACAAAACGCGTACGCACATAAGCAGGCATCAGTGAAATAATAACATGAATTTATCAATTTGTCATGTTGATATTTGTTTGGCAATTTATTTTCCTTCTGCGACATGTGCACAGCCTCCGCAGCAGATCTTGCTCTTCTCTCTCCCAGTCTCTTTCTCCTTCCCTTGCTACCATTTCCTCGCCGTCCAGTTCCGTTTGCTGCCTACGTTTTTCTTTGCCTTGCTTTTCTCTTTCTTGTCTTTTCTATATCTATTCTTAGACGATGGTTTTGTGTGCAACTTGAGGCATGTGCATGTGCAATTGTGGGGCAGTAATTGATTGCCGTACTTATCCCACTTACAGCTAAGTTAATGAGCAATGCTTGAGGTATTATTGTAAAAGGTTTTTCATCTGCTCGACCAGCAATATTGTTCTACTCAAAAATGTATTAATTTCCTTATGGGAATTTAATCCAGCTAAAAGAGATATTGTATTGTCTAATTAATTTTATGGATAAAATAAGGAAAACCAAAATGTTGCAATATATTTCAAAATATATATTGTGTTTATTTTTAAATAAATACATTTATATATTAATTCTGGGTAATATGGATGACAGAGAATTAGACAAAGACAACTGCAAAGAAAATGTTATGGTTAAATTCTAAAATAATACTACAAAAATATTAAATTTGTACTTTTAAAGCATAAAACTTGTTTCTTTGTTTCTGTAAGGACTACAACAATATTGAACGTTATAAAATTGAAGTGATTTCAATTTTGGAAATACTTTATTTGTTTACTCGCATTCTGTTTATTGTGAAAACATAGTTTCTGAAGATTTAAAGACGACATTTGTAATAGGTAAACATCCGATATGGAATAGTATCCTTTTAAATTAGTCATCTCAATTTTATAGTCTCAATAAGTATTCGAACGGCTGGCGAAGGAATCTGAGTGTGAGTGTGTGAGTGTTTGTATCTGCACCTTGAAAGCAGACAGTCACAAATCATTCAGCAGCCAGAAACAAACAAACAGGCAGACAGGGAATTTAAAGTCATTTAACTTGGCATAATAAGCGGTGCCTAGAAGGAGCAATGAGAAGAGAAGGAGGGGGGAGGGGGGAAGTAGGTCCTGAAGCTGTTCCCCACGCATTACGGCTGCCTGTCGCTCAACGCTGATGCTCAGCGCTGATGATTATGATGATGATGATGTCACCTTCTACAACAGCGACACAAAGAGACAGAAACAGATACACAGCCATCTAGAGAGAGAGAGAGAGCGAGAGAAGGAGAGATGAAGAGGGGCCATAGTAAACACGACCATAAAAACCATTAACATCTGGTGTGATTAACTCTTAAAACGGCGAGTGAAGTCCGTTGGCTCCTAAGCAGCCGCCCCAGCCATTGCGATTGGTGGAGCAGCTGCTCACTGGCTGCCTCGCCCATGGGGGGCAGAGAGAGAGAGAGAGCGAGTGAGGTAGAGGGAGGTACTCAACTCATTCACACGGCAGCCAGTGCATCAAAAATGGGAATCGGAGTTGGAGTCGGAGTCGGAGTCGTACTCAAAGTCGGAGTCAGAGTCGCGTCGTCAGCTTCTTTGTCGCCATCGTCGCTTGACGTCGCCGTACGCTTTTGGAAATTTATGAGTTTCGCTTGAAAAGTATTTTATTGCGTTTATAATTGTGTGTAGTGTGCAGCGTGTGTGTTGCGGGTGTGTGTGCCGCATGGGAAATGAATGGGCAGCTCTCTTTGCTCACCACGCCAGCTTCTCTGCTCCCTGCCTCCCCACCGTTTCGATTCCCATTCCCATTCTCATGCCCAGTGCCGTTGCTGCTGCTGCTTCACTCTGTAAATGTTGCACATAAACTCTTTAACACTTTGCCTCTCGTTGCAATTAAAAAATCTACTTATTGGTGGAAAGTGTTGCCGCCCGCTCCACGCTCATCCGATATGCGATGCGACATTGTAGCTGTATCTGTAGCTGTCTGCAGTCGTATCTGCTGTATACATTAGGCGGTGACTTCCCCTTCCTTCCAGCCTCCCTCCCTCGCTTCACTCAATTCCAATCTCATCGGCTGCTCCACTTTTCTGTGTGCGTATCTGTGTGTTTGGGGGCACCGCATCATTTGTTTGCGTAACTTTATTAGACTCTTGAATTGCGTGTTTAGTTTTTGAACAATTTATGTGCCAGCTAGCGCTCCTCTCGTGTGGGAAACTTTGCCCACCATATGTGTGGCAGCCGCATTAGATGCAGCCGCAGACAGAGATACAGATACATCTGACAGATCCGTTCGTACGTCTAACAAGTGTGCTCAGCAGCTCACTTCAACAGGCTCATAAGTCTGAGCTGAGAGGTCAACTGACTTTGGCCGCTTTGCACGGCGCTTGATTAATACCCAAAGTGAAATTGGGAAACATTTTTTAAGCACGAAAAATTAAAACGTACAAATTGCCAGTTATTTGTTTGCCAACATGGCGAACTAAACGCCACTGAAGCGGCAAGCGGAAAGGGAAATGCGGCGACGGAGGAAGTTGGCGAGGCACCTTTCCGCCAAAAAGAAAAAAAAAGAAGAAAAGTAAAGAAAAAAAAATACACAACTTAAGACTTCGGCGCGGCGACGACTGAGACCCGCAGCATGTCTGCGATGCTCGAAAAAAAATTCATTTTCCACGTAATTACTCTGCTGTGATTAGTAAAATTAAACTTTTCTTTTGCATTTCCTTTTTGCCTTTTGATTTCTGCGCGCGGCTGCAAAAAAATTGCGGCGCATTTTCTTCTCGCTCGCTTACAATATTTTTTTTCCATATACATTTCGTTTTTTTTTCGCTGTTCGCCTTCAGCGTTCGTTCTTCTCAGTTTCATTTAGCGCTACGTTTTTCATGGGAAAAACTAGAAAAGCGCGTAACGGCCAATTACAAGGATTGATTGTGTACGAAAATGTTGTTGGACGAAAACTTTTCTCAGCGTTCAAAAGTTCTCGCGCTCATTTTTCGTATTTGGCGCTCAATGCATAAGGTGTCTAATTTTTCATCGCCGACAAAGATTGACGGCGTTTGTCGAGCGCAATCAAAAATTTCTTTTTTACACACAAAAATACAGCCAAAATACGAGAAAAAAAATTTATAAAATTCGGAGAGGACACATTTTTTTTTTTCTGTTGAAAGAAAACGCTTTTTGTGCGTCGCCAGACACTTTAACACTTGAATAAATATTTGTGCGACAGTCGACGCCGGAGCGGCAGAGGAAGAGAAAGAGGGGGAAGGAGAGGGAGAGATTTTATAATGCCACAAAATCCAAACTAATTACTCAAGCAGCTCGACGGTTGGTTGGTCGGACGCTCGACCGGTCGTCGGACGCGCGCATCATTTCACTTGATATCCTGCCACAGGATACGTGCCCCGGCCAAAGCGAAAGTCGAAGCCGAAGCCAATGCCAGTTAGGCGCAGTTTGCAGACAGACAGACGGACAGAGAGACAACAACATCATTATCATCAGCACTCGACAGGCAGCCGTCTAAAATAAATGTTTTGAAAATAATTTCGTGTTATTTTTCTGTCTTTTGAGCCTGAAATCGAAAAAGTGGCCAATGAAGCATCCTGCTTGGCGAAAAGTGTCAACGGCGCGTGTGACAAAAATTAATATTAATTTGCTGTGTCAATGCATTCGTCATAGTCCGCTAAAGAAAAAGTGGTTACTTTCCCTTTTTTTTTTTACTCTACTGCTGCTCATTAACATTTCACAAACACTTCAAAAAGGGGTGAAATATTTGTTATTACTTTTGGGCCGAAATTATGCAGAATAATATTTTGGGGTTTGGCTTTTAGCGATGTCCCAACTTCTCAGTCAGGTGTTGATGCTGCGACGTAGTTGTCAATCGCTCTCCCGAGAGAGAATTCCAGCTGTGCTGCCGCAGCTTTTCTTTCACTGCGTTGTTGGGTCGGTCACACGCTCGACACACGTTCGCTTGAAATCTATGCGCTGTTTTGGCTGCTGACAATTTACGGTTTGCTTTTGCTCATCATCATAAACACGCGGCCGCTGACGGCGAGAGCTGCTTAATTTCGGGATCAGTGCGCCGTGCCACGTGTTGAAAACGTGGAGTGCAGCAGCGAAGGTGTCGCTGTCATCCCTCCCCGGGGACTAAATGTTTACATCGTTTTGTAGTTAGTTGTTTAATTGAATTAATGCTTAAGCGTGAGAACGCTTTGACGACTACTGTTGCTTGTTTTTTGAAGTAGAAGAAATTTAGCTTCCCTCCTGTATCTATCTATCTTTTGCAAGATGCTATTGGTCTAACCTGTAGCCACATGTGTCGTGACAGCTGCCAAGTTTCATGTGTGCTTGCATGGAAATGAAAAACTCTTCAGTCTGCCACCTTTCAGAAGGCGCGAGAAGCGCACGACATCTCCAAATATTTTGATTAGTTGTTGTAAATTGTTTGCATTGCCCAGACTGTTGCTGTTTGTTTGCTTAGTCGCACTTAATTTGTAATTTCTACGGCCTGTCCCGTGGCAGCATTTGGTACATGTTGCATTCGCTGACAAACTCAAGACAGCCGAGCACCAGCAGCAGCAGCAGCAGAGTGAGTTTTGTGGCAATGTGGCAGTGGCAGTGGCAGTGGCTGTGGCAAGTTTTTGCCAGCATACACAGCTCAATCAAGCGCTTAGCTAACTGTTAACTTAATAGTTGAATGTCCGTCTCTGTGAGCTGTGAGCGCACATGTGAGCTTAAATTACATTTGACATTTACGAGTTGATAATAAAAATTTTTACAATGGCCGACGCCATTTTACTTGACAAACACACACTTGAAGGCGGCAGCAGCAGGCCAATATATAGAGTAAGCAAGTATTGTGATAGGGTAACGCTTCGATTTCAAAACACAGAGTCTCTGTCTTTCTGTCTGTCTGTCTGTTTGTAGGTGGGGTAATGGGTAATGGCCATCAAGTGCAGATCGGTCGTAAAACACATTTTACAGTTGGCACATTCAACTTTTGGACTCGACACGGTTGTTTGCTGGTGTCTTGGACACTCAAACAACACTTGCCATTCGCTGCTCTTGCTCTGGGTATTGCTCTGGTTCGCTGTGCATTTTTAATTAATTGACTGTAGTTTTTATGGCTTCATTAATTACGCAGCGCGCAAGGCGAGCGGCGGCGGGGCAAATGCGGATGGGATGAACGCTTTAGGGTCCTTGACGTCATGCCACATGCCACCAAAAGTCGTCTATTGAATTATGCATCATCGATATGTGAAGCGCTGTAAATATCAATAATAAAAGTGCGCTGTAAAAGGAGAGAGTGACGCCGGAGCTGGGGCACAGGAACGAAGTGCATTAAAAATTTATTAGAATTTGCCTGTGACGCGTGTCCATATGACAACGACTTATTGCTGGATGTTGTCATAAAATAATAATCTTTATGATGGCAAAATTTTAATACAATATTGAGGCGGAGGCAGGATCTCGATGCCCTTATGCCGCACAGCAATGCGTCTATCTGTCATTCGAAGATTCATAAATTCACTTTAATTGCTGCAGTGATTTTTTCGCTTTTACTACCAAACTCCTCCAATGCGATACGACGATAGACAGCCTGAGGACTCGCGCCGTGTGCTCTCCACTCGACGACGGCGAAGTGATAAAAGCGTTAAAGTGCGCCGTTAAAATTATGTTCATTAATATTCAACTATTTAGGGACCGAGATTAAGTTCGTTAAGTGAGTGTTCCTTCGTCGTGGTTAAGTTGTTGTTAAGTTGCAGAATTCTAGATTGAGACCTAGTTATCCTTTGTCGTCGAAGTACTTAAGATATAGCATTCAAATCGGAACTTTTTTTCAATTGAAAGGCATTGCTTCTTTAGGGGCGTTTAGTACAGAAGTGATTCAAAATGTTTTTGAAGGAACGAAGACACTATTTTATAGTACAAAACGCTTAGAGTAAATAGTTATTATAATGGTCAGAGGCCGACCGCGGATGCGCGATTGATCGAGTCGAGCAATATCTCGACGCATTTGACTATCGCTCTTTCAGGTTCATTGGACTGACTGTAACCATGGTGGCTTGGAGGCGGGTGGAGAGGCAAGGTCGATAGTAACTAGTGCGCCTCGCCATTGCCACTTGACAATTGGAATAATGCTCTGGCGCATTTTAATCAAATTCTGGGAACTACAAGTCGAAATCTTTTTAGTTTCTCATTCGACACATATTTCTTGGAATATTAAGAGCATGGAAATTAATCACATTACGGAATTCCCAGTGTATATTCTAAATTAAGCATGTGATTAGAGCAAGGGGCAAAGTATTTTGCAATGACTGCGAAGAAAGCAGTAAACAATTAAATAAATTACGTTGAGTGAACTTCCGATAATTTAGTATTATATAATTTTCGGGCTTTTTATAAGCTCTACGATTGTGTTAACATAAATAAATTCTTTGGAATTTCTGCAACAAGTTCTGTGTTTTTCAAGCGCGATCGTAGATAATTTGCTGGGAATTTTGCATGGAATATTTATTTAGTCGGCCTAGTTAAACTTTAAAACATTTTCTGCTGTTATTTAGCTTTCCACACTTTTTAAAAATTATTTTAAAATAACTCTTTGTATAACTTTAATTTATTTGCGATTTCAGTTGATATTTTGTAATAATTTTAAAATCAAATTTTAAGCTGAAATCATAAAACGAGCTTGTATAGTTTACATTTCTATTTAGCCATTTTCTACATAAAAATTGTCTGTTTGTTTTGGTATTTTTAAGAACTTCTCGCCACACCTGTTCGCCATGCTGTGCGCCAGGTAGACATCACACCTCTGGGTCAGTGCCGACGAATCAGAGTTGAGTCACGCCTCTGGCAGCCATTGGCCAAGTTATTTGCCACACTGCCACCGATGGCGTGGCAGCATAATTGTGTGGGCCGCACTGTTGTCAGATGCATAGCTGCAGTCATGTTTTTTTGCTGACCATGCCTCATTTAGATTCATTTTGGGCAATTTATTTAACGATCGATCGTAAAGTGTTTGCGCTGCGGCCTCCGTCGGCTTCGCTCAACACCTCTTTGGCGTGCTGCTTTCCGATATGCATGGCCCCCTTGCGAAATACACTCGCTCACTCACTCACAGCTTGTTTACGTTTTTAAGTGAATTTTCATATTTTAATGTGCGCGGCGGCAACATTGTTGTCTCACAATCCCGCCGCGCTCTGGAGGTCGCCGGCGGTCATAATTTCCGGCGTGGAATTCGTGGAAGTCGCCGATGCATAAAAATTGCGTTTGCATCTTGCTGCTTGCGCCACAACACAGAGCTACCGATCGTAAACTTGCCGCACACAGACTGGACGCGTTTTATAGGTGGAAGCAGGCAGACAGGCAGACAAAGGTGTTTTCCTTAGCATTCTTTTCGCGAGCATTTTCATTCAGCTCGTTTAGATGTTGCTTTCAAACGAAAATGTCAAAGCGAACGCGAATGCCAATATAAAAATTGTGCCTCTTTGATGAGGCGGCCGAAACAACAACAACAACTAGAGTTGTAAACAAACAAGGTCTCTGCGAATACGTTTGAGTGCGTAACTAAGTGTGAGTGTAGTTGTGGGTATATTCATTGTGTTCGAGGCACAATTCTTTGCTCCAAAGAATGGCGCACATCATTCGCGTTGAGCTTGAAATTTTATATGCTCGCCGCAGACGTTTGGCTGTTTAGTTGCAAAAGTTTCAACTAATTAGCCAAACGGTTGCAAGAGTTTGCAGCAACAATAAGAGATGTAGGTAAAAGGGGGAAATAAGTGTGCAAGAGCGTGGGGAAGAGAGGAGGACGTAGGCTCCGTGAACACGACTAGACGTGCGTGCGTTGGCCATTAAAAATAATTGAAATTGAATTTGAAAATAAACTGAAAAATGCTTTTTCGGTTGCCGCCTTTTGGCGTTGTAGCGTGTTGTGTGGATTTGGCTTTGGCTTTTTGAGATTTGAGATTTGAGTTTTTGGATTTTCTTCGTGTTTGCTTTTTTGGTTTTGGTTTTCGGTTTTAGCGGAAAAGTGTGGCACACGGCGCGCTTGATTTGTGCCACTTATTAGCCAAGGGGGATGGCAGAGGAGGTAGACGATGGCGGAGGCAGATCGCCTTCGATTAAATGTGCGGCTGCATTTTCACGTATTCTCAGGAAATGTGCGTTCAATTCGAAATTAGTTTTTGCTTGGCGCGCTGAGAAAAATTTAATTTATTGCCCGCCTCGAGAGCATTCAAACGGTGTGGCGTATTTTTAAGTGAAATGGATTGAAATGAAATGATTTTTCATTTATTTTAGTTTTGGTTTGCTTCGGCTTCTGCGTCTATTTCGTTTTTTTGGGTGCTTCTTGGTGCTCTTGCTATTCCCGAAACAGTTTTTGCTGACGTGTTGGCGGCAAGACGCCAGCCAGACGCAGACGCTTCTTCACTCATTGCCTGGTCCCCGCAAAAAAAAAAAAATGCCAACGAACATTTTGTTGGCCACAAATTCGTACCTAAATGCGAGCGATTTCCCCAAAAACAAAAGCAAGCATCACATTAAGTGGTTGTGCACCTTTTGAGTCTGCCTCGCATGCCTGTGGCAGACATCCTGTTTGTGGCTGCCGCCAAAAGGTGGACGGTGCTTTGGTGGCGCAAACAATTTGTGGGCCGAGTTGGCGTCTATTTTCGACAACGGGCTTTCGCAGCGCGAAGTAGGTTGACGCCACCTAGGTATTTCGTTTCACAAAGGTTGCGATTCGAGGAGTTTCGCACCTTGGTGGCTGGGCGCCTGCAGCGGGGTAAACGTGGCAAATGTGGCAAACACGTCAGCCATCAACGCGACAAGCTGGCGTCAGTCGCTCGTGTACTGCAATTATGCAGACAACATGTCAACGCGAATTGTTCAAATTGTCGAGCGGACGAGACGAGCGAGTGAGTGCAGAATGAACGAATAAAAAAAGGGCTGAATGGGCGCGTCGTGGCGAGTCGATTGGCAATCAGCGGCGAGCCAAACGCAGCTGTGCTCGAGGTGCCAAAAAGCGAAATAAAACAAGCCAAGAGAAATCACTGCGAGTGGCGTGTCTAATGGTCAATAAATATGAAAATTTTATTGACTAACCGCAACGCGATACGAGCACACGAAAGCTTCGAATTTAAAATGCACACACACTCACACATCACACATCATCATGTTGCCTCATCATCATCAGCAGCAGCAGCAGCAGCATCATCGTTGAGGAAGTTGCTGGGTCTCCAAAGGCCTGTGCACGTCTCACGTTTGCTTAACAAGCTCCCTGGAGTGAAATAAAAGCGAAAGTGCAAAAGTATTTGACTACGTGATGTGCAGCAGCTCATGCGAGTATCGACGGCCCGGCTACTCGACCAGAGAACTCAACGCAGTCACTTGAGTAGGTGCGTTTTGCCAATTAGCTCCATTTTGCCAGCAGCAGCAGCAGCAGCCGCAGCAGCAGCCGCAGCTGGGCAGCGCGCCTTCTTGGCTTTAATTAATGGCTGGCAGTCGGACGCATTTGGCCCATTGTCGCTGTCTGCGCGAAATTAATCAAAACTATTGCAGATCAGTCGAGGCGTGTCCAACTGCTAGGTGCTACATTGTCTACGTTGCGCGCTGTCGAGCGTTTGGAATCGAAGAGCAGACAAAGATAGAGAGATAGAGAGAAAGAGAGAGGGAGAGCGAAATGGCAGAAATGAACTCATACGGCTAGACTGCTTGTTGGCTGTCAACACTTGCCAATTGTTTGTCTGCGCCATTGGACTTTTCCACATAAAAACGCGGCAGTGAAAACAACCTCAACATGAAATATGAACTATTTTAACGCCTACTTAATTTGCTTCTCTCTGCGCATAAATTTCATTTAATTTAGCATTGCAGCGAAAGTGTTAAGCAACAACGAGTTCATCCACTCGCCGCCTGCAATTGGCTCTTGCCAATACTGTAATAAATTTGGTTTTTTGTTTTGCTTAGCCGACAGTTTTGTCGAGGTAGCTTTTGCTTGCACGTCGACCTAAATAAATACAGAGATGTTTATGTGCAAAATATTAAAGACAAACACAAACCGTAAGGGGTCGGGCAGCTCCGGCAGCTCGGGCATCTCGGGCACTTGCTCACACTCGTATCTATGCTCTATGCTCACGCATATGTCGCCGCCTGACCAATTCATAAGTCTGCACTTAAGGCGGCAGCAGCTGAGAACGACGAGCAACGACGGACAAGGACCTGAACAAGAACAAGGACAAGCACAACCTGTGTCAAGGTTGAAGAGGCAGCCGGCGATTTGGGGGGGAGGAAGGGAGGCTGGAAGGTTAGGCTGGCGTATAAACTGCAGGCTCGCATATACATAAAAATCATAATAAAATGTATTTACCCCAGGATCAAATTATGAATCTGCTTATGGCCAGGACATTGGCAGGCAGGCAGGCAGGCAGTCAGGCTGCCAGCTAAAAGGTGTGCCCGGCCATCTCAAGTTATTGCAAACACAGAGAGAATATTGTATATATGAAAGCCGCAGGCTGCCGGGCAGCCCCAAACCCGTAAAAAGGACAAACGTATATTTATGAAATGAACAAAACTATAAAGGACACCCACAGCCAGTGAGCCACCCTCTGCTTTGGATCGAGAACAATGTGACGACATTGACGTAGATTTGCTTTTTCGGGTCGCACATGAAAATTTGTGCACATTTCAGCAAAAACGCCCCTGAGGTGTTATGAGCGCCTTAAAGGTGCTGTTTTGTCCTTCTTTGGCTCGGCCAAGCTGGCGTGTCCCTTTTTCTTAGTGTGGCAGGAGTAGAAGGTGGACTGCCAGTCTATTACCCAACTACTTTATGGCATGTAGTTACACCTAGGCGCGCCTGCGGCGGCAACATATGGTCAAAAGTGAGGCAAAACGGAACGTTGAGCTTGCCTCAATTTCTGCTCAACGTTTTCGAAAGTTTATTTCGCATTTCACATTCGCTTTCATTGTCAGCATCATCAACAGCCATCAACATGATTCAGCCCACAAAATATATATATATACACTTGTTCTTTGGTGACATCTGCCGCGTTCCCTGCCGCTCTGTGTTTCTCTCTTGCCCTCGGGACATTCGAGTGTTGCTTAAGTATGTGCGTCACATACGCCACGAACTGGTCGAAGAGGGGAGCAGCGTCGTCTGCCGTGGAAATTACCTTTGGTGCAAAAACAACACAAGCAAAAAAAAGAAAAAAAGAAGAAACCCCTAAAACCCAAAGAAATTACCTAGCGGCGTGTTAAATTGACGCCTTTCTGAATCAGCTCACGTAGCATTTTATTAGTCAATCATTGCATACTTTGGCATGCATCTCATTAGCAAACCTTAGACACTCTATGAGTCGGTTTCGACTGCCAAACTATGCCACTCTAACTATACGATTATTGGCACTTATTTAGTTTTAAATTCTTTTTTGATATTTATTTGCGGATTCAGATTGATTAAAATAAGCATATAATTAAAATAGAGTTCATAGTATACACTAGTCGTGTACTTGGTAAAATAAGCTAGAAATTCCGAGTGTTAACTAGTTGTATACTTGATATTTGTCAAGAATTTAGTCAAGAATTTAATTCAGGTTATTTGAAGGCAAAGTTCATATGAAGAAGCCACACGCTTGCATTGATTATTAAAGTCTTTATACAATTTGTAAATTATTATTAAATACTTTAGATATTTAGCAAATTTTTCATTTGCATCTTTTGTGATTTGCGTAATAAGATTGAGAGCGAAGTGCATCAAGTGCTCTGCAAAGCGAAAGGAAAATGTAATTCGTATTCAGAAAAATTTTAATAAATGTGCATTTGTCTAAAAAGAGACTGCGATGGGGGGAGGGGGGAGAACTACCAAATTGTGCACTTTGCATTAAAAATGCTCTGGCTAAAAGCTCAACAATTAGCAACAATTTTTGAAATGCAAAAATGGCAAAAACGGAGGAAAGCCAAAAACGAAGCCAGCAACTCGAATGGCCAGCACCAAAATTAAAGCAACTTAAATGGAACTTATTAGATTTGTATACTTTTAATTTGCATTCATAACAGTTCCAGTTCCCCTCCACAGAAAAAAGAAGAAAAACCCAAGGGCGGCTGTTTTGAGGGGGGGCGGAGACAACACTGAGTTCGTTCTTTGTGCAACGAGCTGAGGGCAATTTGATAGCAGGAGTCGTAGGACGACAACAGTTGGCAGTTGGTTGTGTCCTGCTCCTGTCTTGGCCTGGCGGTAGACGCAACGCAAAGCGAGGCAATTGAAACCCTTTTCTTGTTTTTGCAAGCAACTCAAACCCAGACACTGAGACTCGACTTCAGAGCGCCCAGACCAACTGTGGACATGACGTATTTCTTTCGTCGTCTTTTGGGCTGATTTAAATTTGCTGTTCTGTTGGAATAAAACAAAATTAATTTGTGCATATTTCTTGAGCGAGTCCAGACGAAATACGAAGCTTCAGTGGGCTCCTTGGACATTTATTAAAAGACGCAAAGCAAAGGAGAAATGGAAACCTTTTCTTTTTTTTGGCCAATCCCAGGAATAATAAGAAGCACAAAAAATATGAAGCGAAAAGAAATTTCATAAAACGAAAACAATTTGCCGAAATTAAAGAATAATAAGAAGCCGCCGCTTTCCCAGCCAAAAGATGACCACCAACAGCACTTCAACATAGATCTATTCTATATATGTATATATATATATGTGTGTGTGTGTAGATAGATTTCACTTAGAGAGAAAAATGCATGCTATAATTGTTTACGGTCCCAGCGGAGATACGGAAACTGGGACAACACACGTGCCGATTACAAGTCAGATAAGTATGTGGAGAGATATTGATATACAATCGAACGGCGGCCCATAAATCCATTAGCAATAAATAGTTTTGATGTGAAGCAAAAATATAAAATTATTTATACGTTTCGCACGGCGCGACAAGCAGGAAAATTAGTGAGCATTGCAATTGCAATTGAAATGGGATTGGGAATGGGAATGGGATTGGGATGGAAAATGAGGTTGAAGTTGGCGTGGGGCGGGGGGTTTGAAGTTGATGTTGTCAATTTTGCGATGCGCTGCAAATGAACCAAAACAAAGCGGGAACAGCAATCGAACAACTGTATCGAATTACCAATCATTCAGCACAATAGCCGCGCCATCCCCCTGGCCGGAAAGTTGTGACATGGTCACGCGACCTCACGAGCAGGGGCAGGGAGGGGGGTTGGCTAGAAATGAAAAAAAAAGAAAAGGGGGAAGGTCGGGTGGCTGGCTGCATAGTGCACGGTGTCAGATTTACCGATTCGCCGATTCGCCGATTTGTCGATTTGCCGATTTAGTAAGTTGGATTTGCACATTGCCCGCAAACATTTCGCTGTCGCTGCTCGCTTGGAAAACGCCAGTCATGAGCCTACCCCGTGCTTCCCACTTCCCGCTGATGCCTGATGCCTGATGCCTGATGCCAACTCCCACAAGCCAAGCAGATATGCATGTGTAGTTTTTGGATTTTTGAACTCATATTGAGCCATCAAAGTATTATGAGCACACTCTTAGTATCACTTAGACTGCTGGTTGCCCTCAGCCCCCTCAGCCTCGAAAGCAAGCCAAACAATTGAATTGCGAATGGCATGAGAGCTGGGCACAGCAACACAGCAACATGGCCAACAGCATGTTGACCAAATTGCCGACAATTTGGGTTAACTGTAAATTTCACTGGCAAAACGGCAAACGGCAAACAGCAAACGTGCAAGTTTTAACAAAAACCAACGCCACGCACGAAGGATACTAGAAAATGCGATTCCTTGAGCTTGTCAGAGAGGCGTCTCCAGTGCGACGAGTTGTCTCCCTGCAAGGTCCAGGAGTTGTAGTTTCTTTTTGGGGTGTAGCTGCCATAAAATTCACTGGGGCGTAAAGGATGCGATGCCTTTTAATAATAAAAAGGAGAAGACAGCATCGAGCAGAGATGTGTGAGGAACGAAAAAAAAAAAAAAAAACTACGGCCTGGCTGCATAAACTAAAACTAAAGCCTCTTGGCTATGCCCAGGCACGTCTTAAATGTTGAAATTATGTAAAATAAAATGTGAGGCAAAAGGATAAACGACTGTTAGGCTGGGCTGACGTCAGCCGCCCAAAAACTGGCGTTGACTGACAGGCGACAGAGGCGTCATTCGAGGCGTCAGGACGGAGGACAGACGCCTCGACGGACAGACGACAGACGACAGACGACAGTCGACAAACGGCTTACTCAAACACTCGACAATCCTTGCAAGGTGCAAAAAATGCCGTTAAGGACTCGACTAGACTCTCGACTCGCCTCTCGACCATTTGCATGCGAACGCCCTTAGCGTGTCCTGGCTAATAACCGTGAGTAAGCGAACAGGTGCCGCCTTCATGCCGCTGGCCGTCCAAACGTTGTGATCAATCTTTGCTAAGCTTTTGTTTTCGCTGGGTTTTTTGTTTATGGACAAAGCGACGACGCCTTAGAAGTGCCACTGGCATCAACAGCAGCAACAGCAACAGCAACAGCAGCAGCTTCCAACATCAGACTGAGACATTGAGACATTGCGACATTTGAACAACAAAAGCAAACGCAAAACTGGAGCGAGGCGACAGCGTCCTTTTTCGGCGTCTTGGTCTATGATTGATTAGCAATTAATTAGCTACACAAATAACTGTAATTATATGCCAACGAGAACAATGTCAGGCCTTTGCGTCAAGCACTCCTCATGATCCAGGCTCCTCCTTCTCCTCCTCCGCACCTCGACCTCCGCACAATTGTCAAACAACCCACCCACCCCCTGCCACCGAATATTCGTCTACTAACTGACACGGTTAATACCCTCTGCGATGTGATGCAAATGAGGCATTTGTTTTCTTATTTACTGCTAGAAAAAAAGTAGTGATTATTGTGAAAGGTCTGAAATTATACAAAGACTTGAATGTGGAAATGATGTATGCCTGAATATCTTGTGTGTCAGTGATGTATGGAAAGAATATTTATATTCTAAACTATAGCAATATTGACTGTCGTCTATAATAGATACATACAACGAACTTGTACAATTTTTTTATACACAATTAGTGTGAAATTAATTTTCAATATAGAACTTTTTACTAGTAGAATTCCTAGTAGGACATCATATAACATAGATTTAAAAACTGTTCATCGCAAAACCGAACACTTCCCGTATTTTTCTTTTAAGTGTAGGATATCAAAAAGGTCTGCCAACCCGTGACATCGACAAACTTTAGCACTTTTTATGCATTACCATTGAAAATTATGTACTTGCGAATATTTTGTGCTGGCTTCTTTTTTTGTTTAGCGACAGCTCCACCTTTTTTTTATGCCGCTTTGTTGTTTGCAGGCGCATCGTTAGCTAATTTGCATTTTGTTGTTGCCATTTAATGTGCTTATGAAACGAATTTGTTGTAACTTTGGCACTTGCGGGCTGCCTTTGCCATTTGCAATTTACCATTGGTTTTTACGATGCGAATGGCATCCAATATATCCTAATGACACTTTATTGTCAGTCCAAGTATTCGTCACAGCTAGAAGCCATAGACTCGCCGAATTATGCCCTTTTCGATTGGATCGATTTGGCGTAGAGTGCCACCCCTAATTGTGAACTAACCCCGAACGAAACTGCAAAATTTGAATGGAACACGAGATGTTTTACCTAAGACGAAAAGTGATTAAAGTGCTGCGAACTTAAAGCAAATGAATGGCAAAGACAAGAACTTTTGGCCACAGCCAATGCCAGCGGTAGTAGTTTTGTCATGTGACTTGTCGACAGTTTTTGGCCGGCCAACAATGCATGACTGACCCTGTCAATACGCTCAGTTGGTGCTGCGAGATTTCGACTTTGGATCCAAAATCCATTTAGTGCATATGCAATATTTAATGCATGGAACAAGGGATCGCAAAAGTGCGCCCAAGTCCAAGTCGAAATCCAAAGTAATGTCAGCCGCTGTCAGCTGCAAGCACACAGCAGACCAGGAGTCGCTTTGTGCGTGTGTGTGTGCGTCTGTGTGTGTGTGTGTGCCTGTGGCGGCATTGTTTCGAGTTGTCCCCCTTTTTAGTCCCCCCTGAAAGCAGTCGAACTGCATGTGCATTTTGCTGACATTGAGTGCTCCGACAAGCGACGTGTGCGACGACGTCGAAGCGAATGGAGATGAAGCTAGAGCTGGAGCTGGTGTTCGAGCACAACGTTGTCCTCGAACTGCTGGCTCTTTATGGCTGAAAGCTTTTGTCGCTGCCGTGGCACTAAACATGTCTCGTGTCTCCTCGTTGTCGTCGTCGTTGTCCCGTTGGCGCGACTCCAAAATATAACTTAAGTTTCTGGTCAAATGAATTTGGCAAAGGTAGCCGAAAGCCCCACAAAAAGCAGACCCAAAAATTCAAAAATCTAGCATACATTTGGGAGCCGCATCTCGTTCAGCGAAATGCCAACTGAATTTATGCAAAATGCCAGCGGAAATGTTGTTTTTGACAGAGGCAGCGACCAAGGCAAGTGGCAAACCACATTTGGCACTTTAAGTGGCTTTTCTTATGTGGCAAAAACACCCAATGCATTGTGCTTTTTCATTTTCTTTCTTATTTTTGCTTTGTCACCTGTTTTGGCTGCTGTGAAGTCAAGTCGAAGCCAAAATTCTTCCATTCCCGTGCGAAAGATTTTACGATCTTGTCAACATTTTGAGTTGAGTGCATTTTTACGCTCACGTTGCTAACGTTGGCCGGTGGCGCCTCACATTTGCCCCCTGGCGGCCGGGCCGTAAAATCGAAAAGTAATGCAATAAAATTCGCTTTCATTAAAAGCATTAAAATAGGTTTTTGACATGCCATAAAAATTGTTTTCACGTAAACACAAAACACACAGAAAACTGCTGCTGATGCTGCTGCTGCTACACTTTGCTTTTGCTGCGGCGTGAAATGAGTGTGGCTGATCGGGGGGCGGGAGGTGAAGAAAGCAGGAGAGTGTGAGAGAGAGAGAGAGACGCTACTGTTGGCTGCTTTCATTCGCGTCTAAATGGGAATTTTATTGTTCTGGGAGCTGTGGCCGACGCATTTGCCATTAGCCGGCTACACGGCATTTTGCCGCACACACCTAAGCGCCACAAGGCGTCAGGGGAGGCGCAAGGGAATGCGATTTTTGAGAGCAGCATCATCAGCAGCATCAGGGGAAAGGCGTTGATTTTTGCCAGACATTATCTATTTCATCATATCCCGCACACATGTGCAGGGTGGGGCCAAGCAGACAGCTTAAAATAACTAAGGGAATTAACTGCACGTCTGCGTGGCAAGTACGTGGATGAAAGTGATGAATGAATGAGCAACAAAAAGAACAAGTTCTGCGCTATTTCAAAGTTCAACTTATATTAAACATATGGTAAAATGTGATAGATATAAGTATGTTTTTATTTAAGTTTAACACAATGCAATCTTTCAAGAACAAATTTAAATAAAATTATGTTTATTTCTATGCCAAGATATATTTGCAAGCCTTTAAAGCATTTTGGAAATGTTTGTGGATTTGCTTAATACGTTTAATACATATTAAGTCTCTACATTATTACATAATTCTCTTGCTGGCATTTCCAGTGTTTGCCAAATATTATGCGACTTAAGCAAAATATAAATGATGCTCTTAATTTGCTCATTAATTTTGTAAATCATACTCAAATCGGATATTTATAGGTAGTCTTTGCTGAGAATACTTTACGGTGACATTGCTGAAATTCATATTGTTGGCAAAATTGGCAATTGACAGAGACAAAATGAAGCAGAATCGAACGTGGTTTATATTGACGCGTTATTAACTTGAAATTGCGCATACGCAGTGAAGCCAGCAGAATGGCAAGTAATCAGAAAAGCACATTGGGAAATTGGTCATCACTTGTTAATTGCTGCGACAGTTTGTGGCAAATACATAAGCAATTTGAGGGCACGTCGCTTTATCGCATGTGTGCTACGTTTAGATATTTTCATGATGTAATAAATGATATTAATTTTAATAATTGCCGCGATCCAATGGCAAATGGCTGTGTTTGCCATCGACTCGTAAACAGAACGCCAAACGAAAACCCAAAAAAAAAAAAAATATGGCAAACAATTTTTATTTAGGCCACTTATTTTATTTGCCTCCATCCAGAAGTGATTGCCATTCGCTGGCTCGACTATATGAAAATATTTAATGATGACCATGAAAACTGCTTAATCGGAAGAATGAATATGAACATGAATATGAATATGAACATGCCACGGCACAGGCCACAGACTGGGAACCTTGGCCAGATAATAAGCAGCAAACGAAAACATAAATACATTCGCCGAGCAAAATATGAAAAGAGAAAAAAAAAATACCATAAGCGAAATATGTGCAAATCCAAACAAATGTTCCCTTTTGGTTTCTTTGCTTATTTTGTTTTTTTGCACAAACAGCAGCATTTTTAATATAGCTGTCATTCCGATACCCCCGCCAAATTGCCCCGCGAAGTTATATTTTTATTGGTAACGGCAACGGCAACGGCAACGACTATTTTTCGCATTTATAATGTGGAACCATATATTTTCATGAACACTAAATTATGATGTGGCATGAGATGCTGATGCTGCTGCTACTGCTGCTGAGTAGGCTGCCCCTTTAGGGGCAGAGAATTTTTTGTCGACTAGCACCATAAACAATTGAACATATTCTCATTCGTATTTTAACACATATAGAGGTTACACCATAGTTTTAGTATATTTTAATTTTTGTAGCTAAGTAAAAATTTTTAACAATGGATAAAGTATGCAAATTATTATGTTTTGATGTCTGTGAATTGCTGACCGAGTTGTTCCAAACTCACTTTTTTGATCCTGAAGCGAGCGGCGTTAGCCAAAGTGCCGCAACATCCAACGGCCACAATTATCCGAGTCCCCTGGTCACCTACGATGCCGAGGAAATTGGCGAACCGCGTCTCATTCGCTTCTCCGATCTAACCGAGAGCAGCATGCATCTTTTATTGACAACTATCGAAGAGGAGGAGCGTCAGTTGGAAAAACTTAACCGCATGCGAGAGGCGACTGATTCCGTAGATGACACTTTGCAGGATCTGTGCAATGCCCAACTGGAGGGGAAGTCGCGAAAGCGCCAATCGAAGCAAGCATATTGCTATGGGCCTGCAAAGAAGCTTAAAAGCGAACCGATCACATTCAATAAGGATCGCGTCGGCTGCAAGACACTAGAAAAGTCGCAAGGATCGGCTTTCCAAAATACCGAATGGCAGGAGCGAATCAAGTGGGCGCAGCTCAATGCAATGCTGACAAGTGCTTTCGATGCGCTGTGTCCCGGTGAGGAGCTGAACGCTAAGCGTCTCGTGGATCTAGAGTCGCTGGCCAAAAATCTACACAAACACTTTGTGAAAACGCGCATTGCGATTGGCAGACCGCTGCCTCCGCTATTGGAGGATTGGCAACAGTTGCTGCCAATGCACAAGTTTCGCTACTATTGGGAGGCACTCACCCGGAACGAGCTGCAGCCGACTCCATTTCTGAATTTTCAAGTGGTATTCGCTCGCCGCTATAAGTGTGAATATGATGTTAAACTGACTCGTCGCAATATGAAGGTTTTGCGCTTATGGCGTTCGCTGAAGTGTCGTGAACAATTGCCGTTCATATTGAATGGTTTGCTTTACCAGATCAGCGTCGGCGCTATCGATCCCTACTGCCCTGAATCGGTGCGTTACCTCATCAATTTGTGGAGTCGCCAGCCGATTCCCAGGAATGGCACGGGCGGCCTTCAACCGATTCGCTCTGGAAATTAAAAAATTGAATTTTTTGATTTTGAATTATAATTTCGATTTCGGTTTTTTTTTATACGAAACAGATGTTTGGACAATAATACACTGATCTATTTTGGATTATACTTTTCCATTCTGCAATTTCATGTCTGTCGGATTCGTTTGCACTTGAACCAAATTTTGCATTAATTTCTTTTTGGGTAATTGGGGAAATGTTACAAATATCGAGGCGTCAAAACAATAATGGTTCCCAGCTCATTAATATCGCACACGTCGTCGCTTCAAGGTCGCCTTCAATTGACTTGGCATTGACTGTGCTCGACATCGACACTGACCAGCTGAATATTGCGTATACGTTTTGCTTGATATTCTTTTTATTGACACCGACATTGAAGTGGTTTAATTAAAAACCATTCTTTCGCATTTGTCTTCAGCATGGCGCTTTTTTGAAGTTTGAGGTCGGTCATTCTGGCGGTCAGCATTTCAATTTTCACATGCACATAAATTAGCAGTAAAAAAAGCATTTGTGTGTGCAGAAATAAAACAAGAACTATTTAAAATGTAATTTCGATTTTTACGAGGCGCAGCAAATGCTTAACTTTGTCCAGGGCCAGAAAAAAAAGAAAAGGAATACAAACAAATAAAAAACAATAAATAAAATTGTAACAAATCGAATGCTGAAATCAGATCAGCCGAAGCGTGCACGGCAACATTATGCTAATAGAAATGATGGCCCGTTTGTTAAGGGAGGGCGGACGGTGGGAGTTCGAGTTGTAGACTTTGTCTGCGGCTGGTGTTGAGTTTTATTGAAAAGGCCTGGGCCGAGTTTTTGCCACGTTTATGGCTGGCGAATTGTCGTTGACAACTTTTGCCGAGCCTCACATAAAACGAAATGAAATGGAAAACTAAACTAAAAAGCAGCGGCGGGAGAGACGGCGGAAAATCAGCAATGGCATCAATTCGCCACGTTCTTTCTTTCCCCAGCTGTGTGCAGTCTTTGTTGAAGTCATGTGTGTGTGAGTCGCCGCTTCAAATTTATTGTTGTAGATATTGAGTTTTATAGTAGTAGTGGGCCCAAGTCCAACCATAACCCGACGTCCTTCCGCCTTCCGCCTTGCGCCTTACGCCGCTCACGGATTTGCGCATTTTTAAGCGGCGAAATCGAAAAACAATTGGCATTCGCATGCCTGACACTCTCAGCTCTGCTCTTGAAGCGTCTGTGTCAAATGTAACCCAAAGAAGGAAAAAAAAAACGCCTCCCTCCACCCCGGCACTCAAACCCTTTTTGTGCTGTTTTTATGGCCGACGACTGTTGCAAAGATTTTGTTGTTTTGATATTCGACAATTTTATTGCCTCGACCCAAGTTCGCACCTCAATTTGTCTTCGTAAATGTGAAAAATGTGGAAATTAGTTGCTGCTCCGCAGGCCTTTCTTCCTGCCACATTTCATCAATCACACGATGTGTCACACCTATCGTCGGTTAGCAGCGGCGGCGCATGGAGGCGGCAGACGTATCAGTTGCAGCGCCAACTCGTTACCAGAAACTGTGGCGAATTGTAAAAATAAAAGGGATGTAGTGTGAGTGCCACGCCCACTTGGGCTGTTGTTAATGCCAAAGCCAGCGACATTTTTGTAGCATACTTGCAGGCGCTGAGCTAAAACTTAAACACAAACTGTACTCACAAACTTCTTTAGTGCTGGGCCTACAAATTGTCAGTGTGTTTGTCTGTGTGTGTGTCCATTCTTATGCAAAGTCGTAGCGCAAACACATAACGTAAAAATCAATGGGCAAAAGTCACCCCGAAAGTAAGTTACAGCTACAGCATTCGGACTGTCGCTTGATCGAACTCTGGACTCTCTCTGGCCGGCTCTCCATTAACATAACAATAATTATGGCCACCATTTGGCCTGCTGAGACGTTGCGCAAACAACGAAACGAAATTTGCCAAATTGGATTCTGCAGCCATAAGCAAAACGCGGCCGGCTTCTCAATCACAATTGACATCCTGACAAAGTCCAGGGGTAAGCAAACGATTGGTCTATGGTCAGTCGACACTATGCATCCGGTTGAATTGATATATATATATATATATACATTTTTTGTGCTAGCGACTGTGTAGCTGTTCCACATAATTAACTTCAATTTGACTGCCTGCCAATGCGCTGTTCGCGCTGCTGTTTGCTTCATTAGGGGACACAGAGGGCGGCGACAATAAATTGTGCTTAAAAAACACAAAGAATTGGTGGGTTAAATTGACAGGCGAGCAGAGTTTGATATTCGCGTTAGGTCGCCAGCGAAATCCAATTTCCCGAGCAGCAGTTTTAAGACTTGCGGCTTGAGGCAGCGCTGCACGTACGCGCAACACTTTCGGCCCACACTCAAGCGGCAGGTCATGTCGCGGTCATAAATACAACAATGCCGCTTATGCGTTGATGCCTGGCAGCGGCAAAGTTTGAGCAGAGTGTCGCCAGCGCCATAAATTTGCGCGCAAAAACTCACGGATTTATGTTGCAAAACGCTGCGAGATAACAGGACACAGGACCCACGAAGCGTGCTGGGAGGGGAGCGTAGGAGGTGGATGGCTGTGGCTGGCAAACGTAATCCACTTTAAAGTTTTGTCGCCGCTTTCATTTGGAAATGAACACGAACTCGAACACGAAACGGCGGCCTCGGTTGGCAGTCATGTGATGCGAGTGCGATATCCTTGCGGATATCCTTGAGCCAACACTGCCTCTATTCTTTTTCTCTGCCGCTCTGTCTCTGTGCGCTGGCTGGCTAACCACATGCAGCAATATCAGCGAGCTGTCTGACACGACTTCTTATCCAATTTGCATTTAACGCAGCACATTTTGGGCCAATTTCTTCTTCGCTCTCCACGCCTGCGACTTGCAAATCCCATTTTGCAAAAGCTGTATTTGCATTTAAACTCTCCGTGAAATTGAGAGGCGAGTGCTGAAGCTGAAGTTGGAAATTAATAAAAGTGCCAGCCACCCAGTCAGCCAGCCAGCCAGTCAGCGAGCTAGCCAACTATCCTTCGAACCTTCATCTTCCTATGCCGAACGCAACCGCAAGTAAAAATGTTCAATAAACGTCCGGCTTGCCAGCCGCAAACGCCTTCAATGTGAACCAACTTCTCGCCCGCCAACTCCCGCGATCTTTCTCTCGCTCGCTGTCTGCAGTCAGTTTGGCATTTTTAGCCGCGTTTTTCAAACTGCGAAAGGGCAACAGCTGACGCTGACAGCGAACTCCCGCTATGCTGTTAGTTAGTTTGCGGTTCGCTGCTCACTTAGTGCTCGACAAAGTAACCATATCCCATATATACCAATTAAAATCGCCTGCTCCCACAAATATACGACTACAGCCAAAGCCAACCAACAACAACAATTCGACAGTCTGCCTCTCCGCCCACTCCCAACAACGCAAACAGTTTTGGAGCAGCTGCCAACGAAGAAACGGGAAAGTGGCAGGAATGCAGTTTGGGAATTGGGCGGATGAGCGGATGGGCATGTCGCGAGGTGGCGTGTGACAGGCAGGCCTAGGTATTAATTAGGTTGTTAATTTTGCATTTGGCGTGCGTCGTTCGCTATTCCCGTGAAAAGTTGCAGCCAATGCTGACACACGTGGCACGATGATAAATCTTGCGGCTTGTGCAACAGCAGCGCAACACATGTCGCAGTTGCTCAGTGTCCACATCGCCATCGGTGTCGCCTCGCTGCCCCCCCCCCCCCCCCCCTTTCCTACTCAGCAGTTGGCGGGGCACCTGTCTCAATTAAGCGTGCAAATCGCACGCATGTCAAATTTAAATGCCGCACCACGCAAGCAATATTGTGGCATAATGTCTGAAGATCTAAGGGCGATCGTTAAGACACATATGTAGATGCATATGTTTTTTTTTTTGATCCATCCCATCGCTGCACAACATATAGCATCATTCATGTTGTCATCCTGCCTGCGACTGCGGTGCGATTTTCTTTCGCTTTGAACACATCTCAGGTTGAGAAATCGGAAATCTGTGTGAGGAAAGAAAAACTTGTTGGCTGAGTTTATGAATTTGCAGAGAATTGTGATCTAAAATGCGAAGATGTTTCTGCGTGTAACTCTAATAAATATTGACAGGTTTCTCTATATTAAATCACCCCCGATTTTGACTTTGCTATTTTGAATATTCAATAGTTGTTTATTTATTTGGACTATAATTACCTCAAGTTCTTATTACATCATGTTTGTATATTCAGTGTTTGAAGCAAAGCAAATTTATACTTTTGTATAATTTCGTATTGAATGTATGCCAAAAATATATTGTACATATTTTTCTGCAACTTTTTGTTACCTAAGAACTATCAGCCACTCTATATTAGAAATTTAAGAGTCTTCCACAGATTTCTTTAAAATTAATAAGCACTTCAAATGTTTGTTTGTACAAAAAAAGAAAAATCATTTTCATTCCGCTGTTTTCGTTTGTTTGATTAATCGCTATGCTGTCGATAGATTTGTGTTTGGAAATATTGATTTCAAATAGTTTGCGATTCGCGGAATACACAAATTCGTTGGGGTAGATCGATTTCCAGCTAAATCAAGTTGGTGCCGCTCAATCAACGCCTCGTTAATTACAGTTGGCACCGTCCAACCAGCCAACCAACCGAATGCTAAAGAGACATGCCAGATTGCAATTGAGATTTTAATAGCAGCATATTTATAAATGTCTCTATGTGGCCATAATAGTGCTGTGAAGCACACATGTGCTCTAATATATATTTTGTGCGGGATGTCTTTAAATCTGATAGAAATGCTGAACTGCCGTGGAAACTTAATGAGCTGTGGCTAAATAGAGAGACAGATATGACAAGTAAAAAAGAATTTATGGCATTAAAGAACAAGAATGACAACAACAACAACGAGAACAACAAGAAGTCACTTGCGAAACTAACCAACCCTCTGGCATAGCACCCCCTCTTGGTAGCAACTTTTATCTGGGTTCCAATGAGAGGAAATTCGCACAAATCACGCAAAATTTTGCACACTTAACGTGAGCAGCTCGCTAAGGGTGCCAGCGGAGAGGGAAGGCCCAGAGTGAGAGCGAGCGCAGAAAGTAGAAGGGGGGTGAAAGCAACTGATAAGAACTTGCAGCCTAATGCACCGTAGCTTTCTGATGGAGTTCCGTATGCGGGAAGCGGGGCAAAAGAGACAGCCGACAGACAGTGGTCTCGAATTTTGCACCAATTTCCGTTTCCCCTTCATGGAAAATGGACAACAGAAAATAGCAGCAAAGGGGACAGCGGGCAAGTGGCAACATTTCAATTGCCTAAAATTGAAAAGTCATAAATTGTGAGCGGCGTTTTAGAAATCGGTCCGGAAAAGCGCACCATGCGTGTCCAATTATTGAAATACGACTTTAATTGAATTTCAATAAAATGTGCAGCATTTTGCATTTCCCATTTTCAATTCCCCGCTCTGCATTTCCTTGTGGCATGCAACTGTGAAATGCCACCGGCTCATGTTTATTTATGGCAAAATGTTAAAATTGTAACAATTGTTTATATGCAGCATTGTTTTATTATTTGCCAAAGCTATTTTGCCAGCCCCGTCCAATGGGTTCGCAATGTCGCCTCGTATTCATTCAGCGCAGCTTTGAAATTGTTTAGAATATGCATAAGAACAGTGAGAGAAAATGGCAATAGCTATTTTCAAACATTTTATAATTTTAAGATTGAATGTAAGCACTTTCTCTCATTAGAAATAGATTTCTTCATGACTTCAAAGTATATAAATCCCAACGTTCATTACCAAGAATAGATTATGCATTTGAGAACTTATAAATTATATACTTAATGCATGTACCTAGTAATTGTTTGCAGTGCAAGCATCATAAATGTGCTGTGCTATTTGTCTGCACATTGTAACAGCGAACCTGATGTCATTTGCAATTGATTTATATGCCAGATATCATCAATGGGCCCCGTTGCTGGTCCAGGCTGATTTATGAGGATCAGGGCCGTTTAAAAGGTAGCCCGAATAAATGACACAGCCTTGGCAATAAAACTAAATGCGCATTAAAATATTAATACTAGTGAAATATATTTATTTTTATTTATTTATGCATTAGCCCCGAAACTAGAGTGAAATCAGCCAGCTGAAAAGTGTCGGGCGATGGGCCACCCGTGGAGTTTCCGTTGGCGTTGGCCAAATCAACGGATTACAAACGGAAGCATTGACGATAACAATGGAGAGAAATGAAACTGTGCGCGCATCGATGATTGAAGGTGGAAGATGCCACATACTATATAATAATACAAATCATAATAATAGAACGAACGGTGGCACAGGGCAGGTCGACTCGCGCTTTACTTTTTTTGGGGTGGAATCGACTGGAAACCAATGGCATTTGCAAAGGGTTTCTGTCCTGTGCGGCCAAAGGGGGCGATGTGAGAAGTGGAAGTGAGTGACATCGGCGCATGACAAAAGTCACATGGCCTGCGGATTAGTTACACCTTTTGCACATCGACGTTGACATTGTTGCTGCCCGTTGAACTGTGCGCATTGAATGCATTTGCCGGTCAAATATGCAGCATGTGGCAAGCATGTAACGAGTATCAATCGCAAGCGTGTGTGTGTGTGAGTGAGTGTTTGGCATGATTCATTCGCGATTGTGCCTTAGTGAGATTATCGCTAATGGCGAGGGCTGTTCACCCAAAAATGGGAAAAAGGAAACCTTTCAGCGTAATTGAATTTGGCCATTTTGTATGTGAATATATTGTGTGTTCGCTGTGTGTGTGTGTGTGTGTGTGTGT
Organism: Drosophila siamana; assembly: GCA_035047445.1. NCBI lineage: Eukaryota > Metazoa > Arthropoda > Insecta > Diptera > Drosophilidae > Drosophila > Drosophila siamana. The sequence goes on along the minus strand of JAWNPP010000004.1, from coordinate 12,391,117 downwards.
AGACTTTCACTTTCACCTACTTAAGCTCGAAAAATGGCACTGATAACTAAACCAAATATTAGCTAACTGGAGCCCAAGCGATGGCAAAAAAGAAGCGAAGCCAAGACAAATGCCAAGCGTGTCAACAGTTCATCGGGGCGTCAATTACTTTGCATAAGCCACGCTTCGCCATGGAGCGAAGCGTCTTCTAATACAGCTAATGAATTTTAAGTGTTGCCAAAAACAGGCCACAAGAAGCGGCCAACAAGCGAAACGTGTGCGTATGACTTAATCTGGTCTTGGGCCGCTTAGCGAACGCATCTCCCAAGACCCAAGAAAGCAACTTCAACTTCCAGTTCCATTCTCTTGGCCAATGGACGTGGATATGTGTATTTATGGAAGGCCTAGCACGCCTGATATTATCCGCTTATTTATTGCAGTCGTTAACATATCTTAGCCCACTGGAGTTTATCTTCGCCAGATGCGACGGCAACGAGCAGCGAGAGCGGCAGAGAGAGGGGGCGAAAACGCGCTCGGCATCTTTGTGGCTGGAAGTTAAATGAGCGCAGCTTTTGGGCTCGTTCTAAGTGATATTGTTTAGTTTTTGCACGATTTCTAATTTACTGGTAAGATTCCCAAAGCGAGATACACACAAAAAACGGCCAGAGCGAAAGAACAGAAGCGCTTCAGAGCGAGCGAGTGAGAGTGCAAGTGAAAGCTGTGCTTCTTTTTTTTTGGGAGAAAGGGAGCAGCAATTGTGTGATGTTAAGTACGTGACTACTTACATGATTTTAAGTGAATTAAAAACAATATTTGCATATAAACAGCGGCATAAACAAATACGAGTGTATAGTATATTATAATCCCAGCAGCAACTTGGTTATAAAACTGATTTAGTATTGTCCCAATCCCAGTCCACTTTCAGCAGCACACAATTTAAGAAATAGATTGCTTCACATGTGAGCACTCCTGTTGACCCTTTTCGGTCGTTTCGAGAGTGGCTCAATCAATAATGAAGTTTGCCCAGCAAAAATAAATGCCGTCACATTAGTGCAACCCAAAACATATTTAGAAAGCAATTTTCACATGGAATTAGAGACAGAGACAGAAACAGAGACAGACCTATGGATGAGGCTCGGCTGAAAGATAATGATTAATTGTCAATTTGGGTACAAGAGTCGACTGTGGCCACATGCCTTCGAAATGGCCAATAACGTGGCCATTGTTGACAGTTACCTTAAAAGCCAGGCAACAACCGGAGCATCCGGCATATCGCTCTTATCAGCATCAGGCTGCCACATCAGCATCAGGCTGCGGCACACACATGTCCATCATCGGCATGCCAACTGCAAGAGGTTAGCTGTCCAGGATTCAGAGTGTCCTGGATTTGCGGAGTCTCGATGCTCGACTCTCGTGTCTCGTGTCTCGAGTCTCGAGTCTCGAGCCGCAACTGACTAGTTGACATGTAGAAATAAATGTACTAGAAAATTACCAACTTATGTAATCTTGGTTAGCATCATTTATCAAGTGGACGTTTTGCAATTTTTCTTACTTTTGCCATTCCAACATCGAGAGCACGTCGAGAAGTCGGTGACGGCAACGGTGACTTTGACATGTGTGACTGAGTGGGAGTGTGTGTGTGTGAGTGAGTCTGTGTGTGAGTTGATATGTGTGTGCACAGGAAATTGGCATTTTATGTGGACCCGGTGCTTCTCTGTCAATTCGAGGGGAGAGCTGAGGGAATAAACGCATATTTGTCATACCTTGGCCTAATTTCAGAGAGCCACAATTAGAATTGAGCATAATTGAAATAAGCTCGAGACTAAGGTTGTTTTGATTTAGTTGTTTCCAATTGAGACAATTGTGAAACTTCAAAATTATGAATATCAAAATTAACAGTTTATTGAGTTACAAGTGTATAAGTTATCAGATATTCCCGTTAAGTGTATGTCCGTCCTCATTGTGGAAGATGCGTTCTGATTATGAGTAACCAGCACCTGCAGCAATATTTCAATTCAAAGGAGGACTATAGCACCATACTCGATAATCTCAAGACAGAGTTCGAAGACCGTTGGACACACCAAGAACCGTCGCCATACACAAATTTGGAGAATTATGTGCAACGCGCCATTCTCGGCAATGGCAGCTTTGGCACCGTTGTAAGTTGTCGTATGCTTTTCTTTTCTCTTGGCAATTTGCAAACAATTCATTGGGAATATCATAATAATGATTTGTGATTGGGCTCCCTGGCAGATGCTAGTCAGGGAAAAACATGGAAAGAATTATTATGCCGCCAAAATGATGAACAAGGATGATCTGGTTCGATTAAAGCAGATCAATCATGTTCATAACGAAAAGACTGTACTCAGTGCGGTGCGATTTCCATTTCTGGTGCACCTAATTGATTCTACCAAGGACTTTGACTACTTGTATCTTGTTCTGCCGTTCGTCAATGGCGGCGAATTGTTTACCTACCATCGCAAGTGAGTGCAAACAGCTGCATTGATTCTGCTTCACAATTATAGTCACAGACTGTTCTATCCTTTGCCCAAGAGTGCGCAAGTTCAACGAGAAGCAGTCGCGTTTCTATGGGGCCCAAGTGCTGCTCGCCCTCGAGTATCTGCACCACATGAGTCTGGTGTATCGTGATCTCAAGCCCGAGAACATACTGATGGATGCCAAGGGTTACCTGAAGGTGACGGATTTCGGTTTCACCAAGGTGAGGCTGAGAAATCTTTCCCTTTTAGATGTTTACTCGATAGCATATATTCTGTATAGTAATTAATTTCTACCTTTCGCAATTTTCTTCACCTCTCTGCCTAGCGCGTTGATAATCGCACCAGCACTTTATGCGGAACTCCTGAATATCTGGCACCGGAGATCATTCAGCTGAAGCCATATAACAAGTCTGTGGATTGGTGGGCGTTCGGTGTGTTGCTGTATGAATTTGTTGTCGGACAATCGCCGTTCTCGATGCACAATCGCGATGTCATCTTGATGTACTCGAAGATCTGCATGGGCGAGATGCGATTGCCATCATTTTTCACAGCCCAGCTGAAGAATCTGATTGAAAATCTGATGCAGGTAGAGCCGTCAAAGCGGTGAGTTGCCAGATCAAATGCGTCGCCAAGTGTGCCAACGTTTAAGCATTTGCTTCTGTAGTTTAGGTAACTCGGCCGAGGGATCGACGGACATTAAGAATCATCCGTGGTTCCAGGGCGTTGATTGGTTTGTGTTGCTGAATCAGGAGATTAATCCACCATATATACCGACGGTGTCGAACATTGAAGATCTGTCAAACTTTGAGAATTTCGAGCCAAAATCTAAAGTGAAGTCTAAAATAAATCGCCATCCAGACTTGTTTAATAATTTTTAAACGTTGCTCCAGACATTTTAATTCATTGATTAGCTTTTTGGGGGCGAGTTGTTCTTTCTACCTAACTGCGTTCGTTTGAAATCATCTCAGTCCTTGAGTTGCAAATCAAATTTTAAATTCGTTTAGAGTTGATGTTTTGATTTGAAATTTTTAAATGTTTTTTGAAAATTCGAAATTGTTGTGTAATAATTATTCAAGTTTCGGTAAATTCGTTTGCTGGTGATAATGGGTCGAGCATCCGCAACGGAACCGCAATACTTTAGTCCCAAAGTTGATTATGCCGTCATATTGAGTAAATTGAAGGATGATTTTAGCAAGAAATATTCACGCAATACGCCCTCGCCATCAACGGGTCTCGAAGGCTATATCATTAAAGCCACACTGGGCTCGGGTTCATTTGGCAAGGTGCAGCTGATCAAGGAGAAGGATGGCGATGGTTATTATGCCTCAAAGCAGTTGAGCAAGGATCAGATTGTGAAGACCAAACAGGTTGTGCATGTGATGAGCGAGAAGAGAGTCTTGAACTCGATACGGTTTCCATTTACCATTCACCTGATCTCATCGTTCAAGGACAACGACAGTTTGTATTTAATCATACCCCTGATACTCGGAGGAGAACTCTTCACCTATCATCGCAAGTGAGTACGAGGCAGATGCGTCTAGTTTGTGGCTTTTCAATAGTTATGCTTGTAGATCGCGCAAGTTCTCTGAGAAACAGGCGCGGTTCTATGCTGCTCAAGTGTTCTTGGCACTCGAGTATCTACATTACTGCAGTCTGCTCTATCGGGATCTGAAGCCGGAGAATATAATGATTGATCGAAATGGCTACTTGAAAGTCACCGATTTTGGATTCGCAAAGGTAACAAGTAATTTAAGTCAAACATCATACAGCTGCTTACTTTTTCTTTCTACTTATAGAAGGTGGAAACTCGCACAATGACGCTGTGTGGCACGCCCGAGTATCTGCCACCGGAGATTATACAGTCCAAGCCGTACGGCACCAGTGTGGATTGGTGGGCCTTTGGTGTTTTGATTTACGAATTTGTGTGCGGCCATTCGCCGTTCGCTGCCCACAATCGGGACGTTATGGTGATGTACAACAAGATCTGTGAGGGCGACTATAAAATGCCCAGTTCGTTGTCGGGTGCATTGCGTCATCTGCTCGATCATCTGCTACAAGTGGATCTGTCTAAACGGCAAGTAGCTGCTGACGATCAGCATCCTTAAGCATTTCTTAAGTTGCGTAATTTGCGTTTTGCAGTTTTGGAAATTTGATCAATGGCAACAGGGACATCAAGGATCACGAGTGGTTCAAGGAAATCGATTGGATACCGCTTCTCAATCAAACTGTGCCTGCGCCCTATCTGCCCGCCATTTCCAATGCCGAGGACATTTCCAATTTCGACAAGCAATCGGAGGGCAAGCAAAAGGCCAAGGCCAAAACAATGCGACACGAAGAAGCCTTTGCGGATTTCTAAACAAATGATCTCGAAGAATTGTGAAATTCGTTTTATCTTATTTTTTGGCACTTTGTTTTCGCATCGCACATTGTCTATATCTATATTTCTACTAAACACTTTTGCGTACCAATTGTATTTCTCAAGCGACCCACTCACCCCACCAATTGCCCCACCAGCTGCACAATTCTCCCTGCCCCCTCCCGCCCCCACTAGCAGTTGGCATCCACATGTGTTCACTCCACGCATTTGCACGCCACAAGTGTCCCCTTTTCAAAAAAAATAGGGGACAAAGACACAATAGCGGAGATTTACGGTGGGGTGGAAGGGAATATTTTTCGAAAATTGTACTTGTTTCGGTTTAGAAATTTTCAGTGGAAAGCAGCTGGTTGCGATTGAAAATTTCTAGTGATTTCCCACACTTGTTGCCGACATTCTTAATTCGACGAACTTAACTTGTAATTAGACTTGAAGCGAGGCCATAAATCTTAGAAGACGTGCTGGCATGACGCTTTGTTGAAATTACTATACCATCAAGCGAGTGTTTGTCTTTGATGCAATTGTATGGATGGATTTATGGTCGCTTGCTTTATTTATGTGCGATCTCTTGATCCCCCTTTGCCCAGTTGTGCTGTGTGTGTGTGTGTGTGGGGGTGTGTGAAGTAACAGCCGAAGAAACACTTCAAGTTGCTCTCTACTATCCATTCACTTTTTATTCATGCCAAAACTTCCATCTTGTTAAACAATGTTTAAGCAAGTTGACAGCAATGGAAAAAAATCAAGAGAGCTACAGTACAGAGTGCTCGACTTTAAAATATGCGTTAATTTTCACTTGAGGTTCAAAATTAAATATTTTCTTACATTGAAATATAAAAATTAAATGATTGAGAGCTTGCAACTGACTTGAAAATAGCTAAACAAATTAAACTCAATCACAAAGTATTAAAATGTTCATACTAGAAATATATTAATAAATAACATGCATTTTTGTTCACTGTCTCAAACATTTATTCAACACCACGTTAAGATACCCTTCTTTGCTATCAGCTGTGTCTGTAAAAAGTAAAGGAGATGCGCCTTATAAATCTTTTATACCTTTTGCGGGTGCTCTGCATATCAGGCAAAACATTGATTTATATGCAAAGACTTCATAAAAATAGAGCAACGTCCAGACAAAAACTAGACGCCAGCCTGGCCCAAAAATACCTTAGCCTTGGCTTGGGGGCTTTTGAGGGGGCAGCTGCGACAGCTCGACCGACTCCTTTGTGTCCGAGTGGCTAACAAAACAAAGGTTCTGCACAAAGGCGAAGAGCACAGAAAAAAAATTATGATTATCATAATTTTTGTTACGTGAGTTTTCATGTGGAAAAGATGAAACATCATCGTCTGGCCCCCTCACTTCATCCCCTCACAGACTCTCTCTCTCTCTCTCTCACTCTCTCTGGCTTTGGGGTGGCAGTCGTCATCACCATAATCATGGCACGCATTTACTCCTGTTTTTACCTCTGGTTTTTGGCGCCCGCCAGCTTGGCGCCGTCTTCTTTTCCCCCTCGCCGCCTTGTCTTTGCGTCTACGTCTTCAGACGCAATTTCAGCTGTGTGCTGTGTGCTGTGTGTTTTAACATTCGCAATCGCAGTCACAATTCCGAGAGCATCGCAGCACCTTTGTGGGGTGGGGGAGAATGGCGGTGAGGAAGACATCATGCATTCTAATGAGAGTTTTAATTGCAGTCCATTGACCACTTGAAAAGTACGACTCGCGCATTCGCCAGGGCTGCCAGCCTGATGCCCAGGGCCACGTGTCGGATGCGCCTTTCGCTTTCGCTTGAGTAGCCTGAGAATGGAACTCGCGCAGCGCTCTTAAGTCAACAAAAGCACCACCAAGCGATGCAATGACAAATTTGCAGCACGGAAATTAGCGATGCCCAACGTCAGATACATTTCATATTACAGACAGACAGACAGTCATTACAATTGAGGGTTGATATCCTGCCTCCTACCTTCTGCCTCCTTGTGATTCCTGTGTAGTTGTCGAGTAAGCGAATTAATTGTTGTTTTGATTGCGCAGCAAATGAATGCAGAGCGCTGCCCGCTCAAGTGGCTGGGAAAATTGAAATTGTTTGGGAAAAATGAAATTCTTGTTTATTTTTCGCTTCGAAGTATGAAGAACGGTGAAAATTCGTTACGAAACTTAAGTGCTAGGCGATTTGATGAGATTAATGCGATTGCGATTGCGATGCGTTTGTGCTTGTGCTTGGGTTGTTTGCTCCTACGATTGCTCCAGCTCCACGTCGATCTCAACGGGCGGCAGCTCATCCTTGAACTCGGGTGCATACACTTTGCCCGACGCAAGCACAAACTGCTGCTCGCAGTCCAGTATGAAGTAGGCAAACGGATGGTTCACATCAAAGCGCTCCACGCCAGCTGGCTCCGGCTCTGGCTCCGGCACGGGCAAACCTTCCTCTTCGAGCGGAGTATTGGGCGATCTGGCCTGCATTGTGGCCGCCGACAGGGAGTTGGCACTGCTGCCGCCTTCATCCACGCGCACATTGACGAACTGCACAATCTCGTCCACATGCAGATCCTTGTCGTCGGACAGCAGACCCAGCTGGGCATCGGTGCGCGAGAAGAGACGCTGCAGTCCCAGCTGCTTGAGCATCGCCTCCGAGCGCGACGTCTCCTCGGCCTGGAACTTGGGCAGCGTCACATGCAGCTCCTTGAGCTCCACATGCTCGCGTGCATACTTGTAGTCGCTGGGCTGCAGCTGTGCGATGACCTCGCTCAGACCCTCAGAATCGTTGGGCAGCACAATGCACAGACTGTACCTGGCATTCTCGTAGGGCAGCGAGAGCAGACGTGCCTTCAGGTGGGGCAAGTCGGCCACACGGAACTTGCCGCGTGCGTGCATCATGGGCGTCTTCATGGCGTCCTCGTTGGTCATGAAGAAGAACTCATCGCTGCCATCGCGCAGCTGGTAGAAAGGCTGCGCCCAGCTGCCGCGATAGTAGAGGCCGTTGAAGAGCAGCATCTTGGACTTGGAGCCCATGGCGCGACCAGTGATGGAGTTGGCGCTCAAGGCGGAGGCGATGTCATCGCGCCGGAACAAGCTGCGACCGCTATAGAACTGGAGGAGTGGAGAGGAGAAAGTTAAAAGAAGAGTAGGATTTGAATAGAAGTTAATAGCAAAAGTTGATGACAATTTTATGATATTAACAAAGTAAATAGAAGAATATTGAGAACTGTTAAACGCAGACCTGATAATGTAAATTGCTTTTTAAATAATATTCAACCTAATTAATTGTTGTACTAAATTGTTAAATTTTTCTTTCCTTTTGTTTTGAAACAACTCATAGTTAACTCTACAAAAGTTGTAGCATAGATCAAACGGGTTAGTAATCGTTATAAATTTAACATTGCAGTCAAATGAACAGCTGTTAACTTAACATAAGCTTATCATGTTAAGAAACAGAACTGTTAAATGCAGCATTTACAATTCTAGTTGTTTTCTGAATAACTGCAAACTAAATAAATTAGTTAAGGTTTGAAAAATATTTCTTAATGCCACAAATAATTTACAACTTCATCACTAGGCGTTTAATCATAAAGACTGCGATTAGATAGATTAACTTACGCGTGCCACCGAACTCAGGTGCGACTCCAGGGCAATCATAATCTCATCGGCGCCCTCCTTGACCATCGTCTTGACGGCATTTTCCAGTTTCTGCAGCGGCAGACGCACCTTCTCGGGTTCACCAGCGGTCACTGGATTGGAACTCAACTCGATCAGTTGCTTGTTCAGCTTCTCGTCCTCCTGCACCGTTTCGTTCTCCTCCACATTGGGATTCTGTTCGCTGCTATCGCTGCGTTTGTTCTGCTGTTTGTCGGCAGCATTTTCCTCCATGTTCAGCGGGAGGTCAGCTGGTTTTTCTTGTTTTTCCACTGGCGCATCGTTGGCTTCCGTAATCGACTGCTCTGTGGCCAATTCCCGCTCGCGCTCAGCGATCGCAACTGGTTTTTCCACATACTGCTTGTCGTCGATGTCGCGATCAAACTTGGACGCTTCCTTGTTCAGCACCTCCTCGCCGTAGCTGTCGCTGCTGGGCGCCAGCAGCGCATCATCATCGTCCAGCTTGATGCGCTTCAGCGTCTCGAAGCCAATGACATCTTTGCTGTTGCTGGGCTCCGTGATTGCAGCGGCCTCAGCCTCGTTGCCCTCCAGCTGAATGGAGGTGTTGGGCTCACTCCAGTCGTACTCCTGCCTGTTGATGTCCTTCACCTCGACGTAGTAGTGACGCTGCAGCAGCTGCTTGTAATCCTCCTTGACGCTGTTGTTGCGATACACATAGAACCAGGTCTGGAACGAGGGCAGCGGCACGGCGGCATCGCGATTCTGGTAGCCAGCCAAGATGCCAGCGAAGGCGGCTCTCAGAGCCTCACGCTCGTTGGGGAAGCCAAACACTTTGCCGAACTCCTCGTAGGTCTCGCCCTCGGCTGCCTCGGCAAGCACGGCCAGAATGGAGGCGACACCGAGCGGCGAGTGCACCTGGTTGGCGTCGATGTCTTTGTTGAACTTGAGCAGTTGGGTGGCAATCAGCTGGGAGGCTTCGCTGGCAAACCAATTGGGCAGCGCTTCCTCCTTGGCGGGCGAAGGAAGCGAGTTGACCAGACTCAAGCTGGCGAGCAGCAAGATTGCAGCTTTCATTTTGGACGACACGAGATCGAGACGTTTGTGCGATCGCGTCTGCAACGCGAATGAAGCTCAAGAAAGTTGGCCAAAGACTTTTTATTAAAAGCCCCACCAAGAATCGCCGTCGAGAATTGACGTTGGCTTCAAACTGGTTACAAAGTGGCCACGACTGCGACGTCAGCGTCAGCGTCGGCGTCGACGTCGCAGTCGCCGTCGCCGTCACCGTTCAAGCTGATGTTTGTGGTCTGACAAATCCCCCACAATTACAAACGTTGAACGTTTGGGGACAGAAGTTAGGGCCCGGCTCGATTTGTTGAAGAAAGTCGCGCTCCAACGAAAGTGGAAGTGGCGTGGGCTCGAGTGCTCCAAGCAAAATGGGTCAAGCAAACAATCAATATGTAAATGTAAACAGCAAAAATACAAAGAAAACATAAATATCGAACAGCAAACGGCAAACGGCAAAGCACAAGAAGAAAAATTCATGCGAGCCGCGCTCAAAAGTTCAAAGTCATTGAAATGTTAACAGGTTTCCACATGGGCTACGTGATTGACATTTGATTTTCTGGCTTACAAATTTTAATTTTTGGGGCCGCCTAATTGCGTTTTCTTGTTGTTGACTTGTGTGGAGCAATATGTGTGTCCATAAAACAACTGGCGATTAAGCAACCTCCGCAGCGAAACATAAAAAATGCTTTATGGGGATCATGCAACAAAGCACATGCTGCACGTCGCTCGGCGATAGCTCGATAAAAGTTCTATGATCAGCAGCTGGACACGCTTAACCCAGTTTTTATGCAAATTGTGTGGTCAACAGTGGAAAGAAACAATACGTACACAGACAACATCATAAGCCGCAGCTCCAATCAAGCCAACACAATTCGAGGGCACTGAACTTGGCCGTCGTCTGCCTCAGCTTCAGGTTCGGCGCCAGCGTTGACTTCGTTGTGATTACCAAATGCGAAAAGCGGGCGAAAGCGAGCAGAACGACGTCGACAGCGACGCTGGCTTCGACGGCGACGGCGACTGCGACAGCGACAGAGACACAGACTGAACACCAGGTGTGAGTCGCTAATAAAATGTTAAGTTTAAACGAGCTTTGGAGGCCCGCAAACGAGTTTTGTTCTGGCACTTAGAACGAACCTCGCACCACAAGTTGCACAATTTTTGCAGCCAAAGTGGATGCTGCTTCCCCCCAGGGGGAGGCAACTGCTTTACAGTTTCTATATGCTATATAGTATAGTATCTTTTTTGCAGGGCAGCGAACTTTCGCATTGCCACAGCGAGTGGACAACAAACCCGGTAGACACGCTTATGCAATTCGCTTTTTATTAACACCTTCTTTTTATTAATCTTCTTTCTTTGTAAAGACTATAAAGCTTTTTTTTTTAACTGTCGATTTGGCAGTTGATAACGCGATGACGTTAAGCTGCTGCGAAGAGAAGCTCTGAAGAAATTCTTCAAAAATTAAAAATATAATAAGTATAAGAAACGGTCAATGTTAATTGATTACTCAGCCAGCTATATTTAGATTTGATATTTGTAACACAGATTAAGAGACAATTACGACAATACTAATTAATTCTAATTAACAGAATTTGTAAAATTGTGTCTGAAAAGTATGAATGTTAATTGATTACTCAGCCGACTATTTATAGATGATTTTTGTAACAGATTATTGGTTAGAATAAAACCTGAATTCTGTTCAAATTTTCTTATAATGAATTCTAATTTTAGTTACTGCAATTCTACTTCCGTATGTAGAGATGGTTTAGTTTTAAATATAGCTAGCCTAATTTGCTAAAGCTGAAAACTTGATTAACAACAATCAATACAACAATCTCAAATAATTTGCATTCTCGACTTGCTTCAGCTAAGAAAGGAAACAAACTAATTTTTAAAGCGTTAACATCTTTAAGATAACTTTCAAATACAGAAGCAAAAGTTTGGCTCCCATTGAAATAAAGTCGATTTGTCAACTCAATTCACAAATTGCTATAAAAAAATAATAATTACAAATTGTTCTGTAAATAATTAAAAAATTCTATTTATAGACATTCTCAAGTTAAAACGAATTTTATATTTGGAAGTACTGTAAACTGCTTTATTACTCTTCAAAATACTTGTGCATTTATTTATACATTTTCCCAGACTGAGTGCAAGACTATTTTAAGCACTGCTTGAAAGAGTATGCAGTCTTCAAAGTGAAATCAATTTTTAACTGTCTTGTTCGCATTCGGAAGCGACTCACGACTCACATCTGGCGACGACAGTCACCTTCGAGTTCTTGCCCCTTTTATTTTATTTCGTTTTAAAACAAATACTTTTGTATTTCTGAGCAGTACATAAATTCGAAGACCCAAAACCATAAATTAATGAATGTGTCGTCGTGTGGCAAGTTGTTCTCAGGACACGAGAAGCTGGAGAGAGCGGAGAGAGGAGGAAGGCGATGCTGATGCGTATGCAGGATCAACCCCCAAAGGGGCGACGTGGCTGTTGGGTTTGAGTGTATTAGAAGTTATTATGGCAAATGGCAAACTAACAAAATGTCGCATAAATTAAGAATAGTGCAGGACAACACCTTCTTTTGGCTGTGGCCGCCTCGGGTTGTTGTAAGACGAGGCACGCAAAACAACACCGCGGGGACACATTAAACTATGGCCAAAAGAAAGAAAATCTCTTACGCAAGTGGACAGAGTAGTTTTACCAGAAGAAGAACTCGAGGTCGCATAGTTGGGATGGCATGACTAATTGTTTGATTTACGCAAATGTTCAGCTAACTTGGCCTGGGCAGCAATTAAGGCTTAAAGCACACACACTCGCCACGCAAAGGCTTTAATGATGCACAACAGCCAGACTGGATGACTGACTGACTGACTGACTGACTGCCTGAGTGTGGGACACGGTTGGCAGCTGTCAGTTGTCAGCTGTCATAAATCAGGCAATACATCAGCCAGTTGCCAGATACAGCGACACTCATCATAAGTCAAAAGGTGAGCCTTGGCTTAATCAGTTGCCTCCGGCCGCCTCTGGCTGGCAAAATAATTAAACTTCTGTTTATTGTCAAGCCGAGAGAACTTCTTAATTATGTTTGATAAAGCACAAGCACAAACACAAAGCAGCCAAAGCAGCAGGGAGAGAAAGAAGGCTGCCTCCTCATGCTGTTTTCCACACATGTCACGTTGATACTTAACACTCGACAACATCTTACTTCATTTGCTTCCTTCCACTCTGTCTCTCTTTCTCTTTTTCTCTATCTCTCTTTTCATATACTCATGTGACATAATTACGCAACAAAGGGGAATTGCGGATTGTTCTACAAGCGTCAGTCGCTTCATCTGCCTCATTTGATCCAAGGTATGTTTAGCAATTTCCAGCGGCTCAATTCGGTCACGTTTAAAACTTGAAAACAAGTTGGTAAAAAATCAGATTCGTTGCGCTTAAAGGAGATTCGCTGTGTGGAGTCAAGGAGTCAAATCGAGAGTGAGCTGCCTAACAAGTTGTTTGCCTGTTAAGGCGCAGATCCTGAACCCAGCACTTGCTGTTGCTCGGCCTCTGATGTTGTTGCTGTTGCTGTTGTTGTTGTGCCCTGTGTCGCTGGCAATCCTAATTGATTTATGACATCAAAGACATATTTTTCGCAATGTTGCGTGGCCTACGTGCGTGACAGTTGCCACTGCCACAGCCACTGCCACAGCGGCATAGTTGCCTGCGGCACACAAGAGTGCAGCTGGAGCAGGACTCAGGCGGACACACGGCTCTGCCGCAGACGCCATCGTAGCCATCTTGTTGATAATTTTGACTTATGGCTTGGGTTTTGCGTGCGCAGGATTTGTCACATAACTCGTGAACTGCTCCGCTCTCCTCTCCTCTCTACGCCACGCATCCTGTCTCATCCTGTCAGAAGAAAACACTGGCAAAAAGTGTGTGTGTAGGAGCAGCTAGATCCTCGGCACAAAAAGGTTGCGCCATTGTCAGTGCTGGTAGAAATCGTTCTCATCGCAAGTCGCAAGTCCATCCATGCAAAACTTTTTCTATTAGGCGCAATTATTTCAAGGTATTATTGCTTTTAATTAATTCAATTAAACGCTTCATAAATTTTTACTTTTTGATTTCGTTTGCCTGCGGCAAGAGCAACAGCAACAGCAACAGCAACGACTTCAACTTCATGGCGTTGGCCGTAATGGAAAAACTTTGGCCGTGGTTGGCCAAAAAGATTTTTGCCTCAACTGCGCCTCGACCGGCCAAAGGGTTTAATTAACGGCAAATGCCTGCAGCAGGAGCTGTGGATGTAGCCAGCAAAAAAGGGGCGTGGCTAGAGCGCGGAATTTCGCTACTTACACATTTTGTGTAACAATTTTCGGGCTGTTTATTAAAGGATTCCCGTGGCTTGGCTGGGCTTGGTTTTATCATAAAATTTGATTTCGAATTGTTTATTGAATGCCAGTCGCGTTTATTTGCATTTTTGTGTTGGCCTGGCTGCGCATCTTGAGGGGAATAAACCAAACGTAAACTTTCAGAATGCTCCACGAGCCTCAAATCAAATAAGAAGCACAAAAAAGACTGCGACTGAGACTGAGTTTGGACTGGGCTGGGCTGGGCACTTCAATTAAAAGGTCATCAGCAGTCGACACAGCTGCTGCACAGAGAGAGAGAGAGAGTGAGAGAGAGAGAGGCGAGACAAGAGTCCTGTCCACGTGTGGCGCAAACTACAAGGTTATTGATATGTACGAAGCGTGCTCACACCTTCGAGGGCAATTCGCATCTATCAGTTTCCCTGGTCCGCTCCAGACGTGATGACTTCCATCATTATCAATACACACACATACACTTGAATTTCGGGGTCCAACAACCCCCTGGGCAAATAATCGAACTAGCGTAGCACAACAATTTGTTTTAAATGCCCAAACTGGACAAAAGAGCTGAGAGCGTGTGGAAATCAAACCCCTTAATAATTTATGAAAGAGCAAAGAGCAAAAGGTGCAGAGGCAGCCGGAACAGCAGCAGATAGCAGTAGATGCCAGGAACTGCCTCGCAGGACAATGAAGTAGCTTGACCCTCCTGGGAGCTGCCCTCTTTCTTCGCACTCTCACATGTGGCTCGCTGGCAAAAGTTTTCTATCAATTTGATGGTACTCTAATAGAGATTAAATGCATGTCGAGAAGGCAATTAGTTTTTGCTTTCCACAACCCTCCTCGACTGGGCAGCAGCTGATTGAATCAAAGCGTTTGCGCCATTTGCCATTTGCCATTTACCATTTTTCGTTGGCCAGCTTTTGTTTTTGGCTGGCTGCAAGGTGTTCTGCGCTGTAGACCTTAATTATGGCAGTAATTCGAAGTTTGGCAGCGGCTGAGGCAACTGCCAACAGCAATTTGCCTTAACCCTTCGTTCATTCTTTCTTTCGCTCTTTCTTTTGCGCGTAATGAGAATCAGACGTAACGTCAAAGCTAATTAAACTCGCGCTGTCGCCGCTAATGAGCAATGAAAACAACGTGTTGTTGCATCACAAACAACCCTCACTCTCTCCACCCACCCCTTTGGCAGTTGCCACATCCTTCAATCTGCATGGTCTGATAAGGAGCAGAGACTTTTGTCGACGGGCGTCAGGTTAAATCAACCATCAAAATAATGAAGGTATCGCCGTCAAGTTGAGCCCACTGATTTCTTTTAAATATTTTTCCAACAATTTTTCGGGTATTTTTCCCGTGCTTTTTTCTTTTCGCCTAAGCCATTTAAAAGGATTAACGCAGGGACTGCGGGTTTTTATTTACAGAGAATTTAATGAGAGAGATTGTCAGGGTAGTTCACGTGCTTTCCACTTTTTAATAAGCCGAAACAAGAGTTGCTCCTTTTTTTTTAGGTATTCCTTGAAGTATGTGCAAAGCAGATTTTTAATTTAATTTGTCGACTGTTTGACTGATAAACAGACATATTTCGCGGCAATCTTGAATACCAGAAACAACGGGGAAGAAAACAGAAGTTTCAGTTTTAAAGAAATAGAATTTGAAATAATTGAATCACTTAGAAATGAAAATCTTAAGAAAGCAGTGGAGAAGTTATATATTTGGCGAGTGTTTATAAAGTAAAGTAATTACTTTCACCTATTTTGGTATTAATAAATTTATTGTTTTACATTTGAACAGATCGAAACTATGAGCAGAAATTAGTTCAAATTGAGACTTTGACTCTCTAAAATTGGGGATGATATTTCTATTACTGAATAAAAATTGTCTTGTTTTTTGCGCAGAGTCAAAGCGCATGGGTTGAGGGTTTATTTATATGCAATGTTTTGTATAATTCATAATGCGTCGCACTTTACCATCGAAATGACAATTGACTTTGAACTCGCCTAGCAGCAGGACATTTTTAAATTTTGTCAGACAGCCAAACAGCAGGACGAGCGCTTGCTGGATAGTCGAACATGGAAACTAACTTCAGTTTTGTCGCCAGTTGTTGGCCTGCTGCCTTTTTTATGGCACCAAGGTACACGGGGCCAGGACAACGACAAGGAGAGCGACATCGAAACGACAGCAACAGCGACAGCGACAATGCAGTCGAAGTGCTTGTGGCAGCTTCAAGGTAGAGTCGAGCGAAGTGGAAGTTGGGCCAAAAATGTTATGGCAGAATTATGCGGCGTCTCTGGTGCCCCTGGTGTGTTTATGGTGTCCCCCGTCTCGACTCCTCAAGAAGCACGTTGCACGGGGCGTTGATGAGCTTGGCGCGCCGCAGTCTGGCGACAACGCACTTTGCCATTTCCAATAACTCAGTCGCATTGAGAGCAAATATTACAATTTCTAAGAGGACACCCCAGTTTGCCGTTCTCTCGCTCTCCGAAATTGGACTCTGCACTTTTTTCCGTGCAGTTAAACACGAGATGCATGACAACTGCCGTGTCGCCGCAGGGGGGGCAAGTGTGTTCGTGTCCAAGAAAGGACATAGGCTACGGCTAGCAAAAAAGTAGATCCATCGAGAGCAGCAGCACTTCATTAGTCGGACACAAAGATGCAGCAGCAGCAGCAGCAGTAGCGGCAGCAGCTGAAGGGTTTATCAGTTGGCTCGATTCGTTGGCCAAATTAATTGCCAGAAAAAGCACACTCTGCCCCCCTCCCCCACTACTGGCTTTGGCAGTGGATTGTCGTAACTATGGATTTAATTAATCGGCGATTTGTGCACTGAGCTGCGCCGTTTGTCTCCGCAAAATTTGTAACTAATCGAAGCCATCAATTATGTTGATAGATTGGCCCTTGCGCAAAGCCACGTACAAGTGGCAGGACACTCTCTTATTCTCTAACTTGCTGGCGGCCACTTTATCACAGTTGGCAGCTGGCTGCTTACCGCTGCTTGAGGTACACGTAATTGAATCTGCGAAGCGGCTGAGGCGGTCGGGAGGGGGTTGCGCTCTCTCTTATTCATAAGCCAGCGCCATGTAAATGGCAAGTGGAAGTTTCGAGCAGCCTTTTGAAGTGCTTCACATAACTAGCCACAAGGATGCGGCAACAGAAAAAAAGCAGAGAGACAAACAGACGGACAGACGGATAGACGGACAAACGAACAGTCAGACGTGTGTCTGATCTGAATGCTAGATAAAATTATTACCCTTTTTATTTTGGTCACTCGTTGTTGTCGTGGCTGCAAGTTCGAGTCGAGTCGAGTCGAGTCGCCGCTGCTTATTTCCTGTTGGACACTTTCCGTTTGTCGTTTGTTGTACAAAAGCCGTTGCAGCAGCCATTCAGCTTTGGCGTTATCCCCCCCTCGCCATCTCCTTCTACTCACAAGGTTCGGGCTATTTCTTTTTCCCAGCTCGTCTCTGCTATTTTTATGGTCAACGCCAGGGCGCGCACAATAAGCATCATCAACATGCAGAAGGATAACAGTGGCGCACACTCAACGTCATCAGCAGCACATTGTGTCCACTCGTGAGCTCCAGCTCCAGCTCTAGTTACAGATCCAGATTCAGCTCCAGTTTCAGACTCGGCGACTGGAGTAGAAGACGATGGCCGCAAGCCGATAATGTGCGGCCATAAGGTAATGAAAATTTTATCTGATTTTATGTGAGCCGCCTGTGTGTGAATTCGCTTTTTTCCCAATGCGAGTAGTTGCCAATTTTATGCTGCACCCTTTTACTATTCCGCCCCTCACTCCCGGTTTTGCCGCCCGCTTTGTGAGTCTTTGATTTGATTTCGGACACCCCGAAGCAATGCCGAATGATACAATACTTTGTGGTCAACATATGTGCCCAAAAGGTATTGGCATTGTGTAGTCGTCGCATTTGATTGAAATTTGAATTGTAGCATGTCCTTTCCCATGGCGCAAAAGCAAACGCAAACGCAAACGAAAAAAAAAAAATGAAATGAAAGAAAAAAGGAATCTCACATGTCCATTGCCTGCTTTTAGGGGCTGTCTTCACCCTCAACTCCCGAGTATTATTGCAACTCGGCTGTACGTGCTGCGGCTCAACTCAGCTCAGTTACTATTTCATTTTAGATTTTAATCAATGTTGTTTGATGTGACACGTTTATGTGATGATGATGCCCGCCCAAAAGGATGTGCAACATATGCACAGAATGATGCCGCACTTGCCATTTAATGAAGGCGCTGTGTGGCCCACACTCGCCACATTTAATCTATAATAATACTCATAATAATAACAAAAAAAAAAAAGAAAAATAAAAACTGGGCTTTCAAGAATGCAAACGAAACGATTGCTTCATTATTCGCATTATTGTTCATAATTTTGAGTTTGGCGTGTGTTGTTTGGGGCTTCAATGAGCGATTCGAACACAATATTCTACAGATGTGCCTTGAATTGATTTCGAATAGCACGTAAGTGAATTTTATGCAGAGCTTATTGGGGTTTCTTATATGGAGATTACAATCAAGTAGACATTATTGTATATATTGTTTGACAAATGTAAATTTATTGAAAGGAATTCTGTAATTGTAGATGAAGAACAAATAAATAAAATAATGATATGTAAAGAAACTTTTATACTATGAAGAGATTCTAAATATATATATTATATTTCAGCATATTGTACTCGTATTTTAAATACTTAAATACTTACTTAAAAATGTAATGCGAAAGCCATATTGATCGATTGACTGCTCTGTTAAGAGAAAATTTACTTACCTAGCGACACAAGAACTTTCTCTAGCATTTGGGAAGCGGAACGACTTCACCTACACGTAGCACCAATAAGCAATGCAATAAATAACAACAACTAAATAAGCCAATTGAGCACGACAATCGACTGTTTGCTGGGCAAACAAACAATAAATTCTGGGCACAAACACCTGCAACCCGTCGAGGCACTCAGAAGAGGCAAAAAGAAAAAAAAAAGAAAAAATTGGGCAGACGCTGCAATTATCGAGAGGTCTGAACTCTTCAACAAATCCAATAAACTTCACAATCGAACAGCACATAAATATTAAACGATGATTGAGCTGCAACTAACCCACACATCGAACCCGAAGCGGTGGCAGTCGAAGGACTTTTGCGCGCAGAAAAGCAGAAAAGCTTAGAGAAAAATTACAATTTATTGGACATTTCCGCCTGGACAGCAGCAAAATGGACAGTTGAAGATTTATGCGGCATACGCAACGATTTGCCAGCAATTTATGGGCCACTCTCGGTAACTGGGCTTAGCTGCTTAGCAGCAGGCCTTTTAGTTAATACCTGGCCATTTGATGAGGACTTAAATTGTTGTGCTCTAGGCATTCATGTAAGAGTAAATATTTAAAGCAAGCTAACAATGTTTTATTAGACAAAAGTTGATTATTATGCAGTCCCCCTGGCAGGCACCTCAAATTGCATTTCGCAGTTATTTAAATTTGCATATCATTATTGTTGTTGTGCGGCACGACACACAAAACTCAACTCAAAACTAAAACTGAAACTAAATAAATGCCAAACAAGCCCAAAACTTGCCCCGGCTGTTAACTTTATTACGCAGCACACTGCAACTTCACTCAGTGTGTGTGAGAGTTTCTACATTTAGCATCATATAGTATAATGAAAGGACTATCTGCGGCTGGACATCGCCGAGCGTTGTCCAAAAGTAAAACGCTGTGATTCTGATGCGGATTCGGTTGCTGATTCTATGCTGCCGACATGTGTCACTCTGCAGTCCAGCAGGCATGAAGATTTGCGGGCCTAAGTGTAGTCCTTTTTTCTGCTACTCTCTCTCTCTCTTCGTTCTCTCTTCATTCACTGCTGCGCGCTCGTCTTCAGCGCCAGCCCAATTTGCATTTTCCGAAAACATTGTGAGCTCTGAGCCCGCAGCAGCTGCTAAAGCAATGCTTTGTCTCGCTGCTTCTGTGTGGGAGGCGTAGGGGCGTGGCCGTAGGTGTTTGGCAGCTGAAGCTGGACAGCGGCCAGAGCCACTTGACAGCGCCTGGCAGCGACTCCGGCTACGGTCTTCCATCATCGTTGCAGTCCCACTAATTCCACGCCAGCAATTTATCAACAATAAACAGTTGCAGACATTTGCTTAGTTCCTCACACACACACTCTCTCTTCTTTTGCGCTGTGTGTGACATGCAGTGTCCCAAACAGGAATGAATGAAAAGTTTGTTATGGCTGCTGCGGGCAGCTTTAAAGTGCTCGACAACAAAATTTTGCATAAAATATTTCGCAGCAATGAACTACATGAAATTTGCAATTTAGTGAAGGAATTTACTTTGTATGCAGCGTGTTTTGGGCCAAATTCACTTAGGGCTAATTCAACAAATGAGCTTACAATTCACACATTGTTCTACCCCCAACACACAGACATACACACACTCTCCCCCACACACACACACTCTCACACTTCACTCGCCAATAATCCAATAAAAGCGCTGCAATTTTCGCGCTTGCGTTTAATTTCATTTACGCCTCATTTGTCGCCTGTCACTTCGGCTTCAGTTTGCCTGCCATTTTGCGCATATAATTTGTATTCAATGGGGCGCCGGGCGGGGCTGTAGCTGGAGCTCGCGGCAATTGGCAACCTGTTGCCGCATACATTTTTATGTTGGACCAATTGGCATACGATTGATTCAATTCGATTCAATTTCATATATGACGTGGGAGCAAGGGAACTTAAGACTGAATGCCTTAAGAGCTAATGAGGATTTGTTGCAGAGCTCATGCTGACTTGCTGTTCAGCCTGAATGCAAATCAAAAACACCTTAACAGCGATGCTGGCACACTCGGAGTGACACATTTTGCTGGCGCCGAATTGGCTTTAATAAACTTGTCGCACTGTTAACTTTATTAAGATTAATGACAATGTGTATAAGATTTTCCATTGGCATATAGAAAATTGAAAAGTGTTGCCCCTCCCCCGGCTGCTGCTGCCGTCGCCCTTCGCAGCTTCCTGGCGGCTTCCAGCCGTTACAATAAAAGCACATTTCACTTGTTTTAATGACGTCATTACGTGGCATTTACTTGCGTCATGCCACCGCCAACCACCGTCCACAGTCAGCGACTTGGTCTCTGTGTTCACCGTAGAAGTCAAGACGTTAATGTGTCCAATAATTTAATTTTAAGTACCTTGCAAAAAGAAATACGGCCACATTTTTACAGACAATTTCCTTTAATGGCAGCAAAACTAAAGGCAACAACAACAACAAGAACAACCGGCAGCTTCAACAGCTAAAATAACTAACTGCAATGTGCCGGAACCTGAGGCAGCCTGTCGAAGCAGTGGCAGCCAAGTTGCAGCAATGTTCGCGCCATTAGCCAGCCATCAAGCAGCAAGGCAAGCCAGCCAGCCACGTGTAAGTACACTGTCGGTGTCCTGCAGCACAGCAGAGCAAAGCACTGGCAGCGAGAAGGTAATTGCATGGAAAAAGCTGAATGCTGTCTGCGGCGACATGTGAAGCTTGCTTCGGAGTTCGCTTCGCTTTAGTTGGCTGTAATTGAAAATTTAATATTTATTTCGCAGTTAGTAAATCAAAGTTCAACGCAGTGGATAACATTGGAATTACATATTCATCATACGCCCCGACTGCCACAGTGGGATGCGAGTGTGTAGATGTGTGTATCTGAGGCAGCCCCAGCGATAAATCAACAAGCCAACCTTTGCATGAGTTTCGCTTTGCTTTCCTCTCAATTTTTTTGTTATTTTTGCACCCCACCGACAGTTTTGTGACTCAGCACAAAGTAATAAAGTCGCTGCGACAGTCGAGAACGACAACGAGAGCGAAAACTGGGAAGAGAGAGAGAGAGAGACGATGGATATTATCCCCTGTTGTAATATGCTCATATATGGATTAGTGTTCGATAATGCGCTGCTACGTTTATAGCCCAGGGCGAAGTTTTTGCTGACCATTCAGCCAGCTGTTGCCGCTTAAACTGCGGCATATGCCACAGCGACTGCGATGGCCGGAGGTGAGCGCAAGTCCATAAACATAAACAGTAACATGAACACGACTTTAAAGAGCGATTGCTGCAAATAAATAACAATGTGTATGTGTGTGTGTGTTTGTGTGCGATGTGCACAACATGACGTATGCGTAATATAGCGCTGCCTGTTTTTTGAAGTCCTTCAGCCGAAGCGCCACAAATATTTCACAGCGCATTTTAACTGCAAAATCATAAATAACAACATGTAAATAGCTTTTATCTAACAACTCGTCAAGCGGAAGCAGCCTCAAAAAATTGCAAAAAAAATTGCAACACAAAAAGAAAAAAGCTGCAAATATAAAAACAGAAAAACTCAAACGGAACGTGGTCAAAAGTTGCACAAAGGCCACACAGCATTTTGCGGCTCTAACCGCGCTGCCGGCGGCGACACTTCAGCGTTGTTGCAGCCGGGGCATCAATTAAACCTAAATTGTTGCAGTTGTTAACACGCAACAAAATTGTCTGCAGTGCAGCAGAAAAAAAGCAAAAACATCAGGAAAAAAAAAATTCGCGCTGCAAAAAAGTGCAGAAATAAAACGAAATTCGGCAAATTGGTAAAACGTCAAGTGTTAAAATGGCAGCTGGACCACCTAGAAGTGCATCTGCATAAAGCAGCAGCCAAGAGGACGGGGAGGGGGAGGGAGATACTGCCCTGCTTTTGAGTGCAACTTGTGTGACGATATTTATTTGATTTTTCTCTCTATGTCCAGCGGCCACCACTGGCGACCGGCGACTGGCGAATGGCGAATGCCGAATGCCGAATGGCGACTGCAGACTGGCGGCTGGCCAGCAATTACGTCGCTTGAAATATTGACAATTACTTAAATTTATCTTTTCTAAAACGTTGCATGCACCTCAGCCTGGCGGCGTTTGTCAATCACGCGACAGACAACCAGACAGCACACTTCACGCGTGATATATTTGAAGTGGCCACCGGCGCAAAAGAGGCTCCAACTTCCACATCCACATCCACAACCACTTGCATTTCCACTTCCACGCGCCGATTCTCGATCCCAGCCAGATTCGAGATGCATTGGGCTGTGTAATTTTTGCATATTTTGTGCGTTCGACTGCATTCCAGGCGGCTGCTCACCTGCGAATCGAAATGAATGGCTCAATGAATAACTGTATGCCTGCCTGAATCAACGAATGAACGAACGAATGAATGAATGAATGCATGTGGCGCTGCGGTGGCTGCTGTGAAATGGCCTGGAAATGATTTAATGCGCAAATTGTGGTCACGGCGGCATTTTAAATTTATGCGCGCAGGTAAAGCAGACAGCAGAAACAGCAGGAACAGCAGGGAAGGCTATTGATATTGGTTGGCAAATACTTTTGGGTAATACTCGTACTGTAGGGAAAAAAGGAAATGCGCATATTTGAACTAATTAACTTTAAAGGCAGCTAGTGACTTGGCTGGTGTGTTTATTTTTGGATAGCCGTTGTAATTAATCACTGTCTGCCCAGACTGCAATGTGCTAACAAATTAACACCAGAGATGCTGTTGCTGGGCGATGTGGCAACAAAACACGGCAACATTGTAGCACAAGCTGTGCGCAAAAAGGGGCGAGAGCGAATGTAAACTTCAAAATGCATTTGCCTGCCAAATTGGAATTGCAGCAGCATCCGCAGCAGCAGCAGCAGCAGCAGCAGCAGCAGCAGCAGCAGCAGCAGCAGCGACAAAATAAAACTTGCACTTCGAGAGTCCACGAAAAATGTTGGAAATGCATTTTTCATTTATTTGCACCGCGCGTCGTGTTTTATGTGTGTCGTATGAGTTACACACAGAAATCCATTTGTGCTGCCTGAGCTCATTAGTCGACCCCCAGTCAGAAGCTGGGCAGCTGACCCAACTGTCTCCAAAAAGGGCTGACGAGCGCCTCAAGTGACGGATGTGTGTTGTGTGAAATCCAAGCAGTCCACAAATGCGCATAGCAACTATTTTCAGCAGAAGCAGAGAAGCAGCCTCAGTTGTTGTTGTCGCTGTCATGGCCTAAAATAGACATCAGGTTGTCAGGTGGAATGAGAGGCAGGCAGCATTCATTGTGCTCAACCAAATATTCGCAGTTCTTGGGGGCATTGTTAGAGTAAGCCGGGTCATCATCAGCGCAGCATCATCGTTTTTATTGTGTGTGGGCATTTTTATGAGCACTTTCAATGCTCTGCGAAAAAAACACAATAAAATCAATGAGGTGTGTCTATCCGTGTGTGCGTGTGTGTGTGTGTGTGCAGCACCTCAACCACAGTCTGGGCGCATGGCAAACAATCAGCTACCCCGGCTAAGAGCGAAGAGCTAAACAATCAAGCGCAGGCGATGGCCACCTACAATGCAATGATGAGACTTTGTCCCCAGCCACCAACAGCTCCAACTGCTGCTGCTTCATGCCGCGTGTCCTTCGTGTCCTGGTTAGATCGTTCGGCACACAACGTTTTTACCTATTCATACGTTATTATTATTATCCTCTCGCACACTCAGACGCACACAGACACACACAAGTAACACGTTATCCTGGCCTGCCCCGCTTTGTTGAGCACTTTGCGAGCCGCAGCCAAAGCGAAAGCCGAACAAAGAATGTGCTTTATTGGCACTTTTTGCACAATTGCCGCCCCCTTCGTGCCTCCTCGTCACAGCCAGCTGCTGATAGCAGTAAATGAGCGTGGCAGCGGCTGAGCTGGAGATGGCGAAGGTGGAGCTCAACTGGAGGCCAACAAGGTAGACGCCACTGAAGGCAGAACAGTGGCACCGTTAAATTTCAGCAGCTTGTCGTCGTCATTGTTGCGCTTTGGCAACAGCCGGTATTGATGTGCCACTCCTCATCTCCCCCCCATGGCCCCCAACCCCTCTTTCTGGCTGCTGTATTAGGACTGTAGGAGGAAGCCAGAGGCAGCAGCAACGCCAAAGGATAAACACATTCATGGTGTGCAATCGATTGGCATAATGTGAAGCATTTTATTAAGGTTATCAATCGACTATGAATACCTCCTACACACACAGCCTAGGTGTGTAGCAGTGTGTGTGTGAACGCCAGTACGTGTTGTTTGTTTGACGAGCAAACAGAGCCAGCGACGACAACGAAGCCGGAACAACGCAGGACGTCGCAAGGAACGCAGAATTGCCCTTATCGTAAGTGGCGCATAAAACGTTCGACGATATGAATTATGCGGAAATTATTAGAAAGCATTTAAGCGGAATCATTAATGAGAAAGTGAGAAGACGCAACAAACTGTGGTGAAAACGTAAGGAAAACACTGACATGTGACTTGGGGTGTGACATCAATTACTTGGAGTTGGAATATATCAAATTTTCTCAATATCTCCTGAAATGATATTTATCTAATGTAGTTAATTAATGAAATTCGTATTTCCGTTTAAAATTAGCTACAATAAAAGTGTCAATTAAATTATGAATCTATGTTAATTTATTTTCTATTTTTTATAGTACTCATTGGCTATTACGTGGTCTCGATGCTCATGCTTATTTACGTTATAAAATTCATGTGATTATCCAATTTTGTAACAATATATTAAAATTAATTTAGCAATGAAACTGAAGTTGTTGTATTTTTAGCTACAGTAAATTAAATTGTTCTTATGCCATTTGAAATTAAGGCAACTTCTTGTTGTTTTGTGAATTTTAGGCCATTTAAGTTAACAATAATATTAATCAGTTTCTTGCTAAAGCTAATCTAAATATTGCCTCTAATGCCTGTAGCTTTAATTAATACTAATAGAATCTTTGGCTAGTTGTTAATAACGTTGAATGGTTTTTCGCCACACAGATGTACTAAACTCTCGGTCATTTTCTGGTATAGAAAACACAGTCTATTGTCCTCGTTTTGTGGAAATACATGACCAAATGTGATTGTTGTTGATATCATTTGTAGTTGTTGCTGTCAATGCTTTTATTGTGGCTGTTGTTATGGCTGCTTCTGCTGTTGTTGTTGTTTTGTTGTTGTTGTTGTTGTTGGTATTTCACCTTTGAGCATAAAATGCAGAACGATAAAAGCGCAAATATAAATTTGCGAGCAAATGAAATGAACCTCGCCACGTGGACGACTGTGGGCAATGGTTGCCTCTGTGTGTGTGTGTGTGTGTGTGTGCTGATGGAGGAGGTGAGTAGTAGAGTAGTGGGCGTGGCCAGAGATGCGGTGCTTGCGGTGGGCGTGTGTAGCTCAATGAAAATTACAATCAAATGCATTCAGCTGGAAAAGCTGTACGCAAAAATAAATACACATAAGCATGTAAATGTGTATGTTTCGACATGTGTGTGTGTGTGTGTGCATTTGTGGGCTGCACACTTTTGGCTGCACACAATTGGATTAAAATTTACACGCAGTTCAGCCTCGTCGGCCACACACGCAATTATCTGGCCATGCAAACGCTGTGGGAGGTTGCAGGCACAAGCGGCAAGTGGCATGGGGCAGGCTGGTGTTGGCCTTCGCGTGACTGCGTTAATGTGCTTAACAATAAAATGCAGCGCATTAATTGATAAACCAAATGCAAAATGATGCAAAACGAGAACGAGAAAAAAGTAAAATAAACGAAATCAGCAGATACGTTGAAATTAAAATTGAAATAAAATAAATATTCTTTTTTTTTTTGGCAGGGCCTATTAAATCAATTAAAATGGCAAAGCAACTGCCCCACAGGGCGCAAGAGTTGCAATACACAGTTTTTCATAAATTGTATGTCTAATTTGGCGACGCGCTAATGACGCGTTCACGACAGCGACCAAGTGCTTTATTTCGGGTTTGCCTCTGTCTCATCTTGCGAATTAAAAACACTTTACGCGCATTTTGCATATAATTTTTGGATTGAGGCCAAAACAGTTGCAATGGAATCAGCAGAAAGCGGGGGCGGAGGCGGGGGCTGTGAATGCGCATTTAATGCGCCTTAATTTCATTTTCATTTTAGTTAAATGCAACGATTAGATGCACTAAACAGGCCAAAAGCTAACGAAACCGAATCGCTAGCAAGGCAACCGGGCAACAAGGCAACAACAGCCAGAAGGCCAAAACAAGCAAAACTCATTTGCCATTTCCGCTCGTAAATAAATCGAATGACAGGCATATGGTGTCTTGCTCAATCTGGGGATTCATATGAGACGCGATGAGATTGCATCTGATGATATTATAAAGTGAGGTGAGCTACAAGTACGCCATCCATTGCTTGGGTGGCGTTTTGCCAGCCATGTGGAAAAACAAAGGGCGCAACTTTTCAGGCAAATAACAATTTATTACATCAATAAACTTTTCTTCTTTTTTTTTTGGTCTTGTTTCCCCGTCTCCGGCGCTTGCAACGTCTCCGGCGCTTAGCCCTAAGGTGAAATAATATGAAAATTATGCAAAAATGCCGAACGTAAAAGGCATAAACAAGGATTTCTACATTTTTGGCTTTCGCTTGGCATATTGGCAAGCATTTGATGAGATTGTAAAAGCAGCCAGTTTTCATTAGAAGGTGAATTGAGTTTTCGCAACAATTTATGAGCGCAGCCATTTTATGCGAGAGACATCAATACGCATTTTGGCAGCAAGAACAATTTGTTCGAGCTCAGCTCAAGGCGACGCCTTAAAGTATGCAATGAAAATTGAGCGAACCACAAATTAAGGCAAGCAAAAAAATAAAAAAAAAAGCAGAAGCGTCAACGGCTTAGCGGTTAGCTGGCAAATTGAAAAACTGCGAATGCAAATGCGAAATGGCAAAAGTAAATAATCATAAATTATTATCAAGAAGGACATAATGCTGGCGCAAAGCTGGCCACGAGCGAGTCGTAAAAATTGGCACTGCTCCGGTTAAAAGCTAAACCGATCAAATTGGCTTCTGATGCCGATTTGCTACGATTTGCGTTTTATTTATTTATTTTGATGCCGCATGCCGCATGCTGCCGCACACAGGCAACACAAATTGATTTCTACATAGCACAAACAAGTGGCGCTGAGGCAGCAACTAAATCAAGGCAGAGGCAACAAAAAAAAAAAACAAAATAGAAGTAGGAATACGGAGAAAGCGAAAAGTGCAAAGCGAGAAAGTGGCGATTGCTCTGGTTGTTATTGTTGCATGCGATAAGTTGCAAAAAATTACTTGCTACATCGTAAACAACAACAAATACATCGCACAGACGACCAACAACAACAACCCTTTGCTCCCTGCTCCTTGCGCTCCTTTCGCTTGGCGAACTCCGGTCTGGTCTGGTTTCGTTTGGTCTGGGCAAATTGCACGTAGTATTTTAGCATCAGCAGCGACATCAGCAAACGGCTTATCCCGGGCAATGAAAATTTATACAAATTCGAAAAAAGTGACAACATTTTGCTTTTATTGGCCATTAAAACGACTTAGCGACTTGGCGGACTCACCCTCTCGCTCTCCCGCTCTCCTGCTCTCCTGCTCTCTTTATTCCTTTGGCAGCAACTGGCCGAGATCACATGTGATTTTCGTATTTGTACCTTGCGTCCACTTTGCATACGAGCAAAATAAATGTGCGAAATGTCGCCCCGAGAGGGGAGAGAATCGAAGTGTTCGCGCAGCATAAGCAGTCTTTGTGGAAGCTGCTTTAAGTATGTGTTGCCAATTTATTTGTGATTTGCTGCCAAAACGATTTAAATAATCTAAGAGAAGCAGCTTAACCAACGAGACCATATCATGGTTGGTCGAGCCGATAAAAATAAGGCAAGGATTTCTTATTGCAGTTTGATATTTACTTATTAGAAGCATAAATAACGAAATTTTAAATCTATTCCACCAATTTTGTTTAAAGCGAAACACATTTATAGAAACTTTCTGCTTATAACAGTTTAAAATTTATCTATTGTATTTATTATATAGCCTGCAACGTCTGCTCAGTATCGATGAATCCTCAAGCGCCTCCTTTAAACTGCTCTCAAAATAATGGTGCTCCATTTAGGACGCTGTCACCTTCTAGGTCAAATCTTATTGCTCATCAGCTTTGGCAACCAATTTCTTGTGGCACATTAAACAATTTTGGGCAGCTTAAGACAAAGGCGCTGCTCAAGGTGCGCCATTTAACAGGCATAAGCAAAAAACCAAAGACAGCAACAAACAACAACAAGAAAGCAAATCAGCCCAAAAATTGAGCGCAGCAAATGAAGCAAGCTGGGGAAAATCACACGAGACTGGCTGGGAAAATTGCTTATCGGTAGGAAAATGTTGCCGCAGCATACAAAAAAAATTTATTGAGTGGAAAATGTTGAATCGCAGCAGCAACAGCAGCAGCAGATGCCAAGTGAAAGTGAAAATTTTCTGCGTGCGGCGTCGGCGTCGAATCCATTAACCTGATATTTACTTTTGCACACTCAAACACACACACACACACACACAGACAGACTCATAAAGTGTGTAAGTGAAAGTGTTGTTGTTGCTGTTGTTGCTGTTGTTGCTGTTCTACTTCTCGCAGATTCCCCCCTTGGGCACATTTCCGGTTGTTGTTTGTTTTGCCGCCAGGAAACATGATATTTTTACGTTTAGTTTGCAAAATTGAATAACACGTAAATGTGTTTAGTGTGTGTGTGAGAGTGTGCGCATGTGTGTGTGTGTGTGTGTGTCTGAGAGTAGGCAGTAAATTAAGCTCGCTTGCAGATAGAGGACTAGGCCGAGGTAATTGCTTACATTACATTAACACGAGTTGGAACCTATGAGACGCAGCTGTTGATAGCAGCTCTGCCATTTGGGCCAAGTTTATTGGCCCCAGCGATAAGAGCTGAGCCCATTTCGGTTACCAGTTGGGTTGCTTTAAAGAGCATCTTCGCTGAGATTCTTAAAGTTGTGACAGCTTCAAATCAAATTAGTTGCCGTCTTCAAACTCTCTTTGGCTGAGTACACGAATTGCAAATTACAAAAAATTACCTTTCGACATTTTTACCCTTTTTTTTTTTGGTGAGTCTCATTTCGTTAATATTATTTTTATGTTTTGCGTTTCGCGTTACGCGAGCAGCGAAAACCAATTAGACGCATTTCTGACGGACACGCGTTCAATCATTCACATTGCTGTCAAGTCGCTGCAACTTCAACCCCGGCAAAAACAACGTGCAGAGCATTGGAAACGCCACTGCAAAGTGTTGGCCACGTTGTCCGACTGCCAAATGTGTATATATATATATAAAAAAAAGCGAGAAACAAAAACCAAACTGAACAAACTCATTACCAGATGCTCTTTGGGGCCAAAAAGGTGCGCAAAAGTGTCTACGTTCATTTTTCAAGTATTAACAGCGAAATGAAAAAGGCCGAGCACATTAATAATGCCTAAGGAGACAGTGAACGAACGACGGGGGGAGGAGAGGAGGCGGGGGACAGCAGTATAGATCTTGGCCGGGGCCATTAAAGAGGCACTTGAGCCAAGCAATTTAACGCTAATTGTATGAAATGGCTCATCAATAGTTCAAAGGCTGCCATAACCGAGAGAGCTGCGAGCTCAGAGCTCAGCTGGCGCAATGGATTCAATCTTTCCTTCCCATGTTTTCATACAGGTTCCCTCCAGAGGTTTTATTGCGACGCGCCAAAAACTTTCGCTCAAGTGCCTTCCGTTTGTCATAAAAGCCAACTCAAAGTAGCCGACGTATCGGGCTGGTGGGTGGTGGAGGGTAGAGAGCGGTGAGAGGGGGGCGGTTGGTCCATCGACAGCATATGAATCACAGCAATTGTGCAGAGTTTAATGGCAAAACTTTGGCCATAGATGTAGCGACAAATGAGCGACTGCAAATGTGACATTGTCAGTCACAGTCACAGTTAGCAATCACAGTTACAGTTACAGTTACAGTTACGGTTAGAGTTAAAGTTACAGCTGTAGGGATTACAATTACACGTTCGTCCAGCCAATTGGCCACAATTCCTGTGTGCACTGCAAAATCGCAGCCGTTTTTGGTCGACTTGGCCTCAACGCGTTGCTGTGGCCCCAAAGGCCGCTCCCCGACTGAAGGCCCTGAGGCAACATTGCCTTGTTGGCAATGCAATGCTCTGCTAAGCTTAACAGCGCGTTAACAGACTGTTGTTGGCCATTTCCCCTTACGATATCTATTGACGTTAACGTAAAAGTTTCGTTTTAGTGTTCTGTAAATTAATTGAATAAGAATTAATTAAAGACATAGAAAGACATAAAAAATTGGAAAATATAATTTTATATATAATAAAAATAATATATATAAAATATGAAAATAAATGATAAATGCTGTTTAAAAATAAATGCATATAAAATAATTTTAAATAAATAAGTTAATTGCTCCAATATATAATATTCCACTACGAAGTATTTAATCGGAATACATTTTATATTACTCAAATTTTGTATTTACTACAACAATAATTGCATTATTTAATTTTATTCTACACATTTGGTTCCATTCACTTTTATCATTGGCTAATACTATTAATGGCCGACCTTTTAAAACTGTCAGCGTATGATTGATATGGCAAACAATTATTTAGGGCACATTTTTCTTGTGTGTTTTTAGTGTGCGAATTATACGCAATGAAATTATTGATCGTAAATAATGTATTTATTGTTTGTGCGCTTAATGTTGTTATTGTTGTGAGGACAACCTTTTGAATGTTTCTATTTCAGTTTCAGTTTTCGTTTTTCATTCAATATTTATGTCGCACTTTCTATTAAATTATGAACAATGGCCAAAAAACAAACAACACTTTGCAATTGAATGAATCACTTTTGGGCCCGGCAAATGTGCAAAATAATAACACTAAAATAATAATACTAATAATATGATAAATTCTGGCATAAATCGCACAAACGTTCGCCATACGTTTCCCATCGCGTACATTGTATTAATTTGTCATAAAATTATGCGATCTCCTTACTTTCGAGTCAATAAAAATGTTTTAGTATTGCTTTCAATTTTTTTTTTTTTTTTTGCAACATTTTCAAGGGTCTAGCTGTAGTTTATTGTCTTGTCTGGACTTGTTGTGCTGTCGTCGACGTCGTTTAGATCACGGCACCTGCCTTGACGCCGAGTTACACGTAAACAAAACGCCAAGCAAATCATAACAAGACGTCCGAACGTGCCCCTGCCCCAAAGGTCGATGCAAATATTCATATTCATATTCGCGTAGCTATATCCAGATACAGATACAGATACAGCTGCGAGATATTCTATGGGTTGCGATTTCGACGATCGCTAAAATTAGCGAACGGATGTTTTGACGCTACATTGTTGATGCCTAACCCACATCGCATTTTAGTTGCCATCATAGTTCTCATCATAGTCGTTGTTGTTTTTGTTGTTAGTGCTGTTGTTGGTGTTGTTGTTGTTGTCAGCAGCTAATTAAAACAAATTTCCTACGCATAACTTCCTCAGCTGCCAAACTGAAAATCTGCATATGAAGTCGTAAAATGTGCTCAGCTTTTTTAAGGCAGCTCGTGCTAATTTGACTCGTGTGTTTGCTGTGGCTTGACTTGGATTTTTATGGTGTACTCGCATCCACTATGAGGGCAACAATGTTGCCCTACGTTCTTGCAGCAGGAGCTGGGCATTAGATTTGGATCGTAAAGTCGCATGGATGACATTAATTCCCACATAAAAAAAAACAGCAACAACAAAACTGGCGCGCAGTCAAATAATCGTCATCAGAATTCACTGATTTGCCAGGCAATTTGTCAACAATGTTGTCATATTACCTTGATATTGTCTTGATTTCATTCCTCTAATTCTTGCGGCCTGTCAGTCATTGTCATATTAACTGCAGATGATTTATATCTGCCCGACAAACATTATTAAATTATTATGTATTTGAGATTTTGGAGCGCATGCAAATAACTTCACCGTTCAACCTTCAGCGTTCACAGCAAACGCTCACCGGGGAGCAATTTGTTTAAAATAAAAAAAAAAAAAGGAAACGTCGAGCAATACCCTGTGTAACTCTCGAACAACCCTCGAGGAATCAAAGCCTTGTATGTGGCTTGTAATAAAATGCAAAAGAAGAAAGAATGAAAGAAAAGGGCACATAGTGAAAAAGGTAGACGATGGCATGAGCACTTGTTTATATCTATGTAAAATTCGCAATGAAGTGAAGCGAAACTGGCACAGCGAAACCCAGGAGACAACGAGAGACGGCGGGGGCCAAAAGTCTTCTGGGCTGCCACCAAGCGGAGGGGGGGCAGGGGAAGAGAGAATGGCCAAATTGGCGCAGCAGCGCAAATAAAGCAATTTGTATTCAAAATATGAATGCCAGCGAAGCAACTGTGACGCTCCTCGACTCGACTCAGTGTCCTTTTAGCATCCTTGTCGTCGTTGCTCCCCGCCGCCCCCCGGCTGGAGTCAGAAGCGTCGACTATCTATCTCGCTGTCTCCCTTTTGGGGTGTCCTCAAAAATTACGTTTCGGTTGCAAATAATATTTGCGCTTTTGCTCTTTAAAATATTTGCTAGTGGCGAACTGGCGCCAAACGCGCCAAACATTTCTAATTCACATGAATCTATCCCAAAGAGCGAGAGAGAGAGTTAGAGGAGAGGGCAAGGCGCATATTGCGCATACGCCACATTGTCGCAACTCCTGTTGCGGCAAATTAGCATAATTAAGCACCTCTTCGGCAGCGCAACACTCGGGGTCTGGTGCGCGTGTTTTGCGGCTCATTAGCAGGCAAATTAACGCCGTCGTCTTCAGCCAGGTGCCTCCCCCGCTTTAGTCGCCACGAAAATATGCAACACTTTGTGTGTAATAAATTAGCGAGGAAGCTACAAGCAGTCGTCGCCATCGCCATCGTCGTTTAGTAGTAGTATATTTTGGTTGATTTGTGACTCAATTAAAGTCAACGACAGCCGTGGCAGGAAGGTGCAGCATGCAACAACGTATTAGCAAACATTTTGTCACTGCACACTCGACGCACTCGATTGTCGGCCTGGCCAAGTGGCTTTTGGGGTCGGCAGCCGTTGACCGCATGCAAGTTTTGAGTTTCCACTGCAGCCTGCACTTGCTGTCATGGTGTGAGTGGGTGTGTATGTGTGTGTGTGAGCGCTGCAAAGCTAATTAAAGCGGTTAGCCCAAATGCCACATAATGAGGCGCACAAGTGCTGCCAAACACCGTTAACACTGCCCGTCATTTGTCAACATATGTGTGTGTGTGTGTGTGTGTGTGTGTGTGTGGCAGCCGTTGAAAGCTTCTAATTGGCTGCGAAGTGGCTTACAATTTGTCCTTGATCTGTGTGTGCGCAAAATTGTGAATTAGCCGGCGCTTAAACGCTACGCACTCGGCAAGTAAATATATTCTTAAAGCCTTCTTCGCCTCACACTTGCGCCGCAAACTTTAAGCCAACTGACAAATGTGTCAAACGACTTGTTCACATATGTTTCACGTCGATAATATCGAGCAGGGACACGGCTAAAACAGACAAGCCACGCCAACGACACAAAAAATAGAAATAAAGGCAAGCAAAGTTTTCCTGCTGCGCCAGGACAAAACTTTGACCACGTCCTGCCGCTGCCACGTTGCAGTGTCACCTTTTCAATAAACTGCGCCAAAGTCCAGGCAAAAAAAAAAAAAAAAAGTGGCAGCAAAGTATTAATCCCCAATCGTTTGGCAACGACAAAGCACGGCAAAGGATGCGGATATGGATGCGCATCCAATCGCCGGCTGCACAAAAAAAAAAAAAGAAAAAGGGGCCAAGAGCAGACAAAACGGTTGGGCAACAGCTGCCGTCGGAGTCGACCTTTGGCAAAAACAAAAGCTGCAGAATGCCAATGGTCAGCAGAAATGCGCATAACTTTGAAAAGTTCGCATCCACATGCCAGCAGACAGTCGACAGCAGACATCAGACAGCAGACGGTTGAGACCAGGATGAGCCACAGGACTAGAGTCATACCTTTGAGCTCTTGTGGGCGTCTCTGCAGGATGTGCAGTGTCCTGCTGCTAATGGCAATGTTCGCACACTTCGCCAACTTATGACAAGTCTAACAAGTGTTGCTTTTTTGGCCACATGATTTAGTGGCTGCCACAGGACTTCGATGCGTAACTTATGGCCCAAGCACTTGCCACTTGCCACTTGCCACTCCCACTCCCCAAAGAGCCGCAGCTAAACACAATTACCTGTTTACAGGCAAGCTTTTTAACAATTTCACTCCCGTTATGCCGAAATAAACGAAATGTCTTGGCAAAAGTTTTTAATGCGCAGCACTAAAAGCGGCACATTAAATTATTATCTGTGAGATTATGAAATTTTTAACAGCAGGTAATAATCGTAGAACAGCACAAGCCACAAGGCGTTGGGGAGGGGGCCGGGGGACGGTGGAGTAGAAGCTCTGGGGGAATGTGGCGAAGGCAAGCAGCCAAAAATGAAAGACAAACATTTGGGTGGGAGGCACCAAACGCTTCGTTGGGCAACTTGAAACGGCATAAATGGGAAAGGAAATGCGACAACGCCGGGGAATGATAATTGCACAGAGTAAGGGGAATTAGAATGAGAATGTAACGGTGTAACAGACACTACTCTTGTCTGTGCTTGTCTTGCGCTTCCCCATCCTTCCTCTTTGGGCTTCCTCTGCGCTGTGCTAACTGAGGTAATTCAAAAGTTTTTGGCGAGCAAAGGCGACGCACTCGTAACACATTATGGCTAAGTGCCTGAGTTGGCTGCGTAGACATTTGGCAGCGCCGAAAGTGCGCCGTATCTTTGGCAATGTCAGTCGCACAAGTATTTACTCGCAGACACTCGCAATTCCCGGCAACAATTAACTCTTCTACTCGCCTGTTGGAGGGGGGTTGCTGGTGGTGCAGGGGAGAAGCGAACATGGCCTAAAAAGTGCGACAAAAATTTTTGACATTTCTTTGCGGCAATTGGAAAATTGCTTTTGCGTACGTGTGCAATTGTTTTCACACCCGACAAGCTAAGAAAGTAGCAGGGTAGCACAACTGACTGTCAATAAATTTATTTGGCAAGCAAGTTAATATATTTTACTACCAGATATAGCAATGTAAAGTCATCATCTATCTAACTCTGAGAGCAGTAATATAAGAAATTGATTACATTTGTAGTTAAAGTTTCTTTTTTTAATGTCTAGCGCGTATCTGATAGTCAAGCATGCTCGTCTGCGCCTTTCTTAGTTGTTTTTTCTCTGCCTGCCATTTCTTATCACGTGTCATTGAGTTTGGTTCTTGGACAGCAGCAAAGCAAATAAAACGCTGACATGTTGCAGAGGTGGCAAACACTGAGCGAGAGGCGGAGTTCAGAGTTCAGCAATTTGCAGTGAGCACGAAACGCAGAGTGAGCCACATCACAATTCGATGGCTCGATGGCTCGATGGCTCGATGGCTCGATGCTCGACCAATACCGCAAATGAACGGCCGTTGACTAACCAGCCAAAAAGCAATAGAGAGTGAGAGAGAGAAAGAGAAAAATAGAGAGAGAGAGAGCTCTGTGCGTATGGAACATTGACATGAAGTTAATGGATGTTTTATGACCGACTAACTTCCCCAGCGATAAATCGCTTTTCCATGAGCCAGTAAATTGCGATTTGATTGTTTCTGTTCAACATGCAAACCACTTCCATGTCTTTCATTTTTTTCTGTTTTGTGCATTCGTTGTTGTTGTTGTTTCTGCGCTGCTCACTGGGGAAAATGAAAACGTGAAAAGTGAGCAGGCAAAAGGTCAGTCGATGTCCATTTCCATTGGCAACTCCATCTTTCGAATGAGGCGACGAACTTTAAGCAACGCGCTCGAGTTGCCATCGATTTTCCTTCATGCTTTCGTGTTCTTTGTGAACTGTGAACTTCTCTGCGATTCGTCACACGTTGCAAGGCCCATTTTCATGGCAATCAAGCCCCCCACCAGTTTCTAGAAAGATGATGGGCATGTGGCCGCAAAACTAGCAAACAAAACACCAAAAAATATCATATATGTATAAATCAAAGTTCTGTTGCCAGAAATTTATGAAAATTTATGCAGTGGCCCCGCCTTTTGGGGCTGGCTCGTCTATTGGCTTTGTCCAGCTTTTGACCCTCTTTACCTTTTGTTGCCTCGAGTATGCGGTGGCATGTAGCACACATATCAAGTGGCTCCAGTGTGTATACAACATTTTGGCTTTTTGTTGTCCTCATGCGGGGTTTTTGGTCAAACAAAAATTCATATGATAATGCGACGATTCACGATTTTTGGTTGCGTTGACATTTTCTTTTCATAGGTAAATTTCCGAGATGATTTATGAGGCAAACTTTTTGTCGTGCCACATGCCACACACAAACAAAGCGGCAGCTTTAAGTGCCTGTCCACATACCGAAATATAAATTTCTATCGGTTGCACACTTTTGCTCTAATCGCCTTTTCAACATCAATTTATTTGCTATTAATCCTTCACCTTTTTCTATTGTTCCTGTAACATGTTGTTGGCCTTGCTTGCTTGCCTCTGGGGCAGCTTCAACACAACTCAAGTCGAGCCACAGCCACAGTCACGGCTACAGCTGCAACTTCATCCTAAGTAGTCCCCAGTGTCTCTAGTGGCATTATTTGCTCTGTCCAGGCAATTAGATGTTTACGTTTGTCCGACCAGCTCTCGATTGTTTTTGCCGTTGCTCCTGAAGGTGAAATGAGCTGGCGGCGATTGGCAATCGATTTCGGGTTACGCCCCCCGCACGGCGAAGGAAGGAGCGAGAGAGAGACGTGTTTGCCACGCTTAGTTGCATGTTATCGTGTCGCATGGGGTGAGTTGGGTTGTGTGTGTCGCTTTAATCTCGCTGCTTGTTTGACATGCTCTTAACACTAATTGAAGATACTCCTACAAAAACTGCCTTTGTCGACAGTCGTTTTCTAGTCGCCATAGAGAAGAGAGTTCACTCAATTGTATTCCAGATTTGCGACTTCAAAGGCGCGTGATTTTCGTTACATTGATGCGAATGAGTTTGGTGCTACACAATCCTTTTGTTGTGTGCTCCTTGTTCAGCTGCGTGCTCTTTGTTAAATCAGTTTAATATCGATATCAACAGAAAATATAAAAAAGTATATAAATTTAAATAGTAATTGAACTAGACTTCAAATCTCGATATACCTTTTGCCAAATACAAATTGACATTCGTTGTTCTACCTCATCTCCCATTTTTTCTTCTGCTAGCCCAGAACTTACTTTGAAAACTTATTGCGCCTGGCATATAAATTGGCTTTTGTGAACTTTATGAACTCACGCGGGATTAACTTGTACCTTTGATTGAATTTCTTTCTGCGCCACAGCCAAACAGCACACCACCGCATCGCAATGGCAATCCGATAAAACAGCGCGCAGTGCACAAAAGTTGTGGGCACAAAGTCGAGGCAATGATTCCAAGCCGGCCAAAGACTGTCTGTGGCACAGCTGCCAGACGCCACAAGAAGTTAACGAGGCAGTCGCGGGGGTGGACGGGGAGAGGTGATGCTGTCTCAATCTCAGCGACTGGAATTAGGCGTTTCCGTTCAAGTGGCCCACGTTTGGTCTGCGCTGGCTAACAATTTGAAAATTTATGCCGGAGTTTTACTGCTGATTTTTGATTGTGCAACTGGGAGTCACTGTGGCAGCTACCTTTTTTGTGCGCTTTTCCGGTAGTCGCTTAAGTGGCAAAAGCGGCACACAATTGGTTGGGGACTTGTTTCAATTAAGGCGCATTACAATTTCGCCCTTCGTACCTTCGATTGGCTGCGAAAGTTTTTATGGTTTCGCTGGCCGAGATTCTATTAAAAAGTTTGTAGGTGAGTCTGGCGATGGCGAAGCACGACAGATAGTTTTTGTGTGTGCGGAACGCGAAAAACCAAGAAAAGTAATTAAAATTCAAATAGCAGACAAACATTTACATTAACATTTGCTGCCTCGGGGATTGGAGCAAGGATGCCACCAGTCTGCTCTATTTATATATGGAATGTGGAATGGGTTCTATCACTTACTGGGCTTTAAGTTGAAGTGACGTAGTCGTCGTAGTCGTCGCTTTATTAAGCCGACCAACCCACTTCGCTCTCGCTGTGCGCTTTTGTTTGGCCTGGCGCCAGTCTGGCGCCCGACGCCACAAAGTATGCTATACTTTTGTGCTCTAGGTAAAAATCAGGCGTGTCTACACTTCACGTGTATGAGTGTGCGTGTGTGAGTGAATGAGTGATGACTCTTGGCGTGTGTTGCGTAGACGTGGCAGACAATGTCGGCATGATTATGCTCACTCACACTGGCACTCGCCTTCTAGCTGTACGAGTAACTACAATAAAGGTCTTCTCTCCCTGTGCGCCAGCCAGCGAGATTATTAATATTGTATTTAATATTTGTGTGCATGTGTGCATGTATGCTGGTGTGTGTGTGTGTGTGTATGACTATGTGTGTTTGGCAGCGACATTTCATTATTTGCTTTGTTTCCGATGCTAAATGAAAATTGAGTGTAGCTGCGGCTGGGTTTAAGTGGGTGAAAGCACTTCACCTAACTTCGCACATAGATGATGATGTCTTTGCATTGTACTTCGCAATATAAATTACATTTAAAAGCTTAAAGTTCTTTTCTCTTCTATTTTTTGTTTTTAGTTTTTCAATTTTTATACATAAATTCGCTTGAATTAAAAATAACAATAAATTTTCATATGCTTTTCTGCATTTGTTGTAATATGCTTGTTCTCTAATATGGCAATTATTTCAGAAATTATTGCTATATTATTTACATGTTTTCTAAAAATTTTCATTACGATTTTTAATAAATTAAATGGTCTCATATACACTTCATTTACATATGCTTTACCTTCAGTTAGTCTTGCAATTCTCTTGCTTGTTAGAAGCGTCGTTAAGAAGTCAGATTGAAAAGCATATTTAATTTGCAGTTCAGTTTTAAGTCGCTGCCGCTTATCTGAGATTAAAACAAAGCTCTTCGGTCCCATTTCAGATGCTGTCACTTGCTGTCCAACGGTGATCACGCCTCCGAAACCACAGTGCACGACAGGTTTATGTACTCGTATATCATTTCGCAAAAATTCAATATCAAAGTGATGCAAACGCCCACTCAGCGCCGACAGACAAACTAGCACACGCATAAATGAAAAGCATGCTGCGCTAAAAAGTATGCAAAGCAAATGGTAAATGCGAACTGGGAGAACGCAAAGCACACACAGAGGTCGTCTCTTCATGTCTATATGCTCTGCATGTCCACATCCTCCGCGATGGCCGCGATGGCTTCCACGTATGCAGAGCACGCGTTGATAACGCAAAGCACGAAGCGGGCAGCAACAGCAGCAGCAGCAGCAACGTGGCAGCGGTACCAACAGCGCTCCATGGACATAATTAATTTGGATCCCTTTTCTTTTTTTTTTTTTTGTTTTTTGTGCTAGCAAAACCCGCAACTGGCCAGCAATTTGTTGCTGTTTGCTGGTGAATCGTTTGGTTTTGGTGGGTTGCCTTTTTTTTTGCAGTAGCGCGTTACTTTTGCGTGCAACCAAAAATTAATCAAGTGCTAGTTACTCTCAGTGTGCGCGGTTTTTAATTAAAGCACAGCGCAGCATCAAAGCAAACTTTACTGCAATTTCTTTTTGCGCGTTTCGCTTTCAAATTGACTCACTATGTGTGTGTGTTTGTTTGTGTGTGTGTGTGTGTGTGTGGGAGTGTGTATTTATTTTCTGCGCTTGCTACAAGTTAAAGCTTTAAACCACTGAAGCTGACAGTTTTTAAGGTGTTGCCGTAGTGCCGCAGGCAACTCAAGAGACGAGCGACGACTGCAAAATAATAATACAAACCAATTTCATGCTGAATTAAACTGGGAGGTGGCTGAAAGCAAACAACAATAGTTGAAGTGTCCTGTCAACAGGCAGCAGCAGCAGCAGCAATTACAACAACAAGAGCAGCAGCAGCTGTAACAGCAGCAAACACAAAGGCAGCACGTGAATTGCGCTTTTTGCACAAGGGGGACAAGGGGGGCAAGGGGGACAAGGGGCCAAGGAGCATGGGGCCACACACTTGGCCTTGGGCAATTTGGAGGAAAACTTTTGTGGTGCGCTGAATTATCACACGTCTCAGGCGCCGCGACTCAACTAGCAGCAACCAGCTTGCAAGCCAGCTTGTATTGTCTCTGCGCTGCAAAGTATGCTACGGTTTTTTTTATTTTTTTTGCAGCACCTCAGGCACACCTCGCCAGCGCAAATGAGAGAGCTGGAAGAGCAGTCAAAGCAGCTGCCGACCCTCCACCTCGACGACAACGTGTCTCGCATAATTTGCAGCAAGTGCACAACAATGGCAGCTTCCCTGCTCGACGGTCGCCTGTCAGCGCCAAGCATTAGCATTAGCGGGCAGAGCGCAGTTTTGTAGTAGTATTGTATTGTATTGTTGAGTGCGAGTGCGCGTGAAATATTAGAAATTAAAAAACACATGACAAGCTGGTGTGGCACTTTGATTTGTCTGCCAGCTGCAGACAGGCGCCCGTTGTCACACAGTCCCATGCCCAATCAGGCTTTTAATATCTCAAAGTCCCCAGCAATTATGGGGGGAGGGGCGAGGAGTGAGGGGCTGGTGAGGGCTGCAAATGGGGAGCAGGCACAGTGGACAGGGATTGTCAATAAATTAGAAAACACCTGTTTTTGGCCGCGGGGTCGTCGACAGATG
The DNA here is from genome assembly GCA_035047445.1 of Drosophila siamana. Classification (NCBI taxonomy): domain Eukaryota; kingdom Metazoa; phylum Arthropoda; class Insecta; order Diptera; family Drosophilidae; genus Drosophila; species Drosophila siamana. Next base: position 12,349,702 of record JAWNPP010000004.1, on the reverse strand, counting down.
TCTGGCGCTGTTCTGTTCCTGTTCTGTTTGCCGTAATGAAAATAAGCACGATATTATGCCGACTGCATTACATTACAGTCGGGGAGACAACGCGCTCTCTACCCTACCTACCTCCCTCCCTCTCTGCTCTACTCTCCGCTGCCTACCTCTGGCTGCTGGCTGCGTAATTTATGTTTTTTGCTACTTGGCCGCATTTCGCGGTTTTTTATTGCTACGTGTTGGCGCGTCGCAAACGCAAACGCAGCGCAGAGCAGCAACGAGCAGAGTGTGGGCCAAAAAGAAGGCCGCGTTGCCGCTTCGTGCTGCTAGCCATAATGTCGTCATGACAGACGCGGCCATAAAAGATAATTATGATTCCGGTAATAGGTTTTATTTTCGCGTGTACCTCTTTTGTTCGTGTGCTCGCCTCGCACGCTCTCCTCTGGCAAAACTGACGCCATGTTTGTGCCTGTTGTTGTGGCTGCCACAGTGCACAAAGGTCGTCCCCCCCCCCCCTCGCCACGATCTCTGGCTCGCTGCTTTTTGGGGGCTGTGTCTACAATTCAACATTTACTTTTCGGGTGACCAACGTGGCATAGAAATTATGCGCATTATACGCGTTGCGCTTCAGCGCCTTGCTAAAAAATTATATCCGCGGAATTATGCGAAAAAGTGTATAAAAAAAAATGTGAAATTCACTTTTTTTTATGAGCCTTTGATAAATTGCAAGCGGCTTAAGTTGTGTGTTACATTTTTAATTAGCAGTTCCCCCGCTTCCTGCTTCCCGCTTTAAGCCAAGTGAAGGAGGAAGAGAGTGGAGGGAGGGGGCAAATCAATGCCGTGTTTGTTATTCTAATGAAGTTGTCAGGCTTATGAAGATTAATGCCACCTTCGCAGTTCGTCAATTAGATCAGGCGAAAAACTTTCGCAGCGTGCTAACAAAGAGTAATTGTCTCAACATGATAATTGTCTTAGTCGAAATGCGAAATGCAAATTGAGCGACTGTCAAACGAGTGTGATTAATGGTTGCTGCTTGACCCACTTTCAATTAAGCACTAGCTGCGACAGAGCGAGATAGAGTGCGGGGTAGAAAGAGAGAGAGAGAGAGAGAGAGAGAGGAAGGTATGCGGATTTAGCATCCAGTATTCGTGTGAAATCATTGGCGAAAATCAAACAGGCGAACGAGGAAATGACAGCCGTTGACGTCTAATGGAAAACGTGTGCGGGCATAAAAATGGTCGCTAAGAAAATGCATAAAAATTGTGCGAAGGCAAACACAAGACACGAGAGTGGAAATCGTAGAAGGAGTAAGCACACACACCCAGAGGGACACAGAGAGACACAGAAAGACACACACGAGGACATGCAAGGACAAACGGAAGTCACATACGCAAACTTCGCTTATCGTGTCCACGACACAAAGTTACTTTTGCACCAAAGTCCATAAAATATTTTTATACACCAGCTCCAGCTCCAGCTCCAGCTCCACCACAAGCAGCTACATACTTGCGCCAAATGCTTGAGCTGCTCTGGCCCAGCTGGGCATACCTACACGTAAATGGACCACAGGATGCAGAGAAGCGGAAGCGGCGGTCGGTGGCTGGTCCGATGGGAAATTGTTTACACAAGTCATAAGCATTTTTTAGCGAGCCATCGCCATAGCCATCGTCATCGCCATTGCCATCTCCATGGCCATCTTCTGCTGTTTGCCAGCGTATAAACGGTTGGCATTTGCATAAACCTTGCCAGCGCCAGGACGATCGAGCCACTGAGAGTGTGAGCGAACACAATGGTTTAGCATCCATCGAGCATCCAGCATCTCGCATCTAACCATCCAACAAATTCAAGAGCTTCAACAAACTTTTGGACAACTGCAATAATCATAACTGCAGCGCTCCACATTGATTTCTAATGCGAAGATTGGCATAAAGATTCGCCGAGCAACTGCCAGGCGCCTTTAATGGCTTTGTTTTACAAGTGCTTTTGCACCCCGTCGCCCCTCTCTCTTGTCCATGCTGCCTGTGTGTTCTTAAGTGTTTAAATTTACGCTTGAGTTGAATTTAGCGACCAGCCCATAAACCAAGTAAAAACTTTCCCTTCAAAACGCCCTCAAAATTCAAAGCTGTTGTCGTTTTTAACGCTTTAGTTTTATGGAAATTGTCAGCGCCCAGTGGGTCATCAACTGGGCAATGATTGAAACTGATATGTCCAAAAAAAAAAAAGGTACATACTCTGTATAACTCACAACTCCACACAGAAACACCCCATTCCACCAATCAGTGATAATGCCTTAAGTGCTGCATGGCCAATTGTTGTGTGTGTTTAGGTGTACGCTGTTTGCACTGTCCAGCAAAGTCTGATATAAAGCCCGGATATTAAGTTACAGGCTGTTCTGGGAATTGGAATTGACTTGCGATTGAACTGCGCTAGCTGCAAATACACAATTCAGCTAAATTTATAGAAAGGAATCTCTTCAAAGTATAATAAACTATTTTGCAAAAAACAAAGACTAACCATAAATTATTAATTGAATATCTAAAGCATAAAGTTATTAACAATTATGTTGTAATACAAAAGCATAATAAGAAAAATGTTAAATATCAAAAATTGCAAAATCTACGTAAATTTAAATGAATTTCATAAAATCATTTCTTTCAAATCAAATTCATTATTTTGTGCCTTTGTTTTTAGCTATCTTTAAAGAATTCTTGAAAAACTCTGTCAAGTGCCGAATGTTTCTCGGAACAACCCGCATGCAGCTTATAATCAACGACTACGACAAAAATAAATAATCTTTGTGGTTTTTTGGCATTTTAGGTTAAACGACATTTTGTACCGTGACATGTTTGCCCGTCGTCGAGTTTGTCCACCGTCGCGTCGTCTGTCGTCGTCTGTCGACGTCGTCGTCTTTGTTGTCGTTATATCGCTGCTGTTGTTGTCAATGATTTCGATCCACATTTTTCGACTGCTTGTAGATGATTGATGACACTTAATTGAACCTCATTGAGAGGGGGGGAGTTGGTCAACGGTCGAGCACGAGGGGGGCGCTTAGCTTAAGCGACGCGGAGCAAACATTTGCACTAGCTCCAGACGGCGAGTGGCTTTAAAGGCTGGTCAACACAGTTCACAGTTTGGCTTAAATCTTACTCACACAGCTGAGAGCTTGAAGCGTCCCTGGCCGAGGATGAGACATTTTCCAGGTCACAGGTGCTATTGTTGTCCACATTAGATTTGCCTGTGACATTTGGCCACACAAATCTCTCTCATTCTCAGTATGTGTGTGTGTGTGTGTGTGTGCATTTTGGCCTTTTTGTTCAGACACAATTCTACCCATTTGGCTGTAAAATTTATTTCATTTGCTGCCCGCTCTGACCCTATGCTTGCCCCCTCGCCACCCTTTGTGTCCACTACACGCGTGACGCTGACAGTTTTATGGCAAAGTTAAGCCGATATCAACGGCAGGACACATGCCGCTGCAGAACGATATTCCCTTTCTTTCCTCACCCCGCCCACTCTGCCCTTCGGATGCCGCCATAAAAGTGCAAAATTTAAAGCCTTTTTTAGTCATACCTTTGCCAACAACAGCAGCAAACAACGAACAGCAACAACAAGTGGGCTTTGTGTGTGCTGCTATTTTGTATACAAAAAGGTTTTTAGGTTTTCCACAAAGCTTTTCAATGAAATCATTCATGGTTAAAGCTGATAACAAATTCGTGACATTCCTCTCGACTCAGTTGAAGTGGGCGCTGAATGCGGGCTTTGAAAGTGTAATAATAATTCATCATGCATATTGGCAAATACAACTGACACGCAGACTAATTATTAACTGTCGTGCAGCAATTGATTCTGGTAATTATAGAAGTTATCATCAACTTAATGTGAAAACACTCATATCTTATCTCTCTTCAGTCGCAGTAGTCGATAGAAGAGAACTTCAAGTAAATAGTATAATAAATAAATTAATTCTAAATTCATTCAACAATTTTATATTATCTTTCAACTAGTATTTTAGTGGCTGCTAATCTGCATAAGTTATTCAATTGGTAACCAACACGTAACACACAAGGTGACAATTTTTTTCACTTCTTCCGTTCGCCAGCTAAGAATTTACTCATCGCTTAACTTAAAATGAAAGCAGTCTTCGACTTGTTTGACACTCTATAAATAAAGCAAAGATTCCCATGTTATGTGTAGCTAAATAACTGATGAAACTACACTTAATTAAAAATATTTTAATAAGCAAAAAATCCCACGCTGGCTTAGTCAGCAATTTTCTTATTTTTATGCTTTTTGATCGACTTTAGATTTACCTTATGGCATTAAGCAGAAAACTTTGCACTTTTTAGCAAATTTATTCTCAATTCTTGCTTACAGAGTATTTGCTTCGTTCATACTTTGTTTGTGTGCAACGCACATGTTTTGTTTTTCCCACGTACTTGATTTCCGATTTGTTATTTATGCTGCCTAAGCTACAAGGCATCGGGTATGCCAAAGTAGTCGCTGAAAGAGAGGTGTGAATGCTTTTAATTAACCGGTGCGTGTCGCTATCTAAGCGTCAGCGTCTAGTCGCGTCACTGCGCGTTGCTTATCAATTGGGGAAACGCGAAGCGAAAGCAATAATAATAATAAACAGCACGATGTACTTCTGTTCTGTAGCGCAGTATTTATAACAATTTATCTCGGCCCCGCAAAGAACGTCAACTTCGCACCACTGCGAGCCAAACAACCAAACAGTTGGAGCTGGCACGTAGACAACACAACACGACACAATGCAATTGACGGATTGGAAGCTCCAACTGGTCGCAATGGCTTTGCTCTTGGGCATGGTCAGTGGCCAGGAGGACAACGAGAAGAGCCACTCGACCTCAGTGGCCGGCATGGTGGAACTTCTGGCGCTGGAAACCGAACTCGTCGAGAATCTCAGCAACTATGCCGACGAGCTGGAGAAGAAGCTGCGAACAGTGCGCAGGTGAGTTTGAACTGGAAAATTCCATAAATTACTATCTCTACTCCAACTATCAAAGAAGCTACTTCAACTTCAATTACTAAGATTACAAAATTCAATGATTTTAATTACTTTCACTGCCTTGCAGCTTTGTGACCGCCATGAGCAATGAAAACAAGCACGCACTCAATCAAACCGAGCACTACTTGGCCAATCCGCTGAATGCCTTCTCACTCATTCGACGCATGCATCAGGATTGGACGCACTGGCAGCATTACATGCAGCAGCCAGTGGGCAACAAGCAGCTGGACTTTGTAAACGAGAAGCGACTGCTGCTGCCGACGAGCACCGATCTCGATGAGGCAGCTGCTTCGATACATCGCATACACGCCACGTATGACATGAAAGTCTCCGAGATGGCGAATGGACTGCTCAATGGCAAACAATATGGGTAAGTGAGCTGAAATTTATGCTGTAGAATTGTAACATACTCCAGAACTTCTACGCAGTGTCAGCATGAATGCCTTGGACTCGTATGCCATGGGCAAATATCTCTATGATCAGCAGAACTTTGGCTATGCGAGTCAATGGATTTTCCAGGCCATCGATTGGCTGACAGTTGGCAAGCATACGTTGCCTTTGCCGCTGACTCTGGACAAGTCTGAGGTGTTCCGACTCTATGCGGAGTCGCTCATTCAAATGAGTAAGTTTAGTTACATATTTGATTTGTCTCGTAAATTAATTGCGTGTCTTTTTACAGATCGATTTGGCGATGCTCTCAAAGTGCTCGATTCTGCCATCACATTGAACACTGATAATGTCAAATTGTTGCTACGCAAATCGGAAGTGGAGTCCATGATAAGAACGCAACCCAATGTGAAGCCCAAGCCAGTACGTGCATCTTATCGAACACCAATTGATTGTCAATGACTATATTTGTTGTGGGCTTTGCAGTTCTTGAAGCGATCGGTGGGACCCTATGAGCGCGGCTGTCGTGGCGAATTCCCTGTGAAATCTCAGCTCTACTGCGTCTACAACAGCACAAATTCGCCTTTCCTGCGCCTGGCTCCACTCAAAATGGAGTTGGTTGGCCTGGATCCTTATATGGTGCTCTATCACGATGTCATTTCGCCCAGCGAGATCAGCGAACTGCAGAGTCTGGCGGTGCCGGGTCTGAAGCGTGCCACAGTCTTTCAACAGGACACGGGTCGCAATGCTGTCGTCAAAACACGCACCTCAAAAGTCACCTGGCTGCCAGACATTTTCAACTCTCTGACGCAGCGACTCAATAGGCGTGTCACCGATATGACGGGCTTTAATGTCGTCGGCTCCGAGATGCTGCAGGTTATGAATTATGGACTTGGCGGACACTATGACAAGCACTTCGACTACTTCAACTCCACAGCAGTGAGTTGTTGAAATTTATATGAATTACTGATATTAATGTGTATTATTTGCAGGCCACAAATCTGACCAGACTCAATGGCGATCGCATTGCCACAGTTCTGTTTTATGTAAGTCGCAGTTTTTCCCATGAAATTATCTATTTATTTACCTCTATCATATCACTAGTTAACGGATGTGGAGCAAGGTGGTGCAACGGTTTTCCCTAATATTGAGAAGGCGGTCTTCCCGACCAAAGGTGCTGCCATTATCTGGTATAATCTGAGGCATGACGGGGAAGGCGATCGTAGAACCCTGCATGCAGCCTGTCCAGTCATTGTCGGTTCTAAATGGGGTAACTATCATATCACCCCACTATTAATATCTTTATCATATCACAATAATATTATTTTTAGTCTGCAATAAATGGATTCGCGAACGTCAGCAGTTGTTTCGCAGGCCGTGTCTCAGAACGTTATAAATCTCTCAGAAATATATATACTCAAAGTACTTAATAGATATTAAAAAACGATTTTAAATACATACATCTAACACAAAAATAAATGCGTCTCAATAATCTATTTTACAGAAAAATTAGACTACTTATTCGAAATATATAAAAACTATATATCAATGGTATATAGTAAATATTACATTCATAATTTTACATTAACAAACTGATAAGATAAAGCTACTTCATAGCACGATAATAAAAGCGGACTTTGCGATAAGATATACATGCAAATATTGACCATAATTGCTGAGCAGCGCTTTTATGATTACAGTGTGAATTAACAATCTCAATAACAAATCAAACTGCATGTTGAGTGATAACGATTAGCGAGGTAGAGTGCGATTAGCCTTATCTTTGAAAGATTTATGGTATGAACTCAATAAGCTTGAATGAACTTTTACTTTATAATAGAAGGAAATATTGTGAACAAACCGAAGAAACAGAAGCTAAAATATTGGCTAAATGAATTCAATAAACCTATTTAGTTAGCCATGACTTAATGACATTTTAGATGACTGACTGAAGCGAAACAAATGTCAGCTCTGGCAAATAAAACTGATTAAAATCATGCGGTGCTTTCCAAGAGTAAAACAATTTGTAGGAGCAGTTTTACTCCTTTTAATCCTTTGTGTTGTCCATGCCAACGACGAGGAGCCAGAGAAAAGTCTTTCCACTTCAGTGGCAGGCATGGAGAAGTTGCTGCAATTGGAATTTCAGTTCGTTGACGGCCTCAACACCTACGCAAATCAAATGCAGGCAAAACTGAATTTGGTGCGCAGGTTAGTGGACAGTTAAATTACTTGATTTCAATTCGATTCTCGAAACACTTTCATAGCTTTGTGGCATCCATGCAAGAGGAAAAGGCGAAAGCTGCCAAAGGTATCGAGTATTATATATCCAATCCACTGAACGGATTTGCTTTAATACGACGCATGCATCGAGATTGGCGAGAGTGGAAGAGTTTCATGGAGGAACCTATAGGCTGGGCAGAAGCTGACTTCATTGACAAACACAAAGATCAGTTGCCTAGTCAAATAGATGTTGGGGAGGCGTGCATGGCCATGAAACGCATCGCAGATGTGTACGATTTGAAGACAAGGGATTTGGCCAAAGGACTACTCAATGGCATTCAATACAAGTAACAAACATGATTGAGAAATATGCTTTTTTTAATAATCCCACTTGCATTGCAGCTCTAGGCTGAATGCGCTGGACAGCTATGAACTGGGTCTCTATTTTCACGATCACAACGATACGCAGCTCGCCAGGGAATGGTTTACCGAGTGCAGCAATTTGCTAATCGATGGTCAAGTCTTGTCTCCCATTGCCTTGGATGAATCGAACATGTTGCTTTCGTTTGCCAATACTCTAGTCAAAACGAGTGAGTAATTAGGCTATTTCCCATAGTTGTAATTCATTTCAAGCTACCTCAGAGTATTACTCACTTGCTCGTCCTTTAATCGAACTTGTCATGAGGTTGGGAAATAAGAATGGCAATGAGCAGATCTTGAATCTGCGTGCGGAAATTGAAAGACTCAGTCCCAATGAAAGCTTTGCACAAGAGCAGCCTAACAAAACATCGAGTGTTTATAGGAGAGGCTGTCGAGGTGAATTCGAAATACAATCGAAGCTCTATTGCCAATACAAGTTTAGTCCTTCGCCGTTCCTTCGTCTGGCGCCGCTCAAAATGGAGCTGAAGCTATTGAATCCCCCCATTATAGTATTTTACGATGTGCTGTCTTCAACTGAGATCAAGCTGATTCAAGCTTATGCTGGTCCTCTTTTAGAGCGCGCAACGGTGGTTATAGATGGTAAAAATGTCATTCAAAACGCTCGCACCTCAAAGGGAGCTTGGCTGCAAAAAAATTATAGCAACTGGACAAGAGCTATAGGGGAGCGCATTGAAGACATGACAGACTTGACTTTAGATGGCTCCGATGACATGCAAATACTAAACTATGGCCTGGGTGGTCATTATGCTACTCACTATGACTACTTCGATTACGCCAAGGTAAACAAATATATTCATCATGCTGTTCTATGGTAATTATTTACTAAGTTTGCTAGACAAACACGCCAATAAGCCAGCTTAACGATCGCATTGCAACAGTGCTGTTCTACGTAAGTGTTTAGTATTTTAAAGTGGAATACAAGGTAAAGTGAAATTGGGTTTGCAGCTCACTCAAGTGGATCAGGGAGGCGCCACAGTGTTTCCCAGGCTGCAACAAGCCTTCAGTCCGCAACCTGGCATGGCGGTCTATTGGCTCAATCTGCACGACGATGGTACTGCAGACAACCAAACATTGCACGCCGCTTGTCCCGTTTTAGTGGGCTCCAAGTGGGGTAGGTACAACATATATTTAAAGCTAGAACTTTAATTAATAATTCCTTATTATAATTAGTAATGACTCAATGGATAGAAGAGCGTCCACAGCTTCATACCAAGCCTTGTTTGAAGCGTTGATTGTCAGTTTCGAGTTGTAGTTTGGGTGCTATTAACAATTCAATTATGCAGACAACTCTTGAACTCTCAATAAACAAGTCGATTAGTTTAGGATTGACACCAACCCTGAAGATAGACAGTCTCCTATATAGTCAACCGACACGTATGCAAAATCATAGACAAACAAATTTCCGGCATAATCACTTTACACACTTAACGAAAAAGGCGAGCAGAGTCAGCTCCCCAGCCCTACTGTGACCAGGGGACTTAAATGCTTTTTAAAATGCCAACACGGAAAAAATAAAGTGCTGAGTGGTTGATGGTCTACTTGGTGTGTCGGGTGTAGGTGAAACCCAAGGCAACCGCAGTCGCAGCCACAGCACAAAATTTTAGCATACTTCTAGGCGCAGTCATCTACCCCAGGCTGCCATCTTCCCCCACAACTCCCGCTGGGCGTCCAGCTGGCGTTGGCGTCTAGTGTCTGACACCGCGTACGTGATGTGCAACTTAATGTTTCAATTAGAGGTGAAGTGGCGCCCACGTTGACTGGCTCATAGTGGCTGACGCTGCCACCGCCGCTGCCGCTGTCGCTGCTTATCCTTATCGCTGCTCTAGGTGTAGTGTGTTCGTGTGTGGTTTGGTTGGCTGTGTATCAGTGTCAGCATCTCTATCAGTCTGTGCACTTATCTGCTTTTAAAAGTTTTAATAATGAACTGGCGCGCTTACCACCGAGAAACGTGTCAGCGAATGAATATCCTTCAGTCTGCTGACTGGGCACTTTTGATAATTTGTTTACAATCCACTCCACGGCTCACCTTTTGTGCGCCAGTTATTTGCATATCCTTGTGTATATAGTATATAGAATAGAGTCTAGCCGACAGGCAAGGGTCAAACTCAACAGCCGTCGTGCAGTGCAGCGTGCATAATGCGTAGATTTAATTGAATTCCACTGAAACTAAAAACGAAATAGAAACTGAAACCGAAACTCTAAACTGCTCAACTCAAATAAAACTTTGGCTTGACCACAAATGAAATTTGGCAGCTCACAAACTTTTGCCAGCTTTCCACAGTAAACGACAGAGGACGCTACAGAGGAAGAGAGAGGACAAAAGAAATGCATATCCTTTGAAAAGATTTCTTATTAAAGTTTTGACAAAGGAGCCGGCAAATGGCCTGCGGCCGCTTTAATAGCTACGTCTCTGTTTCAGTCGAAGGATGAACCCATCCCTAGAGCATTCGTGCGCAGCAAACACCTTTTAATAAAGCGACATGTCGATAAATAAAAAATTGCCAACATATGCGAAATGCCGTGCAACTTATACAGCAGCTGAAAAGTTCCCGTCGAGCTTAGCAGACTTTCAAATGCACTGTCAGGTGAAGTAAAATAAAGTGAACAAAAGGAAAAATATAATTTTTAACTAGGAAAATGATATATGAAGTACTGACTACTTTAAATAGATCGCAATTCTTTTTGGCAAATATATTTTCAAGTTATTCAACTCGCATTTCAACATCCCTAGAGCAATTGTAGCGCTCATCGCCAAGTCGACCTTGTGGCAGCAAAGTGTGGCAAGCAACGTACCTAAAACGTATTTCATTTTGATTGTGTGCACTTTATGATGCCTCCTGGACGCCCAAGGAGCGAAAGGCAGGGTGAGAGAGAGAGTGAAGGAACCACATAGATGATTACATATGCGCAGACCAATAATTTTTGCCCCGCAAAACAGAATAAAAATCAAACAAGGTTAAGAAATGTACGTTGTAAGGCAAAACGTTGATTGTGGAAATCTAGCAAAATGTTTTATGCACACACCCAAAAGGGTTGCATGCCACATACAGGCACACATACATACACACACACGCATACAGATTTTGTGGTCAATGAAGGAAATATGATTTGGATTTTGTTACTTTGATTACACACATTACATGCGAAAAATGAAAAAGTAGCAGCCAAGGCGGCAGACGCTCCCAGACGGGCCAAAAGAGGTCAACGGTGGTGGCCAAGTGTCTGTGGGCGGGGAGCCGAGTTTGGCGGAGAGGCGGGGGGACTGTTCGCAACGTGTGTTAAATTTCAGATGGACGCAGAGGAAGAGAGTGGCTGCTGAGAGCGAGAACGAGAACGAGCGCAAGAGCGGCCGTAAAGCATTTGATGTGCTTGTGTCCGTCGCAGGAAATTGAGTTTTTCGTGCAGCTGTACAGGCCACATACACATACAATTCTGACTGTGTGTGTGTGTGTGTGCAATGTAAATAATAGCCAGCAAAAGGCACACGAAATTTATGCACGCACTCAAGCGCACAAATTCGCTTGGCGCGTCGTCTTCATTCTGCAGCAGCAACACAAGCGGCAGCAACGCACTCTCAGGGTCAGTTCGAATTGCTCACTCACTGCCTTGGGAAAAAAGCCTGTTATGAAAACTTCAGAAACTCTGTTTACAAAAATTGTTTAAAATTTAGCAAACTTAATTTGTATTTAGCAAAAAGAATTTGCCCAATGTCAACAAAATTTGATAGCTCTTTCAATTTCTTAGATCTCAGTGCCTTATGTTGCTTAGATAAAAGTCTGATTTTATTGCAACTTTACAGCGTATCTTGTCGTCGTGCAGTCATCAAATATTCAGCAGGCACACTTCTATTTTATTTTATTTCTTTTAACAATGTAGATGCTTGAGAAAATCGATAAATGAGAATGCGACGAAGAAGTCGACGCTGTGTGTGCGCTGTGATTTAAGCTATATTTAAGTTTTGTAGGCACTTCGAATTGTTCACGGTTTGCCCATTTGGTTTGTTGTTGCGCCTGCACTTGTTTGACAGACTGGCTGGCACAGCACTTGGTCTGTGGCTGACCTGCCTTTCAACAAGTTGGCCACTTACCTTGTAACTAATACTTATTTTTACACAACCCATCAGATCGTATCAATCGTCACTCAACAGCTGGCGACAAGTCTGCAGGTGGCAGGTGCCAAGGCGAATGAGCTCTGCTAATTGTTAGTCAGCGTAGAGCGAGGGAACGGGGAGAGTGGTTAGAAGATCGCCTGATTAGAAATGAGCTAAACATAAATTGATTAAATGCCACTCGATGGCGCTGTGTGCAACACAGCAAACTCGAACTCGCTCAAACTACAACGGCAATCGACTCACAATCAATTACAAAATGACAAATTTGACATGCAAGCGATTGTGTTTCTGTGTGTGTGTGTGTCCACTGTGATTGGAGGCAGGCGGATGCAATGTGCATAATCTGGACAGTACGTCAATGCAGCCATCCAGAGTCCAGTGTCCAGAGTCCAGTGTCCAGCATCCGACTGTCTGTCAGTTGGAGCAGCCGAAATCAATGACAAAGTTGATTTACGTGCGGTTGGCAATTGTGTTCAAGTGAATCGAAACGATGGCCGATGGGCGGGTAGCCTGTGCAGCATTTGTGGGCGTGGCAACCCACTGTGTCCATATCGAAATGATTTGCTGGCCAACGACAAATGCAGCTAAACGAATTATGTCTAATGGCATTTCAGGTTGAAATGCGATTAAAATGCAATTTGAAATGCAAAACATTTTGCCAGCCAGCCACATGCGGCAAGAGGTGAGCGAGACAGCGACAGACAGCGAGCCAGCGAGACATCGGGAGAGGGGAAATGGAGACAAAGAATGGTGCGCACTTTAAAGATGCTTTCGCCCCGTCGCTGCCCAGTTGGCTGACAGCCAAAATGTTGACAATATAGACACAAATTTTTTGTGTGTGTGCGTTTCGTTAAATGGTAAGCAGTCACTGAAGCAGCCATTGGCAGCCAACGGGAAGCAGCTGATGTTGCATGATTATAAGCAATTCGTGCGTTACCTGCTGTCCATTATGAGGCCTTCAGATTGAAGCTGTGGCTGCTTGCGAGCGAGAGAAATTAACTTTAAATGTTTCAGAACAATGCAAATTATGCAAGACGCATGTCTAATTTATGGCAAGTTGCGACAATTAAAAGTCCATTGCAGCACCAACAAGCAGCAGCGACAAATGCACATTCGACAACTGCAGAATGTTTGCCAAGAAATGTGCAATAGTTTTTTGTACCTTTGCCACCTCAGGCACAGAGTTTGGTGACTTTTCCGAGTTTCCACCAGTTGCAGTCTCGCGACGCAGCGTCGTACGCGGCGTTGTCAGCAAAGCATAATTTATGCGTTTGCCTTTTGTGTCTGTGCGATTGGAGTTGAAACCGAGTCTGGCCAGAAAGGAGCAGAGATGAAGAAAACAAAAAGAAGAAACGAAAAACGAAAAACACATTGCTAGACAAGCGAACAGCGAACATGACAGCGGCTATGTTGTCGTCTGCTTTGCGGAATTTCACGTGCACAAAAAACCCGGTGCAGCCAGAAATGATTTTAATTAAAAATCAGTGGCACACACACACACAAACACACACAAGTCAACATTCGACTACTCTGCGGTCGAGGACGAGAGGTGAGCAGAGTTTCCGCACGATTTACGCGCTGCACTTGTCATGATCTGTTTATTTTGATATATTATACAGTCGAGTGATTAATTTAGTCGCACTGCGTTTGCACGTTTATTAACTTGGGCCCCATACAAAAAAAAAAAACAGAAAAACACTTTGGCAACACATGCGAATTTAATGGTCTCTCCGACAATCGATTGTCGCATTTTATGCGCACATCACCTGTTGTTTGCTGTCTGCCGTCCCCCACTCAATTTCATTTGCATATCGCTGCGATAGACTTTGCCAACCCCCAAAATAAGCAGCAGCAGCAGCAGAGGTGAAATCAAATCAAGGCAAATGCTCAACAGCCAGCTGAGTCCACAGACACGTCGCGACGACACCTAACCAAAAGACAAGTATCTGTAGCTGTGGCTATAACTGTAACTGTAACTGTATCTACTCGTATCTGTATCTGTGAGCGTGTAACAGCTGCACACACCTAGATACAATTTGATTTTATGTTTGCACACGCAGCAACAATTTCATTGTTTGCAAAATAATTGCAATCTCCACAGCAGCTGCGACCTCAGATGGCATTTTTTTTTTGTTTGTTTCGCCTTTTGGTAAGGAAAGCGAGGGTTAGTGTGGCACAAACTGAGCTAAAGAGAGGAGCAGCATTTGGCTATTGGTCACAAAAGTGGAGCACTCTGCGCTGCATGCTGGCCAAGTCAAATTGGTCAAAAAGCCAAACAATTAGCGCGGAAACAATAGGACCCTCAATGTCGGTTGTCGGTTGATTTCGTTGTTGTTGTTGTTGTTGTTGTTGTGCTGCTTGTTGATGGCGCTAAAAATGGATTATTGCAACGGGCATAAATTTCCAGTTGCTTTTCTATTTGCCACACACACACACATTTTTCTAGGCTTTTGCTTTTTGTGTTGGGCTTTTGTCAGCGGCCAGCAAACAAAACGGCAGCAACAACTCACATATGGCCTGAAAAACATGGCCCAATCGCTGCCCACTCGCCCTCAATAGACATCAATGCGAATGAGTGTATTTGTGAGTGTGTTTGTGTGTGTGCAGCGATTTCACACACCGGAAGTACAGTCCATTTAATGCACGAATTTCGCGCCATTTTGCGTTGGTCAACTGTGCTCAACAGTGTCAGAAGTCCCGTCTCGATTGTGCCTCGCATTTTTTGCTGCTAAGTGCCACGCACAGAGCCTGCCACAAAAAAAGGTACACCGCAAATGATTTTGGAGCACACAAAAAAATACAGACATACAAAATGAAGCTTGAAGCGTTTCCGCTTTGAGGCCGGCACTATAAACAAAACGCAATGAAGTGCAAGCAACAATAGAGCACAAATAACACACAGCATATATAGTAGAATATATCCTAAAAAGAATCTTTACGAACCATTGAAAGAACTCTTTAAAATGTATACAAGATAAAATTAAATTATATTTATATAATACATAAACTCATTTTTATGATGGAGACATACTTGAAAGTTTTGTTTTATCTATTTTTTGTTTACTAATCAAGTTTCATTTAATTCTTTTTATATTCACCACATTTCTTAAACAATAAGCAAATTGTGTAAGTAAAGCTGAACAAAAATAACGATTTTCCAGTGTAAAATACTTTTATATTGAGTAATAACGTAGCTAAAGCTCGATTAAAACATCGTTAATGCGCACATTCAAGCAAAATAAACCTAAATCTTGCTGAAGTACTTTAAGTGCTCCACTCGTCGAATCCTTTTTCGGCCAACCTCTTGCTGTTATGGCCACCTTAACAATTAAGCGTAATTTGAATAATCAAAAGCCAACAAACAACACAAGAAACTGGCAAATTCCAAGCCGCCGCCGTGCGTCCAATAAAAACTTTGCCAACCATCGAACCTGACAATAAATTTTCAATGGGGGCAGCAACAAAAACAAGCGCAACTAATGAAACTAAGTCCACCGCCCGAAGGGGACTGAAACCGGTCCGGGGTGTGTTTGTGAGAAACTTAATTGAAATAATTCTGGGCAGGCGAGAAGGGTATGGAAATGAGGCTGGCGCTGGGGACTTTGAGAAACTTTTACTACTTACAAGCGGCGCAATCAAAGTGCAAATATTTGAGGTAAGCAACAGCAGGGGGCAAGTTACCTACAGCCAACGAGAGGCGATAAGCTATTTCGGGCAAATGTTGCAATAAAATAATCAATAAATTAATGCACAAATGATTAGCAAGCTGAAATGTTATAGCTGAGCTTATGCTCGAATATTTATTCATTTAGTAAGCTAGATTTGTTCTTGGAAAAATCAATTTAAAGCCAGCTCAGCTCGCAAGTCCTTTTTGCTCATTTGAAAAGTTTTGTAAATAAAACCCAGAAAGCCGCTGGCTATTTGCGGAATAAACTTTGCTACACACACACACACGCACGCATCTAAGCAGTGAGTGTGTGTGAGTGGGGGGCATGAGTATGTGAGTACTTGGAGTTTGCAGCACACCTAGGGAAGGAGTTGAAGCGCGTTCAAGTGCGTGGCGTGTGCTAATGAATAGCTGCAGGCACTTTAGCCAAGTAAAGCGTATCTATTGATGCTGCAAACAGACAGAGACTCTAGATGTATCTTTAGCACATTCTGTGTCTGCAATTGTGTTGCGCTATATGCTATATGCAGCTCTCTCATTAGAATTCATTATTATTTTCCACTAGTAGCAAGTAGCCACACCGCATAGACAGCGAGATAAATAACCAACACCTGTTTGTCGTTTGCCACGTTGGCCACTGGCTGCTTATATCATATTCCCGGCCATTGTTCGCTGTGTTGGCGGCGGCTACGTGAGATAACTGCCGCGAATGTTTCTATTAGCCAGCCGAGGACAGGACACAGGACGCAGTGGCAGAGGCTAGTCCTGGCAGCATTGGCGTTATTTATGCGTCGCGCTGCGATGTCTAATTTATGTCGCAGCTTTGCCAGCAAATTTTGCAATTTGTGGTTGCGTTATTATAACAATTATGAGCAGCTAGCGTATGCTAATAACAACTGCAAAGCGGACTGGCATTAAAGTCGACTCGCATGGCTTATTTAACTTAAACGCAAGTTAAACAAGCAACGAAATACAACATACAGCAAACAGACAGAGAGACAGACACATCGAGATACATTTACAATGTTCAAAAAGTCTTTGGGCAAAGTAAACGATTAAAATATGCACAACACGAGTAAACATATTTTGAAGAAGTAAATATCCTTGAGGAGGCAACTACCAAAAAGCTCAGGAGCGCATGAAATGTATTTAAAATATGCCAAGTGGCAGACGAAGGCAAAAGAAGGTGGTCTGAGATTGGTGTCTAAGACGTCGACGGAGTCGGAGAAGGAAACTGAGACTGCGACTCAGACGCAGAGCTGGAGAGCTGCTGCTGCTGCTGCTGCACGTAGCGTCGGCGACGACAGCAACGACAGCCAAAGGCAAGGACGAGTTGGCGGATGGGGGCGAAGACGCAAACGAAGACGAAGGCGAAGGCGAAGACTGCTGCACGTGGGTACAAAAGGCGCAAGGTAAATAAATATTGTAGCCGAAGAAGAGCACGAAGATGTCGGCGAAACTTGAAAGGCAAACGGTGTGTGTAGCTACCGCTTCTGCCGCCGCTGCTGCTGCTGCTGTTGCCACGCCCCCCGCCTCTGTGCGCTCACTCAAGCTAAGATACTTACAAGGATTAAAGAGTCACTCAAGTTAAATGCATTGAAAATGAAGTAAAAGAAGCGTAAAAATGTTCTGCACACTGCCGAAAGCCGAAAGTTGTTCAAGTGCTCGTTGAACGTCCTGAGCAGCGTCTTGAGGGGCGGTGGCAAGGGGCGAGGGGCGAGGGGCATGCGGTGGGTTGATACTCACTGCTGTGTAGGTGTGTAGTCAGTGTGTTTGTTGGCTTTGCCTCTGTTACTTTTAATTTTACTCACAGTTTATTTAATTTTGTGCTTTTTATTCCGCGAACGTTCGCTTCCATCCCGTGCTGCTCTCATATAAAGTGGCAGTTGTTGATTTAGCGGTATTTAAATTGAAGCAACTTAGTTGGATTAAGCGCCAAGCTGCTTGAGGTTTACCATGATTGAGGCGCCATTCACTCCACTCACTCACTCATTCACTCCATTCACTCACTTGGCTGGCAAAGATAAATGTGTTTCCTTTTCCCTAGAGCACTTCTGTCTATTCCTAAGAAAATCTCTCAGAAAGTGATCATACGTGTTATTAAAAAAACAAATATATATTTGAGTAGTCATTGCTTAGTATTACAATTTTGAATATAATATATTTACTCGAAGAGATTCAAATAAAAATGGAAAAAGCTTCTTACAAGAATAACTCAAGAGATAGCTTCAAAAAGTATATCAATATATAATATACAAATGAACAAAAATATTAGTAACATTTACTAACATCACCCAGTAATTAATATTTGATAATGTAAAAAAAAAACATAGTTAGTATTAAACCAGCAGCTTCCCCCGCAAGGCAAAGAATTTAACATATATCACATTGTATCCAGAGTAAACTGCTGTAATTACTTGGTAAAGGAATTTTATTTCGAATAAAGTTAATTGAAACTATTTGTATATACAACTTAAAAGTCTCTGTCGTTTATATCACTTTAAATAAAATTAGTTTAACATCTTAAACTATGCATCTTTAAAATATATTCACAGAATTTGTGCCTGCAAAGCTGAGATTGTTTTTAAATAAATTTATTAATGCGCACCGTGTGGCACTTGTTGATTAACCGAGACAGATAACCGAGGTCAGCTGAAATTTAAGTCATATGCCTGCAAATGGAATCGGGGAGTTTCAACGTTTTTATGGCATTTCCCTTTTGGCGCTCAAGTAGGCGCAATTAAATATCTCTCGTTCCTATTGCCGATGCCATTGTTATGTCTGTTGTCATTGCAGTTGTTGTTGCTGCTGTTGATAAAAGATTGCACAGTGTTTACACACACATACACACACACACACATGGAGAACTGTGCCCCCATCCAAGTGGCATTGCAACATTTTCGCAGTGTGTAATGCAAATTGCGGCCGATGCGGTAATTGCCGCTCATTATGGTCAGGCAAATGTGTCGGACTGGCGACGGGACTCGCAGGCGGCATTGGGCGGATGGGAAGCTGGAAGTTCGCAATGCCAATGCCAATGCCAGAACCTGGCTGATAAGACAAATGCACGGCAGTGTTGTTGGGCCAGAGCCACCCGATGGCCACGCCCACATCGGGCACTTTACCAGCCCTTTTAATGCAATTTTTACATTTGCCGCACCGCACGAGAATGAGAACGAGAACGAGAGTTCCAATTGCAATGCGAGTTCCACTTCGAGTTGCAGCCACAACAGCAGGCAGGAGGAAGGGGCGCGACCCGCGCCATCACATAAGTCACTTTAATGGGCTTTCAATGAGGTGCGCCGAAAAGGGGGCCGACTGAATATTACACACAACGCTGTAACAACACAACATTACGCAAATGCATTAATGGCATTTTAATGTTGAGGTATTTTACTGCCCAGCGAACGATTTCACTCTCGAATTTCGCCAGTCGGACGCAGAGCCAGGTGAAGGCTGCAGGCAGCAAGCAGCGGAGTCCAGGCATTTCAACTATGCAAATTAAAAGCCAAAACTATAGAAAAAAAAACAACAACAATTTTAAATTACAAAACCAGCAGTTGACAAAACTTTAAGGCCAAGCCGCAACCGCAGCCGATAACAAAAAGGTAGCTGAAATGTGGCGACAAGTCAACGTGACGCTGGGGAACAGTCAGTGAGTGGGTTCAATGCCAACGTTGCCCCACCAGCTACAGCTTGTAAGTGAATTTCCACACACACACGCACGCAACGAAAATTCAAAGTGAAAATGATAAATTATTTTTGGGGCAGCGGGAAAACCAAAAAGGCAACGCCGCAAGAATTTTGCTTGGCAAGCGCAAAGTTAAGAAAAGCAGCTGGCATGAGTCTACAGCATCTACAACGTGCAAAGTAGTTATATACATATATACTCGTATGCTTATGCTTATGCTTACGCCTTTTTGAAAGTGAAAGTACAAAAATTTGAAATCGTTTTTCGTGAGATTTATTGTGGCTCTGGTTAACCGCATTGGATCTCTCTCTTTCTTCCTCACCATCCTTTTGTTGGACTGACGAAATTTATGCGACTGCGTTAGTCATCTCGCTGGCATTTCAGCAATTTACCATTTACAATTTACACCTCAAAAATATTTATGTCACACCCTCTCGGGGCATAACTTTAAAGTTGCCGGCCGACAACGGGCAAAACTTAATTTGCTGGAAAATGTTAGCAATTAAACAAAGTAATGCTGGGGACGACTGCCTTGCGCACACATATGTTCGGACATTTGGAATTATTTCGGACTGAACTGGCAACCACGTTATGAACTTTGACACCTCGTGCAGCAACGCTTTGCGGTTGACAATGAGTCTCCAAACTGCCAGCGACCTTTTACCCAGCTCTGCATAACACACCTCTTTCTATTTGCTTCCTTTTTTTTCGTATTTCGGCTCCCTTTCGAATTTAATGAGCCCAGACCGATGTCGGCATCAACATTATTATTTCAAATAAAAGCGCATTATGCTGGATTATCAACTGTGGACCAAAAGCACACAAACACACACACAAAAAATGCCCCCCAACCAGAGGGCAGCAAACAAAAAAAAAAAGGTGGAAAATGCGAAAACTTAATTTCCAGCTGGTATGCCATGTATGCCGCATTTCGGACACCGGATACTTGACCATTCACCCACCCACACAAAGACACACATAGTGGGAGTCTGTGCTCAAGGGTTGCTTAATGAATGTGTGTGTGTGTGTGTGTGTGGACTTTGGCCGGAGCCCCATTGGACATGTCCCTGACCGTCAAGCGTCCGACCGCCTTGCAATTAAATGTGAAATGTTGAAAATAATTTTGCATTACGTATGCGCCCCGTCTAACGGCTTATCGCATGCAATTAAGGTAGTTTCGAAAAGTGTACGCTTTATTTGCTGGCATTTTGCATACATTTTTGGGAAATTTAATTAGTGCAAGGATTTAATTATGTCATCCCCACCGAACAAAAAGTGTCCCCACTCAATGGACTCGACGTTTGGCAGTTGGGGCAGCAAATGGCATCCCTTTCATGTCATTTCATATGCTGGGTGTGAAGTGTCTGAAGTGCCTGTCAATTGCTCAATGAATCGTGCATTTTTTCGCATCAATTTCGTTGCAGTTGTGGGGCGCTTTATTACGCATTCGCAGTGTTGAACGGCCTGAGCAAATACAATAGGGCCAAAGCCAGTTGCAGTCAATTTACCTGCATTGTCCTGCCCTCACCAACTTTTTCCATATTTTTACACTTGAGATTTTTACGGAGTGTGTGTGTGTGTGAGGGGTGCGTGGTTTTTGGGTTTTGTGTTATTTTAAATGCAAAATGCGGCGCTGACAATAAGCGGAAATGAATTATGTTGGAGGGCTCAGTGGAGCGCGGCTTGAGGGTGAGCCAGAGTCAGAGTCCTTTCCTGTGCTACTCTGCCCTGCCTGGACCTTCTGCTGCATTTGCCCGACCCACCGCTGAGGTGACACTTCACTCCCCATCCCATGTCATTGGACATTTTGTGCATTGTGCGAGTGCATTTCGCGCTCACTTTATTGTTGCTGGCTACGCGCAGCAGACAAATAAATCAATGACAGCGCGACTTTATTGTTTTGGTCACAAAAATATTGCTTTTATATTATTAAATACAGCAGCGAAACTGGCACTCCTTTTTACCCATATACTTGTATGCATAGCAGCGAGCCTATAGCGGTTCCAGTCGATCGTGTGCCCCTGATAAATAATAAAATACCTATAGGGAATGACACGACCAGGAACAGCAGCAGGAACAGCAGCAGGAGCAGCTGCAATCTGTTTGGACTGGGCCTGTTGATAGCCCAGCTCACAGCCACACAGTCCAGCGGCTTATATATTAAATGGCCTGTGGTCTCTATTGACAAATTTTTTGAATGATGCATTGCCCGTTGCGGTGAAAATGCAATAAAAACGCATTAATTGTTGTTCGGCTCACAGCTCAGATTGCACACACACTGACAGCAACGGCGTTGAGTGCTTGAAAAAGTTGTAAAATGTTTTGATTTTTACAAATAAATATGCGCATGAATTATAAGCACAATGAATAAGCCGCAAATAAATTTAGCAAATTATTAAAGCGTTTACTAAACAGGCGGTGAACTAAAAATATAATTCAACCAGGGGAAAGTAATTCAATGAAAATCAATACATCACTAAAATAATATTTAGCAGATTGCAATAAGGTCCATAAGGTATTTATTACTTTTGAAGTAAGCTTGAATATATCATTTAAATCGAACTTTAATTTACTGCGAATACAAATGTGTGTGTGTGTGTGTGGCCCAATAAATGTTTATTTTGCATTCAAGCCAACTAAGTTGGTTTCTGTAGACACTTTCACTTTGCTGGACTGCAGCGGAAGCGGAAACATCTGGCTGGACTTAACCTCTGGCACTTCGCACCACTTCGGCGCCAAAAAACGACTCCAACTAGTGAGGGCCAACAAGTTTTTCGGGCTAAACAAACTTGAGAACTCGAAACTAAAACTCAATTTTTGCACAACAATGCGTCCATAATTACTGTCGAGGGTTAAGCCGAGATAGAGAGAGAGAGAGCGACAGGCAAACGACAAAATCGAATCAAAGCTACAAACTTTAAATCTTGGGGCAGCAGCGGCAGCAGCAGCAGCTGCAAGTTAAGCAGGAGACATTGGCGGACACGGGCTCATTCAATCGTCAGTTCCAGCAATTACACGCATTTTGCGCAATTTAAACCAAATGCTAACGACAGCTAACAACAGAGCCGGGCAACCGACAACCAACAACGAACAAGCAACAACTAGCAAGCAAGCAAACCTTTGCTGCACCTTCGACCACCAGCTGGAGCATGAGTGCGGGTCAGTTGGCATGGGGGGGCGGGGAGGGAGGTAGGTTGAGAGGAGCAGGCTGGCAGGAGCATCCAGGCGTTTGATGAACAAAAAGTAGCATACTGTAAATCAAAAAGTAACTTGCCGTACGGATGTCATTCGTTGCAGATCGTTCGAGCGCAAAATTTAACAATGACACAAACACAAACTTTGGCTAAAGCAACAGCAACAAAGCTGCGTAGGACATGATGACGCACGCAGCATCCATTTCCAGTCACTGCCACACAAGATAATACCTTACACACACCTACAACAAGCGATTACACACACACACACACACACACTCACAGTCGCACATTGACTTTGCCGTTGGCTTTCGGCCTGAGCCTTGTATGTGGCATAGGGGCAAAAGTTGCTCATGCAGAAGCTGTCATGTCCAGCACTCAAATTTCTAATGCTGGCCTAAAAGGGGTGTGTTTGCAAGTGCGTGAGTGTGTGTGTGCTGGTGTGTGTGTGAGTGTGCGGGTAACACTTAAAAGTCACACGGGCGTGGCAAGTTAAATGAAATGCACATTGATGTGGCCAGTCCTTCTGTCCGTCCAATGCTCAATGTATGCCACTTTGCAGCTGCTGTTGCTGCAAATGACAGTCGGCAGGTGCAGAGGCAGTCAGGTAAGTGTAACTGCCAGTGACGACAAGTGAGATAAATGCAATGCCAGCGCAAAAGAGCAACCTGTGGCAACAACTGGCGGCAGCTGTCGCCTCAAGCATGCAAAGAAACTCTGTTACAAGCAACGCTGCTCCGGCAAAAACTTCAATCAATAACCGTAACGATAACAATGTCGACAGTACTCAGAGGATACCATAAAAAAAGCAGGCAGCATAGCTAAAATAAAGTCGAATGCAGAATACACTTAGGAAGATAAATTCCAGTCATAGTTGATATTAATTAAATGAAATACATATGAAAGTATATTTATTATAAAATAACTGTTTTGATTGTTAATAAAATATAATTACGCAATTACAATATAAAAACTAAATAGCTACTTTAATTGTCAACATATAAAAAATAAACTAAAATGCATGCTATTAATTGCAGATCAAGTATATAAGATAAAATTAAATTATATTGCAAATTTTATATAATTTTAAAGACAAACTGTCATTATTATCATTCACAGAATAATGCGTTCATATCTTATTGATTCACTTATATTTTTGGAGTGTTATTTCAAACTCAAAATATATTGTTATTTTAACAGATTGTCTGATACCAAATAATGCATTATTTTATTAATAATCTAACCAGCAAATGCAATAAATATAATAAAATATATTCACCATCTTATCCAGCATAGTTGTAATACCCTTCGCAGAAAATGTAATAAGATCGTTGCAACTCTTTTGGCGCACAACTTCAATAAATTTCGCCGCCTGTTGACAAGCCGCAAAGTATGCTTTAAAAATGGCTTAGCGAGAGTGCGATTGAATGTGTTTGTCTCACATACACGTGTGTGTAAAGGGGTGTCTCTGTGTGTGTGTTTGTGTGCGTGGCAGACAACGAGGAACAACGGAGAACAGAGGAACAAACGCGATTTTTATCGCAATTCAATAGAGTTTCCGTTACATTACGCCAAGGTTTTGTCTCGCTGCGGAACTAACAGCGCCACATTTGTATCCGTTCGACGTGTCAACGTGTATTGCTTCCGTTTGTTGTTTGTTATTGGTTGGTTGCCGCCGTGCACCAGGCTGTGCACCTTGTCCCCGTCGCAGCAGACAGCGATCCAGATGGCGACAGAACAAGCGAGGAGGGGTGTGAGAAAGCAACTGAGACTGAGACTGAGACAGAGACAGCGAGGCCAAAGCGTTATTGAAATTTTATGTTGTCTGCGATTTGGGGCTGGATTTGCGTTTAACACTTGATTTATGGCTCACGTTCGCTACCAGAGAGTTAATGTTAACTTTAAGGCGATAGAGTAACTCAAGGTGACTACTTTTTGCCATTTAAAAATTTATTTTTAAAGAGTCTTCACTACTCTTTCGAAGGAAATTGCTTTGATTTCTTATCACCTTCGATCAGCTAGCCAATTAGCTTTAAGAAGCTTTCAGCTGCTCATCTTAGGCTTTAAGCTGCAAGTCGAGACAACTAATTATGTGCTGCCGACAACCACAAATAATATTTTCGTTTGCCATTGCACCAACCCCCCCGCGATGCGGCGTCAAAGGGTTGGTTTATCTTTTGGCCTGGCATTAAAAACTTTTCGTCGGTTTTATTTTTCTTTGAGCTCAGAAATTGAATTAACGTGCGCTCTGCGCTGAAATGTCAATTTGAATGGATTGCGTTTGCGTTTGCGTTGGCTGGGAGACATGAGGGAGTTTACCTTGAGACAAGCTCATTAGAATTCTGTTTTGACTTTTGAAAAGTTGTTTGCGCTTGTTTACCTTGAAATTAAAAATGCAAAAATGCTCAAGGCAAACGCCCACAGCAGAAGGAGTTGCTCCTACACACTTTATATATATTTTTATTCTCGAGCGAAGATGCAACGCAGAGTGTCTTCGATGTGGCTGAATTATTTATGGCACTTGCCAGCGCACACAGAGGCAGCGAGAGAGACAGTGGCAATGACAGCGACAGCGACAGCGACAGAAACCGTAAGAGAAACAGATTACAAGATTAAATTATTGTAACAAGAGCATTACGTAACTACTTTGCATAATTTACCGCAGGCAGACAGAAGAAGGCCGCAGCAAAAATAAGCAACATTCATCTTGGGCCCTAAGTCGAGCCTAGACAGCGACAGGATCGGGGGGTGGAGCGAGATGCCTTGGGAGCCAACATGCCTGCCATAGGTAAGTAAATCTTTGCAGTATCGTCGTCGACCTCGACGTAGGTGACAGCAGCCACAGCGACAGCGACAGCGAGGGGCAGAAGGTCGTCCCACCGGGCGTATGCGCGACATTTTTTGTGTTTACAGCAATTTGTCACTTTGTTGGTAAGCGGCGAATGCAGCCCAAATACCCAAACGCCACTCCACTCTATGCGACTCGCCTGTCTAATTTGCATTTTAATTTAATTTTTTCCATACCGCGAAATGTCAACAAAACGCCGCAGACAACGCAGTCGAGTCACTTGCAGACGCTGCCAACTTCTTGGCCCATTCGCATCAGGGCCAAAGGGCTGTCAGGTCTACTACCTTCGTTGTGTCTTCTTCTCTTGGCTTGGCTCTCTGCTTGGCTTCGCTTGTCTTCTGTTTTGTTTGTTTGTTTGTCTACAGTTTTTCTTGGCGCACTTTTAATTGAGTCTTGCATATGCATGAGCAGCAACAGCAGCAACTCAATTAAAGCGATTGCTTAACTGAACTTCAACTTCAACTTCGAATTTCACTTCAACAGCAAACTTAATATATTTTGATGCTTGGCCTCAAGCAAAAATCAATGCGATTGCGTTTGCGTTTTGCGAATGCGAATCGTAAAACTTTCATCGATTTCCTAGCGACCATAAAATGACGATATTGTCTGCGGCATAAAATGATAACAGCCAACAGCAACAATAACTACGAAGCAGCTGCAAGCTGACAATGCTCAACAGGAAAATATTCTGCAAGCAGAAATTCTATGAGATATATTATGGGACACAATGAAATAAGAAAACAATGAATTTCTTAAAGACAGAAAATCAAGAGAAACAAATTGTTTTTATTGAGCAAATATTCTTTAATATTTTCATACAGCTTTAAATTAATTTTCATCGTTTTGTCTACCCCAATTCAACGCGTATTTCTTACAGAGTATGTTGGCAACAATCTCTTTGAATTGTCATCAAATGGCATGCGGTAGACAAAAAGAAATTGCGGCGACCTTTAGGCAAATACAAAAAGCGAATTTATGACGGCAACTTGTTGTGTGGTCGTCTCTCCAGTCAGCCACTCCAACCTGCGACTCCCGACTCCCGCCTGCAGCTGCAATAACACGAAAAATGATACATCTAACACAAAAGGAGCGGGAAACTGAAGGAAGTGTCTGGCATGCGATGACTGCTGAACATTGTCATTGCCATTGCCCAATTTTCGCTCGTTGTAAATTCGAAAAACTGTCAGGCTAACCAATCGTGCAACCGTTATTACCTGTTTGCCCAACTGCTGTGCCGCAGAGGTGGACGTACTACGTGCCACCGTTGCAATGGCCGCACTTCCGTTTAGCCAACGTTGCGACGTCACGGCTCATAATTCCCGTGAATTTATGAACTGTAACCGAGCGTCTAGTCTGACAATCAAGCACACAGCGCTACACAGTCAATGCTAATGGTTGAGCTTAAACAAGGCCAGCTGCCAATGAAGAGCTTAAATGGCTAAAATTCAATAGGTGAAAAGGACGAGAAAAAAACTAAGAGAAATTGCTAAAGCAAGCTTTGAGTGTCAGCCAAGTCTTAATTATTAATTTACTTATTGTAAAATTCTGCTCCATTTAATAGAAAATTGGTGACAATAAAATAATCGTGTAAATACAATATCGACTAAAGTATGTATTGGGAATTAAATTGTTCAATGTTGTGTTTGTTGTGTGAAAATTGTAGCTGCCAATCTTTCTCACTGCTTAAAGAATTTAACGTGCTATGCTGAAAGGTATTCAATTCATGCAAGACCGCAAAACTGTCAGCTTCATTAAAGTAATCGACTCGAAGCTAAGCCAAGTCTGTAGCATACCTGCGAAGTCTATTATATCGAGCGCATACTTACACCTTTAGATAATCTCAAGCAGCGCACGTACAAGGATACGAGTTCATCTCGCTCTTCAGCGTGCTTCGAGTTCTTTTCTGTGGGTCGCCATTCAACAGTTTTTCCTGCTCGTCAGCCGCACGCAACGGCACTCGACTAATTTTGTAGACAAGGCAATGAGATAAATACCTTTTGTGGCCACCGCAGCCACCTGAGAGGTAAAGAGGAGGCAAAGAGGCAGTTACTGTAACTGTAACTGTTATCAAGGCACTTGGCACGCTCCCGAATTGCCACTTCAAGCAAATTGCCAAGGCGCAAAACTTTTCTCGACTCTGGCACGCAACGACTTAACGACGACAATGGCGCTTGCGGCTGGAGATCGTTTATTACCTGACTTCCCCATCCACCTCCCTCCCTCCCCGCCCTTTGCTCCACAGCTGGCAGTGTCGCTCGCTTGGCTCGTTTATCTCGAGTTGTTAATGTATTAATTTGAATTTTTATGTGCGACGCCGCCCCTCGGCAAATATGTTTGACAAGCCAAATTTAGTGGAAAATTGTCGCATGTCATTGGACAAATATGCAAGTGAAATGCTACGTGACTTCATTGCCAAAACACACAGCTAGACGACTGCAAACTCGCTCTCTCGCACTCGACTGTTTTCCACCCGCCTGGACAATGCGACAAATTGGCCAATGTCAAGCGGACAGATCCTTTTGGCCCCCTTCTGTCCCCTCCTCTGGTTGCTCACCGTTGCGCATTTTACATTTTGTTGGCTTTTCATTTTTCTTGCAAGTCTCTGCCAAAATTTAAAAAACAAATCACACCTAGTACCAAATATCCGACATATTCGTAGTCCGTTTTCCATTCCTTTTTTTTTTTTTTTTGTCCATTGTCGTTTGTCGCTTTCTGTTGGGGTCGGAAGTGCACACAAGTTGCTGCGTCTGCGTCGTCTCAAAGGAGACGCCGGTAATGGAGTGGACTTTATTTGTGTTGCACGTTTGCTTGTGTCATGCTTCAGCACACACACACAGACACACAGACACACACACACATTTCACATTTGTCAGTTGTCGAGTTTTACTTCGTTGTCAACTGTCAAAGTCGTTTGTTTCGTTAATTCTTAATTGTTGCTTGCAAACAACAAATAAAATTGTGAAAAAATAAGTATAAATCTTAAATTTTGAAAGCTGCCAACTATCGCCCAACTATGGATGTAATACAACAATTAGCGGAGCAGCTGAAAGAGCAGAGCGCCCAGGAAGATCAGCCGGAGAACATCGAGGCCTTTCGCTCGGTCTTCTCCATTAACGGCAACCCCATAATGCCGCCCCTGGCAAGTCTTAATTATTAACCACAATTGCCAATGCAATTGAAAACGTTTCCATCATTGCAGATGACGCCAGAGCGTCGCCTGGAGATGCAAAAGTTTCGCGAGGCCGCCAAGCAAATCGAGGGCAAGCTCAGCTCCAACAGTCGCTACTCAAGGCAAACAACTCCAAGTCACAGCAAGTACTCCACGCTACGCATGGGCGATGGCTGCGGCGCTCAGCTTGTGGATGCCAGCACCAACACAGTTGCTTTATCTGCTGCGGAGCTGGACTCTGAGCTGACGACGCAGCCATTGATCGTCATGGGACGCTTCAGGCAGACGCTGGAGATGACGGAGCCGCTGATCTTCGACAACAAGTGCAATGCCATCATGAAGTTTGTGCGGCACACGCGCGAAAAGCAGCCCAAGTCTGTGCAGTGGCAGCTGCTGCTGGAGCAGTGCATGGATATGACGCAGCAGACGGTTGTCGTCAAAGAGCAGGCGGCAATGTTTGCGCTGTCAACGGCGGAGACGCAGACCGAGATGGAGCTGGAGGCGAAATGGGAGGCTGAGGCAAAGGTGGAGACGGAGGCGAAGGTGGAGGCAGAGCTGGGGACAGAGGCGGAGGTGGAGGCGGAGGCGGAGGCGGAGGCGGTGTTGGACGCAGAGGCCGAAGCGGAGTTGAAGTTAGCCATGCAAGAAGAGTTCGACACGGAGCTCATCGAGAAGATCGTCAAGGCGACCGCAACTGAGGCAAGTAAACCCAGCAAGCTGGCCAAGCAGCATAAGCTACGTCGCTTTCCCACCATGCCGCTGATCACCACCAAGAGCGAGTCCTATGCGCTGCCCCGCCAGGAGCGACTGCATCCGACGCTCTGGAAGCGCTATCACTCCTATCCCTACAGCGACAGCTGCCAGCCAAGCGACTGCGCTGCGCCCATCTCGCCCTGCGGCGATGCGAGTCAGCCACCCAATCTGCGAGCGCAGTCGCCACCGTCTGAGGCCATGAGCAAAATACAAATCAAGCAGCGAATGGCGCCCGAGGAACTGCAACAGACGCCAGTGGGCGGCAAGCTGAGCGGCAAGGCAGCTGGGGGCTCGCAGCAGAAGCTGGGCAGCCTGAAGAGCTGCCGCAAGACGTTGCGTGCGGCCAGCAGCACGGTGAAGTATGCGGCACATGCCTCGTCGCACGCCAATGCCGAGGGCGGCATGAGCAGCACTCAGCGACGGCTCAGCTACGATCCACGTGCCACACTCAAGCGTGCCGCAACGCTGAAGCGAACGACCACCAGCCAGCAGCAGCAGCAACTGCAGCAACAGCAGCCAGCACAAGCGGCCAGCGCTGCTGCAGCGGCTGGTGGCAGCAATGCGATGCTGCTGAAGCACAAGCTGCTCGACGAGATGGAGCAGCAGCAGCGTCAACGCTTCCATCAACTGGTCTCGCAGCAGGCCGAGGAGCAGCAGCGCATGCAGCAGGAGTTTCAGTCGCAGCAGCAGCTGCTCATGGACCAGATGATCTCCGACATGAGCACCTACACCTACGACAAGCTGGAGCAGCCCGAACCCTCGCTGGACTCGGACTCCAGTTCGATCACGTCGCTGCCGCAAAG
The DNA here is from genome assembly GCA_035047445.1 of Drosophila siamana. Lineage (NCBI taxonomy): Eukaryota > Metazoa > Arthropoda > Insecta > Diptera > Drosophilidae > Drosophila > Drosophila siamana. The sequence continues at coordinate 12,319,413 of JAWNPP010000004.1, read as the reverse complement.
TCGCCTCGAGCTGGAGGTCGACATCACTGTCGATCTGGGGGACGATGGGCTGGACAAGTAAACGCGTGGCTTGCGCAGTTTTGGGTGTGGCGGGCTTAAGAGAGTCGTCACTAAATAAACATTAATTCACACATCATAAGTGCGATTAATCGCAGTGCTTTCGGCTGGCGTGCTAAATTTAGACACTCCCATTTCTAATTATGCGTCTGCTGGCGTGCCACACAAGTTGCCGCAAGTTGCACACAGAGTGTCTGCCTGCCTGCTTGCTGCCTTCACCTGCGCTGGCAACTCACATTGATGTCTCTATATATGCGTTGCGCCAGCGTCGCGGGCCCAACTCGCCGTGTTATTAAGTGTAAAAAATTAAGATTTCATAAATTGTTATGGTTTATTTAGAGCAGCGTCGCGCAGTCGAACATCGCTCTCCCACCAGCGCTCGTTAATTGCCCGCCCCGAAACGAAAAAAAAACACAAAAAACAAACAGCATTTGGCGCACACAGGCAGCAGTTGCAGTTGCAGTTGCGAGGTGGCTGCCACGCTGCGTGTGGCGTGTGGCAGACACGGGAGGCTGTGGCTGCTGTGATTTGCGCATTTCGGAAACTTGCGATATTGGGTTTAAAGTGAACGTGGACATAATTAAAAGCACTTAAGTCGACTGCAGACTGCTGACTGCTGACTGTGGACTTGCCACATTGCCTCATGTTGTAGCTGCTGCTGCTGTTTGGCTGGTGGCTATTGGAGCAACGCCAACTTACGGCAAATTGGCAGATGCATTTGTAGATTGTTGCGGCCATTTGAATTTTGCGTGCGGCCCGATTGTGATCAGCCCAATTGGACAGCAATCCCAGAAGGGATTCACTTCGTATTTAGATTATGAGTGCTCACAATCGAGACGTGCGCACTCTTATGTTTGAAATAATCACAGGAATTATAATTATGGATGTGCTTCATTATGCAGACTTGTCTAGACGCTGAAGTGTGAAAGCGAAATTACTTGAGTAATTGGGAAAACCCTCAACTTGTAATAGAGAAGCTAAATTGCCGTGAATTTAGAATACCTAACTCAATTTGTATATGAAAGTGCTGTTGCAGTTCGTTAAATTGTATAGTTGACTAAGCCTTCAAACTGCAGAAATATTGTGAAATTAAATATAGCTCGAAAAGAAAACTGTCTTAGCAATTAAATTGGTGAGAATTATTTCCAATGAAGTGTGTTAACTTTATTTTTTAACTGTGCTTTCACAGAAAGATGCATAAAAATTGACATACGAAGCTCGTGCAGACTTATAGGTTTTCCTCTCAAATTCATATAATTAGAAATTCGTTTCCAAGAATGCTTTCGCAATCAACGAAAGAACTAAACAACTGTCTCTCACCTCATGGCATTCCATGAACAAGCATATATATAGTCGCTAATCAAGTGCCACATAGTTTGCCTAATCTCGTGTTTTTTCACTTGGTTAATCACACAAAACTTGTGAGAAGCAACCGCAGGCAAAAATTCAGTGGAAATAATAATTTCGCGCTTCGTCTACACAATTTGCTTGTTGCACACGGGGAGTGGGTAGGGGGGGGGAGGAGTGCGAGTTTATTAAATGAAGTGCACATGAAACTGGCATTAGGATTTCATGACTAAAATAAACATAATCAAAGTAATAAGTGAAGCACTCCGACAAACACCCCGACAACGCTCCGCATTCAACAACCATCCCAAACACATGTGAAATTAATATTGTTTATGCTGCCAGTGGCCCCCCCAAAGGAGCTGCTCCAAAGGACTCGTGTCGAAAGTTAGCGCCCAAGTTTCGTTGCTGCCTTTGGCTGCCTTTTTGCCAAAAGTTTCCATTGCAAACTTGCTCGCACAGCGCACAAAAATAAATAAAATCAACTTGTAACACATTGGCATTGAGTAGGTGGCAGATACTTCACTAAATACTATATGCGAATATCAGTTGAGATAGTTTTCTGTTCGTGTGCGTTCAAGTGCGAAAATTGAAACTGCAAATTTAATTAAAATATTTGAGCGCGATTCGCTCCTCGCCCCACATGCAAATGTTGAGTTGACTCAATTCTCGTGTGTTTGCTTGTGAGCTGAAGGTGCTCAATAGACTTGCGAGGTGAAGGGGAAACAAGGGGGGAGACTACCCTCGATAGCTTAGCCAGCGCAGCGGCAAAACATTCTCCACATCGTCGTCACATAATCTGCTTATTTTGCAACATAAGTGAAAAGTTCTGTCAACAAAATCAAAATCACGAAAAATTTGTTTGCCGTTTAAATTCGATTTTGATCCTATTTATCCTGTAAATTGCAGCAATTGAAAGGATTTGCACTGAGACGACTTCTATGTGTGTTTCCCGCTCACTTCCCCTGCGCTTTTCGGCGAGTGTTTGATTTTAAAATTACCTTTTATTGGCAGTCGCGTCGTGTGGGGATTGGATTCGATTCAATTCGATGCGAGGCGAGGCGAAGCGATTGAGTTGATGTCTGACGTGTGCAAACATTTGTTAGGGTATTAGCATGCGGAGTATTATGAAAGCGACAGCTTTAAGTCGTCGTCGACCAGTTGATATTGAATTTCAATCGCAGCAGCAGCAAAACGAAGACAAAGTAAAATAAAAGAAAACGCGTGGAGCAGGAGACGGCAATAGAAATCACTTCCTAGACCGGCGACATGGTTGGAGACAAAGTAACAAATGCAAAAGGAAACACACAGACACAGACAAATGGAAATTGGCGACGCAATGGAAAAGTCCCCAAGTGCGGGTCAAAGAAAATAAAACTTTATGCAAATGTGCCACTTTGGCCGTAAAATGAAATAGTCCCTGGCCAAATTATACCTGATGCCTGATGAGCTCACTTCCAATTGCCGTGAATTGAAACAAAAGGGCGACCCCCCAAACCCACCTCCCCTCTCCATGGCTTGGGGGTTGTTTCCCTGGCTAGTTTGGGAACCAGCGCAGGTGACTTTAAGTTGCAAAACTTTTACATTTTATACACTTTTTTTAGCTGTCAAGTTTCTGGCCATTTGCCGACTGTAAGGAGCAGGAGAGGCGGAGGCTAACGGAAGTTGTTACGTACACGTTTTGTCGTTGCGGATGTGTTGTTGTCCTGTAACTGCCATTTTTGGGCAAGCTTCTCATTATTACCGTTACTATAATTATTATTATCATCATCATCGGTCGACGGTCGCTGTAATTTACAACATGACACCGCACAAATTTTTGACCGGATGCGGAAGCTGTTATTAATTTGCATGTCCGCCAACAAGTCGCCATCGCCAGGTGGCAAGTCGCCCTCCCTCTCCATCGCTCCCTTTCCCTTTTAGCCTCACATATTTGCACTTTTTGCACACTCATTGAGATGTTCTTATTTTCACTCTCTCGCTCCCTCCTGGCGAGTTTGCTAATTAAATTTTCCACTTTATTTACGCTTCGCATCAGCATTCGCAATGCCTGCTTTGCTATGCTCTTTCTTTCTTTCATTCTTGCTTTCTTTCGGTCTTAATTGTGTTTGTGCTACTTACTCTATTTCAGCAGCGCACTCAAAGACAGCTACAATTTTGTGCCAGCACTCGAAATAAGACCAAGTCATTTATGTCTTTGCTCGAGGTCCTTCAGCTAGTCCTGCTGCTGCTGCTGCTGCTGCTGCCATCTTAGGTGCTGTTTGCGCTAAAATAATTGAATTAATAATTGCTGCGTGTGGTTTTCATGCTTTTCCAGCTAAGGAAAACCCCCGTCCTTAAGCCTGAGCTTCAGTCTCAGTCTCAGAGTCGGTCTCAGTCGTGGTCTCAGTCTCGGCATTAAGAGAGTAAGCAGAGCAGAGTGTGAAACTTTTATCTTTGGCTCTGGCAGCGACGCTCTTGCTCTCCCTCTTTACTTGCACACTGATTTAATAAATTAACGTTAATTAGCTGTTGTGGTTGCGCAGGGCGAAGGGAAGGCAACTGATACACACTCTCACTCCGTCTTAGCTTAAAAGACAATAAAGCTAAAATCCAACACGCAACGTGGCAACTTTTACGCTGCTACGTGATTTCCGGCGTTCATTCAAGCTTTGCCCTCTTCGATATATGAATTATGAGCTTACCGAGCAGCTCGACAGCAGCTCCGCAATGCCAGAGTGCCAGCGCAGCCTCACGGTGTCCCATCCCCAGCCGATAACTCACAATTCGCTGCATGTGCGAACTTGTTTGTTCATGCCATTTTAATTAGCCAAATGAGTAGCAAAAGGCGCCGATCGGAAATATAGCTTTTGAACTTGGATGCTTTTCTATTATCTATGTTTGTTTTCATTGCAAAATTGGTGTATTTCGTTTCCTTTATTCCTTGAAAGCTTTCTCCTATATTTATTTAAATATATTTCTTTCTTTAACTTATCTTAAGGATAATTTAATACAAATATTGAGTTTCGATGGTAACATTTAATTTTACGTTTATAGCAATTCAATTATTTATGCTGTAATTTTCTAAAAATTAAACAAGAATTATAATGCATTAACTTTACTCTTATCAAACAATTATACGTTCTTTATGATAAGCGTTATAGCAAAATAATCAAATCATTTATTCCACTAACAATAGCAGATTGATATCAATATGTTTGTTGTTTCATTCAATCATAAATTAGATATAATAATACCGATTTAGCTAGCCGAATAAATTGTAGATTGCTAATTTATTGGCAATGCTTTTAATTAAGCAATAAAATGCTGCAGCTTAAATAAATAAAATGTATTCATTTAAAACTTACCAAACTGTTTTGAGAGCCCCTTGGGCACTGCACAGCGTGTGAGATAGAGAGCGAGAATCTAATTAAAGTCAGTGGCAGGAAATGCTGTTGCAAGCACGAGTTGCAACTGACTTCTGCGGCCAAAGGTCAGGCGAAGTAAAAGCCAAGAAATGGCCAAGGGCAGTTTACAGTTCAGCAGCCCGGCCGGTCATCTTTGGTCAGCTGTATTGCAAGACTTGAGACATCTGCTGGCAATAACAGACTATCATCGAAGCGGCAACAAAGAGTGGCCCAAAAAGCGCTTGCAGCTAAGGACGTCGTGTGTGTGACAATTGAGCAAAAGCAACTGGGCAAAGCTGGCCAGCATTTAAATTGAAATTAACATCCTGTTGGCTGGCTGGCAGTCGGTACTCGCATGTGGCCTGCAGGGCAACACTTTAGCAATAAGCTCGACTGCGACTACGATGTGTTCTAATTATGCCATCAAAAGTCAAGTCAAAGGCATTGGCAAAAAGGCTGGTGCACAAAAAAAATAAAAAAAAACTTGCCAACTTGGCCAACAAGTGTCGCGGCCAAAGCAAAAGTGTCAGGCAAACATCAGCCTGTTGTCGCCCTAGACAAACACTCGCACACCACAAAGCAACACACACACACACACCCAATAGAAGAAAGAGAGGTGGGGGGGGAGGGAGATAAAGAGGCAGCCACACACGTAATTAAGAGGCCATTGTTGTTTCGCTGACAAAAGTGAAAGATGTCTTGATGGATAACGTGGCTGCCTTTCCTTTACTCGCATTGCCACTGTTGACACTTCAAAGTGTGAATGCCTCCAGTCTTCAGTCTCCTGTCTCCTGTGTGTCCTCTGCGTCCTGTGTCTTTGTCTAGCTGCCTTTTGATGTAATCTACTTGCAGCTCGCACTCAACAACAAGCTCGCGTTGACACATTATACCCAATCCTGCAATTATTCTTACCTCAGCCTTTGAAGACAGCAATTAAAAGCCTCACACATATGTAAATATGCCTCGCGACAGACTGTGTCTGTGTGTGTGTGTGTGTGTGTGTGAGTGTGTGTTTGCTGATGTATGCATAAATATTTAATGTGTTTGCCTTGTTAGTGGCTGGCGGTATCACTTTATTTTGCGGAAGGATTAAATTAATGCCAAACGTGTGTGCGCTGTTTTGTTGTTTTAGGCAGCACACACACACACACACTATTCACACACACACAGACACTATTCACACACAGACTGCAGGGTGACTGTGTAGACAAACAACGTGTGGAAACCGCTACTTACACTAGTTAGCTAATAAAATTAGTTTTATTAACACGTACTACGACAAGTGTTGAGTTCAGCTAAACACACACACGATAGTGTGTGTGCCAATTGGCTTAAAGTGTTAATTGCATGTAAAAGTGTTAAATGACAGTTAAATTGAAGATAGATAAAGCATTGCAAGCAAAGCTCTGTTCTAAAATTTAAATTTTGCTTATTCTGCTTAAAAGTGCGAGCATTAATTGCAGACCTAGAAGCACAAAATATATTAAAATAATGGGCAGTAGCTATTGAAGCTACATCAAAAATTAGTTCATTCTTTTGGCAGCATTCAAATATATTCTTAACATCAATAATATTTTTACAAACACACAAAACAAACCCTTATTTCAATTAAATGCCAAACATTGAAGTGCTTTCATTTCTTCACAAGTTGCAAGTTCTGAAAATATTGATGATGGCTATGATATTTATTAAATATTAAATCAACTTGCATAACACATTTCCTAGAAATTTACTTGTCTTGATGACTATCCCACAGAAAATCAAATGATAATACAATTAGATATCGAACATTAACATTGACAAAAATATTGATAATTTCAAATCATCAAATCTACATGCTTATTTCTTCGAAATTGACCAAGCTACTGCCAAAAAAATCAAAGAGCATTAAAATAAATAATAAACATAAATATTACTTATCAAGCTGCAGATAAGACACCTGCCAATAAGCTATAAATGTACTTCCATTGGTCGAAAAACAATTTAGTCTATTTTCAAGTGCTGAACTCATTTCAACGATGCAAAAAGGTAGTGAGAATCAGTAAAACAGTTGACTGACGTTGTGTTTATACAAAGTGTATATTGTGCTTTCAGTTTTCTGGACATTTTTGGGCCTTTTGGCGCTCGCTCAGGCGGCCAGCATCTCCACGGCTGACGATCCTAATGCACCTGAGCCGTGTGTCAGTGAAACATATACTTGGGGCTCGCCCGTACTCAATGAGTTCAAGGTGTGCGTGAATGGTGCAGCCCTCACCCTCCAATGCAACAAGGACACTTACTATATGCACAACAGCACAATAGCCGGTTGTTTGCCCGGTAGCCTGATGGATCCCAAGTGCGTTGATGTCCATATTCAGCCACCGGATTGCGCTACCAGCAAATTATATCAGATGCTACGTAGCAGCACGCCAACCAACGTCTATGTGTGCACATCCAGAGACGCAGAGCCCGAACTTTTGGCCTGTCCGAGTAATACAGCGTTTGCCGAGAACGATGAAGTCTCGGGCTGCTTTGGTTGGGAGAGGTGGCGCGAAGTGAGTGGCTGCAAAACGTATACGCTTTAAAAGCTTACTTAGATAAGGCAAACAAAGTGTCGAACATTTTAGTAACATATTCATTTAGCTGATATCATGATTAGATTTAATATATATATGCCAAATTTGATAACAAAATAGTTAAACCAAGCACTGTTTCAAACTGTTCATAAAGGCGATAAGATAAATCTAATCAATAGATTTGAGAAACACTAGCACAATAAAATGAGCTGCAATTCTAGCACTTTATTTACAAAGTTAATTGAGTGATTTATATATATTTTTAATTGTCAAAAATAATAATCTAACGACCTGAAGCAGCCTATGAAATCACTGCATGCATAAATTGTTGCCTACTTTTAAGCGCTGTTGCTAACAAAAAATCCTCGCACTTACTCTTGAAAAATATTGCCTACTTTTCAGCGCCGTAAAAAAGTTTGTGCTTTAACTTGTATTTGATAATTTATAAACTAATTATTTGCAATATCTACTCTTCTTGAAGTAGAACTTATCATTTGCCTTGCATACCTTCTGCTGACTATCTTTAACTTCACTTACCAGACCAGTTCGGTTTGGGCTATGTCATCAGATTTCCCAAACTACCATTTGTGGCATTGTGTTGTTTGTGTGTCTGTGGGCAAAGCCAATTGCCAGTTAATTGGAGCGCTGACATCAGCATGGCCAACCAAAAAGCCAGCAAATCCTGTGAAATTTGATGACAACCCCACCTCCGTATGCGACATGACAGCGTCTACAATTACCACGCACACTGACCACACCATAATTAATGTTAATAAATAATAAATTTACATATAAAACTGGCCCATGTAATACAAGACGCAGTAAGTTTTTGCGAGCGAAAGTGAAAGTCCGAATACGGCATACAAATCTGTGTAATTAAAAGCAGCATTCAGGATTCAGGATTCACAATTTGGGGCGGCTGAGCGATGCCAACGTGCTGATAACATGCAGAAAAGTTTTTTTTTTCCTCTTTCTCATGTATTTTTTTTTTTTTTTTTTTTTTTTGTTGTGGCCTGTCCAGTGCGGAAACGTTTAATTAACTTGTTTTTGTTTTGCGTCTGGCCACAATTCATATGCGAAACGTGGCGTGCAATTAAAAATGCCCCAAGAAATTGAAAGTGAACAGCAAGCATCATAAATGTGGCGAGAGAGAATAATGTGTGCCATGAATATGCGTAACGGGCAACTTCGACTCAAGATCAGTTGAGCCGATAACTGAATTGAACAGAAAGAGAAACAGAAAACTCAATGCATTAACCAGTTGGAAGTGTGAGTTGTGCTCAGAGACCGCAGCAGTAAACTTGGCAGAGAAACTTGGGCCGAGGCCATTTGATTTTAGCAAGTAGTGAGCCGAAACTTTCAGCAAAATTAACCGCATTTCGAATGCAAAGAGCGAGGCAAAAGTATTCGCTATATTAGTGTCTTTTGTAACTTGACAAAACATACACATAACATACATATGGGGGAATCAGTTACATTTATTGAATTGTTTCATGTGTTTGATAACTATTTGTGCTGCATGCGTTAGTTGCTATTTGAGTTTTCGCAAATTTTACACTACTATTTGCAGGCAAAGTTTTTCAATTAGAAATGCCAACGGCACCAAAGGACGAGCACTTCAAGTGCCGGCCAGGACCCGGAGCTCAAAGGGTTGTTTTCATTTTCATTTACATTTATTTCTGAGCTGTTTTTTAGGCAGACAAAACCGATAATCAATGTGAATTCACGTCAAGCGTAAAGATAAGCAGCAGTAACGAATTAATTAGCATTCATTGCCGCTCAATTGAGCTTGTAAATATTTAATTAATCGCCCCGAAAATTGCCGAACGCAAAACGCTGGCAATCAATTAAAGCACTTGACGAATGGCCAACGTCTTAAGCGTGCAAGTTCAAGTGATGCCGACAACTCTTTAAATTGAGCTTTACCTAGACTTCCAAAGGACGTCCCCAAAGGACGAGTAGAGTGGCTACTCATAAGCACATGTGAGGCGAGTTTTAATTTGCTCAGTCTCTCTGTAGCTTTCTCATTTGCGCTGTGAAACAAAGTCACTTCGACGCTCACAACAAAAGATGCCAATTTAATCTAGTTCTAGTGCCTGCTGGCCACATGGGACACTTAAAACCACTGGGCACAAAGGACACACAGACTGTGCACAGGAAATGACTTCAGTGCCGTCCCAGCTGTCTGTGTGTGAGTGTGAGAGTTGTGTGTGTGTGTGTGTGTGTTTGAGGCTGGCGCCAGCAGGTAACTTCCGGCATAGTCAAATTGAAAATGGCACTCGGACAGCTGCTCTACTTTCTGTGGCTAAAGTGTAAAGCTGTGAGACAAGCCGAGGACCAACGTCAGCAGAGGCCTGTGGCTTGCGGGTTACAGGAGGAGGGGGTGTGGGGTCGTTGTGAGGCTTGTGGGCTGAAAGTTGTGCACTCGCAAAGTGTGACAAATTGAATTAATGCCGCTGCAAATGGCACAAAGTCTTTTGCGAGCTGGTCACCGTAATTGTTTAATACCCCACTCTTAATTAAGAACGTTGCTTTCTCGCTCTCTCACTCAAAGCAAAAAACAAGAAAAATCAGCAAAAAGTTGCGGCAACAAATCGGGGCAAGCGGGTGAACGAATGAGTTCTTGAACTGCGGCGACCGGGACACTTGACTTATGGCATAAAAAGGCAGACACAAATCTTTATGAGGTGGCTGCGTGTGTGGCACGGTTAAGTAAGAAAAACTACAGTTTCCACTTAAGGTCCAGGCCACGTGCGACACACACACACACAGACAGGGACACGCAGTCATGTGGCAGGAGAGCGCAAGGAATCGACGACGAGTCGTCGCCAAGTCGAGGCGCTGCAAATGGCAACTGAAAGTGGACATTGGACATTGACAAAAACGCAATGTGTGGACTGCAAAAAGCAGAAGTAGAGAAGGAGACAGAGAGAGAGAGAGAGAGAGAGTGGAAGAGAAACAGCGCAAACCTGACGCATTGTTACAGCCATAACTCAGAGTCTGGAAAAAAAACCTGTGCGCTAAGAGTTGAGAATCTTAAAGATAAATAAGCAGTCCGGCAATGTGGCTGAACTTTGACCCCAAAAAGCCAGAGCTACGGCCACACCGCAAAGGACATCAACACAAAAAAACCGCACTAAAAAGGACGACGATTATGACGCTGCCGTCGTCCAACGAAGCGCAACTGATGAAGCCCACTTAGACGACGTCGAGGACGAGAAGCAAGACGGAGGTGTCCCTTCTGGACAGCGGTCAGCAAGCACGCTGGCAACATTTGCCGTTGACAGAGGAAAGGAAAAAATGAGGTCCAGCTGCTGCCGCTGCTTGCTGTGTGTGTACACTACTTGGGGTCGTCTGGACAAACATTGGCCGGCGACCCACCGAGGGACGCAACCGGACACGACCAAATGAAAATGTGTAGTCCTCGGACTTCCCCTTAAGCGATGTTGTCGCCGTCTCTGAGTCTGTCTCAGCACAATTATTATTACTCGCAACTTTTCATTTGGTGTTTGGTGTTGTCTGGAGGTGCACCAGGATTTCAGGATGCAGGAAGCTGCCGCTGCCGCTGCCTGCTGCTGAGTTTGTAATTTCGCTTCCTGCGTCTCATTTTTCATATTTGGCGCACTTTGAGTGCCATTTGGCAACGGCAACAGCGATGGCAACAGCGACGGCAACAAGGCAAAAACCCAACAAGGTAAACAGACAATTTCTCAAGCGACTAATGCTGTGAGTTATTGTTCAAGTTGAAGTTGCAGTTGCAAAGAGCCGAAGTCGTAGTCACGAGCTGCCAATGGGAATGGTTTAAGTGCGCTATTAGAGCCTGGCCATGCATTGCCTTGAAAAGAGAAAACTACACTTCACATGCGTTCATCTGTGACTCCAAGTTTGCCCAAGTAGAAGCCTGAGAATCTATGTTTAAACAGCAACTTAAAAGATACATAGAGTATAGCTGCATCAAAAATAAATGTAGTGCAGCTGCAACTGGAGTCTGCAGAGCGAATTGCATAATAGACAATTAGAAAAGTAATGGCATTCAAGAATGTAGTTAAAGCAGTTAGAAGAAATATTCAAGCAAATTGTCAATGGGCTTGAAAAGACATTGCAAATTATGTGCATTTTATTATGATTTAAGATTATGAGCAGCAAGGTGCATGTTTTGCATAATAACTTAATTAAAACTGAATACAAACATTGACTTTATTCATCACTTATTAAAGTTCAACGTGTACAGAGATCGATTTAAATAGATTTAAAATTTAATACTAATTTATATTATCTTTATAGTGTGCTAAAAGTGAAGGAAGCGATTCTATAAATCTAAATATCTTTGTAGTCAGCATTGTCAAAATATTATGTGAGCAATATAATTTTTTTGAAAAGTTCATCAGACTTGAGGAATTTATGCTCTTAATAGAGGAATTTTTGTTAATGCTGCTTCCCTCAAAATATTTGTTGGTAAAGCAAATCGAAGATTGTTGATCATAGAATGTGATTCATTAAGAAGTTTTTGTTTCATTACAAATAAAACTCAATGTATATAAACCAAAAAAAAAACTTTATAAGATTATCAATAAGTGAAATCAAAACAATGGCATCTTCGAAAGTTCATTGACAGTCGTCCTCCCTCATTCTTTTGCGTATATTGAAAGCTCAATGTCACATAGCTGACCTCTGTGCAGAGTGCAAAGGAAAAGTTGAATATCTCGCATACGACCTGTTGAAAATACCGAAAACTGTTTTCCTTTTTCTTGGCCCTGCGAAGAATGTGAAAAATGCAAGCCAAAAAGCGCACTTTACTAGGCCATACGAAACTGTAAAGAAAAACGCCCACAACACAGCCAAAAAGTGAAAAAATGAGGGAAAGGAAAGAAAAACAGAGGCGAGGAAAGAAAGCGCCTAGTGAGTATACACAATACACAATGAATATATTCATATACTCGTCGTGGTCGTCGTAGACGTATACTGAATATCTATGCCATGAAGGTCATATTAAATTGCTATAAAATTTTATCGATTTTATTTGCAACAAAAGAAAATGCGCTGCGCACAAGCGAAAGAAAATTTCAGCATCCTAACGAGGACACTGACACGAGAAATGAACGCCGTCGGGGAGGCGAAGCAGTAGGGGAATATCAAGCAGAAGACGAAGCAGAAGAAGAGGCGAATAGACAGAGGAGCCAGCTGGCAACGAGACGCGATGAGGGGAGAATCAGAAACAGGGCCAGAAAAATCCATAAAGAGGCGAAACTGTTTTTTGCCGCCTTTTTCTAGGTTTTATTTCGCCTGCAGTTGGCTAATTAGAAAAGTTTGCTTGGCCAGGCCAAGGCGGGGGAGGCGAGAGATGTTGAAACTGTGGTGTGCTGAGCTGGCGTCGCCATTTTCAAAAGGTGCAAGCTGAGCTGGCAGAGCTTTGTTAGCCTCGACTCGGTTAGCCAACTAACGCTGTGCGCCGTAATGTCACACCTACCTCTCAAGCGACAGAGACGCAACCATTGGCTGGCATAAATCACGTCCCCGTCGCGCACCTACGACGCAGAGCAGCGGCAGCAGAGCGGCATAGCAGTGAGAGCAACAGCCAGACACATTGAGACACACCTTCCAGGCAGCCACTGGCTGCAGCCTTGCTAGCAGAATTTGCTGCCTGTTGGGTTAGCAGAGTCCGCACCTGATGCTCTCCGCTCTCTCTGCTAGTGTGCGTGTCAGTGTGTGTTTGTGTGTGTGTCAGCTGAGGTGGAGCCACTCGGCAGTGGTCTCATTTGTATTTACCTAAAGACGTGCAGCAGCAGCAGCAGCAGTAAAAAAGCAAAGGCAAGCTACTGTTACAGATACACACGACAACTAACGAGCGACACGAAGCTGCTGAGCACCTAACTGCGCTCAAAAAACTTTGCACGATGAGAGCACACACACACACACACACACACGCACACACACAGACGTAGTCTAAGAGCAAGGTGTTTGCCGAAAGTGAGACGATGACGATGACGACGAGAACGAGAACGAGAACTTCTCGTCCATTTGCCGTGACGTTGATGAACAGTTTTGCAGCGCATGTGCTGGGCAGCTCAACTGTTATGACGATGATATGCCCATCATCATATTTCAAAGCTCTATTAATATATTAATACATATATGTATGTGTGTATTTTTTTGCGAGATAAATGTCTTGATTGAAATGTAGTTTTGATTTAATGCATTTGCTTGGCTCACTACTTGGCGAAAATAATTGTGAGCGGAGAGCGGAAAGTGGTTAGCTTTTGCTTGGTTCTCTTCGCCTGCTCCTCCACAGTGAGCGCGCACAAGGTGCTCGGCTTTGGTTGGCTGCCAACATTCTGTGCACACCTTTAACGGTAACGGTAAATGTGCGAGCGAGCCAGCAGGCAAAGCAACCTGTCTGCAGTGCTCAACGTGTGTGGTGAGAGCGAGAACGCAAACGCACGACGCCACAACGAATGAACGGTGGCGCCAAACAGGGTGGAAGGGGACGGGGACTCTACGTACGCTTGCAAATAAACGCAAAACAACTGCCACTTGCGGTTAGGTACCAGTTAGGTACCAAAATCAGCAGCAGTAGCAGCAGCAGCAGCAGCAACAACAGCAGCAGAGACACGACAGCAGCTGCTACATAAAACAAGCTGAAGACCGACTCCGACTGAGTCTGAGTCTGAGACTGATGGCCAGCTGTGTAGGGAGAGCGGGTGTGGAGGGCGAGAGGGGGCCACACGGCAGGTGCCGCTGCTTAGCTGGCTGTGCAAGCGAGAGAGAGCGCAGCACCTAGAAAGGCGATTTCATGCTGCACTCTTGCTCGCTCGCTTGCTCTCGCACTCACACTCTCTTACTCTGTCTCTCTGGCAGCGACGACGATGCTAAAGACGACGACGACGACGACGACGCTGCCTGATGACGACCGAAGACCAACACCTAGAACAGGTACACACACACACACACACATGCTCACTCAGCGACTTGGAGAGAGTCACAGCTGTACATACCGTTATGTATGGTTGGTTAGTGGGCTGAGGCGCTTTTTTGGGGGTGGGCGGCACTGCTTTGCGCAGGTAGATTGGTGGATGCGTAAGGTACATTATATACGCAAACGCACACACACACACACACACACACGCTCACGACACGTGGCCAGCAGCAGCAGTAGAAGGTGTGAGGCAGACACATGCGCAGTGCACAGAGCGAGAGCGAGAACTGAACAGTGTAAACAGTGTAAACATTGCGAGCGCCAAGGCGCTGTTAGCGTGTGCTGTTATCTAGCACTATCTACTGCTAAGCTTTAACATTACAGCGTACTGTTAAAGCGCAGGGGAAAGTGTGCTGTTAAGAGAAATGTTAATGCCGCATAACAGCTGCTGTTGCGCTCTATTAAATGACAAATTCATAAATAATTCTGTGTGTGGACAGCAAGGCAAAGATTTTCCCATAAATACGGGCAGAGAAGCCAACCCACAACTTATAATATATTTATATTGTATGCGTGTGCATTTTACTTGCTAGACATTGACCCATAAACGAATTAACATAATTGTTGACTCTTGACTGCATTGCTGGACATTCAGATCGATTCTGTGTGTGAGTGAGTGTGTGTGTGTGAGAAATTGAAAAGCCGCAAGAATACAAACAATTACTTATTGAAATTCAAGCTGCAAGTTGTACAAGAACGCTACTGAAATATGGTTTGTTGATGATGAACTTGATTTCACTTTTAACAAAAACTATTCACAAAGAAGTCTATAAAATTTATGTACGTTTAAATCTTAAGATTTGCGGATTTAAACTTTTCAGTTACCCACTTTTTCTGGAAGCTTATTTCAATACAGTTCTTTACTTCGCAATCATCGACTTTTACTTGGATTAAATTTTAATATTAATCTGCAATTTAAGTTTAATTTAATTGTCAAAAGAATTTGAAAACAAAAAAAGCATACTTAAGTTTACACAGAAAATAGAACGATGTAAAACAATATAAAAGGTACAAGAATTAATTGATGTTTAATTACTAAAATTAGCCATTTAAAAATATGTAAATAAATTAAAGATCATCTAAATTCAATTATACTTTCAATGCAAAACGAAAATATTAAATGAGTAATTTTTAGGCATTTATAAAAAAATCAAATTATATCTTTGATTAACTTAACTTTACTAAACGCACTTTAAGCACATTTCCTTGCACTTCCATTAAAATCATAAAGCAATGTATTATCAAAGTTAAAATGAGAGCAAAAAGCAAGTGAAAAGTCTGTCAAAACAGCGAGAAAAAAGCGCAGAAAAAAGCGTAAATGATTTAAGAGCTTATCGGCAGACAGCGAAAAAAAAGTCACAAGAAGGGAGACCTGAAGAAGTGGCAAAGTAACAATCAAGTGAAGCTTAAATGGAATGCTTGTAGGTGATTATGCAGCATAATTTATGCAGACTACCAACAACAACAACAACAACAACTCCAACAAGGAGCACAACAATGGACAACACGATTGTGGCGACGACCTGCGCAACTGAAGCCGAAGCCGAAACTGAAACTGAAGCTGAACTGATTTAATTAAGCAGGTGATTAAAGTTGATGCCGGTTGTTTGTAGCGCACAACAAGGAGTCTGCCTGCTCCTTGTTGTCCTTGTTTGTCGAGCACTTTGCAGCGGAAGTCGGCGTGTAAAGAGTGCACAAAGTTTGCCGAGGACAGCTGTAAATTTCGAGGCGACTACAATGCAAATGCGCTGGCCACGCGGCGTATGCGCAACTTTTGCGCTTTTTTGCATATTTCTGACTGTTAATTGAATATCGCCGTCGGTTGTTTGTGCTTTGCTTTTAGCCAAAGGTCGAAAAGTGAAATCAACGGTAATTAAAATTCAATTAGTGTAACAACAGCTGTTCACACACACAGAGAATATATTCACATGCATAACTATAACTTATGAAAAGCAATTACAATTGGCCTCAGTTAATTGGTTGCCCCGTGTTAATGTAATGGCCAACAATTTACGTCAACTTAATGCTCATTTCAAGAGCGTGAGTGTGTGAATGTGTGAGTGTGAGTGTGAGAATGTGTGAGTGCTTGCTTCATTTACTGCTCCATTTGACTCGCACCACTTGCGCCTAGGTAAGATTTATGTGTATTGTGCTTCCTTGCCTTGGGGCAGCGGCAACTGTGTCAATCGCTGCCTCAAGTGTGCAACGCAATTTAGTGAAAATATCAAATTTCCACACACACACACATTCATACACATAGTTGCTCTTTTTGCTGGACGTAGAAAAGTAAACAGAAGGTTAATGGATTTGACACACGGTTCAACTTTCTCCCACTCTCTTTCTCTCTCTTTCTGCTACGGCACTTGTGCGTGAAATGGATATGCTTTCAGGCCATACACCCACACAGCAGCACACACGCAACTAACGGCTAACGGTAAAAGGCGTCACTGCAGTCCATTGAAGCTCAGCCACAGTTACAGTTGCTACTCAGGTTACAAGCCGGTCAGCTTCATTTGTGGCATCGTTGAGCACTTTAAGAGCGACACGTTCAAATAGGCAAGTTTTTTTTGTACAACAACTTCTATTACAATCTTAAGCACAATCACAGTAGTTATTATAAATATTTACTAACAAATTTTTGAAGTAAAATAACTACAAATATTATTATTATCATTTAATAGCAATTATGCGCAAATATCCTTTTGCAAAATCGACTATTTAGATATCGTCTCCTCATTAAGTTACATTAATATTAATATATTCATTTAGTTTTGTTTTGTTTTTTGCTTATAGATGTTTTATTATTTATAATCTGTCTTTAGAGACTAACCAAATTTGTTTAATATATTAATGAAGAATGAAAGCTATGACTTTCGACTCATAATATTTTGAGTACTGTAATTGTGTTTAGCATATAGTATATAAAAGTATAACTATATCTATCTGTCTATAGTATCTATCTAGCTATAAAAAAATTTGCGTACACTTTGATTTGAATTAAGCATTTTGTTTAGTCTCATCAAACTATTTAAACTTTCGCCGCACGTTCACTGTGCGTAACGAAACGTGGCAAGAACCAGGGGCGAAGATATGAAGCAAGTTCCAATCAGACCGACAATTGGCTCGCAATCTCTGTCCCTTGTCACGTGGCAAGAGGAAAACGCACAACAACAACAAAAAAATGCGACTGCGACTGCAACTGTTTACAAATTGTGTGCGGCAAATTTGGCTTCATCGAATGGTTTGCTGCACTGCATCTGCCGCGGCCAAATAAATCATGTGTGAAGGTGTCCTAGCTACCGCAGGCAATCTGCGCCACTGACAGTTTTAATGCCGCATGAAGTCCTGCCACCAGCCGCAGCTCCTGCTACGTTTCCTGCTGCCAACTTTGCGCCCCAAACTTTTATGATTTGCTTGGGGCAACGTGGCAGACAGCGGACTACGTGCGTGGCTCGCACTTGTGGCATATGTGTGACGTTTCAATATCCTGTTGCGTGATTTTTATTTTCATACACATCTATTTTTTCTTCTCATTCTTTTTTTTATGTTGATTTTGCAGCAGCTCTCTTCCCACACTGCTCGCCGATTTCTCGCTGCTACGTGAAGAGTCGCAAGTCGCAAGTCACAAATCAAATGCCAGCCAGGCAGCCAGGCATTGTTTGGCTGCTTTCCTGCTTTGTTCTTCTGCTGCGTTTAGGCCTTTTGAGCTGTCTACTTAGCCCCGGCCTGCCGAGTTGGGGTTGGGCTGGGACGGTGCCAAAACATTGAGGCTCAACAGCAGCCAATAAATCAAAATATGTACATGTTGTTTTTGCGTAAGTCATAACTTGATTTTTATCCTATTTTCTGTTTAGTTGTTGATTTTGTAATTTATGTCACGGTGTGCGGCGTGGCCAAAAGCGACAGGAAGACGAGCATTTAAAAGCAGTTTTAAAAGCATTTGCTTACAAATGAGACGAATCGACAAGAACGCTTAAGCATCTGTATAAATTTTGGCATTCGCTTCAAATATATTCTTGGCAGCACTTTGAAGCACAATAAATAATAGAAATATTTATTTATGTGTTATAATAAATATTAAAAATATTAGATTTTGACAGCTATACACACACAATATCTAAGTTAGCCTTTAATATTAAACACTATGTTTCAAATTAATTTTAGAAATAAAGTAAATTAAATGGTAGCCTATTTTATTCTCTAAAATTTTAGAGTAACAAATTTTAAATGAAATATCTACCAGAAATTATATTTATTCATTTATAGATTTTCTTGTAGAGTATAAAGTAAACATGCCAGCTTAAAAATGATTTTACTTCAAACTTACTAAATGATATCTTTTAGTATTCCAAATTGTGTGTTTTAAATTACTTCCTTATTTGCAGCTATTTCTTTCATATGCGCGTAATTATTGTAGTAAATTGGGGAACTTCGCAGGCTGCTTTGAAGTCCCTGTGTCATTTGAGGTGACCGAGCCTGTCAATATTTTAATATCCATTTGCTTGTACGCTGGACGAGAGTGGATGCAGCAAAAGTTTTCCAATACCATTTACCATAATTCCACTTTGCACATTGACACCTAACCAGAAGTCATTCACAAAAGCAAAAGACAAGCGGACAGCAGACGAGGAAGACATCGGAGGAGCAGGAGAAGTCGAAGCTGGTAAAACTGAGTAATAGCCAGTAAAAAATAGAAAAAAGAAAAGTGGTGTGTGGAAAAAGCACTCGAATGTTCAACTACACTTCTCGACATGGACACTTAACTGACAATGTCTGACCTTTTCAACAACAGGACGAGCGAGGCCGAGGACCAACAACAACGACAACGAAAAGTAAAAGCAAATTTTACCAATAAAAAAAAAAAACAAGAAAGAGCGCTGGGCAAAAGTATGTGTAGAAAGCAAAGTACAAAATATCAAGAAATAACTAAAAATTGATGCATACACAAATGTGTGAGGCTGCGACTGTGGTTGGAGAGGGCAAAGGACAGAGAAGACAGAAGACAGCGACAACAAGAAAGTTGAGAATGAGAAGTGAAATGCTTACGTGATGTTTAAGTTTCTGGTGTGCTGTTTGTCGTGTGTATGTGCTGAGCTGAAGGTCGCAGGGAGGGCAGAGACACAGACAACAGGACGGGCGGCGAGAGAGGGAAAGAAAAAGACAAGTCAGCGCATTGCTGCATACAAAAAAGGGGCCAGGAGACAAGAGACAGGCAGCCAGGGAGGCAGCCAGTCACAGGACAAAGTCTTTCTTTCGTTGGCGTCGCACACAACAAGACCGGGGTGTCAAACTTTAAACTGTCAAAAGTTGCTCGCTCTCTCAATGTGTGCTGTGTGCTGTCCTCTATGCCCGTCCGCCCGTCTGCCCGTCTACGTGAGCCGAGCACAGTTGTGTCCGCTGTCAACAGCTGCATAGACACGCGCCAGTTCAATATTGATGCCAACTTTAAAAGGCACAAAGCCAGCCGAACGGCAGCAGCGATTAAAAGCGCATTTAAGAGCAGCTCTCCAACCACCTACACGCAGGAGACACGGCAGGCACTGTGAGCTGTGCTGCAGCAGCTCTCAACATGCCCAACGGCAGCCAGAGGCCCCAACCTAAAGCGCACAAATTGCCCCCAAATGAGCGCCAGCCATTTTTGCCCACAGCCTGGAAGTATGCTACAATAAACTGCAGTAGCTCCGTGTCTGCCGAGTGTGCGTATGTGTCTATGTGTGTGTGTGTGTGTGCACCGGTTGTTGCGTGTTTACGCAACGTAACCAAAGTCAAAACCTCGATTAGGATTCAATCTGCTGCGGGCCATTCTCGCAACGTTGTTTGTCGTTCTCGTTGTCGTTGCCGTTGTCCTTGTGTCGTAGTCGTCCTTGCTGCCACTGCCGCCGCCACTGCCAGTGTTGTTGCGCCGCAGGTCAGCAGCCAAAGTCAAACCGATTAAAACGCACACAACACACACTCACACTGAAATGCTTTTGTGTCCAATAGGTACACGAGCATGTGAAGCGTATTCTTCAAGGGGCAATTAACTGAGCTGCGCTCGAAAGTATGCAACAAAAAAGTGGCTGTCGAAAAAAATAGTGCCCCCTGCGTATGTGTGAGTGTATGTGTGTGTGCGATTGTGTTGGTGTGTAGTATGCGGCTTGCATAGATTAGATTTTTGCCCCGGCCACTGACGAAATATTTTCACTGGCAGCAGCTGCCACGCAAAGGGACCGCAGCGCCTGGCCATAAAATTGCCATTAACGCCAGGAGTCCCTCTACAGTCAACACATCTATTTTTTATATTTTTCTTGTTTTTGCTTTTTTGCCTTGACGATCATTTAAAGCGCTTAAATTTGCCGAGGACTTGCCGCAGTTGAAGCTGTCAACGACATGCGCATCCAATTGCAATTAGCCAAGGTGCAAGAAAGCCCTCAAGGAAAACTTAAAAGCAGCGTCGGCCACAAGTGGGCGACGCGAACACGAAACCAATTTAAATCAACGTAAAGTAAACGAAACGCAAACGCTAAAGAAAAAAATGCACAATAATTTACTCAAGGCGTCGCGTTGTCGACATGGACCACGCCCAGCTGCTTGAGCTGCGTCTGCAGCAAATTAATTTCGCCGAGTGTCTTTTGCAGCAGCGAAGGACACGGACACCAACATCCTAGCATCCAAGGTGAGAGTCAAGAGTTGACAGGAAAATAAAATAAAATACAATCAAAAAGTAAAGTATCCATGAGCACAATCTCAATCTCTAATGCAGAAACAAACAATTCATTTGCGAGTCTCTCAAATCTCTCAATCTCAGTCAGCAATCTCAGCGAGCATATTGTTGTTGAAATACAAAAAAAAGAAAAAAATTGAAGCAAATTGTGTTTGCGGCAAGTAAATCGTTTGTGGCAAATAAAAAAGAATATAAGCCGCAGCATATCAAATTACGCAAAGCAGCGCGCCAGGCAGATGACAAAGTGCGTGGCATGTGGCAAGTGGCAGGAGAGCGTAACAAGGTGTAGCATAAGCAACGGCAGCTGCCTCATCCTACCGTTAAGTGGCTTCTTGTGTGGCGGGTGGCATGACTGAGCTTCAACTGGGGGGTTGTCTTGCGTTGCGGTTGACAGTCAGCGCATTTGACGAGTCCCTGAAAAATGGTTGCTAATTTTTTAGCCAACTTCCCGCAAAGTATCACATTGCGACGGGACTTAAGTGCAAATGGCTGCGTATCTTAATTTTATTACAGAGAGTAGAAGGTAAGCCACAGCCGATCAAATTGTGGCAGCAACAGGCGCAGCGCAAAACAAACAAATGGATGTCGAACAAATCTGTGCACTTTAAAGTCGATTTAATCAGTTGATGAACTCGCAGTGGAAACCCAAAAGAAATACATATCTCAAGAGATTGTTGAGTTGCACACAATTGAAAGAGGAACTCATTATTTCATGATAAATTATTACATAAAGATTGCAGCAGCATTTCAAAGTGGCGTCGAATATTCTACGAGGAATTCATTTTAGGCATACGAAAAACAGTTTTTTGTGTTCATTAGCCTTCAACACTTTCTTGTAAAACTGCATTTAAGATTAAATATATGTAAGTATATATATCTATTAATAAAATGCTCGACTAAATCAGCGAATAATGAGTTTTCTTTTCCTACTTAATTACACAAAAGACATTTTTCTTAGTTGCCTTATTTCATTATTAGAATTTGTATTGTGCTCATTTTATTTTAGTTTATTTTTCAACCCATTTTTGCTGAGCACTTCTGCAGACATACAATATTCTCCAGTCATCCGCACCTTTTGCCGACGACAATGCGCACACACAAAATGATGTTGCGTTCGTTCTCGTTTTCTTGTTGCTGCAACAGCAGAAGCAACAAATGTTCATTGTCTTGTAAAGGCAACCGCAGCCTCAGACCCCCAACTCAAACCTGTCCCAGTGCAATCTACAGAGCCACACAAAAATGCTGCCAACATATTTTGCACAGTGTTTTCTTACCCACACACATAGAGAAAGAGATGGAGATGAACGGAGAGTCGGCAGACGAACGACTTGAGGGATTTTGCTGAAATGACATTTGGCTCCACATGTGACAGGCAGGCGGCCAACCAGGCGGGGCTATGGGACAAGCAGTGGCAACAACAAATAGCTGCAGCCGTTGGCATTGAAAAAAGCAATTTAAGTCAAGTACAGACACACACACAAGCACAGAGAGTCCTGCTGCACACCTACTACACACTGTGCGACTACACAGACTTGCAATCACGCACACGCATGCCAATTGCTATTGTGGCATGCCACTTCCCCCATCGAACCTTGCGCTCTCTTTCCATTTGCAAATTTTGATAAATTGCCGCTGTTACCTTGCGTCGTTGAGTCGTTGGCATATGTTGACTGTTGTCTCTATTTGGCAAGGTGGAATCAAGATTAATTTACAGCGCACTGACGGCTGCAAGTCGAAATCACAACAGCTTACAACTTAAAGTAGCTTTCACTTATTGTCGATAGGTGAAGTCACAAATCTAGCCAAGGCTTTAAACGAAATCGCCGTATTTAGTGAAATTTAAAATGGTGTTTGACTAAAATTAGCACAAGATCAATGTAAGAAAATTCACATATAAAGCTCAGCTAAATATTTTTAAAAACTTGCCAACAATTGCGTAATTTAATGCAACTACATTTTAGAAAATGTTGTCAAAGTCGTATACGTAATTTTTGAGTATATTAAATACGCCGCTTTTAAGCAAGCTCAAAGTATTTAAACTACAACTTAAACAAAGTTTACAAGCTATAACGTTAATTGGATTATTTAAATAGACGAAGACATGAAATTTAAATTTTGTAGTGCATAAATCTCAATTTGGTGAAAGTCCAGTTTGTTTCTTAAACAAATCAATACCAAGCTTAAGCCAATAAAATCTAAAACGCATTTTCAGGTTGCAGCACAGCATCAATTGAATTCAACTCAAGAGATTGCTGAGCAAACTTGGCAGGAAAGCAATCGACAAAACAGGGGAGGAAATGCCAGCCAGCTAAACGATAAATCTATGAAATTATTAGCAGCGCCAAAACGAAATCGAACTGAAAACTTGCCCAGTTCAGCACGAAGAGAGAGAGAAAGCGAGGGGCGAAAGGGAGACGAAGGCAAAGAAGTGGACAGACGATGGCAGCGATGCGTGCCGCATCCGTGATAAATGGCAGAACGTAGGAGTCGCAGCTGCCAGGAGACAAGTGTGCAGGGGGGGAAGGGGAGACTAATTGAATTTAATTGCCCACTTAATGGTGCAATGCGCTGACTGCAAGCACCAAGGAAAGAAAGTAAATCTTGTGTGTGGACTTGACCAGCAGCAACAAGCAGCAAACTATAAATTAATAACAACTTAAACAAAGCTTTGACTGATTATAATTCGACGATATATTGCAAATTGATCGATAAATTTGTATATTTTATAAAAGACAAATAGCAAACCTTATCGTTTTAAGAAGCAGCAAATTATAAATTGATAATAACTTAAACAAACCTTTGACTGATTATAATTTGACTGCATATATATATATATATATTCCAAATCGATCGATGTGTGTTATATTAAAGACAAATAGCAAACTTTATTGTTTTAATTATTAGTATTTCAAATATCCAGCATGATTCACAATTTATTGCTTTCAAATTGTCTGACATATGCTCAAGTCCTGCCCCACTAGAAAATTATGCGATTCAATTCTTGTATTTACGAAATATGGGAGGCTCCAAACATGGCCGCAGGAACATCTGCTGTTGCTCACATATCCATTGTGTCATGACTGCAAATAAATGTTGCATAAGTAACGATTGTCAAGCTGCTTTTTGGCATTATGGCGAACTCACTCAATTTTGTGCCAATCTTCACTGGACAAGCTGAGTGCGCATTGCGCGTCTCAAAGTCAAAGGTGTCCAGCCGCAAATTGTACCAAAACAACACCTTCCCCTGCTCTGGCTGCACGGTCAGGTTGAGCAGAGGAAACGTTGTGCCGCCACCACTGGGAATATCGCTGAGCTGTGAAGAAGAGAAGCAGCAATCTCAAGTGAAATCGAATTCCCAGTTAGCAGAAGACTTCAGAGAGACTTACATACAACAATAGGGTGGCGATGCGATCGTTTTCGACTACCATAGAATCGTTGAAGAAGTCATTGTGAAGGGAATAATGTCCGCCGAAGCCATACCTTATCATTTCCATCAAGGGATAGTAGATTACCAAGTCGGACAAATCGGCCAAGCGTTGTTGTATGCGCTGAACCAACTCATTCACTGGTCGCTCAATAAATTTATTGGGTAACCAAATGCTTTGAGATGTGCGATATTTTGAAACCGTAGCTTCGCCATTATCATTGACATAAGTGGGTTCCAGAGACTCCTCCGTTTTGCGCTCCAATAGATCAATCTCCGATCTGTAGACCACATTGTGAAACACAAATATGTCGGGATCATCCGACAGCTGTTCCATGCGAAATGGCGCCAGTCGCAAATACGGCGTCGGCGACGATTTGTAGCTGCACACGAGACGCGTCGGCTTTGGCCTGTACGACGAGCCACAGACACTTGGATACTCCTGCTCGAAATCCACGAGCGGGGTGTATTCGACTTTGGGTATGTTTGCCTGGTAGTAAGCCAAGAGCTCCTCAGTCCTTGAACTCAAATGGGGCTCTTGCTGCAGCAAAAGTCGAGCCTGCTTCACGTTGCCTGCGAGAGCAAATCGAATTGCAAGAGAATTGCAATTTATAAGTAGCAAATTGCTCCGTCTTACCCGAATTCACGTAGCTTCTGGCCAGTATGTGGGAAATGTTGCTTCGTCTCAAGCCCAGTGCGGCGTAAACATTAACATAGTGCGGATTCATTACCTCTATGGCCGCTGTGAACCACTTGGCTGCCGTCACATAGTACGTGCGCTCATAATACAGATATCCCATCTCAAAGCAGTCGAGCGGCGAGAGTCGTCCACTGTCGGTTGAAGCAAAGCAATGACAACAGCCACAGGGTATGTGTTAAGTCGAGCTACTCACTCGGTCTGCAGGCCGTCAAGCAATCCCTTGGCCACATCCGTCGCCTTCAGCTGGTAAGCAGACGTGATGCGATGCATTGCAAGCATGGCTTGCTCAAAATTCTCCCAAGTCGGTCGCTGCTCATTCACTAGCCGTATATAATCGATTTGTTCTGCCGAGTAACAACAAACACACACACACAATTAACCACATAACGAACCGACTCAAAATTGTATTCGGCATATACTTGGGCCAACTGGTCGCTGCATCAGCTGCTCCACGTAGCTCCAATCCGCATGCATCTGTCGTATGAGCGACAAACTGTTCATCGGATTGGCGAGGAAGTCTTCTTCGCTCCCCTTCGCCTTCAGCTGTGGCCTTTGCAAGTGCTTGCCCAGCCTAAGAGATCGTTAATACAATTGTTGTCTTGTGATCTTGCCTAATTCAATTCTTTACTCACCTGCGCAATGTTTCGAGCCTATTTTGCATTTCATCAATGTACTCGTAGAGATTGAGCAAAAGTTTGCCATTGTTGTCCAATAGAAACAATCTGTTCGCCGCCAATGAAACGTAATCAGTCACCTCAGCAATTTCATCCGTTGCACAAGCCACAAACAACAGAGTAACGCTCAGGATAGTCACAAAAAATGTCAGTCGTCCGTAGTGCAGCATCGTTCGTTAATTTCTGGCAAATAAATCGCCTAAATTAACACTTTAATAGCAACTAAACACGGAGCGACACCAATCAATTTGACCCACATTTATGCAAACCATTTACAGCTTTGAGAGTTGCTTGTCAACGTTCGACAGCAAAAGACCCTCTAATCTCAACACTTGAAGACTGCGAGAGACCCTGTGGTCTGTAATTATCTCATGAATATTCGCTTAGATAATTTTAATAAGCATACAAATTGTAGAAATTATTTAAAGTGCTAAACAATTTTAAAAACTACTAAAATGCTATAAAAATAAATGATACATTTACTTATGATAAATGGTAAAGATCGTTGGAATAATAAATCTATAGTCATTTTTTAATTATAGTTAAATATATTTAATAGTCAAGGCAATTTGACACTTTATTTAATAATATTTTAAATATGACAATGATGTTTAGAAGGATATTAATCATAGCAAATGCGACTAATTTTATTTTTATTGAAATTAAAAATATGAAAACTATGATTACATAAATAATAGTCCAGATAATGTGACAATAATTATTCGATAAATAATAGGCCAGAGCAATATTAAATAGACTTTCTCTACACTGTCAACAATTTTCGAATCTATTGTGCGCTTTATTTATTATATTTGAATATGCGGAACTCAATTTTTGTGTGGCTGAGATATAATCCCCCATCTCTCATTCCTCTTCGTCTCAACCTTTCAAGCCCTCTTTGAACATAAACTTAACAATCACTGCAAAGGAAATAAAATATATACTACAAATCGCACTATATCCTGGCAGTTAACGCACCCATTGAAGTGCCCACCACATTGGGACACATCGTGTGCTCGAAGTTGCCCTCGTGGAAAGTGATCAAGGCGTCTCCTCGACGTGGCTGAAGCACTACATCGACATTGGGTATGGTGAGGGCGCCTCCCAGCGCAACGTCGTTTAGCTAAGCGAGATTATAGACTATTATATTACATGCCGCGATAACGCCCATAAACAACTTACAAAGACAATCGCAGTGGCTTCCACGCCGTCCAGATTCACAGCGCGCAGCTTGTTTAGGGAAATGCCATATTTATCCAAATTATTACAATCTCAACTGCAAACTCACCTTGTCCAGCTGAAAGGGTTGAAAGGCATCCGTGGAGCCGTACTGCAGCACAAAGAAACCAGCCATGGGGCCATCGAGACGCGCCATTTCCTGCAGTCGCTCCGAGATGCGTCTGACGCTTTGACTGTAGCTGCTTGGAATCAGGCAGCCACTGATGCCCAGCGACTGCTGGAACTTGTGGCTCTCAGGGCAGACAGCGAATGCCTGTTTAATGTGCCGAATCTCGCGCTCGTGGATGCCATGCTTGAAGCGCATCACTTCGGGCTCAAGCCACAGATCCTCGACTGCGTGCGGGGCCAGCGTCAGAAATTCGCTGCTCCCATCATATGCACAGCTCAACTTGGTGTCCTGTCTGGGTTGGCCAGCACACAGTTGCTGCAGCTTGGTGCTGACCACAGCTGGTTTTCCAAACAAGTCGTGATATCGGTGAACAGCATATGTTCCTATACGTTGCTCCTGCTTTAAGAGCTGCGCATTCTGTGGCTCCAGCCGCAAGGCCGATGAAAGCGCCTCGCGAGCGCTTCGTTGCATATCTGAAAGGCAGTCAAATTGCCTGACAGAAGTTGGAGTGTTGATGACAAGTTTCTTACCTATTTTGAAGAGCACTTCAAATTGCAATTCATAGATGCGCCACAGGGGAATCCCAATTAAATCGTTTAGCGGCGTTGAAGTGTAATTTTCGGTTGCCACTAGCATCCATCCGTCCGCCGCTTGATAGTCCTGCAGCTCGAAGAGATCCGCGCCCATTTGGTAGCAGTCCAGAGGACTGAGCCTACGAAGTGTCCGAACATTACGATTATTTTACTTTCGAAAATCAACAGGCGATAATAATTAGCAGAAGGCCTTTTCTTTTTTTTCCAAAATCAATTATTAAATTTGCATTAAACTTATTAATGTTGATGAAAACATTTAAAATTTGAATTAAACTCATTAACAATTACCAAAATATTTCATTAAAAAATTTGTTTATATTTTGACATGTTTAATGTTAATGTTTACATGTTAATCTTTAATTTCAATGTTCGAAAATATTCATTATTATTAAGTTTACTATTTGACCAAAAAAATCAACAAAATTAAATTTAAAATAAAAACAGAACAAAATGTTCATGATTTTAAAATATTTCTTCAACGATATTGTATAATTTTTAGTTTAATATAAATATCATAATTAGATAAATACTCAAAGCACTTCAAATTAAATTTTTTGGTTAACTTCTGATTTTTTTCAAAAATAACTATAACGCCTAAACTTTATAGGGAAAATAAAACTCACCTCAAGTGCGGGCTTTGCTGCAAAAAGAAGGCGGGCTGAAGGTTGTAGAACTTGACCACGTACTGCAGTCGTTTGGCTGCCATCTGAACGTCCTCGGACTGCGGCGTCAACGCCAGGAGACGACGCTGCATCTCGATTTGGTCGACAGCCAGAGGCTCCTCCATCACCTGTTGCCAGGCTGCCCAATCCTGACTCATGTGGCGAATTAGTTTCAGGGAACTCGCCGGATTCGTCAAGTATAGTTCTGGATTCCGATCGGCGTTCTTCACATGCTCGCTGTAGTCGGCTAAAGCGCTGTTTAAAATCGGTTAGATATAAAGCAGCTAAAGAACTATTTTGTAGTTATTATAAACTAAATATTTACTTACCTTTTTATTACACGCAATCTGTCGTGCCACGCTTTGGCATACTTCCGAAAGTTGAGCAGAAACTGGCGCTCTACATCGAGCAGATCCTGCACGTCCTGCTCACTAAAAGCCTCACTAAGCACAGTTCCTGCCAGCAACAGTAAAACGACGAAGCCACCCACCATAGTGACAGCTTAGAAGCAAAATAAACCAAGAATAGTAAAACAGGGGTAACGAATTAGCTTTACTGCGTGTCCAATGCAATTAGTCTTCATATATTAGAACATTAGGAAAGTATTTGCAAAATGTTTTCACCTTACATCATTTAAATTTGAATTGCTAACGGAAAAACATCATTTTATGTGCTACAGTTTTAGAGCCACTGTTAACTGGAAAATGACCTGCTTGCTGCTTAGAATTCCACAAGCAGTTCCAATTCGCAAGCAGTTTAACATAGTTGGCGCGCAGTTCAAATCATAGAGCTGCCAGATCTGTACAGAATTAATATATTTTTGCAAGACAGCCTGATAAATCATTGTCTTGACTTTCTGTTAAGTAATTCTACATTAAAAGACCGAGTTACATCTTCTATAAGTTTGAAAAAGTAGTATAGACAAAACCCGTTCAAAAGTTTGCGCCCCCTTACACTTCTGCTTGGTATATACCAGCATGTTTAACAATGTAACCAGAATGTGAAAGTTGCGCCAATGCCTATAATTACACTACGGTCATACTAATTTAAAAGCTAGTCACTCAGCGGCGGAGCGAGTGAGTGAAGCGTCTAGTTTTTTGCCTTCTTGAAATAAATATGTCTCGCCATTAAATTAAAGCTGGTTGTGGCTTCTCTCTCTTAGTTGCACTTGCAATCTCAATTGAAACGGTCGCAGTGCTGCCACAATAAGGCCAACGGTACACACACGCACACAAACAAGTTGGAAAAATAGACAAACGTTGCAACAATTTGTGTAAAAGCAAATCAATAATTCAACAGGGCAGACGCGAAACGCTCCGAGTGTGGTATATGTGATTGCAATAAATAAATATTAAAATTTTTAAAACAGCAAGAGAGGATTACAGATACAGAAACAGCAACGACATGCTACTGCAGAGAAACAAGTAAAAAAGAGGCATATGGTTTCTTTCCTTTGCTAATTTTGTGTTCACTGCATAATTTAATTAGTGTCTCGCTGTGTGTACATTTTATTATTTTGTGTTTGTTTGTCTCGCTCTCTTTATCCCTTCCTTCCACTTACTGTCAATTACGCTGCTTGTCTAGCCTCTTAAGATTGTTTTTATTTTTTTGTATTTGCGTTTTAGTTTTATCTGTTGACATATGTTTGTTCGGTGTATATATGTGTGTACATAAGTATGTAATTGTGTTGCTGGTTACTTCACTATCTATATCTGCTTTATTTACATTTTGTTTTGTTCATCACATTCTTGCCGGCGTTGCCATTACCAATGAGAGCGTGGCCAGCTGTTTGTTTTTATTAACATGCTTCTGATAACGAAGGTCACCCGAAGAGTTCATCGCATTTTATTTTTAATCATTAGCATAATGATCTATGTATATACGTGTATTTCTGTCATATAGTTTGTGTATTTAAATTTGATGAATGTTATCAATTAGGCTGGCATCTCACGACCAATCGCGTAGTCTGGCAACGCTGCGCGCGCGACTCGTTCGCTCTCGAAAGGTTTGCTCTTGTTTGCTTCTTACTCTTGCGCTCCATTTATTTATTCATTCTGTGTTCGCCTTTTATTTATACAAAAACGAGACGATAAAGAGTCTTTTATTGATTTGAATGCCGCGAATGTGAACGCAACTGGCGACGGATTTGTTAATTGAAAGCGTTAATCAATCAACGCTCACTGCCCCCACAACAACAGTCGTCTGTTGCTTTTCGTCGTCGTGGTGTTATCACAAATTTCGCGCGTGTTTCTCATACAAAAAATATTAAAAGTTGAACATATTTTTTATACACAAGGTACCTGATTAGTAAAAGCCCATTATTTATTGACGAGTGTACACAGCAAAATGCATTGTTAACTCAAGTGCGCGAATAGATAAGATAGACTATAGTCTAATTACATGAGTTGAACGTCGAACGCCTACGCAGAGAAATCCTAACACACTCACATACGCACGTGCATGTGTTGAGTGAAACTCACTGTTTAGAGATTGCACTCACACGCGTGCACTTTATATTTGTGTCCTTTTGTTGTTGTTGTTGTTGTCGTTGGCTGACAGTTAACTGTGATTTGTAAATATTTGCCGCCATATGCTTTGCTCACATTACATTTGAAGACGACGCCAATGTGGCGCATGGCAGAGAGAGACAGTGAACATTACTTGTGGCGAACGGATCCGCCGGGAGGTGGAGTGGCGTGAGGTGATGATGATGGAGGTGTCTCTGTCTGGCAGCAGGCCAACTGAGCAATGCGCAACAATAGACGGCAATTACTATACACATACACAAACACACAGGAAAGTGTGTTGGTGATTTGCATATATATACATATACATATACATACGTAAATCGTTTATATGTATTTCTCGACATGATAAGCTTCGAATTCCACTCAATTGTGTGAGGAACGGCAACTTGTTGAATTGGTGAGGCAAGGTAGTCAAAGCTTTTGATTAGATATAACTGTTTATTCAAGAAAGAAACAAAGCTGCAACTGGCAAGAAGCATAGCAAATCGATTAGAGCGTAAATTGTTACAGTTCATTTCGCACCTCTACACACCACCCACCCATCACATTCATTTAACGCCTATCGTCGGCGTCGAAACTGTTCGATTTCAGCTTAAGGCTGCCGCGCGTCAGCTGATTCAGATCGATAATGGACAGGTACGGCTTTGGGGGCACAGTCACGCCAGGTGGCACCGGCAACTCGATGCTCAAGGGGGCAGTTCCACGCTTGCTGCGACTCCCCCCTCCTCCGACTCCCCCTTGATGGTCACACACACCCAACGAATACTGATCATGCAACGCACAATTTGCTGTGGCAGCCCGTCGATAGTTTCGATAACCACTAAAGCTGCTGCTACCAGGCGCAATATTAATCGGTCTCGTAGGCGAATAGCCGCCCTCATCAGACGAAACGCCGCCTGCCGAGTCGTAGCAGATGCTGAGATTGGTGTACGAGATGGGCGCATGACAGCGTGTGGTCTTCGCCCTTGGCTTCACCTCGTAGCGTGTGCGCGAGCGAGAGCGGGAGTGATGTGTGCGTGGACGACCGCGACGTTTGCCCTGCAGTCGCATCTCGGAGACCAGCGGCACAGGCAGCACATTGATGAAGCGATAATACTGCAGCAAGGTGCGCGTCAAGTTGCGGCCCACACGATGATCTGATCACAGAGGGCGTCATTTAAAAGAAGGGAACGAGTATGAAACCAACTACTTACAGCCATCCTCGTTGTACAGCGCTATAGTCTTGCCATCGCGCAGATAGTGGCCCGCCATGGAGACCTCCAGAGTGTAGGCGTTGACCGTGTCACTGAGACGCTCACAGCAATAGCGTCGCACGCTGCCCGACTTGCGTTCGTCCGCATTGAACATGGTGTGCTCTGCAACGTAGTCCTGGGCATTACTGGCGAAGAGACGGGGAAAGACCAGATGACGCTCATAGCGATAGACATCCTCGTAGGTGTTGCCGTAGATGAAGCAGCCATGCATGCTGCTATTGGCATGCAGATCAATCACAAAGTCAATCTGATAGGTCTACGGGCGAAAGAAGAGAGCAAGTCATCGTTAAAACACTAATCTATATGCGTTTAATGGACCGATTACTTGGCACAACTGATGCATGCGCAGTAAACTTTCTAATCGACTTACATCTGAATTATCCAGCTCCTTCAGCACATTCCTGATGGCATGCAGCTCAGGCTGCGTGTACTCCGATGCCACATGCCAGTTGCGATTCATGTCCTGACCCATCAGATTGCAGCGATTGTTACCCAGGAAGACACCATCCGGATTCACCATTGGCACAATTTTAAAGACAAAATTCTCGCGCAACACTTGCGCTATGGGATGATTGCCCACCAGGAACTCAATCAATCCTTGGCACACATGCGAAGCAGGCGCCTCACTCGAATGCGTGCGACACAGAATCACAATGACGCGTATAAAGCTGCGTTCCAGCCGATTCGTGGAGCGCTGATTGTGCGTCACTTGGTCAATGGTCAGCAGATCCACATTGCGATTTTGCTGGCAACGAAAGCGGACATTAACAGCCATTTGCAGTGGATGCAGCAACAGACTTACCAAGGATTTGACGAGCACACAGCGTGTGAAACGCTTCTCGGGCCCTTGACGTGCATCAATCACATTGAGATAAGATTGCAAGCGAGAGTAACTATAAGGCGATGCCAAGGCAAACATGTACACATCCTCCTCCTTGTCAAAGTTGAAGCCAAAGCTGAGCACATAGTGCCCCTGATGCATGGCCGAGCGATAGAAGAAAACCTGGCGTTTAGGCAAACGCTGCCACTTGGGTCGACTCGAGGATTTGACGAGTGGCGTGAGACCGCAATTGAAGAGATTGCGACTCTTGCTTATGTTCACAATGTTGAAGAGCACGCGCTGATCCTGTTTCACATTGTCCACCGTAAAGTTGAACCAGAAGCGAAAGCGTGGATTGCAAGTGTCGGGACGCAAGAACAAATCGTACTCAAATTCGCCCACCAGCTCCGCTTTGCCCAAGTTGCCCGTCTCAAACGCCGCATCGAAGCACAAGTGGCCACGCTTCGCCTTGCCACTTTGACCGGGTGGACGTATGATCACCCTGGAGACGTTGCCCAGTCCGCCTTCGCCATCGCTGTCTTCGCTGTCTGCAAAGGGAAGATGGATGAATCAAAAGGAGTAATAGATGATGGAATATATCTCTCAGTCTCCCTCTCTCAATCCCATTACCATCTGAGCCACGCTCATACATGCTCGTATGCTGCAACGGATCACAGGCTATGCCCAGCATTTTGACCGCTCTGTGCTTCGACACAAGTGGCGTTAACAAAGTGCAAAGCTCTTCTAATGCAACTGCTAATCCGTTGCAGCAGTGCAGCAGTCATAAGTTGCCGCAATTGCCACCTGCTGCCACCTGCCACCATCATCGTGGAAAAGTCCTTAATCCTCTTGCTATCTTTAAACTTGATATGCGACGTATTCACGTATGCGTGTCTTGGCAAAATGCAAAAGGCAAGTTTGCAACTGCCAAGCAAACTGCCTCAAACGTCAGCGTATCAAAATTGAATAGTCGCGGTTGCGTTGCCCGCTCGACTGCGCTTCAAGAAGCCGCCAATTGGCGTATTACTTTCATGCGGAAGTGTCGTGATTTATGAACGAAACAGCAGCCCAGGCCACGTCTTAGGCATCTACCACGACACACACACTCACACTCACCTGAATCACCCATGCCACTTGCCGCTTGATTGGCTTGCTCACTGCATGTGCTTCAACTTGAAGAATGCTTCGACTCCAGCTGCGGCTGTGGCTGACAAGGCGTATCCTTTGCTCCACTCCAGCTGCCAGCACATTGACCTGCATGGAATTAAAAATAGAATTTCAATTAAGACACCGACTTCTTGGCCGCGCCCATTGTTCACTGCTCCCACCGGATTTGGAGCCGCTTTTCTGACGCCTTGAGAACTTTCGCTTTTCGCTGTGTGACGCGCCACTCGATTCGCGTGCGACGTCTTTCGGGGCGAGAACTTATAGATTCCAATCAGCGCAAAGACTATGCGTCGCTCTAAAATGCACGACGTCGTTGGCGGACGACGGTTTAACTGGCCGTTTGGGCCGAATTGGGCTGAATGAATTTGCCTTGAACGTTTGCGACGAATGCCGTTGTTGGTTGGCCTGTCTAATGTTTTGCTTGCCACTTTTGACGTTGCCATACACACTTCCTCCTCCTCCTTCGCCTCCGCCACCGCCACCTGATCGGGCTCACGTGTGCAACTGCGACTCCCGGCAGTTGTTGTTTGATCGATAAAAACGCGCACAGTTGGCATTGCGGTTTTGGCCAGAATTCTTACACAGCAATTTTGCGCGTCACGGCAGTCTTTAAAAACGCCCAACACTGGGCAAAACAAAGTTGGCAGACCAACCTAATTGCCTGCAGCTTGTTGCACACACAGTCACACACAGGGACACACAAAAACAGATAAATAACACACAACTCGCATCGAAGTAGTTCACCAGGGCTAATCAATAAAGCGTGTGGCATACGCGTAATATTTATGACTGTCCCAGTCGTATAGGGGAAAAGTTATCGTTAATGTGCTCGCATTCGACTTAAATAGCATGTCCAAACGCAGGTTGCCCTTTTTTTACATACATCCAGATACACACAAACACACACCCACCCACGCAAATAGTTTATTGAATTTGTTGTTGTTATTATTATTATGTGTTTCTTGTGCTCATTTCATTGAACTGTTGTTTTTATCAGCAATAACTTTGTTGTTTTGTTTTTTTTTTTTTTTTTTTTTTTTTTTGCAGATTAGGAAGTGTGCGCCCACCGAAGCGTTGCAGAAGCGACATGGATAACACCTCCACCTCGGATATTGTCATCATCAATGGCAACTCGCATCCGGATCTCGCCAATATGGTAGCCGAGCGCATGGGCCTCAAGAATGGCGGCTGCTCTGTCTTCCACAAATCGAATCGCGAGACCATCGTTGAGATCAGCGACTCGGTTCGCGGCAAGGATATTTACATCATACAAACTGGCACCAAGTGAGTAAGAAATATGCCTATTGCCTCAGCCCAATAACTCGCCTCTCTGCGCTTGCCCTGCAGGGATGCCAACAACAATATTATGGAACTGCTGATTATGGCTTACGCCTGCAAGACGTCATCGGCTCGCTCCATTGTTGGTGTCATACCATATTTGCCCTACTCGAAACAGTGCAAGATGCGCAAACGCGGTTGCATCGTGTCCAAGCTGCTGGCCAAAATGATGTGCACCTCGGGCCTCACCCATATTATTACCATGGACTTGCATCAGAAGGAGATTCAAGGCTTCTTCGACATACCCGTTGATAATCTGCGCGCCTCGCCATTTCTCTTGCAGTACATTCAGGAGAGCGTGAGTTTTGTACTCTAAAATCATCTCTATCAGTGTCTTTAGTAATAATATTTGTTGTATAATTTAATAGATACCCGACTACCGCAACTCTGTGATTGTGGCCCGCAATCCTGGCGTTGCCAAGAAGGCCAACTCT
The DNA here is from genome assembly GCA_035047445.1 of Drosophila siamana. Classification (NCBI taxonomy): domain Eukaryota; kingdom Metazoa; phylum Arthropoda; class Insecta; order Diptera; family Drosophilidae; genus Drosophila; species Drosophila siamana. The sequence continues at coordinate 12,283,451 of JAWNPP010000004.1, read as the reverse complement.
TATGCCGAACGCTTGCGTCTTGGCTTGGCCGTCATCCACGGCGAGCAAAAGGAGGCTGAGAGCGATGAGGTCGATGGCAGATACTCGCCACCACCCACCAGGTGAGTCTCCAGGCTAAAGTTGTTCTGCTACAGCTCGTTTCGTGTTTAGATTGTGTTTAGGGCTTCCATTTATGACGAAAGCTTTTAAACTGCATTTTGCGTCGAGTTACAAATTTCATATTCAAATGAATTCCTGTAGAACTTTCGCAAAATGGAATTGTGCATTTGTCTATTCGCCCAGCTTTATGTGTTTTTGTTAAGTAGACAAAACCAGTGCTCTGTAATTGACTGCTTGATTATAGCGACATGAATTTTTCACTCGCAGTTAGAAGTAAAATAGTATAATTATGAAATATGGTTTGATTACTGCTACAATTTGCTTTCACCATCCACACTAGAACTTTTGTGGACCGTCTCGCATTCTCACATTCAGCGCTCACAAATGTTGTTTCTCTGTACTTCATGACAACAAGAGTATTTGTATATGTTTGTTTGCTGTTATTGCTTACGCATTTTGGCAATTTACATGCAGTAGTTTTGCGTTTTGTGGCAAATGACAAACGCCAATCAAACCGAATGTTGTTCTTTATTTCTATTATTTGTCATGCAGGGCGTATAGCAATATATTAGGAAATTCTATTGAAATGTGCACACTATCGGCGTCTAGGTTTGTATCTAAACAATTCCAATTGATAATTGATTGGTTTTTTTTTGTCTTTTCAATGATAAGCAAATTGTATATGTACTATCATTTTTTTCTTTTTTTGGTTACGATTTCAACAACGCGACAACCACGACAATCTGAACCAAAACCACAATTTCAACTCAAACTCAACCTTAAACATGCACCACACACAACTGCACAACTTACCAACCACGATGCACAACCACCTCACACTTGAATCATGCCAAAAAAAAATGCCCAATTACCACACTAATCACAAGAAACTCTACTCCACAACATGCACCCAGTAGCAGCCGCACACGCACCACATCGGTGTCGGTGGGCGTGCCAGAGCATCCGGTTAAAGTGAAGCCACCGCTGACCATTGTGGGCGATGTGAACGGACGCATTGCCATCATGGTGGTGAGTAAAGCAGCCTTAGATTGTGAACTGTTAATACTGGATTTATTTGTTGCGTGTAGGACGACTTGATCGACGATGTGGAATCATTTGTGGCAGCTGCTGAAATGCTTAAGGATAACGGTGCCTGTAAGATCTATGTGCTGGCCACACACGGTCTGCTTAGCTCGGATGCGCCGCGTCTGCTTGAGGAGTCGGTGATCGATGAGGTGCGTGCTTTATAATATCACTTGTCGCATTTAATAACAAACTATTCCGCTTACTCTGCAGATCGTTGTCACCAATACCATTCCACATGAAATTCAGAAGTTGCAGTGCAACAAGATCAAGACGATTGATATCTCGATACTGATTGCTGAAGCCATTCGGCGTATACACAACAAGGAATCCATGTCTTATCTGTTTCGTAATGTCACATTAGAAGATTAGACATACAACATACACACACACATGCACGCACACAGCAACCACAACACACATACATACACATTACATTTACAGTGTCACGAAATGTCACAAAAAAAAAAAGAATATGCCAGTGAAGTTTCTTCATGGAAGTTGCGCCTTTAAATATTATTTGTTTTACCCCTCCAAGAACAACTCCGCACTCTTTAATTTAAATAAATTAAATATTTTATTGCGCGCATTGCGAAAAGCTGCTCAAATAAAAAGAAATATGCTTTAACATTGGCAATTGTTTTAATTTCGTTTCTGTGCAATTTCAATGATTTTAGTTTGACCAAATTAAATTGCATACTTTTAGGCGTCAACATAAAATGGCCGCTTTGCTGTAGAATACACGTACACACAAACACACGCATAGACACGTATTGTAGAAGTATTTATGAGATAAATACGAATTCTTAGTATTCATTCGTTCATCTGACTTCAAATTTCTACAATTTTACAATAAATAATATTAAGGTAATCAACCCAACCGTCAATCAAGCAAGGCCACTTCCGGCTGATACAGAAACAATTAAAGTTAATCGTCGTTTTTTGTAAGCTTATCAAATTGCAATTGTTAATACAACCACAATGGTCGGTTCGAATTTGTGAATGGATGGATGGCGCTGTTTGCAATTGATTGTTAACAATTATATAGGGGCAGCTAATCTCGACTGTAAATCATAATTCCGCGATTGGGGTTTTCTTTAAATTTATATTAGCCATAAAACCACAATAAATATAATATGCAATTGTGGTCGTAAATTACCAAGTCGCATAATTTTGCATTCATTATGACCAATTACGTTCAGACCTAATCAGACGGTATTTTTTCTAAAATTTATAATACAAACTCAATAATAATAAATATTATACTTAATTGACTGCTCAATTGTTTCATAAATTATTTTGTCACTTAATTTTGCAACGTTTATAAATAATTGTAATTGCCTCCAGACGAGCAATTGACTTAGTTTGTTTTTCGACCCTATGCATATAATGTGCCCCTATTGTATAAGCCAATTTGCCTTTGGGAGCAACTACAATGGATGTGTGTTACGAAGCTGGCCAGACTGACAGATGTGCTTGACAAAAGATATTTAAACAAATATTTGCACGTTTGCTTTTTAATGGCTGGCGGAAATGAGAACAACTTGATAAGATTACGGTATGTCACAGCCTAAGTACAGTGAATAACCTGATAAATTCAAAGCAATTGCCATCAACCCTAAACGCTCTTTAATTAACCTTAATGTGATGAAATTTCTCAACTGCTCTGAGTGCTATGAACCCCCACGGTCTTTGATTCTTCTTAGCGCAGTTGCACTGTGCTAGCATATCGCAATTGCAATTGCCGTTATGATTAAAGAACTAACAATCACAACAGGCTATCAGAGACAGGTTTCGTACATTTCGCATTCGCGAGTCTGTGATTATTGAAACAACAAATATTGGGACTGTGCACGTCTCATAAATTAAACATGAGCTCGCTAAGGGCTTTTCTAACAGAGTGACGCCTTCAAATATTTGCAACAAACAGTGCAGCTCTTAAAAACGCTAAGAAATTGCAAAAATATTTACATAACGCCTTGAAATGTGTCAAGAGTTGAGACTGTCTCGGGTGAGTATGGTAATAAATGATTAATATAATTATGAAGCAAGAATTAGAATTAGTTTAGCGATGTCGGTGCGGGAATTTCCCGACATATTACTATAATTAGTTGTATATTAAATACTTGTGTCGCTATGTGTCGCTTTAAAGTATATCTTGTCGCATATTTACCGAGTAGGAGGTCAGTGCGATTATTCGCCGCAACCAGCCTTAAGAATGCGTCATATGATGCTTTCTTATCTCTTTGATAGCGCACTCACAACAACTTGATGATGGTTGGCTCACTCTGCAGCTGATGAAAATATTTGCCTAGCAAATGCTTTAAGCCAACCAAAGTGTACCCTAAAAGAAGAGTTAAGTCTGTGGCACGCTTAAAGATGCTAATTGTCACGTGGCATTAAAGGATTTAGAAGCAATTACAACTGAATAATAAAATAATAGACAATGCCATGGCGCACATTTTAATGCAAATTTATGTTTAGTACCTTGTGTCATTTATCAATTGTAAACGCGCTGCATAAATTTCATAGTTAAACCTGAGCAAACGGCCAAAGTCGCCGGGAAATCACGTGAAGCGGCAACAACGTCACGCAATCAAAGTGGGCGCTTTAAAAGCGAACGCGAACTCGAAACAAATTGTGTTGTGGTGGCCACCGCACATTGCTCATATGCCCCCCTGTCACCTGGGCCGTCGCAGTGGCGTGCATTGAACCCGCTTTGGATGTTCAATGTAATTTCCGTAGTATTCAAAGTGCACCATAACGCTTAGCATATTGATTAGCGGCCCATCACATTTAATAGTCAGCACACCGATTAGTCTATATAGTAATCGGAATTTCTACTACTCATATATCAAATGTTCAAATGTTCCTTCCATTTGTATCTGTGACGGAATGTTGTCATTTTATCAGTTTGCATGACACACAAATTGCCTATAAATGATTCAAAACAACACTGGCAGCTGTCACGGTTGTTTGCCAGCGTTTTCGTTTTTACAAATTTTGTTTTCTTTTTAAATTTTTTTTTGGTTTATTGTTTATCACTCAAAATTGATTCGCTAATTCAAGTTGCTTGTTGGAGATTCATTAGCACGGCATTTGGGCGCTAATAAATTAGCTGAATGACCGCAGTTTAGCGCCACTTAGCGCTCGGCCCGTACAATTGTTAACAATGAACTGCTGCGGATGCCAACAAAACTATTAAAGTATTTACGTTTAATCAAAAGTTTTTTGTTTGCAGTGTGTAATTTATGCCATCACATGGCTGCCACCTTTACATTTGTTTTTTTTTTTCACTTTTTCACAAATTAACAAAATATTTTTAGCACTCACGAAAAAAGTAAATGAATTTAATGTCGATTATGAACATTTCAATGCGGTTTCATTTTGAGCACATTGCCGTTTTTATAGTTCGCTCGAAATGAGATATTCATTTAGGCGAGCCCGCGGCATTGGGGGTATTCAGGGCTCAAAACATTTCAAATATCAAAGTGAGTATTTTTAAAATGAACTGGTTGTGCTGCGCTGTGTTGTGCGTTGTGAAACAAAGAACCGTCGACGAGTTCAACAAACTTGTTGCCCAAGCTGCATTTGTCATTTGTCAGGCAGACTACCGACTACCCGTATTGCGCAATGGTAAACTGATTTCGTTTCTTTTTTAGTTATTCCTGCTGTTGCTGCTGTTTGCTTGTTGCCTCGATATTTCTGCTCTCACCAATTGGGTTCAGTCATGTGATCAACTTAATTCAGCTTCAGCATCAGCTTCAGCTTCAGCTTGAGCGTCATCTGAGCCAGCGGACAGTGGAACTGTACAGTAATTACGATCGCGAATGATCGTTAAAGCCAAGCAATACCAGACAGGCCAAGCAGCCAGACAGGCGGACGGCTATCCGGGCTGTTAGCCGGCCCGACTGTCGACCAGCCAGTGAGCCAGTCAGTCAGACTCTCAGCGAGTTATAAATACTATACTAACTTATTAAACCGGCAAACGTATTAACATTTAAATCGATTGCTTTCGGCTTTGGCAAGGAATTCAATCATTAGTTTTCACACATCGCATGCTAATTTCGAAATTAATTTAATCAACAAAATAAACAAATAATAAATGCCACGGCAGTATTGTCAACGAAAACGACTGCCTCAAAAAAAAAACAACAATTTTTTCGAAGTCTACGGCCCGGGATCAGAGTCAGTCTAAGCCCGGAACCGCGCTTTTAATTTAGTTGTTACTCGGCTGGCAATGAACTTGGTGAAGACACGACGCAGGAGGGAGGAGGGAACCCTGACATGCTTTTCGGGGCCTGTAAATAATGTAAGGTGTCAACTTAATTTCGGATAATTTCCTCAACACAACAGCGCTGAAGCTGCGACTGCGGTTGCCGATTCGATTCATAAGTAAATATTGATTGCACAATTCGACCATCGATCGCAGCGACCTGTATCAAATCTTAAATACACGATATTGATATATCAATATGAATATCTACGAGTGTCTGAGTGTGTGTGAGTGTTGTCGGGAGTGAGTCACGTGAAGCCTCGCGACGACTAATTTACATGCCTCAATGCATTCCACTGCACTCGAGCGAACGTATCGCATTGCGTAAGTTGTATTTTCCATAGGCCTACTTGATGCTATTGTTGTTGTTGCTGCTGTTGTCGTTGTCGTTGTCGTTGATGTTGCTGTTACTCTTGTTCACATGCTTATTATGTGTGTGTGATGTGGCTAGTGTAAAATATATAAAATTAATCGGCAAGCACAATTAAAGATTGTCTCTCTCTCTTTCACTCGCGCGTAAGTCATCATGTTCATGATTGCGATGATTACAATGATCAGCTGACTGTGTTGCCGATCTCCGCTATTTGTTGCTGTTGTTGTTTTTTTTTTTTTTGCTCGTATTTGCTGAAGTTACAGTTACTTTTGTCGGGCGTTACGTGCACACCATAAATAATAAATGAATAGCAAATATGCAGCTGAAGTGCATACAAATTGCCAAAGGCTTTACATTTACACTAAAAACAAAACACAATACGACGCAAAAGTTCAAAACCCAACTTTACGGCTCGCCCCTGAGAGCCTTGAGTCTTGATGTTGTGGCGCTCATGTGACGCGTCTGATAGATAAGTACTTGTAGTTATCAATCAAACTGATAACCGCCGAAAACTGCACATGTGCGGCTTTTGTTTTATTATGCAAACCCCAAGGATGTTCGGCCAATACCAGCTAACTGACATGTTGCGAAATTAGGCCGCTGATCTTCAGTTTTTATGATCCTTTATGGCCGCAGCTTCTTCACAATTCTCCAATGATTCCGCTAATAACTGTGAGAAATTCGTTGACAGGTTTTGAGTCTGTTTCTTTTTATTTTCGTTTCAATTTCAGGCATGAGAAGCTCAATTAGCGTCACGCCAACAACAGCAACGACAGCGAAAAAAAAAGCAAACAACATAATAATTAAATTTATTTTATACGAAATGTAATTAACGTTCACCAGTTAGGAATGCACATTTAATTGTTCCTCAAACGGAGTACTAATCTGCGACTGCCCGTCGCTCCTTCATATGCAACGCTTGGCCAACGTGTCGTATGCGCAATGCGAGTTGACCGTTCAATCGTTGCGTATACGTCAAATACTTGAGACAATACAACAATTAATGGCGATTGTGAGTGTGCATACATTTTTGAAAGGCAGCCCTATATGATTAATATTAATCAAGTAAACAAACACATTCACTGAAAGTATCTCAGAAATGCCATAATTAGGGTTAACAACTCAAGTCGACGCGACTCTAAGACGCATGACAAATGTGGCCAACAACAATTTTTCCATGATCTTTGATTGGTTTCGCTATCCAATTGATATTCAGTTTTTTTTTTACATAAGTTATTTTAATTACCTGTTTAACTTGTTCTATCAGAACTAGACGAACGAAAATGTCTACGATTTCACTATAATTTTCTCAATATTATCATCCGCATATCGAATAAGATGTTCCCACTTAATTATCAGTAGTTAAAATTCTAATTTTAATGCAATTCGATGAGGTAGCTTCACTTCTACTTTGAATTAATTAACTAAAAGATACCCTATATAATTCTAATCAGGATATAAAAATTAAAATTAAAAACTGTGTTACTTTGTTGCCTTGTAGATTAGATAAACACAGTTGTTTAATATTTATAGAGAAAGTTGGAAGGTAAACGGGCAATGGCAATGAATGGCCTCGACTGCTAATCGAGTTTATGCGCACTCAGCATACACAAATATAGTACTTGAACTATCTGTTACCTAGATTCCCGTCGACCAATAAAAATGTATTTTTATCAGTTGGGAATGTGTGGAAAAGCATTAAAAAGTGCATTTCATCTTCGGCATGATATAATAATATACATATTGTTTGTTTGTTTGTTTTCATCTTTGCGCTTTTTGTTTTGTTTTGTGTTTGTCATTCGCTGTTTTCAAATATCTTATTGAGCAGTTTTTTGTTTTTGTTGTTTTTTTTTTTTTTTGCTTTTGCACCACTTCGTCACTCATTCAACACGTGTTTAAAATCTCACGAAAAGCAAAAACAATAAGCAAAACAGAAAATTTTGTTGCCGCTTGGCTGCTTCTCTCTGACTTCTCTGACTTCTCCGACTTGAGATATCTCTGTGTGCGTGTTTTATATTTGATTGATTGCTTGCTTGCGGCAATTTGTGCTAAATTATTGGTTACAATTTCACGTAGTTTCCCATTAATTATTATATTATTATTGTATTCTCGAGGCGGTTCTACAGACACGCAGAAGAAGTCATGCTCTCGGTGAACCCACGCGCTCCACAGCGAATGAAAAAAATCACCACTAGACGCTGTGGTTTTAGCATTGGGGAAAAAACCCCATTGAGAAACCCCAAGTAAGCTAGTTTCAATCAAGCATATACTATATACAGATGTCGCCAAATTCTGCAGAACCGAAAGAACCGAAGTTGGAAATGCAAATGCAGTCGACGCGGAAGCAGCCTCAAAGTCGCGTATTTTTTTTTTGGACACATCTAGACACATCTATTAACATATCTCTCAATTCGCACGAATAAACTAAAACTTATTGAGAATTTTCACAGCTCTGTTTGTTTTTTGCTATGTTTGCCTTAAGTCTGATTTTATCTGCGCCATAGAATTTTGATTTATGGTGCGCACACTCGGAAACTGATTTATTTACGGTTGCATTGTTTTTTACGACGCGACGTTGCCGCCGCTGATTAATTTGCCCCTTGGCAATAGTCACACCATATACTAGTCGCAGCTCAACCATCGGTGATCGCCACGCGATTTCCAGGGCTGTAAACTGTTTGTCAAGTGCCTTAGAATGATTGGACACTCGACTCGGCGGCCAATTAAATGCCGAATCGTTTGTGTTTACATGAAGCGCGATCCCAGCGCTTCCAATTAATTAAAATATAATCTACAATATATCGCCAAAAGCTGCTGCCCTTTTTGCGGCATAGCGTGATTTCACTTTTTAGTTGGAATTTCCTGCTTCGATTGCTCGGTGTTGACATAAACAAAATGTGTTTATGTTGAGTGTCAGCTAAGACAAGGGACATGATGATTGTGAGTGTGTGTTTAAATATCGATTATCAGAATGCCAAATGGGGCGTGTAAGTTATTGTAGCCTTCTCTGCATGCCAATTTGAGAGTCATGTGACTCTGCTGCCAACAATGCGCATTCTGAACACAAACAACACACAAACGCACGAGAAAGAAACAAACTTGATCTGCCTGATTTTTTCCACCAAAAGCATCAACAAAAAACATCAACAAAGCGACCCGCTGGGGATGTTGGCCTGTTTGGGAAGTGGGGAGCCCCCAAACGTTCCATTTAATGTCAAGATCTGCCTGGCCTGCCCTGGCCTTAACATAGTAATGCTCTTCAGGTTCAGCTCGGTTGTTACATGACACTGCCGCAGAGAGGTAGAGAGGAAACAAAAAAAAAAAAAAACACCTACATGTCGAGTACTCTGCGAGCTGACCGCCGATGAAAAGCCCCCAACGAAGTCGAAAGCCGGTTTTGGGTTTTTGCCTCTAACGAAAGCCGGTGGATAGTCTCGAACATCGCCGTTGCTGCCGCTGCTGCTGCTGCTGGGCAGGCGGACTGCAGGTGACACGAGCGAATTGCCACTCGCGACTCGCACCTATTTATAATCAGTTCCCCCCTTCGAAAAAGCATTCGTTGCTCCAACGACGTCGTGCTGCTTTGCTGTCGCAGTCTCTGTCGCTGCTGCTGCTGTCGTTTCTGCTGCTGCTGCTGCTGCTGCTGCTGCTGAGCTGTGCTGCCTCTGCTTCTCGACTCGATCTCAATTTCGATTCATTCCCGCACTCAACGCGCTCGCGAATAGTTTGGATTTTTCGGCTCTTCGTTATACGCTCTAGCAAAAGAAGTCTTTGGTGCTTGTGACAGTGCGACATTGTGACAGTGTGACTGAGAAACAGTGCGATATAGTGACAACGCGACAACGCGCCACTGGTGACAGTGCCACTGAGATGAAGCCGTAGTAGAGTGGCTAAAGACGCAAATAAAATACCAATAGGAAAACAACGACAAAACAAGAAAAAAGTGTAATTCAAAAAGCTAACCACAGCTCACACTCAGCGCTTTGACGCGTTGACGCTTTTGCATTTGCAAACGAACTGCAAAACACACACAAACGGCATTCGAGATGAGCGCCAAAGATACGGGCCATGTAAATGGCGCCTTCAACGGCACCGAGGTGTCCCTCGACATACCCACGAATACGCTCTACCACACATCGCGCGACTGCATCGTCCAGCAGGAGGAGGAGCTGGTCAAGTCGAGCAGTTGCATGGACAGCTGTCGTCGCACCTGCGCCAACATCTTTCGCATGAAGACGCTGCAGAAACGCTTCCCCATCTTCGTCTGGCTGCCGCAGTACAAAAAGGATTACATCATCGGCGACCTGGTCGCCGGCATCTCCGTGGCTCTCACTGTGATACCGCAGGCCTTGGCCTACGCTGGCATTGCTGGCCTCGATCTGCAGTATGGCCTGTACGCCTGCTTCCTCGGCTGCTTCATCTACATCTTCATCGGGTCCAGCAAGGATGTGCCCATTGGACCGACGGCCATTTCGGCGCTGCTCTCGTTCCAAATCGCCGGCGGCAGCTGGCAAATGGCCACGTTGCTGACCTTTCTCACGGGCCTGATTGAAATACTGATGGGCATCTTTCGGCTCGGCTTTCTCATTGATTTTGTGTCGGGTCCCGTCGGCGCTGGCTTCACCAGCGCCGTCTCGCTGATCATATTCAGTTCGCAGATGAAGGATCTGCTGGGCATTCACACCAGCGGCAACACGTTTCTGCAGGTCTGGATTAGCATCATCAACGACATACACAACATCAGCTGGCCCGACTTTGTGCTCGGCCTCATCTGCATCGTCCTGCTGCTCAGTCTGCGCGCCCTCGCCAGCTGCAGTCTGGGCCCCAAGCAGGGCAAATCCACCTGCCAAACGCTGCTCACCGGCATCTTCTGGACTGTGGGCACTGCGCGCAACGCTCTGCTCGTCTGTGGCGCCGCTGGCCTCGGCTACTGGCTGTCCATCAGCGGCAACGAGGAACTCGTGCGCACCGTCGGCTTTGTGCCCAAGGGTTTGCCCGAGTTTCGCCCGCCTCCGTTCCACATGGACGCCGTGTACAACGAGACGAGTGGCGAGATTCTGGTGGAGGCTCAAGGCTTCTGGGACATGGTCAGCACTCTTGGCTCCGGCTTGATTGTGGTGCCCCTAATTGCGCTGCTGGAGACAATGGCTGTGGTGCAAGCTTTCGGTGAGTCACTTGTGCATTACTCACTTTTCTATTCGGATATTCAATTTCAAGTTAATATTCGAAGAGAAAAATATAGAAAAAGAAACAAATAAATAAAATCAGAGTTTTTATTCATTCTGTTTTTGTGTATTTGGTTTTTTTTTTTTTTGAGAATATTCTAATTATTATATTTTGTTAGTGAAACTCATCATCATAAAAAAACCTAAAATAGTGATTTGCTTCAAATACAAAAAAAAGAGAAACATATACAAAATAATATGAATGAAAACATGTTGAAATTTAAAAAAAAAACATGCAGTTAAATTGATAAATATACAGACAAATATAGAACCTAAAATTCAAAAATTTAAGTTATAAAAACGTGGTGCAGTTAAATTGAAAAATATGCGGAAAAATATAGACGTTAAAATTCAAAGCGAACAACAATAATCATTAGCAAAATCAATATCAATAATAAATTATATTAATTTATTCATTTGCCTCACAATCAAAGCATAGAACAACATGCATGCAAAATAGCACATAAATTTAACCAATAATTTATTGTCTTGCAGCCGATGGCAAGCCCACGGATGCCACCCAGGAGCTGATTGCCTCTGGCATCTGCAATGTGGCCAACTCCTTCGTCCAGGGTCTGCGCAGCAACGGCGGCGTCGCTCGAGGCGCCATTCTCAACGCCAGCGGCGTGAGGACTCAACTCTCAAATCTCTACACCGGCGTCATAGTCATCATTGCGCTGCTCTATCTGACGCCCTGCTTCTACTACATTCCCAAGGCGGCGCTGGCTGCGATCATCATAGCTGCCGTGGTGTTCATGGTGCAGTATCGCGTCATCAAGCCCATGTGGCACAGCAAAAGTAGGCAAAACATCTATAAAACAAATAACAACTGTAGCATATTAATCAATATTTTGTTGTATTAGAAACGGATCTGATACCCGGACTGGGTGCGTTCTTTGCCTGCCTGGTGCTGCCCCTGCAGCTGGGCATTCTCGTTGGCATTGGCATCAACGTCGTCTTCATACTTTACCAGGCGGCGCGTCCCAAGCTGCGCATTGAAACGCTTTCGGTGAGTGCAAATTACTTGCTCTAGAGATTACGCAGCTTTTGACTAAATACAAAAAATTTCCACAATTTGCTTTAGACTCCCGAGGGCCAGCGTTATCTGATGCTAACGCCGGATCGCTGCCTGATCTTCCCCTCGATGGAGTTCGTGCGCAAGGTGATCAACAAGCAGGGCGTCAAATCGACGCTGCCCGTTGTGATAGATTGCAGCCATATCTATGGCGCTGATTTCACGGCAGCCAAGGTGATATCAATGATGGTCATGGATTTTGCGCAGCGTCAGCAGCCGCTGTTCTTTTACAATCTACAGTCGCGTGTGGCCCAAGTGTTTGAGGGTCTCAACAAAGATCTGGTGGCCATCTACGATATCAGCACGCTGCACGCCAAACTAGCGGAGAAGACGCCAGCATAACCTCGTTATACTATGATAGATTAATTTTAGTCTTTATATTTATTTCACAAAAACACACACACTCTGCTAGACCAATTTCAATGCTTTCGCGAGGCCAGCGACTTGTTTAGCATCGGTTTAGGCCATGCAACAAAACACAACAAAAAAAAAGCGAAAAAAGAAAAAAAAAAAAGAAATAGTGAAACCCACGCAAATGTCAGCAGCGTCATCACGAAGAAAAAAAAAAAACGTTACCAACAGTCCAGCCAAATAGTCAAATATTTTCCGTAAATTTAATTAGCATTTAAGTTTTGAGCAATCTTTCATTATTTATTCGCTTGTGAATTTGATTTTGATTTTGGCAAAATGCTGTGAATTTTTGTTAAGCGAAATCAAAAAAAAAAAAACAAACAGATGAAAAAACTATTTTTGCACCTCATTGTTATCTTTGAGATTGCTTCACTTAGTATTATATGAGTATTAGACTTAGTACTTAAATAAACGCACAAATATTTAATTATAGTTTTCGGCTTTATATACGAATTTTGTATTATTTTTTTTATTTTTGTGATTATACAATATCTAATCAGATGTGTGGTGGCGAATTAATACTTTCCCCCATAAATGATTGACGGGACGTGATTTCCATTGATCCGCACAGTAAATTTACAGGCGTATTGCGTAAAATCAAGGCAATGAATTATTCACGATTAGATAATATATGGCCACTACTCACTCTCACTCTCCTTACGTGTCGCGAGGGTCGAGAACTTGCTTGTAATGCACAATACATATTATTACTAATAACCACATAAAAATTCATGAGTTGTGCTGAGCGTATGTCAAAATTCTGCTTCTAACTTTTTCTTCTACAGCTTGAATGTATGCAATAATTCATTTAAATCGCATTTTCGCATTATTAATTACAAATCGTTAAATTAGTCACAACAAGTTTATTTGCAAATTAATTAAAACTTGTTTGAAGCATAAATTGAAGCATACTTTTGAGCGCACACTGAAAATAAGCGTGGTATAATTTTAGAGTTAAGCTTGGTATGCAGGTAGCTCACAAACGTTGTGATGCCAAAATTCAAATAGGGCGACCATTTATTTAGTTAAAATGAAACTAAATATTTAGAAGTTTTTACTTAATTTTAAGAAAAAAAAAGCTTTTACTTTAAAAGTGGCAACTCTGCCAACTCAGAATGACAAAAACACAAGTGCTTACCAACACTGTAAAAAAAAAACTGTCATCTCATCTAAACAAAAAAAATTCTATTCAGAGCGACAACTGTCTTCCCGAAAGTTGCAATTATCTGTGAAATTTTAAGGAATATTTTGATAAATTCTACTAAAAATGTCGGTAGCAGTGAGTATCCCTGAATATTGTTGAAGTGAACCAATAATTAAGCAGCATATCCTGCTAGATGGAAGTAGATGTGCCACAGCCTTCAACTGTGGCTAAGACTTCGAAAGAGGGTCCCGGTCTCACTTCGTACTACGAGCACAAGATATCCGAATTGCAATTTATTGTGTCCGAGAAGCAGCGCAATCTGCAGCGTCTTGAAGCGCAGCGCAATGAGCTGAACTCAAAGGGTAAGCAAGGAAATATAAATCACACATACTTTAGTTAGTTTACATCTTTGACTTCAAGTGCGTTTGCTGCGCGAGGAGCTGCAACTGCTGCAGGAACAAGGCAGCTACATTGGCGAGGTCGTCAAGCCCATCGACAAGAAGAAGGTGCTGGTGAAAGTGCATCACGATGGCAAATACATCGTCGATGTGGAGAAGAACATTGACATCAACGATGTGACCAGCAACAGCCGCGTCGCACTGCGTCACGATAGCTACACTCTGCACAAGATACTGCCCAGCAAAGTGGATCCATTGGTCTCCCTGATGCTGGTGGAAAAGGTGCCGGACTCAACCTATGAGATGGTCGGTGGATTGTCCAAGCAAATCAAGGAGATCAAAGAAGTGATTGAGCTGCCCATCAAGCATCCCGAATTATTCGATGCGCTGGGCATTGCTCAGCCCAAGGGCGTGCTGCTCTATGGTCCGCCAGGCACTGGCAAAACGCTGCTGGCTCGTGCTGTGGCCCATCACACCGAGTGCACCTTTATACGCGTCTCCGGCTCGGAGCTGGTGCAGAAGTACATAGGCGAAGGGTCGCGCATGGTGCGCGAACTCTTTGTGATGGCACGCGATCATGCGCCGTCGATCATTTTCATGGATGAAATCGACTCGATTGGCTCGGCTCGTCTGGAGTCGGGACGCGGCGCCGACTCTGAGGTGCAGCGCACCATGCTGGAGCTGCTAAATCAGCTGGATGGCTTTGAGGCATCCAAGAACATCAAGGTGGTCATGGCCACCAACCGCATTGATGTGCTCGATCAGGCATTGTTGCGTCCCGGTCGCATTGATCGCAAGATCGAGTTTCCGCCACCGAGCGAGGAGGCACGTGTCGATATTCTGCACATTCATTCGCGCAAAATGAATCTGACGCGTGGCATCAATCTGCGCAAGATTGCCGAGCTGATGCCGGGAGCTTCGGGCGCCGAGGTCAAGGGCGTTTGCACCGAGGCTGGCATGTATGCGCTGCGCGAGCGTCGTGTCCATGTCACCCAGGAGGACTTCGAGATGGCCGTCTCCAAGGTGATGCAAAAGGGTTCCGAGCGCAATATGTCCATCAAAAAGTTCTGGAAGTAAACGCAGCTCTAAAGCGAAGAGATCGAAGTCTGAACTTGCTGGCAAATAAACATAAGAATATTCCATGGCAAGTCTGCGAAGCTCAGTGTTCATTAGATAAACAAAACATCAATCAAATTGTTGAAGACTTCACTTATGAGCAAAATAAATAAAATTTGATCCAAAGATACTCATATCAATTCAGCTGACGCACAAAAATTGCCATAATAAAACTGATATGAGCATAATCAGAAATCGGTAGTCAAATACTGTGTGTACATCAAAATTAATTTTCAGGGACAGCGCAACAAGTAGTGAAATGAAAATCTAATCACATGCCAATTTCATATAAAATTTAAAACTTCCATTCAAGAATTAATATGCAGCGACACAAGTGACCTATTCTATTCAGCATTTGTTACATTTCAAATAACTTAGATCAAAGATAATGCCACTTCTATATCAGAAATAAGTATGAATGTTATGAATGCAGCGATTATTGTATTTTTACCACAGAAATCAAACTTCAACCGCACTTCACTTCAATCAGTGGCAGCAGTGAGTTCAATGTCAGATCGTGATTAGATTGGGCTATTAAGGAAACAAATAATAATTATAAAAAAGTCAAATTTCAATTCAATTCACTATTCACTATCAACATTTCGCATGCATTATTAGCTCAATTTTTGGTTGAACAGTAAATTATATGGAAAGTTCTCGTTACTATGGCATAATTTAGATTGCAACAGGAAGTCGATTATAATATGTGCGCTGCATATGCATTTATATTAAAGTCGTGACTTGTGGCTTTGTTATTATTATGAAGCAAAAGTGCATGAGTGCGCACATCTGCATGAAGTCTTTCTTATTCACAGCTTCGAGGATGCTGTTTAATCCGTCGCATGGCAATAATAAAACACAACAAAAACAAAAAACGCTGCCAACATCACGCAAGTGGCAACTTTAAATTACCCAATGGTCCAGCAAAGAAAGCAATGACCCGGCCATTTATTTCATTTGTGTTTGTTGCATTTCAGTTGGGAGTTGTTGCTACGTAGACCGACAAACAACAAAACGCGAGCAATTTGCGTTGCATTGCAAACTCATAAAGTAAACGGGCAACGGGTTTGCACTTTCATTGCACACGACTCGATCGGGTCGCCGCGTTGCAACGTTGCAAGCACACACGACGTGCCACACACATACACGCCCAAAACCAGACATCGTCGTCGTCGTCGTCGTTGGTGTCTTCGTTGTTGTCGTCGGCGTATGGGTTTGTTTATAAATGCTTTGCTCTTCCAGGCCGTCGCTGGCAATTGGCAGCGAGTGTCCACCGGATTTACAGATGCATTTCCGTCGAAAGTAAAAGTGCTTTCCACCGAACCTGCCGATCGACTTTGAATTAACCACATTTCGTGTGTGGCACTCCAATCGCTTGCCTTGCCACAGATTAGATACAATTCGCTTCTGCAGCTGGCAGGACGTCCTCTTTGAATTCGCGCTTCGCAACTTGCAGCTCGCAACTCATCGAAGTTCAAATCAAGCGTGTAAGTGGGCGAATCGACTGTAATTAGTGTTGCTGCGAGTGTTTTTTGGAGTGCAGTGTGGATATCAGTCAAATTGAGTGATTGCTGACTCCCGTGATATGGTGACTCTTTTGCTGTCCAGTTTTTGTTCCCCCCCCTCTGCGTGTGTGTGTGCGTGAGTGTTGCAAGTGGCTTAACTTGCTCTCGGCCTTAAAAGTAAACAGGTTCTTCTCGCGATTGCATTCAGTGCTGACTGACACACTTAAAGCGTTTAGCACACATTCTATCTTTTCTCTTGTGTCTCTATAAGGAGTTCCCACTTGCTTTAATAGTGCACTATTGTGTCGCTCAAGTCTTTTTCGAGTACTTCACGTTACGAGTCCGGATATTACAACTTTCCAACAAAATATGTATGCAACTTTTGGTTGAAATCGTTCATATGTTGCAATTCATCTGTGGTTTCTTCGAATTTCAACGCAAAGATTAAATTTTTTGCATCAGTTTATTTATGTTTAATTTCTTGTGCTTATTTCTCAGCAAACTTCTCCTAAATTTCTGGTTCATTCACTCATCATCTGCTTGCTTTCTTACCCATTTCATACTCAGCTCTTGGCTACCTTTCATATTAATCTTTTGGTTCCCTCGTTTTTCATTTCATTTTAATTATTTTGAATTGCTTGGACTGTTGGCTAAATAATTTGCCAAAATTCTCTTTCACTTTTTGTCCACGCTGCATTTATTCCTTGCTTTGATTCATCAAAAAAAAAAAAACCTTTCACTCTTCAGCATTTTTGAGGTCGACTCCTTTTGCTTTGTCTGTGGCAAACAAATTTTAAGCTGAAAATATCTGCATATACGATTATGATTTCCCCTTGGAGTCCACTGCAATTTCTCAGTCTTGCCTTTCCTTCAATTTCAATATTTTTTTGATTTCCCAACTGCTTTCATAATGCACTTTTCTGCAGACCTTTCGGCTGACCTGCCTTAAAATTTGCATTAAACCTGTTGCTGCAAATAGGGAAATCGAGAGATTGCTTCGAGCGCACTTTGCCACCCCCTCGTGCCATTAACTGATACGCTATCAAAACACTTGCCACAGGCGCCGTGTGTGTGCAGCTGCAGCATCTGCCACTTCCTGTCTGCCAGCCGATTGCATAAACAGTTTTGTTGTTGTCTTCCAGTCACGTTGCAGCAAACACCGAAAATCTCACGAGATGTCGCTGCTGTTGCATTTGCTGTTGTTGCTGCTGGTGTTCGGTAAGTTGACAACGCCAAGCGTATTTGTCAATTTATGTAAATTCATCAACTATGCCAACTAAGTCGCCTCATTTCCTCATTGCAGCCGAACAGCCAGCACTGGGACGCAAGGTGAAGCGCAAGGATGCGCACTACCGCCTGAACGTGCCACCGCCGCCACCACCGCAATCCGCACCGCAACACAACTCTGCTGCCGCACAATCGGTGGTCATCGAGCACGAGGTGCCGCCCTACACCTTCGAGGACATCAATCGCGATGAGTTCGCCTCGCCCAGCAACCCGCCCTACTCGCGCTACGAGAGCTCCGACTACATTCACCACAGCACGCACAGCAACGGCGGCAGCAGCGGCAGCTTCCTGGTGGACAACGGCCTGCGCAGCATAGCCAAGGGCTCGGCGGATCAGGCCATCTCGGCCGTGGCCAGCCAGGCCGCTGCCGGCAAGCAGGCCTCCTATGTGGCCAAGAGCACGCTGGCCCAAGCCGCAGCCCAGGCAGCTGGCACCGCCGTCGCTGTGCTCAAGGGCAAGGAGGTGTTGTTGCGTCGCCTCGAGGAGCAGAGCATCGAGTCGCACAAGGCGGTGGAGGGGGAACTCACGCAGCTGCAGCAGGCCAAGCGATCAGCCAAGGCAGCGCAGTATGCTGCCCAGCAGGCCATCAATCATGTGAGCGTGCTGACAGCAGCACTGAACAATGCGCAGTCCGCCTCGGAGCTGGCGCAGAAGGCGGCGGCGGAGGCAGCCGCTGAGCTGTCGTCCCAGATCGATATGGTGGCCACGGCCAAGGCGAAGCTGGAGCAGATCGAGTCGCATGCGTATGCAGCGCGCCTGGACTACGAGGAGACGCGCGAGGCGGCCGAGAAGGCAACACTGTCCGCCCAGGAGGCGCAGCTGAATGCCAACGATGCCGCGTTGCACGCCAACGTGGAGCTCAGCGAAGCGGTGCATCTACACGACAAGAGCGACCGCAATGTGCAGGAATCGGCGCCGCCCCCTCGCAACAGCAAGCGACCATAAACCAGACCGAGATTGATTCGAAAAAGACCAAGCCCCAAGGGGGCAGGTCAGCTAACGGTGTCGTGGTCATGGTCGGCGGTCAGCGGTCGGTTGCGTTCAATTCTCTAAGCCTCTAAGTGCAATACAATTATTTATTACCATGCATTCGTTTATAATAAATCTTTACGCAGCTGGTTAGCTTACATAATGCTCGCAATCAAGTTAATCATCAGCGCTGTTGGCCAATTTGAAGATGCAATTGCTCAACTATTGCTCAAACCAATGGCATGAGTGCAACTCGAGTGGAAAGCGCTATTTTATGGCTTGAAATTTGATAGGCTTTCTTCATTGCAGGGTTCATGTGCTTTCAAAGTGGAATTGATTATCAGCGGCTATTTAACAGGTTCGCAAGTCAAGGACGTGTCTCGAATAGTTGGAGAGTATTAAATGACTTTTTGCTGGTGGAAATTTGATAAGTTAGTGTTGCTAATAGCTTTGAGTGAAAGCGTTTTCACAATTAATTGAGAGCTTTCATGCACTTTTAATATGCTAGAAATTAAAAGCATGCATGCGCTTTTGAAAGGCAATTAATTGAAAGCTTTCATGAACTTTTAATGTGCAGCTTATAAAAAAAGGCTCTTTTTAGGCGCACATTTAAGCTTTGCATGCTTTAATATCTCTAACAGTGAATACTACATATTCATATTTATTAATAATTCGACAAAGGTTATTTTTTTTAATTAATATCCAGTACTACTATTATTTTCACCTAATTCCGCACATTGAAGTTGCTTTGTCTCCCTCTTAAAAATAATTAATGCCACACTTGTTAGTTTGGGGATTTAACGTGTTTTATTTAATCGAAAAATACAATAAATAAATAATAGTTAGAACTAAGAACTAACAACCGCACAAGTCGCACACGAGTCACACACTTAATAACATAGTCGTAGAATTGCATTCGATTGCTCGAAAGTTTTTAACTAGAACTGATCCGCTAACAAGTTAAAGCTAAGTATTTCGATAGCGAGACTACAGCTAGGACCAGGCCTAGGCGCTGCCATAGGATTTGTATGATTGCTTCATAGATTGATTGATTGATTGGTTGATTGATTGATTGATTGGTTTTGTGATTGTGATTGGCCAGAGACTACACAGACAAACGTTTTGGCTTTCGCTAGGCATTGACTATGATGTACGGCAATTCGACCAGAGACGCTCGATCATGAACTTATTACACTTACATCTAGATCTCAGATAGCAATTCGATACGCTCTTAAACTAGTTGGACAACTGCTGCTGACTCTCGCCCCCCTCGGGCACCACATGCTCGTGCTCTGCCTTTGCCGCCACCGCCTCCTCCTCCGCCGCCTCCTCGATCTGTGCGTTCTTCGCCTGCTCCAAGCGTCGCGAGACGCCCTCCATGGACTCACGCAGCGTATCGATGTCGACGGCATTCTCATCCTTATCGCCGTCCTGATCCTTCTTCTGGTTGTACTTGGAGAAGTACGTGAGGCTCTTCATCAGCTGATAGCTCTTCGAGATGGGTATGTTGGAGTCGTAGACGCTGGTGCTTGAGCTGCAGTCCACATAGAACCACCAGTTGCACTTGAGTATGGTCTGGTCGAAGAGCGTGTTCTCCGGACAAAGAAACGAT
Source organism: Drosophila siamana (assembly GCA_035047445.1). Lineage (NCBI taxonomy): Eukaryota > Metazoa > Arthropoda > Insecta > Diptera > Drosophilidae > Drosophila > Drosophila siamana. The sequence continues at coordinate 12,262,878 of JAWNPP010000004.1, read as the reverse complement.
TTGCGCACCATGCCGTCGTCAGTCAGAGCGCAGACATGGAACACCTGACGGGGGAATCATAGTTGCATGAGTTGCTACAAATTCATTAATCATTTGTCATTATTAATTACCATGCAGCCCAAATCTGTGTCGGCGTAGAGGCCGGGAAAATGTTTCTGCCTGGCACAGGAGAAGCTCGTGGGCGGCAGATCCACCTTCGACTTGAAGTTGTCGTCAAAGTTCTTCTCATAGCCCACAGGATAATATTCCTTGGGCGCATTCATCACCTGCCAAGAGCAGAAATTAGTTTAACACTCTTCATTCGTTATGTGAAGTTCTCTATCGCACCTTGGACACCTTCTGCTCGGCCAGCTGTCGTGGCTTCGCCGTTGTCGTCGTCGTTGTCGTTGTTGTCTTCACGGTGGACGTGCGCATGAATTCCTCGCGCAACTTGGACGCCAGCATGGCACGATGCTCCGCCTTCAGCTGCTGCTCGCGCACATAGATCGCATGCTTGATCGTCTCCACGGTGACATTTGCTGCCGCCGCCAGCTCCTCAACGGTCACGTCCTTCAGATCGAACTTGGGCTCCTCGAACTGCAGATAGTTGGGATGCTTGGACACTGTGCGCAGCTCTGGCTGTGCCACATCCGCCTTGCCCACGTTGGCGATGCGTGAAATGGACTGCGGCATCGCCTGGAAGGCGGGCACAGTGACGGGCTGGGAGACAACTGGATTATCCGCATGGAAAGTGCGATTCGAGTGCTGCAAAGGTGTGATTAAGAAATGGATTAAATGGCAGAGTTGTGAATACTTTAATTAGCAAACTTTTGAATACTTTAATTAGCAATCTACTTAAGATTTTAATTAAGAAAAGCGTGTCTATACATCTTACTACATGGGAATTATTAAAGTAAATTGAACCCTCCACTCACCGGTTGATCGTTGCTCTCGACCAGTTTGTTGTTGACGCTCACCCGCGGCTGCGTTGTGTCCACGGCGATGCGTCGCTGTGCGTTGACCGTCGTCGGCAACGCCTCGTTGACCACCGGCTTCTTTGGAATGGGCCTAAACACGGGCACGCCCAATGGCAGCGGACGCGCCTCCGTCATGAGCTGTGACTGCACTTGTGCTTGTGCTTGAGCTTGCTTCTTGATCGCGGCCTGACCCTGCTGCAGCAGCTGCAGATTGTATGGCACCGGGCCCGTGGAGCGTGATGAAATGCGTTTGTCCGACAGCGTCTGTTGGCCAGGTGGGAGCTACAAACAAGCCAACAGCTTAATCAAGTTATCTTCGAGTTGGTTTACATTCAAAAAAAAACTCACTTCATGCTGCTGCTGTTGGCTGGAGGGCAGCACGCCGACGAGCTCAGGTGGTGCTCCATTTCTGTAGCTGATGGCGCGACGACGATCGCTCTCCTGGTTGCCCAGCGATTCCTTGAAGCCCAACTCGTCGCCCAAGCTGAGACCTGCAAGCAAAGTGTGTTAGCTTCGATCTTTGGACGGCCCGTCGTCAAGCGTCTATCGTCAATCAAAGTGTTAATCAAAGGCCTTTTGTCTCTTGACAGCTTTTGTTTATCCCTATCAAAGATTTAGCTATTGTTTCTATTGTATGGTATTATGTTATATACAGATCGCTGGCCAATGCTCAATGCTACGGATATTGAACCGCGATCAAGTCTCTCACTCACTCTCTCTTATTCGACTCAGCTGAGTCGGCGACTTGACATTGTCATTGGCATTGGCATTAATTCATTGATTACTTTTAAACGCTGTGTTTAGCGCACAGATCTGGTTATGTCTATATACAAACACTACTAAAATTGATTTATATACAAACAAATGAGAGATAGTTGAAAGTTGGGTGGGCGGGGATATGTAGGATATATAGGATATATGGGATATAGGATATAGGTTCCTAGATTCGATTCGAGATTTACCTAAACCGAAATGTGCCTTTACGCCACCCAAATTTCGTACACGAAACAGTCCAGACTTTTTGAAGTTACAATCGAGTGTGAAACCGTAATCGGACATAAAAACGCAAGTCCCGCAAGCCAATCCTATAAATAAATAGAAAAAGCATACACAGAATAGGATAGTTGTTCAAATATAATACAAAAGGTTCGTTACAGTCGTGTTAGTTTCGAGAAGCATGAGGTTAGTTGTTGTATGGAAGACGCGATGAAGTTAGGAAATCTATGCACGCATATATTTATTTAGTCAGAGTGTTGTGAATGAAACTTTAGATAGTAATAACAGATATATTGAGGTTCAAATTCGAATTGTGGCTGCTATTGGGCTGGGCACCACCATCACAAATCCAATTAAACAGGTCTTTGGAATTGCCGTGACTGCCGTTGGCACAGTTTTCGCACGCGTTAACAACACAAGAGTCCAGCTAGACAATTTAATAACAAATAAACTCTGACTGCGAATACAATACGAAATATATCGCAGTAGTATATGGAATTTATGGTAATAAACGCAGAGACTTAAGAGATGCCCCGCATCGAATTCAAAATGCGTTGGCTCAACATTTTTTATTTTTGATTTTTGATTGATGATTGATGATGGTTTCTGTTGTTGTCAGCCAGCCCACAGATGCTGGCAATTCGATAAGACCACGAAAAACATTACAAACAGCAACAACACTATAAATGTTATAAGTATATCAAGGTGTCAATACATATAACAAAAAGACTTATTTAGTATTGGAAGCTTGTGCACATTGAAGCGGAAACCTTTCAAAATGTTTCTTAATTTGCCATTATATAAACCTAAGATCGGAGATCTTTCCAAAGGGCAGCACTAATCTGACTTGCTGCTTAGCTAACGATGCCGTGTCCAAAACAATTACGAAACAAACTAAAAAGAACCTGAATGAAATCGTCTGAAAGACTTCCTTAAGAAAAAACCAGCCGAAGTAAACAAATTTGAACGAGCAGTCGTTGTGAGAGATACTTTAAGCCGAGTTTGCTTAACTAACATAATTTATGTGTTAGCTAATCGCAAACATATGAACAACAACTAGAGCGACCCTAAAGCAAACAGCAAGTGAAACAAATTGCAACGTCTTGAGTTCAAATTAAATCGTTGTTAGCATGTCAAGTGGGACATGAAATCTGTCAGTTTTATGGTTGTGTCTCAGTTTGAGTGGATTCTTTGAAAATGTCAGCAATGTAAAAACATACCAGCAATTACAATTGAATTAATGATGCCAATGATAACAGCCAAATCCATATTCATAAGTTAACTAATTGCCGGGTGATCCAATGTGAACTCGCCGTCCATTGATACAAAATACACATCCATTTTAATACAACATACTATGTATATTCAACTATAATGGATGTGGCCTGTGGCTGGCCAATTAATTGACTTTGTTCGGACTTGTGTTAATAGCTCTCTGTACTCACTACGCAGCTGGTTCAAGGAAAATGGAGCGTGTTTTAAAAACAAATGCGGACTTTGGCACTTTGGCGAGGGCCAATTTTTAGATATGCCCGCAGTTAAGAGCATTTTTGCGGTTCAACGGGGTTAGACTTCGACTTTGCCAGGTGCCATTAGCGCCAAAGAAACCACATCAGACTGTATCTAATGGCTGAACATCATGGCAAGGCGACATTAGCATCTTCAAGCCATTTCAAATTATTCAAGCCACACAAAGCAGAACATCAATCGGCGGGCTATCAAAGGTGTAATTGTCCATCAACAGAAATAATAAAGAGAACATTAAGCTGCGGGAGACCAAACTTCAAAGAAAACATTTGTCTGCCGCATACCAAAGTCGTTTATCTCATTGAAATAGATGCTTAGCAAACTACTTGGTAGATGGACAACACGTGTGTTTATGTTTTCATCTATGTGGATAATCGAACAAACTTTCTAACTGTCTAACACCCTAGCTTTTTATTTAAATATTTACTTATCACTTTTACACATTCGAGTCATCTGGCTAAATATTTATTTATCTTTTTCACACAATATCGCACACACTTTTAATTTTCTGCTCAATTTTCTGTGCACATTGCACAAACATGAGAGAATTTTATTCATTTCATTAAAATGAATATTGTATTTGTAAATTGTTAAATTGCCCTAAATATTTGTGTGCCATAAATTAATAATGTTGCTCAATTTGTCAGACAAATTGCACTTTTACTGTGTTGTCGCGGCTAGCAAGAATGCATTAAGCATGCGCCATGTGAGCCGAGCAGCAATTTTAATGACACCCTTTTGCGGGTAATTGACGAATTTGCCGATAGAGACATTAAAATAGATTGACTGTTTCGAAATTGGCAAACGACCGCGGCACAAGCCAAGCAAAGCGATTAAACATGCCAACAAAAACAAAAATTAATATGAATATTTGCAATTAAATGTGGAAAACTGAAAAACAAAAAGAAGAAAAACTACAGGCTACAACAGGCACAGAGGAAGAGCAATAGCCGGCAAATAGACCGGCAGAGACAACAAACTACAATTACAACAACAGTAATAACAACAACAACAGCAACAACAGCAAGTCGAAGAGGAACGACAACACAGTTAGTCACAGGCCGCTTTCACCGTCATCATCTCGAGCGCGTCTGTATGAAATGTTAGTGGTTTTGGCTTTGGCTTTTCAGCTTGGCGTTTTGTTTGTGTGTTGAGTTCGGGTTTGAGTTTATGACTTGTCGCCGTCGCCGCCGCCGTCGCAACTGGAGTCGCCACGCCAAGCAAATAGAAATTGAAACTGAACAAATAATGAGGCATAAATATGCAGTCGGTGCCGGTCAAGCCGCGTGCCATTGACCACAAGCCCCAAAACTCTGGCTGACTATCTATCTCACTTTGGTTATTACTTTCCGTTTCAGCTCAATTCGAAACGATTCCTCCACAAATGTCTGACTGGGCAGGGAGATCAGGTGCAGGCCACGCCAGTTAGCACCTCGATACGCTGCGAAAGTGGGTCAAATCAGATGAAGATGATGGCAGCAGGGTAAAAAAAAACACACACACAATTTTAAAACATTGATATTAATTGCTGACGCTTTTGCGGAATGTTTCTCGCTGTTGGCTGGCATTAATTCAATTTGACTTGATCGCTGGGCCGCCAGTTAAATGCAAATATCGTGTATAAATTATGACCGATCATTTGGGCCTGCGCATGAGGCATCTTGAATCACACTCTGCCGGTAAGTGTTTCTTTATGCCAGCAGTGCAAAGCCTTAACCTCTGAATGCCATTTGCCGCTTTTGATTTCCTCCTCCCCTTTGTCGTGTTTTGGTTTTGGGCCCAACAATTTTTACATTCAGTTTTGCATTGTTTGCCAGCGTGTTTTTTATGTTCCATCTTTTTGCTGCTTTTTCATTGTCAATGCGAGAGCATTGTTTGCAGTCGCATACGAGATCATACTATAAAAGGAAATAACTTTGAATTGAATTAAACGACTTGAGCTGCTGAGAATTCCTTTCCCTTTCGTGTGGTCGGTCTATCTCACTCAATCAAGATAAGTATATCTCGATAATTTGTTACACCCAAGCAGCAACAGCAAACGTTCGTTCGTTCAACTTGACCTCGTCTAAGGTTTCTATTTCCCACGACAAAAATTCCATTAAACCAAACGACGCGTTGTCGATCATGCAGGAAAGCAGCACTAACTCAAACTCTAACTCGAATTCGAACTTTAACGATATCTCTGGGATCGACAGCGACTATGTGCTGGTATGTTTTAAGATAATGTTACTAGGCTGACCTTGTCTAGTGTCCATTACGGCATCGTACCTGCATCTGCCTGTAGAAAGACCCCGGCACGACACAGCCCCAAATGCCCAGTGCGTGAGCTCAGCCAAATTAGAAACAAACCCAGACAAACAGTCAGTCAGTCAGTCCGTCAGTCATTCAGTCTGTCAGTCAGTGTGGCAGCCAAGGGTCGCATCTGTGTAAAGTGTCAGCTGCCAATCTGCATGCTAATTCGTTTTGTCAGTTAATTATGTTAATTGAACGATGCTCTTGACAGTGAGTGATAGGGCCCCAAAAAACAAAACACCCATCAAATTGTTGAATGTTTGGCCACTTCAAAATCTCTACAATATGTCGAATTAAATTGCAATTTGAGAGCCATTTGTTCCAAATGAAGTTCCTCACTCTCTGCGTATGCAAAGTGTGTGTAGTCTACTGTATGTGTGTGTGGGGCCAATAAGTTAAAATAACAAAACTTGACTCTTTATTATGTGCTTTGTCACGCCGACACTCGAACACGCTTCTCATTAAATCAATATTTATAATAAAATAAGCTGCAATCATCCCAAGATTTAAAACTGATTTCAAAGAGAGATTACTTATCAAGGATTACTCTAATTTTGGACATCCAAATCTAAAGTAATACTTTGTTCAATTGGTTTATAGTGGCATTTAAAATTCTAATCTTGTATGCAAATATTTTTTCATCTCTTCAATGAATATCGATGATTTTTTTGTATTTCAAAAGACGAAACAAAGAGTTCACTTTCAGTCGTAATCAAAGTTTAGAGCCTATTCATATTTTTATGACCAAATACCTTGGGAGTGGCAAAGATTATCATGAGATAAATGATCCATGCATGCCGAGCTGTAACCTTACACTCGCAACTTTCTATGCAAACTGATGAACTATGCTTGCTTGACTGTGTGAAATCGAATGTTGCGCGAAAAAGGGGAAAACAGTCCCATTCATTAAAAATGAAATTTAAGTACGCTGTTAAAAGTCTTTACAATGTGCATAAAGATATACAATCAATATTTGTTTTGTGGATTGCAAGGCCTACTTGAGTATGTTGCCAACTTATTAAAATAGAAGAACAACTCTCGTTGCAGGGTAATAAAAAGTGCCGTAGCTAAAGCAGCAACCACAACAACAACAACAACAACAATAATAACAATAGGTAACAAAGACGCCCAGAAGCGATGCAGCAGCGCCCGGGTGAGCAAATGAGTCTGCAACCAGCTGTCGTGATAACCAAGTCAAGAGTCAGACCCCGAGTTAGAGTTGGAGTCGCCGTCGGAGTCGCTGTTGGAGTCACAGTCGGCGTGCGTGACCTTTGAAGGTCTTACGTGAGCGAGTTGCGAGCTGTGTGTTGCGTGAGCGAACCCAAAAATATCTTTGCCGCCAGCCTACCAGAGACATACTAACACACACTGAGATTATATGGTGGAGTCTGTGAAGACAATGTTACTACATTTATTTATGTGTGTTTTGGCGGCTGTGAAGATGCGATAATTATGCTTTAATTTATTGCTAATTGTGTACAAAAGTGTCACAGCGATTGCATAAAATTGAGAGCAGCGACTGCAAGTTCTTTTTATTTATTTTGTGTTATAAGGAATGCGGTGGGCACATTAATGACTTCAGCTTATAGCCTTTCACTTCAGCTAATTGGCCACTTAATGGCAGGCTTTTTCCTTCTGCACGACCATCAATATGACACGGCTCTTTTGCAAAAGTTTCTTTCGCTTGGCAAGGCCCTAAGACGGTGTCGCAGTTGCATTTCAGCCTGGCTGGCAATATGCATATTTTATAATTAAGAAAAACTTAATAGTGGAACTGCTAATTGCTGTTTTGAAAGTCATAAGCGGCACAGGCACAAGACCCAAAGACAAGTCACAGGTACAGGCTCATTTTCAAATGTGTTTGTCAGTCTAACATGACGTATGCGCCTTATTGGACACTTAGTCGCAGACTGGGGCTGCCATAAGTGGCAGCGGTAGCAACATAACAATATAAATAACTTCAGCAACGTTCACTGTTAGCCCTTTAGCAAAGATTTGTCGCAGCATTTTTCTTTTTTTTCGTTATTATTTTGTATTTTTTGTGTTATTTTTACTAAGAAGTTGCATAAAAGCGGTCTGCCAAAATGTGGGTTATATAAAAATAAGCGTCAGAGAGAAAGAAACCGTTCCGAAGCGCTGCGTCATTGACCACAAAACAAAAGATTGAGACGACAAACGGACAGCATCACAAAGCTGAATGGCGGAGAGAAAAATAAAGTAAAGAAAAAAAAAAAAAAAACGATGCGATGCCAAATGAAGCCGACATGAGAGGCAACTTAATAATTTTATTGGCCAGGAATTGATGAATCACTCTATGCCATATGTGCTTATGTAGCCATCGATCAGCATATTCGCGCCCATCTTCGAGGGTCATGGGATAAACTGGAGGCATCTAGACAAGTTCCTAGCCGAAAAATAAATCATTGTTAGCTAATGGATAAAAAAAAAGCACTTGAGCTCAGCTCTCAATACAAACTATGCAAATGAGGCCTCTCGGCTTATGCAGATTTATCGGCGCCAAATCAAACAGAGCCAAGCGCCGAGTCAAATGGCAATTAACACCGACTGAACGATGATCGCTGTGCTCTACTTGTCCATCTTGATGCTCTGAACTTGACCGATTTTGCTGCGGATAACTGGGCGTATGCTAGGCAGAATGTCCATAATTGAGACGGAGATGGAGACAGAGACTGAGACTCAATGTCGAGATCTGACGTGCCTAGATTTGATTTGTTACACTTGAGGCTTGAGGAGATCGCGAGTTGCTAAAACACTTTATGCCAAATTGCAGTGTGAAGGTTAACCAAAAACGAACAGAAATGAGTTTGTATTTAAATTTGCATGCGAATTGATTAATATGGCGCACAAGTCAATGGCCAAGAAAACCGATATTATCTCAACACCTGCCAAATTGCGGCCATGGATGCAAACAATATGATTACGCTGGGCACACACTCTGCTCCCGAGCACTCTTCACAGTTGCCCCTCAAGTTTGTTATCCCAATTAACATGCACTACAAATACAACTTACAATTGTTTTGTTTTTTTTTTTTTTGCTCTTTTAATGACCCCATAGCCAAACGCCGCCCTCCTAGACATGCCCAGATAATTCGAGTCTATCGGTTTCAGATTCATTAATCTGCACTTAGAACCAAAACAAAACTCTTAAGCACAAATTTCCTGCAAGTCATCGCTAATGGCACTATCAAAAAAAAAAATTAATACAAAATAAAAATCAAGTTTGTTTCGGTTTTTCTTTTACATTAGCAAGGTTTCAAATGCTCAAGCTCGTTTGCATTGAGAAACCGCAGAGCTGAAACTATAACTATATACCCCACGAAAGCACACACAGAAGCTAGCCAAATAATCGGGTTAAGCGCAAGAGGCAAACACAAAGACAACGCAGAAACACCAAGACATAATCGCAAAAAAACATATGTTAGAATTGGACGTCAAAGTATAAACGACTGCATAATACTTCGCACATAAAAACGTTTATTGATTTTCTTTATAGTTTGCAGATTAAAAATTATATGTGGTAACAGGCTCTAAAAATTGTGTAAGCGTAACGAAATTAAACATGCGAGTTATTAAAGAGAATTAACTACATTTGAAGTGCCAACGATATTTGCATAATTGTGAATACTCCTTTTTATCTTTACAGGGTATTAACAATGCAAACCAGTAATCGCTAAGAATCGATAGGCTAACAGTGAGTTGGCAACAGCTAAACACTTAAATTGAAAAGTCTTAGAATACAATGGATTTTTCCTTGTCGTCACGAACAGTTTTTTTTGTTGGCGTGCAGCTGTTGGACTTGCCCCTGCCCCTTTCCGTGTCCGCCCACCTATTGCAGCAGTTGACATGAATTCAATGTTTATTGCTCATCTCTCGATTGAATTATGTACAATTACCCGACATTACCTGAATACATAACCAGTTTAATCATCTTTTAAAATTGTATTACGAGATCTTGTAAGCTTGATTTTTTGTCGTTTTTAATGGCCCGCTTCTTCTAATCGCACACCAGTTTTTCGGTTATGATGCAAAAAGAATTTAAGTGTGTCTGTTGTCTGTTGTCTGTTGCGTTGTGTAAGGCAAACGAATTGTGCGACTGAGTCGGTGGCAAGTTGTCTAATAACTTATTTCATGCGTGACAAGGCAGCTACAAACGAAAGACTTAAGACACGAACTTGATGTCGAAAATGATATGCAACTAGTTTTCAGGTATTTAATTACATTACAACTAATCAGCTTAAATAAGTAACGCAAAACGGGTTGATAAATGAACGAAACCAAGTGCAGCATGTATTGTTTATTTGCATTGCAGTGATATTAGACAATTAATTGGCAATTATTGAGGTGAACCCAACCGACACCTGGTGTGAAAAGCGAAAACAAAACAAGAAAACCAAACGAAACGAAACGCAAAACGTAAACAAAATGCATTTTACTCACTCGCCGCCTGCATGATCAGAAATCCAATAACAAAAAAATTCATTTTTCACCTCTGTTTATGCTTCACACTTTTTTACACCACAATGCACAAAAATTTTTTATTTGGGATATAATTCGTCGAGAGATGGTGGATGGTTATTCGGTTATTTGTTCGAATTCGTAGAGCGTACGATAATTTCGCTGGGCAATTTCCTTGTTGAATGAATACTCGCACTTGCACTCAACTGAGCACTCAACACTCACACTGCAAATAACTTCAGCTGCGGATAAACACAAACAATTTATTTTATTTTTTTCGGTTGTTTTTCAGCTACTATGGAAATGGAATGGAAAATAAACGTGAGCATTATACGCATTATAAAATGGTTTTATGCACGACTCGTGCCTCGTATCGGAAGTTACTCTAGCGATAATTAAATTTAATTAAGTCATTATAATCTTCTTTTTTTTTTTGGTATTTTCCTGGCCGTCTGTAAGTTGGTTTATTTTGGATGAAAAATGCCTCAAAAACCGATCTGAGCCAAAGACAATTGGCATCCGTGCCAAGAAATGCGCGTAAATTGAAAAACCGGTAAACAGAAAACGCAAATGAGCTAAGCAAACACTCTCTCTTTCTGTTAAACTTTAAAGTAAAAGTGAAGACGCTAACGCAGATGCCAATCTCGATATCGCATCGATGCCGCTGACGCTTAAAAAAAAAAAAAATAAATAAACCGCGTGGGCCGTAAACGTTGTAATTTATTTATGAATCAATAAAAGTACAAAAAAAAACTATATGAGTTAAATTTACAGATTTCTGCATAATTGTTATGATATTTAGTTGGGCTTAACTATGAAAATCTATGGTGTGTGACAGCCGCCAGGTCGAGCACTTTCCAATCATTTTGGTCGGCTGACTGTCGCGCCATAATTTTCGAAGCTGACTCAAAACCGTTTTCGTAGCTACTCTATTGTCACTATCAACACGAGCTGACTTCGCCACGCCCACCTACCCAAAAAACTTCGGCACGTCGAAGACAACAAAAATAAAAAAAAACAAAACTACAGAAAATCAGTAACAACGTGCAGCAGTTCTGCGTTTAAAACTTGTAAAGATACAAATCGCAGGTAAAAGTTGTTTTTCGATACGCTTTTATTTCGTCTGTCTGTTTTAGTGTTAAATAAATATAAAGATATATGCATGTATATTTTGATTCTTCGTCTTATTTAGATTAACACAATTATGAGGACCGCTCTAATCAATTAACAAATTGACACTTTTCGCTTTTAATTGCACAAATCTTTATGCATTCAATAAATTATAGACAATATTGCGATGGCCTCGTAATATTTCACTTTTTCACATTAACACGCATTCTTCACATAGTTGTAGTTGTTTAAGTTTTAAACGAAATATACATATATCTATAATTAAATATATATGCATGTGTATATGCTTCGATCTAAGCTAAGCTTGTTTTCGTAAGCATTTGTAATTGTTGCTAGAGCGAGTCTCCTTTACCGAATACGTTTTTAAATGCGAGACGCCACAAGAATTGAGATACGCGCGCGACGTGCAAAACTTGCAACTTCAACGAACGGCCAACGACTGTAAACTGAACATGAATCAGAAATTGTGGCCAAGCAGCCCGCTAAAGCAACACCACTGCACAACACCACGCCGAACTGGCCTCTTTGGACTTTTGGCTTGGTTTCGAAAGCGACGGCTTTGCGCATGCGTGTCTGAGTCTCTCTCATATGGTAGTCTCGTGCGTCGCTTTGCAACACTGGCTCATGCTCTGATATGTCTTTTCAAAATGCAAACTTCTATTGATAAGAAAATTTTAATTTCACATTAGATCGTACTCTTTAGACGATTAATACTCATTACGGTAAAATAGGATTTGATATTCAAGTAAGTAAGAATAAATTTATCAATTTGGTATTATTATTAATTAATTCATAATTTATTTAAATATGAAATTCAATCTCTCGTTTAATTGTCGCTTTGTTCATTTACAAGCTATTATTATTTTTCATTGCTTGGATTGGTTAAATTTGATAAATATTTCATATGAGTATATAAATTGTATATAATGTTTAATAGAGCATAAGTTCTGATGCTATTAATTTCATATTTTTACTGAAGTCATCACTTCACCATGTTAATCACAATTCATATGCGAAGTTCTAATATACGAAACACAAAGCCAAAGTAAATCAACGTAAATCTTCAAATATGCTAACATATTGCAAACATTGCGCTCAAAATAAATTCTAAAATTGATCAAAAATTACAGGTTTTACTACCGAATCTTTGGTTATATTCGCATCAAACAAGAGCCATAGATACTCTTTCCTATGCAGCGTCAACGGAAGCATTAAAAGAGCTACTGAAGCTGGAGGAGTTGCACTCTGAAAGTCTAAAGGAATATTTGGATGAGCTGAGAGACAAACTAAACTTGTTTGAAAGGTGAGTTAACTGTTATAAATTAAACATTCTGCAATTATTTTCTACAGTGCTCTAACCAACTTTCGCGCTGAGCAACTGCAGAGAAACTCGCACTCGGATTACTTGCATAATCCGCTGAACAGTCTTGAGATGATGCGACGGCAAACAGGATTGGTCAAAGTGGGTAGCGTACATGGCGCAGTTACGAGGAACGGGTAAACAACAAAAATTAAAGAAGCTTTTCAAATATGTCAAACTCTTACAGCACAAATTGCCTATGCTAAGGAGATGCGCCCAGAGTTTCCAAAAGCTGCGAATCTTGAGGTAGCCAGTCGGGGCTTACAACTGTTGATTGACTATTAAGAATTGGATTCCAAGGATTGCAAAAAGGAGCAATTCAACTTGGATCCCATTGTAATGCCCTATTACGATGTCATTTACGATAGTGAAATCAAGTGGCTGTTGAACAGAACGCTCGTCGTTAAAGACACCCTCTTAACTACTAAAACAGACGACGATAAAATTTTACGACACAGCCAAAAGTTCAACAGATATGTTGGGTTTCAATTTGCAGAGTGGCGATAGTTTTACAATGATAAACTGTGGCAATATACATCTCAACGTCAGCGTGCAACAATCTATAGAAAGATGACACTCCCCATCCCCCATCCCCCATCCCCCATTGTGCCCCATAATTTTGGGCGCAAAATATGGTAAGCTCTGATCGTCTAACGCATCGAGGCCTCCCCACCAAAATAATCTTAGCGATAATCTTATACTAAAATTTATAAAAGCCAATTCAGTGAGCTTAATCAATTTAAACTTTTCTTAGTGCTTGTGTTATTTTCGCTTGAAAGGATGGAACGTAATTTATAATTGAACTGTATTTTCAGCAGCAGCCCTATTCAGCCTTAAGTAGCAAAGACGCTTTGAGCATTTGAACGCTTTAAAAATAAAGCGAAGTTTTCTTTGAAAATCACATACAAACTGTTCGCTTATAGCCTTTTAGCAATATGGTACAATCGATAACAATTATTCCTATTAACTGGAACTGATGCTGGCCTTGGTGAGACGATACTTTTGCACGGCAAACAGTGCACCCTCCTCCGACGTAAGTTGGTCGAGGTATTTGGCCTGCAGACAATCATTAGAAACGCCATTCATCTTCTCCTCCACGAAAGCAAAATGTAGCATGGCATTGGGCACACAATTAAGCTCCAGCAGCGTCTCATTCGATGGCAGCACCTTCTTCGGCGGTATGGTAAACAAATGGAATTGTTCGCTGGGATTGGAGAGAAATTCACGCACAAAATCCTCCACTCTGGAAACCGGTTCGTGTGGCTTGAAAATGCCTTGCAGCACATAACGATTGGGGAACTGTATGCGTATTACGCAGTCCTTGTACTGATTCAGCTTTGCCAGCATGGCCTTTTGGCGCTCCAATTCTCGTAGATTGGACGTGAGCAGCGGTGCATCTTCGTTGCCCGAAGCGGTGCGCTTCAGATCACGCAGCACCATTTTCAGATCGTTGACAGTCAGATCGAAAAAGGAATCGGGCAAGTCATCGTTGTGCCTGTTAGCGGCATCCAGCGAGAAAAGCACTGCGTTTCTGGGGCCAATCACATTGACCACAGGTGGCGCTTTGCCTGGCATCTCGTCGGCATCAGCCTCATCGTATTCCTGCTGCCGATTGCGATGGTGCAGTGAATAACCCGAACCACTGCCCCAATCGTATTTGACTTTGGCGGGCTCATCTTTGGCAACAGCGGCTGCAGCTCCATCTTCTTTCTCTGTCGCGCCAGCGTTTTGTTCTGCGGGTGCTGTACGCTTCAATGACTTAACCATGTCGCTGGTGAGCGCAAATCCACCACCACCACCGCCAGCAGCACCGCCCATGGCTGATCGGGAGGTGCTTGGCTGATCGTCCTCGTCTTTGGCTTTGGCCTTCACCTCGGCGGGTTTGTAGACATTTGCTTGGCGCTTCAGATCCTCAGGCTTTTTGTTGATCAGCCGCATCATGGCACGTCCCTCAAGTATGCCCAAAGACTTCAGTGTGGTCTTTTGCATCTGCTCCACACCAATCACCTCGCTGCGCATGTAAATGATCACGGGACTCTCATAGGTCTCGGAGAGCGTCAGACACAAATCCTGCACTACATGCCATACGGTGGCTTTGGGCGCAAACTCTCCCTGTACACGGCTGTTGTCCTGTAGTTGTATGCATACAACGACGTTGCTTAACGTGCGTCGCTTCTCGGTAGGCTCCATTTCTAGCACACAATTGTTGGGCAGACCGCTAAAGCGGAACTGCTGCGTCAGACTCACGTCTTTGTTGTGGAACTTGAGGCAATGCTCCTCACTGTCGAATCCATGCTTCTCGCTCGCCGTCTCTAGAATCTCCAGTAGTGTCATGTCCGGTTTAACATTGACATTCTGACGCCGCCCATTGGGTAGCAGGACTGTGACCCGTTTTTCCATGCTTCTTCTTCGTTCGAGTGAAGTTGGAGACGCGTTCAATGAAGAAGCCCTATTATTGTCTGGAGAGCAACATGTGTATATGAGTGTGTCAAGTAAACAAATACTCACAGCTGCTGGAATATAATGTCAGTTTTCGAATTATCTTCACAATACGTTGCTACTTTGGTTTCTTGTATTTATATATTTTGTTATAAACGAACGTTAAGCCCGATTTATGCCGGTCACCACTGATTGCGAATAAAATAATACCAAATATACTTTGAAATTCTTTGCCTATACCAGTATATGTACAAAAATCACCTTACACCTAATTTTGGCTGAAAAAATATCGTACACGGTCACGCTGGGTTGTTGGCATTACCGATGAATATAGTGCTAAACCGATATTGTTTTTGCAGACAAAGAATGTGATTATTACTGTTTCAAAAAAGGAAAATACTTCCATTGCACATAATGCACAGCACCATGCGATTGCCAAAAATACACTAACTGTTTTTATTATTTCGTGCGTGTTATCGTTAATCGATAAAGTTTTAAAATTTTATTATTATTTAGCATGACAACTCTGACCATATTTTTATAACCAGTGTGACCAATTGCGTTTAGTGATCGTGTGCGAAATACACTTGTGATAACACCGCCGCCAGTAGAACGCAGCAGTTCTTTTTTATTAATATAAATATTTACATTTAGCTTACCACAAATGTACACAAGATTATTGCAACACTTGGGAAACAGCGCTAGGTTAGCACCACATCAGAATTCACGGGATTCAATGCGATTGTGGATCTCGTCTTCTAAACAACACCTGTTACATAAACATTTTTTGCATTTCCAGGTGCTTGGCCTCAAAGGCCACGCCAAAAGTGCAGCCCATCAACAAAATAGTGATTTCCAATCGAGGCGAAATCGCCTGTCGTGTAATCAAGACTGCTCGCAAATTGGGCGTGCGCACTGTAGCTGTTTACTCCGATCCAGATGAGCACAGTCTGCACACCGAGATGGCCGACGAAGCATATCGTGTTGGCGAAGCAGCTTCTTATTTGCGTGGCGAACGCATTTTGGAGATTGCCAAGAAGTCGGGTGCACAAGCCATACATCCTGGCTATGGCTTCCTCTCCGAGTCCGTGGAATTTGCCGAGCTGTGCCAACGTGAAGGTGTAATTTTCATGGGCCCACCAAGCTCCGCGATTCGTGACATGGGCATCAAAAGCACCAGTAAAGCGATTATGGCAGCTGCCGGCGTTCCAATCATCAATGGCTATCATGGCGATGATCAGTCGGACACTTGTCTGCAGGCTGAAGCGGCGAAAATCGGTTTTCCGCTGATGATCAAGGCCGTGCGTGGCGGTGGCGGCAAAGGCATGAGAATTGCCGAGAAACCAGAAGATTTTCTAACTGCCTTGAATTCGGCACGCATTGAATCCCAGAAGGCTTTTGGAGACAGCTCTGTGCTGCTCGAGCGCTATGTGCGCTCACCACGCCATGTAGAAGTGCAAGTGTTTGCCGACCAATATGGCGATGCTGTCTATCTGTGGGAACGCGACTGCAGTGTGCAGCGTCGCCATCAGAAGATCATAGAGGAAGCGCCAGCGGTAAGCACAATTCTCATATCTCCTTAATAAACATTTAATACCATGGTTAATGTTGCAGCCTGGTTTGTCTGAGGAACTGCGTCGCGAACTAGGCGAAGCTGCTGTGCGAGCCGCCAAGGCTGTAGGCTATGTGGGCGCCGGCACAGTAGAGTTTATTCTAGACAAGGAGGATCTGTCCTTCCACTTCATGGAGATGAACACGCGTCTGCAGGTCGAGCATCCCATTTCGGAAATGATAACTGGCACCGATCTCGTCGAGTGGCAAATACGCATTGCTGCCGGCGAGCCTCTGCCTCTAACGCAGTCGCAGATTAAGCGGAATGGCCATGCGTTCGAGGCGCGCATCTATGCTGAGAATCCGCGTGGAGGCTTTCTGCCTGGCGCCGGACCACTGCGCTATCTGAGTACTCCTAAGCCCAGCGCCGAAGTGCGTGTGGAGACGGGAGTTCGTGAAGGCGATGAGGTGTCTGTGCACTACGATCCCATGATTGCCAAACTGGTTGTTTGGGGCGAGAATCGCACTCAGGCGCTGAACTCTCTGATTGCTCGCTTAGGCGAATATCATGTTGGTATTTTCCATCAAGTATTTCAATTTCAATTTATTAAATCTTACAATGCTTTTTAGATTGCTGGTCTGGAGACTAACATCAACTTTTTGATCGATCTAGCCTCTCATCCGGAATTCCAATCAGCTAATGTGCACACTGGCTTCATTGATCAGCACTTTGATACGCTGTTTCCACCAATTGTCATCGAGCAGCAGCAGCTGAGCCAAGCCGCGCTCTCGTTGATCTTCAATGAGCTGCAGGCGGCTCATAGCAATGCCAGCGGTCGCCAAGATCCATTTGCTGCTGCATCAAATGTGCGCCTCAATTATGCGCTGCTGCGCAAATACAACTTGAAGGCACAGGACAAGGGTATGGCATTGGGTAAAAGCATTAGCCCTACTTCAAATCAAACTAATTCCATGTATTATATCTTAGTTTATGCTGTGGAAGTGAAGTACGACAATGGCGACATCGAAATTCGCGTTGATGGCGGTGCCTGGCAAGTCGTTAAAGCTGAGCGTGTACAGGATGACGAACGTCTGAAAATCCGTGCCAATATCGACAACAACATCTCCACTTACAATGCCAACATTGATGGAGAAAGTGTTACGCTCTTCCTGGAGGTAAGTGTCAAAGAATTCTCGCTACTTTGGCTACTAACTAAAATTTATTTTTCACAAATAGAATGGCAAACTGGACTTTGAGCTGGTGCAGCCCAAGTTCCTGAGCGCTCAGGCTGATCAGCTGGGTAGCGGCAGTTCGAGAGTTGTGGCCCCCATGCCCGGTGTGCTGGAGAAAGTGCTGGTTAAGCCCGGCGATAAAGTCAAGAAGGGCGACAGTCTAGCCGTGCTCATTGGTAAGTTAACACTACTACAATTGGATTTAAATCCTTTCTAATCAATTTTTCAATAGCCATGAAAATGGAGCACATTCTGAAGGCGCCAAAGGATGCTACTATCAAGTCAATTGGAGGGGCCGAGGGCGATAATGTAGCCAAGGGAGCTGCAGTCATTACATTTGTCGATGAGGAGGTGGCCAATTAAGCATGCTTGTGATTTAATTGCGTACCAGGGAATTGTTGCATTTATCCACAGAAATGTTTTGTGTTTTGATCAGTTTTAAGCTTTACCGCGTGCATTTATTAGATATAAGCCAAATAGTTTTCCATTTAATGGACCATTGTTGTCATGTCCTTTTGACATTAAAAGCGGATTATTCCTTTATATCGAATGGAATTCGTTTCATTATTTACTGTTGTGGGTGCATTGCCAAGAATAAAATTGGAAAAAAAATGTTTTGTTTTATTAATTTTTTTGTTTATGTGTTTTGTCGTTTAATTTATATGCATTGTGTAGTTGCCATGCTCGCATTCACTTCACAGACATACATACACTCAATATACATAGCGAAGTATGTAAATTAAAATACAAGCTTATTTAATGTAGCAAATATGATTGATCTATTGTGAGGAAACAAAGAATTAAGAATACGATTGTTTGCTTACATTTCGCGTTTATTTTGCAACTTAAAACATAATAATTTAATAAATGTTTAACAAATTTCACTTAATACAAAAAACACTAAATAATTAAAAATATATGTATATATTTATATATGTACTTAGTATAAACATAATCAAGTTTCTTTTATTTATTTCTTTTCTTTTTTATATTTAGTCCACATTTGTCCTATCTTCGCTGGCGTTTTATACTGTTCTTGTTTTTGATTTTTTCTTTGTTTTGTATCATTCAATTAATTCATTTCACTTGATTCGCAGTTGAAAAAATTAGTTATGAAAGAGGGAAACGCTTCTCAGGGGGCGAGCGACACTTGTGTGGCATGATGAGTACTGAAGATGCAATTTGGTTTTTCTTGCCTTAATCGAAACTGTTCCGCTGTCGGACACAACAGCCGAGCGCACACATATATATATAATGTATTTATATATATGTATATATATATTTTTATTTATTTATTTTGTTTCCTAATTTTTTATTTATGTTTGCATGTATGTTTTGGGTGTGTACTTGTGTGTGTGTGTGTGTTTATGTAGTAGGTTTCATTTGATTCAGTTAATGTTTAGATTGCTCGCTTTCCATGCGTAATACATCTCAATTTATATATACTATATATAAATACAATTATTAACGTGCAACTTAAACCACCATAGTATTAGTGAATGCAAGTGTGTGTGTTGTTTTCTTTTTTTTTGTCGTGTATGTATGTAATTTGTTTAGGTAATAAGGTATAAAGTACAATAACTATTTAAACACCCTTTTATTATCGGTTTCTATTTCTTTTTTCTCCGTCTGACTTCGTCTACATTTCGTTCTCATTTTTTGTTACTCTCGTATTTCATCTTTATGTGTTTATATTTTTGTTTCTCTTTTCTTCTTTATTTCGATTTGTTTATAACTACTAGCATTTAAGTCTCGTTTTGTTATATTTTAAAGTTGTTTCTTTTTTTTTTGTTTTTACAGCACATTCATTCCAGCTAAATCCATTCACAACATTTCGCAACTTATTTACTGTTGTTATTGTTGTTGTTGTAGTTGTTGCTGCAGTTGTTGCCTGTTTATAGCAAAAAAAAAACTTTTCGTTTTGTTTCTATGAAGTTTAAATTAAGTGTTTCTCAATTAATGAGTTGAGTTCAGGCGATCCCGTTGTTGTAGTAGCTGGTGTTGTTGTTGTGGTCGTCGCCGTATTTGTTGCCGGTGCTATAATTGCTGAAATCGCTGATGTTGTTGTTGTTGTTGCTGTCGTTGGTTCTGTTATCGTTATAGTTGCCTCTACCGTTGTTGCTACAGTTGCGTCTGATGCTGACGTTGTTGTTGATGTTGTTGTCGTTGTTTCACTAGACACAGTTGTTGCTGTTGCGGGAGTTGTTGCAGTTGTTTCGTCTGTTGCTGCCACTTCCTCGGTTTCCATATTCTTTTTTTTCAATGGCCTTCTTCGCTCTTTCCTGTGCGCCGACTGCTGTGGATATAAAAGAAAACATATAAATAACCACTTCAACGTAATAAAACAACAATCAAAATAATGGGAAAAGGATAAGTTCGTGATCGTGACGCACTAAACACTTGATGAGTGCAGTTTGAACGTCAGAAAAATATAATTAAGCAGAAATTAGTATGTGTGCTCATGTGAATATATAAGTGTATGTGTGTGGATATGTACAAGTGTATATTGTATCTGCGTGTGTGTAAGTGTTGCGCCTGAATCAATAAGGCATTGAGCTGAAATAAAGCTAAGAAAGGTCGCTAGTCGCTAGTGTTGTCTGTTATCAGTGGACACGGATAACAAAATGATGATCGTTGGCACATTAGCACGATGCAAATTCATTTTTGGCTTTTGGCAGTTACAAACAAAATATAGATTTGTAAAATAATACAACAAACAATCAAACAAACAAACAAATGTGGTCGGATCATAGAATTAAATGAACAACTTCTAACTAACTTGGCGGCAAATCAAATTAAGCGGCTGGTGGAACTGTTGCTAATATCACCACGTTGTTGTTGTTGTTGCTGTTGTTGTTGTTGTTGTTGCTGTTGTAGTTGTTGTTGTTGCTTCTGCTGAAGTTGTTGTTGCTGTTTAGGTTGTAGCTGAAGCTGTAGTTGATGTTTCTGTTGATGTGACTGTGGTTGTTGTTGTAGCGATTTCGTTTGCTGTTTTTGTTGTTGTTGTTGTTGTGACTGTAGTTGTTGCAGTGGCGGCATTAGCAGCTCCGCTGCCGGCAGCAATTTACCTCCTCGGTTGATACGATTGCGGCTGCCCTGCGCACAGATTGTCAGTTGGAAAGGAAGAAGGGACAACAAAAACGAAACAGCGAAACATCGTAAAGGAGAGTTCATTTGGATAGTTGAAATAGAGAAAGAATTAGAACAAAGTTACCATGTTGTGTATTGTGTGGTGTGGTGTATGGTGTGTGTTGTGTGGGTGTGTAAGGTGTGTAGTTTCTATGTGTTTGTATGGCAAGGACACTAATAACCAAAGACAACTACAACAGTTTCAACTTATGGCTACCCCTAAATTCCAAAAAAAAAAAAACCCTCAGCAAACTCTCCAACGTTTCCTATTTACCTTGTCCATTGAAATTTTCATGTGATCCAAACTGTTGGTGAGTCCGTTTATATTGGAATCCCCGCCGTTTCCTGTTTCCTGAGCGCTGCTCTCCGTCTCGCTGTTGGCACCGCTGCCGCTTCCGCCACCACTTCCGCTGCCACTAGCTGGTGCCACATTCGCACTTGTGGTGCCACCGCCGCCGCCCGTTGAGGTGTAGGCGCCAAACAACTGACGCGTTAGTCGTGGTATGCCATTGCCATCCATAGAGGTCGAGGTCAGAGCCGGCACAGGGGTCGACGTTGGTGTCGAGGTCGGCGCCGGGCTCGGCCAGCCAACTGCAGGTATTGTGGTCAGACCCGAATAGTTAACCGTTTTATTATCTGGCTGCTGTTCTGGTTGTGCCTGCTGCTGTTGCTGCTGCTCATTGCTAGTAGCCTCTGTGCCTGGTGGCTGCTTTGCTCGTGTTTGCTGCTCCTGCTTGTTATCGTCGTTGGACTCCAAATCGGATTCGTTGTTTTCCTCCTGATCCTGAAATTTAAAGGAAAGCTGAGTTAGCACAATGGGTATTCCAGAAATAAATTGATATTATAGGCACCGTCGTAGCTTTCTCGCTCACCTCCTCCGGACACAGTTCATAGGCCATGGAGAAAGTGTGCTTTGCCGATAGTGAACGCTCAAGCATATAACCGTTGGTGTTATCATTGCTCTGTGCCGGCGGGGACCATGAGTACGAGTTGTAATGACAGCCACGCTGACGTTCCAGCTCATCCTGCAGCCACTCAACCGCAATGCTCCAGTGGCGACTTATGGTTGGAATGGTGTTCAGCATTTGCAGTGCAATCGGCGATTTGTGGAACAGATGCGTCAAGCATTTGATTATCTGGTAGGCGCGCTTCTGATAGTGGTCCTTTGCTCGCTGTATCATCTCCAACAATCCCTCACGCTGCTCCGCGACACCGTTGAGTGCATTGTGTGTGCGGTGGCGTTGCCATGAGTCCTCAATCAGCAGAATGTTCAGCAACAGATCGGTATGATGACGCATGTCATGGCAGTAGGCGTAGCCGCACTGCCACAACAATTCTGTGAGCACCGCACGCGAAAAGTTTGGATTCTCCCAGCTGCAATACTGCAACAGTTTCAGCCCCTCGTCGCCCACGTTCGTATCCTCTATGACCTTTTTAATATAGCTGCAACATAAAGCCAAGTAAATAAGTCTTCCAAATTAGAATGAACCTGCTTAAATGGACTTACCCAGTGCGATTAAAGAGAATGTCCTTGCATTCGCTGGACAGAGGAGTCAGTTCGTCATGGGCGATGTTCGAGTCCTTGAATGGATTCGGCAATGGACGTGCATTCTCAGTAGAACTCTCGCACTTGTCGCTCACATCGCTGCAGCGCACCAAATGCGACACCACTTGATGCAGCTTGCTGAACTCCGGATACTGATACTTGATCGACGGTCCAGGCCCATCATCCATGGCCACCTGCATAAACTGCACTGGCACATTCAGCTGCAAGAGCAAGAACCACATTATCCAATGTTATAGTTATAGGTTTATTCACTTTAGCTCACCTTAAGTAGCTGTTGCTTTTCGCGTGTGCCCAGACCCACGTACATGCTGAATAAACTGAAGTAGTGCGGTAAATGCTTGCCATAGTCGGCAGCCTCGGACTTAAGCAGGCGTAGCACGCTAATGAGTACCTGCTCGCAGAGATTGGTGCCCTCGTAGCCGACAAGTGGCTCGTCGTTGATGGCAAAGTGACAGAAGAACACAACCAGCTTGACGAACACAGTGCGCACCTCTGGCGACGGTGCCATCAGTATATACTCGCCTAGGCGCGATGGCGGCGAGAGCAGTGCATGATGCGCGAACCATTTGCGCACCAACATTGAGGAACGTATGTGATGTGAGAGCGTGTCGTACCTGTAAAGCACACACAATTTAATTAATGAACACATTGAGGCATTTCTAACGCTCATGCTTGCTACTCACCACTCGATGACGGGACCACGCAATGTTTTCTTTGTGCGAAATCCGGTGTGGAACAGAAATTGCGACGCCAACTGCACGCCCAGCAGAGAGAGTTCCTCGGCGGCGGGTGTCTGGAGAATGTATGGAATACATCAATATCAATTAACATGAAAATTGCGTCATTTTCGCATAATCATCACTCACAATCTTATCGCTGCGTGTTGATGGAATACTGCAGCTGACCAGTTTCTTGATGAAATTGAAGAACTCGACTGAGAAAATGCTGCGTGAGTGCAAAAAGCGTATATTTTGATGCCTGAAATTAATTAAAAATATGATTAAAAAAGGTTTAGGCAGTGGCTAAAGTATCGAAAGTACGCACCTAACACTGCGTTCAATTGGCTTTGGTAGCGGCAGCACAACATTTCGGCTTTCGGTGAGTGACAATTGCTCGACGCTGGCATCAAACTGCGTGGGATTTTGATCGCAGCGCGTGTAGAACAACATGTATGCATTCCACCAGCGCTTTTGGCGGCGATACTGCATGCGCTTCAGATTGTTGTCGTAGATCTCGCCCATGTAGTCGCCGCCAAAGCATTGCGCCTTCATTTCCTCATCCTCGTGCATTTTGCATTCAGTTACTTCGCCATCATCGAACTTGTACCACTGGCATTTGCCATTCGTTGGATTTCTGTAAGATCGTAATAAATCGTAATAAGTTTTGGAATAGTTTGCGTGTATTATTGCGACACTTACTTGGATACTATGTAGCTGAAGTAGTGGCCACCGGATGCCTGTCCGCTGTGCACCACAATGCCGGTCAGTTCATATTTTGTTGTTTCAACACTTGTTTGACAATTATCACCTACTTCCACAACTTCACCCTCTAGCTTAGCTAGGCCAGAAACTATACAAAATAAAATAAACAAAGATCGTTATTATTTGACTGGATAACAGTGATAATATAGACCTCAGTTTACATATAGGTGCTATTTTCAAATTAACAAGAACATCGCAATTGTTTCAGTCAGCTATAAACACTTCGTGTGCATTATTTCTCACCTGTGTAGGGCTCCATATCCAGGATACGAGGAAATTCAAAATAATCGTTAAACTTAATCGCACAGACGCGCTCGTAGTCGTATTCAAAGCGCTTCAATTGTATGGCTAACACGGGCGGCAGCTTCTTGACACATAGCCGCTTAACGGTAACTACCTAAAAGGATCACAAAAAACACAAAAATTAGCATTCGTTGTGCATATATAAGAGAGCAGCGTACTTACTTTTTTATCACATTTATCACAATGGTATGCATCAGCTCCCTCGAGCAGCTCTCCTTTGACATACTGCTCCAGAGATTCGGTTAATGAGCTATGATTCCTAATATCAACACTAAATACGCTAAATGGTTCCTCTTTGGAGTAGCGATGTGGGCACTCTTGGCATATCTTTTGATCGCTAAACGAGCCGCCCAACGTTGCATTCATCAGCTGAGTGTAGCCTAGTGCCTTCAGTCCTTCATCGAGGCTCTCGAACAGCGACATAAAGAACTCCACGGCATCCTGTTGCTCGCGCAGATTTACCGGTTCCCCTTGCAATCTAGTCCGATACAAATTATGTTAATTAAATATTCTTTTCAACAGTTTCCTTTTGAAACTCACTTGAAGTGCGTCCAGAGACCCCGTGGCACATAAAACTGCAGTGCACTATGGCCAAGATGAGCAAATATGGCCTGCACATGCTTCAATATGATCACGTGGTAGTTCTTGCGCACATCTGCACCATCATCGGACGACGAAGCCACCGTCGACGTTGACGAGAGTGAGGGTATTGTTGAGGGTCCGGCAAAGAAAGATGGACCAAGGCTGCCACCGCCGGTGCCCATGTCCGAGTCGCCACTAAAGTCCTCATTGTCGTTTGTGGCAGCACCGTGGGCCTTTAGTATGCCAACACGCACGGCGGGCACCATGTACAGCTGTTGCAGCACCGAGTTCATGTAGCAGGTGGCGCCAGCGTTTTTCAATCCACAGAAACCTTTGGTTGGTCGAGCGCCCACCGGCGGCAGATAATCCCATTCGCGCAGCGGATCGGTATCTAATTAGAAGAGATATTACGATTAAAATCAACACTCAACTCAACTCAAGTCTAGAGACTTACCCGTGCAGACGAAATCGATGAGTGTATTGGTGAGTAGCTTCATATTAGGAACACAGTGCTGGCACAAAGCAATAAGGAGATCACAAGCTGCAGCAATTGTATGCGGACTACGGCACACTGGCGGCGGCACCGTGTCCAAGCGCAGGCTGCCGTGCTTGCGTAAATGCAGATACTCTCGCGACGCCGTAAACAGAAAGTCATCGATCAGCTCATGGATCAGTTCATTGAGCTGCGCCTTCGAGTCCGCCATGAGGAAGAACATCAGCTCCTTGGCCAGACACAGATGACCCTCCAGCAGTTCTTCATGCACCTGCGTATCGCCAGTCACCTTGACGTTCTCGCGTATCTTTCGCAGCCATTTGATCTCATCGCCCAGCAGTCCCTCGCCAATCTGCAGTGGCCAGTTGTAGATGCAGCCATACGAGAGCGTGCGGCAGAGCACAGAGAAGAATTCCGCACAGGTTGCCTCGTACTGAGGTACCATGGTTTTCAGTGCGTTCACAAGCAGATTGACCATGTAGACAAAGGGACGTCGATCGCCGGCACAGTAAGTGGAGGCCAGGAACAGCTGCTCAGATGCCACTTGACGCACGTGGCGCAGCGGATTCTTCAGCACAATTGAGGTAATAAATTTGGGCCAATTGGCATCGTTGCTCAGCGCCTCGTTGGCGCTGGGGTTGAGTATAAACGAGATCGTCAACACTTCGAGTGCCTCCTTGCACACGCTAAAGTCCTGGCCATCCGGTATGATGGCATCATCCTCGAAATCATTACTGCTGCCCAGCGCCTGCAGATTGCCACAAGACGACGCCCAGGCCAAGTGGACCACAGCCTTAATGGTGCTAATGTCGGGACACGACCATTGCAGCGTTGAACTGAAGAGCGCACGACAGCGCTCGCCATCGTGGCTAGCAGAGAGCATCTCGGTGGCCAATATCTCGGCCAGCTTGGCCGAAATGGCACGCAACGTGCCCTGCGCACTGTTCGGCGTTGTCGAGAAGTTCTGCTTAAGTATGTCCACCTGGGAGCGTGCGCCGTTGTCGTAGTCGCAGATCATGGGCTCGTCGCCGACGCGCGACAGCACGCTGCCCACGATGTAGAGAAAGAGCTTCGCCAGACGCAGCACACACTGGAAGGAAGCACGCTTTGTGTGCATGTCGGCGCTGGGCAAAAAGTTGTTCTTGGTCAGCAGCTCAAGCACGAAATGCGCACAGCCCGAGTGCATCCAGGCCGATTGCACCTGCAGCGCTGACTCGCCCAGCGGATCCAGAGCGGGAATCAAAAGTCCGTGCAGCACGCTCAGATTGTAGAGCACCTGCGCAGGCGACGGATGCAGAAACATCTGCTCCGGCGTGCAGTCATCAGCATTTAGCTGCAAAGGCATTAATCGTTATTAGCGCTTGACAATGACATTTTATTTAGGTGGCATGCCAAACTTACCGCATCGCTTGCGCTTTGTCCACCGCTAGTCAATGCATCCTCCTCTTTGGGACCATCGCCGGCTGGTGATTTAGGCACGCGACACATGAGCTGCAGCATGCGCATTGTGTGGCGATCACAGGGCAACAGATGTAGCAGCACCTTGGCGCTATCGCGCAGTCGTCCGTGCTCCAGATCGCTGCCCAGCTGATGCAGTTTCAAAAAGAACTCCGTGTACTGATAGTTTTGTGAGATAATCACGCCGGGCAGCGTGCTCTCCGATTCGACGCGCTGCATATCCGGACAGGGCCTGGGTGGCGACCCGGTGCTGGAATCGCTGGAGGAGTCAGGACTGCTGGCCAGGCCAATGCCCACCTGTGTCAACTTCGCTGTCAATATCATTTTGTCACGTATGGTGTACTGATAGAGCGGATTGATTTCGTCGGAGACCTCGATCAGCTCGCCATTTGTATAGAAGAGATCCACTTTGATGTTGCTGGTCGACGTTGAGTTGCCCTTGATGCGCTTCAACAGGTTGCGCTTGAAGGCCGCCATTGTTTCGTTACTGTGCGTCACAATTTCAATATCATCAATGGGTCGTCCGGGTGTTTGGAAACGTATATAGAGACTAGTATTCTTGCCACGCGTGACGCGGCTGAGTGGCAAATGGATGCGATCGCCGCTAAACGAACGATCGCACTCCTTTATGTACTCCTGCAGCACCTTGATAATGCGACACATTTTTTCTGCTTCAATGAAGCGCATCTTTGTGTCCTTCGATTCGTCGTTGCTAGTATCTTGATTGTCAGCATCCTCCAGCATAGCTTTGCCCAATATCTGTATGTTGCTGTAGTGAGCACGCAGTCGGGCGCAGCATTCGCCAATAAACATCTCGTGGAACTCGGTGATGTGCTCCTGCAGTCGTGGACCCAGCGCTGTCGACACCTCCTTCAGCAGATCGATGGCCTTGTTGGCAATCTCCTCGCCACCGGTGGTAATCACACGCCACAGGTAGTCCTTACCGATGAGATCCTCATTGTCGAGTATGTAGCCACGATGAATGGCCTTCAGTTTATCCTCCTTGGAGTTGACGGCCTTGAAGAAGCGCTCAAAGCACTTGATGCCGCTCTCAGTGAGCAGGTGAGGATCCAGTTGCAGAATGTTGTTCTCGAAAAAGTCCTTGTTGATGCCCGGATCAAGATCCGGTTCTTCGCCCATCAGTTTACCGAACCAGCGGAAACATTCCTCACGATCTGCCGCAAAAACGGCGTTCACAGCCAGACAATGCCAAATCTGCTTCGCCTGCAAACAAAAGAATTTCATCATTGTGGTGCGAATCACTTAAAGACAGCACATAATACACACCTGATCGGCACACAGCCAAAGCTGACCGTCCTTAAGCAGAAACTTGAGGAACTCCAGACGCTCGGCAATCTGTGCTTGATGTGGAAAACGACCATCTATCAAAATAGTCGTCGCCTCCAAGCTGGGCGTCTCATTTACCAACGAACGCACCTTCTCCATGTAGGCAGTCAAACTGTTGGTGACCAGAATGACCAGTGAATAGTCGTTCTGCAAGCGTTCGATGACTTGCTGGCGATTAATGCTGGTCTGTGTGCGTGGCGCATGATTAGGCGACGTATCATACAGACAACAAATATCCCTAATGAGACGCAAAGCGGGCAGCACCCACGAATCGCCAGCTTTTAGTTCACCCACGCACTTATCCAGCCAGATGGTCTTTTGAGCATCACGCTCCTGCGAACAACTGTAGTCGAGGATTTTGACGTGTGCGCCAAGCGCTTGATCGAGCACCTCGGGCGGCACCTCCTGGCTATGGGCTAAAGTCCAAAACAGTTTCAGCACCTTTTGGGCCATCACGCCATTCTTGTCGTCCTCGGCCAGACGCCGTATCAGCTCCAACAGACGCTCCCGTTGACGCTTATTGGCGGTCGTCATGCTGGCCTGTAAATTAATAGAACAATCGGAACATACTCACAAAATAATTGTCTTTCTGCATGAAACTCACCTGAAACGCTTCGAAGAGATGATCCAGCTGTTCGGGTGTAAAGTCCCAAGCCAGCTTGGCCAGCAAATCGTGCATGTTCTTAACAATCGCTTCGTGCTTGCCCGCTTGAGCGCGCCACACAGCGTCCAGATCGTCGAGCGTTAGTGCCTGCTCTTTGATCAGGAAGCGTATGATCTTCTCCAGTTTCTCGACATATTGTGGCT
The DNA here is from genome assembly GCA_035047445.1 of Drosophila siamana. Lineage (NCBI taxonomy): Eukaryota > Metazoa > Arthropoda > Insecta > Diptera > Drosophilidae > Drosophila > Drosophila siamana. The sequence continues at coordinate 12,233,750 of JAWNPP010000004.1, read as the reverse complement.
GATGCAATGAGTCCTTGAGCACAATGCCAAGCACATCGGACGATTTAATCCATTGGGCCATGCGCTCTGCCGTTAGCCAATCCATTTCGTCGTCAGGCAGGCAATGAGGCAGCGGCTGGGAGCGATGTGAGTAGTAAGCCACCGATGTCAGCACCTTGTTAATTTCGTTGAGGGCATTCATCTTGCCATTAAAGCTAGACACCTGCAGTAGGCGCAATATCATCTTAAGGCGAAACATCTCCAGATCGCGTATCAGTTCCTCCTGGCCCGTTAAACGGCTGGCCAGAAAACGCGCCGACTTCACAATGCCATTGATGTAATCATTGCGGCCCTCTGGTTTCACCTCACGCTTCAATTCCTCGTCGGTGAAACTGTCGAGCAAATCCAGCACAACATTCCAAGTGGGCATAAAGTACTTGGCAATGGTGGCAGGCGTCAGAAGCTCATAGCACTGACCAAAGGGCCGTAATAAGCTGTGAATGAGGGCCAGCGTTAGCCGATTGTCCTGTCCCGAACCATCCGTTCCTCCGACACTACCGCTTTCATTGGATGCAATGCTTTTGACTGTTGTTGTGGAGCTGGAGCCACCAACGATGGCTTTATTTGTGTTTTGATTGCGCTTCAGCAATTCCAGGCCGCTATTAAAACGTTCGAGCAGATTATCAAATCCACCCAGTTGTCCGAAGCGGTTAATGAGATCGACGAGCCAACCGCGTGGATTTTTTGGTTCCGGCGGCGGTTTCGCAAACATCTTGTTGCTGTCCAGTACACCCCAAATGCAGTCGAGAGCCGCAAAGCATTCCGGCTTACGTCCCGCATTAAATGTGTTGAACTTATTGTCCGGATCGAACACAATAGCGAGCAGATCGAGCAGGTATGGATTATCGCGTTGCATGTGTATCGCTATCAAATTCAACAGCTTGCCGCACGACAACAGAATGCAGTGATGGATATTGAATTTCCACGAGTTGACTGCCTCATCCGTTAGGATTTTGGCAAAGGACGTTGTCAGGCCATTCCGATAAAACTCCACACACGGCTCGCAGTCGTGGTCGACACCTGAAAAGGAGAGATGCATTAAATTCCACGGATTTGGCAAGTGTTTTTATTTTTACTTACCAGCCTTTGCTAAATCGATGGCGGCATTAAGCAGCACCTCCAGCTCCTGCTCGGGCAACACGGGCACCACCCAGCGTGGATTGGAGATCTTTTGTGTTAGTGAGCGCAGTTTAGCAATGGGAAATGACTCTATCAGCTTCTCCGGCGACCTGCAAAACGGAAAAATCGAAAGTAAACACAAAATAATGAACCGTCTTGTTGCTATTTTCGACTTGGAGCAGTGCGTGAGTCAGTGAGTAAGTAGATAAGCGATAATTGCGCTTTGTTTTTTGTGTTTGTTTTTTTTTTTTTTTTGTTATTATCGCCGTCGCCTTTCGTGTTTATTACTCGGATTGGCCATCTTGCCTAGCCATTGAATGTACTATTAGCACGCACACACACACACCTCCAGTTGTATATTTTTATATATGTATGTATATTTTACTAGGCTAAATCTCATGATTTGCATTTCTGTGCGCCCCCGATGATGACACACGCAACAATTTCATAATAAGGATAGCTGTGATATTCAATTGCACTGTAGCGGCGCTTAAACCTATAAACTATGGCATTTTTATGTATCCAATGTATACACTTCTTCTACCTAATATTATATTCCATTTGTTTATATACAAAAATGTATTTACGACTGAAATAGTAAAGGTTTGATCACTTGTATCATAATATAATAATATTTATTATTGAAAAAAAACGAACCTATATAAATTAAGTAAAATGAAATCTACAATTTTCTAATTTCATATCCGAGAGACGGACTGAGTAACTCAACCATTAATGCGCAGTCCGAATGCAAAGAGTCACCTTCATCCCCGAAATTCCAACTACAAGTGACTTAAATCAGGCACCAAAGTTTTACGGCGCAAACTTGCTTATTCAATTCAATTATTACCGCCCACACTACACTATATTATGTTAAAGAAAAGACTGCTGCAATTAATCGCATCTCTTGTACCCACCCTTTGAGCCTGTAGTCCACACCTCTTATATGAATTCAAGAATCTATATATTAGAATTGTGCGCTGCGCAAAAGTAAACAAATAAATTTTGAGACTATACACATATAAAAGAAACTGCTCTGAACTGGCTAATTATGTTGTTTTACTTACACAGCAGTTGCGGCGCTTTCAACAGTGGAGCCACCGGTTGTTGTTGTTGCTGCTGTTGCTGGTGCATCCGTGGACTGCTCTTGACTGTTGTTGGTGCTGTTGCTATTATTAGCGTCAATGCCACTGCTCGACGACATGTTCGCTGTTGTGACTCCACCTGTTGTTGCTGTTGTTGTGACCGTTCCCGTACCTGTGACAGTTGCCGTAACAGTACCAGTTCCCGTTCCCGTTCCAGCACCTTGAGCTGTGCTCGATGTAATGCTGCTGCTGCTGCTGCTGCTGGTGCTGTTGGCTGCTGTTGCTGCTGTGGTGGTGTTCGCTTGGCCAGTTCCAGTTCCTGTGCCCTGACGACGCGTATCGAATGTCATTGTGGCGCCTTTTGGCTGCGTCACGTGCGTCACAACTGCTTAGCGCCGTCGTCGTTTGTTGTTCTTGTTGTAGTGGGGATGGACTGTTGAGTATGGGTGTGTAACGAGTGTAAGTGTATTTGCGTGTGTGTGTTTATGTTTGTGTTGATCGTAATTCTAGTGAAGTCTACGCTGGGCGGCTTTGGCTTTGACTATTGACTATGGCTATGGCAGTCCTGGTTCCGGATAGAGACTCGAGTGGCTCCACAGTTCGCTCTAATGATCCTACTTCTCCTTCTTCGAGTTGTTATTGATGATGTTGTTGACTTGGGTAACGCATCAAATGAATGAATGAATGTTGTTGTAACCAATGTACATTAGGCACTGTTGGTCTCTCTGCCGAAAACCTTTTGCAAGCCTTCTTTGCTGTTCCTTCTTATTGTGTTGAAAATAAGAATCGTTGTTGTTCTTGTTGTTACTGTTGAATTGTTGTTGTTGTCGCTGTTGCTGCTGTTGTTGCTGCTGCTGCTGTTTGCGGCGCGCTGCGTTTAGTTTACATATTTCTCCTCAACGGACACAATTGCAAAAATCTATAAACTGCAACGAAGCAAAGAGAAAAGCAGAATGAGCAAAAAGTGAATACGAGTACACAAAGGAGGCCGAAAAAACACTCGCACACACATACACTAAAGCCAACTCACACATACACAGGCGCACACGCACGAAATGAACGAAAGAACGCAAAAGAGCGAGCACAAATTGAGAGAGTGGGGTTTGAATATGAAAAATCAATATTATTTAATAGACGGTGGTCAGAGCGGAGCGACGACTGGAGGAGGAATCACACACACATAGTTTAGAGCCAAATACGTAGTCATATGTATTTTACACACAACACACACACACATACACCCATCATAAACTCTCTTGCACACACATACACAGCGGCCAGCGAGTGTGAATTTAATTTATTGTTGTTGTTTTTGTTATCGTTTTACGTTGTTCTTTTCATGCTTATATATTTATTTATTTGTTATTTTTTTCTTGGTAGGCCAACAAAGATTTTTTCCCAAAAAATTACATCACTGCCGCCGCTGCGTTGTGGATGGATCTTTGTCTGTCTTTGGACTTGCTTTCTCCAACCCCCCACCACCCACCTAGACCCCACACCCGGCACATCCGCCGGGAGCGGAGACGGAACCTCAAGAAAATTTCGTATAGAGCAACCACTAATTTTCGTTTTCTTTTTTCGCGAAACTTATAGTGCGTACCATAGAAGGGTTCCAGAATGTTTGATCTGCTATTTCGTTGAATTTTCTTGCTGCCTTGCATTTGTTAAAATTCGCTTGAAACTTATATTTTTCAATAATCTGACAACTGACGTGCAAACTTATCATCTGAGCAATTTGTTCGTTGTCAACACTGCATACACATATACACACGCATATGTATATGTGTGTACATATGTGCATAGATTGGGGACAGGAGGAGGGGGAGGGCATGGACCCGCACAAGTGCATCAAACGACTGACGGACTTAGAATCGAATTGTACTTATGTGTGTATCTGTGTGTGTGTGTGCGTGTGTAATCGGCATGAACAATGCGAAATTATCATTTTTCTGTTCGATTCATTTTGCATTTTGCAGGACGTTGTTTTGTAGTAATTTTTCCTTTTTCTCTTTTGATACATTTTTCACATCCAATACATACACTTACATACGCGCAGCCACATATATACATCTGCACACATGCACACAGATGTAGTCAGCAATCGTTTTGCTTTTGCTTTTGCACAACTCACCATTTTGTGCATCCGCCCTAAAAACACTGTGCGTTTTGTTTGTTAATATACGCATTAATTTACACTGTCGCACTTAGTTGCCGCGTTATATGCACTCTCACACTCGTTCTAGCCTTTGCTGTTACATTTGCATAGTTGCAGCACAAATTGTTAACAACTAATTATTTATCTTTTTTTTTGCAATTTTTTTGCTGGCTGGCTCTTCTAAGCTTTACAAATCAGCCGGCCGATAGCCAAAATGGCGTCTCCGTTGGTGATGGACAATGTTTTCAATTGTTGCTGCTGTTCTCTTGATAGCCTGGCGTATTGCCTATTTAATTTGATGAACTTATTCTATTTTATTTTTACTTGGAATTATAATATTGGATTTAATTAATTATTTAACTTGTGTAGACGGCCGATAAAGTGTGGTAGCCGGTCGATTGTCGACCTACCCATACTAACTATCGGTTATTGGAAACATCAGTTGCAACCCTGTCTTTATCGGCAAACCGCCACATGCAGCTATTTCCTTGTAAACATCATAATTACTTATTAGCGGCTTAGGCAAAAATTAAATTTATTGTAATTAGTTTAAAAATTAAACATGGTGCGATTTCTAGCTTATTTGACCGTGACATCTCAAATATAAATTTGAATTGTAGCCCTGAAGTAAACATGTTTTTGGTATTCATCAAACAGTACAGTTGTAAAATCATTGGTATCATCTGGTCAACACAGTTAAATTCATATTTATTTCGCGCTCCTTCTATGCAAGTTTTTGAAAATACACAAATATACCAGGTGACAATTTTAGCGTATATGTGTATGACTCGCCTCTTACTTTTGGAATTGTACCATATAATTTGGTCAGTAACATTATTGAATTTATCTTATTCGAAAGTAAAATAACGACGATATTCGCTATAAAAAATCGACGACTATAAAACTTTCAAACTCATCGATGAATTGCGAGTGCCATCGATGATTGTCCATCTCTAACTGCAGTTGAAAACAATATTATTTTTTGCGAATAACGATAATGAATAAATAGAGCCGTGGCATAATAATAATGTATGGTTATTTGGATCGGTGCCCCGGCATATATTGTGGTCGTTCGCAGCTTGATAATGGCAGCTGGAGCATCTGTGGCGTTTGCCCCCGAGGATCACGGGTAACAAGCACTGTTTGGTTGTTGATTGTTTTGATGTTGTATTTGTTATTCCTCTCAGGTGAATGCGAGCTTTGCGTGCACGCCTTGCCGTGATGAGTTGAGCACATACTCTTGGCTGTATCTTGGTTTCATGACCATGCTGCCACTGATGATGCACTGTTTCTTCATTGACATGGATGCCAAAGATCGCAAATTTTCCCGCAAACAATTAATTCTCACTGCCAGCGCCTTTGTTGAGGTGGCTCTCGCTGCAATATTGGCGACACTGTTCATGGAACCCATGTGGGAGTTGCGCTTGTATGCTTGTGAGGTTCGCAAGCTCACCGACTGGTACACATTATTCTACAATCCCAATCCCAACTACGAAGCCACCTATCACTGCACCCAGGAGGCCGTCTATCCGTTGTAAGTAGACAAAAATATGTAGAAAATTCACTTAACGCGCGTATAATATGGGGATTACGTTCCTGTCAAATTGTTTTTCTGTCTCAAAGAGGGTCAAGTAATATATATTTTATTTCATATGAGTCTCTACTAATCCACTTTTCATTTTGCAGGCAAACAATTGTCTTGGTGTATTACTTTTTGTGCTTGTTGAACATGTTTCTCATCCGGCCGTTAATCAGCTCTTTGTTCGATGTGCGCGGCAAGGCGCCGATTTACTCTGCTCTCTATTTTCTGCCGTTGCTCACATTAATACACGGCACCTGCTGCGGCTTAATTTGTAAGACTTTGCAACTGCTTTATCTGTTTTTATATTGAATGAGTTTGCTTGCAGATTATTCATTTCCATATCTAAGCATTGCCATGTCCATGGTGGCCACCGCAATCCATTATGCCATGAAGCTGGATCAAACACAGAAGGCACTGCTGCTCTCCTCCGTGTGGGAAATGAAGAATGTAGTGATCATTTGTAAGTTGCGCGTGAACATCTTTTGCTTGGGCTGATATACGGACTGAAATGCTATTTATATTCAACACAGTTTATGATATTTGATCGCGTAGGGAGTTGCTCAAAATTATCTAAAGTTTTTCCGATAACTTTCAGTGTATATATAATTTAAAACAACGCTTATAGAGACGCAAACCAGACACAGTGCTCAAGCATCTTTTTAAATTATTTTAATACACAACTAGTAAGTAGTAAATAATAATATTTTTTCCAATTTACAGCTGTCCATTGGCTGCTGCTGGCGTTTGGCATTGCCTCGTTGAACTATCATTATACGTTGTTGTGTCTGGTGCCGTTCCCCTCATTATTCTACATTCTGACTGTGCGCTTCACCGATCCTGGCGAGTTTCGTGAAATTGAATCACGCATTTGATCCGGAATCGGCGCCGGCAACATGCAAATGCAAATATTTCACGAGCGCGGCGCACGGCGTTCCACAGTTGTTATCTACGTGTAGTTTAAGTCGATGTTTAAATTATTTTTCATACATATTTGTATACTTATATATTTCATTTCGTCTTTTCGTTTTTAATTAATTATACACATAATAATATTAAATACAAATCATCAGTTTTTCCCCTTTTCTCTACATTAGTTTTTTACACAATATATATATATATATATATATATATATATATATTGATATATATTGAATTTGCACGCCATGCTATATCAGATCGCTCGTTACACACGTTGCAGAAGAATGCCTACAACAAACAGTCCTTCACAAATGGATATGAACAACTTTTCTCCCCCATAATCGCACTAAAAACCAAAACCAAAAGATAACAAATATGCAAAGATTTTGTATAAAGATTAAGGTGAAAGTAGTAGAAACAATTATCAATATCCATTCATAGAATACACATCAAAATAATGAGTGTATATGCATTGGTGTGAGTTTGTCTGTGTGTGTTATGTGTTTGTATGTATGTGTGTATGTGTGTGTGTGTGTGTTAGGACGAGTTGGGCCTAAAGGCTTCTGTTGCTGCGGTTGATTAAATTCAGTTCCATCAAGATCTAATCCGTTGTGTCGCTGCTATTTGGCGATTTATTTCGTTCCTCTAGGAATTTCAAGCGTCGCTTACGCAATTCACTCAACTCCGAGCTGTCCTCGGTCTCTACGTCTAAGCTGGCGGACTCCGTGGACGGCAGGTCGTCCTCCTCGGCGCCCAGATCCTCAATAGTTACTGTCTCCGACTTACTATTTGCTGATGTGCTTATTTTATGTGCCTCCAGTGGCTTAGTTGTAGTTGCCGCTCCAGCTGCTGCTCTCGATGTACTGGCTGCTGTGTCATACACTGTTGCAGCAGCCGTTGGCTCCACACTCGGCACATCTACTGCGCTTGCAGTTGCTGTGACTGTTGGTGCTGCTGCTGTTGCTGCTATAGGTACTGTGGGCGGCGGCAGACGCGCCATGAGTCCTTGATACTGCTGCATTAGTATGCTGGCCGAGTCCAGCATTAGCATAGTATTTCGCAACATCTGTAAATGGTTTAGATTAGTAATTGCAACGCATTTCCTTCAAATGCAACTTCACCTTAAGGCGCTCTTCAATGTGTTTGCGCTGAGTGCCCTCCATGGCGAGCAGCTCCGTGTCGGTGAAACGCGTCAGATCCGCTGGCATGGGCGGCGGTGGCCCAATTGGCGGCGTAAAGTACGCGAATGGTGGTTGCGACATGAAGGGCGGCAGCACAGCTGGGGGGTTGGGTAAAGCATTTGGCAAGCCAGCTGAAAAAAGGTGCCATATAATTACAATTTAACATCAAACTTCATGAGCTAAACTTACTGGCATTGCCGAAGATTTCGGCGAAATTTGGTAGGAAAATGGGGTTTCTGCCCGCTGCTCCATTAGCTTGTGGTAGACGCGCGTCTGTTGCAGCGGCTGCTGGCGTATTGCTAGCGGCATTTCCAGCAGCATTGGCCGCAGGTTGAGCTGCAGCAGCCGGTGCTGCAGCTGCTGCATTAGCAGGCTCCTCAGCTGCACGCGGCAAAGCGGTTGAATTGACGGCGGGCGTGCGCAGTATGTTAAGACGGCAGGTAGGACACGTCTGTTGTCGCTGGAACCACGAACGCAGGCAGGTGGTGTGAAAGATGTGACCGCAAGGCAGCTTCTTCGAGTGGTTGACCATATCCTCACGACAAATGATGCAAATGTTGTCCGACTGACGCAATTCCTCGGCTGTGGCATCGGGATACAACGTGTTCATGTTGCGTATGGCGCGACGCGACATTATGACATCGTTAAGCGCCTTACGGAAGTTGCGTATGGTGAAGAACATGGGTCGGAACACGAACATTGGAAGCGCATAGATTTTGGCCATGATGACGACAAACAGCAGGTACAGCACAACTTTGATCAAGCCGATAACCAGCTCGGTGTAGAGCAGAAACACTGCCTTATTCTCCCAGGGTGTGTCCGTGCGCATCTCAGCAGCATGCAGCACATATTTGATCGCTGTGCTGGCGATGACAGTCAACAGTATGGCATACTCGAAGCCAAAGACAAGCTGCACCGTTGGACCCCGCACCAGCGTTGAATTGTAGGCGTGGATCAGCAGCACATAGTCCAGAATGCCGAGCATGGTGAGCAGGCTGCCGACGCGAATGTGAAATAGCCAGCCCAGGACTGGGGAACGCTCCATCTGCCAAAGAATACACAATATAAAACACATTTCTAATAGCAGGTACACTTGCAATTTGCACTCACAAAGTCCACGCGTTCCTCGGCCAGCCAGTGGAATGATTTGAGAAATAGGAGAACAGTGAATAATGCAACAAAGCGCGGATTGAAGTCGTCGCGAAAAACGGTAAAAGCCAAGCAGGTCTCTGTGAGCGCATACCAAAAACGTTCCAGCAAATGCTCGAATTCAGCGGCACGCAAAGTGCCCAAAAATATCTGCAGATTGGAAAAAAATTAAACATTAAATTTAGAACAACAATTAAGGAAATATTAACTATAGTTTACCTTGCGCAAGAGCTTTCCAAACATAAAGACTATCACAAAGAATTGTATATAAATTACCTGCAAAAAAAGCGCATGACAAGAGTTCAACAAACTGGTTTCGAAATGTAAATAAATTGTGTTGTTTTTATGCGAAACTCACCGCCATGGATGCATTGGATTTGGTAATATAAACTACAGCCGGATAGAACTGTTGTTTTTGGTAGTAGGCGTTGCCAATTACGGCGCTGGTCAGCGCCATGCAAACACTTGAAATTAGCAGCTGCATATTGTCGCAGTTGGTTGCAAAGCCAGCCAATTGGCTGATCGACTCCAGAAAGATGTTAATTTTGACTGTTTCGCTGCTGCCCTGCCCGTTTAGATGCAATACCTTATTTGATTATATTTTTGAGGTAATGTAATAATTCGCATCAAATTTTTTGGCGTTAGTAGTGCTCGGACGACATCGACACAATTAATTTTGACTATCCTCTCTCGGTGTTTTACATATATATTTTCGTTTTTCTTTCCCCTGTTTTCATTGTACACGTACACGACTCGTCAGCACGTAACGTAATGGCGTTTCGCCATTCGCATGTCGGCGCTTAGTCAGCTGTGCCGAAAACAATGTGACCAATGCACTCTGCGCGAAAGGCTCCTTTAATTTTATTTTGAAATTTGCTTTATCTATATAAGCTGTATTGGAAATATGTATGTTTATATTGGATTTGTGAATTTTGATTTACATGGACATCTATTACATAATATTCTTATTTTTAATATAATACTATTTGCGCCTAAAAGCTTATGACAAAGTTGTTTTACATCTGCTTGTTATAAAAAAAATATTTTAAATGTCAAGAATGCTTGTGCTTTCTTAAGACAAATTAGCTAGGTTTTGTATTATTTGTTAGTTGAAAATTAAAAGTACTTAAAAATACGCGATTGTTGTCATTTACTATAATTTGTTTTGACTTTTACTGCTATCGCCTAAAAGTATGGGTCAAACTATTTAAATTTTGATTGTTATTTTTGAAAATGTTGACGTGATGACGTGAATCACGTACGTGTACTTATTCAAAAGGAAAACAAAAAAAAACAGCGAAACCAGTATACTGGACGGTGATTTTTTAATAAACTTACCATACTTACAGCTACTTGAACATTTAATGATTTAGCTTTTTTTTGCATCTAGCAAACATAATGAAAAGCCCTGAAGCACAGCTCTCGCTGAAGGTTTACCGTGATTAGCCGATGAGCTGGTCAAATTTGTTGATAATTAAACGCAATGTAAAACCACGCTATAATCGAGCTGCTGTTATTGCAAACACGCTGAGCACAGCATGGTGTCCATGTCTCTCGCATTCGCTTATTTGCGATTTGCGATTCCACCTGACAGCAAAAGATTTTTGCACTTTTACTTTTGACCAGCCGCCTTGAGAATCTCCTACACCTCACAGACTGGGAAGACGACACAAACCACATGCATTGCGCAAGTGGAAGACCAATGCGGCTGGCTACCAAATTTTGCATAAGCCTCTAATCACAAATGTTTGCACCCCAAGCAAAGGCTAAAGTTTGCGGTGCGCAGAACTTGCCTACGCTTGATTGGCGATCGTTGTCCAGAGTGGCCATGTTTGTGTTGAGCAAAAAATGCAGTTGTTTCCCAAAAAAACAAGTCCGTCTTCCAGTCAGCAGAGATGGCAAAACGTGTCGCAGTAATTTCCCAAACAATTTCAGCATTTCTATGCACGTTTGCTTTTCACAGCAACAGCATCTTTTTTTTATGTTTTATGTTATCTCTATATTGTTTTTTTTTTTTGTATTTTTTGTTTTGTCTAGTTTCGCATTGCATATGCAATTTCACTTGCATGGTTTTCTGGTTGCAACAAACATGGATAACTCATCTGCCTGCAGTTGCAGTTGCCGCTGTTGATGTTGCTGTTGCTGTGTCAGTCTCCACGCTTGACTTACATAAAGCTAGAGGAGCATGGCTCCAAACGCCGTTGCCGTTGTGTTGCTATTGCTGTTGCAGTTGACTCGTTGTCGGACAAACAAAACTTGTTTTGTCTTTTTGAGGAAACGACAGAAGACATCGAGGTTGTTGCTACTGCCAGCAGCCTCGAGGGGCTCTTCTGCGTTGGCGCCTTATGTAACGCTACAGCAATAACCGCCAGCTGAATCTCCTTCCACTCCCGCCTTCCACTCCCACATCCAGCCCTGCCTGCTTGCAGTTTTAGCGCATTCATCTTCATCAGCGGCTATTATAGCTTGCGATATTCTCGGCATTTGTCACACAGGTTTTTCTTTTAATGTTTTTACCTCCATCGTCATCTATACGCTTGAATAATCAGTTTTTTACTCTTTATGTTAAGGGGCGTTGAACAAATTCGTTTCTCTTTAGCATTAATCACGCATTTCCAGCGAGCCGCAGCTGCAAACACATATATTTCGCTAACGATTAGCAACAACTCGAAAATGCAACTCATGTGTGCTGAAATAGACGTCTTTGTCTTCAAAACTAACAAATAAATATTTGAAAAACGTATTTTCGTTACAAAGTTGCCAATTGTGATCTGGCAGCATCAAATTGGATTAATGCAAGGTGCAAATTAAGCTAGTTTAGCGGGAATTTATCCAAATGCTCGATCTGGCATCATCAATTGCTGTCAAACGTGCGTTAAGTTGGTTGCGCCTGATTAGTTTGTCAAATTTAATTCGAAACTGGAACTCAATTAAATTTGTTGTAGTTGTTTTCACTTGGCTGCTCCGTGCAATGTAATTTATACAAATGAGGAATGTCGCATCATCTAGTTACTTCAATTAGTTTCCCATTTAAGTCACGCTTTAATTGTAATTTTCTCAAATGTAGTTGAAGTTAACCAAACATAAATAAAGGAAATTCGCTTGCCATGACATGATTAATATAAATGAGCATAATGCAGAAATAATAAAATGATAATGATGGTAAATAAACAAAATGAGTAAATTAATTAACCATAGTCAATTGCTGTAGCAGAAAGTCGAAACTGTTAACACTTTGTTAAGTATTCCAAATGAAAAATTACCAAGTGATCTTGCGTTTAATTATTGTTTATGCTAGCCATGACATGATTTATCTAAATGAGCATAATATACAGTTAATTAGAAAAAATTAATGGGAAACAGACAAAATAGATGAATTAATTGCATGAGACGTGAAACTGTTCCCACTAAGTATGTATTTCAAATTTGCTTTTATTTTTAATTTATTACGTGTAATGAAATGTGAAAATGTTGCAACAATAAAAAGGGGGCTTTGTCGATTTATCTAGCCATCAATTGGCAAGCGACAGACGTCGATTTGAAAATTTACGCGCGTCTGCCAAACCGTTATTATTATTGTACACATCTTTGTTGCTGTTACCTGCCCCAATTAGTGTGTCATAACAATTACCGACGCACACACGCATCTATAGGCATGTGTGTGTCTGTGTGTGTGCGTGTGTGTGTATAGATAATGAACATCTACTTAGGCCAACACCAAGCTGAGAAAATAATAACAAAACAAGGGAAAAAAAGTGGTCAAAACGAAATGTAAGTCATGATGCGGTGGTGGCGACGTCTTTGCTGACCTAGTGGACGTGTTAATGATGGATTTGGTCAGATACACACACACACACACACATAGCCAAGTACATGCAAAGTTTATATTGTGGCATGCAATAAAGCGTTTCATTAAGTTGCAAAAAAAAGAGGAAAAAAACATAAAGCGTTTAAAGACAAAAAGCGAACGCACCGAAAGCGGTAACAAAACAAAACGTGCAAAAATAAAAGCCAGAGAGCGATAAAACCAATGCCAGACCCCAAGACGCAGACACAGTCCACAAAGGCCGGTCTCCCAGACTCAGACTCAAACTCAGTCTCAGACTATAATTTAGAATGACACCCCAAGCTGAGAGACATCATAATGAATGGATATTTTGGGTCTACTCCAATTATAGCTGTGGCTCGAACTTGTCCGAAAGTGCGAGACCATCAAAAAAAAAAAAAAAAAACAAAAACAATTACGAAATGAATTGAGAGAGAGAGACCTTCACAAAGGCATCTTAAGACAGCGCCACAATAAACCAAATTAAAAGCCAAAGTGACAGTGGCAGCCACAGCAGCAACAATAACAAGTACGAAAGCGGAAAGCGACCGATTTCCAACTGGAATATACCCGGTAAACATAGCTGGACGGTGGCCTACAAATAAAATTAACTTAAAGTTGATATGCAGATCTAACAAAAGGAGATTTAGCCAATGCGGCGCTTGAAAACCATTTCTTTCAATTCTTCTAGGTTTACTTTTAGTTTCTGGTAAAGTTTGTTTTTTAATGATATTATATATAATATGATATAGTGTTTGGATCACGTTTGCCAACATTAAAAGATCGCATTCTTATTATAGACGAATTTTTGTAGATTTAAGTGCAAAGATACAAGTCAGGAAAAGTTTAAAAGATTCTGGACGCATATTGTCTTGAAATTTAACAATTTAAGCATTTAAATTTGTTGTATTCTTATTGTTTTTTATCTAGAGATCTGACAGAAATCAGCAATTCGATTCAGCCCATTTAAGTTCTGTTTGCCAGGTACAACAAGCCAAGCTGATAAAAATAATTCAACACAGCAACGAGAGAAGACAAAAAATGATTTAGCGCGCTGTCATTGAAGTCGGGCTCGAGCTGAGCGGAGTTGAGCTGCGGCTGATCGCTGAGTGTTAAGTGTTGACTTTCATCTGCTGCAAACTGTTGCTATTGCTGTTGTTGTTGTTGTTGTTGTTGGAGTCGGAATCGTGCCGCTGTTGTCATTGCTGCCACTGCCACGCAACGACGCACGCAGCACGCAGCCGCAAAAAGTCCTTCACTTTGAAGCGTGAAGGTTTCCAATAAGCCCTTAAAAACTACATAAACAAAAAAGCAAGAAAAAAAAGCTGCTGCGATCTGAAACCATTGCACTTTGCGAAAGTCAACCAAGAGATGGGTGAATGTGTGTGCATGGCATAAGTAAATAAACCTCATTTACCACAATTTACTGGCACTTGGCATTTCGATTGGGATTCGGTTTCATTTTCAACTCGTTTTTCTTACCATTTGCTTTTTCTTTTCCCTTTTTTTTTGGTTTCGATATTGTTTTTTTTTTTTTGAAGAGCGCGTTGCTGCTCTCAGCACATGAATATCGCATTCACATTGTCACTGCCGTGGATGTTGACATAATGCTACAAAACTATAACTCAAAGCTCCCTCAGGTGGGAAGCACATTACGTATACGCAGCGTTAGCTGGCTGCCTCAACTGATTGCTGCACTCAGAATATGTATTTGTTATTTGAAACAAATGAATGACAATTAAATGTACCACTTTATATGTCTACGTACTTCTCTTCATTTATTTATGTTTTATTTACAATTGTGAGTCATTGGCGCTGTCTTCGCTTGTTCGTTGTTGTTATATCATGCAAAAGTCTGAGGCGTCGGAGCGAACGTGAAGTGAAACAAATGTTCGAATTACGTGTAAATATATGTATCATTATTATTACCTGTTTACCTCTTTGGTGCTATGCACAACTTTTACCAGCTGAACAGCTGCGCGCCTCGTCTCTTGTACAATATGTTAATTGTAAAATGCGATTTTAATACCAAACAACTCCTTGGGAAATCGGGCAGCGTTAATTACACAGGCCCTACTGCTCCACATGGAAATTATGGTATCTTAGTTTCCCAGCTATACGAAGACCACAATGTGGCAGCGTCTTTCACAATCAAGGTGCAAATTGTAACGAGTGTTTTGCTATGATTTGATGGCCCATAAAGCCGTCATGGGAGTCACACCAACAGGTGGCGCAGCCCTTATGCAAATCTTGATGTAGTTGTCGTTGTTGTCGTGGTTGTTTGCTGGCAGAATTGTAAGCAGCAGCCGAGTTTTCCCAGCGATTAGTTTCCTTTAAAAATCAATGGCTGCCCAAATGACTTCCTGGTCCAAGACTTGAAGATGTCGATGTCGATGTCGATGTCCAAGCGAAAATGTCGAAAGAGCTGTAGAAAAATGTAAAAAAAAAACAGCAAACGTGAATCGTGGAAAGTGCAAAAGAAATTTCGAATGCAACAGCGACAAACCGAAATTATTAGCGACATTTTCAGTTTTCCGATTTTTTCTTTTTGTGTTTTGTGCACTTTTATATCGACTGTAAGTTTGTTTTCTACACTTTGGTGGGAAACGAACGCTTGGCGGCGGGAATCACAGTCGGAGTTCGAGTTGGCCGCAGGTCGAACGCCAAAAACAAGTCGCAGATGAAGATGAAGGTACCACAAGCTGCCAAAACAGCAGCAGAGGCAGCAGCAACAACCACAAACAACGACAACAACAACGACGATGACGACGACGACGACGACGACGACTACAACTCTTGTGCTGATGATGATCGTTAGCGTCCAACGAATTTGGCGAAGACGAAGTTGCCGATAATGATGTTGGTCCGACGAAGTCACTGAAACCAAACGCGCCGTCAAGGGAAGCGAGCGAGCGAGAGCGAGAGACAGAAAGAGAGGGAGAGAGAGAGAGACGAGGAGCGACTGAAGACGTCGCAGCGCAGCGCAATCGCAGATCGCTGGCTCTTTGGAGGAGTATAAAGAGGGCCAGCGTGGCATTTGGGAATGCATTCAGTCGCTGGCTCCCCACTCGAAAGCAACTAAATTTACCTTATCATTTTTTTAATTTTACTTCTCTCCCCCACACATACACCACAAAACTCAGTGCTATGAACTCCTTCTCAGTGGTAAGTATTCGATTTGCGACGGCTGCTACCTTGTGGATTAAATGTACGCTGGATAAGCAATCAACTCATACGGATTACCTCTCTCACAGTTCTTAGTGTTCGCTCTGGCTGCTCTGGCCGCAGCTGAGCCACCATCGGGCTACAATTATCCGCGTGGCGGCGGCGGCGGTGGCGGCGGTGGATTTGGCGGTGGCTTCGGCGGCGGTTTCGGCGGTGGCGGCGGCGGTGGCGGCTTCCAGGCCGTTAGCGGTGGCTTCCAGACCTCCGAGGGCCAGAACGTTGATCCCCAGCTGCTGGAGCAGGTGCGTCAGATTCTGCTGCAAGAGGAGAGCAAACAGGGCGGCGGCGGTGGCGGCGGCGGTGGTGGCTACCCCAGCGGCCCATCGGGCAGCTACGGCCCACCATCGACCAGCTACGGCGCGCCCGGCATTGGCGGCGGCGGCCGTGTGGTTGGCATCGATCTTGAGGGCGTCCGACAGGCCATCCAGGTGGCCCAGTTCGCCCAGCAGAGCACACAGGCTGGCGGCGGCGGCGGCTATCCAAGCGCTCCATCCGGCAGCTACGGTGCCCCATCGAGGCCCAGCGGCAGCTACGGAGCGCCCTTCTAAGCCCCGCAATGTGTTGTGCAAGCAAAAAGAATACCCAACAATAACGCAAAATTTCGCTGCCAAAAATGAACAACAAATCAAAGGACGACAACGGACTAAACGACTTCAAACAACAACAACAAGAACAACAACAACAAGGAGAATACTGAAATCAATATACGGAATTATGGGTACACAAACAATAATAACAACTTGAACAATTTGAACTTGCCGCCAAACAAGGTTCGAGAGCGCGCCACGCCCCCCTCTCCAAGAGATTGACACATTATGCTGAGTGGAAAAGAAAGTTCGTCTTAGAGTTTGCAGAGACCACGCAACAAACATACACACATTGCTCATTGCTGGCTCTCAACTCTATCCTATCTACTATCACACAATCTTTCTCTCTCTCCACACTCCGAAATATCATAAAAAAACAAAAAAACTCAGCGACTGTAATTTCACCTCCTCCAAAAAACTCTATTCTCTAATCGAACTCGCAATTTCGGGCTCGAAATTTGTGTTTTTTTGTAAATAGTTTTCCCAAAAAACAACTCGAAAAAAGCAAACTCAAACAACACAACACACACACACTTCCCAAAACAGTGTTATAACGCATTATTAGCTCGTAAGTGTTTTTATTTTTATGAAACAAACAAAGAAACAACAAAAAAAAATATGAAAATAATAAAAAAAATAGTAAATTTTGTCACCGTTAAATCAACTTGCATTTTTATTCACCAAACCAAAATGTGAAGTCCTCATAATTGTGATGAGGTTTGGTTTCTTTTTCATTTTCCATACATGTGTTGTTAAGGTACTATAACTTTGCTGTACAGATTGTACACTTAATAAAAAAAATAATATAAAAAAACCAAACCAAAAAAAAAAAACTGTAGCTAAAAGTTCACAAGCTCTAGAGTTTTGTGACCCAGAACGCTTTTGACATTTGCACAAACTACATTCAAAATTGGTGCATCTTGAAGGTGACAAGCGACACAATGTGAGCTGAGATCATTACGTGATCACAAAATCCTTTCACTTTTTTGGTCGGCAGACGCAACCAGATTGCAGTAGCCATGACTTGTAGAGCACTCATCAAAGTGCTTCGTTCATTACGCTGCGATTTCGACAGTTGCAGCTGAGACTGAAGATTGTCTGTCTGTCTGTCTGTGTGTCTGTCTGTTTGGCCATAAACAATTACCAATGGCCAGCAATAACTGTGGGCCACTTAACCAACTTTTCAGCATCATTAACATTTTCTCAATTGGTTGCAAGCTGCGTTCAACTTTGTTTGGACACCGCGCATCGCCAATTGTGTCACAACAACAAAACGTTGTTGCATGCAAGCTCCCTTTACTTTCAGTTTTACACACTTATCTCCTCACAACATATCGAAAGAAACTGCAATCTTGCTGTGACTTGACAAATTGCTGGAGACATGAATGAGTTTGTAAACTGATAACGCACGAAAGTCGACAATTCATCGCTTATCTCACCTCGAGCCACTTTTGCAGATTGTTAGATTTACAAATCTTTTTTAAATGGCAATTTAGATAAGAACCTTTATGTGCCAATATCGCACAGACAGCAGATAAAACTCCGCAAACCTCTCAAATTTTCTATAAAGCCCACTTAACGCCCTACGCTGGTCCAATTGTGATTTAAATTCCTCATAGATCAGATTCAAAAACAAAAATGTCGTCGACACAGGCGCTGACCGATCAGTTCACGTTCCAGGCCACGGATTACATTGTCTTCGCCGTGATGCTGAGCATATCGGCGGCCATCGGAGTTTACTTTGGCTTCTTCGAGAAGAGCGCCGACACCACCGAGGAGTATCTGATGGGTGGCAAGCGCATGAAGACGCTGCCGATTGCCATATCGCTGGTGGCCAGCCAACTCTCGGCCATCTCGATCATGAGCATTCCGACCGAGATGTATGCGTATGGCGTCAATTGGTTCTTGAACGTCATCAGCATGCTGCTGGTGGTGCCCATTCTCAACTACGTTGTGATCCCTGTGTTCTACAACAACAACATTACCAACTGCTATGAGGTCTGCTCACAATTCAATTAAATCCACTTGTACTTGATACTTGATTTCTTGGCTTGCAGTATCTGGAGCTGCGCTTCAACAGCGCTACGAGGAAACTACAGACGTTCATCTTCGTGGTCACCATCTTTTTCATGCTGCCCATCTACATTTTCATGCCGTCGCTGGCGTTTGCTCAAGGTGAGAATTTGAAGCTCTTAAATTAGCTCAATACTTCCTTAAATTCATTTGCTTAATATCACCATGAATATTCCATAACGTAGCTTGCCAACATCAATATTTTATTCGTCGAATTTCTTTAAACGCTCACAATGTATATTTTTGAATTCGTTTACATTTTATTTCCAATTTCACCGTTGATCTTTAATACACGTTTTCATGCTTACTTGTATTCTTCTTGATGACTTATTTAAATTTTGAGTTTGTAAATTGTTTTTAACCTTTGCTTATCTCATCTTTATCCAAAGTTACCGGCTTTAATGTGCATATTATCAATACGGTTGTTTGCAGCATCTGCATTTTCTACACCATGATTGTAAGTATTCTATACACTGTAGTTTTGAAATATGTAAACTAAAATGATTATTATTATATTAACTTTAGGGCGGCATCAAAGCGGTGGTGTGGACCGATGTGGTGCAGGCGGCGGTGATGGTGATTTCCGTGGTGGTGGTTGGCATCTTGGGCGCCAACAGTTTGGGCGGCTTTGGCCAAGTAATGGACATTTCTGGCAAAGGCGGACGCCTGGACATCAAGTGAGTTGGCTCAAAAGAAAACGTCAGCTGAAGATAGCCAATTAATGTCCAATTTGCAGCTACACCTTCGATCTGTCGACGCGTTCGACGTTCTGGAACACATTCGCCACGGCAATCGTCACTTGGACGGGTTACGTGGGTCTTAATCAGAGCTGCGTGCAGCGCATTGTCTCGCTGCCCTCACTGGCGCACGCCAGAAGGTGAGTAATAAGATATAATATATATATTGATGTGTGTATATAGTAGATATCTCAAACTCTAAATTGCCAATCGATTTCTCACTTTTCAACTACCTTTTTCAAGCTCTGTTTCTTTATCTATTTGGCAGATCCTTGGTGCTCTTTGGCGTGGGCTTCACTGTGATCATGACCTTCAACTGCTACACGGGCTTCGTGATGTACGCTCGCTACCACGACTGCGATCCCCTCACGCTGGGCACAGTCAGCAAGCTGGACAAAATGGTGCCCTATATGGTGCAGGATGTGATGGGCCATCTCACCGGCATGTCCGGCCTCTTCATCTCGTGTGTGTTCAGCGCGGCGTTGAGCACGCTCTCGGCGAGCATCAATTCGCTGAGTGGCATCGTTTACTTTGACTACATCAGGCCGCACATTCATCATACGGAGCACAAGGCGAATGTGATCATGAAACTGTTTGTCTTCTTTGCCGGCATCTATTGCATCTTTGGCGGCATCGCTGTGGAGAAATTTGGCTCCATACTGCAGATGGTCTACTCCATTGGCGGCATCAGCTTCGGTTCAGTGGCTGGCGTCTTTTTGCTTGGGATGCTGGTGCCCCGCGTACATGGACGGGTAAGTTGACTTCATAACTATTGCAAATCCTTGATGTGAAAGTAATTTCCTTGCGGTTTGCAGGCTGCGCTCTGGAGCGTCATTGTGAGCATCGCTTGCATGAGCTATGTTGTGATTGGCAGTTGGGGACGAAATCATTACGACTTCATGGCCACCAGCACGGACAATTGTCCGGCCCAGAATGTTAGTGCCACACTCACCACATCGGCGTTGTTGAATGCCACAGTTGCAAGCACGCCGGCGACAGTTGAAGCTGAGACTTTGCTGGCGCCAGAGTGGAATATTTTGGACATGTCGTTCACGTGGTACACATCGATTGGCTTTCTAATCACTTGGGTGGTGGGCTTAACGCTCAGCTATGTTTTACGGCCGGCGCCAGATGCCGACTTTGATCCGAATCTCTTGTCGCCCATTGTAAAGCCATTTGTCTCTTATGAACTCACGGCGGCCGAGGAATTGCCCGAGCTGAACGTAGATAAGCAAAGCGAGAGAGTCAAGGCATAAGATTAGCATAGAATCTAGGCTGTCGTAAACTATGTTAGTATTACATACAGCATTGTGTTTTAAGCATTGTAAAACTATAGACAATTAGGCAGCATAAAAGTACAATAAAATCTAAGTTCTATTGCTGCCAAAAAAAAAAAAAAAATAGACAGTTATCTACATTTTATGGCCATCATGGAGGTTAATGGCATTATAATTAAACTTGCACTTGAATTACGCTTAGTTTTGAAATAAGTTACGATAATAAGGATGCTTAAAGCTTAATGTCTGAAAGCTCGTTCGTATCTTTACTCTTACCAAATCCCTTGGGAACTTGGTCAATGGCTTCGATTGCAAATAATTGCAAAGATGATAGCGCTGACTGCTTATCAAGCGCTGCTCTACTCTAGAAACATCACAGATGGATGATTTGCAGATTTTAATATTTACACAAAATATTCGTTATCAGAGACACCAAGATATTGACACTGAGACCAGATAGATAAAAGCGGTTCAAAGCTCAGTCTATTAAGATTATTAACTGTAAGACTAATAACTGCATACACTCAAGGCTCGCGTACAGTCAATGCCAGAAGTATGCTTATAGATTTGACATAGAGTATAATATTAAAATGTTTAATTAACTTGCACTTTTGAGATTTATATGTACATTACATATATTTACATTTTTCTGTGAATAAATGTTTATTTTTGTATTTTCCATTTTGGAAATGTAAAATAATACCTAATTATGTTATAATTTATTTCACGATTTTATACAATTCATATCAACGTTTTTGGAATTTCGTAGACTTTCTCAAAAAAAGAATTTTTTATTTAGCATCCAAGCTAACTTACTTACGCTCACGACTATAAACTGTCAGACAAAGATACCGATAAGATAGTTCCAGTTGCAGACCATTATTTAAGAACGAACCGCCTCTAAAATGTCAGCGAGTGCGTATTTAGCAGTCCAACGGAGTGCAGCAGCTTGAAGGATAATGTAAAAGGCATTGAATTCCAGCTGAAACAGAAAAATGTCAACCACAAGTGCAACACTCACCTCAACGATGGCAACAACGCCAGCAGCCGCCTCCGATGAGCTGCGATTTGGAACTATGGATTATGTGGTGTTCACCCTAATGTTGTGCACCTCGGCGATCATTGGCGTCTACTTTGGCTTCTTCTCCAAGGCCAAGAACACCACCGAGGAGTATCTGCGAGGCGGCAAGAAGATGCAGACGCTGCCCATAGCCATTTCGCTGGTGGCCAGGTGTGTTGAACAGCAAATACGTTGCGTATACGCAATATTTGCACTTACTGCAATGCATTACGTATACGTAATTGAGTTGTATTTATTAGTCAACTGTCGGGAATTGCGATTATGTCGGTGCCGGCCGAGACGTATTCCTTTGGTGTCAACTACGTTTTCATGGTCATCTCAATGGTGGCCGTTGTGCCCATACTGAATTACATTATTGTGCCCGTCTTCTACGAGAACAACGTCTCCAACTGCTATGAAGTGAGCGAGAAATCCATAATCTCCCAAGGCTATCGCTACAGCAGCTCTCATTTCAGTATCTCGAGGCGCGCTTCAGCAAACTCACGCGCCAACTGGTGACTGCCACGTTCGTGATGAACTCCTGCCTCATGCTGCCTGTGATAATGTTCATACCCTCGCTAGCCTTTTCACAGGGTATACATTGACAACAACAAAATATACTGTTCAGCAATAATATTCACTGTGCTTTGCAGTAACTGGCATGAATATCCATCACATCAATGTGATCGTCTCATCGGTCTGTGTGTTCTACACCATGCTGGGCGGTATCAAGGCCGTTGTCTGGACAGACGTGGTGCAGGGCTGCATCATGCTCATCTCGGTGGTGCTGGTGGGCGTGCTGGGCGTTATGCAGACCGGCGGCTTGGGTGCCGTCATAGAGAATGCCAACCAAGGCGGGCGTTTGAGTTTGGAGTAAAATTACTTTTAATGCAATTATACTTTGTGTTTAATAATTTAAACCTCTTGCGCAGCTTTAGACTGGATCCGCGTATTCGCATAACCGTGTGGAATGCTTTCTGGGGCGGACTCTTCATGTGGACGGGCCACATTGGCCTGAATCAAAGCTGCGTGCAGCGCATTGTCTCACTGCCCTCCCTGGGACAGGCCAAGAGGTGAGACTACTGCAAGATGTATTTCACTTGTTATACATTTATTTTGCTTTCATAGATCACTTGTCATTGCTGGCTTTGGATTCGTTATAATCATGGCCATCAACTGTTTCACTGGCATTATAATGTTTGCTCGTTATTATGGCTGCGATCCCATGATGGCAGGTGTAAGTGCCAAATAATTTTATTTTAACTGAATGCATTAAGTTTTTATTTATTTAATTTACCTTTTCCATTTCCATTTGCTTTATTTACTTTATTTCACTTATTGTTAGTCACGTGCTTATTGCTTTTTTACTACTTTAAATAATCAAGTTTAAACATATTCATTAACTTTGGATAGTCTTATTTTGTATCAATATCTCCTTCTTACGCTTTTTTCTTTGCCAGATGGTCAGCAAGCCGGACAAAATGATGCCCTTCTTCATACAGGACATCATGGGCAATCTGATCGGCATGCCGGGTCTGTTCATCTCGTGTGTCTTCAGCGCTGCCCTCAGCACGCTCTCCGCCAGCCTCAACTCGCTGGCCGGCGTCATCTACTTCGACTACATTCGTCCCTTCATCCGACACACGGAGACACGTGCGAATGCGACCATGAAGCTGATCATCATTGCCATGGGCATTTACTGCATTGTGGGCGGCTATGCGGTGCAGAACTTTAGCTCCATCATACAGACTGTGCTCACGATCACGGGCATCAATACGGGCGCCGTTGTGGCCGTCTTCCTTCTGGGAATGCTCTATCCACGTGCCAATAGCAAGGTCGCCGTGTCCGGGCTGGTATTCAGTGTGCTCGTCATGTTCTGCCTCATTTTCAAGGGTCAGATGAACTTTAAGGAAGGCTTCGTAAGATACGAGGGATTGCCGAACTCCATGGATCGCTGCGAAGCTCCGCAGTTCCAAGTTATACTAAATGCCATGTAAGTTGAATCATTTTTCTTAGTACATAATTTCATTACACTTAATTTGCATAGTAAATATACAAACAAAATTTTCATAACAGATTTTTAAATACCATTTTTTAATTACAATTTATCTTTAATAATTTCTTCTAAAACACAACATGAAAATCTGATAGTTTATAATTTCTGCTTAATATAAATTATACCATTTAAAGTGTTTTATTGCGAAAGTAATCGTTTACTCTTATTTTTATTTTCGGCAGTCACAACAATCGCACTACGCCATTAACACCTGCCCCCGTTCCGGAAGTTCCGCCTTTGCTCACGGGCGCCTTCGAAAGTAATCGCGAATTCTCGATATTTGAAATGTCGTTCTATTGGTACAAAGTTGTTGGTATTCTTGTCACGATCCTCTGGGCAGTTCCTGCGAGTTACGTCTTTAAGACAGATAAAAAGGAGCTGTGCAATCCCAAGATGTTCTCGCCGTTTATACGCAAGTTTTTGGCGCCCCATCAAGTGACCGAATTGGAGGAGCTGCCACTGAATGGAGATAAGCTGAGAGAGAAATCTGAGCTGCATATCGACTTAACCAAATTCGAGAAACAAAAAAATGGCACAAACTAAAGAATTATGTATGTAGATATTTCTAATCAAATAAAATGAAATATTGTAATTAACATGAAATTTGCAGCTGCAAACATTATTTTAATATACGATTTTAATTAATACAAGTATTTGAAGACCGTCTAGATGATATTATATGAGCATAATATCCTGTTCTCCTACGTTGTCAATTTATCTATTTGTAGGCCGCGCCCTTTCTTAGAACAACAACCTCAAAGAGAACAACGCGGTTTAATCTAATGTTGTTAGTTTGCAGATAGACAACGCTTCACCTTCAGATAAACTTAATGACCCCAATTCTGGGGATTAAATAATCGTAAAATCGTGATTCAGTTGTGGAAAACTTTACGAAACCAAAACGCCCAGAAGTAGGCAACGTTATTAAGCTCTCGATCCGTTCGAATTTGGCTACTTTTGTGGGCCCGTTGCATCTTATCATCGACGTGAGAAAAAGGCAGGTTGTGAAATGTACGTAAATGGCGCTACAGATTTACGAGATGCTATTAAAGTCTTACCACAACGTCTGCCAGATATGAGATTGATAAGGCCGCTATCATTGCTATTTAAGATTAAAGTCACATTGTAATGACCATTAGTTTCAAGTTGGCTGACAGCATCCAAGCAGTCATCATCACCTCAAGGATCCAGCGGGATGTCGACTAGCACAACACACGCAATGAGCAGCACTCCAGCCGGGAGCGCGGCAGGAATCGAGGATCTGCGTTTCGGATTGACCGACTACACGGTCTTTGTCGTTATGCTGGCCATCTCGGCATCCATCGGCGTCTACTTTGGCTTCTTTGCCAAGGCCAAGAACACCACCGAGGAGTATCTGCGAGGCGGCAAGAAAATGCAGACACTGCCCATCGCCATATCGCTGGTGTCCAGGTTCGTTGCTCTAGTCTGACTCAGTTTTAATCGGTGCCCGCCAGTTTGATCACATTTCGTCAGCCACACTTTCCCCGTGTGTTATCAAAGATTTATCTTAATGAGCTACCAGAAGCGGATCGTAAACTAATTGTGTTGACGCACTTAATTGCCATTTTGTTTGATTTCATTGCAGTCAGCTTTCGGGCGTCGCTATCATGTCTGTTCCTGCCGAGAACTATACTTTTGGATTCACGTTCATATTCGCTGTGCTGGCCATGATCCCGACCATTCCCATTGTGATTTACATTATTGTGCCCACTTTCTACGACAACAACATTGTCAATTGCTATGAGGTATGGAATAAAACATTTACTTTACTACTATTCAGAAATATTTCATATTATAAAACCGCTTTGTTAAAAAAATAATCTCAGATTTGTAGCCTTAACAATGCAAGGATTACTCAATTATTATTATGCGATATGTTTATAGTTTTTGTAGTTTCGTTCGGTATATAATTTCTATCTTTTGATTTCCCTGCAGTATCTGGAGATGCGTTTCAACAAGCGCACGCGACAACTGGTCACAATGACGTTCATTTTGAATCAATTCCTCATGCTGCCCGTCTACATGTTCATACCCTCGCTCGCCTTCTCACAGGGTATGTGCAAAGACATCATATTTATGCAACTCGCTAATTTCCAACGAATTCTGCAGTGACTGGCGTCAATATACATCTGATCAACGTGGTCGTCTCGTCGATCTGCGTGTTCTACACAATGCTGGGCGGCATCAAGGCTGTTGTGTGGACGGATGTCGTGCAGGCGGCCGTCATGCTCATCTCTGTGGTCATGGTGGGCGTCTTGGGCACCATGCGCACTGGGGGACTGAGCACGGTGCTGGAGTATGCCAAGGAAGGCGGCCGCATGGACTTTGAGTAAGTCGATGGCAAGGCAAATACACTCTCAATTCAATTTATATGATTTTCTTACAACTCCCCAAGTCTGAGCTGGGATCCACGTCTGCGTGCGACGGTCTGGAGCAGCCTGTCCAGCGGCATGCTGCTGTGGACCGGCAAGATTGCGCTCGATCAGAGCTGCGTGCAACGCATTGTGTCCTTGCCGTCTTATGGCCATGCCAAGAAGTGAGTGTGGAGTGTTATATAAAATACTTAAGTGCTAACAGGATCACTCTTCAAACAGATCTCTGTATGTGGCTGGTGTTGGTTTCCTGGTCATCATGTTCTTTAATGCCTTTGCCGGCATCATCATGTTCGCTCGCTACTACGGCTGCGATCCCATGTTGGCTGGCGTAAGTTTACTCAGCAGTTTCTTGAGACCAAATATTGAGTGGTTTTCTCTGCAGCTGGTCAGCAAACCGGACAAAATGATGCCCTTCTTCATACAGGACATCATGGGCAATTTGGCTGGCATGCCGGGTCTCTTCATCTCCTGCGTGTTCAGCGCCTCGCTCAGTTCGCTCTCGGCCAGTCTCAATTCGCTCGCTGGCGTCGTCTACTTTGACTACATCAAGCCGCACATTCAACACACGGAGGCGCGGGCCAATGGCGTGATGAAGTTGGTCATCGTCGGCATGGGCGGCTACTGCATTCTGGGTGGCTTCCTTGTGCAGAAATTCAAGTCGATACTGCAGACAATGTGGACCATAACGGGCATCAATATGGGCGCCGTGGTGGGCGTCTTTCTGCTGGGCATGTTTGTGCCGCGAGTGAATGGTAAAGTGGCCATGACCAGCATTCTGTTCAGTGTGCTTGTGATGGCCTGGATTATCATCAACGGACAGCTGAACTTTAAGGCTGGCCTCGTCAAGTACGACGTGTTGCCCAACTCGCTCGATCAGTGCGAGGCGCGTGGTCTGCACTCCATACTGAATGCCATGTAAGTCTGCAGCTTCAACATTCAATTATTCACTTAAGCAATTGTTGTAATGTTGACAGTAACTCCACAACAATTGCATTGCCCACGACACCGGCAACGTCAACGGAGCCCACGAAAGTTACAACAGCCTTTGGCAGCAATCGCGACTTTTCCATCTACGATATATCCTTCTATTGGTACAAAGTGCTTGGCGCCATATTGATATTCGTTTGGGCGATTCCCATGAGCTTTGTCTGGCGACGGGATAAGAACCAGAAGCTCAATCCAAAATTGTATTCACCATTTGTGCGTCGCATGCTCAACACGTCCGACCCCGTTGTGGAGCTGGAGGAATTGCCGCTGAAACATGCTGAGAAGGAGAACAATGGTGTTGCTCAAGAGCAGCAGCAGCATTAACAATACTGTATTTGTATGAATAGAATAACAAGACGCATATGTTATCTCTCTTTTGCACTTTTAAAAGATTTATTTACAAAAGAATATTTAAATGAAGATTATGCTTACACAGAAAGTATCCAGCTACATACAAAAACGGTCTTTGACTGATTATTTCAGTTTCAGTTTTGTAAAAAGGGTCCGCATCGAAATTTTTCATTGAAAAATATTACAGTAGTCTATACTCGTAAATTATAGTTTTAAGATCTGGTCTGGAAAAGATTTCACTCTGGATTTGCGGAATACAATTGATGCGACTGACAAAAAAACATTACAAACTAAATGCTTTAACACGTGTGAGCGAGCAGTTTTTCTCAGAGAAACGCGAAATCAAAATAAATCATTCAAAAATGTGTAAATAGAAGAAAGTATAATTATGTATATGTATATATTGTTAATAGCCAGGTAATTGTGAATGGCGTTGGTAAACATTATACTTAACTATGTAAATAATTCCACGATCGACGCATCAGTTGTTAAAAAATCTTTTCGTTTTTGGGTTTTTTTTTTGTTTGTTTTGTTTTGAGTTTTGTCCAAATTGGTTTTTAAAATTAGACTTGTATTAAAGATTATGTCTTATAATTTAAAAACATCTATTTTACATACATCTCTCAATAATGTATTTGATTTTTTTTTGTTTCTTTTCTTTCCAATTTAATTAAATGTACACATACATATTATTTATAGTTTGGATGCTTTCAACAATGTGTTTGTGTGCGGGGGGTGGTGGTTGTGTGGTGGGGTAGTTTTTGGGGATTATGCTGGCCGACAGTTAACATTTTAGTTTCCGTCTGGTGTATGTGTTTATGATGTTATCATAATAATAATTATGTATATATTGCGCACACAGATACCAAACATTGAAAATCCAGCATCGATTACAGTCTAAGACCTAAGATATTACTTATTTTAGTCAAAGACTGGAAGACGCTTAGAGAATTGCAATTGCGTACCATTTAGTGTGTGTGTGTGTTTAAGGTATAAAAGAGACTTGACCATTTTAAAGTTAGAATTTAACCTGCGTTGTTACAAGGATGAGGCGCCCCAGCTTAGGAAATTTCAAATGATTTGCTTATTGTGTTGGCGGCATCTTGTCGAATTGAGTCGAAGTTACGTTTTGTACACATTCGGCACGCGCTATAGTGTTTTGTGGTGTGTTGTGTTTTTTTACGATTTTGCTTTGTTTTTGTTGGTGTTTTATCATCATTGCTGGCTTAATTGCAGGCTTGCGGCGTTGCATGATTTTCACCATCCTCAGCAGCATTATTAACAATCTTCGGCTCGCCTGCAATGTAAATATTTAAATAAATCTCTTTGCACATACAATTAAGAGTTATTGCTACTCACCGTTGTCATTGTGTTCGGTCTTGTTTTCACAGTTAACCTGCGACTCCTTGACCGCTTCGGCCGATGACTCCGTCACAGCCGCATCTGGTGCCGTCTGCTTGCTAACATCATTATTGGTGGCAGGTGCAGCAGGTTCTGGAGCTAGAGCAGGAGCAGGAGCAGGAGCAGAAACAGTTTCATCAGCAGCAACAACCGTCGCATTGTTTTCTGTTGATGTTGCTGTTGTGCTTTCCACTTCGCTTGCATTGTCACTCGGCTCCTTTTCTGTGGTTACTGCTGGTGCACCTTCTTTAGCCTCGGCGGCCAACTCGACAGTTTCATTATTGCTTGCTGCTGCTGATGCATCTTCGGTAGCAGGTGCTGGTGCTGATGCCGCGTCGGTCTCGACAGCCACAGCAGCGTCGGCTGCGGGCGCACTTTCTTTCACGGGTGATATGGGTTTGGCAACTTCAGAACTCACTTTCGAACTCGAATCCACCTCCATGGGTTCCGGTGTTGGCTGCTTGGCGGGTTCAGCATCGGTTTTTGGTTCTTCAACAATCTCATCATTCTGCTTTTCTTGTGATTCTGATTTTGTTGGCTTGGATTCCTCCGAAGTTGTGGTTTCTGTGGCTTCAGCAGGTACAGAAGAAGTAAGCGTGGCTGCTGGCTCAACATCAGGCTGTGCTGGACTTGTCTCCTGCTTCTCTTCTACGTCGTTTACTTTCTCCTCGTCGTCCACTTCCATCGCTGTGACGGCTGGAGCAGCTGATTCAGTAGCATTACTCGATGGTTCCTCGGGTTTAACTGGTTCCGATTCAGGTTCTGCCTCAGGTTTTGACAACTCTTCCGCTGCTTTCTCCTTGACTTCAGGCTCTTTTGTGGTCTCTTTGTCGTCGTGATCAACATTATTGTGTGCCTCCTCCTTAGCCGCATCTAGTTTTTCAGCCGAGTCCGTTTGATCTTCGGTCTCAGGGACCTTGGATGGAGTTTCCTTCTTTTCTGTGGCCTTCTTTTCGGTCGTCGCTGTGCTCTTGACATCCTCTTTGCCCTTTTTCGGCGTCACTTCCTTGGCCTTTACCGTTTTCTCCTCCTTCTTATCTTTCTTTGCAGCGCTCTGCAATAGAATCGTTGTCAATTAGATGCTGTTATCAGTTGTTAAAGTTATAATACTTACGGTTGACTTGGCGGGTGAAGCGGCCACTTGCTTCTCAGCTGGTTTCGCTTTCACAGGTTCTGAATCTTCATCGGCACCCACATCCAGTTTGCGAGCACCACGACCGCCAGCTCGTCCGCCACCACTCTTTGTTGTCGCTGGCGATGTGCGCGCCTTTTTGCTGGGTGGCGGTGTTATGGTGTCGGCTCCACGTGTTGGCGTTCCACGCGTACTGGATCGAGTGCGCCGTCCGCCCTCCAATTCCAGACTGCCGCCCATTGTGCGTACAAGTTCCTCGCTCTCGCGCTGAGCTCTCTCAATGAACGAGCGGCGCTTCGGTGTGCGTTTCTATAACGATTGTTTACATACAAAACGAGAGGCGTGAAAACACTAATCGACAACAACACAGTTTGGCGCTCAAACACAACTTCAAATAGGCAATTAACAGTATTTTGAGTGAATGTAAGTACATCTAGCACCCATTCATTTTGTATTTTAACGGCAAAAGTCTAAATGCTTCATACACACACACATAAAAACATATATATACACATTATGTATGACAAAGTACAGCAAACAACAAAAAGTCGAAAAGAGAACAAGAAAAATAAAAACAAACGAGAACGAGACAGACGCTCGCGCTACGTTTCAAATGTACACAAAAGAGACAACGAGAATTACTAGCACAACGAGTGTTGTACAACACCACGCGCACATACAAAAACAAATATACACACACACATATGCTCGCATGACACGTACAGCATACGTATACACACACACTTATGCAGGGGATGTTGGGAAAAGCGCGCGCACACGAGGGCAACACACACACACAAATTAACATCAACACGAAAAACGTAAATAGCAAAAAAAAACATGCACGGAAAAATGAAATGAAATGCAGTACACTTAAATAAGTATGTATTTGTGGGTGCGCTACGACTATTTTGGAAAAATACTGCGTGTCGCTTACACTGATATATTGATATACTGTATGATATTTGTATGTCTGTGTGTGCGCACACTCTTCCAGATAATTCTGTTCGCCACTGTACGCGGGCGCTTGTGTGCGAGTGTGTGTGTGTGTAGGTAGTAAGCGCGGTCTCTTATCGCACGACCCCCGGTGTTAATTGTGACTATAATGTCCATACCATATACACAAGCATACGAAATTTTGTATTTATTACTTACGGGTGTCTTTTTCTCATCCGCTGCTGCTGCCGGTTGAATAGCTGCATCATCATCATTGTTGGCTTTTGAGTCCGTAATCGTCTGTGCTTCAGGTTTCTGTATGCTCGTTTCGTCAGACATATTTCTTTTAAATCAATGGGCTACTCGTTACCAATTTATTTAGCTTACAAAATACAAAATAACTTGTATTTTGCAATGTTTTTGTGTTTTTGTAGTTGCAGCGCTTTACACTTCAACAAAGTAGCGAGTTCTCTTTTACTCTCCCTTTGGTTGCACTGGTGCACGACGATTCAACGCCAATCAACTAGCAGGTATATTACGCACACATACACATGCATGTACATACACACGCCACGCTGAACAACGTACCGTGAACGCGCAAAATTTTTAAATGCTATTTAAGTTAATTTTCCGCAAAAATTAACTTTTTAACTTATTGGATTTAGCAACCGTTTCAATTGAATTATGTTTTACACTAATTTTTGCTATAGAATTTGATGTATTTAACACTTTTTTGACGTTTTCTTCAAAGGCGCAAGATAAACGTAACTCAACAACTGGACTATTTTTCTTCTTCTTATGTATCAGTGTTGTACAGACACCATTTATGGCGGCTTTTTTAGTAATGTTGGTAAAGTGTGTCACTTACAGTACAGTGGCGGCAAATCGATAGTATTATTATTATTCCCATAAGTGTGACCGATTTTCGTATAAATT
Source organism: Drosophila siamana (assembly GCA_035047445.1). Taxonomy (NCBI): domain Eukaryota; kingdom Metazoa; phylum Arthropoda; class Insecta; order Diptera; family Drosophilidae; genus Drosophila; species Drosophila siamana. Next base: position 12,201,542 of record JAWNPP010000004.1, on the reverse strand, counting down.
TTGGGATTATTTATGAATATCTGATGGTCACGCTGGCATTTCTATTATAAATTTCCACGAGGCAGTCGGCGTTTTGCTATTGCTTATTTACAATTTGCAAGTATAATCGGGAAATGGTATCGCAGCAGCAGATCCAAGCCATTGGCGGCGTGCTGAATAATAAGGAGCGTCCGCTCAAGGAACGCTTTCGCGCGCTCTTCACTTTGAAGAACATCGGAGGTTCCACAGCCATCGAGGCAATTAGCAAAGCCTTTGATGACGATTCAGCGTTGCTCAAACATGAGTTGGCCTATTGTCTGGGACAGATGCAGGATACACAGGCACTAGAGATACTGACTCAGGTGTTGGAGGATACCAGCCAAGAGCCGATGGTGCGTCACGAGGCTGCCGAAGCCTTGGGTGCCATTGGCGATGCAAAAGTGCTTCCAATACTCGAGAAATACAAAGAGGATCCTGTGATTGAGGTAGCTGAAACCTGCGCTATAGCATTGGATCGTGTTCGCTGGGTGCAAAGTGGCCAGAAAGTGGACGACCAGAACCCTTATGCATCAGTGGATCCCTCACCGCCTGTCGCTGGCAAACAAAGCGTGGAGGAATTAAAGGCGATATATTTAGACGCCACTCACAGTCTTTTCGATCGTTATCGTGCCATGTTCAGCTTGAGAAATCTCCGCACCGAGGACAGTGTGCTCGCTATTGCGGAAGGACTGAAGGACAAATCGGCACTGTTCCGTCATGAGGTTGCCTTCGTTCTGGGCCAGTTGCAGGAACCGTGCAGTATTCGGCATTTGCAGACAAATCTGGAGGATCGCCTTGAGAACGAAATGGTGCGTCATGAGTGCGCTGAAGCATTGGGCGCCATTGCAACAGAGGAATGCATTCAGATACTGCAACGTTATGCAGATGATGAGAAACGTGTCGTGAAGGAGAGCTGCGTCATTGCTCTAGACATGTGCGAGTATGAGAATAGTCCAGAGTTTCAGTATGCTGATGGCTTGAGCAAGCTGGATGGCACAAAGTAAAGGCTAGTTGAACTAGAAATCATATTTTATTGTACATAATATTTGTTAAATTTACATTGTATTTGTATGCAACTGGAAACGTATCTAATCGGACCACCAGTGAGATAAATTATCAGACAAACGTGACTTGTTGCGCATTTTTTGAATGATGAAATCATAGTTCCAGAGAATGGTTTATTACATTACAATTTATTTAAGGTTGACCTTCATCTTGTTATCTTGGGATTCCCATAAGAACATACATATATGTAGATATACATACGTACATATACTTTGCGTTATGACGTTTATCAACGCGAACAATTTTTAATTTGAAATGTAACGGTCGCAGGAATATATGGATAGGCTGTTACAGGACTAAAAGTAAGCAATAAAACCACAATATCATTAAGTTTTTTTTTGATGTTCAATAAATAACAATTTTTACTATTATATGTGATAAATCAACAAATAAAAATACCAAAAGTATTTAATGTGGTGTTGATTAGGGTGACCATTTAGTAGTTTATCAGCCAAATGCAAATTAGCCACGAGGTTGCCATTTAAAAAGAAAGTGTTGTGAATGTGATTTTTTGTAATTTTTTAGACCTGGTGTCTGAAATACAAAATTGCAAATTTATAAGTAATTTCCATTAATTTTTTATATTAAATACCTACAAAATATAAAGCAGATCAAGAAATTACGTATTTGCGCATTTAATAACTTAATACTAATATAGACCATTATAAGTTGGTATATTTGAAGACAAAAATAGTGTACTTTGATATTCGACTTGTGGTCACGCTGTTACAATTGCACCTACCGTGATAGTGAGAGCAAACTTGACGCAAAATTCGCTTTAAATATTGAAGAAATATAAAGATTACAAAAATAAAAACACATTTAAAGTGCAACTGAAAAATATGTGATATATACGCAGAAGCTGACACGCTACGAAAACATGATAACGCATTTGGAAAAAACGTGTGGTCAGCAATTCTGCTGCTGCTGCAGCTACAAGAGAAGCGGAAAATAAATTGCTCACATACATATGCAGCACATACACACATTCACACTGATGCATATGTGTGTATGCATAATAATATACATAACATGAAATATTAAGAAGTTCTAAGGCTTACAAAAAAGTGCAACTAAACAAAGTTGAAAGCATTAAGCATAAAATAAACTTGTGATTTGTTAATCGAAACGAAGAAGAGGCCAAAACGTAACGAAATTGAATTAATGTGCCAAAATAAAACGTGAACGAGAACGAGAAATTCTCTAACCATCGCGCGTGTTTATTAGTTACGTATACATTTTGTATTGTAAACAAGTTACAGGCAGTCAGCGATAACGCAGTAATAATGTCTAAATACGATTTTGTGCTTTATCTTGTGGCGCAGCTTATTATAGGTATGTATAATATATATGTAAATAACATTTCTCTGGTTGTTGCCAGCGAGTATGTTAATATATGCATATATGTGTATGTGTATCGCTTGTACATATGTATGTATGTGTGTGCTTCATGTAATTACAGCCGCCTTTGATATTATTTACAGTTAGCCCAACAACAATCACTTCCTTCAATGCTAATCGAAAAGCTTGACGCGTACTTTGTAGTGGTTTTTGCAATTCGCTTTGCTCTTATTTTGCGTTCTACTACTTTTTCCACAATCCTTCTACGGGTGTGGAAGTGTATGTATATGTATGTGTGTGTGTGAGTACAATGATTTCTTTGAATGGATGACGTTGCATTAGAAACTTGTTGTATGCTCGTTCGTTCGCGTGGGCGAAAATCGCCTTTAGTTGTTGCTGTTGTTACAGCATAAACTCCGCTATCGCTCTCATACGTCCTCTTCGCTGCCACTGTTGTTGTTGTCGTTTCTTTTCTTTTCTTTGAACAAGCGCCACTTTAAACTCATCCCCTTTCAATCTGCATAATGTGCATGCTTATGTATCTACTTTACTATAAAGCACGCTAACACACTGACATGTGCACACATGCTTCTGTGTGATATGCAGGCATGCATCTGTGTGTGTGTGTGTATGCGCATTCACAGATCCGATTACTCGGGCACAGTGGCACAAAGCGTGTTAAATACATAGGATATTGACAATATATTATAAAAATTTGTTACGCATTTAGCGCTTTTCCTTTGGAGATACCGAATATTATGTAACGGTGCCAAATTAAAATTTTTCATTTTAATATTTTATTTTTTATTCATTTTACAAAACTAGTAAATTATGATTGTTTCGCTTTAATTATTGACCTGCTAAGTAAAGTTTTCAACCTAAGTAAATAGTTTAAAAATAAGAAAAAGACAAACTTCAGAAGAAAAATGTATCTTTCTAATTAGTTGTCAATAGCTGTATGCTAATTTATTGTTATGCCAAGTGTTGTTCTAAATGTTTTTCATTGTATAATATTTTGGGCATACATTTTAAAAATGCGCATATACTATACAAATAGAATACAAATTTCTCAATTGATATCTACGAAATGAATTCAACACACCACTGTGCACTTTACTGCATCGCATACTCACACGTGGATTTGCGCGCGAATTGCGCTCACACATATGCACACACATACACACGCACACACGTGCACACCCAGGAGTTGGAGTAGCAACTGCATTGGGGTTACACACAAGGCCCACTCAAAGGCTCGGGTGGCCAGTGAAGCTAATTTTGTATGGTCCTCTGCATGAATTGGGGTTGCGTGCAGTTTGCTTGTTGTAGTTGTTGTCGGGAGGGGGCCTCAAAGTTCTGCATTTGGCTTTCAATGGCAACAACACACTCATTGAGGAGTCTTCCCGATTCAGCGCGACTCTGTAACTAAGCCCATTTGGGATTGGGATTGGGATTAGGGTCGTTGGTCCGTGGCAAGTGTGGTAGATACATGATATGTTTACAAAGGCGAACCGCTCATTTGCTCGAAATCCCCAGTTGCATTTAAGCGACTTATTTGCCATTCAACCAACCATTTTAATATGCTTTCGTCTGCGCCCTCACTTTTGAATATTTGATTTAGTCATTTATTTTATTTTGCAGCCTGCCATTTGTTGCAATTGGCCGCCGGCGCCATTCTGCCCGATGGCCATAACATTAATTGCGAGCATTATGACGATAAGGAGTGCATCGCGCACGGCGACTGCACCACCACAATCGAGCACTGCCAGGTGGAGCCGGACAAGTTTCCCAGCTGTTATGCCTTATGGACCCTTGACGAGCTGACGGGTAAGTACATACAACATACAACATACAACATACAACATACAGCACGCTGTGCACAGTAGTTGCAACAATTTTGATTTTGTTCTTTTCGCTCGCTGCAGGCATCAAGAAAATCAAGATGAAGGGCTGTTTCACGGAAATGCATGAGTGCAACAAGACCGAATGCGTAACAAGCAACGAGCCGCGCCAACGAAACATACATTTCTGCTGCTGCAAGGGATCACTGTGCAATGCGAATCAGAGGTGGATACCGACCACCACAGAGGCGACAACACAAGGTACGTTTGCGGATCCTGCAACATGCTGCCTGCTGCCTGCTGCCTACTGCCTGCCGGCTCTAGGCTCTGTTTACCCCAATTTTGGCATAGCATATTTATTCTACTCGTTGCCTCGTTTTTTTTCCTTTTTTTTTATATTGCATCTTCAAGTTGCGAGGGTGGCCGTGGCTAAGCGTGCCACCAAACAAACGCGACCCTTGCAACGTTTTTTCGTGTTAACGAACTCTCTTTCGTATGAAGAGTGGAGTTTCTGCCTCGTGTGTTGCAACATTTCCCTGTGCCGCCCTCAGCGCACGTTCATGCTGCTAATACTTATTTTCTTTTGCTTCATTTTATGCTCTTCCCTTTTTTTTATATATTATGTTTTTTTTTATGATTTTGAATTGGGGATGCCTTTTGCCATTTGCGCCTTTTGTGCCTTGGCACTTTGTTGTTTAACTTGGCATTCTCTTTTATTTTTACATCATGCTTAGCTCCCCTTTTATCTCTGCGAAACAGAAGAGAGATGCACATGCACGATGAGTACATAAAGAGATGCCAAATTGGGGACGAACTTTCGTTTTTTCGTTTTTCGTTTTGTTCAGAGGCAACCCTGTGCCAACTACAGGTGCCACTTCAGATGTTGTTCACCTGTGGCAAGCGTTTAAAGGGCCGTGCACACAGCATATACTAAATACGTGCTCGCTTTATGTTTATGCGTTGACATATTGCGATGTGTCAAAGTCAATTCACGTATACTTAATGCACTTTTCACTTGCAGTGCCCAAGGAGAAGACACAAGTTAGCAACAATTTGCTGTACTACGTAATTGCAGCATCGGTATTAGCCGTGCTAGTCGTCATATTATTAGTCAGCCTGCTCTTCTATCGGCGCCGCAAACAAGCACACTTTAACGAGATACCCACAGTAAGTACAAACTTGTTTGCTCCAATAAAGTTCTCATTATTATTGCGTTTATACAACTTGCAGCACGAGGCGGAAATAACGAACTCGTCGCCATTGCTGAGCAACCGTCCCATCCAATTGCTGGAGCAGAAGGCAAGCGGTCGATTTGGTGACGTGTGGCAGGCCAAACTGCACGGCCAGGATGTTGCCGTGAAAATCTTTCGAATGCAGGAGAAGGAGTCGTGGACAACAGAGAATGAAATCTACAAATTGCCACGCATGCGACATCCCAACATCTTGGAGTTTTTGGGCGTTGAGAAGCACTTGGATAAGCCCGAATATTGGCTGATCTCCACATATCAGCACAATGGCTCCCTTTGCGATTATCTAAAGTCGCACACGATTACCTGGACCGAGCTGTGCCGCATTGCCGAGTCGATGGCAAATGGTTTGGCGCATTTGCATGAGGAGATTTTGGGTAACAAGGCGGAGGGATTGAAGCCCTCGATTGCGCATCGTGACTTTAAATCGAAGAATGTCTTGCTGAAGGGCGATCTGACGGCATGCATAGCGGACTTTGGACTGGCCATGATTTTCCAGCCGGGCAAACCATGTGGCGATACTCATGGCCAGGTGGGCACACGTCGTTATATGGCGCCCGAGGTGCTCGAAGGCGCGATTAATTTCAATCGTGACGCCTTTTTGCGCATCGATGTCTATGCTTGTGGCTTGGTGTTGTGGGAAATGGTTTCGCGCTGCGAAGTTGTGGGTCCTGTGGGCGAATTTCAACTGCCATTCGAGGCTGAACTTGGCCAGCGTCCCACACTCGACGAGGTGCAGGAGAGCGTTGTTATGAAAAAGTTGCGTCCACATTTACCCAGCACTTGGCGCACCCATCCGGTGAGTGGTGACTAACGACTGTCGTTCAACATGTGTTTATTTGATTATTGTACTTGCAGGGTCTCAGCATATTTTGCGACACAATGGAGGAGTGCTGGGATCACGATGCCGAGGCACGTCTCAGCTCCTCGTGCGTCATGGAGCGCTTTGCACAATTGAATAAATATCCAACAACGCAGCTGCTCATCAAGAACCACACAAACATTGAAGACGCTAAAGAGACCACGAATTGCTTATAGAATCGGTACTAAATCACAGCTTACGCCCCAAAGCTGTGATTTTGGACGAACCTACGCCACACTCTCCTCCTCCCCTAAGAACGTCGATTAATTTTTAACTTTTAATTTCAATAATTTAATTTTACATTTGTATTGTGCGTTGGCAGCTTTTGTACATCCACACGAAGATGAAACGTGCTGCTGCTATTAGTAGTACTTTGGCAGCTGCCAAATATTATACTTGAAACATACAGACACACACATATACCCTGTTCTCCGGCCCTGACTCCACTTAGACATTAGCTTAGTGTAAGCTGAACAAAGAACAAAGTGTTAAATGTAAACTAGACTAGAGAGATTTGAACATTTTCAAACTATCTTGCCTGGGCAATTGGAAAATGGATAAGTCCACAATTCACTAGCTGCTCATGAACATCACTTGGATCATACGTACATACATACAAACATACATCTATACATCCATACATCCATACATCCATGCTTACATACTTATGTTTTGTAAATCAATACACATTAATTTCATTGACTGATACACCTATACGCATACATTTAATTGTTTAATTATTTTTGTTTTAGTTCGTTGAATTATCGACCAGAATTATAACTTTTTTTTGTAACACTGTAAGATGTTGAATTATTTGCCAATCCCAGCCATTCTCGTTGATGTCCCTTTTCATTTAAGAGTTGACAATCATCTCGATAGCGTATCTAACAGTTAAGTTTAATGTTTAAATTTATCATTATGTAATTACACGTATCGTTTTAATTCTTTCGGGCACACAAGTGTGCTTTAAATGTTGTATTTTGAATAAAATACTTTAAACAGTCTTTTTCTATAAGATTTAATTTTGCGATATCTCTTTTCATTTGCTTATTTTATTTACCGTAGTGTGTAGTGCCGATATACCCCATAACGCACTTTTACATACAAATAAATATGCTATATAACAACACACGACAAACACTCACAGACAAAAACACAAGTACATATATACAAATTTTTATACACATACATCTATCTACTGAACAGTACAAGAAACACCTGAAGTTTTCAAATGCAAGTTTCTTTTTTAATAAATATTATATATATATAAGTGCATAAGCGCGATACGATACCCTACGATAAACACATACATACATCTTAACTAAGGATAATTGAATGAAATTACACGCAGACTTAGCAGACTTATAAAGCACATGCTGCGAACCATTCAAGGCATTTAAAATTAAGTAACATCAACATAACATTAAACGTATATTAATTAGGTATGTTAAATATTGTTACTTCCACACAACCGTGTACATATTGCATGTCCTGGACAACGTTAGATCTAGCGCTCTATATATAAAGGAAATAATGGATATTTGCAAACGATAGCAGCCCGAGATTGGTAATTTATTGGAGATAATGCGGATAAAATTGTTGGAAGGCTGGCTACAACACATCTATATCTATATCAACCGTATTAATGTTGGCATACTGACTGTTAAATTTCAACAAAGCGTACATACAAATATGCATATTCGGCAATTGTTGTAATTAAGAAATGACAAAGAATACATAGATTAAGGAAACTATGCAAATATTCACGAATCAGTTTGCCAATCAATCATCGTTTATAAATTTCGATTCATCACTATAGCATGCGATACAAATAATTATACCAACCAAACTCGAGCTACACAAATTTCGATTTGCCAATTAATAATCAATTTTGAAAATACGAAAAATTGATTCTTGAGTAGTAGATGGAGGTTGGTGGAGTACTTACAGAAATCTTTAGCTATTTAGCTATATGGAAATAGCAAACGGATACAAATATGTGCAATTTACGATACAAACAAAGCTTCATTACCTGATTTTCATTCTGAGCAACTTACATAAATAATTTAATACGCAACATGATGATAATAGAATTAATTTTGTTACAATTTTTTTTGACATTATAATTTAAACGGTGCTGGAAATACATAGAAACAATAATTTAGAAGTATTATCATATAACGAAAAACAGTATTCAAATTGAGAACACAATCAAAAACAATAAATTGTGCATCTGAGTAGTTTGTTACATATCAAATCGAAGATATCTCTAATAGCTGAAATACAATATCAAAATGTATTGTATAATCGAAATTCTTACAACTTTTTATACAGTTATACAAGCAGTTCAACTCGCAACCACATAGAATCAATCACACGGAACAGACAAATTGTTGATTCAGTGAAATTTAAAATCAAAAAACAAAAACTGTTCAAAAAGAATTATAGATGTCTAAAAAACATTCCATTTGCGATAAATATTTTATAAAGAATAAAATAAATACGTATTCGAATCATGTTATTCAAAACTCTAATAACACTAAAAGTTCTAACATAATAATGAATATAAAATAAATGCTCATCCATCGTTTAATATTAACATTGATATAAAAGTTTTATTTTTTAAATATATTTCAGTTAAATGGCGGATAAGGTTAAGGTTTGTATTGTAGATTATGTTTGAATATTTATCTTCTGCAAGAGCTTTATTATATGGATTTGCCACAAAATCAAGGATTTTTCCTATAAATATTTAATAATATATCCTGCATCATCATTAAGTCGTTTATCATTATTATTAATCATTAAATTCTGTAAGCAATGCTCATCTTTATCAGTGATATAAATGTGTGTGTTGTATAAAAGAAAATACCTTGGACAGGATTATGCGGCGTATGCGCAATATTGCTTGAAATGCTTAACTCTGCTCATCTTGTGTAACAAAAAGAGTAGCAGAAATTCCATCCATTGTTGGCGTATTTTGCATTGTCAATAACGGCTTTGTTTACTTATCGTTACATAAAAAAATATTCTCAGCAAATTGAATTTCATACACATTCCACATAATAAAATATGTATGTGTTTATATGTCAAAGGATTTTGTGTGACGCTGTTTATGGTGAGGTTTCTGCTCAAGTGGTGATTAAAATACTGCTTACTCAAGTTGCTCTCGTTTAAGGCACTTGCCCCTTGATACTCAGCGAAAGTAGAAAACTGTGTCACATGCATCTTTTAACGCTTTGAGATTATCTTTGTGCTGCATACAATTTGTAGAATATTATGTTGTTTATACCCCAATTTCATATAAGAGTTCTTTCTAAAGTCCACCCATTTCTGTCTGATATGGGTCAATAAAACAAAACAACATGATCGCCTTCGTTCTTTATTACAACTTCTAATGATACATACAACATAGTGAGAATACAATTCAAATTCATGAGTTTGGAATGTAATTTAATGAAATTGCTATACTTAATAAGAGCATAGCTATCGCTTGATCATACATATTTAATCAATTACCATATATTTGTGGGCTTATAACTTTAGTAAGATAATTCATTTAACAATATTCGAAAAGTGTGTATGATGTGAGCAAGTTTATTAGAAAATCAAAACAGAATAAAATAAAACGTATATATGTTTTCATTCTACGTAGTTTAAGACTTTATTGGACCATTTCAGTTGTAGTATACTTCTTGCCCCAATGCCACAATATCAGACTTATCCAATCTCGCCTTCGTTTACTAATTTAATACTAAGTACACGGTATGTTATAAACGGTCTGGAAAAAAATCGTCCTCTATAAAATGCTAATGTGTAAAGTTTTCCAACAATATGCCAAGTCCTGTGCGTCTTACTAAAATAGATTCACATATATGTACATATATAGTTATATATGTATCATATATTATTATTGCAGCTCTCTTATAACAATAATATTATTATAATTTCAATAATTGTCGATTATACATTTTTACATATACAATACACAAAAGTACACGTATTTCTACTAGAAGTATATATATATATATATATACCTATTAAGTTTGTACGATATGTTTGTCTAGGGAAATTGTTTGTAGAACAGAACAGAGAAAAAAAAAATATCTTGCTGTTGTTGTAGTAATAACTGGAAAAGTAGTCGTAGTAAGTATATATGTATATATATATATATTGTTTGCTGTTAGGGACGGTTTCTAGGTTTGTAAAGCGAACATGCACTAGCTGGAGACTAGTTGGGCAAAGGAATTGTAAACTTGTCGTTCAGTTGAGTTTCGAATATAATAAGTACAAGAATATATTGTAATTATCTATATATAGTACTCAAGATCAATGCATGTGTGTGAGTTATATGCTCTTGAGATGCGCCTCAGTAGGGCTCATTATCGTCGCCAGCGCCGTCCTCAGCCTTGCGCGCCGAAACACCGCACTTGGAGCGCAGAATGGCCGCCAATCGCTGGGTCAGCGGCTCTGTGGGCGACTCTGAGTCGCTGCAGGAAGCGGAGATCACTTTGTTGCCTGAAGGAAGACAGGATGCGCATTGGAAATCAGTTGGCGGCGCCATTGGCTGCACTTACCATTGCTGATGTCGAGGTCTGTTGCACTGGCATCCTTGTTGCCAAACTGCAAGTTCACCGGCACAATGTCGTCCTCCTCCTCCAGCAGCAGGCTGGAGTAGGAGTGCGTTGTATTGTCGCTGCGGCCGCCGCCGCCGCTTGATGAGTTGCGCGACGAGCCCGAGTCGTTGTGCGAGTGTGAGTGTGGCGTGTGTGCGGCTAGGCCATCGATTGCGGCCACATCCTGCTGCTCGTCGATGGGCAGCTCGTAATCATCGCCACTGCTGCTCTCCTCCTCCTCCACGTCGACCACATCGATGTCATCGTCATCATCGTCCTCATCTTCCACATCGACATCGTTCTCCTCATCCTCGTCGTCGTCGTCGTCGACGTCGTCGACGTCGTCAGCGTTGTCATCGTTGTCCTCATCGGAGCCAATGTTGCGACTGCTGCTATGGCTACTGACGCTATCCTCGCAGGGCGGCTCCAGATCCAAAGCCAGCTCGGGTGATGATGACTTATTGTAATTCTCGTCGCTGTCACTCGATGCGGCCACTGTGTGCACATGTGATTAATTAACAAAGACGCGACACAAATAAATGCTTCACTCACCGCGCAGCTTGTCCAATATGAGGGGATAGAACTCTTTAGCGGTGCCATTGTTGGGCTCGTATTGCAAAACTGTGCAGACAAATGAAATGTAAAGTATTTATAGATGCACATACAATAGTTGACTATGGGTTGCTTGCTCACTCACTCAATTTGCAGTACTTCAAAGCCTTCTTGTAGTCCTTGAGCATGACTGCCGATAGAAACTGCAATACAAAGATAATAGATATTGAATGAATTGGGGATTGCATCAAAAACCCCTTTCAGGATGCTAGCAGAATGGAAAAAGTTTGTTGGCTGCGCTTAAAGTTCAAATGCGCCCAACAGCCGTTTATTAGTCAATCAATAAGTTTTGTGCACACAAAAGCACTTTCCTCGTAATCCTCTTGAAAGGATTTAAAATTAAATTTATCCCGACTGCCTGTCGGCAATCGACATATTTGCATTCAAATACATTTCACAATGTGGCGTTCGCACTCACCTCAGCGAGAAACTCTGTGGGCGCTGATATGCTCTCATCGGCATCGGTGTACTCGGACAGGCTCTGGCTGAGATCCTCGCTGGAGGCGGATGTGGGCAACGTGGTGGCCGCGGTGGCAGCGGTGGCAGCGGCAGCGGCAGCTGCAACGGCTGCGGCGCCATTCATAATGTTTATATTATTCGCCGTATTCAGGGCTGTTGATGCGCTTGTTGAGATGCCAACCGCATTATCTGTGTGGCAGCTGCCGGTGGCATAGACGCCATTGCCATTTGATTTGTCCATGTTGAGTAGCTGCAAATGTTTGCATTGCCATTATTAAATCCGATTGCTATCTATATAACTCTGAATATGAAAAAGTGTTGAACTCACATTCGACATGTTTTCAGCGGATTTCGTTAGGTGCTCAAACAAATTGTGCTTGCATTTCAAGCGGATTGTCTGCAAGAAAATTCGAATAATTTAATATTAAAAAGTGCATTTGAGCATTGCCAACGATTCGTTGATGGCTATCACTAATTGGAGAACACTTCCTGTGACCTTATTGAGCACAGTCAATGCTATTAAAAGCGGCAAGAAAATTGTTGCAAAAGTTTACCAAAAACCAGCGAGAAATTCAAAATGCCAAATGCTAATTTCGAAGCCACAAGATAAATGCGACTTGCCATCTTATGTGTATAAAAGTCTGTCTGTGTGTGTGTGTATACGCATTCACTTTCGGCTCAAAGGGTCCGCAACGACCACAGACGAGGCCACACAGATATATATTGGGAAAGTCTGCGGCAAAAGCGAAATCATGGAGTGCGAGCGGGGGGAATTACCAACAAGTTGAGCAGAGTAAACGCTGCAGAGCACGCGAACATAAGTCTACCCAGTGATATGTTTGTAAAGGGTATATTAGCTTATCAAAATTACGTTGTACTTCATGGAAAACATTTGATTACGAAATAACTACGTTCATCATACGTTAAGAGATTAAAATTTCAATTTACAGGATATGCTGCGGTCTTGCTTATTCATTATTTGCTGGATTACTGCATTCTGTCTCGTTATTTTCTCTGGTAACTAGTGTGAAATGGAAATGCAACGAAATTGTTTACGTTTTTGGGATTTAATTGGCGCTCGACATGCGGCGTTTACATGAAGCGCCTGGAGGTATGCTACAAATATTTGTTTGTTACGTCTACCTGCCTGACTCTGCGTGTGTGTGTGTGTGTGTGTTTGTGAGTCAACTTTACTCGTTTCATTCAATAATTGAAAGTTGAGTATACTCGGCACACACTCTCAGCCTGGCCACAGAGACTTGTGCCGGCCTTTGCCGCACACTGTCAAGGACTTTTTGCTCGACAGTCTTTGATTTACGTTATTGCACCCGTATATCTATATGTATGTGCACTATATATCTTTGCATTGGTGGCACATTCGCCTCTGCTGCGCTGCGCTACCTGATTCATAACTCTTGTCGTAATATGGCCAACTGTCAACTGGCTTAGTGCCTTCTGCAGTTTGGATGTCTGGCCAAATTACACTTAATTACATGTCGTCCTGGCGAGCGTATTGAATTCTAATTGCTTTCAGTCTGCTCGCGACTCTATTGTCGCTTTTCGGTGCTCGGTGTGTCAGTTACAGTCTCAGTAAACAGCACGTCAGTCACTCAATTGTCTACGATTTGTTTATTTGTCCGATGATCCCCTTTCCCTTTCGCCGTTTCCTACTACCTTTTTTTTTGTTTCTTTGGCATTTTCAAATGTCAGTCTTGTCTGGCCGTGACTGTCATGCAACCAAATGAACATGTACATATTTATGTGTCTCTGTCTGTGTGGCGATTGCTGTGGGGCATTTGGAGTTTCGTGTTCATTTTGCCAAAACACTCAACACTTTGCCAGACTTTTCTAACATGTTGCACGGAACATTGAATTGAATTTATTAAAGATCCACACGGACTTAACGCAAATCATATCATTATTGCAGACTTTCTTAAAAAAGTGTCTAATGCACTTTATTCAAGCAAGTTTTTATGTGTGGTTCTCTAACTGATAGCCATTAAAAGTTTTGAGCACTGCAAGTGTGCTTCGAGTTCGTTCGCTTGCATTTAAGTGGCAGCTGGCAAGTTTCCCGCACAAAGAATTGCACATTGAAGTGAAGCCTCTTTAAGTCGCGTCGAGTCGTGGGAGCTAAACAGTTGCGTGTGCCAACTGCAAAATGATTTGCATAATTAATATGCCTGGCGGCCAATTCAGTTTGAAATGTTTGCTGTGTGGCCTGGACACTCAAATTGATGAATTATTGCACAACCCTTCTTTTCTCTACTGCAACCAAATTTAAAGTCACTGAGCCATGAAGTTGAAATTGTGTAAGTGTGTGTGTGTTTGCAAGTCTCGGGGTCACATGTCGGTCACAGCAACAATAAAATGGACAACGACAACAGCCGTTGATATTCCGTTGAATAAGTATACAATTTGAACAAAAAGAAGACTGACAAAACTACAGTTAAACGGGCGTACACTCAGAAAAATTAACTACAATTCAATGTACACCTTGAATTTTTTTAGAATTTGCCACATTTTAAAAGCCTTTATTTGAGGAAAAGCTTCTAAAAAAACATTTAAATTGGACTTTAATATTGGACTAAAATCATAAAGTTTTAATCAAGTCTGTTTAAATTTATTGTGTATTAATTTTCTCAATTAACTTTCTAATATGTCGAATGAGTTAAATTGCAAAAAATGATTTACTTTCAAAGTAGATCGTTATTGATTTTATTGCTTATCTTTTCATATCTTTCACGTTACGTTAAAGAGTTTGGATCGAATTATTAAATGACGTTGACTTTATTGTTGCTGCTATCAAGTCAAGACTCGCAGTTAACTCAAATTATTTATGCTATGCTGAATGCCAGCGATTTTGTAAACATTACTTGGACTAATCAATAAGGGACAGCTTTAAAAATGTACTTTGGCATGACCATTAATCGATACGACTGGCAGTATCTAAACCACAGATGCGGGTTGAATTCAGTTATTCAACGGAGCGAAAAATGCGCAATTATGATGGCATTTTGTATAAAAGAAAAATACCAGGACAAAGATTATGCGGCGTATGCGCAATATTGCTAGAACTGTTTCGCATTTCCGATCTAGAATTGCGGCTTGAATAATACAAGCGAAGGGAAGAAGAATTCACACACATTGTTGGCACATTCTGCATTGTCAATAAAGGCTTTGTTTAGTTTCTGTACAATTCGTTTACATATAAAGATGAAATTGTGTCTAGCAGTTGAGTGCCACATTTAGTATGTTGCATATATTTATGTATGTAAGTAGTGTGTGTGTTTATTTATAATATATGTCAAAAATATTTGTGTCGACTGTGTCGCTGTTTGTGGCTGAGGGTTCTGCACAAGTGGTAATTAAAATTGTGGTGACTAGTGTATGTTCTATATTATAGTTGTTGCTTCTTGACTAAGAGACTTGTGCCCTGACACACATAGAAAGAAAGCCGTAAAACTGTGGTGCATGCATCTCTTGACGCTTTCAGTTTGTCTTTGTGCTGCATACAATTTATACAATAAATACAATATGCAATTAAGCCCACACTAGCTGCAAGTGTGTGTTGTTTTTATTTTTCTGTGTTTGCCACGACTCAAAATAGTTACAAGTATCGCCAGCTATTCAAAATGTGTCCTTTGAAATGAATGCTACCTTTATGTTGTGACTGCGCTTTCAATTGGTCAAAGATCAAGGACGCGTTCTAAAAACACGGTGGTGTCAATGGAATATATATATGGAATTAAATTTAAATTTACAGAGGCTTATTTAAGTTCTAAATTAATTATAAGATT
This sequence comes from Drosophila siamana, assembly GCA_035047445.1. Classification (NCBI taxonomy): domain Eukaryota; kingdom Metazoa; phylum Arthropoda; class Insecta; order Diptera; family Drosophilidae; genus Drosophila; species Drosophila siamana. The sequence goes on along the minus strand of JAWNPP010000004.1, from coordinate 12,185,684 downwards.
TATTATTGGCCCTTTGAATGTAAATAGAATGTGAATAATTATAAATTGGCAGACAATCGATGCATAATTATCATTGATTGTATAGATCTGAAAGTTTGTGTTTCACCTTAACACAAAGTGGGCAACTTGTCGTCTATCACATGTGAAGCAAACTCGAGCTTAGCTAAAACATTTGCGCAATATTTACGCGAGGACTAAGTTGAAAGATGCTGGTCCCCATCAACGTTTAGTGCATCATTAAAAATGCTTTACTCGGCAGAAACTTTGAAGTGGTCGCAGTTTCACATGGAAACGTTTTAATTTTAACTTTATCCCCACAGGGACAACAGAAATTAATGGAAAGGCAAATAAATGTCGCCAATGTTGCAGCGCTCAAAAAGTGGAAATTAATGTGGTTCGTGGCTTACAGATCCACAAAAAAAAAACCCCGACATAAATTTTATTATGAGTTTGCTGACAACGTTGCCTTGCTTTGCCTTACTTTACCTTTAATTATTTACGAGCGGTGGCTGTTCCTTACGGTTCACAGGTTCTCAGATTCTCAGATTTGCAGGTTGTTGCAGTTCCGTTTTTAGTACAATTTTTCTCTTCTCTTTAAATGTCCAACAAAATTGTCCTTTTTTGCTTTTTGCTTTGTGGTGCTTTGCACTTTAAACTTTCTTATTAGATTATTAACAATTTAAGCATTGCCTTGTCTACTACGCAGTTGTGCTAGAAAACTAATGATTATGTTTTTGTTTTCGCACGAGAGTGCAGCAGCACTCAGGGGCAACCGAGGATGCGCCCAACAATTGCAACTATCAAGAGCTGTTTTTTTTATTTTGCACTTCTAAGTCGTATGTAGAAGTTGCTAAACGCTTTTATGGAATAACTGCTATTTTATTTGTAATTTTAATGAACCTTTAGTATCGTTGGTTAAGGCGTAAATACAAATTTCGTTCGTGTAGCGAAATTGTGGCGCACTTTTGTGTCGCAGTTGTGCTTAATTAACAGAGTCGACTGAACGAAATGTCCTTTTTATACACACTTGTTCGCTTTTGGCAGGCAACGCATAAGAAAAGCTTTTGCGCGCGACTCTCTCTCTCTCTCTCAACAGCAGTTGACGCTCAGGCGCTTGGAGCAGGGCTCTATTTTTGTTTTGACTGGCGGCATTGAAATAAAGCTTTAGCACAGGGTGACTCAGCAAAACAAACAAAATGAATTAAATATTCTTTAAATGCAAATAATTTGTATAAAATTTTCTATTTAATTTGTTTAGTTAAACTCAACAATATTGCATTATACAGTATTATTTTTTCCTGCTTGGATTACGCTGTGCTAAAGCTCGCATTGCAATGTGCATTAAATGTTGCCTACTTATCAGCGCAAGCTGAGAGCACAACTCTTTCTCTCTCTCTCGCGCGTGTTCGTCTCTCACACACAAGCTCTATGCGGCTCTTTAGTAACACAAACACACACATAAACAAATTAAACGAGTTGAGCTTTGAAACCACATTTACTATCGAGCTGAGCGCCTCCCCATCATCAGCTGTGGGGCAGCCAGAGGCAGAGCCGGATATTGTGGGCGGAATTGTGTGTGCTCCTGAAGCCCCTGCTGCCGTTTAGTTAACATGTAACGCAAATGGAAAATGGCGGCTTAACTCACAACCTACTCAGCTGGGAAAAATACTATGCCGTCGTATACGCAATAATTGCGACCTCCAAAGCCAGACACAGTCGAGTTTTGTGAATGTGAATTAAAAATTACAGGCTTAATGCTTGCTGGCATCGCAAGTCGAGAGAATTCTTGTGTATTTATGCGCTACATTGCGGATTATTTATTTAATTATTATATTACTTACAAAAGATGTTCGCAATGTAAATATCCAAATAGTTATGCTTGAATATTTGTTAAAGGTTTAATAGAAATTGGAGGCTGTCTTTAATTTAAAAAGAAAGCGTACTTAAGCGTCGCTATTTAAAGCAAGTGAACTACTTTTTTGCAATTATTTTTTTGTTGATTTCGCTCGAATTTATGTTGGCACCTGCAATCCCATTTTGCGTGTATTTGGGGCTTCCGCATGATTTCCTGTTGCCGTCCGCAAGGAGCCGCAAGGAGCCGCAAGGATCTCCCATTGAGACAAAGCACGTGCTGAGCACAAGTGCAATGGATGAAAGAATGGAAATCGCTTTGCATTGTTTAAAGAATTACGTTTATTGCGTTTAACTTTGTGCGAAACAAAAGAGTTTTCCATGCTTAGCTCTGCATGCTAGCGGCTTACTTACGAGTACGAGAAATATATATGTATATATGTATATGTATAACGTTATGTGGGGAATACTTAGAGCTAGAATTACATAATCGCAATTCGTTGGTGCCGAGACTGGGCGCTTAAACACTATGATATGTTCTGTGGTTTTGGTTGCGTGCAATCGTTGCCAAATAATGTACATTTTACAGATCGGTGACGATAATGGTAACTACGGATAATAATAAAGTGGATGTGTTGTACGGCTAAATGGAGTCGAGACATAGAGATACCATAAAAATAAATGTTTTATGTTTAGAGGCGCATTCCAAGCACTCGTTTAACTAGTTTATACTCATTCCAGCAATATCGATATATAGTACTCGTTCTTTGTTTATATATATATATATATATATATGCTTAAACAATACGTATGTGTGATATGAAAACTTAAACAGCTACGAGATGTACAATACAATGGAGCAGCAGCGTCTTCCTCCCTAACAGTTCATGTAATTGGGCGACTCTGTGGCTGCCTGTTTGGCAGCAACGTCGTTGGGCGACTTTGGCGTCTCCTCGACATTGTGGCCGACGTTTTGATAGACCTCAGCCTGGACCTCAATGCAGCCCACCTGCGGGCAGGCGACCTGCTTGGGCTTGAAGGAGCTGCAGCCGCTGCTGGAATTGCTCTTGGTCAGTTTGCCGTAGATGATGTTGGGGCGCTCGTTCAGCTTGATGGGCTGCAGTGTGACGCCGTTCTGATAATGCTGCTGGTGCTGCTGCTGCGTGTCCTGCTCCTTTGTCTCCATGATGGTGTTCAGATAGCTGCTGCTCTGCGATGTGGACAGCGGCTGGCCGCTGCCATTGCCATAGACGGGTATGTTCGAGGGAAACATCTGATAATGATCGGAGCCCGTCGGACTCGTCGGCGTGTGCAGCCGCGAGCAGCTCGACATGGGCGACGGAAATACAATTTGATGGCGCTCATCGCCAGGCGTCGACACCGGCGTAAAAACTGGACGCGGTGGCGGCGGCACCAAATAGTTGTCCAACAGCGTGCCAGGATTGCCCAGGCGACAGCCAAACTGGCGACGGTCCTCGTGATCGGAATGCGTGCCCGAATCGCCCAGCGAGGCGCCGCTGCAGTTGCTGCCCGTGCTGAGCCGGCCCGACGACGAACTCGAGCTGGAGACGCTCTGCAGACTCAGCGAGCTGATGGGACGTGCCGACGACTTCAGACTGCAGCTGGTGGCAATCGAGCTCTTCGTCTCATCGAGCAGACTGTCAGCGCAGCTCTGGCTGTGCAGCTGCTGTTGCTGTTGCTGTTGCTGTTGCTGCTTCTCGGTCGCCTTCTGGCGCGAGAAGAGCTTCTTGATGCGCTCGAAGGGCGTGTCGCGTTTCATCTGCGACTTGAGCAGATCGTTGATGCGCACATATTCGCGTCGCATCTGATCGATCTGCTCCTGCTTCTCGCGAAAGCTCTGCTGCACATCGTTGCGATGCTTCCACTTCTCCACCAGCAGCTCCACCTCGCCCAGCGACAGCACGTTGTTCTTGAAGTCGTGCATGATCTCGGCCAGCTCATCGTCGGCGTTCGCATTGCGTGCGCTGCTCGACGCATCGCTGGCGCTGCGCTTCAGTGTGCCGTAGGCGGGCGTCACCTGCGGCAGCCGCATCGTGGAGCGGCTGGGACGCAGCGGCTCCTCCACGGGCCGATTGGAGGGCTGGAACAGATAGTTGCCATCGTCGGCAGGCTGTTGCACTGGGATGTTCGAGGGCTGCATCACATAATCGTTGCCCGCGGCATTCGCTTGATTCTCCAGCAGCTGCGAGCACTCCTGACTGAACTTGTCGTTGTCGTTGTTGTTGTGGTTGCTGCTGTTGTGGTTGCTCGCTGGTCCAGCAGCATCGACCACATCCTGGGACCTGTTGTTTTGCTCCTTGGACTGATAGTAGGGCGGCTCATTGATGCGCAGCTCGTTTGTGGTCTGCTCGGGCCCCGTTGTTGGCGTTGTCGGCGGCGCCGCCTCCAGCACTTTGCTGCTGCTCTCCAGATGTTTCTCGGTGGCGCTGCACTGCAGATTCTCGTCCTCGGTCTCCACGCTGATGTAGTTGAGATTCGATATGGCCATGGTCTCAGTCTTGGCGGCGCGCACCTCTGGCGTGTTCTCGCGCTCCGAGCCGCTCGACATTTCCATGTACTCGGCGGCCGTCGGCGGCAGCTGCTTGGGCGGCTTGCCACGCGGCGATGCTGGCAGCGCTCCAATCACCACTTGCGACGCATTCTTAGTAGCTGTCGTCGTGGCTGCTGCTGTAGCTGTTGTTAAAGCTGCTGCTGCTGCCTGTGAAGCTGCTGGCTTGGTTTGGGCCCCAGGGCTGCTGGCGCCGCTGCTGGGATTCTCGATGCCCTTGAAGTAGTGATAGACCATGGCGAGATTGTGAAACTCCGACAAGCTGACAATGTTCTGCGCCAGCTTGTGATGCCCCTCCTGCTCGGCCAGTTCGGCGGGCGTGCGGCCGGCGCAGTTGCGCACACCGCAAGCGGTGTCGCCGCCAGGACACTCTATGAGCTGCAGGCACAGCCGATTGAAGCCCCAGCGTGCGGCAAAGTGCAACAGTGTTGGATACTCCTCGGGACTGGACTCGAGGCGTGTGAAGAAATGCGGCTGGCGTTCGTAGGGACCGTTGAGCAGATGGAAATTGGGTGGCATGTGGCGCTGAAAGCACTGCAGCAAATGCTGATCGAGTGCATCGCGCTCCAGCGGACCGACGCCCAGGGCATGGCACATGAACTCAATCGGCGAGTCCTCGATGCGCAGCAGCTGCTCCAGTTCACGCAGCCGACTCTCACACTTGATGGGCCGTGCGCCGAGACTCTTGTTGTTCTTCTCGATGTGTATCTCGATCATGGTGGAGATCTCCATGCAGGACTCGGGTATGGCGAACTGCACGGTGTACGGATTGCGGCACTTGAAATTGCGTATCTCAATCAGCTCGCCCGACTTCTCCACCAGCAGCTTGAGCACATCGTTTGGCTTGAGGGGCTCTGCGAGCATGGCCAGCACTTTGTTCTGGCCCTGTTTCACCTTCTTGGGCAGCACCGTGAAGCCCTCCGAGCAGCTGGATAGGCTGCGTGAAATGCTGTTGTTGTTGCTGCCGCTGTTGCTGTTGTCCTGGCAGGGCGGCCGTTGGCACAGCGCTCGGCCCAGGATGTCGGTGGCAATGCCAAGTATGTTGCTGATCTGCGCCTGATCGTTGTCGCGCACCACGCAGCGTCGCCACTTGTAGTAGCTGGGCAGCGCCGTCTTGTGCATCTCCTTCACCTTGTCCTCGCTCACGTCCAGCAGTATGGCGAGCACCTTCTCCACGCGTATGATCGACGACAGTTGGGTCATCAGGAAGCTGTGCGGCAGCGCCAGCAGTGCGGGGCACAGTATGAAGATCTGCAGTGCCGTGTTCTGATACTTTTGGGCGATCTCCTCGCTGAAGGGGCCATCATCAATTTTGATGTGCAGAAAACTAAAAAGCAAAATACGAAGTTGTTACATAACGACCTTGTTATATAAAGAAAATTCTGTAATGTTTGTAAAAGTTATTGTAGTAATTTTAAAAATAATTTTTACAGCTGACCATGACGGGACTCGAACCCGCAATCTCCGGATCCGAAGTCCGACGCCCTATCCATTAGGCTACACGGCCGTTGTGTTTGGCCGAAATTTAGTAGTTCTGAGTTTCAAATTACAGGAAGTTTGTCCTTGTAACGTGATTACAACGATTACAAATAAACTTTCTTTAAATTGTAATAAACTTTTTGTGCTATTTCAATAAATTCCATTAGCTAACAACTAATCATAAATTTATTATGGGTGCAACTTTTCTACAAAAAGGACATTTTAATTCGACAACATGTAAGTGTAAAATCAAAATTTAAAGTGAAAACGCTAAAAAATGTTCCTTTCCCCAATTAAAAGCTGCTAAAAAAAAGAAAAAATAGGTTTATCCAACCGACCATGACGGGACTCGAACCCGCAATCTCCGGATCCGAAGTCCGACGCCCTATCCATTAGGCTACACGGCCCTTGAAAATTCGCCCAAATTATTATTTACAGAATATTCGACTTTTACTGCCAAAATACGGATGCTGTGTTAATCTGTAACTTTCTTTCTTTGAGCTAGTGGTAGAATTTAAGGCCTTACCTTGCTTGAATTGGTAACAAGTTTGCATAATGGTATTAAGGATTTACACTGAGTTTCATAAAAATTGAAATGTATTTGAAGACAGAGCAAATGTAAAACTATTTTGTAATTACTTTTTGTTGCAAATTTGGAAAAACTAATAAAGTTTATTACAGCAAATAAAGAAAGTACTCACTTGAATGGTTTGCGTCCGCGCTGCTTGGTGATCTTGTCGAAATGGTTCTTCAGGAAAGTGGCGCGCAGATAGGCGCGTTCACTGTGCTTGGCGGTGACGATCAGAATGTCGTCCATGTTGTAACCCGGCTGACCGAAGCCGTAGCCGGTTGCTGGTGTTCCGTTTGTGTTGTTCACGTTGCCGCAGTTGTCTGCAAAATGAAGTCACAAGACGAAGACGATTTGTAATGATGAGCAAAATTGTTCGGCATGGGAATGCGGCTACTGATAAAGAACTGGCCCTAACGACCCCGAAAAAAACACAAACTCAATACACACACACACACACAGACAGACAGCCAGCTCCGATTGCAAGTGTTTGTGTGTGTGTGTGGATTGGTTTGTGGTGCTGTCTTTTGATAAATAATGTGTTTATTTAGGATTTGACTTTAGCGATTTATGACCCTCGACGCAGTGGCTCCTCAAATAGCCCATGTTTGACTTTTACAAACTGCCCTTCCCATCCCCCCCTCCGCCACTTGGCATCAGCAAATGCAACGCAATGTGTGATAATTTTGTTTGGTACACAAAAGAGACACACAAAAGGTAAAGTGTATAGATTTTTCTTTTTTTTTTCTGTGGCTTATCAATTGCGGATAGCGGGCAAACGTTTTTGTTGACAAATTTGCCATGATTGAGTTGAAAAGATTGTCTGATAATCATCACATATTGCTAAATAAATTTTGGTTTATGTATTTCCAACGCATTCACTTTCACTGGCCGAAAAATATTTGGATTTCAACATATTCCGGCATTTCTTACATTTTTGTCCGTTTAGCACTCAGAATTTTTTGGCTTTGACATTTACACAACTCTAAACATTCCACAACAAGAACTTGGACGCAACTGTTTCGACTGTTGCACACAGTTTGCTTAAGCTAAACTAAAACAATATAAATTCGAGGCATATGTAGAGAGGAGGCGCACAATAATACTATAATTTGTTAAGTTTTATTTTGTCAAGGCGTGAGGCCAAATTAATTGCCCGGCTTTCGTTGTGTTGATGCGCCTGGCCAACATAAATTCAGTCACGTTCAGAGCATTTAAATAAACTAAAAACACCGACGACGATGGCAATCTGCAGCAAATGCGTTGCGAACCGATTCGATGCTATCTCCTGGCCAAACCGAAATCCACTGTTGCACTTAAGGCGCTCTGCGCAGTTCTCGACTTCTTGACACCCACAAATGGCAGCGGCAGACATTTTGCTCTCCCCTCTCCCCCCACCCACCTCCTCGTCAACGCTGTCGGTGTCTCCTGCTCTCTCGAGCTCTTCCTGTTGCATGTGGCAGCTGCTGCTCATTATGCGGCCAAAGGGAGACAGACAGACTTTAGTTGCTGCTGCTGCTGCTGCTGCTGTCTTCTTGTTCCTTCGTTTTTTTTTTGTCTTTTATTATTATTATGAAGTATAAATAAAAGGCTTGTGCAAAAATAAAACGACAAGTGGAGCGTTCATTCTTTTCAAAATTTTGCATGCGACAAAATTCGCGTATAACAAACATATTTTCTTTCTGCTTTGTTTTTTTTTTGTTGCCGATTTTGTCTTCTAAACGCATGACAACATAATTAACTTGAAAATTGCCAGCCCGCCTCGTTGTCTCCCGATTCAAATTCAACTGCAGATGTGGCGACAACACGGACACAACTTTTGCCTTTTGTGATTTGGTTGATTAATGGCCGTGGCCAAAAAAGTTGCTCGTCGCTCGTTGCTCGTTGCTGGCTTTATAATGGCTTTTGTTTCTGCCATTTTCAAACTTTGATTCTGTGGCATGACTGACTGTTTGCTGCTGCTTCCTTGCATTGAAATTTATCACTCAATTACATGACAGAAGACGACGACACTTTTGCCCCAGTCTCTCTTTCTAGCTGTCGAAAATTGCAAAACAGGCCAAGTTGCAAGTTGCAAGCTGCAAGCTGACATTGAAGCGAAGTGACTCGAGCTGAGTTGACTTGACTTGTTCGCCAGACTCGCCGCCGTAATGTGGGCAATATTTCAGCGGCAACATCTGGTAATTGTTAAACAGTCGCCAAGGCAATTGCAAGAAAAATGCGACCCTTTGTTTGCCACACTCTCTCGCTTTGTTTTCATATCACACACTGTGGCAGCAATTTGCTGAAATTTCGCGATTTCTTTTCCTTATTATTTTTGTTTTCGTTTTTGTTTTTGTTGCTGCTCTTTGATCGATGCTTTTTTAATGGTGCCCAAATGCAGCTGCGTCTGTTAACAGCCAGATTGTTCACTTACTCATATCCACATACTCGTAGTTATTCGTTGCCGCCTTGCGGCCCATTATGCAGCTGCCAAAGAGGTTGCAACTGCGTTTCGTTGGCATTTTGAATCTATTTATTCTAAATAATACACGTGTTATATTTCAAACATTTGAGACATTTCTCTAATTGTCGTCGTCGAGCAGCGCGGCTAATTGTCGTTTCGGCATTGCAAATGGAACTGGCAGCTGAAGCTCGTAATTCGAGCAGCAGCGACTGGGGGCCTGGGGTTAGTTAGTCACTTTGCTGATTGCCTAGGATGGCGACTATGCTTTTAATTAATTGATTAAAATACAGCGCGGCGCCAGCTCGAGGGCGTGGGCAGCGAACGGGTTTGATTTGGTTTAATCGGGGCTAAGAAAGAGCGAAGAAAGTGCAAAATGACACTAGCTGAAAAGTGAGCAGCCTTTCAGCTGCAAAAGCGCATTAATAATTAGCTAAGCCACTTTTAAGTGCTATCATTTCGTGGAAGTATCATAACTTCTAAATACTGCAACATACATCAAGTTTATTTGAATGTTTTATGTTGCTGTCCCCCCAAAAACTGCCATCCTCTCTCTCGCTCTCTCCCTTTTTTTGTGATTTCTGTGAACAATTTGAATAAATGCCAGAGTTGTGTGACATTTTAGCAAGACATAAATCAACGAACGAACGAACGAATGTACAAATAATGCGGGATTAAATGGACGGCGGCCACGAGGCAGCAGCGGATCGCAATGGAACCGAAACCCGGCAGACCGGACGATACACAAATTAACCCTCCCCCAGATACATATAGACGATATATACATATATAAATGAATGTATAAAACTCAAATGTGCATACAAAAAACGTTTGTTTAGCGTCTCTCTTTCTCGTTGGCTTGTTCACAACAATTATCATTTAATTATGTCAACTGTAACTTAATTATGAGCGCATCTTTTCAGTTGATTAAAACTGTTTCATATTCAGTGATTTTTTTTGGTTTGGTTAATTGTTGGTTTCCGCATGAGATTTGTGAATTCCTCTGCTCAATTAAGTCTGAATCGGTTGAAGTTGAATGTGAATAATAATTGTGCATATTTTGAGTGAGAAAAAGATCTCACAAATATTTATTATCATTTATCGCTTGGCGGCTTTGCTCCAGTTTTCAATTGTTTTTGCCCACGCCCACTATTTGAGTTAGTTTACGCCCACAGCGACTAAGTCTAACGCTTCAATTTACCCCTCAGTTTGATGTTCATTAAATTGTGTAAATTGCTCGTCAGCTGCAGTTTGTTGTTGTTGCTGTCTCTGTTTCCCATTCGCTGTGCTCATTTCGTTACTGTGAGAATTGAACCACGGTGCCGGACAGTGGAGCCAACGGTGTGCGGGCTGGCGATTTGCAACGACAACGATTATAAATGACATTGCATTTGATTTCAGTTTCGGTTTCGGTATCGTTTTCGGTTTTGGTTGCCAATGAATGCGCCTGCATTCGAGGTTTGTGAACAGCCATAAATTGTCATGGTTTCAATCAGCGCGTAGCTTGTTTTGGATTTAACACGCGAGGTCAAGCTGATGTTTTTTTTGATTTTGAATTACACGATCTGCCACATTGATATACTTATAGTGTGTCTTGTGGCCCGTCTTTAGCGAACGCTTTGACCCAGTTTATTAGAAATTTATTTGCTTAGTGAAACGACTCATAATGGCTACATTTAAGAACACATCATAAAGTTTCGAGAATCTTGTTTCGCCTGAATGCGCATTTTACCACCCAGGCTAAAAGCCAACATAAACAAATATTCAAACATTTCATTTTCGTTTTCATTTTCACTTTCACGCTGCTTCAAATATTTTCTCTCTCCCAACGAGTTCAGAAGTTCAGTTTTCATGCTGCATGCCACGCTGTGAGGCATGACTGCCGGCCAGGCAAGTTCATATATCGTTGCACTTGCAGGCGAGTTGTAAATTTTATAAACAAATTCTATCGACTATGGATTTTATAGATGATGATGATGGTGTTGCTTGCACTGCTCGCAGAGTTCATAAAACAAAGTCCGAGTGCAGCCTAGTCTAGGGACTAGGGACATTATTATGGCCTGTCATACAGCTCCGATGTGAGCTGCATTTTAATGCAGTTTTTGCTGTAAACAACTTTGGAGGTCTGTCAGCTTTGCCATTGCATTTATTTGACTTTGACTGCGATTCTGGAAGTTGTTTTGTTGTATTCCATTTTGTTGTGTTTTTTTCGTATTTGATGTTTTTGACATTAATGTTTTGTTATTTCTGATGTTGTCGCTGTCATAAAAGGAGCGGGGAATTTTGTCTGGGGCGCGCAGACAGCATTGAATGGGCTCCCACACAAACACACATATGGCCACCAAATCCCCATATGTTTATCTTGTGTTCCTAGTAGTAGTCGTCGTCGTTGTCGTTGTGTTGAGCTTCTTTGCTTATAAAAACAATGCAACAGGCAACTCTTTTTTTGTTTTTTTTTTGGTTGGTTCTTTAGTCACTATTTTTAGGGCACAATCTATTTTTTGAAATGATTGTGGATTCCTGGTATCTTTGGCTTTGGGGGCGCTGAATAATTGTGCGGCAGGTGTCAAATGTCTGTCGCCCTCTCGACTATACAACTGCTATAAGTACTGACAGACTGAAGTCGATTTTTGTAAGAGGAAATTGTCATTTCTCATATTAAAACGAAAACGACTCTCGATGATCGTGTAAGATGCAACATTTGTGGTCTTAGCACGAGCTCATCAGCTTGCAACTTCCACCCTATCGCAGTTGTCGCTGATTAATATGGGCCCCCAATGCGGTGGCATTTTTTCTTTCGTCTTTTTTGAGAAAGGCGACAACTTTGTCAAACACTTCATCAAACATTTCAAATGGCTTCTGCATCATTTCGAAAGGTGTGCATGCGACTATTCTATTTATTTGTTCTTCCTCTTCTTTTTTATGTTATTTATTTGATGTTTTGCTTTCGTGGGAGAGAACTGCATTCGTGAGTTCTTAGGCTGGGTGGGCGGGGTTGGAGATGCATTTGTGTCAGTTTGGCAGCCATTTCATAGATCCATGCTCGCTGTGTGCTAATAAATGTCTTCATAAATTTAAAAGCGACATTTCAGCTACAACAAAAATGCAACTGAGGCGCTGCTTCCTCATTTGAGCAGCGAAAGCGAAACTCATAAATATTCGGTTGAATAATTTAAGGCAATGTCTCACACATCATTTGATTTTGTTTCGTTATGGGAAGCTCTTAAAAGGAATCAAATGCTTAGATGCTCACATAAACATATATCAGCAGGGTAGCTGGCTTTCATAAAAGGGGGACAAACGTCCGTGATGGAAATATGGATATGTGTCTCATTAGCTTTTCAACTAGCTAGGAGAAAAGCTCATTAAAAACGCTCGTTTAAGGATGTTAAGTGCGGCTGATTGAAAGACTTTGCGAACCAATTTAACATTTATTTCAAGGTTAATTGGCGTGAGTAAATCGCTGCTTCTATTAAGCCAAAAGAAGCTCTTAAAACATTCAACTGACCCGCAGCTTTTGCATTTCTTTTAACTAAGTAGTTGTCGCAGTGTCGCATTCAAATTTGATTATTATAATCGCTTCTTTTTTTTTGTTTCTGTGTGTTTTTCTTTTTGGGGATATGCATTGACAATAAAAAAACAAGAAGTGAAACAACAACAACGAGGACAGCGACAACAACAAACTTGACAATAATCAACTCAAATTTTTCATTTCCGTTTATTAAAGCAGAGCACGAGAGTGTCGCCAAAAGAAAGACACAGTGAGTGAGACAAAGAGAGAGAGAGAGAGGGCTTCTGATGCTGCGTGCATACATAATTTGCTGTTAGTGTTACTGTGTGCGTGTGTGAGTGCGAGTGATGAGCTAGTGTGTGTGTGACGTTTCCTGCGCGCAATTTATGCTGTGGGCTAGAGATGAGACGCAGCAGGCAAATGAGCGTGTTGGAAAATTACAAAAAAGATACCAACAAAAAACAACAAAATGTCAACATTTTACAACTCTTTAAATTAGCAAAGTTAAGTGAGTTAACAACTACATTTTTATTAATATTGCATTCAATATTAATTAGAGTTGCAGTAAATCAAGCGAATTGATTTAAATAAATATAAAATATATATGTAATTGAGCAACTAGCAACATAAATTAAAGTAATTTCAATAAGTTTAATAAATTGTTGTGATAAATTAATTTTTGCTTTTAAGTGTTTGTGTAAATATTTTTAAATTACGATAAACTTTTTGCTACTATTGCATTTCATTTGCTCATGTTGTTTGATGCACTTTAGGTTATGTCCATCTCTAGCATTAGCTAGCACTACACACACACACACACACACACAGACACACTCACACACACGGTGGACACACGCACACAGCCTCATTTATGCTTTCACTGCTGCTGCTGCTGCTGCCTGCGTTGTCTTCTATGAGCGATTTCCGGTGCGTGCGTCGCTGCTGGCGTCGCTGCAGCTGCAAATTGTACGTTACTCGCAGGCTGCTGTAGTTGTTGCGCATGTTTATATGCTGCATGCAACGGCACCTGCCACATTCGTGCGCTGCCAGACGTTGCGCCTGCGCCTGCAGCAAGTTGCAACCACCGCCCCCGTCCCCGTCCTCGTCCCCGTCCCACCGTCCCACCGTCTGCAGTTGTGCTCCCCCTTTTTGGGCAGCCGCCCTGCCTGCCACATTTATGGCTATGTTGCTCAGCATTTGCATCACGCACAGCCCTTTCAATTATAATTGCTGCCTGCCTGCCTGCCTGCTTGCTTGCCTGCCTTTTTGCTATTTTTATCCATCTATTTCGCTTTGACGTCGGCACGCGGTCGTCACAAAACAAACAGCAACAACAACAGTAGCAAACAGCAGCGTAATGGAAAAAAACAAATACAATACTCATATAGTAGATATATGAATATTTTTGAAGCCTCCTCCTCGTATAGCACGCGCTCCAGTTGCACATCTGTGTTTCTTAGTTTTTTTTTTTGGTGGGGCAGCTGCTGAATGTGCCCCCGTGGTAGCAAAGGATGCCCCCGCATGCAGCAGCGTTTCAAAATGTCTGGCTTGCCTTTATTTTCCGTTGGTTTTTTCTTTTGTGGTTGCTGCTGTTGTTGTTGTTATTAATTAAAAAACAAAAACCTAGTCTAGACGATTTAAATGGGCGCAGCTTCAGCGGAAATTCAATCTGTGCTCTATTTTTGAGTTGCACGCAGGTTTTCCCCCTCGTCAAATTTGAAGGGTGGATCAGACACACACGCACACACACACACAGACAGTGGCACACACGTGCTGTGTGTTAATGGTGTTGTAAAGCAGGATTATAATGCATTGAGCAACAATTTTTTGAGCTATCGCACGTACACGGAAATTGAACGCCTGCCTCGCTTGTCAATTGAACGGAAATTGAAATCCTTTAATTACACAGTCTCGACTCCCAAAAAAAAAGAAAACCTAGCTCCAATGCGCACTTTAAACCCTTTGCCACAAATCGACGGCATTTACTTTGATTTCTTTTCTTGTTTTTTTTTAACTGCATTTGAAATCGAAGAAAGGGTTTTTTGTTTCAATCGGCGTTGGTCTTGCTTGCTTAATTGCTCTCAGATGTTTCTCTTGTCGTTATTTTTTGTTTTTTTTTTGAGTGCACTTTAAAACTCACCGCAACAGAACGTTTCCATTTCAATGTCTTCGCTTTTGAGTAGCATTTTGTTAGAGTTTAAGTATGCTGTGAATATCTTTGAATTAGCTGCACTCTATGCGCGCTTCACTCGCGAACACACACACACACACACACACATTAACAGACACAGATATAGACACAGACACAGTCACAGACACAGACATATAGACAAGCTGTACTGACGCTTCAGTTAAGTTGACTTAAATGAGCGAGCATGCGCAACGCTTTGGCTTTGACGTCAAGTTGCCACAGTCCTTCAACTTCAACTGGCGGACAGTGTTTGCAGTTGGCTTAAAGCTGTCGGCTCATCGCAGCTTGGGCCTCCAAATCGATTTGAATGCCAAGAATAATAATGAGCAAAAGCGCTGTTTGCCTGCCCAACAAGAGAGCGAGAGCGACTCTCACTCCCGCTGCGCTCTCTCAATAAATAATGCATTCAAAATTATAGTATAGAATAATAAAAGTCAAGCGCTGCTTGTTGTTGCTGTTGTTGTTGTTGTTGTTGTACGTGGCCCGTGACGTTTTGTTTTTATTCAACGCGCTGCCCATTTTAAGTAAGGGCCAAGAGGCTCGAATTGAAGTCCCAGCCTGGCTATAAACAGAATTATGGCATTTTAAGTGGCCAAGAGCGCCAATTTGATGGCATTCGCTAGCAATCTTCTTCTTTTTTTTTTTGCACAGTTCTCAAGCCCAAATGCGGCGCGATGTCGACTGTGAACAGTTAGCTGGCAAAATAGAACGGCACAGCGTATAAATAAATAAACAACAATAATTTGATTTAAATGGCAGCCAGCGCTGAAAGCGCAGACAAGCGTAAATACTTGTAATAAATAAGCCAAGCTATATGCTTTTGCTGTAGCGTCGGGCTACAATTAAATTCATATATCTTGCCTGTGAGAAAAGGCTTAAAAATAGTCGCGAGTGGCGCAGCAAACCAGACGAGCGTAAAGGAAACTTTGTGTTTGGTACGTGAGCAAAATGCCAGCATACTTCTTATGTTATCCTCGGCAGCCCAAAATTATGCAAATGCGCTGGGAGCTCAACAGAAAAAAAGGTATATATACATATATACTGATATACACATTCACACGATATTTATGAATGCAACAGGTGTTGGGTCTGAGCTGGGGAGGGGTCAGGGAAATTGTGAAAAGGAAAGAAAACAAAGTAGCATTTTCCTTCATTAGGATTTCGCAGGCAGGCCGTCTGTTTGTTATGCTGTGCACTAGACGGTCGTGTATTGAACCCCCAGCGGTGGCAGTGGCAGTGGCAATGACAGTGGCAACGACTGTGGCAGCAGAGGCAGCAGCAGCAGCAGCAGCAAAAAATGGAGTCGCGGGCGGCTCTTCTTTGTCTTTGGCAGCAGAGTTTGTAATCTGATGAACAGATGTTCTCAGAAATGCTACTGCTGCCTGCCACATGCTACATGCCACTTACGCATAAACAAGTGCAACGCGCTTTTGACGTTTGACCCGAAATCACCTGCCACTCGGATTGTATATGGACTGCAGCAGTCTATAAACTGATGCATGGCACATTGCTGCGCCATAAACGAAGTGTTGCAAAAGACGCTGTGTTTACGTGTCCCCCTTTTTAGATTGCTTTGATGTGCCACACACCAGCACCGAGAGAGAGGCAGAGACACAGAAGGCATTTGTATGCGCAATTGGCTTAAAGTGTATGAGGCCAAATTTGGCCAAACGCTTGAATGGCACGCGCCATATGCTAAATAGTGTTGTGTGCCTGCAAACGCAACTTCTCGACTTCTCTTCCGACTCCACCCACGACTGTCGACTGCTGCTGCATGTGTGGAGTTCACGCTTCCGTGCCATTAACACGTTTGGAGCGAGCAGCGAGCAGCGGGCACACAAAACAAAACAAACAAACCAAACAGTCAATGGCCACGGCTATCAATTATGCAAAGTTCCTGCCGCCAACTTGCCTCCCCCTTGCTGTCGTCTGCTCTTCCGTTTATGCCACGCGCCCTTTTGCCAAGCGAAAAAAGAGGCAAAGAGAAATGTTCAATTTATGCTTTTCTGCATGTCATCGGCTTCTTGCCACACCCACTTTAGCCGCAGGGGGACGGACGATAACGATAATAATCCAGTCGATTCGATACGATTCGATTCGTTTATTGACTTTTGTCATTTCGCCTTTTCCGCTGTCGGCGCAGGTTGCGCATCCGCCATGTTGTCCACTCAACAATTACAGCAAACTGCAACTGCAACTGCAACTGCACTTTGCCGGAAATGTGTGCCCCACACACACATTGAAGAGTTGTGGCAATGTTTATATGATTTGCATATTTGCCATTTTTGATAGCGAAAACATTTGAAAGAATTATGAACTCGTTTTACGCTTTCAGCGTGAAATTGATAATGGTTTTTGTTTTTGCGCAACGCCATAAATTTAGGTGTGCAAATTGAAGTTGCCGCTGGAAGCGTTGAAAGTGTGTCAATTGCTCGGCGCTCATTGTGACAAAGTGGAATTGAAAATTGCAATTGCCCGCAGCTCGAAAGTTATGCTATTCAATGTTGTTGTTGTTTTTTTTTTAAAGACTTTTCCAACTCACTTAGGCGTGCATCAATATTTATTTAAGTGAAGTGAAGTGCTGAAGTGCTTCTTGAGTCGATAATCTCTTCAGATCATGTCTCAAGTGCACCTTGAATTACCCAGCATTAATGGCGTAGTTGAACTATAAATAAACTGGAGAGTAGATGTCCTGAGCACATCATAAACCATCCAGTCTCATGACTTTAACGGCAGCACCGCGTCATCAGAGATTCAGTAGCCATTGCATTGGCATACATCACAACCACGGACAGCCACACGGCCAACCGTCAATGTCAGTTAGGAGGATGAGGCAGCGGCTCATTACGGCTCAGAAAACAATACAATACGCTGGCGTCGCGCTGGCGACAATAGCAGCAACAACAAAATACACGCACACACAATTATCACTTGCGTAAACATTTAAATGCTGTTAAATGCACACACAAAGTGCTCGACTGCCCAGACCGCTGGCGCCTGCACAAAAAGCGCAAAGGAGGCACAGCTCCAGTGCCCCGCCGCCGCCCTGGTGGAGACGCAGGGCAGCGAGCACTTCTTAATATGCAAACGTGATGTGTTTCTCGGGATCGGCCTGTCAAGCTGCTGCTGCTGCTGCTGTTGCTGCTGCTGGCGTCGTGACAGCCGCCAAGTGCAAAAATGCGAACACAAAACGAGGCCAGCAAAAGCAGCAGCATTTCAATGCACATTTTATACTATTTCTCTATCTCTTGTTACAGCTTAAGGGTATTTACATATTTTAATATAAAGCGCAATTAACTCGATTGATTTTGATCAGATTTCAGCAGCAGTTATTTTCGAATGAAAATAACCAACCAGGCACTTAAACATTGAAGGAGCTAAGGAAATTTGATTGTTAAATAGTATAAATTCTATTTTCTATTTCTTCTAGCTATCAGTAAGGAAATTTGATTATTGAATAGTATCTATTATATTAATTTTATTTTTGCTATCTATTTGTGAATACATTTTTGTATCGTTCTATTTGCATGTCGAGGGAGTTAGGGAAATTTAGCTATACTTCCATCTATTCTACTATTAATATTTCTATCTACCTACAGCTATCTGCCAATCTATTTTTGTATCTTTTTATTTAGCTATCGAGGGAGTTGGCGAAATTTGACTATACTTCTCTTAAGTATATTAACTTTATTTCTTGTTATCTTTCAATCAATTTCCATATTTAGCAATCTATCTACTTCGTCTTTTTAGTGCCCATAAATCTATTTCCCATCTTTGATATGCAACAATTGTAAAGTAAAGTTTTGGCGACTTACCTCTGCGACTGCGATAGGAGTTGCCGCGAAATTTGTTGGGCGATACGACGGGCGGACGCGGTGCCAGCATGCTGGGCACCTCATCCGGCGAGCTGGGACCAATCAATGGCGATGTGCACGTCGAGCTGCCAGATGTGTTGAGCTGTCGCTGCTGCTGCTGTTGTTGCTGCTGTTGTGCCCAGTTGCCGAACGAATGGCGACGTGTGCCGCTGCCGCTGTTGCCGCCGCTTGGCAGCGTGTGATGACGCTGGGATTTGCTGGAGATGAGAGCAAGATAAACGTACGCACGATTAGCACCGTCAATGCTAATGTAATGGCGGAAAGGGCAGGGCAATGGTAATGGGAATCGGATTGAGGGGCGGGAAGCACAGTTTTGGCAAACTGTCAACAGCTGCATCCTGTCAACACACACACACACACACACACAAACTTACAAACTCATCGCTCATTGCGATCACTCACCTTGCGTTGAAGACGTCGTCGTGATCAGCGCCGCCTCCAGGGCACTGGGAGCTGTGCGTCTCGTTGCAGGAGCCAAGACGCTCGCGAAATGACTCCGAATGCGAATTTGACGTTCGTTGGCGACCCATCAGCGGCTGCAGTTCAAGCCATGGCTGTGGCAAATGAAGAACACACAAACACGAATGCAACAGAATTATTAGAGGGAAATGCAAAAAGGCAGAAAACAGCGAAATGCTGAAGCATAAACAGGAAGTGAGCGCAGATCGGACATGATAAATAATCAAGTGCATAACTCTTCCGCTTTCTTTGACTCACTTGCGAGAAACCGCCCAGGGAGTTGAAGCTGCCGCGTGGACTGCCGAACGCCATCGTTGCCGTCGTATCCAAGCTGGCCGATGTCATGAGGCGCATCTGTTCCGGATTGCCGGCCAATGGCCGTGGACTGCTGCCTTTGGAGTTGCGCCGCTTGAAGATCGACAAGCCCTTGCCGGACGACTGCGAGTCGGGGGTGCGGGGCGACTTGGTGTCATTGCAGAAATAACAGGGATTATCTGAAGATAAAGTGGAGATGGCAAAAGTAACAATGAGATTCTAATTGTGGAAATGTTGAAATATAAATAAATTGTATGTTAAAAATAAGCTTAAATGAAATATAGTAATATGGAAATATAAAAAAGAACATTGTAATTTTGTATAGAATCAAATTACATATGCAAAAAAGTGTGAATATATACAAATATATTCAGTGCACTCTAGGAAATTTTGTATGGTAAACTAATTGAAATTTCAAAACATAAAACAATATTATGTCTTAAAATATGTAATTAGAAGATAAACAAGAAATGCATAGTGTGCCTTAAAATTAATTAGAAAATAAACGAAAAGTAGATCTTAAAATATAGTACAATATTTTAACGTTTATTTTGAATTAAGAAATGTTTATTATTTGGTTCATTTTAAAGAGTATTTAGTATTAAGATTTATTTATTTGTGCTTTGGTTTATGTATATGGAAATATGTTTTTATAATATATACTGTTTTTTTTATTTAGTTTCGAGAGCTCCATAAGTCATGTGCTTAATTCAGCCGTGAAAAGCTTCTTTAAGCTTATGTTTCAAAGAAGTATTTTAAAGAAGCCTCGAGTTTACCTGAGAAGAAAGCGTTTGTATTATCCATGGTAACAAACATCTTGAGATCGTTCAGTTCAAGTTCAGTTTGTTCGTTCACTTGGACAAACTAAGCACGATTTGTTCGTTTGCTCTGTCAATTCACAATTGCAATTTATGATGCATTTTCTCTAAGCACTCGGCTTGCCACACGATCTTGCACTTTCACTAGCTGCCAAAGCGCACGCGCCACATTCACACACACACCGTCTTACACTCACACACACTCGGGCTGTCTGGAGTTTGGAGCCTGCCCAAAATGGCAAAGAGATAAATTAAAATAAAAGCGCTTGTTGTTTTCACTACGTAAATTGTGGCGCAATGTCAGTTTGATTGATTTGATGATATTCGAAAGCGCGCGCCAAATAAATTCAAAATGTAACGGATGAAAAGTTGTTGTTATTGTCGTTGTTGTTGCTGTCGTTGTTGTTGCTTGCTCGTAATTTCTACGCGTTGCGCGTGCGTCTGCATTGACATCCCGAAACGGAATAAATTCTAAAACTTCAACGAGAACAAAACACTTGAGCTGACTGCGTCGGACGTGGCGTCTGCGTCGACGTCGACGGCGCAGTTGCTGGCATAGAGAATCCCTTGTTGCGTGTTGCTTGGCTTGTGTTATTTTTCCATGCGCTGCTTCTGCTGCTGTTACTTCTTCTTTCGGCTCTTCTGGCTGCAGTCGTCACTCTCCCTCGCACACACACACATGCGGGATCAGTGTTTAAATATGTTTACCATATTGCACCCACTCACACAGTCGTTGTTGCTGCCTCTGCCTCTGCCTCCGCCTCAGTCGCTGTCGCTGTCGCTGCCTCTGCTCGCTTCGCTTGGCCATTCGAGTGCGCGTCGCTTGCCAGGAAAAACTCGCCATGCTGTGAGCTACACTTTTTTCCAACAACATTGTCGAAGTTCTTGAAGTTGTTGCTGTTGTACCTGCGCATGTTTTTCTTTTGCGTGCGTATTTCGCATGATCAAAATACTGTCGGTTCTCCTGCGCATGATTTCGATAGCCAAGCAAAGCAACTTAGTCCCCATCCCATTCTATCCCATAGCATGCAGCAAACGTTTTGTCTTGTGCTCGTCGCGCATATTTGATGAGTTCCGATAGCGAACAGTTCTCGTACCGCCTTCAAACAACAACAGCAGCAACAACAATCGCTGCTAAGGTAAAACTGCCTGCAGTCGTGTCTTATCAGTGTCAAAGTTTGAATTTGTCTGCAGTTCGAATTGATTCTTATTCCTCTTTTGCTCGTCATTTGTTTTCAACACAAGAGAATCGTGAAAACAAAAGGGACGCGACTATATAGCGAAGCAATATTTGACAAGAGCTGAACTATAAGTTTTATTTTCATATTTCCATTAAGTTCAACATACAAATATTAATTCTAGTTTTATTAAATGAAAACAAAAATGTACTTTATCAAATATCCAATAATTTCCAACTCAAAATATTGAATCTACTTAAAGATTTAATTCAATCAAAACAAAAATCTACTTTTCAAAATATACAATAATTTCCAACTCAAAATATTAAATCTACTTAAAGATTTAATTCAATAAAAACAAAAATGCGCTTTTTAAAATATACAACAATTTTCAATTCAAAATATTGATACTACAATATTTCCAACTCAAAATATTGGTACTACTTAAAGATTTTACTAAATAAAAACTAAAATGTACATTTTAGAGCAAAAGTTGTGGTGATATGTGAAGAAATAATAATGAAATATGTTCTCCTAGTAGAAGTCGAGAAAGTAGTAATAATAGTAATAGAAATATCTGTTATTTTAATAGCAATTTTCCTTTCTTTTAAAAGAAAGAGAACCAGTAGTAATGGTATAAATAGTAGTCGTGATTTTTATGGCAGTACTCTAGTCCCTAAAAAGAAAGAGGACAATACCCTCTGCCCTAAAATAAAGCAGACTCTTTAATAAACTGCTTGTCGAACAATATCAGCCACAGCATAGTTCGCCACACACTGCGCCAATAAGATTGGCACGCCAAATGGTCAACAAATTTGCAAAACTGTGCGGCCAAAATAGGCAGGCATTTATGCTCATAAAAGGCACGGAGAAATAAAACGACAATACTCAGATGCAGATGCAGGCTGGCAGGCAGAAAATGTTGTGGAAGACAGCACAGCAAACGCCATCAAAGGCCCAAAACACATTTGAGGTATGCACATTAAAAATTTGTTAGACGGGCGCATGATGTGGAGAATAGCGAACAATAATTAAGGGAAGACGACACGACACCGCGCACAACTCCAGAGCGACTCCATGTGTGTGGAATTTCTGAAGTGGACTGGGACTGGGACTGAGACTGAGACTGTGACTGGGCCAACTAAGTGAGTGGCAGATGCAACGCACATTGGGAGCAATGGAAAACTCGTAAAAAGTCGGTCGCCTCGCCGGCAAATTGCACATTTCGTAGTTCATAAAATGTAGTCGTAGTTGAAGTAGTATGTAGAAGAGGTTGCCCTCTCTTGCGCTCTCTTCCTCTCTCCCTCTCTAGGGGCAAGTGATCTTGAAATGCAACAGATACTTGTGCGCATACAATTGTGTTCTGCTCTCGCTGCCTGCACATAAATGTCAAGTTGTTGTCTTCGCCTGCACGCACTTTGACTCCGGCAGCGAGTTTGGCGTTTTGTATTGGGAATTGTGCAGTCTATGCGGCCTCGTGCCCAGTCGTAAATCTGTAGACGCTCTCGCTCTCTGTCTGTCTCTCTGGACGACCCACCCAAGCTGAGGCACACAACCCTTCGCTGGTCTCCTCCTTTGGGCGCCGTTTGCAGCACTCGCTGATTGTTCTATGGCGTTGACAGGTTAATCGCCTTGATGGGTCTCTTTGTTTCAAACGTTTCTCTAGGGTCAGCTTAGTGCTTTGATGAAGTGATTCACCTTGGCAGCCCGGAACTTCAGTTCACCAGCTATTGATTTTTACGACAGTTGAGTGCATTTCTATGAACAACTTTAGCAGCTATCCATTGAAAGCCATGTTAACAAGCCAATTAGTTGGCATGTGGTGAAGCAAACTGCATGATTATGGCTAAAAAATTGTCAGCCAAACAAGCTGGAATTTGTAATTTCTGCAGCAAAGTGCATTTTTGCTATCGATTGCACTCGCTTTAGGTGGAAGCGAAAACAAGCGTTTTGTTTGCTATTTATTTATTTGCGTTCTGTAATAATTCGCCAACAGAGATTTTCCTCGGCCCATGTGTGCTCGGGAGCTGAGAACAATAACAAAGCGTGCTCGTATTTACTCAGCTATTTTCCTGGGAATTCCGCATAGTCAGGCAGCGAGAAGAACTGTTCCAGTTGCAGCAGTTGCGCCTGCTTTCCGCCATCGCCCCCCGCTCCCCGCCCCCACAGTTCCCCACCAAATAGTCTTGCCCCTCGCATTCTGTAATATTTGAGTCATTTTATGCGCACTACGCGTTTTCCTTCACGTTCAATTGAACATTTTTGTTTATTATTTTCGACTTTTTATGATTTAACCCCAAACCCCAGGCAAAGGAAAAGTCAAGAAGCGTTTCGAACCAAAACAAAAATGATTTGAGAAACACAAGAAAAACTAAAAAAATTCAACGTTTGCGTCGTCGTCCGTCATCCTGCCCGGAAGTTTGGCGACGAACGATTGCTGTGGGGGGGCCTTATGATTATTATGACAATTATTATTATGCTGATTATTTTGAGATTCCTAAACAAAAGTCAAAAGAAAATTTGTTGCAGGTGCTGCGACTGCTTCCTTGGAAATCAAAACACAAAACACTGAAGGCCATTTGCATTTGTTTTCGGTTGGGGGGAGGGAAACTTTCAACGATTTTATATTTTGGTATTAATTGTGAGTTATTTTCACAAAGCGTCAAAATGCTTTAAAAATCATTAAAACTAGCATACGAAAAGTGTTATTTTAGTTGGCCAGACACAAACAAAAAGCCATTAAAACTGAATTCTACAGTTCCGCCCGCGCACAACAAGCAGCAACAATAACTTCACAACGGATGCGCCCGGACAACAACGATTGCTATAAAAACAAATGGCAAAGATGTGAAGTGCCTTTAAAAACTGGAAACTGGAAACTGAAAACGAAACCTCTCTCTTGTCGTCGCAAGGATCGCTGGCAATGAAAACAAGTTGCGAAAAGTAGGCGGCATGCTGAAGCCAGGATGTGGCCAAGGATATATATTAAAACTCAAGGCTCGCGCTACGTGCAAGCCATGCTAATGATGATGACAAACACTCGAAAACGGAAATGCCAAAAAGAAATTACCAAAACAAACCCTAACGAGACAAAGAGAGCGAGAGAGAGCAGCGCAAAGATCTCGGTTCAGATGTGAGCGGGATGTGTAAGCAGCCATCGGGGAAAGTGGGAAATTGGGAAATGCGCGAGGGGTGAGCGGAGTGCCGTGATATGTGAAGTGTGAAGACAATTTTTACTACCTGATCTTGAGATCAGCGTGCGTGGGCGTAGGCGACAAACGTGCGCGTGGGCGTGGACAGCAGTTTGTGGTTGCGATTGCGGCAAAACAGTTGCGTTGCGTTGTGTCTTTGCTGCTGCTTGTTGGGTGTCAAAAGTCCAATCAAAAATCAAATAAACACTTTTATGCGCCGCTCCATAACCCATTGGATCTCTTTCTCTCTCTCTCTCGCTCTCACTCTCCCTCTCGCCGCGCTGTGTGGCTATTTTTAAGCTACAGCCACAGCCGAAAAAAAAGGTGTTTGGAAATGCATAAAATGCATTCATAAATCTCCAATTCGGAAAACAGGACTTGGCGTACAGCAGCCGCAAGACATCTGCTCAACAGATTTCATTCCCAAGTCACTCACTGCAGTCCAACAGCACAAATGTTAATTATTTTCTTAATGGAAATGCGCACATGACAAAAAAATAGACAACAGCAGCGTTGCCGTCTTCCGTGTAATCCTAAAAAAAGCAAACCAAAAACGAAGGTTGAGGCTGCGCAAACTGCATTACCAACCAGCCAAGAGATCGACCCGTGCCCGCCTTCTCCCCCTCCCCCCTCTTGTGTCTGCAGTCGGTCCTGTCTGCATCCCCTGTGGAGCGTGTGTCTTTTAGTTTTTTTGGGGCTTGTGGCATGCCGCAGTCGCGCACTTTCTGCGCAGTTGTTGCGTTCGTTTCGTGGTAAAATGCACGAAGTGTCCGTGCAGCAAACCACAGGTTGATGTTAAATGTCAATTGGCATACCCCAGAGGATCAGTGTCGCATTCATTACACAACTTCTCGCTTCACTCCCTCCTCCCTCCCAGTCTGCCATCCTCGCCACTCTCTTCGCTGATGCCTCTAATGATGTTGTTGATCTTTTTACGCTCTGCACTTAGCGTCGAATTCTGTGTTTTTTTTTTCTTTCAGTCGTTCGTTCCTATTCTTTTTACCAGCAAGATCACACTTCAAAATTTGATTTATTTAGCTTTGACTGCACTTGTAATATGAGCTCAGCGCACGGAGAAGGAGCGAAGAGACACTCTCACAATCTCACACTTTCTACTCTATATGGAAGATTTACTGAAGTCCCAAGTGTTTAGTTCTAGACTCTAAGGTGCATGTTTAGAAACTGTCTGTCTACGAAACTGCAATTAAATGCCAAGTATCTAACATAAACATATAAATTATAGACTAAAATCATGCGATGAATTATTATTTTAAATTCCCATATATTTTTCAGTTTGAAGAAGCTTCAACTAACATTTAAAATTCTGTATTGAATTAGACGAATGCTGTTGAGTAATTAAATAAATCTATTATTAGTAATACTATATTTATTAGTAGAAAATAAATTAAATAATCAAATTACTATTGTTAAAATGTATCTTCTCTAAGTCTTAAATTCCAATAAACTACAATTGAATATTGAATCTGTTTCCTTATCAAAATGATGTTAAAATAATAATAATTAACACTCTTGGACTGTAATCAAACGTTCAATAAATCATACACAAAGTTCCTATAAATAAGCAAAATGTATACACACTCTAATAAATAAATAAATAAACTATAGTTTTCGTTATTATTTCTATTTTGTGTTGGTTTGTGTAAATTAGCAAAGGCTAAGTTGCGTTTTGTGCAAATATTTACAGAATGTGCAACATTTCCTGATGCCTCCTGTCTAAATAAATATTCGTTTTGCAGCCCCCAGCATTCGGTGTGAACTCAGTTTCAGGGGCCACAACCCACACACTGGCGTTTTCCCCCCCTTTTCTTGGGGAGCTGACTGTCTCGCCATGCGTCGTTGAGTTTCATTCACGAAATTTGATCAAGTTTTGTTTTGTTTTTTTGTGTTGTGTTGTTTTGTTTAGCTCTGCGTAGCTGGCTGGCAGGATCTCTGGATTCTATGTCTGGCTTCAACTGCTCGGGGCGACTCCTACTTCTATTGCATTCGTATTTCAACTCCAACTCTCCTCCTACACGCAGTCTGGCAAATGATTATGAGGTGTGTAATTAAAATTTTTACGCTCTTGTCGCTGGCCATGTAATTCAATTATGAAGAATCATTTGTAGCAGATGAGAGCGAGCGTCTAATGTATCTAGGGGATATTTTTAGAACACACACAAACACACACGCGTGTGCGTCAAATGGGATTGTCTAGATTTATGCCGGGTCGGCCATATATATATGCAAGTAAGTATCTTTAGCTCGTTTGTAATTGCGAATTCTTGGAAGAATAATGAAGACATCAAAACTGAAAAATGTATGTGCAATTAACGATTGTCATTTCATGTTCAATTGATGCACTTTTCGAGCTGCATCATTTACGATATTCAAGCCATTTCGTATCGTTTCGTGTCGTCGATAAAAATTAAGCATGTGCCATGAAAATTTGCGTAAGCATCGACAAAACGATCGAGCGGCGAATCGTTCGCTGTTGTCTCTGACGTCCGAGACGAGATCGTCATTGGCAATGAGTGGAGCGAATTGAGGACAGTGATCCACATTTTCGCTGATAGATTTCTTTATCGACGAAACCAGCTGTTCTGCAGTCGCGTTGTCTGTGTTGCCAATTTGCGAACTGAGAATTTGCGAGTTCGATTGTCTCGGGCCAAAGGAGGCGGGAGGCAACAAAAGAACATTCGGTCGCCTGTTTGCTGTTTGCACTGTACATGGGAATTTGCGCAAATATTTACACAAAATGTATTTAATATTTTAGGTGTGCCGGCGTTACGCAGAAGCTGATTCATATGGCCATATTCTTTGCTGCGATCGTGAGAGAAAGCGACTTGTGTATGGATTTTTAATTATTTGCGTCACGGTCTTAAATTATGCAATACTCAAATTCTGCCTCAGTCGCTAGATGTCGACAAGATGTCAACGCTGTGTCGGCACTATCAATGGATTGTCAATGCGAATATAAACATAGAAGAAGTGCACTCTCAAAACACTCAATGGCTGCAATTAAAAGAAATGCACAACAACTGCGTATGAATGAAATTCAATGCAGATTTAATGAATGACGACAATGACGACGACAAACTATTTATAAATATCAGCAAAAGTGTAAACAACCAGACGAGGAGTAAGAGGAATTGAAGTGACAGGCCTGGCTGACAGCATGGACAGCGAAATGGACGCGATGTTGTAGGCAAAAACAGCCCATTTCCATTTGTATCTGCATCTGCAGCTACATTTGTATCTCTATCTGATGCTGTTTTTGTGTGGAGTGCGTGCGACGCGCGAGATTCTTTTTTTGTATTTTAATTGCGCCATTTCCCATATCAGCTTGGAGCTCTGATTATTTGTTCTAGTCAACATAAATAATAACAAAAAAAACATAGAAATCTCTGACAACTGTGCACACAATCAGAGCGCAAGCAATGGCTGGACACAGAGTGGCAGTGATTGAGAGGAAAGCGACGGGGGATGCCACAAATCTGACTGACTAATTAGACTAGCTCGACATTTGATTTGTTATTTATTAAGATTCGTCTGTTCTTTCCACAATAATACCCTTATTATTATAATGTTGCTGCGCACAGAATTTTCTCTCTCTTTCTCTTTCTCTGGTTGTGTGTGTGTGTTGCACTAATTGATGAATGACCTCGTCGGGGTGTCTTCTCTCCGTGAGTCACAATTGATCGCCGACCACGTCTACGAGTATCTATCTGCCTAACTATTGGATAAGTGCCACAGCGTATTTTTGCAATAGTTTTCTTCCCAGCCCACCAAAACAAACTGGCGTCTCAGTTGAATGCGCATCATTTGAGAGGCGCTGGGAAAAAAAACTGTGGCGCAATTGCAACTTTCTAGGTGGCGCGGAGACAAACTCAATTCGGAGGCGACTCCGAGGCGTGCCTAGTACACAGTCTTGGAGTACGCCCATTGTTGAGGTTGTGATTGAGATTGAGATTTGTTTGTTTGTTTGTTGGTTGCTGCTGTTTTGTAGTTTGTTTGCTGCTGCTCGCTTCGATTGGAATGCCAGTGGGCTGCACCGCGTCCCATGCTCGCACTAATCGTTGTGGAGTAAGGGGTTGGTTGCAACAGCGAGTACGAGTCGAGTGCAAGTCCAAGATAAATGCGTTGACGTTCTGGGAAATTGCTAATGTGCATGTTGCAGTCGTCGTGCACATTTCTCTCCCCCCACTCCCCGATCCAGCGACCTCAGGCACAGTTTAAATGCTCATTAGCGACCTCGGAGAGATGGTAATGGAAAGGTCTAGTCCGAGGCACTCAGGCAGCTCGAGCTCGATGTGGTGTCAAATTATGTCGAGGCGTGAACGACATTGTCATGTTTATGTCACACACAAGCTGGACATGCAACGATGCAGAGCCAGAGGCTAACTACGGAGTGATTAAAACACATGGCTGCAGGTGCGTCAAATGAAGGTAAATTTAAGCTCTCGAAAATTTGTGGCCTATGTTTAGCATTTATTGCTTTTAAGTAATTATTTGCAGGCAAACTAATTCTGTTTTATAGTCTGTAAATGGCGCATTTACTGTAATACTTCAACATTTCTGCCTTTATTTTGTTATTTATTAATGGTCGCGCCTATTTTATAATTTTGTTGGGTTGCAGTTTGAACCTCGCTTTTTATTTGTTTGTGATTTATTATTTATTTTTATTGCCACTATTCACTGAAATTGTAATAAATCTAACTAATAATTTCCGCTTGCTAATAATTGAATACACTTATTTTCATTATTAATTGCCTACAATATCAATCAATAGCAATCAACTTGTATTACATAGGATTTTTTATGATTGTTTTATAGATTTATTTAATTACTTGTATTTGATTTTCGATATACAACAAAATATCGTAAATTGCCTGGGCTCCTTATGGGGTTGGCAGAGCATTAAAATTGATTGACTAGCACTTACCCAATGACATGTTGATACGAGTAAAATGCCTCCGAGTCTTGCCCAATCGTACACTTGTCTGTTCAGTTTGGAGCCACAGCTGTCATGTGGGTGGGTGGCAGGTTGGAAGGGGGAGCGGGGGAGTGGGAGACAGTTGTTGAGTTCAGGGGCTTTGCACTTGTTCTGGCCAGTTATGGTGCTTCCGGCGGATATGGGCAGTCAAAGTTTTGGACAGAAACACACAAACACACACAGACAGATGCAGAGAATTGAAAACCTGCAAAACATAGAAAATAGAAAAGCATTCAGCAATTATTAAAATGTTAATTAATTATGCGCATGGTAAAGCAGCAGACGGCCAACAAAACAAACAAACTATAAATGTGTGTGTGTGTGTGTGTGTGCACAAAAAAGGGAAGAGAAAAATTAAAACTAAAGTATAGAGTGTACAGAGTATATATGTATATATATATATGATATGAGCAAGTGTGGCAGGCACAACTTATGGCTAACGGTACATGACTGCATACTAAATAGGAAAACTCCACAACAATTTCCAACGGAAGCAAAAAGTTTTCCCAACATTATGTGGTCCCCACAAAAAAAAAAACGACACGGATATTGTGGCCGGAAACGTTGCACCTCCCAAAAAACTAAATAAAAATCAGAATGCAGCCAGAAATTAAATGTTTAATAATGCATCTACATGTGTCTCGGCAAATGGTCTATGAAGTCTTTAGTTGGCTCAGTTAAGTGCAGCCACATACGAGTATTTTACAACTTCCTTACAGTTCAGTCCCTTAAACACCTCCTCCCCCCCCTTTGGTGGGGCGTCAGCCCCAGTTTTAAACGACGACAGCCATTTGCCGGCACTTGCCACAGAAACCGCAATTAGTACATTAAATTAATAAGTACAAAGTCATAAAAAGTTTTATAGCCGTTAGCATTGTATTTGTCTATAGTTGGCTTCACTCGGCTGCCAATTTTGGCGCCTGCAAAAAAATGTTTCGAATATTTTTTTATTGGCATATTTCTCTGTTTCATTTCATTTCTATTTTTTTTTTATTTTTTGCTATAAGTCAATTAATATTCGCGGCACATAACAAACCGTAAAGTGATTCTGATTCTTATTTGGTGCCCCCATCGTGTGGCGTTGATTTTGCAATCGCTTGGCATCCACATATCAACACCTATCAATTCCATCAATTCTATATACATACAATTATTTGGGAATCTTGGGAGCTTTCAAAGAATTTGACGGGTTCATTTCTATGCGTATATACTTGAATTTGTGTCGAAACCTCGATGAAATAGGTTCGATTTTATCGACGCATATCAAAAGAGATTTTCAACGTCATAAATTCAAAGCGAACATCGATTGATTTATTTGCGTGTGGCAAATAAATTCTGCTCAATCTTCTCTATACTATATGGCATATTAAAACATAACCAGAATTGTGTAGCATTGTTTTCAGCATTTTTTGTAGAATTTATGCTGAGCAGAGATTATTGTTTACAGCATTGTAACCCAAATGTTGTAAGAACTGTTTATAGAATTACAGAAAGTTCTTTCTTGTTGCGGCTTTTGTTTGGATTTCGATATCTAAATTTAGTGTGGAATTTTCGTATTTCGTATTGCATTTGATTGCTTCTCAGAAACACTCAGAACACCGAAATGACATTGAAAGTGTTCGGCGAGGCTTTTTTGTAATGTGCAATAAAAACGAAAATTATTAAGTAAATAAGTCATTAAAGACGATCATAAAAACAAGCATTTTAATTTCTCTGTCCTCCCCTTTCTCTATCTATAGAGCCATCTCTCTCTCTCTCTCTCTCTATCTCTATCTTGTTGTCGCTCTGAGAACTGGGAAAAGCAATTAAGTCGAACGATTTAGCGAGAGCAGCAGCGCAGCATTCGTTTAAGACGATTATTTCATTTAAGATGGTGACATTCATTTGCATATCAATGCGTCTGGGGTAGGGTAAGGGTATTCAAGTATAAGCGCAGGCTTGTCGACAACAAATTTTGTCTTTCCAACTACTCAAATACCCGCACTTTATAAGGGATAAGTTCTCAATATATTTGCCGTCTCCAATGTTTGCAAAATATGTAGCAAGGTCAAAGCTAAATGAGACTAACAAAGCTGACTTTAAATTGCGAATTGTACATAGTACTAAAAGCGCATTAAAGCTCTCAGTTGTGCAAAAAAAGCTCAGCACACAAAACTTCGAAAGCAGCAAGTTTTTAAAACCAAATGAACTTCGAATATCGTTTTCTGAAACTAAGTTTAGTTCTGCTTTTAAAAAGTTATGCTCTGCTTGTTCGTGTATGTGACTTTTTTATAGCATTTGGCGCAGTGTATGTTTTTCGGTTTGATTGCTACGATTTTCATTACGGTTTACCGGAAATTCCAATTTAGGTAAATGCGCCGTTGACTGCAACAACAGCAACCGCTACAGGCACAGCAGCCGCCGGCACGAAACGGGATTAATGTTGTATGCCCCTGGCGACAGCGACGGCAACGGCAACGGCGACAGCGACAAGATCAAGTGGAGCATGATGCAGGCCCTGCAGACAATTGACATGCGGCATGCCGGGGAATTGGGCATTGGGGCATAAGCATGAAATGGAATGGAGGCTTGTCCAACAAAAAAAAAAAAAAAAAACACACACATAAAACGTAAAACAAAATAACTAAAAATCCGAGCTGATTTGCTGTGCGTTATTCGTTATTCGCTGGCCGATTTCAAGTTAGGCGCCAAAACATTCGCCATGGAATATACTATATATATGTATGTATATACATATACTGAACTGTCTGCAGCACCTGACTCGGCAGTGAATCACTTGGAACTATATTAAGTGAGCGCCGCAGACGGCGGGAAAAGCATATCTAGTTGGCAATAAATATCATTCGAGTAATCAATGTAAACAAATTGCTAAAAATATGCTGGAAATTCGTATTAAATGGAATTTTCTGCTATTAATAGACTATTTAAATCGCAAGTAGAAATTGCTCAGAATTCTCAGCGCGAAAAGTGTGAAACCATCCAAGCTAATTACTAATTAAATAGATCACTGTGGATATTCTCATTTATCATATTTGTTGATCACCCCGTAGTTGTTAATTTGACAGCATTCTGACAGCAGAACTAACTATAAAATTTATACAATTTATACAATTAATATTTAAAAGATCAGCTGAAAGAATTTATTATAATGTTTAGGCTCTTTAAATATTTTTATTAAATTCTCAGGAAATATTAAAGCCAAGTGAATTAATAAAGCGTAGAATTAATAGCTAAAAGCTCAAATAAAGAACTGTATTCATCAATAACAACGCTGTTTTAAGAGACCAATTCAATTGCATTCGTAGTATAATTAATATTTGCATGTGTTTATATAAAAATTATTTTCTTTATGTTTATATAGCAAATGCAATTATCGGTCAAAAGGCACGTAAAAGACGCACTGAAAAAGTCCACTTACAAGTCAAACGCCACATAAAAGTTTATGATATTGATGTGATTACAAGATCGATTTGTTGCACGTCTGTCACACAAACATAGTCACAACGATCACAACAGAGCAAAACATTTCGCAATCGAGCTGAGGAATTAAATCAAATAAATCAATTGAGGCGTTTTCGAATTTGTCAAACGGCCAATAAAGATTATTGAAAAACTGAAATCGCGCACACGTTTCGTTTCGCTTCGTTTTGTCCGATGGCGGCAATAAAATTTGTAATAAATATATACTCAATAAAAACTTAAAAACAATGCACGATGTTGCCGAGAGAGGCAAGCGAAACCGTTCGCAGCAGTCCGAGCAGCAACAAACGATTCGTTTGTAAACAATTAAAATAATTTGCTGGTAGCCAAAAAGCTGAAGCACAAATTCAATTGAACGCCAAAGAGAACATTGAAAGAGCGGCAAAAATGGCGATAGAGAGATATAGAGAGAGAGAGAGAGAGAGAGCGAGAAAGAGAGGTAGAGGGCAGCTGTTGCTAATTTATTTATAAAATATATATTTAAAAAAGCACAAATTGTTTCAATGAATTTGTTTGAGCACGCGAATATTTCTATTTCAGAAAATGGGAGCAACAACTAAAGAGACAGCCAGAGAATGGGAATGAGCGAGAGAGCGAGAGAGATGAGGGAGAGTGTGACTACGGTCAAAAATGTAGCACATCAAACAGCTGATGATGATGATCTGTGGCGCGCGTGAGAGGCAAAGAGAGAGAGAGACAGCAAGACACGTTGGAACAGCTGCCAAGTAAACAGCATACAGCACTCATACGCAATGTTGTACGGCGCAAAAATCTCACCCACTCGTCTTTGCATTTTTCGTTTTCATTTAAAATGTAATTAATCATGCCACTCTGTACAAACGAAATTTTACTCTTTTCCCGTGCCATCCGCAATGTTGATGGATTGGGGAATGACATTTATTTAGTACATTATTTTTGCATTTCGATTTTCAGGTTTTGTGTCAATCTTTTGACTTTCACATGGTTTTCCGCTTATCGCGGTGATCGCGGCACGACCGAATTTTGTCGTTTTGTTGTGTACGTTTTCAGTATTTGTGCCAATAACGAAAACGAACGAGGCAACAAATAAATGTTTTATGTGGGTGCAACACAGTGGCTCGAGGTGGCACTCGTCGAAACAACCACGCACGTTTCACACATGCACATAAATACATAAATACATAAATAATGCCTGACAAGCGCATAAAAACATCAATGAGATCGTCAAGTTGCACAACAATAATGAACATCTATGTCTATGCAAATGGCCAACAATTAAAATTTAGTTCAACTTGTTGTCATTGTCGCATTTCTGTCGACGTCTCGTCTCATCGCAGGCAACGTGCAGAACTTGCTGTTGGTGGCTGTTTGGCTCTATTGCTTAACTTATTTCAACCATTTTCGTAAATATTCGCAGAATCTGCTTCTCGCGTGCTCATTGTTTGTTTCGTTTGCACACCTGTATAAAGTTTACTTAACTTTTTCTCGAATGATCAAATAAAAAATAAAAATCTGTTTCTTCGGGCACAACAACTTTGCTTTATAAAAGGCCCCAAACTATGGCTAAATGGCAACAGTTGTCAAAAGTTCAACACCAAAATGAGAGCTATCAAATTCCTACTCGTGCTGGTCGCCATTCTATTCTGTCTGCCTGCTGACGTCACAGCCGTTACCTGTGACGTGGCACCACAGGATCCAAACTGTATCAATTGCCTGTTGACTCCACAGCACGCAGAGTGTCTTATAACCACCACAACCACAACGACGACAGCGGCGCCTGAGGCATCCTCAACCACAACCAAGGCCACAAGGAAACCTCGCCGCCGTCGCTTCAGGAAGTTCCTTAAAAAGGTGGTGAAGCGCATCCGAGCACGTCTCCAGAGACTAAAAAATCAACTGAGCCCTTTGTAAATCTTACTAAGAATTACCTGTGTGCAAACGTTTGATTAAAATACTTTGAATCGTTTACGAAATTGCCTTGTGTTTAATTACTAGATTTTCAATATCTGTGCATCTCAAAATATTAGCATAAATGCTTTCTTAGGCGTGATCCAGTTAATACACAAAATTCTTTAAATATTTGGCGTAAAAGAAAATAATACGAGCTTCATTAAAAACACGTTTCAGCTGATATAAATGCGGTATATATATATATTTATATATATATAGGTAAGTAAAAAATCCAACGGTAGAAAAAAGCCTGAATTTAATTTCGAAAAAAATCTAAATATTGCTTGTTACAAATCAAGTTAAAATATAATCTCTTCACTAATTTGTATCATTATGTTGAGAACAATATATTAAAATTTCGGAGCGATCGGATAAATGATTTTTGACCAACAACGTACGACAGTTGCAAGCTAAGTTGCAACTCTATTTATAGATAAGCTCGTAAATTCCAATCGACGGCTCACTTTTACCTTGCCAAGAAGAAGCGTGTGCCGCAATCGTACAGCATAAAGTGTGTTGAGCATGCGCAAATTCCAATCGATTCCAAATTCCAGCAGCCACAACAACACTAGCAACAACAACAACAAATAACGACCATATCGAACAACAATAACAACATTGTTCCAGCTTATCATGCACACGTTTATGTGTATGTGTGCGTGTGTGCGCGAGAGAGGGAGCAAGCGTATTCGTGTGTGTGGGAGTGCGTAGAATATTAATTAAAGTTTGCGCTTAGTTTGATTTCTTCCCTTTGAACAAAATATACACAGACTCAACAAGTGTTTTTGCGTTGTAAAAACAAGCGAGCGTAGCCAAAAACAAAACACAGAATCAAAAGCGATGAAATTCAAATTCGAATTAAACGCATTCCAGAGAAGGGCAAAATCGAGTGGCCAACAGACCAACAGAGTGACAGAGACGGCTATTGAGTGGGCATGCAAAACGCGTAGCCGAAAGCGAGATCAGCGCCGAGATTAAAGAAGAAGCGTAGAAAGGAGAGGATAGTCCAGAAACGTTTGTATGTATGTGTGTATGTGTACATGTGGAGTGGGAAGCAACATTACATAAATGGCTGCCTGCAAATATGTGAATACAAACAGATACACATACGAGTATGTGTATGTATGCACAGTATGTACTTTTATTTGCAAAATATTCTGCGCCCTCTTTGCATTTAAGACACGCATCTTGCATATTTCGCCTTGATGTTGATCGACAGTTTGACATTTTATGTCGTCGCCGCATGTCAAAGGATGGCTGTTATTTTTGTTGTTATCGCTGTTCTTCTTGTTGTTGTTGCTCTCACTTTGCTTTATATTTAGCTTAAAACGTAATACTTACTAGAAAAACAACAGAAGCAACAAGTTGCCGGCAGTTCCTTATACAACATTCACCGATAGATGGCGCGGCAGCTACTGCAATAACTGTATCACGATCAAATATAATTCGGTTGCCGTATTGAACGGGAGCACAAAAAGACGCAAATCAAAATTGTATCACGAACCGCTTTTACTCGACATTTTCCTATTGTTCAGAACGCGCTCACGTCGCTTGCGCCAAGCGGTTCAACGGCGAAACGAAAATTAAATGGTCGCTTGGCTGACGCTGCCCCAAAACCCCACAACACAAAACAACACAACACAACACAGCGATGTGCTGCAATAAAAATAAAAGCAGAGCAAAGGCAAAGCGAAAGCCAAAGGCGGGTGGAATAAAACGTTTTTGCGCGCGTTGGGAGACGCGCGTTGCTCTCTCACTCTCTCTCGTTTAAAGAGCAAAGCTCTGGATTGAAAGAGAAGAATGCGTTTGAGTAAATAAATGTACGTATGTGTTGATGATGTGAATGCGATCGTGGAAAGTATTCCAAACACACATACTAATCAAGATCAGCCAAAATGCTGCCCTTATATGCAGTTTTGAGATCATAATTACAAAAAATCCATATCTTTGCATTATTGGAGAATATAGAAAATGTTATATGACGAATAAAATCCCTTCTTATTATTATTGTACTCAAAATCGCAATTTTTAGCAAAATTCATAAAGGAAAAAACGCTATACAGTAAAATTTATTATTTCACACAAATGGTTCCACACACACCTTTATGCCTTTGCCTATGAATGGGAGCATTTCAAATTTAACAGTTTACGTTAAGCGACCATTTACCAACACTGCTATTAGATAGCAACCTCAACAGCAGTAGTTTAAAAAGATATAAGAGCGTCCAGGAAGTAAACTGTAAACCTATTTACGTAAGAAAAGCCTTTTATTAATAAATTTACCTTTATTGTTTTATTTATTAAATATTTAATGTTGTTTAATTATATTATAATCGAATGTAATTATAACATGAAATTACTAAATACTTTAAAATACTTGTGAGACGCTGTGCGCATTTTGACACTGTTAACAGTCGCCGGCATTCTCTTGTTGTCAGTTAACAGCTGTCAAATTTAAATTATTGTCAATTTCAACAAACTTAGCGATTTGCTTGCAAATTGAAATGCAAGTTTAAAACCAGTCTACGCGTTTATGATTAATTTAATAACAATTTAGACAAGTTTCAAGTTTATTTCGCCGTGTTCTCATTAACATTATTTCACGTATGCGCCGTACACGCACACATATGCAACATGCATAAGCAGAAACAACAGCTGTGAGTTGGAGAAGGAAACTATGTATGTGAGATTGCGCTACGAAAATTCTTTCACTTCGTACGTATTTTCAGTTTGAGTTTGAAAAGCGTATTTATTGCATTTATCTAAAAAAAAACTGCCGGTCAACGATTAAATAATGACAACAGTGTAAAGTTTAAATTGAAGGTAAACGCATTGCGGACTGTCAATCCACAAAAAGACCATTGAATTGAAATTAAATGACAATTTTTGGGCGTGATGTAATCGCGGGAGTGTGAGTGCCACGACTGCGCCACCTATTGTCTTATCTAGACAATTATATATGTTATTCTGTTATGCACTTTTATGTGCCGAAAATAGAGCTCGGGTTACCGGTGCGGTTTGTTTATTATTATTGTGTTGTGGACTTGAGGTTATGTGTGCATCTGGAATATAAATAAAACACAGACTTATAAGATGGGCAAAAATCTTATGAGATGACGATTTAGCGATTAAAGTATCATGAATGCAAAAAGCTGTGCGACACGTGCGTGTGAGCAGGACGACTAGTGTGCGTTTGCTGGAAGTGAGCAGCCACCTGGTTGCCAGCACAATCCAGAGTACCAAATGCGGAAATCAAATATTAAAATGTACAACATACACAATTTATGATAAAGTTGTAAAGTTCACGCGGGATATTTAACATAAGTAGTACTGAAGCCTTTTACATATGCATATCGATTTGTATTGCAATGTAAACATTGTTTTGTGCATGCCACCGACGGTCTGGCAACGCCACAACGCTCTCTCACTCTCCCGCGTACTTTTTTTTTCCCAGAGCACATGTTGTGTTGCAGAGCCAATTGTTGCTCAAGATATTTTGTTTTGTGGACTTTAGTAGCATTTGCTTGTGCATTTGGAATAACAAGACAACGAAATTGCCAATTGCAGCCCAGCAGTTGAGTTATGAACAGTCAGGATTATGGCGGCATCCAATGGATACAGCAGCACTCCGAATCCTCGGATATGCTGGAAAACGGCGCCAACGAAAATGAGGTGACTGCAGCCGCCTATTTGGTCAATGGCAACGCTACCGACGAGGATCTCGACCATATGGCGGCCGAGAATCTCATCTTTATGGCACGCGACGGACAGCTAAGCGAGATCATCGCTGCCAATGAATCCGGAGGCGGCACTGTGCTAATCACAGACAGCGGCGTCGCCTATGCGGAGTCCTTCGACGACGAGGCGCAAGTGGTCACCGAGGAGATCATCACAGATGATTGGGTGCAGGATCAGGGCGCCGAGCGGTAAGTGCGTCTAACACTTGTGCTAAAAATCTATTTAATTCGTGCGCTTCGTTTACAGCGTGGAAATCGCCGCTGAGCAAATTGCAGGCAATGCCAATGCGCTGGAACTGCTGGACATGGAGCAGGACGAGTATACGGCACTGCGTCCCTATCCCTGCGACTTCTGCAGCCGGCGTTTTCGCAAAAAGGCCAGCCTGAACAATCACATGCTCGCCCATCAAACGGACCGACCGCATCTTTGCAAGCTGTGCGGCGCACGCTTCTCCCGCCGCGCCGAGCTTATCAGCCACTTCAAGGCGCACGCAGAGGCGCAGGATGCAGCCGACGCAGAGGCTGCGGCGGCAGCTGCTATTAAATTTGAGCCAGCGCAGTCGCGGCAAATGGTGGATCATTTCTACGAGCAGGAATGGCCCATGTATCAGGAACAGGAACAGGAGCACGAACAAATGCAGCAGGAGCAGCAGCAGCAACAGCTGGACGCCGAGCAACAACTGACGGTCGCCAGCCAAGTGGTACAGCAGGCCAGCTATGCGGCAGTCAGTGCTGTGGCAGCGCCAACAGCGACGCGTGGTCGCATCAGTCGTCTCAAGCCCAAGGAGGAGAGCACACAGTACATTGTGCTGGCCGAGAAGCAGGCAACGGATGAACTGCAGGAGTTCATGGCTGAGTTGCCGGTACATGCCACAGCAGCGTTACCGACAGAAGCCGTCGTTGGCGCCGCCAACGTCGTGACGGCGGACAGTCAACAGGCTGCTGAGGCGTCACGTTTCCCAGTGCTGGACGACAGCAAACCCTTCGTTTGTCAGCAGTGCGGCTTGGCATTTGCGCGCGAAAAAGCGCTCGTCTCACACATCAAGGTGGGTGGCAAATACTTGTGCTCTTCCACAAGCCTAAACTGATCTATTTGCTTGTCTTGGCTAGAATCATCGCGTCGACTCTCCCTTCGAGTGCAATCAGTGCCAGGAGATGTTCTGGGACACGCACAGCCTGCAGGAGCATCAGAAGACACATCAGTTCGAGGAGAGCAACTCGGAGTACGATCCCGCCTCGGCGGGCGATGACAGCGCCACCGAATCGGAACCCGAGCAGCTCTACGGTGAATTCTATTGCACCGAATGCGGCATTTCGTTTCATCGCCAGGATCTGTTGCGGCGCCATGCCAAGCAACAGCACAAGCTGAGCGCCAACGATGTGGCCGAGGGCAGTGCAGACGCTGAGGGCGATGGCGATGCCGAGAATACCAAAGATGCGACGCATTGTTGTGACACGTGCGGCAAATCATTTGCCCGTGCATTGGAGCTGCGCGCTCATGCCGACATTCATGCCCGTTTCCCGCCATTCAAGTGAGTAACTGGCGTTCATGGTTGCTTCTGGTTTATTAACAAATTTATGCTGTTCGACAGATGCGTCTTGTGTGGCATCAGCTTTTACGAAGAACAGGCGATCAAGCGCCACTTGCACACACGCCATCCGCACGACCTCAAGCCGAATTCGTGTGTGCTGTGCGGCAAGGAGTGTCGCGATCGCAAGGCACTGATCAAGCATGCCTGGGATCATTCGCGTGAAAAATGCCACTCGTGCTCCAAGTGCGGCAAGAACTTTCACAACAAGGCGCGCCTGAAGCGGCACATGGCCTCGCATCGCGACAAATCGGTTGTTTGTGAGGTCTGCCACGAAGAGTTTCCCGACGGACGCACACTTTCCAATCACCGGCACTCGCACAGCACCACGTCGCCGGGCAAACTGTTTCCCTGCCATGAGTGCGGCAAGACCTTCGGCTCGCGCAGCTCCCAGCAGATCCATGTGCGCATCCACACCGGCGAACGGCCGTACGGCTGTCGCTATTGCTGGAAGGCCTTCGCCGATGGCGGCACACTGCGCAAACACGAGCGCATTCACACCGGCGAGAAGCCCTACGCGTGCTCGGTGTGTCCGCGTGCATTCAACCAGCGTGTCGTGCTGCGTGAGCACATACGGTCGCATCATTCGGGCCTGGATGCAGTGCGGGGCACGTATCATTGCACTGTGTGCACTGCGGATCTGTCCTCATCCAATGCGCTGATACACCATCTCATTGAGCACAGCGACACAAACACCGCCAAGCAACGACAGCCAATTGTGAGTAGTCTAAAGGTTCCTCTTCCTCAGGTGCTATAGGAAATTAGCAAACTAGCTGAAATTTAGTGGGTGCATTTTATGTGTTGAAAGTTCAAGCAACAGTTTAAAAACATTGCCAACTTCTTGTCATATCAAAGATCTAAGTCATATTACTATTCAGTCAATATGTGCAACTAAATGATTAGTTTATTATATAGACCTTGTTATTTGTCTGAAGCTGAAACAGATGAATTGCAATAAATTAACACTGATATTTCCCATCTTGTAGACTGGTCCCCGCAAATACAAGCGACGAAGGAAACTGCAGCCGCATGAGATTGCGCACATGCGAGCAGAGAACAAGGATGGCGACGAATACGCCAGCGACATCGATCTCGGCGAACTGGACGTGGAAAATGTGGACGATTTCTTTGATGGCGCCGACGCAGCGCCCGCCAAAAAGGAGAAGCGCAAACGCAATGCGGCCGCACAAGCGAAGCCAGTGGCGAATGGCGTTAATAACAACGCGACAACAGCAGCGACAAAAGCCGCCGCCAATGGCAGTCAGGAGCGCACGTGGGACGATAAATTCCAGCAGGCCAACAGCAATGGCAATGATGATGCCTTCAAGAGTATCTTTCCCATCGATTCGATGGTGATGGTCAATGACACCACATTGCAGCCCATCAGCCCAGCGAGGAGTGCTGCAGTTGCGTCCAAAACGCGGCGCAGCGCCAAGCACACGACACCACAGGCACAACAGCAGACGCCGAGCAGCAGCAGCAAACCAGGAGCAACAGCAGCAGGAGCTGCTGCGCTTGCCGATGAGGGCAGCAAGTCGAGTGTGTCGGCGTCCTCGAGCAGTCGCAGCAGCCGCAAGAAGACGGCCAAGTCCGCCAAGAGCACGAGCACAACAGCAGCCGCAGCCGCAACCGCAGCGAGCAGTTCGGGTCCTCGCATGATACACACGGAAAAGTCACGTGTGCCGCCAGAGAATGCAACGAAGAGGACGCGCGGTCGTTCGTATGTGACGCGCACAAATGCCAGCGAGACGAGCAGTCAGCAGCTGGGCGGTCTGGTGAAGTCCAGCGGCGTGGCCAGTTCGCGCATTGTGGATGACTATGAGATTATTTCGCCCGCCACGCAGCCACCGAACCAGATCAGCTCCAGTCCGCTGCACATTAAGCAGGAACAGGAGCAGCATCACCACCACCAGCACCAGCACCAGCAGCAGCGCGGATCGCTCATGTACGATGACACACATCTGCTGCTCGATACGGCGCTGTCGCGCGAGAAAACCTACGAGAAGTTCAATCCCAGCATTGTCAATGATCTCGAGGAGATACTGCGCAGTCCGCTCAAGCATGATCACAATGCTCGGCTGCGTTTCACCAGCGAATCCTCGACCACGCCCCAATTTCTGCCCGAAGAGGAGCAGAATCTAATCAAAATCGAACCGACGTCCCCAGACTTGCGTGAAATGGTCGAGAGTCAGCAGCGCGTCAGCTCCGCGGGACATGGCAACACACCCACGTCATCATCGTCGTCGTCGGCGGCGCGAACTTCGCGCCATCTGCGGCAGCTGACTGGCAACTCGAGCTCACGAGCTGGCTCCAAACGTGGCAGCAGCAGTAAATCTGCGTCTGCGTCCAACGCCAAGAAGTCGGCATTGTCGTCGTCACCATCGGTGGCCGTCAGCAAAGGCAGCTCGTACCTCAGCTATGGCGTCGACTCCTATCATGTGAGTGTGGCTGGCAATGCGAGCTCTTCGGACGTCAGCTCGGGTTTCTTTTCCATCTCGGAGGTGGTGTCGGCTGCCGATGCCGCCGATGCGGCTGCCAAAGCGGCAGCGGCAAATAAACCGGAGCGACGCACGCGTTGCTTTGAGTGTGAAATGTGTTCGGCGTACTTTCCGGATCGAGCTCAGCTGCTGGAGCATGTGCATATACACATCTGATCAGGCAATGTTGTTGATACGGAGAGGGAATTGTTATTGGAACTGTTTTGTAGCGCTTGTTAGTAACGAACTTTACTAAACTTAAAAAGAATCATGGATAATGAAAAACTAATACCACAATTAAAACTAATCATTAAGTTTTTGCTTAAGTTTCTCGCAAGATCAAACGTATTTTTTGAAATATTTACGTACATTTCAATTACAAATTGGAAACGTGTTAAGCGAGACGAATATACATATATATAAAAAGCTATATAAATTGATATATATACATATATACATACATACTACACATCTACTGTAATATAGGAGCATCGAGAGATCGTTGATTAATGCGTTATTTAAATTGCGTAAAGAGCATAGCTATAAGGCTTTTTAAAT
Organism: Drosophila siamana; assembly: GCA_035047445.1. Taxonomy (NCBI): domain Eukaryota; kingdom Metazoa; phylum Arthropoda; class Insecta; order Diptera; family Drosophilidae; genus Drosophila; species Drosophila siamana. The sequence goes on along the minus strand of JAWNPP010000004.1, from coordinate 12,142,473 downwards.
TTGTACCTCAATTTTGTTTCTAAAGAATTGGTATGCTGAAGTAAATAAATCCATAATGGTTTTTCATTTAAAACACGCCGTAATTGCTCCGACATTTCTCAACTGATATTATCTACGACGGAAGTCTGTCTGTCTGTCGTCATATCACCACTATTATTACAACGATCTTGAACTTCGACAATTACAAGCAGTCGCAACATTTTACTCAATCGATTTCATGTTATCGCTGTTTACATAGATAATTACAATCGTTATCGTTGAGCAAAAAGTTCCGTTGATGAATTCCCCTATTTAGCAGATGTTCTCGTTCGTGTTTCATGACCGCACTACATATGACTCAGCGATGGCAGTGAGTACAGTGTGTATATACATACATACATATGTATATCCATATGTTTATCGCTCTTTGTGTGCGCTCTGAGAGTACATCGCTCTCTCTCTTGTACGCTGCGCACACAAAGAAATCCCACATGCGACTTATTTTTGTGTTGAGTTTGCGGTGTTCGGCAGTCATCGCTGAGTTTCCAAACAAAGCGATATTGTATTAAACAATCTATTTGTTTTTGTTCATAACTTGTTCTTGCCTCTCCCATCGGCAGTCGAATCAGGTATTTAAGTGAGGGTGGTTCGATTCAACTACATGTGTTAATTTCGTTCCTCTTATCACTTGTTTGCAGTCTTGGCGGATCACAGCGACGATATGAGTATTTGTGGCGGCATTAGTGAAAGCGAAGGGGAAAATTTGCAGGAAGCAGTGGATCTCCTCAAGAAAACACTGTCTACTTTGGCCAGTGGCGATGGGCCCAGTTTTAGGTGAGTTATAATCAATAAATGAATATGTAGTGTTTGTAATTTTACTTTTGACTTCAGGGTTGAAAATGTGCGCTCGGTGAGTGAACAAGTAGTTGCCGGTACACTATATCGGTATAAGGTGCAACTTTCCCAGGGAGGCGATGTTAAGGAGGCAAAAGTAAAGCTCTGGTGGCAACCGTGGCTCGAGCAAAATGGTATTAATATAAAAATCAAATTTGATGGCGAGGAAAATTATTCGATTGATAAAACTTTCTAAGATTAGTTTTAAAATGCCCTAAAATAACTCCATTAAAGCTCATTATTAAAATAATTTGCCGATCGTTTTATTATGCGCAGGCGTCTATAAAAACTGGAAATACCCGTTGGCTGCATCAGTTCTCGTGAAATTATTATATCTTCTAGCCTTTAACAATGGAATCACGCACATATAAAACTTAGACTCCGCGACAGCAGTTATGAGTAAATTATGTTATCTATATTCTTTCAATTTGTAAATTCAAATGGTTTTAGCAAACTTGTTTAGTGTGTCAAGCGATAAGAATATAATATATGTACATATATATATATACGTATATCGTCCAAAGACCTCGTTGTGTTTCAACTATGGACCCCTCGCTAAACTGCGATCTGGGGGGATTTTTCTTTTTATTAACTACTATTAATATTAGGTTGGAAGGTGTTAACTAAATCAGATTCATTATAAAATACACCGATTGAAGTTCCTATAACTATTATTTTGGATAGAAACTTTACTTTTTCCTAATAGAGAAACGGAACAGCGGACTTCAGTGTGAATATACGTCAATATTATATATTTAAATAATTTTCGAATAACGATATAATATTGTTTTACTGATTAACATTATTTCTTCATTTCAATGTTAATTGAGTGAATATTTTAATATAAATATACGTATATTGCGATAGTGAGCCAGAGAGTTTTTCAAGTGTGAGTGAATGAGTTAGTGAGAGCGATGGGTATAAATAAGACAGCTCTGGCGTCGGGCATTCAGTTCTAAAGCAACCTCTGCTCGAGATAAACAATACAAAATGATCGGTTCGAAGTTGTTCTATTTGACAATCTTTGCTGTTGTCTGTGTGGCGCTGAGTGAGAATGAACAAGTTGTTGGTGGTCACCAGGAACTAAGCGGAGATGATCTGAAGAAGGCTGTTGACGACTTGAATGTGGCTCTCACTAAACTGGCCACCGGCGATGGACCTAGCTACAAGTGAGTGAGATCATATCAATCTAAATAAATGAAATTTAATTATTCAATAATCATTTATTTGTTTCTCATTTCGCACAGAGCTGGCAAGGTGATCAAGGTGACGACCCAAGTGGTTGCTGGTACCCTTAATACCTACACCGTGGAACTGGACAAGGCTGGTGATAACAAGCAGTGCACCGTTAAGATCTGGTCTCAGCCATGGCTCGACGTGAACGGCACCAACATCAAGATCGAGTGTGAGGGCGATGACGATAAGGTTGACTCCACCTGGTAAAGTAATCGAAAGATTTGTTCACCGATAATAAGATGATGTAATGCGAGCTTGAATAAAATTATATGCAATTCGATTGATTTAAATCACGAATGTAATTCTATATTTTGCTACGATTTCTGATTTATCTGAACTTTGTTGTACTGATTTCTGTAGGCAGGGTAACTAAATTGAAACCGCTAACATCGGTAAAGTGAAGCAACGAATAGTATTTATATTTATAGCAGCGGAACTACAATTTTTAAAAAAACCTGGGGTGTGATTTAAGCGATAAAAGGGTACATAACAATTGCTCACTGCCACTCAAAGCTCGAACTATATCCAAGTACCTTTTATGGTGGTTTTTATATATAAGCATTTGATTCAATCAATACATTGTTGAACATAGTTGTACCTTTTGTAATTAATTTCAGATAGAAACCTAAGTAGCGTTTTAATGCCAATTATTAGTATTATTTTGATAAATCTTTTCATTGGTATATATGCCTATAAAAGTTGTCAACAGTCGACAGTTTAATCGCTTTTGACAGATGCTCCATTTATTTACTGACTATATAAAAGTTAAATTTGTTTACTAATTCGAAAAAGTTTTATTGAAATTTGCTTTGAAAAGTTTAAGCCAGGGTGACTTGTCCGAAAAACTTTGAACTTGAATTGTAATCTGTCTTCAAAAGCTTTCGAACTATTCTAATCATTGTTTGAAATAAACTTGTATTTTGATACTAATAAAGTAAATGGAACGGTATTCCCTGATGTGTGCATATGTTAAGAATTCACTATTAATTAATAAACACATTAATATATAATGCTGTTTGACTGATTAACATTTTTTTTTTCATTTCAATATTCAGTAGGTATTGGAATATAAACATACATTTCCTGTATATGTATGAGTAAAGTCAAACTAAAATATATTTTGCATCGAGCATATAATATACATACACACACACATACGCAAATTGCGATAGACAGAGAGTAAAAGAGAGAGAGGGGGAGAACGAGAGAGCTTGGAAAGTGTGAGGGACTGAGTTAGTGAGAGCGATGCGTATAAATATGACAGCTTTGGCGTTGAGCATTCAGTTCTAAGACAACCTCTGTTCAAGCTAAACACAATGATCGGTTCAAAGTTATTCTATCTGACAATCTTCGCAGTTGTCTGTGTCTCGTTGAGTCAGATCCTTGGTGGACACCGGGAACTGACTGGAGACGAACTGAAGAAGGCTGTTGATGACTTGAATGTGGCTCTCACTAAACTGGCCACCGGCGATGGACCTAGCTACAAGTGAGTGGAATTATGCCAGTCTAAATAAATGATATTGATTTGTTCAATAATCATTTATTTGTTTCTCACTTCGCACAGAGTTGGAAAGGTGATCAAGGTGACGACCCAAGTGGTTGCTGGTAGTCTCGAAACTTACACCGTGGAACTGGACAATGCTGGAGTTACCAAGCAGTGCACCGTTAAGATCTGGTCTCAGCCATGGCTCGACGTGAACGGCACCAACATCACGGTCGAGTGTGAGGGCGATGGCAAAGTTGATTCCACCTGGTGAAGATCTGTTCAGCATGTAATTAGATGATGTTACAGATGCGTGAATAAAGTTGTACACTCTTTGATTGACTTAGATCTTGAATATAATTTATTATAGTTGCTTTGTTATTTCAGTAGGTAGAGCAACTAAGTCCACTTCGACAAAGTTGCCAATTATATTTACATTTTCAGCAGCTGAACTAAGGGAGTGCAACCGATTAAGGGAGTGCAAAGCATTCGCTCACTGCCACGCAAAACTGGAACTACGACTGAGTATCATTTATGGATATGCTTATATACAGTGTGATATATACACATTTGATCCTATCAATGCATTATTGCCAAAAATAATTGATATGATGATGATAAGAGCAATGTCGCACATTATTTAAATTAATTTCAGAAAGACACGAAAGAAGCAAATTAATATTATTTTGATCAATCTTTGGGATATACATACAGTCGGCAGCTTCAACAGTTTTATTACAAAATTGGCGGTATGAAATGTGTATATCTTGTTCTCGTTGTCGCTATGATATGTGGTGCAGTTCGTCCTGCAGCGCTGGACAGGTTTTTGGGTGAATTATCGGACCCAGATGACAGCAGCTATGAGTAACTCCTGCTCTACAGTCTTGATTTTATTTAATTTTTTATATTTTTTGCTTAGGTTCTTAGACGGAGGAATGAGAATGCACTTTAATTATATTCTCGAATCTTCAGTCACTTCGCAACCAACACAAAGTATAGTAAAATAAAAATATAACGCAATAATAAATATTATTGTTTCTGGTAGATTTGAAAAGTAATTGTCATTTGATTTCGAAACACAAAACACAGCCAAAAGCTGAATTCTAGGCAGCAACGCTGAACCCTAAAATTGCTCATACGACTGGTTGCGCTGCGCGAGTCGATCATTATATGTATTATGCTTGTTTACAAATTCGGAAGGCCAAATAAATGTCAAAATATATTTTGATTCTAGTTTATTATCATATTTACATAAAATATTGGTAGCCCAGTGGAAGAAAGCGTAGACAAAACTGGCTACCAACTAGTGAGTGAGATCATGTTAATTTAAACGAATGAAATTTATTGTTGTAAATATATTGGGCTTACTGTTCAAATAAACATTATCAAGGGCAACAATTTAAGTGTCTTATGCTTGCCTACGAGAGCTGGAGAAGACAAGTGATTCCAAAGACTACAGCGTTAAGAAATTCAGATTTCATCAAAATCGAGATTGCAGGTGATGACGATTATTGATTATACGTGCTACGAAGAATCTTTAAACAAGTCAGTTGATGTAACGGATACTTGAACAAATTTTCTATAATTTCAATTTATATTCTATGAGGAAGATAACAACACTTTGAAATGAATGACAAAATAGCATGTAAGCAGAATATATAGTGTCATTTATTAATACCATATTGATTAATCTGGCCAATCCAGTTATCAACCATGAGTACATTTTGAATTATTTATAATAGTTTGATTTTATCCAAATAATGTTGGAACATTTCCATGACGTTCGACTACGTTGAAGACAATTTGTTCTTAAATTTTGCTTATGTTAAAAATAAATTTGTATTGCAAGTATTTTTTTGAAATTTAATACAATTAAGTTTTTCAAGCATTTTGGACATTGACTTTAAAAAGTCATGCCATTTTGTGTGACCTAATTAAAATTCTAAATTTTTTTATATATATGTATATAATACTGCTTATCAAGAAGCCTTGCTTGTATTCCTATTAATATTATAGTTCAAACGTTCATCACTCAACCCTAAGACAATCTTTGGCACAAAAATACTCGCTTTAAAAATACTTTACTTGACAATCTATGCGTTTCGATGGAAGAAGTCTGAACGAGACTGCAAGATATCAGGCACTTGGTAGACCCGCCGAAAAATTAATATAATTATATTTATCACGTCAGACTGATACGCTCCGAACAGAATTTGCATAGTGTTTTGTTTCAAATGTACTTATACCTGCAAGGCACGTTTTGATGTCTCGTGACTTTCTTCTTTCTTCAGCTCTTTCCAGAACGAAACAGCCAATTAGATTAGTAAATTACTTATGGTCCTTCACAGTTGTATAAACTATTTATCTACACTTTGCCTAAAGTCCAATATTCTATCTCTAGTCGTAAGGCAAACTTCAGTCAAGTGACAGCACAATAAAATGATCGGCTTCAAATTATTCTTTTTGACAATTTTCACACTTGTCTACGTGTCGCACAGTCAAGTCTATAATTTTCCTGGTGGACGGAAGCCGTTGAGCGGAGCTGAGTTAGACTCGGCCGTGAAAAGGTTAAATGATGCTCTGCTTGAATTGGTTTATCGCGGTGGTCCTCAGTACAAGTGAGTTGAATGCTGTCAATTTTCAATTCACATTGTACTATTAATTTCATTTTTCTGCGCAGCATATCTCAAGTCTTCTCGGTTACTTCTGGAGTAGTTGCTGGTACGCTCGATACTTACGATGTCGAACTGTTGAATGGAGGAGTTTCCAAGAAGTGTGAGGTTAAAATCTGGACTCAGATATGGCTCCAAAAGCTCGGTAATAACATTAAGATCGTGTGCAATGGAGCACTGGAGATTGATTCCACCTGGTAGACAAATCTCCATTAATTTGCCTACTGTTAAACAATTGTCATCTCAATTGAGCTGAATAATAGTTTTTTGTATGTTGAAAATTACAAAGAAAACCAGGATTAATGTGATATTGTCACGAAAAAGAAAATACTTGTGTTTTTATTATTTTGCAGACATGCCTATAAAAGCACAGACTGTTTTGCCAACACATTCAGTTGTATCACAAATTGAACAACATGAAGTTAGTCTATTTTGTGACTGTTTTGGCTTTGATCTGCTGCATGCATCATGCTGCAGCAACGGATACTTCATTTGGCGAATATAATGATCCTGATAGTAGCAGATACGAGTAAAATTTGGTTGTTTTTCTGAAATTCATTTATTCCAAGTTTTTTGTTTAGGACTTTCCACGATGAAATGCGAAACTCCAGAGAGTAAAAGGATTGAAATCCAAACTACCTCGAATCCAAATTATGACAGCACTTAATTATCATCGATTGGATTAAAAGGGAATACTTTTTGATAAAAACTCAATTGAATCTGCGTTCGTACATTTTTTCGATTAGCTTGTTTAATTTAAATTTAAATATAGTCTAATCAGCTTAAAGACATCTAAATCTTGCTGTCCATGCAAATAAAAACATAAATATAGCAGCTCACGCTTGGAGCATTTAATTCTAAATCAACTCTGGGTGCAGCTACAATATGATCGGCTCCAAATTCTTCTATTTGACAATCTTCGCTCTCGTCTGTGTAGCGCTCGCTAAAGAGACGCTTTCGCGTCGTGGAGGACATAGAGAATTGCTGGGAGATGAGCGAACAGCAGCTATTGATAAGTTAGAAGCAGTTTTGACAAAACTGGCGTCCGGCAATGGACCCAGCTACAAGTAAGCGCGATAATGTCAGCAAATATACGAGTAAACAGCATTTAATTTCCATTTCCCTCTCTGTTTACACAGAACCGTTAAGGTGACCAAGGTGACAACTCAAGTGGTTGCTGGATCCCTTGAGACTTATACCGTAGAACTGCAAAACGAAGGCGCCTCCAAGCAGTGCACGGTTAAGATCTGGTCACAGCCTTGGCTCGAGGTGAACGGAACCAACATCAAGATCGCGTGTGAGGGCGATGACGATAAGGTTGATTCCACTTGGTAAACAAATCGAAACATCTGCTTAACAGTGATGAAACCATGACAAATGAAGTTCTATGTTCGCTTGCTTGATTTGGGCTAACTTAATAAATTGTGAATATATATTGTGAAATTGTTGCTGACGTCAAATTAAGGCAAACAGATTTGTCAAAACAATTGCAAATTCTGCTTGAATGCATAGCTATATTAAATCAGTTAGTTGAGCAATTAACTTGCAAACTTTTTAGCATCATATTTTGTTTATTTTTAACTATTATCATATGAGCTTTTGAACAGCACTTTGTAAAATATCTCACGATATCCATAATAGGGGATTTTTTTCTATCATATTTTGTTTTGCAATGTGATCGTCATTCTAACGACGACTCCGAATTGAGAATGGTTTTTGCTGATTTATGAACTATTTACAATTCTCGGTATTAAAATTGGCGCCCAATTGTTATACTGTGTGAAACATTACGTCCATACTAATAGCACACAATATACAAACGTAATTTCAATGAAAGATTTATTTCGAAGTCTCACGAATGCGCTTGGAATTGAAAACAGAGAGAACATTTGTTTGTCTTCAATTGCTAAATCTGAATCGCTATCAGTGGTAGCCTAATTTATGCAATAATCTCTGTTATCGGTCAATCACCTGTTACACTCTGTATATGATGTTTAATTAGGCAATAGTGTTTGTTTTACCTACTTGTGCTTCTATTAATCAAGTTAATAAAGTCTTATTGTTATTGACTTGTAACTTGGGCTAGTAGTAATAGTAGACTGAAAATTCAATCATATATGTTTCACAGCTGTTTTTTTAAATATTATTTTTAATATGTACTGATAAGCTGTTAATCTATTTGTGTTGTTTAACCTAGCAGTCTGGTTTCCAATCTCAAAAATTTGTAAGTGCAATCCAAGGATTTGCTTAGCGATAGGCAATAATTATTAAACGTTGTCTTTTTTATTAGCAGGTCAGTCGGTCAAATAAATAAAAGCGCTTCTAGGAATGGCTGAAAATAGAATTATGCTAAGCACTGTGTATATGCACATGAAAATACAAACTATTTGATTTGGAGAAAGGTTTGCGAACATGAGAGCAACACGTGCGATCAGCAAACCTTGAACTAAGAGTTTCAGACTGATGACAAACAGAGCGGGAAGACTCGCTCTTGTCAGCTACAAAAACATAGACAGGTGGCAACATGTGAACTTGTGTATCTTTTCATCAGAGCTATCATTTTTCAAAAATTTCCATTTCATGACAGAGTTACTAGATATATGTACATATATGCGTACTTGTGTTTCTCAAAAAAAGTACCGAATTGGAAATGTGTATTTTGCGCCATCGCAATGAACTTTGAGTTAGTTTGCTTGAACGGAGAGATTTGTTTAGTGGCCGGCGAGATGGGCTGGGCCGTCAACCGGTCTGTCAAAGCACACAACCTGTATAATTATGCAAATATATTGAAATTTGCATGTAAAATTAACATGTATGTGTTTGTAATCGTTTAATTATAAGCAAATTTGTGGCTCTCCTCTAAATTTGCACTTCGCAGACAAAGGCAATTAGGTGTATTTATGCACAAATAAATTGTATAAGATGCGCTTAAATCATTGTAAAGTTTTAAGTTAGAAGTGGAATCGCATTTGATTTGAGTGGTTATATATATACAAATAACTAGTTAATCTGGCGTTTGATCTTGTTTTTTGACAATAAATCGACATCTCGTGACGTTTTTGGTTTTTTTTTTTTTTTTTGAATATTCTTTTGTGCAAAATTATTCATTTGAGCAGCTGGCTGTATTTATTTAGACGTCATAAAAGTAATTTGCTCAGATGCATCGTAAACTCTCTTTTCGGGCTTTTTTTTCTCATGCGAAGCTCTATAAAAAGCCGTTGTGGTGCTGAGCTTATTAAACAGTCTGCAATCGAGCTGCACGTTGTACAGTGACAAAAAATATTTTGAAAATATGTTTGCCGTGAAAGTTGTGTTAGTTGTGAGCTTTGCCATTGCGTCGGCTCAAGTAAGTTTTGATAAGAATCCATTTGAATTGTACTACACGATTCATAATTATTATAACATCTAGATTTTGGGTGGAGTGACGCAACTGATTGGCAGTGACCTGAAAGATGCTACGCTAATCTTGACCACATCATTGAGCGAATTGGCCAGCGGCGATGGTCCAATCTATAAGTGAGTTCTCAACAAACTATTTACTATTTACCAAATCAACTAAATTGAATTATTCTATCCAAATTGTAGAGTGGGCAGGGTTTTGTCAGCTACGCGTCAAGTTGTGTCTGGCATCAAATATGGTTTCGAAGTGGAGCTAATTTCTGAAAGTGAAAACACAAAGACCTGCAATGTGGAAATCTTGTTGCAGGCATTGTCGGGAAAGGGCACCGAAGTCACTTTTAACTGTCCCGATGGCAGAGTGGTGAAGACGCTCAACTAAACTTAGCAAGTCGTACAAGTAATGGAATAAATAATGCAATTCATAAAACTATCAATTCGTTTAGCTGCTCAAAAATGCCCCCACATTAGTTTAACACTTCGTGATTAATTAAGTAATTCACATTGAATGCATCAAAATTGTATTTTTACTCTCACTTGCTATTTCTAATGATGGTTTGGGGATTTCCCATCTCGTTCTCTTCCTATCAAATTGACGTCAGATTTTCGCATGTATTTGTGCAATAGATAGCGTGATTGATAACCTACAGCGACGAGTCAGACATTCAATTTGCTATATAGTATACAGATCTTTCACCTGTAAATATAGCTTAAGCTTGTGTGTGTAAAAAGAGAAAAGGGAACACAATGGTTTTGGTTATGCATAATTAAAATTTATTCTATTAAAATAGTAATGGACAATTGGGTCCTAGGCAGTTGCATGAAACTCTCGCTGCTGTTTAACCGAATAACTTGTTCTTGAAGCCGTTGGAGTTGGAGCTCAAGCTAGCAATCTGCTTTTTCAATGAAGCTCTTTGGGCTGCGGCACGTTTTTGGCACTGGCTGAGTCTGTTCTGCAGAATCCTGATGCGGCGCAACAAACGCCTACGGGAACCTCCAGACGAGGCTGTTGTTGTTGTGGTCGCGGATGATGATTCAGTAGTTGTAGTAGTTATAGTTGTTGTTAGACAATCGGGTTCATTAACATTTGCTACATCTTCACAATCCGTACAGTTCGTGGTGACCGTGTCAGAACAGGCGACTCCCTCGCTGTAGGGCAACAGGGACAACACCAAAAGGGCACAGCCACAGATAATAGTTGCGAACCTCATGTTAATTCCGCTGATTTCTTGTATCAAATGCTGAATGTATCTTTTGGTAGTAGAATGCTGCGTTTTATAGCGATTTATCGTTGGATGCCACTTATTGACTTTCTCGAACTGTTACAATCGGGCACACAAGTGTTCTGCAATGTTGTTTGAACTCCGCCGTCTTAATATGTAATCAGTTGTTACACTATTTAAAAAAAAAAACTCTGTTTCAGTGTCAGCTTATTACGAAATCTTTGCACTGAGTCAAATTTTTGGTCTTTCGAATTTTTGTTATATCTCCTCATACTTATTTGCAGCATGCATGTAATGATCACGTCTTCCACAAAATCTATTGAATTGATGAAATTCTGGCAAATAATTATGAATGGCATATGAGTTATATTAATTCTGTAATTGATACTATTAATTATTACTAATAATCAAGATTAAGTTTATCTCAATATTTTCAAATCCTTATATATGTAGTATATGGGGATTGAGCCAATTCAATTACATCACTGTGTTGTTAGGGTACATTATTACAGTTCGTGTAAATTAATTTAATGCAATAGTTACATAAAAACTACTAATAGCAGTAAATAATTTTGTTTACATCTCTTTCACTTCCGCATTAATATTCATGTTTCATTTGCATGCTTCAGTTGTCATATACATACAGCAACAAAGCTGATCGCTACGAAACTTCAAGTATTTTATTGCCTACTTTGCGGCGTATATTATTTTCAACAAATGGCATTCTACTGAAAATAACTGTTTCAGTAAGATGAAAGAGACTTTTCAGCATGTGCTTATATCATGTTTTTATTAACAACGAATCAATCAATAAATGCTTAGATTTAACCCCTGACAACACGAATATTGTTGCCACGGTTCCTCCTTGCACTGCGATTGTTGCGTGTACTTGTGGTTCCAGTTGCAGTGGTTCCAGCGCCAGTTCCATTACGGTTCACACGAACACGTCGCACATTTGTGTACCTCAGATTATTGACGTTCAGAAACACTCGGCGAGAGGGTCTCAGGGTGACAGAGGCCACTGTGGTTGTCGTTGTGGTGGTGGTACAATCAGCATTCGCTACATTCGCCCCATCAGAGCAGTCGGTACAATTGGTAAGGATAGTTGTTGAACACGCTACTGCATCGCTGCTCTTGATGAAGAACGCAGCCAGGACAACAAAGCTCAGAACGATGGTGTATGATTTCATTGTTGCTTTTAGATTATTTTCCAAGAACGTATCTAGAAGTTGTGATATAGTTTTGGGCAAATGCTCGACTTTTTATACTAGTTAGAGTGCTGGAATTATTGACATCGGGCCTTGAATATTTATTTGCAATACTGAGCAACTGTTTTGCAATTGTTTAGCAAAGAACGTTTACGCTTGAACTATGAAACCTTGCTCGTCAAAAGATTAGTTAAAGAATTGCTTGAACTCATAGATTCAATTCAAGGACATTAATTGCAGCTTTGAAAATTTGTTGTGAAATATTCTCAGTCTTTGCTTTATAATTATTTATCATAACAAAATCATAAAGGAGTGTATCAAAACAATTTACTAGAACTTAATAGATTTGCATGCTTAACATGATTATTTAATGAGGTATTAAGCATACTTTTCAAATCGTAATTACTTAGAAAATATAAATTTATTGTGTTTAATAGAAGGACAATTGAGCAGCTGGTTATGGGTTGTTAAAGTACTTAGGATGCCAAACCTTTAAACCATTTTTGTAGACTATAGTCAAAATTAGTATTTAAAAAAAATATACTATCCTTCGGCTATAGAACTCAGCGTCGCTGTTCCCCACAAAAAAAACTCGCATACATTTCAAGGTTCAGGAGGACAGTTGTGCTTCCCAATATTTCTGATTGTATTACATAAATTTTTAGTTTAACTTATTTGAAACATGTCATTTCATATCCAAACAAAAGTCATAAGTTTGTCTTGAGCATTACGCAGCTGGCTTCTATGTGATATTTTAAGAGTTTGTTTGTTATTTGTCAATAATTGAGTAATGATTATTGAATAAAAGTAAATATAAAGCACTTTTGCCAAACAAACAAGCTGGAGTACCTTCAATGTGTATCACAATAAGACTGTAGAAAGGCCTTGTCCACACTTCTATGGTATTCCAAAAGTCATTATATTTACTCAAGGCTGTTTTAACTTAGTGAATATAATTTAAAAATTAATATTATTATTGGGTGAACATTTTATTTGAAAAAAAGGCGCATGATAAAATTGCAAAATTCACAATTTCATGCGTTGAAGTTCAATTTTGATCATATTTAAAATATACCGGTTAAATATATTTATGTATATGAATTCCGACTTCAATAATTGTTACACTCGGCGCATACTTTATATCCTAGTTCTCATCATTTTCTTCATAATCGCAGTTATAATTCAATCTGAAAAAACTACTATTTTTATAGTATTACTTCTAAAATTCAAAATGTCCATAATTCTTTTGAATAACAATTTTAATTATTTATTTGATTGATGAAGTAGCATCTTATATCTAACCCCTGAAAACACGAACATTGCGGCCACGACGATTTCCGCTGCTACGACGGTTGTTTGTCCTGCGGTTGTTGCGAGTGATGCTTGTAGTTCCAGCTCCAGTTCCAGTACCAGTTCCAGTTCCAGTGCTCGTGCCAGCGCCAGTTCCATTACGGTTCACACGAACACGTCGCACATTTGTGTACCTCAGATTGCTGACGTTCACAAACACTCGGCGAGAGGGTCTCAGGGTGACAGAGGCCACTGTGGTTGTCGTTGTGGTGGTGGTACAATCAGCATTCGCTACATTCGCCCCATCAGAGCAGTCGGTACAATTGGTAAGGATAGTTGTTGAACACGCTACTGCATCGCTGCTCTTGATGAAGAAGGCGGCTAAGACAGCACAGCTCAGGATGATGGTAGAAGATCTCATTTTGAATTGGTAGTTTATTTCCAAAGAATGCTCGAAAAGACTGTGATGTGGATTCGTTCGCAGGCACTGCTTTTTATAGTGAAAAATTATTTATTTGCTGTGGACCTTGAAAAATTATTTGCGAACATGTGCAGGTGTTCAGTTATTATTTGAACTAGATACAACCTCGTGCTTTCCAGGTTAGTTAGGGGAGAACATTCAACTTTCATTTAGATGAGAGTTTTTTAACCAATTTCATTATTACGTATACTTAATATTCTATGCACTTCTATTAAATATTATGGTTACTTTATTTTTTACTGATATGTATTCTATACTTTCGGCACACTTCGCCGAAATGTCGTCATTTAAAAGACAATACTTGAGCGTGTTTTAAATATTTGCATTGCATATTTTCACAAAATGCTTTGGAGAATAGCGAATAAAACAATTTGCTTATAATAATTATTTAGATACACATTATTTATTTATCTACAAATAGCTTGTTTTTCTGCAGAAATTTATATTGCGTACAATTTGAAGGATCTATTGAAATTCCATACTTAAATTATACATTCTTAATATTCAACGAAACCTTTCACATTGTAAAACTCGACGGTTAAACCAGACAATAGAATGTACAATAATATATCGTGAGAGTTTCCAATGACTGAGCTTTTGTATTTTCAGAGTTTTAATTATAATGACGTCAGGTGTTATATTTGAGAGTGGGTGAAACAATGTCAAATGCCGATTCTGTTCAGTTGAAGTTGGCGTCGATTGCTGAACAGATCTGTGATGGAGCTTACACGCTGCTTTTATTTAATTATAGCAATTTTTGTAGAAACATCGGTGAGTGAAAGAGTTGTGGCTTAAAATTCAATTCCTAATGTCAATATTTACTGTAGATAGCAATTTGTATACCGCCCAATCATTGTATAGAGGATGTAAGTACGGGAAATACTTTTATATTTATCATTTCTATATCTAGCTATCTGGCAGATGGAATATAGCGATGCCAAGGAGCGTTTCACTTACGTGCTATCCAAATATGCCGAGTTGGAAATGAAAATTACCGGAGCGCCCCTGGGGTAAGTTCTGAGCGAATTTTCATACCATTTGGCTGTTAAAATTTTGACGCTTGAGACCACAGCTTGCATGGCAAACTCGTCACGCATGGCGACATCGAGGAACAGCACATTGTGTTCCAACTGATGGACAATACGCCGCACGACGTCATCCAGAGCTGCGTGTTTGTGGTTGCCAAGAAGCCCGGTGAATGCGAGTCCATTGTGACAGTGTGTAACACATTCCTGGGTCGCACGCCGCGACCGCTGCTGGAACGCAAGCCGCTGATGGTTTGTGAGGATGGCGTGCGCGAGGCGGAAATGGAAGTGGAACCGGAAGCCGAGGACACTGAGAATGCCAATGAGGGCAAAGAGGAAACGGCAGCCACAGCGCCGGATGTTGATGTGACCAGCGCCAGTGAGCTCATCTAAGTAACTCTGCTCAATAAAGACAAATTGTAATGCTTTGTTATTGCTGCAGCATATGGTATTGCGGCAAATGTAAGATCACTCCAACAAACTTATTCTTAATACTATAGAAATGTAATATTAATTGTAAAACATATTAATTCGACAAGCCCAAAAGTATGCTACAAAAATTATTAAATGCAATGTGGCTGGGTTGGAATGGTTACGAAACGTTTTGAATTATTTGTAAGCCATGATTCTAAGTTATACAACATGGATATGCGTAAGATCATGATAATATAGGGTGCAGCTGCTCTTAAGCAAGAGCAACAACTAATTCTGCAGCACAAAGCTCAACAACTGATGACCGCCAACTTACAAAAATTGCGCCTGCGCTGCAGCTGTTATCAAAGAGAGTGCTTAGAGTTTGTGTGACCGTGGTCGAAGAGTGATGGTATTGATGATATTGAAATGAAAAACTACAAAAATAATAAAATAAAAAATATTTAGAGTACTTAAAAAATACAGCAAACATCTGTGAATTTGTGAATCTATATGTATGTATTTGTTCCTATGAGATGCTTAGTTGAAGCTCTCGCTTTATTAGCTTCGCAGCACTGTTGCAGTTATTGCCTTCAACCGCAGCCACCTTGAAAGAGCATGAGAGCGTGTTTCCCGGAGAGAGATAGAAAGAAAAAGAGAGTAACTGGAGCAGCAGCGTGTGCCAAATAACAGTAAACAAAGCGTAGCACATGCTACGCCAACGGCAGCGATAGCGCAAAAGCTGACGCTGCTGTTGCTGCTGCTGCTGCTGCTGGTTACGCATCGCCCTATCAGTTGATGTCTGGCGCCAAAGCGAACTGGAGCAACGAAAACGCGACAATAGCAAACGCTGAGAGCTCAAACGCTGCAGAACACGAATGCTTCGCAGGCGAAAGAGCGAGGTGGGGCGAAAGAGACAGAGAGAGTAAGCGAGACGAATGCATTGAGAGAGTACGACTGACTGCCCGAGCCACAAAGCAGTAGTGTGAGGAAGAGTGAAAGAGAGAAAGAGAGAGAGAGAGAGGCCCAGCGAGCAAGCGAGAGCGAGCGAGAGCTGATTTGGGTACGGTGTAATTTAGCTAGAGCCCGCACAGAATTTTTGGTCGCAACATTTGCTCAGTGCTCAACTTGACGTCGTGCTGTGAAAAAGTCGTACCGAAAATCCGGGCCAGCTCTGTGCCAGCGCTCGTCCACCCACCGCCCGCCATCTGCTCGGACACGGACTCCAAGCTGTGCTGCTCGTCGTCGTACTACGTATGCGGAATTGCCGCCGGTTGTAAAACAGAAGAGCAAACAGTTTTGCATAATATGTATAGCAAATATTACTAACAAATAAATATACAAAAATAAAGCATCACATCATTGCCTCCAAGGATAGTGTAGTGACAATTAATCAACTATTTAGTGTAATCGTAAAAATTGAAAAAAAACCAAAAAACAAACAACCACAATAACAAATGCTTGTCGAGTGCAGTGCATAGCGCGATTTGTCGCCTTCTCTTCGACTTAATTCACATTTAGCCGCAATAAATAGTCATCGCAGCCATTGTGTCGTTCAGTTGCGTGTTATCAGGCGGACAGCAGCAAAGGCAAAAACAAAAACCAAACAAAACAATAACAAGAAAAACAGAATACAAGTAAAAAGCATAACAAAAACAATAACAGTGACAGTAACAGTGAGAGCGTTAGGCACAAAGACACAGTCAAATATACCATAAAGAACGAAAAAAAAAAACAAACGCAAATCGAGGCGAAATGTAAACTGCATTTGAATTGGACGTTGACGTCGAAGCCGACGCCAAAGCCAAAGCCAACGCACACATGTGCGTGCTTGGGTGAGTACTCTACATATTGCTGTTGTTGCCTATGCGTGTACATGTATGCGTGTATGTTTATCTTGAGCTCAGCCCAGCTCAGCTGAAGCTGTAGTACTCGCGTTGTTGTTGTTGTTGATGTGCTGTGCGCTGCGTAAACAAAGCAAAACCAAACAAAACACACACCCGCAAAAAAACACACACAAATTAGTAGACCAAAAGCAAACCGAAACCAAACAGAACGGGAATGGAGGAACCCCAATGAGAAAATTACAATATTTTACCCTTGAATGCGAATTTGCAGCGCGTATTTTATGTATTAGTAGCGCTAGCTGGAGGGGTTAAGGAGCGCTCCCTGAAAGCACTTTACTTTTCAACAACTTTTTCTCGCCTCAAATTTCATAAATATAAATAAAAAGCAGCGACGTGAGCAACTTTTTGCTTTCCTTCCATATTTCTGTCATTTCCTCTGCTGCCCGTGTTCTTTTTATTTTGTTGTTGTCAATTTTTTTTCTTTTTTTTTTTGGCTCTCCCCCTGACGTGTAACGCAAATTACTTTAAAAATTGTTTTCACGCAGTTCTTGAGTTTTTTTTTGTTTTGTTGGCGCGCGCGCTTATTTTGTCTTGTTGCCCTTTTGGAGATCCGCCAAGTAGTCCATCCACCTTCCCCTTGTCCCTGCCCAACCCACGGCTCATCTCCCTAGCGAGTCGTCCAGACAGCGAGTCAAGACAGTCAGTTAGTCAAATCCATTAAGTTCTTGTTTGCTTCTTATTTTATTTTTGTGCCATACAAAAAGTTGCCCATGTCAACGTTTTGCATTAACCCACAGTTCTCTGTCTGTCTGTCTGTCTGTTCGTCCGTCTCTTCTCCTGTGTGTACAGCAGATCTCTTATTTTATTTTTTCTTTTCACTTCGCTTTCTAAGGATTTTCAAAAATAACACAATTTGCGAACTTATTATGTGCGCTTTACAATGCTTCGCCACTTGCCTTAACCGCTTCCATTGTCAACGGTCAACAAAAGGAACAAGTGAAGGCTTCTAATGAATACAAGCTGTCCACTTATGATTATAATTATATGCCAGTATTAAAACAACGCTTGTCGTTGAACTAGCTAACAAACTTAAAGTTTAGGGAGCACAGTTTAAGCTAACTGTAATTTCTGGCGAAGGACAAAGAATAATCTATGACAATTTGCTAAGTGCTCGTAAAAGCGGCTTATATACGAAGGGGTCAAGCGAATGGGCGGCTTCAAAGTATTTTTTCTACCTTCAATTTGAACCATTTAAATGTTTGCCCATTGGGAGATTAGGCTTATGTCCGGCTTTCGAATAGGGTATAAATAGTCGATGTCGATTCGCTCTTTATTCGCAATTTTACTTTCGCTTTCTTCTTTTTTTGGTGGCACCCGGTGCGGCGCGTGTCTTCATCCCTAGCCTCCCGCAAAAATGTTCGTGCCTTCGTGCTTCGAACTGGACTGACGTTCATTGGCTTTATGCGGTCCGCAGGCGGATATTTGTTTTTGTTATTGTTCCTTCATTCTCAGCGCCATTTGCCTTGACTTGCGCTTCCTCTGCCCTTGGTGCTGCCCCCTCCCTCCCCCACTCGCCCCTCTCAGCGCTCGCCGCTGTCAGTTTCATCATCGGCCATAAAATGGTGTCTCTGCGCACATTTCGCTGGTCGCGTTCACATCTGTGACAGGCTTTTGCCTAGTTTAACCTTGCCTTTGGTTCGGTTTTTATGGCACGCCCCCCTCCAGCGGGTCAGTCCAACATTCGCTCATTGCCCCTCGTTCGTGGCTGCGTCCCGTTTTTGGCCAGACATAAACACATTTTCGCAACTTTATTTTGTTCCTCAATTTCTTACGCATTTTTTTTTTTTTTTTGCTTTTCACGCGGCGTTTCCTCAACCGTTTTGGCCCAGTTTCTCGAAATTTCCCATTTGGCTGAGGCCTTTGCCAACTTCATTTAATCAGCAATTCATTTATTAAAACGCGCCGACGTCTTTGATGTTCTGCCACTTCCACTTCCACTTCCACTTCCTCTTCCACATCCCATTTCCAGTTCCATTTCTCGCATTCGCCTATTTTAATTGACCTTGAAGCATTTTTTCGTTTGGTTTATTGATTCGGTTATCTCGCCATGTAAGCTGATAAAATTGACGCTAATTTGCTGTCGTGTGAGCGCAAATTATTGCCAAAGATAAATCCAAATTCATGTGATTGCATTTGACATTATTCCTTTGGGCGATGTGCTCTGATTCCAATGGCATTTGGTGTAAGTCCCACTCAAGTGTATGATTAAATTTGTCCAGCAAATGTCAGACGTGGCATAAATAGACAATTTAAGCTTTCCGATTCATCCTGAAATTAATTCAATTATCTATCACTTACAGATAAAAAAAAGCAACAACAAGCATCGAGAAACACGATCTAATCATCATCATCGAACAATTGGTGAGTAGTAAAATGAATTATTTATAAATTACGTATACGTGATGAGTATGACTTTTAACAAGCAATCGACGTGATTCGAAACTCGCATCAAAACAGCTCATAAAAATGTAAAAAAAAAACAGGAACACCAAGAGCAACAACAACAACAACAGAAAGGAATCAAATTACATTTCAACTTCAGGAAGAAGAACTATTAATATTGACCAAAGACTCGAGCAAACTTTCCTGAGCGGAAAATAGTTGAGAAATGTTATGAAAGCCAGAGACGCTGTCGCCGTTTGCCGACGCCATTACTTTCGCTGGAAGGAAACACAACCTGCGCGCTCTATTTGGTTGCTTGGATGCCGCCTTTCCGCTTTTCCGTCTTCGCGTCTTTCCCGTTTTTCCGCAGCAGCCGCCGCCGCTATCTGACTTTTAGTTGGTTCATTTTCAGACTTCAAGACATCTTGTTGTTGTTTTTATATATGTATATATATATATATATGCTGTTTGCTTTTATATTTTTCATTTGGCAACGATGCCAGTAAAAGCAAACGCGAAAAAGTTCAGCTTTACCCGTTTTTGTAAGACGCTTATCCATCTTACCCATTTTTATCCGTATTTCTCTCGCCTTTCATGTCGATATCTCCCTCAAAGAGCTTCAGCAACATTTTCTTGGCTTTGCGCTTTTGTGGTCTGGCCCCAACTGACTTCTAGCTGTTGCCATTGACTTGACCACCAGGGGAATGGAAGGCAATGGCAAAAGTGCACACAAACTATAAACATAAAAGACACGACTATGAGATACTCGCACTGCTTTGCCAGGCATCCGCTTAAAGTCGAACTTAGGCAGCGTCTAAAGTGCGCTTTAAACTGCCAAAGAGATTTCGTTTAGCTACAATGATATCCAGCAGTTTGTTTTATTTGTTGCGCATAGAATGTTGAGAAAAAGTGACGCTGTTTCGGGGTACATTTCTCACTTTTATTACGCAAGAGAAGGTACGAAAAATGCGTTACCATTTTCCGTATGACGTTCATAACAAAAGTTACTGTCTGCGGGGATTTTCGCTTTACTGTTGAGCGCATAAATTTCTGCAGCACGGTGTTGTTTTTGCCTTCATCTCTATTATTTTCTTTTGGTTTTTCTTCACACACCCACACACACACACACACACATGTCGTAACCGCCTTTCGATATACTATAATACTACTAGTTGTTTTGGTCGTGTTGATTTTCTGATTATTCCTTTAGCGCTATTTTTAGTAGTCAACATTTATTTTGGTCAATGGTTTCGTCGTCTTTCTCGTCTTTCCTTTTTTTTTTTTTGTTTTCGTTGCGACTAATTTGGCCACAAAGTTGACCCTCGTCTTTGGTGACTGTGCGAAAACAAAACGCTGGACGAACTGTTTGCGTCGGGAATGGTTTCAATTAAAAGCTTTCGCCTTGTTTTGCATGCAGACCAAATAAAATAATAATAACGAGGGAGCGAGGGAACAAGGGCTGCTTCACTATCGATTATGTAATCATCAATGACCAGCAATGCCACGTGGACTTGCCGTATAATTATATTTTCCTATCCACTGCACATTGTAACAACTGATTATTATATTACACATACGCACTGGTGGCCTCGTTCCGTGTGTGTGTGTGTGCGCGCTAGAAACGTGCGAAAAACAGCTGAAAGAATGTTGCAATTTGTATAAAGCAAGCGCCGCGTTGTCCTTGTCGTTGCCCTGTTGAGACCTTCTGTTGAGTTTCAGTAGTAAGTTGCTTCCATAATTAAATTATTTCGCGAGAATTGTCGTTGCTACACGAGTCGCTCATTGAGTTAATTTGCGACAATTTGCGAACGTCTGCGCTTTTGCTTTTCCTTCTGCACATCGCCCTCCCTTATCGCCTCGCTCGCTGGCCAGCTTAAGCAAAAGGATTGCCATTCATGTTCTTTTGCCAGGTAAGGGCTCAAGCTCGCACAAATAAATAACATTTACCCGAAACCCTTTTAGCTGCACTCGCCCCCCCCCCCCCCCCCCCCACCGCACTCACAGTGTGTTCGTTAAATCGGGCGGCAATAAAGAGTCAACAACTCGGCCAACAGTTTGCAGTGAGGTCCGTTCGTTCGTTTTGTTGTTGGCTCTTTGCGTGTGCATTTAATTAGCATAATTTGATTTGTACACTGCCGCTTCTACTCGCTTTTTATTCAAATTAAATACACATAAATTGCAATTCATTTCGAATGCTTGCGCCATGTTCTGTTGTTTTCTGCTGCTCTTGTGGTTCCATTCTGTGTTGTTTCCGGCAGCAAAAACAAAATGAAATTAGCCAACAATTTAAAATTTGTTTAATTCCATTCGAGCTAAGCAAGTTTAAAGTTTGACCCCATTTTCCAACTTAATTACAAGCAACAGGAATTTTCGTTACCCATTTAAATAAATTAAAGTGGAAATTCTACTGTTGCTTGTGCAGTGGCCAAATTAAAACTGGATGGTGAACTTTAAACGAGATAAAATGTAACGAATGCAAGGTTAACCAAGTTTAGTTTCAGTTCAACTGCAATATTATGCAAATGTAGTTAGCATATTAAATCACGTCAAGTAAGCTCTGAATGTTGATTGAAAATTCAACTAAAATGTCAAACGTATATTTCGTAATATTTAGCACTTAATTCGCGCCTCTGTGCAATATAAAAAAAAATAAAATAAAATTATTGATAGCTTTGTCAACATTTTGTTTCGTTTCTAGAGAAATTTGTTGGATTAAATGGAAGTTTTTGGCAACTTTTTTGTGACATTTACACTGAAAGTAGCTTATTTTTATGCAAAAACTATTTAATACATATTTTTGTTGCTGCGTTGCACCAAAAACTTTGCAGGCAATTTGGCAAACTGCAGGCGAACAAACTGTGCAAACTTTTAACCGCAAAAAAGTGGAGAGCGCCCAGCAAAATCCGAGCTGCTTTTTTTTTTTTTTGGCATTTTTGTGAAATGTAAGCAAATTTTACTCACGCTTTGAAAGTGAAGGCGCCGCAAATAGAAGTGAGAAAGAAGGCTGCACAAAAGTCGCAGCATGCAAATTTCCGGCTTTTAGTAACGCTCTACGCTGAGCGTGACTGTGTGTGTGTGAGTGTGTGTGTGTGAGTGTGCCACAGCTGGAGCAACAGTGCGCACCAAAAGTACACACATTTCTAAGTAAATGCTCACGAATGTATGAATATTTTATATAGCAAATGTAACTAAATACATACTACACACACATATATGTATATATATATGTATATATCCATCCCCTTTAACTGCCACATCGTTGATGGCGTCTAGCCGACCCACTTGGAACTGACAGCATGACAACAGCACTTCCTCATTCACTGTGTGTGTGTGTGTGTGTGTGTGTGTCTATGCCTTTTAATGAACCCCAAAGTATCCTAGTCATATATGTTGTTAGTCGTGCTTACCAATGACTCATCACCAGCTCTGAGTAGGTCGAACAGTTGAACAGTTTAACATAATATTGCTTAAATGTTATACTTATCTAAATGTCTGTGCGTTCATATCTGCGTTTCCTACTGGGTCCTGCAAAATCCTGCACACACACACATGGGCAAAAAAAAAGGACATATGTAAAGTGTCAGCCAGTATGTGCCTGTCGCTCTAACTCGTGTGTATTTTGCGGTTTTGCAATTCAAGATGTGGCTGCCACACAGTCACCGTCCCAGTCGCAGTCGCAGCCCAAGTTGAAGGGCCTTGCCCCTCTCGACTCACCGCTCACCGCTCCCGTTGCGAGTCGCGGCTGTTGCTGCTGCTCTGGTGGCTGCTTAAGTGCCCAGGCTCAACTTTGATGCTGCTGCCTGTTTGCTCCCCAACTGCCCCGTCTGTGCTGCTATCTGAGTGTCTGTGGTGTTTGTGCTCTTGTATCTGTGCTAGTCATAAACGATTCTTTGCTGCTTGTGCCATATAAAAATCTATGCTACATTAGTTCGTTAGCTTTAACCGGCTTGGTTGTTGCTGTACTTGCTGTCTTTTTCGCATACGTATTTTGTTTGTTTTTAAGGGCTGCTGCGCTTTTGTTTGGCCCCGTGCTATGCTCGGCCATTGTGTGTCACTGAAGAGCGCTTGAGGTTAGCAGGCAGTCAGACAGACAGACAGACAGACAGGCGGACTGGCAGCCTGGGAGATAGCTACAGTTGTTCATGTGCTGGCATTTAGTTATGGGCCCAGTCATGACAACAACAACGAGCACAACGAGCTAGTATAATGCGGGCAAAAAGAGCCATAAACATTTTGCCAGCCAACAACTTTGAACAATGTTCGTGTGTAATTATTCCTGAGCTGCTGTCACGTCAAACGCCACCGCCACGCTCCCCTTGGCAGCACCACCGCCACCACCACCTCTGCTGACACCACTGACTAGCAAGCGACTCTTGACTCCAGCGCTTGTTAAGCGTCTCTAATCCTTGCGGAGCTCAACAGGCTCTGCAGCCTGCAGGTGCCTTTTGTCAGCCTTTTGTGACCCGCAGCCGGCAGAATAGACCTGCAACAATGGCAACAAACTGCACTAACAAGCGTCTAAACTAATTAATGACTGCCAACAACCATAATTAGATTTAGTTAATTTCACTAACGCTCGCTCTCCTTGTAACCTAAACGTATTCTAATTCTAATTGGGAGTAAAATTACTTGTTAAGCTTGCGTTCAGTTAACAACTAGTTTGTGGCCATTGAACTATTTGCAGCTGCCAGCAAATGTGTTATGAACGTTCTTTGTTTTAAGGCCAAAGGTGGCTCAAGAATTTAATTAATTACACTTAAATGCTGTCAAATTTGTTTGCAGTTGGAAAAGTTCTCTTATTACGAGTCATGTGCAAACTTTTCTAGCTCAAGCGTTGACAATATTGTAAATATTTTATGCTTCAACTTTAACTAATTTGAACTTTGATGAAATCTGCACACTTATTAGAAATAGTTGTATAAATTGTTTCAGTTACTGAATAGATTTTCACCTTGATGTTTGATGTATTTAGTATTGGTTGAACTTGTATGATTTTATATTTATTTTTGTTATCAGTTATTAGGTGACACTTGACTTAATTCATATAGTTTTGTATGTTATACTGCATTGCCAACACTTTTTCGTTGCTGTATTTAAGTGATTTTCTATTTATATTTCGAGCAATTGATAAATCGTTTATTATGCCGCACATTTGTCAGACATTTCGTGTATGTCGCACACGAGAATTCAGAGTAGTCGTTTACCTTATGATAAATTGATTGGAAAATCGATCGTTTGGCGAGTAGAAAAGTCAATTAGAAATGCTTCAGTTGGGCTGCCGCTGCAAAACTAGTTGAACACGCGCCGTCGGTGCGTATGAGTAACGTGGACGATGGGAGATTGGGCGACAATTAATCGAGAAAATGGCCCACGTCACGTATACGGCATGTGACACTAGTTTTCGTGTTTAATTACTGTTTTTATGGCCTCACTGTGGCTCACGAAAAACGATTCGCGGCAACATTAAAATGGACCGGGGACCAGAAGAAACAAAAAAAAAAAATAACGAAAAAAACAAAATTGTGAAAGAAGAAAAGATGAATAACGAGTTTGGAGCCCCATTCACTGCCGGAGACTGGAGGCCGAGAAATGGGGCATGCAATAAAAATGAAATTAATTACCCTTGCGCCGCAGGGATGGTAAACTATGCAACACCGCACTGAACGGCCAACCAATCTACGTAGTTCATTTGCATATGTGTGTGTGAGAAAGGCGCTGAAATGTATGCTGTAAGTTGTTGTGTTTTTTTTTTGTTTAGCTTGCGGAACTTTAAGCAAATTGACGGTTCCAGAAAAAGAGTCGAAACACTTTAGTGGCAACGTAAAGCAACAACGCATGAAACACAACATTTCAGTTGCTGCCTCACACGCACTGGCACCAGCCAAAGCCAGAGGGGCGTGGTCAGAGGCAACAGGAAGAGGCACGGTCACAGAGGCTCAGGCTTAGGCTTCAGTTCCGTCTCCAGCTCCAGCTCAGGCACAAGCCACGTACTTGTATGCTCATCTACACGCACGCACACGCACGCAATAAACGTGTGTATAAATTTCATTTTGGGGTGGCCTGGAAGGGGTGGGGAGACGCTTCGAAATACTGAAATGGCGTCAGCCAACAACATTTGAATAACACGCATGTGCGTGTGGCAAGTGAAATAGTTGTATATACTTGTTTCTTGCCAACGTGCCACGTTTGCAGCTTGCCAGCCCTGCCTGGCTGCCCGGCTGCCTGCCTGCTTCGGATGTTTGCTTTTACATTTACCATTTCACTTTGTGCTTGTTATTGCCACTTCTGGATTCAATCAATCTTTCTCGCAACCTGAATAACTTCTGCACGCCAGCGTCGCCAGCGCCACAACACGAGTGCCATTTTTCGTACCTAACCTGCACTTGCCTTCTTCCTCCATTCTTTAAAGCACACTGGGGGCGTATGCGTAATGTGATAATGCTTGATTTTCGACAGCAGCCAGCAGCTAGCAGCTAGCGGCAGAGTTGCTTTTCCTTCAGCTTCGCCAGCGCCAAACAAAATATTAATCTATTAGCTGCTAATAGATTCTTGATATGTAAATTTGCCAGCCGTAGGCCAACTAAGTGAG
Source organism: Drosophila siamana (assembly GCA_035047445.1). Classification (NCBI taxonomy): domain Eukaryota; kingdom Metazoa; phylum Arthropoda; class Insecta; order Diptera; family Drosophilidae; genus Drosophila; species Drosophila siamana. The sequence goes on along the minus strand of JAWNPP010000004.1, from coordinate 12,116,297 downwards.
CCAACAGCACAGCACAGCACGGTGCGGCACGATGGATAGCTGCAAATATTTAACCAGCATGTGCGTGGGCGAGGGTGAAGCAAAAGTAAAGCCAGAGCAAGTTCCAGCTGTTGGCTGGCCCCACAACGATAATGTTTATACTCGCAAATATGTGCCGAGGTGGGGGAGTGGGGAACGGACTTTGAGGATGAGGCGTAGGATGTTTCCTTTTGAAATGTAATACTCGTTATATCTGCTGCTTATTGTTTGGCTTGATTTCTTCGATTCTTGGAAGCAATTTAATTAAAGCAAACTGTTGCCTGCAGCGTGTGAATAGTTTGGAAACTATAAAAAGCCAAACACTTTAACGTTTGCATACATGCAATTTCCGACAAGAGTCGCAATCGACGTTGAACTTTATGTGTGCGCTCGTCGAGCGTAAAAATTGAAATCCCTCTCGTTCGGCGAATATAAAAGCAATTTCAGTTGCAGTTAATAACGTCATCGATACGCATCCATTTGGCGTGTCTGAGCAGATTTGCCTCGGAAATGCCACAACCGCAACCGGAGCCGCAGTCGCAGCCACAGACACAGCTAGAGAGCCGCATCCACATGCATAAATAGTTGTCGTTGCGGTCTGTGGCTCAGCCTGCAGCCGTTTGCCAAACGAGCCATATGAATACTCGTAATTTTTGAGCGCACAAGCGATGCGAAAGTACATAGTAATGGACAAGGCCAAAACCCAGTGAGGCCTGCAATATATTTAAGATCAACATACGTATATATATATATATCTTTGTGCTATCATAGTTGGGTCATAAATTTTAATGGCATTTTAATTCATGCTGCCAAGACTAAGGCAGAGGGTTACATGTTTGTATGCCATTGTTTAAAGCTCTGCAATATTAAGTATACGTAAATATTTTTGGGCACGGTTTTAAATTCAGCTCGCAATTGTTTAGTATGTCGATGGGGTAAAACGTTAAGAGTTGCTGGCCGGGCAGCTGGCAGAATTGGTAATTGTATTTGGCTGCGGAAAAACTAAATCAATGGTTGTTGTTGTTGTTGTTGGTGGGCGGAAATAAAATAACAATTTGTGCCACAATCAATTCGAAAAAGATGTACAACTGATTTGCAACACGTAGAGCATTTTAATTGAATTTTTGTTATCAAAACGCGCATAGAATTTCGATATGAAAGATTGACAGACTGCCGACTGAATATGCCGGACAAGGTAGACAGAGAAAGCGTGTGTGTGAGAGAGAGAGGGAGAGTGGGAGAGTGGCAGGAAAGTCAAGTGTGGCGAACGTAGAACGCACAATAAATATGCAAAACGCGAACATTTGATATTTTTCAAATGACAGCGGAAAATGCAGAGAGAATATCTGAGAAGGAAGTTGCTATCGCAGCTGCTCCTATGGCTGCTGCTATTGCTGCTACCACAGCATTCTCACACGCCCCGCAGTGTGACAGTGAAGTGACAGCATCCTGACATCTGATTGATATGCAGAGTGAGAGTGTGTTTTGTTTTGCCGCCCGCAGTCGACGTCTGTCTGCAACAGGATGTAACAAAACTGAGTAGAGATAGAGCGCCCAACCGCCGGAACAAGGCAAACTAATACAACAAACAAAAGAAAAAAAAAAGTCTAAATACAGCCGATGCGTCACATGAGAGCACAAAGATAAAACAAGTGTAGTAAGCTCAGTTTTGGAGTGAACACGAACATCGAACGATGGCAGCCACTTGAAGGCACTTTAATGCCGACACTTTGAATGCCTTTATTCGCTTTTTTTTTGGCTGAAGTCTGTGGCAATGACGGCATTAATTTATGCTAAATTATGTAACGCCAAAGCCGACGCTTCATTTTGCTGATTGATTTTACATGCCAGTCGCTCCAGATGTTGAGACTCGCTAATTCACAGCTTTTGCTGCGAACTGTAAATAAGCTGCGATGATAATAAATATGTGTGTGTCTGTGTGTGTGTGTGTGTTTGTGTTGGTTTTTAACGCGTGCTGAGTGGAAAAACAAGCTGAAGTTGTTCTAATCACGCGAATGCGTAAATCAAATGTCAATAGTTATATTAGTTTATTATTAATTGAGTCAATAGCCAGGCGAAGCACACGGCATACGGCATACGCTGCGTATGCATAATTTTATTGCCTTTGCTTGCGCACACGCATCGTATGCGTGACGTAGCTGAGAGTAGAGTTACTTTAAAATCCACTAGAAATACACTCAGCTTAAAGTCAAAAGATTTCGCTTTTAAGCGGATTGCTGAATGCGTTCGTTTGAGCGACATTTCGAATGCATAAAGTGTATGTAAATGGGAGTGTGTGTGTGTGTGTGTGTGTGTGTGTGGAAGTCCGCTGTTGTGGTGGAGGGTGGCATTTACCAAAACTTTTCGTTAGCCGGTTGCCATTGGTGCCATGTCACATTTATGGCTTGCTGCAATTGCTGTTTGTTGTGTCGATTTTTCAAGCGGAAAGCGGTTGCTGAAGTTCTTGCAATGTGTGTGGCACACACACACACACACAGTCAAACAACCGACGGCAAATCCAGCAAGCAACGTTTTGAAATATTTTTTATTTTACTGTGACATTTTTGGCAATTTATTTTGCCAGCACTCGTTGCGTTGGTTCTCGTCGAGTTCGCCCTGTCAGGCACAAATTGCTTTGATGTTTGGCAATGCCTCAAACAAATTTGGACAGCCTGTTGTTGGTACTTATTGCTCGTTTGTTTGTTTGTGTTGTTTGTGCTGATGTGGTGTGTGTGTTTGTGTCCGCGGCTTGTGTGGCTGGCTGCAGCTCGGGCCTGTTAACTTTATGCGCTGCACTGGGCGTCCAAGTGAAGTACTTTGGATAGGGCTATTAACACATCAGTGTTCAAATTTAACGAGCCGCTCGCTCCCCTCGCAAATCGCATTCGCAAATGCGAACGGACCAACAAAATTCGGCCCAGAGCTGGCGAGGCCTGAGGCCGGAACTTGTAAAATATCCGGCATGTGCCGGCAGCAAACGCAGAAGATGAAGTCGAGTGAGAGCCTATCTCACTCACTGTTGAGCCCTGTACTGATGGCCTTATAAAATTATATGCCGCGTATATGACTGCGAGCCAGTTTATTCTTTTTTACTTGCCACCATTGACGAACGAAATATAATGAAACGCAATGTACGCATCGCGTTCGTTCTTCCTGCAGCCATTTCATTTTCGGCTTAATTTACCCCTTAAGTGCTGCATTTTCGCATTTTATTTCCACTGTCTGTTCGTTCGCGCGTTATATAAATGCGTCATATATCGTTCGTATCGTTTTATATACATACAATATATATTTTTGCTTGAGCTAAATTACATCGGAGCACGTAGGGCGTCGAGTATGTGAACTAAATGATGGGGTTCAAGGGTTTCGACAGCTGTTCCTCAACTGTTGTTGTTGCATGCTTACGTGTCTGCCATGCAACGAGTTGGTTGTTGCAAGCATTTGTCATATTCATTGCCGGACACAACGACATGCACAATACGACTACAAGTGCAGCATGTGTTGGCTCTTATTGGACATTGTCAGGAAAAGGTGTAAAAGTGAACAAGATGTTGACATTGTTACGAATAACTGGCATATTGTCGTTACTAAACTGCAGCCGTGTGCAACTGCAACATATTGCATAAATTATATTTCCATTTCAAGTCGAGCCAAGTAAGTAGAACTCGATTACAGTAATTATTTGCGATGAATCGAGAGATTCAGTTGCAGTAAAAGTGTCAGATTTCCACTTAGTTTGCATATTTAAGAATTATGAAAGTAAATACTTTCTGCCAGCAGTCTGAAAATAGCAAACGACAAGCTCAAGAAATGTAACCAGAAACTTTTGCTCGCTCGAAGGCTTTCGACGTTCTTGTTATCTGTTTGCAATTTCAATGAACAATGAGAAAAAGCAAAAGCAGCAAGACAGCAAGGAAACAAGCCAGCAAATACAAGTTAACAAGCGGACCACAATCCCGAGAACAGCCAACCAGAGGCAGAAGCATAACCAAGGCAACACAGAGCACAACAACCACACAGCATCCATCAACATCAACATCAACATCAACAAGTAAAGCTGCCGTGTGCAACTGGTCTGGTTTGTTCTGGTCTGGAAATGTGTTTTCCGTTTATTAAATTTGTTATACCTCTTAATGCAATAGCGGAAAGAGTGCGGCAGCCTGTTGAAGCAACAAAATAACTCATACGCCTGGTTAGCACCACACATTCGCATGTCAATGTAAACGGCGTTGCGTGTGTGATCCATCTGCTGTTCCAGGTAGCAGCTGCCGCTTCACGTTATCATTGTAAAACTTTTATGTCTCTCGTATTTTGACGTGAACTTTGCCAGGCAGCCAAGAACCAAGAACTAAGAACTAAGAACTAACCACAAAGTATGCAGAAATGCAAATGTTGCCGACTGTCGACATTTTACTAAACTGATTATGAATGATTGTAGCCGAAAATTCAATGTTTAAGTCGCATCTTTCTCTTCTAGCTCCATTTTGTTGTCGAGAGCATTTATTTTGCTTATTCAGCCTCATAACAATGACAGCTTCCGTCGCGCACACTTCATTGCGTTTTTTATTGGCTGTCGATAATGCCGCCGCCCCTATTAAAATGTGTATCAAGCGAAAATAAAATAAATCGTTAATATTTAGCTGTCACCATCGTTTAGCCAGCTGACTTCCTGACACGTCACATTGACTTCCACTGTCAGCCCCAAATGTGTGTGTGTGTGTGCATCATTTAATCTGCTCGCCCTATGCGCAAACAAAAAAAAGTGCAAAGAAAAAAGTGTGCAAATTGGCTGCAATTAAGAGCGCTGCTGACATGGCCACCAACGAGCTTCCACTGTGAGTCAATTAAGTCGCATCAATTGCGAATGAATGTTAAGTTAACTACGCGCGGCGCACGCTCAACGACAAACAAAAACCAAAAACCAAAAACCAACAAAAACAAAAAAAAAAATGAAAAAAGTGAGTAACAAGCTTTTGGCCTAAAGCGAATTTAATTACGAGCATCTCATGTGATGGCAGCAAATGAATGAGCCGCACATTTCAATGGCATTATGATTCGAGTATCGTAATTGAAAGTCGGCTCAGACTCTTGGGTTGCCCTGGAGACGCCGCCGAACGTTAACATATTTAAATTTAATTACTTGGCGCCACTTAAATACAATATATTTAAGACTTGCGACTGAAACTATGGGTGCCGCTTAAATAAGGCTTGTGCAATGTCTCTGGAAGTTGTTTGTTATATGTAAACGGTAAAAGGTTTATTTTTATGGACTACAATCGATATAAATTAGGGCCTGAATAACGCGCAACTCAGGTACACACAGAGAGTCTTGGGCATATAATTAGTGGAAATTTATGTCATTATAATTAAGCAACTGTCACGTTCGCCTTATTGTAATTCTAATTAATGGTAACAACGCTGCCTAACATTCAAACTAACGTGCGCACCACGACCAACTTAAATATTATCGCTTCCCCAAAAGTGCGTCCGTCGTCCATCTCTGGGGAGGGACGCCGTCGTAGTAACAGTTTTTGGTCAAGTGACGTCGCATTGTTGCCGCTGTTGACCCACATAGATGCATGTCCTTTGATTAGAACTTTCACAATTGGGAGAGTTGGAGAGTGAAATGTGCGAGTGCGAGAGCAAGAAGCCACTTACATACATCGGAGGAAGGGGGAAACAAAACGAGGGTCGCCCCGAAAGGCGATAAATAGCAAGGCGACGAGTCGTGATGTTGCGCAACCCATGAAAACTTGAACAATGATGCAAATCCACTTGACTTGATTGAAATCGTAAAAAAATCAACAACATTTTCATTGTGGTTGTTGAGGTTGTCGTTGTTGTCGTCGTTGTTGTCTCTGCTGTTGTTGTTGCTGCCAAAACTGGCGACATAAAAATAAATGCCGCAGGCGAATTTCGGGCGCTGCCATACATCAATCATGTACGTCACATAGACACATCACATCACAGCACAACACAACACACACATGCATGCATAAATAGTTGACGCGTTACGCATACGCACAGTTGTCGCTCGGCGTGGCCAATAATATAAAGCATACTTTTGCGGGTCGTGGGAGGGGTTGGGGAGGCTCGGGTCGCAATTGCTGTCTGTGTGCAAATGATTTTCATAAATGAAATTTATGTACGTAAAAATTGTTTCGTTTGCTTGGCGGGTTGGCGGACAGAAAGAGTATTAAGCTGCCTGGAGCTAATGCGCTGTGGGAGCAATGCCACGCCCTCCCAAGCGCCGGCAACAAACTGCGCTCGTGCGATGATAAACGCGCATTTGTCGCATGATAAATAGCGCCATGGCAAACAAATAAACTAACAAACAAATAGACAGACTAGGGACCAAAAAGAAACTCCTGCGTCGGCGTTGGGTTATGTTTAGGTCAAAGTTCCATGGGGATTGAAGCGGAATGACGGTCTGACGGCCTGACTACCACTGTTGCTGTTGCTGTTGCTGTTGCTGCCACGTTCGCATTCAGCATTTACATGGCGTGTGCGCACATTTGCGGCCCCTGTTAATATGAATATGGGGGATGTGAATGCGGGCTGGCTGCCCAAGACATCAATTTCAAATGCCAATTGGTCAAATATGCAATTACGCAATTGTTTACGTGAGCACGTGAGCCAATATTAAATGTATATTTTGTGTTGATATTTGCAGTCAGCTGATTTATGTTAATTAGACAATGCGTCAAGACAATTAATTGACTCGTAAATTTATTTGGCCAGCTAATGAAATGAATACGCAAATCGTAATTGAAAGAATGCGTATTGTAGACGTCGTCTATTTAGTGTTAGTTGTCGAACTCGAACCCAAAACTCAGCAGGACAGTTTAGTTGCTAACAAGAAATAAAATTAACACCGAAACACGGCTGGATAATTTGCCATTCGGTACAGCACAACGATTTCTTTCTTGGCTCTGACTAAATGGCTCAGCCAACTGCCTTAATAATCTTTAGCATTTACTTGGCTATTAATCTCAATGAAAATTAATGTTTAATGTTTAATGAAACTGCCTCTGCCGCTGCCGCTGTCGTCGTCGCATGCTTACGACCTCCTTTCCCACTTCTCCTGGTTTTTTGGCTGCATTGTGTGCTTGAGTTTCGCTTACTCGCTTCACTCGTTCGCTTCAACTTGTTGTGGGCCGCCTTTTATTGGATTTTTCTTCGTTTCGTTTCGTTTCGGTTGAGGCTTGCGTTTTTGGCATGACTGGCTGGCCAACATTTTGCGGTCTTTTCGGTTAATCTGTTGCGCTTTGTTTTTATTGGCAACGCTCTAATTTAACTTTGTCAAGTTTGGGGCTTTGCATGCGCATTAAATGGGCGGCAGTCGTCGTCGAATATCCGCAATATTTATTACTTTCAAAACTTTTCAAATAATTTCGACCCTTAAACACTTACACATTACATGCAATGCCTTAATTTCCAAATCGATATTCAGCCGTTTAATTGTACGCTTTTATATGAAAGGTACTCGACAGCGAGTCGCGTCTAGACGACTTAAACATTTTGTTACCATTTTGCATTGGCGCTTGTCACTTGCAAAACAACAAAATTTTATTGGCATTCATGCAAATTTCACACATACACATAAAAACGTGGTCTAAACTGTCAAGCATTGACCTTTTTCGCTGGAATTGCGGTTGTTTAGGGCTCCCTCTTTTTTTTGGCTTAGATATTTCAGCCTGTTTTTCTGCTGGCCTAAATGGCAAAAATGTGTAGCTTCATCTAAGGTAGAAGATATCTCGTGTGCATAAATCACAGCTGTCAATTGACATTGTTTGCTTTTTTTGCGTTGTCTACTCGTATTTAATATTTGTGGTACACGTGACATTAATGAGTTTTAGATGCGGCAGCTGCGACACTTGAGCATTGGACTTACTAAGTAACATTTAATTAATTAATGTATTTGCCTGTTATCTGTGGTACGTGTCCCATCGAAATATGTTGTGCAAAAACATTTATGCTTATCACCTCGGCTACAGCTAATACTTATATCCTGGCATCACGTATACGTCCGTATGCTAGTTGCTTGTGCGTGTGGAAAGAGTTGGGTTTTGCTGCTGCTGTTGGTGCGACACATGCCACTGTTTTTCTACGTACCCATAACTTGTGCAAGCACATAAATAAAACACACACACACGCACACACAGCCGAAACTCACTTACAGCAGATGTTGGTAGATTCCTGCAAAAAAGGGAAGCATTTTAAAATATTTCATGATGTGTTTTCACCAACAGATTTTCGGTTGCGCCGGCAACTGGCAGCTTCGAGAGTAAAGAATTTAATTGCGCAAAAAAAAAAGAAGCAGAAAATTGAACCAACAGTGAGCGCACACAATATAACACTTAAAAATTCAGTTTGTTCGCTTGCGTATACGTAATATATAGATATGAATAATAGGCCAAGCCCATCTCGTGTGCACTTAATCCTCTTTTGGGATCCGCAGCCGAATGTTGTTAACAATTACCAATCGAGAAAGCTTTAAAATATCCATTCCATTTGAATGACGGCAATTTAAGAAGCCTCCTCGAACCGAACCGAACATCAGGAAGTAATAAAAAGTTTCATGGAACATGATTATGGCAAGCGGCTTATCTGCCAACATATACATACATAAGTATATCATTTCACATAAGTATCGTACCATCTCATTTTCTTTTGCCCTCTTTCTCTCTCTCTCTCTCTCTCTGTCGTCCATGTGCGCTGTGTTTGTTTGCGTAAAGTTTGCAGTGTAAACAGTTTAATACGCTGATAGATGGGAACCTCAACCGCTGCGCCCGTAATTTCCATTGACTGCGAGCACATTATAAGTATTTCAACGACAATTTTGCCGTCATTAATGTCGGTAAGTGGAGACCGACAAATCGATAGCTTAAGCCCAGCGTGTGCAGCATGTGAGCAGCTCAACTTGGGCCCAATCAACAATTCATTTTGCACTTGACATTCGCCAGGCAACTAGACAACCGAAGTTTGCCAAAGAAGTGCACTTGAGCACTTGTAACTCAAGCGTTGCTTTTCCATCTGTCTGCGCAAATACTGAATACTCAAGCAAACTAATCGGATAAGGCAAAAACAGTAGCAACAGCAGCAACAGCAGCAACAGCAGACAGTGTCCTTTCATCTCCACATCCCACTTGAGCGATAAACTGACCCCAAAAAAAAAAAAAAAATAAAAGGAAAACATTAAAAAATGTTGCCTGCAAATGCCAAGCTGAAATGTCAGTGTCAATTGCAAAAACTCAACTGAAACGGAACCAGACTCTTAAGCCCAAAACACCCGACAAATGTCGGGACGCCGCCCAAGTGTTTAATTAATGAAAAACTACCAACTCCCGACGCCCCAAAAGGCACAAAAGTTTTGGTGAGCTGATAGACAGAGAGAGGGAGAGCGTCGACTCGGCATTTAGCGGCAGCTTCGCAACACGGCAGGTTATGTAAGTAGCTCAGGTGCAAAAAGCTTTTAAAACTTTCCAATTTGACCTTTTATCTGAATGTGTGTTGGCTTTAAGAGAAGGCAGCATAAAAACGGCAAACAATGTAGTCAAATAACGTATTATATTCTTTTATTTTTTCATTGTCTTCTTGTAGGGTAAAAAGTGCTGCAGAAAATTGATTTACTTGGCATGATTTGAGCTGAAAGGAAACCATTAACTTGTCGACTGGGGGGTTTGGGTTGTTTACCGACTCACTTTTGTCGACAGTGTCATTGGGCGCATTGGGCGACAACTACTGTGTTAAATTAAATATTGATATGCTGGCAGTGCGTGTTTATAAATGAATATTTAATGAACTTGCTCGCTTGAGCAACGTGGCGTATGAGCAATGTGAGCCACATACATACACAAAGTCTATGTGTGTTTGTGTGACAGCCAATGATTGTTGGCCACAATTCGCCTAAAGTTCAAAACTGTAATTTATCAGCAATTAAATCAGCATAATATTTTATTATTCTAACACACCTGACCTCGTCACTTGCGGGTGGGTGACATGCAGAGCATTTTAATTACTTTTCAACACTGTGGTCGCAAAGAGTGGAATCGAATGTTTGTCATACGCTGCGGTTATCCTGCGGCGCACACTCCAACCTTTTGGTTTTTGTTTTTTTTTTCTCTCCTTTTTGTCAGCATTTGGTCATGTTTTATGGCGACGCATTCGTTGTGGTTTCGTTGCTGTGGTCGTGGTCAGTCGAACGCAGCGTGTGCTAATGCTAATGGCATTTCGGTGTCCTGCTTTCGGTGCTTTCGTTGAGTGATGGTCCCCACGATTGACCGACCAACAGACTGTTAAATATGAGCTCAAATCATCGAACTGACGACGTCGCCCCGAATCAGCTTTAATTAGCTGCAACTAACACGTGTCCTGACCTTGCCCAACAAAGGACTCACGGCTCGTTGGCTGCAGACAAAAGCCATGTAAATTAGGCTGAAGTCAGCTATGAAAAGTGCTAAACTGCAAACTGCAGCGAACAGCGAAAATCATAACTAAACCCAAAGTAACATAGTTTAAGCTCGGCCATCGCTCTATTAAGCTCACACATTCCACTCGAATGCATATCTGTGGACACATCTTTGGCATGGCTTTATTGTCTGCTGCTGCCGTTCGTTCTTGCAGTGCTGCAGTGCAACAGGTCGGGTCATGACAGTTCAGCTCAATCAGTCTTTGTCTCGTTTAAATGTTTCGGGTATTTCGAGCAAAAGTTTAATGCCATATTACTTGAAACTGTCTGCTTTGTGTCATTTTACAGCTGGCTGATGGGATTTACTTGGCGAGTTATCAGCTGTATTTGTAAAGCAAAGCTGATGTCATTGCCGGCTTAAATACATGACAGCCAACATTTTGTACATACACAAATTGAAGTCACTGTATCGCTGTTTGCGCTGAGTCAGTGTGTGCGGCTTAAAAGCCTCGAATTATTTGCAGAAAATGCCAATAATAAAATAAGCAAAAGACCATGAAATAAAAAAAAGAAAAACTAACAACTTGCTCAACTAACAGAATACTCTACATATATGACAGCCTGAAAGTATGCAACAACATTCGTTATTCGTCAAGTGAATATAAACGTTTAACTATCTTCTGCGGGGATAATCATGACATTGTTGGGGGAAGGGCGGTAGGGGGTGGTGAAGCGTTGGTTCTCCCTGCACGACAACGGATTTATTTATTATTCCCCTTTTGTCAGGGTATAAAAATAAAACAAAAGCTGAAAATAAAATACTCGTATTTAAGCATTAAGTATTAAGGCGAAAGCGAATGTCGTTTTATGTGAATAATGACAACTGACGCTGTGATTTGCTTTATGAGGTCCTTCGAAAGTACAATACAATACAATACATATTATCTTCGTCATGTATCCCTACATGTGTGGGACGCATAGTAATGAGTTACAGCTACAGTTTGAGACAGACCCTGGGCATGTCATGTCGCCTCACATAAATCCACGCACATTACACGCATTGATATAAAGTTTTTCTTCCTTTCGTTCAATGCTTGAGGTTGTTCTTGTTGTTGCCGTTTTTTTTTTGGCTTTTTCCTCTGCTGGCTTCAAGTCAGGCAATTAATGTGCTTTATGTTTGTCATACTCGTACTTGTGGGGGCTTTGGTTGAACAGCGAAATCTACACTCAAATTGTATGCGATTCTTTGACCTTTTCGTTATTTCGTTTGTCGTCGTGTCGTTATATTTTCATTTCACTTTTGGGGTTTGAGTTTGAGCAGCGATGATGATGTATGTACAGCTCACATTAATGGAGGGCATTGATTTTGTGAATTGGTTTTTATTTTACAAAAGCTTCGCTCTCTGTCTCTCTCTGTCTAATTCGCTTTGTTTGGCACAGCTTAATGTGCTCAATGGTCCTTCACAGTCTAAAGTGCTAACTGAGAAGCTTTGCTTTGCTTACTTCACCAGCAAAAAAAAAAAAAAAAGATTTTGTCCGTCCATGCCAAAGGCATAAATAAAATTCAATTCGTGTGCGTTTACTGCTTTAAAGCTAAACTTTTGCTCAAAGCAAAAACTTTTAACTTAACCATAAAACAATTTATTATTCAATATAAGTTGTTTGCTTAAAGTTTTAATTAAAAAGTTTGCCACGCCAAAATTAGTCAAGGCTCCCCAACAAAAAAAAAAAAAAACGCCCTCGGCGGCCACACGTAAATCACAATTTGTGATTAGATATGAAGATCTTGTATATTTTGCAATAATTTCATGGAATTGCTGCTGGTGTAACGTCATGCTCATCATCAATTAAAGTTGCGCGAAAAGAACTTTGCTGGAATTTAACGTGCCTTGAACACAAATACTCAACTCACGCACACAGCTACATGTATATATGTATATATATCTGAGCAAACAGGATGCGACGAAGCACGCACACAATAGGGCGTGGCTGACTGAACAACAAGTGCGGCTAATCAATCAATGCAATCAAGCATAAATTGTCTTAAAACAAAGCTCGGGCTAAATATTGTGATGCCATTAACAACAACTGTCAATAGGGCGATACGAGCAGATAGGGAGACAAAAGCCGCAGTCCTCCCTTGCTCGTGATAATGGCGGACGGAAACGGAAACAGCTGCAGTGCTCCAGCTTCGCTCTATTTGCTTAAGGGCACAACACACAACAGAACACGATGTACAATACAAAATACACACAATACACAATACAACTGGCTGGCTGGGTGAGGCTGTGTGGCAGTGTGGCAGCTACTGTGGCACTGTGGCAGCGACATTTCCAATGCCAATGCCATTGCCAATGCCACTTAAGCGCGTGCAAATAGACAGGCGACAATCTCGACGCCATCAAGCAGTCGAGACAAGGCATCTTAATCGACAACGACTTTGACTTTGACATCCCCAATTTGCTGTTATGAAATTATGCACGAATGTTATTATTGCCGCTTGTTCTCTGCGCATATATTTCATATGTTTTTGATGCTAAATTGAATAACAAACGTCGACTCGGCTCGAGTCGCGTCGCGTGCCCTCGCATCGCACAAATTGGAATTAAATTGGTCCTTTAGGCCAACGAAAGCCGCAGCTAGGCGGAACACACAACACAAACACTCGCTGCTGAAATCTCATATCAATCTCGGCATATATGCAAAGTGGCCAAATAGAAATGAAAGTTATTTCTGGAATGTGCACATTGTCAACACTCTTCACCTAGCCCACTGAATTCCTAATGTCACTGGCTGCATATAAATGTCACTCGATTAATGAAATGTATGCTGTGTGTGTGTGTTTGTTGTTTTCAACCAGTATCTCTCGCTCTCACTGTCTCTGTGTTCTCCTGTCAGCCTACAGACTAAAGCGTCTGTCTACGGTCGGGCACCACAGAGGTGTTGTGCTTGCTTGGCATCCTGTCGCACAGTCATCCTTTATGATGACCAGGATGTGCTGTGCTCCGCAGCCTCGAGTGTGGCCTGTCGCATTCACTTTAGTCAGCTGCTAGAGCTGCTGAGCTTCAGCTGTATTATTATGTCAGCGAGCAAGCTACTCTACTGACATTGCACTCAACTTTGTTGACATTTATGCGACTTGCACTTGCACTCGCAACTCGCCACTCGCAACTTGCAACTTTCTTTCTGTAGCACTTCTGCTATTTGTTGTTCTCATTGAGGGTTGTCAGGGTCGCTCGTTGAGCGGAATTACCCGCGGAGCCTTCTGCGATTTAATCGTAAAATGCGCTCGCTTAGCTTAAAATACGAAGAAAGTTGAGTGGAAAATTGGTTATTGTGTTGTGCATTAATGAAGATTATAGTCGCACTCAGCTGAGCCACAGGGCACCAGCGAACACTGATTCTTATCCTTTTGCCGAGCATTCGTCAAGCAGCAAAGCAAAAGACTTAATTAATGCATCGCCTGCAGCGAATCGTGTCGCGTCTTTGGCGCATTTGCTATTTCAACTTGAGCACTCGAAACTTTTTCAATTATTTTGCTTTGACATGGCTTTTCAGCCAGCCGCATCGTTTTTCATTCGATAAAGTGCAAAATGTTGTGTGTGCCAAAGCAAAAATTAATAGCATTTTAGTTGTTCTTCTTGCGAAGCAACTTGATTCAGAGAATTGGCTTAATTGAATTTCAGTTGGGAGTTGAGAACTGCAGATGACACTCTAATTATTGAATTATTTGCGAATTATTTTCGCTTCAATTTATTTCGCAAATACTCCTGACTGTGCTATTTGTTCTTATAGAACTTTTAACGAAGTCTAATTAAAATGGAAAGCTTAGCAAAAACGATGATAAAAGGTGAATTCCTAGTGAAGCATTTTATTTCATTTTATAGCAATAAATCAAGCACAGTTTTTAGTTTTACTCAATTGATTGTGCAATGCGAAATGCTAAAAGCTGTTTAGTTACAAATGTAATTACATTTAATACACATGCAAAAACGAAATAAATGCAGCTATTTGCTAGCCACAATACAGTCAACACTGTGTTTAAAGCAAATCAGAAAATTTCAATCAAATAAAGTAAATTGCAATACAATTTCATTTTGTCATTTGTTTGCAAACAGTAAATAATAATTTAAAATGTGGTCGGTGGAAAAATTTAAATTCTATATATGCCTTGAATACATAAACATGATAGATAAATGCGAACGGCAATTGAAAATGCAAGCAAAAGAGAGAATAAATAAAATGAATTTATATCATATTGAAATGTAAGCAGACAATTGATATTGTTATTGTATTGTATTATAGCAAAAATATGAATTGCAGCTCAAAGATTGAATGTCAGAATTGTGCTCCAACAGAACGAAGAACAAGCACAACCTATTGACATTTTGCTTGTATCATTCTTATCATGTTCATTACGCTTGTGATTGTTGTGTTTGCGCTTCTAGGGGCAGCAATTGCTGACACACTTTGCATTTATTTGGCGCACAAAAGTATGCTACAAAAGACGCGCCAAAAATTACGTTAGAGCGAGACGCATAAGCTTGCGTTATTTAGTTGGCAGAACTTATTGTTGTCAACATTAAACGTGCGCGCAGCTTTACATTTTTGGCATCGGCTATATAAATCCTTGTTCCAATTTTCAGCAAGCGTCGCAGGGAGTTGAGCGCATTTTTTTGTTTTTTTGCAATTATTATGCAACAAGTATTGTCTCTGAGGAAATGCCAAGCAGCTTACACAATGTACACGTTCATGTGTGCGTGTGTGAGTGTGTGTGTGTGAGTGTGGGAAATCGCTGTGGGAGAATGCAAAATTAGAATTACCACAGCCAGGGCAAAACCACAAGCAAACATGCTTGTAACTGGAGAATGCCAAACCATAGACGACGTGTAGGTGAATGGAATGACAGTTGGGTGGCGTTGGGGAGCCGGGTGAGGCGAGCGTTTGGCTGCAAGCGGTGAGTGGTGCATGTCAACACCATTGTTGTACATGCCGCATAGCGTTGACTCTCCTTGGACGCATTTTCCACTCGCAAGCCAAAAAGGCAGCCAGCCACCGCCAACGGCAGTTCTAACGCAGATGATGAAAGCTTATAAAGTGCATCCGTCTCCCTTGCTGTGTGTGTGTAATGGCTACGTGACTGTGCTGGCAAATGTGTCGCGAGGCAGGCGCCGTTTTGGCCACGCTAAGCGCCCTTGATGGCCAAGTCGAAAATGCAGTGTTGCAATTTGGCAAATTGAAAACACGAAAATGAAAGCGAGCTGTCAAGCTCTGCACAAGCAAACGCCTGGCAGGCAGGCTAACAGCGAGGCAGGTCTACAAAGTGGCCGCAAACTTAATTTACGCTAACGCGGGTGGGGCGCCCCTTAATCAGCCATCCAGCTGGCACAACAAGCCAGAGTGCATTGCCATCACACGCACGTCATTCACTCGTGTAATGGGCATTTCCGGTTTGTTGCAAAATGGCTGCGCGCACTCGCACCTCGTGCACTTGGCAACACAACAATGTGGCCACTAATTCTCTAATTTCAGACGTGCCGGCCAAATGAACATGAGCAACTACAAAAAGCCAGCCCTCGCCTGCACTGCGCTGCGTGTTCCATCTATTTATGGTCGCTATTAGCGCGCCACCTTCTAGCTGGGTAAGTCAGGCAGAAGGTGGCAAGCAAGGGCAACATTTGCATGTTGCCAGCTGAGCGCTGCACCTGCAGCTGCAACTAATGGCGAGGCTGCGGTTTCTGACATGTTTTCCTCTGCATTTTAATTAAAAATAACTGCAGCAAAAAATACATTATATATATATACATTTTTTTAATTAACGGAAATATGAACGGCACTCGACAAGTTTTGCCTGTTAGCTGTGCGTTGCGTTTGTTTGCCATTCGCTTGTAATTTCACCAATGGAAATATGCGAGTAAATTGACTCAGCGGGATTCCTGTTTGCACACGTTTTATCCTAATGTCGAAATTCCATCGATTTGCTTTGCGGCTTTCGCCCAACAAAACCACATTTGTATGCGGCGATGCGTGCGATATCCGCTTCTCATTTCCGCACAGCCACGCAGAACTTCATCAACTTGCTGCTCTCTGTCTGTGTGTCTGTAGCTCTTTCGGTTGGGTTGGCCTCGCATAATTTCGCCATATTTATGCCGGACTAATTGCGGCACATCAGAGAGTGTCCAGCGTCGTTGCATTCGCAAATGTTATTTAAATTTATGGCAACGTTTTGTTGACTGGCAGGCAAACATGTAAACTGTCAGTGCGACGCTTGTGCTGCACATTTGCATAGTCTTAATTGAGAAAATGTTGCCGACATCTTGTTGCGCATTTGACCATAAATGATTTGATTAATTTAGTTGCGGATCAAACTTCATTTGGTGCAGATAAAGCAAGGCTAATTGCTCATTTGCAATTGAATATAATTAAGAGTTAAGCCTAATTGTTACACCTTGCGTATGCTTAATATTAAGCTGGGGATTTACAGCACAGAATTGAATATGAGATTAAAATGCAAATTAATTATTTAGGATTAAGAACTGAAGACAACGCTGCGTATGATTTATAAAAGTAAGTGGATTAAGATAAAGTGCAACGACAGTTTAAAATTTATGCAAATAATTTTATGATGTTCTGCATGAATAAATACAAATACTCTTTTATCATCGTATGACCACAAAGTAATTTGATCAATTTTCAGGTTTACTCTAGCCGTAAATCGAGCTTATAGTGCAATTTTCTGCAATTTCGAGCATCATAGCTTAATTACCATTTTTGAGGGAGGCTGAGATCACGCCCACAATGCAAGCAGCTTAGTTAAACAAAAATAGAGAGAGAGAGAGAGAGAGAGAGAGAAAGAGGAGAGAGTCTGTTTGGCTATAAAAAGAATTTGTTAGCCAAAAAAGCGCATTAAAATCTTAATCTTTAGTGTTGACATTAAATTTAAAAACACAATGATCCAAACGAAGAAACGCAATGGCAAAGGATAGGACCACGCCCATGCTTGGCAACAGTAACATAACCGCCTCCATAAAATGCCGGCGAGAACAAAGCAATTTCACACGCTCGTGAATGGCAAAGTGACGCACACAAGCACACAGAAGCAAAAGCCAAAGAGGGAGGAAACACGGGTGACAGGGGACAAGAGAGCAGAGTTCAAGAATTTATTACCCAATTTGAAATTGCAAACGAGTGCGTGATAAACCTCGAGGTAGTTCTTGTTCTCCTAGTTGTTGTTATTGCCTCTCTCCTTGTTTGCTTATGTATGTCGCCCGGCGTCTCAGTTGGACTGCCGTGGAGCTTGCTAGACTCTGAGTAGGACTCCGTGATATTAATACACTTAAGGTATGCCAGAGTCGAGCAGCAGTGTGCTTAGATTGTCGAGTAGTTGTTGCCCGTCCAGTTTGTTTGCTATTGTGTTTTATTCAAAACAACGTTGTTTATGACAAACGGAAAGAACAGCAGCAAGAGCAAAGTGGACGTTGTGGCAGGGGATGGATGCAAATGCAAGTGAAGTGCGCTTTCTGGTCAAGGTGGAGGACAGGTTCCTTGGTGGGCAAACAGAATGTGATAATGGAAACAACAACAGCCAACAACAAGCAAAGCGTAAACATTACCTGCTCCTGCTGTTGCCGTTGCACAGGCGAAGCCAATTTCGCTAACAAAAGGTGAAGCTGAAAATCAATGTGTATTGCTGCGGGGCAAATAGAGAAAAGAAAGAGCGAGCGAACGACGGAGCCAGGGCCACAAAGCAGCGATGATAGACTGGAGAGACTTTGTGGCATGAATGTTAGTTAAAGTTAAAGTCAAGGTAATGCTGTGTGCCGCGAGTGCAGCGCACGTGGCGAATGCCGAAAGCATTTCTATGCAAATGCCAGAAGCCATTTTAATGCAAATGCGCATAAATGGCAACTCTTGCCCTCCTTACCAACCCACCCCTCCCCCCATTTTCATTTAAATATTTTTTGTCTGCTCTGAAATGTGGCCGCACTTGAGGCAAGTTTGGGTGGCTGCACTTGACGTCAGTCAGTAAAGCTCCTTCTTCCCTCTCTCTCTCCCTCTCTCTCTCGCTCTCGCTCTCGCACTTACTGCACCTTGTGATCATAAATTTTGTGTCTTGCTCCATTGAAGCATTTAAATATTTTTCCATTACGTATTGGCCAGATTCTCAAGATATTACCGACGAGCGAAGCAAGAAACAAACAAATTTATTACCCACAAATAAATTCTATTTTGCACATTTTCATTTATTCTTCTTTTGCTCGTCTTTACCTGTATGTTGGGGATTTTCCTTGTGCATTTGAAATTCATTTGGCCAAGATGGAAACAATTGACATTTTATAAATGGCAAAGCTAAAAGAAATGGCATCTAAATAATTGATATGCCACATGAATCTGGTTAAATTGCCAAGAATACGAGCATTTATTTTATTTTATACACCAAATACCAAGACATAGATTTTGTTTAGAAATTCCATTTGCTGCTGGCTCACTAAACCCTCTAACTCTCTCTTTATATCTGATAAAGCTATTGATATTTTGAGCAGAAAAACGTGATGCATAGTTCATGTTAAAATCCGTTTTGGCAGCAGCCACAACTTTTCTAATGCCAAACCATTAAAATTAAGTGGCGATATGTCGGAATCCAATGTTGTGACTCAGCTCTCAATTTGTTCCGTTCGAGTGCGAAAGTAATCCGCCATGAAATACTAACTTCTTTTTCATATATTTTTCTACTCGTTTTAGCCTGCTGCCGGCGGCTTAAATAAAGTCAACTCAACTCAACTCAACTCAACTCGACGCCGACTTGCGTGGCAGCGAAATCAAACAAAAATGAACTGTTAAAGAGCTGTCAAGGATTAAGTACAAGCTCTGACCCATTCTGTTGGAGGATATATTTAAAGCAAGCAATCCACGACGAGAGGACGAACGTGCGCAAGCAAAAATCTAAAAGCTAACATAACGCACACAGTTAGCCAAAGATGAGTCACACCCAACGGCGCGAAGCCTGCGACTGAAACTGAGTCTGAGACGGCGACGGAGACTGAGACAGCCTCATCAATTACCCCTTCCAGCGGGGGTTACCTGCACGTCGCTGCCCATTAAGAGCTAAGCCATCAAAGGAGCCAGCGAAGCAACAGGCGGATAGCAACAAGTCTACAGTTGAGCCCGGGTCGTCACTAGTGTGGGCGTATACGTGACTTAATCAGCACACGCAGCTGGAGCCCAAGAGGCGCTTGGCCAACTAACAAGCCAATTGCAAAGTTGTCCCTCTCTCTCTCTCTGTGTGTGTGTGTGTGTGTGAGTTATATCGAGTGTATACAATGAATATTTCCAGGTGCCAGTTGGTATTGCAACGAATGCGTCGGCAAATCAATTAAGGCATCATGACAGATGTATCACAACCAGCTGCTGGCGCCGGCGCCGGCGCCACCTGTGAGCGCACACGAAGCACGCCAGAGGCGCCAGGCGAGTCTGCGTCAACATCCTCGAAACCACTAACCAATGGTGCCAAAAAGGCGCCAGCTGTAGCGCAGACAACAACCACAACGGCAGCGGCAGCGGCAGCGGCAAATGCAACCACAAGCAATCAAGCCAAATTGGAGCGTCACTTGCAGAGCAACAACAATCAACACGCAGCCGCAGCAGCAACGCCAGCTGCGAGTACTTTGGCGACTGCGAGTGCAACTGCGACGGCGACTGCAACGATGGGCAAGCCAAAGGTATCCAGTGACAAGGATGCTGGCCCAATGGCAGCTGCCAGCATCAGTGTCAGCAGCAGCCCAAGCTCCTCAACGCCCGCCAAGTGCAGCAACAGCAACAGCAGCAGCGGCAGCGGCAACAAGACGTCTGCGGCAACACAACAAGATGTCGACGAGGTTGCACGCCTCTTTGAGGAGAAGCCCGAAGCCTTTGAGAAATGGCTAACGGAACGTGCGCCGCCCGAGGCGCTGAGTCGCCTGCACGAGTTCATTGAGAGCCACAAGTCACAAAACAAACGGCCCTCAGTCACCTCGGATTTGTTTCAGCAATGGATGGCCTCACCCATCGTGCAGCAGGTGAGTCTCATCAACAAAATGTATAGCATACTTTTCGGGGCTAGCAAAAAACCCATGTTTCAATATTTTATGCAGTTGAAAACTGAAACTTAAATCGAAATAATCGCATAGCTGACAACTGCTTCCTCGCCATCTTTGGGGGCCCTTTAACATTTGCATATTGAATGCCACACTCTGACACGCTGCATGTGGCATATGGCAGTGTGGGATTTCGTTTAATTTGCTGTGTTTACATTTGCTTTGGTTTGTTTTCGGGACGTCGCCTCTTCATGCTGTTGAGATTTTCTCTTTCTTCTGTGTCTGCGCCACTCTTGCAGTTTGCTGAGCAAATAAACTGAATTGATATTTTCGCAAATTTCATTTGCTTTTCTTCAGGATTTACCCGGGGGGCGCCAAAGTGCGGCTAATTGGAAATGCTTACATTTAAATGCACTAACTAAGTGCGATGAAATCACATTATATTCAGCTCATTTCATTTGACAGTGTGTGCAGCAAAAAACCTGATTACACCAAACATCTAACAATCTTGTATATCTTGCTACTTTCTATTGGCTTCTTCCCTCACGATAAATAATAATACATTTTTCAAATTTAATTATATTTGCAAAGCCTTCGTTTATTTATTTATTTTTTATGTTTTTTGGTTATTGACTGGAAAGCTTGAGTTGATGTTGTTGGTGCTTAACCACGGCGTTGACGACGGCGTCTGTTCCCGACGTTCCTGTTCCTTTGGTTTTGCCGATTGATCGCCATCAGCAATTGCCTGCGTCTTTGAGCTTGCAGCCTTCTTTGGCGGCGCCGCCTGTTACGCAGCCGTTGTAGGCGATTACGTCTTCTAGTTTCAATCAATTGTGCCGTCAATTTAGCCATAGCCGCTTCTGCAGAACTCGTAGTTGCCTCGGCAGATAATGCTGACGATGACGTTGTAGTTGTTACAGTTGTTGTTGCTGCCTCAGTGGACGTTGCTTCAGTGGTGGTCGTTGTACAGGTGGGATCGGATGCATTGGCAGCCTCGGCACATTCAGCTGCTGTGCAAGTTGCTGCGGCACAAGCGGCGTCGCTGCTCTTGATCAGGCACACTGCCAATAGGGCACAACCAAGGATTAGGGTCTGGACTCTCATCTTGATGTCGGTGGAACTGCTCCAATGATACTTTGTGACAAATTTTTGCGCTATATATACGAAATGTCGATAGGCTAATTTTAATATTGCGAATTTTAGAATGTTTGCACAGCTTGAGCTTGGTAAATGCTAAAAATGTCCTCTACTTCTTTTTTATTTAGTTATGTGTGATTTTATACTATTTACTTTCGTGTCGACGCACGGTAATTGTGCCATTTTCTGTTTGTACAATTGCTTTGCAACAACAACAACAACAACAATAACTTAACGCAAATTTGTTTGCAAATGTATGTAATATTCCTATTATAATGGTAGTCAGTGCTATGGTGATAACAAAGGACACAATATGAATATGGTTCAAATGCATAAATAAGAGAATATTTGAAGTGTGTCTTGAATATTGACGAACAACGATTACGCATTCATCATTATTTACCTGGGAGATGTGACGAACATTGAATATTGTAAACATAATGTGTCCCATAGTCGATAAAGGTGTATAAATACCATAGCCCTATAGTTCTTTTTTGGTGATGCTACTAAATAAATATTATAACGAGATCAATTTTTGGTGTAGAAGAAGTTTATGACCCAATTGGGAAATTATTATTGGTATTAGCATAAAATGCGAAAAACAGACATTCATAAGCGTTTAAAGTTTATTATTAATAAAAGTTAAATATATAGCTCGATTAGCACATTATTCACGTTTGCATTAAGGTCGTTTGAAGTCAGTTTTTCATAAGTTGCGAGTGTAAAGGGCACCGAGAAAAGCAAATAAATTCAATCTATAATCTAGCTAAGCCAACTCTGCTCCTGATGCTGATGAAAAATATTTGCATATACTTCAGAAAGTCGGAGTCATCTCTTTATATCTGTCAGCGTACTTTTTAGCAGCCGCATATTTGTGATATTATTCCCACAACTAATGATACGTAAACAGTAAATTGAATAGTTTTTACTAGAGTTCAATGATGCAATTGAATTAGTAAACTGAATCGGAATCACTTACTTTTTTTTTCAAACGTCATACAAAACAAATTGTAGCTAAATACAAGTGTAACTACAAGTTGGTAGATTGCAATCAATAGTCTGGGCAAAAATAAAGTTTCAAATCGAAATCTAACAATTCCTCAGCTACAAGCTACTGAGTTCTTTTCGTTCTTTTTTATACAATATTTTTGTACAATATTTTTTAAGAAAAATAATATTTGTTGATAATATTAATTTCATTATATTTTGCTGCCATTCGGCAGGTTTGCTTAAGTCTGGTCTGGGACCGAAGCTGTGCTCAAAAAAACTCCTGCACTTGGCTAGAGAATAAGGAAAAGTCATTTAAAATGTTCCAGCAATGCATTTAATATTGGTAAATAATTGAAATGTTCATAAGTCAGGCACGGCTTTGTTTATCCAGATAAAATGAAACCATTCCTCCTACGGAATCCGTTGCGTCTGACGCCAACTCTGGTTTCGCTGCCATCGGTACCACGATTGCGACGCCTGCCACCCCGGCGTCTCCATATCTTTCTGATCTTACGATTTTTGTTGCGACGGAGCTTCCTCACCTGCTTGCGCAAATAACGAAGAGTCTTGCGACATCTGGCCAAAGCAGCCTCCGCAGCGGTAGTCGTTGTGTCCGAAGCGGTAAGACTCGCTGATACGGTTGTGGCGTCGGTAGCTACAGTCGTTGCTGCCACAGTGGTCGTTGCTGCAGCGGTAGTCGTGGTGACACAGGAAGGTTCGGCGGCATTCGTAGGATCGGCACACTCAGTGGCTGTGCAGGGATCTGCGGCACAAGCGGCATCATTGCCCTTGATCAGGCAGAGAGCCACGAAAGCACAACCAATTATTATGGTTTGGATTCTCATATTGAAATCAGTTGAACGAATTCAATGATACTTTGTGACTGAACTGCGCCCCTTATATACCAATCTGTGATGGGGTATTTCAGATTTTCCCAATTTGAATTTATTTATACAGCTTGTGTTGGGCAAATGCAAAAAACATCCTGTACGTCTTTCTATTGGTCTAGAAATTGTTTGAGATTTTGCGGATTTTCCCAATTGTACTCGTATGCATGACAGTCAATTTAATTGTGCTAATTTGTGTTTGTACAATTGTTTCCCAACAACGAATTTCAATACGATTGTTAAGAAAAAAAATAAAAAAATCAAATGGCGCTCTCTCCCAATTGGTTTAGAATCTTATCATATTTTCGCTCATATATACATACATACTACATACAGCTATAATCAAATAAACAGTTCTACATCTTTTTGCTTGTGAGTTAAATTTCTGTTTCAACTTGTTTACCAACAACTTTTGTTCTGAAGCCAAAGCTATGTTAAGAATTTGAAATGTATAGTATTTGCCGAATTATACGTTGGAACATTAAGAGGTACTCAAGTGCGCTCAATTAAGACTATGAGATATCCTGTGATTTAAGAGAAAGATTTCTGTTTGACTAAAATTGTTTCAAAAATAACTTTGTAAATTGTTCACTTGCTCTGAGTTTGTATGATTTGCGGTTGAGATTCCATTGACATTTGAATTAAAATAAATAATTTCAAAATATCAAATGTGATGTGTTTATTTGTTAGTACTTCAAAAGCTTGGAAACATACTTTCTCACATGACAAAAATACACTTTTTACATGTGAATAAAAATGATAATATTTATGTTTCGATTTTTGTTGCTTTTTCAATAATGATAAAATAGGAATTATGTAAAATGAATGAATATATTTTAATGTTTTAATACAATTGAAATGTTTATTATTCAAAGTCTTAGTTGCCTTCCCATTCCAAAATTTAATTCACTTCAAAATGCAAAACTCTGTTAATGTTCAACAAAATTTAGCAACCCACTCCAAAATATAATAAAACGATTGGGATTTAAAATGTATTAGAAATGCATTTTAATATTATTATGCAATTTTTAAATGTTCGTTAGTTATTCGTTGTTATGGTTATGTTTAACCACGGTTTTGGCGCCTTCTGTTGAAACGTCTCCTGTTGTTCAGCCATTGAAGTTGTCTCCTCCTTTGGGCAGCACGCCTTCTGGCTGCCAAGCGTCTCCTCCTCAGGCGCTGGAGCCTCACCAAGCGACGAACCCTGCGCCTCAACCGCAGCAATGCAGCGTATTCAGCACTAGCTGTATCATCCGTCGAGCTGCTGCTCGATGATGTAGTTGTAGTATCGGTACCTGCAGTTGTTGCTGCCACAGTGGTCGTTGGTTCAGTGGTAGTCGTTAGACAGGAGGGATCGGATGCATTGGCAGCCTCGGCACATTCAGCTGCTGTGCAAGTTGTTGCGACACAAGCGGCGTCGCTGCTCTTGATCAGGCACACTGCCAATAGGGCACAACCAAGGATTACGGTCTGAATTCTCATGTTGATATCAGTAGAACTGCTCCAATGATACTTTGTGACAGACTTTGGTTCTTTATATACCTAATTTTTTGGGGGTGGCCAACTTTACAACTATGGCTCTATTTACACAGCTTGTAACAATCAAAAGCTACAGAAAGAACTCTACATACGACGTTTTCTTTTTTTTTTTTTTTTGGCCTGAAACCGTATGCGATTTCGTTGTATTTACATTCAGTTACATGTACATGCGTCAATCTATTCTAATTTTTGTATTTGGTGTTTGTACAATTGTTTTCCATGAACGAAATATAAAAAGTTAGAGATCGCAATCGCATGTTCAACAGCTGACGACTTGCTCAATCCATGGGCTAATTTGTAGGCCTAGAACTGAGGCACGTTTCGATTAGAGAAAAGTCAATATTAAAAAAACAAACGGCATTGGAAATATTTACGTTAGATAAAAGTCGAAATAGACAAAACTATTTCAAATTGGCTAGAGGTCGATGCTGAGAAACTGACTAAGAAATGTGAAAGCAACTTGAAGAACATAACAACAAGTTTATGACTATTTAAAAACATTTTTTAGATTTTGATGACCATTAATTCAATTTGCTTTTTGCCTTTCCCACACTTGTGAGGATCATTTAAATGTCAGCTAATTGTATCGGCCCAAAAGTGATAATTTCATTTTAATCGCTCGATAATACAAAATAGTGTATTTTATTATGCATACATAGACTTATTTTTTAGCCATATATCCAAAATTGATAATTATGGGTTTCCTTCCAAATTTGCCCCATTTCCTCCAAGACTTAGAAGTTGAGGGTTGAGTTGTTGGAGTTTCCGTGGTTGTGGTTGTTACACACGAGGGATCGGAGGCATTGGCAGCATCGGCACATTCAGCTGCTGTGCAAGTTGGTGCGGCACAGGCAGCATCGCTGCTCTTGATCAGGCAGAGGACCAAGAGGAAACACCCAAAGATGATGGCTTCGATTCTCATGTTGAAATCAGTTGAACGACTAAACTGACAAATTCTGGCAAACTTGCGCTCTTTTATACCAAATTTGGGATGTTGGGATAATGCGCAAAATTTTACATTTATTTGCACAGATTGTCTTAATCAAATTCTATCAAGTCCTCTTCAATTTTTTCGTCTATTACCCATGAGAAAAGAGGGTATTGCAGTCTATAAAGCATAGGTATAAAAGCCCATATAGCTGTGTCTATTTACCATCCTTTGTTCGACTAACTATGGTCCTGACTGTGAAAGTAAATCGACCTTAAAGGCTATTTGAGCCAAGTAAACAAAAGTACATTTTAAATTGCATATAACGCAGCTTAATTAAATTTACATTTAAAAGTTTGGATAAAGTTGGATAGGTTAGAGTGTTAAGGGTTGATCACGTGGTATCTCATAGTCCAGAACTTTGGATTAGCGCATTTTATTTGTTGTTAAAAAGTTTTGTTAAATTTCTTTTATTTACGTTTCTTGTTAATCTATTGTCCAATGCAGATGTTTTCACCCAAAATGCTACCATATTTGACGAACCCAAATTGAAGTTATTTATTTACATTGAATTATTTAGTCGAAATGTATCCGAGATAAATGATCTATAGTACCATGTAATTCATGTTGCTGACTTCCAGATAACTCTTTTAAAGCTTCACTATCCACATCATTGCCCTCAGTTAAAAAAATATTCGTACATAATGCAAAATGTAGTATTTTATTGTGAATATATAAACTTATTTTTTAGCCATGTAGCCGAAATTAATAATTATTGGTCTCCTTGCCAATTTGCCCCATTTCCTCCAAGACTTAGAAGTTGAGGGTTGAGTTGTTGGAGTTTCCGTGGTTGTGGTTGTTACACAGGAGGGATCGGAGGCATTGGCAGCCTCGGCACATTCAGCTGCTGTGCAAGTTATTGCGGCACAGGCAGCATCGCTGCTCTTGATCAGGCAGAGGACCAAGAGGAAACACCCAAAGATGATGGCTTCGATTCTCATGTTGAAATCAGAAAAACTGCGCAACTGACAAATTCTGGCCAACTTGCGTTCTTTTATACCAAAATTGGGATAATGCGCGAAATTTTTTTGTTTATTTGCACAGATTGCGTTCGTCCAACTTAAAAAAACGTCCTCTTTTTTTTTTGTTGATTATACTTGAAAGTAAAACAATTTACTGCTGAGAGTGTGCTCAAAATAATCCGTCCAGATTCGTCTATGAAATCGCAACTGGGTATTTTGCAGTCGAGCATCTCAGGTTAGAGCGTGTTAAATAGATTTGCGTAATTTCATTTATTTATATTTGTTGTTCATCTTTTGTCTTAAGCAGGTGTTTTTTTTTCAAACAGAAGATTGAAATAGAAGGAAACAAAATGGAGTATTTTATTTTGGTTTACTTCTCATTCATATCAACCAAATTTAGAACATTCTCTCCTCAGTCAGGATTTTATAGATTCCCAGTCGACGCACATTCTTCACAGTCTGGGTTGTTGTCTAAAACTAAAACTAACTAACTAACTAAAATGCCAAATGGCAAAACTGAAGATCAAGGTTGAGACATGCAGATTGTTGTATTAGGTTTATGTCCCCATTTGAACTTTGCTTTTATAGCATGGCTTTTGTTGTTGTTTCCCTATTTCTATTTGCATTAATTTAATCAAACGCAGTTGGGTAAACAAACAGCAATTTCAAAAGGAGTTTTTTTTATAAAAAGCTATTATTATCAAATTTTAGTTTTAGCTAATAAGTAAATAAGCGACAATATGTTCGGATGCCAGCTGAATAGCTTATGTTTTGTTTATGGCTGATGTGAAAACGCTGTTCAACTCACAGATACTGTACACATATTTCCACTTTGAATTCGTCGCCACTTATTACTAATTCATAATTTGAATAACATCGTTTCGTGTGCGAGTACATTTCATAATTAAACTTAGGTACTTGTCCTACGAGTAGCTCCACTTACACGTGTCTCTTTGAAGTGCTGTACGCTCTGCTCATTTTTGCGAAACAGCGCAGGCACAAAAACAAAAAAAAAGAAGAAAAATAAGAAAAAAGATATAAAGTTTGCTTAAGTGCTTACAAGGGTACGAGCAGCAGATGCTGGCAAAAATGAGCGCACTTGTTTTGCCTATGACAACAAGTGCTGTTTGCAAAACTACACTCGGCTTGTCTGTTCCGATCTGTTCGACTGGGCTCGCAAGTTATCCAGCCTCGACCGAGCTAAGGCTGACGCTGAGGCTGAGCTCGGTCTGCTGCTTTCAAGACAAACACACACACGCAAACTGGGAGAAAAGTCCTTCAGTTGTAGCATACGCAGACACTACTTGCACAGGCAAACACTCACCTTGCACTTGCAAAATCAAACTAAATGCGAGCATGGCTCAAGGACTCTGCATACTTATGCGCATCGAGGAAGTCGAAAGGGTAGCAACACAGAGGGCATGAGAGAGGCACAGGAAGCGACGGGTAGGCAGAGAGAGATGGAGAGATGGAGAGGAATTGCAATAACATTTGCTAAAGATGTTGCATTTTTTAATGGTTACCCTGTTAAGCACACCATCTATCCAAATCGGTGCTCAGCCGCTTGTTGCAGGTGTTGCGCGCATGTCTTGCAACGTCGCGTTGCATTGTCGATATTGTCAATTTGTATAAGTGCTTGTTACATAATGCAAAACTGCAATCGACAATCGGCAAATGGACAGACAAACTGACAGTCGGACAGACAGATGAGCACTTTTTTGTTTGTTTTATTGGAGGGATTTTACAAAAGCTTTGGCGGCGCTTCCATTTCATCAATTGACTCGTTGCACAGGGGGAAGCCCATTTAATTTGCAGTTGAGCAAAAGCAAAATCCTATTAAAACCCATTTTGACTTGTTTTGTATCCCATTTCTTTTTTATTCTATGCTTCATGAAAAAGTTTGTGAAGTGCGCATGTAGTTGGTGTTTTATTGTTGTTCTTGGCAAAGAAAAAGAAAATGCTCTCTGCTTTCTGTTGTTTTTCCTGGCAAAAGTTCAAAAGCACTCGTTTCGGTTTGATTATTTTAGAGGTCCTCAACGTATTCTACCAACGATGGAGAGACAAATGCCAATGGCTTTTGTTTGTGCCTGGGTCGGTGCATTTAATTAACTATTTATATAGTTGCAGTTACTTTGTGGACGCTGTTGTTGTCAAGTCGAGCTTATTTGATTGGTCATTTCATGGGGTTAATTACTCAATATACCCCTATGTACTCGATTATTTTAAGCACATTAAATCAATTATTTACATGCAATTTCGTGCTGTAATTAAATCTATCAACTGCTTATTTTCATATTTAAAGCAAACGAACGACGGACAGTCGTAGTAAACATCGGTGTAACCACAATAAAATATGAAAGGACATAATATTTAATTTAGCATATTTTTGTGGGCAGCACGAGACAATCGATAGCAGCAATTTAATGGCGTGCCACAAGCAATTTCGCTGTTAACTGACAGTTCTTTTCAAGTCCTCCGACAGCAGAGTAGCAACAAAATTTAACGATCAATACATAAAAAAGGCACTTGTAAAGTATAAATGAATGAATGTTGATGATTCATGCTAGATTCTTTGATTTCGCTTTAAATGCGAACTAAAGTTTTGTTGTTTGGCGAAGCCAAACAAACAGCGAATGACAAAAGTTCAAAGTTGTAAAATATTTATTTTTAAACACGTATAATTATCGATATTTTGGTGCGCGACACGCAAATGTTTTATGCACAGCAAAAACTATGCGCACTGACAGCACCAGCTAAAAACAATAACAAATTGCTTTAATTTGGCAAAAATTGTGCCACAACAACAAGGACGGCGAGCGGCGTGAGGAAAGGATGATGGGGAAATGCCTTTCACTAAAATAGAGTCAACGACAAAGGGCTGAAGCGAAGCTGAAGTCCTTGTTGCTGGATAGGCGCACGGCACGCAACATTCCCAGCTCTCTCAAAGGTGCCCTCTTAATTGGCCCCTCTCACGCAGGGCAGCCGAAAGGGCATTTTGTATTCAATTACCAGGTTCGAATGAAGGAGCCTCTCTCTCGCTTATGGCCAACTACTGCTAATGGTCACCTTTGGCCAGGACAGTCGAGGGGTTCAGTTTCATTCGAAATTGAACGTGGCCCAGATGACAAGTCGCATGGGTTAAGTGTGTTTTTGTGGTCAGCAATTGAATTTGTTTTCGTATGTCGCTTCATTATACATAATGTATGTATTTTTCTAAAATACTATATTAGTGACACACACACACACACACACACACACACATTGATGGTGGTGGTAGAGTCTAATGCCAGGTTTATTGTTCTATTAATACCAAATGTGGACGAGGCAAAGCAATTACAACAGTTAATTAAATATCGCCATCTTCCTCGCCGCAAATTTCAATTATTTCTGTAGCTCAAGTGGCTTCGTCCTCACTGTGCTTGTGTGCTTGAAATACTGAATCAGACTCTAAGCCTTTCATTAACATTTATTGTCCATGTGCTTGCTTTCTCTCTGCCACTCTTACTCTAACGCGTTCTCTTTCTCTCTCGCTCCCACCCACAGAAATCACCGCGCAGGCTCTCCAATTCGTCGGTGCAAGCATTGCCCGAAAGTCGACGCCATTTGATGGACCTGGACGAGGGCGAGCTCTTCATGGAGCTGATACGTGACGTGGCCAATGAGCTGGACATTGATGTGCTGTGCCACAAGATATTGGTCAACGTTGGCCTGCTAACCCATGCGGATCGCGGCTCCCTCTTTCTGGCCAAGGGCACGCCCAACAACAAGTATCTGGTGGCCAAACTCTTTGACGTGACACAAAAGACAGGTGAGAGCCCCACCGCCTTCAGCACCTTTGTTTTTTCGCCAGCTGCAATTGAAACGGTTGCCAACGTAACAGCTAGCAAAGAGTGCAATTTAATTAAGCTGTGGCCAACAATTGTAAAGATTCACAATTCAAATTGCAAATCAAAGTGTGTTCTCGAGCATATTCATGACGGTTGCCAAAACTTGTTTACGTTTGCATCTCGAATTCGAAATAACAATTGAGTTTGCCGACCCATGCATAAGGGTCGATTTGAGTCATTAAAGCAAATGAACAAAGAGATTACAACAGCTTACAGCTGACCTTTGCTATGCGTAAGCAATAAATGGCAAATAAATCGTTGACTACAGCCACACTCAACGCAACACAAGTGTTTTTGTGAAGTGTCAGACTGCATTAGAAATGATTTGATTGAAAATATGCATTAGGCAAAAGCCCTGTGTGGCTCTTGGCTTTGAGGTTGCCTTTGACTCTCAGTAAGCCGCACAAAGTGCCACTCATTAGCGGCAAATAGGGAAACAAACACTTGCCCTCCCTCTTGCCTCTGCGTTAGGTGTGTGGGCGAGGGGTGAAACGCATTAGCAAATTAAGTCTAAGCGGAAGTGGGCATTAAAAGTTTTTCGGTAGGCCAAGCCATAAAAACTCAAAAGGTTTGCTATCAAATGAAAAATAGATGCTGGCTAAAACGTGTTCACTCGCACACACACACACACTTACACACGCACACTAACGCATGCAGAGCGAGAGAGAGAGAGAGCGAGCGAGAGGGAGCGGAAAATGTAGCTTAACATTTGCAATGAATCTCGGTGTCTGTTTCGTGCGTTAAAGCCGCCGCTTCCGCTACATAATTCAGATGGAAAATGTTGCAAAAAAAAAAAAAGATTAGAGCCTAGAGCATAACCAAGGTTTACTTGTGTCGGCAATCGAAGCTGTAGGCCAAATTCTCATAGTACACATATCTCACGCTAGATATATGCGCCTGTGTGTGCGTGTGTGTGTGTGTGTCTCATGCAAATTCAGCTGGGAGACACGACCCTGATTTTGGAGTCTGAGACGTGGCCGCATTTTGACTTTTAGCGCCTTTGGCTTTGGATTTTGGCCTGGCACATTTTTTTTGTTTTTTTTTGTTTTTTCTCCGCTGCTTTTTGCTTTTAGCCATGGCTGCTTCGGCTGCTGCTGATGTATCTTTTGCATGGCAGAGTGAATATTTTGTCTATAAATTTAATATTTATTTAGATGTGTGCGCGCTGCTGTGCGTTGTACGTTGTACGTTGTACGTTGTACGCTCTTGTGCTTTGCCTTTTAATGATTTATGCGGCAGCTTGCCACTGGCAGCCTTGAGTGAACTCATCTCGTTTCTCGTCTCTCACTTGCAGCACTCAAGGATGCGGTGACGCGGGCCCGAGCCGAGGAGATAATCATTCCGTTTGGCATCGGCATCGCCGGCATGGTGGCGCAGACAAAGGAGATGATTAACATCAAGGAGGCGTACCAGGATGCACGATTCAATTGCGAAATCGATCTGAAGACTGGCTACAAGACCAACGCCATTTTATGCATGCCCATTTGCAATTACGAGGGCGACATCATAGGCGTGGCCCAAATCATCAATAAAACAAATGGTAAGTCTCCCCGGTCCCCCCATCGCAATTCCCAGTGCAAGTCGCACGCAGCTTATTAGTATTGTATGTGGGTGTTTAACAATTTGTGTGTTCTATATTCGGCAGGCTGCATGGAATTCGATGAGCATGATGTGGAAATCTTTCGCAGATATTTGACATTCTGCGGCATTGGCATCCAGAATGCTCAGCTCTTTGAAATGTCCGTCCAGGAGTACAGACGCAATCAAATACTTTTGAATTTGGCGCGCAGCATCTTCGAGGAGCAGAACAATCTCGAGTGCCTCGTCACCAAAATCATGACCGAGGCGCGGGAGCTGCTCAAGTGCGAGCGCTGCTCGGTGTTCCTGGTCGATTTGGATTGCTGTGAGGAGGTGAGTGAGTGAGTGAAGAAGAACACTTAGCATACGATGATAAGTGCTTAATGATGCCATAACATCGTCTAATGCCGCAGCTTGCTGCTTCGCTGCTTGATTTCGAATTCGTCAATTGCAAATTAATTTGCCAACATTTCACAAATTTCACATTATACATTTAACCGCCGAAAATGTAAAATGTAAAGTGTAAAATCTAAAATGCTGCTGGCAGCCAAATGATTTCTGCTGCTGCTTTCACTTTGTCGCTCGCCGTTTGTCGTGAGTACATGGCACATGAATAAAATGAATAGCTCCTGGTATGCCAGCTCGGTTGTCCGCCCATTGGGCGTGCCAGTGGCTGTGGCTATAGCTATAGCTGTGACTGTGGCTCTGCGGTGGTCGTGTCGTTGCGGTATCACAATGTGAATGCGAGTGAATGTCGTCAGTGCGTACGCCTGTGTTTTGCTGTCAGTTTCATTAAAATTAAAATGGTTTAAACGCCAGCGCGGCCATTTTGTTTGTCTGTTTGTCAACTTTACTGTGAGCGCACCCCAAGGAAATTAAAATGTGCAATTTACATTACGCTTTTTTTGTTATATTTCTTTTATCCGACTAGGAAACCAGCCAAATTCCACACACACACACACACACACACACACACACACACACACACACACACACACACAAAAGGTAAAAGTAACTCAAGCCAGCCAATTCCCATTGAGCTACTGTGTCGACTCCCATTTCCTTCTTTTTTTTATCCATTTTTATTTTGTGTGTTATTTAGCACTTCCCTCTTCTGTCATTTTCGCATTTGCACATACATATATATATATATATATTATGTAATGCCTAAACAGCAGAACAGCAAAGTACTAATACACAGGCAAATTCTTTTGGCCTCCTGTTCATTTACGAGCCAAGCGTTATGTGTTAAGTGCGCTGCGAACACCTGCCCAAAGTCATGGCCCCCAGTACAAAGAAGAAATAAAATGAAAACAATTGTATAAATGGGAAGCACAATGAGACAGACCTTCAAAACGCGTTGCGTGGCGTTAAACTGTAATCAGTTTTTGTATTTCTCGTTTTTATTTTCAAATAATTAATTAGAGTCGACTTCTGAGAAGCCAAAATAAATATGCAGACAACCCTGTTCTAAATGCCAACAAATTTCTGTAGCATACTTTTCGGAGCCATTTGGAATTAAAACAAGAGATTAAGGCAATTGAAATAAAAGAGAGCTAAGAAAAGATGGAATTTACACAAATTATACCCACGCTACTTATAAATATTCTGAGAATACATATTACGGAGCACCAAAAATAACTTACACGAGAATTCACTTAGGCAACCGCATTAAATTTTTAAATGAATTATTGTCTGCAATTTGAAATTCCACAGAAATTTCTTTCGCTTTGTTATGACAACTCAAGTGTGCACCGTGCATATATATATATAGTTTATTGTATTTAATTATTATGCATTACACTTAAAGGCATACAGCTGTTATTTCTTCAGCTGTCGGACTCTCTCGCCACAGACATGTTGTGACAGTCCGCGACAATCGCAATTTATAGGCTGCATTCCATCATCAATTGAAGTCCTTCATGTGTGGAATGCAAAAATGAAATATAAAAATGGCACTACATAGTGCAAGCAATTATATTTAACTGGGTCAAGCATAACAATTAATTATGATAATTTCGTTATTAATTGTATGGCAGGCAATTTACTGTGACTATGAGAAAGCGAGTAAGGGTTTTATGACAATATGCTCGGCTAAATTAATTGCTGATTGCAACTGATTATTTATTCATAGGGCTTTGAATGCGATTACCGACAAATTGCCAATTACCTGAATTTCAATTATGAAGCGACTACACACAGACATAGACACTAATACAGACGCAGAGCAGCAATAGGAAAAGAACTTGTCCACTTTGGGAGGCAAACTTGTTGATAATATGCCATGTCATGTGCAACATATCACTTTAATTATGTGCAACAGCAAAATGGGGCCACACACACATTCACAGACACAGCGAAGCGTGTACAAGTGAAAGCAAAAGGCAATTTATCAGCGCACAGGCTGCTCTGGGAGCAGTTGATGCCCCATTAGCGGCAGCCACTTAATGTTCATGTACTTTGCATGCCATTTTACAGAGCCATTTGGAGAAGATAATCGAGAAGCCTCATCAACAGGAGCAGCGCACCACTCGTGCCATTAAAGCCGGTGATAGCTTTGAGGAAAAGGTAAAAGCAAATAGTTGCAAGTTTACAGTACTTTAATCATCAACATCAACATAAACATCATCATCATCATCATCCACATCAAACATTCTCGACAATTGCAGCTGAAGATGCGAAATCGCTTTACGGTCCTCTTCGAATTGGGCGGCGAATATCAGGCTGCCAATGTTTCGAGGCCATCCATCAATGAACTGAGCACCTCCACGCTGGCCCAGATAGCGCAATTTGTGGCCACCACCGGGCAGACGGTGAACATTTGCGATGTCCACGACTGGGTGAGGGAGCACAATCAAATCCGTGTCGAGAGCGAGATCGATAGCACACATGCCATACTCTGCATGCCCATTGTGAATGCCCAGAAGACGGTGATAGGCGTGGCCCAATTGATTAATAAGGTGGGTAAAGTTTAAGAGACACCTCACTGACTGATTAACTGATGTCTCTGTCGGCAGGCAAATGGATTGCCCTTCACCGAATCGGATGCATCCATTTTCGAGGCGTTCGCCATATTCTGTGGCCTGGGCATACACAACACACAGATGTATGAGAACGCCTGCAAACTGATGGCCAAGCAGAAGGTGGCCCTGGAGTGTCTCAGTTACCATGCCACGGCCAGCCAGGATCAGACGGAGAAACTCACACAAGACGCCATTGCCGAGGCCGAGTCGTATAATTTATACAGCTTCACTTTTACAGGTAAGGAGAGAGAGAGGGAGTTGACTTCTTTAGCTATGAGAGTGCTTTATTTGTTTGTCTCCTCGTTCTAGACTTTGATCTGGTGGACGATGACACTTGTCGCGCCGTGCTGCGCATGTTTATGCAATGCAATCTGGTCTCGCAGTTCCACATACCCTACGATGTAAGTTGGGAGAATGGGGTTATTCACAATCAAACGAATTGTTATCGCCATTTTTTTCTTCTTCGTCGAGATATTGTTGCAGTTGACATTATACATAAATTGAGTATTAATTGTAGTAATTATAAACTTCTCGATGTTCCACAGGTTCTCTGCCGCTGGGTGCTGAGCGTGCGCAAGAATTATCGCCCAGTTAAGTATCACAATTGGCGCCATGCTCTCAACGTCGCCCAGACCATGTTCGCCATGCTCAAGACGGGTAAAATGGAACGTTTTATGACGGATCTGGAAATTCTTGGCTTGCTCGTTGCTTGTCTGTGCCACGATCTCGATCATCGCGGCACCAACAACGCGTTCCAGACCAAAACCGAATCTCCGCTAGCCATTTTGTACACTACAAGCACCATGGAGCATCATCACTTCGATCAGTGTGTGATGATACTCAACTCCGAGGGCAACAACATATTCCAGGTGAGACAAACAAATGTCTATCCGAGTTCTTTCATTTACGCTTTCCTTCTAACCAGGCGCTTTCACCCGAAGACTATCGTTCGGTTATGAAGACAGTGGAGAGCGCCATACTTTCCACCGATTTGGCGATGTATTTCAAGAAGCGCAATGCATTTCTCGAGCTGGTCGAGAACGGTGAGTTCGACTGGCAAGGAGAGGAGAAGAAAGATTGTAAGTGTGCAGGGCATATCGAGCGTATACGTAATAAGTTTGCAAACTTGTCTTTAAAGTGCTGTGCGGCATGATGATGACGGCTTGCGATGTCAGCGCCATAGCCAAGCCCTGGGAGGTGCAGCATCGCGTTGCCAAACTGGTGGCCGACGAGTTCTTCGATCAGGGCGATCTCGAGAAGCTGCAGCTCAACACACAACCAGTGGCCATGATGGATAGGTAAATTAAACACAAATAATTATTTATTCAACTAATTAACACAACTAAAACCACAGGGAACGCAAAGATGAACTGCCCAAAATGCAGGTGGGTTTCATTGACGTAATTTGTTTGCCGCTGTATCGCGTGCTCTGCGACACTTTCCCTTGGATTACACCGCTGTACGAGGGCACACTGGAGAATCGACGCAACTGGCAGGATTTGGCCGAAAAGGTCGAAATGGGTCTCACCTGGATCGATCACGATACAATCGATAAGCCCGTGGAGGAGTTTGCCGGCTGTGCCGATGAGGAGATCAAGGACATTGAGTTCACGGTGACCACACTCAACTGCAATCAGCAGTCGCAGTCGCAGTCGCATGGCGGCGACGACAGCCACACGCCGGAGCATCAGCGCAGCGGCTCTCGGCTGAGCATCAAGAAGACCGGAGCACTGGGCAAGGTGGTGCGTTCGAAGCTCTCGAAGACGCTGTACAACAGCATGGACGGCTCGAAGCCAAAGACATCGCTCAAGCTGCTCGAATCGCATGTGAGCGAGGATATGGACGACAAGAGTCCAACGAGTCCGTCGCAGCCGCATGCTGGCAGCATGGGACGCATGTCGGCGTCGTCGTCCACCTCGTCCGCGGGCACCGTCGACAAGACCAAGAAGCGATCCAAGCTGTGCGCGCTTTTATGACGAAAACCGTCCAATTAGAGTTTAGTGACCCCCTCCAATACTCCTGGCAGTGAGACTGACAAGAGCGGAGGGGGGCTGACCGAATTCTAATTACGTTTATGCGTCTAAACTAGGCTGGCCGACAACAGCAAGAAGCAGAACAGCTAAACAATCCTAGATCAAACAATATATACTAACTAACTAACTAACCTATTATGTGTACTCGTAGTTGAAGTTCAATGAAATCCACTTTTGTTGCGCCTAACAAATATCCTTTGGGTTAGCTGCTGCTCTACGTGTAAATGGCTATTGTGGTAGAGGGACAAAAACAACATTAATACTTATACACACACCATCAAACACTCGCACACACACACACACACACACACACAGACAGCAAATAGAAATTGCAATATTATAACTAAGTGAATGTCAAATCATGTGATCTATTTAAGGTCCAAAAAGGTCGAAGCGCGTGCGCAAAATGCAAAATGCGCACTGAGCCTTTTGGTAAACTCTCTATCTTTTGTGAATCTGAACTTACCTCTAAGCTCTTTGGTGTTTGTACTCACTCTGGCAACAAAAACCGAAAGAAACCAAAACCAAAACTACCAATGTATGTTACTAGTTGACGAAGATGTGTTAAGTATCAATATATTGTAGTTTTCCTTGTAACCGAAACGTGCTAGTCAAAAACCTATAAATTAATTATATCGTATATATATATATAATATATCCTATATATATGTATGTAGTCATATTGTGAGGCTATGGCACATTATTATCCGTAATTTGCTTTTGAGGTTGATGTACTCCAAAAAAGACAACAACAAACTATTAAACGAAACTATCACAACTAGTCCGCATGTGATAAATATACACGTGTCGTTATACTATATATACATATATATATATATATATATATATTTGTAACTCTTGAGGAACTCTAGATGGCATGACCCATAACGAAATACATTCGAATACATAATGTTAAGCACATCGATGATTGTTATACTACTAAACTATACCATACAATACTATACTATACGATATACTTACTTGTAATACTTGTTTTAGTGAACAGAACAAGAACTTTGTGAAATATTAAATCTATAGCAATATTAAATGATATTTTTAGACTAGCTAAACTACCATATAATTGTATCTGTATATGTATATCAAAAGACACTATGAATACAGCACAAAATTCAAAATATTTTAGCCAATATGAAATGGATAGCGCACATCACAAAAACAAGCAACAAGCAACCAACAGCAAACCAAGCAACCAAATATTTAATCCGAACACACAAATTGTTTAAATACAAATAAATCGAATCTGCAGTGCGGTGTCAATTTTGTCAATTTTTGAATTCAACTCAAACTATATGAATGTGCATAAATTGCAAATACTTAGTAAATATATTGTAGCACCTACTTGAGGAACGATTAACTGTAGCTAATTACGATTACCATATATACATACATACATATATATATTCGCAATTGTAGGCATACCATTCTCTCTAAATGTTGAGCAAACTTACTTTATATGTGTATAAAGCGAATACAGAGATCCATTCCAAGCAACACTTTAACGCATAGATTTAACGAAAACGAAAGTGTTTGCATTACGAGTATGAGTAGATGTAACAATTGTAATTGTAGTTAACTAATACTATTGCTTGAGTGTAAATTATAGGCACCGCATTAACTTTATGACCACAAAAAATCCACACACAAACTCACACACCGTGAACCCAAAAAAGAAACACTATTTTTCTAGTTAATCTGATGCGCCATTGATTGATTGTATGAAATCCAGACAACTTTACGAACGAATGAAATCGTTGGCTACCTGCTGATGAAATGTTTTACGAATGTATTTGAAAGTTTTGTGAATATGAACGAAGGAAACGAATAAGCGCTATAAATTGACAGCCTAGGCAAAAACTGTTTCATTTTGTTAGTTCGCTAATTCTTCTATGATTTGAATGCTAGCACACTCTAAAGTTGTATTAGGTATTTATGTACATAATCAAATTTCGGTTGAATTTTAAAATAATAAGCATTGAGTCCTTCTTAAGCTTTAAACGATGTCATGAAGATTTTTTTAAACGCCTTCAGTATCATTTTTGTTTGGATAAATTTGTGAGCGTTTCATTAATTTGTGTAACTATTTAATATGTAAGACAATGCAATTGAATCAAAAATAAATCACACCATTGAAAATTCTAGCATTTAATGTCATTAATCATTTCGAAAACTACTTTGGGGTTTACATCGCGGCTACTTGATTTTCGAGTAGCACTCAAAAGTATGCTATGAAAATATACTAATTAAAATTTAAGTTTTATAAGTGGGGTTTGGTTTGGTTTTAATCTCATTATCCTTAACAATGATTCGATAGCTGAATCAAATGGAGAGCAAACAAAAGCTTAAAATGTTTTTCTTTTTTGATCTGTTAAAAAAGATGTGCGTAATCTTAACCAATCCTTACAATATTGACTCTTCTGGCATTATTATTGCGGCGTACAGCCGTGCCTCGATTTTGATTCACACGAACACGGCGCACGTTGACGTATCTTATGTTCCGGGCGCGGAAACGCCTCCGGGTCCTTTTAATTGTGCTCGCCACCGTCACTGTACTAACCGTGCTTGCAGCTGTAGTCGTTGTCGTTGTTGTTGTTGTGCAATCATCCTCCTCAGCGTTATCAGGATCAGTGCAATCAGTGCATGGATCTGGAAGGTCGGGATCTAAGGAAGTACAGGCCACAGCATCGCTGACTCCAATCAAACTGAAGGCGAGCACAGCACAGCCTAAAAATAGCGCGCAGATTCTCATTTTCAAACGTTTCTTTTGAGAAGAATGCTGTCTTTGCCAACGTTTTGGCTTTTATACAGATTTGCGCCTATTTACTTAAGAACCACGAAATGACAACGAATTTGCACAGGTGTTTTAATTTTGCCAATTATAATTTCGCATTATTTTTGCTATTTTTGTGATCTTTTCTATTAGCAAAAAAATGTCTGCATAGTTGTTCTTTTATATGTTTTGTTAACATGAGCTTTTAATTCAGCAGCTTTGATCTTTCTAATTTCTTTTGAAGCTGCAAAATAAGAAACATATGTTCATTCTACTGAAGACTTCATTTGGAGCTGTTCTGAAATTCAAAATACAATTTTGGACAAATAAATCGATATCATTTCATTTAATTTGCATATATATTTTTTAAAGTGCGTAATTTAATAACGCTTCATTCTTCAAAGTTTGAATTTCCTTGATTTACTACAATAAATACTGTCAATACTTGCAGTATATATTTATCTTGAAGTTTATTCAATGGGTTTTTTCCATTTCAATTTAATTATTGCTAATATTTACGAAATATTTGGTTAAATTGCGACAACTCTTTAACGTTCATAGCGCGTCATAACGATATGTGTTTTTCTTTGGCTGTGTTAATATTTAAATAATATTTGCGAATTGCCAGCACAATAAAAAATAACTTTTATTTGGCTAATCTGGCAGTTGTCTGGTTTGTCGTGTGTCGAATCTAAGCGGATTTGAGCACAAGTGGGAGGAGAAAGGCGATTATTTCGGAAATGGCCGTAAAAACGTTTTCGGATATTTAATGCAGCGTTCAATTTTATGGAGCTTAGTCTAAAATTAATCTGGCGAGGCAAACAGATAAAATGTGTGTCACCAGGTCTGCTCAGTTGCGATGTAGGATTCTTCGCGTAAGCAAATAGAGCTTGTATTGTGTTGGCAAGCACATAAAAACACTGCATAATCAAATATTAGCCATGAGGCGACGCGCAGCAACCTTTAGTTATTTGCCTGCGCCTGACATATTTGCCATGGAACTGACACTGATGCGTTGAATACGCGTGCGGTTTCCAGCTGTGATTTACCTAAGCTGCCCGTCGTCTAACATGCGGCCAGGTCCTTCGACCAACTCAGCTCCTATATAAATCAGGCCACAATCATCCATGGTCTCATTCACAAGTCTCAAGTGCTTGGCTGCAGTTCGTTCTTTCGCCCGTTAGCATCTCTTAAAATGGCCAACTACAGTCTCATCCTGGCCCTATTGGCTTTGGTCAGCTGCGCGTTGCTGGTCGTCGCCGCACCGGACGAGGAGCGTTACATGGAGAAGGAATACAATCGGGATCTGTACGATTGGCTCAACAATGCGGCACGTTATGCACCAATGCAAGCGGCTGGCAATCCTTGCAAATATTATCCATACTATCTGGCCAACGCGTTGCCCAACAATAATATGCGGCTGCCGAAGCGTAACTCGGAGCTGATCAACTCGCTGCTTAGTTTGCCCAAAAACATGAACGATGCGGGCAAATAAAACTGCTGTTGGCAAGCAACGCAAAATATAAAGCTGTGAATGTTACAGGGTTCGGCGATGGAAACATTTGGAAACTACAACCAACAAAAAACAAATAAGAACAAGATTGTTATGATTTAGGCAAGCTAAAACCCCACATATATCGTTATAGGAATTCTATAAAAATAATATACATATGTTAAGTACATACATATACGAGTATTAAAACAAAACTAAAAATAAAAGCAAAAATATTGTTTGGAATTATTTATTTTACTTTGAACGAAGTTTAAGTTTGATTGCGCATCAGAATTCTCAAATTGTTTACGCAAATAAATGATCAATCCAAATAAACATTGTCGCAAGTGGCTTTTAATTGGCTTTTTTAATTCAAGAAATTGAATAAATATTTATCAATCGTCGCTTGTGAATAAAAACTCTCGCTCACATTGTTTATATAATGTTGTAGACTTTTATTAAAATTGAACAACTCTTCAATTGGTTATATGTATGTTTTGTATATATGCTATATATGTAAGTTCATTTGGCGCTATTTGATATTGTTCAAGACTTGTATATAAAACTTTATGCATATGTACTTTTTAACTATTCTCAAGTGTAAGATGTAAATGTATGTCTGTGTGTTTGTATATGTGCTACACTTATACATTCGTAATTGCACTAAAGCAGAATGTTTTAGATCAAGTTGAAAATGAAACGCAATTCTCAATTGCTTTTTACAAGTCATTGTTTTGTAATTAGAAACTAGAATCGAATACAATGTTGAATTAGTAACAATTATCTTGCAAAACATTGTATAAATTAGTAAAAGCAATAACAACATTTGCAAAACGAATATGGATGAGTGTGTGTTTGTTTAACTAAATCATTCCTTATCAATCTTCGATTCAATTTTCTTTTTTTTTGTTTTGTATTAGATCAAAATGCATTTGTTTTCTCAGTAGCTTTCCACTTAATTAACTAGCAAAACTCTCACGCTGCCTGCTAGCGCATCCAAATACTCCTGTACTAACTAACAAGTTAACCGCTAACGACTACATACAGTTATTCATAACGCTTACTATGATGACGGCCAACTGGGGCATCATTACAATTAAGACTTATTGACTAATTTACGTGCTCCAGAAGAGGCTTTCGCTGACCCACCACGTTGCCACATGCCGCACTTGTGGATCGTATTCCTTATATGGTTCAATATACCCATTTAGGTGTTTATATAAAGCTTTAGCTGACTGCACAGTTTGCGGATTTATGGGGTTAAACGCACACGCACAAAGTGCGCGACGAAATGGCTTTGACTTGTTGCTGATTTTTTGTAACAAATTTCTTGTTGGTTTTGCTAGTTCTTTTTTGTTTGAAGTAAACGCCGATGTCTCACATGAAAAACTCATTGGCTGAATGGGAGAGCGGAAGTCACGTTCGCCCTGGACGATCAAATATGGTTATTTCTATAACTCGAAGACCACGAAATGTTGGATCGATCAATTGCAGTCCCTTTGGATTGTAAATGCGCTCATTTTGGGAAGCAACAAATTTGGATATCTTACGTAGCGTCTGCAACAAATGGGAAATACAATTAGTTTATTATATACAATGCAGTATAATAATACTAACAAAATTGC
The DNA here is from genome assembly GCA_035047445.1 of Drosophila siamana. Classification (NCBI taxonomy): domain Eukaryota; kingdom Metazoa; phylum Arthropoda; class Insecta; order Diptera; family Drosophilidae; genus Drosophila; species Drosophila siamana. The sequence goes on along the minus strand of JAWNPP010000004.1, from coordinate 12,072,866 downwards.
TAAATTAGCAACAAATATTTGAAATTTTACTAGAACACACATTTTAAAATCTTTCCTGTTGGTAAATTGCTGCAATTTGTTCATGACAACAACAATATGCCTCAAAAGTAAGCAATAGACCGATATGTGCAATTATGTGATATTTGCTGCGTATTGCAGGTGTAATTTCTACATTATACTCAGCGTTATTTAGTTACCTTTTCGTAATGTGTCTCGGAGCACATGTAAATCAAATACGCCGTAATGCAACCTATACAACCTTCGCAGTAAGTACCACAAGATCCCTCCTCGGCCTCCGCATAGAATTCGTTAAGCCTGTTAATGGTGGCCTCGAACACATGGTGTTCGATCTGTAAAAGTTCAAGGAAGCAATATAAAATATCCACACACATAGAAGGGAAACCGAATCTACTCACCATGCCCTCCAGCTCAGGGGGAAGCCTTGTATGAAATTTGACCGAAGTGCCGTCGCTATAATCGCGTTGTATGAACACTTTGCCAGCGTGCAGGATTGTTGGATTCCCAGCCGATGGTGTGCCACCGCCTTGTGACATTGTACTCTTCCTGTAAAGATGCCATAACTTATAAATAACCGCTCGTTGAAGCACACGAAACATTTGATTAAGCGCAATCATTGCAATGCTAAATTTTCACTGTCCACCAGAGCCCTAAATAAAGTGGGCGGGGTTGTTGGCTGCTTCTATTTAGGTTTGTCACCTTGAGTCCAGTCGTTTTGTTGATGACTAATTGATTGACATGCCGTAGACTCGAAATTGAGTTTTTGAACAGTTTGCTACTGACTGGTTGATCGAAATACATTATTTTTATATTTTTCACAAAACAAAACAAAAGAATGGCCAAGAACAAAAACATGCAACAATTGTGTGTTTTATGCTTATTTCCATGATACAAAATGTTAACCGATATATGCACTGTCACCCACACACAGAAGTTTGTCGTAAATCATCATTGCAATGAGTTTTAGATAAGCAATTATTGAATTTATTTAACAATTTACCACTTACAATTTGCAAAAGCACGTAATGTGAACACAATGGCGTCTGACCATTCACAGAATGCGCACGCAATGTAATCAGCTGTGCTAAGCTAACAGTGTGGCCAGACAGTAGCAATTTTTAACGTAAGGACGGAATTTAACGTAAGCCAGAGCTACATAGTGCTGCCAGATCGTGTAAAACATCGCCAGCCAGCAACAGTAGCAGTAACAGTTGTAACAGTTTTTCAAATTTTAGATGCCGTAACGTATACTTTTAATTTGAAACCATTTAAACTTAAATATTAGCCTTGATAATTTACCATCCTTTATGTGGGTATAAAAATATGCGAAGTTTACTGTCGACCCGCCGTAACCCAGCGTAGAGATTTCAAAACATTCTATCAACACATTCATATTGAAATATTTGCACAGCTTGTTCCCTTGTGGGAGCGATTACGCTTATTTGTGTATAATCATTATTCGTGACTAAAAAATGCTGACGGCCGTACTTTAGTCTCTTGTAGCAAGTGCCAGCATGAAGGCTGGTTATCAATTCCATCCATTATGTGGGATCCTAATTTTCACTGCAATTGCAATAAAACTTCTTGACTTCCACAAATGTCGCGCTGTTCCCATTGTTGGCGGTCGCATTGTTGCCAGCGAGGGCAGTATTCGTTTGGTGTAACAATCGTTTGGGAAATTTTTGAAAAATCTATTAATATTTCAGGCAGCATCTCCAAGTATCCCTACATGGTATCATTGCAAGATATTCATCAGTCATATGGAAACAATAGAAATGCGACCCAAAAACGGATTTATCAGCACTTCTGTGGTGGCAGTTTAATAAGTGAACGCTGGATACTGAGTGCTGCTCACTGTGTGTGGAGAAAGTAAGTAGATTGAGCATAAGACGCTTCAATTGATAATCTAGTCTTGACAATTTGTTAGAAATATTCACCAAATTGTTGCCTTTGTTGGATACGAGAACATTGAGAACGTGCATAATCTTGAACCGTATGGCGTGGAGAGAGCCGAGTATATTTACTTTCAGCCGTAAGTTGCACAAGCTGAGCAAAAAGTTATGATAATAATGATTAACGTTTTGTTTCGAAACAGCTCCAACTATCGCAACGATATCGCGCTGCTCTATTTGAATCGTGCATTCAAAAGCCAACTCAGCAGCAGTTTGCAATACGCTCAGCTGCCGCCGCAGGGCATGAAACCGCACAGCAATGGTTAGTAGCTCAATTGAAACAAGATGCCAAGCAGTCATTTTTAATCTTTCCCTTCCCAGAGTCGTGTCGCATCATTGGCTATGGCGCCACGAGACATGCAGGACCGTCGCAGAAGCAGCTCTTCGAGGCCGAGGTGCGCGTCATTGGCAATCAGCAGTGTCGCGATATTATTGGCCACATCTGGGCGCCCAAGAACGGCGGCAACACCGTTTGTGCCTTGGGTAACAATCAGGACTCGTGCCAGGGCGACTCGGGCGGACCGTTGATATGTCGGTATGGCAATGGCGGCGGCGAATACATCTATGGTCTGGTGTCGCATGGTCTGACCTGTGGCATCAAGGGTATGCCGAGCATCTATACGGTGACGCGACCCTATTACGATTGGGTTCAGCTGCTGCTGCACAAGAACTGGACATGAGCATGATGATGTATGTATAATTTATTTGTTATACGTTATATCGAACAGAAAACATTACATTATATATATATATATGTATATGCTACGACAATGCAAGGATTATTAAAAATAACAACAATTACAATTATAGCAATAGATACACGATCGGATGGATAGATACGATAGATAGACAGCGAGAGCTTAGGTCTAGAGTACTGGTAGTATTACAAGTTACGCGGGGTCGTGTGTACGCCTCAATTAAACTAACTTAAGCTAAGTGGAACCACTGTTCGTCTGACTGGCTCGATTCGATCCTACTGCTTTTCAGCCTTCGCATCGGCGGGTGCGTCCTCCACCTTGTCAGATAGTTTGCCCGTGCCCGTCTCGGGCAGCGTGAGTGTCAGAAGACCTGCTACTAGAACGCAGCAGCCACAAATGGTTGTTGGAATGTACCAGCCGAGGGCGCCCAGGACATCGACGACATACGGTGCCGATATCGAGCCCACATGCGCCCACGTCGAACAGGTGCCCAGCGCCGAGTTGCGTATCTCGGTGGGATACAGCTCGGCAGTGTAGAGCGTCACCACCGAGTAGGTGGCACTGATGCCGAAGCGACCCAGCATCGCAAACGACACAATCCACGTGGTGCTGCCGGCGGGCACCGAGAGCACCAGCAGCAGCGAGATGCCCGTCCACATGAAGAGGAACATGGTGGTGATGCGACGACCCGTGAAGCGTAGCATTATCACGGGCACCAGGTACGAGGGAATATCCACCACGCCGGTGGCAATAATGTACAGATAGCGACTGACCGACAGATTTTGGGCATTCAAGGCTGTAACCACGAGAGGGTTTAGTGAAGCAATTTTAACATAAAAAAGCTATTTTCGAGTCAAAATTATGGAACAAGTCTTACCCGTCACATAGTAACTGAGCGAGGTAACGCAGAACATAAAGTAGGAGGTGAAGATGAGTTTGCGCACCTGCGGATTCGAGAAGAGCTCTATGATGGACTTGAGCGGACCGTTTCTTAACTTCTGGCCAAGTGACGCATTTGAGGCGGGCTCCAGCTGCAGTTTAAGAAATATTGCTCACAGTCAAAACTTTTCGCTTAGTAACAACAATTTTCGAAGAAGGAATCTTTTGAAACTTTGCACTCACTGTTTTCTTATCGCTCACAATTTCGGTGGCTGGCGCGATTGCGGCTTGAACGTCGTAGTGACTAGGCTGCTTGAACAGAATCTGGTAGACGCGATCGTATCGCTGCTTTGTGATCAACCAGCGCGGTGATTCATTCATCAAACTGCAACAGTAACAAAGCACAGGATTTAGCGAATGTATTTCGTAATTCGATGTATTAATTAACTCACTAGCAATTGAGTATCAACAGCAGCGAGGGTATGGTGAGTGCCAGCTGCAGATAGCGCCAGGGTTGTATCAGATACCCTGTAATGGCCAGCAGGATCATGCCCACCGGATACGAGGCGGAGAAAGCAATGGACATCCACGAGCGATGCTTCAAACAAATGTTCTCCACAACTACAAGAAATGAGATTTTAATTAAATAGAATTGATGAGCGCAACTCTCGCGCCTACTCACTCATTGTAAACGCTGGATAGAAGAGACCCGAGGAGGCGGAGCCAAGGGCAAAGCGACCCACCAGAAAGAGACTGTACCAGGGCGAGAAGCTGCACATGATGCTGCCCACAATGAAGAAGGCGGCGCCCAGCGTGAAGGAGGTTTTACGACCAAATCTGGGCAGCAAATAGAATGAGCAAATTTCAAATAAATATAGGTTTATTTTAGTTACTATATTAAAAAGTTAAATGGCAATGCTTTTCTAGATCTCTTAACTAAAACTAAGATGTTTAAAAATTCCACTCAATTGCATTCTTTAATGTGACATTAAACAGTCAATAATATAGTATAAAAGAGCTGTTGACTGATTACAAAATATTCAATACAAAGGCATCAGTTTGTAATTTTATTCAAATGCTATTATTAGCAATATATTTTTGAAGTCCCAAAGCGAAATTATTTATATTTCCCCAATTACTTCAGCCTGCTTGCAAATATAAAAATTTTAAATAAATTATTTCTTACTTATTGTTTAAATTAAGAAATTACTTGCTTCTATGAAATATTGAACTGAGCGACTTATACTTTAAGCAATTCAACTTGAATTGCCATCACACTTACTTGTCAGCCAGAATGCCAAAGGAGAAGGAGCCGCAGAACTTGCCCAACGAGATGGAAACCTGAGCGGAAGTGCGTTGAATGCTGCGCTCACAGGTCAGCTCCCAGTCGGACACAAAAGTGCTCTCCGGATCCAGATACTCGTAGTTGCCCTTGACCTTGCAGGAGACATTGGCCGGCTTGTTGATCTGGGCCAAGTGAGTCGTGTAGTTCTTGGCCTCCTCAAAGGACATGCCACTCAAGTGCTTGTAATCCCAATCCCAGACTTTGCAGCCGCCCGACTTTAGATTGCCTTCGGTGATGCTGCGTTTCTGCTCCAGCGTCCAGTTGGTGGCACGCAGATCATCCACACCGCACCACTGATCGTCGGGCAGGTGACCGAGCAGCGTGTAGGAGGACACATGGAAACCGTTTAGTATGTTGGGGGTGACGCACAAAAAGAAGACTGCCCTGAAAGCGGAAAGATAAATATGTGAATAGTTTAAATGGCGAGTGCAAATGATTTATGTCAATTTGACTGAGTTTCACCTGGCGCTAATTACAAACGCTTTAGCTGGAGTAATTGTAAACGTAATCGTCGTTGGACTGTTTAATCAATAGTTTTGTTGTTTGTCATTTGACTTGTTTTCGACACGCAACATCAATCTTTCGCACATTAGCAGAAATTTAATAAATCGCTTGTTATTTCATCAACACAGATGAAACAATAATCGTAATATAGTATTTATATATTTATAATTGTGGAAACATCAACAATCAACAAAACAACAATGGGGATTGGGCGATTGGGCGATCACAAAATATTAAAATGCCGACTGATAATTGCAAAAACGAAAAAAGTTGTGAAGGTTAGTGACACATTCCGAAAACTCATACATGGAGCTGAAATTCACATATTTTGTTTTTGAGCCATTGAGAATTCAGCACATGCTGCTGAAAGTACGTATCTGATTTTATATACATACATATAGACTCGTAGTATGAGTCTGAGTATGAATTCGAGTGCGACTCCGATACACAATATTGAGAATATTTTCAATGTAAACGACACTGTCACTAATCGTTAATCAAATCGGGCAACCGGAACGCAGTGCGCAGTATTTACATATTCGACATTTTGAACATTTTAACGACCGTCAGACGGTCGCATCGAGTCGAGAATGAGTTCTGACTGAAGATCGACCAAAAAATTGACGAGGGGTTTGGGTTTAGTTTCGATATTAGAGTTAGAGCGTTAAGTGCGACTACGAATATTTCAATCACGTAATTCTAGAATTCCATTTAAGCCGGTTGAATGACTTGTCCTTCGAGCAATATACATATATAATACTACCACCCTCCCCCAAAGCAATTAATTGCCGCCTGGCCCATTAAGATAAGATCTGGGTGCCAATTGCGAAAAGTTGAAACGATTACATTCATAATTAGAACCACTTTTCAAATACTAGAATGCATAAGACGGGTATGTAGATTAATAGCACGATTCACTTAGCTCAGCTTTTTGTTAGATTTTATTTTATTTGCGATCGTGAGCTCCACAGACATTATCATTTAACAAAGCTCTGATTTCATTCTATATTTAATACTTGCTGCATTATCCGCTAGATTAGAGCACCAGACTTAGGCACTACTCGACACTTACTCACGTCGCGTGTTTTATTTATTCATGTGACCAATAGTATTGCCCTAGGGAATTACGTATACGACTCGATCTTTATTAGCTCTACGTGCTAGAGCATACAAATTGATTTACTCAAAGAATTCCAACTAAAACTAAATTGCTCGCCTAACCTTTGAGTTAATAACCATAATTAATGTGCAGCACCTGCACTTCCACTTCCTATCCGAGAACTGTTATTTCCACATACCAGACAAATGCGCCGCCACTGCCAACAATTTCCAGCTGTTTTGTGAGCAAATCCTTCATGCCCTGCTCGCTGATCTGTTCGCGGTTCTTCTCCAGTTTCGCATCCATTGTTTTCGCCATAGTTTTATACACAAAATATCACAGAAATATTTCTCACTTGATTGGGAAGTTCAATAGTTTTTTCGAATTGAGCACAATGAATAAAAGCCGTTTCAGTAGTCGGTCAATTCGAATTTATGCTGAGCACATTTTGACACTGAACTTGGCTTTGCCTGTCTATGCCAATCTATTTATAATCCACGTCAATTAATCGTTCAATTGAAATTAGCAAATCACAAAAGTCGCGGTTCGGATTATAAAAAAATAAATATGAACATACAAACGAGCATACAAACATATATGTATGTATGTATATAGAACTTATTGCAGTCAATTGTCGGACGATCGCGAGTGCATTAACACGACACTGAACCACACCGCACCACACCGCACGGCACCGCACTTCACCTCCACGCTGCTCCAAGTCCAAGTCGGCTGCTCCTTATCCAGTGACCACTGATAATACGGAATAGACGGATCTCAAAAGCAAATGCAGCGCAAATTCTGATAGCAGATAGAAGATAGACGATAGAGGATAGAGGATAGACGATAGACGGAACCGCAGCAAATGCAAAACGTTCCTCTTGTTGTTGTTGTTTTTCTCTGCTCTTTTCTTCTGCTTGTTTTCACTTTCACTTTTAGTGTCTGTGTGTTGGTTCTTTTGTGGTTTATCTTGTGTGTTCTATTTTCTAATTTTGCGTTCGCTCTCTATGCCTCTGGCTGTTCCTTTTTGCTGCCCTTTCTCGCTTGTCAAAATTGTTCGGTTCGTTTTGAATATTTAAAATAAACATGAAAAACCGAATTGAATATCTTTTCTTTTTGGTTTTTGGTTTTTGGTTTTTGTGTGTGTTTTCGCCGTGTCAAAACAGCTGCGCGGCAAAAACGTTTCTAATTTTGAATGAACTCGCGAACGTCGAGCGACGAGTCCCCGACTATATTGCACACTGAAATGCACTGCGTTTGCTTGCAAATGCTACCAACTACTCGCGTTCTACTTGCTGCCGCTTCGGAGGCGTCTCACAAACTAAGCCCACGGGAGGTCGATCGCAACATTTTGTACCACTGACTGCCTGCCTGACAGTCGCAGTGTCGTACTGCACCAATACACACACACACACATACTTACAGTACGCACACTCATTACGATTGCGAGTATGCTTCATTTTGCTCTGGCTCGACATCGACGTCGTCATCGGCGTCGGCATCGGCGTCGGCGTCGCCGTCGCCATCGTTCGGCTTCGGCTCTTCCCGTTCCATTTACTTATGTTTGGGACTTGCTGCAGGCATTTCTAAAATCTTTGCGCATTTAAAGAGAGATTATTTTCTGGCGACAATACGCTACACTCAACTGAATCGGGCATATCTCGCTTCATCTTAAGCCGTGCTTAAACATCTCGAAAACAATTTTTTCCTTCCAAATTTGAGTTTTCCATTTAAACTACAATTTCTTTAAGAATTTAGTGCAATATGAACTCTTGTTTGCAATCCTTTAGCCACCCTTCACATTTTTCCTTACACGCCCAGTTTTCTAATTCAATTTAAAATTCCAGAATATTTCATTACTACCGCAAGCAGTTGGAAAATATTGCACAACCCCTTAAAATCATCCCTATGCATCCGTTGCATCCTGCAAATGCATCGCAAATGTGTGCCAAGGTTATCCATCAAACCAGACAGCTGAAACTAACCTTTCACAAAAACACGTTAGGTTCCACACAGCATCTTTACAATGTACAGTGATCGCCGGAATCGAGTTTTGCGCTAACCCAAATGAATACTGTAATTTAAAAACAATTGCTTTAAATAACTTGCAATAACTTCTGAATTTATATTATTAGGGTCTCAATAAAAGTGAAAACGTAATCCGTAAAATATTGAATAAGACTTGAATAAAGTAAATGATTACTGACCTATTAACGGGCGTTCACTGTAGGCCAGACAGTGAATAAATAAATGTTTTAGTTAATATGCATGTACATTAGCGCTTAAGCATTAATTTCCTCTACTTTGTGCCGTAATTCATATCATTTACATATACTCGAATTTTCATTCTTTCATTACAGTTAAAATTTCGTGTCGACGATAATCGAGCGCCAGCTCTGTTTACTTTATTGTTTTCTTGAGTACTCTCTCTCTCTCACACTCTCGCTCTCACTCTCTTTGGCTATCTGTTTCATTCTCTCTCTGTCTTTCTCAAGCGGAGACTCTTTAAAATGCAAAGAGCCATATGAATGTTGTCTGTGTACAATGTTGTAAATGGAATGTGGAACCACCAAAGCGGAAGACATTTCAGTTCACCCTTCTGCCTGTGTGCTTCTCTTTGTTCTGAGTAGAGAAAACAATGTTGATGTTAATATTTATAATCTGTGAGAAATTTCCCCGCACTTGACTGACTCAACCCAAACGCACAATGCATAATCCCTGCTATCTGTCTATAAGGTTTGCCTAATCGATCTTCAAACTGAAACTAGAATCAGAACTAGATTCGCAAATGCATTGACCCCCATCGAGGGACACCAATTGAGGTTAACTGTATTAACAGTTAGATCATGTGCCGCTCAAGAGCTCTTCAATTGATCCCCGCCAATTGTTTGTACGTCAATCAATCGATCGAGATATATACGTAAGCAACAACCATGGGGTTAACTCACTGGCTAGGAGAGCTAGGCGCAGGGTATCAAACGATCAACTAGCCTTTTTTGTTTTTCTATTTTTTGTTTGCGCTTTAATTATTGTTCAGTTTTTCTCATGCATGTAATCATTCTCTGCACTCGCAATAGTCTGAGTATCAGTGTGCTCGCAGATAGGTATTCATCTGTGAAAATTGCATAGAACATGATCTATAGGCGGATGGGGAACGATCCTAACCGATCCAATCTGGCTGGCTGGCTAATTAAGCTCACTATTTCAGTTGGTAGCCGGCTTTTGGCATGTTTTAATTTGTTAATGACTGTGAATCGCAATGCACAAACGAAGTCTGGGCGTGTTCCGTTGACAATCCAATTGTGCTCTGCTCACATCTGGATGGGTTTGGTCTTTCGATTTGTCATTATAGTATTATTATTGTTATTATTATCGTCGGCGGCGCACGTGCAGCTTTTGTTTGGATTTTGGTCACAGCAAGAAGTGCATGTGACTTGTTGCCTCGCTGAGGCGAAACAGTTACAGTAACAGTTACTGCGATCGTGCACCCAACTCACGTACCCAACTCAGCGTCCACCGCCCACACCGACCACGCCCACACACTTTCACTTTGAGGTCACACAGACCATGCAGCAATTGCCCGATTGCCACTAATCTAATAAAGCTGACCTAATTCAATATAGTAAATCAAAATTGCCAAAATAAGATGGATAGTCAGTCTGCTGCCATATAAATAGCACTTGATTGAAGTCTACATAAATTGCATGAGATTATTGCCAGAGATGCGCTTTAAGTTTAGCACAAGACTGCAGGGTGATAGCACTTCAAGCTCAGGCAGAGAAAATAAAATAAAATATTACTCAAAAAATTAAATCAAATATATTTGTGGACTACGAATTTAATGAATTAATAAAATATAGTCATTATAAATTCCAATTTCTCTATTAATTGTTTAATGTCAAACAACTCAAAAAAATCGTAGCAAAAAGTATAAATATATATAATTATTTAAAACAATTTCATGCAATTACAATTACGCTGACAATATACAAAAAACAAATCTCACGCCATCATAACAATTTAATGTATTAACAATAGCATATGAGTATTTGGTGACAGGTAAGATGTTATGGCAGTCATTTATCGCTCATCCCTGGCGACTTCTTTGGGCACTCGCAGAAATCATTTAAGTTTACGAGACACAATTTATTAGTTGTGGCGTGGGTGGCGCGCCGCTTAAGTGAATGATTACCCACGAAACGAGCTTAGAATTATGCAAAAATACTTGTGCTTAACTGCTCAGATGCGGATTAAATCGAGCAAATTAGTTGAGTGGCCAGCTAAAGCACTCGACGGAGAGAACTGAGAGATTTCTCCTTGGAATGACAACAAAAGAATTACGAGTGGTGTCTAGAGTGAAAACATATTCATATCTGTATTAATATAGTCAGTTATATTTCAGCTATGTTTAAGATGGCCTGTAGCCAAAGTTGAGCAATACAATGATGCTGATTACGAAAACGCCGTAGAAGGTAAAGTTATACACATTGATGCGGCTGATAAAAGCTGAGAAATGACTATAGCTGACGCCTTCGTACAATTTCTTATCCTGAACATCGCTCAAATCCCGCCAACTAACGACCTGAGGACGCACCACATACAGCGCATTGACCGCCGCTCGAATTCCGCTCTCGACGGCGCCGCCCATAAGATTGCGATTCTTGGTGGCCACCGACGACGAGCCGGACCAGATGACGCGCAACCATGGTTTCGTCTGTGGCTTGATTAGCGCTGTATTCAACCGCATCGTCTGCTGATTGTATTCCAGAGGACTGCGCATCTCATCGCCAAAGGCCTCAGCCAGCATATCCAGCACGATTTCCTGCACATTGGTAACTTCGTCCTCACTGTGCAGGATGTAGCCAGAGTATTCGGCTGGCATGTGCTCGAAGCCAACCAGAAATGGTTCCACAGTCGAGAAATCACCGGTGTATCCGTGATACACCCAATAGGAACGATTGTAACGCATATTGAACTGGGTGAGCATTGAATTTGGCTCCTGTTTGCGCTGGGATACCGTTTGATATTGCTTTGGCAGCGGCGGGTCGAATTCCAGCTCCTTGATCCTGTCCCAGGGTAGGGCTAAGATGACAGCTTGTGCTGTGTAGCTGCCGCCATCAGAGTCGATCACTTCGACATAATCCTTGAAGTGTTTCACTTTCACCACAGTCACATTTTGCGATATATTCAGTGGTTTCAATTTCTCAATCAGGCTGTCCAGCAGTTGCTTGCAGGATAAATCCATCAGTGATTTGGGCATCTCAATGTAACTGCAACGGAAGATTTTACACGAATACGGAATCGTCGCCAATCGATTGCTTGCTACTCACAGATCGATCATAACCTGAAGACCACCACAGCAGCTGCACAGGCACATGAACTCATCATAATTGATTTTGTTTGCCGGCTGTCCCGAGCATAGTTCCACCAACTTGCACATGAATTGTCGCGATCGTTCGAACAGCAAGTTCGAATGAATGTGACGGTCCATAGTCACGGCTCGGTCGCGCAATCTACAATGATTAACGCTTACAATGATTAAATTCATTTAGGTTTTTTCTCGAGCACAACTAACGGAAATCGCAGCGAACTAAACTTCTTCATACGTATTTCCAGCATGTTGATGTAACGCCTCAATTCAAATTTCATGGGTATGGCCAAGACACCACGGTCTATATCGCGACAAGGCTGTAGATAGACTCCTTCGGGCTGCATGCGCTGTCGCAGCGGGACATTTAACTGATTGAGAAAGGCCACCAACTCTGTCTGCCCCGCATTGACGAAGCGCACACCCTGTGTGCCCAACTGGCCGCCGGGTGCGTTGCACTCATCGAGAATTTTCAAGTTTAGAGAATTTTCCTTAGCTAATATTTTCACTGCAGACGTCAGGCCGGAGAGGCCGGCGCCCACAATGAGTACATCCAATTCTGGTGACTCGTTGCCAAATGGTAAGTCCATTTAAATAAAAAGTCGTATTGTTTTCTCACATGCACAATTTTGATTGGAAACCCAAACGCTGTGTTCAACAAATTCACACAAATTGAAACTTTTGGCAGTCGCTAAAATATGACATACTTTGCGGCGGACGCAGAAATTTATGTGCTCCTCATGGTTTGTTAATCAATGTTGCAGTTCTTAATACCAATTTTGTAATGTATTTAAAGTACTATTTGCAAATACATTGATTGCACACCGGACACAATCAGCAACAAAACATATTTTCTACATAACCAACAATTTCAAATAGTTTTAAGAGATTTATAAAATATTTGATTACCAAAGCACAGCATACTTTGGGGCTGAAGCAATAAACTTTGAGTGCAGAAATAAAGGTGATCGCAATTAATTCAATATTAGTATGACACGTTTGAAAATATTCTAAACAAAAATATACATACATAATATATAAACAAAGTCAATTATTATTGCATAATTTGTAGCGTTCAAATAAATAATTTGTTCGTTGTCAAATTTTTTTCAAATTCAAATTTATGTAGCATACTTTTGTGCGCAGCCAGTCATCAGTCTCAAGCCAAAGTCTTACATAAAGCGTTGCGATATCTGCTTCCGTATATTTAGAATATAACTTTACACAAGTGATAACAACTGTGTACACAAAGCACGAACTTTCAACGGCCTTTGCCTTTACTCCCCATGTTCAATCGTCTCTTCGCTCAGCGTTGTCTGCCCTTTGCGCTCGCTCTTAATTCATTCAAATAATACCTGATGCCCCAGATTAACGATGTTCAGTCATAATAACAATGTTGCAAAGCTCTTCAATCATTGTTGATGGCGGCAATTTGTTGTTTATTTAGTTGTTGAAGTCAAGTGCAGTTTGATAAATAGACAAAATTATGACTATTCAGTCATAATTAAGCACAGACATTGACATCAAGTTTAGTCAATGAAGCTTTTGGGGACAGATAGAAAAGATATTGCAATATGCTTGTGGTGGTTGTCCTTCAATTAATTTATTTATACACTTGCATTTGCATTTCATAATCCAAATGAAATAGAGAAGAGAGCAAACCCATCACACCATATACTATGTTATCAAACACATTTCATGACCACGAGTGTTGCCATGTGCCAGATTTTAGTTTTATGGCGGCTTCCCTCGTTGACTCAGTTGATAACGAAAAATTAAGCAGGCCGAAAACTTTAATTATTAATTACAGCAACTAACTGATACGACTGTGCGTTTGTTGCACCCAACGACGAGTGCGTTGTGTCCTTATCATATCAGCTACCAAGCCACCGTTATCAGCGCTCGTCGTACCACCTAAAGACCTAATTCCCGATAGGCCTGCAAGCTTATCGCGTGCAAAGTAAGCCAGCAACTACATAAACACACTGATCTTAAAGTTCATTGCTTTCCAGACGACCAATAAATTTAGAAATTTGTGCATTCGTTTTAATATGATCAATAAGTGTGTAAGCATAAAATTGAGTGAATCGCATGAATTTGAAGTAAACATTTTCATCGAATAAATAAATGCAAATTGCCTAAATTCGCTGAAATGGTCAGCCTGTTGCTCAACTCGTCGGCTTGCCATTGATCATGACCTTTAGCTCCTCTTCAGCCGACTGTCTGCGCTTCTCCTTCTGCGCCTTGCCAAAGTTCTCGCCATCCTCAATCGTCTCCGGCATCGGTTTGTTCAGCGTCTCCGGCAGCAGCAGCGACAGCAAGCCCGCCGTAAACGAGAGTGCGCCACAAATGACCAACGGCAACGGCCGCCAGATCTCGCCCAGCAGATTCAAATACGGCGCCAAAATGCCGCCAACGCGTGCCACCATCGAAGACGCGCCCAGACCCACATTGCGCACCACAGTGGGAAACTGTTCGGCTGTAAAGATGTACACTGTGCCATACGACGACGTGATGGCCAACTTGCCAAGCATGGCGCAGGCAATGAGCAGCCAGTTCATGTCGTGTGGCACTATGATGGTCAGCAGCAGACTGACGCCTGCTATCAACATGCAGCCACAGAGAATGGAGCGTCTGCCCCAGCGATTGAGCGTGACCAGCAGCAGACAGTAGGCGGGTATCTCCACGGCGCCCGAGATGACAAAGTTCACTAGCTGATTGCCGCCCAGATTGTTGGTGTTCCACGACAGGCCGTAGTAGACGCCGCTGTTCACGAACCAGTCGAAGAAGATGAGCAGCGTCTTGCGCCGCAAGTTGGGATAGCGCAGCAGATCAAACACCGAGGCTGAAGGCTCTGACGCTGCCTGCTCCTCCTTCTTCTTCTTCTCGACCGCCTCCTCGACCAGCTGCGCATAGATCTCGCTGGGTATCTCCACTCTGTTCACCTTGGCCGCCTTCTCAATAATAACGAACGCTTCATCGTTGCGTCCCTTGGACAGCAGCCAACGCGCCGACTCCGGCACCAGCCAATAGTAGCACATGAAGAGCAAACCAGGCAGCGTCAAAGCGATCTGCAGCCAGCGCCAATCGTGTATGAAGTAGGCAAAGCCCGCCGTCAGCATGAAGCCCACCGAGAAGAACATTTGCACGGCGACGCCAGCAAACAGACGATACGAGGCACCCACCATCTCCATGGCGATCACATAGGCCACCAGAAAGACGCCCGACGTGGTGGCGCCCACAATCAGACGCGAGATGGTGTAGGTGAAGTATTCGGGCGCCACGCCCGCCACAACGCCAAAGATCAGCTGAATCACGAGCGAGGCAAAGAAGGTTGGCTTGCGGCCCAGCTTATCGGACATCTGGCCAAAGATGAAGCTGCCCAACAGCACACCAACCATGAACAGCGAGTCGCTGGTGGCACTCAGCAGACTGCGCTTGCAGACCATGTCCCACTCGGTCACCGCACTGTTCAGATACTTGGACTGATCGTAGACGTAGCTGCTGCACTGCAGCGTGCCGTTGGCAGCGCCGATCGAGCTGCCATTGAGATACTCTTCGCTGTAGTTGACATCGTAGTAGGCACAGGTGTCCGCCTTGCCGGTGACACTGTCGTTGGGATAGGCCAGCGACCACTGATGACGCGGCAGCGACTCGAAGCGTGCCGTGGCGGCGTCCTCGAAGGGCAGCAGACAGCGATAGTCGGGGCGGGCGAGCAGAAAGACGCCGGCGAGCTTGTGGAAGGCGCAGACGATGGCGGGCAGACAGAGCAGCAGATAGATGCGTTTCTGATAGCGCCCAAACTCGCCCAGGTGCGTGATGACGTCGTCGTAGCCCATGATAATGGCTGATGGCTGATAGCGGATAACTAACTCACTGATAACTAGTTTAGTTGATTACAGATAGCGGCTTGTGATTCCGATTGTGATTGCTAATCACGGCGGCGACTGCTTGTCACGGTGTCGTATGATTTGGGGACACGTCGAGCGCGAAGTTCAACGCACCCCACGCAGCTCCCTGCAGAGCGTTTTGTTGTTAGCGGCGGGGCAGCGGGGCGCGCAACTCGTTCTCATTGAATGTTGCGTATACGTCGCGTGTGCCACTTTTCAAGCTTGTTTCGCGATTGAGCAATAAGCAATAAGCAATAAGCACTAAACTGTAAGCAGTAAGCAGGCAAGTTATAGGCAAGTTTTTGAATATGGATTTAAACAAACACTCAACTCAGTGAAGCAACCAACAACCGCTCGCGATCTCAGCCAGACGACGACTAAGAGCGAGAGCTCCGTGCAGCGGCTTCTCAAGAACTGAAAGCGACAACAACAAATTAAAAACAGCAACGCCAACGCCGTTTACTATCTCAACGCAGCTGAACTCAACTCTTGTCGCTCTGCGCCTGCGACTGCGACGCGAACTCTCTGCATTTTCACCCCAAAGGAAAATGCGTTGAGCACTGCGATCCAGTCGAAAAGTATTTTGCAACCCAGGTAAAATGCACTCGCCGAGGGTTGCTGGACCACATCGAGAACAGGGGGATGCTGCAGCAGAAGGAGGCAAAAGTAAACAACAGAACACCTTTGATCAGCCATCGAATTGCATTCACTGAGCATTGCTATTGGCAATTTTCCATACTCTCGACTCTCCCGCTTCCGCTCCCGCTCCCGCTCCCGCTGCCTGTCCATCTGACTCTAATCAAAGGTTGCTCTTCAGTCTCAGCTCTTATCGCTTAGCTGCGTCTCTCGCTCTCTGCAAATGTAGCGCGCTCTTGGCAACTTTGTATGCTTTGCCAAACATTTCTAGCAACACGCGACACTCTTATAGTTAATATTTATGCAAATAGGCATTTAAGATAGTTTAGTTATTTATGCAAATAGCTCAGCGCTAAAGGCTTAACTCATTCTATGAAAATTAACAACAATGCGAGGCGACATTTCATTTCCATTCATGTAGACAATTGAGAAACACACTTGGCAGCTGTCGTCGGTTATTTAGTGATACTCATTGAATTGAATACTTCACTGCATTTTCTGCGAGTGTAAAGCACTTGATTTGCTGTCGTTAAAATTTAAACGTTTCATTTACTTATTGTTTAATGTCAGTCTCGTGTTTTTGCGCGCTGATAACAAAACACATTGCTTAAATAATAAGAAAAAACAATAGATTTCGATGCCACAACGAAGATTTGATGCGCTGCCAAAGACTTTATAAATACCGTTTGTTGCTTGGCAAATTTGAGATAGAGTATTTGTCTCGCAATTAAACTTCACTTGAATATCTAGTAACTACAATTTTCAATTAGCTTCAATTAAGTTATAACAAGTTGCTCTAATGTTTTCTACAACTCGGAGTTTTATTAAACCTAACGAGTTTGTGAGTCAAGGAATTTAAATTAGTTGCGGCAGGTTTGGCTCAGCACAATCTGAGAAAAGTCGTTACAACTCGATCAGTCTCAATCGCTTTTGGGATAAACAAATGATTTTGATTTGTGCATTTCAATCAAGGTTGCTGCGTTTTATGAACAAAGCGTGACCCTGCAACTGTAACTGCAACTGCAACAGTTCTGATTTGGCTAAAACCAGATCAATAGCGAGTTGAAATCGTTTCGAAAAGTTGTTCATACCTTTAAGAAACATTTCAGCTGTCACGTTAAACGTTCTTCAAAGCAAAATTCCACAAGTGTCTAGCAAAAAAAAAAAATGTATTTCCGTTTCAATTTCCGCTTCAGTTGGCAATCAAAATAAATTAGATCCGTCAAGTGCTATTTATATAATTTATTTATTTTAGTTCATTTGGTCCAGACAATACACAGTTCAATTGAATATTAGACATACAAAATAAAACATTGAGAGTGCGTAGAGATAAGTACATTGAGCTGTATGGTATAGTATGTATATTTAGTTGCTACTACCATAAAAATTCGAGAGTATACAATGTATATAGATATATATATAAATACTACATAGCTGGGCTCGGGGGTCGTCGATGTCGATGTCGATGTCAATGTCGGGCTTTAGCAGAGAGCTGTTGTTTTTCAAATGGAATCACACTGAGTGCAATTCGAGAAGATGTAATTAATCTGCAGCTAATTGTTGATCCACGACAAAAGGGTTTTCACATGTATTTCAGCATAATCCCCCCTGAGAAGGATAAGACAGGTATTTGGCCTTGACGACAATGGCCGCAAAAATGAGAATTAAATAAAAATATGCCAACCCCCGAGCGATGCCCTATTCACCAACTCAATTTTGTGTGTGTGTATGTGTTTTTCGTTTCTTTTTTGTTTTTTGGCATGCTTGTGAGATTTCTGAAATATAATACTTTCGTCTTTTAAATGTAGGAAAATGTGCTAAGTTTTGGTTCAGTTTAAGTACGGCAACAACAAACGCTTACAGTACCAGCCACCCAAAGTAGAATATATACTGTGTCTTCGCCCCTAGAACTTGCCACCATTCTGGCTCTTGCCATTCAGCGGCTGCACCTCCACCGCCTTGCCCGCCTCCAGGTAGCCGGCGTCCGAGTGTCGCTCCTTCTTGCCGAATCGCTCCCCGTCGGCGATCGTCTCGAGCGTCGGCTTGTTGAGCGTCTCCGGCAGCAGCAGCGACACCACGCCAGCGGCCAGCGACAGCGAGCCGTACAAGACCATGGGGAACGAGGGCCAGATCACCACCATCGAGTTGATGTACGGCGCCAGCATGCCAGTGAGACGCGACACCATCGAGGCGGCGCCCATGCCCACGTTGCGCACCACGGTGGGGAACTGTTCGCTGGAGAACAGATAGATGGTGCCGTACGACCCCGTGATGGCCAGCTTGCCCACCATGGCACAGGTGACCACCAGCCAGTGCATGTCCTGGGGCACCACAGCGGACAGTATGAGGCCACAGCCGGCGACCAGCATGCAGCCGCAGAGTATGGAGCGACGGCCCCAGCGGTTGAGCGTGAGCAGCAGCAGACAGTAGGCGGGTATCTCCACAGCGCCCGAGATGACAAAGTTGAGCAGCACGTTGCCGCCGAGGTTGTTGGTGCTCCACGAGAGGCCGTAGTAGACGCCGGTGCAGACCAGCCAGTCGAAGAAGATGACGAGCGTCTTGCGGCGCAAGTTGGGATAGCGCAGCAGATCCCAGACCGAGGGCGTCGCCTCGGCGGGCAGCTGCTCGCGCTTGGCCGCCTCCTGCTTGCAGCTGTCGCCCTCGTCGAGCAGCGCGTGCAGCGCCTCCTTGGTGATCTGCACGCGATTGAAGCGCGCCGCCTGCTGTATCACCTTCACGGCGCGCTCCCTGTGCCCCTTGGACAGCAGCCAGCGCACTGACTCCGGTATGATCCAGTAGTAGCACATGAAGATCAGCCCCGGCAGCGTCAGAGCGATCTGCAGCCAGCGCCAGTCGTGCACGAAGTAGGCGAACACAGCCATCAGCATGTAGCCCAGCGAGAAGAACATCATCACAAAGATGCCGGCGTAGAGACGCTTCGCCGGCCCCACCATCTCCATGGCGATCACGTAGGCCACCAGGAAGACGCCCGACGTGGTGGCGCCCACAATCAGGCGGGCCAACGTGTAGGTGAAGTACTCGGGCGCGATGCCAGCGACGACGCCGAAGATCACCTGTATGACCAGCGAGGCGAAGAAGATGGGCTTGCGGCCGTACTTGTCGCTCAGCTGGCCGAAGATGATGCTGCCCAGCAGCACGCCCAGCATGAACATCGACTCGCTGGTGGCCGCCAGAAAGTTGCGGCCACAGACCAAGTTGAATTCGGTGTAGGCGCTGTTCAGATACTTGGACTGATCGTAGACGTAGCTGCTGCAGCGCTGCGGCTGCTCGCTGCTGCGATAGTAGCTGCCATTGGCGTCGACGTCCAGCTGATAGTAGGCGCAATTGTCCTGCGGCGTGTAGGCGAGCTCCTTGAGCTCCGCGGACAGTGCGTAGCTGGCGTTGGGCGGATCCGTGGGCAGTGCGCAGCGAAAGTCGGGCTTGGCGAGCAGAAAGACGCCGGCGAGCTTGTGGAAGGCGACGGGTATGGAAGTGAGTGCGATGAGCAGATAGATAATCTTCTGGTAGCGTCCGAAATCGCCGAGCTGCACAATCACCTCGTCGTAGCCCATGTTTTGTTTGTTGGTTGCTTGGCGGCGGAACGCGGCGGAACGCGACTCAACTGCTAAACTGTTTGCGTCGAGCACTCGACGACGACTGAAGAATGAATCACACGCTCTAATGTGTATATTATGAGTGTGCGGATTTTTCACTTTGAACTGTTTCTAATGCCAGCCTTTCTTTTTGCAGTGCGTATCTCGTGACGAACGACGACGACAACGACAGCGTTTCGTGTTTTTATGGTTGCTATGACGGTGACGTGGACTCTGCTCCAACAGAGAGAGAGAGAGAGAGAGCGATAGAGAGAGGGAGCTTCCGAGAACCGGCGAAATTTGCTTTTGGCGAGCGCGACGCGGCTGAATTATGCGTTAACAACACGTGTTGCCCACTTTCGGCGACTTTTAGCCGCTCGCAACTGACGAATTTCGAGGGAATTGCAGTCGAAAATGTTGCGTACTTTTTAGTTTTTTTTTGTTTTGTATTTATCGTATTTATTGTTTCTGCCCGTTGTGTGTGAAGGAAGCCGCATGTGCGTCACTCGCTGTTGGCGACCTGAATGGAACTAAGCTGCGCACGATTGAAGGCCGACCGAAGACTGTGCGACTGCGACGTCGACTGATTGCGGTTCTGAGACGATTCGCTTGCCAATACTTGGATATATATTCACTTATGTCCAACTATGCGCGCATATCTGTGTGTATATATCCATCATATCGACGCCGCCAGCTGCTTTGCACACTCACCACAACACTCACACTCGCATTCGCACTCTCTCCCTCTCTCACTATCTATCATCATATGGTTCGCTCTCTCTCTCTCTCCCTCCTCTCTGTTTGGTGTTGGAGAAATGGTTTCCAGCAATTAGGAGAGCGCTTCCAATGTTTTCTTCTTTCTGCTTTGCCGGCAACAGCCACAACAACAACTGAGCGAAGCGCAACCCCGTGTCAAACAGCAAAAAGAGGGTTTTTGGACTGGTTTTGTATTGCTTTTGGCCAGAAGCATATGTCATCACTACTACTCTGGTATACACACTTGCATATCGCGTGTTTTCTTACCTTCTTTAATAGCCTTTCGGGAGCCCAAGCTTTGGCACTCTGCTCTCGCATTCACTTGCCAATTGTTTTTCGAAAATTCAACAATATGCTTTTCTACTAACTAAATGTAAGTAAGCAAAAATAAACAACGCTCAACTTGTCCCCAGTGGGTACAAAAGGTCGCTCTAGCTATTGACACTATTATCAGCCGATTCAGCAAATTCTGCAGCATGAGCCACCAAAATAAAATAAACACTTTTGTGATTACAGTTTCATTTTTATTTTCGTATACTCCGCACATTAGAAGGCTAATTGCGGGTATATTTAATGATGTTGCAAAAAAGAGTTTTAATAAAGTTTGATTTGGATACAAATTCCGAAAACGAGCAGAATGGAAATTTAGGAATTTAACGCTTAAAATAGTTGATTCGTGTACTTATTTCTTAACATATTCAAATTTCATTTATTCAGTTGGAATTTATGAAACTAGTGCTAAGATTTTGTTCAAAGAATTTAATAATATAAAAATAGAAATTCATTAGCAAACATTTTATTAATTGAAAATTACATTTTGTTTACTATATTTATAGGAGTAAATGCAATAAATATTTTAAATCGTTTTATTTTATGTCATAAAACATAAAAAAGTTTATTAGAAATAAATTAATCTCCTTCCCAATTTGCATTGTATTCATTTGCATATCAAAATTCGTAGCATACTTTTGGGCAAACATAAATTAATCAATCAAAACTCTCAATTGAACAGCATGGTCCATTAAATGCTTTGCTGTAAATTGTAATTACGCAGTATTCCCTAGTCGTTTACATTGTTTAATTCTCTGCTTATTGTTTGAGCATTCTCAGACGTTCATTCGGATAAATAAAGGCGAGAAGTGTGTATTACAGGTTTCGTTTTTCGATTTATTGGACCAGCTACAAAATCAAAAAAAAAAAAAAAGAAAACATACGACAAAAGTTCATTTAACTTCAATTGGTATTTGTCAATGACAATTATCGCCTTATGGAAAATCAATTGAGCGCAGCTGAGAGCGAAGAATCGGAGAATTATATTGAAAGTCAAGCAGTGCCAGGCTACAGTCGTGAATGGTGGCTACGACGACTCTACTTTGTTGTTCCAAACAATCTCAATTAGACTCAATTAGTCAGCGTAACTCAGTTCGATTTCAGTAACCGAAGCGAAATATATGTTTCGCTATAAGACTGAAGACAGGTTACAATAATTAACCGCTTTATTGGGACGAGATTGTTTATTAATGCTAATTAATATGTAAAATATTCAATTAACGCAAAGCTTATCTGAACTTTTAAGTGATCATCAAGATCACGATAAAAACAACTTAACATGTGAGCTAAGTGCAACGCTCCAAATAATTACGAAATTTATGGAATTAAACATTGTTTAAAATAATAAATAATTTATTTATCTTGGTGCGCTGCCATCTCTAATTTAGATTTATGGCCTGCAATATAAGATGTAACAAACGTTCATCACTCCACTATCTCAACATTCTCTTATTTATTCGCTACTGTTGCACTTCCACACACACACACACAAATTGCTTCCTAGAGGCGCCTTAATTGGTGATCACTGTGTGTTTAAGTACGTGCGGCGCCAATTGCGGCAACAAGTCTATATTTGGCGGCTTCTCAATCTGAAAAACTGGTCATAAAAAGCTAAAGAATTGAAGTGGTGGCTGTCAATCTTGCAAGTTTAAATTTGAATTTAACGGCCGTTAAACAGCTCCCTGCAATAAAATGTTGACAGCGCATAACAACATCGCATGGTCTTAAGACTAACAAGTATCCCTTAATTATAAAGCTGTGTCTGCCATTCAACAATTCCCTCTGTTGAAATACATCAAACAAACAAACATACAATTTAAGCCAATTAATGAATTTTGAACAGGGCAACAATCAATGTTGCTAAGCAATGTCTTCGGTTTAGCAGCATGTATCTAAGCGTGCATTGCCCAGCAACAATCGCAGAACCGCTGTGTACTCACAATCGATACATCGATATTCAGCTCAGCCATTTTGAGTTTGAACGAAGGCTATTGCCGTTTTTAAAATTCAGGAGGTGTGGCCAGCAACGGCAGTGTGAATACGGCGTTTATAAACAAATTTA
Source organism: Drosophila siamana (assembly GCA_035047445.1). Classification (NCBI taxonomy): domain Eukaryota; kingdom Metazoa; phylum Arthropoda; class Insecta; order Diptera; family Drosophilidae; genus Drosophila; species Drosophila siamana. The sequence goes on along the minus strand of JAWNPP010000004.1, from coordinate 12,049,736 downwards.
ATGCAAATATATTTCATTTGCAGTAGCAATAGATATAACATGACACAAAATATTGCTCTAAAGTCCAGCCCAAAGTGTGAACAGCTCGCCAATGCAGCACTAGTATATCATGGTATATTTCACGACGTAAATTAGTTTATTTTGGAATTCAACTTGCGGTCACGATCGCGCGGGCAGTCGAAACAAAAACATCGAACGTTGCGGTCGGTGCGCGCATTCAGCGCAATTAATATGAACATATATGAAATTTTAGTTAAATAAACAAGACACACTATTGAAATACGTCAAGTTTAAATTGTGTTCGAGGACAGTTTCGCCTTCTGCAGCAGTAACAGCTGCACAGCGCCGCGCTGGAAAAAGATAAAAACAACAAAATTTTACTAACGGAAATTGGCGCGTTTTTTATAGTGCGCGTGATAAATTAAAGTATTATTTGCACATATTGTTTGGATTTGTTGTGTTTTTTATATTTGCCAAAACGGAAAGTGCACGGAGCAAAACACCATAAAGTACAACACGGCATAAACACCGGCAACGGCAATAACAAAAACAACAGCGGAAGCAGCAGCAACAGGTAAGAAGAGCATAACCGATTCGTATTTGCCCTTTCTGGCGTCAGGTTTAATCTGTTATCTGTTAGGTTTTGTTTGCTTCGTTCAGTGTTGTTGTTTTATCTGTTCCTCTTTGCTGTTTTATTTGGCTGTTGACGGTTTTCTGCTGTTGTTGGCGTTGGCGAATTGTAGTTGAGCTTGAGCTTCAACTTGGGTTTGGGTGCGATAGGCCAAAGCAATCGATATACAAAAGACACAAAACGTGACCATGAATTTGTCGGCGAGTGCGAGAAAGAAATAGGAAGAGGGGCGCGCAGTCGCGGCATCCTCATGTTGTTCGTCACCCCCAACCGGCAAATGTCAACAGCTCTAGAGTCACCACCAGCCGCAGCTGCTGTCTCACCCGCACACTCACACACACACATGCAGCGTTTGCTATATATAGCAGAGACGCAGTCGAAAAGCAAGCGAAAGAAACAGGAAGGTTTCGTTCGCAAGATAGATTTTTGTGTGTCCGACGCAAGCGCACACCATAAATACATCTAAACACTCTGGCCAGGGCCATTTTAATTGAGTGCGGAAATGAACAAACATTTGTGTGAGCTGCAGGAATAAGAAATGTCCATTTGCTGATGCCAGGCACATTTCACTTAATTATGTTCCACGGAAATTGAACACAAAACGTGACGTCCAATCTCTTGTAAAATGCAAGCCTGACAAAAGCTGAAATGTTTGAAGTTAGCTCCTTGCGTATGCGTTGCCAGTCAAAAGCTGACATACTTGACAATGCTGCAGAGCGAGCTTTATAACACAACACACACAATATATTTGCAAGCCAATTAACGGGTTTACTCATTTGTGCGTGTGCGAGTGTGTGTGCGTAAAGTTCATTGTTGTCAGTCACCCTCAGGAAGGCGCTTGCCCTCCGCCCTCGTTTGCAAGCCGTAAAAACGAGTCGAAGGCTGCACGCGCCACACACAGCTGACGTCGTGTTCTGCATGTGATCGTCAATTGTTGACACACAGATCCTTTTGTCGCTTCGGCGACAGCTGTCCAACAATTCGTACACACGGATTTACCCAAATTTTTGGTCACAAACAACAATAGAGCTAGATCTGCGAACTGTGAGCTGCTCGTTAACCCAACACCCCACCCTACTCTATATTCTGTTAGTTTAATCGGCCCCGAAATTCAAACCGCATTTTAAAGTGCAAAATTTGCATATAATAAAAGTGAAACAGCTGCTGACTACAGTGAAAGTTCGTGGATTAATTACCGCTTTTGTTTACTAGACCTTTAAGATTAGCATAAGTTTTTCTTATGCTGCCTTTTTTGCATCTTGGTTTCATTTGCTGTGGCGATCGTATCAAATCAAGACTTCCGAAATGAATTTAACTTATCTCGTTTTTATCTCATGTTTTCCATTTGCATTTCTTGTTACATCACCACTTATAACGGCACCAGTTGAAAATTTATGCTTGAGATTAACATTTGAGGCCACAAATCACGTTTATAAATTAATCAATTAACTGTGCTGCCAAATTCAGCTCAATTTCTAGCCTTTCCTTTTGACCCGTGTGAATTTTCGCAGGTATCTTTAGTTTGTCCCAGCTGCAGCTGTGTATATAACACGATAAGATTAATAAGCGAAAGTGATAAGAGAACTGCAGGCTTCACCTGGCAGCAAATATTAAATACACATTCGATATGCAGCTTACAAAAAGAGACAAGCAAAAAGTGTGCCCATTTATTAAATATATTTGACACTGCGATTCCTGAAAAACAAAATTGTGACCATTTTGTAGCTATTGAAATGTTGTTGATATTTAAATTAAATGCTTTCCATGTTGCACAAACAATTCCGATTTTTTTAATGAATCACTTGCATACGTTATTTATCAACTGCGGGACATTAAAATCATTTCAATAATTTATTTATTTTCATACTTCCAATGTCCAAAAGTGCACTTGGTAATTTCTGCCACACGCACACATGTCTCAAATGACTGTCGGCAAAACATATGGAAAATCTGTGAACATATGTGGGGCGCAGCAGAGAAGAAAAAACAAAAAACAGAATATAAATGCACACTCATAAGTTACGGGACCCGAGTGAATCCATCAACATTTGAGGCATTGGACTCCCCACTGGGAAACGATGCCTGTTGGCAGTTGTTGGCAGTTGTTGTTGCTGTTGTGTTGTTGTTGCACGATTGCTGCTCCTGTGGCAATGGGAAATGGGGCGGCTCTATTTTTCTGTAGGAAATGGCAAGCGATAATTGTTTCAGCTTTTCTTTTTCATTTGTTGTTGGCTGGCTGGTTGGCTTTTCCTGTTTTTCATTTTATTTTGTAATGCTCAACGTCTGCATTAATTGGTTCCACTTGCGCGACGTTTAACGATCGACAGTAACGAAAACAAAAATCTTTGCCATTTTTTTTTCTTCAAAACTCTCCGCGTCGAGTCGTTGAACTCGTCTAGCAAAGTGCAGGATAGTTTTCGCTGCAAGCTGCTCATTCTAGCCAAGCGACCTGCATTTGCCAACCAACAGAAAATAATGGAAAACCGAACAACAGTCTGAATCTAAATCTCAACTAAATTCAAAACTAAACCAAAAACAACAAAAAATAAAAACAACTCGTTTTGGTCGCTGAGTTTTGCGCATGCGCAGCGTTTTGTTAGCCCCTTTACGGTACAGTGAACCCAGACCCCGCGCCTCTCTCCTGCTCTTCTGGCCAAAGTCATGTTCCTGTGACGTTTGCGCCATAAATTTTACAGCTGCAACAGCGGGGCAGCGTTTCTATTGTTGCAAATGTAATTGCTTTTCAAGCATTTCCTCTCGGGCCGCGAGTTGTTTTAGTTGTTTTTGTTTCGTTTGATGTGAGGTTTTCCAGGCTTTAAAAAAAAACCTGGGGCTAGTTAGCCAAAATGACTGACTCATCAATGCTGACAGTGCGATTTTCGTGTAATGTTGTTTTTGTTTTGTTTGGCATTAGCCCCCAACGCAAAGCAATGCAAGAGCATTATTATTATCCATGTCCAGAACGGGCCCGCAGCTTGGGGCAGCTGCAAATCTGTTGCAAAACAAGTTGAACTGGTTGTGCGTTCACTTGCCACAATTGGAAATCCATGCAAGCAACCAACTGACATTAGCAGATGCATCTGGATTGCTGGCAGCAGCTCGTGCTGCTCCAGCTCCTACCGGAGTTGCTAGTTGCTGTCTTGTGGTTAGCTGTGGCCCCCGCGTCGCAAATCGCGAAACTGGACACATGGACATGGACACTGACACCGTTAGCGTCCCTGAGTGTAGACTCGAGAGCCTGCTGCGCTTGACTGGTTGAACTTGATATTGAAAGGCATGGTCAAAGAACTGACCACAACGACGACTTGACCATGCTGCGAAAACGGGTTTTTATCAGCATCATTCCTCATGGCATTACCATATAGAGAATCTCTGTTTCGCTTCTTTTCTTTTTTCTTTGCTGTTGTTGTTGTTGTCGCTTGTTTTTGGCACCGGCCAAGAACGTTTTTGTCGCCTTTTGCACAAAAGCATTTAATAAAATTCCAATGAAATTCTTCGTTTATTAACTATCTGTGATGGTTAAGTTCTTTTGCGCTGTTGATGTTGATGTAATCTTCCAACGTCTACAACTTCTTCGTGGCTTTTAACTACTGAAAATGTCGCAATTATTACACAATTTTCGTTGTCTGCTGCTTTGCGACTTATTCGCTTCTTGTCTTTTTACCTTGCCTTGTCTTTTCTGGTCTGTATTAATTTTTTTCGCCACAAGCAATTTGAATTGTGTTTCCAGCGTGGAAGAATGGTGAACGAGCTTGGCTAGCTTTTGGTTATGAAATTATGGCAATTGTTTGGCTTTTTTTTTTTTTGAATGCATGCAATCTTTTTTACCTTTACTTACGGTGGCTTTGTATGGGGAAGTGTCACGAATACGACGGGTATAATAAGTAGGGTAGCAGATGAAATGGGTCACAAGCAGAGAAGTGAAACGAGGAAAACGCCAGTTTTGCAACAAATGTCATGTGTTGTGGAAAATCGATTTACCAATAAGCTGAAAATACTCTTCAAATTCAATGATTGAATAAAGAGATTTTTAAATTGATTGCTCAGCTCTCAGCTCAGCGAATTGTTTTTAATTTATCTAACATAATTTATGCCCCCCATCGCATTTATTTCAATTCATTGCCTGTTGCATCATGCAATGCCCATAGATCATCAGTCAAAGTTTCAAGATTCCACTTTTCAACAAATTCAAATCTCAATCCCAAATGATCTCCAGTTTTACCGGCTTGACAAATTGATTTCCTCATTCATTAATTTATTTATTTCGTTGCGATTATAGCCATGACTAGACTAACCCAACTTTTAAACAGTTATTGGTCGCTTTAGTCGTGTTGTTGCGCAATGCAACAGAATACATAACAAAGCACACGCCAAAGCCATAGACAATGGACACATAACGAACAAAACACATTATTAATTATTCAGAGTCAACGGCACTTGCTGGCCCTTTTGTTGTCTTTTATTTTGGTTTGGGTTTCGGGTACGAGATTGACTTTTGGTCAACCGGAAGGTGTGCGGCCCTCGCATGGTAGAATAACTGGCATTAAATAGCTGTTTTTGGTCAGCCATGGTTGCAACTGCAAGAGTAACAGCAACAGCCGTTGCAACCAAGCAATGAATAGTTAATTATGACTCACCTCTTGGAGTAATTGCGGCAAAAGCATATAATTACAGCTATTGTGTAGAATGAAATATTTCTTTATCTGGCTAATTTAAGGTAAATGCTACGAAGAATAGTTCAAATTTTTTACTTAATGAATCTTCGCTAATGATAGTAATTGCTAAAATAAAATTCATGTAATATATTAATATTAATAGTTGCAGTCTGTTCATCATTAGTACAATAGAATTATTCTTACTAAATAAATATCAACATTTTTATATTCTATTAGTAATTTTTGTTATTTTGCATTGTCTAACTTGCTAACTATTCAACGCCAGGTTGTGCAGTTGGTAGAAAATTAAAATATTATTTTGCATAAAAAAAAATTAAAAAAGTAGATTTCCCAATTGTCAGGTGTGGGGTTCGAACCCACGCTCTCTCTCGAGAACCAGAGCTTAAATCTGGCGCCTTAGACCGCTCGGCCAACCTGACTCGTTGAGCGAGTCGATCCAAACGGGCTACATAAGCAGCACTGCTGTCATTGCCAGCCAGCATTCAGGTATTGTTGTTGCCCGTATTCATGAGGGGTGTATGTTTGTATAAGCGAGAACAAACTAAATTTTCGGTCTAAGGGGGCAATAAAAACGCACAAGGCATGTACATATGTGAAACGAACTTGTCTGTTTGTGTAAGTGTGTACGACTCCAACTCTAATTGCAGCATCGCTTTAATCTTTGCAATTACATTTAGAAATTAAAATTAAAACATTTGTTGCCCCTCTTCACAATTAGCAATTTGCTATTTATAAATTATCGTGCTCGCGCATCGAAAGCGCTTTTTGCAAATTTTTGTTTTTTTTGTATTTGAAAGAGAAAATATAAAGCACACACAATTGCAGGCCAGACAGCTGATGGGCACACTAATGTCTCATACTCTCTCCCGCTCTCTCACTCTCATTTTCGCGAGCAACCGCTAACCCTCAAACAACAGACAAAACATTCTACATACAAATGTACATACATATTTTTTATGTACTCCGTTACTCTTTCCCTCGCCCCTTTTGCTATCGCTAGTTCTACATAAAAAGCTTGCCGAAAGCTCTCTACTTCAACCGTAATTAGCTGCATCGCTAGCACTTGTTCGAGCATGCTTCCAGATTTGTATGCTATGCTTGAGAAAAGCTCAAGTGTCAGAGTTCACGTAGTTCACCCACATATTGAGATGCGCTATTGTAAACAAATGTGGAGCCTGGAGCCCCTCGACTAGAGCGGCACTTAAGCAGCTGTTGCTGTTGAAATAACTCAATTTTAGCAGTTGAAATGAAAGAAATACCCAGCGGGGAGGAGACGCGTAAATTATGCCGGAAGTTGTTATGTCATGCCAAGCTGCGCTGTCATTGCATTGTTGTTGTTATTGTTGGTGTTGTTGGTGTTGATGTTGATGCGTTGGGTCTTTCTTTGTGCGTCTCTGCATCATGGAGTTGCAGTTGCCCGTTGCTTCCTGGTGGCGGCTGCACTTCAGCCGAGTGTTACAAATATACATTTTTTCGCCATTGTTTGGGCTTGTTATTGGAGCATAAACAGAACACGAACTGGCGTCCATAGGGCGAACAAATGGAATTATTACTGTGCCACCCACCCACACGCAACACACACACACACACACACATGCTCACACAGTTGTTATGGGATTCTGCGCAGTTAGTGCCGCTGAATATCGTTTACGATATTGCGATATGCAACAATAATAACAACCCCGAAAAAGTTCGTAAACGAGCATCCTGCTTCGCAGACTCCGCTAAACGCATCAGTGCAGTTCGTGAGGTCGTCAATTGCAGTCGCAACGCCGCACGTGGCATTCGTCGCATTTCGGGTCGTTCGGGGCGGGGTGCCAAATAACTCGGTTACTGGGTGAAACAGCGCACAGCAACAAACTTGAAGCGAATGCAGTCAACACGTATACAGAGTTGGACTCCTTAGATACAGCTACAGCTACAGCTTCCCAGATACACAGATACAGATACAGCGTCTAGACTAGTCGCATATGGCGCAGCAAATAAGCATTTCTCAATCTCGGGACTCATCTGTTTGTATTAGTCGCTTTTTTTGCTGATGTGTTGTTACCGCGTAATGTAGGTCAGCAATTGAAATTGCTGCAAATTGTGCAATAAAGTTTCTCACTTTTCAACACCAAGAAAAGAAAATCTAATTAATGCACGGAAATTGAATTGTAAAATCCAGTGCGAAAAGCGAAAACAAAAGCGGGCAAATTATCCAACATCAGGTTAAACGTGCGAAAGTGTAATGAGGAACGAGTAGAGAAGTGTTTAATCGATAGTGAAAATCAAACAAGTCCGCCGAGCAAAGCAAGCAAAGTTAGCAAACCGTTGCCAAGCCCAAACACAAACCCAGTGCGAAATCATAATATCACCAACAACAACAACTATCTGTTTGCCCACACACACATACACCGAACGGTTTCAGACCCAGGTCAACCCCCTCAAAATACTTGCTTAGCTGAAAGTGCACTCAACTGCACTAAGAGCACCCCTTCGTTGATAAGTCAGTCAGCCCCTTGTTTGTTGTCTCAACCCTCATAATGGATTTCTATACCAACAACCATAAAGAGCCGCACGATCCAAACTCCGGTGAGTTTCATATACGTTTTAGGATTGTATCAATCGACGCAAACTTTCATAAATACTTAATCTAATCACTCGATTGATGGCTCATAATGCAAGCGATATATGTTTGTTGCAATTTATTTCAGACTAATAGAAAAGGGCGTCGTTATCTTAAGAAAAAAGCACCCAAGATATTGCAATGATTAAACGAAAGTGATTTTCAAGAAGTACAGCGAAATTATAGATATAGATTTATTAATCGCACACTAGTTGCACACTAAGTTGCTTTCATAATTCATTTATGCTTCAATTTATACATTTTCTGTACTTTAGTTAGTAGTAAAATGTATCTAAAACAATTTATATTGACGTTGCTTTGTTTGTTGTGCACTTTATACTTTATACCATGTTTAATTTATCGGTCAGCAATGGGAACAATGCGCTTCAGATAACAAACATTTCGCAGCTGCATTGTTCTAAACTTTTGACAAGTTCAACGCCTGCTTAATTAGAAGCTTCCTCCATAGACCGCATAGACTGCATATTAAACGCAACACAAAAAATTGCGCCTTTCAATATCTACGCAGCACGCGGGCTTAATGCACAAACAAAATGTTCGTGCCTTCAATTACAGTAATAAGTGACTAGCACGACAAACTGGCCGGGCACGCAACCTGGACTGTCGACTGATTCACTAGACAACAACTGCGTTCAGGTGGGCGGAAAAGGGCGAGACGATAAACACTGCTGCTGGTGATATCATCAGCATTGCCGCATAGTCGTAACTAATAAAGAAAAAAAAAACGGTGCTGGCGGGCGCGTAGTAAATCAGGAAGACTTCACTGCCTGTTTGGCTAATTGGACCTACGGCTACGGTCAAAAAGTGTCGTGTGCACGTGCTCTCGGGTTACGTATACGACCTGGTCAAGCCCAAGCCCAAGTGCGAGCCCAAGAGGCCTGCATAAGCTGCTTCTCACGTCTCGGGTTCAGTTTCAGTTTCAGTTTCAGATTGAGGTTGAGGTGTCAACGCAGTCTTTAACGCGGCATCGCATTTCATAAGCCTTTTGCCGTTCGTCTACCGTTTTGCAAATGACTTTGCTACTCTTTCTCTCTCTCTGTTTCGGTGTCTGTAAATGTTGAATGCTGTTGAAGAAGCCGCAATCTTTATGTTGTGTACTCTTGGTCTTGGACACCTTTTGCCGTCTGCTTTGTGCCCATTGTCAATGTCGCCCTCAAGCACTTCCTGCGTCATCAAGTCATTTATGCTTTTTTATTTTCATTTTTCATTTTGCTCTCGCTGCAGTTGCAGTCACTGCTTGCCACACTTGGCTGCTTGGCCTGAGAGAGTCTCGGGTGCTCAGCATTTTCATTTTCATAGCACAGCCATGCAATCTGGCAGAATGCAGCTTGGCAACTTCTTCTCCACGTAAACGGCCATCAAATGTGGCATTCATCTCACACTCACACACACACTCATACACACACACAGACACACCGTAGGCACGTCGTCTTCTTGTACTTGTCCCCTGGTTTTGCTGCTCATAGGCAACTTCATTTATTTTTTGTTTCCTTGCGCAATTTGTAATTTATGCCGACGTCTCATGCTGAGGAGTGCAAAAGATTTCAAGTGCCAGACAAATTGTAGGCACAGAGGCAACTCTTCCAAGGCGTCGCAACGTCATCGTCATCATCGTCGTCGACGTCGTTGCTTGACTTGCATGCAAAAACAGTTCAGAACATTTATAGCACATGCAGCACGACTTGCAGCATACCCTGAATCTACTCAAATACTTTACATTCACATTAAACTTCTCGCTATGCCAGCATCATCGATACTCCCCTCTTGCAACTCTACAGCGTATTCCAGCTGCATTTTGCAATTGAGTGTGGTTTTTTGCTGTTATTTCTCCCAGCTCGCAGCTCGCAGCTCTCTGCATAAAGATTATGTTAAATTGCCTGAAAAATTGTTGTTAATTTGCGTTGCACATTATAAAGCGATTTGAGCCATATGCATAGACCAAGTTCCACTTTCTTTTGCACAAAATTAGGCTAATTGTGCCATGGATACATTGTATCTAATGGGCGGGCTCAATTAATTCGACGATATCATCGGCCGGCGAGTGTTTCTCAATCATGCTGCATAGTGAATAAAAAAATGAAAATAAAAAATAAAATGCCAGCAATGCGCGATGATATCTTTAATGCTAATGCTGACAAATCCATAAGGCCATGTCGTGAAATCGTGACACATTCACGCCGATATGAACCAAACATTCGAAATATTCAAATATTCCATGCTATTGATAAAGAGCTTTTAGTGCTGGAACCAGAACGTGGAAAAAGAAACGAGGAACCTGATGTGTCAGCTTTCAGAGTATTTGCTTTGCTTTTTCTGCCCCCCAAAAAAGTTAAATTGTAAAATCGTAAAATTGAAAATCTCAGACAAATCGATGAAATTGTTTCCATAAATGTCAAGCAGCAGCAGCAGCTAAACGGCACGTCAATTACTCCCACTGTTCTCCCAGCTTGTTCGCCGTCATCGCCATCTCTCGCCTCAACGAATTTGTTGGAGAAACGAGCGGAGAATTGAACAAAAAAAAAACTTGTTTAACAATCATTTAATAATTTAGCACTTTTGCAAATTTCATCTTAATTTATGCGGGAAGAGGGAAACGCCATTGTCTCTGTCTCTCCCAAAACAAAAAAAAAAAAACAAATATTCTAAATCGTTTTGCAGTCGCCGAACAATGCCGAGAACCTAAAATCCGAACCTCGTATGCACCATTAACCCAGCAAACTAAATAAATGAATTTCACCTTGACGCCGCTTTTGCTCTAAAACAATTCACCAACGTCATTGTCTTGGTTACCCCACACTGGGTTAGAGCGATTGTGTTCGGATTGTACATATATTAGAGGGCAGCAACTGTAAACGAGAGCTTTGCGGTTGTTGTGCTCATGTAAATGCGAAATATCCCATATGTAGTGCAATATTTGTGTTTTGCGAATCTACGAGCGGCGAGGCAAGGTCGACATTGTTATGGCTCGGTCGCGGTCTCGGTATCGGACTCGCTCTCTGTGTCTCTGTACCATGTTGGTTTGTCAACACCTACACGGTTGGCGGAGCCGTGCTTATCAACGGCACGACGCCCATGAGTCAACGCATGACCAAGAAAGGTAACCAGCAGGAAAAAAAGACAAAAAAAAAAATGATATACGAAAACTACAACAAAACTGAAACGTATAGCAAAAGTAACAGAAATTGCCACAACGCGACAACGTCAGCGAATGAAGAACAATAGCCAACAGTGACAAAAATGAAAAGAGAGCGAGTGCGAGAGCGAGAGCAAGAGACAGTCGAATACAGAGAGTGAGCAGCGGGTGCGGGTGCGCGGGTGTGGAAAGATCGAGGGACAGGTAAAGGTTTAATAGCTGAGAATAGCGCTCAACAAGAACTGACATAAAACACCGGCCTGGCCTTTCCCGACCCGGCTACGCCGACACTGCCAGCAGAGCGGCAAAACGGCCTTAATGACTGTTACTTGCTTTGCCTAGAGACAGACTCAGAGAGATAGAGAGTGGGAGCGAAAGAGAGCGTTAACTGGAGGAGAGAGCAAGCCAATCAATCTTGATTAGAGATGAGCGCCTAGCAAATAGTTATTAACTATTGCCATTTGTATATCGTAAGGCTCTACGATATTCGCTAAAAGAGAAAAAACATTTTAACGACGTAAAAATATTCAATCAAAATAAATGACAATATGTAATATATACTCATCCCTTCAGTGAATAAAAAACTAAGTTTCTGAAACATCGCTTGTATATTTGAAATAAACACTAAGCGCCACAAAGCCAGATGGATTAATAGGTTCTGCTTGATTACACAACTTTAGAAGGCCCTCTGCGTAGTCATTAGGTATTTAATCAATATCGTGGCACATGCTCGTGTCACGATGATCACGCGTTCAACTCTAGCTGGAGAGCGAACTCACCTGGCTGGGGATCGACGACGAGGTTCTTCGCATACTCGCTCAGTTGCTTTTGTGAACTCTGACGACGCGGCTCATACGCAGAGCGTTGACTACCTACACTACCGAGTTACCTGTTGTCTAGTGGTGTTAGTGACGGTGGCAGTTGATAAGATTTTTCATTTTGATTGCTGCGGCAAATCCCCATTTAATTACGTTTATTAAAACAAATGTTAAAATCGTGATTTTTATTTAATTAATTCGTGTTTTCTTCTTGGCTTTGCTTTGCTTGCAGTGCGCAAAATGTTGGAGGATACCCAGCTTGTTTGGGTAAGGGACGCTGCCGATGGCTATATACAGGGTCGGATTACGGAAATCGGCAGCAAGGAGTTTGAAGTTACGCCCATAGATCGTAAATTCCCAAAACGCACTTGTCACTACGATGATATACACTCCTCATGTGATGGACCACAGGATCACGATGATAACTGTAAGTGTGCAAACAAATGATATTACTATAAATATTTACATGAAAATGTGTCTGTGTGTGGGTGTGTGTGTGTGTGTGTGTGTGTCGAGGGTGAGTGTGCAGGTGTATTTTGTTGCCTTTGTTTTTGGGGACTTTATCTCTAGTTTTTTGTGTGCGTTTCGAGTGAGTCGTTCGTTTGATTACATAAAATATAGAACCGTTTGGATATGTCGTGTGAATGGAAAGAGTTTAGAATCTGTTTAACCAGTAAACACAAGCGGTTATCATCTGCACAAGCGTCAACTGCAACCAACAGACAATATAATGCAAAGAGATAATGTCAAATTCAGTGGAATCGGAATCAGAACCAGAACCAGAGTCAGAACCAAAACCAGATGTATTGCAGCAAAGTGTTTTTCATGAGAAACTTGAATTTGAGATTCGGTTTTCATTGGTAAGAAAGAAGCCCTAAACTTTCAACTATCCGAATCGGAATCTCACGTGTGTTATGCTCTACTTTTTGGGCAAGATCATAAACCTTTATGGTTGTCGTTGAGCATCAAAACCCTTGTCGTTTGATCGTTAGCTACGCTTGCCTGAAACAGTTAAGCGGTAAAGCAGTTAAACATAACCCCCGACCCCGACCGCGACCCCGAAAACGACTACAATCCGGACTCGGATACGGAACCGGGTGAAAGTTAACTTGCACCATAAAACAACAAGCGATTTAATGCATGTTTTGTGCCAGAATAATGAGACGACAACTTACGCCAATTTCGTTTTGCAGGTGAACTTATGCTACTCAACGAGGCCACATTTCTGGACAACCTAAAAACACGTTATTACAAAGACAAGATCTATGTATGAGTTGTACGCTACATATATCAAGTATATCCCCAACTAACAGCATTATGTTTCCCGCAGACCTATGTGGCCAACATACTCATTGCTGTGAATCCGTATCGTGAGATCAAGGAGCTCTATGCGCCCGATACCATTAAGAAGTACAATGGACGCTCGCTGGGCGAACTGCCGCCGCATGTGTTTGCTATTGGTAAGCGGCGATGATTGATGACTGACTGCGCCCGACTGTCAATCATAACTCGCTCTCTCTCTCTCTCTCTCTATCTTTCTCCCAACAGCGGACAAGGCCATACGCGACATGCGCGTCTACAAGTTGTCGCAGTCGATCATTGTGTCGGGCGAGTCGGGTGCTGGCAAAACGGAGTCCACCAAATATTTGCTCAAGTATCTGTGCTACTCGCACGACAGTGCCGGTCCCATAGAGACTAAAATATTGGATGGTAAGATAAACACAGTGAATTTCAATTGCAGACATTCATATTATTATTTATGCGTATTCGTAGATAACTGCATTTATATGCACAATTATTGAGCATAAATAATCCTTAAGAAATTAGCTACCAGTTGGTCGAATTAATCGTGGCAAATTCTATAAAACTTGTAATTATTTTAAACAAAATCAGTTACATTTTCAAATGTAATTTTGAAGTATCCCCCAAATGCATTTTCATTGCATGATTATTAACAAATTTTATAACATATTTTAGTCAATTAAAGCATCCATTTGATGTGGCTCACAAATCGCCAATAGGCTTCTGCCTTCCAGCAGCTTAATCCATAGGATTTCTATAGCATAGTTAATTGCAATTGTTTGCGAAATTATTGTTAGCATTTTGCATGAGCTCATAAGTTTAATGTAATCTACACTATTGCCTAATTAGTATTACACAGACACTCTGCTTTAATGCGTCGCGCTCTCCTCTCTCCGCTCTCGCTCTTAGCCAATCCCGTGCTGGAGGCCTTCGGCAATGCGAAGACCACACGCAACAACAACTCTTCACGCTTCGGCAAGTTCATTGAGGTGCACTACGACGGCAAGTGTCAAGTGGTGGGCGGCTACATCTCTCACTATCTGCTCGAGAAGAGTCGCATTTGCACCCAGAGCGCCGAGGAGCGTAACTATCATGTGTTCTACATGCTGCTGGCTGGCGCTCCGCAGCAGCTGCGCGACAAGCTGAGCTTGGGCAAGCCGGACGACTATCGCGTAAGTGTGGCACAGCAATTTCAAATATACATATATGCAATTAAACGGGCTAAAATCTACCCTTATGTTGTTAGTATCTTTCCGGGTGCACGCAGTACTTTGCGAATGCGAAGACCGAGCAGCTTATACCCGGCACACAGAAGTCCACCAGCCACCAGAAGAAGGGTCCGCTCAAGGATCCCATCATCGATGACTACCAGCACTTTCAGAATCTGGACAAGGCGCTGGGTCGCCTGGGTCTCTCGGAGACGGAGAAGATGAGCATCTACACGCTGGTGGCAGCTGTGCTGCACTTGGGCAACATAACCTTCGAGGAGATTCCCGACGATGTGCGTGGCGGCTGTCAGGTGTCCGAGGCATCGGAGCAATCGATGACCATCACCAGCGGCCTGCTGGGCGTGGATGAGACCGAGCTGCGCACCGCTTTGGTGTCACGCGTCATGCAGAGCAAGGGCGGCGGCTTCAAGGGCACGGTTATCATGTAAGCCGGCGAGCGAAGCGTCTCGAAGTCAGCCATACAATACATTTCAAATACATTTTTGCTTTGCAGGGTTCCTCTGAAGATCTACGAGGCGAACAATGCGCGCGATGCCTTGGCCAAGGCCATCTATAGTCGCCTCTTCGATCGCATTGTGGCTCTGATCAATCAGAGCATTCCCTTCCAGGCGTCCAACTTTTACATTGGTGTCCTCGACATTGCTGGCTTCGAGTACTTTACGGTCAACTCGTTCGAACAGTTCTGCATCAATTACTGCAACGAGAAGCTGCAGAAGTTCTTCAACGACAACATTCTGAAGAACGAACAGGAGCTGTACAAGCGCGAAGGTCTCAACGTGCCCGAGATCACATTCACGGACAATCAGGACATCATTGAGCTGATCGAGGCGAAGTCGAACGGCATCTTTACGCTGCTGGACGAGGAGTCCAAGCTGCCCAAGCCATCGCCATCGCATTTCACCGCCGAGGTGCACAAGTCGTGGGCCAATCACTATCGCCTCGGTTTGCCGCGCTCGTCGCGTCTCAAGGCGCATCGCACGCTGCGCGACGAGGAGGGTTTCCTGGTGCGTCACTTCGCCGGCGCCGTTTGCTACAACACCGAACAGTTCATCGAGAAGAACAACGATGCCTTGCACGCCTCACTCGAGGGTCTGGTGCAGGAGTGTGAGAATCCGCTGCTCAAGCAGCTCTTCCCGTCGGGCAGCAACACGTCTGTGCGTGGCAAGCTCAACTTCATATCTGTGGGCTCCAAGTTCAAGACACAGCTGGGCGAGCTCATGGAGAAACTCGAGCAGAATGTAAGTGGCGCGATAATAGACAACAATTGATCTGTTTGACTGATTTGTATTGTGGCTTGCAGGGCACCAATTTCATACGCTGCATCAAGCCCAACAGCAAGATGGTTGATCGCCAGTTCGAGGGCAACTTGGCGCTGGCGCAGCTGAAGTGCTCGGGCACCATTTCGGTGCTGGAGCTGATGGAGCACGGCTTTCCATCGCGTGTGCTCTTCGCCGATCTCTACAGCATGTACAAGTCGGTGCTGCCGCCAGAGTTGGTCTCACTGCCAGCCCGCACCTTCTGCGAGGCCATGTTTCAATCGCTTAATCTGAGCGCCAAGGACTTTAAGTTCGGCATCACCAAGGTCTTCTTCAGACCCGGCAAATTTGTGGAGTTCGATCGCATCATGCGCTCCGATCCAGAGAATATGCTGGCCATTGTGGCCAAGGTGAAGAAGTGGTTGATACGCTCACGCTGGGTCAAGTCGGCGCTGGGTGCACTTTGCGTCATTAAATGTGAGTTGAAGACGCGTTTTATGAACTCTGTCGTCCCCTTATTGATCATCTTCTCTGCTTTGCAGTGCGCAATCGCATCATCTTCCGCAACAGATGTGTGCTGACAGCGCAGCGCATCGCTCGCGGCTTTTTGGCACGCAAGCAGCATCGTCCACGCTATCAGGGCATTGCCAAGATCAATAAGATACGCACCAACACGCTGAAGACCATCGAGATTGCCAACGGCCTGAAGCTGGGTCGTGATGAGATTGTGGGCGGCGTGAACGATATCTACAGACAAATCGATGATGCTATCAACAAGATTAAGGTGCGTTGAACTTCATTTACTAGTTGTTTGCTAGTTGGCTAATTTTACTGTCTTTTGGCTTGCAGCAAAATCCTCGCATTACACAGCGTGAAATTGATTCCATGTACACGGTGGTCATGGCCAACATGAATAAGCTGACTGTGGATCTGAACACCAAGCTGAAGGAGCAACAGCAGGCCGAGGAGCAGGAACGCTTGCGTAAGATTCAAGAAGCCCTGGAGGCGGAACGTCGTGCCAAGGAGGCCGAAGAGCAACGTCTACGCGAAGAGGCTGAGAACAAGCGACTGTTAGTATTATTTAATAACCATACTGCAACAATTTACTGACAATTCATGTTAAATATGCAGCAAAGTGGAAATGGAAACCAGACGCAAATTGGCCGAGGCACAGCGTCTGAAACAGGAGGAAGAGGATCGACGTGCTGCCTTGTCGCTGCAAGCACAGTTGGAGAAGGAAGCCAAGGACGATGCCAAATATCGTCAACAGCTCGAGCAGGAGCGTCGCGATCACGAGTTGGCTCTGCGTTTGGCCAGCGAATCCAATGGCCAGGTGGAAGACAGTCCGCCCGTTATACGCAAGTATGTTCACTACAATAATAATAATAACGTATTAACAATGAGAGGCGAGTGCAGGAATATAGGAGAATTTACTTGTTTACGGTGCAGGGCAACAAGGGGTTGATGCAAACACGGGATATATTCTAAGGGGGCGTCTAAACAAAACGCAATTCTCAGAAGAATGCAACACGGATATATATTACAGATTATTTAATTTTAACTGAGTTTAGGGATTGTATATATTTGCCAGTTAATCAACGTTATTATTTTTAAAATATTTACATTTAATGAACGAATTGAAATTCACCAACTTTTTCCCCTCCCTCTCACGCAATCTTATCAACACAATTCACACACCCCCCAAAAAAAAATACACACACACAAACACACACACACATGAAACAAAACCAACCAACAAAACACAGTGGTGGTCTCAATGACGCGTCTCCCATGGGTTCCAACAAACTGATCAGGTATAGCACGCTATTTAATTTTAAATATCTTTGTTGTTTCTTGTACAAAATTGAAATTGAAAAACAAAACAAACCTTCTTTTGCTTTCTAAAAATGCTTTACACAATAACTAATTGGATCTTTTACCACACTACAACAATAACAAATTGGACTATGTAAATCTTTAAAACGAAATCCAACAAAAATTATCTTTACTTTCTACTTTATTTCTACTTTTCTATATTCTTTTAATTAATCAAGTTTTTCACAAGTTGTGTCAAACATTGCTTCGCGGTATTTAAATAAGTGAGTTGGTGCTGGTTTTTGAAAACTTTTAATAACTACTAACTAACTAACTACCAAATTACTAATACACTTCTACTAAAACGTATATAGTTATACAATTCACACTAATTAAAGCATCCGTTTTAATGTAATTATCATATATTGGCTACTAGCTGTAGAGCTGCTTGAAGCTGTTGTTCAACTTTTCTAATAATAAGCATTGAATCCCATCAATAACTCACTTTTGCGTACGCTTTTCGATATTCTGCCTGTTCCTACATGCTTACTAATCTCAAGCTTCAACTTTAGATCGGAGAATGTGCGCGCTCAGCAGCAAGCATTGGGCAAACAAAAGTTCGACTTGTCCAAATGGAAGTACTCGGAACTGCGCGATGCTATCAACACGTCCTGTGATATTGAACTGCTTGAGGTGAGTTGGGGAGTTACCATCCTTATTTTACTTTTTACATATTTGAGTTACTTTTGCAGGCCTGTCGTCAAGAGTTCCATCGCCGCTTGAAGGTGTACCACGCCTGGAAGGCAAAGAACCGCAAGCGCACCACCATGGATGAGAATGAGCGTGCACCACGCAGCGTCATGGAAGCTGGTGAGTCGCGGCAATGCTTAATTTTTAATAGTTGCTAAATATTTTGTGCTTACAGCTTTTAAGCAGCCGCCAATTGTGCAGCCCATACAGGAAATTGTCGCGGCTCAGCATCGCTACTTCCGCATACCCTTCATGCGAGCCAATGCGCCCGATAACAGTGAGTAAACTTCTCAAATTAATCTAGCATTTGACTTCATAAAATTCTTTTTAACTTCAGCTAAGCGTGGCTTGTGGTATGCCCACTTTGATGGTCAGTGGATTGCTCGGCAAATGGAGCTGCATGCTGATAAGCCGCCGATTTTGCTGGTTGCCGGCACCGACGATATGCAGATGTGTGAACTGAGCCTGGAGGAGACGGGTCTGACGCGCAAGCGTGGTGCCGAAATACTTGACCATGAATTCAATCGTGAATGGGAGCGCAATGGGGGCAAACCCTACAAGAGCCTGGGTACCAAGCCCAATGGAGCGGGCATATAAAAACACAATTTATCTAAGCCAATAATGTGCAGAACTTAACGAAACGTTGGGAACTAAAAAAAAATGCAAGGAAAATCAAATCTGCCGTTTTGTCGATCGCATTGATCGATTGAACAACAAAATTTCGCAGTCTTAACAAAATTCTATAATATTTTTGCAACACTTTTTGATAAAGACCACGTCCAAAATCTTATGGTTATAAAAAGGAATGATTATTATTATTATTATTATTATACATGTCGACAGTTCTTTTATAAAACAACATTTTTAATTTGCATTTGGATTTCGTTTTAATCGCCCATTAATCCGACGGCTTGTTGGAGCCTTCGCGTACATTTACATACGTACATAACATGCATACAAAATGTAAGAATTACATACATGTGTGTATATCTTTTCAATTAGTTAAGTGAATGTGTAATACGATATAAAAAGGAAACGGCAAGTTGTATTTAGTGTCTAATGCAAATCTATTTAAATGTGTATTTACATAACTGCATATATTTTACAGTATTTTAAATTAAACATTAAAAGCTCGAAGTTATACGTGTGTTATTTGAGGGTTGGAAATTTGATATCTTGGGGTACATAATTTTATTTCATTCGCTGTTATTAATTGTTTGAGATAAATCTAAAAGAAAGTCGTTGCAAGCTTTTAGGTGCAACCAATTAATTGAACAATATTCGTTGCACAGATTTAAATGGTGAATTTAAATATCTCTAATGGAAAATTCGGCATCAGCTGTTTCGCTTTGGCTCGATTAATATCGATAGGAGTGATAACTACAAACCGATAACAACGCACTTTGTCAGGTGGCAACCACGCAGCACGTGGGTTTGTTTACAAAAATGTCACGCAAAACATGGAGCTCGTTGGATAAACCGCCGCTTTCCGAGCCTGTGCTCGAGGTGGTGCAAAGCTTTGGCTTCCAGCTGATGACGCCAGTGCAGACAGCAGCCATTCCACTGCTGCTGGCACGCAAGGACGTCTCCGCTGAGGCTGTGACGGGCAGCGGCAAAACATTGGCATTTCTAGTACCACTGCTGGAGATTCTGCAGCGACGCCACAAGGAAACGCCATGGGGTCCCAAGGAGATCGGTGCACTCATTATCTCCCCCACACGTGAATTGGCCCGTCAAATATCTGAGGTACTCGCGCAGTTCCTGGAACACGAGGAGCTGGAACACTTGAATCAGCAGCTAATTGTGGGTGGAAATAGCATCGAAGAGGACATAGCCACGATGAAGCAACAGACGCCCTGCATCTTGGTGTGCACGCCCGGACGCCTGGAGGATCTGTTTCAACGCAAAGGCGATGAATTGAATTTGGCGGCACGCGTCAAAAGTCTTGAGTTCCTCGTGCTCGACGAGGCGGATCGTCTGCTCGACTTGGGCTTCAAGACGAGCGTCAACAACATACTGGGTTACCTGCCGCGTCAACGACGCACTGGCCTCTTCTCTGCCACACAGACCAACGAGGTCACAGACTTAATACGCGCTGGCCTGCGTAATCCTGTGCTGGTCTCCGTCAAAGAAAAGGCCTCCGTGAATACGCCAGCGCGTCTGCAGAACTTTTACAAAATTGTCGAGCCCGAGTGCAAGTTTCTCACGCTGCTGCAGTTCCTGCGCTCAGCTGCGTCCAGCAGCGGCAAAGTGATGGTCTTCTTTCCCACCTGCGCCTGTGTGGAATACTGGGCCGAGGTGTTGCCTCCACTGCTACCTGCACGCTGTGTCCTTGGCATCCACGGCAAGATGAAGAGCAAGCGTGCCACCGTCGTCGAGCGTTTCCGCAACACAGCGCAGTCGGTGCTGCTTTGCACAGATGTGTTGGCACGCGGTCTGGATGTGCCCGAGATTGACTGGGTGGTGCAGTGGGATCCGCCATCGAACGCCTCCAGTTTTGTGCATCGCGTGGGGCGCACAGCTCGACAGGGAAATGAAGGCAATGCGCTAGTCTTCCTGCTACCCAGCGAGGATGCCTACGTCAAGTTTCTGAAGCTCAACCAAAAAGTGGAGCTGAGTGAATTGGAAGAGGATTGCGGCGCGGTTACTGAGGCATTGTTGCAGTCCACAGTCAAGCAGCTGCATCAGCTGCAGGCCGCCGATAAGGGCATCTATGACAAAGGTATGCGCGCCTTTGTTTCCCATGTGCGCGCCTACACCAAACACGAGTGCAGCGCCATTTTACGTCTCAAAGATTTGGATCTGGGCAAGATGGCCACTGCCTATGGTTTGCTGCAACTGCCACGCATGCCGGAGTTGAAGAACTATCAGGGTGATGGCTTCATAGCGCCCAGCTTTGAAGTGGATCTCACAAAGATGACGTACAAGAATGTCCAAAAAGAACAGGTGCGCAAACAAAAGCTGCAGACGTATGAGGAGACGGGTGCTTGGCCAGGACGCAACCAGAAGCCGCACATGAAGCGCACCGAGTCTTGGGACCAAACCAAGAAAGCCAAACTGGATGCCAAGTCCAAGAAGGAGCTGCGAAAGGCGAAGAAGGAGCGCAAGCGGCAAACTGAGGCGGGCAACAAACAGCGCAAGCGGAAACAACAATTCACGCAGGAGGATCTCGATGAGTTGGCCACGGATATACGACTGTTTAAGCGGCTCAAGAAGAAAAAGATCACCGAGGATGACTACAACAAAGCAATGGGCATTGATGACGATGACGACTGACAACAACAGTTGAATGTGTAAAGTTTTCAATCATGTAAATAATTAGATGGAAATGTCTTTTAAAATATGCAAATGATGGAACTTACGAATTTCATAATACTGCAAAATAAATTAAGAAATATTTTCGTATTATTTATACACAAGATTTCTGAATACTTTTTTATTTACCTACTATAAAAACACAACAATACATAAAACGATTCAATAATTTTTAAAACGAGCTTGTTGATTAATTATATATTTTTTATTTTCCTATAAGAAATGCCACTTGATTTTACAAGAAATATAATGACTTGCTAGTGAAAAAATATAGTGTTCACTTCTATAAAAGTTAACATTATCGAAAATTCACTCTTTGGAGCGCGAACTGTAATCAAATAGAAATGATGCGAATCATGCTTAACTCAAAGTCTTCAATATCGAATTTAATTTAATTTGCTGCACAAAAAATGATAGACAACTACAATTCACCTAAGAACTTGTTTATTTGGCGGCGTCTTGATTTGTGGCACCCGAAATGAAGACCAACAGCACCACAGGCACAATGTACATCCAGTACTTGGCAAAGAAGCCACGATTATCACGAACCTCGCCACGTTCACGTGCCTCACGCTCCCGCTCGTACTTCTGGATAAAACTGCCAGTATCTGGCACGGGAGCCAACTCAGCATGTCTAATGATGACATCGGATCTGAAACGTTTCTCCTTGATTTGCGCCAGATCTTCAGAGGAGCAGCCCGAAGTCTTTGGCACCGGATCCTGTGAGGCTGTAATGCCGGTGACAAAACCATAGGCATCCAACGAGATCCAGAGCACATCGTTGAACTGCGAGGAGAGCAGGCTGCAGGCTTTGCTGGAGGTCAAAAAGCGTTGGGTGTTGCCATTGGGGTATGTGACCGTTGCCTTCAAGCGGTAGAATCCATTCTGCTTGCTCAGCGTCTTCATGTCCTCCAATTCGCTATCGCTCAATTCATTTTGGAGCACAGTTGACAGACCAGCATTTAGACTTGGAATAGAAATGTTGCCGCGCTGCGAAAAGTGATCGGGCCGCGAGGGAGACAGCGAATGCTGCAAGTCAATGTTGATCCAGCTGTCGTGCTCCAAAAAGCCCCAGGAACAGGTCAAAAAACAGCTCAGCAGCACAACTAACGCAGAACTCGCTTTTGCCAACATTGTCGTCTATTAGAATGATATAAATAAGTTGTTTAATTTGTAATTTCATTCAATTTAACACACAATTACTTACGTTTTATTGAATTATATTTTTTAACAAGTCATTTAATATTTTCTCAGATGATTTTTAATAGCTATAAACTTATCGATAACGCGATAGCCGCGATAGGCAAGTGTGCTAATTATTAATAAAGGTTGTTTTATTGTGTGATATTGGAATTTGAAACTGTATAATTGTAGCTTGTAATTATTTATTGAATATTATTGCAGAGGTTATTTGAAAGAGTATTAAATTTGTTAAATTTTTATCATTTGTTTATCAATCGGAATATGTTATTTGTTTCAAAGAGATTGGCAGTTCTTTCTAAAGTTGTCATTCACAGCGATTCAGCCACATGTAATAACGTTCGGAATAACATAAATTGTTATAAATTGTGCTTTATTGCATTTTTGGTGACCCAAAAGAGCTCAGCCGCTGCAATGGGCAAGACATCAAAGGACAAACGCGATATATATTATCGTTTGGCCAAGGAGGAAGGCTGGCGAGCTCGTAGCGCATTCAAGTTACTGCACATTGATGAGACGTTCGGCATTTTCGATGGTAATGAATAAAAATACAATAATTATCACTTAATTCTACATTTACATTGCTTCTAGGCGTTCACCGCGCTGTCGATTTATGTGCAGCGCCTGGAAGCTGGTCCCAAGTGCTATCGAAGAAGCTCTTTCGCAGCTGCCTCACAGACGACGAAAAACTGGCCGTGAAAATCATTGCAGTTGATCTGCAGGCGATGGCCCCACTCCAGGGCGTCGTTCAGATCCAGGGCGACATCACTAAGGAGTCCACTGCCGAAGCAATCATTCAGCACTTCAGCAGCGATACCCAGCAAAAGGCGCAGCTCGTGGTGTGCGATGGAGCACCCGATGTCACCGGTGTCCATGAGATGGATGAATATATGCAGAACCAACTGATCGTCTCGGCACTGAGCATTGCCACTTTTGTGTTGGAGCCGGGCGGCAAATTTGTGGCCAAGATCTTCAAGGGAAACGATAACTGTCTGCTCGAATCCCAAATGCGCGCATTCTTCACCAATTTTCGCATCTATAAACCGCCAAGTTCGCGTCCCTCGAGCATCGAAGCATTTGTGGTGTGCAGTGGCTTCCATTTACCCGCTGGCTACATTCCCCAAATCATTAATCCCGCCCGGGATGATATTAGAGCCTTGTCATTGAGAACAGGCTCGGCGACAAATCGTAGATTGATTCCTTTCATAGCTTGCGGCGATTTGAATGGCGCTCTCGATGATCAGGCGGCGAATGTAGATAATGAAATAAGTTTGGAGGATATCGAAATGACCTATGATGCTATAATGCGTAAATCGCAATCAACCGAGGACTTCAAGCAAGTGCTAAATGATGTTTTTCTGCAGGAAATCGCTCTCCGAAAACTGCAAATTGCCGAAAAATGAATCCAATAAACCATAAACGAGTCTGACTGGACAATAGTCTGAAACTATATACACATGTTAATTTATTATGCAAGTAAGCATGGCTTTAGTCAAGTTTTGACTTGATTACAATATTTACTTTCTATCCTTTTAGCTTGTATCATTAGAGCTTAACGCTATTAAGTCTGGAGAAGCTTTATACTTTCGTAATATTCTGTCAGTCTTAGTTTTATGCTGATAATACCAAGTTTCTAAAATTGAACGGGTCTAAATTAGTTATTGTTATTGTTATGATGATTCAAAATACTTCATATTTCCATAATAGTTTGCTGTTGTGTTTAGTTTCGTGTTGATAAAGCCAATAGAACTGTTCTCAAAAAAAAGTTTAACCAACTCCAATTATTGAAGAACTTTAACCAAATCTTTATTGGACACATAAATACATATAGAATGGGAAACAAAACGAGTGTGGCGATTTATTAAAATTAAATGAGATGTTTGCAGATGATGAATCTTCGGTAAATACTAAAACATATTTTAAACTGCGCCATCGACAACAATCTGCAGAATGGTCCGCCGCTTGGGATCATAAGAGAATCCATTGCTGCGGAACAATTCAGACTCGTAGAAGGGCTTCAAATTCACAATATCCAGCTGCTTGGCACGCTCGATTAGATCGCGTTCCATGATCTCCACATTGGTGGCGCTGGGTCCATCCTTGCAGCGTATGTAGGCCAACTGATCGAGTGTCAGCTGACGCAGAATGAAGAACAGCAGCTCGGAATGATCCTTCTGGAAGGCCAAGTACTTTTGGAATGTGTTGCGCATCTTCTTCATCACACTGAACTTCTGCGCCTCAATGAAGCTCTCCAGCATCATGCGTATGGCCATGCTGACGTCCGCCTCCAAGACATTCTCGCGCAGATGCAGGCGAGCATGTGCCTCCGCCATGCGAATGACGCTCTCGATGTGACGCACTGTGATGGGCAGCGAGCCGGTGGCAAATGATTCCTGACGCAGCTGCGAGTACATTTTGGCAATCTTGTCCTCATCAATGTTCTGCAAGTAGAAATAGATTCAAATTGGTAAATAGTTGCCTTAAGATTTAAATAACAGGAATGAAGCAATTGTATTCCATAAACAATTGAGTGTTCAATTATTCATTATTAAACAAAATTATGTAAAATTACTTACTGTTAGCTTTGGTCGTATATTCTCCTTGGCGTAGACGATGTATTGACGCAGCAAATCCTGCGGTATTTCATCGACTGTCTTCAGCTGTGGGTCCTCCAGCTCTGGCTGCTCCTCCTCGCTGGGATGATGCTTCATGTGCGAGTGCACAACGAACTTGGCCAGCTGTTGGTCCTGCATGGGATCGAATTCATCCTTGACTACACACAAAATATCGAAACGCGACAGAATCGGCTCCGAGAGATTCACATTCTCCGAGAAGGTCATTGAGGGATCGTAGCGACCACCAATCGGATTGGAGGCGGCAATAACAGTGCAACGTGCCTGCAGCGAGGTGACAATGCCGGCTTTGGAAATGGAAATCGACTGCTGTTCCATGGCCTCGTGTATCGATGTGCGATCCTGATCGTTCATCTTATCAAACTCATCGATCAAGCAAACACCTTGATCCGCCAACACCAAAGCGCCCGCCTCGAGTGTCCACTCCTTGGACACGGGATTGCGACGCACGTAGGCAGTCAAGCCCACAGCGCTGGCTCCCTGGCCAGTGGTGAAGACAGCGCGCGGTGCAATCTTCTCGGTGTACTTGAGGAACTGTGACTTGGCTGTGCCGGGATCGCCGCAAATCAGCATGTTGATGTCGCCACGCACCTTGTGCTTCTCGCCGGGATTCTTGGACTCGCCGCCAAAGAGTGCCAAAGCCAAGGCACGCTTGATGTACTCATGGCCGTAGATCGAGGGCGCCATCGATGACACAATTCGCTCGGCAATGCGCGGATCTTTGCTGAGCTTCTGTATGGTGGCAATGTCCTCGTCCGTGAGCGATTGCACCACCTGCTTGGAGTCCTTGACCACCACATGGTTGGCTATGATGACCGTAGCAAACACTGGAAAGCCTTGATCCGTGTTGAGCGAGCCATCGTAGTTGTTTGTGTAGATGCCCGTGACTTCCAGTTCATCGCCTGGTTTGCACTGATCACAGAGATCGGCGAGTAGAATGACGTCCTTGCTGCGTGGTATGCGACCAGCTGGAATGCGTCCCGGCGACTCTTGCAGTGTGATCTTCTGGTAGTTGCGATACAGCGTCTGCTCCATGTTGATGGAGAAGGGTCCAGTGCTCTGGCACTCGGGACACGAGCCGGGCTTGACTTCAGTGTTCTGCGACTGCACAAAGGGACCCAAAACATAGCCACACTTGACGCAATCGTACTTGATGACCGACAGCTGGGGCAGCACACCAGTGGTAGCGGTGACCACACCCAGTGTGCGCACCAGCTGGTTGAGATGCAGCTTGCGGAAGGTTCTCAACTCTTCAATCAGCGGCAGCTCTGAGACGCGCACATGAATCTCGGTGGTGACACGTTCGTAGGTGGGGAAGATGGACAACACCATGTCCTTGGCCACCTTGTCGAAGATCTCTAGCATCTGGAAAGGCGCCTCGGGCAGAAAGTAGGCCAGCACATGCTCCTTGTTGGCCAGATCAGTGTAGGACACCACAAACGAGGATTTGTTCTGTTCGCACATGCGACGTATGCGATCGCGATATGTGTAAGCGCCACGATCGTCGACGAAGGTGCGCAGAAAAGATTGAAAGCGATTGGCAATCTCTGTGCGTGGTCCCAGCATACTGACCCACTCTTTGGTCGAGTGGCCCTTGGTGTCCTCTAGGTTCTCGATCGATTCGATCATTTCGGCATCTTCTACTTCGCCCACAGCGGCTTTTTCGCCAGCACGACGCTTGGCACGCGGTCCCACATCGTCCTCATCATCTGACTGGCCAAAGCCCAGATCGCGATCGTCACGATGAATTCCAGCAGCGCGATCACGACGATTCATTTCCGTTTCGGCGGCAAAGCGATCGCCCTGCGACATTTCCGAGAAGTCTTCGTCGTCCAGCATGGCGGGATCATAGTGATCCAGCTCGGGCATGGCACGGTAATCTGAAGGAAATTTAATCTTGTCAGAAAAGAACTTACAGAGGTTGTGTTTACTTACCGTTCTCCATATTGTCGCCGAACAGCTCCTCGCCATCCTCCTCCTCCTCATCGCGCACTGTCTGATCGCCCAGGATCTCATCCTCGTTCTCGAAGGGCTCAAAGTCGCCCACTGGCGACGTCATTGCGGCGCGCAAATCGCGACGCTCTGCGGCATCGCTGGGCGTGTTTGGAGGTGGTGAACTGGGATTATCCTAACAACATTATTATTAGCATCGGAACAATTCCACATTTAGTAACAGCTTACCATTTTGTTTCTCTGCGAGGCTTTTTTATTATTTATAAAATATTAACAACAGCAATTTTTATTTATTTATTTGCGCTCCAAGTCTGTTGTCGCGTCTGCTGGAATGCTGTGTGTGAATGGCGTGCAATTTTTTGGCGGGAAGCAGCGTGACCGCAAAGGCATTTTTAAAATGCACCATTTTAGGTAACGGAATATACCACAATATACTGCAGCCATTTGATGTGGTTGCATTTATTAGCGTTGTTAATATAATAACAGAGTGAACAAGAATAACTATAGACTGCATTAAAATAAAAACGAAGTAAAATTTCCGCGCACTTGGCAACCAACGAAAAACATTTGAATTAAAACGAAAACCATATTGTTGACAATTATCTTATGCGTGTTGCTGTTAAAAAGCTGATTGCTATGCAATGAACACGCAGAAGAGTATGTAATATTTGTGGACATTTTGTTAATCTTTCGCCAGATGGCTCAATGGTCTAGGGGTATGATTCTCGCTTTGGGTGCGAGAGGTCCCGGGTTCAAATCCCGGTTGAGCCCGCTGAATTTTTTGCATTTTTTATATTCTAAAATTATATTTTGCATATTTCTAAGGGTAATCAAGTTTAAAATGTATCTTACAACACGTCATAAGTTTGTGAAGTTGTCTTAATAATGCATATTGTGCCGTAAATTAACTATCTAGTTAGTCCTTCTTACGTATTTAAAAGTTCGCGAAGACCATAAGATACACTTATTTACTTAATTATACATAAAGCACACATATAATATATAACCAGCGCATTTGCAGCCAATCGCAACACAGTAAAAAGTCTTCACACGATCGATTCCACAGGCAAGAAAGGGAGCAAGCATGTATTCGTATTCGTCAGCAGTCGCTGCTGATCTTTATGCTTACTCTTTCTAGCACACTTGCTGTGTATACACCAAATTGGATATGTACCGTATATGCTAAAATATGTGTATGAAGGCAAGCGCAATAGCAACTGCGTTAACTGCGCTCCCATTCGCACTCCCTATGATCACTGCCATTGGCAGCACACAAAATGAAGAGATTACTTTGTATTGCGTGCAACATTATAATGCAGGGCTCCCAGTCGAGTTACACTAACATGGCCATTTAGATATTTTGTCAAAGATTATGATATTGCAGCTGTATTAAAAGCGTTAGGGGCCAAACGTGATCCTATTGCATGGCACGTGTTTGAGCCACACACATACTCTAATGCTCTGCGCCTTCTACTTAATTATAGAAAATACGGCTCGCTTTTGGGGCGGGGCGATTTATTGCACCGGAAGGAGTCGCCTTGGCCAAAGCTGTTTCGCATTTGCATAGGAATCGCATGCAGCGACAATGGGCCGGTCACATGCAGAATAATTGCGGCCATACAATGACATTAAAGCGAAGCCACAGTGTAAGTGAAAATCGGGAGTGGGGTTGGGGTAGGGAGAGGGCTGTGTTCCGTGTCGGTGCCGCAGACAGAACTGGAGAGAAAGCGTGCTGAGTAATTGCAGCTTTAAATGACATTAAACGCGCATCGTGCAGTTTTGCCCTCTTGTTTTATTTATTTATGTATTTGTGGTAGTACTATAGTTGTAGCTGTGGCTATTTTTTTTTGTTTAGTTTTAATTTTTTTCAGCATTTCTCAATTGTGTTGCACAGCGAGAAAAAGAGTTATAATATATTGAATTAAGCTCATTTCATTTTAAAATTTTGTCCCAGCCTAATTCTAGAAATTATATTGGTTGAGGCAGATCAGCTAATTTTGTCTGACGAATTCAAGAGTTATATTAACATTTTTTTCTCAGTGTACAGTGTTGCCTGGATGCACTGGTTTGTTGTTGCCACCGCACGTGCCCCAAAGCCAGAAGTCATTTGTCGATGCGGAATTGCCAGACATTTTATAAGCCCAGTCACTTCCAGTAACTATCCAAGACAGCGAATTATTTCTTATTAAAATTTAAAGGCCACTCGCCGCAACGAAGTGAAGGGGAGGAACGAGAAGAGGGTGAGGAGAAAGGTGCGCTGCAATCAGGTAGAAAGGTGAAAGAAGCTCAAGCGATTGCAAATTGAGTCATTTTTCATTTGGAGCTGAAATTAATGGACAGTGAGAACGCCACATAACCGAGAGAGCTATTATTCTAACCTCAATATGTCACATTTTCGTTGCTTACAAATTGGAGCGTGTTTCTTTTTCAAACACTAAAGTCTCCACATTTGCAGGCTACAAAAAGTAGTAAATGTAAATATGTGTATGAAGTGCACATATTTTGTATTTACATTAAATGTACACAAAGAGAAATGTTTGTATTTGAGAATAGAGTTGTTGGGTGTGAAGTCATTATTATTGTTATCTAGGGCATTGGAACATGTGAGCTTAATGTTTACACAAACACACTCACATATTGTACATCGTTTATTATGCAGGAATGCATTAATGAGAAACGCTATAAAAAATATAACGCAACTCATGCTCTAATATTTATGTTTAATTTGTTGATCACGTTTTAAAGCACAATTCAGGGGCAGCCAACTTAACTCGTTTGATATCGCTGCGCATAAATTTAAAATGCAAATTTTTGGGCGCAGCCAACTTAACTCAGTGAGAGCACTGCGCATAAATTTAAATTGCAAATTCGAGTTTAGTTTAACTAAACACATATTTTGTTATACATCAAATAAGCCAGCGACCCTCAACATTGTTATAAATAAATAACACTCTATATAACGATGATGCACTAATGCCATAAAAGGAGTTGCGCCAGTGTTGTCATTACCATAAAAAAGCATATAATTTCACGATGGTCGAGCGGACAAAACAGGTACTACAGTCGAACCTCAATATGTGCTTATGCAATTTCGTTACATTACGCTTCGCACATCCTTTCGGGTTGCGTCACGAGTGTGAGTGTGGTCTGAGTGAGCGAGGGTGGGAGAGGCGTTAATAAGCACAAAATCCCACATACACCACACAAATACACACGTAAAGTTTGCCAAATTACGAGGTATAAAAATGGCGTCTCATTATGGTAAATTTAATATTTCATGGGCAATTTGCCAGGATTGAAACCGACACACTTCAAAAATTGCGTACCTCAAACACACACGCACTTGCACACACACACACACGCACACACACACATATATTGACATTCAGGCACTCAAATTCATTCATTCTTCATTCCAGGCTTGCCGCATAAATGTGGCCGCTGCTGAGGAAGCGAATGCGAGGAGAGAGGGAGAGAGAGAGAGAGAGAGAGAGAGAGAGTGAGAGAGATTCTCACTCTTTCTTGCCGTTTCTTCATATGCTTCACTCATACAATTTTAAACTCAATTAAAAGTTTGCGTATTAGACAAACTTGCGCCACGCCGAGACACGTTGTTGACGCGACCACGCCCCCATCCCATGTCCGCCCATCCAACCAGCTATCCATCCATCCATCCATCTATGCTCCGCCTATAAGTATGCAATTTAGCATTGCCAATGGACCTGGGGCCAGAGCCAGCGCTGTGCGTCGACTGCCATTTGCAAACCCAAATGACATTCGTATTTAGTTGTCATTAAAAATGTGCGCGAGATATATCTAAATGACTTTGGCATGACACAAGCAAGTATGCTCGTATATATATGTACTTATATACACATATATAGATAGAGTAGTAAGTATGTCAGTGTGTGCGATTGCGACACGTGTTGAGGTTGTGCCCCTTCAATTGAAACCAACAACCCATTGACATATTTTATATTTACACAGTACGTATGCGCATTGATACGCTTTTTAGACACATTTTATATACGTACTGCCTCCTGTACCACAAATTGTAGTGACTTGCCAATTACACTTCTTGGCAAGCAACATAGTTTTCATACCTGTGCTTCTTGCTCCACACACTGAACTAGTTTGCAATGTTTCGTTCGCTTGCCAAACTTTTTTAGTACGTGATCGATTTATGAGCTGCTAGCTTTTCGACAGTTGATTTTGTGACCACACAATTGTTGAAGTTTTGTTTTGTAGCTTATTTTGTCAATTAAGAATGTGCGCAGTTGTAGAGGTTTATTCTCAAATCATTATGTTTATTTTAAAAGTCATTTGTGGTGCCGGAAGGTTGTCTGAAATCGAGCTGTTAAAGCATTAGAACAGACTCAAGTCGGCAATAGCTTAGTATTTGATTATCGTTCGTCAATATTTATTATTTTACCCCAACCCTGCACATAAAAAAAAAAAGAACGAGCCTAAAAAAGCCAACCGAGTTGCTTAAGGTGAATTAATTGACGCTTAAAGAACAGAAATGACAACACGAAATATTTCCGGTAAGCTGGATTTACCATAACAACAAAAAGAATTCATACCACAATCATCCCGATTATTTTGCTGTTGTTGTTGCTGTTGTTGGAGCTGTGGCCAATTTGCTGTGTGGCGAGCACAAATTGCGAGTGGCTGGCGAGACGCATGAATAATGGAAGCAAATCGGCAAACAGCAAAAAGTTAAATGCTTCTAATGACACAAAATGAAGCAAATGACGAAAAATTGCGCAAAACAAAAGAGACAAATAATAATATAGCAAAATGGCCGCCCAGTTTGGCAGCCAACGACAATGGGCCTACAACTGGTCAGCCAAACAATCTAACACGCACTCTTTTTTTTTTTATTATTATTCTTGTTGTTGTGAAGAGCGAGACATCGAGAGAGAGAGAGAGAACTCTCTGAGGAGCTGGTGAAGTGAATTACCAACAGCAGAAGCCGCAGCAGCAGCAGCAGCAGCGGGCAAATCGAGAAAAGCATGTGCGCGGCATAATTACGAAGCAATTAGACGAAATTATTATTGAGGTCACCCAGACCCCAGAGCCGGCGCACTGAGTTTTGTGCGGGCGGGCGGACGATGGGACGGATGGACAGGCGGACGGGCGGTCGGGTGGTCCATAGAACATATGGCCAGTTCCAGTTCGAGTTCCATTTGCCATGGCGAGAGTGGCAGCGTTTGCTGTGGGCCACTCTGATACTCGTCCCGGCGATATTTGCAGGCGTGCCAAAAGGATGCGTACGTCATTATCATTCATGGTAGAGTGAATAAGGCGCAGCGCAATAGCCACCGAATGGAAGAACAAAGCGCACACTGAAATAAGTATGACAGGCACTCGATAAGCCAAGCAGAATGCTCAATACCCTCCCGGCACAATTTAATATTTAATGCTTGACATAAAACCAGGAGTTTAATTTGTTGCGACGTATTTTAAATTTCGGAATGCCCTTATTAAGTTTCCTTTGTCAAATTAAAATGCCTTGCTGAATTATTTGCTTTGTGCTTTCATAAATTCTACCACATTTAATATAATATTGTTTTTTTTTAAGAAAACATAATGCTTTTACTTCCACTATAATAAAAACAGTTTTGAATTTAATGTGACATATTGTTAATATATATTTTTCTTTTCAAAGAATATTCTTTGTGTTGCTTAGTGCTTTATTCTAATTAAAAAAAGCAATCATATGTTGTGACACATTTGAATTATCACATACTTTTATTCTAGTCTAATAAAACCAGTTTTGAGTGCTACGAATTTGCTACGACATAAATTTTGAAGAAGCCTTTTAAAAACATTTGTGAAATGTAAAGCATTGGCTTGTCTCATAACTTCTGGCATTTATATCCAACTCTGCGATTCTCTCACCCTTTCTTTTGCAGTAGTGTACACATAAACAAAAAAATAATGCTGGTGTTGGGCTCTAATGAGCATGCAATCTGCAGGCGCCAAATGGCCAATGGATATTTGAGCAGCTGCCATTGGGATTGGGACATGGACATGGGAATGCCAATAGAGCTCGGGGAGCTGGGGGTTAGACAAACGAAGAGAGCGAGAGAGGGAGAGAGAGAGAGAGCAGTAGAGACTACTTAAATCGCGTGGAGCACTTCAATTATGGCAAATGGGTTATAAAGTTGACACGTGAGTTTTGCATTTAGCTGAAAATCAGCTGCATTTAATGGCCAGGCAGGCAGGCAGGTGGGCAGGTAGGCAGCTAGCCAGCTGGTCAGTTCGATTAGAGGCGCCTCCAATATCCGCAGACGACCA
Source organism: Drosophila siamana (assembly GCA_035047445.1). Lineage (NCBI taxonomy): Eukaryota > Metazoa > Arthropoda > Insecta > Diptera > Drosophilidae > Drosophila > Drosophila siamana. Next base: position 12,016,093 of record JAWNPP010000004.1, on the reverse strand, counting down.
GCGAGTAGAGAGATAGCGGAATCGCGTGCATGAAATTTAATAAAGTAGTCAAAACATGGAAAACAATGACAATGACAACGACAACGACAATGACAACAACGGCTAACAGCTGAGCTCGGGGTTTTTGGGTGGAGAGAGGGAGGTGGGGAGGGGCGCGCGACCTTAATTGTCGCTAGGCAGCCAGCTAAAGACCTTGCTTGCATGTTGGCTGGTTGATTGGCCTGACTTACCTTTTCTCTCTCATGTTTTTTTCCGCCGCTTCGTTTTTTTTTTTTGGTTTGGCAGGTGCACTCAAACGTTGCATAGTTTCAGGCGTTCAACTTTTGTAGGTCGCCGACAACGAAAATCGAATGTCATATCGCAAAAAAAAAGAAGGAAAACGCACACACACACACACTCACACATCTCCCAAATACACAGTTGAAAAGCTTGACGAAGGTTACAAGGTCTTAACATTGATTTTGATTTTGACAATAGTTGTACATGTACACACAACAACTCCATCCACATCCACATCCACATCCGTGGAGCATGTGTGTGTGTGTGCGTGTGAGCACATATGTGCCACACTGGCATTTCAACTTTGAAGGACTTTGAAAGTATGCGGGGTCTTCGCCAAATTGACACTAGACACTGTTGCTAAGAGCAACTTTACATACCCCAAAGCACATAGTATATGTTATGTATGTGAACACGTGTGTGCTCCAGGTGTAATCCCAAGGCATAGTTGGGCTTGTTATTGTCCGAACTGTCCCTTTTCCAATTAGCCAAAAAAAAAGAAGAGAAATAAAAACGACATCTGTGGGCAAAGAAATTAAAGTTTAAATTTATTGCTGAATTGGAAACATTTTGACCATCGTGTATTTTCGTATTTTTCAGCACTGTATTTTTCTAAATCACTTTGTTTGCAGGTGTTGGAAAGTGAGTAAAATTCAGAATTCGATTTGAGCTGACGTTGCGATCTGAAATCTAAAGCTGCGCATTTCCACAACTTGAAATCTGATTATGGAAATTCCATTAAAAGTTTTATGGGCTTGGAAAATGTTTGAAAATCACGCACCCCGCCTAAAGTGGGACGGAAATCGAGTTAGTTGAAGGCGGGGTCAGATTGGTGCGAAATGCAGCTGCAGCCAAAGTCGAAGCGGAAGCGGAAATGTGACGTAAATAAATACCGCAGTAGCACGCACATTCTTCGCTCGCCCACAGCGACAACAACAACAAGAACAACGAGCGTTGCAAGTGTTGCAAAACTGCAGCGACAACAAAAAAGAAGGGGGAAAAAAGAAGTCGAAAATGTTAAAATAAACATTTTGATGCACGCTGGCAAAATGTACAACAGCAACAGCAAAATTTGTGTGCAGCAAACTTTGACTGAATTGCGGTTGCGTTTTGCGTTTGCTATTTTTGTTCATTGTCCATTGTTGGTGTTTGCTATCGCTGTGCTTGTTATTCTTATTAGCTTTTTATGCGTCACGCAATGTGCTCCAATTAATTTATGCAAATTGCGAATTAGTTTAGCGCACAGAAACTTTAATTAAAATTTTGTTTTATGGTCAAGCGAATGTCAAGACTCTTTAAATAAACGTCGCACTTTGTTTGGCCAACGTTTGTATTGATTTTACTCCTCGCGATTGTGTTAAATATTTACAATAAAATTCATAACATAACATGCCATACAAATGTCGACTGTGTGTCAGCTGTGTTTCGTATTTCATTTTCACTTTTCCGCTTTCATTTGCCGAACTTAATCCGCATCAATCAATCATTTTTAAATGTTCCCGTTTTCACACATTGTTTGTTATCGATCATGTTTCATGTGTTATGCATACGAAATCTGTGCGCTTTTGTGCCATCGCACAATTCGATAAATCTTTCAAACCCACATGTATATATTTCCATGGGCTTAATCAATAAAATAGCTCTTCTTTAATATAAATATATTTTTATTTTATTTGGAGGTTTAAAAATTTATTTTTTTTTTTACAATTAAATTGCATTTTTATTTCAGTTCATTTGTGGGAGTATCAATTTCAGTGCTGCGACAACCCTTTTTTCCTGTAGCCCTGAGTTGTGCAATAAGGACAACATAATGGGTTCAAAGAGCAGTTCAGCATGATATAAACTAATTTTAAGCAAACACGTGGGCTGCAAATTATGTCTTAGCATAAATAATAACTTTTTTTATTATAGACGGCATCTTAAAATTCTCTCTTACCATAAATATGAAAATTTTATTCCACTTTATTTTCATTTATTTTTAGCGTGTAGATTTTTACAAAATTGATCACATTGTTATCACTCAGATTTGATCGAAAGGCGTCTAATGGTAGAGCGCCTTCTCACTGACGGCAATATATTTGCGTCCATTGATAACCACCACCTCCATCATGCAAGGCACACGCTTTGGCGTCGTTGCGTTGGCAGCCACATTGTCTGCTGCTGCGGCTGCCTCAGGTTGTGTGGAGGCAGGCAGTGTGGCGGCAACAGCAACAGCGGAGGCGGCAACAGCGACGGCAGCAGCAGGAGCAGCGTTTGCAACAGGCATTTTCGTGTTGACGGCTGCGGTCCAAATTGGTGGAGCTGTCGTTCCTGGAGGTGGCTTCACAATTTCATTTAGCCGCACCCGCATTTCTTTCTTCGGCTTCAGTTGTTCGTCCCTAGCCTTGCTGCATATCTACGAAAGTAAATCTCAGGTTCTTTACACTTTTTACACTGCATTAAATATTTGATCGCTTACGGGGCACAAATAAATGTTCGTTTGCGTGTCATAATCTTTGACAATTTTGCGGGTTCGTTTGTTACAACACGTGCACTTCGAGAACGGAGCCATTGCACTTGCCAATGAAGTAAAATGAGTGAGAAGAGTGCTTAGATGAGTGTTGGTTAACATACAAAAAGGAGTGAAAACTTTGGCAATAATCGTTGGTTGTCAGTGGTGGAAAGTTTCGTTCTAATCGATTGTTTTCCGTTTGCGATTGTCGAATTTGATTTGAACGCATTTTGATGGCCGGTCGCTCTACCTGTGCCAAATTGGCCAACTTTCTAAGTGCCTGCATATTTTGCATTTATCAAACGCGCTGCATGCACTCAAACTTGGCAACAGCATCCGCTGATGGCCTGTGTAATGACCTTTGATGTCAGCTGGCTGCTAGCTTTGGCTCCTGGCTGCCGTGGCCGTTGCTGTTGCCGTTGATGTTGCTGGTTTAGTCAGGGCTCGTATTCGCATTAACGCCATTAGGCCAATTTGGCAGTTTGCCCTGTGACAAAATGCACACAAACAGCCAACCAACCAACCAACCAACCAAACAAGCAAAAAAAAAACTAAAAAACCTAAATGAAACTTTCGCAAAGGTAACAAAAGGCGCGGCGCAAATGGAAGTCAAACTGCAGTCAACGAGTTGCGACCCATAGCCTGCCGTCTCTCCCCCCTGCCTCTCGCTCTTGCCCACCTTGCTGCAACACATATCAATGCAAGTTCAAATAGAAGTCAAGTGAGGAAAACAAGAAGAAGATGTAAACAAAAAAGACAGCAGCGAAAAAACACAAAAAAATGGTAGAAAAAAAATTGTCTGCAGCTGCCACAGTCGCAGTTGTTTCTTGTTTGTTTCCATGGCTGCAAACATTTCTCTTCGTTAACCCAAGTTGGCTTTAATTACGTTCCCAACAAGCTAGCTCGCAACTGTGTCCTGCCATTTAACGGACATTTTTGCATTGTTTCCACTGGCTGCTGCTGCTGTTGCTGCTGCTGCTGCTGCTGTTGCATGCCTCAATTTATGTTCATTTGAAAGCCCCTTTTACTGTCAACCCATCCTCTGGCTGGCTTTAAGCTTTCACCCACTTCCACCGCCATCGAATGGAACGTCAACAGCTGTAAACTACAAAAGATGCACTTGGGTACCAGCTGTGTCTTTGGTTATTTATTACCTGCCAAACGCTATGAATTGACACAGCTCACGGTTAGAAATTGCTGAATTTCAGCATTCTTAAAAGCGTATTTTGCAATGCATTTGTGTGTGGCAAATAAGTTGTGACTTTGAAGTGCAGTAAAAATGTAAATAAACCTAAAGTTTATCTCGGAAAGTTCGTCTGCTGCTGCTGCTGCTGCTGCAGTTGAAATGAATTTGATATCTATATTACACATCAAATTTATCGTAGATGACACAGTTTGCAATAAATTATTTACCTCACTGCACTGTTGTTTTAATTCGTTTTCTGAAATTGACTTTGTAGATTTGCTGTCTTCTGTTTGTATAAATTAAATTGCAACTGCACGAACTTCGTTGAGTGCGGCTATGAATGCTTCTGTTTTGCCATCAACCCCAATGGATCAGTGAACAATCGATTGATTGATCGATCGTGTGTTATCGATCGTTTGTCTATCGGTGCACGTTGGCGCCATCTATGCGTGGCATTTTCTATTTGCCCATTTTCTCGTTTCCCGTCCCTATTGTGGTCGCCTTTGACGTCAGCCGGGCAAATTGAATGTAATGGACGGACGGACAAAAGCATTTGATTTATTAGTTTTGTCATTAAACAAATTGTCGAACAATGGCATGTTCTTTGCATATGTAGTATAGCATATAGTATAGTATCAGACTCGCATGCAGTGGACGACCACTCGCACTCTGGCTGTGAACTGCTTTCGTTGCCAGCACTTATTTATGTAGATTGATATTTATTTGTGATAAACACAGCCATTGACGCAAGTTTGAATAAACATTTTCATTACCAAAATGTACACGAGTCCCCCAAGGACATCAACAGGCTGTGCTCCACTCCGTTTGCCCTTTGCTCGTTGCTCGTTGCTCGTTGCTGCGTTGCCTATGAATGCAATCACTTTGCTTCAATTGGTTTTCGGACCCATTGTCCGCATCCTGCACCCTGTAATTTATTGCCTCGCCACATATGACGACAACTGCAGCGCAAAATGCTTTTATCCGACAAACAACAACAAAAAAATGTCCACATATCAATTGCTATAAGAATTTCCACTGACTAATGTACAATTGCAAAATAAGTTTGATAAAATTGATAAACGCATAAATAATATTCAGTCTAAATTGATCACATATTCATGATGGATTGGTCGCAAGCTGTCCGGATGCACTTCACCAACTTTTTCGTTTTTGAACTCAACGGGGATTTCACAGTAATTCTCTTCCGTATTAAAGGGCATCCACACCACCGACTGCTTCGTGGGCATCAGGAGCGAAGCTTGAAAGTTCTCGCGCATATTTTGAAAGTAGTCGACCTTGCTTTTGCGTCGTCGCTTCTGCTCCTCGATAAAGCGACGAAATGTGAGATCCATGTCGTCGTAATACGTTTTGTCCTGCGCCATTTCGACCAGAATCGCATTCACATTGTCCATTGTTATGTTCAAATCGTCGACGTTCCGCTGGCTGGTCCAGATCGCCACACATCGTTCGCACAGACCGTACACAAAGTTGGTAACCATTTTCGGGCACATTTCGCACTTCATTTTGCAATAAAACTTGTCGGTGCCGCTAGTTATCATGCTCTTCGTCGTAATTTCCGCGTGCTCTGCCACAAAAAAACAAACACTTTACAACACTGTTAGTGCGTGCGTGTGTGTGAGTGCACGTATCAATGTGATTGACAATAACTTCCACGTGGAAGCTTCCCGTGCGTTCAGCACAGAAACTTCAACTCAAATTCATTATGCAATTTACAATTTAGCTTAATTTGCAAATTGCCAACTACAAAGTTTTAATATTTCATCACAACCACAAACATTTTTGGTTGATTTATTTGTTTGGCATATTTAATTAATTAATATTTCGTGTAAAATTATGCTACATTAGAAAAATTATTTGTTTTATTTATATTTGAGCATATTTTATGCGTTTAAAATTATTATTACTAACATTATTTTCACAGGACAATAAAAGCTGAACATTTACCGCTGAACGCATCCAGCTGCAGAGTTGCGGAAATAAGGGTTGTCGAACCGCTCAAAATGCAACTAAACTTATTATTATATAACATATAGAATCTAATCTAAGCTCATAGTAACGATAGGTTTAAGGCTTAGTAAAGAAAAGATAATTTGGGAAAGACTTGAAACAGTTTTCTGAACTTACTTGACATATTTACTCTATTACATTAACATTATTAGTCTGCACCAAAAACAAACCTAATTAGAGTTACCCAATTGTAGTTGCAACCACATTAATCACCAGCACTGAAAAGCTGAACACCCCGGCTTCGCATGATGTCATTAAAATAAATAGAAATCTCTTATTGATTGACATTTAATTATTTATGCATGACCAAGAGTACGCAGCTGCAACAAGTAATTAACTAGCTCAAATATTTGCACTCACAACTATTTATATTATCTTTCCATCAGGCTGTGAGGCAATGAGGTAATTTCCCATTAATATTTCAGCAAATAATTTATGCAGCATTTTAAAGTACAAATAATAGAAAGTAAATTAGCATGGAATTTAACACTCCTCTGCGAGCAGCCAAAAATTGCGCTTTTCCGGGAAACAGGGCGGAAAGTTGCCTTTAAATATTTGCCATTTTGGTCTTGAGAATCAATTTTATTATTAAAGCCTTGGCTACTTGGCCCGGCTATTTTGGCATGCCAAGTTTGTAGCTGGGGCCAAGAGCTGTGGGGCTCTCTGCGTTTCCAGCAAAATTCGTTTAATTTCTTAAATTGAAATTATGGTAATTTCCTGTAGTCATGCAAACCTTTAGCGCGCCGCATTTCGTGTGTCTGATCCAGCGGGGCGGGGAGGCAAGTCGGACAGCAGGCGGGGTGGCTAAAACCAAAAGTCAAGTTCATAAATTTAAAGCGAAATAAGCGAGAAGTGCTGAAGAGAAGTGCTGGCGTCGTTGGCGTTTTTGGGGTATAGTTTTCTCAGCTCCTTCACTTGATTTTGACAGCCGATGAATGGTTTGTGGTGGGTTGCCGCCCCTTTCCAGCTCCTCCCCCGCCCCCTAGCAAAATGGGTGATGGGTGATGGGTGATGGGTGATGGGTGATGGGTGATGGGAGATGGGAGCTGGTGGGAAAGACTGAGGCCATGCTGGGGGTTTCGTCATTGAAGTGCCGTTTTCAAGGCTGGCAAGCTAAAAGTAATCGATAATAATAACTGGCTAACCAATTCATTGCCCAGTGGGTCTTGCAGCAGCTGCTGTGTGTGTGTGTGTGTGCGTGGCATTTATTTACAATGGAATTATTCAACTGTTGATTTATGATTTACATGCACAATTAAAGCCGCACCCTAAGCCGACAAAAATGACACATTATTGTGCTCGCTCAATCGACGTGTGTCTCTACTGCGGTTATCCCAATCTCAGGGCCCACACAATTTCCAAAATCAACGTGGGAAAAGGCCACAAAACGCACACATACACACATACAGAAGAACAAAGTACATTCTCGCGCCAAACTCGAAAACGCCAAACGCCAATGGCAATGGCATTGGCAACTTGTTAAGCTTGTTGTTCTCTCAATTGCGCCCTTTAGTGGCGTTTCACTCAAATCAACTCACCTCTCTTTCTCTCTCTGTCTCTCTGTCTCACCTGTCTCACACCCTTCGTCGAAATTCTGGAACCGTTTGCCATTTTACATGGCTTGGCCGGAAAAGCGATTGGACGAGTGTGGGCGGCGACTGGTTTTTGGTTACCTGTTGAGATGTTGGTGCCACCTCCACCTGGGGGGCAGTTTTCGATTTGTACAAGCAGCAGGTAGCTTCGCAGTCATGTTGAGCATGATTTGCACGATTACGGGGCTGCTCTCAAAGCTGAAAATGCTCACAAAAAATTGTGTGTTTTTGAGCAGAGGGGTGGAAGGGCACAACACAAAAGCCCGGAACAAGAGATGATGAGTGTCTGCAACAGCTCAGAATTGTTTATTAAACCGCAAAATTGCAGCCTCCCATGCTTTTGTTTTGCAAATGCGAAAAAGGGTCGGAATATTTCCATGAGTAATCCGAGCAGAGTTTCTAGTTTCAGTGCAGTCAATTGTGGGCACTTTGCTGACTTAACTGCTATGCCTATTAAAAGCATCGATAGAGTTTCGCAGTTATCACGCTGTCTCGGGCAAAGTACTTATAAATTATTACGTATACGTAATGCGCACTAGAAAACTAATAAATATTTATTTATTTATCGGAAGCATCGATAATAATGCCGTAATCCCAAGTGTGTAATTTTATGCCAAGCATTTAAACTAAAAGGCTTAGAGCAAATAAACTGCACAAACTTTAATGCAATTGTCTTGAATGTACAATGAAATGTAGCTGCAATTATGGTACACAATTTAAAAAGCCAAAGACTAAAGACTCTTCAGTCTTTAGAGCTTTTCAACCCTCATGCTCAACAATAGCTCAATTTAAATTTTGAAACATAACGCTTAGGCCAAATCCCAAGCGGATATTCAAATGTTTTGCTTGATTATGAAGTGTGTGTCTAGTCGTAAAGCAGCACACTGATTTCCATCTTTGGACACAGTACCTTGGGGTGCTGGGTATTTGTTTGCGCAACCTGATAAAATTAGGGTCTTGGCTAATCGAAGTTGTTAAAATTTTGGTTCATAGTTATGGCATATTTGTGCCAAATTCCGAACATCCTCGGCATCCGCAACTGCCGCACTAACCATAACCGCACACTATCTAGTGAAGCAAACTTGCTTTTCGATTTGAATGGCGGCGACGCCAAAGCAAACAACTTTGGCGTTTTGGGAGCACAGCACACGCTACAAGCTCTAGCACTTGTGCTCAAGAGGAGGACAGCGCGGTGTTCTGCACACACACACACACACACACACACACACATACACACAGAGACACACGCATGCCCCATAAACTAGTTAGTTCGGGCGGGGAGCTGTGGCAGGTGGCAAGCTGCGTGTGTGTGTGTCATGCTTCGCATTGCAGCTCAACTGTAAACATCATCATTGACGCTGGCAGCTAGCTAGCAAATAGGTTGATGGTGGGGGATGGTTGGTGGTAGCATGGCACGAGAACCGGAACTGACTGGGATGACTGCCTACTGTATCTCTAGTGTATAGATGGGGGGATGGGGCGGAGGGGAGGTTCAGCGACTGTGTCTATTTCCATGCGTTGCCTTCTGACGGGACGGCAGCATCGCCGATGGATGCCTTTGATTTCATTTCACTTCATTTCATTTTGTTGTCGAGGGAGCGCAAAACCCGCGACTGTGTCGCTCCTTTGTGGCAAAATTCATATGGGTTGCCATCATCCACATCTAACGGAATCAACGGCCCGGAATTACGGACGACGCCGACTGTTGTTGTTGCCACTGCTGTTGTTGCTGCTGCTGTTACTTAAGTATACGCCATTTTGTTACATGGAAAATTCATAGGATTTCTGTAATTCACTTCGTGGTAGCTGCTAATGCTATTGTTGTTACTACATATCTGCTCACGCTTGATTTTATTTTTGTTTTTTTCGCCTGTACATAACGAATGACACTGGCTAAAAGACGACACTGAAACACGGCCACTACCCAAAGCCAATAATCCCATATGAAATGCAGCCACAGCTGCTGAGCAGAAGCTTTGCTTTTGCCATCTTCTGCATCTCATATTGAAGCGCAAATGCTCGTTTTCTTGGACATAATTAATCTTCTTAGCGGTGTCAATTTGGCAGCATTGTACTGCCCAAAATGAGGGTCAATCCATACATAGGGTTTCCCGTTGATGGCGCAACCAATCCATAGAATCATTGATGATGCTTCGCGGTTTTGCTGAAAAGCTGCCATTCAACCCGAAATGAAAAGAAACTCTTTCAATGCATTTTTTCTGTCAATAATATTTCTCGTTTATTTTTCAATATGCGCCTAGTTCTATTATTATTATGTATTTCGATTATTTCTCTCTTCATTATATATAAATAAATTTTTATTGTTCATTGTGTGTGTGTTGTGTCATTTCAATGCTTACCATCTGTTTTTTTTTTTTTTTTTTGTTTTTTTGTTATTTATTTCATCGTCATTGTGTTGGTTTTATTTGCTGTTGTTGGTTTGTCTGTTGGTATTGTTTAATTCTTGATTCTCTTCGATTTTAGGTTGTTTCATTCAAAGTGTTCGTTATTTTTCAGTTTTTCTTGTATTCAAATTGCTTGTAAACTAAGTTCCTATCAAATTTGTTATTAAACCATAGTCTCATCAAAGCCAATTTGGTAAAAAAAGTGTGCAATTGTGTGAGTCAATTTGTTATTATTATTATTTAATTATTTATACCTCGATTTTGCATATGTACGAGTACTAATGTATGTATAATAGTATGTTTCGTATGCATCTTTATGTATTTATGTAACAACGAAATAATTAACGAGCATGTTCAACATGAAGCGTGTGTATAAAATGGATATTATGTAGTATGTATTTCATTTCATTTGATTTCATATCATTTCATTAATTTAATTCAACTGCTGCTGAGGCATATTTATTAACTATGCGCTGCTTTTTTTTAGTACACAACGTTTTTAGCTTGCTTGTTTAGTTCATATTTGCCTTTCCGTTTCCGTATGATTTTGTCGATAAGCTTAACTATCAAAATTATATATATCGGCGTTTTGTTTTCTTGTCAACTTATTTACAGTTATTTTTTGTTTTCCATTTGCTTTTAGATTTGCTTTCAGTATTATTGTTTGTCTCTTAACTATGAACATTTTGATATTATCATTATCTTATAGCCTGCTTTTCTGCGCTTGCGCTATCGGTTTTATCTGCATTGTTATTACTATTATTATTTCACCAGCTTAACATTCACATTTATCTACATTAATATAAAAAACTATGCAATTGCCAAAATGCCAACCATTTCTGCGCCAATCTAAACACTAAATGTTAACATTCAATATCCCATCATTCAATTATCATTATCGTCATCGTCATTGACCTCAAAACTAACTTCGTCATCTTCATGTTCGTCTAGTGCAGGGCGCAGAAGTTCTATGAGCGGTAGTATGAAATGCCTAATAAACAAATGTTAAAACTACAACAAAATCATAAACGATAAACAAGTAGTTGGCTAACATAATTTTTGTTCTAAGTATTCATTTCTTTTGATTTTTTGATTTTTTTTTAGAAATTATATTGTCAAGCACAATTGTGTGTCTGTTTGGGGGGAGTGCGAAATTTCTGTTCGCTTTGCTTTTATATCGTCAAAATAAAGTGTTGCACAATACATAATTTGGAATTTACTTTTACCTTTTGTGAAATGAATTTAACCGAGTGCTTTGTGTGTGCGAAGCAATTGAGAAATCGTTTAAATGCTGCTTGAGTCCCAATGACAATTGCTAAAAGTGGATTGGGGATTCCAATTTGTCAACCTGAATGAAAGAGCTTTTTGAAAGCACATTGAAGCTTCAAGCGAGATTAAACACATTAAGTGGATGCGAATGCGACATTAATCTCATTGGAATCGTTGAATTTGTATTTCGATAAATCAAATCATCATCGTGTCGTTCGGACTCAACGAGGAAAAAATGCGGAACGCATAAAATTAGCTTGGTTTCTTGTTTAGATAATTTATCAATTAGTCGTATAATTAATATTGAAGCGAGACTGTGAATTGAATTGCTTTTCTTTGATTGATTTAATTCAAATATGTATGTTAAAATTTGTTGTTCAACAATGCAACAATATATTCATTATACGTAAGTATTATTAATGTGATCACAGTCAAAAACAATAATTAACTATGTCTGAAAACATTTAACTATACACACATACATATTTGTTTAATTTCATTTCAATTCGATTTATATACAAAAGTTTTTTTTTGCCGATTTAAGACTGCTTTCGATTGAACAAAATTGGTATGGAGCATAAACAATATATCGATCTTAGGCTTACAATTAAATTTAATTATGCATGTATTTTTGTTTTTTTTTTATTTAATTTAATTTAAATAATTATTCATTAGCAAATTCATTACATCTTCTTATGGGGGCACTTTGTGAGGGCTCATTAGCTCTGAACTTCGACTGAAGTTGAGACTATGGCTATTGTACGAGTCTGTACTCAGCTAGTAGTCCAGAAATATTTAACAAACTTAAAACTCCCTACGCATTGGGGGGAATCATTTAACTATTTGCTATAGAAATGCTGACTGTGAATGTGCATTTAAATTGCATGCAGCTGAAATAACCGAAGCGTGAAAATGTAATTGGAAATCAAATTGTGAGTTACGAAATGAAAAAGTTGATTGGATTATGAATAAAATTTGGTTGCTATTATTTTGTTTTTCTAAATTTAGCTAAAGGTTTGCATTCAATTGGTTTTGTGTGTTTTTGTGTGTGTGTGTGTATTTTCCTTTTTTATTTGTTATTACGAACGCATTACAAACTTATTCATAAACTATGCAAAATTGTACATCTAATGTTACATTTTATTTTCGGTTTTTTTTTGTTTTTTATTTATTCTTTTCAGCAGTACAAAAATTATTCATTGCATTTATTATTACTCACAAATATTGTTGTTGGTTTTGGTTTTCTCATTTGGTTGTTGTTCTTGTTGTTTGTGTTTGTCGTTTGTCATGTTTGTCATTTAAATTTACATAACTAAATTTACATATTCGATACACATTGCAAACATTTCTCTCATTATATAATATACACGTACTACATATTAAATTTGTTGCAGATACAAACACAATTCTTATGCTCTTCTCCCCTCCATCGCGGTTATACGAAAATATGCGATGTTGCATTGCCATATATAATATATATAATCATATATATATATATATATATATATATTGAATACCCTATTACTTATAACTAGATTCCATTTGTTTATTTCATTTTTGTTTGTTTTTTGTTTGCTTTCGTTGAAGCAATTTGGAGGCTGCCAATCGGCCGGCCAGGTTTAAAAATCATTTACGCTAAAAAGTAACTAAATGTAATCAATCTTAGGAATTATTCAGTTGGATCAATTATTATTATTCATTTTTATTCTGTGTTTCTTCATTTTGTTCCGTCACTTCCTTCCATTGTATATATGTTTGTGTATGTGTGTTAGTGTTTGTGTTGGTGTTAGTGTTAGTGTTAATGTGTGTGTGTGTGTTACTTGGTAGTTTCTGTTAAAACTCTTCAGTGTTGCGCGTCCAGTGCGTAGTTATCGACGTCCTTGGCCCTGGCTTTGTATTCATTTTTTTTTTGGTTGGGCGCCTGAGGAGTTGTTTGGCCTCCAGTATAGCCAAGATGCTTTGGTTAAGATTTTCAGAATTTAGTTTGCTAGACTTGATTGACACTATGATGGAAGAACAAATAGATTATCCGTAGTTAGTTCCGCAGTGGTGATTAGCTTCTGCTAGAAATCGCTACTCGTCGATGGATTCCCTAAATTGCTCTCCACAGTGTCATCTTTGTGTCAGAGCGGCGGCTTATAGACTTCAATAGCAGGCGTGAGCATGTCCACGCGCGTTGATATCGAAGTGTCACTGTAAATGAAACAGAGCGTAAACGAGGTGTATTAATAAAACTGCAGTGGAAGTGTAATAAATATTATTCGATATTAACGTTATGCAATTGTAAAATAAGTTGCGCAAATTAACCATTTTATAAATAATCTACCGATTATTTATGCGAAGTATGATTAATTGTTGGGAATCACATAATTTATATGGAAGTAACATAAAGCAATTAATTAAGAAAAACATAGCATACTCTTCAGAGCTGAATTGACGTACGTCTCTTCCTGAAAGTATGCTTCACTTTTTTTCATACATTTGAATTGAATTTACTTGTGCTTCCTCCAATTAAAATATCTTTGAATTGAGCAGTTCAATCGAATTCAATCGAAATATTACTTTTCATCTATTTTGCATTCCATTCATACACTTTGCCCACAACTCAACTCAACTGAACTCAACTCAATGCAAAAAAAAACAAAAATATATGGAAACTGCTGGCGTTTTTGTTTTTTGTGTAACAGCAATTCATGGGCGAACTCGGCAAATGTTCCCGGAAATCTCATTGAGTCCGTGAATCGGCCACAGAGTGCAGAGCGGAAATGATTGAATTATGCTAAAAGTTTGTCGAAACAAAATTTCAATAACTTTGTTTTCAATCGCAAAGTTCGACGGCGTGTGGAAAGTTGTGAAACACATCAAAGACTGTCGACTGTTTAATATTATGCCATTGAGTACGGCAGCTAAAAGTGCATAAAAAGGAAATGGAAAGCAGTTGAAAAAACACAAGGAGCACAAAAAAAAAAAAAAACAAAGTTTATCGTACCAGCTGCAGCCAAAAAGTACAGCAAAAGACCAGAATAGACATAAGGATATGGTTGGGGTCAAAGGGATTTCGGTAGAGCATCAACTTAAATAAACTTTGACTGGCTGGAAAATCGGTGCGCTTTCCACAGACATGTGCTACAAATTCATAGCATACGAAATGCCGCATCGCGCAGCATAGATGCAGTACTGCAGACGGAAGGGGAAGAGCAAGAGAGAGAGAGAGCGACTGACTGTTGTGAATGAGAAATGAACAGTCCAGTGGTAAACCGAAGAAGCCTCGACAAATGGACAAATGTTGAGGATGCAATGTGCAAAGCATTTGGAGCAGCGACGCTGCAATGCGCCAAGCATACCAATGCCATCCATGCCCAATCTCAATCCCAAACACAATTCGAATGGCAGTTCTCACAAGCAGCAGCAGCAGCTCATGAGCTTCATTTCATTTCGTTTTATTCATTTCAGTTCAATTGTTATATTTATTTATTATATTTTCTTTCTTTTTGCGTTCTTCTTCGCTCTCTCGTTGTTCGTCCAACTCGCACAGTCTCTTTACTAGTTCGGCTGGCCGCCATTTTGCCAGCACCCACAATGGCGGAGCCCTTTGTTTGCTTGGATTTGGTTTCGCTTTTGTAAATGAAATGGAATTAAATGAAATGTACAATTTATTGTATTTAGGGGATTTCGCATCGCAATACGCCGCACAAGAAACAAAACCAGAAGCAGCAGCAGCGGCAGCAACAGCAGCAGCAAAAAAAGCAAAAACCCAAAATCGCATTTCCGCTTCCTATTTCAATGTAATGTATACGTATATATGTATGTTTGTGTAGCTGTCGAGCGCACAAGTTGTTCGCTTTATTGGCATTTTATTTTAGTTTTATTTATATTTATTCCATTCTCTATTCACTACAGTATCTGTTCGATGGCAATTCGCTGCATTAGCAGCGCATATTGAATTAAGTAGACATCTCGTTTTATATGCCGGAAGTTATTGTCGACTCCCATCCTCTCGCACAATAAAATTCATGCAAAAAGTGTAACATAAACTTGCTGAAGAGCACTTGGCTAAGCCCACTACCAACCAAACGTAACTAGCTTCATTATATATGCACATCTTTTTGTGAGAGGAAAAAAACTCAGTTCGTAATAAGCGAATATTAATAGCAATTATTTAATATCAAAGTACCCAGCTCAGCGGGGCGAACGACGAGAAAAAAAAACTGGAAGCGAATGAGTCAAACAGCGCAGCAATTAACACTTGAATTGCTGGTATGGACGGACACGCTATCCATCCACCTGGCGGGGGGGTCGAGGGGTCGAGGGGCTTGTGGGTTGGTCAAGTGGCAAAAGGTGTGTGTTAGCTGGAAGTCGGGTGGATGAGGGTAGCACAGCCGCAGGTAAAACAGTTCAGTTGAGTGTTGAAGTGTTTGCAGTCAAGTGTAGTTAAGCTGACAGTAGGAACAGCACAAGTACGAGTAGAACAAAAAAAACACAAATACACACACACAACATGGAAATGAATAAAAAGCAATTCAGCAATGTGCAATTGTTGCCAATTGTTGTTGAAACTAAGCGCAAATTAAAAATGCTCAAAAGGCTGAATACTCGTAACACACAAAAAAAAAAAGAGAATGCAAAAAACAACCCTTTTTGCCAGCTGCTGCAATTAATGAAAAACTTTTGCTTTTAATTTGACTCTGCACATTTTCTATCACGATGATATATGAAGGTCTTAAATGAACTTACTATGTACAGCCAGCTGCGTTTAAAAAGCAAAAATTGTGCTGCATACGCATTATTCGTGCATCATTTTGCAAAAGAATTTATCGTCAAGTATTTAACGAATTGGAAAAATGCATGCATCTAGCGAAAACTGCATAAAAAGCCGAGCAAAAATAATTAAAATTCAGCCACGGCCCGAAGCCAAGTCCATGCTGCTGTGAAGTCCATTATTATTTTTCATTTTTAGCTGCTCTGCGCGAAATTAATTTGCAACGGCTTTAATGAATGCGCAGGTATTAAACTCGAGTAGCCGTACAGCTTAATGCGAACTGACAGCCATAAGACTAGTCAAATAAAATTGCGTATTCAATATTAAATCATAGCTAAAGTCGGCTTTAAATATTTTAAAGTTTTTGCGTGTGTGTCTGTGGCGAGGCTTAAAGTTGTTCGCTCAAATTTTCTTTTTTTTTTTTGTGTGTGGAGCGGCAGCCTTAAAGTGTCAGTATTTGTGTTTACTATCACCAGCATGATTTGGATTAATTTTCGGACTTGTTTTTAGGCTGGCTCACCAACACGATTTGCAACACTTTGCCGACCCTAACGTACTAATGTTTGTTGGTATATCTCTTTGGATTCACGCGCCTGGAATTCTCGGGTCGGACAAACAGTTTGTGGTATTCGGTGCTCTGCTGCAGCAGCAGCAGCAGCAGCAGCAGCAGCAGCAGCAGTAGCAGCCCTTGCTTTCAACTTTAGGGACTTTTGGTTAAATGAAAATTTAATGTGCCAGTTCCGGTGAGGCCGACAGAAATAACGTAGAGCAGGAGAGAGGGAAGGAGAGTGAAGGACGGAAGGCGAACCGAAAACTGGCAATGGCCACGCTTTTACGGTTCTGGGCAGTTTTTTCATTTTTTTGTTGTTGTTGTTGTTTGGAGTCGACACTCACAGCATCGTCGCGTTTTGTAATTTAATTTACACGAAACATTCAGTGGTGCAGTATAACTGTCGCATTTTCAAATTAAATACATAGAGAAGTTTGCGCCACGCGCTTCCCACTTTCCTGCTCCCTGCTTCCCTCTCTCTGTCTTCACCTGTTTGACCTGGTTTCCACGGGGGTCTGGGTCGACACTGGAGCACTGGGTGCGACATTCTGCCGATGGCAATTTCAGGCTTTCAGCTGACAGTTCTTGTTATTGTCATTTGTAATCAGCTTGTTGTGTCTGCGGACAGACAAGTTAAGTTCATAAACTTGCTAATTTTAACAGTGAAACCATTTGCATGTTTATAAAGCAAACAACCAGGGCAATTGGTTGTCTATCCAACACAATTCCAGCAGCAATCCACGCAGTTGAGCAACAATCCAACAATCCGGCCTCGATTAATGCCGCCGAAAGTTTTGGCGAAAAACGATGCCCTTAAGATGCTTAAAACTTTCAACAGGCGAACGTGCAAAGTTTTCGTAATCATTTATTACCTTTTTTGGCGCAGATAAATTACGAAATTAGTTAATGAACGAACTTCTCTGCCTAACGCCCTGGCCAAAAGGTCACAGGCTCCGCTCAAGGTCAATGCAGTGAATTTAAACGGGCGCGTACTTGTTAAATATGTTGCAGCATTTTTGACAGAATGACTGTGACAATATTTTGTGATATGAAAATCGAAAATGTGTGTATTTTATTTTTTTTGGGTGTTGGTTGTGGGTGGGTGGGGTGTCTGCCACGCCCTGGGGCAATAGCATATAACATTGTTGGCCATATGGCAGCACTTTAAATGCAAATGAAAGTTCCGCTCTCGCTCCGGTGATGTGGATGTGAATGGTGTCGGTGGTGCGTCGAGGTCGCGTACATTTTGCAAAGTGTTTTCTGTTGTCGCACTGTGGGTGTATCTCGCTCTCTCTCTCTCTCTCTCTCTGTCTCTCGGTCTGCCTCTCGCTCTGTGTGTGCCTGGGGATCGCTGATGTTGGCTGAATTTGCATAAAGCTCTAATCTAGCATGCATATTCGGTTAGGCTTTTTGGCCGCACTTTTGTCTCATGCGGCCATGCGGTTGGGCTTTTGTGTGTCAAGGCGTCGCAGCAACTGCACCAGATACTTGTTGAACACAACCTTGCAACTTGAGCAACCCCCTCTGAACAACATACACAGCACACAGCACAGCTCACAGCTCACAGCTTGTCGGGTTGCCTTGAAAATTTTCAATGACAGCTTCTCAAAAAGGTCGCGTTGTGCTGACATTTCACACTGTGAATAAGAATGCGACTGCTGCTGTGACTGTAACCGACTGTGACAGTTTGCTTGCTGTAACTGTAGCTAAGACTGTTACTGCTATTGTCACTGTGATTATGCCTGTAACTGTTACCCTTACTGTCACTGCAACTGTGGCGACATCTGGAATTGTGACTCTAATTCAAACTCTATTTGCAATTGTGACTGTAACTGTAACTGTTACTCTTGCAGTAACTGCGACTGGAAATGTTACTCTAACTTGAGGTGTAACTGTGAGTATATATTTTACTCTTACTGTGACTTTGACTGTAAGTGCGACTATGACTGTAACTGTTACTCCACATGTGGCTGTGATCATTACTGCTACCGTTTCTGCGACATCTAGAATTGTGACTCTAATTCAAACTTTATTTGTAACTGTAACTTTTACTCTTGCAGTAATTGTTACAGTGTTTGGGATTGGAAATGTTACTCCAGCTGTAACTGCGATGGATCCTCTTACTGTAACTGTGACTGTAACTGTGACTGTAACTGTAACTGTAACTGTAACTGTAACTGTGACTATAATTGTAACTGTAACTGTGACTGTAACTGCGACTGTAACTGTGACTGTAACTGTGACTGTAGCTGTGACTGTAACTGTGACTGTAACTGTTACTCCAGATGTGACTGCAACTGTTACTTTAACTGTAATTGTTATTGTAACTTTTATCCCTTCGGTGACTGTTACTTTAACTGTGACTACGGCTCAAATCAATGCGACGACTTGTTAAAGAGAAATTTAGAATTTTCAACATTTTAGTGCTTGTCCAAACGAGTTGGGCGTTTACTTTGTGTTAGTGTTGCTGTTGTTGGTGTTGTTGCTGTTGAGGGCGTTGCCAATCCAATTGCCAACTTGCATTCAAGTCAAACAAAGCGTTCGACCCGCCTCGGCCAAGTTAACGTCAACAAAACGTCGCTCGCTCGATACTAAGTAGCACTGGCCAAATACAAACAATGCCAACAACATTCATCTCCCTCTGACTCGCTTCTTGTGCTTTTCTAAGGGAATACTTTTTGTTTTGTTGCGTTGTTGTTGTAGCTATTTCTGTTTTTTTTTTGTATTGAAATTTTGGCAAATGTAGTGAAAAGTTCTTTGGTATTTGTTTTGGCCACTCAAGTGAGAGCTAGCTATGGAGGTATGGAGGGTCACAGAGCGAGGGGGAGAGGGAGGCAGAGAGGGAGGGAGTGTGTGCAGGGTGAACGGACAACAAATCGAAGACGCGGTTGCCTGGCGGCCATTAATCAAACCGAAGCCAAGCTACGTGATTGTTGGTCCCAGTGCAACACGCCTCATAAATAACTCGATGCGCATTTTTCCTCGGCAAGCACAAAAAAACTGATGGGATTTTTGTGTGCACATAAATGTAATATATATTTTATGTTTTTTATAAATATGTGCCGAAGTGTCGATCAAGCATAGAAGTATTGAGGAAGGACTTCAGCCAAACACTCAGATATTTAGTTTCCGTTCATTAATTTCCGCTCACAACTCAATCAACACGTTTTATTCACCTTTTTTTTTGCGCACACGTTGCGTTCGGCGTCGACAATTTTGTGCATATTTCAAGCATTATTATTTTGCTTTTTTTCTTGTTAGCCAGTTGAAAATCACAAGCGAAATCGAATGTCAGCTGTGTCGGAGTAGCCGGAAGTTTGTGAATGGGAGAGAAGTCGTCGGTTCATGTTCAATTCGATTTCCATTTGCTGACCGTGTTTGCGGTTCATGGCAAATTTCATTTCGGCCGTGTTTGTTAAAAGGTCGCACGGTCGCATGATTTATTTGCCACTGCATTGATTTTCGGCTTGGTGTTTGGATGTTTTGGCATTCGAGTTTTCGGCCTTTTCAATGCTTGTGCATTGAAATCACGCTGTGGCACTTTACTCCACTGTCTGCTCTCTGTTCTCTGTTGTCTGTTGTTCGTTGTCTGCTCTGCTCTGTTCTGCTGCTTTAATTGCGTATGTGTGTGTGTGAGTGTGGGCGGCAACGTGACGTATACGTAATGTGATTATAAACGTGTTGATTACAATCGGATTAACAATTTTAATTGGCTTTGCCATTGTTGGCTGACTAAGAAAGCAGCTGGCGACCGTCTGTCAATAAATTTATTATAATTTCATAGGTATAAATAAATGTTTCGCATATAATACATATGTATATATATAAATAAATTTAACACCTGTGGCGCAAGTGTAAATTTGCTTTGAATTTACAGTCGCAAATCGAGTTTGTTTTAAACTGAAAGTCACAGAGAGTGCTGCGTGATATGTTCAAATGCAATATTTGCTCGTTTGCTCATGTGTTGGCTTTCCATGTTGAGCGGAACTGCGTTTGTGGTTTTGCCAAGCGGCAAATAAATAACAAGCATTTCACAAAATCGTTTACACTTCACACACACACTCACAACTCGACTGTGGCAGCTCTCGCTTTGGCTTTTTGCGTTTGGGTTACAAAAACCAACCGAATCCAGAACCAGAGTCGAAGCTATTCAGTTTTGGTTTCAGTTCTCGCTCCCTGGGTGGATTTTTACGAGTTGCTGCACTGCAGTTTAACGAAATAAATGGAAATAAGTGAAGCCATTTTGCTGTTGTTATTGTTGTTGTTGTTGTTATGTCAGCTGCACGTGTTTGTCTCGGCATATAAGCCAAAAAGTTCCTTGGCTCGCACTTTTGACGAGCGACAGAGAGAGAGAGAAAGAGACTGAGAGAGAGAAACTGGGTGTGAGCAGAGCGCAGCCATAACAATGGCTAACTTAAAAGGATGCCAGAAAGCCAAGTCATTTTCCCTCCTCCTCTTTCGCAGCTTCACATTCCACTCCACGGCCTCCTCTCTAATTCCTCCATTTTGTGGAATTGCTTTTTTCCACGTAAATTGCATGTAATCCGCGCAGCAGCAAAGACCGAAGCCACTGCGACCGCAAAGTCACTAATTGCACATTTTTATCTCAATTATTGCAGCTTACTACTCCTTTCAGTCTTCGCCTGAGCTCACTTTTCTTCCGCTTGTTATTATACAGCTTTGTTTGCTGGGGGAGCGAATATTGTGGGGTCTTCGCCAATGACTGAGATCTTTAACTGCTTTTAATTCGACTTTGATTAACACATTGAGCCACTGCAGAGCGAGCGGTGTATTTCGCAATGCCACAAGTTGATAGTATCGTATTGTAAACAATATTTAACGAGCTTTGAACTGCATTAAATTGCCTATTTGAATTGCCATTATTTATGTCTGCTCTTGACATTATTTGTATTATATCATATTCTAATTTTAAAAGCCCCACAAAGAGGCATTAAGTTTTCACAATATTGTTATTTGACTTTATTTGTGCGTATATTTGATTTTATTTTGCGCAAACTGCAGTTTTCAAAGCCTAAACTATCTTAAAGCGCACTGGAAATTTGTTCTCAATTTATTTGAACCACTTTAATTGAAGCAACTAACTAACTTTCATGTAGACTACTCAACTTTTACTCTTGCGTAAACAGTTGCAGTGCAAATTCATTTATTAATTAACTTTTAGTTGGACATGCGAGTGCAACAAAGCAAAGTTTGTGTGACTCTAACAAAATTCAGCATACAAATTTTTGGTTGTTCTTAGTTTGAAAATTGCTGTAGCCATTATCGTTAATCCTGAGTGCTGTTGTTGTTGGCATTGTCTGGCAACGCCGCAAAAGGAGAGCAAACAGTGTTGGAAAAGCTTTCGCTTGCCAGCGCGAAGTGCTGCCAATTACCCAAAAAATAGAGTCAACAAACTGCGTCAGCAGATTGCTTGCGCCAAAAAGTATGCAAAGTTGAGCACGAACAAACACACAACACACACACACACACACACAGACAGCGAGTTATAGTCACACTCGTGGCGAAGGCGTCGGCGGGGGCGAAGGCAATGTTGTCAATGAGCTGAAGTGAGTTACTTGTAATTACCACAAAATTCAATATATACATACCCCTAGTTGTGTGTGGCAGCAGGCAGCAGGCAGCAGAGATTGTGTGGCAGCTGCCACTGCTGCTGCCGTAGACAAACATCATTTGGCAGACTCGTCTGTCGTTTACTTAACGACCGTCAGTGAGCCACTCAGTCTCTCTGCCAGTCAGTCAGTCAGTGAGCCGACTGCGTCATACGGCAAAAGAGTCTTTTGCGAAAGATGCAAAGACCGCACAGACCTCACGCACAGCTGGCAACAAAACCGCTAGCACCACCTACCTATGTATCTCTATAGTACATCCCACACACCCACTCGCAATGGCAACGGCAACGGGCAACCGACCACCCCTCATCGAAATGGCAGCTGTAAAAAATCACAGCATCAGCATAAAAGTGCTTAAAAGCAGCCGCCGTGTCCTGGCATGCCTTTTGCCTTCTCTTTTACGCTTCACTTTGTTCCGAAATATTCGGAATCTTCCATCTAAACATGCTACCAAAAATGCTGCTCTCTGATTTCTATCTGCTGTCAGCCATTTCTGCTTTAAAAAGGAGCAGTCTTCTTATTCTCATTCAGTTTCAGTTTCAGTTTCTGTTTCAGTTTCAACTTTGCCCTCCGTCTTCATGTTCTTGTAATTGTAGCCAGCCAAAATTTTTAATCCAATTATTGAGTAAAACAAACAATTAACCACAGTGATTTGGATTTCCACAAAACTGATACCAATTACATATTTACTCGCACTCGCACTCGCACTCGCCCAAAATCTCAGCTGGCTCCGTTCTCAGTGGCATTTTTAATCTGATTCTAAGGCTCTGTCTGCAGCTGCGTCAATATTGTGGAGGCAACGCGAAAGTTGCCGCTAATGCGGTAACTTAATTCAATTTTGCCTTTTAATCCAATCAGCAAATTGAAGAATAATTGGACAACGGGGGCCGCGAGCCACAAATGCCATCCAGCGTTATGTGCAGATAATATAACCATTTGCATTTTAATTGGGATTTACTAATTAAAAACTTTGCAACTTTTTTTTGTTACACAATGAGCATTTTTGGAATAGGGCACAAGTGAAGTAATATGTTTGAATGTCGGACCCTCATCAGGCCACAAAACTGGGCAAAACTTATAAAGTATTTAAGCCGAAATAATCATATTTAATAATCGTCGACTTACACTGACATTCCAGCGACCTTCAGTACGTCCATTTAACAATCGAGTGTGCGTGACACAATAAAAGTAACGCGGCGATATAAATCGACAATATTGCGCATAAATGTGTTTAAAATTACGCATTGCTCATACGCAGCGTATGACAATATTTACGCTTGATGGCGTTTTATATGCATGCGACACAGCAAAAGAATAGAAGCTGCTGCTGCTGCTGCTGCTGCTGCTGCTCTCCATCCCAGCTCACTTAGTATTCAGCTCATAGACAGTGGAACAGTCGCGTTGGCTAATGGCGAATGCCATACAAAAAGGATACGAGACAAAGTCAATGGGCAGCAGATGGGTGATTGCTGAGGTTGGGGAGTCGATAAAAATGGGGCACGTTGGCCTACGCTGGCCAAATGCAATGCTATTGATTTTTCATTTTCATTTTCAGTTTTATTGCCTGCCAAAGTCGCAAGAACAACAATAGCAAAAGCGGCAACGACCCAGCTAAATGCCAAATGAAAATTAGCCAAAGCACGCATTGGACTTTGGCTTGTGGCTCGCTCTCGCTCTCTCTCTCTCTCTCGCTCTCTTTGTGCTAGCTTTGTTGTGCTGGCTTTATTTTTGCTGTTTTATTATTATTCGCTTTAATGCCTATTTTTGTCGATTGTCGTCGACTGGCCAACGCACAGTTGACTCTGACTCTGACTCTGACTTGGCCATGGCCATGCCGTGCAAACGTGAACGATGAGCCAACACACTCTGCCACATTCACACACACACACTGAGGCACACACACGCGCAAGCCGAGTGTCTGTGGGCCAGCTGTAATATTCAAAGGACAACGGCGACTCGCTTGCAAACATAAAATTTCAAGTCAAGCAATAAAAACGGCTGCCAGTTTCGTTGTGTGTGTGTGTCGCGACTTTTTGTGAGTGGGTTGCCAAACAAAAGCAGTGGCAACAACAACAACAACAACAAACACAACAACAATGAAGGGCACAGCAACAGCCAAAAGTAAAAGCAAAAGCAAAACCAAGCAAAACAAAATTAGTTTCATAAGTTTTTTATGAGTTCATCGCTTTTTTATGTGTGTGTGTGTGTGTGTGTGTGTAGTTGTGTACACGAGTGTGTGTGTGTGCTTGTATTTGCGGGTGTCCTTAAACACCCACAGTCGTCCTACAGCCCTGACTGACTAACCAGCTTTTGTGCCAAGGGTCGAACGTCGAGGCAGTCGCGTGGGCGACGCCTTTCCCACATCACCTCACCGCCCCCTGCCACAGTGTGCTGTGCTGGCACTTCCGCTGCTACAACACACACACACACACACTCACACAGCTGTGCACTGTGGGCCTGGCGAATAATTCACAAATGAAATATATACATGGAACAGGAAGCCAAGTAAAATACATATATTGCAAGTAAATTTCTTTTGTTGCCCGGCTAGACGTTTAGTCCTGTGCAATGTGCGTGTATTTCTTCCTGTAAGTATGAGTGTGTGTGTGTGGAAGCATCAAAGGCAACAACATAGAGCAAGCAAGAGTGTGTAAGAGAGAGAGAGAGAGAGAGCGACCGAGTTGGTGGCGACAATTTGTTAAATTGTTATTGTTATTTCTATGTTAAATGCTCCACTGCCCACACAATGAGCACCCCTCACCCTCAGCCCTCTCTACGCCCTTCACCCATCGGTCGCCGTCTTGCGTCGAGTAGCGAACCCAACTCATACTAGAAAAGTTTTGCTGTCGGTTCGCTCCTCGCCGCTGGCTGCACGTAGCGTCGATCTGCATAAATTATGTGAAATTTATAAGGACAACAAAAGGGACAAGCGGCAATAACAACGGCCGCAGACGGCAGCTAGCAAAACTTATTACGAAAGGCAAATATTGTACAACAATTTTATTATAATGTCGAGCTTTTCATTTTCGTTTTCTTTTTTTTTGTTGTTGTTATTTTTCTGTTTGAAACAACAAAAGAAATGTCTACAGCAAGCATTGATATTTAATTTAAATAATATAGAAATTTTATGCTGCACATAAAATAAAAACTAATAGCGGAACACTGATTGCAAGTTGAAGTAGTAGTTAGAAGATGCTCAATGCAAATGGATCAAATGCAAAACAGAAAGCATAGAATATAAAGCGAACAAGTTTAAGGTATATGAAAATATTTGCAACCGAGATGTGCTTTCAAATTGAGAAGTTTGATATGAAAATTGCATACATACAAAATGCAAACGCACTCTAAAAATTAAATAAACTGGTGAAAGGGTAAAACTGAAATGCAATCAAAGCCGAATGAAACAAGGCAATGATGTCTTTGAAGAAGATATACAAAAAATGTGTGTCGAACTGGAGTAAACTATTGAATAGATAGGAAGAGAGAAAGTAGCTTAATTTCAAAAGGCATTAATTGAATAAGAAAAAAACTGAAATAGAAACTCAATTAACTATTGACCTTTTATTTTAATGGCATATGTGAGAAACGAATACCACACAAGTGACAACAGAGCCAAAACAATAATAATAACTCACTGCTTTGTTTTACCAATTAAAAGTGAAATTAAAGTGCGTTTGAAGGTGCAGAAAGCAGCGTTGGTTTGAGGCGTAGCGTGGCCTGGGGTTTGGCTTCAAACACACATACATATGTATGAGAAGTATATGAAAAATTCACGTCACATACGGGCACATGGCATATGAGGGTGTCACACGATTCAGTGGTCCTTGCATGTGACCATAACGAATTCAGTTCACTTCAAGCGAAAGTGGCCAGCCATGACGGTTGTGTTACCTGCGTCGAACGATTCATTAGGACAACAACAACAACGACAACAACAACAGCAGCAACAATATGGCAGTGGGGCACAACAATGTGAGTAAACGAGGCAAACCAAATCGTGTGAAGCTTTACGATTTACTGGCCTAAGTAGCTACCAAACGAAGTCAGGGCGAGCGAGAGAGCGAGAGCTAAGTGACCGAACCGGGGCCAAACAACTGCCCACATTGTTGTTCCTGAAATTGGCGTCGAGGCTTTTGCTGTCGATGTGCCTAACAAATTGATTTTCTCACACCTCCCACACACTCACACACTCACACAGGGCTCGCTCGCTAGGCGACAAGTTGATTTTCGATGTTTGAGCACATTTCATTCGCTTTCAGTTGATTTCGCTTTTGGCAGTGGCCACTCAACTACAAGTAATAATATTATCAGAAAGCAAAGTTTCGGCTTGATATTGTATTTGGTTTTTATTTTGGCGAGTGTCGAATCTTTGATGCTTCAAAGCAGGTGTCAATTATATAATCCCTTTCTCCTCTCTCTCTCTCTCTCTCTCTCTCTCTGTGCTCTTTACGTCTTTGCTGATGCTTTGACATGGCAAAGCAACAAATTAATCCACTGTTGATTGACAGCAAAAGGGGGCCGGGGCGAGGCCCAAAGCATACAAAGGTTTATGCTTGATTTCACGTCAACTTGATTTTCTCTATAGTGGAAATTTAAGCTGAATTTCGTGTATTTACTGAACTTCAGAAACATATATTTATATACATACATATATAAAATTGAAGTATCTTTATTATGCCTTGCACACTTGTGCATTGTGTCGTATGCGTAATTTAATTTACGCTCTTTTTTATGCGAAAGGGTATTAAATCGATGAATGGTGGCTGCTTTATTGTTGCCGCCCAGCTCATAAAGTGCACACGATACATGAATTCGACACGTCGCTTCGAGGCGTTTAATTATTGATTCATATTTATAAGGAGCAACGGTTGACGAAGGCTCTCGCATGGCGGATGGCGAATGGCGGACATCATTTCGATTGGAGCTTTTCACTGTTCATCATTTGCGGGTTACTTTGCTGCTTGCTCCACAGATGTCTCTCAATGTCCTGTTGGCTAAATAAATGATGAACCATTCGCCTGGGACAGCCAGCCAGAAGAACTGACCAAATGCATTGCCAAAGCTACTTAGCGGCTTAGCTAGTGGGCTGCTGTCTAGGCTCAACATCAAACAACTGCGTGGGGAGAGGGAGAGAGCATGGTGACAAATACGAATTGTGAATTCATGCGGCTTTGACACGTGTCCGACGGATGAAGATGTCGGATTGTAAATGTGAAATTGAAAAAAAGGTGGAGCAGCTAAAACAATTTAGACAGCCACAAGGAATGAGTGACGAAGGGCGAAGGAGAGAAATAGAAAGTTGAAGTGCAGTCTGTCATGAAATAAAATTCATTTTGTGTCTAATTGAGATGTAATCCATTTTGAGCTGCAGTTGCTGACTTCTATTTAATCACAACGTCAGCAAAACTCTCACTCGCAACTCGACTCGATTTTAATATTCTGCATTCACTTCAATTAATTGTGTGTGTTCATCAAGAGATTAAAAGTTCAACGCGATGGTTGAGTTTCCATCCACAGCCACATCCACAATATCCACAATATCCACAATATCCACATCCCATTCTCAGTTTCAATTGCTTCATTTGATTACGCTTAATTTGTATTGACTGCTGTTACTGTTGTTGTTGTTGATTTTTATCGCAGTCGCTTGTCCTTGTCGATGGCGCTTCAATTATAATTCAATGAGAAGACAACATAATCGATGTGTGGTTTTCGCATTCATGAATTCATCAATTGTCAAGGCCTGTAAGCTAACTGAACTGTAATCATATTGCTTGCCAGCTGCGTTACATCATTACTATAGATTATGTTTAATAAGCTTTCAATTTGCATAATTCTCAATAATTCGGTCTTCTTGTTTAATTAGGCGTCGCACAATGGCAAATCGAATTTGTCAATTGCTGCTGTTTGTTTAGCAATTGGGGCACGCATTCAAAGTGCAAATTAAAAATATGTGCACATATACAGTTTGAGTTCTAGTGCACTGCGTATACGCAATATTGAGTATACGCAACCGATTGTCAGCTCGTTTATGGTAAACTGTAGATAATGCACGATTTTATGCAATCCAAGTCATTGAAGTGTGAAACCACATACAATTTTAATTAAAATTTTCCCATCGCCAGGCATTTAAATTATGCTTTAATGTGCATTTAAAACAATGCTTTCGCTTATGGTTGCACAATAACAAATATTAGAGTTGTTAAAAATGGAATTAAAAGCAGCTACGTGACAGGGTTGAAGTTGGCACGCAATTTAATAGGCAATTTGTAGTCATCGTAATCTCAAATGAGGGCAAAAGACAAAGGGCGGCCAAGAATCACGCGCGTGCACACGTCCGGCCAAAGACAATGAAATTATTTTACACATTGACTGCGGCGCCGAGAGGCGATAAACCCCAGAAGCCAAATGCTAAATGCAACTGGGTCGAAATATTAGAGGCAAATGCCTCGATTTAATGGCCAATAAATCGATTTGCTGCCTGGCCACCCAGCACGCCTCTCCTGCCACTTGCCACACTCTGCCACCCCCCTTCTATCAACAGGCAGTGCAGTCAGTGGTTTCGTTTTATTTTCGTTTCTTTTTTTTGGTTTCGTGTTAAGCTAAAGTTGGATTGCAGAGAGGAAGTGGCGAAATGAAGCTGGAGTTTTTTGGGCTTATCGGCACGCATGCACGCCAGCTGGCAGCAATTTGGATACGCAGATAAAGCATTTATTGGCCACATAAAACGGGTGAAATTACTTCCCCTACCCCTGCCCGCCTGCCTCCCTAACCACCAATCCCCCAATCGCCCAAACATCCTCGGTAGCCATTCAACAGTATACGCTTTTGTGTCGCCTGCTGACCGCTGTTCATCTTGGCTTTTGTAATTTCCTATTGTTGTCTCTCGCTCATTGAACTGGGCACAAAATCAATTTCGTGCACAGAGAGCATTTGCCCAAAAAGTATATATATTTTCACTAGTTTCCCAACATTTCGCCCGAAATGAAATGAACGGCAACAAATTAGACAAATTGCTCTAAAACATTTGTCATAATCTCTGAAAGGATATTCGTTTGTGCCAGCTCCTTTTGCCAACAGGCAGCTGCAGCAGCAGCCATTGTCACCAAGACTGTCCTACTTCCAAAAATGTTTTTCCTTTGCTTACTACCTCTTTTCCATTTCCTTGTGCCAACAACGTACCTGCAAAGAATGAGAGAAGAACGAATTTAGTTGGATTTTAAGTGTAATTTGTTTGTTTATTTTTTACTGCTTGAAGCTGGTATTTATTTTAAATGCAGTTGATGTTTTTGTCAGTAACACTTCTAAATGAAACTGAAGTTTTCAGTTCTATTTATTTGGTGTTCCCTGAGTCTTAAAATTATTTGCGTTAATTTCACGTCATACGTAAACCTTTGAAATTCTTATTGATTGGCCTAATGTTTGGCTTACACATTAAGAGCTGTAATGGAAAGGTATTGCGAAGGTTGTCATTTTGCTGCAAAAAGAAAAAAACCGGCCTAAATATATTTTTATCCTAGTCCTTGTCAGTGTGCCCATCCATTTTGATTGTCCTTTACAATTTGTCATTTCAGTCAACTTCAAAAGCGCTCGGCGGAAACTTTTGTGTTGTAAAGAGCGAAAAAAAGTTAAATTAAATAAATTACAAAATGCTTTGCCAGCGACAACAATTCTTTGGCAGAAAGCAAAAAAAAAAAGATGAAGAAAACAAAAGAAAAAAAGGTAAAAAGACCGGCGAAAAATAAACAAAAGTTCAGGCTGCCAGCCAGACGAGAACGAGACGCGCTGCAAATGTTTAACAAGGATTCGGTGGCAAATTAAAAGCCACCAACGTCGCCTCCATAAATCATGCGGCATGCCAAGCGGCAGGTGCAGCTGCGGGGAAAACACAAGCACAGCCCAAGCACAGCCCAAGCACGAGCACTTGCCGAGAGCCTAGACAAAGGCGTAATGCTGCGCTGTGCTGCTATGATATTTAAGAAATTACTAAATACCCTTTAGCAGCTATCCTTACAGTGAAGAGCTTGCCCTCCTTGAAGGTGCCTCTGAAAGCAGTTGAATCCTATAGGCTCATTTTAAATGAGTGTAAATGTTGGCTATAAGCTCATTTTAAATTTGATTAAGCTCGCTTTACAAACTGTTCATTGCAGGCGAATACAACTCTTTTTTAGCTAGCTTAATTGATACTTTTTAAACTTTAAATTTGATGCTAGTTTGGCCAATAATACATATAAAATGTGATATTTATAATTTGTATAGTTTTTTGTGATATTTGTGTTGCCTAGTTCAACTAACTTATTAATAAAGTGTTGAATACTGAAATTCAAAATCATATCAACTGAACATATTTTGTAAACATTTTAATTCCAGGAATTGCTCGCTTCATTCGCTTGGTTCTTATTTATCAATTAAGTAAATAACTTTAATCTTTCTTCTAGTTCTACTTGGTAATATAAAATACAGTGTTAACTAATGCGAATAATATATAAATTTCCCTTTACTTGAATACCAAAATTTTGACATAAATATTGTCAATTCAAGATATTTGTATATATTTAATTATAAATTAACATTCGACATTTTTATAGGGTATGCTTGAAGAGGCTTTCGTTAGTTAAAGGACCCCCTTTTTAGTCCTTTTTTTTTGCTTCGCTACCGATTTTAATTTGATTCATATTTGCTAAGCTGAGAGCACAAAGAAGTGGAACTACTGCGATGAACTCGGCACGCTGACAATTTCAGGCTATTCGCAAGTTTGCTTCTTCAAGTGTGCTTCAGATGGTGTTGTTAGTTCTTATTGTTGTTGTTCTTGTTGTTGTTGTTGTTGCTGCTGTTCTTGTTTGTGTTAGTGTTGTAGATTTTTCAGTTTCCGGCGCGTTGCACTTGAAGTTCCAACGAGAAGAGTGAGAGTGAGTTGAGGAGTGTATGAGAGGGAGAGAGAGAGAGGGAGAGAAATGGAGAGTGAGAGCAAGGGATGACCAAGCCGCCACAGACAAACAATTTAAATTGCGAGGGCGGCGGACAAAAAACCGGGCCATGGAATTGCGTTGAAAGGTCCCGAATGCCCCATTTGGAGTGCCGTGCGAAAAAGGCCAGCAAAACACACACAAACAGCAACAATAACAGCAGCGGCGGAGGACGACAACAAGGCCAACAACAATGGCAAATAAAAATATGTGACACGAACAGCGGCAACGACAACGACAACGACAACGACGACAACGTTCCGGAAAACAAACGGAAATTGTGAAATATACAAATGTTGTGCCTTCTATAGGTGAACTACATGAAAATGCCCCATCCATTTGCTAACCCCCCTCCCCCCACCCCAGTCTTCTCCCCACATTCTTCACTTCGGTATGCTGTGGAAAACAAGACAAGACAAAACAAAACAATACGAACAACAAAAGCGGCTTATATAATTGTAGAGTTTTAATAAAAATATATAGCACGACCCAAACAATTGTAACATGTCACTTGCAAAAACAAACCAAAGAAAAGAGACAAAAAAAGTAAATAAAACACAATTGCCAAATCCCGAAATAATTCTCGAAACAAGCTTGTCAAAACGGCAACACATCGAATCGTTTCAATCGCTTGTTGTCCAAATGAAAGCGATGCGAGCGTCTAGAGTGCAAAAATCTGTTTGCAATCTAAGACAATCGATTTGAAAAATTGCACTGGTTGGTTTAATTAATTGGAAAATTGTAGAACTCATTATAGCAATATAGCCGGCGAATGGGAGTTGAAATTGGGCACGAAGGTTGTTGGGCTCTGCTTCGCAGTAATTAAATTGAAAATCTGTTGTGGACTTGCAATTAGCAGAGGCAACCACCGCAGGCGCTGTCAAAAATCATTGCAAGAATATTGAAAAATGGTAAAGTGCAAGACGAAGGCTAACAGCAGCAGCAGCAGTCTGGCAAATGGCCAAGAAAATGGCAGCAGATGTTTGGCCAAAAAGGAATTGTAATTACGAAATTAAAACTGCGACAGCTGCATGATGGACTGTCTAAAATAAATGAATGGATGAGTATACTATGTGTGTGTGTATGTGTGTGTTTGTGTGTGTGTTTGTGTGTGGCATAGACGAATTGACAGGCTGTAGGCCTAGTGATCAGCCTTGGGGCCAGGGGAGAGTGCCATAATGCACTTGAGCTGCTACTGAGCTCCTGCTGGCAATATGGCCATATGGCTATGTGCGGTCGGTGTTTGTGTGTGTGGCAGTGACGGATGCGGATGCTGGCATTGGCAACAGCAAACGTGTCCTGACCGAGGCCGCACCGCAGGCACCCAGCACCGAGCAACGAGTGGATAGGCAGCTGATGGTGGCGGTGGTGGCAATGGGCGGCAGGTGGCTGCTAGAGCTGATGGCTGATGCCTGGTCTCTTATTGAAATTTGTTGCATTATGCTGTGGGCTGGCCCCTTGTTCAGGATGCAAGCAAATGTCCTTGTACGACGCTGACTGCACTTGATTGTCAACAAAATTGTTTTGCAGTAAGCTCTCCTTCTTCTTCGTCGACGTCGTCGTCTTGTCGTTTTGTTAGTTGTTTTCTACTTTTTCTCTTTTTCGTTTTCTTCATCTTTTTTTTTTTGTTTTTGGGAGGGGCTTGAGGCACTTCATTTTGAAGTGACTGCAGCTGCTGCTGTTGCTGCTGGCTGGCAGGCAAAAGAACATGCGGCAGTAATTAAATTTGCGCAACTAGAGAAGCATCATGGCCTCTCCACTCTTTAAATTGAGCTCGGCAGCAAGCTTGAAATTCAATTTTTTCAAATTAGACACAAGCAATGTCGCATTGTGCTCCTTCACATGTAGTTTCACATGTGTGTGTGTGTGCGTGTGTTGGAAACTCGCACACACGAGAACACTTGAAGACGGCCATAAAGATAAATGTTTTATGTACGTGAATTGCTTTGAATAAAAGCTCTGTTTGCCTGCTTTATATGCACAAAGAAGCAAACAAACAAACAAACCCACACACACTCGCACACACACACACACAACGTTTTATTCCGACTGTCCCACTCTTGTTTGCTATCTCTTTGGCGAGAGTTGGCATTTGCTGGCATGCCCGCATTACTCATACGCCCCGTGGCGCACGCGTTTCTGTTGCGCTTCATTTAAGCAAATTCACGTGCACATTTAAGCTTAATTGTTTTTAGAATTAAGCTCCCCCCTTCGCTTGAATACAAACAGGTAAGCGAAACGTGCTTTCGGCTAAGTAAAATGCTGTTAATTTGCAACATGTGAAACAGAAATTTAAATGCAATTTACGCCCATATGCGCAAAGCATAATTCCCACAATGCTTACGAGACTTAAGCTCCTCCCCATTCGCCTCATTTGATATGCTCTGGATAGTTGGTAAATAGTTGGTAGAAAACGCCTTAAACTGCTGCTTTCAGCATCAACAGTTGAGTCCGGTTAGATATTTATGAGGGTATATATTTATCTTAAAAATAGGGATTATATTTTCAGGCATTTAGGCATGTAAACATGCAAAAGATGCCCATCACATATCCACTATGCATTTGCCATTCATTATTTATGGCCAGTTTTCACAGCAGTTTTCGTCTTTGTTCACGTTGGCTTAGATTTCAGCTTATTAGTTTCTGATATGAAATTTGGCCAAAAGCAGAGGAAAAACCTTTTGTATATAGCAGCAGCAAGCAGCCTAATCCAATCTAATTTTTCTCCTCTCTGCCCATAATTCGCATATGCATAAGTCTGTGTTCTGTGCTCATATGCTCGGCATATTCAACCAAACGTGTGACCATTAAACCGACCATGCTTATGCTCTGCTTGTGCTGCCTTTGGAATTACACGACTACGCGACTCTCTCTCTCTCTCTCTCCCTCTCTCTCGCACTCACTTTTCCTTGCTCTTCGTGTGTGTTTGTTTGTGTTCCTTTAATTTATTATGGGATGCTTCCACTTGACGCTGCCACAAACCCAAAAGCGCCAAAAGTATAAACCGTCTGGCCTCGCCATAAATTTGCTTTAATAACATACTCAAATTTAGATAATATCCATGTGCAATATATATACATATATATAGGTATGTATGTGTTCATATATATTATTGTACTCGTTCCTAAGCTACGAGTACACATATTTTTCAGCATTGCTGCTCTTCTGTCTGATTAGCAAGGCGCGGCACGGGCAGAATGTGAGCGAGACAAGTGAGGCAAGTGAGGCACGCTCAACGTTCAACATTCAACGCTCGACTCTCAACGGAATTGCACTGTCTGATGCCTTGGCAGCCCTTTGTTGAGTTATGTATTCTACTAAATTGTCTGGGGCGACACATTTTAGAGTCGTTTTCTTCAAATGCCACTTGCCCACACCTTCCCCCTCTTTTTCCCTCGCTTGCCAAATCTGCTTCTTCAGTATTTCTTTAAATGTTAAGGGAATTGCCAGCTACAAAAATCTAGCTCTGCCTTTTGCTCGCACATCTGTGCAATTGATTTTTAATGCTTTTTCGAATTAATCAATTAGAGTGTAGTTTAAGATTTACACCAAAATTTATGTTCAATTAATCTAATCGAATATTTATTTCAATAAACATTGTTTAAAACTTGCTTTCAATGCAATTTACTTTCATATTTATTTCATTTAAGAATTGCCAGCAACAATTATATTCAATTAATTGAACTAAGCGAATCAAATATCTAAATCAATAAATAGTGTTTAAATTATGGTTTCAATTTACTTTCACATTCATTTCAGTTATTTGTTTATTTGTGCTTGATATCTTCATAAAGTTTTCGTATTGAAAAGTCATGATTATGTGTTTGTTTGTGGAATGTTGATTTATTTCAATTATTTGTCGTCGCATTTTTATTGTTTTATGAGGGCAAACAAATAACATATATTAAGGCACTGAAAGCAGTGAAAAGTAGTTGTTATGCGTTTTTGTTTTGTATTTTTTTTTCCTACTCCAACTTTTATGGGCATGAATCTCTGTCATTCATAGCAATTACGATTGCGATGGCCGCCTTCAGGGTCCACAAGTACATTACTTATTGTCCTTTTGTGCGCATCGAGTACATCTCAACTAAGTGCGAGCGAATATGTGTGTGTGTGTGTGTGTGCGATATTAATGTTATATGTCTCCGACTCTGACTCCGACAGCTGACTGACTTAGCCGACTTTTTCTGCCAACTCGAAGGATTTTGTGGGGATTTAGTTGAATGAAGTCGAACGGCGTCAAGGCAAATATTCGCTTTCGCTTTGCTTGGCTTTCAACGCCGCCAGCCTGCAGCATGATTTTTGTTTTGAATGCCGACTTACGACGACGATGTGGAAAGCAGAGCAGAGTAGGATATAAGTTCACACCCACGATTCGTCTTCGGCTGCTTCCCCGGGGGGCAAATGGCAAATGATTTGGAATTTCTATGCCGATTGCATTTGAATGGCAAAAAGGAAAACGAAAATTTATTGAACGGCATTCATATGCTGCGCATTATTAATATCGATTAGGGGGCGTGACTGTGATGAGAACTTGACGCTGTCCTTTGCCACAAGATTGAGATACGCCACACACGCACAAACACACACACACACACACACACACTCAGAAATAGTATCGTGTATGTGTGTGTGTGGTAAATTTCTCTCCATGTTGCTGATAAAAATAACAATAGCGGGCACATCTTATGCCAGTTTTTGCTCTGCTTTCGCCAAAAAAAAAGGAAACACCAACAAGATAAAAGCGTGCCGCATTTTTTATGCTCTCATTGTTTCCGGCAAACTAACACAAAACACGCATGGTGTCTGTGTGTTTGTGTTTGTGTGTGGCTGAGTGAACGAGAAGTACGTGAGACAATCCGAAAATGTTTGTGTGGATATGTATCATAGCAGAGTTTGAAATGCAGCTGTAGCTTTGGCAAACTGCACTAAACTAAGTGACATTTCAGCAACGATAATCAAGCAAAAATTAAATTGCAAACAGTTTCCCGGCAGCCTGACATGCAACACAAAATGTGTCTTTACTCCAAATAAGCAAAAAAAAAAAAAAAAAGAAACGAAGACACTTATAAACC
Source organism: Drosophila siamana (assembly GCA_035047445.1). Classification (NCBI taxonomy): domain Eukaryota; kingdom Metazoa; phylum Arthropoda; class Insecta; order Diptera; family Drosophilidae; genus Drosophila; species Drosophila siamana. The sequence continues at coordinate 11,979,863 of JAWNPP010000004.1, read as the reverse complement.
AAACGAGCTGCGAATTAAGTCCACATTTTCAGCAATTGTTTAAGCCAAGCAAAATTGACAATGAAAGCACAACATTGCCAAACAACTGCAGCTCAGTGCAGACTGGAAAATTAATATTTACTTTGCGAGAGTCCAGCACAAAGAAAATTTCTCTGCAATGCACATAATTTATGCATGCATTCTAATGTTCAAAATACAATTATGTTTTATTAAGTTTAATGCAGTCAAACAAAATCTTGAAACGTATACTTGATTTTCAATGGTTCAGAAGACGACTGAAAAAATTACGCATACGTACAATATTGAAAAGAATATTAATACTTGACGAAAGCAAGAGAATTCCTTTGAAGCGCAGTAAATTAATTTAAGCATTCTAATATTTAAAATACAAATATAATGTGTAGACTATAGAAACCAGTGCGTATACTTAATTTTCATGACAGTCCCAAATTACGTATACGCATAATGTGAATTTTATTAAGTGACAGAGTCATAGAAATTCCGAATATTAAAAACGTATGATAAAGATTTAAGACTTCTACTGTCAAATAAAATATAAATTAGATGCGTATACTTGATGCGTCTTGCAGTAAATTGCGCATACGTAGCACTTTCTTAAAAATAATTCCGTATAATAAATGTTGCATGTAATATGTCTACAAATAACAGACAGATATATTTAAAAGCGCAAATATTTTTTTTAAATAAATTTATTGGAAATTTTCCACTTTGTTTTTGTTCTCATGGTTATTGCTTCCATGGGGCAAATTGTTTAATACAATTTAGCAATAAGCGGTGGGCAATGTGCGTGTCAATTTGCAAGAAATATAGACAAAGTGTTGCAAAATTTATTGAGCTCGCCCAAAGCATAGAACGAGAAGAAGAAGTAAAAGAAGAAGAAGCATTTAAAAGTATGAAAGACGTGACTTCAACGCATACACGTTCACTTCCACACATTGCATTTTGGGTTCTTCATAAGGCAAAAGAAAATTGATTTTTCTGTTTTTTTTCCGTCTTTTTTTTTTGTTTGAAGACGCGTTGCATAGTGAGAAGTGGCACACACACACACACACATACGGCAAATGCGCGGCAAGCAACAGCAGCAACAGCAGCAGCAGCAGCCACAGCAGCAGTTTGGCCTGGGCTAAGTAGGCCACTTTCGCCAAGGAGCAGCTCTTCACCCATTTCTGCAACAGCTGCACTTGAAGACGCTTCTCTTGCCGCTTTGTTAAGAGTTTGAAGCAGCACAGCAGCAGCAGCAGCAGCAGCTGCTGCGAGGGGTTGCCTCATTGGCTGATTGACTTGACTCGGCTTGACTTGAGAGATTGAGAACGAGAGATTGAAATGGCCGAGAGTGTGGCAGGCGTGTTGAAGCATGCAACGGGAAATTAGCAGCGAATCTAATCGATAGTTAAATATGCGAATGTGGCATGCTGCCAGCAAGCTAGAACATCATAGTGTATGCCAATTCAAAGTACTCTGCTCTGCACACACACACACACACATGATATGCTGGAAATCCGTTTGCAAAAGGTAACTCGAATTATGCTCGCTCGTTTGCTGTTTTATTTCATTTTATTTTTAAACAAAAGAAACGTCGACGACTGCTACAAAAAGGTAAGCTGATTATGTAACGCACACTCGCATGTGTGTTTTGGTGTGTGTGTGTGTGTGTGTGTGTGTGCGGCAGATAGCATTAACAAACGGCACAAGCTGACGCCATTTTGTTTTGCAACTTTTCAACAGCTCTTTTTCAACTGTTTTTATTAGTGATTTCCGTTGAAAACAAGCTAAATTATGCGTCCTTTTTTTGTGTGTGTTCTTCCTCCTCTTCTGCTCCTCGTCGTTTTTTGGATTTTGTTTTTGCTCTTGTTGGTTTTTGTTTGTTTTTGCTGGTTTCTACACCTGACATAAAGTTTACTTTAACATTGTCACACCGTTTATTTGCGGAGAAATTTAAGAGCTAACTTAAATTAGAAAATAAATTTCACTTGCAGCAAATAAGTTATAAATTATGCAAATGAATTGAGTTCGCATTAAACCGGCTGTTAAATATCTGTTGGCTATTATCTCCATTCGTTCGTTGCAAAACATCATTTAAGTAGCTTAGTCAATCAGTCATCGTTGCAAGCACTTTAAAGAATGCCTTCTTGCAAATCTTCAATAAATATCCATAACAAAACAGCTTTGTAATCAATAGCTAGCATTTGTTGCGGCTTTAGGCCATTATGCTTGGCCACACTCCTCGAGTGTAGCTGAGTGAGAGTGAGTGGCCGGCATTGTTCATTGTTTGTCGTGCATAATCGTGTTTGCAACAGACGGCAACATCTCGGTTGCACTTGCACATGGCACATCAATTTGCGGAATCCATTCAGCTGAGATACTCCTACTAATTGCTGAGACACGTGCCTGAGTCGAGAGCAATGCCTAAAATCGGTCATCGGTCACCTCGAAATCGAACACAAAGGCAGCATTGATTGCTTTCGATTCGAGCTTACGTTTGGACTTCACTCGGGGGAAAGGTGAGGGGGTGGCAGCTACGTCAGGGCAATTGAATAATGCAAATGCATGTGGCAAAAGGCAAAAGGGCAATTCATTATCGATTGAGTAGTGAAGTCGCAATTGAAAATGCAAAAATAAAACCAAAGAGAGCTCAAATCAGAATGCACACAGCGATAATCCACCGAAAAAAAAGCGTTAAACAAAGCGAACAGATGGATAGCGCAACACACAAGCCACAGTCACATCAGCGAGTAGACACAAAAGGACGATAATTGAGAATCAATGGTGGCTTTCGTATTTCGTATTTTTTTTTGTACTTGCATTAAGCTCACATGATAAATGTAATTGTTATTGTCTCACTTGGACGTCAGAGCGAGGGGCCCGACGAATACTAACAAAATACGCGCACATACCAAATATCAAACCAAAAACTCAATCGAAAGTTCGCTTGTCAACAGCTCAACAAATCAATCATACGCAGCGTGGTGCGTGCTATGTACGTGCCTTCGCTTCGGCTTTTGGGGGCGGACTGCGTGCATGTGTCAATGTGTGTGCGTGTGTATGTGTCTCTATATAGGCACGCATGTGACACCTAGACGTATAAATAATATATACCCACTTAGAACTCAACTCAAAACGTATAATATTAATGCTGCTTTTCTGCGTTTCCCAGTCATGTCATTATTAAATTATTGCTGGACCATGGTAGACGAAAACAAATATAATGGACACTGAATTATATGGCAATCGACATTTGTGGCAGGTGGCGACGTTGCAGCTGTGCTGGACAAAACAGAGGGCGGAAAGTTGTTGTGAAAGTTTTCGTGAAACTTCATTAATTTAAATGAGCTTGCAATTTGTAGTCGACTCAAACTAAATCCGACGATGCATGCAAATTAACTTTGGCTCGATAAGTTCGGACATGTTTAATGCCAAGATGCTGAATTAATGCCTAAGTGGACTTGGCCAAATAACTTTATAGCTTAAGTGCTAATTATTATGCTCGGTCTAAGGCAGAAGTAAACAACACAAGCAGCTAACAACGCTGCCGAAAATGACGCTGTTCGTTGGGCCTATCTTCAAGCTATGTTTTCACAAAAAATCTTCTATGCTTAATTGGATTTTGAGAAGCGATTGAAATGAAAATAAATTTCTATAATTATGGCACTGTTTTTATGTTAAATTTGCAATAAATTTTGTAGAAACAGTTAATTGAAATATTTTAGCAATGCAGGCATTTTATTGATATCGATTTTTTGCTTATTTTTGTTAGTATCTTTTTAGGCAATATTTATTGTAAAAACTTGATTGATTGATGGACAAATTCCAAGCGTTTTGTTTAGTAAAGATTGAGAGGCAGAGAGACGAGCTCACCTGAGATTTTCGATGCGCGGCCTGCGGCACTGGGGACGATTGCGCCGGTGGCTGCGATCCTTTTTACAGCGGCAATCGCAGTGCATGATGCAGAGGGCGATGGATGAGATGACCGTTATCACAAATGGCACCACAAAAAAATGTATGATCATGGACACCTGATCGTCGTGATTGTAGGACGTGAGGACGACGGTCTTATTTTTGCGCGAATAGAAACACGGAAAGATGGCGCCCTCGACGCCATAATAGTTGTTGAAATTCTTGCACGTCACTGTGGGCGGATAGCCGCAGCCCTTAATGTTGACGAGCAGCGTCGCCTCATTGGATTGCTCCCAATCGGCTGTGTAGTTGCTATAGTCGGTCATATTCTCCGGTATCGTTATGTTCTGCTCGATAAACGTCACATAGATGTGCACACAGCGATACAGATCGGAGGTGCAGCCCTCGCGGCACGAGCTCCACGAACAGTTGAAGATGCCAACGAGATCTTCGCGACGCGTTGTCGTGCACAGCGTGGGATGCTCAACGAAATCGTGGCTCAGCGTCGAGATGGCCGGATCGACGTAGAGCGGCACCAGGAACAGCAGCGATGCGCCGGCCGTCACCGAGAAGAAGGCGAGTGTCGAGGTGCCATAGAAACGCGCACGTTCCCGCCACGAACGAAAGCGCCGATTGCCATTTTTCTTTTTTGGAGCCAGTTCTCGGATTTTACGTAACCGTAGCTCTTGTTGTTGCTGCTCGAGTAGTAATTCCGAACTGCCACTCCTCATATTATTGTCGGTGCACACAGGGCGCTGATGTTGCTGCTGATTGTTGCTGCCGTTGCTATCGTTGCTGCTGCTGCTGCTGTTGCTGCTGTTGCTGCTGTTACTACTACTGCTGCTGTTGGTGTTGTTGTTGTTGTTCTTGTTGCGTTTGTTGTTGTTGTTGTCGTTGTTGTTGTTGCTTGCGCTGACGTCGGCGTCGCAGCAGCAGCTGCAGCGACGTCACCACCCGCAACAGCCAAAGCCTGCGGCTGGGCCTGAGAGCTGCTGCTCCTGGGTTAGACGCAGCCGTTGCACTCGTCAAATACGCCAGAGAGATGGAGAGAGAGAGAGAGAGACAGAGAGAGCAAGAGAGCGCGCTCGACTGAGTGAGCGAGCGATTGATGAGTATGCGTGCGAGCGAGCGAGAGAGATAGACTGCGAGAGGGCTGGACACTTGCAGCGTACGTTAGCGTTGCCGTCGACGCCGACGTCGACGTTGACGCGCTGCTGCGTTGCTGCCTACCGCAACATCCAAGCGCAGCACGAGGACTTTTCGGTTTTATTATTTCTATTGAGTCGTCGTTGCCGTTGCCGTTGTTGTTGTTGTTGTTGTTGTTGTTGTTTTTTGCTTGCCCGATTGAGGTTATGTACACACGCGTCGACGCAGTCGGAGACCGGACAAAACAGCTGTTTTCGGCCAGCCAAAAAGGATTTTCGTTCGCCGAGCGTGTGAGAGCGGAAGAGCGCGCGCTTTGAGTATTTTTTTTTTTTTTTTTTTGAAAACGAGAGCGCGTCGAGAGTGCAAACGAGTGAGCGAGCGAGCGAGAGAGGTATATACAGTGAGAGACTCGAGAGACAGCAGAAATAGAGGGTGAGAGGGAGAGAGAGAGAGAGAGAGACAGCGAGAGTCAGTCAGATGGCGAGAGGAAGACGCTCGCCAGCGTCTTCATTTGTCTTGAATGACGACGATTTCTTTTGTTCTACTCCACTTTCGCTGCTCCCACAATTTGCAGACGAATTCTATTTAATATTTGCATTGCATACTGTTCACACTTTAGCACGTTTCCTGCTGTTGCTGTTGCTGTTGCTGCTGATGTTGCTGCTGCTGTTTGCGGTGTCACTGGAAGGACAACAACAAGAACTTGAGCAACGATAATGGCAGCAATTACCAAAGTGCGGCTTGCGTGGGCGCCGCAATTTACAGCTGTTGATGTAGGTTAGTTTGACAAGCGAAAGAGCGAGAGAGAGCGAACGACCGAGAGAGTGTCTAAAAAAGCCGAACTGAGGCGAGCAGCGAGTAAAGGAGCGCGAGCTCAGCTGACTGCGACGTTGACGTCGGCAGCGACATCGACTGCAACGTCGACGACACGGGCGACGGCGACGGCGACGGCGACTTTCTTTAGTGTGTCGCCCTAGTGACTGTGTAATCTTTTTCGTTTTGTGGGTGGAATTATTTATGCTACACATTTTGTGCGGCATGCTCTATGCTGCGTTGTTGCTATTGCCTTTTTGCTTAGGCATTTTATTATTTTTCAATTTATTTGCATTTTCCTAGACTCACTCAAAAACCGACAACACCAAACGCAAAGCACAAAAATAAAAAAAGAAAAAAAAAAAGCTACCAAGATATGCATGATTTATTACAGCGACGCACTGATGCTGCGACTCCCCAAATCTGTTCAATGTCTGCCCGTCGCCCACAGCTGCTCTAGGTCATACTACGACACTGGCCGCAGAGCGTAGTTTTCTATTTTATGTTCTTTTTTTTTTGGCTTTAGCCAGCAATGACATCAAAAGGCAATTAAGTTAAACAAAATAAATTGCGTTGCAATCAAATATTGAAGTTGAAGTGTGAATTAAATGTTTAAAAGATATACAATTCAAAATATACAAAGTGAAAATATTTTAATTTTTATTAAGTTGGAAAAATTAAATAAAAATGTAATAAAAATGTCAAGGATTAAATTAAATTGTCAATATTTATTATTTAATAAATGTTTTCATAATTGGCAATAAATACTGCTTTTTATTTGCTGGACGTTAAAGTACTTTAAATATTATAAAAAATAACAAAAAAGTAAAAAATTATAAAATTAAGAGAAAATGAATTTAAATTTTCATAAAATTTGTAATTTTCATTGAATTTAAATAAATGAATTACGTGTAAACAACATAGTCGATATTCTAGATATATAAAAAAATAGAATTGCAATTGACAATGATAACACAATATAAAATAATTTTACATTTAGAGTATAAGTTTACAATTTCAACAACTGAATTGAACAAATTTCAAATTTCTATTTCAGCTTATTAAAATAAATATATACTATATATTTTCGAATATCGAGATCATTTTCCGTTACATTCAAATCTACTGTCAGCTTGAACATCTTTGGTTTGTCAGCTGACAGAACTGCTTTGAGCCACTGTAACTGTATGCTAATGGGCTGCTTGCTGTTGCTACGTTTGTTGTTGTTGCTGTTGTTGTCATTGTTGCTAATGCTTTGTTGTTGCAAGTGCTGTGTATCGTAGTTGTAGCAGCAATTTAATATTTTTGCCGAGCTGCTTGCTATGCTTTCATATTCCAAGTATTCTAAGCTGGCGCTGTCCATGTCCACATGACACCCATTATTTACCTACATAGCATATAGATGTATATATTTATATATATACATATTCTATTTGAGCATTTGCTATTTGTTGTTGCTGTCATTTTGCTGTATTGTTATTGTAACTTCGCGTGACTCTAAACGCTGGTCACTTGCTACATTAGCAACCCACACACACACACACACACACACCCACACACACTGACACACGCACAGCGTTTGTTTTTGTTTTTGGCATTGCGGGAGTTGAACGCAGTTCAGAATTTTCAACACACACACACACAACGAGAGCACACCTACAAAACATGCACGTGTCTGCATGTGTGTGTGTGTGTGTGTATTTGGATGATTTCATTCATATAGCATTCAGTTTGCAGTGGCCACACGGCGTATGAGTAATGTCATGACAGCAGCAGAGTCCTTGCAAAATAAAAAAAAAAAAAAAAAAAAACGGCAAGCAGTTGCAGGCAAGAAGTTATCAAATACTCTACCAACTAATATATTGATAGCTGGTTTTTGTCATATCTATCTATAGGTATGTGTCGCTTTACAGCTGCTCGCCGCCTACGCCACGCCTATTTAGCACTACTCGCTCTGGGGGGGGGGGGGGGGGGTTGTACAGATAGCAAAAAAAAAAAAAAGAAGAAAGCAAAACGAAACGAGGCACTCAGCACAAGTATCTAACTAACTTTTGACAGTTGAAATGCCACTGCCCCGCACATCGTTGCTGCCCCTTTTTGTTGCTGCCAGTTGTCAGTTGCCAGTTGTTGTTGTTGTCGTTGCTCTTAGCGTAGTTGTTGCTGTTGTTGTGTCGCACTTTCACTTCTATTTGATTTGTATTTTATTTTGTATTTTTCTTTGCACAATGTACCGCCGATTACAGCACAAATTTGCCACAGCACGGGAATCTGCTGCCTTTTGCCTTAGCTCTACACAGGCAAAAACATACTCACACACACACGCGCAGACACCGAGACCGACACAGACACAGACACAGACACAGACACGAACACAACACAACACACACTGGATCGAAACGAGAAGCGCGCACGCTGGGCCCTGACGTGCCTCTCGGAGTGTTTGTCCAAAACTGACACGACGACCCGACTCCGCCACAGGACGCGCCACCAACTTGTGTCCCTCGCCAGCGTGTGCGTTGCGTGTGTATGTGTGAGTGTGTTTGTGTGCGTGTGTGTGGGGGTGGGGGTGATGTTGGTAGCGTCAACTCGAGCAGCGCTGGCGACGTTGACGCCAGCGTCGACGGCGGTCGAGCATTGAAAGGATTCGCGCAGTTGCGCATTCAGCGGCTCTCATTGAGACAGTGAGAGTGGCCAAAATACAAACGATTTGCTCGTTTCTGGCCATCAGTGTTGCCCACTTCAGCCTAGCGATAAAAGGCCAACTTTGTGCATTCAAATTACCGAATTGCAAATACAAATATATTACAAACATTTATGGCATCTTATTCCTCTTCGTTCAGTAAAAACAATAATAGCTAAGCTAAGTTTGAAAGAGCAGAATAAAAGCTTTAACAATTTCAGAATTGAAATCAGCACTTTCTCTTAAAGTAATCAAAACTTCTAGCAAGCGGATTTTCATGGATTTTACAAAATTATTTAGCAGCTCTTCACGGAGTGCAGATGCACTTATGATGCATTGACTTGTTCAGCATATTTGTCTACTATTTTTGTATGCGTGGATGTATCCACGCAGAAGTCTTTAAAGATGTTCGATTAGATACAAATTCGAGAAGCAAGCAGATCAATTCATTACATTAAAGGCATTAACTTCCATTAAACATTTAGTATGAAATACTAAATTCATTTCTTACTGAAATATTTGTATTTTTCTTCTCCGTAATTATACTGCTTCCATCAGGTTTGAAACCCTACTATTCTATTCTTATCCGCAGTGACCTGTATTCATTCAATGCATCTTACCACACTTTCGTCCGGAAATCCCTCCTACTGGCCAACGGAACCAAACAAAGTGCCTGATGTTTTAGATTTTGCAGTGACTTGTGACTTAGAGCACAACCTCTGGTACAACACCAAAAACCTCAAAAAGCGTTCCAATGAGGAAAAAGTTTCTTACGTTCATCTACAACGCTATCATTGGAAGTTTGCGGAGATCCTAATGATACCCAAACCTGGGAAACCTAAACAGGATCCCGCCTCCTACCGTCCCATCAGCTTACTGGCAATACTGTCCAGGAAGTAAGCGCAGGTGTCCCACAGGTAAGCATGTTAGGCCCAATACTGTACACTCTTTTTTACTGCAGACATTCTAGTGCTAGAAAGAAAAGACCTCGTTATTGCAACATCATGTAGATGCATCATGTTGCAATCCTGCAACTACAACTTACAAAACTGGAGCCGTGGCTCCTAAGATGGAATGTTGTCGTCAAGGAAGGAAAGTCAGCGCGCATAACTTTCGCAACCCGCCATAAAAGTTGCCCAGAGATCCTTCTGAATGGATCTGGGCTACAGATCCCAAATGAGCCTTAATAACAAAGTCCTGCTGTACAAAGTGATACACAAGCCCATATGGACGTTGAAATATCAGGAGAGGCTGGATCGACATTGCAATCCACTGGCCATTAATCTGCTTGACAATAACCAGCGTCGCCGACGTCTGAAAAGACACCACCCCCTTGACTACAATAATTTTTTGCTGCACGAGATGTATAAAATGAAGTTGACTCTTTATTGTCTATTAATCACTTTTCGTCACTCTAGAGTTTATTATTTGTTTTAACATAGTTTACTAAAAAATCAATTTAAGTTTCACAAAAAACCTACTAAACCGATAGGTTTCGATTAATTTCGATTGAAAATTTGATTGGTAATTAATCAACCCTGTTGCTCATGCAAATCTTTGGTTCATACGGTGAATGAATTAATGTATCTGCTATATACTTAAAAAAAAGAATTATATCATCATGTAAGAAGAAACAAAAGAAACATCATTAGTTATCAATTTAGAATACCTAAATTAGCTGCATATATATAAAAATATATTAGTCGTCATTTAAATATATAAATTAAACATTCATAAATGTATCTGCTATATACCTAAAAAATAATAACATCATAAAGAAGAAAGAAAAGAAAAATCATTAGTTATCAATCTAGGATATATAAATTTAAAATATACAAAAATATTAGTCGTCATTTAAATAAAATTAAACATACATAAATCATCTGCTATAAAACTAAAAAAAAACATATCAGAAAGCTACTCGACTGTGAGATACCTGCTACCCAGCTCAAGAGCTCTGAGAAGCTGGGTTGGGTAAAGTGAGATATTTGAGAAAAAACATGTGCAATCGTTTGCCCAGGATTGCCAAGGAACAGTTTCGTTTGCCCACCTTTAGTTTCAAAATTACAAAAATTTCGAAAATTTTCGAAAATTCAAAACATTTTTTTTTTAATTTTTTCAATTTAAATCCCTAAATAATCGTCTGCCCACGTTTGCCCACCCCATAAAGTTGGAAAATTTTGCAAAATAAAAATTTTTCACAAAAATCGTTTGCCCACGTAGCCCACCTAATAAAATTTCCTTTTTGTCTTTGGCAAATCGGTCAAATTATGACAGAGAGTGATTTATGGCTTGAAATTCCTGACATTCAAGAAATCTACCAAAACTGATTCCATTCTTAAAACTATCCTTGTCCTTTACCACAAAGTCATAAAACAGGTAAATCCTTTTCTTATCATTTTTAATATTTATTGAAGTGAACAGGTAAATATTTACATTTGTGGGTATTACACTTACAGTAAATACAATAAAACTCATCCAGCCCAATGTCCAAAATATTTCCTGCCAAGTCGCCGTCATATTTCCCAGAGCTCAGCTCAAGTATAATAAAATATTGCAAAAATCATTTTTTGATTTTTTGTATATTTGCTACATTCATATTCCATCAAATAGCGAATAAAGTATATAAATGTACCATATAAGAGCTAGAGATTCTAAACTTGGTACCAGTATTGGTGTATGTCCTACCCAGATCAAGTTTATTTCAGATTTTTGTCACGGCCCTTTCCGCCCCCTAAAATATGAAAAAAAAAACATTTACTAGCACAATTTTAAAGATGGCACATACGAATGATTTTTCTTTTCTGTCTTCTTACATGATGTTATTACTTATATTTTTAAATTTTGTATATGGCAGAAAACTTTATTTATGTTTAATTTTTTTTTAATGACGACTAATGTTTTTTTTTATATATGCAGCAGACCTTTGTATTCTAGATTTATAACTAATCTTTCTTTTCGTTCCTTTTTCAGCAGATACATAAAATTGTTTTACCTTGCGGTGTTCTACAATTCGAACCTACCGTGTAAACTTGTCGATTTTACAAAGAAATTACTGTAGCAACAAAGATCGATAAAGCTTCTTGCGGCTTTAGTTAAGTGTGAAACAAAGTGAAAAAAGCAAACAAAAATTGACAAAGAGGTGAGAAAAATTTATTTCATTTATTACTTGGTTACATTTTTGAGTAAAAAGTGCAACCATTCACACATGGGCTGAAAAGTAGAACGAACATAGGTAAGGTCACCCATCTCCGCGGCACCTACTTTCAACAGAGCTTTCTAATAGTCAAATGAACATATTCATTCATTCCATTCACATAAAAAAAGATTCTAGGGTTCTTCAAAATATTCATGCCTACTAGTGTATAGTAAATTATATATTGAATAAGGAGAACAAACATTTTTTCCATTAGCCTAACTATTTTCTTCATTATTATACAACAAAATAGTGCTGAGTAATGTATATATAATGTATAGTGTATAATTGATATACAACTTATTAAACAACTTTAAAAAATTTATTAAAACAAATAAATAAAATCAAATTAAATCAATAAATAAGTACACTTTCACGGAGCCTAAATATGGCTTTCGGCGATGTTGGCTATTGTCAAGCAGATTAATGGCCAGTGGATTGCAATGTCGATCCAGCCTCTCCTGATATTTCAACGTCCATATGGGCTTGTGTATCACTTTGTACAGCAGGACTTTGTTATTAAGGCTCATTTGGGATCTGTAGCCCAGATCGATTCAGACGGATCTCTGGGCAACTTTTATGGCGGCTTGCGAAAGTTATGCGCGCTGACTTTCCTTCCTTGACGACAACATTCCATCTTCGGAGCCACGGCTCCAGTTTTGTAAGTTGTAGTTGCAGGATTGCAACATGATGCATCTACATGATGTTGCAATAACGAGGTCTTTTCTTTCTAGCACTAGAATGTCTGCAGTAAAAAAGGGTGTACAGTATTGGGCCTAACATGCTTACCTGTGGGACACCTGCGCTTACTTCCTGTCTTCAAAAGCACTCAATTTTGTTTGTTTGTGAGATTCTGTGGCATTGTTCTGGGGTTCCTGCTTAACTCCAAAAACCAAATTGGTGCTCCGGAATTGAGTTGAGTCGTTCGAATATTTTAGACAGTATTCAGCTTAGCCAGTAAGCTTATGGGACGGTAGAAGGCGGGATCCTGTTCAGGTTGCCCAGGTTTGGGTATCATTAGGATCTCCACACACTTCCATTGTAATGGAAAGTGATGGAGCCCAATGATACCATTGTAGATGAACGTAAGAAAGGCACATGGAGGCACATGGAGGTAGGCACTTCATAGTTGTTGCACCAATGGCAAAAGTTTCTGCTTTTTCCTCATTGGAACGACACCAAGAGCCGGTTGAACTTAGAATGGGTGGAATCCGTTGGGTAGGCCTTTTGAGGTATTTGGTGTTGTTCCGAAGGTTGTGATGGGTTAGAGCGGTTCAGCGTGTCGAAGGTATTCGGCTAGAGCTTCATTGTGCAATTCATAAAGGAGGGTTTTCAGATCTTTGCTTGCACGGTTAAGAGTAGCCTTGTGGATTTCGGCTCAGCTGCCAAACTCTCTGGAGAAGACGTTTTATTCTTAGCTGTTCTGTGATTTCTTCAGAGTGCAGGAATCTGTCCCTTCTCGGTCTGAGGTAGTGTGATGTGGAGTGGTGCAGAGGTTTGCTGCGTCATGGAAATGTCTTCACCCGAGTTCAACACCATGCAGGAGAGTTAGAATAGAATACTAGGGATTCAGAAACGGAGGAGAAAAACACAAATATTTCAGTAAGAAATGAATTTAGTATTTCATACTAAATGTTTAATGGAAGTTAATGCCTTTAATGTAATGAATTGATCTGCTTGCTTCTCGAATATGAATTTAATCGAACATCTTTAAAGTGGTTCTATGTATGTTACAGCTGTGTTCAATAAAATAGCAGCGCCACAGAAAGGAAAAAATATTTCGTTTTTTTTTTTTAATATTCCTTGTCGATAGTCGATCGGTTATACATTATTTTTGTAGAAGAGAATATACAGATAAGAAAACACTAAAAATCCCATCAGATTTGACATCAGATTTTGAAATAGCAGTTTTTGACTATGAAAAAAAAGTTCCAAAAACATAAAACATTTTGCGAAAAGTGGGTTTAATCACATTGCTTAGTTTAATTTAGTGTATTTTAAATGACAATACATTATAACAATGTGGATTTTTAAAATTTAGTAGGTAGATAGAAGAGCTGCTCCTTGGAAGGAAAAAATTTGACTTTCAAGCTTAGACTCGAGAGAAAAATCAAAACATTTTTAAAAAAATCTCCTTAAATGTTCTGCCAGATTGGTATTCAATGCCATCAATTAAGAATAGAAGCCCGAAAAACTTTTTGCCACACATAAAAAACCAAAAAAAAAGGGGGTACCGACGTATGGTGGGCTTTAGCAAGCCGTGTCCTTTCGCATCCTCTAGGGATCTAATAGGGGAGCTGAAGTTCAGGATCAGCTTTGTAACTGTTCGAGGGATACTACTGATTGAAAATTTAAATGCAACAAGCCCACAAGAAGGGCCCTTGCTTAGTTAAAGACAAGTCATGGAGTACACCAAGGGCCCTTTGAACTGGGCTTTATAGAAATGGCCTAGTATTCTTTCGATAGATAACTCCAAACTTGACTTTTTTGGTGGAGAATGTTCAAGAAAGTATATCTGTGGACATTTAAAGACCATTTATCATCCAAACCACTCAGTTAAAGCTATTGATCAATTGAAATCCCTAAATAATCGTTTGCCCACGTTTGCCCATCTTTTAGAATTCTGAAAAATTTCAATTTTTAAAGATATTCAACATTGAAAATTTTGTCATATCTCACCTCATAAAATTTCAAAAATCTCAAAATTTACACGATTTTTCAATTCAAATCATTTGCCCATCGTTCGTCTTCGTTTGCCCACCCCATAAAATTTGAAAATTTTGCAAAATAAAAGTTTTAAACGATTTTTTCACTAAAACCCTTTGCCCACTGCAGCCCAGCCAAAAAAATTTCGAAAATCTATAAATTTCTAACGATTTTTGAACTCAAATCGATTGCCCATCGTTTGTCTTCGTTTGCCCACCCCATAAAATTTGAATATTTTGCAAAATAAAAGTTTTAAACGAAAATTAGTTCGATTGATGCGTTACGTGTGATAGATTAACTCTGCAGCATAAAAACGAATATTACAATTTTTAAAACGTGGTTTTCATTGCGAATATTAATTATTTAACGTGTTGTGAACGGTTAACTCTTCAGGATATTTTTAAAACGTAATTAAATAATATAAAAAAAAAACATTTTTTGATATTTTCGGTATATTTGGTATATTTTTGCATTCATATTCCATCACATCCTATATATCGCATAAAGTATAAAATATAGCATGCATGCATGTCACATTGTCCACCAGAAACAAGCCACATGCAGCTGTCTATGGATTTTCCCATACAAAACTGTTTCTTGAATAACAAGTTTGGAATCTCTCGCTCTTATAGTCTCTTAGATCTAGGTGTTAATACAGACAGACAGACAGACGGACACGCGGACTTTATGGAGTCGGAGATGCCTGTCGATTTCACTTATTAATACTTCAATAATTTGGAAATTTTATCAAACTACTAATGATTTAAATTGAGAAGGGTATTAGTGTAGTGTAGAAGGGTATTATAACTTTGTGACTTCGCGAAATGCATGTAGCACTAATACCATTCTATACACTTATTATAAGTGTAGTTAACACATGGGCCCAACCCATGGCGCTATAAATTTGTAGATTAGATTTGTAAATTATTTTTAAACCAATGATTTGATAAAGTTTCCAAAAACGTCTCTGAAATTCCGTCTTTGTTAGTATGAACTAATGCCTCCGTTGAACAATAAAGTATATGTGGTTTTTATTGGGCTTATCGAAGTTAGAGCAAAAAATTGATCGCAGCACAATTGAATTTCCTTCGACAGTTGATTTCATTTATCAATACTTCAATAATTTGGCAACTTTATCAAATCAATGGTTTTATAATCTAATTAGATTGTCACTTACTAACAAATCTAACCTAATCTACTTAATTTACAAATCTAATCTACAAATTTAACGTCAGAGAGGGTTGTATAAACAATATACATATAATGATATGAATACATGTGATGATATGAATGTAAAAATATACCAAATATACCGAAAATATCAAAAATGTTTTTTTGTATATTTTAGTATATTTGAGCTGGGTAGCGGGTATTTCACAGTCGAGCAAAAATACTATAATTGTAAAATTGCCTTGCTTTTTGCTTACCATTGTCAACTGTGCGAACGCAGGCAACAAAACCATTATTAAATTTTCCACTGTTAACTTTCACCTCACATCCTGCTTCATGTGAAACGTTTTGTCTTAGCTAGAATAGAAGAGAATATTATTGTCCAGCTCTTCTTAAGAGACAACAACTGCTTGACTTACCCACAGCGCGTGTGAGGAGGACTCGATGTCCTTGAGTTTCATTTTTTTTTTTGTAGAAGTCTGATCTGTTAATCGTCCTGTTTGCGCTTTTAGTATATAGTAATTTAAATACATGCATGACTTCAGCTTTGTTTGCTTTCGAATCACTGAAATAAGTCTGAATCAGAGTTGTGGACTTGTCATAATCTCAACCCAGGTCTTCTCGGTTATACATGCTGATAATTATATGTGCTGATAATGACGTTGTATTTATATATATACATATGTAAATATAATTCAAACGATTGAATTTCAATATTCTAAATGCAAACGTGTACATTGCATTTCACAGATTTCTTCATAAAATTATTGTTGACTTACTTTTGAGTCCGGCGGAATTGACGGTGTTTTACCGTCACCGCCATATTGGGCAAGCTGTAAAGAAATACAATTTCACGGAGCCTAAATATGACTTTCGGCGATGTTGGCTATTGTCAAGCAGATTAATGGCCAGTGGATTGCAATGTCGATCCAGCCTCTCCTGATATTTCAAGCTGTACCTTTTAACCTCTTCGGAATCTCTTTTGGAATCCTAAGATCCTTGTGGATCACCTGGTTTCTTACATAGAAAGGTGCTTTGACAAGTCTTCGCAGAGTAATGTTTTGGAAGCGCTGCTGTTTATCAATGTTAGAACTTGAGGCTGTGGCCCATAGCTGAATCCCGAACGTCCATATGGGCTTGTGTATCACTTTGTACAGCAGGACTCTGTTATTAAGGCTCATTTGGGATCTGTAGCCCAGCTGTTTGCTTTTTGCTTTGATGTGTTTTTCTGTCAAGTGTGAAGCCGAGATATTTGACTGTATTTATTATTTGCGCTGACTTTCCTTCCTTGACGACAACATTCCATCTTAGGAGCCACGGCTCCAGTTTTGTAAGTTGTAGTTGCAGGATTGCTGATGCATCTACATGATGTTGCAATAACGAGGTCTTCTCTTTCTAGCACTGGAATGTCTGCAGTAAAAAAGGGTGTACAGTATTGGGCCTAACATGCTTACCTGTGGGACACCTGCGCTTACTTCCTGTCTTCAAAAGCACTCAATTTTGTTTGTTTGTGAGATTCTGTGGCATTGTTCTGGGGTTCCAGCTTAACTCCAAAAACCAAATTGGTGCTCCGGAATTGAGTTGAGTCGTTCGAATATTTTAGACAGTATTCAGCTTAGCCAGTAAGCTTATGGGACGGTAGAAGGCGGGATCCTGTTCAGGTTGCCCAGGTTTGGGTATCATTAGGATCTCCACACACTTCCATTGTAATGGAAAGTGATGGAGCCCAATGATACCATTGTAGATGAACGTAAGAAAGGCACATGGAGGCACATGGAGGTAGGCACTTCATAGTTGTTGCACCAATGGCAAAAGTTTCTGCTTTTTCCTCATTGGAACGACACCAAGAGCCGGTTGAACTTAGAATGGGTGGAATCCGTTGGGTAGGCCTTTTGAGGTATTTGGTGTTGTTCCGAAGGTTGTGATGGGTTAGAGCGGTTCAGCGTGTCGAAGGTATTCGGCTAGAGCTTCATTGTGCAATTCATAAAGGAGGGTTTTCAGATCTTTGCTTGCACGGTTAAGAGTAGCCTTGTGGATTTCGGCTCAGCTGCCAAACTCTCTGGAGAAGACGTTTTATTCTTAGCTGTTCTGTGATTTCTTCAGAGTGCAGGAATCTGTCCCTTCTCGGTCTGAGGTAGTGTGATGTGGAGTGGTGCAGAGGTTTGCTGCGTCATGGAAATGTCTTCACCCGAGTTCAACACCATGCAGGAGAGTTAGAATAGAATACTAGGGATTCAGAAACGGAGGAGAAAAACACAAATATTTCAGTAAGAAATGAATTTAGTATTTCATACTAAATGTTTAATGGAAGTTAATGCCTTTAATGTAATGAATTGATCTGCTTGCTTCTCGAATATGAATTTAATCGAACATCTTTAAAGTGGTTCTATGTATGTTACAGCTGTGTTCAATAAAATAGCAGCGCCACAGAAAGGAAAAAATATTTCGTTTTTTTTTTTTAATATTCCTTGTCGATAGTCGATCGGTTATACATTATTTTTGTAGAAGAGAATATACAGATAAGAAAACACTAAAAATCCCATCAGATTTGACATCAGATTTTGAAATAGCAGTTTTTGACTATGAAAAAAAAGTTCCAAAAACATAAAACATTTTGCGAAAAGTGGGTTTAATCACATTGCTTAGTTTAATTTAGTGTATTTTAAATGACAATACATTATAACAATGTAGATTTTTAAAATGTAGTAGGTAGATAGAAGAGCTGCTCCTTGGAAGGAAAAAATTTGACTTTCAAGCTTAGACTCGAGAGAAAAATCAAAACATTTTTAAAAAAATCTCCTTAAATGTTCTGCCAGATTGGTATTCAATGCCATCAATTAAGAATAGAAGCCCGAAAAACTTGTTGCCACACATAAAAAACCAAAAAAAAAGGGGGTACCGACGTATGGTGGGCTTTAGCAAGCCGTGTCCTTTCGCATCCTCTAGGGATCTAATAGGGGAGCTGAAGTTCAGGATCAGCTTTGTAACTGTTCGAGGGATACTACTGATTGAAAATTGAAATGCAACAAGCCCACAAGAAGGGCCCTTGCTTAGTTAAAGACAAGTCATGGAGTACACCAAGGGCCCTTTGAACTGGCCTTTATAGAAATGGCCTAGTATTCTTTCGATAGATAACTCCAAACTTGACTTTTTTGGTGGAGAATGTTCAAGAAAGTATATCTGTGGACATTTAAAGACCATTTATCATCCAAACCACTCAGTTAAAGCTATTGATCAATTGAAATCCCTAAATAATCGTTTGCCCACGTTTGCCCATCTTTTAGAATTCTGAAAAATTTCAATTTTTAAAGATATTCAACATTGAAAATTTTGTCATATCTCACCTCATAAAATTTCAAAAATCTCAAAATTTACACGATTTTTCAATTCAAATCATTTGCCCATCGTTCGTCTTCGTTTGCCCACCCCATAAAATTTGAAAATTTTGCAAAATAAAAGTTTTAAACGATTTTTTCACTAAAACCCTTTGCCCACTGCAGCCCAGCCAAAAAAAATTCGAAAATCTATAAATTTCTAACGATTTTTGAACTCAAATCGATTGCCCATCGTTTGTCTTCGTTTGCCCACCCCATAAAATTTGAATATTTTGCAAAATAAAAGTTTTAAACGAAAATTACATTTTAAAAATTTCAATATTTATTTGTATCCTGAAGAGTTAACCGTTCACAACACGTTAAATAATTAATATTCGCAATGAAAACCACGTTTTAAAAATTGTACTATTCGTTTTTATGCTGCAAAGTTAACCGATCACACGTAACGCATCAATCGAACTAACAAAGACGGAATTAATGCCTCCGTTGAATGACAAGTATATGTGGTATTTATTGGGCTTATCGAAGTTAGAGCAAAAAATTGATCGCAGCACAATTGAATTTCCTTCGACAGTTGATTTCATTTATCAATACTTCAATAATTTGGCAACTTTATCAAATCAATGGTTTTATAATCTAATTAGATTGCCACGTACTAACAAATCTAATCTAATCTACTTAATTTACAAATCTAATCTACAAATTTAATGCCGGAAACGGTTGTATAAACAATATACATATAATGATATGAATACATGTGATGGAATATGAATGCAAAAATATACCAAATATACTGAAAATATCAAAAATGTTTTTTTTGTATATTTTAGTATATTTGAGCTGGGTAGCGGGTATTTGACAGTCGAGCAAAAATACTATAATTGTAAAATTGCCTTGCTTTTTGCTTACCATTGTCAACTGTGCGAACGCAGGCAACAAAACCATTATTAAATTTTCCACTGTTAACTTTCCCCTTACATCCTGCTTCATGTGAAACGTTTTGCCTTAGCGAGAATAGAAGAGAATGTTATTGTCCAGCTCTTCTTAAGAGACAGAAACTGCTTGAGTTGCCCGCAGCGCGTGTGAGGAGGACTCGATGTCCTTGAGTTCCAATTTTTTTTGTAGGGCTCTGATCTGTCAATCGTCCTGTTTTGCGCTTGTAGTAAATAGTAATTTAAGTACATACATGACTTCAGCTTTCTTTCCTTTTGAATCACTGAATAAGAGTTGTGGACTAAGTGTCATAATCTCAACCGAGGTCTTGAATTTTGTCGAAAGATACATATATATAATATAAGTGTACAGCTAAACCGCCCCCCCCCCCCCCATTTTTTCAATGTCGTACAATTTCCTTGTCTAAAATATGCCCATCTAGCTATCAGTGAAATACAACTAAAACAACACTTTCTCCTCAATGGTTTTATAATCTAAGTGTTCATCTAAGCCACAAAATGGTCACCTTATCGATGGTTTTATAATCTAAGTCTGATTACTGTTATTTTTGCAATCCCGTACAATTTGCTTGCCGATTACTCATGTATACACAATATATAAGAATTTATCACACATGTACTTATATTCTTCGCTTCTTTCTCCCCCACACCCCCCCCCCCCCCCACACACACACCCAACCCCTTCAGCACCCCCCCCCCCACCACAGCTCAACATGTTCATCCGCAGTATTATTCCAATAATTTTGCTGCTTTTATGCAAGCCAACGCAAACTCATGGATCTGAAATGTGCGGCTGTCATTTGGCTAGCAACGAAACACATCGCGTGGCAGATTGTTCGAATCGACCGAAAATAAACTACGAATGTCTCGCCAATTTTAGACCGACTGAACTAATACTGAGGAACAACTCATTAAAGGATTTTCCACCAGAACTGCAGCAGCTTGATTTCAATCAAACTCGATTTCTTGACGTTTCGCACAATTTCATCGAACATTTGCCCACCAATTTGATGGCAAACTTGAATACCATCGACTTGAGTGACAATCGCCTTAAAGATCCAAAGGAACTGTTAAACATCAAAGTATCAGGCAGCATAATTACTGAGCAAAATAAATTTAACTGTGATTGTGAAGATGAAACTCTTGTCAAGCTTACTAAATATTTGAAAGTAAGTGAAGAATTTATATATGTATATATATTATTATATATTCATGTTTATTAATTATTTTTGCAGGATTGCGATTGCGATTCAAATAAAAAGCCAATCAGACAAACTTATTTCTCTGAAGTACACCATGAAGAATGGAGAAATGGAGTGAGTCAACTTATAATTGCAATTATCACATGCGTTGTCATCCTCTGGATTGCATTGAGAATCCAAAGATGTGTGAGTTGAGTTTTTTTTTAAAAATACGCATTTTTTTAGTTATTTTATTTTGACTTTTATTCATAATTTGTTTATTAAGTGTAGAATTCGTTGCAGTCATATTCAGTTATTTATTATATATTTCGGGATTCAATTCATTCATTCATTTTATCAGTTGAATATTTGAATGCATACTTTTAGGCTTTTGCTGAAAGCTCTGTGGCGACCGTTTTGAGCCACCCTAAAAAGCTTTCGCAACAAAAGCTCAGCGAAAGCGCAGCACTCTATGCGCATCGAAGCTCGCCAGCTCTAGGGGAGGGGCCATAATTCGTTGCCCCACTTTCGGGCTCCACAGTTATGTATACGTGGTGGTGTGTGTATTTATGTGGCACACACACACACATAAGCGCAGCGAGAAAGTGGGTCAAGTAACTCGCTGCTGCCCTTGGCACGGTGAATTTGTCCTTGATGCCTGCCGCCGGATTCAGATTGAATACATGGCATTGGCTACACACACACACACACACACTCACACACACACAGTTATACACATTCCCAATTAAATTTAAGCTATGTATCTGCCCTCGTTTAACGGTCCATCAACTTGATAAGCAATTTTGCATAAAATTGATAAGCAATAAACATTGTCACAGCACAAGTTTCTCACTCTGTGAGTAGAATTAATGCATATAATACACATAATCTATCTATGCTACCTATGTATGTATGTATTTATGTGTGGCAACGTTTGCTTCTTTATAGTATACACAAGTTTGTGCTGAAAATGCTGAATGTAGGTCAACATACACATTTTATACACACATAACATGCAAAAACATTTCACAAAAGAGAATTAATTAATTTTCAATATAACTGGAAATTTATTGAAACATGAAATTATTTGCACTTATGTATGTAGAGCTAAATATTTTAAAGCGTCTACGGTGCACGCAAAAAATATTGAAATAAGTTTAAGAAAAAATTAAATTTGGATGAAACTCACGCAAGAAATTCACACAAGAAACTCACAAGTCCTTTGTAATAAAGGAAGTAAAAATTCCAATTTGCAATCTTTTCAGTTTAAGTTTAAAATATTAAAATATGTTTAAAGAAAAATATGAAAATATGAACGAAACTCACACAAGAACCTAACACATGAAACTCACAAGTCCTTTGTAATAAAGGAAGTAAAGTTCCAATTTGCATTCTTTTCAGTTTAAGTTTAAAATATTAAAATATGTTTAAAGAAAAATCAAATATGAACGAAACTCACACATGAAACTCACAAAAATAAGTAAAGTTCGAGATAAATATGATGTCTTGCTCTTCTTTAATTGACAATCTTCTAAATTCGTTTTGATTTTCATTACTATTTCAGTTTCGCCTCCAACACAAAGCGCAAACAATGGCAACCGACCCGACACATGGCAATCTTCTAAATTAATTTTGTTAATTAGCTATTAGAAAATTGTTCATAGCAGTTAACACACAAAACATTTCAAGCCACAAATCCCACAAGTCCAATATGCAGACTCAGCGTCTGCCCAATTTCCTGCACACGCCAAGTGCACCTGCAAGATTCCAAGAAGACCAAGCCAAGTTGCCCAACACATCCGCCACATGCCGATGCAAGTAGTTCCAAGAATATCGCGAACTGCACCAATTCGCAAATCAGAAGCAGCGCAGTCAACGCCGCTGCTGAAACTCACAGGTTTATATAGGGCTAGCTTCAGAATTAGTTTTTAGTCTCTAATTTGATTGAATAAAGAACGGTTCCAAATCGGAATCTGAAATCAAATTTTTTTGTAATTATTTAAACCAAAATAATTAACTTAGCTCTTAAATCTGTTCTCATTGTCATTTCAAATAAATAGGTAAGTAAAATACGTATATGGTGGTGTTTATTTCTAGTTTTGTTCAGGCAATTACTGACGGTTGAAAGTTCACAACATCAACAATTATTATAATAACAAAAATTTAGTTGTCTCCCTGATGACAGCTGGACGCAGCTCTTTTTTCTATTTCTTCTTTTGTTGGTTTCTTATCACGGCTGAATGCAAGGCGTGGATGGCGGGGAAGGGGGGAGGGGCATGAAGGGTAGTTGCAGCATTTCATTTCGCTATTTGTTCGTCAAACGTTTTGGAAAACAATGAAAATGTTTGTACGTCTGCTTTGGCTGCTTTCCACGAAAATTTATGGGCAAATGTCAACAGTGGCACGCACAACAACGACGACGACGACGACGACGACGATATGTGGCAACTGGGAGCGGCAATTGAATTGCAGCATGCCGCTTGCTGCTTGCCGTATGCAGCCACAATGCTGGCGATGTTGTTGCATGCCGTATCCGTTGATCGGTGAAATTAGTTTGTTAGCCATGTCAAGTTTTTCTTTCAGCCAGGTGCCCATTTGACCCCCTCCACGTCCCTAGCTGGACTGCAGGGAGGGGCAGGGGCGAGGTGGAGAACTGCACGAAACCGGTTGTCAAAATTCTGGACATGACATAAATTTGTATCTGCAACGTGGCAGCGGAGCAGCTTGCAACTTGATGTCTTGTAATGCCAACGCTCATCTTTCGTCTAGAATTTATGCTTCCTGGCGCTGACATGTGCACATCAATCAGCGCAGCGAGAGACTGAGAGAGAGAGACAGAGAGAGAGACGACCCTGAGTTAGTAACTTGATTTTCATTATGATTTCAGTTTCGTCTCCAACACAAAGCGCAAACAATGGCAAGCGACCAGGTAAACATCACCTCAGCATTCAACATTCAACATTCTAATGAGCCAGCACGCAACTTGCAACTGTTTCCTCACCTCCCCCTCCCCGTTCACCTGAGGCGTTCCAAGGAGTGACCAGCGATCCACTGACAACCTTGATGGACAACTGAACTCACAGTTGTGGCAGTTAACACTGGCTGCCACAAGTCGTGTACACGGACAACGCAACATGCGCCTCACACACTTGACCAAAAGATACAAGATAGATTTGTATATTTGCATCGATAGATACCTTAAGCAATGCAATCTTCAGATGTAACTAGATAATATATCTATATCTATATCTATATCTATATCTATATCTATATCTATATCTATATCTATATCTATATCTATATCTATATCTATATCTATATCTATATCTATATCTATATCTATATCTATATCTATATCTATATCTATATCTATATCTATATCTATATCTATATCTATATCTATATCTATATCTATATCTATATCTATATCTATATCTATATCTATATCTATATCTATATCTATATCTATATCTATATCTATATCTATATCTATATCTATATCTATATCTATATCTATATCTATATCTATATCTATATCTATATCTATATCTATATCTATATCTATATCTATATCTATATCTATATCTATATCTATATCTATATCTATATCTATATCTATATCTATATCTATATCTATATCTATATCTATATCTATATCTATATCTATATCTATATCTATATCTATATCTATATCTATATCTATATCTATATCTATATCTATATCTATATCTATATCTATATCTATATCTATATCTATATCTATATCTATATCTATATCTATATCTATATCTATATCTATATCTATATCTATATCTATATCTATATCTATATCTATATCTATATCTATATCTATATCTATATCTATATCTATATCTATATCTATATCTATATCTATATCTATATCTATATCTATATCTATATCTATATCTATATCTATATCTATATCTATATCTATATCTATATCTATATCTATATCTATATCTATATATGTATATCTAAATATGATGAAATGATGATCCTTAGACCACTCTCAATAAACTCTTTGTTGGCAATAATAGTGGAAAGTTGGTATCCATCAGAATAAGCAGCTTAAAAACCGAAATTGAATGGAATTGTAATGACATATCGAAGCGTACATTTAAAGATACGTTCGTACATACTTCGATACTTCGATACATGCTTGCGTTTGTACGTTTATGTATTTCGAAAATCCGGTTTCGAACTGAATCGAATCAAAATCACTCGCACTCACATAACATGAATACAAAAAGCGAGAAAAAATAAAAGCAGCGCCCTACCAAACACAGCAGCAGCTACACCAACGAGCCACAAGAGCAGCAAAGAGGCAAGATATAAATAAAATTACAATAACAGCACACAAAATACAGTTTTACCCAAAAGAAATCAAGAAATCCGGTTTCCATTTCATCAAAATGAAATAAAATTACAAATTTATCTGGCAAGTGTCATAAGTCGCAGTCTACTTGTTACATATTTACTACACACACACATACACACACACACACACACACACATACACGACATACCAACATAGTTGCAGCTAAAGGACACTGTCACTATGGCACTATTAATTATGTGGAAAACTTTGCTGGCCACCCACTGGTTGAACCCACTTGGCTTATTCCAATCGGACGGTGGAATTGAGGCCGCTGTTAGCTAACAGTAGTTCCCGTTCTAATTGCCACTGTTCGCTCTTACAATGTTAAGTTATGCTCTCTCACACAAGCACACACACACACCACACATGCAGACAGCAAAGCACATAGAAACTCTCTTTGCTGTGTGTGTAGCGTGAGTAAAGTGAGATATTTGAGAAAAAACATGTGCAATCGTTTGCCCAGGATTGCCAAGGAACAGTTTCGTTTGCCCACCTTTAGTTTCAAAATTACAAAAATTTCGAAAATTTTCGAAAATTCAAAACATTTTTTTTTTAATTTTTTCAATTTAAATCCCTAAATAATCGTCTGCCCACGTTTGCCCACCCCATAAAGTTGGAAAATTTTGCAAAATAAAAATTTTTCACAAAAAGCGTTTGCCCACGTAGCCCACCTAATAAAATTTCCTTTTTGTCTTTGGCAAATCGGTCAAATTATGACAGAGAGTGATTTATGGCTTGAAATTCCTGACATTCAAGAAATCTACCAAAACTGATTCCATTCTTAAAACTATCCTTGTCCTTTACCACAAAGTCATAAAACAGGTAAATCCTTTTCTTATCATTTTTAATATTTATTGAAGTGAACAGGTAAATATTTACATTTGTGGGTATTACACTTACTTGCGTCTTTTATTGCTCTATTGTCTGTGTATATATTACAATATGAATTTTTAAATGAGTATTTAAAGATGAAAATGTTTTTCATTGTTTGCAAAGATCATTGTGAACTTCCCAACGTCCAGTAATTCGGCGGCAGTAAGGAATATAATATCCAATTCCACACGAAGAGGCAGATGGCACATATTCTATCGCCCCACTTAAAATGTATTTCGTATTTTTAATGATAATTTCTGAGGGAAATTGCTGTAAAGTTACACATCCTAGGGGATCCGAAGAATTTTGCTTATTAAATTGGGTATCAATAACAAATTCTGTATCCATAATTATAGGCGGCCCTGGATGTGTTTCCACAGTTGTTGCGGCTCCACATTTTTTGCAAATTTCTTTTTTATCTTCAAAAAATGTTGCACTAAAATCCAAAATTGCATCATGTATGCCGAGATTGATAACCTTTGTGCCATCCACTAATTCCATCCGTTCCCGTGAATATTCTTTTCCTTCACATTTGTTATGCATCGTGGACCTTTTGAAGCTGTGTATTCCACGCAAGACTTGACCAATCAAATTTCCCATATTGGCATTGCAGCTCACAATTGAGTCCTCCTTTGAAAATAAACTTATCAAAATTAAAGCTCTCTCTGATACAAGCTCCTAGAAATACCTTAAACAGCATATTTTTTAATTAGACACACTGTCAAGTTGTCAGTGTAATTACTATCAAGGTGCTCCTTGTAGTGCATGTTGTCTATATATGCTGTCGAAAGTATTTCAACAAGCGAGTCGAATGGGCAAGTGTTCTTAAGTTGTATAAGTTTCTTTCCGATGTAGACTGGTCCAAATGCACCGCCATTTTGTAGTATTGCGTCCTTCCTTCGTCTATGGGGTCGGTTATGGATCATCTCAATGTTGGGGCATTTTTTTAAATACTTCCCCCTGGTTTTTTTATCCAGTTTAGATCCGTCGGGTCCCTCGCTCCAAACGGCCTTGTATTGACTTTCTTGTGTTCCGGCGTTGATATCCATATAGTTCATCATTGTGTTGTTTTTAATTCTCCAATTTTCTTCATTAGTGAGGTATTCCACACTATTTTCTGTTTCCAATTCCGTTGTCTCTTTATAATTTGTTTCCTTTTCATTAATCTTCATTACTTTTTCCTTAATAAAACTCGGGACTTTGTTGGTACGACGATTCATAGAAGCCTGCTCCAGTTTGCAGGCTGCTTCGATGCATCGAATATATTGCACCACAAACTTATCCGCTCGCACAGGCCTGTTGAATATGCTTAGGTCAGAGTTTTTAAGATCTTTAAAATAGGCTTCGACTAAAGCAGAAGATCCAACATCGTATGTCGAGCCGAATTGTTCTTTAACAACATTATTCCACAATACAAAATATCGAGACATCTTTAGAAGAGGATCAGTAAATTCCGGAAGAAAATATGGATTTGGACGATGTTTTGCGGACTTGCATGTTGCGGCTTCCTTCTCGTCAGATATCTTAATATCGTTGATGAAATTTTGAATATCCTCCTCAACTTCGTCCGCCTCTTTTGATGGCCACTCATTTGAAGTTTCATCATAGTCTTCACATTGTGGAGCTGAAAATGTTGCAATTTTGTGAAGTAAATAGTTCTCCTCTTGTTGACTTTTCAGACATTCACCTGCTTCCGTTTGCCCAGACGATTCACTCATTGCAACAATCAGCATGGAGCGAAGCATTTTCCCGAAACTGTCCTTTGAATAGCGATGAACACATTTTTGCGACACATCATTTTTATTAGATGCGCAATGTCCAGGCGTATGAATCATCGTTTCAATTCCGATTCCCGATTTGTTAGACACTTGAAGCACGAAGATAAGTATGTGTTAAGGCGACATATTGCATTTAGAAGAGCCAACGAAAAATCGCATACAATCTCTAAGGGAAAGTATCCAGACTTTGTGATAAATCTGCTAAGCCAGAATTGAATGCTGGCCGTATCATGCTTGGCGGATAGCATTTGAAATACTGGCAGGATGCCGTCATCACCTTTCATCACAATTTGGTACAAAAATACATAGCTTGTATCTCCGTTGGGCTTCATTATTGGCAACACGACAGATCCAGTGGCATCCACAGAAATTTTCCTAATTTTTTTAATTAAAGAATGATACATCTTTAATTGAGCGCCAGTACAGTAAATAATAAATATATATAGTATAATAAAATATTCCAAAAAGCATTTTTTGAATTTTTTGCATATTTGGTACATTCATATTCCATCAAATAGCGAATAAAGTATATAAATGTACCATATAAGAGCTAGAGATTCTAAACTTGGTACCAGTATTGGTGTATGTCCTACCCAGATCAAGTTTATTTCAGATTTTTGTCACGGCCCTTTCCGCCCCCTAAAATATAAAAAAAAAAAACATTTACTAGCACAATTTTAAAGATGGCACATACGAATGATTTTTCTTTTCTGTCTTCTTACATGATGTTATTACTTATATTTTTAAATTTTGTATATGGCAGAAAACTTTATTTATGTTTAATTTTTTTTTAATGACGACTAATGTTTTTTTTTATATATGCAGCAGACCTTTGTATTCTAGATTTATAACTATTCTTTCTTTTCGTTCCTTTTTCAGCAGATACATAAAATTGTTTTACCTTGCGGTGTTCTACAATTCGAACTTACCGTGTAAACTTTTATTTTACTTTTTTTCTATTTTTTTTTTTCTATTTTTTTTCTATTTTACAAAGATCGATAAATTATATATGCTTTACTGTAGCAACAAAGATCGATAAATTACCAATACTAAAATCACATACTTTATTGTAGCCGTAAGAAAAGTGTGAAATAAAGTGAAAAAAGCAAACAAAAATTGACAAAGAGGTGAGCAAAATTTATTTCATTTATTACTTGGTTACATTTTTGAGTAAAAAGTGCAACCATTCACACATGGGCTGAAAAGTAGAACGAACATAGGTAAGGTCACCCATCTCCGCGGCACCTACTTTCAACAGAGCTTTCTAATAGTCAAATGAACATATTCATTCATTCCATTCACATAAAAAAAGATTCTAGGGTTCTTCAAAATATTCATGCCTACTAGTGTATAGTAAATTATATATTGAATAAGGAGAACAAACATTTTTTCCATTAGCCTAACTATTTTCTTCATTATTATACAACAAAAAAATAATTGATATACAACTTATTAAACAACTTTAAAAAATTTATTAAAACAAATAAATAAAATCAAATTAAATCAATAAATAAGTACACTTTCACGGAGCCTAAATATGGCTTTCGGCGATGTTGGCTATTGTCAAGCAGATTAATGGCCAGTGGATTGCAATGTCGATCCAGCCTCTCCTGATATTTCAACGTCGCTTGTGTATCACTTTGTACAGCAGGACTTTGTTATTAAGGCTCATTTGGGATCTGTAGCCCAGATCCATTCAGACGGATCTCTGGGCAACTTTTATGGCGGCTTGCGAAAGTTATGCGCGCTGACTTTCCTTCCTTGACGACAACATTCCATCTTCGGAGCCACGGCTCCAGTTTTGTAAGTTGTAGTTGCAGGATTGCTGATGCATCTACATGATGTTGCAATAACGAGGTCTTCTCTTTCTAGCACTGGAATGTCTGCAGTAACAAAGGGTGTACAGTATTGGGCCTAACATGCTTACCTGTGGGACACCTGCGCTTACTTCCTGTCTTCAAAAGCACTCAATTTTGTTTGTTTGTGAGATTCTGTAGCATTGTTCTGGGGTTCCAGCTTAACTCCAAAAACCAAATTGGTGCTCCGGAATTGAGTTGCCTTCAGGCCAAAAATAGTCGTTCGAATATTTTAGACAGTATTCAGCTTAGCCAGTAAGCTTATGGGACGGTAGAAGGCGGGATCCTGTTCAGGTTGCCCAGGTTTGGGTATCATTAGGATCTCCACACACTTCCATTGTGATGGAAAGTGATGGAGCCCAATGATGCCATTGTAGATGAACGTAAGAAAGACACATGGAGGCACATGGAGGTAGGCACTTCATAGTTGTTGCACCAATGGCAAAAGTTTCTGCTTTTTCCTCATTGAAACGACACCAAGAGCCGGTTGAACTTAGAATGGGTGGAATCCGTTGGGTAGGCCTTTTGAGGTATTTGGTGTTGTTCCGAAGGTTGTGATGGGTTAGAGCGGTTCAGCGTGTCGAAGGTATTCATAAAGGAGGGTTTTCAGATCTTTGCTTGCACGGTTAAGAGTAGCCTTGTGGATTTCGGCTCAGCTGCCAAACTCTCTGGAGAAGACGTTTTATTCTTAGCTGTTCTGTGATTTCTTCAGAGTGCAGGAATCTGTCCCTTCTCGGTCTGAGGTAGTGTGATGTGGAGTGGTGCAGAGGTTTGCTGCGTCATGGAAATGTCTTCACCCGAGTTCAACACCATGCAGGAGAGTTAGAATAGAATACTAGGGATTCAGAAACGGAGGAGAAAAACACAAATATTTCAGTAAGAAATGAATTTAGTATTTCATACTAAATGTTTAATGGAAGTTAATGCCTTTAATGTAATGAATTGATCTGCTTGCTTCTCGAATATGAATTTAATCGAACATCTTTAAAGTGGTTCTATGTATGTTACAGCTGTGTTCAATAAAATAGCAGCGCCACAGAAAGGAAAAAATATTTCGTTTTTTTTTTAATATTCCTTGTCGATAGTCGATCGGTTATACATTATTTTTGTAGAATAGAATATACAGATAGGAAAACACTAAAAATCCCATCAGATTTGACATCAGATTTTGAAATAGCAGTTTTTGACTATGAAAAAAAAGTTCCAAAAACATAAATCATTTGCGAAAAGTGGGTTTAATCACATTGCTTAGTTTAATTTAGTGTATTTTAAATAACAATACATTATAACAATGTAGATTTTTAAAATGTAGTAGGTAGATAGAAGAGCTGCTCCTTGGAAGGAAAAAATTTGACTTTCAAGCTTAGACTCGAGAGAAAAATCAAAACATTTTTAAAAAAATCTCCTTAAATGTTCTGCCAGATTGGTATTCAATGCCATCAATTAAGAATAGAAGCCCGAAAAACTTGTTGCCACACATAAAAAACCAAAAAAAAAGGGGGTACCGACGTATGGTGGGCTTTAGCAAGCCGTGTCCTTTCGCATCCTCTAGGGATCTAATAGGGGAGCTGAAGTTCAGGATCAGCTTTGTAACTGTTCGAGGGATACTACTGATTGAAAATTGAAATGCAACAAGCCCACAAGAAGGGCCCTTGCTTAGTTAAAGACAAGTCATGGAGTACACCAAGGGCCCTTTGAACTGGCCTTTATAGAAATGGCCTAGTATTCTTTCGATAGATAACTCCAAACTTGACTTTTTTGGTGGAGAATGTTCAAGAAAGTATATCTGTGGACATTTAAAGACCATTTATCATCCAAACCACTCAGTTAAAGCTATTGATCAATTGAAATCCCTAAATAATCGTTTGCCCACGTTTGCCCATCTTTTAGAATTCTGAAAAATTTCAATTTTTAAAGATATTCAACATTGAAAATTTTGTCATATCTCACCTCATAAAATTTCAAAAATCTCAAAATTTACACGATTTTTCAATTCAAATCATTTGCCCATCGTTCGTCTTCGTTTGCCCACCCCATAAAATTTGAAAATTTTGCAAAATAAAAGTTTTAAACGATTTTTTCACTAAAACCCTTTGCCCACTGCAGCCCAGCCAAAAAAAATTCGAAAATCTATAAATTTCTAACGATTTTTGAACTCAAATCGATTGCCCATCGTTTGTCTTCGTTTGCCCACCCCATAAAATTTGAATATTTTGCAAAATAAAAGTTTTAAACGAAAATTACATTTTAAAAATTTCAATATTGATTTGTATCCTGAAGAGTTAACCGTTCACAACACGTTAAATAATTAATATTCGCAATGAAAACCACGTTTTAAAAATTGTACTATTCGTTTTTATGCTGCAAAGTTAACCGATCACACGTAACGCATCAATCGAACTAATAATGACGGAATTTCAGAGACGTTTTTGGAAACTTTATCAAATCATTGGTTTAAAAATAATTTACAAATCTAATCTACAAATTTATAGCGCCATGGGTTGGGCCCATGTGTTAACTACACTTATAATAAGTGTATAGAAGGGTATTAGTGCTACATGCATTTCGCGAAGTCACAAAGTTATAATACCCTTCTACACTACACTAATACCCTTCTCAATTTAAATCATTAGTAGTTTGATAAAATTTCCAAATTATTGAAGTATTAATAAGTGAAATCGACAGGCATCTCCGACTCCATAAAGTCCGCGTGTCCGTCTGTCTGTCTGTCTGTATTAACACCTAGATCTAAGAGACTATAAGAGCGAGAGATTCCAAACTTGTTATTCAAGAAACAGTTTTGTATGGGAAAATCCATAGACAGCTGCATGTGGCTTGTTTCTGGTGGACAATGTGACATGCATGCATGCTATATTTTATACTTTATGCGATATATAGGATGTGATGGAATATGAATGCAAAAATATACCAAATATACTGAAAATATCAAAAATGTTTTTTTTTTGTATATTTTAGTATATTTGAGCTGGGTAGCGGGTATTTGACAGTCGAGCAAAAATACTATAATTGTAAAATTGCCTTGCTTTTTGCTTACCATTGTCAACTGTGCGAACGCAGGCAACAAAACCATTATTAAATTTTCCACTGTTAACTTTCACCTCACATCCAGCTTCATGTGAAACGTTTTGTCTTAGCTAGAATAGAAGAGAATATTATTGTCCAGCTCTTCTTAAGAGACAAAAACTGCTTGACTTACCCACAGCGCGTGTGAGGATGTCCTTGAGTTTCATTTTTTTTTGTAGAAGTCTGATCTGTTAATCGTCCTGTTTGCGCTTTTAGTATATAGTAATTTAAATACATGCATGACTTCAGCTTTGTTTGCTTTCGAATCACTGAAATAAGACTGAATCAGAGTTTTGCACTAAGTGTCATAATCTCAACCGATGTCTTCTCGGTTATACATGCTGATAATTATATGTGCTGATAAGGACGTTGTATTTATATATATACAAATGTAAATATAATTCAAACGATTGAATTTCAAAATTCTAAATGCAAACGTGTATATAAAAAGTAAGTCGGTGTTTTACGGTAAAACACTGTCAATTCCGCCGGACTCAAAAGTGACTTAGATTATAAAACCATCGATAAGTCTGTATACTCAGATTATATTGATAAGTATTTGACAAACTTTCGACAAAATTCAATGGTATTGCCATAATTGACGGTGTGGCATCACCGCCACAAATTTGACAAACTTTCGCCATAATTGAATTTTGACGAAAGTTTGTCGCCATAATTGAATTTTGACGAAAGTTTGTCGCCATAATTGAATTTTGTCGAAAGTTTGTCGAATACTTATCAATATAATCTGAGTCTACAGACTTATCGATGGTTTTATAATCTAA
Source organism: Drosophila siamana (assembly GCA_035047445.1). Lineage (NCBI taxonomy): Eukaryota > Metazoa > Arthropoda > Insecta > Diptera > Drosophilidae > Drosophila > Drosophila siamana. The sequence goes on along the minus strand of JAWNPP010000004.1, from coordinate 11,945,993 downwards.
GTCTACTTACTGTTATTTTTGCAATCCCGTACAATGTTTTCTGCGTTAGTTCAATTGATGTGATCGGTTAATTCTGCAGTATAAAAATTAATATTACAATTTTTAAAACGTGGTTTTCATTACGAATATTAATTATTTAACGTGTTGTGAACGGTTAACTCTTCAGGATATAAATCAATATTGAAATTTTTAAAACTTTTATTTTGCAAAATTTTCGAAGATGAGCGATGGGCAAACGATTTGAATTGAAAAATCGTGTAAGTGTTGAGATCTTGAAATTTAATGAGTTGAGAAATTACAAAATTTTCAAACGTGGGCAAACGAGCACTTCGTAGCTGTAGCTTTCTTACTTGTTTATGTTGTTGTAACATTTTCCACTTTCACCTCACATCCTGCTTCGTGTGAAACGTTTTGCCTTAGCGAGAATAGAAGAGAATATTATTGTCCAGCTTTTCTTAAGAGACAAAAACTGCTTGACTTACCCGAAGCGCGTGTGAGGAGGACTCGTTGTCCTTGAGTTTCAATTTTTTTTGTAGGACTCTGATCTGTCAATCGTCCTGTTTTGCGCTTGTAGTAAATAGTAATTTAAGTACATACTAGGTGGGCTGAAAAGTAAGCTCCTTGGAAATGAAAAAATTTGTTTTTTTTTTTTTTTTCTTTTTTTTTAGTCAATGTAGTCTTCTTTTAGGTCGATACACTTATTCCAGCGATTTTCTAACTTTTTTATCCCATCTGAAAAGTAATTCTCCGGAAGGTCTGTAAAATACTCCTCTGCAGCATCGATGCAGAGCTCCACGAACTGAATTTTTTATTGATGAGCCATCTTTTGAGGTTTGGGAAGTGGTAATAGTCCGAGCAAGCCAAATCGGGTGAATAAGGTGCACGAGGAAGCACTTGGAGTCCTAAATCGTTGATTTTAGTCATGGTTGTGAAACTCGTATTTTTGGTCTGGAGCCAGCATACGCGGCACCCAACGGCAGAATCGTTTTTTCATGTGTAAAATCTCGCCCAAAATATGTCCTGAATGCTCATTACTAATCCTTGTGGCCTCTGCTAGCTCGCGGACTTTCACTTTCCAGTCAGCCAACACCATTTCATGCATTTTTTTGACATTTTCCTGTGTAACCTCATTGGAGGGCCTGCCACTGTGGACTTCATCGGTGGTGGAGATTCGGCCACGATGAAACTCTCGAAACCAATATTTCACAGTGTAATCTAAAGGAGCATAAGCCGCATAGTATTTATCCAACTTTTGTTTAGTTTCCGTCGATGTTTTGCCTCTCAAAAAATAATTTTTTATGACGGAACGAAAATCGTTTTTTTCCATGGTCAACATGATGTCAAACACGCCAACAACTATCAACTGTCAAAACTAAACTAAGGGCTGTATCGCGCTGAATTTCAACATGGCTATCTAAATATGAATGGACTATAAGGAACGACAATCATTTTTGCGATAGCAGTGTATTTCGGTGGTTAAGGAGGTTACTTTTCAGCCCACCTAGTACATGACTTCAGCTTTGTTTCCTTTTGAATCACTGAAATAGGTCTGAATCAGAGTTGTGGACTTGTCATAATCTCAACCCAGGTCTTCTCGGTTATACATGCTGATAATTATATGTGCTGATAATGACGTTGTATTTATATATATACATATGTAAATATAATTCAAACGATTGAATTTCAATATTCTAAATGCAAACGTGTATATAAAAAGTAAGTCACTTTTGAGTCCGGCGGAATTGACGGTGTTTTACCGTCACCGCCACCGTCAATTATGGCAATACCATTGAATTTTGTCGAAAGTTTGCCCCTTACGTATCAATATAATCTGAGTCCACAGATGGTTTTATAATCTAAGTCTACTTACTGTTATTTTTGCAATCCCGTACAATTTGCTTGCCGATTACTCATGTATACACAATATATAAGAATTTATCACACATGTACTAATATTCTTCGCTTCTTCCACCACAGTGGTGACGTTGGTGACAGAAAATCATGGAAATACAATTGAATTTTGTCGAAAGTTTGTCACGCCATATTTATCAATATAATCTGAGTCCACAGACTTATTGATGGTTTTGTAATCTAAGTCTACTTACTGTTATTTTTGCGATTTCGAACAATTTGCTTGTCGTTTACTTATACACAATATATAAGAATTTATCACACATGTACTAATATTCTTCGCTTCTTCCCTTTGAATTGAAAAATCGTGTAAGTGTTGAGATCTTGAAATTTAATGAGTTGAGAAATTACAAAATTTTCAAACGTGGGCAAACGAGCACTTCGACTGTAGCTTTCTTACTTGTTTATGTTGTTATAACATTTTCCACTTTCACCTCACATCCTGCTTCATGTGAAACGTTTTGCCTTAGCGAGAATAGAAGAGAATGTTATTGTCCAGCTCTTCTTAAGAGACAGAAACTGCTTGAGTTGCCCGCAGCGCGTGTGAGGAGGACTCGATGTCCTTGAGTTCCAATTTTTTTTGTAGGGCTCTGATCTGTCAATCGTCCTGTTTTGCGCTTGTAGTAAATAGTAATTTAAGTACCTGCATGACTTCAGCTTTGTTTCCTTTTGAATCACTGAATAAGAGTTGTGGACTAAGTGTCATAATCTCAACCGAGGTCTTGAATTTTGTCGAAAGATACATATATATAATATAAGTGTACAGCTAAACCGCCCCCCCCCCCCCCCCCCCATTTTTTCAATGTCGTACAATTTCCTTGTCTAAAATATGCCCATCTAGCTATCAGTGAAATACAACTAAAACAACACTTTTCACACATGTACTCATATTATGCGTTCAATGACTATTTCTCCTCAATGGTTTTATAATCTAAGTGTTCATCTAAGCCACAAAATGGTCACCTTATCGATGGTTTTATAATCTAAGTCTACTTACTGTTATTTTTGCAATCTGTTACAATTTGCTTGCCGATTACTCATGTATACACAATATATAAGAATTTATCACACATGTACTAATATCCTTCGCTTCTTCCCCCACCCCCCGCACACAACCCCTTCCCCACCCCCCCACCACAGCTCAACATGTTCATCCGCAGTATTATTCCAATAATTTTGCTGCTTTTATGCAAGCCAACGCAAACTCATGGATCTGAAATGTGCGGCTGTCATTTGGCTAGCAACGAAACACATCGCGTGGCAGATTGTTCGAATCGACCGAAAATAAACTACGAATGTCTCGCCAATTTTAGACCGACTGAACTAATACTGAGGAACAACTCATTAAAAGATTTTCCACCAGAACTGCAGCAGCTTGATTTCAATCAAATTCGATTTCTTGACGTTTCGCACAATTTCATCGAACATTTGCCCACCAATTTGATGGCAAACTTGAATACCATCGACTTGAGTGACAATCGCCTTAAAGATCCAAAGGAACTGTTAAACATCAAAGTATCAGGCAGCATAATTACTGAGCAAAATAAATTTAACTGTGATTGTGAAGATGAAACTCTTGTCAAGCTTACTAAATATTTGAAAGTAAGTGAAGAATTTATATATGTATATATATTATTATATATTCATGTTTATTAATTATTTTTGCAGGATTGCGATTGCGATTCAAATAAAAAGCCAAACAGACAAACTTATTTCTCTGAAGGACACCATGAAGAATGGAGAAATGGAGTGAGTCAACTTATAATTGCAATTATCACATGCGTTGTCATCCTCTGGATTGCATTGAGAATCCAAAGATTTTGGCGTTCTCTAAGGGCATAATGAGCAGCATCTGTAAGTTGAGTTTTTTTTTAAAAATACGCATTTTTTTAGTTATTTTATTTTGACTTTTATTCATAATTTGTTTATTAAGTGTAGAATTCGTTGCAGTCATATTCAGTTATTTATTATATATTTCGGGATTCAATTCATTCATTCATTTTATCAGTTGAATATTTGAATGCATACTTTTAGGCTTTTGCTGAAAGCTCTGTGGCGACCGTTTTGAGCCACCCTAAAAAGCTTTCGCAACAAAAGCTCAGCGAAAGCGCAGCACTCTATGCGCATCGAAGCTCGCCAGCTCTAGGGGAGGGGCCATAATTCGTTGCCCCACTTTCGGGCTCCACAGTTATGTATACGTGGTGGTGTGTGTATTTATGTGGCACACACACACACATAAGCGCAGCGAGAAAGTGGGTCAAGTAACTCGCTGCTGCCCTTGGCACGGTGAATTTGTCCTTGATGCCTGCCGCCGGATTCAGATTGAATACATGGCATTGGCTACACACACACACACACACTCACACACACACAGTTATACACATTCCCAATTAAATTTAAGCTATGTATCTGCCCTCGTTTAACGGTGCATCAACTTGATAAGCAATTTTGCATAAAATTGATAAGCAATAAACATTGTCACAGCACAAGTTTCTCACTCTGTGAGTAGAATTAATGCATATAATACACATAATCTATCTATGCTACCTATGTATGTATGTATTTATGTGTGGCAACGTTTGCTTCTTTATAGTATACACAAGTTTGTGCTGAAAATGCTGAATGTAGGTCAACATACACATTTTATACACACATAACATGCAAAAACATTTCACAAAAGAGAATTAATTAATTTTCAATATAACTGGAAATTTATTGAAACATGAAATTATTTGCACTTATGTATGTAGAGCTAAATATTTTAAAGCGTCTACGGTGCACGCAAAAAATATTGAAATAAGTTTAAGAAAAAATTAAATTTGGATGAAACTCACGCAAGAAATTCACACAAGAAACTCACAAGTCCTTTGTAATAAAGGAAGTAAAAATTCCAATTTGCAATCTTTTCAGTTTAAGTTTAAAATATTAAAATATGTTTAAAGAAAAATATGAAAATATGAACGAAACTCACACAAGAACCTAACACATGAAACTCACAAGTCCTTTGTAATAAAGGAAGTAAAGTTCCAATTTGCATTCTTTTCAGTTTAAGTTTAAAATATTAAAAAATGTTTAAAGAAAAATCAAATATGAACGAAACTCACACATGAAACTCACAAAAATAAGTAAAGTTCGAGATAAATATGATGTCTTGCTCTTCTTTAATTGACAATCTTCTAAATTCGTTTTGATTTTCATTACTATTTCAGTTTCGCCTCCAACACAAAGCGCAAACAATGGCAACCGACCCGGTGGCATTTTGTTAATTAGCTATTAGAAAATTGTTCATAGCAGTTAACACACAAAACATTTCAAGCCACAAATCCCACAAGTCCAATATGCAGACTCAGCGTCTGCCCAATTTCCTGCACACGCCAAGTGCACCTGCAAGATTCCAAGAAGACCAAGCCAAGTTGCCCAACACATCCGCCACATGCCGATGCAAGTAGTTCCAAGAATATCGCGAACTGCACCAATTCGCAAATCAGAAGCAGCGCAGTCAACGCCGCTGCTGAAACTCACAGGTTTATATAGGGCTAGCTTCAGAATTAGTTTTTAGTCTCTAATTTGATTGAATAAAGAACGGTTCCAAATCGGAATCTGAAATCAAATTTTTTTGTAATTATTTAAACCAAAATAATTAACTGGCGCCCGAGCAGGGACCGGAAAGTTCGCGTATCGATAGAGCAAAACAGTTTCTAAGTGCGCCAAAGAACATTTCGGTCAAAATCGCGTATCGACAGAACAAAACAGTTTCTAAGTGCGCGAAATCAAAATCACGTATCGACAGAACAAAACAGTTTCTAAGTGCGTGAAATCGAAGAGCGTAACGACAGTGCAAAACGGTATACTAAGTGCGCGATTCAACCAATGTTATTATCCCAACAGAGACTCGTGATCTTAAAAAAATCACTGGGAAATAACTAGCCAAAGAACATTAATTTGTTCAGTGCAACAAAGGACATTAATTTGTTCAAGTGTTACAAAGCAATTAATTTTGCGAAGCCTTCGACCATTAAGTTAGTCACTTGAAGGCACAGTTCAACCAATCTCGGCAATTAAGTTAGCCAACAAAAACCCATACCAAAGCTATTAAGTTAGCGGTTGGGTGAGATTATAAGAACTGCATCGGTGGACCACACATTCTGCAAGATCCGTTCTCAGAATACTCTCCAGGAGGTATGGATCACGGAGCCCGAGTAGCAGCAGCAAAAAGGAACAACCCCGTCCCATCGGGAAAGGTGGCCACATCATTATTAATGTAAGTTAGAAATAAGAAAATTTATATGAAATCAGAATAAAAACAAGAACAAGAACAAGAATAAAGGAAATCAAAAGTGAAACGAAAATCACAAACAGAAATTACAAGAACTAAAAACGAATACACGAAACCAAAGTGAAATTAAATTAGAAATAAAATTTTAAAAAAGAGAAATTATGAAGCATACGAAGCTCAATTATAGTACATAAGACAAATAAAAATACATAAATCTGTGTAAAACGATAAACCAAATAAAAAGATCACAATGATTCATCCCTATCTCTTATGGCCAATCGTAATAATCTAATTCGGCCACGATTATTAGATCCTGAAGAAATAGAACAAATTAGCGAGGCACAAAGATTGCGTGCTATAGAAAGACAAAATAATAGACAGATAGATCACCAACAGAATAGACCCACCATGAACGAGGACAACAGAGCCGTTTTAACAGCCACTATAAGCGAAATATTGGCCGAACAACTGCCAAGACTTTTAAGACAGCATACCAATCCAATACAAGACTTTTTAAATCTCCCGGACCATGTCATTGCCCCGGAACACCAAAGGAATTTGACAGACTTAGACAGGGTACCCGACATAGCTAAGGGTTTACGCGAGTTTAGCGGAAACCCAGAAGAATTTAGTTCATGGAAAAAAAGCGTAGAGCGTGTCTTACAAGCGTATAACTCGTATCAGGGTACTCCAAAGTACCACAACATTCTACATACGATACGAGATAAAATAACGAAGGGAGCAGACCAGGCATTAGAGGCATATAAGGTGCCACTCAACTGGGACGCTATGTGCAAATGTCTTTCGCTGCATTATGCAGATAAACGCGACATTGCCACCCTAGAATATGAAATGACTACACTGGTACAAGGCCCGAATCAGTCAGTGGAAGATTTCCACAAAGATGTCTACAGACATCTGTCCTTGATATTGAACAAAACAGGTAGCATGGACATTGACAGAAACGGAGAAGCGATGTTGACGAAGTTATACAGAGACAAGGCACTAGACACATTCATTCGAGGTCTACAAGGTGACTTGCCTCGACTATTAGGCATGAAAGAGCCAGCAGACTTACCCACTGCACTCCACTTCTGCTTAAAAATGGAGAATCAGGCCTTCAGGTCAAAGCATGCAGCTTTCAAAGTACCATCGACACATTTCAGGAACACTAGTGGTAGGCCTATTCCAGCCCCACGCAATGTTAATAGACAACTTCCGCCAATTCCCTTTAGACAACAACAGACTCGACCATACATGCACTACGGACAACAACCACCGATTCCACTACCAAGACGATATTTTCCGAATACTGGGTACCAGCCAATAGCTAACCCACGGCAATACACCGTTGCCACAGACTCTCAACAGGTTGCACCACCTAGGCCAATGGCCCCAAAACCGCTCCCACGTCCAGAACCTATGGATGTGGATCCTAGCGTACAAACAAGATTCGTAAATTACATGAACAGACCAAGATTCGAAACAGGAAAAAGACCCCCCGGTCCTATACCAGACGGACAGAAAAGACAAAGAAATTTTAATATACAAATAGACGACGACAATACTTTAGAAGCCTCTGCAGAAACATACGCTACCACAACTAGCTATGAGCAAGCCGTGGCTGAACACGAGAGACATAATGACATAGAACAAACCATGGACGACTACGTAGAACAACTAGAACACTACGACAACACATATGACGACACTTGCGAATTTTTCGATTATTCTGCACTACATTTTTTAGAATAAAGAGTTCCTCTCTTCCATACTTTACGTGTAGATTGAGGAACGGCAGAATAATTAAAATTCTTATCGACACCGGATCGAACAGAAATTACATAAAACCAAAATTCGTAGAAAACCCAGTTCAAAATCAAAAACCTTTTTATGCCGTCTCCATAGGAGGCAACACCCTCGTAACTCACCACAAAATTGCAAATTTATTCAATGTTACAGATGTTGAAGTAAAATTCTTCTTATTAAAAGATCTGGAAACCTTTGACGCTATTTTAGGTAACGACACCTTAAAAGAACTAGGAGCAGAAATCAACCCGAGTAAAAACTTGATGACTGTTAGGAACACTATAAAAATCCCGTTAAAAGAACAAATATTCGAGGCAGTAAACACGATAGTCCCAAGAACAACCCACCTTTCATAAACCCAAAAATCAAAGCTAAACCAAATCTTGGAAAATTTTCCCAATCTCTTTGCTAACCCAAATCAGAAGTTAACATACACCACGAACATACAAGCGACAATACGAACATCATCAGACACCCCTGTTTATTCCAAGTTTTATTAGTATCCAATGACACTGAAAGACGAAGTGAATAAACAAATCAAAGAGCTTTTAGAAGACGGAATTATTCGACCATCTCGGTCCCCATACAATTCTCCCGTATGGATCGTACCCAAAAAAGCTGATGCTTCAGGGGTAAAAAAATATCGCGTCGTAATAGACTATCGCAAGTTAAACAGAGTAACTATCGCGGATAAATATCCCATTCCTGAGATAGGTGAAGTACTTGCACAGTTAGGTAATAATAAGGTATTCTCCGTTCTAGATCTTAAAAGTGGTTTCCATCAAATCCCTTTGAAACCATCGGATATTGAAAAGACCGCATTCTCCGTAAACAACGGAAAGTTTGAGTTTACACGACTCCCCTTCGGTCTCAAAAACGCGCCGCTATATTTCAGCGAGCTTTAGATGACATACTTCATGAACATATCGGTAAGATATGCTTCATCTATATAGACGACATCATCATATTCAGCAAAGATGATGAATCCCACTATAGAAACTTGGAATTAATTTTTCGAACTCTACAAGAAGCCAACATGAAATGTCAGTTGGACAAATGTGAGTTCATGAAGAACAAAGTCGAATTCTTAGGCTTTGTCATTTCCGATAAAGGTATCGAGACAAATCCAAGTAAAGTCGCAGCGATAGCTAATTATCCCTGCCCAAAAACATTGAAGGAACTTAGGTCCTTTCTTGGACTCTCCGGTTATTACCGAAGATTCATTCAAAGTTATGCCAAACTGGCAAAACCCCTTACGTCTCTTTTAAGAGGGGAAGATGGACACGTGTCCAAAAATATGTCATCAAAAAAATCAATTATGCTTAACACTGAAGCATTGGAAGCCTTTAAGAAATTGCGAAGTTGTCTTATCTCGAAGGAAATAATCCTTCGTTATCCAGATTTCACTAGAGAATTTCATTTAACAACAGACGCATCTAATTATGCAATAGGAGCAGTCCTATCACAAAATAACCAACCAATTTCGTTCCTTTCAAGAACACTTTCGAAAGCAGAAGAAAACTATGCTGCTAATGAAAAAGAAATGTTGGCCATCATCTGGTCATTAAAAGCTCTCAAAAATTACTTGTATGGGAAAGCTAAAGTCAAAATATTTACAGACCACCAACCCTTAACACATTCTTTGAGCAGTTGGAACGGAAACGCCAGAATAAAAAGATGGAAATCGTACCTGGAAGAATATGATTACGAAATATTCTACAAGCCAGGGAAAGAGAACGTCGTAGCTGACGCACTTTCAAGAATACCAACAGTTCAAATAAATTCCATAGCCTCAACTCAGCATAGTGCGGAAAGCTCAAGTCATGAGTTAATACCCAGCATGGAAGTTCCCATTAACGTCTTTAAGAACCAAATATTTCTTCACAAATCGGACAAAACTGCTTATAAATTCTCTATACCATTCCCCACGTTTCACCGACACGAAATATATCAAAAAGAATTCAGCGAAATTAAGCTAGTAGAAATCCTTAAAAAATACCTCAACCCTTCAGTAATAAATTGCATTCAAACAACCGAGGATATAATGGGGAAAATACAACTACTATATCCCAATCATTTCAAAAATATCAAAACTCGATTCTCCCAATCAATGACCGAAGACCTCACTAACGAATATAGACAAGAGGAAGAAATCCTCAAAGTACATAATAGAGCACACCGCAATGCCGAGGAAAACAAAATTCAATTGGCAGGAAAATTCTACTTCCCTAGAATGAAACAAAAAATAAGCGACATGGTAAAGCAATGTAAAATTTGTAAGGAATCCAAATACGACAGACATCCTCCTAACCCGGAATTAAGAAGAACTCCAATACCGGAATACCCAGGTCACATTATTCACGTTGACATTTACTCAACCAAAGGCCATTTAGTTCTCACAGCAATAGATAAATTCTCAAAATTAGCACAGGCACGTACAATCAAATCTAAAGCAATAGAAGATATTCGAATACCACTTAGGGACATTATTTTCTACTATGGAGTACCTAAGTTTGTTGTAATAGATAATGAAAAATCTCTCAATTCAAGGTCCATAAAGTTCATGCTTGAGGACCAATTAAATATTACAATTTACACCGCACCGCCATATAAGAGTACGGTTAACGGTCAAGTAGAAAGGTTCCATTCGACACTCTCCGAAGTGATGAGATGCTTGAAGAAAGAAAATCACTATAGGACCTTTGAAGAACTCCTAGATAGAGCCGTATACGAATATAACTACTCTTTCCATTCCACAACGAAAAGGCGACCATTAGAGGTATTCTTCGGAAGGACAGTCACGACAAACCCAGACCAGTACGAACAGACCAGACAAGACAATATTGAAAGACTCAAATTAACACAGAACAAAAACTTACAATTTCATAATAAAAATAGAAACGAAATAATAACTTATCAGCCAGGACAAGAAATTTACGTAAAAATAAACACTCGTTTAGGTTCAAAACTTTCCTCTAGATTCAAGAAAGAAGTTGTTAAAGAAGATAAAAATACGAGCATCCTAACAGAATCTGGGAAAATAGTGCACAAAAGCAACATTAAATCTTAATATTTACAGAGTACTATTATGGACAATGACCGAAGCTACGATGGACATTACAGACTACACGAACGCTCAGACAGTGACTATTCATAGGGGGCTAGGAAAGATACAGACATCCACAACGAAACTAGTACACGTAATAGACCTGACCCAAATCCAAAATGCACTGGACCTAATAAACGGACACACTGAAGAGGGTTTAAAGCGTAGCCCGTTATACTCGACAATACATCATGAAATAGTTACGACTTTTAATGCGCTCAAAACAATATCAGATTCCTCAAGCAAACGAGAAGCCAGGTCTCTAAACTGGTTAGGTTCAGGCTGGAAATATATAGCAGGCAGCCCAGATCATGACGATCTCGTCATGCTAAAAGAAAACCTCAATAATCTTATTAACAATAATAATCAGCAGGTCATAGTTAATACACAACTGGAGAAAAGAATCAATACACTCACCTCTATATCAAACTCCCTAACGAATTCGATACAAAAAAGTAGTTCTCTAAGTAACGAGGTAGCCATTAGCCTTCATAATGAAATCAGATTATTAAAAGAAGAGATAATAAATATCAAGTATGCCACTCAGTGGGCTAAACTAAACATTGCAAACACTCTGCTACTTAATGATAACGAACTAACAGAAATAGGAAATATATTTAAAAAGGGCAACATGCCACAATAGTCATTAGAAGAGATAATGGAATTTGCAGAAATATCAATGCTTCGTAATAAAACCACACTTTTGTACATTGTTAAAATTCCAAACCTTGAAGAAACTAATTATCAAGATATTTTGTTAAAACCAATAGTAAAAAATAACGTAATTGTACACCTAGACATAAGTCAAATATTTTTGTATAACAATATAGTATATGGCATACCGAAAAACTGTAAAACGTACTTAGACATAAAAATTTGTGAAAAAAAGAACGTTATTGATATAAGTCAAAAACATTGTATTCCGAAATTAGTAAAGGGAGAGAAAGCACTGTGTAGTTTCAGCAACGCGGATCACATCCCGGAAATAGAGGAAATCGACAATGGATTAATTCTCCTCAATGACTTCAACGGCAATTTGGTCTGGAATAGAACTAAAAATCATATAGAAGGAACGTTCCTAATCCACCTTCTCAATGATACAATACAAATTAACGAGCAATTATTCAACAATATGGAGCCACTCATTATGCAACCAGAAGCGCCATCCGCACAAATGACACCAGAGGAGACCGAACGACTAAGGATCCTATCCCTCGAAGCACTGGAAGCGCTCCATCTTAACAACACCGACAAGCTACAAAACATACAGACGCACTCCATGGTCAATAGCATTACATTGTTAACACTCTTCGGCATTATCATGATTGGTGCATTAAGTCTCCATGCTTGCAGTCGGAAGAAGAAAACCATTACTCTTCAGCTCGGATCAACACCAGCCCCGTCAGAAACTTTAGAACCATCTCTTCGCAAGCAAGAGGATCTACGGAAAACCCCACTGCCTCAGTTCAACAACATCCCATACTTTTGAACGAAGATGGCTTGGGGACAAGCATGAATTTGAGGGGGAAGAGTTAACACACAAAACATTTCAAGCCACAAATCCCACAAGTCCAATATGCAGACTCAGCGTCTGCCCAATTTCCTGCACACGCCAAGTGCACCTGCAAGATTCCAAGAAGACCAAGCCAAGTTGCCCAACACATCCGCCACATGCCGATGCAAGTAGTTCCAAGAATATCGCGAACTGCACCAATTCGCAAATCAGAAGCAGCGCAGTCAACGCCGCTGCTGAAACTCACAGGTTTATATAGGGCTAGCTTCAGAATTAGTTTTTAGTCTCTAATTTGATTGAATAAAGAACGGTTCCAAATCGGAATCTGAAATCAAATTTTTTTGTAATTATTTAAACCAAAATAATTAACTTAGCTCTTAAATCTGTTCTCATTGTCATTTCAAATAAATAGGTAAGAAAAAGACGTATATGGTGGTGTTTATTTCTAGTTTTGTTCAGGCAATTACTGACGGTTGAAAGTTCACAACATCAACAATTATTATAATAACAAAAATTTAGTTGTCTCCCTGATGACAGCTGGACGCAGCTCTTTTTTCTATTTCTTCTTTTGTTGGTTTCTTATCACGGCTGAATGCAAGGCGTGGATGGCGGGGAAGGGGGGAGGGGCATGAAGGGTAGTTGCAGCATTTCATTTCGCTATTTGTTCGTCAAACGTTTTGGAAAACAATGAAAATGTTTGTACGTCTGCTTTGGCTGCTTTCCACGAAAATTTATGGGCAAATGTCAACAGTGGCACGCACAACAACGACGACGACGACGACGACGATATGTGGCAACTGGGAGCGGCAATTGAATTGCAGCATGCCGCTTGCTGCTTGCCGTATGCAGCCACAATGCTGGCGATGTTGTTGCATGCCGTATCCGTTGATCGGTGAAATTAGTTTGTTAGCCATGTCAAGTTTTTCTTTCAGCCAGGTGCCCATTTGACCCCCTCCCACGTCCCTAGCTGGACTGCAGAGAGGGGCAGGGGCGAGGTGGAGAACTGCACGAAACCGGTTGTCAAAATTCTGGACATGACATAAATTTGTATCTGCAACGTGGCAGCGGAGCAGCTTGCAACTTGATGTCTTGTAATGCCAACGCTCATCTTTCGTCTAGAATTTATGCTTCCTGGCGCTGACATGTGCACATCAATCAGCGCAGCGAGAGACTGAGAGAGAGACAGAGAGAGAGAGAGACGACCCTGAGTCAGTCTCCATTTGGGTAACTTGATTTTCATTATGATTTCAGTTTCGTCTCCAACACAAAGCGCAAACAATGGCAAGCGACCAGGTAAACATCACCTCAGCATTCAACATTCAACATTCTAATGAGCCAGCACGCAACTTGCAACTGTTTCCTCACCTCCCCCTCCCCGTTCACCTGAGGCGTTCCAAGGAGTGACCAGCGATCCACTGACAACCTTGATGGACAACTGAACTCACAGTTGTGGCAGTTACCACTGGCTGCCACAAGTCGTGTACACGGACAACGCAACATGCGCCTCACACACTTGACCAAAAGATACAAGATAGATTTGTATATTTGCATCGATAGATACCTTAAGCAATGCAATCTTCAGATGTAACTAGATAATATATCTATATCTATATCTATATCTATATCTATATCTATATCTATATCTATATCTATATCTATATCTATATCTATATCTATATCTATATCTATATCTATATCTATATCTATATCTATATCTATATCTATATCTATATCTATATCTATATCTATATCTATATCTATATCTATATCTATATCTATATCTATATCTATATCTATATCTATATCTATATCTATATCTATATCTATATCTATATCTATATCTATATCTATATCTATATCTATATCTATATCTATATCTATATCTATATCTATATCTATATCTATATCTATATCTATATCTATATCTATATCTATATCTATATCTATATCTATATCTATATCTATATCTATATCTATATCTATATCTATATCTATATCTATATCTATATCTATATCTATATCTATATCTATATCTATATCTATATCTATATCTATATCTATATCTATATCTATATCTATATCTATATCTATATCTATATCTATATCTATATCTATATCTATATCTATATCTATATCTATATCTATATCTATATCTATATCTATATCTATATCTATATCTATATCTATATCTATATCTATATCTATATCTATATCTATATCTATATCTATATCTATATCTATATCTATATCTATATCTATATCTATATCTATATCTATATCTATATCTATATCTATATCTATATCTATATCTATATCTATATCTATATCTATATCTATATCTATATCTATATCTATATCTATATCTATATCTATATCTATATCTATATCTATATATGTATATCTAAATATGATGAAATGATGATCCTTAGACCACTCTCAATAAACTCTTTGTTGGCAATAATAGTGGAAAGTTGGTATCCATCAGAATAAGCAGCTTAAAAACCGAAATTGAATGGAATTGTAATGACATATCGAAGCGTACATTTAAAGATACGTTCGTACATACTTCGATACTTCGATACATGCTTGCGTTTGTACGTTTATGTATTTCGAAAATCCGGTTTCGAACTGAATCGAATCAAAATCACTCGCACTCACATAACATGAATACAAAAAGCGAGAAAAAATAAAAGCAGCGCCCTACCAAACACAGCAGCAGCTACACCAACGAGCCACAAGAGCAGCAAAGAGGCAAGATATAAATAAAATTACAATAACAGCACACAAAATACAGTTTTACCCAAAAGAAATCAAGAAATCCGGTTTCCATTTCATCAAAATGAAATAAAATTACAAATTTATCTGGCAAGTGTCATAAGTCGCAGTCTACTTGTTACATATTTACTACACACACACATACACACACACACACACACACACACATACAGGACATACCAACATAGTTGCAGCTAAAGGACACTGTCACTATGGCACTATTAATTATGTGGAAAACTTTGCTGGCCACCCACTGGTTGAACCCACTTGGCTTATTCCAATCGGACGGTGGAATTGAGGCCGCTGTTAGCTAACAGTAGTTCCCGTTCTAATTGCCACTGTTCGCTCTTACAATGTTAAGTTATGCTCTCTCACACAAGCACACACACACACCACACATGCAGACAGCAAAGCACATAGAAACTCTCTTTGCTGTGTGTGTAGCGTGTTAGAGCGAGTGAGCAGAGCATTGATTTGCTCTCTCAGCTGTTTGACCTATTTTCCAGTTTAGTAATATGTCAATGTGTGTATGCATATGTGTGTGTGTGTTTGTGTGTTGCTTCGCTTGCTGTTGCTGTCTTGCTCCATCTAACGCTTTGTTTTGGTTTTGCGTTTTGCGTTTTCGTTTCGTTTGGTTTTGTAACTCGAAGATTGCACCGGCATTCGCTGCGCTGCTCACGTCGCCGTCGCTGTTTACTGCTTGGGTTTTTCGTAACTGCGTATTTGTTGTAATGCCAGCGCAACGCTCTGTTGAATACAATTGGTCTTTTGTTGTTGTTGATTTTGTTGTTGCCGCTGCTTGCTGTGCCTAGAAATTTTCACTCAAGAAAATGATTAATTGAATTTGTCAGATAATGCATCTTTGCAGTTGGTTGATCAACTTTTCATAATGTCCGCGGATTAGCGCAAATAAAGAAATATTAAAGCAGATCTCTGAGATTCATTGCCAATACATATGCAGTTGTACTTGTGCGTGTGTAGTTAACCTCCCCCTTCCCCTATGATCCCCAGAAACTACGCATTTGGGCATCTATCGCAAATGGCGTTCACAAAATTCTGCTGGCATGAAATCCACCCCAAAAAACATAACAACAACAACACAAATCTGTACTTGTGTGTGTGTGTGTAACTATGCTGGCGCTGATGGATATCGAGACTGCGTAAGCCTAAAGAAAAACAGAAACAACAAAAAATACACCAGTCTCGCCCCGTTACTCCCCTTGCTCTTCCCTTCACTGCCCCAGCGTCGCTGCGCTATGCCTACAGAGGTCATTCCAAAGGCAACAACAATGCCAATATCAGCGACAGCGACAGCCAACATAAAGCAAAAGCAACAACAGCGAAGTCCCCCAAAAAATATTCAGAAATACATACGCACAATATTCACAACACAACATAAATAACAACAACGACAACAACAACAGCGATAGCAGTAGCAGCGGCAACAGCAACATAGAATTCATGCCGATGTAAACAAAAGCAGCTGTTACTGGTCGAGAGCGAGAGCAAGAGAGCAAGATGAGACTCTCCCCCACTCACACACACAAACACACACACACAGGCAGAGCAGCAAGCAGAGCGCGCGCTCTTAACTGTTAAATTTGTGACGTTGACAGAAAACCGGCCGGCGCTTTTACAGCAAAATGCCCTGCAAAGCAGCAAATCAATAACATTGGGCACTCGATGTCAGCCACCAGTTGGAAATAAGCATAAAATGTCGAGTTTTATATTTCTGAATGCAGCTCATGACAATTATAATAAGTGTGAACCATTAATCCAAAATTATTGAAGTCTAAGCAACTTCGTAAAATCATGATGGGTGCAAGGTTATGCTAGTAGAAATGTAGTAAGGGCATTGCAGCGTCGTCAAATATGCATGAATTGCGTCTCATTTGTTATGTAGCCTACTGCTCTCGGCTGACTCTGCTCAACAGCTGTTTTCGCAACATTGTTGCTGCGCTGCCAACAACAGCTGTTATTGTGTTGGCAGCGTCTCTCTCTCACTCTCTCGCTATCTGTTGTTGATATCGCGCATACACACACACACACGCACATACAGAGGCACAGTTATACGGCGCTCTGTTGACGTTGTGAAAAATGTTGACAAGTGTTTAAGTTTTTGTTAACTGCGTAGTTTTTTTTGGGTTGGGGTTGCTAGCAGCAGCAGAGCGACGACATCGACGTCGACATCGATGTCTACGTCGACATTTGCTGTTATGCTGGCAAACTGACGATGGCGTCATAGACACACACACACATACATACACAAACACCCTCAATGATAGAGCTGCTTGGCTGTATGTGAGAGTATGTGATATACGTGTTTGTATGTGCCTGCTGTATATTGATAAGCTACAAATTGGCGATAATTACGCGCTACGTCGCAGACGGAGGTAAGAGTAGAGGGAGTGTTAAATTTAATTAAGCTACGTAGTATGTAAATATTTTATGCTGGGCACGTATTTATGTTTATTCATACACAAATGCGCATGTTTGTGCGCTGTTAAAAACTAACATTTTGTGCTTCGACGCCACTGTTAAATATTGTCGAGACCTATGTTGAAACATACAACGCATATATGCATACGTACTCACATATATGTATATGTTCGTATGTAGCAAATGCATTTTGGACTGCATAGATTTCAAGAGCATGTTCCCTCAAGTATTTTACGTATTAGGGGAAAACTCACACACACTCACACACATACATAACAGCACTGCACTTATGTATAGTTTTCCAACAGCAGGTACGCACATACAAGCGTGTGAATGTGTGAGTGTGTGTGAGCGTATGTTCAATGAAAGCATAATATAAAACAAACGCAAGCAGCACAGCACAGCACAGCAACAACAGCAACAGAGAGCGCGCTCAACACAAGTCAACCGAGATAGAGCGAGCATGCGAGCGAGCGAGAGAGCGACACGAACAGAGAGCGCGCTGTTGTTGTTGGTTTGATTGTGTGTGCGCTGTTGTTGCTCGCTGTGTGCGCTGCGCGTCAATGTAACTCGTTGCCGCTCGTTTAGTCTTTGATAGCCAACTCTCGTGTACAGACCGATAAGCGCTTATTGCGAGTCGCCCCCGTAGTCAACGTCGACGTCAGCGCCAACATCAACGTAGACGCCAAAAAACAGAAACAGAAAACAGCGAAATACAAAAAAAAAAAAATAAAAAATAATAATATCGAACGATCCAAACAAGCAAGCAGCAAGTGCAAAGTGCAAATGCAAAATACAAAATTGTGACCGTTGGTTGTACAAAATAACGCAACTGCATTGGGCAATCCCCAACAACAACAGCAACAACAAAAGCAATAACCGCAATAAAAAAACAACAACAACAAATAATTCGTGCAGCATCAGCAGCAAAAGCAACAGCAAAAAGCGGCAGCAGATTGCATCCATTTTGCTCTCTGGCGCTTCGTCAGTGTATTCGTTTATGTGCATGAGTGTGTGTGAAAAACTTGGAAGAAGAAAAAGTGAAACGACCGGCAGCGTCGAAAGCAGCGTGAAAGCAAAGCAAGGCAAAGCAAAGCAAAGCAATAAATAGAATAACAACTCAAAATATAGCTGTACATTTTCAAATGTGCATTAATCCCCAAACAAAAAAACAAGAAAAAAAAATAAATTGCATGTGACTGCCACAGAAAAAAGTTAGTGAATTTTTCTTGATTCGTTTTTGGAATAACAATTTCGCGCATCGTTTGTGGCCAACAAAGCTGCCGCAGCGCTGCAAAGGCCCTCAAATTGGATTATGCTTAGGCCCAAAGGCAAGAATAGCAGCAATACAGCTACAACAACGCCCAGCGAGCATGTGAAGCTGCCCCAAACGCTGGATGATGCTGCAGCGACGCATCGTCAACAACAACAACAACAACAACAACAACGCCAATTGCAAACGCCGCCACCTCGCTTTGCAACCGTCCAAGCCTTGCAACTGCGTCTCGATTACAATCAGCATCTGAGTCAGCGTGTCACGTTCTGTCTCGAGCTCTATCACAAGAACATTATCAAAAAACTGCGCGACCTCAACAAAATCAATGTCTACAAGTTGAGCAAAAACGTCAGCCAGACTTAAGCAAACAAAAACTCTCATCCATCAATCAAACGCCAAACAAACTGTGTGTGCAACAAGTTGCAAAGTGCAAAAGAAGCTCAAAGTGCAAACGCAAAAAAGTGTAATAAAAAAAAAAAAAAACAAAACAAAATAAAACCACAAATAAGTGCAATATAAAAGCAGTAAAAAAATGAAATTTTAAAAATGAAAAGTGCTAAAATTGCTGGTGCCAAGGCAAGTGACGAAAATTCTGTTTAAATAGACGCCACGTCGAAAAAAAAAAACAAAATAAAACGCGTTTTCCCTCACCAACAACAAAACAAGTCAAGAAACTTGCAAAACACAATCCACAATTTTTTTCCGTCACCCAAAAAAAAAAAATTGCAAATCTAACTAACAAAATGTCGACCAGCCGCCGTTTGGCCAAACGCTCAATAATCGGCACCAAAGTCTGCGCCCCGGGCCCCGATGGCCTCTGGTACTCGGGCGTCATACAGGACGTTAAGACGTCCACACTAATGTCCGCCGATCCGATGCCGCCGCCCACTTTTTTGGCGCGCGGCGACGCCCAATTGAACGCGGATACGCGCTACATTGTTCGCTTCGATTTCAAGACCCAATCGCTGCCGTCTGCCAGCGAGTCCGTTATTGTCGAGACGCGTCGCGCCGCCGCCGCCGCAGCCGCTGCCGTCAGCGCTCACATCAGTCCGGTGCAAGCGTTGCGTCGCAACGCAATGACAAAAGAGTTTCGCGAATCCGATCTGATCGGTCCCGGTTTCCGATCCATCATGAGCATCCAGCTGCAGCCCGGACAGCGCATCTTCCTCACCTACAACGGGCGCGAGCAGAGCGGCGACGTTGTGCAGCACGACGTCAACAAGGACGAGGTCGTGATCAAGATCACCACAGTTGGCAATGAGGTGAGTTTACGAGTGGCTTAAAAACTGCATGCGATGGAGACAAATGGGTTATTTTTGTATGGAAAATAGTTAGATATATTTGCATATAATATTTGATATTAAAATAACTGCAATCGATGGAAAAAAGGGGTCAGATATATATATATATATATTATGCATATAATATTTGCTATTAAAATAGCTGCTTTCAAATGACAAAGAGTTGAATGCAAAAAGCTCATTTGTAGCTAAATTTAAACAATTGTTGCTATGCGCAGTTTGCAATTATGATAAAAAATAAAAAAACGCCGTCTTATTGCTTGATAAAATGTGGTAAAGTTCTAGCATTTATAGAGTTCAAACACTCAAACAGAACAAAGCATTCCAACTTTAAATATGCTTCGAGCAAAATAACGACAACATTCAAAATTCTGCCATAAGATGTTTTTTTACGATTACAAACAGTTGGAAGTCGTTTTCAAGAACATTAAAATACTGAAATTCAAGCTTGAAAATAACGTTAAAATACTGAAATTCAAGAAATTGATGCAACTGCTCGACTTATTGTTCGATTTATCTATTTATGAGATGCTCGCATCTGAAATGAAATCAAAGCTTCGACTTGGCGCATTCGTTCGTTGTTGGGCGGGTGGTTGGTTGGTGCTGAGTGGTGCGCTTTGCGTCCACCCACACGAAACCACGACAAATGTGCAGCTGGCGGCGTTTTGCGCTCAAAACTGTGCCAAGGTCAGCCCCAACGCCCCAGCCCCGAGAGTGCTGCATGCTGCACATAGCTGCTATGCTATGCTATGCTATGCTATGTATCTGTGAGTTTATGTATCTATGCATGTGTCTGTGGGGTGAGCATACATTATGTGCATATGCTTTTTGTGCTTGGCCACTGGCTGGCTGAATTTGCTACTGAGGGTCGCATTTCGCGCTTTTCAGAGTCACGTAACTGGGTTAACTCGGGGTAAGCTGAGTGCGCTGCTGCTGGCCTTCTTCTTCATCGGCGTCTTCGTCGAGCTGCCAAATGCTGCCCTGGATGGCCTAAATCCGAAAGGCGGACGGACAGCATGCAATGAAATGCATTTTATTTGACCTGATTTCCAATGTGCTTTTTTCCTCCTCCACGGTCGTCACTTGGCCTGCGATGCTCTCTTGATTTATGCTGCAGCGAGATCAGCTTTGTGTTTGTGCGTGTATTTATATCCCATGGTCAGCCTAGTTTTCGTTTAATAATAAATGCGTTATGTATGAATTATGCGCCAACCTACGCTTCAAATGTGAATCATATGTGTCCGCAAGCGTCTGTTTAATTTATTTTGGTGATGGTGAGAATTCCTGCGACTCAATTGAGTAGATCAGCAGTTGCCAAGTCGAATTCGAAAATAGAAATTGTGCTATATTTGGATATTATTTCTTCCTCAACCCCAACCCATCATCATCATCATCATCATCATCGGCATTGCTCACGTTTTGTTTTGTAGTACTTGTAAAATGCGCTGCCAATCTTGGCGTCTCCAGGCCGCAGCCCCCCCCTAAATGTGGAAACAATACAATTACGTCACTCCAAAGCGACGAGCGACCCGCACGATTTGCAGAGTGAAACATCATTGGGGGCATTTATAGAATTGCTCGATTTCGATGCCGATCCCCAATGCTCGATGCTCGATGCTCAATGCTCGTCGCTCGTCGCTCGATGGCAATGACGATGCCGCCGATGTCGTAATAGAAATGTTGTTTAGCGTTTAATTCGTGCAAGAATTCGATAGACAACACACAGCAATGAAATAAGCAAATGTTCAGGGTTAAATAAACACACACAGCCAACATACGTGAAAAACGTCGCTACAATTTTTCTAGCTTCCTCGCTCTCTCGTTCTCTCCCTCTCTCTCTCTCTCGCTACGTATGTATATAACAAGTTCGTATGTTCAATTTAAATTTCTCACAATTCCCAATGCTTGATAGCTAATTATATAGATTATTTTTGCCAGACTTGGCGCTGAACATTGGAATTGTTTTCGCTTAATTGCGTCATAAGTCATAAGGCAGGAGAGACAGAGACGTATAAAAATAGCTGCGGCTTGTAGATAGATGTCATAGATAGTTAGATAAGCGTCGCTGCATGCTACAGATACAAATGTATCTACACACACAAAACACACACAATCTGCTATGGCCGGCCCCTGACTGAGACTGAGACTGAGACTGAGACCGGCAACCGCCTCAAACTGCGTTTTCCAATTCACTCTCTTTGCTGTCCCCGCATCTTTCTCGTTCCCCCTCTCTCTCTCTCTGTGTGTCATGTTTATCTCACTTACTTCCTACACTTGTGCTTTTTGTTTTCCTTTTGCTGTTTCGCTGTTATTGTTTTTTTGTGCTTTGCAACTAATAATCGCTAAATACTCGCGTACTTTTGCAATTGTTGCACTGCACTGGGGCGTGTGCTAACAACGAGATACACAAGCTACAGCCACAGCCACAGCCACAGCCACAGCTACAGATATAGATGTAGATGTAGATGTAGCTACAGATACCCAGTCTCAATGCCAACTCAGCTGCGTGTATCTGTTCCGTGTGGCTTGTCAATATATCTCAGTTAGTGCTTACATGGGTGTGTGCCTCACTCTGTCTCTCTCTCTCTCTCTCTCTCTCTCTCTCTATGTATCCAACAGATGCGCCGCACGCTTCGAGTGGCCACACATTTTTTATGCTGTATTTGAAAATATTTCTCAACTATTTGTTTGACCCTGAGTTCAGCTATTTGAAAGCACAGAACGACGCACAAAAAACATAGGAACAAAAAAAAAACACATTCATTACATGAACATTACAACTATGTTGTTGTTAAGGCTTCAAGTGGCAACTTTTAGAGCGCTCGCTGCTAACAAAGTACAATGAATTTAAAACGCTGAGGCGAAATGAACTGTATTTAATGTAAATTTCATAAATCATAATCACAATCAATATGGCTTAAAAAAAACGCTGTTGGGTTCAATGCCAGTCTCATCTTGTTGTTTTTGGCCCTTATGACCTCATCAAGCTAGTCAATAATTTACATACACCCAAAAAAAAAAAAAAAAAAAACACACGGCAATAGAAAAATGTGACCTGATGTGCAGAGAGTCAAAGCTAAATCGAAGCTTTATGTTTATTTTAGCAGTTGCTGCCGCGCTGCCGCTCGTAAGTCAATCAACAATTGGTTTCTTATCGTAACGCAAACTTCGACACGAAGAAAACACACACAAAATAGATGTATCTGCATCTGTATCAGTAAATGTATCTGTATCCATGCTTGTCCTCGCCTGGATGTTGTGTGGCTGTGTGTGTGTGTGTGGCATGTGATGCTCACGTGTGTTGGCTGTTGGCTGTTGACTGCTTTGCCAGCCAGTTTTCATATTTTTATACAATGATCCATTGTTGTTCCGCTTGTAAAATGGGGAAAACGCAGTCGAACACAAAAAAAATATATATTTGAATTTGAATTTTTTGTTTCGTCGCTGTTCGACTTGAGCAACAACACACACAGTCTTTTGTTTATGGCGAGTAAACACACACACACACTCCCAGCCCAGCCGGCCAAACTAGTTGAGGAGTGTAGTTGTGAGTGTGTGTGTGTGACGGAAACGTGAGGCAATTTATTCTAAGGTTATTCGAACGAGAAACTTGTTGCTCGCATTCTCATTTCAATTACGATGACGTATACGCCGCGTCAGCCGCCTAATTACCAGCCAATGAATCAGTCGAGGAGCAGAGTGCGTGGCTTGTGTTTATATAATTTGCCAGCCTAATATAATTAAAGGCCAACAACGCACAAAACAGAAACTAAGCTCAACCGTCTGGGCAAATGTCAGCAGCGGCATTTGTCAAGTTTATTTGTTACTTCGCTTACTTGGGGGGCCCTTTTTCCATTGCCTGTTGTTCTTCTCTGCTTAACTGGACTCGAGTTGAGATTTGTTTTACTTTGCTCGCTCTACACTTCCTGCCCCCGTCTTTAAAAGTACATTTATTTGAATGACATTGAAAACGCTGCTCGTCTCTCACACGCAACGCTGGCTGACATAGTTTCACATGTGTGCTATGTGTGTGTTCCCAAAACAAGAAAAATAATAAGAAAACTGCGTTAAATGCCAATTTTGGTATCGTTTTGCTTTCGTCGTGGTGCTGAATTCTTCTTTACTTTCATTTGTGTCGCTCGTAATTTGTCTTGCAATTAGTTTAAGCGTCTCTCTTGCGCTCTGATTGTCTCTCTCTCTCTCTCTTTCTCTTTATCTGGCGACCCATTTTGGCCGTAAATTAAAAGAATTTTGTGACGAGAGCAAATAATGTACAAAGTGCAGCCGCGCACTTTGAGCGCGTTTTAAATTAATGGCAGTGCGCATTTAATTTCATTTCATTTTCTGTTTGCTGTTTCTCGTATTTCGTAAAACTGTTGACCATGTCATTGGCAATGGCACTGGCACTGACTTTTTGCTGTCAGCTGTCCGCATTACACAAAAAAACAAAAAGAAAAAAAATGAAGAGGCGAATACAAAAAAAAAAAAAAAACAGCAACAAACCGTGTTGTATGTGTTGACCCAAAAGAAAGTGAAAAATGCTTTTAACTGTAGCTTAACAAGTTCTGTGAGGTTGGTAAAGGTTGAAGCTGTTTGTCAGCTGCAGGCAGCCAACTCAAGCTGTGTTGCAGTAGCTCAAGGAAACTGTATTTATTTTGATTTTGTTGCACTGAAGTGAAAGGGCGTTCAAGGATTTCTTTTTTCGAAAGTAGGAAATCCTTTCACTTTCCCTTAAATATTGTAAATGCAATCGTACTTGCGAGCAGCAAAAAAAAAAAATATGTTAAAAGCGTTCAATATATACAACATATCTGTCTACGATTTATCAGTCGCTCAAGCGGCGCTTTGGCTTCGCCGTCGATCAAAAACCATTTCAAATTGACCCACATACCAAGGTGGCATGTACCCAAAACGCCAAACACACACAAAGCAGAGAGGTGTGTTTGTCTGTGTGTGTGTATTGTCAGGTGTGCATTTGTGATCTGTTGTTGCTTTTAAGGCCGCTATAAAGCGGCAAAAGCCAAACCATTAAAGCCCGCTACAACAACAACAACTAAAGCTGTATAAAAATCCAAATCCCCCCATTCGAAAACAAGCTGCCTGCAGTTTTTCGTATTTTTGAAAGTCGTTTAGATTTCGGCTTTTCGACTATTCGATTTTTGGGCTCACCTTCAGTTTCAGTGTTTTTTTTTTTTTTTGGACTCCCTTCTGACGCAGCTTTTGGCTTAGAATCAAAGCCGCTTCCCACCTCCCCTCACCACCTACTCGCACCGATTGTTCAGTTAAGAAAACGAGTTTCTGTTTTGAGGAAGCGACTCAGACAGAGTAGTTTTTATTTTTGTTAAAGTTGTCTTTTTGGTTTCTTTTGCTGGAGCACAACATGAAATTCACGCTGTGTGTTTGTTTGTTGTACATTACAAAATGAGTCATTTGTCACTTTTGCTGGCCATAACTGGGCATTTGGGTCGACACGACAGTAAAGCCAACGAGCAAAGAAATGATATCTCAACGATACGATATTTGAAACTGATGATGAGCAACTGGCAACATTCTTCAGACTTTTCGTCACACGATGACATCTGTAAATGGAGACAACTCCAACTACAACAAATGAGCGGGGAAAATGTCGTTCAACCTGCCGCCAGGTCGTTGCAGCTTTGTTGTTCACAATTTGTTCTAAAAGAATCACATTAAATAAATGCCAAATACGATACAACAATACTCGATGTGTTTGCATTTTGAGAAGTTCGTTCTATTATTTGTGAAACCAAGTGCTCGCTGTCAGTAATTTATCGTTTCCAATTAGAGCACGCGGTTGTTTTTTGTTTTTTGAGGGGCATTTTGCTAAAGTTGAGACGCGCTCTACCTGCTGCTGCTGCTGCGGCTGGGCCACAAGGTTGATTAGTCATTAGAGTGCAGCAAAATGTGGACGACCCGAAGCGACCCGAGCGAGCGACCGACCCCGGATCGACCTGGACATAAACAAGGGTTCACTGCGGAGTTCAAGTGACCTGCCAGCCCTGTCATTTTTTGTGTTTCGACAAAAAGAAGACGACGACGAGTGGAAAAAAAGGCAAACGGCACGCAGGCCAAAAACAGCCAAAAATGTTTGCCGCTATCATAAAACCATAGCAATGCAGCAGGCAGAGTCCCCGAGACCCCGCGGCAGGTCGTTAGCCAGGCCAAACAGCAGGCAGTCCAACACAACACAACACATACCGAGTACTTACTTATATATCCCGAGACGGAGACGGAGACCGAGACCGAGAGAAGGAGACAGGATTGCCAACCGCTTAAGCGCGTTGGAAATGGAAATGATACTGGGAATGGGACTGGGAATGGGAATCGGGAACAGCTACGGCAAATGGCAATAACTGGGAGTGGGAGACGAGCACGGACACGTTTCGGGTTGCCTGCCAGTCGGTATCGGTATCGGGTATTGGGTATTGGTTTTTCTTTTATTTATATGATGAGTAGGGAACCGTCCCAGAGACATTTTGCACACAAAGTGCTTGGCAAATGCCTCATAAACGCACAGATTGAATAGATTATTGGCAGCAGGCGAAAGCATGTGGCCAACACACAACTAAAAAAGGTAAAAGCCAGAGAAAATAACATCAAAGTGAGCAAGAAGTTTCCCACTACAGCTTTTATCAATTGTTGGGTATTTTTAATCACACTTAATAAAAGGTTCAATACAAAAGGGGAAATCTGATGTTAAATTGAGGGAATCCCCAAGAATTGGCAACATTTATTCGCAATTAATAAAAATGTTCAGTACAGAGGAGGAAATTTGATGTTCAATTGGGGGAATCCCCAAGAATTGGCGACAGAACTTTGCTACTATAAGCATTCAAGGGCTTTACTTGTTTTATTTTTATTAACTGTTTAAATTTAAATTAATTGGTGATTGAAAACAATTAGCATTCACATTTACTATGCTCTGCATTAGTCGACATTCCGGAAGTGAATGCCGAAAACAGTTAAAATACCTTAGAAACCACTTGATAGAAAAAAAAGACAACAAGTCTCAATCAAATTTAACGCTTCTGTGCGTCTTTTTTTTATCATCTGCGCATTTTTTTTCTCTTACTTCTTCTTTTATGCGCTCAAACAAAAATGTAGGTTAAATTGTTGTATATATTTTTTGTCTTCTTGCGTTCGCCTTTGTTCGGTGTGTGTGTGTGTTTTTTTTGCGTATAAAATTATGACTTAATTTAAAAGTGAAAGCGTTAACGCGCTGAGCGCTGAGCTCGATGCGTAGCTAAAACGTTGTTAGGTAATGGCCAGCGATATTTTCTACGCCGCAGCACAGAGCTTTTTAAGCAGCTTGACGGCCGAAGCTTTAAGGAACTTTTGGCAGCGCAATAAGTGTGGAACAAAGTACAGTGTTATCTCAAATGCAGGACGAGCGTCCCCCCAAAAAAAAAAACTAAGAGAAAAGAAGGAAGAGCGACGCAGTGTATATCAAAGTAATCAAGTTGCCAAGCGCACAACGCACAAACACACACACACAAACACACACAAAGGGGGTGAAGTGGGGAGTGAGGGGTGGGGAGTGGAGAGGGGAGATGACAGCGCTGCTTGCTGCTTGTGTGCGTGCCACAGAACGTAAACAAAAACACGAATGTGAAGAAGAAGCGGAAAGTGCGAGATAAACAGAAAACAGCTGTACACACCATGAAAGCAAGCCAGGCGGCCGTCGAGTGTGCGACAGAGATGGCGTCAACGCTGTTGTTGTCGTTGTTGTCGTTGTTGTCTCCCGCAGAAACCCGTTTCAGTAACGTAAAATAAAATAAAAACGGAGCCACAGCGACAGTTACGCACTTTACGCACGCTCTGAGCTCTGAGTTGAGCTGAGAGCTGATTGTCAGCTTGTTTGCTGTGCGTGTGTGTGTGTGCGTGTGTGTGTGTGTGTGTGTGTGTGTGTGTGTGCGTCTTCTTGTTGTTGTCGTTGATATTTTTGCCTTTGCTTTGTAGAAAAACCGGCTCTCTTGCTCTCTCTCTCTCGCTCGCTGGGTTTCTGTTCGACTTTGGGCTCCGTGGCGGAAATACGCAGCAGCGTTGACCGCCCGCTGACACACACACACACACAGACACACACATGAGTAGACGTATTTAACAAAGAAGAAGCCACGCATGAAAATTGCTTTTCATGCGGCAGCACAGCGAAAAACTCTATAGCAAAGAGAAGACATCAACGTCAGCAAAGTCGCGACGCGACGCAACGCGGCAACGTCATCGACAACGTTATTCGCCTTTGTCTCGCTCGTGGTTGTTGTTGTTGTTGTTGTTGGCTGTACGTTGGGGGCAACCCTGGCGTAATCAAACACAACCCCACTCGTCCTTCTCCTCCTCCACCTCCCCCATCGTTCTCTCCCGCTCTCTTCACCCCATTTGCTGCCCCACCCTTAGCTTGATTTTGCTCTTTTTGTGCCACTGTTGTTTTCATCTTCTACTGCTTCCAACACAATTTTGTTGTATTCTTTTTTTTTTTGTTTTTTTTTTTTTTGTTCATAATGTTGCGGCCATTGTCACTTTGGGGCAGCGGCGTCTGGGGCAACCAAAAATAACTGTTTCCGGTATTTGGGTCACATGAAATTTAATCAAATTAAAATGTTCGACAGCAGTAGAAGCAGCAGCAGAAAAAAAATAGAAGAGAATAAAAAGGGGCCAACGTTGGTGGAAAGAGGGCACAACAATTGTTTGATGTGCAGTTGTGCGTGTGTCTTTCTATTCGCCTCTGTATGTGTGTAAATAAATGCGTTCAAGTGTGTGTGTGTGTGTGTGTGGCAGGCAAATGCATTGCAACAGTTGCCGCTTTGCCCGAGGCTGGCATCCAATTTGATTATAATTTGAAGTGGATGTGGAGCTGCAACAAACAGTTTTGCCTCCGCCGCTGCTGCTGCTGCTGCTGCAGTTGTTGATTTCAACAGATTTGTGGGCCAACGTTGTGCAGTTTAAGTTGACAGTGGCAACTCACTTACTGCAGAATCTCCCCCGTCCCCCGTCTCATCGGCCTCAGGGGGAATCAACAGCAGCCAGCTCAAGTATCCGACACATATCAAATCGTGAAATCCCCAACGACGCATTGCGATTGTAAATCTTGTATGCTTATCGTATATGGCTTATCACAGCTGCTGCTGCTGCTGATGGAACGGGTTACTCGAATTTGTTCAACAACCGAGTGCCAAGTGGCAAGTGCCAAGTGTTGAGCATTGAATGCTGTGCGAGAGAGAACTTCAACTTAAATCAGATTCGAGTGGCAAGCGATTTCACTGCAAATGCGCCGATAATTGAATAAGTTGCAGCGATAACTTGCTGATAATGCCTTGATTATGTTCCTCCCAGCGTCTCTCACCGCTGGCGAGCAGTGTTTATCAATAAATAAATTGATTGTTGCGCAAAAAGATTGTCTTGAATGAAAGCCGTGGCAGCTCAACGTCGTCGCTATTTGCAATCGCTTGGCAAAGAGAATTTCACAGATTAGCTGAAAGATATGCGTAGAATTAAGTGCAGCGGGACTTGAAAGCAGCACCGCATAGAAAATACATTGGCAATCTTATGGATATGCGTTGCAAAAGAAAAGAGCAAGCTTAACATACATTCATAATTTTATGCGTTTGTATCACGAGATATTTTTATTGCATGCGACTTTTAGTGCAAATCTCATGCAACACAATGAGTTAAAGTTTAAGTGCAATTTAAAAACGGATCTATAAATCAAGAAATTAAGTAAGCAAAGTGTAATAAAAATTTCTTGAATATTTTATGCAACAGTAGTTACCAAGTTTTGAAAAAAGTTCAATGTTGAAACATAATTGAAAACTAGCTTGTATTTTAGTTTTACTTAAAATTCAACTGCATTTTATTATACATCAAATGAAAGCTATTTATTTATACGACAAATACAAATTTGCGTTGTATATTTTTATCTGATTTATTTATTTATTTCCCCCCTCTCGCTATTAACAAGTTTTTGCTGAAATTGTCATTTGATGCTGTCAAACAGTTTTTAAATATTTCCGAAGTCGTCGCAGAACTTTTCGATGATTTCCTTGCTATCGTGGCAGTCCGTAGAGTGTTTGAAGCACTTCTTATCTAATGTAAACACACACACACACACACACACACGCACACTTTCTCTTGCTATGATGCTGCCCCACAAATAGCTATGAAAGCTATGTCCATTAGTTTAGTCAGCCGACCAACTTGCCGGCCGGGCCGAAAGCCCTAAGAAACAAAAAAAAAAGACGCCGAAAGCGCTGAAGAGCGAGAGAACGATGGGGCGAGATGCTATCGAGATGAGGGTGTGAGCGAGAGGCAACTACAAAATAGCGTAAAACAAAATGGCAGTCGCCCAAGCTGTTCATTGAAAATAGTGAAGAAGAAGCAGCAGCAGCAGCAGAAATCGAGGAGGCGGAGGGCGAAAAACTACGACGCAATATGGCCGCCATTTTGCTTGATTTTTTGTGTTTTTTTGTTTTTTTTCGGTGGCCCGTTATGTTGGGTTTGTTCGCGCATTCGGCGTCTATTTTTCGATTTTGTTTTGTTTATTTCGTTTGGTGCTTGCGAGCTTCCTTGGCGCGTTTTTCGCTGCCACTGTTGCTTCTGCTTCGCTCTTCGTTCGTTCGTTTGCTGCGTAGGCGTGCGACGTCATCACGCAATTTTACGCATCTCTCTCTCTCGGTCTCTCACGTCTATTTTCGTTTTTATTTACATTTCGAAAGCGCTAAAAAAATGAAAACACGGCCAAGAGAAAGAAAATAAACCAAAAAAAAAAAAAAAACAAAAAACGCTTTCAAGACGCGCCGCAACGTTGTCATCGACTGTGAAACGCTTTCGATGCCAATCATGCGTAAATTACGCGATTAAATTAAGTTTTACGGTGCTTTTCGTACACCAAAAAAAAAAAAAAGAAAACGCTTCTCATCCAAGCTAGACAAAGGCATCCCGGTTAAATGTGGCATGCAGTGTGAGCCTGAGCCTTAGCTTTAGCTTTGCAACTTTGCCACCTTGCTTGTTTTTCTTTGTTGTTGCTGCTGTTCGTCGCCCTTTTGCCATATTTCTTGCCGCTGGGGGGCAACTGGGCGTGTCGGCTTGTGGGCGTTGGCGCTGCTTCCGTTTTAATGGCATCTGCTACGCAATTTGCCGTTGCCGTTGTTGTCGTCATCGCACGCCGCGTATACGTAATGTCAGCTCAGTTCAGTTGCTTCATTGCCTCTTTCAGTACAGTCTGTCCTTCTGTCTGTCTGTCTGTCTGTCTGCTTGGCTGGCTGGCTGGCAGTTTGTCTTTCCAGCTGTCTGTCCGCTCGGCAGTTTTGTTTGTTTGTTTGCTTACGTTGCCATTTCCTTCAAGCAGGCGACTCAGTCGCCTTTTTTTTTTGTTGCGCGCACACCCGGAAAGCGAAAAAACCTTTTCAATTTTATTTGACTCATTTTCGCATTCGCTTTTCATGCCAGTTTCCTTCCTTGTGTGTAGTCGCTCATATTTATGGCTTCTTCCCACTTATTTGCTCGCTTTGCCGGCCCTCTCAGCTCATTGCCAAACAGCTGTGGGTTTCATTAGCAGCCTGCCCATTATCACATTCCCCCCAAAAGAGGCGTGGGCGTAGAACGCTGACGCTGACGCTGCTGCTGCCGCTGTTGCTGTCGCTGTTGCTGGAGTGTTGGTGGCAAGCAGCATGTGGGCGTTTTGTACGACGTCATAATGTAAATATAGCCTACTACACTCAGCTCTCATTCATTCATCGTTGTCCTCCCGCAGCTTCACTTGCGCTCTCTCGCTCTCCCTCTCTCGCTTTCTCGCTCGCTTATGAACCTGTCGATGACGTAGAAAAAGTTGAAATTGTTTACCCCACAATTGAAATCAATGCAAATGCCTGAAATTCTTTTCAAATAATACACAGCAAAGTGTTTTACTTTTTATTTTTTTCGAACTCAAATTCAAATTCAATTTCCTATTGGCAGATGAAAAGTTATGTTGTCTTGAGCTTGAACTTTGGCAAACATTTTTGTAGTGAGTAACGCAATTTCATTGCTTAACATTTTCATTGGCATTTTCTTGACATTTTTGTCGATTACAATGAACGCTCGTAAAATTTTATCGCCACTAATAAAATTTAATTGAAACAGGAAACGCTCGCATAAATTTCACCATCGAGCGTATGGAGACAAACACAGCTAGAGAGAGAGAGAGAGAGAGAGAGAGAGAGAGGCCAGAGGGTCGTTGGCTAGAAGATTTTCAAAGCAGTCAAAAAGAAATCCTTGACGGGGGTTGCCCTGGGTTCAATGTGTCGCAGTTTATGCGCATCGGAAATGCAATTGGATATGGTCAATATATGTATAAAGCGACTACTACTTATACTCTGTGTGTGTGTGTGTGTGTGTGTGCAGTAATCTGAGGCGCTCTTAAGTTGCTGAGTTGACAGCTCTAAATGCGCATAGACTTGATTGCTACACAACTGAAGAAAATCTCTCGCAGCTATTCAAGACCCTCATCATCATTTTTGTGGGCGCTGCGCCTGCGCCGTCAGCCCAAATTGATTGAGGTGACGTTTGACAGCGTTCTAGAGAATGGCGCATTAATCAGCGCGTCAAAGTTAATAAAGTTCCTGTCGCCGCGATGCGTCACTTTTGCAAACAAATAATATGCGAAATAATCTTGAAATTCAAATACGAATCAAATACACAGTTTCACAGGGAGCAAGTGAGAGCGAGGGAGGGGAGTGAGAGAGAGGGAGAGTGCGACGTTTAGCGGTGTCTCCCGGCGTTTTTATTTTAGTTGTTTATACGCCCATTTGGGTTATTCAACTTTCGGGAACGCGCGAGCCGAGTGGAGCCGTTGATCCCGTTTGACTCTTCCAAACTGTTTGGGTTGCACACACACACACACACACACACACACACACACATCGTTTTTTCTTGTGGTTCTCTCATTTTTTGTATACTTGAGACTGTGTGTGAGAGTTTGTTTGTGTTTTTGAGTGAGTGTCGTTTGGTGTTTTCGTATTTTATTTTTATTTGGACGGGGGAACAAACGCATTTAAATATTTTGTAGAGCGGCGTGCGCGCGTTTTTAAACGCGCCTCAATTGTGCGCGCTGTTTAAAACGCGCACGAATTTCAATTGCAATCGCGGCTCTTCGCGCTCGCAGATATTATGCAATCAAGACTCGTATAAAATTCTATATACTATATATACATATATTTATATGCATGCTGAATTGATCTTGCCGTCGAGCTGTCAACAATTATCGTCTTTTTGTTTGTCCGCCGCATGCAACACATAATTTGTGCAGCATTTCTGTATCGTTTGAATCAAAGCAGGGGTTTGCTTTGCCGGCATTTAGTTTTTTATGCGCTCCCTTCTCCCCGCTCTCTTTCGCTCTGTCTCTCGCTTGGGAGGTGTTAAAATTTCAGTGCACACGGCATTGAGGGTTCATTGTCTCGCTCTCCAATAACAACAACATTCTTGCAGTCTCGCAGCAGCAGCAGCAGCAGCTGGTGCAACAGGTGATCCTTTGCCTGCTCGGCGAGTTTAGTTGTCTGCCTTTTATTTTATTTTATTTTATGCCCTGTGTTGTCTCTTTTTTTTGCCGGCTGAAGGTCAACAAACTTGGCGGTGGCGGCGGTGCCGCAGAGGCAAACGAACTCCGTGACGCCGCCAGAGTCTAACTCGAATAAAGCATGAGTGTGTTTGTGTGTTATTCCTTTTGTGGCGGCGTCGTGCAGCGAAGCCTGAAAAAACCGTAATTTGAATCCAATCTTTTTGGGGATTCTCTTTTACACATACTCACAAAATGAAATGCCAAGCACTAGTAGAAGGAGGCGAAGAAGAAGCAACAACGACGACGACGACGAAAATGCCGACAATCAAAACAGAAACCATACGAATACCAAAACGAAATTCTGTCGAAAATTAACCATAAAATGAGACAAGATAGAGAAAAACTTGGTCGCTGCCAGCGCGACGCTTAGATACCCTCGACTCAAAGATGCCCATCTCAGATATTATATTGCAGAGCCTAATAAGTTATGCTTACGCAAAGCTCTCGACGTCTCGAGCTGTAAATATGGTTCTTAGAACGCGCTTAATAGACACTTTGTAAGTGAAATAAAACGTAGACTTGAATGCGTGTCAGCTTTAATTTATTGAGAGGCAGAGAGACGTAGAGAAGGACAGAGACAGAGAGACGTAGAGAGCGAGAGAGAGAGCGCGCTTGAAGAACGCAGGTGGCAGACTTCGGTGATGTCGTCATGAGTCCAAAAATATGCCGTTGCCTCCACTTCGGAGTCGGTCAAGCAACCCAAATAAAATATGAGAAAAAAGGCCGAGAGAAAAACCCAAAACGAAAACCAAACCCAAAACTGAAACCAAAACCAAAACCAAACCCAAAACAAATCCCAATTCAAATATGAGACAACGTTCGTTAGAGCCCCGTTGTTGCTGTGCCGCGTTGCGAGCCAAGTTTATTGACCATCATCGTCATCATCATCCCGTGCAGTGACGAAATTTATGCCAAAGGTAATTACCAGTAGGCCCAACAATTTGTTGCCGTGTTTGTTTTGGCCTCCAGACTGTTGACTTCCACCTAATGCCATGGGAAGCTGATTCCCCATCAATTGCTAACTATCATTACCAACACTGGAACTTTGCACATTCTCTCGTCTCTGCTCTACTCCTTCCTTCTCTCTTTGTGTGGTTTCTATTGGGTTTCTATTTATTTAGTTTTGCGTGCGCGTTTCTTTAATTGGTTACGTGACCGTCGAGCGTCGACGCTTTCACCCGAAAATATATTTGGACCCCTTCAAAATCAATTGATATCGCCATCGCTTCGAGGCCTAATCAACTCAAATTGAGCGTATTCAACATACGCCACAGCTTATTCTCTTCTTTCTCTCAAACACTTTCGCTGTCGCCCAAATCGCAGCTGGTCACACTGGCAGCTGGCCAGACAGCGTCGCTTGGGATTCCTTTGTGACCCATTTCGAGCTGCTGCCAACAAAACTCAACTCGTCCTGGACGGCTCCAATTTTTGCTTCCTGCTTTTTGCGCCGTGACTCCGCACACAGAAAATGGGTCAAAGAGCCAGCATATGTTTTATTTTTTTCTCTTCGCTGGAATCATATTTTGAAACCTGCAACCGGGCAACGTTGCGCATAAGTTTGTTATGACTAAGCGTCGGCTCCGTGTGCCACATGAAAATGCAAATTGAATACAAAACAACGAGCAGACGACGACTGCGAAGCATGGGAGTAACTCATCAGAATCAACAACAAACAGCAAAATGATGACACACATTTCTGTTTTGTAGCGAATACCCAAAAAAATATATATTTGAGTTGACATAGAAACCAAAAAAAAAAAAAATATGAGTTGTAGAGATAATAAATTTTGGGTATTTAAAGCCTAAATAAATGTTGGGTATTTAAAGCCTAAATTTGTTTATTATTTAATTATTTGCTAATTGCTCAAAATATGCGCAGAGCATTGTAAATAATTTAGATTGCAATTAGTTTAGAAAAAATGTAAAATATAAAATTATGTTTGAAAATTAGGGCAGAAATGCAAAATATTACAGCCATTAATGCTTATCTTTATTTTACTACAACTGTCTACAAGAAAAAATACATTTTTAGTTTTAAATATGTAGATTAATGACTTCAATTAAGTTTAACACCTGATCATTAAAATAGTTGCCGTCGCGTTGATAGCTTCTTTGTAGCTGTGCTATTTTTTGCTGCAACTAGCATGAATATATATATATATATATATATATATATATATATACACACATATGTTTGCTTGTATGTGTATATTTAGAAATATTTCGTAGCCGCCATGGGGGCCAACTTTGAGTGCTGCTGTTGCCGGCATTTGGCGTTGCGGTTTGGTTTGCTTTTTGTTGTTTTCTTGCAACTCGTAAGAGGCGCCGCTAGCTGCTGATGTGGCTGCTGCTGCTGCTGCTGCTGCTGTTGCTGCAAACTGTGTCACTCGCAGTGTGTTTTGCTCATATTTGAATGCAGCCCGAAAAAAGAGTAAGATAAAATAAAATGAAATAAAGTAGCAAAAACAAAAAATTACAGCAACCACAGCGACACAACAACGTCAAAGTGTAAAATGTGTGCCAACCGCCACCTCGCCCCCCTCTTGCCCCCCTAGTTGCCCCCTCGTTGCCCCCCGCTTGTTTGCTGTGTGCACTTCCCCCTGCCTCTAACAGCGGCAGTTGGGAGTCATTGAGTCTCAGTCGGCGTAAACAAATTTAGCGCGTCGCCTTGTCACAGAAATTAAATTCAAAGCAAGTCAGGCAACAACAACAACAACAACAACAACAACAATAAGCATTAGCAATGCCAATTGCCTTGTTGCTGTTGCTGTTGTTGTTGTTGTTGCCGTTTGCTTGTTAAAATTTCATAGCAAAATTTATTTGGTGTCACTGTTACAATGTTGCGTGTCATGTTGCGGAGTTTAGCAGCAGCGCACACACAAAATAGTAAAATTATTGCACGTTAATAATTCGGGGGCAATGCGTACAAAAAAAAAGCAAAAAAAAATATCAACAAATTACAAACGCCCCCATAACAGCCTTGCCCCACACTCAACCAAGTGTTGTTGTTGTTGCTGTTTGTTGTCGCACTCAACTCGGTCGCATTTGCTATGCGATTATGGAAATTGCTTTAGTCATTTATTCGAGCGATTCTCGTTTAGTCAGATCATGGATAAACTTTTAATTACTCTTATTAATTACGCATATTTTCGATTTTCGATTTTCGCTTTTAATTAACAACTTATGGCAATTAACCCTTTCAATTGGTTTTAGCCGAGTGCTTTTTTGTTGCTTTTTGGTTTGATTGTAATTTCCAATTTTCGACTTGGACTTTGATTAATATACATATACTTGTGGGCTGCTATTCTAAGCATTTCTTGCGCGCGTTTTTAACGTTCACTGAACATAATAAATTTTGCAATTTAATTGCCTTACATCAGACGGACTTTGATTGAAATTTATGGCCGCTTTTCTATGTGTGTGTGTGTGTCTGTGTGTGTGTGTTGTCCTCAGTATTTCAATCTAATGCTTCAAGACTCGAATCTTATTTTCATTTTCATTCTGTGTTTAATTTTCACATTTTCAATTTCATTTTCATCTTTCATACGCGTCGCAGACACAACAAAATGTTGGTCAATGGCACAAAGAATTTTCATCGCTGGCGGGCCATGAGTTTAAATTTGGCATAGATAGACATCGAGAGATAGATTCTTTTTATAATCCCACCAAGAGCAACAACAACAGAAAAAAAAGAAGCTAAATGTAACATAGAAAACGAAACGAGAAAAAAATGTATGGTGTGTTTACATGCTCTGTTTACGCGTTTCTATGATTAATACAAACCAAAAAAAAAAACAAAAAAGAAAAAATGTCATAATTAAAAATGCTTTGACAAGAGCCATTGATTTGTGGGCGAATTTCGGAAATAGCGCAGAGAGATTTCAAAGTATTTGCAGTCGATAGTTTTGTTTACATTTCATTTTCTGTTTGTTATACGTACGTATTTATAGCAGAGCTGAGACGCTGAGACGCTGAGTCGAAGACGAAGCAAACGCCCGAGTTTTTCCTATTTATGCATTTCGTAATGGGCAATTGATTTTCTTCCTATTTACATTGGGCCTGCTGTAAACTGTTCTGGTCTTATCATTCGAGTAAATATTTATCCCGAGGCTAATTGAAAGGCGGACAAAAGATACTTATTTGCATACGCGCATACAGCCAGCTAGCTAATGTCAGAGCGACGGAGATAATGTTTTGCAGCCGGGGGCTGCATTGATAAACTTTATAGACGAGTTACAGCCACAAAGCACAGAGCACAGAGCACAAAGCATAGAGAGTGGCCTAATTAGTGTCAAGTGTTGCCCCAGCGACAACGACAGCGACAACTTCAATGAAAATGACAACATCGCAGTTGTGCCTGCCATACAAAAAAGAGGGAAGTCAATTAGAAAGACACAAAGCGCAGACCCAAGCTTCAGCTGTGGAGTCTGCGCTGCAATTGCAACACGACAACAACAATGAGGCAAAGTAAATAAACTACTACTACAAAAAAAAAAAAAAAAAAAGACAACAACAAAACGTATGCAAGCAATATATGTATATATATATATGTAGTAAGTATTGCATGCCGAACAGTAGCTAAAACACAAGTAAATACAACTACACACGCTGCCAATGGGCGCCGTCGTTGGCAAAGCGAAATACAAATCGAGACGTCGACGACGACGACGACGCTGTTGCTTTTGTGTCGCTTTTGCTGCTAGTCGAACTGAATCATGACCCAATAACCCAATTTTCCAAATGTCACCCATCTCGCTTGCGCTCGCACGCTTCGCTAGCTCGCTGGCCTGCCTGACTGCCTGACTGCCTGACTGGCTGCCTGGCGACCGCAATGACAGCGGCAAACTGCAAGTGGCCCCGGCAAACGTGGGCAAAATGTAGCGCACAGATACAAAACAGCAGCAGCTAACTGCACTGCACTGAGCTTTGACTACGTATCGAGCTGGCATTGAGCTAAGGCTGAGCGGCAGCTGCCCCATTTGGGGGTATGGTGACTGCGACAGTGTGCAACATGAACAGTTGTTTTTTTGTTGTCTTCGTTTTTTGTATCTATTTACTGTAAATCGCCATTGCAATGCATTCATTTTCATCAGCTACTGATGCAACGGAAGACAAAAGCAAAACGGCAATAAATAAGCGTATTTTTAGTTTACATTTCTCTCGTCGTCGCCGTCGTCGTCGCCGTCTTTCTATCTCTTTCATATCGAAATCTATAGACACATTTTCAAGTGCGTGCTTGCCAAGTGTCGAGTGCTGTCTATTTATTTATTTATTTCTACTACATTTTATGCTTACTTCCTAATACAAATTGAAAGACAGACAGAGAGAGAGAGAGAGAACGATAGAGGAGCAGAGTAATTGAAGCATTATTCAATCTCTTATGGTGTCAATTTGTAAATAAGTAATTAAATATTTTCAACTTGTTTCGTTGCCTGGCAATTTACACACGCATCTAAATCAAATAAATTAATGCAAATAACTCTGTCACTCAGAGTCGTTCACTTAGTTACTGTACTAACTTTGCTCGCTCGCTCCCTCGACCTGTTTTCGTGTGGGTCGAGCATATCAAATATTTATTAGTCAAGCCGCTTGCTGGCTGTTGAACTGTCACTCATGCGGAGTGCAATGACATTCCCCAAAAATTGTTCCCGTACATATTTTCACACAGTTTTCTGAACTCTGTTGATTTGAATCTGTTTGAATTGAATCCAAATAAGGACGCATACAAGTACAACGAAACTAGATTATTATCGAACTGTGTAATGGCTTTTCATTATCTTGGCGTATGTCTTTCATCGTGTAAATAATTCAAGTGTGACAAAACAATCACTTATTGTACTTATTATACTTATTTGCCTTTCTCTTGCATACGCTGCGTATACAGGATATATTAACGAAATTGCGTATACGCATTGTTGCCTTAATTGTACCATCGACTTTCGGCTGTAACATTATCCCCACCGCACTCGTAGTCAAATGCTGATCAGCGCTTTTACTTGTTGTGCATTAAGCTTTGTGTTGCTATTATGAACAATTTATGACGTAGATAAAATAAAATGCTTAAAGGCACGCCTTGAATTTTAATGCATTGCCTTGGAATATTGTCTGATTTAGGCGCTACAAGTTTTGTATTTTTTTGTTGCTTTTGGACAAAAGCTAAAGGTAAACGTGAAGTGCCATACAGAAAACTTGTCTATAAATAAATTTCAGTAACAAAAAACAACAGCAGCAGCAACAGCAACGGACAACGAGCAATGGCAACAACAACAATGTGTATTTTTAGGCGATTGCATGTTGCCATCACGTGATGCCTGTGAGCTCGAAAATTATGTTTCGTTTATGTTGATTTTATGTCTTAATAAATTGATTATTAAAGCGTGTGCCCGTCGCTGCCGCAAAAGTAGTTAATTTAACTAAAATTAGCTGAAACAATGCGGTAGAAGTGTCAATTTGTTAATGGACTGATTTTGCGGGGGGGCAATAAGGAAGGAGTTAATGGCAAACAGAAAAGGGGAAAAACATTAATGATACAATAACTATAAAGTAAAGTTTTTCACTTGTATAAAACAAAGGAAATCTTATCATGTAAATAAGTGAATTTTTTATTGAAGTTAGCGAAGCTTTTCAGTTGTACTCGAGCATATTTTTGTTATGTACTCGGCCTGCTTAACTTGTTAATCTATATAATTGTTCACCTCTCGCTGAAATACATTCGCCCTAACGGCGTCTCTAAGAGTTCTTTAGCCGGTTTAGGCAGCAAACAAGAAAAAAACGAAACGAAACGAAATAAAATAGTTCGCTTGGTCAGAGTGTGTGTAGGTGAATGTCTGTGTGTGTGTGTGTGTGTGTGCTGTGTAAATAAACAAATTCAAGGTTGATTACCAACAACAGCGTCGCCCTCTACTCTCCGCCCCCCTTCCCGCTCCCCTCGCTCGCTATCGTCCATCAAGTCAGCTCTGAACGCTATCACCTTCAATGTTTTGGGCGCCTCGCAAGTTTGTTTTTTTTTTTTTTCCTAATTTCGGTGACATATGAAAAGCAAAATAAAATAGCTAAAATTCTCGTGGGTTGTCGCCGTTAGCAGCAGCTGTAAAGGGCCGAGAACGTAGTAGTAAAATATTTTCAGCTGACTTTTGTTGCTTTGGTAGTTTGCTTTTCTTATTTATTTGTTGGCGAGAATATATATATATATTTTTTTCGTGGGTTTGTTAATTTCATAAATTAAGCTGCCATTTTTGCAGCTGTATTTGTACATCTATGTATATATATATATACTAGACGCTTGCGTGTAAAGTTATTGTGTTGTATGTAATAATGAATACATACAAAGCAAAGGCAAAAAAAAAAAATGCTGCCCATTTTTTTTTTAGACAGCGCATATGTAAACAATATGTTGTATGCCGCAATGTTGAGGCACATTTTTCATATTTTATTTCAATTTATTTATCAAGTGCCCACCATTTCCTGCCCCCCTCAACCCCCCTCCAGCTGCGTTTCATCTACGAACTTTTATCAGACCGCTGTAATTTCAAATTTATGCTCGTGTTCGGCTCTTTTTTTTCTGTACGCTTCTTCGTCAGTTGTCGTTGTTGTTGTTTTGAGTTTTTTTCGTTTTTTTTCAAGGTGAATTTGATTAAACAAGTTGGCATGTTAAGCTCAACTGATCGACACGTGAATGCCCTGTAACAGCGATAGAAAATGTAAGCAATTGGTTAGCAAAATGTGAACGATAAAACTTGCATAATGTGGAGGGTATTTTAAACATTTTCGTTTGTGGTTGTAATTTATTTGAATTTGTTTATTTGTGGCTGTAAATCAGTTGCAGAAACAACGAACAGAAAAGAACTTGTCATTTTTTTGTTTTCTTTCTTTGTTTCAAAATAAATTGTTTCCCCTTGTCAGCATTTCGGTTTTGCAATAGAACATGTAAAAATTATGCTGCTTGGATCGTGAGGGTATTTGAAATGCGGCTTTTATTTTGTGAGCTCGCTGCACGAATTGGGAAATTTAAATATCAAATTAAGTGTACAAGGCGAATGGGATTAAAAAAAATTATACGTGAAAATTACAGCAAAAGTTCTTTGACGGATGACGCAGCCAATAATTTAGCTTTTAAAAGCCGAAAGCATTTTAATAATACAATAATCTGCTTAAAATTATATGAATTTTTAAATGAGCAAAATGAAAAATTCAATTTGTCTGCTGTCTGTGCAGGCGACATAATTAAGTTAACATTTGTAGTGTAGTAATTATTATGAAAATAGAATTCAACGAACACTAAACAAACGTATTGATTGCATTTTATATAATTTTTTTTTTTTTCTTTTTTTTCTAATTACAGGTAAGCAATCGTAGCTGCAAATTAATAATTGATGGACGACGTGTTTGCAAGTTTTCTTCTGTGAAAATGCGAAAATAAATTGCGGGCGAGTAAGAGTAGAAAATCAATTTGCATTTGCCATATTTTCCATATTTATACAATAAAACCCAAAATAACTGATATTTCATTTAAACACGACACTCGACACTCGACAGTCGACAGTTTGTTGTTGTCACTGTAAACAAACAACAGGCGTTGAGATTGCATACAAGTTTTGTTATGCATTGAGTGCAAGCTCTCTCTGTCTTCCTCTCACCCTCCTTCTCTCTCTCTCTAACTATCTTTGTAGCTGTGATAATAAAAATAAAAAAGATATTAATAATACATCGTTAAATTAGCAAGCAATGTCGTTATTTGCTTTTTATGTAAGTGCTTGTGGCAAATAACAACTGGAGACAACGCTGAACTTACTTAAGATGTATTTATATATGCGCATCTTGTTGTTTACTATTTGCGCATCGCATTGTGTTGCATTGCAACCAATTTGTCCAATTGATAACAGCTCTGAGGCTGTCTAATAACCATCGAGGCAAAGACGACCTTGCCTCGAAGCAGACGACCGCCAGGTTGAGACTCGAGACCTTCGTTCGATTTCAGTCTG
Organism: Drosophila siamana; assembly: GCA_035047445.1. NCBI lineage: Eukaryota > Metazoa > Arthropoda > Insecta > Diptera > Drosophilidae > Drosophila > Drosophila siamana. The sequence continues at coordinate 11,902,997 of JAWNPP010000004.1, read as the reverse complement.
CACTACAACTTGTATATATATATGTATATATATATGCATTATGCATGCCCATATGCTGGCAGTTATCAGTCGGCGCTTTTGTCAATGCAACAATGCGCCCTCATGGAATGCCAAATGCAACCTTGGCCTCCCCCTTCCCCCTCCATGAAGGCGTGCCAAATGGCATAAATGGCTGGACTGACTGACTGTCGCCGATACGATGAAACAAACGCGAGCACGAAAACATTGTTTTCTTTCACCCCAAAAACAAAAAGAAAAACATGCACAACTCGAGCGAGAGAGAAAGAGACTGCAAATGAATTTGAATAGCTGCCACATGGGCTGCAAAGTGGCTTAGAGCTCGATGGTGATTATGGCATCATAATTAAAAGCCATCAACTTCAATTACCGCCCGCGCAATCTTAGTGATTGGCATTGCCATTGACAACATTATTGGCCTTAGTTGTTTTTTTTTTGTGTGGCCGTCTCTCTTTTTTTTTTGCTATTTCGCTATTTTGCTTTGGCCGTTCACCGTATTTAGGCATAGCTCAAGGATCTGTCAAAGCCATTTGTCGGCCCGCATCACACACACACACACACACAAACACAGAGCGCTCTGAAACGCCGCAAGGTTTGCACTTTGGCTTTTGCTTTTTACCCATGGCGCTAATCCGTTAGCCATTGTCAGCACAAATTCCTCTTAATGCCATTTTCACACACACACACAGAGACCGCTACTTACTTTGAGTTTTCCTTGCCAGCTTAGAAACTCTGACAGTGGCTCTCTCTGCCCCTCTCCCTGTCTCTCTCTCTCTCTGTCTCTGGCTGTGGTTGGCAGCGTTTGTTTGGCCCCCGGGGCCATCAGTCCGGCTGCCAAACGCTCGTCTAATTGTAAGTGGCATTGTCATTTCACTGCAGGCCGCGTTACACACTAAACTGATAGGGGCGACGGCTCCAGAGACACAGACAGAGGGCGAGGGAGGCAGAGCGCAAAAATTCCAGCTATTTTAAGGTATTTCCTATAGCTATGCAATTTTGTAGTTGTTGCTGCATTGTTGCGCAATCATTATTCTAAATACCCTGCACAAATCGCCGCTCACTGGCGGGGTATGCTCAGTTATCATACAATTTCTTGCTGTTCTTCTCTACAGCGTATCACACACTGAGCTCTCTCGTCTCATCTCATCTCAGTTCGGTCAATTAGAAGCTTTTCGCTCGACTGCTCATTCCAATTGCAGTTGCAGTTGCAGTTCCAGCTGCTGTGGCTGTTGCAGTTGCACAGCCAACATGCTCGCATGCCTAACCTTGCGCAAATATTGCAAATTGACCTTTACATAAATAAACGCTCCCTCGTCGTCATCGTCACAATCGTGAAAATTCATGTAATTTCTGTCTCTCTCTCGCTCTCGCTCTCTTTTGTTCGTTGTTGCTGCTATTTCCGAGATTGTTATTGCCATTTTTTATATGTTCATTTATTTATAATTTAACGCTTTTATTTTTCATACGTGCCTCTATGTTGTCGACTTTAGTTCATTGTTATTATAATTGTTTCGCTTTTGCGTATTTTGTTCTTTATTTTCGTTGCTCTTTTTTTTTTTTTTTGTTGTGTTGTACTTGTTTATGCAACGCTTATTTCGTAATTATTCCAATTTCGCTAGGCTTTAAAAATACACACACACAATTGACTATAGAAATGCACACAACATGTGCGGAGTATGTTGTGTAATTAGGGAAATTGTTACTTCAATATACGATATGAATTTCAATGAGCAGCCAAACAAAATGCTAATCAAAAAGGCCTTTCAAAATCTGAAAAATAGTGCATGCTATTAGGCAATTGACAGCCCTACAATTAAAGATATGTCAGTTAAAGTTGAGCGTGATTGACTTGAAAGTACGCGCGGTTAGGCAATTAAAATTCCATTTTACAAAATGTAACAGGCTACTTTACATGCTTTAATGCTGGCTCGCATTAAAATTGTTGTAGTTTCTGGGAAATCAATTGGATTTCACCGTCGATTCTACTGCTTGAATGAAGTTGCAGAAAATAAACCATAGCACTTGGAGTCGTTTAATAAATTACACAAACAGAAATCATTAACAAACTCTACAGTTTTCGTGCCTTTCGTGCCAATTATCAAATTTGAACTTTCCACACTAAATTGAGTGCCAAAAATAGCAATGTGAATCAATTGAGCAAATCATTAACTAAGCCAACTGAACAAGTTAAGGTAAAATTGTTGCGTTTGCCTGCCGACAGTCGCTGCAACATGCCACACACAATGTTGACAGAAATTAGTGTCAGCGAAGCCAATTTTAATGGCATTTTAATGGGTTTCGCCTCCAGCAGCGGCGCTGAACAATGACAGATGATGGAGCAACAGCAACAGACACTGAGACAGTGAGACAGAGCGACAGACAATCGTCAAACAGACCGACAACTGTCCTGGCTGACGTCTCTGAGGCTAGAGAGAGAGTGAAATTCATATGTGGCCACCGCGATGTTAAATGCCAAATACTGTAATGCATGTAATTTGCATTTAATTTGACATTTCAAATGCGTCGCCAGAGAATTTCGCATTTGCCAATTATGGTCGGTTAGTCGCTGCTCAGCCAATTGCTGGTGTTATTAGCCCAGTTAATTGCATTCCTAGCGCCTGCCACCTTCGAGTGCGCCTTAATTAATCAGGCAAAGTTTGAGCTGTTGTTTCGTTTGCTTACGAATCCGTATCGCATTTCCCTGTTCAGCTAGTTTAAGGTTTTAAGTTTTTCGCCTTTAGTTTTGTGCTTCATGTGCGCTTGTGTTGCTTGTGTGTTATGACATGGACAGCAAGCAAAACTGGTGCATCCGCCCAGTCGAAGCGAGCGAGCGAGCGAGCGGGCGGCGTTCGTGCCCCGCATTGTGTCAGGTGCAGTGGCAGGATTGTGTGAGCTGCTTCCGCTTAGTGAACCGTACAAAGCTTGTGCCCCTCACCTGTCAGCCAGCGCCCAAGTTCGCCCCCCTCCCCCTGCCTGCTGCTGCTGCTGTCGCCGGATACCATTTCTTTGAAAATGTATTAAATTTCAAAAGAGTTTCTTTTCCTTTTTTATGCTTATCCGCGCCGTACACAACAAAGCATGCCGCTAATCAATAGCAAGCATCAAGCACTGGCGGTCAAGAATCTATATAAGATAATAATACCAACACCAAACCGATAAGGGGGCATGCAACTGTGCTTCTTTGTGTATCACTTTACCTAGCAGCGATGCCAACAAACAAAGAGCTAATTGCAAGCAAGCCACAAATTAGAGATGGGAAAAGTGAATGGAAAATATTTAGCATTTTGGTTGGAAGCCACTCTAATTGAATTTATTCAAACGCCAAAGCGATTGCAGTGGCAGCTGCATTTGCCCTTTTCATCATTTGCATTTCTTTTGTGCACAAAGTTGCTGAAAATGCGCTTAATTATGATGACTTTAAATAGTTTGGTGTCTGGCATTTAAAGTGTCATAATCGTAAATGACTTAAAATGTTAATTTTTGTTTTTTGCTCATTTCCCTTTTGTGCAGCAAATGCCAAACAAAAAAAAAAAGAGGGAATTGCTTAACTCCAAGCTAAAAACGAGAAGTGTGGTGGGGGGAGGTGGGGAAAATGTCTTTTTAGCACGTCGTTTGGCAGACATTTCCATTTACATTTTAACTGCAATCGGCAGCATTAAAGGCATGTTGTAAGCAACAATAAAAGCACAACAACCGAATTGCGTGTAAAGTTGCAACAACAACAAGAACAACTACGAACCGTACTTAAAGTTGTGTGTTTTATTGCACTGCATTTTGGCATTACAACTCCAATTCCAGTCGACAAATTTCTCTATGACCCGCAAGTCGTGTCGAATTGTTTGCCTCAAAAAAAAAAAAAATAATACATCCTCACAAACTTATGAAACTTGGCCTCTGTTTTGTTGTATTTTAATTGGATTTTTATTGATTTTACGCACGTGATGAGCGCTCGCTAAGATACAAATCTCTAGCGCTGGACATTTTGGATATGTGGTAACGGGAACTGCCACCAAACGCAGCTGCCACCAAGTTGCCAAGTTGCGAAGACAATGGTCATAAGGCACACGGAAAACTGCTGCAAAATGCTAATGGGAAAACGTGATCTGCGCTATTGCTCATTATTTCAAATGCGCTTCGACTGCGTGTGCCCCAAAGGTTCCCCTTAAAATATCGCTTATATATCTTTTCAATGCACACACAATACTATATATTTATTTATTTTTTTTGGTTTCGCTGTTGCGATGAAAATGTCGCTGATAAATTCCGTGGCAGCTGAAGGCGCGTGATATGCATATTTGGGTATCAAGCCATAGACGGAAATGCTAAACAGATGTGCGCCACGCCTCTTCCCCTTAGCCCCCCTTCCCACTTCCCCCTTCCGCTCGCCTCCTCTGTTTTGTTGTGCAACAAGTCGCAGTTGCAGTTCAAAGTCTTTCCCAATTATTTCGGGTCTCTCGCTCTCTCGCTATTGTAATCACTTTTGTGTTTATTTATTTAATTAAATTTCGATTGCTGCTTTTAATTTGCTTTGATGGCAATTAATAAATTAATTTTATATCAACATTTTTTTTTTTTTTTTTGGGCTGTTTGTGTTTGTAATTAATGGCCAATTTACTCGCATTTGATTTTTATTGAACAACTCGTGAATTTCAATAACAATTTATGTATGCATTTATTTATTTATGACTTTCTTTCGTTTTACACTGATTGATAGATTTCTGTACTCGTTATTGTTGTTGGTGTTGTGTGTTTGTATGCGTTCTTTACAAAATGAAATTAAAGTGCAATCGAGTTTTATTTATTCAATTGATAAATGGCCTTCATTAATATGTTAAATATTTATGCAATAGCCGCCGCTTTCAGCATAAACGAATCGAAATGAAATTTTCAATTTAGGCCCAGCGAGCGCAGTTGAATCATTTGACTGTCGTAAGAGGCCAGGCCATTAATTTAATGCGATTCGATAATATATAATGCATAAATGCGAGATTTATATGCGACCAGCTCTAACGGTAAAACGTGAGTCAAAACCAAAAAAAAAAGAAAAAAAGTTATGTGCCACAACCGGTTGAGGTTAAAAGATCTTTTGGGATGAATCGACGATCGACGACATTGACGGCATGAAAGTATGCAAACAGAATTAAATGAACGACACACAAAAAGCGAATGAATAAAATAAAGACGACGCGACGCTGTTGTTGTCGTGGTTGTTTTGTTGAAGGGCAACCTTCACCTCGAGCGCTTAGCGCACTTGCTGGCAGGCGCAATGTTTGACCCAAAAAAAGGCATAAAAATTTCGTAATTGGCGGAGAAACTCCAGAATGCAATGGAACGTCGAAATTCGAAAGTTATTACGCTTAATTTGTGGGTCAAATGGCAGCAACGATGACGGGCTTTTCCCTTTCGGAGACGCCACTCTGATTTGAAAGTAAAGATACAAGCGAGAGTCCAACTCTCAGTGTCTCTCTCTCTCTCATTCTTTCGTCGGGGAGTTTCTCGTGTATGAGAAATGCAGCGAACGGCCTTAATTTATATGATTAGCAGCTGCGGTGCAGGGTATGCAGATAAGCTCGTTGATTCATGGGCGCCCATAAACGGTATGCAACGAAATGAAATTTTAAGCAAGTGGGTCAGAGGTATGGCAACAACAACCACACACACCTCACACACACACACCTCACTCAACAATATGCTGATACGTTGAACAATGCAATTTTCGATCTTGCTGCTGCTGCTGCTGTTGTTGTCATTTCGATTTACAGGAGGCAAGCAAGCAAGCAGCAGCTCCTTTTACAGCCAGCAAACAGCAGCTCAAACGAAGCCATGTCTAAATTTCCAAATATGCCACAAAATGCCAAAATAGCGCATCGGCTATTTTGAATAATTGAAGCTGCCAGCTCGGCCTGAAACATCAAGTCAGCAACAGCAACAACAAAAAAGTTGTCACGGCAAAAAGGGAAATTTGCAGCATGCAATCGCTGCCATGACAGCCGACGCCAATGGACCATTTTTATACGACAGCCAGCTGGTCAGTTCACAAAAAAACAAAAGCAAATCAAGCACAGAGTCTGGATAGAAAGACCGTCAGACAACAACGGGGCAAACATTTCGTATGCGTAATGCATTCATTGTCTGCGCGTTGTGCGCACATTTTTGAGTGATGCGAATACAAAAAGCGAATGCATGTATGGCATGCACTACTCTATATATATATATATATATGTGTGTGTACGGCAACACACATTCATGCAGGTGTCAGGTTGGTTGAGGTCCGGGGCCAACTAATTGAGTCATTTCGCCATAGCAGCCGCAAAGGCGAGTCCTCAAAGGCGAGTTAATTAAATGCAATAGTCCAGCATTTTTAATTAAGCTGTCAGTTGTCAGAGCCCTTGGCCCTGCCTGATGATTGGTTAGCGCTATTTTCGCTGCTGATTATGACAGCCGGGAAGGGGGGAAAATGCCAACAAAAATTCGCGCTTCATGTTCAAATACCGAAAGTTGAACTGTTAACTAGTTTTTACGGTTACTCCTCCTCTATCTCCGCCTGCCTCGTTGCTAGCGTGATCCATTTTAAACGCCTCCTTAGACGTATTCATTTGATAGGCAATCATGGCCCCCTCCGGGGGTTCACAAAAATGAATGGCAAATGAATTGCGCCCCGCAGTAAAACAGTTGGCAGCTTGCAGATCGGAGAGTTAACACGACCAATTTATTTAAGAGCCATCATTAATACACGCTTTTGATTAGATAAGCTGCAAAATGAATGCTTTTTATTGTTGTTGTTGTTGTCGATCTACCCCCCATCATGAATCAATCGCTTGCATTTATCTGATCGGTAGCGTTTGCAACAGGCGCCCGCTGCAGCTACAAACATGTTAGAGGGAAATCTTTGCTTCTCGAATCTTTCTTTCCTTAGTGCTTGAGTGCAAATTGATGAAGTTGCTGCCGCTCGCCACACGACATAATTGTCAAAGCATTGCAATGACTCAGCAGATGGCTTCGGGTCAGTTGTATGAAAAATACAGAGACGAAAAATGCCCAACTCAATTTGGTTGCTCCTTTGTGTTGTGGCTGTCCCCACGTGTCCCCCCCGCCCCCGGTGCCATGGGGACGAGGGTCCCACGTTCCGGCAGCACGCACTATTAACAACGCGAATCTGCAGGCGGCACATAAATCAATGCGACAGCTACTGGGCTTTTCATTTTGGGCCCTGGCCTGGCCAGGCATTTATGCAGCTGCTGCAGCTCAGCAGAGACGGCAGACGGCAGACGGCAGACGGCAGACAGCTGAAAACTGGTTACTGCGTGTGCCAATTTCATTGTGTGTGAGTGAATGCCTCAGTCCTCGGGCTGCATCCTGTCGGTCTACACTTCATCTGGCCACTCAAAAGGGCAGCCAACTGTGGGGCAATATTCAGCGCTGGCATGCGAAGCCAATAAAGCCAAACGAATCGCACAATGATTCACAATTCCTTTGCCTTTAACGCACAAAGTCCCCACAGGACACACAGACACACGGAACTTCTTTTGTCTGATTCACTTTGATTACGCCTTATTAAATATTGTGTTCGTTTCTTCTGATTTGTTGTGATAGCTCTGTGTGTGTTTTTTACGTCTCTGTCGTCTTCTTGTGCTGCACATTGCTCATCCGCCCTGTTGCGCTTGCTCTAGATCTGCTCGGTGCTCTGCACATGCATTTCATGCTCATATCATCAACGAGAAGAACATCAAAATTGAAAGTTTCGCACGTTCAAGTGTTTGGCGTGCAATTACGTGACAAGATAAGCGCATCAAATCGACGTCAGCACAAAAAGCGAGCAAAAGAAATAATAATAATAATAATACTAAAAATACTGCATGAAAATGTGACACGTAACTAAGAAAATATAAAATAAAATGATTGTGTATTTAGCCAGAGTGCAACTGTCAAGGCGTAAATAATAATAAATTAATGTCGTAATGTGTTTGCAATAAAAACGATTCGACAACGTTCGCCAAAAAGTGGAAAATTCAATCACAAACACATTATATATTTATATATATATATATGGAGTAAAAGTTGCTGTTTTGTCGGTCATTAGATGTCTTTGAAAGCAGCAGAATGATTTGTATAAATGCGCTAATCTCATCGTTTGCCATTCATGCAGAGCGCTGAGCTCTTTGGATCTCTTGATGCCGTTTATCAAGCCAAAGGAGGGAGAAGCAGCCTGACATTTAGCTGGCTGGCGTCAAAGGCAGGCAGTGTTGACATTTCGCGCTGGCCAAGTTAATAAACGTTCGCTGCGGCAATTTTGAGGTTAACGGCAAAAGTGCAAATTTAATTATGCTACTACGCGAACGAACTGCAGCTGTTAATTGCATTCGTGCGAATGGCGGGGGGGGATGGAGAGCGGTGCAGTAGTAATAATAAAACCGCAAGCGATTTCCACAGCCACAGCCTTTGTTGGCGCCAGCTTCATTGAGTTGGTCCACTGGGTGCAAACATAAGCTTAAACCTTGTCGGCGTCGGAGTGTTTGTAATTAATTGCCATCATAATAATGCAGCAGAAGAGAAGAGTAAAAAACAAAAAAAAAAAAGTAGCAAAGTAACAACTAAAATAAAACCTGCGTCAAAGTAGTTGAACGGGGTTGGTCAAGGGGAGGGGAGGGCAGGGTGGGGATTAGGGGTGGAGAGGAGAAGGGGGGGGGGGGATTACCATGCGTTTTGCATTTGAGGTTTCACTTGTTGCCTTGTTGGTTTTGGTTTTCATTTAATTACTCAAACTGCTCGTATGCAAATAGTTGCACAAACTGCAGACACAAACATTTTCATAATTAAAAACTTTGAGAACCGCGCGCATATTTGTTGATATTGCAACCAGTTGTTGTTGTGTGTTGTGTGTTGTGTGTTGCGTGCCTCGTTTTGTCGCTACACGAGCAGCGACGGCTCAAATTGAAAGTACACCAAAAGTTTGGCAAAAAAAAAAAGAATATTGTTTAACTTGATTGTTGGCAACATTTGTTTCATGGTCAGTTTTCTGTTTTTTTTTTCTGTTGCTGCAGCACTATGATTGTGTTCTCATTTTGCTGCTGCTGCTGCTGTTGCGGTTGCCACATTAATTTGCATAATAAACGTATGTGCTCGTAGTCGTCGGCATCTATGCAAACATAATTTACAAGTTGTATAATGCAGACATTACTCGAGTTGCAAACAATGCACTGCGCACTGCGCTTGCCAAACATTGTATTAATTAACTCACTCATTTTATTCTTCTCTCGTTTTGCAGGTAAGCTGAAAATCTAATGTATCCTGACTTGACTGCAAATCAATTTTGTGCAAACCCGAAACCGACATTAAAGCTGCATAATTTGGGTTTTGTGCGTTTGCCGCTGGAATTGTGCTGGTAACTATGCAAGCTCCCATTGTTTAACAATTTGTGGCTCATATTCGGTTGCATCTAATTGCAAATTGGGTTGTATGCAGAATCACTCAGAGTTTTGCACACATTGAACAAACATAAATAACTCTGCTGATTAACACAACAGATACGAACTTTACCGGGGAAGTGAGAAGAAAACAAAAACCAAAAAAAAAAAGAAAACTACGTACAATAATAGCAGAGTCGACACGCATAAAGTTGCATAATTTCATGCGCATAGAGCAAATAATCGCAAGCATTTCGCATACGCCCTGTTGGACCGACTCACGCTCTCTTTATCGCTTGACATTTCAATTTCTCACATACTTTACTGCTATTAATATTATTTTTATGTCGTTTCATTGTTGTGCGCGCCAATGTGAGTGTGTGGTGTGGTTTTGCTTTTGTTTTTTCTTTTCTTTCTTTCTGTTTTTTTCGTTTCCCTCGTGCTGCACAAATTTGCGTGACATTTCTCAATAATTTCGCTTGGTATCGCACACCACCGAACGACCGAGCGAGCGAGTGAACGCGTCTGTCTCATTACGTGTTCGGGTTCGAGTTGTGGACTCTGGAGCCGGGGCTCAAAAGTGTCATACATAGATTTCCGCATATTTTCTGGCGAGCATTGCATTCTTATTCGGCGTATTTTTATGGTAATTTATTTGAACCCAACTGAACTGAACAACAAGTTCTCATATTTTTTTTTTGCTGTTGCTGTTGTTGCGCCGACCTGGCACTTGCCACAACATCGAAAAACGGTACTTCTCACAGCGCCGGCGACGGCGGCGGCGGCAACCACAACGACAACAAAACCACAGACTTAATGACTTGCCCCTCGCTGGGCAGCTCTACCCTTTTTGGGGTTCGCCTGCATGCGGGTAACGAACGCACTTTCCAAGCACTCATCCAGAACGTGAACTCGCGTCGGCGGTGGCTGAAGCGGTGGTGGTGCTGTTTGTGTTGCCAGGAAAAACTGCAGCGCTCTCTATGCAAACCTGGGACAACAACAATAAACATCATAATTCAGGTATATTTATTGTGCTTCACACTTCCGGTTAATATGTTCTGGCATTTTTTTTTCTTTCTCTTCACTAATTTACATATGAGAGTCGCTCGCTTGGTCATGTTTCTCACTTTACGTTTAAGCAGAAGAAATGAGTTTAGCGAGTGCCTAAAAGGCAGGCAGCCAACGTGGGGTGTAAAAAAGGGAAAGCAATTAAATTGCATTAGGAAAATTGCATTTGATTTATGGTTAGCATAAAACGCGTAAATTTTGTGCACGTTGTTAGCTCATTGATTTCCCTGTACAACAAGTTGCATTTAAATTATCACTTATGCGATATCTATGTATATCGATGTCGATGAAATTCGTTGAACATTCACATTTTACGACTTCCGCGCGCTTTGGATGAGGCAACGAACTTGAAACATTAGGCATAAAACCCCGCAAAATTGTAGATGTTGATTAGAGGCTCCCCCCAAACGCCAGCAATAAAAGCGCAAAACCCATTTGGGACTTTCACTTGCACGAAAAATCATAGAAATTGTAAAATCATACTTACAAATGAGTTTGTTATTAGGCTATATTGATGCGTTTTCTCAGCGCTTGCTGTGTTCGCTGTTGTTGTTATTGTTGTTGATGTTTTTGTTGTTGTTATTGTTGTTGATATCTTTGTTGTTATTGTTGTTGCCCAGCGGCAAGTTGTCGGCTCAAGAGCCAAGGTAAATTAAGCTAAATAAGTTGACATGAAAACAATAAAGCGGCTTAAAAGTATCAAAATAAGTCAGAAAACAAAAAACATAAGCGGCCAAAAAAATGAAAGTCGCAAGTTCACTTTCAATTTTTCTGCGCCTAGTTGAGTGGCGTTGTTGCTGCTCACTGTTGTTGTTGTCGTCGTCGTTGTTGTGTTTGTTGTTGTGCAATTGCCGGCGCCACGAGGCCAACTACAAAATGTGCTGTAATCATTATTGAAAACGAATGGCAAGCGGGGGCGGCGGCATAGCAACAACAGCAGCAGCGACTGCGTTAGCGGCACATAATTCAATCAAAAAAAAAAAAAAAGGAAAAAAAAATTAAATAAAATTTACCGCATATTTTGCAAGCGAGCGATGTGGCGTTTTTGGTAGTAAAAGTTGAAAATTCACTTGCCGCTCTGCGCTACGGCGAAGGCATTTTATTCAGCTTTGGATTACTCAATCGCCAAGCAAATTGCAAGCAAGCCAAGCAAGTCCATTCACTTGTGCAGAGCTGCAGAATTAAGTATACGCCGCGTATCATTGTCATTGAGAATTTTGCAGCGTATTTTTAGACACACACACACACACACATATCTAGATATCTATGTCTATCTTTCTATATGCATGCAGATGAAGTTTCATTAAAGTACTTGCTGCATGTTGCCACAGATATATTCAGATGCATTGCTATTATTAATTTTGAGCCGCCCAACTGGTTTGCCGTTGTGGTAATTCATTTGTAACTTGCAACGTGTTTGGCTGGTAACCCGAAAACCAGTTCAGCATTTTGCCCGTTTGCCAGCTTGCCATCGATGGCCCAAAGGCCTCGTTGTCTTTTAGCCGCTTAAATGCTAAGCAGATTGATTTCGCCGTTGCCGTTGCCGTTGCCGTTGCCTTTACGGTTTTACCATTTTGCGTTTCAGTTATTGCCAGACGTATGTTAAGTTTTGCTGTGAAAATTGAAACACCCCTGGATGCCGCTTTTAATTACAGACGAGATTTGCATAAAGTTATGCAGCCCGCCAGGTCCCTGTTGGTTATTAGATTATAATTTAATTAGATATGTACAACAATAAGTCCGGCTTGCTCGCTGCCCGTTGAATCAACCGGAATAAGCCAGCTTTACTTATCAGCACAATACACAAACACACACAGACTTGTATGTTAATTAATTGATTATGTTGAAAAGGTGAAAAATGTTCGGCATCATGGGGATATTTTGTGTGTCATGCAACGACAACTCGCGCTGATTTAATCCAAGGATATTAAATGCATTCGTGCATTAATGCAACAATATTAAACTGCGACCACTCAGCACATATTTACACAATGTTCATCATTATTATTATTATTATTTTTGCATCGCACAGATACAAAATGCGAAATGAAACTCTCAGCGAATTGTTTGTGCGATTTTTATCGCCAGTTGCATGAATTACAATTTTATTTTAATGCCAATGTTTACACGCACACACGATCAAAAAGCAATATTATATAGTACAGAACGATTTCGCACAGTTTTCTGCTGCACAACACTGAGTGGGATAAAAGGGGTCGCAAAAAAAGCTTTTCGCTGTCGTCTCTTTTATTCAATTTGTTGATTGGGCAGCAGATTTACAGCAACTGCCTTTTTTCCCCCGCGTTTAAAACAAACACAAACATCATAAAATGCTGCACCGTATTATTTTATTGAATATCCTTACCACATATACATATATTTTTATATTTAATACAACTCGATTGAGTTTTAGTTGAGCAACTTGGGCAAGCGGCAGTAAATATTGCAATTATTTCATTTGAATGAATTTTCGGCATTTTCTTGCGGAAATTGATTGGCCCAGGACATCGACTGTCCCCCCGACGTCCTTTTAATTTCCTTACGGGGTGGCGGGGGAGGCGAGAGCATGAAAATTGCATACCTGACCAGCGACATCAACGCCTTCGAGAGAAGAGGCAGCAACAGCTTGTGGTCAATTTGCTGCCATAATGTGTTCAATGTGGCTAAAATCACAATAATTGACATGGCTCAGGATGCATGCATGCATGTGTGTGTGTCTGTATTGGTGTGTGTGTGCAGTGCAAGTAGCATTTAATTCAATTTTATTTAAATTGCATGGAAAATTGGCAAACGCTGCCGCAAAACCAATGAAGGCCTCTCTCTCTCTCTTGTGCTCTTCGTTAAAATAATATTTTGCTCGCACTGCTCGAGCTTTCGAGCGCCATGCAAAGTGTAATTTCATTCCATAAATTTCCACTTAATTAGCGGGGCAAGGCAAGCGCCAGGAACGTTGGCTTCGGCGGCTTCGCTTGCGAGTCCTTGTAATTCGCTTCCTGGTTGTTGGTTTGCCGGTCAGCAAATTACGCTTAAATTTCCGCTGCACATTTTTCAAGGCGATTGCGTACACGCTTTTCAACTTCCACTTAGTCCGTAATTTATGTTAATTTACGCAATTTTGCCGTGTGCCATATGGGCTGCAATGTTCAACATTGTTGTTGTGGGTGCCAGTCGGTCTAAAGGGCGGCCAACACACGCACATGTGACGTGCCACATCGTTTTGGCTTGTACTTAAGTAATTGCTGGGGATTTGATCAAATTATGAAAGTGCAACTGGCGGCAAGTCGTAAAATGCGCCAGCTAATCGTGGAAAAAATGGTGAAAACTCAATAGCAGCCTGCGGAGGCCAATGGCATCCAAATCGCATTTTGTGGAGACAGTCGGCGGACAGCTCGGCAAATTTATAACACACACAAACACACACACACACCTTGGACTACTTTGAGGCAAACAAGTTTTGCGTAGCGGCAGCTTCGTGCCGTTGCACACGCACTTGCCAAGTCGCGAGACGCATTCGATGTCTCCGCCACCGCCGCCGCCACCGTCGCCGCCTGCAACGCGACGATGTCAACACGCAGCTCGCGTTGTTCGATGCCGGCCGGCCAAAAGCGAAAAATTGCATTAAAAATCGAAAAGACAACGAGAAAACAAAAACCTCAACTTGTTCAAAGTGGCACAAGCAACGGTACACACACACACACACACACACACACACGCACACACACGCAATGCACACTCGTCGGTGTGTGCAACAACATTTCTATCACTCGCACTTAATTCATTTTGATTTCTGTGCAAAGTGGAAATTTATTTGCATAAATTAAAATAAGAAAAAAAATGGAAAAAAAACTCTTTTTTTTTTACTAGTGTGCTTGTGTGTGTGTGTGCACATAAAACTATGCATGAGTATGTGAATAATCGTATTCGTATTCGTATTCATGACAAGTTGCTTGTCGACCGCTTGGCCCGTTATGTTGCCACACAACAACGGTGGAAGGGGGCGGAGAAACCTCGACTAGACTGTTGCATAAATGGGAAATTTATTTATTGATTACGCTGTCTGAATTTGTATAAATCACTTAGCAACAAATGAGTTTATATGCATCTCATTTTATTTTCTATTTTCATTGCTTTCGTATTGTTGTTTTATTTAGTTTTTAGAGAATACTTTCGTTTGTTGCTGCAAATTGACATGGGCAATTGATAGCGAAATATCGCACTGAAAAACGCCGAGCAAAACAATATGTTTTAAAATGTTATTTTCTACGAATTTGTGCATAGCTTTTATCTGGCCGTAATTAATTCGCGAACTTTATCAATTCGGCTACCAATTCGAAGTGCTTTTCAGTTATCATAAACAGCTTCTGGTCGTCAGTCGTCAGTCGTCGTCAATCAGCGTTAGCTACTGGTTTTGCTTGAAGGCTGAATCGGATCTTTAGGCAAATTAAGTATACGCAGTGGTGGTCGACAGCTAGAACTCAGCGCTAATTGCTGCTGCTGTTTGGCAAATCGTATTTGCTGTTCAGATTTCTCAATAATAAATTCGCTTTGGTCTGAAACCGCAATCGTAAATTAAACCCAATATGCAGCACAATGTCAGCGATTTTGAGTTATGTGGCTACTTCCTCAATGCGATAGACAACAATGCGCGAATGGCCTTGGCGGCTAATACGTGGAAGAGAGAGAAAAAAAAACACAAACAAGCGAGACAGCGGAGGCAGTCAAGAGATCGACTCCAGCGACAATAATGCGACAACAAAAACATAGCACAAAACATAGCGAATACAACAGCACAGCGAGAAGACTAATTGTTAACACAAATAGCATTTTGCACATTGTTAGCAGGCAAAGAGGCATGCAACGAGCTAATCATTAGAAGCTTGTTTGCAATTTGTTCTTGCTGCTGCCGTTGTTGTTGTTGTTAGCGTTGTTGTTGCGGCTCAATGTCAATTTTAATTAATTATTATAGAAACACACAAAACTCCGAAGAGGCGGTCGAATGCTGAACGCAAAAAAAAAATAGAATGTGAAACGAAAAAAGTTGCACGCAGCGAAGCGTGGCAGCATTGTAGTTTCATACCCCACTTGAATGCAAACGCCACCCAACCCAGCCCCACTCATCTCTGCCCGCTTCGAACTTCGCATTCACAGCATAGAAATTATAATGCGGCAAACGATATCAACGCTCAATGGAGCTGCAACGGCAGCGGCAAACGGCAGCATCATCAACATCATCATCAGTTGCATTATTAATGAAATCCATCGAAGCAACAGCAACAATAAGAATGCTGGGGCTGCATTGATATGCGGCAAAAGTTGTTCGGGCCCACACACACACACCGACACACACACACACTCACACACACACACACACACCGACACACACACACAGAGGCAGTTACACACAATAATACGCATAGTGCAAGCATATGCTTGATTTCAATTGTTGGCTGCCGCTGTTGCTGCCACGCCCCCCCTGCCCCCGCTTGGCTTGCAATTGTTGTTGTTATGACGTCCGGATTGTATCTACTTACTGCTATGCGCATTGTGTAAATAGTTCTCCGACTCTGTGTGTGTGTGTGTGTGTGGAAAACGAGCATGGAAAATATGATGATATTAGAGTTATCAACTTGTTAGCAGCCAACGCAACAGGAACTCAACAACGATGCCTGATAATAACAGTAAATGCATAAGAGGCGCAAGAGATAAAAAAAGAAAAAACTAAAATTATACATTTGTGAATTTAATTAAGCCAAATGCAGCAGGGCAGAGATCTTTTAACAAAGTACATGTGAAGTGATAGGTAAGACAATATCTTGTGAGAAATTGTAGTTTATGGCGAAATTAATTGGATACTTAATACCACAAGACGCATGAAACGTTTGATAGCATTTATGCATTCAATTGCATTTCAGAGGTAACAAGAAATTTAATTGTAATGAGCCTAAACCGCAACAACTTGCACTAGAAATTAAACAAAAATTATAGAAAATTGTAGACCAAAAGTTACAGAAAACTTTAGACTTTTTAAATCAATAAATATATGATTAAACAAAAACTATAGAAAATTCTAGATAAAAAATTACAGAAAACTTTAGACTTTATAAATCAAATATTTATCTGCTTTATTTGCTTTTCCATGCACTCTAAATTCATAGGCGATGTTCGAGGATATTTTGACTATCGCTTCGATGAGTCTGAAAAGCATGCGAGACTTTTAAGTTTTCTTTAAAATGAGCAACAAAAATTATAGAAATTATTGTGCTTTCTGCATCATATATTTATCTACTTTATATCCTTTTTTATCTACTCTAAATTCATAGACGATGTTCGTGGATGTTCAAGGAGTCTGAAAAGCATGCGAGACTTTTAAAGTTTCTTCAAAATTAGTAATAAAAATTATAGCAAATTGTACACTTTCAGAATCATAGATTTATCTACTTAATATCCTGTTTTATCCACCATAAATTCATAGTTGCTGTTAGAGTATATTTTGCCCATTGTATCGATGAGCTTGAAAAGTGTGCAAAGCTTGAGAAACTTAAAATTTTTCTCAAAAATTATAGAAATGATTGTGCTTTCTGCATCATATATTTATCTACTTTATATCCTTTTTTATCTACTCTAAATTCATGGACGATATTCGAGGAGTTTGGAAAGCATGCGAGACTTTTAAATTTTCTTCAAAATTAGTAAGAAAAATTATAAAAATTATTGTGCTTTCTGCATCACATATTTATCTACTTTGTATCCTTTTTTATCCACTATAAATTCATAGTTGCTGTTAGAGTATATTTTGCCCATTGTATCGATGAGCTTGAAAAGTGTGCAAAGCTTGAGAAACTTACAATTTTTCTCAAAAATGATATTAAATTTTGGATTTTCTGAATCAAATCATTATTCGCTTTATTTCCTCTTTTATCCACTGTAAATTGACAGACAGTGTTCGAGGATATTTGGCCCATCGTATCGATGAGTTTGAAAAGCATGCAAAGCTTGTGAGATTTGCAATTTTTCTCAGAGGCGTTCGAGTAGAGAAGCGGAACAAAAGCCGACGACTGCAATGTAAAATTGCCATTGTTTTGTTCATTTTGCAAGAAAAAAAAAAAGAAATAAAGTAGAGCTTTGCCTTGCATTTGGCTCCGAACATTCTCATGCGGATTACACAGCTCATATTCACATAGAACTGCACTTATGAGCAGCATAATAATTGGTAGCTACAGCAACAGCTCACGTTTGTTTGTCTCACTCTCAAATGCTGAAAAGCAGCTGCAATTGTATAGTGGCAACCAGTTCAGTTCAGTTGAGTTCAGTTCAGAGTTTGCCGCCGCCGCTGCCAACGCGGCAATAAAATGATGCACAAAAGATAACAGAAATTACTTGGTACTCGTCGAGGCGACTTGACTCGAGTCGAGTCGAGTTGAGTTGAGTTGAGTTGAGGCGAGTCTCGTACTCTCTCGACTCGGTACTTGTATGGTTACGTTGGCCTAAAAACCTAACCGTGAAAAACACATTTAGATTTGCTTTGCTTGTTGTTGTTGTTCTACCTGTAGCTAGTTATAGTCCAAGCATTGTTGCTGTCGTGGCAGCTCCACCTCTTGCTTCAGTTTGCTGCACTTTAAAATCATTTTGCAGAATAAAAAAAACTTCTGCCAGGTCTACACAAAATGCCACAAACAAAACCGAAGCGTTGAAAATTTCGCTGGAAATTACATTAACTGTCTGTCTCTGTTCATGTCCAGATTTGTTGCTGTTGCAGTTGATGTGATGTTCGCAATTCGTACGGGAAATGCAGGCGCAATCATCTCGCTCGCATTGCCGTTAAAATAGAACATTCACAAATTATTATATCTGGAGTTTGCTTTTCAAATCGACGGAGAAAGTATGACAATCATTAGCAGGTACTTCGATGGCACTTTGTGGCCAAACAAACTGCAGACTTTCATACACTGGCTTCACTGTAATACCGACTTAACAGCAGCCAGCAGCCAGCAGCCAGTTGGCATTTTCCGCTGCCAATGTTGCCACATTGCCTGACCAAGGCAGGCCACAAGAAGAAAGAAGACACGCCTCAACTAAAGTCGACTGAGAGCCTCGCCTCATCTCAGGCCCCTTTGAGTTCTGGTCTCGTTGTATTTGGTCAAGACTGTTGAGCAGTTTCGCTGGCAAGCTGCCTCTTCGATCAGAGGTTAAACGTTGCGTTGCCGTTGCCGTTGCCGTAGCGGTTGCAACAGCCATGATGATAATAATGATGTTGCTGCCTCGATCTACACAGAGTTCTTAGCCATGATGGGAGGCAGCTAACCTATATTTTAGGTCATAATATGCTGGCTGGCAAAATTGTTGTTGCCGCTCAGCATTTGAATGGCGTTGTGAAAAACATTATTAACCGATTTTATTGCGTTTTCTTGGCTTTCCTTGTTGCCGTCGCCGTCGCTGTTGTTACTTTGTCTTGTGTTTTGTTTTGTGTGCTTGGTGGCTGTCGTCCGGCAACATTTGAAGGCGGTTAACTACCCATTAAGGGGCGTTTCTAATGGCGCAACCTGACTGCTGGCAAAGCGGGCTCTCAACTAAAACTCCTTTGGGCTTCGTTGCTGATTCGTGCCACATACTTAAAGCCGATGATGAAGAAGAGAAGAACCATTTTACTGTCATTCTAGCTGCTGGCTAAGTACAAATTTTACTTGCTTGCCATTTTCCTTACCTCCTTAGTTGTAGTTGCTGCTGCTGCTGTTGCTGTTGCTGCTTGTGGGCTGTGCCAAGTCGTAAAATCATAAAACAAATTAATCGACTCAGTGTGTGTTTGTGTGTGTGTGTGCAATAGATGAATGCCTCTTGCCTCCTGCCTCTTGCCTCTTGCTGCTTGCTGCTTGCGTCTTTGCTGACCCGGTCAGCCAATGAGGCTGGGAAGCATTTTGTTTTTGTTTGCTGTCTGTTGCCCACTTTTTGACTTGTCATTTGTCCTTGTCATAAAGCTTTTGTTTCGCAGTTTCCGCTTAGCCAATTGCCAATTGAGCATTGCCAATTTGCCATGCATTTAAGGCTAGTTTTGAATGCAGCTCAACGATCAGTAGTTGATCGTTTTGTGTGTGTGTGTGTGTTTTTTTTTTTTGTCACCATTTCAAATTCTGGTTTATTTAATGACTTTTGCAATTGTTTTCGTGAGCGGATTTTCAAAATTGACTTCAGTAAACGCTTTGGCATCGGCTTCGGCATCGGCATCGGCTTTGGCTTCGTTTTGGGGCTCGAGTTTGATTTGATTTTGTTTTGTATTCAGCGTTTTGCAGCTCAAGGTTAAGCGGCTTTGGCTGCGTACATAAATTTTGTTATTGCAAGAAATAAAAACCGAAACTGCACTCATTCCCCAATCCAAACCGAACCGATGGCCCCGCCACAACAAACAAAACTCATTGACGTCGCCGTCGTCGTCGTCGTTGTTTGTTGTGTGGTACAATTTCAATGAGTGGCAAATAATTGCGGCTTGTGTTCGTAATTTGTTACTGTTGCCAGCCTGCTTGGCTGCCTGCTTGGCTGTGGTTATTAAAGTGGCTGATTGGATATGAGTTTCAAATGTGGGTTGAGGCAAATTGCAAGGCGAAATAACGTTGAAAAAAACTGAAATAAGCAACGCGAAAATTGCATGGCAAGGCCCACAAGTCGTATGCGCAATAAGAAGTTGTTTGCTCTATTTTTTTTGTTCGCTATGATCGATCGAACGATTGAACGTTAGATAGATCGCTTTTGATGCAGCACAGAACGCGGCATTGAGTGTAAAAAATGGACAGCTGATTACAACAGGACAAGTTCGTGTTTTAATTTGGGGGCTTTTGCGTTTTTTATGCAGTCAGTCAGCCTCATTTAAAGTTTTAATTCGCTTTGTTTGGATAATCTGTGGGCCGCATTTACGGCTTGAGTCATTAGAAGTCAAGTGACCTGTTTTCTGCATTCAAGTCGTAAATTTACAGCTTTATTTTACGGAACGCGCTCAGTTTTCCCCGCTGACGTTGATAAATCGCAGTTTGACAAGCACTTTTGCGGCCACTTTGATTTGCAGAAAAGTACAAAAACCAAACAACAAACAGACACAAAGCTGCTGTCTCTGGGACTAGTTGTGCACTTAAGACTTTGGCTTGACTCCAGTGCCCCAGTGTGCAGAGCGCACAATGGCAATTTACGCATTTTATTTGATTTTTTTCTGACTGCTGGGCGACCTTCTGCTTCTGCCATGGCGAAATTAATGGCAATTAACTTGATTCACTTTGTTTACAACTTCGCCTTCGCTTGCACTTGCTTCACTCGCTTTTATCGCACGCGGCATGAGGTAATAATTTACGAAATTGACAAGTGAATCACTGTGAGTCGTGTGATTAACCGCAGCAGCAGCAGCAGCAACGGCAGCGACTAAGCGCAAAATTAACGCGTAATTAGTTGTTCCTTTTAAAAATGCAGCGTCGTCATCTTTGCCACGACAAGTCGACAACTCGACACGCCAAAGCAAAAGGAGAGAAGAGGAAGTCGCGCCACTCGACTTGTTGCTTTCTTTGTGCGTTGTCGCGCTGGCAGCCAGGCAGGCGTTGATTAATGAGCTGCTGCCTCTGCGTCGCTGGCATTTGACTTTGATATGTGTCGCCGTCGCCGTTGCCACACGAAACTCCTGCGATCGTGCCTTAAATGCAGCTTACGTGGCCACCTTCTGATGTGTATACAAAGCAGCTTACAACGCTGAGATCAACAAGTAGCTGATTAGCCCGCAGCAAAAACAAAAGCAAAAAACATGCAGGCATGACATGACATGAAGCATGCCCCCGAAATTTCAATAGGGGCGAGACCCCAAAAAGGTTGAGAAAACGCAGAAGTCGTTGAAGTGTAATTGTAACTCTAGTAGATATTGAACAGAGTTCACCTTATTTGGCCATTAGCAATTTGAGCTCCACCTGCTTTGGCTGCTGCTGCTGCTGCTGCTTCAACTGAAATTGCTTGTGACTAATTTACACAATGAAAGGTCATTGTTTCCACTTCAATTAGCCTTTTACTCACCGGCCAATTTAGCCGTTTGTCGCCGTTGTTGTCGACCAAATTGGAGTGCGCCAGTCGCCTTTTTTTTGATCAACTGGACACGACAAACACTCAAAATACAAAATACAAAATACAAATATATCTGAGACAACAAGTTTTTTTGTGTTGCATAAAATGCCAAAATGTCTGGCTTGGAATCGCACCAAATTTGGTGAGTGCAAAATGCAGTCACTGATTGTGTTTTGCCATCTTAATAGTTTTATGGCGACCGGCCGGCCGGCATCTACGAAATTGGCAGCAGTCGCGGTTGTAGTCGGCTTGTTGCATGCAACAATGTTGTTGTGGTGGCTACAAATCTTGTGCACAAACAATGACTGCACTCGAATGACTTCAGAATGTCAGAGTGTCGCGCAAATTAAACAGTTTTATTATGACAGACGACAAACACACACAAACACACGATGCGCAAGTGCAGCGCACTTTGAACAGCAGCAACAGCAACAACAGCAACAACAACAGCAACAACAACAGCAACAACAACAAAGTACGCGAAAGTCATAAAATTAAATTTAATCCGCTTGCAAGTTACTGGCCTGACTTTTACCGGCCTGGCTGCAACTCCCCTTGCCACACCCACTTGCCTCTCTTCCCCCTCTCTTCCCTCGCTCCCTCGCTCTCTCTGTCGCTGCCTGGAGACCCCCCGGAGCTGCTCATCCCGTGTAAAACTTACATGTAATCCGCTTGTTGCATATTGCCAACTCATTTGAGCAAATGACCAGGCCAAGACACAACGTTCAGATCGCGCGATAAACACGGATGGCATTCAACTTATTTTTTTTAATAAATTGTTGCCTTTCTTCTGTCGCTTCCTCTCCAGCTGTTTATCGGCTTGTCGTCTGCTTAAAGTGTTAAGACATTTTTTCCTTTTGTCTTTTTTGCTGCACAAAATTCTTAAGCAGCTACTTGAGCCGCTTTGTTGTGCGAGCTTCTTTTTTTTTTTTTGTTATTTTCAGCGCATAATTAATTTAACATGCACACGTTGTTAATTCCGAATCGGTCGAAACTTCAAGTGCCCCGCGCCACTTGAAAGTGAGTCAATACAACAATCATCGAACGTTAAATACCTTTTAGATTTATCTCAACTCACCCTCAGCTCATTTTAACGTGTGAACAACGCGTCGTTTAGAGTGGTTTTGAGATACATTTCGATTGAGGGCAAACTGTTGTTTTAATAGATGAAAAGATTACATTTGCAGCGCACAAAAATATCATAATATCAAATATATATTTTCTTATTTTTATTGCATCACTCGCTTCACATTTGACAGCAAAAAATGTGTTTTCAATATGCAGTTCTCAGAATGCAATCAATTGCCATCATCGAGAGCTGCTTGCAATGATTTTTAATTAAAATCACGAAATCGAGTGCAAGTGATATGAAAAGCGAATTTTTGCACATGGCCCGGAAAAGTCAACAGCAGCAACATCAACAAAAAACAAAAAAAAAATGTGTTCCTTTTCATATTAAATAGAAATAATATTCATAGTGTGTGTGTGTGTAAATATAAATACATATTTATAACTTTATTACATTCATTTCGGATTTCATTATAAAAATGCAAATTCCGAGCGCTCGACGAAAGAAAAAAATTGCTGCACACATAATGAATGCGGACAGATCAAGTATATGTATTTATATATATATATGTATGTATATTTGGATGAAGGGTATTACAAGACAGCGTGGCTGGCAGTCATTTAGTCATTTAGTCATTTAGTCATTTCAAACAGTGCCTACCACTTGTAGGCCTTCATGGCTAATTAAGTCGCTCAAATTGACGCAAGAAGAAGGTTAACGTGTGGGTGTTGGCATTTATGAGGCAACATATCACACACACACACACACACACACACTGCACTAAATGAAACAACACCCCCACAAAATGCTAAACACGGCGAGGTGTGAGCGAGTTTCTTTCTATCTGACTGACTGACGCTGCCAAGGCAAAAAAGTGGGAGTTGCCTGCATTGAAAATCTATCATGGATATGCAGTTTATTCACGACGTAGGCTCGCGAGATTTAGGAATGTGTGTGTGCAGCTAATTATGCCCAGTGTGTTGCACTAATTTGGGGCAACAAATGTGACACTGCTTTTGAGGCAGCTAATAAAATTTGCCACGTTTTTGAATCAATTGTTAAACTAACAGCACTTGAGTTGTTGTTGTTGTTGTTGTTTTTCTGCGATTATCTAAATATTATACAGTAAAGTGATTGTTGGTTGTTTGGCGCTGCAAGTTGATTCCCAGTTCCCAGGCTGCAGTTTGCGCTACAATAAAATTGACTAAATTCGAGCATAAAAAATGAAGCAATTAAGCAAATTGGAAAATTGCATGTTGCGCACAATGTTTCGCACACACTCGAACACGATGTATATATATATGTATATATCTCCACAAAGATAGTCATCGACAAAGGCGCGAACACAATGTCGATGTTGATGACGCTGATGCTGATGCTGATGCGCTCCTCGCAGAGTGTAAATTAAAATCCCGTTAAAACAAATTCACTTGTATTAATCAAACACCAAGCGACGGTGTCCAGTTTTCGCTACTAGTTTTCACATATATATTTTAACACACACACACACACACACACACACTTAAATGTCACCGGCAACTGAGAGCTGCTTCAAAATTAATCAGCCGACAGACACCAAAGATTGTGTCATAGTCGGCGGACCCGTGTCAAGGCTTTTGTGCCTTGCACAAAAAAATGCAGTCGAAATTTATGTGGCCCAAAAACGGTAAACGGTAAACGCTAAAAACATAAAAAACGGCCGCGCCTGCGCTTTAATCTTGTGCCCAGGTTCTGAGCCTCAGACTCACAGACTCAGAGACTCACAGACTCTGGGAGTGGCGCCCAATTTGACTTAACCTGGCCTCAGTCAATCCGGAACCGGCCAACGGGCTTTTTGCGGTTTTGTATATATATTTTTTTTTTTTTTTGGGTGCTTTGGGGGCTAAGCGTAACGTTTTGTAAAGCATTTGTGTACAGTTTGGTTTTCGTTTTCGTTTTGCTGGTTCTCGCAATGCTGACAGGCAAATGAACGACCGACTGGCTGTCTGATGAAGTTAAATGCTCGTTTGTTGGGCTGCCAAAAAGACCTTGGACTATGATTTCCAGCTCAGTTCTGTGCGCTTTATTACATAATTCCGTTGTGTGTTGGGGCCAAAGTCGAAAGTCGTCGAATAGATTGTTAATTGAATTTGGAAACGAAATCGAAACCGCAAAACGTAAAGAAGCTTTTGGCGAGTACGGCTAATAAATCAATTGTGTCTGCTTATTACATGCAGCACAAATTTGTAATTGACTCAGCGATTTGAAAGTTCAACAATAAAAGCTGACAACGCTTGCATTTGCTGCAAATATATTGTTATATATATCTATCTATTGGCAGCCTGAATTTGGGGATTAAGTCGATTGAATGAAAGCTAATAATATGCATGAAATTCAAGCTTCAACAGCTGCCTCAGCATTCACATGTAAAGTTGCAACAGTTTGGTTTTCTTTTCTTTTATTTTTTTTGTGTGTTTTTGCTTCTTACAGATACAAAAGCTGACAGCTTACAACAACTAGAAAATGTCTATACAAATTTTCTTTGGGGCTAGTTTTCATTTCGTTTGGCCTTTTTTGGGTGCGTGAGCTGCATATAAACAAGGTCTTGTAGCTGTTGTTGTTCTGGTTGTTGTCGCTTTGGTTGTTGTTGTTGCTTTTGTGGTTGGCTTGGCTTGGCTTTGGCTTTGGCTCGGTTGGCATTATTGCCCCACCTTCGGTTTTAAGGCAGACGCTTAACGCTTCGTCAATTTGTTTTCTTCTTTTTCTAGTTTTTTTTTTTGGTTTGGTTGCTGTCGCTTATTGTTGCATTTCGGGTAGGCTTTTCACAATGGTGACCTCATTTTTTCCTGAAAAACCTACCAAACAAATTAGTCTAGAATTTCAGTTAATTAATGTGGAGTGTGAGTGTGTTTTAGAGTGTGTTTGTGTGTGTGACCAGCTGTGGTTAGACGCGCCAAATTTAAATACAATTCATAAAGAAGCCGACAAGTTGGGCTTGTTGTAATAAACGAGAAATAAATGCGAGCACAACGATGACGATGATGAGGGAACGATGTTCGCTGTCAAGTTTGCCATTGCCTGATTTCTAAACCAATTAACATGACTTACAAATGTCACGTTGGCATTTTATTTTGTATTTTTTTTTTGTTGTGTTGCGTTTGTTGTTGTTTCAACTTTGCTGGGCGTGTCGCAGTGTGACTGGGGGGCAAGAACTGGGGCAGTGGCAGTGTAAGTGGCATTTGTTAATTTGAAACATTTGCTGACCGCTGGCCAAACACTTCCTGGTTGCTTTGACATTTGTTGACCACACACACACACACACCCGTTTGTTGCCCCGTCTACTCTCCCTCTCTCTCGCTGTGTTTCTGCCTCATTCACGTTACGCTATCGCAGTGCAAAGATCAAATAGTAAAGCAACCGGCAACTGCTGCTGCAGAGGCGCAACTGTCAACTGGCAGACGTAATTAATTGCCAGAGCAACGACAGCAACAAGCAGCCAAGTTGACCATGGCCACATCTTTGACTGCTGCAACAGCACTTGCCCCAAAGAGCGGCGAGTGCAGACTGCGACGACGATGCCCGCAGTTTGCTTGGACACTTTATGTGCCAGATGTGCTCGTAAAGATTTCCTCATTGTTGAACGTGTGCATAAAAGCATTTTTAGCATTTTACCTAGGCAAGCGCCCCCCTTCCCCCCACCCCCCCCCCCCCCTCTCGCTTTGCATACGGTTTGCATGTATTCGTATATGGCGAATCGTCTTGCGCCCCCCGCCCCGCCCCTCGCTCGCTGGTAATGTAAACAATTTCGAAAATAAAATCTATGGAAATGTGTGTCACTTGTCGCTCGCCGGCAGCAGCCATAGGGAAAAATCTTTTGAAATGTGTCCACATAATGAAGCAGCCGCCAGCTCTATAACTTTGGAGCGTATAAATAGGCAGCAGAAAAAGCCTTTTGTAACTTTGGAAAGGGGGTTAACCAATTAGCCACGACTTTGGGTCGCATTCGCTTTGAGTGAAAATTAGTTGTATTAACTGCGCAGTTACTGCGTTGACAATGAGCAATTAAATCGCATATAATAATCAAGCTAATCAAGTCGAACTGACAATTTATAATATTCTAAATACTATAGAGAGAAAAAAACGATCATAATTGCAGCAACTTCAAGTGCACGCAGCTGTGCGAAATAGAAACAAAATGTATATGCAAAAAGATTGAGATTAATGTCAACAGTTTTGCTGCATTCAATTCCGATTCCAATTCCAATTTCAATTCGATTCAATGCGCCAAAGGCCGCTGAGCTAAAACTGTCAACACGCAGCAACAAAAAAAAAAAAATACAAAAATGGGGACGTGACAAAGTTGCTATTTGCGTATGACACGTGTGAGTTGCTGATAGTTGTTGATAGCTGATAGTTGTTGTGGTTGTTGTTGTCGAAGTTGAAGTAGAAATCGCAATTCGCATTATGGCTGCGAATGCAGATATGAAACTGCTTCGAGTTAATCAGGCCAAAAGTAGCAACAGCCACAGCACGTGAGCACTGATAACAAAACGGAAGTGTTCACGACTAGTTGTTGCATTTGCAGCCATTTATATATATATATAGTATATATACTATCTGTTTGGCCTTTGTTGGCGCACACAGCACTTGGCAGCACTTGTGCATGGCGACGATAAGACGCAAGAACAAAAAAAAAAAGAGCCAACATTACGAAACTTTTTTTGTTTTTTCTTTTGGAATGATAAGCGGCAAAAACAGAAACAGCTGGCTGCAAGTTGTGTGTGTGTAAGTGTGTGTATGTGTGCGTGTGTGCGTGTGTGTGTCGCTTTTGTTTATCTGTTTACAGGTGCATGTGATGCAATTGCCCGATTACAAAACCAATGCCAACGGCGGCAAAGAGAAATGATTAAACAACAACTCAAAGTGCAGCACAAATATCACAACAATTGTTAACAGTTTTGCACGCTCTCTTTTTCACCTACCCCCCGCCACTGCCCAACCCACTCCCCTCAAGCCCAATTTGGAATTTCGTATTTAAATAAATGCACTTGGAATGCCGCTCGCTTTAATGCGTCCCAAGGCAAATGACCCCATTTATGTTTTTGAAAAAAGGGAAACAGTCGTGGAATTCTGTGTAAAACCGGCGTTAGTTTAGTTTTTTTTTTCGTTTTTTTGAATAAATTATTCGGGAAAATGAATGACCCGGCTGCGATCTAGCGAGATATCCCTCAACTCCACTCAACGCAGTTCATTTGCCTTTAATTAGATGCGTTGCGGTTGCCTGCGAGAGAGAGAGAGAGAGAGGGGAAGGTAGGGAAGGGAGGGGAACATGAAAAACCTGCCTGCGTCTAATTGGGTCGAACTCGCAGCGATATTAGACAAAGACAAATAAATACTCTACAGCAAAGTGCTAGAAAATGTTCTTCGGTTCGGGGAGTAAGAGAAAACTCAGGTAAAGGTGTTGAAAATAAATATAACTATTTGTTGTTGCCAGCTGGGGCAAAAGGTCAATAGCACAGCAAACGAGAACAGAAAGAAGAAAAAAAAAAACACAAAATGTGAAACGAATTTCAACAAATTAAATAAATATTGCCACAGCAAGCGCTCTGCTATTGATTGATCTTGGCTAAGACAAATATAGGGATAAAAGTGATGATGTTAGACAGAAAAAAAGACAGTAAAATAAATGGCTGGAAATGATAATGACAAAAGCAGAATGCAGAATAGAAAACTAAAGGAATGCGAGCGCAAAGATTGCAGAAAGAAAGATACAAGAAATAAATTTACAAAGCGAGACAATAAATTTCAATAGACAACAACAACAAAAGAATGCAGCAACGAATGAAAGAGAAACTCAGAGATCGATTATCAACGACAAGTGAGTCGATGAGTGATGAAAAAGTGTCACACACAGAGAAACCAATAGATTAGCGTTAAAAACTTAACAAAATATGGCAATAAAAATGGGCAAAATAAAAATAATTAACGCCAGGTCATTAAATTAACTTTATTTAACATCTGTGGCTGTAGCAACAAATATTTCTCTCAATTTTTTAATGCCTTTCAAAACACTCCCAGTTGGCCCAGACGGAAGGCAAATTTAACCTCTGTGGCTGGTGGTTTGTTGTTGTTGTTGTTGTTGTTTAAGCCAACGCTAACATCACAGGCAAATACAACATTTTACCACATTTTAAGAAGCAAATCAAGCAAGGGCTGTGGAAGGGGGCTGAGCATTGAATTCACTTGTGGTTTCATATTTATTTTGTTTTCTCAATTTGGATACAAACATTTCCGTATTAGAGCCCCCCGCTGGCCACGTCAAACGCAAAGCCAACAACAAACAGCCTTCGTTATTATTTCTTCAGTTGCTTTTGCTATTGCTATTGTTGTTGTTGTTGTTAATCTTGTTAATGTTTTTGACAACTTTGTGTTGTGGCCATTTCCTCGTGAGCAAACTACTTCATGTGGTCAAGTCAATTGTGAGCTTTGAGCTTTGAGGTGTCTACACATGCATATCTCAATTATAACTCGACTCTTTTGCATTCCACTGAATAGCTTCGTGTGTGTGTGTGTGTGTGTTTGTGTGGATGCCCCAGCAAGTTGCAAGTTGCCGACGCTTGTTGATAAATGCGGAATTTGTTGCTTGCGGTTGTCGTCTGCGGTTTTGCTTGCGATCGTTGCCATCAGATTTGGCCAAGCAATGGCAACAATCAAAACAGGTGCGCTTGCGCCTCGCCAACAACAACAGCAGCAACAACAACAACAACTGGCTGCAACACAAATAACAAGATGCAAGTTTTGTGAACTTTTAACTTTTAATTCCCCCTCAGCCACATGCAGCGAAGTCTCTCTCTGTCTCTCTGCCTCTCTCTCTGTCTCTCTGCCTCTCTCTCTGTCTCTCCCTCTCTCTCTCTCTCTCTCTCTCCATCTGTTTGTGTTGCAAGCTGGCAACTGGCTTTTTCATTTGCTGTTGTTGTCTTCAGCGTTTTGCAAATTTAAATTCATTCACCTGTGGAAATTTATATATTTTTCTTCTTCTCCTTTGCTGCTTTTGTTTGTTTTCCAGTTAGAGCTGTTATTGTTGTTGTTGTGGTTGTTGTTGCTGCTGTTTATTGGCTACTGTTTGTTGTTGCGTTACTTTCACTTTTTTTTCTGCACAATTCAGTTAAATCAAAGCAAGGCAACGGTTTCTTCTACCCACTTAAGCTGCAGCTATTGCCTGCTCCACAAGTGGCAGCATTTATTGCTGCCCCCTGCCACAGTCGCTGCCACAGTCGCTGTCGCTGTTTGCATTTGTTTAAAGTGCCAGCAGCGGCTTTTGCTTTATGCAACAACTTAAAAACATATCAACTGTCTGCGTCTCTCTCGCTCAACGCCAACGATTTGTGGCTTACAGGTGTTGGCAACAAAACTAAATAAAAACTTGTTCCATCTGTTTGTTTGTTTGCTGCTGCTACACATATTTACAGACATGCCAGTAGTACACAAAAAAAAAAAAAACACAATAATAAACAAAACTAGGAAAACTCAACGGCAATTTATGGCACACGCCTTGCAAAAGGCACTAAAAAAAAAAAAGGTGCAATTGGCTTTGTGGCATTATGGTTGGCATTTCATTTGTTTTGCTTTTCATTCAGTGCAATTTCTTTCCCATTGTTTTGCATACGAAGTGCTTTAAATATAGCCACATTATACTATATCTTTTGATGCTTACAATTCTCATTTCTTTTGTCGTTGCAGGTGCGTATTCAACATGGCTGGGACTTAACGTTGTTTAACGTTCGAAAGGCTCAAGTACATTTTCCACATAGTTTTAATTAAATACAAAACAACTTCGAATCGATGGCGAGTAGAGTTTTGGTCGAATCTGTTTGGCGTTAGATAACAAGCCAAGTTGAACGGCGAAGCTGAAAGTAAAATTGTTGAGGAGATTCCTTAATTAAAGTTAAGTTGCCAATATGCCAGCTTCCCCTCGTCACCGCTCTTCAACCCCCGCCCCCCCTTGGAGGCGTATCATGGCAAATGGGGAAATTATTTGAAAAGTTTTTTGCTGCCCGAGTCGGCGGCGTCTGCGAATGCTTTGAAACGGCAGCGAGCGGCAGCAACAAATGCCAATCATTGTTTGCGTAGCGCATCAGCAGCTGTTGCTGTTGTTGTTGCCAGTCACTCACTTAAAGTTTGTCTGCTCGCGTTTGTTGCAAGCCGGCCACGCATCCATGAGATACTTTTATTTTGGGCTGGCTGGAAAGTGTGAAGCTGCGTCTAAGCGCCAGTTGAACAAATGTCTTTGTTGTTGCATGCGAAACTCGTTTACTGCCGGAATTTGTTTATGATTTTGTTTCTTTTTAATGCCTGATTTTCGCCGCATATTAATGCCAAAATAGCTTAGTTTTTTACATTATTAAACTGAGTTTTATTACGCTTTGGAAATTGTCTCATTTTCGCAATTTTAGCGTAAATATCTTGTGCAATTTGCCAAAGTTTTGGCTATCAAAATTAACCCTAAATAACTTAGAAATCACTTGAAAAACCATTCAATCGAAGCCAAGCACCGATCAATCAAACTTTGGCCATTCAAGATGCCTTCGATCGCAGTTTAGTGTTTGCTGAGTGAAAAGTTTTTAAACGATATGTGTGCAGAGCAGTCGCGTATCTAAGCAATAAATTTATCTATTTTGTTTTGTCGCTGTTTTGAACAAGTTTACAATGAAGTCGAACGAACTAAACAAAGTTGTTCCATTGACTTGTGGCTTGTGGACTTTTTGGCAACTTGTTTTCAGCTAAATACGCACAGTATTTTATATTATGTGCTTTGTTGTTTCTGTTGCTTTCGAGTCTATTTGTGCAGTTCTTTGTGTGCGTTTTATGCTAATTTCGAGGCGTGCAAAAATTCGCACTTTCCAACTCGTTTGGTATGCGAATATTTTACAAAACGGCAAAACAAATAGTCGAAGAAACGCGCAAGCGACCAAAGTTTTATTTTTTTATTTTTTTTTTTTTTTTTTTAATACAGTCGACGAATGGCGTCAAAGCGAATAGCCAAAAAAAGCAGAAACAAATTATGAATTAGGGTCAGCGTGGTGCGAGTTTTCACTTTCAGCTGCCTTGGCGTTAAGTGGGTCACAATCCAATCAGACTGGACTTGATGTTTTCTGCTGGAATGCTGGACGGCAAATCGGTGAAAAATCTGTTAGTGACCCGCTTTTCATTGGCGGCCACTCAAAACACACAATTGTTAAGTTCTCGAGCATAAGCCAGTAAAAATCAGATTCGTTTGCGCCACACCTGCAGCATGAGTCAGCAGTGACGCTGTGGCAGCTGCCACAGAGTTTCCGGGCTAATGCAAATTTGGCCTTTGTGTCTGCAAATGTCAAAAGTGAAGCGCGATCGCATAATTAGAATGTGTTTGAGTTGCCAACTTTGTCTTTTTGCTTGCAACGAGCTCTTTTATCACTCACTGCATCTGCATAGAAGAGATAATTGCGAGCTTTGTTTTTTGCGTTGTCGTTGTTGTTGTTGTCTTTGTTGTCGTGCTTATCATTTTGATGGCTAATTCGAAAAGCATTAAGTTTTATGGCTCCATTCCAATGAAAAAAAAAAGCAACGCCTCACGAAAAGAAATGAAAATTCGCGTGCGCCGCACGTCAAACGCGGAAATTATGGCCACTAATCGCGACCAAAGCTGGCATCAACATTTGGCCGCAGGACAATGCTGTTGTTGGTCGACTCGCTTGCTTCTAATTTGCCGTTTCCTGTGCCTGTCGCACGTAATTACACGGCCAACTCCGACTGACGCCCAATTCCCTCTTTTTACGTGCAGTTGCTGGCAATATGAAAATGCAGTCGGGGCCAATTTTGAAATGCAAGAAACGCTGACAAGCGCATTTCACTCGCCGGCTGAAGGATTGACGGTGGCTGCGTGTTGGCTGCGAATAAAACGACTGCAGTTACAGTTAACGGCAACTAATAGATACTTTGCCACCTCGGCATTGCCATTAGACGCCAGCGAATGTGTTTTTTTCTTTTGTTGTGGCTGTGGAGAGTGTAATACAGAAATTAACAATAATCTTCTTCAATTTGTTGTTTGCTGGCCAGCAGCGAATATATCAAATATACTTTACACAATTTGCTGGCTGTGCCTATGATTATTATTGTAAAAGTGCGCGTCACACGCGGCGTATGCGCAATAAATATTCACAACTGCAAGTTAACAAGCTCGTCAAACGATTTAATGCCAACTACGCATATTATTTAATTAGTGCAAATGCTTGGCTGATTTTTTTTTGTTTGGGTTGCCGCCCTTTTTGCGTGCACTTTCTAATGAAGTGACCCCAGGCGGCAACGCATTGAACTTTCGCCCCCGAAGGCACTAAACACATGAGCTCAAGAGCTCGAGAGCTGGTCGTCATTAGCTGGTAACAAGCAAAAGGCGCGCGCACTTGAAATTCGGCCAAATTTGTTGTTGGCCATTAATTTAAATCGGCCGAGCAATCGCTTAATTAAAATCTTTATTGCTCAGCAGAGTTTCTAGCTGAAGCTGCGGCTGAAGTTGAGACTGAGGCTGAAGCTGAAGCTGAGACTGAAGCTGAGGCAAACGGCACCTGCTGCAGACAAAACATCAACATAGAAAGGCAGCAAAGCGCACAAAATGCTTATCATAGTGTGAGTGCAACATGCCTGCAACAACACATTAAGCCAACAGAGAGAGAGGGAGAGAGAGGGAGAGAGAGAGGGAGACGTGTAACCCGGCCAACTGATTTCAAAAGCGCCCCGGGCCAGTGAAGCTGCCTCCGCGCTGCCAGTTTCGAGTCATTGTGAAATCTGCCAGCCGCTCGCTGTCTGCCCCTCACTTCACTTCGCTTCGCTTCACGCCCAGCCGAGGAACGGGGAGCGGGAAGTGCGGGGAGCGGGGAGAGCCACCCGCAAATCTTTCACCTGTTTTCTGCGCCCTCCTCTAAATTTATATAAAGCTGCAGCTGTGTGTAAAATACTTGAGCTACAAATTGAGCGCAAACGCATAATTAATTTCAGTGGCAGCAGCGACGGCGGCTGTAAAGCGACATGAAAAATGAGAAAAAATTAAGTTTATGTGTTGTAATACTTCGGGAAGTGCGGGAGCTGCTTGTGGCACAAAGACTCGCCTCAGGTCTAACGGTAATTATTTGAGCAGCAACTCAGCTTGCGCCTCAGGCAAATTGGCTACCAAAAACACAAAAAAAAAAAAGTAACAAATTCAAGTCTGGCCAGCAACAGTTTGTGGTGCAAAG
Source organism: Drosophila siamana (assembly GCA_035047445.1). Lineage (NCBI taxonomy): Eukaryota > Metazoa > Arthropoda > Insecta > Diptera > Drosophilidae > Drosophila > Drosophila siamana. The sequence continues at coordinate 11,869,110 of JAWNPP010000004.1, read as the reverse complement.
GGAATTAATAAAATGCTGAGCGTAAAGTGTCTTAATAATCAGCGTGTTAATTAATAATAAAAAAAAAGCGTGAAGTGTGCGTGTTGTGTGTGTGTTGTGTGTGCGGTTTGCTTGAATGCCATTCGAATCTATAAATAACAACAAATTAATTGCATGTGAAATTTATGCAAACTAACTTGCATTATTCAAAGACAAAAACCAAGAGTATTTTTCAAACATTTGTAATTCACAAAACACACATACAAACATTTCCCCCCAATTGGTTTATACAAATTACAAGTTGCTGCTTGCATAACTTTTGAGCGCACCTTGAAAAAAAACTACACAAACATTTTCCACTGGGTCATTTGCATTTTGAGCACTTCTCACGCTTCAAGACGAAAGTCAACTTTCCCAAAAAAACCAAAAAAGTAAAAGAAAAACATAATAAGCATCTACGACGAGTGTAAAGAAGGAGAAATACAAGATGTTTGTGGCGGGAAAAACAGAGACGCAAAAGTTTAATTTCTAAGCGCTACGCACGTAACACAAATAACAGTTAATTTCGTTAGGTCTTGTGGCATTGTTTGTGCGAGCGGCACACAGATGTGTAGCTTCAACTTCAGCTTCAACTTCAGCGCCAGCATAAACATAACTGTAATTGCCCGGCAGCATAATTGCGGCGTAATTGCAGCCAGCGCAGCGTCAGCGGCTAAGGCGGAAAATGAAAGTGCAGCAAATAGAAGAAACAACAACAATTGGGGGCAGGGTTTGAATGGCGTCAACAATTACGATTACTGAGATTTTTGGGCGCCTAGACGCGTTACAATTTCAATCAAAGGCGAAACGAATTAAATTCGTGTTTAATTTAGAAAGCCAGACGCAGGCTTCTGATGAGGCGAGCGGGGGGCGGGGGATGCCAAGGAAAACAATGAAATTGATTTTAGTTTGGCTGAGCGGGACGCGTGCTGGCCAAAATCTGAAAAGCCAAAGCCACAACCACAAGAGCAAAAGCAAACGCAGCCACTGAGTGAAAGTAAAAAAAAAAAAAAAACAGCAGTGAAAAAGTGAAATAAAAAGCGGGCAGCTAAACAGACGACGACTTGGCTACTTGGCTTTCATGGGTATTATGAAACGCAAGTCAGTCAACCAGCTGGACACGAAAGGGGGAAGGGGGCAAAGTGGGGACAGCAGTGGCAAGTCATGCAAACACTGTTTGCGCGCCGGCGTCATTGGCATTTGGCAAAAACAACAAAAAATAAACAAAAAGGGGCAGACAGCCAGCCAGACAAGTGCGCGAAACTTTCAGCAACTCTCGCGAGTCGTCGTCGATGTGGCAAGATTGTGACTTAGGAACCTTTTTGAAGCGCCCACAGTTTGCAAACCTCCCTTTGGGGGCAGTTGATCGCAAAGCGATAAGAAACTTATATAATGACACCGACTTGTTTCAAACTTCTGCGATCTCGAGCACAAGCTTCAATCTGCGTCATGTGAATGTCCCATCACATTATGCTGTTAAAATGGGTTAAGTGCGTTTCAATTTAGAAATGGAATTGAAATGCCATTTTTTGCAAACTGCGCCACGGCTGATGAAGTGAATCATTGGGCGAGCCATCGACATGCCACGCCCACAAAAGCTTCAGCAGCACTTCCGCATGTGCCACATACAATACACACATATAGAACTTGACTCACGCTTCTTTCGCTGCCAGACAAAATAATATATATGCACATAACTATATTATAAGTGTGATACTTGCCGGACAAAGACAATTTGTCATGGCGTTGAACTGGAATTGGAAATGGAAGTCGAAAGGTGCTTGCAACGAATCATAGACATCAACGACAGGTCGCGATTGTGATAGAAGGCAGATGGCAGACAGTAGAATGAGGAAATTAGCAGCGTACAAAAGTATAAACTGTGGGGAAACAAAATCCTGTAAGACATAAACAGACATCCTGAAATGTAGCATTTAAATGTAGTAGTTGTAGAAAATCTTTCGAGTTTTGACAAAATTTAGTTTCTGTCTTCAAATTCAACTTGCCAGAAAAGTTTCAAATGTAAATTATATATCTAAAAACTGTAATAAATGAAACACAATTATAATAAGCACAGTAAAAAAATTGCAGCAAAAATTGAACTCTTGAAATGGTTAATTTGATGCATGGAAAATTATTCAATTTTGACATAATTAAGTTACATATTCAAACTTTAACTTTGTCAGCTTTATTTCAAACTATTGCTATATTAGAAATCTGACAAAATACACTAAAATAATGCTTAATTTAGACTCTTAACTACATGAATAAAATGCAAATTGAATTTGATATAAAAAACTCTTGATTTTTGTGCCAAAACTCTGAAACAATTTGTAATTTATTTTCCCAAAAAAAAGTCTCTACTTTTCAATTGATTTCTTCAACAAAACTCTGACACAATTTGTAATTTATTTTGACTTAAAAAATTGTTCTAAGACTCTTCAATTGAAAACTCTGACACAATTTTTTATTTATTTCATTATTATATTTCTACATATTTTCAAAAAAATCGAATACAATTTGCCGTTTGTTGCTACCCAATCGCTGGCAATTGGGTTTGTTGTAGGGTATCACAAACAAGCGACAAACATTACGTAAAGCGCGATTATCATTTACTTAGCAAACAATGAGAACAACAACAACACAACAAACAAGGCGCACTTTCAGTTTGTTGAAAACGCGTCAAATGACGCCTAAAATTTATTATCGCCAACGCTGCAAAGTTCAACTCTGCGCGCTGTGCGCTGACTCAGTCGGACTGTGAGATATACAATAATATATATATATATATATATGACTGTATATATGTGTGTTCCCCTTTCAATTCTTTGGACAACATGTGAGCAGAGCATGCGTTATCGTGACAGTTTTGTGTGGCTTAAACATGCGCCAAATTCTGCTGGCAAAAGTGTTAAGCGGCTTTTTGCACGGGGCCCAAAGCAGCACAATGGAGAGTCGGCAGTCAATGAGTGATTCCACGCAGCGCACGTGGGCAACATTTTGGGACGCCTCGAAAACAAAACAAATTTCTTGCAACACGAACAAAAACAACAGATCGTTGCATAAGGCAGCTGGCCGTTTGAAAGGCGAACGTGAGTTGCGAAAATTTTGTGCGCTGGGCTTGGCTGGCAAAATTAGGCATGCCACATGCTGCATGCTGAATGCTGCATGCTGACGACTGACATCATCGATGGCAGGCCCCAAATAAAAGATGAACAACTTAAGATTTTGGTAGCTGATGTGGCGACAGTCGCAGCAAATAAATAAGCGCGAATAACAAACACGAGCATGCACGCTCATGCATAATCATGTCCAGCTCGGCTGTGTGTCGCTTAAGTATGCATCGCAGGCTTTTTGGCACACGCTTCACGCATTTCAAAGCGATCGCATTGCGAGCGTGGAGCGCGACACGCGTCACTGCGATCAATAACATAATGAAGGTGAGACAACGAGGCAAGCGACAAATTTCGCGCATGCGCCACAGCAATTTATCGCTGAGAGACTGACTGAAAGTCTCAAGAGAGTAAAGCATGGAGACTAACTACATGCGTTTTGCCTTGACAGATATTCGTATTCATTTTTTGTGAGCTACAAATGTTAACGTAACAAATATTTGCGCATGCGCCATCCAATTTATCGCTGAGAGACAGAAAATCGCATGAGAGAAAAGCTTGGAATCTACGCTTGCCTTGACAGTTTTTTGTATTTGTTTTTTGTGATCAACGAATGTCTACGTAACAAATATTTGTGAGTGACAAAAAATCTCATGAGAGAAAATCTTGGAGACTACATTTTGCATTGATAGATGTAGATGTTTTTTTCTACAATTGTAATTTAATTTTTGCGCATGCCCCACTGCATTTCATCGCTGAGACACAGAAAATCGCATGAGAGAAAATCTTGGAGACTACATTTTGACTTGACAGAATTTTGTATTCATTTATTGTTGTTTTACGTTAACATAATAAATTGGCTCAATTTATCTCATGGGAGAAAAGTATGGAGACTACATTTTGTCTGTCTGTATGAACACCTAGAACTCAGAGACTATAAGAGTTAGAGACACCAAACTTGGTATTCCAGATGAAGTTTACTTTAGGTCTAGGCCACGCCCCTTTTCACCTCCCTCAAATCGAAATCAAGCAAAATTTTGATATATTTTAGTATATTCCTACTGGGTAAAAGGGTTTCACGCAGTCTTGCTGATTTTTTTTTCTTGTTTTGTGGTTTACAAACGTCGACGCTTGCTTGTAGCCTTTTGTTTTGATTTTTTTTTTGCTGACCACAGAATGCGGTTTTCGGTCGCGCTTATCGCCGTCGTGCGTTATCAGCAACGGTATTCCCGAAGTGTTCTTGCTGTTGCTGTTGTTGTTGTTGTTGTGGGCTGGCTGGCTGGGCGTGTTCGCACATAAGTCAACGTCGTGTGAATAGCCGCTGGGCCTGCGATAGGCGCTATCTGGGCACACCGCACAAAACTGGCCGTCGCTTTATCGGCGTCTGCAGCCTATCAACAATGTGCGAACGCTAGAAGTATAAACAGTGTCTAATCACTCAACGAAAACGGCATTTGTCACATTTTCGTCTCAATGTTTTTGTTTTTTTTTTTTTTGGGTTATGTTTGATTGCTGATTAAATTGCGGCTGCAGTTTGGCGATTTCACTGGATTTGTGGGCAGCTAACAATGACGATAAGCTGAAATTTCAATTGAAACCACAAAAATGTACATACAGTCATCAACTATTTGAGGGGCTTAGCATAAGTTTTGTGTTGTTAAGCAGAATGAACATTTCTTGTTAAGCAGAATGAACATTTCACGCTGTGGGGCGTAGAGCGTTCGGAGTGCGCACAATTCCATCAGCTGGCATTAGCTCTGTCATAAACAGATCATAAATATGCTTGGATTAAGACATGATGCTAAAAAAAAGCCGCTCAGTCGGTGCTAAAATCCCCAGCATGAGCTCAGATCAAAGGTGAGCTACACACAAAAAGCTACACACACATGTAAGTCGCTGGCATTTGTTTCGTCATCATGGCTCTAGCTCAACGTCATCATTAGCATCATCTTGAGCAGCAGCAGCAAAACAGCAAACGGCAACAGCGACCGCCTCGTCGTCGTCATAAACAACACAAATATTTCTCTTAAGTCAAAGTTAATTGCTCTTAAATCAAAGCGAACAACGCGATCGGCAAACTGGCCTTTGTCTGTTCCGCAGCCCGTCGCCTTTTTTACGCTGCGCCTTTCAGCTGCTGTAGCCGGTGCCAAAACAAGTCGTGCGTCGTTCGTCGTTCGGGCCAGAGACGAGCGACAACAGGTAAACACATTATATAAACTGAGTTGAATTGTGTTGAGTGCAGCGGGGTTTGGCATTTCGCTGCATGCATTCAATCGGCTTACGTAAAGTGGCTCGAGTGAGTTTTCTGGCCAACGTTGAGTTGCACTCAAAGAGCGCGAGCGACATAGCGACAGAGCGAGAGAGAACTGAGACGACGCAGTGAGAGTCGCTGACGACGATGAACTGGTGGACGACGACTGTCGGTATGGATACCATAAACAAAGCATGCGAAACGCGAACACAAAGCATAGAAACAAAAACAAACGTCTCAAGTAAGCCACAAACTGTGAGCGCGACCGGAAAAATCGCACGAAGACTGCAAAAAGCCGCTAGCGAGCGAGCCGGAGAGCGAGCCAGAGAGCGCAAGCTGACAGCCAACAGCCGACTGCCGAGCGCCGAGTGCCGACAACCGTAAGCCGACAGCCGATTGCCGAGCCGAACGCAACGCAGACCCGGCAACAATCAGCGGCCGCGACACAGAATCATTCTTGAACGCGCGCGCGAACCTTTCGCACCAGCCAAGAGAGCCCCCAAATAAAATAACAGTCAAGCAGCTAGCTACTAAAAAAAAAAAATAAAAAAATCAAAATAAAAATAAAGAATTCATATTAATAAATACAACAAAAGAGTGAAAAGTGGAAACAACAAGAAAAACAGTCAACAGTGGTCAGCGTTGAAAACTGCAAGTAGGCAAGGCAATATAATAACAAAGTGTGTTCGTTGTGTGTGTGCGTGTTTGTGTGTGTGTCGCGCTTCCTTCAGCCGAAGGCCATCTAATTGCGTTCGAAAGCGTGCGAAACTTGAAACCAACGAAGCCCGAAAAAGCGAAGCGACGACCAAAAAAAGTGCAAGTGAAGTTAACGGTGTAAGAAGCTTTTAGGCCCCAAACCCCAAAAAGAAAAAAAAAAAGGGAAAAGTGTAAGCGCGCCGCGAGTCGCAGAGAAATACCGCAGATAATTAACAAGAAGCAAATAAATAAATAAAGAGTCGCAAACGCAACGCATCGCAGCGTAGCGCAGAGTTTCTCGCATATATAATTAAGAACGAGGCCTAGTAGCCCCAATTCCGAGGCAGACGAGACATTGGCAAATAAAAAAAAACAAAAAAAAAACACACACACGAAAAAAAGAAAAAAACAAAAAAGCGTAGCGAAAAAACAAAAACAAAAAATTCAAATATTTAAATAATTATAAATAAACGTACGACGACGACGCGACGACGTCAACGAATTCTTGAGTCAAAGCAAAGCATAACAACAGTGTGTGCGTTAAATTGTATCTTGTTCTTTTTCTTCTTTTTTTTTTTTTTTTTTTTGCGTACACGCGTACGCCTCTTGTATCTGTAAGATACGCGCCCCGCTGACGCAGTTTGCTCACTGCTCACTGCTCACTGCTCGCTGTTGCTGTTGCTGTCTCCGTCTGCGTTGACGTCGCTTCGCCGCGCCGGCCGGCGTTTTGTACCCAATTAACGCAACAACAAAATCGGCCAAAAGTGCCCCGTTATGCGCGCTGTGTGTGTGTGTGTGTGTGTGTGTAGTGTGTTCTATTGGCATTCAAAACTCGTTGCAGAATAAACAACAACAATCGAGGCGCACGCACGCAATGCAAAATGAATTAGCTACAAATATTAATGCATTCATCACAAATATTTAGATATATATATATAAAGTCTTTCTCTCTAATCTGAGCAATCGAATTGTGCGTGTTCGACGAGTGCGCGTTCATAGTTTCTATTTACACCACAAGCGATATTATATATAGTATATCGAAAATATATACATAATTCTACTAATATTTATAGCCAGCACTCCCGGTCCGTTTATGCACTGCAGTTGCAAGAGCCACAGGCGGCTACGTTTAAAAATACAAAAGAAATACAAACATACCTATATATGTATGTATATATATAGATATATACTATATAGACTGAAATTAATTTAAATGAAATAAAATAAAATCAAAATAAAATTTGCAAATAACTAAATGCAGATGTTTGGCATAATTGTTGTCATAATCAATTGCTAAAGTGTTTTTGTTTGCCAACACAACAGAACAGAACCGAAAACACAGCGAGAATTTTTGTGTAAAATTCACATTTCGTTTTTGAAGGTTGCCGCAACAAATCAACAACAACAACAACAACAAAAAAAAACAACAAAGGTGATTACATAAAGATACAATTGTTATATATAGTATGTATTATATATATTGTGCATATAACAACTATATATGCCAATACTATAAGCTGTGTGCAGCCAGTATTATAATAGACCAAAGTACGCGCACAAGTCGCGAGTGAATTGAGGAAAAGCCAAGTACACTCACTCAACTACACAGTCATATTTTCTGTTTTCTGGGTGTCAGAAAACTTGTGCTCTATATATTATACAATTTTTATATTTTGTCTTCAGTTCTGTTTTTTTTTTTTTGGGCGTGCCCTGTTTGTAACCGAGTGACCCCATTAGGAAGCAAGCTTGGGGTTTTTTCTTTCTTTTTTTGGCCAGCTAAACTTCAAGGTCACCGCACACGCTTCTAACGGCCGCAGGGCAGCGAAATCTTTTCACCTGCAGGCCGTGAATCAGCAAAAGTTTGATTAAATTATTAGATAAATTAACTGACGCTGTCGTTGCTCGTTTCATTTCTCGGAAAATGGAAAGCAACGCTTTCGTAATTATTTCTTGCGTGATTGGCCTTTGTTTTGTTTTTTCTGGGAAAACTTCTAGCTAACTCACGGAATTGACCTATAATAATTTTTGGGATTTTTTTCCATATATATCATATAAGTATTTGCGCTCAATAGCTAAGCGGCATCTAAAGAATTGAGCTCAACAATTAAAGCAAGTGAATCACAAAACAAATAACAAAAAAATTCCCAAGCTTCTTTCTCATAAAGCGATAACAGATTTCTGAGAATTAAAATTGTTGTCTTCTGTCTGCTGACTTGCAGGAACCCATCGAGCTGAAGAAGCGGCTGGAGGAAGTGCGTCTGCTGGAGTCACGTCGCTCCGCTCGACTCGCCGATCAGGATCGCGACACGGACTTTGCACGGCTCGCCGACATGGGTGGCGATCGTCGCCGTACCACACACAGTATTGAGGTGCCATTGACGCTGCCGCCGTCGCACAAGTGAGTAACTAACACCCTGCAAATAAACCGGCTTGTTTTGACGGGCATATTAGATATTACGTATACGCAGGGTAGTCGCCGGTCGTCGCTTTAGTCGCTGTGTGCACAAATGTATGCAAACGGCTGGCGTCCGTGGAGTCTAGGCTATATCAATAATTCATAAGCGGCGACAAATTAGCGGAACAAACCGACAAGTCACGGACAGATACAATATGTTCTCTGCTACACTCCGCTACCACTCCCCCTTCCCGTTCCGTCGCCGGAGCTTATCTAAGACCCCACAGGCCAGACTAGACACCGCCCGGCTATTTAGCATAGACAGCGCCAACGTCGCTGCAATTACACTTATATAAAATGGCTGGTGTTGTTTCCCCTACTGCTCCCCCCCTTCAGCGCCCTCCCTCAGAATAGTAATACGGACAGTGACTGTGTCATTTGGCGTTCGAAACTACTCCGACCGATTGCAAAATAATTCGAGTCCGCACAGACGACGCGACGTCGCAGAAAAAACAAAAAACAAAAATCAAGCGCACTTGATTACGACGTCAAATTGTCGCGCGATATCAGTGCAGAGTAGTGCAAGTCCAGGCATTTAACTACACACAATAGACTTTGCTTGAAGTGATATAAAAATTAAGTGTATATCAATAAATTATATTTCAGTCCCATTCAGCGAATTATCGTCGAGTGTTTAGGGGCATTGCGAGTTGTTTGTCAGGGTATTCGCGGTTCGTTGTGAAACTTTGCTGTGCGGCTGGCTGATCGCTTATGTGTCGACTTGTTGATTTCAATTTCAATAAGCTTCGCTTTGCCGCTCGGCAAAACTATTAGTCAAGTGCGCAGAAAATAAATAAAACACAAACACAAACAGCAAAAACAAGGAAAACAAAATGCCGGCCACGTTCTCAATTGATAATAAAAGTAATAACAATAATAATCGAAATAACAAAATGAAACGAAACGAGACGAAACAAATGAAAGCAAGATGAAGAGAGAATATGGCGAAGTACGAAGTGTGCAATTGCGTCGTAATCGAAAAGAAAGGGAACAAAACTAAAACCTAAAACGAGAGAGCAAGCAGCCAAATGAAAACTGTAACAATAAGAACAATAACAATCGAAAACTGCAATGCACCAAGAGCAGCAGCAGCAGCAGCAACAGCAGCAGCAGCAGCGGAGGCGTCGACAATGTCTGTAATAAAATTCAAATAAAATTCAATTGAGTTCAGCGCTGAGGCGCGCTGCGTTGTGCCAGTTTAATTTAATTACTTACATACACACACATGTACGCCCAGGGGTGATGAACAGCGAGGGGCGGGGGGGGGGGGGGCGAAGTGGAGCAGCAGCTGGAGCAGCGCTCACAATTTGCCGGTCGCATTTATCTTGAGTCCAGTTGATATGCTTGCTTCGTGTTTATTGCTGTTGTTGTTTCATTCAATTCGAACTCGAATGCGGAAGTATTTATTTCGCGCACAGATACGCAAATGCGGCCCACTGTGCGTGTGTGTGTGTGTGTGTGTCGTCGCCATTTTGTCGTCGTTGTCTTCCATGGCACGCGGTGTTTTGATATGCGCAGCTCCCTCTCCACATTCCTCTCCCGCTCTCTCGCTCTATCTTATGTGTGTACACGTGTAATGATAACAACACCTTCTCACACACACACACACACAAGAAACCAGCTCACCTTGCACACACACGCATACAAAGAAGCTTGCAATCAAACGAATGCCACGCGTGTTCCAACACGTAATGCGACGTAATATTCTTCGCTCTGCCTTCCTCCCCCCCCTCACCTCACCCCTCGATCATCTGCCTGCCCCTCCCCCCTCTCCTCCCCACACACTCAACTGCTAATCTAAAATGTGATTTTCTCGCTTACGTACGCGACTTGTTGTTGTTTAGTGTGTTTTTAAGCTTTTTATATTTATTAATTTACATAGTTCGCGCCTCTCCACTCAACATCAACATGAACAAAAGCACAAAGCGAGCTCCAGACGCACTGAGAGCTCGCCATCTATATATACATATGTGTATATAGTTGAGGGCTTTAGTTTAGTGGTTGCCGTAAACAGAAAAGTGTTACAAATGAATTCGTAGCGTTTGCGTCGTCGCTATTTGATAATTGAATTCGTAAACACCACAAAGAAAATCAAGCAAAAGCCAAACTATTAAATAATATTTGCTTTTGATTCACTCGCACACGTGGACCTCATTTAAGCATATTTGTATTTTTTGCTGTTGTGCTGGGCTGTTTGTTCAGTTGCAGGGCCAATGATATAATTTATATATGCATTTGCATTTAGCTATTTACCTAAACAAATAATAATCACAAAAAAACACACAAACGATAAACAACTATTTATCAAGTCGGACTTCAATTAAATAAATGACGTTGTTGCATTACAAACGTCTTTAGCGCTCTAAGCGCTTAATAGACTCCTCGACGTACAGCTGACAGATATCTCTCACTTTTCTCACTTCTCTCTCTCTCTCTCTGTCGCACTTATATCAAGGTTTCACACCTCACAACCTCTCAGCAAAGAACAAAACGCTGCAACTGCAGCTGCCACAACGACAACAACAGCAAAATTAAATTAAATCCCATGAATAACAAAAAATAAAAACAAGGCAAAAGAGAAAGAATTAAATGCGGAAAAAACTGGTAATAAATATAATAAGCGCGTAATTATCGCGTAAATGTCAATTTACGCTGCGAACGCGTTGCGTCAGTGCTAATTTTCAACGCTAGACTGAATAGACCGGCCGGTCTCCAGATCCCTCGCATCTCCCCCCAGTCCCGCCGTCCCTGCAGCGCTTAACTCCTCAGAGCTGCTGCTGCTTAATGAAAGCGTGTAAGCGCCAATTGGCCAGGCATGTTGTTTGTTGCTGTAATTGCCATGATTAACAACAAAAACAACAGCAGCAACAGCAACAGCAACGTCGACATCAGCTGCCATATGACTTGTGCTTGCTTTTTGTGCAAAAAGCAAACAATGTGTGCGGAAAATTGCAGCGCGCCAAGTAAAAATTATAAAAAAAAAACAAAGCAAAAACAAAACAAAAGCAAAATAATCATTTACAAAACAAAACCAGTTTACCGTTGGCCACAACAACAACAACAACAACAATGACGCATCGCAACTTTGCAAATGCACTTTGACAAAAGCTGCTCAAAGTCGGTTTTTATTTTGCTTGGCAGCGAACTTGGAATATCATTGTGCATATATTTGTTTTGATCAACAGCAATTAAAGCTGGGCAAATTGCCAGCCAAGTTTATTATAATTTTTATTGTTAATGAGTCGCATAAGATTGTTGAAATTATTTAAATGATTTGCCTTAATGCATCGCTGCTTCTGCATATTAATAATCATTAGAAGAAGCTGGCAAAAGAAATGCCATATTTATTATTATTGCTGCTCGCTGCTCTGCTATCAAATGTCATTTGTTAGCCGTAATCTCGCGTTGATCGTTGATGCATCGCAAGCTTTGTGTTTTTGGAGTGGAGGCATGTGAAAAATGCATAAACAACAACAACAGCCAAAGCATTTGGCTGTCGTGACGTCAACTAAAGCAACAACTACGATAATATGACAACAACAACAACAAGAGAAACAAAAGTAAATACAAAAACAGAGACAAATTCAGACAACAACTGGCTGCGATGCTGGCAGCAGCAATTAGCCGAGTCTTGAAAAATATTTGCCGTTGCTTTTGCCGCCAAGAATATGCGAGTGTGTTTGTGTGTGTGTGTGTGTGTGCACAAATATTATTCGGAGCGAGTGTTTGTGTTGCCCTCAAAAAAGAAATAAGTACAACAACAACAACAAAATACTTAATTTCAGTACAATAAAAAGTCAAGTCGAGCGCAGAAGTGGGTCAAAATTATTATTGAAGCAGAACAAAAACAAAGCAAGCTGCAACAGCAGCAGCAACAGCAACAGCAACAACGACGAGACAACGATAATGGCGAATGCAGTGCTAACAAAAAATAAAAAACAAAATTAAACTACACAAAGTGTGGGGGGGAAAAAATAAATTTATAATCATTTTCTAAGCATTGCTTCATAAGCGGCGGCCCCTCGACAGCAAATTATTGAAATGGATTCGCATTCGCGTTCGCATTCGAGTTTCACATTTTGCAGCTAAGCCCAGAGATACTCGTTAGATACTCGCCAGCTCGCTCCATGCCTCTCCCTCTCCCTCTCCCTCTCCCTCTTTCTCCCCGTCGCTGCCCGTTTTGGGGGCACAAATGCGATTGCACATTGTGCGAGAGTGGCCAATGTTCCGTTCGTTCCCTTTACCGTTGCCGTTTGCCAATGAACAACGAACGTAAACACAATTTTCCGATGTTCTGCACGAATAGTTTGTTTGATCGTAAAATTTTATACTTGCATTCAAATCGCGGTGCAACAAATAAAAACTCGCCAAATGCCATTTGCAAGTTAAGCTCCTTTGCCTCGTCTCTCTCTCTCCCTCTCTCTCCCCCTCTCTCTCTCTCTCTCTTTCTTGCTGTGCCTTTTTGTTGTCGGCCTTTTGCACATTTTGTGTCCACGCTACGGCCGACAAAAGGAGGTTTTGAGCCCTCATATATAGATATATTTTGTAGGTGCTCAATTGCAGCTAAAAGGTAGCAGGCCATGAAATGGATTTGCATATGCTGAATAGCTGAAAAAATCGCTTCAATTAAATGCCCAAAACATAACTTAATAAAAAGCTGTTCAGTTTGCATATTACGTATACGCAATATATTTTTTTTTTAATTGATCTGGCAAGCACATCATGTTTTTCTTTTTTGCTATTGCCATCAATCAGTTTGAATGCTTTCAAGCTGTTGCAGGCAGTCAGTTTATTCACATATGTTCGAGTGCAACTGCAATTGGCTTTGCCACCGGACATTTCTATTAACGCTCCCTCGCTCCCTCCGCCCCTCAAGGGAAAGCGGGCACTAAACGCCCGTCGTTATGCGCGATAAGTGTGTGTTTTGTTCGCAATATGCAAAATATGCATTCATTGGCCGGCAACAAGTCTGTCGACGATATACGTTAGGTTCGATCTGTGGCATGGGAAAAGCTGTTGAAGGTAGCGGCTCGTTAGCCCCAAAAAACTGAGCGAGCCACCACACAACAACAACTGGAAGTCGTTGCCCTGCAGCGATCCTGCATCGCAGTCGCATTGAAATAGGCCAAAAACGACGGCAACAATTGCGCATAAATTGAGCTCGCAACTTGTGTCGACTATTTCTGTTTCTATGTTTCGGTGTTTTTTTGTCGATTCCGATCGCTGGCAATAAAAAGTTAATGTGCACACTTATGAGTGGTGGCCGCGGGGCGCGAAAAGATCGGTGGGCGTGGCATGCAACGCACGCAACCAAATGTTTGGGGCGAAAAACGCAAATTCTAGGAACGGAAAATGCGCAAAAATTAGATTGAATTGTTGTTTTTGTGTGTGGCATGGGGCAAGAGGCAGCGCATAATTGCAGTTGCAGCAAGACGGTGTCTTGTCTGCCTTGCATCTGTGGGGAGGGGGAGGGGGAAACTTGGCCCCAACTGGCAATTTGATTGAGTCGTTTTCAATTGTAATGGCAAACGCTGCGGGTGTTGGAACTGACGTGCGACGACTGAATGACTGACTGACTGAGTGACTGAGTGAATGACTGACGGCTGGTCGAATGTCTGGAAACAAAAGTCATTTGCCAAAGTCTCAAAAAAAAAAAAGGGGGGAAAATGCAAACCGCACGCTATAATTTTGCAAGCTACGAACAGAGTACAAAGTTACAGTTACACATTTCTAGCCTTTGGCCAGTGCAAAGCGCCAAAGGAGCGAGTGAAGGGGGGGCAACAACTTACAACAAGCTAGAGAACTGATTTTGGCTTATTTTTGTGACTATTGCGGTCGTTGGGCAATTGTTGCAATGCTTTCTTCTGTTGAGACTGTTGTCAATTAAAGTTCAAGCCTGCTCGAGAAGTTCTGTTAATGCCTTTGGGCATTGTCATTGTGCGAGACGACGACCTGCAAGAGGCAGCAACAAGAGGCAGCAACAAGGGGCAGCAGCAGCAACAATGGCAACAATGAGCGAGCCATTTACATGAAATTGTTGTATCACGTTTAATTTGGCAATTTGAATGCAAATACGTTTGCAGCGCTCTTCGCGTTCGCTCGTGATTTTTTTTTTGTTTTTTTTCTCTTTTGCTTTTCTTTTTCGCCAACAAGATACTTGAGACTCTAATGAAGGGATGGATTTTCATCTAGCCACGTTTCAACTTGACACAAAACCAAAAGCAAAACACACCGCAGCCTTGGCCAACAAACGACGAAAAGAAAACAAAATAATCGCGTCGCCGCCTCTCGACATTAAATCAAAAATGTTGCGCTTAGCTGCAGCTGAATCAAAGCTGCGATGCCTGGACACACTCTCTTTTTATATATATATATATATTTACTTCTATAATTAAAGTGCTGAGCGCAGTTTGTTTGCTGGGCTGTTGCGATTTGTTAATTGAATTAAATGTTGGCCAAGCAGCGTCTGAGCGGGTCATCAAAATGCAGCTGGCAACTTCGCCCCTGCGGGCTATGGATTCTATAGTTTGTTGTTGTTGTTGTTGTTGTTGACTCTGTCTCTCAGTCTGTGCGCAACCCATTTAGCCAAAGTGTGCGGCAGCTCTGCAGGCTTAACTGTAAAAGCAAACGCACGTACGCGACGACGACGACGACGTCGAGAGGTCTCAGTGCAGCGCAGCTCTTGGCCAATGCGAGTGGGCCAAGCAGCGGTCACACAATGGGCCTCAACTAGCAACTGACAATTTATTTAGCTACGTTTTTTTATAGCTCAATGCATATATTAAAATATAGTTGCTTAACTACAGAAAAGTTGCATTAATTTCTAGCTCATTTGCCGTTGTTTGCTTCATTTGCCCCACTGTGCGTCGCCAGCGCGTAATTCCCATGGTCGTGGTCGTGGTTGTGGTCGTGGTCGTCGCTGTGGTCGTGGACTTGGTTGCATGGCCGACCAAGTACCGCTAAATTGTTGCACAGCCAATTGCAGCAACATCAGCAAACGGCGACGCTTCCTGACGCTTGCTGCGCTGCATGCTAAGCAGCTGGAGGCGTTGGCAATGCCGCTGACACATGAGTGACAACAACAACAACAACAACTACGTGCTGCCCACATGCGAGCTGAGTACCTGAGGCAGGTGTGTCGTCCGTCTGTCCGTCTGTCCATCGAGCCTAACTCGCTTGTGACAACTGCCAAGCTTGTTACGCCCTTTTTGGCGCTGTCACACGCTTATTGGCGCTGTCACATCCCGACTGTTTTGGCCTCTTTGGCTTTGGCCCACACTCGTTTCCGAGAGAGAGCGAGAGAGCGAGAGAGAGCGGGACAGCATCCTTAGTTTTTCACGCAGATGTTAACTGATTTTTCAAATTGAATTTCTGGTGATTTATCAATTGGCCAAAAGAGACAATAGAAAGCGACGCGGCCAGCACAATTGCAGGTACAGTAGGCACCAGCAGACTAGTCGCTAGCTATCTATATCCATATATCTCCCTCTCTCCCTCTCTCTCTCTCTCTCTGTCTTGCTGGCAAGGTGCAGTTTGTTGAACAGACGCCGTCTGGGGACAAACCAACGACTGCTGGCCCAGCGCAGCCTGTCACTCGCAATAGTCCGCGTATTTCTAATGGAGCAGACAGGCAGCAACACACACACACACACACACACACACACACACACTGAAACACACTCACTTTGTTCGTGGCTAGGCTCAAGTTCAAGTTGCGCCTGCTCCTGTTTTGCTGGCTGCCCTTGAGCAGCAGCAGGGAAAAAAGAAAATAAGCATCGACGACTGTGCGCCTCAAATTAATACGATTTTTATTCATGACTGCTGGGCAGGGACCTCGGGGCGCCCATGGGTCGATTGGGAATCTGGCTGGCAGCCGCTGTTTGCCGCTGTTGCCACTGCCACGGCTACTGTTGCTGCCACCAGGTTGCCACCAGGTTGCGAGTGGCAATTGCAAAACATTGCCGCTGGCTTCCGTTGCCGGAATGTGGTGACAATGCTTCTCGTCGTTCGGCTTTTCTCCTGTTCTTCTTTCCATTTTTTTCTTTTTTTTTTGTTCAGTTTGCTGATGTCGCGATGTTGTTTTAAACAATTGCAATTCTTCTGCCCATCGCCGCTGTCGTCGTCGCTTTGCTATTTTGTAGCTGTTGTCGTTGTTGTCGACGTCTTTAGCCGCCGTCGCAATGTTAGTAATTTGTGCAAATGAGCCTCTAAATGGCATAGAGAGCTCTAGACGTGAGCAGCAACTGCAACAACAAAACAAAAAAAAAAAAGCAACCACAAAAAAGAAACGAAACGAAAATAGACAAAATGTAAAAGCATTTTCAGCAGTGGGGAAAACTGTTAAGCGTTTGTGCAACTCAATTGCCTTGGAAAATCTATTTCTCTATTTTATGTTAATTGACAATTAGCGGACTACTGCAAAATGCTCTAAACTCCAATTTAATAGTGCAAATAAACTATTAAACAAAATTAATTTAGCGGGGCTATATTTAAATGCCAATTTTATTGCGAAAAATGTTTGAAATAAATCTAAAATTGAGTTGAGTTTGAATTTATTGCACAATCTCAATTGATATAGAAAATATCTGCAATTATTTAATTGTCAATTTTAGTTTAAATAAGTCTATTTTGCACTGATTTAAAAGCAGTGAGTTAAGTTTGAATTTATGGCACTATCTTAATTAATATAGATAATATCTGCAATTATTTAATTGTCAATTTTATTCAAAAATAGTTCAAATAAGTCTAGTTTGCATTGATTTAAAAGCCGTGAGTTGAGTGTGAATTTATTGCACAATCTTAATTAATATAGAAAATATCTGCAATGAATTTTGACGGTTCTCAAGTGGCGCGCGTTGAAATTGAGGCCAACAATTTAGGGGAAACAGCTTCGAACGTAATCAGAACGAAAAGTGCGAAGCCAAAAGCACGTGCTCCACATTTTTTTGTTGATCATGGGCGGCGAATGGCAGAGAGAAAGAGAACGCGGAAGAAGGAACGAACTACGCATCAAAAAAATACGAATGAATTGAAACTAGTATTTACTACTATTGCTACTCAGCGTTTGTTTGTTATCTATGCTGCCAGACACCCAAAAAAACAACACAAAAATGGCAGCAAAAAAAAAAAACAGAAAGAAAAAAAGTTAACACAAAATCCAAAACATAATAATGCAAAAGTAAACAACGAATTGTGGCGTGATAAAAAAAGAGCGACAGACGAGAAGCAGCGAAAAATACATATATATATGTATATATGTGAATAAATAAAGGAAAACAAAGTTAACAAAAAGCAAATATACGCAAAACACACGCATGTGCCATTGAGTTAAAAGTTCAGCTTCCCTCGCTCTTTGGCTCTTTGGCTGTTTCAGTTTCTCACTTGGCCTAAACTTCCCCCTCACGCACAGCGAACGGAGTCACGACACACATTTTACAGTTACGCATTAAACACACACACTCGCACACACATAGAAATTAGCAACAACAACTGTTTGGCTGTTTACTCTGCTCGGTGTGTTTTTATGCGTATATGCGAAATTTCCGCCTTCTGGCCAAGTTTGTCTGCGTGGCTCACCTGCCAGCGAAGGCCGCAGTCAAATTTCAATATTTGTTTACCTTTTTTTTTTGTTTTTTTTTGTTTTCGTTGCGGACGGCGACAGACAGAAGCAGCAGCAGAAGCG
Organism: Drosophila siamana; assembly: GCA_035047445.1. Classification (NCBI taxonomy): domain Eukaryota; kingdom Metazoa; phylum Arthropoda; class Insecta; order Diptera; family Drosophilidae; genus Drosophila; species Drosophila siamana. The sequence goes on along the minus strand of JAWNPP010000004.1, from coordinate 11,850,895 downwards.
GAGCCAAAGCCTCAACTCACTCGGTCCCTGAGCTGGGGGAGCCGGTCAGGCATTTATTTGCTTTATTCGATTTTATTGCTGTTTTCATTTCGGTTTTTTTTTGGGCAAAATGTATGAAATGTGTGTCAGCGACGCACAAAATAAAGAAAGAAACCCGCAAATTAACAACGGCAACAACAACATCACGATTTCATAAAGAGGTCGCCTTTTATTGTGTTGTCGTTGTTGTTGTTGTAAGAAGCGCGCAAAACAAGAAAACAACAACACCAACGCAAGCAAATCAAATTCAACCATGCGAAATTTTTGGAAATTACGCATAGGCCGAAAATTTGAATTAGCCACACGCAACAACGACAACAGCTTCGCCCTGAAAACAGCTTCGCACACAAATAAAAAAAAACCAACGAAAAATAAGAGGGAAATAACAAAATTAGTCATAAGTACTAGCCACGGGCCAACAATTTAGCTGGCCAAAACTATCGACGTCATAGGCGCGTAAACAATTTGCGAGCACAAGAAAAACACAAAAAGAGAAATCCAAATTTCTCAAGTAATTCGATCGCCTTCAACGATAAAATAGGTGTTTGAAATGTCGTGCAGAGACGAAGAAGCAAACTTATTTTCGAGCAGATAATTCGCATATAGCTGAAGCAATTTCATTGAATTTTCACGGTCGAAATGAAAATGTTGCGTATACGCAAGGTGTTGCGCTCGAAAGTGTTGCGCGCAGTTCATGGTTTATTTGCGCTATTTTATTTTATTTTCGGCGCTCCACTTGTTGTTATTTCACAATGACTTTCGCGTTTCTTATCGTACAAACTGATAAACTAGTCACAAAAAAACAAAAACAAAAGCTTCAATGAAGTTCGCCTGCCATTGAGGCGACAGAAATATATAACGTTCGCTTTTCTATTATCTTTAGATCTTTTGCACCCTCAAGCGCTGACTTGTTGCCGTTTGACGCAGATACTTCAGTTTTGCTGGACATTAAGGCTGCGCAATTATCGAACTTTTGTGGGGCATTGAACCCCCCTAAATAAAATATATATATATATATATGTCGATCAGATTTTGGGCAGCAATGCGCCTAAGTCTAAATATACGAATTAAAACAATTTCGGGACGGGCGGACTTCAAATTCGTGTTCACTTTTACTTTTGTGTAGCTTCTTTGTGTATTTTTGGTGAAAGTCGCTCAAATCACAGTCAAAAGTAAAAACAATTTTGTGCTGTGCCATTGTTTAATGTCTGCTCTCGACTGTCTCTGGTCCTGGCCTCGAACACAACAATTACCCGATCCAATTTGGCGAGCACGTGTCTAATTCAATAAACTCATTTTGCAGCGGACTTTAATTGTATTTCAGTTTGTGTTGAGTTTTGTTTTCAGTTTGCTTACTATTTTTGTTTGGTATTGCACAGACCACAAATCAAACCAAATCGAATGCAACTCAATTCCAAAGCAGCAGCAGCAACAACTGCAACGTGAGCTATAAATTGCAGTTGCAACTAATTTTTATGCGGCATGCAAACGAATAGAAAGAGCGAGATACCCAACAACAACAACAAGAGTTTCCCTCTTGCCACTCTTGGTTTTTAGGCATATCATATCGCATCTCTGGAGCGCGCATATTTCCGACAGCCGCCGCCGCCGCCGCAGCTCAGCGCATTGCGATGTAATTTTGCTTTCAACACCTTTTTTTTTTTTCTCTTTTGCTAGCTGGCATGCAACGTTTGGCCGCTGGCATCGCCTGCTGATTGCAACCAGCGGCGTGGGCAAATAATTGCCAAGCAAAACACAGCGAACGGGCCAAAGTTGCTGCGCTGCGGCTCATCGCCCAGCAGCCAACAGCAGTCGGCAGCCAACAGTCGACAACCAAGTGAAAATCACTGCACATTTCCCAGGCTCAATGCGAGTTGAGCTGGCCCCGAAATCGGCGCGAATATATCGCATTTCAATCACGCGCCAGAGCAGCGCCAATTCCCCAGCACTGTTGCTGCTTTGTTGCTTCGCTTGTTGTCCGATCTACGCCTGCCGCAATTTACGTGCGGCCACGCAGCCAACCAGCCTCAGTGAGTGAGTGAGAGAGAGAGAGAGAGAGAGAGAGAGAGACACTCAGCGACGCTTCGAGATGCTGCGGCCACCAATTGCAGCGAAACTGCAGCTTGCAGTTTATTAAAGTTTGCTGCGCAATCGAGCGGAAAGCAACGGCCTGTTTATTGTTGTTGTTGCTGTTGTTGCCGCTGAACCTAACGGTACCGATTGTGCGCACAAAATGGCCACATCGTGATGGCTAAAATATCCCCACAGTCCACAGTCCACAGCACGCGTCTCAGGCCGGCCGGCAAAAATCAAGCGCTGCTGCTGCTGCTGCTGTTGCTGGTCAGCAAAGCAGGCCTAATGCAGAGATTTCCAGAGTCGATTTATGCGCAAATTTACTTTTATGCGATTAGCAACGAGCGGCACAAATTTATCGTCAAGTTTAGTCAATTTAATTGGGGCGCAGAAAGTAGCAAATGAAGCTGAAGGTGCCAAATGGATAAAAGCCAACATCAACAACAACAGAGCAACGTTCCTGCTGCTGCTCTCAGCCTCAGGTCGCTGCATTAGACAAAAGGCGAAAAAACCAAAACCTGGTAGCCGGGCAATAAAATTTTATGGCAGCTGTTCTCCGAAGGAGTTGCATTCACTTCAATGCAGCGAACAACAACAGCTTATTGCTTTTGCCTGCAGCCTGCAGCCTGCAGCCTGCGATGTGTTGTTGCACAATGGACCCAAATGGAGTCTCTCTTACTTTTTTGCGCAAAGGGTTTCGAGCAGCAGCAACAGCTGAATGCATTTCCACGTTTCGGCTTAAATGTAGCTGAAGTGCTGATGGCAGCGATAAGCAAGCGGGCAACAAAAGACAACTGCTGCAAAATGGTCTATAAAATCGAACAGCGAGCGCTCAGAACTATTGTCATATATTAATGATGCATGTGCAGCTACCAAAGCAAAGTTCGATGCTCAAGCGGGAATTAATTAAGCATACAGGAAACTCTATTAGTGCATTCAATGTCCGTTTGCAAATTAAGCTCGTGATGGGCTAAAAACTCTGCAAAGTTTCTTTTGCATTACTCTGCACTCATCAATAATTGCTGCAGCTCTGCCTGCTGGCAGTGCATCAGAAATACAGTCAGAAAGACGCTGATATCATTTTGCACACAGCTATGAAATATTAATCCGAGCACGCAACGAGCAAAGGGCAAATAACAACGACGTCGCAACGTCTCAATTGTTTGAATAAGCAGCTAAAGAGCAGCGAGCCAAATGCGAGAGAGGGAGAGAGGGAGCGAGAGAGAGAGAGAGAGAGGCAGAGAAAAATAGCTGAAGGAGCAGCTAGCTAGATTTCCACTCAACTTGATTACGAGTATTTCAAATCAGTTTTGCCGTTTGCCGTTTGAAAATGTTTTGAATTTATGACACGCCGCGTCACAGTCGCTTCAGTCGCGTCTTTATTATCCTTCAGATCCTTCAGGTCCTCCACTTGGTTGCCTCGCTTTGGCTTTTGCTTTGGCTTTGGCTGCATTCACTGGCTGCATTCTTTTAGCTGCCTTTGTCCAAGTTATTCGAGCGTAAAAATGATGTTCATAAAGCTAACGCCAAAGGATATCTGAATTGGCTGCTGTGCCATTGTTGTGCTCGCTATTGTTGTTGTTGTTGTTGGGGATTCCAAGGTTGCTTCAAGGTGAACTTAAAGCTGAAACTCTTGCCTTTTAAATAACAGTAAAAAAAAAGAACAGAATAACAACAATAATAGCCATAAATTAATTTTTGCAAAAGGTCAGTAAAACAAAAATTTACCATCAAATATTTGTGTATCGTCGCGTATTGTTTGATGCTATCGTAGCTGCCAATTAATGACGAATGAGCAGCAATCGACAACAACAACAATAGCAACAATAACAACAATGCAGGGGCATTCAAAATCGCTGGCCACAAAATTAGTTAAATGGAAAAATAGTTTTTGTTGCATTGAAATGCCTCACGGGGCGATTATCGTAAAGAGACCTCGTCACATTGTTGTTGCTGTTGTTGTGCAAATTACATCGACAACAACAATGTGTGTTTGTTCATTTGTGTGTGTGTGGCGGCGGCTGCTTTGATGTGCCTCGAGTTTAGGCTTTTGCGAGGGCGTCTAATTAAAGCCGAGCCTCAGAACGAACAACTGGGCCAATGCTGCTGGCAGCTGAAATTCTTTGAATTCGAATTGCCTGGCAAAACAAAGCACAACAAATGCGGCGCTTTATCTGCGAGCGCGATGCAATAAGTAACCGACAAATTACCTCCTCCCCACCCCAGCATCAAAACAAAATGGGTTTACATGGGTCTATCTAAATAACTATCTATGACACTGGCCGTCAGCTGAAACACATTAATTTACGTTACGCTAAACTAACGCATCTTTCCCATCTCCAATTGCAGCTCACGAAAGCGTCCGCCGAGCGACACTTACGACTGCAGCAGCGATGAGTGCAAAGTGGACGTGATGAACGAATGCAATGCAGCATTGATTCTAATGAATCTACACAACTCGCCGAATACCGGTAAGCCGACTAGTTATAGCCCTAATCTACATATATAATATTCAACATTTTCTGCTTGCTGTGCAGTGTCGGACAAATGGTTTGGCTCCAGTCCGGGCAGCAGCTCGTCGGCCTCCTGGAGCTCTGGGTCGGCATCGCCGCCGCTGAGCGACGACGGCAGTGCACTGCACGGACACATCATATTGTCGCCGCACGATGCGGCCATTGCATCGGCAAATGCACGCATACGCACAACATCGGTGTCCACATCGGACGAGGGCATTGTCACCGACTTCAAGGAGGAGCGCAAGAAGAAGGTACGTGTAGCATACGATAATATCGGGGCGATAATGCGGAATGCGGCCAACTGAGATGCGGCCAAACAGAGCGCAGCACACAATGTTGCCGTCGATCTTAATTGCAACTTTGTAAATAGAATTTAATTGCTATAATTATATAGATATGCAGAAATTTATGTAAATGCCAGCATATATATACATATATATTCTTGGCACAGCGACAGCGCTGAAGATGTGTATCACGGCGTATGCATAATTCGCCTATTGAGTCATTACTCATACGCAATGTGGGCAGCAGGAAACAAGCTTGTGCTTGCTTGCTCGCTTGCCAAGAACATCAATCAAAGGGCAACACTCGTTAACTGCACACACACGAAATGCTCTTTGTGAAATTTCAATTCGCAAAAGTTTGCGGGCGTTTAACGTATTTTACTCTTGGGGTGTGTATGGAGAAGTTAGAAGTTGTTTTTTCTCTCTTTTTTTCTATACTTAAAACTCAAAAGCGCAGTAAAGCAGCTTACGCAACTTTTTCAGCTGGCTCTGCAATTTGTTTGCCCGCCATCTACAAGCATGTACCCAACTATTTAGATATCTTTCTTGTGTTGTGTGTGTGTGTGTGTTTGTTTGTTTGTTTGTCCGCCTGTGCGTCACTTTGTCAGCTCGTCTTTCAGGTTGTAGAGCTGCTGCTGCTGCTTTTAAGGGCTCTCTAAGCACAACAGAGCAAAAGGGAGAGGGAGAGGGAAAGAGATAGAGAGCACACACAAGGCCGCAACAACGGCAGCGGACACGATACGTATCAAAAGTGAACAACGACAACAGCAGCAGCAGCAGCAGCAGCAGCAGCAAAAGCAGCGTTTGTCGAGCATTTGTTAACCTTGAATATGTGATTAGATTTTATTTACATTATGGCAACACACCATCGTCACTTCTTACGCCCCCGCACTCCACGTGCTACAAAAAAAGGGCTGTTTGAGTCGAGCGAGAGAGGGAGAGAGAGAGCATGATAATGATAATGCAGGCGAGCAGGCGAGGTGATAAAATCGCTTTGGCAGCGGGTTAAAGGTTTACAATGCTGATGATTCAGTCGAGTATTAACTGATTGGCAAATATGTTTGTTTGCCCTGCTTGTCGTCGTTATCCGCTGCACAGCCGTCGAGTCAACAATTAAGCAACGCTTTGGCCTTTGTTATTTGTTAATCCCACCTCGACTTTAGCTCAATTCCTAGCGTATTCTTCTCGGCAATTACATCAGCCAGTCTGTCTGGCTGTCAGTCGGTGTGATTTCCCTATGGCTAGACTTTCACTTTGCGCTGTGTCCGGCTGATTACCTGTTGCACAACAGCGTCCAAAACTTTTGCCCAAAAATTGTCATGTTTCCGGCTTTGTCTGCGGCCCGAGTGCATTTGAATGAGGGGCGGGGCGGGAAGGGGGCGCCACAGCAGCTGCCACTGGAGGCGCAGACAATGCGCACACAAATTGAATTGCGGCACCCCCCCCCCACACTCCCAAAAAATTGGGGGCTCTGACGGTCATTTTGAAAGACATTTGCAACATTTCCGCATAATCTTCTTGAATGTGGCAAGCAAACAAAAAGCAGACAAAGCGATAAATGCTTACGACAAGCGGATGGACGGACAGACAGATAAATAGATATCGCCAGTTAGATAGATAAATGGGAGCTGCGCGAAATGATCTCAGCGCTTGGCATTGAGCGTTGGCAGGCGGGCAAAGCTGTCGGTCGAGCTGCAAACGCTGCAATGAATGCAATTAATGTCTAATTGTGTGCAATTATTGTTGTTATGTGGCAGCGTGGTTGTGTGTTGCATTTGTTTGCGGCGAGCAGCACCAAGGAATGAGCAATTTCCAGCAATGCTTGACAGCCAAGTGGACACGTGGCGCATACGTAACGTTGTGTGCATTACTCATACGCACGGTTAAACGCAATGCGGCTGTCACTGTGGCTGTGGCTGTGACTGTGGCTCTGCGGTATCAACATCAACATGAACGACGGCAGCGACTTTGTCTGCCTGCTGCTGCTGCTGCTGTTGGTCGGGACAACATGGCGCATGATTAACCTTCATTACTCAACCGAGCGGCCGAGCGTTGAAAATTACTCATACGCCATGATGGCTTTTGTTTTGTGTTCATTTGTGGTAGAAACGATTTTAAATGCAGATTTATGTGCATTCAACGCAGCAGTGACAACTGCTGCCGTCAAAGCCGTTTGTCGGCCTCACTCAAAGGGAAGGCAAGGGAAGGGGAACGGAGAACTTGAGCGTGAGCGTGAGCCACGGACTTTTGCCTTTTAATCAAGGCTGTGCGATTGCAAGGCTGGCAGCAAACCACTCAACTGCCAACTGGCAACCGCAGTGGATTGTTAAAGTGTTGCTCGTAAATTGCCCTGCTGCACACTTGTGCATTACAAGCGAGGCAAGGAAGGGCGGAGGAGGGAGGCACGTCGAGGGCGATTAGAAGTTTCACTGATTGAGCGCTTTTGTGTGTGTGTGTGTGTGGTTGAGGAAAAAAACTGTCTTAAAGTGCGTTTTTATTGCATTTTGTTGATGAAAGTTTGCATAGAATTTGAATTGATTAATTTGCGTGTGTTCTTCAAGGCGCAAAAATTAACGAAAAACGAAGAACTTTTAGCACAGCACGTTGGCAGCTTAGTCAGTTGTGTGGATCAGTCTAATTGCATGTTCTATGGTAGCAGCTTTTGTGCCACAAATTGTGTTTTTCGTTTTTATGAACGAACGAACGGCCAGAGAGTGCTTTTATTTTTGTTTTCTAACTAATTTGTTTTATAACATCAACACAGCCACAGCAACAGCGGCAGCTAACAAAAGCAAACACAAATTATAGTGCAAAATAAGGCAGACAGCGCGGCGTGTGCAAAGCACTGACATTGGCGCAAAATTCCGCGAGGGGTGGGCTTAGTCTAATGGCAGGGTAATGGCAAAGCAAAGCAATGGAAACGTAAAGGAAAAAGCCAAGGCGAGGCGAGGCGAGGGAATGCAATTGCGGTTTAGCTTTTGCGAATGCTGACAGTTCTAAGCAGCAGCAGCAGCAGCAACAACAAACGTCATGAGCGTCATGAGTTGAGTCAAAAGCCAAATGCAGTCGTCGGTCGCATCGTTGCCAGCCAACATGGCGCGGCACACGTGTCGCTATGTCAGCTTACAGCTGTGTGCGTGCGTTGGCAGCTTAGCTGCAATTTTGCCCCGTTTTTTTGTTTTTTTGTTTTTGCAGCCAGCTGTTTGTTTGCCAAAGATGCCAGAGTCTATTGCTTGTGCCTGCCACCGGGCTACTTATGATGGGTTTGAAGTGTGTGCGCGAAATGTCAGTCAAAGCGAAAGCCACTTACAGCTCCAAAGTCAACGCAATTGCATTATGTGCGCTGCTCATTTCATTACATTTGTCGTTTGCAGGGTATTCGCTGGTGCATCAGCGTGCAGAGCTTGAATTGCTATTTTTAGCTGCCGACAAACCTTTAGTCAGATCTCTCCCAGTTGTTGTTGGCTTTTGTTTGTTTGCTTTGCTTCGCTTAGCTTTCCTTCTTTTTTCGCCTTTGTGTTGTGTTGTGTCAATGTTTTTGTTTTCCTGCTGCATTTCTAAATAAGCTTAAGTTTATATTTATGATTTTCGCTGTGTCGAGCATCTTGGGCCGCCTAATGGATGGTAGATGGATGGACTTTGTTGTGCAGCATGCTTCGTTGCTCATATTTGGCTTTACTGTGTGCATTTATTTTTAAAACGCGCAGCGCACAGAAATAAAGCAAAAATTTAATTAAAAATTGTACAATTCAATTGCAAGAGTCTGTGTCGCGAGTGTGTGTGCAGCAACCTTGAAACAACATTCACTTGACAAACACAACAACTCACAGACACACAGCGAATACACACAGAGTGAGTACAGAGATTGGCAAACAGCTTCGGCGATGCCTTTGGCACTTGATTCATAAGCCAACGTCGTATTAATTTCACTCATATGGCAAACTAACCTTGAATTCTGATTAGGAAGCAATTTCAATTTATCTATCAGTCATTTATTTTGCTTGCGCTGCGCTCCGTCTCTCAATCGTTATATATATATATATATATATATATATATATATATGTTTTTTTATTGAGTTATTCAACTTGGCGGTTATTATTAAAAAGTTAATTGTGTGGCTAAAAAGCAATTTAGCCGCCCTTCGCCATCTCCATCTCCATCTCGATCTCCATCTCTGCTGCTGTTGTTCTTAATGCCAGGTGCAATTTTCAAAGCATTAGCGCAAATACTTGTAAATGATTTGGTTCAAGAGTCGAGTTGAGCAACACGGGGCGTATGAGTAATGATCGATCAAACAGCTGAGCAGCACAAATGATTATCGCACTGACAGTCAGCCAGTCAGTCAGCCAAGCTGTCTGCCTACGCTTGAACATTATATTATTGCGAGTGCACAGAGATTACATATAGTACATTATTTATTCGAGAGATTTATATTTCCGTCTCTCTTGAGTTTTGGGGGAAATTGAATCGGACAACTCGGAACTTGTTTTGGGCTCGCCAAGGAATCGCGCAAAGTGCAAAGTCATGCATAAAAGCAAAGTTTATTCAGTGTTTTTGCTTAGCTCGAAATTTATGTGTTTTAAAATTGAGCGTAAAGCTGTCAAATGCACATTGAAAGCCAAGACCCAAAACCAAAGTCTCAGCGGAAACGCACAACAAATACGAATGCGACTGCGTTGTAAAGTTAAAGGCGAAATACTTGCAGCAGCAGCAAACAATTCGTCTGCGTCACAACCAGGAGTGGCAGCCACAACAAAAAGCAAAAGTCAGTGAAGCACAGCCACTTGCATGTGTGTGAGTGGGTGTTGTTGTTGTTGCTGTTGTTGTTGCTGCTGTGCACGTTTGGGAGAAACGAACTCATAAATTTATCATAATTGCAAAAGGCAGAAAAATGTGACTGAAATGTGCAAGAGCAACAATGGCAACTGCAACTGCAACTGCAAATGCAATGCAAATGAAAAAGTCGTAAAGCAAAAATGCAATAAAAATAATTTGCCATAACAGGCGGCAGCGAAAAAAAGCAGAAACAAAAAACAAAAAACATTCCGCTGCTGTTTCCCATCACAACAATAAAAAGTGCAAGGCACTAGAAATAAAATTACAACTACTGCACAATTCTTCACATTTGAATTCATTATGTTGACATAACCGTAGCTGAATTGGAAAAAGATTTCAGCGTGTTTGTGTGTGTGTTTTTGTTTTTTTTTGTGTGCTAGTTTGCTAACAAAAATTCTGTGCCAAGTGCAAACAGCGAACAGCAAATGGCAAACGGCAAACGGCAAACGGCAAACAACAAACAGCAATTTTCATGTTCAAGGTGACAAAATATTGAGCAGCGCAAACCACGGACACTTGAGCCAAAATGCCTCAACGTTTTGTCCTCGTTTCGGCTTTTGCCCGCTGCTCATTTCATTCATTTTCTACTTAGCAGCGGCTTCCACTTATATTATCTTATTCTTCAGTTTATATTTATTTTCGCAGCTCAATTCGCAGGCCAATAAATTGAAGTTTTGCGGCGCTCTTAAGGCGTTTGCCTCCTCACTTATTTATCGATAACTGCAGCCAGTAGAAGGAAAAATTTGCCAGCCATTCGCTGCCAGCTGCCAGTCATCGTTGCCTTTGGCAATCAGCCCACCTGACACACTTCGCCGAGCCGAGCCCCCGTCGCTGTGCGCTGTGCGCTGTGCTCTGTGCTCTGATGGCATTTTTTTGTAGCTTTCTTTCATTTAATTTTTGGTTTTATTTTTGGTCATTTCAAATAAACAGTTGCCATCGTCCGTCCCATTTGTGCAACATGCAAATTACAAAATGTCACTCAAATTGCAATAAATTTGAATAGACTGCAACAGCAGCAACAGCAGCAGCGGATTTCTCTCTCTATCTTTCTCTTTCTACTGCTCTGTGCGCTCGACATTGCAGCGACTTTTATACTTAGCCACGGGCCAGTCCAATGTCGTTGGCTGTGAGTTGAAAAATGTTTGCGAAACATTTTTATTTGATATTCCTTGTTTTCGTTTTGTGCGATGTGTTTGTTTCTTTTTTCCTTCTTTTTTTCCCATTTTTTTTTTATTTTTTTTGTGCTGTTGGTTGCAACTGTTGCCAACTATGCCACGAGCCGGCTCTGACACACATTTTGCCACAAACTTGCAATAGTTGCAAATGTGGCAATGTTGTTGCAAGCCAACGACGCTGCATTTCGATTTCGTTTGCATTTGCATTTCGTATGGCAGCCAAAAACTTGACTCGCGATGAGGCCTCGAGTTTTGGAAGTAACGCCGCAGTGGAGCAACTGTTGGGCAGCCAGCGACACACACAACTGTACCGGCGAATTGGCCCAGTTTCACTTTTTCCACAAACAAAATGGCGGCCACTGCAACTGTTGTCGTGGCTGTACTTTTTCGCCACTGTATGCGGGCGCGCTGCCAATGCAACTGTGTCACACATTTGTAGGTTATACAGCCACACACCGACACACACACACACACACAGACCGACACACACACACCGACAAACACACCTATCCCAGTGCACACTGTTGCAGGCTCTAGTTGCGCCGGCCGGCCGGCAAACGAATGTTGCGCAATGAAATGCATTTCCCCCATTCTATCACACACACACACACACACATAAACAAACAGCGACACCGACACACAGAGATAGTTGCACTTGAGTTGCGAGCTCTCTTGGTCTCTCTCTCGCTCGCTCTCTTTGCCTGTCGCTGACGTCGTCGCCATCTTTGCGGCCATGCGCAAAAGCTCACTTCCGCTCAACTCGCCGCAGTTTCGTTTCTTTCGCTTGTTTTACTCGCATGCCGCAGCGGGCGACGAGGGCGACGAGTGGCGACGTCAGAGGAATTACGGCACGTGTTTGCACACAGATGCACACAAAATGTGTGCAATTTGTCGCTGCCAGCGTCGACGTCAGCGTTTGCAGCGTTTGCAGCGCTGACGTCGTCAAGGGAAAATTACAGTGTAATTTTATTGTGCGAATCACCATTTTGCTGTTGTTTTTTCGCCTGCATTTTGGGTGATTGTTCCACAGACAGTTCTCAATAATCATGCTCGTAAAGTGAATGGATGCATTGCCAACTCGATGGCTGTGTTTCTGTGTGTGTGTGTGTGTGAGCTCTGAAAGTGGTTTTAAAGTGGTTCTGAAACCGTTTGGCCGGCTTTCAAGACATTTAAGACTTTGGGCATAAATCAAGTTTAATTAATAACAAGTTTATTAAACACTTTTGATGTTCGAGCAGCAGGAAAATTAATTTATTTCGCTTTGAAACACACACAAACGCTCGTTGATAAATCAACGCTAATAGCGACACATGTATTTTCTAGCAGCTGATTTCAATTTAAAATATATATATATATATATATATAAGCATATGTTCTATGTGCACACATATATAATTGAAATGAGTGTTTATTGTATATTTATTTCAAGAGCGAATGCAGCAAACATTTGTCGGTGTTTGCCGCTTAACGTCGCAGTGGCGAAACTTGGAAATGTTTTGCGGTCGATTCACTTTTCATGGCTAATTAATTTTCGTATTGCGCAAAATTAATTAATACTAATGCGAGTGCCATGAATATGCAAAGCAAACATTTAATCGCATCTACCCGCCTCGCTATCTCTACGTGTTTCTCTCTCTCCTTCTCTTCCATGTGTGTGTGAGTGTGAGTATAAGTAGCTTTATGCACATCAAAATTTATTGTTGGCGTCGGCGCAGCGCGCCATAATTAAAAGCCAAACAAGCTGCGTAGACTGGCAACAGCCAGGTGATTTCATTAGCAACTTAGTTTTGGCTTTCGGGGGGTTTTCGACTTGCAAATGCCCGTTAATTATACGCTATGAGTTCAGTTTTATTTCCAATTAAGCCGGGGAGAGAATGAGAGAGAGAGAGAGACAGAGAGAGAGAAAGGGGTTGCACGAGTCGTATGCGCAATTTTATAATGCTGATGTTGATGGCCGATAAGCACTCAACGTTTCACTTTAAAACAATGAACGCTCGCTTACATCACTGCAACAACAACAACTGCAATTGGGTTTGCCAAACAAATCGTTTGACGTGTTGTCGTTGCTTTGCAACTGCAGCAGCAGATAAACAAAAACGAAGTGGCCACAAACTGAAGGGCGACACGTGTCATGGAAAACTTTTGTCTCTAAATGCGCAACAAGCGCTGCGTGGGCGACTGCAACTGCAGTCGCAACTGCGTCGTCATCGTCGCTGACATTTGCATTTCGCAGCGCTGCAAAACGCTGCTGGGTGGTTGCGCAGGCTTAATTAAAGCAGAGCACATCGTCGCATCGTCGCATCGTTGCAACGTTTCATCGGCACGCCTCCAAGCTTGACTTCTAACATTGAATGCATGCCGCTTGTCTCTGCTCTGCTGTGCTGTGTTGGGGGCGAGAAGCAGCAGAAGTGCATTACAAATTCAAATGCCGGCAAAGTCAAGGCGGGGGATACGAATTGAGGGCGCGACTGGCAATCATGGCCATAAGCTGCTGTACAAGTTAATAACGAACCAAATGCAAAACAGCTGCAGGTGCCAGCCGAATGCAAGCCATTTAATTGCCTTGGCCTTGATCTACATACGCTCAATAAATGCATGCAGATGTCGACGCACGGCCAGCAAAATTAAGCGCTGCAAACTGCAAGTACAAAGTGCCCTCATAATCAGCTGTTGACTTTGTCTTCCATTTTGGTTCTGCTTAAATTGATTACATATCGTTTAGTTGGCCAACAAAAAGTATTTTTCAACGCTGTTGTTTCGCTCGCCTGCCAGCAGCTAAAACCAATTAATTTTCCACCTAAGCAGAAAACATGACAACGATATTTAAGTTTTTTTTTTGGCCAAAGCTAAAGAAATTATGAAATGTCAGCGGGCGTGTCAAATCAGCTTCCCCAACAACAACAACAAAAAAAGCAAGTAATGAGTGTTGCACATGACGTCAGCAGCAACAAATTAAAATAAATGTTAAACACATATATAATATATATCTTGGCAAGGGTCTTTGCCGGGTAGCAAAAAGCAAAACAAAGCGAATGATTAAAATCGCTGCCAAAGCAACAGCAGCAGCAAAGTAAGAGAGATACACACACACAAACACACACACATAAACACACACACACACGCATATTAGTTGGCAGTGCATAGAGAACGAGTAGGAGAAAAAAAAGAAGAATTTGCAGATGTATTCAAGGTCAGGCAGCAAAGTCAGCGCTGCCGTCGTCGTCGTTGTCGTTGTAGTTGTCGTCGCCCACACACGTCACCGCCGCTTCGGTAGCAAAAATCAATATGGCAACACTTTTAAGGGTTGCGGCGAATTTGGCACACACACAGACACACAGACACAGAGCAGGCAAAATGGCAAGGTGGCAACCCTTTCCCTTCGCTGCCATCGCTGGCCTCAGTGGTTCAGTGGGTCGCATGCAACTTTGGTGCCACAGTAACAGCGGCAATAACAACAACTGCAACTGTTTTTCGGTTTTCCCGCGCATTTTCTTTCTCTCTCTCTCTCTCTCTCTCTGTGTGTTTCATGCTGCGCATGCCTCAACATGCTCTCGCTCTCTTTCTGCATCCCTTTCGGCGCCCTTGGGCGAGCTGCAAGCAGTGCGTTTTTAAATTGAGCCTGGATTTAATTATAGCTGCCAGTTGAGTACTGAATTTGAGGCTTCTGGCTACTGGCTACTGACTTTTCGATTTGTGTATGCGGCCAGGCTCTTCATTAAGCCCGGCCAATTACCGACACTTGGCCACTTGACCACAAACGCAGGCTAACAACGTCAGCGTCAGCGTCAACGTCAACGTCACTGGCTAAAATGAACAACTGCACACACAAATTTCTTCACATTGTTTTTTTTTTTTTGTGGGCGTTTCGCATTAAGAAATCGATATTACTTCAAGGTTGCGGCCAAGCGGATGTTGTTGTTGCTTTGGCTCTAACCAAAAGGAAAGTCCCAAAAAAGTTGACAGCTGTCAATTGGCTTTGCAATTGCGTTTAGTGTCGCTTAGCCCCAAAAGCCCTCGAGTCTTACACACATTTGCAGCTAGCTGGCTGTAAGTGGAGCTTTTTTCCGTTGTGGGGGTTTGCGTGCAATGCGACGTATGCGTAATATTTTATTGCGTATACCACATGATTTATTGATTACACTGCGCTTACAATTAATATGTTAATTAAATGCCATTAATTAATGCGCGGCGCCATTTCAAAATGACAACTCATTTAATGTCTACTTTTCGCTCTTTTTTTTTATCTTTGCAGGTGAGTAACTCGTCTGACAATTGCCAACAAATGAACGCTCGTAATGCGTTTAATTGGCCGCACCGCGAACGCAAAACGCAAAACGTATGTATGTAGATTTGAGTGCATATGACGCAGTTTTAATGCCATTTATCACAATTCGCAACCATTCTACACTTGTACATTGTGTACAAGCATTTCCGTGTGGGCTTAAAAACCTTGAAATCCACGATCCGACACTTAGCATACGCTTATAGCGCACTTCGAGTGGAGACTATATCCATATGCAAATGTCAGTGCGATTGAAGTTGAAACTGAGTGCGGAGAAATGTGGCAAGTGTCGCTTAGGAAAGCTCCATTGATTTATTTGCCCGTTTGACAAAGACTGCCAGCATATACCCTGCAAATACCCTATGTATAACAATACGCAGCACACTTCACTCGCCTTTCTACCTGTTTGAGTCAAAGCAGCAACTCATCCGAACAATGGGAGTACCAGTTTTAATTATCATTATGATACTTATATTTGTCTAGACAGCAATCATTTACATTCATTTCACTTCACTTTGACCTTCTTTTTTTTCTCGTCGTCTTCTCTTCGCATCGTTGCTGCGGCAACCAGCAAAACAAAAAAAAAATGGATGTGAAGTAGGAATTTTTCAAACAGTTCTCAAGCACCAACGAGCATCACTCGAATGCTGAGCATCGATGTTGTATAATTAACTGAGTACACACTAAAGCTAAAGGAGTTGTGATCGTTGTGTGTAGAGCGTGATTTTTGAATTGATCATGTGCAGACATTTTATTAGCATTTTAATTCAATAATTATGCTTACTCGGCCACACCTAGTTCAGCATTATGATTAATGAATTTCGAATGGGGCAAATAGAGTAGCAAACTTCAGTCAGATAGATATTTATTTTTGCTGTCGCTGCGGGATTTAAATGCACATAAATTATGATTTACCCAAAATTGCACTGCAACTGCATAAATCAATGCGATAATATTGAATGCGAATAACTACCACAAAAAAGTAAATAGAAATCACGTTGTTCCGACTGCTC
Organism: Drosophila siamana; assembly: GCA_035047445.1. Classification (NCBI taxonomy): domain Eukaryota; kingdom Metazoa; phylum Arthropoda; class Insecta; order Diptera; family Drosophilidae; genus Drosophila; species Drosophila siamana. The sequence continues at coordinate 11,834,676 of JAWNPP010000004.1, read as the reverse complement.
GATTCCGATTCTGATTCCGGTTTACCGAATATATTTTATGCATTGACAGAAGCTTTTTGGCCAATTAATTGCCAAGCATAAATCACCATTTTTGTACTTGCTCGCATTTATTTTTCGCCTTTTTTTCTGCACACGTTGCGAAAAAATGTTTGTGGCAAATTTCATTGTTGCAGAAAGTCAGCCATCTAAAAAGAAACCAAAAAAAAAAAAAAAAGACAAAAGCGGAAATGCAATAAAATCAAGTGCAAATACAAGTGATGTAAAAGACATTGTACACGTTCCGTTCTTATCAACGATTCCGTGTATGCGTCACCCTATCGCAACAATTGCCAATTGCCCCGCCTCCGGACAGCGCGAGTTTCGTCATAAAATATCATAGAGTTCGCGGAATCGGGGACCGCACTACGTCGACTACGGTCAGCGAATCAATTATTCATATGAGAACGAGGCGCAGACCGCAGCAATTTGTTAGCGCTTCTGACCCGGCGACTGGATGAGATGAATAAGAAACAAATCGCCAACAAAAATGTGCGCAATACTCTGTTTGTTTATTTGGTTCGCAATATAATTTGCCATTTTCCTGACATTTTCATTATTTCGATTCAAATTCACCGCTAATAAGTCACAGATACTCGCCGGCATCGCAGTCACAGCCACATTTATAGCAGCGAATACAGCTATAGCAACAGCTACAGCTACAGATACAGATACGTTTTTATAATCGCACTCGCACACAGCGGCAAGCAAAAACCGCTGGCCACTTGGCCTTGGAATAGGTTGATTGCATTCTAGCGGTCAATGCCGTCGCCAGCGTCTCATTCTCAGTCATCGTCGCCGTCGCAGTCGACGTCAGCGGCATCGCTGCTGTTGACGAAGGTGGCGACGGCAGCGACTAATAACAACGAAAATTGAAAACGATCGCGCTGCAATCGCTTTCTCGCTCACACCGACTTTTGCTTTGCCTTCTTTCACTCTCACCCACTCGCCTCGATCTCTCGCTCCCTCTCCCTCACTCTCTCTCTCTCTCTCTCTCTCTCTTTGTCTCTATCTTGAGATGACTGCAAAAAAAAAAAAAGTGTCGAATTCACACACTTGCTCAGCGACTTGCGTTAGTCGTAGTAACGTCACTCGCGAGTCTAGCAAACCGATGGATCACCTGTGAGAAGGGATATTAAACATTCTCTGCGTATGTATTTTATTTATTGTTTGTTTTTGCAATGACAAAATACAACAGCACAAAAAAAAAACAAAATAAAAAAGCAAAGCCAACAAACAACTTGCTTATTGTTGTTGCTCATACATTTTAAAAGCCAGCAGCAGCAGCAGAAGCAGCAGCAACTATTTATAAAATGCGCTTTCAGCTACCGCGCCAAATGTATCTCTGCCGCTCTCTACACGTATCTGTATCTGTAGCCGTTGGTTGGCGTTGTCGCCTTAGCTGTCGCTATCGCTGTATTTGTTATTACCCGTGCGCGATTTGCAATGCCGGAAAGCAATAACAAAAACAGCAACGAAAACGTCGTCAACTCTTCTGTATAACTTGTGACGACAGTTCTTGTTCTATACTAAGTATCTTTCGGATACTCGCAATATTCGTTGACTCGTGTTTCACTTGCAAATTTTCTGTGCTGAAATTTGAATCGCATTTGCATAGCAAGTGTCCGGTTAACGCTCTAGAGCAAAACCAGCCGACAGACAGACAGACAGACAGACACATCGACAGGCCTCAAAGAATTCCCTTTTTGTTATCCTTTTTGGCTTGACCGAATCTGCATTATGCGACGAAGGCTTCACCACTTCACTACACACTTCTCGTCTCGTCTCAGCCGGCTGACATAAATAATTCAATATTTTTCTGTTGCTGTTGTTTGCTTCAGTTTTGTTGTTTTTTTTTTTGTTGTTTTTAGAATTTGTTTGTTGTGTATCCAGGCGGGAGTGCATTCAACCGATCCAAGCGAACGGTTCATTCGGTTCATTCGCATTTATATATTTCGCAGCGTTCGTTCGCTTTTGGCAATTATTTGCATTTGGAAATAACAATAACTACGCAAAAGTAATCGCACTTGTGCTCGCTCGTATTTATATTCGTCGCTTTTTGTATTATTAACCTTCTTGCCGCATACAAATTGCTGTATTTATTTAAACACTTCTGCTTATAAATAACTACCTGACATTCTGTTCTGCTTTTTTTTTTTTTTAATATTTCTTGTGCAACCTTTTTATGGTTTTATTTTTTTATGCCATTTCTATTGCCTCGGTTTTTATGCTGCATTCGCTTCAGCTTGGTTTATTTGTTTAGCTTTATGCATTGTTTATATTTCCTGTTTTTTTTTGCCTCATTTTCTTTCATTTTTTTTTTTTGTTTTTTGTTTTTGCTACGAACGTCATCAGCATATTTTAAGAATCGTTTAACATATAAGCATCTAATGGATTAGCAATTCAGCTTGATAACTTGCCATTGAAACCACTTAACCCAACCGTTTACTGTTCATCCCCAAACATGAGTCAGCTACAGCTTTAGCATTAGCTCATATATAGATATATGTACATATATCTGATAAAGCGCGTCTCTAGATCACGTCATCGGCGAATGGCTGCGACAACAATTCTAATGCCGTACGAAAGTTGCCTTTTGTCAGCCGCCAATTAATTATGTTCAACTGCAACTCATAGTGATTTCACTGTGAATTGCGATCGTAATAAAATTGCAAATACTTTGTATATAGATAAACGAAATTGTTGTGGGGAAATTACGGTTGCTTGTTACCGGTTGTCGACTGCTCTGACGTGGACAGTTCACCTTGACTCTTTGGCCAATCGGTCAAAGCGCACACAAATCGAAATCAAATCAAATCTTGTGGCCTTCTAGAATGTGCAACAAAAACAATGTGAATTGTGGCACACTTCAGTTTTGGCAGCCAAAAAAAAAAAAATTATATTATCGAGCACTTGGCACAAGAGTTGCGAAGTTGGAGTCCGTTTGTTGTTGAAACCTGTTCCCGCTCTCTCTCCACCTCTCCCTCCTCTCGCTCTCTGTTCTGTGTTCTTGGCCATTTCCTGCTCTGCATGTGGGCGGAACTTGCGCTGGCTTTGGCTTATTAATTTTGTTCACATGATGAATGACTGCAGCAGTTATAAATATAACCGCACACCAACACACACACATACACACACACACACACACACAGCAATCATCATAACGAAATAAGCTGAGCATAACAAATGCGTCGAAATATTTTGCGACAGGTTGCAGCAGCAGCAACAAAAATATTGTTCACAAAACACACAGAAATTATATAAAAGCACAACGCGAAAAAAACTCAAGTCAGTCAATATGCATGGCCTTGAAGATTTCACCGCAACAGCAACAGCAACAACAAAACAATAATAAAAAAAAAAAAACAAAATACACACAAATTCACACAATGCGGCGCCGAGTTTGAAAGCAAATCGCAAACAAACAAAAAATGAAGACAGAGAGAGAGAGAGAGAGAGAAAAAAAAATAATAATATTAATGAAACTAATTTGCCGAAAAAAATGAAATAGAAAAATTTAGAATGCAAAAAAAAAAACGAAAAAAAACAACATGCAAATTAATAAAGTATTGGCTGCTTACGAGTATTATTATATGATTATGGCAGTTGAAATGATTAGCTGGCAATTTGCATAATGCCAAAGTCACAAAAAAGTGCACAAGATAAGCGCAATGATTGCTTGATATTTTCGTCACAATAATGTGCTTAATTTGTCAATCTTTCGTTGCCGTTTCTTCTCTCCCAACGAAACACTTTGAGCTGCAGTCCGGCTGCCAAAATTAGCTGTTGTTAACAACAATACAACACTGTGAAATTGATTTCAAAGTTGATTTATTAATTAATTTATGTTTTTATTCTTTTTCTGCTAAAGTTGCTAGACTTTGACTGGTCAGCAGCAGTGAGGCCAACTGATTAATAGCAGCCACAAAGGTTAATAGGATTACATGCTGCCACTTAGAGTGTTGTGTTATCGAGGTTGTTGTTGCCGTTGCCGTTGCCGTTGTTGGCTGCACGCTAGATGTCGTGCCAAGCTGAATTGTTTATGGAATATCATTTGTTATTCAATCTTTTTGACAACTCAGCGGCAAAGCGATTGTCCATCCGTTGCAAGCGCTGCAAGTGGACGTGCAACAGGCAGACAGGCAGCAGGCAGGCTAGCTGGGAGGCAAGTTGCTGCCACTGACAGCAGCTGCTCATTAAATAGAATATTATTATTATTATTATTCTGCTTATGCATATTATATTGCAGCATAATATTGTTGCAATATCTGTGTGCGTAATGCGTTCTCGTTTACCATTTCCTATACATACAATATATATATATATCTATACATATGTATAACATCATTATCTCAGTCAACACAAATTCTACCTTTAGCTGTTTAGTTACACGAGTCCAGCATTTTGCATCATTATCGTTGTTTTTACCTAGTCACACACACTAGTTTTCTATCGCTACTTCTCTCTCTATCGCTGTCTATCTCTGTGCCCTTCTCGCTCGCACTGTTAATGTCCATTTGGCTTTTGTTAAAAGTTTGCAGTGCATTTTGCCAACGTTTCATAAACTGCACAAATACAACGGGAATTTCCATTGCTTCGTAATTGCTATTATAGACATTGTTATACCCCGTTGGCTAGTTGACTGACTGAGTGACTGACTGTTGTTTTATAACAACAACAACAACAACAACAACAACAACAGCAACTAAAATAAGTATAGCAACAACAAAAGTGGCAAGCTTCATCATCATTACACGGAACTTTTCAGCGTTTGCTTTGGCGTCAAGCTGTCTGAGCCGAACGTTGAGTTGAGTTGAGTTGAGTGGCTTTCCACTGTATCGCATGTATCATGTTCACATTCATTTTTGCGCACTTGCATTTCAAGCAACAACAACGGCAACAACAAACAATAGCCAACTCTAACTGACACCAGGCATGTGTTGGATGTTGGTAAAATGCATGCGGATTCTATACCATGTGCCATAATTACGTTAACGATTTTCGTTATTCGCTTTTCGGTTCGTTTTAACAAGTTTTCGCAAACAAAACTCGTAAACTCTCGCGCTGTCTTTGCAACGGGGAGGGGCAGCTGCATGGGCATTATTATTTTATGATCCGCAACAGCTTAAGTTGCCCGCTGCAAAATCTATCAGAGCTCAGCTGAGCATTGCCTTCAATTAATGCACACAAACTCTTATGTTTCACTCCGCTCATAAATCACTTTAATAACGCACGCCAATTAATTGCCAAGTGACAGTTATGTGTTTTGTTTTGTGGGATTGTCCAGATGTGCGCTGGCAATTTGCACGTCAAAGTGCAAATTGTCAACCATTCTGCACTTTCTTAGAAGTGACTCATGAAAATCATCTTTTAATTGTACAAACAAATAAATATTTTGGACAATTTATGGCCAAATTGATTGCATAGTTTTAGGCAGCACTTTGATCAATTGCAGAGCATCTGCAATTCGTGCTAAAGTCAGCTGCCATGCTGCCAATTTGAATATTAACTGGAGCGGGCTCAAAAGCACCGAGCGCAGAGGGTTGGTAATTGCGCTTTATGTTGGCATATTGACAAAGCTGGGAAAGTTGCAGGTGAACTGGCAAAGTTCTCGTTTCAGACGCCGCTCAACAATGGACAGTTTATAGCCCCACATGCTCCACATGCTCCACATGCCCCACAAGCACATACATGTTTGTATATAGTTGTAGTCGGTCTATGTGCAGTCCATCTGCCGGCTCATTAGCACTATTTCAACAGGATATCAGACATAAGTTTTATGCCCTCAACTCTAACGAACCCAATTTCCGCCAAGTACTTGACCAGCTAGCTGGCCACTGAATGACGAGCAGTTGAATTGCCGGCTGGCAATTTCACAACGCTGAGTAATCCAGGGGAAAAATGAAAAAAAAAAGAAAAGAAAGAAATAAAATAAAGAAAGAAGTGCGCTGGGTTGTTTTCGGTCGGTCGCTGCACTCTGCTTATCGCAAAACGGGCAAAGGCCCAAAGGCTCTGGCGCGTCAATTGGAAACTCGAGCTGGTCTCGGCCAAATTGCTGGCGAACCCGGCAAGCAAATCGTAATCGTCGACTTGCAAATCAAAATGAAACTAGAGAAATAAAAAGAAATGATAAAAGCGTACACGTTGCCAGTAAACTCTTGACCAACATTTGAAGCAGCAGCTGGCAGGCAAAAAACAAGCCAGCAAAATTTGTGAAATTGTGTGATCGCATTAAACGAAATGTTGCAGGTAAGTGAGAGACCTGAGAGCTTCACGAAATGCTAACTGCAATTCGCATAGATATGCAATTACGAATGCGAATTCGAGTTCGAATTCAAGTATGAGTACTTTGTGAACTTGTATTAAAAGTTGCTCAAAGCTAAGCAAAATGTCGCCCAACGGAAATGGATACCCTTGGCTAAGAGAAGAACTCTCTGTGTGTTTGTGTTTGCTGACGTTGCAAAAGGCCACCAAGCAAACGGGGACAGTAAATAAAAGGACATAACACACACACACATTACTCGCTCCATCTCTATGTAGGTTGTTGGCTCTCGACAAACGCCGTTTATTTCTATACAAGCAATTCAACAAAGTCGCTCGCTCCGCAGGCGGAAAAGCCAAAGCCGAAGCTAAAGCGAAATCCATTGGCAAAAGCGCCTAGTGCAACACACGCCCACCTACAGAGCCTGGGCGTTACGCAGAAAGGACATTTTGTCAAAGCAAGTCGGCAGGTGCTTAAATTAAAAAGGGAGCTGCCGCAATAAAAAAAAAAAAAACGAGAGAGAGCCCACAAGGAAGCAAATGAAACCCCTTGCAAAGCAGCTGCGTGGGCGTCATGGCGAGATGGAGATAAAAATATCAAGAGGGGCAACAAAAAAAATAAGTGATGGCATTGGTAGTGAAAATCAACCGAGCAGAGCACGCTGAAAATAGCCAAAGAGGACGACGACACACTGTGGGCGTAGTCTAGGCCAAATGGCGTGGAAACCTGGATGCGAAGCTAAAAAACTCTCTGTGGCACAGAAAGAGACTAAACACCAGCATAGACTTTAAGCCCATTTGGTGGAGTGACTAAAACCCGATACACAAATATCTCTTGGCTTGATATTGAACTCGTCGGGCAATTGTGGCGAGCCGTGACAGAGTGAGCTTGTTGTCGTCGATACGACAACGGCGGCTGCTGGAAATCAGCAGCATATCTCATTTGTAATGTGTCATGATTATGCAATATTCGTGCCACAATTATCGCCAGCATTTGCATAAATGGACGACGACACACAGCGACGACAGCTGAATGAGTAGCAATTTTCCGGGCAACTGCAACTGGGATAATACGAAAAAAAAAAACGAGGCCGCCACCGCCGCCGTCGCTGCCGCTGTCAATGAAAGAAAAAATGCCAAGAAAATGCAAGAAAAATAAACAAAACGGCCAAACGAATGGGACGATTGCGCTGGAGGAAGTTTGGAGAGCATTGCCAAAGGCAAAACAAGCAAACAAACAGTGAACAGCGAACCGGGAGAGTTACGAGCCAACAGGAAGCTGAGCTCCAGGGTGCCCCCCAGCCTCCCAAATCGATGGGGATGGCAATTGGAATTGGCACTGGCCAAAAACGTTGCGCATGCGCCGCAAAACGACGCGAGTGACAGACGCACAAAAGGGACAGGCAGGCGGCGATACTGATTTAGAGTGGACAACTGGACGGCAGCTGAGGCAGCTGGGGCAGCGTGGACCATTGAGAACCGGTCGCTTGACGTCTGCTAGCTGCTGGCTGTTGGCTGTTGGCTGCTGGCTGCACTGACAGCTGTTGATTGATGAATCCTACAGTAATGCCCCCGAGTGGCAACGTCGTCGTCGTTGGCTGCTGCCTGGGGAGAGACTTGCTTTGCTTGGCTATGCTGTCAACTGGCCTCACAAAAAAGAAAAAGAGGAAAAAGAATCACACACACACACACACACACCAAGCGATGTGGCGAAAATGTTTCGACTCGCTGTGATCGTTAAGTAAACTCTTCTCGACTCTCTGCTTTGATGATGACGCAAGCCGTGCTTCGCAGCGTCCCAGAGTCCATCCAGACTTCAGAGTTCTTCAGCTGCAGGTTGGCGGGTTTATGGCTGCGCTTTGGCAATAAACACTTCTAATTGTAATTAATGAGGCGATTGTTTAGTTTTTATGTGTTGATTTTTCTGATTTACTGGCCGACGGCAACCCTTGTGTTCCACTAAGCAAATGGAGCATTGAACCTCGCCGAGCAAACATGTGAGGAGGCTCCACTTTCTATTCTATATGTGCTGCTGCTGCTGCTGCTGTTGTTGTTTTTTTTTTTTTGTTTTTGTTTTTTGCTCTTTCTGTTGCAACATGTTGTTGTCATTTGCTGTTGCAGTTGCTTTTGCCGTTCGCTGTTCCTGGCTCTCTGGCCTATTCCTTTTTACTGCCAGCAAGCAGAGATTGAAAGGTAAGACAAAGTTTCAGCCACAAAACGAAATGGCCAAGAAGTCTCGATTCAACTCGACTCTCAACTCGACTCGACTCGAGTCCAAGTCTGATTTCGATTGCAGTGTCGAGGTCCAGTGCCGCCGTCCTTAGGCCACGTTCTCTATACGCTGTGCGCTGTGCTCTGCACTCAGTTGACTTGTTGCTGTGCATTGAACTTGATTGCCATTTCTGCTCTTGCCCTTATGCTCGTACTTGCAACGTGCCCCATGCTGCTGCAACGTGGCTCTGCGAGTCTGTCTACGCTGCTCTGCTCTATGCTATCGTCGCAAATTTATCTTAAATGCTGCGTTTAGTTTTCTGTTTTCCTTTCTCGCTTTTCACCACCCCAGCTTCTCGTCGCTCCATCGCCAATTGGCAAACACTTTTCGGGCTACAGAAATTAATGGCTCCGGGGCGCGCCTAATGATCCAGTTGAAGTCCCCCCCCCCCCCCCCACCCAACACCCAACCCCCTCCCCTGCCCAACACCAGCGCTAGTTGACTTCAACTTCAAATGAAAATGTGAGCTCTGGCGGCGTTTTATTTGCTCTAACCATGCCACAGACCAAAAACTCAAATCCCCAACAACAAATAATTGCAACGCTGACACGCCAGTGTTGCTGTTGCTGTTGCTGTGGCTGTTGCTGCTTTAAGTGTTGCCGTTGTTGCTGTTGTTGACATGGCGCTTTGCATGTTTAATGCTCATGTGTTGGGCTCATAAATTGAGCGTTACAAAAAAAAGGTCAAGCGTTGAACATGCTTCCAAATTGTTAACAGAAACTGAATAATTGTCTACCATTTTGTACGGGGGCTGGCAGCAGCGAACAGCCTACAAAACAGCAACTAAATCCCATAATTTGCATATATATATAATGCAGAAATTAAGAACAAATTTCTGGCTTAATTATGCTAAGTAGATTTTATTTATACTTACTGCAACTCAGGCAATAATCAAGTAAAGCTTGCGATAATTTCAGTCGAGCAAACTGTATTTATTTTGTTTGTTTAGGGCTTTTGTCAAAAATCAGTCTTTGATTGCGATCAGCAGAAAGTAAACAAGCAATTGCCGTGCGGAGTGTGTCGAGTGTTTGCTGCCTCATTGTTGTTGTCTTGACTCTTTTTTGTCAACATTAACATACGTAAGTGTCAGTGTCAGTTGCATGTTGCTACCGTGAGCAGAAGGCAGCCACAATAACAACAACGACAACGACGACGACGACGACGATGACGATGACAACGATCGCATGTGTCTTGCGAGTCGAAAGTCGAGCTACCGTTTGGGGCCAATTCGAAAGCCAGGCTGAAAGCGATGCAATGTTTTTTCTTTATTTTTTTTTTTTGTTGGGGGCAAAAGTGCAATTGATTTATCGTGACAATGGGCGCGAGTCTGTCTCCCCTCTGTCTCTCTCTCTCTCTATTTCTCTTTTTGAGCTCTGCTATCGATGTGTAAATTTAAATTTCGTGTCTCATAAACTGGACAATGGGGCACAAGGAGCAGCGCAGCAATCGCTTGTCAGGAGGCAATTGTAAATGGAACCAATGTCGGAACATGAAAATAATTGATTGCACATACGGCCAACGACTGTCAGCAACATGTTGCAGCAGCAACAGCAGCCGCAGCCAAACAGTGCAAGCAATAGTAAAGGCAACAGCAACTGCAGCAGCAGCAGCAGCAGCAGCATAAAGTGAATGCCCTCAGTGACGTCACGAGCGTGCCGCGAATCAAGTTTCTCGCCTCGCTGCAATTATCAGCCAAAGACCAAGAGAGCAACACAGCTAGAGAGAGAGAGTCGGGAATGGCGAGCAAAATACAAAATCCAGAAGAAATCTGAATAGCAAAACAAAGTGCATGATATCAAAACAAAGCGAGGCGGGCAACAGCATAAAGCAAATGAAGAAGAAAATAACATAAACAACGGCAGCAGCAGCAGCAACAACAGCAAAATACAGCAAGCAAACCCGAGTGGAACGAACTCTGCTGCACTCTGTGCAACAACAGCAACAGCAACAGCAACAGCAATTGCAACAGCAGCAGCAACTGTGGGAAAGGCAAAGTGCCGGGTGTTGAAGTGGAACGTCGAGCGAATGGGCAACAGTGATGATAATCATGATGATGATGTTACTCATCATCAGCAATGGCGATGGCGATGGGGATGGGGATGGGGATGATGTTGTTGTTGTTGTTGTTGATGATAGTGCGGCGCAGAAGGAGGACGATGACTAAATGCAACAAGCAGCGACTTTGGACTTGCAATTCGCGTTCGCTCTCTTTCACTCCAGTAAATCCAGTTGATGAGCAAGTCCACGGCAAGTGGCAGCCACAGCAACAACAATATTGCTGGCATTATCAACAACAACATCGCTAGATGTGTGTGTGTGTGTGTGTGTGTGGAAGTGGCACAAAAAGCAGCTGGCAAGAGGCTTGGCCATTGCCGAGTGCTTCGGCACTCGCAAAAGTTGTTGCTGCTGCCGCCTATTGTTGTTGCTGGCGCACAAACATGTTGCTCACTGGCTTCGCGACATGATTCTGAGGCGCAGATATAAAAACCAAAAAAAAAAGAAAAGAATAAAGAACAACGATGAGGCGACCACGACAACATTGAGACTGAGGCAGAGACTGAGAATGAGGATGAGCTTGGCGCAAACAAAAACAATGTTGGGCTAGGTTCTGTTTTTGGCTTTGCCGCATTTCGCCAGAACCTGAACAACGGCTACGGCCATTATTATCATCAGGTCTTGGTTTTGGCTTCAGTTTTTAGTTTTAGTTTTGGTTTTGGTTTTCGATTCGATTCGCCTCGACTCTCAACAATCGGTGGCTGCAACCGCAACGACAACGACAATTGTCTCCGTCGCTGGCAGCTGCAAGATTTTCGCTCACTAAATAATGTATGCAAGTTATATGCGATAAACAATATATTACAATTTTAAAGCGGCGATTTTATGCTCAGGAAATGTCTAGAAATTCACATTTAAATATTTGCTTATTTTGCTCAATTAAATTCAATATTTCTGTACTTGTGATTTGCTTTACATTTGACTGTGGCTAATACGTTTTTATCTTCCTTCCATTGCAGGTGAGTTGTGAACAGATGTTTATTAGCATAAAGCCAAAGTCGCTACAAGTCGTTGGGTTGGTAAGTTGGCAGCTTAGTGAATGAAAAGCATGGAAAATCCCTTAAAGGGCAGCTTATTATTTGCAGCAATTTGTTGTTGTTGAGCCAGCAAGAAAAGCAAGAATTAAACTTTGCTTTTAGCAAGACAGGAAACAGCGTCAAGCTGCGCTGTGAATTTGCCAGCTGTTGCAGCTACGATCAAAGCAGCAGGCGGCCAACACAGTTGCAACCACAACAACAACGATAGTAAAGTAGACGATGACAACAGCAGCAAAGCAGTGAAGTGGCAAAGAAGAACAAAGGCGACTTTCAGAAACCGCGTTACGCATTTTTAATTACCAACTTCGATTGCAGGCGGCCAACAAAGCCAAGAAGAGAACAGCAGCAACAAAAACCTTGCGAGGCAATTAAAAAATTAAGCAAAAATTTTGCAACAACTTCAAGTGGAAAATGTTGCTGTTGTTGTTGTTGTTGCCGCTGCCTCTGTGAATGGGTGTGGCATGAGTCTGAGGCGGCGACGTCTTTGGGGTTTTTTCTACATTGTTTTTTTTTTTTTTTTGTATTTCGAGTCAATGCAAAAGCTTTTTGCAATGTCAACGATGCGACAACGATGCAGTGGCAATGCATTTCCTGCCAACAATAACAACAATAATACAATAACAATAACAAAAAGTAACAACAGCAACAAACACGCACAAAAACAAAAGCCGAGCCCCAACGAACTGTGCGCTGTAATTTATGCGCCTCTTGAACGCGCTTGCCAATTTCTTGTTCTGGCTTTTTGCTTCATTCCGAGAAGCAGTCAGCCACCCTCCGCTCCCTCGCCCCGCACTCTCTGTGTGCTCTCTGCTTAAAGCATTCTCCTACGCCTTGGCTGCATCATCATCATCATCGTCGTCATCATCATAATCCATGCATCCGCATGAACGTGCACCCCCGCCGAACATTGAAGATTTCTTTATTACTTGGGCACGTTCGTTGACGCTGCTGCCGTTGCTTTTGCTGCTGCTGCTTGTTTCGCTTTGGGGTCGAGGCCGGTCATTAATATCCACGCATGAAGTTCAGCGCAACGACCCCTTGTGCACACCCGCCCTCCCCACGCCTCGCGCTCTGCGCACCCCTAGCATTCAACGCCCACTGTTTTTGTTGGCAATTGGAATCAGCTGTATGCATAATATTTGCTGATTCAGTTGAGGATCCGCTCCGTCACTTCGTCACTCTGGCCACTTGTCCAGGTCAGTGCTGTGCTCTGCTCTCTCCCTCTCTCTCTCCTTCTCTCTTTGCTCTCTTGCTTTGTCATACGTGAACTGCTTTGGCAAGCGAAACTTTGTCAGAGGCTGGAAATGCTTCTGTCGCCGCACGACTTATCGATGATAATGATGTTGTTGTTGTTGTTGTTGCTGTTGTTGCTGCTCTCGTTGTTGTTTGTGCTGCGACAACAATCACGAATGCAGCGTGATAATGATGTGGCCCAAATGCTGATAATGATGTTTGTTGTTGATCACAACCCAACACAACACAACACAACACACAATGCCCCAGTCCACAGTGCGCTCACATGTTACGAGGGCAGCTCCAATAATTGCACAAACTTTACCTCGATTAGACCCCAAAGCGAGAAGACTTTAGTTGAAACAAAAGTACTTTAAATTCAGGCGTGACAAATTTTGCCATTAATGCGAGTTGTTGACATAGAAAAATTGAGTGTGACTTTTCCAATAATTGCACAAGCTACATCTTGATGGCCCAAAACGAGAAGACTTTAGTTGGACAAATTTTGCCATTAATGCGAGTTGTAGACATAGAAAAATATAGTGTGGCATTTAAGTCTTTTCTATGTTTTCAATTTACACTTTCAGTCAGTTTTATTGCACTTATTTCTAAGTGCTTTTGCATTTATCTTGAAACGCAGTGAATGCAATACTTCGCACATTTAGTGCAACTTCAGCAGCCCGCCTCGCTCGCTCCCAAGCGACTTTGCGTTGAGGCAGCTCCAATGCTGCCTCTGGAGCACAATGCTGCCCATTCTATGGCCAGGTCAGGTGCCCGCTGCTTGATGCTTGGTGCCGTAAAGAAGCTGCTGCTGCTGCTGCCCAGGCTCGTGTTGTTATTTTGGGTTGTCTTGGGGCAGGCAGCAGGCAAGCAGGCAGGCAGGCAGGCAGGCAGGCCGGCCGGCCGGCATTATATCTCATTACAGAGATCAGCATAAACAAGCGCTGAGCATGCTGCAGCAATAACAACGGGGACGACGACGACGATGACGACGACAACTACAACGACGAAGAGGCAAGCAAACGATCAAGCGATGCACAGAAACAGCTAGAAAGGGAGAGAATAATTGCAAGTGAGATACAAAGCGAGAGACAACGAGAGAGAGAGAGACAGAGAGAGGGGAGGGGAGCGGGAGAGCGCGTGGCATGTTGCGTACTCGTAGTCGAGGCAGTTGAACTCTGTTTTGAAGGTGGACATGACGAACCCAGTCCCCAGTTCGAGTTCCGACTTCCAGCAACACTCGAGCCGTGTCCAAGCGAGTAAAATTGAATTAGTTGTTGTTGCATTTGTGCTCTTCTGCTGTCTTGTGGCAGGTCAGTGCCGTGCGATGCGTCATCATAATCATGTTCGTTCCACACACACACACACACACACACACATTTGCAGTTGATTCCCAACTGGACATGAAGCTGATCGATGCGCCTCGTTCAGTTGCTCAGGCGTTTTAATGATGCGTCAGAATATTGTTTACGCATCATTTTACATGTCGGCAAATGAGGACAGCCGGACCAGAGACAAGAGAGCGAGAAGGAGGCCTCCAGGCAGCAGAAACACATACGTTTGCAGCATGAATTGTATCTGCTGGATGCAAGTATCTTAAGGCCACTGGCCAAGTGGCTTTACTATGAAATTATGAAATATTCTCTGGCCGTTCCCTCTTAATCGTGATGTGTACATTAAAGCACGAATTTGCCAGAGGTAACGACTCTACAATGTATCTATCAGCAGTGTGTGTATCTTTGTATCTGTATCTTTGTGTGTGTGTAGAAGTAAAAGATTTGCGTTTAATTCATTCAAACGATTCGATTTCAAAAACGAACTTATGCTTTATGCTTCTTTTGAATCCCTCCCAATTGCAAAATAGCCTTTTTAAGGCATTTACCATGCCAAATTGGGCGTCTGGATTTGCTGCGTTTCTCTAGCCCCGCTGTTGCTTTTATGTTTTAATTTATGCAGCACGTAATGAATTCATGTCGCATATTGCCCACACATTCATTTGCTACGCTCCTAGTCTCTGCCTGGTTGCTCGCAGTTGTGTCTGCTAAAATATTTACACATGCTCACAATTTATGGTATTGGCTGTTACCAAAAAAGAAAAAATTTAAAAAATAAACCAAAGCGAGCAAAAATTGCAACACAGTTCGCACACTCCATGGGATGCAGAAATAAATTTCAATAGAGTTTTTATATGCACAAAATGTCCAAGCCATCGGCACATGACACACGCCAGCTAAACCAAAAAGCAAAAAGGGATAAAAGCGAAACAGAAAACAGAAAGCAAATAGCTGAATATTGTATATAGGAGTGGTAGTAGCAGTTGCCAGGGTTGCCATGGCGCCTGGCTAAACATGAAACCTTTTGCTGTTGCACTTTGTTTTTAGCTTGTTTACATTGCTTTAGTTCGGTTCAGTTGGCTGTTTTGCTTATTCGGCTTTTATGCTTAAGCTTATGGCCAGCGCCTTTCAGCCGGCTTCATGGGGGCTGCGCTGGCGTGTGTTGTCGCAAAACTTTTATGTCCTGGCCAGGCAGCCCTCCCACCTCTCCCACTCTCCCTCGCATTTGGGGGGCAAAGTCAAGTGTAGAGAGCGGCAATGCAAGGGAGAAGAGGCATCTCCAGTTGGGGCGACATGCAACGGCCTTTGGAGGTGTATTGCTGCTATTCCTTGTGCAGCACACCGGCTTTGAGTTCAACGACACACAGGATAAGCAACAACAGGGCCTACCACAACAACAGCAACAGCAACAACAACCGGCATAAACATTGCAAGCAACACACAAAATGTAAACGTTGCAAAAAGGCGGCGAGCAAAGGCAAAAACGAAGCTCAAATCGAAAACAAAGCCATGGCTAAAACAAGAACAACAACAACGATGACTGCAAACAGCAACAGCAACAGCAGCAGCAGCGAAGGCGAAGGTGAGAGCAGGTGGAGCAACAGCCGCAACTGTGGAGGCAGAGACGAAGACGAGGGCAGAGGCAGGGCAACATCTGCTAGGGGCTTACTTGTGGCAGGCAGCACGTACAACGCCTGCACTTCAGGTTCAAGTCAGTGCAACAATCGAGCGAAACCCAAAGCCCAAACCTGAGCGCTGTGTGTGTATGTGCGGCAACCTAGAGATGCCTCCTGCTGCTGCTGCTGCTCATGGGCTTTAGCATTTCGCTCTGCCTCGATTTTTGTTTGATTTGGGATTAACAGCACACAGTGCATCAAGATGAAGCCCAGCACGCACGCTCGAGCACGACGCATCTCTAGTGCGCTCCGCCCCAAAAAGAGGCAAAAAGAGAGAGCAACTGAAATGCATGCCATGCACCCCGCTGGCAACTGCTGTGCAACTGAAAACTCGTATCCTGCTCCCTGCTTCCTGCTCCTGCCTGACACACGTTTTTCACGCATATGTTCGAGATTCATTTCAGTTCTGTGAAGTGCACTTGGGCTTCGGCATCGGCTTTGGCTTCGCTTTGTTTGCGCACCCTAATTATGAGTCCTTTTTGTCAACGTGCTGGCGAAACTATTTATATTAGATTTGGCATGCAGCATCTAACACTTTGAGTGCCGACTGCTGCTGCTGCTGCTGCTGCTGCTGAAACCAAAAATGTTGATTAAAAATGTTCTGTGCCATGCTTCGTTTCGTTTTTACGGTAGCGACAATTGTGCAAATGCAATTTGCCGTTGAGGTCACACAATTGCAATTGGCAGAAGGAATAGCGTCGAGTAGCCAACCATAGAGAGAGAGAGAGAGAGAGAGAATTTACGTATAAATAAATAATATATATTGACTCGGTCATTAGCTTGCTGGGCTGAAGAAGACGTGGCATTTGCCATGTGCTTTGCATTTGCCTAACAAAACAATTACAAAAGGTTACACAGGCCAACGGAGAGGGGGCGGAGTGGGGGGTGCGGGGGGCAGCGAAGTAGGCAGTTGTTGGCAAGCAACAGCATAAACCGGAAATCCTTTCGAACTCGCATATGGCACGCAAAAAGCAAAGGCAAAGTTGGGTGGCACTCGCCTGCCCCTGTTTCTGTTGTTGTTGTTGTTGTTGTCGTTGTCGTTCTGGTTGTTGTCGGTGCCATGGAAAATTGCCGCTTTTAATATTAGCTTTTATTTGCAATTGTTGCTGTTGGTGGCTTTGTAATAATGCCGTGCGCATGTAATAGGAGCCAGGTGCCAGTGCGCTGAGACGCCTCCATGATATTTATATTTCCCCCCTCTGCTCCCCCCACATTTGTTGCAATCATTTTTTTTTTTCTTTTTTGCGCCCAGCTGCCCCGTTCCGCCCACTTTTCGCTGTGGTTGTCATCTGCCACAATTTTGTAGGCTGTTATTAACCGACATCGCTCGATACGGCTTTTCAAATTTTAATGGCATGACATAAAGCAATGTACAGTCGAAGTCGATTCTTTGCCATTCGTACACAACTCAACTGAACGCTATAGCGAGTATTGTATTTCGCTGCAGGTCGATTTTACTCTGAACGCATGTATATTTAATAATATGGTCGAGAGGGCCCTAAAACTACACAATATGTTGAAACTATTTCCGCTAATGCATTTTATTTTACAGCCAAGCCAAATTGCAATGCAATAACATTTAAGTTTCATAGTATTTTGCTTTTGCTTTTGCCTTTGACAGCGCAACGTGCTGTAAATAAACTCAGAGTTCTCTTTTATTTTTTTTTTGTCGTTTGTGAGTCATGTTTCAACTGTTTGTGTAATCAAAACGTTACCAAAGAAGTCCTTTAATCACAAATAACTCAGCTGAGTGCATTGCTTGCTTATCTGATATTGAACTCTCTCTCTCTCTCTCGCTCTTCTGAATTATTGCGTTTCACTTCATTTCGAAATAGAGATATATGTATATATAAATATATATATATTTCAAAACGATTACCTATTTGTAGATATCAATCATATCGAAGAGCGTCGTAAAAACCTCAACAGACTTATTGGCAGCAACGAACCAAGTTGAAGTTGGTAAACAGTGACAACAACAACAATAAAAAGCACAATTCAATACTTTATTTACTCGATGTGTGCGGGCAAAGATAGAATCGCTTAAGTATATTTTATGATGCAAATTGTATTGGGGGCTACTTCGTATCTTATCAGAGCGATATGGCATAAAATAGATGTTTTTATTTTATAAAGCAAAACGAGCAGCACTTGACAAAACAATTTCACACACGCCTCGCCGCAGTGTGAGTGAGTTCATTGTCATCAAGGTCGCAACGTGTTAAAAACATTTACACACCAACAAAAGAGTGTACAAATAAAACTGATTATAGATTGATATTTGGAAGTGCAGCACTGTTCACTGTTCGCTGGCCTTGGGCCGAGGCCATGTGTGTGTGTGTGTGTGTGTGTGAGTGTGGCGACTGATAAGACACGAGCCATCGGAAATTTTGTTAGTGTTAGTAGTTTCGATCGGGATCACACAAAGTCAGACGGCAAACAAAGTCTGTATACTAGATGTATAGACTAATATTATTGTTGTGTTGTTGCTCATCGGTTTGTTTGCTTGTTTGTTTGTCAGCAATTACGGGCAATTTGCGGGTGCGTTGAACCCGCTGCGCTGCAGATTGCATTATATAGTTAACTGCGTTAACATGCTAATTACATTTAGTTTAATTAAATTATGAACGCAGTCGGGAAAAACAACTGAAAACGAGTTGTTGTCGTTATCGTTGATATCATTTGTTGCCATTGTTGTCGTCGCAGTCGTTGTTGTTGTTGTTGTCCCAGAGTCAATGCACTAAACGGCCAAGGAAATGAAATTGAAGAGCAGAGAGTGGAGTGCGCTACAAATTGAATCGAAGCAGCAACAACAGCAACGATCAATGTTCAGCAGTCAACGCACTCTCTTTTAACGCTCTCTCTCTCCCTCTCTCTAGGTCTCTGTCTTCCAAACTGATCTATGAGCAATCGCTGTACTCAAGTGAAGAGTCGATTTTTCTTTTTTGCTGAGCGTTAGTCACGTTTTTGTTAAATCAAATCGCGTATAATATGACAATTAGCAAAAGGCAAAAGGAATTTCCCTGTCGATGGGGTCGAGTTCAGAGCGTAACAAAAAATTGACCTTCAATGTCTAGACGGATTTGACAATTTTACATACCTAAAAACACACACATACACACACAGACATACATCAAACAATACACACAGACAGACATAAATATCGTGCACAACTGCGAGTTTATTCAACTCGCCACTCGCTCGTTGTAAGCTGTAAGCTGTGTGAACTGCAGAAGGCGGCAAACTCGGCGTGGGTGGCGACTCAAACCCTTGGCCAATCGCCAGGACATTGGCACAGTCAACGCACCGATTGGCAAAATGGCGCACACGCTGCTCAGCCCCCCTCGCGAAAGAGACAGCAATAGACAGAGAGAGAGAGAGCGAGATGGAGAGAGCTCTAAATGAAATTTACTGCTTTTTAACCGACAGCAAAATAGCAGCAGCAGCAGCCCAAAATATGGCTCAAAGCTGGTAGCCAAGGTTCCATTTTATGTTCTGGGCAGCAATTAGTGCGAGCCCCGATAAGCGAATGGCGTTAGGCATGAAACGCGCACATCCTTTTAACCCCAGGCGCTGCTTTTATAGGTGCGAAAATGCAGCTACAGTGGCACAGCATTTTGTTTAAATTTAACATCAACAAAAAATAAGAAGCTAGTGAATTGTGTGTTGAAATAAATTAAGTTTCGGCAGAAGAATGAATCAATTCAAAGAGCCAAATTCAATTCAATTAGGCAGCGCTTTTCATGCGAAATCCTTGACAATCGTCAGACATTTTCCTCTCTTGCCCCGCAGGGTCTAATGTTTGTCTATCTACCTATCTGCTTTTTTTTATGATTAACCATTTAACTTTTTGCGCTCGATGCGTGCCAACGACACAATAAAATGCCAAAAGGCAGCCAAACAAGTCCAAAGCAGCAAAGTATCCTTGAAACGGGGCAATCGCACGCACACAACGTCGACGGCGACGGCGACGTTGCCAAAAAGGCAGACGACGCCAACGCAGCTCAGCTCGCCTGCCTCAAAGCCATAAAATCCCCACGACGATGACAACAACAAGCACAGCATAATATAAACGAAGAGCAAAAGTAAAAAACAAACAAACAAACGAAAACGAAAAAGCAGCAGCGCAAACGGCGAACTGAAAACAAAAACAAAACGTGGCCAAAGTTGAGGCAACTTAAAGAATAAGAAGATGCCGAAGACGACGTAGCAGCAGTAGAAGAAGAAGAGGCAGTAGCTGTCTCTGTCGCTGCCTCTGTCGCTGCCGCTGCTCCCAGGAATGGGCAACAATAAGTGCGTGAGCCTCGCGAGCAATGACTTCTTGTGCGACGCTGTGTGATGCTGCGTTGCCGCTGCCGTTGCTCTCCTGCCAAATGCCAAATGAGTATCTGTTTCAGGCCGACCGGCAGAGGCAGAGAGCTGAGCTCTAAACTCAACTGAACTGAACTGAACTGAGCTGAATGGGCGGCTGGCAGAGCCAGAGTCAGTGTCAATGGCATTCAAGCTGTGCGCAAAGCCAGCCCAAAAGGTTATTGGACCAACATCAGCATCATTGCCGTTCGTGGTGTGTGCCATATTTTTAGCCTACTTTGCGGCGCTGAATGGGTTTCGCTGTTTTAAGCTGTGTGCGTGTGCTTGTCTGTGTGTGTGTGTGTGTGTGTGTGTGCGTCGAATGTGCGCAAGTATATTTAGAGGTCAATTATCTCAGCACACGCCTCATCCATCCATCACAGTCTGACGGCATCACGCTGGCTCGCCCACAAGTATGCAACGCTTTTTTTCCCCAGCGCCCTGCGTGGGCGTAATGATGACTAATTTCGCGCACTGCAATCGCTGTCAGTTTGCGCCGCACGCATCAACAACAACAACCACAACGAGCAGATTCGAAACGCAAAAGAGCATCACTTTAATCAGTTGCCGAACGACGATGAAGATGGAGGCAAAGACGAAGCCGCAGTCGAAGCCTTTGCAGTCATTCAACTTTTGATTAATTGCACGTACATGACAAATTGCTGGCTGCTGCTGCACGCGCACCTCCCCGCATAATTGTTTGACTCTTTTGTTGTTTCGCTTTTAATTTGTTCGCAGCGACGTTTTTGCTAATTAGCCAAATTTATTGTCGACTCATGACTTTGACTTTGTACTCCTCTCTCTCGCGCTCTCTTAGTCATGGATTAATAACATTAAAAACAGTCAGAGTCAATTAAATGTTTTTCCAAGAATTGTAAGCTCCCGAAATAACATAACTCAAAAAAACAATAAATAGTTTGCTGCACAGCCTCGACATGCAAACTGCAGGGCCGAATAGTCCCGTCCATTATTGGCCTTCCAGGGTGTTTTTTTCTTCTTCTTTTTCGTTATGTAATTGCTCACAATTAACGCGGCAATTAGACGCAAATGCAAAACAAGTCGACGCGACGCGACGACGACTAGAAATCATGTCAATGCCTGGCATTTGTTCTAAATGAGCGACGACATGAAATGCCAAAAAAAAGCAGAAAGAAAGAAATAACGCTGTAAACACTCAGCGTGCCAGACTGCCGAGCACTGCGTATTAATTACAGACTGCAGCGAACAACACAAAACAAACAGAATATCGTGTAATCTGCGGGTTGACCCGGTTACAGGGTATTCAAAAAAAAAGCAGCCAGCAGCGAGCAGCGATAGGAATCGGCGAATGTAATGCATATTTATAGGCGCAATTCCAATTGGTTTGTGCACGGAAAGTCGGCAAACTATTTGACCCCGACATGGTAAACTTGGAAACGGGCACACGAGGCTATCTCCCCGTCTAGCGACATGCAAACACACTCAGCTCGACTTCGATATGAATTCAGTGTTCGTCTTGTGCCAGTTTATGACATCGCTGCCGCGACCAGACGGCGCGAATAATGTCAACGTTTCCAATGCCAACGCAGCACAGCTCAATCTATCTCCAGGTGTTTTATTTTTTAGCAAATCGAATTCGAAGACAGAAAATCAATTGTGGCGCGATTGTGCGAGCAACGTTGAAATTGTAATGCAAATTGCGTTGAAGTAAATGGTAACACACACTAATTCCCTTAACTTTGGTCTATTTCTCTTTACAGGTGAGTGCTTGCCACACCACATTGCCACACTGCTCGACATCCACATTAACATCCACATCCCGACTTTGCCAAATGCCCAATGCTGTAAGTAAACTTATTGAAGACAACTTGCCGTAACTTGCAACGCGTCGAAACTCGTACCTCAAGCCAGACGCCGCCTTGTCGGGGGCAGCAGCAATTGAGGCAGAAATCAAAATTGCAAATAACATTTTAAAGCCAGGCCAAAAAGCAAACGTTACGGCAACGGCAACGGCTACAAACATTTAACGCCAAAGGCAGCCGGCAACCGAAAGTCGAAAACCTTTTGCTTCAAGTGGGCGTGTCCACAATCAACAGCCGCCCCCTAACAGCAACAGCAACAGCCACAGCTAGAGCCGCAGCAACTTGCCATAACAAAGTTAGCCATAAAAATCCGTTGCTCGACTAACAAAAATCACCCATTGAGCAAAAAGGCAATTTGATTTCGATGTGTTTTTTGTTTTTTCTTTTTGGTATTTTGTGCTATTTCTGTTTGGTTTTGTTTTCTATTTGGGCTATTGGTAGTTTCGCTATAGATTGCTCAGGTTGCTCATACGCCGCGTCTGCCAGGGTCCAGGCTGTGCCTGGTGATTACGAAGTTATTCAAATGAAATGTTTGCGCTGGCCATTACATCATCGACTCTCACTCGACTACTGCATTTTTCTTTGTTTCTCTCTCTCTCTCTCTCGCTTATTTCGTTGGTGTATTTCTTCTTCTATTTGGCAGTTGTTTGTGTTGTTGTTGTTGTTGCTGCTGCTGTTTTTGTGTTGATTGCGCGCACACAAAAAATGCGGAAATTTCGTTTGCCGAAAACTGGTAAATTTATGAAAATTATTGTGGCAACGAGTCAGTTGTTGTTGTTGTTGTTGCCTTCTCTCATCCACTTTCGCTTGTCCGATGGCGATAGCTGGAATTTGCTTCAAGCAGCTGCTCCACATCCATATTTTTTGCTT
The DNA here is from genome assembly GCA_035047445.1 of Drosophila siamana. NCBI lineage: Eukaryota > Metazoa > Arthropoda > Insecta > Diptera > Drosophilidae > Drosophila > Drosophila siamana. The sequence continues at coordinate 11,811,711 of JAWNPP010000004.1, read as the reverse complement.
TATCCCAGCCAATGGCTAGCTATATTATTATTTGTTTGCGCTATGGCGTATCCTGGAGCAACAACTGATTTGCATTTTGTCAGATTGGAAGTTATTCAAACAACAACAATTGTCTTTCCATCAATGCAAATGTTGTGCGCCAACTCAAATTGAATGGCATTTTAATTCGACTTCGACTAAGTTGTCTGTCACACAATTGAAGAGTGTGATTTGGTTGAAAGTGAGATAAAAGCTTTTAACCAAATTAAGTTTTCAAGCAGCTAGCACAATACACAATAATTCCACTCGAGCTGAAATGAAATCGCACACCTTTTGAAATAATTAATCCTATTTTGCAGCTTTAATGAGCTTTATAATTTACTTCTGCAGGGCGCTGCTGCTTTAAGCTGCCATTAAATGTGCGTTGTGCATTGTGTGTTGTGGAGCTATAAATAATTGTTTAGCGAAACAAATAACTTCAGTTTGGCGCCCCATAGTTACGAAATTATCGTCCCGTATCGTATTACGATTTATGATTTGGTAAGCAGCTGGAAAACCGCAAAGCAAAAATAAAAAAAAAAAAAATAAAGGAATTAATTAGGAAATGCTGTGTATTAAATTACAAAAGAAAGCAATAACAACAAGCAAGAGCAAGAGGAGAACGAAACGAAAACCAGCGGGTAGCAAATTGAACAATGGACTTTGGCAGTGGGGATGGACTTAAGCCTCAGCAAAAGTCCTGGCCAAGTAATGTAAAGGATTATTAAAATGATTTAAGCTCTTACTTTGGGGTCGATGCATTCAGCAACAGTGGGTCTCTGGTTGGAATTGCCCTCCTTGGGCAATCTTGGACTTGGCGGAATCGCCAAAAATTTAGAGCATTGTTCTCTGTTTCACTTGAACTCTTTTTCGGGCTAAAGTTGTCAGAACCCGCCCATTAAGCTGCTGCCTTATTGTTTCGAGTCAATAATTGAGATGAGGTCTAACTGTCTGTGGCGGTGGGGCGGCAAGAAAAAAGAGAAGTAAAAAAGAGAAACGAAATTCTAATTAAAAATCTTCCGGTATTTGGCATTTTATCTAAACAAGAAGATGCCGCACAGTCGGCGAGGATTCTCTCGCTCCAGATGGAGATGAAGCCAAGCGAACCCAAAGTAAAGTAAGCAACACTCAGAGGCAGCAAGAGGGTGGGGGGATATAGCGGGGGTGGGTGCGGGCAAATAATGAAAAAGCAGGACCAGGAAAATGGGCGACACTTTCGCTAGAGAGAGAGAAAGAGAGAGAGATAGAGAGAGTCGGGAACTGATGTTGCCGCTTCTATTGCTGTGGCTCTGGCTGTGGCTGCTTGCATAAAAATAATGAAAAAGCTGCAAATTGGGTCAGCAGAGTAGAAATTAAAAAGCCAAGGGAAAGCAAAGGAGACAACTTTAAGCATAGTCCTGTTATCATTTGCAATTAAACGCGTCGACACTTGGCCGGCAAAAAGTTTGCAAAAGAGCCACCAAAAAAAAATCCAATTCGTAGAAGAGCTGGGAAAACACACAGCGCTAAAATGTAGAGTGAAAAGTTTAACAGGGCAGCAACAAAAAGAAGTCAAAAAAAAAACCTAATTCTATAACAAATTGGATGGTTTAGAGGCAGCAGAAGCAGCTGTTTGAGGCCAGATACTCAGCAAAACTGAGTGAGTGCTATGAGGGTCTGGCGGCTTATCGCATCAGAATTTCAAGTGCCGTGGAATTTAAGAAATTGAATATTTAAATCCCGGCGTAAATCCAAAGAAGCGCCAAATTGAAAAGGGTTGCAGCCCTTCAGGCCACGCAAGCAAGCCACATGAAATATGCAAACAACAAATAAGCGAAAAACAAGCAACAGCAATAGCAACAGCAAAAATATGAACGCAGCAAAATAGAAAAGCGAAATGAAAATTATGTATAATGCAAGCCAAACGGAGACGGAGACGGAGTCGAAGTCGAAGCTGTTGGTTGCAAAATGTGTTTTTCCAAAAATGAAATTGCTTTCAAATTTTGCCACAATTTTTTCTATTTTTTTTTTTTTTTTGGTTTTGTTTTCGTTTTTGGATTCTCACTCTTTTCTCTTGTCTTCACTTGTGGTCCGTCATCGTCTTCGGTTTTTATTTTTGTTACGTGCGTGTGCAATTTGAAAGCGCAATGGAATTGAATTTCAAATTGTATTGGTATTGCTTTCAGAGTTGAGATGTTTGCAATTGCGAGTGTGAAATTGTTGAAGTCATAACGATATGGTTTATGCTTTTTTCATATGGGTTCGTTCTCCTTTACTTTTTTTTTTTTTCTTTGCTTCATGCAACTGCTACAGAAGTTTCCAATTGACTTTCTAAGACTTTTGCCGCACAGCATTTGCATTCAGATGAAATATTTACAATATGAAAAGCAAAGTTTACTTAGTGCCAGCCAAAGAACTAAAGCGGAAGTCATAGAAAACTCCAAAGTTATGCAAAGGCAAAAGGCGAACAGAAAGTAAAAAAGGGAGAGACAGAGAGAGAGTCAATGTTTAAATACATAACCCACAATTCAATTCACTTGCCAATCGAAGCTATCGAATGATTTTTAATGTAACTAAAAAGGCAACGCCAATTTGTGATACAATGACCCCTCTTGCCTTTGCTGTGATCTGATTAATTAGCAAGCGAATAACTAATAACATGGCTAATACAGTTGCAGTGCAGGTCGAATTCAGCTGAACCATATTCGGGGAGCCGTGAAGCCCGGCCCTTTTTTAAGCACTTTGAAAATGTCTAATTTGCTGGCCATAAGCGGCTTATAGTCGCTCCTTTGACAGCACATCAAATAGCATTTCAAATACACATCGACGACACGAAAGCACGACAGCATCGAGCAGCATTGAGCAGCAGTGCAGTTTTAAAGCCGTAGAGTGGTTGTGCCACTGTGTTGGCAGGTGGGTTCTTAGGTGCGCAATAAACCGCTTTCGGCTACCCACTCGACGCTGCTCCTGTAATCCTCCCGCCGCCCCCATCGAGCTCTAACCAATATTTGCCGTCCAATACGATTCGTATGAAATGACAGAACGTAACGCTCGTTGGTTGGCAACATTTTGTCGCACGCTCTCACTCACGAGTTCATCTAAAAATGCCCAGACTTGATGTATGTATGCCATGCCATCTCCATTTTCCATAAAGCCGGGCCCGCAAGTTGATTATTTTTTGACCATTTTGCTGGCCAACAACATTTCTGTGTTCGGTTTTTGTTTTTGTTTTTTTTTGTTTTTTTTTAGTTTATTTTTGCTGTCGTTTTTCTTGTTGCCTGCAGTACGTTGAGTTTTGGGAATTATTATGTGGCCATTTTAACGTTACGTTACTTTGCGTTACGCTGTCGTTGTTGTTGTTGTTGTCGTTGTCGTGTCGAGGAGACACGTGTCCCCTGTCCCCAAAAGTCTGGGGACGCCTCGTACATCAACGTTCTTGTCTGGCAGTTTATGCGTTTGCCTTTGAGAGCCAAAATTGAAATGTGTCCCCTGGGCTGGGATGCCATTGCTGCTCTACCCAAAACGTTTCCTTTCCCCCCTCCAACGTCTCTAGGACTTTAATAGCCTCAACCTCCATCAAGATGTCCTTCAAATTTGTAAAGAGTTTAAAGCATTTAAGGTTTAGTCCCTTCCTGAGCGCGCGCCACCAAGAGAAATGTAATTTAAATTCAAAAATCATTTCGCTTTTGTAGTCGTCGTATTATCAATGCCCCAAAAAGTATGCTACAATAATGGCTTATTGACAGAGCAGTCGTGAAGGAGGAGGGGGTTGGGGGGTGGGGGGTGGTGATGACATTTTCACCAGCAAGTCATAAGACTTTTAGACTATGCTCGGGGTGCATGAGCATATGCACATTATGTACTTGCCACACCACTTACTGACTTACTGCACAAGCACATAATCGTATGCATGTGTGGCCCGCTATATATAAAGTTGGCTTGACGCTTGACCTGGTTTACTTTTGATTGTACAATGTGCGAAAAGAGGAAGCGCTCCCTGCACTCACTCACTCACTCTCTCCCTCTCGCTCTCGTTCTCGTCCTCTCCTTGTCTCTGTCTCTCTCGCTCTCGCTGATAAGTAAACATAACTTTCCAATGTACAGTTACTGCAATATGTATGCGCTAGGCCTTGATGCATTCACTCGCTGCTGCTGCTGCTTTTGGTACAGCCTCGCCACAGTTTGTGGCAAGGTCGTCCCAGGCGCTGAGCCTTGTGCTATATCGGTGTGCAACAAAACGAAAGCGAACAAAATAAAATAGAAATTGGCAAGCAGCATGCATACAATTTCGTCAATTGGTTAGCCAAAGTGACCCAGTTACTGTTTTGTGTGTTTTGTGCCCCGGCTTCTTTGCCTTGCCTTGCATTGCATTCTGGGTCAACATGCGGGTCAGGCACGAGCAGCAACAGCAGCAACAACAATGACGACGACAATGACGACGACGACGACGACAGCAGCAGCAACAGCCCCTATCAAAGTAGCCCCCAGTCAGAGCTTAATTGAAATAGATGAGCTGCCATCGTTCTGTCCTCTCTCAAACACACAGAGCAATAATAACGTAGATAGAGGAGCATTTACTTGGGGGTACAGTTATGCTCTATATAGTTGTGTGTCACTTAACTAGCCGCCCAAGAGCTGACACTTTGCCCTTTTCCCATCCCATCGCCCGCGCCAAGGTCACAACTGTCACAATTTCACATTTGATTCTAAGCCAATTACTTTGGTCGAGGCCCAGTTGAGTCTTTAAAGCATCATCAAAACCGCAACCGAGTCACAGCCGAAAACTGTGTGCGCATTGATTAACCCAACGAGGCACGGTCACAACAGGATACAACAGGACGACCCATTCAAGCTCCATTTGGCAATTACCGCAGCAATAAAAGTCAACGGCAATGGCAACTTGGCATCTATAATACATACATACATATATATACCATCCGACTATGTTATATTTCTGCTGTACTACGATTTTATTATCGCATCGCCGCCCCCGCAAAAATTTACGTGTGTCAAATAATAATTTGAGCTTGTTTATCTTGGCGAGGCGAGCCCAACAACAACAACAAGAACAAACCCTTTTTTAGTTGGCAAAAGTGTTGACAAAATTTACATTTCACAATTTACGCAAATTTTTATGTCATAATTGGATTTGCAGGCATTGTTGTTGCCGCTCCTCATTGCTCGACGTCGACGTCGTCGTCGTTGTTGGAGATGTGACAATGGCGTTGATAATCAGGCCTGTTTTTTGCCCTGACTGTGGCGCTTGCTCCATTAACTTGCGGTGTAAAGAGGGTTGTTGCTTTAGTGTGGCCCAAAAGGATGCCGGTGCCTTTGCCGATGTCGTTGTCGTTGTCGTTGTCGTCGACGTCAGCGTCAACGTCAGCGTCGTTGTCGTTTGCTTGCCACGTTCGCCTGCTTGTAATTCGAGCCTTTTCACTGATAAGCCATTTTATGTGAATGAGCAAGTGAGCCAATGTGTGTGTGTGTGTGTGTGTGTGGCAAGGAGATGGGGGCGCACACTGCGTAGTGTCGTCATGTTGTGGTAAATTGAGTCCTGCCGGATATTGTTGTCGCTGGCACAGCCAACGACGACTGTGCTGGACAGCACACAAGAGATACAGAGAAACAGAGAGACATCGACTGACGCTGCTGCTGTAATTTGCAGTTGATCAGCCTCTGCTCAGTTTTCATATGCTGTCAAGGAAATCATGCCAATTAAGAGCTGAAATTGAAATGAAATACTCGTGCTTACTTATCAAATAATTAATCCAACGACAATGAAATCTCACTGACAGCTCCAGTTTCCTGCCCATTGTGCACACATTTCGAGAAAATAATGTTATTTAAATACAATTTATTGACTGTCGTCCCATTGCAAATGTCATGTGTCTGTGGCTCTGTCTTGGCAAATTCACAAATTTATATCATTGTCAGATGTTGGCCAAAATTGAAAGCATGACGCAGCTTTGTTTTATTGCATATAGCAGGCAGCTCCTTAGAATTGCAATTTGTAAGGCGGCGCACGTTGCAAAGTGTTGCCTACTTTTAGGCGGCGTCAACAAATTCGTTATGCTTGCTATCGCTCTCTCGCTCTCACTCTCGCGCGTTCACTCTGTCTCGGGTCTGTTGGCGACCATAAACAATTGCATGCAATTGGAAGCTTTGAGCTGGCAAACAATTTTCATTTCAAATGTGTTTTCGGTAACAACTTGAAGCACTCACGAACTTTTCACATAAATTTTGTATATATGAATGCGAAACTTGCCCCAATACACACACACTCACACACACAGACACTTCAACGTATGTGTGTGTTGTGCGGCAACCCTTAAGCTGATTTCCAGCAATTTTTGTCATGTCAACTCAGTCAGTTTTGTGCTTTTGTGTCTGTCCAGTGCTCTTGTTGTATTCATACAATGTGAATATGTGAATATGTGAATATGTTTGCAAATCGACGCCATTTTCATTGTCTTGCTTTCGCATACCCAAGCAACCTCACACACACACACAGACACACACAGACACAGTTGAACACACACACGCACAGCTGTTACTGTTAAAATCAACAACATGAATGAACACTCAACTCAGCTTCCATGTCGTTTTCGCGACATGCTCAATCATGTTAGCTACCCCGCTACCCCGCTCTCCCCTTCCCCTTCCACCTCTCTCTCTCTCTCTCTCTCTCTCTCTCTCGTTCTCGCTCTGGCGCTTTCTCGTTCACTTCTGGCTGGCAGTCAGCCATCCACACAACGTGCGTTGTCGCTGACGTTCAGAAATGACAATTTCGCGTGCGATTGTCACATCAGTTATGTATGCATATGATATCTACATACACATATGCATGATCTCTCGCTACGTGCGTGTGTGTGTGCAAACACCCATACACACACTCAAATACACTGACATTTCTGTCAGTTTGTCACTGTCGCCAGCGTCGCGTGTTTATTTATACGCAATCAAATTAAGTTTGAAGCGAATTTCCAGACGAGGGCGACAAATTGAGGTAATCATGTTTTATACTCATGTGTGAGCTCAGCTGAAAATCAAATAATCACACACACACATACACACACTGACACACACCCCTAAAGTAAGCAAACTATTTAAGCAACAAAATTTCAACCGCATTGAGGGAAGACCCAAAAGCATTTTAGCTGGCGGCAATTATGTTACCTGTAACCAACCAACGCAAAGGCCTCAAAGCTCCCAAAAATGTTGTTGAAAACGTCAACCAATTGCCTCCCTCCCCCTCCACTCAATTCAGCTTCTTTCCCTCACTCTCTCGTTCTCTCCCCCACTGTCAGCCCTTTATGCTGCCGCTGCTGTTGCTGCTGCTGCTGCTGTTTGGGTCTGTTATCATTTGATGTGACCCAATTTGTTGGTCTGGGGTCTGCTGCTGCTGCCTGCTGGCGCTGCGATAACGCTGCCTGCCCTTAACCGCATGCAAATAACCCAAGCTACAAATGACAGCTACCAAAATCGTAGCATAATCAATTGCATTTCCAGTTGAATCTATATCTTAATATCAACAAGAGTATCTCTCTATTTGTATCTATATGTAAATCGAAAAAGGGAACGAGGCGAGGCGGGGCGCGAAGAGTTGCCAGGGGCATTTTTCGGTTGTCTCGCTAATGCAAATGACGAGCACACACACACACACACACACTGACACAACGAGTGAGAGATGAAGTGTATATTCCCCAGGCCCAGCGCGAAGATTGCCATGAGGCGCTTAAGCGGCTTTAATGGTGCGCATAAAATTGCCAGCTGGCCCGAGGATAATAAGCACAACAACGGCGGCAACGATTTGTGTTGCCTACTTTTGTGCGCTTCTGACTCTGACACTGCTTCTGACTTTTATGTCGTACAGCGCTGAAATATACGAGTATAAACGTCGCCGTGAGTGCAATTCGAATGCTGTTCAAAAAAATTAAGCCTTATTAGGCTCAGACAGCGCACAGGGAGCTGCAGAGTCTAAGCTTTTTACTTATTTTATTGACGTTCTGGGCGGGGGGGGCGATGCGTTGAATTCCTCAGCGACTATGAATGTCATTTCAGCATTGCAATCTCAACCTGATGCTGACTTCATTTCTTTCACACACACACACACACACATACAGAGATACACATGGCCGCACACACTTGAAATCCCACGCAACGCCGCTTGTATGAAGTGTGCTATTTATAGACTGTTATTTTGCCCAATTCTATGTAAAAAGTCAATAATTTATGCTACAACAGCGTCAGCAGCAGCAGCTTTGGCTGTAATGTTCGCAGTTAATGCGCTTCCATTGACCCAATTTCCGTGTGCTGCAAATCAAAACAAACACACTTCCAGTCGTCGTGCTCTCTTCTAACCTGATTCGCTTCGCTCTCTTATAGCCTAGTTACACGTCTCTCTCTCTCTCTCTCTCTCTCTTGCGAGGTGCGCGCGCAGTCTGCTTGGCTGACTCTCTGGCACTGTTATTAGCCCGGCCGCTCTTTTTGGCCCAGTTATTTTTGCAAAGTTAACAGCCGCCTGCTGACGCTTTTCAAGTGACAGGGACAACAGCACCAGGGACAGCGACAGGGACAGGGACAGGGACAGGGACACGTCCAACCCCCAGTGAAATACATACATAAATATAGCCAGCCGTGTTCGCATGGCTATATACAGTTGACCCAATTCCGTGTTTGTACTTTCCACAGCTGTTCTGGTTTCTGTTCTCGCTTCTCTGCTTCGGCTTCTGCTGCTGTTTCTGGCATTTTGGGATTTTCTTCTTTTTTTGTTTTTGGTGGTATGGGGTTGTTTATGTTTGTGGCCCAAAAAAAAGAAAAAAAAACCAAAAAGAGAAGAAGAAATGGAAAGCGAAATACCGAAAAGCGAGAAACTTGTTATTTATACAAGGCACGTAAATGCGACTACATACATATTTATAGAAGCAGAAAGCAGAAAGGGAAAAAGGGACAAAGGGAAAAAGGGAAAGAGACCGACAGAGTGGGGGCGAAATGTTCATTGAATGCGAAAGCAATAGGAAATTACAAAGGCAACAACAACAAATGCTGATAACGCCATTTTCGACAAGTGTATTAATTTCAGCCACATAAATACGAATAATTGTCATTGTGTGCGTGTATCAGCATTTAAAGCAGTCGCTGCAACTCTTTAAACTCTACTCGCATGCATGTGAATGTGGTATTTGGGTGTGCAATTAGAGTTTGATTCAAGATTAAAGCCGCTCACGCAATCAACTCAAAGACTGCCTGGAGTACAGTACTGCCAGCGGAGTTGGCCTCAATTTCTTGGCCATATTGACTGACGGAAGGAAGCCTGCAGCTGAAACCGAAAACGAAACCGAAACTGACACTGGCGCCAGTCGAATGGCACAAACAGCAGCCTGGATAACGCAAGCATAACGATGCCACTCAGCCCTGCAGAGATCCATAAAGCAAACACACGCATACATCGAGCACACAGCGCGCTGAGGCCGAGGCTGAGGCTGAGGCTGGAGCTGGAGAAACAAAAAACGTTGCTGGATACAGGCAGCGAAGTTACAGCCGAAGGCAAACCGGGAATGCCACGTCAATTTCCTCATTCGTCCTCTCTCTCTCTCTCTCTCTGTCTCTCGGTCGCTGTCTTTTTTTCCCATTCGTTCTCTGTCCTACTCACGCGCTATCTCTGTCGCTCTGCCTCTAACAAGATTTGTGTTATTCCTGCCATTTCCGCATACTCATTTTACCTATTTATGCGCTCTGCGCTGAGCTTCAGGCTCCGTCAAATCAGGACACAGTGCGGTAGGAACAGCAAGCGACCCATTGTGTGTGCTTTGTGCGCGGGTGGAGGGTGGTGAAGGGGGGATGCTTTCGCTTTTGGGGGAGGCAAAAATGCTAACTGGAGTTGCAGAGTTTTTCGTTCTTTCATTAGTAGACGAGCGATTGCCCCGCCCACTGTAACTCATTAGACATGGCAACATAATTAACGCACACACACATACAGAAACACACACCCGCAGCTTCTAATATCATTTAGTGCTGGATTTATGCAACTCGGCAGGTAGCAAGTGGCAGGTGGCCGGCAGCTAAGCGGATTGCTTGGCCGAAGGCAAAAGAAAAAAACAGGGAACTGAAATTGATAAGCTAAAACGATTTCCAACTTGTTTGGGCGCATTAATTAAAAATAATTGAAGCCACATTGCGTATACGCAACGTCTTGATGAATTTAATCAAATTTGTTGTGCTCGCTGCGCACATTTAGTTAACTTAAACGAATGGCGAACGGCTGCCATATTAAAGTCGGCATTAATATGCCGAGCGGCAAACTGCCAACTGCCAAAATTCCCTCAAACTTCAATGCACACATCTGCCGCAAATGGCAACAATTGTTTAATACACACGCATGCACACTAAAATATATACAAAAGCATATATATATATATAAGTGTGTATGTGTGTGTGTATTTATGAGCAGGATATGCGCCATATCCTGCGCTCTGTTCGCTGGCCACAAACGAATTATGGCGCCCACTAATTGCACTGAGTTAAAACGAAAAATGTGTAGTAGACCTGCTGGCAGGCCCCAGGCAGTTAATGTTACACACACACACACACTAGCACACACACACACACACACTAGCACACTCGCAACACTCAACGTGTGTGCTCCAACCACGTGCGTTAACAATTTACGCCGCTTATGTAGACCAAGTTATTTATGTTTATGATTACGTTGCGGTTGGCAGCTTTCGCTTTCCTGCTCTCCCTTTTGCCCCGCCCACTTTTGCACTCACCGACTCCCGCTCCCGTTCCCGCCCCTCTGCTCCCCCTTAGCACACTTCATCCCTCGCACAACTAAAGAGCAAACATTTCTAAAATTGGCCATACGTCATTAAGTTCTTTAAGCCGAGTGCTTTTTGGGCGACCCAACAACACAAATTCCTGCAAATCCTCAACAAATAAAGCTCGAGAACTTGACCTGCTTTCGGTGGCCCAAAAAAAAAAAAACACACACAACACAACAAATGAAATGCAGAATAACAAACAAGATTTGAGGAGTGTGTGTCATGTTGTTTTAGAGAATTAGCAGTAGACAAATCATCAAATCATAAACTTTACGGTATAGATCTAGTACTCATAGCGTTTTATATTAGACGAATTAATATAATGAAAGGGACAAAGTGTTTGCAATGTGCTGCAAGGACGCGTTGGCAGCGGCAAGGACGCAATTGTGAAACAAACAAAATGGCAAAGAAGAAAAAAAGTAGATACAAAAAGACAACAAACCAGTTGCCGAAAACTGGGTCAACAGTGCTGTCGACGCTGTCGCCTAACCTTCAACATAAAGCGCAGCATAATTGCAGGCGCCAAAGGCCGCTAAAAAAGCAGAGCTCTCGCTCTCTCTCTCTTTCTCTCTGTCTCTGTGTGTCTCTTGATCGAGAAGCGTGTCAAGGCGAAGAGCGTGGCGTGGCATGAATGTTGCAGCGGCGTGAGTTTCTGCCAAGGTGACCTAGTAAATAGGCTGGCAATACTTCTGCATTTTTTTTGTGTTTGCCATAAAGACAAGGCAACGTCGACGGCGACGGCGACGGCGACAGCGACGTCGGCGGCCTCTGTTATCAGTTGCTGCAGTCGCGCAGAGTGCAGCCGGAACCGGAGCTCACTCGGCTGGCTCGTGGCTCGGTTCGTCGGGCGCTTCGAAAGCGAGTCCTGGCCAGCCAGGCAGCCACGCAGGCAGGCAGCCAGTTGCATTGTCCGCACCAACACAGTCGCATTTGGCACCGGCCCGGCACCGGTTCACTGGCTGACTCGCGATGCACGCAACCGCGCTCAACTATTACGTGGAACGCAGCGACTACGAGTCGTATGGCGGCAACTGCGGCGGTGCCAGCGAAAGTGAAGCCAGCCCGGGCTGTCTATCATCCGCATCATCATCTTCGCACAGCGGCTCGCCTCCGCCTCTGTCTCCGTCTCCGGCTCCGTCGCCGTCTGCACGTCATCGCAAAGTACGCGCACACTTTAAGAAGCTTAAACCTTCCTTTAACATTGTGCTCGACAAACTAATCCAATTATGATTTCTCTCTTTATGCTTGCAGTCGAAAAAATTCCGCTGTACCTGGAAGGGATGCGACTTCGTGGAGTTCACACAATTCAAAATTGAACGGCACGTGAGGGACAAACATTTGGGGTAAGTTAACAACACTGCAATCTAACAATAGTTGCACAAAAAAATGGTGTCCTTAAAATGGTGTCCTGACATCGGTCAGAGTGCGACTGCAACAAAGCAAGCAGCAAGTGGCAGGGCCTTGACTTAGTGCAACAAAGCAACAACCATTGTAGTTGCCACAAACAGTAAAACCCGCTCAATACATAGACCACGACAACGTCACAATTGTTTCACAGTGGAGCAAACTGACAACTGACAGCACAGTACAGTGAATTGCACTAGGTGAGCACTTAGATAGCATAATTCTAATTTAAGTAAACGTCTACACATTTTGCATATTTCTACAAAATAATCGGTACTAACAAATCTCTAGATATTGTGTAGACAGCACAGCCAAATTCTTTATACAAAACGTATAGAGAGCTCACATCAAATTCCAATTTGTTAAGGCTTGAAATGCATGGCAAATTCAAGTATTCTCCCCAAATTCACTGCTCGTTAGCAATAGAATTCTTTGCAAACTTGGCTGCCCAAAAAGTTTTGTTTGCATTACTTTGTCGTGCAGCCCACTGTGCAGTTGCATTCGAGCTGTTTGAAAGTGGAGCACTTGTATATAAGTCGATTTGCGTGTGTATAGAAACCAGGTCACACACACACACCCTCAGAGACAGCGCAGCAGCACACCTGAATTTTTAAAGTGGCGCAGATGGCGAATGGCGCGTGGGCGCTGGGGGCGTGGCAAAAGCGAGCGCAACTTGTGCGGGCGGCGAATGCGCTGCAAGTTTTGGTTTTGCTATTGGCTTTTTGAGGCCAAGGTCCAAGCCGTGGGTCGCATTAAGCGTTGACATTTGCGAATGTTGAATGCTGTTTCCTATGAAATGTTCGAAGGGGATGATGGCAGGAGGGGGCAGAGCGATGTTGCTGGCAGTTTCAAATCCAAAATAATAATAAGAAAAAAGACAGTTTTTGTACTTTTTGATTTTGTTTTCAAATTGTTCATTACTTTCTTGTTGTGGTTTTTTGTTTTGCATTTGTAGATGCATATGATGGGTATGTTGAAGTCGTATGTATAGAGGATTATAGTTTATACTTTGTAAATGTGTTGGTGGTGTGGGTGTTGGTTTTGTTGTCGTTGATGGTGTTGTTATTGTTTGGTGTTGTCGTTGGCAAAACTATGCTAAAAGTACAATGCACACACACTTATATATGGAAGTGTATAGATATATTTATGCTTGTATATGTATAATTATATATTACTATATATGTATATATATATATATATATATATTATACTATATATGTGTATACGTATATTTATAGTACTTATTATGTCAACTATGCGCTTGGCAGGCTGGTAGCGACGTAGGATCTATTGTAGTTTCTAGATATGCCAGTAAAATGAATTCGCAAACCCAAATCGTAATTTCGTTCAAATAATAACTGAACAGAACAGAATAGAATAGAATAGAATAGGCAATTGAAATGTTTATCAATTGAAATGTATAATCTCTCAGCACGACTATTATGCATATATATATATATGTATATGTATATGTATAAATAATTTTAAACTTATCATCTAATTTCTATGAGCAATTCGTTATAATTTCCACAAAAAACAAACTAAGCATAACCATTTGAATATTTGACTTCTACATACATTCATTTTGTGTGTGTGTCGAGAATTGAAACTAGGTTCTACATTTTCGTTGAGGTACATGAAATAATTGAAATACAATATTATTATACTTAACATAATATACATAGATACATGGGGAGTTCATTGAATATTTAATTGAGTTTTACTTTTTCACTTTATCTCGTTTCTCTGTTCTATTCTTTGTAGTGGGGGGGATAATTGTGTTTTTTCTTGATTTGTTCAAAAGCTTTCGCAAACTGCAATTGGCATTAACTAATAATAAACTTCCTGAAGCTGCTGCAGTGTTTGCTCTCTACATTGATTAGTATTATTATTATATTATATTATTATTAATATGATACTCGTATTACATAATAACATACATACGTTAAAAACACTAAATGCTATTTTGGGGCTTGGGGAGTGGGGCTAAAATTAGCTTATCGATTATATATGCTGCTGTTCTAAACAACTACATACACATTATTAGTCTGCCTTTGTTGATTGTTGATCTATGCGATTCCTCATTGATTTCTCTTCAGCTTCACTTTACTCTTGGTGTTTATTCTCGCATTGCTAATGCTATCTTTCGTTAAACATTTCATACAACATAGTTTATACCTGGTGCAGTGTATTGAACAATAGTCCCAAACATTGAACTTCACTTTTCTGATGTTTGCAAAAATAAATAAATTACATATAAATAAAAAAAGCATCTAAAATTCGGACAAGATTCAACAACAAAAAATAGCAAACCCATAAAAAAATAATAAATACATTACAATCTGCACTTTAACTTAATTTGCAATCCAGGCGTTCGCCAGCAAGTTGTAGAAATTGTTGTCATCATCAGTGGCAGCAGCAAACGACATATCCAGTTGTTCCTAGTGCGGATGCATTAGACCATGGGTGATGTCCATGCCAGCATCTCCCATGCCATTAACGGACAGGCTGCCATTCAGCATGGTAGTTGCTAGAGTCGAAACAGGCAGATCAATTAGTCACGGATCACACAGCACAATGTAGAGTTTACCTACAGTTACGATTGCCCTGCGGAGTGTCGATGGTCGTCCAATACTGCTCCGATGGGCTCTGAGTATTAGTCCCCGGCGGCGCTTGCACCGGCGCCCCCGTGTACCGAAAATACGGATTCTTCAAGTCCAGAGTATTGCTCGATGATATCAATGTGCCCTCGATGTGCAGATCAATGGTCACATCGTACGACTGCCGTCTGTTGGCCTCCAGCAGCACGCGACCCGTCAACGTCTGGCCCTGCTTAATGAAGATGGGCATGGGCAGCAGGCAGCGCACTTGATACCAGTGCGTCAAGGGCGCAATGGGCGATGTGGACAGCCAAACGTGTTGACTGCTGCCGCTGAACTCGACGTCGAACCAAAAGGCCAGACCGTGACAGATGCCCGTTTGCAGTATATGAAACTCGAGCGGGATATCTAATGGAAGGCATTTCTGTTATTAGATCTCTAAATAAGTTGTTGCTCTCTCAGTGCTTACCAATTACGTGCAAATCGTCCTCTTTGTCGTTGAGAAAATCGCAGACATGTCGCACCGACTTTGCCATGCAGATGCGCATATCGAACGTGTCGACGATGGGCTGACGGAAATACTCCTTCATGCCCTCTTTGTGCAGCGTGGTCAGATCGACACCATGGAAGGCCGATTGATACCAGAAGTTGGCTTTGTTGTACTGCTCCGAGTACAGCGATTCATCCGAGAACGGTGCAATATGCAGATCGCCGTGTGTCGGATACATTTTGCCATGTGGCTTCAACCATTTGCGCGCATGCAGATAAGTCTCAAGCATGCGTTCGTTGTACAGCATGTAACCCATGGGTTCCGAGATGATCACGTCCACTTTCTCGGGCAACTCGATCTCCTCGATCTTGCCGGGTATAACTGAGATCTTGTGCTGCACATTGTTCGATTCAACGAGTTGCTGTGCATACTGTGCCATATTCGATGCCTCGATGGCATAAACTTTTGCAGCGCCCGCCTGCACGGCAAAGAAGGATAAGATGCCTGATCCAGCTCCCACATCGAGCACGATTTTATCCTGGAAATCAACCGAGTTGCCGAGTATGGCGCGTTGATAGGTCGAAGTTCTAACGTAGTCCTGCATCATGTTCTGTTGCTGACTGAGATAGCCATAGAACTGAAAGTATTGCGAGGCCGAGGACTCTTCGGTGCGTTGCGAAAACACGGACTTGGGACGCAAATGTTTCACGTTCTCGACGACCTTCCGGAAGAGCACCTGATCTTGGTCGCTGCTGAAGCGCAACACCAAATTATCTGCATCCAGCGAGATGGCATAGCTACGTTTGCCGAGCTGTGCGGCATCCGTGTCCGCACAAATCATGTATTCCTTGAGCACACGTCCCGGATCATTGTCTGCAAATGCAAAGAGTGTTAACACGAGAGGGAGTCAAAGACAGTGCGAGAGAAAGTGAGAGAGAGAGTTTACCGAGCATGACGCGCAGTAGGACGCCTTGGGAATCGTAGCTGCAGCTGAGCGTGCAGCTGCTCTTGTATATGTTGTTGAACTCGAGTTTTTGCTCGTCAGCAATGGCGCTGATTACGACGCCCGTAAATTGGCAGTTGCTCAGCGGACAAAGCGTCGCTGCGACGCTGTTGGCGGCAGAGGCAGCGACAACGGCAGAACATTTATTGTTCTGCTCGACGACGGCGACTGCGGCGCTGCTCGTAGACATTTTGTTCGTTTTTTGGGATTTATTTATTTATATATTAGTGTGTAACTGCAGCAGATAGGGGTATTTTTTATTTCGGGGGGTAATCACAATATGTTCGCGTTATAATTGACAATTGTAGGCCGTGAGAAATGCACGCGGACGCAAACATACACATACACATATACACACGTTCATACACACGCACACACACACTCACACACAGCAAGGGAGACAACACACACAGACGCTATGGAGCGAGACTTGCGACGCGCAAATTTTTTTTCTTTCAGTCGGACAGCGACCAAAAAATTTTCCACACAACAAATTCGTTTGATTTTTAGCAAACAAGCTCGAACAATGCGCAGCACGTCGTGGTTGCAGCTTATGTTGTGAAAGCAGCAAATAATATCAATTTGTCGCGCGTTTTGTCTCGCTTGTATCGCGAAAATCGATCGATTTTTGTTGATTTCGTATTGATTTGACACAGAACGTGCGTGTTTTTTTCGCAAACGTTGCTACAACCCTGCAGCTGTGTGGTTAGCGTAGACGCGTGAATGGCCGCGGCGTTGCCGGACTTAAAGCGCGAGTGGCAACGCTGCCAGCGTGCTGCTGGCAACGCCGCGCAAAGTATCGCGTAAAATAACAAATGCAATGTCACGATGTTAATGAACGTTGCGTTGCAACTAATAATGCTCTGCGTGCAACAAAAATATATTATTGATTTCAAAAAATAAAACATAGTAAAAAATAAAAACAAATATTAAAATTGGGCTTGAGGCATAGTTAGAGCATGAATATTAATTTCTTTCCTGTGCATTAGAATAAGTAGTCTCACTGTTATTTGGAAAACAAATCGAGTCACCCTGTGTTAAAGAAGGCGCGTGGAAAAATTTCAAAAAAAAATATGTGAATTAATTGATGGTCATATTTTTCGGGTTTGCAGCAAAAAGGCCAGACGCTCTGGCGACTCTGATTCCTGCAGTGAAAATGATGCCGAAGAGGAGTTCTACTATGAGGAAGACGACGACGACGAGGAGTCGATTAAAACGCCTAGTCCTGCTTCTCCACCCACGCTCAGCCACCGGGACATGGCGCGTCCGCCGCACGAGGATCCCGAATACCAAAGACAGATCGTTGGCAATTTCAAGTGAGCAGATAGATGAATAGCAGATTTGATTAATTTATGCTATAATTATAATTTGTTTCTTTGTACTACAGACAAGGACGCGCTATGAATAACTATCACCACCTAACACATCAGCAATCACAGCTACATCACAGCAACAGCAACAGCAGCAGTGGTCACATCACCAGCACCCAGCAGCAACAGTTGCAGAACAACAACACCAGCTGCATACCGACATCGCCGCTGGCGCATCACAATTACACTTGGTCATCCACGGCTGCGATCACAGTGACGTCCCACCACAGCAATCACAGTAGCAGCCACAGCAGCAGCAACAGTAGCAGCAGCAATAGCAGCAGCAGCAATTCGACGACACTCAACAAACACGCTCGCTCATCGGCGACGCGTCCGTCCCACTCGACTGCGCCATATCCATCGCCGACATACGTCCATCACCATCACAATCACAACCACAACCACAATCACAGCTACAACGGTGGAGCGAGCAGCAACAGCAACAGCAGTCCGGTAATACATAGCAATAGCAGTGCCAACAACATGTTGCAGCAGTTGTCGCAACAGAATGTCACAGTGACGGCGCATCACACAACCAATGGCCACACACAACAACAGCAGCAGCAGCCACAACAGCCACAACAACAGCAGCAGCAGCAGCAACACCACCTGTCTAGCGTGACCATCACGCCCAATTACCATCCGCCGCAGCAACAGCAGCAGCAGCAGCAACAACAACAACATCACCATCAGCAGCAGCAGCAGCAGCAGCAACAACAGCAGCAGCAGCAGCATTTGCGCGGCCAGCAACAGACAACTGCCAGCAACAATCATGTTGCCAATTCCGGCCAACAACAGCAGCAACAGCAACAACAGCAGCAGCAGCAGCAGCAACACATGCCACTGCAGCATGTGGCCGTGCAACAGACGGTGAGTGGCGCCAGACACACGCCCAATTCACCCAATCGCCGCACGCGTGGCGAGAACAAGAAATGCCGCAAGGTCTACGGCATGGAGAAGAAGGAGCAATGGTGCACACAATGCCGATGGAAGAAGGCTTGCAGTCGTTTTGGCGACTGAAAGCGACAGAAATCGTCGGCCGAGGCGGCAGCCCAAGTGTCGACGACACTTCGACAAGGCGACATATTAAAGGCAGGAGCAACGGCAACAGCAACAGCAGCATCAGCAACACCACCAACAACAGCAGCAGCAGCAGCAACATCATCATCAACATCAACACCACCAGCAGCAGCAGCAGGAACAGCAACAGCTGGTAAAATGACAACAACTGTGGTTCGGTTGGCGGCCGAGGTGGCAGCTGGCAAACAGTTGCCAGCATCGCTGACCATCAAAACCAATCGACGCTACGGCGTGCACCACATTCAACCACACAAGTACAACGGCAGCAATTGCAACAACAACATCAAAGGAAGCAGCAGCAGCAGCAGCAACAATCATACTAACAATATCAATAGATTTACGCGCATCAAAAGTGTTGCTACCTCGGTGATTGTATCGCCAAATGGAACAGCCAGCGGCAGCAGCAGCAGCAGCAACAACAGGCCAACGCCCACCCCCTCGCCCACCGCCAACAGCAGCAGCTGCAGCAGCCACGATGATGGAGGAGGAACAGGTGTAGGTACTAGCGACAACAGCAAGGCTGCCGCAGTTGCCGCCGCTGCTGCCTATGAGCAGGAACAGGTTGCTGCTGCCAAAGGGCTGCTGGCCTGGAGTCGAGCTGCAGCTGCAGGTCAGCAACAGCAGCAACTGTTGTTGCAGTAACAACATTAAGATGCTGATGTTGTTGCTGCTGTAATTAGCGTGCTCTGTCGTTATTGTTGTCATAATGTGTTGCAGGTTGCATGTTGCCCTTGCCGTTGTTGACAAAGCAAAAAGCAAAACAAAATGAAATGAAAATGAAAATGGTCTCTTCTTATTTACTCTGCATTGAACTGTGCAAACCTTAAACGTAATGGTATCTCTTTGTTGTTGTGCTGGTGTTGCCAACTGCCGTGCAAATGTTGCTAACATTTGCGCAGGGCAACATTTGCAATATACAATAAAAATAATAATAATAATTATAATTATAATAATAATTCATAATTATTATGCATAAATATATACATACATACATACAATACATATTTATTTTAAAACCTGACTTTGTTATTTCTTATGTTAAAACTAAAACTAAAACAAAAAAAAAAACAAAAACAAATTGTGGCAAACATTTTTCAGCTGCAATTCGTTTGGCCAGCAATTTTATATACATACATACATAGAGTAAAGAAAAAAACAAAAAATTTAAAAGAAAAACGCAAAATGTTGAAAGTATAAAATAAAAAAAATGCAAACAAACAAAAAGAAAACAAACAAATCTTAAACAAATATACATCTGATTTTTTTAGTTCGTAAGACTAGTAAATTTTTTCTTAGTATTAGTGCAATTTTTGTTCTTCTTCTTGCTCTAAACAAAACAAAACAAAACAAAAAACAAAACAACTCAAAGCAAAAACAAATCAAAATATTCAAATAACCAATACGTATATATATATATATATATATATGTATAAATATATTCAAAGCATATTAATCAAGCATCAACTTCAACAAGAAACAAGATAAAGAAAAAAGCAAAAACTATTCATCTCTTACAACAAAGTAAACAAAAAAAAAGCAAAAACTAGTGAAATTACTTGTGTATAAATGAAATGCAGAAAGCAGAAAACAGTTAAACCAATTACGATTACATATACATGTGAATTCTTATGTATATGTGTGTGTGTAAGATCGCTAAGAATTAAGTATTAAGCAAGTTCATGAATACAAACTGCAATACATACGAGTACTCATAAAAAAGAAAAACGAAAACTTAAGAATTATAAACGATGGAAAGAGCTTTTGTCAAGCGATTTCTGTCTACACACAAGGAAAGTCGCTGATTAAATATTATAGATAAACTTAAGAACACCCCCCATACACACAGATATACATACTACATATATATTTATATATATATATATATATTGCCGACCATCTATAGAACAATTATCCCCGAACCCAGCCCAAAACATAAAAACACACACACAAAAGCTAATGTAATATATACCATATAAAGCAAACTTTAATCTTAACTGTAGTGAAATTGAAAAAAGTAAACAGAAAACAGAAAACAAAACAAATAAGAAACGAAATGCAATAGGCATAGGTAAACAGATGAACAGATAAAGAGACAGACAGCAAGATACATACATAGAGACAGTCAGATAAACAGCAGCAAACAAAGCAAAAACAGAAGCAAAACAAAAGCAACAGAAAATTATCAAAATTGATTTTGGAGCCAAGAAGAATAAATTATTTTTGAAAGATGTTCAAATTTTATTTCGTTGTTAAGCTGATTATTTGCAAATGATTCTAAAACAAACAAACAAAAAGAAACAAGTCTATTAATTAATTTGTAATGTACCTACGACTAAAAGCTAATATTTAGGACTTTAAAAACTGTTCGCGTTGTGCGACTATTGTGAATTGTTCAAATTACGGTATCAACAATGACGTCACAAACAACCCCCAAGAGGTTGAAGTGAATTGCAAAGAGAAAATGAAGAAAAGTAGAATGAAAAGAAGAGATTGATTGAATGAAAGGAGAAAAAGTGGAAATCGAGAAAAGAAAATACACAAGGAATTCTTAACCAAATTGGAAGTACAAACTACAATCTAGAATATGTATAAACTATTAACAAAAAAAAAAAAAAAGAAAAAACAAAAAAAAAACTGAAAAACAATTGATATATGAATATACATATATTTTTTCGAATTAAGCGCCGAAGCCAGCCTACAGGCTCAGTTGAAGATGGAGAATTGAGGAGAAATTGAATGAAAATGAGAATGCGAATGCAATGGCAGAACAGACAAAAGATAACTTGAGCTTAAGAGAGAGAGAAAGAAGAAGTAAGGAAGCAGCAGCAGCTTTAAAATGAGAATAATCATGATTTAAAATGAGAATTTTTGATTGAAACCCATATGTAACAGAAACATATAAAAAATTATGAAGGAAAGTGCAAGGAAAATGGAAAATTGAGAAATCATAAATGATTAATGATTGACGATGATGATGATAACACGTAGGCGCGTAAATTTCTTTGAAATTGTTTGCCGTGATTTGAATGAAATTCATAATGGTGGCCATTGTTTATTTTGGAATGCGACAAAGTTTAACAATTTCTTTAAGCAAGCAACATTTTTACAATTGTATTTCGTTTTTATTAAGCTTAAGTTTAAAAGAACAACAACGTTTTTAATACACACACCACACACACACACACACACACACAAACACACATGAACTTGAATTGTAAATGTAAACAATAGTGAATGACACACATACGCCATGTTGTCCAGCCCTAATTGTTAAATCATTTTGCAACTCAAACACACACATACACACACACACTCTCGATCTTTTTCGTTGCGTTCTGGAAATTATTTAAATATAAGTGATATTTTAAAAAAAATTTTATCCATTATCGTATAATTACTTCTAATGCATAAAAAACATACATACAAACATACATATATCATATACTACTATTTTATGTTTATGATTATGATTATGATTATGACTACGACGAGAATGCAAGAAATGCAAATTCTACCGAAAGGATCCTCAAAACAAAAAATATGTTGTCCAGAGCGCTGATCAAGCTGATCGCCCAAAACAAATGGCACAATTGTTGTTCAACAAAAAAAAAGAAAAAAAGAAAAAACTGAAAACAAACAAAACAAATGACAAGCAACAACAAAAACAACAACAACAACAAATTAAACATGTTTTAAATGCAAAATGATTATTGTGCAAAATGTAAAGAGTATGTAAAATAACATTATATCGGGGGCTCGATATCATTAGTTAATTAATGAATGCAAGCAACCTTCATTAGTTTGAAAAAAAAAAAACAAAACTATATGCAAAATGACCACGAAATCACAGCAACAACAACAACAACAACAATAAGAAATATAAAAAAAATAAGAAAACACCCGTTTTATTAAAAATATACAATTGTTATTTATAATTAAAAAACCAAACTACAATCGACTTTGTTTTTATTTCATCTTTTTGTATTTTCAGTTTTGCATGTCCTTTTCGATTTCGATTTCAGTTTCAGTTTTTCTATCAATTTCGATTTCGAATTTCCATTTGAGTTTTCATGTCGTACTATTTACAACGGTTTCCGAATGCTCCCAACTACTCTGAACAAGTGATCGATCTTCATTTCGCTAAGTGACACGGTTTCCCCCTGGATCAATTAGCTATGGATCCCGATTATAAAAAACTATCTCCTAAGTCTGTACGCATTCTAGATGCTACATAGAATACACACTTTTGAGACCTTGTACAACGCGAGTAGACATTATTATTATCGGTATTCCTTTTATAGTTTTTCTATCCAATTTGATTTCATTTTTATTTCAGATGAATAGTAGATCAGATGTGAGATGTTGATGATGATAATATTGATATATGTATGTGTATATGTAATCAATCAAATAGTATTTGCCAATGTGTATGTGTATACTTATAAGAAAATACTGATAGCAAAACCACAAGAATATCTAGATTGATACTTATGATGTTTCTTCTGATATTTACTGTATTGTCGTTATTGATGTGTTGACGTTACAACTTAACATTAATTGTGCAAGACAAGTCGAGAAAATTGATCCAAGTATTGTAAGAGTATTTACAATTAGAAATCTCATCTGGCAACTGGTGATAATCTCAGCAGTTGCTAGTACAGCGCGGTATGTTGCATCCACTAAAAGATAACTAAGTACTACAAATAAATTTATATATATATATATATATACATATATAGAGCATAATCACGTACTTATTAAATAGTATGCTATATAGTAAATATATGTACATATATGTATGTGTGTATGTAGGTCGATTGAAGGCGATCTTAAATTGACTTGTGTTGAATTGAATTGAATTGCATTGCATTGATTGGTGTTGTTATCTTTAAGTACTAATCGCATATTGATAAGTGTATCTATAGAGGTGTCTATATACGATTCTGCGACCTGGACATATGTATGTGTGTGCGGGTGGTTCAATTTTTCGAATTGGTAAAGCGAAATTAGTTATTAAACAATATGAAAACAAAAGAAAAAAAAATTGCATTGAAAATAAGGCTGATTTATTTGACTTGTTCGTTTTTTTACTCGTATATAAAGATACTTATTGTAGTGAGAGATGTGCACCACCCACCCACACACCAAACAGACACTAAACACACTAAACACATACACATATACACCCTGTACACACACACACATAATACACACACTCGTACACAGCAGACACTCTGTCATATCAAGTATTGATTAACCAGGTCCAGATATTGAAAATCAATTTATAAACAAAAACTAAAACAAAACGAAAATTTAAATTAAGTGAAAATTTTTACAAAATGCTCGCACATTGATTGCATTCAATTGATTAGTTGATTAGTTTAGTTAAGTTTAGTTTAGTTTAGTTTAGTGTATCAAGCGAAAAGACTTGCGCATTATTATTATTATTATTACAAATTGGCTGCATTCATATAATCACGATCACCTTCCCAGAGAATTGTATTTATAAACGGGCAAACGAAAATATGGCTCAAAACTGCCAAAAACAACAATAACAATTGCCCATAAGATCAGAGAACAGCATCAGCTCATCCATTAGTTAAAATGAAAAAAATGAACTCTTCGAATCAATAAATATAAAAGAGAAATGAAAAAAGACGCGTACTTATACTATTGAAGAAGCAATAAGCTGTTTATACAATCACATATACACACATATAGTATGTACTCCTATGTACACGTATGTATCTATTCATATACAGTTAATGATGATACATATTCGGCGTACATAAATACATACATAAAGACATGCATACTAGTACATCGCATCACAGTGCTACACAGACGCACACATTCTTAAAAACTGACTGAAAACTTGAAAAAAAACAAACCAAAATCAGAGAAAAAAAATATATTGAAAAACGAAAAAAAAATATTAAGAACTACTCGTATAGAAGGCCAGATCATTTTGCAAACACGGCTATCTGCGAGACGCCTCCTCCGCCCGAGGGGGTTGGCTCTTAAATATTAATTAAGTGACACGTAAAAGATAATTTCAATAATAGTTTTTAAATAAGTTTTTCTACCCAAGAGTTGTTGTAACTTTTTTACGATTTAAATTTTATGCTAATTGGCAAATGCATTTTTTGTAAAACTGAAATTGAAACTGAAACTGATACTGAAAACAAACAAAAAACAAAAAAAAAAAAAACAAGAAAAACAAAAAATCAATTCAATGAACGCGCGTTCAGAGCGAGAAGAAAGTGTAATGACTTTATATTGGCATTGGCATTGGCATTATCATCATTTTAATCTATAGGATATTTATAGATTGCACTAATCTAAGTTGCAAAAACAAAAACACAAACAACCACAAAATGTCTTCAAAATTGGCTAAAAGATAATACCTTACTTTCAAAAGACTTTTCGCTCGGGCAGTCGAATTTGGCGCTGAGAACTCCCGGCAAAAAACAAAAAACAAAAAAAGAAAACAAAAAGAAATAATTAATTATATAATTTGCACATTGCGATATAAACAAACATTGTACTGAGCGTGCGTCAAAAATCATATATACGAAGCAAGTGTTTATATACAACAAATAGAACTTGTATATAGATATATATACGTATATGAATATACATTATGAATAACATTTACAATGATGATCATTTGATTAAGTTTACAACAATACTAAAATGTGCTACTTAAAATGTTTTTTAATGCTTAGACGTACTCTCGTATTAACATTTAACATTTCAATTTGTTATCACTTCTATATATACTATTAAACGGGGCTTCTTATAGGAGCCTATCTACGAGCACAGATTCTTTAATCTAGAGACTATCGTACCATCGTACTATCATGCCCTCAACAAGCAGCGTCCTCTATTCGAATGCACATGAATCCATTCATTCGCCGCATTTATTCACTATCACACATACACATTGTAGTAGTGCATAATACAAAATTATCTGCATAATAATAATAATAATAATAATACTTATAAACATAATCGTTGTTGTGTCTTCATCCAAAGTCCTTAAGGATCATAATAATTTTAAGCAGCCGATGGCGAAAACCACAGAAAAATGAATAATTTTGTTATGTTTATGGCTCATTAAGTACATGATGTTTTTGTTTGTCTTTATATATAGTATGTTGAACAATTAACGATTAACAAATACCACTAAGATATATACAAATATATATTTATGCATTCTGTTAACGAAACCAATCTGATTTCCGCTTTGATAAACTAACTAACTAACTATCTAACTAGTTGAACTGGTTGTCATGGTAATAGGATTGTAATTGTCAAGAAAACAAAACAAAGGAAACCAAAACAAAACGAAATCGAAAACATATATATTACATACATAAAAGTAAAATATGAAATAATAAATGAACACCACATTACAAGGTACAAATAAGGCACACAGTGTGACGGCCCCCCACTTAAAACACGATTAAGTTCGGGCTAGGGTCTGACCTATATAGGCCAGAGGAGCAGGTGAAAAATCAGACATAAAAACACACTCACACACTCACACACACACACACACACATAGAATATACACAAAGTAACTTGCAAAACATACTTATAAAGTTGAATTTAGCATTACTAAGTTTTTGCATAAAGAAATAACAAAAGTAAATTAAACAGTTTAATCCCCAAAGCAAACTTAAATGTCGTGTAAATTCATGTTAAATAGATGAAAAACAAAAAAAAAACCAAAAACAAAAACAAAAACATACATAACTACATGCATATATAAATTAATATACGATATACAGTAAATATATACATACTTTACATATATACGTACATACAATTATAAAACCATATACATATGCATACCCTAAATGGAAATATAAATTGTGAAACGAAAACGAAATTATGCAAACGGATCCACAGATCGATCTTGAGATACTTTCAGATATTGCAGCAAAGAACTAAACTTACGACATCTCTTAATATTGATAGATATACATACATACTAGTGATTGAATGTGACATGCTTAATTACAGATACTAGCTACTACAGATACGGATACATTTACATATTCAGACACAGATGCAGATACACATGCAGATACGAAAGATAGTATTTACAAACAAGCAGTTATTTGTGAACCCAAAAAAAAAAAAAAGAAAAAGAAAATGTAAGAGAAACATTCCAAGCATACAAAGAAACATTCGCAGATTTTAATGAGCAGTAAAAATATTTAGAACAAATCGTGAAATATTTAAATAATGACAAAGCTAAAGATAAACATTTTACGTGAGAATCGTGTACCTACAAAGCAAGGAAACAAAATAATGTAAACATGACAAAACAAAAAACCAAAATATAAAACAAAAAGAGATCAAGTTAAGAAAACACAGAAGAGAAAATTATATACATTCTATATTTTTTGCAAAGCAAACTTGTAAAAAAAAAAGAAAAACAGAGAAAAGAAAAGCAAAAACTAACTAGAGCCAGAAACAAAGAAACGATAACGATGATAAATTTAAAGAGTAAATGCAAAAATTTTAATGGAACAGACTATAGCCACATTTTTTAATTGAGTATCAGTATCCATCTGGGAGAAGAAGGCAAAACTAAAGAGCAAGAAAAAACTACAGAAAATAAACAGAAAATATTTGCATATAAATACGAGAAAATCTTTTTATATGTACATATACATACATACAGACATAGGTATATATTTTGCGTCTTTATATACAGCAAACGACATACATATGTATTTATATATTTACACTCAACGCAACTCGATATCGAAATCGAACTCGAACTCGAACTCGAACTCGCAACTCGAGTCTCGAAGCTCACACCACAAAAACACAACATACTCTCGTACTCAATTGTACAGACATACAGGATACTTAATGCTTAATGCTGTAACAGAATTACCTGTCCACAAATCAACTTCAACTAACAACAGATACAGATACAGAATAAAAACGTATATATTGTATTGTGCTTTGGTTCGCTTTTTTGCTTCATACAACTATGATTTAACAATAAGTTCCACAACAAACTAACAATCATATATTGTGTGTACTAGATTCATATTCGATGACTTTACGAATATTCATTCCATACCTAAACTTAAATGTACAACTTTTTGTGCTAGCTATGCAATGTACTTACACTATACAATGTATGTACCATCTCTACATAAATATATGAATGTATCAAACCATAATCACACTAATCGAAAACCAAACACACACACATTCCATGTACATGAATTACATCCGTCAAACTTCTCATAATTGACATCATGACATCTCGAAGACGATAATGCATACTAAAGTATTTTAAGCAGAAGAAACCGACATACACGAGAATATATTATATACTTCTTCGAAATCATTTAAATGTTAAATGTATATGTTAATTTTAAACAATAAACCAAGATTACAAAAACAGAATGTGAAGAATTTGGAAAAAATATAAAAAAAACTAAACAAAAACAATGCTAATTTAAAACAACTATCAAATAAGCAAACGAAATGGAAATTCTACAATATAATAAAAATAAAACAAGAGCAGAATGATACTCTGAATATCAACAAAATCGTTTCTTTTTTATTATCCTAAATAATTCGTCTTATTGAGATGAATTCAAATTTAACAGCTGCTAACGGCTTTCATTACAGCAGCATAACAGAAAACGTGAGCAACTATAACAGTGGAAAGTTTTGTAGCAAGTAGCTTTACGTGGGCAACAAGTAGGCGATGTGGCAACCCCTAACACATGTATATTGTTTTTCACTGCAAAAACAAAAATATCGACGTATTAATTCGATTGCGTCGTTATTAAAAATACAAATAAATAAATTTTGTGTGTCTACTGTGAATGAACACTGGAGAAAGATGAGTGAGCGAAAGGAGAACGATAAAAACTACAACAACGAAGAGGAAGAGGCAGCACCAACGACAGCCTCATCAACGACAACCAACTCTGATGACAGCGACAACGAAGATGGTTTAATAGAGCACATTCAAGTAATTGTTGATCTAGTAGTCAAATAATGTATTTTCAGATAAAAGTACTATGGATATGATTCGACGATTTTTTTCACAGACTTTAAACTTGGGTTCCAGCACATCACTAGATAACGAAGCTGCAGCTGTCGACAGAGTGAGCTCCTCACAAAATATACCTGTTGACAATTGTCAATAATAATTAATACCAAATTCGATTTACTAAAGGTAATGCCTGAATTGACATTCGAGGGTCTAATTACGCACTGGCGCGAGCATGGCTTCAAGAATATCGTTACCATGGTAGGCGCTGGTATTTCCACATGTAAGTTGCCAAAGTTGCGATTGTAAACAAATAATAATAATTATCATTATCAATTTCCAGCTGCTGGCATACCTGATTTCCGTTCTCCGGGCTCGGGATTGTATAGCAACCTGAAGAAGTACAAATTACCGCATCCAACAGCCATCTTTGACGTGGATTATTTCCAAAAGAATCCCGCTCCATTCTTCACTTTGGCCAAGGAACTTTATCCTGGTTCCTTTGAGCCGACACCAGCGCATTATTTCGTAAGGCTGTTGCACGATAAGGGCCTTTTGCAACGACACTATACGCAGAACATCGATACCTTGGATCGCTTGGCCGGTCTGCCCGATGACAAGATCGTTGAGGCGCACGGCAGTTTTTATACCAATCACTGTCTGAAGTGTAAGCGGGAATATGACATGGCCTGGATGAAGGAGCAGATCTTCTCGGATCAATTGCCGCGCTGCGAATGCAAGGGATTGGTTAAGCCGGACATTGTGTTCTTCGGCGAGAACTTACCTACCTCATTTTACACCAGTCCCGATGAGGATTTCAAGGATTGCGATCTGCTCATCATCATGGGCACCTCGCTAGAAGTGATGCCTTTTGCCTCGCTTATCCAACGTCCAGGGCCGCGTTGTGTGCGCTTGTTGATCAATCGCGATGCTGTCGGTCGTTCGAGCTTTGCACCCTGGATGGATCCGAGCGAAAAGCGTTCGCTGCTGTACGGCAAACCCAAGAATATACGCGATGTGGCGTATTTGGGTGATTGCGACGCTGGTGTCTTGGCATTGGCTGAAGCCTTGGGCTGGGACGAAGAGTTGCAGCAGCTAATCAAAAGTGGTCAGCAACCCGAAGAGCAGCAGCAGGAGACGCCGGACTCTGCGGCAGGAAAAAAGCTAATAAGTTCCAAGCAATAAACTGACTGGGTAGAAAAGATAGCGGGGTCAATTGGGTTTAGGCTTAATTAGGAAATTGTTATGCGTGCAATAATGGTATGAATTTGACAACGAGTGCATGATTATTGTAGGCTAATGGATGCATGATAAGTACGGATATTTACTACATATATGTATATTTTATTACTTATATATATGTATATAGTTGTTATAAATGTTTTATCTTGACCGTTAAGCAATTGTTTCAATTATTAACGCGTAACCATTAGAGCGTAGCGCCGCGATTTTGTCGACCACAACAACTAATTAGTCTTTATTAAGTCGACTTTTCCGGTATAACTTGGGCCTCAGCTCATTGCCAACCGCAACTATCGGTTGTGGGTTGAGCCACTTTACGGCCAATCTATGTTGACCCGGTTGCATCACGTTAATGACACACAATCTGTCCTCAGCTACACTGCAAAATCGACGCACACACACACGTTGAAGCAAAATGTATTTGTATATACTTAGATGCACGATGTTTCCGGCTCCGGCTGTGGCCATCGGTGGCCTCGGCACTCCGGTGTTGACAACGCTTCTGCGATGAATTGGCCACATAGAAAATACTACGTATCGTAACTGGGTAACTGAGTTTCAAACTTAAACGAGGCGAGCGCCACTCGTGTGCACTAATTAAAACCAAGCAGAGCTTCAGAATAATCGAGCAGCAGCCAGCGAGGCAGGCAGGCAGCCACAGATACTAAATCAGTCGGGAGTAATGGTAACATGTCAACTTTTGCCCCTCAGTCTGCTCTGTGTTGTGGCCAAATGGGCAAATGCATTAAGTAATCAGATGCAGCAACGAATGACAACGGAAAATACATCGGAAATGTTGAGAGCAGCAATTTGTTGCAGTTGCTGCAGTTGATTTTACAGTTTGCTGCTATTGCCACTGCCATTGCCACATCTTGGAGCTATGCAGGTAATTAAACTAATGGACTTTCTTAACGGCTTTGGAAGTCATGCCAACTGATTGATAAGATCATCAACTATTATCATACGTACTCAACTATCCGCTCGTATGCTTGCCAATTGACCCGAATGACTTAACTTGGCCCAAAGTGCTGTGAACTTGAATAACGCTGCTACCCAATACAATTTCGGAAACACCATTAAATGCATGCCACACACGCAAGCATTTCATGTTGCTTTGGGCCACGCCACAGTGTGGCAACAACTCTTTGACTGGCTGACAACTTATGTAATCTTACAGGGCAGAGTGCAAGATATGTTTGTAAATATATATTTTAAATACTGTGACTACATTAAGAAAACAATTAAAAGATAAATTAAAGTATGAAATACTATTAATAAATATTGCAATAAATTAACTAATTATATTCTACAATTATTAGTTGAAAGAATAAGTAGGAAGGCAGTAAAGACATTGATAAATCAAATATTGAATGTGACTAATTAATATATATTTGAATTTAATCAATTTCATTGCCAAATTTAAAATTCACCTACAATTCTACGCAATTTGCCACACTTCAAATGTGATTGCAAATGTGTGTTAAGTTGCTTTAGATCAGTGTAATGGGATTTGCGGCAATTGAATTGAATATTGCCCCACTGTGCAATATTAGTTTGTGTGCGCGCTATAAACATGCTTCATATTTGTAATCAAACTTTGCACCCGTCTCGCCACATCGCCGCCTTGTGCCACTCATAACTACAAGCCAGTTCATCAATGAGGCACTACAGAAGAGTATGTGTGGTGTGTGTGTGTGTGTTACAAAGGGTCGCAAGGGGAGGGGCAGGGAGTTGGACCGCTTTGTTGTGCTGCTGCTCGATGTCATCAGCGACAGCTGTGCGCGCATTTTGATATTGAATTCTTGACATGATTGCGCGGCCACAGCTTGTCGTGGTGCCATTTAAATGAACATATCGTAGTTATACACTCGCCGAATCATTTTAAAATCGCTTCCCCACACACATAACTCATGCATGTTATACGAGCATAGGAGCCAATAAACTACAATATATATCCACTGATAGATTGCGACGTGGAACGAATGCTAATAGAAGTTGGACATACAGAACAACAAGAAGAAGGCTGTCGTTATTGCAAAATAGGCGGTAAAATGTTGTCATCGTTGCGTAAACGAAATCTTTATGAATATTTTATTATTGCTTTAATAAAAATATAAAAAAAAAGAAAACAACAACAAGAGCTCAAGCAGACGGCTAAATGGAGCAAGCGAGACAGGGAACTGTGTTCTTAAAAGCAATTTGTGCCAATAAATACACATACGAGTAAATGTGTGTGTGTGTTTGTGTGTGCTTGCGTTCGTGTGACCGTTTAGCACTGCACATGTGTTGATGTTTCATCTTGGGTGTTTGGTATTTTGGTCTTGGCTATAATATCAACAGCAGCGGCAGCAACAGCAGCAACAACATAATCGTCATAATCATTTTATGCGCATGTTTTGTAGCATACTTTTGTGGTCATAAATTTTTATTTGCGTCGCCGGCAATGCTTCGCGTCGTCGTGAGGTCTAGAGCAGCGGAGGTGCAGAGTAGAGAGGGTGGGTGGCTCATATAGAGAAATTAAAGTGCGATAAGCTTGGTTTATTTTCATGCCTCGTGTTTTACAAGCACCTTAAAATGTCCTGCTGGCAAATATCAATGTGGATGTGAATGAGAATGTGGTTCGCCTTGCACAACCAAGCGACAATTTTAGTGATGTTTTTCGGGCATTGATAATGACGGGTTTCACCCACACGCATAAACAATAAATGCCCGTCTGTCTGGCTGTGTGTGTGTTTGCGGGCGTGTTTTTGGGGCCAGCGGCCACACTGCCAAATTGGCGGTTTTGTTGGCTACAAATGAGCAGTGCGGCTTATGCGGTGGCCTAAAATAAATTTCCAGCCTGCGGCTATTTGATGAACAATTGAAAAATGCATTGCAATTGATATGAAATAAAACAATTAAAAGATCAGCAGCAGCAGCAGGCGGCAGCGGCAGCA
This sequence comes from Drosophila siamana, assembly GCA_035047445.1. NCBI lineage: Eukaryota > Metazoa > Arthropoda > Insecta > Diptera > Drosophilidae > Drosophila > Drosophila siamana. The sequence continues at coordinate 11,778,730 of JAWNPP010000004.1, read as the reverse complement.
ACAATAGAACAACAAGGTTTTAGGCAACCAATCGCAGCCCATTCCATAAACGCATCCATCGAGTGCATGTGAATTGTGTTGGGGGAAAAAAACGAGCGTTAATTAACTGAGCGCTGTAGTGAAGTGTAACGAATTGGAAAACCAAATAATTCGCATTGATTTTGTTCGTTTCAATCACGTTTGACACATAGTACGCACACACACACACATAGATAGCCACAGCAACCGCATGTGCATTGATTTGCTGCGGAAAATCTGTGACAGAGATGGAAAACTGCAAAACTGAAAACTGAAAACTCACTGAAATGGCATTGGCATCGGACTCAAACCAACTCAACTCAACTCGACTCGACTCGCCGTCATCGATGTTGTCCATTGATTGGCAAAGCCAATCCTATATGAATAAATGAAAGCCTGTTTTGTGTGCCGCCATTTTCTGATCTCCATGCCCCCCTCCCCTCGCGCTGCCTCCTTCCCACTATGCAGGTGAACAGAGCTAAACTGAGGTGAGATGAGATGAGGCGATGGATGCATGCTGTTTGATCCCGTTGCAAGCAAGGCATGGGGCATGCAATTGCGTGCATTTAATTGTTGCATGGCCGGGACCACACCACAGTGCATAGAACAAAAGGATTTACGCTTTTTGCCGCTGAAAGCTGCAAAGAAAACACGCCAAATTAAAAACTGATGCAGCACAAGAGACAAACAAAATACAGCGCAAATTGTTCAAAATAGTTTGGTAATTGAAAATTTTCTAAACTCTTCTTCTATTGAAAATGGATGGCAATGAAATTTAAATCTCTCCCCACCCCATTTGACTAAAGCTTGATTAATAAAACAAAAAATAAAAATATGCGCTCTCAGAGTGAATGACATAAAAAAAAAAATAAAAAAAATGAAATAAATAAATATAAATACACATATATCTAAATGAATAGGCATGAGAGTCACATTTTATATTTATGAGGTGAAGCGGTCATTTGGGTCTGTAGCAAAAAAGCGATTTGTAAAAACAATTATCAATATTTAATTCGTTGGCGGTTTTGTGAATGCAATGTAATTGTTAATAATATATAAAAATGCGGTTTAGACTGATAATACACAAACACAAATGCAAACGCACAGACAACCACACACAATTGTCTGTGTTTGTGTGTTTTTGGTTTTCAACTGAAAAAGTATCTGCTGTCTAACAATTTATTCAAATGTTACATGCGTTTTTCTCTTCACCAATTTTATGTTTTAAATATTAAGTAGAGCATCGGAAATTGTTGAACTGCTTTTTCCGCTTTTCTTTTTTCACTTTACGTGTTACTTTTTTTGTTTTACGTTTTTTAGTTTTCGTGTTTTGCTTTTTCCGCTTTGGTGTTTGCTGATTTTTTGCACGTGTCACTGATAAGTCAACGGCATTTAATGCTGGCTCGACAACATTAAAATTAACAGCATTTAATTAAAGAAATAATTTGGCAGAGGAGAGAACAAAAATAAAGGAGCACATAAAATCTTGCATTACGAAACGTTTGCAACATTACGTTTGGTGCAGCATTACGTTCAGGATGTTCGCCGTCTCTGGCTCTTACCTTCACCTCTTATCGCCATGTCGACATTGGTAATTTCGGCCAAAAAGGCAGGTAACAGGGGCGTGGGGCGAGGGGTGAGAGGTCTGACGGCATTACAAATGCCTGCTGCCTGTTAGCACGGAGGAGTATTTTGTATTGCATTTTCGATTTGCACTTTACACGCTTTCATTACACTTCGTTTCCGGCGCAGAACACTTGACCGCACTCCGAGCATTGTTACCATTTCAACTGTTTCTTCTTGGCAACTTTTCATTCTTGTTGTTGATGTTGTTGTTGTTCTTGTTGCTGGTGTTGTAGCTGCTTCGTTGTTCAGTTGAATTGCACACTTGAACGAGAGGCGATTATCAGGAAAATCCACAGTGCAACACTTGTAACGTGCAAATGTCTAACGAAGTCTTTTTGTGTCATAATCATCATCCAAATGATGTTCAATTTCAACAACATCTGCACTGTTTTTTTTTCTCTTTCGCTCAATTTTTTAGTGGCCAAAATGACAATCGCAAGCTGCGTTGACGTTTTAAGCTGCAATTTCGTTAAAAACAAAATTTCCAATCGATTTTTCTGGTTTATCGCCAAGTTTATTTGCACTTTGTAGTTGCTTTTGGCCAGCTGCCACATCTCGTTGTACCACTGTTTTGTTGCAAGTCGCACAGTGGCCGCAGCAAAATGCGCAATAAAATTGTGTAAATTTAAAACAACATCGACGGCGTTTTACTACAGAAAAAATAAATGGCCAAGAGTATAACTTGAATATTTGATTATGGGAAATTGTTGAATTTATTTGGCAAAACCACTGTGCGTGTGTGTGTGTGTGTGAGTGTGTTTGTGGCATATTCCGTTGCAAGAACTTACGGAAATGAAATGTGTTTCTATTTTAGTTTTATTTCGGTGTGTGCATTTACACGCTCGAGTGTTTGCGCCCAACCCACAAATACTTTACGTGTGCGCCGAGAAGTCGAAGCGCCCCTTGCCGAAAAAAAAGGAAACAAGGAAGGGAAAAAGAAATAAAAGGAGAAATACAAATACTTGTGCAAATACAAAAACAAATACAAATACCCGTAATACTCAAGTCTATTTACAAATCATGGCAAAAATGCAATTTGCAATGCCGAAAAAAGGCAAAAGTAAATAAACAGCTCGCAGCTGCAGTTCCCGGACAGTCAAGCAAACATGACGTTCGGCTTCAGTTAGCAAATATTTGCGCATATTACGTATACGCCCCGCTGATGCAGAGCAATTGCTTCATTTCGTTGCTGCCTGCTTTTGCTTCCCCACTAAATCCCCTCGCCGATCTCTATATATGTGTGTGTGTGTGTGTGTTTGTTCACAGCCAGCCAATCTGCATAATTGTGCGAGAAATATTACGTTCGGCCTTGCAATTTATTTTGTTACACTCTCGCAAATGCGCAGAGAAAATTCATGCTGTCCTTTCAAGGACAAAACTGACAAGCTGCTGGTGCTGCTGCGGTACAATTTTGATGTGCCAGCTAATTAGCATGTAAATACTGTCGCATTTCTATGCATTGCTTTGTTGTTGCGGCAACGAGTGTGCTCTTTTGCATTACGCTTCCCATTCACCAGCCACGTCGACATCTGCTGTCGCTTTGGATATAAACCTTTCGCTGAATGTGACGGATTGCAATTGTTTTGAGTGCCGGCGAAATGAAGTGTTAGCCATGTTACACGCATTAATTAAATTGATACTCGAAACCTCAATGTTTATATTACTTGTGCATGTTCTCAAGCGAAACTAAAACTGACAACACACTCGTGCTCACTGCTCGCTCAACTCACGTAATTTAACGAGGTTATTCGATGCGATGCAAATTCGTCAGCCACAAATACGCATGTATCTATCTATCTATCTATTTATTATAATTTTCTATTTCATTGCAAATGGATTGATTATTCAGTATCTCTGCGGCATTAAAGTGTGCGTTGCGTTGCGTTGCGTGGCAAATATTTAAAGTTGTGTGCTCTTCGAGTTCAGTGTTCCGTTTCATTAACTTGCAAGTGCATTTAATGCACACAGCTAAATTGGCCAAAAGCAGTCGGCATGAAAGCCAAAGACAAGCAGGCAACAGCAAAAAAGACATCATGCCAGCATCCGACAGTTCCTTGTGGCAACACAGCTCACAGTCAGACAGACTCCTGCTGCTCCAAGTTGCTTGTGGTTGGCTGAGCCTGCTGCCGTTCAATGCTTGCGTGTTGAAGGTGTGTAAATTGAGAAAGACACGCACAAAACGTCCAGCTCAACTGCACACATATTTATGGATTAAGCCCCTGAGCCACCTGGACTTCGTACATGGCTAATTTGGGGCCAAGTTAAGACTGTTGGTCAGCACACAATATTTTTGTCGGTTAGCCAAAATGGCAACTCTTGGTCTGTTAGGAGCTGCTTTTCATACAGTTGCCACTTGACTGTTTAATTGCTGTGCCCCATGAAATTTTTACTATACCAATGGGAGAAGCGCATAATGGTTCGGTGGGGCTCTGGGGCGCTGGGGGCGGGTGTCGGGTGGCGGGTGGCGACTGGTGTTGCATGCCCCATGAAATCAACGTCTGCTGTGCATCCTCAAAATGGTGAGTGCTGCTCAACCGACTAACTGCAGCTGCAAAGCTCTCCTATTGTAGGTGCCTCGCTCATTCTCTATATAGTGCTTTTTTTCTCTCTATCTCTCTGTGCTCTGTGCAAATCCCTTAATCTGTCTCGGCAATACTGGCAGTTCTGTGGTTAAATACACACACACACACACACACAGTCACACACACAAGTAGGAGCACTAACTTACACAGAGAGACATTTAGTGAGCAATTGAATTGTTTCAATTGCTACTTGGTCCGGTCTCAGTTACTGCTGCTGTCGACCCACTGAATGCTCTGCTTGTTTATCCGCATTCTTAATGAAAGTCAATGCGTTAACTGGTTTGCGCTATGCTGCCTTTCCGGCCGTGTGCCATGTCCTGCTCTGCTCATTTGCTGCTATCGTTGTTGTTGCTGTTGTTGCAGCAATTGTGGTCGGATTAGGGTTGTTTGTTTGGTTAGTTAATTGGCAAAGCACACACTGCTTGGCAAGTAAATCTGTTGCATTGCATTGCATTGCAGTGCAGTGGAGAGCAGCTTTGCTGTTTGTCCTCTCAACTGCAACTATTTAGATCAAAATGACACATTTGTTTGATTGTTTGAGAACTTTTAAAGCACCTGAATACAACAGTCACTGAAAACCTTAATCAGCTTTCTGCTAGCTTTAAATCGTTGTACAGAAGAAAAGAATCATTTTAATCTTGTATCAGCCTTAATAGCTTAAAGTGATGTATAGAAAAGTTGAATATTTAAACTACATAAGTATCAAAAACTTTAAACGAATGTAAGCGTATGTTTTGCTCTACTTTAAGCTGTCTGCTCCAATTTAGAGAGCTGTGTAATTTAATGTGCTTTCTACACTGTCGCATTTAATGCCATTGATTCGGTATCCCCGTTGCCAACTTAATCTAATGCAGCCATGCCACACTTGGCCAGTTTCTTGGGGCTATCAGGCTATTTGGAGCAATTTATGTAAATATGAGACTATCAGCTATCCATTCGACCTATTTATGTAAATATGTATGCATATGCATTATTACTTAGCCTGCTTACATGCAGTGGACAAACAATTTGTCTGGCTTGTGTGACGTGCGCTTCCCTTTGGCCTGCTCTCGTATAATGCTGTATTACGCCACAATGGTGATGAGTTGGAGTTGAAGTTGGACGCCCCCTTTACGTATTTATTTGCATTGTTTTGTTGGCTTGAAGGCCTAACTAAACAATATTGATATGAGCTGTGGTGTGTGTGTGTGTGTGTGTGTATCTTTAATTAAGCTAATGCCAATGCAAACATGGCCTAAGGTAACTAAACAGCAGTTTAGCTTAGCTCTACGACTCTCATTAAATTCAATTTGCCAGCCAATTTATGGTCAGCAATTTGGCAAATACGTGTCCACTATAAAAGACTTTGTTTCCATGCTCATTCGCACGCAGTTGGCCTGAAGCACTTCAACATGTTGCTGACACTGCAACTAACCCATTTGAGCAAACTCATCCACATCATAGGTAAGCTTCCGGCTCACAGGCAGTTTTTGCTTCCCATGCTGATTAATTCTGCAAGTGAGTCAATACTTTGCCTCACTCTCCTCGGTGTTGATCGTGCACAATGTTGGCCACGAGGCGACGCCACTTCAGCTGGAATATCTGGATGCACTGCAAGTGTCGCTGAGCAATCTAAGTCGACCGCTGAAACTGCAGTGGATCAATGTAGCCAAGTTACCCGCTGACGATACCCTCGAGTGGCAAATACTTCGCACTGTCAACGCTAGCGTTACTCAAGTGAGTGTCCATTGAACCTAATCCTAATCACATTGATGAAGTTACAGTTTGGTTGCGCTGCTAACAGGGCTTTATTACGGTCTTGCCGCAGACCCGGCAATTTCTTCACGCTCGCTACTTTGCCACACGCAACGCCAATGTGCGACTTAAGGATAAAATGTATCTGTTTCTGTGCGAGCATGAAAATCCCAAGGATTTGCTGAGCTCAGAACTATTGCAATGTAAGTAAGTACACAAGTGCTGCAACTAAAACTAATTCATGACATCCAAGATGCTGTCTTCGCTCTAATGCCAAATTGTGGGCAGAGTGCCCTAAAAGCCCTAATTTAAAGTGGGTGGGGTATCAAAATTGAAGATGTGAAATCGGTCAGGATTGATTGTGGGAAATTCAGCGATTTGCTAAATATTTATAAACAACATCACTTCAATTTACAACTTTTACTCTTTACTTGACTCTCGAGTAAAAAACATTTCCAATTGTTGGGCGATTGTTTAGCAGAGTGTTTTGTGTTGTTGTTTTTGGCATTAGTTTAGTTTGACTCTAGCGAGGACTCGAGCGTGGCTCCCTTGGGGCTGCCGACTGACAGAACAAGTCAAACTCAAAACTTCAAGTTTCACACTCGAAGTTAGAGGCGAACGTGGCAAAAAGAGCTGCAGGCCGCAGTTCAGTTGATCAGTTTTGTTGGCTTTAAACTTGGCCACTGCCCCAATAATTTCCACGCTCGACGGCATCTTGTTCAATTGTAAACTTTTTTGTGCTGCCCCTTATTGTTATTGGCTGCGACTTAATTTGGTTTGCCGGTCGCCCTTTGTCTCTGCCTTGTCCTGTGCAACAATGAACCAATTGTTGTTGTGCTCGTTGTGATGTGCCTTAGTCTACCCACACCATCTGCTCGTGCGGCCGCAGCACCAACAACAGACAAATGGAAGAGCAGCTTCTAGTCGAAGTGGCAGTGGCAGTGGCAGTGGCAAAGGCACTTTACCGCACCGCGACATCAATTTCGAACTGTGGACACAAAAGTTTGTCGGTGCCAGTGGAAATTTGGATGGCATACTCTTGGACGCATTCTTGCCGAACGAAACTTTTGCGAGGCGAGTCGAACTTTATCCCAACAAGCTGCTCAATCTGGAGCGACGCTCGCTTCGCATGGGCTCCATTACTTATGTGCCATACACAGTTACTAATTATGTGGTAAGTAATTGCCGGTTAAGTTTATATTTATCGTTATTCCTGCCTGCTGCCTGCTGCTCGTGTTCGTTTTGTTTGTTTGCTTTGCCGCCCAACCTCCTGTTGTTCTTGTTGCTCGAGTTGTCGGCACGCCCAAAGCACACACACACACACACACACACGCACACACAAATGTCGGAGATTTGCACGCTGGCATTAAGCAAAGCCAATTGGTCGTCCTACCCCCACCCCCACATTTCCATGCTACCCATCCGCACACTGTGCCCGCAATGCTATGTCCTCGTCGCATTAGAGCACTGTGCCAAGTGGTCATGAATAAATGGCCAGCGGTTGCTTTCCCCCAATTGTCTCTGCTTCTGTCTCTGATCTGAGTGGGTGGCTTATCGTGTTGCTTGCTGGTCGCCCCTTGCTGTGTTTGCTGCCATTGTTGTGGACAACGATTTGGGTAACTAAAACCCATGTAGTCCTATTTTATTCGCCCTTCAGGAGGGTGTCATAATTCTGTTAGGCATTCGGACGCTCTCTGGGTTGGGGAATTTCCTAATTGATGTGTATTGAAAGTACTTCTATTGATAGGGGAATGCTTTTTTTGTTTACGTTTAATTGCTTAAAATACTTGAAAAACGTTTTATATTAATTAGTTGCAATTTAGTAACAAGGCAATTTAATCGTCAGCATTTGAGTTTCAGCAGAACAGAAAAAACTATTTTGAAGTGTGATTTTATTAATACACACTTGAAAAATAATCTCCTTTACTTTTAATTGTTAATTTAGTTTCAGCTCTTGAGGCCAATGAATTTGGTTTAGAAAATAGTTTTAATGTTTGAGTGCGTCGTCCACTTTATATTGAATTTGCCACACTGTGCACGCCACATGGTCGAAACACACACGAAACAAAAACAAAACAGTTGAACAAAAAATTCTTTGTTGTCACTTGGTGGAAGTTTTGTTCGCACTCAATTGTTTGCCTTAAGGACATTCGCACATTTGTAAACACACTTATGCCAATGCCGACAACAAGAACAACAACAACAATACAACACACACTCACACACTCACAGGTCACATAGACAGCCGCAAGCGTGTACATGTGGTTTTGTTTATGGCTCGGCTTTAGCACAACATTGATTTAAATTACGTGTTTCCATTTAATTGGCGCCGAGTGTCGTTGTCCATGTGTGTGTTTGGATGTGTGGGGAGGCGTGGCTTAGAGTGTGGCAACCATTACGAGGCCATTTAGTAAATTAGAACAGACACTCGAATGACCAACAATGGACGCCAATTAGGCGCTGCCGCCCAAAACTTAATAAACTCACTTGCCGCTGTGTTATGTTGTTTCCCAGGCAGCTGGTGCTGGAAACGAGGATCCAATTAACTCGCATAAGCCGAATCTCACGATTGCCTTCGACGGCTCCGAGGCGAACATTATGAAGACCTTCTGCGTGGTGCACAATTGTCATTTGCGCGTTGAGGCCTGTAAGTTCAAGTCTCTCCCATTGCGGCTGCATTTTGCATACTTCAAGTTTTGGCTACCAATTCATAGATGGCGCTGATAACTGGGGCAGCATCTATGAGAACGAGAGTGCCGATGGCATGCTGGGTGACATCTACAAGCAGCGCGTGGAGTTGGCCATTGGCTGCATTTACAATTGGTACGACGGCATCACAGAGACCTCGCATCCCATCGCAAGATCGGCAGTCACCATTCTGGGACCAGCGCCAGTGTGAGTATGAAACATATAGTTAAATTCTGTGAGATCTTTTACTGGTTCATCCTTAGTCCTCTGCCTGCCTGGTGCAATGATATTCTGCCTTTTAACGGCGCTAGCTGGTTGCTGCTTGTCTCCACCATCTTCATCTGCAGCTTGGTCTTGTATGTGCTGCGATACTCTAATTTCTTTCTGGGCTATACCAAAGTGCAGCAGGTTTTTATGCATATGCAGAATCTGCAAAAGTCAACGCTGGACATATTTGCGATCTTCATACAGCAGCCATCAGCACCTCTAACGTGAGTTGATTTATTGTTTCGGTATTCCTCCAATTTGCTGAACATACGTTGCAGCTTTGATCGCTTTGCCACACGCTTCTTTTTGGCCACTCTACTGTGCGCCACAATCACTCTGGAGAACATCTACAGCGGGCAACTAAAGTCTCTGCTCACTGTGCCCTTCTATGGCGCACCCGTGGACACCATCGAAAAGTGGTCGGCAACCCGGTGGAAGTGGGCTGCACCCTCGATTATTTGGGTGCACACCGTGGAGCAGTCGGATCTGCTGACAGATCAAATACTCGCCAGTAGCTTTGAAGTAAGGGACTACAACTTTTTGTACAATGCCAGCTTTCGACCCAACTACGGTTTGGGTGTGGAACGCATGAGCTCGGGCAGCTTCAACTTTGGCAATTATGTTACGCTTGCAGCGCTAGAGGATCGCATTGTAGGCTAGGTTGATCTTTGATGGAAGCTGCGAATTGAATAGCTTGACTCTTTTAGGTGATGCGCGATGATCTGTACTTCGACTGGACACGCGCTGTGTCCATAAGGGGCTGGACTTTGATGGAGCATTTGAATAAACACATACGCACCTGCCAGGAAACAGGACTCTACATGCACTGGGAACTAGAGGTAATGCTTTGAAGTAGAGACTCATGCGTCACATTTCTAAAGTCCCGAGTCTTCAGTTTGTGGCCAAGTATCTGGACAAAAAGATTGTGCAGATGCTGTACAATCTGGTGAATGGCTTTGTCGCCAAGAAGGCACCGAAGCCACTCGTTGTGGACGACATTTCCGGTGCACTGTTTGTGCTGGCCTTTGGCTTCAGCATTGCCGGCGTCGCACTGCTGCTGGAGCAGCTGTACAAGAGGCGATGGCAGTGCTTGGCAGTGCAACGACGAGGACGCAACTAATTTGCGGTTTACAGGTGGGAGCTGGTCACTGATTGTTTGCCTGGCGGCATAACACGTGTCGCACGTACATCAAATCGCACGCACGCCAACTCTGATGGCAATAGCAATGCCAATGCCAAAGCCAAAGCCGCACCATGTTGCAGCTGCCGCTGCCGCTGCCGCTTCTGATGTTTTTGCAGCATTTAGCCACGTTTTCACATCCCCCGGAGCAGGCCAACAATTTTGATAGCCGGCTGCAGCTGCTGCTGGTCTATTTGGTCGCTAACTGCCTGGCCAAAGAGTTTCGACCACTTCACAGATAAGTGGATGGGCAGTCATTTTCAGCAGTGCCACGGGAAAGTGGGGGGAGGAGTGAGAGACAGACGGATGCGGGTGCTCGACAAATCCGCAGGCAAGCGTAATCGGGTTGCTTATGCTGTTTCAGTGCGCCAGTTTTGCGGATATGCAAACTGAAAATGACTTTTGCCTTAGACTTAGCTACCTGGTAATTGGAAAACCGTTTAGAGAGCCAGACACACAAGCCCACACGAAAGCATGCATCACAGCAGCTGCCGTCGCTGCCACATGCCACAATGGGCCAAATTCATATTTTTCAAGAGTCAACTAATTAGATTTAATTCACTTAACAATGCAGCCTAACATAGCCGTCATCTGTAGATTTGCATAGTTGGAAAAATATTCACAAACATACAATGAACCAATGAAATCAAGAAACTGCTTCGTAGAAATTATGAACATTTGTAGCGTTAATGTGAAAAAAAATAGTTATGCAGAAGAATGAAAAATCGGGCACTGCGCCCATCGTGCATGGGCTTGACTTCAATTTTGCATTGCTGAAGCTGCCTTACTGGCAATTAAGCACCTTTTAATGATGCACTTAATTACCGTTGGGGAAATTATTCATTATCACTAATTTGTAGCGGTTTTGGATAGTACTTACATGAAGTCAAGTCAAGTCAAGTCAAGTAAAGTCGATGTGGCACAGGTTGTGGCACACACCAGCTGCCAGTTGCCTCAACCATCGCCTGCAATCAAAGTGAATTTCATAAATCTTCAGCTGAAGGATGTAAGCGTCTCATCATTTGGCCTCCTTGCTTCGCTCGTTAGCGTCCAGGTCAGGCAAATGACAAGCTCAACGACAGCGGGAGCGATGAAATGTAGCTATTAAAATAAGCACAACTCAGCAAATACCCTGGAAATAAAAGGCAGTTGAATAAATAAATTAGCATCTTACATATATGTAGAAAGTAGGATGAATAAATACGCAATAATATTTGATAATCAATTTAAATAGTCGAATCTTTGAATTTAATTATTAAAAGGCTATTTATATATAAACAAAATTTTCATTAATTGATTAATTGTCATAATTTTGACTACAATCTCCGTTTTTAAATGTTCTAAGCACTTTTAAGGATTCTCATTTTTAAGGATTTTAGTTACAGGGTATTTTAGATGGCAAACATGGCGGCTGACTCATTTCCGCTGCTGACCCAAGCTTCTGCATATTTCCGTTTTGTGTTTCGAATTTTTAAGTGAGTAACTCAACTACGCTTAACTTTGCAGCCGCTGTGTTTGTTGCGTTTGCGTTGCTCGCTGGTCTCTTGTTGTTTTTATTGCTCTACTTGTTGACGTTGTTGTTGTTGTTGTTCTGGTTGATGTTGCTGCTGATTTGCGTCTGCTAATGCAGCTGTTTGTTTCCGTTTGTTAGCATTTACTTGTTTGTCGTTTGTTGCCAGAGTTTGGCCTGCTGCTGCCGCTTTGTGGCACGGCAACGTTTCACAGTTTGCCACAACTGTGCAACAGCAGTTTATACCTTTCCTACTTTTTTTTTTGTGTTGCGTTGTGTTCTGTTGTGTTGGTCACAACTCTTGAGCAAAACATTTGACAGTTTGACTGTTTTACAGTTCGGTCTATCTACCATTTTTGTTGACAACAATATGCAATTCTTGTTGCTGCTGCCGTTGCTGTTGCCATCGCTTTGGCAGTCAAAGTGCCCGTTGGAGTGTCAACAAAATTTGTGACCAGACTGCGAGATTTGTGGCCCGTTGTTGCATTGTGCATTCATGGAGGCGTAATGCTCAGATATGTTTGTGAAGCGACTGCTTAATATACCCACAGCTCACACACACACACACACACACACACAAACACACACTCGTACACTCGACTAGTTCATAGTTGTCTGAGTGCTCTGGCAGTTAATTAAATCGCCAGGCCAAAAGCACAGCGTGTTGCAGGTGCAATCAGCGCCAAAAGCGAACGGTGAACACTCTGGATTTCGCGTTAATTTATGACACGGCCAACAGGCGATAATTGAAATTATATAAAGGATGGTAAAGCGCTGCAGCAAATGAAATAAATCTGTGCGCGACTTTCTTGGCGCACTGGCGAAATTTACGCTCGCCGATAATGCCGGGACAGCTTGCCGCCGCGCCAGAGAGTCTGACAGAGTGTGGCACGTGCAACTGCAGCAGCCAGACGACAGCACCGATAAAATATGAGCACCGCTTCCCTTGCCGCTTGTCGTTTGGCTCGATTGCAAGTGGATTTGCTGCCTCACATCAGGCTTTAAATTGAATTAGCCAAAGAGGCCGAGTTCAGAATGCCGACTGACGACTGCCGACTGCCGACCACCGTCTTGCGTCTTCCGGCTTTTCTGCCCGTTGTCTGACAAAGTGGAAGCCTTATGAATTTTTAATGGCAAGCATCGTTGAGATGATTCGTTGAGTTCTTCAGTTGTTGAGTCCAGAAGCTTTTTGCTGCTTTGCATGCCATTCGCATCGATCCAATTAGATGCTGTACATACTTTTGCCAGCATAATTGCTTCGCTCGTAGTGCTTTCCACTCCCCTCTCTCACTCCCCCCTCTCAGTCACAGTCTCGCTCTTGGTCTCGGTTTCGGTCTCGGTCTTTAAGGTTGCCTACAACAACCTTTGGCCAACACTGGGCTCATTATCAGCGTCAATGCCGCCGCTGTCGACGCCTTCGTCGCGACAGTGTTTTTTCCTTTACGTTTTTTTTTTTTGTTTCGTTTTTATTTTAACGCTCTCGCAAATTTATTGCTCATAATTATTTTATTTTACAGTCTGCTGAAGTTCTCAGGCAACGACCTAACCGAGACGACGCGTCAAAGCCATCGCCGTCGCCGTCGCCGTCGCCTGTGCTTGGTGTTGTTTAAGGCCAAACAGCGAAGCCAGCTAATTCAAAGCACATTTTATTAATTTGTCACTGACTCAATAAACTACGAAAACACGCTGCTAATGGTAGTTACCTAGTTGTACAACAGACTTCTCTAATGATGAAAAATAAAATATAGCCACACAATTCGATCGTCTCTTTAAGTTGTGTTCTTGCTTTAAATATTTAGTGTTTCTATTTGCTGTATATTCTAAAATCTTCGACAATTCGGTTATAGTTTATTTTATGTCATTTAATTGCAGCAGTGTTTGAACAAGCAACGCCCACTGAGCAATTTTTACACCCATTTCTTTCACATACATAAATATGTTTGCCTCTCTCTACACTCACGCATATACACGGATCGATTACCAGATGATAAACCTTCTAATTATTCACATTTCTCCATCCCATATTAAATTTTATGCCTTCCCTGGCTTAACAATTATTATATTAAGTATACGTAAGCAATCAATATCTTTTGCACGGCAGATATTTTTTTATGTTATTCAACAGCAGCAAAATTTTCACACATCAAAACGACTAAAATTTCAGGGTACTATATAACTAAATGGTAACTAAAATCAGGTTATTAGAAGACGAAGTTCAAATGAAAAAAATTGTGAAGCTGTGAAGCAAATTGGCCAGTTTTAAGTGTTTTCTTTCCTTTTTTTCTTAGCCCTGATTATTTTACTTAAAGCTTATCTTATAATTTTCCATTAGACAACTTTATTTAAGTTATTGTGCAGCATAAGCTTATTTCAAATGTGCTGCAAGCTAGTTTCGTGGCAATAGCAAAATTGTTGCACCTACTTATTGCCCACAAACCATGTAACTTTGAAGCAGTGTAATGCTACTTAAAAAGTATAACACAAATGCATCGCATTTACCAAAGCCTCTGACATAGTTTTTACCCTTCAATCCCACCTAGATTGTAAGAGCATGTGTTAAAAAAAAACAACAAGAACAACAAAAATCAACAATCAACACGGAGAATATAACAACAAAGCGTGGCGTGGTGCGAGAAGTGAGGTGTCTTTGCATTAGCATAATAAAACACTTGCAATGGGGAGTGCACGACTAGAAGGATGAAGGAAAGACTGCAAGCAAAAATGTTAGTTTGCATAACATAAACAAAGTTGTCTAGACTTGATTGCAGTTAAATACAAACAATGACTGTCTAGAAGAATCTTTCAATATTGTCAAGATTGAGATATCAAGTGACGAAATAAAGATGCCCGTTTACTGCTTGTGCAGGGTACAAAACGCGGAAGAGTGCTGAACTGGCCAAGTTTTTAGCAGCTTTGGCTTAATCTACAAGCTTGCCACACACAAAATAACAAAGCTTCCAGTGAAGCGGCAGCCGCAGCGGCAGAGGCTCAAAGCGGCAAACAGTCGAGGGAACAATTAAGCATGTGTTTGTTAGAGTGTGTAAGTGTGTGTGTGTGTGTGTGGGGGGAGGGCGAGGAGGGAGGGAGTGAGTGAATGGTGCATGCGTATTTGGGTAAATTGTTTTGCACTTAGCTAAAAGTTGGTCGCAAAATAAACAGAGTGCAAAAACTGTTCTCTATGTTATCTCTCGTGCTGTTTCACTTAGTTGAGCTTCATCACTGATGTTTTTTTTTTGGGATTTTATGGGATTGTCAGTGCATCAAACCGAGGGCAGCCATTAATCAAAAAGCGTAGCAAACTGGTAGCTGGTATTAAACTGTCGTCAGGCAACAAATATTTATAGGCATGCCATAGACACTCTTATAATTGAGGAATTACAATTTGAATGGCACTGTGTGCGTAGACTGCTTTTTGAGGCCCTTCTGACTGAGGCTGCATACAGCCATCTTAGTCCAATCGAGTAGGCTAAGCCAGTCGAGTGACAGCAGCCGCAGACAAACTCGCAACATGCAAAACACAGCAAAAAGAATCTGAAAACATAAGCAAAAGCAAAAGCATGCTGAAAGAAAAAAGTAGAATGTGGAAAGGAACGCCTGTGGCAATAAAGCGAATGTAAATGGGCTCAGCATTGACTATCGAAGCGACTTGCAGAAGACAAATTGCGCTTTGGTTGCTACTCGCATGGCAAGACCAGAGCAGCTAGCAGTAGCAAAATGAAACAGATCCTTCTATTCTATTCTTTCTTTTTTTTGTTTTTTGCTTGCCATCTTTATGCTAGTACAAAGAGTTGAGCTATGGGAAAGCAACTGGGCTGAGATGCGCATAAAGTCCTGCCCTGTGACTGACATTTCACATTCAAATGCTGTGACAAAAGCAAAATCCAAAGGCAAAAGCGATGAATATAAAAAAAATTCCGGGCATACATCATCAAGTGCTGAATAATGAATACACTATCACAAACCCTCACTCACATTCTGCAGATTGCAATTTTATTCATTTTGCTTGTCAGCGCAAACTGTAAAGCAAAACTAATCTAATAACACACTTCAGGCTGTTTGTCATTTTGTGGCAAAACTCAGCGCAAGTCGTTGATGCTCGCACGCTGTGCTGGCGAATGGCAGCAATATTGAATATGGATTGCAACTAAAGACAAGCAGACACCACAGATGGCTGCGAATCAGCAGGAAAGTCGACTCGCATCGGCACTTCTCTGATGGCATATAAATTTTGCGGTCGGTGGCCATAAATCAGCGTTTGGCTGTCAGACACTTTGCTGCTGTAAATCGCAGTCGAAGCTGAAGCCGATGCCGACGTCGATGCCAAAGACTGTCTCTCTCTCTCACAGCCTGCTCAAGGTTGCTTTTTAACTGGTCATTAATTACAAATTATGTGCTGCTGCTGTCGCAGTTGCTATTGCTGTTGCTTTTGCCGTCTCTCCTTGCCCCTTCAGCTGTCTTGTGAGTGTCGTCTGAACAAATTAATGTTGATGTCGGCGACGCGAACGAGGACGACGACATGGCATCGACATCACCACAGTAGGCCGACCCCATCGTCATCGTCATCACCCCGGCCAACTCCAACGCCCATTACCATCTCTAGCTGGAGTGTGGCTTCATTAGGCGGCGTCGGACAAGTGGCCGACGTGGAGGTGGCTCCCTTGCTTACAGCAGCCAGCACTCGCAAGTCGCGCAAAAGACGCATTAATAATTAATAAAACTGTAGAAAAATGCGCAACGAAAGTCCCAGGGGGCAAGGCTCAGGTTGTGTTAAATGACTTGCCACTTGCCACTTGCCAGTTGCCAGTTGGCTGTAGCCAAAGGATCTGGCTATCAACTCAACCGCTTGGCTCTGACAAGTTTTGCGTATGCAAATATTTGGCCTCATCATCACCATCACCATCATCATCATCATCACCATCATCTCGCCTCTCTGCCGCAACGCACTTACATATTCCGTTTCAAATTCAGAAAAGTCATTAAATAATTTTCCACACTTGCACTTAACGTGTCTGCGTCTGTGTGTGTGTGTGTTTGTGTGTCCGGGCCCCGACTCATAAACAGATATCATGATTGTAAGTGAGTGTGAGACAGCAATTTGATATATAAACAAAATGCTGTAGTGTTCTCTCTGCCCTCCTTCCTTCCCCCAGGAATTGAGCAACTAAAAGACGAGTATATAAATTTCTCGCACTCTCATATAAAATATGTAAATTTACTCGCAACTATTTGCATCCACACTCCAGTCCAGGCGACAGGGTAAACTACAAGCTACAAACTACAAACTACAAACTACAGAGGCAGGCAATGAAATGTTAAATTTGCGTGTGGCCTGCGAGTCGTATGCGTAATGCGCTAAGCTTTTAACGTCATGCTGGTTAGACTTAATTGATTTCCAGCTCATTTCAACGGCATTTTCAATTTGCGGCTGTCTTGTGAAATACGCGTACAAGTATTTACACAACATAGGCGTGAATAATGTGAAAATGAGTCTAATGCAAACGCCAAGTTGCCAAGTTGCCAAGTGGACAAGACAAAACACAAACAGACAACTTTAGCTGGGTATCGGAATGATAAACAGAAATGACAGGGAGAGCGAGTAGCATCCAGGACCGACAACATTTCCGGCTGGATTGCGGCTTATTTGATTTTCATTAGGCATAACTCAATTTGAAACAAATAAAATGCGCTCAGCCGCAGATGAGCTACTTATACAACAAACGCAAAGAACAACAGCAATGGCAATGAGAACACACAGAGCTCTGAGCAGAGTTCTCAGCAGCTTACGGTCATGACGAATGAAGGAACACGAACGGAAACGCAGTTGTGGCAGGGCACAAGAAGACGAGATGAGACGAGACGGCGAGAAGGGCCAATCCAAGCTAAGCAAGTTACAAGACCACCAAGTGCAGATGATGAAGCTAAACTACGAGGCGCACGAACAATGAAGAGTCCTGGGGGGCAGCGGCAGCGGCAACGGCAACGGCAACCAGCACTCGGAATTGGGAAAATCAAGTAAAAGGCAACCTTTTGATTTCATTTCCTGTTAATATTGCCCGGGCCACATCCACAGAGCTCCAGCTTCAACAGACGCCAGTCAAAACCGGAATGGCAAGCATAAGCAACTTTGGCAGGCGATTAAGGTGATGCTGAGAAATGCCGCAGGAATTTCAATGCACTGCAGCTCGACCACGGGGTGTACAGAGAGAGAGAGAGAGAGAGAAAGAGAGAAGGGCGGCCGTCCTGATACCCCAGGGGAGATCATTATATCGTCAGTTTGCCTATGCGTCCGTTCTCGCTCTTGCTCTTGCCCTTCGCCCGAGGGCTGGGGGAAAAAGGTAAAACTTTGCTGCCTTGCGACTTCTTAGCCTTCTGTGGCTGATGAACTATTTATGAGCACGCATGCAGGGGCCTGCTTCTCTGTGTGTGCGAGGTCTGTGTGTGTGTCTGTGTGTGTGTGTGTGTGTGAAGTGCGTTGGTTCATGCAAATGCTTATAGTTAATTGAGACAGGCGACTAAATTACTTTGGCCAACTACGAAAGTTGCCACGTTGCGCAAATAAATTTAAATAAATGCATGAATAATTACATGAGTAAATATAAATAAATGAATATGTAATTAAGCCAAAAAGTAAGGTGTTTTAAGCTATCACTAAATCATTACTTTAAATGAATTTCATATTTGATTTAAATTCATTATTAATTTTTTATAATAAATAAATTTGAGAGATTTCAGAAATATTTTAGAAGTGTCACTTGCAATTGGTTTTATATACAATTAATTATTACAAATTGTGGTCGCATGCTTAGTATACGATAATTCATGCTTTTGATCAGTATTTATTTCTGCTTAGCCACTTTTGTCGGTTGTGTGTATCACGCACACGCACACACACACGCACACACACACGCACTCACACACACAGTTTCGCTCTTACGCATGCCGACACTCTTATTAAATATATTGAGAATTGTTTATAAACTTTTGCGCTCATTGAGTCCCTGTAAATCCAATGGGAATCATAGGTCTCTGCTGTTTAGTTTCGTGAGCAGTTTTCTTTCACTTTTTGCTTCCCCTTGCGCTCTTACTACAGTATTTTGTTTTTTTATTTCATGAACCGTTTCTCATTTCCTCACACCAGAAGCGAAGCTTTCCCACAAGCCCCCAGACAACTTTTGTTTGGAATTCACTTGAGTTTTTCTTTACCTATTCAGCCACGTTTAGCTTGCTGAGCTCAGTCAGTCAGTTCAGAGCAGAGTTCAGTTTTCAATTTCATTATATTTGCCCATGCTGGTTATGCTTATTGTTATTCCTCATCTTTCGCTTACGCTTTATGTGAAAGCAGCCTCATTGTTGTACGTAGTTGTGGTTTTGTGGCTGAGATTTATATGTATTACCTGAAGGAGTTCACGAGTGCAGAAATGTGGATGAGAGCAAGTATTATCTGTGATATTATCAGTAAATATCATTTCTCTTTTTAGTTGTAAGCCATTGAAAGTTATTTGGCTATCGTCGTTCATGACTTGAGCTGGCAGCCAAAAAGTTTGTGTTGTCTGCGTTTTTAATTAGGAGCTGCAGAAATTGATGGAAGCTCTGGATAAAATATCTTAAAGATACATCAGTTAAGTGCCTCAATTAAATCAAAACTAAATGCCGCCTTTCAACGTTACATGCCATTTATAAAACAAAGTACCCCAACCACACACACTGCCTCACATCCATTCGCCCGTGCAACCAGCCACACATACACACACACACATACACACACAGAGACATAGCAGAGACTAACACACATACACGAGGAAGACTTGTACCCGCAAAACCATAAAACAAAAGCTCGAACAAAAGCTAATTAAGTTTATGTCACCGGAAATTTGTTTCACCTCAAAAACCTCGAATTGTGTTGAGTTCGGAGCAGAGATAAAATGCACGTGGCCCCTCCACTTGGGTGTCACACTGAGACACAGAGACAGAGAGAGAGAGGCAACGAAAACGAATAGTGTGGAGGGAGGAAGCAGGAAAACTCTGAAAAACTTTTCTACTCACACTTGTACACACTCATTGGCAATTAATCTGCTTCCCCAGCAAAGACAAAGGTGATGCGGTGCGGGTGCTGCCACAACTTCAATGTATGTGCGTCTGCGTCTGTGTGCGTGTGTGTGTGTGTCTGTTGCAATTTGGCTTGCATTTGAGCAAAATTTGTTTGCCATTGTAGCCGACAATTTAATTTTCATGCACCGCGTTGCGAGTGACACTCAAAGTTACCACAGAGAGAGAGAGAGAGAGAGAAGGAGGGAGAAGGTGAGGGAGAGGGAGGCTGAACGGAAGACAGGAAGAGTGTTAGTGAATTGATTGGCTTAATTTACAGCTGCTCAAGTTCAATGGGCATAACTTATTCCGTGTGTCAACAAGAATTATTAGTTATTCGATGCCGTGGCGAGTGTTGCCTTCTTTGATTAACGACACCGTGGGGCAGTTGAGGCCAGAGCTGTTACGGGGACGGAGACGGGGAAGCGAGAGTACTGTATAAGCTTTATGGTATATTTTTATGGCCTTGCAGCTCGGGGCAAAGTGCAGCCATATAACGAATGCCAGCCATTGTTGGCCAACTTTTTGCACTCAGCCTCTCAGTCGCCACCTTTCATTTGCCCAATTACAGCTGTCAGCATGGCGCCCAGGTAGATGGGCCACTGAAGTGGGCGTGGCAGACACAAGGGCGGCGACAAGCACACACTTGTCAACGCTCTATTGACGACGGATCCGTATCCGGTGACTGCTGTCAGCTCTCAAGTGTGTACTTATGACATTTTCGTTTTTCGTTTTTCGTTTCACGTTTTTCGCTTTTTTTTCTCGCACCCGCATCCGCATTTCAGCTGCTTCAGTTTCTTCGCTTTTTTATTGGGGTCATAGTCGTTTTTGTAGCAACTTTTGCAAGTTTTCTTGTGACAGTGTGTTTGCACCTTGGCGGTTGTCGAATGCGGTGGTGGTTGTCGCCGGCTGTCAACAACTCAAAACGCTTCCGTGCAATCGCTTTTTACAGCTTCCGAACAATTTGATTTGATTCCATTAAAAAAGTTGCTCTAGTGATTTCCTGTTTGCCTGCCACACAGCCAAACTGTATGTGTGTGTGTGTGTGTCAGTGTGTGTGTGTGTCTGTGTGTGTGTGTGGGTATCAAATGTTAAGCTGCAGCTGCAATCTATGCCACGCCCCCGCACATGCAGTGACTACTAGAGGAGCACGGCTCCAAATAATTGTGACATTGGCAGCGTCGTCAAGTGTTGCATACTTTTATGCGCCACCCTAGGCATCGTCGTCGTTCGGCTGCGTCTCTCGCTCTTCTATTCTATGCATGTCATTTGCTGGCACATTGACAAACTTTTCGCTTCTGCGAGCGTGTGTGTGTGTTGATGTATTAGTTGAGCGCCATATTGAACGTCAGCGCGTAATGAAAACTTATAACTTTTGATGTGATGCAATTTCAATTGATGGCACTCGATGACAACACCAATTGCCGGCTTAATACAGACAAATGTGCAGCCGAGCGAGGGGAGAGTGAAAGCTGCTGCTGCTGCGGCAATGGCAAACAATCATGTTAAAGTTTGAACGCTTGTGATTATCATCAGAGAATGCCAATGCAGCAGCACACATAGTCATGAAATTGCTATAGAGAATGTCAGGCATCAGGACAAGTCTATGCATAAGTTGTTAAAAATGCAGACAAGTTGTTGAACTGCCAGTTGATCTGTGTCTTTTTGCCTCTCTGTCCGTCTGGCTGTCTGTCTGTGGTGCGACCTTTAAGGATGATTCGTAGACGCAGCTGTTGGCACTTGGAAAACAATAGTTACTCGGACTGCTGCGGGTGCTCGAGACATTTATGCAAATCTGGCAATCGAAAAATTGAGATAACAACAACATTTTCGGGAGGCTAGCAACAAAATTCTTAAGGGTATTTTTCCTTTCAGTATTCTTGTTCGCATCATTTTGGCTGTGCAATTCCCAAATGTGACAGCATTGCATTTAACAGCAGTTCACTGAAACAAAGTGCAACAAATGCTGGGGGCCACTGAACGACTAACAGTTATCACACAGAGTAAACGGACTATTCGATAGATAAATCGCTTGAATATACCCTTTATTAGAGCCCTCAGTAATGCTGGGCATGCAAATCTCTAGCAGCAGTTGTGTGACAATTTTTGAGAAGCATATGAAAAGTTTGCGCTTAGCTTTGTTTGGCTCCCATGTTGCCGCATAAAATTTATGATGAATTTTCCCCTCGACGCATATTGCAGAACATTTTTGGGACCGTTACATGCCTATGCGTGCATGTGTGTCCACATGCGAATGTCTGACTCTGTCTCTGTGTCTGCGTGTGTGTGAGGGATTTTATTCCCCTTCATCCCCTCTTTTTGTTGGCATGAAGTGCAACCACAGCTCAGCACAGGGCAGCAGCTGTTTCAGTGCGATGTCGCTCAACATTTTCCTATTTTTCGGTTTATGCGTGAAGTTCCCTGACGCTTGTCTCTTGTCTTTTGTGTCCTTTTTCGTTGTTATTGTCGCCTGGTCGGTTGTTTGACCACATGACGGCCTCATTCTCAATGCCTACGCAACTTGCCTCCAAACAGAACCCTGACGAAATGTTAAATTGAAACTGTTTCGAGTGCTCGTTGAATGCGCTGTCGTTCACAATTTTGTTGTGTATGAAGTCGATTTTGTAGTTTTGTTGTGGCAACTGTTGCACTATTATTTTTTCTAAGTGCTAATAATTCAACAATAATCTATAGAGAAAATGCATTATGCACCCTGGGATCCTGAGGCCGTGTTGCGCGATCAAAATCGATCGTTCAACAAGACGCGCAAATTCGCGTTGGCATTTTGGAAGACGCTGAACATACAAAAGTCGTATAAACTGGTTTATGCCAAGATCTTTCTCATTTCGCTGTTGTTTCTGCCCATTCTTGCGCTGATGCGCGCCTTAACTGTACCGAAGGTGGAGAAGAAAGTAATTTACGATCCCGTGGCCATCGATAATCTGGAGAAAATGCATGAGACATTGGCGAAACTGGAATATAATGCCACTAAGTCGCTGGAACGCAAACTGTATTATACACCCAATTATTTGCCGTTCAAAAACATCATCGCCATGACTGTGAAGAAGTTGAATCTGGAGGGTTACGACGATGTCGCCGATGACAATGAAATGGAGCTGCTGATGCAGAAAACTAATTATTTGGCTGGCGTTCGATTCTCGGGTGCTCATTCGAACACCACAGAGATGCCAGCCACCCTCGACTACGAGCTGCGTTTTCCCCCTGTGCTGCGCTCATCGCCGAATCTCAAGAATCCACTGCTCTGGGACACCGATAATCTATATCCTCGTGTGCATGACCCGGGCACTAGGCGGCATAACACAAACTACACTGGCGTGCCGCCGGGCTACTTTGAGGAGGGTTTTGTGCAGCTGCAGCATGCGATTGCCATGTCCTTTTTGGAGCTCAAGTCGGGCCACAATGAACTCGCCAAGGTGGGCATACCGAAGATGCAAATGGTTAGCTTTCCGGTGCGCAGGCGTGTGAACGATATATACAAGACGCATTTGAAAATCCTGCTGCCGCTCACCATACTCTTCACGTACGCATTTCCCAGCATAGCCATCGTTAAAGCGATCACGGATGAGAACGAGCGCGGCATCATGAAGATGATGCGCATCGAGGAGTTGAATTGGTGTGCCTGGGTCTCCATCATCGGCCTGTCGCAGTTCACGTCCAGTCTCGTGATACTGCTCATCTTCACACCTTCGTGGGGCACTCATGCCGTCTTCGAGTACAGCAATTGGCCGGCGGTCTTTTGTTTTCTCGTCTGCTACGTCTGCGCCAACTGCAGTTTCATTATGATGATCTCGGTGGTTGTTGTGCGCAAAAGCAAGAATGCCAAATACGCGCTCATGATTCGAATATTTACAATCGCTCCTTATCCATTCATTTTGGTCTTCTACCACAAGATATCCACGGAGTACAAGCTGCTGGCCTGTCTGTCCCACGACACGGGCCTGGCCATTGGGCTGAACATCATCTTGGAGTTTGAGAGCAGCGGCGAAGGTTTCGCCTGGAAGAACTTTATGAAACCGCATTTTGCCGGCGATGAGCTACATTGCTTGCATGTGTGTGGCATGCTGCTGCTGGACTCGATTTTCTACATGCTGATACTGATTTACCAGCACTATAAGAATCCGCCGGAAATGTCTGTGATGATGGTCGATAAGCAGACTGTGGCGAAGAGTTGGTATTATCCATTGATAGCCCTGCAAAAGCGTATCAAGGCACAGAGGGAAAAGGGTTCGATTTTTAACCGCCTCATGTGGTATCTCGTCGTGCATCTCACCGTGCACGAGGACGAACTGAACGAGAATAAGAGCACGGATAAGCCCGAGCACATTGGCGACAAACGCAACCAAACTCTGCGACCCAGCAACATGGTAGACGTCGGCACAATGACCACCACGCGACTTAACCCAAGGTCCACTACCGACAAAGATTTAAGCCATGGCTTCAAACGAACCCCGCACGCAGCGCCACAGCGAACGGCGTCGTATAAACGCAGGGCACCCGTCAAGGCACCGGACAGCTCGTCGAGCTTTGAGAACGTCCCGCCGGAGAAAGCGCCGCCAGAGCGTCTGCATGCCTGGAGCTCTGTGGACGATGTCTCGATCAACACCGAGGAACCCGACTCGGTGCATTCGTTCGATTTTGTACGGCGCCCACAACCGGCCAACAACATGGGTGCTATTGTGAATGAGGATCTGTTTGACTGCAACAATGGCATTCAAGTGCTGAAGGTCACCAAAGTGGTGGGAGACACCGATTATCTGAAGGAGACTACGATGATCATACATCCAAACGAAATAACCGTGATACTCAATCAAAAGTGCGATCACAACCACATGCTGCTCAGTCACATCATCTCGGGGGACGTGCCCATGTCGTCGGGTCGGGTGATCATCAATGGCAACGATGTGCAGACGTACAAAGGCACAGACACATTGTGCACCATTTTGCCAACGGACAGCATTGTGTTCAGCCAGCTGACGGTCACCGAGAATCTATACTTCTATATGCATTTGCGTGGCATGCGCAATTATCGCCAGATCATGCGGGAAATACGCAAGTACGTGCTGCTGCTCAGAATGGACTTCGATGAAGCCGAATGCTTGGCCGATCACATGAGTTTTGGCCAGGCGCGTTGCCTGAGCGTCTGCTGTGCTCTGTGCGGCGGCAATCATGCAGTCATCTTTGAGGATCCAACGCAGGGATTGATGCAACATTGGAAGTATCGCTTGTGGGACTTGATCAAGCACGCCGGACTCTCGCGCGTGGTCATTGTGAACACGCCCTACTGCGATGAGGCCGAGTATCTGGGCGATCGCATTGCCGTCGTTTATGTCGGACAATTGCAGTGCTACGATCGCAACAAGGATCTGCACGACAGGTACTGCAACAACTACAATCTATGCGGCGATGTGGAGTCGGGCAGCAAGAAGCACGACTATGAGTTTGTCTCGCTGCTGTTGAGTCATTTCCCCACAAGTGCCTACGTCGTACGCTTGCCCAGCACGGGCAAATTAGACGTCACGCTGCCCATGGGACAGGAACTGAAGCTGGCCGATCTGTTGGCTGATTTGGAGGAGAAGGGCACCGCGATGGGCTTGGGTCGTTTGTGGATCAAGACGCAGACGTTGCGCGATGTGTTTATGAAGGATTTCTCGGATATCAACGAGTTGATAGATATCGAGCACATGAACGAGCTGTTGCAGTACTGCTTCAACACCAATCTCATCGAAGAGGATGAGTTCAAGCGAACTGTGCATCAGTTTGGTGCATTCATGCACAAGAAAATTATACAACTAATTCGCTTCTATTGGCTGCCCATCATCATCACGGTGCTGCTCTCCTTCTGCGTCTTTTGCAACCTGCAGAGCTCGCACTTCTCCCATTTGCCCGCCGTGAACATTACACTGACTACTTACCCCGAGACGGTGGTGCTGATGAAGCGTGTGGATCTAAAGGAAGAGTCGGTGCCCTACTCGCTGACGAAGGGCTATGAGAAGCATCATAGGCGCATCCGCGATCGAGTGTCCAACGATCATGTGTTCACCTATCTGAAGGGCAGGCGCGAACTGAAGCCGTACCT
The DNA here is from genome assembly GCA_035047445.1 of Drosophila siamana. Lineage (NCBI taxonomy): Eukaryota > Metazoa > Arthropoda > Insecta > Diptera > Drosophilidae > Drosophila > Drosophila siamana. The sequence goes on along the minus strand of JAWNPP010000004.1, from coordinate 11,752,943 downwards.
GATCTTCCTGCAGATGATATCGATACTGCGGGTGGAGACCTTTTATGTGGTGGCCGCCGACGTCAGTCCCGACTCCATACACTGCTTCTGGAACAACATGCTGGTGCATTCGGCGCCCATCTCGCTGAACATGATGCACAACGCGTTGGCCATTCATTTGATTGGGCCCAAGTCGGAGATACGCCTGGTCAATCGTCCCATCAAGTTCTCCAATAAGATCATCTTGGAACAGTACACCATACACTCGAGCATGGCGCTGGGTCTGGGCAATTTACTCATGCTGGTGCTGTGCGCCATCATTGCCTTGATGGTGGTGCCGCTGATCTCGGAGTTCACCACGGGCAATCGGCGAGTCATCTACTTGAGTGGCAACAACATGACCATGTACTGGATATCGCACATGCTGGCCGACATGTTCGTCTTCACGGTGGTCAGCATTTATCTGGTCGTGCTGCTGGTGATACACGATGTTATACTGAATGCGGACAAAAGGAACTACGACGATGCCGTCTTTGTGTTCCACATCTTCTTGGTTTTGTTTCTCTTCGGCATGGCGGTCTTGCCATTTGTTTATCTCATCGCTGCGCTCTTCGCGCGCATCTTCTTCGGCTTCATGATCACGCTGTTCATTTTGGGCGGCAGCAGTGTTCTGATCATGCTCGTCATTCAACTGACTGAACTGCAGGGCTCCGAATTCATATATAACCTGCTGTTCTGGTCACCCACCATGAACATGTATCGTGGACTGCGCAATCTGCATGTGAATCGCGCTCTGCGCCGCGCTTGCGAACAGTTGGGCGGCTGTAAATTTGAGGCAGCCTGCTGCCATCTGTCGGATTACGCGGACTACGAATACCCGGGCGTACTGTCGGAGATGGTGCTGCTTGTGTTGCAGCAGATTGCGTATGGCGCGCTGCTGATCATCATCACGAAGAATCCGTTTATCATCGAGGATTGTATTTGGCGACTGCGTCAGCGCTATCACCGAACCACCTACAACATCATGAAGGCCGCCGCGTTCGCGTTTAGCGATGTTATGGCCGAACGCGAACGTGTCGAGAGCTTGGATGCATCGGAAATGAAGAAGTGCGCCTTGGTATTCAAGAACGTCACCAAACGTTCGGGCAATCAATACAGACTTAATGAGGTCTCCTTTATAGTTGAGCCACGTGAAGTATTTGGTGTTGTGGGCTTGGCCAATTCGGGCAAATCGGAGATCATTTCGCTGACTGTGGGCGCCGAGAGCATCACCAGCGGCGACATCTATGTGGCGGGCGTCAGTGTGCGTCAACGGCCCAAGGAGACGTATCCCAATCTGGGCTATTGTCCCGGTGGCAACGCCTTGTTCGGCTACATGACTGTGCGCGAGATACTGCGTTTCTATTGCCTGCTGAATGGCCTTAAAGCGGAATTCGTACCCCAAATCATTCGCAATCTCTGCGAAGCGCTGCATCTCGATAAATACATGCAAATGCGCATTGATCGTCTGGGCTATTCGCAGCGACGAGTGCTCACCGTGGGTATTTCGGTGCTGTCCAGCACCAAGACCGTGATGATGGAGGAGCCAACGCGCGGCATGGGCCAGTGGAGCAAGGTGGCCACCTGGCAGCTGATACGCATGCTAAAGCTGATTGGACGCACCGTTGTCATGGCTACCGAGGACTTTGACGAGGCCATCGAACTGTGCGACTGCATTGCCTTCATTGCCAACGGCACGCTGCGCAGCATCGGCTCTGTGGACCGATTGTCGAGCAAGCATTCACGCGGCTGCTTGGTGGAAATGAAGCTGATCAAAGTGATTTATACGCAACGCCGGCGTCAGGACACTTATCTCAATATGATGGGCGCCAACTACTTCAATGACGATGACAGCAGCATACTTGACGATGACGTGCCCGACCAGCATCGGCGCAGCGACTACAGCTTCTCCAACGACGAGAATGACGAGTGGATGATCAAGGCGATGCGTTATGCCGACTCGGCCACGTTCATGGAGGTGGAGATGCCGTTTGCAGAGCTGCGCGCAAGCTACGGTCAGAATCGTGTCTACTATATACCCTTTGAGGCCATTCCGTTGTCTAGCATATTCAGGGCCATGGTTGCGGTGCAAGAGGAGCTGGATGTTTACAGTTATCGCATTACATGCACTTCGCTGGCCGAAATATACGAGTCCAGCTCCAGGCAACATGTGCGACACTATTCCCGAAACTAAACTGTTGCATTCGTTAATTGTTTACGCGGAGTTCGAGTTGTAATACATTTATTTTCAATTAAACTTTATAAAAATTACACTTTTGTCGTTTTTCGTTCTAATCGCGACGCGCACTTTACTTCTTCTTCTTCTACCACCATTCGCCCCGAAAATCAACACTCGCAGCGGCAAAGCTTCGCTCAAAATAACAGCTCTGTTAATCCTTAACATAAGACTGCAATGTGGGCGGACTTAAGCTGACTTACATAAGAGCCCTAACCAAAGAACAGCGATAAGGGTAAGTAAAATAGGCCTTTGATTATATATAACTTAAAAGTGTTCAATCGTTTTTTATCTGTTCTTACTGTCCTTGCATTGCAGAGGAAGCAAAACTCAAGCAGTGTAGTTAAACATTTTCAAGTGCAAATACAATAGTTAGAGCTATTGAATCCAGACCAAAGTGGATTGCTTTCAGCAATAAAGTGCGCAGTTAAGCACACGAGGCAGCTTTAATTAGGCTGTCTGCTATGAAACTCCGCGAGTTGTTTAAATTTGATTTTCTCTCTCTCACACTCATTGTTGGTTTAAAATTTGAGAATAGAACAATAGTTATTTGAAAAGTGAACCCTTGCAGTACAGCGAAATTAATTAATGATGACTATTGCTTTGTTGCGAACCTGACATTAAAATCATTTGTAGTCTAATTGTCAATATTAAATACTAATCGTAATGGTCTTTAATGCCCGAAACACTTCAAAACTTAGCCAATATACATTTAAATTGAAATCGCAGTGTTTAGATTTTGATAAGATGCCTTCACAATGGCTGCTGCGCATTTTGCAATTAGCCCCACGAAAAGCAAAATGGCCAAGCAAATTGTCAAAGAGCAACTGAAATTGTTTACAAACCAATTACAAGCGAACGCCAGACAATGGCAACAGATTTGAGATTTCCAACTGGATGACCTTTGCTCCTCCCCCCCACACCCGCAAACCCGCCCCCATTTGGCCGCGCTCTCCATGGTTTTTGAGGCCTGCAGCTGTGACGGTGGCAGCTGCGAAAGCAAAAGCAAAATTAAGCAGAGCGCCAAAAATTGCGTTATCTTAATGAGTTTAAACGTTAATCAGGCTATGGCAGGGTTAGCTGACAGCGGTACATGCGACGACGAACGGCCAACTGGACCAACAACAACAGATCGTCGAACGACGGACAGTCCGACAGGGTTGGGAAGAAACGGAAGTGGTGCCTGCCGCAGCGGAAATGGTGCAAAGTTTGCGGCAACTGTGTCACAGGTCGGGTCGCCAACTTTTCGTACTACAAATTTCAACTAGAGACTAAATGGGAAAATGGCAAAATGTTGCCGAGCAAAAACAGCGGAAGCTCAAGTCCGAGCGGCACGGATACATATTAAATTAATAATTTGACCTCATCCAGCAGCTGCAGAGCGGCCAAGAGCGAAGACGGTCGGGGTGACGTGGCGTGGCGTCCACTCAAGGCATAAGCCAAATTACAAAGCATCCGCTCGGAAAGATTTTTGTTTTGTGATTGCGGCAAGGACAATGCCATAGCCTGACCATGTTGCACTAATGTTTCGGCAACAGCAGCAGCAGTAGAAGCAGCAGCAGCGTCGTCGTCGTCGTCTGGCGAGATAAACAATTAAAAACTTTCGCAATTTGCGGTAATTTTACTTCAACTCGTTCTTTTTTCGGGGCGTGTGGCCACTACTTCCTAAGCGCACTGGGCGTATACTTAATATTTTGTGTACTGGGGTGGGGGAAAGCAACGAAAGCAGCGCAATTATGACTGTGTCGTAATGAGGACAAGCTAACTAACAAACAACAGCCAGTTCAATTGAGTCAACTTACCACACACAATGACGTTATCTAATCGGGTGCTTATCACTGTTCGCTGTTTGCCGCTGCTGAACGCTTCAGTGAAGCGCGTTGTTTGTTGATTTTGCACGCGGTCTCTTGCACTCTTGCACTCTTTGAGTCTGAGTGCAAAATGCGCTGCTATAAATATGTGCTGCCAACTGCAGGCAAAGCAACAACATTCGCAAAGTAATCGCAGTGTGAGGCGCTTTAAAGTTTATTAAGATACAAAATGGTTTGCAAAGGTTGTGGCACTAGTAAGTGAAAATATTTATTAATATCCCTCTCTATATGTGAATTAATCGCATTTTATTTGCAATCTCTAGACTGCAAATGCACTGACTCAAAGTGCGGCGACAACTGCTCCTGCAGTCAGGACTGCAAGTGTGTCTGCAAGTCGGGCAGCAAGGATCAGTGCTGCAGCACGAAGACGGCGGCGAAGTGAGCAAGCGACAAGCAAACGTGTTAAATACAAAGTCTGGCGTAATAAAGCGAAGTGAAAATTTTACTCTATAACTTGCTGTCAACATGTTTATGGAATTCGGTTTGACATTAGTCTAATTACATTCTCAGGCAGCGCTCGCAGTCGCAGTCGCATTCAGCAGGCAAACTGACAGAGCCAACGAGCTGCATTGAAATGTGACACATTGTTGCGCTTTTGTTATTGTTTTTGTCGCGTGCATTTTATGCGGTCTCATTTGGCGCACGAAAACAACATGCAACAATGCGATGCCACAACATAATTGTGACACTTGTAAGTGTGCGAAAATAATTTAGCAGACAAGAAGGATGTGTGCGTTTTTGCTGCTCCTGCTGCTGCTGCTGCTATTGCTCGCATTAAGTATACGCAGCATTGGCCACAATAATGTGCGTGTGTGTGTTTGTACGTGGCCATTAGAGCGTAAGTGCTTAAACAATTAATTAGCGCTGCTTCAGCTAAACATTTATGCAGGAAACAATGGGGAGAACAGCCAGCGAACCAGACAAAAACACGCCATAACAAAATGTGAAGTGGCTGGCTGTTAAAACTTCGCCCTCTTCGCTGCAATGGAGCCACAAGCCAGGAATAGACTTGCCTCATTATGAGCCGCAAGCTCGCTTAGCCATAACAAAGACCATGACAAACAAAAAAAAAATAATATTATAAATAAAATAGAATGCAGTGAGCTGTCTATGGAGTTAGCTGGAGTTGCTCTTGAAATTGTCTACACATAATTTGGGAGAATATTTCTAATTAAGTTGCAGTTGCAAGTCGTCGTTGTATAAGAGTGAGTACAAGTGGCACTTGCTTATAAGTAGAGTGCTTTAGTTTGCTTCACGCTGTCATTAAGCTTGTAGTGTTTGGTCAGCTGATAACACTGTGATTCCTAATCAATTAAGACTGATGGCTTGTAGGCTTCTGATGAGTTCGTCAACTCAAGTTGTCTTAAGTTGCGTTCAGTTGAGTTGTTTATCTTGTTGACCAACAACTCGCCAAGCGACCAAACAAAAGCAGCCGCAAATATTTGCAACACTTTCTAACCAAGTTTACTGCTCAACACTAACAGTTAGTTCGCAACACTTTTTATGCTTCCCTGCCCTCCTCACAGTCTTTCCCTCTTCTGTCTCTCCACTTGCCGCCGTTTAATGAGCAACTCCTCTGACTCTGCTGTTGTTGTAGTCTGGTTTATTGTTGTGGCACAGCTTTATTTTCTTACTGATGCTGTTTGCCGCTTTCGCTCGTTGCTGTTGTTGTTGTTGTTGTTGTCTGTGGCACTCGTAACTTTGCCGCAAAATTGCTTGTTTCCGTTTCCGCATTCTCGCCTCTCGACGGCCCTCGACCGACGCCCACTGATAGATGCCATTATGACCTATACTTGAGCAGAAGATTTTCTTGTTGGCTGCCAGCAAAAGTGGCCACTGCCAGCCAACAACAATTAAAGCCAATTATGCTCAAATGTAATTGCTTTAAGCAGATTTCTTTTGCGGCCTTTTGCCTCGGCAAACTTGGTCTTTTGACTTTCCCCTAAACTGTTTGCCTCGTGTTTCGTGTTGTTTTATTTTTGGGACACGCACTTTATTTAAGCGCAGAAGTATATTTTATTTCCTTTTTTTTATTTGCGTTTGGGTAACATTTAAATCAACTAAATGCGATGCTTAAACGCAATTTGCAATGAGATCGTTTAAATAAATTGTCACAGTTCAGTTTAATTAAAAAGTTGCAAGTTGACTACAAACGTTGAATGTTGTGTGGCCATTAAGGGAATTCTATACAAATGTGTGTGTATATGTGTGTGTGCCTTAAAAAACAATTAACGCAGCTGCATTGCAAATATATATCTATATACATGTATATACATATATGCACCATATCTCCGCAGTTGGGCTAGTTCAACAATTTCATTTTGGATAAACGAAAAAAAAAATGCTCACACAAAAGTTCCCAGTTCCAGTTCGCAGTGCGGGAGAACAATAAAATTTATCGTTGTAGTTGCAATTGTTGTGCTTAGCATGTGTGTGATTGTGTGTGTGTGAGTGTCTATGACTGTGTGTGTCGCCCACAATGTCGACCAGGGCTTTTATTGTTGAGCCACATAATTAATTGTCGTAGTTTTTGGGTGTTAAATAATTAGAAAACAAGTTTGCAAGCCATTAATCACATTGAAGGGATTTCAACGCCTACCCCCCAAACCTGAACAACCCCCCTCCCCCCTTGGATCCACCCCTGTGGAAAAAATAAACAGACAGACAAGGGGAGAACGCAATTTTGCGCAGCCAGAGTAAGAGTGGACTTTTACAGACTATTACAACTTTCGGAAAACTGCAACAATTTCAATGTCGAGTTGCGCTGTAGATTATGCGTTAAGCTCTTGATTGACTTAGTAATTAAACCGACAAATATTCAGAATAAATGCATTAATTATTAAGGCGTAGCTTACTTTGTTTATAATGCTTCAATGATCATTAGAATAATTTTTATAATAACAAGTTTTATTTGTTTGCTGCTGATTAATTAAATTCCCCTCTCGAATTTAGCCTGTAGTTATGTAATTAATTTTTTAATTATTATTTTCTCAATTCATCTCATAGAGTTCTGTAGATGCTGATTAACTGCTTTATCTCGTTGGCTTTACATGCACATCAGACTGCCAAGCAATCTAATGTTTTGCGGCCACACAAGACAAACAAATACACACATATCAACACCTTGGACTTGGCCACAAATTGACACAGTCTGTTGGCCAACTGGAATGCGTTAAGAACAACACACGCACACATACCACAAACATGGCCCATGGCCAGCTGTAAGTTGTTCCAAATCACAGCATAATCTTGCAATTTACATAAAATATACGAGTCCACAAAGGGGCCAAAGGTTGAGGGCACCAAAAGGTCTCCCACACACATCCTTTTGGCTATCTGTCCAAATTGTGTGCCCCAAGTTGTGTTGTGTCTATTTCGTTGGCTTGCTGGCATAATTTGCCTCACTCAAACATCATTATGTCGTAAATTGCTCTTGAATCCTAGATCATTTATGAAATTTGTCTCACATTTTGTGTTGTATTTTTTTTTTTTTTTTGATTTTTTCATTTTGGTTTCTCCGATTTGATATGCGTTGCGTGTGTTAAGCTTAATAACAGTTTTTACGACTTGAGTTGTCTTGACCAGCCGAATTACTCGCAAGCTGCTGTTGCCGCATCATTAGAGTCGTGCCCCTTTTAATTATGATGGCAACTTTAAAGTGTGTGTGTGTGTGTGGAGTCTCTTGGGCGATGTATTTGCATGGTAATTCGCTTAAAAATGCTGCTAATGAAACGTCAATTATGTGCGCCTGTTAGGGGCACGGCACGTGACCGACTTGTCAACGCAAGTGGCATATCCAATTTAACCCTCAAATGACTGCCATTATGACAGGAGTCGCGGCAACAACAACGCGCCACTGTTGCGGCCAGCTCTCGTCGCTTTGCCACTGAGTTATTAGCAAATCGTGATTGGCATAAATCAATGCAGCCCAATCGAGTGAGCAGACGGGGGGAGGGGCAAAGAGTGCTCAAATGCTGGATGCTCGATGCACCTGCCCGAGACTCACTTTCAGTAGTTGACTGGCCTGCCACCCCCCTAGTGTTTCTTCTTTTGTAGTGAAATTTATGAGCGACAATGTGAGTGTGGTCCATCTTTGGTTCGGCAGCTGCGTTTCTCATTTGACATTGTTAGCTTGCTTCGAAATGCATAACTTAAGCACGCTTACATCTAGATAGATGTCGTTTATGTGGCATTTATGCTGAAAATGAAAGCATATTGATTTGCTTCTGCCATTTACATAATTCAAACGATTTTTGGGGGAAAAGCGGCTTTGCCGCAATGCAGACAACCAGCAAGAACAACCACCAAGAACGTCGACAGAGAAGCGACTCTGATTTACATACCATTAAGGGCAAGTGCTGCAGAATTTGGAATTTCGATCGTCGTTATGCTAAGCGAATGATAGCGATGGATATATAAGTATTTGTATAGCAACGCGCAACGGGCGGGGGATGTGTGAGTCGGGGGAGGGGGAGGGGGATGGGGTAGGTAATGATGATGCCAGCTTTACCACCTGTTAATCGACTGGCTATAAAAATGGCATATCAATTGCATTGCACTTATTGTTAGACTCGTTGTACTTTGGTTTTCATTTTAGCACCTCTCTGTGGAGTGTATTGCACAAAGGATTTAATTAGTTTTTCTTTCATTTGCCCGGCGCGCTGTGTAATTGCTTTTCACACTTGGCAGTTCGAAAGTGCTTTGCACATCACAAAATAGCTCATGCTCAAAATGGCTGTAGAAGTGGGAAATGGGAGCGACGACGACGATGACTAGCAGACGAGTGTATAATCCATGTCCGTGTCCATGGCTGTTTCTCTAATGAAATACTTGTGTCGTGTGCCTGTCCACATTATTAACAGCTTCCGAACTTTTGAATTTACGAATTAAAAGCGACTGCAAAGCACAAAAAAAAAAACGGGCAGCACTAATACACACAGACACGCAGACAAAGCGCAGCAGCATGAAACGAAATGAAGCTGGGAGTAAAAAATGTGAAAAGTGTGCTAATTTTCATTGAGCGAACGAACGCTGCACGGATAGCACACAAAGATAGCGAGCGCATGAAAAGTGTTTAATTCAAATCATGGCACAAAAGAAAATGATGTCTCTGCTGGCCATCGCCAGAGAAGTAACTGCTTTAGCGCTACGACGAATGCATTCGTATGAATACATTCGCTCACATTCAGCATTCAGCATTCTGCTTTGTGCAGCAAACTTTGTTTATTTATTTGCATTTTCTTTTTCGTTTTGTCTTTTTTTTTCTGTGTCAAAGCACCGTCGCCCGCCACTTCGCCTTGTGTTTTTTTTTTTAGAATGTTGGCATTGTTGTCCTGGTAACATGCCCGTAAAGTCAATTTACTTGCATGCGCTTTGGCTGTATGTGCAGTTTTCGAGACTGCAATATTTTTTATTGACAGTACAATTTATTTCAATTCATTTGCATACGTCTGTGCATTTGCTGGAGCTCATAATGCTGCTGCAAACAGGATTACGGTAACAAAATTAGATTAGTTCGTAAATCAGTGGAATTAAGCGAAATTAAAGCTTAAATGGAATTAATCATTGGCTGGTGTGCAATAACAGAAGTTACGAATAAGCCTGAAAGTATGCAACGAATTACATGCATTTGGTAGGATGCGGCGCCATCTAGTGGTAGAAAACATAAGTTCTCTTTGAGGACTTTTAGAGTAATTCAATATTATAATTCATTCCATAAAAGTGCTTCAGTCTTTAATTGAGTTATGATTTGAGCATCTCGACTAGAAATTTTTAAAATGTAATATATCATAGAAGTTACGAATAAGCCTAAAAGTATGCAACAAGCTATATGCAACTGGTAGGGTGCGGCGCCATCTAGCGGTAGAATGCATAAGTACTCTTTGAGGACTTTTAGAGTAATTCATTATTATAATTCATTCAATAAGAGCTCTCCAGTCTTTAATTGAGTTATGTTTTGAGCATCTCTACTAGAAATTATTAAAGTGTAAAATTCAGCGATGAAGACTGATTACTTTGAGTGTGTAGCATTGATAGATATGAATAACAATGTATGATAAACCATTTCCCTGTGGCAAGTCAGACAGTTTTCTTTTTTTATGTATTTTCTTGTTGGGCTGCATTATTCGTTTGCGTTGGCTTTTTGCTTTGTTGTGCGAAGCTTTTAAGAGTTAATAAATCCTTTTAACTTATTCCATATTTCAATGGGATTGCTGTAGTTGCAGCTGCCGGCACTCGCTGGCATTCGCCCGAACCGAGAAAATAGCTGCCAACCATGTGAATATCCTGTGTGTCGGCAGCGTCGTACATCGCGCATCGCATCGCATTCGCAGTCGCAGTCGCTGTCGCCCACCACTACAACAATAACAAGGACAACAACAAAAAAAGGTCGAAGACGACGTCGACGGGAAGCCAGCTGAATGAAGGCAATTCCATTTATTGAACAGCATTATTCAAATATGCTCGGCCTGTTCCCGCAGCCGGAGGAGTCCTTGTCTGATAAACGGAAATATTATTAAGTTGTATTGTGCATTTGATTTGTTGTGCAATGAAATTTGTTGAGCATTTGTCGGTCCGATTACGAATCGTGTCGATGTTTTCTCTTCCCATTTTTGTAAATAACAACTAACAAAACAGTAGAGTGTATCAGTGTCATTCATTACAATTAGTTTTTGAGTTCTTACGTGACTGTCCCATTAAATTTTCTATTTATTTCAATTCACTTCGCATAGTACACACGATACCTAGGACGCGGATCATATATTAACTGGCCTTTGTCATTGTCATCCATTTGTGGGCCTACTGTGTGTGAGTGAATGCGATATTCTCGAAGTTTAGATTTGTTGTGTGCAGGCAGGCAGGCGGGCAGGCAGTTCGCATTTATATTCCTTTATATATTTATTTCGGCGTGTGGCCTTTTAACAATTCATTTTTTATGAAGCTCGCAGCTGACTTAGTCGAGTAAGCCCAGTGGCAGCAATAAGCAGGAGACCCCAATTTCTTTGCATCGTCTTCGGCTTCGTATTCGTATTCGTCTCTTTTGTTACTTGCGCCTCCCATCCGGTGCCATGTATTTTTATTATTTATTATCCGTTTTAAATCCCAGCTAAAGATCATTATACACATCAGTGCGTCCGATTGTGAGAATCGCAGTTACTCTGATTTCTGATTTCTTGTTTTCGACGTTTCTGCCTCCCATACACACACACACACACACACACACTCATACACACAGAGGGCTGAAGGAGAAGCTGAGCTGAGCATCATCCTCATCCCCATCCTCGACTCCTTCCCGTTTATTTTCATTCGGAAAGTGGAAGCGAGCGCACAAGGATTTCGCCAGGACGTCTGAGCAGCGGCAAAACGGAGCCGGCATGGAAAACGATTTAACTGAAAATTGAGGTTGAACTTAATCATAAATCAATGCTAATGATGCTAAAATGCTAGAAAATTTCGCAGGCATGCCATTTCGAGTGGATATCACTTTGGCGGCAGCAGAGTCGAGGATTTGCAGTGCTGGCATTTGGCAAAAGCCAAGCTGCCCTTTGACCCCGCCAAACACTGTCTCACCCCCCAGTCCCCCAGTCCCCCCGCCACCCAACCACACGCTCTCAACTTGCAGCTGTCTGCTGTCATTTATTACAATAGCTTTGACTTTTGTTAGTATGTTGTCGTTGTTTGCTCCTCCTCGACGCCAAAGGACTCTCGACTCGACTATTGGATTTTTACTTGATTTGACTGGCTTAAATCTCTGGCCATCAGTTGCTTGAAGGCGGATATTTCGTGTGGCGATAATATGCCTATTTATATCATTTTAATGCCAAAGCATTTTCGATTAAATTAAAGACTATTTAAGTGGCAGGCAACTCTTTGGCAAGCGTAGCTAATGAGAATGGCTGTTGTTGGATAGGAAATTATTACGCTTATATAATTGCAATTATTTTAGCCAATTAAATTCTTGCGGTTTGCATTATTGTGAATGCACACTTGTGTTTTATAGACTGTATTTTTGTTCGTTTTTTTTTTTTTTTTTTTTGTTTAAGCAGCTTTAAGTGCTCTGGCATCGATGGATGTTATTTATAAATATTTGAATGGCATTCCATGCTAATGAAGTGTGCATAATCGAGGCTGAACTAAACATTAGCCAGCGGCCGCTTGTGTCTGGGAATTGAGCGTCGAGGTTGTAAAAATTGAAATAAATGTGTGCAGGGACGGCAAAGACAAGAACAAGTGCCACTACCTCTGTGTGTGTGTCTCTGTGTGTGTTTATTTTTGGGCAATTGTGTGTATCTATAGCATAAGTTATGCATTGCTGTTGGGCAGCTGCTTATGGGCCACAGCAGAGCGGAGAAGCGCAGAGCGAAGAAGATTTAGCAATAGAAAATTGAGTTAGCCAACAACAACAGCAACAGCAACAACAACAACAATGGCAGTAACAAAATCAACAACAACAAAGCCAAGAAATGTTTAAGAATGCCGAGGTGAGAGGCGTCGAATTTGTGGAAATTGCCTTTTTACGAGCATATTAGCATGTGTGTGTTTCAGTGTGTGTTTCAGTGTGTGTCTGTGTGTGTGTGCTCAACGTATTTGCATTTGCACTCATGTGTGTTTGCCGTGTAGCTGTCAGTGTGTCTGTGTGGGTGTTGGCCACAGCATTGGCGTCTGTCTTATGGCTAATGTGTCCCCAATGAATGCGCGCGGTACCAAGGACCAAGGCACGACCCTCGAATGGCCGCCGACGCTTTCATGTGTGTTGTGTGTTGTGCGTTGTGTGTGTTGTGCCGCAGATAAATCAATTTACTTTCATTTTATTTGTGTGCATAAATTCGTGCGTGTGTTTGTGTGTGTTGGTGTGTGCGGGTAAATAAGTAATAAACAAAGTGACGCCGACGTCGCGACGACGCTTTCAACAAAAGGCGTTTGAAATGATTTCATAAAACGCGTGCCGCCCATAACTCTCTGTCCCTCTCGCTCTCTCGCTCTCACTCTCGCCCTGTCTCTTTCATGCTCACCCAGCCCGGCTCTAGTTGTGTGTGTGTGTGTTTCTCACTCTGTTTTTTAAAGCTTGATGAGTCAGAGCCCAGCAGATTTCATGAAATTTCAATTTACACGCGCGCCCGCAGCAATTCTACAAATTCTATATAAACCCACACACACACACAGATATATATATATTGTATATATATATATATTTATATATTGTTGTGTGTGTAAGTATTTTTGGTTTTGCTCGCTAATTTGCATACGAGAAGAGTATTTGCACATAATTATTCAATTTACGAGTATTGAAACGCACACAGTCACAACGGCAGCAGTTGGCTGAATGCTTTTGTTTCATTTTTACATGTCAGCCCAGATTTAGCTGACGATTTGTTGTGTGGCAGCTGCCCTTGCCCCCTCCTCCCCCAGCCCCTGGCAAACGGCGCTGTGTGAAAAGTAGGCAATGCTTTTGTGCCACCTGCATGTCTGCCACTGAATAATGACAAGAGCTAACAAAACATTTTCCAATTCATTGAATTTTACAGTTGCCACCGCCGTTGCCGTTATCCCTGCTGCTGCTGTTGCTGCTGTTGCTGCTGTTGCTGCTGTTGTTGCCGCTGTTGATTTAGCTTTGCGTTCTGTTTTGATGCCCCGCTGCTCTTTGAAGCCTTGGCCTCAATTGAATAAGAATGCCAGGCACCCGAAACGCGCCTCACATGGGCCACATGGGCTCGCACAGTCACGTGCCACTTGTGTCTGCCCCTGCCGCTGTCTCGGCCGTCAGCAAATGTCTATACACGATTTGTCAAATTGTCAAAAAAAAAGAAAAACAAAAACAAAAAACGAAGAAAACAGAGAACGACAACAAAATGTGCCGGCTTGGCACAGTGGGCCTGTTGGCCATATGCTGTAGACCTCGATTGCCGACTTGTTGGGGCGTAAAAATGAAATTAGATTGACATGTGATATATGCACATATATCAGAGATTTCTCTTGCCACTTACTTGCCACGACTTGCAACTCCGAACTCCACAGCACAGCTGCCACTTGAAATCTTGAAATCATGAAATCTGGAAATCTGCGGCAGTCTGTCAGACGACAGCATCATCACCTCAGGGACTGCTCCATTTGCGGCAGCGGAATCTTGACATCTTTTCGATTTCTAAGCAACGCAAATGTAACAACCGAAAGCACAGCGAGCAAAAGTATAAATAACAAAGCACTAAAGTGATAAGTGTGCTAAAACACGAAAAACAATTTACAATCGACATGTAAATACTCGTAAGCCCCATAAGGACTTTGCTCGGCTCCTGCTCGGCTCACATGACAACTGCTGTTCACCGGAATTCCTCAAGTATCTCGCCTAAAAAAAAAAGCAAATAAAATAAGATGGAAAACGTAGCCGACCCAACTCTTCGCCACGACGTGTAGTTAAAGTTTTGCCCCAACTAATTGAGCGTTGCCAGGACAATCGTCCAGGCAACGGTCGCCGCGTAATGAGGTGCTTCAGTGCAGTTCAAAGACCACAACACGTTTTCGCACTCAAAATGTTTATGCGCCTTGTTGGCGAGACATAAAATATTTAAACGCATCATCTCTTGCACTTTACCAACACTTTCTCATCCTCTGTCTTTCTCTAGCTTTGACACTTTTCGCGCATAAATTTGACCTTTACACAGTTTTTGGCACATCAATGTTTTGGCACTCAACCCCGCGTAGAACGATGGAATTCCATCAGGCAAGTGCGCTTGTTTGCTGTGCCTTGACAAGGTCAGAGTTTCAGAGTGGTTGACTTTGCTACTGGCAGCTATTGTTTATGGACGTTCTGCTGTTTTGGGGTGACTGTCGTGATTCCTATGCAGCTGCTTCTCTGACTACTTAAACTGCACGCTGCAACGTGGCAAGTTCCATTTTTCCTCATTTGAACCAGGCAACAACTCAGCTGACTGCCTTCCGGCCGTGATTTATCTCGAGCTGCCGACAAAAATGTTGCACTTGCTATCTGCTCTCTGCTGTAGCTTATAAATATTTTAAGTGCTTGCATTTTAGTGCACGTGTGGCGCATTATCGTCATGTTGGGCTGCCAGCTCCCAATTCTCAGCTCCCAGCTCCTGGTGGCAGTCGAAATTTCACGGCTTGCTGACTTCGGCGGCTTCCCAGTCCTTTGTCAGCACTCGCTGCGATTTCTTTTGCCGCTCGCATGACAGCTATTAAAAGCAGCAGGATGCAGATGCAGAGATAGAAGCATGCATTGCGTTTTCTTTTTGAGAGAACAAAAACATAATCGGTTGGCGCCATATGAAACGCTTAATTTATGGCAGCATTTGCATACCTTGAGCTTTGTGCTTATGGCCACATTTTAAACCTAATTAAAATATATATTGCACAACAAGCGCGCCGCGCAGTTAAAGGCATCATCAAAGCAAGCAGCATATTGCTCGCACACAAATTCACACATAAGTTTTCTTTATGGTTTAAGTAATTTAAAGGCAACAAGAACGCGCTCACACACACACACACACACACACACAAACACACGTTCTCTTTAACATAGAAACGTGAGGAATATTAACTAACGCATACACGTACAAACTAAATGAAATTCATGGCATATGTGCGTGCGTACTGAGCGTATGTGTGCGTCTGCTTGTCTATGTGTGTGTGTGCGTGTGTGCTAGTGGTGTAAAGTGGCTTGCGTTGCATAGTGATAGTGTTTGTTGGATGATGGTGGCCGTTACAGCCACAAGCCTTAAAATAGCCTTTTTTCATTCTTTTTCGTTCTCAGTCGCTCTCTTCTCTCACGCTGCCTTTTTCAAATTTTCTGAGCCGCTGCACTGTGGTGCCACAAAGTTTAAAGCAGCGCCAAAGTGGAATTTATACTTGCAATATACTATATCTTTGGCATGAAGATTGGGGCAAAAATCAACTAAACTTTATGACACTTAAATTAAGTATTGGGAAAATTTTGTAAATTTAAAATATAATCGCCATTCAGCCCATTGTGCGCTTTGGGCCAAATGAGATTTAAACTACATATGCACACACACACACACACTGCACATAGACAGCACACGTTTATATATAGTACTATAATGCTAGTAAAGTTTTGGTGCACTTTGTGGGCCATACTTGGCCCTATTTTTGGCTGGTGGTGGCGAATCCGCCTGTCTCCGGTCTGGCTCTTTAGCATATTCCCTTAGCATATTTTTATTTGTAGCATTTATAAGTGAATAAATGCGCGCATTTAAATGCCACTTCTTTCGCACTCACATGATTCGGAAGTCATCGTCCAGCCGTGCAGCCTGTCTACACACACACACACAGACACACACTCAGGACTCTAGCACAATGTGCTACTACAGCTCCATGGAGTTTGCTTGGGCCCGGCAAACAGACCTCGAATTGTGTGTTGGGCTTTCCAAGTGTGTGTGTGTGTGTGTGTGTTGTTGGGTCTCCAGCCTCATTACGTATGCAGTGGAAATTTTTTTCTGCTCAGCATTTTATGCACGTCGTGCCAATTTATAAATCATTTTTGTTTGTCTGTTTGCATTTGTTTGTGTTCAACGTGGCCGGTTTTACGTGGCGTATACGTAATGTCCTTTCGCTCTCTCTCTCTCTGTCTCTCGGTCGCTTCTTTAGCGGCTCACATATGTCTGCCCAACTGGATGGCAGGCTGACTGTCCCTTTCCTTTTCTCGCACTCTGTGCGTCGTCTCTAGCGCGTAATATGATTTATTTTAATCATTATGCTAAATGATTTTTTGTGCTCTCATTTTTCATTTCTCGACTTTTGCATCGAGCAACAAAATAATTTTCTTTCTTGCATATCTGAATATGTACGCCTTGATTAAGTCCATATCAAGGCATATAACATTTGGCCATTCATTATATAACATTTCATAAGCACATCAGCAGATTTAATAGAGAAGAAGCCTCAATTCTTGTATATTATTATTTAACAGAAAAATGTGTAAACAACTTTCGGCAACCATTCGTCTCGTTCATCGATATCGCTTAGCTAAAAGCATTTGCTTGTTCCACTTATAGATTTGCATGTTCTCGTCGTCGATTGCAGTTGTTCGAGTGTTTTTCAAGCTGTGTTCGGCTGAGCCATACAAAGTTTTTCCCGGGCCAGAGCGACAGCCAGCACCTTCAACTTCAGCTGGCAAATGACCCGCATATGCTGAGCAGACACGATAGACAGACAACAGCACTATTCAAGGACACACAAATAACACTTGTGTCGACACATCTGAGCAGATTTCAATCTTGTCTTAATATTGGCCAGTCGGCTGTCTTGGCCAATGGGTCGAGTGAGAATTTGCCGGGGCAGTCGGACAGTTGGGCAGTCGGGCAGTGGACCGCAAGTGAGCTTGTTGTCCGCTTGTTGCGCCTTGAATTATTTATTAGGCATGTGTTCATGTTTCTGCACTAGGTGTCATCTTGTTGCTGCTGCTGCTGCTGTGCTGTCCGACACGGCCACTCATTTTTCGCATTTTTCTCGTTTCTCTCTCACATTCTTGGCATCGCTCGCACTCTGGTTTTTTCGCCCCGTTGGGCAACAATGTGCGACAAAGTGCTTGCATATTTTATGAGCTCTCAAATGATGCACAAAACATGCGAGAATCATTTCAGACACATCTGTGTCCCGTCACTCGCTGCTTGAAATTAACTTAAAGTTATTCTACTTGTGCACTCACTCAATTAATTGCGTCCTAGATTTCCATAATATGATTGACAGCGAGCTGCGCCCGTTCGACATTAATTTAATAGTATGCCTGCACTTCTGATGATAGTTCGAATACTTATTTCGGGAGGCCGTTTGGCACGAGTTTCTGCCATCGCCTCTTGCCATTTGCCATTTGCCTCGATATCTCGAGGAATTCCCAAAAGTTACTCGCAAAAATGTGCAAAATTTGCACTCGAGAAGATTTCATATCTCTCTGGATGTTTTGGCTTCTCTGCAGCAGTCGCAGCATCCTCCTTCTACTCCTTTTTCCGCGCACTCCTTATGCAGCCGAATAGTGCAATAGCAGCGGCTTCTGCTTGGCACTGGAATGCAATCAATTTGCAAATTTTCGCTACTTTGCCGCGTTTGCAAATGTTCAAGTATTTGGCTCCTTAGCATTTTCCGTTGCCTGTTACCGGTTATTCGGATTCCCGTTTGCCATCAACGAGTACGAGCACGAGAGTACGAGTATTTTGTGTTATTTCTACACTTGAGCGCATCGAACGCTGCCAGTCTCTCTTCGTCTCTCCGTCTGTCTGTCTGTCTGTCTGTCTTTAGGTCCAGAACACAGCCTGCCTGCCGTTGCCTTTGCCTTTGCCTTGACTTGGCTTTGTTCTTCTGCTGGCGAGACCCCATTGGGCTATGCAAATGATGCATGGCTGCCTCTTGGCTCCTAGATGCTAGATCCAGGCGCTTCTCTGCTGCTTTGTTTGTTGCACTCGCTGGGCTCTTGTTTCGGCCCATAAGAAAAAAGGTGCTGAGTTTGGCAAATGGCGTTGTAATATTCGTTGAAAATTGAATTGCACAACGCAATCGCAATAGCAATCGCACACTTTAAATAAGCCGGGGCCAAGTTAACGGCCACGGCCCATTGTTCATTGGCCAACAGTTGCATCTCTAATGAATAGTAGGCACGCCTCGCTGTTTCTTTCATCGTTCCGGCGCTTGCCTGATTTTTTTTTGTGCTTTCGCCCAACTATCTATCTTGCGTTTCTTTGGCGTCCCGTTGTTTTACATTTTTTTTCTCTCGCTGTCATGTGTAAAATCGACAAATAATGGATGCCGATGTCTTGGCGTGTTCGCAATGCGCATTTGAATATCAATTGAATTGAATTCTTTGTGCTGCAGCGCATATTTTGCAGTGCCAATGTGGTTTGCAAGGCAATAAAGATTCCCTCAGTATTATGCAAAGGAATTCGTAATGGTTAAATGTCCGTATTCTTTTTTTCTCTCTCTCTCTCTCTTTCCTGGATATGTAGCAAATATCATTGCTGGCAACGAAGTGCAAAAATTGTTGCATACTTTTAGGTGAGTGTAATTAAAGCGACTAGATTCCGCAAGTTCTCCTTTTTTGTTGCAGTTGAGTCGGAAATATGTTTAAGTGTCTGGCATTTTATTTTGTATATTTGAAATAAATTATTCTGCTCACTCATCAGCATTTTGCGCTGTTATAAACACGTTTTTAATTAAAATTGCAAAAACAGGCAAAACGTAGACCCGATAATAAAAGGAAAAACACAAGCCGACTGCTTCTCTCCATACATTTATATGCGCTATGTGTGTAGAGTGTGCACAAAAAAAAAAAGAAAAATGTGATGGCAGCAACTTCAATTAACAGAAAATAAAAGGCAATTCCAAGCAGAACAAAGCATTGAGCAGCACCAACAGCAGCAGCAGCAGCAGCAGCAGCAGAAACCAAACAAAGCAAAGAGAGACAGACAAAGTTGCCATTACCGTTGCCTTGACGCAACAGAAGGGGAACAGCGTGGGCAGTGAGGGGGAGCAGGGGGCAATAAGCACATGCAGAGATGCGCAACAGTTTTAGTGATAAAATGGCAAACACGTAATCATGGCAGACAGAGAAATGTGCGTGCGACACGGCCTTGTCGAGCTCGACCTAAGCATCAAGCGAGCACACATACGCACAGCAGCAGCCACAGCAACCAACACACACGCTTGCACACATACGCTCACTCACACCAATGTTGACAGTGGCATAAAGCGAACATCGAGGCAATAATAAACTGATAGCAAAAATAAAATACGAGTGCGAATACGGCTCGCATTCATTGCGATTCATTAATTTGACATTCACGTACCGCAGGCGCCACATGAAGCGCGTGGCCCACTCACACACTCACACACCCACACTCTCTCTCTCCCTCACACACACACACACACACACAGACACAGACAAAAGCAGGCACAATAGGCATGACAAATGCTTTGCCACTTAGTGGCAGCTTGGGCCCAATGTTCGCCTCAAAAATTTGTTTACAATTTTAACAGCACTTGTTGTCAATCGAATAATTTGCTCAGCATTTGCCCAAACAACAGACACAATGATGGAATTTTCAACTTAGCCAGCTCCACAAAAGCAGCATATATCATTTGGTATGCGTGTGTGTGTGAGTGTGTGTGTGTGTGTGAGACTACTGTTCATATTGGTAACACTTTAGCCCCTCACGTGCCAAATGAATTGGCTGCTTGTCAAGTTCTCTGGCTGTGCTTTCGCAGCGCTCGGCATCGGCATCGGAATTGTCCTCACGTCTAGACATAATTTCTTCAATCATTTATTACCTAATTAAGTGGAAGTATAAATGCCAAGCTCAGCCACCCAGCTCGGCTGGGCGTGGCAATGCCTTGCCTTGCCTTGCGATGCCTTGCGATGCCTTGCCAGGGCCATTCAGGGTCGCTACGCTGGCTACTGTTCTTGTTCTGGGCCAGCGCCTTTTGTGTATGTGAATTAACTGGCAGCATTCCAATGATTGACCTTCCTTACCACCCCTCCAGCCCTGGCCCACTTTGCGCAGAGTAAAAGTCGGGAGTGCACGAGAATTTGTGGTTTTATGCGTGTGTGTGTTTACTTGGTTTCTGTGGCTCCTCGAGTGGCTGCCACTTGAGTTTAAGGCTTGCCTTGAGCATAGCAACTCGCACTCGCACTCGCACTTGGAGTCGCCTTTGTCTTCGGTTCATCTTTTGTTCCATGTAAGCAAAGTCGTCTGCGGGGCATTGTGTGCATTTTTTGTTCATTTCTTCTTTCGCTTGCCGTTTGTTTGCGGCTGCCACATCTTTTTTGCGTGCCTTTCGTGCTTTCTTCGGCTCGTGCTCTTGCTGTGTGAACAAAGTGACGCTTCAATACACATACTATTTTCTCTCTTTTTTTTATTTTCGGCGCTTCCCTTTGTTGTTGGCCATTGTTGTGCGGCTCAATTGTGTCGCACAGCTTTGATCGCTGCCTGCTTTCTGAGGGTCAATAATGAAGTACACACACACACACACACAGAAACGGGGAGAAAGGAAGAGCGATGACAACTAATAGTGGCAGCAGCTGGCAGAAGATGCTCCACTTTAAGCTACCCAGGGACAAATTGTCTCCCTGCCTCTCTTTGACGGTATATGTAAATATGCTGCATTTATTGACATTCAAATTAAAATATTCGTTATGGCAATGCAAATAGTTTTTGTACTTACTTTTTCGTTCACTTCTGGAGAATGCGGCTCATTCTCGTTGAAATTGAGAGACAGC
The DNA here is from genome assembly GCA_035047445.1 of Drosophila siamana. Taxonomy (NCBI): domain Eukaryota; kingdom Metazoa; phylum Arthropoda; class Insecta; order Diptera; family Drosophilidae; genus Drosophila; species Drosophila siamana. The sequence goes on along the minus strand of JAWNPP010000004.1, from coordinate 11,731,582 downwards.
GTTTTATGTTGTATGTTTCATAGTTTTTATTATTTCTGTTCTGTTTGTATTTATCTCTGTTACTGTTGTTTGTTGCTTTTACAATGTTTCATTATAAATATGCCACGCGAATCACTTCGGCTTGACTCGCTCGCTTCCCTCAACGCTCGGTTTCATGGACTAACGTACAGCCCTTGACATAGTCATGTACATACAAACAAACGTATCGCATCGTAGCGTTTCGTATTGTATTCTGTATTCTGGTATTCTGCATTTTGTATTTTTATTTGTATTTGTATTTGTATCTATTCCTTACTTAAGTACGATATTTTTTCATTTGTATTCTATACTCTGTATTCTATATTCTGTTCCTCGTTTAGTTAGCCGACTTGAATTCCTCAACTTAATTGAAACTTACGGGTTTAATTATTCCTCATGCATATTTTAACTGTTCATTTCAATTTTGTATTTTCAATCATCATTTAACATAGATTTGTGCTACATTCTCCTCTTAATGCAGCTAGCGTTTTGTTTTGTTTGTTTTTCTTGTTTTTTCATTGTTTTTTTGTTTTACTTAAATAGTATTGATCTAGTTGTAGTTTTTGTTTTTGTTTTTTTCTTTCTTTCATTTAAACGGTACTTTACATTGTAGCTACGCCTCGTGTGCTGTGCTAACCTGAGAGCACAATGACAAAGTAAACGGGATATAAACAATAATGATATTTATTATACTAGTATATCTATATATATATATATAAATATGTGTATTTGTAATATTAAAGCTGATAGAAATACATACAGACATCGGACTCGCTGATCCGATTAGTTATTGACATAGTTGCAAGTGGAAAGTGTAGCCTGTAACCTCTTCGAAATCAATTGTATTGCTGCTCTGCTGTTTTGCTGCGGTTCGTCGGGGCAAAAAGAGATTGCAGGTACTCACTTATGCGATACTGTCTGACAACGGCTGTGTTCATTAATCTGGCATCGCGTCGATTAGCTTTTAAATTCGTCTAACATTAAGTAGCTGCTACAAGCTGGCATAAGCGGGTTCGCCCTTGGGGAACTGTTTGGTTTCGAGTGCGTTGCCGAATGCCGATTGCTTGAACATATTTACGAGTAAGTAATTGATTTAAGTGTATTTCATGTTGTATATTTAGTTTAGGGTATATTTATATATATTTGTAATATTTTAATTTTTGCGCTGTGTTTTTAGATACAATTTTTTCGTTTTTATTTATTCGCTACAATAGTGTCAACAGTGGTATAATTTGCATGAGAATCGAATCATGGTTGTTTTTCTTTTGCATTCGTTTTTGACTAAGTTGTATTCTCTAACTGAAGCATAGGCTAGGGTGCACCAATAGCATAATAACGTATGTATATATTGGTATAGAGGGTATACATATATATATATATGTTTAGGTATATCAAGTTAGCATGTATAAATATGAATATATAACACATATCGTCATGTATATGCATTAAGGAAGACATTTTTTCATGATTGTGACCATTTTGTTATTCAGCGCATTTTACACGTTTCTCTCTCGATTTTCAATTTTGGAGTGCACGAGGTTTGTGTTGCCTTTCGTCAAATGGTCAAGCTTAGGCTTAGTGTATAATGTTCTGTTAGTGTTAGTGTGTGTGTGTGTGTGTATTTTTGGGAGTGACTGTGTCTAAAACACTCGACTTATATTCATTGACCTAGAATTATGTACATAGTCTAAATATTTTTAGTGTTTTTTTTTTATTACATACTTTTCGCTTCTTTACTTTACGTTACTTTAAGGCGCAACTGAAGTTGGGTTCAATGTACAATAACTGTTTGTTTTAGTTGCTGTTCGGGTTGAGTTAAATATTATTTGTATTCATAGTTCATAGATTGTTGTTTGGTGTGTGTATATCGTTGTAGTGTATAATATTATTTGCATGTACATATGTATATAGAGATATGTACAAGGGGTCAGTTTATACGATTTCCTGTGTATATTTAGGTGTTCATTTTGATATGTACTGTTAGTATCTTATTAAATCAACCGTTTACTCAATTTATTTACAGCGGAAAAAGCAACTGCAAATCATGGGATTGCGAGATATGTGAAACCTTCTCAAAACAAACACAAATCGAACCTAGAAAACTTAAATTGCATGTAGAACTGTTAATGAAACCTTAATTCTCTTGGCGCCTCAAAACTATAGAAAGCCTGTGATGTACTTTGAATTGATACGAGAAGAGAATATTGCATAGAGACATAAAGAAATTAATGGCAATCAAGTCGATGATATGTAAAGAAAGAGGTTCGTAAATATGTTCTAGGATTTTTGTATACTTTTATCGTATAAAACACTAGCTACGTGTATTCTGCTCTCCATATACATATGTCAGAATATAGATGTAAACCTTAAAGTGATACCAAGTCTATATACACGCCTCACTCTCGTCCACATTATTAACCATATCGTGTATCAATATAAATTTTAGTTACTTTTATCGCTAGCTCTCTATCGTTAAGATTCTCGTTAACATTATTATTATATGTAGATATCATCAATTATTATTAAGATAATTATTATTTAGACAGCAGTTTTTTATTTTTGGTTTCGGTTTCAGTTTGACTATGTTAAGTTAATCGTAATCGTAATCTCGTTATCGTTAACGTTATCGTTAGTCGAATGGTATATCAATTACATGATGTGACGCCACGATGCGAGCGCGTATCAAAAAGTAAGAGCACATTCTTCAAATTAACAACAAAGCGCCCGAATGTTTGCCAACACGAAGCTAGCCCCTAAAAGTATACAACACATTTCGCTAATTATGCATTTAGATCCCTAACTCTAGAAACTCACATTTAATGCTGCTGAATAGCCGAGCTCTATGCTCGGTATATGTTTTTTCATTTTTCTTTTTTTTATTCTCTTTGTAGCTACACATCTAGATATCGCACACACACATCATCATCTTCATCATCGTCATCTTCTTAAGTATATACGTATAATTAAGTAAGTGTATCGTTATCGTATTGAGTGAGAGCACCGCTCACAGCGCCAAAATTCCCACCCAGTTGTTACCCTCCCTCCCCACATTCCCCAACACAACTTGCTGCTGCTTACAAATTAACTACATACTCGTTACTCAGTTAGTAATTGGATAGAGTTGCTTTAGCTGCTGCAGCCGCTGCTGTGTCATGTTGCGAGCACATTGCTCATACGCAGCGTGCCCCGGACGGTGACTGCCAGCGAGAGCAGCAGGAGGGAGAGCAACCGACTGGCTGCTGTCTGCTGGCCATGGCCGTGGCCACTGCGAGCTGCGCTCGTACTTTCCGGCCAGACGACATCGACTTCAGACATTTTGAAAATGCTCAGCAGTCGGTGGGATTGTAGCTCATTGTGCTCGGTGTTGATGTGATGACTGATGGTCTTCAGTATCGCGGTGCATTCGTCCTGCAAGGCACACACAGATAACAAATTCGAGACGTAATACAAAACACTTCAACCTTCCACCTGCTGAATAATGCCGAGCGACACAAAACAAAAACCAAATACAAACCTTCTCACGACGCAGCAGCTCGATGTCCTTCAGCTTGCCGTCGTGTGGCAGGCGGGCCGCAATAATGATATTCTCCTCGGTCATGTTGAATAGCGTCAATGTGCATTGTGTCTGCGAATGGGCAATTGGCACCGGGTTGCAATTAATATTTGATATTTGAGAGAGCGCGAGTTGTCGCTGGCTTTGGGCAATTGGACGCCGTCGACTCTCACCTGATTATTGATGTAGGTTGTCACGTATTGTTGCAAGGCGCGAACAGCATCTTGTACCCCGAGGTTGGTGTGTGGACGCAGCAGAGCCTCATCGGCGGCACTGTAGCCCAGCAGCAGGAAGACGCCACCTGCCAAAGCGAAACGCAAGCAAATAGTAAGCCATAAATCTCAGAATAATATATATGATTTACACGACCAACTGAGGCTAGGACTCAGCATCGTGGGAGTAGACAAAAAGCACATAAGTGCTGCCAGAGAGAGAGAGAGAGAGAGCGAATGAGGGACAGAGCAGAGGGAGCAGCTTTTGTGAATCTGACTCAAAGAAGCGACAAAGTGCACCTGGCACGAATAACATCATCAGCTGCTGCTGCTCCTCCTTCCCTGGCTCGCAATGAAAAGCTCTTTAAAATACTGTCAGCTACATGCAGAATAATATTGTATATATGTTGCTGCGAGTGGCCTCGCAGTAACTGCAAAATGGAGCAAGCTTGGCAGCTACGCTTCGTCATTGCCTGTCGCCGGCGATAATCGTAAAGTGCTCAACAGAAAACAGACTTCAGCAGACTATAGAATGCAGACAACACACTGCAGACGGCAGGCGGCAGACGGCAGAGTACAGAGTGGAGTGTACAGTGAGCACAATATGGAGTACAGAGAGCAATGAAATTTATACATAAGTATAATGGAAGTGACGACGCATCAAACGGATGGAAAACTGCAGTTGGATGAACAAGAGCTTGGTGGAGTGAACTAACCTGGCAGAATGTAGTCCCCAAGTGGCGGCTTCATGCAGATGAAACGTCCCGAGTAGCAGAGGCAGCGGCCGCGGAACGCCTGATAAGCTGGCGAGGCGTGACTGTAGAATGCGAGGGCGGTGCGACAGGGGGCGAATGGAACGCAGAGGGCGTGACAGGTGAGTGTTAGCGAGTCGCCGCAGCTGCACAGCTCGCTGCACTCGGCATCGTCCAAGGAGTAGATCTGAAAGCGGGAGAAGTGGATGTTGCCGTTAGCCAATTTTGTGGGCATTATGTTACGCATACGCCCCGCTGCAACTCAGCGCTAATTGCATTGCACTTGCTGCAAATTGTTGCTGGCAGCACGTAGCAGACCCCAGCAACAGCGCGGCAAGTGAAAAGAAAAGTGGCCAGAGTGCATTGTTGCTGCTGTTTTCGCTTATGTTTTCATTTTATATTTATTTTTTATTTTACATGTTGTTCGCGTTGTGTTTCGCTTGCCATTTTCATAGTGCTGTTGTTAAATGTGGTAATATCTTTTCGTTTGGGCACGTGCCGACACGTAAGCCAGGCACAAACACACACACACTCACACACACACACACACACACAGATGGCTTCCCATGCTCGTGTTTTCGCAACTTAAAGTTGCTCGTTTGCTTCGCTCGCTGTGCGCACTTTTAGTTATGTAAATGTGTTTTAATAGCACTTTTTGAACTTCTATAGCGAGCAGCAACCAGGCAGAGAACAATAAAAAACATTTAAATAAATCTCGCGGCCAAAACTTGTGACCCCTTTTTCGAGCAAATGCCAACAATTGAATTGCCGCAAAACTGTTCAAAACAAAACCATGGTTTCACTCACCCGCTTGCTGCTGCCCTCACGTATCAGTTGATCGCTTTGATGGGGACGCTGGACCACACAGTTTCCTAGAGGAGCACAAAGAAAAAAGTTAATCTATTAGCACGTTGTTATGCATGTATAAGAGCTGGTGGCACATCTGTAATAAACGCAAAAGCCGCCTAATAACTAAGGCTTTTCCAGTGCTGACAACAAAACAAAATATGTGACAATTTATAAACATTTGAGCTTGACGAGCCAGCAAATGCCCCACAACATTATTCCCCAGTTTGCAGCTCCCATGGAATGTCCTTTTTTCTTGTTGTTGTCCCAGCTTATGTGTGTTTGTTGTGTGTGTGTGTGTGTGGGCAAACTGTTGACTAACTCGTATGTAACACGAGCACACTTGGACTGTCGAGTGAAGGAGCTGGCCTAACTGTTTTTGGCTCTAAAGTGTGTTAATTGTTGGCCCGTAGGCAAATGTAAAGTGTTGGCCACACAATGGAGCTAACGAACCTTGGCCCAAAGTCTTTTTACTGGCGCCGAGGGACACGAATGTGGTTGGATATCTTTACGGAAAAACTTTGCCAATAAATCACGTACGCACCTGGCAAATCTTATTTACATTTTTAATTAATAAACAAAGTTTTTGGCTTCAACGGGTCACTCGTTTGCATTAAATAAATAAATAATTGAATAACACGTGTTTTTGTGTTTGTTTTTTAGGCAAAACCAAATCATTTATATTGCAAAATACTTAAACGAAAACTTCCCCACACACGAGCCAAATCAATAATAGATGAGACATGCAAACTCCTGAACTCGACTACAACACGCGACTGTCCCAATGGTTCAAAATAATTACAGCTTAAATTCATAGCATATACATATGTATTCATATGCATGTGTATCGATGTTTGTGCGAGTCCATTGACAGACGACGTGTGGCAAACAAACAAACTCATTTGCATTCTTAATGATATTTCAAAATAGTTTTGCTCTGTGAAATGCACAATAATCGTTGCTCGGAAGTATTTAGCTGAGTGAAAAAAATAAACATTATTGTAATAATAAGTATGGAAATATTATTTAAAGGCACCTGTCGAAAGATATTTCGAGATGGCCATAAAGAGTTGAGTGCCGAGTGCCGAGAGTTGCCTCGGTGGGCGCATAAACGTAAGTGAAGGCTTTGCACAACGATTAATTGCCACATCAGCCAAAAAACAAACTCATTTCCGGTTGATGGTCACACGCACACCCACACACAGAACACACACAGTGGGAAACACAGGTCATGCATACGGGATTCTGCATTTTAAATGGAACGAGGCACAAATATGTACAATGCATGTGACGTTGAGTTGTTGTTTCAATTAGCCGCAGAACCACAGCAACCACATCAATTATGTTGAAAACTTTCAAAACGGAAACGAGCTGACAGCGCCCAGAGTAGCCCAGAGTATCCCCGTTATCCTTAGTCCCTTGACACACTCACTCACTCACTTACTGACTCACTGACTCAGTTACTCAATGACTCGACCAGTCTGTGACACGTTCGCTAATTGTGATAAAATGGAAAAGTTTTCGAATGACAAGCGCATTAGGCTAATCATCCAGAAGTGACCCAAAGCGTAAAGCGCAAAGGTCGCAACTCAAAAACGTAACCGGAATTCGGCCGGAAGTGCGGTTGATACGACCGGGTAAAAGCTACAGGCCTCTGTTATCCCAATCACAGCCACTCAGCGGCCACTCAGGAGCATTTCCCAATCCCGTGCCTTCTTCCTTCTTCCTTTTTTCGCCGCTCAGTGGCAACCAGATGCATTTACTTACTTGGCGGCTGCGTTGTTGTTGTGGTTGCCATTGTTGTGGTCGTTGTGGTTGTCGGCTCTGTGATGCTGATGTGGTGCACAAATTCTGTTGTTTCCATTTGGTCAACAAAAATTACGGGATCATCGAAATCGACGCCCTGCCGTCCAAGGCCAGCATTTTGTCCATTTCCATTTCCATTCCCATTTCCATTCCCATTCTTCTTGCCCTGCCGCTGCCGATGGTCACCTTTACCGCTTCCACTGCCATTGCTGTTGCCATTGCCAATCGCATTCCCCTTGCCGCCGTGAACATGTCCATTGGCATTGCTATTGCCGTGTATATTGTCGTGTTCATTGCCGCCATGATAATCGTCATTTCCGCTGCTTCCGCTTGCATCGTTTCCGCTGTGTAACGGCACCGAGTCGGGCGGATCGAGATAATTGTGTTCGACCGATGCTGGCTCTGATTTCTCCTTTGCCTGCGTATGCGTTTCGTTTCGTTTCCAGTTCAGTTTCAGTTGCAGTTTCGGTTTTGGTTATCATGAGTTGGTGTTCCGATTGTTGGTTGCATTGCGTTGCGTTGCGTGGTTTTTTCAATTTTGCACAGCAGTTATTCATTTTTATTTATTTATTTTTGCATTTTTTTGCGGTTTTTGCGGTGCATTGTTGCAACGATGGCCGGGATGTGGCAATGATTGTTGTTAGTAATGGTTGATACATGAAAAGAAGATGTTAAAGGTTTTCAATGCGAATACAAAATATCTTTCTCTCTCTCTCTTTCTCATTGTATTGTATTTAATCTTGCTGCAGCAGCAGCAAAAAAAAAGAGCAACAGCAACTGTAGCCACAGATGCAGAGGGGCAGCAAAAAAGCAAAAAGCGAAAAGCAAAAAAAAAAAAAAGAAGTAGGGAATTGATTGCTTTGTCGGTTTGAATTCATAGTCGGACGTTGGGTCATATTGTGCGCTTGGCTTTTCAGCTCTGTTGCTGCTGCTGCTGTTGTTACTCTGCCAGCCACTGATTGAGTGCTGATTGGAAAACAGACAGATTGAAGGATAAATGGATGGATGTGTGTGTGCTGCTCGCCTGTAAGAGGCAAAGCGAGCGCAAATGTTTACTGCTAACTGCAATTGCAGTTCCAGCTTGTGAATCCGATTCACAATTAGTTTAGCCTAATGCCGCCCGTTGTCGACTGCTTACCTTGAAGATGTGCGTAGCTGGCTTCCTAGGCGTTTGCTTTGGCTGCAAACTGGTTGTGGTTGTCGTTGTTGTTGGCGGCGGTGGCGGTGGTGGTGGCGGCGCCCTTGTGGTTGTCGTCGTCGTCGTCGTCGTAGTCGTCGTCGTAGTCGTCGTGGTCGTGAGGAAGCCCAGCTCGGCCAGTCGCTTCATGTGAAAGTCCTTTTGCGCCTCGACTACAACGGACATTTATTTGCAATTACGAGCATGTTGGACAAAGCTGTGACCAGCTTGTCGCTTGTCGCTTGTCATGCCGACTACTCACCCACACACGGGTTCATCCAGAGCAGGCGACGCCAGCCGACGCACTGGTAGGCGTGCTGGGGATCGGTGCCCTGGCAGGCGCAGGTGGTGCGTAGCATGGTGCCCAGGATGCCAATCATTGCGGTGCGACAGCCGCTGGGACGGCCGGCGCACTTCTTGGTCACGCTGTCCACGGCGCAGGCCTGCTCGTAGTACTCCAGCTTGAGTCTGCAGCGATTAGCAACAAGTAGAGGACGGGAGAGAGAGAGAAAAAAAGGCACACAGAAGACATGTTTAAAGGCATGATGAGCAGCAAGGCAGAAAGAAGAGTATGTTAACAACATGTGTTGGCCCCTGTTCTGTTCGTTGTGTTGCCAGTTAGTTGCAGTTATCGTCATTGTGAATAAGCGTCTCGTTGGCTGCAGTTACCTGCACTGAGTCTGAGATTGATGCCATGCAATTTGTGTGCTGGAATTACAACTGCATTTTATGGTACTGCAGATGTTTCTTGCACCGCAAAGCGGCTACAAAATTTACGGCATCAGCTTTACGACTCACTCGCTTTACGCAGCACTCGCCCCAAGTGCGTGTGTCTGTTTTGTAAAATCTCTGCTACTGTGGCGTATACGTAATTTGCAGTCGTCCTCAGTTTGGCATTGGCATCTCAAGCATGCGAATCAATGTATGACAAATATGTGTGCACGCAAGTGTTATGTTATGTTAACTTTGTAATTTGGCCACAACTAATTAGGCTGATTTGTGCTAAATTCCAGTGTTTTGTGGTTACTGCATAATTTCGGCTTAACTATGCTTCGGACAAAGCACAGCCTGCAGTCAATAATTGCATAATTTGCCGCAGCCTTTGTGCTGTAATTTTGTAATGATGCCGATATCTTATATAAATGATGTTGGGCTTTTGTTTTGCGTCCAGCTCGCAGTCGGACCCAATGCTCTGCGAATGTTATGTAAATGCGTGCAGTTTGCAGTTGAAGAGTTTCTTGACGGCACGTGGCCCCGTTAAGGAAGCCATTCAAGTAATAAAACAATTTCTACCCGTCCCCATTTGCCACTCTTCCCACCTGGGCAACAGTGAAAACGTGCAACGCATGTAATACACGTCGTATGCGCAATAAGTCAACATAAGCACTCAACGACTGCAGTTGACTTCGCTCCGTGTGCAGCGTAGGCAGCGCAGCATAGAAAATGAGCGTCATTAGTGCAATTTAGTTGTGTTTACTAAGGCAAGTGAGATTCACTTAAAAGGCAATTAATTTTGCCAGCCACAGACTCAGAGCAGCAGAGCCACGTTCTCTGCGGTTGTTGAGCCGTAACATGACAACAAACACCCCCAAAACATCCCCCTTGCATGGAAGGCTGCTTGGCTGCATCGTATTTATCACTTAACTTTGCGTTTGACACATTCGCGGCCTGGCTTCAAGTTTGGCCAGCAACCCGAAAGTGGCGAGAGCGCAGCTTCATCCTTGCAGCATGCGATGTTGTGGCATGTGTCGTTATCGTTGTTGTTGCTGCTGTTGCTGTGTCGTGTCGTATTTAATGAAGAGCCAAGGCACAAGCACAAAGTGGTAATTTAACGCCCTGTTTGACGCTGACGCGGATGTTGGTCTGATAACCACCAAAAATGCCGACAACAACTTGAGACAACGTGTGTCGTCGTCGCTCTGAGGAGCTGCGTTCTCGATCTAATGAGCAAAACGCCATTAAAAGTTGCGGCTTTGCCTTTGGCGTGGTGGCTAAATACTTGTAATTCAATCTACACACAAGAAATTCAATTTCATTTAATTGCATTGCAGCAGCCCCCAAAAATCACCTGCTCGAACACGCAGACACGCTTGCAGATTAAAGCGAGCCGCGGATTTACATGCGTTTCACATATTTCCGCTTCCGTTTAGCGGGCATTTGAATTATGGACACGAGACTCGTGCAACATGCAGTAGAGTGGAGTGGAGTGGAGTGGAGTGAAGTGGCGCGAGAGCTGCGAGTATAACAAGTTGACCCACCTGCAGTCGCGATCCTCTTTGCAGTTGTCGGCGACCACATGGCACGCCGGCGGCGGATGGTAGTAAATGCCATTCGAGCTGGCTGGATTATTGTTATCGGGCGGCCGCTGTGCGCAGACGGGATGAAGTTTTTCCTGTGCAATCATGCACATGTCGTGCCGATTGCCGTTCTGCTGGCTCTTACTGTTGTTGTTGTTGTTGTAGTTGCCGTTGTTGTTGCCGTTGCTGTTTGTGGTTTTTCTGTGCCGAACAATGAACAATAAGATTATTTGTGTGTTGTTGTCGCTCTGTGTGCGAGAGGGCGAGAGGGCTGGGAGAGTGAGAACTGCGTGTAGCTGTTGCTGCCACTTACTTGCATAGACAAAAGGCAATGTCCAGGCTCAAGTCCTCGTGCGGTCCTTTGTAGAAGGACTGCAGTGATGTCATGCACGCATTGCGATTGCAGCGATGCAGCTCGCAATGCATCAGCATTGGCTGCAGTGACGATGAGCAGGCTGGATCCTCTCGGCAGGTATCCAATGCTGTGTGGCAGGTACTCTGTCAGATAGAGAATGGATTTGCATTGTGCTTACCATACAACGAATAAAAAACTGGGACGGGGGGAAAAAGAGGCACTGCAACATATTCACTGCATTGTGCTGGCCCCAAGGGGGACAATGAGGCACGCCCACTCGTGCCGCAACTTACCTGAAAGTGTTGCTTGATTATTTCCGTTGAGAGGTCAACTTCGACATCCTGACCACCTGCAGCCATTTGCCGAGCATCAGCAGACGTGCCCAAGTGAGCATTGCATTTGCGTTTTTGTTGTCGTTGTTAAAGTTGCGTTTTTGCAAAAACCAAAAAACGTGTAGTCGCCAGAGGGTGCAAGTGCATCATCGTACATCGTGCGTCGTACATCGTTTGCCACAATTGGGAACCGCAAAATGGTGATTGAAGAATTTGTAGAAAACGTTTAAAGAGTTACCATTAGTTATCATCTTATGGCAGAAACTGAACACATTTTGTTGCATCAGTACTTCAGCTTAATACAATATTCATTCTTAAATGCACTCTTCAAAATTCAATGCTACTCAGACTGCTTGCCACCAAACATGAACGAATTTTGTTGAATTGGGACGATTTCTGACACTCTCTCAAATCTATCTGTGATTGCCGTATTTTTTTTTGTTTTTGGCTTTGCGAGTTATTTCGAACTAATTAAAATGTTTTATTCATTTGTTTGTCAATTGATTCAGAACATTGGCATTTATTTGGCGGCATGTTATTAATTAATATTGTGTTGTTTTTTTTTGTTTACTATTTGAATGCTGAATGACATAGTATTTATTATTTATTATTTATTATTTATTATGACTATTGCATTAATTACTAACTAATTAAGATATTAATGTGCATATTTGATGCGATTATTTCACATGTGTGCCACAACATTTATGATTCTGGCGTTATTTAGAGCTCAATTAATTCGCTGGCTAGCTGGCAAATAATCCTAATTACAAATGATTATCGACAGCAGGTTGTTGTTGATGATGAGCCACGGTGGCAGCGGTGAGTGGAGAGTGGGGAGGGGGTTAAATGGTTTCGCATCATGTTGGGTGGCCAAACAGCTGGTGCCATTTATCGATTACGTTTTAATTAACCAACTTGTTCGACTCATTTTCATGGTTAAGTACATTTATCAACCCAAACCCCAGCCACAAAACCCCGTAACCCCGAAACCCGAAACCAAACCCAACCCAACCCAATTCCACCCAACTCGAGTCCGTCGCGAACCCGAGCGCAGATCCACCCATAAATTATCGAAAGAATCGAATAATGTGAACCGAAATGAATAAATAACGAAATTAAAAGCAAATACATCTATATATATATATATGTATATATTCCAAATTCGTTGCCAACAAACTTGATGGGGCTTTCAATGGGGTAATCAATTTGTACTTTCAACTTTGAAACGGGAGGGGGGAAAATGGAGGAAGGAGAGCGCAGACATTTTATTTATTTTGTTGATGTTTTTGTAGTTGTTGTGAGCAGCAGGGCTGGCTACTGGTGCAGCGGGGGGCTGCGGAGGGGGGTTCTGATCAAACACAACTAATTACTAGAGTTATACGCATTATTATAAATATTGCAAATAGGTCAATATATGTATTTCGGCCTTCAAGACTACGACCTACACGTTAGATGATTATTATTAGTATTATTATTATTATTGTAAATATTATTAATGTTGTTGTCGTTAAGGGGGAGACGCCAGGAGCGGCGATTACTAGCGAATCGAGTGTTTGTTTTCAGTGTATTCTGTATGTGAAACTGTGTGAAATGTTTTGTGTCTGTGGCACATGACACTTGCCACAACTCTGTTGCCTGGGGCATAAATGTAATGTCAATGAAGTCAATGGAAATGTTTCTTGTTGTTGTGTTTTATTTTTATTTTTGTTTTTTTATCTTTTTTAAGAATGAGAACTGACTGTAGGTTTTTTTCTGGCTACTAAATACAATTAACTGCTTTGTCTTTGTGTACTTTCGTGTGGAATCCAAATAAAGACAAACAAAAACTGTCAATGCACGCAAAGCCAAGAGGTCGAAAAGGAAATGTACCAAACAAGAGCGCAAAACGTATACGGGAAAATCAAATCGAAGAAGCACAAATGAAATCTGAGCAGCTGCGATGCAAAATGAAAAAGAATTCACCAAATGAAAAATCAATTTTTATTTTTTCTTATTCTTTTTGGGGGACCTGAGTGAGTCGAATTCTGTTTCAAAAAAAAAAAATCAAAAAAGAAACAAATATTGAATCGAGTATACGAGTTGAGTATATTTTGTTTTGATTGGCAAATGTTTGCTTGTCCTACTGAAGATGAAATTGTTTAAATCTTTCTGTATATATTTATTTGATTTGATTTGTATGAGGTTTTTATGAGGTTTTTCTTGTTCGACGTGTTGTATTTGTTTGTTATTTAAGTTGAACACGCAACATATGAAACGTATGGTAAAAAAATTTGCATTGGAACAAAATTGTTGAGTTTGAAAAAAGAAATGTTTGTAACGCATGTTGTTGTACTTAGTAGTTGAATTAGTTGTGATTGTAACTGTAACTGTTATTGTAATTGTAATTGTTATTGTTATTGTTCTGGTTTCAAAAAACGGGTGCATCGAAAAATTTTTTATAAAAAATGTGCATGAATTAAATGTAACAAAAATTATTTGTCAGCTTTAGGTTTTTGATTTTTAATGAATTTTGTTTTAAGAGTTTTCAGTTGTTCTCATTTTAGTCAAGAAAATGTACATATTTGTTTTAAATATTTATATTAACAATTTATACACCTCTTTAGATATTTTCTTATTTGTAATGTATAAGCAAAAAGACAAAACAAAATTCATTTGAAGAAATTCTCTTAACGGAGTTGAAGCAATCGTATTAATTTTGTAATTTGTAATTTGTTTTTGGTTGATAATTTTAGAAAATTTCCAAAACATGTTGAAAAAACAAGTGGCAAGCTACGTACGGAAAAAATCGAACTAAAAATATATTTATATATCGGCAGTTCATGTTAAAGTAAACTTGTTAATTGATTTTGATAATATAATATATATATAGTAAGTATATAAAAGTTTGTATGTATATACGAGTATATAGGCAGTTTTCTTGTTACTGTTTGGATATTTATAAAAGTTGAGCAAATGCCAAAAATTATGCACAAAGCCAAGACGAGCTCCGAGCAAGTCTGTCTCATTTGTTTTGTTTTGTTTTTGTTTTTCGTTTTTGTTTTGGTTTCGGTAACGTGAAATAAAAAATGGAACAGTAAAAATTTTGTACTTAAACGATTACCTGCAACGGGGTGTGTTTGTTACAGGGGACGACACAACACACGCGTAAAAAACGTCAAAAATATATGAATAATTAATTAAATAAATGAATTTGTTATTATAAATAATTACAAAATTTTCTTCTACCTGTCGGGTGATGTTTTGAACACAATCGCATACAGAAAAAAAAAAACAAATGTACAAATGTACAACAAACCGTTTTGGCCTATGAATTGATTGCGAGTCTTTTAGGAATTATCATTTTGTGCTGCTTCTGTATTTCTGTATTTTCTGGTTTGATTATCATATTATTGGTTCTGTTTTAGGTTTTATGCCTAGATTTTGTGGTCATTTATTTATTGATTACGTTCATGCTAATACATGTACACATACTTTGGTAGTAAACACCGGCATTTCCGTTTCCGTTGCCATTGCCATTGCCGTTGCTGTTGCCATTGCCATTGCCATTGCCGTTGGCGTAGCCGTAGCCCGTATCAACGATATCGAATGGCGACTCATTTCCGGCGGCTGCCGATGCGCCCGCCGCCATGTGGCGCTGATGGAAGCCGCTTATATTGAACGGGTAGCTGAGCACACCGTGCAGCGAGTTGGACACCGAGCCCGGATAATTATAGCTGTTCGCCCCGCCGCCCGTTGCTATTAGTGGCGTATCAATAAGCGCCAAATTATCATCGAAGATTCTCTGATGCAATTTCTCGTCCATGCCCAATATTCTTACTGGAATTTTATAAGTAGCAAGAAGAGAGAGATGGTAGAATTGTTGTTGTAGTTGTACAAATGGCTATTACTTTGTTTTGTTTATTTGTTTTTTTTTTTTTTTTTTTTTTATTGTAGATACGAGTAGTTGTTGATATTTTGTTGTAGTTGTTGTAGTAGTAGTAGTAGTTGTAGTTAGTTGTAGTTGTTGTAGAAGCTACACAGCAGTGAATTGGAACACAGCAACGTTTTGGGCATCCAATCGAATTAGCATTATTTTCAATAGATATATATATTTTTTTTGCTTTTTGTAAATTTTCTTGGCGATTCTTTTTTTTTTTTTTTTTTGATTTAAATAAAAGAAAGTTGGTATAGGTTTATGTGTGTTTGTCCATCATCGAATTGCTTGGACTTTTATATAGACTTGGTAACAAACTCAAATAAGATTGATTCAAACAAACGACAAAGTTAAAGTGTTCGAAGAAAACAGAAGAACAAGTATTTGAAAATTACATGGACAGTTGAGGAAAAGTGTGTTTAATTTTTTATATTCTCGGTGCGACTGGAAAAAAGATTTGTGCGTACATTTCGAACGTGAGCATTCATCAACATAGATACATACATATTTACACAAAAATTATAATTATATGCGAGTGATTGCTTTGTTGTGGGCTAAGCGAGCTAGCAGCTTAAACAAAAATGTTTGTTCAATTTTATTTAATACCTAAGTGCGAGTCGAAGCCAGAGTCTCATTGGGGGTATTAACGGCATGGCTTAGAGACGATTTGCAGCTCGATTTTGCCAATTGCTTATTGTGTGGCTCGTCACGGATCAATTGCCATAGCGGGGTAGCTGTTTCCGCTATCAATGTCATTGGCAGGGCCAACACTCACCCAGCCACACACAACACACCCAACGGAGACGTGCTTAGGTGTGTGTGTCTGTGTGTGTGTGCGTGAGTTTGTGTGCCTTTCAAATGTCATGCGCTGTTAGAGCGTTCAAATGCTAAACGTTTCAATGGAGACGTTTTGCAACCACAGCAGCATTTGCTTATCTCGCTTGGCGCACGCCAAAGCGCGCTTCATTTGAGTCCTGCTGCTTGCTGCCGTTTGCCTTCTGCCTGCCTGGCGGTTGGGGGGAATGCTCAAAGGATGCCAGACCCCAGCGTGCTTAAGCTGTGCTTCGGTGTGTGTTTGTGTGTTTGGCGAGGGGGGGGCTTTGACAGACGGTCGGTCAATGCGGGACGCTAAATGGCAAGGATTTGCCATGGCGAAGACTTGTGCTTTTCCCTGTCACTGTCTTGCGATTCGTATTTATGTTTGTCGCTTATTTTGCAGAGCGCAAATATTTGCGCAACAAACTGAATCTCAACTGAGCGAAGGGGAATCAGCTGGAAATGAGATTAGCGCAGTTTGTTAAGTGTTATCGCCCATGTAAGCAGTTGTCGTCAAGTGGATATTGCGTTGCGTATACGCAGCGTGCGCCCCTCGAACAGCGACAGCAGCAATATGTGCAGCAGCAAATGTGCATTGCATAGTTAAAGCACAGAACAAATTGACATTCGTGTGATTATTTCATTAGGCTGGCGAGCACATTTAAGGCGATTTACGAGTATGTCTATGATTGCAACTCGCAGCAGCCAACGAAATGAACAAAATGACGCGACATTGTTGCGTTGTTGTTGCTGGTGTTGTTGAAAGTCATAAACAACTGAAATAAATTTCAGAATGTGCTGTAATTTCAAATTACAGCTAGCTCATTGCGTGCCTACCAAATGAGAGTGTGTGTGTGTGTGGAACATCTGGACAAGTGAGGCTCGATGGGAATCAGTGGTTTCCATGCCCTAATTTGAATCGCACACAGACACAAACACACACACACACACACACACACACATGCTAGCTGGATAAACATCGAGGCTTGTTGTCCCAAGAATGGGGAGCATTGCTGGGGGTTTTGTGCGTGGGCGGCAAGTGGAGAGTGGAGACCGGGAGTGGAGGGCGGAGGGCGGAAAGTGGGTGTGGCAACCTCGGCAACAATGTGAATGGTGCAGCATTATGAAAATATTTATTCCACGCAAACATTCACCATGCCAAATAGGTGTCCACATACTTTGTGACGCTGTGCATGAGGATGAGCGTGTCTCTCTACAGTTTGTTATTGTTTTCGCTATTGTTGTTGTTGTTGTTGTTGTTTTGTTTTCGGTTTTTGTCGCAATTGCCGGACAAATCGCTTTAATTGTTTTCACTTGTGCTTAATTAAATTTTCAAATTGTGCGCTTAGCATTATGCAATTTACTTTGTTATTTTTGCTGTCGTCGTCGTTTTTTTGTGTTCGTTCGTTCATTTGCTCGTTTGTTTGTGTGTGTGAGTGTCTGTTTGTTTATTTGTTTTTGGTTGCAGATTTAAAAGTATAATAATGATGCAGCTATTGAAAAATCGAATCAGCAAACATAACAATTAAATCTAAATTGCAATGCACTAAAATGCTTCGTCTCATCGCTTGTCTCATTTTTGTTTTGTATCGTTTGGCTTTTAATTTTAGCTCTCATTAATTACCAGAATCAGTTAGTTGTTATTTTCTCGTTTCGCATGTGTGTGTGTGTGTGTGTGTGTGTGTGAGTATTTGTGTGTGATTACAATTTGTTATTGCTATTTTGTTGTTCTCATGTGAATAAACGCAAACAAGTCGAGTGCATATAAATTTCTATGAGGCGCTGTGCTTTGCACATTGCATGTGACATGCATAAATATTTGCCAATATTTGCATTCATTCACAATAGTTCCTGCATGTGTGTGCGTGTGTGTGTGTGTCCCACAGCTGTGCTGGCAAATGAAGTAACAGAGTGGAGTGGCAAGTGGCGAGCACAATGCAAGCAGCACTAAATTTATAACCCTTGTCAGCAGATGGTCAACGGAATGCCGCATTGCATGCAAAAACAAAAGGGTCACCGCCATCGATGATAATCCCAAAACAATGATGA
Source organism: Drosophila siamana (assembly GCA_035047445.1). Classification (NCBI taxonomy): domain Eukaryota; kingdom Metazoa; phylum Arthropoda; class Insecta; order Diptera; family Drosophilidae; genus Drosophila; species Drosophila siamana. The sequence goes on along the minus strand of JAWNPP010000004.1, from coordinate 11,713,453 downwards.
TGTTGACGACGATGATGATAATGATGATGATGATGTTGATGGATTGTGCGTCAACGACAATGGCTAGTGAAATTTGTGGCAATAAATACGAGTGAAGTGCACAAAATGCGTAACAATCAAAATGCCAAACACTGCGAGGGTCAATCGATGCGTATTAAACATTATGCGACATGCAGAGACAGAGAGAGAGAGAGAGAGAGATAAAGATAAATGCATTCGCTCTCTCTCTTTGGTATGCGTGTGTAAGAGTGAGAGAGTGTTCTTCTTGTTGTTGTTGTTGTTGTCTATGTCTGTGTGTGCGTGTGGTGAATAAGCAGCAACTGAATAATAATGCACATAAAATGCTTGATGCCAATAGCAAACGCAAAAGCCACTGTGTGTGTGAGTGTGTTGAGAGAGTGCAGAGTTCATATCGGATGTGGTACTTAGTTAACTTTTGGTGGGGTAAGGGGTGGGGGGGTAGTGAGGGGGATTCTTTTGGCGCTGGGGCAAAACACAGACACACAAACGAAATGCTTATTTATGGCACTTGTGTGTATTGCGAGTGCAGATATGTGTGCATTACTTTAACTGCAAGTGATTGTAGTGGCAGATAGCCATAACTATGCTCCAATAGCTATTGCAAGTGCCAAGAACAAGACAGCGAGCGGTAAACAAACGGCGTGGCAAACAACAGTGGCATGCGGCAAGCGGCAACCGGCAAGCGAGAAGCGTTACTTTGCCACCAGGATCAGGATACTGGCCGCCATTTGCCGCTTCGCTTGCTCGCTCGTTGCCCCGTTGCCTCGTTGCCTTGTTGTTCGTTGTCTGCCTGCAGCTTGTTTGTCTAAATGGTGCCATGATAGGATACAACAGTGTGCGAGTGTGTGTGAGTGTGTGCAACTGTGTTGTGCAGAGAGCGAGACGCTCTGTGCTCTATGATACAGTGAGTGAGTGCCTCTGGTGCAGTGCTCCAATGTGCAATGTGCTCAAATTGTCTAATGTGCAACCCCGCGTCGCCCCTTTCTGCCCTCAGTTGCATAGAAATCAGAGTACCGCAAGTATCCCAGTCGCCGCCCCACACACCCCGAAAACTTGTGCTATTTTGCTATTTATTACCTTCAGTGTCAGTTATGGTGAATTATATCGAGTACACATGTTCCATTTAACTGACAGACCATTCGCAAAGCTATCAAAGTTTAATTAAAGTAGTCGAAAGACCCAAATTGTTGAAATTTAATGCGCATTTTATGAAATTTCATTGCGTATTTGGCCCCGTTTAGCCAGCAATTTAGAATTTTTGCACTACACAATTGCATATCTAACCAAAGTAAAAAATCAATATTTTAATTGCATTAATGTATTGGAAAAAACTTGTAGTTGAAAATCAAGTTGAACGAATTAAAGCAGTATAATTTGTTATATTTCAAAAAATCACCAAAAAGACAAATGAATAAATATGGTTTATTTAAAAATATTTGTGGAATTAATTAAATTGAACATAAATTAAGGTGATTCAATACAATTTACACCTTTTAAATTGTAATACCAGCTAAGCAATTAATAAAATTCATAAATTTAGAAGTTTCTTAACTGCCATTACTAAAGTTTTTCATTTAACAAGCACCCCACTCAAAGTCCTCAATGTAATAAGCCCCAAAACAATAATTTATAAATATAAATGCCTTCTTGGTTGCAGTTGAAAGTTGAATACGCTCCCCAGTTGATTTGCGGCTTTAGTCAAGTGCATAAAAGTGCATAAATAAGATTGCTAAACATGGCAAATAGACACTTACCTCTCTCCTCCATGGTGCTGGCAGAGTAATTGCGGTGGGTGATATCGCTGCCGGCGACTAAATCGACGGGAAGTGCGTTTGATTTGTGCGTTTTGGTGCCAGTGCTGCTAGATTGATTGAAGTGTGTGTTTTTCATTTAGGAAATTGCAAAATTACGTAAGTGCAAATTGTGGTGAAGTTGTGAAGGGCATAGAAATCGACAATAAAATATACTTAAAGCTAAGGGGCAGGTGCAGGTGCATTAATTGTGCAGATGGTCATTTTGCTGTTGATATATATATGTATGTATATATGTCTATCTGCATATATAAAATGCATTAATGCCGGCACAAATCGGCTTAAGGTATTACCAACATTTAAGCGACGACCGCTGTCTGAAGTTGATGAACCGTCGAGAATTAGTTGTCTCTGGTTGAATGCCGTTGACTTTTGCACTTCCGATGCCAAATGAGAATGACAATGCTGCAGGCATTATTAATTAATTGCTCCACACACACACACACACACATAACGGGTCCAGGAGCAGTAATTGAAGTCGGACAACGGAAGACTTAGGCTAAAGGATGATCATGAAAAGCGCTTAACTTGGCCCCGTTACGAGTGGATGCGATTACTCGAGAGTGTGCTGTGTTCATTGTTTGACTCATTTGAATATTTATTAAGATGGAATGCATTAGGCACAGATTAAGTATTTAAATGCTCGACAAGTGCTCAGGGAGTCAACAGCAACAGCAACAGCAACACAAACAACAACAGCAAACAAACAGACCGTGGTTGGTCAGTGAGCTGAAGAGAGAGCAACGAGGCAGGTATTTGTTGTGTTGTTTGTGCCTATTCATTAGTCGACTGTTAACCGGAAATTGTGGTATACCCAAGTGAGTCAATTATTTTAAAAGCTTTTCTGCATGAAGTTCCCAGCTGCAGCACAGTTTGCTGTGGTTTAAATAGTTTTTGGTTGAGTTAATGAATCCCTGCCACGCGTGTGGCGTCTGGTTGACCCCCCACCCCCGATTGGGGCGAGTGAGTGGAGCATGCATGGAGCGAGACTCTCTAGTAATCTTCATACAATGTGCAAACTTTTTTATGCCGGCTTAAAGATGCCAACAGCATCGAGGAGCAGCATACTTAGGCGGGTTCGAGGCGGACGACGGGTTGGTGGCCATTGTCGGTGATCCCAGTGTGCTCGTTGCTTCCGTGCCGTGTGCGTAGTAGTTGCTGCTGTGTGTGTGATGATGATGCTGCTGCTGCTGCTGATGCGTCCCGGCGTCGACCACGACCACAACATCGTCGATGTGGTGCGACGACGATGGCGACGGCAGCGACTGTTTCTTGTGGCCATGACGCGTTGTGGTGCTGGGCACCTCGACGACCACATCATCGTCCTCGGAGGTGTGCGGACTGTGCGAGGCGAGCACCAGGGGATTGTTGATGCCCCACGACGGTGGATGCAGATAATGCGGATAGTTGGAATAAATTTCAGCTCGTATACGATCATCATAGTCATCATCATCGGTGTCCTCGTCCTCGTCCTCGTCGTCGCCCTCGGCATCGCCCTCGTCCTCATCGACGTCCTCGTGCCGTGCATTTGGCTCATTGTTGGGCTCATCGTGGTATTGGTATTCGATGTTGTTCGACAGCAGCTCGGTGCCATTGTAGACGTGGCTAATGCGCTGGCCATTGTGCTTCTGTTTGGGCCTCAGCAGCTTGGGGCGATGTGTGGACTTTGGCTTCGTTTTCGGCTTCGGTTTCGGCTTCAGTTTGGGCAAACCGTTGGGGAAAAATATTAGTCTATCTGCAAAGAGTGCCAGCATGCGGAGGGGTGCAAAAACAGTTTAGTGCGAAGAGAGTGAGAGAGAGCGAGTGGTGCAAATACATACATTGAATACGTACGCGTGTCAGGTGTGTTGCAAGTGTGTGGCAGGTGTGTGGCGGGTTGTGTGTTGTGTGCGTGGTGCAAGTGCTGCAAGTGTGCGTTTATTTAATTAGTGCTATTTATGCCTAGAGTGCGCTTAATCTAAGTGCGAACTGGGAATTCTTTTGGCTATCTTGCCCAACAGCGCCAACTGAATGTGTGTCGAAATTAGCCTAAACTGAATTGAGTTAAGCTTGAGTAAATTACGCGCTTGAGGTTGAGACTGGTTTCTTTTGGGGTTGGGGAGTGAATGTCGAGAGAATGTGAAATGAGCAAACACTTTTGTAGTTGTTAATTTGTTGGTTTTTAGCGTGGAAAAGCAGTTGAGACTTCAGCTAAAACTACAGAGAATAGAGAGTATGCTGTGGATCCTACGAAAGTATTCCCTCTAAGCCTGCCCTGAGTGGTGAAATAAACAGTTACAGTTTGCTAAGTATGCATAGAGCGCAAGAGATAGATAGTTAGATGGATAGAGATAGTTAGCGAGAGATAGAGTTAAGAGTTAAGAGTTAAGAGTTAAGAGTTAGTACAGCAACAGTTACGTTTGTTAAAACTAATGATTAGTGTTACGGTTAGCGGCATAAGACAGCATTATTTTTGATAGTTCTAGAGGTGTTCATGGCTTTTTATTTAGTTGTTTTTTGTTTTTTCTTTTTTTTGTGTGCAGTCAATCAATATCATGAATATTAATATCAATATCAATACGAGTTTCAATCTATTTAAAGCACAATAACAGAATCAGTTAGCGAGTGACATATCAATGTTCAATGGGCTGGCAGTTTGGTGAGGGTATCGGGTAACGCTTACTGCTATTAATATTTATATAGATATTATATGATAGTTCGATACTTTTAATACTTGGATAGTGATATATAGAGAGAGATAGATTTATGTATATATATAGAGAGATAGAGAGTTATAGAGAGTTATAGAGAGAGAGAGAGAGAGAGAGCGGTGACAGTAAACACGGCAGCTTGGATTTACATAGAAGTAGTATGTACGTATACGTGATATTTACGATATATTACTGAGCATTGCTAATACGAGTACGTATATCCATATATATTGATGTACTGATATAGGCATATATTGCTAATAGTATTTTACTGATCGCATATCACGCAAATGTGGGTTTCATATTTCTCTAATTTTATTTGGTTGTTGGTAATTTTTACTTTTTGTTTTGATGCAAAAGCGTGCGATTTTAGTTTCAGGTTTTTTTTTTTTGTTTGGGTTACTTTAATTGTTAGGCTAGTTTCAGTTTTGAGCGGTTCACAAAAGTACCAAAAGAAAGAGTTAATCGAAATCTAAGTCGAACGTGAAAGTATAAGTTAAAAGTAGACAGAACTGAAGGGAAAATCTCACTTGTGATTGAGCAAAAACCAAACTAAAAAATCAGTTAATTAGATAGGTACTCAGATACTTATTTTGGTGTTAATTTGTTGTACTTCTTTCAACGTTTTACCATTAGAGTACATAAGAAATAAATCATAGTTACGGTTTGAAAACAAAAATCATAACATTTACTTTTTGTTTTCGACGAATTTTCATGGTTTTCATCGCGCTTGTTTAATTTTTTTTCTTTTCTTGTGTTGTTGTTACTGTTGTTGGAGTTTGTTGCAGTTGTTTTGGTTTTTTTTTTTTTTTGATTTTGTTGCAGTTGCAGTTGCAGATGCTGGCTGAAAACTTACCCACACACGGATTGTGATTAACAATATTAAATATACGATCACAGCGCTTTTTCATATGATTATTTGGACAGATGCATCCGAACATGGGCGATAAACGCAGATTAGTCCAGGAATCGTGACAGGCGTCCCTGAAAGCGAACAAAAATGGCAAACAACAATATTAAATGCACATCTGTTTCAGGCAGACGGAGCCACAGAGCCACAGAGCCACGGAGCCAACGTTAACCTCGATACCGCAGCGCAGCTAATTGAATTCATATTTAGCTCCCCTAAAACTGGCATATCGAAAGCAACTATAAGCCAAAGAGCCACCAAGCCTCGCACCGAAAAACTTGCGTTTCGACGCAAAAGCAAAACTTTAAAATTGGCAATTGCATCAAAAATGCATACATACGGCAGTGCAATTAATATTTTATCGCTTAGGTGCCCCGGCTGCCGCAATATCGAACCGAAAGGGGGCTCGGGGAGGGGGAATGTTCGCAACCCTTTCCGGCTGTGCGCTGCGAACTGTGAGCTGTGAGCTGTGCGTGCTGAAAACTTTAGACGGCGCTCAGTGGAACTTTAAGCCAGCCCAAAGACCGTTCGGAGGCGGCCGCAAAAAGTCATTTCGAGTTATTAAAACATTCAGAACGTTTGTATCCAAGGGTATTGAGTCAGACGCCAGACGGTGTCGACGCCGAGAGGGTGGGTGGCAGTCGCTTCAAATAAGGATATGTGAAGCAGCAGGAAGCAGCAGTAAGAAGTCAACCCGCAGGAAATTTCATTTCACTGCTGTTCACTGCTACTAAACTTTTGCCACCACCAACTTCAAAGTCTACGCTCTGTGGTGGGTGAGTGTTTTTCCAATGAAATCGAATATCGAAATTAAATGTTACTTCTGCCCTGCCAGTGTTGCCGCGTGCAACTTTCAGTGGCGACAAGAAAACACAGTCGAGTCTACTTGAGTGTACTCGAGTCGAGCACTACAGTGGCATCGCCTGCAAGCCAACCAAATCAATTTTCTCATTAAGCCAAACTGTTTAATTGAATGTTGGCTTGCTGCTTCCCTTCTTTCTTCTCGCTCTCGCTCTTAGCGCTTTTCACTTGGCAATTTTCCACCATTGTTATAATTAGCGTAGTCAGCACGAGAGAAAGAAGCGTGGGAGGAAAGAGAAGTTTGCCTAAAAAGTACACGAAGCGAGCATGTTGTTCATTATGTGAACTGAATTATAAATGATTACAAGTTGAGCTCGCTAGAGCACTGGACTCTCTGAGGAGCAGAGAATAGAAATAAGTAGAAGTAGAGGAAGAAGAGCGACGGACGACGGACGACGGACGAAAGACGAAGCGAAAGCTGCAGTGCGTTGACCGCAGTGAAGTCTGTAGTTTTATCTTGCAGCAAACACACTCACCTGTTCTCCATTTTGCATTTATTGTCGCGCACTTTGCAGTGCGTTTTGAAATCCTCGAAGAGCTTCAGGCATTTGCGCTCCTGCTGGCAAACGGACAGCGCGTGATTGCAAGTTGGCAGAGCATCAATCGGATACGGATCCTTTTCAGCTGGGGAGCAAGTCAAATAATCAATTAAGAAAGTTTCTTCTTGCAAGTTGTGCTGTGTGTGCTGTGGGCGATAAGCGCAAATGCTGGAGGTACACTCACCTTTCTTGAGCACAAATCCGCACGGATGATCGAAGAGGAAATCCCGAAAATGATTGCAATCGGGATCCATGCCGGGCTCCTTGCACAGGCAGGTGGGCCGAAAGAATTGAAACGCCTGCAGCGTGCGCAATGCTGCCTGGCATTTTGTCACAGTCACTGTGCTACAGGACACTGCAAGGACACCAAAATTGTGGAGAGCGTGAGTGAGGGGCAGATAGTTATATTTAATGATCTATAAATGGCAGCAACGCTTAAACTTTGACATTTCTGGTGGGCCCATCCAATTGGGGCCGAGGCGTCGCGTCCACTCGTTTGCTTTGCTCACTCACATCGATTACCAAGTTGTTTGCCAGTTGACAGTTGTTATAAATGGCAGACAAGCGAGCACACAAGCGGACCGAGCAGGACAACTACAAACCAAAAACATGTCATAATAACACCGACAACAACAACAATATGAATAATTGAGTCTCGGAACAAAATGGTCGATTTAAGCGGCCAATGAAGCGTGCAGACCATGTGGCCATTTGTGCCGTTATGAGAGAGATCCGATAATATTTTATAACATAATAAATTATGTTTCATATATGACAGCTTATTCGAGCATATGACAACTACTGCTGCACACACACACACACACACACACACACACTCACTCACTCATTCACACACTCGCTGAGTGCGCATGAATAGGGGCGAGACAAACAAAAGGCAAACAAACATCTGTTGGCCATCCATTGTCCTTTTGGCCATAAAACATAAGCCCTACTAATAAACTCGACTACGGCAACACTTTAGCACACACAAACACACTGTGCACACAGACTGTGTGGCTCGTCATAAGCCGTAAAATCGCCAAAAAGCAAAGCTGGCAAAACGGACAATGGTCAATGGGTCAGCTCATGGCCCATGGCCCATTGCTCATGTCACTCATACGCCCCGTTGGCCTGGACTCTGACATCGGGACGGCGCTGGCGACGTCCGGACATGATTATTTGCTACTCGAACATAAAGTTGAGCGCCACCCTTCGAACTACGCAACAAGTGACATTATTTTTGTGTGTGTTTTTTTTTTTTTGTTGGCAGGCATTCATCATATTTACGACATGGCCGACACTTGAATCCACTCGGGCGACATTTGTTCCTGTTGTTGTTGTTGTCGAGTATATGGCTCTCAGGTTCGTGGCCTCAATTAGAAGCCATTGGCACTTAAGCAGCTGAAGTTGATGCTGTTGCGGAGTCTGCACACCTTTCGCTGCATTTATGCCCTCCAGGCACTTGTTGTTCTTGTAGTTGTTGCCGTTGTTGTGGCCAGTTCGATTCGGTCATCGCATGCTGTGTGGCCATAAAAGCAGGCAAGTGGTTTTTATGCTTCGTCGCCATCATCAACTGACGCCATTTGCAGTAACTGTTCAACTCTGTTGGACTCTTGCCATTGTTTTTTGCTTTTGCCTTTGATTTTGCTTTGGCTTTTACTGTTACTGTTATAAGTCCTCAATTCGTTTTTATTCGAAACGCGTTTCCGGTTGTTGAGTTGGTCGCTGAATTGGTTCAATGATTTCTTTGTTGCTGCCACAAAACGTGAGTGTGTGTGTTTGATTGTGTGTGTGTGTGTGTGTGTGTGTTTTTGGCTCCTATTTTATATGATTTTATTTATTTGTTTGTTGGCCATTTTATTGCCTTCTGTTATTGCCATAAATTTGTGCAATAGCCGAAAAAAATATGTATGTGGCATTTATTTAGTTTGCCATCAAAAGGAAAACTCGAAAAGTTTTCTGTTTTGTGTTTTTTTGTGAAATACGATTGCTTTTATTTTCGCAGCTTCAGCATGCAATTAATTAAATTAAGTAAACTTTTGTCTTCGTTGTGCCTTTGTGTATAAAATATTTTACAACTTTGCGCTGCCTGCCGGAGAGGAAAAAACACATGTCCTTTTGTCACACGCAGCACGAAGCAAGCGGTGTGCCTTGAGTGAGCGGCATCGGTGCGGTGGGTGGATGGATGGATGGGTCATCAGTGCGGTTGTTTGCCATGTGCACAGCTGGCTGCGTGTTGATTCCATTGAACCATCGGCAAATGCACAAAGCGCACAGAACAATGCACGCAGGGCATGAAGGGCAGAGGGAGAGCGAGGTAGGCAACCAACCGACCAGCTGCTGCTGCTGTTGCTGCTCAGAGAAATATGCCAAAAAGTATGCAATGCGAGAGCACGACTGCAAAAGCGTCGTCGCCCTGGACTCGACTGCTATTCAAAATATTTATGGCAGAGAGCGAGCGCCGCAGAGTGGATGCTTTTAAAGGATTCAGCGCGGACATGTCCTCGCATAAAGGCGACTGCGAGGACGGGATGGGAGGGAAAAGCCAACAGAAACGCAGCATAAAATGCAATTATCATAAATATTCCGGCCGTCTTTAAGTTTTCGTTTTGTCCCTCTCTCTCTCTGTGTCTCTTGGTTTGGAGACACGTGTGTGTATTATAATTTGAGGACATCTAAAGGACAATATGAGAGCCATTAAACTGTTGTGCCCCCCTCGATCTCTGCTGTCTTGGCTTGGCTTTGGCAACAGCCAAAAAAGTAATTTCAGTTTTTAAATGAAAAAGTTCAAAGTGCGTTTTACGTTTGTTTGTCTTTTTTTTCCGTCGGGGACGTCAGCCACCATTTTGTTTACACACACACACACACACACGCACATTTGAAGCACTCGTATGAGACGTTTGCCATAAAAACAAATGCCAAATGATATTTGTTTGCGTTTTTGTTTCTGATACGAATTAGATGCTGTCCATTGATTGTAATCGTAATTTTTTATTGCCTGTCTTGCAATTGCCAATTCCCCAACTCACTGACTGTCTGCCAGGGAGGGACTTGAGTTTATTCAATGATGCCCAGAGTGCGAGCCTTGCTCTGGAAGTCGGTGCGCTGCACATAAGCCCCGGACATGGTGCGGCGACCCGTGTAAGCGTGTCGACCGTGCAGCACGCGCCAGTTGTCGAAGAGCACAATGCTGCCGGGCTGCAGCTTAAGCTGCCACTGCTGCTCCTGCTCGCGCACCAGCTGCAACAGCAGACGCAGGCTGGCATAGAACTCGGCCATCTGGCTCTGCGGCAGCGTATCAAACACAGCGCGATCATAGATGTTGAGACGCAGCTGCAGCAATTCCCCTGTCACCGGATCGATGCGGATGAGCGGCGCTGTGTGTCGATGATGCTCGCCCTGCTCAACGTACTCGGCGGGCACCTGAACGCGACACAGCAGCTCGTAGGCAGCCGGAAACTGGCGACGCAGCTCGTGCACCACATGCAGGCCATCAACGAAGAAATTCTCACCGCCCGTCGCATCGCCAGAGTGTTCGATGCAGTGCAACGCCTGCAGCCCGGCCGCATCACAAAAGTACGTGTTGTCGGTGTGTGAGCCGAGATAGAGCTGAGTGTAGGCGGTGTCGGCGTGATCCTGCTTGTCGCTGAACGTCCACATCTCACCGAAGAAGGTCTTCATCAGCGGAAAGAGGCGACGCAGCGCCAGCTCCGTCATGGTGGGCGTGGGCGACACGTCATCGATGAACACAATGCCGTAGCGCACGAGGGCGGCAATCAGCAGCTTGACCTGCTCATCGCTGGCCATCAGCTGGGCCAGCGAGAAGCGCAAGTGGCGCTCATTCTGCAGCACAATGCTGCGATTCCACGGTGTCAGCGCAGTGGACTTTGTGCGTCGCCTTATCAGCTGCTCCAGCTGTGCGTCAAAGATGAAGTTGGCAGCGTAGCTCGAACGATGTCCGTCGCTCCCTTGAGTGCATTGTTAGATGTTATTGTTTGAGTGAGGTGAAAGCAAATTAGCTGTCTGACAGACTTACAGAGCACCAGCAGCTGGTCTTCATTGTCGGCAGTCTGCTGCCAATTGTGCTCCACTGGCTGCACATCCGCTGGCAGCTCGAGCAGATCGTAGCGGCGTTGATTCGTCTCCGTGTTGAGGCATTCGTCACAGCGACAGTGATCCCGCAGCCAAAACGCATTGACTTCCAGAGTAACGCCCGTCTGGGGATGCCTCAACTTCAACATTTCGATGTAAACTCTCGACTAATTCGACGTCGACACTCCGGCATCTAGTGAGCTGGAGCTATCAGCTCGGCATTATCGCAAGTCAGTGGAAATAAAAAATATCAGTTGCTTATCAGCAACAAATGCTGGCATCGAACTACACTTCTCAAAACAAGTGAGAGTGAGAGATTAGCTAATGGAAAAGCTAATCAGTGTTTCTTTATTTTGTAGTACAATCGATTTGGGTCATTTTCGTATTCCTACAATTATCGTTCAAATTTCTATTTTTCCTAGACAAAGTAATTGTTCAATACCCATTTTCCAATTCATTTTAAAATATTATATATTTAATTATATTGATTTTATTACAACTTCATAAATATGCATTTCTATTTAAATTGCGTTTTAAGCTTATTTGTTGAAAATTGAAATTTTTGATGTTTCAGTGGATTTTTCTAATAATTGTTGTGTGTACTCAACTAGGCAAATATTTAAATTTCCCTCTCACAGTAGCTGTTGAGTGAAATGTTTCGCTTTGCAGCCTCAGCTCAATTCAATATTCGAGCTTAAATTGAGTTGAGCACATATATTCAAGAACAGAAATTTGTATTCCGAAAATAAATTGAGCACATCATGAAGGCAGCCATCACTTCCTGGGCCGATGAGGTCGAGGCCGACTACGCTGACGGCTTGCCGCCCTCCAAGGAGTATGTGGATGGCGACTACAAGCACGTGACCGAGTACAAGTACAACGAGGATGGCAAGAAGATCAAAGTGGTGCGCAGCTTTAAGGTCGAGAAACAGATCGTCTCGCGTGCCGTGGCCAAGCGTCGCAATTGGGTCAAGTTCGGCGACTCCAAGGACGATAAGCCGGGCCCCAATTCCTACACCACCAAGGCAGCCGATGAGATCCTGATGAACTTCATTGGCTCCAAGGACTTTGAGCAGACGCAAGATCCGCTCCTGGACGCCGGCAAGCCCATGGCCAAGTGTCGCATTTGCAACGGCGAGCATTGGTCCGTCAAGTGTCCCTACAAAGGCACCTCACTGGACATGGAGAGCAAGGCCATCACAGTGGCCAGCACATCGACTGGCGAAACCTCGAAGCCGGGTCGCTATGTGCCGCCGTACCTCAAGGAGAGTGGGAAGGGACGCGAACGCGACGATTCGTCAGCTGTGCGCATTTCCAACTTGTCCGAGTCGATGACAGAGGATGATCTCGAGGAGCTGGTTAAGAAGATTGGGCCCTACACGAAAATGTACTTGGCGCGTGAGAAGAACTCGGGCTTGTGCAAGGGATTTGCTTATGTGCACTTTAAGTACCGCAAAGACGCAGCGGAGGCCATTGAAATCCTCAATGGACACGGCTACGATCACCTCATACTCAGTGTGGAGTGGTCAAAGCCGCAAAATTAAATACATTTCTTGCCCCCACTCTATGTAATCCCTTTTCAGAGAGCACCAAAAAAGTTAGAGAAACAGATTTAAATGAAAAAAAAAAAAGTTGCTAAAGCCGTTAATGCTTTGTTTTAAATGTGAGCTCATCACATGTGTGACAACTTCAAGAAGTTCCCACACAAAGTGAGGGGCCACTTAAAAGCAAAGGGCAAAGGGCGAAGGGCAGAGGAAAAGCTGCTGAAACACCAGCAGACATTGGCTGACTTGAACATTAATAATTAAATTGAGGAAAAGAGAAGTCGTGTCGTAAGACTAGCGGAAATGTCGACAACTGCCCCAACTACCGATTTCCACAGTTTTCCTCAAAGACTCTTGATGTGGCCAGTGGAAATAGTGCGCGCTGTGAAACTCGACTTAAATACACATTTGAATTCCTCGATGTTTGGCTTTTGCCGCTGCTCATGCTTCAGTTTCAGCTTCAGCTTCGGCTTCGGCTTCAGCTTTGGCTTTGGCGTTGTGCGGGAGTCGGATCAAAGCGTAGCATACATAAGAAATTTATACCTGCAGCTACAAGCTTTGTTTGTGCTCCTGTTGTTGCTGCTGTTGTTGCTGGCGTTGTGGCACGATGACGACGACGGCGACAGCGACGAAAGCAAAGTCTAAAACAAATTACTGAATAATTTATAAATTAACTTTTTCTTTTCGTTCGCCTTTGTGCGCGACGACAATGGCCAAGGTATCGTGGCCAGGAGTTTGGGGCGACCTGCTGACTACAAATTGTTGTTGTTGTTGTTGTTTTTTCTTTACCAACCACCCGCTTTAGGTAAACTATATGAAACGAATATAATTGTATATGGATGTGCGAGTACAGCCACATAGCCACATACATTCACGAGTGGTTCGAGTGGCACGCACACGGCGAGCAACGGACGGACGGAGGAGCGGAGATGGACAGACGAACGTTGCCACAATAGCATTTGGGCAGTCGAGTGGGTCAGTTCTCGGGGGCATTTGAATATTCAAATGGCATTTCGTGGTCGTTGTTTGTTGCGCTTTAAGCATATGAACGTTATTTACTGTTTTATTGCACGCAGGCGCACACAAAAATTGCTAAAATAATTACACAGTTGTGGCAAGGCGCACTCACACACACACACACACACACACACACACACATACACACAGAGCAAGACGCAACACAACAACCGCCAAAAGCAGCAGCAGCAAAACAAAATTAATCCTCGAATGGCCTCAAACCGAGTGCCGAGCAAGGACACGTGGCGCAAACGTTCCCCAAGCGCAGCACCTGCAAACCACAGTTAATACACTACGACTAAAGCCGACTGCTTTGGCCTGCAGCGCATTACAAATTACAGCTAAACTGGTAGGAATGATAGCAGGCAAAAAATAAAAGAATGCAAGAGAAAGCTGCCTTAATGCCATTGATTCATTCATTGTGCTTACCGGGTATGGGACCGCAGACGCGGGGTATTATCTCCAGTATGGCCGAGCATGAGGGATCCTCAAAGCATAGTTGACGGGCCAAAATGCAATTGAGAATTGCGACCACGCCTTTAATGGTTGAACCTGCAAGCAGAAGAAACGAATTTCTAATTAAATACAAATACAGATTGTCGTAAAGTTTTCCATGTTTTAAATTTCAAACACAAGTGATCGAAATAATTACGTAGACTCTTTTACACAACTCCAACAGCCGACAGAATGGAACTAGATCCAGAGTTTGTGGCGGAGTTCGCCAATCTGAAGGTCTCCACACGCCCCATTTCCGCCGCGGAGCTGGCACAGTTCGATGAGAAGAAACCGCTGCAAGAACGCGCCCAGCCAAAGCACTCGTCCTATGCCCACATACCACAATTCTTCTGGGTGCCGCCACCGCCAGCAGATAGATTGCGCAACCTGCTGCGCAAGGAGGCGCACTCGGTTTTCCTGCAGCGTCAGGCAGACGAACAACTGAATGACGATGAGCTGAAGAAGCTGTGGGAGCAACTGCAACAGCATGTCACCGAAATCACGTCCCGCAAACTGCAGCTAATCAACTACGATGATTACTGCAAGCTGCAGTCGGAGGTGGGTGAAAAGTGTCGAAAGTATTTGACGGCTCGACTCTTCGCCTGTCTGCTCTGCGAGTCGCCGTATCTGGGCCTCGTGGAGATCGTCACAATTTACAATTATACCATGCGCAAGGTGTGGACGACACAGTGTCGCATTGGACTCTCGTTCTACGACGAGGTGGGTCAGGGTTATTTGCGTGAATTCGATTTGGAGAACTATTTGCTGGACCTGATTCCGACGCTGCCGCAAGTGCGCGACTCCATGCAGCCGGCGTTTCAAAAGTTCTACGTGTGCACGGTGATCAAGAGGTTCTTCTTTTTCCTCGATCGCCTGCGCACGGGACGCATACGTATACGTGATATGCTGACATCTGGCTTGATCAACGAGCTGATGCAGCTGCGAGATGGCGTCAAGCAGGAGGAGGAGGAGGGGGTGGAGGTGGAGGTGGGAGCAGTGCAGCAGAATTGTTTCTCTATGCCCGCTGTGCTGGCCATCTACGAGAACTATTTGAGCCTAGACTTGGATCGCAACGGTTTGCTGAGCAAACAGGAATTGGCCAGCTTCGGCTCTGGCACGCTGAGCTCGGCGTTCTTGGAGCGCGTCTTCGAGGAATCGCACACCTACGATGGCGAAATGGACTACAAATCATTCATAGACTTTGTCTTGGCGCTGGAGAACAGACAGGTGAGTTTGAGTAACCAAATTAGTTGATTAACTGACTCGGAATTGCCATGCTTAGACACCTCAAGGTCTGCACTATTTGTTTCGCATGCTGGACGTGCAGCACGTTGGCTACTTGACGGCCCAGACGCTGTGTCACTTCTTCAAGGGCATTCAGGAGCAGCTGGCGGCTTTCAGCGATGAAGCTGTTAACTTCGAGGATATCAAGAACGAGATATTCGATATGGTGAAGCCCAAGGAGCCGACTAAAATAACTCTGCAGGATCTGAACAACTGGTTTGTCCCTGCTGCATTCTCAATTGTCGTTTTCAAATGTTTGTGTGTGTGTGTGTGTGTGTGTGTTGAACGCATTCCTCTCTTTTTGTATATGTTTCTGTGCAGCGGACAGGGCGAGACTGTGGTGTCCATATTAATTGAATTTCATAAATTCTGGGCTTACGAGAACCACAACAACGATCCGCAGAATGTTTAATGGGTGCATGCCACAGCGGCAGCAGTGCAGAGCAGCAGCAGCAGCAGCGTAAATGCCACGACACCATTAAGCGAAATTTAATTAAAATCCCAGGAAAGCGCAGGCAAACAACAGCTCGGCGTACTTACAAACAGGAAGGAAGCTTTCACTTATGCATGTGTAAGTTTTCGATGCGGATTTATGCAACTCTGTTTGCCACTAAGTATGACTACAAATTTGTTAGTGCATTGTATTGAATTAGTTTTGTATACGACGATTTAGTGGCCATTAAATTTTGTTCAACAGTTCTTAATTATCCATGTTAATTTTTGTTTTTTTTGGGTCGCAGCTTGTGACTTTATGACATTTATGATTTGCATGAAATCTCTGTGGTTCGTCGGTTAAGCGAAGTTACAAGTAATGCTGCGTGGCAACATGCTGCGGTTGTTACTGTGGCTGCCACAACGGAGATTATAATCATTTTATGAGTCTGCCAGTTTGCGGGGACTCTAACTCGGCAGCGGTTTATAAAACATTCATTTCAATTTCATTTCATTACGTAGAAATAAACCAAGTCATTCAGGCTGCCAGCCAAGCAGACAGACGAACAGACAGACCGACAGACAGACGGATACTCAGATAGAATCGAGTTGGTCATAGTCTGTTTTTTTTTTGGTGGGTGGTTGGCTGGCTGCTGTGCTGGCTGTGCCCCAAGTGGATGGATGGGTGGCAAGCAGCGTTGCAGACTCTTGCACTTGCCACTGTCCATCCGCCGGATGGCCGGGCAAAAGTTGTAGCTGCCTCTGTTGCAGCTGTAGTTGCTGGCTTGGCGATGCCCTCGCCCCGCGCTCATTAACGAAATGACCGTTTGCATATTGCAAGCCGGAGTGGCAAACAGGAAGAGCATGCGCCAGGGCCACGACAAGGGGAGAGCGGAGGTCACTAAGGAAAGCAAAAGAAGTGCCTTCAAAAATTCACGAATGCATGCAGCTCGAGCAGAAGTTACCCCATTTTGCAGGAAGTGGCCTACTGCCAGCGGTAACAACTGTGTGGCAACAACAATAGCCACTGCCAGAGCCAGTGCCAGCACTGACTGTGCCACATTCCGGGCAGTCAAAAGTTTTGTGGCAGCCACGGCACTCGAATCGTTTGCGGAAATACAAATAAATAAAATGCCTCACGAAAATTGCAGTTGCGAGCTGGAAGTTGCGAGTTGCGAGTTGCAAGTTGCAAGTTGCAAGTGGGCTGCCCCCGTTGGTATCCCAAAGTGTTTTATGGTTATTGGACGCTTAGTGGGAGTTAGCAGTTGAAGTTATACATGCGTCTGGCTTTTACTCGCTCTCTCTCTCTCGCTCTTTCTCGCTGATGACAGGCCAGAAATTATCAACGGCAGCTGGCCGGACACAAATAGTCGCCGACGGCCCGATTATTCGGCCCCATGCGACCCATTCGAAATCACTTAAAAACACAAATCAAGCAAAAGTTGCAGAACACAATAACAATTGTTTCGGGACACACCATAAATTTGCATGCCAAGCAGCACGAAGAGCGGGGTGGGGAACGAAGAAAACAGGGGGGGGCGGCAACGAGACACTCGAATGGTTACATAGAAGAAAACAAGAAATACAAATACACAACACACGAAACAAACAACAGCAGCAAACAAAAAAAATAGGCACATAAATATGCGCAAGCCACCCAAAAACAACGCGACCTGACCAACAGTAGAACAAAGTGTGGGTGAGGGAATCGCGGGGGGGTGGCAAGGGGTGGCAAGGGTGGCAACTGGTAACGGCGACAACCAGAACAATTCGTTTGTGTCACAATCAGATTCGGATTGGGCACAAAAATTTCGCGTTTCGCGTTTCGCCGTTTCTCGTTCGCTTCTCGCCATTCGCATGTTGCCGCCATGTTTCATGAATTATTTTCCAGCCAAAAAGTTTTCCGTGTCGGCGGCCAAACTTCGACTGCACAAAAAAAAAACTAAAAGAGAGGAAAAAACGGCAAGAAAGCAAAGCAAAGCAAAAGCATTTTACTTCTAGCTGCTGTTCCTGCTGCTCAAGCTGCTGTTTCGCCCCTTCGACTCCTGCTCAACTCAGTGCTGTGGGCTCTTTGCTGCGCTTCTTCGTTTTGCGTTGAAGTTGGCGCATTTTTCGATTACCATTTTGCCGATCGAACTGAAGGAGCTGCTGCGAGTGCTGCAAGTGCTGCGAATGCTGCGGCTGCTGCTGCTGCTGCTGCTGCTGCTGTAGAGCGCAGAGTCAATGTTTCGCATTTTCTGCAACTTAGCCACCGTGCCTTGACTGCCCCTCTACCGTCGCCGCCCTCGCCCCCTGCTTGCCTCGTCGTTGCTGCTTAAATTTCAATTGTGTGCCGGGGGCGGCCGCTCGACTGGAGAGCACTCTGGTGCAGGCTTTAATAAATTATGGCCACATAGGCCATGGAGATGATGAAGAGCGAGGAGCGTGGAGCGTGGAGCGAGCAGGGAACGAGGGAGATGGAGGAGGACAGCTTGGGCTGCGATGCACTGCTGGCCGTTGCTGCCATTCACGTCACTTGGAAAAAAGTTAATACAACAAATGCGCTTGCTCAACAACAACAATAACACTCAACGAGGCCAATAACAAGAATAACAGCAGCAGCAGCGAAAGCAGCAACAACAATAATGCTGTAAAACGACCGCATTACGAGCTCGCGAATTGTTGGCGCTTCACATTGCCCGTAAGCCAAAAGCGTCGGACCCGTTGTCGGGGCTGCCAACCGCCAGCAACAACGACGACAACGACAACGAAAGCAACAACAATCAGTAGCGACAACTGTAGCAATAACAACAACATGGCCGAGAAATGGCAGCTTTACAACTTCCGCCGAGAGACTGTGGCTAGGAGACATGCCGCAAGAGAGAGTGCGAGAGAGAGAGAGAGAGAGATGTTGGCGGGCAAGGACGACGACGAGGACGAGGACGAGGAACAGGACTTGGCTGAGGAGAAGCAACTGTGAAATGTTTGCTATATTCCGGCTTGGCTTTTGTCCGTGCGCCGGAGTGTGGAGTCATCTTATGTCATTTGGGATTATTTTGTGGGTTAAAAACTAATTTTCGGTCATGAAGTGGATTTGGATGTTCGTGCGCGCCCTTTTCGCTGTTGCCATTG
The DNA here is from genome assembly GCA_035047445.1 of Drosophila siamana. NCBI lineage: Eukaryota > Metazoa > Arthropoda > Insecta > Diptera > Drosophilidae > Drosophila > Drosophila siamana. The sequence goes on along the minus strand of JAWNPP010000004.1, from coordinate 11,694,646 downwards.
CTGCCTGCTGCCTGCCGTTGACATTGCCCGGGTCCATAAATATGCAGAGTGTGGCCAACAAAACGGGCAACAGCAATGGCCACTAACTAGCTTCGCCTCGTGTTTTTGGCCAGGCGCAGACCATTGGCCACATTCCCATGCACTTCATTAGCATACCAAAGCCAAACTCAACTCTCCCCGCGCCCCAAACTCCAGCTCCAACTTAAACTCATGCTCATACACTCGTATTTATTTAACGGCTGCCATAGCAACTCATATTTTGGTTCAAGTTCAGGTCCTAACAACCAAGAGAGCGGCTTTTAACTGGGTCTGGGTCTGTTTCACATTTACAATAACTTTGATATGAATGGAGTACATTTTTAGAAATGTGGGTCAATTGCTAATTATATACACGAAGAGAAAAAGCTGGGAAGGAGAAAGAGGCTGAGTTATATTCTTGCAAATATAAATAAAGAAGCAGGCATTCAATTCGAATCACAGCATTCAAATTGCAGATGCTAAAAGGATTAAAATAATCAACAGTTTAATGGACAAATGGTCTACAATTTTGTAGTAGCGAGTGTTGTTAAAATAACCAACAGTTTAATGGTCAAATGCTCTACAATTTTGTAGTGGCGAGTATCGATTAGTTATTCAATAATATATGAAGCATAAAATCACTCATCGCCTTGTGGCCAAAATCAGATATTTGAGTTTGCTACAAAATTATTTCATTTGATTTAATTTATAGGTCAGCACATTGTGACAGCAGTGTCGCTGTCGGCATTTAAATTTAAATACTTGTGCATAAAATACGAACTTCTCTTCGCCGAGGACTTGGACAAAACTCCCCAGAGTCACAGCAATGACAACAACAGCAGCATTAACGACAAGAATGACACCAGCAACAACAGCAACAACAACAGCGACAATAACAATAACAACGACAGCAATGACAACAACATTGTAAAATATCGCCAAGGGCCTTTTAATGGGCGATCCAATACATTGGCTGCTGAAGTTTGCGAGCAAAAATCTGTTTACTTTTCACTCGATGGAATGGTGTGAACGCAGGACATTCGGCTAGGTCCTTGCTGCGTATTATGGTCAATTAAGTGAAAATGCCTTTATTATTATTATTATTATTATTGTCATCACAAGTGTCCAAGTTGTTTCTCCGTCTGTTCGTCTGTTTGTCTGTTTGTCTGTTCGTCTGGTTATTCAGCTTCATTTTTATTGCTTTCAATAAATTTGGAAATAAATCTGCAAGAAGATTTAAAAATGTTCTTTGCCTTTTATATTCTTGTTGATTATTGGAGTGCTTTAAGATCTTAACAGGGATTTTATCTGAGTTCGTAGTAATTGTGATACATTTGCTTTTTGCTGGGCATTTTTATTATTTCTTGGCGAACGCATAAAATGAAAACAAATTGTGCAATCAAAAGTTGGGGCAATAAAAGAAACTGACTCTAATTTTTGCGCTCTTGCACGAATAGACAGGATTTGTAATGTTTATTTAGCAACTTTTTAAAGTATTTAAAAATATAGCTCACTAAACTTAATTCTTCAAAGTTAGTTGATATTATTTAAGTGGCACAATCACAAATCGAATATTATTTGCAATTTATTGTTCTCGTCGATTTCAATTATTGAAATCAAAACGAAGAATAAACACATTAATAAAGAGACTTGATAAAGATTCGATTACATTATTACAAAACAATTTGCATTCGATAAAAGCCAAAAACAGCAGCAGACAAAGTCATAAAAGTCGCGCAATGAAAATTGAGCGAGTTTCACCCGCCCTCGCCCATCGCCCCTCGCCCCTCGCCTCATGACGTGTTTCCCTCACAGACTGTGCGAGTTTCTCAGAGTTGACTTGACTTGACTTGATGGGCCATTTTTGCTGGCTTTGAATGAGGCACAAAGAAAAATGCAAAATGCGCATAAATCTCACAGCTCGATGGGCCGAAGGCGGAAAAGTGGAGCCGGAAATCACAGAGACCCCATTCAGCGGCAGAGAATGGGAGAGAGAGAGAGAGAGAGAGAGACAGTGTCTGTTGAAATCGAAACGCGTTAGGGAGGAAACAATTTGCCGCGAAGCGGGAGGGATAACAGAGCAAAGGAGGAGAAGGAGGAGGAGGGCGGCAAAAAGCTGTCAGGGACGAAAACTGCGTATGCAGAATAAATGATTTTCTATTTGTTAAGTCAAAGTGAAATTCTCAACGCAAGCGTGTGTGAATGAGTAAATGTGTGTGTGCGTGTGTGTGTGAGTGTGTGCGTGTAGGCTTTACGTGTTGACATTCCTTTGAGCCGCCATCACTCACTGTAAACACAAACGAATACGCTTGTATTCAGAGCCAAAGACAACAAACAGTTGAGCATTTACATTTCCTCAGTCGTCTGCCAAATGTTTTGGGTCTGCTTCACGTTTGCAGAGCCGTCTCCTCATTTACGAGCCGCACATATCATAGGCGTGTCAGTTCCCCCTCTCCCCCAGTTTCCGTCGCACGCGTCATATTTGTCGCACTTGCCACGAAAGAGGTCAAAAGCCGGCACATATGTCAAGTGTCGGCAGAGAAGCGAAACGAAACGCAACGCAGCGACAAAAAAAAATAAAAAAAAAAGAGGACCAGAGCGACCCTGTGACATGTTCCATTCCCACTGTACCCGCTCTAATGTTCCAGTTACTCGCTGTTCCCCTTCTGATCCAACACAACGACTGCCTTAACATCTGTGTTTAGAAAATATACATTTTTATTCTTATCTTTTGCATTCTTCGCTCTCACTTTTGTTCGCCGCTTGCTGTGTACTTTTCTCCTCCCTCCTCTACTTTTTTACATTTTTTTGCAACTCTCTGCCTTATGCTTTATCCCTTTTTTAACGTGTGCTTCGTTCATTGTTGTAAATTATTTATGCCTGCGTAAAATATTCAAAGCCAGCTCCGAGAGAGACAGAGACAGAGAGATGGGAGAGATGAGAGAAACGCACTACAGCAGCTCGGGCAGAAACAAAAAGCAGTCGCAAGTTATTATTCATAACACAGCAGCATTAAAGTGTAAGGGAGTATGCGACAATTCCCACAGCCATTTGTCCGGCCTACAGCCTATCAGTGGGGGCCGGGAAGTCGGTCTGCCTGACTGCCTGACTGCCAGGGCTGCCAACTTGGCATAAATCATTTACGGCAAAAGAAACAACAACCAGCAACCAGCGCAAAATATAAACACACAAAAAAAAGGGAAAGATGGAAATAAAAAGTGAAATTTAACAATAATACTTGGCAGCAAAACGAACGAATCATCTAATTCCGGGCTGTCTGTTGTTTACCGTTTCGATTTTCGTCCTTGCCGTGGAGCAGTGGAGAAAGGATTCATTTCGGCATTTACTTTGTCAACTTTTCAGTGAGTTGGTGTTTTTCATTTTTTTTTAATTAATTAAAGTGCTTTTCCCGGCTTATTTTTGAGGCTCACTCTGCACACCTTACAATTAGTATTGCGTCAGCGAATATTGAACTTGTGCGCGTCGTTATCAGACGCTATCAGCTCGGCGACAGTCGACACTGACCTTTGCCCTTTCAATTTGCCACTTTTCAATTAGGCTTTAAAGTTCGCTCAAGTCTTAAACAACTTACTTACTGTGAGCCTTAGAATTGAGGCGTTTCTGGTCTCTGCTCTCTAATGTTGTCTTAATGTCACACGAACGAGGTCATTAGATCAGAGCACAAAAGTCCTCGCAGCAGCAACAACAACAACAACAACAACAACAACATCGCACTGACATAACAAATTGAAAAATTCTACACGTTCGGCGAGCAAAAGAGAAAAAATCGTATTGCTAGTGCAATGGCAATGGCAACTGTTGAAAGTTAAAAGTCGACACCAAAGTCAGGTCTTTGTATTAACTTAACATTTTGACACCTTGCGAGCGCCACACACACAGTCACACACACAGACTCCCACTGAAACTTGAACTCATAGAGGCAGAGACTCGTGTGGCCCCAAGTGGTGCATGGTTCAAGAGTGTGGCCATAAGGTTTTAAGTGGCAATCGGTTTCGGCTTGGGTTATCAAGCCAACCTCCAAAGAGGCAAACAAAAAAAAAAAAAGAGCGACACGTCGTGCTACTTGCGCTGCTTGCCACATGCAACATCCAGCGCGCTGCGTTGCTTGTAGCATTTCCCGTTTTTGTTCCACAACAAAGGCGTTCGCTTTTCTTTCTTTCACCGCTGCCAAAGGTGCTCCACGTTGAATCCGACACTGCGGCAGCCCCCGCAAAACCACCACTGAGTCGACAGTCGGCATCATTATACTCTGTAGATGCAGAGTGCGAGGGGTATATAGATTCAATAGAGACTTTCTAAATGCGTTGAGAAACGTTGAGCTTGAATTAAGCTTTAGACTCAATATTTGAGTCACATGTTTTAATTTAGTTTGCATCATAACGCAGGGTAACTTAGCGTTTAGTCTGCGCTCTGCTTGACTTTAGGCACATTGGCTGCGCCTTGAGATCTTGTGGCTGTGAAGTGAAGTAAAGTGGAGTGGCAGTGGCAAGTGGCAGCAAAAATATTGTCGCGCATTTGTTCGCAGCTTACGAAAACATTTTTCTTAACACGCTCAGCCATTTTTTGCACGCTTCTTTCTCTCTGTAGTTTTTCGCAACTTTTGTTCGCCCGCTCGCTGCTTAAAGCGAACGCGTTTTTCCAGCTCAACTTCAATTCTGGCCCGTGGGTGGGCGACGACACGAGACGAGATGAGACGAGACGAGACGAGAGTGTTGCGATTTAAAGCATTTACGAGCGCAATTTGTCTGCCGTTTGCTGCAAAAGTCGCAGACCGCAGACGCAGTCAACTCAAGTTGCAGTTGCCCCGCACACGTCTATAAAGTCTGTATACTATATACTAGTTTTTTTTTGTTTTTTTATTATTGTAGTTACAGGATGCAGGTTGCAGGCTGCAGGTAGCAAGTTTCAGATTCCCTTGTTCGCCTTGTTGACTGCCCGCAGCTGGCAGAATGTCGAGTTGCCTCCGCTGCCTGGCATTTTTCTTGGCGTAAATCTGGCAGCAGGAACTTTAGCTGCTTTTTGCAGCTCATTGAACTTCGTGTGCTTTTGTCTGCCTCCTTTGCCACAGCCATACAGCCATAAAAGGTTTGTCTCCCACACCAGCCAGAGCGCCGCCTCCTGGCCACAACTTTGGGCAACTTCGAAGCAACTAAGTGCCAAACAGATCCTATTTTTTTTTTTGTTATTGCCCCCTTCCATCCCGTCCCGTTCTATCGCCATGCAAGCTGCGGGCTTTATCTACAACTGGAGTGCTATGCATATGCCTGACTCTATTCAGAAAACAGTGAGAAACACTTTGAATATCCGACTGCTTTTCCTTCACGCCACTCCAACCACCCACCCCCAAATCCGTTGCAGCTTGCTGGCATTTATTGTCAATTCGAAAGTTTTATACTTACATTTACCAACTTTTTCTCGTTCTGTTTTTTTTTTTTTGCAACTTCAACTAGTGCGTCAAATTGTGCAAACGGATTGCAGCAGCAGCTCAAAACTACGGGTGGAAAACTCAAAGTCAGCTGCAGCACACGTGTCGAGAGTATTTGAGTTTAGAGAACGTTTAACCGTTTAGTTGTGTGTCTGGATGTGTGTGTGTGTGTGTTGCAAGTTTCATGCAAATGACTCTCGATATTCGGCACGCCCACAAGTGCGGCTCACGGCTCACGGCTCACAGCTCATGGCTCTCGGTTCAATCGGCCATCGAGCGATTCCCAGGGCTATAGCGTGTAATTTATGGGCCTTTACCACAACGCTTTTGTATGCAGCGATAATCGCGGGTCAATTTCATAAACAAATAACACAACTGCTATCTGACCCGGTCGCCATTCGCCAGTCACTAGTCGAGTGCTACGCAGAGTAATGGGCATAATGAAGCCGTGCCACCAGCCGAGCGGGCTTATCTTAATTATAGATCGATACACAGAGGCACAAGTCCGGCCAAAGCCAGAGGTGTCTGCCCCTTGTCTCTGCCTGCTGCGTGTCAAAACTAATGCATGGCAAGCAGCGGAGGGCGGCAAGGGCGTTGAGGGGGCAGCCACGGGAGTGACGGGTCAGCTTGGGTCCAGCTGGCCTGTGCTGTCATGAGTTGACATAATAATTTATACCGATTGCCTCCACTCAAAAGCCCAACTCATTGACTGACTACTTGCCAGTTCCTCCGTCTCTCCGTCTCCCCGTATCTCTGTCTGTCTGTCAGTCGGGCTTGTCAGTGTGCAAAGTATGACTCAATTGAAGCACGGCAAACGGCAAAGCATTAGGCAAAATGTCAGTGTCAGCAAGTGTGTTTGTCTGTCTATTTGCTGTGCGTTGTGCGTTGTGCGTTGAGCTCTGCCAGCTGTCGTCTGTGAGATGCCAGAGATTTTTCTGTGTACCTCAATCGTCTCACTTATTTTACTAATTGAGGAGTGTAATTCCAGTCGCAAATATCTATGCATGCTGCTCAATTAACCTGGAGTGATAAATTGAATGCGCGCACTTTGCATTTGATTATTGCTCTAATTAAATTCTGAGAGCGACAGCGGCGACAAACAAAACTTTGTCCGTCCGCCAGCCAGCTAAAAAGACATGACACCAGAGAGCACAAGCTGAACTCAAAATGTATGCAACAAGAAGCGGCAAACCGAGTGGAACATGAAACTCAAATGGCACAAACAAGCGAGACGGCAGTCAGCGGTAAACAACAGTTTTATGGCCACTGACAACGCAACGGCTGCGACTGCGACAAGGCTACACTGGGCCAAAAGATTGGGGCACAACGAAGGCGAGTTTGCTTCAATTTTGTGCTTTTTTTTTTGTCGTTGCAGCGATGTGCTCTGTGTTGGCGCAGTGCAAGATTAAGTGACTCGAATTGCCTAGAAACAAAACAAGCACTACGGCCCTAATTCCCATGCGTGTGTGGCGTGACTATCTGCGTGTTTGTGTGTGCATTCTTTGCCAACGAAAAGCCGCAAAAAACAATGATGTTGTGGTGCAAAAAGTTCATGTTAGCAGCAGACTCTGCTCTCCCCGTTTTGTCCTTGTCACTTATGTCGCTCTCTCTCTCTGTCTGTCTCTCTTGTTGTATTTATGATGAGTTGGCCTATTGACCAAAGGCCGTCGTTGTCGTCATCAGGCTGAATGTGGCAGCACCCCAGCTGGACGTGACACATATACACAATGACATTGCGGCCCTTTCTACTTTTTTTTTAGAGTTTACAAACACGCATCGCTTGCACGGTGACCTTGTGTTTGTTTTACAGTAATTACGCTGAACGTGTGAAGATATGTTTAGCCTAAAGTACCACGACAACTTAATTGTTACTGATATATATACACTCACACACACACGCACACAGAGCTCTCACTGCAGTCAATCAACAGACAATAAATCATAATTCTGGGCAGCAGTTTGAGGAGGGGACGAAACTCTTACCGCAAGGCAAACAATTACAGCAAAGTAAACAATTAAATGAATGATAGACAAGAGGGGGTGGGGTGCCGAGGCAACGGGGTCTGTTTGGACAGCGGGCACTCAGCGAAATCTTCAAAAGGGCCGCTCAATGTTGGCATTGCACGCTTCGTAAGCAGTTTTAACAGGCGCGCGCCCAGAAGTAGGCAATGAATTCTTTTTCGTGTGCGTTCTTCGTTTTTTTTTCGTACTCAATAAACGAACGACGACGTCGAAGCCAAAATGGCAATAAAAACGGCAATTGATAAGCGTCGAGCCCCGGCCAAAATAAGCAAACAATCAAGTGAACTGCGAACGGCGAAAGCAAAACCAAAAACCCGAAACCGAAACCGAAACCGAAGACCAGAAAACCGAGACCAGCAGCGAGTGAAGGATGAAGGGCCAACGATGGAAAGCGGGAGGGTGGGGGACGGGGGACGGGGACGGGGGCGGGGTGGAGCAAACAAGCAAACTGGCAAACAAACAATCAAACGATAAACGGATGCCAAGTGGCAAGGGAAGGCCGAAAGCATTTCAACCTCAATTTGGCAAATTCTATTACGATAATAAGAGAACGACGGCGGCAAGCTGCGGAGGGGAAGCAACTGAAATCGCCACCAATTGAGCGCATGGAGAGAGGCTTGCGGCGGGCAGGCAGGCAGAGGGGCTGGCGGGCAGCAAATAGCCGGAAAATGTTTTATGTGCCAGCAACGACGGCAAGGAGAGAAGGCAGTTAAAAGCAAAACAATGCAACGCCACTCGCCACTCGAAGTGTATACAAAAATGAGTGAGATCCAATTTCAGTTCGATTGTTATCCAATTTCGAGCAAATAAGTGAAAATGTTTTCATACTCATGCCCGCAAGGCATACGACAATGAATCTATTGTGTCTCGACATAAGTGTGCTTGCTGCCCCTCTGTGTGTGTGTGTGTGTGTGTGTTTGTGTGTGTGAGTGCGTTAAGCGTGTCAATAATTTGTCTTCGACTACGAATGCGTTGAGTTGTGTGTAAATAACAGCCAAAAAAGGATAGAGAAGCAAAAGCAAATAACACGAAATCAAATAATCAGATTGAAGCTGAAACTGCTACACAACTGGAGAGCGAACGAATGAAGAAACGAACGAACGAACGAACGCACAGTTCAAAGGATTCTAATACAGTTTGAGCAGAGTCCATAGTCCTTTAGCTAAGCGGCTTACAAGCTAAACCACAAGCCTTAAACAACAACTCGCAATTTAATCTTCATCTGCCTCTCTCTCTCTCTCTCTCTATGTTTGTCTCTCCTTATCATCCATCTCTATCGCTTTTGAGATAATTGATGAAATCTAGTTGGGAAAGCATTTGCTTGTTGGTTTTTTGGCATTAGCAGCATTTCGGTTTGCCAGTGTTAAGCATCTTTTGATTCTAAGCCCGATTAGTAGCATTAAAGCGGCGCTTATCCAAGCAGAAAAGGCAGCACGCGGAGCAGCCAAAAGCCGGAGCAGCAGCAGCAGCAACAATAAACAGCAAACAGTTGGGGCTATAAAAGTGGCAGCGCCTGATTTTCCCAGCCAAGAGGAAAACATAAAATGCAAATCTGCGATTTGGTTTGTTAAACATTTGCTTAACCACAAAAATGAAAGCGCAGAAAAGAGAAGAAAACGACAGCGGCAAAAAATGTGAAGGAAAATAAACCAAAATGTTGCTCAAGCTGAAGTCTCTCGCTGTTGTCACACAAGGGGAGTGACACAGTCACGACAGCCACGACAGCCTCGACAGCGACAACAACAAAAGTACAACAACAACAAGTACAACATCTAGAGCAGCAGCAGCAGAAGCAGCGACAGCAAGAAAAACAAAAGCGGAAAAGCACATGGCACGAGAATATGGCAGATTATGAGACAAGAGCAACATATGCCAAACAGCAAGTAAGTATCTCGAGCGCGGAAGGCAGGAAGGCAGGAAGGAAGCAAGCTGGCCAGTCAACAAGAGAGAAATGAGAAGAGAAGTGAAGAGACGCGAGGTGGCGGCGAGTGGCGGAGAAGGTGGCGCAAATGAAGGCAAATTACGTTAAATAGAAAAGAAAACTTTTCCACTTTTTAACTTTGGCATACGACTCCAGAGTTGTAGAAACTGGGAAACCAGCAAGCGGCAAACGGCATGCGGCATGCGGCAAGCGGCATGTGGCAGGCGGCAACGTTGCGCGGTTGTTGAACATTTTACAAACAATTTAAGCGTCGCATTAAATTATTGTTACGCTTGCAGCTTAAACTTTAAGGCAGCTGCCAGTGCCAGACTCCAAATCAGAATCAGGTCCAACTGCTTTTCATTTGCCGGCTGCCATGACTTTTATGGCCGCCCACCAATCGCCAAGGCTTTGTCTCTCTCTCTCTCTCTCGCTCTCTCGAAATCTTGCTGTCTTTCTCTGTTGGTCGTGCCACACGCACTCTATCTGAGTTCGCTGCACGAAAAGCGGGGCGCGATAAGAGTGAAAAATGGTAAATTAAGCTAAAGAAAAGCGGCTGCGTCTTAAAAATAAAACCAAAGTCTTTGTTATTGCTGTTGTTGTTGCTGTTGCTGTTGCCGTTGCTGGTGTTGTTCGTGGCGTGCGTCAGACTAAATTAGAGCAAAAACTTAATTTGCCTTTTGGCTGCGCCCAAAAGTCGGCAACGAACGCGAATGCCGAATCAAAAGGGAAAATGGCGCAAAATAACAATTATGTTTTAAGGCAATTGTATTGCTTTGTTTTCCTCTTGTTTCACCAAGTTATTTTCCTCATCGTTGTTGTTGTTGTTGCTGTTGTTGTTCTGCCTTTTTCGGTGTTCTTTGGTTTGTTTGTTTGTGTGTTGTTTTTTTTACACTTGTAATTGAGAATGAAATAAGGTTAATTAGAGTAATGGCCACTTTGCCGCTCTCGTCCTGGCCCCGTTGCCTTTTGCCTTCGCCTTCGCCTTCCCCTTGTGACTCGGCCACTTCGTCTGCCTTCAACTTTGGCTTGCCAATGAAGACATTTCAATTGGTCAAAGCTGTTGGAATGTTTGGATGGTCAAGGCTGCCTTTGTCATAGTTTATGCAAAGCGGTTAACGAAACAGAAGGTGACTTTTCAATTGGCGTCTGATTGTTGCCACAAGCATGCTGTAAGTAGTCCAACTCTCTTCCCGTTTTTTCATTTTCACTCCGAGTCGCAGCTAACAATACGTTTCGCTCACTTTTCAACTGTGGCAACACTTGAGCCCATTTACTCAATTTGACCGGGCCAAATTTTGGGGGCAAGGGGAATGAGTTTGGCACGACACGTGCGGCTGATGCAGAAGCCTCATGCTAAATGAGTTTTAATTGGTGTTAGTGCACGATATCGTCACAGTATTTAGAGATCTCATGTTTGTTGTGCTTGTCATCAACGTGCAAGTTTTGCTTCCGAAATAGTTTGCATGAAAATTTACCCCCAAAAACTTTGTGTGCAATAAGTTTTTTGTTTTTAGATTGTTGTTGTTTAGTGAGTATTACATATGTAACCACAACATACACGTATTTGTAGCCGGCGCTAAGAGTTGACTCTTCGTTTTATGACCAGAGCAGAGCAGAGCAGACCGTCTAACTTTTCATACAATAATAATCACTTTGTAAAAGTTTTTTGCCTAAGCCGGCATGGCAACCGATTCAGTGACACCGAAACTTTGGGTCTGACGTTCGAATTACAAACACCCAATCCAAAGGCGAAACTTTTATCGGACTATCAACTCCCTGCTCTCTCGACCAGCAACAGCAACAGCAGCTAGTTAACACCAGTCGCTTGGTCGTGGGGCCTCCAATAGCAGACCAATTAATACGATGTGTCGTAAAGTTAACTGAGATTTTCGACATGTCAAAGGTTTCACTTTATTATGTCATTGAATGGCTGGAGATTGTCACACCGCATAAATGGCCATATGAATGATTAAACCATGCAATTTTTATGCTCTTGCTTTTTAAATAAATAACCAGTTTCTTTTTTTTTTTTTGACATCTACGAATTGTACTCGCAATGCATGCGTCACTCGCTTTTTTCGATTTGTGCATGTTTAAAAATTTATGTTAAAATTTGATGTACAAATTTAAATTAAATTTTTGCTCTCTGTTTGCCAACTCACACACAAACACACACAGACGCACACGCGATCTATGCATGACTTTGCGACAATTGAAAGGCACAAATACAAACACAAATATACATACATGTATACACAGTTACACAGTTACACAGACGCACACAGAGCAGCGTAGAGTTAAAGCCATGCATGGGTTCATATGGAAAAAACAAAGCTACATATTTCATGGCAGACGGAAGCTCGGAAATGAAAGCAACAAATTCAGACCGAAAGGGTTGCCAACTAGTGCTGCGTACAAACCAAACATTCTGATGATGTGTAGACCTATACAAAAATGTGCTGCGTGTTGTTGAAAGCTAAATACTCTGTAACCTGACTATTTGACAAAATACAAATTTATCTAACAAACTTGTGTAAACAATTTGCGAGAAGAAACCTAGTCGCTTAATTTGCATTTTTAATTGACTTGCGCACTTATGGATTATCGATTGAAGCCAAATAATAGTCATATATTTACCCATTCAAATGTGCGTCTAATAAACTCTTTTATAGCATCGAATGTGCCGAAATTAATAAGCTGTCACAGGGTATAGCTCATCGTAGGGATATAAAAAACGGCAACACGCAATTTGTTGCTAGTGTTGTTTTAGTTGTTTATGACATTTTAATTTCGCATACAGCTGTAACTGTGTGTGTATTGTATGAGGTTTATTTTTTGCCTGTTTTGTGCGTAAGCACACATGCGATTCCGCTCATTATCAACATAGACACACACAGATTCACATAAAAGAATACAACACTGCTGCTGCAATGCGCACTCAATCATAAAAAAGCACACACACACACACACACATCGGCACACACATCGGCTCACACACATGTCAATAGCTGGACGAGTGGCATGTGACCAACCGTTGAACATTTACACAAAAGGAAGTTGTTATTTCGGCTTCCGGTTTAGCTGAATTGTTATTAAGCTCACACGAAACACGCACACGAGCATGTAGAAGTGTGTGTGTGTGTTGGTTGTTATAAGCGAACCGACACAACCGGTTCATTTCAAGGCGATTTCCTGTTAACGGCGCACCTTTAAAACGAACAGATTGATTTCAACTGCATTTCCAGTTTCCTCCATCAAACTCTGCTCTCAGCTTTGAAGTGAATTTTTCACCGATTGAATTTACTACCAGTTTACTTTAATTTAATTAAAATAGTACCTATGAATTATGTGCACTTTCTTAATTTTATTCTGGTTGAATTAATTTGCTGCTCGACTTTGGCTTATTTGTGGCAGTTGCCTTATTAATTGTAAATATAGTGCAGGGTATTGAGCATCCATTACTTTCGGAGCAATTTGCCGCACGTCTTTCTAAACTAATTAAATATTAAGTGAATTTTCTCTGTTGCTAGTGCAACTGAATCATTAAACAATTTGCACTCAGGTCTTGTGATTCGAGACAACGACACAAAGCTGCAAACTTGGTCATTGCCCTTTTGGCCAGCAGCCCAATTGACTGAAATTGACCGCATGCTAAATGCAGGCAGTTGAATGTTCTATGCGTTTTGCTGACAGCAATTTGCGAGTTGCGAGCTGTTGACATTTATTAGCTTGTAAACATTATGCGGCTTAACAGCAGGCGAATGAGAGATTTTCCAGTCTTACACACATGCTTAATGGCCCCAAATAGTCAGATGGCAATTCGATTTGGTTGCCAATTTTCTCTCGGTTTTTCATTCATTTGTTTCGGATTTCCAAATATTTATTTATCAAGTTGGCAATTAAATTGCGCCACGTTTTAATTGCTTAACTGGCATTCGCTTATTTTTGCATATTTTCGAATTCACTTGTTTTTTGTTTGTATTCTCTTCGCGCAACATTGAGTTGCATGGAGTTGAGGTGAATTATTTTTCACCGTTTTTTATTTGTTGGAATTTTAATGAATTAATTTAAATATAATTTGTCAATAATTGCACATTGAATTCGAAAGTGCGCTTCAATTAACAGCGGGCTTAACACTGACCACAACAAAATACACATGCAAAAATACAGCATATTAAACCATTAATTGTTATTGTCCTTTGTCGCATTCATTTTCGTTGTGATTAATTATTCTTTCATAGTTCTATCATCTCAGCTGAGAGTTCAATCTTCAAACGGGTTTGTTTAGAATGTGTGTTTTCCACTCGAGCTGAGAATATAGATTATTTCGATGTGTCAACACAAAGAGCATGCATGCAAAATGGCAAAATATCAAGCGGAAAACGGTCCAAAAAGACGACAATGACGGCGAAAAATGGTTGGTGCCAACAAAAAATAAAAATAGTACAGACAGAAAAAGGAATGGCGAATATACAAAATAACATTGCAAAATGCTTTTCAATCTGCTGAGACACGCGACTGGAGTAAAAATATGCAAAGCAGCTGCGCTGATTGCGCCACACGAAGTGGCATGCAGTATGCAACGAACGAAAGGCAGCAGGCAAAAGGCGACAGGCGAAAGGCGAAAGGCGGAAGGCGGATGCAGCACCAACAAGATGTCAACAAAAATCATCGACTGGCATAGCGCGGAAATGAAGCTGGAAACGAGCTGCAACAACAACAACAACAACTACTACAAGAGCAAACTAGAGCGCTGCAAAAATAGCAAGAATAAAGCAATGGAAAACTATCAGCTAACTCTGCAGATTTGCCATTAAAGGGCAATGCGAGCCGTGCTAAACTCTATCCTCCAGCAAAAGTGCTTGCCACCTGTGCGCACAGTGGGCGAGGAAAGGAAAGTTGTTGTAAGGCATAAACTTGCATTGGAATATAAGTTTCCTTATGCTGACTAGATGAACTAACAGCAGCATATAGTGAACAACAAATTGTTCATCAGTAAGATATTAATTCGGAGTTATCTAAAACAATATTTAAAGCTTGGCATTTAGAAAAGAAAATCTCAAAATTCAATATCTTTTGCTTAGTGAATAAGAATTTTCTACAATTAGCAAAGGCCATTGATTTGAATAACAATTTTAATTTCCTTGCTAGTTTTGCAGTCTTGAGTAGCCAAATAAATACAATTCTTTCCATTGACTGTTTCACAAAGTGAGCAATCTGCACAAATCAAAGTGAATAGTTGCTACGATGCTAAAATTTAAGCACACCAGGCACAAGTTAACAAATTGTTGATTTGCTAAAGGTCTGCGTGTCAATATTTTTCGAATTTCTGTGGTCAGCATAGTTTTGGAAACTTTTGTGGTTCGCCCAATGCAAATTTTTGCCTGTTGAATTTGCTGATGCTCCACCGTGTAGCTGCTTATGCACGGTTCGTTAGTGGCTCAGGCAATAAAAATGTGCTCAAGTGTCGCCTGCTTAAACGAATTGTGCTTCGCTTGGCTGCTGATATTGTTGTTGCTGCTGTTGTTGTTTGGTTTTGTTGCTGCTTTGTCATTACAAGAAACCCTGCAATATTCAGCGATGAGAATGCAACACACCAAACAACAACAACAAGAACAACAGCAGCAGCAGCAGCAGCAGCAATAACAAGAACAACTTATGTATATAAAGTTGCGCGCACGAAACACTTCCGCAGGCGAAGAGCTTTCCGCTTCCGTTTTGAGTGTGGCACAGCATGGTGTAGCTGCTGTTGCTTCCTCTTCCTCTGCTGCCACACAGCCTGCAACTTTAAATATTAACAGCTAAGTGGCGTGTGTCGTGACTCACGACTGACGGCGTTTCTGTGTGTGTGTGTGAGTGTGTGTGAATGTGACTGTATCGTAGGTGTATTTGTTTGTGAGTTTGAGTGTGAGTGTGTTTTGGCTGCGCTGCTTCGATTTTTCTTGCGCTTATCGCTGCCAGGCATCGACTACGTGCAACAACCAGGAGAACAACCCGAAACCGAACTGCCAGGTAACGTCCTGACCTGCCTTCCTCCCACCACCACCACCGCCACTGCTCAGCTGCCAACTCTGCTTCCCCCGACTTCTCCCTGCTGCCGTGCTCCTGTCAAAGTGTCATTTAGATCGTAATGGTTTGATAAGAGCACGCGCAAACACATTAAAACTCTTGTGCTACAACAGCAGCAGCAGCAGCGGCAGCAACAACAACAGCAATACACAAGTGGCAGTGGCAAGAACTGCGCTCGAGTATCGATGTTCGGCATCGGTTCACATAAGCCACTCATAAGCTGATTGCGAGCCATTTGTCCTTTGCCTCTAATTCACTTACATCCGCATTGTTGTGGTAGTTGCAAGTTGCGAGTTGCCAGTTGCCAGTCGCTTGTTGGACAGGGCGCAAATCGTTGGCAATTAATTGAAATCAATAAAAGGCTCATTGAAATCAGGTTACGTATACGTCATGCGCCGCCGCTTATTCAATATGATTCAGCAATTAAATAAAACATACCCACTCAGGGCACGTAATGGGATTCAAATTGGCTCCGAAAAAAGAATGCGGTCGCTTACCTGCAAGAGAAGAACAAAAGAAAACAAATTTTAGATAATTAATTGGATTAGGAATTTTTGGTTTTTTATTTATTTTCGACGTCGCTCTTGCTGTTGTTGTTGTTGATTCTCAAGTTTTTTATAGCATCATGAGACAAGTCAGAGCAGAATAAAGAGAGAAAAAATGGCATGCCAAGAGTTGGCAGCGCAACAATTTTTTAATTTTATGCCCAACGATTTTGAAGCTTCGTGATTGGTGGGGGGCGTCCGGGGGGGTGGGGGCGTGGCAAGCTGTGTGGGACGCGCAAAGCGCATGAAACGGCAACCAAAGTGACTTTCTAATTAGTTTGGTTTGTCAAGCGAAGGACGCACGGCGAGCGCACGACGCACTTGACTCAATTTACGCGAATTACCCATACAGATACCCACACACACACACACGCACACCAACGCATACCGAGAGACAGAACATATACATGCACATATTATTATATGGTATCAAAACTCATATTTGCTTTTGCTTTTGAATTCCAAGAATGTTTTTGGCCAACCGCCACATGCTGAAGAGCGAAAGTGAGTTGGAGCTGCAGAGAGACACACGAAAACGTATAAAAGCAGAAAAATGTGAGGCCATAAAAATATGTTACAATGCTTCGTTGCCTTATGAAAGAAATTATAAAGGAAAATTCGCCCTCAATGACTGTCGTCTCTCTGTCTGTCTGTCTGTCTGTCTGTCTGTCTGACTGTCTCAGTCGTCGACCCCTCTCGCTCGCTCAATATCTCAAAGCAGGCGTACATATGTGTGTGTGTGTGTAGGCAACGCGATGCCGCAATTTCCGCAATTAAATAAAAACGCAAACTTAAGCCGCGGGCGAAGAGCGGTGAAGCGCTGGCGACATGAATGTCGAGTGTGTCGCGCTGCGGCGAAATATTTGCATACGCTGTAGCTGGCTGCGGTTGCTGCTTGATGGCAACTTGCTCACACACACACACACACACACACACACTTTCACGGAGCTGAACACACCCTCGCAACGGCACGCAACGCGTTAATGTTTTTTGATTTGAACCTCAGCACCTGCCGTCAATGTTGCCTAGCACTCTGTGTGTGTGTTAGTTCATTTAAATAGCGCACACACACATATATATAATATACTTCCACACACTCACACTCACACTCCCGCCATAGGCCAAAGGACACACGCATGTTAATAGCTATCAACACCGTTGGCCTCTCTACATTTTGTTTATTTCGCATTTCTTTTGGCTTTTTTTTTCGGCATTTCAAGTGAACTTTTTCTGCGTGTGGCAGTGTGGCAGGCAACCAGACAGCCAGCTAAGAAAATGGATACTTTTGACAGTCGTGAAGCCTGCGGGGAAGTGAGCACAAAAATCAAATACGAGCACCAAACAAAAAACAAAAACTTTGCTCATTTGTTGGCCTGATACCAGAGCACGCACTCATTTCACTCTCAGTGTGTGTTTGTGTGTGTATCTTAGCATCTTTTGAAGCTGATGTCGGCAGTTAAAAGAAGTACAAATTACAAATATCAACATCAGCAGCAGCAGCAGCAGCAGCAAAAGCAACAGCATCACATTCTAAAAGTAAACTCCTTGCCTGTCTCGAAATATGCTTTTAATTTTATATGCATAACAAATTTATGCAAAGTGCGCGATGCGATCGCCAGGTGTCCTGTCTGCATGTATGTGTGTGTGTGTGTGTGTGTGTGAGTGTTGACAGCCTCATGAAATTATATAAAGATGCCTTACTAGGTCGTTGATATGCTCCAGTGTCGGCCTATGCCATTATATTAAAATTGCGACTACGTGCGGGTTAAAAAATGTATGCCAAACAGTCAGACAGACAGACTGGCAACCAGACAGAACAGCTGGGTCCATGGAAAGTGAATTTTGACAGATGATATGTGCTCTTTAAAATGATGTTGTTGACTCTGGCGCAAAACGCTGAAAAACTCGTGATTTATTTAGTGTAAAATAATTTCACTAAAATACAAATTGCTGTCCTATATATATATTTATTTTTTCTTTTTTCTGTTTTAATTAAACGAAATGTGTGTGTGTGTGTGTGTGTGTGTGTGTGCAGCGAGTTGAAGTTGCCGCAAAACGCAGAGCTAACGAAATGCCTAGGAGAGCGGAAAGCGTGCTGATTGTAGATGTTGCCACAGAATAATGCCACAAGGTTGCCCTGCTGTTTTGGTGGCCAAATAAAAACCATAAATCCCTCAAAAATTGATGCTAAGCTCAGGACTTAAAACATGAGCTGCACGACACACGCACACACACACACACTTAGAAAGGATGGCAGACACACAGACAGACTGCGGCTCCGACACGTACGCATAAAGCACTTTTAAACCCGCTTAATGTGACGCACAGCAGACGAAATCTGTGGCAAGCTCCTTCATGCCCTTGTATGTGTTTAACCCAAAAATATAAACAACAAAAAAATAAATAAGAAGTGCAAGAAGCAGAGCCACAGCGTATGGATATGGCAAGAAAAAAGGCACTTAATTAGCAACCTTGACTTTAAGCGTTGACACGTCAACGCTGAGTTAAATTTAAAGCAGCTTCTCCCGCGCTCCGAGCGTGTGAATCCAGCTGAATGTCAGTTGACTTTAAAGCACTTTCAAGGAGAGGCGCCACCACCTGCTGTGCTTTCTTTCCTCTTTGCTTTGCTGTGTTGTGTTGTGTTGTTTTTGTTTCTACTTTTTTCGTTTTGCCTTCGACTCGTGCTTTTTGTGCTGGAATTTTGTGCAAATAAACACACACAATTTTAATTTACTTTTTGCGCGCTTCGCTTTGCGCATTTTTTCTCATTTGAAGTGAAATCGAGACAGCTAGAGACCCATAAGCAGCGGTTGCCCCACAATTCACGTGGTGCTCTGCTACCCACTAGCCATAGAGAGCTCTGGCTCTGACTCACAGTCCGACTGTGGCTCTGTGACTGTGGCTGAGGCAATGGCTGTTCTTGGCAGTCATTGCCATCCCAGCAGCTTTTTGTCTTGTGCTGAATTTTTAATTTGCCTGGCAAACATTGCAAGAAGGCAGCGGCTGGCGTTACGAGTTACGCTTGGGTTACGAGTCGACTCTCTCCCTCTCTCTCTCTCTCGCTCTCTCAAACCTACCGCAAAACCTTTGCAGCTACCTTTTGATGAAGGTCATGCCCATGTGATTCGCCAGCATCAGCATCAGCAGCAGCAGTCGAAGGTTAAGTGCATAGCGCTTCTGCTCGAATGCCTTCTTCTTCTTCTTGTCACAGAGATGTGGCTCGAGTGTGTGCTACAAATTGAAATATTACGTTGAGCTTCATGCGCAACCTGCAGCATCACTTGCATCTATGCTGATTTTTTTTTTTGTGCCTCACTTACTTGCAGATAAATGTGGCCGGCATTTGCATTACTTGTGTGAGCTGTGTATTGAATTTAATTACAATTTGAACAGCTATAAACGCACAAGTGCAGCGACACGATTGTGGATTTAATGCGTGGGCAACGTCACGTATACGCAATAACATGAAACGGGTGCGCTCACAAAAATATGGCAACAGTCGAATGTTGTTGCAGTTGCAGTTGCAACGCAGTGCCGGGGTGCCATGTGCCGTGTAGGGGAATGCTGCAAGAAACGCTGACCCAGTTTGACTTTGGCTTCATAACTAATTCACACACACACAGTCACACACATGCACACAAGTTGCGCTATGCGCGGACCATGGGGCAGTACATAAAACATCGTTGTTACACGGACCTTCTGGCACCTGTGCGCGTTGTGTACACACACACAGCACACAGCAGGCAGCAGGCAGCAGGCAGCAGGTGAAGAAGGGCAGCGACGGCAGGCTGCGTCCAAACTCGAAACGCACCGGTCGAGTGGCAAGTTGGGGTCGTGCCCAGGATCGGGTGTTGCAATATAATTAAGGTGGAATAACTTAAGAGCATTGTGTGCCAAGTGTGCGTGTATTCGTGTGTGTGTGTGTGTGTGTGTGGTACGTGCAACGTCTGCTCAGTTTAAAATTGATGCAATTTAAACGTTTGCATTGGCAGTGCCAAGCAATGATTGTTAAGCACTTAAAGACCGCAGTTGAGTGCATCAAATTGATAATGCCCAGACAAAATAGCCAAACCTATAACGAGGCATGAACCGTGAGGGTAAAAAATATTAAAAACATAACTTGAGCGAATCTCTCTTTGCCTGACCATTGCGCAAAGTTTACATAACGTAAAATGAGAATTTTATTCTGATTAAAATCGTACAAAAAAAAGAGAAACTCGTCGTGCAGTCGAACATATGTGATGCATAGTGGAGACTGTGACATGAACATGAAGGAGGTTCGTTGACTACTTTTCCTTTTTGGCTTGGCCACTAAAAGAAAATTCCAATTCAAATGCGAAGTCGAAGTCGATGGCGAACTCAAGCAGCTTGTGTGTGTGTGTGTGTGTGTGTGAAGGATGTGTGCAAACTCAATCTAAATGCTATAAACTGCAAGACGTACTCGACATCGTCGTCGTCGTCGTCGCTGTCGTCGTCGTCGCTGTCGTCGTCGTCGCTGTCGTCGTCGTCGTCGTCGTCTACGTTCTCGTCTACGTTGCTGTGTGGCAGGAGCAAGGACTTGGCTGGACTATGTTTGCTGTTGTTGTGTGTCGTAGACTTTGCCGCATGTCGATGAAAAGGCATACGGAAATTTTTATGTCCCTCAACGTCAACCTCATTGCAAATTGTTATGTATGTCCTTCACTACATGGGTGTGTGTGTGTGTGTGTGTGTGTGTGAGTATAATGTAATTGGAGTAGTGGTCGACTGCGTGTGTGTGTGCGTGCGTGTGTTGTTCTTTTACGATTTTGCACTCTTTTTTTGCGGTCGAACCAATCGATTTTGTAGTGCAATTGGCGAGCGATTTTAGCCACATTCTCAGGTCGATTCTTTAGTGGCATTTAATGACTAATTTGAGCAGGCGAGTTAATTGGCTGTCTGTCTGTTTGTCCGTCTGTTTCTCTGATGGCCGCTGACCCAATCAATCAATCAGCCAGTCAATCAATCACATTTACTTGTAGCATACTTGTCAGAACAAGTTTCAAGTATTTTGCATTTCTGATGTTCAATTGGCCATTTTTATAGCGAACTCGCTGCGCTCTCCATCGCAGCCCCACAACCCCTGGAAACGCAACAAAACCAAAGCGAATCCAATCGAAACGAATCGAATCGAAGCGAATTGAATCGATATTTATGATTATTTAATAAACTCAATTATAGGGCCAGCTACTGTGATTGCGTGCAGGTGTGTGTAAGTGTGTGTGTGTGTGTGTGTGTGTGTGCTTGTGTGTGTGTTTGTGTGGGGTTGTTGCTCCCGCATTTTGCTTTGTATCGACCGCTTGAACGATTGGCCGGAGAAGGAGCTAATTCAATTTACATTTTGGCATATTTCATTTGTTGCTAATTTGACATATAAAATTTTACGACGATTCTATGAAAGCCCCATTAAAACGGCGGCCACTCAACTCATTTTTTAAAGTTTTCCGCACTCTAGTTGCAAACTTTTTCACAGTTTCACAGTTTGACTGCCCGTTGCGATTGTATAAAGTAGTTTCAAATTTATTTCCTGATGGCCTGCAAAGGCAAAATATTAATTTGATTGCATCGCAAAACACTGCAGTGACATTGGATTGGATGGTGGGTTGAATGGGTGGTGAGCAGTCGGTTAATATCGGTGATTTTGCAAGGAATTTTTAATTTGAACTTTTGTGCTGTAGTCAGTTTGGACACGAAAAGCTCGTTAACTGCTTCTTCGAATTCATGAAGGAAGCAAGCAACAAACCATTCTCCATTCCACAATCCACAAAACACACACATTTTACAGCAAGTGCAGCAGCAGCAGCAGCAGCTAGAGACTCGATGGAGTGGCATGTTTATTTACTTTGTCCCCGTGGCCAATTGGAAAAATGTTCTTTCTTGTCTCTATTCTATTCAGTCTGCAGCTCTATTGCAATTGCAATAGCTATTCCTGTTTACGGCACGTAGCAACGCTCAGCAAACATTTAAAACAAGTCGAGTTGCCGTGCAGGATAACAAACTTATTCTACACACACTTGCACACACCTTGCTACTTGCTACTTGCTGCTTGCTGCTCTCTGCTCTCTGCTGTGTGTCTGTTGCCACACAATAAAATACGAAACAAAACCTCAATTCAAAGTGAATATAAATTGTTTTACAGCTGACGTTTGCTTTGCATTTCAAATAGTTCAGCGTCTCCATTGCAGACAGACATGCAGACAGTTTGGGGGAGGAGCACTGAAGTTGGAGGTCAGCGGGGGAGTTGCCACGTAGCTGCCGTCACTTTCCCGCTCAATCCCAGTTGACGGAGTGGCGGAGGTCGATAGTTCCAGCAGCATCCACAATCAGCTAAGCCGCGTCGATGCCTTGAAAGGTCATCGTGTTAATTGGAGCATAAGTGATGGCAGCTGCCGCTATCTTCCTTCCAGCTGATACATAAGCACACACATACTCGTATGCCTTCCTCTAAGTATAGTTTCGCATGTGGCGGCAAGAGAGCGACGAGAGTATTTGTGTAGCCAGCGAAGCGTTAAATATTGTTTGCCAATAATGTGTCGACTTCATTTAGCAGCCGCGCTATATTTAGAGCCTGGCGCAGATAGTGAAATGGCAATAGTTGAAAGTGTTTGTGGCAGCTTTAAGTGAATTCACCTCGTTTAAAGGTCAAGCGACCAAATCGGATGAATAATAAAATTATTGACATTGTTGAGCAGCAGCTTCGTCGTCAATTGCTCTGACTAGAATTGCGGTAAAATGAATGAAATTGTCATCGGTGTGCTGCATAGAAATCACAGACCTGATGCTGAGTGAGAAAAGTCTTTGAGAAGGAATTATAAGAATGCAAGCAAATTAAGCCAGCCAACTGTGTTTTCCTGGGCACATAGAAAGCTCATCTAAATCTTGGATTAGAGCTGTTAGAATGCCATAAATAAAAGAGAATGCCTACATTAAAGTCATTGCTGCAGTTATATAATTAATGCAGTAATATATTGAAATCTATAGAAATAGTTTGATTAATCATCATACATCACATTTAAAACTTAACCCACTTTGAACACTAAGTTTTCCGTAGCTCCATTGCAGTTACTTGTGCTTGTTGACTTACCCGATCGTCCGATGGTTAGATTCAGATCTGTCTCCAACGCCGTCGTGGCTGACGATAGCGACTTATCGGTGGGCAGAGCCGGCGGCGGCAGGGGTAAAGGCCCCACCGTCGAGGTGGTGGTGAGGTCGCAGCATTCGCGTTCGGGGAACTCGCTGCAGCGGGCCAGGTGGAGGGCGCCGCCAAAGAGCGTGACCCAAACGCTGAGGCAACAGGAGAGGATTTTTAGATTTTTAATACGAAATCGGGTCATGTTCGCTGTGTTGGGATGCGCTTTGTTCTCCTGGACGGTGCTGGAGACGCTGGTGGAGCGATGGTGAGCGATGTTGGTGTGCTCGTCAGGTTGATGATTTTAATAATTCTACAAACTGCTGTCAACACACTTTGCGCTTTGCTTTGTCTACTTTTAATTTTGTTGCTTGTCAGCCAGCTGCAACCCTTTCACACTTTATAGTTGAGTGCATTTAATGCTCTGTTTCTGCTATCAGCGTGGCCATTGTTGCTATTCTTATTATTATTGCTATTATGTATAAATTTTGTGCTGTTGTTGCTGCTGCTTTTGCTGTTGCCTTCTCTTGCTTTGAGTTGCCATTTACAACGTTGACTTAATCTAAATCCTAGCTGCACTCATTTTCTGTGTTGTACTTTCTGTTTTTTTAATTCTGACGCCGTCTTACATAAAAGCACTTTGTATTACGTGTGCTTCACTTGGCCGCATTGCTACCTTGTTGATCGAAAAATGCATAACGAATGCATAAAGAAAATGCGAGATAGTTCAGGAACATGAATATTTCATATTGTTCCTTTTGTCGTCGTTGCCTTAAAGTTGACTCTCTGGATTGACTAATTTGTGGAAAATGAAAAGCACAATCCAAAAATTGACAGCAAACTAGACAGACAGACGGACAGCGAGGACAGAGAGGACAGAGAGAAGGCAGTCAGCTAGTCAGGGGAACTAGAAACAGTATTTACAATTACTTTCGGCAAAACTTATATAGACAACAATAGACATAATGCAGCAATAACGACAACAACCCACAAATACTTCTCTGCTCGTATCCATAGGTGAGCTGTCAAGCCCAGGAGAGCGAGTCGTGGGGGGCAGTGGGGAAGCGAGGAAAGAGCCGCCCACAGCAAACACTGAATAACATAAAAAAGTTTTTTTCATTTACAATTTGCTCAGTGAGTCTATGGCAATGCAGCCAAAAGCGGCAACAGCAACCGCAACGGCAACAACAACAATGACTAACAAGAAAATGTTGAAAAGTTTTAGTGAATGCGAAAAGTTGTTGGCTCTGTAGTTGTTGCTGTTGCTGTTGATGTTGCTATTGATGTTGTAGTTGCTGCTGTCGCGACTTTCTGCGGTTTTTGCGTTGTGCCAAGCTTTTAAAATCGTTGCTCTTCCTTTCCGCTTCCGCTGCCAGTCGGCTGGGCAATACAACTAACAACTGACAGCTAGAGAACAGCTAACTGGGCAGGCAACGCGGCGTATGCGCAATATGCAATTCAGTCAAATTAATTCACTTTGCTGCGCTTTTATCGAGCAAATCGCGCGCGCAAATGTTGACAGAATCAATAAAAATATAATTTGCTGTGATTTGGCTCAAAGGAAGAAATGCAAAACTCGCGCTAATGCACTCGCAAAGCGAGCAGCGAGCAGCGAACAGCGGGGGAAGCAAACACTTCTGTGCACAATCATGTAAACAAACAGGAGACAGGCAGACAGACAACAGGCAAATGCCGCATGCGTTCGCCAGAGCGTTAAAAAAAATTATTGCCAAACAACAACAATAAACAGACTAAGGAGCAGAACAGCAACAACAGCAGCAGCAAGGAGCATGAGAGAAGCATTGGAAGAGAGGCAGACAGAAGACATGTTGCAGTCAATCACAAGCGGGCGCGAGTGCACAAGCGACGAAAGTTGCCAGTCAACGAAGCGAAATGTAGGCAAACACACCAACACACACACACACACACGCACACACACATTGAGAGTGAGAGCGAGTGCGAGGGAGGAAGGAAACTGCAGGGCGCGAAGGCGTTTTGTGCATTTCCCTTGTTGTTTCTGCTTGAAATGATTTTTTCGCCGTGGCTGCTGCTGTTGCTGCCTCTCTGTGTCGCCTCTGTGTGTCGCCTCTCTGTGTGTGTTTGTGTGTGCGTTGCCTTATGGAACATAACGAGCCGCACACGACGCAATAACATTTTTTTTTTTTTTAGTTTTTTCTTCATTTTCTTCAGCATTTTTTTTTTGCTGTGTGGCGCGTCGGCCGTTTGAGGCGTGCACGTTGTCAGCGTCGCTTGCTTTTGAGCCAAAGTGTTGCCATAACGAGCGTAAAATGGCGCCAAAAGGACGTCGAGGACGACGTAGCTGCCAAAGACAACACAGCACACAGCGCACAGCGCGTTCTAAAACAAACACAGCCTCTCTGCTCCTCGGCCTGACTGTCTGTCTATTTGTGTGTTGGTACATACATGAAAAAATAACGAAGTAAAAATTGAAACTAAAATAAAGCCATATTTGCCTCACAAATTGTTACGTGCGGAGCAAGCAGACTGAGAGCGAGCCACACACACAGTGGGCAACCTGCACCTCACTCGCAATCCCACTGCAAATTTATTTATTTAAAGTTGAAAGTTGTTGCATAAGTTAACGTTACGTTTCCGCAGCAACTGCAACGGCTGCCGAAAGTCATTGCCAGAACAGCTGCCGCCATGCGTGACCAAAGCTGTTTCGCCTTAGCCTCTGTCTCTGCCTCAGCTTTGTGGTAGAATTTTGCAAATTTAACATATTAAAACAGTAGCTGGGCGGAAGGCAGTGAGCAGTGAACTCAGCAGATGTGCAAATATCTGTGTCAATGGTCAGGCTTTAAGCCCTGCTCGGCTTAGCAGGCCAACGATTCAACTACCAGCTGTGCTGGCTACACATAAAACCTTCTATACTCCATATGTGTGTGTGTGTGTGTGTGTGTGTGTGTGTGGCCAAACAAGCCAATAAATATACCACAAATTGTATGCAGCCAGTGTCAGTCGGAGAATTAGCACTGCATTGACGTTGTATTGACTTGGTCAACTCTCTGGTGCAGAGACTAAATGCCAAACCGCATGCCTTTCACATGCCGGCCCAAATTCGATTTAAATTGGAATTCTTCGGCCAACAAAGTCCGACACCAAGAAAGCGGCTTCAAGCAGCAAGCAGCAAGCAGCAGACAGCAAAAGCAAACTCTTGAATGCCACACATACAAACACACACACACACACACACGCTTTGGATGTCAGCCATGCCACATGCCACATAGCGCAAGCTAAATGCATTTGTGAGATAATTTCGAGTAGTCGAATCCAAGTAAGTCAGCTATAATAGACTCCGCTCTGCTTGCCTCCTTGCCCCCTTGCCCCCTCGCTGCACCTGCTGTGAGATCTAATTAGGCGCTTGTCAGCGTCTCATAAAAGTTGCAGCCGCGTTGACTGACGGCCCCACAAATTACGCGTACAACAAACTTTAACTGCTCAGCCCTGCACTGACATTGATGTAATTAAGTGTGGTCTACATTAAAAAGATATCACTAGACGGCATTTGCATATATAGCTAGCTCTCTGTCTCCTCGGCGGCATCCACAAGCTTCTAGCTGGCAGACTCAAGTGACAGTTGTCGTCTCTGCATGACAAATGCAATTTAAGTTTGCTCAACTGACATTAATACTGTGCAGTGCACAGCAAAGCATAATAAAAGTGGCGCAATGTACTAATTAACTGATAATTAATATATGCTGATCACTTTAGCAATTTCAATTACCGGAGATGCATGCACAATATACAAATTAGTGTTATTCATTAAACAATATAATTTTTGGCATATGTCAACTTAAATATCTTTTATATATGGTGAGCACTTCAAAAACATTTTGACACATTTCTAAGTAAAATAATTTATTTCGATCACAATTGCTGTCTGTGAGCGATGACATTAACAAATTTAGTAGTCTGAGTTTACTAATCTAACATTTGTTAATAGGAATCGCCTTCGCCTTTAACTGATATAAAGATTTTCATTCTAGGAAATTTAATAAGCCCTGCGGCAAGCACTGAATCGGAATGTCATTTTTCGTATGGTTTGATCTCTGGTTTAATTCAGCAATTAATCTTGCATTTAACCAGACAGTATTTAACTCTATTCAGACTTTGAAAATTCCACTTGCTCTTCTATTTTTTTGCAAGTTTTATGCGAGTTTAATGCAAAGCCGTTTTATGTGCAAAGTTTCAACGGCATCTGGAAATTGTGCGTTTGTCTCACAGCTCGCAGCTTGATGATAATCTGGCCGGCTGTTTGCCTGGTTTGTGTTTGTTGACTTTGGTCTAGTTAAGGGAACACACCCAAACACAAACACACACACTTTGAAAAGCGCATAATTACATTTGCAAAACTCTAATGAATTTGTAATAATCTCGCAGTGGCAAAAACAAAAACCATGCTTAAAGCATGGAAGCAGCTGACAATGTGCCCAGTAATGAGTTGAAGTCGCTGCTGCCAACGACGTCTGACAGTCAGTCAAGCAATCATTCAGTCAGTCAGTCAGTCAGTCAGTCAGACAGTCGCCGCTTAAATTGCACACAATTCTGCTTACTTTTGACAACAGCCACAGCAACAGCAATAAAAACAACAGCAGCACAAAGTATAAGCGGAAAATCAGTAACTGGCACACAATTTTCTGGCTGTCTGTCAAGGGGTCGGCAAAGCCCTGTCTCATATATTATGAAACAGGAGTTTTATTGTTTCTGAAATTTGGAATGAGCCAGCTCATTTGATCGACGCTGCTGTTGCCGCTGCTGCTGCTGTTGTTGCTTTTACTTTTCACTGTCTGCCGCTTGCCGCTTGCCGTTTGCTGTCTGCCGTCTTTCTGGCCCTGGCCGTGGCCGACTGCTGTCAAAGTCTGCCATACACACGCCAGTCTCAGTGTGTGTTCAGTTGAGCACTGCTTATTGCAGCGAAATGGAAATGAAAAATACTCATATGACAATTATAAAGCCAGCAGACTGATAAAGTAACCACAGAGCACATGTCGCATCGCATCGCGTCTCGACTTGTCGTATACGTAATGTGGCATTTACTTAAATATTTGCGGCATAAATCAATTGTCTGTGTGGGCGACTCACAGCAAGAAGTGAGTACTAAATCTTTAAGCTGTCGCTTCAGCAGCCAGTGCAATGAAATGCGCGACGCTTGGTTTGAATTATTATGCGAGACACAGAAACTTTTTTAAGGGCCCACGCACAGGTGATACTTAAAAAGTCTTGAGCTATTTTTAAAGAGTGTGTGTGCGAGGGTGTGTGTGTGTGTGTTGCCATTTTATGGCCCCGATTTATGTGTATCGATTGCCGAGACGGCAGCCACATCCACATGCGTATGTGAATTGCTGCAGCTGACTGAGCGTAGATGACGTATATGAAATCATCGATCGATTCTTGAACTAAATAAACATTTTTAATTGCGTCTGTTGGGGGCGCACGAAAGACAGCGATGGAGAGAGAAAGAGAAGCACTCAGTTATGGCGATACAGAGACAGCGATAACCTTTTGGCATTACAATACAGTTTGAACTTTTCATTATTGATCCGGTGTAAATGCCAAGAGGCATTGTGGCCAATTAATATGATTTCCAAGTTGCGATTACGCAAATCGTATATTTTGCCTTTTCGACTGCCCCTGAAAGTATGCAACGGCTTTCGGTCGCATCATTAATAAATGTCGCAGAAGGGCAAACAGCGCAGGTCACAACAGCCAGCAGCGTACACAGGTCAGGACAGTCTCTCGACTTTAGCTACACTTTGAAGCATAATCCAATCGACCCGGCACACACACACACACAAACACACACGGTCAGTCTCTGGAGGAAAGAGGAATTGTACTGTCCATGCACATGGTCGGCATTAGGATAATGGATGATTACTGGGAAACGTGTGGCATGCGGCGTGGCGCCCATTTACATGCAGCAGCAACGTTACTCAAAGTCATGTTTCGTTTTAGGGTTGCAACACACACACACACATACACACACACACACACGCATACGTATACGTTGAGAAAGTCAATTTCGTGTACAATTTTATTTGTATACAAGCACAAAACTCGCACACACACAGACAGAGTTGCAATCGCAGTCAGACGGCACTTAGACACACATTTGGCTCGTCTTATTGCATGCCTCGCAATTTATTTGTCTGCCCCGAAAAGAAAAATCGTTGCAAACATTACAGTATAAATTTTATGCATTGACATTCATACGCCCCGTTGTCCCCCGCCAATCCACCCATTGCCGAATATTGTTTGCAAGGGGACGTCGTCGTCGTCGTCGACATCGACGCCAGGAGTTCTCTGCGACAACTACATGTCAAATTGACCCAGTTATGCAGTGCTGCCCAAAACCATTCCACACTGTCACTCTACAAAACCGACAATTGTCTGCTCTTGCACTCATTTTTGCGGTATGTCTGCATGCAAAATTTGGTCAATAATTTGTAGTTCTGCGCCATGAGCACGACTCTCTCTCTCTCTTGCGTTTTGCACAGGGCTTTCTCCCCAACCATTGCCATTGTCCATCAATCATATTTTTCAGCTGTTGTTAAACGCCCTCGCGCTGCCGTTGTTGTTTAATGTTTGCAATTGCATTGATTTTCAATTTTTTACCAGTCATTATTTGTGTTTACAATTGGTTAACAGCATTTACGTGGCACACACTCTCGCACATAGCAATTGTTTGCTATTCGCGCCACTCTTTCAATAATTGCATATTAAACAGGAATGCGCTTCAAAAGTAATTGATTTAATGCATGTGCAAACTGCTGTAAACTGAGACCTTAACCTTAACAACCCCCAACAATTAGCATTGATATCTCTATTGCAGTTAGCAAATACACACGCAAGCACACACAAGTTGATGGTCGTAAATCGTTGATTATGTGCTTGCTCTCTGGCACATTTTGGGTAGCTGGTGATGTTGGCTCGAAGGGTTGATGGGCTCGTAAATAACGACAGCTTCGACTCCAACTGCCTGCCTGCCATTCGTAGTCTCTAACTACGATTCCATTTCAACACTGACCCCACATTAATAATGCAAATTGTGCACTGATATGTGAGTAGATAGTTCTGTTCAAGCTGCAGAGGGGGCAGGTCAGGTGTTTAAGGCTTTTGCCATTTGTCAGCTAATTGGGTCAACAAACTACAGCAGTGCTGCTTGTATGCTAGACAATCGCTTCGTTTATAATTTAAACGGCACACAATGACAATCACTGTTGGGCAGTGAGGGGCAGACAAACCCTTAAAGTTATTAATAAATCAAAAAAAAGAAGAAAAATGGGGGGTGTAAGGAAAAAAAGCTTACACGCCCTGACCAGACTGACCGCATCAAAGCGACGGTGCGTATGAGCGATATGCAAACCAAACGGCGTTTCTCTCGTTTTCGTTGCTTGCTGTGCAATTTCTTCTTGACACGAGTTGCTCGCAGTACTCAAAAATATATATATGCACAGATATATATATATATAGCAAGTACATGCTCATATATGTAGGTATGTATAAAGTAATTCGGTGTTGTTCCAATAAAGTGCTTCATAAATATTTATTGGATTATCGAACGTATCGGACGCACGCTCACACACAAAAGCATTCGAGAGCAGTCGCTCCTGCTCCTGCTCCTGATTCTGTTCGTGTCCTGTCCGTACGCAACGCAACGAGTGCCATTGCCATAATGAATATAAACCAATGAACATTGCAATAAGCGCACGTATGAATAAATGAGTGCACTATTGAAAGGAACTGCCCAAGAAGCATGTCCCGGCAATAAGATGGATGGCTGACTGCGACCAGACGGAATTTATGCTCCTGTCTAAGCGACAGACTCTCCAGCTTACGGTGTGAGTGAATGGATGGAATGCTTTCATGTGTGTTGGCCACAAATAAGCGAATAATTAAAGTACACTTGAAGCTGAACGAAGAGGGCAGCGCTCAACAACAACTTGATGCGACAAAAATTGCATTGATCAATTAATTAAGTGCCTAACAGGCAGATCCACTATTAATTGGGCTATCAATTAACACGCCCGAGCCCCAATTATGCACAAACATATCCGAGAACACACTCGATGACAGCGGCACCGGGCATTATGGAAATGCATCGGGCTTTGTTCTCATTATGTGCGCATTAAATGGATATTCAATTACATTAAGGCCTTATTAAAACCCATCAAATAATGTATATGCGAGCATTCAACTGCGCTGGCATCGCAGCATTTTTGTCAGTCAGGCAAACAGCTAATGCGAAATTGTATTTATTATTTATTTTGACATTTACATCAACAATCAGAGTCTGGCGAGCAAACGAGGCGTAGGTGTAGCTGTACCTCAAGGTGAACCTGAAGTGTGGCTCTGCATGTATTTTGGGAGTGTCCACATACATATTTTATGGCCTGTCATTGTTTATATGCATTGTTCAGAGTTCCCACACACACACACACACACACACATGAGTATCTGTGTATGGGGGAGTTCCTTATTGTGAGTTCATTTACACATTTTACAAAAACATTGAAGCGTGTAATACGAAACGGGGGGAAGCTACAGCAACTGCTACGTCTGATGCTGCGGCATAAGTCAAATAAAACTGATGGTGCTGCACACACTCATACACTCACCCACACACTCACACACACACACACTCACTTACCCAGCAGGTGTAGCTAATGTATTCATAGAAAATGACAACTGACAAGAGAATCACACAAATGGAAAATCTGACTTGCTGAGCTTTGAATTTTTGTTTTGATTTCCCTTATTTGGTTATCTTTTATTTTGTTTTTTTTGGTTCCGTTTCATTCTGTTCCATTTCGTCTTGTTTCTATTTATTTTGTTTTGCTTTGTTTTGTTTTGCTGCAGCAACAAGACAGTTAGACAGCTCATGGTGCCAAAAAACACTAATCACATGAAAATCGAATAAATGACATTGAGTGCAACTGTCAAATGGTAAATGGCACGAGCTCACAATGCTCAGAGTCGCGACACGAGACTAAACTGCCAATAGCAAGCAAATATTATAAGCTGCAATGCTACCCAATAACACATAAATATATAAAAATAAATAATTGTGATCACATTTTTAATGTGCTTAAAAATCAACTTACAACCATGCACAAATTCTCGCCTAATTTTGCATATTTTCAGCTATTTTAACAACTTTATAATTCAATCAGCCAGCTTAATTTAAACTGTCGTTAACTTATATTTATTTTCCCACCTTCTTAATGCCACTTAGCTGCAAAAACTATAAGGAAAACCCACAGGTTGATAAAAGTCGCTGCTCAACTCTCTCGATTAACGCAAGCATCAACTAAGTTGAATTTTCAGAATATTTTACTTGGTTATTCACAAAAAACTTTCCTCGTTGAATGTCTACTTCACGCACATTGATTTGGCATATTTTAAAAGTTGTTCAGCTTGTTGTGGTTAAGTTTAAATGCCACATACAAGTCATGAATTAATAGAAAGTCGTTTCGAAACTCTACTCGCTTCCCTCAAGCCTCGACTCAATTTCATAATTATTAACGACCTGGGCTTCGTCCATGTGGAGTGCAAGATGCATGCGCTTACAAATCGAACTATAAAACTCATTGTCTGCAGCTCATAAAATATTCAAAGGCAAGGCACCAGGCAGCGTTCAGCGTGATGCACAGTCACCGAGTTTTCAGCAAGTTTGCAGTGTGCAAACAGTTAGCTGCTGCCGATTCCCTGGGCCTGCCGTCGCCGTTGCCGTTTGCCGTTGGCCTCCTGCTGATGCAGGCGACGATAAAAAAGAAAGAACGAACGAACGAACGGGGGAAAAAAATAGCAGAAAAGGCAACGAGTATCCAACACAATGTGCTTAGTGGCGCCAATATGGCCGCACAATTCATACATTGTAATATCGATTACGAAGCACTCGAACTCGAAACACGTTACACACTCACATGCACACCTTGAGCACACACACACACACACACACACACACAGGCATACAGCTAAGAGTTGTTGCGAGCGAATGAATGTGGGTAGCTGAAACCTCAACCACTTGAGCCCCAAATGCCGTGCGGCATGTACAAGTTGTTGCCCCACGCTGCGTATACGTATTAATAAAGTGCCGGGTTAGGGGGCCATTGCCGTCGTCGTCGCACATAATTGCAGTCATGAAACGCATTATAATACGTGTACACACAGCACACACTCACACTCACACTCACACTCGTGGCTTTATGAAGCCATCGTGTCGAGACTTATTGAGCTCATTCGGTAAACCACAGTCTGGCCAGGCGCATTGATTGATTATATCATTGGCGATTGATCGCTTGAGTAATTGTTGTTGATTTAATAATTTATTGTGGTCGCAATTATTTAAACTGGTTAACAACGGCACAGCAAATGCCATTTGAGTTTCATGCTGCGTTTCAATGACATCACTCGCTTTAAAATAGCCATCGATCGGATAGAGAAATACTCTCGCCTGCTCTTGAGCCAGCCGAGGGCCAAATGGAATTCATTGCTAAGGCAAATCAGCTTAGTGGCACCCGTAAAAACAAGCAGACGTTGCAGAAAGCGAGTCACAAAGCTGCATTAAACCAAACCAAACACACACACTCACACACAGAGTCGTCGTAGGTGCAGCTGAAATGATTCATGATTGCAATGCAACGCCCGGCGAACGAATGTAAAATGCAAAGTGAAAGGACCTAGGACCTAGAGGTCCTACAGCCTTTGTGCCCTCCCGCACACACAGGTTGGAGAGTTGAGTGCGGGTGCTCGAGCAGAAAAACAAATATTGTTAGAGTTGTTGTAAATGTTATAAAGCAACAGACTGCGGCAAGAGGGAACGAAGTAGGGAACGAGAGCGAGAAAATAAGCAAAAAACACAACACCTGGCAATGCCAAAGTATAAGAAGCAAGAAGAAAAAAAAACAGAAAACGCGCAGGTAACTAAGCAAAAAACTGTAACAACAACAGCAACAAACAGCAACGACAACATCAACAATAACAAGGACGACAACAACAGCAATAGCAGCAGCGAAAAAAAGTTAAAGAACAGCAGCAGAAAAAAATGTCAAGGTAAAACTAACAAACTGGTGACTGGCGACTGACGGCTGGCGGCTGGCGGCTGGCGAGGCGTAGCACCGGAAACGGAAATGGGAATGCGAGCGAACGTTTAAAACGAGCAAAGCGAGTGACTTCATTCGAATCGCGCTCGCCAATGCAATAGTTGCCATTGATAAGCAACTTCAACGGAGATGGAATAAAAAGCCGAAAGAGTGCAACACAAAAAACAAAATGGAATAAAATAAAAAACAGGTCGACAATAAATTGGTTTGTAATTAGAGTGTATGCGAGAGAGAGAGAATGAGCGGGACTAGAAGTAGAAGGAGGCAGCGCAAAGGACAGGCGCAAAGTTCGAATTGTCGTTCAAAAGTAATTAAAAAGTTCACGGCAAAGCGAAAAGAATGAGGCGACATCTCGCGATTAAGCGGAATGAAAAATACACACAAAAAAAAAAAAAAAACAAAAAAAGGCACACAAACTTTTGTTTCAGATTTCTTAACGGAGTTGAGAGCAAACGAGTTGAGAATGCATTGAAATCGCTATTCAATTTATTAGAGCACATCGCAAATCCAAGGCAAAAGCCAATTCAGTCGGCGAGCCCAGTAAATGAGAATTGTTCGGGCTGTTAACCCAGAAAGCAACGACGACGACGAGAAGACTGGCAAATTTTTTGTCGTTTGGTTAAATGCAGTGCGAGGCGTATTTTGTGTACTTTGTGTGTGTTGAAGTAGTTTATGCTTAAATTCCGCAAATAGCAACAGCAATGACAACAAAACTGCCTAAGCGGCTCACAAACGAGACCAGGACAGCAAAGTTGACAGCGACACAGCAGACGGCGAGACAGACAGCAGGATAAAGCAGAAGGCAGGAGACAGCTGAGCATGGCGTATGCAATGGAACGCAATATTTAGTGCTGCTATTTACCCAAAAAACTG
The DNA here is from genome assembly GCA_035047445.1 of Drosophila siamana. Lineage (NCBI taxonomy): Eukaryota > Metazoa > Arthropoda > Insecta > Diptera > Drosophilidae > Drosophila > Drosophila siamana. The sequence goes on along the minus strand of JAWNPP010000004.1, from coordinate 11,659,479 downwards.
CCAGCCTACACACACACACCTCACACACATGGTGTGTGTAGGGAGAGAGAGGTACCTTATATTTCCACCCAAAAAGTCATCCCACTCGGTGGCGTCGTTTTTCGGGGCTTGTGTGCCAGGTAATCACGTCATTATCACGTGAAATTTCGGCATTAACGTAAATTTACGATTTGCACATGAGCACGACGAGCCCCGAAAAAGAGCCACAAAAAGTCGAGCAGAGAATGAAAATAAAAATATATATATATATACGTTCCTAATACATATGTATAAAACTACTAACGTGTAGTCGCAGTCTTAGTCGCAGTCGCAGTCTCAGTTAGACGGGCGACGGCCATGAAGCCAGCCCGTCTCCGTCTGAAAGCCTGGCTGCCTGCGACGCACATAAACTCACATTAAATGCGATTGCCAATTTATTTACTAAGTGAACGGCAACGAGCCACGAGCTGGCTGGCTGGCAAAAGGTGGCCAAAATGTAGCAAAGAGAGGCGGAGCGAAACGCAGCTGGCTCAAAACTTGGCTCAAATTTTAGAGCGGAAATAGTGCTATTGTTGCTACTGTTGTTGTGGACTGTTAGTAATTGAGGCAGCCACCAAAAAGTTGTTGCAAAGGCTGTGCCACACACAATCGCACACACATTCAGAGTTCCACACAGTTGAGTTAACAGCGATTGTTGGCAAGTTTTTTGCATACAATTAACGAGAGTGGCGCGCCTAGGTAAATAACAAGATATATACTATGTAAATGCGATAGTTCTAAGAGCAAGTGCTGAACCACATTAACCCATTAGCATTTAACTGAATCGCAGTGGAGTGAGGTGTGTGTGAAGCCTGCCGTTTTCGCCGCTTGACTGACTGCCTGACTCCTTGGCTGAGTCCTGAGTCCTGAGTCCTGATTCTTTGTCTTAGTGCCTTCTGCCTACGCTCCTGATGCCTTCCTGGTTGCCTGCGCTTTTCGCTTTGCTGTACAATTTTCCAACACATTTGCCAAATTAAATTATATGGCATATGCAGCACCAGCAGCAGCAGCAACACAAATCTCTGGCAATGTTTGCCCTTTTTTTTGTTCTTCTGGAGGGTTTTTGGTTTTGTTTCTGGCTTAAATCATATGAAAATCACACTTGACTGACTCTGCTGACACTCGGTGATTTACACGCTCGCAGAGCTCGGCGCGTAGATTTTTGTATTTTGCTGTTTTCTTTGCTCACGATCGCGTTGGCGCTGAATGTCTTGGGGACTTTTGGGGACGAACACGCACACGTTGAATGAGTGTAGTATGACGTCGTCGCTGGTCACGCACGAGTGAAGCACACAAAACACTCGAACACTTAAAACACTCGCACACTAATCAGTGCAGTGTTGTAGTCCAAGCCGGGGTTGTACATAATTCATTTGCATCCAAACATTTTCATTCATTTGGGCGACCTAAGGACACTCGCACATGCTGATGGCTGGCGAGTCGGATTCGTAATTCGTTCGATTCGCACGCTGCACGTTGCACGCTACAAATTGCCCGTTTGCTATTGGCCGCGTGTCCGTTCCTCACGAGTCTTAGTCGCAAACTGTTTTGTCCCTTTGGCCACTGCCACAACTGCTTCGCTTCGTGTCCTCGCCACGCACACGAGACACGATTGCCGCGATTGCTTCGGCAGTGTGTCGCTCGTTCGTCGCTCGGCCCTCGGTAAATTCCAACTTCGGCTGAGCGAGAGAAAGAGTGAGAGAGAGAGCTTGAAGCTTGTCGTGTTTGGCGCCAAATTCTTTGTTGTGTGTAGAGTTTTGCGTACAGTGGCTCTCAAACTGCAGAAGCCGCAAAGAGGACAAGCCAAAGTGGAATTTGCGGCACGAGTATTTCACGCAATTATTGCAAATTTCTATTTCTATTGGCATTTCTAGTTGCATTGGCATTTGGTTCACAGCCGCAGCCTCCGCTTGCATCTCTGTGGCATTAGTTAGTGGCATTTCTTCTATTCTCTTCCATTCTATATGCAATATACTATTGGCATTCCAGTTGCATTTGCTTCAAATGCAATCAATTAGGAGCAACTCGTGAAACTGCCAGAGCCAAATGGAATGAGCAGCAAGTGCGCTAATTTGCTTTGCTGATGAATCAATTACAATTACGAGTCGCTGGCTCTCGAATGTGTGTCAAGTGGCGCAATCAGCGAATCCCCAGTCTGCCGCCGTCAGGAATACGGGGCAGGTAAGTCTACCAGCCGCCTCCTCGCTACCCACTCAGGTGGCCAGAGTGGAGAGTATGCAGCAGCAAACGAAGAGTGAAAACGAGCGAGCGAGAGAGAGGGAGAGAGAGAGAGAGAGCGCGTGAAAGCAGAGAGCTCAGTGAGAGCGGCACTGCAATTATCCGTTTTGTTTTGATAGCGTATTCGCAGCGTGGTCCGCAACGTTTCACGGCGAAGCTTTTCATGTTGGCCTAGGACTTTGCCTGCGTGCGAGCAAAGCTCACGTTAACCACAACGACGAAGACGATGGCGATGGCGATGGCGATGGTGACGGCGACGCGTGGCAATGTCCAATAAAAATTACGTATACGCTGCGAGCGCCCAAAGCGTCCGTCGACTTAGTGCCACGAGCCTTGCGGTAATTGGCAAAAAGAAAAAAATAAAAAGTGAAACAAGAAATACTGTAAGAGTATCTGAGTTGCTTTGCCAGCAGCGACTTGGCTGCCACATCTGCAACCTGCAACCTACACCCGCCACATGCCCAGCGGCCGTGGCAGCTCTTGAAGTTTCTCAAGCACCAGCGACCCATAAAACAATGAGCACGAAATTCGTCGACGCAGGGCGGCGTGTGGAGGGAAGGCAGCTAAAAATTGGCGCCGGCCTAGACGCGACTCTTGCGACTCGGACTCGAACGTGGACTGTGGCATGCGGCATGCGGCATGCGGCATATCAACGTGTCGCCAACGCAATAAATCCATAAAGCCGGGCCCGCCAAACGCACGAGTGAATAGCCAAAGCCAAAGCTATATAGCAATGATCCACACACACACACACACACATACATATAGAGCTGGCTGCCACTTCGACCGCCCACTCAACACACTGATGATGACGCATAGCTGCACGTAGCTGGCGATTTTGCGTTTCGGATGGCGCATGAGAGCACGTTATAATTATCGCACGAAATCAAAGCATTGCCATGCCGACCCTCTAAACTCTGTGGCCCCCCGCTTGACCCCCGCTTCCCTTCCTGCCTCTGGTAATGGGAGCCCACTAACTAAAGGCTGCAAACAGCAAAGAGGGCTTGCTGTGTGTATTTGCGAGATTTTCGCCGCACAAATGTCGGCTATAATTATTTGTATACAATGCAGATATAATTAGCTGGCCAAGCAAATGCCCAATGGCTAATGGCCAAGGATACTCACACAGGGCGACGTTCAATCGGTTGACAGACTTACCTGCAAATAAAAGAAGAGAAAACACGAATTAATCGTTGTTAAAGTTGGCGAAGTAGTGTTTAAACATGGCTTTAATTGCGCACGGAAATGCAAATTGAATTGAAATTTTCAATGGAAAGTGAGAGATAGAGAGAGTGAGAGAGAGAGAGAGAGAGGGAGAGAGCGAGCATAAACAAGAAACAGCGCTTTTATTTGGCGGCCAACATCAAAGCAAACACTAGCAAAATAAGAATTACACACACTCACACTCTGCTGTATTTGCAAGCCCAGTAGCTATAACAGCAGGGTAACAAAAAATACAAAAAAAAAAAAGAGAGAGAGGAGAAAAACGCGAACTAAACTTCAATCGATTGGGAGCGAAAATAAAACAAATTTTTGGTAATAAACAAAATGAACGCAAAGACACACTGTGCAAAAACAAAACAGAACAAGACAACAACACACACACACGGTACACACAACATACACATGGAGAACAACAGAACTACAGACAGCGTAGAGTGCAAATTTAGCTTGCTTTGAAGTACAAAGCGTTTCTCTGAGTCGCACGTCGGCAGGTGGCAAGCAGTCGCCCGTTGGCGCAAAACCTACAGCCGCATACAGCAGCAGCCTGGCAGCCAACAGCAAACAGTTTTGCTGTGGAATTGAATTTACAGCGAGGCTGGGCTTAAACACCGCAAGACGCCATGCCGAGCGATGACTACGTGAGAATTGCTTATTTCGCGAAAATTAAAAAACATCACAAGCAAACACTCGCACTCACAGTCAGACTCGACGCGACTCACACTCACATTCTGCAGCAGCAGTGCAAAGGCGAAGAACACGGAGACAGACACGCACCTACAAATATATACACAGATATATATATAAAATAGTCAAGCTTCTTGCTGCTCCTGCTGCTGCTGCTGCTTCTCAACGCAACTGTGACAGTTGCAGCCACTTGAGTGGCCTCCTTCCCATTCTGTTGCCTGGTTTGTTGCCCTGCAGAAGGCGCATAATTAGAAGCAGCGCACAAACAACAACACAGTCGCAGGCAAGCTGGGCAAAGCACTTGGCGAGGCAGTCAACAGCGAGCGGCAAGCCACAAGATGCGAGCCACAGAAGGTGGCGCAACCAGGAAGCTGTAACAACAATGCCTGTATCCATGTCAGCGTCAGTCAGAACAATTGCATTCAGTCACTCAGTCACTTAGTCAAGTGAGCTAAAACTTTAAGTTTCGGCCCGAAACTCATCCGGTCTGCAGCTAATTGACGTGTGTTGCCAACCCCAAAAGCGACCCCGACTCCAAGTTCACGCTCGAGTCCCATTCTCTTTGGCACTTCGCCTTTGTCCAGCTCCGAGTAATGCATCAATTGTGTAGCTGTGCTGGTGTGTGTGTGTGAAAATGTTAATTTCCAGCCATAACACACATAGGGCTAGGCTTAGGGACATGGGGAGGGAGGCACGCACACGAAAAGGACATACAAAGCAAATTGTGTGCATTAGGCTGAGCTCTATTGGCCCGGCTACAAGTCGAGTGACTCAAATGAACACTTTTCAATAAGGGCAGCTCAACACGAACCCGAACACTAACACTAACACTCGCACTAACGTCTCGGTCTTGGCCAGGGCCCAAGTCAAAGTCAGCGTCAGAGTCAGCCAGCTGAAAGGTAACATTCGACAATTTCATTTTTTTTTGTGGAGGGGGGAAACGGTTACGGTCGCAGGATACGTATAATAGAGTCGACTCCCAAAAAGGACACACAGCATAGTGGAGTTAACAGCATGGCCAAAAGCCTTTGCCTTTACCTTTACGCTGCGTATACGCAATATTCACACAATGAACGAACGCTTGTTACCGGAAGCAGCTCGAGCATGAGCAGCAAATTCATTTAAATAAAATTTTAATCGCATTGTTCGTCGTCGTCGTCGTCGTCGAGGAACCCAAGTTAAGTTGTTGCGTCGACGAAAAAGGGTTCAATTCAGCGCACCGAATGGGCTATTGAATAATTTCAAGCATCCTAATGAGGTGCCGTGCCATTCAAGTGTAAACACACGTTCGCAATTAGCCGAGAAGGTGTGCTCGTCTCTTATAGTCTGATGGCACTTGGCGCCCTGATTTGGCCATTAAATACACGTTTAAAGGCGGCAGCCAGCGAAGACTTCCCTTAAAGCACATCACAGCTAATTGCAGCACTTGAACTTGACGATAAAAGATTAAGTGTCTTGTCAATTGCATTTGTCACTTGAAATTAAGAGCTTGTAGTCCGAATTTACAGCAGATAAATAGTAATTTGTAATTGATTCAATAAATCAAATCTACTGCAAACTGAATGCCCACATAATTCACTATTATATTCTTGCCATTCGATAGCTTATTAATTGCGTATTGAGTTGAAATTTATTTGAATTTGTATAATGAAATTATTGCACTTCTAATTTGAAGTTGAAACTTGATCAGCGCTACATAACTTTTGGCTCTTAAAGTCAATTATAGCTTGTGGCTTAATTAATTGATTGGAGCTCAGAGGTTTTGTTAGCTGGTTTAATTGTTTACAGCTTGCATTATGCTGTCTGAGCTGTGTGCTTTATAAGCCGGCGTCATTGGACTTGTCATCATTTGCTGCGCCCAACAAACTAGCGGCCATGGCACTCAAAATGCAACAGAAAAGTTGATGGCAACCGGCAGAATAACATTCATTTTGTACCTTTACACCACTTCACACACACTCATCCGGCCAAATGGAGAGAGGGAGAGGGAGAGAGAGAGGAAGGGAATGTGGAGCAGCGGCAGCCACTTGGGCTGGTTGACTGTGGATCGCGCTTGGGGTAAATTACTTGACAGAACGCATGAATTTCAAGCATTTTGCAACAGCAAAAGCCGTCATTCTCAGGCTCAGGCCCAGGACGAGGCACAGGACGAGGCCCAGGACCAGGAGCAGGCCATGACAGAGCAAAACTCTACACACTACGCACTCATGGCGGCAGATAGTGTGGCAGGCGTTAGGTGTTTGTGCTGTCTGGTCGCATTGTCTGTGACTGTGACTGTGACGAAGTGTTGCCTATGTCTAAGCGAGAGAGTGTGTGTGTGTGTGAGCGTGTGTGTGTGTCTGCTTCCGTTCATAACTTGACTCGACTCGACTCGACTCGTCTCGACTCTTGTCGCCTCAAGTTGACTTGACGGACGTGGCTTATTGTTTCATTTTGGGGGCTGCCGCCTGCGCTTATGACTGAAAACGCATACAATAGCAATTTATCATGACTTAATTGTCTGTGTGTGTGCGATTGACTGTGTGCATGAGTGTGTGTGTGTGTGTTTGTATGTCTAGTGTACTTGTCAGTGGCGTGTCAAGACAACTTAGCTGTACTTAGACTGCCGCAGGTTGAATTTTGGGCGCTTTACCTTATGCTTTATCCCTTTCGCTTTTGCCCTTTAAGCTGGTTTTCTGTGCTCTCCTCCGCTCTGCCCACAATAGCGTATGACAAAAAAAAAAGAGGAGAACGGAGCAGAACTTTGGATTGACACTTTCCATATTCGCGGCGGCTCTATTTGCCATTTTCGCGGCATATTTCATGCGCGCGGATAAAAAGCTATTAGAGCTCACAGCAAAAAGACAGCGAAAAGACAGCCAGCAAACGACAGCTGTCTTCAACTGCAGCCCCAGTGCATAAATCTTGCCGCTCATGCCTCAAATGTCAGCCAACGCCAGAGGACTCTGGCCACACAAAAATAAAGCAGGAAAGGAGCCACAAAAAAATATAGCGGCCTGTTGGGGAGGGGGAGGGGGGGGCAAGCTGGCGTTGTGATAAAATGTCGCGGCGTGCAGCTTTTATGTGTGGCAACTGTAACTGCGACTGCGAATGGAACTTGCAGCATGGAGCTGCGACTGCGACTGTGACTGTGACTCGGGCAACCCGCGTCTGCCATTTCTTAAGCCCGCAGATTAACTCGAGCTTGTCCCGCGGTATAAAAGGGTGATAGAGTCGTGGATGGGTGGCGCTGGGCGTCATCGTCGTCGTCGTCGTCGTCGACGTCGCCGTCGTCAAGTCAAATTGCAAATTGCATATTCAAATGCGCGCGGCTTTTTCTCTAGTCTGCGGCTGTCTCTTGTACAAATAGCAAAAGATTTGCGCATGCAGCGCAAAAATAAATGCAAATGGAAAATGCTTGACAGGCGCAGCGCAAATGTTTTGCTCCCAAATTGAAATTAAATTCGCCTGTCCCACGGGGAGCAACGCGGCACAATCATATGGAAGAACTTGCATATAGGACAAGTACAAGTTGAAATACAACGACGACTACTTCGACTGCGACTACGAGTATGTCTCATATCTCAGATCTGACCCCAAAAATACAAAATGCATGCAAATGTCTTCTCTGCCCTCTCTGTCGCTCTCAGCCCCTGTTAGCGGCTAAGAAAGCAGCCAAAAAAAGAAATAGGAATATATTCTACAGCATAGAAAGAGAGAGAGAGAGAGAGACAACTCGACAGCCCGAGTTTGCCGAGAGCGTCCAACAGACAGCAGACACTAATGCTGATATGACTTCATCTTCAAAAGACGACATGCCAGCAGCAAAAGCAGCAAAAGCAGCAAAGGCAGCAAAGGCAGCACAAGCAGCAAGCGGCAAGCAGCAGGCAGCAAAGTGCAATAGCAGCACCAGCGATTGCGCAATATGTGGGCGCAATTTGTTGGGCTGCCTGAGAGTGAGTGCTACGCTAATGATTCCACTCATTTTGTTGGCCCCAGTCAATTTAATATGCTCAGCACAGCGACAACCACAACAACAACAACAACAACAACGACTGACATCTCGACAACAACGGCGACACAGGATAAAGCCAAAGCCAAGCGAAGCCAAGCCGGCAGTCCAAAAAAAGGTACTGACAGTTCCCAGTTCAGTCTGAGTTGCAGTCTTTCGATGCAATGCAGCTAGCAGTCAACTCAACTCAAGCCGACTCGAGTGGGGAGTCGACTCGACTCGACACGAGTCGCGTCGCGTCGCGTTGCGTTGAGTTTAGTCGAGTCGAGTTGGCCTGCTTTGGTCGCTGGCCTGCCAACCACTGATGACAACTTAAGAATGTCATTAAATTCTCATACAGCACACACAAAAGCTGCATGTGCTTCATGGCGAAAGAATTGCCACGAGGATTTTAGGGACAATTTAAGTAGCACGGATTTAGAGACAGCATCAGCGCCCGCAACAACTGCAACGACAACGCTGACAACATGAAGAAACATGAAGACGGAGCCCACTAACATCCACAACAACAACAACGACAGCAACAACAATGGCAACAATAGCGACAACTACAACAACGGCAACATCTAAGAGAACAAGCGCAAACCGCAGGGACAGGATGCAGTCTGCTGCATGCTGCATGTGGAATAGCAAGCAGTTGTCTCGCCTCAGCCTCAGCCTCAGCCTCAGCCCCACTTCCCCAACACCTTGTGCCCCGCACTCTGCCGCCACTTGATTCGTGTTTCGCCCCGCAAGGAAAAAACTAACTTGCAACTGCAAAACTAAAAGCAAAAAAGGAAGAATTATAGAAAAAAAAAAGAAATTCGAAAAAGAGATAGAAAATAAAAATGCACAAAAAAAAGAAAAAAACAAGAAATTGCTTGCACCAAGCTGGGAAAGAAGGCAAGAAAAAAGATTCCCCTATTGCTGCATGGATTCTCGTTTCTTTGCTTTCTTTGCATTTTCTTTTCTTTTCGTTTCGTTTCTTTTTTTCTGTGCTCTTCATTCTGCTTTTGGGTTGTGGTGCAACTTTTTCTAAGCGTATTCCTTACGACATGTGCAACGCATTCGCATTCAAAAAGTCTATTTCCCGTGCAATTGCAACAATGCGGTGCGGCTGTAATTGCGTGTATGTGTGTGTGTGTGTGCGTGTGTGTGTGGGTGGGTGTAACAGAACATGTCGCTGCAAACGTCATCTGCTCCTGCGCCGCACTGTGGCACGCCTTTGGGCGCCAAAAGAAAACAAATGAGTGGCGGCTGAAGACGGCAAATTGTGGAATGGATGAGGTGACTGCAGAGCTGGGGGCTTATTTAGTATGCAAGTTTGTAAGCGACATCAACTAACCGAAATTACACACACTTACAACACCGCACACACTCCCAGAATACCTAGAAGGTGGCAGAACATTTAATGTGGGCCTTGACTAGCTTAAAGTCAAGCATTTTGAGGCACTACAAAAAATGAATGAATTGAGTTATCTCTTGGCACTTTTGAAGTGGTAAATTAATAGTTTTTGATTTTATTATATTATTAAATTTATGCTAACCCCTTGGGAAGCCTCTTACCCTAAAGACAAACTGACAAAGCTGAGTGCTTAATTTGTGATTCTTTTCAAACTGCTTTCAACAAAGCACTTTTCATTAAAAAGAGACTACAACATGCTTAGCAGCAAAGATGGAAAAGTCAGTAGCAAAAAACAAAGCATTGAATTGCATGTGAGTTAATAAAAAATAAATTGAAAAAATATATAAATAACTGGGAAAATAAAAATGGCTGGAAGAGAAAAATATATACATAGTTTAGTGCGGTCAGGATTGTTTATTTCTATTATGCGCATCAGGAGAAATGTAAAATTCATAAGGATAAGGTAAATGCTGACAGCAACTTGCGGAATAAACAAACACAATGTGTAATGGGAAATGGTCAGGATGGATCAAAGGATGTGGCAAGCACACAGTTTGCCACAGTTTGCAACTTTGATGTTGTTGCCGTTGTCGTTTGCTGTGGATGCGGCTGCTGCAGTGGAGCGACAGTGCTATTTGCTTATGCGATAAGCATAAGTCGGCAATTGCAATCGCCCAACGCATGTCAAACGCAATGCAAGCGAAAGCGAGAAAGGTCCTGTCACAGGACTGCCACATATTGAACGCTTATTGACGACAGCCAAGAAAGTAAATGCGAGACAGCGGGCATTTATATTAGACATTAAAAGGAAACGCATTCGGCATTCGAAATGCCCAACATGTCGCACAGCACAGCAGCTGGATCAAAAGCAAGAGCGGAAGTTGCAGATGGAGCTGTAATAGCAGCTGTAGTATCTCTGTAGCAGTTGCCACAAGCCAGCAACCAGGAGCCAGGAGCCGGACTATTACTGGCATTGTTGATTGCGCATAAGCATATTTATAAAATGCAGATTGCAAATAATACATACAACGACTGCTGGCTGTGCTGTGGCAAGGCTTTGCCTCTTCAGCGTATTGGGTATTTGTGAGCGATTATTTATTCATTCATATTGATTAGTTGTGCCCGAGCTGGAGTGGACGACGGTCGACAGACGACAGACGACAGACGACAGACGGCGGACGACGGTCGACGGTCGACGGTCGACGGTCGACGCAGCGGATTGTTAACCACGCCCACGGGCCAACGACACTTTCCGGCGTTGTTACCACAGCAATTGCCAATGTAATTGAAAGCACACACACTCATGGACACACACACACACACCTGCAGACATCGAGTGGTTGGCAGCCACAGACACAAGCACTTCAAGATAAATGCCTGTGGATGCCCTCAGGCAAAGGTAATGGTCGTGTTTTTGTTTTTTTCTCTGCTTTTTTTTCATGCCCTGTTCGCACCGCGATTTTCATTTTATTTCGCCAGGAATTCTCTGTTTTCGTTTTCGTTTTTTTTTCCCCCATTTCACACATGATTTCTGATTGCCAGCCTAATGCGCCAGACAACAACGAAGACGACGAAGACGATGACGACGACGTCGACTACGAGATGCCGGAGATGAGGCTCAATGAAAGCGAAACGCTCAAGAAATGCCAGCAACCAGATAAACGAAAGTGAAACGAAAAAAAAGAAAAAAAATTGAAAAAATTGCATGTAATGAATAAATTTCGAGTCAAGCAGGTCGATGTTGTTGTTGTTCAGCGCAGGGTTGGGGCGGGGGCAAAAAAACACGGTGAAAATGAGCCGAGGAAAAAAAAACGTGTAATGGAATTGCTGTTGCGTTGAATTTTTCAATTTCATTCAATTTACAGTCAACGACGATGATGCCACCGCCTCCGCCGCCGCCCAGCAGCGCATGTTGCATATATATGTATATATAGAAATGTACATATATGTTATTTTTCTTAAAGTGCTTGTGGTCTTGACGGGGGCTGGGGGGAGGTTGAGGCGGCAGAGGAGGCGTGGCACCTCAAAGTTTTAGCGGAAATGTAGCAATTTGTATGCTGCGCCTAAACGAATTTTAACGATATGTGAAATGATATTCGACCTGGGCACTGATCAAAAATGTGTTCGCATTGTGGCAAAGGTGTCCTCCCCTCCCCTCCCCACCTCACTTACTACCATCAACACAGCTCACACACACATATGTGTAGAAGTGTGTGTGCGTGTCTGTGGTTCTTTACGTAATTTCACCTTTCGGCAAATTGCCGCCAGAAAGCTCATTAAAAAGTCAACGTATGACGTCGAGGCTCTTAAACTTGTAATGCCATAAAGGTATATGAGTGTAAGGGCGACAAGGGCAGGGAGGGAGAGAGCGGGGCAGGGAGAAAAGAGAGAGAGAGAGAGGAGGTTAGGGGCAACGTGACAGCAAATATGCATTGCTATTGCCGCTGCCGCTGCTGCTGCTGCTGCTGCTGCTGCTGCTGCTGCTGCTGCTGCTGCTGCTGCTGCTGCTGCTGCTGCTGCTGCTGCTGCTCTGAATATGGCCGGCCAATTCACACAACACACACTCTGGCAACGCTGCGTGACAGCCACAAACAAGCTGGCAGCTCAAATGGGCTTAAGACGAGCCCAAGCCCAAGCACGAGCACGAGCACAAGGACGAGGACGAGAGAGAGAGAGAGGGAGAGAGTGAGAGCCTCAGCTGCGGGAGGAATGTTGCGGCATGTTGCCCATGGTCACAGCAACAGCAACAGCAACAACAACAGCAACAGCAACACCGACAGCAACTAGCGCAGCGACGACGTCAACTTTGTTTTCGCTTTGAGTTCTCGCCACAAACTGCAAAGTGTCAACAACTTGTAATCACCCGAACACCCGAACAAACCAGCTGAAGGTGGCAACAGGGGGGCAACTTGGACAAGGGGGCGTGTCTCCGGCAGCAGCCTACACTTGGTCACATTTTAACACCTGCTCGTTATCAACTTTTTCTGGTTGTGCACAAAATAAAAGTAAAACCAGCTGCATAGCAAAAATGTGAAGAAGCAAAATAAAAAACCAAAAACCCAGCCGAGTCAAAGCACCCGAAAAACTTTCCGCTCTTCCAGCAGACATTTCTATATGTATTGCAGATTTCTCTCTATATATATATATGTATATATAATATATATTTTTTGTGTTGGCTGGCGTTGGCCCAAGCCTGTCACTCGAGTCCAGAATTATGTCAAAGTTGTGGCAGCTAGCATGCAGCATGCAGCAGGCGGCAGGCAGAAGAAGGCAGGCAGATGAATGGCGAACGAAGGCCACCAGGTAAGGCTAAAAACTGCATAAAAACAAATGCCATAAACTAGCAACTTGCAACATTCGGAGGCGTGCCATGGTGTCATAGAGTTGCAACAACAGGCGGCAGCGGCTCATTAGTGTTGTCAGCTTTTTTTGATGGGGTTTGGGGAGCGGGTGGTGACAGCGGGTTGCTGCTGAAAGCCAAACGTTGCAACTCTGTCATCGGCCTGTGGTTGCAACCTCAATGCATGCATGTTGTTGACGCTTTTGGCCAACATGGAACATGGCTGAAATTCAGCATTCGCTGCAAATGAGCAGCCCAAATGGCTGTCAATGCGCGCAGCTAATCCAATCAGCCTAAATGTTGATTAGGCATTGGTTTATGTTGTGGAAGACAACGAGAAGAATTAAGCAGAAAGCGAAAATTCGTGTGGTATCCTCGACGACAATTACGATGTCTGAAGTGACTTTAAGGCAATAGAAATTATTAAATGTTTGATTGCAAACTTGTGGAGATGAAGTCAAATGATTCAATTTATCTTTAAAAGCCTTCATAGCATCTATTGTATTGTGGACAACTTAAATTATTATCAAAACAAATTGAAAATGCTGGAGTAACAGAAGAATGTATTTGTGTGTTGGGCCTCAAAGCGAAGGGGCCGAGATAAATTAAGTAAGCAGGCGCCCCCGTCTAAACTGTAAACTGTAGACTGAAAATGAAAAGCGAAAACGAAAACGAAATCGAATCGAATTTTATCTGTTTAGCATATTTGGCGGTGGCAACGGCAGCAGCAGAGGCAGCAACAACAAAGGCGCAAACGACTGCCAAGGGGATGCCCAAGCGAAAGGCATAAAACAATTTAGATTCAATGCGAAGGATATGCGTTTCGATACGCCGCAGGAGGATGTGGCAAAAGGATATAGAGTACAATACACTCGATACGATGATATGCATACGCATACGACTAAGAAAACGATGGAACAACAACAGCCATGGAGAAAAAGAAGCAGAAACAAAAGTGGAGGCCGAGCCGGCGATAAATGTGCAAATTTCCTCAAGACTCGGCTGATTAAATGCCACTGAAAACATAAATTGCCACTGAAAACAACATTAGCCCAGGGACGTGGAGAGGCCAGCCACGAAAGCGGCCGTCGAACCACCCAAAAAACCACTCAGCCCCGCCACAAACAATGGCCGCCTTTGACCTTAATTTGAATAAATACTCTAACATACACGCAGAGAGCGAAAGATTAGGAAAGTCGTGAATCGTGAATGTTGAATAAACTCGCAACGGGATGGGGAAGGCAGCTGGCAGGAAGCGACTTCAAATCAAATATTATTACCATATTGCCCGTTTGCCCTTGCCGCTTGCCACTTGCCACTTGCCACTAATTACTTGGCACACAAAACGCAAACGTCGACCAAATAACAACAATATGTTACGCATACGCCGAGTGTGCTGCACACTACTACAACAAATCGACACGAAACGACACGAAATGTCTTCATAATAAACCAAAATAGAAAATGCAAACGAAATTGACGAAATAAGAAAAACGAAACACGCCCAGTTTTCCCCCTGTCCCCGCACCTCGATGGCGTCCCCGTTGTCTGCTTTGATTAATGGTCGAACCGCAGTTCAGAATAAAGCCCGGGGTCAGGTGGCGAGTGGACAGACGTCAAACGTCGAACACAGCAGCTGATGAGAGCGGTTGAGAGCCGAGACGCAAACTGTCGAAAAGTGAGCAATCACTGCGAATGCGACAAGCACGCAATTTACTTATTACCCATTAATGGCGAGGCGACAACAGTAATAACATGTAATCCTACAACAAGAGAACGTGTTGGATAATCGATCACAGCAACTCGATGCGTCCGAGTTGAGGGTTCCACAAAAACCAAATCGGTCGCTTCATTAAACACGTCTGAGGATGACAAATCATGTCGTTGACAATTCAGTCAACATTCAACCGGCGAGCGGCGTCGACAGGCACTCAAACAATGACGCAACGGGCATTGAAATAAAGTGATACCAATGAACACTGCTACTTGTCTTACTTGTCCAACTGTCGGGCTGACGACGGAGCTGCTGAGCAGCTCAGTTAATAACTTTTTAAATGCGTCACTCGAGTGCGCAAAGCCAAGACGAATTTCCACTCGCAATCTCATGCATAACAAAGTCTGCCAGCAATGGCACGAGCTCACGCAAATATAATTAAACTCTGGCCAAACGCACGACAAATACGCAACTAGCGAAATGAGGGTAGATTTCACGCTACCCTGTAGCTGAAGTGAACTGTAGGTTAAAGAGGAAGTTGCTTTGATTTTTTAGCTGCATGAATATTTTAGTTGCATAATTTTAAAGAAGGAAAAAAATAGCTTTCAGTACAACTACTTTGCCATAAACCATTATACCCCTCTGCAATGCCATTTACTTGTACAGGGCATGCTAAAACACATCACACCAACTCTTTCCACTTAGTCGACAGTCCACTTCCGGCGACCATAGACGACAAAGGCGCTGCCGCCATTTTTATTACTCAAGCGCAATGTTGAATGTTATTAGTCGAAACTACGAAATCAGTCAATAAACAAACTTTCAGCACACATTAAGCGTCTAATGCTATTTTTATAATCAAGAATCGAGAGTAAAACTAAGTTCAGTCTACTTTGTTTAAAGGCAGATATTGGATTTATTTACTACTCTGCGATTGCAAGCCAGTGTCATTGGTGCTTGAAAGCCAAGCTGCATTAGTTGTGGCTGCTCGCGTGGTCTTTATGTGTTTCTCAAGTGCAACGACAGCTATTGTCGCCCTGAGTGACCGGCACTTTTGAGCCTAAGTGCATTTTCAAATACTTCGCAGATTTGAACTGACGTCGAGCTGCCGTCAATCGAAGGCGCCTCGCAATATGCAATTAAAAATGTGTGCGCTAGTTGAAATGATGTCATAAATATCCATGGGTAAGCATAACTAGCGCAACTAGAGGCATTTGCCGTTGCTGCTATTATAATAAAAAAGTCGAGGCACGAAACTGCCGAATCAACCACCTGCTGAGAGCTTAAAAGAAATATTAAAATGCCGCGACATTGTGCAAACACACGATAGAAGGTAAGAGTAAAGCACGAAGTCGACTTTCGAGTGCATTGAACTGGGACATTGGACTGCAGCGAAGAAAGTTTAAAGTGCGCCGCAGAACCTTAATCATTGGCCAGAAGGAAACAAATGCTGCTTATCATTATATTTTATGAACTTTGCTGGCACAATGTGTGCGAAATGGCCATGGGAAACCATTCGAGCAAATAGCAAAAGGCACACGAAGAAAACACCAAAAAGAGTCCGCCAAATTGTGGCGCGTTTTTCATTGCGTAGGCTTTAAAAAGGCAAAAGATACTCGACAGAAAAAAAAGCGAACACGGGAACCGAAAAAAGACACAAACTTCAAGTTGCCGCCGCTGCTGCTGCTATTGAAGGGCAGGCACGGGACTGTGGCAGGCACACGAGTTTAAGCAAATTGCCATAATGAACCCTTTTTTTTCCTCTCGGTCTCGCTCTCGGTCTCTTTCAGAGACAGGCTGGCTGGCTGACTGACTGACTGACTTGACGCCTTGCCAATTTGATGTAGGCATGCCAGCTATGCGCTTGCCAAGGAGACGTAACCAGGAACGAACACAAACATAAAGCGCTGGGCGTGGCATCGAGGGAAGCAGCAACAGCAGGAGGAGGAGGAGAGGAGCAGCGCAAGAGGAAACAGAGGGTTTTCAGCCTTGATGCGTTTGCCTTTTCGGCGTTAAAATGAAATCTATAAAAATAAGTGTGGCATGTTCTACGCCACTTTTTTTCACTTGCTCCGCTCTTTTCTTTTTGCGCCAGGCTCAAGCTGTTGTGGGTCTGTTTGTCGGTATGAATGTGTATCTATATACGTGTGTGTGTGTGTGTGTAGGGGGGAGGATTGAATGTTTTTAGGACCAACAGCGTGGCAGCCTCGGCATTTAACCAGCTCACTTTTGGGTTATTAAATGATGAAGCAGTTTGCCGTTAATGACTGCCAAAATGGCAATGCCAGAGCCTTTGTGTCGGGGGCGATGGGCTGGGATTGGGATGGGCTTGAGACAAGCTCGGTCTATGGGTCGTCGTCGTCGTCGTCGCCGTCGTCGTCCA
Source organism: Drosophila siamana (assembly GCA_035047445.1). Lineage (NCBI taxonomy): Eukaryota > Metazoa > Arthropoda > Insecta > Diptera > Drosophilidae > Drosophila > Drosophila siamana. Next base: position 11,642,503 of record JAWNPP010000004.1, on the reverse strand, counting down.
TTGCAATTTGGGGAGTTTGGGTTCGAGTTTATTGAGCCTCTAAAACGTTACCAGTTACCAGCTTCGACAGTAAACCGAGTCTGCCTTTGAGTTTTGTGTCCTCGCAACCTCCCAACCTCGGCCAGGGCGACAGAGAGACAGGGAGACAGCGAGACAGCGAGACCGGGACGTCGGTCTTCGGGACGTTGGTCTGTGTGCCTCAACTTTGGTTGCTTGCCATGTCAGTTTGTTTAATGAGGGTAAAATTAGCGCTGTCTCAAGCTTATTAGCCCCACTTGAGACTTTGGTTAATGCTAGTCACTTTATGGCTTGGCTTCGACTCTGCTTTGACTCTGTCTCCGTCTCCGTCTACGCCTCCGTCTCTCGCAATTTAAAGCGACTTAATTGTTTTGATTTATCACTGCCATTGGACCGACCGCCTGATGCCTCAACTATCGACGACGCTCGCATAATGCTGAGAAATTGATTTTGATTCAACTGCTGCTGCTGCCTCTGCCTTTTGATTAGCATAAATGAAATGGATCAAGTGCCGCCTCCAGGGACTTAAGGGACAACTACGCGCTGAGAGTACTGAGAAGATTTCAAGTGAGCATTATTTGCATTCGATAAGCGCTGCCAATCAATTTCTCCGCCACTCGACAACGCGAACGAATCGAGTTTCTAATGGCAACAACCAGGAAAGGGATAAGAAATATGTATGCGACAATGCTGCGAGCTCAGTTTCGAGTTACAGGTCGCAGCAAATCAAGGTAATGACGTGCACTTTTATTTGCGTGTGTCATAAGGGTCAAATATTTGCTTTGCATTGCGCATACGCCCCGAGGCGCCGCAGCACGCAAATAGCGAATGTGCTTAATTTCTTAGCATACTTTTTGGGGCTCGTATGCCACAAGAAATCAAAAACGCCTCAGGCCCAACTGGTCATGTGGCAATTCAGTTTTTGGTGCGACCACACGCTTTATATGCAAATAAAGCCATGGATGAAGGCGCCACTTGACCATTCGGCGACGACCTGCCAACGCGTGCTGTGATTCCTCACGCGACTTTTACTCCCAGCGTCGCCATCGTCTGCGATTGCGACTTCGTCTCTGAGTCTGAAAACGGGTGAATAGCTGAGTGGGAGGTTGGATGGTTTAGTGGCTAAGTGGGTGAATGCCTTGAGTCGGGGCGGAAAGCGAAGAGCGGGCAGGGCAGGGCAAGGGGGGACTTCGCATGTAATAATAATTCCGCAAGGGCTTCTCATATACATGGTGGATGATTGTTGTGGCAGGTGACTTTGTGACTTTGTTGCCTTTTGCTGCTTAATAAGAAACTTACGTCACGCAATATAATTAAGATAAACATAATTATAGTTTGCTGTTCGCTGTTGGTTTTTTCCACCTTGTGCGACTTTCTTTTCTAATTTTTAATGGAAGCGTTGTAAAAGTTATGTTGGTCACAATAATAACGTATTCCGAAGGGGTCGCTTCTACTCAAGTGGACCCCTTTTAATGGCCAACAATAAATACATATAAATTTATGGCAATCTTGAATGTTATGGCTTTCAAGATTTTAACGCTTGTATAAAAGTATGACCACATTTAAGCACGGTGATACAATAACTCATATTTATCACTAATAAATCTACATAAGCGACTTAACAAAAAGTTAACCATTTGGCCAAAATATTTATGTGAATTATATGCTTATCGAAACATAATTTGAACGGGGCGCCACAATGAATCCATCGATTGAAATATGTATCGATTGTTGTACTTAGCCGGGACACAAGCCAAAGAAATATCCTTCGTCCAGGAAATTTATTTCGTTAAATGTTTGTGTATTGGCTGGACTCAACGAGGACTTTTTCGCATACTTCGCTTAGCAGTTCCTACAACCAAAAGTTTGGAGGCAGCACAAAAAGCTCGTAAAGCTTGCCATCGTCGAGCTTTCAGGAAAGTTCCAAGGAACAAGTTGCACGTTAAAAAGCTACGCCGTAGTTGGACTCATTTAAAGCTTTGGTTTGGGCGTTCGCTAGGACTTTAGTTTGTGTCCTTGCTATTGCTGAGATTCTGTTAAGCTGCCCAGTGCACTCAAAACTGTGGCAGATAATTGCATTTAACAGTGCTCGGCGCAAAAACTGTTAAATCCGAAAATTCAAAATAAATTTGCACAACCGGGGTTACAATTAAGAATTCATTTATCATAAATGTCATGCCGCTTAATTACCAAAAGAAAAAACGAATGTTTTCTCACAAATCGTTTAACGACAAATGTGATTAATAAATGGTTCTCTCCGCTTCGGAAATTTCGCATGCCGAATTTCAATTAAAGAAACGTCATTAATAATGCGCCTGGGGCTGGCAAATGTATACAAAAAAAATACAACTCACCTAAATAAAAAATTCCAATAATCACGGTGAACGGTTTCAGCATGTTGTCATCAGTTGTTGAACAAACAAAATTCAGAAAACTTCCAGCACACCCCTCAGCTGCAAAAAGTTAAGAGAGAAAAATCGTTTATTTCATTAAGTAAATTGACATTGAAATAACGAAAGCGATGCGTATGCATTTTTTAACAAGAAATCAATTATATACAAATAGTATGAATATGGATACAAATATGATGATTCAATTTCATTAAGTAGATTAAATATTCATTTATTTATTATGTACATCATTTTTTTATACAAATTGAAAAAGATCTTATATGCTGACAAACTGAAAATAAAAAGCTGAGTATTTTAATCCGCTATTGAATCGAACAAATTCAGCGCTAACAATTAGGCTATAAACGCCAACAAGTTGGTGAGGCTCATAAAATAAATTGAATAAATATTTAACACATCAATTGCTACCATTTATGGTTATTATAAACGCAACACATTTATGAATACAACAAAACCGATTATGTGATTGTGAGTTCAAACATTGCGATATATCTGCCTCAGGCAGCTGCCGGTTATTGCGCTATTTTTACTGTATATTTAATGCTCCAAATCGGTGACTAAAATTATGGAACCCTTTTTTTGAGTGTGCACAATAATTAAAGCGCTATTTGGTATCCGCTTTTGAGTTATAATAAACGTGCATAATTTATTCATAGATTTCTATATTCTCTGTGGGAATTTATGAGCATTGTTTTTGCCATAATGCAATAATTAATGGGCTGCTTAATTGATAGAAAATCTTTAAATCCCGCTAACCATGTAAAATATCATTAACGAATGCAAAAGAGATGCGATAAATAAATGCAGAATGCCGCAAGAGAAAGAGAAACTGTGAAGCCAAATAGCCGATAACATGACAGCTAACGAAATGTGCAGCGAGCACATCCATTATGGCTATGATTAATGCACATTTACAATTTCCGCCCTAATTGCAATTATCGAAATATTTTTTTCAACTCACGCACACACACACACACAGGCATAAATATGCGATGCAGGTGAGGTGAATTTCATTAGTGAGCTGTGGATACCCTCTAGAGTACAGAGAAGGTTGCTGCAATTAAAGCTGCCAAATTCGAAAGGTGTTTAATCGAGCACTGAGCTTGGCTAGCAGGATATTTGCCACTCTGTCAGTCACTTTTAAAGCAGCGCTACTTTTGGGTGTGTGTGTGTGTGTGTGAATAATTCCACACAGCTTCATTAATTTTGCAGAGTTTTGGCCTGGTTGAGCATACCTCAGTCGACTGCATAGCCAATGAGGTTGGTTATAATAACAAGCCATTTATCTTGCCTTTTAGCACATTTACAACCAGCTCAACTCTAAACAACTTAGCGCTCAACTCTTTTCCCCAAACTCTTATTGTGCACGCACAATAGGAGACCAACTTGAAATATCCACACTAATATACATATATATATGTATATATAGTATATAAACTTGAGCAACAGCATTTCAGTGATTAAGCGGGCAGCATTGGTGTCTCATAAATTTGCATTTAAAACTCGTTGCTGCAGGCACAACACAATGGCTAACAACTGTGGCCCGCTCGCTTATGGGGCCCAATGGCCAAACAAATGCTGACCAGAGCTTTAATAAGCAGCTTGTTGTTTTTTTTTCGTTTTCTTTTTTTTTTTTGGCTTCTTGTTCTTGTTGTGCTTTGTATTCTTATGGGCTGCCACAGACAGTAATAAATAAGTTTTACATAAATCAACAATAACAAGCAAGGACAATGACAACAAGTATACGCACTGCTGCCACATGCCACAAGTGGACGAAAAGTCAAGCGGCGAGGCCAGCAAATATACAAAAAAAAAAAAACCAAAAAACACCAAACAAAACAAAAGCCAGAAGGACACACAGCAGGATCAGAGCCAAGCAGGACAAAAGCAAGACAAGCTCGGAGCTGTGCGTGTGCAGACAGGCGAGACAATTGAATTGGCCTGCAGGTAAGAAATCCTTGGCACAGACTGCAAATCACAGCCAGCCCAAGCACAGTGACAAAAGCAAACATCTTAACTGCAAAATTCATTAAGCGAATTAAAAATGCAAATTATGAAAACGAACGAAAAAAGCGAATTAAATATGCTCGAAAGTGCTGCGAATAAGCGGAAGGAATGCGTACGTAATATTTCAATGCGTGGCGTGACACTGTGCGACAATCAAAAGTGGCTACGCCTAAGTGGCCCAAAAGGCATAAATTGCTACTTAAACAGGCAAAGCAGTCAGCCAGCTCAATTGGCATATATACACGGCTATATATAGACACGCACACACACACACACAGCCAGAGGCACTGAGATAAAAATATACATGCTGTTAGACACACACAGTTACACACACATTACACACTGTGCTGTGCCGTGCTGTGCACTCGACCTCATTGAATTATCACGCTCGGTTTGCATTTCGGTTTTTGCCCAAAATTCAAATGAGCGCAAATTGATTTGAAATTGTCCTTGCATGAATGCATATTCTATATATGCGATTGTAAGCGAGTGTGTGTGTGTGTGTAAGTCTCTCTGTGTGTGTGTTTGTTCAATCAGCGCAAAATGCATTTATGAACGCTGCGCTAAATGAAATTAGTCATAAACGGCAGCTAATGCATAAACTATGTTAGCCGACGCTTAAAATAATTCGTTGCCATCAACAACAACAGCAACACAAACGTTCAGTGTGTGTGCGAATTGTGTCAGCATCCCTGATTGATAGTAACACGCGCGCGAGCATCTCCAACTATCCGACTGACCGTTCAGCTGGCCAACCGCACGATGAGCAGTTAACTATTTCGGTTCAATTTGCGGTTCTATTACCAAACCCATTGGCACATGCTCAGCTTCCCCTGCCCTCCTCTCGCTTCTCGGCCACGCCGCAAGTTGAGCTGTCAGCGTCAGCGGAGTTGGCCAACGTTGAAGTCACGCATTGACCGCACACACACACACACACACACAGACAGACAGAGTGAGCATGAGAGACGCGCACTCGTACACTTATGTGTCCACAGTGACCGACCAGGCATCGGTGGCTCACTCACGTTGCCAATGCCAGTCACTCGCTTGGCAATTGGAGTGCGGGGGCTGTGGGAGGTTGGGGGGGGTGCGGTGATAAACTCGAAACAGAGAACGCATTACGTTCAATGTCACACAGTCGCTACGTGCAGCGTCCACGCCCAATGTGGAAATGCAAAAGAAAATGGAAACGAAAGAAGCGAAACTATTCATGCTGCTGCAAAAAAAAGTTTCCATTTCTCCCCACAGAGCGCTTGCCTGCATGCTTTTTGGTTGTATGTGTGTGTGGGTGTGTGTGGGTGTTGCGAACGTGCAACACACATTTGCAGCTGACACACAACTCACTCAACTCGTTGACTGTCTGGGCTGGTTTGGTCTGCGCTGCTCGCTGGTTAACGCTGACGCCTTCTGCTGTCACTCTTGGAAATGCTACCAAATCATCTCAAGCATTTAAATTCGACATTAATTGGATTAAGTCTGCATGCAGCGTGTGTGTTTTTGCTTTGCCAATATGAAGTCAAAGGGACGAGAGTGCTCGCACTCTATGCATTTATTCGTTTTGCATAATTGCATAGTTGCCTATTAAATTATGAAATAAATGCAGATCTCAAGTGAAATTTGATTTGCGCGCCTCGCTCACACATCGCCCTCTGTGACGACTTGGATTCATTAAAATGCCAGCTCGAATGCCAAACACACTCGTCACTCTTGACTGCTCAGCAGAGTGCAAACAAAATTTGTGGCAAACAAAAAATACTTGGAAACAAATTTCTCTCTCTCGCTCTCTGATCTTTTTTTTTTTTTTTTTTGTAGCTGCCCTTATTGTGGGTCCGGGATTAATAATCCCAATTGTCGAAATGGAAATGGATTTCATTTCATTATATTTGCTTTGCTTTTGTTGTTGTGCTCATTTCTCGACTGGCCAAATCGAATGCGTGCAATTTTCATTTACCCAAAAGCATTTTCATTTTTGCATTTGGCATTTGGCATTTGGCATGCGAAAGGTTCGTTCGGCTTCGGCATCAGTTTCAGCCTCAACCTCGACATCATCATCAGCATATAAGAAGAATCAGGGCGAAAATTAGCTTGCTACCACACACAGCACACACACACACACTGTCATATGCGGGGCATGTGTGTGTGTGTGGCATGTGTATTGTCGAAATAGCATCACGTAAACAACAGGGCGTATGATGAGCTGCCTCCAACGCTCGTCCTTCGCTCTGCGAACAACTGTCAGAAAGTTTACAACTTCTTTGCTTGTTTATTTTTTCTGGTTGTCTTTTTGGTTTCTTTTGTTGTTGTCGCCGTTGTTGTTGGTGTTTTTCGACACGCTTCTTTTGCTGGGTTGATTCGATTAAAACGTCAACAGTGGCATTGGCAACAGCAGCAGCAGGAAAAACAATTCACAGACGCCCCCAATTCGAGTTTATTATCACAGAATGAATATGGCGCTTGTCTGTGTGAGTGTTTGTTGTGTGTGAGCGTGTGTGCGTGTGTGTGTGTGTGTTCGTTACGCTTTTGGCCTTGTCATATCCATCTCGATGCCTCGCAAAGTTGTCACACCACATTTTATTTTACTTGTATTTTGCCATCATTTGGTGCATGTTGTTTTCGTTGTCTTTCTGTCGTTTTTCAACGCACTGTTAGGCAGCCAGCCCCGCCCACTACCTTCCCCTGCCCTTCCACACACACACACACACACTCACACAGACACCCCTGCTTATCCCATTGACTTTCGCCGGTTATGTATATGACAGCCTTTTTGACATTTTGTCAGAGGCCGCAGGGCAAAAAGGTTGTGGCAGGGCAGGACAATGTCCTACGCCCTGTCATGTCGTTTGATCTTTTATTGCGTTTGTTTTACGAGCCGCAGTAAATCCCCTTTAAATTGCAAATTCTTTATGTTCGAATTTTTCGCCTTCTTCTCTCTATCGCACCTCATTCCAAATAATTTGCGAGTGTGCGTGCGTTGTGTGCCATCCACACTTGCTTGACGTTTTCCCTTCGCATTTGTTTATGTATTCGTATTCGTATTCGTATTTGTACTTGTATTTATTTGTGCATTTCCCTTGAATTTTTTATTACATTTCTGTTGTTTTTTGGCTCCATGCTCGCACCGAAAGTGAAAGTATTTTACTTTTCAGCATTTTCTCACCCCATCAACTGGGATATTTTACACCTACCACACACGCCCCCCACACGCCCCACACATGACCTTATGGGCATGCGTCGGTTGTCATTTGAAGAGTTTGTCACACTGACGGATGCGTGATAAAAATTTATTGAATCGAAAACAATAAATATTTGATTTGATTCATTTCATCCCCTGTCTCACACTGTGTGTGTTTGTGCTCTGTGTCTGTCGCTGTGTGCGTTTCTCTCACTGCTGCTCATCATTGATTTCAATTGATTTCGTGCCGTGTCCGCTGAGGTAATTGAAATATACGCACACATACACATAGAGACATTTTTATAGTCATTTTGTGAAAATAATTTGTGGACAAAAAACAAAAAAAGGCGTAATGAAATAATTTAAGAAAATGTTTATTAATTAATGTGAAAGCCTAGAGAACAAAAGAGCTACGCCGCTTTCATAAATTATTAAATATATACATATATACAGCGGGAATTCAACGAAACAAAAAAAAAGAGAAAAATATTGCCAACGTTTTTGGGAGCCCTTTGTAAATTAATCCTTGTCGTTAGCTCCATTTACAGCTCATAAACGAACGGCGCAGGAAAGCGAAAGAAAAGGATGTGACGACAACGATGGCGATAGCGATGGCGAAATCCCTGACATTTTGACGCCCATTACAACTGCAAATGAACCCGTAAACCCATTTAAGCAATGCCCAGAAACACGAAAACTTCTGCGACAACTCCAAAGAGGCCAACCGTCCAGCCTTTCTGATTATTGCTCAACACTTGAAAACTTTTTTGCCCCAAGTGGCGGGGTGGGGGGAGCGAGAGATAGGGTATAAAGGCAAGGGGAAAGTGAGTTTAATTTGCCACGGCTTACTTACTACTTACTTTCCACATGGCAAGGATACAAACAGCGCAACGACTGCGGGGCCTAGCAACCGCCCAAAGGGCAAGACACGGGCCTGAAAATGAAAGGAAGTGCGAGGCGTGGGTGCTGCACAGCGGCGAGGCAGAGGCATGGCCAAAGCGGGCTGGGGGGGCGTAACTTTGAATAACAGATAAAAATGTTACGTGCCTGGGCTGACTCGCTTCTGTTTCGCTTTCAGTGCCAAGTTGAATGAAGAAATATTTCTGTTATCGCAGTAAAAAGATGTTTCGTGCTCTGCGTGTTTACCTTGCCCCATTGTTGCTGCTGTTGTTGCTGTTGTTGCACGCTGACAGGCGATGTCAAAATAGCGATAGGCGAAACAAAACTCTTAAACAAAGCCGCCAGCCAGGCAACCAACAACCTTGGCAAATGCACAAAACTTCTTCAACTTCTGCTGCTGCGTGTGCTTTAAAAGCAAAAAAAAAAAAAAGAAAAACAAAGCGCACAACTGTGAAATTCCTTTGTGCAGGACACTGGACGGAGCTAAAAGAAAAGCGTATGCTGCTCAAAAGGAAACTGGATAATGCCGTGGATAGCTATGCTCTGGCATAAGTACGCGCAGAGAGAAAACTGTTAAACTTGTGTCCGGCCATCGCCCACTCGAGCTGCAAAACAAAAGCAAAAAGCAGAAGCAGAAGCACAAGCAAAAGATGCGAGCATCCTTCTCTCCTTCTATTTGTGCGTGTCTCTCCCCATGTGCGTGTGTGTGTGTGTGTGTGTAGGGGGCGTGGCTGAAGGACGATGGCTGGCTGATTTCCATGCGCACACCTTTTGTACGGCTTGGCCTTTGTCTGCTCTGCCCGGCCCCATGCTGAAACCTTTGTGCCAGCATCATCAACAAATCGTCAATAACACTTGACACTGCTTGGGTTCGGTTCGGTTTGGTTTTGGTTCGGCTTGGTTTGGTTTGGCTGCCACTCTCGATGCCCAAGGTTGGCCAACGAGCAACCGCTGTGAACGTTTTTAAGAAATTACTTTTTCGGCCGCAGATAAACGCTAGGAAGTCCGTCTGTCACGTCTGTCATTCTCTTGGTTTGTCTGCGGTCCTGTTGCTGGTATTTGCAATTTCGCTTTCGCCTTGCTCTTCTGCCACTTTGTTGCGCTTACACTCTGTTGCTCTGTTGGCTCTGTTGGCTCTGTCGCCTGTCAACTTGCCACACGCATTGAGCGCAACCAAGCGGTCTGTTGAGGATGCTGCGGCTGCCAGTGGCATCAAGGTGGCAGCAGCCATGGTTATGCCCCACGAAACGAAACCTGACCTAAGAGCCAAACAGCGTGACGCGCCCCAAGTAGTGTCAACGTTATTGGCCTTGATCAAATTTTTTTGGGTCGTGCCCTTTAAAATTGATAAGTTTTCTCCACATTTTCTTTTCTCTCTTTACCTTTTTTTATTTTGTGGCATGTTGATATACTTATTTATATCGAAATCGAACATGAAATCCAAATCAAAAATGCTGTTTAGGCAAAAAACTTTTCGTTTCTTATCTCGTACATTTTTGTTGTTGTTTTTGTCGTTGTTGCTTTTGTATTCTCTTTGTTTTCACTTTAATTATTTGTTGCCATGTTGAGCTTTTCTTGTCGGAGTTCTGTCTGTTTCTTTGGCTTGTCATGGCTTTGTTTGCTTTCCTGATTTTCCTGTTGGTTATTTTGTCGTCCTGTCGTCAACAGCATTTCCATTCAAACATGCTCTCACTGATTGTACGGATACTTGTCGTTCAAGCAAGCCAAGCATGTTTGAAATTCTCCAAGCGTTTTTCATGCATTTTTCACTGATATTGTTGTGTTTGCTGTGTCTGTGTGTGTGTGTGTGTTTTGATGGTGGCTAAAATGAATGAGTTGCTTGACTGGTTTTTGTATTTGTATTAAAGTTGTGGATTGGGCACTTATTATCCTGACGCTCCCTTCCCCCCTCTGGCAAAGCAGCGCCACGACTGTATGTTAATTCACCAGCTACCGCTCGCCCCCGTCTCCCTTCTATGCGCCACGTCTTTGTCTGCGTCTCGATAGTGACACTCATATCCGTGCAAATGCAAATGTATGCGTGCCTCTTGAACATTATGAATAATTCCGGTAAAGATTCCGTTTCTGCCATTTGCCATTTATTTCCATTCTCTCCCATTCGCATTCGCATTCACATTCACATTCTCATTCACATTCTCATTTCCATTGTCTGCTGTGCTGCTCTGCTTTCCACCTGCGAATAAGTAGTTGTTGCTGCTCGCTTGTTAAGCGACTTGTTTTTGTTCTTGGCTCCTTCTGCACACTTTCATTGCCATTGTTGTTGTTGTTGTAGTTGTAGTTGGCGTTGTCGTTGTTCTTCCCTTCTCCGGCCCTTTCTTCGTGTAGTCGTTGTCGTTCTCGTTGTCGTTGTCGTTGCTTCTGCTGAGCGGCGACATTTATTATGCAAAACGTGAAATAACAGAATCAGAACAGAATGCAGAACAAACAACTCTGACAACCTTACTACACACACACACACACTCTGTGCATTGACAAAAGTAAACCACTTCTATTACGTCCACTCTCTCTCTATCTCTCTCTCTCCCTCTCTTCCACTTCGCGCTGACCCCCTCCTCAGAAGTCGTTGTGCCCTGGTGTCTGTGTGTGATTAAGCCAACTAACCTTATGCATTTTTCCATCACTTCCGCGAATTACCGAGTTTTGAATGCTGATGAACGGATGCTGATAAAAAGCTATTTATGCACTTCATCGAGCACCCCATTCAAGTTGACCCAGTTGTCGGACTCAATTTGAGGCAAAGCCCTCAACTCACACAGTCTTCAGAGCGTTAAATTAATGGAGAGTCATTAAATCACACACACACACACACACATATACACTCACAGACAAGCGCACACAAAAAACACACACACACTCACACGAAATCCAAAAACAAAATCCAATAGCGTGACCAATGTTCAATCAGCCACTTGCCAAGGCAGCCGCAACAACAGGCAGAACAACACACTGATGACATATGTACGAGCATGTCCTTTCGACTCCTGCTCGTTCTTCGGATTCGTTGTCGATCTCCATCTCCATTTCCGTCTACTGCTAACAGGATGATGATGACATGTGATTGGCCACACACAGGTAACAACACCAGACAACAGCATTTTGGGGGCAGCCACTTGAATAGCTGATGTCTAACATTGAAATACTTGTAGTATTTGTCTACGTTTATTCTTTAATCCACACGCGAAAATATTCCTCATAGCTTCACAAGTTATTCTTATTAATAGCGCTGACCGTCGATTGAAGTATCAACAATATTATTTCGTTGACTTAATGACTCTGTTGAGGCTATAATTAAGTGTGCCGTAATTACGCATATTTCCAACGATTTTGTATTTACAAAATATTACGCATTAGCAATAGTCTGGCAGTTGATTGAAAATTGTCGTTTGCTATTTTTGGTTGGCCAGTGTAATGTGTAGAAACGGGCGCGGCATCGTAACAAGACATGAAAAATTGAAGTACGAGTTCGAAAGACTGATGAATATTCGTTTGATTAATTTATCAGCATCATTACTATCATCAAAAACAGTTTGCTTTAGTCGAACGAACAAATGGATTGTGAATTATTTTCCATCAAATAACACTCAATTATACTAAGTGACGTCGGGGCGACGATGATGACGTTGATGGCCAACAGTGGACTACAATTAATAATACTGTCATACGCCCCATTGTACACTCCATGTGTGTAGTAGTGTGTGTGTGTGTGTGTGTGCATCGCAAATGTCGCATGGATAATTGAAAATTAATTATGTTGACATATTTGGAAAGTGATTGTTAAGATGGCGGCACATTGATGATGTCCCCCCAACATATAATTTCGCAGTCAATCCCAACTGAGACCCTGACCGCGTCCCGAAACGTGCTCGAGAATGTTGGGCCAGGGCAGCACAGGACACGACCGGCCAAATGGCAAATTGCCCGGCTCAGTGGCACTTTAATAGACGCCTGTCATGTGCCCATTTGTTGAAAGGAGTCACGAGTCCTTCGCCGACTGTTGTCAACCTGTGGGGCATTTTTATGTAGCCCGCACACGACAGAAAACATTTTGCTTTAATTAGCTGATGTCGCCAACATTAAAGACTTGCTTTGATCCAACGGCAAATACATATAGTCTGTGTGTATAAGCTGATTCATTTGATGGACAAAGGTTCGGTTGAGTTAATATTAACTTGAGCATTCCAGTTCAGCAATTTAACACAAAGGATGCAGCTTGCAAATGCTAAATTGCACAACAACAACAACAGCAAACACAGAACGGAAGGATGCCAGCCAAATGCTACGACCGCTTATTATGCCTTTCTATGTGCGTTTGTTTGTGCGTTGTGTGTGTGTGTGTTGGCGAGTGCACAAACATAAAGTCGGAAATGTAAACGCACCAACTGCCAACTGGCAACTGCAAGAGTTACAAACATCACCAGCAGCAGCAGCACCAGCAGTAACAACAAGAATCAGCAGCGGCAACAGCAAAAGCAACAACTACAACAATCAGCACTACAACAACCAGCGGCAAATACATTAAGACAAATGGCAGCAGCAGCAGTTGGAAAAAAATGGCAAAATAAAAAAAAATTACCAACAGGCAAGAAACATGGAATAGGCAAATGCAAAAGGCAAAATAATAATTTCTAAAGAGAGTTGAAGTAACGTTTGCATAAATAACGCCAGTTGCCTCTTTGTTCCCATTCTGCTGCTCATTTTGTGTGCATACTAAATGCATTTTTGCTTTTTAAGACAAAACGCATTAAAGCCAAACCGCATAAAACATAAAGCCAAAGTGGAGCAAACTGCAAGAAGGCATAATTAAAGCACCGACCAGCAAAAAAGTAGGTGCAGTCTGTGAATGTCAAATGAAGAAAATGTGTTGCCTACTTTTTAGCGCAGCTGTAATTGAGACACTCCAGCAAATGTGCATTTAAACATTTAACAAAATGTGTTGCCTACTTTTTAGGGCAGCAGCAGTTGTTTAGGCAGCCTGCAAAAGTGCACTTAAAAATTAAACAAAATTATTTAAATTATACAAATTGCTGGGCAAACCGACTTTCTTTATTATTATAGTCCAACATGACCCGTTCTCGAAAGAGACAAACAGGTAATCAAGCGTGCCACACACATGAAATGGAAGGCGAACGACAAAAAACAAGTCTTAATAACCCGTTTCATTTGTCCCGACTCTTAAAGCAGCGCATTTCAGACACAAACGCGCAAATGTCACGCAAAGTTTTTGTTTTTTGTTGATTTTCTTCTTTTTTTTTAGTGTGCAGCCAGCAATGTGTGCTGTGGAATTAAAGCCACAAACACACAGTAGTAGATAAGCAACACACTCACGTCCTCAACATACTCATAGTTAAACACACAAGCACACACAAACACTCACGATATCCACTCGATCCGGATACGGATCCATGATGGTGACGCTATCAGGCGGAAGTGGCACATGTCACGCTCCAAGTCTGGCTGCCCATTGAATTGCGAACGTATTTGTGAATACGAAAAACATAGAACTAAACTAAAAAGAATTCACATCCGTTGGGGCATAACGCGGCAATTATGGCTGAATAGTTTTTCAGTTTCAGACTCACTCGATGCTGTGTGTATGTGTGTGTGTGTGTGTGTGTGTAAAATGTAAGTGCAATTAACTTTTATGATTACACTACGACACTTTCTATAAATATTTAACAATAATTTACTGGCTCGTACCCGAGCGAGCGAAAGCTGGGCAAGGCGCAAGACCGTCGCAATTATCGACTTGCAACTTTACGCATTATTTTCTGGGTGCGTTGGCACAGTAATAATTATGTGGGTTAAACGGTTCCCCAATGGCAAAAGGCGTGATGTGTACGCCAAGAGTGCGCCAGCTACTACACACACACACACACAGACACAGACACAAATACAAACAAACAAACACACTCACATGGCTCCCATGTTAGTGCTCTCATGTTTTTAAAGCGTAATTCCATTTCAGGCTGGCCTGCGGCCCTCTCCCTCTTTCCCTCTGTCCCTCTATGCCTCTATCCCCGTGTCCCTTGTCTCATGGCGCTTGGTAGGCGCTGGCTGTCAGTCAACGAGTCACTGACTATCTGGCCATCTGACGTCACCGGGTAGATTGCGTGTAAAAGGGTTAAGTGTCTGCTGTCGCCTCTTCTATTTTATGTTCACTTTTCATTAGTAAAATAAAAATCAATAAGCGACTGACGCCTGCAAAAACACACAAAAAAAAAAAAAACAATAGCACAGCAACAAACAACAAAAAATTAGAAAAAAAAACTGAGCCACTTAGACGAAAGTTCCTTGACAGCATTTACTCTTAATTCGAACACGAAAACGCGGACATCCCGCTCAGTTATGAAAATAATGTCAAGTGAATTAAATGAAATAAATAAATATACATTTTTTATATCTAGGGAAATGCGGGTGAGGTGTGCAGCGGCTTCTCGCTTGATTGGCTTGAGTTCATTAGTCACCATCCGTAAATACTTTGTGAGTAGTTGTTGCTGTTGCTTTGGCTGGCGCCTTTGGCGCATGGCTCATGGCCGTCTTGTTGATTGGTTTTGTGTCCCTCAGATTATTATCCTCAGACCGAGTCGTTGACGCTGTATGTAGTGTGTTTACATTGTCGGCCCCCCCTCGAGCAAATTAATTTGTAAAAACATTTCGAATCGAAGCGCAAGCAAGCCAGCTACCACACAGACTGCTGATGAATTTTGTAATTTGAAATTTAATTTGCTGCCTGACTACACTGCGTATGCATAATAATATCATATGGCAAAAGCAAAACAAACATTTACATTAGCCGCAGCAAATGCTAGTAAGCAGTTTGCCAACGTTTCATGGCTGTATTGGCAGGCAAATACTTGCATTTCAATGCGCGAAAAAAGCATTAATTAATTATGCTTTTCAGTTTGCCATCGCAGCGTATACACAACGCAGTTGTAATAAAAACAAACTACTTTCGCACAGTTTATTAACTGTGCAAGGGCAATGCCAGCCACGAAACCAACTCACCGCCAACTGCTGTGCAAGTCCAGCATGCTGGCATATAATGCCGCGTGCCACGCCCACGAAGGCGACGCCTTCTAAGTAGAGTGCAAACATTGCGCATTTCTTTTGCGGCTGCGTTTTTACCCCCAGCCCTTCTCGGCCACACTCACTGACTGACTGACTGGCTGCCTTTTGGGTATTGCTTCAAGCCGGGAATTTCAGCGCGCATAATATGCCGCAATGCGGTTTTTCCCAAACACCGCCAGAAGTTGTCTCACTGAAGACCAAGCCACGCCGCAGGACAACACACACACACAGCACACTGGGAAAGAGATATATTTGGCTCAAGCGAAGTTTCAACTCTCTGCATGTGTGTGTGTGTGTGTACGCGCGAATCACCAATACATAGACGCAAAGCGGCGCATGTTGAGCTAAATTTTGAGCATAAACGGCATAAAATATGTGCGCAATAAAACACACGATTGAAATGCTCAAGTCAAAAACTTTGCGAAATGCCTTTAAGCGCCATTGGCAGCGGCATGTGTGTGTGAGTGTGTGTGTGTTTGCTGGTGTTTACTGGTGTGTGTGTTGATGTGTTTGTGGTCGGGCCTCCTTGGGCTTGATTTATGCCACATATTCGCATATGCTGCCTTACTTAGTGTGTGTATTTAAGCCGCTCAATGGCTGCCAACGCCATTGAATCAACCTGACGTCGTCCTATGCTTATGCCTATGCCTATATGCCTATGAATTGCCTTTTCTCCAAGCTTAGCCCGGCTCTCATCACATAGTCGCAGCTCGCTGAGCTTGCTTTCACATTTATTTCACTGACTTTTCAAAGGCAGTCAGCCAGTCGGGCAGTCGGCAGTTTGTGTGTGTGTGCATATTTTTGGTTTAAGCAAAAGTGTGTGAATTGAGAGAGAATTAGATGACTTTCACAGGCTGTCTTGCATAGATTTTCCTTTCAAGTTATTTGTTTTGGCTGTCCAATTTTTGGTAAACAACTTGACAGGCCTCAAATACGTCGGTTGTGCCCTCATGAAGCGCATAGAATGGGCGAGCATAAATTGTAGACCTTGGCATCTTCTGCTTGTCTGCTTGCCTAGCCTCAACTCACATCTTGCAAAACACTTTGTATTTTGCATTTCGCTCTTTCTATATTTGGCGCACGCAATGAAATAAAAGCAAAAAGCTATAAAAAAATATACATATATATATATAATACTTGCTTATCGCTCACAAAGATTCAAACCTAAATTTATCGCTGCGTTGCCTTGAGGGATATTATGCCAATTCGATTGCAAATTAAATTAGATGCCTATATATGTATAATACGTGGATAATTTCGCATAAAATTGATCGATTAAGCAGAATCGTGAGCAGGCATAGGAAAATTGTCTGTTCAATGTTAGATGCAATTTTGAGATAGCAATAAAGGAAGTTGAGAAAATTACTGAGAAATAAAGTGTGTTCATAGAAATTCAAAGTTTTATAACTTCAATTTACCTATTCGCAATCGCACTTTATTTTCATGTCATATATTTCACTGAAAACTTCAAGTGCGCTGCAACTCAGCTATCAATCTCAGCAAATACTAAAAGCTTTACTAATTTGAATAAATTGGTTCACTAAAGGACTTTTAATGCGTTGACATTTATTCAAAAAATGCATTAATATTTAACTTTAATGCAGTAGCTGAAACATCTCTTTAAGATGAATAATTTTATGTTGATTGATTAATTCGAGAGAGCAGAAACGTGGATATTGCATTAAACTGAGTTCAGCTGAATTAACAAGACCATCAGGCGACGTATAAATCACAGCGTAAGCAAAAACAAAGACGGCAACAGAAAACATGAGCATAAAAAAGAGACATAAAAAAGGTGAAGAAGAAGGCTCATCAACTTACTTGAAATTAATCAGCAACATTGGACACAACAGAGCTGCATGGATTTTTCATAGGAGTTTTTATGCACGTTCTCAGCGTATCTGTAGCTGTAGCTGTAGCTGTCGCTGTCGCTGTTGTCGTTGCTGTATCTGTGTTTGGGTGAGCGGCTCTTAAGTGTGCGTACATCGTTAACAGCTTAATTGCTTGGCCGTTTCCGCAGCGTTGACGTCATGACAGGTGCCAGAGCGTGCACGGGGCTAAGTTTCAGTTAGGAGGCTGGCCCAGTGTCTTACTTTTTGTGTTCACTTTTCTTTGGTTCACCTTCAGAGCTTTTTGTTGCTGTTGTTCTTCGTGTGTTCGGCGTGTGGAATGTTTTATACTATATATGCTTATATGTGAATGTATGTTATTTTTTTTTTTTTTTGTGTACGTTATTCTTTTTTTATGTTTGAACTAATCCGTTTGCGTGTACGCGGCTAAACTTCTCGGGCTTCTGCAGCGCCTCGTTTCAACTTATGGCGAGCATGCGTGTGTGTTTCCTTTATGCATATAAATCCATAGGAGGCTTTTGCTTAGCGTTTAAGCACTTGATCCGTTCTGCGACATAAAGACATTACATGACAAAGCGATTTGCCGCTAAGTAACGCTAACATACACTCACTCACACACAGGTGTACACACACACACACACACACACATCCACTTGCACATAGACGGGGCGACACTCGCAAAACTCGCGACACTCGAAAAATGTTGCACAAACTTTTCGCGTGCTTACGTTTTAGCTTCAAATTGAATTAGATTCTATTAAAATTTTGTTAATTCGTAAGTAAAAGTTAAGTTCTAGTTTAAAATGCATACAAAGTGTAGGATTTAATTTGGATAAAAGCACACACAGAATTTTACTTGATATGATTATTGATATTTGCTTATTGCATTTATTTTTTGTTTTATTTTTAGAAACAAAATCAGACTAGTATTGATATGTATCGTTATAAGTTATGCTTAAATGGTTAAATTGTTTTTGTATTTCACTTTTGTTTATTTATCGCTGCTGCTGTTGTATTTGTTGTTCTTCTGCATCATCGAATATGTTTGTCAATTTGCTCAAGCACTTATTTATTGTTCGGCTGTAAATAAAGCAAAAAAAAAAAACAATTACTTTATTTATGAAAGCATAATATACGTTTTTTCAGCTGTTGAGCATTTTCCACACTGCTGAAATGTCACTTGTGGCAAGTGGTGGCAAGTTACAAGTTGTAAGTTTGTAGTTTGTGTGCAGCTGCTATTATCTGGCGGCGTCTGCAAACTTTTTACCTGCCGCTCAGACGCACAACTTAAATTAAAGCCTTTGGTTGTCCCAGCCCACGGCAAAGCCGAGTTGTAATTACATCAGCGCCGAGATTTTTATTGCCATACACACACACACACAGACGCCCACACACACAGACACACACACACCTTTACGTACACACGACAACTGACTGAGAGAGAGAGACAGAGAGAGAGAGAGAGGGCATATAATTAGAGCATAATTACGGCTCGACTAATACTCGAGTACGAGTATCAAGGAAAAGTAGCAGAAAAGAATTAGCTGCCAGAAGGGAGCTTCAGTCGGTCATCTATTAACTATAATCAACGCCAGGGCAAGCGGAAATAGACAGATTTCCGGCTATTAAACACTCAGCAGCGCGGCAAACGCCAACAGGAGGGATCCCAGTCGACTACACTCCAAGAAAGGAAAAACCGTCAACTCCCATGTCAATATGCGAGAAACGCGCACAAAAATCCAATTGGTTTCTCACAGTGTAGCGCGGCTGCTGCCACCTGCCATACCAAATGCTGTGGTACAAATTGAAAAAAATGTTAATTAGCCGTAATTTGCCTGCAGCGCATAGATGAGAGGGGCCGGATGTATGTGAAGGCCTCTCATGACATTGACATACACACACACACACAGAGACACCCACACAATGTACACTCAAGCGTAGAGTCGCAGCAGGTGTTGCCAGTATGCTTAATGAAGTAATGAGGACATTCCCCTCAATTGGCACACACATCTCCCCATCTGACAGTGAACTCATATATTAGCATAAACAGTTCATTTATATCAAAGTGAATATCATGGCATGACTTAGGCGTGGCACACAAACCCACATGGAAGTGCGTGGGGAGCGTGGCACGACGCTGGAGTGATGCACGGAAAGACAAAAGTTCGATTAGCAGAAGGTACACACAATACACATGCCTAATGGAGCGATGTTGCCACGGGAGTCACGGGAGCCACGGGAGCAATGGCGCAGTGGTGGCGCCTATCAAATATGGCAATAGCGCAAAATAAACAATGTTCCTGAAAAACAACAACAACAATAACAACAAAAGAAAAAACTAAGCTCTTAGCGGGAGTATCGCACAAAAAGCTATCAAGTTTCTTGTTAGCAACAATTTACACATTTCGAGCGCTGCCCAACTGCCTCTAGAAATATGAAAGAACAATAGATTGTTCGATTCAGAATACTACTACTCCACTTGCACACAATTTCAGTTATTGTTGTATCGTTCATTTGGAATATTTGGCGCGGTTGAGCACGCGATATGGCAATTGATAAAACGCCGGGTATTCGATACTTCCCGTCGTTGCCCACATTGCCCCCCAACCTTCGGGCCAAATGCCAACGGCACCGGCACCAGCACCAGCACCAACTCTCTGGCACAGTCAGAAGCACTGGCACCGACACGAGCAATAAGCAATGTTCATCAGCAGCAGCAGTAGAAGGCAGCGGCAGCAGGCTGGGTGCGGAGGGTAGACATAGTTAAAAAAGTCGCTTGTTTTTGCCATGTACCTTGTTTTATTATGTGTACGGACGTATGTTCGTATGCGTATTATGAATGTGCTTGGGTATTTCTGTATTTCATTGTTGTTCTTATTCTTGTTGTAGCTTTGGTAAAATCATTAGCAACAACATGTTATTTGCATTTTGCTAATTTAGAGCAACAGCAAAAAGAAACATTGATTTATTACGAGCAGCGTAAAACCAAAAATAATGGCAGTCATTCGGTTCTTTATTATGCCTGAAAGTATGCTATAGAAAATGCATAAAGTCAACGGAGTAAACTTTGTCAATGTTATCTCTACCTGTTAGTTAACATTATTGCCATTATGTTAAGCAATCACAATTTGTATGCACGCTTAAGAGTATGCATAGAAAATTTAATTTAGCTAAAAACTTGGGAGTTCACTTTGCTAATGCATCCTTTTGTTGACGTTGCCACGAGTGCCTGTCATTTCACTTAACATATTATTTATTATTGATGAATACATATTATAATTTTCACTGTTGTATTTTTGGTTGGTTTACGGCTTGACCTTTAAATTTCAAACTTAAATAAAACGATATGTGTACTCTTATTGAGTATTTCATTTCAGCAATATCCTTGAGGGGAAAAAGAGAAACCGAAAAATACCTTCAACAGCAACAATAACAGCTCGCAACAAAGTGTGTGTGTGTGCGTATGTGTGTGCATTGTGTTAGTGAGCAAATATGATGCATGGCTCCACATACATAAATCATGTTGCCTTTTGTACGTTCTAATGGAGCCTGACTTAGTTTTTGCCAATTTTTCAACGAGAATAACCGAGAAAATGGCTCGCGGCACAATTTGACATTCGGCTAGGCCAACGTATATGAAAGCTTTGTTATTATTGAACAGAAAAACCGAGTAGAAATATTATCGAGACGGGTCGTCGCATGATGGAAACCCTAACGACATAGCGTAGAAGAGACAGAGGCAGCGACAGCATCGCCAGCTGGCTGCCAACTGTGTCGTAAATTTTGATAAAATATCTGAAATTTAATTAAGGTTGGTCTGCCCTGTGACCGCTGCAGCTGAGCTTCAATTGGCCACGACATGAAGTCAAATCCCTGGCCATGCAGTCATGCAGCCAGCGAAAGGACATTTCGTACTCGCATCCTCGTTGCCTCGATGCCTGTGCTGCCGCAGCGACGCTGCGCTGTCGTGAGTGTGTCCGCACAGTCAGGTAATTTATATTGTGGGCAGGAGATACAGGCGATACACCGAATATATACGAGTATGCGAGTATGCATAGGTGGAGTAGAGTGCGTTCCATGGCCAGCGAACGTCATGGCCAGAGATTTCAGCAGCCGCAAAATGCAGCAACAAACTAAAAAATCTATATAAATGTACATATGTATATGTGTGTTGCATGGATATCACTTACACGGCCTGCAATGGCGACTGGCGGCTGCATTTTGGTTAGCGACATGTACCGCACGACGGCTGAACGACGAGGACGAGGACGAGACGATGGCGACGAAGGCAGCAGGTGCAGCACTCACACACACACACACATATATCTGTTCTGTACGCACAGATAATGGCGCAACTAAACCGACATTTTTTGGGGGGACGACGAAAGGCGTGAGAAGGCGGAGGAGGCGGAGTAGGCGGAGTAGGAGGAGGCTGCCAACGAAACGCGACGCGAACGCGAATGGAGGACAACGTATGCTTATATGTAGGTGTCAGAATTTTATTTGCGGCTGCTGCGGCACGTTGCAAGTGGCACGTTGTGAATTCTACAGCTGGACGTTAGGATGTGTTGTCGGACCTTTGGACGTCCAGTTGGATTTGCGGTTTTGACGCCAGTTTCCAGCTACCAGCTTCAGTTGTGCCACAATTTCAACGTTGTCATCGCGACGCTGCGAAACGATGTTGAATTGCCGCTGTGGCGAGCACAACGCCTGACAGCGGCCAAAATAGGGCTTGTCATTGTTTTGATGTCGGTCGATTATGGAATGCAACAATTAAAAACACACAGCTCACAACACACAACCGTGCAAACGTAATTAAAAACAAATAATTAGCAAAATGATTCACCAAAAATGTATATTTTTGTTGTTTTTGGTGAACACTCGTAGCACTTTGGCGGCAACGCGTCGTATTTGGCTTTGACTTAGAGCCTGGCTCAGTGCGATTGGTGATTGATATTGTTGTTGGTATCCTCAATATCCGCGTGCTGCGCGTTCATTGCTTGACTGCGGCAAACTGACAAAGCCGTCGAAAAGTGCCATTTGCGATTGCCCAGCTCGTCGTCGTCTGCTGTGTGGCACGAACAACGCCAACGAACGGATAAATGTGCCACAACAAAGCGAAGAGCACACAGCTTAAGAGAGCGCTGGAGTGCAAGAGCGAGACTGTTGTGTGATTGTGTGAGTGGGTGCAAGAAGAGCACAAACTCTGTGTGTGTGGGTGTAGATGTGTGTGTGGGTGTGTGTGTGCGGTTGTGCTCTTTGTTTGAGTTAGGCTTTGGCAACAAGATTAAATCCTTCTAGGACTTTGAGTTTGGCAGGCGCTTTTAAGCCCTCTGCTGTGGCGGAGCATGGCCTTGTATTCTATTTGCAGTGCGCTTAAGATTCAATTTGGCAAACCAGGCAAATGCTCAAATGGCCAGCCTCTCTTATTGCCACAGTCAGTTGCATTGGCCACTCGAAGCCAACTCGGCGTATGCAAAACTTTTTGCTGACCAACAAATTGGGTCAATTGGTCAGCGCTGTCAAGGTCTTGAAACTGCTGTGGTATTTATGGCATGACATGTATTCGCAATTTTTTCTACCTTTTTTATAATTTGTTTTTGAAAACAAAAAAAAAACAACAAGAATGCCACTCCACATTCCGCAAATATTGCGGAGCCTGCCTTCTGGCAAGCTGCGTGTGTTGCATGTGCCGGCAATTTCCGCCAGAGTCGCGTGTTTCCGTTTACAAGCCGCACACACGCAGAGCACTCTCTATCTCTCTCTCAGTCCAACACATGCCTGCTCCATCTCTTTCACGCCCTTGGCGTGCAGCATTTAAGTATCTGTTGGCGCTGCCAATGCTAGTGACACCCTCCAGATAATATCCGCAATTTGAATGGCAGCCCACGGCACTCATTATAACCGACTCGATTCAAACTGGACGCCACAGCACCGCAGCAACACCGCAGCTCGCAGCTAAAGCTTGACAGGACAGCAGGTAGAGATACAGGAGGCTTAATACGCCACTAGCTTATTTATGCTGAAACAATACACAATTTCCGGCAATAAATGGCGATTTAAAGCGCAGACCAAAATTTAAGCTCAAGTTTTCCTCATGTCCGAATCAGAAAGTGAAAGAGTTGGACATAATTAAAAGCAGCTACAAGCAAGAAATACCCATTGCTCAAAGAAATTAAGAATCAAAATTGAAACATTCAAACAACAATTTAAACTCAGTTTTCGCAATTCAATTTAAGTGCTTTAAATCTATTGTTGGATATAAGAACAAAGGAAATAGCGAAGCACAGAGCAAAAATCAAATCCACAAACAGTAATTGGTTATTTCACTTTCACTCATACTCATTTTTTCCAATTCACCGTATTTTTTTAGTCCTCACTCTGTTGCCACTCTCTTATCCAGTCTCTTTTCATTTCACTAATAAATTGGCTGTTGCCAGAAATGCTTTTTTTATATTTGCAATATTCAATTATTTTGTTTTTTTTTAGATACTCCTACATGAGCGAACTATAAAGACTTCAACTTTGTTGAACGCAAGTGAAACTATTAGTTGCGCACTTTATCAATTAAATCAATCGTCCTGCAAATCTGTTTGAATCTCTTAAAACTTTTCAGCAAACAAACAAAGTGAAGCGAACTCAATGTGCCGACTAAAGTTTTCGAAGCTTTTCGAAGTTGATGCAGACAACTGTTTTCCTATCACTCTTCCTTTCTGTTCAACTGAGTTCTTATCACTCTTCCTCTCTATATCCGCTTTGAAATGTTGAGTCCAGCTTCAACATTAAGCCAAAAACTGTGAGCACAAATTGCGCTCTTTCAACACATTCACGTTTTAATAATAACATAATATCACTTGTTCCAAATTAACGGTCACTAAACGACTATAATGCCAATTGTGCTGGCATGCAGCCAGTTTCGTCGATATATGCAAATTGAATTGATTTCATTCAAGAATTTAAAGCTAACTCAATTTTAGCCAACTCATCACTGCCATAGTTCGCAACAGTTTTCTCTTTTTCGCCCACATTCAGTTTAAAGAGGTAATCAATCTGCTATCAGTAAATTTTTTATGGAAACTATTATTATTCGATCATGCAAAAAGTGAGCAAACAACCAAAACCAACTTTATGATGCATGAAAAGAACCAAAAATGCTGCCACATATTGCGCTTGGATCATAAATCCAGCTTAAAGTTGGCTATAGATAAGCGGGATAGAACGAGGACAGATGAAGAGAGAGACAGAGACGAAACGAAACGAAGCGAAGCGATGGGATGAACAATTAGGATGCGTCTCTGCTGTGCTGTGTGCTAAATGTTATTTATTATTTAACTTTTAGCAGCCACAACTTTTTTCGTCTCTGGCGCTTTTGCTGCCGCTGCTGTTGTTGTTGTTGTTGTTGTTGTTGTTGCTTTGGCTGGCTGTTCAGCTGTCAATAAAGCGACCAACTCTCTTTATTCACTTTTATTGTTGCTGTTGTCGGTGGTGCTGCTGATGTGGGGGGTCCATAAATGGCTGACAGTAAATTAATTTACGTGCGTCACAAGTGCGCTTAATGGCCCAAAGTGGGCGTATGCTACAGAGTACGGGGCGTGGCCACACTATTCACTCGACTTTCGTTCGCAAACAGTTTACAAATCTAACTCTGTCATACACGTATGTTACCCGATGCGAATGCGAATGTGGATGGCTTTCGGCCATCCTTTTGGCATGTGAAATGCGTATTTGCGCTGCTGCTCCAGATCCTGACAACGCGCCAGCCCGAAACCAGGAACCAACCGTCCACAGCTTTAGCTTTGGCTTTGACTGTTTTTCCGCCGCTCCTTCCACAGCGTCATGCTGACATTTTAATTGCATTCGGACAAACGCAACTGCAGCTGTAACTACGCGGAGAGCGTTGACTGCTAACAAACGACGGACGTCTGGCGACAGGCGACAAGCGACAGTCACAACAGTCGAGTCAAAAAGGATGCCAATATGGTTGCTCTGAACCCCAGCCAAGGGCCACTCGTCTAATCCGCAACGCTTGAGAGCGCAGCTGAAGAGGGAACGAGAGAGACAGAGAGAGAGAGATGGAGTTCTATTAAATATTTCAATGACTAGTGAGTCTATTAAATATTTCAATGACTAGTGAAGCTAGCAAATGGCGCAAAACCCAATCCCAAGCATTGGCCATTAGGCGCACAATATCCCTTTTGGATGCTCATATTTTTCGGGGAGCTGCACTCAGTGCAACGTCTAGGCGACGCCTCGTGACGCAAGTCAACTACAACCCCACCCGGTGACCTCGTTGAACCCAAGCAGCTCACTTGGTACAGCCAGACAATGCAGTTAATCTTTAATAAGCCCAAGTGCAGCGACGCTGCCAAGAAGCAGGCAAGTCAAGAAAAAGCACAACCGAATCGAAAGACAACATTTGGGCATATAAATAAATAAAGCGCTGCACACAGTCTAAGGCAACGAAATTGAAAAACAATGGGGCCAGGCATCAACCTCATAAGGAACACTAACCAGACGTTATGTGTCGGCGAATACACCGAGAAAAATGCCCATGCCTCATATTTACTCCTCGACAATTTTTTTTAATAATTTAACATACGAAATTTTCCCTCAGTGAGTTCATTGCACTGCCAACAAAATATTAGATCGAAAATTTCTATTAATTTCAAATTGATTCGAACGAAAAGCATTTGGCATTTGACACAGTTGCTCCGGCCGACAGTTGTGTTTGCTTTGGCAAACACCTGCAGTCGTCTCCTAAGTAAATATCTGTATATTAAAGGTTCAATATTGGTTTGTTACAGCCGTCGTTGGGCGAAATCCCCACTCTATGCTCTACGTCATAAATAATAGAAAACGGATGCTGAGTTGAATGAACTGTCCACAGGTCAATTGCCGAAACACACATATGTTCTGTGTTCTACTCGACTCTGCTGTGCTGTGTCGTGTCCTGTTCCTTGGGCCAAAAACATTTACTAACACACGGAGCTTGCCACCAAAATTTTGTCACGTATTTGGTTTCGTCACATATCAAAAAAGGACGATGTCCAGCAAAAGTTTATAACTGCTGCTGCTGCTGGTGCAAAAAGCAGGCTCGGGTTTCTAATTTAATTGTATTGCCCAAGTCAGAGAGAGAGAAATGCCACTGAAGCTGCACAAAACTTCTCGTGCTTTTGCACACAATGTGTGCACATTTGTTGGCATTCGAGCTGATGCCACATCCAACACAAACTTAGCAAGCAAGAACCACTGCAAGTTAAGTACAGACCTGTGCTCAGTTTTGGTTTCTGTTCGCCTCGGTTTGACCTTTTAATTTAGCCCCCAACCGCCCCGTCTGAAAAAAAAGAACAAGCCCAAAACCAAACTGAAAATTATGCCCGGCCATGCATGGCCACATCGATTTCGTCTCTTATATTTTTAGCTCATTACCAAGTTTAACGAAATTAAGCTGAGTCAGTGAGCCACAAGGACACCCAAGTGCCTCGGATGCATGCACACAGCACAGCACAGCACAGCCGAGCACCTAGCAACACAGCCACATATAGCCACATATAGCCACATATAGCAAACACACCACAGACTGACATAGAGAGTGTGATTTCTACACGAGATTATTTGCTATTTATAATAGGGGCAATAAGCAAAATTAGATTTGACCTACAATTTGGTAATTGGGCATGTGAACAGAGTCAAGTGAGTAATAAAAGGGTTCTCTATTGCTTTTATTTATTTAGCATGTCCATGCATATATTTACCGAAATTACGGCACTAATCACATAATAATAAGGAGAGCTACCAAAAACAGTATCAATTAAATTACGATCTAAAATTCAATACAAATAGAATACCAGCAACAAAACGTTTGACTTAAATTTTGAAGTAAGTGAATGAGTAAAGTATCTACTTTGGTTTCATTTGTTTGAATGGCAGTTCTAGTGACTCTGCAATAAAAATCGAACATTCAAGTAGACATACATAATTATACAAATACATGGAGTTCTATTATTACTTATTACAATATATTAATTTATAATTTAAAAATAAAATTTGATCTTGTGCTTCCGTATATTAAAAACGCCCACAAGTCAATTCATTCTTTTAGCCTTTAAGTAATGCAAAAAACTGATTGATTGCCTCCCACCTTAGCAAATTTAAAGAACATTTAAGTAGACATACATAACTATATATATTCATGGAGTTCTATTATTACTTATTACAATATATTAATTTATAATTTAAAAATTAAATTTGACCTTCTGCTTCCGTATATTAAAAACGCCCACAAGTCAATTCATTCTTTTAGCCTTTGAGTAATGCAAAAAACTGATTGATTGCCTCCCACCTTAGCAAATTTAAAGAGCTCACAGCATTTGCCTTTGCCTGTGCGGTGCGCTTAATAAAGAAATACTTACCTTAATGTCCATTGTTCCGCCACAGCATTCATTTGCCGGCGATGAAATCCAAATTAGTATACAATGGGTTGCACTTAATGGAGTGGGCTAATGGTTGTTAGCTGTTGGCTGTTGGCCGTTGCCAGTTGGCAGTTGGCAGTTGGCTGTCTCTGTTTGCTGGTCGCCCGCAATTGGTCCCCAAAGTGAGACGCACTCAAATTGGAATACGCTGGATATTGTGGCGGATTCACGGCGGGGTATCATTTGCCTGCCCGCCGAAGGTGTCTCAATTGACGTTTTAATTACTAGTTTTCTGTCCCTACGCTTAGCAAACAAGTCGAGCAATCCCCGTGGAAAGCATCGCTGTCGCTGTCGCTGTCGCTGCCTGTTGATGGCGAAAACATAATTGTGAAACCAGAAACTCAATTTCAATGTTGGGGTCATCGATTTCAGCTGGTTGCTTATCTCGTCGACGCGGCGACGATGAGGTTAAGAGCAGTGCCAACCAAAACTCGTTACACGTTACACGCTACCCGTCATGCCTACGGGCGAAGAGCAAAAATAATATTTACCATAGCAATTTGCTCAATTAGTAGGGCAACTTTTCGCATAAATTATCAACTGCAAGTTCAACGTGGTAGGTAGGAGATGGAGGCCTTTTTTCTCAGGGCATTGAGCTGCATTAATGAGGCGTCTCTGCCCGCTGCTGTCGTCTCTGCTGCTTATGCAGAATAACGTACACAAGTGTGCGTGTGTGTGTGTGTGTGTTCAAGGATTAAGGCCCCAAGTTAAAGGTAACGATAGCAAAGCATCCAACTACTACACACTTATCATTATCATTTTGTGCAATATTGAAGCTTATGGAGAAGCCCATAATGATGGCGTCGTTAGCACCAGATTTAAGCAGGTTCATTTGCGTAAATGGAGCGTATGCGCAATGCCCGGCCCGAGCGAATCAACACATCAATAACAAATTAAACACCTGTGCCCAGAAGCTTTGAAGTAATCGTTTAATTGCCAGCCTGAAAGTTGAATGCCCAAGGCTTGCCGATAATATTGGCAACGTGCCAGGGGACTCGAAAAAAAAACAACAGCAACAGCAGCGGGGGGAAAAAAACCCCAAACGGCGCCCCCGCAACAAATTGGCTCAAGCTTCGGCTGCAGTTTGAGTGGCACTTTAAGCGCCAGCTCTGCATAACTGGCAGCGAAATCAGCGTGCTACCTTTTCGCTCTGACTCTCACTCGCTCACTCGCTCACTCTCTCACGCTCTCACTCTCTTGCACTCTCTTGCTGTCTAACTGTTTCTGCCTTATATTTTGTGTTTCGCTTTTGCAATTTAAATAGAAGCCCCGCACACACACCCACACACACACACACAAAGACAAAGCGAGTCGATGCCATGGCACCAACGGAATATGAAATTTGAATACTACCGCCAACTATAGAGCGCTGGTTGCTATCTCCTGCGGGATGCTCGTGCTGTGCTCAAACTCACCGTGCTGTTTGTCCAGCGATTTCAGTTCGCATTTGCGGCAAAGTGAATGCGCGTAAAAACTTTAATTAAAATGGAAACCTTACAATTGCATTGTGGCCATGACGACGGCGGCTGACGCGACTTTTTAATTAAATTAAAACTGGCCACGGCCAGCTCTAAAGACGCTTCATCAGCCAGTCGCGCTGGTCACCGCTAAACTTTAAGCTATTCGACTTGCGAGACTTACTCGCTCTGTTTCCCTCTCTCTCTCTCTTTCTTTCTCTGTCTCGCGCCGTTTGAAATTATCTTTTTCCAATTGTGGGCAACTTTTAAAGCACAATCGACTTGGCTCAAAAACTGTTTGCCGTTTGCCGGACTGACTTGTCAATGTAATCGCAGACACTAATGAAAATCAATAATTCAGACACACACCAAAAAATAAGGAGACAGTGTTGTGCTGTCCTGTTGCTGTCCTGGTGCTGTCCTGGTGCTGGTGGAGGGTTCTTAAAGTGACTT
This sequence comes from Drosophila siamana, assembly GCA_035047445.1. NCBI lineage: Eukaryota > Metazoa > Arthropoda > Insecta > Diptera > Drosophilidae > Drosophila > Drosophila siamana. The sequence continues at coordinate 11,612,674 of JAWNPP010000004.1, read as the reverse complement.
TCAGCAGCAACAGGAACGACGACAATAACTAAGTCTGTGTTGGGCCATAAATAAAATAAAGTATGAGGCAATGAGCCGTGGTACCGTCTGTGCCTTAAGCTGCACCCCAGCTTGCTGTTGTTGTCCTGGTCGCTGGGCCTTTGTGGCTGCCACAATACACAGCACAATGGCCGACAGATAGCGCAGATACTGGGGTAACATAGGCCAATAAATGGGCACAAAACATTAAATACATAAAGCGACTGCAGTCGACGGCGTGTCTTTAACAGACAAAACACACAAGCCAGTTCAAAGACTGTGCCAATGCCAGCAAGCCAGCAAGCCAGCCAGCTAGCTAGCATTTTAATTGGTCGGCCCGATTATGCCCGCTCTGCTGTGCTCTGTTCCTGCCGCTGCTGTTGCTGCTGCTGCTGTTTTTGCTGCTTTTCAGACTTAAAGCCAAGCCGGCGAAGTCAAGGCAGGCCAAGGCAGAGAGCTGGCGATATAGCTCTGAAGTTTGGTTGGGTAACTCGTCTGGTGTATTAAATAATTGAACATATGAAAATGTAGTTGAGTTGAGTATTCCTTGGTGCCTCAACGGCAACAACAACAACACATACGTAGACTGCAAGTGCGCAGAAACAGGAGCTGAACTGGCAGAATTTGTAGCATACTTTTGAGCGCGTTGCTTGAACTTTTCAGCAAGTTATAAACAACATTAAATGTTTGATAAACAAAATAAATCAGACCCCCAAAAACACGCTCACAAACAGTGGCTGCAACGGCAGCAGTGCCCACGGCAGTGCATTAAAATTGCCAGAGCAGCAACGGCAACAACAACGACAACAACTAGAATGGCCATAATAACTGACAACACTTTGCAGCTACTCGTTGCATCGCTCTGCTGTTCGTAGCGCATATAATTTAAGTTAACCCCCACATTGTTTCACACCTTGGGCCACCTACAAAAATAAAAATAAAAACACACACACACCACGAGTGGCAGGCAAAAAAGAAGCAAAATGTTGGCGTTAAAATGAAGCAGCTCGAATGACATGCAAACTTTTTGGCCCAAAACACACAATTTACCCGGACACTTTACCCATCTGCACACACAACCACAGCGAGCGACCGCGCACACACATGAGCCACTAAGTGTGCGTGTATGAGTGAGTGAGTGTATGAGTGTTGGCCATTAGCATTTGTCAAGTTGCCAATAAAATGCCTTTGAATGGAGTAAATTGACTCTGGCATGACAAACAATTCTATGAGCGTCGTTGTCCTCCTGCTTCTTCAGTCTTTCGCTCAGGTATTAAAAAACCTTTTGCTCGCATGACTGGCACTATCATATGTATGCTATCAGTTGATGTTTGTACACGTGTGCATGAGTGTGCGTGTCCCGGTCTCAGTGTGTGTGTGTGTCAGTGAGTTACTTACTTATGGGCAATTTATGAGCAGCTCGGCAATTCGTAACGCTGCTTGGGAGCGGCTTGTTACCATATCTACACTTTGCATGGGGTATCTGTAGTTTAACACAAGTTGCGACAAGAGCTACTGTAAATATTTTAGGCATATGTGTCGCTTGACAAACACTTGAAGGTCAACAAATAAATGCAATTAATTTTCAAATTCACAAAGTGCAACTCTCACTTGCATTTGATTATAAATTCTAAACTAAGCTATGCCTCGAAGAGCAGTTTCAAGTCGTTGCTTTCCCAAGCCTAAATCGTCTTATTTTTTCTTAACTTGTGTTCATTATAGTATTTCAGTTAGCTCATCGATTTGTAGAGTCATACCAAATGCAAAAGAAACGCAACCGGAAAGAAAGCCATTACTTATTTAGTGTTGTGTAAATGAACTTTATATATGAGCGATAACCATGGCGTATACGTGTTGTTGGCCATGTTTAATGACAGCAACAAATGTGAAGTGCACAGATCAACTTGAACGTAATTTGGAAATTGTACAAATGTTTATAAGCAGCATTATCGTTATTGTTTACACGAACATCGACAATAAATCCATACCGAAATCCAATTAAATGTGCCGTCCCTTTGTTTGTAGACTTTCCGCTCTCTGGCAGCGTGTGGCAAGAGTTGTCTGTGATTAATGGTGGGCAATATTTTTACACTGCCAACAATTAGTACAAACGAAATCAAATTTAAGCAGCGCTCCTTGGAGTAACTTCCAGCAAATCATTGTGTAATTCACTCGCAATACATATAAACGACAAACACACGCTGAGAGTTGGACGAGGTCGAGAAAGAGAGAGAGAGAGAGTAGTCCAGCTTGTGTCTTAAACGAAGTTGAAGGAATACATAATAATGATGTTGAAGCCGTCAGGCAAGCACAAGACCCTTACATAGTTGCCATTTTATTTATGACACTTGCACGTAACGCCTACCAGCCAAAGATAATAACATACTGCCAAACACACACACACACACACATACAGAGCGAAAGAGCTTGGCCAGCACACGCAAAAATTACACTCGCAGAACAACTAGTCTCCAGGGCACAACTTGCCAACAGGCGCAAGGAGCATAAAGCGCTGAGACATGAAAGTGAAAGCGAAGGCGCAACTGGATGGTGGAAATGTAAATGGAAATGGCTCTGGCAATGGTTGGCAGCGGCCACTTCAGAGAGTGTGTGCCAGGCCAAGCCAGGCCAAATAATTATCTTGGCGCATAATCTCGATCTCTCGATGTTTTGGCAACCCAGCAATGGGGCCAAGCAATGTGCCTAGACTTAGATCTTGCCTTGGACATGCTGGCTTTTGTCTTTGTCCTTACATTCCGACCTCGCCATGAAATCTCAGCGTGTCTATTCACTCGAAATCTCTGCCTGTGTTTGGGTGTGTGTGTGTGTGTGTGGGTGTGTGTGTGTGTGTGTGGGTGTGTGTGTGTGTGTGCGTGTGGGTCGTGTTTAGCAGTAGCTGGTGTAGCTTGTGGTTGTGGCTGCCAGGCTGGCAAGCTGCATATTTACTTTGCCTTTACTTCTATTTACATGAAAATTATACTGATTATGAGATTGGCCTTTGACGCACACACACCACCCCGAGCGTCCTGCCACGCCCACTGGGCGTTCGCTGACTTCACAACTGAGCGCGTGGCGTGTGCGAAAGTGTCAAGCCAACTTACCCAACTGACTAACAGCAAGAAGTGGCAGCTCAGTCGCTGTCGCTGTACGTCGTATGTAGTGCCTAATGCCCCTAATAGATTAATTAAAAGCGTACATTCGGCCACATAAGAGTCGCATTGAGCGACCCACTAAGCCGCATAAATGACACACCAATGACTAATTTCAATGGCGCTGCATTCGCAAGCTCTCTGCCAACCCAGCTGGGCGAGCGGCGAGCGGCGAGCGACGAGCGACGGCATATTAGCAAGTGCACTGCACTCGAATGAAGACCACTTTTGAGGTGCTAAATTAGCGAACGCATTAAATGCATATTACTCATACGCAGCGTGTTGGCCACTTGAATGCATGAACTGCCGACACCACTCTCTCGCACACTCTGAAATGAAAGGGCTTAAAAAAAAGAGCCATCAATAAATAGTGAGCAGAAGGGTGGGGAGGGGAAAGCATGTGCATTTTGTGGCCAAAATCATACACAAATGCCCATAAATCCAAAACGTAAACTACATAAATTAGAAATTTGTATTTATATGAACGTTATTCGCATATGAAATGCGGGTCACGTGCCCGGCTTTATAACCGCAACTAGGCGAACCTTTTGCTGATTACGACGTGACCAGCAAGCGACTCGACCAAGATATACCCCAAGTCTGATTCCAAAGACTCTACTGTGTGTGTGTGTGTTTGCGGTGTGTTGTGCACATGAAATTATTTTAAATTATTTTTGATAATTGAATAAAATACACGAGCATGAGAAAATGATTTACGGCCGTGTTTCATATTTTCAAAAATAAGCAGCACGGGATAACGGATTGTTGACACGCTCTTTCACACGTTATCCGCGCATGCGTTCGTGCCGCCGCTTTGAAGAGAGTGGCAGCGGCATGCGGCATGTGGCATGTGACGCTCCAAGTGGCGTTGGGAAGGGGCAACGGCCAATTGACACGTGCCTTTGTTTACACAAAGTAATGAAATTTCAACAGCAAATAGCATCAAAATTTGTTGCCATACTAGCCGACTGTGGGTGTGTGCGAGTGTGTGCGTGTGTGTGTGTGTGTGTGGCATGGGAAGGTGGCCGGAAATTGCGCATAAATGCGACTAATTTCATTAGGCAACAATGCGTCCAATAAACATTTCGAAAGCATCAACTTTTTGACAACAACGACAAAACATTGCAAAATTCAATGCATATTAATGAGTTCAGCTGTCGCACTCTCGCTTCAACGTTGTTCAACGTTGATCAATTTAGCTGAAAGCACAGATAATTGCCTGGCAAAATTTAAATCATAATTCGCCCAGATTTCTCCTTCCTCTTTCCGCTACCCATGCGCCTATGTATAGTAGTCACTATGTGTGTGTTTTGCCAGTGAGTTCAGGGCCAGCAGCTGTCATCTTTATGCGATTCACTTATCTAAATCTTATGGCCTTGGCCATTTGCATACCTTAACTCTGAATATATTTGGCCGCTTTTCACGAGCTTTCAGTTTATTTCGGTACGTGGCGGCATAAATAATAGTTGCCCCAGTATCACATACATTTTTGTTTATTCTGCTTTTTTGTTCCTTTTTTTCCTGCATTTTTGCCTCTGGCCAGCCAGCCTTGAATGTGCTAAAATGCAAAATATATTCCGGCTGAAGATGCAGCTAACCGCAGCACAAGGTTGGGGGAGGGAGGAGCTGTGAGGGCTGCAGGGAAAACTGTTGCCATTTTGGATCAGGGCAAGGTCATCGCCAAGAAGGTTAACGAAAAGCAATTTAAAGCAGTTTCAACTTAAGCTTTAAACTAATTAAATGGCAATTTGAAAACGCCCCACTGCAAAACTAACTGCAAAAGTTTTGACTGTTAGATAGATATTCTCACACTCGCTCACTCTCGCTCGCTCGCTATCTCTCGGTTCGTGTACAAAATACTTTTAATCCCAATTTACATAAATATTTATGCTGATGGTGCTGAAATTTGCCGGCCCATGCCCCCTGCCCCCGCCCCCCAACCATTGGCGTTAATGTGCCTTAATCTTTAATGAGCCAAGTTTTGCCAGTCGCGGCTGAGTTTCGGCTTTGGTTACGGTTTCAGTTTCGGTTTCGGTTTCGGCTTAGGTTTTTCTGGTTCTCAGCTCTTGGTTTCGTATCTCACTGCTGTGCGTCCTACGTGCAGCTATTTGGCGAGACATTTGCGCCTTTGGCTGTGACTCTGGCTTGGCATTGTAAACTAGCACTTGGCACAAAACACAGCTATCAACGATACACTGCTCAAAGATCCAATTATAAAGATACACTGTTATCGCCGGTGTCTATGAGTGTGTGTGTGTGTGTGGCATTTAAATGAAGCAACTCGAAATATATTGCCAACAGATGCTGTGAAATGATATTGAAAACTACTTGCATTAAAACGTAGAAACCAAGAAGAGTGTAGAAGTCGAATAGATATTCAATTCCGGATACGAGTGCAAAGCACCCGCCTAATGACGTTGACTGAAAATGAGCTAGAAGAAATCACAGTAAACACAGCATATACTGATGCTGAATTAAGGACGCTGAACGAGGCGCACATGAGTGTAGAAGCTGCGCAAAGAAAGCCGCACATTGCCAAAGTTGCCACATGACGATTTAACATCTTCATTAAAATGCCGTCTTCAGCTTGTCGTTGTTAGTGTCTTAATTTTCATTAGAAAAGTTTCAACTTTAAGCCAATGTCATTGCCACTGCACCATCGACACTTGAACGCCGAGCTTGCAGTTTCTTTGCATTGCGTGCGCTGCCGCCTCCACATCGTCTGCATCGTCTTCATTTTCATTAGAGAGACTCGCTGAATGCACTTTGCCGACAGCCAAGTCCGCGTGGAGATAACACGACTGTCTACTCCCACTTCCATTTGATATGCTCGCTACTTATTTTAATTGCTCAACATTTTTCACAACTTTTGTTTCGACTGTGTGCGTGTGTGTGTGTGCGTGTGTTTGTAGCATGCTTTTAGGGGCATTCATTCGCATTGTTCGCAAAACTCTCAACTCGCTGCTTAATCGACTGATTTAGAAGTTTATTGCATTTCCCATGCTCGGGCCCCCCTGGCAGAGTGTGTGTGGGGGGGGGGGGATGGTGGGAAGGGAAATGGCGCCGGACACGAAGGTATTTAAACGCTCTGCGAGTTCCGAGTTGCAATTTGGTCTCCACTCAGCCACTTTATTGTCTCACTTCCCACTCAGTCGCCCGGGACTCCAATATAAATGGACTTCCGTGCATAAAGCGGATAATGTCGGCTTGCAAAACGAGCGCCAAGACGTAAAAGCGCCAGTTAAAAATGTGCTTCAATTTATTGGCCCGCATTTAAATTACCAGCAATTGCAAATGTTGCCGCCACGTTTGTCGCGTTAAAAGCTCAATTTTATCATAAATATTGAAGTGATTCTTAAAGCTCACAGCTCGCGCCCCATCAATATTTTGCTGTTTTTGTTTTTGTTGGGCACACACACACGCACACACATTGTCCTTGACCGTTTTGGCGTGAATCAGATTCAGAATGCGGCGGCGCTTTTGTCCTTTGCCATTGCCAACGGCCATGCAGCGTTACAATTAAGTTAACCACAAAACACAGTGCCTACGATTTATGCAGCACTCAGTCTTGCACTGCATTTTAATGTCTACTTATTGCATAAAGCATAGCGATGTGAACTGCAGAGAGACAGCGTATAAATTTCCTTACATTTTGCGCATCCTAATGTCTCCTGAAATAATAATTTTATTGACGTTTCGTGTGCGCTGGCTGTGGAGCACATTTAAATGAAAATTTAATTTAAATTTGCATTGCGTATGTTAGGCAGGCCTTCAATCAAATAGCTTTTTCAAATGCGGTTATAATAATTATAAATGATTAATAACAGCTATGAAGATGGCAATCAGATTGGATTTTGGTGAAACCGCATTTATGTTATTAACAAATTCCAGCTTCATTAAATTACTAAAAACTACCAGATAGATAATAAATTCATAAAGATTTTATTATTGCATTTGGGAATAAATTTCCAAGAATCACTTACACATTAATTATTAATAATGACTAAAATGCTTTTTAATGCCAAACCGTAATTTAATTAAATTTGTATTTATTTTGAAAATACAGTTACACAAGGCAACAAACATTAATTGGCATTGAAAGCAAAACATAAATACTAAGAAACTACCATGCCACAACTTTAAATCACTGCCAGCTACCATAACAACACTAACAACAACAACAATAACAACAACAACAACAACAACATCAATAATAATAACATACTCGACATATGATTGTTTTGCAACGTCAATAAAATAAATATTTGCTTCTTTGTCATTTCAATTTCGCCTGTTGCGACTCAAGAAAATCAAATAAAAAATCAAACACATGTTGAAACACATTTCGATCAATTTACTTGTTTGTTTTGCTTGTCGAAAGGCGCAAATAAAAAAAACTGTTTCTTAATGGAGTACTTAACTAATTTTGCACTTGACATTTCATTCGAATAATATAAATAACCAAAAACCAGATATGAAATATACGCTACACATATCATACAATTTTGCACTTGACATTCAATTGAAAGAATTGAAATTAAGGCGAGCTATTTGCCGTCAGGCAGCTTGCCGAAATTAGTGCGCAGAAACTCAAGGCACAGAAACAACAGCACGGTGTGAGGACACAGCCGTGTCATGGCCGGTATGGAGCCCTTGTAGAAGGCCATCGGTCCCTCCTTGGTCGTCTTCACGACGACATCAGTCAAGTTCTTGTACTCTCCCGGCGCCGAGTTCATTTGTCGCGTCTTAATCACATCGATGGGCTGCGTCAAAGCCGTCGCAGCAATGGCGGAAATGATCGAAGCGATAATATACGTGTCCATGCGATGCGGCATCCCAATGTCAAGGAGCATGCCCTTGCTCTGCTCGTAGAATGCAATTTGGCCGACTGTCATAAATGCGCCGCGTATGGCACACATCGAGGCTCCATTAAACAGGCTTGGCCAGCCCTCTTCACGCACCACGCGCACCAAACCGTCAATGGCATGGGCATAGCTAAAAGCAACAGAAATACGACTGTGAATAAAGGCTACACATTTGCACTAAATAAAAGGGAACATTAGTGAACATGACATTGTAGATAAGCATCTGAATTGAATACACATTGACAAAAGCCAACAAGTTTTGACTCCCCAGGCTGATTGTCTTCAGGGCAGACATTCAAGTATAATGTTTGGAGTCACTGAACCATAAATACTCTTCTACTGCAGCACAAGAAGTGCAGCTATTTGACAAGTGCTGTCAAGTTTCGACTTCTCAGCTAATAAAGTATTAGGAAGCAAGGCGTTCAGACGGACAAAATGATATATACTTTGTGGATTAACTGAATTACAATTATAGCTCTCCCACTCCAACTCAAGAAGTGAAGACCATACTGTCATACTAACTTTGTTATCTGCTCTTTCTGCCACCAAGTTTCGTCTCCTCAGCTCATAAAGTGTTAAAAAACAAGGCGTTCAATGCACAGACAGACGGACATGACTCTTTATACTTAGTGAACTAACTGAATTATGAAAGCTCTCCCACTCCAGCTCAGGAAGTGCAGCTGTCACTCTTAGACTTACTTTCTTCTCTGCTCCACCGGCAGCTTCACATCGTTCTGCAGCCGCACGTTGACCAAGTCAGCTGGCGCCCCAATCAAGCCGCCTGCATAGCCACTCATGCCAGCCAACAGGACCTTGGTGGACATGGGCCTGGTATCCACCAGGCCAGAGCCGAACGAATAGAATCCAAACCGAGCCAAGGTATACGTGTATTGTCGCAAAATGGACGCCGTGATGCCATTGTAGAGCGCGACGACTCCTTGTTCCTTGACAATCTTGCGGGTGGTCTCCATAATCGACATTTGTTCGGTATTCGTTTGTATCAGCACCTTCATTAGATCCAGCGGATGTGTGACCATCGCCGCCATGGAGCTGGCCAAGCCACCAAAGTACCAACGTGCAACACGCTGCTCATTCCCCAAATCCATATTTGGCAACAATTTACAAAAAAAAGAAACTACGTGAGTTACACTTAATAAATTTTTACAAATACACGAGTCTGTTTCGGTACGAAGCGCAATAGAAAGAGCAATCATAAACAGTAAGTGTGTATTAAAATGAAAACTAATGATAGTGGGCAACAGACACAGGAATTTGTATGTAAATGACGCAAATCGAAAGGCACCTTGACGTCATCGAAATTTGCAACATTTGATGTTGCGTGACTTCAGCCACTCGGAATGCGGTCACAGCGAAACATGGCAGGTGGAATTCGTTGGAGACCTCCCTCTCTAGACCCATTCTGCAATGTATTGCACTTCAATTGTGACGCACAAGGCCCAAATCCGAAATAATTAATTAAACCAATTGACTTCATTTATTGTGTTAAATCATTTATTGATTTTAGACAAAATAGCAAGGGCGGCTTCAATTAACAAAATCCAACTGGCCTAGATGTAGTAAAAGTTGGGATTGTTCTTAGAAATATCCTGCAATTAGATGAATGTAAGTTTGACAACTGAACTGCACAACTTTATGGCATTTACATACTCCAATATGGATTAAACTAATGCATAAAAAGACAGCGCCCATGCTGCAGAATATTGTGTTGACATTATTACGTTGACTCTCCGGCAGAGTGTTGACGTAAAGGTGCAAAAGATATACGAAAGCGATCAAACAGAGATTAAAAAGTACTAAAATCCCAATACCCCGCATGAGAGCGGCTTTCGAGATGCATAATTGTTGCTTATCTGCAATTAGAAAAGACACAAGGTTCGATGCTAGTAAATTTACAGAATATTTGGCAAAAACTTACGGAACTTCACGCTGGAAGCATCGTGGGGAAGAATGTATCCCTGTTCGCAGTTTTCGAGAGATTTCACATATAATTTATTCATATTTCTAGAATTTTACCATACATTTAATTTAACAACATTAATTGAAAGTTGACAGTTATTTGATACTGAACTCAAAGGCATGCAATAATTCGATTAGCTTGCCCACAATTCAGTCAAATCATTTACACCTGATTTAGTCAAATATGCGAGCCTAATGCCAATCCAAGACCAGCACAAAGGCAACAACAAAACGATAGCAAAATACTTGAGACACGCAACTGACGCAAGTGAAAACAAAGAAGAAGAAAAAAAAATACGCAAAACACGCACATTTTGATTATGCTAATGATTCATTTTTGATGTTGGGCACTGAAGAAGTGGAAACGGAGACGGAAGTGTGAGAGGAAAGCATGACATGTCCTTCAGTCGCCGCAGGTATCCGCAGGTGTCCTTATTTTGATTTCTCGTTTATTCTTTTGATTTACGGAAGTTAAGCAAATTATTATGCAAAGGAATGTTGGGGTAAACAACACGTCTCTTTTGATGGGCAATCAAAAAACTATTGCGAACCGGCAATAAAATTGCTTTTTTCTCTTGCAAATGTCATAATACACATACAAAATGAAATGTGACAAACTTTCGCCTTTTAGTCTGAAAGCCAAATACAGAAGTCAAAACTAGAACATTTTGCGTACTTTTTGTGCATATTTATTAATTTTTCGACGTCAAATGCAAATATTTAATGCATATATATATATATGTATTTATTTGCAAATGAATTGAAGTCTGCTTGACCCATTGATGCTGTCACAAACTGGAACTTTCTGATTATTTGCTGCTGCAACATTGCTCCTTGGGTCCATTTTTGCACACACAGTTGCAGTCCGTGTTGCAGGCACAATTGCTGCCGCACTTTTGTGCCGAGCACTGGCAGTCTGCAACAAGCATTTTCCCAGTTGGTATTATTGTTGTTAATTTATTCAAAAATATGAATTGGACTCACTAGTTCCGCATCCTTTGCAGGCCATTATGCTGAATTCTCTATTGAAACTGTCGGGAGGGCAAACTGAAAATGTTTAATTATTACAAAACGTTGCACTTGCTGCCGCAATCGTCTGTTGTTGTGCACTCCCTTTATATACACATTTATATAGACATTTCGATATGAACGACGAGTGCAAAACCAAATAACAGCAAATAATAAAGCCAAGCGTATGGGAAGGGCCCGGGCTTATCAGTGAATTCGTGCGCAAAATGCGTAACTGTGAGTGTCTATCGACTTTCAGCATTTGGCAAACAAATTTTGCGCCCAGCATGTTTGGTGTGGGATTTAAGTCCACTGTCCAGTGTTGCACACGGCGTTCTTATCGGCTTATCAGTTGTGTGCGTTGCGCATACAACACGTTGGCGTTAAAGACACGTCTGCTAAGCCATAGGATGACTCAAATATGTACATACATATACATAATCATCAATGTGGAAATAGCTAGTTCCGTTCAACGGATGTGGATGTGAAGCAAATCGATTGAAATGACCAAACAAATAAAGCTTCAATCACTTTAATGTGTTTGAGATGCAATGGCAGACGTAGCTGCCCAATCCCAACTTGAAGTCAATTCGCAAATGGCCCCGTTTGCAGATGGTTTCAATTTTATTGAATTAAATGTGCAACTTGGCTTATCAAATGATTTGTGTGCTGAAAAAATAAATTTAGTTACGGCATTCCCGGAGCTGAACGGCGTGTTGCATCTGTAGCATACTTTCGGGCTGCAGCTTAAAACGTGTCTGTATAAATATGATTGCATACTTTACGGCGGCTGCTGCCAAACTTTGAATGTTGATGCGAATGAATTGAAAATACATGGGCTGCAAGTGCAGTTTGAATAAAAAACTTTGTTTATTCGGAACAGCACTCGAATGCACTGCGAGTGCACGGGGCAAAACTCTAAAAATATTCAATGGGCTAACATGAATAAAATCCACTTGCTAACATCACATAACAAGGAAGAAATTCTAAGGCGCAACTTTTAGCAGCTGACAATATATACGAATATGGTACTGTACTATATATGTTAAATGTATACGAGTATTAACTAAACTAAAATGTGTCTCTGGTATTTGTTACTGATGCGCTTGCAGCTTACAGTTTACAGTTTACAGTTAACAGTTTGCAGTTTACAGTTTGCAGTTTGGCAGGCTACAAATTCAGCAGTTATTGCTGTAGTTGTGGCTTTGTATTGAACACTTTTCAATTGTCCTGTATATTGTGTGTTTGTGTGTGTGTGTGTGTGTCCTTTAGTCCTTTAGGTCGGCAGCCGTATTTACGAATCCGGCTCTTTGTGTCAGCTGCAATTGCTTCTGTTCGGCCTCCATGGCCTTTTGTTCCGGTGTCTTGGCCCACTCCTGCAGTTCGCCCGATGCATAGAACCAGTAAATGACGCAACCAATAAGATAAACGCCCGCCGATATGAAGAATACCAATCGCCATTCGTCGCGGTCGCCGCTATCACCCACAATGTAGCCAGTCAGCAGAGGACTGACAATGCCGGGAATTGTGGCAAAAGTGTTTCCAATGCCCATCAGGACACTGGCGTGCTGTGGCGCAATATCCAAGTGATTGACACTGCAACAGTTGCAACACAAAGTCAGCGCACACACTCATATATAAAGTCTGCACTTGTTGAAAAACTTACGCGAATCCAGACCAAGCGAATGCACCGAGACCCACAGCAATTGTGATGAAAATAACCGACCAAGTGGGATCCATAATATACGCGGTGAGCATCATGAAGACCGTTTGAGCCAAGAAGGCGCCACAATTGAAGTTACGGCGCACTTGCGTTGTCGTCCAGATGCCCTTCACCTGCAGCCAATCGGCCAAGTAGCCAGAAATAGCCAACAATATGCCCATCGCCAAGTAGGGCACAGCCGATATGAAGCCCGTCTTGCCCAGATCAAAGTTGAGTGTATCTAAAGGGAAAGGGGAATCAGATGCAATTGCCTCGTACGGCACTCGTAAGATAAATCAACGCTCTTACCCTTCAAGAAACTAGGCAGCTGGGTGAGCAGTGTGTAGAAGCCCCAGTTCTCGGAGAAGTGCGATGCAATAATCGCATAGAAGGCCATTGAGGTGAAGAACGCCTTCCAAGGATGCTTGATTTTCTTATTGCCCGCATAGCCAATCGATTTCTGGATGTACTCGCACTCCTCCTTCGAACAGAAGCGATCCAGCTCGGGTCCAGCACGCACAAAGAGCAGCCAAAGTATGAGCCATAAAACGCCAATTGCGCCAAACACATAAAAGACACTCGCCCAGCCATAACGTGATGCCAGCAGGCCAGACGATGGCATCGCTATCACCGTGCCAGCATAATTGCCAGCGAATGCAATCGATGCCATGCGAGAGCGCTCCAATGGCGGCGACCATCTGGCCCACACCGCATGGATGCCCGGGAAGGTGACGCCCTCAAAGAAGCCCTCAATGATGCGCACCGCCAGGAACATTTCCAGACTATGATTGGCCGCCAGCGGTGTCAGCAGCGTCAGTATGGCTGTGGTGCCGATGCCCAAGCCAAACACCTGCAAGCCAAGCCAAATCATTAGACCAATCCTAATTTCCAATTAAACGTAGTTCAACTCACAATATTGCCGCCAACTTTGGTGCCAATGTAGCCGCCCAGGAACTGGGTCATGATGTAGCCGTAGAAGAAGGAGCTCAAGATCAAACCCTTCTGCTTGGAGTCCCAGGGGAAGTCCTGCTCGTAGGATACGTTACCATCGCCGTCGATGACGGTGCGATTCTCAGTCATGGCCACAATGGCCACCGAGAGATTCACACGCAGCGAGTAGACATTGAAGAAGCCAAAGAAGGCGAGCAGCACAACAATGTAACGCTGTTTGCGCCAGAATCGCCAGGTAAGAGGTTCACTCTCGGTCACCTCATTGCTGTGGGTGAAAACGTGAAAATGTGTTGTCAATAGCAGAGTTATTGCGACAAGGCCGCTAGCCACTTTCGCCAGTTGATTAATTAACTTGATTCAACATATTTTTTTCCTTGGTTTTTTTCTGCTGCTGTCTGCTGTCTGCAGTCGCCAGATGGGCCAGAACCTGTTTGCAAGCGACTGGTTTGGCTTAGGCCATTAGACTCGCCAGACATTTCAGTTATTTCGTTTTGCATGCCAACGGGTATCTAACATTTTATATCCATTAAAAAGTACTTCTTGAACGGCTGCGACCAAGCCTCTACCTAACTGACACTCGTATCTGATCAATGCGGAACCGCAATTACTTACTTGTTATGATGCGGCTGATGGCCATTGTGTTTGTCCAACTTCGACGACTCCAGGTCAGTCATTTTGTATGCTGTGCACTTAGTTTTCTTTGGCGGCGTTAAAGGAATCTATACAAAGCATTAATACCTCTACACACAAGAAAGGAAGAGAGCGAAAAAAAAAGAATGAGAAAATGCTGATCAATGTGCGTGCCGATGTTTCATTAAAATCGAATTAAATTCAAGAACTTCAGCGAAATAGGAAAATTGCACACACAATACGCGAAGCGTGTTATAATAATTTCAGTATTATTTGTGTGTTTCGTTCGTTTCTTTGCTGCAATTTGTTGCTGCTTTTGTTCGCGCCCTGCTATTTTTAAATAAATCTACAGCAATTTATTGCGTCTCCGTTGTCGCTGCCGTGTCGCATTGCGTGCTGCGCTCGCCATTGGCTTTGACATAGAACTCTACGTAGGTCAGGCAATCAGTCACTCAGTCAGTCAGTCAGTCAGTCGGGCCACGGGGCACAATTATTTGCCTAAGCATCTTAATCCGGGCACAAGTACGGACGTTTCTGTTTCTTTAATTTTGCTGTGTTTGTGCTCTGTGTTTCAAACGATTGTCTCGCCTTATCGACACTGCTCCTTGGCGCTCCATGACAAACGCCTCTTAACTCAATTATCCATTTAACTTATTAAGCAAATAGTTTTGCAAATTGTTCCATTTGAAGCACGCGAAATTTGAGCATATAGAACACAAACACACACAGACACACTCACACCCACAATAAACACAATACACAATATACACTCATAATCAAATACGTAATTGTACCGTAAGTGAGCCAAGCACTTGAGCTTGCCACAGCGACCGGTTTGGATATGCTTTAGCTTTAGCTTCGTGTTGGGTTTGAGTTTTGCTTTGGGTTTTGGATTTCGGTTTCAAATTTTGGGGGGACTTTCACTTGATTCGCTTAGCACGAAAATCAACTCCCTGTACCCCATTTGCCTCTCTCTCTCTCTCTCTTGCTCTGTTTCAGAGATACGTGCGTTCGCAGTGCTCACTTATTTGCACGTGTGGATGGCATTTGAACAGTTAAACAGTCAGACAGACAGTGGGCAAATTTATATTTAGATGCTATGCTCTATTAGATAATAGCAATATGATAACAGAGTTTGTTCACACAGCAGCCGTCACTAATTTGATACCCTCTAGCATGACACTTAATTAATCAAAGAGCATAGCAATAAGACAGATAAAAAGATATTACATCAACTTTGATTTGCATGTTGAATGGAATCTTGTAATTAAATCGTACAAAAGTAAAACCACTTTCAATTCAAGGGTTCTTTATAGTGCTGAGATTTGAATTCAACTTGACCACTGTTGAAAACAAAGCACATTTCTTTGTTGATTGCGCAATGTCAGTCACCCGTTTTGTTAAATCCAATCCAACCTGCTTTAAATCTTAACAACAATTAGCAAGAGCGATTAATTTGCAATTGAAACAAGATTCCCTAACTGCTTATATAGATTGTGAATGGCATGAGAAGCGACTGCTAAGCATAACGCAATGCGTGACTAAATTGTTATACCCTCTGCAAGGTTATTCATGCAAATCATGTTTAATTTAAACGTTAAAATTTTGTTCATAATGCTGATAATGCAAAGAACACACGTAGTGGCATCACAATTTACCCATCCCGAAATGTGAGCGAAACATATCATAACTTAAATATCTAGTACACAGATTAGATTGGAAATTTTGGGGCTGCCAAACACGCCGTAAAATAGCGCCGGTCTTTAGCAGATTTGCTTATCTATATGGCGGGCAATTATTTTATTTGGCTAATTGTTCTTTAACTGCCCGATTTATGATTAGAAGTCAGGTTCAGATTTATCGTTTATCGACTTATCAGTAGCGTTGCAAGTGATAAAAGCCGAGCAAATACAAATATTGCAAAATGGTAAAAATTTCTGTGATAAATCAACAGTTTAAGGTATTAAATTTCTATTAGCACGGTGTTTATCTTAATTGTGGCGAAATAAAATTAGTGCTGCGCTAGATTAGCAGAGTCGTAAAAACAACAATACTAATAACAACAACAAGCGTTGGTTGGACAGATTAAGCATCCGAGCGTGTGTCAAATTATTATGAATTGTTGTGTATTGTCAAAATATTGTTACGAAAACTTTTCCAGGTCGTGCAGTTGCTATTGCTGCTGTTGCTGGTTATGTAAAACATTTGTCAAATGCCAGATTTGTTGACAAGTAAAACACAAAACCTGTCGATAATTGTTTTACAGCTGCTGTCAAGTTCAATGCCACTTTTTCGTGTGTTTTTTGTGGGGTGGAGGGATGATTCACATTTATGCGACAAGTTGACAGGTTCTTAAATAAATGCAAACATATTGTTAGCTCAATTGCACTGGCCTCATACGCTTGGTTAAATTCTTGTGGCAATAGGTAGAAGCGATGAAATGCAAATATGCGTGCAGTTGATTGATTGTTACATCAGTCAACAGACGCAAGTCGGGAGTCGGGAGTCGGGAGTCGAGAGTCAAAACAAATGCAAATGTGACAAAACAAATTTACTGAACCAATTGCAAATAGCTGCCACGGTATTCACTTAATTGAAATGTAATGGTAAAACGCCAACTGCATTCGCAATGGTATTTGTAGAGTTGTTTGTCGGCTGCATTCTTGGCATACAAAATAACAATCTCTTTAATCAAAAACATCAAAGTGACGGCAGTTGTGCAAACAGCCAAGCCACACAAAGTACAACAGCTTAACAAAAGCCAAACAAAAGCCGCACTCAACTTGGGCGAGAACTTTGAAAATAGTTAAATTTAACACACACACACACATGCACTTGTTCATTCACACACACACACACACACAGTTGTTCATTCACACCCACTAACACTTGTGTTTGAGTTGAGAGAAAACCACAAAACTTAAACGCACCATGCAGCAAGTGGGAAAAGCGTCTTCGGCCAAAAACAGAGCTCCTTGAGTGACGTCTTCAGCTTTTCGGTTGTCGTATCTCGTTGTCGACTCGATCTTTATCGATTTGTGTTGCGTGGCCCAAGGTGTGAGGCCGCCGGTTGCTCGCAGCGCACTGAAACTGCAACCTGCTGCCGGCATCCAGCTGAACGCGACCGCTACGCTAAGCATTTAAGCATCGACCGGCTTACGACGCTACGATTACGTTTACGCTCTCGAGACTCGGCTGTCGCTGCCGCTGCCACTGCTGCCGCTGCTCAGCTGATCAGTTAACTTCAATTAAGGCAAATCGAGAAACCTGACTACCGTCAAACTGAACACGCTGATCAGCCGGGCTGCCGGGCTGCCGGATAGCCGGGCAACTGGGCAAAACCTGGGGCAAAGCAGAGCGCCACTGGATTTAAACCTTGACTAAAGACTTAATCGTAATGTGGCCGCGAAATTGCTCTTTGCCTGAGGTAATCATGCCGGTAATCGACATAAAGCTTATCATTTGATTAGGCACAAAATGTGGTTAGCTCATAAAGATATTATATTCTCAGCGGTTGGAATTCATGAGTTCTTAAATCAAATTTACTCTGATCTTTCAACGGCTCTTGTTTGCTCAACTGCTTAAATTTATTCCAAGATGTCTAAAAATAAATCGTTATAATTCTAATTCTAATTCTAATTCTAATGAACTCATGAGGTGTTATATAAAGACAATTGATAATTATATGATAGTCGTATCGGTCAGTCAAAACGAAATGGAAATCCCAATTTGATTTATGGTTACTTAAATCACTTGAGTAGGCTATAAAACAAACAATTTACGGTGTCCGAGCTGATCTCTAAATGCATATAATTTAGATAAATTGAAGTAGGTGGATCACTAGAGTTTAGTTAGATTTATAGTTATACGGTAAAACTATTTGCACTGCACAGCGGCAAGCTTTGAAATAAGTAGCCAAACTATTGAGTGACAGTCCATTAAAGTCATGAATTTGTGTACAATTTAAAAGCCTGTGGCAACTTCAGGGTCACTCATGAGGTGTTTCCGATTCGATGAACTTGTGTGCGCTTGTGCGTCCCATAGTTCCTCTTTAACCTAACTAAGGTCAATTTTATTGAGCAAATCCGTTCTAGGCCGTACCACGAGGATTAAATGCCGGATGCGTGATGTACGCATTTTCATTGCGGTTGAAAACCTCAAATGCACTCATAACAAAAAACAAACAAGACCCAAAAAAAAAAAAAAAAAAGAAACCAAGATGAAAAAACAATTTGAAAACACGCACGACGTCGAAAAAACACCAAAAAACACAACTTTTGGGGCTAATTTGCATTGGCAAGTGCGAATTGAATAGCGCTGATCGATTGGAACGGCAAACAAACATGCGCAGTTCCGCAAAACTGGATCGAAGCAGATTTGTATATCACAACTTCTGTGCGATTTATTATTATAAGTTATGAGTTAATTATTGGAAACGAAATCTTAATTTAGATCTAATGGACGACACGACAGCCGAACACGTTGGCTTAACTGGTTAACATTAGCATGTTAACGCTCGGCCTTTGACGCTCTAACAGTGGCAAGCAGTTAACTCTAACAAGCAGTAGTTAACAAGCAGTTCATTCACTATTTGATACAAATAACGCATACGCCATGTTGACTCTAACCTCCTGGCGAAAATAGCACTAGACCAATATTGATTGCAATTGAAATATGCACAAATTTGTAATTAAATTAATAAATAAAAAATTACAAACGTACAGTGCTTTTTGCGAGTTGTCGCAGTTGCACGTGCGGGCAAACAAATAAACAAAGTGTTGTGCATACGGGGTACAAAACATAAGGCAACTCAATTTGCATTGGCAGCTGCAGCACGTGAGAAAACAGCACAACAGCAATACAAATGAAAACAAGTTGACCAACACACAGCAGCAACCCACTGGCGACTGCCGCAAAACAGCAACGAAAACAATAACAAAAATGCAGAGCGTGCAGAGTGTGTAAAAATGAAATTGATTGATAAAATGCAGTTGTCATCAAATTGTTTGCAAATTGCGAACGAGCCTCCAGGTAAATGGCAATGGCTGCTCTTACTAACTGTGCTGCTGTTGCTGCTGCTAGAGTTAATTGTTTCCCGCCGCAACGTGTGACAATTGTTCAGCCATATGCTAACTAGATGTGAAACATGCGCCTCTTTCAGACAGACAGTTAACACCTTTTGCAGCAAGAGAAAAAAAAGAATGAAATTGGTAAACAGTCTAAATAGTTTGATAGTCATCTCTTGTCATGAGTTTCTAATTAGCCAGCGCTTAGAAATACGCAAACAATTTGGCCAACGCGACTGAAAGGCCAGATCAATCGGGCAGCGAGGCCAAAATAGCATGAAAAGGTTGTTGCCAAATAGCAATTGGCAACGTTAATGTCTCATTTCCTTGCCCTCTCCCACTCTCCCACTCACACCCTCTCCCCATCTCTCTCTCTCTACTTTGTGTGCCGAGGTGTCGGCATTCCTTTTTTTCGTGTGCTACTAAATGCTTTTTCGAGTTTATTACTCGCATTTCTGCTTGCCGTTGCGCCCATTGTTTTTGTGGCCTTAGTTTCCAAAAGGCTGGGCACTCTCGACCGCGCTTTTGTTTTGCCATTTGCTTTGGCAATGCGATGAGGTCCTTGGCATTATTCTCGACAAATTGCATTTTAATTGCGCACCGTTTGCTGTGGCTCAAAGCGAGCGCACCTGAGTGCAAATAATTTCACCTGAATGCACAACAAATAAATGCCCGAAAAAAAACAAAAACAACTGGAAAATAAAGCGAAATCCTTAAAGCAGATATTGGGCTGACAAACTCCATCCTACTCCTTTTACACCAAACTTATTCTTATGCTCTTCAATTTTGTGTGTGTGTGTGTGTTTTATTTTTCTGCTTCTTTTTGGCATTGTAATTGTATACAATTTTGAATGCAATGCGAATTTGTCGTTTGACTTTGACTACGTGAGCCTTTAATGGTATTTTATGCACAACTTTGGCTAAAACTTGCACAGACTGCAGCTCCTTTGATTTCAACTTGACAAAAGTTGCGCCCAAGTCGTCGTACGGACAAAAGCTTGAGAGTTCTCGCAGCGAGCAAGTTTCGAGCTTCGCCGTTTGCCAGCTACAACTGCAGTCCCGTTTTTGTTGGCCAACTACTTGAGATGCAGCTGCCCTGCCGGACATTTGCATTGCATTTGGACACACGTAAATCCCTCGAGGCGCCAGCAGCTGTAGAAGCGGCAGAAGAAGCATAAAGAGAGCAGAGTTCAACTCGTCTTCCTGCTTAAATATTTAAGCTGCTCAAATGCACAAAAAGTGCGCAGTGGCACTGGCCAAATGGCTAAATGGCCGACGATGATGTTGGCCATGACGATGATTATAACGATGACGATGACGCTGACGCTGACGCTGATGATGGCCAAAAAGTTTGCCTAATCGCAACGCTCATAAGTATGCTAAGCGAGCTAAGTTAGAGCTTTTAGTTGGCACTCAAGGTTATCCCATCGAAACTGGCCGTATTCCTAGTCGATTTGAAGAGCATTTTAATTAACTAATTAGTGCTATTAAAAGCGGCAACTGTCACACGCGCTCTACTTTTTCTTTTTCGCCTTTTTTGTCACGCTCTGGGGAATTGCAAAGTGAGCGAGCAAAAGTGAAGCCGCTTCAAAGTGTAGGCCAAAGAAAAACGTTAATACAATTAGCGGTAAAAGCCTTCTGATGTACAAAATGACAGCATATGTATACACATATTTCTTGGGGGTCAAGGATGCGACTGGTCCTGCGGATCAGTTCAGTTTTAAGAGAACGTCTTGCATCTTCATTAAGCGCAAAACACGCAAGAACCGCAGCAGCAACAAGATGACGACGACGACGACTTCTGCATGGTTAATCATACGACGCGTTGCCGCAGTTCCATGTCGCTCCAATGTGAAATTCAGCCCGAAAAGCCTTTCAGCGCTAACAAGCCAAGCTACAAGCCAACCAGCTACACAACTAGCAAGCAAGCTAGCTGGCTACAAGACAGGAAACAATGGCAAATATTGTGACAAAAGCGTTGCACACACACAAGAGCAACAAACGGTGGCAAAGACGAACAAAGAAAAGGACGAAGTACTCGCAGTGTAAATATAAAATTTTATAATAACAAAGCACGTCGCAGGTGCAATTAGTGTGCAAATAAGCGTTTATTTGCTTTCAGCAAACAAGCAGAGAGACACACCGACAACATTACAGGCAACCAACCAACTGAGTACTGAGCACTGAGGACGATATCTGACCTCGTTTATGTCAAGGTGTTTCAACTTTGTCTATGCATGATACAACAAACACAGTTCCCCCCCCCCCCCTCGCTCACTTGCCGCCCTTAAATTATATTTCAATTTAGTCTAACATCAATTTTGGCTAATACCAATGGGGATCACATGCGGTTGATACGAGAGCAAGTGCTTGAGCTTTTGTTCCATAGCCCATCAATCAGTTTTATGTCTGCCCTGCGTCGACTGTGTGTGTGTGTGTGTGTGTGTGTGTGTGTGTTGCAATTCAGTATGCCTGATAACATTGATAAAGATGCTGATCGTTGCCGGCACTTAGGCAAATCACATTCAACATGCGTCTGCACATTGCACATGGCTCCGAGTGCTCAAGTGCTCAGTCATTGAAATAGCAGCACAGCATGTGTAAAGCAACACCGTCCAACTAGAGAAGAAGCGAACGGGGGATGGACGGGCAAAACAAACTCCAAAGGCACCGCTGGGGACTGCTATTTGCTTACATGTAAAGTACACTGACATCGCCTGCAGCAGCAACTACCACAGCAACAACAACAACATCAAATAAAGCAAATCCTAAAGCAACGACAACTGTCACAGCTCAAACTCAACTGCAGGACTCAATTGACTAGCAAGTAAGGAAGCAGCAGCATCCACTCGGAGACGTCTCACACATTCAACAGCAACAGCAACAGCAATAGCAGCTGCAACAACTCCCCAAACATCCCACACAGTCGCCAAGGGCCACAACCTGCTTCACATCTTCTGCTCGAGCATAGCCCCCCTTCGCCGCCTTTTGATTTGTTTGGCAAACCGGGTATCCCCTGTCCACTTTGACAGTTGGCAGCTGCCTAAAAATGTAGCCAGCAAATTGCAAACAGCACTGGGATTTAGATGGCAATCGCTGCAATTTTGTGCAGTCAAGCGGCCAGACACATTGTGCTAAATGAAAATTAAAATCTATTTTTGTATACTACATATTTGGAAATCGATTGCGTCAGGCATGTAAATTTGTTTGCAGCTCTCTTATCAGCTGCCATTGAGGTTCATCATCATCTGCATTTTGCTTTGGGATAGTTAAAAGTTTTTGGTTGCCAGTAAACTGTACTAAAATGTTATTAGCGCTTAATTAGAACACAACTTTTGCTTTTGCTTTTGCTGCTGCTGCTGCTGCTTCAGCTTCTCCGTTTGCAGGCAGCCCAAGCTCAACTCAGACCAAAACTAGAACCGCGCCCTAACCACAAAGGCAAAAGGTGCGCCCTAAAGAACTTTTGCTGCAGCTTTATGGCAAAGTTTTAATAATGTTCAGCTAAAATGAAATAATGCGTTTTGCCGCCAGACTGCAGAAAACTCAGCACTCAGCTGGAGTACAGAGTACGGGGAAGGGGAAAGGGAAGTTGTTCGCCATAGAGAAGTTGCTTTAAAAGTGCATCAACGAAATAGCACATGGAATTGAAGCGGTCAGAAGTCGCCATGAGAGCTGTTGGCAAGTTAAAAGTTGCACTGAACCAATTCATTAAACATTCACCGAGTTGTCTCTGGCGTCAAAATGGGCCACACAATGCAACGTGGGGCAGCAACGTGAACGGACCAGAGACCTGAACCTCGGTCAAATGGGCTAGAAAGAGAAATGTGAGGCTTTTACATGGCTCCACAATTGTCATATGTCTGTGTCGCTGTCTCTGTCTCTGTCTCTGCCTCCGTCTCTGTCTGCATCGCTGTCTCAGTCTCTATCCCTCTGTCTCTGACTGTGTCTGCGTCCATCTGTGTCTTTTGTTGCCTTCTGATAGGGTCAACAAACTGTCGACCGTTTCAAATTGCCCATGCATGCTGGCGACGAGCACAATTCGGTGCTAAAATGTTTTCGTGGCCAGCTGCAGCTGCTGAAGCAGCTGAAGCAAAATGTCACTCAATACATTTAACAAGCTCTCTGCCCTTTTGCTCTCCAAACACGTTTTTACCGATTGGCAGCTGGCAGCAGGAACTAATGAATACGAGAATATACACACACACATACGCACATTTATATGTCGCTTGTGTGTGTTGAAAGAGTTTTGTAGCGAACATATTTCATGGCACAATCTGAGAGAGCACATAATCAAGTATCAATCATACGCACAGTTGCTGCTGGCATGCGCTAAATTAATATTAATACGAGGCATCAGCTTTGGCAGCACACTTCAACACAGACATTATTAATAATATAATATTGTGGGGGGTTAAACCAGCTCGTAAATGTTGAATGACAGCATTCGAATATTAAATTCGAGTCCTTTGCCGCATCGTCCGTGCAACTCGCATACCCTGCAAAACTTTCAGTAAAATTGGAAATGTAGAAAAATGTGTGTTTCATTAAAATGCACTAGATTTAATTTTAGCAAATGAATTTCTAAGACATATACGGATAAAGTATCTAATTGGCGCATACTTCGTGCGCTAACTTGTATCTTTCTGCTTCGCGTCAAGCTAATTAAATTGCCGAAATATAAAGTGACGTATATCAAATAATTTTGAGCATAAGTATGTGTGTGTATATGCTGTAACAGGCCGCACATGCGATGGGCTATCAAAAATTTAATAGACTGTCAGCACAAATAACAACAACAGCAACAGCAACGGCAACAGCAGCGACATGAGCAATTCGGTGCACATGCATGAGCCGCATTTGATGGGCATTTACGAGGCACTTTACAAGGGCTGCAAGCCAAATAAATATATCAAATGTCAGCTCTCTGTCAGCCTGCCATAAAGTTCAACAAAATAATGCCATTTTACTATGCCCATTGCGACGATCCATTAAAAATTACGTATACGCTCTGGGATTTGCAATCAATGCCTAATTAAATTGCCTTATTCGGGCACAAAAATTGAAAATCCTATCGCAAAAAATTTTCGACAATGGACATTAATTCAATATATATTGGTATGCCGTATAATATTTATGTACTTTATGCGAAATACGACATACTATGTGCACTTGTATGTATATTACGAAATAATCTCGCAATTTGATAATACTATTTGGTTAATGCTAGCATTGAATTTGCTTATTTATTGCACTCCACGAGCAGTTGAATACACTCAACTCAATTACTGATTTAGATGCTTTTGCTGCTGCTGCTGCCCCTCAACGTTGCCATGCGGCGTCGGCGTCGGCGGACTCTCAGTCAAGCTATAAATGGCACCAGCTTCTGGCGTGTGTCCTCTACGTATGTGTGTGTGTGTGTGTCTGTGTGTTTGGCGGAAGTGGGCGGCATATGCAAACGAACACACACAACCGAAGAGTGTGGCGCGTGTGGTGTTTAAAATTAATATGAGTATCTCGTCTGCCATTACACTTCAATAAGTTTTCAATGAACACTTTGAAACTATTTTTATACACCATTTACACCTATGTTCAGCAACATTCTTTATGCTAACGTGTATGTGTGTGTGTGTGAGTGTGTTTGTGTTTGAGTATCTCTTTATATTGGCATGTGAGAATGCTTTGAATGACAGCAATTTATCTTTCAACACACCATGATTTATTGATGTCGATTGGTTAAAGGTATAAAAAGCATTTTATGCTGCATCAAATGTATACATAAATCAACATTCATTATATATTCACATTTTTGTGAACTCTTCGAAAATCAACAGACGAACGAAAAATTCTTAAAGCGAGTCTACTAATTTAATTTATACTCATACGTTTTTTCAAGGCTTTTGAATTTTGCCAGCAGCCTTGCGTGATCAGCATACTTTGTAGTACACTCGGCATTAATGAAGACAGCCGCAAAGTATGCAACAATATTTATTCAAGCGCGGTTAAGAGCGTATGCTCGTAAGCACATTGCGTATACGCCGCACTTCATTCTCTCTTTTGCGCTTTTATCCGTGCGCTCTTTTGCGAGTGAGTTTCTCTTTCATCCGCGCAACTGCGCAACTGTGTTTGGCGCTTTCGAAAGCCGCTGCGGATAATTTGGAACACACGTGTTTTTGTTTACCTTCGTCGTTGTTGTTTTTAGCAGCAGCCAACGGAAGCAGCCTCCGAGTAACCCAGTTCAGTGCGTGGCACACTGCACCAATCGCCAGCAATTGTGCGTGTGTTTGTAAGCTGCTTCTACAGCTGCTGCTGTTGCTGCTCCAACTACAGCCATGGCTCCAGCTACTGCTGAAGTGCCTTGCTCGTGTTGTGCTGCTGTTATTTTCGATGCTTGCGGTGGGCCTGAAGTGTGCTCTCATCTTACCTGCCAGCATGACGACTGTATGGCTCTGGCTCTGACTGTGGCTCTGACTGTGACTGTGAAGTTCCTTTTTGTACATTTGTGCTGAGTGGGCACTCGAGATGTGCCAACTACTGGGCACACACAGACGCACACACACTCAGGGAAGTGACAAAACAGTCGAAAAGGACACACGCTGCCACGTAACTTGAGTGAATAATGTGCTGCAGCACATAACGGCATGAAAAAGAGCTGTGAAGCTTTTTTCTTAATGCGACTTTGATTACTCCAACTGTCTGCAAACAATGCTGAAGCGAATTATGATCGACTTCATGGCTTATTCGTTCCCGTTCCCGTTCTCGTTCTGGTTCTCGTCCTCTTATCGCACATCTGACAGCAAAACTTACCACTTCAATGCGGCATTGCTGTGGCCCGTTAACTTTTAAAGAGAACTTACTCGTTTATTTGCGTTTTAATTTAACTCGTCCAGTACAGACAGAAGAGTCTTGCAGAAACCTCAAACTTAATTACGAGTGCTCGTATCTACAAAGGGCCACAAATGTTTTTTACTGACTGCTAACCAACCACTGCGATGCAGCTGCCGGTGTTCTTCTACTTGCGTTTCTTTTTTTTTTGTTGTTTTTGTTTTTCTGAAAACGTAAAATTTATTGGCTGTAAAAATGTTGTGAAAATTTTCGCAAAGCTACGGAAAATTATTACAAGTTTGCATGCATTATGGTTAGCTGTCTCGCTCAAGTGGAACAGCTGCAGCTTGAATTACAGTGCTTGAAACTCGTTGAGTATATGTGTGTCTGTGTGTGTGTGTGTGTGTGTGAGTATTTGTCTGGCGGAACGACAGAAGCAAGCCTCTGGCTTGTGCTTCAACAAACATATGAGTACACAAATGTACATACATAATCCGCACCTGCTGTGCATACCTACAAACTTATATACTCCTATATCCCCAACAATACATATGTAAAATATACTTATTTAGCCATATAATTTGGTTTGCTTGGTGACACAAATTTCGACTGCAGCCAGTGAAAGACTTATGACCAAGCTCTATTAATGCTTCTTTGTTCGCGTTAAAGTTTCGGCCAGAAAGTATGCAAGAGCAAATTCATTGTTATTGAATTGAACTGACCGAAGACGGGACAATAGAGCAGCAGCCGCAGCAGCCGCTGTTGGCGGCCTTTGAATTTATATTTAACTTGTGCCGTGCAAATTTAATGAACGCAGCTGCTTAATTATTCCATTTCAGGCAAGTTTATTTTCTACACGCGCGTTTTTATGCCGCAATTGAAATTTTTAATTGGCAAATGCGTGGGCGCGTCCACAATCCACTCGCAGTCAGCGTCTGTCGCGGGACTACGCAAAGAGAGCGAGAGTGGGTGGAGCAGAGAGAGAAAGAGCAAGAGAATGGGATTGCGAACTCTATGCTGGGGCCCTGTGCGTCGCGTCGCATCCCATCGCATCGTCTGGCGGCGCTTTGTGGCATTTTAATTACAAGCCCCGAACGCAAACGCAAACGCAAAAGCGCGCGCAAAAGCGAACGCGGACCGCTAATGAAATTAAAAAGTCCTCACAAATGGAATTATAATAAAATAGAGTTCCTCGACGGCATCAAAAAACAACACAAAAACGCCAAAGATTAAACGTTGCCATCACTTTTGTCTTTCGCTTCCAATCTAATGGCAACCTTATCGACGCCTCCGTCGCCTCCTGCTGCCACAACTTTATCGCCGCATTCAATTCGCATACGTGAATGAAAGCTGTGTTCATTTAGTCGCACGTGCCTGCCAATCGTGACTAATTAATTGGAATTTGCGGTTTAGCTTTAACGCAATTAGTTAGCCACAATTATAATTAGTGTTATTTCGCACTTGCCTATTCGATTGTGGCTTCTATAACTGACAATTGATTAACTAGCCATTAATGTTCAGTCGACCGCGCTAGCATCAAAAGTCTATAGCGTTAAACGTTGAAAGCTGCAGCAAATTACGTATACGCAATATTGAAATTTCAATCATTTTCGCAAATGCATAAAAAGATCGAAACATTTCGAAATTGCTAACGAATTTCACCTCAATTTATGGCCAGTCATTCATGTATAAATTGGTCGTCTACCTACAAAACTGTCGGAGCATTCGAATTTATTATTTTTTGTCAAATCTGCAATATTACAGCGTTTAGCGAGGGCAGCTACGCAAGTGGTTGCCGAAAATTAAATTAATGATGATATTTAAAATTATATTTAAAATAATTTCAAACGAAATCTATATAAAAATAGGCAAAGATTTAATATTATTTAACAAATATCTAAGGAATCGCTCTGCAAACTCTTCAGTTAACTCTCTTGTGCAGCTAACGTTGGCCATTCGTAAAATATGCATACATTTTAGATTTATTTTGTGTACGGCGATTATAATGCAAATACAAACACTTTTGACAGCAGTCCAAACATGTTTTCCGAATGAATCTCGTTTCGTTTTGTCGGCAAACGCAGTTGGAGAACAAAATATTTATATGTTAAATCTTTTTGCTATTAGGACAACGCAATCACAATGCTACCCGCAAGGCCATAAATAATAAAATCACCACTGACGAGTCGTCTTTGGGAGACGCTATGGGGGTTCAAGTTTTTGTCTGTTATTTGCCGACATCGTAAACGACATCGAAATCGACATCGACATCGACATCGCCAGCGACATAGACGCTGCCTCCCTGGGCGCTTACCTAAATCATAACCCGACCAAAGTGCGCAATAAGCCCAAACAAATTGACACTCTCGATGCTTGGGGAAATCACTAGTGATAGCCAACAACGTGAAATAGGCTTATACATATGCCAAAACAAATCCATATCTATAGATATGGATATGGATATTCATATACTGGAGTTACAGTCACTTTTTGCTGAAACTTCGGCAGAAGAAAGAGGCACAAAACAGTAGCTCGAAAATTGTGCAAAGCAATCACAAACCAATTAGCTCGCGAGTCAACCCGAAAAGCCGAAAACTGCCAGAAAATGTTTGACGTACGTCTAATCAAATTTCGCCATTGCTGCGCACAAAGTTGCAACTTGCAAGTTGCAAGTTGCGAAATGAAATTGCGTCCAAAAATTGTGTCGGCGCGTGTGCAAAATCGATGCTTTAATTTTCGGCGAAAGTTTTGCACTTCAACTGGCAAAATGCAGCTGATGTTGCTATAGGCACATTGCGTATACGTTACGTTTGCCAGCGGCCTCTTTTTGCAATCTGCACACTTCATTAGCGACTGGCACAGTGTAAACGGAATTCGGTAGCTATGTCGGCACATTCTGACCAGCTTTTGTCGCCTCAAGCCTGTTGCAAGCATTAATAATTCATGCACCCAAATGAGAAGCAACAAAAATGGAAGCGAAAACGACTGAGAAAACTATGAAATTTAAATTGAAGTTCTCTCCCCTTCCCATAGTTTGCGCCGGCCGTCAAGTGACTATCTAAATGTAAATACTCGATTAGAGGTTTCTTCATTGTTAATCTCTGCCGAGATTTCATAAAAAGTTGCCATAATTCTTGGCACTTTATTGTTGTTTGCGTTTGTTTCGAAGTCATTTATTTTATTGCGCACAAAGATTGAAAATAAAGTGGAAAAAAAAGTTGCAGAAACTGCACTGAGCATCATTTATTTGCACTCGAATTGTGTGTGTCAGAGCTAAACTGCTTTGTGGTGTCGATGGTGGTGGTGCTGGTGGAGGTGGTGCTAGTATTGGCTAGTGGGTCAGTGGTGGTCTGTGGATCATAAAGTTGCCAATGCAATGCAAACAAATTGAAAATTGCCCGATGCCAATTGCCAGTTGCCAGTTGCAATTATAAACACGGCCATTTGCCAACAGACACTACCTCGTTGCCCCATCTTTGCGTGTTGTTGTTGTCGCTTGTGTTGTTGTCGCTGCGTTAAAGTTTTTGCTTTCGCTTTGCTTTGGGTTAAGCTAGGGGGCGACCTGCTCCTAAAGCAAAGCATACAAAACTTTGCTAATAGCAGCTACCGTAACGAATGTGTGTGTGTGTGTGTGTATGTATCGGACTCTAAGCCATGTGAGTGTGTGCATGTGTGTGTGTGTGTGTGGGTGTGTTGCCAGAGTCAACTGAATGAAGCCAAAACAAATATAGGAAAAAGTTTTCCAATTTTCGATTGCCAATTGTGCAAAAATTTTCGTGCAACTTGCTAGGGGAATACGAGAATACGAGAAAGTTTTATGCCATTTCAATGTATGCTCTCCCGTGGCCCTAGCCACGCCCCTCCCCGTCCCCCACCTCCTCCCTCCGGCGCCTCCAGCTGCCTCGGTGCTGTTTTGTATCTTTGGCTGACAGCATGTCAGTCAACGTTGCATACAGCCACCTGAAAATTAAAACTAATTATTCTTAAATTCTTTCAATTGCCAGCAGGCAGCAGCAAACTCGAAATAAGAAAGAATCAACAACAGAAAAATGGTAGAGACTTTCGAAAAGTATTTAGCCGCAGCTTAGCTGGCCAAACTAACATAAAGTTATCAACTGCACGAACCTTAATGCAGACAAATAAATATATTTAATTCTATTTTTTTTTATTTTTGTTTTTTTTTTTGCATTTCTTTCGTGTTGTATTGTTGCTTTTGCTGCTGGCATTAACTTTCGCTTTGACGGCAAACTTTTGCTTTTCATGGTACAACTATCAGGCGAAACTTTTGCCAACACAAGCGCAGCGCAAAGTTTTAGCACTTCAAGTGCAAGCGCAAAGTGCTGGCAAGGTGAAGACGCTGGCGTATGGGAGGAAGGGGGCAAGTGGGGGGAGGGGCAGTCACACCCACACATACGTAGAGCACTTGCGAAAAGTTAGGGCAAGTTTTCACTTGGTGCACATTTGACTTACTTGCTGTCCATTTTATTTTTGCGACTGATTCTGCAATTATATAACTATATACATATGTTGGCAGTTGCTAGTTGCAAGTTGCCGCTTGCCAGTTGCCAGCTGCAAGTTCGCAAAGTGCTGCTACTTGTATTGCAGATGAAGCAAGTGAAACAAGCAGTTATACTTACACACATACATACATATACATATATGTACATATATATAGTATATATTGTGTCTGCCTGGCACTTTAAAGTTGCCGTCCATAAGTGTAAGTGTTTGTAATGCGCTCGTTACATTTATTATTGAGTGCTCCCCACTGCTGCCAATGAAACAATGGAGTTGGACTCCTGCTCCCTGCACATTTTCATTTTCAGCTGTCTGGCTGGCAAGTATAAGTCTCACAGTTTTTGGCCAGAGCCTTGCCATTTGAATGCGGGGCGCGCATGACATTCGACACAATTCCCCGACGCTGAGCACGTTGCCCATAGCATACTTATCCGGGCAGCAGCAGCTATAGCAGCAATAGCAATAGCAGCAGCGGCAGCGACAGCAGCGGAAGCAGCCGGCAACTATCAGTAGCTGGAGGCGGGTTGCAGTAAATGCATATTTTATATTTTCATTTCATTGAAACCGACACGTAGCCACATTTCCAGAGTGCACATAAGTATATATGTGTAAGTGTATGTGTATGTGTGTGTAGTTAAGGTTGTTGCCCCGCCCAGTTGGACAAACAGAGTAAAGTGCAAATTCGCATTGAAGTTGCCGGCAGGCTAATAAGATCCCGATATTCGAGCAGAGATGTTTGTATGTATATCCTTTGATTGCCACTCGCAGCATTCAATTTTAATTAACTCAATGGCTCAACTCTTTGTGTGATTGCAAACGGTTTAAGCAGCTGGCGACAGTGATTTTTGGTTTGATGCCGTGTGCGAAAACCAAAAGTTATTATTTGCTCCATTTAAACTTTTTAAAAGCACTTCCATGTCGTAAGTTTACCACAATTCAACTCGCATTCGCATTCGCATTTCAAATAAATCGTGTGTTTTTGGCTGCCTTCGTTGTTTGTTGGCTGAATTATTTAGGGTCATGCATATGTATTTCGCTTTATTTTTCGTATTTCTCTTTTTTTTTTACTATGTCGCACGCGGTTTTTGTTTATTTTTTACTTGCTTTTTTTGGTTTTTTTTTTGTGCCATAAAAACTGTCCAAGTTGTAGCTTATCAAAACGAGTGGTAACGAGTGCCTGCCTTGCCTTATGTTGCCCCTGAGAAGCCACCGAAAAGGCCGGCAACTAAAGTGTATATTTACGCTTCGGCGACTGTCACTGAAATACTGCACTTTATGTTTCATCGGGGGACAGCTAAAGCAGCACTCTTAACTATCCCAATTTTTTGTTGAACTATAAACAGGCCGTATAAAAAAGCTAGCTGTAGTTCTCAAATAATCTACGGCTTCTAGCTTAATTTTCAAAGTTAAATTCCTTTCATTCAGCGAGGCAAATAAATCTTAAGTCTAATTAGCTAAATGTCGAGCCAAAAGAGACGGTTCATAGACGTCTCCTCCCATCATTCCCCTTGCCTCCCCCAAAGTAGAGTCTAGAAATGTGCCACACTGGCGAAAACCAGGCCAAGCATTATTTACCAGTACATATAGCCAAAAAGTAGGCTTCCTCCGGTGCCGTCGCACTCATTTCGCATGGGGGACGCGTTTGTCTGTTTGGCTACACCGCAGAAATAACTCGACTCGGGTTTGATTTCAGCACGTTGAGTTGCTGTTGGTTTTTTTTTGTTTTTTTTTCTCATGCTCTGCTGATTTGCTTTATTTTCCCATGGACTGACTGCCTTCGACGAGTATTTTGGTGTAGTTTGGCTTTTTGTTTAGACGACAAATTGCAAGGGTTTGGCATTCTTTCACTGCGCTGCATCCGATGTACGTGCACGTGGTCGGTTCGTCCAAAAAGTGCCTGATTAAACGCCAAAAGTCAACGTTGCTCCAACGTTGACATTCGCAATTTCGATGGGTGGCGGTGACTGAAAAGAACAACAACGTTATTCGATTTCCTTAACAGAGCCACGATATCCAATTCGGCATGCAAATGGCAAAATCTCTCTCAGTCAGGTTAGTTGATTCAGTTAGTTGGCTGAACGTGAGTTGCCATTGTCTGACAATTATAGAAATGTTGTATTTGGCTTTGCACAAAATCACGGAAACATTTAATTGTCATATTTAACAAACATCAATCTACCCAATCAATCGCGGCAATTTAATAGTAGCTTGCATTCATTTGCTCTACCATTTAAATCGATAAATTTAAAGCGAAATGCTGCCACAAAACACTGGCACTTGACGAGCCATTTAATCAACAGCTGGCTCCACATTATTTGCCTAACTTGAGCAACCCAGTCACGTCATTTGTTGGCCAAGCACATTAGTGGACTTGCCACTAATTCAATTTGCACGATTACCAATCCCATCGTCAATGTGTAGCTCCCCCTGTAGTTGAAAGAGCAAGCGCAAATTATGGCTAAAGCTCAAAACTGAATCCCCTCAAGTCTCGCACAATAATGTGAATATACTTAAGTAATTAATCAGCAGCAGTTTGCGGAAACAAAAGCGCCAAGTCTGAATAGAAGGCGCGAGAGTGAGAGAGGGAGGGAGACTGCAGAGTGATGAGTTTTTGGACGCGTAATTTGCATAAAATTTTTGAATGTATTCAGTTAGTTAAGTGCTAACATATACGAGCTTCTGCGAGTGCTCGCTTTGTGTAAGTGTGAGTAGATGTCAGCCCACATGCAATGCACAAAACAGTTGCCACATTTGCGCTGCATTAAAAACGCATTTTCATCTCCTTCGTCAGCATGTTTAATAGTCTGTGCAACAATGTGCGATGCACTTCTTTCTATGCACTTGGGTGTGTGTGTGTCCAGGAGCGAACTCAAAATAAAGGCACAAGACAATAAAGATCTGATTAATATTTTTTATTACTAAAGTTCCAAACATTAAAGCAACTCGCAAAGGTATTGTGAAACATAAAATAGAAAAATTTAGAATTCCACCAAATACAATTATTATTTCCACTACTTACCCTAATAAAAATAATAAGTTCGCAAATAATAGCGCAAGCTAACTCAAAAAATTAACACTCAATTTATTTATTAATAAAAGCAACTCCAAGTGAAACAAACCTTGTTGACAATTAGCAGCAAATTAATAATAGAAGCTTGGTTCTTAATTCCTCAATTACACAAATTTCTTCAAGCATATATTTATTTCTTGGTCAACACAATAACGAATTATTCTATGTTATCAAACAAATTTGAATAATATTCTTGTTACAAATAATCTATATTAATACAAAATTACAGAAGTTGCACTTCAATCAAATTTTAATTGCTATTAAATAATCAATTTAATTGGTGAGATCATCCAAAAATCACGTCCGTATGTTTCCCAATCAGCCTCCACTCTTCTGCAACATTGAAGGATTGACAGGTAATCAAGCTGGCCACAACTGCATACTGAAATTACAGACTAGAGTCTCCAGACCAAAGACTGTCCTTCAAACGTTTGACTACCGCGGACAGTTTAAGTTTTGTCTGAATTCTTGCCCAAACCATTTTTTTGTATATCTATCTGTAGCTCGTTTTGACGTTGAACCGCCACTGTGCTCATGTATGTATATGCGTAATGCTGATGGAGCTCGTTTACACTGTGCACTGGCAAGTGAGAGACCATATAATTTGAGCATCATGTTGATGCACTTATCAGTGCGCTTGGCAAGCACTGGCAATAGATAAACATCAGCCGAGGAAACTGCATTATACTTAGTTCCAAATGTGTAAGTATGTGCATGTGCATGTTTGTGTGTGTGTGTGGCTTGGTGGCAAGCAAGTGTGGCATTCAATATGGCACTTGCATACTTATGATGGCATCATCTCATCCGGCGCGTCATTGCTTATTAAAACATGCAGTTGGCGCTCACACTTTCAGCGCATCCCTTTGTGGACTTTGTGCACGTGTGTGTGTGTGTCGTGTGTGTGTGTGTGTCGTGTGTGTGCGTGTTTGTGCTGGCATAACTATGTGATTTTTGCAGTAAAGCCATTCGCTTTGATTGCTTTTGGACTACGCGTCGTATGATTGTTTTTGCGCTGCACTTGTTGCCCTGGGAATAGTTGGGGGAGCTGCCGCGCTGTGAGCACTCGTGAAGCACTCAAGTGGAGCGTGTGACTCCAGCTGGACGTGGCAAAATTGATTTGTGCACGTGTGCTGTTAGCTAATGAGCCGAATGGGCCATTGCCCCAAGGATAGCGACACAAACACACACTACTAATACATGAGTGTGCACAGAATGCGTCGGATGACAGAGCACAATTGTTGTCAGTGACATTTTGTGCAGCGTGCGTTTCAGCTGACAGCTGAGCGCTGACCGACCAAATGGAAGGCCACAGTTGTTCGTCCAGTTCGCTTAATTAACAGCATTACGACATTAACACATATATGGCAATAATATCCAACTACTACTATGCTTGTTTGCCAAGGGGCGAACAATCGTTGCTCATGTCCGGCGCATTAAAGTTGCACAATTAATTTAATGGGCAGCGGACAAGCAAGAAATCTCTGCACTAAGTAAGACGGAATTTATTGCAGGACTTTTTAATTACGGCCAACAAAATAATATGTACATCTGCAATAAATTCTAGACAGCCCCAAACTTTAAGCCAACTATAATAATAATGTTCTCAACTCGGGCAAAACCGACTTGTGTTTTGTCTCCGCTTTGTGTTTGTTACTCAAGGGCTAAGCCATTGTCATTAGGGCTGAGAGACATTGTGTGAGTGCAGTCGTGCATCCCAAATTGCTGTCAACAGAGTTCTAGTCCGGTTTAAGGCCAGTCAATACTGGGGCTGGGCCCTGACAGGACATCCGGCCGCCAGCTGGAACACGCCCCCGGATGTGGCGCTTAATGTGTTTGCTAAACCCAAAGACATTCACGCAGTCGCTGCTGCAACAGACGTCAGACACACATCGCGTCATGTGTATATTTGTGTCCTCCCTGCGCTCTGTGTGATGGCTTCAAAGTGTTTTGGGAAATCAGCGACAAATCGAAAAACGAAATGAGTTTTTGTTAAATACGTACATAGTACATCGTATATAAAAATGCTCCCAACACTGATTACTCATTTGGGAGCGTTGAATCACAACGAATCGACAATATCTCGACGGCAGTAGTTGCAAACATAATAACAATAAAAAACAACTTTAAACATCTCGCAATTTTTTCTTTACCACAAACGGCGTAGAGCAATCAACACGCTTTCTATTAACTCGGCCAACTCAGAAATGTTGCTGTCTATATCGAATCACGTGAATTTCAAATTAAATATAAATATTTAATATGAATTGTGTGGAAGTTTACGGGTCACGTTGCTCAGTTCCCAGCACATGCAAAACACCATTTGCCAGAGAAGTCTGCAAGGGATACCGAAAAAAGATTTACAAATTGCCAAAATAGCCAAGATTTATGGTCGCTGCTCCGCACCAAGGTTGTGAGCGGCGCAACCTCCCCACAAAGCGTTTAGAGTGCGTGCTGAGCTGCTGCCGAGAGTTTTTGCAGCCCCTCGGTAAAAAAGAAACAACAACATTTCGCATTTGGCCATTTGAAACAGTCGAAAATTAGCAGCTGTTGTGCCAGACAAAAAGCAACTAGACAGATTTCTAGTTTTTGGGCACCTGCTAAAAACTTTTGCCGAATTACTTTGTTGTTGTTCGTTCGCTCGACTAATCTGTTAATTTATGTTGAAAAGTTCAGCAAGTTTTTGAAGAGCTTAGCAAACAAAATGCAATAAATTATTAAGAATATTTTCACACCGCAGACGGGGCACCGAAAATTACGATTACAGTGTGTGCCTCCTCTTTTTTTTTTTTGTGTGCATTTCATTGTGTGTGTTTATGTCCTGCAACAGGATATATGTATGCAGACGATGGGGAGGCAGCAGTGATTTGATTTCAACGAAGTTGAGTGCAACAATGGAAAAACTTTTCCAAGCTAGCCAAAAGGCAAAAGTCACACGCAAAAGATAAACAGAACTCAGCTCAGCAGTCTCCAGTCTGCAGTCTCCAGTCACCAGTCTGCACACCATCTTACATCTCGAGCATCTCAGCGCATCTCCCTTGACACGACACAGCCCGTGCCCCTTCACTCACGGTGGCAACAGTGAAACGTGCCCAAGTCTAAAGTGGCTAACGGAAAGTTAAAATGTTCTTATGCATAAGTGATGCGCCGTCACATTCTTTCCATAGACTCTTCGACTTTAGCTCTCTGTCTGTCTCTTCTCTTGCGTTGCGTTGCGGCATTTGATGGTGTTGCTGCTGCTTTTGCTGCTGCTGCTGCTGGCGGCAAAGTGTTCACGAAGTGCCCGCATTGCAGTTGTTTCGCTTTTGCTTTTTTGCGTCCTTTGACTGCGACATGAAAACTTAATGCCGTAATTAACTGTTTGCGTTTGCGCTTAAAGGCCGCGACAGCGAAATTAAATGGCGCGCATATCGCGTATACGCAGCGTGCGACTTAAGCCGCAACTTGCACGACTTCACGACCTCCTGCCAGCCAAGCCAAACCAATCCAGTCGCGTGACCCACTTGCGGCTGCATCTCGCTTTCCCTGCCCCTGCCCCTGCCCCTGCCCCTGCCGCTGGCCTGGCGTGGCCCCAAAGCTTGTCATTTTACGGTTTCACATTGGGGCAAACACGTTGCCTGTAAAATGTCATTTCTTTTATTTTTTACTTTATCAACACAAATCTCAAAATGCCGTGACACTCACTTCCGTTTCGCCAGTGCAAAAGGTTAAACAATTCAGCTAGAAACGCGCACATTGAACTCGACAATGAGATACCCTCTTGCAATGAAGCGAACGAAAGCACAGCAAATAAACAATAGTTTATTTCCATGTATTCCATTCGTAACCCCACCGCCCCCCGCTGGCAGAACGGATATGAGCCATAACGAGGCAAGCAAATCGAGCGCCAGTGGCATTTCGACTGGCAACAGTTCAGGAAATGGCTGTAAAAACATTTGAACTCGAATTTCCCTCACACAAATTAACTTTGATGACTTGGCGCAAAAAGCAGTTTCAGAGGCGCGATTCCATTTCCGCCGCTTAACGCCATTAAAAACGCTCAAATTGAAATTTTGGCTAGCGCGCACAGTTATTGAGCTCAAGGCTCTGGCTCTGGCTCTGGCTCGACGACTTCGCTGGCTGCCAGGCTGGCACTTTGACGCCGCCCTGAAATGTAATTGTCAACTGCAATTAGCGCGACTAATGCACTTTTTGGATACCAATTTGCAGCCATTTCGTGTTCCTGTTTTCACATGTCTGTCAAGCTGACAGTCACTCTACTACTTGTGCTCCCCCAAGTGGAACTTCTACACTACACTGCACTACACTGCACTACACTACACTACACTACACTTAGACTAACCTACACTTGCACTAACCTACATACTACATACATACATACGAGTGCATAAGTCTCAAAACACGCACAAGCCACAAATCGCCCAACGACTCGCTCTGGCCACTCAGAGACTCTGCGCACTCGTCGCATTTAAAGACTGCGGCAGACTCAAGTGTCCTTTGCCCGAATGATGACCCTTCAAGTTTCGCAATGTATAAACATATTGCACTTCTGCTCTTCTCAAGTGTTCTGCTTGGCTGCAAATCAAATCAAATTAAAAGTCTTCCAAACTTGCGACTAATTTAAAGAGCTTGCAGTTAACTATGAATGTTACATTTGCATACAATTTAAATTAAATTAAGTACGTAATTAATTAAGTACGTAAATGTTAAAAATGTTTGTTTCTTCATAATGTTCAGTCTCAGATTACAGCATGGAAATCTTTTAGTGTTCTCAGTGCTACATTTACTTGTTCTGGCAGCACTTGGTAGCTGGTTTGCTGGCGCATTGACACTGCTGGTTTCCGGCACAGTTGCCACCACATTTGCCTGAGGTGCACTGGCAATCTGTTACACAGAAGTTAATTAATTAATTACCTTCTTAATTAGCATTCTCTTCACTTACTATTTCCGCATCCTTTGCATGGCATCTTGAAGTTGGTTTATTATTACTTTTCTCACAATTTAATGTGCACGCTGCGCTGTTTGCTGCTCGATTCTACTGCTGGGAAGCGACTGCCAGCTTTTTATACCCTACAAACCAAACAGATAAGCAGCTATCAAAGCCGTGCGCAGTTTCGATCACCCAGCGAGAGAGAGAGAGAGAGAGAAAAAACGCAGTTCTGTGATAACGCGTCGGCTACAGAATGTTGCGCACGCTTTGCTAATTTTATGACTTAAGCTAAATATTGTATAATTGATGACTGGTTTTTCAAGATTTCCCCAAGTGGTGTGCAAATCTGCATACTTTCGATATCTACAAACTCGTGTGAAGCTGAGTCACACACAAAGCCGACAAAAACATCAATGTGTGAAACAGTTGTTAATTATTCTTAATTCACCAATTTCCCACAAAACAGATACGCACTAACAACCTACAATGGCTGTGGAACTTATATGTGGAGCTGTGTTCAGCCACCAACTGTAAAGACAACTTCACATAATTGGAAACCAAAGACAAATGCTGCTCAAGCATTAATTGATTAGCCAGTGACAAATGTATTTAATCTTGTTATCTTTGAAGAGATTTCCCCATTTGGAAGTTAATGCCATAATTTATTTATAAATTAAATTAAATTGTACATTTAGCCATTCACAATTAATATTTATAATGTACATTGAAGCTCTTTTGTATGCTTATCTTAATATCTATGCTGATTTCAAAAGACAAAATAAATGGATTTTTAAATTATATATCAATTTTATTAAAGCTTTAATTTATAATAATCAGTCATTGGTGTTTGTTAGGATATATTCGGAATGGGTGGATCAGCATCTATTTGCCCTGACAGCACCTGGAAGCTGGTTTGCTGGAGCATTGACATTGCTGATTTCCGGCACAGTTTCCACCACATTGGCCCGCAGTGCACTGGCAATCTATTCAAGAATTTCAAATCAATCATTAGTTTAGCTCCTTTCAAATCGGGGTTTAATTGACTTACTGTTTCCGCATCCTTTGCAAGGCATCTTGTTGATGTTTTAATTAGAACTTGTTAAGTTTATGTGGAATTGACGCTAACTGCGCTTTTTACTTTTTGATTCAGCTCTCGGGCTGTCGCCGCTCTTTATACCCTCGAAATAGCATAGCTGATAAGATAAAGAAGCCGTGTGCAGTTGCGCTCAGGCAGGGAACGAAAACTATAAACATATTTTACAGATAACGCGTCGGCTACGCAATTTTGCGCACGCTTTTACAAGCGGCAAATCGTGTGCTTTATGTTGTACAATTAATAATTTCCATTTATTGAATTATAACAAATTGTGTGCAAAACCGCATAAACTTGATTTCTATATAAGACGCTCGAAACTGAAACAAGTCTAAATTCACTAAGAAGATACCGCGTTGTAAACTTGTTAATTAACTTCAACATCAATTACAAAATGGGCTGCAAAGGATGTGGAACTAGTAAGTAAAATAGATGATTGATACTTACTGCAATATCTAACCTTCATTCTCTGTATAGACTGCCAGTGCTCGGCCACCAAGTGCGGCGACAACTGCGCCTGCAGTGAACAATGCAACTGCGTCTGCAAAAATGGACCAAAGGACAAATGCTGCTCCAACAAAAATTAAGAACTTACTTGCAGCCTTAATCAAATGTTCCTTATTTTGCAAATTCATAAATCAAATAAACTGTATGGAAAGTTGAACAGCAAGTTCCCAGTGTATTATCTTATTATTTAAGTTAATGTATGACTGGAAATGAATTTTTATTATATTGTATGTTCTGGCATGAAAGAGAATGCCTTCCTAATTACGAACAATTGTTTGTTCATCGCCCAAGCTTCATTTCTATATTCCATTATAATTATTTTAAATTTTAGATGCCAATTTGAAATACCCTAACTCCAACCTATAGACTGTACATTAATAATGACATTATGATAGAATATAAAGTGATAATGCAACAAAAATTTATCAGGAAATTAAATAAAATAAACGTAAACATATCTCTATCAAATCATATATCTAACAATGACTAAAAGTGAATAATAATTTATGTTAAATATTAAGAAGATGACTTTTTTTCAACTATACTATATTATCCCAAAATATCCCAAAAACATCAAAATATTTAAATAAAGACACGATCAAGTGTTTAAATTATAAATTAACTATTATATTTATTATGCTTTAACAATTGGGCGGAGATTTTTACATTGTTGTATTTAGAATCCTCAGAGAAGCCATTATTTGTTCTGGCAGCACTTGGAGGCTGGTTTGCTGGCGCATTGGCATTGCTGATTTCCGGCACAGTTTCCACCACATTGACCCGCAGTGCACTGGCAATCTAATAGACGATTTAGAAGGGTTCATTAGTTTAACTGCTTTTTAAATATGGCTTCGCTTCACTTACTGTTTCCGCATCCTTTGCAAGGCATCCTGAATGTAGTTTTAGATTAACTTCTTTAACACTTGAATGTGAAATGTTGATGCAAACTTTGCTTTTGATGTTAGTGGTTAATAACCAGCGCCTTTTATAGCTGCCAAACCAGCTGATAAGAAAGCCGTGTGCAGTTGCGCTCAGACGGAAAACGAAAATCACAGATACACAACGCCAGCACGATTTTGCGCACGACTCGGTGGAGTTCACATGCTGAATGTTGAACATGAACAATAAATAATGTAATGAACTTTTAGCAGATTGCGTGCAAAAGTGGAGATCTATAAAATGCGAGCGTAAGTTGGTCAGACAACAAGTCATCAAAAAGATACAGAACTCAAAAGTAGTAAATTATTAAATATTATACATATAACACAAAATGGGTTGCAAAGGTTGCGGAAACAGTAAGTAAACGTAAACAATTTTATATAAACACCTATTAATGTCCATTCTGATTAATAGACTGCCAGTGCTCGGCCACCAAGTGCGGCGACAACTGCGCCTGCAGTGAACAATGCAACTGCGTCTGCAAAAATGGACCAAAGGACAAATGCTGCTGCAATAAGAATTGAACAACCGGTGCCAACAAAATGTCAAAACACTTGCTAATTGAGACGAAATAAAGAAATATTTATAAATACACTTTTTATTGTCGCATTACCTAATTATGAAATATCAATTGCTGATCAATTATTACCGTCTGCTTCTCCTGCTATTTCCAACGAATTATGACTTGTAATAAGTTTGTGATAGTCTGATATTTGCAGTCTCTCAAAGTAGCAAATCACGGCATGTAAACTTCTGGTATTCATCTCGTAAGCAATTCGTGTGTTTTCTTGAGCGCCATTTAACTATATGCAGAGCTTGATCAGAGATCACAGATTGAGATTGATAATTTTGCTCTGAACTTATTTTACTACTTATTAGAACTTGAGTGTGCTTAAAATCTACATGTCAACTGCCAAAAATAGTGTGGTATCACATCGGAAATGAGGATCCGACAAGGATACGTCGGAAGGAAGTTTTCGCTGTACTTCATTACCACCTAAATATGGATGCAAAGTTCAGTACACAAGCAATTTAAAATTAAAATTAAATTTGAATTTTATTAAAGCTTTAATTTATAATAATCAGTCATTGGTTTGGATATATTCAGAATCGTTGGATCAGCATCTATTTGCCCTGACAGCACCTGGAAGCTGGTTTGCTGGCGCATTGACATTGCTGGTTTCCCGCACAGTTTCCACCACATTGGCCCGCAGTGCACTGACAATCTATTCAAGAATTTCAAATCAATCATTAGTTTAGCTCCTTTCAAATCGGGGTTTAATTGACTTACTGTTTCCGCATCCTTTGCAAGGCATCTTGTTGATGTTTTAATTAGAACTTGTTACTAAGTTTATGTGGAATTGACGCTAACTGCGCTTTTTACTTTTTGATTCAGCTCTCGGGCTGTCGCCGCTCTTTATACCCTCGAAATAGCATAGCTGATAAGATAAAGAAGCCGTGTGCAGTTGCGCTCAGGCAGGGAACGAAATATATAAGCGTAATTTACAGATAACGCGTCGGCTACGCAATTTTGCGCACGCTTTTACAAGCGGCAAATCGTGTGCTGTATGTTGTACAATTAATACTTTCCATTTATTGAATTATAACAAATTGTGCAAAACCGCATAAACTTGATTTCTATATAAGACGCTCGAAACTGAAACAAGTATAAATTCACTAAGAAAACACCGCGTTGTAAACTTGTTAATTAACTTCAACATCAATTACAAAATGGGCTGCAAAGGATGTGGAACTAGTAAGTAAAATAGATGATTGATACTTACTGCAATATCTAACCTTCATTCTCTGTATAGACTGCCAGTGCTCGGCCACCAAGTGCGGAGATAACTGCGCCTGCAGTGAACAATGCAACTGCGTCTGCAAAAATGGACCCAAGGGCAAATGCTGCTCCAACAAAAATTAAGAACTTAGTTGCAGCTCTGAGCAATTGTTTTTTATTTTGCAAATTTATAATACAAATAAAATTTATGGAAAGTTGAACAGCAAGTTCGCATTGTATTTATTATTTAATGTATGAGTTAATATATGACTGGGAATTAAATTCGATTATATTAAATGTTCAGACATTATAAATAATAAATAACTAATTACGAAAAATTGTTTATTTATCTTCAAGCTAAATTTCTATATTCCATAAAAAAATTTTAAATTTTCGATAATAATTTTCAATACCCTAATTCCAACCTATAAACTGTACATTAATAATGTCATGATTATTCAATAAAGTGATTAGGCAACATTGAACTTGACAGGAACATTTCTCAAAGAATGAATAAAAATAAATAGTAATTCATACTTTATGAATTAAATATTAAGATGTCTTTTATTTTAACTATACTGTATTATCCCAAAATATCGATCAAATATTTAAGTAAAGACACCATCATGTGATTTAGTTATAAATTAAATATTATATTTATTATTCTCTAACAATTGGGCGGAGATTTTTGCATTCCTCAGAGAAGCCATTATTTGTTCTGGCAGCACTTGGAGGCTGGTTTCCTGGTGCATTCGCATTGCGGATTTCCGGCACAGTTTCCACCACATTGACCCGCAGTGCACTGGCAATCTATTAGGCGATTCAGAAGGACTCATTAG
Organism: Drosophila siamana; assembly: GCA_035047445.1. Lineage (NCBI taxonomy): Eukaryota > Metazoa > Arthropoda > Insecta > Diptera > Drosophilidae > Drosophila > Drosophila siamana. Next base: position 11,568,813 of record JAWNPP010000004.1, on the reverse strand, counting down.
TTTACCTCCCTTTTTAAATATGGCTTCGCTTCACTTACTGTTTCCGCATCCTTTGCAAGGCATCTCGATTGAAGTTTTATGATAACTTTTCAAACACTTTAATGTGAAATGCTTACGCGAGCTTCTTTTATTGTTTTTTGATGTTCTTGCTTAATAGCAGCCGCTTCTTATACCCGCCAAGCCAGCAGATAAGAAAGTCGTGTGCAGTTGCGCTCAAACGGGAAACAAAAACTAATGGAATTCCAGATAACGAGGCGGCTACGCAATTTTGCGCACGCTTTGATGAGCAGAAATTCGTATACTGAATTTCGTATAATTATTTAAATAAATCTCGATTCTCGAGAGAAATTCTATCTGATAATAAATCATCAAGATACAAATTTAAATAAAATATGAAATTCTATTTAGTTAATTTAGGTAGAATAAACACTCGAGGATTAATGTTTAAAATCAAATCTTTATTGGCCATTTTGACAAGAATAGTTCATTAGTTCTTTCAATTCGTAATATTGCTTACATTAAAAAAACTCCATTTAAATCATTTAATGTGCACATTTTCAAATATTTCCCAATTATCAGAGTTTTTACTAGTACATCATAATCGTTGGGAATGTGTGCATTAGGTTTACATTGAAACATTTAAAAATAGAAAACTTTACGTTCAACACGAACACACATAATGAATTTGTCGTTGATCAAATTGAATTTGCTTTGACAGCTGCACAAAAAATGTGTGTAATTAACTTTATTATATATTTGTATATTTATATATATACATATATATGTGTATATATATTTATATTATATGTATATAGTATTTATTGATTAATTTGGATACTTAAGTGTTATAAAATTCTTACAGTTCACGTGAAAGCTTAGGAGTACACACAAAAAAAGTAAAATTTCGACTCTTAACATTTTTTTTGTATATTTTCTTTTCTTCTATTTATTGTGCTTTTGCTTCCTCGTAGATAACAATCCCAACACTTTTTGACGCATTTGTAATGCAATGCACACGTTGTCCTCTTTCAAACAAAAATTAAATATAGTACATTCATGAATTTTTTTGCATTTTCAGCATGGAAGCCAATAAAATGGTTTTTACATAAAGCAATAGATATACATATATATGTAGCATTATTAATACGTACACTCGAAAAGTATAACTAAAATGAGCGCAATTGTTGCACATCGATTTGTGTTTTGCGACCCATCTAAATAATCTAAACGTAAAATAAGTGTTTAAAATTAAAATAAAACTCACAATTTTTAGATTCAACAAATTTAGGCTTTAAACTAACTAAATCCACGCATATCTCGTTATCCTTCAAATGTTTCATATAAGTAGTATCTTCACTCAGACATTCTCGTCTTGAAGCACAAAAATTACAAACATGCAAGAGACATGCCAATCTTTGATACAAACTAAAATCATAAATGGATTTTATAAAAAAGAAAGAATATATGTAATTTGTAGACTTGGGAAACATAAACATCATGTTCTGGGTTTGTCTGTTTATGTAGCTGTAGGTGTATTGTGTGGGTGTTGAAGTGCAGCAATTTGCATGCATTGCTCTTGTCGTTTAGTTGGTTCATTTTTGGAGTTTCACAATTGCTGCAAGAATAAATAAAACACACATTTAGTAATGAACACAAAACATCCTAACTATTGATAGATAACAGGTAAAGCACATTGATACATTTATATCGTATTTCATATACATACATATAACTAGGTAAACATACATATAAATATAGCTGACTCTCTTTGTGTAAATTCGTATACATTCCATTCCTCAGTTCAAACACATTTCAATTCATCTTCTCGTCTCTAGTCTTTCGTAAACTCCTGTCGTTGTGGACATTGAAACCAGCTCTGTTTACTGCATATAGTATAATATACATATATAGCGTTGTATGATATTCAAACATTTAAAATCGATTTAACAATAAATTCGATAGGATTACTATTAACATTCAATAAACTGTCTGAGAAAATTTCACATTAATTATAAATATGTGTATATAATATATATATATATATATATGTATATGTATTTGTATTTTTAGTGTCCTGTATCTTTTGCATCTAATAATAACAATGATAGTTTAGCTAGATATATAAAACAACTAATTAGCTACTACTTGAAGATCACAACCAGATATAAGTTCAATAGACTTTGGATAATATCTGCAAGCTATCTCACAAAATTGCATCTTGTACTAGATTAATTGTAAACAAAAGCTGATAATTCAACTCAATACGTACCAAAAATTAAAACGCATGCCACAACGATGTAAATTCCAAATATGTAAAATAATTTTTTTGATAGCATTCATGTGTATTATTTTTCGTATTTTCTTGTTTTTTTTTTTTTTTGGTTTTTTTCTGTCCGTAAAACGTTCGATATAATGTCGAAAGTCCCGATCGTTGTAATTTGAATGGTGTATAGAGTAAACATCTAATGGACGTCGATAATAGCGGCAATTCTTGCAAATATTTATAGGATTTCGTTTATATAACATTTGACGTGATTTAATTATACATCTCTATATATATTTCTAATATATAAATATATATATGTATGTTTATATTATTCTATTATATACATCAAAGTTCTGCATCGTATCAAAGTCCGCCATTGCAAATTCACTACCACTAAAAAGAGGATGAAATTTAAAAAATAAGAAATTAATTCAATTGAAATAATATGAAGGAAATTAACATAAATGTTATTACACATATTGAATGAGACTAATGTTGTTAGTAGGGAGACATACATGAAAACTGAAAAATGCGCCTGATTAAATGATTTATATTGCCTAGCAAACATTTATATATATTCCCAGTAAAAATTCGTATCGCACTTAATGTACGCATTATAGATTGGAGTGTTCAATAAAAATACAACATTTGCAACATCATATTGAATATCAAACCCTGATAACAACAACAATTATGAACAAACATCAATATGAGAATATTTAGAAAAGAAGCACATGCAATTATATTTTATTTAAATATTTGTTTTGAATTAAGTCCGAATAAATCCCCAATAATTTCCCATTTCATTTTCTTGTCATATTCTTTGGCATCTTTTAATTTGCTTTTTTTTTTCTTCTGTTTTCATTTCATTTACAGATGCATGATGGTGCTATTCTGCAAGCTGCGATCAAAAGTTAGAATAAAATACAATGTTATTAGCTAGAAAAATAGTTGAATATAATATTGTATATGATTTGCAGCCGCTGAAAAGCTTAAAACGATGGCAATACTTTGAAGTCAAAAATTTAGATTACAAAAAAAAATAAAAAAAACGGAAAAATATTCTTTAATTTGTATCTGAGCGATCGACCTGGGTTAGTTAATAAAGTAGATGGCAACAGTGGGTGTCTAATGCATGTAAACGAGTGACGAGAGTGAGAGGCAAGTGACGAGAGTGTGGCAAGTGACGAGGGGCGAGTGACGTATGGATGTAATGCTTAGGCTCAACAAGGGCAGTGCAATGATTTTGGCCATTTAGAAATGTTAGAACCACGGCTCTACATACAACAAACAAATTAACGAAAATTGCATAATTTCATAAATTGAGATTCCATCGAATTAACTTGATGTTTACGTTTACGTTTGTTTGTTTGTTTGCTGCGTGAATTTGATGCGAAGGCGATAGCGATTTGGTACATAAATATTTATAGATAGATATGTAGGTTATACCTTGCGGTAAGTGGAACAACCTAAGCGCTCGCGCCCACAAATTAACTTGCGATTAATAGTGGACCATTTGATTAAAGTTTGATGGCACTGAATAATTTTGTCTAGTGGGCGTCGTCCACGCTGCCGTCTGGCCATCGGCGTACCCATTGAGCCCAATGACAATGTCAGTTATCTGAGCCACAACCGGATCATCGGGCGTTGTATTCTTCACATAATACTCGAGATCGCGCGCCACAATGCTATCATCGGAATCAGAATCGTCCATATTATAGGATGTGGTTGCGACGCTCGGTACATTATCAACCATGATGCCACTACGTGGAGAATAACTGAAGGGCACCAAAAACACCAAGAGATTGCACAACAAATTAAATAACGCATAAAAGTAGAAAATGAAAATAAAACATAGAGTAGTGTAAGTTAGAGGTTTTGTTTTTTACAACTGCTTTATATAGATAGAGTTTAATAGAGTGTTTGTTAGCATTGTTTATTATTAAAACATTTTCCTAGGGTTATTCGTAGCATTTATTTTTTTTTTTTTTTAGCATACTACAGCAGATAGGAAATAATACACAAACAAAACAACAAAAATAAAAAAGTATTTTTTATTAAAAGGACTCGAAAAACGTTTCTGGTCTCTCGCATTGGTTTTGCGACGCATCTTTCGATTTCAAAGTATTGCAATCAATTCAACTTTTAAAAAGCGGTTATGAATCAATAAATTAAGCCAAATAAATAAAATTTTAATTCAGTTGTCAGCTGCACAACAACTGGGAGCAACTCGACTTAAAGAGTAGCATTTCTATTTTTGTAGGGTTAAAGAATATCAAAAACATAGCTTACAGTGGGAGCCGAAAATTAAAAACAAATAACAGAAATTGCCGCTGAAAGACAATAACAGCTTGCCAAGGCCGACCATGTAAAACTTACTTTCCCATCGACATGCTATCCTGGGGCGGTGACTGCATTGGATGATGAGGTGTGCCACTGATGGAGCCTGTATCCCCACTGGTACGCACCTGCACACGTATCGTGCTGGGCACATAGCCATCGCCGCGGGGCGTTGTTTCTGCCAAAAACAGAATAATATACATTGTTAGCCAGTTTAATTCAATTCAATTACTCGCCCAAAATGTTCACAAAGTCGCCAGGCAACAGCATTAATTGCCATTTCATAATAAACTCTGTGATCACTTTGTCGATGTGTATTAGATTGTATGTAGATTGTAATGTTGCCGCCGTACCAGGACGCTGGGTATAAAAGTCGCCAAAGGCGAGATCACGATCCAATGGCTGGACATTGATGTCAGTTGGATGCAGACAGCGCAGCATCTCCAGATCACGAATACGATCAGCCAGATTGAGTATTTGGAAATCACGTGCAGTCCATGGCGATAGCATCGTTACCGAACCACACTCATTCACATAGGCTATGGTGACGCCACCTAAATAAACCAAATGAAACGCAAATGAAATCAATCGTCGTGTTGTGCCGAGCAGCTGGACAATAGCGAGAATACGTACCCAACTCACTGTCGGAGAAGCGCAGCAGAAAAGTGCCAATGCCTGTGGTGGCGCGCATGAGATCATCCTGTGCCTTGGCCTTGTTGATGAAGCCCGTTATGCGTCCCGCCTTCCACATGGACAGCAGGTGATCTTTGGTCAGCTTCATGATGGCGAAGAACCATTCCCAGAAGGTGAATGTGCGTTCTGGCAGAGGTTCCTTGCAGAACTGATTCCACGATATACACTCATTGCGCTCACCGGCAATGCTATCACGCTGTAGCTTCTCATCTGCATCGATGGAAAAATAAGATCCGCGTCAAGCAATAGTCAGAAACGCATCATCAAATGCACCACTCACATAAAAACTCCAAATTCTCCGAGGTTAGGGCGCGCTGTGTGCAAGATCCGAATTTGGTGTTGAGTGCCACAGATAGTTGACACCAGGTGACGCGATCGGTGACCACAAACGGATCACGCACAATATCTGCAAACGCATTGTCCCAGGTAATTGTGGCCCACGACTGCGGCTCCTGGTTGCCATGGACAATCACAACCACAGGCAGTGAGAGGGTCCAAACGCGAATCTGATAATTGTTCACTGTTGCGGTTGCGTAGAAGAACAGGGCGAACTTCTCGTCCATGACGCTTTCGGTGCCCTTCTTTTCGGCACGCTTGATTTTCTTTAGCTGCATATTCCTAAAGCTGGCGGAGAATACTTGATTGCTCTGCTGATACTCCATGGTGCTGGAGCAGTTCTGTATTTCGCCCGACGACTGTCCAGCCAGGCTGCTGTTGGTCACATCCAAGTGTGTGCCACGCGTAACAAAACGCTGAGCTTGCAGTTCTGTGGAATGGTTCAAGTCAATATTCGCTGATAGGGATGTGTTTGTGGGCAATGCATACCTGACATGATGATGCACTCGACTGTGGGCGCATTAATGTGTATGCCCAGCTGGGAGCCGAGAAGCCAGCGCACTGAGGCGGCAAAGCGCGTATTTGTTTTCATCACCTGTGGGGGCTGTTTGTCCACAATGAAGGCGGAGCACACGAGGTTCTTTTGTGCTACCTGAACCTGTTCGCGCAGCGCCGTCAATTCGGAATCATCTTTCTGCAAGGAAAGCGCCTCGAGTACAGCGGCCAGCAGATGGGTGACAAAGGTTTCCAGCAACTCAAAGCAACGCTGTATATCATCGAGCATATTCTCGCTAAATTGTGCCCCATTGCCGGCCAAGGCCTGTTGACGACGCCAGTTCTTCAGCTCCGTAATGACCAAATCCTGCAGTCCCTCATAGTACATATAGCTGCGACGCAGTCGGATCACAATGGCTGCCTTCTCCTCAATCAAACGCTTGTAAACCGCCTCGGCATCAGGTGTATTGTTGGCATTATAAATATATGTGAACGTGCGCTTCAACACCTGCAGTTGCTCAGAGCAAGCGGAGAAATCGTTGAGGCCCTGCACAATCCGATGATGGACATCATAAAGTTCCACCTTGGCCGGCACCATGCCCATCAATGCGGGCGTCACATTGCCGGGGGCATTAAGCATGACACCGCTGGACATGTTGACATTGACTGACGATGAACCGGAGCCAGGGACGCCGAACAAGTCGGTGGTGTCCATGTAGCTGCCATTCATGCCGACAGGATTATTCATATTGTAATGATTCTGCGGCATCGATTGGCCAGCGGCGGCAACAGCAACACTCTTCTCGGTGGCTAACTGCAACTCCTTTTGCAGGCCGCTGCGCAGATGCGTGTAGAGCTCAAGGGCTGGGGTGCGTTGTATCAACGCACAGAGCTCGACCAGTCGATACTTAAGCGCCTGATCGCTGGCACGTGTCGATAGCAGTTTCTGTTGCAGATCCTCGTTAAATCTGCGCGCCACTTGCTCCAATTGATCTGTTGAATTGGGCGTAATCTGCTCAGACCTGTACGCAACCAAAGATAGCAGAGAAACAAGCAGACACACCGGGAGGGAGGGAGAGAGAGAGAAAAGAAAGCGTATTAGTAATAAGTTTGTAGCCGGTATCCAACCGGTTTTTAGTCACTAATTCTAAACTCGTTCCCGCCCCCAAAACACGCTTTTGCACAAAACAGTCAAATTTTCTCGCACAAAAAAAAACGGCCAAAAAATATTAATTGTTTTACTACTAACGCTGACATCAAGATTCAATGCCCAATGCTGACACATGCCCAAAACTGGCACCGAAAGGGTGAGAGAGAGAGAGAGAAAAAGAGAGACAGACAGAGAGAGACCAGCCCCATTCCTGGTTGGACTACTCACATTATTCGGTCTTCGATCCAGGGCGCCAAACAGAGGCGCAGGTCGTAGAGACCCTTCTTATTGTAGTAAGCAGCCATGCGCTGCTCACAGTCGGCATGGCTCGAGATGCGCTTCCACAGACTCATGCTGCTCATATGCTTTATGTGTGTTTGCTTGATATTTGGATGAATATATATGGATGGGATGTTAGCGATGCTTGTTGCATTTGCTGCAACAGGATGCAAATGACACGAGACACAGCTGACAATTGTATGTGTTGTGTGTTTCAGTTTCGGTTTCGGTTTCAGTTTCAGTTTCAGTGTTTCGCACTTGCAGTTTTGTATTTAAGTTTTTGGTAATGTTTGCTTTCGTTATCGGTTCGTTTGGTATATGCAAGGCTCGATGGCAGCTTGAATGCGATGGCGTCGGCCTTGACCTAGCCAAGGTCCAGCTGCTGACTTCCACAAGCGAATGGCAAGTTTCATTCGTCCATAAAATGCACACGCACAAGCGGAATGTTACGATATGAATGGTTTATTGATAGAAAACTATAAAAAAAAAATACATATACATACATATATACATAAGCATTTAAGTGGCAAGGATAACAGATGAGTGTATAATTTGGCAAATCAAAATGTAAATGTCAATGGGTGTGTGTATGAATGGGGTATGTTGTGCAGGTTGTGTGAATGCCAATGAGTTTCAAATGTAAAGACGCGTAACCAACATCATGTCAGAGCCGAGAGCGGAAGAACTTGGGGTAGGGTACTGAAATCACTGTAGGCAATATGCAAAGCAAATGAATGCAATATCAATTTTATTTATTGGCGACCATTCAAGCAACGAGCAACTCATAGAATCTTAATTCATAGATTGATAGAATTATAATTGCGATATTTGTATTTAATATCTTAACGTAGTTTAATTTCCCAATCCCAGCATCCCTACTGGAGTACGTGAGTCGATTCATTAAACAGTCGAAATGTTTTTATTTGAGCTTCGAAAAGAGGGAAATTCTAAGAAAACACAGAAGTTTTATAAGATTTACTTTGATACCTTTTAAGGGACACAACAAATTGCAGTGTATTTATTTTTCGCGTGTGCTTGTTTACAGCGCTCAATCAATATCAAAAATATATCAAAACCAATAGCTGTCAAATATTGAAGCTTCAATTGATGCAAATAATTGAATGGCATTCATTGAATATGCAACAGGGATTGATTCGGGCTTATCTATCTTGTGGCGCGACAGTAGTTCCCCATAGATAAACATTTCATGGCCAACAATAACAGAACTTGCCACAAGAGGCGCCATTGTCTGTGTATCTGAGTGTGAGTGTGTGTGTCACTCGTATATTTTGTGTGCCCGGTGTGCGTGTGTTGTGTTTTGCTTATACGCTCGGTCCCCAGGTCCGATAGAGCGTGTGCTAACAAAACAAAACTTTAATTACCATAACAAAAATAATGGCGAATGGCAAACACAGCGACACAGCTCGCACGGCAGTGAGAAAATAAACAGAACACAACACGGCGACAGCACGGACAACGACAACGACGACAGCAACAACGACAACGAGAACGAAAACAACTCGCAATTTTAGACGATCCCTGGTGGACAACAGGTGTGAAAAATAATTGCACAGGCGAGCGAACTGCTTAACTAGTGGACTCACAAAGTGAGAGTACTAATGCCCAAATGAACCGAGTTGATCAGGTTGTTGTTCCTGGGCGGTCAAAACGTGATCGCGAAAGGAAACAAACAGCAGGCCAAACAACACAACCCAAAAGAACCTCAGACGTTAAGGTAAACGCTAACGTAAACGCGAACGCAAACGCGAACTCGAGCTCAAGAGTCAAGCCCCGAAAACCCCGAGATGCCCCCCATAACATCAACAGCAGAAGCAGCAGCAGCAGCAGCAACAGAAACAAAAACAAAAGGCGACCCATGGCCAGACATTTGTTTGCTTTTGCGGTCGATACGCTAATTTTCGTAGTTCCCGAGAAAAAGGGACAACAAGAACGTAGCGCACGTAGCAAATATGAATGGTCACAGCCAGCCAGCCAGCCAGCAAGAGGCAGAGCACGAGAAATGTTTAAACAAGCCAAACCAGTCCGACCAGGCCAAAAAAGAAAAAAAAAAACCAAAAAAAAAAAAGAGACCAGCAGCAGCAGCAGCGACGAAAATTAGATAAAAATCGTAAAACAAACATACTCCACGGTCTTGCACTGCCTAGCAGAGAGTAGAGTAGAGATGTTCCTTGCTTGTGTCGTGTCACGATGTAACATCTAAGATTAGGCCAACAAATGAATCTATATACGCCTGCTATTAATTAGAAACTGACATGACATTCTTGAATTTACAGAAATGATACAATAATAAATAGATGAGCATATTTGAATGAACATTTAAATATTATTGGGAATTTAATCGATCGAGTTACCACAACTCGCTCATCTCTATCGCGGTGTGCTCAACAAAAGGGACAACAGCAAAACAGGTCAAACCCGTGGCCTGTCGTTGTGTGCATGTGTGTGTGTATGTGTGTTACCTGCCAGAAGAAAAAACGATCCCAATTCAATCGGATGTGCGGCTCACTAACGACCACGAGATCTCACGTAGGTAGCCAAGAGAGAAACGTTTTTAATGCAGGTTTCTTCTACGATTCATAACTTTGTTGTTTCCTTGGCTGAGACTCGTTCTTCCTCTAACAAGAGTTAAGTAGTTCAAGGCTGATGCCGTTGTTGCCGCTGTTGCGCTGCTGTTCCACAATAAAACAAATGCCAACGTCAGTAGAAATTATGCATTTGCATTACTTTTGCTTTCGTTACGATTACACAGGCCGCACAATGAACAATAGCTGCGTTGCAAAAAAGCTTCGTTCAAAAAAAATAAACATGCATTTATTTTTTCACTTTTCCAACCTTGGATAACGTATCCGCCAGGTGGGGTGGAAATCCAAGAAATGAGACGATGCGTCTCATTAGTTGTTTATTTTATCGACGAGCGTTGTGATTACTATTGTTTTTTTTTTTTTTTTTTTTTGATGCCTACGTCACCTGAGATAAGCCTGGTCGTCTCACTTCCCATGTTTAAAAATAAACAATAAGGAAACCCAGTCGAAATGCCAGACTCAATGTATGTGCGTGAATTGTGATCTGTTTTTATATGACTGGGTAGTATTAGTGTATATGCGATACTGTGTTCAAGAAGTTTTGTTTACCTGTCCGACTGTCTGGCGTTTGAATCAATCCAAAATGTAAAACAATGGAAAGCTGCAAGTTTTGTAAGCAAAACGTGAAATGCGACTAAGCGGCGTAGGTAACCAGAGCGTCTATTTTATACGCTTTTCACCTGTTGATAAGATGTATCCACGGCAATCGTTTGGGCAAGTGCAATTCACGCAAATTCGATTTTTAAATATAACACAGCAAAAACTATGTATTTACTGTGAATTGCAAATTAGTTAGAATCGACGACATGATAATAGGTTCGATTTTCTATTTCTGCTGTTACTGTGACTATCGATGAATCAATTGCCGTGAAAGATTAAAATGATCTGATAAGACCAAGTCAACAGCTGACTGTGAAGAAAAAAGAACGGAAACTTATCAAGCGAATAGTCAGAAATGATTTAGATAAGTTAGCAATACGCCCAGCCCCGTCTTTAGAAAAAACCAAAAATCCCAAGTACTTCCTCTTCAGCGTTTTCCGTGAATACGCTTTAAATGGGAAAATTATGTAAATTTAGAATTTAACGAAATTGGGTTAATCTAAACAGAAGGCCACCACATGCAGGCATGCAATAAATGGGACACTTGCCGTATTATTAACGCTGCCGAATATAATTAAATGTGCATATTAATTCTATTTACGTTGTTCGGTATCCTTGGCAAAAGCTGATTTTAGCATTCCGCCCGAAAATACGCAAAAAGCTAATGAAAACTAAGCCAAGCGTGCGACTCTCAAAAAAGCAACACCCAAAAAATACAAAAATAACAAAAAACGGAATTTCGGCGCTTTTTGTTGTTTGCTTGTCATAAAAAATATAAAACTCACCGCACAAAGCAACATTGTTGTGAGAGTTTGAAGGGGCGGAGCCAAGGGGAGATGCGGTTCCTAAGCGGCATAGCGTATTGCCGATAAAACTAAGCCAACAACAGAAAGCAATAAACACAAATCACATTGAGACCCATCGAATTCAATATACTCTTATCATCAATGTCATGCTTCCTTACCAGCGGCAACACTGTTAAGGTTAATAACAGCACCAGATAATTATGTTAGCCAAGTGGGACTTGAGAAATTGAAAAAAAAAACTAATAAAAAATTCCAATATTCGAATGAATCTAATCGGTGTAAAAGCGCCCTCTCATTGATTAACGATTTCTTAAATCAATATTCATAATTCTTTAAACCGCAGCTATTTGAAAGCGTGCATTCAACTTTTGATCACACAAATTTGGATGATTTTGGATTTTGCCAAACAAACTGCAATATTCAAACGATTCCCTCGGGAAAGCGTATCGCGATAACCGGTCGCGCAACGGCGAATGGCGAGCTAAAGACTTGTGCCCAGCACAATAAAATAAATTAATCGAAACAACGACATCAGTCTGTGTATGCGTAAAAATATGAGTGTTCATAGAGTTGCAATGCACCCAGCAGGCAGCAGTCTACATGTATAATAAACTAAATAATAAATGTACGTTTATAATGCCATTGCAGGCCATGGATAACCTATGTATATTATAAAGCAAAATAAAATAAATCTCCATCAAAATGCTGTCGTCAATGGGTTAAAAACGTGTCTACACACTGTTTTTCATGCAAAGCAACAACGTATTTATAAATTTAAATCAATTTCTTGAAACTGTGAAACTTGAATCTTACGGATGCGTTATGAGTTTAGCATTGACGTCTATTGAACCGTTTTCAGCGAATTACAATTCTCTCTTTTATGCAAATCGAACAGCAACCAACAACCATGTAGTCGCCTGTCTATTCGATGACAGTTTACGGCTGGTTAAGTAATTATTTTGAATCCAAAATCCAGTACTTAGTAACGACTTTATCAGCTTTGCGATTACTAAATTGGGTGCAGTAAAGACTGAAGCATACTCTATAGTCGAGTCTTGCTAATTGTGTCGCCCTTCGCCATAGCATAGACAATATTATAACGGATTTTTACCAGATAGGGTATTCAACAAACGTCTGGTAAAACAGAAAGCTTGATTAGCCCATTTTTTAGACATTTTATTACGCTTTTTCAGTGAAATTGATAAGGTTATAGCCCTAATATATATCAACTTATTTGCGCAAGGCGAAAAGATCTCTTCAAAATAATGTACCTAATTGGTATCTTCCGAGAAGCAAAGCCAAGCACGGGTAAAATGTTAAATAAATCGTTTGCACGTTGCTATAAACTGTGGCCGGAATTGTCGCACTATATGCGATAAGAATGTGACGTATTTTAACATAGCCCAAAATCTCGTGCTATAATCTGAACGAATGGCACATATTTGGGGACAAGATCTCGCCAGCATTGTGACGTTGCTCTTTCAGTCCTAATAAAGCTATTAAAATATACTTAGATTCATGTGCTCAGCTGTTAGAGAAACATGTTATCAAAATTTAAACTACTACAAAGTACATATAAAAGTGTCAACTATCCCACTTGTTTCCTCTATCTCTCTTTTTTTTCAAGCGCCACGGGGCGACCTTGAGAAGTTGATTTTGCAGCAGCGGAAAACTAGTGCAAGATTTAGCCTTGAAGTACATGCCAAAGAAAGTGGTTGTTGTTGTTGCTGTACATTACAGTGAAAACTGAAAAACTGGTTTAACAGCATTTTGCTCTTTCATGTTTGTAAGTCAATTGACGTAGTTACGATCTACGGAAAACCCAACGAGCAATTTGAATAGCATTCAATTTGAATTGCTAACCGCATCGTATATTTGTACGATGCCTGTTTGTATCTATGTATGTATCAATCGTATTTCTGTAGCTACGAATGTAGTACAATATTTGTATCTGTATCTTTTACGTAGGCAGCAAACAAAAACAACAGCTGCATTCACAGTGACTGAAAGCAGCGAAACTCGGCGCTCACGAGCGAGCAGCGAACAAACACCAAAGTGATTCGACCGAAAGCAAAATGTGAATATGTGTACCATATATATTTGCGAATATGTGTTGAATTGCATTTTTAGATTATGAATAATGCTAAGCGAAAATGTCTGGGAGGTAGCTTCTGGCTGATAAGGAATTATTCTAGCTGGGGTGGAGCTCAGGCCCGCTGATTGTAAAGGAAATGTAGAGGCAGTACTTTAGATCTCAAATCAAAATATATGCCGAGAACAAATTGCAGTCTGAGTCGTACATACATATGTTTGTGCATAACTTGCTGATAATGCTTGTTCATTGCACTTTTTACTACTACGTGACATTTGACTGGGTCCAAATGCCAAGGAGCGTTACAAATATATACATATGTACTTATGGGTATTTCCACAAATTAAACTATAAAATACAAAACAAATAATATGTAATTTTACCGACTATGTACGTATAAATAGATTAAACTTTTCAATTTGTTATTGATGATACAAATAAAGCAGGGCAACTATATTTGTAAGTCTCCTTTTTCGGTTTTGGAAGATCCATACTTATTCTATTCTTATCAAACCACGTTGCGTTATAAATCAACAATATAACTTGGACAGTTAGAAGGGGTAAAATAAAAAAAAAAAAACATTATTTTATTATGGTTTAAGATGTGCGAATGTTGCATTTTTGATCATGGAAATATCCCGAATTTATCTCTCTAAATGCAGTCAAGTTCTATAAGATCTATTTGCTTCCGTTTACTCATTACTTTGCAATCTTGATTCCTAATTGTAAAAGTACCGCAAAATTTAGCTTAGATAAACAAACAGTAAAATGGCAATTCCAGTATAATATGCTTAATATACACACAAGAGAACACCCATCATACAAGTCCAGATGTGGATTTAGCTAAGCAAACAGATTCGTTTGCTAAACAAATATGGCCAGCGATATGGCGACGACGCCATAAGGCAACAGATAAACAAATTTTGAAGATAGAACAAAATATCTCTATATGCTCACATACATATATAGAAAACGATATTCACAAGCGCTGTGCAAATAGATATAGACATTTTGTTGCATTTTTTTGTTTTCTTTTGTTTTTTGTTAAGGAAATGTAGACTAGCAAATTATAGCTAATTTTTATGTGAAATATATTGTTATGGCAATGAGAACAACAAAATTTAAGGCAATGCACACATAAATTGACAATTATTGTCAACCAAATAAGAGTCGTATAATGCATACAAATGTTTATGTTTGTATGCCTTTGAATCGAGTGTTATAACAGGCATCAATAAGCGCGAGCGGCACAAATACACAACATACTAAATAAATAAGTATATAATGTGTATATCTGAGTGTGTGCACCAAGTTTCTGTTCTTTTTGCCCTTTTGCTTTTTCTTTTTTCGCTGCTTCGACATTTGTTTCTCGCTTTCCTGTCTGCCTGCAAATTGCTTTGTGTTTCAGTCTACCCACTGTGCAAATCGGCATTATAACATTTGCTGAGCCACTTGTAACACTCAAATCCAGATAGTGTATTTTTAAGCAGGCAAACCCGCTATTAAACGAGATGATAACATAACAAAGCCCTGTTAACTAACATATGCGCATTTTAATTACCATAATAAAATGAGTCATTTTTCAGCTGGCACACAAACATCAATTAACAAATTGGAAGTGTATTTAGAACTTTGTATTGGCCAAAAAGCGTTTGCGTTACGTTTTTAATTTTTTATAAGCAATACAAACTTAGACACACATACACACACGTACAGGCGTTGCCGTTGTTGTGCTATTTGTTATTGTGCCTCATAAAAGTTTAATAAGCGTTTGTGTGCGCTGGTGTAAGTGATTGACTGTGCATGCGCTTACGTGGGAGTGTATGAGTGTGCTAGTGTGTATATGTGTGTCTGTGACTGTGTGTCTGTGAACACTGAGTCTTCCTTGTGTGAAGCCTCGCAACATCAAATGTCAAACCTTCCCGACAGACTCCCTGCCCCCTCCCACTGCAAGCAGTGCTGTCACTTTGGCCATTTTGTGGCTAGCTTCAGCCAATTATAAATGTAGTCAGCCACTTTATTCTCGAGAATGCGATAAGTCACAAATTTGGCCACTTTTAACTAATCTTTAGCCGTTTGGTCATTTTACTCTGTCTTGACAACGTTTTCAGCTTTTTTACGGGGGAATTTTTAACCATATTCAGCTCTTCATACATTCAAAATTCGGGCAGCACTCACTGCAAATTCTTTAAAATAATATCTACATACATACATTGAGTAATCAATCAATGTTGTTTTTTCTGATTGTTTGTTTTATGGAAATAAATTAATAAAAACAATGCAACAGAAAGCATCGATGTTTGCGCGTAAACATAAAATAATATTTGCAAAGTGTGCACACACGCTCATATTGTTATGTATGAAAAATTTTACTTTTTGTGCTCTTTATCAGGCAGTCAGACCACGCGCACACACATGCAGTCTTAGGCACCCACACACACACACACTCAGATACACACACGGGGGAAGAACAGTCAAACATCTGGCAATTGTTTTTTCAAGTGTTTTTATTTTCTGCACTGATTGATTAAAGTTCACACCGACTTTACGGTTACCTTACCAGTGTGTGTGTTCTTTCGTGTGTACCTGTGTAAATAAACATCTATACTTTTGCGTCTTATACGCTTGATAAGCTCACGCCTTCATAGCAAACAATTTTTAGTGTAAACTGCGTTGCAGTTTAACTTACTACAGAGGTGTAAAAATTCATACATATTGAAGTACATACATATACAGTAAGTAGTGAGAGCGAGGAAAAGAACGACAACTAAGGCAAGCAGCGTTATCGAAGCTTATCTTGAGGAGCGCTTCGATAGACGACGCGATTAAATGCGACAACCGACTGCCGAGTCTGGCCGGACAAAACAGTTGGTCACAAATGGAGAACGGGACGTCATTGACACGACGACGGCGACGGCGACGGCGACGACGATGAGAAATGTAATTTGTCCAAAATGGTAAAAAGGCAGGCACAACAACAACAACAAGAACTCAACAGCCACGGCCAGTGAGAACGTGTGCGCAACACATTGAAAAGGAAAGAACGAAGCAAACGCCAACAACAACAACAACAGCCCAACACAAGAAGATAAAGTGTTGAGCGGGCAGAATACGCGACGAGACGACAGCGACGTTGCTGCGCTGCCGCGTTGCCCTGTTGCTGTTGTTGTGGCTCGGCAAGAAAGCAAGAGTAGCGAATGTACGTGTGTGTGCTGCTTGTAAAGGATTGAAAGAGATAGCTAGAGCTAGAGAGTTAGTGGGCGAGAGTGGTAAAGAAAGATGTGGGGAGCTAATATATTCGCTGCTGTTGCACTCGAAAATTCTTTTGCTTTTGTTTTTATGATTTTTCCAGGAATTAACAACGAAAGAAACGTTGGCCACAAGCGACTGCAACTGCGACTGGGACTGCGACATGCGCAGCCAGCAAGAAAAACAATAAGAAACAGGAGCGCAACAACAACAACGCCGAGTACAACAAAAGTCTCCTCTCTCGCTCTATCAACACATGATTTTGCATGGTCAGAAACACACACACGACACACACGTGTGTCAATACACACAAATACAATAAGTAAATACATATTTTCAATGTGTGCGCCAAATGTGAAAATTGAAATTTTATTTCTATAAGTATAGCAAAAATTAAATTGATGTTACAAGTTCTGCTTGGTTCCCAGAATTTGCCATAACAAATAAAAAAAAAAAGATAGAAAATGTGGGAGAATAAAGTGCAGCGTCGCGCCGCCCACGCATAGAAACCGTCGGGAGGCCCCCCAATAAATACAATTCTGGCTCGGAGAACGTGCCTGTGTTTTGCTCTTTTTTTGATCTTGTATATTCTATTTACCTTTAATACACAAACAGCCTCAAAAGGTGTAAACACGCATGGAACGTATGTGTTCATATGTTGGTATTGGTTTTGCTTGCGATGGCCGCACAACGCACAAACATACACATATACATGTACAAAAGACACACAAAATACAGACAGAGACGCGCACAAGTGCTCAGCACACACGCGAGCAGAGAGACCTTTTTTTCGTCTGTTTCTTTGCTTTTAATATTTTGATATGTATTTGCCGTTTTATTTTTAAATCATACACATACACGCACACACGCGAGCGCCGCACAAATACTATCACACACTATCACTCAAAAACTTCACTAGTAGTTCTCTTCGAGTTCTCTCCGTTCGATTCCCGTTGGGTGGTTCAGCCACACAAAAAAATTCAAATTGCAAAAAAGCGCTCAAAATTTGAATATTTTTGTAAGCTTCGAATTTGTTAAACTTTTAGTTAATTTTGTACTTCTTGTATGAATTTTGCAGAAACCGCAAAGGCGAACACCACCAACGCGATTGAACTCACGAACATAAATGTTTCGGATGAGCACTGTTAGTGCAGCGCAACAACTGCTTTACTCAAGATGGCACTGTTAACGCCAATTGGCCAGACTATCGGAATGCTGCTAACAGTTGGTAGATAATATATCACATTTGATTACTTCGAAATCATGTGTATATTTTAGGGGGTTTACAAACATCAATTAAGGACTGCAGGCTTTTATAAGCCTTATTCATGTGCTTTTGGCATGTGCATCGGGGATTGTGTAATAAAGACAGCCTGAATTGATTTTTCACCAAATGAATTTGCCGAAAGGCTTAAATAACAGTGTGGCAACTCTGTTCACCTGTTGTACGCCAGCCAGCAACAGCGCCAGCCGCCCGCCCACAAGGGAGCGGTCATGGCTACAACTAATCAATAGTCTCCTTAATTTGCATAATAGTGGATTTGGCTTCTAGCCGTTCCACCATTCACCCACACTCACCTGTAGCTTATTACAGTTGCAGACTTAAAAATATGTACATACACAAGTATATGTATATGTTGTTTGTACTTTGATATGCAGAATATATCCGAAGTAAATATAACTAACTAATACCAGTAATGCAAAAAAGGTCACTGCATTCGAAAACGCGGCACCGACACAGCTAGGGACAGTTATTGACTAGCGTTTGCACAAAAAATGTTAAAATAAATAAGCACTTCGTTGTTTTTGCGCACTATTTTTGCAGAACGAACGCGACTAGTACAGATGGAGAAACATCGATGGCACTATCACAGCCTTCTAATTATATCGATTATTGATATCAGCTATCGATGAGAGACAAACAATAAATATCGACATATCGATAAATATGTCATCGCCAAATACCGCCGCAATGTCAATTAGCGCCCAAATTGAACATTCAACGATTTTAAACAACTTTGTAAATTTATTTTCACTAATAAAAAACACATTCATATTACAGTATATGCATAATATTACACTGCTGAACATAAATAAATTCACGGCATTTTGTTTTACAGAATCCTCTCACACGTGCTGTCGTCACTGCGAGCCCAAAATTCAAAATACATTGGTTAATTCTAGCAAGGAGCTATGCAAATATTACACAATAATTTAGTAACTATAGAGTTTTATACATAAGAATATAGTATAGTTATTGTCAAAGTAGTGGTGTCATTGAGTACAAATTAAGCACCAAATTAAGCTGGTAGAAATTGGAATTTGTTTACAACTTTGCATATTTATGTAGACAATTTTATTGTTGTGTTTTACTTTTAGCTTAAAAGGAAACATCCAATAACAAATATAAGAACTACTCTTCCACAAAATTAACAATTAAAATATCAATGTAACATGAGACAGCATGCACAATATATCCGTACAATCCTTTGCGCACTTCAACTTAAGAACTTAAGAAAGCAGCGCGTTTCTTTTCGACTTTTTCTTTTTTTTTTTTGGTGTGTATTGGGGGGATGCGTGTGTGTGTGGCCGTGTATTATGAGTATGTATGAATGCTGGGGGCCATTAGCTACTTGTCGACCCGACCACGCTTCAAATGGGACAACTCTCGCAGCCAAGCTTTGATCAGATCGTACGTGGAGAAGCTAATGCCCACAGCGATGGGACCCTTGATCCAGTTCATGCTCAGACCCTTGTAGAAGCCATTCTTGATGCCCTCCTCACTGTGCAAATAAAAGAAACAACAATTTAGCAACAATTCAACTTTGCCAAATGTTAATTAATTACCGGTATATTTTGATGAGCGTTTCCAGAATTGTAAGACAGCGCTCGGAGGCCGCTGGATTTATCCGCGTGGTCTGCATGCGCCGGCGCACAATATCCAAAGGATAACTCGCTGTTTGTCCCGCTACGCCCGCCGCAGCGCCGAATGCCAGCGAGATCAAACCATTTGGTTTGGTATTGCCAACAAGCTCTACAAGAATTCAAATAGGAAAATCAGTCGGAATGAACGAAAATACTAGCACTAGCAATAATTACCGTGATACTCGCGCTTGAGTGTTTCGTAGGTGAAGAAAGAGGTGCCCGCGTAGGGAATGACTCCCAATACGGTGGCCCAATAGCCGCGAAACAGCGTTCGCGGCCCCTCCTCCACCCAGATTTTGGCGAATACCTGTCGCAATGTGCGATATCCCGTGTATCTGTCCGTCACAGCCATGCGAGCACGCGCTAAATCCAAAGGATACGTCAGCGACTGTGATGTAATTCCCGCCAGCGAACCGGCCACAAAACGACGCCCCTTTGTGCTGCAATAACAACGAATGAATACAATGAATGCTTTCGTTATGCAATCGGCATTCTTACTTGCTGCCATTCTGATCCACCCGCAGGATGCGGCGCCATTGCTCGTGCGACGTGAACTGTATGGCCGCGTAGGGCACGATGCGAGCCATCGTCGCCGAGTTGCCGCGCCACAGCGCCAGAACGCCTTCTTTGGCGTAGGTCTGACGCAGATAGTGCAGCGATGCACGAAATGAGAATGGCACATCTTTGCGTATTTGAAAATTGATTTTCGTTCGGTCCAACGGAGCAATTGTCGTCTTGGCTAATGCCCCAGCCGCTGCACCGGATATCAGACTGATCACCACCTCGTCGAATTTGTTGTGCGCTGGCCACACGATAGGGAAGAAAAACACATTTGAGTCATCATCATAAAAACGGGCAGTGTGCAGAACACCCTGCATATAAAATCAATATATATTTTAAGAGTTCTACGCTTGACAGTTAAGGGCAGCCAGCTAGTTTTCTTATACACTTTGACCCACTTGCAGTTGGGAGTTTTGTACAACGCTTTCTCGTTGCGCAATCTAATCTTAACAACTATGCTGTGTGCAAATTTCAGCTTCTTAACGCTTACCGTTTAGCCTGTGGGTTGATAATGCAATGATTCAGTCAGTTAGTTAGTCAGGCCAATGTAATCAATATATGTTGGTGTATGCAGATAAAGCAGTCTTACTTGTTTTTATGCATTGCCAATTTAAAATACAACTTAATTTGATTACTTCTAATAAACAACTTCTGATTTTGTTAGCACTTTGAGCTGTTATATCACATCTAGGCATCGTTTTCATTAACAGAAGCGATGACAACAATATTATAGCTATAGCTATAAGTGGATAAATTTGAGCTCAGTCTGGGCATTAATTTAAAAGAATTAATTTTTGTGCAATCTATTTAATGCTGTATCTATTAATAAATATTTTCCCAAGAAACTCTCACCTTATAGTTTGTTAATGAATATAACCTTTTATCATTTAATACATTTGATACTTAACTTGCTAGATTTATTGATTGTTTTTTGGCAACTTCTTAAAGGTATTTCTTGAAACTTGCTTACTTTTTGCGGGGTTTGCGCTTTGGTTGTGGCTGCCATCGGTGGCGGCCTTTGTCCTCATCCTGTGGCCATCCTCGTCCTCTGCCGCTGGCGCTGTGTCGTCCGTTGTTGCCACATTGCTGGCCGAGCCGGCGGCAATTGTGCTGGATAATTGACTACCTGTTGATGTTGTGATGGACATGGCAATGTTGGGCTTCTCTATAAGGCGGCTCATGGCAGACTGCAATATATATATAATATATTATAATATTATTAAGACACACACACACACATAGACACGTGCTGACGAGCCCAACAATAAGTTATCAATGTAGGTAAAATTAAAGCTCGCCCCTCGCTTATCAGTGTTTTGGGGCGTGGCAGAAAAACAATAATAGCGATAAGACGGGGTAGGGGACCGACCGACGAATCGAATGAGCATCGCAACGCGTCTGGTAGTTTCGCAATTGTTTCATAATTGAAAGCAAAATAAATGTATGCATGTGTATTTGTCAATTTCACACTTTTCTGGCAGCACTCCAAGGAAAATTCAAATCCAATTTTATATAATATAAGAAGTGCTGAGGAAAGCATTTCCGCAAAAATGCTGCGATGACTTGACGCATTCTGAAAAAGTTAACGCTTTTTGACTATGGGCCCAGATAGGCAATTTGTACTTTGTTTGGACTGGTCACAGTTGAGATTAAGATTTTTGATAAGCTGTGTATATTGACCATAGAGCCCCCCATATCTATGCGGTTCCGTTCTGGCCTTGTTAACACTTAGCCGCAGACATTATTGTGCAAACGACATAGACAAGCCGCAATACAAACACAACTACGATATCTATTTCCACATCTGTATATAGACTTAATGTATGTACACACATATGTATTCTGCTAGAGACAAAATAGAAACCGGTTGCGGTTCAAATAACACGTAAAGAGCGCTGCTTAATGCCAATAACAACAAATTATCACCAAAAAAAATTAAGTATAACAAGCGTGCTTCGAAGCCTGTTGATTAAATTTAGGTAATATATTAATAGTTTTGCCATTTAAAAATGGCTTAAGTGGAAAATTCCGCATATATGTAAGTAAATATTAATAGCAATTGCCAGAAAACAGTGCCACCTGCACATTGCGTATACCACACGTGGTCCCGTCTCAATTGACTTCCGCATATTGTGTATGTTTTATGCGGTTTGTCAATTGATATCTTAAACGAAATTTTTTAACCTTGAGCAAGTTGAATGTTAGCCGAAGATTACAGCATTAACAATGATAAAAGAACGAACTATCTGCAGTGATAAGATTACTGGGTGTCAACTGCCAAAAAGAAATATGGAAGAGCAAAGTTTTTGGACGTTTGGGATTTGTTACTCACAAACAAATTTTCAGTTTGCATTTTGCATAAGCAACGAAAATAAAGCTTATTTATGTTGTTTTGCAAAAGAAAATCACACAATGGGAACAAAAACAATTACACCAAACCTGATCTATATGATTTAAATAAATAGTCATTATGATTTAGTAATATTTGTTGTCTGTTCAAAAACTGCAGTAATTCAAATTAATAATTTCGCTATACATTTTATAATTTATGCACATTTTATTTAATTAGAATTTCTCATTTTGCGTACGTGCAAGTATCTATCGTATTAGTGTCATCTCTAGGATCAGCTGTTAAGACCAAAGTAGAGCAAGTGCAATGTGAATGCAAATCAATTACGCTCCACTGTCAACTGGATGCTGCAACATGCAAAAGGGGACAGGTGAGCAGCCAAGTGAAGGGGGAGAGGGTCTGCCATGGCAGCCGGCAAAACGAATGTAAACAAGTTCGTTAAGCGTTGTTTGTTTGTTATTTTGCACTCAGTCAAGGTTGCCGCTTATCCATAATTGTACGCACACACACACACACATGCACATGTTTATAGTGTACCATACGCGCATACAAATCTATTCTAACAACTCTTGATTAAAAGTGTGCCTATAAATAGACTCTCTCATGCTATTTTGTTATGGCAAATAATTCTGATTGGAATGGACTTTGCACTCGACTGAATTTTGCTGCGGTCAATATTCAAAAACTATACAAATCAACTGCCCGCCTGAACTATATGCAATTAGTTCCATATCTTTATGGCGCTGTAGCTTTTCTTTGTTGTTTACAATTTCCGTGAGGCAAAAAGAAAAAATTCTGATTGGAAATAGGCCTGCCAGACAACGAACAGCTGTTGCTACACCATTTTTTTGTCTCCTTTGTTATGAGGTCCAAAAATAAAACGTAGCCCCTCTTCACGTTTAACCCCCTTCCCCATTTTGGTGTATTGCAACTCCTGCAATTGATTATCACGCTTTTGGGGCACGCACAATTATTATATAATTAGCCAAAAATCTACAACATTAAATTATGCTGCTAAGGCCACGATAACACACCTTTTGTTTTTTTTTTTTTTTTTTTAACACAGTTTCTGGCGTATTCTTTCAATTGGCTTACGGCGCAAAATACATGTGAAAACAAAGTTGGAGCGCACGCACACGCAACTCACTAGCAATGACTGTCAATTTGATGGGTTTCGCGCATTTATTATGATTTATTTCACAAAACCGCTATGTTATTATTTAATACATAATAAGCACATTTAACGCCCGACTCTTCTCTTCGACCGACTGTTTGTTGACAAAAAAAACCAAAATCAGAGCTTTCCTCCAAGTGTCATGGTGTGACCAGTGGCAAAGTTGCGTAAATATATGTTTTAACGCCAACGAAATATGCCAAAAAACAGAAACCACAAGAATTGCCGACTGGTTACACTCTCTAGAAATTTTGATAAATATTCATAACAAATTTATTTATTTCGGATAAAAGAAAAATTACATAAAACGAGTAACATTAATTCGAATGTGAAACATTTAGCATTTCAGTATTTTTATATCAAATAAAGCGCTACAATTCGAATTACATTTTTGAATAAAATAACGGAAATCCATTGGACTAGCGAACTATCAAACAATTATATTTTTCTTTAAATAGTTATATAAACTATACTATCAAATTTTTGCTGCAAAAAATATATAAAATATTTTACAAATACGTTTTAAGAAAAACGCGCCAGGGCTGCAGCTCTGTAACAAATGTGGGGTGCTACCAGACTGTTAAAAACGCCGCCAATTTACCATCTGGCAAGACCATGCTACTGCTGCAGCCAACTTCACGGAAGACGCACTTGGTGGAACAAAAACAGAATAGTGTATCCAAAAAAAAGCCAAAATAAAAACGCAGCCAAGATGAATATGTCGAATTTGAACGACTTGCGATCCTACTCGCGTCACTGGCTCACCGAGTTCATCGACCAATACCAGGAGGAAGAATGCCTGTGGCAGCCCAAACATCACGACTACAGCAATCACGCCTCGCGAAACAAAGCCTACGATAAATTGGTGGAAAAACTAAAAGAAGTCGAACCGAATCCAGATCGCGCCATGGTTGTGCGCAAGATTAATTCACTAAGATCTGCATTCCGGCGCGAGTTTCGTAAATCCAGCAGCAAAAGTGACTACGAGACGCGTCTCTGGTACTATGACAAACTTCTGTTTATAGCCGATCACAAGCCGAAGCGTCATTCCAATGAATTGGCCGGCAAACCAAAACGCGAACTCCAACTCAACTTCGACGACGAAGACTCGATGGACTTTGAAGAAGAATCGCATCACACGCCACAATCCCAGCAGCACATTGAGACAATTGTGCCCGCTGCCAGTGACGAAGTCGTCGAGGCCGAAGTGACGCCGACAAACAATGTTGTTGTGAGCAGTCAGGGGGCTACCTTAAGCACGATATCTGTGACGCCAGCAGACTGTGTGACGCTGGTGAAAGACGAGTCCCACCAGCAGACGCATCACGAGGACGCCACCGAAGCGCATCAACGTCTCGTCGCGCAGGCGACAGCGGCGCAAACGTCACTGGCAGCTGCTGCAGCAGGCGGACATGCTGTCAAAGTACTGGAGATCACATCCCTCGACTCGAATTCGCAGCGCGAGATACAGCAGGTGAGAGGAAACAAATGTAGAGGATTTGTAAATAAGAATTAATTTGAAATATGCAATCCGCTCGTGTCTTCGTTAAATAACTCAAATTGAACTCTTTTTTTTGCAGGCCGTCAACTCGCTGGAACACCATCAGCAGCAGCTGCAGCATCTTCATCATCAAGCCAACGGACACGCGCAGCCTGTGCCCACTATACAGATAGGACGAGATCATTACCAGCCACTGTTTGGTAACGCATCGACCACAGCATACACAACAGCAGCGCCGAGCACATCTCATCGCCATGAGGACGAATATGATGCCATTGGCGTGAATGTGGCGAGTAAATTGCGTTCGATCCACCCCACACAGCGCATCATTGCCGAGAAGCTCATCAGCGATGTGCTCTTCAATGCTCAGCTGGACAATCTCAGCGTGAACTCGTCATTAACGCAATAAACTGTATGGTTAGTCTTTTTAATTTAATTGTAATTGTAATTCAATGCGTCACAACAACAAAAGTGATGTGTTCTTTTAAATATGCATACGAAATTAATGAATTAATTAATGTATGTATACATGTCGTCCGCGTTTACGTGTTAGTTTGTATCATAATAATGTTTAAAGAAAAAGTTTGTAGATTTAATTTAATGCATACACATTTAATGCAATAAATTTAGTTTTTAACTACCAACTATACACAATATACAGATTTTTTATCATTTCGTGCTGTCCTTTGCTTCTGGACCATTTGTCAGTCTTTTCCACACATATTTAGCCAACTGAAAAGATTATTTACCACTTTATATAAGCTGCACATTCTTAACAATAAATTAATAACTCACCGTGATTGGAGGCAAATCAATTTGTTCTTCGACTGTGACTAGCTTGCGATTGTCTTGCAATAATTTCCAGCCATAGTGTATGCCAATTAAACTGGGAATCATTACAACCGCGACCAAATTACGCGATAAAAACGTTTGTTTCTTAGGTACCGGCATATTTAAGTGCAAGTTAACGACAGGCACGATCACAAAGTGTTATTATTATTTAACAAAACAACTAGAGGTGGAGAAACGTTGCTAACATTATCGATGCATCGATGTTTCTGCACCGTCAATCGATAATATACATGCGTTTCGATATACAGAATGAAATTGTTTAATTAGCTTAGCGTCACTCACATTGGCAGCACTGTTGTGTTCTCAATGGGCGCGCGTTTTAAATGATATCTATGACGTGCTTTAATGTTGAGAACCAACAGGTAACAAGCCTAGATTAACTTGATTGATGCAACATAGATTGTGGTTTCTTTTGTGGTTTTTTTCTTTATGCATATTATTGGCTTGTGATGAAAACCAGTTTTGAGAGATTTGTAGTCATTGTGTAAAATTATTTGCATTCATATACAATTTTGTACACATTCCCCCCTAATAACCCATAATTGGATTACTTATTTACAAAGTATCTTTTGGTTAAATGTCAACACCTTGTCTTTCATCTCATGTCGTCACCATGTCGCTCTCTGTCTCACTCTCTGGCTCTCTTAATCATCAACATGCAAATGTAAATAAAGTGATTTTCACGGACAAAGTACAATGCAATATTGAAGTTGGTTGACATTGTCCACTCTCAATTTCAGCGTAGGTGCTAGAGCAGGAAATCACGTCTGAGGGTCTCTCGTTCTCTCCCTTTGTGTGTGAACTTTGCACACAAATGAAATCGAAGCCGGCAGAAAAATGTTAGTTAGTGTCTGAGTTGTGAGTTAGTTTGGGTAGCACTTGCAGCCCATCAACACCGACTGAGCGGTAAACCAAATTGTTTGTTAGATTATTTATGTGCAAATAAAACGAAACAAATCAAGTACATATTAAAAAAGTAAGTAAAAACGTTGCTTGCAAGCTGGTCGGCTTTTTATTGCCCGACTCCTTTCACATTCTTGTGTTATTGTTTTGCCTCATTTCGATTCTCTTACTTTCCTTTTATTTTCATTTACGTTGTGTTCGTGTGCATGTGCATGTTGCGTTGCGTCTCTGTGTGTGTGTGTGCGTGCCAGTGACGAGTTTGCTAAAATCGATATTCGGCCTTGAGAGCCTTCGATGGGACATTCTCATTTCCCGGTAAGTTTACTTCATTCAAATATTCGCAGCTCATGCGCTAGATGGCGCATTTATCGCGTTATCATCACGCAGTGGTGATAACAATGTTGTGCTATGAAGTATAATGCATTTAGATCCTGCTGATTCTGCTTTGGCGATGGCGTGTGTGTTAGAGCGAGATAAAATCATGCTGTTGGCTGCATAGCGTTTAGCGGGTTATTATGTAACGTAACCATTGTGACCGATTGTGTGAAAAATGTTCGTCAATCATTAGACAATTATAAAATTCTATTCAGAAAATCAGAAGTCACAGATTTATTTCCATGGCCAACTTATTAAAGATTTGCATCCAAGATATTAGTGTTTAATTTGTCAAGATAAGTGCAGAGAATATAAGAATTACATAAAAGTGGTTAAGGATTTCCTAAGCACTACAATTAAGTTTTCCGATTGACTATGCAATATTTCTTAAAATGTAATCTACGTTTTCGTTTGTTTCCGTGCTTTGGCTTAATAACTTTCTCACCTTTTGCGCTTATTTAAAAAACGTTTACTTTAATTTAAAGCACTTTAAGTGCAGTATTTTTTTACTTTTTAATATGTGCATATTTTACTGAAGTTATTCGTAGAATAATGGCAGCTTAAAATTAGCACAGGTTCAAGATAGTTTAAAAAACTGCCATGATAAAGTTAAATGTGAAAGTTTAATTAACTGTGTTACTGTTCTGAACCGAGGATCTTTAAATTTAGTCTTGCAAACCGATCGTTTTGCAACAATTTAAAAAGGCTCCAAAAGCTTTTTTATATTATTATAATACAATTATATACAAAAGATTTTGAATGCTCTACGTGCTACTACTGAATAATGCGCTGCTCGCGTAGAGCTGCAATTTTGTCAGCGTCATAGCCCAACAGTCTGCCCAGCACTTCATCCGTATGCTCGCCGAGCATCGGGGGCGCAGAGCGTGCATCATTGCAAGCTTCACTGTACACAACAGGGGGACCAACCACCTTCACACTCCCGTCCTTGGGATGCGGCAGTGTTTTGACCAGTCCAATAGCCTGAATGTGCTCGTCTTCAAACACTTCGCGTATGCTGTTGACAGGCCCCACCACAAAGGAGGCGTCTTCAAAATACCGCATCCAGTTTTTGGAAGTATCTTTCGCGAGTATCTCGGACAGCAAACCAACCAACTCTGCGCGATGCTGCACACGATCCTTGTTCGTCTTGAACTTGTCGTTCAGCGGCACCTCGTCGATCTTCAAGCGCTGACACAGCTCCACAAACTGAGCATCGCTGCCGGCGCCAACGGTCAAATAGCCGTCCACAGTTTTGAAGCTCTGGTAGGGCACGATGCTGGAGTGCGCGGTGCCCCAGCGCTTGGCCTCTGTGCCGGCGTTCAAATAGTTGCTGGCCACATTGATGAGCAGCGAGCAGCAGGTGGAGAGCAGATCCACATCGATCTTCTGGCCACGCTGAGTGCGCTGACGTTGCAGCAGCGCTGCCAAAATCGCACCATGTGCATACAGACCGGTGGCTATATCCGTGACAGCCACGCCCACTTTACTGGGCGGTCCCTCGCGCTCCCCCGTAATGTGCAACAGCCCCCCCATTGAGGAGGCGATCACATCGTAACCAGGTCGCTTGGCATAGGGTCCGACCGAACCGTAGCCACTAATGGTGCAGTAGATGAGTTGGGGATTCACTTGACGCACCTGCTCGTAGCCCAGCTTGTAGCGCTCCAAGGTGCCGGGCACATAGTTCTCCACCAGCACATCACAGCGCTCGATCAGCTCATGCATAATGCGCTGGCCACGCTTCATGTCAATGCAAACGCTTTGCTTATTGCGATTCTGGGCCAAGAAGTAGGCGGCATCGCCACTGTGCTCCAGAAATGGGGGGCCCCATTTGCGTGCCTCGTCACCGAAATGCGGACGCTCCACTTTGATGACCTCCGCGCCCAAATCAGCCAAGACCATCGTGCAATATGGGCCGGCCACGATGCGGGTCAAATCCAAAATGCGCACGCCCTTCAGCGGATGCCGATCATCCACAGCAGCTGTTGTCTCGTGATTGCCGCTATCATTATTATGATTATTAGTATTATTGCTGGCTGCTGCAAAGCTTCTTAAGCTCTGACGGGTGGCCGCAACCGCCGTCGCCGAGCAGCAAACGCGCTTTATCCACATTGGCAAAGTATAGATATTGTATCTGGCAGTGCGAAGTCGTAGTAGCTACTATTGTAACTCTAGTTATTCTCAATCAACTAGAAATTGTCTATGTTTTGGTTTATTTACTGGCACTTTGCTTCTTGTTTATTTGCTGCGCATAGATATATGTTTCTATATCTACGTTAGCTGCGTACGAACTATGGAAAGTTTTCCAGCTCACTGAACTGTTCAGATCCCAAACAACAGCGAAAGCTTTCGCAGAACAACATTTGAGCGAACAAGAGAGAGTCGCTCTCTGCTCTTCGTTAAGTTCGTCGCGTTTGCTCTTCGCTGCGATAACAAGTATAGTGTTTATCGTTATCTTAGGCAGTAACTAAGCTCTGTGAATGCAGCTCTTCGATGCGCTTAAATGCTCTTAAATGCAGCTTAAATGAAACGGAAAGTTCCTTGATTGCAGCTACATGCATGTTCGCTCTATTTGCCATCACCTTGGTGTTTTCCCCCGTCTCAGAGACTTGTTCCCCAATATACAAAAAAAAAAACCAAAAAAAAAACCTGCTTTGTGTTTTTCCCTACAAAATTACAAACTTGGGCAACAAAAAATTCATGAATTCTACACCATTAAGTTGGCTCTTTTATTCGACGCCACCAAGGCGCACCAGATACAAACGTTTGTGTGTTTTATTATTCTTAGACGTTAATCACCCCGTTGTGTGTTGGTGACTTTAATATTTGACCATTAAGTGCCACCAGCACAGTCCTAAGTACAACCATCTAAATTAGAGGGACTTAAACGTCCAACTGCGCGCCATTAGGCGTTAATGCTGGTGCAATTAAATAACAATTTTGAAGGTCATAGAAAAGTTAAGCTGGCGTAATTTCAGATAGATATATTTATAAAATAATCTAAATCGAACTAACATTTGGAACAACAAAAGGCCAAATTGCAATTTAAATAGTCTGCAGTCAGGCTTGAATGCTTCATCCATTTGCTCAGAATCGGTATTAAGTTTCCGTTTTGTTTTGTTTATGTTCGTATTATCAGCTATCAGCAAATTATTTCAAACAATTATAATGGCTAGACAACGTCATATTCATATTTCTGGAATTGTTTTGTTTACTTGACGCCGTCCATAAATTATTTGAGGGTATTCTGATGTTGTGAAAAGTCGAGTCTGTCAATAACAGTTATTAACATCAGGAAATTGATTTGTAATGAGCATAATAAAATGTACATAAATAATTAAAAATTTCTTTTATAATGCACAATTGTATTCTGCGATCTTTACAAATTAAATATACATATATTGTTGACATTTAATGCTTCTTCCTAAAGTTCTTAAAGGTAAAGAGTAATAGCTTAACAAATTTAATATTGTAATGCCAGCTTTTACTAAAGTTCTAAAAAGAAAAGAGTTAGGGTATTTTTCGAATAGATTAAATAGTATCTTCAACTCAAGCGCCTCTTAGCTGTTTCTGGGTATTGTTTTCTTTTCCATCGATACGTTAAAGTCAATATTTAAATGCGCGCTGACGCTGCATTTCTTAAATGCCGGATGATCGCATTCATTCATGCGCTCGAAGATCTCGACTAGCGTCACTGCAATTAGTTATCTTTAATCTAAAGTCCCCACTGAGATGTTGATTTTCCAATAGCTAATAGTCATTTACAATGTTGTAATTGATGTAATGTTTTCTTACAATATTACTAATAGACCAAGTCAGAAGAGCAGGCAATCAATGCATGACAAGCGCAATTTAAGTAAACAGATTTTTAGTTCACAGGTTAATGTAATTGGCGCTTGGCTATTAGTCGAAGTGACGCATTGTAAACAGAACCGCAGGTTTATGGCCCTCTTTCAACTCCTTAGAGCCAGTGGGATTTACAAGTGGACTTTAAAGCGGCGCTTAAGAGCAGACGCGTGTGTGCTCTTTGCGCCTCTCTTGAAAAGCAGCGCAGCTTTAAGCTGAACCGGTTCGAGCTTTCTGCTGAACGGCGCTTTAAATGCTATACGAAGCTTCGCTCGCTCAGTTATTTACAAAGTGCACGTCGTACGCTGCGGTTCGTTTGATTTGCTCTCGTGTCGTCCCGTCCCTTTTGTGTGTTTACCGTTTGCCGTTGGCCGTTTGTTGATGCACAGTGCAGCAAGCATCACAGTAACAACAGCAGCTAGTGTGATAAGGCGCATGTTTTAGTGTGTGACAAAATGAAAGCCAGTGAAACGTTACGCATGCGCTTGCAGCGAATTCAAATTCGTCGCCTACAACAGCAAATTCGCTGCGAAAACTAGTTAAGCCAAGAAAGTATTAACGCTCTATTAGCTATTAGCCAACTGACCAAAAAAAAAAGGAGAAAAATATTGAAAAATATTAAAAAAAAAAAACAAAAGTAAACAAGAAAAGTATTAAGCCATCGCCTCGCCATCGCCAACGCCGTCGCCGTCGCCGCATTACGAGTTCGTGTGCTCGAGTGAATTGTGCAAGCCGTCGCTGCCGCCGCCGCTGCCGCTGCCGACGTCGACGTCGCTCTGCTGGCGCCGCAATTGCAGTCCGTGCCGCGCGAGTCGAGAGCCGAGCAGGCCACAGCTGCACAATATTGCACAATCCTGTCGCTTAGTTGGCCAACCTGTTCGCCAGAGCCGCCAAGCCAACGACGAACGAACGCCAGCGAGCCACTTTTTTTGAGTGGCCATAATCTACGCGTGTATCTGTATCTGACGGATACACGATTTGAACCATACATTTCTTTGTATCGAGTTGTCCAAGTTAAATCGCCAAAATTGCTGTGCTACTGTGTTCCAGGATCCTGGGGTACATCATGCGTCGCTTCTTGCGTTCGGCCATGATTGTCTTCAGCTGGTTTGTGGTGCCCTACAGCCGCTACACCAACATCAAGGTGATGCGGCGCAAACTGCCGCCCATTCGCAGCCATCTGCTGGAGATACCTGCCGTCGACCTGGCCAAGCTGATTCGCACCAAAAAGGTAAGTGTAACAACAGCCTCAGCTATTACAACAACAACCGCAACAAAAACTCTTTGCAATTTGCCACTTTAGCCTGGCCAACTTACCACCACGCCACTCAATTGGTAACTTGCGCAAAATTAAAAAAAAATAGCAAAAAATCACTGAAATAAACTTCAATCGAGCGAACGCACCTCAAAAAATTGGTGCTGGCGAAATCTTGCAAAATCAATTTGCCCCAACGACAGACAGGCATCTAGATAGATAGCTAGATATATGGATAGTTGGTCTAAGGGGAGCAAGGGGAAGAAGTACAGTATTCAGTCCACTTAGTGCACGCGCCAAGTCAGCCAGCGACAACAAAGGCCACTCAGAGCGGTTGCCACATCCATTAGATACATTGTGGCAAAGTTGAGGCAATCAGTCTCCGACAGCAACTCTCTTGGACTCTTTGCCGAGCCGGCCAAGTCAACGCCCATTAGCGGGTCGCGCAGCTCTCCACTCGCTCAGGTGTCAGCTGTGTTAACCTTTGCCACCAAGATATTACATACTTAAGAGCGTCTGGCACGAATAAAACCCCCCAAAAAAAACAAAACAAGACAATTTCAATTAAGGCAACAGTGAATTATGATGGCAGGCCTATTATACCCTGTACTTTATTCAATTAAAAATCATAATAAAATGCTAATGAGAAGTGCTTAAGGGAATCGAGTGAAGTAATAATAACAATTTGTTTATTTCCCCTAAATAATTGACCACTTATAACTTAATGTGTCATTTAAAACAATAACTAAAAAACGCTCGAAGAATTTAACATTAAATTAGTTCCATTTGTTAGCAAATAATTATAATTAAGGTAAACGTTTTATGGAAAATTAATATTTATTTTAAATTCAAATAAAGCAAGTAGTTGAGCATAATTGTTAACGATTTCATATTTCTGTAAAAAGAATTTTTGTAGCATATTTTTTGTTTCGCCTATTTTCCTAAATTTTTATATTTTTTGTATTGTTTTTAAGGTAGAGACTCTAAAGTGAATGGGCTTAACCGCATGTACGAGTAACACTCATAATTTTCAAGTTAAACAAAGCATTTTATTATGTATTCGTTTTGTCTGTGGGTTTCCAAATCAGCCAGCCTGTCGCATAAGTTGCAGAAATTCCAGTCCGAGTAGTTGACAATTCGCAAATGGTTGGCCAATCTGCCTCCAGAGAGTCAGTTAGTCAGTTAGTCAGTTAGTCAGTTAGTTGCCTCTGCGGTTAGCCGGCCATATCAATGGCATCAGCTGAGCTGACGAATCCCCCGACGAGTGGCTGTGAAATATATGTGTATATATGTTTATAGTATGCTTGTGCTTAATTGCAATCGCCTGGTTATGCTCATAATTGTCTGCTGTGCTCCGGCAGATATATGTATCCACATATAAGGTCGTTACTTGACAGACCTTATCGACACACCACCCGCTGAGACTATATACTTGTACTATATATGCTATTTTTTAATCGCAGTTGTTTATTGGTATGTGTGTGTCGGGTTTTGTTTATTTTAAGCAGCACGTAGATCGCGTCGTGCAACATTTTTTTTTTTTTTTGTGAGTACCGTCTTGGGGGCATTTGTGTGTTAAAAGATATTATTTTAATTATTTTTGTTTGGCTGCTGGCTCAATCTCATTGTCAGCGATTGCCTCACATTTTGTTTACGCAAATCTATTTGTTAATATTAAATTGTTTTCAGTTTCCAACTAGTTGAGCTCCTCCTCTTTTTTTATGCCATGCGTGTCTCATCTCAGCGCATGCGATGGGGTCATTGTTTTAAGCAATTAATTAATAATTGCAGTTCACTCTGGGATTTGTTACTGCGACAACTGCAGTTCATCTTAATGAACACACTTGATTTTGTTTACTCTAATTAACCAGCGCTATTCACACGTTCCTATCATAATTTTTGTAGTTAATCTCTGGTATTAATCAATCTTGCGGGCAATCAGTGCTCGTGATCTATCTATACACCTACACAACACACAGACACTGTTGCCAGGCGCGCTTTAAGCTCTACGTATGCGAAATGCATTGCGCACCGAAAGCTCTTCAATACACATGCAAATAGTTGGCAATACATGTGCAACAAGTGAAGTTAATGAGCCTGCAACAGCGCTTAAATTTAAATGGGACTTTTGTGAAAGCTATGCTCGACTTTGACTAAATGTCTATTAATATTTCTAAATTTGTCTAGGGCAACTGTAAGTTATGCACTAATAACTTTTAGTATTTCTGAAGTAAAATCATTTGCATAGCATTTCTTTGATTAGCATCAAACAAGTTGCAAGCAATGCGGTTGCATAAATAGGCACAATATGCTCTTTTGATTTACAGGGTATTTCATTCCGTGGATTGTGTTTGCTTTTGGGTCACTGATTTAACCATTGTTCAACGCTTTCCGTCTGTCCGCTCGTCGCTCTTGTGGCAATGTGCATGTTGTGCATACACACACCTTTATGCTGGTTAATGCAGCATGTGCTTGAAGTCTCTACTCTTTTTTTTTTGTTTTTTATTATCAGTATCTGCTTTAGGTACTACATTCCATCTCCCTGACGTCGTCTTCACCCCTGCGGTCACGACTCGGATTCGAGTTTGAGTTGGCTGCCGCTTCTGATTTATTATTACACTGGAAGTCATTGAAAAAGTCAAGTAGCCTTAAATTTAATTATATGTATGTGTGTGTGTCTGTGTATGAACGTGTTATTACAACTCTGTGTGCATTGCATTTAAGCAGCGAGAGTTGAAGCAGCAACGCCTCAATGTAACTTCAATTTATAGGCATTGAGTTTTAGCATGTAACTCGAATAGTTTCATCTCAATTCGAATTCAATTGAAGCGCATATAAAGCATTTAATACGACAGCAATTTGATAACTCGTTCATGCTACTTAAAAGTAATTCGACAAGTTGAATATTTAGCTCTGTAAATTCGGAATTATTTAACACAAAGTGCATTTTACACTTTGCACAAATTAATTCAAAACTGTCTTCATTTTATTTTATTGCTACAACTATTCGCTTGTTTATTCTAATTGCCACTAAGCTGCAATTTCAAATTAGCGCCAACTATTACGCTGGCCTTTGGCTAATTATGATAGATACGTATTTAATTATGCAGCTTGCATTCAATTAAATTGCATACACGTTTGAATCCTTGACGAATGAAGCATTGTTTATTTTTATTTTTATGTGTGTGTCTGCGTAGTTTGCAAGACATTCCTAGCTGGTGTTTTAGCTACGCAAAGCGGCAATTGTAGAATGCAAAGATTACTCATACGCCATGTGGCACCACGGAGCAAAGCCAATTGCCAATGGTGCATGAATGTGAATTTTTATTGATTTTAATTTAACGTAAATTGCTTTTGTATTTGTCGCTTGGTTCTCACAAGCAATTAAACGACAAGAATGGAACAATGCCACATTTATATCGAGCTGAGCGGCTGAGGGAGATTCTGACGATTGAAATCTAGCGGAAATGATCAAACGAATTTCTTCTTTGCTTACTCTCTCAATTCCAGATTAAAAGCGAAGAAGTCGTCGAGGCCTACATCGAACGATGTCGACAGGTAAATCAACCAAATCACTTCATTTCGATGGCATGTAAATTGTGCAATTTTCATTCACGCAGGTAAATCCGCTGATCAATGCCATTGTGCAGGATCGCTTCGAGGAGGCGCTGGAGGAGGCACGAGAGATCGACCGAGTCATTGCCATGGGCATCAACAGCGTCGAGTCCATGGAGGAGCTGACGCCACTGCTCGGCATCCCGGTGACGGTCAAGGAGAGCATCGCCGTCAAGGGACTCACCAATCAGGCGGGGCGCGTCTTTAAAACCCCACAGATCGCCAAGTCCGATGCGCCCGTCGTCGAGCAGATCAAACGCAGTGGCGGCATCATTCTGCTCGTCTCCAACACGCCCGAGCTGTGTCTGCTCTGGGAGACGTACAACAATGTGACGGGCCAGACGAAGAATCCCTACGACCTCAAGCGCACGCCGGGCGGCTCGTCGGGCGGCGAGGCCGCTTTGCTGGCCAGCGGCGCCTCGTTGTTGGGCCTCACCTCCGATATTGGCGGCTCGTCGCGTCTGCCCGCCATGTTCAGTGGGATCTGGGGCCACAAGCCAACGCCGTACGCGGTCTCGTTTCTCGGCCACCATCCGAACAGTGACTTCGCCAAGTGGGGCGACTTCTTCACCATTGCGCCCATGACACGCTACGCCAAGGATTTGCCGCTGCTGCTCAAGTGCATGAGCGATCCCACCGGGCCCAAGCTGACGCTGGACAAGGAGATCAGCGTGCATGGCATACGCTTCTTTTTCATGGACAACGACGGCCCCTCGGGCATGATGCGGCCCCTCAGCCGCGATCTGCATGCGGCTATTAATCGCGTCGCCAGCGACTTCAATGCGAAGCGCGTGAATATACGCAAGATGAAATGGTCGCTAGACATTTCCATGTCGGCCATGCTGACCATGAAGAACATCGAGACGATCTACCACAAGTCCGAGGAGGGCGAACAGCCCAAGACCGTCTGCAAGGAGACGGTGAAGTATTTCTTTGGCTGCTCCGACAGCATTCTGCCGTCGGTGATCTTCGGCCACTTGCAGAACTTTATGAAAATCATCCCGAATTCGCGGCACAAACACTTGGCCAGCATCATCGAGGCGCTCAAGACTGAATTCAAAGAGCTGCTGGGCAACGATGGCGTCTTCCTCTATCCCACATTCCCCAACACCGCCCACCAGCACTATCAGATCTATCACAAGCTGCTGGAGCCCATGTACATGGCCATCTTCAACACGCTGGGTTTGCCGGTGACCAACTGCATGATTGGCCTGGACCGACGCAACCTGCCCATGGGCATCCAAGTGGTCGCCAATCCCGGCCAGGATCATCTCTGTCTCGCGGTCGCTCGCGAAATGGAGCGACGCTATGGTGGCTGGGTGCGTCCGCCCTCGGAGGACAGTCATGGCTCGAAACGAGGCTAACTCGTTGCACACACACACACACATCTTTTGCGTGATTTTGTTGTTGTTTAGCGAATTGCATCCACATTAAGCGTACTGCGTACTTGACTCTGCCAAATGAAGTAACCGCCAAAAAACAAAAACGAGACCATCAAGTGAACAAAGCGAAAAAAAACAACAGACATCAAAACAGTTTTAGTGCTGGATTTTTTTGGCGTTACTTCGGGCGGCCCTTTGATCATTTATTTTATTTTTTGTTTGAATTATATTTTTATTTCGTTTTCATTTTTATCACGAACATTACGAAACTCCACACATCACATTTGCAAGTTGAGAAAATTCATCCGACGAGTATTAAATTATTTTCGTTTTCATGTTGTCCAAAAAAGTATGAACATTTTTTTGTGTGTAAATAATTTTTTGTAGCTCTCTTAAGTCTCGTAGGTTTAATGCCGGCTAGTTAATAAATACGCCTAAACAAATGTATTTGTATATTTCTCTCTAAACTAATTTCAATTCGATAGTTGATAATAAAATATACATATATTTTTGCATCGAACCAAATTGTTGAATAAAAAAAAATAAATAAATTTAATACCAAAACGTTATTGTTGAATTTTTCGTAGAACTTCGGTTGCGCAAAGCGGCAACAACAACAACAACATGTTGGCCTCCAGTTTAGGCCAAACGGTGCGGGGCAACTAGGCAATGTTATGGGCTAATAATGAATATAATAAGCTGCAGCGAAAACGTCAGCAACAACAACAACAATAACAACGACAGCGACGACGACGACGAGGACGACAATAAAAAACTGGCTAATAAGCAGCTACCAAAAGCTGCAATACACAAAACGGTTCCACTTGGCTGCTGTTTCCTCTTCTTTCGCCGCTGCCTCCGCAGAGAACATTAAGAGAGCAATCTATCCACATAGCAGGCGGTCGGTCGGTCGGTCGTACATATGTATATGTATCTGAGAGATACTTTTGTATCTTCAACATGCAACCAAGGCAAATGGCTGGATCTTTATCGTGGCCCAATGCTGAGTGTTTGCGTCGTTTCCATGTTGTCATTTGGCCGCCGAATCGTTTATACACACTTTATTGGTCTGGCTAAAAGCAACACACAGTCTCGCAGTCAGATATTTTGACTGTTTATTTTTGTGTGGCGTTTTGGAGTAGCTCAAGGTTCCGCCAATATGGCTTTCGCAATTGTACCGAGCTGCGCGGCGAGAACGTGTTATTTGGCCAAAATTTTCGGAGGTACATTAAATTCTAGCCCAAAGCAACACAAAAAGAATGTGGCGGCCAATCGAGCAGCAAGCATGCAATTGTAGAAACTACTTGTAGACCAGCACAAATTTTCGGCCATTTCAATTAGTTAGAGTCGCGGTTCTTAGCCAGTTTCCACAGACAGACAGGTAGCAAGAAAAATTTGGTAAGCCAGGTATTTTCAGCTACCTGTTGACAAAAGCCACAAACAGAGCCAACTCTCACTGGAATGCCTTGAGCAGAGACACAGAGACAGAGAGAGAGAGAGAGAGAGAGAGAGAGATATCGCGAGCTGGAGAGACGTATGTGTAACAACAGCTTCAGAGAGCGTAACAGTAACAAAAACGAAAAATGCTGAGTGTAACAAATTGAATGCTCATTGAGCAGTGCTTTAAAATTAAACTGTTATCAATGCCAATGCGGCCAGAGATCGAGAGCGATAGAGAGAGGCAGAGGAGAGCGAGAGCGTTAACCAGAAATGGAAATGGCCATCCAGTGAACAGCATTCCAGTCATTAAACATGGCTGTCATCGTGCTCCAGCCAAGCCTATCCCAATTCTTCTTCGTTCACTTCGATATCAACTTCAGCAGCAGGCGGTTGTGCCTCAATATCGCAATCACATCAGCAATACTTACACATATATATATATAGATGTATTTGAGTTAGACTGTACTATAATTGGCTATTTGTATTCTGTGCATTTGAGGTGACAAATTGAATTGCATATTTGTTTACCGTGATCTACGCAGATAGAATAAAACTGTGTCGATTACCGTGTTAAATCAACTAAGAACCAAGTGTGATCTTAACCCCGTAAGACTCAGACACGTGTTGCTCACGTTTTTATGGCTTTGGCCCTGCCACGTGTTGGCCAAATGCCTTTTAGTTATAGCGATTAGATTAGCTTAAGCAAGGCTACGATTACTTTTCAAAGTATCTATAGTTTTAACTTATTTTTTTAATAGTATTTAATCAGTTTTTTATATGCCACATGCTTGATTTTATTAATGGTCTTTAACAGCATTATAAAGTCTTCAAAATTTAAAATCTGTCTTAAAGTTAAACTATTTAATTAGTTTATCATATTTCTATGTAAGTAATCTTAACGTTTCTAACGATTTTTTCATTTTTCTGTAAGATTTTTAACAACAGCACTACTTCAAATTGTTGATCAAATGTCTTTAAGTTCTATTCGTTGAATTATTTAATCACAATTCTGAAGCACTACCAAATATATATAAGATATTTCTTTTAAGTTTTAAATAGCCGTAGTAGAGTTTCAATTATTTAAGTCTGTTGAACGATCGTCCATGGCAATTTATATGGCATTTATTCTCTTCAAGTAGTTGTAATATATATTTTTATTTGTTGCCTTTCCGCAAGCTGTTTTAATGTGCCCTTAAATGCAAACAGTTCCCATTCAATTCAAAAATATTTAAATATGCTTTGTATTTAATACGTTTGGCTGTCGCTATTTACACAATTCAAAGAGAACAACAGATTTTACAGGTTGTGATTCAGCTGCAAAACTAACCTATGCATGGAACTTAAACAAATTACGAGTTTGCAAAAAGATGAAAGTAACCAAAAAAACAAAACTTTGCATGTGAAAAGTTAAAGACTTAATGATGCGTTTCAGACTAACTTCTCTTTGGACTGAGACTTGCGCGTCTTGGGCTCTGGGGGATCGATAAGATTGCCATGACGCACCACATCGATGTGACCCAAACGTATCATTTTCTCTTCCCAAATCGAAATGGCTTTTCTGCAACGAAACACACACAAAATCAAGCACATGTTAAATGTGAATCTATTTATAGTGCAATGCTATTTACGTACTTGTATTGATCGAGCTCCTTGCGGGATTCCTGCAAGTAGACGGCCTTCTCGTCGTCCGAGAGACGCGTCCATTTGGCCGTGGCCTTTTGATGCCACTCGCGATACGTTTGCTGTGCAGTTTGCGGCGTATTCGTACGCTCGGTGGCCACAAAGCGCAGGAAGGCGGAGGCGGGTTTCTTGGGGCGTCCCAGCTCTTTGACACGCTTGCGCAACTGTTTGCGCTCTTTGGCGTCGCTGATGTCCTGCTTCATCTGTTTGATTTCCGCACGCTGTTCGTCAGTTAACTTGGCGTCGTATTTGGAGCGCAGTTCCACATACGCTTCCTGGTCTTTCTTGTACTCTGCCTGCAGGCGTTCCTTGAGCTTGGCATCAACATCAACCCATCTCCGCGACAGCTCTTGCACAATCTCGATAGTTTTGATGTTGGGATCGTTGGCCACCAGCTTGGGACGCATTTCCCTCATGAAGCGAAAGTATGGCGTTAGCGGCTTCTTGGGTCGCGGCGGCAAGCCAATTTGCTCCTCCAGCGTCTTGGAGTGTTGCACCGAACTGTTGCTGATGCTGGCGGCACCCAAGGGTCTGCTGGTAGTGTTGGACATGGAGTTGGGCGAAGGTGTAACAGTGTTGTTGATTTTTGTGTGATTTGGATGAGCGGTGTCTGCATTTTTGGCTACAACTTGCCTGACTTTACTGATCAGCGACCCGAAGATGGAACCCCGCGACAGCAGCGTCGTTGTGTAGATCATTTTCCGTTGGTTTTTAGTTATCTCCTGGTTTGGCAAACGCTTTTACTTTCAGTTATTTTTGGGCAATAACTTGTTGAATTCACAATAATGAAATTAATATATTTTACGTAAAAAAAATGCGGCTTTCCTATTTACCAGGATGCGACCGCAACCACTGTTTCCGAAATATACTTTTTAACGCCAAAGAAATATACCAAACAAAATGCGGAAAGCTTGCGAGTTACCTGGTTACACTTTCATCGTTTACTGTCCAACCTTGATGTGATATTTTTGAACATTTAAATTGTTTGGATGTTTTTAAAAAATCCATACGTCTTTTTTTCTAGTAAATTTGTGGACAATATTTTAAATAAATTAAATACTTAACTAACGAGCATGACTTAGCTAACTAACTTTTTATTATTCATAGATGGCGCCAGCGGTATTTACATCATTGTGCGCATTTCCCATAGGAAGCGCTGCTTGCACAGCAACTCTATGGTGTGCGAGCGAGACAGCCGCTCATGTGCGAGCAGCTAGGCTATATGAACGCGCGTACATTTGAATTACAATAATTGACTCCGGGCGCCAATCAGGATAAATGAACCATTTAATTCGTGTGAACTGCTTGCATAGCTTAATTCGTATTGCTCATCGTTTACACAAAATTATTGTAAATATGCTGTAGTGTATGATTATAGAAATTCAAAGTTTTTATCCTGCTTTAGCAACAATAAAACCGGATCAATCACTAGTTTTTGTGCAAATTTGCCATTTTAAGTGTAGTTGTTGTTGGTTCGCCGGACTGTTGACAATTTGTCGCTGGCCAATTGTTTGCTTGCTGACGTTGCTTGCGTTTTGGCCAATTTACTTGTTGGCTTACTCCACATAGCAGCAGCAACCACCGCAACCACAATGTTGTCTAACCAAAAAATTTCCCCTGTATAATGTGCTTGTCAAGCGATTTGACAAGTATTTTCCCACCCAACCTGAATGCATTTATATAGGAATGTAAAAACATAAAAATGCCCGATAAATATGTGTGTTTCTCGGTATCTGTGTGTGTGTGTGTGTGTGAGTGTTTATATAGTTTTCTTGACTTCCGTCAAGTGGGGACTTTGCCAAGTTGATTCAGCCGGCTTCCAGTTATAAGTAATGTAAGTATTATGCAACACTTTACCAATTGCTGTTTTACTTCTTCTGGTCGAGTCGCTGATTTTGCCCTCGTCGCGACGTCGTCGGCACGTTGCTCATACGCCCCGTGTGCAAGGCGCAACTGCTGCAGTCGACTTTTGTGCTGTGTGTTGTTTTGTGTTGGTTGTGTGGTCATTGTGCAAGCGCATGACACAAATTCTTTGGCGCCGTTGGCAAATGTTGCAATTTATTGTTGTTGGGTGTTTTGCTTGTTTTCGCGCGAAAACCAACACAGTAATAACAAGTTTATTTTCGTTTTCGTTTTTTTTCGGATTTGCTCAGGCAATTATCAAATGCGTCGCCTGCATTTAAATGCTGCTCATGAAGTCGCCTTATTTTTGTCGTTGGTGATGGTTTTGTTTTAGTTGTTGCTGTTGGACATTTGCTACCGTTTCCTTAGTGAACGTGAATGTTTTGGGTGTTGAGTGCTGACTGTGTTGACTGTGAGCTCGAGTTCGCATCTAAGTCTGAACCCGGCCAGCTGCATGACAATGACAAAGACAACTAACTGTTTGTCGAGCAGCCGGCGACTTTTGTTAGCTCATATCAAACGGTCTTGGACAAAAAAGC
This sequence comes from Drosophila siamana, assembly GCA_035047445.1. Lineage (NCBI taxonomy): Eukaryota > Metazoa > Arthropoda > Insecta > Diptera > Drosophilidae > Drosophila > Drosophila siamana. Next base: position 11,525,607 of record JAWNPP010000004.1, on the reverse strand, counting down.
ACAAGCCTCGAACCGAAGCGACGAGCGAGCGAGCGAACAAACGAATCAAAGCCGAAATTGAGCAAAGCAAAAAGAAATAAAAATTGAACTTTCTTTTTATGCGGCACTTTTAGCTCTGCCTTTGCTTTGGCCAAACATTCGTTGTGTCTCTGTTCAACATTTGTTAGCCGCTTCATTGATTTTTCATTTACACCGCTGACGCTGCCGCTGTTGCTGTTGCTGTTGTCGAAGTTGCTGCTGCCTTTTCGATAATAATTGTTGCAATTTCACGACGCAACGCCCACTTGGATGAGGTAACCAAACAAAGAAATGGGCCTCCATAACTGTGGCCCACGTTTCTAGGCGCTTTTCGCTACATGGCTGACAGTCAGGCCTTAAATAAAAATGCAAGTTGTGCGACCTTTTCACGGCTGCGTCATTGATTTGCATTTAATGTTATGCTGTGTTTTGTTTTGCCTCTTGCTTGACGCTTGACGCTTTTGTTTAGGCCATTTGCATACCAATTAAAGCCCATTGCAAATGAAATAAATATTCAAAACAAACTGATTTTTTTTTTCTTTTTTGCCTCCAACTGTATGTGCTGCAATTTGCGCAAGACTTTGGCATGCAAACGCTTTCACTCACTTCAATCTCGCGGTCGACTTCTCGACGGTGTGTGCACACAATTAGCATAAATGCAATGCGACTGCAGCAACGAGACGGCGGAATTATATAACTGCTTAGCCTGCCTGGGTCACATTTGACACGCCATCAAACCCCGCATCGCATCGCTTCGTCGTAATCAATATATCAACGCATTGAATCGCAGCATGCGATTTTCTAATTTCGCCCGATTTGATTTGATTTGTGTTTTCTCCCCCCCTCCCTCCATTTTTCTCTTGTTGTTGGCCCGGCACGTTGACGGAAATGTGTGAATTAAGGCATATGAAAAATATGTTTTCACTAAGCCACACAACAAATTTCATTTCATTTCGTTTTGTTAGCTGAATTAACGTTTAATACTCATTACGCTTCAATTTCACCGCTCAACCAAAGTATCAAAAAAAAATTGAAAAATTTTTAAATCAAAATTCGTTAGATGAACAAAAATATAGTCATGATGCGGGCAACGCTTGATAAGCGGCTCAACGGCGCAAAGGTTCAACACGGTTCACTGTAGTTAAGTTGTTGTTACTAATTTGACACTAAGTCCGTGTAATTTGTGCGCAACAACAAATGAAACGGGCTCGAAGTGGCCCAAAGCTATTTAACGGCATTTATACTGCGCTCTTAATGAAGTGCCTGGCATCTAAACTATCCCATTGTTTGACTGTGGGCACAGTGGGCGATACACCAGCAGCAAGCAGCCGTCAGGCGTCAGCCGCCAGCTACCGGTTGTTTATGTGACACCCGATGACGTTAATTTGGCTATGCATTTTCATAAATTTATTTTGATTAATTGGCTTGCAGTTGACTCGACTCGATGTCAAAGATCACGTTCGTTGCCTAAGTCTTTTGGTGCGCAGACTTAGGACACGAACTTGCGCTCTGACACACGCATAATTAACTGGGCTGCTTCTTAAGTTCCCTATGCCCGAAAACAAGTTCGTTGCCATTTGAATTGTCATCGTTGTTGTTGTTGCTGCACTTGCATCTTCGTGCAACTTCGTTTATATACAACTGCAACAGCCACCGCAGTACATACTTTTATAACAGCTGGCTACGACTGCTCTCTTGTGTTTCAGTCTCTCTCTCTCTCTCTGGTGCTCTCTCCCTCTCTCTCTCGTTGATGCAGTGGCTTTTAGCTGCTCTTGTGCCTAGTGTGCGCCTCGCGTGCTTTCAGTTTCGTTTTCAACCTCGTCGCGTTAGGCAGCAAATCGCAGTGTCAAGCAGGCAAAACAAGAAAAGCGTACAGAAAGAAATTAAAAGTACAAAAGGTAAAAAATATATTGAGAAAATAAACAAAACAAACGTGTAATTCACGCGCTTTGTACGGCCAAGTCATAAACCAAATTACGTGATTTGCCTGCGTCTGATCGTTATAGCCGCTGCCTTCACGCTGCTGAGCATCGTCTCGCGTACACGTTGTTAACAAACGCCTCGTGGCCAAGACAGCTGTTTGTGGACGCGCAGCTGTCACTAGCGAGAAGCAGCAAAGCTCAACGGCGACAGCAAGGCAACAAACAGCATCGCATCGAATATGAAGTTCGTCGCTTAAGTCTTTTGTTTGATCTCGGGGCGAGCGCGCGAATCTCTGAACGCGCGTAAAAACGAAATAAAATCAACTAAGAAATATCAACGAAACGCGGTGTACAGATAAAATAAGATTGAGAAAATAAAACGCGACTATTTACTAGCCAAACCAGAGGGGAAACCTGTTGTGCAACTATTTCTAGCGATAAATATTCGACTCCTCCGCGCCGGGCTCCTTAAAAGTACACAAAAAGAGAAGAGAGACAAAGAGTGTGTCGGAAAAAACAGAAAAGAGTAAAATTCAGTAGAAGCATCTCATCGCATCGCATCGCATAATGGCGCCCAAGAAAGAGTCAACCTTGAGCCAACATCAGCAGCAGCAGCAGCAAAGCTCACAGCAGCAACAGCCTGTCATGGATTTGGAAAGGATTAAGCGTCACTTCAGCTGGTCGGACACAAGTGCCATGTGAGTCATGTCTGCTATATGTGTGTACTTAATTGCACCTACAAGTTTTTTTTTTATTTCGTCCCCCCCTTCCCCATTTCGATTTTAATGCGCCGCAAAACGGAACTCAGTTCAAGCCAGTTTAATTGCCGAGCGTAAAAGACAGCAACAGCAAAGCAAATACGATCTACACTTTTAACTGTCGTTGTCTTTTGCTTAGTGCCCTAGTCTTGGGCTATTTTTTTTTTTCTTTTTGTTTTTCATTTTATGCATAACAACAAAGCAAAGCGGCCAAAAAGTTGTTGACTTTGAAAGCGTGCTTGAATCAAAAGAACCGTGAGTTCGTTTCTTGCCTTGTTTGATAGCTTCCGTTGGAATCTATTCAGCTATTGAGCTGTTAATTGCCCAACCTTACATAATGTTAACATTTTAGTTTTTTACTTACTTGTATATACTCTACCATTCTCTTAGTTCAGGTCTTCGCAAAAACATGCTCATAATTGTGGCCATAAATTGCTGAGATAAAAATCTTTAAGCGCTTTTTTGCTTGTTTTCCATGGTTCCTCAAGATTGCAGTTTTATATATTTATAATTATTTGCATGCCATAATAGGAACCTTGCAGCAAAAAAGAGGCACGACTAGGATGTTCCCTGTATATTTACTTTTAGCTGCACAGTCGGAAGATTATTCTCAGGTTGAAACGAGTTAATTGAACTGGCTTTATTCCAAAAATAACTGACATAAATTACCGTTAAAATGGTGCTTGATTTTTTAAATATGGAAATCTCGCCAGCACGTGTTTCAAACTGATTAAAAATGTTAAAAGTCGCAACGTATGCAAAAAAGATGTGTAGTAAATTTAAGAAGCTTTTTTTTTGGAGTTTCAGGTAGCAAACTAGAAGCTGGACAAAATTTTATAATTTCTTTTAACAATAAAGAACATTAATTTGGAAGCAAGATTAAACCAGAGTTGCAAGTGACGAACGAAGTGAACCTGAAACGTACTCAACAGCAGTTCGATGATATCACTGAGCTGTTTATCTATCGTTAGCACTTTGGCGTTGCCTAAGAAGATAACAAAGTGCAGAGTGCTTTGGGAATTAGCACTCAATCAGATATATGTTCTATTTGCAACTGCGATCAAAAGGGGAAACTCCCAGTTCAAGGCAAAGTGCAGTTCAACGGAATTATAAAAGTGCATTTAGCCGTTTTTGCGTACATACATAATTTTCGACGGCTTACGATGGGGCTGGTCGCGTCTGCAAATAGTGTACACGTCATGCTTATTAAACTTCAGGTTTTAATTGCACTTAAGCTAAGCAACAAAAAGTGACGGTGAAATTTGCAATTATATAAATACACGTTACAACCTTGTCTGTCTGTCTGTTTGTCTTACTGTCTTTCTGTCTTTCTGTTATGTACACACATGCTTCTATATAGTTTGGCTGTTTAGCGAGTGCTGCTTATGTTTGACGAGCCTTTAAATAGAACCCACTGGCGACTTTGGGCCACGTTTTAACTTGTATTTTTTCGGGGCTTGGCAACGGCGACGGCAACGGTTGAGCTGAAGCTAAAAAGTGTTAGACGTTTTAATTTAACTAATTGCAAATTTCAATAATTTCACTGGCAACGCTGGCGCTAATCGCAATAAATAACAACAAGTAATGACTGTTCATACACAAAATCGCCATCATCATTATTATCGCGAACATTATCATCATTATCGTGAACTGAACACGCCGCATTATAAGGCATTATAAAACATCCGGCCCGGCATAGATAGATATGTAGTTAAATACACTCGATGTGTGAAAAACACTTGGCCATGATTCAATACAATTGAACACCACGAAAAATGTTAGGCATGGCCAATGCCTCGATCAGCGATTCAACAATGCGAATCTCTCGTCTCTTTATGCAAATCGCCGCGCAGCCATAACTATTTTTGGCCATAATTTATGCGAATTTGATTTAGTTTTGTTCACTTGATGACATAATGTATTCACATTTGATCGATCTCCGGCCCTTACAACGATTTCGCCTGACTGACTGACTGACTGACTCTATTTCTTGGCCACCTTATCGCTAACGGTCTTTTAGGCGGCACTCATTAAACGATTGTCTCGTCTCGCCTTTTGCCGGATTCGTTTCCGCATAAACCAGTTTGTCGGGAAACAGCGCAGGGCAGGGGGGAAAAACATTTTTTTTCGGGATTTGTCCGATAAGTTTCAACGCGATTTGTGTCGCTGTCGTGCGCGTAATTGGTGCAGTTTATTTCACAGTTTCCAGTTAGCTGTTCAATCGCTTGATGTCAGATGCTTAACATGCAAAACACGCCCTTTACATGCACAAAGAATGCTACTGTTATTGCACTCGCTTCAAGGTTGTCGACAATTAAAATGAATCTGCTTTAGAGTAATTTATATGTAAGAATTTCCCGTATATAATGGTCAGCGTAATGCGTTTTGCATAGTTGGTTTTTACAAAACCTGAATTATAGCAAACAAGTTGCCAGTTGCACAACTCAGCTTACGAGGCGAGTGACATAGCAGCGAGCTGGCGTGCGCAAGCACAGTAGCCAAGCTTCAACTGAGCTTCCACAAGCTAGCGCTAGATGGCGCTACAATTTTATTTTGTTCAAGCTGCTCGCAGCTTTGTTTTTAACTTGGCTAAATCAAAAGTTCATGCACATACCAACACAAACAAACACATACACACACACACACACACAGACGCTTGCGGAAAATGAGCTTTAGCTACTAATGCCTCTCGTCTCTAATGGGATCCAAAGATCACATACGCCAAGTGATATTAAAGCAAATTACATTAATCTAGTCATAGCCACAGAAGCCAGCAAGTAATCATAACAAAAACATTGAAAACAGTCATTGCGCCTACCTAATGCTTTAGAACAGAACTCAACTTGACAAATAGTGAGCTCCTCAAAAGTTTTTTTTATTTTTTTTTTACTTTGCTCAACCCGACGAAAACCATTAGGGTGTATATAGTCTTTATTGCGCGATACTCGTATGCTGGAGAGGCCAACTAACTTATAAAGGAAATGAACACAATGTTCACAGGCCATCTTGAGTCATAAGTCACATCAATGCTTAATTTATGACGCTCAACCTTTGTAACCTATTGTGAAGAACATGAACCCAATCACGTAAAACACTTCAGAATTTGCTGAAATCATTCTGCGCATGTCGGACCCATAAATTAACACGGCTTCTGCTGCATACAAAAGGATGAGACTCGTGCAGGCCAAGCGCACAAGGGCGATGAAACTTGACGAGAAAGTGCAGGTTGTCACTGCGCTTAAGTACTTTTATTCATTTAATGCAAGTTAATCACGTTAAAATAACAATTCGTTTTAATTTCAGCGGATTCTTTTTAATCTTCATTTTATTGTTATTATGTTTATCGAACTGTTTTTTGCCAGTATAAACGCATTAACCTGATTGATTATATTGTCTGTTTACGGAAGTAGGGATATTTAACTGATACTGAGAACTTTACGTAATTAATATACTTTGAAAAAGCTTAAAGCAGTTTAAGTTTGCAGTCTTAAGCTGCTATGTTTTTCTTTTAAGGGAGGATTAGAAATTTTGGTTACCCTTAAATACTACATTCATTCTATACATCAAAAAAGTTAAGCTACTCTTTTTTTGATCTTAATAATTGCGTATTTTCAGATTGCTTTAAATATTTGTAGACTGCTAAGCTATCTTTCGATAGCTACTACTATACTATATTCCAGTTATATCTTGCAACAATGTACCTTCTACAGTGTTTTCCTCCGTCGTTTCCATATTTTCCCTTGCCAAAAATCGATAATATTGATTGCTTGTTGTTCGTTCGCCGGACTGACAACCTATTTGTTATTTCTGTTATTTGCAATCGATTTTGGCCAATATAATTTTGTTTTTTAAGTACTTTCACTAGCTGCAAGAAGCCCATGCATTGTCTTTGAGTGCCCGAAACCCGCAATTTTTGCGTCTATTTGCGTCTATTTGCTTGTGGCATTAGCAACAAATTTGCCTGGCCCGCTAATTGGCTTAAGTGTGCTGCTCAAAATGTTGGCTTCAATAAGGCGCTTGCACAAGGCGAGCTCAATCAACGGCTGTAGTTTGTGTGTTTCTTTTTCAGTTTGCCAAACTCAAATGTGCTCAAATGCTGTGCATTGTGCTTGGCCAAAAAGTTTTCCCTCTCCAGTCCGAGAGTGTGTTTATAATTACATAGCTCCACAAAAATTGCGAGCGCAGTGTGGCTTGAACTGGACTCAAGTCGAGTAGCTTTTGCCCATTTGCCATATATATATATATGTGTGTTTTTTACAAAAGACCTTGACACATTTGGTGCGCATGTGTCTGAGTTTATAACCAAATTTAGTTTTCGGCTCAGACTCGTCGGGTTGGTCGGCAGCGGCCAAAGCGAAGAGCCAACATCAAAGAGGCGAGAGACAAAACTGAAATTCAGATTTCAAATGGACCACCGATAAAAGCCGAAAACAAAATCAACCCACAAAAATTATTGCAATTTCCTTAGTGCGGCGAGAGGCTTGAGACTTGAAATTGTCATAAATTAAGCAGCTTGCGATTAAAGCGCAGCAGCAGCACAACAAGCTTTGAGAATTGCATAACAGCATTTTTGGCAGTGCACAGCACAGAGTTGCCACAGCACAGACGGCGCTCTCGTGCTAGCGATGTGTGTTTTGAAAGCCAGTCGTCGTGAGCAGACGAAGCATTCTCTTTCACACTGCTTTGTGTGGAGTTGCAACATGCAGCACATGCATGACATGCAAGTCTCGGTGTGCAATGAGTCATTAAAATAAGATTCTCCAGACGGAACAGTTCATAATGCAGTTACTCGTGCTAGAGATGAGAAATTGTAATTATATGTCGTGATTACACGATGTATCTATATTGCCCTGTAGAAGTCTTGTCATGCTTCATCGCTTCCTGCATGCGCTCAGCTCTGGTAACGAGTTGCTCTACCTGAAAAAGCTTTTTCAGTCGGCCTGTTGGCACCTGCAATAAAAAATAAAAATGCGAACGCTGAAAAGCATAAAATAAGAAATAGGTGATTAGGACACACAGAGCACCGAGCCGAGAGCCGAGAGCGGCCGAAACAAGTTTGAGGCGAAAGGGAAAAAAGTTATCGCAAATGAAATTACGTTAAGCGCAAAAGCATAAAAGAGCGCTAAAGAGTCAAAAGCGTTTTATGAGCCCGAATTAAGATTGGAATTGCGGCCAAAATGCAATTAATTTGGCGCTGCTGTGTTGCAGAGACCTGGTTGCACATAGACAGCGCCAGATTGTGGCAACTTCAACAGCCCAGCTTCCCAAGCGGCTTCCTCCTATGTACTCGTTTATACCCCAAAGTCTGCTGTCTGATGTGACGACGACGACGGCGACGGCGACGGCGACGACCTTGTGCTCGTTTTTACAGCAATCGCCGTGAAACCGAAATAAAAATTGTTTACATGAATGAATGGGCATGGAGTTTACCCAGTCTACATCTCTGCCGCTGCCTCTTTTGCTCGACTCTTTCTCTTCCCATCTCTGCGATGCTCTGACGCTTCAACGCTCCGACAGTCTGACGACTTGGCAATAAATGCGATGAAGTAAACGATATGAGAAACAAAAAGAAAAAGCAAAAAACCGACTATGTTGAATTTGAAATTGTGGCACATCGTAAAGCTCAACGAAATGCTGAAGAAACAACCACTGCACAGAGATTTTAAAGCCTGCGACGAGACATGTTGTATTACGCTCTGTTCAATTGATGCCATGGGCAACAGCCAAAATATTGTCAACCAATTTCTTTCAACTGCATTTGCCATTTGCGGTAAACATTGTGCGGAGTAGTTGTTGTTGTTCTGGTTGGTTACTGTAACTGTGCTTTGCTGCCTGTTGCACTGACCAAGCACTGAATCTGTGGAGTCAACAAACTTGTTCAAGGCGCAGTCGCAACCGTCGCACGGCATGACTTGCCAGAAAAGCTCAAGAGCCAGCGGCAAACAGACAGACAAATAGACAGACGACCGAGAGTAACAGAGACTGAAACGGAGACGAAGAGTTAGAAAATTGCAAGCTTTACTTATGTGGTTATTCGCTGGAAATTGCTTGGGCGAATGAACAGCCAAAAAAAATGAAAAAGAAATATAAACAAATTGCGTTGGTCGGGTTTTTTTTCAACCATTTGTTTCTGGTATACTTTGGCAAAGTTCATTAGCTTTTCAATGCAGCTGGCAACGTCACAGACGACAGCACATTACAAAAGATGCAAATCTCAGCGTATTTTGCTCAGGATAATTCAAGAAAATTCAGGCAATTTCAAAGAAAATACCCATTATAAAATCAATGTGATATAAAATATATTATAAGTATCATGGTAGCAAAATGTATAAATATAACATAATATTTAAGATAGTAGATACATAAATAATATTTGCAAATTAATATGCCGAACAATTGAAATTTATTCCAGTGTTTAAATTTCAAGAGTATCTCAGCGTCTTGAATTCATAAGCAATAAATCGCTGTGTGTGGGTGTGTCGTTTTAATTTAAATTAAAGCAAACGGTTACGAAAGCAACCAGAGGCAAAAACCTGGCTTCCATCTGCACTCTGAAGGTCTCTAGCGGATCGGATCGTGGCGCTAGCTGCAGCATTTTGAGATTTATATTAGACTTTTGGACTGCACAAATTGAATCAGCATGAGCTGGCGCTTTTTGGAAATTAGCTGCAAACTAAAATGATGATGAATACCAACTATATAGTAGGAATATTCAGAGTAGGCCGCAGTGATTCATGTTTCTTACAGTCGCATTTCAAAATAACCCAACAAATGATGGAGTGCTGGCGGGCCAGCTTGGAAATCACTTTGCAGGGCTCATTAGCACGCTGACAGTTTCAAAATGATGTCAAGTGCGTCGTCGTCAGCGACAGCGAGACAGCGGCCAAAAGAGAGATAGAGAGAGAGGGGGAGAGAGCGCGTTGTAGGTGATGTTGATGAAGCTGCAGTGTAATCGCTTGTTTTATGGATTTACTTTTTTGGTGAATTACATTTGACAACAATTAAATGGGCAGCGCAACGAGGATGTTTACAGCAAATAAGTTGAGTTTAATGCGCTATTTACGTTGCACGCGGCGTATGCGTAATGCATTAAGGAGCCTCCGAACATATATCGATTTACTTGCTTAGATAAGCTCAGCTCGGCTGCACATGACACATGCTGTAAGGTGAAAAAAAGGAAAACCTGTATAAACCAGTCCCTTGTCGCATGGTCATCACATTTTTGCACTCGCTGTGCCTTGATGTCCACAATTTGTTGTGTTTAAACGACGGACTACAAACACAAAAAATGTTCAAAATGTTCGATTTCAATTTCATGCGCGCATTGTTACAACATTCAATTTGATGGCACATTTGGCCAACGACACAACAATAACAACAACAACAGCAACAAACACCCATAGCGACTTCGATGGGCAGTTGGGCATTTTCAATGTCAGCATTGCGCAAATGTCGCCCTGGTTGGGTTAATACATATTTTTATTTGTATTTATACTCTTTTTTCGTTTTTCTTATGGCTGCACCAGCAACGAACGAGCATTTTAATTTAATCACAAAATGTGTAACACACTCTGCGCTGAGAGTTTCATATTCCCAGCGATGCAAATTTAAATATAAAGCATAATTGAGGTAATAAATTGCCTGAAACACGAAGCGCGATAAATATCGATATACATTTATTTTGTGCATTTCATTTCAAGTCTCATCTACAACACATTCATTAATGCCGCAAGAGAGCATTTCATCTTCGACACATCGGCACATATTATTAGATGCCTTATCTCTCTCTATATGTGTCGTCGTTCACATGTCTTTCTCATGTCGCCTCTGCCAGCTGAGACGCCCTAAGTAGTAGTAACGCCCTCAAGTTGTTAATAAATGTGTGGCATTGAAATTGTGCAATCCCAATGGATTCAAATTGATGTTGTTGCCGTTTAAATTGGCTGGCGGGTTTTTGTAGTTTTTGAAGTTTTCGTTCGGTTTGTTTGTTTTTTTTTTATCGATTTCGCGGTTTCATCTATGCCGTTGTCTGCACGCCCTGCACGTCTGTCTGTCCATCACTCAATTCTCGACGTGTTCGTTCTTTGCCACTTTAATTATTACAATTAAAACATTAAGTTTCGCCTTGACCACGCGCAAAAAACAAATACGAAAATATCGTATCTCATTGACGTGTCTTTGACTGCGGCTTGTGACTTCTTAATGCGCACGCATATTTGGCATTAAAAGCGAATTAAACAAATTATAACTTATTATTGCTATTACGGATTCGCTTTTAATATTATTATTATTGCTCGTACCATATTTTTGTTTTGGGTGCAAAAATAACTGACTTTTGCCTAGACTATGAATTCAAATAGCCTCATTACATTTTAAGCAGGAACAGAAGCATCTTGCTGTAGTTGTTGTTGTTGATGTTGTTGTTAACATACGTGTTGCAATTTCGCGCTTGCGAGTGAGTGAATGGCTGGAGCCGCTTTTCTGTTGCAATTCTGTAGAGCAGAAGTCGATGCAGACAAAGAAAAAGAAGCGTCTGATGCGCATTGTTTTATGCACAACGCGTCAAGCGATGCTTTCAAGGTCGCCAGCTTACATAAGCGCAGCGTCTACATCGCCGTCGCCGTCGACGTCGACGCCAGCGTCAGCGTCAGTGGAAAAAAAAACCCAACAGCTGCTGCTGCGAGAAGCCCTTTTGTACGCACATGCCTAACGAACGCTTTGAAGGTGAACGAGCTGCCATCGTCGCCTCGCCAAGCAAGGAGCATCGAGCACCAAGCGAAGCCAACAAACTTTGCCTCGCCGAGCGCAAAGCGCAAAGCGCAAAAACTCAAAAGCGAACAGCGCAAATTACTCAAAAGCGCCAGAGACCACGCGCTCATTCCAAGCATACTTTACGAGCACTTGCCAAGTAGTTTGTCTGTCTTTGAGTCTGAGTCAAAGTGAGTGCGAGAGAGAGAGAGAGAGAGAGAGTGACTTATTGAGCGCTTTTGCCTGTGCTCTGCGTAGCTTAGCTTCGTGTTTTAGTTGTGCTTCCCGCAGGTAGCGCGAGACAGCAAGTCCAAACGTTTAACGTTTACACGCGCCTTCCACGCACGTGTAAAAGTGCAACAGACCTGTCGCCTCAATCAACATGGAAACGAAAAGCACTCAATAGCGCTCTCGCTCTATCGCTTGCTCTCTGGCAAAAGTGTAAAGTGCAAAGCTGGCAGCGACGTCGCAGCATCGACAGCGCGACGGCGACGACAAACGCAGCTCAGCTCAGGTCTCAGCTTGGGCAGCAACTTGAAGTCAGTCTTAGTCGCAGCTTAAAGCGCAACGCACGCGTCTACGAGCTCGCTCCCGTCTTTATTCCGCTACATAGTTACGTCGCGACTATTCGGTGACATCAAAAGCGATAACGATAACACCGTGTGTCGATAATCGAAAAGCAAAAAAATTGAAAAACAAAAAATTCAAATAGAAGGCGCGTGTGGATCAATTTATGCAAGTTTGTGCGCTAAGTCTTTTGTAGTGCGAGATCAATCACCAGCTAATCAAGAGTGGATTACCAAATATCTAAACGCTAAAGCGCCGCACACACAAATACACTAACTTGTGCAAATATTTGCGCAAAGTTGACGACATTCAACGACTCTTTTCCTACACTCAAACACACACCTAGACATACTGTTAGGTTACCCCCCGCCCCCCACACAGGAAACAGCTTAAGATCGCGAACTGTAAGTGTAAATTTGCTAGTTAAACACAGCATTAAAGATTTGGAGTTTGACGAGCTTGGTCGGCTTGGTCGGCTTGGCACCTCACAAGTGCTTTAGCGTTTTGTCAGGAAATCATTTCGCAAACAGCCCAAAGTATCAGCATTAAGTATGAGAATAATAATAATAATAATAAAACAATAAATATTCTTTGTAAAAACAAATGGCGGCCGTTCTGTCGCTCTGCCGCTTTGTTGTCTCTTCAAGACGACGACAATTACTTTTTGTGTGTTCGCTGTGCGGCTTTGTCAGGTCTCTTCCATCATCGTCCACATCAGCAAAAAGCAAAAAGAAGACACAACACACAAGGCAAGGCAAACAAACCGAGCAACGTGACTGTTTCATTGCCCCGCCCACCAGCTCCAGGAGCTACTACTGTTCAGTTCGAGTGTGCAAAACGTTTTGCATACAAATGGCCAACTTTAGTGGCCCAATGTCGACGTTGTCGCTCCCCCAAACGCTGTTAGAATATTCGCAACTCAACTGACTGAGCCCTGTCAATTACTCTACTGTTTCGTTGTAATAAATCTATTTTTCTATTATTCGAGAATTAGAAGAAATAATTCGAAATAAGACGAAATAATAATGAAATGAGTTGAGCGCCTTCTGGAATTCTCCCAGATACACAATTGAGAGCGCATAGTTCAGCCTTGTTAAGTGTTTATGTGGCTGTAACTCGATCTCAAGTTAATATGCTTGCAATGAATGTCAATTAAAGCTGCGTTAACACTCGCCGTAGTCTGTGCTCTGTGCACTCCCATGTGTGCTAAGCTCTCGATATAACAATATTATCTAAGATAATCGCAATTTGTTGATCAGCTGCGATTTTCAGTTCGATTCTAATTGGTTATAATTAACAGCTATTGGAAGTGAAGTCGCCGCTCACTGCAACGGCCAAGAGGTCAACAGCAATTTGTAAGCACGGCCGGCATTGTAGCTCCGAGTTACAGTCAGTCACTCAGTTTAGTTTATAAGTCTGTCAATTTCGAGCAAAGTTCAGCTTAAATGGCTTTGTGTTGTGACTTTTTACACATTTTTACCGTGCACACAGTTGCACAACAGAAAAGATACAGATTCAGAGATACTGAGATACATCTGCTGCTGCTGTTGCTGTTGCAAGGGGAGGGCAGAGACAGAGAAAACGATAATAATAATATGCTACTTGTGACTTTTGAAATGAGCATTCAACTGCATTCATTGTCGCATTTTCGTGCACCCAGCCAACGAACCAAACGTCGACCTTCTTGGCGCTGGCCCTGAAAATTTGTTGTCAAGGTTTTCTTTCCACACTCTCTCGACTGCGCTGCTCGCTCTGTATGCATTTCCGAGCTTCGGCTTCAACTTGAACTGGTATTTTGTTGGCTTGGGGGTTTTTATAATTGTGTTTTTTTTCTTTTACTTTACTTTTATTTTTTATTGTTGATTCTCTTCACTACTGTCATTTCTTCGGTGCTTGGTTCTTCTGTTTATAGTTTTTTTTTGTTTTTGGTTGAACTGCTTTTTAGAATTTATTAGTTTAAAATTCGATTGGTGAAATGTTGTTCCAACACGCGCCACAATAGTCGAGTTCAAGGATGGACTCTAAATTAATTAACTTAAAATGTCATATCAGAATTGAATCCATTACTGTACTAGCTATTTGTTATATCCGTTGCTATTTCTAGATGCGTTATTTCATTATTTATAATCAAGGTAGTTGCGAAAACTTAATTCTAGTTTTGTTTTCCGATTAAGTGGTTATTAAACTAATTACTAACTGTATGCAATGGCTTGCGGCTTAGTGTTTCGTCAGGCTGATCGGCTAAAGATTGTCTAACGTCATATAGCAAATATGTATGTATGTGGAGCCGAAGTGGAGCTCTGGCCAGTTAATGACAGGGTCTAATGGATCAATTAAGAAAAATTTTAATTTTTTTTTTTTTTTGTTCGTCGAGGCAACAACTGCACTTAAAAGCCTTGTTACTCGCAGAGTCCGCCCTGTGCTCAAGTCAAATGGCCAGGCTGAAGTTAATGAGCCTGGACGATGACTGGCCCAAAGCACTGTGTGTGTGATTTTCTTATTGTGTTAATGCCATTGAACTGTCAGCATAATAAAGCACTGTGAAATCAATCAATATCGAATGGCGACACAATGCCTGAAAGCCTTTAAAGAGTTGGATGCTTCAACTAAGCAAATGAATTATTAATTACACACATTCGATGCCACGTGGCGCAGTTGCTAAAGTTCTCGCGGCGACTAAGAGTGAGAGAGAGAGAGAGGGAGAGTGATTGCTTGGCTATCTGCTGAAGTAACGGAAAAGAATATAGTATTTAGATTGAGAACATTATTTATTAATTGAGCTGTAATGGGACATTCTCTTTCATTCCTCTGAAATTGTGTTATTATATCAAAGCCATAGACTGGTTTTTAGTTCTGCGTTTGTCAATTGGCAAAACAGGCTTCAGATAAAAATATTGAGCTGAAAGCAAAAGCAAAGCCTCGAGCACATGTTCGACGGTTCGATTGCCAAATTCTCGGCCATAAAACTGCTGCAATGAGATTATCTAAGGATGGTAATAAATGGCAAAAGCGGTTTCTCGCCTGGCCTGGCGCGGGTGAGCCAAAAAAACTATCTATAGTGTGTATAATCGTTGAGAGGCCAGGCCGCCTAACCAGTTGGCTAGCTGGCTGACTGGCTGACTGGGGCTGTCAGTGAGCCAGGCTAGTTGTAAACTTTGAGTAAATTACACTCCACTCAACTGGTTTGTGCCATGTTGCCGCAATGGCCAAGTGCCGAAGAAGTTGCAGCAGTTGCAGACACAAAACTGTGTCGCACACACGCGCACACAATTCGCAAGCAGACACACACACACACACACCTCAAGACGTGCCTGAAATTATGTCATCGGAAAAACAAGCAGCCGATGAAAATGAAATTGAAAACGCCATGGAAAACGCAAGACAACAAAAACCAAAACAAGCGCCAACCAACAACAACTTCAACAGAGAGCGAAAGTATAGCTTGTGCTCTAACTGTTCACCCAGCTGTCTGTCCGTCTGTCCACCCATCCGTCCGTCCGTCTGTCCAACCGTTCGTCAAGGCATTTAAGCAAGCCAAGTCAGTTCTAAAGCGACCATTTGGCCCGTCTTGGCTGGGCCTTTAAGGCACTTTAATGACTGCCACATGCCGTCGCCGTTGGCTATTTGAATTTTTTATTATCACGCAACGCAAAACATGAAAAAACATCAGTACATCGACATATGAATTATTAAGCAGTTAGGCCTCACAGTAAACAGTTTGGCGCATGGAACATTTAGCCAGCGACTCCAAAGCCATAAAACCAATTTGGGTTTTCCGGTACGCACACAAATACATATAGTACACATATATATGTAAAGCTCTGACGTCGCAGCTGTGCAAAAGTCGTTCAGACATTGCAGCAAGACTATCGATTGCCTCATTTGAAATCTAAATCTAATTTCATATCCAATTCAAATTCAAACTCAAAATGAAAATGAAAAGTATATGGCCATTTAATTGTGTTTATACAGTGTGTGTGTGTGTTTCAGTTTTAAATGTTTAAATGGCAGGTGCCTCGCGAATGGTCTGCTAACTGTTCGATATTGCTTAAGATTTGGCAATAACATTTTTCTAATACACTGCCAAATAGAGCATTTTCACTTTGTTGCCAGACACGCAGTAAACTTTAAATACACTCTGCTAAACAATGCAAAATATGAATGAACAAAATAATAAATTTCTGCATTGCATGTTGAATTTCACAAATAATGCTTAAATAAATATTTGCGTCTTTAAGCAAAAGAAAGCAGGACGTTAACTTAATTTGTTTTGCTTGGCAGTGTATTTAAGCTGCGTTATTTGCTCATTTCACAAATGTGGTTTCTATGCAGATTTGCAACCAGTTTAATGTGCGCTCAAATTTGTCTATGTGTGTTGAGTTGTTGTTGGGCTTGCAGAAGTGGCCGTTGTTATTGCTGGCGTTGCAGATTCATTGAACCCATTGAAGCCACTTGACGACGTTGCGTTGTTGCCTCGCTTCGCCAGGGCACTTGGGCGGCAGGCAAATGCGTTATGCGTCATGCGTCATGCATCAAAGTGCAGCGAAGCGTCGGTCGTTTAGGCCTGATGCAATTACGCCTATTGACCAAATAATAAACGTATCATCTGCGATGACGCAGACGAGAAAAACTTTCCGCTGCAGTTGCACGGAAAGCAAATTGCATGCTCGACCTTGTTACGACACCAGACCACGACAACAACAATGACAACAAGTTGACATGCTGGTCCAGCCAGTGTTGGCGATAATAACTTGAGTGTAAAGAACATTTAGTGAAGTGAAGTGTTGAATACCTTTCGAGTGAAGCATCAACGGATCAACGAAGCGACTGGAGTCATGTCCAAAAATGCGCCAATGTCAAATGCGTACATTGCTTTTGGCCTGGCTCAATTAACATTGTTATTTATAGTTGTTGTTGTTGTTGTTGTTGTTGTTGTTAATGTTGTTGTTATTACTGCGGGTAGAGCAGCGTTGTAGCTGTTAAGCGGCTTTTGGACTTCAGTTTTGATATGCTCTGAAACCGTATGACAAAATCGTATAAAGTGCGACCAAAAACACTGAGCAATGTAATTGATCGTACACTCGGTATTAACGCCATTCCAGTAGTATTCAGTTGATGCCATGACTTGGCTTAAACGTTTCACGAAATTAACAGTAGTCGAGCCGCAAACTGTTGACGGTTGTATAATGAATATGATTATGACTAACAGAAATGATAAGGTCGCACTTTGCTTGGCTCTCGGCTGCCCTCAAAACAATCTCCTGGATTACAATCCTTGAGTAATTGTCTAGCATTACATAGATAACTGTATTAAGAGAGTGCTTGTGTGTGTCTGTGTGTGTGTTTTTTGTGTGAATGCTGACAATTCGATAATAGTCGGTTTTCAACATCGTTTATCGTCCGAGTTATGTGCGTTATGTGACGCAAATTGAAACAGCTTTTGCTCGAGCTCGTCAAACTCCAGCGTCCAGCGAAATCAAACAACAATTTACACTCGAAACATGATCATTGTTTAAATATTGTTTATATGTACATTTCAGCAATGTGGGCATAAAAAAAAAACAAAAACACAACCGAAAAAAAAGAAACAATCACAAAACACAAAATAACAGAAACTCCACTGGATCATTGCAAAAGTTCGACTGTAACGAACAGTTACGAGTTACGTTTTCCTTCAACTGTCGGTTGTTGTAGTTGTTATTTCTTTCCCCCCCAAAAAAATTCCCTGACTACGCGGTAAAAGTAAAGGCCGAGTAACTAGCATTTAAATAACTAAACAAAAGCTTAACATAATCAAAGGCAAACACCCACCGGAGGCGGATCGAACAAAAACCTAAACCGAAACAGAAACAACAAAACAAACACATAAAAAAGAAAATTAAAAATGCTGATATCAACGTAAGTAAAAGTACATACACATCATAATAACAACAACCATTCCCAATTGTAAATTGCAATCAAAAAATGTGAACACACTTTTGACCCACTGATGTTGACCCACTTGACGCCGTTTTTATACTACGAATACGTCTCTGAATACGAGTATATAAAACTTGATTGCTAACCCAGTCAGCAAAAAAGCAAAAATGTAAAAATAAAATGCCGCTTCCTTTAGGCGCCGTCAATCAGCCAATCGCTCAGTCATCCCGTCAATCAGACAGCCAACAACAAGTCTTCCTGCTGTTTGCTTTGCAGTTTGTCGCCCCATAAACATTGCATAATCTGCAAGTTGCTTTGGATTTGACTTTTCCAACCCACTTCTCCCTCTCTCTCTCTCCATCTGTGTCTCTTTCGAGGGCTTCTCCCGCTCTCTTTTGCATATTTGCGCGCTGCGTCAAGCGAAAAACCCGACCGCATTTTTGAGCAGGGCGAACGAGTTTGTAATTGTGTCAAATACACGTTCCCAAAAGACGCAGATTGCATAATCTTGGCCACCATATCAGCGTAATTATCTGTCAGCATCTTCGGGCGATTAAATTGCCAGCGGGTTAATGACATCCAAACGTAATTAATTTGTACTCATTGTGTACGGATGTTTATCAAATCTTGCTTCGCCCATATACACATTTTGCAGGGTAGCATTTTACATTGGGCAAATACACGTACGTATTTTAGCATCTTCCGCCTTCAGCGAGCGAGCTGAATGGAAATTCCACAAGTTTTGTGTTTTTTCTTTCTTTCTGTGTTGCTGTCTGCGCTGTGGAATTCCCCGTCACGTCGCAACGTTCACGGGAGGCGCAAGAACCAATTGTGAATTCCTTGAGGATCGCTTAGACTTAAAATTCCAATCATCAGCCGTTTGCTTGCGTGACGCTGACAAACTCGCCTCATTCAACTGAGAGCGAGAGACTGGACTTGTTTATGTGGCGTGCTTTGCATTAACTTGATTGCATATGATTAGATAGTAGCTTCAATCATCAATCATTCTCCAGTAACAGTGTATTTTTTAGTTTTTTTTTGCTGTTGCTACTGTGATTTGCAATTGCAGTTTGTGCTTATGTAAGTTCATTATGGAACTGATTGTCAAATAAACAAAGTTTATTAAATGCATTTCCTGTCCCATGACTCAGCGCTGTTTGTTGACTTCGCGACTGGAGTGAGCGAGACTTTGTATTGAAGAGTGCACTAAAGTCGTCTGTCGATGGGTCAAGTGGGATGTGCTCATAAGTGTCAAATGGGGCGTGGCACGTGCTGTCAATGCCGGGAAGCTGTCGTCAATATAAAAGTAATTAGAAGCTGTCGTGTATTTTGCACTTTGAACACTTATTCAAATGTATTATATATTTCCATTGATATTTATTTGCCAACAAATTTGCGAGTTAACTTGATAAATTGTTATTTATTTTCTTTGTTTTTTTGCAAAACACCCTAAAATGAAAAAAGCTCATCGAAAAGGCATTCAAGTTAATTAACTTGTCGAGCCTTTATTAGTCAATCTCTGTGTGGCATTTCTCACGCCCATTTAACGAGATGACGCGCAGCTCTCTCTGTTGCAATGCCCCTTTGTCACAACGGGGAACAAAAGATGTTTAACACCACAATATATTTTATTTTAGTAGAAGAGGCGGTAACGCCTAAATGTCGCTCTAATGGCTAATTAAATTATCAATAAGCATGCACAAATAGCAGCAACAAACAACAAAAAAAAAAACGCTCAAATTTCCAGCCATAAATGTCAAGCGCACCCAAAAAAAAAAAGAAAAAAAACAAACTTAGCCTGTTGTCATTATAAAAAACTACTTGGCCTGACCTTGTCCATTGTTGACTGTGCACACACACACACACACACATAGAGACACACACGCACACATGTGCATGCAAGAGCACACAGAAATTTACGCAATTTACGCATACATCAAACTATGTTGACTCTGACTAACTCACACAACAACAAAACGCAAAATCGAAAGACTCAAGCAACGAACTTGAAACACATTTCGTCAACTCGCCTTGTTATTGTTTCTTTCTGCTGCCGCTGCTATAGCTGTTGCTAATGCCGATTGCTCGTTGCTGCTGTTGCTGCTGTTGCTGCCTCACCTGATTATTGCAGCACCAGCGATTGTATTTCTAAATGCGTTTCATTTACAGAATTAATTTTGCCCAAAAATGCCAACGCAATATGCAAATATTTTCCAATAGGCTTGTCGCATAATCAAGTCACCACTTAGTTGGTTATCAATTTCGGCTTTTATCCATCTATTTGCGCGCCGTTGGGCAACTCTGCAGTGAGGTCTCTCTCAGCTCCAACTGGGGGACGTTATACAAAATGCAAACATTTGCCCGCCGCCGCTCGCATATTTATTCAATAAGCAGTGCGAACGCAATCGATTAGCAAAATGCCTTTTTGGAAAGCAGACACTGGCGTCGACGCTGGCGCTGACGCTAATGTTGCTGTTTGCTGTCGATGCTGGCAGCGTTCAATTAATGACCTTGAACTAGTTTCCCATCAATATCATACACATATTTTGGTATGACTTGCTTTTTGTTAATGATCCCAAAAGAAAAAAAAAAAAACAAATTTGAGGCCCAAACGCACGTTGATAAATGTTAAAAAGGTGTAAATTATAGCTAAAGAGTCAATGTGTGCGAGTGATTGTGATTAATAGCTTAACAATTAGTCACTTTCTTTGGCTCTGTAGCCTCAACTTTTGGCCCACGGTGCAGCTAACCTTGACCCAAATGAATTAACTTACATCCAACACTATTTGCAGTTTGCACTTCGTTTTTTTTTGCTGCTTGCTGCTGCTATTGGTTATTGCAATTTTGGGCATGTGCCGGCCGCTAAAAGGCAAAACAAAATGTTCGCTTATTTTTAGTTGGAAGCGCACTAACTGTTTGCATTGCAAATTGCACAATGAAAATGCAAATGCGAAAATCGAATGCAAATGGGAAATATGCAAAATGCATTTAGCCGCCTTAGCTGTGTGTATAATAAATACTTTGCTGTATGGTATGAGTGTGTCTTTACTTAACGGCTGACCAACTTGTCGCTGACAACGACAACGACAGCGGCAACGACACCGACAACTTTGTTGGGCAATCGAGCAGACAAGACTCGACCAGGTCTGGCCATTGCGGCTGAAACCACTTGAAGGCATTCACTTGCAAGCCGCACAGTGTCCAAAAGCGTGTTGGCAAAAGAAAAAACAAATGAATAAAAAATGTATAAAAAAAGAAACACAACACACATTGAGTAAGAGACGCTTCTCTGTGTCTCAGTGTTGGTGTATTGAAAAGAAAAGTGTTGCCAGTTTGCTTTTGCTGTTCACTCCACACACACACACACACACACATAAATCTTTTGTTTTATGATTTTTTGCAATGTGTCGCTGACATAGTTTTTTTTTCTTTATTTTATACACACACACACACAGCCATTGAGGCGTGCAAGGCGGGGAGAGGGAAGAGAGGGAAGGGGGCAAGGTGATGTGATTCAACAGGAAGTTGGATTCTAAAACGAATGACTTAGGCAACAAACTTGTTTGCTCTTATACACAATTAAATTATGAATGCAACTGCGATTGCTACATTTACTACAACTAACTGTACTAATAATCTGCCCAACTTTTCGCTTGCAGCATCTCCACAGACTCCGTTATGACGGCCACAAACAACGACGGCGGCACACAGCCCAATTCGGTGGGCGTTTGGGGCGCACCGGCTGCGGGACCGCGCAACACACAGGCGGCCGTCTCAGTGCGGCACGCCTTTAAGGCCTACGGCAAGAAGAAGAACGCCAACCAAGTGCTGAACAACTTGAACATGACAGTGCCCAAGGGCACAATGTAAGTACCTTCCACCACCACCACGAAAAAAATAAACATCGCCACCACATTCGATGTTAATTAAGTTTTCATCAATAAAAGTGAAATGTTGACAGGTTCACTTAGCGCGCTTTTGAAATAGAAACGGGCGAAAGTAATTCACACTTTGAGCCCTGCACACTCATAAAATAAGTTAATGTGTGACACAGTTATCGCCGTCAACAACACAACTAACTATATATATTTATGCAGAACATATCGGCTAACAAAGCGTATACTTAATAAGTATATCACACAATGTCAATTGAGTTCCCAGCTGCCATTGGATTCAAAGTATTTCCTGTATCAAAAGGTCATCTAATTGCTATCAGCTTTAATAGCTATAATTACCTATGCATGCACTTGTAATTCACTTGTGAGTTTGTAAGCGATTATTTGTAGCTCGATCTAAATTCTAGCAAACGAACAAAACAACTATTTTGCATTATAACTAACAATTTAATTTAAGCTTGCAATTTTTTTATGACGTGGATGTCGTCTTAAAGAGAGCGTTGCTCAAACAGTTGACAATGAATGCGGCGAAGGCCACGAAGAAAGATTTGCAGCATTGTAGTCCATATAAATAAAATCAGGAAGTTCTTAATTATATTGTTGATAATAATTATTTGCTGGCATTTTTCTTTATAGTAATTGTTATGCAAAAATCGATTTAATTATATGTGCGTCATTGTCGCTGAAATGGTCGCAATTTAAATGAAATTATTATTTTCATGGCGAATCGAGACGCCAACAAAATTTGTTTATCTACTTCATAAATAATGAATTCAGTTTGTTTGTCGTTTTGCTTTTATTTTAGTGTAGTGAAAAAAGCATAAAAACCGAAATGGCTAAAAAACTATTAGAGTACTCCAAAATATATTTAACTACTTTGCGCTCCCGCTGCCGCTCTCAACTGAGTTCAGCAAATATTTTTATGATTATTCGGCTTTGACATTGGCAGCCAGCGCCTGGCTGGCATTCTGGTATTATGACCGCAATTGATTGCATATTAAATGCTAAAAATAACAATATGAAACTCCAATGCGCATCAACATTTAGCGGAGTTCTCTCAGCGCCGTTGTTGGTCCATCAAAAATGCACAATCTTGACCCAGAATGGCAGCAAGACACAGAAAGACTTGTATGGAGTCGTCTTGTTATAATTGCAAGCAGCACAACAACTGTTTAGCATGGTCAGTTTACGCTTTGACCTAGGTCAGTTACCAGTCCATTGAACCGCATGCAAGCCACTAAACAACAAAAAAAAAAAAAAATAATAATATAACTCGCATGAGCTTCGCTTAATACGAGTATAGTATTTTTGGGTCGTTTGGCTGCCTCAAAGTCGCTGCGATAATTAAAAGCCGAGACGGAGAGAGCGATAGGAGGGCTCTCAATACGTTAAATGCTGCGGTGTGGCGTGTGTTAATTATAATAATAAATCCAATAACAAACCGAAACGTGCGACCTACGTGCTGCAAAAATATTGTCAAAGGCCGAAAAGAGCTGAGCGACCAAAAACCAAAATAGATGACAAAAAGACAAGCAATATCAACAACAACATTAATAACAGCAATAATAATCATAATGCTGTCGTTGTTGTTGTTGTTGTTGTTGTCGCTGCTGATTGTGGGTCTCCAGTAAAGAGGTGGAGTCGTGTTGCGGCATTTGATAGCCGACTGCGAAAACATGTCTCAGTTTTCAAGGTGAACATTTCGAAATAATTCAACTTGAACTGCTGAAATTAACATTGACATCGCCGTTGACATGGCACGAATCGTCATTACTATCATCATCATCATCATCATCATCATCATCGTCGTCGTTTTATAGTAAGACCTAAGCACTTATTTCTCGATTTCTCTCATTTGCTGAATTAGCACATTGCGTTTCTCATGCCTCAACAATTTGCCATAAGCCCATTTAGTGCGACATTTTCCCAATGAAATTCTTGTGCCTCCTTCCAGCTACGGCCTGCTGGGCGCTTCCGGCTGCGGCAAGACGACGCTGCTCTCCTGCATTGTGGGCCGCCGTCGCATGGACTCCGGCGAGATCTTCGTGCTGGGCGGCAAGCCCGGCACTCGGGGCTCCGGTGTGCCCGGCAAGCGTGTCGGCTACATGCCCCAGGAGATTGCGCTGTATGGCGAGTTCTCCATTCAGGAGACCATGATGTACTTCGGCTGGATCTTCGGCATGGAGACCAAGGAGATCTTGGAGCGTCTGCAGTTCTTGCTCAACTTCCTCGATCTGCCGTCGGAGAAGCGACTGGTGAAGAATCTGAGCGGTGGCCAGCAGCGTCGCGTTAGCTTCGCTGTCGCCCTGATGCACGATCCGGAGCTGTTGATTCTCGACGAGCCGACGGTGGGCGTGGATCCATTGTTGCGCCAGAGCATCTGGAATCATTTGGTGCACATCACCAAGGCCGGCCAGAAGACGGTGATCATAACCACACATTACATCGAGGAAGCTCGCCAGGCACACACGGTAAGCGACGCTTTAGAATTATGCTGACGAATGGCTTCCAATTTCTGATCGGCTTCACAGATCGGTCTGATGCGTTCGGGGCATTTGCTGGCCGAGGAATCGCCCAGTGTGCTGTTGTCCATGTACAAGTGCATCAGTCTCGAGGAGGTCTTCTTGAAGCTGTCGCGCATCCAGAGCCAGAAGGGCGACGTCACCCACGTCAACTTCAGGTGAGTTGCCTCAGACGAGCACGCAGAGAAAGTCGCTAAACCCCAACAACGATACTCATTTTAATCTGTTAATCTCTCTCTCGATTTTAAATTTCAACATCCATCTGATCTGACACTCGCATGCTTGCAATCTGTGTATCCACCACTCGATCAACAACAACAAATACCACCAACAACTATAACTACAACAACAACACCATCTACACTTCATCATTTGTAACTGTGTCTCGCTCTCTGTGTGTGTGTGTGTGTGTGTGCTTGTTTGTGTGTGTGTATTTTTGATTATGGTGACAGTAACAACATCTCGTTGCATGCCATGGCCTTTGGCAGTAAAATGGATAAGCCCAGCTCCAGTCAGGAGGGCGGCGTCGTCGGTCTCAACTTCCACCAGAGCAAGGAGATGCTCGTCAACGACAGCAATGGCTCCATTTACACAGTATGTTTGCTTCATTCTCAACTATTTAAATGAAAGTGTAGTAGACAGATAAATAATTATTAATTAAGGCAATTTAATTCATAAAATATTAGGTGTGGCATATTAAATATATAGCCGCAAATTGAAGCTTCTGTGAGGCTTTTAATTAGGTTGTAAGCTTCTTTCAAATATTTGCATAAATTCAATTGAAAGTTAGACTGGCTAATAAATACACTTAGAAGCTCGAGTGTAATAATTTAATAGCCAACAATTTTATATTCTGGGATACCAAATGAGCTCTTAAAACATTCTAACTTAGGCAATGAAAACCAATTGTGAAATAGACATAAAGCTGCTAATTCAATACAGCAAATATGCAATCAAAGCAGCGATGTCTTCGAAATTAGTTATTTAAAATACATTTTTGATTAGCTTAAAATGATAATAAAATCTTATTGGTAAAGTTAAAGTCCCCTCATTTGAATTTGCTAAGAAAAACTATCTTCTCTCTCTCTCTCTCTCTCTCGCTCTCTGCAGTTGAATCAGGAACCTTACAGTCCGCCGCCGTCGAAGCGACAGCAGAACAATCCCAACGACGAGGAGAGCTGCCAGGATTGCTTCGCCGATCTGTGCAAGGTGACGTCCAAGGGCAAGATACGTGCGCTGCTCACCAAGAACATGCTGCGCATGTGGCGCAATGTCGGCGTCATGCTCTTCATCTTCGCCCTGCCCGTGATGCAGGTGATACTCTTCTGTCTGGCCATTGGTCGCGATCCGCAGGGCCTCAATCTGGCCATTGTGAACAACGAAATGAACAACACGGTTAGTCTCGCTTGCTTTCAATGTCGACAGCAGTCACTCAATTATCACAATTGCATTGCAGGACACTTGCTACTGGGAGGATGGCTGTCACTTTGCCAACCTGGGCTGTCGCTATCTGAATCATCTGAACACGAGCGTGGTTAAAACGTATTATACGGACATCGAGGATGCCAAGGCTGCAGTGCGTCGCGGCGATGCCTGGGGCGCTGTCTACATCACGGAGAACTTCACCGACGCGTTCACAGCTCGAGCGGCGCTGGGACGTGACTCGGACGACGAGACGATTGAACAGTCAGAGGTCAAAGTGTGGCTGGACATGTCCAATCAACAGATTGGCGTCATGCTCAATCGCGACATTCAGCTGGCCTATCGCGACTTTGCCATGGGCCTGCTGGGCCAGTGCGGCAACAATCCCAAGCTCGGCGATGTGCCGATTCAGTTCCGTGAGCCCATCTACGGCACCATGAATCCGTCCTTTACCGACTTTGTGGCACCTGGCGTCATATTGACGTAAGTGTATTAACAAAAAAAAAAAAAAAACATCATGCATGCACAATTATTATATGCATTATTGTCATTATTCGCAATTGCAGCATTGTCTTCTTCTTGGCTGTGGCGCTGACGTCATCGGCACTGATCATCGAACGCACTGAGGTGAGTGAGCCAGCAATAAGCAGTTGCGCTTTACTCAACTATTGTTTCTCCTCTGAATTTGTTTTAGGGCTTGCTGGATCGCTCTTGGGTGGCTGGCGTCTCGCCTGGCGAGATCTTGTTCTCGCACGTCATCACACAGTTTGTGGTCATGTGCGGCCAGACGGCGCTGGTGCTGATCTTTATGCTGGTCGTCTTCGGGGTGACCAACAACGGCGAACTCTTCTGGGTGATTGTGCTGACGCTGCTGCAGGGCATGTGCGGCATGTGCTTTGGCTTCCTCATCTCCTCCGTCTGCGAGCTGGAGCGCAACGCCATTCAGCTGGCGCTGGGCTCCTTCTATCCCACGCTGCTGCTCTCAGGCGTCATTTGGCCCATTGAGGGCATGCCTGTGGTGCTGAGGTGAGTGCTTCATATGCTTGCAACTCTCTCAATTCGTTTGTTTAACTTGCATCTCTCTCGCTACTCGCATAGATACATCTCGCTGTGCCTGCCTCTGACGTTGGCCACATCGTCGCTACGCTCGATTCTGACGCGTGGCTGGGCGATACTCGAGTCCGATGTGTACATCGGTTATCTGAGCACGTTGTCCTGGATCCTGGGCTTCCTGGTGCTGACGCTGCTCGTGCTGCGCGCCAAGCGCGGCTAGGAGCTCGTCGCAGCCGCGCGTTACATTTTAGTGAAACTAATTTTATGTGTTTACTTTTAGTTTCCCTTTTAGGACTAGGACTAGCCCGCTTTAAGTAGTCATCCACCTACTTTCTGTCCTTTTTTTTTGTGTAGTTCTTTGAATTGTCCTTATATCCCAGGCGATTGCTTTTTCTCCCCCTATATCTGTCTCTTTCTCCCACCCTCCTGAGCTGCAAAAAAGAAAAAAACAAATCAAAACAAAATGTCATAAATTATTTAAGCACATATGCGATTTTCTCCCTCTCTCACTCTCCACCTCCCTTTATATATATTTTCATTACTTTTCCTGCAAGTTTTCCTTATTTTCTAAGTTGTGCACACATTTTACGTAGTTTAATTTTTAAGGTTTAGGTACATAATAAAATTGTTGTAAATATTTAGAGCTGCAACGTAATTCACAAATGCAAAATCGAGAAGAAAAACAAAATTGATTTAAAAAAAAATCCAAGAACTAGAGTGACGTTGTGACATCTGCAAACCCCTTTTTCAGAATTTGATTTGATGACTTTCAAAATGGGCAAAAAAAATGAGCACGAACTAATTTTATATATTTTTCAATGGACTGTGATTGTACTATGTTTTTTGTTTTAATCTTGCACATAAATTTCACGTTGGAAGAAGACGAAAATCAGAAGACAAAGAATACAAAAAAAAAAACAAAAACGAAAACAAAAAAAAAAAACAAAAACAAAATAAAAATGATAAATGGTGGGGTTTGTTATTAACATTAAGTAGCTTAAAGCATTTTTGTATGGGTTTAAGTTTTGTAAGTTAAAACATAACATTAAATACAATAATGTTAACTACACTACTTACAAGCAACAACAACAAAAGAGAGTATACAAATTATACAAATACGTAGAAATGAACATTTCTCAACGAACAAATCGACGAACAAATTATAAATTGTTCTTATTTAAGCAACAACAATTATGTATAAATAACAAATAAAAGTGAATAAAGACAATTTCAATGCTTTTTTACTTAATAGACACAATGAAAATCACCTTGCAATGTCTGCAAACATTTTCGTAAATTTGAATTGCCGCACAAATGACTCATAGTGAAATGTTGCGCTTTGCAACACTATTACCTTTTTACGAGTTGGCAGCACTGCAGCATTCAGTGCTGCCCAGCGCACCAATTAAACACATGTTCAGCTGCGCTCTCAGCAGCAAGAGGAAGCATAATAACAAAGAAAAATTTCGCCAAGCACTTTTAATAATATTCGCGGTTTGCAACTAAACAAAATGTGATAATCGTACTATTGTTAACAATTAGTCATCACAAACAACATGGACAAGTCCAGTGTGTACGAGAAGTTCACCGGGCATGTGGACCAACTGCGTAACACGGAATGCAGGTGAGAGTCGACAATTTTTTTTTTTGTTTTGTTTGTGTTTGTGTTTGCCAGCAGCTTGAAGTGGGGCTGCAACAGACCGGCAACAGTTTGCTATTGCGCAAAAGGACAAAACAGTAGGCAAGTGGACACTAAGCACTTGCATATGCGACTTATTATGTCGATATTGATCAAATACCTGAAATATAAATACAGCCTAGACAACCAATTTGACGTTGCACCTTAGCTATGACGTCATCAGAAATAGCTAAGCGCTTAGCTGTCGCTACTCAATCGCTTCCATATGTGCGTAAGCACTGCGGATTATATGGGCTTGCTATTTGAAGCCCAGAAGGTGGAATTGTACAGGCATATGCTATATGAAACCTTTAGCAACTCCGTTGTTATCAACGCCCCCTTTACAGCCTAATATAGGAAAACTCACTGAGCGGGTACCTCCAATAGGTGGACGCACCTCTAGGGTGGACGCTCTTCCACAAAAGTTCGTTTTAGAAGGGTTCATAAAACAGAGTTTTTGAACATCGACTTATTGAAGATTCGCGGCAATGTTGATTGTCCCAAATCCAATAATATTGTTTACCTTTCCAGCCAAAAGCAAAAGATTGCCTGCTTCCAGCAGATAGCGGAGTGCATCATGTCCCCCGCTTTGGCCAGCCACATCAACTATGCCGCTCACTGTGGCACTGCCACCAATGTGCTGCTGCTCTTTTGCGAGGACTTTGATTCTGTGGTGCGAATGAGCGCCGAGGAGAACCTCAACAAAATCTTTCGTGCCTTGGAGAAGACGCGCGTCAGTCGCATCTTAATGGATTTGTATGGCGAAATAAAGCGTAACGGTAATCAGCGGTAAGCAATGCTGTATATAATAACCAATTTTAGCAGCACTCACATAATTTGTATTCTTGCTTACAGTTCACTTCGCATCTGCCTTAATCTATTCTCATACTATGCGCCGCAAATCAAGGAGAAACACATCAAGTGGTATGCTGTGCGGCTGCTGCAATGCATGTCCATAATGTCGCAGCGCAAGGAGACGCTGCTGCAGGAGACACTTTGTGATTTTGTGAAGCACTTCGGACGCTACGTGCAACAGGGACTCAACGACAGCGAGACGTGCACGCTGTTTGAGGTAAATTTGTTAGCGGAATCGGACTATATAAAGAGTAGATTGAGATACTGAGGCAGCTCTTTCTCATTCCAGAGTCTAGTTGAAAGATAAAGTTTAAAGTCAGTGGTGCTAGAAGAGTCGTGTTAGATGCAGTTTAGTGTTAATTTAAAACAAATTTAATATTTGTTGCTATACTCAAGTTATTGCGGTTCATTTTAATATGAAATTTAAATTGCTTGTCTTAGAAAAAGAAAGGATATATAATAGACAGAATTTGTTGACATATTCCGAATTAAATTACACAGCTATTTAATTTTGATAGGTTATAACTTTGGTAGCAGAAGTAGCAACGTGAAATCAATTTATTTTTCCCCATATAAGTTTGGTTAGCTTCACTTATCTTCTAATTATTATTCCTAATCAAATTTGTAATTTAGATAGGTCGAACATTTGTTAGTAGAACAAGTAATGTAAAATCCATATTATTTTACATTTTCAACACTAAATCAAATATAAGATAACTTAGACGTAACTAATAATTAAATTCGGTGCCTATTGGCATTAAAAAACTAGCGTACAATTGGCCGACTTGGTGTGCAATTGACTTCAAGCCCTCATCCGGCTTTCGTTTTGTGCCAAGTGCCAGTTGGACTCGTAATTGGCCAAGTGGCAACTGGCACGTTGTGCTGTGCGGCTGGAACTCATCACATTATTGACTCTATACACAATTTCCTCGATTGCAGACATTCCTTGGCAACATTAGCGCCGACTGCGCGGTGAAGCGTCGCTGTTCGGCCCAAAATTGCATCAGTTTGATTGAGCATGCGCGCAATAGAAGCCTTATGGCCAGGCATGGACTGAACAAAGTGATTGGTAAGCCAACAAATGCCGGATATGAAAAGTGTGCACGTGCACCACGTTCATCAATACAGTATAGTACAATATATACACATATATATGTATATATATATGTGTGTCCTAAGTAGAAAGTACTCAGAGCGCAAACCAAACACGAAGCGCATCAATAGTTAATGCAGCTGTCGGGATGTGGCATTTATTGTACGAGTATTTAGAAATGTTTTTGTTTGTCATTTGTTGCTTGTTTTGCAAATTAATCCGTACGCGAAATGCAGCTATTGTTGTTGTTGTTTACCATTTGACGCATTTGAGCGCTGGCAAACACAAAAATCGCTTTATTTTCATCAATAATGAAATCTGGGTTTAAAAAGCGTGTAACGGCTTTAACGCGCCAAATTCCAAATGCCAAATGCAATGCACCTATACATCCCCACGCTTTGTGTGTGTGTGTGTGCGAATTTATATAAAATATTTTTTTAATATTCTAAAAAGCCACAAATCCATTGAAAATACCATGGAAAGAATACACATCCAGGGAATAGCGTGGACTTTAGTGCATTGGATGCAACTAGATATGTGTGTGTGTAGGTGTGTGGGAAGGATGCTGGGTGTTGGCTGCTCGGGTCTTTGCAGACTAACTGTAAATGCAATCACAGTCAGTCACAGCAAAGTTGGGACTTTTATATGGCGTTTGTTTGTCAGTCCCTCGGTCGGTTCGTCCGTTGGATGGCAGCCACAGCTAAAACTAAAATACCAGTTGATATAAATTATATTTCTATATTGCAGTTGGTTACCTCGATTATGCCAACTGCAGTCGTTTCGAGAACATACCCTGTATATAAAGAGTGATACATTGTTACAGCACAGAGTCAGATTAACAAATGGGATGCTTCCATTGGGTCTCAGAGTTGAGCGCTCAAAGTTTGCAAAAGTTTTGCAAACTTTCAAAAGTAGAGCAGACATTAGCTAGATCAGCATTAAGCTCACTCCAAGGTAATTTTGTAGTCGTCTACTCTGTGATTACACATATGTTATCTATATAGACTTTTTTGTTTTTGTGAATTTGTTTCGATTTTAGACAACGAAACGAGGCAGTTTTTATTTAGCCATTTGCTTGCTGGCAACTGCAGCAATAACTGCTCTACAAACAAAAATCATACCAAATAGCAACAACAACAAGAAAACCAACAGCTGCAACAACTAGAATATATAGATGAAAAATATGTGATGTCTGCATTGTAAAAATTCTTAAAAACAAAACAGACAAAACAGACAAGTAACAAACGTGAAAAATGAGCAAAAGAGGAAAGGATGCGAAACAAACAAACAAAACTAGAAAGAACTTTTGCGAACACAAATCATTTTTTATTGAATTTTCATGAACATTTTATTGGCAAACATTGGGAAAAGGTAAATGCACAAAAGTTTAGATACATTGCAATTTTACGAGTGCATTTTCAAGTATATCAAATTTTGGGGCCGAACAAAATGCGTTTCACAGTTTTTAGGAAAATACTATTTGGCAACTTAATTAAATTATACAGACAATTTTGTAGAATTTCGCATTTTTCAGTAGATTTTCTACATTGGCAAATTGCTTAAACAAGGCAATTTTTCCATTGCGAGCGGCTGGTCAAAGGCCAACGATGACCAACTAATACCATTACTTTGTAGTGTGGCATCGTTGCGCCTTTTCAGTTCTTAGCTGTTTGCTGTTTGCTGTTTGCTGTTTACCTTCAAATCAACTCCTTCAACTTCTCTGACTCGTGTGGCTCTCTGTGGCTCTGTGGCTGTGTCAACTTTTAAGCCACTTCTCGGCAAAGTGCAGCAGCCACAATGCTCTGGCAACAGCGCAGCACAAGTAACAACAACGACAACAACAACTACTACTTGGCGCACAGTCTGGCGCCTCTTTTTATGGCAGCCATCATCATCATAGTGGCATAGCACTTGCAAATCCCCTCAGTTTCGACTTGAACTCCACCTCCATGTAACTCCATAACTCCATAACTCCATAGCCAACAAACAGCTCCGACTGTTCCAACAACTGCGCCTTGTGTCTTGCGCCTTCGCATGCTACAACAAACACTCACAAAGTAAGGTCCTTAACGCTGTTGCTGCTGCTGCTCTGACTGCTTCTGATACTGCTGCTGTTTGTCAGTTTGTCAGTTTGTCAGTTTGTCCGTTTGTCTGTTTGCCTGTTTGTCGGGCTTGTCGGAGGCTGTAAGGCAGACGAAATGAAATTTATGCACTTGGACACTTTCCTGTAATAATTCATGCAAAATTGAATCAGATATTCATTCCTTTGCAGCTTTAAAAGGATAATCAACTTGATAAACAAAAAAAGAAGTCAACAATAACAGTAGCGTAAAATTTATGCAGACAGTTGTCGCGGTCCGGCAACAGTTTTGCAAACAATAACTCAAAATTACTTCTTATTTACAATGTCAGCGCAGGCAACTGGCCAAACTTATCCCAGTTGTGGCATAAAACGACTAACTTAATAAGTAAGAATTTGCCAAAAATGACCATTTTATGAATTTGGCTTCCCTTTTTATTTGCTCTTAAGTGGTTGCGCTTACACATCGCAGTGTGCGCTGCTCATTTGCAGTGACTGTGCCACTGACTACCTTATAAATTATACAATGCATTGTCAAAATTGTCGCTTCAAAGTAAAATGTGCCAGTTAAATGAGAGAGGCAGGCAGTCAGATGGGCGAGGCCTGGAGGGAGAGGCTGGAAAAGGAGATAGACGCAGGGAAAGAGACAGAGAGAGAGGCAGAGAAAGAGGCAGACTGTCAGTCAATCAAGCTGAATATTTCATGCGTCAACTGATTGTGATAAAAATTGTGTGGCACGCCACGAAACTTTTGAGTGGTAGACAGAAATCCAATTGAAGCAAGAAAAAAGTCACATTACACATTTCATATTAATTTCATGTATTAAACACCTCGCACTCTATCACACATTAATTGAGAGCCTTAAACGTGGCAAGGAAGAAAATACAAAAAAAAAAAAAAAAGAGAGAAGAAAAGTTTTTTGCGGCTTATGGCGCAATTAATTGATACACATGAACACTGAACTGCGAGGCAACAAGTTTTTGCCAGAGCCAAAGTCAAAGTCGGAGTCAGTTGCGCAAAAGTTGCTCCTGAAATGCTTGGGATGTGTTTTCAATTTGGCGTCGACTTTCCGTGCCATCCCCGTCCCCCTTGTCTCCTTTCCCGTTCTCCCCTGGAGGAAAACGGAAAACTAATTGAGTAACAAACTTGGAACATGGCATTTTGTGATTGGTGGCGTATACGTAATAATAAAAGGACAAATAAGCAACAAACAAACAAACACACACAGAACAGCGCAGCGCAGCAGCCTATGTGTTTGCAACATCGCGTGTGTGTGTGTGTGTGTGTGTGTGTGTGGCGTCCCAGAGTCTATAAATATAAGATGAAAACTTTTCAACGAGATAAATTTAATTGGCGGCAATTTGTTGCAAAGCATACGAAGGAAAAAGTTGCCAAGAACACGCCAAGAAATATGAACAGCAATTGGCCAAAGGTATTGCCAATCTATAGCAATGTATAGATGTGTGCGTGTGTGTCGGTGTGTTTGTGAATTGAAATTGGCAACGCATGCTCTGCTGAAAGTTTGAAGTGCGTTTTTAATTTGTGGTAACAGCAGCGTCCATAACTTGCGCTGCGCCCCTGCGAACAAAAGGCATTAACTATAAGCTGTCTATACGATTATATACTGAACTCATTCCCTCCCTCTTCTTACCTCGTTCTTCATTTTTTTCTCGATTTCTTACTTGTAGAGATGCTGCTGACGGACCAACAAACGAACTGCGTGCTTGGCGCCTTGGGTTTGCTGCGTCTGCTGTTGCCGCAGCTCATACGCGGCTACTCGGCTGATTACCAGGATGATGGCGACTCCTTGGCGGATGCAGGCCAACATCAGTCACAACAACAACAACAACAACAGCAGCAGCAGCAGCTGGCTGTAACGTCGGAGTGCCGACAAATTATTGAAATTTATGATTATTGTTTGCACCTGCTGAGCACGCAGCAGACAACGAATCACGCCATCATAAATGCGGCACTGGAGGTCATCAATGGCATACTTCAGACCCTGGATGCGAGTCCAACAATGGCGCCTGGCCAAAGCGGTGAGATGAGTCTCGGGCAAAGTTTGCGGCAACTGCTGTGCAATCAACAACTGGAGCACAATGAGTATTTGCGGCGAAGGAAATCATTAAAAAATCAAATATTCCAATTGAAAAATTACGAACTGGGGGCAAGTCAACAACAGCAGCAGCAGCAGGCGGCAGCAACTCCGGCAACTGTACGACAAATGCAAATGCAAAAGAATTCAAATGCCAAACTGCAACAGCAAAAGTGTCAGGAGCAGCAGCAACAACAGCGGCGAGAAGGACTACAACAAAGTGGCAGCAACTTGCTGCAAGTCGTGGGAATTAATGCCGCTGCTGATGATGCTGACACCGAGAAAGATGCTGCTGCATCGAGTTCCGCTGCTGATGAAGGTAAAGTAAATAATGCAGATCAACTCTAGCTGAGCGTGACTTGCATTTCTGTAAGTGTGGGTGTGTGTGTGTGTGTGTTTGTGTGTGTGCAGTCATGTGGAAATGTGACATGCACACAGACTGACAAGCAGACAGAGCGACTGTGGGACAGCGAGACAAACAGTCAGACAGTTGGACAAGCCAACAGATAGACCGCACCGAAATCAAGAAGAAAATTGAGCAATGCCACTGCCAAGCAAGCAAACGCTGCTTGCTCGCTGTCTTTTGCCCACACACAAACACACAGAGAAAATGCGCATATGAAAATTATTAGTGCATGCTTTTAGGCGGCAGCGCATTTGAAATGAGGTCACTGCGAAATTTGCATTCGCCCGCGAGCGAAATGCTTCACAGATTCCGACTATTTACACACATTGTAAGGCTAACCCAATGCGCATTCTCTCCTTCTCTTTCTCCTTCTCTGTCGCTGTCGCTGTCTCCTTCCCGTTTGCTCTCTGGCGACAGGCAAAAAAGCAACGCGACGTAATATTAGAAATGCTGCACGCAGCATTAGCGAATGTGTTGCGAGCAGCGCATCGGACGATGAAGAGGAGCAGCAACAGCAACAGCAACATGATGACGATGATGCTGACGATGACATGGAACTGCTGAGCGCCATTGCGGACGATGAGTGCGATGGCTTTACAACGCTGTCGCAACTAAATGAAGCCAAACACAACATGCCACCAACAACAGCAACAACAACAACAATGCTTGATAAACTGATTGATGCCGCTGGTACGACTGGTTGCGAAAATGTTACGTCATCGCCTAAACCTCAGGCAGTGCAACATCAGAGCTCGCTGCAGAATCTGCTTGCCAGCGATGATAGATCCCAGCATTTGAGTGACATCGACAATGAATCCTTCAACAGCATCGATTTCGATGCGGAAATAACAATTGCTGGCGTCAGGGAGCAGCAGCAACAGCAACAACAGCAGCAGCAGCAGCAGCAGACAGCGACAACCGCAACAATGGACTCGACAACCGATTCAATGCCAGATGAAACAACAACAATTGGCACATTCTTCAACAATTTGTTGTCGCATTCAAATGCAGGTAAGTTTGTTCATGCCATTACAGTTTTATTGTTTGAAAACACCACGCAGAATTAGAAAAGTTTAAGGGGTATATTTACTACATAGGCAAAGGTTACGATAACTTTGACGTCGTTACAAACGCAGGCTTCAAGTAACGAAAAGTCTTTCTACTACTTGTAGCTGACTATTAAATAAAGATGATATATAAATGGGTTTGATTTTCAGCAAAACTCTTGAGCATTTTGGCCATCAAATCTTCAAGGATATCGCACTGAAAAGTATGCTAATAAAATTGAAATAGAACGTTGTGCATTAATTGATTGTAAAAAGAAAAGCACAACTGCGCAATATTTCACAGTCGTGCTGTAGTTGCATTTGCCCAGCTAGACAAATATTTCATTATTAAACTTCAAAATGCAGCAAGCGGGCGATTGAAAAGCTATTTTCATTTGATGTTATTGCGTTTCGCGGTCTGCCGTTGGCGCCAGGTTTTTTGTTTTCCATTTTACCACATTTATTTACAATATTTGGGCATGGCAATCAAATTATTTACATAATTCCAGTAGAGCGGGAAAGTAGCAAAAACAGAGGAGCCGAAAGCCAGAGCGAGAGACAGAGAAAGATAGTGAGAGAGACAGAGAGAGAGAGAGAGAGATTGAGCTGGGACAGACATCACGCTGGCAACCAATTTTGCATGTTGCCTTTTGCCAATTGCACTTGCAATTTAATGAAGCGTAATTGTTGTTGTTCGCCATGTTGCCTAGTCCCAATGGAGTCAACAACGGCACAAACAACAACAGCTAAATTAAATTAGGCAATGCTTGCACAAGTTGCTGCTCTTCCAGAGGCAGAGCTGTAGAGAGACACAGAGAGGGGGGGGACACAATAAAAAGGCAGAGTACTCGAGAGAGCGGTAGCGGCTTGGGGAGAGGGAGGGGGAGGGTGGGGGTGGGGAGCAAGGAAGTCAAGTTGCATGCATCATTTGTCGCTTCATTGGTTGCGCGTCGCTTGCAACTTTTTGCTGCTTTTGTGTCTCGTCTGTTCACATGGCAACAACAATAGCGCAAAGCAAAGTAAACGACATTGACAAATAAAATTTGCCGTTTGCCATTTGAAAATTCAATTCATTTTTTGATTGAGAAAAGCGCACGACGTCGCTGTTCAAACTCAGAGAACAGTTGTTGATATTTGAATGCATTCATTTATTCACTAATGGCAACGTTATTCGAACACGTTGCGTGCTCTGCAGCAGCAGCTTTAAGCATGACCTATTATAGAAAACTAAAGATGTCCCGTGTTTTGCAGTGGTTTAATAAGCACTCGAAATGTGCTGAGCACTAATTAAGCATCGTGCAGATGTGAGGTACCCGAAAAAAAAGAAAGAAAGTGGAAGCGCAGCTTAAACAACTATTTGACGTAAATGTTGGGCTTAAGTCCGTCGTTTGTATGCCGTCTCTGGCTCTGTCCGTCTTTGCGCCTGTACTTCTGTCCTCTGTCTGTCTGTGTGTGGGCTGCGGATTAAGCTTGAAGCATGGCAATGCATTTGCCGCGAACAACGCTCCCCGGCTCGTCTCTTGCTTGCACCTCCCGTTGGCTGTTTTACTTGCGCGAATGCTGCTGCCACTTGGCCAAAGCATCAGACTGCAAGTTGGCAACAAAGTGGTTAAGACAAATGGGTTACGTGATAAAATGCGGTTACTCAAATTGCATGTATGCAAGCTTACATCGTGTGTCCCTGTGTGTGTGTGTGTGTGTGTGTGGGGGTGGGAGTGTGTTGAGTGTGTGTTGGTTTATTTAGCATTGCCAGCCAAGCCAGAGTAGTGAGCTAGGCCAAAGGATCTGGCGTTCATTTAGCTGAAGTTGCTCTCGTTATTGCGCTCGCTGTTGTTTCTGCTGCTGCTGCTGTTGCTGTTGTTTTTATTGTTGTTGTTGTTGTTGTTGTTGTTACGCTTTTCTGCTTTTGGTTTTTGTTGTGCACTTATGCGCGCTATCAGCCTTTTTACGCTGCTTTCTGCTCCCCCTCACATGTTATTGTTGTTACTATTTTTATTTATTTTTTGTTGTTGTTGTTGTTTTCATTCATATATGTACGTATAAATATATGTATGTATATCAGCTGCCGCCAATCTTGATCCGCGCCAAACAGCATCAGGCAAAGCCCCGCAATTTGCATGCTCTCACTGCTGCCACGATGATTATTATGTCAGGTCCTTTGCTTCTAATTCTTGCCATTTGGAAATAATACAAATGTGAAACCCCTATTTAAAATTAGAAACCCGAAACCAATTGTTATGCTATTTTAAAAGTGTTCGCATTTAAAACTATGGTTAAATAGTAATTTAATTGGATTACGTTAAGCCTTTGAACAAATTTGTTTATTTTATTGGGATTTGAATTGTGTGCATTTATTTTTAATGCTTGCGAACTTTTCAATTCAAATACAAATATAATGAAACATTTAAATATTTCTGCATTTTAGAGCATTCAGAGTTGGTTGTGTGCCACAATGTCGCTGTTTTCATAAACAATTTTTGGCTGGTTACTTTGCATATGCTGCCGTTGCATGGGAAGTCGAGTAGCCCACGAGAGTAGGTAGAGAGTTGCCTTCAGTTTGCTTATGTGCGAGTGTGGATGTGTGTGTGTGTGTGTGTGGATGTGGATGTGTCACCCATAAAGTGCCAACCCCCATTTCCTTCACATTCCTCCAAAGCAGTTCCACATCTTGTTCTTGCGCGTTTTCCGTTCGTGACTGTCGCGTTTGCTACGCGGGCTATGTTAGCCTTTTTTTGTGTCTTTTTTAGGGTTTTTTCTCCTTTACTTTTTTTATGTGCCACATGCACATAGTTATGTGTTCATATGTATGTTGTACGCCCGCTAGTTTTATTCGCCTCTATAGTTGGTGTTGTTCTTCTTATTTTTAACGTGATTTTAAATAACAAAACTGAGTAAAAGTTTTTTTCGATGGAGAGAGGGGGGAGGGGGGTAATGGGGGCGAAGTTCTGCCGCTGTTTTATAACTGTTTCAATTTGTGTGCCACTCAAGTGCAAGTCGCCCCCGAGCCATCTGCACGCTGTTGTCGCCCCTTGCCGCGCTGCAGTTGGCAACTATTAAAGCATAAAATGCAGCAAACAATCCAGCATAATTACGTACATGATGCATTTGCCTTTTACTCCCCAAACACGCAACAATTTCATGCGGCACATAAAAAGTACCGCATAAAACCAAAACCGAGACCCAAACCAAAGCTCAGCCATTTGCGTTATAACACACTTTTTGGGTTCAATTTACAGACGCAATGAACACACTAATTTCATGTGCATAAAACTTAACTATCAACCATCTTAACCAATTTGGTAACTGCTGGGGGAAAAGTGAACTCCAAACCTTCCAGCTTCAAAGCAAATGCATTTTACGGCATCACATAAGAGTGCTTAGCCAAGGTTTTGATCATCTTGAATGTGCAACTGATTAGTTGCAATTTCTTAGAGCTTTCAGACAATCGAGTTGCTTGCCACAGCCGCTGCATTTAATTATCCTCTTTAGCTGGGGGGATTTTATGCTGAAGAGATGAATGAATTCATAATAATGAATTTCAAGTAGTGTTTGTGGAAACCAAAGTAACAATTAAATTTAGCTTTGCTCGCATCTTAAACTGCAGCTGTTGGATTTGTGTTGTTTGGAAAAGCGATTTAATTATTAATTATTACCACAAACTTACTTCGACTAGACTGTAAGACTGCAAATCATGAATTAGGAAATATGCATCTCTATTCCAAACATTTATCAAACTTAAATACTCAAACTTTCACTGCCCCTTCAACGCAATCGATGCATGCTTAGCGTGACTGCGATTTCAGTGCTTTCGATTCATCTTAAGTTTGAATTGTGCCAAGCATAAGCATCCGTTTCAAGGGGTCTGTTTAGTGTAAACAGCATAAACTGTTTACTGCTTCCATTCCCACTTCCAACCATATCCGTTTCCGCTCGGCACCGCTGCTCTAATTTTTATAAAGCGTGCATGCGGCCGGAACATCCATTAGAAAACGACAGCAGACGGCAACAACACGAACAACATGAGAAAACAAGAGCAGAAATTGCATCTTACAGATACGGCAGCTAAATAAAAACAATTTTTTAAGCCAACTTAAGTGCAGCTGCGGTCTGCGGCGCTGCCTCCTCTTGACCCCCGCGATCCCCTCGACCCCCTCTTGCCCCCTCGCCTCCCCACTTGGCCTTGCCACAGAGAACTTCCGTACATATCTATACACACACAAATGGTGTGTACTATAAAATTTGAGTTTTCAATTAATTTCCAATAGCAGTGGCCAATGCCGAAGGGGGGAATGTGAAGAATGTGCGGTGCAGATTAACAGCGCCAAGCAGCCGGACTAGCAGATACCCTATGTAAACCAACCCCCTTCGACTGTCGCTCTTTTCATTAGCTTCACTCCATTTTATGGCAATATTTTGCTCGTTGATAACCTGCCTAACAGTCACAACATTAATTGCCAAGTTTACTGTGCGCAATTAGATAATCGTTACGCTCGTCGCTGCACAGTGTATAAAACAGCAGCTTAACGGAATAGTTTAAGCGGTTTGTGACTAGCCAACTGAAAGTTTTCTGGGTATATCGTTTCATGTTTATTGCCGTCTCGTGTTTAGAAAGTTTACAACATTTCCCGTTTTGTTGCATTCTTAAAAGCCCCCATAGACCAAGCACACCCCCCCCTGCAGCCCCCACCCCCAAACTCCAAACTCGCACAATCGCGACAGACAAATGTGCCTGGTAATTGGCTGCAAGTTGAGCATCCCAGCGGTCGGGACGGGTGTCGAGATGCAAGTTGAAGATGCGCAGACTGTGAGGTAAGCTGGCAGCAAGGCAATCCACAATTAGCCAAGTTGGGAGCCAGTGCTGGGCGTGGGCATTAGTGTCAGACAAAGTTATCGGTGGGGGGGGGGGGTTGGCAAAGTTTTCGAGCGGAGAGTGCAGAGCACTAAAGTCGCCTCAACTGAAATTGTCTTATGCGCTCCGACTACTTACAGCCTCGGAGTCGGTCAGTAAGCTCTTTCGTCAATCAAGCGGCCCCAAATCCACGCCCGCCAAGTCACTGCCGCCAGCCACTGATAAATCGGATGCCGTTTCCACTGCCTCCCTGACGCTCTCGCTCAGCTCCTCGCTGGCCAGCAGCAGTGCGACCGGCGTCCAGGAGCGTCAGCCATCGATAGCCGAAACGCCCACACCCGTCGAGGAGTCCGGCTCGGCGAGTGCCTCGTACACCGCATCCACAGCGCTGCTGATGGATGCACCAGCCGCCGAGCAGGCGGTGCGAGAGAGCGAGGTGGAGGAGCCGCAGCTGCGACGCACGCCCAATGGTAAGTGTGGAGTCGGTTCGTGTGCAGCAGCCAACTAATTAGCTCTTTTATCCTCTGCAGCTAATCCCTTTCTGGCCGAGAACTCGCCGCTGAAGCAGACGATTTTAGCCCAAGCACTAATCAGCATTAAAATTGGCAGCATTCTGGAGCAGTCGCTGGTCTACTACACCGTTCGCCTGCTTTCCGCACGCTTCCTGCTCACCGGCAAAGCGGCTGGACTGCAACCGGACAGCGTGAGTCGTGTGTCCATCAAGAGCCTGTCGCTGACAGTGATTGCCAGCTGTGTGCGCCTGTCGCCGCGTGTCCTACAGCTGCCGCTGGCGATCAGCGAGCTGGAGCTGCAGCTGCTCACGGAGACCATCAGCGGCGACAGCACGCTGGCCTCGAGTCCGCAGAGCAGCAACAATTCGCAGCGCAGCGATGAGCTTGGCCAGCTGGAGGCCGAGTCGCTGAGTCGAGGTTCGCTGCTGCAGTCGAGCGAGGGCGACAGCAATCTGCTGCTGCTCGACATCAAGGACGATCACTTTGGACCCAGCACAGGTCCAGCGTACTTGCAGCAAACGTCGCCGACGCTCAGTCGCAGCGCTGACGCCGTCGTGTTGCAACAACAATTGGAGGCGAGACGTCAAGCGAGTGTGCAGAATTCGAAGAATTCGAAGCTGTCCAGGTCCGAGATCGTTGGCAGCTCCTCATACCGCATCACAGTCGCAGCCGAAGATGCGCCACCGCTGGCGTTGCCGCCGCGTCCGCCCAAGCGCACCAAATCGCTGCGCAAACGCCCCCAAGCCGAGGGGGGTGATGTGGCAAGTGTTGTGCCGTCTGTTGCTGCTGGCGGGCAGGCGGTGTCGGATGTGCTGCTTTTTCACGCTCACTGTGATCCCATTTTGCGTGGCGGCGTGCAGCAGATTGTGGGCAGCTTTGTGCTGGCAACGGGCGCCGGTCGCTGGCTGCCGCTGCAGCCACGCCTCAGTCTGCCGCATTTGCTGGCCATTTTGTTGAAGGTAGGTTGACCACATTACTCTATGGCCGGCGACAACAAAAGTGTTGCATAGCTACAGGCGCCACTTTGAGCTGAAGCTCTGTCCATCTATCTGTCTGTCTGACTGTCGAGTTTATCTGCCACGACTTAATGTGGCATACGATGCACTGTATGCATTTATCTATCTGTGTATACTCGTATCTTTGCCTGTTATTTGCGCTCTTTTTGCCCCTCTCCCGCCTCGTCACTTATGCATAACGCATACGCCGCGTTGTTTGCCGTTCCCTTTTGCTTCTTTATTATTTGTTCTATTTTTTTTTCCTTTTGCCTTTGCGTCTTCTTTATTTTTTTGCATGGCATTCTATAAATATGCGCTACGCCTCCACCTTTTCGCTGTACGTTTTTCTTTACTCCATGCCTTTCCTTTTTTATGTTAAACCAACAAGCTAACATATTTTAACACATGCAGGCGAGCACACATAGAACCCCACACAGACACAAACACAGACGCAGACACGTGTCCATATCAATGGCTGCTGCTGGCTTTTGAATATTTTCTAGCACTCTCAGTAGTTGTTGTTACTGCTGCTGCAGTTGCAGTTGCAGCTTAGCTGGCGGCATTTTGTGTCGGGTTGTTTTTCATTTGAAAATAAGAAAGAAAATTCTTATCGCCTTCGCAATGTGCAAGTGCAAATGCCCCTAAAGGGAGCAGCGCATCCGTTTGCCAATCCCTGCCGTCCCCTTCTCCCCCCATCCTCTTGCATTTGCCACCCACATTTCGGGCCAACTCGAACGCAGACAAATGTAGAATGTGCGCATAACTTGCACATTGATTTCTCTCTTGAGAATTGGTTAGGAACACATACTATATATAAACACATATATAGAGAAATGTGGCTTGCATTCGAATGGGGATTAAAGGGCGGCCGGAGAGAATGCGAGGCGGTTTCTTATTGAATTCAATAATTTAGTGGACGGCCGAAAATTTAAATTGCTTCTGGCCACCCAAAAGCGCAATTTGATTATGCAATGTTGTTATGCAACTGCAACTGCAACTGCAGCGTGGCAGCGTGCGGCAGTGTGGCAGCGTTGCAAACGGACGTGCCAGCTGAAAATCACATTAGATGCCTGCCCCATATAATGGCTGCAAATCCGTCTCAATGGCACTTGCCATGCCCTGCCACGTTGCTGTTGCTGTTGCTGTTGTTGTTGCTTTTGCTATTGTTGTTGTATGCAGAGTGAGATCTTCCCTTGAGGGCCCCAAGGCAACTGTGATAACAATGGCCCTTTTGGCCAGGCTTCGGCCCGAGTTTGGGGGTTAGGAGTTCGGCAAGGAAAAGCTTGTTAGGATTCGTTAAAAATGCAGACACACACACACACACACACAGTCACATACAAGCAACACATGTATGATTGTGCAAAACTTTTTGCTTGTGCAAACAATAAAACACAAATTCGCTTAACAGCGCAAACTGAGCTGGACTACAAAAAAAAAAAAACGGGTAAGAAAGAGAATGGAAAAGAGATTGGTAGGGAGCGGGTGAAGAGGAGGTGAAGGGGAGGGGAAGGGGAAGCAGTGTCTCGAGCTCTTTTACGTCCAAGTCTCCATTCTCGAGGCTATGCAACGAGCTTGTGTGAGAGTATAAAGAAATTTAGCCCAAAACTTTTGCCATCTTTTTTTTGTGTTGCAGGGCTTTGAGGACGAGATACACACAGTGGTCATACAAGCGTTGAATGCATTCGATAAGATATTTCCGCATGTGGTGTCCAAATATTTGACAGTGCCGCCATGTCATTATCATGCTCATCAGAAACGACAGCAGATGCAGCAGCTGGAGCTGGAGAAGCAGTCGGAGCCAGAGCAGCAGCAGCAGCAGCCAAGTGGACAACAAAAGGGTCCTGGCCAGGGCCAAACATTTGGCCAACAAACTTTTACAAAGAATCTGGATAATGCCTTAAGCAGTCAGCAACAGCAGCAGCAGCAGCAGCATCAGCATCGAGACCCAGAGCAGCAACAATGGCACTCTAACGATGACAACTTGAAAGCAGGCGAGGCCAGGATATGTGCCAGGTCTTCAGCCACTGATAATGATGAGCTGCTCGTTGCTCTTTTGAATGATTTTCAATTGCAATCGAATCGTATGCAGCAGCAACAGCAGCTGCTCGAGTCCGAGCCACCGAGTAACTACAACGAGGACAACCAATTTAATGAGCCCGGTTCGTGCGGCTGCCGCTGTTGCGTGT
Organism: Drosophila siamana; assembly: GCA_035047445.1. Lineage (NCBI taxonomy): Eukaryota > Metazoa > Arthropoda > Insecta > Diptera > Drosophilidae > Drosophila > Drosophila siamana. Next base: position 11,480,987 of record JAWNPP010000004.1, on the reverse strand, counting down.
TTGCCATTTCACCGAAATTGCTCTTGAACAAACTTCGACTGTGTCATTACAATAAATATTGGCTGGTCCAGAATAAATATGCCGAAGTTATATCCAATTTGAATTACGTACTGCTGCGCTCCTACTACGCAAATATCGACAGTGCCTTCGACAGCAGCATTGAGAGCGATGACAATGACGATGGAAACGGGAAGGATAAACGCTATGGTGGCTTGCCTAACGCCTGCAACTGGAAGGAGGCTGCCAACAACAAGGACATTGTCTGCACTTATGAGGTAAGTTCAATCGAATCGGCTTATTACCAACCAACGAAAAACCAAAAAAAAAAAAAAAAAAAATCGAGACGGGAAAAAGACAAGTGAAAAACCAGAAGCGCATTTTAGTCAGGCCAACAAGTTCCCCCTTGGCTCGACTTGTTGGGGCTTGTCTTGGCTTGTTTATTGTGCAGATTTTCATGCGTCCCCACCAGCTCGCTCCCCCCTCGCCCACTAAGCATTTTGCTGGCATCAAAAGCAATTGTAATGTGCCACCCCCGCCGCCGCCGCCGCCGTCGTCTCACGGTTGCCTTGAAGTGCCTCGAGTACTCTTCCTAAACGCGGGCAACATACACTTATTGAACTTTTGTGCACTGAAGTGTGGCTCTTTGTGCATCTGCAGACTGCCCCCGATCCGATTCGATCTGATTGACAGTTTGTTTTGCTTTTGGGTTTTCGCAGCACACACATACACACACATACACACCCATGTATGAGCATATAAAAAGTGTATATGTATGTGTATACTCGTATTTGTTTATTTATTATTTTGACAAAGCCAAGCAATTTGCTAAATGGTAAAAGGGACGTACATACGTGTACAGAGACTGGAGAGTTAGCAAACAATTGTGAGTGCCTGTGTGCCTGGCAGTGTGTGTGTGTGTGTGTGTGCGTGTGTGTGTGTGTGTGCGTGTGTGTGTGTGTGTGGCACGTATGGCAGGCATCCGCACACAAGAGGAAATGACACTTGCAAGAGCCGAAGAAAAGCTTTTGATTGAAAACTGTTGACTAAGAAATTAAAATACTTCTCGAACGCTAAATAAATTTATGAAAACGTCAATTTAATATACTTAAACACACACAGCAAACCAGAGTAGAAAAGAACGAGAGTCAATGTGTCTCAACTTGCAGTAAATATGGCCATAAAGCGGACTTGTTGTTACTCCAAGTTGCAGTTTACTTGCTCTCGGCTGTTGTTTTGTGATTTACAACGCTTGTCGATCTCCCGCAGGCTCAATTCCTGGACGAACTTCTGCAGCTGCTGGGCGATGATGATGCGCGTGTACGTGAACATGCCGCCTGCTGTCTGTGCCGCTTTATAATGCAAACGGCGCGCCAGCAACAGCAGCAGCAGCCAACAGCAACAGCCCCAGCAGGAGCAACGACAACAACATCCACATCACCAACAGCAGCAACTAAAATGGAGGAAGGCAACTCAACTGAAACTCAACAAACTAATTTCAATTTGCTTTGGGATTTTTTCGACTATCGCATATTTGGCAGCATGTCCGTGACGTTGCGTAATTTATTCCGGGCAAGCTCAACGATTGCTCCGCCAATGTCTACGGACGCCGTCGGCGAGCACGGCATCAGCAGCATCAGCAGCAGCGGCGGCGGCGGCGGCTTCGGCAGCAGCAGCGGCAGCCATGGCTCGACAGAAGGAGTCGGTGCAGCCGCTGCGGCGTCGGCCTACTTTGATGGCAGTTACTACAGCGGCGGCAACAGCAACATCAATGGATGTGGCAACGGCTACGGCAACGGCATCTCGGATGGTCATGTTTTTGCCTTTGGATTTCAACGTCAAATTGCGCAAGAGGAAAAAGTTTTGGCCAAAGTTTTGTATCGCCTGACAAATAAATTGATGACGCTGAATGATAAAAGTATGCAGGTAAATATTTGTATTCAACTACATAGCATTGCCAATATAAAACGTAACTAGGTGGCGCACTACTAATAAACAACAACCACATTTCACTCTCCCCCTCGCTCTCTCTTTCAGTTTGGCATAATTTACGCGCTGCGTCTGCTGCTAAAACACTTCAATTTCGTGGACTATCAACAGGCCTGGACGGAATTCAATTTCATAGAAATTTGCATGAGCTACGCCTACTACAACAGTGCAACAGCTGCGGACTTGAATTGTCAGAACGATTTGATTGATGTGATGGCCAAATTAATGGCAGGTAAGCACAAGAACTCTCCCACAGTAGTAAAGGGGCTCCAATCTCCTGCGCTCTCTAAGCAAACTTCAACTACAGCGTACTCTCATTTCCGTTGTGCATTTATCTATATATATTTGTACACAGCAGCTATGCAAGTTGTGTGTTGCATTTGTACAAAACACAATTCGCATGTTCGTCTGTTTGCCATTTGCGTGCCTCAATGAGTTCTCGGTATTTATTGAATTGGTAGCTGAGGCCATGGAATGCAACATTCCGCATTTTGGCTAATTTGAAGCGAGCCACATTTTAATACGATATAGCATAGTATTTGTGCATATAGACAGAGATATATGTAGATAGCTACATAGCATAAAAAGCTTTAAAATGTGCATTTAATTGTAACGCGTGTGGCGCTGCCTATTAAATGCCATAGAAACATTCATATAAATCATTTTAATTAATTGTTTGTCATTAAATGGATTTGCATAAATATTTTTCTACAACTCCGGCGTGGGCGTGGCACTCAGCTCTGCTTTGCATTTTTTGCTGCCTTCGCTTTCGCTGCTTTGTTTCAATTGTAATTTTAATCAAGCAAAAACACAAATTAGCATAAATATTTTTAATTTTCTCTCTCAGCATAATAATTCAATTGTAGTCTACAATTGCCAGGCAAAAAACCAAAGCAATAAAAAATGACTTAAATGTAAATAAGCTACAGCGATACGCTGTCACTTTTCTGACAGACTAAGCAATACACTGCAATAAAATATATGTGGCCGGCTTCCTGTGAGACTTTGCGAGTTGTGGCATTACAGCTTTTCGACAATTTGTTAATAATAGATAAATCATCGGTGCATCGACGTCTGTTGAAAGCGTGCCGCACGTGAGCGTATAGATTTCAATTTGCATTTGCCATTTAAGCCAACTAACTGGGCCCACACACTAAATTAAGCGTTCGTTCGTTGCGTCAGTTGTGAAATATTTAAACGTTTGATATAACTCGGTTGTGTAATTAAATAATTTTCAACAGCCTCATTAACGAACTGCGCCTACAAACAACAACTGCAACGGCAGCTATAAAAACAACTAACGGCGAAACAAAAAAGGCCAAAACAACAATGACAACGAACCGAATCGCGCGCTAATAAACATTTTAATTCAATTTACCAAATTGCATAACACAAAAAAACCAAACTTCAACTCAATTTCATTATTGGCATTTACATAGCGACGCTATCCCAAAGCCACGCCCACTTTTAGAACATTGTCGTCGTCGTCGTTGTTGTCGTTGTTGTTGTTTGTAGTTTATCGCTGTCATTGGCAGAGTTTGAGTTATATTTTTTTTATTTTTTGGGGTCGGTCTAACGCCAGCCGCATATGCATTTGGCATGCGCTAATGTAAGCCACCATAATCAAAAAGTAATTAAATTATTAATAAACCATTAAATGTGAAATAGTTTTCGTGTCACGAGAGCCCCTCCAATTTGCCGACACCCCCCACTGCCCCCTCCCCGTGTTACGTGCTGCTCTTATCACCATAGGAATTTGCATTTGTGCATGAGCAAATAATTTAATTTTTAAGCCCCGAGCGCTTTCGCACCTCCAACTATGCCATGCCAAAAGGGCTGTCATGTAATATATAAATATTTATACACCCACATGCATTCACAGTGCCTCTGTGTGTGCGTGCGTGTGTGTGTTGGTGTGTGTTGGTGTGTGGTGTGGCTAGCTTATCCAAGCATCGATTTCAAACATAAAATCGGCAAATGTTTTAGGGCTTTTTGGCGAAATATTCTGTGATAAGTTTTGACAGTATGCAAATAACATTTTTGCATGCGCGACAAGCAACTACAACAATAACACGCACGTCGAATTGTTGCCAGTTGCCAAATTTAATAATTTAAAAAAGATTATTAAAACCATGACAGATAAGATGGATGAATAGAAGAATAGATTTGTACTTTGTGCTCGAATAACTAACAATTTTTATTGGTTACAAATACTAAAACTGCATATCTTAAAATAAGAGGGGGCGAGAGAGGGCGAGTATAACTGTAGAATCGCGACAACAAAGTTATGCACTTCAGTTCTTCCAGATTGAATGATTGTAATTGGTCTGAGATGCTCTCGCAGCTTAAACAGCCAATTGCTCTTTGGAAGCCCCGACAATTTAATGATATTTGGCTCTTTTCGCTTGGCAATTTATAAATTGTAATGCGGCGCATTATTACTGAATTAATTCACTTGTTTTCAATGCCGCCGTTGAGCTCATTTGGCCAGCGTTCGTTCGATGAAAAACAGAATATGCCATACAGTGAGCATTGTATGTTTGCGGCCGTTGTGCTGTCCGTAAATGCTCTGACTGATGGCCCAAGTGTATATCAAACTGACAACAGGGCGACGGAGTGTTGTGCTCTGGCCGCATGGCATTAATAAAAATATTACGCATACGCACGGTGTGCAACTGAGAAGCAGCATAATATGCATTTATTTATTGATCGATCGGCGAGTGGAAGTAACGAACTCGTCATGCTCTTACGGAATGCAACAGAATTCGTACAATTCGGTTTTTTTTTAGTACTCTTTTTATTCGTTGTTGATATCTTTCAACAGTAATTGTATAATTTGAAACGATTGAAGGAGCTCAAGAGGTTAAAGTGTGTGTGCTCGACTGTCTGCGGCAAGATGCCGCTGTTTGCCAGCCAGCTGTAGAGCAGACGGTGGCCCTGCGATGTGTTATGAAAATGCGCCTACATAAATAAATATAAATTAGCATCGGAACTGTGGCGTCGTCTCATTATGTGCAATTTTCAATTAATTAGTAAATGTAATGCAAGCCTTTTCCCTCAGCCAACCTTTGCGTACACCTCATTGTACACCTCATTGGCTGCGCATTGTCGTTTTGTTTATAGCTCTCCAATTCTCTTTTTCTCTCGGGGCGGGAGGCTGTAGTCGAATGGCTCCCCGAACACTTAATATTTATAAATATTTATGCGAATACAATTTAATTTATTTGTGAAAAAAAAACAAAAAATGAGAAGCGAGTCTACACAACAACAAAAAATTATAACTTTTTTGCGTTTGCATTTTCTTTGCGTGTACAAATAAAATTTTTTAGTATTTGCTGCCGTTGTTATATTGTTGACATATAAATTGAAATGTAGCGTGACTGTACGCACTCACACACACACACGCACACAATCATGGACGAGCACACACACGGTTTTAATGAATGCATATAAATCATAGCATACTTTGAAGCGCTTTCCGCTTGTTACCTATGCAATTTTTGCTTTAATTTCACATTATTTGTTTGCCTTTGATATTTATACAGTCATGCTGTCGCTGTATTATTTTTTTTCTCTCTCTGTTTGTATTGTTAAATATATTTTATTCTTCGCAATTTTTTTTTTGTTCATGCTTGCGTATTTTTATCGGCCATTTTTACAATTGCAAATCCATTAAATGATTTTTTAATTTTCCGATCTGCAATTACGTGGCATTTGTATAATTTTAAGCGCCTGTTGGCATTTTAACACAATTAGCTGATGCCGTGTTCGTTGCTTAATTTGTCATTAATATGCTCTTTTTCTCATTGTCCTTGTCCTTACACACCGTTTACCCCCCCAATCTTAACTACTCAGGTGGCATGCTGAGCAGCGGCGAAATGGTGCCCACACCGCAGCTGGACTTTCTGCTGCGTCACAGCGTCAAGCTGCTGAACATCTACTATCATCTGGTGTGCAATCAACGACCGTCGCAGCCGAGCAGCTCAAAGATGGCCAAGACGGGGGGCAAGAGTGAGCTCTTCACGCTGAACAGCAGCGCCAGGGAGTTGGCGTTGATGCAGGCGCTGGGTTACTTTGCCAGCGATTACGTTTACATGAAACTTTACAACATTTTAAGAGGTGCTAATGACAGCTACAAGGTAAGTCAAAGCCGCAGGTGAGGACAGCACAGCGCGGCGCACAGACAAAGAGTGAGCGAGAGCGAGAGCGAGAGCGAGTGAGTGAGAGATGAAGACGCCATTAAGTCGCGGCTGGGGCTGAAATGGCAAAAGTTGTCTGGCACGTGCGCTGAGATTTACCAATTCTCCAGTTCCAGTGGCAGTTCCTCGAGCGGGCTCCAATTTCATTGCACGTACAGCGCAATGCGCCGTTTTATATGCAACACTTTTCTGGCAACACGCTGCCTCGCAATGAGTTGTAAAAATGCAATGCGCGACGAAGAAGAAATGCCAGGCAACAACATCTCTTGACTTTCGACTCGCAACTTCAACTTCCACTTGAACTGCAACTTTTGACTTGACTGCTTGCATCTCTCCATCTCACCATCTCTCTCGGCTCTCTGGCATTCTCATCTCGCGCCGAAAACTTGTCTGACTTAATGGGTGCATTGCATTAGGCGTGGCGTTGGCGGTGGCGTTGGCGGTGGCGTTGGCGGTGGCGATGGCGGTGGCGGCCAATAAAATGCCATCATTTTAGCCATGCTTTTAGGCACCACACTCTCTGTGTGGCTTTGTGTGGTGGTAAAAACTCTTACTTGTTTTCTGCTTACAGATAACCATAAATCACGAGGCTGGCGGCTTATTAATTTGCCTGCTGAGGAGCTGCCTCAATGCGTTGAGCTTCTGTCTGGAGGCGATGCCGCCGCCGGCGACCGCAGCGCTGGCAACACCAGCGTCGCCGGCATTGAAATTAATTGAAGAAATACAACAGTATTTGACCAAGCTCATAAATTATGCGCCCGGCGAGTGCGTTGCATGTCTGCGGCAACTGTTGAAATATTTATTTGGCCAAAATTATGCAAGCGAACTGCAAAGGCACCCCGACAGCACAAGTGCTGGCGCTGGCGATGGCGATGGTGATGGTGATGGTTATCAGGCCGCATTTGTTCGTCCCTATTTTGCGGCCAGGCGCTGGGGCACCACAACGGACTTGCCACTGCTGCCAGCTCCCACTATGAACCCAGTAATAACCACAACAACAACAGCAGCAGCAGCACCAATGCAACAACTAATTGCAACGCCCAATGTGCTGCCTGCCACACTGGGCACGTTGTTTGTGCGCGGCATGCAGATGGGATCACCGCCGGCGAGTGAATGTGTCCGGCTTATAAAGCTATTTGAGCCCTTGGTCATCTACTGTCTGACGGTGAGTCGGTTGGCAATTACTAATTAATTTTAGTAGTTTACCAATTTGTTTGATTAAAAATGCGCAGACACAAAGCGCTGTCATTTATGCATGTCTGCATATGCATGCAACTGCGCTACTCTTCTTTTATTTATGGCAAACATTTACCAAGCACTTGCACTATTCTCTGCTCTGCCCCTCGCCAGCTCTTCATGAAGTCGAATGCGTTGATACAGGCGCCCATATTGAGGCTGCTATCGCAGCTGCTCGATCTGAATGTAACGTACAGCATACTGGACTCGAAGAGCGTCATATTCGAGCAAATACTCAACAATTTGGACTTAATTGAATGTGGCATCGATAGGTGAGTGACCGTGGCCACAAGTGAATCAAGCAATCGCATCGACGAATCTAACTCAACACCTTAACACTTTCCTTCCCATAGAAATGCGCATATTACAGTGCCTGCCATGCTGCAGTTCCTCATGCAGTTGACGCACAAGAGCGATCGTCCCTTGATTACCATACCGAAGATCATCAGCATTACCAACAATTTGCTGGCCAACGGCGCCGTGCGAGATGTGGCGCTGTTAGCGCTGAAAACGCTTAGCTACGAGCTGTTCTTTATGCACAGTCCCAACGAGGAGGCACTCGACCACATGCCGGGCGACGATGCAGCTGATGGAAATGCCTTGGCCGAGGGGACGCCGCGTGGCAAGTGCCAAAGTCCGCTGACCGTGGTGCCCACACAGGATACGAGGGAGGCGCTGTTGGCCCAGCGCCGTGAATTGGACACACAAAAGGAAGTTGTACTCGGCATGCTGGAGAAGTTCATTGATGCACGCGCCGTTCAACAGTTGTTGGCCCTGTTGCTGCTGTACGAGCGCAGTTTGCAGCAGCTGGACGCCCCCGGCTATTTGAGTGCACAGGATGCGAATGTCGTCTATGGGCTGCTCTGTCGTGCCCTCGCCACCGGTCAACTGCGAATGCACACGTTTGCTGATCTGCGGCTACTCGAGAGCTGCTTTCGCAACAATGGCAACTATGTGCTGGCTGGCAGCAAGGAATTTCTGCAATTGCTGCAGCTCTTCATCGAGCAGGTAAGCAAGCAAGTTTAAGCGCATTTCAATTTTCAGACATTCACAAACCTTCACTTCCCTACAAATGAGTGATTAAATATCGAGAATACGTCAAAGATGAGTTGTCACCGACTGGTTGTGATTGGTGGCAAAACACTTTGCACATACAGCCTACAACAGATTTGCATTTAGTCGGTGTCGGTTTGCGTGCTTGATAGCATAATTGATATAATGATACAAATAATGGGCCACACACTTGCCAGATATGTATGTTATGTATAGATACATATGTATGTATAGACCCACAGGCATAGACAGACAACAGGCTCACTTAGAGCTGCTAATAGCATTCGCACAGATTGAATGTTATCGTCTTTCATCACACAGAACAAACGAACGTTGAACGAGACAAACAAGAGCGGAATTTAAATTGAGCTTGTTGGCATTAAATTTCCGTTTATTCACGTACAAGGCCATGAAATGAATGAAATGAAATGAAATACAGTTGCTGTTGTCTCCCATTTCTCTCTATTAATTCTGTCTGCAGTCGTTGCCAAATGTGATCTGCCAGCGCCATAAATAACCTCAACCCAGACGCAAGACGCATGAATATTGATAAATAGAGCAATTAAAATTTTCGTATATTTTGTGCGTAATTCAAACAGATTCGTTTTGCCGCATTTAAAGGGTATGTGGTAGTTCAAACAATTATGACTATTTGTCTAAACTATTCACACAGTTGAGTGCAATAAATTTGCAAGAATTAAAAGCACAAATCCGGCTGGCAAACATTATATACACTTTTACTCTATTATTTAGTTGGAAAATTAGTAATAAATAAAAAATGCACTGGTACTTCATTTAGTGCTTGCAATTGGTTTTTTTTTTGTTTTGTTTTTTTTACTTATTTGTGCCTTATATTTCACTCATTTGTCACACTGTGTTTGCTGTTAAAGTAGGCAATGCGAATGGTTCATTTAACACTTGTGCATCAGTTGAGGTTGTTGTTGCTGTTGCTGGTGGGTTCATCAACGATTTGTCATTCCGCCCGCTCACCTGCACGTCCGACAAATGCTCCGGCTTCAGTTGTTGCTGCTGCTTCTGCTGCTGCTTATTTGCATTTACATGCACACGAATGCACTTTCCTGCTGTTGAGGTGGAGGTTATATTACTTTTTTCCCGTCTTTATTTTTGTCGTTGCCACCGCCCGTTGCCCGTTGCCCGTTGCCCATTGGCTGTTGCATGTGGCGCCGTAGTTAATGTGGCACATGTCGTATACGTGACATTTTTAATACCTACGCTTCAACGCCGCACATTTTCAACTATTAATGCGCATTTAAGCTACACATGCATTAACTGTCGACCTGCCAGACCAGTCAGCCCCGACAGCCCCGACCAGAGCAGACCCCGTGTGGCAAAAGCAACAGGACACCACTCTGCCCAGCCTAGCCAAATGAACTTAATTACACACTCCCTCTCGCTTTTGCTCTCTCTCTCTCAATCTATCTATATGTAGCTGCCTTTCTCTATGTTTGTTGTGTCTGCGTTTGTAGGCAGTCAATTGCATATGAAGCGCTTAACTTAACTCAGCCGCTTGGCCCAAGTGCTCGAGTGTTGCAGTCAGTATCGGTGGCAACATATCGTTTGATACATTGGCATGCATCACGTATCCAACATTAGAAAGGGGCCAAATTGAGCCGTTCATGTTGCCCCCCTTTGCAGCACTTACGGCTCGACTTTACTATAAATATGTTGCATTTGTAGTTCGTATTTTCGCTGGCGTTTGCGTCGTCGCTGGCTATTCAACTTCATTTAACTTGTAATTAAATAGCACAGCTTAAAAACTTGAACCAATTATAGTTTATTTAATTTGACGCTGTGCGAGCTGAAAGAAGCACGAGAAAAAATCAACAACCATGTGCGCAGTTGGCAATATTAGACTACAAAGTACTCTGTAATCGAAGCATGCTTTAATGCAAGTGTATGGCGTCAACGATGAGTTTGTCCTATATTGTGAGGGACAATTTGAAAGCCTCAATTCATTTCTTCGCTGTTATTAACCTCCCAAGGACTGTAGTTGATTGAATTATTGAGAGACCTAATGGTTTTGTCAGTTTCAAACTGTTCATGTTTGAACTTGTATATTTTGTATATAGAATAAACCCAATTATAAAATTACAGGGCATCCATTTACACAGCCCACGCACTTTTTGCCAGCTAGGTGGGCATAAGTAATTAAGTTGGGCAATGAGCGCATAAGTCAATGCACGACTGGCTGAGCAACAGCCTTGCCTTCGCCCCCTCCCCCATTCCTCTGGCTTTCTGTCAGCCATTCCAGGGTATATATACATGTGTGTGTGTGGGTGTCTGTGTATTTTGAGGTTGGCAAAAGTTTATGGCATCAACATTTTAATTGAAATTGAAAATGCGCCACAACTTAAATAACATTTTGCGTGTAAATATTAAAAAAAAAAAAAAATACAAAAACAAAATAAACAAGTGAGAGGCGTAGTGAAAAATGCTTATTTGAAATTTACCGCCAAGAGGCAGAGAGTGTGAGCTTAGATTTAATTGCATTGCATGCACCACACACACACACACACACACACATACTATGTGCAAGTGTCCTGGGGTATCCTTTCTAATTACAGGCAGAAAATATGTTGATGTTGTCGCTGGCAACTTTGTTACTGCAATTTATGCAAAGTTTCACACTTTGCCGCACTGGCGACCATACGAAAGAGTCGAGCCATCTCTCCACTCTTCTCTCTCAGCCACTTTCTTTATGCTTGTTTCTTTTTTATTTTATTTTTTTGCAGGATGTGGGCAAGTTCGGTGATTTAGCGCTGGCAATGATTACGCTGGCAAATGTAATCCTTAAGACCGAAGAAATTTATCTGGTGAATCACATAAAACTTTATTTGAAAAATAATCCAACGGCCGCCGCCGCCGCCGCCGTCGCTGCTGAAGCTGAGGCTGAGGCTGTGGCAGCAACAGCGAGGACAACAACAACAGCAAGCAGTGCACTGCAGTGGCAGGATGAAGCACCTTCGACATCATCGGCAGCTGCCGCCGCCAGAGCAGCGGCCATCTCGTCGAGAGCCGCCTCTCGTCCCACGATAAGCGAAATTAACTACTTTGCCAAAGTTCTGTGCGAAAAGCTGGTCGGCTGTCTGGATGCGGCGCTGCTCGGCAACGACCCTGGATCATCCACAGCGACAACGGCAACGCAGTGCTCGAGTGCTGCCTATTGCCAGCTGGCCGCTCGATTCGTTAGCGCGCTGCACAATGTTTGCTGTCGCTCACGGCACAAGGATGCGCTGCAATCAGTTTTTCGTTTGGTTTTGGCCGAATCTGAATTTCTCTGTAAATACTACAATTTGCTGTTGATGAGTGCCGCGGGTGGCAGCGGCAGCGGCAGCGGCGTCGGCGGTGGCGCCGCCAGCGAGGCCCTCGAGCCGCTGCTGTTGGCCTGCCTGCAACTATTGCTCTCGATGCGTATGATGGAGCCAACGGTGCTGCTGGCCCAGGCAGCCGAGCTGCCGTTGAAGTGGAGCCTGCAGCGTGCGATGCTGGACGAAGTTTGCCGTGCAACTGCGGTAAGTACGCGAGGGGTGCGGCCTGCAGGCTGCGGACTGCGCACATTAGTTTAATTTGAATTTGGCAGTCGGCAGGGTGAGTGCTGATTTAGCCACTGGCTATGCCACAACTACTACAACACGAACGAAACGAGACCAGTGCGATCCCTTGCCAGCTGACAGTTGTCGTGCTCGTAATTTTGCGGTTCACCGCGTCGGGTTTGGTTTTTGGTTTCCGGTCTTTCGGTTTCCGGTCTATCGGCCGCTCACACTACAGTCCAGTAGTTGGCCATAACTCAGTAGATGGCTGTCGCTGCTGCTGCTGCTGCGTTTAAACTGTTGTCCGGCCAAATGTGGCTTAAAGCACATCGCTCGGTACAGCGCATAATTTTAATTGATTGCCACTCGAACATGCGCCACTTGTCGGCTAATGGCCGCCAGCCGCCAGCCGCCAGCAGCGAGCAACCAGCAGCTACCCCGTCCGCCATTGGGGACCTCAGCGCATTGCAAATCACAACTGAACTAATTGCAGGCACACGATTGGAGTCCGCAACAAGTGCGCCGCCTGTGCGCCGGCAAGTATCTGAATTTCCTAATTGCTGACCACTTCGAATTCCTTTGCGAGCTCTGCCAAGTGCGTCCCGAGTGCGGCTCATTATTGCAGCAGGCGCTGCTTCGCCATGCCGCCAAGCTGAACAAAGTAAGTACAAGAGGTGCCCAGCATTGCGTAGCTCCTTTTCATTCGCCATTTCGCATCACAATTGAAGCCTTGCCATCGTCTACTGTTTTCTTATTTTCTTTTACATTTATTTCTTTAATGCGCCTGCCTTTGTTTGCGGCCTCTTTTCCCCCCTCTCGTCCCAAAGCACTCGATACGCAGCGTCTTGCGTCTGCTGAGCCGCATTTGCGAGCACCGTTCGTCACCTGCCGCCTCATTGCTGGCTTTGCAGCTGCTCAGTCGCCTCCATCAGCTGCACGCTGGCCAGCGTGCTCTGCAGTTGCCGATGGAGCGACTGGCCCGTCGATTGGCCGCCCAAAGTGACCCGGCCACAAGGAGCAGCATCTATGAGCGGCTGCTGCAGGGCGAACTGGCCGGCGATGACGACCAGGACGAGCTGCGCACCATGCTGTAAGTAGAGGACACAATTATCCGTTGAGTGCTGCGACTCTTGACAGCTATTTAAATCAATTATACACTGCCCTTCGATTCGAGGAACTGCATTTTGCTCTAGACTTTGTCAAGTCTGAAGTTTACTTTATTTTTAAGTAAAACACAAAGTTGAGGACAATATTTAATTAGTTGCAGGTTTAATTTTTTATTTTTAAATCTCTGGACTTTCCAAAGTATCTTGCAATCTATTTATACAATTTATTTAAAGTCTAAGATCTTCTGTTCCATCTGCAAACATATATTTTGCCAGTACTTGCGCTTTTGCAGAGCATGTGTAATTCGTTTGCCTTGCCGCAGTATTGTGAGCTCTGTTTTATTTATATTTCACTGCGTGCCATTACAGGCTGAAGGACCTCGAGTGCCCGCAGGACAATGGCACAGCCGTGCCGCCGCGCATAATTGATGAGAGCTGGCTTTTCGGTCAGGTAAGTGGATCTTCACTGCGTTGGCTAATTTATAGAGTCCCTCTCTTCAATCGCTCTGAATCGCTTTTCTTTGTCGACTTCTTGGGGCACTTCGATTCACCAATTTGCACTCGCAGCTAATCAAATTTGCCACACAACACGCGGACGCGCCACAGCAGCAGGAGCAATTGATGCGACTGCTGCTCGAGATCAAGTCGGAGGCCAAGTTGCAGCGACTGTTGCGCAGTCTGGGCGCGGTGCAAGAGGCACGACTGCTGCGCCATGCCCTGGACGGAGCGCTGTCCTCGATGGTGGCCGTCTTTCGGCAAAAGTGCATACAACATGCGCCGCACATTAGCTACATGCAGCTGCCGCCGCTGGCGCGTGTTGCATGCGCGTCGCTGATGTCTCGGGTCGCCAGCACAACGACGCTCAACGCAGTGGACGATGAGAGTGGTGAGCAGTTGAACGTGGTGCGGGCGTTGACCACGCTGCTGCGTTTCACACACAGCCTCGAGCAAATGGCGCTCATTTACATCGATGCCCGGCACATTGAGAAGTTTGTCAACGAGCATTTGCTGCGCCACGAGCAGCTGCCATCGTTGCTCGCTTATATGCGCTGCTTGGCGAATGCCTTGCGGCAACAGCTTCAATCCGAACTGGATGCCAATGCTGCTGGCCAGGATGGGCTAAACGTGATGCTGAGCTGCCTGGATGCGCTGTTGCAGCAGCCGCGTATCTGGTGGGCACTCAATAGCAGTGGAGATGCCTCGTTGCGAGTGGAATTGCTGGAGGTTGTGGTGCTTACAGCTCGCCGCATGCTGCAGGATACAATTTTCTATCAACGACATCGTCTGCATGCTGTATCACACAGCCCGGCGCCGCAGGCTATTTTCCTAGCCAAATTGATTGAAACGCAAATGGATATGGAGTCGGAGACGCAGACGGATGCGGACACGGAGTCAGTGTCCTTGTCGAGTTCGAGGCGAGCAGATGAGTTGACTGCAGGGCATGCGTTGGTGCAGGTTCATGTGCCGCTGGTAAGTGCCACATTCCCATTGCTCATTTATCAGGGGCGACTTTCTAGCGTCAACACAGTCTCACACACTTTGCTCTTCGTTTCAATTTACAGTCGCTTATCGCATCCATTGGCACCTCATTGCTGCGCACACATGTGTTCTATGCCTACGCCGTGACGCCCTACGAGCTCATCCAACAACAGCAGCAGCACCAGCAGCAACAGGCAACAGCAAGTGATGGCAAGCTGCCCACCATCCCCGTGGATAGTCTGAGCGATGTGGATGTGCTGCGTCAGTTTGTGAAGCGGTGAGTGTATCTATCGACTGTCCTAATTAACTGCGAATCCTCCAGTGTGCTCACCTTGAGCCACTTAAGTTATGATTTTGTCAATGTTTCTACATCGGTTGACCACGAGCAGCCAGTAGCCAACAGCCAGCAGCTGCCACCTGCCACACACAACTTTGTTGCTGACAATGCTATGACAGGCTTGACGAGCGCTTGGCAGCCACATGCAGAGCTGAGCTGGGCATGGAGCATGACGATGGTTAAGGACAACCGCAGCTTGTATTAGATGCAGTCAGCATTGCTCTAGCTCTCTGTGTGTGCCATGTGTTTGTTTGTTTTCGTTTGTAGTTGTTGTAAGTTGTCATTGTCATCGCTGTGCTTACTGTTGTCTGTTGTCCTGTTGTCCTGTTGTCGCCACTGTCGACTTGTCCTTGGCTGAATGCTGCTTGTTTGTCTCGTCCTCATGGAGTGACAGCTTCCACATCGCTGCTGATATGTAGCCGCTGCTGTTGCCACCCTAGCCCCACTCTCAGTTCGTTGTCACTGTTTCCTTTGCGAGTCGTCATCATTACGCTGTCTGCGCTTCAATTGTCATCAGCCAGAAATTGGGCGTATAAATAAGTTGGCAAGCAAACTGTGTATCTGCCGCAATCTGTAGCTGTAGCCTGGCCAGCCTAAAAGCTGACTTTAAAGTGCAAAAGCGCAAAACATCAAAACCACATCAGCAAGGGCCACAGAGATGCTGATGATGCCTGCAGCCCGGCAGGCCGGCAGCGAACGACAAAATCCCCCAAAGGGCTGACAGAGCGGAACATCCACAGCTCTATTAGATGAAACTGTGACGTCGACAATGATGATGACGATGATGATGATGATGATGACACTCTAACAGCCAGAGGGGGTTACCAAGCGAGAGAGATGGCAGCACTCTTGGCTCGAGACACACGAGAAGGCTGCGAGCGTAAGGGCGAAAGCGAGAGCGAGAGCGAGAACGAGCGATAAAATGCCGTTGGGAGTTGGGCTTCGAGCAGCGCAACGCAACGCAACGCGACGCAAGAACGCAGGCAGCCAGCGATATAAACAAATTATGAGCAGCAAAGTGAGATAAATGCACATGTGTGAGTGCATGTGTGTGTGCGTGTGTGTGTAACGGCAAAAGGACAAGTCATGCGAGGGTAGAGCGCGCTGCTTCTCCGCATAGTTGCTAATTGCGTACAAACCGCTGAACCGAGCCAAACAGCAACAGCAGCATTAGCATCAGCTACGACTACAACAGCAACAACGATTTTAGCCAACTTCGGCTGCCTTTCTGACCTTTTGCGATGCATTTTTGAGCCAAATAAGCAACTTGCTGGCTACCATATTGATAGCCGCCGGCCGAAAACAAAAGCAATCAATGGCTAATTTGCCAACTGACGTTTAAATATTTGATGCGTGCAACTAATTGAATTAAATTTGCAGCCTCGTCTCGTTTTGTTAACAATATGTTATATGCGCTGCGTAAGAAATTCATGCAATTTATTACATACTCGTGCTTACTTGTACTTTGTTTTCGTTGCCCTGCAGGCTCTCCATCTTTGGCTATACGACACGACAGCAATTCGAGGAGTATTTCATGACGTTCCTGCTGTTGATCAACAAAGTGTACGACGAGCATATGGTCGATCAACAGGAACAGTTCCAGATCAAGCAAGTCTGCCTGCAGGCCATTATGGAACTTTTAACGACATACAAAACTTTCCCCATCGTCGGACATGGAAATAGCCACTTCTATCACACAACTCGCTGGCAGCGCATCAATTGTGACAGCATTAGGTAAGTCTCTCTGTGTGTGTGTTTGTGTAAATAAAAACTCGCAAATTTATGAAAATTCTAATTAATATTCAGCAAAGTGGGCACAAAAGTTTTTAATGCGTAAATAACAAAAAGCACAAATTAGGATGCCATCGCCTAAAGTTGTTTGCCAGCCTTCAAACTATCACATATCCTTTCGCTCCCGCACTCCCGCACTCCCACACTTCCAAACCAAAAAATGCCCTGTCCCCCGACGCATATTATTTTTTGGCAATTACCAACAAAACTCAACAACTTCCACAAGCACAACTAATTTGTTAACATGCGTTACCTAAAACAATTTGGACAGCAAGTTTTTTAGGTGTCGACTACAGTGGCTAAAAAAACAAAAAAAAAAAAAGAAAAAGGATCCAACTTTGAGTTGCCAACATTCTTTTGTTTCATTTAATCATCATTTAAAGTTGAGTGCATTTATAGTGCATATTTTTCAGTAATTACCACAACAATTCACATTGATAAATATACCTAGTTTTTTTATCAACGTTTCTCAGCTGTAGACATAGTTTTTCTTTAATTTGCGAGGTATTTTGTAGTCCACACACTTTAAAGCGCTGAGTTTTTGAATTAAAAGTGACTAAAATACGTAGTAATAACATGCGTAGTGCTAGTATTACAACTAATTGATACTCTTGTAGGGCAGATATCTAGATTTTTATCACAATGCATTGAGTGGGCAGTCTTCGATATTTATGCTTAGTAAATATTTAATATTTTACATTAATTTGTTTGCCAAACCCTTAAAGCTTGACGCTTTTTCGTTAGAGTATCTTTAATTTGACTGCCAGCCATGGCGAGTGTTGTTTTTTAATATTTTCAAAAGCCACTTTCAATTCTAAAAAGTGACAATCTTTCTCTACAACGCTGGCAATCAGTTGCGAGCGAAAAAAATGTGCACAAATATTTTGAAATTGCGAAATTTCTTTACAATCGCCGCAGGTCGACAAAACGTAAAGTTGTGCGACTAGTTGTTGACTTTTAATTGTGTGTGCGTGTGGCGTGTTTGTTGTGTGTGGTTAAATAAAATAATGTGGCATGTTTATTGTTGATATTATTAATTTGTTCTTAATTGCGAGTTAAATGTGCTGGGCCAACAACAAACAGCTGAGCTGAGGCCCATAAAGGGCAAATGCTTTTTGTGTTTTTTCTTCCATTCGTTTCGTTTGTGTTTTTTTTTTTTATCGCCAGACACGCAACACTTGCGTTTTTCCCACGCGCTCGTCGCTTAAATCGAATGGCGAATTATCGCATTTGCATTTGCATATTGTTTTACTGTATTTCCATATTGCCGTTTGTATTTTCCGTGCAGTTTGAAGAAACTGCACAAGGTGCAGCTGCTCGTCGATGCGGGCAACAACGTCTTCTATCAGGCCAATCTGGAGCGTCAGGCGAGGCAGAACAATGTGATTGGCACACGCAACTTTGCGGCCAATCAATGCGATCTCAATTTCAGTTGGGCTCAAATGGAAGCGTACGCACAGCCCCCACACATGCCACATGCCACCGCCGATGCGAACAGCGGCAGCCCCTCGGATGAGTCAGACAGCCAAACGGCTGCCACAGAGCGGCGGCGGGAATCCAGCAGTGGCAGCGTGACTGACACCACCTGGCGCAACTACAGTCACTTTGTGCAACTGTCGGGCATTGATTTTCGCAGCAGCATGCAGCTGGTCTTCGATGTGCTGCAACAGATGATCGAGGTAAGCGAGGTGAATGGACTGCAGTCATTGCAACGGCCGTCACGTGCGCACAAAACGCGGCATAATTTCATTATGTCAAGTGCCGCTGCAGCTTCAGTTTCTAGGCGGACATTACATGCCAATCCGTTTGAGTGAATGATCCTTTGGGGCAGGGGCTGGGGGCGGAGGCGGCCACGCGAAAGTTTTACGACTGATTTGTCCTGGGCTAGAATTGAATTTGTTGGCCTGTCAGTTGGCTAATTGGAAACATGTCGACGCTTGTCAAACACACAGGCAGAGAGACAGAGAGAATGGCTTGCTAACTTTTGCATTCACTTGCAGCAAAATCACATTCTGGTGCTGCCCAACCTGGTGAAGTTCAGCGAAATCTGCGAGAGTCGTGATCAAATCAAGTGGATTAAGGAGCGCACAATGCGCCTGCAGGAACAAATCGCCATGGACGATACCATATCACATCAGGTGAGTGAGTAGCGTGTGAGTGGCGGTTGAGAGCACCCAAGTGTTACTCCACTGAAAATTCATTTCGTTTCGTTTCATTTGATTGCATTTGATTTTGATGCTGATGCACATACATATGTACATGCTTCTTTATTTTGCAGCACATAATCTACTTACTGTGCCGCACACAAGCTCTGCTGATGCCCAGCTACGGGGAGCTGCAACACTTGGCCGCACTGATTGGCAACGTCTACCTGAAGAGTTCGCATTGCTTCATACGCATTGCGGCGCTGCAGGGTCTGCTCTGTCTATTAGAATGCTGCAGCCGCACCAACACGGCGATGGGCAAGCTCAGCGATGAGCTCGCATTGTTGCGTGACTTAATTGTGGGCTATATCAATCGTCATGGCATCATTGATGAGAGGTACGCACCCAGACACATGCAGTTCAAAATCATGCTTGCCTCATTCACTACTATTGCTTGCATGCAGCAATTAGCACGGCAAAACATCTTCCACAATAAGCAGGCTCTACACGAAAATCCAATATAGCACTTTAAGTTATTAGTGGCTTAAATTCTCGACTCATTTTGACAATCAAGCAACTTCTCCATAGTATCACATCTTGTTTCCTTATTTTTTTTTTGCCTCTATGCAACGCATGTTGTGGGTTAACAATGCTGTGCTCCAGTACTCAGTGTATTAGTCAAACTGTGTATCTATCGCTCGGTCGCCTCATCTAATAATGGCCAAAGTTCTCATTTCGCATTATGGTTAGTTTGCTGCAGCTCGTCATCACACAGCCAGCATCCCTTTTGGCATTCGCCTGATGTCCGTTGCCTGGCTTCAACTATAGCTATACTACCTGGTTGCCTGCCAGGCTTTAGGTGGGGCGACGGGGCGTTGTTATCAAAAAGTTTTCAAGGACTGCGACGCAGGATGCCATTTTGAGGGTAGTTGATGCTCGTTGGCTTGGCAAGCCAAAAGTCGAAGTTCTAATAACTCGACTCGGGGAAAAGCAATGGCTATTGAAAGTTGGTTGCGTTGTCGATAGATTTTGCCAAGTCAAGCGCAACGGCTGGCTGATCGATGGCACTGCCGGGGCTGCTGTGGTTTATCCACTTCTTCTTGTTGCACTGCTCGTTGTCGTTGTTGTTGTTGTAACTCTGTGTGCGCCAGCAAATTGTAATTATTGGCATTGCAGCTGCCACTGCTGCTGTTGCTGCTGTTGTTGTTTGGCTAGCTTGGCTGCAACTTTTGGATAACTCCTTGCTGTGGCTACAGATGGAATTTCATATGCCGGCACTTCAGTTGCTTTGCTGCCTCAAAAGTTGTTCGTAGTCAACCTTGAACATGCTTGCTACCTACCGATGGTGAGGAGGTGTACGTGCAACATTGCCACATGATTTGCCACGTCAAACGCAAAAACAGTGCGCCAGCAACGAAATTATTAGTTAAATTTGAAATTGGGCAAAAATTGCGCATACGCAGCGTCAAACCCAATAACCGAAAATCAACGCAAATTTTTACGAAACAGCAACAGTAGCAGCAGCAGTAGCAGCAAAAACAAAGCGTAAATGCATTGCAATTTGGCGTCATTTAGCAATAAAGCGGCACCAGGAAAACTAATCAGCACTCTGACAGCAGCCGGCACACAGAGCCACCCACCCACACACACACACACACACATACACAGAGAGTCAGGGGCAGATTTGCTGCCCCTAAAACCAGCCTAATTATTTTGTAATTTTACGCGCGTTGCGAGCCACGCTCGGGATAAGAGATGGGGGTTAAAGCGGGGAGCGACGGGCTGCATGTTGCTCGTTTTTGCCATTGAGTAAAACTCAGCTATTTGTGTGGCGAACGCAGAACTTCTAATTAATTTAGAGAATACGGAAAACACGTTGCCAAAGTTGCGTTTGTGTTACATTGATTACAAGAGCTGGGCGTAAAAGCATGAATGAAACACGTTGTAATGAAATTGCGAAAGTACCCCGAATGTAGCTGAATGTAACTTTTGCTTGTCTCTTTTACGACCTCTTACAGTCCGCTGCAGTTCAGTGATGCACACACGAAGCTGGTCTGGACGCTCAATTACAGCCTGATCGAGTGGACATCGAAATTTGTGCCGCAATGTCATTTGCTATCGAATACGATAATTGCGGCCAGCAATTTCCTAAAGAAGACCCACAATGAGGATCTCTATTTATGCGTGCTGCATGTAAGTATTGAAACATATCCCTCTCCCTCTCTCTCTCTCGCTCTTGCTTTCTCTTTCTGTTGTGTTTGTTTGGCTTGTCAATTTATCAAGTTGCCAATCGTTTTGTGCATTGATGGCACTAAACGCTCGTCCATTGCCCCTAACCAAATCAAAGCCCTTGTTGGCCTCTCCCGCCTGCCCAACGACTTTAGCTCTAGACAGCCGCCACGTCGCGCTTAATTGGTTTTTTGATTGACAATTTTCAAGAGCCAACCCAACCAACGAGTCAGTCAAAAACTGCACAAAGACCAAAAAAAAAACGGGCACAGAAAAAACATGGCACTTCTCTCATAACTGGTAGACGCAAGGCAAAAAAAACAAAAAAAGAAAAGGCCGAAGCAAACATCATCAACTACAACGTTAACGGCAGCAACAGTGAAAATGTTTATTGGCGCCAAAACTGCGCAAGTTGCACACACAAACTCTCACACACACACGCGTACATACAAACGCAAACAAATTCTATATGCGTATGTGAACTGTGTCCTGATGCTACGGCTGCTCCTGGCAGTCTCTCAAGCTCCTCCTCTTTGCCCGGCTCACTCGCTCACTCGCCCAGTCTCGAGCCTCAAAGCCAATGGCAGTGTAATGAAATTGTTGCTCAAACATTGTAGCAGAGACAACATCAATAACAAATTCCTCAGTTGGTGCACATAATTTGACCATTTAACAAGTGAGTAGTTCAGATTTTAATTACCTTTGATATACGCCACTGGATAAACAAATTGCGTGCATCCCCTTCGACAGTAATTAACAAATAGTAATGGAACTCTCCCTCTCTCTCTCCCCTTCTCCCTCTCTCTCACTCTCTCTCTCTCTCTCTCTCTCTCTCTCTCTCTCTCTCTCTCTCTCTCTTTCCACATTGGCCTGCACTGTCATATGACACTGTTTAATGCTCTGTAATGTGCAATCAACAAGAACATCGCCTTTTGCAGTTTGTGTGCAGAATTTATCAAATTTTATTCGACCTAATAGTTAGCTTAGGAGCAGAATTAGTTTTAGCCATTTTTGCGAGCACACTGAATAAATAAATAAACATTTTGCAAGGGCAAAAGTTAAGTTCTCCATCGCTTTAAAATTGCTTTGCAATTTTAGTTTAAATTTGAAAATGAATACGAACATTGTGAGCAGCTACATGATTATGAACTTACGATTTGATTAGCAGCTTCAGCTTTACACTTATTGAACATATTCCAATCAACTTGCATCAAAATTAAATTGCAAATTTAACTTGAAATACTTCTAAATATCAGAATGAGCAAAACTAATTGAATTTAACTGATATAAACTTTCACTATGAGCTGTAGTCAATTTTTAGTGCAATGCTGAAATTTTGGAGAGAAATTTATAAAAGATATAAGCTCTATATTGCCGCTGAACAGTAATGTGACGGGGAATATAACGAACCAAGTGATTTTTTCGCTTTTTCGCATACTTCCGGTCATTGGACATTTTTCTGAATGCTGGAGGCCAAATTAAAAACGACTTTTGTAGCAATTTATGAAATTTGCACGCAATTCAATTTTGTCATTGTTATTGTAGTTGTAGCTGGCTGCTGCTGCTGTTGCTGTTGATGATGCTGTGCTTGTTATTGTTGTTGTCGCTACTTGCGCTTTGATGGTGCATATTGGGCAGACCGGGAGGGCATTTAAACTAATAGAGCACGAGGTGGTGGTCACCGAAAGCGACTGCGGTTGGCGTGAGATGCGAGGAGAGCGCAGAACGCGAAACCGAACGACAACGACAACGACAACAACGGGGCAATAACAATAACAATTTGCCACTCAATTAGCGTGGCCATTACTGAAAAATCCACTTAAGTATGCAATGATAAAATTCAAAAGCGAATCGTTCGCTCCATCGCTATTTGGGTCCATAAGCCTGCCTTTCTCTTCTCCCGCCTTTTGTTTCGGTTTCTGTTACGCTTGATATTCGAATACTTTTGTGTAATGTTTTGTTTTTCTTTTCTTTTCTTTTCGGTATTTGTTTTATCATTTTGCTGCTGTAGAGCTTTGTTGTATACATACCACTACATATACATATATATATATATATATATTTATTTATCTGTTGCCTTTATGCTTTGGCCAGGGTCTCGAGCGCATGGTGGTCAACAGTGGCAATGGGAGTGCAGTGCCTACCACAGCTGAGGCAGCCGGAAGTGGCGCGTTGCGTGGCAGCAACGGTGCCGGAGACTCTGGAGGCGGTGGCGGTGGCGGTGGCGTTGGCGGTGGAGTTGTGGTCACACCACAGTTGCGACATAAAATTGAAAAACTTGCGCTCGAATTGCTCAAAATGGAAAATGAGAAATTTTCAATTCCGGCATTGAAATTGCTTTTGTCCTGCATGTATGTGGGTAAGTACGACAAAAGGGAGTGAGAAACAGCGTTAAGAGTGAACACAATAACAACAAGTGCGAGGCCAGCAAACAGCTGTTCGCAGCTTCAAGAAAGCAGCCAAAAATATTTTGCAATTTTATTTAATGTGACAACAGCGATGCCGAGGCGTGTCTCCAGTGAATAGCGCAGCAAAAGTTCTTTGTCTGTGTGTGTGTGTGTGGCAAGTCGCGACAAACACTTGCCGCAAGCCGCAACAAGCAGAGCTTTAATTCTTGACTCGATTATTATTATTACAATAATCATCATGTGCACATATATAATACATACGCAAGTTTGAAAGTCAATTGTTCGCTGTCGGCTCAACAGTTTGACGCTGTCCACTGTGTGCGTGTGTAAGCACATGCTTGGTAATTGCCGGCGACTCTTGCCGTGGCAAGGCGAGTGAAGCCCGGCTAACTGGCAATTAATGCTGCTGCTGTTATCAGCGTCATTTTGTGAGGCAATTGTTATTATGGCTCTAAAGTCTGTGACACAGCGCACAAACACACACACTACACAAACACACACACACACACACACAAAACACAAACAGAGAAACACACTCACACACACAGAGACAAATATGGCTCATTTTTGAAATGTTTGCCAAGTGCAGTTGTTGGCTTTGCTTTTGTTTTGGCCATTTGCATTTGGCGTCGAGCTCTGCATTAGCCCCTCAACGGCAACAATAAACACATTTTGACCTAATCTCCACACCAGGCGAACAAATATTTTTGGCTGGAGTTAATTATCAAAGCAGTTAGCTGGGTAGCTGACTGGCTGGATTGCTTTAAGCCATGTCTCGCACTCGTTTCCCAAAATTGTCTTTTTTTATTTGTGGGGTGGGCCAAGTGGCTTTACGGCAATCCGCTTAGTTGAGTTTCATTTAACTGCAGTGCCCAAAGTCCGTCCGTCCGTCCGTCTAGTCAGCCGGCAGGTTGCATTGAGTTTAGCGCTTCTTTGGAGCGAGTTTGC
Organism: Drosophila siamana; assembly: GCA_035047445.1. NCBI lineage: Eukaryota > Metazoa > Arthropoda > Insecta > Diptera > Drosophilidae > Drosophila > Drosophila siamana. The sequence continues at coordinate 11,456,520 of JAWNPP010000004.1, read as the reverse complement.
TTTTTTTGCAACTTTAAACTTTAAGTTTGGCTTGGCAGGCAAACAGTAAATATGCGAAGCAGCTTTTCGCCGGCAAAACGATGGCCAACGATTTGCACACAAATGTGTGGCACACACACACACTACGCTACGCATGTATTTTTCTTGCACTTTGTCAGTGCGCACGGAGATGCGGCAGCATTCAACATTCAACGGTTCAGCGCAATACGCGCTCGCTGCATTGGGTCCTCGGCCATACGCTGAGCATGCAAATCCTTTGAAAAATGTCAATGTTTGTGTGCTAGTTGTGCGTTGCACGCCCTCCAAAAAGCCCGCTGCTAAAATGGCAGCATTGCGTTGCCTACGCCGGCCACACAAATCCTGGCCAGGATGAAGTGCAGCTAAGCGGAAGTTGGCCATTGCGTGGCATGCGCTGTTTTTGCTCGTTTGCCGGCCACCTCCTGGTTTATTAAAGTGTTTGACGGCGCTCCAAAATAAACAAGCGACCGCACGCAGAAGACGACAAAGTCACGCCCACGACCACGCTCTAAAGTCCACAACAAAAACAAAAATAAAGAATGGTAGGCGGACTGTCGGTTGGTGGCTGTTCGCCACCTTTTGCCCAACACGCAATAATAAATACTTGTGGCAATATTGGGCGTCCTTCAAGGGGCCCAAAACAATGTTGCAAAACCTTTCTATTTTATGCTCTCCTTTTTTGTTGTTCTTGTTGTTGTTGTTGTTAGCAAACTGTTGTTACAGTTGTGTTTTGTCCTGGCTGGCGAAAATTCAACCTACTGCGCGTCTAAACGAATTTCTGGAGTTTTTTTCCTTGCAACGCTCTCGGCGTTTGTGGTGCGCATAATTGTGGCCAACAGCAACAGCAACAGCAACAGCGGCAGCACCGCCAGCAATAGCAGCAGCTAAAGTCTTAAACTCGCAGTCGATGGACGGCGCCAGTTGGGGAGGGAAGGGGGATTATGCAGTGTAGGTTAACAACGAGCACAATAGCCAAATTGGCAACAGCTCTGCCGGCAGCGAACCAACAATGTTAAGCTTGGCCAAAACAAAGGCTGGCAAAAGTTACCGTTGCATTGTAAATAATTCGTGAACAGCAAAAAGCCAAATGCAGCCACATTAAACAGCTAAAGGCAAAGCCTTTGACCAGCCCGCAAACCCACACACATGCACAGACACACACACACACGCACACATACAGACTGCAACAACTTTGATCAGCGCTCGTCTGCGGCTTTTAGCTTTCAATGCTGGGCTGTTGACATCATTTCTCACGTGGCCCTGCAAAAAGGCAAAACGCCCATTAATTTGGCCTGGCTCTAACATATCCTTGTCAGCCGCTCATCAATATTAATTATCCTGCAGGGGTTGGGTGGGGGCTTTTTCGGAGGTTGGCAAGCCGGTGCAATAAAAGAAAAACTGAGTTCAATCAGCTCCAAATCGGATATCCCTCTTATTGTTGCCAATGACTTTGAGCTTTTGCTTTCCCAGAATTATTGAATTTTAATACTAGGTGGGCTGAAAAGTAAGCTCCTTGGAAATGAAAAAATTTGTTTTTTTTTTTTTTTCTTTTTTTTTAGTCAATGTAGTCTTCTTTTAGGTCGATACACTTATTCCAGCGATTTTCTAACTTTTTTATCCCATCTGAAAAGTAATTCTCCGGAAGGTCTGTAAAATACTCCTCTGCAGCATCGATGCAGAGCTCCACGAACTGAATTTTTTATTGATGAGCCATCTTTTGAGGTTTGGGAAGTGGTAATAGTCCGAGCAAGCCAAATCGGGTGAATAAGGTGCACGAGGAAGCACTTGGAGTCCTAAATCGTTGATTTTAGTCATGGTTGTGAAACTCGTATTTTTGGTCTGGAGCCAGCATACGCGGCACCCAACGGCAGAATCGTTTTTTCATGTGTAAAATCTCGCCCAAAATATGTCCTGAATGCTCATTACTAATCCTTGTGGCCTCTGCTAGCTCGCGGACTTTCACTTTCCAGTCAGCCAACACCATTTCATGCATTTTTTTGACATTTTCCTGTGTAACCTCATTGGAGGGCCTGCCACTGTGGACTTCATCGGTGGTGGAGATTCGGCCACGATGAAACTCTCGAAACCAATATTTCACAGTGTAATCTAAAGGAGCATAAGCCGCATAGTATTTATCCAACTTTTGTTTAGTTTCCGTCGATGTTTTGCCTCTCAAAAAATAATTTTTTATGACGGAACGTAAATCGTTTTTTTCCATGGTCAACATGATGTCAAACACGCCAACAACTATCAACTGTCAAAACTAAACTAAGGGCTGTATCGCGCTGAATTTCAACATGGCTATCTAAATATGAATGGACTATAAGGAACGACAATCATTTTTGCGATAGCAGTGTATTTCGGTGGTTAAGGAGGTTACTTTTCAGCCCACCTAGTATGAAATTAGACTAACTTGCGAGTTACGTGGCAGGTATGCTGCAAATGCCCAAAGCGAGCAACAGAGATTATCGGGCTGTTTGAAAGTCGAAAATAGGATAAGAGCCAAGGCATTTGAGAGCATCCTCGTATCAGAGATTATTCAATTAAATGGCAAATTATATAGAGTTGCAATGTGATAAATCAGTGTTTGCTTAGTTCTGTTAATTTTTTAAATTAAACTAATTAACTTAAGCATGTTCTGCAGTAATTTAATGAGCAACTTCGAGCACATCACACCCCCTTCAAGCAGCTTCCGAGTTTTCGACAAACATACAAATAAACTTTTGTTGAGCAGCAGCAGCGATTGTAAAATCAGATCTATACACACACCGCCCACACACACACAACACATACTCGCTCTCTCTCTCGCTCCCTCTCCCACACACACACACTAGCGCACTCAGCGTGAAATACACCCACGCACACAGACAGCAGACGTACAGCTACCCACTCACTCACACACAGACACGCAGTCAGAGTGGAAACGTGTATTGAAAGTCAGACGCGTCAAGGTGTCTGGTTGTGGGTTCTGGCCCGGCTGCTATGACCATTTGCCGTTGAGGGCAACACAAAATGGGGCGGGGGCCGTCAACCTCAGCGCGCTGTGCTGCAAGCAAGCAAGCAAGCGAGAAGTGAAAAATCCATAAAATTTGAATGTAAATTTATGTATGTCCTAGAGGAAGTTTTAGCTCTGACATTGACGTTGGCATTTGTTGGCCGTGTTGAATGAAGCCCGCGAGCGTATAAATAATGGCCACTAGTGCTGCTGCTCTGGCTGCCTTGTTAATTGTAAAGTTTTAAGCTTGTCACACGTTTCACATGTACTCACTCACTGAAGCGTCCAACACGCTCTCTCTCTCTCTTTCTGTTTGTTTTACACACAGGCTCGGCTGCTCAGCTGGAGAACACGGAGCTATCGAATGGCATTGTGCAGGACGATCCGGAGATAATCGCGCTGCAAAACGATAAAGTCGATATACTTTTGCATTGTATTAAATCATCGACTCGAGACGCCGCCTGGATTTATGGACAAGTGCTGTGCCAAATTATACGTGATTTAGTGCCACCGAATGAAATATTGACGAAGGTCATAAAGGAGTTTCTGGCCATAAATCAACCGCATGGCGATGTTATTGCCACGATTGTGTATCAGGTAAGTAGCAGGGACCAGTATCAAAGCCAGTCTAGCCCAGCCAGCCAGTGCCTAGAGTTGGTCAGCTAGCAAATGGTGCAAAGACATCGACAATCGACTTCTCACCCAGCAGCCAGCAGCGTGCGTTGCGTGTCAGGTGGGCGACTGTGTGTGTGTGTGTATGTGTGTGTGGGTTACTTTATGGTCTAGTGTGCTGCTGCTGTGGCTTGAGACTGGCGTGAAGCAACCAAATGCACCGCTAATATTTGGCATGGACCGCACAGTCGAAAGGGTAAAATACTTGCCTCCACTTGTCAGCCAACAGCTTGGAGAGAGTGTGTGTGTGTGTGTGTGTGAAACTCGGAATTTGTTGGCAGCTTGAAAATTAATGGAATTCATGGCTACACAGCTTGGCCTCTGACCAGCCCAAAACGTGCGCAACTATGTGGGTCAGTTGCCCAAGATGGCATCCACTGTGGTGCCATAAAATTTTTTCATTAGGTTCAAGGTTGCCCAGTGGGCGTGCGTGCGTGTGTGTGTGTGTGTGTGTGTATGCAGGGGAATTAATAAAAAAATAGTAAGAATAAAAAGGAGCAGAGAAAGGACTCTTAGCTTCAGTTGGGAGCTGTGCTTGCTTAAAGCGCAGATTGCACTGTCATTTGGGGCAAGTTAACTGACCTGACCTCTGGCCGCAGCACCTCACAGCAAAAAAAAAAGGAGCGGGGCAATTTCATTAGCCTTAAACTGGTGCCACAAAATATGTATACAGCGTGCAGTGATTTTGCTTTCTTTTTTGCTTGCAACAACTTTCGTCTGCTTTGCTTTGTTGCATTCACTTTCAAGGGGGGTATGTAATCAAAAAGTGTGTTTGGCCCGTTTTGCTTTTTTGGATTTCGCCTCTGCGCCTGCAGCAGCAGCAGCAGCAGCTTTCACTGGCAAATTTCGTGTGCTTTGTTTCATTTTGTACATCGTATTTTTGTATTTTGTGTACGTGCTTGCAGGTGTTTCGCTCGGCTATTGACTCATCGTTCCTGCAAATGCTGCAGGACTGGCTGATCTGTACGTTGCCAACGTTTCTCGCCCAGCCGGAGGAGCAAGGTGTCTGGGGTCTGAGCGTCATCTTTTTATCCGCTTCCATAAATCTGCATTTGATTAAACTATTTCCGCTGGTGCTTGGCATCGGTGGCGTCTCGACACCAGCAGCGGCGGCGGCGACAACAAAGCCAACGCCAACGCCAACAACAACAACAATGACAACAACAGCAGCAACAACACGGAAATTGGGTCAACACGAAATTGCATTGTTCGTGACAGCTGCACAAGATTTCCATGCGAAATTGAGTGGCGAGCAGAAGTTGCGCTTTCGCGAGGCCTTTAAGAAGTACGAGCAGACTCAAGTTTATGCCGGGATGCTACGACGCCTCTGTTAGCGATAAGAGCAAGGCGAATCTGCGAATTTGCGAATCGCAATTGCACGACACCCAAAGGATTTCGCAACGGATTTGACCAAGAACAACAACACCAGCAGCGGCGAAAAAAGTTGCTCCCTGGACAAGCGCAAGCGTGAATAACTAATTGCGAGCAAAGTTCAAAGCGGATGTCCTCGCGCTCCTTTTCGTTCTCGTTCTCGTTCTCGCTTTAGCTCTCACTGTTCTGCTTTGCGACTCCTGATGCTCGCTCTCAACCCCAAAAGTTCTTTAATAGTTTGCGAATTCAAAATTAATTTATGGTTTACATTATGTGTAACTAATATTTAAATTATAGTCACCACTCTTCCTCTCCGCTTCTCTCTCGCTATCTGCCTCACGCTCTGAAACACTCCAAACTTTAACGACCCGCAATTAATTCGTGAGTCGTCCCCTGTCTGCCTTTGCAAAATTGTGTTCTTGTCAGTTTTTCGTAAAGTTTTTCATTTATATATTATGACTTGGCTTGTTAGACTCCGGTTCGAGCGGTTGAGCGCTCGCCGCGAGCGTTAGTAGTCATTAGTATGCGGCCTAATCAATTGCTAGTTAATTTCATTAAAAATTCCATTATGTTAAATTAAAAAACATACTCCAAAAACCAAGCGATCGACTTATATATTCCAATTGTAACTAATAACAATACCTATAACTGTTTAAAAGGCTTCAAATAAATATTTAATAAACATTACAAAATGCGTTTGATTCAATCTCGAAGTGGAAATATGTTTAAACCATCCTGCTGAAGCTGAAGCAATCTGTGCTTTAATGCTCGTTAAACTGTGTGGAAATCCGTTTGAACTTTTGCACCTTTCCTTCGACCTGCTGCTGCTGCTTGCTGCCATCTTTCATCTTTCGATGGGGTGTGTAACACAGTTTATGTGCATTTTTGAGTTGAGTTACAGGTAAGCGCATTAAAATTGACAAAATGTCACTCAAAAAGTATCGGTAAAGTTCTCGAGACTGAAAAAGGTAAGTTCCCCATAAAAGCGATTGTGCGCTTGACAGACTTGCAGATGAGCTACTCTTTCGTAATCATATGCAATTTAATCACAAACTCATTAATTATATATTGATTTCATTAAATCTCTTTCTACTTTGATAGCTCTTTTCTTTGGGTTTGTATTAGGTTAGTTTCTGCGCTCACACTTTAAGTTACCTGCCAATGGAATGTTATTTTATTATAGTCGTGAATTGTGAATTGAATTTTGAGATAAGCGTCTTGAATGTGGTTTTACATCCTAGAAATTTTTGCTATATGCTGATTGAATTCAAGAATATGTGCGGTACCAAAGAATGATGTTGTTCATCAAACTATTGTGTTTCCAGATTTGTCGCAGAAATGCTCGGCACTCTGCACTGTAGGGTGATTGGCGAGGAATAAGAAGATTTTTCGCCATTTCGTGACTTATGGAAGTTGCACAAAAAACTGTTGTATACTTTGCTAACAGCGCAGCCCTCAGTGCTCTACATGTCTCTGTTTGAGAGTATGTGTGTGTGTGAGTGTGTGTGTGAACAGAAATTGACAGATCAACTTTTTGCTCCAAGGCGTACAACATGTATACTTCAAGTTCGTCTGTGTGTGAGTGTGTGTGCTGAAATTTGCCAGCTGAGCAGACAACATTGAAAGTGCTAGTCTAAATGAAGTATAAAGCTGCATGCAGCACATTATGTAATCGCAAAGAAGGATAGTTCGAGCTGAGACAATACCCTTGCTTTGCAGCTACCGTCGCGATTATGGCACACACGCCAAGAGGCAATTTGGCTGTCGCTCTGCCCATAAACTGCAACATTTGGGCTATCAGCATTTGGTTACGCTTCATTTGGCCAAATAGCCGTAACGAACCCAGGCGCACAGATTGTCGCTCGATGTCGATGTGTTGGCTCGGCCCCGTTTTGCCAATTTATGTGGCGCGACTGACTGACCGAGCGGGCGAGCATTGAGCCCAAAAAAACACTGGCGCAGGTGTGCCAGACACCAGAGCACCATGACCTACGCTCTGCTCACTTGTTCACTTGCTCACTTGCTCAGTGGCTCAATGTGTGTGTGTGAGTGTGTGTGTGTGTCGCCATTGCCATTGCGGTTTTCAACCTGTTCCACTTTGATATCACTGTGTTCCGCGCTCTTGGCCGCTGTTAAATTGGCCAACTGTACAAAAAACTCACCTCGTTTCGGAGTTGCGCTCTTTGAGCAGCGCACGCTCTTAAAGCGCCACGCAGCTTCGTTTCTCTCTATCTCTCTCGCCACTCTCGCGCGCTCTTTGGTCTGGTTGGCGCTCTTGGTGTAGTGTGACTAGGTCAGTAGTGCGAATGTTTCGTTTGCCGTTTCGTTTCAGCTGCTTTGTATGCAGCCCAGCACAAAAGTATGCTACAATTTCTTAATGCGCGGCGTCTCAGCAGGCAGCACACACACACACACGCACTTACACGCACTCGCAAGCAAAGCCACGACAACTGTTACACTCACAGTTATGATTATGATTATTGTTATGATGATAACGTTGTTGCTAGTGCCGTCGTTGCTGTTGCTGTTGCTGCTAGTGTTATTGTTTGGCTATTTGCTTGGGCTGGGCGCTACAATGACTTATCCAAGAAGTCGCCGATGCCGGCCAAAGTGTGTCGTCCAGTTAAGCGTGCGCTTTTATGACGCCAATAGTTTTACTTCATTGACCAAACTCACACAGGCAGTGTTTGTGTTTGTGTGTTTGTGTGTACGAGTTGAATTGTTGCCGAACATTATCTAATGAACAACATCTGGCGTGTTGTTGCCTGCAACACCTTTTGTGGCAGCTAATTTGAAATTTTAATTATATTGCCGGCATGATGAAGTGACACCTGTCAGCAGCTGATACGCCTTAATCACCCCAGCACCTTGGCGAAAAGTACTTGCCACGCCCACTCTAGAGGTTCACGTGTAAAAATCAACAGACCTCCCTCCTCCCTCCTCCCACCCCTCACCATTTGCCGCAACTAACGCTCTTACCACGGACATTGGACATTGGACATTGACCATGCTCGCCACGCTTATTAAAACTGAATAAATTATGCAAAAGTGCGCACAGCTCGATTTCCTTTGCCCCGAAAGCCTAACACAAGACGACGAACGCTGCATAATTAATTCAGCTCAATGTCCAGCCGCAAGGTGAACAAGATGGTGGGGTGTCTGGGTGGGGAGGGGTGTGTGGAGTTGGTTTGCAATCACATCGTCGTTATGAGTGAGGCAGACTTTAAAGTGATGCCAAGCTGTCGATGCTGTCGCATCAAGATTGTCAAACTGTAGTCACGAGCCGAGAATTGCCAATGAGCGGCCAAGAGACAGGCGCTGATGGTGGGGAAGAGACGACACTCTTGCACAGTGGTTGCGCGACAGACATTAGAATAAATAAATGCATGAGTGAGTGCATAAATGAATGCAAGTACGAGTGAGTGAACAAGCGCGAGCTGCCGACGACGACCAAAAAGCGATGCAACTGTGCGGCGACTTTTCGAGCGCACTGTATGCGTGTGATTGTGGGCGTGTAATAGTGCGATAGTGTGTGTGTGTGTGTGTTTGGCCGTTTGTGGTGGCAACGCCTGCGGGACAATGCAATATACATACATGACAAGTATTTCAATTTCGCGTTTTCCGCATCACTTCATAAAAATTCAAATGCCAGCAGCGAGCGCCAAAACGTTGCGTTTACGCTTTGAAATAGTTTTTTTGTTATTTTTTTTTTTGGGGTATTTTTCGGCAGTTATTGAATGAATATTGTTGCCCCTCTTCACTGCCCTCCACTTTGGCCATGCAGCCACCAGTCAAGAACAACAACAAACAACGCGTTGGAGTTGGAGAAATATTTCTTGTTGATTCATTTTTATTGTTTACACTGAATTAGCAAGAGCTGCGCAATTAAGAGTTCTGTTTACACTCGATGTCGCCTCAATGCACACGACGGCTTGAAGCTCGAGGCGCGCGTGGCTCACAAAATAAGCGAGTTAATTCCATAGAACAGTTGTTACATTAGCCTACGATACTTACAAACACACAAATAATATATATATATATGTATATCTAATCAGCTATGTGTAAATTTTATATACTTTAAGTATTCAATATATAAATATATGTATATTTAATGCGCAACTCGACTTAAAACGCGACTCGTCTTCTATCAGAGTTTTATTTCGTTGTTTGGCTTGTCGCTGTCGCTGTCGCTGCTGTTGTTGTTGCTGTTGTTGTCGTTGATAACTTTGGTCCTTTCCTTTTTACGCCATTGCCGTTAATTAACGGCACATGCTCAGCCCATAATTGCTCGTATTTAGCCGCTCGGCCACGTCCAAACGACGCTGCGAGCTCCTCCACAATGCAATCAATCTGCCACCCAGTTCTCAGTTCTCTGTTCACCGATTCCAAGTCGTTCACATCTTCATCGCAGTTCGGTCGGCCGGTCGCTCGGTCGGTCATTCACTTGGCTCAGCTTTCGCTACGACTAAGCATACACATATTTTCTTAATATTGTTGTTGTTCCAGCTGTTTTTGGGGTGGAGTTTGAAGCCAAAGTGGTGCTTAGAGGCCCGTGGTTGAGGTGCGGCCGCAGGACGTCTTTCGCGGCGGCGGCAAATCAGATGTGTAATTCTGGTAACGATTCGAGCAGTCAATGGCCTGCGGAGTAAAGCAGAGGAAATGGCAGGCATAAGTTAATGCTAAAAATACATAAAAATAACGACAGTAAATTGAGCCAGCGCCACGGCACAAAATGTTTGATTAATGATGTGTTTGCAACCTGTCGATGCCTCAACAATTCCCCTATCACAGCGCAGCCTCCGCGGCATTGAGATGCCGAGGCTTGCCAGCCCCCGCCTCGGTGGTTCCCCTTGGTCCTGCCATCTGTGTGTGTCTGTGGCTTTGCATTTGAATGATTAGATTTGATTCAATATTCAATTATTTAACTGGTTTGAGGTGTTGAAATGCCTACAGATACCGAGCGAGCGTAGCACTAAATGCGCCCCCATTACACTCCGTCCCCTCCTCATTCCTCACTCCCTTCGTTCCGTTGGGCGTTTGCATATAAATGATTTATGAATTTGCGCTCTGATTGAACTGCCCCGAAATTGTTGATTAGTGCGCCGTCATAGAAACAACAACAACAACGGCAACTAAGCAGCAGCAACAACAATGGCCCAACGCAAGGCTCCAGCTCTGGCATTTCCATGCAATCGCTCTGGGGAAATGAGTTACGGTTTTTGGCCCCGTCGAATTTGAAACCATTTCCAATGCCATTGTGAATGTGCGCGTGTGTAGGTTGTATTTGCGTTTTGGGTTATTATTTGATTACGCCGCATATGAAGCTATGAAATTTACACACAGCCTTCAATTTGCTGCAAAATTATCAAATAATCATGGACCCAGCCACGTGCCAAATGTGTCCAGCAGTTGAAAATCATTTCAATACCCTTTCCCAGACCAAAACAAAAAGGTAGCTCGGCTCCGAAAACTACATACAGTCTGAGATGAGAGAAAATGCACATTACACATACGCCATGTTGTACGTTGTAATAGCCCGCAGTTTAGCTACGCAGATCAATGCAGGGCGCACTCACTTATAATAACCAAAAATCTATTTGTAAATAATTAATAATTTAAAGCTATTTATTGACAATTTGTTGGCACCACAAATCGATGGTAAAATTTGAATGCAACGCTATCTCCAATATGCGATTCAAACTTCAACATACAACGGACCTTGTGTTATTCAATTCGACGCTTCGCACATAGAAAAAGACAGAGAGAGAGAGGGAGAGGCAGAGTCAGATGCCGCGATAGATAAATATAGAAGGCAGCAAAAAGTTGGCATACGTTTGACTAATTGTGTAATGGACGAGCCGTCAGCGGCGTAATTAGCCAGTTTGATGTGTCGATGTGTGTGATTTTTTTGTTTTTCTCTTTGGTACCTGGCTGGTCGAGGATTTAAAAGTGATGGTCGTCGACGGCAAGTAGATGGAGTGGAAATCTATAGAGCATAATAGATACACGCGCCTGGCACCGTAAACAAAAACACGCCAAAGCGAGCAGCGCAGCAATTTAATTAATGTAATTAATCTAATTTAATGACTTGACAAACACATCAATTAGCGCCAAGCGAGCGAACCAGGCTCAGTTTTGGCGCGCAATTTATATGCAAAGTACCACAAGTCTTTGCGCCAGAGCCGCCCGGGCCGGCGTAACAACAACAAAACAAATTAAAATATTAAAATTAGGCCACAAAATGATTGAAAAGAAATGTTACAGCAAATGCGCCGAACTGAACTCAACTGAACTGGACTGGACTCGGCTCGACTCGACTGGTTTTGTGCCATCGATGGTCATGGCTTTCCATTCGCATTTTACCCCACTACCCCAGCAGCCAGCACAGACAAAATCTCTCGTCGACAGTCGCCGTCTGTTTGTCCCTAAAGTAATTAAAAGTAAGTAAAGCAAAGTCGACCCCTCTCCTCGCATCCTCGTTCCTTGCGGAATGCGAACGCACGGGGGCGTGTCCGTTTTGCCTCGATTTTGGTTTTCAGTTTTGCAGTTTTTTTCTCCCCCATTTTCTTTATTTTTGCTGTGGTACGCGTACTTATGTAAATGGCTGATGCCGCTGACCAAAAGAATTAATGCGCGCGGCAAGTGAGTTGAATCGGAAAGAGTCGCTGTACTCCTGCTCCTATTATATGGCTGGTCTGGTCTGGTCTCGGTTCTGTCTTAGTCCAAAATACAAATTACACACGAGCGTGGGCATTTTACAGTCAACGAACCCATTGAATTTACATAAAAGCTTTAATAACCGCAGACCTTCAGCATTTACTCGGACTTTGCTGCATCTGCGTCGCATCTCTGAAGCATTGAGCCACCACCTCCAACATCCCAGCATCCACAACCCACCACATCGTCAACGCCTGTTTCGCAGTAAAATAAATCAAAATTAAATACTTATGCTACCGTCCAGGGCAAAGTTCCAAAAATAGCCAAATCGATGCTGAGCCGATCTGATTTGATTTAATTTGATAGCTTTCCTTCGTTGTTTGTTTGAGAATCTTTTCACATGCTGTAAAATTTTGGTATTTATATCGCAATTTTCGATGCGCTGCTTCCCACGCGGCGTATGCGCGTTTTTCGCACTTAACTCATTAAGGCCGCCTACTGGCAGCAAATGTTTCTAAATTGTGCGCGTTTCTTCAATATTGGGAATTCACTTTTATAGTTTGCTCTTGTTCTGTTTTCTTTTTTAATTTTGTTGTATCTGCTGTTCGGCTAGAATAATTTAATTGATTTATCGATGGAAACGTTTGAAGAATTAAAAGCACATTAGAAAAGCGACGCGGCAAATATTCATGTTTCACAGACACCTGAAATACTCTTTTTTTTACAAGAGCAATAAATATGTTGCTCGACCAAACGAAATGTTCACGCATTTCTGCCACTTTATAAATCAATGAAAAAGAAAACCAGAAAATAAACTGCAATCTATAAACTGGGCCGAGAGAGCAAACACTTACTTAATATACGACGCCTATAAAAAAGAATTATGACGAACAATGCGCTTTAAATGCTTCCATTGGTAACAGCGAATTGTGTTGACCAACCGCATCGACATCAATCGCCTGTGTGAGGAGTGTAAAGACTTACTTACCTTATAGAAGGCCTTTCGGAAATTGTCGGACAGAAAGGCATAGAGCAGCGGATTGATGCACGAGCTGGTGTATCCCATTGTGTGTGCCACAATCTGGAGAATAACGCTGAACAGCGTTGTCGATGTGTAGACGTCAAGCGCCCTCAGCAGCAAAATCAGCTTGAAGTCGAGACACAACATCAATTAAATAGTACATCGGTATTAATATTTAAAAACAAGTTACCTGAACGGGCAGCCAGAGCGAGGCAAATGCAATGACGACAACGACCACAAGTCGTGTCACTCGCTTGCGACCACGCTGCGATTCCTTGGACATGCGAACACCGCTGCCCTGTCGCCAAAGTCGCATAATCATGCGCACATACAGGCCGCTGATGATCATCAGGGGCAGCAGGTAGGAGGTGATGAAGAAGGTCACCTGATAGGTGGACAGATCGAGCCAATCGTTTTCGATATAGCGACAGAAGGACCAGGTGATGTTCGTGCTGTTATCGTGGGAGAGCTGTCAATGGGAAAATGTGAAAATGTGAAAATGTGAAAATAAAGGCCAACATTTGAGCACTAGAATATGAAGCACAACGTCATGTATCGCATCGCCTGACATTTTGATGACCCCGCCATTCATAAATAAAGCAAATAAAGCAAATAGTTTCAATAACTACGAATTGCTGCCACTATCTACCACTGTCTGTCAGTCTCTCGCAGGTGATGTTGGCCTCTCGCACATGACGCACTTACTCCCACTCCCCCGCCCCCTCTCGACGATGACCCTGCCAATTGTGCTATTCTGTAGGGTCATAAACTGGCTCGTATATCGTAAAAATATTTACTAGACCAGCCAGGCCCGTTCGTGCCCATTCTCGCATTGTTTACAATTTCATGTTTACAATCAGCCGTCGCGCATTCTCTTAATATATAAAACACTATTAAAAACTGTGCGCGTAAAATATTGTTTGCGTCTCTGCATACAACGAAAATTTGACTGCAGATGGCGGACGAGATTGACGACTGCAGCAACTAAAGTTAGGTTCAATTGCTTTAGCTTGTGGATTTAATGAGTTGTCAACACGTTGATTTTTAATGGGTTCGAGAGAGAGAGCGAGAGAGAGAGAGAGAGAGACCCAACTCAAGTGGGCCAAAAGCGATAACATGGCATAAACAGCTGTCAATCAATGCCAGACAGACAAGATCTACAATTTAATGTTGATAGGCATATGCCGCATTTGAGTGCGTATGGAGAATAAATATATATATTGATGTACACTGTGCATAAGCTATGCCCATCTGTTGTTGCCATTACTCCCTGGCTGTGTGTGTTTGGAATAGACGTAATATGAATATAATTAATAGCAAACTGTTAATTAACATGTTGATCAAACATGAGTTAATTATGTCTTTTTATCGCATGTTTCTCTATTGTTTGCCTACATGAGTGAGTGTGTGTGTGTGTGTTATCGGCACACACACACAGACACAATGAATACGTATTCAATTTGGGCTGCTATTTTGCCAGCTTAATCCTCGGGGCCGAGGCAAAACAAATAACAAATAACACAAACAAACAACAAAGCAAACGTAGCTAAAGCCCAAGCGTGAAAAAAGAAGCGTGAAATGGCATTTAATAAAATATCAAGTTACAATAACAGCACAACAATAACAGCAACAACAATAAATGCAAAGCAAATGGTCCATTCGATTCAGCGATAAATACTGTAGCGGCGAGTCGATAAGATACGTTTAATTACAGTCGACGCGATTCGATTATGAATAGGCCACTAACACTGTGAGCTTGCCTTCCCACCCCTCCCTCCTTCCAACTTTCTTTCTTTTCCCGCTTCGGGTCAAGGGCAAGGGTGAGGGCAAAGTACGTGTGAGTGGCTAATGGCTTTGGGGAGAGTAATTTACAGGATGTTTAGGTGCCGTGAACCAAATGATGTGAGTCTCTCGCAATGCTGCCTGAGTCTCGCAAGTTAATTCTAAGAATCCTTCATGACCTTTCACTAAATATGGCCAGTATATAAATGCTGTGGGTGCATTATCTAAACAACAAATTTAGCGGGACTTATTAAACAATTAACTTGTTCTTCGCACTCTCGCGTATTGATCATAAAAACATTAACGCTTTTTAATCGAAAGTGTGAAAATACAAAAAATGGAATATTTGGGAAATTTGGAAAATTTGGAGAATTGAGTCGTGAAACGGCGGCAGCTACTGCGCACATTGTTGATTCGCAATGAAGGCCATATTCGGTTGATTTATCATACGCAGCGTATGCCTCAGTTTTGTTCTCTGCCTATGATCAATTATCCAAGCACACACATCGACAGATAGCAAGTACTATAATTGGGCTAGCTGCAGATACTGCAAACGGATGAAGTGCACATGAATTGTTTAACTATCAGCATCGGCACTGGCACTGGCCATATTACCCATGCCAGTCGGTGGCAAAGTGCCTCTGTTTGTAGCTGTATAATTAAAATTTATGCATTTAAAATAGCAAATTAGTAACAAAAACAAAACAGGCGCTCGCATATCGCAAAATTGTGCGAGAATATAAACAAGCGTTTGGCCAGCAGGCCAAACAACCAAAAAAAAAAAAAAAACACAAGACGTATAAATACAAAAGTGAAAAGGAATAACAGAAGAGGCGTATCACGATGCTTGCGCATCATGAGGCCCGATCACAGATCGGAGATCGACAACTAACGAGGTGCCGATGATGGAAAGCAATAAATTTGGCTGGCCCATGTTATTCGCAGCACATTCGGGCACAGCAGGCAACTCCTGTGTGTGCCTTGGCCCTGAAACAGTCTTGCCTCACTTACCACAACGTCATGCGCGAAGGTGACCGGCAACGATATGGTCAACACCACCGCCCACAGCGTAAATATGGCAATCTTTGTGATGTGCTCGGTGCGCAGCATGCGCGATCTGATCGGATGCACAACGGCCAGAAAGCGATCCACCGACATCAGCACCAGTGTATAGATTGAGGCATACACGGTGACCACAATCAAGTATTGAACAGCGCGACACCACAGCCGGCCAAAGGGCCAATACATCGTCACATAGTCGACGCCAGTGAAGGGCACACAGAAGATGACGAACATGAGATCGGCGGCAGCCAAATTCACAATCAGCAGATTGGTTGTCGAGTGCATGTTCTTGTTCAGCATGACGACCAGGATGACCAACAGGTTGCCCAGGAAGCCAGTGATCGCAATGATGCCAAAAAATATGGGCACCACCCAGCGGATTACGCTGCGTATGTCCTCCATTTCGGCAACGAAACTCGACAGTGTGGCATTCGCTGAGCTGTCGCTGCTCAATGCGGTTGCATTGAGCAAGTCTGTGTTAAACCAGCTGCCGCTGTCGCTGTCGCTGTGGCTGTGGCTGTGGTTGCTGCTGGTGTTTAGTTCCAAGGTAATGTTCTCATCCATTTTGCTTTCGTTTTATTTGTGCACTGTTTCACTGTTGAGTTTTCTATTGATTTTTAATTGGCCGGCGCTTATTACATTTCCGTTTTATTGTGCAGACAATGCGAGCAGCACATTTTCAATTTCAGCAATGCCTTTCCTTTGTCCGCGCGACAGTTTCTCAGTTGCTCCAGTTGTATTTTTACAGTTCGTCGCATCCAAATAACAAATTTCCAATTAAACGATTTTCGGCTCCCTCCTGCTCTCTCCCTCACTCTCTCTTTCTTTGCGTCCCACTTGTGACGACAAAAGGCGCAAAAGGAACCAAATGTTTTTTTCAATTATCATGCGCAATAATCCAAAGGGCGCCGCAACGTTGTCCGACTGAACTGAAGGAGAGCCTCACGACAGCCAGGCAAGGAACCAAACCTTAATGCATCGTCGTCTACGACACGTAGCGAGAATCCAATCACCGCTCGTTGCGGGCGGGCACAAAGGACAATTTGGGGCCACACCAATGCCCATAGACGGCAGCGGGAGTGGGAAGTGAACACAATAACGGCGCTGGCGCTGGCGCTGGCCAAACGGTAATTGTAACAAGTTAAGACAACAAAAAGCGTTGCCAAGGACGCACTACCACAAGCCGTATTCTTTTGGCCCTTCTTTTGCACACCTAATGGCGCGACGTTAACAGCGACGTCGTCAGCAACTGCGACGGCGACGGCGACCGCGACGGCGACGCTCAGGTAAAACCGTGTTAAACCCACGAACGCGACGCAAACTGCACCCACACTATAAATTGCTTATGATGGCTCCGTGCTGCTTCTTCTTCTGTTGCTGCTTTTATTGACAAACCAAACGACATAAATTTTATAGCACGTGCACACACACATACACGCACGCACACAGTTATACAGACAGGATTCGCAAACAAATCGCATAAATTTTTGGCTTTCTGCCGTTGCCGCTGCTAATTTCGTTTTGCGCGCACAGTCGACAATTTGATTAGAAAATTGTATGAAATGTTTTTTTTTTTTTTATTTTCGTATTTTTTGGTAAAAATCCAAAAATCCAAACTGCACGCGTTCGTTTCCAGCGCACAACTGAGGACTGCGGATGGCTGTGCCCCAAAAGATTCGCTGTCTACGACGCCGACGAGCGGCGGCAGCAGCGACAACAACAATAATCGCACTGCGAGTGTGTGTGTGTGTGTATATGGATGTGTTGTGTGTGTGGCGCCTCCGTCTGGCTCACTCAACACCAGCACCATCAGCATTGACAGGCAATGCCTTGCACGCGCTCCGGGCCAGCGGTAGCCGTGGATGTTTATTTAGCTAGCCAAGCAGCCGCTCCAGCAGCAACAACAGCAGTTGGCAACAATACCAAAATGGGCAAATGGACGGGCCGGTAAGATGTTGTTGTTGTTGTTGTTGTTGTGTTGGTCACCAGGGTGACAGCTAGAGCAACAACACGTACTTCTGCTTCCCGCTGCCCATTTTGCCTATTGTTTGGCACAGCTGGATGTCATCGGTGACGTTGCTTTGTGCGGTTGTTGCTCTTGCTTAATTTCACTGATTAACTGTTTGTCCACAAGCAGAAATCCGCCCACAGAGAACGAGAGAGCGAGACATAGGGAGAGAGCGAGAGAGCGCCGCGGTGAGCACAACAAAACCAACCAAACATACACAAAGTGGGTTAGACAGCGGCACGCGCACATTTTCATACACATTTGGTTTTGGTTAATGCGCTCTTGCGCCCCTGCGTCCAACCCATTTTTATTGTCCGGGGACGCTTATCACAGTGCTTTTATCGCACCCGGCTGCCTCTAATGCCGGCAGACACCTTTGGGCCAAAGCAGGGAAGCACTAAGCCGGCAGCCAGCGTAGCCGCATCCCTCACCAGAGGAAAGCCAAACAGCTGTTGGCAATGTCTTGGGCCTAGCAGCCTGGAAGCCTCGAAGCCTCGTAGCCCATTTACATGCCTATCATTGGCAGTGCCTGGTGTACTTTGGGCATTCACCTGTCACTTGCAGTTGACGGGTCCGACGCGGCGACGTCGCAGTCGGCGAATCCTAGCGACATTGGCAGCGACGTCGCCGTTGACGTCTGCCTGAATATTATGCGTTGATGGAAGCGACCACGCCTCAGTGCGCCTCTGACGATGCCAAGAATGCCAACGACGCGTCGCCAGCAACAATTTGACGAGATTAAAAGCGAATTAAGCACCGCATGAAAAAACACTAAAAAAATAAACAAAATAAATGGAATCAGCTCCAGCCGTACGCTCGCTCTCTCTCTCTCTCTCTCCCCCCGTCACTCTCTCTCTCTCTCTCTCTTTCTCTCGCACTCAATCTCTCTGGCTGGGTTGGCAAGCGAAAATTATAATCATACACATTTAATGTGCTTGTTGTACTCCGAATTTAATGAAATCTTTAATAGCCATTGCTAATTCAAAATGGGGTAAATGCCAAAATTTCGGTCATTTGTTGATAATCCGAACATTTTTCAAGTACTTTAAATGTAGAACAAAGCACACACTATCAGCAAACACCTATAAACTGCTTTAAACAAATAAATTACTAAAAATGCAAACACATTTTAATGGTAACCAATGGATTTGAAATTATTTACTGGATCGGCAAAAATGTATTACCCCAATTGCGTTCATAACGCCCGGATTCTTTAAATAAATATTCAAATATAGATGTCACAATTCATCCCACAGTTCATCCCACATCTTTGCCAGCTACAAAATAAATATACCTATATATGATATATTAATACTTTTATTGATTTATTGCATACTTTTCGGGTGCCAAATATTAAAAAGAATTGATCGCTTAAACGATTAAACACATCCATTCAGATTTCAAATATTAAAAGATTCGATCGCTTAAACGATTAAACGCTTCCATTCAGATTTAAAGTTCTTATAAATCACAATCCCGAGTAAACTACCGCCCACACACGATACAGTTTATTTTGAGTGGACTGAGTGCACAATTTTGTCATTAGCATTAAGTGAAATATTTAAACTAAAGCAACAGCAGCAGCTAATGATAGTCAGGCTCAAATTAAAAGCCAGGCAACTTTTTGACAAACGCACTTCAAATAAATTAACTTGTGAATGAATGACAGACAAGAGGAATGTCACACACACACAACTACACTCACACATACACCCACACACAACACATTGACTGCCAGCCCCTTGCTCCGACCGTAATCATATATTAAACAAACAATTTTATTATGCCGAAAACTTTTGACGTGATTGAAATGCTTTTTAGGCAAAAGGTACAACAGGACGACATAACCAAACACACTCACACACACACACATCAATACACACATACACTCACTCACAAACTTCTAGTCAAATTCGCATATTAAAATGCTTTGTAATGTTGATGAAGATTCGCTCTTTTCGCTTTATCATGTAGCCGCTCATAGGCAGATAGGTCCTGAAATGAGGCTAGTACTAATAACGGCCGCACAGTGGCCAATAAACTGAACTACCGATGGCTAAGCTAAATGTACAAAAAAAAAAAAAACGAATCCGTTTGTTTTCTGATAATTGTCAAGTCAAACCACCAATTAGCTACGCTAATCGAATTGTTCTAAGTTGCATAACTTATCCACTGCTTTGGCCCATTGTCGTTTTGCTGGGCTATTGTCATCCAGTCGACCCTTGATGCATGAAATGATGGATTATCGCCATTTTCGGTGCTGTCGACGTCATATTTACATTTATTTTATTTTCAGTTAGACCTCGAGGCGTTGCATCCATTATGTGGTAATTTTGCTTTGTGCCAAATGGTTTTGAGCTACAAAATGTTGTTGTGTGTAACATTTTTTTTTTAGATTTGGCACAAAAAGAATTAATAAATGTAAATCGGCAAGAAACTGTCAAAAGAAATCCGGATAAATCCTTTAAACACCACTAACAGCGGCATTAATCGACATTTCTGACAATGCTCCGGGAAAATGACGGCAGAGGCGGTAAAAGGTAAAAGGGTTCACTTTATAACAAACAGCTTTCCCTATTTTATCATTCAAATTGACTTTCTTTCCTGATGGCCGTTAATTTTAAAATCCTTTTTAAAATGCGTCCTGCCTCCTTCTCATGCTTTCTCTTGCCTTCCCCGTAACTTTGTTTTCCGCTTGCGGCTTATAAGTTTTACCATTTTTTTCGCCCATTTCTTTCGTTTCATTTCTTCTCAAATTTTTCTTTTCTGTTTTTGTTTTTTAATTTTTTTCTCTGCGATGTCTCACATAGAACACTGAACGCTGAGTTTGCATTTGGCTTTCATTTAAGTATTTGGCAGAGCGCTTATCCACCTACTCTTTTTTCATATCTTCTTTTTTTTTAGTTTTTTAATCAAGATATTTTAAATGCGGTCCGCCGCCGAATGATGGATTTTTTTGTTGAGCTTCCGCTTTGCTTTACTTTGCTGAGCTGTGCACAAAGTAAACAGCAAACTTGGTGCCAGGCTTGGCAAAGATTTATGCAGATAATAAAATGAGTCTTCAAATGTAAAATCAAGTTTCAAGCAGCTACCCCTTTGCTGTAATGTCGGGGTCCACTCACCGCTCAGTCCACTGCAAGCGTACTCATAATTAAGGTCCGTCCTTGAATTGAGTCTCTCTTTCTCTTTCAATGACAGCGCACAACTTTTGAAAATAGCTAAATAAAGCCCGACTAAAAACATGTCAAGGACTGCGGTCATTGAGTTGCCAATGTAAAGTGCTAATCAAAAATATAAAAATTAAAATGATTTCAACAATTAACCGACCAGCAAAACGCAGTAAGGAAAATAATTCTTATGCAAGGGAGAACTTTTATTATTTGCCAAAGACATTGGAAGTGACAACACAGCAACAAATATGTTGGCCGCAGGTGCAACTGCAATTGCAACTGCCACAATAAAATGTTTTCAACTATGGTCCGTCATAGTCATAACTAAGACGACACAAAATGAAACGAAACTAAAATAAACTCAACTTCGCTAAACCAAACTAAACGAAACTGAACTAAACTAAATGTTGCTTCCGCACAGACAAACCGCGGCAACTTTTTCGACGTCTCTGCCTGGAATCTGTATATCCTGTAAGCAATACTTGACAAGGGTTTAAGAGACTGACAATTTGACAATAATAATTATTTTTTAGAACCTTAACACTCACAGTTTTAAAAATGTTCTTCCATCGAAATACTATTGCATTTAAGTGACTAATTAATTGATGTCATTCAGCTTGATTTTATTCTTACAAACATTTAATTTAAACACTTGGCTTGGTTTTTAAAAAAATTTGATTTTACGCGCTGCTTGAATGTTGTGCCAATGCGTGTATTGTATTTTGCCTGCTGCATTGTGGCATTAGTGGCAAGTTGCAGGCTGCAGGTCGCCTGTAGCCGTGATGCCTCAAAATGAATGTTGTTGTTGAAAAGTTATCACCATATTGTCAACTGCACCATTGTTCTGGCTACTTTTGAGATAGAAAATTAACTTTTACGCTTTATTACCACCACAAAGATGAGCAAAAGAAAACAATGCTCAAATTGCAACTTGTTCACTGTCCGCCGTTGGCGTCAGCCCCCCATCAGTCGACATTCCATTGTCCAACTCAACGCTGTTTCTTGGCAAATTCAGTGCATTGGAGTTTTTATTGTGACGCCGCCGTCGCCTGCCCTTTTTTGTCGCTGCCTTCTGGAGGCCGTCAAAGCTGCCGGAAGCGGGTGAGGCAGTCATCAACTCAATTACATTTAGCTGTCCGCGCCCCGGCAGCATTGTTCCCACAGCTGCTGCCGTAGCCTTCTAAACAAGTCACACAATAAGCGCGCCGTCGCAGTCCTTTATCTCTCTGCTCCAGCTCCTGCGACTGCCGCTTGTCCTAATCCTTCTTCAGATGCAGTTGCAGTTTTATTGTTGCCTGTCTCGCGTGATGGATGCAACAGGAAGCGCGCAAAGTCGTGATAGCTTCGCCAACCAACCACCGCGTCGCATTCCAACATTCACTTGATCTCTGTGTGGGTTTTTGTATGCCACATTTTCTTTAGTAATTCACCTGACCTGCTGATATTCTATGCAGGATGCAGATATATTTTCCAGAGATTAGCACAACGTTTTCGAAACTTTGGCGCGTCATGCCATACGCAACTACTTCTTACGATCTGTCGATCTGACGATTAGTGCGACTGCGCATCCATTTCCAATGTAAATTGAAATGATTGTGATGCCGCTCGCGCTCGACAGGTGCTTAGGGCTAGCTGATTCGCAAGCGGATTTTCCAGACACAGATGCGTTGAAGCATGCAGCAGCTGCGTGCCGTGACGCTGCCAACGTTGCGTATGATTAATCACCGGCTCAGCAAAACAAGCTTGCATTGTGAGCTGCGATTGCGCCCAGACGCCCAAGCATCTCCCGTTGCCAGTACTCAGCTGTCCACTGTCGCGTTGCAGATGCCACTGTGTGATCTCCACACGATAGCAGCTGACGAGCTGTAGTTGAGCTGCCTCCACATGCAGACACTGATCCTCATTGCGCAGTGTGCCCACAGCGCTATATTTGTCGTTATGAACTCTACAGGAAAATCAATGGCATACGACTAATATATCGCTCTATCGAAGTAAATTAAAAAATGCTGCGCTTACTTTAGGTCGGTGTGCACATGCCGCATGTACCAGTCGAAGCGTTTGCATCGCTGGTCAGTCTTTATCAGAGCTAACTCATGCCCGTCGCTGGGCAAGGGATTCAATGGAATTTGTTTGGCTGCTGGTTTGAGGGTGTAGAACAAATATTTGTAGTCGTCCAGCCAGGACTCGGCTATGATTTTTGAGTTCCTGCCGATATAGAGAGCATTCTCAATGCGTGCTGGGAATGTCTATATTAAAAAGGACACCCCGATGGAGTCGATGGTGAAACGAATGAAGGAATGACACACGCAAGCGGCAGTATGGAATAAATTGAAAAATACCAGAGGCCAATGCGCCTTTTCACACCTCCATCGGGGGCATCCAATCACATTGCGTTGCCGGCATACAAACCTAGCGAGAGGAGCCGGCAAACGCCACTTCAACTCACCGCAAATATGTTGCCTGGGCAGTGTCCAGCTGCTGTTGCCTCTGTTCGAGCTCTTCGAACTGCGCCGGAAACTCAAAGGCGTGGCGTGAGCGAAATATATGTCCAATTCGGCTGCATGGCACGATCTCAATTTGCCCACCGCAAAGCCACAATTTAATGGAAAACTCAATGGACTCGCCGCCCCAAATCTACAGACAACATTAGAAGAACAATTGGAATGAGATGTTGCTGCCACTTATGTCGATGCCGCACATCTCCAATTTTGCTCAATTTGTTTTGCATCCGAAAACAACAAACACATACGATATGTAGTTGCAGTCTATCGTCCGTCGTCAACTAATCCAACAGAGTTGTGTGTGATTTTGCCTGGACTTAAGTTATTAGACTGCTAGCCACAAGCATAAGCTAATTAGACGCCACTGTTCACCAACCTGCAGTTGCGTATTAAAGCCGTGCAACTTGAAGAACCGCTCTCGTGAGATCATCATGATGCCACCAGCAAAGGTGGGACTTCTAAATGCTTGCTCCACTCGCTCCTGGGCGGCAAATTGTCGGGGCAGCCAATGAAAATGCAGACTCCAATCGAAGCCGCCTTTCAGCAGCACATTGCCCGGTAGGTAGCTCAAGGTCTCGGGGTCAATGGGGTCCAGCAACGGACTAACCGCAAGCCTCGAGTTCAACGTCAGTCTGTCCAGCAGGGGTTCCAGCCAGCCGCTATTGACCTCGCAGTGGCTGTCGAGAAAGAGCAAGTAATGTCCACTGGCCACTCTGGCGCCCTGGTTGCGTGACCAAATCAATCCCCGGCGTCGTCGATTACGCCTAAAAATGAACACGGGATGAGCGACAAAGACTCCC
The DNA here is from genome assembly GCA_035047445.1 of Drosophila siamana. NCBI lineage: Eukaryota > Metazoa > Arthropoda > Insecta > Diptera > Drosophilidae > Drosophila > Drosophila siamana. Next base: position 11,432,463 of record JAWNPP010000004.1, on the reverse strand, counting down.
CTTAAAAGCCCATCGAGGCTTTGCAGCAGCTCAACTATAAATCAATAGGTTTAGCTTGCATTAACCAGCTGTGAAATAAGATTAGCTTAAATTACCATCCTCGCTGCAGTCGTCGATGATGATCAGCTCGTGCAGATAATCCCGAGAAGTGCGACTGATCAGCGTACAGATCGTGCGCAACAATGCCGAACGCGCTTCATTGTGAAAACTAATCACAACACTCAGCTGAGCGTGCGAGGCAATTGGCAGTTTGTAATTCCGTGTGCTGCAGCTGTTAATCAAATAAATATCGATTATTAGTCAACAAAACAATGTCAACAGGTTAAACCGTCTGCTCTGCCCAGCTAATAACCTCTCATGTCGTGTCATTGGCAACGAACGCACTGCGGGCAACTTGTCACTTAGCAGGCGATTGTATTGAAAAAATGTTTCCGGCTGATCGTGTGTATGTGCAATAAACTCGCTCCATTCAATCGACGCGCCATTGACCACACTTTGGTAATGCTGGAAATCACTTGACGAACCAATTCCCGTCTCGCCACTCACAAAGTTATCGAACGAAACGCGTAAAACTGTTAACTGCAACACCAAGCAAGTCACGACGAAGACTAGGCAAAGGTTGCGCAGCAAACGTCTCCGCATGAAGCCAGACATCGAAGCATACTAAACGTCATCGCTAAACTGATATCGAATTTAAAACTTACACTGTATTAATGCAAGGTATTTGCATTGGAAAACAAGTCAGAAACCTACAATAGGGTATGCTCGACTGTGAGATTTCCGCTATTCAGTTTGGCGAGATTCCCGCTACGCAAATATTCCAAAAAGTATATTTAGTATTTTCTCTATATTTTTTGTTATAGTGGATATTTATCCTCCCTTTTGGAATGCAAAAGACCACAATAAATAATACCCTACTACCCTTTGAGTAATGGGTACAACAAAAAAAAAAAGAATAAACAACAACAAAAATATGTATTTCTATCTGTATCAAATTTGTGCTGATAAGCATTCGATAAGTTTGGCAAATATTTGTGTGTAGCTCGCAAGGTGCTAATTACACCACATGAAATCGATGTGTCTATTAACCATGGCATATTTATTTTCATTTTAAGGGAGGAGAGGGGACATGAAAAACACACGCACGTGAATTAATTGTTTCATCAAACAAGTCTCTATCATAGTACCTTCGATTTATATTCCTTAAATTATGTAACATCTCAATAGATTTCATATGAGTAATGTAGTTGATTTATTAAATAATACACACTGTAGTGTAAAGTATATTTCATCTATACCTTTTAGTTAATTATTACTTGCACTATTAAACATGAATTTTTTGGCACCCGCAGCAATTGCCGCAGCATTTATTTATGTAGATGCAAAATATGCATTCATTTATGCGCTCCATAAGCGTCAACAATTGTCTATGGGTTTCTGGCTTCACAATATTGTTGTTTACTTCGGGCGCACTTCAAGCACAACTCACAAGCACACATTATAGTGTTAGCAATTAACATTGTTAAGTTTTAAAGTATTTATGTCGGTTTATCTGTCTCTATAAACACATATATACAATAGAACATTCATATTTCGTAAAAAGTGTCTTTAATCTCCGGCCGGTCGGTGTCCTAGCTGCGTGATATGATTTTATTTAAAGCTATTAGGCAAAGCGGATGTTACTCATTTACTTAGCAACAAAATCAGTTGCCACACCGATTAGTAGAACACACACACACACATTTACCAACACACTTATCAGTTAAATTGGAGTGTTACTTCCGCATTGCATTAACGTTCAGATTGTATGTGTTGTTGTTATCCTGCCAATGCGGCTGCTGCTGTCCAGTTGTCCAGTTGGATAACTTACGTGTGCCTCGTTTCAGTTTTAGGTTTGCCGTTGTAAATTTGTTGGCCAGATTGGACGTGCAGCGGAAATGCATTTTCCCAGTCACGTCGCAAATCCTAGACGCCATGCCAGACGTCCATGACTATGTCCATGTTGTATTTTCGCTGTCTGCTTCCTGTCCACAGCACACACAGAAGTAAGAAATACAACCAGTTGGAGCAGCAACGACTGCTAAAGATTCAGATTCATGGATTTTTCTTCTCCCTACTGACTTCCCAATGTACGCCAATTTATTTGACCGCGCGTGATCCATGTTTGCGTCCATGTTCCGTAGCTTAAAGTGCTTTATAATGAATGCAGCAGTAATAGAAGCAGCTACAGCGACAGTAGCTAAAATACAAGCAGCATAAACAGCATCATCGATCTCCAATTGTATGCATCGCCTGGCGCGGAGCAACATAATTAAATAAACTGTTTGCTGGTGACGAGCAGGGGCAAAGCAGAGCAGCTAGCCGAGAGACGACAAGTCAAGGCAAAGGCAGCGGAGAATTCAATATTCAATATGCTTTCAATTTGCCATCGACCATTTGCGTGTCCCTGCATCTAAGGCAATCGCAAATGCCGTGAAGCAAATAAAAATAAAACGAAATTATGCCAATAAATAAATGAATTATAAAGCGCTGTCTTACACAGGCGCGATTTGAACGCACACCGCGGCGTCCACACAAGGCGATTGCTAGTCAAAGCATGGGCATTTAAATGTGTGCGTGTGTGCGTGTGTGTGCGTGTGTGTGCGTGTGTGTGTCGCCTTGATTATTATTATATTGCTACTTACCCATCCATATGGGTGCGAGCCTCCGCTCCGCTCATGCTCTCGTCTCGCTGTACATTATGATAATGGTAAGAGCTTCTGAATGTTATTAGCAGCCGACTTTTGGGACTTTAAAAATAATAACAAAAGCAACAAAAAAAAGTGCTTGATTTGCCTCCAAACAGTCTTTGTCACTCTTCCACCACCTCATCACCTCTTCTAGTGCTCAAACTTGCTTTCGCCACAAAGAATATTGAAAGTTGCATTCTTTGCACTCACAGTTCACAACTGGCCTCAGCTGGTGCGTATTATCCCAAATTAGTAGACACATTTAACGACGTTTTGCTTTATTATTATTTGCTACATTTATTGCTATTTACACCCTCTACCCTACAGAGATCCAGTGTATTTTCTATATTATTAGGTACTACATAATAATATTACTAGTACCTTTTGCTCAGGGCATAGCATTTTCTAGCTGCGCAGACATTCGGTTCAATGTTTCATTCATAAACACATCTCTATCTATGACACGGGCATAAAGATCAACTCCAAAATATTTTGGGCAGTTGTGACCAACAAATTGGACACCACAGAGCTGATCGTTAAAAATGAGGGGCAATCCAACCTGTGATTGGCATTTTTTGTTCCTCTTTCTATTTCGCACACAGATCACCTCATCAGTCACAACTTTACCGTCCAGATCATTTAGCATTTGGCGGCATTCACTTGGTGACACCACCACACTTTTGCGAGCTTGAAATGTCTGACTGGAACGTAAAAATGAAATCAAAGTAACGCTCTCGTTCGGCTTCAGGATATCATGACACATCCGCATTGTTGCGTTCTTTTGAGATGGAGATTGTTTTAAAATCTGCAGCTTCACCATTGACATCTTATCATTATTATCAACATGGTCATGATCGAACTCCAAGGTTTCATTTGTTGACGACTTGTAGATCAATTTGTTTCGATTAATCGCCAATATGGTAATTGCTATTGCTCCTCCAATCACCACCACGGGCCAAGCAAATTGTACAATTCCGTCGCCATCATAACCGCGCACCACTAACTTATGCAACGGCACCTTTTTATCCGAGCCGAAAAGTTTGACCATTGGCAGCTCTACTGCATTCCTTTTTGCCAATCCATTCTCCTGAGTATCAACTGGCCTTGGAACTGGCCGATAATCCTTGTACAACTTATTGCTATGCTGTGCACGATAATCAGACAGCATATAGCGATGGTAGTGCTCACTCGCATTCGCGACTTGAAATATCAGCGGTACCAGTAATAATCGATGAAAATACATTGTCAAACATAGATTAATTATTAACTGCTGTTATCGTGGCACTCGTACTATATTATAAGCACTTTCAAACCAGCACAAATCAATGAGTTACAGCTATATCTTTGGATAATTAACGCAATCCCATGACTTTTTTTTAATCAGAACTGTTTACGCTCATTACAAATTAACTATGTACACATACATATATTTATATATCAATGGAAAATTTTCGTTTCGTAATTGCAATTTGAGAATTCAATGTTTCTAAAAACTTGCATTATTATTATGTGTTATTATACATGTTATATTCATTCTCTAACTTCTGGAAACTCCTAGAAAACTACCACTTAACATATACAGCATTAGTAATAGTCAATAATATAAGAGATTTGAACAGTGAGTTTATGATTAGCGGAATTCCAGTGTCTAGCTTGGAATTCCAATTTTTCTTCGGTATCTACACACTGCTCATATCATGATTTCTAGTTTCCCTGTTCGTAAATGTTTATTTTCCAATTAAAATTCTCACCATGCAATTTAAATTTAAAGGAGCACCCAACAAATAAGCATTTTATTTATTCTTCTTTTTTATAATTTTAACAATTTTTATTACGTTTGTTAGGTCTTTTGTCCCTATTCTTTGCACCGTTTCTCTTTCGTTTGAGTAGATTGAATCGAGCACGTTTGTGGTGGAATCGATTTAAAAACCTTTGTATCGGCACTTGGACATTCGTTCCCGGAAGTGTCACTTTTGGCATGCGATGCTTAATAGGAATGCCTCGAAGTCTACCCTCAGGAAGCGGTGCGGTATCTTGTTGTTCGTCTTCTCCTTCTTCTCGTTCTTCTCCTTTGTCTCCTTCATCTCCTTCTTTTCCTTCTTCTCCTTGGTGTTCTTCATTTTCATCTGGCTCGTCTTCGTCTACGCCTGCTTCTTCTTCTTCTTCTAATTCGGGCAATTCACTACTTTCTTTTTTCTCTTTTTTTTTTTTTTTGTTCTTCGCCTTGTCTTTGATCTTCTTTAAACCTTTATTAATCAACTTTCCCACTTTTTCCGCTAACTTTTGCACTTGTTGCGCGCCCTTTTGCGCAACAGGAGTGATCTTTTGCGCAACAGGAGTGATCTTTTGAGCAGCAGGAGTGATCTTTTGCACAACAGCGGGGGCTTTCGAAATAACCTTATGCGCACTAGGTATGGCCTTAGCAATAATAGGTACTGCCTTAGCGACCAAAGTTGGGAGCCTTGAGACCACTATTGGAATTACCCTACTCGCTACCATTGCCAATAAGGGCAACGGAAAGAAAAAAGGAGTACACTCTTGACTGCAAAGTAGCACAACAAAAAGCGCAATATATACTTGTTTCAATCGCATCTTCAAAGAAACTGAAACTAAAGCACATTACAGCCCGATTATTAAAGCAATAAAATGCAAGCCTTGACAGATTCGATTAGTTCCATAATGATAGGATTTTTCAAATATGTTTTCACAGTAAAATTAGATCCCGATCCCTACTGTTCAATACATGCAATAAAATTAACAAATTATACGCAAAACAATTAAATTTTCAACAAATAAATTTCACAATCAAAATTTGTATCCATCGGAAAACACGACGGTACGATTCACTCAGCGATTATTACATAAGTTGTTATTGGCTTAAAAAGTAAGGAGAATCCTGTTTTACCTCTGTTGAGTTGAAATGTTTTATACTATGTCGCTTTACACTTCATCGCATCATCAATTTTACACAGAATATCTCGGTAAACTGCCCGCAGTTTTGGAATCGCTTTCAGAGACCGTTTGGGATATAACTTTTAATTTGCTGGCTTTAACAGGCTGCTGTTACAGGTTATGTATTCAGTTTCGCTAAATAAGCGATTCGTCGAGATGTCCACATCGAAAAATAACTGAAACAGATCAACTAATGATGTAACAAAATCAGAGTTACATTTAATTGAATTTATAGAAATTTCCACATGTATAGAGTAGATGGCAACGAAGTATTTTCTTTATTTTTCTAGTTTAAAATTTCAACAATTCACATGTCGTAGCGGCAATTTGACAACTGGTCCCGTCAATTTTGGCTGACGTTTCTTCACATAAGGATGGCGACGCCTGCCCATCGATTCTTCGTCCCCATATCCAGTTTTCAAGCGCCTTCTCATGTTAAGCTTCGGATAATATACCGATGGAAATGGGGGATACCTTGTTACCGATTCTCGGACGATTTTTGCGAAATATTTTCCTATTTCATCAAAAACATTCCAAGAGTTACTCTCATGTACACAGATCAGAACAAGGACGACCATAATAAAGACTTGTTTCGGTTGCATTTTGAACGAGACTAAAACTAAGCCACATAGAAACTCGATTATTAAAGCTCTAAAATCCAAAACCCTTGACAGATTCGATTAGTTCCATAATGGCAAGATATCAGTCCGTTACTCTATCCATTTGCCGGCTGTTTTAAAACCGCTTTTAGTGCCCATTTCGGCTCCTCCGAAAACATTGAAAATTAACGCCACGTAATAAATACTCTTCAATGTGTTTGGAGCAAAATGTCGTTATGGGTGATTTTATTCAGTTGCGCTAAATAAGCGATTCGTCGAGACATCGACATCGATAAATAACTGAAACGGATCAATTAATGATGTCACCTATATAGAGCAGATGACAACTAAGTATTTTCTTTATTTTTCTAGTTTCAGATTTCAACAATGTGCAAGTCGTAGCGGCCATTTGACATCTGTTTCCGTCAATTTCGGCTGACGTTTCATCACATAAGGATGGCAACGCCTGCACATCGATTCTTCATCGCCATATCCGGTTTTGAAGAGACTTCTGAAGAAATTCTTCGATGGAAATTTGGAACGCCCAAAAATAACCGGGACGCTTTGTGAATTCATCTCGGACTCTTGGGAAGAATTTTCCAACAGCATCAAAATAACGACATGAGTTACCCTCATGGACACAGATCAGTACAAGGAAGACCGTAATAAAGACTTGTTTTAGTTGTATTTTGAACGAGACTAAAACTAAACCACATAGAAACTCAATTATTAAAGCACTATAAGGTCAAGGCCTTTCTTCACAATAAACCAATTCACGTGATGTGCCAGTACTAAGCGGCTCATTCTCGACCAGCACAAGGTCACCAAGGCTGTATCTAGTTGTCTGGTTCTGAGCAGCTGGTTGCTGTTCGCTGGTTGTTTACTTTCATTGCGGCGTCTTCTCTAAGCTTGTCATCGACGCTTGTCACTTTCATTGGACGGCAACAACATTGATAAAATAGTTCGATATATTCGCTCTGCTTTACCATTGGCTCTTTTTACTGCTCGTACTATAGTTCTATACTACTACTATACTATAGCTCTTAACAAAATTGTGCATTCTAGGAAAGTCAATCATATTCAGTATCCGAGATATTGTTTTTTCAGCTGATTGGCTTCCTGTTGTAGCAATACTTCCAATGGAACTGTCATCTGTGTGTATTTCGCGCTCGAAATCTAGGGGATCTCTGGTAATAACTTGCCTAAAAGAATTCGTAGTGGCCACAAATATTCGAGAAAAACTAGTGAGACGCAAAATCTATCTCACACAAACATTCGGAAAAAATAATGGGGTTGGTGAACATTCCAATGACGTTCTGATTGACTGACTGAATCCTCCTTCATATATCTTATGCCCAAGTAATGTAATTTTCTCATATGTTTCCATATTTGAAGTGAGTCCATACTCATTTACATTTCCTTAAACGTTTGGCTTCCAATGAGGATGTCATCCATATAGTGCAATGAGGATGTCAGCTTTTGTGTTCTCTCTTTTGCACTTCTGCCATAAGTCCATCTGTGGTTATAAAAGCTATTTGATAGTATCCACTGTCAAGGTCTAGAGATAAAAAGTAATTAAATTGTTTCGCCTTCTGGAAAATTTTCCGTCTTAATTAGCTAATTCGAGTGTCAGTTACCGGTAATTATATTCAGTTTCGCTAAATTCGTCGAGGCTTCGAGTAAAAACCTGCAGCGGATCAATTAATGATATTATAAAATCTATGCTTTTATACTTTTGAAATTTACTACATATATAAACGCACATACAACAACATAACATAACATAAACATCGAAATCTCAGACTATAGAAGCTAAAAAAGTCATACTTAGTGAAAATATGCGTGAAAGTCATAAACAGATAAAGACTATTTCAAATCGTTGGTGTGCTCCCGTCTTCTTCTCCAGCAGAGATAAAGTGGTACAATAGCAACATTAATGGTCGATGCGATCAAACCATCAAAGGCTGAATGAAATCCACCTTTTCGTACGTAATGCTTTCCGCACTACAACGACAAAGGTAGGATAGATCTCTTCGCCGAATAAGTGTTTTCTTTATTCTTCTTGTTAAAAATTTTAACAATTCTTATGTCGTTTGTGAGGCCTTCTGTACGGCCATGGGGCATTACTTCCCGTCAATTTCGGCTGGCGTTTCTTCACAATAAGATGTCGACGCCTGTGTCTCGGTTCTTCTTCCTCACTTTCGTCATCGTCAAATTCTTCTTCTGAATAAATTGCAGGTAAGAGTTGGGTAGGCTGTGTTGGAGGCTTCAATCTGTCGATAATAGCTTTAATCACAGGAGGGATTTTTTTAGCAACTTCCACAACTGCATTTTTGATTTTATTGAAGATTTTATTAAAAAAACCCCAAGAGTTACCCTCATGGACACAGATCAAAATTAGGAAAACCGTAATGTATACTTGTTTCAGTTGCATTTTGAACGAGACTTAAGCTAAGCCACATAGAAACGCGATTATTAAAGCACTAAAATCTAAAACCCTTGACAGATTCGATTAGTTCCATCATGACAAGATTTTCCAGATATGTTTTCACTGTGAAAATTAGCGTTAAAAAAAGACACCTACGTGGCAGAAATAAAGTAGTACAAATGACAAAATTAATAGTCGATACGACCCAACCATCGAAGGCTGAATAAATTCCACTTTTTCGTAGGACAGATCTCTTCGTCCTATAAGTGTTTTCTTTATTTTTCTTGTTCGAAATGTTAACAATTCTGATGTCGTTTGTGAGGCCTTCTGTACCGCCATCGGGCATTACTTCCCGTCAATTTCGGCTGGCGTTTCTTCACTATAAGTGATCTACGCAGTGTGGGCGTGGGAATAGTATCGTCGTATGCTGGAGGAGGTATCATACTTAAGAAAATTGCTTCAACCACAGGAAGGATGTCCTCCTTAATCACAGAATTGATCTTAGCGATAGGAGGGATAACCTTAGAAGGGATTTTCTTAATCGCAGGAGGGATTTTTTTAGCAGCTTCCACAACTGCATCTTTGATTTTATGGAAGATTTTATTAAAAAAACCCCATGAGTTACCCTCATGGACACAGATCAAAATAAGGAAAACCGTAATGTATACTTGTTTCAGTTGCATTTTGAACGAGACTTAAGCTAAGCCATATAGAAACTCGATTATTAAAGCTAAAATCCAAAGCCTTGACAGATTCGATTAGTTCCATAATGGCAAGATTTTCCAGATATGTTTTCAATGTCAAAATTAGCGTTAATAAAAGACCCCTACAGTTTAATAAAATTAGCTCTAAAATAAATTAAATTTACGGAAACTAATTACATTTCTCAACAATTCAATTTCACAATCAAAATGGCCATCCACGTGAAAACACGACACCCCATAAGACAAAGGCTTCTCGATAGCCTGTCGGAAATTGAAGGTTTTGTGACATATGCATAGGATCTCCGAAGACATGTAGTCACCATCCTAATAATATGTACGATATGCTCATTGAAATATTTTCCAATCAATTGCAATTTTTTCTGGAGACTGGCGATATGACCTATTATGTATCCAAAATGTGACTTACGATCGCCTTGCTGATATTGCAGCATTTCGTTAAAACTCCGTTATGCGACTGTGAAGCTGATGGAAACTCCTTATCAATACATAAATTGTCACTAATACCAGCACTAATAGTCGATAAAATAATACATTAGAAGGCTAAATTGATTCCATATCCACTTTTTCCTATTCATTAATTCAAGTTTAGCACTCACCTAAAGGTAGTACATATATATTAAAATTTTACTTATTGCATTCTCACCATGCAATTCTAATTTCATAGAGCAGACAACAAATAAGTGTTTTCTTTATTTCTTTGTAATCTTATAATTTTAACATTTTACATGACGTTTGTTAGGTCTTCTGCCTATATACTTCGCATATTTCTTGTTTCGTTTAAAGTGACCAATTCCAAAATTTTTGTCAAATCGTTTTAAAAACCTTCGTAGCTGCCGGTTTACATTCGTTCCTGTCAATTTCGGCTGGCGTAGTTTTAAAATACGACGGTGAGGTCTGATCACAGGAGTCAACATGTCAGTTGGTCCTAGAGTGAACTCTTCGACTTCGTCTTCGTCTTCGTCATTGGAAGGGGTGGGAATGTGATTGAGGGTGTCCTCGATGACGTCGAGAATGTCTTGAATGCCGGCAGTGTCAGCGTCACTGGGAGCACTGGTAGTCTTGGTAGTGGTAGTAGTAGTAGGCGTGGTAGTGGTAGTGGTAGTAGGCGTGGTAGTGGTAGTCGTAGTAGGCGTGGTAGTAGGCGTGGTAGTGGGCGTGGTAGTGGGCGTGGTAGTGGGCGTGGTAGTGGGCGTGGTCGTGGGCGTGGTGGTGGGCGTGGTAGTGGTCATTTTTCGCTTAGAAGTGGTAGGACGGGGCCTTCTAGTGGTACGTCGGGGCCTTTTAGTGGTACGTCGGGGCCTACTAGGTCGCCTCATTTTGTTAAAAACTTTTCGAATTAGAGTAGGCATTTTTTCAAATGCATCCTCAACTTTCTCTTCCACGGAATTAGCAATTTTTGAAAAAATACCGCAATTTTTTGAACTACCCTCATGAATACAGAATACCACAAAGAAGACCGTAATGTATATTTGTTTCAACTGCATTTTGAACGAGACTAAAACTAAAACACAACGAAGCTCCATTATTAAAGCACTACAATCAAAAGCTTGACAAATTCGATTAGATCCATAATAACAAAGAATTACCAGGTATATTTTTACTGTGAAAATTTGCGTAAATAAACCCCTCTAATATTCAATAAAATGTGCCAAAAACATTTATTGAAAATACGTAAAGAAACTACTAATCGTTTGAAATCTTTGTAATGTTTGAATAGGAACAATACAAATGAATAAGCCTAGTTGTTAACATTATTCGCGAACATTTGAAGGTTTGCTATTTTCGTCAAAATATCGGATCGAATTAGACAACCCATTAATTTGTAAGAAAGCGAACATAGAAGTTGATTCAACAGAATATATTTTTTTTTTACAACAATGACAAATATGTGTATGAAGGACATGTATGCCATAAAATATAAAGGACTGGCTTATAACAACTAGTTCCGCTCCCGATCCGAATAAAACACTCAAGCGGATATTGCGATCATTCCATCGAAACGCAATAAGAAGACGGCATGCATAGAAAATCAGGCAGTAGCTAATGACAATAATATGCTGACTATTTCCGAGCTTGATGAAATTAATAAAATCGACAACACGGTAATTCCAGCATGAACACTTCAAGAAGAATCCGGAATATCACAATGCTCTCGGAAATCAACACAGATGGAACAACTGAAAATTTAGAAAATCGAATTTTTATTAAAAAAAAAAAATCGAGCTATTGCAATAGCGTCAGATGCAACCTCAAAATTACATGGCTAGACAAACAAAGACAAATATGAGAGACTTATTAATTTAAACTATCAACTAACAGATCTTATTCACACATTGCTATCGTCTGACGAAATAAACCATATTTGTAATGGACCTAACAAACCTACAGCAACGACACTTACAATATCACTAGACAAAAATCAACATAAGCAAACACCGTTTTATTTAATAAGTATTTACTTTATTTTTGTATTTTAAAATGTCAACAATCAGCACGACGTTGCGCCCATTTGACATTTGATCCCGTCAATTTTGGCTGACGTTTCTTCACATACCGATGGCGACGCCTGCTCATCGATTCTTTGTCCCCATATCCAGCTTTAAAGCGTTTTCTAAAGTCATATGTCGGATATATTGCCGTTGGATACCACGGAGTTGTCAATTCACGTCCGATTTCTTTAAAGTATTTTTCAATTTTATCAAAAATATTCCATGAGTTAACCTCATGGACACAGAACAGAACAAGGACGACCATAATAAAGACTTGTTTGAGTTGCATTTTGAACGAGACTAAAACTAAGCCACGTAGAAACTCGATTATTAAAGCACTAAAATCTAAAGCCTTGGCAGATTCGATTAGTTCCATAATGACAAGATTTCCGAGATATGTTTTCACTGTGAAAATTAGCGTTTATAAAAGACCCCTACTGTACTCAGCGAAATATTTGCCAATCAATTGTAATTTAATATTAAATAAGTTGTTATTGGCTTAAAAAATAAAGAAAATCTCTGCTGTATCGAAATGTGCCCAGCTGGAGAATTTTGCCATTGACAACCGCAGGTAATTTATTATTAGCTGTATATAGTATATCCGTTAATCTCTACATTTGCCCTCCGAAAACTTTGAAAATTAACGCCACGTAATAAATACTCTTCAATGTGTTTGCTGATTAAATTCAGTTTCGCAAAATAAGTGATTTTTTTCTTACTTAGCCAAGATGATGTAGATATATGTATTTTCATATCCGTCCACATGAAATTAGTCGCAATATATTCATGTATTTTAAACGCAAATCAAGTATTTTTCAAATCGTTGTCTTGCCTCGTTCAATCGAAAAATAAGATTTATAAGCATAATTTTAAATTCAAATTGCGGTATATACAGGATAAAATTTGGCTTACCTTTCCAAGTTGTTGTTTTAATTAAGTACACTTATATTATTTTTGGTTTAGTAGTCGTTATATATACATATATATCTTTTCGATAGCTCGCTTTTTAATGAATTGCAATATAGCAAATTCAATTCTCGCATTACACATAAAATGCGCTAAAGTATTAAAAGCTTTGTATTGAATTTAATCAAACCAGTCAGTCAATGTGTAAGTACATTGGTGACGTGTTTCTGCGTTTGTCTTATGCTTCTGAGATACGAGCACGCCCATAGCGTGGAGGGCAAAGGGAAAACGAGCGAGAAATCTTTGATTGGACCACTTGGCTGCCCTCTAACATAGCGTACCCTACTCTTGCATCTGCCGCTGCTGATGCTACGCAAGATGCCTCAATAGGCGCTGCGCAATGCAAGTTTAACCATACCAAAGCTCACACCGCATTCCCACTCCTAATCCCTAATGCCCACCCAAGATCGTATATACATATATATTGGCTTGGGCTTAAAGTCTTCAGCTTTGGCTGTAGCTCAGACACTGGTCTCTGCTGTGTGAATATAATATTTGTAAGCTGATTTTTGTTTCCGTTTGTCCTTCCCATCGTATCGTGCATCAGTTTTTTCTCAAGAATTCGATATGTTTGTTAAACTATTTTCACTGGCTTGCTGTTATTTTTTACCTACCCTACTACCATAAGGATATGACCAAAGAATTGCAGATACTTACGCTCGTACTTTCGGTATTGACTCCAAGTCCATTGTCTCTTTATACCCGCTAGCCATAAGGTAGAATAGTGTTATAAATTTCAGCACCCGTTGAACGTAGTTTGTTTCCGATAGACAATGTGACCGTGTGTTGCATATTTTATAGATATATATGAGATATTCTGAACATAATAAGATATCAATAAATTAAATATAGTAGTGTGCTCGACTTTACATATATTTTGCGCTTATGTTGTTTCTGTGTCCTTTCTGCTAGCTGATAATACTTGATGACTACTTAGAAATAATTACCCAAATATAATGGAATGCCTCTCTAAATTAAAGCTCAGCACACCTGTCATAACTGGTGGCTTGAATTCTAGTAATGTATTACCTAATATAATGCATTTGTCTTGCACAAACAAAACATTATTCCAAGCTCCGTTACACGTTCGATCAATTCATCAAAGATATAGATTAATAATATAGACTAGATTATCCTTGCGATTGGAGTAATTCTTTAAAGTAATTCTGTAAATCGCTATACATATGTCATTTATTCGTAAATCAATTGATCAGTTTCATTTTTAGTCTCCGCATACAGGGTGGTTCTTGGTGTTGTTGCAGAATTATTGTAGGGGCCGGATTTTGTGAAAGCCCTTAACAAATCTGTGGCCTGCTGAATGAATTTAACAGAATGTCGAAGGGAATAATAGATATCCATTTTGCGGCCATTCTGCAGCTCATCGCAACGCTCACCGTACAGATTGATGCCAGCCAATTTGTTTTCAATGATCAACGGATCACCAGGCCGAGTGCTGCAACCGTCGTTTTCCCTATTGGCCACACAGAAAAACTCTTCGGTGAAGGGAATATGCATTTTGCCATCTTCCGTAAAGGTTTTCTTGCAGCTGTCGATTGACAGCACTTTAGTCTCGTACAAGGTGATGAAACGTGTTTTGTCATCCAAAAAGGACATTTTCACGTGTGCTCCTGATCGTGGCAGGCGACCATAAAGTGGAATATAGCGATACTCGCCACGTGGCAGCTTTTTTGTCAGCGCAATAAGTGCAATATTATGAACTCTTTTTGGTGGCATGTAAAACGCTATAGCTTGCGACGTTTTGTGTGCACCATCTTGAAAATCATTTCCGGTCAACACACTAATGTCTTCGGCCTTGAATTGTTTGGTTGGTTCATTCGTCTGTGGCAGGAAGCAACGCGAAGAGGTAATTACCATGCGACGCGTGATCAGAGCACCCGCACACATCACGGAGCCCTCATATAGAACATGTGCATAATAGCTTAAATCTGCGATTGGATCAAAGGGTGCCAAAGTAGCGTGTGGCTCTCTGGTCGTAATGTCACGCGTTGCCAATAACTGGCGATCATAGTCCACATGCTTCGAACTTCGGTGTGCTTTATTGTAATACGTAGGTCGATGAGAACTCTCCTCAATTAGCGGTATCATTCCAGCATCATAAGTATTTGCATTCACTTGAATAGCGAGTATCACATTTATAATAAGCACAACAAATACCTTTTGCCATTGCATTCTAAATCAAACTAAATGGTGTCTAATTGTTGGAGATGCTAGTATCCAACTCGCGACAAATTCGATTAGTTTCAGAATGCGCCAAATTGTTGATATTCAATTAAATTAGCGCACTGGAAAGGTGTCGACCGTTCATAAAGTAAATGAAATTAACTGACAGCAAAAACAAAGAGTTGGAGTTAGCCGTGTCCCCTCTTGGAACCGTGATAAATTTATCGCAAAATTCCCTTTCACTATGAACATTTTAATAAGCAAATTCAGAGACTTTGAT
This sequence comes from Drosophila siamana, assembly GCA_035047445.1. NCBI lineage: Eukaryota > Metazoa > Arthropoda > Insecta > Diptera > Drosophilidae > Drosophila > Drosophila siamana. The sequence continues at coordinate 11,417,114 of JAWNPP010000004.1, read as the reverse complement.
TTATTGCCAATGAATGAAGCACTCAGTGATGAACCACAACACACTACAATCTGCTTGAGATTTAAGATTGCGTTTACTTTGCTGAATCGATTGAATGCGGTTTGAGTTGCGCTCTTAGCTTACATCAATATGCTCTCTTAGCTTTTCCAAAAAGTTACACTTTTGAATGTTTTTGACAATTGAGTAAATGACCTTGCATGCAAAAGAAATGTTCTTGCAAATGTATGTCACATACGTACATATATATATATGCAATTTGCTTTTGCCACCTGGCAAATATAGCCCAGACATTTTAATACAATTTACAAATCGCCATGCAGCTTTCAATGGTGTGACATATTTTAATTTAATAAACTGCTGCCTTTCATTAGGGCAACTTCGCAAATTACCGCCTCTAACGTGTGCAGCTGGTGAAAGAAATAAAACTTTGCACATACGATATCATAATTTAAAGTCTGCTGGCACCCAAATAAAGGAAAATATAACTATGAAATTAAAGTGGCCAGCATAAAGCTTTTTGGACATACAACTTCAGATGAAAGGTCAATTACTATTGACCAGAAACGAGAACCTTTAAAGCTTGCTTTCTTGTTAAGTTCTAGGCTAAATTGAAATCCATAAAAAGCATTTAAAACTGTCAAATTTCAGCAGCACTCCGAAACTCTTGACACGTGCTAGTTGTGGGCAATTCAATTTTTATTTCTTTTTTTTTTTATTTATGGGCGCTAAAAATTCAAAATGGGTGGCGATATAAACGGCCAAACGCACAGCAACAACGAAAATCGGCAAGACGTTACAAAAAAAAATCCACCAAAATGAAGAGAAAAACGCAAGCCGAAATATTACAACATTTTAATAGCGAAAATGAAGATTTATTGCCCGCAACGACAACGCTGGCAAAATGTGCCACAAATACTCAGCTGAAGCTTAACTAAAAAACGGGCCTAAAGCCTAAAATTTATATATGTAATTCGTACTGGCTGACAAGGCCTATACCCTATAACGGAGTTAGTTAACATGCGTCCATTATAGAACAAAATCGTAATTGACAATTCATATAAACTTGATCGAATCGGTTCAACGTAATTCACACCTGCGGCTCTAATGAATCTATACGCTGGAAGCATTCAGTTATGCAGGGTATGGCAACAACAACAATTGACGTGTCAGAGGCGCACAAAAATGTGCAAAGTGTAAAAATCGTTGCCACGTCACGTCAGCCGGATGATAGGCCAGTCAGCCGGTCAGTTGGCAATAAAAAATGGGAGTGACCAGCTCGAGGCTCGCTTATCCCAGCGCTCTTTCTACTATATTGTCGTTTTAGTTACCGCCTTTTGTTGCCGCTGTTCGCGTTTTGTTGATGTTTCTGAGCCGAGCGCAAGTTTCGCAGTTTGTTAGTCGCCTCACAAACGAGGCCGAAATGCGTTGGTAAAGCGGCAAACGAATCGACTGCCTTATTGTTTGCTGGCCCACATGCCCTACATTGAACTGGGCGCGTCCAATCAAAATATGCAAATGTTTTATCCGTAAAACGTCGCTTTGATGGAATTTCTGCACATTTTGTTCTCCGCTTGTTGTCGTTGGCTGTGCTGTTGTTTGGTTTGGCTTGTTTGAGTTTTTATCCTATCTCGAACTGAAAAGACGATGTTGTCGCTTCTCTCTCTCTCTCGCTTCCACTTTCACCCCTTAAAATTAGCAGAGTTGCCAAACTCGCCGGGCACACGTCAATCAGCACAACGGCTGCCAAGCCCTGGAGATGGTGAAGAGGATGACGAAAGCGAAGGGAAAAGAGAAAGTAATGACTCTAAATCTAGAGCCTATTCGACCTGATTTATATGCATAAATTTTGCGTGTGACTTGCGCCAATTTACGATGCTTTCATTTAATGCTGTCAACATTCGCGCGTCATTTTTGGTCAAACACATTTTCCAACAGTCATTGTTGGTAACGGGGGCGTGGCCACTATCAGATGCAAGTAGGTAGTTGGCTTAATTTGGTAACTGTTGCAACTCACTATAATACTAAATTAATTTCCGCAGCAATAAAAGAACTCAACTAGAAATTATCGAGTATACGTACATTTTTATATCAAGTATACGCGTTATGCATTGCCATTTTCCTGTGACTAGCAATCCTTTGAATTGAGCTTTACTGTGCTGTAAATTTGTGGTTTTTATTTTGCTCTTGTGGCCAAATTGACTAATTAGAGCACTCAGTGTGGTTCAATTATGATGCCATTCAGAGCTTTGAACTATTTGATATTTAAAGTATTTTAGAATGTATTAATGTCTCACGCATACGTACATAAAACACACATTACAGCTTGTTGAAATACAAACAGATCATAAAATTATTAATGAATACTTGTGATTTATTAACTGCGATATATTTTCTAGTTACGTTCGCAGAATATGTTTATTGCCCTTTCAACACATTCATTGCTATTATTTTTGTGCAATTTCACCGCATTTTGAATAGAATTCAAAATGCCGTTTTCTACCCACCAGAGTTAAAGGCAATAAAGCTCATTTTGATGCCGACAAACGCGGCTAGGGAAAGTTTCGTGCTCACCTTATTAAAAATAATAAAGCCGCACACAAACTGACGCACTGACCAACCTGAACAGACATTCTAGTTTTGCATAAATGCAATTTATAATGACAACTACAGCAACCAAAACAAAAGCAAAATAGTTGGGACAGACGCAAAACCAGTGCCGAACAAAATACAGCTTACAATTATGGCCAAAAGTTATACGTTGACACTAAAAATAATCAACAGCGCAGGCAGAGAGTGTGGCAATGGAATGAATAGATAGATATCCGTGTTTATGTACTAAGTGAGAAAGAGAACAGGAGAAAGGAACAGAATGGAAGAAAAAACGCGATAGATACTCGCACAGCATCTATTTGTTTTAATTAAAATTGCCTCACCATGGCAGTCCTTGCCGTCGCTGTTGCCATTTTCGCATTTTATGCATTGTTAGTAAATAATTTATAATCAATTTTCAAATAAATTGCAAACAAAAGTACTTAGTCTAAGTCCATTCGCATACACTGGGACAAAGTTGATCAAAAAAGTATAAATACACTGAATGAATTAATAGAAAGTAGATAAACTATTAAAAGTGCAATATATTAATAAATCTATAAGTCAAATTTTCTTTGTACCGTATGTATATCAAATTTTATTTATACTTGAGTCATCTTCATCTCCAACTTGCCATTTTTACCCCGATTTATCCATTGTTGACTACATTGCGGGTCTCCTGATAGAGGGCGTAGCTTCGATAATAATGCAATAACTGTGTTAGCTATTTAGGGGTGATAGACATACACGAACACAAACACACACACAAATATTTACAGAAGGACATTTATACAATATGCTGCCAAAGACAAAATTAATACAAAACGTTAAAAAATCTGTGTTCCACTATATGCTGCCCTAAGATCGGTTTTAATCAATTTAGCGCATAAAATGATTAGCTTTAGAAAAACAAAAGACACCCAAACTCGCTTTTGGTTGGAATAAATAAATCAGCTTTGAGGCAAAACAAAATTAAGTATACGTTAAGTTAGCATCTATATTCATTTGCCGTGCAATATTACTATAATTACAAAGAATTAAGAAATGAACATGTAATATACTAAGACAAATAACAAATAGACTAATTGACTTTATTCAAACGAAAATAAAAATGTATAAATCCAAGCTATTCTGATACAAAACTAAGACCAATAAAATGCAATGCTATATGACGATGAATCTGTAATAGTAATTATAACTTGATGTAATACCAGTTCCTGCATTCATTTCACAAACTGCAACGAAACTAACACACCGGTCCATCAATGGGTATGAGAAAAGAAAGCATTGTGTTATACACATAAAAGAGCATGTATGTGTGTGCGCGTGTTTTTAAAAAGAGTGTGTGACTGTGATGTGTGGTTGGCTTCTATACGGGATTGCCATGTCTGTGGCATTCGACGGTCAGATGCAACTAAACTGCGCCACACATTCAACACAAATAAAGCCTGAAAAGCTTCGTGGCGGTGCGTTTATTTACGTAGCACTCAGGTGGATTGAAAGCAGACCGGCAGCCGCCTACCGCTTGCCGCCTGCCGCCTGCCGCTCGCTGACTGCCGCATGTGGCATGCCACATGCTGAAGGCAGCAGGCAGCAGACATCAATCAGGCAGCGCGGTAAATTTAAAACTCAAGTGTCAAATTGCTATAAACTTAAGCCAGCAAAAGTTTGCAACAGTGGCAGTTACTCTTCAATATTAACTCTTACTTAAAAATGTACACAATTCGCGTGGTTGCCAATTAAGCTAAAGTGTTGTGCTTAGCGCTCAAGCTTGAAGCTCGATCCCTGGCATCCCGCCCGTCCGCCAGTCCACAGCATGCATACAAACTTCAAAACTGTAGCTAGATAGATAAACAGTTAGCCAAGTTAGTGGCCTCACCACACTGCGCCCCCGCAAAACACCCCTTTACTGAAACACAGGCGCAAATATTGATTGTCTAACAAAAAACTTTTATGCACGAAAGGGAAAAAAACGCCTAGAGCTGAAATCATCCTCCGGCTCGGCCGGTAATCTCAATCGCAAGCCCAGCCGCTGCCCCAATCTCAACCCCCAAGCCGAACCCATTGGTAGTGCAGCCAGCGAGCACAACGTTGAGTCAATTTTCACTCAAGTCAACGTTAGTTAAAAAGTTAACAAAGCAAAACGTAAAAAATAAGGGCAAGCAAAAAAAAAAAAAGAAAAAAATTCAGCGCACAGAGGGGAAAAAATAAAAAGTAAAGCGAAACGTAAATTTTTATAGCTGCTCGGCGTAGAGTGCAAAAAGGTTTCAAGTGCAAAATAAAGTTACTTTGGCAATGCGATGCATCAAACCGCAAAACAAGATAATTTCAACGGTAAATAAATCACAGCTGGCAGCGCCAAGATGGCTCTGAGGGAAGTGTGCGCGCACTTGTTCAACTCGTTCACTTCAGTTTAGAGTTTCAGTTGCAGTTTGCACAACTCCCAAAAGTAGGCAACGAATTTTGCACCTCCAACGCAACTGAAGCCAAAGTGGCATTAACACCTCGTGCGCGCAGTGTAAAAGGCTTATTAGACTCGTACACCTACATACACACACACACTCAAACACATGCATTGTTGCCAAATGCCAATGCCTGGCAATGGATTGAGCTGCATTTGCGCTGGCTGCCTTTATATCTGAACGCCTTGGGATTAAAGTACCATGAGTTGCTGGAATTTACAGGAATCGCATTGTGTCGACGAGCCTCACACACATACATATATACATTCATACATATATACTCAATGTGTTTGTTGTAAATTACCATGGAATCGGGCAAGAAAACTTAAAACATGAAGTAAACACTAAGCTGGACATAGGCATAATAATGGTTGATAATGAACGTTGTTCTGCTCCTGTAGCTGGCTTAGCAGTGATAATAAAACCATGACACAAATTGCATTTCTGATGCAGTTGCCAAACTGCTTGAGGGTTATAAATAAAATGGCCTTTTTAACGAAGTATCAACTCCTCTATCTCCCAACACACACACATACAAATAGCAAACTGCGAAGGCAGCAGCAGAAGCTAAAGCTTAAATAAGCCAGAGACAAACTTTAAGTAGGTAGCACCTTAAGTCGCTGCAGCTGCTGCAAGTGGTGGCATAATACGAGCTCTCGTTATATTCGTATTCCTTGGTTTTCTCTATAAGTATATTGCAATCGCCTTGCTCCCAAGTCCTCACTCCCGCTTGCTATACGGATGTCGCACTCCCCAATTGGCCATTCTTATTGGATGTGAACAAAAAGCGAGTAAAAACTTTTCCATTATTTTTATCTGCTTCACATTTTCGAGTAGCAAAAACTTTGATGTTGTATGAAGCAAACAAACACAAAAAAAAGCCAGCAAAAATTAAGTAACAATTTTTGCATGCCAAGCTGAATTTTATATAGACCAGACCAGTAGGGAGCGCACACTTCCCTGTCCCTCTTATCCCCCCCTGGTCTGTACCGCAGTAATCGTTATTGTTGTGCGGTTGTGATGTGCTATTGCAGCGCCGCTCAATCAACACCCACCCCTCCCCCCACTGGTATCTTTGGCATTTTATTTAGTTTGTTATTTGTTCATACTTAAGTGAGTCGGCTGCATTGGTTTTATTGGGAAACTTGTCGCTTGTCGTCTTCCAATCGAAGCTACTCGGTAAATGCCCAGGACAATACCCCTTCACACATATGAACACACATACACACACACACACACACACACACACACACAATAAGACAATGCCATGCCCACTGTCAGTAGTAGTTCCCAGAGCTAACGCAAGTAAGTTGTTGAACAGATTAGATTTTTGTAGCGTTCGTCTGTCATTGTCTTTAAGTCTTTTGTAGTTTTTCTTGTTGCTGTGTTTGTTGTTCTCCTTTATGGGGCTGCCCAAGGTCCCCAGTGACCCTAAAAACTTCAAATTGCCACAGCTGACAGAGAGCTGCTTTACTCTGGTCAGGTGCAAAGGGGGAGGAGAAAGAAGGACAACAACTGCTAACTCCGAACATTGTCTTTGTCACTACAAGACGACAAAATTAACTTCTTGCTGCCGATACTCGAATTCTCTTCTCTTAATTCTTTTTCACTCTTGTTTTTCTACCAGTGATAAGGCAACAAATAAATTTTACATTTGCTGTGCGAAATTTCGGAAAATTTTTAAATGTCCCGGGCTTTAACATCAGCTTTAACTTCAACTTTGGGGTTCATTATACAACTCAATGAATTATGATTACATCAGCTGCAATCTGCAAACAGTTAAATATATCAAGAAATGACAAGCTTCAGTATCAGCAAGATTGAATTAACAATTTATTAGACAACTTCAATACGAAATGCTAAAAATATGTCATCCTCAATTTACAGGAAATCTTAGCATACAATTAATATGTATTATGAAGCAACAAAATTATTAATCTTATCCTAAAAGTATGCTTTTAAAAGTGGTTGCCGATTGACAAAAATAATTATAATAATTAAAAAAAAATTTGAAATGAAGCCCAAAGAAAGTAAGTAAATCGAGTTATTCAAATGGTTTTATCTTTTGAGAAGCATTAAATATTCATGAAAAGTTATTAGAAAATATTCCCAAATTTTCAGTCCATATCAATATATCAATATTTGTGGTTCTATATTTTGTCTATCCAATCCATACTGCACACAAATATTATGATCAGCCATATCTCACTTTAATGCAAACGTATTCCAATACTTTTCCATTTATTTAGCCAAGGTAAAATCATTTATTTGCATGTAGGTTTTATGGTCTAATGCAGCTTCAAAAAGGTTGTCAGGACTTTAGAACATATATATGTATATATAAAAGTGCAGCCAAGCAATATATATATATATATATGGCATCAACAGACACACATACACATATATAATTCAAACAAAATGTTAATTTAATTAAAATATGAATACGAAATTTTCGATGGCTGCTGCTGCTATTGCTACCTCAGAACATAAGGCCACATTTTGAATGGGGGCTCGAACCCGACGCGACTCGACTAAGCAAATTCATTTATCGTGCACAGAGAGAAAGAGCGATAGAAAGAGATAGGGAGAGATAGAGAGAGCAATGGCGAACTGAACACACACCCACAAACACTCATGCATACAAGCAGGCTTTTGGGAATAGAACTCAATAATAACCCTCCTGTGTGTATATGAGGCATTAGAGCGAGTATGTGAGGTAGCGGAGTTTCGTCTGGGCCACATGTTGATTTAACGAACGGAAATTACGAATATGAGAGCATATAGTTAATGCAATGCATGGTCAACAAACACAAATGCTGGCACGGCACATTGGAAACATAGTAACATAAATAAAGGGGGCCAGCATATGAATGTGAAGAAAACAAGATCGTAAAATACGCTGTCTCTCCCTCTTTCCCTCGCTCTCACTCTCTCTCTCTTTCTCTCGCTCTTTCTCTCTGCCTCTACTCTGTGACAGACAAGCATGTGTGTGTATATGTGTGTCGCGTTGCATTTTGGGTGAAAAAGCCAAACAATTTTCTAGCTTTCGCTGTGTATCTGTAGTATGTGGGGCTGATAGCAAAATCTAAAATTATTAAAAACCAAAACGTGCAGCCGCTTTATGGACATGCTGTGCGGTGGCAGGCAGCAACTGGCCAGAGTCGCTGCAAAAAGTAATGAACCCACCGCACACTGGTCGGGAGGCAATGTGGTCAACCGAATAGCGTTCCGGCTAAAACTAGAGAGGATGCACGTCCAGTCAGCCAGGCAGCAATTTTGCAAATAGCTTTGCGAAATTAATGAAATTACACATTTGAGGCAAGATGCATGCAAGTTGCGAGTTGGCTGTCATTGGATCCCAATGAAAATAGAAATAGAAATAGAAATAAAAATAATAAAATAAAGAGCCAGACATCACTGATCTTAACAACGGGACGGGCGAATGATGAGCGGATGAATGAAATCTGCTTGCTTGACACTAAAATGCAGTTGCTAAAAATGAAATGATAGCTATGCAACTTCATCATAAATTGAATTTTTTATGTGGCATCTAATACGAAATGCCAAGAGTTGGCGTTAAGCAACAACTAGACGAAGGCGAAGGCGAAGAACAACGACAGGCACTGACAAGCTGGAGAATGGAAATGACAACGCCATCATGGGCATGAACATCAAGTGAAATGCAACCGAGGGCTTCGGATTCAATGCACGTGACACCAGTGACAGCGCGAGACCACAGAGCACTGTCAGCAGGCGCTGCAACGTTGCACCATCTCCGTCTCCATCTCCATCTCCGTCCCCATTCAGTCAGCAGCTGATTCTGATTCTGTTTCTGATTCCGTGTGTCCTTAGTGGCAGTGGAGTGGTCATTACAGTGCACTGCAGAACAGTCGTTGATGGGCGAAACACTTGGCGGGGGCAGCGGCAAGGGGACTGGGACTGGGATTGCAACTGTACGCGTAATGGAATATTGCATTGCCGTCTGCCTTTTGGTGCGCATTTGTAACAGAGCTTTTGGTAAATTGATCCAATTTATGCTTATTTTATGGCAAATTACGAATGAAAAACGAAGTCGGGCTGCCACTGGGACTGCGAAAATCAGCCATCCTGCACTCTGCCCTCCCTCCAAAATGACAACGACAACGACAGCGACGACAACAACAACGCTGACAACGAAACTAACCGCGGAGCCAGCCCAATTAAAGTGGCAGAACTGAAATGCTCACTTAATGCGCTATAAGCAATCAGTTACAAGCAAATATTTACTACTTAACAATTTAATGTCCTCAAAGGCGATTCATTGAATGGCATTCAATAGAGGTCCTTCCGCATTAATTAAGTTATTTAAATTATCAACAAAAAATCTACTTCCATCTGCTTTATATATTTAATTAGAGCTTAGCTTTGGAAATACATCACAATTAAAGAACATTTCCCATTCGTTGACAATAGTCTTGTTTTTTTTTTTTTTTATTTTGGAATTTACTTTAGTCTCTTTAAACTCTATTTATAATATACAAATGGTTCGCTTGCATTTTATTGTAATAAATGAAATATCTTAGAGCTGTTTGTGAAATATAATGCTAAATACATTTTTCTTTTTTTTTTGTTTACATTCACATATTTTCACAATTGATATTAATAACAAAAATCTATTGAAAATCCGTTTATATGGTCTATATAAATATTTAAAATATATTTAGTTGGGATTAATTTGTATGCTGGTTGATCGAATACAATTTTAAAGTCGTTTAAGGGTCTCAGCATTTATGCGAAGATTTATTACGAAACATATGGCTGTCCATTCACTTTTTAGCCATGAATACGAGCATTGAATGCGACTGCGAATACAAGGACTTCTTGCCACACACACCCACACAAAGACAAATACAAACACACACACACGTTGTTCTAGCTAACTTTCTTTTATTGGCTTCTAAATGCATAGCTAAATCCGTTTTACAAATTGCCATATTGTTGTACTGCCATTGTTATTCCACTTACAGCAGTTGGCATATACTTACATGATATGTGTGTGCAAGGGTGTGTGTGTGTTGTGCTTGTTTCTGTTAGTTGACTGCAACAATTGTTGCATTGTTTTCGTATAATAAAATTAAACTTATGCACACTCCTTGCAATGCTGCTTTTCCCCTCAGGGAAAAATGGGTGTGCATTTGTTAAGTGGCAAAAGATTGAAATGAAACCAAACATTCACACTGACAACAAACTTACACTCACACATACAAACACACACAAAACAGAAAACGACGAAGTGACGTGAAGCTTATTGGCTGGCTGTGTGTAAGTGAAATGGAATGGAATGAATCGTTTCGTCCTTCGAATTTCTTCTGTTTGTCGGAGTGTGTGTGTGTGTGTGTGTGTGTGTGAGGTTTACCATACACAAGATAAAGGAGGGAAGGCGACAGAGCAATTTGCTCGAGGTCAGTTTTCATGCAATTTCGTTGATAACTTATGTCATTCAACAAATGAAGTTGACATGCGCCCTCGACGTATTTTCCATTTCCACAAACCATTTCCGTTCCCCGCTCCTCATGCTTGACCCTTTGATCTGCACTTTGGCTTGCATTTAATTTTGGAAAATAACTTTGAAGCATATTAAATGGCCCACTTACATATGACATGCGGTGCAGTTTACATTTAAACCACGTTCCATTCCATCCAAATGCCGGTCTCAAAGTCATTGGCTGCTGTCGTTGTCGATGTCGTTGCTGCTGGTGGCTTAAAACTTGCCCCCAAACACTTTCCTGTCAATTACCTAATTGAAAATCAAGCCCCCCCCCAGATCTAAGGCTCTCGACTCCTAGGCCTTGACTGTGTGTACTGCATACGATTATGAGTTTCAATTTTAAGTCATACGAGTGCATCACACACTGAGGCAACGGCTGAGCAGCCTTTGCCTTTTCAATTTAGTGTTTGACATTTTCCCTGTGTGTCAGATGCAAATTGAAAAATCATTGGACGGTTGCAGCGGCATCGGCATCGGCATCGGCATCAGCTTCGGCATCGGCCTCAACTCCAGTACCGACATCAGCGGAGGCAGCAAACGAAATCAACAAGAGGCAACATTGCCATTTGGCTGCCGGAAGCGTTTTGCTGCCGTCCAAACTAATATTGAGACAGCGCGCAGCAAACTGTTTCCGGCAGGCATCAGCCGCACCATCAGAATCAGAATCAGCAGCAGCAGCAGCAGCAGTAAGAGATGAAGGCGTCCGCCGTTCCCTCACATCCGAGAGCAGCCCCGAGTGCCTTAAGCGGGCACCGAAGCGCCGCATTTTTTGGCACGCAAAAGTCGAACAAGTTTTTGGCAGCGGCTGCTGTTGCTGTTGCCGCCAACAACTGTTGTTGTTATTGCTCTTGATGCCAAAAGTTGCTTGTTAAACAGCGGAAACGGAAATGCCAACAGTCGCACAAAGGGACAAAGCGTGCAGCAGACAGACAGAGAGAGAGAGAGAAAGAGAGAGAGCGCAGAGCACAGAGCTTCAGATGTGTAAATCAAACTAATTGAATGTTTTTGCCCAAGCAACACAGCCGCTGGCAGAGCACATCATGGCCACGTTGCCATGTTGCACACGCGACACACAGCGCGAAAAACAAAGCGGAATCGACAGCTCCAAAAGAGGGGCAGACGGAGCGAAAGCGGAACGCAGAAGCAGTGGAAACAAACGAATGCGCCCACTGATAAGAAATTCAATTCCATTTGTGGATACGGATTGCAGCATTTCTCACTTGCCGCTCGGTGCTTTGATCTTGCATTTCCGGTACAGTTGCTTCCTCACTCGCACTATTTGCCGCCTTGCTAATTTCGTTTGACAAATATTGCGCATACGCTATGATAGCCAAACAGCTCATAGATGGTATGTATTATGCTTTGCGACATCTGTTCTTAACACGACGCTCAATGAAATATTTTCTATCTATTACACCAACGCTTGCAGCCAATACTTGCAACATGCGGCATGCAAACTGGCTGCTCACCAATTAAATTGGCTTTGCCATTGACCCACAACAAAGCATTCGATTTTGTACGTTCACTTTACTTAGCCCCAACACAAGAATAGGCTGCCAAATGCTACAGTTTGAGCTCGCTTCAGATAATAACAATATACAGCAACGATTTGAGTAAGACTACGATTAGTTAATAGTTCTGGCCAAATAAAATTAAATAACAAAAGCAATGTATTCGATTGGCTTTTCGCTGCACCTTGGCGCCTTCGATTGCAACTGTCTATGGCGGCAAATTGCCGTTAATTTAATGAGCATTTTGGCCATAAAATCTGTTGGCTCGATGCTTGGCTGCCTGGCTTGATTGCTGCGGTGGCGACGGCAATGGCAAGGCAATAGTGAGGCGTAGTCGACGGCGCGCTGAAGATGCTGCCAGCTGGCACAATTTATTTGACTGTTAATTAGAAATTTAAATTATGCGCTTAGCCTTTGGCTCCCTTAAGCAGCAGCTAACATACATATAGCAGCAAACTGAGTGAGAGTGACAGTGAGAACGAGAGAGAGAGAGAGAGAGAGAGAAATAGTAGCTCAGCCATTCAATTGGCGCTGCACAAAATTAATTGCAGATGGGATGGCAAATGCCTTGGCCCTCCCCACCGCCTGACCCTTGGCGCATCGTTTGCCCCATTGCAAATTCGAAATAATTTATAATTTGGCACAATTACGCTCAGCCACAGGCGCGCATGCTACTTGCCTGCTTACTTCTGGCCTCAAGCAGCAGCCGAACTGTAGGACGAGGGGAAGGGGGCGATAGTTGCGCCTCGAGCTAGCTGGCTTATATGGGTCATTTGCCTTGCGATTGCATTTTATTGATTTTGCCTTTAATGCAATAAAACTTTCACTTGTTTTCGGACAACGGGGACAACGACATTGGCCAGCGATTTAGTAGCCAATGGGGGTAAACACATTGCTCATGGCACGTTGCCCAGCGATGGGGCAGTGGAAACGTTTGCTGCAATCGCGACATGATACTTCAAGTGGTTTCTTTGTGGGAGCTTAAATCGTCGACTGCTTGTCGACTGTTGCTGTTGCTGTTGCTGCTTTTTGCAGGCCCATTGTTTGCCTAGAAATTGGGTCGCCTCCAGATCCCCTCTCCCTCGCCTTCTCTCTGCGGATGATGAGAATGTTGATGATGAGCGGTTTGCCAGAGCTTGTCAGACTCGTGTGCCATTGTTTCAGCTCCTGTGCATGTAATTTCCTGTGTGTTTCATACGCAACACCCTCGCCTTCTGCTGTTGTTGTTGCAGCACTGATTACTGTCGCTTGTTAGTGCGTTTGGCTCTGCGGTTTTTCTACTCCGTTTCCATATGAGTGTGGTTCTATGTGCCTCTCTCACTCTCGCTCACTCCTTCTCTGTGTGTGTGTATGTGTGTGTGTGTGTAGCCAAGTTGTGGCCTTCCATATCCTGACTAGCGTCTCTCTCTCTCCCTCTCTCTCTCTCTCTCGCATTGGCCATGTTCCACTCTTTTGCACATTTGCCAAAACACACATTTTTAGCTTAATTTACAACTTGTTAGCTGCCAACAGAAACTGTTTTCGAAACAACAACAAAAACAAGGCGCATGTGTAAACAAATCAAACTTGAAACTAAACTTCTTTTCGTTTCTCTCTCTCTCTCGCTCTCTCTCTCTCTCTATTTCTGTCTCTCACTCTGCTTCTTGGTTCTGGTCTGCTTCAAAATTTTGCAATAATGAGCAGCGCTCGAGGGCCATAAACTGCTAACAAGGGCAACAAGTTGAGACCCAGCCAAAAAACAAGGAATCGAAAAAGGGGACTCAACTTTAAGCTGCGGCTATTTGCAAGTTTCTACTTTTTGGCCAACATAATCTACTACCACGATCACCAGCTAGCCAAGTGCATAAGATATTCGAGTATTTGGTGGCTGGGAGGGGGGGCGTTAATAAAGTTATTTATTCGCCTCCCCAGCGTTTTCCATTTTACGCTTGTTGTCAATTCGATTTTATAGCCAATGGCTGGCAAAACAAAAGCTAAGCGGCAAGAGCATTTAAAATGCGTAGCCAGAGCCGTTAAATTTATGCAGTCAACTGAATAAAAGGCGTAAAAATGTGGGCGACATCGTCGACTTGGGCTACTTTGCTGTGCAGTCGGGTTTGTTTTAGTTAAAGCCAAGGCAAAAAGAGACAGAGGGAGAGAGAGAGAGAGAGAGATAAAGACAGTGAACAGCCCCTTACTCCTTCATTATTTCATGCTTCATTGCATTACGAGATGTGTCACTGCGCGGCAAATCAAACGCAGCTAACCACAAAGCTCTGCTGGGACGCAGGAAAGCAGGAAACGAAAGAGATGCGAGATAAAAACGAATGGCGCTGAGCACTGCTGGACTGACTGTAAGGCTAACCCCATATGGCCAGGGCTGGCTCCTTGAGCCTTGTTTACTTTGCGCATTGTGCGCTGTTTTTATTCAATTACCAGTTGGCAATGCTGTCACCAGTGGCCGCAGTAGTTGCCTTCGAAATTGTCTCGAGAACACGCTGAAACATGAGCATTAGACCCACAGATCCAATACGTTTGTTATTGTTCGGTTTCGTTATTCCAAATTAAATTTTAAATTGTTTGGAAGCAATAAAAAGCTGATCAAGTGTAAGCAAAATTGTGCGCCTTCCACTGACTTTTGGCAGTCAGTGTTAATTGTGCGGGTCAAAGCGAAAAATGAAAAACGAATGGGCAGCCACTTCTCAGTGAGCAGCCTGGCTAAATGATGGCCAACAAGGCTCGAATCGAGGCTAAAACTAATACAAAACAAAGCGCACTCAAAATACTACACACACATACATACACACACACACACACACACACACACACACACACACACACACACACAGGCAGGCATTCGCACAGCAAACTTGCACAACACATAAATCAATTGGCTTTGGCTAAAACGTTTGAAATTGATTTCAAGTTCTTTGGGCCATTGTTTTTATATGCAACAAAGGGACAATTTTTTATACCAAACGCAACGACAACAAGGGCATACATGGCACTTGCGCACACACACGCACACGCACACACACACACACGCACACACATTCAGTTTCACATACATACAGAACAAGTGCGTCTCGACCCAATACATGTAAATTGGCCGCATTGTTTACGAGCCTCAGTCTGGGCCAGACTCGTATTGCCTTTTGTTTGGTCGAGTCATCGCTCCTCCAACTCCTCCCCCACATACCCCACATACCCCACATGCCCGCTCATTCAGTCAATCCCTTTGTCAATGCTGGGTGTACTTTTGGCCTTGGCCATTGATTGTCAATTCAGTTTAAGTGCCGCACATAAATTCAGCAAATGAGCAAAGGCGGAGCCTGGTTTACTGCACTAAATCGAATCTGAAATCCCTTTAACTTTTGTTCCATTCCAGCACACATTAAATTTCACTTTCATTAATTGCAAATATTAATCGATCAATTGTAAAGTTCTTGGAAATGCTTTCGCTTCTCACTCACTTCATTTTTCACTCTTATTGATTACACAAAATTTTTACGCAAACATTTGACGTTTAACTAATTTCTCAACAGAAAAATATCAATAACAAATAAACAAGTTTTTCATTTAAATCAATCAAACCACAAGCTGCTGCTGTGAAATATGTTAAAATGTAGACAGAAATTCTTGTTATATTTCATGTGAAATAAAAATGCAACGCATGGATGACGAGAAAGCGGCTCTGGTTGCTAGATTACTCAAAGTGCTTCTATTTATTTGTACAGGGACTGTTTGGTCATTAGACATGACACGTTGACAACATGTTGACGACCCACCGTAGTCATAGTGGCAGCTAAACTTGGGGCTGGGCTGGAGCTGGAGCTGGAGCTGGAGCCGGAAACTGGTCGGACAGGCAACTGTTTATGTTTTCAATTTGGCAAGCAAAACATTTTGATTACGCATACGCCATGTGCAGCCGAATGGCAAAGTAACAACAACAACATCGTTCAATGCTTTGACAAGCGGATCACATGAGCATAAACAAAAGTCAGCCTGCCTATGCATGGTCGACAGTCAATCCGATATTTGATTGTTGTTGGCTTTCAGCATTCACACGCCGGCCAGGCCAGCAGCAGTCGGCAATGTTTGGCCCATCAGCAACACAGAGCAGAGACGCGGGATTTTGCAGCCTTTAGGGTCGGCATGGGGAGGCAATAATAAAGCATTACTCTGAATTTAAGTGAAGTGGCCGAGACTCGAAATTCAAAAGAAACGAAGCAAGCAACTTGAGACATGCTGATGAGTGGCAGCTGGAAGATCTAAAAAAGAAACTTATCAGACTTCCCTACCAGCTATAATTAACAGCGTGTCGAATGGAAATTTCCGCACTTTTATAAGCATCATAAATTTCCTTTTTAAAAACTAGTTTTTATAGCTAGTTATCGCAACGAGCAAGAACAGAATGTCGCGGTCTGTGAAGTTGTTGTGTTTACTTTCAATCCTCGAACTATGCAGCTTTTATGCCAAAGGGGAAGTTCACTTGCTAAGCTCGCCGTTTATAAATGGTTCAAATTTGGTTTTTGACATTGCACCTTACAAGGGAAAAATACCCGACAATGGAGTTGTGCGAATCATCGAGTATATTTTGCCAATTAAAAATATCAACAGCGAACGCAATGCGACAATGAAACTAAAAACTAAAAAGTCATATAAACAGAAAGATTGTCGCAAGAAGAAAATACAATTGCGTAGCATGGCCCAACATCCAACTAGGTTTCTAATGAAGGTGCTTGAGAATAAGGCCATCATCTGCTCTGGAACTTTGATATCAACGAAACTTGTGCTCAGCTCATCAAGTTGTTTCTCCAAAAATTCATCGCCCTCGCAAATTGCACTGCAGGACATCAAGCGAGGCCTACATGCTGTAGATCAGATATTTCTTAGCACATCCTTTGAGTTAGCCGCCTTGCTGCTGACCACACCCATAAATGATGCCGCAATACAGCCCATTACACTGTGCAACCAAGAGCTGGGAATAAAACAAAATGTCAGTGTGTATATGACCAAATTGCAGGCCAACTTTCTGCGCTCACAGATTATTGCCAATTCAGTTTGTAAGCGAACGTTTATGCAAAACGAATTGGTTTTTATAACGCGAAGCATGTTTTGCGTACAGAACTCGAATGTGGTCGCGGATTGTGAGAAAACTGTCAAAGGGGATCCCCTGTTGCACAATGGGCAACTGTGTGGCATCAATGTTTATGGGCCCAACTGTGTTGAGAACGGCCAGAATGGGAATCTCTATGTGGACATCGTTAAGGCTCGCCAGTTTATCGAGGGTGTTAAGCAACGCGCTGCTGCTGCTGCTGCTGAGCCTTAAGCAGATGCAATCAATCAGCTGACAACCAGCCAAAACCTATTTTGTATTAAACAACAAATTTATTCTGGAGTTAACGTATAAAAAAAAATGGGCTGAAGCAATCAACCAACCGACAAAGCAAACAGGACACCAAAAAGGTGTTACCCTTGGCTTCGAAATCTACACCAGCAATAGCAATAGCGTCATCAGCAATATCAACATCACCACCAAAAGCATCAGCAGCAGAGCCGACGGCCACGTTTGCCGTTGGTGTTGGCGTTGGCGCTGGCGTTGCGCTAAAATATGCAGTTCGTCATGAAATATGCACATGTCCTTGCAACTAGGACGAACCGCCAACGAGCGACGAGGCAGCAACAAGCAACATGCAACATGCAACAACAACAATATACATACATATGTATATGTTCAACATAAATAAATTAAAATTTGCAACAACAAAAGTAAAATAAATAAATAACAGCAAAATGTTGCCAACAGTTAGTGAATGAAAAATTTGTAAAACCATTGCCGAGTCGCTCAACGAATATTTAAATACGCTACAAAACTGTCTGCGTTAAGAGCACATAATTAAATTGAAATTTAAATTAAATAAAATTGATAAGTTAAGCTGGTGAGCAAAATGTTTTCAGGTTGATCAATGATTATTTTATAAATGAATGCAGGGTATTCGATTGCTTCATGGACTCTGTGGCAGACAACACAGTTTTACATTAAAATGCAGCGAAGCCTGTCGAAAATTGTTGCTGCTGTTGTTAGGCTGGCAACGACGGCGACAACAAAATTTATGTACATAGAAATTAATATTGTAAAAAGATAAAAAAAAGAAGCCATTGCCAACATTTCACGTTGATTGGCCCAACACTAAGCCCGGCCCAAAGCAGCTAACCTGACAATAAGCACATTCGATAGACAACATACAAACATCTAGCGCGTTCATGGAGTTGTTCCCGATTGTCACATTAAAATAAATACGAGTATGTCAGAAATGATCAACTTGGATTTGAGTCAGCGACGGGTCAACACAATGGCATCAAATGCTCTTCATTCCAGCCGAACAATTGATTCCCCAACGCAATAATTGCCGGGCTCGACGCACAGTCAACGCCAGCTAAAGCGACTTTAAAGCAATCACAATTTCGAATGTATAATTGCCATATATTCAATTTGCAGGCGGCAGGGCAGCTGCGATTATTTGGCAAGTTTCGGCACGCTCTAGCGATTCATCACTGTACTACAAATATTTATTTGTTTGACCATTTTTATTGCCTACTTTCAGGCTCTTGTTGACGCGAGCCGCTCGACAAAGTTTGAACAAAAAATTCAAAAGGCGTTAAAATCATTTAGAAAAACTTTTGCTTTACGTGACTTTGACTTTGTAGGGACCAAGGCACGGTCACTTGCTCGGCCTACATATTTTTAAATTTTCGAACAGCCATCGCTGGGAAATGGAAGGCAATCGGATAGGTGGCATAAACAATGCGAAACGTCGTCGTCGAAAATGGGCATAGAAGTGGGGAAGTGAGAGTGGAGCGCAACTTAGCAGGCCGTGGCAACTGCTTTGGGTATAAAATAAAAGTTTTCCACTTAAGGTTTATGAAAAGTTGAAACCCACGCGCGCGTCGAGGGCTTGGTGCCGACAGCAGACGCATTCACACCTCCCATAGAAATCGCAACACGCGTTCAAATCGGAAATGATGAATGCCCCACCGTCCTCCACCCTCCAGCCTCCATCCTCCAGCCCTGCTGTGGGCAATGGCCGACAGCCCAACAGCCCAACAAAGACATTCTTGAGGACAGCTGGCAGTGCTATTATAAGCTCCGACTCTGTCAAAGATTTGCCGCAATAAAATGGCAAATGCGCGGCCAATGCGCAATAACGTTCCCATAACCACTTAAGAATTTCAAAACTTTTGTGTATCGAGTTCAATTGGAGTTTTGGTTTTGTGTGTGTGTGTTTTTTTTTTTTTTTTTTTTTGTTTTGGGGCGTTGCAGAATTCCCCTAATGCAAATAATAATGTAATTGCGAACAATTTTGTAAGCAAAACTTTTGATTCGCCTTTCTAGCGTTCTTTTATGCCATTTTCATTGGGTCTTAATGCATTTACACCTGCCCAAGACGCATCGACCTAACTGCATGGGCAGAATGGAGCGGGAGAAGACAGAAGGCAGAAGGCGGACGGCGGAAGACTGAAGAGCGAAGAGAGAAGACAGAGGACACGTCTAACTCTGTCCAACCGCTAATTGCATGCAAATGTCAGTACTGCGGCGCGTTAATTGGGCTCAACTCAAGCACAGAGCTTAATTAGCGTCCACAAAGTAAGAGCTTAACGACCAAGGAACAGCGGAAATTACTGCTTGACCACCGGTATGTGAGTCCCCAACTCAACTGCGCCGCCGCTTGCCCTAACGCTGGGACAGCTCAACTACTCGACTGCCAATGACATGCAATTTGCATGGCTCCATTGCTGCCATGGCAGATACATAAGTCGCTAAAAGGAAATTGCAAAAGGCATGCGAAAGCCAATCGAATAACCCATTGACTGACTGGCAGCTACCGCGGAGTAATGGACTACATTATCATTTAGTCGTTATTGTCGCTGTAGTCCCTCAAATGTCAGAGAAAAACCATGTCCAAAGAAGCAGACTGAGGGAGTCTGTGGACTCCCATTAAGATGGCAAGCATAAAAATGAAAACTAGCAGTTCAGCATTAAACACACAGCTTGCTGCTGATATACCCCATTTGGACTCGGTGATACTTAGAGCGTATACACTGCAAATCGTTTGTCAAGAGATATTTCAAGCGATTTTAATTAGTCAACGATATTTTAAGCTGTCAAGTGGCAGGCAACGTGGAAACTAAAACTAATTGTCATTAGAACATTATCTGCTGCCCCAGCTCCAAAGTACTCAAAAATAGAGAGTGTGGCAGTGGCACTGGCAATGTCGTATATGTGGCACAACGTACACCCTTTAAGTATGCTCAGAGCCTTAGTCTCTCTCTCTCTTGGCACGTGCCACCGCAACGAACCACGTCGCAACTTACCGCCCGTTGACTTTTCATAGATTTAGGAGTACATTTTTCTCTCTTGTAACAGCAAATCGTATCACTCGCTCGCACACAACACACATACGTGCCACATGCTGATGCCACTGCCACTGCCACTGGTACTCCCGTCGCTATTTAATATGTGCCACAGCGTGGGCCATGGGCATATTTATCTCAGCAGCGCATAATGAGCCTTATTTATTTTTAAGCAGCTGCCAAGTTAGTAAATTCGCATTTACCAACTTGCAGGAGACATGAGCCATTCATTCGAATTTAAGAATCCATTACAAATAAATAAATATTAATATTAACAAACGCAAAAGCATTCTGTCGACCGCCAAGCAATCCGGCAATCAAGGCACGATAAGGCAACTTTAATGCATCCCCAAAGCAGCTGGACAGTTGTCGAGCCTTTGCTCAAGGACCTAATCAAATTAATTATCCAATATAATTGAATTATCAGGCAATTTCATTATGCATCGAACAGCGCTGAAGTCAATTTAAACATGTACAGCACACAACTGCCCAAAGTTTTTCCAAATTATTAAAGACAACGCTGTTGAAACCATTTAAAAAAAGAAAAATCGACAAAAATTAATTAAAATTAAATACTAATAATTGCTAAACGAAAATCTGTCAAACCCGGAAAGGAATATTAAATTAGCTAGTATAAAGACTTGACAACCACAAAGTAAAATATGAATTACTTTTTTGCATTACTTTTTGTTTGCCTATCACGCAAAGATGTCACGCTGCATAAGCCCTAATAATTAAGGATCGATGCATCATTTGCATTGTCCAGCCCAGAATAAAAAGAAAGCAGATTATGTTAATTGCAAATTACTGAGTACAAGCAGCGCTGACAACAAAAAGCCAACTAATATCGCAGCTGCATTAATCGAATTATTAATGACCAGCGGCAGAAAAAAGAAATTAAGATTGTTTCGATTGGCGGCGGAAGCTGAACTTGGCGTAATTGTATACTAATGCAATCAATTAAACTTAAACTCCGCACACACGTGCCGCAGAAGACGCGCAATGCGAGTGCTGTATCTTTGATATTACTAATGCGACCCGTTGCCCGATTTCATTACTACCGCTGTGTTGCATGACACTGGCGCAGTGATTGAGGAAGGTGCAGAGGCAGGGAAGGAGCAGGGGCAGGGGCAGACTGGCTGCCTGGCTGATGAGTTCAATCAAGTTGTAAGCATGATTTCACATTGTATTGGATGCGCCGCAACGTAGTCAGTAATTCAATACACAATCAACAGCATTTTAGACTTCATTTGCAACGGGAAAGCGAAATAAAAAAAAGGCCAAATCAAATCATAAAAAATAATATGCCGCTTAAGGAACGACGAGCGGCGCAACAGGATTTCCTTGCCGCATGTGTCTCTCACTTATGCCTCTTCAACTGCCTCGACTTGACTTGACTTGGCTTGACTTGGCTTGACTCGTCTCGGGTCTTGTGAGTAAAAAGGGCAAGAAGAAAATCAACAAGCTCTTTTACCTTTTGCCATGCAAACGAGAATGAGCCGAGCCCTTTTCCAGCTCCCCCAGCTCAGTTCCCCTCGACCATCGTCTTCAAATTGATGCAATTTATGAAAACTTTTGTGCGCTCAATTGCGAATACACAAGCACTGTCATTTTTATGCACTTCTTGTGCCAAAACAATTTCTCTATCCAACCAAAAAAAAAGCAAGAAAAAAAACCCTGCTGCACACGCCTGACTTCAATCTAGAATTCCATCGCTTTGTGTTTCCCTGGGGTTTTTCCTACTTTATTTTATTTTCTTACTGGCTTTTGCTTGAGTATTTTGTGCATTGTGCGACAAATTAAGCGCATTGCTGGTGATTTTATTTGCTCTCATATAGAAATTACTTGAAATTTCATTTACCATTTGGCAATCACTTTAAAGTTGCCACTCTCAGCGAGTAACGAACGCGAATGCGAATGCGAATAACGAATAACGAACAACGAACGAGGAACGACGAATAAACTGGAAAAATGAAAACGAAAAGTAATTCCATGCCTAATGACTGTCATTTGTATCTGAAAATGAAATGTGCCCCAGACCTGACGGCGTTTATTTATTTTTATGGCACAAAACTCAAGACACTCGCTCGTGTCTGTAATTACAGTCAGGACAAGAAACGAAGCGTAAGCATTCACAAGTTGCCAAAAATTATGGCATTAAATAAACTTAAGTGCAGTTAAATGCCGAAAGTTTGCACTCGATATTTAGAGGTAGTGATGTTGAACGAATCCTCTTCCCCAGATATTTCCGTACAATATTAACTTTTTAATGTGTTGCCCGCGAGTGTCTTCAAATGCAATACCCATAATGATAACCAATGCCGGGCACCAGTTTGTTGGGCACTTTAAATGTTTAACAAACCCATCACCCAACAAACATATTGAAACAAAAAACCAAAAATAGAATGCATTTATTCGTATTATAAGCTCAGTACAAATACCCCTGACAACATTTTGAGATAAACAGATTTTGGTGTCAGCAATAACAAAAAATTAATTACCATAAATTAGATAGTTTGTACAGCAAGCTAAGCCTAACAGAAGGTAAACAAAGCGTGCTACCATTGCAATGTCGTTGAATAGGCTCGATTGCTAAACAAAATACACATCCTCTGTCAGCGATTTACAGTGATAGCAGTACAAAGCGCCCAACGAAGCTATTTTCCTGCTTACGATAACATAACATACGCACAAATTTTAGCATTGTCAAGCACACCACTAACACGAACAACATTCAACAGTGCTGGCTGCTAGCCTAACAGCGCTGTGTTAGCAGCTCTGGCTGTTAAGTTGAGGCTAACAGGCCAGGTCACCCCTTATTTTCCCTTTTCGAACATTGCCCCACTTGTGGGAGGAGTAAGTTAACAGTCTGTTACGAGTTCGCCACGGCTGTAATGTGCGTTAGCAGCACACTGTTTTAACGCTCGATGTTGTGAGCTCTGTCTGTACTCTGTAACTGCATACAAAAGCAATTGAGCTCTGTGTGGGAACAAATGTTAGCTTTACATTTTGCTGCTACTCATTCTGTCTGTCGCTTTAATACTAGAACACTGGATTTGAATCCCTTTAATTTAAATTATAGATATTATACACACGCATTCTTCTAACCACATGGACTAGTACTTCAGCCTTGGCTGAGGGCTGGCCAAAAGTTTTGTTAACTTTTTGCCCCACGATGTAGTAAGCGAATAGAGCGAGCGGCAACAAATCAATGTGCCATTGGTGCCAAATCTTCTATCTATCGCAATGTATCTGTTGTGTATGTATGTGTGTGTATGCGTGTTTGTGTAAATATTACTTAGTGTTTGACTAATGAATAGAAATGCCGTCCTTCAAAACTTTTTGGCTGTCAGGCAAAGGAGCCGGCTCTCAATTTGTGTCCCTGCGCTGGGTTAATGAAAAGCTGATTTTACTTACACATTTCAACACACACACACAGACACACACACACACACAGCTACATTTACAGAAGTTTGCATTGAGTTTAGGCTTCTTGGAAATCATAAGAAGCGTGCCAAATGATTTGCGGCTCACTTAAAATGCAAAACTTTAATGCGTGGCATATGAATCGTTAATTGTATGAGCGCGCCCAACGACTCTCTCGCCTGCCAGAGTGATGGGCGTTGCAAGACGGCAGCGTGGCAACGTGGCAGGAAGGAAGGATGCTTGGTGGCAAGGCCTTCTAAGGCGGCCCGCTTAGTTATGGTTACTACTGGCATTCCATGTTTGTGTGCGCTTAGGGATTAGTCTCTTCATGGAATCGTGTAAAAGTTTCGCATACACACAGACAGACAGCTAACCGCGTTCTTTAGATTAGTATTTATTGGCTTTATTTAAGGCTTAAGACAACTGTGTTTTCCCGCACATAATTTACGTTAATTCATTTGTAGTAGCCTGATCGAGATGGCGTTTATTTTCATTCTTTAAGGTAGAAGGCGCAAGTAGGTGGCAATTAAAATAAACACATACATATATTAGTCACATTAAATCCAAGAACAATAGCTCCTAACTACTCACATTTCCATTGTAGGCATTCGTTTCTTGGGTTTCGATTAATTTCCTCTAGATTTCGTTACTCTTCTTTAATTTCTATTTATTGTCTTCATTATTGAAGTTCGTCCGTTAATTATTTGTTTTTGATTTTATACTCGGATTACTTCTGCAAATTCATCTGCCAATTAATGGATTTAACAATTAAATTATTATCTGATTTCACCTGGCTTTTAGCCGAAATCTTACGCTGAACTCGTTCCCTATTTTGCGCTCGTTTAACTCAGAGCCACTTTAATATTTATGGCGAATTCAACTGGATGGCAAATATTTTTGCTTTCATTCATAAAATTTGACATTAGCATATTGCATTTCCATTGCGTTAATGTGACAAAATGACAAATGAAGTGGCGGGTGCTGAGTCGTGGATGGGCGGCATGCGAAGCTTCGGGGAGTCGCTTACCTCTCCTTGTTGCCAGCGACCAAAGCTGAGATGCATTTTCTGCGTTTCGCGACAAAATGCATTTGCATTTGCATTCTGCTCCAGTTGTTGTTGCTGTTGTTGTTATCGTTTGTTGTTGCTGTGGTTGCTGTTGTTGACGCTGCCGTGGTTGTGGAGCGAGAAGCACGAGCAGCAAAGGATCCTGTGGGATTGGCAGTAGCTGTTAGGGGAAGGTCTGGAGCATACAAAAAGTAAAACACTTTGACAAACGTTTACAAACTCACCAAAGCGACAAAAACAAAAACAGTAACAACAACGAGACGAGAAGGCGAAGGCAGCAACTTTGAAATTGATAAATTGATTTATGCAAGCAGCAAAAAATCGTCAGTTGACTGCGCGAAATATATGCAAAAATCTTTTATACATATCTGCCATGAAAAATGAAAAATGACGCAAGTGTCGAGCAACTAACAAACAACAAAAAAAACTTTCGACATTTTCACACAAGCCACACAACACACAGCCACATACCATAGACTATTTAACAACCACCAGGATTTAACCAGCAAAAACCACAATGTGAAACAATGTCGCAGTCAATTGCTCGAGTCGATTCACATGTCAATAGCGTAACGTCGATGTCTATGCCACGAATGGGATGTTAAATTGCATGAGGGATCTTATTATTTCAAGTTCGAAATTGAATATCAGTACATACAACTTATAGGTCGATGCCATCTGAAAGTGTTGTAGGCATTTGCATAAATGCTAAAGTTATTGAACAAAGTTAATAAAATACTAAGAACAATTTCATGTATTCTCGCTATGGCCATCAATATGCAATGCATGGTAAATATATATAACTAGCTTTTCATTCAATGTAAATGTATTATTAGTACTACGATGAGGTACCAAATGTAACCCAAGTTAGACTATTTCTCCTGGCTGAATCTACTAAAGCAATAAAGAGCAATTCATCAATGAAACATTCTGGCTCACCGCAACATTTTCCTTCAACCAAAACGACAAAAGTAATGCTGCTCAATTGAAATGATAAAAGGAATATATACGAGAGAGGTGAATTTTTTAGCAATAGCTTCAAGACAGTGGGCACTTGCACACGTTTCAACATTTACATTGGTTGCCAGCTGATTGAGTTTTTTTGCAGCACTTTGGGGCGTGACCCACACCCGCGCACGTAGCAAGTAACCGGGGGGAAGCAGCAGCAGTGGCAGGACACAACAATGTGAATGTCAAACAATATTTCCGTAATAATTTCAATTTTTGCTCGCAGCACTGAAAGTTGTGCACATTGTAAGCTGTAAGTACGCCGTGAATATTGGCAGAGAGCACAACGAGCCTTTTTATGCTTTCTGTGTGCAGTGGGACATTTAAACCGTAAAGACAAATAATTCAATATGGTAAACAAGTCACGTGCCTGGTGTGTTATTGCTTTTTGTTGGCTTTGATTTTGTGCAGACGACGACAACGACACGACGACAGCGTGAAGAACAACACAACGAACCAAGCAGCATGTGTGTAAGTGGGTGTGTGTGTGTGTGTGTGAACACTTATAAGTATTTAGAATGTGTATATACTCGCTGTTTGCGCAACAATCATTATAAACTTAATTAAAATATCGACGAGGCAATATAAAATGACAGCACCTAAAAGTAGGCAACACATTTCCTTTAAAGCCGTCAACAAACATGGCGTCGCCTCGCGGCCACACAGCTCAACCGCAGTACAAATTCGGTTTATTTAAAGCGCCAGCGAGGGCATCCTGAATAGCTAAAGCGCACATTAATGTTGGCAATAAATGTAGTTGCAGCAGCTAACGGAGCTGCCCTCGTTCCGCGAGTATTTACATATAAACAGCGCCCAACCGCCCAGAGACTCACACACACACACACACACACTCACACAGGCACAATCACAGGTAACTGCTACATGTGTAAATATTTACAAAACGCGCCAAAAACGTTGGCATACAGACGCCAGGCGCCTGCACTTGTGCCGTGGCTCATCACCGTGAAACTGTAACTCGTTCGTTGCCATTTCTCCCACACACATACATATGTATACACACACAGATATACATACGAATACAGACGAAGCGACTGTGCAATGTTATTTATGCCATTCGATATTTTTAAGGTTGTTGCTGTTGCCTCAGTTCCCAAAGCACCCACACACAGCCTCAACCTCACACACATACGGACACACGCACACGCTCAGTAGGTTTTCTTGTTTTGTTATTATTATTATTATTATGCTGTCATTTCTGTTGTCGCGACATTGTCAGCAATATTGCCGTAGCCTTTGTGTGGCAGGCTCAGGGTGCAGTTCCTGTATATGTATGTATGTGTGTGTGTGTGTGCGGGTGTGAAGCGCAAGCGAAAGGGTTCAACTACTTATGTATATGACATATGCCATAATAATTTTATGCTCTGGAAATTGCTTTACCCTAAATATTTCATTAATATGGCGAATTATTCTTCTGATTTCTCATAAATCGCAATACTTCAGTTCTTGGGTTTCCTTTATATTTTATTTGTGTCCAATATCAATCGTATTTCATACCATAACTGTTTGCTTGCTTTTTTTTTTTGTGGGGTGATTTGCTCGTAACTCACATAAATTGCACAAATATAATATGAACTGAACCCTTTAAGATAATAAAAAAATGCTTTTAAAATTGATATTCATTTAGCCATAAACATGCAATAAATGAAAAAGGATTTTGAGAAGGAGAAAAACTAGACTAATGTTCTATTATTGAATAAAGATATAAAATCGAAAACTGTAAAATGAACATTTCTTAGCTGTAGATTGGTGGTGCCTCTTCATTAACATCTACAGGGTATTAAGTACTTAATAAAGAACAAATTGCCAATGTCAACGCACTAGAAAAACCACTCTTTAAACTCATTTGGAAACATTCTTAGCATGAAATGAGCTGAAGTCCATCTTCTCATATTGTTTTTCTCGATTTCTTTGTTTTCCAAAACGTTTGAACTGTTCACATTCACGCCCTATTAGCTCCTCAAAAGCACATAGGCACAGCCACAAAAGCCACCCTCTGCGGGGTTAGCAAGAACCACCCTGGCGATGCCTCGTTGCCTCGCTGGATGGTCGAGTCAAGCATTTGAAATGCAGCCGCGTGACTCGAAGGCAAAACGTTTAAGCGCTTGCCTTTGCCTTTGATATGTGACCATTTGAATGACGGGTATATGCCGTTGCCTTCGTTGCCTCCGCTGATGCTGCTGCTGCTGCTGCTGCTGATGCTGCTGAAGTGAAAGGCCCTCAGTGAAGAGTGGAAGATGCGCAGCAGCCCTCAATGGAAGTGCAATGTGCACGGTACAGTTTCACAAGCACATGTTGGCGGTTTGGGAGCCACCCAGTTTTCAAGCCACTGCGTCAACTGTGGAACAAATTGGACTTTTACTAAAATATATACGAAATTTATTGTATTTATTGTAATTGGTGTTTAGCGTAGAAATAATAAATGTATTGTTGGTGGTAAATTAAAGTATGTATATGTATGTATATGCATAATTCTATATACATCGCATCGATAGAGTGTACTTAGCACGTAATGTAGAAATTCGCTTAGGGCCTATCTTTAAAACAATTATAGCGTCGTACTACGTTATCTTAAACAATTATATATTTATGGTTAAGGACTAAACTCTCAATTAATCCGATTCATTGCCATTCGTTTATTTTGTGTTCCTCTCGAGCAATCAACGGACATGTTCGTGGTCGTGGTCGCAAACCCTAGCTTAATTAAGACACAGGAGATCGTTGAGGCCTTGAAGACGGCCTATAACCGTCGTGCGATCATGTCAAATGGGACGTGGCCGTCACCGTTGTCGTCCCCACTGTTTGACCGCCAACAGTCTTGCCGGAGAAGAATCGATTGCCGGTCTGTGCAGTAAAGAGCAGCGTATCCACAGAAGGCAGCATTTGATTCGGATGCACCAACAGCGGCATATTAACCATCGAAACGGTCGTTGGGCCGGTGCCAGAAACAATCCCATTTCCATTTCCATTGACGTTGCCAGTTGTCGTGCTTGTGCTCGTGCAACTTGTCAGCTTGCCCTGCGCATTTAGCGTAAAGGCTGGCAAATAATAGTTGGCGGTGCGTCCCGCATTCACTTGTGTTGCGTGGGAGTTGGAGCTGGAGGTGTTGGTGTTCGTGTTGCTGCTGGAGACCGCTGTCAGTTCCATAGATGCAGGCGATGAGAACGGTGATGACTCTAGGGAGGGACAAGCCAAGCGATTTCCATTGCTAGGCTTATGAGGCACTGCAAGGGAAATAGAATAATTCAATAACAATTTCAATTAAATGTAAATACTATTAAGCTTACAGAAATCTTCGTCAGGTAGCAGTTCGTCGGGTAATTCATTTTTAATTTGAAAATGCAATGCAGCAGCTGCCTCCGAGGAGATGGCATTGTCAGAGGTTCCCATATCAGTATTAACTACGGGCGCATCATACAACCCACACTCTTCCATTTCTAGCGCCTGCTCCATAATCAAATCCTCGGCCGAAGTCAAGCTCAGACCGTGCAGATCCAGAAATGCGCCCTGCGTCTGCGGCTCCTTCTTGATTTGCGGCAGTGCAGCAGTCACTTGAGAAAGCGGCGCTTGCGGCTTCTGTTGCAGTTGCTTGGGCACCAATTGTTTCCGTTCTCGCTTGGCTTTTACCTGTTTAGCCGGCGTTGCTGGCGGCGGCAGTGGTGTGACCACCACATTCAACAGCTTGCGATCGGATTGCGCTGATTGTGGATGCACCTGCTGTAGTGCCGTGCCCGCTGGCAATGTGATGCCCAAAGCAGCCAGTGCTGCCTGTTGCGGTTGCTTCTTTTTGCGCGTCTGCTTCACGGTTGTTGTTGACGTTGCTGGCCCTTTGCCGCCAGCCTCAGTGCTGGATTTCGTTGCTGCTTCACTGGTTGCGGCCGTTGCCAATGGATCCTCTCCATCTGTAGCTAATGTTGCAGGGTTCGAGGCTGCTGCTGCGGCAGCTGCCGCCGCTGCGGCGGCTGCCTTCTGCGCCTTGGTTGTGGTGGATTTCTTAGAGCAGTAGGAGGGAATGTTCTCGAGATGCTCGCCCGTCTTATGGTCCACCTTGTGCCGGCGCCGTGTGTGCTTCAGCCAATTCGGAAAGTTGGTAAAGTCACGCGGACAATAGTTGCATTTAAAGGGTCGCATGCCCGTGTGTATGTTCGAATGTTGCTTCAGCTTTGAGTTGCTAATGAAACTCTTGTCGCACACGGTGCAGGCAAATGGCCGCTGCTCCAAATGCACCAGATTATGTACCTTGAGGCAACGTTCGGTTTTGTACATTTTGCCGCATTTCTCGCAGCGATACGAGCGCGTCTGCGCATGATACTTTTGATGACGCTGCAGATGCGAGCGCTCCTGAAAGCGCTTCTGGCACTCGGGGCACTCGTAGGGCTTCTCCGAGCTGTGAATGCGTGCATGATGCGTGAGATTAATTTTCTGCACAAACTTCTGTCCACAAATGTCGCACTGATACTTCTTATTGTCAGTGTGAATCTTGCGATGCATCCACATGCTCCCCAGCTTCAAGCTGCAAGTTACAAGACTTGTTATAGAGCAATTTGGGAAGATTTTATCGTTTTTATGCTTACCATTTGCCGCAATCGGGACATTTTTTCCATGTATCCTTGCGCACCTCGCTGCGATGCGTCTTCAGGTGCTTCTTCAGTCCCGCCAGAAGCTCAAACTCGCGCTGGCACTCGGTGCAATTGTAGGTAATGCGTAGACGATGCGCGGCCGCTTTGTGGGTGCTTACCAGCTGCTGATTGTCCAACACCAGACCATTGCAGTCCAGACATTTGTACAGCGGCGGCGGTGGCGTCTCTAAATCCAATCCTGACTTGCCAGCTCCGCAATCGCCTGCCGGCGCCGACGGCGGTGGCATATTATTAGATGACGTCTGCTGCGGCTGCTGCTGAAAGATGCTAAACGCTGGCGGCATTTGCTCCGCTGTCTCACAATGCTCCACTTTGGTCAACACCTGAGGTTTGGGCACTGTTGCTACCGCACCTGCCTCCAGCGGCTCCTCCTTAAAAACTTTTAGACGTACCGCTGTCGCCGCCGGCAGTCGTGGTTTCCGTTGCGTCGTCTGCGTCTGCGTCAGTTGCAATTGCATCTGCTCCGGCGACGGCAGCTTCACTGGCGTTGTGCTGATCTTCTTAAAGGGCGAATTGGTAAACGCATTCGGCGGCTCTGGCCGCAAAAAGGTCACATTGAACTCGGAGGAGTTGTGAGCATCGTTGGCCGCAACGCCTGCTGCACTGGTGCTGGGACTTGTTGTTGTGGCTATAGAACTGGCTGCAATTAATTCGTCGCGACAACCCACGCCCAC
The DNA here is from genome assembly GCA_035047445.1 of Drosophila siamana. Classification (NCBI taxonomy): domain Eukaryota; kingdom Metazoa; phylum Arthropoda; class Insecta; order Diptera; family Drosophilidae; genus Drosophila; species Drosophila siamana. Next base: position 11,385,799 of record JAWNPP010000004.1, on the reverse strand, counting down.
ATCAACGGACAAATTAAGTTCGGTATTGTTTTGGGCGCTCTCGTCGAGTACGCGCCAAAAGTCGGTGGACGAGAGGCTGTTGCCATTGATGAAGCTCGCTGAACTGATTGTCACGCAGGCGGACAGATCGATGTCTAGCGATTCGTCTTTGATGCTGGATATGGAATCGAAATTATTAATGCGCAGCAACGAACTGATAATCTCATCGTGTGCAGCTTTCGTTGGCGTACTCGCGTTGGCCGCATTATAATCGCCGCCATAGATTTTAGGCGGCAATTTTTTGCTTGGCGCCTCTTCTTTCATTCTCTTGGTTTTTCCTTTACACTCCATTCGCAACTCTGTGTGCGCGACACGTAAAGGTTATGCGGTCGGCTTTTGCCCAATTGCTGCCGCACGTACAGCGATATTTCGTACACTGTTTGTTAGTTGGTCGTCACTGCACTGTTTATTTGTGCATTTTGCTTGCTTTTGCACGCGATAACACTTAAATATTGCACAAAAACACCGAAAAATATTGTGAAATGCGCTTTGTTTTTGTCACGCTATGAATTCTCAAGTCGCCATTTTGACAAACAGTGTTGTAAGACGTGACGCCTTTGCCATCGTTAAGGGTTGCACTCGCCGAACATATCGATAGGCAATCGATTGTTCAAGATTATGCGCGCAATGGCAAATGGTCTCACAGCGAGCGTGTGTGTTTAGCTAGTTTTGTTATAGTGTGGGTCACACTGTGTGACCACAAAAAGTGTGTGATTGCTGTGCCACAATTACAAAAATGGCGTCTGAACAAGACGAAAACGTTGTGATAGAAAATTCAGGTAAATAACTACCCAAATCAAACTCAACCAAGTGTTCGCCGAAATCTAACTCAGATTGGCTAACACTTATTTTCTGTGCGCAAGGTTTCTGGCAGTCACAAAAGTCGATTGATGCAAAAACGTGAACTCACGCGGCATTCTGAAAAGAAACTCACCACTCTGTACACACTTATACATAGGCCCATAAAGACAGGCACTTTTATGTACACACTGTTACATACTGCGCGCTTAATTGTATCATAACTTAACAAGTTAATATTAATTGTATATCTTACAACATTTCATAGGTCGCCGCACACGCTCCGGCCGACCAGTGACGGCTGTAATACCTTCAACGCCATCTCGCACTACACGACGCACTTCAAAGCGGCAAGCGCAGGTCAGTATCAGTCCCACTCACATATGTACATATATGAGCGCACACGCTCTTATTTGATTGTATTCATTTGATGACAAAACATTAGCAATCTTCGTGCGAATGTGGCGTTGTTCCATTTGCATATGATGCCACTCTTCTCAAAAGGGAGCAGTATGATTCTCTGCAAGGGCCAACTGATGAATCGGATCAAAAAGAGTACATGCGAGAAAGCCATGTTGATTACGACGCAAAAGTTACTTAATATATAATTATTTTTTGGTTGCAGTTGAGTGATCACGAGGAGGAGAACGAAGTAGCGTTGCCTCAAGCACAATCAGCGATGGCGCAGCCTAACGATGACGATGAACCCATGGAAAACATTGTGTCCAGCAACACTGAGGTGCACTACGATGAGCTGCATTTGCAACGGCAACTGTATGACGATGTGGAAATGCTGGCGACCACAGAGACAACCGGCGGTGTGGACGAAAAGAGTTCGTCGTTTCCGTTTAGTGTCGTTGCCGAACAACATTCAGAAACCAGTGATGACATCAAAGAGAGTCGGACTGAAGACGGGGTAGACACATCGCTGTTAGCTTCGCTCGCCGGCGATAATGCTAATAGTTTGCCCTCAGTGGCTGGCAATGATGAAACCGACATCAATAAGAAATCAGACTTTGAATCGAATGTGGCGGCACTCGAGAGCAAACTCAATTCTTCAGAGGATTCCAGTTCACATCATGCCATAGCCGAAAGTTTGGGCGATGACATGGACACTAGCAATGCAACTATTGTGAATACCGAAATTATTTCAGAGGATGAGCTGCCGCCGCCCAGTAAACCTGAGATCAACGATGCCGAAGAAGTGTCCGATGAGGAATTACCGGCGCCACAACGTGCCGAATTGCCAGCGGATGCTGAGGTTATATCCGAGGACGAGTTGCCCACTCACAACAATAACAACAATGTGGCCGAACCCAAGGTTGGTGGCAAGCGCAAAGCTGGCAAAAATGCAGATTTATCGCATGCCAAACGGGATAACGATGATGATGATGATGATAATGGACAGAGCAGTGAGCAGACGAGAACAAAGAGTAAAGCTACTGAACAATATAATCCCGGTAGTCCGACCACAGAAAGCAACGATGCACCTCCTGCTGAAAAGCGTGCAAAAGTCGACGAAGGTAGGCAAATTGTGTATGGGAATGAAATTAATACTAATGCTTTAGATTGTTTAAATCAGATGGCGAACAGAAAGAGAAGGAAAAGGACAATAAAAAGGATAAAGAGCGTGACAAAGACAAAGAAAAGGAGAAGGACAAGGAAAAGGATAGCAAGGAGAAGGAGCGCAAAAAGTTGCCCGATTTGGACAAATACTGGCGTGCCGTCAAAGACGATGCGTCCGACTTCACAGGATGGACATATTTGCTGCAATACGTGGACAGTGAGGTATTTGATATAGAAGAAGTTGCACATTATTGCAGAAGTAATGCATCTGTTGTGTACTTTTTATTTCAGTCCGATGCGGAGGCGGCGCGTGAGGCTTACGACACATTCCTGTCGCACTATCCCTACTGTTATGGCTATTGGCGCAAGTATGCGGACTATGAGAAACGCAAGGGTATCAAGGCCAACTGCTATAAGGTGAGTACTCACACACAATTCAATACAATTAAATGTCTTTGCCATTCTTTGTTTTACCGCTTACTCTTACAATTACGACAATTTTGATATCTATCTATACATATATATATATATTCCATATGTTGTTATAATGACATTTATTATAACTGAATAAAAATATACAACATTCAATAAAAGCAACAATTACAAAACAAAAAAACCAAAAAAAAAAAAAAAAAGAAATTAAGCATAACACAAATGATATTCCTCCCTTTAGTCCGTGTCTCAGTGTAAGTCTCAGCATATAGCACAGGGTCACGATTGTGTATTATTTACAATGGTTGAGTGATAAAATGGCTTAAGTATTATATATGAGTCGCATTCGAGCACCCGCACTTTGAATGTTGTACTACACGTTGTCATCTTTCCGTCACATTGCATTGGGAGATGTCCATACACTAGCCATTTAATCTCTGAATCATTGCGCACTTTCACATGTTGTTTATGTGTGTGTAATTTATTTTTAAAAGTCGTACTTTAGAATCGATTCAACTACACAACATTTGCAATCCACGCGCTCTTGAGCTTAGTTTTAATTTTCGATGTGGGGACAACACAAAATGGACGCGAATTATTCTTGTTATTTAAACGGAAAAATACTTGATGTTTTTGTCAGCAACGTAAGTTGTCGAAAAAAAAGATTCCAATTAAGATGGCAGATAAAAAAGTTACGAAATTCAACTAGTCGGTTTGTTTTTGGTTTGTCGTTTGCCAAGTTCTCTGATCTACTTCGCATGTTAACTCGTTATCACCACAACTCCTTCTTCGACTCCTTCTTCTTCAACACAATTCTCGTGAAGCCGTAAGTAAGTACAAATGGCGTTTAAATGAAATTTTTAAGTCTCTCTGTGATAATAGATTGAAAAAAAATAAGAAAAGAAAAATCAAATACGTGTGTTATTTTCTGTGTGTGTTTTCTATGTACTCAATTACGTATTTCAATTAAGCTATTTAAGAAAATGTACGTTAATTGATAAGTTTACAATCAATATTGACACACCAATCACGCAGCAAAATAGTTTATAACGAACAAATTTATGCGGAAACTGTTGAAAGTGTTATTTCAAACTCTCTCTTAATTACGTTTCTATTTTTTCTCTACCTATTCAACAATCAAATCCCGCAAATCACAAAACTTTGTTTAACAAACTTGAAATAAATGAAATGACAAAAAAAAAAAAAAAACAAAATTAGGTATTTGAGCGCGGACTTGAAGCAATACCACTATCAGTGGATCTGTGGATACATTATCTGATGCACATCAAAGCGCATCACGGCGACGAAGAGCAGTTCATACGCAGTCAATACGAGCGTGCTGTGCAGGCCTGTGGTCTGGAGTTTCGCTCCGACAAACTTTGGGATGCCTACATACGCTGGGAGAATGAATCGAAGCGTTATCAACGTGTTGTCCAGATCTACGACCGACTACTCTCGATACCCACGCAAGGCTATAATGGCCACTTTGACAAGTAAGCAAGAGTAATTTGCCATTCATTTGGAAAGTTATTAAGTTGATGATTTTTTTTTTTTTTTTGCAGTTTCCAGGATTTGATCAATCAGCATACAATTAATGCGACTATCGGCAACGAAGAGTTGGTGCGTCTGCGCAAAGAGTGGCACGAACGGCAGCAGAGCAAAGCTTCGAAATCATCCTCGAAAAGTCGACGTGACAGCGGCAGTTCCAAGGAGGCAAAAGGTGAACGGGACCGTGATCGGGAGCGTGACGAGAAGCAAAAGGATGGAACAGATAGCAAGTCACCTAAAGAAACTGTTGAAGGGCACACGGATGAATCGTCGAATATTACCGATCTGACCAGTGAATCGTCACCATCATCAAAGGCGCCGCAAATCGATTTCACTGACCTCAACACGCTTACCGATGAGGAGATAGGTGGCATGAAAGAACGCGTCATCTCGGCGCGTCGCAAGGTGCACAAGTCCACGGTAAATGCAGTTACTGCCCGCTGGTCCTTCGAGGAGGGCATCAAGCGTCCTTACTTCCATGTGAAACCATTGGAGCGTGCTCAGCTCAAGAACTGGAAGGATTATCTCGACTTTGAGATTGAAAAGGGCGACCGGGAACGCATTCTGGTGCTCTTCGAACGTTGCCTAATTGCCTGCGCTTTGTACGATGAGTTTTGGCTGAAGATGCTGCGCTATCTCGAATCACTGGGTGATCAAAGTGAGGAAGTGTTGCATATAACACGTGAAGTCTATCGACGCGCCTGTTGCATTCATCACACAGACAAGCCCAGCTTGCATTTGATGTGGGCCGCTTTCGAAGAGTTGCAGCTCAACTTTGATGGTGCTGCTGAAGTGCTTGAGCGAATTGAGCAACGATGCCCGCATCTATTGCAAATTGCCTATCGTCGTATCAATGTGGAGCGACGTCGTGGTGCCTTGGACAAGTGTCGTGAGCTCTACAAACACTATATTGATAACAGCAAGAACAAAGCCATCGCTGGCAGCTTGTCCATAAAGTATGCGCGTTTCCTCAACAAGATCTGCAACGATTTGGAAGCTGGTCTATTAGCGCTGGTGCAAGCGCTTGAGCGTGACCCGGCCAACACACGTGTGGCACTCCAAATGATTGATCTGTGCTTGCAACGACCGCAAGTCGTGGAGTCTGAGGTGGTGCAGATCATGGACAAGTTCATGGCGCGCGCTGACATTGAACCTGATCAAAAGGTGCTGTTTGCGCAGCGCAAAGTCGAGTTTCTAGAGGACTTTGGCAGTACGGCCAAGGGACTGCAGGATGCACAGCGTGCGTTGCAGTTGGCGCTTGCGAAAGCCAATGAAGCGCAGAAGAAAGGGTGCGTATGAATAGCTAGTTAATCGATACGATACGAGTAAAATTTTGTATATATTTTTCATTTGATTTAATATCCATGAAAATTAATAACAAAGCAATCGTTCACCCTTTTATCGCTTAGAATAAAATAAGAAATCATAAGCTTCTAGTAGTTTATTATTAATTAAACATGGTAAATGAAGAATTCGAAAAAAAAAACTTAAAATGATTTTTGTCGTTGATCTTATCTGTACTCTAATTAATGATTCTTTGTTTTCAGCGATGGCAGTCCGTCAAGAAAAACGTCAACAAACAGCAAGGATGGCGCTGTCGTTTCTGGTGGCTCTGCAGCGCCCGCTGCCTACAACAATGGTGGCACAGCGTCTGCCAATGCCGGCTACAACTACAATTCGGCCAATTCGAGTGCCTACTACAGTCAACAAAGCGCCAGCGGTGCCTATGCGCCACAGCAACAGCAGCAACAACAGCAGCAGCAATCCTACGACTCGTACTACAATCAATGGGGTGGCTATGGTTCCCAAGGAGGCGCTACTAGCACCGGTGGTGCCAACTACAACTATGGTCAGTGGAGCGGTTATGGTAACTATTATTAGACAGCAAAGGGGGGCAAGTAAAATGCGCCCCGACTATATATTTGAAACGCAATTGAAAAGGGTCTATAACTACACCGTTAATTTAGTGGATAACGTAAAGATATTTGTAATTTTATAATGAATTCAAATTATATATATATATATATATATATATATATACATATAAATAAATATATTATTAAAGCTATGTGTAGCATACATAAACAAACCACGTATGTGAATAATAAAATGTGCAACAGTCACGCCCACACGCAACCTCACTGTAAACTATAACAAATACAAAAACAAAAATGTAAGGATATTAATTGAATAGTTTTACTGCAATTACTGAGGCTGAGTCTGAGTGAATGAGTGAGTGTGTGTGTGGTGTCTGTGCGTGAGTCTCATGTGTTATATGCGTCTTGGCCAGACGCGGTAGTGTGGATCTGTTAACTGGTTTTTTCGTCAATTTCTAATCGTTTACATTCTAACAGCTGAAATAACAATGTACAAAGTTGGCTGTGGCAGTTCTTGACATATCTAGAGATATGGCCTGTACCAGGCCACCTCACCTTGATTGCAACCCGTCACTAACAGCGGTTCGCGCGGACTAAATTTAGCGCATAACACCACGTCCTGGTGCTCAATAATATTAGCCAGTTCCACCAACTGTTGTGGCTTGTCCTTGACCTGATTAAGCATTTGATTATTGGGATAATCGCTGCAGTCCGCCTGATAGCCCAGCAATCGCACACCATTCGCATACGGCGAACAGATGATGCGACCATCCGCCGAAAAACCGGGCTCCTTGATAAAGCCTGGTTTGTTATTCGTCTCGGAGGCATAGTAAAGCAGCTTCCTTGCATTCACCAGTATCGTATGTGGTCCAATCTCGCTAGCAATTGCTGCTGCCGAAATGTTGCTCAGCGGCCGCATCGGCATGCGTGGTCCCAGTTCCAAGCTGACGGTGATATCGCTATCATTGCTGCTGCTGTTGCTGTCACTGCTGCTGCTGCTGCGACTGGCGCTAGTCTCAGCATTTGTAGCCTCCGCTGGACTTGCAGCAACGCCCGCACGTGTACGCGCAGAGCCGCTGTTGGGACGGCTACCCTGATTGGTGCGCAATGGCAGCACTCCACTGCTTATGGCGTATACAAAATTGTAGCCACTCCCATGGTTCGCTGAGTTGCGCGCCCGACTCTGTCTTATGGCGCGCTCCTGCACCGTCACCTCAGCCGCCCAGATATCGGGTATAAAGTTATCGTTGGCAGTGCCCGCAGCTGGCGGCGATGTGGCCAGTATTCTGGCGGGATGCGCTCGCACGTAACGTCGTGATTGTGGTCGCTGCAGTCCGCGTTCAGTCTCGCTCGGTCGTGGAGGCATCAGTGGTCGTTTTCGTTTGATTAACGGCTCGTCGCCGCTCTCGTCGTCAGTGAGTTCGAGTTCTTCGTTGATGTCATGGATGCAAGTCCATTCGCTCTGCTCGTCGCAGCTCACATTACGCGTGAGCATGCAACGGCACTGCGGATGAATTTGCAGTGCCATTATCATCTCGGCGTCATTTTGATCTGGAAAATCAGTGACCAGTTCAACGCGATTCTTCTTCTGTCGCTTCGAGAACACATGATCATATTTGGCTGCCTGGGGAATGTATTGTTCGCCTAACTGCATAAGTCTGTAGATGCCAGGCTGCAAATAAATCAAAAATTGGCTTTATTATTATGTACAAATTTATGACAATGTGAGCGCGTTTATTTGATACCCAGTCGTAACCATTAATTAAAAGGCTAATGGAACTTTAGCGTGCATTATCAAGAACATAAACAGATCCGTTTTGCCTGCCTATCAGTCTGTTCAGGTATTATCAGAGGCGCCACAAGATAGTGGCACCAAATTTATCGACATTAATCTTATTAATCCTTTGCCGAGCAAGTGCGACAGCAGATAAAGTATGTATCACATAAAAAAAAGGCAACAGTGGGTACTCAAAGTTGAGTACCCTACTCCCGTCTGATTCCGACTCACCCGAAAACCACACAAATCTTTGTGTAATGTGGTCAAGTCCAGGTGATGCACAATCATGATGTAACCGCTGCTGGTGCAAAAGACAAGCTTATCACCCGCTGGCGAGATGCGACAACGCATCAAACCGCTGGCATGAAAGACACGCTGTGAAATGAGGCCCTGTTCCGTCTGCGATTTGATGTCCCAGGTGAATATACTACCATCGAAGCCGGAGGTCACCAGCAGTTTCTCTTTCGACGAATACTCAATGTTCTTCACCCAATTGGAATGGCCGTGAAGCACGCGCAACTTTTGCTTCATGTTGCGCAAATCCCACAAGGCCACTGTGAAGTCGTCGGAACCCGTTGCAAACTTGCGATCGTCGAAGAATCTAGCAGAAATTATAATCAATTGGTAATATATTTTTGTTTACACAGATCCCTCTCTCTCTCTCTCTTCTGCTCGACTCACTTGATGCAATTCACGCTGTCCGTGTGGGCGTCGGGAACCTTGAAGATCTCTTGCTGTGTGATCGCATCGAAGACTAAAACACATTTGCGTTCCGTAGCCGCAACCACAACATTTCCATCAGCATTGTATTCCAGATTAAAGATGGCCCCGGTGTCACGTCCCGCTGTGCTTGGCGTGCAGTTGGAATGATAACTGTTGAACATGCCCATGGAGCTGTAAATGCTTCGCATCAGGAAATTCTCGTTTCCCGCGTGACGATTGTGCTGCAGCCAGCCGCTTTCGCGACTTCGCAGATACTGCTCCATGGTGTGCATCTAGTGTTTGTTGTGTTCGTGCACGCTGATCTTCAGCTCGTTGTTTATACCCCAACAAATCGACACTTGCGACACTTTCTGTGTGTGGTTTGTGTTAGAGATGGAGAAACATCGATGGCAAAATCGATTTTAAAAAAAATTGTCTAAAACATCGATTTTTTAGAGTTTGCCATCGATGTTTTTTGCAGACAAATTATAATTATAAATGCATTAATTCGTGAAGATATTATTCTTCCAGATCAATTCAGACTTTTTGTTTCTTAAAAAACAAAGCTTTTTTAAAGCTGTTTTATTTGTCAAGGTGTGACCACAAGCAACATTTCCAAAATATATATTTTAACGCCATTGAGATATACCAAACAAAATACGGTAACATCGAGAATCACCATACAGATGACAAAAATCGTGTGGAAAAGGCGCTTAATTTAAACAGATATTTTTACTTTATTGCAAAATTAAAACACACGTCCTAATCTGATTTCTGTAAAGAAAAACTGAAAAAAATCATTTTTTCGTACGATTCATACTTAAATTGATCAAATTATCTATGCTGTATCTTAAATGTCAATTATTATCTAAATCACGGGTATAATTTCTATGAACACATATAAAAACAGCAGAACAGCATACATGATTATTATATACATTTTTTAGAGTTCATTAATTTATTTTCGATTTTGTATGCCAAGGAATATGAGGAACCGAAGTAAATCTTATTGTTCATTACATACAGCAAAATATTAACCACAACATAATACTTTCCAATTAATATTAAATATTTAATTTAAATAAATTGTAAAGTGTATAATAGAAATTAAATTCAATTAAAGCGCATTTAACGATTTTCGTCACATCATTAGCTCCGAAAGTCACTACATTGGAATATTGTTACTGCTTTTCACAAGTTGTTAGTTCAGCCCTGGTCAAATTGGTTGTGTTACCTTGCTGGGAAACGATTGGTCACACTATTCATTCTGTGGGTAATAAACAAAAATTAAAACTCTTTTCGTGAAACTTGAACAACAAATATGTAGCTACAGCAATTAAATAGCAAGTTAAAATCCAAACCAAAACCATCATGGAGCGTTTCGCTTTCAAGATCGATTCAGCTCTCAGGGCGAATTTGTACAAGATTTGTCGCTTGTGCGGCATTGATAATCCGTCCAAGGTGCCAATATTACCGAAAGAGAGCGATGTTATAGATCTGGACGAGCCCAGTTTGAGCCAAAAGGTTTACGAGTTGGTTGGCTTCACGGTGAGTTTTTGCAATGCAATCCTTTTCATGGAAAGGCGTGGTCAAAACTACACCCCTTTTGTTCCAGGTATCCCGGGACGATAAAATGCCACAGACAATGTGCAGTTTGTGTGTGGATAAAATCAATGATTTTTTCGAGTTTCGTGAAATGTGCCATGCAACCAACAAGCAAACGCGGAAACTGCTGGGACTAAAGCAAGCTGAACCGCAAAAGGTGAGCAGATTATTAATTGAGGAAGCAGCAATTAAGTAATGTATGCCTCACAGCTGGTGGACGTGAAGCCAATCTTCAAGAGCGAACCGCTGTCAGCTGCACCAACAGGTAATAAGCGTGGACGCAAGCGTAAGACCGACGATAACACCAAGCCAACAAACAGCACAGAATTAGCTTTAGATGCAGTGAAGCATGAGCCCACTGCCTGGCGCAAGAAGCAACGACTTCAACATCAGCAACTGCTGCCAGCTAGCAAAACAGAAATGTAAGTGAATTAAAGCATATCGATAAAATTACAAGCTAAATAAGTGTTTACCTGCAGCAAGGAGGAGCCGACGGACGCAGAAAAGCTTGGCTTGTGTGGCAAAAAGCGTCGAAAGGCCAGTTGCACTGTCTGCGGCGAACGATTTGCCAGCAAGGAGGAGGCCGAGGAGCACAGGGCAACGTTGCATGTGCCGTCCGTGGCACGTTACGCTTGCCATGCCTGCAATCAGACGCATCACAGTGCCAGCGACATTAAGGCGCATCAGCTGTGGCATAAGCTTTCCAAGACACCTTACCAGTGTCCGCTGTGCAATGCGAGCGTCGCGAACAATTACGCTTTCTCAAGGCATCTGCGCGAACACACGGCGACAACGCCTATTGGCTTACTGGTGCTGGATCGCGAGTGTCCGTTGTGCAAGAAAACCTTCTTGACCAACTACTTTTACAACACACATCCATGTGCGCGACGCACCCGAAAGTGTGGCGGCTGCAGTCGGGTACTGAACACCGAGGTGGCCTATATGCGACATGCGCCGCACTGCTCAAAAATCTATCTGAGTCACTCCAAGCACATACTGCCCGAGGTTGCGGATCATGAGGAGCAAATGCGCATCAAGAATGAATATGATGTGGACAACGAGCAAGAGAGTGGGACCACTGCACAGTCCGAAATGCAGCCAGTGGTAGTGCTAGAACGCTTGACATCGCCGCTATTGCGAGCCTCGCAGGAGCCCAACTCGTTGGGCCGCAATAACGAACGAGTCTCCACCAAATCCTACTTGAAACGCGTCGATCAACTGCTCAAGAATACGATGAGCACGCTGGTGAGCATCAAGCACGAACCCGAAGTACACATCGATGACACTGGACCGCAACTGTCCGCTTTGGAGCAGCCAGAGAGCGAGGCCGAAGAGGAGCCAGCTGGCTATGATGATTTTCGTAACGATGACAGTGATGAAGAAACAGCTGTTTCTACGCCAATTGAGGCCTCAACTGTGTCCATTAAACAAGAAGTTGTCGATGAGGATTACGAGAAGCAGCAGCAGCAGTTGCTCTCAATTGACAATGACGTGCAGGTGAAGCAGGAGCCACTTAAGTTGAAACTAAAAATCACTAAAAACCACGGCCAGCTCAACTCATCCATTGTGGACGACGATGACAACGATCTGCAATTGCAATCGAAGAGCGCCAAGAAGAAAAAGAAACGCAAGCACAAGGAGCGCAATCGAGAAGCAGAGGAGGCAACACCAAGTGCCACCAATGCAGTCGATGTGCCAGCATCAAGTAGTGCCATCATGACCATCAAGCAGGAGCGTGTGGACGACAACTACGCACATGATCCACAACAGCCAGACTTTGAACCTCAAGCCACTGTTATGACGAGCATTCCTATGCTACAGCTGGAGAGCAGTAGCTACGGCGAAGAGCAGCCAGAGGCAGCCAACAACAGCCAGGAGCTGGAGAGAGAGTCGGAAGATGTGAAACCCAATCGCTTGGAACTTGATCGTTTGATGCAAATCACGCATATAGCCAGTGGAGTGGTCATGGCCGAGGAGGCAATGCCGCCAGAGAACGCTGTGGAAGCAGTGCCCAATGAAGCGCCCGTTGATATCAAGAAAACCACCACAAAGTCAACAGCTAGAAAGAGCACAGGTGGCGTATCAAAAACAGGTGCGAGCACATCAATGGAACTAATGCAGCTGCCACAGATTGTGGCAGTGGAAAGCGGTGCTAATCTGCCATTTAATATGGTAAACATCAAACCAGAGCCACTTGATCGCGGCTATGCGGATGAGCATGAGACCCAGACAAAGCAGCAGCTGGACTTGGAGGCAGCGCAGCCATCTAGTGCAACTAGTGAGATCAATCACAATGAGAAGATCGACGAGGAATCCGAATACATAAACAGTTTGGATTTAAGCAATGTTGTGATAAAGCAGGAGAAGGATTTACACATTTCCGATGTTGACATTAATAGCAGTGAAGTTGATAACTTACAGTGCAATGGCTCACAAGTCAGCGAGGGTAGTGATAGCGACGACGACGACGATGATGATGATGATGATGACAGTGCTTCCTCAGCAGATGAGGCGGAGGAAAATATGGATACGTGTGAGGATCGGAAAGAACGCATTTATCAGGAAATCGAGCTGCCACCTTTGGAAGAACAAGCTGTCACGCCAGACACGCAAAGCGAGCCGGCGCAAATGCAAGTTGAGTTACTGCAGGCAGTAAATATTGTTGAAAATGCGACGCTACCACAAGAAATCCCTGTACAAGAGTCACAGGTGGCACAAGCGCAGCCAGACCAGACCCAGATGATGCAAATTGAGACAGAGCCCGAGAATGTTGCTGAAGAAGTTGTTGCAAGCGCAGTAGAAGCAACTAGCACTCCACAGCCAGGTGCAGAAGAAATGCATTCCCAGGAGGCTTCAATTCAAGCGGACGAGTCGTCAGAAAATGCTCCACTTGAGCCAGAGTTAGCAACAAAAAGCGCATCATCTTTGAACTTCATCATCACCAGCGTTTGCAGTCAAGCGTTGCCCACTGATGATGTCGAGCTGCGGGAAGATCCCAGTCAACAAACGCAGGAGAAGAGCAACCTCAGTGAGGAGAATGAAACCTGCCCCGAAATCAATCTAAGCGCACCCAAGGAAAACGAGACGTTGGCGCAACCATTCTTTGACTCTTCCTGCCCCACAACGAACTACAATTCTGACGAGGAGCACCAGAATGTGCTCAACCATGAACTATCCGCTACGGAGCAGTCAGAGGAGCAACTTGCGCTGTCAGCAGCCGTAGAAGAGCAGAGGGAAACTGAGGCGGGAACCTCAACTGCAAACATAAGCTGCAATGACAATGCGTCGAGTGCCAATGAAGAGACTGAGAATCGGATCAATGAGCAGCATCAAGAGCATCAGCGGCACGAGCGTCAACAACAACAGCAGCAGCGCTGTGAGATTAACGATGATTTCAATATCAATGAAATTGCCGAGAACAATAACAACGCCAACATTGAGCGCGAACTTAACGACGATGCGAATGTGGCTCCTCAGGAAAATCCTAACATTTAAGCTAGTTAACTAACATATAGGATTATTAACTTAAACACATAAAGTTAAATGAACGTGCATAATATATGTTATCCTTTTGTAGTCGCCATACCTGTAACTCCCCTGTAAATACTATATATATGTGTATGTGTCATTTATTATATTATCACCCAAAATAAAAAAAAAGAAACACACATTACCAAAATCGAATAAAATAAAGTAAATGGTAAATCCTTAGATATATTAAGTTAGATATACACAACTTTATTTACGTAAATTACATAAATTAATGGCTTATATAATACAATAATATATAAGTATATATAGAATACATGTACGTAAATGTATTTAAATACACAAATCGCACAAAAACCTTTCGACTCTTTCTCTGAATTTTGTTAACACACACAGATTGATTCACATAAAGGATTCACGCTCAAGTAATTTCAATATTCATACAACATATAGAATAAAATGACTACGTTTTGTTTTTATATATATATTATTATTATTACTTTGCATTTTATGCAATCTCTAACTAAAAAACATTTAATACTTAGTTCTTGGGTCGTAAATCAAATGTGAAGCGCCGGGAAGCATTAGGGTTTAATTTTTTGTTTTCTTTGTTTGATCTTGTGAAAAATCATTATTTTGTTAAGAATTTGCTAATTATCGAAGTATTTATAAATTGTTTGTTGAGCAAAATGTTAATAATAAATTGTTAATTTTTACGCAACTTGAATAGTTATCGGGAAGGTAATATTTAAATTTTAATTATATATTTTTATATTTTGTTAATTACTCGTACTTGCAATTTGATACATATGCAATCAGTTAGTTTCGATCTTCAGTTCGCGCATTTGTCTAGATTATGTTAAGGGAACGCATTTAGCTCCATAAGTAGTATAGTTTCTAGTTTTTCCATTGGCCTAGGCTAGTCATTTAGGCACATATTCAGTAGAAATTTTCTTATACAATAGACTTTGCTTCGGATTGTGTGTAGTGTATTGTGGTGTTCTCTCGATTCTATATAACTCTTTCTCTTTTTTTTTTGGCACATCTTTCTGAAGAAGTTAAGTGTGTTTACATATAAGGTTATTATTATTGTGGCAATATATTTTGTATATATGCATACATAAATATAGATGTATATAGTATATATATATATATATATATATTGGTTTGGTTTTGGTAATTTTTGAATTTGTTGTTTGATTACGCCTTTTGAGCAATTCAAGGTAAGGATATGCAAATGTGAATTTCATATAACACAAAGTCTTTGCTATTATTAATTATTTTCATTTTTTTTGTTTTGTGGTTATTAAATTGTTGTTTTCTGGTTGTTGTTGTTGTAGTTTTACACTTTAAAATATTAAATTAAAGAGGTATGAAAATTCACTAAACAGTATGTACAGCGATTTATCTGGACGATAAATCAAAATGCCAAAGCATAAATAAAATTATTGCTTATATTTGGAATTATTTTGCCGCATCCATCGTCTCAGTTTTATTTGCCCAGGCCTCTCACGCTCTGCCTAGTTGCAAATCTACTCGGACCAATCGTTATCCGAGCTGGTGCTACTCTCCTCGTCGTCCGAGTGCATCACAGTGCCACGTGCTGCCAGCGCACGACGCAGTGCGTCGGCCAAAGCATCAGTACAGCCGGTGCCATCGTCACTGATGCGATGCTCAGCCAGTTTGCGCTCCGTCACCGGTTTCAGTGTATAACCCTCACGTATCTGACCCAGGAGATCATTGCGCAGATCACCGGAACCGGTGCTAACGTTGCTATGATCAACGGCCTGAAAGCATAAATATATTTATTAGCTGAATACCGTACATGTCAATGTTAAATGCTCACCTTGAGGGATTTGCCCTTGCGTATCTCATCCATCAGCGCACTCCGCGAATCCGTTTCCACGGGAAGCGGCGCCTTGCTGGCCTGAGCCGGTGCTAGCGTCGTCGCAATCACGGGTAATTCTGCTGCGGGCATTGGTGGTGGTGGCGGCGGCGCAACCGCTGGTGGAGGTGGCGGCGGTGGGGGCGGCTGTAATAAGAGTTTAGTTGCGTTAGTAAACTGCAGGCACTAGAAGCCAACTCAACTACTTACCGCTGCTGCGGGTGGGCTGACAGTTGATGGTGGCGGCGGCGGGGGCGCCGTATTGATGGGTGGTGGCCTGCTGGGTGGCGCCGGAGCACGTGATGCACCTGGTGCCGTTGTGGGTACCGGCGGCGGCGGCTGTCGAGCCGGCGGTGGTGGCGGCGCGGATCTTTGGTTGCCATTCTGTGACTGCAGAAAAAGAGAGGGCTATAAGTTTCAGATTGAACACATAAGAAAATTACCCGCTACCCATTTAAGGAAAGATTATTATTTGCAACAATTGCGATTTTGCGCTGCGTACTTACAGGATGAACTTGTCGACTGGGCACCGGTGGCGGCATATGCGTTGTTGGCTGCGTGGGCGATTCAATCTCCTCCTGCTTGACCGAATCCAACACATTATTGCTCTTGATAAAGTCATAGATGAATGCACGGGTATCGCGATCATTCAACTCTGTCTCGGAGACGCCCGCCTTGGCAAAGAAATCGGTTAGTACTTTGTCGTTCTCATTGCCCGTCAGATCGAAGCCCTTGTCCGCATTCCAGCCCACATGACTGATGTGCACGAAATTCGTCGGCTGACTGATATCCGCTTTGGTCACTTTACGCTTTTTATCCTTGCCCCCGGATCCGCCGCTCAGCCCAAAGTTGCTGGACAAGAAATTTTTCGTTGGCGCCGCCGACGTTGGCGCTGGTGCTGGCGCCAGCGTAACCGAGCCAATCTTATTATTCCGGAGCTGCACGGTATTGCCGTCCAATGTGGATACACCTCTGCCCTGCTGTATCGAAGGCGGACGCGCCGGTTCACGTGGCAAAGGTGCCACTGGCGCATTGGGTGCCTGTTGTGTCTTTTGCCGATTGCGTTTCTCCAAGCGCTTGCGATTGCGGGTGTCAAGGGTGCTGTCCACCATGCGAAAAAACGAATCGCATTCACTCTCGCTAACAAAGTTCAAGCCCACATAGCCATCCTAAACGAAGAAAAAAGCGAAGTTACAGCCATTATCAGTTGGCGTTTCGAAGCCAGGTTAGAGAAAAGTATAAATCCAAAGGCTTGCGGAAAAAGAGTAAATAAAACCTTATCAAGTTTTTTGTTTGGCAATTGCGTCTTGTATGTATCGGATCATCGATTAAATTTTTAATGGAAATTTGCCTTTATCTGAATTCACAATTTGTGATGATTCAGACGCAATTGTTTTTCATAGCATGGCAAGACGCGAAATACGGGGAATTTTTTGGAGGACAAGTCCATCGAAGAGTTGAGGGTCACTCAAATAAATCAAAAATGTCGCACTCTATGTTTGTTGCAGTTTGTTACTTACGCTGCCTTCGAAGGTGAGCAGAAAAGGTCGTGATTTCACAATCTGCATCCCATCGTAGATTTCATGTTCCCAGATCAACTCGTTCTTGATGAGGCAATAGGCGCGCAGGAAATACGAACGTATTGCGCTGTCCTTTACAAAGCACACGACTCCCGTGTGCTTCTTCTTCCAGTGCGAGTGGGCGCTGCCCTCCGTCTTGTAGATCTGCACAACGGCAGTGTTCAGCGTCTGCGAAATGAGAGCAATCGATTGTAATCGATAATAATGAATGCAGCTATTGCGTTATCATCAGCCCATCCCCAGTTCGTCGTTCAATTCAGTTCAGTTCAGTTACAGTTAGAGCTCCAGTTCCCATATAGATTATCTAATCGAGCAGCAGCAACGAAAAACGGTTACCTTCAGTTTGCGCCTCATTTGAATGCAGTGGCCAAAGACTGTGAACTGTCGCGTTCGAGTTGAGAAACTCATCTGACTTTCGGTTTCGCGCTTTGCCACCGTCTGCTGTCTATGGCCGGCCAATACGCAAATGTTTGCCTGCTCATTTGAATACCGATTAGCCACATTCACAACGCCATCCACACTGACATCAACATTCACATACACTAGCGACATCCACCATTAAGCGTTTCATTCAAACTGTCATTCAACTGCAAGTTGCCATCGCTAATCTGGCCGCTTAAGATGCCCAGCACGTAACACGAAGCAGGCACAGGCCACGGCTCCAGCATGTGGTCGGTCTCCAGGCGTGCAGCAGGCCACAGGCCAGCTCGTTGCTAGTTTCGCGTAGACTTGCACAACACTCACACAATCATACGTTATTATTCTGCCTCAAATGCGCAACGGAAATGCATTGCGCCTGATTTAAGACTGCGTTTTATTGGCAGCGCAGGAAATGCTGGCGACAAGACGGCCGCAAAACTGCCGCAATTTCAATCCTTGCCAAAAGTCACGTGGCACCATAAAAAGACCAACTCAAGGATTGGCAATCAAGCAGATGATACACTTCACAAGTTCAGCTGATCTTTGACTTTGAGAAGAGAAATTCTACAGCAAATGTTGCAGTGTCAAATAATATGTTTCGTAATCATAGAGGTGAAAGGCTGTTAAAATGGCATTACGCAAATTATTTAAATACGACAAGAATTTTCCATTAAGCACGACAAGTTTAATAGTTTTAAACTCAATTTGACCGTTGGCCAAAGGTAATTTAAACTGTTAGTAGTGAAATTATACAGCGATGTCATGATACTGCCCAGCAATTGCAATAGATATTATTTAATAATTGAATTGTAAAAATGAAAAAAATTAAAAGATTCATAGTACACATATACAAAAGCCAAGAGCAGACTACTGCAGCATTTTGTTGGCTTGGCCATGGCCGTAACACTTGACATTTAGCCAAAAAAAATAATGGCCATGACCAGATCGCGTGCCGACACCAACAGCAAGGCAGCAGCAGCAATCTTGCTAATTGATGAAAAGTTTGTCGCAATGAGCAGCCCTTCAACGATGATACCTATGGGAATTCTGAGTCCCATCGATGAATCTGTTTCTCTCTCTCTCTCTGTCTATCACTCTCTTTGACCTCTGCGCTTCAAATTAAAGACATATTTAAGGCGATGTTGTTGCCCACGCGACGCAAGTGCGAAATTGTGAACACATTTGAATTTTTATTGATGTGTAAGCTCGTCGCAAGCTTATGTATGTGTTATAGTGACTTTGTATGTGTATATGTATGTGTGTGTGTGTGTGTGTGTGTGTGTGTGTGTGTTTGTGTGTGGACATAAGTAGCATTGTAAAATGATGTCTTGCCTTCTATGTACATGGTACAAGCAGCTTGTTGTTTCTTGTCAAAGCATAAAAATCGATGGCAACGTCAACGACAACAACAACAACAACAACAACTATAACAACAAATAACTGGACGACCCAGCTCAGCTTGGCTAAGACCGCTCTGCTCTTTTGTGGGGTGTGGAGGGCCAACCATGCAAGCAATGGAGCGCATTAAAGCCCAGTTACAACAACAAAGCTGTAGCGTCTGCAAACGGCAACAGTTCAAAACAGACAAAAGGCAAAACAGACATAAACAGCAATTAGAAAGTCCAGTTTCCAGTTGGCAAACGTACAAAAATATGCGTTAAATAAGTTTATACAAATAAATGCGAACAAATGAGCGACAAATGGAGTGCTGCAACAACAACAACTGCTGCCACAACAACAGCAGCAAGTGAGGTAATTCTGTGTTTGACTTTTGCGTTATCACAAGCTGGCTGCGACTGCGACGACAAATGTGGCCATCGAGCAGCGACTGCGATTGGAGACTTGTGGTTGATGACACAGCATCTTGGGGGCGAAATGGGCGTGTACAACAAGTTTTTCGCGCAACTGTAAATTATATTAATAATTCAAATGCAAAACTGCATTAGTTTTTTATTCTTTATACGCAACATTAGCATTAGTCATAATTTTATATTTAGCAGAACAAAGTTGCCTATCTTCAAGAATGTATTATGTAAACTATAATTCAAAACCTGGATATCCAACAAGTAATATTAGATTAACTGCATATACCTGAACTATTATACAATTACATTAAATTTATGATTTACCTATGACTTTTCTAAAAGAATAAAAATTATTCTACTTATGGTGCTTGATTTAGAATTAAGTGACATATAGGGTATTTTCTAATCAACCCTTTGTAAGTTGCTTGTGTTTTAACGTTCGCAAAAGTTGAAAAGCATTTTAAATGTTTGTCAATGGAAAGTCGAAAATTAGCAAAGCGTGAATTACAATTAAAAACAGACAAACAACTTTTACATATCGTGTCGGTATAATAATTATGATCATAGCTATAAGTACCAATGTATATCGTATATCGTTTTCCCTGACTATTCAGTTCGTACGTATGCATGTATATATATATATATATATGCAATGATTATAGTATTTGCCAGTGTTGAACAGTCTCCTATTTGGGCCAAGTTGCAACAGACGTTCTTTTCTGCGTTGGTGTGTTATCAACAACGTTTGTATAAAGTTGCCATTTGGTGGACAGGCAATTGGTTAGGTTGGGTTGGGTTGATAAGATAAGTGTGCTCATTATTTGTTCTATAGCATTTATCAATTGCAAAACCTTGTCGACTTATGGAATTCTTAAAGTGGTACGAGTGTTGTTGTTTCTTGACAATTTTGAGCGTCGAAATAGCTTTAAAAATGATTCTATCGAAAAAAGTCTATTTTGCGTATGACTCTGATACTGAAATCCAAGAATTACTGATAAAAACCGGATGGCTGTATAATTATAGCGTCATATTTGCGATTCAAGTTCTATATAGAGCAAGCAACCCAAATAAATTTCCAAAAATTAGTGTTATGTAGGCGCATCTGATATTTTCAAGGTTCTGCAAACCAGCATTCAATTGGCGCAGCTAGTTAACATTATTGTAACTTTAGGCGACACATGAGCTGACGCCATTTGAATCCGCAGGAAATGATTTATCAAGCTGAATATAGAACACACACACAGTGCACAGAGTGTGATATGAGGAATTTATCGAAATAGGCTGCGATGTGTAAATCAAGGTAGGGTTTGACTATTTACAATTTTCAAATTTGTCAGTTGATCAACTATCTCTATTATATGTGTAAAGTGCTATGCAAAGCAAGGAAGGGCTATCTGTTGGTTAATTTTGAAATTTCAAAAGTTATCGATTATAAATAACTGTCCGCCACATTTGTTGTGTGCTGTATTATGACGCATTTAAATACATACGAAAATAATGTTGTTACATTAATCACACACACAGGAATTAATCACCCATTTTACAGTATAATAAATATATTAACATACGTACATACACATTATAGAAGTGCCCCTTTTTTGTTGTGTGAAGTATGGTTTTTGACGACTCACCTGACACTTTCTCCCCAATAGCCGAAAAACAGCATCGTTCTCGTCTGGCGTCAGCTGTGAGCTGGGCGTATTGTGTTTGGGCCTCGGCAGCCCCGCTGCCGGCTGACCGTCCTGAGACCTCATACTGCTGTTCGTGCTGATCATTTATGCGGCGGCGCAGCGGCTTGTGCTGTATTCATAATAATATAAACACATTTTTTCGTTGTTTATTGTTGCACACAATGATATTAATATTTTAAAATAGCGTTTAACGTTTAAACTTTAAACAAAACAAAATAAATCAAGCAAACAACACAATGCATTTAATTGAATGAAAAATGCCAAAACAAAACAACAAACCAAATCACAGTTATTGCGAAAAATTTGGTCAACTGGATTTATTGTTTTTCTTTTCCCTGTCTGTCTGTTCGCTTATTGAAATGTAGATGAATGAAACACACACAAAACGCGCCCGCGACGACGACGACGACAGCGACCGCAATGTTGGTGACAACAACACAGAGACAACGACTGAATAATGTTTAAGGCTGAGAGGTTGAGTCACAGTTAGCCAGTTAGCTCAGCCAGCTGCTTACATCGAACGTGGGCAGTGCCGTTTTGCTGTTGCCTTTTGCTGCTTTGGCCCTTATCTTTGGCAATACCACTGTCACTGATTAGCTACGCATGTATCTACACACATTCATATATCTATATGCTTTTTGACTCTGTGCGTGTGTGTGTGTAAGTTATTTAACAAATACAACATTGGGGAGTTCACTTTGGCGAGCCATAAAACGCGTCAACTGAAGATGACTGTCAATGCGAGCAACAACAACAACACCTGTCTGCTGTCTGCTTTGTCCTCTCAGTCCAGGAGGGGTAAAAATGTAAATAGACGCTCGCTGGCTTGAAAATAGGCGAGAGACTTCACATCACAAGCACTGGCTTTTTTTTGAGGGGGGGCTCAAGGTTGTTTCAGCGTTGTTTGCGTTGCATCGCTGCCTAGTCGCGTCGCGTCGTTCTCGTTTGCGTTTGTCCAGCATTTAAGAATCATTGATTTTTTTTGCACATGCATTTGTTTTGTCACTTTTTTGCTCACTCGTTGCTCTGGCTGCTTTTGGCTGCTTTAGTTTGATGTTTTTTTTTTTTGTAATAAAATCTTAAAATACCAGTGCAGTGTGGCAGCAGACTGAATACAGAGAAATGCTGAACAATAGAGTTACCATAAATTCGATATAATGTGCATTCCACAAATGTATCACAGTCATGTTTATCGATAAATAAGTCTACATAGCTCCGAAGCTAGCTGTTAAGACGGCGCATCGTTTAATGTTGCGATGTCGTTAATTTAAAATTACGCGCAAATTTCAAATGTGTTAAGCCTGTTGGAAAATCTTTGTTGTTTCCCCACAATAAAAACTCTTTTTGCTTGTTGTCGAAAAGCAATTTTGGTTGTTTATTAGTTTTAATATCTATAAGAAATGTAAAATTGGGCTTTAATCAAAACTAACTACAGACCGATCTTGTATTTTGTTGATAAGCTCAAAAGAAATACAAATACAAATTACATCTAATGTTACCCATAATCATAAAAAAGTGTATTACATATTAAATCGAACGACGTTCGATGTTTACTTACAAAGCAGTGACTATAATGTGATTTATCATTGATGTTTTTGAAATAATATTTGGTTTTGCAAAAAGGAAGCCAAAGGCATATATATAAAAACAAATAACGCTAATTTACGTTTTAAGATTTAAGTATAGTGTTAAATAATTTTCTCGATTAATTTTAGGCCAGCTATTTTTTCCTAGATACGAGTATATATCCGCTATTATATATTTGTATACATATATATATATTGACTGATATATTGGTTGTATAACGTTAAATATCGTATATATACCGTGTGTAAATATATTTGTACACATTGGAAAAGGCCTGAAATCATATGTATTTATATATCTGTATAGTATCTATAAGTATTATTATGTAATACATTTGGCTACACACGAACTTGGAGCTGAATTAACCCGATCGCTGACTGTGAATTGGATTATTAATAAGTAACTAGGAGTGTTTTCCTCTCTTACTATAAATATATAGATACGATATCGCTTATAGAACTAAACTACCTATTAAGTTGAATAGAATATTGCATATATAATAATCTGGATTTTGATTTCTCATCAATTGTGTTCATTTCAACTGTGCGTTACAATTTCCATTTATTTGCGAGCACCCACGACGGGCAGTCGCGACTTGGCTGCTCCAGTTCCTGTTCCTGTTCCTGCTCCTCCTCCTCCCAACGCTCCCGGTGGCGTATTATCAAATGTGGAGCTGCGCAGCAGCATTGGACGTGTTCCAGCACCACCGCCACCGCCACCGCCACCGTTATGCAATGTATTGGAAGATTTCGTTTGTTGCGTCTTCAAATTGCTGGCCGCCGCTTGCTGCCGATTACCTTTCGACTTGGCCTCGTCCACACGCTTCCAGATGTTGGCGATGCGACTCTGCGCTTGATTGATCTTCGCCGCCGCTGCGGTCGCTGCCATGTTGCCATTCAGATTGGAATTGCTGCGCGAGGGCGGCGTGGTTGAGGAGACACGCGACGCTTGAGCGGCTACGCGTGATGCAGCCGCTGCTTTGGCACTGGCCAGCCTAATGTTTGTATTGGCACGTTGTTGTTGTTGTCGCTGGTGTTGTTGTGGCACCGCTTTGCCCCCCATCGTTGTGGCTGGCTTGCCAATGCTGCGCTTCGGCGAGCTCGTTTTGCTGGCCACAGCAGCTGTCACTGCTGCCTTGGCCGCTGCTGGTGCTGCGCGCTTGGTGGGCAGCTTGGAGGCGCGCAACGTTGTTGGGCTCAGTGACTCCACAACGGGCACCTGTGCGTTCATGTTTGTGGGCTCATCCTTCACAAAGGTGCCCTGGCGCTCCAAGCGCGGAGTTGCCGGTGTTGCTTCTTTAACAGTACCTCCAGCTGCTGGCTTTGCTTCCCTTGCAGTTGTTGCTGCTCCACCTGCTGGTGCCTTCTTCTTCACGGACAGTCTCATGCCCGGCAGCGCATTGCGCTTGGCAATGGTGGGCGACAGCGTCTTGTGCTTGGCTGGCGCAGTCGCTGCTGCAGTGGCGCCGCTGTTGCGCTGACCCTGCATGCTGTAGGGCGAGATGTAGGCGGGCTTCTTGCGGCCACGCACCACTTTCACCGCCGCAGCGGGCGCCAGAGTGGGCGGTGGCGTTGCCTTCTTTACAATGTTTGATGGCGATTGAGCAACCGCTGGGGGCGTTGTTGCGTGTCCATTACAAGACTCCGTTTCCGAGTTCTGATCCAATTCACAGCTAGGCGGATCATCTGCCGGCAAGGCCGTCTCCTGCGGCTGGCCGAAATTGATGTCTGTGATGTAGGTGAACTGCTGCATCATGGCGCGCATGGAAGACAATTGTTCGCTGACGCCATCATCGTCGTCGGCATTTTGCTGCTGCGACAGCAACTGCGACGGACACTCGATCAGCTGCGTCTTGTAGCGGTCCGAGCTGCCGCGACGTCGGCCCGTCAAGCGGGGCGACGGCGTCTCCACAATCTCGACTTGCAGCGTCTCCTCTGCTTGCTCCAGCGCACTGCCCGATATGGTGTACGTCTTGTAGCGATCTTTGGCCAAGCGACGCTTCTGCTTCGGCGTCAGGGTGCGACGATTCGGCGATGGAGTTGTGCCCTGCTTGGGCGTCGACTCGGCCGAACTGAAGTCATCATTCATCGTAGCATCCTCCTCATCGTCGTAGCCATAGCAGCTCTGCAGCACAGTCAGCGTCAGCGTTTGATCATCGCCCGCAGCCGTCTCATAGTTGGACACCGAAATCGTTGTGGCCATGCTGCAGTCTTCGCCAGCGTCCGCCACCTCCGACTGTATGCTGTCGACACTGATCATCGAGTCGAGCAGCTCGTCCATCAGCGACGGCGGCTTGATATTATCCAGCAGATTGCAACTGGAATTCACGCTCTCTGCACTGCCCGCCAGTTGGCCAAGCGCACGCTTTGCCACCAGGCCCGCGGGGAAAGCTTTGCGCGCAAATCTTGGTGATTTGCTGGGCAATGGCTGATGGCGTAACGAACTCGGCTGCGTATTGCAGGCAGAGTTCAGTGAATCCATGCCCGACGGCGGACGCACATTATCCAAATCGAGGCTGCCATTGATGCTGAACGTTAACTGTGCTGTGCTCTCACCATCATCATCATTACCATCAGCATCGTCATGCGTTGCTTGCAGCTGTTGCAAATTCTCGGCCAGCGCACGCGCCTCGAACGCAATCATTGTCGAGTTGGTCATCATTGAGGCGCTGGTGCCGTTGAAGAGCAGCGCCCGCTGCTGCTGCTGCTGCTGATGGAGATGTGAATGCAGTGCAGCGGCATTTTGCACTTGTCCGCCCAGCTGGAACTGCAGTTGGGTGGCCAAGCCTAATGAGGGCGATGCTTGCGTCTCATTGGTTGGCGTTGTTTCCGCAAAATCGGGCAGCTCGGCCGCTTGGCTGACCTCGGCATCAGTTGGATCGTCGTCAAAGCTGAGCGAGGCCAACTTGGGTGCCGTTTGACTGAGGCTGGGAAAGGAGACATCGTTGGGACAAGTGTGCTCGTTCCACGTGTTGTGGCTGCTCTGACTTTTGCGCTGACTGCGTGGACTTTCACTGTGACTCTGACTCTGGCTGTTGCTCTGGCTGTGTCGCAACTGCTCGGCGGATGTGACAAACTCGAGGGTTAAACGCTCCACGGATTTGAGCATTAAATCGGGATCCTTGTGCTTGTCGGCGCCACTGCTGACGCTTGGCTTGGCCGCCTCCTTGGGCTCGTCTAGCCTGACCGAAGTGTCCAGTATAAATGATTGATTGGACTCATCACTGGATAGATCGTTGTTGGGTCTAGACCCAATAACGGTCACGGGATCGATCGAGTTGTCGATCTCGGGACTTGGAGCTGGACTTTTTGTTGCGTCTGTGTCGATGTCGATGGCGTTGCTGCTGCTGCTGTTGTTGTTGTTGTTGTTGTGGTGGTGGTGGCATGGACTGCTCTGGTTGCTGTATTGAAGTTGCTGCTGTGGATTGTGTTGCCCTTTCTTGTCTACGTCTGGAGCTGCTGCTGCTGTGCTGTTGACACTTGCTGATGTAGTAGCTGCCATTGGGTGACACGGTTCCAATGCAGCTGCAGACGTAGCTGGCGCGTTTTTTGGCAACGCGTTGATCTTCTTCGAGATGCCCGTATTGATGCACTCCATCAGCAGCTTCTCGTCCTTGCGCTCACGCTCCCGTTCTCGCTGCTGATGATGCTCCCGGTGATGGTGATGATGATGATGATGATGGCGCTCACGGTGTCGCTTCGATTGTGCCGGCATCTGCATGGGCAACGAATCAAACTGCTTGAGATTGGGATTTGATTGAGCAGCTCCTGTTGCCGTCGACAGCTGTTGCTGATGCTGCTGGAATCTGGTGCCTGGTTCCCTGGACTTGTACATGCCATTAAGTATGCACAGCTCAAACAGTGACTTCGATTGATTATCATTCGAATCGCTTGAATCCACTGAGCTGTACGATTCCTGTTGCATTTGCTGCCTGCGTGCTGCCATTGTCGAGTTCAAGGAGCTCGCCGAGGTGGCCGCATTGATGGCTATGGGCTTCGAGCTGGAACACAGCGAGCTGGAGCGTTTGCTGCCCGAGGCCGTCGAGCTGAAGCCCAGATTCGATTTGGGGCGATTGCAGCCAGCGGCAATGGCCTGCGATAGGGTAGAAAGCAAATGAGGCATAAGTCTTGACAAGTTTGTGCCACGTCTAACTTACCTGACTGAGCAGATTGGTATCGTCCTCTGAGTCAATGGAAAGCGAGCTCAGGGAGTCATCATGCCAATGTGGCGGCCTTCGAGAGGCCTCTGGAGCTGCCAGTGGCCCAGTTGGCGGCACAGCAGCCGGAAGCGCAGCGCTGCAAGCAGAGTAAGCAAAGTTCAATGAAAAGAATTAAGTAACATTTAAATAATCCCCACAAAGTCGATTGCGTTCGCATAGCTCTGGAAGTTATGAAGCGACAAGTTAATAGACACATTGCCAGCTCTGTTGACGAGCTTTCAACGTCTCTAGTGAGTAAAGGGGGCGAAGCTCACCTGCTCTGCTCTTGCAACTGGACGGCAAGACCCACCAAGCTGGAACCCACTGTCAGACTGGACAGGCCGGAGACCACCGAGAAATTGCAGGGTGAATCCTCCACCAGATACTTGTTCATCTCATCGTAGGCGCCGCAGTTGCGCTGCATGCCCAACGCATCTGGCAGCGGAGCCGGCTTCTTCATGCCATCGCGAATGCACTGCTGCAAGACGCCGCCACAATCGGAGGCATTGGACGACACGTCGTCGGACAGATTGAGCGAATAGCGTTGCGGCTGCGGCACGCCCGGTGTCGAGTTAATGGAAATGGCCGACAGATTGGTGTTGCTGCCCACCTTGGAGAGCAACGCCGGCGTGTCCTCGGTGCAATAGTTGTGCGTACTTTCCTCGGGCAACGCAGCGGGTGGCACTGCAGCCGCAGCAGCCACAGAAGCCACAGCTGCGCTGTTGACGGCAGTGCCCGCCGTGCGTTGCATGCCAATGTTGATGCAACTGGCCAACAGCAGTTCGTCCTCCGCTTCCTTGTCGTTGTCCTCGACCAGCGGCTTCTCGTCCTCGTCCACAATGCTGAGATTGCTCAGGCTGGTGGCATTCGAGAACTGTGCCGGCGTATGCTCCACGTTGAAGCTGCTTAAATCATCCTCAAAGACGCTGCGTAGCGGACGCTGCACGCTGACTGCAGGCTGCAAAGGATTAGCGCTGGCGACGCTGCTGCGACGTGGCGATTGCGGCATGCTTTGTGTTGGAGAATCGGGCAGTTCCGATGGCGAGATGACGCCGCTGGCCATGCGACTAAAATCACTGACCACTGAGCTCTTGTCATCGCACGTGGCATCCACATCCACGTCCAGCGAGTCCATTGAGCTGCGACGCGAGAACATTAGCGGCGTATCCAGTGCCGAATTTGAGATGACAGTCTTCAGCTGCTGCTGTTGCTGCTGCTGCTCCTGCTGTAGCTGCTGCTCCTGTTGCTGCTGCTGCTGCTCCTGTTGCGACGGCAGTGGCGCCTTGGCAGGCAGCTGGTCCCGCTCTAGCTCCAACTCCAGCGCCGTCTCCTGCTTCTTAGCCTTGACCGGCCTTGGAGCGGCCGCCTTGCCCGACTCGTCCAGGCTGCTAAGCGAATCGTAGCGACTGAAGTAGCCCGGCGTGCCCTCCTCACAATAGTTGATGGGCTTCTCCGGCGTATACGAACCGGAGGGGCATTGCAATTGCTTTGCGGCTGGCTTCTTGGCTGTTGGCTTCCTTGTCGCGCCCGCTGCCTGCTCTTTCAGGTCCGCTTCGCTGTCGGCGGGCGGCGAGACCTCAGCCTCGGTGTCAGCCTCCGCTTTGGCTGCCAAACGCAAATCGGTAACAGAGGCCGCATTTGATATGACATAGGGCGTGTCTTCGGTCTGATAACACTTGACACTGTCATCCAATATCAGCAGTATCTCCTGCGAGGCATCCGCCTCCTCTTCCTCCTGCTGCCGCACAACATCCGACTTAACAGGCGCCTGCTGGACTGCACCGGTCGGCTTGAGATCCGCCTCCAGCTGGTTCTCCGCATAGCGCAGACTGAAATCTGTGGGCTGATCCAAGTCCGTTTCCTGATATGTTGTCGTCGCCTTCGGCGCTTCGCTGTACTTGACCGAATAGTCAATGGGCTGCTCCTCAATGGCATCCGCTGCCTGCTGCAGCTCGTCCAGCTCAAAGTTGCCGGGACGCTGCGTAGAATCGGAGCGCATCAGATGCTCATAGGCCGTGTCCGATTTGGCCGAGTAGACAGAGTCGCGGCTCTCGCTTTTCGTGAGCAGCGCAGAGCGCGTCAAGCGCGGCGGATGGCGACGCGAAGCAGCTACGCCAGCCGAGGATGACTTACTTGCCAAGTTGCTGTCGAGATTGTCGCAGGTCTCTGCGTGTCCCTGGCCCAGCTCCTGTTGCAGCGCCTTCTGTTTGCGCGCCTTGAGCGTGGGCAGCTGCTTCAGACCCATGGAGCGCGCTATGGGATCCAGTTGTTCTTGATTCTGTACAGCGGGTCGAAAATTCAGCAAATTCTTGAGCGCTGACGAGCTGCCCTCGGAGATCATGGCATGCTTGGAGTGTATCAGCGAACGCAGCATGGGCACCGCGCCGTTGTCCCACAGGAACTTTTGATCCTCCGGACAGCGGGCAGATAGATTCCACAGAGTGCCGCATGAATTGCTGACGACCGTCAAACTCTCCGACTTCAGTTGCTGCAACAGAATGGCCAAGCAATTGTGCTGCCGCAGGATCTGGCGATAAGGTTCGCACACCGCAATGTGGCTGGAGACATTGCGCAATATGCCGCCGGCGTTCTCAATGATCTTCAGTGTCTTGCTCGGTCCTTCGAAGCTCAGCATGCCCACCAAAAAGGCCAGCGCTCCATCGACGGCACAAAACTCGGCCTTATTCGTGCTGCAATGAGCCGACAGATTCCACAACGCCGACAGTATGGCCTTCAGTGTGTTCTCACTCTTGTTGCGCATGGCGGCCTTGGCCAGAGCTGTCACCGTGCCGATCTCATTTAGCACCGCTTTCATGTTGCTGTCGGCGCGCCACGACAGATTGCGCAACACACTGGCGGTCACCTGAAGCAAATCGTCGGGTCCCGTGGTGTCCAGCTGGGCGACCAGCGCCTCCATAAACTGCTTCTGGCCGCACAACAAAGCCTTGTTGTTCTCGTCGCCAAACGTCAGATTGGTTAACGCCATCAGCGCATAGCGACGCAATGAGTTGCAGCATTGATCCTCTGGCTTGGGGCCATGCACCGCATGGTCCAGATGCACTAGATTGGGGATGACTTGCAGTGCGCCCAGATCGCACATGGCATGGCGATGCTCCTCGTCGAAGCTCACCTTCATCAGGGACGAAATGGCCGCCAGCGGATGGCGATCGGAGTCATCGGCAATCGCCTCACCGCCGCTTTGCAGCAGCGTCTTCAGGAAGCTACAATAGTCGACGATCTGATCGAGCAAACGCAACACTTTGGCCTCACGCCGGCCCGCCTTCTCGTCGGGATGACTGTGCACCACATTGTGCAACGCCAAGCTGGCGCATTTGCGCACCTCCTGCTCATTGTCCGGGGCATGCATCATTTGCACCAGCAGTGGCATGCAGCCCGAGCGTCGCAGTGTGGCACAGCTTTGTGCATTCGCTGACAGTTCGAGAAACTTCTTCGACATCTCGAGCGGATCGTTGGAGCCGAGCATGGATAGCAGCGAGTAGACGCACTCCACCTTGGCGCCCAACGTGGCGTCCACATCAGAGCTGCTCGTCCAGGCGGCGCCTTTGAGCAGCCGCGGCATTGCGGGCGCCGCATCACCGTCCAAGAAACGAGAGAGCGTATACGACGGTTCCTTGCTGCGCGACACGCGCCCCATTGCATTGACGGCGGCTGGGGAGCCCAAACGTTGCGGTGGCAGCAGCTCCTGTTGCTGCTGCTGCTGCGCCGACTGCCGCTCAAAGTTGCGATCGAGACTGCGATGCTCGCGCAACTCCTGCGCCAACATATAATCGGGTGCTATGGGATTCTCGTCGAGGAAATGCTTAGCCGGCGGCTTCTTGGCCACCACACCGCCGCCAGCGCCAGCGCTCTGGGTAAAGTGCAACGTGTTGTCGTCCTGGGTGAACTCCTTCTTGGTGTAACCACTGGCGGCCAGTTCGTAGTCACTGATTTCGCCGTCACGCTCGTATTTCTTGTCCATCTTCAGCTGTTCGCCGGCAGCGGCCCGATGATTGTAGCCATTGTAGCTATCCTCGTAGTCGGGGGGCGCAGCTGCGTCGTAGTCCAGAAAATGCGGTTTACGCTCCAGTTCCACATCGACATCCACTTCATGCACACCAGCTGCAATATCATCATCTAGACTAATACCAGCCAGGGCAGTAACAATACTCGTCGACTGTCCACTGCCATCGCCATCGCCAGCGCCAGCGCCAGTGGCATCGGCAACGCTGCCGGCATCCGCGAGCTGCAGCTCCGGCTGCAACATGACCCCGCTTCCTCTGGTTCGCGAAACAGTGCAACGTCAATGCGTCATCGTCATGGTCTGCAACGAGAAGTGGAAGAGCGCGAGTCAGAGGCGTTTTCTTTTATTTTTGTTATAAATTTAGTGGTGAATGGACCAGTTCGACATCGCGTCTTCGCCTAATGCTATTTATAGCCTAAATGGCGAAGCATTCCGGACCGACATCAGTTGGCCAACATGAGCCCTCGAGCAAGACGGGACCGGGGAGATGGGTACGACAAAACGAGACGAGCTGATCATCGCAATACGCGGATGCAGACAAGTTGGTTGTGCACGAGGCTTCACACACTATCAGGTGTAAGCTCAAGTGTGCGGTCGCCATGCCAAGGCTGTCATAAAATGCAACAAGTTACACACACATACACACACACCCACACACACGCACACAGACTTAGGTATTTACACACATGGGAAACATGACAACGTCCAACGACTTGTGCATGCTCTAAAAGTAAACAAGTTAGACAGCTACAGCGACAAAGTTGGTGTATACTAAAATATACCGAAAAGTATTTTGGTTTATACCTTTTTTTAACCATCAAAATATCTCCCCTCGACAGGAGCTAGGCTCGTGCGTAACGTCCAATTTTTTTCATCGATCGCAATCAAAACTTTCACAGCTCATCAAAAATAATTACTATAGCGTGTACCAAGCTTTCCAGCTTTGAAATTTCACTCGATTTGCGAGGGCGTGACAACTAACTTATTTTTTGTCTGAATGTCATAAATAAAAAAAATAAACTTGTGTCTTTATAGGGTCAAAAATGCTTTCCATCTACATGTTACATACATTTTTGGCTGCAAGTTATAATAACCTTCTACCCCATGGGTAGCGGGTATAAAAAACACATAGAGGAATTAACTAAATCTTACGTCGATAAGAAAAGCAGGGAGAGCGTAATGCTTTAACGCCCAATTGCATGTTGTATATAATAAGCTGTCTACCAGCTCTATTTTCTTAATCTTTTGAAGCTCACATGGCGTATGAGTGACATTGCATTTACATTTTTTGTAGCAATGTTAACATTACTTTGAGTGTGCGAGTGTAGCTGGCAAATTCCTTAAAATAAATTAAATTTGGCACAGATCTCGTAACATCATTAATTCATCCGTTTCGATACCTCGACCAATCACTTATTTAGCGAAACTAAATACAAACACATATAAAGTATTGTTAAATTGCTTCAGTAATTTATGAACAAGTTAATTTTTATCACGAGAAAAATTTAATGTATTTATTGTTTGGCGTTAATTTCTTTAGTTTTCGCAGAATCCGCAGGCTATACGGGCACTAAAATCAGTCTCAAAGCAGCGCAGACGGTAAACGGACAGATTGCTGCTTTTGTTTGAACATTACCGATACTTATTAAGTCTTTCAATTGCTGACTTACTTGTGATACAATCTATATTTAAATTTCAAAATATTTAAAGAGCATTTAAAAAAAGTTTAATTACTTTAGCTTTACACATTGAAAATATGACTGGAAAATCCTGTCATTATAGAACTAAACGAATCTGTTAAGGTTTGCATTTTAGAGCTTTAATAATCGAGCTTCAGTGTGTTCTAATTTTAGTTTCGTTCAAAATGCAATTGAAACTAATATATATTGTTATTTTCTTTGCGCTATTCGGTGTCAATATGGCCATAACACAAGGAGACCAGTGGCCGTGGTTTGACTATTTGTACCAACATTGGTGGCGTACCGGAAAAAGGTCTAAAAACCGTCGTTCATATTGTTGCTAATCATAAAAAAAAGAAAAAAGATAAAACACTAATTTTTTTTCTTTATAGGGTCACAAATGTACCCAAACTGATGCGAACAACGGTTCCAAAAGAGCAGGCAAATGGTCAGGTGGACAGCAATTTGAGATGAACTTTACACTCCCCGCATCCTTGTCATAATATATATATGTGCTGAGGTTGTCGACGGCAACAATAATATAAACGATGTAATAATACATTCAAATTGATTTGATAATATATCGCTGAGTGTATCGTATTTAGTTCCTTCTGAATTTCGCCTTACTTTAAAAAAAATCCATTCGCATAAGAAAGGCTTTTGACTACGGACGATCGTCGATGATCTTCACGCTTATCAATGGACTTAAATATCCGATAGTCCATCGAGAAAAGCAGCTTCCTTCATTTAACTGGCATCTTAATGATTGTAATTTATTATTAGCTGTGTGTGTAGTGTAACAGTCCGTTGATCAGTCCATTTCCCGGCTGTTTTGTAACCCTTTTTTAATTTCAGTTATAGAATTTGTCAGACAACTTTCTGCCATCAGGAAATGTGTGGCATCTACGAACCCATAAAGCATAAATATTCTTTCTAAACATCAACAGCCGAGACGATATAGATATGCCATTATGTCCGACCACATGAACAGCGAGATCTCAGCGAGATTATAGAAGCTAGGAAAACCAAACTTAGTTAAAATATTCGTGTACACAGTTAAACATTGTTTCAAATCGATGCTACGCTCCCGTCTGCTTCTTTGGCAGAGTTCAAGTGATACTAATAGCAGCACTAATAACCGATTCGATCAAACCCTTGAACGGTGAATAAATTCCACTATTTCGCTCATTCTGCTTTCTGCTCTACATTGACAAAGGTAGGACAAATCTCTTCGCCGAATAAGTGTTTTCTTTATTTTTCTTGTTTTTTTTTAGCAAATTCCACAACGCGATCTTTAATTTTATTGAAGGCTTTCCCAATATTTAAAAAAAAAAACTCCATGAGTTACCCTCATGGACACAGATCAGAACAAGGAAGACCGTTTGAGATGCATTTTGAACGACACTAACGCTAAGCCACATAAAAACTAGATTATTAAAGCACTAACTGGCTTCTAAACTGGATTCTAAAATATTGCGAAAATATATTCGTCCTTAAAGAGACCGAAACGAGCCGAAAAGACAATAAATATCTTTTGTTAAGTTTTGTTACCCTTATTTTATATCCTGCATTACGCACCTCATTTAATCGTTTGAACTAATTGAAGAAGCTTGTTTCAAGCAATTGCCGCATTGGTTCAGAGCTTCAATACACCCCTTATTGTTGCAAAAGCGACATTTATTGCGAATTATATATAACTGGAGAAATAGTATGCAACGCAATCATCATTATGATCATATTTAGCTGGTGCTGCATCTTTTTAGAAAGTTAGCGGTTCGTCGACGGCGTCGTCGACTTTTTGCGGAATTTCCAGTGCATGAAAAAGATACAGATGCGTTTTCAGCTGCTTAATTTCCAACGCTATTGTTGTTGTTCGCTTGCTTCTGTAGTTGTTATTGTCTGCTTGCTACTGTTGTTATTGTTGTTTCTCATTTGAGCTGCCGTTGAGTTGCTGCTGCATTGCTTATTGCAGCGGTGCATGTGCCGTATAATTGGCTATATAAGTATGTATGTACGTTTGTAACTAGGTGTGCGAGCATGTATGTTTACATTTGAAATTCTCATAGTCTGATTTAGGGTGACCCTCTAAATCGCATACACACATCATTTTTTAGGCTCCAATTGGCAAATTCTTGTTAGTATTGTAATTGGATAATAGCGGAATAGAAGGATATAGGATATGGCAAGCTGTATTAGATGAGACTGACTGGTGTTAATCACTCATATTTGAGTCGGGAAATTACGTGCATAATTTTGCTTTTACCAAATATTTATTACAGAACCATGAACAGAAAAAAAAAATGCTTACACAAACAACTTCTCTGACCGTCTTACAAATAAAGCAAAAAAATTAAAATTATTTTTGGATTCTGATAAGCAACTACTATCTCTGATTAAAGTTGGTGTGAATGATAAATGGTATGTGTCACTAGTGTCCCAGTCAATAAACACGTAGGGAGCCCTGAACAGATATAAAATAAACATACACGGCAACTCGGAAACGCTGCCATAGAAGGAGCTTACAAAAGGGTAAATGTAATTATGCTTGCAATTTTAACACACCGCTGTTAGCCTATTTAACGTTATAGTTTAAATAACGTCATTTTAGGCACCCCAATGTAATTTATTAAAACTTTATGTGTTTAATCTTTGTGTTTTTCTTTTTGGCCGCACAGTGTAAGTTCATTTACCTACATACATATGTATGTACAAATGTTATATGTTGCACAGCCGGCATTTCAATTTGTCTAATGAATCAACAGTTCATAAATTAGTCGAGGCGCATAGGCTCTGTTTGCATGTTTTTGTCTGTTAGCTTCTTGACAAGTATCACAAAGAATGTGCTGAAAATATAATATGTATACGGCACATGTTTTATCCCACCACAATTCCCGCTATTTGTGTTGTTAACTGACCAGTCAAAGTAGCAACTTATGTACATATGCTATTTATATATACACAACTACACCACAAAAGGAAGAATTATTTTGACTTGGCACACATTTTGCATACCGAAAATCCAAACTATCGCGGCAGACAGAGAACGAGCGATTGATTGAAGATGACGAATGGGGACAAAAGTTAAAAAGGGAGGGAGAGCACGATGGAAATATGCGAAGAATACAAACGCAATTGAAAATCAGCTTGCAGTATAACGACGACAGCCAAATGCTCTTGCAATTTTTTTGGTGTTATAAAATAATAGCCAATTGTTAATATGTTTAAGGTTTTCTTTAGTCAATTAATCACAAATATAACCATAAACATTAGCATGCCATAATAATATGGCATTCCAACTGTCTCCTTGCTGCTATACAAAATTATAGCACTCACTTGCTGATCATATAATGAAAATACACGCGCCTATTATAAATAAATATGTATGTGTGTGTACCCTGTGTATGTATGAGTTAGTTTAATGAACGTCATTCGCCTTTTGTGTTGTATTATTGCTTTACATTTTTTTTTTGTGTTGTCTCTGCTCGAGAGATCATGATTATGTAAATTGAAGGCAAAGTAAAAGGGAAACTAAATACTATAACTATCTGGCTGCGGCGGCAAAAACAATAAAAATACTTACAACAAACAGCGCGTCAAACCATTAAAGCGTGCATAATAAATACACTCATAGACTTTAATGTACACATACACATAGATATATATATATAGATAATATATGTGTTTGTGTGCGAGTGTACTTTTCGGTATTTAAAAGTTAATTTGCGCAAGCAACTGAAGTGCGAGTGCATGGACTATTTGATAAATGATTAATTATGGCAAACAAGATCAAGAGAAATTACTAAATATGAATTAGGTGCGACACATTCACTTTTGCAAAAACAACAAATTTTATAACAGCGGTGGTCACACACAAATCCTCACACGACTGAAGTTGCTGATAAAGGAGTCCGCAGCTGCTTAAGAACGTACACACACAGATGCAGATATTTTAACCCACACATTTGCACGGTACAAGGCGCAGCCGCTCACGCACGCACATACACAGACACACTTGCATTCGCGCCCATTGTCACAATTGGACCTTATTGATTTTTCCAGCAAAGGGAATCTGTATGAACGAAGAAGATAATGAAAAACACAACCATGTCGAGCCATTCATTTAAAGTTTAATTAAAAGATCTTCATACTCCTATACTAAAACACATATCATTGCCATAAAAAGCGATGGGAAATGACTAAACATTTCTCATTTATTTTTTTAAGGTTTGTCACATGCATACATACATACAAAAAAAGATGATTTTTATTGAGACTCCCACACAAAGACAAGTTTACAGTGCATACCTTGACCAAAAAGTTCTTAACAGCTTGAAGCAGCTATTTAGTTGAATAGACTCATTTCACACTATACTTTACTTCCAACACGATTGCATTTATTTATAATTCTTACACACTTCATTCGCGATAAAAACAAATACAAAGCGCACATATAACTCGTCAAGTTTGCAAGATAACACCGACCGAACACAACCGCTTCATGCCGCACGGCCAAAAATGGACTAGCTTATATTGCCATCGGGCTAGAGCTGGCACCAATTCGATTTACTCGGTAAAATATCGATTATTTTTAATCGATTCGAGGTCATTTACCATTTGCTTTCCGTGAAAAGTACAATTAATAAATTTCTTTTTAAAAATGCCATAAATTTTATTGACTATGGGTTTAACTTTCACTAATTTGTTCTTCCCAATTATGTTTAGAAATTAGAAGATTGCAGTGCAGTCAAATTAATATTTGTATATAAAAGGAAAATAAAAATTTCCAATAAGAAAAGGGACGAAATAAAATGTTGAACTATTTTGACATGATTCACTTAACAAAAAAGTACAAATATATATTAATGTATTCAAAGCATTGAAATCAAAAAAACCTTTGTAGTTTTCAAAACAATACTTACATATTTTGATATATCGATAGACTGTGGCAGTCGGTCGATATCCTACGAGCAAACATAAAACAGGGAATTGCAAATCATTAGCCGAGCAAAAAATATAGTAGCAAACCTTTACCAAACAAATTTAAAACATAATTTACAATGGAAGAAATGGACGTTGATATTGACCAGTCGGCAAAAGCGAGCACTTCATCCACAGCTGCAATTGCAGCGGCGTCGGGCGATGCACCAGGCGGAAGCAAACAACAGCAACAGCAGGTGAAGGGCAACATTATGGCTGCAGCTGGAACAATCGCGTCGGTGACCATTTCTCTGCATCCTCTCGTCATTATGAATATATCAGAGCACTGGACACGCTTTCGGGCGCAACACGGTGAGCCGCGACAAGTATACGGTGCTCTGATAGGGAAACAAAAGGGACGCAACATTGAGGTGATGAACTCGTTTGAGCTGAAAACAGATGAGATTGCGGATGAAACCATAATTAATAGAGACTACTACAATAAGAAGGAGCAGCAATACAAGCAGGTGACAGTTGCCTGACAATAGTTGGTAAACTGTTAACTTTAATCTTCAATTTATTGTAGGTGTTTAGCGATTTAGACTTCATTGGCTGGTACACAACTGGCGATAGTCCAACCGCCAGTGACATCAAGATACAAAAACAAATTGCTGAGATCAATGAATGCCCTATCATGCTGCAGCTGCATCCGTTGGCACGTAGCGTTGACCAATTGCCGGTGAAACTGTTCGAATCTCTAATCGATTTAGTAGACGGCGAGGCAACCATGTTGTTTGTACCCCTCACATACACGCTGGCCACCGAAGAGGCGGAACGCATTGGCGTCGATCATGTGGCACGCATGACAACGAACGAATCGGGCGAAAAAAGCGTGGTTGCCGAGCATTTGGTGGCCCAGGACAGTGCCATCAAAATGCTCAACGAGCGCATTAAGATCGTTTTGAAATACATCAAAGATGTTGAAGCTGGGAAACTCAAGGCAAATCAGGAGATATTGCGTGAGGCATACGCACTTTGCCATCGTCTCCCAATTATGCAGGTGCCGGCGTTCCAAGAGGAGCTCTACACACAGTGCAACGATGTCGGATTGATCAGTTATTTGGGAACGTTGACCAAGGGCTGTAATGATATGCATCAATTTGTTAACAAATTCAATATGCTGTACGATCGTCAGGGATCGTCACGCCGCATGCGTGGCCTGTATCCTTAAAATGCCTAATCATAAAATGAACATATACATATTCGATTCAATTCAATTGCCTATTAAATGATTCACAAATAGTCAAAGGTAAAGAATTTTCCATTTGGCCGTAATTTTTAATGTGTACTTTTAAATATTTTGGTTTTAAGAGGTTGCCACAACTGCCTGCTACAATTCCAGGACAATTTCAGGTCTGAAACCTTTTTTGCTATTAAAATGCTGCACGATTCAATTTGACTGTAATTTTTATTTGTTGTTTGCAAACTACACAGTTGGAATTAAGCGGGCTGTTTTTGGGGAAATCACTGTCCTGCTCCTGCTTCTCTTTATCATGCTCCTCTTTATCATGCTCCTCCTCATCATCGTACTCCTAGAGCTTCAAGCTACTTAAATTCAATTCAATTAAATACGTTATATGCGGTGGGATTGCGCTGCTTGTTGTTCTAATGATTGTAATCGTCCAGCTTAATGCTGGCCGAGTATTGCTGCAAGAACTCCACCTCCAGCGGATGCATCTCCTTGGCGGGAATGATCAGCGAGTGCAACGGGCCACCCAAATCGGCGGCACGCATGCCGTGCAACGTATTCACCACAATCTCTTGCGTATCTTGGCCAACGCGTGCCAAGCCCACGCACAAGGACTGTTCATTCAACACCGTGTTGCGCTCCAACGCATCCTTCTTCTCCACAATCGCGAGCAGCTGCTGCGCTGCTTCGGCCACGCTCATGAAACGCGGCGGCATGTATTCCTTGCGTTTGCGCATCAACGACTCAGGGGTGGGCTCTTTAACCTTGATGTCGAGCAGACAGAGTGTGTGCATGTTGTGCAGGCGATTCAGTTTGATTTTGTCGTAAAAACTGTCCGGTTTCCAGGTCTCATCCCAATACGGTATGGACACGGTTTCCCCGAATTTGTACAGTTGCAGGCCACAACAGCCAATGGCATTCATGATAGACGCATTGTGGATGACCTTGTAGGGTATGTTCTTCTCCTTGGCGCGCAGAATGAAGTCTGTATGCGTGGTGGCGCCAAAGGGGTCGCCGACCACAAGCAGTGCCACATCGGCATCGGCGGCACCAGCGAGTATTTCATCCGCGCCCTGCTCAACCAGATCACGGTCAGCGAGCAGCAAAGGACGTCCGTAGAATTCTTGCTACGATAAAGAAAACAAATAAAAATAATACATCGCAAGCACTTTATATTTAACACACACTCACCATGTCCTCAAGGCTGCAGCCGAGTATTGAGGTATACATTTCCAGGTACACACGACTGCATTGCTTCACAATTTCAAGGCCTTTCAC
The DNA here is from genome assembly GCA_035047445.1 of Drosophila siamana. Lineage (NCBI taxonomy): Eukaryota > Metazoa > Arthropoda > Insecta > Diptera > Drosophilidae > Drosophila > Drosophila siamana. The sequence continues at coordinate 11,345,656 of JAWNPP010000004.1, read as the reverse complement.
TGTAATATCCTTGATGTCGCCCAGACCGAGGCCAATTAGGTAGAACATTGTGCGTTGTTAGACTATCTCGCTTCTACACAATTTGTATAATATAAGTTTTCTTGTTATTTTTTGTGTTTGTATAATTAACAAAATGCTTGCGAATTGTTAAAACCGACACGTGCCTCTCACTGTATATAGATTTGCACCTCGCTTGTTGCTTCTTCACGCGCGAACGACGCGATTGCACTAACATCTGTTTGTCAGTGTTGCCATGTTCGCGATTTCATTGTATTTGTTAAAGTGGCGCTCAATTATATTTTGCATAGCCACAAAGGTCACACTGTTAACAGTGTTTGTTTGCCGCTAATTACAATATGTAAGTTTAATAATATTTAAAATTATTTAACACAGTCATATTTACATTATTTTAAGTGCAAATAATAGAAAATATTTCATAAAACAAATAATCTACCGTCTTTAACATAAATTATTGGTAATTTTATTTTGAGAGTAAGAAATGGTTCATTTTGAAAACCAATCTATGGTCACTCTGGTTTACCACTATTTCCACGTGCGGCTGTTCGACTTTGCGTTTTGCTCGTTTTCAACTTTGTTTTCAGCTAATTATAAATAACTTACTGCAAAATGCCACCGGTTAAGAAGCCAAAGCCAAATCAGATTAAGAAGCCCGCATCTCCCAGCAAAACCGTGGATCAAAAGCCAGCTGTAGTTTCTGGTCAGGTGAGTTTACAACAACAGCAAGTAAAATAGCCCACAACGGTAAATGATCTTCATTTTGACAGCTGAAGAAAAAACTTCCGAAGGTAAAGCCAGGAGCCAAAGAGCGTCCAGAGCGAGGCGTAGTCTTGGTTAAGCATTTGCCGCATGGCTTCTTTGAACAACAGCTGCGTCAATATTTTAAACAATTTGGCAATGTAACACGTTTGCGTTTGGCACGCTCGGAACGCACGGGTGGTAGCAAGGGATTCGCATTCGTTGAGTTCGAGTATCCAGAGGTGGCTAAGGTGGCTGCCGACACCATGGACAACTACCTGATGTTTCAGAAAGTTGTTAAGGCAACTTACATACCACCGGAGAAGCAAGGATTCAACTACTTTAAGAACACAGTGAAACGAGTCAAAAATAAGGTAATAAATAGCGTAAACAGCAACATCTGGTTCGTATCTTCGACAAGTGCTGTTTGAGATACTTGCTCTAGCTTAACACACACCTGAGCTCCGTTCAATATATTTAATAACTTCGTTTATTCTTAGGCCGGCAAAGACATTTATGTGTCAGCGGTGACTAAAGCCACACAGCAAAGCGTCAAAAAGCTAAACAACTGGAATGATTCAACTTGCCAAAAGCGCACTGAGGCTGGTATGAGGAAACTGAAGGATATGCAAAAAAAATACAAACATTTGGGAATTGATTTCAACAAATTGTTGGTTGAGCCACAAAAGAAATCCAAGGAGGAGACGGCCACATATGCCAAAAAGGAAGCCAAGAAATCGAAGAAGCTAGAGAAAGAATTGCAACTGGAGGATTTACTGGGCAATACGATCAACGATGACTCTGAAGATGAAGATTATGTGGATGCAGATGAGGATGTTGATGAGACCCTGCAGAGCGTCCAAAGCGATGAAGAGGACGACGAAAACGACGATGATGATGATGATGAAGAAGAGGAAGTGGCATCGCCGCCTCCTAAAAAGTTGCACAAGAAAGAGAAAAGCACAGCTCAGGATCGCTTACTCAAGCGCAAACCAGGCTCCGGTGGCGTGCAAAAGAAGAAGACAGCGCCAGCTGCTAAAGTAGATAAAAAGGCTGCCACACAAATGCTGAAATTGGCGGCAGCCAAGCAGTTAACCAAACCGTTGCAAAAAGTGGGCAAAAAGCTGAAGAAGTAAATATATATATTTTATTACATTAAGTCTTTATCAAGTAAACATTTGTAAACCAGAAACTATTGTTGCTTTGTCGTTCCGAGTTTTATGCGTTTGCACTTCATGCGACGATTTTGAAACCAAACTTTAACCTGACGCTCGCTGAGTTCCAAAGCAACTGCAATTTCATACCGACGGAGACGTGTTAAATAGTTGGAGTAGCAGAACTCTGCTTCCAATTGCTTGAGCTGAGATTTGGTGAAAGCTGTCCGCTCCTTGCGATTAGGTTGTATTGTCGTCTGGCTACACATGGCAGTGTCCTGCATCGAGGCTGCTGCTGTTGTCTCCAAGCTGGCAGCCAACTGCACGGCATCCCAATCATAGGATACAGCATCATTTGACCATGCGGCTTCCACGGCATAATTGGGTGCATGACTCTGACCGTAGTTGCAGTTGTATTCCATATAGCCTTCGCTTGTCCAGCATTTTGTAACATTTAAACAATAGTACGAGGATAATTCGGCACTGGAATTGGAGTTGGAATTCCTCATGATTTGATCCTTATGCGTTCACTCTTTAATTAATACTGAACGCTCGCGAGCTCACAAAGCGACTTATGAAAGCGACTTCGACTTCCTTGCCTCAGTATTCCGATCGATTGGCTCAATCTGTTTTTCTACTTAACTGTAAATGATGTGCTGCTGATATGATAATTGTGCGCAACATCTGGATAGAAACGTCGCGTGCGCTCATCTCTTCCTCTCCCTCACCACTTGCCACTGCTTGAGCTGAGCGATTATGACACCCACAAAGTATGTTGTTGTTATTTTAGAAGCATATGCTTGGACTCGGCTCTTGTCAAAACAATACGAATACAAAACGGAAGTAGCTGCAGCGCGCATGTGTAGCAGCGTCTCTTCTCTCTATCATAACATGAGTCAAGTGCTTTGTATGTGCAGCAATTATATAATACTCATAAAAATATCTTTGTGTCGATTATCGCCTTGCTTTGTCGACAACTTCAAATCCATAGCATAGCACGCTCTTTGTAGTTATCACACACCATTAAGCTGTGCAGCATAGCGGATATCCACGCATAGAGTTTGCTATTGATCAATATATCTACTTTTTTTTTAAATGAATTCAGATAAGACAAAAATCAGAAAGGGCCCTTTAGTCATCTCTACAATGCAAATCTCTGTAAAGTACCCGCCTAATTTTAAAGTGCATCTGGCACCACACATAAGAGGTTGCCATACTGTTAATGACAATGCATAGCTTTCGGTGTTTGTTCAACCAGCCTGCCGCTACTGTTTGCTACTTTTTTATAAAAATAAATTTAGCTTTAATAAGTAAAAAATTTCGTTGCGCCCCTTTTAACATTTTTTTTGCTAATTATATCAAACTCGTACGTATCGCATAAGGGTATGGGTAGGTATGGAAGCCTAGCCGAAATTAGACGACTGTGTCTATACTACCTCGAAATCCTCTTCAAACATAAAATTCAATAAAAGAAATTATTTTACTACGCTACATTGAAAGAAAATAATTAATACTTTTTGTTTTTCGCTAAAATTATTAGATTCGATGCATCCCTGAGCATTTTATTTTAAATATCGTCACATCACTAATAAAGTGTCACCATAGCAAGCGTTTCTTGGATTGGTATATTGTATATTTTTCAAACTGCAATCTACGGTCACACTGACAACAACAGAAAGGCGTCTGTGGTATTCGTCGGTTCGCGAGTCGCGCATCCGCATCAGCTTTTTTTTCCATTGAAATTAATTAATACTAATTAATTTAATGTATTCGCAGTAGCATAGCGCCTGATATTAATAGGCTGACAAATTACGTACGGGCGCCGCAATGATTGGTTAAATTTGCAAGCCGCGGCAGTTGGCAAAAACAACAGCGCAGCAGCGACTGCGGTGACAAAGTGTTGAAAGTATCGGAGAGAGAAAAAGTCTCGAGTCTGAATAAAAAGGAGAAAAAAACCGAAAACCGAATTTATCAAGTTCTTAGGTTTTGTCGGTGTGTAAATGCAATTCCTGAAAAAATTGCGTTAAAAAAAGCGAAGCAATTGAGATTGCTAAATATGAGATCGACACAAAATTCAAGCAATAAATCTTGAAGTATTAATTGTAATTGTGTGTTGTGTCTGCAATCGTGTTGTGCTTGTGTGTATGTCATGTGTGTGCGTTTGTGCCTGCGTGTAAATGAAATGAAAAGCAATTGTAAATGAGTGCGCAAAGAAGTAGTGAGAAGTGGCGGCCAAGCCCAAAAACTTCGTGAATAAGTAAATTAAACCAAAGTGCAAATGACGACAGTGCCGAACACGTTGGCAAATTAAATTCAACTAAACAGCAAAATAAAACAACAGGACGTAACGGAACAACGGTCAGCAGTCAGCAAGCAGTCCCAGGTGGTCAGCTAATAACACCAACACATACACACGTTACACCCGCACACAGGGAGCGGCAAAAGGCAGCGCAGTAGCAGCAACAACAGCAGCAGAAGGCGACAACGTCAGCGTCGCGCAATGACCGAGGAATTGAAAGTGGTGCTGCGTCGCAGTCGCAGCGAGCAGCATTCCGGTTTCGGGTTTTCGCTGCTCGGCACAACTGGACCGCCGCATGTCATCTACGACATTGTCGAGAATTCGCCGGCTGCCGATTGCGGTGCGGTAAGTGCAAAAACAATATACACATACAACATATACATATATGCATATGCATGCGTATAAGCACTATGTCTCCTCCCATCCCAACGGTATCTTTCTTCGTCACTGCCCTATGACTTCATCAACCACCAAGTAACAAAGGATGGTGTGAGAGTGGGGGATAGTCACCTCAACGGCCCATAGTGGTGAGGGGAAGCGACAGTCCATGATGGGTTCTAGCTGTGATGGGTGTTGGAGAAGCTGTCGTAGATAAGCACATCGTTGCCGTTGTTGTTGCGTTAAGTGTTAAGCGAAATGCACTCAATAATGTAGAAGAGGTCGTCACCGTCTTTTGTGCTCTTTCCTTCGCCCACTGTGATGTCATCGCGTCACTTGCGCTATTTTATTGGGGCGCTCTACGGTTAAGGTTGAGGTAGGGAGGAATGGGGCTGTCTATACACGAGTGTGAGTGTATAGGTCTGGGGCTGACACTGCCCACACACATACACGCACACACATACACACATCAGCGTAAACTTATTTCAATGTATCAATTTTCGTTTCGGTTTCGCTTCTATTTACTTTTGTTATTGAAATTCCCATGAATTGCTTTGCTCATTTCGATTTCAATTTAGCGCAAAAAAAATATCTTTATACGCATACATCTAAACGTCTGCTAATGTGAGTTTACATATCTATGTATGTGTGCAGAATTGGCAATTCTCTTTGAATACAGCCACAAATGTATTTAAATTTCCATTTTAATAAATCTACAAGGCAACTAAATCATTTTGCACGGCCCGGGAATCTTCGGTGTTGTATATAAAAATGCACACATACATGTGTACATTTGAATTAGCAATTCCAGCATTTTGTATATTATTAAGCACTTTTTTAAGTGTTTAAGCTTTTGATATTATTGCAAAATCAACAATGCATTAATCAAATCGGTTTTACGCTGATAATAATCGTTAGCTTTGCATATGTGTTCAACAGATTTGTTTGTTCGCTAATTTTTAGTATCTAACTTTAATATATAAATGTACAACATAATGAATGATGAATGTACATGCATACGTTTTATGTACATACAGTATTTGAAATAGTTTTCCCAAACAGCTGGAATATGCTTAATATAAATCTGCATCAAAGAGTTCGTATCCATTCAGCGTGTAGACTTATGCATTGGAAATTTGTGTTTGTACAGTCTTCTGTTGATAAATACACACACTCACACTCACACACAAGATTTAATTACAAAGAATGTTTGGAAAACCGGCATCGGAAATGATTCGTTAAGGATTTGTCTATGTCGCTGGAACGTGTTGCACATTTTAAGTGATTTCAAAAGAAATGCACAGCATAAAGCAATGTAACAATTACAGTAACAACAACGACAACACCGCTGTTATAAGAAGTAACGCAAAGACAAAATTATAAAAATAACTTCAAGTTGCACACACACAAACACATTTATAGCTATGGAAGCATTGATTTTATAATTATCAGACGGAGCAAAATGCAAAAAATAAAGAAAACAAAGCAAAACAAAACAAAACGACAACAAGCAACAAAATGTACGAGCACGCTTAATATTATTGCTTTTTGCTTTGCTTTTTGAGTTTTGTGAACAACAACAAGTATACTGTGAAAGCGAAGAGAGTTACATAGAAGACACAAAAAAATATATAAATAAAATGTGGACTTCAAAACGTGTTTGGAATTTTTAACTAGTTTGAATTATTAAATAATCCGATAAATGAAACACGAAAAACATGGACAGTAACTTGGGAAGAAATTATACAAATCTTTAACAATTTTTAAAGATTTTTGAATTACACATGCACACAAAGATTAACTAACATTGAATTATGTCATAAATGGCCATTTAAAGAGTTGTACTCTTCACTTTTAATAATGATAGGGTATAAATACCAGAAATGCATGTAGAAAGATAACAGCAAATGGATAAATAATAAACACCGCTGCCAATTCTTTAGATGAAAGTAAAATCACGTTTAAAATTTAAAAGGAGAAAGTGCATTTGCAAAAAAAACCAAAAAAAAAAGGTAAAGAAAGCGTTAATTTTATAGCAACGTAACATAACATAAACACAAATTTTTAAAAATTGTTAAAGGAAATATATATTTATATATATATATATACAAAACATAAAGTTCACGAAATATACTGTGTCAGCGGTGTAAAATAAAACCTATTTTTTTTTAATTGAATCAAAGATTGCAGACAATCATATACTTTTACGTGAAAAAGACTTCCCGCAATTGCCAAACTTCTCCCATAATTAACTAAAAATGCTAGATTTGTCGTGAAAACAGCTGCACTGTCAACACTGATGACAGCGACTTGAAATACCAATAACTATGGAGGAGCAAACGTCGTTATACGCTGCACTTCGCTGCTGTCATTGTCGTCGCAACCAACTTGTCGATTGCTCCCGGCGTTGTACTCATACACTTGCACTACACATACACATACGCACTGGCACGCACTTTTTCAATTTGTTATTATCGCTTTCGCTCACAACTTGTTGGGCGATGCATGTCTTGTCTCGGCTTGTTGTTGTTTTATTTTTCTCTATCTCATTTGTCTGCTTGCTAGTTGTTGTTGTTGTTTCGCAGCAAACACAATTTTTCGATGAGTAGTGAGTTGTGTAAAACTCCAGATAAACACACGCATCAAAAATGAATGATATGCGTGTAGAAATATAGAAATGATAGAGTAAATATATAGATATGCAAGTGTGTAAAATATTTTCTCACACTTTAGTGCTGAACGTGATGCTGTCGATAGTTCTTAATTGCGCGATGTCAAAGTGATTTATTTGTGACAAGCGCAAGCGTTGCCAGATAGAATATCAATGTCATTTCATGTTTACAGTGCTCGGCCATTGAATAGAGTCATTAAGCTACATAAACTGCGTTTATTTTATTAAAATTGAAATTAATCAAACCCAGAGCGTTTATTTTCTTCAGCACAGATATATATACCGCATCTAATTTCCCGTCAACTGTGAACGTATTCCTTTTTAACCTGTCGAACATTTTCTACTTGCGTATCCTACGTTTGTCTACGAAAAATTTGATACTTCGATAATGAATAGCAAATTTTGTAATAATTTTCGCAAGAGACAAATATTGAGAAAACTCTAGAGAAATTCTTCAATGTTGTCAACATGCATCGTATGTCCTTTTTAAGTAATGTAATGTGTTTTATTTGGCTGCATTGTAGCGGATCTATTCATTCGCATCAATCATTAATCAATTTTATGGATCTCATATATTTTATTTGGCTTCGCTTCCAAAGTCTAAATTGATTTTTAATTTGTAGCTGTACTATACCATATAATTCCCCTGGCCAGTCCCAATTCCAGAACTGGAATGAACTGTACGCAATTCAATTACGATATGTACATAGAACTGGTTCATGCTCAAAAACATCAACAGTTCTAATCAACAGCAGTGCGATCTTTAGGTCAACCCACTTCCTCTCCTCTCTTTCTCTTTCTCTTTCTCTCTCTCTCTCTCTCCCTCTCTCTTTCTCTCGCAGTTATTCATCTTTTGTTTTGCCGTTCTTTTGGTCTTGCAAATTCTAAACGCTATTCTTAATTAGCCTTTAACTGGAAGTGACTAACGACTTTTGCTGTTGTAGCCTGAAAACGAATTAATTGTCGCAGACGGGCAAACAATAGAGACAAAAGAAGCACAAGGCTGTATTGATTTTTATTTTTTTCTTTTTTGTCTATGCGAAGAGTTACACATATGTACATGCAATGTGAGAGCATCATTATTAGTGGCGGATCTTTTTTGCACTTTACGAAAATAGTCGGCAAATGAAACAACAACGCTAAGCAAGACGAAAAAAGAAGAACATCAAGCCCTAGAGAACATAAACCGTCATTTTGAGTTCAATGTGCGTATAACGAGATGGCGACAATGGGTAGGTCACGACACGGTACGACAACAACAACAGTAATAAGAAGATAGATAACGACAATTTTTGCACGCGACTATTTTGCCATTTCGATAAATGTCAACGTTCCTCCTCAGTATGACCAACTAGAGATGTGCAGATACACACATATGTAGTTGTTTGGTTGTGTGTGTGCTTGTAGTCGGTTTCGTTGAGTTTTCTCTCTTCATTCTCTTGAAGTCAAAAGTGCACAACTAAAGTGAATTCGCTTTAATTGAATTACAAAAGTAGCAAAAATTGTGAGCGCGTTTATTAAGTTAGCTTTTAATGCTGCTGGCTCAGCGGGCGGAGAGGGTGGTGAGCTCCAGTGGCTGTGGTTCGTTGCACGCTACGCCACAGCGCACGGCAGCAAGAAAACAAAAACAACACTCAACGAAATAATAACTTAGAACAATAAGGCACTCTGCGCTTGGCATGCAAAGAGCACAAATATAGCAAGCAACCAAAGAAAGCGCAACGCAGTGTGCAGTAAACTTTGCGCTAAATCTAAGCATTATATTAAAGAGTGTTTGTTTGTGTGCGCCCAAGCGTCACAAAAGACGCTGCCAAACCCAGGCGCAGGCAACAAAAGCCACACACTCATACACACACTTACACAGTCATACCTTATGCATGTGTAAAATTATTTGTTTGTGTGTATGTTTTTTTTTTTTTGTATAAACATACATGTAAGAAATAACTGCACTTTGTCTGACGGTGTTGCCACTTAGCTGCTGTCTGTGTTGGCTGTAAATTGAGTGGCAGCACTTGTCGTCGTCATCTGTCTCGAGTTCTCTTTGCACACGCAAGTGTACGCTTTTGTGTGTGTGTGTGGTGTATGTTTTTTTTATTTCTTGTCTTTCGAATGCTCAATTAGACGCAAAGTGGCCAGAGCATGCCGATGAGAAGCCGGCCGACCGGAATAGATTAGAAGAGGCAGGCAAAATGGCCCAAAACTTTAACTAGATGCTTTGGCCTGGCCTGGTTTATTAGCCAGTCGATTTTCGGCATACATTTTTGCAACAATGCAGCTAGCAATCCAGGCGTACGCAAATCAATAACAAAACAAGAACACCGAAAATAAACTTGTTTTGAAATCACATTTTCGTTGCTTGGCTTCGCTCCATATTTTCGATTCATTTTAACGTTTTGGACAAAATCAAATACAGGTCACACCGAATATACGACGCAAAGATTGCTCTACTCGGCTTTAAGGGAGCGACCCGTGCAATTCCCTAGTTGACTGCTAACTTTGATGCCACGCAAATGGTTAATGATAAGGTATATAGAATGTAGGGAAGCACGGTCAGTCACGGTATCCACAGTCTTGATCTTATTTTTTGATTAGTTTTGATTAGCACCAAATATTATATTGTAGTTAGTACATGTTAGGATAGTATTGATGTGTGTATAATTATGGCAATTTAACCAGGGTATCTCTAAATCGTACACTTTTAGCTAGAGTGCTCTCTAAACTATCAAGTTAATGTTTATTTTGCTTTTCCACAAAAGTAGGTAAAAAAGGTAAAGTAATGTTGCTGTGATATTGTCGTTAAAAATGGAAGTCTAAATGTCAATTAAGTATGCACATACGTACTTTCGTACAAGCACAACTACGAAATCACAGTTATAGTTGCTTTGCAAACAAGTTCTTAGAGCATTGCGTTATGGTTTCCATTTAAATGACGTATAATTTCTTGACTATAAATTGTTTGTACATTCTTCTGGTGTTTAGCAGTGCGCTAAATTTGCAACGATCCGTGAATAACTCAATTCGCAAGCAGTTTTGTGTGTTGTTTCTGCGAACGAATCTATATGAATCGCGTCAGATTAACCATCATACTTAAATAAGCACTGAAAATGAAATACTGCCGTATCGCCATTTTCAACTTCCGGTTATCTTGACGATAGTAGCCGATTGCACAACATCCACACATTCGGATTCAGACACCTACAGGTGTAATGATAAAATCAACGTTTTAATGTTTATTTATTCGCTGTCTGTGGAAGTAGGGGGATGCTAAATGTGCAAATATAAAAGTGATCATTAAAAAAGAAAGGCAGCACACAATGGATGCGAGTCCAGATTGTTGGCAAGGTCGTAGAAATACATTTAGTCGTGCATACAAATAAATGTATGAATGAAAAATGACAACAGTGCTGCAATGCTGTTGTTATTATTGAATTAGGGATGTGCTTCCATTTATCATGCAAATATAAATACAAACATATTTAAGTGAGACCTCACAGTGGGATGACGAGAGACCACTACATACTGTGTGATAGTCACTTTATGTACAAGGGTTTATATTGTGAACGCATGTGAGAGAATTGGCGACGAGATAAAGTGCGTAGTTTTCAAATTACGCTTTTGTCCTAATTATGGGCCTATCATTGAAGCAGTACATTTGTGTCAGGTCTGCGTAGCTAGGTCTACGTGCAATTTTTTTTGCAGGGCAAGACTAGGTAACGGCGGCGGCCCACGCAAAGTTGTTCTTGGCTTTGTTTCTGAATATGCCTTACATTGATTTTCAATAAATTTCATGTTTTGTTTTCGAAATGAATGACGTAAAGCGCTAAAGGTTTTTTCTTCACTCTCTGCTTAAGTGTAGCCAACACTCGTTCCATGGCTATGCCTTCGTACTTGACTAGGTCATCGCCATGTCGCCTGTGTCGTTGTTATTGTTGTTTTTTGCTATCATCGTCAACGATGGCGATGGCATTGTTCGCTGACACTAATACAACCAATACGTTGCGTTTGTTTACCTACATCTGCCTAGCGCCACCTACCGGCTGTCGAGTGTTCTCGTAATTGGGTGGGCGTGCAGTTGTTGCTATTGTTAATTGATATTGCTGGCACAACAATAAAGCGATTCACACTGTCGATAAATATAGCGTCGGCATTGAATCTGAGTTCAAGTAAAGCCAACTACTGCCGTAACTTGAAGCTACCCCAAATATTAATACTCGCTCTCTCTCTCTTTATCTCTCTTTGTATCAATACTGATGATTCAATGGTTTTTGACACTAATTGAGGCATCAAGTGTTCGTTTTAAGTAGATTGATGTGGACGACAATGTTAAACAATAGCGAAGGCGTCGCTATACAATAAACGTTATCAGGCGGTGTTTATGGTGATTTAATTTGATTTAAATACAATTAGTTCGCCGTAAACACTTTCAATAAACAACAGTCACTTATTTATTAATTACAGCAGCAATTGGTTTCATTTATCATTATTGTTTGACACATCTGGTTACACTGCCTGAGGATGGCAACAACACACGAAGATGGAAACGTGATGCGTACGACTTAAAAAAATAAATAAATAAAATATTGATAAACTCAAACAGCGTGATATTAAGTCAATTTACAATAATTCTAAATTTATCGAATGCCAAAGGGCAAGTAATGGTTGATTGCTTGTAAATAAGCAACTATTCACTTAGTATGGTATATACAGACGTATGCATGCTAATTTTAACGATTGGAGACGTGAAAGTGAAATGCCGGCTAAATGAACGAACGAGCGACAGCAAGCAAAAGCAATTTCTTTGCAATGCTTGTGTACACAAACACTGACACACACACATACATACATAACTGCAAGCATCTGCTGCTAATTTGCATGAATTGTGACATGCAGTTGTATTAGTGTAGCTCTCATCTCACATATGATGTTGTAGTGTTTAATTACAGCTGATGCTAGAGATTTGTACAACGAGCCAGCCATTAATGGGATTTTGTGCGACGCGACTCGACGCAACGCATCGAAACGTTCTCTTATCAGTCGTCTGTGAGTAGCAATGGAGGCTTTTCACACTTTCCAATCAAGACGTTTGTTTTCTCGCCCTTCTCACATACATTACGTAAACCCAAGTAGTGTGATGGATGCGTGTGTGTGTGTTTGTCTGTTTCCAAAGGACTCAAATTAATTTTTTATCAGCACTATGCTGCTCTTCTCAGCATAGCATCGATGCACTATGCTGCATGTGAAGCTCTCTTTACATGGCATGCCGTTCTCTTAAGTGCTCGCTCTGCAGAATAAAAAGAGAGCTAGCTTGTCATGCAACTCTGTGCTCATCTGTCGCCGTCTATTGTGAACGATAGCTACACATGCATAGCTGTCGCATAAATTAGTCCAATATCCCAAAGTTTAATTACAAAAAAAAGAAGATATATATTCCCAATAGACAACAGGCAAGCCAAAGGTAGCGCGTTAGTTTTAGTTATTGTGAATTTGTCGTGCGTAAAGTATAGTGCAGAAAGCAAACGGCACTTGCTGCGCTATTAATTATGCAATAAAACCAATTTCAAGTCGCATGCATTTTGCATGAGAAGTGCGTACAAGAAGATTACATGTGAATAACTAACAAATTTATTGAATTAACTATGTGCTTGAGAAGCGGACTTTGCGTACCAGCCACAATGTGAAGAGCACGCCAACGCCAAATTTGACGTCAGACCGAAACGCTGCCGATTCTTCGTTTGTTGTTGTGTTGTTCACACGCTGAAAATAAGAATTAAAAATAGTTTACAAGTGTCTACGCTGGGGATTGACGACGGCATGTGCTACACAAACACACACAGACAGTCACACTCACCGCCTTTGTACACGCCCCCGCAGTAGCGACAATAACAAAAGAGTGCGCAAGGAAAATCAATAAGCTTTTGTTGCCATATTTTTGGACGGCTTCTTTGCCAATCATTGCTGAATTGAGACGGAAGACTAGCACTCTACGTTGAGCCCAGATTTGAAGGGAATTGATGGGTATTTTAGAAAAGGGTGGTTTATTTTCCATTGAAAATTTACCAGCTTTGCTTTATACAGACTCCCAGCTAATTACAGGCACTCAGATAGTTTAGACAGTCAGTTATTACATTAAATAAAGCCGTTTACTCTCTTACTAACTCTGTGTCTCTCGCCCTTTGCAGGTTGAAGCGGGTGACGTGATACTGAAAGTCAATGGCATCGATGTGCATCGCTATACAACAAAGGAAGGCAAGTTCACGGCAATATATTTGAGATGAATCAATGTACTAATTTTAGTTAATTTGTATTTTAGTGCTCAAATGCCTGCGACTGTCGGAGAACTTAGTAACCTTGGAGCTGAAACGAGGCAAGCCCGAGATTAAACCATATTTGTTTGCAGACAATTTCTAATTTTGCATTTTTCTTGGCTAGATCCCAAGTTGAAGGCGCGCATTAAAGAGCAGCTGGCGAACACGCAAAGTCCGCATTACGTGGACATTGAATCTCCCATTAATATCTACGATTACAGCAGCAGCGCCAACGCCTCGCCGAAGCATCAGCGGCAACAGCTGCACAACTCTAAGGGCGGCAGCGCCACGCCCCAAAATGCTGGATCACCGGCGTTGCGTTACAAGTCAACGCCCACAACGCATCTGCCAACGTTGCGCCAGCATTCGCCAACGACAACAACAACAACGGCCATTCAGTCAATCGCCACCGCATCGTCAACAACAACACACACACACAGTCGCAACTCATCCGCCAGCTCGACCAAGATACAGATGGTGGAGTCCACCACCATCACGACGAGCATAAGCAACAGCAATATTGCCACATCGCCGACAACAGCAGCAGGTGGCGGAGATGCCACATCGCCAACGTTTCGCCCGTCACGCATTCCACAGGCCCTAAAAGCGGTCGTCGCCCCCAAGCAGTTGCCACAATTGCAATCGCCTCAGCATAAGCGTCCGCGTCCTTCCCAAATACCCACAAAGGCGGCCAACGGCAACGGACTGCAGCCGCTGCAGCATTCGAACAGTTACAGCGGCAGCCCAGCTGCCAATCGCCAGCGTCATACGGATCGGGAGCCAGATCGCGAACCGGAGCCCAATTCGGCGCCACCGCAGCCGGCGAAGGCGCCACGGTTTGAGGCTTATATGATGACCGGTGATTTGATACTGAATCTGTCGAAGACGCCGCAATCAAGCAGCTTACTCACAGCGCAGGCCAAGAAGGTAAGTCCAGCATATGGCGGCTATATGGGCATATCCACAGATCGAGACTAAACAAATTAACAAATCAATTTAACAGTCAGAAAGCCTTTACCTTGACTTGGTATTTTCAGTGTTTTCTACTTTTGTACCAACGAAACAAATGCAAAAATATTTGTACTTGTTTTAGTTTTATCAAACATTCAAAAGATTGTCTACAAATAATTTTTACTTGAGCACATTTTAAAAGTAATTTATTTAACGTCACTCAAAAGTAAATTAAATAGAAAAATTGTTTTGGAATTAGGTAAATTGGAAATGTAATTTCATATTAAAAGGATTGTGGCCAAACTACGCTGCTTTCTAGTTCGTTCAGTTCACTAATCGTTTCTGTTTTTGCAGGTGGACAGTTTGCGTGACTTCCCCAAACGCAATCTGGCCAATGCACGCGCCAACGGCGCCTTGGCTCCACGTGCCTCCGGCGAGTCATCGCCCACATCGTCCTCGTCGGTGGATTCGCCCACCAATACGGCCAGTTCGGATTCGGTTAAGCGCGATGCTAAGTTGCAGCGCTGTCAGCAGCAGCAGCAACAGCAGCAGCAACAACAGCAGCAGCGCGATAGCATCAATAATAGCTACAATCGTCGCGATTCGCTTACCAATGATACGCTGCTGATGTGCGAGGAACTGGAGCGTGATGAGGATGACACTGTGGAATACGATACAGACAATAAGCGGCAGCAGCAACGTCAACAGCAACAGCACCAACAGCGTTATCGCCAGCAACAACAGCAGCTGCAGCAGCAGCAACAGCAACAGCATCAACAACAGCGCTATGAATACTACCAAAACGAGGACGAACTAGATCAGGCGGAGCAGGAGGAACGTGAAGAGGATCAAACACACTACGACATCACCAACATCGAGACCTATCAGAGCGGTGTGGGACGCGGCGATGATGACGACAGCGATCGGCAGTGTCTGGTCGATGACGACGACGAGGACGACGAGGATGACGACGACAACAACGTGGACTACAACGAGGAGGACAACGATGCCGGCGACGAGGAGTACTCGACCAATTCGCTGGGCTCTGGTTCTGGCTCCGGTTCGGCCAAGCAGCGCATGCGTGCGCTCAAACAACGTAGCCTGGCACGGCAGCATAAGCAGCAGCAGCACCAGCAGCAGCAGAGGAATCGCGACGCTGTTGACTGTGCGGCTCGAGCGACAGCCGGCTACTCGGCGTCCACATCGAATTCATCCGGCACGGTTAAGAGCGAGGCTGTGCTGGGCCTGGGTTTGCAGGACGAAACGTCGTTCTCTGTGCCCACCTCGCCCATTTCGCTGTCGGCGCCGCTCATCGACAAGGAGATGGCCAGCTCGGTGCCCACCAGCCCAGAGCCGAGTTCGCTGGCGCCCGAGTCGAGCAATGGGGCCGCTGGCAGCGGGGCGGGTGGAGCTGTTGTGGTGCGGCGCCACAACGGGCATGTGGTGCGGAAGTGCGATGCGGCCGGATTTCGCACCAGCAAATCGGAGGATCATCTGCAGCAGATACAGCGCGAGGGCATTGCGGCTGTGATACCCATCGATATCGATGAGGATGTGAATAGCTC
Organism: Drosophila siamana; assembly: GCA_035047445.1. NCBI lineage: Eukaryota > Metazoa > Arthropoda > Insecta > Diptera > Drosophilidae > Drosophila > Drosophila siamana. The sequence goes on along the minus strand of JAWNPP010000004.1, from coordinate 11,329,577 downwards.
GCTGAATACGCTGCTGGATACCCGTCACGACTCGGAGGATTCGCAGGTGAGCTGACGGCGGATTGACGCACGATGTGGTGTAGTCTTGATATTCCATCCCAACTAGCTTTTGCCGAAATGACACTGAGACTATCAGAGATTTCCAGAAATCCAGAAATCCAGAAATTCCCGCAGAACACGCACGCACAGTGCCAACCAACGTTGTTTTGTTGTCTGTAGTGTAGTGTTGCTGTAAAGCATTTCAAGCGTTGTTTGCAGTAGTTGAATATGTGTGTATCTCAAATCACGTAGTATTCATCGGTCATTCATACTCATTCATAAGCTGTACTAAGTTGCATTCACTTTGAAATTCAATTAATCGTTATACGCTCTCATCGTTTATCACTCGTTTCTGTAGTAGTTATTTTATTTATCTCTCGGTACTCCTGTTACACTTGTTACTCGTTCGTTACTATTTGCTCTCTATTTAGTTAAACATTGACTACCACTTTGTGTGTGTGTATATTTAACAATTTCTATCTTATCTATCTTACTTGTGTTCTTTCTTTTCTTGTCTATCCTTCCTACCTTTAATTTTCTCTCTATTGCTCTCGCTCTCTCTCTCTCTCTGTTGATTCGTATTTTAAACTCAAAACTTGTTTACACACGACAATAACTTGCAACTAGTCGACAACAACAACCACAACATCAGCATCGGCCGCAACGATAGTGCATCATTCGCATAATTCGCCACAGCTGAACAACAACGTGAACGAGTACGAGAATGAGATTGAGACGAACAACAACAATAATAATAACGAATTGCCGGCAGTAGCAGCAGCAGCAACCACGATAGCAACGACAGCAGAGGCAACAGCGACAACTAGTCGAGGCGGTGGCAGCAACAAACTAAACTATATTTTACGCAAAAAGGTTGCCATTTGTTTCAGCATGGCATGCTCTGATCTGAGATTATTAAACATTTATGTGATTTTGATTGACAACATTTGTGGTACATTTATGATTTGCAATTTCTTGTGTTGTTGCCTGCGCTTTTCGTCAAACGTTTGTATGTAGTTGAAAAGTAGTTACTTGATCAAAACTGAATACACTGAAAAAGAATACTCATTACAACAACATACACACACACACACACACACACACTCTCAAACACTTAAACACTCGTCACAAAGTCACAACGAGTGACTAAACTCGTCAAACACTCGCGGCCCACACACTGCAATTGTTTAGGGGCTCTTTCGAAATTGGGCATCGGCAAATTGCAAATTCCAGCGCTAATTCGACAAATCAGCCATATATATATATATATATATCTGACATGCATATATATTGCAGCTTGCCAATTGAGAGATTACTAATTTATGTTCTTCCACTGCAGGCATCGAATCGTGATCGCATCGTGTGGACCTACAATGCGCCACTGCAGCCACATCAATTGGCGCAACTGCAGCAGCAACAGCAACAGCAGCAGCAGCAACAGCAGCAGCAGCAACAACAGCAGCAGCAGCAATACTACGGTCAGCAATCGCATTCAAATTCCCATTCAAGTTCCATTAGTTCATCGCCACAAAATTCGGCAGCCGGCAGTCCGGCGTCGCCCACATCGGTCTCTTCATCCGTAATGTCGTCGTCGGGTTCACGAAGCGCACAACAACAACTGCAGCAGCAGCAGCAGCAGCAGCAACAACAACAGCAGCAGCAGCAACTGCAACAGCAGCAGCAACAACAGCAGCACCGAGATCAATCAGCTGTCGCCATGCCGGGTCTGTTGGGCTGCCCAAATGGTGGTGGTGCTAATGGTGCTAGTTGTAGTGGTGGTGGTGGTGGTAGTGTTGTTGGTGGTGGTGGTTTTGGTGGCAACGATCAGAGCGTCTCAGAGGCCATTTCAAATATCTCTAGTCCCGACTATCAAGACGACGATAACTTATTGAGTTCTCGCGATATTTTAGGCGGCATGGTACTTAGCGATCCCAGTGACTCGGACTCCACCATTCTCGTCTCGGATGCGGCCGCCCAACAGCGCCAGCAGCAGCAACAGCTCAAGCAACAGCTGCGCGCTCAACAACAGCAACGTGAGCGCGAGCGTGAGCGTGAACGTGAACGCGATCGAGACCGCGACCGCGAGCAGTCTGAGCACAAGCTGGTCATCCAAGTGCGTGGACTGGACAATAGCAATACTAGCAGTGCCACACGCTCCGAGGATGAGCTCACCGACGAGCCATTGACCACGATGGCGGGCCGCGATGCGTCGCCGCCCGTCTCCGATGATGGCAGCGATGTGGAGTCGCTGCACTCGTATCATTACTCGCCCAAGGCCGTGGACATGCCATCGGCCATACGCCTGGCCAAAAGACTGTACTCCCTCGATGGTTTCAAGAAGAGCGATGTTTCGCGGCACCTCAGCAAAAAGTAAGCACTGCATTGCCATCGACAATTTCCCGCCCAACTACTATATTATTCATTGCCTTTTTAGCAACGACTTTAGCCGCGCTGTGGCTGACGAGTATTTGAAGCATTTTAATTTTGAAAAGAAATCTCTGGATCAGGCGCTGCGCGAATTCCTGCAGCAATTCTCGCTGTCCGGCGAGACGCAGGAGCGTGAGCGCGTTCTCGTCCATTTCTCGAAACGTTTCCTTGACTGCAATCCCGGCACATTCAATTCTCAGGATGCCGTTCACACGCTGACCTGTGCCATCATGTTGCTGAACACGGATCTGCATGGCCAGAACATGAATCGCAAGATGAGCTGTGCCGAGTTTGTCGATAATCTGGCCGACCTCAACGACGGCGACAACTTTCCCAAGGATGTGCTCAAGTTCTTGTACCAGGCCATCAAAACAAAGCCACTCGAGTGGGCGCTGTAAGCAAACGAGATTAATTTTATCATAACCTACTGTTAATAATGATAACGTCTGTGGCCTCTCGCTCTCTTTTTAGTGACGATGAGGCGGTAGATGCGCAGCAGCAGCGAGCGAACAACAATAGTGCGCTGACTGGCGTCAGTCAGAATCCATTCCTGGATGCTCCAGAGTCTGCCACAGCTATAGAGTACAAGAAGGGCTATGTGATGCGTAAATGCTGTTACGACACGAGCTTTAAGAAGAGTAAGGTTTCGCTTTCCACGCAGAAATGCTAAATAGATTTAGTTAGTCAGTCAAGTCAGCGCATGGAATTTGATATGTGTGTAAATTCATGAAATTTGTCTAATGCGTTGGTCATGCGTTTTTTGCAGCTCCTTTTGGCAAACGCTCGTGGAAAATGTTCTACATCACGCTGCGCGATCTGGTTTTGTATCTGCACAAGGATGAGCACGGCTTTCGCAAGAGTCAAGTGAGTCAAACAACAGCTAGTTTGTAACGATAATACTATAACTAAATTGTATTCCATGTGCCGCAGATGTCCGACAATCTGCACAATGCGATACGCATACATCACGCACTGGCCACGATGGCCAACGACTACACTAAGAAACAACATGTGTTCCGACTGCAAACAGCGGATCAGGCCGAGTATCTGTTCCAGACCAGCGACTCCAAAGAGCTGCACTCCTGGGTGGAGACCATCAACTATGTGTGCGCAGCATTTTCAGCGCCGCCCCTCGAAGGCGGCGTAGGCAGCCAGAAGCGTTTCCAGCGTCCACTTTTGCCCAGCGCACAGACCAAACTGCTTCTGGTAAGTGAGAATTGTGCCCAATACGCGTAGTGTATTATTATTACTATTCTACACCATTTTGCAGAAGGAGCAGCTGGAGTCCCATGAGCTGCAGGTGGCACAGTTGAAGCACGAGCTCAAGGAACATCAAAAGGCGCCCGTGCCCAGTAAAGGTTTGCCGCTCCAGAATTTCAAGGAGAAGGAAAGCTACTTGCAATACGAGGTGAGTGTGTGCGGCAATTCTAATGGTATGTTGAGTCTCAATCGATTGTTATTTCTTTGTCTCTGCAGATGCGTCGCTATGAATCCTATGTGAGCATTCTAGCTGCCAAGCTGTTGGCGGATCAGCAGCCACTGGAGCTGCAATGCCAGCAGCAGCAGCAGCAGCCGCCGCCGCCAATGGCACAGGCAACACTCGAAGAGGACACTGACACATTCCCCCTGAGCACGGGCCTCACACCGCCCACAACGCCACAAAGTATTCAGCAGCAGCAGCAACCGCAACAGCAACAGCAGTCGACCAACAGCAGGTATAGTCAGCAACAACAACAACAACAACAGCAACATCAGCAGCGTCCCAGGAACTCCTCATCTAGCGGCAATGCCCAGCAAGACATTGGCTGACGCGTAATGGGAGTTTTCTCAGCTTGTGTGGTTTAATGCAAATCCCTTCCTACCCCGAAATAATATTCCGCCACCTTTTGTTCATTTTTGTGTCCACCACTCTAATATAATTCCTATGTTGTGTTTTCTCAGCTTGTGTTGCTTTGTTTCGTTTGTGTTGTCCAGCTGTGGCTCTTTAAGTTAATTACATTTATGTAAATATCAAGTGTATTTATTACATTATTTTCTTGTTTTCTCTTTTTTTTTTGTTTTTATTACTGCTTTGCCACTGTCGTTGTTTTTAATGTGGTTTTTGTTGTCCGACCATGCCGAAAGCTTTAATCACAAATTTATATGATTAACAATAACTAATTCATACCTAAGTGTTGCACGTAGGTGAATAGTAATACTACAACCAAAAAGCCTAATTAAATTAGTTAAAAACAAAATAAAAAGAAAACCACACAAATTACTGTGAAAACTCAAAGTAAACCAAAACCATTAGATAATTAAGCAAGTTTCGCATAGAAAAACTGAACTAAAAATTATATATATTATAACGAAAAGTTTTTGAAGCACACTCGTAGCAAAAAAGAAAAAAAAAACTACAAAATTTGGCGTTTAAAAAAGAAGTAAAGTAACTATATCTGTATTAGTTACCAAACACATCTAAAAATGTGATTGAAAAAACAAGTAGTACCGTTTAATGTTTATACCTTGCCTACAAAGCATTCTAAATATACATTTAAATTGGAATTGTCGGTTTTGAAAGCAGACAAAACCAAAACATTTTAAAGTAGTGAATAACAAAGTTATAACGATTAGAGGCTCTTTGAGACATTTGCGCACAACATACACTCATATATACTCGTAGTTGTTTTGTTCAAAGACAACACAAAACACTCCTACACACTATACACTCACATACATATATATATATATATATATGTATATAAACATATATACAGCTTAAACATATACATATGTGTGTATAAGAATCATGCTAACAAGTGGACATTTCCCCATGCCAAACAAAAATATACTACACACTCGTTCGTTTACAGCGTTTCCCTGTTCTATTCTGTTCTGTTCTGTTCTGTTTGCGTTTCATATCAAGCAAAAAGCAAAAAGAAAAACCAAAACCAAAAAGAAGAATTCTTGAATTTTACAGATGGTTCGACGGCGGCTGCTGTTGTCTTGCGCCCTGGCGGCATTTACTCTCCTATTTCAAAAGCCATCATTGAACTTGATACATTTGAAACACGAAAAACTTTTGCTTAGCAAAAATAGAAAACATAAATGTTAAACAACACACACAACAAACAACAGCAACAACAACAAGAACAAGAGCAACAGACAACAGCAAACAGCAAACAACAAGAGCAACAATTGCACTTGGGGAGCAACACGAGCAACAACAGCAACAACATCAATATGAACAACTCTCTTAACCGTCATTCTATCTCTCTTAAAATGGCTTGCCATAAATGTGAGCAAGTCTATGCAAAACAATCTCAATGTTTTTCTTTCACAACATCTCTTGTCAATCGTCCAGTTTGTATAGCTTGGCTGTATATACTTACTTAGCGCTCATCTTACAATCACTATAATTTTCTTCATTAAGCCACATTTTATTTGATCAAATTTACAATTATAACATTACAATAAGTGTGATTATTAATAACGCATTCGGTTTTCACTTGCAGAAAAGAGAAGAAAAAGAAATAATTACGCTTTTTCGTTTCGCTATTGATTTTTGAACATTTCAATCGATACACACTCCTCATACACACTGCGCGGCAATTGGTAAGTTTCAATAAAGAAATTTTTAACTATGATTGCAATTGTAATTACATTTAATTGTCTCCCATTTTATGCAGCCCATGTTCACACACAACTCGCACACCACTACATCAGTCACACACACAGGAATGGCGATAGGAGGAATGGGGTCTTATAATGGGAAATGGGAAAACGGGGGGATTTGAAGAAGGAAAGAGAGAGGATTCACTCACGCGTTGCGGCAGTGCCGTAAAAACACAACAAAAACAGTCTGCCAATAATTCAGAATTTATGTACATTTCTTAAGCTACATAACATGATTATGACTATTTATAATTGAAGTTGTTTAAAGGGTATTGAGGTCCTATTACAAAAACGGTCGTTCAACAGAAGTGCTTGGTACAGTTAAAAATCTCACTCGAATCGTTCAAATCAGTTGCGAATTGACATTATTATTATAATCAATGGACCTTGACCAGAATCGCAAACAAAAAGTCAATCATTTTGATGTTTTAACAAAATTTCATTGACCAAAAGTTCGGGAGACTCCAATACTAACTCATATATAACATATATACATGTGTGAATGTATATCGAATATCTGCTGTATCTGACTATATAATTTTGGAAAGTGGCAACATATTGCTGGGAGTGAAATCAAGTTGTTATATTCACTCAGTTCTGACGTACAATAATAATGATAACTCTTATGGTTTTACATATGCATATATATTTAAACATATATATCGAGGCTATATTCTCATAAAGGAAGCCGAGATCGCTCCTAATTGCCAGGAATTCTGCTGAACGGCTTTTTTGTGTTGTACCAGAAATGGGATTCAATTTAACTACTTTTTATTTAAAATTTAAAAGTACTTGCATAAAACAAAATGAAAAAAAATAACACTTACATCATTACCTATGCTATCATTATAAATGATAAAAATAAATTATGAATCACTTTCTCTACGTATATACAATAAATAATTAATGAATTGAACAACAGCGAATTAGTATTTCGAAAGCGGTGTATGATTTGCTCTATTGGCCTTTTTGCGATATAAGTAACATTAACACTCTCTCCAATACATGTATTTATTTAAACACCAATTGGTTGATTACACGACAAGTCCACGTAGTTAGAATATGAAATTAAAATACAAAAAATAATAATAAAAAAAAAATGATACAACATACAAGAAAAAGCTAAAACGAAATACAATAACTTTGAATACATACGTATGTATATTTTTTAATATATATTATATATTATTGTGTAATTATGTAAATGTAAACTGTATAACAATTGTTTATAATTATTTTTAACAATTCTATTGAAACGGCAATAAATTGAAAAATGAAATAAAAACAAGTAACAAAACCCAAACACTTGCTTATCAAAAGAATAAATAACCCAAAATGTATTGATCAATTATTGAGTGAATCACTGAATCAACTGAAGATGGGGGACACGCTTGATATGAGACAATTAAACACTAATTGATAAGCTTTGAGTGCATTTTATATATTGTATATGCATATACATACATACAATTAATATTTTAGTAATACAAAAATGGAAAATTAAATTGATGCTAACCCAAGCCACACATTAAAAACTTCCAAACAAACTTTACAAATGCAATAGATGTTTTGTTTCTATTTTACTCCGTCTTTAACGTAAAGGATGTGTCCGTTTCCTCCAGCATGTTTTCCAAGCGCAGTCCCAGTTGCCGCCGCTGCATATCCACCTTAAGCACCGAGGCGATAATGCGATCGCCAATGCTAAGCTCACAGTTGTTCATATGACTCTTGTGTATGAGGCCATCACGCTCCACACCAATGTCCACGAAGGCACCAAAATGTGTTACATTAGTCACAGCACCTGCGATTGGGGGACAAGCAGTTAGAGGCACAATTGATACGATGCTGACTGATATCTACTGACCTGTGACGACATCGCCTAGACTGAGTTCCTCCAGCCGAGTAAGTCCTTGCTTGAACAGTGGCCGTTTATCTAAATCTGCGCGGTAATCCTGCAGCAGTTCACGCTGCAATGCATCGAGAACGAATTTCACCTGCAAATATAAAGAAATTAATTAGGGACATAGTTTAAAAATTTTGATATCTACGTCGCTCACTCACCCGTTCCAAGGGCAGCTTGTGCTTTTGTGCGAGCTGGTCGGCTTTGTTTTCAGACAAGGCAAACTGCTTGATGCGTTCCCTAAATTTTGGCTTTCCAATGTCCGAGAGTTTTAACTCACATTCCTGTAGAACACTGCAAAGACAAATTTAAATTTTCACAGTTCACAAGTTATTAAAATTGTCTTCAATATGCCGCAGCAAAAGAAGCTCAAAGAGCTACAAAAACTCTACGCGGATCGTTGGAATTATCCGCCTACTCATAAGCCCAAAAAAATCAAGTATATAGCTTGTGGTGAAAATCCAATATACGGCAAAACGAAGACGTACACCCCCTGCTGGAAGTCACCGGGAACTACAGCAAATATGCAGTTTGGACCGTGCTGGGATTATCCGCCAGAGCGCTACAAACGTTTCCCATTGCCACCACCTTGTCGTGGCGCTACGCTGCCAGTTAACAGTCTATTGCCCAAATTCGAGCTATGCGAAACGCTCTACACTCGCTACGATTTTTGCCTGGAGGAGTGTGTGCATCAACAGATACTTTTGATAGAGGATAAGTTTCGGAGCCTCGAGAATCAGTTGACAGTCTGCAAGGAGCAGCAAATAACATTGGCTAAACAAATGCGTTACCACGCTATACGACGTCGCTTGTTGTTCGGCTCAGCTTGCGGCTATAAAATCTACCCGGAGTATTTAAGCCATTTGGCCGAAGAGCGCGCACTTTGTGAGTTTCAAAAGGCATATAACGAGATAAATGAATCCAAGTAAGTGCACATTTCAAATGCATAATTATGTGGCTTATTTGGCGATCTCTGTAGCTCTCAGCTGGCAGCTGAAGTTCTCTGCATACGCGAGGACATGGGGGAGCTGCGTGTGCGCTTGGGCAAGTTGGACAGAACGCTGAAGAGTCCATTTGTAGTAGGCATTGAGACGGTGCTGCAAACCATACAAGATCTTTACGATTATTTCCTGGAGGTGGTGCGCAAGTTCAAGACTTGGGCACAGTTGATCGATGCTGGCCAGGAGCACTCCATAGACGATTACTTGGCATTGCTGCGCGACGATCTTGACTTTGAGAGCTTTAAGAATGCCGGTATTGAGCACTGCACCTGCAAGCGTTGCAGAAATACGAATCCTTTGGAACCATATTTTCCCTGTTGGTGCCAGGCTCGCGATCGTCGCGATAAAAACATTCAGCTGGTGGTTGACAACAATGTGGAACCCAATAGAACTACAATTCCACAGAGATCGAGCGACAGTGATTATGTGCCAAAACAAAGTGACAGCACCCAGCCACAATCCAATGTGGATAAGTCAAGTGATGATACAAATACGTTGAAATGATAAGCTTCATAGTTTCGGAATTAATAAATGTTTATGCTGTACTTACGCTTCGGCCAATTTGTAGCTCTCCGGATGTACCCAGGTGCAGTCCAGTAGATTCTGTACCTTGCCACCAATGCTGAGTGGTTCGATGCGTACAAAACCAGCGCACTGAACGTACGTTTTCTCGCCAATGCTGCGCACCGCAAGTAGGTCTTTGCGCGATTGAAATGGTCCCTTTTCGTTTCGATGCTCAATGATCTTCTCAGCCTTTTTCTCCGAGAGACCTGCAATGTGCCTAAAGCATACATGAAGCTAGTTAATTGACGAGTTAATGGGATGCCTGGGTGACCTACTTGAGGACATTCAAACTTGCAGTGTTTAGATCGACGCCTACATAGCTGACACACTCGGAAACCACATCGTTTAGCGTCTCAGTCAATGTCTTCTCATTCACATCATGCTGGTACATGCCAACGCCCAAATGTCGTGGCTCAATCTTGACGTACTCACTCAGCGGATCATTCAGACGACGAGCAATTGACACTGCAAATCGATTAAGTAATTATCTTTTCAATTAGTTTACAATTGTAAAAGTTAAAGAACCTGCGCTGATTTCGTTTCTGTCCATTGCGGGAAACTCTTTGGTGGCCACATCACTACACGAGTAAATCGAGGCACCATTCTCATTCACCATGCTGTAACGAATACTCCGACTGTCGAGGATGCCCGCTTGGAAAAGCGACGTTAACCACATTTCCGTATCGCGACATGCGGTGCCATTGCCTAGCGCAATGATACGGCAACTACGAACGAAATTGCAAGATAAATAGTTAAGATCAATTCCAGTGAACAATTGATACCTACTTGTATTTACTAAGCAGTTGTATGAGCTTTTGCTCGGCTCCCTTGCGATTGGCCTGCCGGCCATGTGGATAAATAACTCCGGTTTCCAAGACGTCAGCTGTCTCCGAAATGAGCGCTAATTTGCAACCATTTGTATAGCCAGGATCGATGCCGAGTATGCGTTCACCTTTCAGCGGTGACATTAGCAGCAGCTGCTTCAGATTCTTGCCAAACACCTCGATGGAAGCGCGCGTTGCCTTCTCCTTTAGCTCGGAGCGCACCTGACGACACAGAAATGGGTGCACTATAAAAAAAAGCTTTAGATATTATAAAATCACTTATCGTGACTGCATATTTACATTTTTTCGTGAAGCATTCTTCAAGGGCACGACTGAACACTTCGCGGCGTAGTGGATAGTTTAGGCCCTGAGACATGTACTGCTCCGATATGAAGCGTGTGAGATCGTTCTTTAAATAGCTGTTTGTCTCCACTTTGACGGTGAGAAACTTGTGCTTTTCGCCACGATTAATTGCTAAGGTCTGATGGGGCTTTATTGACTTGACATCGCTTAGAAAATTACAGTAATTATCGAATTTCGAGCTGTCCACTTTCTTGTCCGCAATGCCTGATGTCGACTTGCTAGTTGTCACTTTGGATGCAGTTGTACTTTTGGCCTTGCTGCACTTTAACATAATGCGGTGCACATTTTGTCTGGCAAATGACAGGAGGATTATACTTAAAATAACATTTAAATTTATAAATCTGTACTTACAGACGTCGCAATTCTTCTAAAACACTGGTGTTCTTGCTAATGCTGTGTATTATAATATTACAGATGCCTGTCAGAACCTGCTCCTCGGTGGCCAAATCCGTGTTGTTTCTGTCCACAATTGCTGACAACTCTACTTTCGGTGCCAACCCATGAAGCAGAGAGTCAGCGTATTCTTGTAGCCCTAAGGCTTTGGCTCTCTCGGCTAACGTGCCTTTGCTAGCGGGCTTGTAGGGTGCATATAGAAACTCCAGTTCTTCATTGGTTTTGGCACACATCAACTCTTCACGTATTTCTGTATTCAGCACATTCTCGCGCTCCAGCTGATTCACAATGTGCTCAGCCTTTTTGCGTAGATCTACAATTTCCGTGTACGTGTTGCGAATGTCGCGTAAACGTTCTGGCGTTATATGATCCACCAGATCACGACGATATCTATAGACAAAGATGTTATTAAGTAAAAGAATGAATATTGAGCATTACACTTAATACCGGCATATGAATGGAATGGTATTTTCATTCTCAAACAGCTGCACAATGTTACGTGCTGCCGTTGGTTGAATGTGCTCCGTTTCGGCTAGTAATTCATGGATATTCCATACTTTGCGTCGCTCCCAAAACGAGCTGCGTCCAGTTGACGTTGCAGTCGTACTAGGGGCAGCTCCATCTACTTCCTGTGCCGGCGGCAAAGCTTCTTGTGTCATTGATTCCGTTGGGCCATTGCTTTGACTTAATTCATTCTCTTTGTCTTTTTTTGTGCGCCTCTTTTTCGTTGCTGGCGCTTCACTAGCGTTTTTTGCAGCCGGAAAACGTTTTCTGGATGCAGTGCTGCAGAGAAATAATTTATTTCAATTCACTTGTAATATATATTTGAGCATTCGAGAGCTTACGCGCCAGACGCCGCTGTTGCAGCTGCTCGATCCACAAAACGCGTGCGGCTTTCTGTTGGCCTATAGTCGTCATTGTCTTTTATTGAGATGGAATTGTCGTCTTCCGAGTCGCTTAACTCAATAACCAGTGGGGTCTTCCTAGCTGCTTGTCGACGAGGTCGCGTAGACATTTTCTTGATTTATGCCGCAATTATCTAAATTAATAAATAATCTAGACAAATATCGATTGTTGCTATCGGTATGGCTCGATACTAGTAAGCAGCAACCATAAATTTAGAGTACTGTTAATGTAGATTTCTGTAATGTAGTCGATAGCGTAATCAGCTGTTAAAAGCTGTGAACAGCTGTTGTTGGCGGCATGCTGCTGTGATCATTTGTTATCTTAATGCAACAAATTCATTATTAAAAATGTTGCAATGTTCGTTATATATTTTACTATTCAAGCGCAGTAAATTGTTGCTTAAAAATTCCGCCCAGATCTTGAAACGATGTTACAGTGCCGACATCAGAAACATAGGCATTTTGGCGCACATCGATGCGGGTAAGCAGTCGTCGTAATAAACATACTGATGTATGAATTCTAAAATCTTCCACAACATTTCTTGCATTTCAAGGCAAAACGACAACAACGGAACGCATGCTTTTCTATGCCGGAAAAACTCGTGCGTTGGGTGAAGTGCATCGTGGTAATACAGTAACCGATTATCTCACCCAAGAGAGAGAACGCGGTATCACAATTTGCAGCTCGGCCGTCACATTTCCCTGGAATGGCAAACGGTAGGGTGATTTCAATATCTCCAACGCGCAACAATTAATATTTAAACAATGCAAATAGTATTAATCTTTTAGATACTCCTGGTCACATTGACTTTACCATGGAGGTGGAGCAATCTTTGTATGCCGTCGATGGAGTTGTTGTGGTCTTGGACGGCACGGCGGGCGTCGAAGCCCAAACAGTTAAGGTTTGGACACAAGCGGACAAGCATAATCTGCCTCGTCTAGTGTTTGTAAACAAAATGGATCGGCCAGATGCAAACTTCGAGAAATGCGTTGATGATTTGAAGACAAAGCTCGACGTCAAGCCAGTTTGTACGCAATATCCAGTAAAAAATAATGAAGGACACTTAAGTAAGATTTAAACTGAGAATTAATACAAATTGCCATATACTTAAACATTATTCCACTGCAGGCATATATGATATTATAACGTTAGAGCAATTAACCTGGCAACAAAAGGACTATGGACGCGTCTATCAAACGTCTAAATTGGAAGCTTCCGAGGCTCTGCGTGATCTGCAGGACAAACGTAATGAACTCATTGATCAGTTATCCGGTCTAGATGACGAACTAGCTGAGATAGTAATTAGCACAGAAAGCTTTGAACAAGTCAGCAATAAGTTAATTGGACAAGCTATTCGACGTGCCACCTGCCAGAAGAAGATTGTGCCTGTGCTGCTGGGCTCGGCTTATAAGAACATTGGCATACAACGTTTAATGGATGCTGTTATTGATTATCTACCTACTCCAGAGGAACGCAATCAAATTTATGAGTGCTTTGGGTAAATTATACAATATACATGATATATATGCAAAAGCTAATCTAGGACTTTAGCAATGATCTAGCGGCCAAAGTCTTCAAAATTGTGCACGACAAGCAGCGAGGATCGCTGACATTGGTTCGACTGATACGAGGCGAATTAAAACGTGGTATGCGTCTCACTTGCTCCAGCGGACAAGCGGAGGTTGTTTCTAAAATCTACGAACCTCTCGCCGACGAGTACCGCGAAGTGAGCTCTGTGGAAGCTGGAGATGTTGCTATTTGTGCCGGCCTCAAAGTAAGTATAGTATATTTATTTATTTCCTTTCAATAATAATGGTTTCACTTTCCATAGTCGACAATAACTGGAGATCTGCTAACGACTAGTCACACATCCCTTAAGAATGCCCAGAAACGTTTACTGAAAAGTCGTGGAGTCGCAATTCAGCAGCAAAATGACGATGATGAATTTAATGTGGACCAAGAGATGTTTGCCATGGATACGCAAATACCAGACGCTGTCTACTTTTGCTCTATAGAACCACCCAGTATATCCTCACAAACAGCCATGGAACAAGCACTGAAGCAACTGCAGCGTGAAGATCCCAGCCTGCGTGTTAGTTATGATGCAGTGACTGGCCAAACAGTTCTGGGCGGAATGGGTGAACTGCATATGGACATTATTAAATCGCGAATGCTTAGCGAATATAAAATTGATGTGGATCTGGGCCCACTACAAATTGCCTACAAGGAAACCATCGAATCGACAGCAACACACAGTTTAAAATTGGAAAAAGAAATTTCAGGCAGCAAGCAAAATGTGAGTATTACGATGGAGCTCGTCAACGACCAAGTCGAAGTATTTAGGTATGTTTGCTTGTAGAAGATTTTTTTTCCAACTTTAACATTAATATTGTCATTAAAGCTTGGATAAATCGCCGGAGAATGTGCAAACTCTGAATGCTTTGCGACCTCGAATTCTTCAAGTGGTACGTAAAGGTGCAATCAGTGCTTTGGAACGTGGACCACGTGTTGGTGGTCAGGTGGTGGATACACAGATACGTTTACATAACGTTCTTATAGGACGCGGCACTGCAGACTCCTTTATCATGGCAGCGTCAGCACAGTGCATACAAAAGGTAATTAGTCTCATCAATAATCGTTACCTATTTATTTATAATAAAATGTTTAATCAAACAGCTGCTTACCATATGTGGTACACGATTGTTGGAGCCCATAATGGCATTGCAAATTGTGGCTCCCAACGAACGTGTCTCTGGCATTATGGCAGATCTATCAAGGCGGCGGGCGCTTATTAAAGACGTGACAACAAAGGGAGAGAAAAATAAAGTAAGTTTGCGTTCATTTTTCCATTTTTTATTGTGAAAGATTTATTATATTAATTGTATTCATATATAGCTGATTTTGGTAAATGCACCATTGGCAGAGCTGTCAGGTTATTCAAGCGCCTTGCGCACCATAAGCTCTGGCACAGCCAGCATGACGATGCAGCCATGCGGTTTCTTCGAAATGAATTCGGCAGATGAGGCGCTAGCTGTTCGGCGAGCTCAGGGATTAGAATAATATATCGTTTGTTTTATTCAATTGTTATTTAGTTTCGATATTTTTAAATAATCTTAGTGTACTAGGAGTATAACGTAAGTTAAACAAACAGAACAGAACACAGTACAGTAACAAATGTGTAAATTGTCGCACGTGCATTATTAGAAACTTTGGTGATACAATTGATGTCGGACGTATTTTCAATATTACTTTTTAAACTCTCCAGCCTTCAACATTTCATAAGAAAAAATTTAAATTTGTATTCTCAAATAATATTTATATTGTAACCCATCCCAGAAGTCTAACCGGTGGCGCTTAGCCATGGCTTTCTCCACTCAAAAAGAGTTCTTTCATGTGCCATTTATGAACGAGTCCGTTGAATACGAATGCACAGACGTTTGCGTGAAGTTAAAGAGTTATCCATCGACAAAAGATGATCGATCCTGGTCGGCCGATGAGGAGAAGAAATCACGTTTTGTGTCTGATTTAGTATCCTGTAGTACACCTATTTTCTGGCGCCGTGGTCCCGATGGAGGTGAACCCTATGATAGACCTGGGGGCGGTCCAGGCAGAGGTGCCGCCGGGCCTGGAGGTAGAGGCGGACCTGACGATGGTTATTACGATGATGGGAGAAGGGGTAAGCCTGGTCAGGACGGTGGTAGGGGTGGCGCAAAAAAAGGCAGAGGCGGGGATGGCCAAGATAGAGGTGGAGGGCGGGGAAGGGGTTCCACTGATGGCCGTGGGGGTCGAGGACAGGGCAGAGGCCCTGGGGAAGGTGGACGTGGAGAAGATGGCTATGGTCGCCCTGGTCAGGATCAAAAGGGTCGTGGTGGTCCAGGTTCAGACCAAGATGGTTACAGAGGTGGTCCTGGCCAGGCAGGCTATGGAGGGCCAGACGACAGGGCTCAGGGGCGTACCGGTGCAGGACCAGGACAGGGTGGAGGTCCAGGTGGCGGTGGCCCTGCTCAGGCACAAGGTGGTAGAGGCGGTGCAGGGCCTGATCAAGGTGGCCAAGGTCGGGGCAGTTATGGCGGTCCTGGTCAGGAACAGGGTGGACGAGGACAAGGTCCGGGGCGAGACGGCGGAGGACCTGGCCAAGGCCAAGGTGCTTATGGAGGTCCTGGCCAGGATCAGGATGGACGTGGACCAGGGCAGGGTCCCGGTAGCTATGGAGGTCCTGGCCAGGATCAGGGTGGACGTGGACCGGGTCAGGGTCCTGGGCAAGAGCAGGGGGGCCGTGGGCCAGGTCAAGGGCAGGGTCCAGGCCAAGGACAGGGACCAGGTGGTTACGGGGGTGCCGGCCAAGACCAGGGAGTACGTGGACCAGGTCAAGGACAGGGACCAGGTGGTTATGGAGGTCCTGGACTGGAGCAGGGCGGACGTGGAGCAGGTCAAGGACAGGGACCAGGTCAAGGGCAGGGACCAGGTGGGTACGGAGGTCCCGGCCAAGTCGAGGGGGGTCGTGGACCAGGTCAAGGACAGGGACCAGGTGGTTACGGAGGTCCTGGGCAAGAGCAGGGGGGTCGTGGACCAGGCCAAGGACCGGGACCAGGTGGTTATGGAGGTCCTGGCCAAGAGCAGGGTGGTCGTGGACCAGGTCAGGGAGGCCCCGGTCAGGGACCAGGTGGTTATAGTGGTCCTGGACAAGAACAGAGTGGTTCAGGCCAGGGTAGAGGTGGTGCTGGACCAGTTCAAGGGCAAGGTCCAGGTGGGTACGGTGGTCCTGGTCAGGATCAAGGAGGACGTGGACCGGGTCAAGGACAAGGTCCTGGTGGTTATGGCGGTCCTGGTCAGGATCAGGGTGGACGAGGACCAGGTCAGGGACAAGGTCCAGGAGGGTACGGTGGTCCTGGTCAGGATCAAGGAGGACGAGGACCGGGTCAAGGACAAGGTCCTGGTGGTTATGGAGGTCCTGGCTCAGATCAGGGTGGCCGTGGACCAGGCCAGGGGCCAGGAGGTTATGGGGGCCCAGGTTCTGATCAGGGTGGACGTGGGCCGGGTCAAGCACAGGGACAAGGTCAGGGTGGGGGACCAGGTCAGGGACAAGGACCCGGTGGGCGTGGTAGTTATGGTGGTCTGGGTGGTCCTGGTCAAGACCAGAGTGGCCGTGGACCAGGTCAAGGACAGGGACCAGGTGGATATGGAGGTCCTGCATCGGGTCGAGAAGGCGGTGGACCGGGACAGGGTCCAGGTGGATTTGGAGGTCCTGGTCAAGATCAAGGTGGGCGTGGACCTGGTCAAGGAAGAGACGGTGGGGGACCGGGACAGGGTCCAGGGGCTTACGGTGGTCCTGGACAGGATCAGAGTGGACGTGGGCCCGGACAAGGACAAGGTTATGGTGGTCCAGGTCAAGAACAGGGTCGACGTGGATCACGCATGGGAGCCGATAGAGGACCAGGTCAGGGACAGGGGCCTGGGCAAGATCAGGGTGGCCGCGGTCAGGGGCGAGACGGAGGAGCACCAGGTATGGGACCAGGACAGGCACAGGGCCCAGGCGGTTACGGGGCGCAGGCTCAGGGACCAGGACAGGGACAAATACCAACTGGATATGGACGAGATGCAGGAGGTCCAGGTCAAGGACAGGGGCCCGGTGGTTATGGGGCTGGCCAGGGCGGAAGTCCGGGTCAAGGTCCAGGTGGTTACGGTGCTGGACCTGGAGGATATGGTGGTGGTCCTGGAAAACAAGGTGGCGGTCCTGGAGGATTTGGCGGTGGGCCTGGTGGTGGTCCAGGTGGTCCTGGAGACCCTCGTGGAACTCTTGGCATCCCTGATGGAAATGCCTTGGTCGGCGACAGTCTTATCAATGCTGCTGATGAAACAATTGATACTATGAAGAACGCCATGGTGAACAATAATTTACTACCAAGGGAGATCGCCGATGCCATAGATAGGTCGACTCCACCCAGGGTCGAAAATGCCGAGATAAAACGAATTATGAATCAACGTTACGATCCAGATAAAAGCAGAGAGCTCAGAGATAGAATCCACCAACTGGAAGGTTCTGGAAAAATCAGTCCTAATGAGGCAAATGGACTCCATAATCTGCAAAAATCTATTGACGACATGAACACTGCCCATGAGATTTTAGAAGTGGAAAATGCAAGTCTTCGACGGCTCATTGAGAAACAATCCAGGCGCGTATCAATGGAACCAATTAGGATCGATCCTGAGAAAAGCAATGACGTCAACTATTTGCAAAATAAAATCGATGGTATGGGAAAAGAACTTTCACTATTGCGACAATTTGAAGACGACGTTATGAGATCTGGTGGACCTGGTAGTCCCGGCAGTCCTGGCCGATATCAGCCTCCTGATTTGGATGCCGATACTATCCAGCAAATGTTATCAGAGCGAAGCAGTTTACGCAACAAAATTAACACATTGGGTTATCTTGATGATAAACTTGGTTCAACGAAGAAGAAAGGACAGCCTGGCTATGGTGCTGGTGATCTTGCAAGAAATCTTGAAGAACAAAATCGATATATTCACGATATGGAATGTGATATTGAAGAAATGCAAAAATATTACGAAACTGAAGTTGAGCAGTCGAAATATAATGAGGAATTGCTGAAGGTAAATATACATTACAGACTTGTTCAATTCAAAACGAAAGAAACGGGACCATTTTGTATTTTTAGTGCACCTGTAATGAGTTACAACAGCAAGTGCTAGCTCTTCAACCAGCGGCTCAGCGTTGTAAGTGCATGCAATTGGAGATTGACGTGCTCCGAAATGAACTTCGGAAACGGGAACTTGCATTGAATTCTTACGATTGCCAGTACAAACAGTTAATGGTAAGTGATATTGGTAGATCTATGGAGGGTGTTTATGTTTTACTTGTCGCTTTATCTCTTATTCCGAAGCATAAAACGAAAACGTTCAAGAAATCCGGGTATCGTTTCCTTGACGAATTAATTGAAAGTTGCGATGATAGTTGTCTCAAATCTGGGATTGAGGAAAACGGAGATATTACATGTTAATGCCGCTCCTACATGGCAATTATATGTGCATTTTACATCCTCCATTGTTTTTAAAATTTTGTAGTCTACAAATTAAATTATAAGTTCTCAAATCCGATAGTCAAAAATTATACATAACCAGCAAGATGAGAGGAAAGTCGTTAGATATTAGGTTATTTAAATTTGTAAGCCTTAGTAAAACTTAATTTCCGCCTTCCTCAACCATAACCACTTCTAATGATTTTCCTCTCTATTCTCATGTTTCATTCTTTCCAAACACACCACGATTTACTTTTCAGAACGTCATCTGTGAACTAAACCAAAAGTATGGAAATCAGCGAGGCGATTGTCCATCATTTGAAGCACCTGAGTGTCCCGATGTGGGTGATGATCTAGCCTTCTATACAGGCGCCACATTAGAGCATATTCGAAATGAATTGGACAAACAGGTTGACTGCTTCAAACAAATGAACCAGGATAAATATACCGGCGGACCAGATATCAACAATGTACAGGACTGTATGGACGAATTAGAACGCTTAAGAAAATTATTGAGAGAGAAGGATGGTCAGTTGGGTGTGTTAATTGAGGACAATGAGTGCATGTGTGAAGCAGCGCTCGAAAGCAATAAGCGACTGAATCAATTGGATCAAAAGGTTCGCGATTTAGACAGGGACACAAGGTATATGGAGGATGGTATGCGTGAGAGCATTGGTCTCATTCAAGATATCGGGGACGTTGCCAGAGAAAATGAAAGGCTTAAGGATAGAGTTAATAATATGAAAGCATCGGAGCTTCAAGATTTGACGGATGATCTAAGGAGGCAACTAGAAGACTGCATGAAGAGCAAGCAAATGTGCGAAGAATTAAACAAGAGTTTTAAAGAGGCATTAAGGGAGCTTGGAGCAGATCCCGATAGTATTGAGAAAGAGACCCGAGATAGAGTAGAGCAGCAACGGAAAGCCGAAGAGGATGCAAAGCGAGCGGCTGAAGCTCAAGCTAAAGCAGATGCAGAGGCTGAGGCTGAAAAGCGGCGTGAACAAGAGCGGGCAGAGCAAAAGAAAGCTGAAGAAGCTTCTGGTAAACCAGAAGATAAACAGGGACCAGAAGATTTAGCAAAGAAACCTGCTGAACCTGGTAAACCAGCTGAGACACCCGGTGCTCAACCTGTTGGGCAAGAAGTTGAGAAGGCTCGAAAAACTGAACCAGCAAAGGACGCAGAAGCACCTAAAGTTGCAGAGCGTGCACCAAGTCAGCCAGGACCTAAGGCAGCTGAAGCTGATAAGGCTGGAGCGAAGCCCGGCGATAAACCAGCTGAGAAACCAGGCGATAAGCCAGCTGATACGCCAGCTGATAAACCAGTTGATAAATCAGCTGAAAAGCCAGCTGATAAACCAGCTGATAAACCAGCTGACAAACCAGCTGATAAACCTGCTGATAAATCTGCTGAGAAACCTGCTGATAAACCTGCTGATAAAGCTGCTGATAAAGCTGCTGACAAACCTGCTGATAAACCTGCTGACAAACCTGCCGATAAACCTGGTGACAAACCTGCCGATAAACCTGCCGATAAACCTGCTGACAAACCTTCAGATAAACCCGCTGACAAACCTGCCGATAAACCAGCTGACAAACCTGGCGATAAACCTACTGATAAACCAGGTGATAAACCAGCTGATAAACCTGCAGATAAACCTGCTGAAAAGGCTGCTGCTAAACCTGCCGAAAAACCTGCCGATAAACCTGCTGACAAACCTGCCGATAAACCTGCTGACAAATCTGCCGATAAACCTGCTGAAAAACCTGGTGCTAAACCTGCCGATAAACCTGATGACAAATCAGCTGCAAAACCTGCGGATAAACCGAGTCCTGCAGACCAAGCTGCTGCTAAACCTGCTGAGAAACCAGGTGCACAACCGGCTAAAGCACCAGCAGGTGATAAACCAGGACCAGCAGCTGCTGATAAGCCAGCCGCGGGTCAGCCCGCTGAGAAAGCCGGGGGTGCTAAACAGGGAGCAGCTGAACAACCTGCCAAGCCCGCAGAAAAAGTGCCTGGGCAACCAGCGGCTGCCGCCGCCGCCGCCGACAAACCTGCAGCAGCGGATCAACCCCCAAAGTCTGCTGATAAACCAGCGGAGAAGTCTGGAGCAGCAGGTAAACCAGCTTCACAGCCTCCTGCCGCAGCTAAACAAGGAGCTCCAGGAGCTGGCGGTAAACCAGCAACAGCAGGAGAAAAGGCCGGACAGCCGGGAGCCAAACCAGCTGATGCTGGTGATAGGGGTTCACCGAAAGGATTGGCGGCTAAGCCGGGTGTGCAAGGCCCAGTAAGAGAAAAGCTTGGCGATGACGGACTAAGTGCAATTGGCGTAGGTAGAACTGGAAAAGCTACCAAAGGCAAAGCGGAAAGTTATGGGCGCGGTGGAAAGAAGGGTTCCAAGCATATGGACGATACCACCGAGGAGCAGTTCGATCAGTTTGTGAAGAATACTGTAAAAACATTGTCTGCTGGAGAGATTGATGGAGTTGGCTTGGAAAGAGAGTTACGCAAGATTCTGGACATGTTTATCGACGAGTGTGGTTTCTGTTTTTGTAAATGCAACATTCCCAAAAGTCGTTTCTATGCAATTTGTCACCGACTATATCACCATGGTCTGCACACGTTAGATTTCAAGGATCTGGCCTACATGCACAAGCGAATTTTTGCTGCAGCAGAAAACATACTTCCCGGAGCACTCTTTAATATTATTATGAAAGATATTATCGCCGGCAATTCACAGAGTTTAGCCCCACTGTGCACACCGAAAGAAACTCAGGTGGTAGAACAACAATGCTGTTCTTGCAAGAGTTCACTTTGCTGTGATGACACTGAAGAAAAACTCATGATCAAAGGTACTTTTTATCTTCTTTACAAAATTCTCTTTCAAATATTTATAATAACGCGTTTTCTAGTAATGCGATTGGAAAATGACATTGAGAATGCCAAAATGTGCTTAAAGAATCTGAAGAGCATACCCTCGAATATTTCCATTGAAGCATTCCGAATGGAAGGTGGTGATAGCCCTGTTAAGTAAGTGTTTTCGCATAACATATTAATTATTTTACACATTTATTTAATTTATCCAATCGTAGGGATAGAGTTCTTCGTTCTTCACGTGGCGGGAACTCAATAATCATGTACAAGCAAATTAAGCAAGCTCGAAATCTTAAGGTATGGTGTCTACTATGTTAAAATTTATATATTTTTCTTATATTATCCAATTGTAGAAGGGCTTCGTTGCGGCAAACAATTAAATATTTCTGTTATGTTTATGTTCAATGTTGGATTGTACCAAAGTAGTACGTCCGATACTCATCCTTTCAACTGTGTAACCAATCAGTATAAATTCTGTGGTTTTTCTGCAATAAAGATTATTTTCTGGCGTTATTATTCAAAATATTTTTTATCCAGCAATATTGTTAAATTCGATAATCATTCAACTGGGTAACAAATCTGTATAAATTCTGTAGATTCATTTCTGGCGGTTTTTTTTTCAAAATGTTTTGTTATACAGCACTATTATTGTATTCGATAATCATATCGCCAAACATTCGATATTTTAGCGGCGAACAGCTGCTGCCTATGTCAAGTTATCAGACAGCTGTGCGTTGCGGAGTTATCGATTCTTGATTGTATAAGCACGCAGTTTACATTAGTAAAAAGTTATAAATTGCAAACAACCATGGAAAAACTCGTCTGCTCAAGCATAAAAGTTGTGCAGATGCAGGTAAGTAGACAGCAGACCATAGTGTGCATTTGGACCAGTTTATAGACGCTATTCCCATTCAAAATTTCAGATGCCTCAAATGGCAACGAGAGTAGGCATGTTGTTGCCGGGCGTGCAAAACATGCTGCAAATGCAGCAGGTGCGCCATCGTCAAACCAAACACTGGAAACCGGAGTTTAAGCGATTGCGAAAGCAAAAGTTCGTTAAGATAGAGCTGCCCAATTTGCGAGAAAAGGCCGAGGATATTAGCAAGGAGGAGATGCGCAGTCGCATGAAGGAACGCGGCGTTCTGCCGCCGCGTCCATGGATGGAACGACCATTTCATATTAGTTGTACAGGTGGCATATTTGAGGCATATGTGCCACCCGAGGGCGATGGCAAAAAGTCGATCATCTCAACTTCGGGTGCTAAGCAAAAGTTTGAATTTTTGGAGAAAAAATCTAAGAGTTTAATGGCTGTGCGGAAAATACGCTCATATGAGGAAGGTTTCAGCACGGATGACTTTGGCGCCGAGGCACAGGAGATCTACATAGCAGCGCACACGCATATGGCTGCAAAGGAGAAGTACAAAATACGTGAATTTGTCAGTGAACGCTGCTATCCCGAAATGATGCATAACGTTAAGGACAAGACGATACACTGGCGCTTCCTGCAGTCGCTGGAGCCTCCACGTGTTGTCCATGCACGTGTCACAGAGGTCATCACGAAAGAGAATCAGTTTGCTCAGGTTACTGTTCGATTTCACACCCAGCAGATGCTGGCCATCTATGATCGATTTGGTCGCCTGATGCATGGCAGTGAGATTCTCACCAAGGATGTGTTGGAATATGTTGTGTTCGAGAAGCACATTTCCAATGAGTATGGCAAGTGGCGTTTGCACGATAAGATCATTCCTGATTGGCTGCCAGCCAAACAGCCAGCACCCATAACTTACCGTATTGCGGATGAACCCATCGAAGAGATTCCCAAGGAGCTCAGTGACGGCAACCAATCGAAGCAATTAGCCAGCGGTCAGCAACAAAAGGAGCAACAACTCACTACAAACACAGTTGCAGCTACATCACAGCAGCCTGAGACTAGTACAAAACCCACGCTGGCCCTTTGATTGTACTTTTTGTGGGCTGCTTGGCATCTCAGAAGTTAATGTTGTTTAATGATTTCAAAACCAGAATCGATCACATACATATATACTAATACCACTCATTATTTTGTTTTTATTTTTCATTTTTATTGTAATTAAAATGTTCGTTTTCGAAGTCCTGCATTACGTATCGGTTAGCTGGATCCATACAGTAGTTAATGCATGCACTCCGGCTATTAAATCGATTCGCATTGCCACCACACGAGCTGTAGGTGAATTCAATGCAACGATCCCGCACAAAGTCGTAGTACCATCTCATGATGCTTCTATGGCACGAGCCATACGAGGACTCCAGTGTGCAAACCGCTTAAATGGCCAAAAAGATAACGCATTAGACATTTGAAATGAGATTTAATATACGTAATATAAGTTACATTTTCTCTTTGCTATGGCCTTTGATAGATTTACAGCGAAGGTCAGACTCAGGATCGCACTGAGAAGCACAAAGAATTTCAAGAAATTCGACATCTTTATATCGCTTTCTTTCAAATGCTTGTGAGGCACTGCTTTATATACCAGCAAATAGAGTTAAAGTAATAATGGAAATGTGTTTACAAATTGTATAATTATAGTAGAATGTACAGATGTTATTTAAAAAAATGAAATACGTTCTGGCATTCAATATCGTTAAGCTGCAACTGCAAGATTTGTAACCACTTTTATAGTTGATTTACAACAAATAATATTAATCGAAATTACATTTGGAAGTTGTTGATCATATAATAGTCTATAACTGCCGAGGTATCCTAAAGTTTTTACGTTTTCTATAAAGCTAATTAAATTGAAGCAGTTTAATAATACCAGCTGTAAATAAGTTTATTGTGTAGACGATAAATTAATAATAAACTATATTTAAAAATGTAAAAAAATAGGGACAACATTTTAACGATCGCTTAGAAAATGTTTGAATTTAACGATCAAGCCAAGCTTTAGCATCGTGTCAACAGCTGTTTGATATAGTTTATGCGCGCTTGTGTGTTTGTATGTGTGAGTGTGGCTGTCTACGGCGACATATGCTGTGCCTACTTAGGACAAATACCAGCTGAAGTACCAGGCGAACAGAAATGGCTAGCTAGCAGCAAAACTGAATTTGAGTGAAGTGTACTAGGTTTGAGATAAATCCAAGAGAGCAGAGAGTGGAATGAGAGTGTGAAAAGCTGTTTGATATAGTTTATGTGTGTTTGTGTGCATGAGTATGCGGATGCGTATGTGTGAGTGTGGCTGTCCACGGCGGGATTTGCTGTGCCTACTTGACTGACATACCAGCTGAA
Organism: Drosophila siamana; assembly: GCA_035047445.1. Taxonomy (NCBI): domain Eukaryota; kingdom Metazoa; phylum Arthropoda; class Insecta; order Diptera; family Drosophilidae; genus Drosophila; species Drosophila siamana. Next base: position 11,304,332 of record JAWNPP010000004.1, on the reverse strand, counting down.
GTACCAGGCGAACAGAAATGACTAGCAAGCAGCAAAACTGAATTTGAGTGAAGTGTACTAGGTTTGAGTGAAATCCAAGAGAGCAAAGAGTGGAATGAGAGTGTCAAGAGCTGTTTGATATAGTTTATGTGTGTTCGTGCGTTTGTATGCATGTGTATGCTGATGTATGTGTAAGTGTAGCTTCACGGCGGCGTTTGCTGTGCCTACTTAGGCTGAAATACCAGCTAAAGTACCAGGCGAACAGAAATGTCTAGCAAGCAGCAAAACTGAATTTGAGTGAAGTGTACTAGGTTTGAGTGAAATCCAAGAGAGCAAAGACTGAAATGAGAGTAACATTTGCTGGCCATTATTTCGTTCAGCTGTTTATGAGTTTAGAGTCTTAGAGTCTTCTTGGCTGATTTGAATTTATATTAAACGGATTTTCAATGTTTAAATAAATTGGTTAGCAGAAATGCACTAAATTTGAATTTTATACGTATATAGGGTTTTTATTTATACAATATATTTACGTTTAGTCTTAAAGTTTATATAGCTTAGTAGTTATAAATAGGCGAAAGTTCGTCATGGTGCTTTGTGGGTTGACAACAACATTGAAGGGACTGCACATGGAATACGAGTGTTAATAAATAATAGAGGAAGGCGTTCTGCCATTTAAAAATGTATGTACAATGATCGTAGATCGGGTGAGTGTTAAACGAAGCTGCTGCTAGGCTCATCCAGGTAGGCGCAACGTGTGCTCGCAGCCTGCTCCAGCGACTTGCGTCCCTGCATCTCCAGCGGCAGTTTGCTGCTGCCAAAGACGAGCGCTGTGCTGGCAGACGCTGTCTTAGCCGAGGGCGATGTCGCTGTCGCTGTGTGATGCTTGGCGGGCGAGAATTTGTTGCTGTAGTTGCCGGCGGTTGTTGTTGTGGGTGGTGGAGCGTTGTTGGTGACGCTGGCAGCGGTGGCGGCGCCCCAATTCGATGGCTTAATGGGCAGCACCTTGGGCTTGGGCGGCAACGGTGGCGGTGCCTTGGCAAACTCCTGCAGTTCCGCCGCCGACGACTCATTTGTCAGCTCAGTCTCTTGCTCCGCATCCACTTTCATCGGCGACACGCTCGTTTGCTGTTGGCCACGCGTTATGGACAAGCGCGGCGCTGGCTGCGGCGCATCTGTGGGACTTGTCGCCGTCTTGTTCACGGGACTCAAATTGGCGCGCACCTTGCGCAGCTTGGAGGCGGCCGCATTCATATTCTCCTTGTTCTTCAGAAAGTCCGGCAGATCAAAGTTGATCTCGGTGCCGCGCTGATCCTCCAGACGTGCCAACTGCGCACGCTTCAGCCCCTCGAGTAGTTCATCTGGCACACATAATAAAATAGGTTAATGAAGATCGCAAAGTAGCTGGGCTCATTCTTCACTCACCTTGGGTCTCGGCTACTCGCTCCGTGGACTGCAGCTTGACGCCCGCCTTCAGCTTGGCGATGATGGGCTTCTTGGGGTCCACAGTTGCTGTTGCCGTTGCCGTTGTCATCGCAGCGCTGCTGGCCGCGACTGTGGCCAGCTCCTCGGAATGTTGACTGCTTGTGGACTTCTTTTTGAGTTTGGGCAGCTTGCTGCCTGGAATGTTGCTGTTCTCACGCTGCTGTCGCTGACGCATGCGCTCGAACAGCGACGATGAGCTCTCCGACGGCGCCTCATTCGACTTCATCGAGCACAGATCAGCGGGCTTCTTGTGCTGTTTTGTGGTAGACGCCGATGCAGCGGCAGCCGCAGCGTCCGCTTTGCTCTGCAGCAGCTCGTTAAACATTTTGTTGGTCAGCTCGTCTAATTGCGTCGACGACTCATTGGTAGCCGATCCCAGCGGCAGCGGCAGCGGCTTCATTGGTTTACTATGCTTCGGCGGCATTCTACTGCCGCCGCTTAGCTGAAAATCCGACTTGAGCAGGGCAATCTGTAGTCGCTGGCCATCGGCCACCGTCACCGGCTGCATCAGATCCAAGGGCGCTTGGGTATCGCGCAGCAGCACCTGCACACCATCCATTTGGTAGTTGTACTTGTTGAGAATGGGCCGGATGACCTCGTGCAGTTGCTTCTTCGGCTTGCTCTTCACCGATATAACCTTGGGATCGGGCAGATCCAGCTTGAAGGCCACACGACGCTCAATCAGCACCTCTTTGCCGGCCAGCAGCTGCGAGGACTGCTGCGTGTCGATGGACTTGGTGCTGCCCTGAAACACCACGTCGTAGAACGGATAGACCAGATTGCGTTTCTCCAGCAAACGCTCCACCAGCTGTCCCACCGTTTCGCCCGGTCGCGTCTGCACAATGGTGGTGGCGCCATCCGTTAAAATGACGCGACACAGCGAGCACACGCTGTCCGCACTGGCACCCTGCGTAGCCGGCCCGGCTGCCGAGGCGCCGGCATCGAATGAGGAGAGCGACGAGCGAGAGCTGTGCAGATCACTCAACGAGTTCTGCACCGATTGAGTGCCGCCCGTGAGCAGCGCCAACAGTGGCGGCGGCGGTGGCGGCGCCGGCATCAGCGTGTGCTGCAGATCAGCCATGATTTCGGTGCGATCGCGGGATTTGCTGCGCGTCTTCCTGTGCCAGGGCAATAGGCTCTTACGCCTTCGATCCTCTGCATTGCTGGCCGACTTTTTCAGCTGCTGCAATTGCAAAGATTCAGTGTCAATTTCAATCTGACGTGGAAGACATTAGGAAGCTTACCTTTGGTGAGGCCATTACGTGAAAATTTGTCTTGAGCAGCTCGTCGAGATCGGCGCCTGTGAACGGCAGCGGCTGCTGCTTCTGCTCGGCGTCCACACAGCTCTTGTAGAGATCGGAGCGTATGAAGCGCTGGTAGCTATCGAATTTCATCAGATTGAATATCTGCTTCTGCGCGGCCGCAAAGATATCCACTGCGCCGCTGCCCAGTTTCTCGTCGCTCAGATTGCGCGCCTGCGAGTCAACGTTAACCGGATCGCTGCTGCTGTTGGCCAGATGCTTGCCAAAGATTTGGCGTGCCAGCGTCACACGCTCCGCTTCCTGCTGTGTGCAGCGGTAGCGCTCACAGGCGGTCCAGAAGTAAATGTTCTCCGCGGAGAATTCCTTTTTGAGAAACTCGGCGAATGTCTGCATGCCAGCGGCATCTTGGAGCATGCGCTCAAACGAGGTGCCCCAGCTGCCAGGACCCAGTTGCTCTGGCGTTGGCGTTGGCTCCGCCTGCGACTCCAGGCTGGCGGTCACCATGATGCTCGATGGTGGTGCCGGTGTCGTCAAGATCTGTGGCACTTGGAAGAGCGTCAGTTGTGGCGGCGATGGCGACGAGGATGACGACGACGACGACGACAGCGACTTTGGCTTCAGTTCGTCCAGCATTAAGGTCTTGATGTACACATCATTGTCCGAGGAGGCATTCATCGAGGCGGAGCGACGCACGGCGGGAGTGCTGCCAGTTGCTGCTGCTGCTGCTCCAGCTGCTGCTGTTGCTGACTTCGACGCCTTGTCGGAGGCGCGCGGCATGCGGAAAGATGATTGGCCCCAGGCGCGGCGGAACGGCGACGCATTGGAGGGCAGTGCGCGGTTCTGCAATGAGCAAACGAGAAATCGCAATCGAAATAAATATCCAAGTTGATATACATAATTATTCAATCGTAAGCATAGCTAACTAATTACAATTTAGTACATGCGCTGGCTGGAAAGTGAGATCGCAAGTCTTGAAAGCAGATTCAAATTGACGACTCACTCACAAAAACTCTGCTCAACTATTTGGACGTATTCGGTGCATAACTACGAGAGTTCAGCTACCCCACAAGTTCAGTTTCATGGGCAATTTACAAGTACAAATTGACAAATGGACGGACGGTCCAACAGACTGTCATTATCACGGCCAAGCCCCAAACGACAGGCGGCGACGACGACGACGGCGACGAAGACGACACGATAAACTTTTGAACTTTTTCTTTTGTACACTCGCTAGCCAACGAAGTATTGGGGTATAACAAATTAGTGTCAAGCGAAAATACCGGGAAATCCAAGAAGAAGAACTATTCACATTATACACAATCAGACAGTAAATTCAGGACACAAATATCAGCTGGTTGCACTTTTGTATGCCCAGCAAGTAAGAGCGGGTATCTCGGAGTCAAGCACACTCGCCTTTCAGTCGCTTTGCAGCTTGGCTTTTGTTTTTATATTCATTCCGAAGTTACTTCAATTTTGTTTACATGTAACACATGTGGCAAGTGAGTGTGTGTGTGTGTGTATGTTCTGTGTGTTCTGCTGACGCATGTTGCGGCCAGCAGTTGGTAACGATTGTTTTGTCTCTTCCTCGCTTTCGCCCCTTCGCTCGGTTCTAATTGTGTGAACAAATTGTGAAGACTCGGCTTTATGCACAGCTGCAGTCGGAGTGTGCATTTGTATCTGTGCCCGTATATGTATCTGTGTGCTGTGCACTATATGATGACGAGTGTCGACGTCGTCTCCGTCGTGGTCGTCGTTACTGAGGCCGCCTTTGCTGCACTTTACTGATAATCACGCGCCATGCAACAAACTCCCAGCTACACTATTTATAGCTGTGGTCTGTCTGCAACTATCCGATTTGCATCTACTCGAGTACAGGGTATGCTCTCGGCGAGCGTGCTCGCCTTTGAGCAAATGGTCAATCGCTGCTCTGTGTATTTCCCACCGTCGCTTGTGTTTAATGATGCTTTGTTTGTGCGAGATTAATGAATTCTGTGTTTCTAAGCACAAGTTTCGCATAGACTACACAAATGTGTATCTCCATAAATATCCGCATATGCCTTTATGTGTGTGTTTTGAGATACAGTATCTTTTGGAGTATTTAGTGTAGTTGCGACTGGGCAAAAGAGAAATTCAAAACATATTTCCGGTCGACGCAGGCAATATTGCCCTCGTTCAACTCTCTCGTCTCTCTTAATAGAAACCAATTGATGGCTCGGCGCGTGTTTCGATGACGAGACGACGATGATGGTTTGGGCCCGAGTCCAATAATACACTTAATATGCTTGTAATCGCCACAATCGAAATGGTCACGCCACATATTTGAGAGACAAGTACGAAATACGATATTCAAGATATTCGACATGTCTTATTGTCGTTATTTTACAATCTTTCATTTAATCGGCATTTCGACAAGCAAACTTTTGAGCCTTACAACTATTTCAACACATGATACTTTTGTTGTTTGCTCGACTCGCGATATTTTTAAACTCAAGGAACATTGATATCACTGGGCGACCTCTGCGCCCACTTAATACAATTAAAACTGAAAGCATTTCGTCAATAAAGCTCAATGAGCTGCACGATTGAATGACAGCTTCTGTATATATCTATATTTGTATATATACGGCATTTAACTGAACACTACTTTGTGAATTTGCACTCAGAACTATCTAGATAGCTTCAATCCTTATCTGTCAAAATTTAGTTTATCTCTTGAGCATTATTTATTGGTTTTGGTGGAATTGACATTCATTGAGGATTATCCAAAGTGACGCAACGATGGTGAAGTGCAGGCAGCGATAAATGTTGAAACAATGAGCTGTTTGCCTTATCACTTTCAACGGCAGATACAAAATGCATGCAGCTACAGATAGAGATAGAAAGATACAGATACTTTTGCAGAGGAATTGGGTCAGAAAGAAGGGCAGCAAATGCCCATGGAGAGGGGTTTTAAGTACAGCAGTTTAGAGGGGTCAAAAAGGGGGAACTTGCAACATTTTGAAGTGCCACAAATGTGGGAAATACAGCATGGCGTGAGTGAGAAGCAGAGAAAGTGTGCGAGAGTAAGAGAGCCAGAAAGTGAGAGAAGTGAACATAAATCAGCGTTGATTGCCAAACAATAGAGTCGAAAGGGTGCAAAGCAAATGCGGGACGTCGATAAATGTGTGCGTATGTATGCATGTGTGTGTATGTGTGTGTTTAAGTAGGAAGTGAGCAATTTGCCAACGTAAATAATTAAAATAAATAAATGACACAAACGACGCGCAGCAGACAAAAAAAAAATGCATCGCGATGGAAATCAAAATGGAAAATTGAAAAATTAGCGAAGCGGAGCCGAACAACATTTCAAATTGCCACACACACAGACAAACACACACACACACCTTAACAGGTTGATTGCCAACACATAATAATGCCAACTGTGTGTGCCACGCCCGAAGCGCCCCCTTTCTTGCGGTGCTGCACGCTTGAGTGGACACTGAACATGGACACTTTTCCGGTGCCACATTTACACGATGCCACAGCGCCATTGTGGTCTGTGTTTCTGCTGCTGCCTCTTCATATTAAAGTCATCGTTGCTAGCTGAAAAGTCATTGCGCTGACTGCGATGATGGCTCGATGCAAAGACAACAAACAAACCAAACTACAGCAAGTAATAAAAGCAAAAAAAGTCCCACGAGCAAATGAAGTTGCCCCGACCGACTCGACTCCACTCGATTCGACTCGGGTTACCATCATCAGCCGTAATCTCTTGTCTTTGGGTGGCTCCTCATAACTTAATCATCGCATAACCCAAAGGCAGAAGCGTTAAAACATGCACTAATTCGATATGCCAAAGAACGGGTAATACGAGAAGTCCCCATCCCCTTCCCCATCCCCAACCACCTCTCCCCGGCTGTGTCACTTAATTAGCGCGACTTTTTGGTGTATGTGTAACATAAGACCAGACCAAAGGAAGCGATTCATCATGCAACAAGCACCAATCTAGTTGCGAGTGTTTCCACTAACGAGTTACCCTGTAGCACACACATATTTAGTAATTTATAAGAATAAGATCAATTTACTTCAAGTAGATGTAAGTGAATGATTGAAATTAAAAAAAAAAAACGCTCATGATTATGCCATCAAAAGGTATCAAAGACATATCTCAGATTAATGATATGCTCGAGTTGAGGGCAGCTGATAATCGGCTTATACGCAAATACCTAGAAATAGCCAGAGTGTCAAATTGCAATGAAATATCACGTACTATTCGCAGATAGGCAGAAGACACTGGGTTGGGCAGCGGGTTGGGGTAGTTTCTGGGTAAACAAAACAAAGAAATGCTCGCTTGCGGTTGTGTTTGCGTTTGCGTTTGTATATCAAAAGTAACGACCCAAATATTTTTAGCCATTTGTCAGATAATTCGCAGAATTGCGACACAAATTCACAGAATTATGCTGACTGTCCGACCGATCCATAAAGCGCCGAAGGGAGCGAGCAAAATGCACGCTGATTAGAATTTCGAAATCGAATCTTATCGCATAAATGTCACTTGCAAGACTTACAGCAAGAGAAAGAGCGGGATAGCGCGATTCGCAGTTGCAATTGCAATTGCGTGTACTTATAAGGGAATGAAACAAACACACGCACGCACACTTAAAGAAGGCTGCTCATGTTACGCATGCTAAATGACAACAAAACTAACTAACCATAGTTACTTCGAACTTCACTCACACACTCACACGTTAACACATTCACACGTACACGCTTAGTTGTCGTAGTATGCGTGTTCGCCCCTCGCTTTGTTTATCTTCTTGCCTTTTTCGATTAAAGTTTGGGCAATTCTTTTATTGTTTTTCGCTTTTATTTTAGGTATTCCAAAGGCGTGTCGCTGCTTTGCGAAATTCAAATTTGTGATTGTGTGTCTGTGTGTGTGAGTTTGCATATATGTAAGTGTGTGCGAGTGAGAAAGCGCAAACGTGCCGCTTTTGTCAACACAAAACACAAAAGTTAACTTTGCACTTTTTCTTCACTTTCGATTGCTATTTATTGTGCTTATAATCTTGTTGTGGTTGGCTTTATAATTACTTTAATTGTATTTTTTCGTTATTTTTTTTTTTTGCTTTTGCTTAGTTGGTGTTATTCACACACTTTTCGTTCCCTCCCCCGTATCGCGTTTACGTTCGCACGCTACATTCGAACCGAGTCTGGTCGCTGTCTCGAATCTGTGACTCGTAGCCCCAACGTGTATAAAGTAACTGACATCGTCAGTTGTTGTGCCCAACCAGCTGCTGATCTCAACCAACCGCGAGCACAATCAGTTGTAACAGCAATCAAACCAAATCCAACACAAACCTCAGCCAACATTCGACAGCAACTTGCAGCAACTTCATCAGCGGGTTGAGGAACTCTTAAAATGGTGCTGGGAAGAAGATTGCTACACTGGCTGAACACATGGAGCAGTGCAGTTCAACCCAATTGGGGGTGGGCACACCTATAATGTTGTCAAAGTGTTTCGCGCAGTGCAAGCTGTTGGAAGCGAACATGTTTGATGCAACGCATTTAGTTTAGTTGTTGGCTCGATCTCGCCGGCTCGCTCATTTTCGAATTTCGAACTGGGCATATGCAGCTGCCTTTGTGTGCGAGTTTTGCGTTTCGAGTTTATTGCTTACTCATAGTGCTATTGATATTGTTGCTGTTGCTGTTGCCGTATTTCATGCTGTTATATTTCATTCGAAGTGGCTCTTTGTATTTGCTGTTGTTGCGATTGCTTATTTACCTGACACCGGCTGCTTTTTACGCTTGTTGTTCTTGTTTCTGTTGTCTCGTTGGTTGCTTATGAATGAATTCCATGTACGCACACATACTGTATTGTGGGCGCACATGATGCTAGTTTTCTCTGTCGCTCTTGCTTACGCTTATCAAGTTGGGCATGCGTGCGTATGTATGTATGTGTGTATGGGGTTTGTGTGTTTTATATGGTAGGCAACTGGTTAGCTAATTAAACGTTTAGTGACGTTAGCAATTAATTTGGTTGCCAAGACATTTTGTTTGTTTTGTTAATTATGTGAGTACGTGTTTGTGTGTTCTACCAATTTATAGCCATAAGCTATAGCAGCACATTCCTGCTTGCCGATGCCGACAAAAACTAAACGATGCCCATATAAGTATGCAGCAGATATTTTAATGAACTAGCCAAAATGGAGAAATGTTGCAAGTAGTAAATACCGAGTTCGAGTACATAAATGAATTGTGCTAAAAATAACCAATTGCGGCGCAAATAAATTAAAAGCACCCATTCCGATGCCAAGTAAACAAAGAGCTAGACAATTGAAATAATTAAAATGCCAAGCAATTACAACAACATCAACAATAACAACAACGGCAACAGCAACACAGATGCGGGCTGCTGTCGATTACTGTTGCCGATTTAGCTGATAAATTAACTTATTTCGCACAGGCAAAGCAAAGAAAGAAAACAAGCCAGAGGGTGCCACAATATCCACAAGAGTTCGGATCACGCGTGGCGCTTACCACATGACCGACCAGAAACGCACACACACAAATACATATTATGTATGTAGCATGCCGTAATATAACAGATTATTTTCGATTTGTTTATGATTTGTTTAGTGCAGCCGCATTCCTCTTCTTAGCGCGATCAATTAGCAAAAATGTGTTGTACATTTTACGCATTGCTCGCTCTGCGTGGCCCAATCTCAATTTACATTCGCATTCCAATTCCAGCTGTTCCAAATCGCAGCCCACTTGCGAGCTAAGAATGCTGTTCCTATCCGTCTCTGACGCCTGTGTCACCCAATGGTACTGTCTCCCTCTGACAATTGTGCTGACTGCACGGCGGCATTAAATTAAATATCCGGCATGCGGTTGCCCACTGTTCCTATTGCTCTTTATGTTTTTGTTGCTGTTGCTTTTTGTTAATTTTGTGGATGCCAATGCGGGTCATATGCGTTCTGAGCGATCAGTCGTTATTCCAAAGCGGAAGATACACGCACACACACACAGATAATCGTATTCTGTGTGTTGATTTACATAAGTTTATGGAGTTGAATTCTTCAATGACGTGCCGGGCGTCATTTACAGCGAGTGTGACTGAAAGAGCAAGCTGAGCGTGTGACTGTATGTGTGTGTGCGTGTGTGTGGGAGTGTGTACTTCACTGTGGATAACAGACTGACTCACTGGTCTCATCTTTTTCGCCATTCACGTGGGCTGACCACATGCCCAAAATACAAAACAGTGCTGTGGGAGAGCACACATAAAATAAAAACAAGCATCGAGAAAGTGAAATGGGGAATGCGTCGCCCATGCAAATTCGACAATTAGAAAGTCATTAAAGGCAACAGCCATAAATACTAAAGTGCCAATTAAATTCAGTAGCCAGCGTGCATGATCAATTGGCAGACACCCTGTCTGTGCGAGTGGGAGGGGAAGTGAGTGCTTAGCACTCGATAGTGTGGGTTGTAAGTGGAACCCATTGCGACAGAGAGAAGAGTAATTCAAGATTTTATTCTTGACTTTGGAAGGGTTTTTCCTCCATCATACAAGTCTTCGATTACGTTAAATACAAGTATATACTGCAACTTTTCATCTGTCGGCACATGTGATATTTTGAGTCAATTGTTTGCTTCGATTGTCTCAGAAAGTGTTATTTAACTAGCAATAATTATTCCTAGCCTTCCCATTCAAATTAGCTATTAAAAAGTGAAAATATAATTGCAATACATCATTGTGCAAACAAACTAACAATAAAAATGACTGTTAAGTCAGTTTTATCGCTTTTCTAGGTCATTCGAAGGGGATACAATATGATATTAGAACAAATTATTACGGAAAAACCATTAAGTATTTTAACTTTTATACAAATTGTAGGCTATGTCTTTGTGTAATTGTCTAGTTGCACAATGCAACGAATGAGAGCACAGTCAACCGCATATAGCCCTATATAAAAACCTGTTCAGGTGATCTAATGCAAATGCATTAAACCATTTGATTATCCAAATAAATAATGCGATTCTTACACTTGTACAATTGCGTTTTAGTTGCACATTCATCAGTTTTCGCAAAGCTTTTGGCACGCGAGAGAAATAGAAACCTTTGGAGTGTGTTTGTAGAAACAGGTTGTGATTTTTATTGCTCAATAAACTACAAGTAAAAGGTGTGTACACGAGTATTTATGTCTAGGCTAAGCTAGTCAAGTTTTGTGCTGATAAATCCATTCAAAATGATGGCCAAGTAAACAGTCGATTACTGGGAACAAGAAATAAGATTGGCAAAGATAATGGGCTGCTGCCATATGGAGATTCAATATGAGATCGAATTGGAATACGCAGAAATGATTGACGACGACTTGCGCGTAAATAAACAATGACTACAGTCCAGTGTGATCGACTGTTTGGCACCCGCAACCCATTTTCGTAGCTGCTGCAAAACTATTTACGCTTGCCACCAAGCAATTTTACTCTTCGATTGCCCAAGTATAACAACTTCCCGTGAACAATTATGAGGCTTAAACGTAAACAATTCGCGATTGTGTTGAATGGATAATGGAACGCATCTGGATGATGATCGAAATGCATTCGTTCATTGATGAATATCATTGAATTACTTGGGTTGTGTCTAAAAGTGACTCACTCGCATCAGATTGCTGCAGTCGCCCAGCGGCGTCGGCGGCTTGCTAAAGTCCAGCTGCTGCAGTGCATCCGGATCGCTGAGCGAGCGTCGCAGGCTTGTGATGGAGGCGCGCTTGGCGTGAAACGAACCGCGCAGGAATCTGGCAAACTCACTGGCCGCCGATTTGCCCGCTTTGCAGACGCCACGCGGCGGCGTCACCTTGAAGCTGGGCAGCAGTGGGGCATGCATCTCGAACGAGGAGTCCGGCGAAATGTTGCGACTGTGGCAGCTGTGGCCCGACTGCGACGTCAAATTGGAGCTCGCCGAGCTGATGCCGTCGTCATGCTCCTCATCCTCAGAGCCGCTACCTGCGCCGGACAAGGGCGCACAGCCCAGCTGCTCCCGCTCCTGCTCCTGTTCCTGGTGCTGTTCCTGGTGCTGCTTGCTGGGACTGATGCGCAACAAGACGGGCGAGTTGCCGCGACTGGACAGCGAATCGCTGGGCTCGCCGCTGAGCTTGCGACTTCCGCTGCGTCGCTTCGTTGCCGAGCTGAAGAACTGCAGCACACGCGATGCGCTCCGGCAGCTGCGACGCTCCGCCTGGACGCGGGCCAGCGCCATTGGCGGCGGCATCAGATCCTCAGCCTCAGCAGCCTTGCGCTGACCATGAGCATCCTCTGGCTGCTGCTGCTGCTGCTGGTGCTGCTCCTCCTGCACCGGCTCAATGCCGATCTGGGGCGATGCACTGCGTCTGCCGCTGGCGCTGCGATAAATCTCCTTGGCCTTGCGACAGATGAAGGGCGACATGCATTTAGCCTTCGGCGTTGAGGCGCCCGCCGCTTGACGTGCCTCAAACTCGCGCACAAAACGCGACATTTGCTCGCGATCGAGTTCGGTGAGGCAGCGATGGCGCTGATGGCGGCCAGACGTGCCGACTGCCTCGGCCATGAGGCGTGGACTCTGCAGAATGTGTTTGATTTCGAAGCTGGCATCGAAGCAGCTGCCCGAGTCGTTTAGCTGGCCCAGCGATTGCACAAAGCGCTCCACCATGCTGGCGATGGATTGAGGGTTGTCGTTGTTGTTGTTCTTTGTTGTGCTTGGTTTGTTGTTTGGCGTATTCACTGTAGCACTGCTGTGGCTACTACTCTGGCTGTTCATGACGCGCGCACTCTTTACTCTTTAGGTTTGTTTAATCACACACTTTGTTCCACTGTGGGCGGAATGTACAAAATTTGAATACGCGTTCTCTTTGTTGTTGTTGTTGGTGGTGGTGGCAAATTCAAATGCAAAGTTCTCGCAACGTGCCGCGTGCGTTTTCCTTGGCTGCTCGCGCCTAACTGAATTTTCCAGGCCTGGCGGCGCGGCAAAGGTAAACTTTTTGTTATTGCCGCGAAACGCGTCGGAATCGAAATAGCACAACACATTGACGTGAAATGAGGCAAATGCCACGCCAAATGAGCGAGAGAGAGAGAGAGGGGGGCAGGTGGCAGCAGCCAGGTTCGTGTTCTGCATAAGGCGCCTGCGTGACGCACTTGAGACGACACCAGACATTAACATGGACATGGACACACTTGACTGCAGCAGAAATCTCCACTCGATGACGCTGGCTTTAAACAATTTTCGTTCGCTCATTCGCATTTTCACATTTTCTTTTTATGGCTACACCTTTCTTTTCATTTGTATCTGCTGATTTGGCGACGTGCGGCGTATGCCGAATAAACTCTACAGTTCTACACTATAACTGAAAGTCATCTATGGAGATTGTCGTCGTCCCTATTGGACTGAAGTTGATGCGTCAGCGAACGCAAACGGGGCAACTAGCGGAGCGAGGGGGGCGGAGGAATCTTACGTAATTGCTGGCGGAATCTATTCTCAGTTTTTGCACCTGAGCAACATGAAATATTTCCACAAATTTGCGGCAATGACAGCAAAAATGTTGTTGAAATATTTAGGCAGCCAATGAAAGAGTAGCGTTGGCTTGATCGCCAGCTACTCTTTAAAAGAGAAATACCTTTAAATATGCAACAGACTGGGAGAAATGCAAGACACCCTTTTAGTTAAGTGCCTAATAAAAACTGCATTGAGAATATTGTCCCCTAAAACTACGCTTCAAATTCGATTCGCTTTTTTCTATTTTTGCAGTGTTTAATATACCCTTAAATCAGTTTGATTACAGGGCATTTTGTGGCGCAAATTATGGCCGCAGCGAAATATTTATACGCATTCCAAACTATGTTAAATGGCTCGAAGCAACAGCAGCAGCAGCAACTTTTCCGGTAAGGCAATTAGCCAACAACAATTGCAAAATAAGAAGCTTATCAATGTTTAAGCAACCAAAATAAACGTGACCCTGGCCTAATTTATTCAGCATCCCAAAGACATGAACTGAAGATAAAAATGAAAGCAAATAAATCCAAAATAGAAAACATGTTTAGATAACCGCTAAAAGCATCCCAAGCATAAATATTATTAACTAGGCTCAACAGAGTGAGAACTATTGTGGAAAAGCTGCCTAGAATAAATACTATTCAGAGGGGGAACTACTATTAAAAGCAGCGACATTAATACCACCATCATCGTCATCAGCATCATCATCATCATCATCATGAGGCAACAAAGGTGTGTTTGCGGCACATTGAATGCTCGATTGAATAGCAAAGTTGAATAAATATCAACTTTGATTGTTGTATAATTAGCAGGCGGCGATCGCGTAAAGTCACGACTCTATTGAATGAATAAGCGCGACAGATAAGTGAATGCGAATATGAATGTCTCCACTCCGCCCTCCGCCCTCCGCCACACTCTGAACTAACTTGCTCGCTGATCGCACTGTTGCAGCAGTCGAAAGATTCCGTAGAATTCCGCGTTGGGATTTTGTCTATTTTGGGCACTTAAATGGAAAAGCCAACAAAGATTTTTTTAATTGGAAATTTATGGGTGAATTTTCAATTGTTGGCCATCAATTAAGGCAGCAGCCATTCGCCTGGTTATTAATCAGTTAGCCGGCCAAGAGCGAGCCCACAAAAATTCTGGCTAAAACTGGCGGCGACGTCGAAACGTTGTGAATACTTTGCACTTTAATTTGCACAGTTGGCTTTTATGTTTATAATAATTTCATAAAGAGTTCTCGGTAAAGTTTATAAAAACAACACACACACACACACACGTACAGTTGCCTACTTCTATGTATGTGTAAAAAATATATCTGTTTGATTCGTCGTCTGGGGGGAAAGTACAGACACGTCATAGACAAAACATTTGCAAATTTTTTCCTTTGCCCATAAATCGCGAGCGGTTTACGAGCGATTCCTGTGCGATTTTATACGCAATTTTTAATGACGTCGTTTGAAGCTGACGCAGTGCGAGGGGAAAAATACGAAGCGGATCTTTCGATCTTTACAAACGACCTCTGGGAATATTTTTGGAGCATAGTTTTGCTTATGATGTGTAATGCTGAGTGTGTGTGTGTGTGCGTGTGCTTGTGTTGTTCAGTTTATAAAATCGCAAATATTTTCATGCGCTTTTGTTATTGTTATTCAGTTTTTTTTTTGCACTTTATCCAGCGTTTTATTTTTAGCTTTGCTATTTGGATTTACATTTGTTCTTTCTTATTTTCAGCACTTATTTATGCGAGTGTATTTACATTTTCGGGGTTAAATAGAAACACTTTTTTTTGTAATCAATTTATTATTGGCAAACGTTTCATGCGTTGCGTGCGAGCTGCGCTCGAAGACTGACTCACGCGTTGTGAGCGCTCGCTGTAAACGCTACGCCGAGCTGTTGTTAACTTGGCTCAGAAGCCAAACCAACAACAACGACAACAACAAAGCAGCTGTGACAGCTGTTGAGCGAGCAAGTGGTAAAAAAGAGCGCGTGCGCGCGTTTTTAATCGTTGCCGTTGGTAACTGAGAGACAGGTCACTTTATTTATGTTGTTGTTATTCTTGATCATCATAGTGTTGCCAGTTAGTCACTTGGCCAGGGTATAAAGCCCGACTGAAACCCCAGTGCCAGCGTCAGGTGTTTTTCTTTCTCTCTCTCCCTGCTACACTCCTCATCGGCCCTTGTCAGCGGTTTTTTTTTTTGTTGAGAGCCAGACAGGGGGACAGAAGAACAATTGAGCGTATCGTAGGGTGTTTATAGGGTATGTCTGGTAAATTGACAATGCAGTACAAAAGCTGAAATGCATTCGCATTAAGATTCATTCATTTCTCAGTAAGATAATATCAACCTATTGTAGACAATAACAAGAGTATAATAATAACTTGTTAATTGCAGTGAGCTGTAATTGAAGGCCCTTTTTTGAACTTTTTGTGGCGAAAATGCGTTTAAAAATATACACAACGAATACTCGCCAATCGATCAAGTGTATATTTAGCTCGAAAATTGAAAACCCCCCAGAAGATATCTCGGGAGATCCCTCAATCAAAATCGACAATTATTGTGCAAAATTTGCTAAGTAAATTGGGCATAGATAAGCTCTTCATGATAATCCAATGATTATGTATTTATAAACACACAGATCTTTTAAAAATAAATTTGTTTTTTTCCATGCTATTTTGAGCTGTTCATCATTATCAGCATTTGTTATTTCTTTTAATTGATAATTTGGCAGGGCATCTCATGGCGAACGCTGGAGCAGTTGTCAATGGGAAAAATTCAAAATTGAGTGTCTGGATCCCAAGGTTTTATTATTAACACATTTTTGCGAACATTTATTGACGCACTTGGGAACTTTTTGTTCTGTTTACGGTGAGAAACAGACTGCTATATGTTGTAGAACGACGACATTAAAATGTATTTATAATATATTCGTGTAAACTTTCTAATAGAAGCGTGAACTAAAGGAAAATATAGCTAGGGGTTTCAACTTATGACACGCTGAATATCTATCAACATTTAATGAGTCCTCATGCTTTTTTAAAGGTCAAGTTGTATTTTTGATTTTCTGTAAACGATTTTACATCAAAAGTGGAGGTAACTAATTTCAGAGTATTTTAAAGAGTCCCTTTTTTGATAGTCAAAAGATTTCAATTATAGGAAGCACTTCATGCTTTAGCAAAACGCGGGGAACGCCAGTTTACGTCAGCAATGTATATAATAATAATATTTTTAGTATGTGAATTGTATTTTTGTTGTGATTGCCCTTTGGCCAGTTCGTGATAAGCGGCGGAATGAGAGAAACACTTATACTGGTGAATTGCAGAGCTCAATAACATGAAATTCTTGACGTATCTGTCAGATAACCGAAGCATAATAACAATGTGTACTACGCAGAAGAGACAAACTCAAACTCGGAGTCGAGTCGGGTCGAGTTCGTACGTGGTGAGCACATTGCAATGGTTTCGAATTTCCCACAACGTCAGCTGGCAAATACGTTACGACATGATGGAAATCGGCGGCGGCGAGGCCACTAACTCTTGTGGCATACCGTTTCATAATTGAAGTCAAGTACAAAAGTTAAGCAAGCAACCTGCTGAAGAACCTGCGCCATTCCCATGACGATTCTGCTGCTCACTGGAGCGTGTCGCTGAAGTCAGGAAGGAATTGGAAGTAAGGAAGCGAAAAGAAGCACTCACGACGAACCACATTGCAGCTGACTGTGGCACGAGGGTTGTTTTTCCAACCGACGCCACTTGCACCTGCAGTGGCATGCAGCTCTTTGCAGGTTGCCGCCAAAAATGCCGTGCACAAAAAAAGAAAGCAAACCAGGGGATCTGTAACCTGTAAGAGCCGCGACTCTCAGTCGAGCACTAAGCACGTCACATGTTGCATGAATAATAATGCGGTTGCAAGCGCCATTTGTAGCCGTTAATAACTTGTTATTATGGTGAGGGCTTTGGCACAACCACAGCTAAACTTGTGCTAATTATATCAACTGACTATTAAATACATCATATTGTTCATGATGGTACAAATTCCATAAATGCATTTATACACAACATTCAACTGAAATATCTTTGCAAGACATCTTATTTGATTTTCAGACAAGTGGGCAGAACTAGAACAAATTTAATAAGGCTGTTATTTAAAGAGATAAATACTTATTGCATGTATAACAAGAAATAAAATTAACATATCTTCAAAATGTAATAAAAGGAACGTCATGATTTAATTCATTATCCTGTTACGTCAAATAATGTGCTTTATGCGGTCTTTGCAACTTCAATTACAAGTTGGAATAAAAAGAACTTATTGAACAAAAAAAACCAATCCTAATATAGAAGAAATGTTTATGAACGGCAATTATTTCCATTGAATTGTAATTAGCTGTGCTGTAACAAACTAAATATATGTATATTAACCTATATTTATATGACGCTGATTAGCTAATTTGTGAAATATGTGTTAATCTTACTGTTTATTTTCATATCAATTCAATTAGTTTGCGTATCTATCACAGCCCATCAGTTATGTGGCTAAATGCATTATCTATTGGGCAAATGTGTATATACATATGTATGTCTATATGTAGGGTATGCATAGTAAAGTAAATAGTAGAAAAGTACGTGTATTGTGGTCAATGGCAAAGGCAGGTGTCTGCATTGCGATCATCGAAAAGACTAAAGTAAACATGCGCCATCAGCCTTAACACGAATTGAGTAATCAGTAACTGATATCGTCACATTCCTAGGGTATTGTTTAAACGGGTGACTAAAGCGCAAGCAAGCATAAAAAAAAAGAATTATAAGAAGCTAGCAAATACCTGACGAATGTTCTATTCGCGAGAAAGCGACCAAGAAGCATGATATTTGTAAAATGTCAACAGATCTCAGAGAGTTCTCAATACTATGTGGCTTACCGCATTATCCTCCGAGTAGAGACCACAAACTAGTCCTCGAAACGACATATTGGCATTGAACTGACTTTTCTCAATACTTCTGTCCTTTTCTTTTTTTGCGACAAAACGTGCTGACACTTATGGTAATTTATTATTATTATTTATACACTTATAGCGTATATAGTAGTGTGTGTGCATGTAAATTACATTAAATTCGTTCGCTGGCCACTTGAACTTTTGCGTTGAACTTTTTATGGTTTAATTTTGTTCACGTTCCGTTTTTTTCATTTTTACGTTTTTTTTTTGTTTTTTGCGCGCTTTACAATATCACAAAAAATATGGGAAATATTTAAGGAACAGCAACAACCATCGACAGCGAATCGAAAGTGAAAACACAGCGCGCTGCGAGTCGACTCGATTTGAAGTACTGAAAAAATCGCGTGGTGGCAAATCAAAAATATAAAATCGAAATCGAATCAAACGACAAATCGATGTGTCCGTCCACTTTGTGCACAGGGAGCAGCGAGGTGAGACGGGGTGGGGGGCTAGGTGAGTTTTGGGGAGGAGAACAACAAAACGAAGCGCACGCAAAGGTCACCAGACGACGGCGAGCTGAGCTGAGCTGACTTGATGTGTGCTTTGCTCCCCATTAATTGCTTTAGATTGAATTAAGCGCGTTCGCCGGTCGCCGCCAGCGCAGTTGACGGCGACGTCAACATCGACTGCGATTGCGACCGCGACAGCGACGCGATGCTTTAGCCTGAACTCGGTTGAGTTGAGCTGAGCTGAGCTGTCGTCGCCTAGCCGTGTGTGCGCATGACGTCACTGGGGACTTATTAATAGCTGCCAACGAAAGCGACGCGCGATATCCGTTCGTTATCAGTACGTGACGCGAACGCCGATTACAACTGTAGACGAGGAGAGACAACGCTTACAGCAGTAGCTGAGGCTGGGGCCAGCAGGAGATCAGCGAGCAGGCGACACACTAAATACGGTTAAGTACACCTATTGAGGCAGCGTCGCGTCGACTACTGAACGGCAGTTCCCAGTGTCCAATCCACAGTCGGCAGCCCCAAGTTCCCAACTCTCAACCATTACCACAACTCCAACAACCAAGAAAACTACAGTGGAGCATGCTCGCTTGTGCGATACGCGATACACATCAAAAGGGAATAAAAACAACTGATTTTCGCATTATAAAATGTGTTCACAGCTAGCAGACATTTGCTTTATAAGATTAGCTTCAAAAAAATTTTTTTTTGTGATTTTTTTAGCGTGCTATCCATATTAGGGAATATTTGCTTGGCGACTACTTTTCAAATCACACTACAAGGCTATAATATCCTAGCTTCGTCTGCCTGATGAGACTCCCTGCAGTCGCCACTGATCTATCATACTCTTGCACGTTATGTGGACGAAGTATTACAGCGCAAATCACAATCACCAATACAGCAACACACTACAAAAGTGTGTGGAGCATTTTGGGGTCGCTTATCGTAGAGCGGACATACAAAAGAGAGAGGGAGATAGAGAGAGAGGAGGGAATGGTTGCGATAAGCTAAATTCAGGTAACAACAAGCAAACGCCCAGGTAAACAATGCTATCCAGTGACAGTGGGTAAAAATCAAAGCAAGACGCTTAAAACAACAGGGTATACAACAAGTGGAGTATGTTCATCTGCTAATGAGTGACAAAGGTAACAAAGGACTCACCCCCAGATCCGGCTCACTGTTGGTAGCTTCTAATAGGCAATGTGTAGACGAAGATGAGGTGCTCAGTCCCGTCATCTGCTTGGCCGCCTTGTGCAGATTCTGCAGACTCGTCCAGGTGTCCATGGGCTGATCGACGCAGCAGCCAGCCAGGCCCGGCGACTGCACGCTATCAATGGCCTCGAAGCCCAGAGATTGACGCGAACGCGGCTTGCCAAAGACCTGAGCACTGAGCTTTGAAGGCGTTGGCTCCGTTGTCAGCAGCAGCTGAGCTTGCGCTGTTTGCGGCTGCAGCGATCGCCGTACTTTGCGCGACACACAGGCGGACGGATGCACAAACAAGTGAGCGGGCTCATCCTGTGACGCCACAGTCGAGTGCAGCGAGATGTCGTCCATGGAAGCCACAGCAGGCAGCGCAGGCGTATCGTTCACCAGCAGATTCAGCACATCATCGCAGGAGCGAGTGGCAGTCAGATTTGTGGCCGGACTCTTGATCAGATTGAAGCTGGCCAGCAAATTGGGGCGGCGCAGCGAGCAGGAGGCGGCTGGTGATTTGGGATCGGGATCGGGCATGGCGCGTACAGTCAAACGATTATCGGGCACGCCCACAATGCCCAAAGGACGCGCAGGCGCCGGAGCAGCAGGCACCAAGCCATGAGCGGCCACAGCCGCAGCGCCTGCAAAGTCGACAACCAAAATGCGGTCCGAAATGTTGGTGCAGTCGTTATTAAAGCCAATGCCCGAGTCGGAGTTCGAGGTGGTTGTGGAAATCTCGCTGTGATTCGAGGGTTGCGGCGAGTGGGCAGCAGCAGCGGCTCCAACGCCAGCGCCAGCCTCGTAATCCTGCTGCTGGCTGCGACTGGCGGGCGGCAGGATGCGCATTGTGTACATGCTGCGTATGAGATTCACCACATACTCAGAGTTGTTGGGAAACTCCAGGCACAGATTCGATATGGGATCTCTGGTGCACTGCAATCGATATTCGTGAGCGCGCGCCAAATGCTGGCCATGCTCAATCAACTTGGTGTCGATGACAAAGACGTGACAACTGTGTGAGATGCTGATGTGAGCACCGCTAGCATTCGATTTATCCTCCACATCGTATTCCTCCTCGATCTGCGTGTTGTGCACGGCGCTGGTGACCAAGCCAAAGAAGCGATTCTCGCTCTCCGACGAGGAGCTCACATAGTTGAGACGCGCCGAGGCGTAGGTGGCCAAGGTGCCGCCATTGGCGCTCTGCAGGCGCAAGCACTCGGGCGTAATGCACATCAGCACAATTGTGGGCTGACGCTTTTCCTGGCGTAGCTTGCGTATGCAAGACCGCACGGTCTGCAGCTTGGAGCTGTGCGAAATCTGCTTGGGCATCTCAATGGTGCCCAGATAACCCACGATGACGCGATACTCCAAGGCAGCGCTGTTCACCGCACGTACCATAGCGCTCACATTGGCCACATCGGCGGCGCTCTTGTTCGTCAGACCAATGGCCAATGGCGCATCCTCCAGCACGGGACGCAGCGTGGATTGATCGGGCATTGAGAGCGCTGGCGCCGCAACAGCAACTGCTGCTGCTGCTGTTGACTCCGCCTGCTCCACCGACTCCGGCGGCTTCTTTTGCGGTGAGTTGCGTAGTCGATGCATCTTGGATTTGTGATGCAGAAAACGGGGCTTGTTGCGCACGCCAGCGCCTAGGCTGGCCGCCAAGAGCTGGCCACGCGCACTGCGCTGTATTAACAATGTGGCGTTGGCATTCTCCTCATCTGAGCTGTCCGAATAGTAGTTTTCGGCAATCTGCATGCGAATGCTGCCAAATGAGTTGCCTATCAACTGCACCACAGTCTCATGCGGCAGCTTCGACACGTTCAAATCATTGACTGAGATGAGAAAGTCTCCAGCTCGTAATCCCGCCTGCTCCGCTGGTGAGTTGCTATTAATACAGGACAGACGACAAGGCTGCTGGCCAGAGATGGTGAAGCCAAAGCCGTTGTAACCACGTCGCACTTCCACAGTCCGTGTGCCGTAGTTGGGTCGCTTTTTACGACGACGCTGCTGCGGTTGCTGCTGCTGTGGCTGCTGCTGCTGTGGCTGTTGTTGCTGCTGATGTTGCGGCTGTTGCTGCGAGGTTGTGGGCATTGCTGGCACTGTAGTGACAGGCAACGGCGGATGATGGTGATGCATGGCGCTTCACTGCAAAAAAAAGGCTTATATCATTAAAGATGGTCAAATCAAGAAAATCAAACGCACCTTTTACATTGATGGTGTGTTGCTGGTGTGCGTCTGCAATGCTTGGAATGTGGTTTGTGCTCAATCGCCTTCGCCTGCCTCTTGTTTTGTTTTGTGGTGTGTAACAACGCAACACAAATGTAAGCAACACTAACACCAATGCAACACGCCAACTGTAGACGCAGCAACCAATTGCTCGCCTTGTTACACACTTCTAATGCTATTATCATAAACACACACAAATACTTTTTGCGGCCTACCACTCAAACAACACAGTTAAGTTGCATTTCATTACTTTAATGTTAAAAATTCTTTGTTAAAAACAAAATGTACGCCTGCGAAATGCGCAAGCGTAGCAATCTGTAATAAAATATCGATAAGTGGAGCTAAGCCAAGCGATAGCGATAGCAATGACGCCAATCGATGATGCTGCGACTGGTCACACTAAACAGCTGCTTGCAGTCTGGCCACCCCAATAACCAATGTTTTTATGTGCTGGTAAACCTAAACAAATATGCACAAGCCACAATAACATTTTGTGTTATGACAAAGTTAAAAACATTAACCATGGAACGGCATTGGCTGGACTGGTGTCGACTATGCGCTAATGATGACGCCAGCAACAACGTGCGTCACAAAGATGTCTATATGAGGATAATTAGCAAATGTTTCGATGTTGAAGTCGGTAACTAAATTTTTTGCCTTTATCATTATTTTTTTACTATTTTTCGGTTATTTACTGCAGATAGGCATGGAGGAGCCCGCCTTGGGGGCCATGCTCTGTAATCATTGCTACAATATTATGGGCGAGTTAGTAAATTTCGTTGAAAACGTCAACAAAGTGCAACCCATCTTCGAGTTATTGCGCCATACTGAGGATGGTGAGCAAATTGATGTGTTGTCCTTGCGACAGCAGTACGGACTACAGACCAATTTCAAAATGGAACTAACAGAGGGTCACCTGCTTAGTGATTACGATGGCAGGAATTCATCGGTAAAAAGAAAACGAGGACGTCCCAGAATTAATAGAACCGAGGAAAATTTAGAAGCAGCAAAAGCAGCAGAGTGTAAAGAGGAGGAACTCTCAATTAATGTGGAAGTGATGCCTCTGAAAACCTGTGAGGACGGCGTTGAAGAGGATCTAGTTGAAAATCATATTTGGCTAGAAGATGAGGAACGATTGGAGCTCATCAATCCCATTAAAAGCAACCAAGCAGCACTTAAAGCCGAACAACTCGACAGAACAGCGGATGATGGTGAAGATCTTGAAATTTTGTCACAATATTCCACAATCGATTCAACCTGTGAATTGAATCTGGACCAACATAAGACCAAAGAGCTCCACGATGAGGTAGAACCAACTAAAAGAAGACGTGGGAGACCCAGAAAAAATCAAAACAACTTGAATGAACCAAATTCATCAAAATGCAAGAATCTTGCATTGGCAAGACTCTTGCTCGCCTCTCCACAACCAGAGCCCCATATTACTGAGATTGCTGCAGAGGAGCAGCCCAATGCAAACAATAGACGTTCAGTCACATGTAGTATTTGTCATAAGGAATTGTCTTCTGAATCGGGATTACGACAGCATAATGAACGTGTTCATATGAAAAGGAAGCCTGTGGTCTGCGATTGCTGTGGCAAGCGTGTAAACAACTCATCTGAACTCAAGGAGCACATGCTTGTGCACACCGATGAGCGTCCCTTCAGCTGTTCAGTCTGCAGTGCCAGCTTTAAAAACAAAAAGCGACTTAATGTAAAGCGAAATATAACTACTATCAATGGATTCAATGATCAATTTTCCTCTTAAACAGATACACAGCCAGACTCATGGAACGCCCAAGTACGAGTGCGAAATCTGTGGCAAGAAGTTGCAAACGCGCGCCATTTGGAATAAGCATAAATATGTACACACAAATGAGCGAAGATTCAAGTGCAGCATTTGTGGCACGGCCACGAAACATTCGACCGCTTTGAAGGTGCATCTGTTGAGTCACACGGGCTTCAGACCGTACGCTTGTAAATACTGCAACAAGGCTTTTGCTAGTGGT
This sequence comes from Drosophila siamana, assembly GCA_035047445.1. Classification (NCBI taxonomy): domain Eukaryota; kingdom Metazoa; phylum Arthropoda; class Insecta; order Diptera; family Drosophilidae; genus Drosophila; species Drosophila siamana. Next base: position 11,280,235 of record JAWNPP010000004.1, on the reverse strand, counting down.
GCCAATTGTAGGGATCATAAGCTGAAAAAGCATGCAGAGGAGTTTGCGAAAGATGCTGACAAATCGTCAAGAATCCAATCGGTGCCCACTTTGGATGAACTGCGTGCCTTGTAAGTTTATACATAAAAATAATTGCTTGCTTTTAAGATTTGTTATTTACTTTACTTTGCAGAGCTGCGGGCATGGAAAAGGGTGAAAGGCTGCGAAAGCCGAGATATTCAGTTAATAAATAAATGTACACTGGTGTAAATAATAAACTGCATTTTGAATTTATTCTTTTGGCGATGTTTGTCGTTATCGAAACTTAAAGCGCGATAGTTAAGACAGTCACAGACAACAACGATAAATCGATAGAAACTGTATGTGCTTGCATCACTATTTGGATGTAATCAACATGCCGCTGGGACGTTAATATTGTTTATAATTATTTTACGCGATGTCGGCGAACTGTGATGAAGTAAATATTGACAGCCACTGGTTAAACTGGTGTCGACTATGTGCCAAGGATGACATCAACGGCAATGTTCGAGTCTACACCAGTGTAAAGGCAAATACTTGGAACAGTGTTTTGGTGATGGCTATCAGAAAGTATTTTGATGTGCAAGTGCGTGAGTATGCTAATGAAAATGTGTGCAATAATCAATCAATAACTGAATATGCAGATGCGACTGGAAGATGAACTGAGCGGCGTTCTCTGCAAGGAGTGCTACACATTGATAAGCGAGCTAATCGATTTCGCTGAACATGTTACCAAAGTGCAGGCAATCTTTGAGGTGTTGCGCAGTTCGGACCCCCGTAGGCAGATGGATGTGGATGCGTTGCGAGAGCAATATGGACTGCGAGATGGCCACTGGACGCACATTATTAAGCCCGTTCTGGAAGCGGAGAAACAGAGCGGAGAAGCAGAGGCTGGAAAGGTGGTGCTAAAACAGGAGTTGGTTGAAAACGAAACTCACGACCAATTGCCAATTGAACAAATTATCATTTCTGGGGGGGATAACACTAAAGATGATGATGTCAGAAAGCTGCGCGGCAAGGGAAGACCCAATAAGGAGCAAAGCCAATTGTCCACAGTAAAGAAAACTGAGAGCAGTGATAGTGATAATCATGAACAAATTCAGTCAAATTTGACGGAAGCGGCTAGTTGTTCCTCTGTCGACCCATGTGATTTCCTATCCAGCAGCGAGGCGGAAGATAGGGAGATGGATACGTCGAAACGCCGTAAGCTAGTATGCAATTGGTGCTCAAAGGTGTACTTAAATCCCGCATCATATCAAAAGCATTTGCGCGTGGGCTGTCGCAAGATTGAACAACGCACCAAGATGGATAGGAACACATACTGCGAGCTGTGCGACAAAACATTGTCTTCGGCAGGAGCGTTAAAGCTGCACAAAGAAGGCATGCACGAGAACGCCAAGCCCTTTGTGTGTGACCATTGTGGCAAGCAGCTTAAGACAATTACAGCGTTAAATGAACATCTGCTGGTACACACTGAGGATCGCCCGTTTACTTGTTCGATCTGCAAGGCTGCATTCAAAAATAAGGCCAGGCTGAAGGTACATTATCAAACGCACGAGGAACCAAGCTATATTTGTAATATTTGTGGCAAGAAGTTGCAGACGCGTCGCACATGGAATATGCACAAATTGGTACATAGCGAAGATCGCAAATTCAAATGTGATGTGTGTGGTGCGCTTTTCAAACGGTCGAAAACACTTAAGCGGCATTTAATTAGCCACACTGGCTTGCGGCCATATGTATGTAAATATTGTAAGAAAACATTTGCATGCAATGCAAATTGTCGAGCTCACAAGTTGAAAAAGCATCCACATGAAGTGCAAAAGGATGAGAATGGAGATTCGTCAGCAAGACTACAAGTTCCTACATTGGAGGAGCTGCGAGTTATGTAAGTTTATAGCGTATTGAAATTTACTGGTTCTAAAAAATAAAAAATCACTTTACAGGTCTCAAAAGCATCCTAATTAAATGCTTACATGACGTATTATAAATACAAAGTGGCAAAGAAATTACATTCTTCGGAATGCTGAATACTTATGAGATTAAATCAAACGTCCCCTAGCCTTAAATAAACTAGTTTTAATTAATAAAAATATTAAATTAAATACCTCTAAACGCTCAATTTGTTTTTCGATAAAGTAAACGGCTATCGATAAGGGCTGCAATTATCGGTCGGGCAATAAAATATATCGATGTTGCAGCTGGTGCTGAGCATCGATTGTTGAGCTGGTCATAACAAAAAATTGTTTACTATATTCTTAGCTGGAATTCTGTTGAATATTAAAATGACGGGAAGCACAGCTATTAAAGCGACGTCAGGAACTTCGTTGGCGGGCACCGATACCTCAGATTGGCATCATTGGTGTCGACTTTGCGCCAAAGACAATTCGGACAATGTAAATGTGTATTTTCGAGATGGAGATCAAACTTGGACAAGTGTCCTGGCTGTGGCCATTGGTAAATACTTTTGGGTCAATGTAAGTCAACTGATGCATTCATTGTTATACATACTGACGCAACTCTTCTACGTTTCAGATCAAAATGGAAGATGAGCTAAGCAATGCGCTATGCAAGGAATGCTATAGCCTAGTGGAGGATCTGATTGAGTTTTCCGATCGTGTGAATCGTGTACAAACGCTTTTCACGAGGCTCAACCAAGCGGGAGCTGAATCTTCACTCAGTTATGATGAGTTAAGGCGTGAGTGTGGAGTGCAAAAGGACGACTGGAAGCATATTTTTTCCAGAAATGAACAGACAGTCGAGGCCGCAGTTGATGCGGGCACTTCAGAGTATATTGTCGATGAAGTGGTTGAATCTTTTGACGATGATACAGAAATAATGGCCGAAATTGAAGACGCTGAAATAATCGAGAATGATGAAGACGTCTACGAAACGTACGAAGAGGTTGAAGAGACAGCAGAAGACCCGTACATAAAAAGCGAAGAATCAACGCAGGACGCAGCTTCTCCAATAGATCCAAAATCGAACTTAGAGCTAGGTGAGACTGATGCAACTATAACTACAACCACAACAACAATTACAATCCCTGAAGAAGAAAGAGAAATTAAGGAAAGCACAGCAGAGATTGACAGTCAAAGTGAGACGCAGAAATCGGAGAACGAAGAGACGTATAATGGACAAACACAATACAAGTGCATGTCCTGCAGCAAGTGCTACAAAAAGCCTAAGGCTTACAAGCGACACATGACTGAGATTCATGGCCTGGTTGCTACCGATATACCCAACCTAGAGTGCAAACGCTGCAACACCTTTTTCGCCACAGAGCATCAATTGACTGCCCATTACCGTAGTCATATGCCGGCGAAGGATAAGGCCGACAATGCGTGTAGCTATTGTCCCAAGTTATTCACTACACCTGGAGCCCTTAAGCGTCACATTATGTTCATACACGAGAATGTAAAGCCGTATATCTGCGACTGCTGCGGCAAAGGCATGAAGACAATCACAGCGCTCAACGAACACAAACTGGTGCACACGGATGAGTGTCCTTTTGAGTGTCCTGTGTGCCAGCGTCGCTTCAAAAACATGGCCAGACTGAAGGTGAGATTAGCACGTTGCCTACCGGTTCTTTTTTAATTAATTTACTATTAACAGATTCACTCGGATACGCATACAAATAATAATTATGTGTGTAACATCTGTGGCTTAAAGCTCAATACACGTCGCACGTTGAACATGCATCAGCTAGTGCATTCAGATGCTAAGCAATTCAAATGCGATGTTTGCGGTGCTGCCTTCAAACGTGGCAAGACCTTAAAGGCTCATCTCATTCTTCACACAGGCATCAGGCCATATAAGTGTAATTTCTGTGGCAAAGACTTTTCGAATGGCTCCAATTGTCGAATGCACAAACGCAAAACACATCCTAAGGAGCTGGCAGAGGAGGAAGCTCGTGGAGTGATGCGCTCCACGTTGCTGCCCATGATCACCGAACTAACTGAAACGTATGTTACTTCGAAGCGCGTAATTGATTAAAACTCAAGCATTCCCTTAAATTTTAAACAGCTCCAAACGCGTCAAGAAGCCAGCCAAACCAGGCACGGCACTGATGAGACCAAAAGTCACAAATGAACCTACTGAATCCACAATTACCAACCTTATAGATGAAGATATGGAGGAGGACGCTGAAGAAGAAGTGCTTTACGAAATTGTCGAAGAGTGCACGTAATTCGTACTCTATGGTGTTTCCTAAATATATTTTAGATGAATTAAGATCACTTTGTGAGCCATCTTTCATTTCCATATATACAATAGACTTTATTCACAAAATCAGCTTAGAGTTTAGGTATGAAAATGTCGAGCAATTTCCTCCGGGATTGTACAGATAGATCTCTAAATACTTCAAGGGCGGGCAAAAACCAAAACTTAGGATAAAAACAAAATGGACACATCACATGGTACACGATAGTTAACGAATTTCGAAAAAATAAATAACAAAAAAGATTGTTGTAACAAAAGTGTGTTTTTTTGGAAATAGCCACAATCCGAACATTTCACGGATTTCTAGTATTACCTGATATCTCAGATTGTGATTATCCTCTCATCAGCAAAATAAACGTTGCAAATACTTTGGAATGTACAGATCAGTATACGAAATATAACTTAAAAGCTATGCTTAAATGTCGCAAGAGAATTCATTCGACTTTTCAAGAATATCCTTAGTAAAGATCACATATCGGGATACAATACGAATACGAGTTACAAATATTACATATAGCTAAATACATATAACTTTAAAATTGTTTCGAGCATTACAATTAGTCGGCTTACATTAGGCAAATTGAGCATATTGTACAAATTTTTCAATTTACAAATTTCACTAAAAAACATAGAGAACATTTACGAGTAACTGCAGCTGTATTTTCGCAAGCTTAACTGGGCGTTGCAAACCCCAGCAAAGCTAGCAACACTAGCGCAATGCTGATTATGGCCATAGAATGACGCTGTGCATCAGCGCCACACGCAAGATCGTCGCGTGGATATTTATTGAGTGGATCTGGCTCTTCGCCAGGACGACATTGCTTGCCTTCAGCAGCAAAGTAGGCGCCGCACAGTTCATGGCATGGTGGGCACATTATGGCGCCCTTATGCAGCCAACCATTGGCGGCAATGCGTATGGACAGCTTCTGGCCGGGAAATGAGCACTTGTAGCTGTAGTTGCCCACCAGAATGTGCAGGCGGCCGTCGAAGCAGTTGTATTTGTAACAGCCGCTGCCCCAATGCTGCCATTCGCGTGTCTGGTGACAGGAACGCTCCTCCCACATGGATTCACTGTGATCGAAACACTTGGAGCCCTGTCCATAGCTCTCCAAGGCAAAGTTCTTCTCGGGCTCTGTTAAAGAATTGAACATTTAATAAATGTGAACAATTACGAGTACATTCAACTAACTGGGATTATTCTCCATAAAGCGACAATGCGAGCCGCGCACAATGATGTTCTTGCTGCGCCAGGTGAACTCCTGTATGTAGGGACAATGATCCGCTAGCGAAACGGAGCCGCCGTAGAAGCCCTCCTCGCCACTCTTGATGTTGTTGAGACTGTCAAAGTTCTGATAGACTTTGGGCAGCTCAAAGTCATGTTTAATGAGATTGCAAAGCGCCACTGAATTGCGGTCATCGGTGCATTCGGTTTGCAGCGGATCCTGCTTCACCTTGGAGCAGAAGGGATGTATGGAGCGTCCCCTAAAATGCAAAATATTTAATGCATAGATCAGGAGAGTCAATCTATGGCTTTGGCTTACCTATCGTGATTCATTTGTATCCAATCCTTGCAGCTGCGCATCGCAAAAGTGCAGCCCAAGCCTTTTCCCCAAGTCAGCGGCGTGGCCATCGAGTAGTTGGCTCGATACCAGCCCGAATCCTCCATCAGCGCCAGAGTGATGCGCGAAAACACCGGCGATTGTGTGTGCGTGCCCGTCATGGCCTCATTCTCCAGTATGCGCTTCTCCCAGTGCGTCAGCGCGGTGCCTTCGCCTCCCTGGTCCTCCAACTCGGCGCCCTCGAGTATGTCGCACTGGAAATGTGAGCGCACCTCCTTCACGACACGTGGCGTCACCAGCATGTCCACCACCTTCTTAACGTGGCCGCCACGCACAGCCCAATTGTTGCGCTCCACTTTGCGTATGGTGGTGTTGCTCCACTGATGTATCTGCAATCTGGAAAGGATTGAGCATTAGTGAAACCCAGAGTATGTATGTTAAATTATATTTCTGTAATTCATTTAGTCTATTTCATTACTTACTTTTCATTTAGGTATGGCTTGCCCGTGTCCGGTTTTCGTGGTGTGCGTGGGCGTCCTTCGTCATCGCGAAAAAAGGCGTACAGACTCACCGAAAAGCCGAGCGCATGTAGAATCTCGTGCTTCACGGTGGATATCAACGTCTGCAGCTCCTGTGGCTTGGTGCTAATGCTCTCGGGGCACAGATTCGCATGCCCGGCAATGGGGCGATCCAGTAGCGCCTCCTGCTGACAATGGGCCGCATAGGCGACCGTCAGGCCCTTGTAGCAGCGTTGCGTCTGCCGCGCCGACACGTAAAAGACAAAGTCGGCGTTCTCGATGCCATCGCCAGGCTGCGTGTTGCTGTCAATGCGACAGTTTTGTCCTGTGCTGTTGCACACGCGGCACACCTGTCGCAAGGAGTCGTGGATTAATTGAATGTCGAGGGAGTAGTACTGTCAAATCGTTGGAATTCCCCCTAACAATATGTTTCTTACATATGTATTCTATGCGCTCTAATTTAAAAAATTTAAGTTTACTCTACAGTTTGCAAATGAAATGAAATATGCCACCAACGTGCTAGAGATAGCAACGTTTTTCAGTAGCTAAGCTGTAGAAGATTATATAAGCGGACATCAAGAATATAATGCTTAAGGGTTCGCAGACAAGTCATTCCGTCTGTCTCAAGTATTCTCGCCTAACACTTAATTAGATGCCCCTTCTACCCTATGGATAGCGGGTATAGTGAGTCTGTAGTCGAACTTACATCCAGATGCTCGTTGGGCACCTGCACCTCGCCGCACATCGTCGTCGACTTGCAGTGATCGATGCAGTGAGTGTTGCCATTCTTCACATAAACCTGCGTGCTGTCGCATTTGCTGCAAATCGATACCAGGAAAGCCTTATTAATGGTCCAATCCCAAGGCCAAGCCCAAGTCAAAGCCAGGCGGCAAATGTCACCAATTACTTACCGATTCAATCGAATCACACCCTTCGTTTCGCGCACCATCAACGCCTGTTCCCAGAATTGCACCGCCTCCGGTAGTACAGTGTCCTGTGTACAGTAAGTGGGAGAGAACATAAAACGTATTATCGAAGCTGTTCTTGATTGAATGTAACAACAGTTCACTTACATTTATTAGATTGAATTTCTCTTCCTCCAATCTGCGAAATAAAATAGCAAAATTGAAAAGCACTCGATTAATAATGCTTCAAATGATTTCATCAGAATATTTGAATTGGTTTCGAGAGTTGTGTAGAGGACTTTTACTGTGAAAAATATATAAATCCCAGAGTAGCATCAGATATAATTTTGTTTGTGGGTAGTCTGTTTGTTTTTTTAATGGCTACAACTTTGGATTAGGTTAAAACATGCATATTTCAATGCATATTTTTATTTACACTATAGTTTCGTATTTTTTTATCTTTTCATTTCTTTTTATTCGTCTTGTTTACATCTAATAAACTTATGAATCTTTATGTTAATATCAAAAACGTTTCGCATAAAGCCGCTTCATTAGTTTAGCTTATCGTGCGGCAATAAAAGGTCAAGTTTAAACTTTTGTGGGCCACTGCATATGATTATGCGCTTTTTAAAACAATATCGAAATTAATTTCCCAACACAGTCGTAAAGAGCCATAACGACGACATTATTATATACAAACATAAAACAATAACTCGAATTATATTCGGGCAACCTCGAGACGAGAGATGCGTCCAATTTGTTTAAAGTGCGCAGACAATTAAACAATGCGCTGTTCCGGCTATGATTCCCTCTAGGTAATAAAATACACGAGTAAGGAAATAATGATTATATAGCTAATAATAAAATAATGTCTATTATTGTCATTCTCACACAACTACCAAATATACTAAACACGTTCAACAGATTTATTTTAATTGCCGCATGGAATGGAATAAATTATAGATTATATATTAACTGATTAGTTGGCCTGTATTATGCAGAGATGTAACTGATGATTAACGGCCAATTGTTTTTAACCTAATGTAGGCGGTGGTAAACTTAATGACAATTCGGTTATGCCCAGCCTTTATATAAGCATAGGTTTTATTGTTGCCAAGCAACAATTCCTGGAATTGACCTTGCCCGGGTGGCATTGGTGATGGACGTTGGCGTCGATAAGCTAAGAGAGTATGTCTGTGTTTGTGTGTGCGTGTGTGTGTGAGTGTTGACCTGGCCATTTAGTTGGAAGTTTAAATCATAGCCAAATTATGTCGCAATCAGCGTCAACCTTAAAGAGACACCGCGTTAATTTTTCAACAAATTGAACCGTCGACGTCGCGCAGCGAAAACCAATTTCGGAACTCAAGTGGGTTACTCAACGCCCCAAAACGAACGAACGGACAGTCGGACAGACGGATGGGGCCGTAAAGCAAACGCCTAACGGTAACTCGGCGTTGTTAACTTGACATTCGGCCAAGTCGCAGCGTAAACTGTTAACTGTTCACCATTCCACTTGGCCAATTGACTGACGTGCTGACCAGTTCGACAGTTGGCCGCTTGCCATTAAAGCGCAATTAAGCTAACACAGTGACCGTGGCAAAGTCTGAATCGGAGTCACTCTTGCAGTCGCCGTCGTCGTCGCTGTCGGTGTCGCTGTCTCTCACCTGTAAACGGAGTCATCGTAGACGAGCAGAATGCGCAGCGGCTGATCGGCCACAATGCTGCGACGTCGCCTCACATTATGCGCCGCGGGATCTTCCCGATCATCGACAGCCGCTTCATCATCATCGTTGGCTAGCTGAAGGCGCACGCCGTGCACAACCTGCAAAAAGATATGGAGAGTGAGATAAATCTTCGATGCACAGAGGGAAAAAAATCAACTTAAAATAATGCCTATTAGTAGATAAAGCAAAAAGTAGTTATTGTAAATAAATAAACTTTACTAAACTAATAAACCAACTAAGTAAATGTAAAAGAAACTTGTGCTTTACTCAAGAGTTTTATTTTGTTGACACTATATTTTAGACATAAATCCAATTCAGTGGTTTTCTCGCAGTGTAGTGAGAAGAAATGTGTTGTGATGGCTCGTTTTGGGTTTGAATGAAAGCGAAATTGTTGGTAACAATTAGATGACGACACGACGACAAAGGCCACACACAAAGACCAACTAACTGACGGACTGTGAAGCCAGCTAGTAGATAATTGGCAATTGCAAATTGCAGTGAAATTAATTTTTAAATTGCCCGCCAAAATGTCGAACGATTGAGACATCAAAACAAATGTCAATGATTTGGGGCTTTTCGGTGATTTGTTTTGCTTCGGTTTGCTGTTTTGCCTATTGTTGTTGTTAGTTAGCTCTCCTAGCCATTTTGGTTAATTTGTTAGTTTGTTATTTTATGTGTGATGTGGTATGCCCTTTGTTTTGGGCCATTGTGCAATGTGTGCCAATTATTGTGCATAAATTAGACACTGTTGAATATGCAAGCGAGCTCATTTTAATCTATTACAATTTTCAACGAGTTTATGGATGGCCGCCCAAAAGAGCATCTTTCAGATGCGCTTCAGCGATGTCAATAATCATTTTTCATATATATTTATGTAGTATTATTATTAAAGTGGAAGCCAGTAATTATAATTTAAATACGCCCCGAGGCAATTCAACTTTACTTTCAACTGCAGGAAAACGAAAGTGATGATCACGTTTGAATATTGAAAAGTTGGCAGCCGGAATGCTTGAGAGCCAAGCGCCAATATCGCAACTGAAGCCCAGAGAAACACAATCGAACAATAGAATTAATCTGATGCTGGATGGACACTTTGAGCGTAGATTGAGCGTGAGATCGACTCAAAGTGTTGCTAAATGGCAATGCCAGACACCTGCGTCTCGTTATAAACCATTAGTCGAGTTTATAGCTAAGCATATGAGTTGCTGTGTGCCGACTTCACTACAACAATAGAAGCAATTTATTTATATGTATTTATGTACTTAGCAAGCAAAGAATTGAACAAGAACTTTTAGACTGGAGTGACCTCGACTGTGAGATACTCGCTTCATGTATCTTCGCAGCTGAATCGCAGCGAAATTAAATAAAAAGGAAACAAAGCCAATGTAGTAAAGAAAAAACCAACACACAAATTTTAAAAACAAAAGACAACATTTCCGGAATTCGAAATACTCCCTGTCCGTCCCCAAGTCATCTAGCTATTGTGCTCATGACACTACGTCTGCTAAAAATTCAATTTTTTTGCTTGATTATTATGTCAAATCAAGGAACTGTCATGCTTCAGTGGTCTACACGGAAGATAAGTGTTTTTTTGTTTCAATTAGTTACGAATGCACAAACTTATATAAAGAAGAACTTGGAATTGCAAACGTGTTATAAGGAGGGTTTAGAGGCATAAGGGAAAATTTCATAGCTTTTGGATAGAACTTTTTAAACTAATTATTACCACTCACGAAAGCTATACGTAAACAATTTGCGAACTAATTATGCAACGTACAAATTCATTTTGTAGAATATAGTTTTGCGCACTTACAAACAGCAAATAAATCTTATTTTTGAATTAGTTGATGAATAAAAGTTGTAATTTTTAGGCGCATTGAGAAGCAAATACACGCATTATTTCAATTAGGATTGTCTTTAAGCTCTAGAAGATCAACTACTGGGACAAACAGGCGTACAGAAGAAATCGTCTTCAAGGTCTCTGGACTGCATTCCCTCTAATTAATAATACTCTTCTACTCTTTGGATAGCGAGTAAATCTATATGGTAAGCACATTCCGAGAACGTTGACAATCGATTGCTTACTTATGATATCATCCACCGGTGCGCCCCTCTACGTGAATTGCCTCGTAACTGCGACGATCGTTAAGAAAATCATTAAGATAACAAAAGTAAACATTACAAAAAGTAGTTTTTTTTGTGATCTCCCCGTTCGTGACGGCCCTCAACAGTGAACAGCATTTAGCATGATCTTCAAACACGATGCCCCTCCCTTTTACCCCAAACCCGCTGCGACATTCAATGGTTCATAATGCTGTTCATAATGCAAAACTGCGTCGCGTTTTGTGGCTTGAAAAGCCGTTTGAAAACAACCGCAAAACGGTACAAAGCATCTGTGAAGCATTCACCAGGTGAAAGATGAACCACAGACACCTGACGCACAATGCGATTTAGACAGCGTTGCATGCAACAACATGTGGCAAGTGCTGGCACTGACAACCTGTCTGCCTGTTGTATATGTTGCAATAATCTCAAGCCAAGAGGCATTGCCATTCCATCGCGCTTTATTAAATCCATTACCAACAACTGTCGATACGATACGCTATAAATGACGCGTCACAAAACAATCAGAAATCGCTGCATTTTTAATAATCATAAATAAACAATTAATGCGCAAAAATTCTCAAGTTGTGTAATTGTTTAATTTATTGAGATTGCACTTGTGTATTTTTAATCACAAGTTTGATTCGACTCGACCGGTTTGTCAATATCTCTGATGATTCAATGTGTCCGTTAATAAGGTTTAGAAGGGGAATACCCTCATACCAAATGCAAGATGAACCCCTTTTAGGAAGTGGACTTGATAAGGAAATTTGGGGTCTTTACGTCAGCACCCAATCTTTTTTATCTTATTTCATTTGAAATTATAAAATGACACAGTAAATGTAAATAATATAAAATGGCATAAAGCTTAGCGACTGTTTTCTGAGATTTGAAAGCCAGTTAATTCTGTCATTACATCGCGTAGATAAGCGAGCTCATTGGCTGTCACTTTATAACCCGTTCGTCTTTATATAGATCACTTAAAAATTGCGTCTTTCTATTAAATGCATTGAGTGTATGAATTTATCAGAGGACGATTTTTTAAGCATATATATTTCAGATTTTTATTGATATATTTACTTGAATTCAAAAATAATATAAATATGGCAGACTAACTTGAGCACCAATGTAAATTATAAATTGTCTTACATTTGAAAAAAGTAATATATCAATATAAAGATGTGTGATATATATAAATGCATTTGTTTAATTGTGAAATTAAGATAAAAATTAAGCGCATGATCCAAAAAAAAAGATGTTGCGATTATGGAATTTGGTCAAGGAGCTGGCGCCACACTTTCTAAGCACAGCCCAGCTAAGCGCCGTGTGCGCTTATTCAATCTGCGATAAGACGTAATGCTCAACTAGCTCGCATACTAACATACAAATTCGTCTACTATATCTAACAAATTTTAGTGGCCCACATTGGAGCGTATGCGACTCACGTTTAAGGCAATACAAATAACAAAGAAGTAGAGAGCAAAAAAAAAAAAGAGAAATGTGCCGGTTGTTATACTTGGCCGCGTCCAAGTTGGAGGCGCCTACTCGATTTACCTCCCGTATTTGCTTTTTTGGCTAAACACGTAAATAGCTAAACATGAATCGAGGCACGCATGCGTTGGGTGCCAATCGAGCAGACGTTGCCGCCACCATGTGCTGCGCACTGTGGACACTTAACAGTTGCGCATGCTAATTTAAACAGGTGAATCAATCGGGTAGCTAGCGAGTGTGACCGAGAGAAAGAGCGCGAGAGAGTTGAGAGGGGTGTGGCGTCATATTGAGTAATTATTTACGTAGCCAATCTGTCAATCGTTCCGTAAGTCATGCCAACCGTGACGACATTTCTTCGTCTACTATCTCTCCCCTTTGGCGCTCTTCCGCAGTTTTTCACCATCGACTGACTGTCACCTGCTCACCACCGGCCAGATCAATCGAAAGCTTTCAAGCTTCACTGCATTGGAGTGCGAGTGGTAGTGTGAGTGAGAGAATCGGCAAGTGAGCACAACATATATTTATGTGTGCTTTTCACTTTCATTTCAACGCTAACTGCTGCGCCCGTCGAGGCGTCTGTTGCTTTATTATTGTTATTGTTGTTTACTAATCATGTTTCCTTTTCGTACTTGTAGGTAAAGTTTATGTATGTGTGTGTCTGTGTGACGTCAACGTCGGTGCCTGAGGTATCGACTACTTTGCATGCCGGCGATACTTTATGGCATATTTGTAACTCTCGCTCTCGCGCTCGCGCTCAATTCACTTTGTTACCTCACCGGAGTGACCACAATGCCGATGCCAACGGACATGTTACTTAATTAATGTACATATAACATTTAATAATAAATAATCAAGTCACATTCACACACAATAATAAAAGTGATATTATACGCTCGGGATCATTCTAGTGGGCAGGCAGCAGACAGTCTTTACAATGAGATAAACCATTTTGCTTCGCTAACTAGTGTAAATTGGATGGAATCAGACAGTGACGGCAAGTTGGATAATTGCATTTGAATACACCACACCATACAGTCGTGTCTAGTTCACGCTGGCACGTTTCATTGCATCAGCACACACCCAATGGAGAACAACATGAAATTCAAATTCAATCTGAGTCTGCAGAGTAGAAATTCATCACGTAGGAGGAGCAGCTTAACAGTTTCTATGTATGTACGTTGGTTAAGGTGCCAATCGGCAAAACAAAAGACGCAATACTGCATGCTGCAAGGTCATCAACTGGGAAGCTGGACTATTTGTAAAGTTTGGACTAACTGCCCGCCATTGTATCATTCACAGTTTGTTTCTTTTTGCCATTTGTCATTTGGCAACTTATTGCGTTACACACATATACATACATACATATTACTTACGCATACCGCACATAAATATAAGCCCCAATTCACAATATTGGCCTGGCGTGTGTTTCAAAATTAGCCTCGAGCCATGCGGCATAATCAACTAACTGACTGACTGACTACTAACTGCTTGTGGCTTTCAACAAACTTGTTTCACCTGGCAATAAAACGCTGCTGCATCCAGTGGAGATAAATTGAACAATTTTATCTTTGCACTTGTTTGCTTTTTTACTTGCTTAACTATTTTTAAAACGCCTTTGATCTGCAGATTTGCTCTGGTACTTCTATGCTCTTTTTATTCACATTCACACACACACACACACACTGTGCGACTTAATTGAAAGCGAAATTGCAAAAATAAAAAAGTAACAGTAAATTAAGTGCAATAACAAAAAGTAACAGTTGATTTTATTCATTCACTTTCTCATGAACACTCACACAAAATGGGCAAGGATTGAATAACCAAATAGTGTTCTGCATTCAACATGTGCAAATTGAATTCCAAGGTTTCCAAGGTCATTCATACTTCATTCTGTGACGCATATCTCGTCCTCAACTGCAGAAAAAAGCTTTTTTACCACGCAATTACATGGATATTCATATTGGACTGTCTGTCAAGTGGCCAATTTGAGTGAATTCCTGTTATTTATTTAGTGTTGCTAAATACCTTAAGTTGATGGTAAGCGAGCGAACACAGTGTAATTACACTGAAATCGATGACGATGACAATAATAATTGGATTTCTGAAATTATTGATAATGCTGCCGCAATGAACAACAAGGTTAAGTTTAACGAGTTTTATTTGCAGAAAATTTCCGCTGGAAGGAAGCAGAGAAAAAAGGTCATTTCATAATCTCGTTACTCATCGTGATAAACATGATTATCTATATAGAGCAGAGTATCATGAGATGGCATGCAGCATAACAACGTGACAAATGATTTAAATTGCTCGGTTTTCGCTTTTTCAATTTATTTAACTCTAATTAAAAATGAATGCTGACTACTCTCGCGTTGGCTGGGCAACTGTCGAAGCTGTGGCAAGTACTCGGTCACTGTCAGTGCCCGCATTTACATTTGCATTTACATACTCGTCTAAATCCGCTCAATCTCCGCTGGAATCAGGACTTGGTAATGGGAAGTGGGAAGTGGTCAGTGGTGAGTGGAGGAAATGCTGGAACACTGCATTCTGAGCAGTTCAAGTTACGAATAATTAATATAATTGCACGCTGATTAAGTTCGGTTATAAAACGTTGATCGTGCTCAACTAGAACATACTGCGCAGTACTCGTAACGATGAGTTATGTAGTGTTATCGCATGGAATGTTAGCCAAGACCTCTCAGCACATTGTCTATTGTAGAGCAAAAGCAAAATATGATTGTCCAGTTACCAATACTGTTTGAAGTTAATTCCCCCTTGCTTTTGCAGACTTTTACTCAGAACCTCGGGCGGCATTTAAACCTCTTAACTCCGCCCGTCACAAGCAGCTGCAGCGTAATTATGTAAATGATCCGCTTTTGCGCAATTGCAGGTGACCTTTCTGCGCCAGAATACCAATTAAGTTGATGTCGATTGCTATTAGAACAACAAGTGGCGCTGGATTATGCCGTCAACAGCACCAAGCAACAAGTGCCACGCCAGAATGCAGCCCCCAACTCAATACATCTAAGCACAAACCATGCATACAGCTGTCTATACTCCACAATCCCCCTTATGGACACACTGCAAAAACCGTTTGGCAACCCAAAGCCGTTACAATCGCATGCGGTTGCACTGAATCTCAATCTAAATGCGCATATGATTAGCAACTTAGCAACTGGGATTAGTCAATTCAATGCATTGCTGCAGAATCATGTGTGTGAGAAGTTGCACTTGATTCCACTTCAATCGTTGAGCTAATTTCAAAACAATATGCATATCAGGTTACTTCATTTCTAATAAAATAAATAGCTCAGTATATGAGTTATCAAAGCGGAAGCTTATATTGTTTATTTGCGGCATTTTTAAATACAATTTGAAAGCAAACTTTACGGTTTCAATAACACCTTGTATGTAAAATTGAATATTTTAATCTTATTCCTCTAGTATTGTCGAGTTTGACCATCATTATTTTAGTACTTGTCAAATTTATGATTATAAAAATATTAACATTCCAATAAAAAAATTTTAATATTTTGATTACAAAAATTACCAGGAAAATCAATAGCTTCATTACAAGTTTTATGATCATCTTTATGTATAAGATGTATAATGTGCTTTCAATCTGCTTGAAAACAAAGACTTAACGACACCTTTGAAAAAAGTTATTTTATCTACCAGGAATGTTAATCTATAAGTGTTGTATATACCAGGTCTCCATACAAATTGTTTCTTACTTACAATTATAGCAAATATTCTTTATAATTGTTTTAATTAAATGTTATTGCACTGTACTTCTAAGCTTATATAGCCCACACAAATACATAATTTCTAAAGAGCATACTTGGCTTTTATAAATAGGAAGAGTAAATAGTATGTAAAGAGCACTTAAACAGAACTAGTTATTGTTGGCGACGATGTGAGAAAGTGGAGAATGGAATAGAAATGCGACGGATCCGAGACAATTTGTATTTCCGTTGAAAACGCAATGCTTATGTTTAATTTGCTGAGCATGGAATGCGGTTCTCCACAGAGTGGTTGTTTGTATTACATACAATTGAGATGCTAAGCCGCCTACGTAGAGGCTCCCTAATTGGAGCTCCCATTCCAGAAAAAGTTGGCGCAATTATTGAATTGCAATGAAGTCGCAACCAACCAATTAAGTGCGACTCTAATGAGGCGCTTATAGCAAGCAATTGAAGCAAAAACTGTGGACTGTGGAGGCGCTGTGATATCTGGTAATTTAACAATTACGAAAACTAATTACTAATGCACCTCCGAATTGGGTGTTTTTCTAAGGTTTTCCCAAGCCAGATTGATTAAAATATCTATTAAACACCTCTTCCAGAATATACAATTTGCAATTCAAAACATCTATTATAAGCATAAACTGCTCAAAGCCTTTATAGTTAATATACAAATATTATCATTTTGCCTACAGTTCAGTTGGATACAATCTCCATAATAATAATCTAGGCACTCACCTCATGCGCTTTGGGATGCTGATGCTGGCAATTGTGTGAATTAACCGCCACAGTAAGAATGGTCAGTTGAAGCAGCAGCAGCAGAAGCAGAAGATGTTGCATGGCGCCGTCCACTGTGTGTGGCTGTGGAACGCAGGCGGGAAGAGGTGGGCGCTGATTTGCTTTGGCGTTGGTTTTCGGGGGTATTTAATTACCCAAAGCTATGGGCTATTTATAGAACTAGGCTGTCGTCGTCGCATTCGCTGCCCGGCAAAAGATCATGATGTTATTGTTGATGAGTGTTGTTTGCGATAATGAAAACACGCAGCATTTAAACATTTGTTTGCAGTCTTTCTTGACGATGCTGATGCTGATGATGATTGTGTTGCATGCTTTATTATATGCGATCTTTGCTCATTTGCTTTTATGCTTCTTTCTTCACATTTGTTTGGCGTGCGTTTTTTTTTCTTATTTTTTGGTTTTGGTTTTGTTTTGTTGTGTATATTGTCAATTAACTCGCGCAGCGAAACCGGCTGGGCAGCCCAAGCTCCTTCCCCCTGCCTGCCATTCACACACTCACAACTAGCTCACACACACACACACACACTGGCAAAGACACAGCCAGTTACACAGTAAATTGGAATTGGGCTTTTCGGACTTGGGTGGGTGCGTCCGTGTCCGCGAATTTGGCCCACAAGCGGCCAACGCCAAACGCCAAACGCCAACGCCAATTGTTTTATTTTTTTCGTAGCTGTTTCTCTTTTTTCTAACTAGCAGCTAAAGCCTGCAGCGGCTAACCACAACAACAGTAAACAAGTAACGACAGCGACATCAAGTTAAATGTCAAATTCTCATGAACTGCATTGACATACGAGTCTGTTGATAAAACATTCACCGATTTGACAAATATTGAATAACACTCTTAATCATTACATTGCACTCAATTCAAACATTTTTCAATAAATAAAATCGTCGTGCACAACACACACATACGGAGCGAGAGGGCGGCGACGAGAATAAATTGGCCAAAGACGCGACACGATGCAATGCGACGTTTCACGGAACGTCTTAATCGGTGGACGCTCGCTGCCGAATTGACTGAAAGAATGAGCGAATGACACAGTTATCAGCGTGACCGCAAGCTTAAATTTACATATATGCTAGTTTACGTCTAAAAATATACCAACATACCTTATAGCCGCAACGTTTTGTATGGTCACATTACTGAATATTGGCGCTAATTTAGCTTGGAATCTAATGCTTTTATTCGAGTTGTAGTCGAACATTAAGAATAAAATGCTGCATAATTTTGTAAAAAGATTATATTTTTGTTATCATAACCTTTTTGGTCATGCTATTCTATGCCTGATTTCGTCTTAATAAGCTGTGCAGCTGATTTCAAACTGTACAGTTTGATATTATCGATAACCAATCAGCTTTTTTGGTGTTTACATAAATACCAGGGCAGCCAAGAAAAATGCGGGCAATTTAAAATTCCTATTTAAGTTATGCAATAGAAATTAAGTCTGTTTCATAATCCCATAATACTTCTACCATCAATGCCCGCTTTGCTTGGCCGCCGCCAGTTGCTTGCGCAGCCGAGATTGAGCCTCCACTGGCCATGATTTCAGCATATCGCTGCCACAAGGTAGACAAAAAGTTTTTGTGTAGTAGAAACTGCAGGTGGTATCTTTGCAAACCACTTTCGAGCACCGCGAGCACTTGACGCCTAAAGCTATATAAAACTCTGGCTTGGATTGCCAACGTGGCGGTGGCGCCTGGAAGGGATCACGCATGACAAATGTGTCCTCGCGGAAAATGATGCCAAGAGCAAACGGGGGCTCCCGGCCATAATAGTGCACGAATTCATGCATGTCACAGCAGCTGCATTGGAACTCAATCTGGGCAATGCGCTCGTCGTCGTCCTGCTGCGAATCCTGCGGTTCTTGTGACTGGGCAGGCAACTGTAGACGTTCAATCTCAGCGGCATCGTCTTTGATCAGCAGTTCCTCGACTTCATCGTGGTCCTCAAAGGTAAATTCACTGCTGGCTGCGGATGTTGAAGGTTCCTGCGACATGGCGGCACTGAAACAAAGTAGCAACGAGACTAAGATTTGTAACTATGATTCTTTACTGATTCGGATCTAGCCTAAAAATTATATACATTCAATTCACATTCAATAAATTCAGTTTTCTGTTATCGTTATGGGTCATTCAATGGCAGCATACATGCGCTTGCTGTTCGCAGCATCGTTGGGCCACCATTGTGGACGATCCACATAGCAGCGTTCGCCATCCAGCACAAGCTGTTGCTGCCCGCCCAGCACCGGCTCAATGCGCAGCAAGGCGACGCCACGATTTTGTGAGTGTCCTAGGACACGTCCAAGATTGGCGCCAGCCACTGATTTCACCGTGTAATTGGAACTGACCGGCGCCGTGAAACGCATGGGCATATAACGTTTGCGTATGACGCCCGAGTGATGCACACGTGCGGTTAGTTCCTGGCCCACATAACAGCCCTTGTTAAAGCTCACCCCATTAAGATAATCTGCATTTGCCTCCAGCGGAAAACATTTGCCGGGTGGAAGCTCCTCGATACCCTCACCAATGCCCTGCTTGTAACGCAACAACTTGTAGTTGTTGTCGCTGCTGTGCGCCGCAGCGACCACTTCATGATGTCGCCACAGATTCTTGGTGAGATTGCTCTGACTCAGATCGGTGGGCGCCAGAATGCGAGTACCCAACGCATCGAGCCGTGGATCAGGAGTAACAAATAAATCGTCTGTCTTGCGTCCTAAACTGGGCAGCTGCTGTTGCTTCTGCTCATTGTAAAGCACCCAGGGCACATACTCGTCGTCCACGGTGTCGATATCGATGCGTTTGCGTACGCGATATGTGCGCAGATGGCGACGAAAGTCTGAGGAGGCATCGCGATCGCATTCCAACAGAAAAGTGTCCGGATCGTTGGTGCGATATATGATTGTGTCGTACATCACGCGGCCTCCTCGGTTGAGGAACAGCGCATACATCGCTGCAGGTCCATTGGGCTCTTGGAGACGCGACACATCGTTTGTGACCAGACCCTGAAGAAAGGGCACCGTTTCGGCGCCGTGGACGCGTATCAGTTCGCGTGTGGTGAGCGGCTCCAAGATGTAGCCACCGTTGGACACCCTTGCCCCAGTTGCCCCCGTGAAGCGACTGGCGCTGCTAAAGTTGCGTATGCAAAGTTGCGCGATGCGTAAAAACTTGAAATTTTTACATACATTCATGCTGCAGGGGTTGGGTTGGTATGGTGGTAAGTACTACACCGTTTTGCATACAACTGAATGTGCTTACCTGAATTTTAAAAACTATTGTATAAAACTATGTTTTATTGAGATTGATTGTACAAGTTTAACATGAATTTTCTGACTGTGCTTACAGGCTGGACAGCTGACTGAGAGTAATTTGTAAAGTGTGCGTGACATCAAGCTAAATGCTATGACTACTAGATGCAACAGAACTTGCTACCGCTATGGAATACTGCGGTCATTTTAAACAGCTGATGCATGACGGCATGCTAGCTATGGCTGAAATAATCGATTAGGCTATCTACATTATGCAACACTGTAATTTCAAAAGAAAAATTTTTTTATGAGTTGCGCTTTCTCTATTGAAATGTAATACAAAATAAAAGTTTGTTATTAAACGTGGCTCTAAAATTATTTACATCAATAGTCTTAAACGTATTAACTAAGTCAGGTCTTGATCTTCGGCGCAATTTTCTTTGCCAACGCGTTCATCTCACTGTTCGATTTCTTCTTCGGCTTCTTCGTGTTCTTAACTCCATCGACTTTAACACCACGATATTCCGATTTCTTTGCAGCTTTGGTTATCCCAGCGGCTTGGCCATTTTCCTTCAATTTCTTTTTGTCTAATCGCTTCTTAGCGCCCGCAGAGTTCTGTTTATTCTTTGATTTCGGTTGAACTCCCGCTGATTTTGCCGCTGCAGCATCCCGTGCCTGCTTGGCGCCTAATTTCCTTACCGAGTACCGTTCCACATGAATGGGTCTATCATCCAGAACTGTCTCATTTAACTCCAAAGCGAGACCCACCGCGTCTGGCTTCTTGAAGCACACATAAGCGACACCTTTGCAGCCCTTTTCACCGTCTTGCAGGCATCGTATGTAGTCTATTTCGCCGCAACTGGAGAAGATCTCGCGTAGCTTGGGTTCATTCGCGGCTACAAGGTGAAAGAAGTTAAAAATAATCACAACAAAATAGAATTGAATTATAATTTCATACAGTATTTTAGATTTCCAACAAATACAGTCCGTTTGGCGTCAGCATCTGCAGCTCCAGATCGATCGTCTTCGTCTGCCGCTGTAACTCCGCTGGCTTTGACCGCTGGTGTCACTCGTAGATGACATTCTTTGAATTCGGAACCGTTCAGCGACAATGATTTCGCAGCAATCTCTGGACTCTCGAGCACCACGTACGCATTCAAGGAGCCCGCGGCCTTGCGCTGTTTGTGCTTAAACAATTGCTTGCCGCCTGCTGTACGCAAGCGTATCGATTGCACCTTACCAAAGGTTTGGAACAAACGTGTTATTTGTACGCGCTTCGTATTAATGGGCAGATTGCCAACAAATACAGTTGCCGCTTCAGCGGCAGGATCCCTCTCTCGCTTCTCGCCATCTAAAAGAAATGAGTTGTAAGTTGCAATCAGTGTGGGAAGTGCAAATTACTTTCCTTTATCATTAGCATTCCGTTTTGGTTTCGCTTTTTGTTTTGTTGCCTGTTTTTCGCTAGCAGGTTTTTCCTTAGTTGAGTTCGATTTTTTTACAGTTTTATTTGTAGCCGGCGCCTCCTTTGTCGCGTTTGGTGTTGCCGCTGCTTGCTTTCTCTGCTGTTTCTTAAGCTTTTGAGCTTCCTTCTTGGCCTTCTTTTTCTCAATTTTGGCCAAATCCGACACTGATAAATTCTTTGGTGTTTTCTTGACTTCATCAGCAACGGCTTCCTTCACAGCAGCATTTACTGCATTCGGTTTTTTCGATTTTGACTTCTTTTTAACGGCCTTGCTGTTCGCGGAAATGTTTAGCTTGTTTTCTTCTGGTTTTAATTCAACATCTAACTTTGACTTGCTCTTTGGCAATTTCATTTTATTTTAAAATACGGTCTGAGCTTCGACTTCACGTGTTGCACGCTAGGTATTGGAAAATGTTTAGTGTCGACAATTTAGTTTTACCACACTGACGATTTCAGCAGCTGTACCACACTGATTTATCTTATTCATCGCGCCATTCATTTGTAATTATTCACGCAAAGGTTGACCTAAAAAATAATTCCTTAAATATTTATTTCATTATTAATGGATTTAAATATACTATAAACTTAAACTTAAACTTAAATATAAGTGGTACTATTTCGCTGTAATCGATAGCCATAATCTTGGTAATTGCCACCACTATGCGGCTTGTTAATGTCATCCCTAATATGAATTGTTCTATTTTCGCCAAAAGTATAAATTGTTTTAAAAATAACTGTTTTAATTGACCCAGAAATTACCAAGCACTAGATTTAATAGAGATTTAAAGGGGAGCATTCCTCTTTCAATCAACAATCATTCTAGAGAGAAGCCATACAATGAAAAGATACAAGCAAAAATTGCGAGAAGTGTGGTTACAAATGCCAGAATTCCGGCCATGGCTGCGACGAGATCCCGAGGACTCCTACAGAGCTCGATGTCGCATTTGCAAATGTGGCGTCAACACAAAGCTATGCGACTTACGTGCTCATGCGTTGACCAAGAAACACATGAAGAGGAACAGCTCAGTTGAAATAAAAAGAAACGACTCGGTATGCAAATCAAGTGCGTTGACCTGCAATCAATTAAATGCAAATCTATTTGTAGAGCAACGAAGAGGACGATGCTTTGCTTGACCACAGCCCTGACTATAGATCCAAAGCTTCTACCTCGAAGCGCAGCAAACAAAACAGCTATGACGGTCGAAGTAGTGGCAGCAAATCAAGTCCACTTATTAAATCAGAAGCCAGAGGCAGCAATGGTCCCGACTATGAGGCGATTATTGAAAGTCTGGCATTGTACGAACCTGAACAGGCGTTGTTCTCAAATGAATCCACCACACAATCGGGCCATCCAATTGATAAGGATCTGCAGGGGGGAAACATAGATGAGGAAATGATCACAAATGCCGTGACTGTTGCGGTGAAGAACATGAAAGATTCGGCACAAATATTTGGAGACTTCGTTGCCGATCGTTTGCGTCAGTTGACAGAATCCACATCCGAGTATGCCAAGGATAAGATAATGCAAGTTATTTTAGAAGCTGCTGCGTTGGACAGGACGCAAGTGAAATGTATTGAAGAATCATCAATATAATGTATATTGTAATAATATAGTTATGTAAAATCGAAATAAATCCCACAATCAGCCTTAAGTACAAAGAATACACTTTTAAAATGTATTATCTTGTTGCCTAAAGCAGAAAAGACTCTGTTCTATATACAGTAGATAAAATCAATTAATTATCAGGAAAGAATGATTTATAAAAACTAACATAAATTATCGAAATAAAAAAAAAACAAATTGTATTTTAAACTGCAATTTATTACGATTATTTGGCGCCAAACATTTAAGCCAAATGAATCGAATACTTGCTAATTGCAATCGATAATTCGCGAATCGCGTCATTTATATTGTGAAATAAAACTGGTGCAGTTGGGCATTAAGCGGCAAATATGAACGCAGATGAAAATAATTTAAATAGCATTTCACCTGCTAAGAGACAGCTAAGTAAAGATGAAGATAAACCAAGTGGTGATGAAGTAAATAAACGCAGAAAATCAGAGAATGCTGAGGCGCCAACATCAAACAACAACAACGTAGTTATTAAAACTGAAAAGGTGGAACCCGAAGACGAATGCGTCTCGAGTGAAACAGCAGCAAGTTGCAGTAAAGAAGTAAATGCTGCTGCACCAGAGCCCAGCAGTTGCTCCAATGTTCCGACAGCACTTGTTAAGACGGAGCCAGTCGAAGAAAAGCAAGTAAACGCTGCTGCACCAGAGCCCAGCACATGCTCCAATGTTCCGACAGCAGTTGTTAAGACGGAGGCAGTCGAACGAAAAGAAGTAAACGTTGCTGCTCCAGAGCCCAGCACAAGCTCTAATAATCCGCCAATCATTGCGACAGCAGTTGTTAAGACGGAGCCAGCAGCTAGCACGAAGCAGTCACCGGAGGCTGACTCCTCTGTCTCATCGAGCACTTTGCGTCCCTCTTGTCGCTTTGGTATTCGATGTTACAGGTACAAAATAATGCATGTTGATTTACTTTACTTCCCTTCACTGCGACTTGTTTTTTTTTCTAGACTTAATCCCGCACATCGAAGAGCGGAAGCACATCCAGGTGACTCCGATTACCGTCGTCCCAGCTTTCCTGCTCCTCCCC
This sequence comes from Drosophila siamana, assembly GCA_035047445.1. Classification (NCBI taxonomy): domain Eukaryota; kingdom Metazoa; phylum Arthropoda; class Insecta; order Diptera; family Drosophilidae; genus Drosophila; species Drosophila siamana. Next base: position 11,255,792 of record JAWNPP010000004.1, on the reverse strand, counting down.
TTGGAACACCTGATTGTCCGTTTGGAAACGCGTGCTATCGTCGCAATCCATCGCATTTTCAACAGTTTTCACATCCACCAGACTGTAAGTAAAATGCAGTAGAAGCCAACAGAAGAAGCTGCTAAAAGGGCAAATCTAGTCAATTCTGACCAGAACATTCGCAATCGTTTGCGCCAACGACGGAATCAGACCCAAAATGGAGGCGGAGCATCTGCATTTTCGGACTCTGACACGGACGATGAGGACCCATTCCACGATGAAGCCGATTCGGATCTGGACTATCAGCCGGGGGCAAATCTAGATGATGACGATGACGGTGCCGAAGAGGACGACCTAGAGTTTAATAGCGAACGTCAGAATTGTGATGAGTTTGATTAAATAAGTAAGTTAAATTGTAAATATGATGTAGAGATTTGATTAAAAATTACACTTATATTGTTGAGTTATAATCTATAATAAAAAAAATATTAAATTTGTATCATTTAAAATGATTCGATATTAAATCAGGGGCTCCCATCGATCATAAAATGTCAACAGTGTTAGTCAGTTGATTAAAATTTTCACATAAAATCTAGCTACTTTAACAGTCTGAATTCTGGCTATCAATAATTTAACATTTTACTTGAATTCAATACCAGAAGTTGGCAACTCTTCTGTTTACCTCGTGAGTCCAAAATGTTATTAGCAACTCTGTTAAATTCATGTCTTTAAAATTACTGTCAGTGTTTGGTGTTTGGCAAGTAAGCCAGCACTGTCACACTTGCCCTTAGTCGTGTTTTTGCTTCGTATCAAATTTGTCACAATCTGTAAATTACCAGACGAGGCGCATTTCTTTTTTTTGTCAAAGTTTTTAATTTATTAAATTAATACGACTGGTGAATTGTGAATTTTTTCATTTATCAACAACAAAGGAAAGGCCTTAAAATGGCGGAGAAAAAAGTGCAGATGGCATTATGCCAAACATCGGTGGTAATGCGTACTTATTTATTTAACAATATTACCATATAGTATTCATTCTACAACAAAGCTTTTTGCTGCCCTACAAAATACAGACAACCACTGAAAATGCAATTATAACGCACTGTTTGTAGTTAATAATGCATACCATAATGAATCAAGAAAATAGGTAGATAAGGTATGACAAGCAAGGAAAAGAAAATTATCGTCGGGCCCATAAAGTGAAAGTTTTCTGAGTGTCAAAGAAGTTGTCAAGAAGGAGGCGGCATGTCTGCCAATGTAGATGAGGATATGTGTGTGGTTGTCGTACTGCATTCCATATGTTAAAAAGGATGTGAGTGACAAACGGCTTAAATGTGTATTACGGACGGCGTCTAGTTATTTTGGATTCAATTAAATAAAAAATTTAAGTTATTGCCATTATCAGCATCGACTGCGCCTATCTTAGTTCTTGATAATGCCCACTTGCGTGTTGCGTATTTTCTGCGTAGGTGAGAATGGGTACATATGTATATGCATGTGTAAGTAAGCACCATCGCAAACAATGGTAAAGCGGCCATGCTTGCAGTCAAAAATAGCACTTGAATTACACACACACATATATTTGTACAAACACTACACTCACACACACTTGATATGCAAACTTCACAATTGCAGTGCTAATACAGGATTCAGAAAAATGTGGGCTGGTCCCACTTCAGTCGCCTCTATTGGCCTGGTCCCACTTCAGTCAGTCACACACACAGCCACATAGCTCCATGGTTCTTATCTAAAAAACGCATGCATATTTCGTGGAGCAACGATTAAATTGATCTTGTTGATGTTTCGAAATCTCTCACGTTTTTTTTCTCTCGACAGCTTAAAGTGTATCACGCCGTTATTGAGGATGTCATCTCGAATGTACGCGACGCTTTTCTGGACGAGGGCGTTGATGAGCAGGTGCTGCAGGAGATGAAACAGATCTGGCGCAATAAGCTGTTAGCAAGTAAGGCGGTTGAATTGAATCCCGAGCCGGGTGAGCCGGGCCACCATCCACCGCCCATTGTGGCCAACAATCCAAAGGTAAGCAAGGTGTGTTATCGTTGCCAAGGCCAAAATCACACTATGTCATTTGATCGATGTACTGCGCGTCGTCCTCCCATCCACATTGTAATATGTATGTGTAATTAGTTGTAATTGCTAGCATAATTTGTGAATTAATTCTTAAGGTAACAAACTACGATTAAAACTTTATGCTCTTTTTCCCAATTACAAAACAACACCACAACAACCAATCGACAACAAAAATTGCCATCAAATCGCCAACAACTGCAACAACTACAACATCGACATCAACACTGACTGCTGCTTTTTATATGTAATTGCTACCACCATAAATTCACATGCGCTCACGCACATACACATACTCATACACATCCATCAACGCTGCAGAGCTCGAAGGTAATGCAGTCTGCTATCCACTCAGTTCGTATCGGATAAATATGACTAACTATTTGCATTTGCATTTTGCAGGCTGCCAATGCCAAAGCCAAAAAAGCTGCTGCAGCTGCGGCTGCCTCGCAACAGAACAGCAACGCTGGAGCCAGTGGGATGAACTCAACTGGTGGGGACAACAATAAGCCAACTACTCCAGCGGCAGCTGGGAAATCGCCAGCTCTACCTGCAGCTGGTGTGGGGATTAAGAATGGTGGTATTGGCGCCATCAAGCAGGAGGTCACATCACAGAATCCGCCACCGTTGCACCCAACATCGGGTGCGGCATCAATGCTGCAAAAGCAACAGGCTGCCGCTGCTGGTGGCGGCGGCAACACGGCATCTGGTGGTCAGACACCCATACCGATTGTTTCGCAATTGGATCCCAATCGCATTATGCCTGTGAATGTAAGCGCAAAACTTATGCTAATTGCTTAAAGACACCTTTTACAATTGTTTTGTCCAGATAACGCTACCTTCGCCACCTGGCTCAACAAGCTCGGAATCTCGTGTGCTCACTATACAAGTGCCGGCATCAGCGCTGCAAGAGAATCAGCTGACCCAAATATTAACAGCTCATCTAATTTCATCCATCATGTCATTGCCTACCACGTTAGCATCATCTGTGCTGCAACAGCATGTCAATGCAGCGCTCACTAACGCCAATCATCAGAGTAAGTCGAATTTTTATTGTATAAATCCGTCAATAATTACTCTTTTGTTTACTTAGAAAATATGGCCATTGCCAAGCAACTGGATGGAGCTTTGGATTCGTCTGAAGAAGATGAGAGCGAGGAAAGCGACGATAACATGGATAACGATGACGACGATGATTTGGACAAGGATGACGACGATGATGCGGAACACGAAGACGCTGCCGAGGAAGAGCCATTGAATAGCGAGGACGATGTCACCGATGAGGACAACGCCGAAGTGTTCGACACAGATAATGTCATTGTGTGCCAGTATGATAAGGTAAAGTCTAAACAATATCCATGTTCGTCTTTTATATACTTTTGATTTCTTTGCAGATTACGCGTTCCCGAAACAAATGGAAGTTTTATCTCAAGGATGGCATTATGAATATGCGCGGCAAGGATTACGTATTTCAGAAATCGAACGGCGATGCTGAATGGTAATCGACTCGATCACTAAAAAGCAGCGCGTAACAAAATGCATCCATCTAATGAAACAAACAAAAGACAAAACGAAATGCCTCACAGTGCGCCTTTAGCATACAAATATCAAACAAAAAAAAAAACACGTTAATAACTAACACTGCATCAGATCAGATCAACTTATAACTCCATGACCAAAAGATGGCAGCTAAAACAAAACAGCAGAATATCGATTGTCCAATTTAATTGTTTGGACATAACAGCAAAATATTGTATCTAACCATTTGTAATGCGTCATATTGAGTGCTGTTTCAATTTAACAAATTGTAATCGTAACTTATGTATTAATTACATTGCTGCATATTAATGTCAATAAAAACTGAAATTTTGTAATGCAACTAACCAAAAATTCTTATTTAATAATTGCTGTTACCCCATTTTCCAAGGACCACAAGAGGTATCGTTTGAATTGTTATAAATATTGTACGCGTTTATATAGGCTGTAAAATACATGTGTATTGTATATTTAAAATTACTTGTTAATTAAGGAGTACAGCATTTTACAAATAAAACACCTATAGAAGAACAGCGCGACAATGGCTAAATTGTTAATATTTGTTGTGCTCTATGTACACTGTATCTGTATAGTTTTGCTTTTCAATTAGGATTATATTCAATGTACATTACATATGCGCCCAAAAACGACTCCACATCTTCCACTAGAGCTGCCACTTGGACAGCAATCATTCAATTTGCTTACAAGCTTACGTCTAAACATTCTAAGTAAATGACTAAACTGAATCGTCATCGTCGATGTGCACTTATATAACTAAAACTAAACAATTATGTATGTGGGTGTATGCAATTGCTGATTGATCGATGTGACCTTCGATAAATGTAGATGCTTGACTGTAAAGTTAAATTTTAATGCATAATCTATACAATTCCTTAATATTGTGATATTATTTCTGCACATTTGTTATCCTTTAAAACAATCCATTATTTTAGTTGATTAGTTGTTTACGTATCTACTGCTTGCAAATAATGCTTAAAGAAACACAATTATTGTTTTCATCATCATCAGGAGTCGTTCTACAGGCGCTTTTCTCTTAGTTTAGCTGATATTTGTTTTGTTTTTCATCCATTTTCGTTTTGGTGATTTTGTCCGCGAACAATTTTGTGCTAAGCACCAAAAGTTGTTGTAAGATGTCCCATTAGAAAATTATCCTTCCACATACAATGTGTATGAGTGTATCGACGCAGGTCTGCCTAACTAAATATTAAGTTGTCAATAGCGCTATGTTGATTTCCTTAACCATTTTCACTCGATGCAGCATACGCTGTAGTGCATCCTGGCTAAGCGCTTGTGTGGAGTACCAAACGGGGGAATCAGGGACACAAGATCTTTCCGGTTGCAAGTAGAAAACATCGTTGCGCGTTTTTACGCTCTCCGGACTGCAAAGGAAAATAGCAAATATAAGTTAATTATATCAAAAATATTTATAAGAATGTACACCGACCATTTCGACAGATAGAATTCGTATAGGCGGACTGGACAACGTAGCGGATTCTCCTCATTCTCCTGCTGCTCATAGACCTTCTTCTTACGCGGATTCGCATCTATTTTATAAACCACAAACATTACCAAATATAATAAGTTTTAGATGTTATCAGCTCTTACCCAGACCCGCCTGCGGTGGATAGAAGCGCAACAAGACATTCCGCGTGCCGGGCACTTTGGAATTCTGCGACGACCGTTTCCAATGCTTCATAATGTGGGAGAAGGATAATTGCATGTGCTCCTCAACAGTCTGCAGCGTGAACAGTCATTAGTAAAGAAATAAGTGACAACTAGGACAAACTTACAGTTAAATTAAAATGCTTGGTATTGAAGAACATCAGCGTGCTGAGCAGCACATGAGGTGAATGGGCACCAAGTTGTTTGCATTCCCATAAATGCTCCTCTTCGACACGCGTCACAATATATTCTGTATTTTCAAGTTATCAACAATTAACATAAATTTAAAATTAGGGGAAGCAAACACACAACTTACGCGAATCATTGTAGAGCACAGAGAACTTGCGGGCCACTTCATCCAGACATTCCGTAAAGCGTTCGTAATACGGATCGTAGAATATGTTATCGATGCGACCATTTACATAAAGGTATTGCTGAATGCCTGCAGAAGACAAAAACATTAGTTACAGTTTTGGAACACAATTCATGATAATAAACTTACCCAGTACAAGATAATAAATAGTATCGGGTGCGTACTCTGTGCCATTGGGTTTGCGCACCTCCTTGACAAATAGACAGAGCGAATAGTTCAACTCGTCGGCAGTCATTTGGAGCAGCTCCGTTTTGAAAGGGCGACGACGCATCGAACTCTTCTCGATGTCTGCATTCTTGGTCATCACCCACTGCTTCCAAGCATTCACACCGAAAGTGTATTTGAGGAACATTTGTGCGTCAGGCTTCTCTTGTGGCTGTTGTGCCTGCTGTGATTGTTGCTGCAGCGCCGAGTGATCCATTTCACTGCCACGTTGCCTCTTCACCGGCGAGCGACTATTCCGCGAAGGGGAATCCATGACAGCAATGTTGCCACCACCTCGCTTACGACCACGAGGCGATCTAAATATTGTTTGGATACACAATTAAATGGATTTCTAAATAATCAAGTAATGTTTTAACTCACCGCTGCGTCGCGTCCAGCATGTGATGTTGCTGGTCCAGATGATGCACACCCATTTGACCCATATCATGGCCCATAGGCGACTGATTCGTTATCGTGTTTGTCGTCATGGTCGACTCCAGATCCACCGTTGTGGTCTGATGATGATTATCATAGTCGCCGGTGGCCATTTTCAGCGCTATTTGCAGCATATCATCGCCGTAGGGATTATGACTGGCCGCACTCACGTCCACCACTTGTTGCTGTTGCTGCTGCTGTTGTTGTTGCTGCTGCTGTTGCTGTTGCTCCAAACTGTTTTGATATTGCATAGTCACCAGGCCGGGATCCGGTTTAATTTCATTGTCTGAATCGGAATCTGAATCATGTTTCTCTTCCGCCACCATTTCCGCCATCATCAGCAGCTCAGCTTCAAGCGGATCTTCTGGCATTTTATCCTGTATCTTTTTAATCTCCTTCAAAATGCCCTGCGACGTATTGCGCGTTGTGGGTATAAAGATGGGCACCGGAATTGGCAGCGGAATGGGTACGGGGACCGGAAACGGTGCCGAATACATATACATCGGTTGCGGCACAAATATGGGCACTGGCACTGGTATTAGCACCTTGTTTGAGTAATCCTTTTCCGTTTGTGTGGCGCAATCGCGCACGGACGGCGTGCATTGTTCACCCTGCGAGACGGTCATTGGTTTGCAACTGATGTTCACATTGCGCACTGCCTTCGGATATGGCGGTACGGTGATAATCTTAGTTTCTGTGATCGCTGGTGGGAACTCAGAGCTGCTTGGCACGCCGCTGCCCATGAGTGAGAGGCGTGGCGGCGAAGGCGATCGGGCAACACTGTAATCCACGTGCTTGCGCGGCCTACCACGACCCCGCACTTCGCCGGTGCTCGTTGAAGTTGGAGGAGCTGCCAGGCTGCTCATCGTTAGTGGCGGCGGCGAGTCCGGTTTACGGCCACGTTTGCGGCGTACGGTCACACTGCCAATGCGCGCCTCCGTTTCACCGCTAGCCAAAGATTGCACCGTTGAAATAACAGGTACCACGGTGCCGCCGGCTGATTTATTGCCAGCTGTGGCATTATTCTTTACACCCTGCAAGTAGATTGAAAAATATTTGACTTAGTTAACAAGATGCAATACTTCGACTGTACTATTATCGTTCGCACTAACTTTACGCTTTGTTTTGCTCATTTGAAAAGCAGCAAGCAAAACGAATACGCGAATTTCCTCTACGGCGTTGCCGGATCGTGTAAAAAGCTTGAAAGTGTAGCAACAAACACAACACTAATTTCCATTACCTCTGCTAATTATTCGATGAATTATTATTATTTAGTGTTTAAATAAATCAAGCTAAGCTCACAAATATAACTGCTATAAGTTACAGATGCATCTAATGCGCATGTGTGGGATGATTAAAATTCTCTATGCAGTGTCCTATGCACGTGGATTGGAAACTATCGATTTGCAAAATTCCTTGCAACAATTGTCGATTATTGGAAGTCGCAGAAACTACGGCACATATTGCCGAAGAGAATTACGCAGACATTCGATAGCATTCATTTAACGAAAGTTTAAAGCCTTTGTTTAACTTACCGGTTGTGTCAATTTTAATTTGACCCGCTTGGGCAATCCAGTGGGAAATGGTGCTGCATTCTTATTAATGGCACGCGATGGCGACGATGACTGTTGCGACTTGCTGGCGGACGTCGAAGGCAAATCGCTGTCCAGCGTTAACGGAGCGCGCGCAAACTGATTTTGAAACTGCATCACGCACTGATATGTACAAAAGTTTCGCATCGATGCATCCGACATGGTCAGATGATACTGTGGCGTGCTGGCATTGCTGCAATTGTCGCACTTGGTCACTGCACGCGCCGAAATGTTGCAACTAACCCCGTGCATGGTGAGACAATTGATAGAGCAGGTGAGTGTCTCCAGATCGCCTTCAACTTTATAGATCATATCGAAATTGTACTTTTTCACCTTGCACCACTGACACGATACAATATGTCGATTTACAATGATATAAACGTTGATGCAGATGCGTGAACAGAACATTTTTGGCGAATGCCGATCGTTGTTATAGATGGTGAAAGCGTCTACGGTCTTGCGTTCAAAGTACTTGCAGCACATGGCGCAAGGATCAGCATTCACATTGCTAACAAACTTGAACGCCGAGAAGCAGGGGTTAGAGCAGAAATAATGTTCCTTATCATCCAGCAACATTTCGACGCGCACCGGTTTCTCATTGTTGCAAACGCCGCACATTTCGTTGCGCAGTTTCTTGCGGGGATTGCACATATTGTCATAACGTCGCAGACAGGCTTGAGAGCAAAAGTCCTTGAACTGATCCTTGTCGCCAACTGGCGCCAGAAAACCCTCATGGCCGCTGCTAATGTCCTTCTGACAGCAAGAGCACGTCTTCAGACCCTTCTTGTAGGTGTTGAGGCAAGCGGCACAGCAAAATTGTCGCACCTCGAAGCCGAAACGCACACAGTACTTGCCCAGTGCAATAGAGCTGACCTCCTGCTTGCAGGTCTCACAGTTGCCGCCAAACGATCGCTGGTAGCTGCCCAGACATTTCTCATTGCAAAAGTCCATTGTCTCCCAAATCAGTTGCTTTTCGCTAACATTTATCTCCTGTTCGCAGTCCGCGCAGCGACGTCGAAAGCTTTCGATGCGATCCAGGCGTGCGGCCTCCGCTTCGGCATTGGTGCGTGCCACAACATTGGATTCGGGTTTCTTGCTGGGTGAACGTATCGTAGTTGCACCGATATTTCGTACACGTATCGAGTGACGCTTCAGCTTAAATTTATCCGGCTCCTCGGCATTCAAAAGATTGTAGCAATCGTCGTTGCAAATATAATATGTGTCTTGCTCCTGACGCAAAAAGTATTTACAATGCCTTTGCTCTTTGCACTGCAGACAATCATTCAGTTTGGTCGTCGTTGATTCCGCTGTCTCTTCAGGTGTTGCATCTGCATCTGCAGCGGGAGTTTCCTCGTCAGCCAGCTCGCCGGATGCGCCACCTTCATCGTCATCGCCTCGTCCCTCTTGATTGCTCACCTCTTCGACCAAAAACTTTTTGCGCCGCAAAAAGTATTTGCCCGGCTGATCGGCCAACAACGCATCACAGCAAGCCTGGTCACACAGATACTCAAAGCTAGCTGCTTCTGTTGTCGCTGCTTCTTCACTGTCCGCCACGTCGCTAGCGGTGGCCTCCGTATTTTTGTAACGAAAGCCGCAGCTTTTCTCGGCATCGCATTGCCGACACTTATGTGTGCTTGCCACAATCCAACTGATGATAATTTTAGCTGCGCCACCTTCTTCACCTGCTTCCGCACTGGACACCTCCTCGGCCGTGGGTTCATCCGCATCTGGGGCATCTGTTTCCGGCGCATCCTCGTCGTTAGCTTCGGCATTCGCTGAAATTTGGAACAATAATTATTTGCTTATGTATATGCTAATAACTATCAAACAATTTAATGCAACTCATTCCACCTTTAGCACTTTCTGAGGCTGTGACTCCTCTAGCTGCCAGCTTATCAGCCTGAACAGCTGCTGCCCAGTTAAAAGAGGGAGATAAACTTGGCTTAGCTTACAACTTAAGTATATCAATCGAAAGGGATCATTACCATTTGGTGTTCTTGGCACTTCATCCGTCGAGGAATTTGCTTCACCTACTGCATCCTGCTTTTCGCTGTGTTCATCGGTTGCATCATCTGCCTCAGCGGCGGGGGACTTGGAAGCTGCTGCAGCTGCTTGTGTTTGCTCAGCGGCTTCTTCCTCTTCAGCTGCTTTTTCGGCATTCTCACGTGCCTGCTCCTTTTCGGCCTCGGTTACTTCCGTCTCAGGATCGTCAGGTATGAGACAAACATCCGACTCCTCGGGCTCTAGCACATTTTCAACAGTATCTACAAGAAAACCTATATTACCGATCCACAAATTATTGAGATTTATTGCAGCTCACCATCACCATGTTCTGCCTCGGCAGTGTCATCCAATTGCTCCGCGTCAGCTTCACCAGAGTCATCCAGCTGATCTGCTTCAGCTCCATCATCTAGTTGCTCAGTATCCCCTTCAGCATCACCTCTATCATCATCTTCTTGCGCCGCAATATTTTCAGCAGAACCATCTTGATCCTGATCTTCTATTCTGTCCACTTCATCTCTGCCCTCTGAGGGCGAGTTTGATCCAATGGCTTTGCCAGCATCTTCGTCTTCTTGCCGCGAATCATTGCCTTCGGAGCGCATTTCCACATCGTCAGCTGGCTCCTCTTCAGCACTTTTTGCTGGCGCTGCCGCCGCTTCACTTTCTGCCTCACCATCATCCACGTCCATGGCCTCTATTGAGTTGGATGGTGCACCATCGACGGCATCATTATCACCGGCTTCCTCCTCCTCTCCTTCTACATTCTCAAAGGCGTCGCGTTGGTGCTGTGAATCGGTATCACCGCTGGCGTCCATATTGCAATGCTCCTCCGGTTCTTCATGTGCTGCCTGAGGCTCCTCTTCATCCACCTCGGCCGCGTTTACTGCAGATGTATCCAGCTCTGTGTCAGCATCCTGCTGTTGTTCCTTCTCCTCGCCATCATTTACTGCAGCATCTGTTTTACCTTGTGATTGACTCTCATCCATGTCTAAAGAACCTTCAGAGATTTGATCGAAATCCTCCTCCGCTTGGCCTGTTGATGTTTCCGCGGGTTTTTCAACGGTATTCGCGTCCGATGCAACGTTTTCTATAGTTGCATCTTCTTCAGCTGGCGGCGATGTTGGCGTATCTTGTACAGCTGCGGTGCTTTTCTCTTGTTCCTCATCCAATTTTGAAGTTTCGGATTCAGGCCTTGCACTGGAATCCGCACCAAAGGAATCTGAACTGGATATTTCCTCCATTTGGAACGATTTGATCGATGCTGCACTGTGTATTTTTTAGACCGGCAGAAACCGAAACATTAACTGAAAGTAAGTAAAACTAGGTTTACATTTTGTTTTCTTATTTTGCTAAATTAAATGCATAGTGCACAAATGTGCGTGTGTATGTTTATGTTAGCCCCCCCAAATGTCGTTTCGCGCGCATTTCACCCCCACTGTCTATCGATAGACTTGTGTGCAGCGATAAATATCGAACGAAGTGCGAGGGTCTCACTCCACACCGCCTAAAGTGTGTGTACAAAACGTCACAAACACACAGACATATATACACACACATTGTGATGTGGTGTACAGTGCACAAGAAAACAAAACATGCGCCAAAAAAAAATAATATTCCACTTTTTAAGCATGCAACACTATTAAACTATCTACTTTGTATCATTAATACAACTGCAATTACTTTATATCTGCTGCACAGTGGGAAGTGTAGTCGCTTTCTGGCGATTGCGCCGTTTTAATAAATCTGTCTAAGAGATCCGACGTCGGCAATCAAAATCCAAGAAACATTAACTGCCTTTCATTGCAAACACAAACGCATTAACTTTTTTTCCGGTTGTATTGTGTGCAAACAATTTTTGCTGAGTGTTTACACGGTTTGCAATTTGCAATTTATATTTTTCAAGCACTGTAACACTGTAACACCCGGAAAAATGCTGTACAAAAACCACAAGTTGAGGTCCACACAGGGATGGCTACATTTATCGATAGTCGTAGTTCAGAGTTAGGTGTACCAGCGCTTGTCATCGCTGTATTGCATAAATCGAATAGATTGCGGGCTCAAACTCATAAAAAAAAGTCAGAAACATATTTTCAGCATGTATAAATAGTGTTTTTTTTTTTATTTATATCTCGAGAGTTTGGATTTCATTTAATCGATATAAACTGAAATAATTGAATTTGTTGATTATGTATACACTGAGCATATGGCTGTTAAGTAAGGAGCATATATTAAATTTACTGCATAATGCAGATGTATTAAGTTTATACATAATTTAAATATTTTGTAATTTAGTTTACAACCTATCCATTCTGTTATCATCAGTTTGTTACAATACAAAAATGCAAACATATTTCGTTAAGGATATAACAAAAATGCAGTGATCACTGTTAATAGTTTGGCAATATTCTGTAATGTTTAACAGAAGTAAAAAGTATATTATCTGAGAGATAACATTGGCAAATTCGTTAGTCATAAATATGTTTTATTCGGTTTGACTGCAAAGTGTTACTCTCTTTTATTTTATGTATATTATGCCTTCTCCGTCGAGCAGCATATCTGGAAAATATTTGCAAATCTTAGAAAAGTGGGGAAACTGTTTGGTATTTTTAAAGTTTAGCTCATTTTCGAGCTGATATTGCTGCACTAGTTGTATTAGCTCCGCTGTTGTTAATGACTGCTAAAATACAAGTATTTTTGAAGTTTGGTATAAATTCAGTATATTCATTTGCTTACATCGGTGACCTTCCAGTGCTGGATGAGATAATTAAAAGCATAAATTTGTAATTTCATAATGCTTGGTTGGCTTTTCAGCTGCTCTGTCTGTTCCAATATTTTCTGAATATTTAGTCATTTGGTAGAATACATATATATATGTATATATACTATATACTCACTGCTAAGCAAGCACTTTCCAGATCGACCATATTGTGCTGGAAGGCCAAATTGTAGGCGGGAATTATATCTTCCAACGGCCATTCCGCGTCCTTCAGCTGCTTTGAGAAAGTATTTAGCATCTCTGGCATATTGTAGGCAGACGAAAGTATGTAGATATCCCCAATGATACGCAGATCTGCATGCGAATTTGAGATCTCAAAGGTATATATATATTCTAAGAATATTTCGACACTTTCCGGCGACACGCCATTGATTTGCAGCACTCCATTCCATTGTTTGTTCTGGAAAATGTCCTGTTCCAGTTTTTCGGAAGCGGTGGCCAAAAAGATGCGATGACATGGAAATTTCTTATAGCACAATTTTCCATCCTGCTGCTCTACATTTTGCGGCACATGAACCTCACAATCCGCATCATTTCCACTGCGAAAATATTCCAATCGACGCTGTCGCATGTAGGTCCGTTCGACTTTTTTATCCACAGAAGATCTTTTGCTAGCATTTGTTGATTCAGGCATCTCCAAATTTGGCGGAGATGTAGTCGGACTCTTCGTTCTCGAAGTCATGCCTGATATTGCTGGAGATTCATTGTTACTTTTTGGTGTCGCCGACAAGCGCTTGGCATCTTGATTGGAATTTCTGCGACCTTTTTCCACCTCCGGGCTTCCAACCAAAGATTGAAGTTTTGCTTGTTCAGTGTTTATTGAGGGACGTTTGCTCTGTGTATTGGACTTTATTGGAGTTTTGGGTTGAGACTCATCCTCATTCGCAGATTGTGCCTGCTCTGGAGAATTTATTGTGGAGTCTTTACTGTCTTTTTTGGAATCCGACATAATAACTAGCAATTTAAAGAGTTCTGACTGGAAACGAAGTGCTTTGCATTACTAACAAGATAGTTACAAAGAATATGAATAACAAAAAAAAAAAAAACAAATGTGACCAGAGTAATTGAAGCAGTTGCATTTGATTCACATGTATTCATTATTTTATATTTCTTTTTCTATTTTATATATAACAAAATCGGTTTTAAGTTATAGCATATTCAATTTATTAAATTCGAATATAACATTCAAAGCTAAGTTTCATGCGTGTACAATAGACATTCTGTGTACATACAACATACTTAATACATCATCATTTGGTACCGAAGATGCTTTATTTCCTGTTTACTATTTTTTAAAATTCGAATTTAAAATCTAATTAATGGGATGCTTGAAAATAAATGGAGCACAGTAATCGGATAAACAATAAATTTAAAGTGTCTAAAATTCGTATATGTACATAATATATTCTCATATATTAATCATTAATCATGTATTGCAAGCTACGTCGTCTGGATCTGCTGCGTAAGGGCCAATTGGTGGACTGTGAGCTCCACGTTGCCTACGTGGACAACAGCAAGAAGCGCTGCAGTCGCCAGTTCCGCTGTCACAAGCAGATGCTCGCCTCCGCCTCCGCAGAGTTTCAACGTCTAATTAACGATCCAGAATTTGAGCGAAATAAGCGGATAATCCTTGTGGATGACGCGTCTCCAGATGCCTACGAAGCCCTGTTGCTCTACATTTACACCTATGAGATATATAGCGCCATTACCGTAGAGATGTGCGCCGAACTTATCCATTTGGCCAACAGATACGACTTACCCGACTTTATCGATAGCTACATTAGCAAGCTGGCGACACAAAACTGGCCCATTGGCACCGTGCTCAAGATCTTTCAGCTGGCGAACGATTTCAAGCGACCGTCCATCATGCAGTTGGTGGGCCAGAAGATTGTGCCCGTTGCCACCCAAGTGCTCAGCGACAACTCCTTTCTAGGGCTAAATTTATCGCAGCTGAAAGCGTTGATGATCATCCTCAAATCATTGGGCACTGTATCGGATCAGCAGCTGTTGTGTGCCCTCAAAAAGTATCAAAAATGCAATAATCTGAATTATTGCAACATGGCATGCTTCCAAGAGTTCGTGGGCGTGGTAAGTCTCTTTGGTAAAATGTTATTTGAGGCTGATGGCACGTTGTCACTGAATGGCAATGCGCTCGCGATGCCTTACGTTCCACCTGGTGTACGAACTCCACCGCCATCGGCAAATATCTCGGGAACCACCGTAGCGCATCAGATTGAGGATAACAACAATAATGCAGAGATCGAAGATGATAAAGAAACGCCAAAAAGTCAATGAAATGCAGAATTTAGTTTTCATTTTATTGAGTGAACTCAAACGGATGCAGAGAATAATAAAGATATAGATGTAACATTAAATCGAAATTGCTTAAATCATAGATGTACTATAAATAATTGATGAGATATTGTTGTGGTTCAATATCAATCGAAAGATAACAATCTATGTGTGTGGCATAGGTCAACTAATCAAATGGGAGGACGACTATAAACCTATAAAGATGCTGAGTACATTTCTACGATATGCTAGCGAGCCGCGATGACAGCATCGTGACGTCCGCGTCTCGAGTGTGATTTATGTTCATGCTGTGTCGCGGCTTAACGCTCAGAAAGTCATCAGTGTCTAGTATGACGTCCTCCTCGTCCGACAGCTCTCCATCTTCGTCCTGCTTCATGCTGATGGGCGACGACACCGAATGATTGTCTAGTTCCTGCTTAGTGCCATTCTTGTTTGACAGTGGGAATCTGGCACGAGGGATGTTGAGACCGCAGCGTGTGGTCTTGAATTTGCAGGCCACTGCAATGCGCAGGTTGACAATCAGCGAGAAGAGCTTGACTGTTGGGCCGACTTTCAGTTTGAAATATGTGGCCAAATCGTTGCGTCCCATCATCAGCAGGGCCCGTCCATCGACCTCCTCGTCGAAGAGCTGCTGCGCGATCCTGGAAGACTTCAGCGCACGCTCCACAAACTCATACACATCCCAGTTGGTCCAGTACAATGGATTGGTCTTCACCTGCGACAAATCAAAGTCGCTGTTCTTCTGCCACAGCTGATAGTTGCGCTGCAATTGCGGCCCATAATCGGCTATAATGGGTTTGGCAATGGACAGCAAGAGTGGCGTTGCTGTCGGCGTATCAGGTTTAATAGTTACGGGCTCCTTCTTCACCTGCACCGAGGGCGTCGGTTTGTGCTCTTCACGCTTCAACTTGGCTTTAGGCTCTGCATCCAAGCTGGGTCTGGGCTGCTCCTGCTTCACTTGAGATTTTATCTTATCGGTGGCATTGAGCTTTGTATGGCTTAGGCGGGACAGCAGCAGAGGTGCGGACGCTTTCGGTTTGCTTGTTGCGGTGGTGCTTTTGCTTTTGGCATTGCTCTGTTTGATGTGTTCGGGTGGCACACGTGGCGGCTTTACGGTCTTGGCGCGCCACTGACGCCAATTCTCTGGCGCATAAGGACAGCAATCGCGCAGCGCGTGTACATTGAGATTGAAGCGTTTGGCATTTCCAAAGCCGCGGCAGCCCTCCACGTCGCACGGCATGGGCGAGGGGCGTTGCAGGAACCCCGGTGGTGTCTCAAGCTCATGTGAGGTGGCCTCACACCAGCCAATGGGATGCAGATCGGGACTGTCGTCCTCCAGCCAGAAGTAATACTCCGTCGGCCAGCAATCCAAATGCAATTGCACACGATAACCCTTGCGCGTGATGACCGTTGCGGGACGAATGAGGCAGGGATTGCGTTGATCGACCACCTCGAGTTTCATGCGGGGCTGGAATTCCATGGGTTCGCGTGGCGCAAACAACTCCACAGGCGCTGCCACGCCACCCACCTCGGCAATGTAATCGGCCCAATTGAAGACCACATTCTGATAGTCCGGTGGCACAATTAGCTGCTGGCGACCCTCGTGCCAGCTGCATGGATGTATATATGGGGAATTGACATGCACCCAAAAATCATAGCAATCATCCCAGCCATCGAAGTGCACGCGTATGCGCTCATCCAATATGTCGGCCACGGTCGCCACACAAATCTTGCCGGTGTCATTCAGGTCCTCTGCTTCCAGATGCATGCCCACCTGAAAGCCATTAATGCGTGTCTGCGTTGGGCCATTGAGATGAGTGAATAGCGCTGTGGGCGCTGCCTTAGCATTGGTTTTAACGAGATAACGATACCAGGTGAAGCGATCGGGGCAATAGCCTTTGGGCACCTGCAAGACGTGCGAAGTGCGCTCACACCAGCCCGGTGGAAAGATGTCCATCGAGTCGGCATTCACCCAGAAGTCATACATGCTTGCATAGCCATCGAAATTGAGCTTCAAGCGATAGCCACGCACCTCGACAATGGTGCAGACGCAGAACAGCGAACAGTTCTCGGGATCGATGGCCTCCAGTTTCATGCCGCGCTCAAAGCAATTGGGCTTGATGGGAAACGGATTAAGGAAGAGATGTATGGGCGCTGCGGGGCCAGTGTCCTTCAACTTGAGATACTCGGTCCAGCGGAAGGGACGCTTCGCTGACACCGATTTACGTTCGCCGCGTTTGCGATCGCGTTCACGCTGCTGCTGTTGTTGTTGCTTAATTTGCTGTTGCTTGCTCTGCAGTTGTTGTTGTTGTTGCTGCTGCTGTTGTTGTGGCGGCTGCTGCTGTGGCGCGTGGCCGTTGCTCAGTTTAGCAGCCTTGCTATCGCTACCATTACCCGACGCATTTGGCTGGCGTCGTTTGTGTGCGCGTCGTACACAGCAAATGGAACAGAACTCTGCCATCAAAATAAAAGTAATTAGTTTTCAAATAATTGCAAGAGTTCCAAGTTATAGTTAACTTACTTGGCGCCAGAAAATCGGAGGCAGGACCATGACAATTGCAGCGCGAGCACAAATACAGCAAAGGATGTGAGCTATTTGTGGGTCGCCTAGCGGGACGATCGAATATCGCATGATCAAAATAGCTTGCCGGGGCCTGGCGCGGATCACAACGCTCCGACAGTTGCAGCAGATTGAAATGATTGAGCCCGAAACGCATCGTAGAATTCTGCAGCGTGCCCGGCTGTTGATCTCGCCAACGCAGCATGCTGAAGTTCAGCTGCATGTTGCGCTTATGATTGTGTACTTTGTCTGACGATGCTGTTTGCTGCGTCTCCGACTGCTTGAGAAGTCGCGCAATGGGTGTTAGCGAGATGCTGCCAGTCGTTGAAGTCTTGGGCACTTTTTTCGAGGCTGCAACGGGGGGCGAGATTTGATCGACCTTTTCAGGGCAATGCAGCGATTTTTCAAAGTCCTCCTTGGACACGGGCAGCGTTTCGGCTTTGACAATGCTAATCTGCGCTGGCTGCTCCTTTTCTATTGGTTGGTTCTCTGGCTGCTTTTGTGGCTGCTGATGCTCTGGTTTCGCATCTTCTGGCAGTACAATCATCTCCAGGCTGCTGCTGCTGGTACTCGTTAAGTTGCTGCTCGCAATGCTTGCGATGCTGCTGCGACTTGCGGTTGAGCTCTTTCTGGACGTTTGTGCCGATGGCGTGCTCAATCGTTCTTGCTGCTGCGACTGTTGTAGCTGCTGCTGGTGCTGGGACAACTTTTGCTGCTGCTCCTCTTCTTCGTCATCATCATCGTCTATAGTGATGGTTTCTATGGCTATGGGTTGTTCCACCACGTCGACTTCTTTGGACATAATGGCAACCGAGTGCCGACGCTCACTTGGCATACTTGTGTCTGTGCCCGCTACTTCTGTGTTGCCTGCCAAGGACTTGGAGCGCTGCAGCTTGTTGGGCGAGACGCCAGCTTGGCTGCTAGAGCTGGCTGGTGTTAATGTTGTGGCGTTTGTTGCTGGTGCGGGTGCCATAGGTGGCATCACCACAGCCAAAGTGCCACCTTGCACCTTCAACAGTTTCGCGCCATTAAAACTAACTGATGCTGGCAGAGCGCTGATCTTTAGCTCTGGCAGCATGGCACTTGCTGGCGGATTCAAAGGAATGGGCGTCGTCATCGGCGTAGGCATGGGCGTAGCCAAGGGCAAGGGCATCGGCGTGGGCATCGTAATGGCCGCCTGTGGTTTGGGCGCTGTCTGTGCGGCTGGAGCAGCAGTTTTTCTCTCCGGTTCCGGCTTGGCACTTAAATTGCTGTTGTTACTGTTGTTGCTATTGTTAGCCTTCAGCGGCTTGCTGAGAAAGAGCGCTCCCGAGTTAGCCTGCGCTTGGACCTGGCCAAACTTGAAGCGTATTTTCTCCACGGCCGCTTTGCTGAGTATGACGGGAGCTCGCGATTTCAACGGGTTCGATGATATCAATGAAATTTGCGGCGTGGCAGCTGCTGTTGAAGAGAGATACAAAATGAGAATATTATAAACTTGGCATTCCCAACATAATACAAATATGCGAAGACATCCAACTAACAAATATTAAACAAACACTTTGCTTGACCAAATTGAAAAGTAAAAACAATCAAAATTCACTTAAGTGCAAATAATAACAATAATCAATATTGTACATTATATAAGTGGCATTATAATAATAATAATCTAAAGGCAACTGCACGCCACACAAAACCGATAAATTCTTTATTTATGACTCATAGTGGAGCCGCTTCTAAATGTAAAAGTATTTTTATTAATTGTAAGTTGTCACAGAATTACAAGTTAAAAGTTATGTTATCCTCACTTAATGTTTTTGGCACGTTTTGTGTGTTGCTCTTAAAACAACGTTATTCATGTTGGTGGTGTTTTTGTTGTTTTTGGGGGGCAGCTGCAGCAACTGCAAAAACCTGATCATCGGTCAGCGAGTCTTAGTTTGTTGGTGTTGCTTTTTTGCATATAGTAACGTTGATAAACAGCAAACAACAAATTAAGTACGTCGTAAGTAACAGTAAGTGACGACTTATCCACACACACACACAAATTTGGTTGATCGAGCAACAAACAAACAAACGAGCAAACAAACAAAAATTAATTAAAAACGTGAGCTAAATAATATGCTCAAAAATAGCCACATGCAACTTTATTTTCGTGCTCAAACCTTACGATACACAACGTTACAACAGCAAAAAAAAAAGAGTTAAACAAATGCTGCAAATAAGCAGCAAAAACACTCAATAATAGTAAAACTAGTAAAGTAATAAGAATAATAGCACACGCACACAGTGACAAAACTAAATAATCGAGAGAGACTCGCAACACAGCAGCAGCAACATCGAATCGAATCGAAATGAAACTGAAACTGAAACTAAAACTGACAAACCCAAGAAACCTCGAGCAGACAAAATATGTTTATGAAACTAAGTTTTAAGTATCGAGTGCTCATAAAATACTAAAATCGCGATCAATCGCAGGTACAATTTGCATTATATAATTGCTTAAAGACTTACCTGATTTGTGGGTCAGCAGTGTCAGCGATGTCGCGGCTGCTGTTGCGGCTCCTTTGCCACCATTTTGTTGCTGCCCTGCTGCAGGTCGTATCATTAAAGGTTGCGATTGACCTGACTGCTGTGGTTGCTGTTGTTGTTGTTGAGTATTGGTGGAATTAATGTTGGAATTTTGGCCACTGCTGCAGCTGTTATTACTTATTGATTTGGGCGTTAAAATGGAGAGCAGCGGATTTGTAGCGGATTTACCATTTGGTGCTGTCGCGGAGGAAGACGCAGCATTGGTTGCCATCAATTGAATAACTGGTGTTGCATGCAACTGCTTTTGCAATAGTTTGTTTTTATTCAAATTAGTATTGTTGCTATTATTGTTATTAATAGTACTGTTGTTGTTATTGTTAGCAGTATAACTGCTAATTGTTATGTTACAGGGTTTGCTGGGCATTGTGGCTATGGGCAAATAACGTTGGTGCTCCTCTTTTCCATTGCTTTTTGTTGTATTTGTTGTTGTAAGGGGAACACTAGAATTTCCCGGTTTAACGCTGATGGACAAATCCCTTTTGATTTGTGCGTGATTTGCAACGCCTGCGTTGGCGGGCAACATTTTGTGTGTTTTGTTATTATGTTTAGCAAATTGTTGATTTTCACTTAATGGCAGTTGCAACCACTTCCGTTCAAAGTTAGCTTAAATGGCGTCTATTTTTTGCTTCACACTTTTCAATTGCTGGCTGCAAAATTGTTGTAGTTTAATTTGTACGTTGCCGCACAAGTTTTGGCATTATGTTTGCCAGCACTTGGTATATTTTTTTTCTTGTGTTAACTTCTCACTGCTCTTGCGTATTCTCTGTTTAATTTCACAACCTGAGTACAGCAACCTTTGCAATAGTTCACATTTAATTCCTTAGCATTATTAACGAATTTGGTTATTTATGCAAAAATCTTTGCTATTATCATGCGTTAAATGTAGTTTATAAAATCTTGGTATATTTTTTTGTGATGGATTTTTCAGAGAGTTGCCACAAACTTTTCGCACGGTTTGGCAGCTCCTCACCAATGCTCTTTGTTTGAAAATGTTTTTCGTATTGACGGCGCTTAGTTGGCGCTGCAATGAAATATTTTAATTAAAAACACATAATATTAATTCCGCTAGCAGAAATGCAAAAATTTTGTGCATAATTAATGCGTTGATAGCATTAAACACGCCGTTAGTTTACGCGCTCGTTTGACGGCCAAGATTTTAGACTAGGTTGGCAGCACCTTGTATCGAATATTGATATCATTTTTAGCTACATATGTGTGTGGGCTGGCATGCAGATTTATATTTTTTGGGAAATGTTTCGAATATTGCTTATACCAAAGTAGTATCTTTTAAAAGGGTTTTCCCCAATGTTACTACTACATTAGATGTAAATGCCGTAAAGCTATTTTATTTAGCAATGTTACGTATACCTCCTTCGCATTTGTCGATGCCCCAATGTCATTTACTTACATATGTACACACTATATATAAGTGTGTACATACCTTATCTAGGCTTCACCTACTATCACCAAAACATAATTACTATTGTTTAATTTTTTTGCTTAACTATTAGAAACTATAATAGAAACTTACCTTTGATCTTAGAATTCAAACCTTGCAGCTTCCATAAGCAGGACCAGCGATTTGTCCACTTGACTTCGGCTGGCGGGACTCTCAGAATAACTAAACTGAAATGAGATAAAATGTAAATAGACAGCAATGATATTAGCATCATGGGAATTCTGACTATATATAGATAAGTTATACCTGTTGTTTCGAGAGTATACTACGTTTTATTCAGTTTTATGAGCACAGACTTTTGCACAAAAATTGTCAACTGTTGATTTACTATACCAACAGCATAACAATTAAAAAGTTCAACTTTAACTTGCAGGTCTGAACGTGTGTAACAATTACAATAAACTTTTAATGGCTAAATTCACAACCTTAAATATTGAAAGTGTTGTGTCCAGTGCAACGTTAAAAATTACAATGACAAAAAGCATGCGTGTGTATTTTAATTCGTCGATCGAATGCTGTTCACAGGTGACAACTCTGCAACAACAGCAACAACAACTCTCTTAGGTCGGTTATTTTTAAAACGACACATAGCATTCAATCGCTTTTTAAGTTAATATCTAACGCAAATTTTAATAACTTTACTTGATTACTTTAATAGCAGCAAGCACTTTTATTGAAAACGTTCAAATTCAATTATGAAAGAGTTGTAAAAGCATGCAAAAGTAACTAGTATAATACTGCTATTTCTTAGCATTCCATGCTCCTTTTTGTACTTCGATGAACTAATATGTAAATTGCATAATTACCTTTACTTTATTTAAATTACTATTAAATTTTATTAATCGTGTGTATAAGATTTTTAAACACAAAACTTTGCTCGCTCTGACCACAAAACGACCAGGTGTTCTTCTTCTTTGAAATCTAAATTGAATCCCAGTGTTAGGCAACGCCGAGTCGATGTACGGTGTTCGACAACGTACATTTCGATAAAGTGGTAGTTTTAGTTATCCGTGTCAATTTTCGTTTAATAAAACTAAATATTCAGCATAAATTTGATTTGGCGTGAAAACACATTGTCAATCATGTCCATCATTCAAAACGACGACAACATCATGGCAATTGATGAGGATCCACAAGGTAATCGAAGAATTCGATGTGTGAGCTTAGAGAGGAGTTGGGCGCGTCCAATGATGATGTACTGTATATGGTTATGGTTAATTTGCAGTTATCATCAATGACGATGAGCCATCAACGACAACGCGAAATATTCCCAATGGCCGTTCCATGGACTCACTGCGCTCTTCGTTCACCAATCGCAGCTCAACACCAGATTCCTCGCATAATTCATTGGATACACTCGACGTGGGCTCTGATGACCAGCAGGAGAAATCACGCTTAATTACACAAGTCTTAGAGCTACAAAACACATTGGACGATCTGTCGCAGCGTGTGGACTCCGTTAAGGATGAAAATCTGAAATTACGTTCTGAAAATCAAGTGTTGGGTCAGTATATTGAAAATCTGATGTCAGCCTCATCAGTGTTTCAATCGACCAGCCCGAGTGCATCGAAGAAGAAGTAAACCAGCTGGAGAAAGAGGGGAGCAGGATCCATATAAGATCCACACTCGAGATATGCCTTGTCATTTTTACATTAATGCTTGCTACAAAAAGTAATTGGTGTTTTTTGCTAAACTGTCGAATTTGTGCACAATATTTTTTGTATTATTACTAGTTAGAACATACGCTTACATTGATATATATGTATTTATTATTATTTAAAAACATGTAGCTAATTAATAAATCAATATTTAACCCGCTGTTTGAATCAGATTTCCAATTTATTATTGCCACCTATGGGCAACCCTGGCAAGGCAACTCACTCACATAAACAGCTGCCAGCTGCTCGTCGCGCAACAACAAAGTGTGTGTGGTGGCAGCAGAGAAGCTATTTTCCTTCCTATTACAAAACACAGAAAAGCGTGTAAAATAATTGTTAAAATATTAAAAAGTGAGTGAACAAACAAGTGTACACTTGCAATATGTTTAAGCAACACGCATCGTTGCAGTGTATGAGTTTTAAGCCTTATTGGGGAAAGTGATTGCGAAATGCGCTGTTAACAAAACGAATGCACATTGCTGTGGCCCCCAACAACAACAAGAATAACAAAGTAGACAGACGCCAGTGTTGCACAACCTTCAGAAAATGCTGCACACAAACGCACATTTGCTTACATACAATTATTGTTTTTGGTTCAATTTAATAATACATATTCTCATTTGTGTGTGCTTTCTTCTTGTTTTTGCCATTTTTATTGCAATGCAACGCAATAAAGGAAGTCAACGTCATCTCATATCAGCAGCGTATGGCGGAAGAAGCAGAACAACAAAGACGGCGGCGCTTATTTTGAGTTTCGAGGCGAACAAACAACACAGACTGTGATTTGTTTTCAACGCAACTGCAGAATCAAATTGAAAATGTGTTGACCTGCAGCCTTTCTTAGCTCACACGCACGACACATCTCTTGCGACGACGACGACGCCCGGAGCGTTGTTTGCAGCTGTCCATCATCCGCCCATCATTAAACGATAGTAAAACGTGGACTAAGCGTCTAATCGAAATCAGCCATGTCATTCTCTGACTTTGATGCCATCTACGAGGATGAGCAGTTGGAGGATCTGGAGCACTTCCAGGATCAGACAGTGATGCCAGTGCCCGAGCCCATCATCATCAGGGGCGCTGGCAATATGACGGTGTAAGTAAACACACCAATATATACACACACAACAACCATATCACACACATGCATCAACATGTAAACGCGCATCGGTCTATCTGTATATTTAAGTGTGAGAATGTGTGTGTGTTTGTTCCCAATGTAGATCAAGGCTGATTATACCTAATTTTTTGTTTTCGGCTATTCTATTTCTTAACTTATTGTGCGTTTGACCTTATTCTACTACTAGACATCCGATTGTCAATAATTGACGTACTGACAAATTGAGGGTTGCATAACGCATAAATAGCAACAAATGCAGGCGGGCTGCAATCGCGTTAGCAACGTATAAGAAACCTACAGGCGAAGGGGGGTGTGCTCGACTTTCCGATACTTGTTGGCCATTTTTAGCGAATACACTTAAATATGTTATTAACTGTAACAAAACTGTAAAATCTTAGTGCAGCTGCACTGATTTTTGTTCCATGTTAACGAATAATGCAAAAGGAAGAAGGAAAAATTAATGTGCTTAAAGTGTTCTCTTGTAATCCGCATTTAATATCCTATCTCGAATAATTGGACATACTAGTGAATTTCAATAATATGCTTGGGAAGTTATAATATTGTATTGTATATCTTAAAATTCACCTATCTATTTATTTAAAATGCAAATGATAACATTTTATGAATGTTTATTATAGTATAGTTCAATTTGTCCCTTTTGAGTTAAATGTTTATATTATTATGACCTTTGGATAGACGGATATAATATAATGTTGAAATGATAGCAGATATTGCAGTAATCACTACTTGACGCGTATTTCCAATACATTCTTGGTACTTACACAACTCTTTTTTGTATCTGCTTTCCTGCAGCTTTGGCCTCAGCAATCGCTTCAATATAGAGTTCCCCTGCGGTTTGTTGTCACGCGTTGCACCCGAGGAATTCAAAGCGACCATCGGTCGCATCAATGGCATTTTGAAGAAGACCCTGCCCCTGAATGTCAAGTGGCTATTTTGTGGTTGCGTCTGCTGTTGTTGCACCCTCGGCTGCTCCCTTTGGCCCGTTATCTGTCTGAGCAAACGCGTAAGTCTTCAATTGCTTCGAATTTGATATCTTCATTTGATATTAACATAACATATTCGCTCTCTCGATGCAGACACAATTAACGTTGGACAAGTTGCTAGAGTGGGAAAATAGTCACCTATATCATAAGCTGGGCCTGCACTGGCGTTTACATAAGCAACAATGTGATTCCAATTCCATGATGGAGTATGTTATATTAATTGAATTTATACCCAAGACGCCCATCTATCGGCCCGACTAAATCAACTAAATCGGATCGCGAAAGCACATCGTAGATGGCTGGTATATTGGGGAGGGGGAATTGGGGCCTAATCGTAATCGTAATCGTAAACGTAATTGTAAAATAAAACACAACCACTAGCAAGTAATTATAATTTTGATTTAGGCGTTTACTCTTTGTGCAAAACACTAACACAACTAGTTTAGTGGGAATATACACATAAACACACACAATTCGTAAGCTAGTTTGTAATTTCATTTTAGTATTTAGTTTAAACAAATTTTTGTGTCGCGAGTATATATACTATAATATATATATAGCTAGCTAGTAAGAACAATTAATAATTTCTCGCTAGTTTAGGGTCATTTTCAAATTTACGTTTAGCTCTTAATTTGAATTTTGGTTTTAAAAATATTGCAATATTAAATACAATACAATTTCTTGTTAAGAAATTTTAAAACAATTGAATCCCTTAGCCTTTTTCTTATTTTCTGATGATTTGTTCGGCAATTTAGGGAAATGGAACCCGCATTTTAAACGACACTGTATCGTCAAAAAAAAAAAACGTGAGACAATTAAAAGTCTGTTGTTTTGCTTCTTATATCGTATATTTTTGAGGGTTTCCATTTCGATATTGCTTAAATATCACTAATGTGTATGCATTCAATTTGTTGTTTTCGAATAATAGCCTTATTGCAGAAGCGATCTCGAGTTAATCCCCATGGGGACTGTAAACAAAACAATTATAAATACATTTTCATTTTGTTTGCTTTTTAGTTTAGTTTCTGGTTTAGCCATTTCATAATGCTTAAATATAATCAAGTCTTTTAACAATGTGGGCCTTGCTCTAGGAATATATATATTAGATACATATATATATTTGCTCTTCTGTCTTTTTTCAACAAAATTAAGGAATGTTTTTGGAATGTAAAATTATGTACCAGCAAAATAATGTAAAATAATTATAGTTTTTTTTTTCTTTTTGTGAATAATACTTGGAGACATAATAACCCCACTTAGGTGGCGACAACTTCGCTGGGCGCCGGTGTCACCACTGAACGCATGCCATCGGCGCTCTGCATGTACTCCTCCTCATCGCTGTATTGTGCGGTGTCCTCCTCCTCCTCCACTTCTTCGTCATCAGCCTCATCACCTTCTTCCATATACTGCTCGTGTTCTTCGAATTCCTCGTGCTCTACTGGCTGCTCTAAATCGTAGCCAGCGTTAGTCTCCGTTTCCCTCTGCTCTGACTGCTGATTCAACGCCTCCGCCTGCTGTAGGTGCTTCTGCATCTCCTGGGCTTCTTCCTCCACCTGTGGTTGCGTCACGCTCTCGTCCTGGTGCTCGACAGGCTGCAGCAGCTGCCGCGCCGTATTAAGCAACGCATCGGTTTGTTTGCGCAGCGCCGTCATCACCAGATTATCCTGTCGCAGCTGAAACTCGTGTTCACGTCGCGCCAACTGCTTCTGATGCTGAAAGAAATCCTCCAGCATTTCCTTCTGCGCATCGCGAAATCCGTTGGCAAGCTCCTGCAGCTCCCGCTTGAACAACTCCTCCTGCTGTTCTCGCTTGCAACGTTGCAACTCCTCAGCCAGCACTTTATGCTGCATCCTTGACTCCTCGGCTGGCGCAGGCGGCACATCGTCCAATCGCATACCGCCGTGTGGTTTGTTGCTGTAGAGTGTGGAGCTGCGTTGCAGCTTGACAGGCACAGGGGAAGGTTGTTGTTGAGGTAAATTGAGTCGACGCTTGCGCGCCGGATTCAGCTGCTCATTGTGTAATTGCTGCGCATGCCGACTAGTCGAGGGATACGCTGGCATGACGGGAGCAGCATACTTGGGCAACTGCAGCGGTTGCTGCATGGGTGGCGAAGGCGACTGTGGTGGCGATATCGATTGCTCGAGATCGGGTATCATGCGCTCTGGACGCAGCGCATAGCCCGTATCGCGTATAGGCACAGCTTTCAGCTGACGCGTTGCACCCGCCCCTGTCGCCGCAGTTGTCGCTGATGCTGGCTGCAAACTAATGTCCCGGGGCAGACGCAACTCGCGCGGCAAATGGTGCTGCTGCTGCTTGCGTGGCAGCATCAACTTGCTGGTGGGGTGCACAAAATTGATGCTGCTCGTGCTCTGCAGCGGCAGCGTGCGATTCAGCTTGCCGGGCAGCATGGTGGGCTTCACATCGGGCTTGTTGTGTGGCAGCATGCTAGCCGGCCGCTCGATCTGCAGCACGCCATGCGTGGGCGTCGACGAGCAGGCAAAGGACGCAACACGCAGTGGCGCGAACGCGGTGGCGCTTGGTGGCGGCGAGGGCGAAGTGGGCGCCGTCGGAGGCGGCGTATTGGTGCCATCCATGCCCAGATCGACGTCGGGCTCACGCTTCACCATAAACGGCGTGTGCTCCATTTGCGGCACAGAGTTTTGCACAAAGTCGACAGCTTCCATTTCTTGCTCGGATGCGTTCAAGTTGGTCTCGTAGCCTGTCACGAAAACTCAATAAGATTTTGCACAATATTGAGATGGTCTGTCGTCGCCTACTTACCCGTATCCAAGGGCTCTGCTTTGACCAGTCCCAACCGAAAGCCGAATATGGGATGTTCCAGCTCATCGTTGGTCTCGTCGGCTGTCGTTTTGCGGAGCTCTGCATTGGAGCTGTCCATGGAGTTGCCGCATTCGCTGCCAATGCCGCCAGTGCCATTGACGGAGCTGCTGTTGGCGCTGTTGCTATTGCTGTGACTGTGATCGCTAAGCATGCGGCACAGCACACGATACACTTCTTCGGGCACCACTTTGGGTATTCCGTTGCCATGCCGCGTGGTCGTATTGTAGGTGGACTTAAGGAACTTCCACTTGGTCCAGATCTGTATGCTGGACTTCTTCACATAGCCCTTGCTGCGCATTACATCCTCGATCTGCCGAAACACATGCTCGCTCTTCACATTACGATCGTTCAGCTGATCCAGTGCATTCATCTGCTGCATTATGTTGAGCATCTCCAACATCTCGGCGCGACTCCACAGATTACGCTCAGGGCGACATTGAGCCTCCTTGCCGCTGGCAACAGGATTTCCAGAGTGGTTGCCCTCGCCAGGTTCGATCTTGTGGCGCAGGGGCATTAACAGCTCATCCACATCGCCCACAAGTCCATTGCCAGTGGCTGCTGTGTGGATGAGTTTGTTGATGCTGCTTTGATGGTTCTGTTGATTTAGCCGCATATTCTGCTCCACTTTGCTGAGCAGTCGCATCTTTGTGTGGGCGGCCACAGTGCTGCTGTGATGATTATCCGTATCCGAGTAGCGTGGCATCAACATCGATGCGTCGTTATCGCTTTCAACCGCTTTTCAATGGTTACGCAAAGTATCTACAAAAATTGTAGAAAAACGATATTTTTAATTACATTTGAAAAACTATATTTAACTGGAAATGGAAAATTTTTTAAGTAAATTCTTTTTTCCAAAATATGGGTTTTTGAAAAGAGAAATATTCTGGAAAATTCTAGTATGCTTTGTATACGACATGACAACTCAGGAAACAAATAGGACTCTCAAAAATCGATATCTAAACTAAAGTTTTAAAAATCGATACTATTATAATAATGTTTTGGCCGACTAAGCTCGATAATTCGTTAAGTGAAAATAGATTGTCACAATAGTTAGTTTCACTTGATTTTTGTAACCTCGAAAAACGTTTCAAAACAGCAATAGCAATAGCGATATAGGTATAGGGTAAATACAGAAGTGGAAAAAACTAAATCATTTAAATTAAATTTAAATATGTATGAATTAAATTCAAATTCAATTTAATATTTATGGATTAATAGTTTAACTGGTTTGAATTATACTATACACCAAAATAAAAAGCTTACTCAACCAGCTGCCAAGTCAGTTAAATAATGAAACGTATCTAGCCAATGAGAATATGTAACAAAAATAACTTCAAAATCTATCTACATATATATAATAAATACACACACACACACATTCATACTCATAGTCATAAATGTATATACTAAATTATAAAGAGGTTGTGCACACTGAAATCTAAATAGGCAAATAAATATATATTTTTATCGATTTTGATTACAAATTTCAATACGACACATGAGAACGACAAAAAGGGAAGGTAAAAAGAATAACCGAACTCACACACAAACACACACTAACAATAAGCGCAAAGACTCAAATACACCACACTTTAATATAAGCTGGCACACACACACACACAGATGGCATCATACACTTGTATGTGTGTGTAGAAGAACTAAATTTAGAGATAGTGAGTAAACGATTTTAAAATGTTAACAAACATGCCAAATACGATTACGAGGAAAAAGAGGCCACTTTTTTATTAAATGCAAAGATTTAATCACAGATTCGAATGTTATTGACTATTATATATTATGCATGTAAAAATTTTATACTTGATTTCCGGATATAACTGCCGATAATGTTGAAACACAATGATGTCTCGAAAACCTTGTTGAAAATTTCGCATGCTGTGAAGATGACCTGAAGTTGAGATGGGAATCGAAATTGAAATCGAGCAGCTGCTGTGCTGCATTCAAAAAAACTCGAATCACATATTAGTGTTGTGCGGTAAAGCTGAGTAATTTTCCAGCATTTTGACGTTGTCAAAAAAATCACATAAGATTGAGAGGCCACTCTACAGTGGGTACGCTTTGGATTTCAAGCCGGCTAACCATAAACAATGGTTAAACAATTGCTTAATTGCTTTCAACAATATTATTTATTTGATTGTCTACGCCCTACAAATGGAATGCATGTTAATTGTGATTTCACAGTTTTACCTAGTTAGCACGATACGTTTATTTTATTCACACAGATAATAGTTATTTAATACAAATTTCCTGTGGTCCCACTGTAAAGTGGAAAAGATATGAGCCGAGCAACAGAAAGAGAGAGAGAGAGAGAGACAGAGAGTAACTAGCGCACGAAAATCAAGAGCGTATGCTCTCTCAATTTTACTCTCAGTCCCCGTACACAAACGAATTGGAGCCGACACACACAAACACACTTGAACGCATCACACACAAATTTACGCTTATTATGTTGAGAATTTTTCAAGAAAGCAAACAAAAAAAATGAGATATAAGAAAAACGTTAATTACATTTAACAACTAAATTCAGGCAAAACTTCGCATTGTCAATTGGGTAATATTGGCTTATTGAAACACGGAACACAATTGATGTTATTCAGCACAGCCGCAAGAGTGTTGCATAAATTGTGTTACTTGGATTTTACACTGACGAATTTTTAATAATAATTTAAGTTAACTATTTTTCAACACAACAGAGCCGAGTCGAATACCTTGCCGAACAACAAAACACACAAACACTTACACGGCAGCACAGCCAATACTTCAGAGAGTAAGTCAGCGAGCGAGATTGAGAGAGCGTTCGTTCTCTCAGCGTTATGAAGAGGAAGCAGAACAGAATTTCAACCAACAACCACCACCACGATTTCAATACTGCGAAACTCAAAAATTCAAAAGCAACGAAAGCCTACAAAAACAAACTATATACTTGCCTACCGTGCATGCATCGGTGTGTGTGCGTACTGTATATATGTACACACAAATACATATCCATCAGCGTATAATACAATACTTCGTCGTTATATTTCGGAAAGGCACAAATGATGGTTATGAAATGGTTGCTATTCGTTTTTATTGAGATTGTGAATGTGAGATTGACAGAGAACGGTAGCGTACATAATACATACATATGTAAATACATAGTTATACATATGTATATTTACATATGCATGTATGTGTGTGTCTGCAGGAATCTCTGACACAAATAAATAGGGGGGGAAACAATTGTAAAATCCATTATCATTAGAGCACATTTAACTACTCTAATTAATCTACACACAGTTATTTAAAGCAATTTTTTTTAAAATTTTTTTTTGTGTTTGCACTTTTGCGGAAAATGGCAAAATAGCAAAACAAGATTTACAAGTATTGAGAGTAAAGCAATCAAAAAAAAAAAGAATGCCTTTCGTGTCTTGGGAGAGGGACAAGTAGGCGCAAGAGCTGCTCAATTGCAAGAACAGGAAATTTGAACTTGCGGAAAAATGCGGAAAAGCGTCGTTGTTGCTCATTCCTTCTCACTAACAAGCTAGATATTTTATCTGCTTTATATATGCATAACAAGCTACATACGTGCACATATCATTTACCAACTTATTGTCGCCATATAATATTGAGCTTCAAATAAATAGTTTTTTGTTGATAAAAAAAAATTGTCGAACTCATTCACACACTCACTGACAGTTGTGGAACGAAGTGGAAAATGAGAAAAAAAATTTATATATAGATTTAAACACACTCACGACAATAAACGAAGATGATTCATTCGGTTACGTTGTTATATCTTGACAGAACTCAACTCAACTAGCGAGCTAGAATCACGAATTGAAACTGAGTTTCGCAAAAAAAAAGAAAACCCAGAACCTGCTGCTCAAATACCCAGACCCAGAGACCCCTCCTCAGAGTGTTTGTTTGTTGTGTGTTGTATGTTGTGTGTGTAGCCAGCCAGCAAGCAGCTCAGCTGATTTGTCGCTAGGCATTTCGATTCGAGATTTTCGGTTCTAGATTCGGGAAATTGACAGTGCGCTGTAACTTCAATACCCACCTCGCCCCATAATTATCGGTTAGCCCAAAAGAACTGATTATTATTATTATATTTCTACACATGCGAAGATGGGCGAAACGGCCAATGAAAAATAAATTCAAATTTGCTAAATTAAATTTTATTGTCACTTGAAATAAAACTACAAAATATATATAAATATAATATGTACGATTATTAATGAATTTTAGGCATTACCATTATTGCCCGTTTGAATATGAATAGAAAAGTAAGAATTAAAAAAAAAAAAATTTATTTTCAGAATGAGTGAACAAAGTTGATGATGGGGCGAGCAACTAGATTACAAAGTCTTTGCTCAAGAATTCTTGTCGTAATATTTTTATCACCTACTATTTTCACCATCTGTCGTGCTTTCCTTATCACTTAACTGTTGAATTCAGGTCGGGCGAGTGTAACAACGAAATAATTATGGGATAAGAAGTACCTTTCAGCTCGCTTGAGGTGAGTTCCAGGTCTGTCGACCACCTAATATAATCACCACTCTGCAATGTGCTCAACAACTTAAAAATGTGTTTGATATGATGATCTAATATTTACATAGATATGATAATATTAATTTATGCGGAATAAATGTACAGAATCACTTATATTTAAAATTATTTATGATACATAATTAAACAACAGACATGAAATACAGTTCAAAACATTGGAATTGGTATGTAGGCATTGATCTTGTCCAGCTGACGTTGCGATATACACTCCGCAATCCAGATGATGTTGCGGCACTCAATCTCCTTCAGTTTGAGGTAGGAATAAAATACGCCCAAGTGGAATTGCTGAAGATAGCTTTGCACAAGTTTCTTGGCCTCCAGCATCAGGAAACGATCCTCGAGAGTAATAAGATTGTCGGTATCCCTTTCAATGGAATCAAAGACCACTGCATATTCGATATTCTTGCTGCTTATCGAACGCACATGCTCGTAATCTATGCTTTGAGACAAAGTATGCAGAGCAATGGGACCCAGGTGGCCACAGTTGGGAAATAATAGAAGACGGTCATCGTGATTAAAATCAGAGGTAAACGAGTTCACGGCAATGGTAATGGCGCGGCGATCCGCTTGGAAGCTCAACAGATTGCACATCACCTCGGCC
Organism: Drosophila siamana; assembly: GCA_035047445.1. NCBI lineage: Eukaryota > Metazoa > Arthropoda > Insecta > Diptera > Drosophilidae > Drosophila > Drosophila siamana. The sequence continues at coordinate 11,222,438 of JAWNPP010000004.1, read as the reverse complement.
GTGGTGGGATCCTGACGCTTGCACAGCTTGTAGAAGTCTTCAATATAGGACTTGAACAAAATACTGCGCACAATTTCCACATCGATTTTCTTGAAATCTCTTGGCGCGAAACTCTTTGTTATGAACTTTGACAGCGGCGTATCGATGAGGACGGCATCGAAAAGCTCATCCGTATTACTGGCCACCCCGATGGCTTCCAATTGATCGAAATAGCCGAGGGGATGGCAAAGCGATAATAGCTTCTTCATGGGCCGCTGATTGTTCAAACCTGAGATGAGCAGCGCGACATTATCGATCATATGCTCGTAGCGTATGTAGTCCAAAAAGGTACTCATCGGTTCCGTCGCATTTACCCGCAAATAATTGTATTGTTCAACGATTCTCTCGCGCAAACGATACTCAAAATTTTCCACACTCGCAGCGCCATGTTCGGAGGACAGTACATGGCCATAGTCCGTGTTCTGTATGTTCAGCGCCAGATCGTCGAGGGTTTCGCATTGCGTCAGACTCAAGTAGTCAGATTGCTTGAGTAGGCCGTTCTTGAATCCTCGTGTCATGCCCTCCAAGTAGCCGGCAGTACTATTAAAGTTGCAACTGTTAGACATTTCTTTATTTTGCACTTATTGATTGAAATCGAATATTTGGAGATCAGCAGACGTTAACTGTTTTGTTTTATTAGTTTGTTTATTTTGTAACTAGAACGAGCAGCGTTTCGTACGCTGCTTACTTTGATTTGCGCGCCAAAGCAAGGCATGAAGTGCGCCGCAATGATAGTGCTGCCACCTGGGAACTAATTTCGGCAAGCTGGTAGTTACTGGCAGGTGGCAACGCCTAACATTTGCCGCCATGTTTGATTTTCCACAAGACTTTTTGCACATTTGCTGTAAAATGTTAACAGTGATAAAAAGTTGTAGTCTTTTGCATTTTTATTTTAACTGGTTCGTTTATTAGACGTATATATTCGAAATAATCGCATTATCGCTGCTGTCTGTTTGCACATGCGCCAGATGAGGGAAGCTGCGACACCTGTTGCTGTAACTTGCCGCCTTTTGTTTGTGTATCTGGTTAATTCAGTTTTCATGCTGCGTTCGTTGGCTCAGCATTCTAACTATCAATAATACGGTTTAAAAATTCAATTGAATTTGTGATTTGCGCGTTTTCAAAAATGTTGTCTTCAACAAATCGAAATCCGTAATTCGTGGCACGTTTAATTTACGCCAACTCAGGCGACAATGCTTTCAAGACATGATGTCCACTCTACTTATGGCTAAACAATGACAACCTGATTTTGCAGCTTGTTGCTGCTGCAGAGATTTCAAAGTCAACTGCACTAATGTGCGCTCAGGTAAGTAAGAACCTGAGCTGACATAGAAAATTGCTTATTATGAATGAAATGCATGTGGCTTTTATTTGATATACATTTTTTAGTATATTCGCAATTTTATCAATTGAAATTATTAACAATTGTTGCCAAGCAACTATACTCTATATAGATAAATAGTCACTACGGTCAGCTGGCGCCTTCGTTACTTTGACATTTTTGGGTGTAGACAGTCAGAAGCTAATAAATTAACAGGCATTGTTTATAGATATTGTGGCGTCAGTCAGTCGTCAAGTTGATAACCTTTTTGGCAGCTCCATGCGGAACGCATTATAATGTTTAATTTACAGCGCCAATTGTTGCAACGTCACGTGGCAGATGCCACATGACAGATTTATGACAAGCAATTGCAAATTTTAAATACCAAAGCATTTTCACCTAAGCATTCCGGCTTTTAACACGAAAAACTAATTATAGAAAAATGTATAAAAGTATCCTTGAATATTTTGAAAAAAAAAAAAATAAATTTTTAATTAACTGACTGCAGTTAATTGCGCATAACATTGAAGAACTGAACAAACAAATGTTTCGACTGGCTTTAATTAATGCGACTTCCCTGGAATTCTTATCAAAGGTCTCTCAGACAGAGAGCTCAACACGTGCCTTCGATCTAAAGTTGCTTAACACACTGCATTAAAGTATTAACTATATTTAGCTTGTATTATTATGGAGTTGAGATAAGTCTTGAAAAAATGCCATGTCGCGCAATGTATACCCTATAAAAATGTAGCTGCAATTCCTGGCGCTTAAATTATTAATATGACAAGCATTTAAATTAATTAATAGAGTCGAACAATCTGTGCCCATGACGCTTCAGCTACAAATAGCAACAAATGCCACTTGACGCAACACTGAGGGCTCCGAACATTCGCCAGATAAGATAAGTCGTAAAGTCGTCGAGTCCAAGAGTTGCGCTTGAATATTTTCGCGGCGATTAATTAAGAAGAGCACTGCAGAGGTTTCCAACTGGCGGGCACCTCAACTCAACTTTGTCTACTAGCTTTGGCTGTAGCTGTTGCTGTGATTTTTATGGACTCACTTCAGATAAATGCGTTGACTAGATTCTTATTTATTTATTGTCAGCGATTAACTAATCGTGCTCATTTCTTATTTTGCTTTCTTCACAATGGTCAGCTGACTGTATGCTGACCACGGTCTTTCCCCAATTGCGTAGCGCCCAAGGAATATATGTATATCAATTTTTATATAGTTCGTTTTGTGTATCTGGTCGGAATCGTTGTGAAGTGCTTCATAAATAATGCCAGTTGACAATCGTTTGTCGACTTTGTTGTCTGCAACTTTATTGGATATGGCGTTCTATGCACTTCGATCTACACAAATTGATTTAGACACTTTCGATTATGATTTGACGCTATTGTATATAATAAGCTTAACAATGGAAATGACTAAATTATAGATATGCGCGAAATTAGCTATCTGTGGCAAAGGAAGATGCGCATTACGCATACGCACTGTTATCGTTGCCAATTTCAGTTTCATTTGATTACCATTTCAACAACATTGATTAACAACTTATTGAATTTATTACAAGTTTTCGCCAATGTTTGTCAAGTAGTATTTACTACATCTTTCGTATTTGTTCAAGTTTATGAGCGCGAAATAAATTACATATAAATTGGAAAATAATCCGAAATGTTGCCATTATAAATCTTGTTGAAAAGGCGGCGTAATTTTGAAATTTTACGATTTCTTGACAAATTTACGCCAAGTATAAACAATAATAATGTAATGTAATTAAACAAAATTTGAGCTGTAAATCGCTTGCTAAACAAACGCTGGAAGTCGTATATAGACTACCATAGAAGATCTTTTGCGTTTTATGGTCTACTTGCTTTTGGCTTTCAGCCAAAACAAGAGAAAAGCAGCAGCGATGACGAGACGTGTGGCACGTTGAGTATGGCAAACAGCTGTAGCCGGTAAAATGTAATTATGCCAAGTACAAACAAATCAGGTCGCACAACATTCTGAGCCAACAATTAAAGGAAAGTCGCTTTCATCACATATTTTGCGCCGTCGACAATTGGGCCTTCGATGGCTTATTAAAAGCGTATTTGTATCCTACATGCATAAGTTATAGATACATCTGTTGGGTACATTTGAAAACTACTTAAACTATTGAATGCAGCGCCCAGTGGAGACACTTTGTTTGTTGCCCGCCACTTTTGTGGCTCAATGCGAAAGTGGCCTTGAGTTCTTGAGTGCTTTGGAATTAACGAGGGAGGCTCTGAAGGTTTCCGAGGAATAAAATGAGAAGCTATAAGAAATGCACGATACCATAATACTAAATATTTCGCAAAATAAATACAATTTATCTGCTACGGCAAATTAAGTATACGCAAAATGAATAAAATTAAGTATACGCCATGTGAAGCAAAGACAAAAGATTAAATCGAGTATAGCCCAGACAGTTTCCACACAAAACAAAGACATGACATCTACAATATTTAGTAGATTAAGTATACGCACAGTAATGGTCGTCAAAATTAGCTTCTATAGCAGATTAAGTATACGTAAGATGCAATGAAGATAAGGCAATATTTAGCAATAATTTCTGTGTTTATTAAACTCGCTTTGTTGCCATCTAACCCTCGCTCTAGTCTGACATATTCGAGCTCGAGTTGCAGTCATTTATTCATGCAACCACTTGCAGTTGCATATCGTTACTTGAACTGGTTTCCGCTCTGGGAGCAGGGAACTGGGAGCTGGCAGCTCGCTCGTCATTATGGTAATTGTTTTTGCCAGCTCCCACATCGATTGCCAGGAAGTCGTTTTCTATCTCTGTCTGCACAGCTTGACCTTGTGTTTTGTGTTGTGTCCGCAGCAGGAGAGTTTTGTCTTTAGCCTTGAGACCGTGTCGCCTGCTACGCCACTGAAAGTTGATCAAGTTTTATGAGTTTTTGCTCAAGTGAATCGAATGGCACAGAGTGTATGACATGAACTTGACCCGAACATTGGGTTTGCATTGTTCTCCAACAAATTGGCGGCTTACGGAATGACAAATGGAGGAGCGCGTGAATTTATACCCTTTAACGCTTAAAGCGAGGGTATATTGGCTTGATTTTGCACACACTCTTGTCACCTTCGCTCACGCGTAAATATTTTTCCAGCTTGAGCATCTTGACGGTGCCTTGTTTGCCAGCTTGCCATAGAAGGTCAAAGACTTGCCACATTTTGTTGCACACTGCTGCTGCTGCTGCTACTGAAGGTGAATGCGCTTATGGCCAAAGCTGCCACATCTCTCAGTTGGCAACGTTGTGGCAGGTCAGGGCAAGGTTCGAGCAATCAACATAAATTTATTGGAGCGCTCAACTTTGAACTGAAAGCGAAATAGATTTTTCTATTTTGCCCAAAACTAATGTTGACCTTTTTTTTTATTTTGCCTCCGTTTGACCTTTCTTAAATGACCCCCCGCTGCAGTGCGTGGCCCCCCGTGTCTGTCTTAATGGTGCGTTAAATCGCCGACAACTGAATAAATATGGCAAATGCTTTGTGCCCGTCCCCGATTGATGGTCAACAAACGCCAAATGCTGTAAACTGTGATAGATGGATACATTTGACATTGATCCGCTAGACAGCGAGGGGGGATATGGTGTATATACATATGTATATATATATTTATATATGTATAGTAATCGTGTCTCGCTTGTGGCATGCGGCAGCTGTGGTCACGTATTTGCAGCGCAAATGTGTCTTTGTAATTAGAATCACGGAGATAAAGCGGATAGTTCGAATACGCAAATTTCAGTCGCATTAGCGACATCCTAATCAGTTTAAATATGCTAAACTGTCAGTTCCAACTTATGACTAATAATAATACCGGGTGTATCAGCAGTTAAACAATTCGCATACACAACAAAAGCCCCAGATGGAGCCAAGATAATTCTCGGTTCGTAAATTATGCCTGCATTTGCCGCCAAATATTTATAAATACGCATGAGAACAAGAGCAGAGTGTGCTCGAAAGCGGGATACCCAATATGCGCATCTTTGGAAGAATCTTAAGGATTTTTCGAAGCTACTCTTTTGGCTAATAATTTGTTGTAATATTTTTTTAAGTTCGACAGTAAAGAAATTCTGTAAAATTAAGCTAGCATCTTGCATTGTTAAAATTAGAATCATACGATTATTATACTTAAATTTTGTAGCTCTCTGAGATCGAGTTGTTTACCTAACTGTCTACATCAACTGCTTTTATTGAGTCTATTATTATTTTAGTTATTTTTTTCTTGGCTGGCATACCCTTCCATACTGTAGCTACCGGGTCTCATAAGTAACACACAAAGTAGTCGAGTCGAGTCAACAAAGTGTCATGCGACCAGTCAGATAGATATGGAATCCCAGAACTCAAGCGCCCGCTGACAGGGCACGAGTTTGAATTTATGAAGCAGCTTTTCTCGTCTCGTTCGCAACGCAACGGGTAAATAGGGAAACAGCCGCCATTTTGTGCTTAACCAAATACCGTTATGCATTGCATAACCTTAAACCAATTCCGTTCCATTGCTAAAAAGCCAACTTTGATTATCCGCCATGCAAATAAACCAATTTATCAAAATTTATAAACAACTTCTCTTTGTGTTAATTAGCTTAAGATTCGTAAAACTGATTAGCACCAGGTTTAGTTTAATTTCTCCACTCGTCTATCCCGATAACTTTCGTATCATTGTGACTCGTGGGCTAGTTGCTAGATGTATTTTTGTCTACTAATCACACTTGTGGCAGATGCTAAATTTGGAAGATGACGTTGTTGACATTAATGCGAAGAAATGTTTAGAAATTCCTATGAACGCGGAACATAGTATAAATAGGTTTAACAGATGTTGAGTCTAGAATTTACTTGGTTGTCTCCAGCTATATTAAAATAGAGTTGTCATTTGAAAAAATATCTGAAAAATGTCTAGAAATCTAGTTTTCCTTCACTTACTTGCTAGTTCAATGAAAAATTTAAAACATATTTACTATTCAAGGACTGCGCGCGAGAATTAAAGCGAATTGAAGAAAAGAATATATTTATTAACATGTCTCAAATACGAAATTCAAGGAAACGCACCTCTGCTTTCCTCTGTGCGCCGGAGCCGATGAAGAAACGCATTAAGAAGTCTCCAGTGAGCTTCGTTGTTGTTAGTTAATAATTTTCAACCTGTAAGTTTTCACTCTCAACTTGCAGCAGGTTGAGGATCAACCGTCAGTGACTTACAATCCAGAGTTAAGTTTCGAGCAGAATCCAATTTATTATGAGGCAAACAGACTGTTGCATCAGTTGCATTTGGATCGCATCAATCGCCACATATTGCAGGACATCAGAAATCACCGATAGTTGTATTTGAATGGCTTCTTATTTTTGTAACTTATTATATTTTGTAATTAATGCTGTTGCATGTTGAGAAGAATTGGTTGAATAAATTAATAATGTTATTGTATATAATCTAAATGCTTAGGAACCATTTTCGAAGTGCGCATTACTTTGAGAACAATGTTGTTATTTATTTTATCAAAAGTTGTCAATATACTTGTCATAGAATGTGCTTCATTGCATTGATAACGAATTTAAAGTATTAGAAACTAAGCTTAACTACTCATTGGCATTTAGGATGCTGATTAAGAAGTGCCTGCTACGTGCCAGCTGTCGGCGAACGTGGTCTATCGAAGTGTAGAAGATGGCAGAGCCTTGAATCCTTGAATCAGCAGTTTGGAATGCAAATGAGTGGGAGGGAGGGGAATTGCCCCAGTTAACGACGCCTTGGCACAGGTTCAATAACCACAGCCAGCAAATAGAGGTCAGCACGTCACCAATTCGCTGGCGGAGGGACGGAGAGGGTGGAGGAGGAAAAGAGCAGAAAATCCTACCTGATTATCAAGCTGCTGGGTATGAAGCTGTCTATGACGTTGATATGCGTGGCAGGAGTCTCAAGGAAATTCCAAAGCTCCAACAATCACGTTGAAGTGCCATGCACCTGTCTTTGCTTGCTGCTTGCGCTTCGGCTCCCACTCCTCCTGTCTGCTCCGGTCCTATTCCTGTTTTATGTGCTGTTGCCTGTTACGTGCCTCGACAGCAATTTATTGCATTTATTGCTCAAGGACTACTGGCCGTCCGGCCATATGCACTCTAAACATAACTAAGACCACTATGGATTAGTTTGCTCGACTGTGGGTAACCAATTGAAGTATTCTTTTTTTTTGATATGTTCAACTATTTACACAATGGCATTATTTTCTGTTCGAAATATTTGAAAATCACGTAGTATTCACACAGGTGGAAGGATGTCCTTGCTTCGCATTTCTGGTTGACACCCAATCAAAATACCCTACAATCGTTTTGTGTTATACAAGATAAGCAATTGCAATTGGGTCGCCCGAAGTATGCAACAATTTATTCAGCGAAACAAAATACCTTGAGATGGAAGAAAATCGTATGTGCGTCTGTGTGTGTGGTAGTTCGATACCGTTATGGCAACACGTGTAAGCACATTCATTTCGTCTCATTTCGAATGCGCACTTCTTGTCGCATCTCCACGTGCCCGTGTCTTACTTATTTTTGGAGCAGCTTCATGCGTTTCAATGCTAATAATAACAAAAGTGAGGCGTAATCCGCTCCTTGCACTCCGCATCCCTTTTTGGGCCAATTACTGGCGGATTGGCAAAGCGTGCGTCGTCCTTGAAGAGCACACGATACTATACGACTTGCAGACGCATGTCTCTCATTTGGATTTGCGTTCGCTTTGCATTTAAAGCTTATGAGCATTTCCTCCTTTGTTGTAAGTAGTAATTGGCATCTTTACGGTACGCCCCCGCACGATTATATATGAGTCTGATTCGCGGTATCATGCTCAGCTTTAATAATTATAAAACAATTGAAGCTCTTTAATTTGTCTTTGTTTTGTTTTGTTGTATTGTGGGAATCATCAATGAGAGAGCGGGTTTCGCTGGTTTGTAAAGTACGTTTATAGACAGACTTCTGGGCAAAAGTTTTAAGTGTGTTCAGGGCTGAAATAGACGCAGTACGGGTAGTAAAAGAAATACATTGAAAAACAAATACCCCTTAACTCAGATTGCAAATTTAATTATTTATTGCAAGACGCAATACAATCTAAAATATAAATGATAATTATATGTTATTTATAAATGTATTTTTTATGAAAAGCTCCTCCAGTTATTAAATTCGCACCTGGGAAAGTCGAATTGCAGCTAAGTAGAAATTGTTTATTTTGTATGGAAATCTGTAAAACTATTTGTTTTCCGTATATTTTGCTGTCGACACGTCTGCATAGTCGTATACTAGATGGCACGAGCAATACGTGGATATATATACATACTTAAATATGTATGTAAATGAGTAATGAGCAATTGACGTCAGTCGGAGAGCGTATTTTAAAGCTCATAAAGAAATATTGGATGTATCGGAATACTTAGTATATGTTGGCATTTAAATGGCATGAATATTGAGTACGTCGAGAGTAAATAAAGAGTATACTTTCAAAATATTAGGTGTTCAGATTCGCAAATACTCTAAAAACACATATTTTGTATTTAGTAGCGGACATAATAGATTATGAGATTCTTCAGATAAGAATTGAGATCGACTGCAAACCCGACATCATTTTTAAAGAGTATTTACAGGTTGGGCAAACTTAAGCGATCTCGCTATATTATAACTTTGCTCTAATTAAGCAAAGTCAAGTGGAATTATAAATTAGTTTGACATAGGAAATCGTTATAAATGTACATGAATCTTTATTAAATGGAACTGATGCAGTATCGAAGATACCGCGATGTATTATGAGTGTAATCTGAATTTAATGTGAATGTGCGGGAATATTTTCGATGTATTCGAATTAATGTAATCGCTTTATTGACTAGCTTATTACGTATAAATGTCTCCACGATTTTGCATAACATTTTGATTTATTATTCGCTTGTAAAATGAGTGGCACGAATACGGGAATGAATCACACTCATTCGCTGTAGCGTTTATTGTGTTTACTATTGTTGTTGTTGTTGCTGCTGCGGTTGCTGCTGTTGCCATTCAGTTATTGTACTATTATTATTCTCTTTGTCGAGATTTTCTACAAGCAAATGATTTGTTTACAAAGCATGTGACACCTTGCACTTTGCACTAATTGTATTCGTATTCAAATTCTGAGGAAACAATTATTAGATTGTAGGGAAATAAATTAGTTCTAGACACTAAACTAATGTGGGTGGCAACAATTCAAATGCAATCCTCCCGCAACTTTGTTGTAAAGTCAACAAACAACTTGACCAACGACTTATTGTTATATTTCCCAGCAAGTTCAAGGATAAAGTCATGTACACCACAAATCTATATATGGTTACATGATATGTTCGCCTTTTCATAGTGTAAACAAATTTGACAGCGTGTCTGTCTGCCAAGGGGAAAGCCAAGCGAGTGTAATGTGAACTTCACGCTTAATGTTTGCGAAAGCTTAAAAGCCAAAGCGCGTGTCAAAGTCGGAGAGGGAGAGAGCGCGGAAAAGCAAAAGAGAGAGTGCGGTACTCGAAGAGAGCGATGGTAAATAATGAATGCTTAAGCAAAGCTTCTGTTGCGCAGCGTGTCAGATTTATGATCAGCTTTTTATCAGACAACTGTCAGCAGCTGTCCAACTTTTATCAACTTACAACACTCATAAATACTGTTGACACTCTGACTCAATTTTTTTTGGGCTCTCAATGGCAAAGGAAGGAGGGACTTGATCAATTTATGGCGTTGACGTTTTGATTGATTCTCTAGGGTAATTTTTGTGTCATGTGCTAAGAGTGAAGTGATGTGATCAGTTCGACAGCTGCTGACGTGCGACAAACTTTTGCACACTGCACAATAAGCTCACAGCTGTGAGTTTGTTGTTGTTAGCAAAAAGCTTTGCATACTTTCCGGGTACGCGAAAGGAGTTGTGCCTGTTGCGCAGGCAAGCAGCTTTTCGTCTCACTGACAGCAGCAGCGTCAGCAGCAGCAGGTTAGCAACAACAACCGGTTCTCTCGCCACTAAGCTTTTTTCGCCTGAAATCTCAGAATCTCTGAATTGATGACTATTACTCTCGCTATTGACGGCGGCTGGCTGTCAGTTGCCCAGCGTCGGCGGCGGTGTTCTGACACTTTTGTGGATTTGGTATACTGAAAAGCCCCGTGGCTGAAACAGGCACAAAAACCAAAGCAAACCAAAAACAAAAGCAACAAACAGTAAAAATACGTGAAGCAAAAAAAAATAAAACAAAGAACAAGCCGAATAACGAGAATGCCAACAGCAACAACAAGAATTACACGATGCTACAATTGCCGAAGCCAAAGCCGAGACGATGCCGATGACAATGCCGACGCTGATGTTGTTGATGCCGATGCCGATGCCAACGACGACGACGCCGACGCAACGCCGACGCGGACGCCTCGTTTACCAACTCGATAAAAGTGTGTGTGCTAGATGACGCTACGCTACCGTTACCGGTCGTGATTGCCGTTGCTGCCGCTGCTGCTGCTGCTGCTGCCGTTGTTTGCTGCTGCGGCTGCTGCTCACTTTTGGATAATAAAACGGGCAACGCGCACTCGAGCGCCAAGTTAATTTGCAAACGCTGCTCATACGCTGCGGAGGCAAGAAGCAAAGCCAAAAAAACACAACAAAAAAAAAAAACAAAACGAAAAAATTAAAAACAGTAAAACGCCTGCGGTTCGCAGTTTCCCGGTTGCCCGCCCCCCTCTCTCTCAATCTAGCCACGCACAGATTGACAGTGTGGCCAACGCGCGTGCGTGCTCAGCGTCCACACAGAACATACCAACACAGTCACACACACACACGTACACTGGCACTAACACTAGCACATCTCTGACACATGCACAGCGAGTCCAAAACAAACGGCAGCAGTCTTCATCTCGTTTCGCTCCTAGTAAGTCATTTTTTCGAAATTGTTCGCATTGCTCGCATTTTGGCGGCTCTGTTGCCGACTTTAGTCGCGCGCGTTCGCTCGATTCTCGCTCAACAAGTGCTTCAAATAATAATAATATGTTAACAATAAAAAAATAATAATTAAATTGATAATGTTAATGAGCTAATATTTTGAGAAAATAATGGAAATTATACAAATTACACGCGTCGCAGCATAATTAAGCATTCAAATTGTTTTTGTGATTTTCGCACGTTTCAAAAGTGAAATCGCTTCAATTTCGTCGCTTCTTTTTTATTATTTAGACGACAAAAAGTAAGCCAACGGTCAATTAAAAAAAATCGTACGATTATTATTAGGTTTATTATACTATTCAATTTTCAAAGTGGCAAACATGTAATTTCAAAATGTACGGATAAAATGCGTTCCAAACACACAAAAAATAAACATGCATTTATTTATAAAAATACGTTTTACGAGCATTATTTATAAACAATAACACAACACAGCCGAATATAAACACAAACACGACGAAAAATATTGTGCAAATTTTGTTGGCCAAATATGTGTGTGAAAAATTAACGAAATTAATAATTAACACAGCTTGTCTATTTCCATGGATGGCAGCTGTGCACAGTTTGCATCTAAAGCAAAAATATTCAAAGAGTGCGATTTTGAATCGAATCTGAATCATAACTAGAAATAAATGGACATTATACAGTTCATAATTCTTGAAATTATATTTCTTTCCTTGCCAACTCTTCAATCAAAGCGCTATTTGTTTGAATGAATATTACGAAAATTACCAAATCAAGGCAACCAAATAATATTAAAAAAATACATTAAAATTGTACTGTTTCATTAGCTAATTTAAATCGAAATCAGGTGATAACGATTCCTCAACTGCTTTCAGTTTGGTTTGCAGCACAAAATCGCTTCGATGAGTGTGACCAGAGTGCTCCAAAGTGCGGCCAGCAATTTGCACAATTTCCCCTTATAACGAATGCCCCCAATGCAACACAGAGCATCCAACAACCTCGCCCACAACACAACAACAAACAGCAACATCCACTGCATCCAAAACCAAAGCGAGCATCAGGCCTCAAGAAGTATTCAATAAACGTAGAACTTAAGTAGCAAATGCCAAATAGAATGATTATGGACAAATCGGAGGCTGCAGGCGAGAATGCCTGGACCAAGCTGCTGGCCGACGACAAGTCGAAGACGCCAGTGATTGTTAAATTGGGCAACAGCCACAAACAGACAACAATGGACAGCAGCAGCAAGGAGACAACACCACTCAGTGTCGAACAACTTGCCACAGCGACAACAGCAAGAACAACAACAACAACAACAACGACACCGACGACGACGACGTGCATCAATCCAGCCACGATCGGCTCGAGTAGCGTTCCAGATGTGACGCCAGATGGCGGCATCAATTCGGAGCAGACCTACAATCGCACTGCGACTTACGGATCGGGCATTCACAGCGCCGGCGGCGAGTCAAGTGGCAGTGGCACGCTCCTCTCCCGCAAGGAATCGTTTCTCGGCACATTCCACAAGCAGCTCAGGCGATCCATTAAGGCGGTCAGCGAATCACCAGGTCCATTAACCAGGTGAGTTTGCAGCGAATATATATTTATCGACCTACATATTTCGATTATTTTGACAAAGTGTTTAGAAGTGTCTAGCAATTTGTTTCTAAGTTATATTTCTTATCGGAAAAGTTTTTAATGAATAATTGTTAAGCTTCGCAGAAGGCTTTTTTGCTTTTCATACAATTCATAGAAGCTCAGTCCATATGAAGCACTATTTATTTAACAACAATTTCTGCAGACATCTAGAAAAACTTTATTACAAAATATTCTGCAGCATTGGAGCCTACAAAATAAACTTATTTTGCATTTGAAACACAAATCAATCGATTTTAAACGTCGGCTGCATTTATAGGAGCTTGTATTTATTATTGAACAGTCAGTTATCATAGCATACTTTTGTGATACCCTCAAGTTGCCCATTTAGCGGCTATTTACAGGGTATTTAGCTGCTAAACGTGTGTAATACATTTTGTGGCAAGAAAATCGCGCATACGCCGTGTGCACAAGAAATTGGGCCAGGGCTTTTTGCCAAAGATCAGTGAGAGCATCTTTTGAATGCGAAGCAAGTGAAACACTTTCTTCTATAATTATACAAAACGAATCTTTGTAGTTGTTGTTGCCTGCTGAAACACACTTTTGTTGAGCAGTTAACAAACAGTTGGTAACTATGTGGACACACCTGTTGCTCGACTTACGACGATATTGATACGTCGTCAGCTTATCGCTCGGTGTGTTGTGTGTGATATGCAAATGTGGCATAGAATACAAACTGTGATAATGTAATCGGGGGCTTCAAGTCATTTTGTGGCCCCGATCTCCCGTTTCCCTGCACCCTCCCACCCGCTGTCTGCTGTAGCTCGTCTTTTGTCAGCGAATCAGCGTCAACGGAATGACATGAGTGCCATATAAAATAAAGATAAACTTGCAGTTGATTGGATGAATGACAAAATTAAATTATTTTGATTTAAGGCCGTCGGTGGGTGGACAATTAAATATGATTTCCGCCTGCTGTTTCGGGTCGGTTGTAAGCGCAAAACTTTTCGGGATGCCAAGCAAGCAACAAGTGAGCTGGTTTAATTGGGTTAGACGCAGTCTAACGAGTACGAATATGAGTAACAGAGCGAGTACTCGTACTTATTCGCCCCTGACATTACCATACAAATTGTTTGTTGTCGTCTTTAGCGTAGTTCTGAAGCAGACTTCGCTCAGATAATATTCTATACTTATTATTTGAAGTCAACGACTCGCTTGCGGCACCTTGGCATTAATTTGCATAAGTAAGTCAACTTTTAATTGTAAATAATTAAGCGATAAACAAACAAGCAAACAGATACAGATATTTCGGCACAGTTAGAAGCTAATGCGCATAATTTATGAATTCATTAATTCATTTTCGGTTTCAGTTTTTATTTCGGCAAATTATTTGCTCATAACTTAATTAAAAACGTGTTAAACGCCCGTGGCAAAAGCGCTGCTAACATTCTCAATCTCAATCTCTGTTTGTATCTCAGTTATTTTTCTCATTTCGATTTTTTTTTCCGCGCATTTATTTTGGCCAACTGCCAACGGGGATTTCCTCAAGCAGCATGCCAGCTGTTGCCGGGCCAACCCAACGTACAGACGAAAAAGAGTGATGCCTACCACTAAATCGATGGCTTGTTGCACAGTGTTGTTGTCCACCTCAAAGATCTATACAACGCGCTAATAGCGAATGCAAATTGCTCAGTGCTAAATATAGACAATATGATTGTCGTACTCGTGCTTTTATTTATGTACACTTAGTTGTCATGCCAAACAAGCATGCTTGGCCCAAAAAAAAAAAAAAAAAAATAGAAGCCAACAACAACCAGCTAGTAAATGCCAAAATTGATATGTGGCTATTTGTTTTGGCCTATTGGCCACTCAATTTGTTAGGCGTACACAGCAAAAACTCTGCCCATTTTATTGCTTTCTTTTGTGTGTAGCATAATCTTGCTTGATTGTTTGTTGACATACTCGGCGTATGATTAATTTTCTAAAATTTCTATTGAATTCTGCGAAGCTAAAGTTTGCCGGCTTTTTGATATCTCCAGTATTGATTGACCACCAAATGCTTAAGTTAATTATGCACATAATATTGATAAACTGGTATTTTGAAGCTATGTTTTGCAAATAGGCCCATTACTGTTAACTGTCATTTTTGTGAAGAATATCTGCGCATATTTCTGTATTTCTTCCGACAGTTCTCTGTTGCTGATTCATGTTGAAAATATTGTATTTTCTGAAATTGTATTTATCATTTGTTTTCTGAAATCATAAATATTCTTCTCACCTCTTCCTGTTGACTTTTCTGTTGAGTAATGAGTGCTCTTACTTACTTATCATACCCTGTGCCCATGGCAATGGGGTAGTATTAATACCACTAGATGTATGCTAATATTAATTTGTTTGATTTTGTTTATTTTCTAAATAGTGAGCATTTAGAGTTTTTCCATTATTAAGTTGATTTTGTAAAATATTTGGTACTGGGTATCTAGAAACAAACTACTTTCTGTGATTTACCAGCCAATCAATATTTACAACCAATTAATTTTACGTTTTCTTTGTTCGGTGGACACTGTAAATGTTAAGTCTAAATGTTAACTGTAGAACTTACATCTTAAGCCTTTAAACAATAACATTAGAGGATTCTTTTGAAGAATGATAGGCATTCTCTGGTGATCAGCTGATGTAGTCATGGGTTATGGAGTCGATGGGTATCAAGAATTGATTGCAAATACTTGACATTAGATACGAGTATTATCAGTCGCAGAATTGTGGCCGTGTGCAAAATCTTTTTGCCTTTTATTGCTTCCTGAACGCGTCACTGATAACTGCCAATGTGAAAGATGAGATAAAACCATCAAATTGAAGTCCAATAACTAATTATTATTATTGCGTCAAAAGATAAATATGCAAAGTATCTCTGATCTTCACTGGAAGTTAAAGTCTGGTTCAAAAGTCGTGCTGTGAATCAAGAATGTTAAGCGATTTGCATAAATGGCGTCCTAATTGGCAATAATGTTGAAGCACGCCCAACGCGTCTCGCTCGCGTCACGGTCGCGTCGACAACAGCTGAGCAAAGATTGTTGCAGCTAATTACCTTGGCTTTTGAGAGTTGTGTCGCAATATAGCAACAATTAAATTGTTGAAGCAGCCGCCTGCATTTAAGAGTCGCTACACGTTGTAAATGTTTATATAAATGTTTACTTAGACTTATACTGGACTCTCTATATACTATATAGTGTTAATATATGTATTTACACTTTTACATTACGTATACGCGACGTAAGTCCAGTTTTATGAGCTTGCCGCGACTATTGTCCAAAATGCGATTATGCGACGCCATCGCTTGCGTCGCTGTCGCATCGCTGTCGCGTCGCAGTCGCAGTTGCTGTCGACGTTAGCAGAGAGTTAATTGCCTTGATTTAAGCGGCGAGAATAAATGTTGCGTTGTGTTGTTGTGACTCTTCCTGTAAATTCTGCAGTCATAGCGCCGCGAAATTTACAGTTAATTCTGTTTGTGTTTGTCGCATGGCGAAACGCGCCGGCATTTTATTGTTGTTGTTATTGTTCTTTATTCTTTTTTTGTTTTCTTTTCATATTTTCGTCGTTTCACTTCGTTTCGTTTTTTTTTTGTGTCGCTTTGCGCGCTTTGTATAAAAAATAAGTTATCAGCTGTTGTATTTCATTCGCGCACATTTCTTAGCATGTCCATGTTATTGTTGTTGTTTTCGTTGCTGCTGCTGCTGCGGGCTCAGTGTTTGTTTGTGTTTAGCAGCATGCGGTTGTCATTGTCGTCGTCGTCGTCGATGCCGTCGTCGTCGTCGTTGTCGCTGCGGCAGAGACGCGGCGTCTGCTGCTATCGGCTCTTCCCACTTCATACTTGAAATTGAAATAAAAGGCAACAATGCTGTCAACTGAGCATTTCAGTTTGGGTTCAGCCGTCTTCGCTGAAAGTAATACTCACACCTGCGACGACGTCAACGTCAACGTGAACGAGACGCGTTTGTTCTCTTGCTCTTCGCGCGTGCTCTTTGTGCTCTCATCTCTTCTACGGATTTGTGTGCGCGCTCTCTCTCGTTCTCTTTCAGTTCGTTGCACGATCGACAGCGCACAGCGACGCTATAATAAAGTTATTTGAACGCACATTTTACATGCAACGCGTCAGTTGCAAATGAGGCGCCGCTTAAATAATTACTCAAAACGGACAAGTGTCCAATAAAAACACTTTGACGTTACGTTAGGCAAGCGGTATTGTCAATTAACAACTTCGTGAATCGTTAATAGTTCCGCTCGACGTCGGCCGGAACAGACGCTGTGCAAAATAATGCGCGTTTTTGTATACTTCAAAATCAAAACCATATTCGCCTTTCCAACCACAAAAAGAACGCATTTCTGATAAAGAGCGATATTTCGCTTTGTGTGTGAGCTCATAAAAAAAAGAGAAGAGAGTGTGTGTGTTGGTAAATAACAACAACAACAACAAATCAAACAACAACAGCAGCCACATCATTAAGCAATTCAAAGTATCCGCTTGGCAATTCCCATACTTAACCCAATACCACAACCAGATCCAGCGATAACGTCACCAGGGGAGCCCAGTATTATAATAAATTAACAACAACAAAAAAAAAAAAAAAAGAAAACAGTGCTCGAATCTTTTGTTTCTAAATACAAATATCAATTATTATAATTGTAATACGTTCTGTTCGGAGTGTTGTTGCTGCTGTTTTTGCTGCTCGGCGCATCTAGCAACAACGTCAAGGTTGTAACAGGAGCGGGGAGCGAAGAGAGCCACAGCTGTGAGAGCTTTTTAGCCGCTCGACCGAGGAGGAGCTGTCATTCGTCAGCATACAAAACACACACACACACACAGACAGACTGAGACACAAATACGTATACAGAGATATATAAACATATTTCGTCTCTGTATTGCTGTCGCCTCTGCTGCCGCTGCTGCTGCTGTTCGTTACATTTTAGTCGCCGCCGCGTCAGCGACGCCGCGTGTTGTCGCCGCGTTTTCGCCGACCTCAAAAAATACTCAAAATAAACTAAAAAGCAAAAATAAAAACTATACACAACACAGAAACACATCGATACAGTTTAGTGTTGTATAACTCACACGTGTGTGTGTGCATTGAATTGAAATCATCCTCAAAGTTGCACGCGTTTCCTTTCGGGCAACAAGATGAAGCGATTGATGACCTGGGAGCGGGATCTTGTCGATGCGATGTACGAGTAAGTTTTGTGCACATACACAACCACACGAATACAAAAAAAAAAAAAAAAAACAAAACAAAACAGAAATACAGAAAAAGCTGTGTTTGTTGTTTATGTGTGCTGCTAAACGATTTCATTTATCAACAAATACATACGTCCATACACTTACATGCATGCGCATAATTACCTATAAGTAGTAGTGCAGGTTTTCAAGTGCATTGCGATGCATTGTTTTGTTTTGCAATGTGACTGTCACTCCTTAAGCAACAAACTTGTTTCAATTGCATTGAACTCTCCTCAAGTGTGATGTACATTTTTGTGTAGTACAGTGTAGCGCAGATGCCAAAAAGTCTATGTTTTATAATACACCGAACATCGTCGTCGTCGTCGTCGTATGCAAAGCATGGCATGAGAATGCGCAGCCCAAACATTGCATGGGTGCCCGAAAAAGCAAACTCTTATACTCACTGCAGCTGTTGTCGGCCTGCGTCGTTATAAGAGTGCCAAAAACAAAAACAAACCGAAAAACGCATGGATGGCATCCATGCTGCGCCGGCTGCTCAACAGCACACTGTACTCCAGGCATCACTCTCCCGCTAACATTCCCACACCCACGCCAACTCATTAACACACATACACGCACACTCTCTCTCTCTCTCGCTCTCCAGAGAGACCAGGCTTCTATGAGTGTGCTCAGTGGCCTCAGGAAGTTTTGACATTCGACTCATTCGCACACGCATTGAACACCAATTTGTTTCGCATGTTGTCGAAGCGAGAGGGGCGCCATTTAAAGCCGCTAGTGGAATTTAAATGCCGGCATTTACCTTTATAAATAAATTAGAGGCCGGTAGAAATTCGCTTGTAGCACAATTTGCTACCAATTTACTGAGCTGTAAATCTAAGGGCTTTGAATGGCAGCACACTTATTTATTTATTCAATTTTGGTGTATATCATATCTAAATCGTGGGGTCTTTGTGCAATTGTTGTCGGTGTCTAAATTAAATTATTAAATATACTTATACTGGGTATATAGATAAAGATTGTAGCCCAAGGCTTACAGATAATAATTATACACATATCGTATGTATATGTGTTTTGCATATATGGTATGACAAGTCTGGTCAATTAACACTTTAACCCATTTTTATAGCCTGACAGTTTCACTTGTCTTTTTATAATGCATAAAGTCCATTTGCGCCACAACCGGCAGAAAAGACATATTTATAAATCAAGCTTCAGAGCTGACTCGTACTCGGACTGTACCCGTTTTTTGTTTTTTTTTTTATATATAGCACGTCTTTGCATGCCATCCCATAAGTAACTGCCATCGCATTGAAGGTGTATTCGCATCGTATTCATATTTGTATTCGTATTCGAATTCGTAGTATTGAAAGTGCAAATGACAATGGATTTTGCACGTTTCTCGTCTCGTAACTCTGACTGTCTCTCGCTTTGTATGCCGCCTCGTAAATATATTCGTATAGCTGCTTAAGTTTTGGGGTATTGTAATTTACACATGTAAATACCCAAAGATATATATATACATACTTGTGTATTTACCTGTGCGAAAACGTTTTGCGATCTTCTATGCACTTGTTTCCCCACTTTTGTGCCGACTGTACCTTATTTTCTGTATTATCGGGGCCTACTCTTTTAGCGGGTATGATAATAGGGTCTTGTTTCAGGTATTGCCAGAGAAAGTTAGAAGTTAGAAAAATAGGTTATTTTCAATTTAAAAATTTAGTTACATCTCTATTCATGTATCTTGGATGTCACTGATCACAGGGTATTATATTGGCAGGTGCCCTCGTTTAAAGCGTTATTTCTTGTCTTCCTCTGTTGTCAGTTGTTGTTTTTTGCAAATTTGGAGATGTAGAAAGCGTGTAGTCATTAGCTTAACTAACGGCGCATGTGGCTGATCATTTTTAGCGTGTGTCTTTAGTGTCTTTGAAGGCAGCTGACAAACTCCCGAGCTCTGTCACATGGCATACCACATATGTACACACATTGTACTTAACATGCTATACTATATATGCTCTTTGGTGTTTGCCGGGCTTATTTAGGTGCTGTGTGCTTTGTGCTGTATTATTTACAAGCAGGCGCGAGACTGCGACAACTTAAACAGATAAAAAGGCACACACAAAACAAAATAATGCCGACCATGACCAAATCATGTTGATAAGACCGCACAAATGTCTCAGCCAATATTGCGCATTTATTAGCACTTCTTCCCAGACCCATGTTGTGGAACTGGGCCCCACGCAAGCCTTGAGCGTTGAGAGGAGCCTGCGGCTGGGAACTACGAGAGCGAGGTGGGAGTGAGCCCTGGGGCATGACTCATTAAAGACGCCGCTCAAGCGACACGCTTATTGAGCATGTCATGGCAACTACAGATACAGATAAAGATACACATACAGTTACAGATATAGAGAGATACATACACAGTCAGAGATAATCATAAATAAAAATATACTCTTACTCTTGCCAACACAGATATAGAGACTTTATTTGTTTGCCTGTTTGTGTTTTGTGTTATTCAAAACTTGAGGTTTGAGCATTTCGATTTATGAGGAAAGTTTAACAAATTACTTTTTTCGGCGAATCGTGCCTCCGATAATCACATATGCAAACTCAGACTTTACTTTTCCATGACAATTGCAAAACGGTTTTGACATTTTCCAGTTATTCGCCGGCTTTGCGCTGAAATATTTATGGTGGAAAATCACCAGACTTAAACTCAAAAAAAAAAAAAAAATCTTTGCTAATTATACATATGCTACGTTCATTATCTCTCCCTCTCTTGCCGGATTTTTTTGCTCGCATGATTTTGGCGTGACTAAAAAGTCAAGATTAGCGGAATATATAAACGATTTTAATTATAGAACTGAGCTCGGTCGCAAAGCCGCAAGATAAAACTTGATTACAATTATGAGAATTAGCAGGAAATGATACAAGACTTTAGTCGGGCTATTTTTAACACTGTCTTAGTTTTTAGTGACAACGACTAGGAGTTCTAAACTATGAATAATCAGGCTGCTGGTATTTTAAAATTATCATGCTTTAAGTGGTTTTGATTTCTAACTGGAAGTGCATAACTTTGACCGAAAAGTCAATAAACCGAAATATAGTTTAAATTATTATCATAAAGTCATTGCAACCCGACTCAGAGTTCAAATGAAAACAAAATAGAATTTTAAATAATCATAAAATATGCAGCGCTCAAAGTTTTTAATTTGTTTTTAATTTTTAACTAACTTGAAGTGACAATAAACTGAGCAACTTAGTTTATAGATTCAACTAACCAAAAGTTCAAGAAACTAAATATCATTCGTAAGCCAGCTAATCTCAAAACAAGCGGAGTTTAATGTTCCACTGAACTGGAGCTGCTGAACAACATTTCATGTGTACACGATTTAACGAGAGTTCTTTGAACTCTTCCTCCAACAAACTGAACGTGGCAACATACACAAGGCCAAGAGTCTCGTATCTATGTTGAGCGCCTGGCTTAGTGAGATGCGTTGTCACTTGTTTAGTTTCGCTTTTATGGCCAGCAAGCCCATAAAACTAAAGTATTAAGCGGCTACTGTTTTGGCCGTCTACAAGTCGGTCACATTTTAGTCATAATTATGAATATAGTACAAGACTATTCATGGTCGCCGCTTGGCTATCAACACTTGGCTACACAGATGCGTCACAGTATTGACGTCACAACTGTTACAGCTCTGTTTGCGGACTGCAGCCGATCAAGCATATCAACTGTTTGAGTAATTAGGAAAGCAAGTCGGGTACGTTCACAGAAATGTTAAATAAAATGTTACTCATGGCTGTATAAAGCCAGTACTTTCCTGGCGTTTCTTTACGACGTATTGACGTATGATTAGATATACGTTTTGCCTTTGGGCAGGGGCTTCCGATCCGCAGGTAATACAGGTTTGGTCAACTATACCTTTGATTGATGGGCCCTCTAAGGTGGGGCGAGAGCTAATAAAACTATAAATGTGCAGAATGATGGCTGTGGAATCCAAAGATTGATCGGAAATAACTTTATTACCTAAGTTATATGATCATCGATGCGATAATAAGTTTATTATCATGTTTAGCAATTTATTTCACTATCGATCACAGTGCGATTGAACATTGTGAAATTTGACAAAAGATCTATTTCTGAATATTTTAAACTTAATCTAATCAGAAAAGAATTTCATATTTGTGGAATTTCGCAACCAATTAGAACTGATTCAAAATATTTCTGAGAACCAAATTTGTTAGTAAATATTTGTCAGATTTATTATCTGTTATGCTCCGTTATTTGTTTGCCAATCGAACAGGACACATATTATATAGAATGGGTATTTGGGATCTGTGGCTATTTATAATCGACCAAAGACCAACCGCTCTCACTTGGCTAATCGGTTTTTGCATAGACAGCGGGCGGAATGAACCGGTTCGAGGGTGTTGCCATAAAGCAATGCGGAATATACAATATATTTATACACATACCTATCTATATGTTAAAATCTGCATACATATATGTTTTCAGAATATTATATATGGCGCTATTTCTGCGCTGCAGAATATTGTGTGTTGACAAAAGCATACCAAAAACCACATATTCAAGGTGATAATAATAATAAGAATTGCATTCGAATAACAGAAACTATAGTATTAAGAGATGTGCCTAGTAGTGACGTCTTGAGAACGACTTAATGGCTCGTAAAAGTGATATATTTATGGATATTTCATTTCTAGTGCAGCAGTTCAAACTAATTTCACTGAGTATGTGATATAATTCAATTTAACAATTGGAGCAATGATGGGGCAGAAGATTTATGGTGCCTTACAAAAGATGAATGATTTAATTTCTGTCAAAAATATCTAATGGGTGTTTTTATCTTTTGAAAAAAAGCTGCAAATTCTTGACCACAATCAACAAAACGTGTCA
Source organism: Drosophila siamana (assembly GCA_035047445.1). Taxonomy (NCBI): domain Eukaryota; kingdom Metazoa; phylum Arthropoda; class Insecta; order Diptera; family Drosophilidae; genus Drosophila; species Drosophila siamana. The sequence continues at coordinate 11,199,364 of JAWNPP010000004.1, read as the reverse complement.
AACATTTGTCATCGTATTGACATAATGATAGCTGTGTAAATATGTAGAGTTAATGAGCCAGACATAAATACAATATATATAATAACTGTATGTGTAAGTATGATAACTGTTCATAGATACAATGTGGCATTAGTTGTGTCCATGGTCGATCTACATACGAAACATGTGCAATTGTGAATAGAACTGAATAGAATGATATTTGTTTTGAGTTGTGTTCGGTGTCGCAGAGTGAGAAAAAAAGAGAGCGAGAGAGAGAGAGAGTGAGAGTGGTGTATAGAACTTAGAACGTAGAACGAGTACAGCTAGAAAGAGAGAGATACGAGTGTGGGCGGAAAAGGGGGTCTATGTGGGGGTACTTGAACTGCTCGTAATATCCACATAGATATTCTCATTCGTATTCGTCGTCGTGGTCGTATTTGCATTTGTATTCGAATTCGTATATTGAGTTCAATTCAATTCGCCTACCAGTTGGTAAAATGTTGCTCGATCGCTCGGTTCACATTCGAAAACAGAAACAGAAGCAGAAACAGAAGCAAAAACAGAACTACAGGAATACTCGTGCTCTAGTCCAACAGACTGCGCTATAAAGCTGATCACATAAATACAGTTGCCCAGTTGAAGGCCTTTTGCCTTCTTTTCATTTATTCACTTATTTCGTTGGGAGTCTGATCAAGCGAAACAAAAAAGTGTTAACAAAATGCTCAGAAATGGCTTAAATAACTTCTTGGGCTGGGGCTACTCGGCTCGTCGTCGCCTGCTGCAGAAGCATTGTCTGTGTTTTATTTTTATAACAATGACAAACTAGAACAAGAAAAAACCCCAACGAAACGCAAAAGTAAAAAAATCAAAAAATCAAAAAATCAAAAATCACAAAAAGAAGTCAAATATCGAAACCAAAAAAAAAAAAGCAAATCAATACTGTCAGTATTCTTTTTTGTTGCCTGCGTCGAGTATTCTTAACAATAAGTGCGGCTTAAGTGTTTACAATCTGTCGACAGATCACGAATATCCGTTAACAAGATGTCCGAGCTGCGTCGCAGTTTCAGTCGCCTATCGATGATCGTCTATCGGGCGACGCATTCCAGCGAGCAATCCTGGCGCGAGGAGCTGCTAAGGTCCGTATCGATAACACGATTGCCACACAAAAACATATCGATCAATCGTTAAACTCATTACACCTGTCAATAGGGCCCGACAAATCGATCAAATGACGAATCACACTGCAATATTTGTGACTCAACCTCAAGTGTTTGTTCATTCGCCTAGCAAATACAATATGCAAATGTATATTGCATTTATTTAAACAAGTGTTCTAGTTATATACTACACCAGCTCGTATATGCGTAGTGAGGACTGTTGTGTGTACATTTCATTCAAAAGCCGCCACAAATATTTGCATGCAACGCCGCCGTCGCCCTCGCCGCCGTCGCGTTTTCCAGGCAAGAGGCGATTATACAAAAGCATAGCTATAAATATAAATATACGAGTATCTATGCGCCTCATTATAACAGTATATGAGTATATACTCAACTGTACAATTCCTATACACAATGGCTACTTGAAACATCTGCTTTCGGCAATCAACAAACTCAAATGAACTGGCTAAAAGGGGTTCCAAACAATAAAACACAAGAAAAACCTGGTGCCAGATCCCTTTGAGTTCATCCACCACCGATCAACAACAAGTGACCTCATCACCTCAACAAATCGTTGCATTATCTTTGTATGCTGCACGAATTCGTTAGAAATCAATTAAGGGAAGCCCTAGCACAAATAGTCTTCAATATTTATGGCACTTTGTGCACTTAAAATTGATGAGCTTTCCATAGCTTTGTATACTGAAAATTATACAGAAATTATCTCGAAACACACAAAAGTTAAACATAAATCAATTAGCCAACTCATTAGAGGATCAGCGGGAATCATTTCGTGTATTTAGATTTATTATGCCAAGTATTTGTTAGTCGATTCTACACGTTGGCATTTCACCGTTTAGCACGCTGATCAATGTCCAAAGGTGGCACTATTTGCATATGACAGCTCTATCAATAGATATTTTTACCTATAGCTGTTGCACTTGCGAGTATTCATCTGTGGCTCTGACATTTGGCATTTACCACTTGGCAGTGTCTTGTGTTGTGGGCCTTTGGTCATAATTTATATGCTCAAAAAAGATTTAGCATATATTTGTGATATTTCCAACATTTCTCGGATCGAGTATATAGTATATAGTTGCGGACAGAACATTAATTCAAGTGGAAATTCTTCTTGGGCCCAAATGACGTCAATTGCTTTCATCGAACGCGGTCGATAAATTTCGCTTTTGCTGTCTTACTTCTACTATTGTGAGTGATCCGCAAAATCCCGACCTCGGTCAACAGCTATTCAGTCAAGTATTATATTGAAGACTGATTCTTCCGATTGCAATTTCATTCGCAATTGCAATATTCGATTGGCTGCTGGCCAAAAAAAAAAAAAATAGCTTGCATTTTGGCCCGGCCTATTGACAAAATCCAACCTTCGCTGATTAGCCGCAAGTTTAGCCAATGTCTGAGGTCAGTTTTCCTAGTTGCCCCATTTAATTTTTCATTTTCATTTGTTATTGTTTTCAGTTTCTTTTTTTTTTTTTTGTCTTTTGTTTTTATCTGGCATTTAATGGCCCGCAATTAACCGACTTCACTTATCGCACAAAGTCGCTGTGACGTCATAAATGCTTATACTTGAAATGATTTCAACTCGTATCGAGTTTAGTGCTTCAACTACCATTTAGCGTGAGTCAGTGCAATTCATTTGAACCCGCTTGGGATGCCGTTGGCAACCGCAACGACAGATCAACTGCCTTCAGGTGTTTAGTCATGCTGCAGTTGACAACGACAATAAAAAAAACATGCCAAAAAAAGAGACAAATCCAAAACACATCAAAACAACGCTGTAGAAACCGGTTTATTTGCTTGGAATTACTTAGAAAATAACAACAAATATCGAGAGCTTTAAGTCCTAAACAATAAATTGTGTTGTCAAGCTCGTGGCGAATTCGGTGAATTTGTTTGAGCTGTTTGAGTGTCATTGGCTAAAACGCCCAGATGATGCACAGATCAATCAGCTGTCGGGTGGGGGCGGAATTTTAAGAGTTTTATGTGATATTTTTGCGACATACGTAAATTAGACGTTAATTTGTTCTCTGCACATGAAGTGCATAGCAATTAAGTGCACTGCTTGCTGTAAATGTGCAACACTGCTTGCAATATATGCAATGTATGCAATTGTAAGCAGTGCACAAACCAGCTGAGGACCTCGCCACTGCTTATCAGTTCAAAGATTACTTGACACTTTTATTGCCTCCCTTTGTGATCCGCCCTTTGTAATTGAAACAAGCTCAGAGCTTCCCCAACTCAATCGACGCTCTTGAGTGAGAGAGAAAAGAAGCTTTGAGCGCTATCATTCCCCATGTGGGGAATAATTTGCATACGATGGCAGAATGAAGTGGAACAGAGCAGAGCGTGGCATGCTGATAAAGCGTGTAAAATACAATGAAATGCCCTGAAAGTGAAACAGAACAGCAAAGTCAAAAACAAAGGCAATTGCAAAAACAAAATAGAGTGTTAACATGTGTAAATCTCAGTTGTGCCTACTGTTGTTGTTGTAATTCGTTACGAGTAAGTAACGATTACTGTTACAATTACTGAGCGCGACTCCAATCGACGCGTCGATGGCGATGTCAAATCATCTTCACAGTGCAATTTTGACTTTTGGTTCGCGCTTGTCACAAAGCTCTCAAGGAAAGCTCTAGACGCAGTGAAGCACGCTCACTGCAGTGAGAGCTTTTGATCAAGGATCATTAAATTAAGTGTTGACGATTCTCAATTTCACACCGTATCAATTAATGTGCTGCTAACGATTTAACTAATTACCTCACTAATTGTCAGCTCTAATGTTGTTGTACCTTTACCTTATCGGTGTTGTGTGCGTTTTGTGCTTTGTGAGCATCGTAGTACAGGCTCTACTATGGTAACTATAACCGGCATTACATTGCGAAATACAAAGTGGTGTTTTCCATGCAATTTGCAAGTCAAGTTGTTTATTAGCAAAATACTCTTTGATTTATTACTACACAATACAATATTCACGGAAATTCTAAGAGCATATTTTGCTCATGTACAGCATGTTTTTGTTTTTTAAATGTGATATACGGATGTACAGAATTGCATATCTTTATTCGAGCATATAACATGCATACAAAGTGCAACATTTCCTGTTTTGCTACAATTTATCAATCACAACGATGGCATTGTACAATCGGCTTTCACATTATGAATAAGTCTCTTCTTCTGTCCACTTTTTGCGAGACATCTGCTCTTTGTGCGCTGCTATCCAGGGAGATTATTGTTGAATTCCCTTTTTTTTTGCATTATTAACAAAGGCAATTAAATAATTCAATGATTATAACTGCTGTTAATCGCATTAACTTTTAGCGGGGGAAAACATTGACTAATGATTTATTATACACAATTCCATCACGAAAAATTTGTATTTCAGCTAAAAACATCCGCCGATCAATTGTATTAATATAATATATATTTGAAGGCGATAGATAGTAACAAAGGTGACAAAAATAATCTTGACTGAGACCACACACAGCTTCACGCTTAGATTGTGCGCAGCTGGAGCATTAATTTATATATAGACTCAAGCGAGTGATAAGAGCAGCAGCATAAGTAGCACTATTGTGAGAGCGCTTTCGCCTCTCTTATGTAAAAGGCAATTGCCTAATGCTATCAGAAATACTTTTACCGTTTACCGATTACCATTTCCCATTTCATTGTCCTCATTTCGCATGCTCTCTTTATCTGGCACGCCTGCAAGTCTAATTGTGAATGTTCTCTTTTCCTTTTTCTCTTTGGCGGGCGCTGTCTTCGACAGGTATCGACAGACAAGATTCAGCTCACGGCGTGTACGGAAACGTGTGGTGTTCAAGCATGGCGAGTGCAACGTGGTGCAGGGCAACGTGGCGAAGCGACGACGTCGTTATCTGCAGGTGAGAGGATACATTCAGATTTGGCTTTACGGTTATGTATATATGTAAATTTAGCTAATGCTACAGCCACTGGTAGATGGATAGAAACAAAATAAGTATGCTAAGTGCACTAACAACACAACAATGCTAACAACAACATGTGCTGGGTGATTATGCAAGCTGGTCGCTGGCGCGGGGCAACAAACATTTAAATATAGAATATGCTGCTGCTGCTGCTGCTGCTGCCGCTGTTGCTGCTTCGCTCCAAATTCGAGCGGAGCGTGACAACAGAAACAGAAAGAGAGAAAGAGATAGAGAGATTGATGTAAATTTAATTGTATCTTTAAAAGCATCTCTATCGTTTGTGGCAGGACATCTTCACCACCCTGGTGGACGCACAGTGGCGCTGGACGCTACTCGTCTTCGCCGCCAGCTTCGTCATCTCGTGGGCCTTCTTCGCGCTCATCTGGTGGACGATAGCCTATGCCCACAACGACCTGGAGTACATCCATCTGCGCACAACACAGCCCGAACTCATCGCCAACATGACGCACACCGTCTGCGTGACCGAGGTAAAGGGTATGATGACCGCCTTCCTCTACTCGGTGGAGACGCAAACCACCATCGGCTATGGCAATCGCTACGTGACCGAGGAGTGCCCCGAGGCCATCTTCACCATGTGCATTCAGTGCATCACGGGCGTCTTCATTCAAGCCTTCATGGTGGGCATTGTGTTCGCCAAGCTGTCGCGGCCCAAGAAGCGCGCCCAGACGCTGCTCTTCTCGCGCAACGCCGTCATCTGCCATCGCGACGGCACGCCGTGTCTGATGTTCCGCGTGGGCGACATGCGCAAGTCGCACATCATTGAGGCGCACGTGCGCGCCCAGGTGATACGCAAGAAGGTGACCAAGGAGGGCGAGGTGCTGCCCTTCTACCAGCAGGAGTTGCATGTGGGCGCCGACGGAGGCGAGGATCGTCTGATGTTCATCTGGCCGACGACCATTGTGCACAAGATCGATCGCAACAGTCCGCTCTACATGCTCTCCGCATCGGATATGCTCAAGGAGCGCTTCGAAGTGGTCGTCATGCTGGGTAAGTCTACACTATTTACACTCCACGGGGCACTTAATAATCGTTGATATGTTTGCAGAGGGCGTCATCGAGTCCACGGGCATGACGACGCAGGCGCGCAGTAGTTATTTGCCGTCGGAGATTCTGTGGGGCCATCGCTTCGTGAACGTGGTGTCGTTTCGCAAGGAGACGGGCGAATACGAGGTGGACTACACGCTGTTCAACAACACCTACGACGTGGACACGCCTCTCTGCAGCGCCAAGCAGCTGGACGAGGTCAAGTCCGAGTACACCCGCAGCACCAAGAGCGGCCTAGGTGAGCATACACACACAAACGATTGTTTTGGTCCAGTTAGTAATAACGCAACTGTTTTGCAGTGCCCTTTGCGGATCGCACGCTGTCGGCGGCCAGCATGCTGCAGCGCATTGCGTCGGCTGCTTCGGTGGACCATCTGGATCCGGCTAGCGACGAGTCCTTGGACTCAGGTCGCCTGCAAATCCGCTCGCATTCCATACCGAACGGCGTGCTGGCCAGCGAACTGGAGCCGCTGAACAACAACCACAGTCACAGTCACGGCAAGCACGGCGCCTCGTTCACAATGGGCGGCCACAACATCTCCATCACGACAACGGCGCCGAGCATACCCAACCTAACAAGTATTAATGAGAGAACCAACTCCGGTAATTCCATAAACAGCAGCAACTACAACAGCAATAACAACAGTCTCAGCACCCTCAACGTTGGCACCGCCGGCGGCAACGGCAGTGGGAGCGGGAACGGGAGTGGGGGCGTCACAATTGTGCCCAGCTCGGGCAATGGCAGCAGTCGAACGAAACAGTCGAATCCCCGGCGACTGAGCATTAAACAAGATCAGCTGCCCATCGATTCCATGTGCTGATATTATATACACAACAAGCGCGTCCAATGGCGTTGCGCAAACTGAGAGTTGTTGCGTTGTCGATCCACCAGCGCCCCCCACTCCCCACTTTCCATGCCCCCATCTCCTGCTCTTCATCCGTGCGCGATCTGATGTTGTATTCTAAGTGTAGGCTCATAGAATTCTAATTACAAATTTAGTTCTAAACAATTATAATATTATAACAATTCAGAGCAGAGGGCAAAAAAAGTGCAGCTCTGCTAGCTGTGACAAAACTAAAAAAAAAACAAACAAACAACAGAAATAATCGCGAACCCTTGAAAAACAGCCGAATCCGGAGAGCACTTCCACTGTTTCCTATCCCCCATTGGATCGCTTCTGGATTCTGGATTTTTAATTGATCGATATAGTCTATTTTTTGTTAGTGTTAGCTTTAATGAATTTATTATACACATAAGCATTGAATTGATATTACAACCCAAGAACGATATGTAAGCAAAAACAAACAAACCACATATATTATATATTATACAAATTGATGAAACCAAAATGCTACAACTTCCTTGTAAGCTAACTCTGTACGATATTATATGTAAAGCTCATAAATTATTAATAATACACATAGTTATTTAACGTAGTGCAAAGATGAGAAAGCGTGTTAATGAATTTTAAACGATAATTGTTCAATATCTCAATTAATTACTCAATGATTAACTAATTATACAAATGCATACGTCTACAACTATATTCCAAATTTTAAAACATGCCGCGACAGATGGCTAAGTTAAAAATGAAAACTGAATTATGTGAGAATGAGAAACATACAAAATATATGAGCTTCAATTGTTATAATGTGTGGACAATAAATGGAATGAGCATATGAATGTTAATTGATGTATTTTATTTACATGCGATATATATAAGTGTCATTAAGATTGTAAAAATGAAAGACCGAAAATATACATACACCTGAAACGTACACACACTCGTTTTTTCACTGTTTCTAAAACAATTTACGTCTTTTTTAATTTACTTTTTTTTTATTTAAATCGGCTAATAAATGTTAAAAAATTAAAAAAATCCCCGGCGCTTGCAAAAAACTCATAAATACTAACAATTAAAATTGGTTGCACAAGCTAAAATTCAAATTTAACGATCACTCTTAATTCGAGAGAACAATTCAAAATTTAACGATCACCGAACATCTGCACTTGAACTCAACGGCGACACTTTCACACAAACATTTCTAATGCGCAGTCAAAACAAAAACAGCTGCTTCCTGCTGACTTCTGTTTGCTTGGTATTTCAGCTGGCATTTCAAGCTCTTGCGAGCGCTTCAAGCCGCATCGAACACACACACACTCGCGCACAAGTATCGTAGTCCTACATCAAATAACTAACGTACATCAGATGAACATTCAGTCATCATACATAATCCTACATCGCATATCATACATACGTACTTCGTTCATAACCACCCACCCCCATTCGGTTGGCAGCTGCGCGAGCAGCCAAAAAGAGCCGCAAATACCAGGGGAACTACCAGGCGAACAGAAATCAGAAGCAAGCAGCCGAACTTGATTTGAGTGGAATTTATTTGCTGAGTGGAAGTATCAGCCTTGAGCGAAATTGCGCGAGTGGGAGTTGAGTTAGGGAAAATATTGTAGCATCATTTTAGGCAGCAGTTTTATTAAAAAAGCATTGCATACTTATACAGTCAAATTTATTTGACAAAAATATTTGGCAAAGCTTTAAAAATAATACTGATTTAAAAATTAAGTTTCAACTAATTCAGTTTCTTTTTTTAAGTTTCGTTTCATTTATTTACTTTTTTTTTTGAGGAAATTCTTGTTTGTGTTAAGCATACAAGTTTCTTAGACGAAATAACCATATACAATATATAGAAGAAACATTCATACGATTAGTAGGTCCCAGAACTTCATTCATGCCCGGACCTTAAATATATCCAGCATTTCTTTCCATTTGCATGCAAATAGAGTGTGTCTAGATGATATTGATAATCTCGAGACATTCCAATTCAATGGAATGCGGTATCTTGTCACAAATGAAAGAAATGCTTCACATATTTTGAACATAAGTACTTTTACTTCAAACTTCTGTTAATATAATATGTAGATGTATTTTGTTTACGTATTTATGTGTGTGTGTGTTTGTAGATGTTTATAGACATAGTAAGTAAAGTATTTAGTAAAATTTACAACAAATAATTTCGCAGTTTGTGTTTAGTTTTTGTTTGCGCACATTTATTTTCTTTAGTTTAGTTTTTTTTTGTTTGGGTTTTTGCGATAATTATTTTGAGATGCGCGAAATTAATTGCAACAATTTAAATATAGTATATATATTTATGTAAATGTATATGTATCTGTATATGCATTATGTATACGTTTTTAACAATAGTTTTCTTTTCCGTTTTACATTTGTTTCCTTATGTTTCGTTTTTTTAGTGGTTTTTCTTTTCTTATTTTTTTTTTGTTTAGCTGATCTGTATATAATTATAAATATGTTCTGGTTTTCTCATTCTCTTTATGCAATAGGACATTTTGTTAAGAATATTAAATATTAATATTTCTTTTACGCTTGGCTTTAGCTGCCTTAGCGAACGTTGGTTTTTTTTTTTTTTGTTTTTTTTCGTAATTTTCCATTTTGTTTATATGTTCTTTGCTGTTCCTTAGACATGTTTCACGCAATTAATTTACATTTAGCTCTGGCCTAGCGCACCGAGTGGATTACAGTGAATAATCTAAGTTAATTAAACTATGTTTGTTGTATTTACAAGTTTGCTTACGAACTATTGCCTTACAAGTATTAGTAAATAATACGCTAATCTCTTAAAACTCTACTTTGTGTATAAGTATTGGGTGTATGTGTGTGTGTATGTATGTATGTGTGTGTGTGTGTATTTAAAAACTAGGCGTCTTACGAGCGAGTCCATGAAATGTCCAGCAGTAATTTTTGTTTCAAACCTTTACAACTTTTGTAACTAACGATTATTTATACATGTGCTCATATTTTTATGTGTATTTTACAGACTATTATTATGTATATGTAAATGGTTTTCGTGGTAGCATCATATTCATTTTGGACGACGCGTTGATAGTTGCTGAATGGATGAGTTTTTTTTTGTTTTTTGTATGGAGATGTGGTTAATAACAAATTCAAAATAAAACTTTATCAGATATTGTTACTGTACGTGCGTTGCCTGTCGAATCAATTAATTTGAAATTTCTACAAATTATTTATCACAATTCAATGACATTTGCTCAACTTTGTTTTACGTTTTTTGTTTTTTTTGAAAAAAGGGTGTAGGGAAATATAACAATTTGCAAAGAGGTATTTTAAAAGGCAATTTCATAATGAATTTAAAAAATAAATAACAAGCATCTTTTAAATAAGTAAAAAATAAATCATAATGAGGGCGAGAGTGTGTGAGTGTGTGTATGTGAAGGAAGGGAGAGCGAGAGTGCAACACGGAGTTGCACACGCGCTTGATGCAGAAACTCAGATTGTGTTGCAGCTCACAGTTGCAGCAAATGTTGCCAGCAACATTTTGTCATGCCCGCGACAGCAGCAAGCAACAAGCGCAACCGCAGAGACCTTGAGAAGTTGATGGATGTGCCTCAGCAACATTGACATTTGATTGCAACGACGACGGCAGGCAGCAACATTGGGATCAGTAGTACAAGTAACTATTGTTGTAAAAATCGTAACAATGTTGATGTTGCTGCTGCCACTGCACTTGTTGCTGTTGCTGTTGCTGCTGCTGCTGCTGTTGATGCTGAAAGTTCGACAACCAACTCGTTGTTGCGGCAATACGCAGCAGATACTTTCATTCCTTGTGGTGCTGATGCTGCTGTTGCTGCGATTGTTGTTGCTGCTGCTGCTGTTGCTGTTGTGGCACCAGCTGATGATGTGCGCCAGCCTGTTGCTGTTGCTGCAAATGCGGCGGCAGTCGCGACTGTTGCTGCTGCTGCAGTGGCACAAGTTGTGGCTGCTGTTGCGCCTGCTGTTGCACCTGATGATGTCCCTGGTGGTTGGTGTGCAACGACGCCTGCGATGCACCCACCGAACTGGCTGCAGCTGCAGCTGTGCTGCTGTCATTGGACTTGTCGCGTGGCAGCAAATAAACCGAACCATCGGCAGCCTGCTGCAGACTGTAATCAGCGGGCGAGCAGGGATTGCCCTCGGGATCGCGCAGATACTAAATATGATTAAATAAAATACGACATTAGTCTCGAGTTGTAAGCAGCGTAAAATCGTGTGTGTAACGCACCTGGAAAACATGGCGATGCAGCATGGAAAACTTGTTGGAGATGCGCTTGCGTTCGCTCTCCAGATGATCGTGATCCTGATTCAGTTGCGTCTTGCGCTTCACCACCGTGTTCACCTCGTCCTCGAGCGTCAAAATCTGATCCAACTTACGCTTGCGGCAATTCTGGGCGGCCACCTTGTTCTTGCCACGACGACGAATATCGCGAATGAGCGACAACTGATTCTCGCTCAGATCGTACTTGGACAGACGCTCGTTGAACTCATCCATGGGCAGATTGATGATATCGCCCACTGGAATGGGTATATTGAGGGCACGTGCCCGCTTCTCGTCCCGCGACAAATGCTCATCCTCCAGCGAGGCCGATGCGTTGGCGCTTGACTTGGCCGCTGCCTGTTTACTGCTGGCCACGGGCTTCTTGTCGCGTGCCTGGGGTCGGGTCAGAGAACCGCTGCCTTGTGGCAACGATCCGGTGGTATGTGGCAGTGAATAGGTGTGATTCAGCTGCACCAGATCCTGGGGCGTCAGTGGGGCGCGTGGCACACCGTAATCCGCTGTGAAGGCGCTGCTAGCGCTCATGCCGTACGCCTGATGATAATCCTTGGCCAGCACGGGCGCCATAGCGGCTGCCTCGCCCACGCTGCCACTGCTGCGTTGCATGGCCGTAAATGTTGTGGGTCCCGCCTCGTACTCATACTTGATGCTCTGCACCTGTTGTTGCTGCTGCTGCTGCTGTTGTTGCGTCTGCGCCGTGGCAGCCACTGGTGGCGCTGTGGGCGGCAGACTGCTGGGCGTCTGCTTGTGCAAGTCACGCTTGCCATAGAGTTGATGCTTCTTCTGGGCCACCGGGGGCTGGCGTGTGTTGTTGTAGCTGAAATCGTAGGGTCCGCCGTACTTGGCCTGATGATAGTCCTGAGCGGAGTCGCTGCCCTCGCCCCATTCGCCGTCGGAGAGCGATGGCACACGTTCGGAGCCCATCGAGCTGACCGCGCTGTCACTGGACGCGTCTAAGCGATCGGCGCCACCTTGAGCGCCCGCTGTGTTTGCCAATAGATCGCTGGTCATGCCACCAGCACCGCCAACGCCAACGCCAACCGCAGTTGCACCCGCACCGCTCATAGAGGCAGCACCGCCGCTGCTAATTGCGTTCACATTCGCATGACTGCCGCCAGTCACAGTTGAGCTGCCCGCGTTGCTGACATGTCCGCTGCTCGGCAATCCCAGCACCGAAGAGTTGTTGCTAGTGCTGTTGTCCACCATCCGACAGAAACCTGCAAGAAGCAGAAGGGAAACATTGTGGATTAGTTAGAGCTGCGTATAGGGAAATTCCACAATCTAAGATAAGATAATACAATATGATCACATTCTTAATTATACCCTTAGCAGGTAGCTAAGTGAAGCAATATCGCTTAATAAAAGCAAAATAATTGCTATTTCTATAGAAGGGAACGTTCTCAACATTTATAGCCTTTGCCTGAGCGTACAAAACTACACAAATCTTATCACCAACACCTGAGTAGCTACTTTAAATACCAAAGTTTACCTCAGCGATTCATGAGCCCAGCGAAAACAGCGTCATAATCGCATATTTAACTAATTAAACTAACCCAGCTAACTAAACTTTGTGCGCGCACGTAGCCAACTTTGCACTATGCGTATGGCAAACTGGAAAACTTATCGCCAACAACGTTATCAAGCGTAGCGAAAAACTACATAAAGTACATATTAGAAATTTTCTTGATTTTCGCCATGATACAGTTGAAACTTCATAATCTGGTGGCAATCTATATTGTGTTTGTATTCGATTATTCAGCATTTATTTTCGATGCACAGGCATAGCGAAAGAATGGAAAAGTGTGCAGTCATTAGAGGTGGCTTATCAACATAGTGCTCGCTACCTTTCTTATCTGTCGAGTTATCTCCCAGGCACTGCGTCTACCAGTTTTTTGTAGTCTCGGTATCAACAACAACGTCTTACTTTCGATTCGAATAGCATAGTATAGCAATGTTAGAATTAGGTGGGTCTAGAGTATAGATTGCGGAATATTTTGATTGTACGCCATGTGTATGTGTGTCACATTGGAAGGTTGTTCTACGTGGTGTTGCTTGATTTTTTGGGTCTATGTTTTGACTTTATCTTATCGCCCCCGCTCTATTTCGCTCGCATGTGATCTTTTGTAGCGCGTCTATTATATATACAGTATATATTAATGCACTAATTATGCGGTATACTCATCCAAAAATAAAAAGAAACAAAATACTATGATTTTATTACTGCGCAGTCAGCGTGAGAAAGATTGCGAGAGGAATCGAGACGGTGAGATGGACTGATAAGTTGTTCAATCATTATCGCATTCGAGGGCTTGTAATTAAACCAAATTTGCGCCTAATTATTCAATATGTGAGCTGATTAAGGTAAGTACACTCGTGTGTGCCCGCATTCGTGTGTACGAGTGTGCGAGTGTGTGTGTTGTAGTCTATAAGCACTTCTGCTGCCGGCAACTGGCAAGGTCAAGCCCATAAACATTGATGACTTGGCAAAATACAATACACAATGTTGTAGGTCGAAGTTATCAGTGGGCCAACAACAAGTGCAATACATAGATGGCTCGCTCTGTCGATGTGGCGACGACGGCGACGCCCCGAACATGCCACAATAATCGTGGTGAACCGAACACGAGCGAACCTTAATCGAAATGAACGTAAGCAGCAAACAAACGGAAGTTATAAATGATAACGTTTTAAGCTTTTGCACGTTTCGTGAGAGATGCAAAACGTAATCACGTAACGCACTAACGTAATTATGACGAAAATGCATGCCCGAGGCGGAGGAGTAAGTGAGACGCACAGAGAGCAAGAGAACGCAAAATTGCGTATGCGACACAATAAATAATAACGAATGGTATACACAGTGTTACGTTTGTATTGGTATTGGTGAGTGGACACATGTATATGAGTGCGCTAGAATAACAAGTCAACGCGATATCATACAGCGAATTTTGTGATATTGTGCTTGAACGTTATTGCTCCGAAAGAGATGACTCAGCAGTTTAAAAATAGTAAACAGCCAAAGGCAACAAAACTTTTGCTGAGCGCGCATTAGAGAGCACAAACCTGAGAGAGCGAGCACAACAAAAGCAACGACAAATCAACCAAAGTCGTTGGCGAGCAAGAGAGCTTTAGAACATTATTGTCGCCGTCGTCGTCGTCGTTGCCGTTGTCGTCGTCGTCGCTGTCGACGTCGGTGTGCGCAACTTTTGCTGATATCAGCAGAGCTGGTTGCGCAGCATGACTAATGAAAAAATTTGTTACGCGGCAAATATTTAAATGGGATTTTTAGGCTGAATTTGCATGCTACTTTTCTGCCCCCATTGAGCATAAAAATAAAACAGCCACCACCCGCAATACGACGAATAACACAGAGCAACAACATGGGCATCAACGAAACGTATCAACAGCAGCATCTGATGCTCATTTTCACACTCTCACCTGTTGATTTTCCTACTGTCTCTAGTCTTGCCTGCCGTTTTTGGGGCTGTTTCTCGTGTTCGTCGACGTCGTCGTCGTCGTTGCTCGATTATTTTCAGTTTGTTGTTCGATTTTGGTTTTTTTTTCTTATTTTTTTTGTTCTTGCACAAATACGTTACTCGCGCGTCATCAAAAACGTTCTAAATTCGTAAAATACATAAGCATCTATGTATGCATGTGTGTGTTTATGTACATGTGAGTACTATTTTATTATAGTATGTATTAACGCCTTAAAATTTTTTTCTGCTGTGTGTTTGTACGTTTAGGAGTGCTTAATGTGCCAAGTGCGTCATTGTTTCATTTATGAATTTATGTTAATTATATTAGTTAGTTTGCTGCGCGTCTGCTTTTTGAGTGAATGTCACGTTTTTGGCACGTAATCGATTTATTTTCTTTATTTTTATTGTATTTTATATATTTTTGTTTGCTATTTTTCATATCATTGTGTATAAATGTATTAATATTTATGTATTTACTTCACTATCGTATTCGATTGTTCGTGTTCGACTGATTGACTCGCGACTCGTGTTGCGTTCTTGTTGCTTTGCTTTTCTCATTTTTCTGAAAGAGCGCGAAACCCGAGAGTGGGCCGAACGCGGAGCCGAGCAAACACAGCCAACGAGCGCTACGCGACGACGATGACAATGATTCGATTTTGAGCTCGCGCTGTGCTGTTGTTGCTTTACTGGCTGTGCTTGTGCTGCTGCTGCTGAGCAAGCGATATTCACTCAAATTTAAACTAATTTTACGAATTTTATGCTAATCAAAAGACCGAACGACCGCAAAGCAGTGCAGAGCGACAAAAGCCGCAAGCGAAATTTGCCAACGCAGTCAGAAAAGCTCGTCGCTGCCTATTGTCATGCGCTCTCACACTTCGTTTGTGTGTGTGTGTGTGTGTGTGTGAGTGTGTGGGAATTCTTGGTAGGTACGTTTCGATTGTTGTTGCCTTAGCTTGCGCACGCGCTTTTTTGCGCCTTTGTACAATTGGAGTGATGTTCTCGGAGTGAAAGCTCTAGTTGAGCCAACCGCGCACGTAGTACAAATGAGTGTAGGTGTGAATTTTGTCGTAACTTGTCTGTGTTGTTGACGTACTTGTTTTTGCTTGTAATACATTGTTCAACACGACATTTTGTTATGACAATTGTAGGTGGAGGAACAACAAATTATATTGCGAATTGTTAAATAATTATACAACTTATTGCATTTCATATTTATCATATTTCGGTTCGTCGGTACGCTTAGAACTAGGATACTTTAATGTCTTGACTGCAGACGGCGGTTGGTTGGCATTTCTATGTGCTTTTTTATCTGATTTCCTTGAAATACTGTCATTCAGGCTAATTACTTATTGTGTTGTTTAGCTCGAACTCAAACTCTTTACTTTGAAAACTAAAAATCGCGCTGGCAAAAAGCAGCTGAAAGCTCTGTAGCTGCTCAAGAGCTTTCAAAGCTCAAATAGCACATGTGCCAGCGTTGACGCAAGCCTCAGCAATTATTTGTTAATTGAGTAATATAAATTACACTGAAGGCGCATCGCACTTTATCAGTTCGATCTCTATAGCAAGCAATCTGTCTAATCTTACAAATAATGCATTGATCACCTATTAAGTGTTATGTATGGACCATCACTTACTTTCTGTCATATCCATCAAGTGAAGATCCTCATCGTTGAAAATCGAATTAATAAATCCATCCGTATGATTCATGTCCGAAGAAGTGTTCTACAAGCGGCAGGGAGCAGAAAAACGGGATGAACAATTGTGAAATCAAATCAGTTATCGACGACGCGACTCTTACCGCATAATACATCATCTCGTGTTCCATCTTGTAGTTGCTGCCCGCAGCGGCGGCGGCGGCAGCGGCAGCAGCAGCAGCGGCGGCAGCGCCGTCAGCCTCGTGGCTGGAGTTGGTCAAATGCATGCTCGAGGTGACAGCTGAGCCCAGATTATGGCCATAATGCGGCTGGCCGCCGGCGGCCGAGCAGAGGTCGCCCAGCGTCGAGTTGGTGGCATGCATCATGGCAGCATGGCCATGACCATGGTGTGGTGGCGGCGGCGGTGGCGGCAATGGGGCAGCTGCAGCCTGGCCGTATTGCTGGGCGCTGGCAGCGGCCGGGCCTTGGTACGAGTAGCCGGTGTAGTGGGGCGGATAGGGCGGCATATCGGCCACGCCCATGCTGGGAATGGGACTGATCCAGGTGGCCAGGTCCTGCAGGCGTTCCATGGAGACGCTGCGATTCAAGCGCGGCATGCGGCCCTGCAATGATTAATGAGAGCGAGAGTGACCAACAACATCAGTGAAATAAGTAACTAAAATAAACATATCTGCGCTACTCGCGCTCTCTCTTCGCTCTACCTCGCTTGCTCTCTCCCTCTCTTTGTCTCTCTATCTGTGTGTTGATGTATTAACAAGGTGAGAAGGGTTTCGCTCGCAGTGGGAATTGTGGCAATAAATAAGCGATCAATCATGCGAGATTCCGTTTACGGAATTCTCTAGAAATCAACAATAAGCCGCAGACAAGACACGAAAACCAACAAAATCCAACAAAAACCTCAAATTCAAATTGCGCTGCAAGTAAACTTGGCTTGTTGTAGTTGTTGTGTTTTGTGTCTGGGCCCCCAAAGCCAAAAAACGTGCACAATGTATCAATCTGGCGATTTCAGACTTGACTCGACGCTCGCATCGGATCGGATCGATCAAAATTGAAATAAAATTTCGTAAAGTTGAAGAAAAAAAATTGACAAGTGCTCAACTCAGTTGGGCTCAGCGGTCGTCGTTGTGTTGCTTTATGTTCGCATCAAAAAGTTGGCAGCTCCAACTACAGCCACAATTGTATCTTTGTATCTGCATCTGTATCTCTATCTGTATCTTTAGCTGTGTCTGTGTGAAAGTGTGTGTGTGTGGTGATCGACAGTTCGTGCTGTGCAACGTACATACGACTTCATTAGTCCAGCTTTTGTTATTCTTAATTATCGTACGGTTTATTTATTTGTTTAACTAATTCCAGTAGAGCTCTGCGCTGCCTACTATTTATTACGACTTTGCTTCTTCAGCTACGGCCGCAGCTACAGCTTCCTCTTCACGATGGTCGAGAGTCCACTGCATACTCTCAGGCGTGGGCGCTCATGGAAATATATGCACATAACTTACACAAAATTCCCGCTCGGCAAGGAGCATGCCACGATCAGGTTCCCAGAAACAATTTGTTAAATGAAAACGCCGCAATTAAGCGCTAAAAGCCGAGGCGTCAGGCCGCCAGGAAACCCAAATTGATGTGGATGCTGACTGATCTTGATGGCAATGGCGATGGCGATGGCGATGGCGTTGCACTCTTTAGAGGATTCGGCATTGACATTGAGAGATTTGAGATTGAGTTGCCAGATAAATAACATCAAAGCCAGCACAGCACATCTTTCTTCAAATTGTGTATCGAACGGCGCGAAGCGAAGTGAATCGAAACCGAAACTGAACCGAGACTGCGACTCCTTTGGCGCGCGCGATGCTTTGCGTTGAGACGTTGACGTTGAGTTGTCGTGTGACGTTTGCGGCCCAAGCGTTAAGACAACATTGACAGACAGATACAGATGCAGCGACAGCGACAGCAACAGGCGAAGCAGCAGCTCAGGTACAGATACAGATACAAGATACAAGTACTGACTGAGCTACAGATACAGATGCAGGGAATGCTACACAGGTGTGTTCGTCTGTGTGCGTGCGCGTGTGTGTGTGTGTGTGTGCGTCTCTAATATATGCCTCAGCACGCTCCTGAGCAAACAGGTAAGACAACAAAGCCAACTCGTCAGCTAAACTGGGCGTTCACTTTTGCCAGTCTCCAGTTGCAGTCTATGCCTGTATGTGTGTGTGTGTGTGTGTTTGTCTGCGAGTGTGTGTGTAATTTCAATTGTCACTGTCTTGTCATTAACTTCTGGTGTTAGCTCAGCCAGCCACTGGCCATTGTTTGTTGCGTTTCACACGCAAAGCAAATCAACTGCAAGCCGCTTAAGACGCAGCGAGGAGTGCAATGCGGTGGGGGGAAGGGGGATAGGGGAAGGTTGGAGCAGCACTTATGTGAGCAAGCATTTAATAGACTGCGAGTTGTGGGGCGTTGCCCAATGGCTTTCATTGAATCGTTCACCGTTAGCTACCGACCGGCAAATCGCAGTTAATTCCCGTTAAAGCCACATGTTGCATGCTGCCCAGAGCAGCGTAGGCTGCGGCATGCCACAAGGCGACTGGTCTATCAGTTGTGGTTGTCATAGCTTAAGCTGATTAGTGCTGCATTACTTTGTCAAACATTTTAAGCATTTATAAAATGCAGAATATACAACAGAATTATTATTATTATTTCATCGAACTATCAGAATTATTTGCAGCATTCTTTACTTATTTGGAAATGGGTAAACTACCAAGTGTCTGAATCTTTAATTCTATAAAAATCTGTATGTTTAAAAGCTTCCTTTTTAAACTTCCTTATTCATTATTTTCATCGAATTATTGGAATTATTTGCACTCATCATTTTTGCCTTTATTTGGTAAACTACCAACCAAGTGTCTAAATTTTTAATCCTATCAAAATCTATATATTTATTCTGAGAATTTTCTATTTTTGGCACACATTGAAAAAACTTCCCCTAGAGAACACTTCAAAATTCCTATAGAGTTCAAATTGAAGAGCAATAATTCTCCGAGTGACGATATTCAGAGAGTATAATAATTTGAATAGACACTAATTGCCACAATCTGCAAAGTATTTAAATAAAATATATAGCATTATCTATTACATTTACAATTAACTGAATCATTAATCCTCTGAACACTTTCGCTTCGCTACGTCAATAGTTATTTGGATGAAATGAAATTTCTAAGCGAAATGCGAGGCAATCTATTAAATGAAATCTATTAGTTGGCAAAGTGAGGGCATTTAGTGTGCGGTGAACTGGGCATAGCTTATAATATATCTGGTTTTTCTTCAGATTTTTTGTCATTAATTTGATTTATGTGTGCGCAAAACGAGTCTCATGACGACAGCGACAGCCATCAAACTGTTTACATAAATTGAATTAAAATCGTACACAACGCGAAGAAATCTCAAGAGCAGTACAAAATAAAAAAAAACCCGCGAGATGCTGTAAAATAATTAATA
This sequence comes from Drosophila siamana, assembly GCA_035047445.1. Classification (NCBI taxonomy): domain Eukaryota; kingdom Metazoa; phylum Arthropoda; class Insecta; order Diptera; family Drosophilidae; genus Drosophila; species Drosophila siamana. The sequence goes on along the minus strand of JAWNPP010000004.1, from coordinate 11,179,442 downwards.
AAGTTTTTTGCGCTGATTTTGCGCTAAGCTTTTTGTAAATATTTAAAATTCACATAATTAAAGCTGCGCGCGGCGATTAAGGCGTCAAAGGGGGGTGCGAAGCAGCCCGAGAGGGAGGGGTAGACAACGGGAGCGGAGAGGGGAGGGGGGCACATTAAAAGTTACTTTTTTTTTCGCGCTCTCTCTCGCGCGCTGGCTAAATGGAGATTTAATTGCAGGGGCTACTGCAGTCGAACGAACGAAGCATGTGAAGTGCCCAAGCCCAAGTCGAAGCTGCAATCAAGGCAAGGTTCGAAGGGACGGCGAGGGGCAGGCGGAGGGGAAGGGGACGAGCAGCAGCAAGTGCCACCGAATTCAATAAACACTTTGCCACGCGGAAAAGTCAAGTGGCGCATTGCAGAGACAACAACAACAACTGCAACCATCAGCGGCAAACGCGACATTAATGAAGGCGCAGAGGCGACTAAGCTAAGCTAAAGCCGCGTTTTTTTACTCAAACGTCGTCGTTTTTTTTTTTTGTTTTATTGTTTTTTTATGCACTTTTTTTTTTGCATTGTGTGATTGCAATTAGCAGCAGTGACGGGGGGAGGCAAGTGGAGAGCGGGTGTTGAAGCAGCGGTGGCAAATGGCAAATTAAATGTTATCAGGAAGCTGACACTTTTGCACAGTGCATTACATAATCATAATCAAGATCGACGCAGATCGACAGACTGACAGCGTGACGCGGCTGCAAAGCACACATAGATACACACAAACACACACAGTCCTCCTCTGCTCCTTGAAGCCGTCGCTAGGCTTAATGACAATTGCTACACAAGGCGAAAAATTACGAGCTAACAAAGATACATCTTCAAGAATTCAGCAATGAATTTCATTGGCAATACATTTGCTTTATGTGAAAGAAAAATAAGATTTGAGCTCCAAAGTAATATGAAATGTTAAATATCGCAGCATTGATTTTTGTTAAACTTTGTTAGCTAACTAGCGAGTGAGAGAAATAGTTAGTAAGCTTAAGGCATTGCTAGTTATTGTTACTAAACACTTCGTTTATCTAGACAAATTTATTTGAGTAATATAATAAAAATGTCATCAGAATAAAGTCTATTGTATTCATTGATAATTTCTCACTGTGTAGTGAGAGAAGGAGCAAAATAAGTGGCTGATTTCTAGCAAGGATTTGCATTGCTGCACTTCCTGCGAAACCAAAACAGATTATCTGCCTCATTAAATGCCGCTGCCGCAGCTGCTGCTGTGTGGCAAGTGCAACATGCTGTGCGCATTCCAAGGAGTCGTCACACATCAAACAGACGCGTCGCTCATTGTCGTGTCTCTCTCCCTCTATTTGGTCTTTTGGGTTTTTAGGGTTAGACTTCGTCTATAATCCGCAGCCGCAGTTTCGCTGACCACAGCGTGCGGCATTTTGTGGCTACCGTTTGGTCAGAGATTTTTACAGTAATTGCCGCTGACTTCATGACTGTTGTGAGCGTTGCAAGTGTGTGTGTGAATACACTCACAGCTATTCAATTGAGGTGGCGGCTTTGTCAAGCGGGTTCATTAGATGCATGCGCATGCCCAAGCGAAGCAGGCAAAGCAAGAGTAAATGGCAACAGAAGCGACAGCAACAGCGACAGCGACAATGAGGCCAAAACAATTTGCGACGGATTTTCATTCAAGACGCGACCAGTTGACACCCGACTTGATCAAGCTGAGCCATGTTTTGCTTTTGGCTTTGGCTTTTGCTTTGTTGCACTTGTTTTGCTGGGATTTGTGGCAGGATCAAAACGCAGACAGCTTAGCGGAGCAATTAACGCATCAGTCGATGCTCTGATTCATATTCGCAGCAGTTATGATGAACTGCAGATCAAGAAGCTACTTACAACAGTTTCAGGAGATTAAAGCATTCAAACAGACAATTAATTCTGTATGAATTCATAACAATTCTGTTGAAAGAACTGTCCAGAATTGTCGCACAATAAACCGCAACAATTCGTGAATGAAATTGCAAAGCTTGGCAGTTGTTAACAATATTCTTTTCCCATTTTAATCTTCACTTGCTGCGATCATTCACATCGACGTAATTGCGACTTATTCATGAATGCTTCGAGTGTCTAACCCGCGGCTCAGTCTAATGACTTTTTCAGCCAGTTCGCAACTAGTAAATTTCAAGTTAGGATTAAAGATGTGTACAGTTGACTGAAACTGTGACTCACATTTCGCACACAGCGAGTTCGAGGAGGAGAAATGCATCGAGAAAAAGGTATCAAAAAATTGGAAGACATTGATGGAGGTGGAATGAAAAGCCGAGATCTCCTCGTGCTATAAACAAGCTGAGCAAACAACGCAGGAGAAGAGCATTGGACCCAAAAGAATCTTTACAAGACGTGAAGAGCGAGAGATTGTGGCAGCAGTCGAGGCTGTGGCAACAAGTTGAGAGGGCGCACAACAACAAATTTTCGTTGTAGATTTGTATTTTTTTTTCCATTTTTTGTTACTCGAATCTTTTTGATGAGAGGCTGCTGGGCTGGCGTGGTGGTTACAACAAAAGCCAGCAAGCAGGCAGACAACAAGCAACGAGATTGACGAACTTGTTGCTGGCTGGAGCGGATGGAGCAGACTGTGTGTAGTGGAGTGGAGTGGAGTGGGCAGGGGATTGGGATATATACAACCAGATTTGAAGCTTTGTACAAACAGCTAAACAGAAAATGGAAGAAAAAACAGAATAACAACAATGATGATGATGGCGATGATGAGGAGCAGAGCCAAGATCAAGTGCTTGAGAATGTAGAGAGAGGGAGAGATGGAGAGAGAAGAGAGGCAAGCAGCAGCAGCAGATGATGATGATGAAAAAACACTCCAAAAACGACGTGGCAAACGATCCTTGAGCATATACATACAGCTGTATATAATATATACTATATAGCGGATGCGAGCACTTAAATTGCGCATCCGCAACACAAAAAAAAAAAAAAAGACGGATTGTTGTTGGGGGCTCAGGATTAAAATCAATGCCTGACCGGCTGACTTACCTGATGATGGCCATGATGGAAGCCGGCCGGAGTTGGCGGCTGACGTTGAAAGGCGCTGCCCGAGCCGCTGCCGACGGTGGCATAGTTGGCGCTCGCCTGCACCGCACGCTGATGGGCGGCTGCCGCTGCGGCGGCGGCGTGGTGCGCGGCATGATGGTGATGATGCGCGGCGGCGGCGTGATGGTGCGAGTGATGCGGATGCGCCACGTGTGGGGCATGCGGATGGCCGTGGGCGTGCGAGTGGGCGTGAGGGTGGGCGTGGTGATAGGGCGGTGCGGTGGATTGCAACATTTCGTCTAGTTCCTTTTTGGCCTCCTCATCTAAATCGAACAGGGGCGAGCCCACAGAATCTTGCAGGTCCTCAAAGTCGCTGCCCGAATAGTTTGCCTCGTTGTCGTTGTCGTTCTCGTTGTCCTTCGCCTTGTTGCCGGCAGCGATTGCGTCCTCCTCGTTGTCGGCGTCGTTGCTGTCGCTTTTGTCGTCGAAGATCAAATCCTCACCGGTCTCGGAGACAATGCGCGGCGCCGGTTTGCTGTTCAATGCGGCGGCAGCGGCAGCGGCAGCCTGCGAAGTGGATGCAACCGAATCGTTGGGAAGCTGCAAATGAAAATAGCGAAAGAGAGGAGGAGGAAAGAAAGTTGCAAGATCACACAAGAGTTGGCAAAGTGACGGCAATGAGACGCAGCGACGCAGAGACGCAAACTTACCTCGTCGTCTTCGAGTGGGAACTGAGAGAGCTGCAGCACGTCGTTGAGCAGCTCATCCAGCGGCAAGCGAACGTATTCACCTGTGGGTGGCAAAGAACAGAACCAGCAAAAATCAGTCAAGTCATCAATTCAATTCTAAATACACGAGAGCGCAGCGCATTAGCCCAAAATCCCACTTGAGTAAAACGAAGCGTTACGAATATATTTTGAAAATATTTTGATCACGTACAACGGACGTTCATCAACTCCCCCGAGTGCGATCAATAACTGAGAAGTCTCTAGTGCGATTCCCTGGAGCTTGAATGCAACCTGGCGGAAAACAGTAGCCGCGTTTCCTCTGGAGCAGAGAGAAAGATTCAGCAAACAGCCATCTTGCCATATCATTAATCATATTCACATCACAGTCAGCGATCATGCTTCCAATGTTTCTCGCTCTCTCTCTCTCTCTCTCTCTCTCTCTCTCTCTTTCTCACGGAAGCCAGCTGAACTGAGCGAATTGTTCATCAAAAAACATTTGCACAAATGTTTAATTTATGATGCGTTTTGACAGATTATTAAATATGCTTTGCCCCTGCACACACAGTGTTCATCAGTGTTTGTTGTATCGCTTACAATGTGAACCGTGGACTGGGCCAAGTTCAATATTTGCCTTGATAGTTGTATGGTTCCTTGGAAGGCACAATATTATCGGAAAATGACTACTTAACATCGCCCAAAAATTCCAGGGAAAAAAGGTAATGCCACTATACAACGACTACGACGACTATTACCAAAAGTGGTAGCGCAGCCAGAGACTAAATAATAAATATGGCAGCAGGAAAATAAACGGCAGACAGAGGGAACGAGATGGAGAACAACTGGTGGGCGCACTCGACAAACATCTAGATAAAAATGGGTAAAGGCAAAAGAAAACGAGAAAAAGAACAAGAGGGCGCAACTTGGCCAAGAGCGTACGTATTGGGTCGAGAAATTTGTTAACTCAAACTCAAGTGCTGTGACGACGCTCACGACCTTTGCCGTTGGCACTTGAGTAGGGTCAGAAATTAGAATAAACATTGCGGAGCAGCGGGCATGGAACACAATTCCTCGGACGCTTTGCCTTGGCTGGCTCCCTCGGCTGGTATTGTTATTATTATTGTTCTTACGATTGGTTACAAAATACATTCCGATTTCAATTCGGCGCGCAACAACAACCATTTTGTGTTGTTGGCCATGTTTTCACTGGGCCTTGTGTTTTCGCTTAGCCTGTTATTTTAGGGTCCAGTTCCCGGCATTTAAATTGTTCTCGATTCACCTTTTCTTCTTTTTCGTTTTTCTTTTTTTGGTAACAGCTCTGTGCTCAGCGAGGGCAACGAGAAATGCGCACAAAAACAACAGGAGTTCTCTAATTTGTCCTAGCTGTGTATGCGGGTGTGTGTGTGTGTTAACTGTTTGCTTATCGTTCAATTTTTTTGGTTTTGGGCTTGTTGTTTGGTCTGCTGTCTTTTCTGTCTCTCCTGCTGCTGCTGCTGCTGGCCAATGCCCGTTGCATTGTTGTAAATGTCTATAAAAATATTATTCGATTTGTCCCATTGTGTTGTGTTTGCTGTGCGTGAGCGGGTGTGTGAGTGTGTCTGCCGTCTGTCACCAGCAATTAAGCGACAACAGTCCACCAAAATATATATAGAAAAGAAAAAAAAAGAGACAGGCATTGGGTGTTGTTTACGGCTCAATAATATTTCCTGTTGTGGCCAAAAGCTGTCGATGGCAATTGGTAACTGGCCGCTATTCGACGAGGCGTCGTGTCTCGCTTTCGTTTACATTTGATTAACATTTCAGGAAGTTTCATTCAACCAGCACTTATTGGGGGTTGGCCAAAGCAAGCAGCGTTGGCTAAGCTCGGCCCTAATCACAGGGAATTGCCACTAAACTTGGTCAACAACGATATGATATGTTTACCGACGGCAAATCTTTTGTGGCACATCAAATAATTGATTACTTGTTGGAACTAATTTGGGAAGCAAGTTTATCTAAGCAGATCTTATTCAGTTAAGTTGAATACTAAAAAATAATTTGTTAAATAGCAACAGGAGAGCAAAGTTTAATTGCATAGCAAAAGTTAGTTTGCTTATGCATTCTATAATTCCAGAATAAAATAAATTTCAACCAAGACTTTTACTTAGCTCCCATTTGTAATGCAGACTTCATTATTTAGACTTTGATTATGCAGCACAAAACTAAAACGAATACAAAATGAATTCCCAGACATTCTGTAGACACCCCGCAGACTTTTCCAGCTCACCACAACGATGGAGCATGGAGCTAAGGAAATAAACAACAGCCAAGTGCGAAAGAGTCGAGTAGTGAACTAGTTTCAAGTGAATGCAACTCTCTAATAAGATCTCCAACTGCCGCCCATATGTAACCCAGATGAGATGGCAACAAATGTTGCTGCAAAAAAAATAAAGGGAAAAAAACTCAACTCTGACAAAATCGAATCAAAATAATGCGGTCAAAGCAAACACCCCGATGTCGAATTGTAATAAACAAATACGACGAAACACGTTACAAACCTTTTCTTCGATTGCAAATGCGATTGCGATTGCAAATGCAATTGCAATATGTGAATTATAATTTTGTGTCTCTTTATTTATTTGTTGTTGTAATCCAAACAAAAGGGGGCTCAAACACAAGTCGAAAAAAAGTGTGTGGTCGGTCGGTCGATCGGGTTTTCGGGTTTTTGGGTTCGCTGTTCGATGTTCGAAGTCTTTTGGGGCTTTTGTTGTGTGTGTGTGTGTGTGTGTGTTTCTATGGCTTTTGTTGTTGACGAGCAGATTGAACACACACAAATTGTTGCAATAAACGTTGATTGTTGTTAGTTTTACAACGCTTTGACAATTATGTAATGCTGTCGACGGCAGACCCCAAAAAAAAGAATCAACAATCACAACACACGACAACACAACAGAGTTTCCGTTGCAGCGACTTTTGCACAATGTTTTTTTTTTGGTGTGATTGGGATAAAATGTATATATTTACTTTTGGTATTTCGTTGGTGTTGTTGTTGTTGCTGATGATGGTTTATAAATATATTTATTTTTGGGGGGCTTTTAGAATCGCACAATGGCTTGGTTTTGGTTTGTTAGGCGCTCTATTGTTAGCACTAAGTTGCGGCCTGTTTAACGTTTGGTAACTCTTATTATATATGCTCTTTTTTTTGCGCAGACTTTCACTTTTTGTTCGCACTTCGCGGTTATGTAGTTGCATTAATTACGTAGTTATATATATATATATATTTGTATATATTATAGATTTGTGTGTGTGCGTACAGTTGACACAGTTTTTTCTTTTGCACAGAACTTGTCCAATTGGTCACAAGTTCAAATCGATGAGTGAGTATATTAAAGTCCTTTGATTGCTATTTATTATACGATATCAAGTGCAATTGAATAGAACACTGCACTGCACAAAACTGTATTGAAAATGCACTGCACTGCTTCTATTTTTAATTTGCTTATTTAAAATTTCTATGTTTCTCTTTTCTTTTTCTTTTTTGTTGTTGGAGCGTCGTCGTATTCTTGAGCTTGGCTGGCAGCGCGCGCGTCAAGCGTTGAGCGTTTCTCGAGCGTTTATAAAAATTCAAATACGATTCTAAATGCCTCGATGGCGGCCAAGCGACGTCGACGCCAGCAGCAACAGCAGCGTCGCTGTCAGCGGCAGCGCAAAAGAGAAATGGCGTTGCCAACTCAAGCCAGACCAAGCAAAAGACGCCATCAGCTGTGTGTGTGTGTGAGCGAGACAACCGTATGCACTTCCTCTCTCTGCTGCTGCTGCTGCTTCGGCCTTTGTTCATGCGCAACAGCAGCAGCTCGGTGTACATGTGTGAGTGTGTGTGCGTGTGAAAGAGGCGGAGCTTAGCTAGCGTTGTGTGCATGTGTTGGTTGGTTGGTTGGTTACTTTTGCTTTTGGCTACCTTCGTAGTCGTTGTTGTTGTTGTTGCTGCTGCTGCTGCCGTTGCTTTGAACATGGACGCAAACAAGAAGAAGATGACTTCAAAAACTCGTTTTTGCTGTTCTTTCTCACTGGCTGCGGGAGGCGGGGAGCCTGGGGAGAGGCAGGGGGGCCACGCATCTAATCAAGTAAGTAATTAAAGTTGCGCTCAAGATGTGCAGGATTATTAGAACGGAACAAGGCAAACTTTTAATTGAAAAACAAAAAAGACAACCGCGAATTAGAATTGCAAAACATCTCCGACGTCTTCAGCTGGCAAATAATGCGCTTGAAATGCCGTCAAGCGTTCTTGCAGCCCGCCCAAAGTTCGCTTCAATTGCTCGACTTGCGCTCGGCCTTCTTCAAGTGCCGCCACTTGCGCTGCCAGTGTGACCAGCTCAGCATTAAGTTCGCTGCGACTCTGCTGCGTCTCCGCGTCCAATTCACGCATGGAACGCACCAGTTGCTGCCTCACCTGCTGCCCCAAGCCCGTGGCCGCCTGTGGCAGCGTCTCCCGCAGTCGCTGTTGCAAGTGCCGCGTGTACTGCGTCTTGAAGCAGCGTTCTTGCGCCGGCTGCGTCCAGCTGAGCAACTCGTACACATAGAAGCAGCCCACAACGCTGCCACAGCCAAGCAGCAGGCGCCAGCCCAAGGAACGCGCCAAGAGGCCGCCGAGCAGCAACATGCCACCCAAGGAACCTTCCTCGTCGAGTCGCCAGCTCGCCTCTGGCGGCAGTTTCAGCGACTCGCTGCAGAGGCCATTGAGCACCTTGGGTGCCGCCTGCAGTGGCAAGGCCAGCTTGCCACGCAGCCGCTGCATGATGGCGGCCATGCCCCACGAGAAGCGAAACTGCAAGTCCACCTGAAAGTCGGCCATCAGCAGCTGGCAGTCGAGGCAGCAGTGAAGTTGCCACGGCAATGTCGTTGTCGTTGCCTTTTCCGTTGCGGTTGCCAACTGCAGCTGCAGCTCACTCACTTTCTGCTGCAACTGCGCGGCGAGTTGCGCCTCCAGTTGCTGCCACAGCTGCTGCTCCAAATGCGAGCCGAGTGCACGCTTGTTGTGCGCCACTTCGTGGGGCTGCAGGGGCAGCCTGAATTGTTGCACTGCGGCGGGCAAACGTTGTATTTGCGCGTGCAACAACTGTGTGGCAAGTTGGGACGTCTGCGCGCTCAGTTGCTCCAGTTGCACGTTCAGCACTTGCTGCCGCCGCGTGTTTTGCAATTCCCAGCTGGAGAAACGCGCTTCGAGCTCGGTTTGTGTTGCGCTCTTGGCTGTCACAAGCTCAGCGAGGCCGTCGCTCAGTTCTTGCAACAGTGCGTGCAACTGCTGCAGCATTTCGGCTGCACCGTCGCAGTGTTGCGCCAACTTGCTGCTCAACGCGCTCTGCGCAATGCAACTGGCGAATTCGCGCTCGAAACGCTGAAATTCCTCATAACGCTGCCTGGCACCGGGTGCATTAAATGGCGGCTGCTGCTGTTGCTGCTGCGCAGCTTGCCGCACTCGCAGCGTCTCCAGGGCGGACACATGGAAGATGCGTCGCCGCGCCAGCTCCAAGTCCGAGTAGATGCCCAGCTCCTCGCTGAGCAGCTGCAGACAGCGCTGCGTGTGCTGCGCTCTCACCAGCTGCTCCATGTGCGGCTCCAAGGTGGCGGCCACGTCCCAGCGATTGTTCAGTATGAACAGATTGGGGCGCAACAGCTGGCGGGCAACGGCCTCGAAGAATTGCCGCTCGACGCGCGCCATCGTCGACTCAGCGTTCAGCACCAGCACAAAGACATCCGCATTGAGGCAATGCCGATCGATGCAATCGTCCAGCTGCGCCGTGACATCGACGCCTGGCGTGTCCAGCAGCACCACATCGTGCGCCAAGAGCTTGCTGCCGTTGTTGCTCGGCCAGCGTACGTGCAACAAACGCTGTGCGCCCAAGGATTGATTCGAATGAGCGCTCGCCAAGTCTCGCAGGCAGTCGATGCTCAGCTTTTGGCCTTCGCTCTCGTCCAGCATCACGTGGGGTGGATCGTCATGTGTGCTCGCCTCCACCTGGCAGAAGCAGCTCGTTGTATGCCCCATCGCACTGGGCAGTATGCGTTCGTGTAGCATGGCATTGATGACCGAACTTTTGCCGTTCGAGGTGCGACCGAAGAACGCTACTTTCATCCGTTTGCGCTGCAACATGGGGCCAATGGCTTTGATGCGTTGCAGGCAGCTCAGGAGTTGTTCTTTTAGCCGTCCATTGAGCTGCTTATTGAGCTGTGGCATCTGCTCTAGCTGTGCCACAAACTGCTGCACATAGCTGGCCATATCGGCGTAGATGTTTAGCATTTCCGTTTTGGCCTGGCCAAAGTCGCTTAACTTTGCGCACATTTTTTTGGCTTTCAACTCATTTATTAATATAAAATATATATATTAGAATTTTTGACTTTTTCGAGCTCAAGTCTTCAGTTTTTGTTTTATATTGATTTTTCAATATATGAATATAATTGATCGTAAATGTTAAGAGTATATTTGATATATTTTTGTTTTCTTTTTTGTAGTTTCTTTATATTTCAGACCTTGTACTTAATTTTTTTGAGCAGGACTTTTTAGTTATACTAGCGCATTGTTTATTGATTTTTAAATACAATTTCTTTTAATTACTTAAGCTATTTAACTTTACTTGACTCTTAATACCTTTTTACTTGTTCGTTTTCATTCAATACAATTATAGCTTAAAAGTTCAAAAGTTATTAGGCATATATTTTTTCATTCATGCCAACAACTATCTTATTGCTCACCCTACTAGCCAATTAGTGAACCTTCCAGCTGACCCAAAAACAGAAAAAAATTGAAATAAAACGTATGGCCAAGTTTTTCCTTCGCCATCCATATAAAAACAGCAACTTATTTACACAAAAATTAACACAATTACCGCAATCAAATGAGCGCTTGTTTCGCCCCAAGAAAGAGGGGAAAGGCAGATGGACGATGGGGGAGGAAAACGAACGAGCTGCCAATATATGCATTAGTGGGCCACTGAACTAATAGAGCAGCGACGACGAGCGATAGCCCAGGTCCAAGTGCTATTTGGATTTAATAAACTTTAAAAGACGACGAAAAAAAAAATGAAAAAAACTGCTGTTCAAAAATTAGCAGCATCATCGAGACTCGAACTCGAATCTATGGGATTCAAAATTGGAGAGGAGAGCAAGAGAAATATATACACACATATAGTAGAGTGAATTGAGAAACGAGGCAAAAAAAAACAAAAAAAATAAAAATAAGCGTAGCTTGAATATTGTTTTGGATGCTTTGGAGCGTTTCTCGAGTGCGCCATTACAACTTAATTAGTTTAAATTGTTGCCGCCGATGCTCAAAGCGCCGCCACAGCGACTAAAGCGGGAGAGAGAAGAGCGTGCGCTAGAGTGGGATGGCAAGCTGTCAATTTCCGGTGAAAGAGCTTAGAGTAAGCGCAAGCAGCGATTGCACTTGAATATTTAAGTGGGTAAGCGCAGTGCAACTTCTTTCACTTTCAAACACTGGCTGGCCGACTGGCGTCTGAAGCCAATTGCAAGTGTTGGTCATGACATGAACTTGCAGTTCGCCAAACGACCATAACCTCAAAAAAGCGACAGAAACGAAAAAAGCTGGAAGTGCGCAACAATTATGACAGGACAGATCTGTAACACACACACACACACATGCACACACTTCGTTCGAAGTGAACTTCGAGATGATAGTGTCAACAATGAAATTGCTGAAAAACCGTATACAAAATAATCATAATAATCGTTTGGCTATCGAATGACGTTGCCACAAAACGCGCGTTGCATGAATGAATACTCTTGCTTGCTTTATGAATGAATGGCACACACACAAACACACACACATGATTAACATACACAGACACAACAACTTTCATAATCCTTGTTGAGGAGGCCGCATGTTTTTTTTTTTTTTATTTGTGGGTCAATTGGCTAATTAAATGGGAGAAATTATGCAATTCTCTCAACTAGTTTTGGCAACGCTGGCTTCTCGTCGGCTTCTTGAGCGCAGTGCACTTGAAAGCGATACGATTATGCAGCAAAATGTGGCAGCCTTTTGACCATCCAACCAACCAACCAGCCACAGACTGTCTGCTGTCCCCTCTCCTCCCCTCCCCTCCTCCAGCCCCTCTTGCACTATCTGTTTGTTGCTTGCGTTGTTGTCAGCATGTAAAATTTTGTGTAAATTTTGTAACGTAATGCTGACCATGTAGAATTTGTTTTTTTTTTCATTTTTTTCAACAATTTCTATGCCAGACACACAGACAGCAGGGAGCACAGTTTTGAATGTTGCAACTACCAAACGAGACGAACGAATGAACCGACAAACAGACAGACAGGAAGAAGGGGCAACTAGTCTAGAATCCTCCTCAATAGGTGCGTCGTCGATGCCGCCGCCACCAGCTGTTTTATAATAATAATTTTCATCATATCATTTTTTTTTTTTTTATGCGGGCGAGGTCGTTACTATAAGTGTAGAACTTGCAGTGCGAAAGAGAGAGAGAGACAGACAGAGAGAGTGAAACAGCTGAAATTGCGGCTCATGAATTGTTTAGAATAACAGAAAAGTAACTGCAATAAGCCAACTTTAATTGGTAAGCAATTGAAGCAAACTAATTTAACAGTATTCATTGAAAATAAAAATTGATATTGTGTTGGAAATGTTTCGCACTAAAACAAATGAGATGCGACTTAGTTTGCAGTTCAAAATAAGTGCTTTGAACGCTATAAAATTTTTCGAACAAATATTTGAAATCCTCTCGGAAATTTAAGCTCAGTTTGGAAAACACTTGCACAACTTTTGTTGCAACTGTACGCTTGTGCTGGAAAGTCTGGAAACGTGTCTTAAGTAGACGAGAATGGCCGTTAGATTGGGGGAATCGTATCGTGGCATCGTCGAGTTCTTGTGGTCAATAAACTTGCGTCGCGTAGCTTGGCAGCCAAATTGATTGCATAATGGCATATAAGCTACGATACATTGATACCCATAGATGGACGTGGCCGAAAGATCTATAACATAATTGAGAATAAGAGCATTCGCGTCTATTTTGTTGGTATTTATTATTTTGTGGACAGTGTCAAGTCATGCTCGAAATGTTGTCAACCGTCGGCAGCCAGTTGGGAGTTGTTATTATTCTAGAAACTGGTTGAAATTCCAAGCAATGTAATAAGATTTGTGAGCGCAAAAGATAACTTCAATCGAGCACCAAAAAACCAAAATATTCGAAAAAAAAACTGTACTAAAAACGAGGGAGAAGCGGTGTGAGAAGTGTAGGAAAACAAACAGCATTGATTACGACAACATGTAGATACAAAAGACAAGTAAACTGGGCAGCAACTTAATTATGACAATGCCAACCAACTCTCTCAGTTTCTCTCTCTATATCTATCTCTAGACGAATGACGAGGCGTTCTGTGACAGGACAATTGTTTGGAAGTTGTCTTCATTAGCAACAGGATTCATTCAAGGCGACAACTGGAAAAAAGTTGCAATTAATGATAAAGTTGCTGACTAAAAACGAAACACGAAACACGAAAAACATTTTCACCTTTACACCTTTGACTTTGAAACATACACAAAAGATTACCTGCATGTCTGTGTGTGTGATCGCTACGTGATCCAAAAGAAGACAGACAAAGTTCATAATTTAGGAATAGAAATAGTAATAGTAATATATGCTATATAGATGCATGGCGAGAAAGATTCAATAGTTTCTGATGGGCAATTGAAGCGAAACAAAATTAAAGATACTGAAATGACTTTCATTTTAGATACACGTAGTAGTAGTAGCTGAAATTGAACAGAACAATGGGCCAAGAAGGCGGCGGCATGGCCAAAAGGCATTGATACCCATAGAGGCGAGCCATGGATGGGTATCTCTCTCACTCTCTGGGCCTCGGTCTTCTCGAGGGAATTTGGATACGGCAACACACACAAAACGAAAGAAGTAAAACCGTGTAAATGCGTGCCTCGAATGCGATATTAATCTGACTCGCAGTCGCATGCTACCAATGGATTTTTAATAAATGACCAGGAAAATAGTTAAATAAATAATAATAATAATAATAAGTAGAAGCAGCATTATGCTCGTCTCTGAATATCTAACGAATGCGGGCTTATCACGATGCTGCTGCTGGGACTGTAACTGAGAACGTCATTGGGATTGAGACCGTTTCTTGGTGGTGTTTTGGCTGCTGCTGTTGCTGATGTTTCTGGTGGTGACTTTTGACACCCTGCAAAATGGCTGACGGCGAGAATGAGGCGGTGAAGGGGAGGCAGCTCGATGAGCCTGTTCCGTAACAGCAAACAAGGCTCAGCAGCGCACGAGTTTCGAGTTTGTTGGGTGGTTCTTTTTTCTTTATTCGTTCGCTCTGCCTGTTGGGCCTTATGTACAGCTTATAGGCCAAAGTTGAAATATATCTTATACCAACACACACACACACACACACACATGCACACATAGATATACGCTCACACGCATACACATATGTATATTATATATCGCTTGTAATTTTTGGCGAATCATGTTTCGTTCATTTTTCAAAAGAAAAATGTTGCATGCGACGGCGGCGGCAACGGCAGCAACGACGTGGCGGCTGCTACTTTTACTGCCACAGCGATAGCGGCAGCGACAGCGACAGCCCCAGTTCCCAATCCTCCCCATCCCCAGCTCCAACGCTCCAGTCTCGAACCCTCCGCCTCCGACTTTGGCTGTGTTAATAACAAAAGTTCGTGTGCGTGTCAAAGTTTGTTTGAAAAGCAACCGTTTGGATATGAAATTGGGCGCGGTTCCAAGCAGATTAGCAGCAGCAGCAGCAGCAGCAACAGCAGCTCCCCTTTCCCTCCCCTCCCCTCCCCCTCCTCCTTCCACTTGCTGGCTTTATCGATATCAGAGCCAAATGGAGCACTTCGCTTGGCTTGGTTGGCAGGGGGGAGGAGCGGGGAGCGCAAAAGAAATGAAATGAAAAAAAAGCTCATTTTTCTTTTAATTTTCGTGCCTGTCAACTCAAAATGCCTACATTCATTTATAAAACGTCCCGAAAATACGAAAATATACGCAATGCCAGCAGGAAGCAGGCAGGGGGAGGGAAGGGAAGGGATTTCAACGTTACAATGGCGTCCGCCCCCCGTCAAAGGATAATCCATTTTCGTTATTATGCGCGGGCCGCAAAGACGGCCAGCTCAGGCTGGCGGCCATTTTGAAAAGCCACATGCGAATATTAATATTAGATAATATCGAGAATGAAAGAAAGAACTGCGACGGCGTTGAGCTTATCAAGAGTCTTCCCTTGCTTACATTCTTCTATTTCTTTTAGCTGTCGCTGTCTTATCTGGCGGTTGAAAGGGAAATGTAAAACATGTCAAAAATAATTACCATGCCATGTAATCCAAGCAGTTTATGGTCTCGATAAGATAGCACAGAAACCATCTCTATAAATCGCACGCACGTCGTAAGTGCAGCCCCCCAACATTTCAAATCTTAACTCTGTTTCAAATCTTTCTGCTCAACTTACCAGTTTCATTGTCAATAGTAAAGGGCACGCCATTCCATTCGATCGATAGATCGTCCAATTCCTGCGTCGGGTCCTTGTCATCAGCGGCGTTGAGCTGGCATAAATGATTAAATTAGTTGTATTCTTGCATAGTTGAAGTAGAGCAGTCAAATATTTGCAAAGTCAGTCAAACAGTCCAACGATTAGTTTGAGAAAACTATCTCTTTAATATCTTTAGCCCATTTTTTATCTATGTATCTTTCTGTCAATCCCAGTGGCGACCTCAATCTGTAGTTTAGATACTCATCTTTATAGCATACAACTATAGCTATATATTTACATTTACGTTTAACATATAAGGTACTAAAATAATACAATCTAAGACCTTTACTATTCAGGAAATATATTTAAGAAAACACACATTTAACTATTTTAATTGAAGTCTATTCAATTATCAATTTCTTCCTTGCTTTCTGCTGCATATCTTGACTATACAATCTATCTGCCTTTGAAACCAAACTATATCCCTATCTAGTTATGTTGATTTGTAAGAATTGTGAAATTCTTATGTAAATATGCTGTTGGCTGTCGCTGTCGCTGGGATCTATTATCTACAATTGGCTTGTTGTCGTCCGCCCACTTACCTTATCTTGCTGAAGCTCTTCCAAAGCTTTCAGCTTCTCGATATCATCAACATCGGCATCGTGCTTATCACCTCCATTGGCCTTAGCCTTCTTGGCCTGCTCGCCATCGAACTTCTCCTTGTCGTCGTCGGCGTTATCCTTGATGGTGCGACCATTGGTGGCGCTATTGCCGCTGGCGTAGGAGGCATTGATGATGTGCTCCTGGTCGAGACTAAAGCCCAAATCGACATCCTGCTTGTACAGCACTTCGGCGATTTCGCTTTCCTGCAACGCAAAAAAACAAAAAGTTATAAAATTGTTGAAGTGAAGTTAAAGATATTATATTTTTGGTAAAATTGCGAGCACATGATCAAAGAAGAGATTTGCATACATACGAGACACTTGAAGTTCTTCATATTGACTCAGTTTACAGTTGCTTTTTTTATGGTATCTCAATTGAAAGTTAAGATATAGATGTTTTTGTTTTAGGTTCTTTGATGTTGTCGCTCTTAAGCGCTGTCCACATGGGCAAGTGTCTAAAGAGAGACTGACTGACTGACTAAGCGAGCCTTGGGCTCGCCTCTAGAGTCGCAAGCACACGACTCTATTTGCTCTTACGATATTTTTATTTTTCACGAGTTCTTTTTTAAGGCCTGATAAGTCGACTGGTGTCTATAGATAAAAACTACGTCAGCAGGTGGCGCAGAGCGTTGACTAAGTGGCCCCAAAAGGGAAGAGCGTTACAAATATTTATCAGTCGTGTACTTTGCGAAAACAAAGAAGAAAAATCGCTGTTCTAGAAAATACACTCTTTGATCGAAAAAACCCCAACATATTGATTTCGAAGTGCAAAGAGCGATTGCGTTATCGCATTCGCATTGCTCTTTCATGGTTCGCGTTATCACTTGTGTTATATGTATGTATGAATATATAGTTATAGTGTTTTGTACTTAAGAGTCGAAGAGAGAGAAGAGTGAAGAACAGAAGGAAAGAAATGGGTAGGAAGAGAAGAGAAGAGTTCGCCAGTCGATTGAATTATCAAGATTGAAAATTCGCAAATTCATGCGGTCTTCGGGGCTTTGGTTGATGTGTGGAGGAGTCGTTGCGGCCCTCAAATTAAAGCGTTAATGATGCATTATTAACGCTCTTGTGGCATGGCCAGAACAACTAACTTGCCACCACAACGATGTTAATCCTTTCCCGAGTCAAGTAACACGGAAATTTTCTGCAGGTAGGCGGCAGTCTGCAGAAGTCGCATTCGCAGTCGTAGGGATAATCACAGGATAATGCCGTACATTAGTGCACAACTTGCCACAGAAGTCAGACCGGGAAGCAACAACCGCAACAACAACAACAACAAGTTGCAAGCAATGACAGACAGAACGCAGAGCACACAATAATATGCGAGGCATGACAAAGACGCAACGCAATCGTTGAACAAGTCGAAGAACATTGATGGCTTAATTAAAATGTTTCAGCATTTTCCCTCAGCCAACGTTTTTCTATTTCTATATCGATTTGGATTTTCTTCTTTTAATTTCTCTCCTAAGCGACATTTTTTAATTTTTACTCTTCTCCCTCGCTCTCTCTGTTTTTCTTTCTCGGTTTGTCTCTTTTCACGTTTTCTGTTCTCGCTCGTCTCGGTTTTCTTTTTTAATGAAATTGTTTGCTGTATTGTGTGAGGCTTTCTTGAACTTTTCTGCGTTCGCTGAAACAAAAAGCAATCAATCATCGACTCTGCCAGTGTGTGTGTGTGACTGTGTCTGTGTGTGTGTGTGGACCACGCCTATCTCCTGGATTACTCAGCAGTATGGCGGCGGCATCATTGGTCTCCTCAGTCGACAACTACTACAAAAAAGAAAAAAAAAGGGCCGCCGCCGTCAGCTCTGTGAGCCCAATCAATTGCTGCCGCGCAACGCCGACTGCGACGTCGACTGCGCTGCTGTTGCACCCTAGGGAGCAACACGATTGTATCTGTGTGTGTGTGTATTGGTGTGTGTGTGTGTGCCGGATTGGTCCCCTTTTGATGTGCTGCACATGCTGCGTGTTGCGCATGTTCACTCCAAATGAGGCATGCACGGTGCGTGCGAGCGAGAACGACAGCGCAGGCAAAAGAGCGAGCGAGACAGTTGTAGTGCCAGAGGGGGAAGCAGCAGAGAGAGGGAGAGGGGAAGGGAGACGAGTCCTGGCAGAGCTACTACAACGACTACTGCTTATTAGGAACCATTGTCGTCAAGGGTGCACGACAAGCAGCAGCTGCGACGTGAGTATCTGAGTATCTGGCAGTAACAAAAGTATCTTTTGGCTGCAGCTCACGTAGAGCGCTCAGAGCTGCGCCTAACTATGATAAATGCTCAATTAAAAGTTGTGCTACAAATAAAAATCCAGCATCATATGCTTGAGCCAATTTCTTACACATGCATGAAGAAAAACGTATCTATAAAATTTGCTAGTTGATTGCAACTTTTCTTTAGTTTTATCCACAATTAATCAGTCGAGTCGCTGCTAGGCTCTGTGACGCAATTAACTATAGTATGGCTAAAATAAGAGGGGGAAATCGTAAATCGCTCGCCAAGTTCGTACAAAAACAATATGTAAATATGTAAGGGTTTTTAATTATAGCCTGATATATAGACCGATAAGGCCTGTTAAGGCCCACGGTGTCTAAACACTTCAGGTCTTATCGGCAAGACGCCTGCCTGACACTCTGGCTGTACGTGACGATTCCAAGTTATAAATATATAATAAGGTAAATATAATATACATATATAGGGTTACAATTCAAGCCGACCGCTCAGCAATAATCCATAAAACTTTTAACTGATGCCTGTACAGCATGTTCGATGGGACAATCGGAAAGTTTGATAAAAAGAACCACATAGTTAGGTATTGAGAGAAATTAGTTCTCAATATTAAAATGTAAAAAAGTAATTTTTTAAAGCAAATGAGATACAAATGAAATGACAAACCAGAAAGCAAAAATATGCTCGTGTTGTAACAACAGAATAAAATAATGTAACTGCTTTCTCACAGTGTAAAAAACTATCAGTATATTTTGGAAAAACAGAATTTGGTAATAAGTATTTCACCACAACACGCTTATGAGCACACGGAACCAGAGTCTGGCGATAAGCAGCTAATGCCCCCGCGACTGATACCGCAAAACAACTCCCCCCTTCCCCGCCCGCCATCTGAATTCATGGGCATTAGGTGAAGAACAGCAAACTGTATGTTTATAAATAAATATCTTTGTGAGTGACCTTGAGTAGGCCGCAGTTGCAGTTGTTTGATTGATTGCAGTATTTGCAACAGTCTCGAGTGGGGGTGGGGGGAAGTCACGCCACGTCGTGGGGCACGTGTGGCGCTCTTGTTGTGTGAAAAGCAAGTACAAATACAAATAGATCCACATAGTTGGTTGGGCGGCGTATTTAAGCGTGTCTCTCGAGGTGGTCGACACTGATAAGGAGGGGGCGCGATAAGGTCTACGATGAGAGATTACGTAGTATTGTTGTTTTTGTTATTTTTTGAGAAAAACAAAATGATAGCCAACGTGTGTTTTGTTGTTGTGCATGCGGTGATGTTGTGGTGTCTGATCCACTGCTGACTGCTGACTGCTGTGTGGTTGCATTTGACAATCAATCAATGTATCACAATATTGACACTTGCCGCATTTTGTTGCAACAATTAGTGGGCCATTAACTGAGCTGACCACAACGAGCCACCAAACGGATTTTAAATTTTGCTTTTTTTTTCTTCGCCTCCACCACAACTCAAGATAAATGCATTTTTGATCCTCGTTTCGATTCTATGTACGGCGGCAAATGATGAAAGTGCTCAAGTGAAAGCAAGTGTCGGCAACGGTAGAAAGTGCAAAAGAAGCAGACAAAAACAGCGGATTGAAAAGGAGACCAAAAAAAAGGAAGGCAAGGGAAAGGAAAGACTCAGACAACGACGGAGGAGGCTAAAAGGTTGGCGAACGTCATTAATAAAGCCTCGCTAAGATTTTGATGACACCTGAACTGACAGCAGCACGAATGAGCCCAGGCAAGATCACTTCACTGTGTCTGTGAGATACACACACACACACACACAGCGCCAAAGATATATTTGTGTGTATGCTTGCAACGCAAAGTTGCAGGCGGCAAACTGTGGCGCATATTAATCATGTGCTCGTCAAGCCTTCAGTTAGGCAAGCAAGCAGTCAGTCAGTCAGTCAGTTAGTGCCCACCAACAAAGCCGCAAATTCAAGTGGGCAAGTGTAGCTTGTCTCTTTGTATCTCACGGATTGCACAAAAATGTATCCTGCGGCGACTCGTTCTCTCCCTCTCCCTCCAGCTCGTTGGGTTTGCGTTGCGGTTTCTCTGTGACGAGCTTAATAACTATTCATTTGTGTCATCGCTTTTGGTTATTGCGCTTTCATTATCACAACTTTTGCACTCAACACTCATAATTCAGCATTGCGCCGCCCTGCAATCGATTTGACATTTGAACTTTGACAAGCGGACTCACTCACACACACACACGCACACTAACACACACTCTGGCACACTCACGTCGCCATCACGTCATCTCTGTCTGGCACACGCAACACTTAACGCTTAGGCGGCGGCGCTATGGGGGTGGTGGATTCACCACCACTTTGTGGGGAGTTTTGTGCCAAAAGCATAGCACCGTAATTAACGGCATTTAATTATGGAAATTAACCATTTCGAGCACTGTGAGAAACGCCACCACAAAAAACATCGGCGCCAAGCAAATGTTTCTGTCTCTTCTTCTTCACACACATAGATATCAAACACAGACATTTTTGCACGTTTTTTTTTTGTTTGCCTCTTGGGGGTAATTAAGTGGAAATGCAACGTAATTACAGTCAAATGATTTTTCAATTTGCCATCAAATCTTCGTTGCTTTTTCATCATCGTTTTTTTTGTTATGTTTGTTGTTTAACACTTTGCCATGTGAATAGAAAGTCGTAATTGTTTGTATGATTGTTGTTAATAATGTTAACCAACCGCTAAATAAATATGCATATGCTTATACTCCTCGTTGAGACACATTGCTGTTGTTGTTTCCTCTTCCTCTTCTTGTTTTAGAATGCTTCGCTTGCTGTGCTTGTTTATATTGAATTAAAATTGAATTTGAATTAATTTCCGTTGCCTTAGAGGGCGTCGAGCGACACACGATTCAATTGCTGTTTTGTACTCTCAATGAGCTCAAAACAGACTGAAAATTGATGTTGTTTTTCAGGCCCTAAAGTCGTATATTTTGTCGACGTCGTCGTCTGAACTGATTAGCAACAGTCAACGACAGCGAAAGACCATAAATATTTGATTAGTTTAGTTGATAAGCATTTGTTTCAACAATTCTTGCGGTTCGACAAAGAATTTGTCAATAGCCCAATAGCGTGAAAGCTCAACAAAACACATAATAATAACATAGAATTTCTCCTCATATTTCAATATATCATATAATATTTATATAAAACGATCATTATAGTCCGCACTCACTGAAGCTACCTATAAATGATAAGCTAAATATAACATAATTCTTGCACAAAAATAACGATTTTATATGCAAAATACTCAGTTTAAAAAAAAAGTCATACGAATATAACAGCATAAAGTGTGCTACACAAAAGCAAACTAAACTAAATCGAGACGTGTGCAAGTTGTTAGAAAAGCTCATAAAAACGCTTTCCACAATATGGTTGCACAACTCGCTAAACTAAACGGTTGTTGTCCAAACTGAATGCTTTTAAACGGCAGCATTTTCAGTGGTGAATCTGTTACAGCAAATGTTGCCAACGTGTTGAATTTAAAGTGTGTTGAAGAGCGCATGTTGCTAACGCCCGCTGAGAGTGAGAGAGCGCAAAACGTGCTGAATATGAAGAAAAACTTATAAAGTGTGGTGTGTAAAAATGCCGGTAAAACAGCTGTTGGCATTTCGACAGTGTTGTTGTTGGTTTTTGGTGGTGGTGGTGGTGATTGCAGTTGCGGTTACGTTGCACTAATGGGCAGCAATAGAAGATCACCGCAACGAGGGGGTGCAATAGCATGTGATAACAAAAAATTATAATACAACAGCAGCACTTGAAGTGTGCACATGCCACTTTCCATTAAAAAATGAGGGCAACTTTGTTGTTATGAGGCAAACAACACAGTGTGCGACTGAGAGTGAGGGAGAGGGAAAGGGCGACAGAGCAGAGACGAAGCGCAGTTCGCATGAAAGCGAAGTTCAACGAAACTTTTCAGTGATTCTGGCAAGTTTATTTATTCTTTCGAAACGAAACGCGCCCCCCGCTCCACCTTGCAAGTAAAAAGAAGTCGAGACCCAGACCCCAAAAATAAGACGAGCAACAACAAAAACAAGAACGACGAAAACTGTCAATATATGCGAAACAGACAAACAAAAGCTAAACGAGAATTGAGGAGCTTTGTGTTGTTTTTTGCTTCTCATTTTCTTGTTGTTGTTGTTGTTGTTGTGTGTAAGAGACGCTTACAAAATTAGCAAAGCTTTAAAAGCAGCACAGCCAGCATAAGGTAGACGACATTCAACGTGCAAAACAAGCGTGAGACTGCGCGACTGTCTGACCTCATCTCTCTCTCACACACACACACACATACACACTCACAAACACATCCACAGCTACAGCTGCGTTTACAGGTGCCAATAATTGGCAAAGCATTGGAAAGAGAAAAGAAGAATCCGAGACTCATTTCAGAGCTAGCGTCAAATTAAAGATGATTGATTAAGAATGTATATATGCGTGTGCTGGCGCTAATTAGACCCTGCTCAGTGTTGCTAGAAAGTGTGTGATAACTGTCTGGCCGAGTATGTAACAGTATTTGATTCAATAGGGGCAAAGTCGAGTTCTGCATAAAAATATAAATGAGCAATAAATGAACGAATTAACAATCCAAACGCCATAGATTGGAGGCAAGTCTTTAACACAATAATATTATTATATTATATTACGGTTCGATAAAGTTAATCTCGCATTCTGCAGATTAATCGAAGATATGTTTTAACATACTATTATTATGTATGTTCAATTTGATAAACATTTAGGTAAACTTTTTTTTGTAGAGCAAACGCCTTCGACTTTGCTGAAGTTTATATTTATACAACGCTCCGATTGAAAGTGGATCAAATACTTATGGAAATTATCTGCATGAGGTGCAAACAGTCGGTATTTTTATATATTTTTACTTCCTACTGGAGTTCGCATTTGTATCTTATGCAAAAATGGCTGCCAGTGAGTGCAAGGTGAAAACAAAAAGATTCGCATGCTTTGAGACACTACTATATATAGAGAGCTGTATCTGGCAATTATAAATAACCAAGCTGATCCATAAAACTGTCAGGCGGCCGAAGGACAAGAATCAAAGCCATAGCAAATGTAATTTACGAAAAAAAATTTTAAAACAAAGTGAGCGGTGATCCATTCAATTATGCAGTGAATATAAAAACAAAAACAAAAAACGAGATACATAAAAGTGAATTCACAGATATATGTATTTAGATACAAAGATACAGCACAACAATTCTACATGTGTTCAATGCAAATATGCATTTGCTCAAGAACACACATGCGAAATGGGAAAAAGATTTCGTGACATGATCTATAAAAAAAGAGCAGCAACAACAAAGCAACAAGAAAAATGCATGGAAAAGCCATGGAAAACGACGACAAGGTGTATTAGTCACCACTCCACAAGCACAAAGTAAATATGTTTCAGTGTGTGTGTGTGCACATAAATATTTACATTCAGAAGTATTTAAATTGCAATTTGCAAAAGTGAAATACACAAATTTAAATGCAGCGCAAATGTTAAATGTTGATGGCATTCGCCATTCGATTTTTAAAAATAAAAAACGATTGCTGCAATCTAAAGCTTTAGTCGTTAAAGAGATACCCTGTAGAGCGTCCAGTAATTGGGCAGTCGCAACTACCCTCTTGGACGACAATTTGGAAGTGTGACTAATAAAGATTGAAGCAGCAGTCGCAGCAGCAGCAGCAAATGAAAACACAACTTGTGTGTATGAATAATTATAAATAATTTCATACATTTATAAATAAATGGCTGAACATCTTTTTGCTCGTGCTGCGTTTCTTTGTGGCGAAAACGTTGAATGACCCAGTTGAGATCGAAAGCTCAGAGCATCGATTTAGAAAGCAACGCGACAGAGTTCACAGCATTATAGAGAGTTTTGGGTGGTGACCCTTTGACCTTTCCCTAAAGACTTGTTGGCAATAACAATTACATTTAATTCACTTTTCCTATATACAAAATGAATCTCACATTGCGTTGGCTCTCTAAGCATGTTGTCAAAACAATTGAAAACGCCTGATAAGTAATGTCGTATGTATTGAACTAAGAGTCATGCTGAAAGCGCACATTATCTGAAGATAAGCATAAGCTAGGTCATGTTACAATTTTTCACGTATTTTTATATTTGTCTAGGCAACAGATTGCATGTGATTTTTTTGTTTTTGCAAACTACAAAAAGGTAAATAAATGAATCGAAAACATAATTATGACTAGGCCACACTTTGGCCCAGCTCACTCACCGATACGAAAACTAGTTTTACGAATAAGTTTAGTCTGCGATTAAGCTGAAATTTTTAAGATAGTTTAACAATAACGCACATGTCGTGTATGCCAAATAAAATGGCAACTAAAGCTCACGTCTAAAATTAAACAAACTTTATAGATTGCAGGACTGTGATACGGGTTTAAGTGAATATGTTAAATGTAACCCAATAAACAAATTCAATTCTTTACAGCAGAATGTCTATTTCAGTTTGCAACGCATATTTAAAAGTTTCCTCATTGAAATCAAATAAGGGGGAAGTTCAAGTAAAGCACAGCAAACATTCCACCGTCCGTCTATAGACTAGCTTCAACTAATTCTTGTATCTGATTTAAACCAAAGACAAAAAGCACATAGCAAGAGAGGCAAGTGTTAACAGTTGAATGGAATAAGTCAACTAAAGGGGCAGCGTCTTCATTAGCAAGTCAAAGACACAACTAGGCGACACTGTTCAACAAAAATACCTAACGCAATCGAGGGCAGATTTTCAGAAGAGTTCAGCAGTAGAGTAATCAAAGTAAAAATTGCACAGTCTGAGCGAGTTACCTCCTCAACGACCTCCACTTCGTTGACAATGCCAAACGGCTCCTCGCTGGTTAATCCTTCCACTTCGCAGGCATTCGCGACACCAGCACAATCCTGTAGATCCGCATCGGCATCGTGTTCGCCAAACAGGCGACTCAACAGCAGATCATCGTCATCATCGTCGCCATCGTTATCGGGCCCGAAGACAGTCAAACTGCCCGAGCTACTCGGATGCGGAGTGCTGTCGTTAAGCGCATTCGACGCGTCCGCGTTCTGTGAATTGAGTACATTGCTGCTGCCCGTGAATCCATGAATAAACGCCGCCAAACTGAGATCGAGTTGGGTGTTGTTGTGCGGCTGCTGTTGGCCATCCTTGAGCGGCAAGTTGGCGTACGGATTGCTGAACGGCAGATCGCCGTAATCATGCAAATCGGCCAGATTCTGTTCCCAAATCGAACGCTGATCCTGCAGCAGATCCGGCGCCAGAAAAATGTCCAGTTCCTGTGCAGCGGCAAGTGGCGAGCTGCTCGTCGTTGTATTGATGTGAATCTCGCCAAGTGCGGCGCTTGCTGCTCCGCTTCCAGCTGCCGAGGCAGCCGCTGCAGCTGCCGCCGTGTTGCTGACCGTCACCGCAGCACTCGCGGCGCCACTTGGCGAACTCTGGAGATCCTGCAGTGCTGCCGTCTGGACGCTATTGTTGCCCGTCGTATTGTGTAGGTTCATGACAAAAGTGGTGGCATTAAAGCTGCCCAGCGGCAGCTTATACTCCCCGCCTGCGTTGCCGTGATGATGATGATGACGATGAGGATGCAGCAGCGTTGGATCATCGAAGTTTAACAGATCCTCGAGCAGCAGCGGCGGCATGACGCCCTTGCGATTGCCATACGGATGCTGGGACTCGATCATGGGCACGGTGCGCAACATTTCCAGTTCCCAGCCATCGCCGTGCGGCAGATCGAGTTGGGCGTCCCAACGACGCAGTCGCTGTTGCAGCAGCAGCGATGAGTAATCGGTGTCAACGTGGAGCAGGCTCAAGGCCAGCGCCAGTTGAAGCATCTTCATCGCGTATGCTTTTTTGTTTGAGATCATTTTGATGGCGAGGTTAAAAGCGCCGATTCAGATTCAGATTGCGATGCGTGTGTGTGCGTGGGTGTGACAAGCGACAGTTGTTTGTCTCGGTGTTGCTGGTGTTGTTATCCCACCTCCCACCAAACGCCCCGGCACAGACAACAGCTCGCTGGCTGCGCCGTCCGTGTAGCGTTCAATGACGTTTCCTTGCGCGACTTTTACGTATATCTTAAGCGCATATACAGAAAGATATCCAAACGATATATACTATAAAGCGTTTTATTTGTTTAAATCGCAATTCTCCTGCGCAACAACGATGGTCACAAAATGTTCGCTTTCTTGTTGTTATTGTTCTTATTGTTGTTTCTATAAATTAATGCGTGTCCTCGTGTTTGTTATTCTTATTGTTGTTGATCTGCAATTAGACAAAACGAAGAGAGCGCATTTTAGTCGTTTTCATACTTAGAATAGCTGATTAGTCAGTCAGCTTGTCAAAATGCATAAATGTGTTTCTATATGAAATGTGCTTTGTTTCGTGTGCTTGCTGTGATCAACAGAGACCTTGCTTCACCCCATGTATGGAAGAGTGCATAAGGAAATGCATTAATCAATCTACTTAAACATTGCTACACACACATGTATCTCTATTAATACCCAATGATTTCCTCGTCCATGCAAATTAACTGCTTCACTTTGTTGCTTCATTTGATGAACTAATTTCTTTAGTGCATTAGTGTTAACGACACATGTCCTGCAATCTAACTGATTATCGATTATCGATTGGTTGCCTCAAGTTTAATAACACTGCACTACAAAATAATTAAAGCATCAATTTAACTGAATGAATGAGGACATAAATATTCTGTGTATTTGCAATAAAACATGTGCATCATTTTGTTTTCTTTTATCGACTTTTTATCGATTGTATAGACAATAGCTTTTAGTTGAGGTGTAGTATAATAGCACTTGGTTTAATTGAGCAATTGATTCGAACGACTATTGGTAATGAATAAGAAATTAAAATGAATATTTGCTTTTTATCAATAAGATATTATATACCTGGAAGGCTTTTAAATTAACAAAAAACAATTACTAATAATATATTTTTTCATTGCCATTGTTGCACAATTCCGCTGTCAATATTCTACACTTTTTCACTGTTATAAAATAAATGTGATTTCGATTTCAATTCAGAAATGTGCTGCGATTTGAAAAAACGTTTCAAATGCCGCACCTATGCAAGTGTGTGTGCGTTTATGTGTGTGAGTGAGTGAGGTGTATGTCTGGCTGCCCCCAGTCTCATTGAACCTCCCTCCCTCATCTCTCTCTCGCTCCCCCTCGTCTCCTCACCAACTTGCATTGACAGCCTAACGAAAATAGCGACAGAGACTCAGGCAGCAGGCTGCGTGAACTTGAACTTGTTCAAGGTCTTTAGTGAAATGGTTTAGAGTGGTGAATTGTTGTTAGACAAAGACGCCATCGCCAGCAAGTTCAAGGACAAAATCGGCCAGGTTAAGGTGGTAACAAAATAAGAAAAAATGGACAGCAAATATTTTTTGGCCAAATGTTATAAACATTCTTTGTTCCAAAAAAGAATATAGTAAACTTTAAACAAAATGTTCGTTCGATCGCAGCACGCATACAAATGCAATGTTCAATGAGTGATTTTTGTTGCTGTCTGCAGTCGTCATTAGCGAGTTAATGGGTGAGAGTGAGATGCGTGTGTGCGTGCGCGAGTGTGTGTGTTTGTGTGGCTGAACAGTGCACTCACCTTTATTCTCCACAAAATTCGGCTACAAGAAGAAACTCTGCTGCTGCGCTGCTGTTGCCGACTTCAACGGTAAAAACTGCGACGCAGTAAATATTGTGGGGTTGCTGCTGCTGTTGTTGTTGTTTGCTGCAGAATGTGCGGCTGTCAAAGAAACAACGTCAGCGCACGTCAACGTCGCTGCCGACGTCGCTGCTCTCTTTCTCTAGCTCCGTTTTTGCGTTGAATTATTTTTTGCTCGAAATACACGCGGCTTTCCAATCAAAATGTATTGTACTGCGATTTTTGTGCTCAACTTTTTATTATTATTGTTTGTTTGTGTTTGCATCCAATAAATTCACTTTTATTTTCACTTTTACGCTGCAAATTATAAATTAAATAATTTCACCAAATATCGTTTTGTTGTTTTCTTTTGTTTGCGGTTATTTGCGACGTCCTTGAACTTGGCCAATGGACTTTCGTTCTAACACTTTTAACCGCTTTCTTTTAATTTGCGCACACGATAAAAAAGCACTCAATTCAACACACACCCATACACATGCATATTATACACGTCATGTAATAATATTAATATGCACATGTACTGATGCTTTGCAATTGTTTGTTATTTGAAAGTTTTCAACTCTCCACACTTTTTCTACGCACTTTTGACAGCACGCATTTCATGCTGCCTGTGATGGTCCCTGCTTCTGTGTGTGTATGTGCGTGTGTGGTGAAATCGTCATTTGTTTAATAATCGTTTATATTTTTGGCATGTTTGTTATTTTTCCTTTCCCCTCATTTTCTTCGTTTTGCAATGCCAATGCTTATTATGCTTTATGCCTGGCATCAACGTTTATTTCTTTGTTTGCTTTTATCGGCACATTCTGCCTCGTTTTTTTTCTGACTCACACACCAACAAAACGCGTCTGCTGTTTTTTTTCGAACACACAAACACACGCACATCGATACACAAACATTTATACAACTGCATGACATCAATTAACTCATACTTTTAATTAAATGCAAAATAATTGAATTTTTATGGCAATCAAAGCTCACCCAACACACACATCCACACACACACACACACACAAATGCATTTGAAGGCAAAAACAACACAGCAGCAACAGCGCGAAAGCCGAAGAACAAGAACGACACAAGCACTCTCACACACTCATACAAAGAAGTACAAACAACGACATGTAAATTGTATAGCAAAAAAAGAAACTTCTAGAACAACAAATCTGTAATTGTTGTTTAGCTGGCTGTTGTTGTGCACTTTGTATCACACAAAATATATTTATCAGGCAGGAGGGAGCAATAATTTCGTTTGTTTCATGCAGCGCTTGCAACATGTCAGCTGAGCGCCATAAGAGCGAGAGAGCAACATATTGCTGAATTGAGGCGGAGTGGCTTTTGTTGCTTTTGCTGTTGTTGTTGGTTGCTCACCTCAGTACAATGAGATTGCATTTATTGTGGCATTTGATGGTAGTGCTTGCAAGATTTAAAAAACAATTTGTGAAAACACGGGCATCGTTTTAATGTTATTCCGGCCCACAAAATAACACGCACTCTCTCACTCACATTCACACACATAGTCAAGCACACACACATACACAGCGACAGACAGCAAAGCTGTCCATTTTTTACGCGGTCTCGTTTTGCTGCTGCTGCTGTATTTTCATATATAATTTTTGCCACTTTCTCTTTGCGTTGCGTATTCGTCTTTCAAAACAAGGTGTCGTACCGAAAAGCGTGTTTTAATTGTTACTTCCGTTGCGTTGTTTTATTATTTTCACAATTTCTTCACGACTCAGCGAGCGTCAGACGTCTGACGTCTGTTCACCGCACTTTGAAAACAACAAATACAATTTATGGCAACTTAGCTGCTGCTATAAACAGTTTTCTGTTATGGTAACATTAGTTATCGCATTTAGCAAGTTATCGAAAGTTACTCAAATTGGCAATGTTAATGCTCATGCGAACTGTTAACCAGCGATGACGAGTCTCAACTGAATTGCTCTGTTGCTTGTTATACGAATGCTTTCGCTAAAAATTAGCTAAATTTAATCGGAATAAAGGTGAAAACAAATATAAAAAAACCTAATCAGCTTTGCCAACCGCCACAGAGCGAATAATGCAAAAGCAAAAGTTGAGAAATGTGGTGTAAGCTTTTAGCGAAGCTTTTGGGAGAGCTTTTAATGATGGCGGCTTAACATTTGCCATGTAAAAGCGAGTTATTTATTTCATTGCAACTGTAATTCAAAATCATTTATGCTCGCAATTTAATCAGTACTTAAGTGTATTAAGAATATAAATTTCAAGCTTACCAGAGTGTTGTAATTAAAACCAAAGATCATGTTACGTTGTACATTGGGAGTTTCCAAAGATTGGCTTACAATGGTTGTTGGTGTTGTTGGAGTTGTTGGCGTTGAAAGCTTAGCAGGTGTTGAGGCCACCGTTGGTTTTATTAAGAGTCTACACATTTTCGGCATCTTCTTCGGATCTAGTTTAGTTGAGGTTATGTTGTAGTCATCAATATCCTTCACCGGGGACAACGATTGCATTCTGGGTAAATCCTCCAAATCAATCATCTTGTATTCGCTTTTACGATCGCTGAATCACCAAAAAAGACTGCAAATACAGATAAAACCCGAATTGCACGAAAAATATGCAGAAACAAATATGAATTCTGATTTTATTGTCCAAATGATAGCACGTTTATTTACTATACAAAAAATATATACACACGCATTTACATAAACACACACATACACACACACACACACACATACATTTCTTATCAACAATTCGCATCTACAGGGCGATTAGGCTCATTGGCTCGTGCCCAAGTGTTGGGGACTGGCTGTAGGTGTAAGCTTGTATACTTGTTTCTGTGCATATGTTTATCAAGCACGCCTAGCGACCACACGACCAGGAGAGTGAACGAAATCAGTGTAAGGTGCGTATACGCTGCGGGGGTCGAGAGAGTTACCCAAATTGGATTGGTAAACAAAGGTACTGCTGATCTCAGTTGAGTTCTGAGAAAGGTGCAGTGTATGTTATTGAATATACGTTGAAAATAGATAGCAATAATACAAATCTGTTGGTATTTGGGGTCGTAGATCTTTAAAGCACTCAGATAAGTAAATACGCCTATAGCAAAGCGAGACGAGTATTGAATAAATTGTAGATATTCATTTCAGAACATACAGGCATATAGTATAGACAGCCAAAGTTGATAATGGAATATCGAAGATTGAAATGGAAATAATGCAGTTGCATTTTTATTTTATTTGTATCTTAAATATGTAAAAATTTATATCTTAATTTTAGATATAATATTTACATATGTATATTTTCCTAATATAATTTGTAATATTTTCAATTTAGCATTCTCATTATTATAATATAGTAATGTGGATTGATAAGGTTGATTTTGATATTCCCAAATTACAAAGTGAAATAATGAATTAATTGGTTTTTGGAAAATATCTTGAAAGACATATTCTACAATTGAGCTTGCTCTTTTCTGATTTCACAAAGCGTTTGTATATTGCGTCTTTTTCTTTTGTAATTGCCTGCAATTCGCGCCTCAGCAGAGTAATCCCTAGCAGAGCACCCACAATTTGTTATTATTTTATTTTTGCCGATAACATCGCGGCTGAGTCAATTTCAGTCATATATTGATAAGTGTGCTTGGAAAGTTGAAAATAATATTGATTAGACAAGGAAAATTAACTTCTTTAGGCATACGAGTTCAAGTATATATGATGGCAAATATGTGTATAAAATAATTATGACCCGATAAGATAGCCATTGGCAACATGGAGGGTGAGTTTGGTAAGGGAAGTGGCCGTTAATGATATGAACATCCTAATTGGGAGTCCCTCGCCTTTACTAACATATCTATGGAGTTCAACAGTTCAGGCTAATCAAGAAACTATACAAAAAAAAAGAAAAAAAAAATCTACGGAATTCAAGTGTTTATTACGTATGTTCGTGGCCAAAAACCAAGGAGGCATTATTCTAAAAGTACTTGCACAAGTGGAATACAAGTTATAAAAACGTAGTATGAAAACCAGTTAAGTTGACTTTATGACATGGCTATGGCTATGTGAAAACTTCTAAAACTACCGCCAAGAGCCATGCTTAATTGCCTACCAAGTTCTCGCTCCAGAACTAAGTAATATGCGGAAGCACCTAGTAGATAGTTTTAAAGCCATATTTAGTCGGGATTCATTCTTTGTGTCTTTGTTAACTTGATCCATATCTGGAATGCTGACTCACAGCATCTGCAAAAGCTTTTCAGCAAGCTTCGTTTGCGATCGTTGTAGCTTTCAGATCGAAAGTCAAGTTAAGAGGGGGCAGAATTTATTACGATTTCCCAACTTTCCACAGTACACAATGAGTGCACGTACTTTGTAAGTGGTATCTATGTTTAACGCCTAATTATGATGTCGTCTATTTATGCTGTGATATGTGTGGACAAGATCACAAAGCTTTCGTGACTTTGGCAATGATCAAAATTGGTCGAAACTGTAATGCTGTTGCTGAGCAACCAATGCAAATTAACTAAGCCTTGTGCGACAGACAGCGTCGAAAACCTGTTTATTTTCAATACTTAACTTCTGTTTTTTTCCCCCATATTAATACCCGGTAGTCAATGCGTAGAAGGGTATTCTATTTGGGGACCAGCCGAAGAAAGTTTGTAACAGGGAAATGCAAAAAAAGGCGGATTCTATTAACTGTGAGTTAAGAGTTGTGAGCTAAGTCAACAAAATTTGTTGATAATACCCCTTTGACTTCTATGTATGTCTTTACAAATGAAAATTATTGTATGACGGGTATCTTAAAGACAAGCAAACTCGACTATAGTTGTTTTACTTGTTTTGATTGTTTTTCAGTTTTGTCTTATCGACATTCACTGGATCAAAATCACATCTCGGATGCGTACAAAGTGCAAAACAAGCCCCATATTGACTTTAACAATTACGAGTACCTCCTAAATAAGGTACACACATCATGTACTCTACACCTTCCCATAGAATCTCGCATCCCTCGCACGGAATTTGAATTTCGCATTTTGAAAAAGTATCGTGTCAATAATATTAGCACTCGACAACACAACAAATTGCTAGCCAGTAATTACATTGTACACACGTCTTCCCAGTTACGAATATATTATATATCATTTGATTCAGCCGAGCGAGAAAACGATCAAAGCAACAACAAAATGGGGAATGGAAAACAATTAACTGGGAATGTAATACTATGTACAGTAGCAATTAAGAGAATTATTTTTTCGACTTTAATAATGCGTGTTATTGTGTGGTGTAGAATGTATATAGTTAAAAAACCCGTTAAACATTTATTAACATGTGCAATCAAGCATTATACATATGCATAGATATTTCAAATTTTCTATGTATGTTTATACATACATATATGCATAGTCGCTGAATGCGAACGCAAAAATTCATTAGAATAATAAACGTAAATATGTATTTATTTATAGCACAATATACCCTAGGCAAAGGGAACGCAAAAGGGCATGCTGCTGGTCAATACGAATCCCTTTATCGAGTGTGATCGATCACAATTCATTCGAAGCACAATAGTAAACAGATAAAATCCTCAATATGCAGCAGGTGTTGAATATATACTCAACTTTACTATATCTATTCTGATCGATCTGAGCACTTCGCGAACTGCAGTTGCCTTGGAAAGTGAAGGCTTCGCAATTATAATTTATGGGTTTGATAAGACCGTAGGCGAGAGTATTATTGGTTATTATCAAAATTAATTTCCTTTTCACGCCGAATTCTTTGGAAAGTCATGTTCTGTTCTTCTTCACTTTCACAGGGTATTGGTCGGTCTAGCTGTTGTCTATTGTTGATGTTTTTGGGTTTAGAAGGAAAACAACTCGATGACCACATGCCGGTAATTTATACGAAAACATCAATACGCTTAGCTACTTCACATACTTAACAACGAACTGTTCCCGTTCTGTATTTTTGAATCAACATAATGCAAAAGTTACACAGGGTGTACGTTACAGGGTGTGCACAGTCATTGCACTACACGAGCTTTGCTTTGCTTTTTTTTGACAGACGCAATTCAAATTTACACACACACATCAAACACAAACGCACACACTCACAGAGATACAATACACACATAGAGACACTAGTGGCGAGCGACACGCGCTTAGTTTGTTGATTGTTAACAGGGGCGCGAAAGTGTTGACAGCGTTTGCTTTAACTTTAACGGCGCAATTTTTTGCGACTCGCCATTTTTGATAGTTTTTCTTTTGGTTAAAAATACTATATATTTAAATTACTATGCAAAATTTAAATTAATTTTTACATACATGCGTTACGTTTTAACTTTGCTTTTGTTTTTTTTTTGTTTGATATTTGTGTTTGTCACTTTGTTGTTGTGTTCAAAACGATTTTTGTACGGTTTTACGTGTTTTACGTCAGTTTCAAAACAACATTCCACAGGTGCTTTTGAAAAGCTTAAGAGAGTCGAGTGTCGGCGTGCGTATGTTGGCGTTCTCTGAACGGTTCACAATATACTGAGCGTCCACTTAAACGATTGACAATGCGAATGCCGACGCTCTTCGGTTCAGTCAGCTGGTCGGTTGGTCGGCCGTCTACTCGCGTACCCTCGGGCACAACAACGCGTGAGGCAACGGTTACACGCGATGGCGCTTGAAGATAAAACGAATAATAATAACAACAACACAAGTACGGCGAGTGCACAGAACTCTCTTTCACTTGATGCTCTTGTTTGGCACAGTGAGAGTGGCTGATAGTATATTTGCTTGCATACGTGTGTGTGTGTCTCGTGTATGTTTGTGTTGTGAGAGATAATATTTATTGAGCCCGTCGTCCGCCATAATATTCAGCATGTTGTCGGCTAGTTTTACATAGAAAAGTAGCAGTTGAGCGTCAAGACACACCGATAAGAGGAATTGAGAATTGATAAGTTCAGCATATACCCTGGAAATATGCAACTTCGATGGTTTAATCACTTAGCTTCCGCATCTTATGACATTGTTATCGTACACTTGAAGTGCAGGGTATAAATTCGGCGTTGCTCGTTTTCTGATGCAATGTGGAATAATCGCTTTCTTTCACACCCTTCTGTCTCTTCCTCAACCGGTGAAAAAGCTAACGATATTTGTGATTGCAGATAACGCTCTCGGGTGAGAAATGTTTCATACGATTAGTATATTTATGGGCAGCAATGAAGGGTATATGGCAATGGCATTCAACTTACCCTAGCCAAATTATTATTGATTTTCCCTGTTTGAAAAAATCGTTATTGTGATTTTCTATTACATATTAGTTATCATTTTATTTATATGTATTCCCATTTGACTTAATATACATAAATATATATATTTTCATACAATTAGATTTACGTCTTTAAAGTTGCTTTGCCTGCATTCCATCTATACTTCTTTCACTTCTTCTTTCTCATCTTCTACACAATTCATACTTATAAAAGATGATACAATAGATAAAGCCTAAGAACAGTCGCAAATAAATTTCTTCTAATAAAATTAACTAGAATTTCATATTAAAGTTATACAAAAGACAATTTATATAATCCATATGAGGCGCGACTTAAGGGGGGTTTATAAAAAGAGGGGAATGGAAAGATCAGCTTGATAAATCCGGAATGAGAACAAATATGTGGACGGATATGCGCAAGTATACAAGTTAGATAGTTCTAGGGTATGAATGAAGTCAAAATAAATAAAGAAAAACTAGATTTCAGAGCATATAATCAAGAAAATAAATATTTACATCGAACCCAACACTGAACTGTCTTAATTAGAATGTTCTTCAAAGTTGTTGCTGTTGCTGTTAATGTCCCTATATAAATACTAGGTGAATGATTTGTAAAACTTTCTAAATTTTGACTTCATTTTAAGTGTATGTTTGTATTCGGTATTTATTTTTTCGTGGTTTATACATTTTTCGAAAACAGTAAAATCGACTCCAAAACTTGTTTCTGTTTAGCTAATAAAGTTTGTTGCATTTTGCAGTGTATCATATTCGTTTTGTCATATTTGTATCATATTTTGTTGTTGTTGTTAAAGTATCTACACGATACACGTGTCTGAGCAGATTGACATTTGTTATTGAGTATCTAGCGAGTTAGTCTTAGAGTTTAGCGAAAACAAATCCAGCCACAAAAGCCAAAGCAGGTCTAAAAATATTGGAATACCAATTAGCATTTCGAGTTAAGCCCCTCGCTAGCCATTTTTTTCTTATTTTTGTTGTATATATTAGTTGGGTTTTTTTTGTATTACCATTTTTGGCTAACAACAACGCGAAAGGCGGCGAGCCGGAAGATTGAGTCAAACATATCATCTACCGTTGCAGACCTATCTGATAAACCTTGCCGTAGACTTACATACATATACTTAGTGAGTCTATCTATATATAGCTAATCAAGCCACAAGTGCCTCTGCGGTTATCAGTGCTACTCTATTAAGTATACCAGCTCTTGAGAATATACTATACGGTTATAAAGTCGTCCAGAGATAAGTGACAGATGTTGTTCTTGGAGCTTTTCATAAATCTATTGCTTGATAGCCCCACGCCCCACCTTCAACATAACTATCAGATTATCAACATTATAGCCTCAACATAACTTTATGGTTTTTTTTTTTAAAAGACCACATCGATAGTTAACAAATCAAAGCTAACTTCCATTTTCTGACTCAATCAATGCTGACTAGAAGTTATGACAAAAAGATTCGAATCAATTTATGCTTATCAATAGTAAATAGAACATAGTCTTAGCAAGAACTCATACATCAAATTCTAAAATAAAATCTGAGCTTAATTGCGCTTGAATCAGGTCAGAAATTTGACGAGAATTTGCTAAATATATTTCACTGTAGAAACAATCTTGATCTAGGTTTTAAATTAACTGAAATGTGTCCAAAAAATTAGGAAGTAATCATGAAATGCAGAATTTAAATCTGCCGAATTTAACTCATCCAAGCTGCGAATTTCAATACTTGAATTAAAAATTCTACGATCAATAGAGAGACTGCAATGATGGTAATAAGTTCATAACTTCTAAATGTAATCTGATTAAAAAATACTGTCATGTACCTAACGTCAGTTAAAGTGGAAATTGAATTTTGCAATTTGTTTTTGTGCAGAAATAAAAAGTGTCTTTTTGTTTGCCGCTGTATGTACATATGTGTGTGAGTATGTAAGTCAATGTGGATTAATGTACTATAATTATAGTATGTATCGTGATTGCTATATGCATCTGCTGACTTTTGGAAAAGGAAGATATCTGTGAAATATATCCGTGTCTATATCTAGATACATATACATATATATCGATGCGCACATATACACACAGACACATACAAGAATAATGCCTAACAAACGATGCTTATTAATTCTAAATATGCTATACAGATATATAGATATACATATATCTTTTATATCTTTATATTTATGTGGTTTTGTTGTTCTTTATCATAATGTTAATGTTAATGTTAATTTAATGGATTTATAGTTGTGTGTTTTGCTGAAAAAATATGTTCGATCTGTTTTCGCTTAAATATTACTTAGCTTTTGTTTAGTTTTTGTTTGTTTTTTGTTATTTGTAAAATATACACATACATATACAATATATAGATATATCTTTATGTTCAGTTGTAGATAATAGAAAATGGCATCAGTATGCGTTATACCCCATATTATAAATCTAGATGTATGCTGTTTGGTTTATCCTTCTAATTTACAGTTTACAGATTGAATGTTTGCTTGCGTTTCTTCTTTCATTTTTTTGTTAACTCATGGGCCTAAGGAGGGAAGAAAAGGGATAAAAGGAGCTGAAGAACTTAATGTCGAACTAATGGAGAGATCTCGAGACCCTGTCGATATACATTTTTATATTTATATATATATAGATAGATATATATATATATATATATATATGGCAATGATATGGTAAATATTATTATTACTATGATTAGCTCCCGAAAAATTAGTATGTATGTATGTATTAGTATGTGTGTGTGTGAGTGCAAGGAACATAATTACAAATGACTTAAGAGATCATTTCCAACACAATTAACTAATAATAATGCTCGATGACAATGGCAAAAATTCAATTGAAAGCCCTCTATCGATGCGAATGCAAATTACTTTCCACCCACTTATAGAGCGCCGTCTGAGATCTGGCGACCCATTCCACGTTGGAGGCGACGCTGCTCAGCGTCATGTTCAACACGGACATGCCCTGGCCACGTCCGAAGCGATGCACCAGGGATTTCAGCTGTAAATCGAGAGCATGTGGTTAGATTTCATTTAAATATGCCACAATAAATGCCACTTACCTCATCGTAATCGAACTTTGTGGCGCCATATTGTGTTATGGCCGATATCACTTTGGCGAAGCTAATGGTGCCCGGTCCCAGACGCTTCTCGAGCTCAAACCACTTGGCCTGCAGGAAGCGACAGGCCATCGCACCACCCGTCGGTGTGCCCGCAATGGCCTTGAGCACCTGCACCACCTCCTCGGTGGGCAGCATGGTGACGTGCGAGAGCAAACGGTTCTGCAGCCAGGCATCCTTGGTCCTGCCCAGCGCGCGCAGCAGCTGCATGCGTTCCACAAACGTTTCCGAGGTCCGTTGCAGCGCCACAAAGCGCTCCCAGCAGTGCTGCCAATAGATGTACTCGCCGGACAGTATGGAGCCCGTGTAGACCACCTGGAGGCAAAGCATTATTGAATTATTTTGACACTATGCAGAAAATATAACGTCGACTTACCTCACGCAGATTGGGCGCTATGGCGGAACCGTTGTAGTACAAGTGTTGATTCAGCATATACTTCGCCTTCGTAATGCTGTCGATGTCCTCCCACAGCACCGACGCCAGCAGCACCTCTGGACGCATGAGTCTGAAACGCAAGCAAGTTTATAAATTTTGGTGTGTTAAGTTTTGTTTAAGACCGAAAACAATGGCATAAAAGTGACTTCCTAAAACAG
Organism: Drosophila siamana; assembly: GCA_035047445.1. NCBI lineage: Eukaryota > Metazoa > Arthropoda > Insecta > Diptera > Drosophilidae > Drosophila > Drosophila siamana. Next base: position 11,140,626 of record JAWNPP010000004.1, on the reverse strand, counting down.
CTGTTGATTCGCCTTTTCTATGTCGCTCACAAACAAAAAGTTGAAGTTCAATAGTTTCCTTACTCACCTGGTGGCCACATCGCCCTCATCGATCCAGCCCACCTTGCCAATCACCGTCGATATCTTCATCTTGATGAACTCGCTGAGCATGAGGAAGCACTCGGAGTACTTGAGTATGCGACGCCACTTCTCCAGATGCCGCACCGCCAACGCCATCGGTCCGTAGTGCGTCTCGCTGGGCAGATACTGTATCATGTTCATGGTGATCTCGCAGGGCAACAGATTCGCGTGGCACAGCGTAAATGCATCCGACAGCATGCCCAGACGATCCTGAAAGCGTGGGAATAGTCAAATAAATGAATTGTACATTAAATATTAAAGTGTTGTCACTTACCTCGCTGGTGAAACGCTTGGGATTGTTGGACAGCTCCTCGATCAGACTCGCCCAGTTGTCCTCGTTGTAGACGACGCGATAGTAACCGTTCTGTATGGCATTCACCTTGATCCATTTCACATTCTCCGGCACATTGAAAGTCACTGAAAAATTCGGTTAATCGACATTGGTTAGTCAAGCGATCGTTGAACTGAACGTGTTTTGATTTTTTGTAGGTTTGCTTGCAAGGTCAGCACACAATGCTCTAGAGTTTATTATTATTATTAGTTATGGGTTTAGTTGTTGATGATACGCGACATTTCCGGATTTATTTCTGACTGGTTTGTGTGATTCGATATGTAAATGCTAATGTAATTGGCTAGATTATCATATTACAGACCCTTTGTTACGGTTATAAAGTCTATTAATAGTAATGCAATAATAATAAGTGATTATTATTTCTTTGGCAATTGTAAAAATGATTGATTGCCTAGGGGAATCATAAATGACCTTTAGAAGCATGAAAGGATTATGATTTAATCATCACTGATAATGACTAATCACTGCTGACGGCTAGAAATAAATACAATTATCTATAATTATGGAAAGTGTTAGATAAAACGAAGCCAATAATTATTGTATTACTGCATACGCCTCAGTTGAACCGGTTTAGTAGTGGAATATCTGCCCCTATTTATCTCAAAATATTGTTCTAGAACGGAGTATTACAGGTGCCGTTGTTGATTGTTTTATGACGTGATCATTAATCACTTTCAAACTGGACAACAAGTATAATTGTCGTATAATTTCACTGGCAATTACTGAACACATTTGTTTTAGCGATAAGAAAGTTTCTGTTTTCAAATGATCTCATTTGTTTTAGAGGTAAAACAGGTTTCGCATTGTAATGCTTTCACTGCTCACTGATCATCATAGATCACTGAAATCGTTTCTGTCTGCGATACTATAGATTAATATTTCATTCATAGTAGTCTAGACTGTAACTATGTCATTATACTTAATATACGTAGCTCATCACTCATTGGTTGATCTTGGTTTCTTTTTTTTCAATTCCAAGCGATAAGACTTATTTATTTGTTAGTGATCTTGTTAGTTCTTGGGGTCACTTGACAGATGATTTATGCGACGATGGGAATTGAATTAGAGGCCGACGTTTTGCTTGTTCTATGTCGCAATTTCGAAGGTATTTCGTCTCGTTCTCTGCTACTCACCGTCGATATTCTGCATCCACAGTGTCTCGCTGACGTTGTTGATGTCCGTCACATAGGTGACGGGGAAGATCCACTTGAGACTGGGCGTCGACTTGTGCTTGCTGGCCTGCGTCGTGGGCGGCACGGTGCTCGGCATTTCGGTGGCATTCACCGTCGTCTTGTTGTAGTTGTTGCCGTCGTAGGAGTCGTCGTGAATGGCCAGGAAATCGGCGGGCTTGAAGGGACGCTGCGAGATCGAGATGCTGTTGCCCATTTTGGTGACCGTCAGCAGCGGGAAACCCGGTTGATGTGTCCACAGCGTCATCATGTCCTTGATGTTCTTCGAGCCGTTCGCCTTCTTGGTGCAAATCGTCCACAGATCTGTGGGCTCGGCGGTCTTGAAGCGATTCAGCTTCAGAAAAGTGCCCAGGCAGCCGCGGAAACGATCCTCGCCAATGGCCGTGTGCAGCATGGAGAAGATGGCAGCGGTTTTCTGCACAAAGAACTCCTCATTGTTGCCATCGTGACTGGTGCCGTTCATAATGCTGTCCCAGCCCTGGATGGCATCAATATCCAACGCTGCCGTTGCCATCTTCAGCAGATACATCTCACGCAGCGGCCACGTGTCCTGCAGCGGGGCGAGCGCATGAATGCCCAGGTATTGAATGAGTCCCTCCCACAGCCAGACATCCTTGAGCACCTTGCGCGACGTGATGCCGCCAAAGAATTGTCGCACCATCGCCTCGGCGATGCGCAGCGCACTGAACTGATACTGCTCCGAGGTGATCGATGTGGGATCCGTCAGGAACGAAGTCTTCAACGTGACCAGACCCAACGATGAGATCAGATTGCGATCCAGCGAGGGCAGCGCCACAAAGTCCACCTTGGTCAGCGGGTAACTGATGTCCAGCCACGTCTGCAGATACTCGAGCACATCGCGCGACGTGTGCAGTATGAACGAGGAGCGCGGCAGCAAGTCACGCGGCGCATAGAAGGTGTAGGATGGGGCGCGTTTGATGGACGAGCCCGTCGACTGCGACAGCGAGGTGAGATTCGAGGGTTTGCCGTTGCCATTGATGATCACCGGCAGCGCTGTGGTTGTCGTGCTGTTGGCAGCTTGAAACGGCGTCAGATTCACGTTCAGCGAATGCGTCAACGCTGTGATATTCCTCACCGGCGGATTCTTGCTCTTCAGCTGCGTGTAGTTGTTCAGCTGGGAGGGCTTCTTGCCACTGCCAGCGGTGGCTGGCGCCACTGTGGTGGGTATGTAGGCAGCCGAGGGCTGCAGCGACTCACGCTGGAAATCGCTGACGACCCAGGCAATGGCATCAGCGGGCAGTGGCGGTGTCTCGATGAAGTCGTCACGCAGCTGTAAATTGTGAGCAATTAGCAATTGAAATACTAATGCAGGCAGCATACAACATTCGACTTACCAGTCCGGTGCCCATGTAGAAGCCGACATCCTCTGTGGTGTGCACAATGGAGTTGGAAAGCCCGATGTGGAAGCGATCACGGAACACGGAGACGCGGAACGGAGCACGCACATGCGGCTCATCGAAGCACGGAAAGGCGCGACGGGCGCCATTTGGCCTGAAGACGGTGGCGGCGAGCAGACTGCAAAGCAGAGAGGGAATTTAATGTATAAAAGCACTTTCAATTGAGCAAAGTTCGTAAGGAGCGTAGCATACTCTATAACAAAACGGGATATATAATACTTCATTTCATATGCGATATATGTGTGCAAACTCCGCATGCAAATCATTAATTTTACTGTAGAACTCTCTGCTTACCGCTCCCGTCCATTGAAGCTCTCATACTGATCCACATAGAAGCCCTCCGGCTCGGGATTCAATTTGGAATACCAACGCAAGTTGAGCGTATAATTGGATTTCTTCTTTAGCTTCTCCTTCACCTCAATGTACAGCTGCTGACGCGGCGGAAACTCCAATACCTTGACAATCTTCAATGCGTATCCCTTGGGACCGGGCGTTACGAGGGCCTAAATCAATTTCGCAATTAGTTAAAATGCCCGTTAATAATTGCCCCAGTGCGAGTGACTCACCTTCTCGGTCACATTGAGGTCCTGAATGTGCAGCACAATAAAGTTCGTCTCCTTCTCAATGAACAGATCGATGGTAACTTGACCTGCGGCCCCCCCAAAAACATCCCAACAAGGGAAAAAAGTACAACAACAAATTGCATTAGCAGAAAGTCGAATGGAAGTTTGTTTCGTTTTGTTTGGTGTCATTCTTACCTTTGACATCGAGCGTGGTGAGATTGGGGTGTATCGTTACCATATAGCGCATGGGTCGTGCACTTGTCGGCAGCATCTTGTCGAGCCAGGGGAAGTGCTCCCCGTTGGTTGCAATCGGATTGAATGGTTGCGTGTTGTTCTCTTCATCCGTTTCGTAGCCAGCCGTCGTTTCGCCCGCACAGGAACAGTCTGCAAAAAGGTCATACAAACGCAATGTTTCAGCACACAATTGGTTACGTTTTGGTCTGCATTTGGTTCGTTTGGGTTTGGTTTCGGTTTGGTTTTGGTTTGGTTTTGGTTTGGGTTGAGTCTGCTTTTGATTCGGTTGGGGAATTGTGGTCTAAGCACGTTGATGTTTCATGTTAATCAACTGCGTTTTACACGATTAACAAAGAGAACAAAACTCATAATGCGTTTTAAAAAAAGTTGGATTTAAAACTCTAGAGAGTAGGAGATAACTTTTTACCTTTTTTTCATTTCTATTTCATTTTTTTGTTGTTCAAATTAAAAGTTGGGAGGTAAGCCAAACGAAAAATCCACTGGGGTTTTGCTAGCACGACTAGAAATAATTCATTTAAAACCAAAAATACAGAAAATGTTAGAAAAAATAACCTTGCATCTAAAAGAATAATTTGCAAACAACTTTATTGGGATTAAAGAAAAACAACCAACAAATCGTGGTAAAAGATTCTAAAAACACGTTGAAATTAATGAGAGTTTATAATATATAAAATATGCGTATATAATTATAAATTTCAACGGAATTCTTGAAATATATATTAAACAACAGTTGAATATATAAATTGGTTTGCTACTTGATATATTCAAAAAGTAATTTAGACATATTTCACAAAAATGTTGCGCTAATAAATTTACCGAAGATTGTATATTAAATATAAGAAATTTTATATATTATATTTTCAATTAAATAACTAGAAATTAATACGAGCACGAATGTAAAAGATCTAAAGAAAGATATAGTTAAGAACAATTACTAAAGATGAGGATAAGTATAACAAAAATGTATAAAGTAGAACTCAATTGACATAGATTATACAGCGACATGCTGACAGAGATTATAGGGTTTTATTTACTAAGATATTGTTATGGAGTTACGAGTCAGTGTTACGAGTATTTATCAGTTAGAAGAAGTGGGTTGGAAAATTTGTTACTCACATTTTTACCAATCAAACAAGCATTTAAGAGAAATTTTCATAAATATGTATATCATATTTTTTTTTGTGTTTATTGGTTTCGTATTTTTTTTTTTGTACAAAAAAAACAAAGAAACAACAAAGTGTGTAAAAGAAAAACGGTAAACAAATTATGTATACATATTTATCATATTTTGCATAATTATATATATATATATATATAGAATACGTATGGTTAGTAATAAGTTGATTAATTCGATAATACAAAAATACCAGATACTTATCGATGGTTGAATATAAATAATAATGAGCATATATATGTATATGTATATGTATAGAGGGAAAACGTGAAGCCTTGGCGAGTGGAAACGCTTTTCCAGGCTGGCCATCAATCAATTAATGCGGGAATTAAAGTGCAACGGCAAAGGGAAGTAATTGACTTGAATACTTTTTGTGTAGCCTGGTCACACAGTGCTGCTTCCCTCTCACACACCCACACTCTTATGTGTGCGGCTGTCTGGCGTAATGCAATTAGCCTTCAGTGCATTTAGCCCCATTAAGTATGCAACACAAGGTTTATGTTTGCACTTTGCATACATTTTGCAACGTAATATGCACTGTCGCATGCCCCCAGCCCCCTTCCCCCAGCACAACTGTGGATGCCATGTTATCATGTGTCGGTTGGCATCACGGGGAGTCGACTTGCCACAACACAGCGTGCGGGGTTGGGGAAACCAATTGAAGTATGCCCAGAATATTATAATGGCATTTGGTCTGTGTTAATACTATTAAAAGCCATCTGCTCTTGCCGCAACCTTCATCAACCTAATGTGATTACATATTGATATCACATAAGCATATCTCCAGCACGTAAATTTACTCGGACTTGATTTATGCAATAACCCGTTGAATATGCGGACAACCTTTAGTGTTGTTTGTAATAAATCTATTTGCAGTCTGCTTGGAGCAACAAGTGCTTGGTTTTGTTTTACATGACGCAGATATTTCTATATTGAGTTGGTATATGCAATTAACAACCTTAAATTCGCTGCGAAGTACGACACTAATTGAAACTTCAAGCGATATTTCTGTCTTTATTGCTTGCCGCACTCAATTAAGACTCTTGTGATGGATGCTACATCATATTATCAAATTTTGAAGCAGATGATTGGACTTTGGGCTGTTAATTATTCTATTTTAAATTGCTGAACACTTTATTTTTATCACTGCAGACAATTTGGCCTCTTCTCAATGAAGTGTAGCCGCAATTCTGCAACGTATCGCAGCAACATTATCTTAAATTATGCATACGCAGTGTGGCACAATGTGTGTGAGAGTAATTTACAAAAAGATGTGATAAACTGTTTGCCAGTGTGCAAATACAAACGGAAAACATATTTGTTAACAAGCGGCAAAAGAACGAGGCGCCTTGCTAACGTCTGCTTTATGTCGTTGCCTTTGTTGTGGTTGAATACAAAAAAAAATAAATGAATAAAAAAGGCGGGAGGAATGAAAATAAGCACAAACAAAAAAGCAAACACAAGCGAAATGCAAATACAAAAAACGAGTGTGCACAATGCAACCTACCATTTTGTGGTCCAGCGTAGGCAATGATAATCGCCGTCAGCAAGAGAGAGCCGAGCACGATGCCGGCGACGAGGAGGGCACGTCTCTGCGAGCAGACAGCGACTCCGTTGCGCGTCTGTCGTCCGCCGCTCGATTCGCCACCTGCGGATAAATGATAAATGTAATTAAAGTGGAGCGATGAATGATGATGATGATGATGCAATGGGTGTGATGCGAAAGTCACATTCAATTTATATTGCAAATATTTGCGCGCGCTCTCAACAATTGGCGAAGTGGAGTTGAGTGTATATATTTTTACCTGATAGAAATGCACAATCATCTAGATCCGGATCATTTGTCATTTCGATGCGCTCGCGCCGCCAAATTTTTGTGCCTTTCTGACCGCCGCCAACGACCGAAATCTTAACGGGGCCGATATCTCTTTGTCTTCCGGCCAATACGTTAACGTTAACTGCGTTTTGCTCAAACGCTGCCTAATTATCGTTTATATCAAATATATATGCTGCCAAGTAATACCGCAATAAAGTTCAACTTGCTGCCTACAATTTTGGTTTATTTTTGGTTTGCAATCAAATCAGAATTTTATGTGGCCCACAATCAATTGGAGCAATTTGAACCCTTTTATTTCCGATTCTGTTTCCAGCCAAGCCACGTGTTCGTCATGCATATTTTATGCACTAGCCGCATTTATGAAGCCAAATAAAACGGCAAACGAGAACTCCAACACACACACACACACACACACCCTTTCCCTTAACACTTCACCACTCTCTCTCGCCCTCTCTCACACTCTCTGCCTCGCTCTGTTTCATCGACGAGCTGATAATCTGCTGGCCAAATAATCGTATAATTTATGCACAGCCGAAACCCTTGAAAAGAAGAAAAATATGAGCAGAGTCGAGTCTACCCCTTATTTTTTTCTGTTTGTTTTTTTTCTTCTCTTCCTTTTGGATGCAGCCAGCAAGTTGCCGCCCTTCCGGTCGCCGGCTTTATTTAGTAAGCGCAGCCGGCATCCCGTCTAGTCATTCGCCCATTTGGCGCTGTCTCCGGACGGACTTTGCGCCGTAGTCATCGCCATCGTCATCGTCGTCGTCTACGTCTGCAAATTTTTGGATGTTGCTCGCAATTTCAATGTCGCATTGAATTAGTGAAAAGCGCTTTTCAACGCCCAAAAATCAACCCCCAAAATATTTCTCTGAATACCGTTCTACTTGTCTCTGTGTGTTTCTCTGTGTGTGTGTGTGTGTGTGGGTGTTTTTTGTGTCTGCCGTCTGCTGTTGAGCAGCACTTGAAGCTGAAGTTGCATTGAGCATCCTCAACGAATTTTATGCGGTTATCACAAAAAGCATAAAGGCAAAATTGTGATACGCTTTTACCTTTAAGTAGCAAAATACATCAAAATTATGTGCAACAAAATTTAATCAGCATTACTATGCAAAATAAACTCTTTCAAACTTTCACCAACAACGAAATTATTCATTATGCCCGTAAATAGCAAATCGACAAACACTTTGGTTATCAACTGATAACGATTCCATGGATAGTTTATGAAGCACAATTCGTTTGAATTATACTTAGTAAAACACGAGTATTGATTAGATTCTAGGAGTCGGCGCCAGACTGTAGAAATTGAAGAATGTCGGTTTGCATTCAAAAGAATCAAGGTAATTCTATTTAGTCCGGTTTGCTGATTGATGCAAGGTTCAGCTTGTGCTATTTAACTGCCTATTTATGGGGGTATTTCCCCATAGTAAACTAATTAAGATATTGTTTTTAAAAAGTATTTCCTCATAAGAAATTAACTGGCGATATATATATGTATATATTCTTAATCTAAACTATTTAAATTGTCACATTAGTTTCTCTCATCATTGCAAACGTTGAAAATTGCATTCAATATTTTTATTTTGCATCACAAAATCTATATAAACGATAAGTAAAACAACCGTGTTGCTTGTTGCCTCAATTATCCGCTTGTTCATCTACATTTCATGTGCTATTTATATAGTTTCACACATCACGCATACGACCGGAGCAACAGTGTGAATTCTCATTCATTTATTTTGCGGCCATTATAATGTGTGTAATACAATGCATGACTAAAACAATTTCTAATGTCTACACTTGTCCCTTGAACAGAGCAACAGCCTTGAGCTCATTCTTTTGATACCCTCACTGAGGAGGATATAACAATGCAATGAAAAATATTTATGACAAGCCATAAAAACAGTTGTTATGTTGTGTTGAAGGTAAAACTAGCCCAATATCTCTTGGAGATATAAACAGCGCTTGATATTATATGGTTACCATAGGTACTAAGGATGGAATATTAAATTACACATCAAATTAATTCATTCAACGAATTTGATTTTGAGTAAAGGTAGTGCATACAATGTTCGGCGGAAACCCGCGAGATAATTATGGTTTTCAGTTATTCTCGCGTTGACAACACGAGATGTTTACCATGTTAATATAAGAATAAGAATAATTGTATTGTTTCAACGCTGCTGCATTTGTTTACATTCTCATACATGTCATTATCGAGGATTTGTTGTTGTTAAACATACAATACACGAGCTTCGCACAACTAAAGCGCCTATGCAGCCAGAGAGGGAGAGAACGAGCAACTTAGAAAGAGCGTAAGTGTGAGCAGCTGGAACAAGCCGCAGAGAGCGAGTGGCTGTGAGAGGCCGAAAGAGCGTGAGAGTGCGAGAGCAGCAAACTCCGTTTTGCGCTCGCAATGGAATCTGTGTTTTGAAAATGAAATGTCAAAATGCAAAAGCTCAACAGCGCGCATTTCCTTACACGAGTGCGTGTGTGTGTGAGTGCGAGTGGGAGCGAAAGAGTATAAGTGAATTTCCTGTTTTGTCTTAGCTTTTGATAATGCGGCGTTTCTTTGGGCGAGAAACGAGCGCGTTTCTGAGTGCTTTCTGAATGCGCGTATATATGTCAATAGTGCGCTTTCCAGTCTTGACTTTTTTTTCGTTTCATTTCTTTTTTGCCTTTGCTTTTGAGTTTGCTTTTTTTCAGCTGTTCTTTTTATTTTTTCATTTTCGCTTGCCACTTGACTGAATTGTGAGTGGGGCTTTAGTGCATTTGCCTACAAAGCGGCAGCGGCAACGGCTGCGTTTGCATTTATTCCTCTTCGTCAGGTTGTTGTTGTGGAGGTCCAACAATGAAATGTTGACATTCAATGCGGACCAGTGAGTTGACTATAAGCCAATGTACATATTTGCCCTGGGGTGGTCTTGGCTGGTTGCGGATGCAAAAAGGTCAAAATAGCAACAATTAATCAATGCAAGTGACGCGGCTGCATTCAATTAAGTCAAAAAGCTCATTATTTGTTTTGGCCTCACACTTTAAACTTTAAGCTCGCCACTTGAATTCACTTTAAAGATTTCGTTCGATTGAATTTCACGTGCTCGACACTTGACACTCGAAACCGTCCACGATACCGCTACCGTTACCGTTATACACCAACAATGTAAAGCTTGCTGTTAATTAGCCTTGATTAATCAAAAGCCGATTGCCAAATTGATTGCTTTTCGTATTTTATTCTACTTTTTTTTTGGCAATTTTGGCAGCTTTCTTTATATTTTTTCGTTATAGACACGCACAGTGGATTGGGGGGCAGGCAAAGGGGGAAAGGGGCAGCACGCGACGCATCTGTGTTTGCTAGTGTACGTATATGTTTGTGTGTGTGTGTGCGTGTGTTTTTTTGTGACTGGTTTGAGGAATTTCCTTTTCAGTTCTGTTTTTTTTTGGTCAACACGGGGATTTTCAACGTTCAGCGTTTATTTCGGCTCGCACGCGCTTTGTGATGCGTTTGACTGCGCGTACATTTTCCAACTGGATGCTGTTGTGCCACGCCGTGGCGTCTCCGGCCTGTGTGTGTGCCAAGCATGCTATTTTGCAGCAACCCTCTGACAACTGTGTAACGGACAGTCTTTTACCCCTGACCATAAGCACTCGACTTCACCTCCCCTCCCCTTCGCTCAACAACCCAACACAGCTCAACTGCCGAGAGCTTTTGCAGCGCATGTCTACGCGTGCTCTCTTCACTTACACTCACACACACACACGCACACACACTCTCGTTCTCTCTCTCGTGTGCTTTGGCAATTTTCGGGCTCTCACCTGCGAAAATGAAAATGAAATTTCTGTGTGTACTTTGCCGGCTCCCTTTGGCCCGGCACCCGGTTGCCAAACAACTTGTCCATAAATAGTGGAGTGTTTTTGGTGTTGCCAGGCACATCGAGCATGCTGCTGCTGCTGCTGCTGCCGCTGCAACCCTTAAACAACACCCCCAACCACCTACCTCCCAATGTTAGTATTTCTCCCCATTGCAGTCAGAGTTGGTTTATCTAAGTGTTGTTGTTGCTGCTGCTGCTGCCGCCGCCGCTGTTGCTGCTTCTTTATCATGTGTTAGTCAAAGGTTCAATCGGCAAACACTTTTGCTTCTTCTTGTTCTTCTTGCTGTTGCTGTTGCTAGTTGATTAAGGGATGGATGCTGCTGTTAGATAGTAAACGCTGCTGCTGCTGCTGCTGCGTTGCCATGACGCCAAAATTCCGCACGAGATTTACGAGCGCACGTTTCACTCGTATTTTGATGCTTTGATGCCGCCTTTTATTGCCTACTTTGTGGCGCTTCTCTTATTTTTCTGCTCTAAATGGAACACAACTCCTCATTACATTACAATTATGGACAACTACAACTTCAACTGCTTTGGCAGCATCGATTGAGAAACTTCTGCACCATCTAAAGCTGGCTTAAGTTGCAGGAAATATTTCAGCATGTTTACTGACTTTTTTCAGCTAGAAATTATTTCGGATTCAAATTTGTGGAACATCTGTGTGGCCATTTAACTTCTACTTCCATTTCTAAAAAAAGATAAGTTCCTCAACCAACAAATGAGATTTAAGCTGCAGCTTTAAATCTGAAGTGTTTGACAAACCAGGGAAGCAGAGAAAGACTACAAAATGATGTGGCTAAAATAGCGATAAATCTGTTTTTATTCGGCTTAAAATGTCAACGATATTATAATCAAGAACTTCGCTAAGAAACACAATTGACGCAGCTGTCAATGGCACGCAAAGCATTCATTAAGCAAGCTTTAGAAAGTCAGTTTGAGGAAAGATTCAATGAAATTGCAACGAAACCCGAAATCAGAACAGTGCCAAGAAATCATTATCTACCTGAAAGTTGCTCCTTGTGCTGCGCAAGCTTTCGTTTTTGCAATCTTATAATTAGATTTGAAAAGCGAGCGAAACTTGAGATTCATTCCCGCTAAAATATCCCGTTTGTACTTGCACGAAACTTATTTGTACTTTTTGTTCATTTGCATTTTTTATGTTGTTTGTGGCGCCGCACGGCGAAAAGTTAAAGGTAAACACACACAAATACATATAGATGGGTGCAAAGTTCTGCCAACAACTGATTGATGAAAAGCCGGAAAAGTTTCTTGTTTGAGATCAGCGGCAGGTCACGGCAACTTGCAACAAATAAAGTGAGCGAAGACTGCGCAAAAAGAAGAAGGCTTTAACTCAATGAAATCTTTGTCACGTCGCTTAATAAACCAAAAAAAAAAAGAACGCAGATACCATTCAAAGAGTCAATTGTAAGTGGAACACGAGGCAGGCAACCGGCAAGTTGCAGGCCACAAAAGAAGGAAACTGCCGACGCGGCAGTTAAACGAGTCGTAACTGCGTTTATGCCAATTTCTAGGGTTTTGTTTATACCCTACAAACGGCGGGCGGAAAGGGTATAATAGGCCAGCGAGGAAAGAGAAATGTCTTATATAAAATGAATGTAATATTCGGCTTTGCGTTTGTTCATCTGTTTAAGAACCTTGATTTTAGAAACTACAAAGAGTAGAGAGCTTAAATTGTAGGACAATGGTTTTGATGGTGAAATGCATAATATATATTGCTTAAGAATGAGGCTACCCCTCTTTTTGCCCATAAATTCTGATTAAGAAATACACCAGTTCTTAAAAAAAAACCAAATTGTAAGCGCAGCGATTTTATAGCAATAGAAGAATGTTGCATAATTTTAGTATTATTAAATACGTTTCATAATTAAATAGCGCCCATAAAAATTAGTACAGCCTAACACACAGTCGAGCACACTTAACTGCAGCTCAGTTACTTGTGCCTACGGTTTTTGCCTACTTTTATTTCAATTGTAATCGTCGGAAGCCGCTCCCCAGCCTTCCACTGACGGTCGCTCGGCTCCCTCGCCACACTAAAGTTCCTGCCTGTGCCCCGCTTCATGATTGTGTTACTTAACGCAATGCGTGGGTGTCGCCACCCGCGTGTCCAGCATTAAATACGAGTATTTGCTGTCGCATGCAAATTTACAGCCCACAAGCCGAACGAACCAACATCAATTGTGTCGAGCACATTGCTGGCCCCAACCATGTGTGTGCGATGAAAGGAAGGAGGGGACGGGGAGGGGAGGCAGCTTGGGGACGAGGGATGTCGGTCCCCTTTGCTCTGGGCCGTGCCAAGGGCTTCCAGCACTTGAGCGAGAACATGGCCACAAGTGTCTGCAGGGCTGCGCAATCGAAATGTGGTGGTTAAATAATCGCTGTTTATGAAACAATCAATAAATTTAAGCTGCTGCTGCTGGCGCGTCTGTTACTGCGTCATGTGGCTGCCACAGGCGCAAAAACTTTTCAACTTTTGGCCAGCTTGCTAATGGGGTTGAGCTACTAACTGACTGTTTTGCTGGTCGGGGTGTTGTTGGAAATACAGTCTTGATAGTCGTAATTGGTCGATTAAGTGTTTGTTAATCTCTGTACTTCATTACGATCTCCCAATGAAAGGCAAATGGGCCATAGAAATACTCATAGAAACAGCGACAACGACAATAGAAAATAACCAGTTTCGGCTTCGCATTGACTTCGTCATGAATCTTTGATGAGAGAGAAGCAGACACAGTGAATTTAAGTGGTAGAGAGAGAACGAGATAATTTAATGGGCGTCCGACTGTTGATGCGCGAGCCAGAGAAATGTATTAACCCGAAACAGAAGTTGGCCAAAAGCGTGTGACGATTGGGTGTGAAAGACAAGATGCGCAATCGACCCTTGACCTTTGCTTAGATAATTTGTGGAGAGTGAAACACAAAGGAAGTCAGTGGAAATTATTGATGAGCATAAATATTGTCACTGAATTCTGATATAACATTACAATGGTAATTAATTTCGGCTACGCTAAGTGAATAATTTATGAATGCGTAAAAGGTCGCTAAAAAAAGAGAGGACAAATTATGTAATTTAATTTTTTGCTTTTTAGTTCAATTCAATTGGCGAAAAATGTCAATAAATGTTCTGAACGAAGTCCTAAAATCTAAATTTATACGGAAACGAGAAAGTGAATCACAAATTTGTGAATTGAAATTGTGATGGAATATTTAGTATTTCATAAACATTTATGAAGACTTTAAAATGAAATTAAATATTCATTTACTCGCATTCAAGTCAATAAAAACAAATTTTATAAAAGCAGCAAATATGCATAGAAATGGGAGACAGAGAAGCATTAGGAAGGAGAAGGAAGTGAAGCAATATCAATAGCTAAATTTCGAGTTCAAGCTCGAGCTGCGAGCACTTTGCAAATGCACAATTGCCGACTCAATTTGTGGAAATTTCAATGGTTTAATTAATTGGCAGACCGTGTTGAAGCAGCACTCGATGCAAGCAGCCCGGCAATCGGCCACTTGAGGCAGCTGCAAGTGGCATGTGGACTGCGTGCAGCAAACATAAGGCAGGCATAAATCAAAAAAAAAAAAAACCCGGCAAAATTGCCAACAAATTGTGCAGAAATTGCAGTCGAGATTGAGTTTGAAAAAAAGTGTGTGTGTTGTGGTTACAGCAACAACAAACAGGGCCAATAACAAAGCGACAATTCAGTTGGCTTCTGGCCTGAGTTCACGTTGCGCTTGTCATTGTTATTTCCTGCCGCCGACTGACAGCTTTGCCGCCTTCCCCCATTTCCTTTGCACTTTTCCACTTGGACATTTTGTAGTTGCAGTTGCCATTTAGCTTTTCTATTTAATTACGACTCGCAACTCGACTGGCTTTTGTAGTTGCATTTAATTGTGTGTGCTTCGCTTGCGCCAATTTTTGCAACAATTATTTTGCAACTGCCGACAGCCGACAGTCGACAGCCCACCACCGACAGATGGCGCTACGGTGTCGAGGCAGCGGCTTCGTTTGCCATTTTTGCATAGCCTGGGTTGGCGTTTCGACTTCCTGCTCGCAACGCTTCAAGTGGCCTGACCCAAAAACACATTTTATCCGTTTTCTATGTGTCTTTCACTTTCACTCGCCAACAAACACACACACACACACCAACACACACATAGCAAGTAACACACACACTTTAGCAGGCATAGCTCCCGTTGGTTCTCATTGTTTCTGTTAGCCCCATTTTATTTTTTTGCAATTTCTTCTGTTGACGGGATGCGCAGGACTTCTTTATTTAAGTCAAGCAGCCTCAAGTGTATGAGTGAGTGTGTTAGTGTGTGTGAGTGTGAGTGTGAGTGTGAGTGTCAGCCCATTGAGAATGCAATCAACATCAACGCATCCTGCAATTATCAACGTCAGCTGCAGCTGCAACTTCAGCCGCAGTCGCATCGACAGCAACATCAACAGCAACTGAGATGTTGCTGCAACACTTTGTCAACTCTTGAGCGGCAGGCATGTGTGGTGGCATGTGTGGCATGTGGCGTGCGCCTCGTGTTACTTCAAAAAGGTAAACACATTCCCTCTGGCTGCCTATTTTGAGTGGAGCAGCCCGTTGAGTGCTTACTCCAGTTTATGCATCCTTAATTGCAACGATGACAGCGCTCTCTCACGTCCTGCTCCCGTGACACTGATTTTGCACATTGCACGCCTATTTTGCTTGTGTGGCACACTTTGGCCGCCTCCCCACTGCGGTCGCCTTGATGCCGTGCCCAAGTGCCAAGCGATGCTGCAGCTCGGATAACACAAAATTGTCTCAGCTCAGCACAGCTCAGCTCGGCGCTCGGCACTCAGTTCAGTTGAGTATAGTTATTTTGATGATGATTATGATTAGACTGCGCCAAGAATGCCAGACGACGGTTTGTCTCTTGGGGAAGCGTTGGGGGGAGGAAAGTCAGCTCCAATGATTTCAATTAGATAGTCAGCAGACAGTGAGAACAAATGCAACATTGCCTTCTGGTTGGCTTTAATCCTAAATGCCATTTGCAACTATTTGCGGCTCATTGGAGGGTGCATATTTAATTAACTGCAAGTGTAATTTCTGTCTGCTCTTTGAGGCAAGTTTGCGATTATGTTCTGCTGTGATGCCTTTGCTCTGCAGATTATTAATCAACTACAAATGAAGCAGTTGCGATTTGGCAAGTATTTAAAATGGTTAAGCTGCTAAAAGTGACAGCATCACAAAATTCAATAGGTTAAATTCAATTCAAAGGCTGTTTTAGGCCCGTAAATTGATTAAGCTAATAGTATCAAATTATTAAAGCTTTTAAGTTATATTTACTACAAGTATTTCGAGCAGTCAAATAAATACATATAAGAATATTTTACATCTACATTTCTCCTTTAAGCTGAAACATTTCCTCTTAATTCGCCAGTAGATTTCGCTAAATGAAATTCTCGAAATTGCTATTTAAGTCTTGAAGCATAACTGCTGCTGTCTACTATTTCTAAAGCCCCAAAGCTCTAAACCTTTAAGAGTTTACTTAGCTGCAGTCTGATTAAAATTACGCCCACATTTCATCTCGCATCTCGTATTTCTTGGAAATTCTCTTGAAAGTATTTTGCGTTCGTTTCAAGATGTCACAACTTAATAACTTGCAATCCGTTTGCCTCCATTTGCAAGTTTATTTACCACATAATGTAAAGTATACCCCAGGGTGCAATTTCTATATCTAAAACACTCGCACACACACACACACACACGCACATAGCATAAATAATTACAAGTGTGCATTTCAAATGTACACGAAACAAAAAAATAAAAAGGGGAAAACAAAATAGAAACCGAGCATCTCTAAATGTCTGAAATCAGAGCCAACTGAAGGCGAGCTGGCGGCCAGTAAAAGGTCTGTCCAAGCAGCCGACAATGTGTCTCTCCCCCCCTTCCCCCCGCTGTCGCCAGGGGTGGGGTGCGAGAAGGGTATCTTTGGAAAGCCTGCAACTTGCCACGGGCGAAACACAAAAAAATATATAAGAGAATTGCGGTTGTAATAAAAAAAAAATGCACGAGGAAAAAGGAAAAGAAATTGTGCCTCGACGAAGGAAACGTCGAGACAGCGACATGGCTGACATTCATTATGCTTACTTGCGGCTGTCGTCCCTGAGTTTTGCGTCGTGCTGGCCAACGGGGCGTATGAGCAACCATACACATATATGTGACTAACAGCTTCCTGCAGGATACGAAATTAACGCCACATCTCAGTCTCAGTTAACGTAAGACCGCCAGCAGGTTGCATGCATTTTTAATGCCTTTTTGTTTTGCATTTCGGCGTAATTAAGAAAACAACTGGATGAAGCCATTGGACACGACAGCAACAGCGACAGCGACAACGACGGCGACGACGACGGCAGCAGACAGCACGAGTTGTTGGCCAAGATTGGCGTGGCGCGTCAAATTATGCACAAGTGCAATTATGCACTCTGTTTTTTTTTTCCTACTTCTTTGATCATCTTGAGGCATCAGGCAATTGCAATTGCAGGCAACGAAAGGGGGGAACGGGGGAAAATGTTGTAGCTGCCACTTACCAAAGGTGACGCCATTCGTTTGCTTCTCCTTGTCCTTCTCCTTATCGCTCTTTTCGCCGCCCAGCGGCTCCAGCTCGATGCCATCTGTGGTGGCCACTTTGTAGTCCCGTTTCGACATGTTGCCACAACAGAAGCCACAACATAACATCTGACCAAATTTATACGCTTGTGGCTTAAGCGGCGCCGTCTTGATGGCCGTTGGGGTTTTCTCTTCGGGAGTTTGGGGATGCAATTGGATGGGGTAATCTAAGAGTTAAACTCCTGCCTCCTCCTTAGCAGACGATATGTGTGTGTGTGTGTGTGTCTATGTGTGTTTTGTATTCAATAGAATGACGTTGTAAAGTACGACTAAGTAAGTGTGTGTATAAAGAGTAGACTAGACGAAGTCGGTGAGTAGAAGATCCTTGATTGTTGTTGTCCGTGTTTGTTGCGTTTATTTGTTTGCTTTGTATAAATTGGTCCAGTTACAAATATGTTTGCTTTTGCTCTTATGCGTAGAAACTGCAAGCGAAGAGAGTAAACAGTCATTAGTTTTATTTGCTCAAATGCGAGACGACTTAAATAAGACATATAATATTTATTATGCCCTGTGCTTGAATAAAACTTATTTCAACATTAGCTGCAGTGCCATTAAGTGAGTTTGCCTTGTATATTGCTTTTTGTTTGACTAAAAAGACACCTCTATTAACTATTCAATAAAGAAAGATGTAATAAAATTTAGAGTAAGAGCCAGACGGATGTTTGCCAAGGAAATGTTTTGCTTTTGTCAATTACGTAGCCTTTGTCTACATTTCAATAACTTTTTCTGCATTCTTCTAAAAGCCTTTTCGACAATTGAAACTCTTGGTTTCCATGCAAAAAAATGTCAACAAAGAAGACTTTTGCGAATTCTGGCTCTCAAATATTTTTAATATCCAGCCAAAGCAAACTTGTGCTGCCATTTGATTTATTTGATTCGCTTCAAACAAAAGCATCTTTTTGCAAAACTGAAGAAGGACAAACTGTGCTCTGATACATATTTCGCTGCTGTCTTGGCATTGTCCAGACTGCAACTTTATTTTAGTTATACATATATATATATTTTTTTGTCTGCTTGTCGTCGTTTGTGCAGTCTGTGGCAAAATGTCTGTGGTGGCGGCTGTTGCCGCTGTTAGCGTCACTTTGCGCCGGCGACGACATTGTTGAAGGCAAACAAAACGAACTTTAATAAGAGCACTCACCGCTCTCTCAAGCGAATGCCCTGCGCCTCCCTCGATTTGCTTGTCTTGTTGTGTGCCACACTCCAGAGTGCTTTGTGCGGCAAACATGGAGCTGAGCAAAAGGAGCAGCCCGTGCAACACAATGCAACAGTGGAGCGCAGTGCATTTCGATAGCCTTGGGGGCCCTAAAAGAACAAACAACAAATGCAAATGCTTGCTGGGCAGCTGGGCGACAATAATTGCGAGCTGAACTCACAAAAAGTGCAGCACAGTGCAGAGCACTGGGCGTATACGTAATGCGGCAAATGGCAAATGGCAAAAGAAATCATCGAAGAGGTGCGTCCACAGTTCAATGCACGACCAGTTAAATGGGCCATAACAGAGAGAAGTTGGAGGAATCATGCACTCGCTCAACTCCAGGCGAATAGAGAATGGAGAATAGGGAAGAAGGCAACAAACACTCCGATACAAAAGTCGGCGGGCGAGGCAATTGTTTGTGCTGTTTGTTAAAAGCGAACGTAATAAAGCACTTGGCCAGCACAGCGCACTGTTAACCGGGCCAACAGCACTCAGTGTAGCAGTCAGAGCAACAGCAAGGAAACAAGCGCAAAAAACAAAAGGACCACAACTCAAATGAATACCGCAAACAAAGCAAGCGACAGCCCAGCGCCAAAGCCGAATTTCAGTTACGCTATCCAATAAATTACGCAACTTTTTGCTGTTGCTAAACTTCAAGCCAAAAGCAATCTAGACGCTCTCTAAAGCGAAACACTCGCTAACTTAAACGCTGCTGCAAATTGGCTTCAAAAGTCGCCATGCTTCACTTAGTTTTTTTTTTGTTTGTTGTAGTTTCCGTTTCAAAGCGGAATGGTTTGGCACAAGTTTGTTTTGGCCTGGCCATAAAGTGGCCAGAATTAATGGCAAAATGGCGTCAGCAGGTTTTTGTTTTGCTTTTTGCCTTCACTTCTCCTATTTTTTGTGCTTGTTGCGCCCATTGCACAAACACAAATACACACACAAACACTGAAGGCCAGTCACAGGACCTGGCTCAAAAGACAATGCAACCAAAAATAGCCACTGCTGCAGCTGTGTGCATCGGTGTGTGCTTAGTATGTGCGTGTGTGTGTGTGTGTGTGTGTGTGCGTTGTTTATGCGACACGTGCACAAATTGTGCCCCAAAGTGTCATTTGTTACGTTACTTCCGGTCTGCCGCGACAGCCCCAAAAACAACACAAAAATCAACATTAAGAACGAACACATTGATTCACTTAACTTCAAGATACCCTTTCGTAAAGTTATTTCAAGCGGGCTAACTTTAAAATTTAAGTTTCTGTTGCTGCCCCAAAAAGTATGCTATACAAAAGAGCGGAATTTAAAAATCAAATAATTTTATAGTGATCTAAATTTAGACAAGACAGGAAACAATACAATTGCGTTTCGCACATTATCATCGATCGTGTTTGTGGGCATAAAAGAATATATTTGATACAGAACTAAATAACTCATCTAAACAATTTGAAAATATGTTTTAATTAAACATGATTTCAAAAACTGCTTTCTTACACAAAAACTTAAAAGTAGTTGAAGTTTTAAAGTAGAAAAGTAGTTAAAAAAGTTGCGAACCGAAAGTGTAGTTAAAAGTTTTTTATTTGTACAGTGAACAAAAATCAGCAAAAAATCCATTTGGACGCTTAACGTTTGCCAAATGCGAACGCAAAGCGTGCATAAATTAAATAAGCCGTTCAGGGAATTAATGCGACAGAATTGCCAACAAACACATCAGAATATATATACAATAAATACGACAGCCAATTCGCATGCAACTTGGCTGTGTGTGAGTGTGTGTGAATGCAATTAATGATTTCAGTTTAATTGAAAAGTTTGTAACTGAGAGAAACAAGCTCATCAGGTGCAAACAACACACACGTTAAAGCTCGTTGAGTGTCATCGTTAAAAGCTTAAAAAGTTTTGTTCGCAAATTGAAGGGACATTGAAGGCCATCGGATGCAATTGCATTATATCAAATCGAAGGCCAATCGACAGATTCGATTCGATGGCAGGACGCAATCAGGTTCAGTCCATCGAGTGCTATTTGGGGTAGGCAATCACACAGCTAGTTGAGAGTCCTGTGTGTGAGCTCTTCAGGCCATTAACCGTAGGCAAGCGAGCGGAAAGGGAAGAAAGCAAAGGAGGTGTGACCTCGAGTTAGAGTTCTGCGCGGGAGGATTTCAACTACGCACACGGTAACTTTGTTTTTTTTTTTTTTTTTGTTTTTCGCAGGTGTCACGTTTTATTTTTAGCCAGGGCAGAAAGGTAACACTCCAGCGAAAAGGGGGGAAAATGTTGCTGGTTGATATGCATGTTTATGAGCAGGCAGAAACATTCTCTCCAACCCACACACACACATCTTTAAATATTAATGGCCAACAATCGACATAAATAATTAATGGGCGGACACACAGCACACAGCCAAGGCAAGCAAACAAGCGAGAGTGTGGGAGCCGCTCTCTAGGAGTTTTAGGAGACGAGGAGGAGCACACACACTCTGTGTATGTGTTTGGCTTGATGGCTTTTGTGTCTGGGCACATCAATTAACTTGTTCGCTTTTCAAAGTCAACATGATAAACACATTTGTCAATGCCATGAGCAGCCGAGCGAAACATTTAAACAACATTCGTCCACAACATGAAAATGGAAAAACAAATCGAGAGTCGATTGCTTTCGCTTTGTTTTGCTTACATTTTTTAGGCGCCAAGTTTGACTAGTTTGTATACCTAGCGCATTTATATATTTATAGTATATAAATCCTTGGATATGCTTTTGGGAAGCTGATGAATATATGCGGTTGTTGTTGTGTATGAATAGCTTTTGAATTTTGCACTGACGGAACACAAAGAAAAACCGCGACGAAAACAAAGAGCGAATTTTCGGTGTCTTATAGCTTGTGGAAGTTTTTCGACAAAAAATGTTTACATATAATATTTATATTATTCGGTTAAGCACAATACGCGAAACAAAATGCGACTAGTTAGCACGAAGGATAAACTCGTTCTGCTCAAATATGTCGTCGACTAGCAACGGGCAGCTGACCAAAGCAGGAGAGCGCTTTCAATCCGCACTCTCAGTCCTTCGCTCGCTCACTCGCTCTCTCTCCGTCTCTGTGGTGAAAGCTGCGCACGTTTCATGCTGTGTCAGAATTTCTGTGCAGTGAAATTCCATGGGAAACTGCACAGGACCAAGAGGGGACAGAGAGAGCGAGAGAGCGAACGAATGAGAGGAAAGCCGGCAGGATGAGGGCAGCATTTTCCAAACCAACGCAAACCGAACTCAACCACCAAACATACCCCCAAAAAACATCATCTGCTAAGACGCATAACAACAAAGATTTTGTTTTGTTTCCTCTCGCTGTGTGCGAGTACTAAAATACATCGCTATATATGCTAGATAAACAAAATATAAGGGGTGTACAAAGAATTCTTGGGGTGTAATATGCGCTACTTGATGTGGGCACTTCAGCATTCAACAAGAACCTGACATCATTTCATATGCAACCCAAAATTCGCTAAATATTTTATTTGAGATAACTACAATAAATACGCACCAATACTTAATTTAATTAACAATCCGACGTATGTTTAAAATGGCTTATTTTTTGCGAAAATCAATCATTTCATTGCCTTCCATTTCCTGACTTTTTGGTGTATCATCGGTCTCTAATAACTCCCCATCAAAACTATATATAAAGATATACGTATATAAAATGTACAAGAAAATAAAAGCTTATTCAAAACTTACAATAGTGTAAAATCCTCCACGGAGCATTCCATTTCCTCGGCGCATTTTATATATAATACCTTAAATGTATCCGATTTCTTCATATGAATTATCAACGGTCTTTTCCATCTATCTCCCTGGACTTTTAGCTGGAATTTCTTCGGCTTCGTATAAAGATCAACTTCAACTGGTTGCTCGGCCGGCTTTGTGCCCGACGCAATAGCACAACCATCTTGAAAGATAGATATTATAGATTATAAAATAAATATAGAATTTAAGACTATGCCTACTTAATATGTGGAAGACTTTTAGGCCAACATCAAGGGGTGTTTGATGGGGCTTTAGGAAATTGTCGCCCATATTGACTACAACGTCATTAACTGGCACATTATTGCGCTTAGAGATCTCTTTAAACATGTGTGCAAACTTTTGATATTGTCGCAATTTATACATTTGAATTTCGCCCTGCCTGAAAATAATTAAGTATTATAAGCTTTATTCTTTGTAGCAGCCAAATTACATGACTCACCAGCTGAGATTGACCTCAATTTCCGGATTATCCTCATCAAATTTACTAGTTTCTTGTATCGCAGTGTCTTTTAATTGAACTGGCGCCGAGTTCTCATCATCCGAGTCTAAGTTGACCTAAAATAAATAAACATTTATATTATTTATTCTACAATTAAAAGCTTTTGTTTACTTACAAAGCCCCCTATGGGCGGCATTACCGCAGAGACCATATCAATGGTGTCCACAACACGCGAGCGTGCCGCAATCTCAGCCACCTGCCGTCGATTCCCTCTAGATCCTGCTAGAAACATGTCGGGAATCGTAACGTTTTTTGGGTCCTTTGAGCTTGCAGCTGTTGCCTGCTTTCGACCACTTGAAGCACGTTTCTTTGGAGGCGTTTGCATTTTGGCAGGAGGAGCTTCTTTAACCACATCTTGCGGAGGAGGATTTAGACTTCGTCTTCCCGCTCGAGTTCTTCGCGCTACTGGCAACGCTTCGAGCACATCATCCGTGGGCACCTCTGTCTGCTTAACAGACTTTGTTTTCGCCTGTTTGCGTTCCCTTTCCAAAATCATTTGTGAGACGGGCGACAAATCCTCTCGAGCCGTTGAAGGCGCCTTTTCTTCCTCTTGTGGAGATGTGTTTGAATTTTTAGCTGCCAGATCCTGTTCATTATTTTTTGATTTTCTGGGTTTGCGTGCTTTAGCAGTCGGCTTTTCCACAGCTACCTGCTTCAGCTTTGTCACTTTAGTGGGCTTCTTGACGATGGGATTTATTTCAATAAAGTCGTAGTCGGTCTGCTTCAACTCCTGATTCGGCATAAAAAGTTTGTTTGCTGAAAGGCGACGCTGCATTAGTCAACATATAAAGCGCATTCTGTTTATAATTACCATCTGCACGCTTTGTCGGCAAATTGAATATATCACAGTCATCGTCGGACATTGTAATTATGGTTGATAAGAGTATAGTAATGATAACAGGAGTATCTTTTAGAAGAAACCTAAGCGAAGGAATTTTTACCGCCAAATAGTGTAATCACATAGACGCCAATCCAAGCAAAGTGACCGCAAATACTTTTATTAAAATGAGTTAAAATATACTGCTGTGTTCGATTTATTTAATCAAAGTGGTCACACTGAGCGAGACTATCGATTATGGATATGCCTACAAGTTAATTGCATAAGTGTGTCCACACTGATTGAAGCCACAATAGGCGCGAATCAAAGTTTTTTAAATGTGAAATTGATTGTATTCTTGATACAATTGACACGTTGGAATTATTTGACTTTTTAATAGAAAATTAAGAAATGAAGTATAGTACAGAGCAATTAGGTTTTTAAATTTTCAACATCGTTATTCTTAATAGGTACTGCTGGATCCAAGCCAAAATTCATTTTCATGATATCACAGAATACAGATAAAAATATGAAAGCATCCACAAAATGATTGATTGTAAAGAGTAACGAACGATCCTTTGAATTCGCAATGCTGACAAGAGACTGAACAACTAGCAAAACTCCCGCTGCCACCTAAATGATAAGACATAAAGAAAAAAATTTGATATGTATAATGAACATACAATTTTTGGTTTATTTCATAGAAATCTTACAAAATATTATTCATGTGGTGTTTTTTACATAATACTTATTCAATGTTTAGCTTCATAATCGCGACTCTATTGTCAATGATAGATTTAGGTTCATCTTTATCTACGGCGTTTTAGCATGCTGATCGATGAGCCTAAGGGGTTGGGAGGAATACTCGATGCCAAAACCGGAAATTATAACATTCACCACAGATATTACAAAGATGACCACCAATATGACATCGTTTAATATGATAGCCGCCGTCTGTTCATGTTGTTTGTTAATATTCAGACTGCCGATGATCACAAACAGAATTCCAACCAATAGCTGTTAAAATTGAGATGGAAATTGTTAAGAATGCCACGAATTTTGTTACAACGCTCGCAAAACGGACCAGATAACTACAGTATATATAGCCTCATTAAATCTTTAGATGTTGCTCTATGTATACCACTTAATTCACACTGTTTAAGAAGTCGCCCTGTGGCGGAGGCAGACGACTATCGAATGCCGATATAAAGAGATTTATCATGGTGGTAAAAAAGGCGAAACCCGTGCGCACATGATTGATCACATTGGCCGATTGGTGGAACTCCGGCTGGTGCAGTCGGCAATCCCGCAATAAACTGAGCGACAGACTTAGAACGCCCGACAGTATCTACGACATTATATATGGAGAACGAGCCGTTCAATTCAAACATATTTCAATTATTTACCTGCAAAACGATCGACAGACTAATCAGTATCAGCATCAACTTATAAAACTGATGCTGCTCCCCGACTTGTAGAATATATTTCAGCTGAGATGCATTCGCCGTCAACAGTGCTATATCCAGCATTCCCTGGGCAATTGTTTTCTTGGTCGCATAACGATTCGCATCCATTGCCTTCATCTGAAACACATACACAGGATTCCAATTAAAATGTCTCTATCATTCCACCGTTCAAAATGATACCATTAATTTGCTTTGTCTTGTCTGCTTCGTTTGCCACTCGCAACGACTCTAAAATTATTCTGTTCACATCTGTGCAAAATATCAAGTATTCTTATCATATGTCGTGTACTGACTTGCTGATAAACATAAAAATATCTACACTATACCAATTAGTTAAAAGTATCAAAACAGTGCCAAGTTTCAGTGCAATTGAGAGCAAGGATGTTGCTAGTTTGAAGCTTCATATCTTAAAATTTTAAACAAAAAATATTAATTAATTTCTAAAGATTGAAAGATTAACCGCATTTCATACCTGCCATGCATTCTTTACAGGTTTCTGTAAGAGAGATATATATATACATGTGAGAGCTAAGCTACAGTGTTAAATTAATTTAAAGATTATATTTTTGCAACAATTTTAAAGTTTTAAGCTGCAAGAGTTTTGGTAATGAAATACCTTATATTCAGTATTAATAAAGCCAAAATATTGTGCTGTTATAACCTTTACATTATATAAATTTAAAATTTAAAATAAAATAAAGTATGTGAAGTGAAGATTTTAATCTTTTATTGCCAAAACAATATTAAACCCCTTTTTCACACGTGTTGCAAATGGGGGATTTCAGCTTCATGTCTACACTGAGCGAAATCCATATGCATGAGTTCCCAAGCGGTAATTCTAATTTTTGTTTAAATTATAAAATCAATATATGTAGCTGACACACGACTGACAGTCAGGAATTACAATTGCATTGACAGAAGATACATTCACACATTCCCAAACACATCATCCACAAGGTAAACATATATTATAAAGGTGCACAGATAGCCATTATATACTATACTATATAGTCTATAGAGTGAACACAAAATTTGTCCGTATTCTGATGGTGTATTACTCAAACATGAGTTTCAGCATGTTCAAGGCTAACATTTACTTCTTCACTTTGTGAATAATACAACAAAAAGAGAACTAACTAATTAACAATCTGTTGAGATTACTTGGACTTACCTCTGTTTCGTTGGGTCGTTCGTCTATTTGGGCCATTGTTGAGTTTTCGAAACGGTTCCGCGTCGTTAGCTCTGTCATTTGTTTAAACAATTTCAAAATCGGCGTATGCAAGTTGCACAAGTTGCTTTAGCATGAATTTATACTCGAATTGTCGTTGTCATGGAGATGACCGGTATTGGGGCACAACCAAACGATTAAACAACTGAATACAAACTGAACATGAATTCGTTCAAAGTGTGTGCGTGTGCGTCATAACGTGGCCAAGAGCGTAAATGAACAAGAGAGTGAAACACAGTGGGGTACAGAGAGCGGCTCGATGAGTACTGAATAATTAACCAAGCTCGCAATTATGGCATTGCGTATGAGTAATCTGCCTATTGATTTTCTTTTGTGTTCCTTTCTTTATCTGCAGATCTTGATGCATATACATAATCCATTCGCAAATAATATTATTCATGTACATAGTATACTATAATCTCGTTACAATTATGTTATTTAGTTTTTATTCTCTATATGCTGCGTAAGCAATTTTTCAATAAATAGCATTTGTTTTTCTTTTAAATACTTTGCGCTTATTTATGCATAACACACATGCAAATTTCTGAATTTCATTTGAGGGATATTTGATGTTAGAGCTGACACATGGATTTGATACATTTTTTTTTGTTTAATTAAGCCTTTTACACAATTGCGTTTACGTTGAATAAACAAAACTAAAAAGTCTTTCTATGCACGGCACGAAGGCCTTCTTCTTCGAACTCTCGCTTCGATACCCACATCTTTTTAAAGGTGTCCAGCGATGCCAGAATCGAACCACCCATCCATGTAGAGTATAAGCGTTCCTGTGGCGCAGCAATCTACAAGTGTATAAATAATAGATGTAGTCTTTTGTAGATTAATCATGTGTTCGCAATTTACTCTGATTTTCAGATCCTTTGCTGAGTGTTTGCGCAGTTCGGAGAGCAGACGATCACCGAATCCCTTGAAAAGCGTTGAACCACCCGACAGCACAATGTTTTGATAGAGCATTTTTCTGAGATCCATATCCGACTTTTCAATGGAGTACATCAGCACATCGTGTATACCCTCGCACTCCTCACCCAACAGATCGGGCCGGAAGAGCACCTCTGGGGCACGAAAACGAGCCTGGCCAATCTCGAATGTCTTGCCGTCTGGCAGTTTGTATTGGAACTTTTCCGTTTCCACAGCCTCTTCCTTTTGCGGATTTGTTGCCAAATAGCAGACCTTCTCCTTGATGGAGCGTACAATCTCAAATTCGGCCGTCGAACGGAAATTGAAACCCTCGCGGCGTATGAGTGTTTTCAGGTAACGCGTTACGTCCCTACCGGCGATGTCCACACGCATAATACTGTGTGGCATGGCAAAACCCTCATAGATGGGAACTGCATGCGTCACACCATCGCCAGAGTCCAGCACAACGCCGGTTACACGACCAGTGGCGTAGCTAACAAAGGTATGAGTTTGGTTAAGGGGTTTGTAAGCTGAATCAAATAAGATCGCTTACAGACTGAGCACCGCCTGCATGGAGACAAAGAGCGCTGGTGCATTGATACCCTCAAAGAAGAATTCAGCGGCCTTTTCGCGATTGCGACGTGGATTCAATGGCGCCTCAGTGAGCAGAACTGGATGATCCTCCGTGAAAGTGGCCAATTGTTCCTGCAAAAGAAGTGTTTAGAAACTGCTGGCATTCGACAATATAGTGCATAATCTTACTTTACTGTAGATGTAGCTCCATATCCGCTCCATATCGTTCCAGTCCGTCACAATGCCGTGCTCCATGGGATAGCGTATGCTGAGCAAGCCGCGGTGCTCCTCCGCCTTGGGGCCCACAAAAATGTCGCCCTCCAAGGCGCCCGCCATAACGCGAACATGCTTCGGTCTGCCAATACTATAAAGTATAGAGTAACGAATAAATAAAGTGCTGTCAACTGCTGGTGATCGATACTCACTAATTGGGAAACCTGCACTTTGGAATGTGCTCGCCAGCAAAGCCGGCTTTGATCACACCGGAGCCCTAAAATGAGATAAGTACATTCGTATTTAATATTGTTAAATTTAAATAATGTATAACTGTGCGTGATTTATGATGTTGATCTAAGAGTAAAGACTAATAGGACTTTTTCTATTTAAACTTAAACGTATATGTAAAATGTTTTCTCTGAATTTATTGATTATACTAAGATTACAACTAGATTACTATTAAATCGAAACTAGCCATTGTGTGGCTTTCAAAACATATTATATTATTTCAAAAAAAGTTGGCTAGTTGTATTTAAGGAGAAAGTATTGTACATAAAAACCCCTCATACATATTTCACGTTTTGTCACAGGCAGCTTAATAAGTTTTTTTTTTTTAGAAATTTAAAGAAATTTTAAAGAAATGGGCTCAAGAGAATGCCCGCAGGGCGATTGGCTGCAAGTGTCGAAGAGTTCGAAGCACACGCGCAAGGACATATTGAAGTTTGTGCCACAAATTGGACTGACGTGCATCAACTATCGCGGTCTGGGCGAGGTGGATTACTTCTATTTGGATTGTCAGAACTACAGGGATTATTATCGCGACGCGCAGAATAAGTTGCATCGACCAGCCTTTTTCCAGCAATATCACGGCAAATGCGGCACGCGAACGGATCTAAAACTGCAAGCGGCGGAAGTACCAGTTTGTTGGGTGCGAGAAAGACAGCCAGTTGTGTTTCCACCTGAATATAGTCGTCGGATGAATCTGGATGGCATTATTCGAATCGGCGCGCACTTTGCTAGCACCTCTGCCAATAATTTTAAACGTTAACACTTTCTCTTTGTCAGCACAGTTAAATTTCATGTACTAGCATAATTTACAAATCAAAATAAACTATTTGTTTCATGGATTAGTCACTCGGCTGCAGTTTGGTTTGAAGAAAGGGTGCTGGACAGAGGGAACGGTAACGGGGGCTGTGGCAGCTTGGCTTATTCGTGTGAGTTAGTTGGTGATGTCACTTGGTTATTGCCAAAAACGCCTTTACTTCTTTTGGGAGTGGCCATCTGGTTGCGTTACTATTGTCGTTTTATGTTAATTTGTACTCACGTTATCTATGACCACAGGCTGATTGACTACGACATCATAAGGCTCCATTTTGTGCGTTTATAAAAAAAGATTGCAAATTTTTCCTATTGAATCGCGGTGTCGTAGTAAGTGTGACCACACTTTGCAATGGCAAAATACCACAACGAAATTAAACGATAGGTACGATTTAGAGATGAAAGCGATTCGACTCGAAATCGAATTAATTGATAACAATGTGTAATTATAGCCAGGACAATTCAATAGTTTCAGTTATGCGTTGTAATGTGGAAGGCAAAATATGCAAAACAATATATAGTAATTACTTTCTTCGCTTTAAAGCTTTTATATTTGAAATTTAATTTATCCAGAGTTTTCATTTCGTTATCTTGTTTAGGTTTGATGGCCGCGATAACTATCACGATAGTAATAAGTTAAACGATAGCGATTATTGTTCGATATAATTTCAGAGTAGTCTTTTTTGTATATCGACTTTTAGGTTTTTATTTAGTTGCAGCTCTGGTATATTTGAAGCACAGCAGTATATAAGGAAGTTCAACAAGTGGACTGACACACTGAACAAAAACAATGGCCGAATCAACAAAAAATGAAAATAATGTGGAGCATAAACCACCGCCCGGACTAAAGTCCCTAATTGATCACCTAGTATCTGTCTATCCGGATCAGCCCAATCCACTGCAAGTGACGACGCTACTCAAATATTGGCTCGGCGGTTTGGATCCATTGGACTACATCAGCATGTACAGCAACAGTGGCCAAGGCGAAGGCGACTCCGAAAGAGTACCCGCACATTGGCATTACGTTAGTTTTGGCCTAAGTGACTTGCATGGTGATCAGCGGGTGCACATTCAGGAAGAGCACTCGACACGCTCGGGCATGGGCTTTGAACTGACATTTCGACTGGCGAAAACGGCAGCTGAGTTGAAGCAACAGCGCGAAGAGCCCGAAAAGCCTTTGAGACCTCCAACTTGGCCTGCAAATCTGTTGCAATCGATTGCACGTTACTGCTTCCAGACGGGCAACGGGCTGTGCTTTGGCGACAACATCCCCTGGCGCAAAAGTCTCGATGGCAGCGCCACTTCGCGCATGAACAGCTTGTTAGTGGCGCAGGATCCGCAGCTGGGCTGCATTGAGACGCCGTTTGGCACCGTGGACTTTTGCCAAATTGTTGGCGTTACCGAGGAGGAGCTGGAGCAGGCCTCACGCTGGAATGGTCGTGGTGTGCTCAACTTCTTGGCTAAAGACGTGCAAACGGGGGGCGATTGGCTGGTGACCAATATGGAGCGCACAATGAGCGTTTTCGAACTGTTTCCCGAGACGTTGTTGAATCTGCAAGATGATCTGGAGAAGCAGGGCTCGGATCTGGCGGGAGTCAATGCTGAATTTGCATTTAGGGAACTCAAACAAACCAAAACTGTGAAAGAGGACGTAGACTTTCAGTGTCTGAACGAACGTTGTGCCAGCGAAGAGAATAATCGACCATTGGGCGAGTCACAGATGAAGCGCGAGGAGCCCAGTTTCCCTCAATCGATGTCACTGAGCAGCAATTCGTTGCATAAATCATGCCCACTCGACAATCAGCCACAAGCACCCGACTGCATTTCTCTGGATGGCATCGAAATTACTATGGCACCATATGCAGCCAAGTATCTGCTGTTGGCCATCAAGGTAAACGACAAAATAAGCGTTTAATGAAGACACTTTTATTAAGATATTCTGTTTTTAGGATCGCATACGCCATGGACGACACTTTACCTTTAAGGCACAGCATCTGGCCTTGACTTTGGTAGCAGAATCAGTGACTGGCGCCGCAGTCACTGTTAGCGAACCATATGGTGTGCTAGGTTATTGGATACAGGTGCTCATACCAGATGACTTGGTTTCACGTATGATGGAGGCGTTTCGCAATGCACAGCTCGACGGCAAAGCGGAGCCCACACAGCGTCTGGAATTCGATTGGCCGGACAAGAACTTTAAACTGATTGTGGATCAGCCAGTAATTTGTACGCTACCCACTGCGATGTCGATTGAAACCCCGACTGTGAATTAATCGGTGAATCAGCTAGATCGACGAAACGTAGCTAGAGCTTAGTATTATTATGTGTGCACGTAAATTAACAGAAATGAATCTTCTTCCACTAACCACGTAAGTTAACATTTTTACTTAAACAATCACAACACAAATATATAAAACACTCATAACGTATGTTGCATTGTATGAATGGCGCCAGATGAAGACTTGAAGTATGCTTCAGCCTCGGGGTCAGCTTTGATGTGTTGCACGAACGGATATCCTCACTTAGTGCCTGCCGCCACTCGCGATTCGCGAGCAGCGCAACGCATGTCGCATTTGCAGTTCAGTTTCTAATTCTGAGAATTGACATCAATTGGAACTGTATTTTTGGGGCGCGACACGTTTCTTGCATTTAGCAAAACGAAGCAATTGATCATGTGATTTCACTCAAAAAGGATGAATGCATTGTAATTGTAGCGCCCTCTAACCACAAATTAATGGAATGCGTCGTTGTCTTGCAGTCCGCTCTTTTTGTTCGTTTGTTTTTATGCCCATCTTCGTTATCGTTGCCAACGTTACCGCAGACGCAGCCGCAGTCGCTGTCGCAGTTGCTGTCGCTGCTCTGCTTTGGTTTTTGTTTACAGCTGAGAACATTACGCTAGAGTCTCACGCTGTCGTCGTCGTCTTCGTCGACGTCGTCGTTCGATTAGGCGCCTCAGTCGTGAGTAAGTGACAAATTTTTTTGCATACAACTCGTGGAAAATAATTGAATTATTTTTCATTCCGTTGCCGGCAACGCAAGCGTTCGGTCGTGTATTTCTCGCAACAACGCGTTCTCACTTCCTCGTATCCATCAGTGGCGTCGTCGTAACGCGTAACGCGCAGTGTTGCTGTTGTTTCCCCTCTTTGGTCAGCAAAGGGATCCCACGACGTGAAAGAAGCAGAGGTATTGGCCGACAAGAGCAACATGTTGCAGCTTCTCCAGTTGCCAGTTGGCCAGTGTATTTTAGTGTTGCGTTTGTTTTATTGCGTAACCGTCTGTGCTACCTTCGATTTGTTGTTGTTTTTGCTTTTGGCTGTGACCCCTACATTTTGTACATTTCGGCGCTCTTGCGACGCCTCCGTTGGACACGTGCGCGACTTTGAAGCGCATTGATAATGGCCGAGCGTGCAAAATAAAAACAGAAACAAGAACCGCACACAACGAAAACAGTTGAAACAGACGCAGCTGAAGCAAACAGAAATTTGTAACATCAACAGATTTTAAGACTTCTGTAATTCGCATTTTTGTGCAATCTCTTCATTATTTCTTTTTTTTTTTTTGGGTAATGCAAGCCCCGAAAAGATAATGAACGTCTTCTTATCGAAAGTGGTCGTGTAACGTGTCACATTTTTTATGGCAACAATGTAGAACATATCTCTCAGCAAATATTTATTTATTATCGTTTAATTATTTACTTATGTGTCTGGTCTGTGCAAATTACATTAACAATGGTCGGGAAAACACAATTATTTACAAAACTTTACATGCTCACATATTTGATAAGCGAAATTGCGGCCATATCGCAAAAATTGTGCGCTTGCTGCTTCCTAGTTTCAAAATTGCGCATAACGAAATGAGTGTTCAAAATTCAGCAGAATATAAACATACTCTAGAATGGGCATTTAAAATATAGCCAATATTCGCATCTGGTTCAAATTAGAATTTGACAATAGTAATTTTATAAAACTGAAATTATATTCTTAAGATCTTCAGAAGATGAAATATAGTGCAAAAATCCATAAGTTGTATTTATAATCATTTGTAAAACGCTCCTAAAGACTGACTAACTGTCCACCTTTGGTCACTATATGAAATATGATATATAAACGGGGAAATTACATTTCAGTAGCACTCAAGTTTGACACTAAATGCTCAATGGAACTTTAGTTTATCAACCACTAATTCATATACAAATCGAAAACACCCAAACAACAGTTTGTAGCTTCCAACATATTTAAATTTGCAATCATTGTTTGAATAACAAATTATAAAGAGATTCCCAATCCCGCTGAATTTCTAGTACTATTCGAAGATGCTAAATTTAAATGTCAACGCAGGCCAATTGATTAAATTATAAGCTATAAAGTTGCTAAATTTAAAAATGATACACAATCGGTACGCAATTTATATAACTTAGCTGTCAATAAAGACGGAAACTCGTCTAGTTTCAGAGCATTACGATCAATTACACGACCACCCACAAATTGCGGCTTGATTAACTGCTGAAAGTGGTTGTCATTCATAGAATTTCAAACGAGTTTAATTATTGATAATTTAAGTATAGTATAACTGTTGAAATGACAAACTATTAACGGGAATCGTTGGAGGCAAGTTCAAGAGCACTTTCGTAACCCTCTAAATGAACTCAATTATAGCAAGAGATAATTATAATTGCAATTACAACTCAACTACCCAGATTTATTTCGGATCAGTTGCAGTAGAAACCGTTGCTTAGCCATGTGTTTTCTATCTCATCTGATAGGCAGAGAGATAGAGAGCTGCGAGCCCGCGAAGGGAATAAATTTAGTAATCAGTTTAAATTTCAGAAAACCGCACGTGTCGGCGACCAGTAGTAATGGCTGAGCACGAACCGCTAGACGAATCAAACGGCCAGCCCAATGGTCGCATATTGAGCAGCATGGAACGTGCCAATGGACACGCCTCAATGGCCAGCAATGGACAGTTGCACATAGCCAATGGCAAGTCATTGAATGGCCATGGCACTGGGAATGGGAATGGGAATGGGAATGGAGCACAGGAACCACATATCGAGGCGCCATGTTGTCGAGATATACACGGCAAAGAGCCACCCGATGGCGGGGCACGTGCCTGGCTAGTTATGGTCAGTGCATTCCTGTGCAACGGTGTCATCTTTGGTCTTATCAACACATATGGAGTGTTGCACAAGCTGCTCACCGAACGCCTCACCGCCCAGGGAGACACCGAAGCCAACAGCAAAGCGGGTAAGTCTTCGAAACTAACTACATACTCTATACATTTTAATCCATCCATCTATATGCAATTGACTTGTGGGCGTGTTAGCGAATAAACAATTTGCGCACGTTCTTAATCCCTTTGGGCCTTCGGTCAAAGGCAAATTGATTGAATCGTGACAAACTTCGATTGATTGTAATTATGCAGAAGACAAATCAGATTAGTGGACTATGTGAATCGAACAGTTGTTTTTCGTATCAAATGACAGCATTTAACATGTGTACTAATTGATGTATATTGTAGTACACCAAAACCGTACTCAACCACACTCATCTAAGTATTTATGTTTGCACATGTAAATAATTGAATAATGCTGATAAGAACTCGTGAACCCGTAGCCGGATTTCGGTTTATTAAACTCGTTGATTTGTACTTGGCGTGATAGTACTACGAGTTTGCACAGCAAAATTCCAAACGCAAATCAATGGGCTAAAGAAATATAATTTATTCATTTTACTTTTCATTGGTTCCATTCTGTTTTTTTTTTTTTGTGATCTTTTTGCATATATCATGAAATTTTTAATGCGTCATTAATATTATTTATTTAAAGCGTAGTGAATCTGCTCGCATTTCAATAAATATTCTACTTATGCGTCAATTTCATTGTGATCATGTTTCATCATTTTGACATAAAGTATGATACGATTTTGACGTTGATTTAATATGACAATTCAACTGATTTTAATGCGACATATCTCATTAATAATTTATTAATTATTTATTGTCAAAGGCTGTCAATACCAAAGATTATTTATTAAATTGATATTGCAAAAAATATACAGTAGGAAAAAAAAAACAAAATTAAAATGTAGGGTGTACATTAAAGATGTAAAACAAAGATTGCAATTAAAATATTTGTGGACTTAATAAAAAAATTTTCAAAATTATTTACTAATTTGCATTTATTGATAAACCTATTGAATAATTTAAATCAATTCACATTTCATTTATATTTTATTTTTTTAATATATTTTGCTCTTTAATTAATATTTTATTAGTTCTTTCTTTCCTGTCTGTCTGTCTAATTCATGCTCAATTAATCTTATTGAAGACTGCATCAAGCTTTTCAGCATCAGACATCAATTTGAGTGATATAATAGATTTTTTCGAATTGCATTTCTTATTCGACATTTAATAAAAGTCTTTCACGCCCATCTACAATTTTCCTCTACAATTAATTTGCGTGTTTAATAAAATATTTGTGAATTGTATTTCTTTTTTGCTACCCTCTTTTTGATCGTAATTTGGGTTGTAGATTGATTGTCGTGTTATTGACCAAAACTTCAAATGGTATTGCAACCCAAGAAAGAGCTGAGGTTGGGACACACGATCCCGGTTTGATGTTCCTGTGTCGCTTGAGTTCAATAAAACTTGGCACATGTGTGTATGTGTGTGTGTGCGTGTGTGTGTGTACTATGGAAAGTATAGTGTGTATGGGGGACCAAGATGTGGACGTCAAGTGAATTAAATTGCTGAAAGTTTATTGGATCACAAAACGTTATTCAACACGGCGACGGCAATGACGATGTCAAGTCGCTGGAGTCGATGGAGAGTTGAGAATTCAGATTGAGAATTGAGAAATTGAAATTGAGAATTGAGCATAAGCAAAAGGTCGTTTGCTGCGAATAATTTTGCGTGCTAAACATAAATTCACAATCACACGCATGAGAGTGTGGTCGGTGTGTGAAGTAGTCTGGTCTGGTCTGGAAACTATGAATCTGTGAATCTGGGAATCTATCTGCACACGAATCCATCTACTGAATCATGACACCGTTGTCTGATGTGCAAACAAAGTTCAATTGATTTAAGGCGACTACTGTTTGTCAAGGTCCGTCCGTCAGTCGAACGGTTCGTTGGACGGGTCGCTTTCCAATTGTCTTGACTTGGCTTAACTTTTCTTTTGAGACA
The DNA here is from genome assembly GCA_035047445.1 of Drosophila siamana. Lineage (NCBI taxonomy): Eukaryota > Metazoa > Arthropoda > Insecta > Diptera > Drosophilidae > Drosophila > Drosophila siamana. Next base: position 11,104,217 of record JAWNPP010000004.1, on the reverse strand, counting down.
TTGCGTATACGCCGCGTTTACGCTGTGCTCATTGGGAACGCCGCCATTAGAAGACCAGTTGCATTGGCCGAAAAGACGAAAGACAAAAGCCGCGACCGAAAGACGGCAAAAGAAGCAATATTGGCACATTTGCGCATGCCACATGCCACTGACCCAGTTACTTAGGCAGGCGTTGTATTCGCCGTTTGCCGCTTGCCGTTTGGAAGCCCTTCAAGTGCCCCGTCGCTTGACAGCGATCCTCCCAGCCGGTTCAGCTTTAGCTGCAGCTAGAGCGGCTGCTTGACTGGTATTAGTTCCGCCATATGATTAAAGCTTGACGTAATCCGAGTCCAAGCTGCCAGCATCGAGGCGTGTGCCTTATTAGGAACTTTTCACACTCAAACACACCAGAGCACGCATACAGATTATGCCAAGACACCCGCAAACACGCACACACACGATGAGATGACTTCGATGACTTGTTAATATACATAATATAGAGTATTAGTTGCGAATCCGCATTGTAGCTGATAACATTTTGATGAACTAAAATAAGGCAATACGAATCGAATAAATACTATTTGATTCATAAAAATTGCTGTGTTTATGTGCCTTAAAGTCATGGCTGTTTCATTATAATCAATTGATTGGAATGCTATAGTAAATATTTTTGTTGAAATAATCATTTTAATATAAAACCATGATAATGACAAATGAAAATGAAAGCAATGTAAAAAATAAGTTTAAATAACTCTATGATATTTATTACTACAAGTAACTCAATACAAATATGTAACTCATATAATAATGAACATTTGTCACGAAAATTTTCGATATAATAGTGTCTGATGCAATATTGCTTTTACTTTACGTTTAGTTTGGATACGCTATAAATTTGCTTAAGAGGCTACTAAACGTTGTGTGAGAGTATGCAACAAAGAAAGTTGATATGCACAGCAGGGGGATTTTAGTTTATAGTATATGAACTCAATTCCAGAATAATCATCTTTCGGAAAGTCTCTCGTTTCTTATAACTACTTTGTTCAATGAGAAGTTTACTATACCGTTAGGCTGACTTATTCTATCTAAAGGGCATGTCGCAGTCCATCACATTTTGAATTGCTTTTTTGTATAGACCTTTGGCAAAGTTTCAACAAAAATAATTTGTGCAGGTATTATCTAATATGCAATTCTTAGCCCACGCTCACTCTCTGCCCCCCTCTCTCTCTCTCTCTCTCTCTGCCACACTGTCGCCTAACATTCCTGCTCTCTCAGCGCTCTCTTTCCACTGCATGTATGTGTTTAAGTAGCTGCACAATGCTATTGACTGTCTCTCTGGTTTGTTGGCGGTTGTTGCCGCCATCGAGTGTGGCATTGACATTGAATCGTGCCCCTTCCCATTGCCCCCCCATAGTTGTCATGGTTGCCGAAATTGCATGAATCGCCATGTGCACGCCAAAGAGAGCAAGAGAGCATGAGGGTATGTGTGTGTGTGTGTGTGTGTGTGTGTGTGTGTGTGTAGGTGTATGTTTCTGGGTATTGATTACAATGGGTGAATCAAGAATTGCGGACCTCGAAGTGGGTCAAGTCTAATTTTAGGATCTAATGAGCTCAACCAAACAATCTAATAAAAGATAAACAACATTTACCATAAAGATGAGTGAAACAATTGAATGACAGTATGGCCTGCTGTGTGCTCAACAAATACAGGGTATTTGCGTACACGTACTAATCTGTGAAGTCAGTGAACAGTTGCCTGATCTTTTGAGCTAATTTTCACAATGTGACAGCTACATCATTCGCGGCATCTCGCGATACCGAACTTTGTCACTGGAAGAGTTTATTAATATGCAAGTATTTATTAAAACATTATCACGGCTTACTGTCATTTCTGGCCGGCTTATCAAAACTGGGTCAACCGTCGACCGTCGATGTGGCACCGCACAAAGAACTAACCCAAATCTGTCACTCTGATATTATTCACATTTCACATTTATTCTAAACGAAAGTGTTTATTTAACGCTTTATTGACGAGGAAATTGATGCGGAAAACTCAAATAGAGCTGGCTGGACTTTAAGCTATAGTGAGAGCCCGATTAGTAAATCTCCGTGACCTGTGACAGTCCACACAATAAGTGTATAACCAACTGGGAATATAATTTCATGAATAATGAATAATAAAAGACGCATTAACATAGTTGATTTTGGAAGTCGGTGTGTTCTAAGGCCTCTCTAAGTTATCACATTAATTTTCAATCAATCATTGGAAATTAAAAACTATTTCACACCCGCATAAATCCGATACGTTGGCCAATGAATCAGACGATCGTGCAATGCGTGCAAATTGCCCAATCGAATTAGTTATTAAAGCCTCTTTGGCGGCAATCAAGCGTCTCGGCTTGTAGCTTTCGGCTGCCGCTCCAGCTTCAACTACAGCGGCTACAGCTTGTCGTGTTGCATTGGCTTTCTTGACTTGTGGAAAAAATAGTTCATTACACAATTAACCGCAATTGCGTGAGATTCGATTTGTTAAATGCAATTTACCGGCCTGCCACATGTGGCACAGCTGCAATAGCGGCAGTAAGTTAGACGCACAAATCTAAATACAAATTCTTTTTGCATCTTTTTTGCAGCTCTGGTTGGCTCCTTGGCCATTGGCACCACGTTCTTCCTGTCGCCCGTCGCTGGCTGTCTGACAGATAAGATTGGTCTACGCTTGACCACGTTTACGGGTGGCATGCTGGCGGCAGGTGGTCTGTTGCTGTCGTCCTTCTGCTCGGATAACATTAGCGCCTTGTACTTCACATATGGCATCATGTTTGGCCTGGGCGGGGCTTTGGCCTACACGCCCACGTTGGCCATATTGGGACACTATTTCAAGCGTTATCTGGGCAAAGTCAGCGGCTTTGTTACAGCCGGCTCCAGTGTGTTTACCGTCATACTGCCACCAGGTCTGGACTGGCTGCTGGGCAGCTATGGTCTCGAAGCGACATTGAGAGTGAGTATAAGCCTTTAATCCCTTTAACTTTTTGCTTACGAAAGTTTTATTAATAATTAAGAGACATTGACCTTGGTAGACTATTGATTAAATTTGCATTTTCCAATTGCAGATCATGAGTCTGGTGTCGGCATTTATAATCGTGTGTTCGTTTGTCTACAAGCCACTGCATTTCCCCCAAGATTCGCCCAAAAAGAAGAATGGTCGCTCCCGCTTCAATGTCTTCTTGCGGTCCATTGTGAACGTGGACATCTGGAAGCGCAAGCGTTACGTTATCTGGGCGCTGTGTGTGCCACTCGCGTTGTTTGGATACTTTGTGCCCTATGTGCACATGATGAAGTTTGTGGAGACCTCATTTCCCGGCAAGGATGTCAATTTGCCTGTGATGTGCATTGGCGTTACCTCCGGCATTGGACGTTTGATATTTGGTGTGATTGCCGACATGCCGGGCGTGAATCGCATGTATCTGCAGCAGCTCTCGCTGGTCTGCATTGGTCTCGTCACGCTGCTGCTGCCGCTGACCAACTCGTATGTGGTGCTCGTGACATTCGCCCTGGTAATGGGTCTCTTTGATGGCTGCTTTATTTCGCTGCTTGGTCCCATTGCCTACGAGATTTGTGGTCCTTCAGGCGCTACACAAGCCATTGGCTTTCTGCTTGGCCTCTGCTCATTGCCACTCACGATTGGTCCGCCTGTTGCTGGCATGATCTTTGAGAGAACCGGCTCGTATACACTGCCCTTGATACTGGCTGGCATTCCGCCACTGATTGGCTCCTCGCTGCTCTTCCTAATGCGCTGCGTTCGTGACGAATCGAGCAGTTCGAGTTCAAACGGCATTGCGGCGCTTCAAAATGGCGACATTGAGGACTCGCCCAATGGAACCTATCGTCTGAACGGTAAGTGTGGTCTTTAAGATATGCGATCAATTGATTCACTGATCATTCTTATTTCATTGTAGCCGTCAAGTCTAGCGTGCCGCTAATCGAAAATGGTGTTAATGGCTCTCTAGCCAATGGGCATGCCCACACAAATGGCTCAGCAACTGGTGCGACTTTGATTAAATATAAGCATGTGGCGAAATTAAACATTCATCTCTCTTTTTAGCTGTGAAGTCCAGCGCACCATTGATGGGCTCAACTGCCAATGGCAACGAGAATATTGGCAATGGATTGAGGCCCAATGGATATGCCGATGCAACAACTGGTTCGTACTCAGACACATTTAGTTTACCGTACGGTCAACGCTATGCTAGTATTAATACTGCCTGCTGCTCTTCAGAAGCTTGCGTTCATCCTAGTAGCTCGTCTTTGACTAACACTCGTGTCTCATCTCACACAGCTTTGCTTGAACACAGTTCGCGATCTTTAAATCTAAATCTATCGCTAGATGATGGTGGTAAGAAACGCCATTATAAATATTCAGTCTATTAAAAGTTGCAACAATATTGTTTATGGTGTACTGATATTTAAAGTAATTTTTGTTTATTGCTTTACTATAGTCGCACAGCTCACTAACATTTTAATTTATGACTTAAATATTAAATTAAGGGTTCTTTTCATTTGACATTTCTTACTATTCATATTTCATATTTCATTTTTCGTTTAATCACTTTATTTTCAGATTAATTAATTCATCTGCTTCAAATATACACATTCGCATACATTCATACACAAATTTATATACTTTTTAAATAATTAATTAATTTTAAGAAAATTAAATTAAAGTTAAATATGCTTTGTTGCCTTTAAATCTGCACAGGAACATCTTTTGTAAATAAATATAATTTTATTTAAATGCCGCATCATTATGTTAAATACTGTATCTAAACTTTATAGTTTTAGTATGTATATATACATTTTTTTCGAGATCTGCATGGAATTGTATGCACGTAATGAAAAAACATCAACTGACCAAAATATAATATAAATCTTTCAGAGACTCACACCGACAGGCCAGGATCCTAGATAAAGTCGCTGTCGTATAATAACTCAAAATTCTTCACACAAAAAAAAAAAAGAAACTAAACCATTAATGGATCAGACATTTTGTTATATTTGTTTTGTATTCAAATCAATATTCATATCGCTATATATCTGATATATCCTAGCGCATAAAAAATGGTGTTCATTTTGATTACACTGTATGTACAAAACTTTGAATATCATCCCTTCGATGGAGGAGAGACTTGATGTACTTGAGGGTACAGTTCGTAATACTTATTTTTCATAAATGTATACTGTAGACGTTAAGGCAAAAACATATTAAAATGTAAAATAAAGCAATTACTATTACAATTAGAAAATATACATTTTTGTATTTCTTAAAGAATATTTATTAATATATGGAGAGAAACTGGTCGGCACTGATACTTGCAGCACAAGACGTATTACAGAACAGTTTGCAACTAAATCTATGCGTATCTTGCATTTGCGGCACGACAGACTACGAGAGATGTGCTGCTATCTAATAGAAATTTTATTCCAAAAAACGTTAAGGTTGGAATAGACATTTAACGCAGAATATAAAAAAAATTTTTATTTAAATCATATGATGGTTTAATATTTTTTCGTAGGGAACGAAGAACATAAAATAAATAAAATACATTTTTTCTGCTCTTCAGAAACATGCGTTGATTTCAACAACTCGACTCTGACTAACGTACGACATTGTTTGTTTATATTAAAATATAAATTTATTATTTTAATAGCTTCATTAAAAATGGCATTCATCTCGAAATTTGCTGATATTAGCATTCGAATTAATAATGTTATCCAGCTTAACTCAAGTATAGTAAACTTTCGCTTTCATAAGCAAAGTTTTTTTTTTTTTAATAATGAATAATTTATTAGGAAATTACATTTTGAATAAAATTATAAATGAATTTGTTTTTTTATCCATAGAGTAGAAGAGTTTTATAATTCTGTAACATTAAGAAATGTATATATACATCTCCGACTCCATATTTTTAAGGGTTGTTAAGGGTTAACAGCCGAAACAAACGATATTGCCATGTGCGTCTGTCTGTGTATAAACACCTATAGCTCAGAGACTATAAGAACTAGAGATTCCAAACTTGGCAACAGTACTACCATTAAAAAAATTAGTTTCTTGAAATCGAAATAAGATATGAAAGATTTGTTTTCAAATTTATAAGACTGTGGTATAATAAATATCTTTGCTGCTGCCTTTGCTTTATTACTGGTAGACATTGCATTGTACAATTTATTCACCAAGACATATTTTGAATGGAATATCATATTACTAAAAATACAAAAGATCATGTCTATGTTGAGGATGTAACTTTGAAACTTAAGCAAATGCCTTTGCTTGCTTGCTCGAAATACATAGAAGAGATTGATCATACACTATTTAAACGCGTCTTAAAATATATTGATCCTACTTCGTTTATTACATATTAGAAACCTACATTTTAATTTTGTTTTTAAAATGGTGTACATTCTCTTTTCCATTTCAAAAATAAAAATTGAAACGGAATGTCTTACTTTGTTGACTAGTTTCCAAATTTGTTAGTATAATTGATTAATTATATTATATTGTATTATAAATGACGATAGCCAATAAATGGTCTTTACCATACGGACAGTGCTTTGGTTACAACTGATACGATTTTCAGAATGTGGCGGGCATTGTAATAACTGCTTTCCTGGCTGTCCAAAATATTATAAATATTCAATCTGTTATGCACGCGTCTATATGGTATTTTTGCCAATTCGAGTTCATTTTTAATTTCCAATTCTAATTAATTATTTATGTATGTAGATATATACCTAACTAGCGAATATTAAGCAGTTTTTTTTTTTTAATTCTTTCTCTCTCCCTTTATATTAGGTCTCTTTATAAGGTTAACTCACTTTGTCGTCGCGATTTCGAACGTTCGGTTCGTTGTGCAAGTGATTTAAAAAAAGTTAAATACAAATAATTCTCAACTGGATATTTTTCACTATATCAGGAAGTCTTCTCGCCCATCATGTTGACGTGGCAATTGTGGTGTACTTTATTGTGTGTTTTGTGGATATATTTTCTGTGGTCACGTCGCAGATTCTATAAGCTAATGTTCCAAATACCCGGACCAATCGGTTATCCCCTTCTTGGTATGGCGCACAAGCTGCTACATAAGGAAGGTTGGTGGACAGTGTTTTAATAGAAAGAGTGATAATTATAATTTGATATGAAATGTCTTAGATGTGCTGTCCGTTGTAAAATATTATTTAGATAAACATAAATTGCTTGCATATTCTTGGTTGGGTCCCTTGCCATTTTTGCTCGTCTCCGATCCGCAATTGACACAAGACATTTTAAATTCACCGCATTGTGTTAACAAGGCCATCATATACAAAGCAATTAATGATAGCAATGGCGTTGGATTATTCAGCAATCGAGGTAGGAGAAATAGATACAGACAATTATGTGAAATTACTTTGAGTCTTGATCAGAGCCTCACTGGAGTGTGCATCGAAAATTCTTGAATCCTGCTTTTGGACATAAGGTGTTGGTCAGTTTTTTGCCTATTTTCAACGCCGAGACGTCATCGCTGGTCAAGATGGTAGAGCAATTTGTGGATGGTGGCGAAAAGAACTGGATACCAGTGATGCAGGGTTTTACCTTGAATATAGCAACACGTGAGTGTTTAAAAAATCGAGTTTTGTAGCTTTATTTAATTCATTTAAGTACAGAAACCACAATGGGCAATGATGCGGAGTACAATGAGTGTATTAAAAGCAACAAACTAGTAGAAGCTTATCAAATGTAAGTAATAATGATCTTCGCATAGATGAATGCATTTATTACTCTTTAATAGTCTTTTGGAAAACGCGGCAGATATGTTTTTTTCGCCCTGGCTGCTTAGTAAGACGGTGCGTCAATTATTGGGCAGGGAGGATCAATATACTAAAGTCCGGGCTCAAGTACAGGGATTCGTCACTAAGGTTGTTGGATTCAAGAAATGTATGAGAACAATTAAAATATTTTAATTCTTACTTCTAGTTAATCGAAACGAAAATGACCAAGGGTTCTGAAGCCTCACAACAGCCACATGAAAAAAATATATTTCTAAATCTAGCCATTGAATTGATGAATCGTGGAGTTTTTACCAGAGACGATGTGCAGGGTGAATCGAGTACTATTGTATTTGGCGCATTTGAGACTTCAGCTAATACTTTGGCCTACACATTGATATTGCTCGCCATGTTTCCAGAGTATCAGGAGAAGGCCTATGAAGAGATTTGTTCATTGTTTCCCGAAGCAGGCGACTTCGAAGTTACCTATGCCGATATTCAGAATATGACTTATATGGACTTAATTCTGAATGAGTCAATGCGTGTTCTTACTCCAGTCCCAATAGTCGCACGAGAAACTTCACAGGATGTCCTTCTTTCTAATGGAATTGTTATTCCGAAAGGAGTTCAGATTGGTATATGCATCTTTCACATGCATCGCAATAAAAAATTTTGGGGAGAAAGAGCGAATACATTTTATCCAGAACATTTCCTGCCTCAGCACATGGAGAATAAGCATCCCTATTCGTACATACCATTCACAAAGGGAATACGAAATTGCATAGGTAGAGTTCAATTGAATAAATTATATTTATATTATTTAATTGTTTTTAAATTTTCAGGTTGGAGATATGCTTTAATGTCGACCAAAGTGGCAATGGCGAAATTACTGAGGAATTACAAATTTTCTACCAGCTTTAAATTCGAAGATCTTGAGTTTGTTGAGGATATTACTTTAAAATTTAAGACCTCGCCTCTGCTGGAGATACAAAGAAGAGATTCCTAATATAGTACGTTGTTTTAGACGCATCATTAAAACTGCTGCTGGTATAATAAAAACGGTTAGTTAGCTTAAATGTGTGATGCTTATTGAACTGATTGCCAATTCAAGTTATTTTTTCATTTCGCATTCTAATTAACTTTTGTGTATGTATATTCGTAACTAGCGACTATTAAGCAGCTTTGTTTCACTCTTTAAATTAGGTCTCTTTATTAGGTTAACTCACTTGGTCGTCGCGATTTCAAACGTTCGGTTCGTTGCGGAAGAAATTTAAAAATAGTTAAATACAAATAATACTCAGTCGGATATTTTTCACTAAATCAAGGAGTCTTCCTCCCCATCATGTTGACGTGGCAATTATGGTGTACTTTATTGTGTGTTTTGTGGATATATTTTCTGTGGTCACGTCGCAGATTCTATAAGCTAATGTTCCAAATACCCGGACCAATCGGTTATCCCCTTCTTGGTATGGCGCACAAGCTGATACATAAGGAAGGTTGGTGGACAGTGTTTTAATTGAAAGAGTGACAATTAAAATGTAATTCTGATATGAAATATCTTAGATGTGCTGTCCGTTGTTAAATATTATTTGGATAAACATAAATTGCTTGCATATTCTTGGTTGGGTCCCTTGCCATTTTTGCTCGTCTCCGATCCGCAATTGACACAAGACATTTTAAATTCTCCGCATTGTGTTAACAAGGCCATCATATACGAAGCAATTAATGATAGCAATGGCGTTGGATTATTCAGCAATCGAGGTAGGAGAAATAGATACAGACAATTATGTGAAATTACTTTGAGTCTTGATCAGAGCCTCACTGGAGTGTGCATCGAAAATTCTTGAATCCTGCTTTTGGACATAAGGTGTTGGTCAGTTTTTTGCCTATTTTCAACGCCGAGACGTCATCGCTGGTCAAGATGGTAGAGCAATTTGTGGATGGTGGCGAAAAGAACTGGATACCAGTGATGCAGGGTTTTACCTTGAATATAGCAACACGTGAGTGTTTAAAAAATCGAGTGTTGTAGCTTTATTTAATTCATTTAAGTACAGAAACCACAATGGGCATTGATGCGGAGTACAATGAGTGTATTAAAAGCAACAAACTATTAGAAGCTTATCAAATGTAAGTAATAATGATCTTCGCATATATGAAAACATTTATTACTCTTTAATAGTCTTTTGGAAAACGCGGCAGATATGTTTTTTTCGCCCTGGCTGCTTAGTAAGACGGTGCGTCAATTATTGGGCAGGGAGGATCAATATACTAAAGTCCGGGCTCAAGTACAGGGATTCGTCACTAAGGTTGTTGGATTCAAGAAATATATGAGAACAATATATTTAATATTTAATAATATTAAATATTTTAATTCTTACTTCTAGTTAATCGAATCGAAAATGACCAAGGGTTCTGAAGCCTCACAACAGCCACATGAAAAAAATATATTTCTAAATCTAGCCATTGAATTGATGAATCGTGGAATTTTTACCAGAGACGATGTGCAGGGTGAATCGAGTACTATTGTATTTGGCGCATTTGAGACTTCAGCTAATACTTTGGCCTACACATTGATATTGCTTGCCATGTTTCCCGAGTATCAGGAGAAGGCCTATGAAGAGATTTGTGCATTGTTTCCCGAAGCAGGCGACTTTGAAGTTACCTATGCCGATATCCAGAATATGACTTATATGGACTTAATTCTGAATGAGTCGATGCGTGTTCTTACTCCAGTCCCAATAGTCGCACGAGAAACTTCACAGGATGTCCTTCTTTCTAATGGAATTGTTATTCCGAAAGGAGTTCAGATTGGTATATGCATCTTTCACATGCATCGCAATAAAAAATTTTGGGGAGAAAGAGCGGATACATTTTATCCAGAACATTTCCTGCCTCAGCACATGGAGAATAAGCATCCCTATTCATACATACCATTCACAAAGGGAATACGAAATTGCATAGGTAGAGTTCAATTGAATAAATTATATTTATATTATGTAATTGTTTTTAAATTTTCAGGTTGGAGATATGCTTTAATGTCGACCAAAGTGGCGATGGCGAAATTACTGAGGAATTACAAATTCTCTACCAGCTTTAAATTCGAAGATCTTGAGCTTGTTGAGGATATTACTTTAAAATTTAAGACCTCGCCTCTGCTGGAGATACAAAGAAGAGATTCCTAATATAGTACGTTGTTTTAGACGCATCATTAAAACTGCTGCTGGTATAATAAAAACTGTTAGTTAGCTTAAATGTATTTGTTGGTGTGATGCTTATTAAACTGATTGTGAATCCAAGTTATTTTTTAATTTCGCATTCTAATTAACCATTTATGTACCTAACAAACGAATACATATTAGGCAATGTTGTTTTATTTATCTATTGAATTCTTCCTCTCCAAGCTTACGCAATTGAATACATTTATATTAAAAATTGGCTGCTTTTTGTATTTAAATTTATATATTCAGGTTTCATTTAAATTCGAAAATAAATTTAATTTCAAATAATGCCTCCCTATTTGTAAGTTCTGTATCTACTTAAAATATATACATGTTTTGAGATCTGGATTTTAACATAATAATTGAACCTTTCAACATATTTAATATTTGTTCTGTAACCAAGTCAATAAACAAATTTTTATTTGTGTTTTTAAAAAAGAAAACATATTCTTAATTGTGTAAAAATGTTATTTCAATTTATGGGTTATACGATTTACAGTAGCCATCACATTGAAATTGGTCAAACTACTTATGACGTATTACCCTATTGACTGGTTACTGTTAGCCATTTAGACAAATTATGGCAGTTTGTATGCAGGCCCATCATCGCAAAATCCCATTAAAATATACTTGATACGTTCGGGTTCATTGGTGCGTACACACCCTACTACTGCTTCTAGCGATCTTGGACTGGCCAAGTCACGATTTGGTGTCCCAAAAGCAGTCACTACGTCCGGTATATATAAAGACACTGATAGCAAATGAACTCACTTGGTCGTCGCGATTTCAAACGTTCGGTTCGTTGCGGAAGTGAATTAAAAATAGTTAAATACAAATAATTCTCAGTTGGATATTTTTCACTAAATCAAGGAGTCTTCCTCCCCATCATGTTGACGTGGCAATTGTGGTGTACTTTATTGTGTGTTTTGTGGATATATTTTCTGTGGTCACGTCGCAGATTCTATAAGCTAATCTTCCAAATACCCGGACCAATTGGTTATCCCCTTCTTGGTATGGCGCACAAGCTGCTACATAAGGAAGGTTGGTGGACAGTGTTTCAATTGAAAGAGTGACAATTATAATTTAATTCTGATATGAAATGTCTTAGATGTGCTGTCCGTTTTTAAATACTATTTGGATAAACATAAATCGTCTGTATATTCTTGGTTGGGTCCGATACCATTTTGGCTCGTCTCCGATCCGCAATTGATACAAGACATTTTAAATTCACCGCATTGTGTTAACAAGGCCATCATCTACAAAGTAATTGATGATGGCAATGGCCTTGGATTATTCAGCAACCCAGGTAGGAGAAATAGATCAGACAATGATGTGGAATTACTTTGAGTCTTGATCAGAGCCTCACTGGAGTGTGCATCGGAAATTCTTGAATCCTGCTTTTGGACATAAGGTGTTGGTCAGCTTTTTGCCTGTTTTCAACGCCGAGACGACATCCCTAGTCAAAAAGGTAGACCGATTTGTGGATGGTGGCGAAAATAATTGGATACCAGTGCTGCAGAGTTTTACCTTGAATATAGCAACACGTGAGTGTTTAAAAAATCGAGTTTTATAGCTTCATATAATTCATTTAAGTACAGAAACCACAATGGGCAATGATGCGGAATACAATGAGCACATTAAAAGCAACAAAATACTAGAAGCTTATCACATGTAAGTATAATTGATCTTCGCATATATGAAAGCATTTATTACGCTTTAATAGTCTTTTGGAAAACATGACAGATATGTGCTTTTCGCCCTGGCTGCTTAGTAAGACGGTGCGTCAACTATTGGGCAGGGAGGATCAATATGTTAAAGCCAGGGCTCAGATACAGGGATTCATCACAAAGGTTGTTGGATTCAAGAAATATATGAGAACAATTAAAATATTTTAATTCTTACTTCTAGTTAATCGAAACGAAAATGACCAAGGGTTCTGAAGCCTCACAACAGCCACAGGAAAAGAATATATTTCTAAATCTAGCCATTGAATTGATGAATCGTGGAATTTTTACCAGAGACGATGTGCAGGGTGAATCGAGTACTATTGTATTTGGTGCATTTGAGACTTCAGCTAATACTTTGGCCTACACATTGATATTGCTCGCCATGTTTCCCGAGTATCAGGAGAAGGCCTATGAAGAGATTTGTGCATTGTTTCCCGAAGCAGGCGACTTTGAAGTTACCTATGCCGATATCCAGAATATGACTTATATGGACTTAATTCTGAATGAGTCGATGCGTGTTCTTCCCCCAGTTCCACTAGTCGCACGAGAAACTTCACAGGATGTCCTTCTTTCTAATGGAATTGTTATTCCGAAAGGAATTCAGATTTGTTTATGCATCTTTCACATGCATCGCGATAAAAGAATTTGGGGAGAAAGAGCGGAAACATTTTATCCAGAACATTTCCTGCCTCAGCATATGGAGAATAAGCATCCCTATTCGTACATACCATTCACAAAGGGAATACGAAATTGCATAGGTCGAGTTCAATTGAATAAATTATATTTGTATTATTTAATTATTTTTAAATTCTCAGGTTGGAGATATGCTTTAATATCGGCCAAAGTGGCGTTGGCGAAATTACTGAGGAATTACAAATTCTCTACCAGCTTTAAATTCGAAGAACTTGAGTTTGTTGAGGATATTACTTTAAAATTTAAGACCATGCCTCTGCTGGAGATACAAAGAAGAGATTGCTAATATAGCACGTTATTTTAGACGCATCGTCTTAAGAATTTTTCGTTTAAAACTGCTGCTGGTATAATAAAAACTGTTAGTTAGCTTTAATGTATGAGTGAATGAATTCTGAATTTAATAAGAATAGCAACATCTCGTTTTAATGGTATTTACTTAATTGTAACAACTCACTTATACGAACTTATGACAAAAGTATAAATTATAAGAATATAATTAATCTGCTGTTATAAACACATCATTTTCTTTAAAAAAAAAACTTCTACTTAAGTTTAAAGTTCATTAATTTAGGTTCAACAAGTTTAGAGTCTCTCCCTCGATAAGTCTTAACGTAGGCAATGTAGTGTATTGCACAGGTCATCTCTCAAATAAAAAAAAATGTGGAAGCGGTGTCTAGGTAACAGTTTAAAGCTACGCTGTTTTTTACAACATACCAATATGTTATTCTCAGTGTGACCAGATGGCAATTATCGACAGTAAAAATGTGTATTTTGTCATTCAGAGGTTCTTTAAAGAAACATTCTGATCTATTAATATAAATATTCTTTTAACGAAAAAACGTGAAGTATCTTTTGAATAATTATCGATTATTATAATCGCAACAAAAATTAGCGACAAAACACAAACTTCACAAACATCGATAATTCAGTAATATCGATAGCTGCTTTATTAAATTAGTAAATTCCTCATCTCTACTGCGATGGCGCTGACGGATGTGTTAGAATTAAATAAAACCGAATTATTTACTAAAATACGCAATGGCCTGCCAATTGTGCCGCAAACGCAAAATCTGCTTGACTGCAAGGACGATCTTCTTTACGCCTGGGACGCCAATGAATCCTGCCTGCTTGTAACTAATTGGCGCGTCGCGTCGCAATGGCTGCGGGAATCGAAGAGTGGCAAACTTGGCGGCAGCAGCTACCAGACGCTAATACCATCAAACAATATTGGTCTGTACGTTGATCGTGTTGTAGTCTCCAACGAGGGTTCCCTGGTGGCGTTGTGTGGGCCTCAGGGCGTGTCCATTTTAGAGGTTCCACGCCGCAGTGGCCCCGATGGCAACTTTATGGATGGAAAGCTGAAAATCACGTGTCGCACCTACACTTTGGATGCATTGTTGTTTCAAAACAATGCACAACTGGAAGTTCGTCAAGTCCGCTGGCATCCGGATTCAGTATCGGACTCCACCTTGCTGGTTTTGCTCTCGAACAACACAATTCGTGTGTACAATCACACGAAGCTGCGTCATGTTTGGAAAGTTGGTCCGCAGACAGTAAAAAATGGTGCAAATTCATCGCTCTCCGACTTTGGTGAATTCTCGGTTGATTTCGACGTTGCGCCAGCTGTGAAATCGCACAATGAAATCGGCAACGTGCTCTCCACCAGCAGCAGTTTTAACCAAAGCAACAAAACTCTCGCTGCTGCAAAAGCCAAGAAGGAAAGAGTCGAGTGGCCAATTATTATATTGCGAGAGAATGGCAACGTCTACATTTTGCTAGCTGGAATAGATTCGGAGGTTACACGCCTGCAAGGACCCATTACCATATCGCCGCAGACTAGTGCAAACTACGGACTGGAGTCGTGTGCTCTTTTGATCATACCATCGTTGCCGCCAACTATCGTCATTGCCGAGTCAAATGGCAAGCTGCACCATGCCCTTCTCTTGGAGGCTGAAACCACAGAGCGGTCTATCAACGAAGTAGACGAAGGCCTGATTATTGAGCCCTCCGAATGGACACTGCATGTCACGGAGACAGTAGAACTCGAATTGGGCCTCTCCTCAAGTACAGACAATGTAGGCAACGAGACTTACAACTGCCCGGTACATTTGAAACGTGATCTCATAAACGAGACTCGCTACTTTGCATACCACAATGCGGGATTGCACATTGTTACTGTTAACTTTATAGCCGAGCTACAACGCTTTCTGGACAGCGAGGCCGCTGATAATCAACTGGCTTTATCAACACCCTCCAGCGCCGAATACATTTTGTGCACCAGATTCGATTCGACTTGTCGCATTAATCCTGTCTTTGGCATTGCTTTGCTACAGATGCCCGCTGGACTGGTCTTGCTACTGGGCAGCGGTCAGATGATCAGTCTGAAACTGGTCATTGATGCCCAGTTGCTGATGACGCCCAAAGATCAAACCCTGCGCAAGACCGCCGATTTAGCGATGGAACAACAAGGCATGGGTCCATCATTTGTGGACACCATCAAGGCATTGTTGCAGCGTAGTGTCAGTCAGCCCATATTGGCCAACAAATTGACCTCTTCGTCGTCTCACGAACGTTACGAGTTGCTTAACCAAGCCATCGAAGTGCTGCGTTCTCAATATCTCAAACGTCATGAACTGGTGCGCGCCGAGTTCGCTAAGCGTATAAATTGCATTAAGCTGCAGAAGAAACAGCAGCTGGAGGAGATCAAGAGTCTGGAGCAGGAGCGTGAAATTATCAGTGAGCGTGCTCACAAACTGGCCGAACGCTTTGAGGAAATTAGCGACAATCAGGAGCTGCTTGTCCGCCGTTGTCAGAAATTGATGCAGGAGGCCAACACAACGCTGCCCAACAATGTGGTAGCTGAGCGTGAATTTACTCTTGAGGTGGCCCGTATTAATAAGGCAACCAAGAGTCTGGCAGCCGCCTTGGATGCAGCCAAGAAGACGTCGAACAAACAGCGTTATCACATTGCTAAGTCACAGGATGGCGGCAAGAGTAATCCTTATGAACTGCCAGAGAAGCAGCAACGCACCATTACCGAGATCCTAACTCAGTTGTCCAGTGAGATTGATCGTCAAATCACCGATGTGAAGCGTATGAATAAGATTGTGGGCACGTAGTGTGCTTCACAACACTTTGTTTGTGTCGTATGTATTTCTCCTATATTACAAATAATTAAAAATTATATTTAATTCATGTTATCGCAACTGAAACGAATGTATTTTGCTGAATATTTCTAGGGGTATCAAATATTGTAGAATTGTTTTTGTATGTATAATCTTTTGGTTGAGCTTGCAAAAAAAGGCGAGCTAAACATAGAATTTCACTGTAAACACACTGGAAAATGACGACAATTGTGTTGAACAAACAAAAATAAGCTGTTATTCATATATAGTAGGTTTTGTTTTTCGAATACCCTGTAGATGAGTTTGTTAATTGTTTTTATGTGGTTGTTTTACATATTTATTCATATTAGTTTAATTTCTTTTGATAATCGCGAATTAATAATATTTTCCCATCTTGGCTTTAGCTATCTGATATTGTTGTATGTAGGCACCTAGTGTATTTTAAATGCTTTGTATTTACTTTCGCCTTGATAGTTTCGGCTCTTCCGCTCGGTTCTTTATATAATATGTATAGCCATGTGATATGTAAAGTCTACACTTTAGGCGCTTTATTTTATTTTTTGTTGTCATTGAACCTATTTGTTTTCTTTGTGTTTTCACAATCGATTCACTTGCTCGCATATCTAATGAGTTCAGTTAAGTAAATGCTTATGTAGGCAAGTTTTAAAATTGCTTTTTGCGTTTCAGTTGAGTTCTGAGGGTCTGTACACAATCGCAAAGTGGAATTTAGTGAAGTCGATGTCGCGACCAACAGCAGCTGTCTGAAATGGCTTCATTACTTCTCTTCCGATTCATTCTGTTCTGCACGCGATTGTCAAATTTTATTAAGACCAAGTCTCCGTTTGTGATTGAGGCTCTGATGGTCACATTGTGCTTCAGCGTCATTGTCAGCAAATATTTGTTGCTGACGTAATTCGATATGAGAACAAACCACATATACATATTTAGAATATGTAAATAATAAAACACAAAATGTTAACTTCCTCTATCTAAATGGAACTAATAATTGTATTTTGTGCGAAGGATAAATCTTAAACTCTAGGCTTCTCAATCAAATGTATATAGAATGCTGGATTTTGGACAACAGACATCTCTTTGAAGTCACCATACAACTTGTGCTTGGCCTGGCTGCCAAAGATCTCGTTCAGGATCTCGGTGAAGCGTTTCAGTTCGTGGGGATAGTACGATAGACGGAACTCGCTGGCCAGCTTATTGCCCTCGATCTGATAGTCCATCGAGACCAATGATGGTTTGCCGCAATAGAACAGAACGGATGTTTTGATGTCCGCCGTGTGACTCGTCTAAAAAAACACAAACATTTATTTTCGATTCTGCAAGTCATCGGAATAGTTTTACGCTCGTGTTAGAATTTAAGATTGAGTTGTTGTGTGAGAGATGTGCATTTGAAAGCATTTTGATTTTCGTTATCAGTGATGATGATGATGATGACTTGTAGTTTCTGCTCGAAACTCAATGCTCAATGGGAAGTGTCGTTTAATTGTTTTTAATTAATGCGAATAATACTGGATTTGATGACTTTCAACTTACGTTATAGTAAATGCTCTTGGCAGGTGTTGCTCCCGTCTCGAGGATGTTGTCATAGTTGCGATGATCGATGAGCAGGATGCCGCCTGGTTTCAAGCACTTTTCGAAGTTCTTGATGGCCTGCTTGTGTTCGCGTTGATCCCCAGAGGCATCCATCAAATGGGCAAAGGAGTTGCCCAGACAAATGACGGCATCAAAGCCAGCGCCGATCTGCTCCTGTATGTCATCATACAGTGTCAACCAGTTGGCTTCCTCAATGGCTATGAGACGGGAAGGGAATAGGTACAAGGATTAGTTATAGATCTAGCTGAGCTTGCGATTTGTACTTACTCCAATTGTCGAAGGCGCTTTCCTTGCGACGATTCCAGCGCTCCTTGAGCGCGTATTTCAGCATCTTGTCGGACGCATCCACGGAGGTCACCTCGAAGCCTTCCTCCAGCAGCATTATGGAGTCGACTCTGCAATGATTTGCCAATGATTTTGGTTGGACATAATGGCACATAAGAATTATACTGCTTACCCCGTGCCGCATGCCACGTCGAGGATGCGCTTGCAGCCCTTCTGTCGCAGCAAATCGACCAGGAAATTCTTGTAGTTGTCCGTGCGCGAGTTCTTGTCACCGATGAAGATCTCCCAGACCTTGGCAGCCTTGCCGTCGGCATACTGATCCCTCACTCCTTCGGCTGAGATTCCCTCGGAACGGGTCACAAACACACTATCGGCTGATGAGGTCGTCATTTCAGAGGCACTTTGTCACTTTAGCACTCGGCAGCAGATCGAGCTGGAATAAATTTTCGTTTTGCAGCCACTTCCCATTATGTCTCATTCCTCAACAGCTGGGCAACACACACACATACACTGACACATCATTTCCACCGTAATCTTATCACTGCCCGCCCATTTTGACCTGGGACAGCGGGGGCTTCAGCTAAAGCATACGACGCCTAGAACCAACATCTGCTTCAATTGTACACGTTTCGCTTTTTCGTTGTGGCTGTTGTTGTTGTGACCTGACACTGACCTCATCATGATTAGAATTTGATTAGACATGCCCAAAAAATAATATAATCATTCGGCAACAACAAGTTGTCATTCCACTTTCCTTTCGCCACAATCCTTTGCACGTCTATAGATCGTTTAGCAATAAAGTTTATTTAAGCTGAGTAATTAATCATAGTGGCTTGTTTTTATCGACGATTTTCCTTTGATTTCATAGTCAGGCAACACATTTGCATAGTATATAAGATCGTTTTATTGTTAATAAGCTTAGTAAATATTGCACTGCGTTGGAAACTAGGATCGTATATTGTTTGTTATAATGGTATTCGTATTGCACCTCGTCGGTTGCTTATCGAAGAGTTTCAAGCCTTAAAGCTAATGTCACGAGTTCGTTAAAAGTATGATAATATAATAGAAATGTAATTAAATTATTAGGCAATGATTACGTTTCGCAAAGCAATTGGCGCTGTGGTATAATTTCGGTCGCAATTGCCTTGGGAAACATAAGCCGCGAAGCCTAAGGATTCTAGAATGAAATAGATTAGGAGTAATAGATTTATGTATATGCTTGAAGAGATATCATCTAGCTGTGTGATAACTTAAGTATGGAATGTGAGTATTCTATTGAAATTCTATGGCAAATACCCCAGCGAATCCTCGAGCGAAGCGCTCACGGCACGCATCGATTGATAGCTGGCCATACGGCTTCTGCTCACATTGCTGCGTATGGAGGCGGCCTTCTCGAGCGCCTTGATGTTGATCAGCAGATCATCGGCACTGCACGACTTGTGGGAGCCAGCACTGGAGCTCAGGTGCAGCGACGGCATCATCATGGCATTCACATTTCCATTACCAAGACGATCAGTGCTGATCGACTCACGTGCCCGATAGAGAGAGCGACGTGATGAGGAGCCATTCGAATGGCAGCTGGCACTGCTCTGGCGCATGCCATGCTGCTTCTGGCCGTGCACAGACGGCATCAGCGGCGGACAGAGGCTCTTGATGTCCGTCGTCTGGCTGAGTTTCATGTCCGCGAACACAGCGGCAGCCTCCACGCTCTTCTTCACACTGAGCGCCTCGTGCGGCTGAACGGGCTTGCTGTTGCCCCCAATGGTGAACAGCTCATAGTCGAGACCCAGCTTCTCGCTGGGCTTAGGCTTTCTGGAGCTAGCCCGCGATCTGTGCTGTTGATTCAGTGAGTCCTCGCTGACTGGCGCGGCATTGGCACGTTGTCGACGATGTGTACGCTTGCAGTAGCATTTGCTGGCACTCACACAGCTGTCGGTGTCACACCAGGTCGTTGTGTCCGAGTTCGAGTTGGCCGAGTCGTGCTCGAGGGTGCTGTTGGGCTCCTCCTCCACCATGGAGCAGTAGCACTTCTCATCCGACTTGCACGATATCAACGAATGGCGATTGCCAGCAGCTGCTGCCGCTGCTGCTGCTGTTGCTGGATTGCCAGTCGGTTTGCGTGCATTGGCCAGGGCCATGTTGCGCTCGTTCTTCTGGCGCAGTTTGTGGTTCAGGTGCTCCGTGCGCAGACTGCAATAGCAGCGATCCGCCGAGGCACAGGTGCACGACTCCGAGTCGTAGCTGCACTCCGAGCAAGAGACGTAGCTGTCAAGGAAGCAGGGGTTTGATTATTTTCCAGGTCTCTGTATAGTTAGGGGCCTTCACTTACCCGCTGCTGCTGTTGCGATGAATGCCCTGCAGAGCGTGTTCATTGCGCACCACGGAGACGTCGGAGCCACTGGTGGCGGCTCGATTGCGTTGCTGCTGCTGATGGCTTTGGCTCGTCGGTGGGCCAATGATGATGGGCGGCGTCAGGCGGCGCTTGCCGGAGCCCTCCAGGGTGGCTGGCGACTCCTTGGCATGCGTGGGTTTGGTCAGCTTGCCGCGGCAGCTGCGGAACTGGCCGAGCTGAAAGACTTTCTTGAGGCTCTTGGTGCCAAAGAAGATGCTCTTCGGTTTCTTCTGCGAAGTCAAAGAGAAGTCGTTCAGGTCTTTGAACCCCCAAGTATGCAGTGGTATGATATTTACCTGGGAGCCACTCACGCTCGACTTGCGCTTCTGTTTCTTTTTCTTCTGGCGCCGCATTATGTTCTTGGAGCGCTGAAAGAGCTCGTCCTGTGTGAGCGTAACGGCCAGCTTGAGCAGAAACTCCTTGTAGATGGGCTTGAGATCGTTGAAGGACATGCCATCGGCATCGATGATGGCATACAGTATGTCGTCCAACGAGTGCAGATTCTCGTGCAGTCGAAATTCATTAAACAGTTCACTGAAACCAAGTGGGGAACTAGAAGCACAATTCAAACGATGCCAATCAACCAAACCAAACCTTTTCACCAAAAATTGTAGAACAATGTTAAGCCCAATCGCGGGCCAGCCTCACCGGCTGACCCTAGCGGGTTAGTATGTCTACTCACCCTCCTCCGCCGCCGCCGCCGCCGCCTCCCAGCTTGCCCGAGTTGGTGCGTCGCGCCGCCCGCGACTTGTAGCGCGTCAGGCCGCCCGTGTTGAGGAAGCTGCCGGATCTGGGTATCGCCACGCGTGTTAAGATATCACCATCCCCTGCCGCACTCACTGCGCCCACAGCGCCCACCAGATCGCTGATCTTGCGCGCATTCGCATTGCCATTGGGCATCGGCAAGGGCATGGCCAGCGGCATTGTGGGCGTCGTTGGCTTCTTGGCGTGATGATGCAGTCGATTCACGTGCCCATTGTTGCACACTATGTTGTTGTTGCCACGGCCAGCGTTTGCGGCTGCTCCCTTGCCGTAGCCCGCCACATTGGGAGCTGGCACTGGCGGCGCTCGCTTGGTTTTGTGGGATTTCCGTTTGCGCTCCTCGGTGGAGGTCTCAATCTCGGCGGCCTCGTTGATCACGTTGCTGTTGGAGCTGAGCGAACTGCTCGACACACGCTTCTTGCGTGTGGATCGCGAGGGCGTTGATGAGCCCAAGCCCATTTGGCTGCCAGTTCCCGCGCTGCTGCTGCGAAACGAGCTGCGTCTGCCATTCAAACTGGGCGCCACCTGGGAGCGTGACAGATAGTTGGAACTGGTCAGCGCCGAGCTGCTGGCAATGCTAATGCAGCTGACACCGTTCTGCTGACGCGGCGTGCGCCGCTTGGTGCTGCGATGCGAGTTGGTGCTCACGTGTGCCATCAGGCTCTGGTAGAGCGTGGCGGCAATGACAATGGCATCCTCGGTGCTCTTGCAGATGAAGCCGTGGCACTCGAGTATCTTGGGCGCGCTGGCCGAGCGCATGACCACCGCAAAGATGGGCGCATGCATGTGCTCGCTCTGCTCCACAGCGAGCTGCTCAATGGCGCTGAGAGGAGCAGAAAAATAAGAGTGTTGAAAGAGCGACCCATTCAAGAGAATGTAAAATACAAATATAATCTGCTCAAGTGCCTCACTTGGCTATGACTATATATTTTAATTGAACTATGAATCTAAAGTTGAAAATTATTTTAATTGAAAAACAAAATTCTACTTTTTCAGAATACTCTTTTCAATTTCCAACTCTTATGGCCAATCTCAGATATTTTAAATGTTCAATTTAAAATTTAAGCACTTTGTAGTTTGATTAAAAACTTACCTCAGTGGCTGAAACAGGGCAGTCTTGTCAATGTTGTCGGGATCTGTTATCAGCGGCAAAAATGCGGCGCCGCCATCCGAGTCCGAGATGACGAACTTCACCGCCGACCACACGGCGATGTTGTGAAATGGCGTGATGCTGGAATCATTCTCCTCCTCATTGAGCTTGGCGCTAATCTTGATACGCAAGCCTGTGGCGCATATGTCCAAGTAACCCGACTTCAGTTTCTATAGATTTCATACTATTAACTATGAATCTAACGCTTTTAACTGGATTTTCTTACCTTCTTGGTCACCTCGTCGAGATAGAGCTGACGCAGCGGCTCCTGCAATCCCTGCAGACTGGTCACCTTGTCCTTGAGCGGCAAGCAGCCCAGGCAGGTGACATCGAAACTGTTGGTGGCATCCTTGGCCACGTCGGTGAACAGCTGCTCGATCTGGGCCTGCACGCTGTTGCTAATGCGCTGCACATCGTTCTTGGCCGCCTCGGCCAGCACCTTGGTCGACTCGCTGGACTCCTGGAGGAAGCTGCTCAGCGAGCGCGGATTGTCGCCTGTGGTGCTGGCCAGCTCACTACGTCCATACATGATGATGGAACGCGTGCGATGCGATCCTCTGGGATCGTCGAGGCGGTTGCTGCGCATTGATCTGGCAGAGCGAGAAAGTAAAGAAATATATATTATTGGTTTTAGAATATTTTAGTGACTAATAATATTGTTT
The DNA here is from genome assembly GCA_035047445.1 of Drosophila siamana. Classification (NCBI taxonomy): domain Eukaryota; kingdom Metazoa; phylum Arthropoda; class Insecta; order Diptera; family Drosophilidae; genus Drosophila; species Drosophila siamana. Next base: position 11,080,822 of record JAWNPP010000004.1, on the reverse strand, counting down.
ACTATACTTTTTATTTTATTATTTCGCAGAGTCATCTATTCTATTCCTTACATTTTTCAAGCCACTTAAATGTTATCCAAGTTATCTTTAAATTGTGTCTAAATTGGGAATGATTAAAGTGGCTGCCAAATCATTGGAAAGCTACTCGAAATTACACACAAAATTCTCTTCTAAAGCAGTTAAATTGTTTAAGTGGTTCTCAGCGACAAAGCTAGCTGATTTTTTTTTTGTGAAAGTTGCGCTAACTAATTTTAGCATGGCTATGCAAGCATACAGTCAAGCACACACATATGGTGTGTATATATAATACCTATGCATTTGCACTAAGCCAGCGACTGCCTATGAATTGGCAAGTGACTGTTGATTGGGCACAGCAACAACAAACATCCTGCAAATGCGGAAGGGAGTCGACGCCGGCGTCGTCGACGTTATTGGCCGGCCGAAAGAGGGGCAAATGATTAGTAACAAATGGCACATGTGGCGAATGGTGCTACTTTGACAACAGGTCTGGGAGATCTGGAGAATACATCAGAAGAGTGTCGCACCGCATCGCATCGCAGTGTTCCCAATAGAAGAAGCTATTCCGTTTACCGCTAGTTGACATCAAATCGGAAATGTATCTGCGTCTATTTTTGGGAGGGAGAACGTTGTCGCGATCAAGTATTTTGAATATGAATGAAGCTGAATAAAGCTGTGCTGTGCATGGTGTCAAGTGGAGTTGTGGTCGAGTGGCGGGGGGAGGGCGAAGCAAAAGTTTTCTTTTTTAATCAATTAGTTCACTAGGCGAATGTATGTCACACAATATCGTTGAATATTTAATCATCGCAGCAAGTGTTGCTTGTCTCAATGACTCTCCTGCCTTCCCTCTCACTCGCTTTTTCTCTCTATTTATCTGTTCATCACTTGCTCTCTCTCTCTTGTATCTTTTGGATACATTTGTGAACTAACTGTTCATTTGTTGCTTATGGAAATTTCGGTAAAACGGTAAAAGAAACGTTGCGACGATGCGTCTTCTATTTACGATGTCGTTTCCCAACTATCTGCGCATCAATGCTGTCTATATCTGTGTATCTTCGACAGTGTCAAGCTTCGAGAACGAAAGTGCTTAAATCGTTGCTGCTGTTGAAAGTTGGGCAAACTTTGGATATCATAAGCATTCTAAGTTAAGTCTGCTGGTTGTTACTTTTTTTCTTGGGATTTTCAAGCAATAAAACACTCTATTGTTGGGATAGATACTTTGAAAACATATACAAAACGATGTGCTAAGCAAGCGTTTAAGCTGCGGTTTTATAGAGCACTTTTATCTATTTAGAGATGCATATCATTTAGCGGAGATATCAGGCTATACGTTTAAGTTACTTTCAACTGGATTCGTATGGAAGTTTTTGCTATACTTTTACTGAAAACCGCAAATGCCTTTGAAGAGCTTTAAAGCCAATCTTGAAATCATTTTAATTGAATGCTAAGATAAATATCGAATGAAGATGATTATATTACGAGCATTTTTGCTATAATCTGTATTTTTGACACTTTGCACTCACCTGGAATCGTCAAACATTAGATCGATCTTTAGTTTGTATATCGAATTTCGGCTGACACTCGAATTGTTCTCGAGCTGATCGCCGTCCAGTAGCCGAAAGCCCGATGAGTTGCTGTTACTGCTGGCTGGTTTGCGGGTGCGCACCGAATTCATTTTGGGAACTGCCACAACTGTTTGGGAGTCGAGTTTGCAGGAGGTTACCATCATCGACCGAACCGGCAAACACTTGATAAAATCACACGCGAATCGCAGCTAAATCTTCGACTGATTTGTCGTTGAAGTTGTTGCTGCTCTCTTTATTATTGTCGTTGTAGTTGTTGTTGTTACTGTGGCACATGCCACTGTACCCCTTTGTTTAGTTTGATTTTTTTTTTTTGGTATTTCACGTACTTGTTGTTATTATTATTTTTTTGTTTGTCTGCAATTTGTGCGCAATTAGCGGGCAAATGAATTTCAATTATGCACATTGAACGTTAATTTTCCAACATTTTTAGCGAAATAATTGTTGCCATTACACAAGCCACAGGCACAGTCAGCGTGGTACAACAGGCACAGCAACCGCACTCACAACAAATTCACTGCACGAGACTTCGAGTTAACACTTTGCATAGGGCACACACGGGAGCCAGAGAAAGAGAGCGCGAGATTGAGTGAGATGGCAGCTAAAGATGAAGCTGGCGTTGTTTTGACGACGGCTCAGAGGTGTTTGCCTGGCGTGTTTGGTGGCCAACCGTGTTGGCTCATTAATTAGCTGCTTGCAAGACTAAAAACCGACAAAAAAAAAAACAAAAATAAAGACCATACACAAAATAAACATAAACATAATAATAATAGTAGATACGGTAATAACAAGTATGAGTACGAATACGAGTACGAGTGCGAGTATAAATAGATTACAATCAGGTTAAAGCCTATCTATTGGTGGTGGCGGTATTCGACATGAGGAAAAACGTATTTCAAGTTGTTAATGGGCTTTTCGGCTGGAGTTTTCGTAGTTGATGTTTTCTGTTTACTTCGTGGCGGGTACGGATCGAGCTGTTTTGCTTGTTTGGCTAATAAATTGCAGCATAAAATGCAATTGTTGTACTGGAAAAATGTTAACAATTTGCGCTTAACGCACTGCAAAAAGAAACACAGCACAGCACAGCACAGTACGACGCGTTAACTCTCTGGGCACCGCGTATCTCTTAGATACTTTCACTATGCACAGAGATATCTGTAGTAATTAGCAAAGTGCCACACACTAAGACACACACGTACACACATACACATGTATATCGAGTAACACACACCTTGACACTGACGCTAAGAGCTGCCTTTATTGACTTGGCCTTCATTGATTATGCGACACAATTGCAATCGCACCCACTGCAACAGCAGAAGCAGAAGCAGCAGCCCCGGGTGCTGTCTCGTTGATCACAGTATTCTTGAGTTGGTAACGTTCACGATCGGCATCTGAGTCCGTTGGATGCCACAAAGCGACTGTCGATGAGCGTCAAGTTGGCCCGAACCGAGCTGAGGCGAGTTGTTCGAGCCATTCAAAAGAGCCCCCAAGCAGCACAGCGCGCGAGCTCACACGAAGTGAAGTGGCCAAAAGAAATGGCCAAGCAACGTAACGGCCACAGTGTTGCCAACTCAGTCCGAGAGTGTTGGTGCGTATGTGTGTGTGTGCTTTTATTAGTGTGTGCACAATAACAATAACAATATCATCGCTGGCGTAAGTGGGTAGCAGACCAGAGCTGCGACTCTAACTTCAGCTCAAGCTCTAGCTGCACATAGATGAAGATACATATGCTCACATACAGATACAGATACAGATACAGATACATTTACAGCTACATATAAAGCACATATGTGGCCAACAAATTTTTGCTGTTACTGTTGCTGCTGATGAAGACGAACGAGTCCGCGACGGATTTTCAACATCAACAATCACTTGGCCGAATGTTGAATGTAACTTCCATTATGCGCCCAACAATGTTGGCATTATTGACACCAGCAAACAACAAGTAACATAGTGTGTTGTTAGAGAAGCCGCTGCAGCTATTTGCATAGATGAATGGCTCAACATTTACGCAAAACTTGGGTTTTTTTTGTGCAATGCCCTCTGCAGTTGTGCCGCCCAATGTCAATATCAAGTTTCTATGGATCTCGGAGATTGGCCTCAACGAGCAGCAACCACATTTGGTAGTTCAACGCTGCCCGGTTTTTGGTTTGACCATTTGCGCAAGTGCAAATGTCTTATGGGGCGGCATTTTTCGAAATCAATGACCGAGCTTTAACCATGGCTGATGCACAATAATTGGAGCTGCCTCGTGGGACCTGTTGGGGTCTGCATTGTCTTGCATTATTATAAAATGCATTCGACTCAAGTTATTTTTTTGCTGTTCAATCTTATCGTGAGCTCTGCTCGGTCTACCGTGGAAATAGTTACCTTAATAGAATATGAGCGTACTTCTTTCTACTAGTCATAAGCTACCTCTGGATTATTGCATGTGGCTTTGTGCCTTGGGCAATGCTCTGGCTCTGCTCACCGAGAAACATCAAAATTAATTTACAACGTTTTGAGTTCCTTTCGACCCATAATTTGTACATTAAAACGCGAACCCTTTAGCTTTATGGCAGCTAAAATCTTTTACATAATAATTGCAGCTTGTTTGAAGTTAGTTTATGGCGCGCTGAGACGATCTCTTATAACAAAATTAACGACATATCATAAAAAATATTGTTTTGAAACTTACAAGTTCATGTTTGAAGCACAGATTAAATCATTTCATAAATTTCCTGGTACTCAATCATTTTTTCATAATAATATAATATTATGGGCAGTTTGGTTCAGCTTGCCATGCGAATTTAACAACTGTAAGCTTAACCAACAATTACAATCGACTTTAATGCGATCAGCATCCAGTAATTTCTAGCTAAGCCAGTCTCAAATCCAAAGGCACAGCCATAACAATTAGCATCAAAAAGTATATGGCATAAAGGAAATGAAAGTATAGTATTCTCTTCCTTATAACAAAATTGCTTCTTTTTAGTGTTTCGCTTTCATTTCAAATCTTTACTCTGGTTTCGCATACATCATTATATCAATCAATATATTGTACATTTAAAATGGTTCAAGCACGTGTCCCTTTCACCGACTACAACTCTAAAGCCAAGCATCGTAAGCTGAAAACTTTCCTCCACTTTGCGATTGACATATGCTACCACATATATCATATATGCCGACTGATCCGTAGGTACATGATATGCACATTTCGGGCCTAACATTTTACAGCCGGCGAACGTGATATTGTCTCATTTTTTATGTCTGTTAAAACTTTAATTTAATTTTGGTATTTAAATAGACATTTGCATAATTAATTTTGCGGCTTTTGTTTTGCAATTGATCGAAATTGTCATATTGTTTGTTTTCGTTGTGTATTCATGAGATAACAGTCCAAGAGTTACGACTAATTAAATTGTATCTACATAAAACAAACAGCTAAGCAACTAATAGCCCTCCATTGTGTGTGTGTGGATGCGTTGATAAACTCTTACTTTTATTTCGGATCGCCTCAGGCTGATGCTCTGTCTCCATCTGCGTGTGTCTCTGCGTTTCTTTGCCACTTTGCCGCATTGCCGCTTTTCTTTTCATTTTGATTAGCCCAGTGAAACAGTTAAAAAGATGCCAGCGAGCTGATAGGAAAAACCTGTATCTCAAACGCAAAGCAAGCGACATTTAACGGTTAGAACTTTCCAGCGGCTTTTACTTTTCAACGACATGACAATAAAACTATAATAGGATGCAGCATGAATAGGAAAATGCGTGTAAATTGAAAAGCCAGTCGCTATAAACTGGCGTAGTATCTTCATGTTTTTTTTTTGTATTTCTTTATTTATTTGCTTGCTTGGCAGTTGCAATTTCGTGTTGTACTCGACTGCGTAAAAATGGCAATTGTTTCATTTTGTTGTTGGCTGTTGTTGGGCGCCGTTAATGTAATGTATCTAACAAATAACATGATCATCGTGCTCACCATGATCACATCACTTTCTCTGTCCAATTCTGTTAGCTTTGTCTGTCTGCCTGACTGTTTGCCTTTAATTGTTTTAGGTTTGTTTTATTTAATCGCTTTGGCAACCGCAACAATTTAAAAATTAGTCATACATTTTACTCTATTACACTGTGAGCTACCTATGCCGAATGCAGGCAAGCTTGAAGATGCAGATACACACACATACACACAGAGACACACATTGAGATACAGCTACAACTCAAGATACATTTGGAGTGCTGCATCGTAATAGCCTACGCCCCCCTGCGGCACTCAGTCGGATACGGTTGATTCCTTGGCTTGGCTGTGCCTCTTGTGTCTAGCATTGCGTATCTGACATGCACTCCAAGCGCAGACTCAAGAAAAGGCAAGTGTACCAAGTATATAATAGAGACGAGAGATCACAAAACAAAAAAAAAGAAGAGTTTTCTAATTTGTTTTTAAAGTTTTCCGCAGCAAATGTATTTCAGATAAACCGCTCTACATTGAAAACAATTATAAGATAACTCAAGTCTCCAAAAAGCCGCTAATATCCGCAATAACCGAATTTTCAGTGAGAATCATTTCTTAACTCTCAATCCCTTAACACAAATCACTTCTCAGTTTCACTTTCAATTGAAAACAATTTCAAGTTACATAAACAAACAGCTCAGCAGAGAATTAGACCCCAATCAAGTAATGTGAGTCTAATGATTATTGTAGCACAAGATTGAGTAAGGTTGTGGCATCTAATGACTGAATCGCCATTGTCCCCCTTATCGCAATCTAACTTTCTTCAGTCTTCTGAGCGTGGCTTGAGTAACTCGTGTGCGAGTACTCACTTAAATTTGGGTTATATTTGGGGTTTTGTTTACGAACTGCGAAATGCGCATTGTGTCACGAGTCACAGGCGAAGCACTGAAAATGCTCCGCACAACAATTGTCACATTGTGCTACTCGTTACGGCATTTCGCTATTACTACGACAGCCATTTCATCTTCTTTTTCAACACGTTTCCACTATTTAACAATGGCAGAAATTGTTAAAAAAAAAATCAAGATATTCGTGTAACTTAATCGGCGTCGCGACAGAAAATGAAGTTCGTGTTTTTTTCGCGAAAAAGATATTGTAATTGTTTGTTGAAGCGTGTGCCGATGCTATTCATGAATACAAATGGTGAAAAGCAAATGAATCAAAGGTTAAAAGTGAGTTGTAATTTTGAATAATTGTAGAGAGATGAGCTCGCTGCAGAACTCTATTGACAAGTCAGAGGCTACGACGATACGAACATCTCATGCTTTACTACACACAATACTGGAGTAGTACATATAAAGATATGCCTATGGCCATGGTTAAGAGAGTTATTAGGCTGGGCCGAACAATGCACCCATAAGGTGAGCATTACGGCGTAGATAATGAAATCCAACAAAGAAATTTGCTCAAAAAAGCGTGACTGCTCATGAACTCTGAGCCATAAATTGCCCCAAAGAGCCACACAAAGTATGCATAGCAGACATATATACAACATATATAACTATTCTGTAGATCTGTAGCATAAATTTCAACTGTTAGCGGTACTATAGAACTTCTACTTATGGAAATTCATTAGGCGCTGAAATGTTTTATTGCAATAAGCAACTCCGAGTAATTCAGGAAAATTGTTCAAATTTTCTTTCTTTCGTTGGTGGCTGCGACTTTCATTTATTTCGGTCAGCTGAGTTCAAATGGCGCATGCTTTGTGGGTCAGTGGTGTTCCACCTGAGACTTCTTTGGAGCCCTCCCCATTGTGGGGCACTGAAGGCGGCACTCGACATGCTGAAAATTATAGTAGTTGTCGGCTCATTGACACCATCAGATTGTTTGTTAGATCGTTAGATTGTTGAATTGTTAGTTTAAAGTCGTAACTGTTCTCTTATTGTCTTCGTCTTCGTGATTTGCCGTTGAGTTTTTGTGCTGTTAGATCTAAATTATAATTCTACCGCTGACTATGGATCGTTTAACACATTTGAAGGGAAAGTTTGAGACACCCCCACGCGCACTTAGGCGATAATGATTCTTTGTTATGCAAATTATGCGCTTAGGAATAGTATTTGAGATTGAGCATCATATAGAAAGAAAGTTGATTTGATGAAGAGTGACAAATATTGATAAATTGTCGGTGGCATAAAGTGCAAAGTGAATTTAATGCACTTATTTGTAGGCGAATAATGACTGAATAATAATTTATTTACTGGTTCTGAATTATTAATCTACACTTCTTGCAAAAAATAATATTTGTTTTTTTTAATGGTGCCACTTAAATGATGTACAATATTAATTGGCATTGCAGTTAAAACAACTAATTGAAACCGTCATATAAGTAGAAGAGTTGTCCAAGTCCAATTACGCCAGATTTATTAGCGCATTCTCATAAGTAGCTCGATAAGACAACAGTTAAGTAGCTGTAAACTGCTGATTGGATTGGAAATGTCTCGACGTGGATGGAAAACTAGTCGAGTATCTATCTGCTACCTACTTATTCGATTGCAATTGTGCGAGTTCATGATGCGAGTGTGAGTGTGCATGAGATGCGTTTGTGGACACGGCCGGAGGCAAAGAAGTTATGGCTGTGACCCACCTTTAGAACTGGAAGCCAGTCGAGCAACTACTGGCCACAGCTGCCACACAAACGGCGAGCGCATCGATGCTCCAGTTTTTAAACCATAGACCTGTCACGCAGCGGCCGCCACAGCCACAGCCACAGCCGTGTTTTCTTGTGGAGAAAATCTGAAAATAATTGCTTGAAAACTCGAGGCGAAGACTCGAGAGATCCCTGCTGGTAGCCGCTGATGTCGAAGAAGAGGCGCGAACAGCAAATGCGGCCAAACGGACAGTCACCGAGCGGCATGCAACAACACACAGAGCATCACAAACAACATACAACACCAGTTGCAAACTGAACGAGTTCAGCTTATCGAACTTAATTCAATTGCCGAGAGGAGCAAGCGAGTCAGAGCAGTCCAGCTATGAGCGAATCCCGCTAATCGAACGATTGCATTTGTTCGACACATTAAAGCAGCAATTATTGCTGCTGCAAACTGATGGCCAAGTACAGTTGTTACACAGTTTTATTATTTAATTTTAATTATGAATCAATTGATATGCACTTCATTCTGATTTTATAAAGAGTGCAATCAAATAATTAATTTTAATCGAAAAGTTAAGGCTCTAGAAATTACTTCTCCTACTTCTCGTTATATGATAGCTTTAGCAAGCAACGAGTCGTATGTGTAATATAATTAAAAATTTGCATTTCTATTCCTATATGGTTGTAAGTATTAAATATTAAAGATAGCTTACCTATTTTGCAATGTATTCAACTGAGTTTAATATCCAAAATATTTAACTTAATAAAAAGAATTTCCGAACAGATTTAAATATTGTGTAGTCCACTAAATTTTCTGTTATAATTTCCAATTGTTTTCTCCTGTATTTCAGTTTTTGTACAATGCACTGTATGTTCTTGTTATGATAGACACTTGGCGTATTTTATTTTTGTTTAGCATGCTGCAACCGAGAGGCGGCAATGGAAGCTGCAGCCGAAACAGCGACCGAAGCGCGTGAAGCCAATAACGAGACTAAACTGCTCAAGAGCAATTTAGCAGCGTCCAAAGCGGCATCCACGCGACGCGACGCGACGCGACGTCCACTTAGAGTCGGTCAAAGAGCCAGCTGCCGCTGTGGCAAGTTTGCAACGTCTGTGGCAGCAAATACGAAGCAGAAGTCTGCTTCGGGTTGTGTACAAAATGCTCGTAATCTGATAATGTGTCTGGCGGCCCATGGCTGGAGGCTGAAGACTGAAGCTGATGCCCGACGACAGATGGCGACAGCTACTTGGGGATTAGCCAAAATTCGTTGCCTTTGGCTTAACTTATGCCCATAATTAAGACACTAATAACCATCATTTGCGGTGCTTTATGTCGAGAGTACGAGTACGTATCATATGTTATGATATGATTACATATGGTTTACCATTTGGATGCTTATTGGAGTAGGTCAGAGCCTACTGTAATGTCTATAGCTGGTTTGCTGTCCACCTTGACCAATGATCTCGAATTGCAGTTCCCGTTGCCGAAAACAAAGTGGAAAAACCTGCGTGGGAAGTGCCCCAAATTGTGCTTTGCTGTGCTCATTCGGGATTTTCGTACGAGTTGATTTGACCAATTTTATTTTTGAGGTAACCGTTAGACAGGCGCGTGTGCAGCTCAAGGTGGTCTAGTCATATTAATTTATGCTGTGTCTGGTCGGGACTAACGCCGTCGATAGAGATGCTCGAAGCCACCCGAATGGGGAAACAGGTTCGCAACGCGTATGCGCTCGAATTAGGTCAATCTTTCAGAAGAATGCTGTTGTCAGAGCCAAGTGACGGTATTTGGTGCTGCCTCCTCCTGCTTCATTCTTATTTCAGCAAATTGGGACAGTCGATTGCATCGGCTTACCAAGTTTATTCGGAGGATTAGTTGTTGCACCCAAGATGCTTGCAGTGGGATAGCGAAAAGAGGTGTTCGTAATTGGGCCACTACACATGATTTTATGGTGCACACTGCACAATACATTGCTAGCTTACTTGTTAAATGTCTAGTTGGCTTCGGTAACCTATACAAGTCACAGCGCAGCCGCTTCATTAATTAATTTGAATGGAAAAATAGTTTTGCATTCACTTGAGCTTATCACGAATAATAGGAGTCTCAAATAAAGAAATTTAGAGCAAAATTGTCGATAACCAAAGGCAGATTTGTTTTGTCATTTTCCAAATACTTGTACACAGCATATACAGTACAACTTCGACACTCCGGACACATATAGTTTTGGGCAAGTCCGGATTATCGAGTTGTCCGGACTATAGTAGTGAAAATTTTTAAAACAATCTAAGTGAAGTAAATCCATACTTATGTGATATGATTTATTAAAATACATTTAATTTTTATATGAAATATATACATATTATGCTTTTTTGAAAAAAGAAGTTATTTTGTGTTGACTAACTTTGTTTAGATGAATGATTTGAGCTTTTTGCTCAATCCTCTTCAACAAAAGAATATCCTGCATTTCAATATTGTTCTCCTCAGCCCATTGAATACAAACTGAAAATGCTTTTAGTATTTCTGATGAAATCGGGATGTGATTGTTTCTTTGCTGCAAAAACCATGTGTAAAGCGCGTCCTCTAACTCTGGATACTCTGCTTTTTTCATAACTTTTCTTTTTCCTACAAACAAAAAATTACATGTGTTATGAAAGTGGTTTTATATATTATTTTGGTTTAATATTTACCGGGTCCGTTATAGGTATTCGAAATAAATTGATTTATTTTTCCCTTATTTTTTTTAATGTCGCAAATCGTTGATTTAGGAACATTAAATTTTTCGGCAACATGCCTAATAGTTTTTCCCTCATCAAGACTTTTTAAAATTTCACACTTTTCCTTTAAAGTTAGTGTTTTATGTTTGCGTTTATTATTTAAAGACATGATACTTGGTATGAAGTTACTCAACCACGCTCGCGAAAGAATGCACCGAAACTGAAGTAATGATAGTGCCAAACGTACACAAAGGTTAGAATAATAAAACAAACAAAGTAAAAACGGGAAACCCCCGAAATTTATTTTTTTTTCTTCCATAAGAAATATTGTCCGGATTGTAGAGGTAAAAATATTATTTTGTCCGAAATGTAGAAGTGTCCGAATTACTGGAGTGTCCGGACTGGCGCATGTCCGGACTGTCGAAGTTGTACTGTAGTTTAATTCCTTCATTTCACTGAAGTGGACGCATTCCTTTACATTTATGTTATACTTAGCCGTAACCTTTTAAAATTTCACTTAAGAATAATGGTTTTTTTCTACTCATGTAACCATCTGTCTACTAATTTTTGTTTGTGTTTTATTTTTCTATTCCAGTACTATTTGAATACTGCGCCAATCCATTCCATGTAAAAGCTAATTGCTACTTTATTTATAACTCATAGCAACCAGCTTTTTGAGAGCCACTGCACATAGATTTATCGAACGGCGAAATCGGGTTTTTCGCCGTCAGTAATTGGATTGTGAGAATGCATACTAAAAGTATGCAACAATATACATACAACTAATTATTGAATTCGCTACGTAATTAGGTTAATTTCTAATATAAAATGTTGAGTACATTTTTATCAGGCTAATTTATTAAGTAATTTGATTAAGAGAGGTTTCGATTATTGTTCTATTGATTGTTCGTTCCATATGGTATGCATGGGACTATATAAATTGTTGAGGTATTTAAGATGTGCCTAATAATATGCTATACTATTTGATCTGACTAAATTGGAAAATATTAAAATAAGCGAATTTCCACTTGTGGAATGCAAAATCATTTTATTCAATATTATGCATATTATAGCAGGATTATACACATAGGCATATATATAGTTATGTACTATTTACAAAATCAAATCACGCCAAGATCCCTATATTTATCTTAGATTTAACGTCCAAAGCGCATATGGCCGTAATCATCAAACTGCTCATCGCCGCCTCGTTTACCAAATCTCATGTGTCCATAGTCATCAAAACGTTTCGGACGGTCACCGTCATCGCTGTCCACTAGAATGCCCAGTTCGATGGGTAATTTGGTTCGGGGAATTTGGAATAACTTTGGTGTGAAGCCGAAGGATCTCTGATTCCGCCTGTTGCTGCCAAACCGAGAGAGCGCAGGTCCTGATACGTGTTCATTCAACAGTCCGGTTTCTGCTTCCAACTTGGGTTCCAGATCCCGTAATTGTAGCTCCTCCTTGCCCGATTCCAAGTTACCAGTGTGTGAAAGTGCCGACACGACCAGCAACATGTAAATGGTCAACACCAGCAGCGATAAGACGCCCGAAAAGGTCCTGGGGCTTCTATGCTGCAACATCTTCACTGTTGTTTCACCCTGGAGCGAATACCAAGTCAATGCCAAAGTGCTCTGCTTTTATAGGTGAACTCAAAATTCTCCTTGGATGAAAAATGTCTTCCTTCTTGTTATTGCGCGGCTGATTGAAGAGCTTGAGGCATGTAATTCGCTTTGGTGGGTTGGAAACTTGACAGTTGATTGACGCGATTGAATTATCGCTAGAGCAAAACAAAACTGTTGCTGCTTACGCGATAATTAAATTTAAAGCACATCGGAAAGCAGGTAAATTGAATATGGTTAACATATGGTCTATAAATATATTACTTTTACTAACTATCAATGTGTTAATGCTATACCACACTACTTAATCTCTAATATTAATACTTTTTTTATGAGAAAAGTTTACATTTACTAAAGCTTTTCTACTACTATTTCTACAATGTAACTAATAATCAATTCTACATTTATCTCTCAGCTTTGTGCTCATCTAATTTATGCTATCAACAGCCCTGAAATGCCCAGCATACCAGTTATGCAAGATTTATTAATCAATTTAGGAATTGTCGCCCTTCGCTGAGTTCCATTGACGGCGTCTTTAATTAAGTGCTTGCCTGCTGAGCCACTTTAGTGAGCAGCGTTGAGGTGCACAAGAGGGTGGGAGGCAAAAGGCGAGCCAGAGCGTTGCATGTCAAGTGCTGACTCCCTCCAAGTGACCGCATTGAGGCAGTTTTCGCTGTGTCTATGTTGCTGTGTAAAAGAATTCCATTTGCTGACCGGATTGTCCGCATTCCAAAGATTCAATCGAATAGTAGACACACCAATACACATTCCCCTACACACACACACACGCATGAACAAACACACACAACCGTGCACACATACATAAACAGAGAGGTACATAAAAGACCAAATTAACAGCTATAGAGAAAAGTATCTACGAGTTTATCAATAAACAAACCGCAATCCAAAGCCGCAGTCGCAGCCCAATGCAGCGGTCCGCAGACTTGGACACAACGCACACACACACATACACACACACAAACACACTCACACACACACATAATATATACAGAGACAATCTCTCTCGAGTTGTCAATAGTCCACAACCAGTCCCAAAGCCACAACTGCGACCCAGAGAGCCCAAGTCTCGGAGCAAACTGTGCAAAAAGCAAAGCTAAGCCTATGTCTTGGCTACCCAAGCATTAGAAACAAGACAAAATCCACAAGTTTTGTGGGTCGTAGCCGGCACGTTTCAATCTATTGGTAATAGCCATGCTCAAGAGAGCCACTCGATGTTTTGGACACTATCACTGCTGCCTGTTGTTCACGCTAGTCGTTGTAGTAGTAGTGAGATAGATGTTGTTTTTATTGTTGTGCTGTTGTTGTTTCTGTTGATACTGCTGTTGTCGACTTACGAGACTTACTTGCAGGTGTTTCGAGGTCTCGATTGCTGCTCACGCAATCAAACAAAGCCGTTCTTAAGTTCGGGCTTCTACGCTTACCAATTGTCAAATCACTTTGTCAACAGCAACAGAAATAGATGCTTCAATCATACGTTTAAATGTACATCACAGTTCTAAAGTATTTGATTTTAATTAAAATAAATATTTATAGACAAAACTATTTTTGCTTCCGGCAACAATTATCTTTATAACCATTTTCATTTATATTATAAATATTAAGGTTTATAGTAATAAAATTGACTTTTCATTAAATATCCACTTAGCTTATAATTAAAACATTGCCCTTTTATACCATAAATTTAATTTCATTTAAATAAATTCTTTAGCTTGTGTTCGTAATATTGGAATTTTTCAGTTTGAACTTTCAGAAACGTAGTGGAGTTATTGTAGTTATCAGACAATACCTACTTATATATTAAATGAATCAGCTCAGAAATTCCAGAGCTTTTTGTGAGATCACCTTAAAGTCAAACATTTAGAGCAGACAAAGTTATGTCATAGTCTGTTTAGGAACAAACATTTGCTAACACTCTTAGAAATTACTATTCACAAATCAAATAGAGATTGAATGAATACATTGGTATATACTATAAAGCCAAGAGTTGGGCAAGATCTTCTACATTGATAGTCTCAATTATGCGACAGTATCTCGTTGACTTTTTTGCACTTCCAGTTTCTTTTCATTTCGCTTCGCTCGTTGCGAACGTGAGATACGTTCGAGTTATTCCATCCGCTAGATAATACTTACTATATAACGAGTTTACTTTTGGATTAATAGCTAGTTTTGTTTCAGCAATCTGGAGCAAGTGTTTTCCAGCACTCACACACAGTCTGTGTGTGTGGTGATTATAACTTATCTGATTACTACTGCAGGTGATTAAATGTTGACATTGTTAAATGCAATTTGGCCAAAAAAAGAGGCTGATTGCAATTGATGAGAGAGTTAGTTGGCTGTCGCAATGCTAAGCTGATTTAGCCCTAGGGTTCAACCACACTTGACCAGGCCAACGCACACATAAGTAGCCAACATTTGTCTAAGCACAACTTATGGTGCTACAAGCAATTTGCCTGCTTGACCAGCTTGACCAAGTCGGCGCGGCTTTTGGTATTCCAGTCAAACTGGAAATGGAAAACGTTTTTCTTCGCCGCATTTTCTCGTTGCATAAATGTGGAATTTCCATAAAGCCAAACCGACGACGACGTCGACGTCTGTGTGCCGCTGACACAGAGCGAGTGGCGAGTTGGGCAGCAGTTGATTTTGGCCAAGCTTGTCCTCGTCCCAGGCATCATGCAGCCATCCATCGAGCGATCCATCCGGCTATGCGGCTGTTTTTTAATTGAAAATCTCTTACGCAATTCGACCAAAAGGCCCAAGAGTGGCAAGAGACATATACAGCCAAGCTATAGGAGCATATATATATAAATATATATATGTAACTCCTGGGCCATGGAACTGGAACTGCCAATTTTGATTTATACACAGGCCGCTGGACAAAAGATACATTTCGCGCCTGCCGGCAATTAGGTAATACGCGCATAAAGGTAAATGGCTATAGATGCTCGTAATAAGCCCACCTGTAATTATTGTTGGCCAAAACAGATAAAAAATAAGCAACAACAACAACAAAAAAGGCAACAAAGTGGACTGGGCCACTGATGCAACTCTCTCGGTGTGACTTTGGGCTTTAAATTAACCTGCTCACCCGAATTGCAGCTGTGTGTGCTGTGTATTTGTATCTGTATCTACAGCTGGGCATTTGTATCTTTTAATATACAACAAGTTCATGAAGTGGATGTTAAAGTTGAAGCCGTCGCAGACGCTGACGCAGACGCAGACGCTGGAGTTGAAGTTGAATTGCGATGATCTTTGCTTTCGGCATAATATAATATTATGAGTAAAAACTGGAAGTGAAATCGTCTCTTGTTTGCCGACAGCTTTCAACTTTAAATCGTCTTCCGAAATTCTCGACAATCTCGCGACCAGCCAACCTCTTTGTCTCTCTCACTCTTTCTCGTTCGCACTCACTTTGCCTGTCTTTCGCTCCCTGCAGATCGCTCGCTGATTTCATCAGTCAAAATTCATGCATGTTCAACTTTCGCTTGTAGTATTAGTTACTTAGTTGTTAACAACTATTTGAAGTATTTCTGTTTGCAAATACCATAAAACCACCACTGGAAAACTAAGAAAAAAAAAGAAACACTCCGCACAAACAGCTTGTCGCCCTCGTATGCAAATCTATTTGTAGACACTGAAAATATGCTTGGAATTTGCATGTACATAAATTCACTTACGAACGAACCTCCAACACTGAACTGACTCTCTGCAGAGATCTACCATTCAGCATTCAGTTTGTCTAGCATTACCTCTAACTCTGACAGACTTCTTTTGCCTTCCAACGTCTACAACTCCCGCCCGTTGTGTCAATCAGTCGCGTATACATTTATAGTAGACGGACGACGTATGACGTACTCTGAATATATCTACATAAATATAGTATATTTATATATTCTCGCTGTGATCGCTCGCGCATGTTAATTGACTTCAAGGTGTGCTCTTGCCTACATACGAGTACAAAACACAATCAATTCTGTTGTAACAAAAAAAAAACAAAAAAAAAAACAGCTAAACAGAATTTCTGAGTGTGTTCGATGCAAATCTAACACGATACTTCAATCAGATTCGACTTAGGGAGGAGTCTCTGCCTTTGTTTGTTTTGATAACACTGACGATAGCCTAAACACAGGGTTAAGAAACTTAACTGAGTTCTGAGTTTGCGCAGGAATTGAGGAAGTAACGTAATATATATTTTCTCCATATGTTAGCTAACTGCTTATTTATGCATTACATTGAATACTTAGTGATATCATTCTCTGATTATTAAATTGAAAATTATTCACATCACCATCAACTGATCATTTGGCATTTGCATTCGCGATTTAATTGCCAATTGTGTCATCTTGTAATTTTTATTTCTTCTGACATTCAACAGCTTTGAAAGTTGCACATTGATCAAATTATTGCCACTTGCTAAAATTCTGTGCATCATTCTTAGATCATATGTTCTTACTTTATCTTGTTGCTCTCAACTTCTTAATTTCCTTCGTTTCCCAATGGCATTTTTTCTTGATCCTTATTTTATCATAGATTTGAATTAAATCTTCTTCTTCGCCTGAAATTCATAGTTTAAATGAAATACACAGTTGGTTAACATTTTATTATATTTATTATACATAAGTAATTATTGTGTATGTAATTACAGGTAAACACATCTGAATATCTACTCGCATTACATCGGCTGCTCCTTCATTATGATACTAATATGGACAGAATGAAATAAATGTATATGTATGCGTGTTTAGTATGCATGTATTTAGGTATTGTTAAGTGTATATATATATATATAGTATGTTTTACTAGCAAGTGCTCGCATCTGCAATAGATTGTTTGGTATGGAGCAGTCGACCATTCAACTCATCTCAACTCAATTCAATCGAAAAGATATAATATACATTTGTGCTCACAATACAATTGTCATCGTTCAGTTGAAGTATCTCGTCCTCCTCTATCAGCAGTTAGAGGGTACTTGGTATTATATTATTCTACATTATGTATTATAAACGGTTCCCATTTCATTCGTTACGTGACCGCTGCGCTGCGGGCTGTGAATGCTCGTCGTTCTCTTCAGTTTCATTAAAATATATACTTAGAGTATAAACCTAATAAGGCACACATTATTCATTGTTTGCAAATTGTTTTTGTTCTTGTTTTCGCTTTCGCTTTCGTTTTCGTCTATCATGATACGATTCCACTAATTATTTCCCCATTTCTTAATCATTTGACCAGCATCGCTTCAACATTGTGCAATTCCAGATGCTTGCCCTCAATTCATTCCCACACTACTCCTCCTCCCAACGCCTCCTTATCTGCGCGGCTTGCCGAAACTGCTCGCGGGTCCCAAGGGACCGTATATCGCGTGTGGATGATGCTGGGGATGCGCATGTGGATGCGCTGCGGGTCCGCCACCATTGACCATGCCCGGCTGCTGTTTGCGCTGCAGCGTCGCCGGACCAGGGCCGGCCATCGATCGTCGCTCGCCATCGTTCAGATCCAGGCCGGCGACCATTTGGGCGATTTCGCGCTCCTTCTTCATGTCCGGCGGATTGAACTGCAGGCTGGCCAGCGAGCCGTGACTGCGACTGCGATGCTCCTGCCGTATGGAGTAGCTAAAGGCGCGCTCATTCAAATGCCCCTTGCGGCGATAGATGCCCGTGCCGCCCGGCGACGGCGACTCGGCGCCCGAGTTGCCCGAATCGTCCAGCCCATTGCCCATGGAGGCGGCCAGCTTGCGGCTGGACATGCTCAGCGGGCGCGGCTCGCCGATCAGTGACTGTGCCATCGGTGGCGGCGGCACCCCGGCCATGGCCTGCTGCTGATGGTACGCATAGATGGGCGGCACGATGGGCATGCCGACGGGCACACCGCCGCTGCCGCTGCCGCCGTTCTTCTTGTCCTTCTTCTTCTTCTTGCTGGTGGAACGCGACGGCTGCAGCGTGGCATACTGCTGTGGCAGCATCATGGGTATCTGCAGTGGCGGCATGCCCGCCAGCTGCTGTGCATGATGCATCTGCATCATATGCTGCTGATGCTGCTGATGCTGATGATGGGCGGCAGCATGTGCGGGATGCGGGGCATGTGGATGCGCATGATGTGGCGGCGGCGGACCGGGCGGAAAGCCGCGATGACTAATTGTGTGATACTGCCGTCCGGCATGTGGTCCCGACACGGGGCCATAGATGACACTGGCTGCACCGGGGCCTGGACCGGGTCCCGGGCCGCCGGGATGCATCTGGGAGCGATGCATCGCCGCCGGATGCATGGGCTTTGGTCTGATCAGTGTGCCCGACAAGCTCTGGCTGCCGCTGGACTTGGATGACTTCTTGTCCCGCTTCGTTTTGCGCTCCTCCTTCACCGGCGGCGGCGGCACATCGATCGGCGCGCTGATCTGACGTGCGCGCAACGGCCGGCCGAGGGTCGAAGTGTTGCCCGCGAACAGTTCGTAGGGACTCTCCACGGCCCCAATGCTATCCAGCTGATCCTGTGAGCCGCTCCAGACCTTGTGGTTCTCGTCGCCATTGTACACAGATGCCTCGCCATCGTCGACAGTTACGTTTAAGTCCGCGCTGCTGCCATAAACTGCAAAGGAAGGGAAAGGAAAAGGGGAAGTTAGAAGGTGATTGAATAAATGGAAGTAAATGCAAGCAAGCGTGAAAAATAACTTGAATAGGGAAGCAAAAGCATCAACCCATCGTAGCAGTTGATAGTCTGACTATCTATATATTTTAATGATATTCTCCCTAAGCAAGGTAATGTGTTAAGTTAAATCTTTTGAATCATCTTAAAAAGCTGCCAAGTATTTATTTTTGTTCTGCACTTAAACCAGTTGCAATCGTCATGCGATTCATTTTCAATGCTCTATATACACACACATATATATATATATAGATGTGAAGCGCAAATCAATCTTAACACACATTCTAGGTATCAAGTGCAAGAACTGGTTGAGAAGCTATCCGATGTCCGACACAATTGAGTGGAGCGAATGTGAGTGTTGAGTTTCAGCCGATAGCCAGTTGACCTTCGCGGCCAATGGATGCTGTACGGTCCAAACAATGAATGGCAGGTGTAGACGGGCGACAAAGGCGAGGGGAGCGGAGTGGGGTAGACAATACCAGGGCCGCACTTGTTGCGTCTCGCATTACGGGCAAGTTAAAGCGCTGATTCACGCGCAAAATGCCAAGTGACAGCGCGTTTGGACAAGCCAATGGCATTTACATTAGGCAAAATAACGAAAATACACGAAAATTCAACAAAGTACTGGAAATTAGCCGAGCGCGTCTAATCCAAAACGCTCGAACAAAAAATGGGCCAAGACCGTGGTTGGCCCAGAGGCAAAAGACAACGAGTCGCATTCAAATGAACCGATTGCGATGGCGATGGCAAAAGCAATTGAATGCCTTCGATTTGACTTTGACGTCTCTGTGCCAAGCGTTCCCATTGCACGTACAAGCACATGTGACTTGGTCAGTTAGGCAATGCTAAGCAAACCGAACGACAGGTTACAGATACAGATACACAGATACACACAAGTATCTGCGAAGCCGTTACTGTCGCTGTCGTTGTCGTCGCTTTGTCGCAGCCGATGAAGGTTGGCGCTGTTCTGCGGCGCGTTTGGGCCATGGCAGCAAAACGGCAACGGTTTTGTAATAAATAACGGTAATTTAATAACTTGAACGTGGCTACACCTGCAACTAACGCTACACCCCACCCAACTTCCCTGAGCTGCCACAGAAAACCAGCCGCAGCCACAGCCACAGCCACAGCAACAGCCACAGCAACAGCCACAGCCCACAGTTTACAGTCCGGCAGACGACAACAAAACGGCGAGTCAGTTTTTGTGGTGGCTCTTGTCTCTCGTCTCTCTTCCTCGCTTTTTGTTGGCCGTGTTTGCTTTTTTCTTTCTTAGCCATGCCATAATTTGGTTTGGTTTTATTTTTTCATTTTTTGCTATTCTCTTGGCATGAGAAATGCGCGCCCTGCTTTGGGGTCTATTGACCCTCCCAAAAGACGCGGCAAACGCGGCAAACGCCGCTCGACTGACTGACGTTGAAAATGAGAGCGAACCTCTTGGCACAGCACAACAGCAATAACAACAGCAACAGACACATGTCTTGCCCCTTCTTCCAATCGAAAATTGTAGATTTATGAGCGTGTTGAGCTCACCGCTCACCTGTTATACTTTTCTGACTTAATTAGCGGCCCAATCCAAAGCATTTCACATGGCCAAATATCAAATGCATTACATGCAAGCCATCTATTTACTTGGGCACACACTGGCCCAACAGGCTCAATTTTCAAGTGATCCGCGCATTTCTCACCTCACCTCATCTCACATCATATTATTTATGTGTATTTGGATTTATGTATCTTTTGGCAACTTTCATTTTTGGCCTCAACCTCAAGACGATATTCGAAAGTGAATTTTAATGGTTTTTGACCTGGCCTGCATGACGTTGGCCGTATTTATTATTGGTTCTGCGGGTCGCACGTTTGCTGGCCAACCATTATCATATACCAAAAGTTATTGGCATTGAAAGTGTTCTTTTGAGTCAAAACAAGGAAGTAAAATAGAGCGATAACTACACTTTAGCTAGAGATAAAACAATGTTGTTGAAATAGATATAGATATGCAACAACTACCACATGTTTTTCACGCGGAAAAGCTGTAAGTGAGGAGAAACTCATGTCGCGATTTCACTTTGATTTGGTCTTTAAGCAATCGGTTTAGTTGCTTTTACCTCGATTGGAGCATAATCTGCTTAAACGCTAGCGGAAGTCGATCGAATTCCTGTCGATTGAATTGGCCATTTGTCTGAAAGTTGCTTGACTTTGGATTCCAAACGCTTTGGCAGCCAATGCAAAACACATCATAATAGAAATAATAATAATATAAATAATAATTACACTTCCACTTGCAATTTACACTAATTTCGCCTAAGCGTGCAATTTGAGTTGTGATTTTTAATTGCTTCGCTTTTGTCTGCAAAGCTACTCGCATAATTATACCGCGTCTCCTGTTGTCTTCCTGTAGCTCCCCTTTCAGAGGTCCCTCGGTACCTCAACGGCCCCCCTCCCCCCACCTCCAGCGATCGCCCCGCCGTCTCACTTATGTCATAAGCAGCGCCGCATTTGATTCCACTTCACGAAAAGTAAAATTAATACTCTCACTTAATGTGGCGAGTGGCCTCAACTGGCGCATGCGTGCGTGAAAATTGTATTTCCACGTTGAAGTTGGTAGTCGAAGCTGGCGCTGGCGCTGGAGCTGAAACCAAGTCGGGTTACTAAGTAGGTAAGGCATTCAGCAGCTGAGCAACTTTAATTCGAATTCGATGCAAATCTGTGCACAGAGTCTTGAAATGCGAGCTCATGCAGTTAAAGTTGGCCAAAATAGAAACAAAAAAACAAAACACAAACGCTTGGCATTTAAACGCTTTTTGCCATTCATCAGCCATTCCCAAGCGAAATTCCGAGCGGCGGAAAAGGGGAGTGCCAGAAGCGCCTTCGATGCCTTGTTTCTCTCCCTCTCTCTCGCTCTCTCTCTCTCTCTCTCTCTCTCTCTCGACCCAATGCAAAATGTGGCTTGGAATTCGCAAGCTGTGTTTATTTTTATATTCGCTGTGCTCTTTTTTGCCTCATTGTTGTCTTTGCCATTTCGTTTTCCGCTGGCACGCTTGCCACCGGATGGTTGCGCCAATGCTCCAATCCCAACCGCCATTGACGACTGCTCCAACGTGCCACAGCTGCAAAGGTAGAGCTCGAACTGAACTGGGACGACGCCAACAACATTGAATGCCAGACGAATGACTAATAGCGTAGAAGTTATTCATATTGCTAGCTATTCAGCTGCAGACTTGGGCAACGATCTATATTTATGCTGATTTGCTTGAGAGAAAATTCTCGTTTATCAATGAATGAAGATCACAATTGAAGTCAACTGATTAGCACGACATTGAGAGGCATTCTATGGAATTCTATCTCGAGCAGGAAATGTAATTAACATAACTATTCTTTCACTATTTCATTAAGAAAACCAGGCAAGCGAATAGTAATTAATGTAAAAAAAATGTATTCTACTTAGAGTTGCATTCATTAAAGTAATAAAGTCATTTAACAAATTATGCAAAATTCTAGGGTATTAAATAGGCAAGCAGCAGTAGCAGCATACCGAAAGGGGAAAGAAAATGTGTATGTAGAGTGCTTGAAGTGGGTCAAAAGCTGGCATTCGCTACGCCTAGCATTGATTGCAGCTTCGCTTTTGCTCTGTGCCACACAAAATGTGGCTTCCATTATTATTGAAAATAATCAAAATCAAATTTCTGTAATCGAGTTATGATAAAATGCAATGCAGCAACAACAGCAATCGACCGACCGCAGTGGCAACAAAAAAAGCGCAGAGCACAGCGCACACAAGCAAAAATGTTGCAAATCAACAAGAAATTTTTGCCGAGTGACTGCAACATGCAACAAGAGCTCAAGTCATTCAACTGCAACTGGATTTCGGTTAATGTGCTTGCCTCGCCTCTCTATTTCTCAGTGTGTCTCTCTCTCTCTCTCTCTCTTTTTCTGCCTATCCTCAGCTATTTCACGCTCAGCCTCTCGCCAGCTTCTTTTGCATAATCATAATAATGCAACAGACAACGATGCAACGACAACAACAAGTGGAGATCATTGGCAGCAAATGCCGCTTGCAACGGAAGTTAATGCCGGTTGCTGCTACAAAGTTGCTGCTGCTGCTGCTGCTGCTGCTACGGCTGCTGTTGCAGCCACCTCTTTAGCTTCTTGTGCTGCTTCAACATCAGCTTCTTCTCCCCCAACGCAGTTCGATATTTCAGTCATGGTCAAGTGGTCAGACTGCTGTTGCATTTTTCGCTTAGTAATCATCGACAAGTTTTCCTCCAGCCGCATTTCCTCTAATGACTCACAGAGTGAGTGCACCAATGTGGCAAGTGCCACATTACATGCATACTACACACACATTCTCTGTGAGCATTTTATCTATTGATAATTATGTTAATTATTGTTCATGTTGTTTGCTAATCAAAGTTTCCACACGCTTTGCTAATAGAATTTCCATTCAGGTTGACGATTATTATTACATCAACGCGATTTTCCCCTACCCAAAAAGTTATCTGGGTCAACTTTTGAATAACTGTGTCGCATTCAAGACGAAAAATAAAAAACACGATATCTGGAACCTGATCTTCAACAAAGTGCAACTTGTTTCATGTTTTTTTTTTTTTTGTTTTTGTTTTTAGCTCTCCACTCAGCCACCTGCAAATTGCTTGCAATCAATGGATGTCGCTCGAGGTGCGGCCAGCGGATATGTTGTGGAGTCTCGAGGCAGTTCCAAATTATGGAAAAATGTTGCTTATCAATGGCACCTCGACGTGAACTAAGACAATTTCCCAACGGAGCCAAGCCAACAAACTGAACAGAAGACTGAAGACACAAACTGAAAATGCTATTGCTTCAGTCACTGTTGGCACACTTTCGTGTCATTAAACGCTCCTCTCTACCCCCCTCGTGGCAGCCATTAAAATTAGTTTAATTAATTATAATTAATCGCACTAAACACCACTATACTGGGAGAAAAGTGCACAATTATCCAGCAACGGTCACAATGTGTTAAGATACGAGATTTTTTAGCTCCCGCTGACGTTGACAACTACTTTGAGTCTTGAACGCTGTTTTTACTCCCTCTGTGGCTTCGACTTAGACATTCTCACTTATTTTAATTCACATTTAAGTTTTTTACTGCATGTAGTACTAGATTAATTCTCTAATTTTTGAGATATTATCGGCTTATATTTATTTATACCTTTAAACTTCACTCTGTTTCCAACTCAGTTGCTTTACTTTGATCCCTACCTTTATTTGAATTTCTGTCGCCTAATCTACTCTTAACTTAGCTTCCTTCAATTTTTTCGCAATCTTCTGTCTCATTCAGTTTTTGCTCCAACTTATTCTTTATACATCTTTATATTCCTCTTCCGATGCTACTTCCCCACAACGACTTAACCTCAATTCGATGTGTCGCGGGCAGCGCAAACAATGAACTGTGGCAAGCTTAATCTCGCAACCGTCTACGAGCAAATTAACAATGTTAATTAATAGAAAATTTCCGACTTGGCCGTAAACAAAAGAGAGTAAACAGAATGAGAGACATCAAGAGCGCGAGAGAGAAAGAGAGACAATAAGACCCACAGTCGTGTGGATGATTCGAACAGATTTTATCATATCTAAATAAAGTTTCACTTGCTCACACGCTCAAATTTCAGAATTCAGTTGCCCTAGCTTCTCCCCTCCGTAAGTTTGCGCTGCCTTCACTCCCTACTCCCGCCTGCTTCTGATGTTTGCCGTATCTCCAGTTAGTCACGGGTCTGGGGTCTACTACTTCCAACCCGATTTCACACTTCCCAGCAAGCAGTCATGCCAAGCTCTATCTGTAATACGTGGTGAGTACGTCTGCCTGTGTGTGTGTGTGTGTGTGTGTGTGGTTGGATGGTTGCGACTTCCCACCAGTTGGCAGACTGAGGCAAGAAAGTGGCGAACAGGGCAATAACCAAGCTGAGTCAAGACAGCCCAAGTTAAGCCAAGACCCCGACCAAGACCAAGACCGTCATAACAAAATAAAACCCTAACAGCCAAAATTTTCTCACGCGTTCATCTCAATTTACGTATTCACTCTGGGTGCACATATGTGTGCCCCGCCCCCCTCTTCGGCCACCGCCCAAAACAGGGGGGGAATAGTCTCTCTGCGTTGGCGTCGTCGTCGCCATCGCCGAGGGACGCTAATCTGCACGCAACCAAAGTGGTTCCTGAAGCGGCGGCCACGTTCATCAAGTTATTCAACCTGCACACTCTAGAAGTGTGTATATATGTGTGTGTGTGTGTGTGTGTGAGTGTCTGAAGTGCAGCTAGAGAATGACAACTACTGTCCAGGCTCCAGAGGCTGTGAGAACCGCAGTTAAACGAGTGGCAACATAATAAATTACATGCTCTACCGCCAGTTGGGAACCGCGTAGATGGATGAGGTTGGCAAGTTGACAGGGCGGCGCAGGGAGCGGATAAAAACATCATTAATTAGCTGCCCAGACTGCCGAGTCATTTGATTTGCATACTTCATTTTGGCTGATAAACCAACGAGAAATAGACTTTGGCTTAAAATAGGTTTAGTACGAATCAAACGAGCCAAACATGACAATCTCGCGGCCAATTTGGCCAGTTGGTAGCTGGTTGGTGGCCACACGCTTAGAAAGTAAGCTGCGTAGTCGGCGATACAATTCAGGCAATTTCTACTTATTATACAAAACAGAAAGACATTTAATAGGGAGGAGTTCAGTTCGAAAGCGAAATGCAAAACTAATTTGCATGGCCAACTCTAGAGATCGCGTTCAAAGTGTTTGAAAGACATTTAACGTTCAGGCTGCTGTTGCTGCTGCTGTTGTTAGCATTGCCACTTGCTGCTGCTTTCCTCAGCTATAGCAATTTACATGCTAATTATCATAACTTTGCCACTATAAGCAAAGCCAGCGTTTTCAACTCTCAAGTTAAACGTTGACCAGACCAACAACAACAGCGTCATAAAGTGGCGATTTTTGTGCCTTTGTCGCTTGTCGACGAAATTTAAATAAGTGGAAAGTGTTTAAAAAAAGCCACAACAACAGCAACACACCACAGCATAAAGTCAACTCTGTGAGACAGCGATAAGATAAAACTTGAAAATGGAGTTGAGTTCGTGCATGATTTTTTTGCGTGACACGATCAATGGAACATCTTGCAATATATTCCAAAATGTATATACAAATAAGACAATCATAAAACATAAATCAATATGACCAAGACACGAATAATTTTTGGAGTTCTGTTAATATGGCTTAAGCACGCAAACCTTCAATTTATAATAGTAAATCTTAGACATAATTTTGTAAAATTTAGACTTTAATTAGACTTCAATAACGAAACCTTGACACAACTAAAACGCAACTAAAACCTAGCTCAAGTTTACTCGTATCTAATTAATATGAAGTGAGCTAAGCATCTAAAAGAAGATAAGATATGAGATATCTCATATCAACTGTCAATGTCTGCCCAAAAGATTCGCATGAAACTATCTCGTGATGCTCCAGCATTGGTGTCACGCGCCCATCTCTAGTGTTCAGACGTCATCGTTTCACCAAAAATAAAAACTGTTTCGTACGTTCCGCTGACATTTTTGGCTCATGCCAGGCCCTTCAACTGTCCGTACACACACACATCAGTGTCGACATCCGTCCATCCGTGCATGCATGCGTCCATCCATCACTCAATAATGTTCGTCAATAAAACGAAAAAATACCTGCACTGCACCCAAAAATACTTTCGACTGCGCTGTGACAACATTTTCTATTTTTCAACCTTGTCTCAGGTGTTTTATTTTCCTTTGCATATTTCGTTAGGTAGTCAAAGTGTCTGTGCGTCTGTGTGTGTGTGTGTGAGAGAGAGTGTGTGAGTGCATTTCAAGGTGAGGCTAAACACTTGATTGATACTCGCTGAAACCCTAAATTCCATAGCTGAAATGCGCTTCCCCCTAACAAGCGGCGCATTGCACATTTAATAGAGCTGTTGTGAATGTCGCCACCGCCGCCGCCGTCGCCGACGCCGCCGCCCTATAGCGGAGCTGAGATCACGGTAGACAAAAGCAGTTAGCGCTAACGTTTCTAACAGTTTTCGTGCCGGTCACATGCAGCTAATTAGATGACAAGCCAGTCCGCTGCCCAACTGTACCTAGCAAATTGTGGCTTGCGAAAACGAAAGACTTAGGCAACGAACTTGCCGTGTACTTACAATTCTTGACTGATGTGTAACCCTCGGCAGCGCTGCCCGTGCTGCCACCGTTCATGCCCAGGCCCGAGCCATTGAGCACATGACCATTCGATGTGCGTCCCAAACTGTTCAGGGTTGTCGTGCTGCCCGCACGCGATCGCCAGCTATTCTGTCCGGCCAGGTGATGATGATGATGCAGTCCATTGCCATTGCCATTGCCATTGGCGAGGCCAACGCTGGTCAGATCGCCATTCGATTTGCTGCCGGCGCCGCTCTTGAGCGTGCCGTAGACACTGCTGCCGCCGCCGCCTGTGCTGCCTGTCTCCAGCTGGCGGGCATACGAGTTGTCCGCATAGGCATGGAAGCAGCATCTGACTAGAGCGTTGGCGGCCGCCTCGCGTTTGCAAATGAAGACGTGGCACTCGAGCACCTTGATGCCGGTGGTGCGACGCAGTATGGCTGCAAAGATGGGCGGGTGCTGGGCGCGCGGCATGCGCGCAAATGGCGAATCCAACGGCAGAAACTTCGGCTCTGGATTCGTATTGCCGCGCTCCGGTATCAGCACTTGACGCACGGCGGCGCAGTAGTGCAGCGATTCGATGGGAAAGAAACGTGTGATCTGCTTCAGATTCTCATCGACATTCTCGAGCAGTATGCCATTGGACCAGACGCTCAGCCAGCTGTCGATGCCTTTGGCGCCGACCGCGCCCTCCGACGGATAGAGGCTGCGCAAAGGCTCCTGTATGCCCTGTAGGCCATCCTTGCTCTGGCGCGGCACAGCGCTGCCCAGATACAGCACACGGCAGCGGCAAATGGGCGTGGAGTCGCCCATTGTCAGCAGGAACGTTTTGCGTTACGTTAGCTGCGTTTCGTTTAGTTTCGTTTTACGTTACGTAGGCGCGATCGCGAGACCGAACAATGTGGATATTCTGGTTTTACTTTATGTGTTAGCCACGTTCAGGTATACGCTAATACCTATGTGTGCGAGTGTGCCAGTGTGTGCGTGTGTATGGGTTTGGGTTTGTGTGTCGGTTTCTACTGTGTATTCAATTGTGGTTCGTTCTTAAGCCGTCGTCGTCGCGCGAGAGAGAATTTCGTTCGCTTAGGTAAGCGGATATTTCTTACACTGCTATTCGCATTCACTAGCAATACACATGCATTTGCACACACACACGATCCACACGATCACATCACAAACACACGCACACCGATCACACACACACAGCTGCGCTCTCGGCCATAATCGAAGCAAGTAGAAAACACGCGCTTTGAGAATATTTATGTTACTAATTTCTTGTTTGCTTCACTTTTTCGAAATAGACAATTTTTTTTCTGTATTTTGGCTGTTTCGAATTTGCTGCACTCACAGAAGCCGTTACGTTTCCGCTTCGAGATGAATCGCTCTCTTTTCTGTTGTTGTTGTTGTTAACACTCACAAACACTTTACACAAACAAGATGAAAAACAAATATGGCGTCATGGGATTCTGAGTTCTGCGATTCCCTTTTCGCACATCCTATATATATACGTCCAGTTGATGGTGACACAGCTGAACCTCCAATTCTCTTTTTGTTTTTCTTTTTTTGGATTTCAAGTCGCTTGGTTATATTATGCTATTTGGCTTCAAGTCGATTTTGTGTATATATTACTTTGAATTTGATCCGCTCGAGACCAGCGATCGCGACGGCGTCTCACTGTGGAATGAATTCCAATGACGTGAGCCACGGCGCCTACGTGGTCTTTTCAGTCAGACAATGTAAGACTGCGCTCTGCTCGCTCAGCTGCACTCCAAGTCTACGAAGAGAGAAACAGAGATGGTTAACAATCCAAGCAGCTGGAGAGACTCAAAATAAAAGAGAGAATTGAATGATTGTTTGTAGCTTCCATCTCTCCAGTTCTCTGATAATTTGCACTCTCATATTGCTCTACAGAGAATCATATCTTTGCTGAGCTGTGTAAGATTACCGGTTTATCAGCTCGGCAGCGACTATGTCGGTATTTCGATCAGCCGGCTGAGTTCTTGGCTAAGTCTGAATGCATATCAATTAATGGGTGTTGCTTGAAATTCTTCCATCAACTTTTAATATGCAAATGTCACATTATGTGCTAAGAATATAGCTATGTACATCTACAATTTTATAGATCAAGTAATAATAAATAAAGTAATTAATAAATAGAGGAGTTTACAATATTTCATAATAATATCAGCATCGTACCTTAAGTTTCCGCATTCCGATTACTACTTCCGGACTCATTATTATATTTTTATTATATTTATTTGTATTCCAAAATATGCATATTATATTTGTTTAATGTGTTTGTTGATAGTTAAAAGGATTCAATATACATTGAATATTAAAATTTCTCACAAGCATTGTTTATTTTGGTTCATGTCTCCGCTAAAAGCTTTTGCTCGCTTCGATGCCAACTACTTAAGCTTTTTATAACGTAATTTTAAACATTTTCTAAATTACATTTTTTAATTGTAAGACGAAAGCGAATAAAATAGTAAACTACTAAAATGTAATTAAAATTTAATTGTAAATAATTATTTTTAAAATTAATATTTCTTTTAATTTGATCTTTTCCTTAATTAATTCAGTTTGCTGGCACATTTACAATAAATGAGCAATTAAACTGGTCTAAACTATTCGAACGCTGTAAAGTAAAAACAATAAATGGAATTCAAATAACAATTATTTCGCGAACTGAACAAAAGCAAACAACATTTTCATTTTCCGTTCAGTGCAGTCATCGCCAATCGATCGAACTAGTTATACTTGTGCAATAACGGATAGATTGTTCTGACGACTCCAACAGAATGCGATGCCATAAAGAGGTTTCGATCCTGCTAATACTGGCTTTGACCACCTTGACATTATGTCGTGAGTTTGCCCAAGTATCCCATCTTCCTAATTTATATCGTCTGCGTTTATTTGTTAGAATCAAGAATAAGCTGCAACACAACCACTGTGGAAGAAGGCATCTGCATTTCTGCCAGGCAATGTCCATTTCTGGTTGATATTCTAACAAAGTATGGCAAAAATATTCCGCGTTTGCTAAAGAATCAGATTAAGCAAATGGCCTGTGACGGCGATAAAGAAACAGTAAGAAGATGATTGTTCCCCTACCCAAAACTTTTTAATAGATATCATGCTTTTCCAAAGAAATTCCCAATTTGCTGTCCCAAAACATCCCAGAGAGACACAGCAAAGAGCATGTTAGAAACATCGGAATATCTCAGCTATATCGATCCAAAAGGAATGCAGCTGCTTGTTAATTCTTACCCTGAATGCGGTGGCAAATATAATTATGATCGCAATTTTAATATGGTTGCCAATGGTAGGCCTCCCGGGGTAGATGTATTCCCTTGGATGGCGTTGCTAAAGTACGAGACCGCAGGACGACCGTTTCTTTGTGGCGGCAGCTTGATTACCGATCGGTTCGTCCTAACTGCTGCCCACTGTACCACAACTTCTCGCAAGCTGTAAGTCTTTGAATCCTATTCCCTAAATATGATTTTTCAAACTCATTGCGTTTCTGTTCAGAGTTGCCGTTCGCTTGGGGGAGTACGATCTGGACACAGAGGATGGGAAAGAGGAAGAGTATGGGATTGAGGAAATACGCACACATCCGAACTACAGACGCGGCAATATCAGCTACGATATAGCACTGATCAAGTTAGACAAAATCGTCGACTTTAATTCACGCATTGAGCCCATCTGTTTGCCCATTAATTACATATCACAAGGTGTTGCATACAACGACAGTTTGTACATCGCCGGATGGGGTAAAACAGAAGATGAAGAACCATCTTCAATACTATTAATGGCTGAAGTCGAGCAACAAGATCTGGATGTTTGCCGTAAATACTACGAGAATGCTTCAATTAGTCAGAATCACATTTGCGCCATGGGTGGTGGCAGACAAGAGTCATGCCATGGGGACTCAGGTGGTCCGCTCTTCTTTAGCAATTTAACTGACTTCGATGGACCAAATGTGCAGTTCGGCGTTATCTCGTTCGGTGGTGAAACCTGTGGTATCAACAAAAATCAACCTGGTGTATTTGCCTCAGTTCTCGATATGTTGCCCTGGATAACACAGAATTTAGATTAAATGCGTAATGTTAGAAAATTGTATTATTTAATAACAGAGTAAAATTGTATATTTCTATTTGTATTTTCTGATAATAAAGCTCAGATAAAATAGTAATATGTGGCTGTTGGCTGTTGTCTGTTGGTTGCGAAATCAATAAGAGAATACAAATTTATGCTTTTCAAACCAGTTACTTTATATGTAAACACAAATTCATCGATCAGTCATGCAATAATCAACAAACGATAGTCGGCATTACAATTACCAGATACTTATTGAGTCATTGATAGAACGCAGTTAACTTCGTTCTACTGTGGTGAATCTTTCCCATTCTGCT
Organism: Drosophila siamana; assembly: GCA_035047445.1. NCBI lineage: Eukaryota > Metazoa > Arthropoda > Insecta > Diptera > Drosophilidae > Drosophila > Drosophila siamana. The sequence continues at coordinate 11,049,049 of JAWNPP010000004.1, read as the reverse complement.
GACCCGTCGCAAGTATTTTTAATAAGATCGATTATAATATATCAGCCAAGCAAGGATTGGGATCACAAAATGAAAAAGAGCATTACATTGGACTTTATCAAATCAGAGGATTGCTTAGAATTTGTTATTCGCAGCTACTCAGATCTACACAACAAAGTTTCTACACTGGTAAATACATTTTTATGAGGAAATAATTAAAAAAAAATGTATATTTATGCCAATATTACTTGAAAGCTAAACGAAGTGTAGATACTAAACCGAGTTACAGTCGCACTCAGCGCTTAGTCGCAAAATGATCGCGATCCTAACAGGTTATAGTTTTCAGATTCTTGAAAAGTAGTCGATAACATGCAATTTTTTACTGGCGCTTTTGCTGTGCTGTTAGTTGCCTTTCCGTTCCAGGTGTCAAGACGTAAGTATTCCAAGTAACTTCTAAATACCCCAATTCAACTAAATAAAGAATATGGACAATTTATAGAAACAGAAATAAACTGTTATACGCCAACTGGGGAGGAAGGCACTTGTGTGTCTGCCAAGGAATGTCCATTCGTGATTGATCTCCTCACAAGATATAGGAAAAAAATTCCACGCTTTATACGGAATCATATTAGGGAATGGACCTGCGACGGCGAGAGAGATGCAGTAAGTAAATTTGGGTATCCGTCCCTTGCCCTTGTTATTAAAAATTGCTTTTGTTTTCACAGAAATTTCCCATCTGCTGTCCCAAGATGCCGCAATTCACATTGATATCTCAGAATCTCAGATACATCGATCCAAGTGGGATGGCCTTACTTAACTCTGTTACTGAATGTGGAAAAAGAAACGAAAACACTGCACATCAGCTAATTGTGGTGGGCAATGGGGACGACACCAGGATAAGAGAATTTCCATGGATCGTACTTTTGAAGTACGAGACCGAAGGACGACCTTTTCTTTGTGGCGGCAGCTTGATCAGCGATCGGTTTGTCTTAACTGCTGCCCACTGTACCACAGCCTATGCAAAAATGTAAGTCCTAAATCTATATTAATTCAAGCTTAATACATTTAGAACTTCTCATCTTTAGTATTGGCGTTCGTATGGGAGAACACAATCTCGACACTGAAGAAGATTGCATAATGCGCAATCGACATCGAAGGGTCTGCCTGCCACCTTATGAGGAATTTGGCATCGAGGAGATTCGAACGCACCCCAACTTTGAACGACATTCCAATATATATGATATAGCATTGATTAAACTGAATCGATCAGTCACATTTGCCAATCACATTAGACCCATTTGTCTGCCCATTGACAGCGAGTCTCAAGACATTGACTTCGATCAGAGCTTCTACATCGCCGGATGGGGTGCAAGTAGTGAGATGAAAGCTTCTGCATCTCCAAAACTCCTAAAGGCAGTAGTTACCCGACGAGAACTGAATGTTTGTCGCAGGTACTATACGAAAGCTACGTTGACTGAGAATCACATCTGCGCCGTCAGCGATCGCAAGCAAGAGACCTGTCGTGGTGATTCAGGTGGTCCGCTTTTCTTCCAACACAGCTTCAATGGGACAATTCGCTTCGTTCAGTATGGCGTGATATCCTTTGGAGGTCTATCCTGCGGCATCAATCAAGATCAGCCTGGTGTTTTCGCCTCCATTCTGGACATGTTGCCTTGGATTACACAAAATCTCTATTGAGATACATTATATTTGTATCTTCTTAGTTCTAAATGTAATTGCATAATTTGTTATGATTCATACGAAATACTGTAAATTGTTGTGTATCAATCGATTTTACTTAATTATTGCTATTAAGCAAGGCAATTGTTTAAGTTTAGGGGATAAACCTCAGGCCCTTAAGCTTGTAAGTTCAAAATTTTCTTTGTCACACATAAATAAATGAGTTACTGCTGTAATTTGATACGAGACATACAAATGTAAATATGACTTAATATCATATCACGTTTAATTGATAAATAATGAGATATTTCAATAAATTAACAAAAACGTTTAATAATAATCGTTTTGGGCGTGTGAATATTTAATAGACAAATTATTGTGCAACACTAGTTATGAGTAATACTTGTATGTCTGGAAATTTAAAAGCCCCCCGTATTAATGGTACTGAAAGAGTGACAGCTTGCGGTTAGAACTTTGGCGCTTGGCCAACTTCCATTAGCTGAGCCACAGAGGCCTCTCGACCTTATACAACAATTTTATTCATCATCCAGATGGATGCGTTTGTCAGCATTTCGGGGATTCCAAAAGCTAACAAAGCGAAGCCAATTAGAGTTGTACTCAGATAAGCAAACATACAAACGCTTCAGATTTCATTAAACAAGAATTATTGGCCACTTAGCTGGACTTCCCAACCTTGGAAATTCCATTAGACGCATCCATAATAGGTTTGGTCACTTCAAGCGACGCTGACACCATCGTCAATGCAGCAGAGAAAGAGGGGAAAGAAATGGTAAAGTGGACTCAAGCAAATATTTAGAATGGGCGCCCAATTTGGGTTTTCCGAGGAATTCACCGATTTTCCCACGCGACTGCGACGAGGCAATGTTAGCCCAGAAAATGGTAATCCTCTCGAGCAATTTCATATTGCAAAGAGAGCGAGAAACAGGTCGCTGATTAGTTCAAGCGCAGCGATCGCACGTGCTGCATGAGCGCGAGAGTAAAACCAGTTGTGTTGGTCAGTGGTGAAATAAATAAATAATAAAACATGATCCCGCGCTTGGGTAAATAACAATTTATGAATTTTAATAGGCAACTTGCCCGAGCACGCGAATTTGTGATACAAAAGCACGGCACACGACGCCGTTTTGCTCATTCTCATTCTCAACGCTGAAGCGAAAAGATCAACAACCGATCGATCGTTCGAGTTCTAATTGCGCGTCATCTGGGAGTGAAAACATATAATTATTAGTGACACCGACTTGGACAGGATGCAGCTATTTATAGGCACATTGGCCCTTGTATTGCTGGCCATACCAACTTCGGTGCTGAGTCGTAAGTTGACCTAAGTAAACAGAGCATCGCAGATGCGAAACGTGTACAAAGAAATACGTCTAAAGTTAGCGCGTGTTTGCTGCGTTTATTTATAACCAGTTAAACACGTTGTTGGCATTTAACATTTATCAATAAGAAGATATTGAAATGATTATTCTAATATCAGAGTCGGGCAGTAGCTGCTACACAACCACCGGCGACCAAGGCCTCTGTGTGCCCCCTCAGAAATGTGAATTTGTGCGTGATCTACTCGTCACCTTTGGGCGCAATCTTCCACGTTCGCTGCAGAATCAGATCAGGGAACAGATCTGCTATGGCGGACAGGGAGCTGTAAGTAGTTATTGTGTGATAATGCTTCGGACACCACTGATAAACAAAATCTTTTTGCCACAGCCCTTCCACATGTGCTGTCCCAGTGCTTCAGTGCTGGAGGCTCAAAGCAATGGCCCCAGACAAACGCCAACTAAAGCACCAGTAACTAAAACGAAATCGTCGTCAACCCAGAATCTCAGGTACATCGATCCGCAAGGTTTGGAGCTGCTCAACTCTGTCGCGGAATGCGGCAAGAAGAGCAACATTAAACTGAGCCACGGTGAGGCGACCAAGATTGGTGAATTCCCTTGGCTGGCGCTCTTGAAGTACCAAAGCGAAGCACAACCTTTCCTCTGTGGCGGCAGCTTAATCACCGATCGCTTTGTCTTGACTGCAGCCCACTGCACCAGAGGCCCCGTTGATCTGTAAGTTGGCCTCTTAAGTACTGTGATTAGATGCTTTATTAACTAATTTCCACCACTTTAGCATCGGTGTGCGGCTGGGTGACCACAATTTGAGCACTGAGAAAGATTGCCAGTTGTTTGGCGGACGCCGCACAGAATGCCTGCCACCTTATGAGGAGTATGGCATTGCGGATATACGCCCGCATCCCAATGCAAAGCATGGCTCCATCAGTCATGATATTGCCCTACTCAAACTTGATCGTACCGTCAGGTTTCAGATACACATCAAGCCCGTTTGTCTGCCCATTGACAGCACCTCGCAAGATATTGCCTATGATCAGGACTTCTATATCTCCGGCTGGGGCACAACAGAACACAACGAGCCATCCAATGTGCTGCTCAAGGCATTGGTGAAGCGACAAGATCTCAATGTATGCCGCAACTACTATGCGGAAGCTCCAGTGACCGAGAATCATATTTGTGCCGTCAGCGAAGGAGCTCAACACACTTGTCGGGGTGACTCTGGTGGACCAGTGTTCTTCCTGCATCCCTACAAGCAAACAGCACGCTATGTGCAGTATGGAGTCATCTCATTTGGTGGTCAATATTGTGGCGCCAAAAAGAATCAACCTGGTGTGTTTGCCTCGATCCTTGACATGTTGCCTTGGATCACACAGAACCTCAACTGATGATCGCATCTCGAAATGTTGGAGCATATTATTTATTTTAGCATTAAGTTATCGATGCCATTGCCACAGTCTGTAATAGACATTGTTATTTGAACTAGTTGTAAGTCTTGCAAAGTAAATGTGAAAGCATATGAACATGAATCATTCAAGTTTTTATTTTACTTTTATCGTATATCAGATTGGGAAATTGGGATAAGCTTGTAGTTCTTTATTTTCGAGCCTGAGCATTTCTGTAATCTTACAAATTGACAAAGATTCCCAATTGGTTTTATTACCACTACTGAAAAGCTGCATCCGGTTCATAACGCTTGGCTACGACATGGCCGCATAATTCCTGATAATTTTGATCAAGTTTCCATATAAAACGATTCGTTCCCGGTAAAAATTCTCTGAAAACGATTCTAATTCGATTATCGTGAATAATAAATATTTTAATGTTAATGAAATTCTTATTCTTATTCTTGTTTCAAATATAAAAGCAACTTATTTCACAAATTAGAAAGTTCAACTAACCATATAGATCGGTGAAATATACTTGTTTCAAACAAGTTCTATTGTTAAGAAATTTTATCGATATAATTATTAAGTAGAGTTTCACGTTTTCAACATTAAATAAACGAATTTGTTTTAAAAGTTCGCATGTATTTTTTATATATATTCTAATGTAAAGCCAAAACTAATAAAATTTCTCTAAATTCTGAAAATTCGCACATAAATTAATAAAATGTGTTATTCTTGCAAAAGCTTAAAAATTAAGAAATATTGAAAACCTGACATGACTGGACGCTTTAACTTTGACTTTATCACTTTTATTGCGTGTTTACATTATGGAATTGCCCATAAGAATTAATATTTCGGAGCGACCGTAAGCAAAGATTGGCGTTTTATGCATATTCCAATTATAATTTGAATTGATAATTATCAATCGAAGTTTAACGTATGAAACATTTTCTAATTGACATTTCTTTATCGGTGTTTGACGCAGAATTCGAAGAAATATTTAAATAAAATATCTGCGAATCAATAATTGTATCAAAACCCGTATATACAAGTCCAACGACCCATCTGAAACTTCGTTTTATTTTCAATATCAACGACTTCAACAACATTTTTTCTTTACCCGGTCTCTTTCTTCATCCATCTCTACAATGATTCATATCGATTGTGTCTAGCTTGGCGATATCACAACTAGAACTCCACGTTCAGTGAGGGACTGTGACATTGTGATTCAGATAAAATTCTAAAGAGATTACTCATCCTGATAATGGCGTAGGTATGTTTTAATTTGCGGTTTTCTTTTATTATAACTTGTATTACTGCATTTATTGTCCAGCCAATAGCTACCAAGTTAAGCGAAACATGTCGATTACTAAAGCAATAAACAATTAATTTATTTTCGTTTCTAAGCGACCCCAGACAGTCAGTTAGTATTACGTTAGTTCTCGTATGCTTAATATATATGGGCATAACCCCATTTCAACAATTAATCTTAGCTTCCCTGCGATTCACACTGATTGAATGAATATCTATAAAGCGTGAATAAATGATATATTCCCACTGATATTTGATATGGCATTTGCAACATTGACCTATTAATCCAGTTCATGTTGAACTATATAACAAGTAGTGGGAGTTGTCGGCTATAAAATACCCTGTAATGTAATATTATTTTATTTTATTAAATTATTTAATTATGTTGCGTAGTGATGAGGATAATATATAAAGCAGCTTTGGATTTTTACCTAGATGACCCGTTTTATAGAGCAATTTTTAATACGGCACAATATAGTAATACCCTTTACATATGGATAGTAATACGTGATGGGATGGGGCTAAATGGACTTGAACTTGCAACAATGAAAAGATGTTATCATTGTAAAAGGCTTCCATTGTCTCGCCTGGAGCTTTCATTTACCACTAAAGGACCTCCCTGAAAAGCTTCCGATTCGGCAACTAGCGCAACAGAAGAATTTTGTCCACGGACGTGCTAGAGTCACGGGCTATGAACTGGAAAAGTTATTTGCCGTTGGCACTTAGAGGGTGAATTGCACTGCTAATATAAATATTATATAACCTACTCACGATGGCAATTCAAATCTAGGTTTCTCTATTTGCTGTCATTTGGCTTTACGATGCCTTTTTTTGTGAGTGTCGCCAGGACTTTGTTGGAGAACTTCTTTTCCACTTCTGTCTCGTTTAACTTGGATACAATATAGTAAGTTGTTGAAGAATAAATTAGTACGCGTCTTACGCTTTAGTTAAATGTCTACTAAATTGCAGCCTCAATTGGAATACTTCGTTTCCGGCCATAACCGTGTGCGAACTCTATAACTCCGAGAAGATCTGGGACATAAGCGACGATCATTTTGGCACCGAGCACGAATTGTATATCGATGACTTTATCAGCGAGATTGCCTTCTTTCGCGGCATCTGCATGAGTTGCGAGAACTGTGAGCAGCTCCATTGTCCCGACAATTTCACAATGCTGTTGGATGTGGTCAGTATATTGGATTGGCCAAATTTCGCACTTCCTACATATATTTCTATATACGATATAGTTTCGCAGCAAATGCCATGAGCTGATTATGGAGTGCAGTTACCTTAACATGATATTTGACTGCTGCGAACAGTTTTTGCCCATTCCCACGGAGTACGGCGTTTGCTACTCCTTCAACTCACATCAGGCACGCAAGGAGTCCCAAGTGCAATACAAGAATAATCGCATAACTGGCGCCGGCCATCTGACGTTTCATGCTGCCGCTGATATCCAAGTGCATGTGCATGCTCCAATCGATGTGCCATTTCACTTTGCCGAGGGCATGATTAGGGAAACGGTTCTGTTGGGCAACTACAAGGAGCTAATACTGAATGTCATCGAGGTGTTCAATCATGAGTCGGTCGAGGAGCTGAGCAATGAGCAGCGACGTTGTCGCTACAGTCACGAGCATGTCGGGGAGCGACTGGGCATCTATGAGTTCTACAGCTACTCCGGTTGCATAGTCGAGTGCACGGTGGCACTGCATCTGCTCTATTGCAATTGCACCAGCCATTTTATGGCTGTGCCAAGCAAGAGTTCACTGCCCGTATGTGACTATCGTGGTCTGACCTGTTTGACGAACATCAATGAGAAGATTCTGGCTGAGCGCAAATCTTGCGATTGCATGAGCTCCTGTGAGGAGCCAGAATACAACATTATATTCAACACCGCAGATGAGTGGGTATAACAATTAATAGTAATAATAATTACTCAGATTTGTTGGTGACTTGCAGTAAACAGGAAGCTGAAAGAGATGTCTCCGACATCCATGTGGCGCTCGTCGAGTTGCCCACTCAACGTTATGTGCGTCGCGTGGCCAAAACCCACTTGGATCTTTTGAGTAAGACACGAGATTAGCTGCTCAGCATTTTTAAAATATATTATTCATTTTTTTTTTTCTTTTTTGACAGTTTCTGTTGGTGGATTAGTTGGACTATTCTTCAACACATCGGCACTGCGCATTGTGGAAACCATATTTCTAGGTCTGGAGAAAAGAAAAGTGATATTCCAATGGGTAAATCGCATCTACCTTGGCACATTAAAGTATTTACAGATGTTTCTAGGTTTAAAGTAAATCACATATATCATGTTATTAAATTCTAATTGTCTTCCAATTGCGCAAGTATATATATTATATATATATAAAATTGTTCTGATCCAAGATCCGCTGTTGTGTCTCAAAAGCTACTGATTTTCATTGGAACATAAGCCTTCTCTGATGACTGACTCGAATCGGTTGTTGGCTTTATGACCTCCAGCAGGGTTTCCATGTAGCTGGGCAAATAAACATAGCTGGAGAAGATCACTAGTAGAACCACAATCAAAAAGAATCCATCTGAAAAGTAGACGCTTTTTAAAAATCTGGTTATTATAAAAACATATAAATAATTACTGATTAGCTTCTTTTCCCATGGCTCAAACATGTTAATGCAAGTAATGAGCTCATATTGGCGATAAATGTATGAAGCGGTTTGTTTTAAATTCCACATTTTAAATAAAATTGCAATTTTGGTCTGGTTTCGATTCACACATACAAAATATTAAAACAATTTACGAAAATCACGCTGCAGCCTTTGCCTCACGATCGCATTTCTGCGTACTTCTACACTGGAAATTGTTCGGAAAGCTTCCAACAAATATATATATATATATTTAATTTATTTATAGATATAGTTTTGTATGAAAATGATTTATCATTAAATGCAATCTATCAAGAACTTTGTTTTCGCTTTACGACTTCCAAAGAAAACAAAACAGCTGTGTTCAGTGTGTCCCCATTGTTTTTTATTTAAATTTGAGTGTTGTGAAATGGTTTCTGGTTTCATAGCGATCCACTTTTGTATGTGGTTGGCAGCCATAATATTAGTTGGCGCGCGATTTACAGTTACGTACGTCTAAAATTTTTCAGTGCGTTAACAATTATAATAAAATCAAAAATTTTCGGTTATTTATCTAAGAAATGCTTTATCCCAGTGTTTTTATATATAAATGTGTCTACAGATATGTCAATAGAGTGTGAATACCTATTTTTATTCACTTTTAAACTTGCACACTAGAAGTTCCTTGCAACTGGCGTTGTCCCAGTGAACGGAAAGAATATATAATTGTATGTTCACTTGTATTTATACTATTAAATTCGTTTTAATTAGCTAAAAACTATATTAAAGTGGTGTTGAAGTTAATGATGCGCAAATAAATGAATGCGTGATGTAAAAATTATTCGGTGTCTCAGCAACAACTACAGAATGGTGTCTTGGGTGCACCTCGCGGCGCTTGAGTTGTATAGCAACCAGCTTTAAATGGAATATGTAAACAACTGTTATAGTATAAAATTCAGTTACGTGGCGGGAAATTTAAATGCTTGCAAGTGCGAGAGGTTAGAATGTTTTTTTTTTGTGAAAGTGCTTTTGTGATTTAATACAATTATATGAAAAGTAAAAATCTTAATTATACAAGTGACACAAAATTACTAAATGGAATGTATATTCGAGTAAGTACTTTTTCATTTGCCATGCACATTATTAATTCTTATGATTACTGCTTTGTAATTTGTTAAAATGTTTGTTAATGAACCGTCATTTTTTGGGTCACATCAAAACAATATAGCCTGTAATTTGTATCGGTACACTATTTGGCAGACTTAGCCCATAAATTTGCCTTCTCAAGAAAGTGTCGGCAGCGTCTTCTCACTGGATGATGGTCAAGGTAAAAGAATAGCAAACTGAACAGGATTTAAAGCCATTGCGCCATAATTCGCACTAGGGAAACTAGCACATTGGTGTGCAGCTTGCAAGTGGCAACTAGCAACTTGCAACTTACAACTGGCGCATGTAGACGGCCAGCCGTACTGTGCTGAACACTTGCCCAGGCAAAAGCTTTGGCCACAACGACGACGCTATCAATGCCTGGCGGTTTGCCGATTGACAGCAGAGACCGAGTGGCTTGATTTATGCGCGCGGCGCAGGAATGTGGCAAAGTGTAAAAAATGTTTGCACACATACACAAACACACACACAAAGTCACACTCTCACACAGCAACACCTAGAGTCTTGTCTCGGTCTCAATCGAGTCCAGAGCAAAGTCACGCATATGCAGCTACAACTAATTCAATTTCCACTTGCCGTGGTACATGGTGAGGTGGCGGCTGTTTAGCCAAGTGTGCACGCCTAATTGGTAATGTGATCGGCTTTATTGAGGCGCAGGCGCAGTCTCAGTCTCAGTCTCAGTTGTAGTCGCTGTAACTGAAGTCGATGTGGATGTCGTTGTTGTTACTGTTGCTGTTGCTGAATCAGTTGCAGGCTATCGCTGTCGCTCAGCGTAAATCCCATTACGTGCAATCCGTTTCGAGCCATAAACATGTTGCTGCAGCTGCATCGCATCCTCCACAGCAACACGCCTCCCTCTCCTCTCTACCCCTGTTTCAGATGCTGTCGCTGTCTGCCCGCAATTCTGGCTTCCAGCAGCGCAACTTGTCGCTCGAACTTAATTGCCATGGCTGCGCTTATGACTTTCGTGTGCAATGCATCCACATCCACCACATCAACATTCACATCTCCCCGTCGCTGTTGTTATTAGAAAGTAACTTGGCAAAAAAGCTATCAGCATCAGGCTAAGCTTCGTATCGTCGTCATCCTTATGGTTCGCCTGTTGCTGGCGCTATTTTCGACACCGCTTTGGCCTGCCATAAATTGCCAAATGCCAGGCCAGCGTCATGGCCCTGAAAATGCACTCGACGCGCTCTCAGCCGCAAAATTAGAAAAAGTCGGTTGGCTAATTTACTGAGCGCCGCAGTGCAGTTCCCTTTTTGTTCAAGAGTACCTGCTTGGCTTGAAAGTCCATTTTCCATTTCGTACGGTTTTCAATTAAAGCAACTGAGCTGCAAACTTGCTGCAGCTGCCACGACCTCGCGCGCCCAAAGTTCAGGCCGAAGCAACTAATTCCGCAACACCAACGACAGCGGCGATGACGATGGCAGTAACCGATAGCGACTCCCAGGAACTGGCAAACTGCATCCGCCATGAGATAATCTAATTTTTTGCTGTTGTTTTTGGGTTCGTGGTGCCAAACTCGGACTAGCCGTCGCAGTATTGCATTATTGTTCTGTTGAAAAATTGTTATTAATTGAGTTGTTCAATTGCTTGAACAGATCAAAGCCGAAATCCTATAAAGCCATGGGTGGTCGCCATTTGCCATTTGACATTATTGACCGCGCGCTCATTTGCCCAATTTAATTGAGTTTGGCCATCAATAAGCCAATGGCTGTGAGTTCGCGCTGAGATCGCACCATTTGGCGGCCCATTGCCTTGCCTAATTTGCATACACTTTAATTTATGCTCATCAATTAGCTGATTAATTTATTTGGCGTGAGACGCTGAGCCAGTCGCCTGGTTGGCTGTGAGCCATGCTTAAAACGCTTGTCTAATTAGATAAATGTGCTACATTAATGTCGCCTCTTGACATTTATAAAGCGTTGCCGCTGGCCAATAACTTGAATCATTTCTGCTTCGCTTGGCTCCGTTGTTCTGGGTGCCAGGGGGAGGCTCTCCCGTATACGATTAATTACTGTGGGTAAATTTCGCAATATGCTTAATTATGCATCTTTTTATGGCAATAAAAATAAATGTCAACTGAGTAGTCGAAACCGATTATTATAAATATTACCCTTTCTGATGCGTGGGACCAAAGTTTATAAACAATCATTTACATCTGTCTAATTGTGATAAATTTTTCTAATTAGTTTAGAAAGCTTTATGCTTTTAAATTGATAAAGCTGCTTAATTACGAAAATTAGTTCGTAATGAATGAAAAATAGCTAAATATTTTCAAAATTGCTACACATTATGTTAAATTAGTTGAATTGAATTCAGTTTAAATTACAAAAAGAAAAATAAATGTTTCTTACAAAAAGTACACAGTTGTTATCGGCTACAGAATATATATTTCGGATTGTTAAATTTACATTTTCTCAATATCTGATCTAAACGTAGTAAAGCCAAATTTAAGCTGGACATAAATTAGATTTGATCTGCAGACATTTGCGGTATTAGCGTTGGCTTGTCTTTGCTATTTGTTGGCACAGATCTGTGCCAATCAATTCCCACCCCAAATTAGCCAATAATACTGTTGTAGCATAAATGCCACCTGTCCGACAACACGGACATGACTCGATCTCAATCCGACTGCGACTCGTAGAGTAGAGTTGTTGCAACTTACAACAAGCGAGCAGCAGCAAAAGACGCTTCGAGGCTGGCATCGAGGGAAATGGAAAATATTTTAATTAAAATACAACTAAACGTTTACTGTAAGCGATGTTATCCGTTGCATTTCATTCGTTGCACGGCAACAAGGCGGCAGCCACTCGTTGGCTACCGGGCTGCGTGTCTGGCGCTAGGCTGAGTGCAATTGTTGCATGCAACAACATCAACATGTGTCGCACAGCGCCTATTTGAATATATATCAAATCAGTTTAAGATAATTTTCTATAACAGCTCCACGACATACATACATCCATACAGACACACACACACACACAGTCAGACAGTCAGCAAATAGCCGCACATTTTCTGCAATTGTAGATTGGCCAAGTTCGCTGCCTAAGTCTTTCGTTTGGGAGCTTGCTAGTGCATATTTTACGCGGCAGCATTGTGGCGAACGTTTTGTGCGACGTCTCGAAATTAAGTTGTTTTGCATAAAAGCACCATAAAAAGTCGCATGAACGAACGCATGGTTAACCAGAAGTCAAGCCAAAGAAGAAGACGAAGGTGAGGGCAGGCAACAACAATTGTGATTAGAACGACACAACAGGCACGACATGAGCGCACAGGGCAGCCCAAAAAGACACGAAGACATATGACATTGTTGTTGTAGCTGTTGCGGTTGTAGTTGCTCCTCCGTACAAAACGAATATGGACAACAATTGCCCCAACGACAGCGACGAAAATTGCCAACTCAACACGAGCGACGTATGTCAACAAATGGCACTGCCATTAGCGGCCAATCGAAGCAGGCAACAAGGCAACATAGGATTTGGATTTGGCTTCCTGCAGCTGGTAGGCAAATGCTAGCTCGCCAGCAACAACATCAGCGGCAGCAGCAGCAGGAGCAGCAACCGCTTGTTGCAACTATTATCAATTTAAGTTGGCTAATTGGTTTCAAATTTATGGACCTGTATTTGATATTTATGTCGTCTGCTAGGCAGATCTTGCTCTGGCCAGCGAGAGAGCCAGCGAAACGGGCCACAGTCTACGATGACTGCGCCTGCGCCTGCGACGGCGGCGGCGACGGTGACGGCAGCAATTTTAGCCAGTTTGCCTTGCCCGTGGCATGCTGCAAACAACGTAATTGGCTTTCAATTTGCAGCAAATTGTTGCAACAGCCACCACCACGACAAAAACAATAACAACAACAACAGGAGCAAGGGAGAGAAACATATTTAGATTATAGACGGATAAAGTTTATGTACGTTCTGTTCTGGCCAATCGAGTTTCCCCTTATTGCCTCTTCGTCTTGTCCTCAGTGTGTGGCAGGTTTCTGTTTTGCGCCGTTGCCTCTTCCATAATTCCAATGAGTTATATGCCCATCATGTGCACTCGCGAGCCCTTCAAAAACGTTGAAAACGTAGCGCGCGTTAATTAAAAAACCAACAACAACAGCAGCATTCAAAAGCGCCAAAAATGCTGCTAAAATATTTGTTGTTGCCTCTTTGCTGTGCTGTGCGAAAAAGGGCGGTCGATTGAGCTCCAAAAGCCGTTGGTCGTTGGCTTAGCTGTTCAATAACTAAATAAAACACTCAGCTTGCAGATCGCTCTAAAAGCTGCTTGGATCGACGCGTTCCGATGAGAGGCCAGCGAGTCACGGAGGCGGCGGAAGAGGGAGGACGTCCACATCCACAATCAAGCGAAAATTCCAGGCATTTTCTGCTTCATTAACAACGCACAACGCGGCCATTTCGTTTTGTTGGCTTCGCTTTGCTTCGGTTTCCACTGATGGACCTTGTTGCAGGCAGCCATCCCAGTTCTCTGGGTTCCAGAAGAGAGGCCTTCGCTTTTGGGCCTCCGATCAGCAATTGAGCTTAGTTTTGTTTTTCGGCTTTTTGGTATTTTAATTAGAAACCGAAACAACGCAAAATGCATTGCTCTTTCAGCCATTTCGCTTTCTTTCGAAGCCAGTTAGCCAGTTTGCCAGCTTGTTCGATCCTCTCTTGCCCTGTCTCTGTGTGAGTGTTGTTGCCAACTTCTCAACTTGTGTTTCGTTTTCACATTCAATTAGCGCATATTTCAAATGCGGCCACAACAAACGCGCGTCTGCGGAACATTTCAGTTATGCGAAGGCAAACTCAAAACACAACACAGGAAATGGCCATCGATAGCAAAACTAACAAACAATACAAATCGATAAATAATCATATAAACAATGACTGGAATTGCCAAAAAAAAAAAACGAGTGATATATAACTCATTAAAACTAACTATACTTTGGGTTAGATCAACTTTGTTAGTCTTTTTTATTGCGTTTAAAGGTTATTTACTAAGTCGACCAGAGGAAGTTGCCATTTTATTGTCAAGTTTTGTGAAATCAAATGTATCTTCTCCAAATATAAATACTATGCACAATTATAAAATTTTTTCCGTGTACACTATTAAATCTCGTATTTTAATTGTCTGAGTTTTTCCGTTAACCAATTTTGAATTTAATTTGATTGTCTAGTGGTTTTCATTATAGCCATTTGAGTCGTCCTCCCAACTTTTAAATAAATTTCTCATTATTGTTTGAGTTATGTTTTTACTATCATTAATGATATTGCTTTATTGCTGCTAGATCAAAGTTAACTGGCTTACAGAGTGATAAGATAATAAATAAATATTACTAAGTTTATATAATACATGTAGAGTGAGTTGCGAATCAATTTGTTAATCATTACTTAAATACACAGCTATTTAATTAATTATTTTCATCATCATCATCATTAATTATTTATTGCAAACTATATAAACAATTTTATTTAAAGTCTAACATGTGATTTGTTGCTTGTTCTTTTTGTTTACTTTTTAAAATTTTTTGGGCTTAATTCGATTTACGATGCAATTAGACAAAATACAATAACGGTAACTATAGATCTTTACAATTATTTACAACTTATGCAATGCTACCATATCTATATATACAAGCTATATGCTGGCCAAAAAGATGCGCTACATCGAGATATATATATGCGCATTTGGGTTACACTAAATATCACACTGTGTAGGATGTTGCTTAGCGATGGAAATTAGAAACGATCAAGACACATAAGAAAGAGATAGACAGAGAGAGAAAGTAAGAACAAAAATAGAGAAATTACACTAACAAAAGTTTGCAACACAAAGAGTGCTAACTACGCAGCCAAACTAACTAACTAACTAGCTTAAGTAAGTAACTAACTAGACTAACTAACTTAAGCTACTAATGCACTTGGAAATCGCGCCCCGTGCTGTGGCAATGGAATCGCAAAATGCCATGCTAAATGCGAGGAACTTTTTAAGCGGAGAACGAGCTCTCTGTGTATGTGTGTGTTGTGTGTGGACTGTTTTTCCGTTTTGGGTCGTGAGATCGCTGCGAGTCATGGCCCCAGTTTGCTTTCCACCGTCACCGCTCACAGTTGCCCAGTTGTATGTCGACCACTTCTAGACCACCACAGTGGCCAGCATATCGCCGCTCTCATCGCTCGCCGGTGGCGGCAAAGATTTGCAATTGATCGATCGCTTGCCAAAGTCTTTGCGCGGACTCTCCAGCGACCCGACTGTGTTCTTCTTCATGTCCGAGTTCTGCGTCTTGTGCAGCAGTATTTGCGAACTGCGCTTATGCGCCTGCTTCAGTCCCGTGCTCACGTCGAGTTCACGCTCGAAATCACAGGGCGGAAAGAGTGGCTGTGAGCGATGCAGCGCCGAACTGCTCGCTGCAGTTGCCGCCAGCTCGGGTGCGGGATTCAAGCTAAGCTCCATGCCATTGCCAGCACGCAGAGAACTCGTGCTACCCTTCAATGGATTCGTGTAGCGTCGCAGATTCTCCTCGTTCTGCAGGTTATTCGATTTCTCCTCCTCGTGGCGCAGTGCGTCTAATGGTGGCGTCAGATTCATGCCCGAGCTGCTGCGATACGCAAGACGCTGCTTCCAGTAGAGGCTAATGAAAATGGAGAAGCCCACGAGCACTATGAAGATACCACAGAGAACGCCAATGAGCAGACTATGGCTGTTGCCATCGGCCACGAGTGCCGTCTCCAGCTTCACCTCCAGTATGGACGTAAGCGCCGCCAGCTTGGCGTGCTGCAGTTGAAGCTCGTTGCGTCGTTGAATACCATTGAGTTGACGGGAACTAAGCAGTTCCCCTAACAGGGCAACAGCCACGGGAAGCTGCGGATCGTTCAGCTTGCTGGAGGACTGCAAAGTAGAGAATGAAAAAGGAGATGCATGAAGAAAATTATGGCAGAACAAAAAGACCTTATACATATTGTACTAGTTTAACTAAATACTAGAGTTTTGTGTGCTGTAGTAATCAATTAGTCAATGCTTACCACAGTCAATTCGATGGTGTCGTTGGAGCCCGTCTTCACATCGCACAGCACCATGAGCATGCCCTGATCCTCACCGGGATTAGTCTGTGGTGCGACCGGCTGCTTGATCAGCCGCGCGGCGAGCAGAACACGCATCAGCGAGCAGAGTCCTTCCACCGTGGCGCCCTTGCCAACACGCTCCAGATCTAGCAGAATGGTGAGCCGCGCACAGTTCCCGTTGACCAGCGCCTGATTGGGCCAGCACGTGGCCTTCGCAGGCAAACGTGGTGGAGCGACGCGTCTCGATGGCGTCTCCATAGCACGACAATCACCACGTAGGACGCATGGCTGAGAGAGGCAAGTTTCCGTGGCAGCTGGGACACAAACTTCGTGCTGTTTGCAGACACCCGAGAGATTGGAGGACTTTGAGAGTGGATCCAGTTTGATGCAATTGGGTAGACCACACCAGAGATTCGTGCAACGCGATGTGGAATTCTCGCAGACACATGCATTGCAATGTTCATCGTCCTCGTTGCGTCCGCTGAGCGCAGTGTCCAGCCAGTTCTGCGTTTGATTCAGCGCCGCATATGGAGAAATTGTATTGCTGACATTCAAGCAAGCCGACTTTGGATCGGATAGCACTGAAAGTAGAAGAAGGAAAGCAATTGACAAGTAAGCTTAGTTGCTTGCAAAACTCGCTGCAGTTTTTTGCACTCACATATCTCACAGCGCAAGCCGTGACGTCCGGGTGGACAGATGCATGTGTAGCCACCAATGCCGTCGATGCAGGTGGCGCCACCTTGGCACGGCTGTGGCGAGCATTCGTTCACATTGATGCGACAATCAGGTCCCGAGAATCCCTGAGCGCACACACAGCGAAACCAACCGGCACCCGATTCGCATGTGCCGCCATTGTGGCATGGCTGGCCGCGACACTGGTCGATGGCCTCGCCGCAGAAGAGTCCCGTCCAACCGGGGCTGCAGCGGCAGTGCGGTTGCAGTGCCTTATCCGGTGCGCCGGGCATGCAGGTGCCGCCATTTTGGCATTGGCCCGCATAGCAGCCGGTGGCGCGTTCCGAGCAGCGCTTGCCTGCAAAGCGAAGAGAGAGCAAAACGAAAGACTTAGGCAACGAACTACAAGTAAGGCCAATTCTTTTGGCTACATCGAATTTGCAACACAAATCCAAATTGAAATTGAAATTGAAAAAAGTAAAAGTAAAAGTACGCTGACATAGATCGATGTCTGTCTAACTGCAACTAATCCAACTGTATCTCCTACTAATGTTATGTATTTCTAAGACTGTATTTTATGTATCTTGACTTGCAAACTGTGACGCGTGAAATATGCAAAGCACACATTACAAAACAAACGTAAGGCTGGCGAATGGAAGGCCCTTCAATTGCGCTAGGCTAGGCTGGCCCCTGGGCGCTGGCTGCTTGCCTGCCACATGTGGCAAACTGAGACCAATGCGACAATTATTATCGCTCACAGCTTTTGCCGCATTCACCACAAATTGAGGCTGTAATGACTGCCGACTTTCAATGTTCAAATAAATGCGACCGACAGATACACATGCGAGTGTGATGTGTCTGCGTGTGTGTAAGTATGTGTGTGATCAAGTGTGTCTGTGTAACTCACTTAACGTGCTCAGCTCTCAGTCTCGCGCTCATTTAAAGCTACCAAAGCGTTGATAATGCGCCCAGTGAGGCAAACAGACAGGCTTATAGCAGGTTTTATACACTGCAAGTCAGACAAGTTGGTCTCTTGATAACTTTAACAAAACTAACTTTATATACTCTATAGACTGCTATTTATGATTCTACAGAAATGGAAAAAAAAATATAGCACATAAAAATTAAATAATAATATAGTTAAAACTTCCTCACTTTACTACATTTTCCTCAGTTTTTCAATAAAATCCCAAGCCTAGCTAAATGATTCGGTTAGAGTACCCAGTCTTCTTTATGAATTGTTTGCAATTTGCGTCTGCACTTGTTGCGCTCGCCTTTTTGACGTTCACTTAAGCAGCGACTGCTGTGGCAGTGGCAGCGACTCACCTGTCCAGCCGGACATGCATTCGCATGTAAAGTCGCCGTCACCGTCAAGGCAAATTCCACCATTTCGACAAGGATTCGGCGAGCATTCGTTGAGATCTGCGGAAAGTTAATGAGTTTGCTGTTTTGTTTTTTTCCCCTGACTCGGTATTTTTTTGTTTTTTTTTTCGTTTTGGCGGATTACTCACTGTGCTCGCAGAAGGTTCCGGTGTGGCCCACATGACATTTGCAGAAAGTACCCACGTCGCTCATCTCACAACTGCCATGGCCGCTGCAGGGCTGAGCGCTCGGCGTCAATGCCGTCGTTGCAGTCGTTGTTGTCGTTTTCGTTGTCGTCGTCGTTGTTGTCGTTGTCGATGCACTCACATTGGCAAAGCAGCCCTCTGTAAAGGATTAGACTTAATTCCTATTGCTTCCCTTCCATTCAATCGACTTACCATTGCAGGGCGGCTGCGAGCAGTGCGGACGCAGCTGCTCACAGTGTTTGCCCGCTCGATCCGGTGGACAGTGGCAATAGTAGCTGCCGGGCGTGTTGAGACACCTGCCCTGCAGGCACGGCGAAGGCGTGCAATGATCCTTGGCCTCCTCGCACAGTGTGCCCGAATAGCCGAGCGGACAAATGCAGTTGAATTTGCCCACCATGTCTACACATTCGCCGCCATTGCGGCACGGCGATGTGGCGCATTCATCGATATCCGTTTCGCAATCGCGACCCGTATAGCCGGGTGCACAGGCGCAACGATAATCGTTCACGAGATCAATGCAACTGGCGCCATTCTTGCACTGACCGACGCAATCATCCAGATTCTCGGCACACGTGGCGCCGCCCCAGCCCTCGAGGCAGAGGCATGAGAACGAGCCGGGCAAATTGAGGCATTCCTGTGCATTAATACACGGTCCATTCCCCGCCGCATTCGAGGCAGCCACAGCGTTGGTCAGTGCCGCAAGCAGCGCTGCCGAGCTGCTCAGATTGCTGGCAATGATGGCGCTGGCGGTGGTGGTCAGCAGCGTGGAGGTGGCGGGGCGCAGTGAAGCGGCATAGGATGCCTCGCATTCGTTCACATCCAGCTGGCAGACATCGCCATGCCACTCGGGCGGACATTCGCAGCGAAAACCGCCGATTAGATCGACACAAGTGCCACCATGCTCGCAGGGACCTCCAGCGCATTCATCGATATCTGCAGTGGATGAGGGAGATGGAAAGAGATAGGGGAGAGATGAGTGGAGGTTTCGCTTGAGTGCTAAAGCCAAGCTCAAGTGCAAATGTGTTGATTTTGTTGTTGAGCTCTCGCTCGCTCAAGTTGATGTGGCCCAAGGGCCCGCAGTCTGCGCTGGTCTGGTCAAGCAGGTGCCTCTGCCTCTGGCTTTGCAGCGTGCAGTCATTGAACCTGCAGCCAGACTGGACTTGACTAACTCGACACTACACAGAGCCAAAACTCATTAAAGCAATTTCATTCAATTAGGAAGTTCAGCAAAACAAAAAACTTTAATCAAGAAAGAACTTCAAATAAAATGTTTGAGTATTTTTTGGATTTCATGCATAGTATTTCTCGCTGTGTAGCGTATTGGTAGCTGCGTGCCTTGGCTTATCATTTGCCTGAAATCGGGTGTCCTCAACTCAACATCATCTTGTGCCTCTTCCTTCACACGCAACTCATTTGTTTGTTTGCTGATAAATGAAAACCGATAGGCGACCTCTGTTGCCTGACCCGCTGAGGTATTTATAAATAAGGTCAATCACAATTTTCACATGCGGTGTTCAACAAGTTTGTTGCCTAAGTCTTTTGATTTTTAGACTTTCCTCTTTTGAGAGGGCAAACTTAATTAGCTTATGGCTTTTAATTGCAGTTTATTCGAAATGGTTTGAAATGGACGGTGATGGTGAATGTGTTGCTTCGGTCGTGCTCCAATTGGAATGCAAAATCAAATTTGCCAGACCACCGTGGCCAGCAAAAAACAACAACAAGAAGTCGGGTATTGCTTTTGCGTGCGTGCTACGTTTCATTTCATTTCGCTACAGTCAAATGCGTGTGTACTCAATTGCATGATCGAGTGCCAGCAACAAGTCGTCTGGTTGTTGTTGCTGTTGTTGTTGTTGTTGTTGCTCTGAGTGTAGTTTTGGCTGTGGCTGTGGCTAATCGCGTGCTGCAGTCACCGCTGCTGCTGCCCGCTGGCAAATGCGAAAAATTAAATCAAAACTCACTTATTTCACATGTTGGACCCGTCCAGCCGGCCGCACAGCCGCAAGTGAACTCTGCTGCAAGTGGTGGCAGCTGCTGTTGTTGTTGTTGTTGTTGTTGTTGTTGCTGCTGCTGCTGCTGTTGTTGTTGCTGCTGGGAGCTGTTGCTGCTGGCATTCTGCGTCTCCTGCAGCAAACCCGAGAGGCTGCGTATTGAATTGCGACGGCTTATCGGCTTGCCCATGGAGGAGCTCATGCCACGCATGGAACGATATGTTGTCGGTCTGGTTGCATTCGTTAGCTGCAAATGCAAAGCATAGCGAAAGCCAGGACGGCATATTAAATTATTTTATGGCACTGTGCGCTGCAAAGTATCTACTACTATAAATTGAGAAGGGCTTTGGGGCATTACCTTGAGCGTGCATGTGCCGCCATTGCGGCACGGCTGTGTGGCACATGGATGCTCCACAATTTCGCACTGTTCGCCCGACAATCCTTCCGCGCATGTGCAGCGATATTGATCCGGTGCGGTGTTCTCGCAGGTGCCGCCATGCTTGCAGGGTTCATGGGTGCCGCAGTAATTTAAATCTGTGCAAAACGCGAGAAACCAAAATAATGCGTTACACCATCGATAATCCCCAGATCCAGGTGTGTTTTCTCTTCTTTTTTCTTTCTTTCTTACCTTGATCGCACAATATGCCACCCCAATTCGTATCGCAGACGCATTGCCAGGCGCTGCCATTGCAGGAGCCATGTTTGCAGCCCGGATAGACCATGCACTCATTGCACAACGGTCCGCGCCAGCCAGGTCGGCATCTGCAATAAGAAGGTGAAGGTGATGGGAAAGACAACCATAAGATTAGTTTTCAATCTGTAACAATTGCAAATTACAAGCAGCATTTACTAGACTTGCAATTTACTCTATAACTACTCTGCTTTTGATTAAGAAAACGACTTGATAATGGGAAATAATGCAGCCTGCAGGTGGTGTAAGCTAAAACGCAAATGATTGGGATTGATTTATTCGCAATGACGACTAACATTTGAATTCGACTAATCATACAAAATGTAGAATTGCTATACATACTTCCATTTGCTTTATTGATCTTCAACTAACCAATTGCTTTAAGTTTTCCCTTGCCAACAGTAAATGTTCTATTCGCTTCTCACATTTAGGAATGTTGGCAATCTCTGCACTGTCGACTGCTATCGTGTCAGCTGGTTGCCGACACGATTATTACAAGAGCATCCATAAAACGATGTATCAATTTGCATGGCAGCAGGGATGAAGAGGAACGCATGTCGATGTCGCGACTGTCGCGTCTGCTAATCACTGAATTGGGTCACTTTGAACTTTAGCCTTGGCTGTTGTAGACAGCAAATGCTAGGCCACTTTGAGCATAGTAACATAAAGAGCATTCGATGCTGGGGATTTTTTTTATCGCTGTAACACGCTAAAGTGCAGGGATCAAAGTTAAAATTGGCTAGCCATCGAGTTATCGCCATCCGGGCTAACTTGCAACTGCCAATGGAGGTGCTAACTCTACAAGCTGGGGCATGACGTTGTTGGCGATAGTCGATGCCTGCGATGGTTGTTGTTGCTGTCGTTGCTGTTGTGCTTGTGGTTGCTGGGTTTCAGTCTCCAACGAGGGAAACGACTTTGTTCGATGTCTATAATTTATGATTTCATTAAAACGGCAGCCTGTTGTTATCTGTAAACGAATCTATTGCAGCGCAACACAGCGCAAATGGGCCAGCAACGTGCAAACAGCTAAAAGTAATTTTTCTTCTCGTTTATAATTGTTGTTGGCCAGCCAGTAAAGCGAAAATCTGTTGAACAACCGCGGCAAATCTATGGCGACTGGCAAACGGGCAACAGTTGTTACAACTTGCAACATTTGACTGGTTTCTTTCAACTTTTAGCTGATATTTGTGTGATGGTTTCTAGGCCACGCTAATTATTGCTATTTAGAATCAGCTCGCCAGGATCCCCCTTGCCAATGCCAAGGCGGTCTCTCTGTGCGACGGGACGCTGCCTCACAGCCTGCCTCCCTGCCTGCCTAACAGACAGACAGACAGATAGAGAGAAGCGTGCGGAGGGCAGGGGAATAGAGGTTGGCTGCTGGGTTGAGAAATGCAATCATGGCCGTTGGCTCACGTATTCTGTGTTACGCTCAAACATTAACAACGCCAGCCAGCAACAACAGCAACAACAACAATTCGAGAAAACCACAAACGTTTTTTCGTGCCGCCTGCTGCAGATGCGACTTGCAACTGCCAACTGGCAACTGGCAAACCGTTCATGTTGTGTTCTGGCAACAGGCATGACCATTCACTTGGCAGCAGGAGCAAGAGGCATAAAATGCATTGCCGTATCCACCTTTAGCAGTTGGGCATCTCGTGCGGGTGTTTGATTAGCAGCCCAGAGCTAAAAGCCTTCGTTGCCTTAACGTAGTAAGCCTTAGTAGCGGCCACAGTCAGATATGAAGCTGAAAATGTGGAGAATTGTGGCTGGAATTGCTGGTGGAAAGTGCAACATCGATGGCTGTTGATTGCTGATTATAGTTGGTTACAACTTCATAGCGATTGCATAGACGATCTTATTATGGAACGACTGCATGCCTTATAAGGCAGACACCCTTTCAAACTGTTCCCTGGGGACAGTTGAATTCCGCAGTAAATTGTAGTAATCTGTGACCACTTTAGAGTGCTATTAGTTGAACCAAAGTGTTTGTAGTTTCATCAAAACTTAAAGGTTATTTTTGTTTTTTTTACGTATATTCCAACAAAGTTAAAGGATATATCAACAATGTTTCTCTAAAGCTGGCAATTCAGCTTTCAATAGGTGTCAATTTAAGTTTTGTATAATTTAAATAGTTATTTTCTTGACAGCAAAGCTTTTCCTGATCGAAGAGACCCCGGAATTAGCTTAAAAATCGAAGTAAAAGTCAACTGAAGGAGGTTGAATGGTTATTTAAGTGGCTTTTCCCATGTCTCGCTTGTTGGTTGCTTCAGAGGATTGCACAAATCGATGCAAAGAAACTTTCCCAACTATAAATGTGGCACATGGAGATTGACAACTATTTACACATCCGCTGGGAGTATTATTATTACTGTGCATGTTGTTGTTGTTGTTGTTGTTGTCCGCGGCGTCGGCAAGACAAGCAAAAAATAAAAAATAAAAATAAAAAGCCACCCAAAGAACCCCATTTCACTGGTTAATCGCATAGAAAAAAGCGAAGCGACTAGAGACCATTATAACTGTCTCTCTTAGCTTCGCTTGGACATGGCGAGCAATCTGCCCCCAGGGGCGGCAAAGTCAAGCCATTAAGCGCCCCAAAGTTGTGCGACGACGCATGCAGCAAAAAGTGTCATAATCACATCGTTAACGGTGTGAAAGGGGGATGTAGAGTTAGACGTGGTGATGGGGAGTGGGGAGGAAGGAGGAGGGAAGGGGCTTCGTATTCAAGTTAATTACAATGTTGATGTACTTACTCGCATTCACCGGGTCGATCACATTTGCCATGTTTGGGATCACAGCCGGTCTTGCAAATGGCCTTCTCACAGTTGACGCCCTGCCAGCCATTGAGACAGAGCTTCTGACCCTCCGAACCGCAGGCATAATGCCCGAACTGATCGTCGCGGGGACGGCAGAAGGTCGTGCAGGTCGTGTTGTAGTAGGTAACGGCGCATTGCACCCGGACGCGGTAGGTGATCCTAGCGTTGCGGCCAATATGGTCCAGGGTCTTCCACTCCGGCGACGGCAGTATCACGCCCGAGTATGATGTTTCTTCAATTAACCTTTCCGCATCTGCATTTTGGCATTGTGGTTGTTTGGTAGTTTGAAGTCGGTTGTTGTTGTTGTTGTTGATTGTGGTTTGTGCATAGCAATGACAATTGTTGGACAGCCACGTCGACGATGGCGACAACAGCAGCAGACAACGACGATGGTGGCATCAACGTTGGCGTTCCACAAAATGTTGTCAAGGATTTGGCCAGTTAGCATAGGGTTAGGCAAACCGAGTGAAAAAGAGAGGGAGAGACAAAGCTTTAGAGACACGGCTGACAACATTTTGTGCTCAATTGGCTGACAATTGTTGCAGTTGTTGCAGCTGCTGCAGCGGTTGTTGCATCTTATTGTTATGGGCTGCGTCTGCGCTCCCGTATGCCGTGCTAATTAAGCCAAATGGTGTGCACAACACAGACACATACACGAACATACACAGACGAGCAACAACAGCAACAAGCAGTTTGCAACTGCAACAGCGGCAACGTGCAGCACGGCAATTGCCACCGCACTTACCTGGATACGATGTGTTGTACATGTCCAACGCCTGGAGTATCAGCGTAAATGCCTTCTGTAATTGAACGTTGTAGGAGAAAAGATGTAAGAAGACAAGCCACAAAGTGCAATTAGCTACGGCTGGCCGAAGCTCAAATACGCTTCAATAAAATATACAAAATACAATAAAATATTTAATGTAATAAATTCAAAATACTTACAGTTTGTACATTTGCCTAATATTAGTAGTTATCGTTATATAGTTAACTGAATTACCGCTGCTCAGGTGTGAGAAAAATTTGGCTGCGTGAATTTGGCCATATTTACAACTTTTTGGTCCATGAGGCTAATCAAGCATTTGCAAGTATTACCAACGCTTTCTAAAACCATTTAAGCTTTAACAAATTTCGTGACAAATTCAAGTTGCCCGCAACCAGCGTAGGGTAGGGCATCGGTCGCTGCGGCAAGTAGCAAGAGAAGTCGCACGTAGTGAGATCTGGGAGTTTGGAGACTGTGGAGACGTTGAATTTCGTTGGTTTTCGTCTCGGCTCAGTGTTGACGCTAATGGACAGTTTAATCTCAAGATGCTTTGATGCAAATGAAGACAACGGCAACGACTACGACGACGACGACGAGAACAGACAACAGACAACGAACAAAGCGAGCAAACAGACGAACAAACAAACAAACAAAACGAGACAAAGCACAAACAAACACTTTAATTTCACGCAAAAACAAAAGCAACAAAAAAACTTTCTAAACATTGACACAGGGAGTGGTGCTGTGTGGTACAGTGTAGTGCAGTTTGGAGCTGAGGCTGGACAGCAATTTCGACCAGGCCAAGTCCAATCGGCATGCATTGCAATTGGCCGAAGAAAACAAATTTTCGTATTTTGCTTTTTGCTGCAAGCGCGCATAAAAATTAAAGACTTCGTTGCCGTTTGCTGTTGTTGTTGCTTTTGTAATTGCAAAGTGAACCACTGAGCAGCTGAGCCAGAGCCAGAAGATTTCTCGTGGCACAAAAAGCAATTAAACGTCGACAGTCCACTGCAAAGACAACGACGATGACGAGGAAAAGCAGAAGGTTGGAGAGAAGCATCAAGGAGAAGTAGGAAGGGGAGTTGTCGTCTACACCGCTGGATGCCAGGAAATGCTCATTTAGCAAATCGAAGGAGCTGCCAGCGGTGTTCAGGGCAACGTCGCCGCTTGGCTTGTTCCCATGTAATTGGCCTGGCGACGCGACACTAAATCAGTCCAAAGCAGACATTGCCTAATTACACTCTGGCTCTTGTCTGTGCAGTCCCCCCATCTCCTCGTTCTCCTCATCCAATAGCGACAGCAACTTGACACAGTTTGTCACAAATCTACAATCCACAAAACCACAATCCACAATTGCCGCAACTGTCCCACTGTCCCATACTCAAATTTCCATTCAATTTCCCGTACTGTCAACTCGCCTGTCACAATTCTCTGCGCTCTGCAGTCTATTTCTTTCTCTCTCCCTCTCTCTCTTTCACTCGTGCTGTTTGTTCCGGGGCACATGCTAAAAATCTTGATCCGCCCCAGCGGATGTTTTGTCAATTGAAAATGGCGTTGGAAATTGGTTTCGGATTTCACAGACAACAACAGACACGCGCCATTAATGAAAAAAAAACCACAATAACTAATCTAGTGCTGGATTAATTATTTTCATTGTACCAAAGAGGGATGTAAAGATAGAACTGGGTTAGTTAATAGAAAGGTTATAAAGGAAGTGCACGTTTAGCTAAAAACACTACTTCCCTTTAGTTTAGATCACTATACTCTATAATTAATCAAACTAGTTGGCTTTAAATACACGCTTAAGAGTGAAATAGCACTTTTAACTTTAAAAGTTATACAAAATTTAAATAGTTTCACTCAAGATGGAAAAGAGCAATCTATAAGCTTTACGCAATTGGCAAAAATATTATATATTTTTATTAGATGTCGTAAATAAAGAACAAGCCTATTTTAAATGTTCATAATTCTAGCCTAATTGTGCTGTAAATTTTTATGTATTTTATATTGATTTTATACCAAATCAAATCGAGTAGCAAACGCAGGCATATTTATGAACACGTCTTTCTATTGGCCCACTGAAATGTGAACAAAGCCGTCAAGAACCGCTGGCTATACTTGGCCAAAGCAGCTATTAGATACTTGGACAAATGGCCTGCCCACTTTCATCGTTCAGCTTTTTTATCAATGACATTGGACCATTTACGCACCAAATAAACGAAAGCTGCCAAATGGAAGGAAGTAGAGGAGGGAGAGAAGAAACCACAAATATAGCTTGATCTACATACATCTGTAGGGGCTGTTTAAGGGGGCTGGGAGGGAAACTCCAAGTAGACGTACAATATGTGAATGGCATTCATGTGGCACAAACAAAGTGGAGCAAGTCTTCCGAAGAGCAGCCAAATTCCACTTGAGCATTTTTGATGATTGCGCACGCCGCACTCCAAATCAACAACAACAACAGAAATTATTGTCAAGTGAAATTCATTGTGGTTTTTATTCGTTCATTTTTTTCATATTTATATTTTGATGTTGTCGATGGGCCTGTTCGAGTTTTGTATTTGACAGTTACATTCAAGTCTTTTTGGCTTCAGCTGCTGCTGATGATGTTGTAGTTGTAATTGTAGTTGTAGTTGTACGTATGATGCTGCTGCTGTTGTGGCTGCTTCAACTTATTGTGCCTCAAAAGTGTTTGAAGTATTTCATAAGTCATGTTTATATGTTTTGAACGTGCCATTCACTCAATCAACAGTCGAAGTCGAAGTCAAAGTCCCAAAATCGACAACCAAAAAAAAAGAAGTCATTCCAATAAAAAGTGGGACAATTGCGACGCATCAGCCCCCAACAACAGCAACAGCAACAGCACCACCAACAACAACAATAAAAGTAACTAGTCGCTTGTATCGGCAGCTTGATTTTTGAAGATATTTCGTGATTTTGTGAAAGGCTTCTTGAGGCTGGCCAAGTAAATATTATGCAGAATTTGCCAGGGCAAACATTTGCCAGGTTTCAGCACAGAGCACACACACTCACACATATGAGAGAGCTGCAGGCAGGCAACAGTCATTCAGTCAGTTAGTCAGTCGGTCTGTCTCTCTGTCTGTCTGTCTGTGTGTCTGTATGTCTGGCAATCTGGCAGTCAGTCCAAGATTAAAGCGAAACCATAGCGAAGCGTAACGTATCGCCATCGGGGCAAGCGACAAGCGCGACAAGGTAATGTTCCCACGAAACAGGTTGTCCGCACTTCAGGCCACGACCACGACACTGCGCCCCGGCAAACGACTCGACTTCGACTCCAAACTCCAACGACTCAGACTCACAGCCAGAACGACAGAGCGGCGGCCCAAGCCCAACACAGAGTCACAGTCTGAGTATCCAGTACCCCAATGCTCTGACGCATGCGCGCCTCGCCGGCTTCCAAAAGAGACACCATAAGCAACTCAGCGAGTCGCTTAATGTAAACGACGACGGCGCATGCGCATGCCAACGTCGCAGTCGCTGTTGCCGTCGCAGTTGGCGTCGCAGTCACACACAGTTGGCCGTAGATTGTATTAGTATTAGACAGTGTCGACGAAGGCGTGTAATTGTTAACCAAGTTTAGTTTTGTGTTTGTACATTACCAAAACATTTGCCGTTTTTTTTTTCTTCGTTTTTCTTGAACACAAAAAAAAGCGAATTAAACTGGCAACTGGCAAACTACGCCCAAGACAGTTTACATTGACGTTAACTGGCACCGTGCACAAGGCAGCTGGGCATTGAATGCTTTACGGCCCGGTCGAAACCACAACACTCAAATATGCCACGTTTTAGCAGTCATAAGCCCGCATTATGCGCACTTAATTAATGCCCCAAAAACCCAGGCCGAGACGAGGGTGAAGCGGCAGCAAAAGCGGCTTAAAGAGGCAACCGAATAAAATATCAAAAAACAAAAAAAAAAACTTTGAAAAAATAACTCAAAAAAGCTGCCAGAAAAAATAAAACATAATTTTTAATTGCTTTTTATATGCGGCTACCGCAGCGAGTAAAGCGGCTTTTATTTTCTTAGAGTCCCAACTTGATTTATATATATATTTTTCATACTTATTTAAGTATGTGTGCTTGGGGGGCTTAGGACGCAACGTGAGTCAACAAGTTTGTAGTATTTACATCAAGAGGAGGCAGCCGCAACTCAATTCGATTTGTTTTGCTCTTGTTTTTTTTTTTTTTTGTATTTGATTTCTGGCAACCTCTTCTTCGTTTAGCGGAAACAGACATACATCGACATCGAGAGTACAGCGCTCTCTGTATAATAGACTAGTTTTACTTGATACACATAATATGCTGATACTTATATAACGTGCCCCAAGAGCGCCTTATCACATATTGCTGCAGTTGTTGCTTTTGGCGCGAGCTGTTGCCAGTTGCTCGCACTCGGGTTTTTTATGTTTATCGCATAGAAATTCCAACGATGACGCCCTCAGTGCCTCCATGCGGAACAGTAGCAACTAAAGTGCCCGTTAAAGACCCACCCGCGCCCCAGCCTTAGCCCGCATTGCCCCCCCATCACGACGATAGCTCGTGCCAAAAGCGTGTGCGTTTTTTTTTTTTTTTATGAGGTTTTGAAGTGTTGCATGTTGGGAAAGATCAACAACTTACCGTCCAGCGAAACGTAAAGGGTAACACAATGGCACCCACGCCCGGATCACTGAGCACAAAACTCGAGCCGCCAAGTATTTTAGTTGTTGAGTTGCCAAACGAACAACCCGTCGATATGCTGGCGCCTTGTTCCGTCGTCTGATACTCCTTCAGGCACAGCCGAAATGCCGTTGTGCAGGGCGAGCAGCCTAGGAATGAAAAGGAATAAACGTTGAATTAATTGTCAGTAGAGCTTGCATAGAAAGATCGATAAACAATAATACAAATTAGCAGTTACAATCATTCAATAGTTAATTCTTTGTCAAAACCTGCGAAGTTCTAAATATGAACATTATTTTCCGTATGGATTTATTCGGGAAGTGTACAACTTTTGGGAAAGCTTGTTCCGTTAAGGCAGACACTTTATGAATTTACTGCACTCTGTGCTCGGAAATGATTCCACGTCACTCCGACTGATAAGCGCTCAGTATATAATGACCTTGACCAGAGCGATAATTATACGAAAAATGTGTGCCAAATTCAAGAATTATGTAATCGTTTTAAACGGAGAAAAATATTACCAAGCATAAAGTTTATTGCTACCACCGTTTGATTGTGATTCGTTTTAAAAATTCCATATATTTGAAGTACTTTTAAATATCTGTTAAGTTTGGTATTTAGTTTATTGGACTCACCCGTCGTCTTGGTGGCTCTTAGCTCGCTGGGCATGCCACAGCAGTAGCCGCTTAGTAGATGGCTGTTGGTATTTGAGATTTCTAATATTTCCAGCTCGAAGTTGCCAGCTGCGGATATCTGTAAAAATCGAAAGGTACATCATCAGCAATAAGCCGCAGCCAAAACATGTTAACAACAAAAGGAAAACAACATTTCGAATCGTTCAAATCAATCATGGCCCATAACGAAGCTATAATAAGTTACAACAAAAACATAAGAAGAAAACCGAATCCCCTCACTGCTCTCACCCTCTCTCTGTCTCACTGTTTGTGTCTGGACACAATCCCTGCCTAATATCAAATAATATGCTCAACACCGAGTCGATTCGAGTTGAGCTGAGTTTTGGCCCAGAGTTCGTTCGCTTGTTGTAAAAACTAATAAGCCACCTAGGGCGCTCTGATTGGGCCACGGTAGAGGTTTTAATTAAAAAACACGGTGAAACGAGAAAGAAACAAAATCAAAATGGATGAATTTTTTTGTTTTTGTTTTTTTTTTCATTTGGTTTGGTATTTCGAATTTGTTCATAGGCAAATGAAAGGAGATCTTTACACGGCAGACGGCGACTGAGTCTGATAAATCTAGCGGCAAATGAAACATGAAAATAATGAGAAATATTTTCGTAGATTTTTTATTTTTTTTCTATAAACAAAAAGCGCCTTTAACTGTACACTCGAGCGACCGCTTTTGGTGGTTCAGCTCACTTAATCAAATGAGATATCCAGCAGCTTGTATAATTTAGAATGCCTTTGTTAAGCCAACAGCAGGAGTTGGGAGAGTTAAGAGTTGGAAGCTGAAGCTGGAGCTGGAGAGCTCAGGTAGTCATAGTTGCAAATCAAGCGCCTATCGATAAGCGAATTTGCCATCAAATTAATAACACATTAGATGCCGAGTTGCTTGGAAGTTTTTTGCTGCTTGCTATTGCTGCTTGCCAGTTGCAAGTTGCAAACCCCATTGAGAAATGGCACATAAAGTTTAACTATTGCAGCCTAATGGCAACTCATAATTTAACAGCGTCCAGCGTCTGCAGATTGCCACACCATGGACAGGCTTCTGGCTGGCCAACTTCATGCTCAGCCATGGCCATCAACTTTGTATTTTAGGGTTCATTACAAGAGGAGAGTCGGCTTTAAGGCCCCTGCTAAAAGAAAAAAATATGCTAATGAAAACTTTTAGCTTGTGGTAAGCGAGCAACTTTTATGGTTTCATATTTCAGCAAATTTATTGTCACGCAGCGACTGCGACTGTGCTGCAAGGTAGCTGGCTGCGTTGATAAGTTTATTAGAAATAAATTGCAATTTAGCCTTAGGACTGTCCACAGGACTGAGACTAACGGCAGTTGCCAGTTTCGCCAGTTGGCAGTTGCCAGCTTTGCCAGTTGCCAGCTTGCCAGTTGTGAGACGCACCTGTGCCGCAAATGCAACAAAAAAGCGCAGTCAGTTGAAGTTGTTGGTGATTCTGATGCGAGCATTCAAGTTCCTGGCAGCAGCTATAGATCAATCAATGCAGTCAGCGAGTTGCTTGCCACACAGCACTCTTTGTCTTCACGTATCGAGTCGTGTTCTCAGTTCTCAGTTCTTTGATCAGCTACGAGACGCTGCAGCACATTTGGTCAGTGCCCCAGCGGCAAGTTGATTGGATTCTTGATTCGAGAACCGGTTTCTGCCCCGTTTGCCAGCCTGCATACATTGCAGCTTACTGCTTACTATTTATTTATCACATTTCTTTTCATTCATGAGCGGCGGCGGCAAGTGCAGCTGCTGCTGCCCCACAGCTGCCACAAAGTCGAGATTTCTCGGTATCAACGCGCTAATATACAAGACAAACTTTGATGTAATCAATTCGATTAGATAAGGCCCATGAAATGCCTCATACACACAAATTTTGTGGCTAAAATTAGCCAGCGGCATCGTTAATTTCATGCACTCGCAGTGCAATTAATGTGGAAATTTAAACGAACTGAATTTATGCGAATTGACATTAAATTCAATTACGACGAGTAAATGTAATTTCATATCAGAGGCGCCAGTTGCCATAACTTGCAGCCCTAATGAGAGCCAACTGCTGCAGCGATTTGTTGATGCCTTAAGTACTGCGATAAATACCAACAACAACAACAACACGAGACGTAAGACAAACAGCAACAACAACAACAACCGCGACAACGACAGTAAGCAAAACGATCGTGGGAGCTCGTTTCGCCAACTCATTTGGATTTGCGTTTTTTTTTTGCGTTTGCTTTTGCCTTTCGAAAATCTTTATGAATCTTTTTCTCTTACTCGATTGCGATTTGCCGCCAGTTTAATACGCAGCTTATGATCAATAAATGTCATGCCTTATGAGGGGCTTTAGCTTCAATGCGATGCGATCCCAATGCGAAGCGATGTCAGTTCCTGGCCTTAACTGGGTTAATACTCAACGAGATCATATCGGAGAACAACTTCTTGGAAGCGTCTCATAAATCGCCGCATACAAAATGTGTATATTTTAACCCGTTTATTTGCTTAATTAACAACTAAATAGTTGCAGTTGAGCCAACAGAAATTCCTCAGCAATTCGGAATGCCCATTTAGTTAAACATTTCTCATTCCCAGCGACTTTTATCGCCTGAATTTAGCCCAAAATCAATGCACTCAGCTGCCGTTGTCGTTACTCTTGGTGTTCTTACTTTTCATGCTGCTGCGCGGGACTTTAGATAAATGTGTGTAATCAATTTGATAGCCCCTGTGACCATGTGTGTGTATGTGTTCATGTGTTCGAGTGTGTGTGTGTCTGTGTGTGTTGGGGTTAACTCTTTTGGGCATTCTAATGCTGCAGCTACTCGTTGCGTATTAATCAAATTGTTGTTTGTGTTTATATTCCTGATCGCAGCCAACGCGATTAATTTTATGGATCTCTCCGTCTCCCTCGCTTGCGACTGCTGCCTTACTCTTCTATTGACCGTTGGCCGCTGTTGCCTGTTCGCCTGTTTGCCTGTTTAATTGCCCCAAACGGGCATCCGCTGGCATCTCAATACATGTTTAGGCACTTTGTGGCAACACTTTATGATGACTGCGCCCCACATAAATGCCGACTTCTTCGACTACCGTAGCTGGGAACTAACCGAAGACCCAAGACCCAAGTGCCAAGAGCCACAAGAGGCAAAGCACAATCCCGCGGCAAGGTTACAACATTTGATGACCAAGATCAATGCTTCGATAGTTGCTTGTAGCTAGTTAAATAGTTCCGCGTATCAATTCTGTTGTCTCTTTATATCGTATATAGTGGTTGCAACGTGTAGCACAGCTGCATACACAGACTATATCGACTAGCACTCGGTTCACATTGGAAACTGGAGTAGAGCAATGGGAAATTGACTTCTCTTTCTCACCATCAACTGCTAATTTATTGGGAGAGCTTTATTGTTTTTGTAACAGTACTAAAAGTCGAACGGAAAACGAAAGCACCATAAAACTAATTAGTTCGACCGATTTGACCATGCTTGCTCTTCTGGCTTTAAACGTTTTCCATTTTAATCACTTGGAGTAACGAAAATTTTCTTTTGAAAATTTATTGAATCTGTATTTTGTCATTTCCAATAAGGTTATACATTTAAATGTCATGGTTTATTGTATTATGTTTTTCATTTAAATATTTACAGATATTCCCAAATGCAGCGCCTAACAAAGGAATATTGTTTGAATGAAAATACTGCGGTAAGTTAACGACAATTTTTATTATATTGAGACATCATTTTTATTACTTCCTTTTGTGCTTCTTAGTATGGAAAGCTGTTATGAAAATAATGGAAAAACCCTTAGCATTTCCTGTATTTTAGATTATCGAAATTTGAAATATAGATGTCGTATTAAAATATAACATATTACCGATAACTAAAACCCTGACCAAACATACTAGATTTGTTATTAAAGAACTTCCTCGAAAGAACTCTACTCAAAAAAGAAGATCACTTTATTTGGCTTATATTTCAATTGTTTTTTTTTATCAGCTTAAAAGTTAACTATTAAGCTGTTTGTCAATTGTGTATATAATGCTATAACTCTTTACAATTTGGATCAATTCTAAATACTCGATCACTTTTCGATTTTGCTAGTCTACAATTTGTTTTTGGTGGCACCCTCATCCATCTATCGCTTCCCACAGCAACAAACGTGGCGGCTGTTGCCTTGGGCCACAAAAAAAAAGTACCTCTCAAAGTTGAATCAACTCGCATTTTTGGCCAACAACGCAATCAATATCAGGCAACTAAAAGTGAGCACCCGCATGGAATTTGCTTTGGTTTTTTGCAAGTGCTGGTTATGTGGTTGTTTTGTGCTATTTTTTCATTTTTCGCTTACCTTATGGACTAACAATATTAAAATTAAAGCAATTAAGTTGCAGGCAGACTTTAATGATCGACAGTTGTCGATCAGCGACGATCGCAGCGCCGTTGTTTGCCTTTGCCTCGGCCTCTGTCTCTGCCTCGTTCCACACATTCTCAGGCTGTCTTCCGTTGCTGTTGCTGTTGCTGTTGCTGTTGTTGTCGTTGTCGTTGAGTTGTCTTTTGTTGATTTTCGGCGAAAATGTTTTCTAAACATTTTGTACATTCTGTGCGCGATTTTGTTGCCTGCTGTTGCAGACGATGCTGGTTGCCGGCTGTTGTTTGCTGCTAGTTGTTGTTTATTTTAGTTATACAGATGATGTCGATGTGTTTGTTGTTGTTTGTGTTGTTTTATCCACAACTTTTGGCACAAGAAACGCACATAGATTGGCCTTTAATTAGCCCATGCCCTGTTGAATACTTATTTTGTTTTCTCGTTGTTTCTCAGGGCATTTCAGCGCATTTGTTGTTATCACGAGCTTTTCATATTATTATTATTGTTATTCTTTTAATTTAAGTATTTCTCATTTGTTTGCTACGCACACTGCTTGACACTTCCACTTGTTGATATGCGCCTCCCACTGATGTTGTTGGTGTTGTTGTTGCTGTTGTTATTGATATTGTTGTTAGTGCTGTCGTTGTTATTGCTTTTGTTGCATTTGTCGAAACGAAATGGAATTGAAACACACCGAGTGCCTGTAAAATCCATTTCTCATTGCCTTTAAGCACGCATCATCAACGCTAATTGACACGCATTTGTTGCCGCTGCTGATGCAGTTGTTTTTGTTGTTGTGGTTGTTGTTGATGCAACAAGTGCTGGCTGCAACCGCAAACAGCAGCAGCATTTGCCTGCGGGCTGCCGCAAAAACCGCAAAAGCTTTGCAACGTGCAGCAAATGCAAATGCAATTCAATTTATGTTAATTTAACGCTGCTGTTGCAGTTGCAAGTGGCAAGTTGCAAGTTGCTGCCGTTACTGTTGTTGTTGTTGCTCGTGTCTTTGGCCAGCAAGCAATTTGCATCTTGTGCGCATATTAATTTACAGATATTTTCACTCTTGCTCACATTACTCATTCCGTCCTCCCCCGTTCGCTTTTCCCCTTGAGCTGTTTGCCCTGCTTCTTGCCTTTCGACTTGGCCTGTGCCATTTAGCCCCCTTTGCCAGAGCGGCAAAACGTCTGATGATGATCGGGTGTTAATTGTCCATTTAATTAAGTAATTTGCCTCGCATCCTCTTCGCTCTTCTCTTCTCCCTTTGCGGTCTCTGCATGAACGGAAGTCGTTGACTTTGAGTCGAATTTGCCTCGCTACTGCTGTTGCAACTGTGGCAACCGGAAGTGCATCACTCACCCAATGGGTGCACTTGACAATTGGCGCAATTGAAGTTGCAAAAAATGCAGAAAAAGGCGAAAATACGGAAAGGGAAAAGCAAATAGAGAATATGCATTTCATTTGCTAGCTAACCAAATGCGATTGACGATTTAACACCTGTTTGAACACATTTACATTTAAAAATATGTCAACTAACTATCGTTGAGCACAGTATTCAATTGAATTCATTCATCAGTTTTATCAGCTGCCAATTAAGCAGAACCTCTGCTAAGTTCATTTAAAGCTCGCTTCCTCCCTTTTCTTGCTTTTTTGTCCTCAATCTGCTGCTAGCTCTCAGTCTCTGGCTGCTGTGTCACTTTGGCATTATCACCGCTTATTGAAATTGTTGTCGCTATCTTGCATTGTAGCTATTTACTGTGGTTGATGCTGTGCGTTTTGTGCTTGCTTTCGTTCTTTCACTCGCACTTGTTTCATTTCCATTTCGTTTCGCGTATGCTATGCATATACACTGTATGTATGAGTATGTGTGTGGGTGAGTCTGCGTTATCAATGAAACCATGCCATTGCATGTGTGTGTGTTGTTGTTGTTTTTGTTGTTGGCTATTGTGGTTGGACTGTGGCGAAGATTCGCAGTCGTATGCGCATTGTTTGCACTTTTACTTAAGCGCTTTTATTAACAAATTTATAGACATTGTTGTTGTGCTCTGCGTGTCTGCTTGTGTGTGTGTATTGTATGAGTAATTGAGCGTTATTTCCGTTTTTTGCACGCATCACAGTTGAAAATCTCACGCTGAGCCAAAAAGATTTGTTAGGCTTTGATTTATGTTGAGTTAAATCGACAGTAAAAGAAATAAATATAAATCACAAATCACATTCACACACACACACACACATTAACGTATTTGACTTGTT
Organism: Drosophila siamana; assembly: GCA_035047445.1. Classification (NCBI taxonomy): domain Eukaryota; kingdom Metazoa; phylum Arthropoda; class Insecta; order Diptera; family Drosophilidae; genus Drosophila; species Drosophila siamana. The sequence goes on along the minus strand of JAWNPP010000004.1, from coordinate 11,012,085 downwards.
ATTGTTGTTATTCTTTTACTTTTTTTTGTATTAGTATTTTGGTATTTTCGTTGTATTGTTGCTATGATGATTGCTTTTCTTTGGGGCTTTCTGCTTTGCCCGTCATTTGTTGTAATCAGCAAGCAATTCAATTTAATTGTAGCACATTTAACACTTTCACATCATTTTCATTGATTACTGTTGTTGTTATTGTTGTAGAAACATACATTCAGATTCACATTCACATAATCCAATTGGCAGTCAGCGTTATTTCAGCCTTATTTGCGATCTGCTGCTCATCACTGCTTGAAGCACGCCGCTCGACTAAAGCGCGAGTCCTGCGGCGTTTCTTGCCTCGCAGCAGCTCACCACCACGGGGCGGAGCAAATCACGCGAGAGCGCTTAGCCACCAAAATAAATAAGAGAGTCACCACCACCACAGGCGCACCACTAAAATACAGTTGAAATTAATCGTTTACCCAAAAACCGGCGACGAGAATTTCGAACTCGAACGCGAACGCAAAAGCGAATTCGATGACGATGACACGATATCGATATCGAGAGCGAGATCTGGTCTTGTCTTGAGTTTGGCTTCCGCTCGCTGCTTGCGTACGCTTCAGGCGTCAAGTTACGACTGATTGCCGACTACCGACGACGCCAGGCATTGCCCGCTGGGCACGTTCACTCGTGAGCTTTGCTCGCGCGCTCTCTCACGCTCGATGTCTCTTCGCTTGTCAACCGGTTTAATGCTCTCTTTGGCATGCATGCTCTTTAGCGTGGCGCTGATTGGTTGACGTTTCGCCTGCGGACTCACAAGGTGGCGAGGAGCTCTTGGGCATTGCGACGCTGTGACTTGTTAATGGAGTTGCAGCCGAAGCGAAGCTTGGCTGTCGTTCGTTCGTTTTGTTCGTTCGTCGGCTGACGTTGCTCGCGTTGCTGTTGTTGTTGTTAATGTTGTTGTTGCACGCGCATGCGTGTGTGTCTTGAGGCGCTTTTTTATGATTTCAACTTAATTATGTTTATAAACGCTTGACGGGCCACTGTGCCGCATCTCTGCGGCGCTTTGGTGGAGCTGCTCCGCTCTAGATCTAGTTAAAATGCCGCGCAGACGCAGACGCAACGCGACGCGACGCGTCTGCCAATTGCCCAGGCGTTTCATTAGCGTTTTATGGCTTGATCGTGGGCCAGCGAATGCCTGGGGACAACAGCAGTAGGCGCGTTGCACGCTGCACGCTGTACTCTGCATGCAGCACGTTGCATTGCTGCAGGCGCACAATTAACACCTGGATTATGGGAGCAGACACAGCTTCCCGCTACGATTATGATTTGGTGCGCAGTTGACCATTTCGGGCAGCCAATTATTGTCGCTTACCGTTGCATGCCACACACACACTCGCCGGCACAGAGACACTGAGACAGACACAAAGAGGGGCAGACGGTCAGACAGCGCGGCGGCGACTCTGCCCAATTATATGCAACTCAAGTGTGTATAAATCAAATTTAAATGCAACTCTTGGGCTATCGATGTGCAGTTGTAGCAAAACAAAAGACTTAAGCAACAAACTTGGCAATTACATGCAGCCAGGCAGGCAGTCAGGCAGCCAGACAGCGGCAGCATCTTTTGTTGTTACTGTTGCCATCGTTGGCTGTCTTGAAAGCTCTAGCTGTTGCTGTGTTGTTAGCGGCTCATATTTCTTAGCGCGCATATCTAAATATCGAATCATGTCGCTGATTTGCTCTGCCGCACCATTGTTGTTGCCTCGAGGCTGCTGCAACTAGCTGCAGTCTCTAGACAGACAACAACAGCAACCACAACCACTACAACAACAACAAGACACACACTAAATCTCATTGTGCCGTTGTGACATGACTCTTGTTCGACAATAGATAAAACAAATTGACTTGGTGTGTGCCCAAAATGTCTTCTCTTAGCCATTGCAATCGCTAGTTGCCAGTCGACAGACAGTTGCCGCGGCTGCAAGTTGCCCGTTTTGTGGGCGTACTTTGTGCTGGCAACTTGAAACGTTGCCAGCCGCTTCGCATTTTGTTTCCTTTGTCATCTTTTGCAGTGAGAAAAACAGAATCGACAAAACACAACACCAACAAAAACAGCAACTGCACCACAATACCCATTATCAACAGCATATCTACGAAATCCCCAAGCGACAATTGTCCAACAACGACAACAACAACGATAGCAACACTCTGTCCAAATATGTTGCAAGTTGGTGTTATTCTTCACACGGCATCATAAATTTCACGTATAATTGACGCTTTCAGTTATATCAAAATTGGCTAAAAGGCGACGACCAACAGCAAACCACAGCACCAACAACAACAGCAATCGCAGCGCTTTTGCGTTGGTGGCTCTCGTTGCGGCCAGTTGGGTACAGACTACAGACTCCAGGGATTACTTTTGCACGCTCACACACTCGCACTCGTTGTTGTCTGTGTCGTACATTGTTTTTGGCTTTGCTTTACAGCTAATAATAGCCAGATAGGCAGACAGACAGACAAATACACTTTTGGGGGCAGACAGTGAGTGAGTCAGTCAACAACAGCGACAGCAACCGCAACACTTTAACAACAACAACAATAACAGCAACAAGCTCTTACAGGTGTTTCTGTTTTATACCCGTTATTTGTAGAGTAGAAGGGTATAATAATCGAATGTCACCAGGAAGCAAACAAGGAAACAAATTAAACCCCAAAGCCATTCCATAAGACATATCTCAAGTGAAGCTCCTCAGCTATGTTTCTATATTTATCTTCATACTATAAACAATTATGTATCGAGTATCTATCTCTCTATCAAGCAGAGCCAACTAAAGCTTTCTTACTTCTTTTTATGGACTGTTTGCTTTGCGTTGGCGCAGTGGACACGCTTTAATAGCATTTCTTTGTTCAAATTGGCTTTCATTTCTCTCTCGCTTTACATATCTATTTATTATAACTAACATTATATTTTTGGTGTTGTGTTTGTGTTTTGTTGCCACATGCACCGTTTTGCTATTGACAGCTGCACAAGTGGCACTCGAAACATGTTGCCGCACACGCCATAAATCCGAAAATCAAACATATTGAATAATCAAAAATAGCTCAACAAATTTTCAGCTTCAATTCGAGTTCAACCACCTAAGCTACCGCATAGCCCACGCCACAAACCACACACCACACACCCACCCTGTAACAGTGGCAACAGTTTTGTGGCCATTCATGCAACCCCCTTCGCGGCTTTCGCTCATTAAGCAAACAGTCAAATATGTTGCCAATTTTCCAACCAGTTGTTGGTTTTACACCACTCACAAATTTTTATGACAGATTTTTCAAGTGTTTTTGCCGTTGCTGTTGGTTTTTATGCCCTGTACTAGCTGTCGTCGTGGGGTATACTGAAGTGAATATGACAGAAGTAAAGTGCGTAGGCGAATAGTTGAAAGTGCAATAGATTTGCAATGGTTTGACACAGTTCAAAAGTAAAACCATTTTTATTGACTATTCACTCTTTGAAGATCTAAACTTCTCATTGATAATACTCAATGAAGATCGATTATCCTTTTTATAAATTCAACTTCTTACTACTCATAAGCTATCTAGTAGTCGATCATTGTTTGACAATCGGTTTTGTGGCGGCGGTATTGGTTGCGGTGGCGATGGCGGTGGCAACCGAGGGCGTTGTGACTATGCGGTTAGCTTGGATGGCAGCCAGGCGTTGCAGCGTTGCGGCATTGAGCCAGGCCAGGCTATTCGACTTCCAGTGAGACACTGAGGTCTGTTAAGGAAAAACATTGCCTGAGGTTAGTTGTTTATGAACCTTTTTATTGCCTTCTGTTGGTCTTACAGATTTATGCGCCATATTTCAACGTTCGAGTAAGTACTTTGTGTGGTTTACCGACACTGACAGCCGTCGAAATGGAGAATCTCTCACCACAAATATGGTAGTTACATGGCCAAGTGATTTGACTATTTAGTCAAGCTGATTAATAGCTAGATTTCCGCTTAAACTTAGCTAAATAGGAAGGTGGGTACAACAATTAAGGATTATGAGAATTGTCTTATTATGCAATTGGCATTACAAATTAATTACAACGTCTGTAATAGCTGCACTGTCTTACCTAGCAATGAAGTAGATAAAATGAAAATTAAAAGCAACATGGTCATCGTAATTTAGGTGTTCATACTCCAGATGTACAACTTCCCAATTAAGGTGGCCACGATTCTAATATCTATTGTAGTGTCTCAGCATTAACAAAGAATAGAAAACTAAAATTATATAGCCACCCTTATCGCAATGTCGATCATTTATAATCTGCCACCTGAGCAACATTGTGATCAACTCCCTCTGTGACATTGTCACACTTGTCTAGCTGTGAACCTTGCACATGTTGGCCGACTATTATGACAGACAAGAGGCAAGTTCATCAGTGCAATCTGAGCATTTGCAGCCCGCCTCATTTAACCCACCCCAACCCCATTTGCAGGATTGTCGACCCTATCAAAATGTAAATAAAATCAGAAAGGCAAACATGCTTCGTATACGCATCCAAATTATAGCACGAACAAATGCGATTAATTAGCGGGGAGGGATGAGTGCGAGTCACCACAAGATGCGAAACTGCGCCGGCGCGTTGTCGCCCTGTAATCGAAACCACCACAAAGAGATGAGGAAACAAGAGAGTAGCCAAATTGAACTGCGCGTGCTCATGTCGATGATGATGATGATGATGCTGCTGCGGCTGCTGCTTGGCAAGCGCGAACAACTTGCAACCGAGCACGATGTGTCTCCAGTTTGTATATATATTTTTTTTATTTCGTTGAAGGGGAGTAAACGCAACACCCTCTAGCCCCAAAAAAACTAAAGAAAAGAAAAGCCAACGAAAAAAGTTGCATGCACGTGCATATGTCATTTTTTATGGCGCTGTTCGTGTTGCCATAAATCCATAACAATATGACAAGTACAAGTACTTTAGCGGCAGCTTCTCTCATGTGCAACATGTTTGCACGTTCACGCCACAGTCGGAGGCACACAGTGACTTCCAGGGCGTCTCTGCGCAACCAGCGAGCGAGCATTGGGGCCATCGGCCATTGGGCTGCTACCTTTGGCTGATTGCGATCAGCAGCCGCTTACATAGACCAGGATGCTCATTTGTGACTTGGCTGCTGTTGCTGCCGTTGTCTACTCCTCATTTTCGGTGTGTCTACAAAATATTTTGCGCCACTCGCCGCCTGACATGATTTACATGAAGACGCACATTTTTATTACATTTTCGTGGCCGTAAGTGCAACCACCACAGCACCAAACACACTCCATGGCCGGCTCGGCTCCGCTTTGATTTTTGGCTACGCATCGCAACATCGCAACATGGAAAACTCAACAGCTGTGTGCGGGTTGACAAGGGTTAAGTTTTGTGGCCCAACCATTTATCATTTTTTTTTGTTTCGTTGTCTTTTTTATGTTGCTGTTACAATTTTCAAGTGCAGCGCACCCTTCAACAGCCCAACGCCCACTTGTTTGCAATTAAACAAAACAATAAAAATTGTACCAAAGTCATCGGTTGCTGATGAACTGCACTTGGCTGGCATTCAGTGTGTTCTATTCATGGTGGTGGTTTTTACTTGTCAGTGTCGGGATGAATGTCGACAGCGAGGCAGCTTAAGTCGACAGTTTAATTTCGCTTTTGGATTGAATTGAAATTGAAATGAAATGAACGCGACTTAAGATCGTAATCATAATCCTTTTAGAGCCATTCATTGCCAACGTAATCACATCAATTTATTAGCTGATCGAGCTTATTTGGCTTCATTAGCTGGCAATCAAATGTAAAGATCAAAACTCACATAGAATTCTTAATCGTTTCCAGCTTGACTAAGAGTTATGTTTTACATGAAAAGGAGAAATTGATTTCAATTCACTTGGTGTGGTCCCTTGGGATCCCATCGTCAAGAATTTTAACTAATTAAAATAGCTATAAACCTCGAAACTGAAACCGAATGCTGCATGTTGCTGTTGTTGAACTGTGTCCTGCAGTGGCAACAGCATTTTTCAGCATTTCATTGGAAATTTTCATGCCCCAACGGCGGCGGCAGCGAGCTGGGATAAGCGACACGCTAACTCCAAAACCCAAACCCAAAAACTCAGCCTGAGATCCCAACAAATGACTGGCAGACCAGTTTCGAAGGCCTTCGAACGGCAAAAGATGAATGGTTTCAGTTTGAGCCTCAGCGCTGGGCGTTGTTGTTGTTTTTGTTGTTGTTGCTGGCTCTCAATCTGCTTTGGCCTGGCACAGAGCTTAGCTTACTCCCGCCGCGGACTCATCGTCCGTGTCCGAGTCGAACATTGTCTGACAGGCGCAGCAGCAAAAGCAGAACACAAATCGACAGCCGAGCGCTGTTTACTACTTCCACAATGTGAGCCAAAAAAACAAAACCAAAAGAAATGAAACAACCTACAAAAAAACCGGGCCAACAACAACAACAGGCAACAGTTTCAACTCGGCTTGTACTGAAATTACTGCAGCGCATCAGTCGCAGTCCAAGACGAAGTCCAAGTCGCAGTCGAAGTTGAAGTCGATGTTGGACTCCCAGCTCAGTGGACAGCTGAAAAGGAGGCTGGAATTTTTGGTTGCGATGGAAGCTTAAAACTTCAACATTTTTAATTAGCGCCCGCTTTGTTTTCGTTTCGTTATTCGTTGCGTTTTTCACAAAAGCCACAAAAAAACACACAAAAAGAAAACGAAAAGCAAAACAAAAAACGGAATCGATTCCAAAATTATTTCGATTTTTACTGCTCTTTTTCGTTGCTCTTTTTGACCAATTGCGTGCATGCTAATTCTATTTGACTTGCGGCAGAAACTGACTATTGCCAGAGTTGCTTTTGTGCGAATTATAAGTCACTGCATAAAGGAGTGGGTGAATTACAAAAAAAAGCGGAAGGAAGTTAAGTTGTAATTATTGAGGCGAAAATGAACAGAGAGACTTTAGTTTCAGAACTATTGCAAAATCGGAATTTTTCCTCTTTGAAGTAACGCATTACACAATAAGAATATTTAGACAAACTGATTTGAACTTTGTACAGGGTATCTAGTTGCGAATCACGCCTTTGAACGGCAATTGCAGCAGTTGTGGCTTAATCTGTCCCTCTCTTAGTGCCTGTCTCGAGTCTTGGGAGAACGATTTATAGCAAAATAGTCGACCAATTACGCAGGCATGCTCCAACCGTAGCCGTAGCCGTAACCGTAGACAGCAGTTCTAGTCACAGTCAGCTAACTGTTTGGCATCTGGAATAGGCAGTTGCAATGGCAGCAGCAACAGCAGCAGCAGCGAGTGATCATCGTAAAATACCACAAGACATAAATATCAATTACAGGTCCATAAATTTGAAACCAATTAGCCACGTGAAATTGATAAGCGTACCGTTCCAAATGCAATTCCAATAGCAAAGAGCCAACAACGATTTAAGCATCAAATTGCTGGCTGACAATGGCCATCAAGTTTTTCTACCCGCAACGCTTATGCAAACGGCTAACAACTTAATACAAATTGAAAGCGCAAAAGCCAAATGTTTAGTTCTCACATTAAATGCAGAAACGGCAGCTCACACAGAACCAGGATGCTGAAGGCAAGAAGCAAGAAGCAAGAGACAGAGAGAGAAGCAGCAGCAGCAGCAGCAGCGAGCACTACTTAACTTTTCGACACCCAATGAAATTTTCGCACATTACTGCCAAAAGTATCTAGATGCAAAAATATCTGACCGTGTGTCGACGACGACGACGACGACGACGTCGACGAAGAGCTAAGCCCGTTTGCATGCAACTTGCAAGCTGCCTCCGTCTGTTGCTTGCCTGCCTTCTTGACTGCCGACCTGCCTGCCTCATATCTGCATCTACTGGTAGGCAAATGCAATTTATTATACGTCTGAGCCAAGCCAGACTGCAGAGATCGAACCAAACGAAACGAAGCGAAGCAAAGGAAGCGATGGAAGACGGCAACGTTCACGCAAGCCAAAGTTGCCATTTTCTTATTAATACATTTTTAGCCCGAGCCTTTTCGCTGCAACTGTGGCGAAGGTGGTGGCAAGTTGCAGGCAGCGGTAACCACAGCAGCGGCAGCGGCACAAAAATCAGATAAAAAATGCTTCGCACACGATTAGGAATTTTTAATTAAAATATTTTGTACTGCTGTTTGTAGTTAATTTTGTACAACAACAGACACACAATGTGCCAGCAACAGCAACAGCAGCAGCATAGGCACCTGCATTTTATTGTTGGTGTTGCTGTTGTTGTTTGTCGTATGCGTGTAGAACAGCAGAAAGTACGAGATCCGATTTCAATGCCGCAAAAGGTTGCAGAGCCCAGGCAAAGACCCAACCAAGTCCGAGTCCGAGTCCAAGTCGAAGCCCAGGCAAATCCTTTTCGCTGTTGCGCTTTCGTGGCCAAGCCGCGACTCCCCTACGTGCAACATTTCAACCTGCCACTGCGGTGGCAGCATTGATGGGCGTATACATGCGATTCTGTTCGAGCCTTCCACTTTTTTTTTTGCAGCGTCGTTTAGCTTAACTCAACATATTTTTAAGTTGCAATCAGCGAGAGGCAAAAGGGAGAGGCAGATTGAGAGAGGGAGACCCATATAGTCAAAGAGAGAGAGAGAGAGAGAGCGGGAAAGAGGCAAAGAGAGCGAGAGCTGGCGGGGGTGCATCGATGATATATTTAGTGGCAGGCTAAAACGAAAGACTTAAGCAACGAACTTGCGATTACGACACAGCATGGCGCATACATCGAACTATTCGGACTTCCAGTCGCCTCACATATGTATAGCTTGTATATATATGCACATAGTCAAGGCAATTGCTGGCGTTGCTCCACCCGATCGCCGATCACCGATCGTCGCACGACTTTTGTCTGCCCTTTTTTTCTGCTCCCCCTTTCGCCCCTGCGCATTGTGTTTTGCGCGCAAATTGAAGATCGTGTTAAACGCTCAAGTCTCGTTCGCTTTTTGTGTGTGGTTGTTCTGTGTGTTGTTGCTGTGTGTGTTTTATTTTTTCTTTTTTCTTCGTTTTTTGTTGCACATGCTGCACAATGCATCATTAGCGCTTGTGGCAAATGCGTTTGCCGTGCACTCGGCGATGCAAAATCTTAACAGCTTTGCAGCAAGTGCAGCACAGTTCATTGGCATCGTCTGCAATTTGATTATTGCGCCTCATCAATTATGACTAATTGTTAAACAAATGCAACACTCTAACTGCCAACTGGCCAACAACCAAACAAATTGAACAACCAGTCTGGCCAACAAGACACGCAATGCCAATTTGGCCAATAAATTTACGTTTTGTCAACGTGCCCCGCTTTTGTGTGCTGCAGTTATGACAAATCTGCGGCAACTTTTCGGCCGTGCACAGCATCCACAAATGTTAAACGTCTCACCCCAACGTCGTATTGGCTCTTTAAACCCCTCTTCATGCTCTTCTTCCATTTGAAGTCTCCACCTCAGTTGTTGTCTTTCAGTTTTGTGGCTGTTGACACAACAAATATGGACGAAGTAAACACTTTGCGGCAATTGTAAACATTTAAAATGCAAAATGTGTCAAATAAGAAAACAGTTTTTCAGTCCTAAGTCGCGTTTCTCTTTCTGTCTGTCGGTCTATCCGTCTCCCTACCCATCTGTCTGTTGAAGAAAAATGTGCCTCAAATAAAGGCTAAATAAAATAAATTTACGTTTTGCGTGGCGTGAAAAAATGCGCACGCACAGATTTTGTAAATGAAGGCGAAATGAGACAAATGACAACAATAGCAACAACAACATCAACAACTCCCAAATGGAACGCACACCCGATGTATATCTCAAACAGAGACAAACAGTATGCAATCCATGTACATATACTTAAGTATTTTACTGGAGCTTAAGAGCTACGAGGGCGGCCAACAAACACTCAATTCGTTCCATTGACATTTATTGTGTCACGAAATTTCGATCTCTTGTTTTGTAGTCCGAAAACAGCAGATAGTTAAAGGAAGAAGACAGAATGTGGTTGCAATTGACACGAGTTGAAGCGCTAACAATGTTTCTGAATGGGACTTTGAGGACACGTTTTAATGTGGATTTAAAAGGAACTATTTTTCATTTACATTCAGAGTGAAATAAAATAATTAATTGTGTCTACTTAATTGTTAAAATATTAGTAAGTGTTTATTAATTATTCTACTTCTACTTTTACTACTTTTACCTCTACTTTTTTTTATTCAAAAGAATTCACAGTAATTCATTCAGGCAGGAAAATGACAGTCTGATTGCACAAGGCACTCAATTTGCTACTATTTTTAAACTCGCATTCCTGTATGTAGTGCAATCATAATAAAAAATTAAGATCATTTATTTAAACTTTAATTAGTCTGCAATTGCGATCATTGAACTCAGCCGACCTTCTGCTTACCAACTGGCCAAATGTTGGCCACCAACCATTTTAAGCATTCGAGTGCAAATTGAAAGCAAACATAAATTCTAAAAGCATCCAAAACTCACCTTGAGCTGCCGTTCTTTGCAATTCCCCAATTTTATGTATCATGGCATATGGTCAGCTTATGTGTGCCGCGGTAAGTGGCAAGTTGTGTTTAGTTAGTTTTAGTTGGGCTTAACTTGTGTGGTGACGACGCCTATAAAGCGAGTTCAAGATTTCCATAAAGCTTATAAATAAAATGAAAAGCCAGCAGCAACATTTGAACTTGTTTTTTGTGTTTTTTTTTCTTACATTACAAATGTTGTTGGTATTTTTTGCTGCCTTTTTTAACATGCATGTCGAGTGTTTGCGACGAAAAAAGTGGAGCAGCAACATTTTTGTTTAACTTGCTACTAAAAAACTGAAAAAAAAACACTGAAAACGAAACCAAAGGCCGGGCTAAGACAGCCGTAAACGTGGCTTTAATTGTGCATTATTTTAGTTTTAATTTCAATCTCAATTGCAAATTGTTGGAGTCTCACAGCGAGTGAAGTAAAGAAGTTAATGTTGGAGTCGAGTTCGGTTTTCGAACTGATTAAAAATGCAAGGCAAATACGCTTCATTATGGGCCATTTTCCAACGCATGTCACTCATAGCGAGCACATATTTCACTCAGTGCTCAACGGCTTTGAGGCAGGCGCAAGAGCGCATGCAAAGCAGACGTTGTAGGAGTCACAAAAGGGGAGAAAGAGGAAGAGAATGCAAGGCAGAGGAGCCTAAATTACAAGTGCAACGCATTCCCAGGGCCGATTTCATCAAAATGATAAAGAAGACGGGGCCAAAATGCCGCCAAGTCAGTCAACTGACTTGCCGCTGTTGCTTTTGCTGTTGCTGTTGCTGTTGATGTTGCTGTTGCAGCAGCAAAACTGACTGACTGACAGGCCTACTGTTTGCTCTGTCTCCAGGCAAACCAACCAACGACTGGTCAGTTGCTATCCCTTCGGCTGGTCCCATCAGCAACAGCACCAACAACGACAACAACAACAATCGAAACATTTAAGCACTTTACGCTACGCTCCACTTGAGCTGCGTTACGTTTAACATTCGAGTGCAAAATCAACACAAACACAAACAACATTACGCTGAAGAAGATTTAAATGCCTATCGCAGCGACACATCGACAATCGTAGCCGGTCAGCGTCACCATCTCTCACCATCGCAATCCAAATCGCTGATCGTCGCTCGGCTGCTTTGCTGTTGCTTCGTTCGTTGCTTGTGCCTTGTGGGCAGACGCGGTGGCACTTGTATTTGGTATTGATCTAATCTATCCACGTTCAGCGCATGTACGCTGCATGTTGTGCTGTCGTAGTTGTTGTCTCGGCGGTGGTCTGCATAATGACTGGCCCATGGACAACATGGACAACTTGTCTGCCCACGCAGCCGAAATGCAGCAGCCAAATGCATTGCTTCCCCCTTTCGTCTTGGTTCTTTATTGAGAAATTACACAACGAAAATGAGGTGTCAAATTTGAAGTTTGTGTGAGTCTATCATCTGCATAACTTGACGGCCAAGTTCGTTGCCTAAGTCTTTTGTTTGCCCCAACATTTACGATGACAAATATGGGCTCGAGCACAGTATTCTCTCTGCGCGCGCACTCTAAAAGATTCTGAGCATTCGACACCTTTGGCAAACAAAGCCTTAATGAAGTGCGTGAAGAGAGCGAGAAATGTTTATAACCAAAAGAGCCAAAAGCCAAATGGAGTGTCTAAATTATATGGTAAAATACACACATAAATATATAAAAGAATTCCAAGACCGACTTATGCTGGCTTAAAGACCTACGTTCTAAGTCAAATTAAAAGCAATTTAAAGTCTCAAATAGAAAAGGAGATGCCAAAATACAAATACATTCAAATACAAATACATTCATTTACACACATCATCCCACCATTCCAAAAAGAGACGATTGACCCAAGAGACGCAACGAAGCGATCCCGAAATCAAACGTAAATACTTTCATATAAACCTCGGCTCAAACGACAGTTTGCTCCAAATTAAAAAAGTATAAAACCATAAAGACGACAATAATGACAGCGCGTTGACGGTGACAACGACCATCGTCTCTTGTTGTTAATGACGACCACGATGATTATGACGATGATGATGATCGTGCTGGTGATGGAGATGATGAAGGGGCTGGGGATTGGGTATAAGATGGGCAGCGGATTGCTGTCTCTACGCGCACGATGACACAGGCAAATGTCTTCTTTCTGGCGGCATAAAACACACCGAGGGTCGCTTCGATAGTTATGTGAGAAAAATTAAAAAATTAAAAAAATTATTAAAATTAATTTACATTCTTTGAAAAGTTGTGTATGTTATTATGCGATTGTATAAAGTGGAGGCAAGCAACTGTTAACTTCATAATTTGATCTTTTAAGAGTCTCAGCTTGCATCTAATTCGTAATCTAGCATGATTAGTATTTAATTACATTTCTGTGCAACTTCTGCAAGTATTTTGAAAAATTCCATTCAGTAATTATATTGCCTTGTATTGTAAAGCATATTAGGCTATTGTTGTGTCAACCCTCGCCATATGCCCTGGTCGCATGGCTCGTTTTTATTTGTATTCTTTTTTTTGTCGCTGAACCTAATAATCCTCATGACTCGCATATCAAATGACAACAAATTTACTCCAGACTAAGTGAGAGGAGCGAGCGAGAGAGACGCAGCTGGAGAAGGGAAAGGGGTGCTGGAACCTATGGTGCCGCAGCCACAGTCGCAGTGTCAAATTGAGCGACAATGGGCGACAAAAAACGAAACGAATGAGACGAAAAAAAAGCGGGGCACAGTGGGACAGTGGCAGTTGCGAGCAACTGTAACGTTTTGTTGCCTTTTGTCTGTCGGTTTGGCTGCTTCCCTGCAGCATACCTCGGTTTCTCTCTCCATTCCCCTCAGTGAGTTTCTGGCTCTCCTCTATCAGTCTCTGCGTGTGTCGTCTGTGTGTTGTGCATTTGCCGCTTTAATACCTTTTAACACTAATCGCATCGAGCGCAGCGCAATCAGTTGTGATGAGAATATAAATAAAAAACAACACAAAAAACAAAAAAAAAAAAAAACAGGCGACAGAACCTCTCGCATATCGTCGCTCTAGTCACTTTGCCCATCGTTGTCGCTGAACAAGAAATAAAAATCGTTCAAGTTCTTTGCCGAGGCCCCCGGAACCTGAAAGTGTCTTCTGCCCCAGCAGAGTCCAACACCCTGACTCTCCGATTCCAGCTCCAAACAGTCAGCGTCTCTGCTCGCAGCTTTACTCTTTTTTTCGGGTGAGATTTTCTCACGTGTTGTTTGCATTGCTTTATTTTTTTTTTGTGTTTTTGTTTTATTTCTGTATTTTGTATTTTGGTTTTCGATTTTGTTTCGCCGTGTTTGACTGCTGCTGCTGTTGCTGCTGTCGGTCTGAAACTGGAGCTGAGCTCTACTCATCAGCATGAAACGAAGATTTTTATGAACGCAGTGAATTTTTATGTTTCCATGATGAACTGTGCACACGATCCATGATCCAGAGCAACTTACTACCGTCCACTTGGCCACTGGGCGGCAACATGACTCAGACTCCGACACAGACTCATTCAGACTCTGTCTCCAGCGCTGTGTTAATTTTGGGGCAGTTTTAGCAAAAGTTTTGTGTTTCCCAGGTCTCTAAAATCATCGAACAGGAAATTGCCACAAATTCTTGATGAGATTTACTATGTGTATTTTTGTAGCCTTAATGATTTCTATTTGATTTCGTTATATCACATATGCAGATACACAACTAACTTATATACACCAAAGCATATGTATGTATATTTATATCTGTAGATCTGTCTGTATCTTTGTATATATCATTTCGGCTCAGTGATTTCTCCCCAGTGCGAAAGCATTCACAGTACGTGGTCATGGCCAGCTGAGGCAAAGGCAAAGGCTATAAGTTCAGCTCAAGCCACAGGCTTAGCCTGAGACTCCAGGCACCAGCTCTTTTGCTGGAATTCCCTTGCAACACATGCAAGAAATCAGTAGATCACGAAATGAATAGCCATAAATACAATGCCAATGGCTGAGCCGACCAAGCTAGGGACTAGCACAGCAGCAGCACCAGCAACAGCAGCCGCACATCAGAGCACTGGATGTGTTGCTATCCAGTACACAGACATACGTACATACATATAGACATATATATAGACGTATGGTTAACATTTCTGCCATTTAGCTCGATTGCAGTTGCAAACATGCGATTTTTGAAGAGCTTCGATTGGCCTTAGAGCAATCCACAACAACAGCCACAGCAGTCAAGAGCTTCTGCATCTCCTTCTTCTCTTTCTTCTCACGGCATGCGTGTAAATCGCAAAGTCATAGATTGGACACTGCACTCCGTCTGGGAAAGCAGAGAATCATTTTGTCTGTGCCTGAAATGACCTGAAATCAGTCTACGATTGCTATGCAAATATAGCCATGTTATAAAATAATTACACCTTGATTCCTTTTGATTTGAAATCGTTATATTGATGATACAATTCCTGTAGAAGCAGATGTTGAACGTTCATGGTACTCTTTTCACAATAAATAAGGAAGTAAATTCCTACACCAACGGTGAAGAACGTGTTGCAAGCTAAAGCTTGTAAAAGCATTTGTTTAGTGTTTTAGCTTACGATTTTGTTGCATTGGTTTACTTCAATAACAGGGTAATAAGGATAGAAGGATGGAATACATTACTTCTGTAATAAAGAAAACAGAAATAGTTTAAATTATTTATATTAAACAAAATCTCATCAAATCCTGCTTGAACGGCTGTGAGAGTATATACAGAAATACCTTTTGCGGTAAATGATCCCAGTTTTATGGCTAAAAGTTCCATAGATCTTCGAGTTTGATATTAATCTGTGATGAAGAGAAACTTCTGTGGGTTGTACATGTTATTACTTCAAATACGAAATACTAAAAATGAAAACGCCATTAAACTAGATCAAGCCAACTTCTGGGGATTGCTCATGTTCTTACGTCAATTACGAAATACTAAAAATTAAAAAGCCATTAAACTAGATCAAACCAAGTCTGCAAATTGTCGGAGAGGATTCCCAATATTTTGCATCCAACAAGCATAAGTTAACGTACCTGTCGAGGATAACGTATGTATGTGAGATTTGTTGTTTCTGCGTCTCTCAGCTAGATGAATGTGTGCTTTATGGGCTTCAAACAAAATAATTCCGTGGTAAGGTCATAAAATGTCTTGTTCTGGAGTTACAGCAATGTATAAGACTCCAATTTCCAAGCTAATGCTGATCGCCGTTTTCAAACTGCGTTTGAGCCTCAACCTGCACCACAAACTGAGACTGGATTGCTGCGTTTTACAGTCGACGAATTGGCTGTAGCTATAGCTATGGCCATGTGGCAATGGCAGCCATAAACAGCAATTTCGCAGCCCTGACGACACCCGCTGTTTGCTTGCAACAGGCAACATGCTGCACCAGCAGCAGCAACAGCAGTAAAAATGCTGGAAAATTAATTAATCTTCACATGCAACTAAATTAACGCATGATTGCCGGCCAGTTGGAGGCCTCGAGCAACGTTGCCAGGAGCAAGAGCAGGAGCAGAAGCTGCCTCCAAGGCCTGTCGTGGCCCGAGGGGATTTATTACATTTATCGGAGCAATCGAATTGCGTTGCCAGTTTAAGATTTATACATAAATGTTTATTATTTCTTTGCCGTTTTTTTTCTCTTTTTTTCATTTCTTGTTGTTGGCTTTTTGGCCATGCGGAAGTCGAGGCGCTTCGGTCTGTTAGGCCAGACTCCTAATTAAACGATGCGATCCTCAATTTATTTGACTCGATTCGCGGCTGTGACATTAATGAACACGGCGTTGACATGTTCGCTGTGCCACGACAACGATGACACCTTTTGGACCCATCGACCAACAAAACATCGACAAACTGACTGAATGCAAGGAAAATGGGAAATCATCAATTAAATTAGTTAAAGCGTTGTTTGGTTTTTTTCGGGTTTTGTTGTAGTACAGAACATTTTGCCCATTTGTTTGTTAGCCATGCATTTCGAATTCGAACGGCTCATTTGCATTTTGGCCAAACTCTTTGGCAGAGTCGGTGTCGCTGTTGCTGAAGTCAGCAGCTCTTCGTTTGGATCTTTGGGCTCATTTAAGTGTTAAAAATGGCAGTAACATGCGCTGCAAAATGTTACTTTTTCGTGCCTTTTCCCGCTGCCTCAATTGTTGTAGTTGTTATGTGTTTTGTTGGCTTGTTGTAAATGATTGCGGCCACGTTTGTTGCCTCAGTCTTTTGTTTTAAATATTAAACGTTGCTACAAATCGTTGCCAGCTGCTGCTGTTTGCTGCCACCCCGCACCCTAGCTACCGCTGTTGCTGCCACAGAAAATTTGTCATTTTTCCCAGCGGTTTGGCGGCTCATTAGTCAGGAGGCTGTCGCACATTTTCGTGGAAGCTTTCTGGCTGGATGGCTGGCAACCAGGTCTGGCCTGGACAGAAAGCTGCCACGCGATGACAAGGCAGATTAGAGCACCCCAGTCACATGCACAACGAGAACAACAACGACAACAACAACGACACTGTCCCAACAGTCAACAGGCAGACAGGCAGGCTGGCAAACTAGTCAACCAGCTCGGCGCGACCCACAAATGTGTTTAGACCATCTTGGCGCGCCAAGGGCTTGACACTTTCTGTGGCGATTTTAATTAGAAACAAACGTTTTAGTTGCCGTTCTGACCCTTTTGCAGTGCCCATTTTGGGGTGTTATGCACTTGGCGACAATTGAGTAACATAGGAGAAACACATAGAAGAAAAATAAATTGTAAATCATTAGTCACAACTCAATTTAATTTGTATAAAAAAAAACATTTTAAATTTGTGGCTGATAATTTATAAGCAAATGTTAAATCTATTGATATAAGATTTCACAAGTAAAAATAATAATAATGCCATAGATACAATAACTTTAAATGCTCATTATGTTGGTTCTTAACTAAACTTAAAACTAGTCAATGACTTGTACACATTGTTTTTCATTGAACTTAGACTCAAGCCTCATTTCAATAGACAGCATTATAATAGTAGCAAGGGTATTTAATCTTCTTCGGGCTGAAGTTAGTTATGCGATGTTGTAGCTGTGGTTTCGTTTTGTTGTTGTTCGTTTAACAAGCAGCCGCCGCGTGGTTCGCACGCCTCACAACCACTCTAGAGCTCTGTGCTTGGGACTAGGGCTGTGGTTGGAAAAGCGACGGCGGTGTGGCTTGTGGACAAGAGTTAATGTGCTAGGCAAATATGCAGTTGGCCACTTACCACTCGAGAGTCAAATTATAATTTCATGGCTTATAAAACTCATATTTGTGTTGCGTTTTATGGAATTTACTCGCAACTGCTTGAGCGTGTATTTGTGCGTGTGTGTATCTATGGGTATTTGTATGTTAAACAAAACGTAACTAAAAACTTTTTTCACGCTTCTTTGTGTCGATGCCTTTGACTCTGGCTTATATTTTTTCATCTTCTCTCCCGACTTTTTTGTTGTTTTCTATTTACACGACGCCAGCATCGCCGCTTGGCAAACAGATTTTAACGCTTAAATGCTAAAAATCATTGCCAGCGGTATACCGAGAAACACGGAGGGAGAGAGTGAGATTCACAGAGAGAGAAACAGAGAGAGAGAGAGAGAGAGGGATAGGGACTCCCAGAGGCTCCACTTGTAGAGTTGGTGAGCTCGCACCCTGAAGAGTAGAGAACAAAGCGTAAAGAATTTCTAATTAGAAGTAAGACTCCAACTCAGGGACTGCTGTTGTCCCATGCTCTGCCCCCTTAGACCACAAATTGCAAAGGAAAACAAAAGCTATGATGTTTATTGTGCAAACAGCGCGTCGTTTGTGTTGTTTGCGCAAACAATTGCCACTCAACACTGCGAGAATAACAACAAGAAGAAAACTAGTAAATAAAATGGAATCAATCGTATACCCGAATCGATAGTCAGCTTGCCACACGGCCGCATGCAATGCAACGGCAACAAAAACACAATTAAAATTTAATGACGAAAAGGCGGAATATCATTTCCAGTTGCACTATAAAAATGTGTCGATTTTGGCCCGACCAAAATGAATTATGCACATGGCCAACGTCACTAAAATGCCGAAAATGGCATTTTCCTAATAACTACAGCGCAGTGGTTGGCCAAAGTAGCTACCAATCGCCAACATGTGAGATGATGTCCAGTTAAAGCAACAACAACAATATCAACAGCAACTGCAACTGAAACCAGAGTTCCGTGGGCCACGATGACGGTTATGGCAGCGACTGACAGTAAATTCGATTAAACCGCAAATAGGTTTGGCCAAGCGAGGATCAGCTGGCCTATGACTTGCCAGACTAAAGATATCTCAAAGCGCAAGTACAGTGGGTCACATTGAGCAAGTTGGTGGGCAGACAGTGATGAGCTAAAAACATTATTGAATTTCTAAACAAAAAAGTCAAAAATGTCAAAGCTCCAAAATATTCACAATAGTTAGTATACCATTTAAATGACTTCATTGTTTATTTAATTTTACAATCTGTAATTCATTGAAGTTGCTGCCCTCATTTTAAATTAACAATCATCCACTCCTTGTATTAGCCAAATAAAATTCCTGCTTATATTTAAGAAATCTTTATGAAATTGCTTTCATTACTTCTCACTTGATAAAATCGCAAATTTGGTATATTATCAGCAACCATCGCATTTGGTGAAATCTTACAACTTGTCTCCACTGTGCCATGGCGGCATAATTTATGATTTCATTAAAACAGCAAATTTAATCGAATGAAGCTGAAGCTGAAGCTGCAGTGTTACAAAGCTGTCCAGCTTCTTAGCTGGTTCAACCTTTCAGCCAGCCCATCCCAGCCCAGCGGACAATCCAACGTCTTGACTTGGCCACAGACGTTATAGCCAATCTATCCGCAACTGGCCAATAAAGTGGCACAATCGTGCGCACTGTGGACGCTTTTTGATTGAGCAATGATCTCGTTTGGGGGTCGTTAATGCTGCTGAGCGGGTGGCTGAGAAAGAGACATAAGAGACAGCGTCTGAGAGTGAAAAAGAGGGGAGACGGGTTCTACTTATCAATTGTAATAGGAGCAAGACTTGTGAATCGGTCGAAATTACAACTTGCTATAAAAAATAACCAAACCAGCAAAGCAATCGCAGTTTTCTGTGCTGCAGTTGCCGTTCTCCGTTCGCTATTCGCTGTTTGCCATAAAATAAGTTAGTAAATCGACGCCCAGCTCACGTTCTGGGCGAAATCAAATAAAATTGAAAAGCGCCAACTTTTTGTTGCCGAATTTCAAGAAATATCGAACGAAGCCGAACCAAAATACCAACCGATCGTTGGTTGGCTTAATGTACGAGTGCGACTTGAAATCGAATCACGTATTTTGTGTTACACTTTTGTGGTTGTCGTTGTTGCCAGTGTTAGTGTTGTTATTTTAGTTGCTGTTGTTGCGGCTGGCAAATCCCAAATCCCATTGGAGCTGAGCCGAAGCTCACTTCGTGCGCACCAAAGTGGTATATGTATTACTTACTTACATATAGATAAATATATATAATGAGTTATACCCTGTATTAGCAAGAGCAAGGAACATCTCAACTAATAGGCGTTTGGTATACATTAAACAAATTTAAGATTTTAAATGAGAGTATTTTGAAATGGCAAATATAAATTCATAATATATTAATAAATTGACGTTATTTTATTGTCAGAAGTAAATTGTTTTGTGATAATGTAGACTTATTAAATATGCGATTAGACAATAAAGTACAGAACATCTGCTAGTCGATCGGTCTTCCCTTTTTTCTCAAAATCCACTGATGATGGCGTCCATGTTGGCGCTTCCAATCCACCTCCCACAAAAGTGGCCAGCAATAACAGCGACAACAGCAACGACGACGGCGACGATAAAGACAAAGACAATCAATAGACAAACATTTCGCTTGTTGTTCGTTCGATGCGAAAAAGGGAGAGGGGGGCAAACGAGGGCAGGGAATCAACAGCGTTGTAAATCAAACGGAAACTGAGCGCAAAACAAGCGAAAACGGTATTGTTTCCAATTGGCAAAGTAAAAAACCTGGGGAGGAGCTCAGCCCAGCCTCACTCAGTGAGTCTCGAGAGTCTCTCAGATGACTTCAGCAGATGGCCTCCGGCATGGTTCAAGTTGCCACTGCAGCGCTGACAAGCGGCAAGCATGTCGACCACAGCGGTGTGCTACAGTGCACGCCCGCTAAAAACGAACGTTCTCTCTCTCTTTCTCTCTCTTAGTCTCTTTTCGTGTGCTCCCTGTGTGTGTGGTAACCCTTTGACCTTTTAATGTTGTGCTCAAATCAAATCGAAAACTTTTCCGCGTGTCCGCTGCTTGGGCGAAGCTCGCATCACGCCCGTCTCTTGATGTTTCCTCAATTAACCTCATTTTATTTTTAACTTTTTGTTGTGTTTCTTTTTCTGATGTACCCCAGGGCGTATGCGCATTGTCGCCATGCTGCTATTTGGCCTAAAGTCAGCTTACACACAAGGTATTTGCCATTCTGTTACAATAGAAATTTCCTTTCGCCCATAGCCAAAAAAAAAAACTTGTACTTAATTTAATTGAAATGGCAATGGGAAAACTGTTAAAGGCTTAAATGGAAAAGATGTTGTGCACTGTAAATAAATATTAAGCATACGTCGCCTGGTACAAACAGCGTACAATTTATTTTATTTTGTTAGAACATTCACTTTCAAAAAGTCAGTTGAAAATGCCAAGTTTATTGCCAATTTGATGTGGACAAATTAGACAGAATGTAACCAAAGTCGAGTCGAACCCATAGTGCTGAGAGACCACACACAAAAAGGCATCTAATTAAAACTGAACAACAACGGGGGATGCAGGCGTAGAGAGAGGGGAGGCGGGGCGGTCTTTGAATGCTACTGGTATTTGGGCTGCTGTTTCTGTTGGCTTCTCGGCGACAAAGAGGCGTTGCAGCCCAGGTTAAGTGAGGTTATGTTATTTGTCAATTTGTTTCTCCTTAACTAGCGACAAGCGCTTGTTGTTGTGGTTGTTGCCCCCAGCTGCACCCGCTGCCTCTGACGCTGTGACTCTTAGCTTGCTCAGCCCAAAAGCAACAAGGTTATTAGGGTTAAGTCACAGGCCGATAGAGAAAGAGGACTCTGGAGAAGACAAATTAGATAAAGCAAGTATTGAAATGCAGTAAAAAATAAGAGAACTACAAGAGTTATCTAAATGAAAGTACGATGCAAAATTAAGAAAATAAAAAAGATTCATTGTGAGAAATAATCAAAAAACGAAAACTAAATATAATTGTTGGCGACATAAATGGTAATGAAGATGATGATAAGTAATGAGCTAAATTGATATTCAGATAAAGAGATAGAAGAAAATCCGAAAAATATCAAAGTTAGCTTAATGAGAAGGATAGAGATGAAACGGAGACATAAAGGCGGGGATAAGGAAACATTTTTAAACAGAAATGAAGTTAGACGGATACAGGTTAGAGCAAGCGAAATGCATACACATAAAGACAGAGTCGGAGGGTGGCCCACACACAATTTATGCCTAATTTAACCTTTTTAGTATCCATAAACAAGCCAGAGGCCAGGGCCCAACGCTTTGTTGAAACACTTTAGCCGGTCGCCATAATTTCTAATCAAATTAAATATGCATTTTGGTGTTTAAACAAAGATCAAAATGGATGAAAACGAGCGAAAAAACTTGTAGCACTTGTCAGCACAGCCGACAGGCAATAAAAAGCGATACGAAAAACCATTTTGAAATGTAATAAACATTAATAAATAATCGCTTGCGTCGATTGATATTTGCCCCTTTTTGCGTGGCCCGCTGTCGTTTTTGTTTTTCGCCATTGTTTGACAAAGTTTTTTTTTTATTAATTTAACAATAAAATGTTTATGCAAATTATCAAAGCGTAAATCTTTTGGCTTTTGCCGTTTGTCGTTTGGCGTTTGATGCGGCAGCGTTTGCTCGAAATATAATCAAAAAGCAATTATAATAAAAATTCAAGAGCTAAAATATGGGCAAAAACCCCAAGTTAGAGAGTGCGATAGAGAGGGTAAGATAGCGAGAGAGAGATAGAGAGACGAACAAGCGACTAATGAAATTATAAAACAAATGTTGCCTCATTATCGGACACTAAACGCCATTAAGAATTCAAATTTCATGAAATGCTTATATATTTTAACTTGATACTGAAAGAGATAAGATTGTTTCTTTTTTCTTTGGTTTTTGGCAAAACCAAAATTTGGCATCTATTATTTGATATGTTTTGGCCACAATTTATGTGACAGTTGAAACTGGAAAACAAGCTAGAAATGTCAGCCAAGTGGCCAATGAATTATAACACAAGCGTACACATCGTTTGGCCATCAGCTCTGGGCCAACAAGCCCAGCAACTAGTCAACTTAACGGCTAGCTAGCCAAGTAAGCAAAAACTGAATGAAAGTATGAGCATCATCCCAAGCGGCTTTCTATCCCGAAACGCATATCAATCGAATTAGATGGTGCTTTAATCGTATTAGGGCACAATTCGATAACCAATAAAGTCGGCGAGTTAACGGCAACTTTATGGTCAAAATACGACAAAACTGTCAAATGGTCGACAGGTCGATCGTTGCTTCGATCGGTCGCAGCAACAACTCATCGCATATTTATTTGCATAAATGTTTTTTAATTTGAATATACGAGCTGGAGGCGAGGCCCCAATGCCGCCGTCGCTGCCACAATTCGAATAATTCACACCTCATTCACAGCATGTGTTCCCCCTCCCCCAACTCTGCTCACCTGACAGACCGCCTTGTCCCTCTCTCTGTCCACCACTCACCTCAGGCGTTTGCTCTTAAATGTCAGTTATGAGTCCAACGTCGACGATGACAATTTCTTTGACGATTTTTAGAATTTCTCACGCTTTTATCAAACAGATTTCCAATGCAAAAAGACCGTCAATAAAATGGCGACAAACTAGTTGCAGAAATTGCCAGCAAATTATTATGAGTTTTTAAATTTTTTTCCGCTTTCTTTATGGCAAATTAGTTGCAGCAATAAAATGGCAAATATATAATGTCCACATATAGTGTGTGTATGAGTGCGCCAAAAAGTGTAATAAATATTTTAAAAAGAAAAAACAACTAAGAAAGCTGCAGTCGAGTGTGTTAGACTACGAGATACCAATTCAATTACTAACAATTGAAAAAATTGTTATCAAAAATTGATACTATAAAATGAATATACACCAAGTATAATAATTGGGTAGATTTGTTACTAAAGTACTAAAGAAATTACGACGCTTTTTTAAAATTCGCTCTAAAAACTTTACTAATTTGAAGAGCTATGATTCTTATAGTCTTCGAGATCTCTTCGTTCAATTGTCGGAACAAACAAGACTAAAAGATAATATTCAAATTGAATGCCACTGAGGTATATACACCCATCTACATTATAGATAGTGAGTATAACAAAAACAGCGTGCCATGCAAATAGCGCAACGGGCGTAGTTGTGGCTCCCCTCCCTCGACGCTGCAGAAACTGCCGCTACTCCCCCTACAGCGCCCGGCTTGTGCTGTGCTGCTTGCGGTCCGAGGCAAGCGTCCGACGGCCTCGCAGATAGTCTGGAAAATCGTTGTTATTATTTATTGCCGCCGATATTTTTATGTTTCGCCGAAGTCGTGACTTGGCCAGGTCGCCGTTGCCAACGACGTCGACGCCGTCGTCGTCGTCGCTGTCGACGGCTAGACAGACAGACAGACGAACAGAGAGCAGGAGCTAGTAGGTGTGTTCACTAGCCACCGACTGCTGCTGCTGCTGCTGCTGCTGTTGGTGCTGAACTGACCGACCATTTGATGGACACTCGATGAGCACACTTCTTGGAATGCTTTCGACGAAAATGACGCTATAACTACGCGAACGTTTGAGTCGAATCGACCACGCATGCAACCGGAAGTTGCTGCCACAAAATATATCGAAAGCGAGCTGACTTATTGTTATCCCCGGTCAACAAACAACGTGAAAGCAACTTGTTAACTGTTAACGCGCTTGACACAGGAAAGCCTTTAGACATCATCGATGCCTATTAGCTATTCCAATTATTCACATCGCTACAAACACGCATAAAATACACTCACACAGACACGCATGCTCATAAGCATGCAGAGGCATGCCCCAAATGGATACGAGCAGAACCATGGGATGACAGTAAATGTTGAGTAATGCGTTCGATTTGGAAATGAACGGCAAGTCAAATCGAACATTGAATGCCCTAACTTTTGTTACAGCTGCAAAAGACATTTAAATGAACTTGACTTACTGACTATAAGTTATCGTCAATTATATATAATCAATTGTCAAGTATTCTCTCACTTAAAATCGACGTAAATCAATTCAGAATATATTAACGGCCCAATATGAAACGGCCCACAGACGATATCAATTGACATATGTTAGCAGAGCCTCTCGTTATCAATTAGTGTATATGCATATCGAGATTTGGATGTCGTTGACATTGTCGCGTCGCTTGTTGGAGTTCGATTTGCTGGACACGATCGAGACAAAGTCGCTTACTTTCGCTTGGTCATGAATATTAAAGACATTAAGTAGGAACAATAACATCTACCGAGGGAACAGGGAACAGGGAACAGGAAGCAGGGAACAGTCGACGGACACAGCACATGACTGGCGAAACTGAGAACAGGAACAGCCCCCAAAAAAAAAGTTGTTGCCAGTTGCACTTGATGCACCTTGGCTTTATGGGCTTGTGAAAATGTCTGGCCATGTCAAAAGCATCGCAGCGTCATACAACAAACAACACAAATGGCAAGGGAGCAGAGGAGAGTGGTTAACAACAGGGAGTTGTAAGAAGGCGAATGCTGAAAAGGATTTCGTGTCGTTTTGTCATCGCATGTTCCTTGTTTCGATGGCTGGCAAATGAAAACGTGAGCCGTACTTTCAGCGTTTGCTGTTTACTTATAAATATGCATTTCTCGATCTTTTTTTTTTTTTTGTGTCCCCCTCTTTTTGTTGCCATATAATTTAAACAACGAAGCCCAATAAACAATGCCGCAGTGGGGTCGACAAACCAACCAACCATAGGCAACTCGCAACTGGCAACTGAAGTTGCAATTTTGTTGTCAACAAAACGCCAAAGAGACGCGGCAAGTTTGCGCCGCCGATCGACGCGGCAGATGCCATCAAATACTTGAGAGATGAGAAGCCCCTGTGAATGGATGGATGGCTGATGATGATCCTCTGGCTTGGATCAGTTGAAGTTCACATCATTTTGATTCAAACTTTCATCCACTTCAGCACCACCAGCATCATCACAATCATCATCATCAACAACAACATTATCGACGTTGCCGCCGACTGTGTCAAGTGTCCAGACGTTTGCCGCTTTCCTTTCAGCCATGTGCTACATTTAAATCATTTATAAAAAAAAATTCAAAAATCAAAATGATAAAGAGCCTGAGGTAGGGGGAAGAAGGTGTAGGAAAGTGTAAGAAATTCGAAATCGTTTAGTTTGAACTTTATAAACTACGCATACTGTTTTACATATATGAGTAACAAATTCCCGATCATTAAACCCAATTGCCAATGGGCCCCAAACCGTCTTGGTGCGATCCCTTTTCAGTTCGATTATTAATGATTTCCGTTCAATTTTTCATAGATCAATGTATAGTGCAAGGTCATCAAAAGACGTGTTGATTACCAACAACAATAATAACAACAATAAATTAATAGCAGACGAGCCAGCTCACAGAGTCGGACAACCCGCGGTTCCCGCGCACCGATCGACCAAAACCCAAAAGCCTTTGTCTGTTTACTTACCCGAACCGCGTCTGTCACGAAAGGTATAATATAATTAAAAAAAAGATCGCATACACTGTTTTTTGATCTTAAAAATAAAATAAATTTATATACTTTTCCTATAATGTAATCAATCGGGAAAGTGTTGAAAAATATATTTTATTCTGTATCGAATATTCTGGTTCAGGTATTTTCAAGTCGTTGTAACTTTCATCTGTTCATTTGTTAAAGCCTTTGATCGATTGCGCTTTGGCAGACAAATCTATTTTCCATGTACAACACATTTTACATACACAATTGTGTTTACCAAACACAGAGAAAACGGGTAAAAGATAAATCGCATTTCGTTTATTTATAACAATTTAAGAGGCCATCAAATTGTACAGTAATTTCCAACAAATTTGTCGATTCATTGCGCATTAATTTCACAAAAAAAAATTAAAATAATGAAAATTGTGATGCAGATAAAAGCATAAGTAATGAAATTTGTGATGAAGATCAAAGTTATGGATATCATTGTAAAATCGTTGGTTGTTGAAAGTCGCGAGCAAAGCTGTTGAAGTGATTAAGGATAGATTAATGGCTAGATGGTGTGGTGACGAAAGCATGTTGAAAAGATTTACAAATTTCAATAGACTTAAATTAGATTCATCGTGTTTTTAGACTAAGTCCTGCTAAGTAGTGTAACTTATACTTTCAAACTAAACCTGAATTATGATTAGTTCTTTTAACTGCTTTCTAGACAGAACGTTGCATTGAAATGTGTGTATATTTTATGGTGTCATTGAGACACAAAAGGTTGCCGTTGTCGTTGCTGGGGCTGGTAGGCAGTAAGTTGCAAGCTTATGCCAATGAGTGGCAAATGTAATGCAACACTAATTGGCCGCTCATGAGGCGTCTAATGCCAAATGCAGCAAAACTGGCCAGACAATGGCCCAAAACCTGAGCCTCGCTCGCTGGCAGCATCAAATGCAACTCGTTAAATATTTATGAGGAGCACGAGGTGCATGCATACCACATGCACACACACACACAAACACACGCACACACTAACAGCTTAGCTTGTCCAGATGTGTAGTCCATAATTGTGCACAGATTTTGATTTGGAGTTTGCCGCTGCTGAATGTGGCAGCTCGCCGAGCTGTGGCTGCAACAGTAGTTGCCACGCCGCTGACTTGCCTTGCCCCTGGCCAGGCAACACCTGTATACATATACACACAGACTCACAAGCACACACATGTATACACACCCAGCGAGTATAGCTGTAAAATGCAAGGCAAAAGCAAAAAGGCAAAGCAAAAGTACGTGGCACATAGCTCTCGGCCATGCACGAAAGGCGCAACACTTGAGCGTTGCACGGACTACAGGATCGCGCAGCGGCAGCCGTCGAAGTAGCGATCCAAGCAGTGGCAGTGGCGGTTGCAGCAGCCTGCAAGCAACCTGTTTCGTGGGAACATTGCCTACTCTGGGGCCCTGACTCCACCTCTGACTCCCGATGGCTTGTTGTTGTTGCATGCGGCTCGCGCTGCAGCAACGTTGTCTGACCATTTGCTGCCCTCTCTTTCTCTTTCTTTCTCTCTCTCTCTCTCTTCGTTACTCTATGGCATTCAGCTTCGTCTACGTCTGACTGACGAACTGCGGCAAGATCGCCTCTTTGCTGCCTTTTCCTCTTCCTCTGCCGTTGCCGCTGCTCATAAATGAAACCTGTTAAATGAATGAAATAAAGTGTTATTTGCTCGACTCACAAATGTTTCTTGGTTCGTTCTTTTTGGTGCTGTGGATTATGCGAGCCAAGGCGCGTCTTTATGCCACAGCCGGACTGCTTGCCTCTCTGCGCCTGTGCCTGTGTCTGTGTGTGTGTGTTTTATGTGCTTGTTGTGCTCCGGTTCTTGGACTTTTGTTAGCTTTGGAACGCAGCCTCAACATGCCGCAACCTGTATGAAGTTTAATTTGATTTTATACTCTAGCTGCGAGTTATATAAATTGAGTAGGAATTATGTAACGACAACGTCAACAAATTATATAGAACGCTATCCAACACTCTGTACGTCAGCCAGTTTAAGTTTTAGAGATTCTGAATGAAGCCTAACATACGAGCCATAGTTTTTATGTCGACAAGAGCTTCAAGATCTTTTAAATTTATTATGAAGATACTGTAAGAAACATGACATCTTTATATAAAACTTATTGTATAGAATTAAAGAAAAATGAAAAAAAATGTCTATGTTGAATCAAACATTCTGTATAAAATGGAGTTTGTGTTATTGAGTTTTTAAGAAAGACACGGCAAGTGTATAAAATCTTCGATGTACTGATAAGCGTTTTTATTTAATTTTTTTCATCTAGAGCTCGCTTTGCAGCCCTGCCCCGTGCACAGGGCTACCAATGACTTGTAAATTTTTGTATTGTTATTGCTGTTGTAGTTGTTTTTGCTGTTACTGCGGCTGCTGCTGTTGTTTTTGTTTACCTTCCAGTAGTTGTAGCTGCATGTTTTTTGTTGTCTCTCAAGTTGGTCTTCAACTTGAGTTTGAGTTTTATTTTTAACTTAATTTCTCGTCTCTCGGCCAATGCGTAATTCATATTTTACTTTAAGCTCCAAGTTCCCCCATAATTCGCAACTTTGGCTGTTTTGAGGGGAAGCCAAACCATATAATTTTAACTCGTCTTGGCCCAAGTCGTAATTGCCTTTAGTCCCGGCTTTAGGCCAATAAATGCGGGCTTTACATCATTTAAAGTCACTCGGCAGTCGTTTATTATTTTGGCTCGTCTCGTCTCAACTTGGCTGGGCCTGGAGATTGAGACTGCGTCTGAGATTTACATTTTATTGTGTATGTTTTAATTTAAATTTATATGTATTTTCCCTCCTCTTCTCTCTGACTCTTCTTTTCTTCTCTCTCTCTCTCTCTCTCTCTCTCTCTCTCTCTCTCTTTCTCTCTCTCTCTCTCTCTGTTTGGGTCTCTTTGTCTTGGCCAGCTGTTAAAAATGTTGGCTTAATTCGACAATTTAATTTGGGTTTATGCCGCTAAATACGAGCACAATCTCTGTGGCCATTGATTGAGTTTTGGCTTATGTGAAATGAGGAAGCTCTGCTGGGCGTGTTGACCGATTTTTTTGTTTTGTTTTTGGGTGAAATCTGAATTTACTCATTTTATTTTATTAAGACTTGCAGTATACATGCCTGAAACGAAATTTGAAAACGAAGTATAAAAAAATGTTTCTTTACAATCAGCTAAATTAATTTTTAGTTTCGAAAAATTTTTTGATATAAACATATGTTCAAAATTATATTGCGTTCCCAAAATTAATTTAAAAATAACAAAATTATCAGCAACTTTCTTATCACCAAAAAGAAAGTAGAAATTTGCACATTTTATTAAATATTATATAATAAACAAAATGACATCATCGTTATATTTGCTTCATCTCATTGATAAGAAAGAACACTTAAGTATATATTGATTCATATCATAGCAACTTGTCAGTCGTCATTAAAACATAACAGCGAGATGAACATTTTTTTGGTGCTCTTCTGTGCAGCATTAAGTTGTACGTTGACAAGCTCTACAACTGGAGGTAAACTACAGATGGATTACATAGTGCAAAATATGTAAATAATTTGTGTACCTCAGAAAAGGTCTATCGTATATTGGATGAAAAAGTAACTTGGATGCATAATCTTCATAAGTGTCGAAGACTTGGCGGAGATTTGGTGGTCATTGAATCCCATGATGAATTAATAAGGCTTTCCAATAGACTAAAAAACAAAGGCTATGGGGAAAAAGATTGGTTCTGGACATCGGGCAATGACATTGTCGCTCCTGGAACATTTCTATCTAGTACTACGGGGAACCGCTTGCCGTTTACACTGTGGTCCCACGGCCAACCCGATAATGCCGGGGGCCATGAGGATTGTGTACACTTGTGGCTAAAGGATGGAATCTTTAAGATGAATGATTGGGTTTGTCAGAATAATGCCAGAGGCATATGCCAAATGCATCTTCCAGTGCAAAACCGTACAACTACCTAATTTAAACTTCATGTGCGTAACAAATTTTTGTGTAATCTGGTTAATAAAGATCTTTGGCTGCCACGGGTATTAATCAAAGCACCAAAGTGATCGTTTTCTCAATGTTTTACGCTCCAACAAGAGACTCCAATTGGATTCCATAATAATTCTCTTCTCTCTTGCTCTCGCTGGTGATCTTGTTCTCTGCGGGAGCGAGAGAGGAAGCTGGCGCAGTCTGCAGACAGGGCGCCATACACTTTAGTTCCACCTCAAGGCGAAGGCAAGGCAAGGCAAGGCCATACACTAGATAATTTCTCTATCTAACTATGCAAGAGTGTGCGTATGCGTGTGTGTGTAGCATGATGACTAACGGTCCCGTTTACATTTTGTTCCCATGAAAAAAAATATTTAATTTGATTGCGGTTTTTATGTCTTCATTAGCAAAACGCTACAAAAGCAATAAATTAAAGATTTTCGACTTCGACACACGTACATATCCACATACATACATTTACACACGCACACACATACGTTTGGTTTATACGCTCCATGCCTAAAGATTAACGCTTGATTAATGAACACGATTATTCATAATTTGTTGCCGCGACTGTTGTTATCATTAAATAATTGAAACATTTTGCCTGTGCCTCAGCTTGTGATTGTGAATGTGAGTGAACATTCAATGCTAATTCGCATTCAATTTGGATTTAACGATCATTAAAAAGTGAGCACAAGCGCGAGAGTGATCGCGACATGAACATGCACAAACATGCGCTTCCTTTGCTGCCCATTATTGATGTCGTTTGCAGTGCTTCTTCCTCGGTTCCAGCATCAGAGCTGAAGCACCTGCATACGCCTATGTATACATACATATATGTATATATGTATATATATGTGTGTGTATGTGGCACACAGCTCGTCAATCAATTGAAGAAGTCCGGGCGCAACCGGTTTCAGAATTTTTATAGGGTATACATAAGAGTATACTTTGCCTGTAAACTCATATCGCTTTATAGCCAACTGCATTGTAAAATCAAACGTAGCCAGCTGAGATTATAAACATCAAGTGTTGAAATCAACAGAAATTGTGCTACATAGTGTTGGCAACTAAACTGAAAAAACTGCAAAACGAACGAGATTAGCAGCTATTTTAATTTAGTGCTGCCAACTAATTGGCAATTGTAAAACTGGACATATGTAGATGAGCAACAATGGTATGCCAACGACTTTGTAGATTACCAACTAACATAGATGACATCTTAGAGCAGCCATTGTAATTTATAGTGTTGTCAACTAGAATGTATTTATGCATATGCAAGTAAGTTGACAAAAAATTGAGCTTGTTTGACGATGTCATGAGTCTTTTAAATCAATGAATAAAGAGTATTTGAACGTGTATCAGTAGCAATTGCTGCACTTGTTCCTTAACAATATCTTATCTAAGCATGTGTTGATTTTTCCTGCTCAACGAGGCGGCGCTTTTCCAAACGCTGTCAACGCACGGCGCGCACAGTTCGTCGAATGATTTGCAGATTCTGTTTGACAGTCGATCCGGTTTTTCATTAATGAACATCGAGACTGAGAAACTGGGTGGAACACACGCACTTTTGCGAGACAAGAGAGAGACGCAGCGAGATGTCGCCAAGCGACGTCTATGGCTATTTGATTTATGGGCCTAGTTAAGGGGGTTGCTTTGCAGCAACAACAGCAGCATCAGCAGCAGCAACAGACAGTAACAAATACGACTGCCATTCTTCGGAGTAATTCGAAAATCGAAATTCGAATGCGCTTAGTCAGTCAGTCAGTCAGTCAGTCACACGGGGAGCCAAGAGAGTTAGCTGCAGAGAGGGCTCCCCTAATGAAGATAATTTATTATGCGATGCCGTTTAATTAAAATCAGATAAGCAAAGATCGTTCGCTTGCTCTCAACTCCTTCAAGCTGCACACTCGAACACACCAACTCACTCACACACATGAGCATTCATGGCCATCAGCATGTCGAACCGTTTCAACCGATTCGGCAAGAGAGGCTTTGTCATCTCCTCCTCCTCCTCCTTCTCCTTCGCTGCAGTCGCATTCCCAGACCAAAGGAAATGCTGATGATTGGAAGTTGTTGCGACTGCTACTATTGTTGCCGTTGTTGTTGTTGTTGTTATTGTTAATTTCCCAGGCGCAGGCCAACAAGATTTCGCGTTAAGTTCAACAACTTGAAGGCAACAAAGTTGTTGCCGGTCAACGTCGCGCCATCGTCATCGACGTCAACGTCGGTGGCAACTTCGGCTGCCCCTTTTTTTTATTTTCTCGATTGCCGTACATGATTGCTATTGGTTCTTTATCAGGATCTTGTTTAGGCCATCGCGCGATGCTTTGTTGTCTTTGACTTTGCGGCTTGGCTTGCGGTCCACTCGCAGCCCTCATTATCGACTGCCACCGGCACAGTATGCAAATGATTTTTAATTGTGTGGCTTGTTAACCCTGCGGAAATCTTTATTTAAACGCTTGTCGAAATGTCAATAACGACTATATGACCACTAAAATCCCTCTGACCACACAGAATGAGACTCACATGCATGACTCACACGAAAGTGTGGCCAGGTCGTAAATATTAATTACAGCTGGTGCTAAAAAGTTTGCGCCCATTTGTGGCACATTTTTCGACATTTGAATTTGAGGAGTGGGCGATGCTGAGGTAATTTCACTTCACTTAGTAGGCGGAGCGTAGCACTAAACTTAGCTAGTTAAGAGCGCTATTCGCTTGCGCTCTTAACCAGCGGCACTTTAGCTAGCAAGAGAGACAGAGCGACAGAGAGCGAACACGAGCAAGCGTGAGAGCGATTTGTTTGTACAATTACGTATGCCCGGCGAGTAATTAAACTTGCTGTGCATTGCAACTGCAAAATCAATCACAGGTGCAGGCAGATACAGTTTGGCACGCACTGGAAATGCCTACAAGTTTCCTTGCATGGCCCAGGCGACGTCATAAATCAAGTCGAGCAAGAGTGTGAAATTTTTACCGGCCAGCTTCAGCTTTCAATGTGTGTCGTGCGCATTTTTAACCATTTATGACTTAATTTCAATTAAGCGTATTTGGCCAAATTATTTGTTGACACTTGCAGCGCAATTAAAATGGCAACACGTGCACGCTGCACGGGTTTTTAATTAAAAGCTACACATTAGATGGGAAATGTCGCAAAATATTGCACTCACATGAAATCAATTCAGAAATTAGGACAGCACGGCTAAGAGCCAACTTTCAGTTGTAACTGATTGTCAACTCAAAAATAATTAGCAGAAATTAATATAAATATCTTTGAATGCGAGTCCAAAGCAATTGTAGCATTGTTACAATAACACTTAAGCAACAGGTTGTTCTTTTTTAATATTAATACTTGGTTTCATAATTAAATATAGGCAAATTGGCCAATGTGGCGCACCTTGCAATTCACAAGTGGCACAAACGAATGCAAGGTGCAGTTGCCTTGCAGATCGCTGCCACTTTCAAAGTGGACAACGCCCCAAATGAAAAAAAAAACCCTGCAAAAGCGAACCAAAGGCAAACGGTGGCATCGATTTTAGAAAGTCGCTTAAGAAATTAAATCCAAAGCCTTTTCCTTTTGCCCCACAACAGGAGCGGAAAAGCGCAAAGCAAAGCAAACCAAAGAGCTGCGCAGCGCAGCACAGCAAAAGAGGAGCCGACATCCAAAAGTCTCGATATATACAGCGTATATAACTCATTGCAGACATTTGGCCTTTTATTAATTGTTTGACGGCGCCCGTGCCCATGAAGCTGCTGCTTGCCGTTGCAGGCTCCTCTGCAGCTCACAGAGAACTCCCCCCGGCTCCCCTTAAGCCCCTTGGTCGGGGCGTGATGAGAAATTTAATATTGGCAAACGGATAAAACCGCCAGATAATTATACATTTTGAGTTGCAGTTGCAGTTGTTGTAGTTGCTGGCTGCTGTCTGCTGTTTTTGTTGCTGTTATTGTTGTTGTTGGCCCTGGCTATTTGGCTTACTGGCCAGCAGTCTGAAGTCGGCTGCAGTTGGCAGTTCATGCGGCTCATGATAGTATAAGATTTCATTTCATTAAAGTGCATCACGACGGACGCCGGACGACAGACTCAATGAGTGCCCCGCTACATAGTTCAGCATTCAGCAGTCATTGCACTCATCTCCCCACCTCCCCTCCCCTCACCCTCACAGCCCACTTCCCATCTGCAACCTTCCATGCTTACTTTTCTTCTTATTGGCAGATTACGGCGGCGCGGTGGCCGCAGCTTCAAGCCAACTTATAATCAAATCCGATAAAAAATTTCATTATTGCTCCACAGCAGCAGCAGCAGCAACAACTACAGCAGCAGCGCCCATAACTGTTTTGCAGGTAATCTTTCGTTGTTGTTGTTGCTGCTGTTCATTTTATTTTTTTCTACCGCTGCTGTTGTTGTTGTTATGATTGTTGCTGGCTGCACTTAATTTTCGCATGCGCACTGAACTCATGATCGCGATTTCTTCGTTTCATTCCGTTCCCGTTCCCGTTCCTTTTGCCATCAGCCCTCGTGTGCGGACGCCATTTTGAGCTTTGGTTCTCAGCCATAGCAACGAACTGGGGTCAGCCAACAACAACACCAACAACGAAGTCCAAGGAATAGAAAGAAGCTTTGATTTGAAATAGATGGCGCTGCTTTTGCCGTGGCTATTGCTGTTATTGTTGTTGTTGTTATATCTGTTGCTCTAGCTCCATAAATTGGGACGTGATTATGAAATAATTGCAGATCTCTGTGTAGTTTGTACTTTGTTGGACTTGCACAACGTAGCAAAAGCAATCAGTTGTCAGTCGTTGATTTTAAATCGGTGCAAGCTGAGAACTCGTCGTCGTTGCACAACACCTTGGGGAGAGATCATGGCACGCACAGCAGCCTCTGGCTCTTGACAGCCAAATGCCAATTGTAGCAGGCGCCTTCGGCAACAATAAGAACAAGAAAAACCACAGTAGTGGTTGCGGAAGCTCATTGATAACATTGCATTTACAATCTTAGTAATAAAACTTTTTGATTTGTCACTCCCTGTAACAGACACTTGCCATCCCTTACTAGGGGGCGGAAATGCCAATTCGCTGGCTGGTTTAGAATATCAAAAACTCAGCTGATCAGCCAGCGCAGATCCAAAAACTAATTTGCATTTGTCTGCAGAGTGCGTCATGCGGCATATAAAACGTGCACGTTCCATACACATATGCACACACACACACATACACAAGCATGCAAATGAAATATAATTTCAACACTCGCATTTTTGTTGATTTTTTTTGCAGTGTTCATAATTTACATGAGGTTAACACGCAAAGCGAACGCACGTTACTTGCTTTGTCTCCTTCTGGCCTTGATTATCGCCAGCAAATCGAATGCACGCACACAACAACATCAACAAACAAGAAAACCAATAACAACAACAGGAGCGCAAAAAACGGAAATCAACTTGGGGTAAAAAGGTAAAAGAAAGCAAGCAAGCAAGAAATTCTATTGCAGATGCAGTGTGTTGAATGTTGAAATATTGCCAAATCATGGCTTTGAAGTATATAAATTTCCACCGTGACCGCTGAACTTCAGATGCAGACGCAGCCACAGAAGCAACAACAACAATAACGGCAGCAGCAACAGCAGCAGCAGCAGCTAAACTGCTTGGGCCGTGTATAAATAAGTAACCTGAGCTCTGCAACACGTTGCCCAAAAACGGCACACGGCTTGGCTCGGCTTCGCTTCACTCCGGATCGCACCATCGGATCGGGATACGATCGTTACCCCAACTTGTTGCTGCCAGCAGCAGAAGCTGCTGCGCCTTTGCTGCAGTTTTGCTGCTCGCGTGTGCTTCGCTTGGCGGCTTTTTGATTTATTTGCGATTTATGCACTTGGCTTGGCTGTCAGCAGCGCAGTCGCTTGGCATCCACTTGACCGACTTCACAGCTAAAAGGCCTAAAGCTGCCAGAACACTAAAGTACTATCGACGCTTCTATACACGTTGTCAGGCAACAACGCTTTAATTATTCTAAGCAAAGTAATGACGCACGAACGATGCTTCAATATACTGTGTAAAAAACATCGAAGTACAACCGATGCTTTAATCTGCCTTGTAAAGCATTGATGCATTTCCTTGGTATTAATGACTTCGATATTTTTCAACAGTTTATTCTCGAAATATACGGAAAAATGTAACAGTAATGAGTATGTCTCTATGTTTAATATATTTTAATGTAGACTCGAAAAGGCAATCTAATTCTGGTTGACGCTGGGCGTCGGTTAACTGACGAGAGGGGGAGATAACTGGAAAGCATACGAAGTTTGTGTGTCAACAGCTCTCGCGACGCGTCTTATCAACTGGATAATGCTGATAAGCGATAACACAGCTGGTGGTTAAGCGGTGGCTGGCTCAGCTGGTGCCTTGTTTGCCAAGAACCACATAAGACCCATGAGGCAGCTAGGTGGACTGTTGTTGACCGCACCCTGTTGCACCATGCGCTTGGCCTCCGCCAACGAGAGCTCCACCACCTCGATCATCTCGTCCTCAACACCGCCGCCGCCATTAGCTTTATCAGCGTCCGTCACCTCGCAATAGTACATCGCTTGCTTGGCACCCGACGAGCCCACGCCAGATCTGCAGCAAACTCAACTTAGTGGCAACAAATTGAACAATAACTAGACTGCTCACCTGTAGACCATGACTTGCTCAATGCGATCCACATTCACATCGTAGCCACACTCTTCAAACACTTCCTCGCGAGCAATTTCAGCCCAGCTTTTGGACTTGTCCACAATGCCAGCGCAGAGTTCCAAGGTCACGCCAATGGCCGGCGGAAATGCCTTCAGGTCAACCTTGTCAAAGCTGCCCAACTCCGTGGTGATGACGCCGTGATACACCGCAGGACGAAACTGTTTCACCAACACGAGCTTCTGGCGTGTTGTGTTGAACAAGATGATGGCAACGCTGTCATGGACCTTGAGCAGATCCCAGTTCTTTTCGACGCCATTCTGCACGTAGTACAGGCGATGCGGCTGCACATAGGGTGAATCAGCGGGCAGGGGCCCCAGCCAAACCTTAGTAATGTTTTCCATCTCGTCAATACTTCCGACTTCGACTTCGCAGCTGTCAGCTGATTGCGGCAAAACACGACTGACAGCACAACAGATGACGAATAGGCACACACAAATGAGCTTAAAGCTTGAAGCTTACGAGTAAGAGATTTAATATACTTACAGTTTTGGTCACACTGAAAATTTTCAAATTCAAATTTTATGTTTTGTTGCTGAGGAACCAGAGTGTGCTCAACAAAGTGCTGCCTCCGTCCGAAACTTTTGAACCCGTCTTGACATATGCCCTGGCCTCGTCAATCGATAACTCGACAACCTCGATAAGTTCATCGCCGATGCCGCCGCCATTGGACACTTTCTGTTCATCGCACACCTCGCAGTAAAACAATGTTTGATCACTGCTTGAAGCGCCCACACCAGAGCGATATTCATAAATCAGCTGCAAACTGCTATCCGGCACATCGTAACCACATTCCTCAAGAATTTCGCCACGCGCCGCTTCCCGTGCGGTCTTGTTGCTGTCCACCATTCCAGCACACGGCTCAAGTGTCACTCCCATCGTGGGTGGATATTTACTCAAATCAATATCACCCTGCGGAATTTCAAGCGAGTTACCCGAAATTATTCCATGATATACTGCAGGCCGAAACTGTCGCACATAGATAAGCTTGTTGCGCGACACATTGAATAACACTACCATGACACCATTGAACACCTTACAAATATCACGATCTTTCTTCATGCCATTTTCGATATAATGCATTTGAACGGGACGAATCCATTTTGAGTTTTTGGGCAGCGCTGTAAACCAGACTTTGGTGATTTCACTGCATATCGGTCCTCGACAAACAACGCTTTGCGATATATTCTTGGAACATTTAAATACGCGCGTCAAATATTTGAACATTTTCGATAATTTCGATTAACGATAAAGTGAAAATAGCAAACGTTGGCAACACCACTGACAACAGCTGAGAGTGTTGTATAATTTGTATAAAATTGAACAAAA
Organism: Drosophila siamana; assembly: GCA_035047445.1. NCBI lineage: Eukaryota > Metazoa > Arthropoda > Insecta > Diptera > Drosophilidae > Drosophila > Drosophila siamana. The sequence goes on along the minus strand of JAWNPP010000004.1, from coordinate 10,973,701 downwards.
ATGAAAAAGTGTTGTAAAAGGCGAATAACTATTCTGACATTTCTGCTGGGGGCGAAAAGTCGTTTGTCGGTGTGTATTAAGTTTTTTTTGTTGCTGCTACAACATTTCTATTAGGTAATGTTTAAATTTTTTGAATAACTTTACAGCAAGTTGACGTTTGCAACAATTAAAAGAATCGGTCAAAAAAAAGAAGTGAACAATGCTGCGCACCAGACTCACACAGGCGGCGTGTGCCGCTCAAAGAGCGTTCTCCACCAGCCCACGAGTGTTGGCCGCCGTTAAGCAGATGACGGTGCGCGATGGTCTCAATAGCGCCTTGGACGACGAGTTGGCCCGTGATGATCGTGTGCTATTGTTGGGCGAAGAAGTGGCACAGTATGATGGTGCCTACAAGGTGAGTGAATTGACTTTGCAGCAGCAGCATTGGCGATTACGTAAACAGCGCAGCAGCAACCTGAAGTGACAGTTCGCAATGACAGCTGATTGCAGTGAAGGGGGGAAGTGAAGAGAATTGCGGGGGTAGTAAACAGTTGGAATAGTTGCGTTGCTCTCCAGCACTTCGTAGAGGTCACTCGAAGATTTACACGTTGATAACGCACAAATCGATAACAGGCAAAAATGTCGCGACTAGCAAATTCATTCACTAAATTTTGTTAGTAATCTTGTTTTGCTTTTGCTTTTTGCAGGTATCACGTGGACTGTGGAAGAAGTATGGAGACAAGCGTATCATCGACACGCCAATCACAGAAATGGGTTTCGCTGGTATCGCAGTTGGCGCTGCGATGGCTGGACTCCGGCCCGTCTGCGAGTTCATGACCTTTAACTTTTCCATGCAGGCCATCGATCATGTGAGTAACAGGCACCCGAGCCCTCTACAACCGGCGCAACCAACCAACATACCACAAAACGCATACACAGTAGCTTAACTACTCATATTATCTCATGTACTACTATTGTATTACCAAAAACACGTCACGTCAACGCGCCAAATGACCGAATGTTCTGCATTGCGTTACCAATTCAAGTTTGCCACCCGTCTCCTTCCCCTCTAGAAATTACCTTCATTTTGTTGAGAACGTAATGGGATAATATGGGTCTAGAATCAGTTTGAGCTGCTGCTGTCCAACTTTTCTCATAGCAAACAAAATTAGACAGAATGATGATGATTCAATTGACTAATTTCCACCCATATTATCCAATTATGTGCAGGCAAACTTGCTTAAAACCGCCACCAGCAGCCAGAACGGCAGCCACAACATCCTCCTGCGTCAGCTTCCAAAACCCATCATCGGTGATCTGCAACTGCCGCACCACAAAATCATCGAGAGCCCACGCTCCAGCTGGCTGACGGAGATCAACGATATACTGCATCGCGACCGTGTTGGTGAAGTAATTGCACCGCCACTGGACAAAAGTAAACCCGACAAAATGGAGGCAGCGCGTCTCATTGTCATTCGTCGGCGCAAGATGAAGAAGCATAAGCTAAAGAAGCTGCGTCGCAAGATGAAGTTCGAATGGGCCAAGGTGCGACAACGTCGCGAGATGCGCAAGGAGAAGGCCTTCCAAGCCAAGCTGCTCGCACAGATCAAGCAGGCGGAGAGCTTCAGTGCCGAGCAGTATGTGGCGGAGACACTGCGGCAGGCAAACGACGTGCCGCTGCCACGCTACTGGAAGGGAAGACGTTTGCCCGCATTTATTATTAAGCAGAAACTAGGCATTAAGTAGAGCGAAACCCCAATAAAAAAAAATAATGCGAGTGCACAAACTTGAATTGGTATCGTGAATCGAAGCAAACGTTACATGTATTAACCCTTGTCCATTTGCCACACAATCTATTATAATTTGCAGGTCATCAACTCGGCCGCCAAGACATTTTACATGTCCGCCGGCGCCGTCAATGTGCCCATCGTGTTCCGTGGCCCCAATGGAGCCGCCGCTGGTGTTGCCGCCCAGCACTCTCAGTGCTTTGCCGCCTGGTACGGTCACTGCCCCGGCCTTAAAGTTGTCTCTCCCTACGATACCGAGGATGCACGTGGTCTGCTCAAATCAGCCATTCGCGATCCCGATCCAGTTGTTGTGCTGGAAAACGAACTGATGTATGGCGTAGCATTCCCCGTCGATGAGAAAGTGACTGATGTCGATTTCCTGATACCCATTGGCAAGGCAAAGATTATGCGACCCGGCAAGGACATTACGATTGTGGCGCATTCAAAAGCTGTGGAAACGGCGCTACAAACTGCCGCTGAGCTGGCAAAGAAAGGTATGTGAATTTGGTCTATACAATTGTATTTCATATAAACTCTATTAATAATACTTTTTTTATATTATAGGCATCGAAGCTGAGGTCATTAATCTACGTTCCATTCGCCCGCTGGACATGGAAACCATTTTCGCATCCGTTCGCAAAACCCACCACTTGATCACGGTAGAAAATGGCTGGCCCCAGCATGGTAAGCTCATCCAAGTATCAAATCCAAATGAATTAATATTAATAACCGTTTAACAACAGGTGTCGGTGCCGAGATCTGCGCACGTTTCATGGAGGATTCGGCGTTCTTTGAACTGGATGCGCCTGTCTGGCGTTGCTGCGGAGTCGATGTACCCATGCCCTACGCCAAGACATTGGAGATGCACGCAATCCCCCGCGTTCCTGATGTTACTGAGGCTGCCCTCAAGGTGCTCGGCGGCAAGGCTAAGTCTAAATAGGCACAATAGAGAATCAATCGCTTACTAAATTACTTGTCATTGATATCGATCCAACGATCCCCCGCTGGTCAGTTGTTCCCAAATTGTGCAATCCGTTTGCAAAATTGAAAAAGTCAAATTTTTATATTATTTTTTGTCATACGGCGATTGTTACGGCGATTGTTTATCTTTTACCAACATTTTAGTTGACTTATGTTTTGATTATCGAAATCTCTGCGAAAAATAAAATCTATGATCTAAAATATAAAAATATATTTATTTTAATTGATAAAAGCAAAAAGAAAACCGTGTGGGCATTTTGTCAATGGAGAAATTCAAATTATAACAATTCCCCGCCATTCTTACATATTTGAACTCAACTGTCACATTTACATGCTGCTAATTAACATTTTCTGCTTGCTACAGATTTCTGCTCGCCTGGTACTTCAACAAGCATTTCAGTTGATTAGGTTAAAATTTCCGTTCAATGAAAAGCACACACACAACCAAACGACACACGCACAAACGTACTCAATGTCACTGTTTTTGTTGTGGATGTTGTTGTTGTTGTTGTTGTTGTTGTTGTTGCTGGACTCGCGGTGCGAACGGGCGAACTACCAGGCGAACAGAACTCAGCAGCAAGCAAAAAAACTCATTTTGGAGCAGCGCAAAAAAACTCTCTTGAGTGAGAATGTGACTTTTGAGTGAGAACAGTGCCAGCGATCGTTAAATTTGCTACACTCTAAACAGCTGTCGATAATTTGCAATATTTGCATATAAAAAGAAATAAAATGTTGCGTTGCACAGCTTACAGTTTTTTATTAAAATAACTAACATATATTATATATATTTAGGCCTAAAAAAAATATGATTTTTTTTTTTTCAAGTTATCATCGATAGCTGCAAATTTAAATTAGCGCGCAAAACGCTATACAGCCCTCGCACTTTACATAGCGCTTAACAACACTAACCCAATTTAGCTTGTTAACCAGCACTTGTCGAACATACGAGCGAGCAGAGGGAAAAAGTATCAATAACAAAAACAATTATCAATGAAAATTGACGGCTACGCATATTAAAGTGCAATGATTTGACTGTAATGGCAAACAGTTCCAGCTCCGATGATAGCTCCAAAGCACCTGAAAACTTTCAATTATCCAGTGTCTCCGAAAACGAAGACGATGAAGATGTTGTCGATGTCTGTGATGTTGGCGTTGGCTACAATAATGCTACAACAAAGAAGCAACCAAATTGCGATGTGCGCGGCGTAAAGGCAAATACAGCAACAGCAACAACAACGGCAGCTGCTGGAAGCGTCGCAAACACAACAAATGGAGCGGGGGGACTGCGATGCCCGCTGTGTTGCAAGCAGCAGAGGCGGCTGCACTGCCGAACATGTGTTAAAAACGGCAACATTACTCATAGCGCTGCCGACCGAATAGAAAGGTTGTTAAATACACATAGACACAAATACACATACAGTGGGACTTTAACTTACTTTATTTCCAGCCTAACGGAGAAGCAACAGAAGTACATCAATCTGCAAGCGGGCCTCAAGAGCTATAGCAGTCGCTATGAACATCTCATCCAGCAGCACAAATGCAACGAGAATCGCATGATTGCCATACGCGCCAAGCGTGAGCAGCTGCAACTGCTGCAACAGCTGATCGGCAGCACAACGCAGCGATTGCAGCGTCTCAACGAGCAGCGCGACGAACTGCGTCAGGCCAACGCCGAGAAACGCAAGAATCTGCCCAAGTATCCGACCAAAGTGAAAATGCTAGAGGACTATGTAATTGATCGTTCAATGCGCATCGACAAGCTGCGGCAACAACACCAGTCACTGCTGGACAGCATTAAAGAGATAGCGCGTCGCGACATCCAACAGCTGGTCACGTACATTTTCCCCATCAGCGAGGTAGTGCTCCGTGATGAGCAGCAGCGCAAGGTGGTGGCGGAGCGCAGCGAGGAGGCGGAAACAATTGCTGCGCTGGCGGATGCCAAGAACACGTCATACATACGCGGCAAATGGGTTTTTCATGGCAGCGGCATCAGTGAGGTGCAATATCGCATTGTGGGTCCCTCATTGCCCGCCAATGGCGACTACTCGGCGTACTTGGACTGGCTGTCTGACAACAAGGACGATGTCCCCAAGGCGACGGCCAATGAGATTACTCCCAGTCGTTTTGAGGCCTATCGCATTGTCGGCGCTCTCACGTATACGGCACAGCTGACGCAACTGCTCAGTTTCTATCTGAATGTGCGACTGCCGCATAAGCTGGCGTATGGAGACTTTTGCCGCAAGCTGCTCAACGAGGAGCAGTTCCTGCGCAAAGTTTGTCGCGTCAACAACAACATCATGTATCTGGCCTATACACAGCAGGTGAAGCTGCGTGCGCTGAATGAGCAGCATACGCTGGAGAATATACTGGCCATATTGGATCTGGAGCGGAGCGATTTAGGGCGATTCGGGCACTTGGATGTGAATAATGCGCCGCTTATGAAATCGGTGGATTCGCTGCTCATTGGCATTGAGACAGCCACCGAATCGGAGTCGGAGGACGAGAGTTCGCTGCGTTTGGACTGGGAGGCGGTGCCCAGCGTGAGCAGTAGCGTGCCGCAGCCAGAGGAAATGCAGGAGTCACATTTAATACCTGCGGCGGCGCAACAGTCCACTATTGCGATGGCCGCCAATCGCATCACCTCAATGCTGCGCTGGATCAAGTAAAATGTACACTCTTCATACCTGTCTCCATTCTAACAAATTAGTTTAAGTTGAAAACAGTAGAAGCGGAGAGACGATGCAACTGCTGCTTTTACGTTTGATTTGAAATCGATGAGTACTACTTATGATCTGCAAGTAGAAGAGGGGATTTCCAAAATTAATTGCATTATTTTTACAATTTATTTTTTATTATATATAACTTATTTTTCGTTTATTTAATAAAAATTGGTTCACTATAGATAACTAGATACAACTCGATTGATACTTTCATCCTCCGTTCTCTTGTCAGTTGGTGGACTTGATTACTCTTCTTTTTTTTCGGTTTAAACGCAACACAACTTAAAACATGACACCGACAATTGGCTTGCCCTTTCTTTCCGCACCCACTGTACAACACACACACATGTAAATATATATATATTGAACAGCTCTCTCACTTTAAACATTTCCCTTGAGTTTTTGGTGGCAGTGATGCGACGCACAGATCAACTGGAATAACTGGTAGCTGGGATATATAATGTACATAATGCCAATTTGAGAAGGGCAGGGGAATGCAAATCAAAGTGGAAGGAAGAAGGAAGGGAAAGGGCCTCTCGACTTAATTGTAATGAAACCTATAAACTAGACGTCGTCTCTTCAACTCTAGGAGATATATCTTGAATTTGCAGAAGAACTTAGAATCGCTTTTGGGGAGCGAATTGCAATAGTTGTCGTCGTCTACTAAACATATTTTGTAGGCAGCTGTGTCGCATGCCCAGCGGTTGCTCCTCCATTCGGTGGCCCATCGACAACAGCAGCTGAAGACGGCGGCGGGGAAGGCTTCAGAAATACTTGTGGCAGTGTTGTTGTTGATGTGGTCATCGCTGACGTTGATGTTGCAATCTGTTGTGCGGCAGCCAATGAGCCATTCAGAAGACCCAACTGTGCATTATAGGCATCATAGCGACCCGAGGCACTCATAGATGAGAGCACCAGTGCAGCAGCCACCGCCTGTTCGTGATTGTAGAATGCCGACATCGACACCGCTCCTGGAGATGGAGGAGGCTGCGTAGCAGCGGCGGCGGTGGCGGCATTCAGCGAATGTCATTGATGCGTCGATGTTGTGCCACGTCCAGCGGCAGGTGCAGACGAAGCAGCTGCACTCGTAGCAGCTGCATTCAGCAATGTATTTGATGGCCAATTCATTTGCTTCTCGATTACCGACAAATTTGACAGCGATTTCAATGCTTGACTATTGTGGCTGTAATCGTAGGCAGCAGTCGGCACAGAAGAACGAATGACGCCAGCGTTTGCCAGCTTGGAGCTGCTACCATTGTTATTATTGTTGGTGGCGGTACTGGGGCCATAAGTATACTTCTTATCCAACTGATGATAGGTTCCCAGCGCCCCATTGCGTCCATTAGCCACTGCGCCCGTTGTGTTGATCACAGACGTCGTTTTGCTCTTCTGACTGCCCTTGGAACGAGGCGGTTTGTTGGCCGTCGTCGTCGAGTGAATAACCTTGACTGCAGCGGGATAAACGCAAACGATTTCCACGCCATCCGATTCACTGCTGCTCTCGCAACGCACAACAGCGGGCGGTGGTGCCGTCGACGTCGTTTGCGTCGTCTGCTGCACACTTTGCAACTTATTGGCTGCCAGCTGCTGGGATGTCTGCAGTATTTCGCTGGTACTCGTGTAGTAGTCCAGATTAATGATATGCGACGGCGGCCTGGACGCTGCGACCACGTTGCTCGATGTGGAATGTAATGCTGCACCGCTGCTGAGCAGCGAGTTGTTATTGACGGCTACCGCATTGAGACTTGCGGCTGTCATGATGCTGTTAATGCTATGATCCGTCTGCTTGGTTGGCGATGCCAGCTCCAGCATACTAGCAGCAGCTGCCACAACGACCGCATTCATTGCTGCCGCTTGTGCCGAAGTGCTTGGCTGTATCATCAAGTTATCCAGTTGCGACAAGGGTTGAGAAGCGTGTTGCTGTTTATTCTTCTTCTTGGGCGGCTTCACAGCTGTCTTGCCTGTTGTGGCTATTGTTGGTTTCTCCAGCTTGCGTTTTAGGCTATTCGATGAGGCACTTGCAACCGAATCTGTATCTGAGTTGGCACGCGATCGACTCTGTGCTGTAACCGTCAGATCATCCAATTGTTTCAGGTAATTGTTGACAGCGGGCACTGGTGATAAGTCAATCGTCTGCGACTGCGTTTGTGTTTGCGCCTGTATCTGCATCTGCTGGATGCTTTCTGCTTGTGACATCTGTGCCAGTGTGGCCTCCAATTGTTTCTGGAACTTAATTTTAGGTGGCTTAACGGTGACCATCTTGGGCGCCCTTGATTGCTGCTGGCCAACTGTTGCTCCGTTATTGGCTGGCAGCTCAAGTTTGCGCTTGAGACTGTTTGATGAGGCACTTGTAGCTGAATCCGTATCGGAATTGGCACGCGATCGACTCTGTTCAATCAGCGTCAAATCATCGTATTGCTTTACATAATTGTTGCCTGTTGTTGCTGGTGCTGTTGGTGGTGGTGCGGCAATTACACCCGTGGTCGTTGCGGTTGCGGTGGTTATTGTGGTTGCACTGGCTGCGGCAGCAGCTCCAGCTGTTGTTGTTGTCAACGACAACTTCTTGGCCTTCTCTTTCTGCTTTTTGCTTGCGTGCTTGTGTTTCTCTATCTCACGCTGTAGATCCTCGTAACGCATCCAGCCGGTGGCCCACACGTCGACGACTTTGTCTTTTAGGTACCCATTGATAAACTGTTCCAGCGAATCCTTCCGCTTGCCCAGCACAGCGTACGACATCCAGCGTGCTTGATAGACATCGTAGAGACGTTCACGCAGCTCATTGCTCCATGGAAACTTTTTGCGTGGCATCTTTGGCGGATGCTCCGAATTGACATCAGCCGCACTGCAAACATGTACAAATAATCAATAAAATATAATCGCTGTGAAAACGTTTTGCTTACGCTAATTCCGCAAATCGATGCAATTCGATCTCGTAGTTGGCAATGGCTTTGGGCATCAATTCGGCAATAGCCTTGCGTAGTTTCTCCAATGCAACTGTAGTCTTGTTTTTCTCCTCTCTGGCGCGCAGTGCCTTCGCTCTACGCAGTATAAAATATTTGGGCAGTTGCAGCTGGTACTCCAAGTGGGCAAACACCATGTTCCTCTCGTTGCGCTCCGAGCACAGCAACGCCTCATATATTCTAGATTAAATGTGCATACGTTATTAAGCTTAGCTACAAAAAAAGGCAAAATAATAATACTTACTTGAGCAGTAGCGCTGTTAGCTTGCTGTCAAAGTCGAATCTTCGGCCGCACAAATCTCTGGCCCTGACCAAATCCTTAAAACTGTTGATGTTGGCCAAAATATCCTTATCCAGACTTGGCGGCAGTATAGTGTCCGCAGTTCGTTGATCTGAAATAAATTATAGATTAAGCTAAGATGAATGCGCCCTTTAAATTACGTTGCTTACTGTCGTTAGCCTTGGATATCTTCTCGACTTTGCCCTGCTCACTGGCGGAGTCGCTGTCGTCGTCTTCACTGCTCGAGTCCACGGTCATTACCGTGGTGCACTTGACTTCGCCATTCACCACACTCTTGGACGGTCCATCCACCTGCGATTTAAGGAAACTGTCTCGCTTGGCCTTCAGCATATCCTTCACCGTTGTCGTTTTCACGACCTTCTTGAGGACCTGCGATTGCGCCTGTCGCTGTTCTTCGGTATCCGAGTTGTCGACGTTACTGGGACGGGGCGAGTTCGATGATGAAGATGAAGCAATGACGTTTACCTTACTACTGCTGCTGCTCGGCTTCTTGGCACTGCCGCTGCCAGTACTCGCTCTCGGCTTGGCGTCGGCACTGGATTTGGGCAATTTCACCGCATTTGCCTTGAATTTATTCTTTGCATTCGTGGCGACAGATTTGGTGCTTTCCTCGTCATCGTCGATACTGTCGGTGTCGCTGTCGGAGCCATCGATACTTTCGCTATCGCTATCGGAATCATTGTCATCATCATCGTCGTCGTCTTCATCATCGTCCTCGTCTTCCTCATCATCATCGTCGTCGTCGGCAATGTTATTGCTAGCTTTATTATTGTTAGTCGCAGCTTCCTGTTCGTTTTCAGTTGACGATTCCGATGTTTCAGACGAATCATCTGAGCTTGTGGACACCACACGTTTTCGTGATCTTTCCGGCATTTTAATAATGGCATCAGTGCGTCTGGTGTGCGACTTTTTGATAGGATTTTTGAACTCCAAGGCGCCACTATTAATGTAGAATCCACCCTCCAAAGTCTCAGCCTCCTCGGGAAGGATTTCATCGTACTGCAAAAACCAGAAACTGTCAATCTGATCAAATTAATTGTATAAATTATATAGCTTACCGCCTCCGTATTGTCTATAAAGGAATCGGACTCATCATAACCCATTCCAATGTCGGCAAAATCATCCTTTTTGCGACGTCCACGTCCGCGGGCATAGGAGTTACCATACTTTTCCTCAAGCTCCTTGGCAATACGCGCTACATCATCGTCATTGTCAGCAAAGGGATCATTATTGTTGCCATTGATGGCCGCCTTCTCTTTCAGCATTTTAGCTTTTTTCTAAAATGCAATCATAATTAATTGAATGAATTAAGATTTTAATGGGAGGGTTTTAAAAATGTTACCTTCTCCAGGTGCAATAGCTTGGAGTAGTTGAACTCAGGATAACGATACGAGTCCGTTTCAAACAATTCGAGCTGTAAACGAACGGTTTTGTTGGACGACTTGCTGCTCTTGTTGTTGGACTGCAGGGCGGCATCGTTGTCGAGGAAGTCGCCGAAACGCGAGAGCATCGGTGGCACAGCATTGAAGCCAGCTTCATTAAACGTGCCCCGATGGGTGCTGCTGATTGTGGTGAGGGGCACACGCCTGTGCTCGCCCAGCTTCGACATTTCTTACGCCGCCGCCGCCGCTGCCCCCCAATTGTGAGGCCGAACTCTCCACAATGCACGCGGTAAAATGCAAATGGCAACAGACGAGAATCCAGCAGGTAATAGGATAGTAGAATAAATGAGCAACGTAAAACGTTTTTAGTGTAGATTTAGGTTTTGCCTTCCCGCCCTTTTCGCTGAGCGCTGCACGCCGCGTGTTTTGTGTGTGCGTGTGTGTGACAAACAAAAACAACGCACGCAAAAGGCAAAAACAACAAAGACGACGTCAGCGACTACGACGACGACGGCGACGAAGGCAGCAACGGCGATGTCGGGCCCCACCTCCTGCTGTCTGTTTTCTGTTACTGCTGCCGCTGCTTCTCTGCTTGGTCTTGTTGTGCACGTACACCACAAAAAATAGCGACAAATACTCAACTCAACTACAAGAACGTTTGCTCGTGGCCTGTTTTCACTTTCTGCAATTAATTTAAGTCGCAAACTGAAAACATTTGCGAAACGATAATTGCATGCTGCAAATGTGCACACACTTTTTTTTTGTCGTCACTTCACTTTTTTGCAATTGAAAATAAATTTGTAGTTTTTGGCGTCCAGCCGGCGGAAACAACAGAAACACCTTGGTTGCGCACAGTAATAAGCATGAGCACTTTAACGTATTGCCTATTGCGCGCGTTTTCAATTGCATTAGCTATGTGGCATTTGCATAATTTACGCACAGTTTTTAAAATTGTTTCTTAATCAAATCTCTTGCTTGTGCTGCCGTGTTCAACGCTAAACATTTTCACTGCACTCATGCCGCCGACCCCGCAATTAATGCATTGTTGCGCTTCACAGCACTGGCCACCAAATTCGCAATATGTCCGTCTCGCTTTTGTTTTTGTCGCTTTGTTCACACTTGGCGCTCAAAACATTTGTTCATTATTAATAAATAACCAATTTTAATTAAGTTTTGACTTAAAAGTGTATTCGTCATATTCTTGCTGTTTTTTCAATACTAATTCCAAAGTTTTTAGAAACATGCCTTATATTGGTTATTAATATAGACTTGGCTCATTCAAAAATGTGTATTATTCCAAATGAGTACCATTACAAATTAAAAGCTTTTTTTATTATACTGCTTAATTTATATAGATTTGTCTTGTTGTGCACGTACACGTATTGCATTCATTCATTTATTACACAAATTGTAGCTTTTTGTCGTGACACGACTTGTGCGATATAATCGCTGCAGCTGTTCATGTTTATCCAGTGTACACCACATTTTGCGTTTGTTTTGACTGCCTCCACACGTTGACCAACACTAAGAGCGAACAGCTGAAAGCAATTGGGGAGCTGCTTTCTCGGCTAGTGTCTGCTCTCAGTGTTATTGCGTGCATCGATGTTGAATGCTTCGCAAACGAACGCCAAGTGAGTGTTACAAATTATATTTAATTAAATTTCATTTTTTTGGTTTATAAGTGTCTGTGTGTGTGTTATTTCGAGTGATTAAGTGTGTGCATGTCAACTCTGCAAAAAAAAAGTTGCATGTACAGCAATTCGAGTGGCAATTGCAAGGCAGCCATTAACGAAAATCGTTGGTCTTATCAGAAAATAGAGTGCAATAAATAAAAGTGTGCCATATGAGTTGTACCCTGTGGTTACGGCCAACCAGCAAGTGTGTATATATTTATGTTGCCCTTTATGCTTGCAGTTACAACTACCACCCCCCTCCATTGCTCCTCCTGTTCGACGTGTTGTTGACCGCCGTTCTCGAGAGCAACGTACGCGAGATATTTTATTTAACAAAGGCAACCACTTTAGTCGCTTAGTGACTTTCGCCTGAGACGCAGGAATCGCGCGCCTCGCTTAGCCAGACAAAGATACAGTAACGGTATGTCGAACCTGGCAACGAGACAATAAAGCGCCGCCTTGTTCATTGTTTCAATAGACATAACCGTAGCCTGCCTCCCAACTGGGAGAGAAAACCACATACGCACGTTGGTGAGTAATGGTACCATTAGTAATTAATATGGTCTGTTGTACTGTATGTTGTCATTAATAAGAAAGCAAATAGTATAGTCAATTTGTTCCGTAAAAAACAGCGGCAGTTATTGTTTTATCTTTTGCTATCTCTAGGAAATTTAAATAGACTGCTTTTACAAAAGATAACAACAAAAGATGACGATACTCAGACACTCTCTCCACCCACACTTCCGCTCAGCCTTTGTACTGCACTCTGCGTACAAAATTAGTAGTGTTGTCGAGTTGCGCTTAGTGACCTTGAGTAGTGTCGTCGTTATTGCCTTGTCTTCCCCCCAAATGAGTGGAAACTAATTTCAATTTCATTGGAAAGCAAGGTATTTCAATGAAAAATATTACTGCTTTTTTTAGCGGCACCCGTTTTAGGCCCCAAAAAAAAAAAAACAAACGGGTTTCACATCACATTTTGGGCAACAGTGGCAAGGCAGACAACCACAGCAAAACAATCACAACAATCGAAACATACCGAAACGTGCAACAAGTTGACTTGTACATATGTATGTGGTCACAATAAATATAAATTTAACTCACTTTTAATGCGTCATTATTGTCAATTTGCGCAATGCTTTTTGCGCTTTTCTTGTTTTTTTTTTGCTTCTGTATTTTAGTTTGCTGTTTTTGTTGCCGCCGGTAGCTGAATCGGCTGATTTGTTCGTGGATCACGTTTATTATTGCAGAGCATCAGCATGAAGACTCAAAAGATTATCTATAAGTTTGTGTAGATATTGTTTGGTCTATTCAGGTTCATGTGTTCCTATGCATAAACAAAAGAGAAGCATTGTCTCTGGTCGTCGAATTCGGAATACTCTTTGCGTAAATGTTGCACACCTGGTTGTGTGCTATCTAGCCTCGAGTTTGCATTGACTTTTAGATGAGTAAAACCCCATAAACCTGATTGACTTGAACTGCGTTAATAGTCGCTCTATTTCGAGCATCATTGATAACATTACAACTGTGTTAACTGCCTCCATGCTTAACTGCATATTAGAGATTACTGCGAGCTAGTTAAATATAGTATACAGTAATTTGTTATTTATTTAAATTTGTACTATTTTTATCATTAATAATAACATTTCCTTTAATCTGTACTGGCTTTATCAGCAGAAATATGTAGATTAACATCAGCATTAGCAATATTAGTGGTTCTTCCAGGAATAACTATTTATGACTAAATACCGCTAACTATAATATATGTATATAGAATTTACTTTTTATAATAAAAAACAAAATTGATTTTTTCAACATACATACATTTATGTAAATATTTCTTAAAATACTAATATAAAAGCAATATCTTTGTGGTCGTAAACGATAAAACCCCGTTTTCGCTGCAACTGCATTGGAATCGCAGTTGATGTGATGAATCATCAATGTAAATACCTTTTTATCATTTTGTTACGGAAAGTGGTCCTACAACCACAGACATCAAATATCATTGTATCTGTGTATCAGTATGTATTGTCGCAGAGCACAAAAGTACAATCGTCTAGAGCATAAATAGCTTTTTATCGTTGAATTGGTTTCGAATTGAACAAGTGACGCATGTCCTCAAAAAATAAAAAAAAATTACCACAAGCAATACTACTTTCCAACATTAAGGTTACTGGTCGTATATTTTTCAAATTTTCAAAAATTGTCCTACTATGTTAATATGTTTAGTAAACGAATTGCATATTAAAATTTAGTAAAAAAGAATCTTTTAATTAGTTTAGAATTATTAATACACTTATGTATATGTATGCAAATATGTATATGTACGTATACATTACATAGCCAAGCATACATGTGATAGATTTGTGATGATGGAACACGCAAGAAATATATGATGTGTATTCGTTCGGTTCTAGAGACTAATGACAGCTTTTCAATTCTATATTTGACTCCAGACAGAGAGAGGGCGACCGACACGACACGACGCAATCCAACACAATACAGCACAGCACGAGACACGATGACTGAGAACGTGGAGCTGATGAACAAATATGGCCAACGATTGCAATACGACCGGAATTTTCAGGGACCTCGACAACGTGATCGCAGCTGCACCGATGTCCCATGCCTAATAATCTTTTTGCTTTTCCTGGCTGGATGGGCATTCATCGCCCAGTATGCGGTGAAGAATGGGGATCTCAACAAACTGATGCTGCCCACGGACATGTTCAATCAGAAGTGCGGCATTGATTCCAGTGTGCTGAATAAAAAGTACTTGTTCTTCTTCAATCTGGACCAATGCATCGATCCCCTGGTGCCCATAACGGGTTGCAATACACCGCAGGTAAGTAAAATATTCAGTACTGTATGCATCAAATTGTTTCACGTGTCGGTTGTGGCTTTTGTTTGTAGGTGTGCGTGGAAAGTTGTCCTTCGCAGACTTTCGTCTGGGATAGGATGAAGAACGGGGATTTTAATGAATTGAAGCGGCTACTCATCTGCAAAACAGATGCCGATAAGGCGGCCATATACTCCAAATCGGACATTCAGCGAGCCATTGACGAGAATCGTTGTGTGCGTTCTTACATCAAGAGTCAACCGTTTCTCAATCGTTGCATGTTTGAGTTCTCCGATCAATTGTGTGAATTGCTTCCCGATTTGTTGACTCGTAACCGCCGAGACGCGGGATCGTTGATGCTGTTGCCAGGGAACTGGAGCCAAAGCCAGGAACTACAAATGCAGGCAGTGGCATTGCCCTTGCAAAGCGAGCCACAAGCACGAGTGGCGCCACAAACAAGCACCAAGCAGGCGCCAATTGAGGAGCAGGTAGGACAATGTCGTCGACAGCAGTTGAACAGTGCCGTCATCAAGGAGAAGATGATGCAAACGAACACGGGACTGGCCAAAATGGTGGGCAACTTGGTGGCACATTTTCACAATGGTGCACATGACGCCCAACGACTGGGCGAGGAGATCGTTGAGGATCTGGTCAACTCGGCATCGGTGGTATTTACCACATTATTTCTGACAATGATTGCTTCGCTGGTTTTCATCTCGCTGATGCGTTGGCTGGCTGCACCCATACTTTGGTTCTCCATCTTTGGCGTGCTCATTGGACTGCTGGCGGCCATCTACTACAGCATTAAGCAGTACACGTTCTGGAAGAAAACAGCGACGGTGCCACATCACGCCCTAAATCTGCAAAGTCAACTCCAAAATCTATTGCAGGACTCCAACAACTGGCTCTATTTGTCCATATTTCTGTGCGTTTGCTTTGTGATAATCTTGCTGCTGGTAATTGTGCTGCGCAAACGGATTCGCATTGCCATTGCACTGACTAAAGAGGGCAGCAAGGCTGTGAGCACGGTTATCAGCACCGTATTCTTTCCCATCTTCTCTTGGGTGCTTTACATTGCTGCCATTGCCTATGCCATTGGTGTGGGCCTCTATCTTGCCTCCATTGGCACGCCATCGTTCCGCATGGTGCGACGTCTCACAGAGAGCGGCGAAGTGACCACCGAGCAATGTGTTTGCCAAGGTCCAGCCATCAACTATACTGTGGGTGCGGCGTGTGATCCGAAGATTTTCCAGCAATACTGTTACATTAATCAGCGTCTCGAGTCCTGCGTGCAGACCACGTGCAGCTTCAATGAAATCGACAATCCGCCATTTGTGCGCTGGTCGATAGCCTACAATGTGTTTGGTTTTCTTTGGCTGAGCTTCTTCATTTCGGCCTTCAGTGACATGGTGCTGGCTGCCACATTTGCCCGCTGGTACTGGACATTTAAGAAGCGAGATGTTCCCTATTTTACGTTGACGAACGCGTTCTTCCAAACAGCGCTCTATCATCTCGGGACGCTAGCATTTGGTTCGCTTATTCTGGCCATTTGCCGGCTAATTCGTCTGGTTCTGGAGTA